>CM051831.1:28378414-33510428 GCA_028451465.1 Erethizon dorsatum
GTCTCTTTTATCCTAATGTAAGAAGCAAGAAATGGGCGAAAAAAAGAATCCAGAAAATTGTCCTTGGATTGAAAGGGTAATGTGCATCGTAAATTCCAAGCAAAACTTTGAATCTGATTGCAGAGGTATAGGAATTTGAAAATACAGTAGGTATAAAACTAGATTGAGAGATTAGGGAGAGATTAACTATCAGCTAACTAATTCAAAGACCAAAAAAATGGCTGGGGATGTTTCATAAAGTTGTAAAATTTCCTATTTGTGAAAGATGTAAATATATTTTGGTACACATGCTGTTACAATAGGTATTTACCATCATTTCACTGCTCATGCTCAGGGAGGTTTTGAGTTTCTAGCTATAGTCTTAATCATCTAAAGCACCATTCTGTGGCTTTGAAATTAAAGATAATAGACTGGTTTTTTTTTTTTTTTGATTAATCTATGGGATAGATATTATTTTTCCTGCTTGTGATAAATGGAAGGTACGTGTATTTTTCTAACTAAATATCTATTAGTTTAAATTCCAAATTAGCCCCCTTCCTTCTAAATGTAAACATCTTCTCTAATTTTCTCTTACAGTCATGTATAAATCTTAAACACTTGAAAGTATCATGGTAATCATTCAAGGAACATGAAACTATATTTAGTCTTCATTAAGAATTTGGCCATGTATTATATATGACACAATCCAAAATTAAAATTCCCAATTAATTGGACCAGGCTAATACCTACTGATTTCATCTGGCCATGAATGCTTAGAGCTAGGAGGCTTTGAGAGAAGATGCATGAAGACTCACCTGATAGGGCAATTAGAGCAATGATTAAAATGGTAATGAAGACCACGATCAGGACAGCACATGGGATGGGAACTTGAAGAGACCCTTCATGTTGTGTTTCAAAGCGGAGGCTGGTGGCATTATCTGAAAAGCAAACAGTTGGTGAAGAATTCAGGTAGACTGTTAAGATTGGGCTTTTGGCAATATTTTGAGTCATTTAAATTTTTAAGATGTAGTACGTTTTCCCGTCTCCTCTTGAATGTCTTATAAATGTGAAATATGACATTCAAGTGCAGTCAAAGAAGCTGTCACGATAACAATGAGAACAGTGGTTGCACTGAGGTGTGTGGGAAAGGTTATTTAACAGGAATGGGACATTGTGGCGCTTTCTAAGCTGAAGGGAATATTCAAGTATTCATATAGCTGTAGCTACTAATTATCACAACCTATTGTTTGTACATCTATGTGTATAAATTATACTACAATTAAAAAGTACATGCAAATGTGAAATATTTGAATTTTCTAAGTGTTGTCACAATAATAGAGGAAACAGCTCTATTATAGAACAGATATTGAGTGGAGGTTAATTTCTCACTTACCCTTCTGTATAATGACAAAACAATGTCAAAGTTATCTTTAACCAATAAGCAATATTTCTATGGAAGGATTTAGAAGGGTAGATGGTCTACTGGTAAATGAATAAAAGTAAATAATGGCAAAAAAGGGAAAATAATTTTGTGGTTGAGATTTTGGACCTTGCTCTTGAAGGATGAGCTGTCAAGATTTTTTTGAAGAAAAGGACCCCCCAAGCATATGCTGGTACATTCTCAAATTTCCTGTTATGATTACTAATTATGTTCTTAAAAACTGAAATGTAAAGTGGGTTGATTGAAATTATAACTGACAAAGAAAAAGTCTCCAAATACAAAAATATCCTGCTTTTCCATATAGATGATTTCATAACTAAAAATGTGTTTATATAAGACATAGCTTGAAACGTACGTATTTTTTCCACTTAAAACTTTTCTCTAAAGGTAAATTTCACAAACAGATGTTGCTTTCTTTACAGTAATTTATCCTGCAGCCACTATCAACATCAACTTTTGCCTCTTCTAGGGGTTCTTTTCTTCCAGATTTTGCAAGAGAAGTCTTTGGTTTACTCCTGTCTAGCCCTATTTCTCACTGCTTCTCAAAGCACTTCTTCCTTTTTTCATCCATACAAAATTTTCATAAGAAGAAGTCTTTGGTAGGTCTGGTACCAAGTTCAGGGATCTGTCTAGTTCACTTCTCACCTACGTGAGTCAATCATTGCTGCTTGGACTCAAGGCTGCAATACTCTGCCTCCTCAGAAGCACTCGAAACACCCAAGTAAGCTATCAGAGCTTGGAGTTAGCTCCACCCATTGGTCCACCCAGGATGGTAATGCTTTGGAGGTGACTTTCAGGTGACATTTTATTTACATTAATGAGGGCTACTCCTAACCACAGTTTTGTCATTGTCACCTAGGTGACAAAACACTTCCCCAACAGCTACATTTTTGCTCTGATGATAGGTCCTCTCCATTAATGGAGAAAACTGAAAATAGATCTACCTATTTGTTACCTATTGAGTCACTCAAGAGTGATACTGAAGGATTGTTCATACTACCAAAACAGCTACAGTGTAAGAGTAAATATTCAAGAGAGAAATTGGTGGATGATCCTAGGTAAAATTAAGAATTTTCTACATCATGACCTCTCAATGATGCTTTTCTATAATTCAACAATGTTATCATTTTCTTTCCTTAGCAGCTCAGTGGTGCCATAAAATTGTGGCTCACCCAGTTGCCTAGAATTTTTAGTGTGGTGACTTGTACTTTTATCCACAATTTGAGTTTTATGTTCTTAAAAGTGTGTGTTATCAAAGGAGATAACTGATACTTTTCTACAGTAAACCAATATAATAGATGTATGCTCAAAAAACAGCTTCTTCCCCAGACATTGCTTTGGCTCTGCTGTTTCTAATGCATCCTTATTAACTGGGTAGTATCTTGCTTACAAGTAGAGCTCTAATTCCTAAGTGCCTAGTGCTTTGGGACATCTCATTCATTAGGAGTGGAGAGAGAAGGGATAAAATAAAAAAATTAAGGAAGCTTACAGAAACGAAGATAGAAAAAAAATCAATGAAAATTTTGGTTACAGTGACATAGAATACATACAGAGATACAGGCAAATAGAAAAGAAGAGACATTCAGAAGATGATCACACTTTGATGAAAAACAAAAGAAAGGTGGAAAAATAACCAGCTATGTAGAATTTGAAGCCAGTGAGAGTGAAGTAGAAGGAAGAAATGAAGAAAAGAGATTTCCATAAAAAATATCAAATAGAATATTACATTTTTGAGAACACTTTTTTAATATTCTCCCCATAAAGTACCACTGGACACCATAAATTTTTAGGTGGTTTTATAATTGTTCTTTCAAAGTCTGAAATCCTGCACACTTCTAGCAACTGGAGAATGCTGTCCTGACAACACAGGATGAGGTGACAGAGAGCAGACAAAGGTACAAGGGAAGGTAATCAAGAGTGGGATTGCTTAAATGGACAACCTAATTTTCCATAGAAAGAGCAAACATTTCCTGGAGTGTGCACACTGGTGGGTATAGATATACAATGGGGTGTAGATGGGCTAGGGCAGGGAGTTTTGCACTTATATCTGAAAGTTGAGATGCTATAAATTGATTTAAAGGAAATTATCTTCAAAGATTTTCTGAAATTCACAGCCTTGTAATATCCTCTCATCTCAAGTATTTTATAGTCTCACAGATGAAGAGGTACTGTATTACCTCTTCCAGTTACTCTTTTATGCCGACTGAAATAGAATCTAACCAAGGTTCTCTAAAAGTCTGTCACATTTTTTTCCTAACAACATTATAAGTGATGCAGAGAGATATCGCTAGTACATAAGAAATCAAGATTTTACTTACTTTTTTTCCCTTTCTTCTCCTGATGCAAGAGAATTTAGTCTCTGTTATTGGGAGAGTCGTCAGAATTCATCTTCACTATCAGCGATCCAGTGAGTTTCAAGCCAATCAGCCTGCAGAGAATCTTCCTTGGAGCTCTTGTTCAGTCTCTGGGTTCTCTGAGGCATCTCAACATTTATATCTGTTTGAGTATCGTCCCCCCCTTCCTTTTACCTCCTCTGCCCAACTCTCCCATTTCTCTTTTAATTCATGCTCTGGTGCCCCAGACGATGGTGTGTTGTGGTGAGGTGTGGGTTTCTCACAACAGGTAGGTGTGTCGTGAAGACAAGAGTGGGATTTTCCCAGACTCAGAAACATCTGTCTTTAGGTTTAAAGAAACGCAAGTAATTTAGGAGGTAGTGTAATCTAAGTGATACATTAAGGTTAGAGATCCCTATTTTTGACATGTGAATAGTTTAGAGGCAAATATAACATTTTCCTAGAATCCCATTCATTGATTTATTCATATATTTAATAACTACTATTTATTGAATAACTGCTATGTACTTGCTAATGTTTGGGGCCAGAGGACTTATTGTTCAATAGAATTTTAAAAATCTCCATCCTTATGGACCTCTTTCAAGCCTGGAAGTGTTTTAATTAGGAAAAATATAAATAAAGTAGCTTCAGAAGTATGCCATTCATCCCTTCCCTGGGGACTAGTTCTTTTAAGGTACCATTTAGTAAGTAGTTTTCTTACTGCAGGAAATAGAAACCTTGTGGTCTGGAACTTCCTTGCTATGTTTCTAAAATTGTTTACCTTAAATTATCTCTTTCATTCTCTCCTGCTAATTTTCCTTGCCATGTTTTACTGTCGTTTAGACTGCTTTACCTTCTACCTCAGTAACATCTTATTCTAATTGTCAGCTATCCTATAGGTTATTCTGTTTGGTTATGGTTGAAGCTTATATAAAAAAGCATATTGTCCTGGTGTTGATCTCGTCTAAATCAAATGTAATGTCTATCTATGGGGCTTAAGAGGTGGGGATCAAAATAGCATTCTGGTTAATAAACTTGGTTTCAAACATTTTATTATTAAATATTTCTTTTCAAATGAAGTGTTTCTGCCTTCAGTATAAAGCCTTAGTGAAAATGCTATGCTTAGGTGTGTTGGAAATCATCATTTAGAGGTGTGTTAGGTGATCAGGTATATTTGTCTACCCAAGGCTCAGACGTACACGTTGGGAGAGAAGTCTATCGTTGTTTCCACTTCATCTTCATAAAACCTTCTCTCAATAACACCTGGAAGGGCCGGTGATATAGCTCAGTGGCATAAGCGTCTGCTTGGCAAGCGCAAGGTCCTGAGTTTGACTCCCAGTACCTGCATATAAAAAAACCAAAAACAAAAACAGCTGGAAGGATGTTTTTAAGCAAGTCATGTTGTTTTGGTGAGATATTCTACTTGTATTTCTTTCAGCCTGGAAGGCTTCCTATCAAGTATACAATAAAATCCAAAGACCTTACAGTTAGAAGAATTTGTACATTGAATAGCTCCTCACTACCCTTCCCCTCGCGCCATTTTCCCTATTAATCACTACCCTTTCCAATCATAACCTCTTGGTGTGTCATAAAAATATCAAACATGCTATCACTACAGGGTCTTTATTTTTGTCTGAAAGTTTCTTCCTACATCTACCCACATGTCTTGCTTTCCCTTCTGTTTATTTCACTCCTCATTTGAGGGCCACCTTCCCAGAGAATTCTTCACTTGTCATTATACGTAAAATGGAACCATACACTTTATGTTCCTACATACATTTTTCTATGTATCAGTGTCAATAACCAGTGTTGCATCATTGTTTATCGTAACTTTCCATACTAGACTCTAAGCTGATTGATGGGAAGGACTTTGTCTGATTTGCCCCTTCTGGGTTTCTAACATCTTTTCATAGTAACTGGAAACTATGTTTTCAATGCAAAAATTATTGCATGGCTGAATGAATATCAATTAATGAAAATGTATTTACAAAGATATAAAAGATAAAGGTATTTACAAAATATGAAATATGGAATACTATGAGGGAATGTTTGTAGGATTATACATTTCAAAAGTATATGAGTTTAGACTTCCCCTGACAGTAAGGGCATGCATGAATACCATGGATGAATAACAAAGGAGGAGTTAAATTTGATTCCTAGAGAATTTCAACCTTTATTGCCAATACTTTCTGTCAATTTCTTTGGGTTAAAACAACTTATAGCTTTTAAAAGTTTTTTTGTCTTTGTAGAGCTGGGAGATCTTGGTTAACATCCACACTGTAACTAACTTCATACACCCTGTTGTGAAGAATGCATGACATAATATCACCGTTACAAATATGCAACGTTTCTTAAAAATCTCTTCTTGTCTGTGGTGTACAAAGAGAGAGAAAGAAAATGTCCTTTCACATAGTGATTAGCTTCCCCACATGTCTTTTCCACATGCAAAGAAGGACTTCCCGAGAATTGATTAAACTAACCTAGAAATAATATCCCAGTTTTTACATTTACTAATATATTTTTTCCCTTCTGGGGATTCATTTGTAAGTGGAAATCTAATTTCCCTAGCTGGGATATTGAGTATTCTTGAAATTTGGATGTTATAGGACAATTAGTGAGAGTAACATCATAAAACATTTTCCAGGAAGATAATCATCTTCTATCATTTTCATTCTTGCCCTATTGCCTCAGGCTAACCACACTGGGTTTTATTCTCTTTCCTAGAGAGGTTGAACTTTTTTGTTTCATATTGTAAAACATGTTCTTGTTCTTTCTTTTTTTTTTTGTGGGTACCGGGGGTCTACCTCAGGACCTCGTGCGCCAGCAGGCACCCGTGCTGCTGAGCGATATCACCGCCCTTTTATCGTATGTGGGTTCCCGGGAGTCGAACTCGGGCCCTCATGCTTGCCAGGCAGGTGCGTACACCGCTGAGCCATCTCACCGGCCCTCTTGTTCTTTCTGTTCTCACAATTTTCACAGCTAATTCTTTCTCTTCATTTATATCTAACCCCTTATATCCACCTCCCCAACAAGACCTTGCCTGACCACATGTGTAAATTACCTCCTATTAACCCCTATTTATTACTTCACTTTCCTTTTGTTTATAGCACATATTGTCTTCTGAAACTCTGTAGTTCATTTGTTTATATAATCATTTAAGATCATGTGATATGTGAAGGAATTTGAATATTAAAAATTTGCTACCCATGTATCCTAGAAAAACCTACTGAGTTTTGGCTTTGTTATCTCTAAATTGCAAATATTAATAGGCAATTTACAAAATATTTATGAAGAAAAATTATGAATTAGAAAATGAATGTTCTGCCATATGTTTACTGTATATTAGGTAGTTGATGTGTAAAGAGAAGGAAGTTTGATATAAGTCATGAAAAGAAAGTTCATTTGACATAAGGCACTAAGAGATTTTAACTGAGAAGTAATGCACAATTGCTGATACAGTGCACTGTGTCTTTAGCCTGTCTGAGATCCAGACAGACAGAGGAAGCTGCCATCTCCTATAACCTTTTCTAACAGATTTCACAGTGCTAGGGTGCTTGCTTACATGATCAAGATATTTTGCTTCTTCAACTATAATTAGGTGAATAGATACTATACACATTTATTTATAAGTGTATATATATATATACACACAAAATAATTGTTACATATAATACATATTTCATATATATATGCCATTAGCTATAGACATTGATCAAACGCTTACCTTTTAAGTCATTTTTCTCCCCGTCTCTATGGAACCAGCCAAAGTATTTTACTGAAATCAGCACTTAGGGTGGGGGTGAGGGTGGGGGGAGAAGACAGCCACTGCAAAACACGAAGCAGCCAAATTTCCAAGAATGTATGTATCAGCAGGGTTTATAGGGGCTTAAGCCACTCAAGGTTCTTCGTGAGAGCCTTAACTTTGTCACAAAATTTAATTCTTTTTCTTCATCAATATTCTTCTTTTTTTTTTTTTTTGTGGGTACCGGGGTCAACCTCAGGACCTCACGTGCCAGCAGGCACCTGTGCTGCTGAGCGATATCACCCGTCCTTTTTCCGTATGTGGGTTCCGGGAGTCGAACTCGGGCCCTCGCGCTTGCCAGGCAGGCGCTTACGCCGCTGAGCCACCTCACCGGCCCTTCATCAATATTCTTTTCCCTTCCACAACTTACTCTGTGCATCTCATTCATCCTCTCCTCTTCTCTCCTCTCTCCTTTTCTTCCCTCTCTTCCTTTCCCTTCCTCTCCCCTCCCCTCCCCTCTCCTTTCCTCTTCCCCACTTTTCTCTTTACTCTCTCCTGCCCTCCTCTCCTCTCCTCGCTCCTCCTCCCCTATCTCTGCCTCACCTCTCAAGTGAAATAAATCTCCCTTAGATTCAAGAAGCAGTCAATTTAAATTCATGGAAAAAGTGAACTTCATGGACTGCCTGGTACCATGCCCCTGATGCCAGCTGTCCCTTTGTAATTAGTAATAGCATGCCATTCACTTCTCAGAGTGGCCTATTGGGTATGATAAATTATCTGTTCACCATACTAATCTAGGAAATGAGTCAAAGCATAGTACAGAAGGTCAGGATTCAGTGTGGGACAGATTTTGAGACCAGACAATTGCCCCTTGTTCACTTAAATTTGGAAGTAAACTTCCTACGGGGTCAGCTCTGATGAGATTAATTCTCTAAAACAAGGATGAACATAGAGAAATATAAAGAAACAAAACTTGTACAGCCTCTCTCTCTAAAACGCACAATGGTATGTTATCCAACTTTCAAATTTTTTCAAAGATATTTTATGTCTTATTTCATAAAGAATAATACATCAATAAAGTAAGCAGAATCCATAATGAAATTAATAATCTCTACGTTATAGCTTGTATCTAGATATCCCGCTAAATACCATGTTCTCATAGGTGGGGCTTTTTGGAGGTAGCTGGATTTAGGTTGTGTGAATATGGGTTAAGGGTGTGTGATAACTAAACTAGTTCATTGATTGGTTTAGTGTGGTTCTGGGTGTGGATAATGGGAAGGCCCACCCTGGACATGGGCACACCATCCAATAGGTTTATAGCCTGGATGGGATATCCTGCCTGCCCTGACATGGACTGTTTCTCCTCTGCCATGCTGCCCTATTTTTGAGCCAGCTGACTATGGACTGAAACCTCTACAAACTGTGAGCTGAAATAAAGCTTTCCTCCTTCAACCTGTGAGTGTCTAAGACACTCTATTTTTATTAACATTTCATAGTTAGTTGAGAAAACTGAGGCTTAGAGAAATTAATGTCTGTACAAAGTAGGAAGAAGTCAGTAGGGCACCAAACCCTAGTGCAGCTCTTTTTCATGGGTGACCTTATATGAAGAATCCGGGGGGAAGGTTTCAGAAAGGAAATGAAGTAATCTAAGCTAGATGCAAAGTGCTGCAGGGAAGGCATGGATATACTGTCCTTATCGGACAGCAGCTGCTCTAGTGACACATGTTCACAGAGACCACAAACTTCCGACCCAAGGCAATTTCCGGAGAAAAGCTGCTCATCATTTAAAAAAAAAATTATTTACTTTTTTCTCTCAGGAGGTGAATTAGGTTTTTGAATGCCTTTAATCTACTTGTGAATCAAAACTTCAATTGATAATGCTCCATTCTTTATTATATTAAAGACATTATATGAATTGATAAAGTTTACTTTTAAAGGACAGGTGTGTGTGTGTTTTTGAATTGGTTACCATAAAGGGTCAATAAAGATAGGCATGAGTAAACGGGGAATTTTCCATTCTGAACACTTTCCAACCTTCTATGCTTTCTGGGTTAACTCTTTGAACTTTCTTATTTTCCTCTATGGTGAAACATCTTAGACATAAAAAGGAGTTTGGAAAGTCTGAGTTGGTAGGTTTCTTCTTGACTTGAGACAGTGTAGGTAAAAATACTGTGTTCAGAACCCATAATTCTTTAAGAATAGTGAAAGATCGGTTCAGGAAAACACTACAGTCAAATGCTGACCATACTTCAGTGCATTTCACAAACTAGTTTCAGCTTCTTACATGTGCAAAACATTTTTAGGGACTAGTTTCAAAGACAGTGGTGTGGCAAAAGTAATTTGACATAGAAATTTTAGGATAGACTATGGGTTTGACTATAAGGATGATTTGTGTTTAGGTCTTGCTTGGTAGATGCATAATGAATTTAAAAAAGACCTTCTTATCCCACCTCCTGACTTACATAGTAAGAGAACAGCTTCCGAGCAGAAGACCTTCAGGATTTTGACCATTCCTAGAGCAGGCCACCCTGATGTTCATATGTCTTAAAATATTTCTGATGGGTTGAATTGGATTTCACTGAGGCAAGATGTTAGGAAGTGAAAATGAAGCCCATGAAAGGGAATTCACCAGAAAACATGAGAGGTCAAGGCAGGCATGAAAAATAATAATAGTATATTATGAATAGCTTTAAGACATTATACTTGACAATGTAGAAGTGGCAAATCTTTAAAAAAAAACTTTACAAAACTAACTTAAGAAGAAATAAAAACAATTGATTTTTAAAAGTATTAAATAAATTGAATCCACAACTAAATACACCCTATTTGGATAAGAAATTAAAACAAAATAAAACAGTACAAAACAGAAAAACCCTCAGGCCCCAGATGGTGTTACGTTGCAATCTGTAGAGCATTTAAAAAGAAGTAATGAATTACAATTCTTTAAGAATAGTGAAAGGTCAGATTAGGAAAACAAACACTGCAGCCAAATTCTGACCAGCCTATTCTGCTCATGAAAACAGATGCAAATAATTTTTAGAAATAAATTTAGAAAATTGAATTCAATAAAAATAATATACCACAGGAAAACTATGTTTATTGCAGGAATATGTTTCTTTTTCTTTCAAACTCACTCTCCAAAACTTGCCACATTAACAAGTTAAAAGGAAAAAGATTATTCTTTCAGAAGATATAAAACAAAGATTTTTATAAATCTAACTCTGAAATCATGATAATGAAAGTCCGTATCACACAAGGATGAACTACTTTTGATCTATAGCTTATAGATTGTAGAGAAGGGAACTGTATGGAGAGCATTATACTTAATGATGACTAATTGAGAATATTTTCCTGTGAAAACAGGAATGAGACTAGATGCCCAGTATATCAATGAGTCTAAAAATGTTTGTGCTAATATAATAATGTACTGAAGCTAAATAAATAAAACTAAAATATGAATTCATTGGATTGGAGAAAAGAGTCAAATTACTTTAACATTACTATTATTTGTGAGAATTTTAGAATCACATAAAGCTATAGAAAATCCTTTACTCTTTTCTCCCAATGGGGACATCTTACAAAATTATAGTACAATATTACACCCGGGATATATATGCTGATAAATTAGAGAACAAATCCTTTACCACATGAATTCTTTTTATTGTCCTTTTTAAGCCAAAACCATTTTCTCCCTCTCACCAATAGCTATAAAATAATTTAGAAAGTGTAATGTTGCTATACAGATAGACATATAGATAGTGTAACGTTTTATATATATATATATATATATATATATATATATATAATATATATATATGTAGTACATTAGAAACCCAATTGAGAAATATATATATATATACACACACATATATATATACATATATATATAAATATATATATATATGTAGGACATTAGAAACCCAATTGGAGAAATATATATATACAAAATATATATATATAAATATAAATATAAATATATATATATATATATATGTAGGACATTAGAAACCCAATTGAGAAATAATAGCTTGACACATTTGGCATCATATGGAAAACGACTTCTTTGCAGATTGTAGATCTAAATGTGAAAAGCAGACTGACAAATATTTATTATCATTGTAGTCTTTATCTACCCTGGCAACATGTTTATAATAAAGGAAGTGATATTCAGCATAACATATTAGCAATGTCCCTTGCTGAGAGAATAACCAACCTCTTTCCTCTCCCACCATGTTTTTTCTATTAAAACGCACATATTTGCACATATAAAATTCATTTTAAAGTGACTAAAACTGGCAACAGTAATTTATGGATATAGCATGGTTCAATATATTCGGTATAAGCTTTATTTGACTACTTTTTAAAAGCAACTTCAAACTTATTAGCTTTTATTGTTATGCCCATAATTTTTGCTTCTTGTTTATTGAAGCTGCTGCTTAACCCAATTTTATCTTCTTCTCCCATTCATATTACAATTAGATTTTTTTTTTAATGTGGTTACCTATAGTTGACCTCAGGACCTCGCACTTGCCAGCATGTGCTTGTGCTGCTGAGCGATATCACCGGCCCCTTTTTTCCTTTATGTGGGTTCTGGGAGTCGAACTCAGGACCTCGCACTTGCCAGGCAGGCGCTTATGCTGCTGAGCCATCTCACCAGCCCTACAATTGGATTTGAGGACAAAAGCTCCAGCCACATGGTTCCAAACAGGCCAGACTCAGCCAACAATCCAATAATGTCAATCAAGGTGATGAGTAGTGCTGAAGGGCCAAAGAGGAGTTTTAATCAGCATGACCATGCTGGAAAGCACAGATAAAGAGATCTAAACTGAGCCATCAAGGTGCTCATAGGAACTTTGGAATTTTTATAGAAAGGGGGAACATAAGCAAGGGTTGGGGATTTGCATACCTGAGCTGTTTCCATAGCTGGCAGGAAAAGTACTGCAATCCTGGTCAAGGTGTCTGGTTGATCAATGTCTTAGGACTGGTTTTGGGAGGTCCCGGGAGAGCCACTACCACTTGAGGGGGTCATTTGGTTCTCATCATGAGACAAACGCTCCTACTTTGGGGCAGCCTCAGTTCCCATCATGGGGTAACTGCTCCCACTTGGGGATGTAAGTTCATCATGGGGTGGACTGTGAGGCTCAGCTGTTCCTGGAATCTAAGGCAGCTGCAGGTTCAGCACAATGACTCCAGACTCCTAGGCATTGCTTCAGGTGGTCTGGAACTGGACATTGTGAAGTCCAGCAATTAGATAGATGTCCCTACAAATCCTAAAAAGTAATTATTTTCATCTTAGTGTCTTTAACTTTGATGAGGATGAGATAAGCTAGGTAAATTTAGGGCTAATAAACACTGTAACACTCCTTAAGTGATTAATATGCCTACATCCAGAGCTGAGCAAGGATCCACTAAGGTCTTAGAGGTAGAACAGGAGGTGTATAAGTGATGGCAGAGATGCTGGGCTATACCCTGCTTTTAGTTACCCATTGGACATTTGCAGATTTAGCCTCTAAGTCCCAGTTACAACATTCTTCTTGATAACATATCCATATTTTCCACTCTCATGATGCTTTCTAATTCTTTTGTACACATTTTTCTTTAAATGAATAGCAATAGCTATTTCCAGGGAAACAATTTAAAACTCTGACATTAAGTCTAAGAGGCTAAGTTACTATGACAAAGACCTAATTGTAAGGAGACTAAAAAGAGTGAAGAGGAAAACATGAGAGACATTTTTAACACTACTTTCAAATACTCACATAAAAGTCAGTATACCAAATATAACTAATTCTTCCAGCTTCATTGATGTAGTAAATACTACTCTGCAATGAGTTGTAGTTCGAAGGATGGAGGAGTGATGTGACAATCTTAATTGTCAATTTGATTGGCCCGGTAGCACCTAAGGGACTAGAAAAGTACTCATCTAAGTGTGTCTAGGTAGGTCATGGAAGTGTGGATATTGGTCTATATCTGATAACTTTCTCATTCCTCTCTGGCACTGTTCCTCTGCTCTGCTTCACAGCCACCATGAACAGATTTGCTACCCAACACCCTTGCACCATGATATTCCTGTCTTGGTGACGATCAACCATGGGCTGAATCATCTGAAGCATGAATCAAATAAACTCTTTCTTTAAGTTGTTGGTGTCAGATAACTTGTTCCAGCCACAGGCAAATGGACAAATATAAGTGGCTTTTTAAACAGATGCAACAAACTTTTGGCTGAAGCAAGTAATTTTCTCATCAGAATAACATTTTAACATTAAACAATGTGACTTTTGAACTAGTATTTTTGATTGTTTCACTATTGGCTTTGTCTCTAGGGATGTCATTGGTGTCACAATTCTGCCTTGGAACTGGTAAAATAAATAAACCAGAACTCCCTTATGCAGTCAAGTTACATAAGGACCATAGAGTCTTTATAGTAGATTTTAGACTAATTTCTTTAGTAAGATAAAAATTATTTAGAAAACTCTAATATTAAAATTTATAGCCTACAATAATAATGAAAAATTATTGAAAGATTTACCATAAACAAAATGAAATAGTTAGCAAAGAAGTCAACTTTAATTATTAAGGATGTTTTTGGTTATGTGATATCAAAATAGCTAATAACATTTGCTATTGTATTGAAAGAATTAAAAGAAGTAAGGCAATCCACAGGTGAGTTATATTAATGCAAGTGAAATTGGTTTCTCGTGAGCTATGTTTTCAAGATTAAATCTCTTCTGGAACAAATAACTCAATGGCAAAGATTTAGGGGATTTGCTAAACCTTAGAAAAAAAGGCATATTCATCTTTCTTGGTAAAAAAATGCTCTGGTACTAATATAACAAATATATCAGAGGAATCAATCCAAAAAATAGGGCTCCATATAAATCTATGGCAATGGGGAATTTATTGTGGGCAATAAAAACTACTGGATTTTCTCCTATTTCCAATGAATAATCAATATATCAGTTGAGTACAAATATTTTTTATAGCTTAAGTTTCTGAGCAATGTAATAGATACACCAAAATGGATACAAAGAAATTTTCAACCTAGTTCTAGTCCTCTAAGATCTAATAATCTAAAGAGGAGAAATAAGGTCACAAATTTAAATACAGTAAAGATTGAAATAAAGTGCAGAACAATGATAGAAATATAATGTCATGCTGAATCATTTGTTAAATGAAAGGGTTAGGTTAAAAATTCTATAAGGAAGAAGTAAGTCACCTCAGGATACATTGGTAGGAAGCACTCCTCAGAGGAGTTAAAGGAAATGGATAGAAATTGAAAGCAGAAATAATTTAATAACTTGTGTCATTGCAATATTCTCAATGTGATTAATAGAATATAGAGACCGTAGATGGGACACAACGAAAAGAGTCAAGCAAAAGATTGTGGTAACTTAAAAAAAGTAAAACGTGATAAAGGGGAAATAAAGATGGCTCAAATAGTCATAATGAAAAAAATATTCTCCTTACCTAGCTAATGTTTTTATAGAGTGTTTTAACCAAAATAGGTATATGCTTTCTAGTTTTCCCAAATATGATATGCAAAATATTTCCAAGCATAAATACAGCCATATTTTATCGCCTTTTAACCAAGTACATTTCACATATGTATTATACTTTTTCCATGCCAAAATCGTAGATTCCCTTTCAGTCAACTGTCAAAATAATCCTCACCTGTTGCATATATCTACTTCAATTTTTATTTTCTTATTAAATGGAACCCATTTATGTGATTCCCCTAATATTTTGTATACTTCTCAGAAAACTTCCACATAAAAATAATTGCGGGTTTGACTTCTCTTGTAAAATGACTTACATTCACTATTATTCTAAAAAAAAGTTTAGGTATTAGGCTTGTTATTTATGCTTGTTATTATCTATTTGAGTTTTTTTTTTTTTTTTTTTTGTGGGTACTGGGGGTCGACCTCAGGACCTCGCGCGCCAGCAGGCGCCTGTGCCACTGAGCGATATCACCGGCCCTTTTTTTCGTATGTGGGATCCGGGAGTCAAACTCGGGCCCTCTCGCTTGCCAGGCAGGCGCTTACGCTGCTGAGCCATCTCACCAGCCCTCTATTTGAGTTTTTAAAAGAAGTGACCCATGAAATCCTCTGGATCCAGGGAGGGTTTTGCTAATTATTATTATTTTATTTTTTATATATGTGGGTACTGGGAGTCGAACTCAGGCCCTTGTGCTTGCCAGGCAGGCGCTTATGCTGCTGAGCTATCTCACCGGCCCTATTTTGTATTTTTAAGGACATATTTCTAAGGCAATTTGATTTTCTCAATAGATATAAGACAATTCTCTGTTTCTCTGTCAATATTAAATTGTAATTTCAAGGATTTGGGCCATTTCATTTAAGGTACTGAGTTTCTTTGTATTTTATATGTTTTTATTATCCTTTTACTCTGTCTGTAAATGATTCCTTTTTCATCCTTAATATTTATGATTTGTATTTATTTATTTATTTTCCCTTCATCTTCTCCCCTCCCTCTGCTTCTCTCTGTGTCCTTGATTAGAGAGGAAATTATTTATTAAAAATACATCATTTTTCATGTTAGATATCTTTCTGTTTTCTATTTTTACTGATTTCTGCTCTAATCTTAACTTCATTTACTAATTTAGGCTTTAATTTGTCCCCCCCCCCCCAGGGTTTTAAGGTAGAACCTGAGATCATTAATTATAGAATTATTTTCTTCTTTTATAATTATACACAAATAAAGGTTAGTAAACTATAGCTTATGGATCAAAGTCCTCTTATCATTTCTTTTAATGAATGTAATTTTTTTGAAATGCAGCCACGTCCACTTCTTTGTATATTGTCAGTGACTGCTTTTGGTCTAAAACAGCAAATCTGAGTTTTTGTGACAAATATTATATGCCTTGAAAACCCTAAAACATGACTATCTATATCTTTATACACACACGGATTTTGTAGGTGGTTGATTTAAAGCTAACAAGTAACAAATATTTTACATCCCTCCCCAAATTACAGGTGATACTGTGTATAATACTTTCAAACATTTTTGGAAAGAGCCAGACCTATTCCTTGGGAGATGTCAAATTTCCTTGACACGAATTCTGCTTTGAGAAGTCTTTATGAACTGTGACACTTTTTTTTTTTTAATCTTAAGACAGGATCTTGCTAAGTTGTCCCTGCTGGGTTTGAACTTACCATCCTCCTGCTCAGCTTCTCGGGAGTGCTGGTATTAGAAGCATGTGCCACACTCCTGGCTTGACAGACTGTTTTTTATAACTCTATCATATTCGAAAGCCTTTAAATTCAACCTTCCCTCCATCCTTCTTTCCCCACATAGTGTAGTATGATGACTCAATCATCTTGTCCTGGATTCGCCATTCTCAACTGCATTTCTGCTAATAAATACCGTTTCATGTCTAATCCTTTACTGGCATCTGCATCTCAGAGGACTCAAACTGATACACTTTCCCTGGTTTCCCTAGTCTTAAAAGTTGTAGAGTTTCTGTTTTGAAATAACATAAATTCACCCTCACAGCGATCATTCCTCCAAGTTGGGGTTCTTTTCCACAATATGACTGTTATTGATTACCACACTATATCTTTACTACTGTTCATATTCTGTATAATGCGTGTATTTCTAGTGGATGAGCACATGAGTTTGTGTAGTTATGTGTGCTGCGGGGTGGACTGGGTAACACTCCTACAGTAGAAGCAGAAACTGACTCATTGTATCTCATTGTCTTTTTCAGCCTGTTTCTGTCTCTTTTTACCATCATTTTTAATATTTGAACTTGACCTTGTATCCCACCAGCCAGAGTAACTTCAGCTAAAATGAACAGGAGATCCTGTGTCAGCTGACTGAAGCAATAAGGAAATCTCTCTTCCGAAACAAGAAAGTCAGACATACGGCATCTACATTAATTCTGATGAGTGTAGATGCACACAACAGATAATCTAATAATAAATTTTATTACCCTGTAGATTCAAAGGCGGTAATTTCAGCAGTTTAAATCATGAGAGTTATCTTTCCATTTTTTTGATTGTTTATTAGTTGATGTTATTTCTACTAGTGGTCAGAAAATTGCTTTATTTATACCAAAAATTATGTGTAGATAGAACAACCAGAAAAGAGGAAAATAATGTGTACATACATACATATATATGAATAATTCTCTAATATCAAATGTAATGTCTAACCTTTTACTAATACTGCTGAAATGGCTAGTGGTAATCTGTCAGTGAGAATTTTCTAATACCTGTAAGTATGTCTCTTTTCCATGGTCTGCTTAAATTCTCACACCATTTGGTCCATCGCTATTGACATATTATTTGAAGTAACCCCCTCTTCCTCAATCTTTTGGCTTCCTGCACCTTTTCCTGCCTAGGTATAACTCATATTCTAATCATTAGATTATTTCCCTTCATCAAGTTCATCCTACATGTATCTTTAGTAAGCTCAATATTCTAGCCTAGGTGCACCACATCTTTGAGTCTGTTCCAGGTAATCCATCCAATTCTTTATCAGGGACTCTTGAATCTAGAATAAGCAAGTTCATGTTATTTTAACTATTTCTCAATTTTCTTAATGCTAAAATGGAGATAATATTTATGAATCTATAAGGTAGTGGTAAATTTTGAATAAGTTAGTATATGTAAACTGCTATAAATAATGTATGGCTGAAAGGTTGTGCTTAACAAATATTAGAAATTAAGCCTTAATGGCCTCATATAACTAAATTTCTGGCATAGAATTGTGATTATTTGGCCCAGTTAGTATCTACTTTCCAAGTTTCAGGATGGAATCTATTATTATAAATCTCTTCAACCCTATAGGCTGAGTGCCTAGATAGAATCCAATTTCTAGTATAAAAGCTAATAAAGAAGTTGCCTACTGGCTAGGAAATTATGCAACCTGCAAAAATTATTGAAAAAATATTTTGCCACAAAGAAATATTTGTTACTGATCTTCAAGCTCTGGAACTTTTTGTTCCTAACATTTATCTTTACCTCTTAACAGAAAACTTTCAGACCACATAAATAACTTGAATTCTTTTTTTTTTTTTTAGTGCTATTGCCCAGACCTCATAGAGAAATTTTATATGACACAGAGTTTAAGGAAGTGGGTGGAAAGTAGCAAAATCAGATAAAGAAGAAACAAAACAGAACTCATGTAATCAGTAGTAAAATCTTGGACTCTGGCAATTGACTGCTACAAATGCATAAATTTAGGGATGACCCTGTGTTTCACTGAGTCGT
Organism: Erethizon dorsatum; assembly: GCA_028451465.1. Taxonomy (NCBI): domain Eukaryota; kingdom Metazoa; phylum Chordata; class Mammalia; order Rodentia; family Erethizontidae; genus Erethizon; species Erethizon dorsatum. The sequence continues at coordinate 28,397,141 of CM051831.1, forward strand.
GCTCATTTATTCATTCCTTCATTCAACAAATATTCGATGACCTCCTACTTTGTCCCACACTCTGCAAAGTCTACTGAGGATACAGCACAGGAGAAAACAACTATATCTGTGATTTTAAAGAGTGTGAAGTCTATTGGGTAGGCCTCACAATTTGTAATTTATCTACTCTCTCTTTTTCTTGGTCTAAGTAAAACCTTATTGTGTTATCTTTACAAAAACATGAATTTTCACATTATGGATTTTCTCTGTTGCTTTTCTAATCTTTATACGGTTTATTTTTTATCAAATCTTCATGATCTCTTTTCTTTTCCTTGCTTTGGGTTTAGGTTACTCTTCCTTTTCTAGTTCCTTAATGTAGAATGTTAAGGATTGACTTTAGCCTTATGTCTTTCTTCAGAATGGAAGATTGAAATCTGAGCCTTCGTGCTGAGCTACATCCCCAGATTCCCAGCCTTTTTATTGCTGTTTTTGTTGTTGTTGTTTGTGTATTTGTTTGTTTTGAGAGAAAGTCCAGCTAAGTCACTAAATTGCTCAGCCTAGGCTTAAACTTCTGGCTCATTTGTCTCATCCTCTTGAAGTGGTGGGATTCCAGGCACATACTAATAATCCGTCCTTTTTAATATAGACCTAAACCATAACAGTTGTCTTCTGGCCTCCATAATCTGTAATGATAAATGAATCACTTCTTTATTTCTCTCTTGCTGCATTTAAGATACTTAAGAGGTACTCTACTACTGAGCTGTACCCTGATCCCTTTTTAATTTTTATTTTGAGGCATATGTGCTGCCCAGATGTGATCATTTCAACCAAACCATCTTCAAGTTCACTACTTCTTTTCCTATGAGCCAGAATCTGTGGTCGAGTCCCCCTAGTGAATTATTTCAGTTATTTCACTTTTTAGCTCCAGCACTTCCATTACTTTCTTGTAATTTTTATGTGTTTATTGATATTTTCTGGTCCCTGGGTCCTTTCTCCCTCTCTCTCTGCTTCCTGGGTGCCATGAGGGAAACAGTTTTCCTTTGCCACGTGCTTCTGCATGATGTTTCTGCCTAACCATGGGCCTAAAAGCAAAAGAGCCAGCTGAGCATGGACTGAAAGCTCTGAGTCTGTGACTTAAAATAATCCCTCCTTTAAGTTGATTATCTCAGGTACTAGTCACAGCGATAAAATCTGACTAACAGTGGGAGATGATTTATACATTCTTTTATTTATTTAGTTTGCTTTAGTCTTCTATAAGTATCTAAAATAGCTAATGTAAAACCTTTGCCTTAATCTTGGATTGTTCAGAGGCTTAAGATTAGTCAGAAGGAGAATTAGGGCCTTTCCAGGTCTTTCTTAGGCATATGTGCAGCTCAACAATGCACATCGTATCCTGTGCTCTTAGCAATAGACTGAACCTTCTCAAAGCCTTTCTTTGGACATCTCATCTCCCAAATTTCCTCTGAAGTGTTTTGGTCAACTCTTCCTCTGCCCCAACTATTTTGATACTGGTCTTAATCTGCTTTCTGTTGTTATAAGAGAATACCCAAAACTATTTAATATATGAAGAAGTTTATCTTGTGGTTTCAGGAGCTGCAAATCTAGGATTGGGTGACTCCATTTGTTTCTGCTAAAGGCCTCAGGGCAGATGGCATTGTAATGGTATAAATGTGTACAAGAGCAACCATGTGGTGACACAGAAGCCAGAGCGACTCAAAGTCCAGGTGTGCACTTTTGTAACCACCAACTCGTGGGGACTAGCTGGGGTCCCAAGAGAACTACATTAAGCCCTACCTGAATCCCTTCCAGCACTCCTGCACCCAAGACCTTTAACTAAATCCCACTTCCTAAAGGTTTCACCATCTCTGCAAGTCACCACACTGGGAACTAAGCTTTTAGCACCTAAACCTTTTGTTGGAGGATGTAGTCAAACCTTAACAAACCACGGCAGCACTTCAGACAGCAGTGATGTTTAGCAGTTGGTGCTGGTTGTTTTTGATAAATGCCCCTGGGGGAAAGGCATTAAGTTCTGTTTGTTTCGGGTTGAATAAGACTATGCCCTCACAGTGGGAATTTCCAGGGAAATGCCAGGTGGTCCAAATAATGACAGTCATTGTTTTTTGATGTCCTCCAAAGCCTTCTGCCCCCTCTTGTGCCTGTTAGGCTGTTTTTTCCCTGAGTACTATAGTTGTAAGCCCTTTGATTTTTTAAGACTATTGCGAGGCTAAGGAGAAGGCAATGGAATTGAGTAAGTAAATATTTCACAAAACTCACTATTCTTAATTCATTTGTTTGTTTTTTTTAGTAAATGTCTATTATACTTTTTTCAGTCTTTGGAATTTTCTGCATTCTGAGAAAGTTGATTTTGATAATTTTTGTCAGTGTTCTTGTTGATTTTGTGAAGGGGTAGGATTTTATGTCTCTCATGTCTACCCAAACAATGAATGCAGTAGCCATGACGAGATATGCTTACATTCTGACAGAAAAATAATAAAGCCCTAGAACATATATTGGGGAATTTATATTAGTCTTTGAAAAGCATTATGTAAAAGCATTAGTAAATCTGAGAAGTGAAAGAGGAGCAAAACTTTGCCAGGTGAATAAGGCAGGAAAAGAATTTTTACATTTTCAAAACTGGCTTTATTTTAATTGAAAAATTGCATATACCCATGGTATGCAATGTGATATTTTGATGTATTTATACTGTACATTGTTGAAAGATTGACTCAAGAGAATTAACATCTATCACTTTACATACTTCCTTTTTTTTTGATGAGAACATTTAAAATCTCTTAGCAGTTTTCTCAGTATACTATACATTATTATTTATAGGGACCATGGTGTACAGTGGTATCCAGAACTTATTTATCTTGCTAATGGGCCCTTGGACCTTACAACCCTTAATCAGCATCTCCTAATTTTCTCCTTCTCCTCCAGCCCCTGGGAATCAAAATTTTGTTGTTCACCCTTTAAGAAACCCTGAGTTTAAATAGAAGTCAATTCAGAGGCCTCTCAGTCATACAGTCAGCCTTCAATATGAGCAAAATAAGTGTCTTAGTCACTTTTCTCCTGTTGCTGGGACAAAATACCTGGAACCCAAAGTTAAAGGGGAAAGGTTTATTTAGCTCACAGTTCGTAAAGGTTTCAGTCTATCATTGGCTGGCTCCAAGGCAAGGTGAAAGAGGAGAAACTGTTCATGGTGGGCAGAAGGTAGCAAAACAAGTGTGGGGCTGGGGAGACAAGCCTGTTTCTGTCCCTTATATTGTATCCATTCTACAGGGATTAGGGCGGTGCCAATCCAATCAGTGGACTGATTTAGTAATCACCCAACCTTAATCCTAGCACCCTTAATTCTAGCATTGCACCATGAATCAATCACGTACTAAATTCAGCCACCTCTGAAAAAACCCCACCTATGACTGCATGAGGCTTTGGGGGGGCATCTAGACACAAAGTGTAACAGCAGGTCTATAATGGTTTAGAAAAATTTGCACTTGCATCAGTAGCAGCTTATATCACCAACTTCAGTGGCCCTATACATTCTTGGCTTTAAGCAGTAAATTAGAAATAAATGATAATACACTGGTTATAAAGACAAAGAAACATGAATTATGTTACTCAGTCTCTATTAATCCACACAATCTTTTGGGATTTCCTTTTATTGTTTTATGTGGTTACCGGGAGTCGACCTCAGGACCTTGTGCTTGCCAGCAGGCGCTTATGCTGCTGAGCTATCTCACCAGCCCCTGGGATTTTTTTTTTTTTTTACTTGGATTTAAACTTTTGTGAGACAGGAATGACCTTAATTTCCATGTGAAATATATTTATTTTGTTTCATGATTATTACTAAAAATATTTTTGCAGTACAGAGATAGGATGATAAGGAGTCCAACTTTAGTATGGAGCTCAACTAGTCTTTAAGTAGATGTAGTTTTAAATTTACTGAATAAAACATAGAAATAAACCTCAAAACCATCAACTGGTCCATAAGTAACATAAATATCTTCTTAAAGTCCAACATTATTTACAAGAAGATAACAAAATCTAATGTCCAATACCATAAAACTCACTATGTTCAGAATCCAATACTAAAGAACATGGTAATTACAATCTTTCCCATTATAAAAAACTAGAACCAGATGTGTTTGGAGTTGAATTCTAACAATCCTGTTAGGAAGGGATCATACTGATTCTTCACAAATTCTTCAGCAAGAAGAACTATTTTATGAGGCCAGCATACTGGCAGAAAAACCAAAGACATAAGAAAAAGAAACAAAAAAACACCTTTTCTTTTGAGACAGGGTCTTACAGTACAAATCTCTGAGATAAAAGAAAGGATTGCCCATTAGCTGAACTGAAAGAAATTGTGTATGAAGCAGTTGAGAGTAAAGAATGGGTATGGAGAGATACAGATTAACAGAGACTAAATAAATCTATTCAATAATTTAGAATCATTCTAAGAACAGTGGGAAGTCAACATAATGTTACAAATTAAGGATTAACTGTATTCAAATATTCATTTTTAGAACCATAATTTTGGCTTCTGAAAGGAAAAACTAGAATGAAATGTTACCATAGAGAAATGTGTCTGTTCAAGAAATTGTGGGGGCAGCAGCAATGACAACGAAGGAATTTTGTTGAATTAAGGGCATAATTAGGAATTTTAGCCTATGGTTGATTCAGTGAATGCATTTAAAGAGAGAAGCTGCAGAGAGAGGGGAGAGAGAATGTGTGTCAGGAATGGTCTGCGTGTTTTGATTCAGACAACTGTGGGCAGTATTCTTTTAATTAAATAAGTGATGTAGAAAATAGGGCACAAACATTGGGTTTAGTAGATAATCAAAATGATGTGTTCAGTTTCTGCAATCTGTGCAGACTTCATCAGGGTATTCTTAAAGACATTTGGGTATATGGTTCCAGACCTATGCTTAGGAGTCTGATCAAAAGTATGATGTTTTTTATATATTGTGGATCTATTCAATATAGATATTTTCTGGGTTTTGACATAGAAAGTGTTTTTCCATTTGCAGTGGAGAGTGTTGTGTCTGTTTTCTGGACTGAAGCATTCATTTGCTCAGCTGCTGGATGCAGGCATCTGGTAACCTCCAGTTGAATTGTTATGGTATAGAGGTGGCACATCCATTTGCCCTTCAGCTCGGTCCCCTGACCCTGTGGGCACAGTGGAGGCAGCGCAGTGAGAGGGCACTGTGGGCCAGGTGCAGGTGCCAGGGTGAGTGTAGGCTGCTCCTCACCCGGGCCCCAATAGAAAGAGAGTGAGCAGGGAACCTGACCTTCCACACAATGTGAAGAAATACTGGGGACATACTGAGTAGAGAGCGGAGTGTTAGCCCTGGTCTTCTCACTTTTTGCATGATACATGTAATCTCTACTCCCTAGGATCAACGCAAGTCAATACTGCAAAGCCACGTGTAACCTCCATGCTCCGGTATTGCAACAGTAACTGCTTTTCCAACCCTTCTTATACTTAGCTCTTTGGGAGATGATTATACTGAGTGTTTTGACTCCAATATACACACGGAAGTGAAACTTAACTAATTTGTAGAAACCACAAAATGTCTCACACAAAAAAAGATCAAATATAGTTCTATTTTCTAAAGTCAGAATATGTAGATTCTTCTTTTACCTTGTCAGCATCCATTTTAAGTGAATACTTTAACCAGGGGAAGAATGTGATCCGACTGACAACTTCTCAGGACTATACTCTGTGGGCTGATGATTTTTTTCCCCAAAGAAATGAAAAGATGCTGGAAAGACAAAGTTATAAATTTGATTGTGGTACCTGAGGTTACATATTTATATAAATGTATTCTGATGTTGACCAATTGATCAGTCTGAAAGATGTGCTGAATTTGATCTGATTGAGTGGTAGCAGGCTATAGACATACAGGACAGGGGCTAAGGCATTCATCTTAACTGATGAAAAAAATGGGAAATATATTTATCCAGACTTAAACACCAAGAAGCACTATTGTCCCATGTTTCACAAAAAAAATATTAGATAGGAGGTGAAAGATGAATGTCTTAGGCTCATCCTGTATGTCTATAGTCTAATTTTATACATAGCAGTCATACATAAATTGTTTTACATGAAAAAAGTCATTGCAAAATGACCTTGTAAACAGTTAATGTAAAAGACAAGGTGGTAATAGGAAGTAAGTTAATACGTAATAAGTTTTGCTAAGGGCTTATACAATAAGCAAGTTGTAGAGAATATGTTTCACAGTCTTGTTTTGAATTTAGGAATGAACTTTCAAGTATTCTGGTTTTAGGAAAACTCACCTTTCACTTTTGTCATTAAAATTTCAGAATTTACCTGCAACTAAATGAGGATATAACTGCTACGCATCTGTTTCCTTTATATTTCTCTTCATTTCACCACAAGAACTACGTAATTTAAAGGAAGTCAATTTGACTTTTCTTAGAAACAAGCAGTTATGTATTTCAAAGGTATTTCGGGGAGGTTATTGGAAGTTTAAAATTTCATTCAGTTTAAGATTTGTCTAATCAAGGTCATACTTTGTAACTGTAATATACAAAAAACTCTGATAAAAATATATCATAAATATAGCAATAACTGAATTTAAAGGAAGATAAAGTGAGAACATTAATAAGAAACAAAGAAAACCTCATGTACCTTAATATCAAAAAATCTAGTTGTGCTTCTCAAACAAGGTTATTCTTCAGCTTTTTTGTCTGAATAGTAGTTTCATCACATTAACTCAGATGAAAAAAGTTCTGAGTCATCTTTGCTTCTTCCTTTCTCTTAAATGCTACCTCCACCTCATCCAAAAGCTGTTTTGGTTCTTCTTTCACATATATTCAGAACCACCACCTCCACCACCACCACTGTATCTGAAGCAACAGCAACTCCTGTCTGCTCTTGTAACAAGGTTCTAATTGTTCCAGTTTCTTCTCCTGCTTTTGTAGAAACTGTAAAGCAACCTTCGACTCTGCTTTATTATTCTTTAAAGTACTTCCCCATCAACTGAATTAGTATATAAGTGTTTGGGGGTTTTGTTTGCTTGTTGCTTGTTCCAACCATTTGAAAAGTGAACAGCGTAAGAGCATCGGTTTGTTGTACTTACTGCTGGGTTCCCAGTGCCTAGAAGACTGTCAGACAGATAGCAGATGTTCCACACTTAGTTGCTGAGTTGGTGAATAAATCAGTGGGTACAGGACAGTAAGGAACATGGTAAGTAATAGACAGCGGTCACATTGGAAAGGGTGGCTAGTGAACGCTCCAACCAACTGAGGACATTTCTTCTAGCTTCTCATGTGTAGCTACAATGGTACCTATGAGAGAATCAGATCCTGCAGAAGGAATATGCAGATATCAAATCCAAATGTAAGATACAGAAGCCTTCTAACTTTAGGGTACCGTATGTCTTCTTTAGTTGCAGCCTGCTTTGAAACATAGTGTCACTTTGTAGCTCAAAATTTCAGTTCTGATAATCTTGAGTTGAAAATCTGCTTTATTTTATTTTATTTTTTTTTTTTAATTCTGGGCAGGTGATATTGGCGACTTCTTAGCAAGAAATTTAGTCTGAACAATGAACGTTTTTCATATAATTTATATTGTATTGGCTGCTCTTATTTTACTTAACCACCAAGTGCTTATGATGATTTAAATTCTCAAGATATTTTGTGTCTTCTCCATTACAGAATGGTGGAAGTTCAAGCAGTAGTGGCCTGGAGAGCACTGAGCTACTGTGAAGATGAACAGGTCAGCATCCACTTGGTGCACTGGTAAATCCTGACTGTCCACTTAACAGGATTAAGAGACTCCTCAAGGGGTGACAACCTCATTCACAGCTAAGTGGGCTATGAGGAGTAGGGCCTAGTTGGAGGAAGTATGCTATAGGGATATGACCTTGGAGATTGTATTTGACTTTGGTCCATTGCTTTCTGGTTCTCCCCCTGCTTTCTTCCTTCCTGATGTCATGTGTTGAGCAGTTTCTGTCTGTGACACTCTTTCAGTGTGATGATTCTGCCTTGGACCCAGCTGTCTCTGGACTGAAACTTCTGAAACTTCTGAAACTGACCTCAAATAAGCCTCTCCTCTTTTAAGTTGTGGGTGTCAGGTGTGTTGTCCCAGCAACAAGAAAACTAACAAATACATATAGGTTTTAGGAAGAACCATTTGTTGTCATTGTTAGTTTTTACATCAAGTCTGATTGTCCAAAAATATTTAAAAAAGTAAAAATCAAGCTGGCATTTGGATGATAATGGCATGTTAGTTCAGGAAGGCACCACTGTTGAGATTTTCCTTTAATATTTGATATTTGAAAAGCCCACCACATTCTTCCTTTTAGGGGAAAGAGATCTTGGGTCTTCTGCAGAATTTATTTGTCTGAATAAGTCTTAAAATCACTTTTCTAATTTTGTCAAGGTTTTAATTGATCTGTTGCTATATTCTATATTTAATTCTTAGTTTTGTTTTCTTATCATATTTTTTAGAAGTTTTGACAAAATTAATATTTCCATTTCCTTTATATACTTTATACCATTGACTTATAGAGTAGAATGGTTAATAACAATATCAAAATCACTATTGTCACATCAACCTTAAATAATCAGCACTCTGCCACAGATTCTACCACTGTCAGTCTCAACATGTATTATTCATGATAGTTATTGTTGTCCTGTATTAGCTTCTTAAAGTGTTTTCTTTAAATTAGCCATATTTTGACGCTAATATGTAGCTTCATAGCTTCTGATTTGACAGTGGAAGACTTACACAAAATATTATTTTCATCAGGCTGCTTTGAAATTTCATATTTATGGATTAAATTTATTTTGTTTGTATGCATGTGTATGAGTCAACTTTCCATTACTGTAAAATTACCTGACCTAATCAATTTACAAAAAGAAAAGGTTTATTTTAGTTTACAGTTTTGGAGCGTTCAGTCCAGGATTCATCAGTCTTCTTGCTGTGAGGCTGCATGCATGGCAGCACATCCCAGCAGGAGCACACTGTGGAACAGAGGCACTCACCTTGTATGTGGAAAGGGAAAGAGAGGAAGTAGGGACATAGTGGAGGTCCTACCATCCTCTTCAAGGGCACATCCCAGTGACCTAATATCCTTCTGCTAGACCCCACTCCTAAAGTTTACACCACCTCAAAATAGCACAACAGACAGAGGACCAAGTCTTTAACACGTGGGTCTTCAGTGGCACCTCACATCCAAACTATAGCATTCTGCCTTTTGGCCCCAAAGACTCATGACCATCTTATGGTACAAAATGCACTCAGTCCATCTCCAAGAATCTCTAAGCCTTAGTGGTTCAGAGGTCCAAGCTGGGCATGGTAGCACATACCTATAATCCCAGCACTCAGGAGGCTGTGACAGGAAGATCACTGGGAGTTTGAGGGCAGCCACTGTTTTAAAGAAAAGAAAAGAAAACAAAACAAAAAACACACAAAAAGCAAAAATTCAAGCCCAAAATTTCAAGGTAAACTCTACGGTGAGCCTTAGTAAAAATAAAAAAGACAGTTACATACTTTCACAATAAAATGGAACAGAGGGAATTCCAAAAGGAAGCAGTAGGGGAAAAGAAAGAAATCAGACTAAAAGCAAGACTGAAATACAGCAGGATGAATTTTAAATCCCAGAGTTGCTTGTCTAGCATCCAGGGCACCCCACGGGGCAGGATGTCCCTATGGCTTTGTTTGTGCCAGCCCACAATGGCCTCTCTCTGGGGCAGGTTTTATATGCCATGGGCAGCTTCCCCTAGCAAGCATATCACATTCTTAGCATCTTCTGCTTCCTGAAGTCTCCAGTGCAGTTTTGTTTTCCCTCTTACAGTCCACGCACCACCCTGTCAGGGTGACTTCATAGCTTCTGCATTCTGTGTTCCTGAAAAAAAAAATGGCAAAGTCATTTTGACTTTGTGATGGCAAAGTCTGCTGCTGGCACAAGCTGTACCTAAGCCCACTTAAACCATGGCACCACAGGCTCTGACTGCCTTTCTGGCTGAACTGGAAACCGATCTTTAGGTGCCTTTGGATGCTCCTGGTGCCTCAAGGCTCACTTCTTCCAGGACTCTGCCTTGGAGAGGGTGCAGCTTGAGTGCTGTGCGGTGTTGAAATTCCCTTGCCAAATACACTAGTCCATGCTTTGAAGTTCAGCCTCCAGCAAAGTCTCATGGTGTGGACAAAATGAAGTCAAATTGTTTGCCACAGTGTAAAAAAAGGCCTCCTGCCCAATTTCCAGTGGACTCTCCATTTCTGTCTGAAACCTCACCCTCACATCCTTTACAGTCTGCATTTCTTCTAGCATTCTGGTCTTCTGAGCTCCTAACAGAATCACCCTTAAGTTCAGCTTAAGTATAGTAGGATTTCTCTAGCTTGCTCCTCCAAACTCTGACTATGAACCAATTCTAAAGCCTCCTGATCCAAGTGCCAGGTACAAGCACAGCAACAATTCTACATTTTTGAACTGATTTTCTGTGTTAGACAGTTTCTCTTTACTAGAATAAACACCAGAGGTAATGAATTTACAGAGAGAAAATGTTTATTTTGGCTCACAGCTGTGAAGGTTTCAGGCCATGATTTTTCTTGTTGCTTTGGAGTTGAGGCAGCGCATCACAGAGCAGTGAATGAGGGAGGCAAGCTGCTCACCGCATGGCTGGGAAATGAAAAACAAGAGGGAAGAAATGCCCAGAGGTCCCAAAGTTCCCTTTGAGAACACAGCACATTGATCTGATTCCTTCTACCAAGCCACAGCTCCTCAAGTCGCTGCACCTCCCCACAGTGATGCAGGGCAGGGACCAAGCTCTTAACACATAGACCTTTGGGAAACATTTCACATCTAAAGTGTAGCCCTGTAATATGTACATATATCCCATTCCTTGGGATACTACTATAGAAGTAGGCATAGCCCCCCCCTTTTTTTTTTGCTATTTATTTTATATCAATTCAAAACAATATAAAACATTCAGATAGGATCTGGGCTGGTTTGAGATATCCGCAAATATTTCTCTTCTCTTCCCTTTTACAAATGTTCTAGGTTCACTTGTGAGGGCAGTGGACATACAAACTTTGATCTATAATTGGGCAACTGTTCAAAAGGCAGGAGCAGATTGTCAGCCCTTTAGCCATCCAATCTTGAAAGAAAATATCCAGCTGTAGTCAGCTTAAGGGCACTTGACTTTAATACAGTGATTACTAATCAATGGCATATCTTCAGTCATAAGCTCAACATGTATATTATTTATCTAATAAGGAACTCAGTAATACTGAAAAATCCTAAATCTAAAATACTTTAATTTATATGATTTCAATAATTTCATTATTTTGGAGGGGAAGATGATGCCTAAAATAGAATTTTATAGGATGAAACTTTTTATTATCCTTACTCTGTAAGAGCCATAGTGAATAAAGACAGAGGTATTTAGCAAATGGTATGTGGTCTCAATAAACAAAATGACCCCAGTGTGGATGCTTAATAAATATTAAATACATTGTTTTTCATGTCTGGGGAATTAGATTTAATTAAAAGCAGTCATAGGGTCAGGGAGTTAAAGCACAACACTTAATGATTTTCGGCTGCTGATGACCACCTAGGTGTAAACGACAATGGCAGGCTGATTTCTGACAGAACGTCACCTCTAAATTCCAGCCAAGACCCTCCTTTGCAGATTTTGAGTGCTGCCTGGGAACTGGTACCCCCTAGTGGTTCTGTGAGACCTCATAAGAAGAGGCCACTACTGTGTGACCATATAATGAGCTAATCCATCTGCAATAGAGTGCAGGGTGCCCCTCTTGTCCTCCCTGCAATAAAACGTTTCTTTCTCTGCTTGATACCTTCCCTGAATTCTTTCTGTCCACTCATTAGTCAAACATATTGTGAATAAGCTTGCTCTCATGATTCCTTTCTTAGCAAATTCATTATTGTGTATAAAAAAGCTACAGATGTTTGTATGTTGATTTTATATCCTGCTACTTAACAGAATTTATCAATTCTATTATTCAATTCTGATAGTCTTTGTAGAATCTAGATTTTCTATATATAGAATCATATCATCTGTAAACAGAGATCTTATGCCTTTCTCCCCGAAATCCATGAAATGATTTTAAATTTTGTCAAATGGGTTTTTTTTGCATCTATTGAGATGATCATATGATTTTTATCCTTCAGTCTATTGATATGATGTATTATGTTTATTGATTTGCATAGACTGAATAATCCTGGCATCATTGTGATGAAACCAACTCGAGCATGATGAATGATCTTTTAATGTTTTGTTTAATCTGGTTCATTTGTGTTTCGTTGAGAACTTTTGCACTCATGTTGCCATGGATTGGATCTGAAATGTCCTTCTGACTCATATTATGAAGGCTTGGTCTCCAGCTGATGGTGCTGTTGCTATTGCTGTTGTGAGATGGTGAAAACCTAGGAAACAGGGACTTATTGGAGAAAGCAGGTCACTAGGCCCATGCGTTTAAAGAGTTTATATTGTTCCGTTTCATTATATGATCCCCACCATGACATCGTGTGTTACCATGGGCCCAGAAGCAAGAGACCCTAGTGAACATGGACTGATACCTCTGAAAATGTGAGCCAACATAAGCCTTTCCTCCTTAAAGTGGGTCGTCACAGTAATGAAAAACTGAGTAACACATGTTCATTGGGGAAGATGATTTATAGTATTTTATTTACTTTTCTTTTATGTGGGGGTGGGAGGCTTTTTCTGGTTTTGGTAACAAGGTAATCCTTGTCTCAGGGAATTAGTTTGTAAGAGTTCTTTCCTTCTCATTTTTTTTGAATATAAAAGAAAAATTGGTATTTGTTCTTCTTGAGAAGTTAGGTAAAATTCAGCAGTAAAGCCATCTAGTCTTTCATTGAGCGACTTTTCATTACTGGCTCAATTACATTAGTTGTTACTGATCTGTTACTTTTTTATGTCCTAATTATTCAATTTGAGGAGCTCATATATCTCCAGAAATTTGTGTGTTTTTTGTAGGTTTTCCAAATTGTTAGCAAATAGTTTTTCACAATAATCCTTAATGATCCTTTGTAGTTCTTTGGCATTGGTTGCAACGTCCCTTTTTTCATCAATGATTTTATTTACTTCTGTCTTCTTTGTTTTTTTCTTGGGTAGTCTAGCTAAAGGTTTGCTGAATTTCCTTAAACTTTTCCCAAAAAACAACTTTTTTCATTGATTTTTTGGGTATTTTTTTAATTCTCTATTGCATTTATTTCTGCCCTGTTATTTGTTATTTCTTTCCTCCAACTAATTTTCAATTTTGTTTCTTTTTATTTTATTAGGTCCTTGAGATGTATGATTAGTTTATTTTGTGAAATCTTTCTTTTCTGATGCAGGCACTTATTGCTATCTTAATTGCAAATATATACTAGCACTTTGTTAATCTTTTGAGAATGGGACTCTTCAGGATAATTTCAAAATAAAGTAAGTTGCAAGTTTTGTGACTGAGTGAACTGAATTAAATAGAGTTTTACACTGAGGCATAAATAAGCCTGGAGTTTTGCCTGAACTTGCTAGATTTTCTCATTGATAAGGTAAGGCTTATTTATTCTACAAGCATTCAGATGATCTTTCTTCATACATATTTTTATAAAATTTGATCCAGTTTTTTGTCTTATTATGGATGTGTTCACATAGGATGAACAATGAGTCTGAAAAAAATCCTTTGATTGTACTGGTGGTCACTTGAGGAGAAAGACCATGTCATCATACAAGGTATGGCTTTGAGATAGCAGTGTCTTTTCTGAGTCAGGGTAGTGGTATGGAAGTAAGAAATTCCTAGAACTATATCTTGGTTCCATAACTTAGAAATTGTGTGCTTGCGCATGTCCACATGCACAAAAATGCCTTAAGCTCTCTGAACAGTATGGATTAATGTATAAACTAAAGGTAGCAATCTTTATATAAAAGAATCATTGTCCATATTTAAAATTTTAAACATGTTACTTAAATTTAAATATATTTGTTGTATAGGTGATAATTTGATGTTTGGTAGTAATTAAATAGGATTGTCAAAAATTCTTCATTTGGGGGCCGCTGAGATGGCTCAATGGCATAAGCACCTGCCTAGCAAGCACAAGGTCCTGAGTTCGACTCTCGGTGCCCACATACCAAGAAAGAGCCGGTGATATCGCTCAGCAGCACGGGCGCCTGCCGGTGCGCGAGGTCCTGAGGTCCACCCCAGGTACCCACAAAAAAAAAAAAATTTCTTCATTTGGCAGAGGGGAAGGAAAATTGTCCAAATTTTATATTTGGAAAAAAAGAGATTGCTAAAAGTAACATAAAATAGGTGGAATTTTTTGTGAGAGAATAAGACATATTTTTGGTGAAAGTGAAATCATGTCCCAGTATCTTAATTACTTTACTTATTGCTGAGATAAAATGTCCAACAGCAAAAGTTAAAGGAGGATTTATTTCAGCTCACAGCTTGTAGAGGCTTTCAGCTCACAGTTTGCAGGGGTTTCAGTACGTAGTCAGCTGGTTCCAAAGCAGGGTGGCATTGCCAAGGGGCATCACAGAGGAGAAAGAGTTCACGGCATGGTAGGGCAGTCAGAAGGCAGTAAGCAGCAGCAGCAGCAACAGTAGCAGCAATCGCCTTCCCTCTGATGCTTTATATTCTATCCAGGCTGTAAACCTGTTCATTGATGCCACCCCCACCCAAGGTAGGGTACCCTTCACCCCAGCATCACACTTTTAATCCACATTCACTCACCTTAATCCAGCCACGTTTGAAACTCCCCTGCTATGACCACATGAGGCTTTGGAGGGATATCTAGGTACAAGTCATAATATTCTGTCCCTTGTCCCCAAAAGACTCATGCACATCCCCTTATGCAAAATACATTTAGTCCCTCTCTAAGAGCTTCCAAAGACCTAACAGTTTTAGCACTGCCAAAAAGTCCAAGTCCAAAGTCTCCTTTCAGATTTAAGGCAACTCTTAGCTGTGAGCTTCCTGTACAAATGAAAAGAAATTTAAACACTTCCGACATACAATCATGCAAGATAAATATTCCCTTTCAAAATAGGGGGATAGAATGGAATTGGACAAAAACAAGTCCAAAATCTAGCAGGGCAAATATTAAGTCCCATAGTTCCATGTCCAGCATCTGAGGCAATCTGTGGCAAGAGGTGAACTCCAGAGGGTTTGGGTAGCTCTACTTCTATGGAACTGCAGGTGGCTGCAGCTCTCAAGGCTTCTCTCCTGGGCTGTCTTTTCTCACTCTTTGTTGCTTTTCTCTGAAGAACCACTTTCCTGAATTCTCCAACATTTTGGGGTCTCCACTGCACTTTCAGCTTTACACTCACAGCTTCATACATTGCCCTCTCGGGGGCACACTGCTTGGCCTCCCAGACCTTTATCTGAAACCTGGGTAGAAGTCTTCCTGACCCACAACTCTTGCGTTCTGCATGCACCCAAAACCAGCACAATATGGATGATGCCAAAGTCTGCTACCAGCTCGACCAGTAGATAGGCTTCCTTCTCTCTTGGCTGTAGGAAATGAGTGCCTGGATTTCTGAGTGATTTGAACCAAATCCCAAGGAAAAAATTCTCTAGGCTGCCACCACTCTGGAACATGATGCTCTGGGGCTTTTTTCTCAAGCAAAATCTTTCACCTTTGCAAATTTGAGGCTGCAAAATGTGGAGTCCAGGTGGTTCTTATGATGTCCTCAGACTACCTTTTCTATTGTCTTCTTCCTTATCAGCAAGCAACTTCTCCTCTTCTCCTTCTTTGAAAGCCACAATTACTGAATGTTTCTTTCTGGGTTAAACTCAGAACATTTTCAGTCATTCTTTTTTTTTTTTTTAACCGGGAATTGAACTTAGGACCTTGCACTTGCCCGGCAGGTGCTGTGCCACTGAGCTATATCCCTGGCCCTTTCAATCATTCTGATTGGCTCTTAGCTCTTGATTCTCAATATATATCTGGCTAAAAGCTCCCAACAGTAGCCATACCACCACCTCAACATTAGACTATATTGAAATTTCTTCTACAAGATCAAGTAGTCTGCTGCTGTTAATCTCAGTCTCAAGCAAAATCTCTGGAAATGAGCAAAATGCAGACAAATTTTCTGTTAAAGCATAACACACATGGTCTGAATCCAACAACCAATGCAGTGCTTGCTTCTAACTGAAACTTCCTGAGCCTGCTCTTTGCTGAATGCATTTCTTTCAACATTCTGATCTTCTGAGTTCTGGCCAGATTCTCCCACCAAGCTCATATTACAGCATTCCTGGGCTGCTTCTTCAACTTGCATCTCCAAACCTTTCCAAAGTTTTCCAGGAAGCCAGTTCTAAATGCTTTTGAACCACATGGCCAAGGTAACATCACAGCAACAACCCCACTCTCAATACCAAAATCTGTATCAGTCAGTGCTTACTAAGAGAAACAGATTGAATGCAAGATATATAAATATATAAGAATTTACAAGATTGGCCTACAATGGCTGCCGAGTCAGGTGTGGAAAAATGCAACAGCTCTGTCTGTGTGCTGGAGATTCCAAGGAGCCAGCTGAAGGTCAGAGCTCACTATAATGTCCCATGGGAGTCCATATCAGGGGCCAAAGGCTCTGCAACTGAAGGCTGAAGGGTCTGCACTAGAAGCCAGGAGATGATGTCCAAGGTGAAGGTGAAGACTAGAGCTCCTCCAAAGGAGCAAAAGTGAGCCTTCCTTCTTCCTTTTCATTTTATTCCATTTAGGTGGCAAGCCTACTCTGGGTGGGTCTTCTGTCTTCACTAAATCCCCCTAGCCACAGCCAGAACTATGCAGATCCAATTTAGTTGGGCATTTCTTACTCAAGTTGACACAATCAGTTAACTATCACACTCAGTTTAAAAGCACTTTAAAAATGTTGTGGTGACAATGGATTATTGTTCAGTCAAAAAAAAAAAAAAAAGAGTGAAATCTTGTCACTTGTGAGAACACAGGTGAAACTGGAGATCATCATCTTAAGCTAAATAAGCCAAATTCAGGAAGACAAATATTTTCTTTCATATGAGGAATCTAGGGGAAAAGAAGAAAAAGATGACATGAACATAGAGGTGAGACTATTAGACAAGAAAAATGGTGGAGGGGGAGAAGAGGGTAAGGGAGGTAATGGAAGGCTGGATGTGATAAAGCTATGTTATATGCATGTAAAAATATAACAAAATGAAACCCAATTTTAAAAATAATTTGGAGAATAAATCTCCAGAGTTTAGTCTGAATATTTCAGTCCATGATGCATTTCATGTAGAATGTGTGGGTAAAGGCTAAAGATGGTGGGAGTACATCATGTTCAGTATACAAAGTCTGGATCTGGTCTGGAGCAGGCAGAAAGGCAGGGCGAAAGTTAGGTGAATGCCATCCCACCAGGCATGAGGAGAAAGTGAATTTTGTGAATTGGATAGACGGTGGCTGTTATACAGTACAAAGGAAAACACATCCTTAAAATAAAATACTGCCAGAATTGGGTGTAATGCTCATATCTGTAATCCTAGCTCTTGGAAGGCTGAGGCAGGAGGATCTCTGTGAGTTCAAGGCCAGCCTGAGCTACATAATGAGACCCTGTCTCAAAACACACAAGCAAACAAAAGTTCTGCCGGAGGCCACAGTGCTTTTGTTATGCTTTGAAATTTGTTCATCATTAAATAAGCCAATAAAAGATGGTAAGTGTCAAATGAGTTTGACTAAAAACACCACCTTGACTGAAGGATAGAAAATAAATGCTAGGGGTGAGGAAGGGCAAGTTTGTGTGCAGAAGACCTGTAAAGATTATTGTTATATTATGGGCTTAACAAGAGGGAACTTTATCCCCTACTATAACTACTGAAACGGAGAGAAGTGAATGGATGGTACTGGTATGATTAATGTAATTTAACATAATATAATATATACTACAAATAACTGGCTCACACTTGGTATGGAATCTGGCCAGTCAAAAATCTGCAGGACAGGCATGAGCAAGTTGGGTACACAGGAGAGCTGATGGTCCAGTTGGAGTCCAAAGCTTTCTGCTGCAGAATAGGGAGGAACTGATGTTGTGCATGAAGACTGAATGCAGTCTGCTAGATCGCTCTCTGTTGCTCAGGGGAGGCTGGGATTTTTCTTCTATTCAATCCTTCAACAGTTCAGTTGAGAGGCCCATCCATATTATGGAGAAATATCTGCTTTACTCAAAATCCACCAATTTCAATAAAAATTTCATCAAAACACCCTTACAAAAACAACCAAAGTAATTTTGGACCAAATATCTAGACACAATGTAGCCTAACCAGGTCGACACAAAATGATCCACCACACCAACTGAAGGGAAATGTCTCTGCTGGCATTTTTCTGGGGGAAAAAAACAATTTTGAAACATTATTCTTTTCAGGTCATTCCTAGTCCCACTAATTTGAGACTTACTGACCAATTCTTCCATTTTCACCTTATCTTAGCATTGTTGTTTGGGTTCTACTAATGAAATATGTCCTCAAGTAGCAAGATGGCAATTTTTAATTTAAAATATACCTGTTCATACCTTTGTTTAATTTGTTTGTGTGATGTTTATCTAATTTTATTTCATTTTTATCATACTCGAATATAAAAGCTTGAAGATAGAAAGCATGTCTATCTTGTTCACTATTAGGTTCTATGCCCCCACACAAGTAGCTGGTGCAGAGTAAAGTCACAGTAAATATTTGTTGTACAAAATGCAACAGATTAGCCATTTTTACCTTAAAACATACATAATTTTAGCCAGAAATTATTGCGTCTGTTCATTGTCATTTACCAACATACCCTGTGTGGTTTTAGACAGCCATGTCTGAGTAAATTTTGACATTTTTTGGACTTTCTCTTTTGGTACATTGCACCTAGAAGAACTATTGAAGGTTGAGACTGGTCTCCATTTTCTTTCTACGTTTTTCTAGAGAATAACACCAGAAAACATTTGAGGAGATGGAGAAAGAAGATGGATGTATGGTGCTGAATGTCAAGAATCATTTGAAATCCAGGCAGAGATCTGATAGTAAGAATATTGATTTCTCCCATTCAGAATCTACTTTAAAATTGAATTATTTTCTTAGGAACATAACTATATTAAAATATTTTAATGTGTTAAAATTGACCATATTCTGGGATTTGAAAAATGATTGTACATCATTTTTTAAAATGGTTGTAAATTGTCTAAAACAAATTATGTAAATTCATTTAAGTGCGGACAATGTATCTAAAAGTGTACATTGACTTAGTACAGGTGTGTTACATATTTTATATGTTCTTTGGCCCAGTAGTCTGATTTTCAACCTGTTTATAAATAAATTTTACAAGGTCTTATAAGATAAATAAATTAATCTGATGCTGGAAAAATAAAAGGGAGATGGGGGGAGAAGGGAATTGAAATGTGTTATGTACATGTACCAATCCCCTACGTGAATGTAATCATTATGTACTGCGTAACAATTAGCGCAGCAGAGCTCCCTCAGAATCTGAAAACATTGTGGAAAATAAGCCCTTAGGGTGAAGAGAGAAAAAATTTGAGAAATGTTGATTTTCCTGTCTACACTGGGTTTAGACCATTCATTACACCCAGAAATCCTAAGGAATCTAGTTCCAGCTGCCAGGCCCTTGTCATCTTCTGGGATCATCCTTCAGTCTCTTTTTCAAAATCTATCCATCCCAAAGTAGGTGAGATGTATTACCTTAAGTTAAAAATTCTAATCATATAAATCTCCTACTCAAATATCTTCAGTGATTACTGAATAAAGTTGAGACCAGAACTGAGAGAATAGAAATATAGTGTGAGCCACATATGTAATTTAACATTTTCTAGTAGCCATATAAAAAAAATTAAAAGAAACAGATTAATTTTAACATTATAAGCTGTCTAACATAATAAACACAAATATTCCCCTTATCTGTCTTCTGTCTGTCTCTCTGTCTCTGTGTTTCTCTCTCTCTCTCTGCTGATAATTGAACTGAGGGCTTCCTGAGTGCTAGGCGAGCCCTCTAACACTAAACAACATCCCCGGCCTCAATTTCTCATTTTAATATGTAACTGATATAAAAATTAATGAGCTATTTTACTATTTTTTGTATGAAGCCTTTAAACTCAAGGTGCACCTTATATTTATAGCACATCTAAACAGAAACACTACATTTTCAGTGATCAAGATGAAATGTACTCCTTAACACAATAATTGCAATAACTGTGTGTTATAATTTTTTGTGCTGGGGATGGAGCCCAGGGTCATACACATGCTAGATAAGTGCTCTACCACTGAGTTGCACCCTTCGCCTGGCTTCTGTCTTTTTCACAGTGCTTCTGTTTCTCCTATCATTATTGGCTTCTGTTTTCAAATATGAACTTAAATGAATTAAAATGCAGTTAAGTTCCTCAGTTGTACTTGTTATGTTTCAAGTGCTTTAGTGACCACATATAACAAGTGGCTACTACAATGAACAGTGCAGACAATGATTCTTTTTTTACTTTTTGCAGCACTGGGGATTGAACCCAGGACCTTCATGCTGAGCTACATCCCCAGCCCTTTATCTTTAAATTTTTTTTAATTTTGAGATCGAGTCTTGTTAAATCACTAAGTTGCCCAGGCTAAGTTGAAACTTTTGAATCCTCCTGCTTCAGCCTCCCAGAGTACTATACACGGTAGTCCAATATTGTTAAATTAAACTGACCAGACATATATGTCCTATTGCAAAGTTGTTTTAAATTTAAGAAAAGTTAAGAACTGTCAAAACATAGAATTAACATTTATTCTGCATCTTTTGTTGTGAAGAACCTCCAGGAAAACATTGAGCTATCATTTTATAATAAAGTTCATCTATTTATTTATTTACCAATCTATCACCATTGTTGTGTTTCTCTGAAGTGTGACTAATGCAGTCATAGCACATAGTGGCTACATAGTGCAATGCTTAAAAACATGGGCTGTATAGTAAAACTAGTAGAGTTAGAGTTCTTATAAAAATATAACTGCAAGTACAGAAAATTGAATAAACAACTCCATGTACCTTTCAAATAGCATCAACAATGATCAATACCATTTTTTTCATCTATATGCCCACCATGACTACTCTCCCAATCATATTACGTTACAGAGATTATCGGATATTGCATTATTTAATATTGAAATGCTTCAAGGTGTTGACTCTTACCTTTTAGGGACTTTTTGCTTAATACAATCATAATATACTGATTTGTTTTCTACTGATTTGTAAAATATTGCTAAGCAGTTTAAAGCAATGTGCATTCACTTCACCACAGTCTCCCCGCCTTGCAGTCCGAGCATCGCTTAGGCGGGTTCTCTGCTCAAGGTCTCACAGGGACGCAGTCCAGGTGTTGGGCAGATTACATACCTTTAGAAGCAGAGGTTCCTTCCAAGTTCTCATGGCCATTGGTGCAATTCACTTACTTGTGCTGGGAGGACTGACATCTCTGATTTCCCCCTGGGTGTTAACCAGGCTGCCCTAAGACCCTAGGGCTGCTCTGTTTCACTGCCGTGTGTCACTTTCAAACAGCGTCTCAGTCATGGACACTTGACTCTTCAGAGGTGACAGATCATTCTTCAGGAAAGCCTCTCCCCCATCGAAGGGCTCGTATCCAGTTAAGTCAAGCCCCCTTGGGATGATCTCTGATTTGATCAATTCAAAATCATCTAAGTGGGGAGAGTTTTGTCTTCAAAACCCCTTCATCTTACCATGTAACGCAACCTAATCATGAGAATGATGTCTTGCTGTGTTCACAGGTCCTAACAGCAAGGAACAAGATTTGCACATGTCAAACACCCTGGGGTCCTGAAATATCAGGTTGTTTCAGAATTCTGTCTACCATAATTTCTAGCAAAAGTGCAATGACTTCTTAGTATCATCTAATATCCAATCTGGATTAAATATCTTTTTCCATTTAATTGATTTCTTAGACTCAGTGTTAGAACAAAGACTACCATCGTGTTTAATGTTTTTTGATTTTTTTTTTAAGACTATAGATCACTTTTCCTTCCTCTTGTTTTTTCTTTGCCATGGCTAAAAAACAGTGAGCAAAAAAGATTATAGTTGGGTATAATGTCTCATATTCTGGATTTTTAGTTTTATATCTCCATTATGTCATTTAACAAGTTTTAGAAAGTTATTTTTAAAACTACAAATATATTAAATGGGTAGAAATCTACCAACCTCATACAATGTCTGCATATGGTTGTCATTACTATTATGCAGCTCATCTAAGAGAGCAGTTACTACAAAGTACTGCTCAATAATTCTTTCTCCCCATCCTCATTCCCATTTCTTTTACTGTAGAGGATAGCACTGGAAGTTAACTACAGTTACAGTTTTTGAACAATTGGTGTCCACATCCTTCATCTTTTGGTGGTTACCATGCTACCCTGGACAAATAATTCAATTTCTTAAGTTTTTATAAAATTTTATGCTCAACGTTGACAAACTAAAATATTAGCAATGAAACATGAGGCATTCTCTTGCCTTACAAACATTAAATCATTCAATAGCTAACAATTAGGCGTTTATTACATACAAATTTCTATGTGAGATGGGAGATTCAAAGATTAGTATTGCAGTCCTGCAATTACAAATGACTAGATGGAGCTGTTCTCAAATGACTAGGATATGAACAAACTGCTAACAAATTGCTACATGATAACTAAATGCTCTGAGATTTAGAGTCAGCAGAAATTCTGACTGGTTAAATGCTTCCTTTCTGAGGTGCAAACACAATGCAACATTAAATGATAAGTGTAACATATAGATTGAAAGAGGGGTTGTTCTTCTCAAATTCACATGTTGAAACCTAGTCACCCGTGTGATGAAGTTAGGAGGTGAGAACACTGGGAGGTGGTTAGGTCAGGAAAGCAGAGCCCTTGTGGATGGATGATGCTCTCATAATTATCCCTTCAACCTTGCGAGGTCCCAGCGAGAAGACACCATCTGTGAAACAGAAAGCGGGCTCTCATCAGACACCCTATCTGAATACACTGGGGCCTTGATCTTGGACTTCTATCTTCCACAACTATGAGAAGTAAAATCCTATCATTCATATAGTAGTCAAAGGTAGTTTGTTATAGCAAACCGAACAAACTAAGACAACAGAGTCAGCATCTTTCCTTGTTAGGAGGATATTCTTTTTTTTTTTTTTGTGGGTACTGGGGGCCGACCTCAGGACCTCGCGCGCCAGCAGGCGCCCGTGCCACTGAGCGATATCACTGGCCCTTTTCTCGTATGTGGGTTCCGGGAGTCGAACTTGGGCCCTCGCGCTTGCCAGGCAGGCGCTTACGCCGCTGAGCCATCTCACCAGCCCACGTGAGGATATTCTTAAAGTTAATGGCCATTCATGCGTGAAGGTCTTGTAACATTTAAGCCAAAACTTGTGCCTGGTATTTTTTAATATTTATGGGAAGACACATATAAATTCCTTTAACTTTAAAATAGAAATTATAGATTCCTTTAAATTCATTACCACAACCATCATTATAGCTACAGTCACCTAATTATTTATTGTTACTTTGCTCTGAATTCTTATGTGGTAGAGTCAGAGTTTTCCCAGTAGAGCAGGAACTGGGCAGGTATGTGTTTTGAATTTATGAAGCCTGTCTATAAACCTTCATTCACTCAGCAACTTTCGGTGTTTTTTTATATTACTTGTAGTATCCTGTGTTTCATAGATAATAAATAAAAAGCAACGTTTTGTCTATCAAAGAATCCCCTGGAATTATGGACTTCATGAAACATTTAGGAGCAAAAGATTCATTTCCTCTAGATGAAAGGGATGGTTTGTATCAGTTTTGAAACTATCAGCTGTAAGAGAATTAAGAACAGAGTGACGCTGTGGAAAACACTGAGACCTAGAAATATTTAGGTTCCCTGCAAATCCACTTGATATCAAGAAATTGCTTAGAACTGTGGACACTGTCAACATTCAGGAAAACAAAGGATACATTCCCTCCAATGTCAAACCTTAAATGCAACAATCAAGATCATTTTAGGAAACACCTACAACAATAAGAGAATCAATAAGACTGATATGAGACATCATAGAAAACATTTAGCTCCCATAAAATACCCACCCACCACTACATACTGTGCAAATATATCTGGTGCAAACTAAATAAGACTGACTATGGATATTTTTTGGACTTAATAATCTTCCTGTATTTACAACATTATGTATATAGGTAGATAAAGACATAGGTCTATTTATGTTCATTTAACTGTGTCTATTCCTATTTGTATCCATCAATCATATACCTATCTAGAAAGAGAATGTCTACTAAATCCAAAGATCTCTATCAACAACAACCATAAATAGTTTTAAGGCATAAATTTAGTAAGCATATTTTTTTCAAAAGTAAATAATAAAGTTTATATTTATTTGGTAGTTTTAAAATACACTAATTATGGGGCTGAGGATATAGCTCGGTGGCACAAGCACCTGCCTGGCAAGAGCAAGGTCCTGAGTTTGATTCCTGGTACCAAAAATAAATAAATAATAAAAATAAAAATAAAATGCACTGATTAAAAACAAAGGGAACACTGATAAATATCTTATTAAAACTTGTTCTCTTGATGAAAACTCTCTTTTTTATGAGTATTATTTGTCCTATTTTACATATTTCAAAATTTATTTAATTAGTTCTCAGTGTCTACCTAAGCCTTACTAAATAAGGCAGTAATGTGCAAATTCGAAAGAAGATTCTCACAGTCCTTGTTCTCATGTAAGATAGTATGTATGAGGGGAAACAACACTCACCTAAAAATAGTTAAATAAATAATACATAAATAATCAATTTAAAAATGAATACAAGTAATATTCTGTATGGTGGACGTTTGAAAATTTAGAAGGAATTCTAAGATATGTGAAGGGTAATGTGTCATAGCTTGCAGACTGAAAAAGTTCTCATATGAATGTCTTACACACCAGAAATTGGAAGATTTATTTATAAAAATATAATTTAAAATGATTGAAAAAAGTTTATGCAACAATATAATACAAACTTTCCTGAAAAATAAATACTTCCCTGCTAAACTCACTGGACATTGACTATGGCATCATTTGCCCATTTCCAAGACTCTTACTTTCCAGCTCAGTTCCATCCAGGGCATGGAGGTTCCTGCATACTTCTTCATAAAATCCTTTCACAACACACAAGACATCATCCTTGAACATTTCAGAGCACATTGCTGAACATACTTTGACCTGAATCATTCTGTCGTTTATGATTCATGTTCTAACTTGCATGCTCCAGCAGCAAACTGGCCATATACTGGCATTTAAGTTAGCATTGTCAGAGATCTTTTCAGTTTGCTCTTCTACTTAAATATCTCCAAATAGTTGGACTCGAGTCATTGAAATTCTGTGAACTGTCTCTGTCTTCAGAGATGACTTCCATCTCTTACTTCAGAAATCAGCGAGGGGGACATATTTGACTTTCCTTTACATTCAAAGTAGTGTCATCAATATATTCTATCACAGAGGGAAAGAAAAAGATTGTAACTTGCTGCAATGCTAAATCTGCTTGTATGACAATGTCCCAACTGAGCATTTTCTACAGGGACTGATAACATCCATTCTTCAAGGGGACAGGAATTCATGTTTGTAGTTGTTCTGTGCGTAGTCATCTTCTAACAGTCATAGGAGGATTGCAGCAGAAAGGAACTTAGTGGAAAGTACAAGTGCTGTTAAAATAGGAGAATTCAGTGATAAAGTAATTTGAGTAGATCACAATGTGAGAATGTCACTGCGGTTGTATGTTTCCACACATAATCAGAGATCAAACTGACTTCTAGAGGAATATGATTTATTACAGTAAAAGGCAGTGAGGGATAGGTTCAGGCTCTCCTCTTATCAACTCCTTGTGCCGCAGGTGGCCTCTGTGCTTCATTCCACACACTCACACCCCTCCCATCTTCTCTCTGTCATTGCATGCTGGAGATTGCTGTCTCCTTCACTTTCAGGGCAAATTGTCATTCTCAAGAGCAGGACAGGACAGATGTGGAACAGCCTATTCTAGGACAGTTTTTAACTGTGTTGTGACCCAGACAGGGTGGTGAATCAATTTGTTGGGCTGCAACCATTATTTTAAGCAGCTTCACTGAGATATAATTTATATATTACTCATCTCTTGAAGTGTATAATTCATTTTGTATAGTTGCAGAGTCTTGCAACATCTCCACATTCTGGTTTCAGAACATTTTTAACCCCCCAAAGAAGTACTATACTACCCATATCTCTCATCTTTTGTCTTAGTTACATTCTCATTGCTGGGACAAAATTCCCAACACCCACAAGTTAAATGAGGAAAAGTTTATTTTGGATCACAGTTTTTAGAGGTTTCAGCCTCCAGTTGGCTGGTTTCAAGGGAAGGTGGCATGGCAGAGGGGCATCACAGAAGAGAAACAGTCCATGGCCGGGCAAGCAGAAGGCAGCAGAGCAGTGAAGCAGCAAGACTTCCTTTCCCTTTTATTCCATCCAGGCTATAACCTTTTTGGGTGGTACCAACCATAAGCGAAACTATGAAAAACCAATTACTGGACTGTAGCTTTAATCACAGCACCCCACCCTTAATCAACATTCACATACCCTAGATCCAACCACCTCTGAAAAACCCCACCTACGACATGAGGCTTTGAGGGGACATCTAGACTCAAGCCATAACACCTTCCCTCCCCAGCTCTAGGTAACAAATCTATATCACTCTAGATTATCTATTTTGGGCACTTCACATAAAAGAGATCATATAATCTGAGGTCTTTTGTGACTGGCTTGTTTCATTTAGCATCATGTTGTCAAAGTTCATCTAGGTTGTAGGATGCGTCAGTACTTTATGTCACTATGAATGGAATTTTAGGTCATTTCATAACTATGTTTAAGATTTTCA
The DNA here is from genome assembly GCA_028451465.1 of Erethizon dorsatum. NCBI lineage: Eukaryota > Metazoa > Chordata > Mammalia > Rodentia > Erethizontidae > Erethizon > Erethizon dorsatum. The sequence continues at coordinate 28,423,995 of CM051831.1, forward strand.
GGAACTGAAAAACCGTCAAACTACTACCTATACTAGAATGATAATTATTCCTATTTTTCAGAGGAAAACTGAAGCTTAGAGAATTAAGTCGCTTGCCCAAGGTCACATACTGCTGAGGGGAGACACTGCAAGGAAAAGGCAGATCTGTCTCTCAGACCCTCTGTGCTTCTGGCCACACAGAACTAGAGAGCTGACCGGCTAACTCATCTTCTTGTCTATGTCTCAAGATAGGACCCAAGGGACTTTTGCATGCTGATTTTTGTTGTTAGATGATTGCTAATTCTGCGCGCTCCTCCTTGGTCTGATAAGCTGTTTTTAACTTGGAGTTTTCAGTGCCTCTTAAATAATTCTCAAAAATCCATGTGTATGGGGGTTTTGTTTTTTAAATTCCTATAAAAAAGAAATGTTGCTTCTAGGAGTTGTTATAGCAACTTGAAGAGACTGAATAGTCTTCCCCTTTCTTATGAGCAATTTGCTTATTCCTAATAGGAAAATATTGACAAGGAACACTTTTTTTTTTCCCAATCTGGCTTGATCAGAGAGCTTTCCACAGCTGCTCCCCAAGGATGAGAAGAATTAGTAGACCTCTAGTAAAGTCTAGAAACAGAACAATTTCACTAACTAGTCGGAAGTTACTTGGGGAAAGGCTTTTGAACTCTCTAATCCTTCTGGGAGCTCTTAGGAAACCACAGAGAAACTAACTGTACTGGGGAGTCCTCTGCTTTCTATGAGCTTTCCAAACAATACATGTGGATTCACGGATCACTTTTTTATAATTCTAAGATGCTTCTCCTCCTTCCCAGGGCCCATGGCCCAAATTTTGTGAACCCTGATCCAGGCCAGTAGTTTGCTGCCAGGTCATGACACCTTGTATCTAAAGCATTGGAACACTGTATAGCAAAGAATTTGATAATACTGAAAGTCAAAGAACCAAGGTTTGTGAATGGCTTCTCAAAAATTAAATAAATTCAACATTATCCTCGTAACACTATCACTCTTGGTCATTGCATTTTCAAAGTCTTTTATAAATGGGTGAGAATAGGGTAAATTTAAATCCAATCATGTTGTCTGAAGACAGCAGGAGTCTTTAGTATATTATTATGATGAAAGTGAATGATTAGTGTGCTTACGTTCATGTGTTTTCTCAAAACCTAAAATTTGAGAGCACCTTCTAGAATACAAGGGCTAATCAAGCTGTACAATAAATGTTTAAATTTGAAAAAGTTATTATAGTGAAATACACATTGCCATTAACCCTCTTCAGAATTCTCCCCCTCACTTTGAACACACCTATTCTTTCTTCTTGATATTTTCTGAAGCAATTCTGGTAGTTCTTTCATGTGAGTGTCTTTGCTGGATGTCATCAATAATATGGTGATGGGAAGGTAGGATCATAAAAACATTAGAAGGGGTCCTCATCCACTTTATTCACCAATTGGGCACCAAGTGACTTCTGGCTCTTCCCTAAAGCCAAAATGTACATGAAAGGTAAATGTTTTTAATCTATTTAAGCCATCTGGGCAGCTATGATGACACACCTAAAGACATTCACAAAACAAGACTCCTAGAACTTCTTCAGAAAGTGACAAGTACAATGGAATAAGTGTGTTTGAAGCCAGAGGGAATATTTTGAGAGGGATTAATGGTAATGTGTTTTTTAGTGTAATAAAATTTTAAAATTTGAACATCAACTATATTTTTGATCATAGCTTATCATATCTATATATCTGATGCAATGGGCCTATATCTAAAACCATAAGAAAAGTACTCAGGCTCCAATAAATAAACATTTAAATAACATAAATGGATAATTTACAAAAGAAAATAAAACAAATGGTAGTTAACACTTGAAAAAATTTAATTCTACTATACAGTGTATGTTAGATACTTATTAATTTTTAACTACTTTATTATTCATATAGAAAAATATTCTTGTACAGAATTCACCTATTCAGTTTGTTCATCTATGCAAATCATATTTGAGTGTTCACTGTCTACCAGGATACAGTGGTTAACAGAATAGATAATGCATGTGTGATCTGTTATGTGTGAGTTTACACAAACTGTGGAGCAAGTGATAACTAACCACATACATGATAGATATAGATTAAAATTCCTGCTAAAGAGAAAAATATGATGAAAGAGAGAGTAGCTGAGTTTTGATGGGAGGACATCGACTCTAGATAAGCACCAAATGTTTACGATCATAGGGAAGAATTCAAAGATGAAGTCCTTTATCTGGCTAAGGGAGACTAAGAGAAATCTGGAAAAAGCACATTTGAATGAAACCTTGAAGAATGGGTAAAAATTGGACATACAAAAAGCTTCAGACGGAGTGATTAGAAGCAGAAAGAGACAGGAGTGTGAAAGCTCAGAAATATGTCGCTATCAGGAGATGTTTTGTTGACCTAAAGCAAAAGACAGTGAGTTGGGGAACTAGATGGTAAGATGAGAGGAGACCAAATATGATGTGTTCTCAAATTCCAGGGGAAAAAATTACTTCTGTGTTTAGATAAATCCAGATTTTGCACATCTACAAAATCTCACCTCTTGTCCTTCAATGAGTATATCCTGTAATTCACACAGTTTGTTACAACCATCTACCAGAAAAATCATCCAGGATTCTGGGTAAAATGAAGATGATCGTTTTCTGGTTTATATTATAAAATCTCTCATTTTGACACCACTTATAAAGCAGTTGTGCTGAAAAATTTTACTTAGTAATATCATCCCTCTTAGAGTCAATTCATTAATTATTAATTAATTGTAAATTATAAAGGAATAACCAAAAGATTATCTTTAGTTAAAAAGTGTAAATTCACACAATAGCCACTTACTATAAATCATCTTTTTCTCTATTCATTACTCCTTTCCTCTTTAAAAATAACATCTACCAGGACACTAGCTAGAGAAGCATAGTATGTTTCTGAGAAAATAAGGGTATTACTTTTAATATTTAAAAATGTATAATTTATAAATGTAATTCCTCATAATATCAGGTTGAGCATTCAAGCTCTGTGACTTAGGATAAAGCTGTCCACAGAAAGGGTCTTGTTCCTCTTGTCTTCCCATGTCTGCAATAGGTTGTCTGGCAGAGATGGTTTCAGTAAGAACAAGATAGGGTCCAAAAGCAAACATTCCCCTTCTAATATACGAATGCCAACTGCACATATGTCAAAAGTCAATAAAGCTTTTAGATACACAAATTGACCATCTCATTATAGACAGGTGATGGAGACCCTTTGGAGCGTTCGATGACATGAACAGCCTGCTGCAGCACGTGTGCCATAGGTTATAGACTCTCAGGATACCTTGAAAAGCAGAGCTGTCACAGGAAGAACAGAGTGTGGGACTTAAGAAAGTTTAGTTCCAGAGATTTTCTTTTTCTTCACTGGTAGTGAAACACACAGCTGAGGTACGTGCTCTACCCCTGAGCCACAGCCCCAGCCCTGGAAACTGATTCTGGAAGAAGCACAAGAACTAACAAAGGCAGGGATTTTTGAGGCATGTCTCTAGTGGCATACACTGACTTAGGAAGTTTCAAATATCCAACAAAATAGATATAATAAATCCAAACATTATGTCTGTGTTATATTCCAGTGAACAAAAGAAGGTAAGATGGCATCTACTATTACAGAAGATTGGAGAAAAGTATTATATGAAGGAGAAATTTGGAAAACAAGATCTATATGATCCTATTAAAACAGTAACAATATGTAAATATATGTAGGAAATATTTGGAAGTACATAAATTCTTAATATGTTAATTGTCTTTGAGGAAATAGGATTAGTTTTAATTTTTATGTGAATTAGTTTCACAATGTCTTAATTTGCCAAAATAAGTAGAAATAATACGCTCTCACAGTAGCCCACTCTCATGCCATAGAGCGTACTTTTCTGTTCTGCCACTTGGGCCAAACTCACTCTGCAGAGCATGTTTCTTTTCCTACCTATAATAAATGTAAAACCTCATTACTTTTGCATTTGACTTGATTGATTCTTTGCTCAGGACAGAAAGAACCTAGAACCACCACTAGGAGGAGACTCCAGCACCTCAAAACCCAGTAACATTACTGCTTCAGCTGGTGGCAGACCTTGGCATCATTCACATGGTGCTGGATTTAGGTGCATGAAAAATTCAAGAGTTGTAGGGTCAGGAGGTCTTCCATTCAGATTTCAGAAGAAGGCCAGGGAGGTTAGATAGTGTGCCCCTGAGAAGGCAATGTGCAGCTGTGAGTGTGAAGCTCTGGGATGTTGGAAAAGCCAGGAATGTGGATCCTCTGAGGAAAGGATTGACTAAAGCCAGCCCAAGAGAGAAGCCATGAGGGCTACAACCACCAGTAGTGCCACAGAGGCTGAGCCACGCAAGCCCTTTGGAGTTCACATCTTGCCACAAGTTGCCCTGTATCCTGGATAGGGAACTGCAGGATTTAATGTTTGCCTGGCTGGATTTTGGTCTTGCTTTGGTTCCATTCCATTCTATACTCCTATTTCTCTCCGTGGAACAGGAATGTTTATCCTGTGACATTGCAATGACATTGCAATGAGAAGCAGAGAAAGGTATCAAGGGAGGAGAGAAGGAGACATTGCAATGTCATGAGCTGTTTCTCCTCTGCCATGCCTGCCTATTTTGGAGCCAGCAGCCTATAAGCTGAAACGTTCACAAGCTATGAGCCAAAATAATCCTTTCCTCCTCTAAATTGTGGGTATTGAATATTATATCCCAATAATGAGAAAGTAACTAAGACATTAAATGCAAAGCATAATTCTGAGCTGGAGATTTGAGGACAATTAGAGAAACTGAATTGGGACTGATGAAACCTAAATGGGGGAAAAGTGGTGAAATATAGTCTGAGGTAGATGAGGCCTGAGGATCCAAAGGTCATAATGCATCAGTCTTTACTTCCGGATTTAATTTTAGTTATAAAGGGAAATGTTCTTGTTGTTATAAATAATCACTATTTGAGCATGACAGACATGAAAAAATTGATTCTCAAATAGGTCAGGAATAATAGGTTCTTCCTATTAGGTTCTTATACTTTTCTACAAATTGGAATTGTTTCAAATTTTTGAATCATACATAAGTAAATTATTATAGTTAATTTGTAAGTATCATAAATAAATGAAATTTTATAAAATCTTTATGCATATTCAGGGAGTTTTGTCTCAACTCTGAAAGAATTCCCAAATATGGAATTCTTCCGAGGACCTCAAGAATGCCAAAACTATTTAAATTATATTTGACTGTTATCAATTTTACACCAATGATGAAAAATGTTAGGGCTCAAAATATGTAATTCCTATTAAACTTAGCCTTATAAATATTTAATTCCCAACTTTAGACAATGAAAGAAATTGAGGAGCAATTCAAGAGCAAGTCTTGAATAAAGAAGTCATGAAAAGAAAATGTAGGGAAATGAATATTTCAAATGAATAATTCTATTCTTGTGATTTTTATTTAAATGAAAAAGTAGTAGATGTATTTCTTATTTTCTTTCCAATATCTGGGAAATTTAAGACGAAAAATGACTATCCATATGACCTTCTTTAGTTCCAAAACATGAACTTGATTTAAAATTCAAAATACAATCAGAAATCCAATGTTATGTTTTAAAACAAGCTTTTCAAAATGTTCACAAAAAATCTGCTTTTAACCCAGCTCTTCACAGTACTCCTCCTGGAGCTAGAACACCTTAAAAAATGTCTTGTGATCTGTTCAACAATAAGTTATGAGACTGGGAGCAAGAAAAGTAAGCACCAAAATAAGTAACTTTTCTGAAGAGAATATTTCATCATTTTTTTCCAGTCAGTAACAGTTTTTTTTTATAGTTTTCGGGCATATTGTGGTGAATATTTGCTTTATTTGAAGTCAAAAGTTAGGTTCTGATAAAAGAGATAATAGCAATTCTCTTTTGGGATTATCTTGAAATATAAAATGAGCAAATGTTAAAATATCAAACATCATACATGTTTTATTCTAAAGAATAAAAACCATACTGGCATATCAAAAAACATCTGAAGATAAAACGGAAATAATAGGAATCAGTAGAAAATACATTACATGTATTCTTTTCACCTAAAATGAAAGTTCTTTCCATCTGGAAATACGAACAAATAATTTCATCATCTTGAGTCACACTTTTCTTTTCTGAAAGTGGGTGTACAAATGATGGATGTTCTCTTTTAGGTCTAAACTTCTGAGGAGATCTTTAACAGAATTTTAGATTGTGTTCCCTGAAATTCTCTAAATGTGAGATTTCTTTGAAAAACTTTTTCTCCTCTGTTATGGATTATATCTAGATGTCCCTCCAAAGTCTCATGTGCACATAACTGGGGCTTTTGACAGGTGGCTGGATCATGGGTGTTTGATACTGGGTTATGAATATGTGATATCTGGATTAGTACACTGATGGGTTTAGCATAGCTTTGGGTGTGGATAATGGAAAGGCCCGCCCTGTGTTTGGGTGGCACCAACCAATAGGCTTGTAGCCTAGATGGAATAAAAAGGAAAAGGAAGGTTCCCCACTTGATTCTTTCTGCCTGCCCTACGATGAGCTGTTTCTTCTCTGCCATACCTCCCTGCCTTGGAGCCAGCTGACTCTGAACTAAAACCTCTACAGACTGTGAGCTAAAATAAGATTTCCTCATTTAACTTGTGGGTGCTGGGTATTTTGTCCCAATAATGAGAATGTAACTAATACTGATTTTAGTACCAGAAAGTTGAGGTCATTGCTATGATATTACCTAGCCATCTGGTTCAGAAGCATTTGGACCTGGCTCATGGGAAGAGTTTGGAGTTTTGGAGATGCTGGCTGAAGAAATATCCCTGAAATGCTGTGAGCTAAGCTTCATGAGAGATTCTGGCCAGAGCTCAGAAGATCAGAATGCTGATAGAAATGCAGCCAGTAAAGACCAGGCTCAGGAGATTTCAGTTGGGAACAAGGACTCCACTGGCAGTTGGACTCCCAGCCCTGTGTGTTATGTTTTGACAGAAAATTTGTCTGCATTTTTCTTGTGCTCCGAGATTTTGTGGGAGACTGAGATTAAGGATAGTGGACTAATGAATCTGGCAGAAGAAATTTCAAGGCAGGCTAATGTTGAGGTGTTGGCATGGCTACTGTTGGGAGCTTTTAGCTAGCTGTACCTTAAGAATCAAGAGCAAATGGTATAGCAAAATTATTTAACAAATTTTGAGTTTTGCCATAAAGGAAACTTTAGTAAAGTTGTGGATGGCAAAAAATAGAGCAGGGCAGAACTTGGATGCTGAAATGATTGGCATTAAAAAGCCAAGAACTTTAGAACTGGACAATAGAAAAAATGGCCTGATCGCATCACAAAAACCATAAAGACTCCACCCTTTCTTCCTCAAAATTGCAAAGGTGACTTTGTTTTGAGAAGAGAGCCCCAGAGCACCATGTTCCAGAACAGTGGTGGTCTAAGTAATTTGTTCATCAGGATTAGGTTTATGGTGCTCAGCAATCTACATGCACAACCCCTATAGCCAAGAGAGAAGGAAGCCTGGCTGCTGGTCTAGCTGGTGGCAGACCTTGGTGTCATCCACATAGTGCTGGATTTACATGCAAGCAGAATGCAAGAGTTGAGGGATCAAGGAGGCTTTCACACAGATTTCAGTAAAAGGCCTGGGAGGCCAGGAAGTGTGCCCCTGAGAGGGCAGTGTGTGAAGCTCTAAGCGTGAAACAAAAAGTGCAGTGGAGACCTCAGAAATTTAGAGAAATCAGGAATCTGGATTTCCTGAGGAAAGTCACAAATTTAGAGAAACCAGGAATGTGGATCTTCTGAGCAAAGCTAGCCCAAGAGTGAGCAAAGCTAACCCAAGAGAGAAGCTATGAGGGCTACAACCACCTGCAGTGGCATAGGAGCAGAGCTACCCAAGGCCTTTGGAGTTCACATCTTGCCACAACTTGCCTCAGGTGTTGGACATGAAACTACAGGACTTAATGATTGTCCTGTTGGATTTTAGACTTGCTCTGGTCCCATTCCTTTCTATCCCAGTATTTCTACCTTTTGGAATGGAAATGATTATCTGGTGTCATTGTATGTTGGAAGTGTTTAACTTTCTTTTCATTTTTACATGGGCTCACAGCTAAGAGTTTGCTTTAAATCTCAGAGGAGACTTTGGACTTGGACTTTTCAGCAATGCTAAACTGTTAGGACTTCGGTAACTCTTAGAGATGGACTAACTGCATTTTGTGTAAAGGGATGTGCATGAGTCTTTTGAAGTCCAGGGGCGGAATGCTATGGCTTGTATCTAGGTGTCCCCTAAAAGCCTCATGTGCTCATAGGTGGAACGTTTTGGAGGTGGCTGGATCATGGGAGTATGATATTGAATTATAAATATGTGATGACTGGATTAGTCCACTGATTGGTTTAGCATAGTTCTGGGAGTGGATAATGGGAAGGCTCACCGTGTGTGTGGGTGGCACCAACCAATAGGCTTGCAGCCTGGATGGAATAAAAAGGGAAACAAGGCTCCATGCTTGCTGCTTTCTGCCTGCTCTGCAATGAACTGTTTCTCCTCGGTCACACCCCTGTGCCATGCCTCCCTGCCTTGTAGCCAGCTGACTGCAGACTGAAACCTCCACAAACTGTGAGTAAAATAAATCTTTCTTTTTTTAACTAGGGGATATTTTGTCTCAGCAATGGGAAAGTAACTAATACATCTTTTTTTGTTTGAAAGGCATTTTCTCATTACCTGGACCAATTTGTTACAGTGTTTTTCCTTAATTTGTTTTTGATGTGTCAGTATCTCAAACTGGAAAGCTGGATGCTGCAATGTCCTAGTCAGTGAGGGAAACATTTTGTAAAGTTCTATAATATTAAATCGGTATGACTGTCTGCAATCAGTTACCTGATTTTGGTTGGTTGGCTTGGGTTTTATTTCAGATCCTTTAATGTCATATTCAACTGAGCCCAGTTCTGTGCTCTAAATTACTTGCTAAAAATGTCTCAATCATTGTCTAAATATGGTCTCTGGGCCTAAGGAAAGAAAAAAATCAATGATCACAAAATCTCCATTTGTCATGTATTTTGAATGAAGGCAGCCATGTTGTAGTGATAAATGCTTTGAACTTGGTTTCATAGTGGAAATAAGCTATGATCTGCCATTAGCCATGGAAGGGGTCCAGGCACACATTCACCAGCTGCCCAGAGTGTTGCTTCTGAGTGTTGCCCCAGACTCTTACTTTTGCCTACTCCTTGAATTGTCTCCTGGGCAAATCTTCAGGAAAATGATTAATAACAACAAGAAGAACAATATTATTCACTCAGCGAGTGCTTGTCCTAATTAATTCTCCACCAACCCTTTAAGGTATGTATAATTGTGTCCCCTATCTTATAAACGAGGAAAGCTAAACTAGAGTGGTGACATAGTATTTCTAACCCTCACATTCATCCCAAGCAGGCTATTTAATACAACCAGCATGCTAAAACCCACTAACATGCTAGAACATGTTAGAACAACAAACATGCTAGAACCAGTGTGGTCTCCCAAGAACATGAGTAGTGCCTTCTGAATGCTGCAACCATTAGCAACTGCAGTTAGCTTCCTGAGTGACTCGTCCACACTGCCATGTGCTCCAGCCCCAGAAGTTCAGCGCACATAATTGTACCATGGCTGGAGTCTAATGGCTCATACGGTTCACTTCTGAACATGGGGTATAAGTTGATATAAAATAGACTGAAAACATGAAATAGATAAAATAGGGTAAAATACATTAAGGAGAGTGGAGAGGGGGCAAAATGAATACCTTCTGTTGAGGAAGCATCATGTTACCTAAAGTTTCCTGAGAATGGATTTCAGTTATCTAGACAGCATATATACTTTCAGTCTGAATCAAGAAAATATGCTTGACAAAGCAGACGTGAATAACAAGAACATTTATTTTATTGAGAAAAAAAATGAACCTATGGGTATATCAAATACCAATATTGGGTATCAAACAATTTAAAATCAGTGTACACAGGGTATCCTAGTTATTCAAGGGATTCTTCACACTGGCTCATCTTGCCTCTAGTTAGACACCTTCTCTTTGGTACGCACGAATGGGGTCTCGGGGTGGCCTGCTCAGGATTCCTCCTCCTCCGTAGACAGCAGAGTACTTGCTTCCTCATCCGGCTTATTGCACGCCTCAAGTTCAGACAGGGTGTGGTTTGTGTGTCCGAAGGAGTGTCCTCCTCCTCTGTCTCCACTGATGAGAGCCAGGTGGTCTCTGTCGTGCTTATCTTCTGGCTGTCAGTCACCTGGCTCATCGTCTGCCAAGAAAAGAATGAATTGCATACATGTAATGTCGACAGTCATGAAGTCAATATTTACTCATTGATGGAACTCAAATCCTTTTACCCGAAAAGGCCCAACAGTAAATGCAGAGTTTCAGCGCTAATCAACACACACACACACACGTGTGCACACCTGCAAGTTTTTATAATTATCCCTTCTTTGTTCCTGTCCTCCTCTCTCTTATGATGCTCCTTCATATTTCCCCAACATCTCCTCTCTGAGTTCTTTCCTTGCTGTCTTCCTTGTCCCCCTGCTAGCCATCTCAAACACCCAGCATCCAGCTCTGTTTCACAGCATAGTGTGACTCTACTGTTCAGCTGGGAACCCCCCCAGGCCTGCCCTTGCTCCCTTGGGAAGCATCTCCATGCTCACCTCAGCAGGATCCTGTTCCTTAAACATCAGATGCACCCCAGGGAACTGGATGACATCTTCATTTTCTGGTAGTTTGCACTTGGGCAGCTCTTGACAATTATCACGTTCTCGATGACTGACCTGAGCCTTATGAGGAGGGGAGTGGTTGCATAGTTGAAATTTTTCTCCCTCTACAGTTTCGGAAAACGCAGAGACTTTGTCTTTGTCATTTTTCTTAAATTCTTTTTCATGTTTCTGATTTTTGTCACCATCTTTTGTACTTCCGTCACCATCTTTTAGCTTTTCTAGACAGGTGTGAAGCATTTTCAGTAGACGTTCCACTATGTGAGCTGCACTCTCGGTGTCTTCATCATCCCAGGCCAGGGAAATGCGCACTTTGGGATCCTGCTTTGGTTCGTCCTGAATTTTATACTGTCTGATGATGGGTGTACTTTCACTTTGCATCCCCCCTGTCCCTTTGATAGGAGGCAGGAAGTGGAGTAAAGAACCTTCGCTGGAAGTCATGTCTTCCCAGGAAGTTGTGTCCTCATGGGGAAAGGTGTCCTCACAAGTGAAATACTCCACAGAGATACTATCGTAAGAACTTGATTCGGAAATGGCGTCCTTTGTGTCATAGTAATCGCTGCTGGAGGATGAGGATGCCATGGAAATGAAGGGAGGAAAGGGAATTCTCCATCAACATCAAAAGCTTCAAAAAGAAAAAAGGAGATGATATTGGGGAGAAGTGTCAGGTGCTTAATAATATGATCCATTCCTGTTTCTATTGGGAATTATCCCATTCAGAGAAAAGATCACCATGTGCTTGCATTCTTCAAGAAAGAGCAGAAGAGGCAGCATCTGTGAAACATATCATTGTAAAAACAACGTCTCTACTAAATGCCTCCACCTGATTCCACTCCACATTTTTCCTATTACAGTTGAAATAACTTTCATCAAAAATATGATACTGGTATAAAATCTAAAAGATACATTAAAGTGTAAGGATGACAATAGATAAACCTATAATACCATCATCTGGAGGTATGGATAATGGGTCAATAAACATTCTGTTGGATTTCCTTATAATCTTATCCTCTTCTTTATACATGCGTATATGTACACATGTGTATTATATGTACATGTACACATATCCCACATGTGTAGATGACACATAAATAGATACAGATTATTATACTTTATGACAAACCTACAATAAACACGTATGTGTATTTGGTGATTTTTGTCCATAAATCTCTGGCTATGTCTCTCATTATATTTGTATACATGTTATTTATGGACCAAATATCACACATACATTGCAGTCTTACAATAGTTGATATCAAACTGCTGTCCAGACAGGTTATAACCATTTACATGCTACCCTCCCACCATCAAATGGCACATAAACACAACATTTTTCATGATATCCTGCTAATAGCTGGAGGTGGAAAAGCATGTAAACACGCACACATACACATGCATGTGCAAACACACATACACATAGAGCTTCCCACTCTGTCATGCCCTGCTTTGGTGACCACCCACCTGAAAGATGGCCTCCAATTCTACAACTTAAACAGGGCATGTGAGAAATCCTTCAGTTTTTAATCTTACTGTTAAAATTCTAATGGTCATAGTCTGTTTTCTTGGGCTCCTGGTTACCATGACAATATCAGACACAAGTTAGAGCCAGAAAGGGAAACAGAGAAAAATGAGGGTAGAAAATCATGGGACCTTTCTCCTTAGTTTCAAAATATTTTGTACACACACCAGGCAGGCTGAAGCAGATCCCTCATGAGGGCAGAAGGATGGATGTCTAAAACAGTATAAACTACCTATTTCTGGAAGGAAGATCATCCACAATAAAGCTTCGCAGCATTTTCCAAATAATAATATGTTCTGGATTTATAATGTTTTAAGTCTGAAGCCCGTAAGATTATTGACTTTAAGAACTAGGACATTTTCTAAAATCCATATCGGTTGATGGAACTTGGAGGCTAAATATATAGAGGAAGAAGTTTCTAATTTAGAAGTTAAGCTTGTAAGCTGTGTGAACTTGACGGGGCCTTAGGGTTTTGAGATATTGGTTAAACATTATTCTATTTTTTATTTGATTTTTGAGACTGGGCCTCTCTATGTTGTTCAGGCTCTCTATGTAGTGCAGAACTCACTGTGTATCCCAGGCTGGCCTCAAACTTGCAGTGCTCCTCCTGCCTCAGCCTCCCAAGTGTTGAGATTACAGACGTGTGTCATCACACCTGGCCTGATTCAATATTCTTGGTGTGTCTTTGAAAGTATTTTTGGATGAGATTAACATGTGTATCAGTAGACCCAGTAAAGCCTAATGTGGTGGGCTTCATCTAGTTCATTGGAGGTCTGACTAGCATTAAAAACTGAGAAAGGCAGATTTTGCTCTGCCTGACCGTCTTGGGGCTTGCCGACATTCTTTCCTCCTCTGATCTGGCTGAAACTTATCCACCAGCTCTCCTGCTTCTCAGACCTTCAGAGTCAGACTAGAACCTTACCATAGGCTCTCTTGAGTCTCCAACATGCAGATGGCAAATATTGGGAATTTTCTGCCTTTGTAATGGCATGAGCCAATTACTTATAATAAATTTATTTTTTGTGAATGTAAGATATTACTAGTTCCATTTCTCTACAGAATCTAAACGTTTTAATTGTTTGAAATGATAAAATAACTTAAAATCATAAAAGGAGACATCATGAACTTGTGATATTGTGTACTGAAGGCCCAACATAGTACCTGAAGTACTCTCACGATCACCCTAATTATGAGAAAATATGAGATGACTTCAACTGTGCGACATTTGACACAATATGTGAAAATTATCAGTCATGAAAGGCAAAGAAAGACAGAGATACATCACAGACTGCAGGTAACTAAAGAGAAATCAAATAAGTCAGTGTGTGAGTGTAGAAAGAATCATACAGGGTAGGAAAAGAGTGGAAGAGCTAGGGAAATTCCAGTACTGTCTTCTTCTTAGTTTATGGCATTGCATCCATGCTAATATCCTGGTTCCATCTTTATGTTGTGGTGGAGTAAGAGGTTCACATTGGAGGAGTGGACTGAGGAATCTATGAGTAGCCTTTACTATGTATGCAACTTGCTTGTACTCCAAAAATTAGGCCAAAATAAAAAACTAAAAGAATATGTAAAAATACGGAAAATTATATAACAAACACTTTTGTATTTGAAACTGGTTAAAACTTAATATTTTGCAATATTTGGGTCATTATTTTTAAAAACAAGAAGACATTACAAGTAATACTCAAACACCTTTTCATTCCTTTCCTCTTCCCTTTTTTCATCATTTTGCCACAAGAAAGTTTCTGAATTTGATGTTTACCTTATGTGTGTATTAATGATACTTCATACTAATGTATTGCTTTATCTTCTGAGTCAAAAACCTAGGTAAATAAGCATTCATTTAATACTAGTGAGCCAAGCCCTTAAAAATAGTTACAATGGTAAATTCTCTATTTACTTTGCCAATGAGAATATTCAGGAAAAAAATAACCAATATGCATGAACTACAACTGGTGCTTTTTAGGAAAGTGGAAGCATCCTTAACCCAATTGGTTGTTTTGTTTTATAGGAATTATTGTGACAAGGACTTCTTCTTTCAGTGCAAAATCTTAGCTGAAATATTCATAGTATTTATTCAGGGAGTGGGAAAGTCCATACAATACTCATAGACCATTGTGAACACCATTATATCATGAAAATTGTTTTGTGACATCCATTATTCTAAATAAAAGCCTTCTGGTATTCACCAGAAATAGATTATCATACTGCCCTTGATTTGGTTTTCTGTATACATAAGCCTTTGATTAGTCATGCAAATGATAACTGCCACAGGGTATGGATTAAAAAGAATGATTGAACTTGTATCTCAACTAACCATAACGAAGTATTTAAAAAAAAAAAAACTTTTCATGTACAGATTGTCTCAGTGTGTCTTTACAACAAAGTTTTCCAGCAGACGCTCCACATATTTACCTCATATTGGCTGGAATAAACTTCCCTAAGTCCTGTGCTCAGGCTATGGCATGAAGAAATCTGCAGTTTTTTTGATTTCTTATGTTAGAACTAAACACAATCATTTAATTTGTTACCAAACATATAAAGTATATAGCTTTCCTTATTGTATGGGCTATTGTCAGACCCATAGATACTTCAGGCTTATGATAATGGCTCATGCAACACCAAATGTAATTATTCTATTGTCCTCTTTTTATTATCTTTAGATTTTTTTTTGTATTTTCAGTTTTTTTGTTTTCGTTTTTTTGATTAAGAGTAAATAACTAAATGCCTAACTATTGATTTCCTGTGAAGATCTAGGCCCTGTATCCTGCTGCTTCCAGCCTCACCAATCCCATTTCATTACATTATTTCATTATTACATTACATTATTCATTATTGCATTTATTTCATTATTTCCGTTACATTATTTCATCTGTAAAATACTGATGAGGAAGTGTTCCTTGAAGTGCTTTTAGAATAATTAGAGATTATGTGTGTGATGATCAGTAAATTACTTATTGGTTTATTTTCACCCCGTATTTAAGGAAACAAACTCCTTCCTCTGTTTTGTTTGACAGTACTCCTCTTGGAAAATATTTTTATTCTAAAATTTCAGAATAGACTAGTTTGCAGCCCTGATCATGTATAAAAATCATAGGGATTTCATAAGCATCCTTCCGTTTATGTGATTATCTGACTATCTCCCCTCACTGGATTGGAGCCTCTCTGAAAGCAAGGTGGATCCGTGATGTTGCAGGTGGTGCCTGCACCTGCCAGCATGGCGTCTGATCAACACACAGCTCCATGACCATGGCAAGTGTGTTAGTCACTTCCTCAAAATAACTGACACTCACAACTTAATGGAAAAGAGGTTTATTTTGGCTCATGTTTCAGTCCATAGTTGGCTGGCTGCAAAGCAAGAGGGCATGGTAGAGAAGCATAGCGGAGGAAAAGCTATTTGCCTCTTGGTGGCCGGGAAACAGAGAGAGAAAAGAGTGATGAGGAGGGAAATGTATCCTTTTAGGTTATGCCTCCAGTGACCTACCTCTTCTGTTGAGATCCTGCCTCTCAACAGCAAGTCAGCTGCATTGCCCCCATAATCCAGTAATATTTCTAAAGCCCCACCTATCAGCACATGAGGCTCTTGGAGGACACCTAGATATAAACTATAATATTCCACCTCTGGTCCCCAAGACTCGTGAGCTTCTCTTTATGCAAAACAGAATTAGTGCATCTCTAAGAGTTTCCAAAGACTCTACAGTTTCAGCAGTGCTAAAAGGTGCAAAGTCCAAAGCCTCCTCTGAGACAAAATGCAGCTCTTTAATTATGAGCCCCTATGAAAACCAGAAAGAAAGTTAAATGGCATGGAGTAAACATTCCAATCTGAAAGAGAGAGAGATAGAATGAAAGAAATCAAACCAAAGGAAGATGGAAACTCAGCAGGGCAAACATTAAATCTTGTGGCTCTGAAACAGGTGAGAAGCACCTGGCTCTCCTATTTTTCCTGAATGTGCCAGAGGGGTGCTGTATCTTGCTCCAGTGGTGGTTGTACCCCTCTCCTTTGCTTCCCTTTGCTCCTCTTTGCAGCTCCAATGTCCTGGTACAACTTGCTTTGGTGTCTGCCCTGGATATCTAGTGACCACGCCCCTCTACTCCATGCCAACATGGGTGCATTTTGACTATCAAGAAAGTGTCCCTCCCGTGCTCCCACCACTTCAGATGTTACTGTTGCCTTTTTGAAGAGGGGAGGTGGCATCCTGGCATGGCTAAATTCAGGGAAGGAGGAATCTGGGCCCATTGTTAACATCCCCAAATTCTACAGCTAGCTTTCCAGAAGATTCCCTGCTTTCAGCCCTACCACCTCATTGGACAGTTGCCATGACAGCAAAGGCTGTCTTGGAGCCCTGCACCAATCATGGGGCTGTACTTAAACCAAGCACAGGTCTGAAACTGCTGTGTAAACAGCACTCCCCATACATTTCTGGGGTTAGTCTAGGAGTGCTCCATCCAGTGTATTGTCACCCCTGTGCTGCAGCACATGCCCTGTTAAAATAAAGACTCACTTTGGTGGCCCTATTCATTTCTATTCATTTCTTGTGTAGTGTGGGCTCCAAAAGTCCTGTAAATCTACTTGGGATTCTTATCCTGAATAGTATGGATAGGGCAGTTGGTTCAAAAGAAAGAGTAGTAAACACTAAGGGCTATTGGTGTTGAAGAGCTCCAGAGACCAGCAACCAACAAAGATCAGTAGCAGAGACCAGCATCCAGCAGAGTTGACCTACGGTGTCTGGCACAAGCCAGCACTGGACAATGGCAGCTGTGAGTGGTAGTGACCAGCAGCTGGCTGTGTCAACTGTTGACATCCAGCATTATCCAGTGGCAAAGAGCTTCTCTTTGCCAGTTTATGTTTCCCATCTCAAAAGAACCATGAACTGATTGACAGCAGCTCCATGCCCAGCACCCAGGGCAAAGATATGAAATCCAAAAGGCCTGGGTGCCCCCTCCAGCATTGCTGGTAGTCATACTTCTTATGGTTTCTTTATTGGGCTGGTTTTGCTCACTGGCTGTGGCTTTCCTCAGTGTTCCACATTAGTGGCTTCTTGAACTTTCTGGGGTCTCCACTGCAATTTTGGATTCCTTCTCACAGATTCTTGCACTACCCTCTCAGGAACACACTTCTGAAATCTGAGTGGAAGCCTTTCTGACCATACAACTCTTGTGTTATGATTTGTATCTAGATGCACCCCCCCTCCAAAGGCTCATTTGGGCATAGATGGGGAGTTTCAAAGGTGGCTGGACTAGGGTGTGTGAATGTGGATTAAGAGTGTGATACTGAGCTTAAGGTGTGGATTTTGGAAGCCCCACCTGGGTATGAGTGGCACCAATCAGTAGGCTTCCAGCTTGTATGGAATATAAAGGGAAAGAGGGAGTGCAGGCTTGCCCTCTACTACTTGCTGCTTTTCTACCTTCTGCCTGCCTTGCCTGGACTGTTTCTCCTCTGTGATGCCCTTGTGCCATGCCACTCTTGGAGCCAGCTGACTATGAACCTCTACAAACTGTGAGCTGAAATAAACCTTTCTTCCTTTAACTTTGGGTGTTGGGTATTTTGTCTCATGAATGAGAAAAGTAATTAAGACATCTCACTTTTTTGCATGCCTGTAAAACCAGCACCATGCAATGAGTCCAAGGTCTGATGCCAGCTGGAGCAGTAGCCAGGCCCCCCCGAGTCATGGCTTCTGAGGCATCCAACTGCCTGCACATCAGAGCACTGTGAACCTAATCCCAGAGCGTCAGTTATCTAGTAGCCATTCTCAAGCAGGGTTCCCTGTGGCTCTCTTTTCAAAGCAAAGTTTCTTACTTTTGCAACTTTGAGCCTGAGAAGGGTACTGTCTTGCTGGTTTCTGTGATGCACTCAAGCCATCTTTTCTATTGTCCTGTTGTAAACTACCTGGCTTCTTTTTGATACTTTCAGCAACCTTCCTCTCTAAGGTACCACTTTTGAAGGGTCTTCCTTTCTGGTCAAGCTGAAAACTTTTCAAGTGAGCTTTTGGTTCCTGGCTTTCAGTATAAATCTGACTAACAGCAAGTAGTGTCCCTGCTATAGTCTGAACATTAGGCTGTCTTGAAATTTTCTCTGCCAGATTAATTAATCCACTCCCCTCAAATTCAATCTCTCCAATGTCTCAGAACATGAGCAAAATGTAGACAAATTTTCTGCTAGAACATAACACACATACTCTGGAGTCCAACTGTTAATGGAGTCCTTGCTCCCAACTGAAACCTCCTCAGCCTGGTCCTTTATTCTTCTTCTTCTTCTTTTTTTTTTTGTGGGTACCGGGGGATCGACCTCAGGACCTTGCGCGCCAACAGGCACCCATGCTGCTGAGCGATATCACCGGTCCCTTTTCCATATGTGGGATCCAGGAGTCGAACTCGGGCCCTCGCGCTTGCAAGGCAGGCACTTATGCCGCTGAGCCATCTCACCGGCCCTTCTTCTTCTTTTTTTTTTTTTCTTGCAAGATAGGTCTTGGCATGTAATTTAGGCTGTCCAAGAGTTTTCTACTAAAACTTGTTTGAGGAGAGGGACGGGGAGTTGGTAGGTTCCCCAGGAAATATGAAAGGACAGACCAAAAGAGAGAGTTGGCATTTTATGACCTTTTCTTAAAAGATTAGTAAGAAAACATTCAAAATAATTCTTCAGGGGATGTTAAGGGAAAGACTAGAGGTAGAAACGAGGCTTGGAAATGCTCAAGATTGACGATCTGAGGAAGACCTCAAGGGTTCAGTGTCAGACAGATAGGCATAGAGATTTCCAATAGGAGAAATCAGGGGGAGGTAGTGGCCTATGTTTCTCTTATATTGTGGAAACCAGAAAGTAATAAACAGTAATTGAAAATGAATATGAATAGTGGCATGAAATGTGAATGTCTATTCTAAATAATAATTGCCATAGTTTAATTAGAAGAGACCTGAAGAGAAGCAGAATGGAACAGGTGAGCCTGTGATGGGGGTGGGGCAAGATAAGCCCAAATGTTTCTGTGTCTTTAATCATTATCAATAGAGTCCCCTCTCGCAGCCCTTCTTGCTGGCCCAAACATCTTACCCCAGTCCCCCTCACACCTTTAAATCATTTGTGATTCATTACTTTTCTATTCAACCTATTCTTACTTAACATAGCTTTCTCTACTCTTCCTGGGGCTAAGTAAAATTAACCTGTGGGAGCTTCCCCACCTTAAGTTCACATGTCCTGCGACATTTGTGAACAGACGCTAATGTGTGTGTGCACAATGATCTCCTTTCAGTTAGGACCTCCACGTGCACATATCTTGGAAGACAATACGACATGCATCGGTGGTGGACTATGATTTTGGTAATGAGTCAGTAAAAATGATATTGATTAATGAAAACCACAAACAAGGCTTTTAAAAAGGTCATGAAGTTAAAATTAAGTAAAAAATTAAAACAAGTCAAAATGGTTGTAAAGAATTCAAGACAATGAGGGGAAACATTTCCCCGAACATTTTCAAAGCAAAATTTAAAGATGTAAACAAGGTCAGTGGTTGCCAGGAGCTGGGGTCAGTGATATGGTACCCACTGAAAATGGTAAGAGTGAATTTTTGACGGCACAGAGATAATCTAGCTCAGTACTGTCAACAAAAATGCAGCTTGATTCACAATTCAAATCACTTAACTTTCAATTTTCTAATAGGTGCTTTTTTTTTTTTTTTAAGTAAGAAGAGTTCATGAGTGGTCTGACATCATGAAAAATGTCTGCTGGGGGCATCTGCCAGGAGAAACTGAAGTGGAAGTGATGGTCTGAGAATCACTGCCAAACTGGGAAGAGGAGAGATGGCCAAGACTGACCCCAAGACTGTGCAGGACCTCGCCTTGGTGGGTACTCGCCACCAAGAACAGACACTCCCGAAGCACTCTCAGACCGTGTCCGAGCAGATTGTCGGAAGTGTTGATGGGAGTAGTCATAATCTACTGGACTGATAATGAGAAAAACATTGCAGACCTTATGATGCAGGCTGGGGTGGGAGAACGGGAATGTCAAAACAAGGTATCTGCCACAAAAAATAGAGTAGAACATTTATGATTATTTACACTGAAACACCATTTTTCCAAGGCAAGAGAAAATTTCTGAGGCTTTTTGCAAGTAACTAATACGTATAGAGTTTATTTTTATTATAAAGTGTGCATTCTTGCCACACCCTATATAGTTAGTTTGTAGAGTGACCTCCCTTTCCCTCATTTCGCAAACATGGTACCTTCACATCTTGAAACTTGGTCAGTTGTGCTCTTAATAATTAAACATTAAAATTTGGTAGTTCCTGGGTAAGACTGCAAAATTTTATAGTGTATTCTTGTGAAGTCATTCCTTTTGTATAAGTTGCCGTTTGATAAGAGTTACTGTGAAAAAAAATTTTTAGATAAATAGTAAATCTTCGAGTCACTTTAAGACTTAGTGAAGAAAGGCATTTGTAGAGTTTAGGGTTCTGTCATTTTCTGAACAAAGTGACGGTTGAGCTAATGCCAAATAGTGTGTTGATGATATTTTCCAAATGGCTAAAAACATTTAAAAATTGCTTATTCAGTAATATCTGTCATTACTCTGTTGCCAAAACTCAAAATTGAACCCTGACTTGGGACTAAGTCTGTGAAATGAAATGCTAATGAAAGTCATTGAAATATAACCAGTGCCACTGTATTGTGTTAGTGTTTTTAAATACAGCAAATAACTGAATAGCCTGATGTAGCAAGGCACTCACTTATTAGAGTTTTGCATTAGATTCTAATTCTTCGTGAGAGCCCTACATTGTTAATCTACAATGATTACCATAAAAATCTGGCAGGATTTTGAAAGTTACTTCATCCTTTCTTTGATCTACTGGTTGGAAAAGAGAAAAGAAAGAGACATATTGAGTGTCTGACTATCACTTGGCTAGAAAATAATGAATGACAGGCAGGCGGCTCATATTCTTTTTTTTTTTTTTTTAATGTGGGTACCAGGAGTAGACCTCAGGACCTCGTGCTTGCCAGCAAGCACTTGTGCCACTGAGTGATATCACTGGCCTTTTTTGTTCCTCTATGTGGGTTCCGGGAGTCAAATTCAGGACCTCATGCTTGCCAGGCAGACGCTTATGATGCTGAGTTATCTCACCAGCCCTCACATTCTTAAGAAATAATCTTTTAGTTGAACTATTTCTTGCCTAAATTCTTTCAGAGTAACAATTTTGTTACTGATGATAGAAGACAGAGATAATAACTCTTGTCACTCAAAAACAATGTCAGGAATGCTGGGAGTAGAGGGCAGAGTTGGTGATCTAGAAGGAATCCATATGATTGTCACTGCAGAGTTATTTCATACAATAAAAATGTGAGTGTTTGAAAAAGTTGAGGGATGGTATGGTACTTCATAAAGGGTAACCCTTAATGAAAATAGTATTTTTTTAAGTTTTCCATATCATCAATCTTGTTTGTATCATAAACATTTGACATGAAGACACATTTTGTCCCACTTATGCATGTATGAGAAACACAAATAAGTTCAGTAATTTTGTAATAAAACGAAATTGCCATGATTGTTCAGCTGAAAAATACCGCAATCAGGTCAGATGGTGGGACTGCAGGCTTAACCTACAGTGTTCCATTCTTCAGCTGGACCAGACCTGTTGAATTCTGCGTGCAGGATCATTTCAAATCTCACAAATGGCAAATGGAAATGATTGTGTTGCCTGCTTCAGGAAGGACAGTGCAGACTGAGGAGGAGTTGATTTCCTTAAGTAACAGATTTCAGTAGAAAGACCCCTAACCAAAAATATCTACCATAAAGATACCTGAAATTCTGCTAGAAAAATAAAAAGGCACAGGTAATAATTTCAGTATATTTTATGTAACACATAGAAAATATAATTTCACTATAAAATAAATATAAAATTACCAATACGTACTTTAGCTGAGTGTTCTTAGTCCATATACCACCAGCTGCAGTATGAGGAGGTCTTCCTAGAGAGGAGATGGGGACCTCAACTCACCCAGGGTTGGTTCTTGACTCTCCTTGCAGTGAGATGCATAAACAGAATTATTATGCAGGTTTAGAAAATAAAACGAAATAGAGAAGGGACTTGAGGAGCTGAGGGGGCATGGCTCTGATGAAGAAGGTCAGACTGGCCTGTCAACAAAGGAATGCGACCTGTTTTTATAGAGGGGCTAGGTTGGACTAGTTTGTTGTTGATCGTTATCTTAGTTCTAGTTTTGCAAGATGGTGGTGGAAGAAGTTCTTATTGCTTGAGAGGGCAATATGGTCTCCATCAGATGATTATTTCTGCCTGGAGCAGTCTCAGTGTTTCAAAGGCTCTGCTGGAGTCCAAAATGACCTTAGTTTTAGGACAATGACTGGAGATTTCTGGGTATCCGTTGGTAGTTGAATGACCTTGTAAATCTTATCTTGATGCCCTCGGTTTCGACATAAAGATAAGAGAATGAGATAGGTTACATAAAATTAGTGTTTTTGTTGGTTTGCTTTTGAGACAGTCTCATGTCGTTCAGGCTGGCCTTGAACTCACTGTGTAACCCAGGCTGGTCTTGAACTCACAGCAATCCAGCTACCTCAGTCTCCCAAGTGCTGGGATTCCAGGTGTGTGCACCACATGTGGCAAAGTTAGTGTTAATCAAACTTGCTTTGTCAGCTTAAAGGCAGATGTGGTGGTACACACCTGGAATCCCAGCAACTCTAGCAGGCTGAGGCAAGAGAATCAGAAACTCAAGCTCAATATGAACAACTTAATAATTTAATAAGAACTTATCTAAAAAAAAAAAGTGCTGTGGATGTAACTCAGTGTGAATGCTCTGGGTTCAACCCCTGGCATCAAGGGCAGAGGGAAGATTGAAATTGCTAAGAGAACTAATAATTATGAGGATACAATCTCTAAGAACAAACAAGAGTTTGAATGAAAAAGGCCTTGAGAAAAAAGGAGGACCAGCACCTTCGCCAAGAGAGAAGCAGAGTGAGGAATGATGAAGGAAACATGAGGGTGTTTTAAATGTAGAAGAGGCTTCAAAGGGTTTGTTTTGCAGTGGAGAGGATGCACATCAGCTGACCTGGATCAGCGTCAGTGCAGTGGTGTGGCCGAGGGGTCTCTGCTCACAGAGGGAGCTGGTAGCAACTGGGGGCTGGGCAGGATAGGAAGGACTCAAGCAGGACAGAAACTCTCTGCTGAGGCCCATATACTTAAGTCGGCAAGAGAAACAGACCAGTTTTCTCCACTCACAGAAACTAGTGTGGTAAGTGGTCCTATTACTGTGGTTGATGCTTAAGATCATGGTCCCTAAAGTCAGACTAACAGGGTTTGGGTTCGAAGACCACACCCTTCCTTTTTTGAAAAATAATAATTAATTTACATGGACACCTAGAAGAATCCCTGGCGTATTACTAAGAATTTTGTGAATTTTTTTTCCTAAAGAAATATAAGAGCACTTAGGACAGCTAAAAATAATCATGATATGAAGTGGAGAACTTAGCCTGAAGAATGGCCCAGCAGGCATTGTGAGAAAACAGAGAGTGAAAGAGTCTGGCATCTTAACTAGGAAGAGCATAGAAAAACACTCAAGAAGAAAGATGGGATGTCTCAGTTTGTGCTATCCACTGAGGAAATGCTCAGAGTGATAATAACAAGAGCTAAAATGTTGCCATAAAAAATCATAGCAATCCAATATGCACTCATGTGATGAATTTTTAGAGCAGGTACAATGTGCCGGCCATTCTTAGGGAGGGAAACGGCCGTCAAACCTCTCTGCCTTTGTGGACTCTAAATCCTAGCAGTTGAACAATTTCCCTCAAAATATGTTAGAGATGTTTTCAGCTCTTTTGTAATATTGTTGGTCTATTACTTTTTATAAAACTTTTGCTTCTCTAAATTTGTAATTTTAAGTGTTTATGGGGCATGAGGAAGGAGGATCGATTCATGCTAGTTGTAAAAATAACTCCAGAGGTCAGTGGTATAAATATATAAAAATGAAGAAATGATGTAGAGAGGGAAGAGAGATCGTACTTATTGTGGTTTTGATTTGCATTTTTGTGGTAGTTGGTGATGTTGAGTAATTTTTCATATATAGGTTGACCACTTATATCTCTTCTTTTAAGAAATGTCTATTCAGATCATTTACGTATTTTAATTGGATTTCAGCTTTTTGAGTTTTTCATGTTCTTTAAGGGTACTGGATGTTGATCCCTTGTAAAATTAGTTGACAAATATTTCGCCCCAACCTGTTGGTTGTCTCTGTGTTTTGTTGTTTGTTCCTTTGCTATGAAGTAGCCTCTTACATGATATAATCTCATTTCTGTACTTTCGTTTGTTGTATGTGCTTTCAGGGTCATATAAAAAATCATTGTTTATAGCCATATCTTAAAATGATTCCCCTATGTTTCTTTCATAGTTTCATAGCTTCGGATCTAACATTTAGGTCCTGGATACACTTTGAATTGGTTTTGTATATGACAAGTGATAGGGCCCATATAAAACTCTTCATTTCAAAGATTTTTAAAAAAAAGGTGGATAAACCATATCTTTGCATCATTTTGACCAAAGAAAAAAATTGTAATACAGTGAAACATTTCTAAATTCTGTTTCCAAAAAATGCTTTTTGCTCAGGACATGTTTTTGGTTAGAATATCACCCGTACCTTGAAAGAACAAATTGTGCGCATATGTATTCCTGTGCTTTAACATCTGCTAATCTGCGAGCTATTCTATGTTCCCTAACATGGAAAAAGTGAGTGAAACTGGAGCAATTGACTTCTTTTTTTAAAAAAAGAGAAAAATAACAGTATTTAATAAGTTTCCTGTCTTTTAAGCAATTTGACAAAGTAAAATGGTCACTTACAATCTTGTTATAAAATGTAATGAACAATTTAGCAAATATTTTCTTTTGATGGAATTGATACTATTTAAATATTACAATGACTGTGACTCCAATCACTTGAAGTAAGGCCAGATTTCTAGGTTAAGGGCAGACCCACCACAGATGGCCCTTACTTCATTCTAGCCACTAGTTCAGTATTCTCAGGGAGAGGAGAGAAGGGTAGAAGGGAGAGATGACAAGGGGGGGCGGTAAATATAAATAGAAGTTTCAATATTTTATTTTTGCTATTGGGGTTCCTCTTTTCACCATCTACCATAGTTGTGCCCCATTTTGAAGGTCAGTGCTAAGAGATACCCAAGCTAAATAAGGTAGACATTGGGGAGGATTGTATGATTGTGCTTTATCTTCTTTTTCTGAAGAATTAAACTTTGACGCCTTGATGTGCCTTCTTGTAGGCAAAGCATATTTTCTACCCCAGTCACAGGCATGCCCTGGTGACTTCCACTGGCCAACAAAATCAGAGCGAATATAATGTATGACTTCCAAGTAGCAAATCTACCACATGGTTCAACGTACAAGGGGCCATGCTGTGATCCTGGACCCAGAATGGGAAGACACTTTGTGCAGACCCAAGTAGCCTCACAGTCAACCCTAAGCAGACCCTAAGCCCCCATGTAATGTGACTAAGGAACAAAAGTGTTGTTGTCGTAAGCCACTCTGATTTTAGGTTTATTTGTGATACAACATGATCCATTCATAATGGCCCTTAGAAGAGAGAGACAGAGAGAACTTTAGAAATATACTTCCCCTCTTCCTTATGACTGCACATGGCAAAGTGTCTGGATCAGTGGCCGTTACTAGGAGGAACATGCACATCTCTCCTCACGCAACCACAGGTGCTGTCCAATAATGAATTGCAGAGAACTTGAAACTGCCTTATCCTCCCTTATACTTTGTTTCACTCCTTTCCCTTTCCTGACAGAATAACTCAGTCCTAAATAAAGCATTAGGTTGGACGAGACAGTATGTGTCTGTGCCAGGGTGTGGTGGGGAGCAGCACTGGTTTGGCTCAGGATGTTGGAGATCAGCAGGGAGCAAGGTGATCATGAAGGGGTTGGCAGGATAATGGAACAATGGGAAAGTGTTGCGGTATGGAGAACCAGAGCTTGAACATCATGTCCACTCATGGGATTGGCCTGGCACAGAGCACTGGTGATAAGAGGATCGAGGAGGCTCCACACAGGGTGGTGTGGTGTTAGGATGACTTAGAGACAAGAAGAGGGCATCTGTGTGGTAGGTGGTCAAATGCCATGTGAGCTCAAGCAGGCTGAGGAGGGGATCTCTGCCTGAGGTAATTTTCTATGGGGACACAGAGGCCCAAATGTGTGAGGAGAGAGTCCTTGTGAAGGGGCATCCTGATATGGGGTCTCAGCATCAGGGAGAGGTGAGGACAGCACCCAGGCATGCGGGGTCTCCAGTGTGGGCTGGGATTCAGAGCCTAAGCAGGATTGGTAGGTGTCCACGCAGTGGCTTGACCTGGTATGGGTAGGGATGGTGTCTTTGTGGTACGGGCCCCAGAGTGGACAGCATCCTTGCTGGGGGATGGAAGACCTAGATGGGGAGTCAGAGCCCAAGCAGGATGAGGGACATGTCTGTGCAGAAGTTAGCCCTGGTGTGTGTTTCAGAGACTGAACAAGATAAGGAGGCTTCCCATGTGATGGAATAGCTTTATGGGGGAAAACTAAATTTCATACATCAAAAAGGGTTACTGGAAACCAAATATCTAAAAAGTTTCCCAATGTACTCAAAGTGTGAAAATTATTATCAAAATAGCTAATTAATGAAGCTAATCCTAAACCTAATTCCTAACTCTTAAACTAACGCTTAAAAGTAGCCTAACACTGACTCTAAGCATAAAACCTAAATCCTATCTCTAACAAACTCAAGTCCTAACCATAGCCCTAGCTCTAGACCTAAGCCTAAATCTAACCATAACACATTCCTGAACTACAAGCTCAAAATCTAACCCTAATCACTACTGTAAAGTTAATCCTAAACCATAATCCCTAAACCAAATCCCTACCACTGCTAATCTTAACCCATAGTCTAATCCCTAACTATAACCCTAAACCCTATCTCTGAACCCTAACCCCTAAACCTTAACCCAAACCTTAACCCCAAATCCTAACCAGGACACTAAAACCATCTCTTACTTAAACCTAACTCAATGCACTTGCCTGAATCCCTGACCTGTAAAACTGACCCTAAGTAAGAGTGGCTGGATCTGACCGCAGGTCCGTCTTCTGACTTGCTTAACCCAGTTGTGCCTGGGGATAATGGGGTCAGGTGGGGTGTGTTGATATTATTGTGTCTAGTTGTGCAGAGCATGTGGGGAGGGAACAGTGAACAGTCCAGGGGGCCTTTGGAGATAAGTTAAGGGGACCCCAAGAGATGACCTCACTTCCTGAATGATGAAATGGAGCTCAGAACCCTGTTGCCAGGCACCCATATCCAACAGCCAACTGTAGCGAGCTCACTTGTTTGGAGACCCTGGACATAACAGGATGTTCTTGTCTTGTCTCCTGACTTCCCGAGGCTCAGGCCTTAGGAGATCACACAGTGGAGGCCTTGGCCACATTTGGAGACCATTCCTCTCCCACCGCCCTTGTCGCCTATGGCCATTTTCACAGAATGGAAAGGTGACACAGAGCAACCGAGGCCAGGTCAACAAACCCCAGCCCATTGATTTGACCTCTCCTTGTATGCGTTCAACCCCTCCCTCGTGTGAGTGTATGTGAGTGTATGTGTGTCATTTTGTGCCCCCATCCCCATGTGTGAGTACTGAAAAATCTCTCCATGCTCTTTACACTTTGTTGTTTGGCAGTTTTCTAAGGTTATGGTTTACATCTAACATGTCCCCCTATTGTCTCATGTGTTCAAGCTGTGGCTTGGAATGAGATTAGGTCCTTCAGGTGGTATTCTCGTCAGTGGGTTAATATTAATGAGCTCATAGCTGAAGGTGCTGTTAGGAATGGAGGCCTGGTTGGAAGAGGTGGATCACTGGGGGTGTCACCAACAAGGTTGTATTCTTGTCCCTGTCCCCTCCCTTCTCATTCTGCATGGTTGCTATGGGTTGAGCAGCTTTCCTCCACCATGGCCTTCCCCCATGCCATTTCCACCTTGGAGCCCCTTAGCGACGAACTGAACACTCTAAAACCATGAGCCAGAGTAAAACTCTCCTCCATTAAGTTGCAGGTGTTGGGTATTTTTTCTCAGTGTTAAAACAAGTGATTAATAGAGCTGCTGTTTCACTGTCTGAACCTCCATCCTTGGTCCCACCCCAGGGTGAAAATGCTTCGGGCCAGAGCCTAGAAGTACGTGGCTGTTTGGAAATCCTCTTGGAGGATGCACGCAAGAGCATGGTGGATGACCTAGTGCCTTCTGTGCTTCGTGGGGACACTTGGTTCCTCCACAGGTTTCTCCAAAGCTACCGATCAGTTGGCACCACACAGCAGGTGCTGGAGCTGCTGTTGAAAAGGTGCGTGTCCTACCTCATAGGCCGGGGCATGGTCATCACCTTCTGGCTGGGTCTTCAGAATGCCATGCACAGTCTGCTCTGTGGAAACTGAGAGGCTCAGAGAAGACCCTTGGGTGTTGTCAGGCCCAAGGAATCTGACCCCTGGAAGCACCTGCCCTGGGCCTGTGACCTTCACACACCCCGGAGAGACTTTGATCACTTTGGGCCTCACTCAAGGCCTCAGACAAAGCAGTTTCCCCCTCTGTAAAGGAGGCTCTGCATGGCATCTGGGGGATCCCTATCCTAGATGTAGCCAGAGCAGAAGGCCTGGGGGTGGTGTGAGGGGCACAGGACCCACTGAGCTATCTAGGAAGAAACTGGCTGGGTTCCCTCATTGCACACACACATATGAAGCACGTGTTGAACGCAGGCTCTCTTCTGGGCCTTTGGCACAACTCAGGGAAAAGGCCGGAAAATCCCTTCCCTCCTGCATTCCATTTCTACCTCAGTCAGTCAGTGACACAAGAAGTCAGGGGTAGGGACAGTCCTTGTGTTACTGGTCACTCGGGCCCACATGTTCAGGTTCCTTTGCTCCTGCTGACCAAGCCAAAGCAGGACATTTATTGTTGAGAGGGAGAAAGGCCTTATTCAAAGCCAGCTTCGAGGTGATAGAGGGGTCTTTTGCTGAAGTCACGGTGCCCAGGTGTGCAAGTCTTTTATAATAAAGAACGGAGGGGGCAGGGGTGACAAGGAACAGTACACATCTCCAAGTTTGCTCCACTGCTCTCAGCCAGCAATGAAATTGAGTTCTGACTTTCTGGGCCAGCATTTGCATATTCTGTCCATCCATCTGAACAGAGGAGAGGAGGGGGCAGCATTTAGGCCCTAGGCCCAAGGGAGTTTAGAAAGGCCACTTTGTCCTGTAGGAAAATGTTCTAACCATCAAAGTTCCCTTTCTCCATGCTGGTTACAGATGTGACACCCTCATGAACTCCTGCTGGCACAGTCACATCTTTGCCTGCTTCGGCAAAGATGGGATACGTCGGGGCCAACTCAGAAAGTGAGTGGGCTTTGGTCAAAAAAGGGGCTCCTGTGTCTGAGTGGGGACATGGGGGGCTGTGATGTGGGAGGGTGGGGCAAATCCTGGCTCCCACACTTGTGATTCCTGAGGTCTGGGGTCATGAGAAAGGGGAGGGCAGGCCCCTGACATCTCTCCTGCCTGCTTACCCCTAGTGCCATCTCCACCATCCTGGGCACCTGGCTGGACGACTACCACCAGGACTTCCATGAGCCTCCGGACTTCCCATGCCTGAAGCAGCTGGTGGAGTACGTGCAGCTGTGCTTCCCTGGCTCGCACCTGGAGCAGCGTGCCCACCTTCTCCTGGCCCAGCTGCAGGACCCGGTTCCCATGGAGGCCGAGTCTGAGAGTGAGGAAGCCTAGGGTGGGGACATTAGCGCACATGAGGAAGGTCTGTGCTGGGCCCACATGGACAAGGCTCTGCCTGCATCGAGCCAGGAACAGGAGGAGCCTTGGACCCCTCAGGTGGTGGCGCTGTCTGAGCTGTGGTTCTGCAGTGGGGTCAGGGCCCACGGAGTCTTTGGCGGGCAGGGAATGGCTCAGAGCAGGCTGTGATGTTGGGGACATTTTTCCATGCAGCTCTGTCATCACTTCCAGAGGAGGAGTCAGCTGTGTCAGAGACTCTGGAGATGGAGTCAGACCCAGTGCCACTGGCATCAGCAGAGCCACCTGGGCCTTCCTCTGTGGCCACAGCAAACAGGGTAAGTAAAGAGAAGGCCTGGTTCCTTGTGTCCCTTCCTGACCTGGGGACAGAGCAGTTCATGCTGTGGGATGAGGTGAGTGGCTGGGCTCATCAGGGCAGGGTGAGGGAGGGCTTCCGTCAGGCATCTGCCATCCAGACCTGCTTTCCCTGCTGCAGATCCTGTGTTCCTGTCCAAATCCTGCTCTGCCATTGCATACCGTGTGACCAGGCACATTTCTGAGCCCTGAGGACTCCGGTTCCCTCTGGGCAGCAGACTTGGAGCTGTTTCCACCTCCCCTATGGTGGCCATGGAGATACAAAGAGCAGACCATACAGGCTTGGCAGGCCTGGCCCTTGGGGCATAGTGTCACCGCAGTGTCCTCAGGACACCTCTGTCTCCCAGGTCACCTCAGCAGCCTCAGCACTCATTAGGCACCTAACAGGCACTGGAACCCACAGACCACAACTGATGAAGCCCCTAGTGGTAGCAACCATGCATGTGAACATGGAAACAGACCTAGAAGGGAGGCACAAGATGTGCCTGGTCCACGCAGCCCTGTGCCACTTTCTATGCATAAACATTAGGCAGAGAAAATGTCACTCTCCTTTCTTGCTGTCATGTCATCCCAGGTCACTCCTATTCAGGGTGTTCTTAGTGTCGGAGCAGCACCCAGAGTTTCCATGAGGCTTGACTCACAGACCCAGCTTCCCAAGCTCCAGCCCCAATCCCTGGGCTCTGTCCTGGTCTGGGCTCCACCTGGTCCCAGGGGGACAAGTAGGTCAAGGGGCACCTAGATCTCACCGTTTGCACCTCTGTTCCCCAGGTCTACAATGAGCGTCCCATCCCCTCCTTCCTTGGGGATTGCAGCACCACAGTTCTAGATAGGGCCCAGGTAAAGCGGTTTTGGATTGATGAGGCTGGGTTGTGCTGCAGGAGGCGCCCAGGGACCTCTGATGGCCAGGAAAACAAGGCAAATGTCCATTATGGCCCCTCTCTCCTTCGTAGCCCCAGGACCCCCCTCCACCTTGCATCCAAAGAGCCCAGGCTCCTGAACAGAGCTTCTAGAAGCCCCAGAGCTGGCTATCATTCTGGGTGGCCCTGTGGGATCACTGACTCTGCTGATAGCTTTGTCCTCCACAGACCAGGGATCAGGCCCCCCAAGTACAGCCACTCTACAACCAGCAGGTGGATGACTGCTGCATCATCAGGGTCAGCCTGGAGGAGGCCAACGGAAACACATATAAGAGTATTTTGGTGAGCAGGTGGTAGGGTCTTCCCCTGAAGGCCGTACCCAGCCAGAGGCCAACTTACACTGAGCACCACATATATTTCTGTCCTTCTAGTGGGTCAGGACAGATGGACAGGAAGAAAAAAGTCAGTGGCCAGCACTCTGGGCCTGAGCTGAGAGGAGAAAGGAGAGCTGCTTACCCAACCCCAGGAGGGCTTGGGCCACAGTTGGGGATGGGCAGAGCTGGGGCAAGGAGCTGGGAGGATGAGGTCAGGCAAGTGTCTCAGGGCCATGCTGTGCTGTGAGGATGCTGACTTTCTCACAGAGGGACACAGAGCTGCTGTGGGCTGGAGCCACGCAGGGCAGCAGTGACTTTGGGGCTCTCTGTCAGGGGAGGGCTGCTGCCAGAGAAGAAGGGTGGCTCTTCAGGAGGGTGTGGTTGCTGTCTAGACCAGGACAGCAGGGCCTTAGCAGGCTGGTGACTTTGGAGGTGGCCAGCACTGTCCGTCTGGGCATCACTTGAACATGGAGCCAGCAGGGGCTGCTTACACCACGTGTATGGGCATGGGGCAGGGCTCCTCTCCTGCAGCCTGCTCTCTGGCTGATGAGGAGCCATTTGCAAATGTGACCCCATCCACACAGGTCAGGTGGCACCATCTGTGCTCTGGCACTCAGAGTCCAGGCATCCACGGGTCCAGTCTGTGCCACTCACCAGGCCTGACCCCTGCAATGCGGGTCAGGCCTGCCATGGTGCTGGCTCTTCCCTTGGGGTTGGGCCTGGGCCTGTCTCTTGCCCAGCCTCATGAATCTTTATCCCTAAGGGCAAGCAGCTCCCCAAGGTGGCATGGAGGGGAGGGTGGGCTGCTGTAGGCAAAGGGGCTAAGGATGTGTGGGATAGGGCCCTGCTCATTACATGGAGGCTGCCCGTGGGGAGCAGGAGAAGGGGAAGAGGCCCCTAAACCCTGCCGGGAGCCCTTGTCCTCAGTGCTGGGGTGCCTTGGAAGGTCCCTTGTTACTGTACTCTGGGGGAGATGCAGGAAAGCCTGCTCTGAGGGACTGTCTATGCCTTAATCCAGGTGACCTGCAATGACCGGACTTCCACCATCATCCAGAAAGCCATGGAGAAGCACTTCATAGATGATGACCCCAAATACTATGAGCTTCTGCAGATTGTTTCCAACAGTAAGAGTAAGTCAGAGTATGGCCAGGATGACAGTGGAGTGACAGGGTTAGCACTGCCCCCAGCCACAGGCCTGTAGCTTTTGGCTCTGGGGAATAAGCCAGCAGGAAGACAGCAGGCACCGTGCACAGAGCCACCAGCCAGGACAGCCCTGAACACCCTGTTAATCCACTGCTCTCCCAGGAGTTCTTGGTTTACTCTCCTTCTGCGTCCTCTGGTGGCTGTGAGCTGGCAGGTCAAAGCCAACTAAGTGAGGAGGGAGGAACCGAGGCTTGTCCCATGGGGCAGGGTGGCCGTATGGTCCCTGGAAGGGATGCCTACTTGCTAAGGGGAAAACGTGTTTCTGAAAGAATTGGTGCTGCCATGGACTGAAGCATTCTGTGTGAAATCCGTGTCTGTGACAGGAGAGGCACCTGTTTCAGAAGCCACGTCAGTGTGTTGAAACTGGGAGGGGACAGAACCCAGAACAAGCACAGGCTCTGAGACCAACACTGGGCAGGTTCCCAGTCTTCTGTGCCTTCTCCCCAGAAAGAGATCAGAATGGCCAGCGGGTTTACCCACATACAGAGAAGCGTGTCCTATGTCTGTGTAAATGTTGCCAGTGCTGCGTTGGATACCCCCAGTGGGCTGGATGCCCACAGAAGCCGTTAGTGCAACCACCACCCCTAGAATTATATTGTCAGCAGGGGCAACCACCACCCCTAGAATTATATTGTAAATGGTCTTGAAGCTTCCTGCACCATTGCGGTTAGGTGCACGTGGTAGGTGGGCCCCTGCTCTTGCAGAAAATCAAGACTGAGGATCAGGGAGTCTAAAGAAGTGGAGGCAGAGCTGCCCAAGTCCCTCCCAGCACTGGCTGACAGCTCACTGTAGGCCAGAGGAGAGGGGTGAGGAAGAGGAGTCCAGAGGAAGGACTTTCTGGGTGCCTGGGATCCACAGGATGTGGAGGCCCCCTGAACCCTGGCACAGGAGAGCTGGGGTGAGGCCTGCTCTTAGGCAGAGGTCCCCAGAGTCCTTGTCCTTGAGCAGCATTCACAGGGTGCCTTGGTCTCTGGAAAGCCAGAGAACTACTTCTGGAGTCTGACCACTAACAACCCAGAGTCCACAGGATGGGGTGAGCCTTTTCCATCTCCGGGCTGAGCTGGGACATTCTGGGTCCAAAACCCCTTTCAAACAAGAGTGCTTAGGCTGTGTCAGGCCCACTGCACAGTCTGTCCTCAGGAGGTGTCCAAGATGGTGCTGGAACTGGACTGGAGGGATTGCAGGTCTTTCCTGGAGGAGGATCTCCAGGGATGTGGGTGCTTGGAAGGGTCCCCCTTGAGCACCGCTGACCACCTCTCTGCCCAACCCCACAGGGATGAAGATCCCTGAAGACAGCAATGTCTTCTACGCCATGAAGTCCAACAGCCTATGTAACTTCATCCTGAGACAGCACACCTTCCTCAGCTGGCTGGATGTCAGTTACGGGGCCTTGCCAACCCTCCGTCGCTGGAAGGAAAGAGGACTGAAGGCTTTTTAAAGGCACCCGCTAAAGCCACCTTGGTGGGCTCCCGGCTGGACTAGAGTAGCCCAGGCTCCTAGGTTACCATCTGCCTACCTGGCAGCCCAGGGCACCCCACACTCCAGTCTCACTCCAAACCTCTCCCACCCTTGAATCAGCACTTGTCACTTAGCAGGCTCACCCAGCCTCTCTGTGAGGACATGAAGACATTTCTCCATTGTTTCCCACGCTGAGGTTTTAAAAGATTTTATTTTCTGTTGTGTGAAACCAGCTATCTCGATTTGGGAAATTTGCTTACATTATCTACATATGAACACATATCTGAAACTATTACAGCAGCTGTGGGCACAGAAAACCCAAAGACTCTTTCCCTTCAGGGTCCCAAAACGCTAACATTGCTTCCCTTGGTCTTCGGCCTAATGAGGCAACAATCCCTGGAAAAAGCAAGACAGGAAAAAGACAAACTGTCTCTTGAGAAATGAACTCTATTTCTTCCCTCATTTCCCCAAATTCCTGTCTATGTCAGAAGAAGAAATTTACACTCAAATCTTCCACTTAGGATTAGGACTTTGTCTTAGCCTCTGCCAGAACCTGGCAGCTAGGAATCCAGCAATCCACCACCTGGGGCCTGGACAGCTTCATGCATTTCAAACTCTCTGAGCCACACAAGCGCTGTCTGCAAAGCATCTTCTGGGCTGGTGACAAAATCAGGAGAAAAGAGGAAAATGAATGATTCCTGATCTGGAAGAGGACCAAGAGATCCCA
Source organism: Erethizon dorsatum (assembly GCA_028451465.1). Lineage (NCBI taxonomy): Eukaryota > Metazoa > Chordata > Mammalia > Rodentia > Erethizontidae > Erethizon > Erethizon dorsatum. Next base: position 28,459,004 of record CM051831.1, read on the forward strand.
TGTGACGGGGATATTCCTATGGAATTCATCAGTGAGATCATATCTACCACCACACACCCTGCAGTGACCTTCACACCAGTGACCAATTTTCTTTGTGCACATTTAACCAGGAACAAGGCAGCAAGGCTGGAGCAGCTCGGTGGTGTAATGGAGTTTGACATGGTCAGCAATTCCCTTAAGCAGAAGTGCCCGTGCCACTAGGCTACTACGCAGAAGCCTCCTACCCTTCTCCAAGGTGCCAGCTCTGGGTCAGTACTGATCCACACAGTACAGCAGAAGAGTGAAGGCTTTGGAGGTCCGTCACAGAGCAGTGAGAGACCTTGGGCACTGGCTTCTGTCCTCAGGCCTTGTTCTTCTCCACCACAGAGGTGCAGTCACTGGACCTGGTCATGTGGCTGTCACGATGGCTAAGGCAGCATGTGCAGAAGTAGCCAGGCAGTGAGTGTCAGGTCTCTCTGCCCCTTCTCCTCCCTGTCATCAGCACCCACATTAGGTTACAGGAGCCACGTGGCATTATATAGGGTCATCCACGCAGCCAGATCATGAGCCAAACTGACCGCAAGTCCAGAAAGCCTCGGTTATCTGCCGGGACTGAAGCCACTGTGGCCTCACTGAGCACCTGTTCCCATGACTGGAGGCTCATGTGACCAAAAGTCACCAGTTCCTAAAGGATCCAGGAGGTAGGCAGAGGAGTGGCTGAGATGGGCAGGGTCACAGCCCTATCTTCACTGTCACACCATGCACCTGGCAAAAGGCCAGGCCCTCATTGCTCCACAGCCCCACACTGGCCCAGCTTGAGTCTAGTGGCAGCTGGGAGGGTGAAGGGAGGGGACAGGGAGCACGGCTGGTGTCCCCGACCCCATATCATCTTCCCCCTACTTCTGCCCTGCAGCCAGCCTCATCCTCACCCTCGCTCAGGGCTCAGAGAGTTGTCTGAGGCCCTGTCCCGCCACCTCTGGTTGCCCAAGCCCTGGGCTATATCTCTCCCCCAAGAAGCACCTGGCAGGGGCAGACAAAGCATACTTTAGACCTTGGGGACACCCAAGTCAGGCAGAGGCGGCCAGAGCCAAGTGTGCAGCCTGCACAGCTGGAGAGCTGCTGCCTGGGATGCTGCTAGCCACAGCTCAGGGTACCCAGCACTAAAGGGAGGGTCTTTCCCATGGAGACAGGTGTGAACTCGGCTCAGGACGTTGACCACACCCAGGGTTTGCCCACATGTAGCTGACCAGCGCTTCTTGCGCTTCCAGGGAGCCCCTTGTGGAAGCCCCCCCAGTCCCAAACTTCCCCTGGGGGCGATCACAGCATGTTTCTTTCCTTTGCTGAAGTCATCCCACTTTGTTCCTATGTGATGTGGGACTAAATTCAGTCTCCACCTTGGACCAAAGCTCCCCTTGTCTGAATCATCGCAACCCAGGCCCAGGACTGCACCTCTCATACAGCAGGCGCTGGAAAGGTGCCCGCTGAATCCCCGAGTACAATAAGCTGCGTGAGTAATCGTGCCTCCTTAGGGGTTAAGGCCCGGCAGTGGGGGAACAGGGAGTCCAGGAGCCACCACTGGCCTGGACGTTATGTTTTTTGTTGTTAAATTAGCATTTTATTGCTGACAAGATTGAATCACAGTATTCAAATTCCTATTTATTTTAATTAATGATTCTTTTCTTTATGGATCACTAATATTTCAATTTAATAGTACAATAGTATGATGCCTTTATGTTCCCAAATAATTTTGTCTTCTTTTCACATGTTGCAGTTTCGATTATTTTTTAAAATGCATTAAATTTCTTTTTAATATGTTACTTGTTTAGACAAAAATGTCCAGAACACAGGAAGCATAATGCACTGAACATATAAATTCATCACTGAACCAAAAAACGATTTTTATCAACTACTCCTTTCTAGTTATATTTTCCTCTTCTTTTCTACATATTTGCCGCTGTCTCCAAAGGTGACAGAAAAAGAAACTTGAAGTGGTCATTTTCAAGATGAAAATTTAAACTCTGAGGAGAAAGTTACCGCCAGTTTTCTAACTGCCTGACAAAGTTCATGGCTTTGGAGGGTCTCTGGATAGGCAGGACCTTGGGGAAAAGTAAAAATAGTAACAGCCTTTGTAGAACATGGGTGGGAGTAGGGAAAGGGAGAAGAAAAGCATATTCTAGCTAAATCTAGGTAGAAACGGTAATGTAATTGCAAAGTCACGTGAAAGCACTACACAGGAATATCACTTCTCAGAAAGTCCCAGGGTGAAGAACATACAGTGTTATGAAGCAATCCAAACTCAAATTGGAAGACGATCTGGGGAACTGATAAAATGATGAAACGAAGAGCCACATCTGGTGGGGAAAGACTGTTCCTCCCCTAGTACTCGGCCAGTGAGGAACAGAAAGGAGCACCTTCCTGCTAGGGTTTAAAGGCAGCTGTGACTGCTCTAGGAGCGCCTGTCCCTCAGACACTCAGGCTTGCAAGACTGGCTGCATTAAAACTCGCTTTCCCTGTTCTTCCTGCCTCTGAGCCCAGTCTTTGAGTCTGGACAAGTGAATGCATTTCTCACAATGTCTGTCCTGCATCAGGCATTTGTCATGAACGTATTTTTCCTTAGTATTCTCAGATTTGTTTTTACTTTTCAATGCTATATTTCTAAATTTCAGTTCTGCTGCACTTGCGACGACTGATTCCGTTGTCGCTCATGTCAAATACCTCCTCTTCCACACGCATCCTCGTGGATGGATCTGCGCGCTGTCAGCAGTCCCGTGGACTCCCGTCAGACTCCCCACGCGCCGCACACGCTCCCCGTCGAGTGCACCGGGCTGCACGGGAGGCGGCGGAAGGAGCAGGCGGAGGACGCCGAGGTCCGCAGCCTCCCGCACTGGAGGCCGCTCGCCCCGCAGCAGCGCCGCCTCCTCCCGCTGGCCGCAGGGTCCCCCGGGCTCCCGGTCCCGAGGGCTGGGCGCGGGGCATTGCCCGGTTTTCGGGGCCTGGATGCGGCGGCGGCGGCGGTCTCGGAGCGCAGGCCGGGTCCCTGTGGGGCCCCTCGCGGCTCCGCCCCCGCCCCGGCTCCCCCGCGCTCGCGCCCTGTCCCCTCGCGCGGTGCGGCCGAGGTCACGCCGCGCTCTGCTCCCGGTCCTCTGCCGCCCCCAGGGGCCGCGCTCCCGCCAGAGCCGCGCAGGCCCAGCGCCGTCGGCGTGCATTCCCGGTCTCTCCGCCCCGCAACTCCGGGGACTGAACTCAGGGTCCTTGCACAGTCACATCCCCCTCTCTCCCTCTTCCTTCCTTCCTAGGCTGGGCGTGGACGTGCAGTCCTCTCCCTCAGATTCTGAGTGCTGGCATTAAACAGGTTTAAATGTGGTTTCCTTCATTTCCCTCCTATCAACGTGAACCGAGCTGCCGTGGCCCACTTCCGGTAGGAAGCCCTTGTGCAAAACAACGGCTCCTCCCAAACGGGAGGAAACTGCTGCGAGTGGGAGGAGCTAAAGAGCTAAGTGACAAGTGATGAGGACACGACTTTTCTACGGCTTTTTCCTATTATGCACCAGGCACAATGGCTGATTCTGTGAGGAATAAGGAAAAGAGTATGCGTTGTGCATAATCTGGGCAAACAATTTGAATGTATAGATTTATATTGAGAGAAAATGTACATTTCATACTAGATTCCATTGATTATTGCATTTTTTCTATTGCAATTGATTTTCTTATGTAGCTGAATATAATATATTCAGTAATTTCACTCCCTGTTTTCTTCTCTGGACAGTAGTTAGATGAAACAGGAAATCTTGGCAATCAGAACATTCTCGGATTGTGTAGCTTGCTTCACAGACTCCTGGCTCCATTCACAGATTTTTCAGTTACAGACAGTTTTGTCAAGACCATCAGAAATTATCGGATTCAGAAGTACTTCTTCATTACTAAATTTATTAGCAGAAATTATATAAATAAAGCCCCAAATTGTTATTTTGAACTTAAAAATACAACTACGAAGTCAACCAGAATGGTTTCGATGGCTGGTGCTGATGCGTATTCTATAGAATAGCTGATGCATAAAATTACAGCTAATTTTATAATGTGTATAGTGTGAATTAACTATGAGCCAGAGAACTAAGTGGAATAATTTGTAATTAACGATTGACCAATGACACGAATACACACAATACGAAATGCCTGCAGCTTGGAAAGATTCCTCCTGTGGGGAATGGAGGGTCATGTTCACTGAATGAGACTCATATTTGCTAAGTCTGATGTTAAAATCTTGCTATTAGTCCTATTTTTTTCTTAAAAATTTTTTCAATGAATTTATGATTGGTGTGCAAAAAGCGTACATTTTTAATGAGTTTGGGGAAAAGTATTCACTTATGAAACCCTCATCACTGTCAAGGCCATGAACGAACATCGCTTCTCTAAGTTTCCTTGGCACTTGCTTTAAAGTTAATTTTTTGGGGGGTTGTAAGAACACTTAACAAGTTGTGCCTCCTTAGCAGCTTTTAGGTATGCAAGGCAGTACGGGTAGCCTGTCATCGTATAATTACTTTCTTTGTTTCTTTTTACAATTTTGGATGAAAAGTCTGTTTAGTGAGATAAGTGTAGCCACCCCTGATCTCTGTTGGCTATTGGTGACATGAAATACATTTTTCGTCTCCTTGTTTTAGGCCTGTGTGTGTCATTAATGCTAAAGTGAGTCTCATGTAGAAAGCACATAGTTGAATTTGGTTTTAAGTAATCCATTCTGCTACTCTATGCCTTTTATTGGATAACAATCCATTTACATTTGTTTGTCTTTTTCTGGGGAAATGGTGTGCTGTGGATTGAACCCAGGTTCTGTGCTTCCTAGGCAAATACTCCCCCACTGAGCTATATCCCTGGCCCTCTATTTACAGTTAATATAAACATTTAAGGTGATTATTGATATGTATAAGGACTTCCTATTGCTATTATGCTAGTCATTTTCACTATTTGTTGGAGCCTTGCACACTCCATTTTGTGTCGTGATATAGTGGCAGTCTTTGATATTTTTCTTTACCTTTTATGTATCCACTACAAACTTGTTTCTTTTGATTACCATGAGGGTTAGCTAACATATAGTTGTGAGTCTGTTTTAAGCTGATAAAAACTTAAATCACACACACAAATTTTTATGCTTTTGCTCTTCCCTCCACTTTTTATGCTACTGATGTCAAAATATACATCTGGAACAAGATTCTAGAGTCTAAGTTTTGACCAATATTTTAGCTGGCTTGTTGTTTTACCTCTGTTTTAGATGGCTCGTAATGAGAACTAAGACTTGTGGATGGGGGCAACTGCTCTGTTGGGAGAACAGAGTTGAGAGTCCTCACACAAAGGGGGCCATCGGGCTCTGTAACTGGGACAAGGCTGTTGCTGCTGGATGTGCCACGGTTGGGTTTTGGAAAGGAACATTTCACTGGTTATCCCGTTTGGTACTATGTGGCTTGGTGCTATCTCCTGCTCTGATAAGGAATCCTTTCTTTGGGACTGCAGACATTCTGGATGGGTAATTCATAACTGTATTCATCAAAAGTATGTGCGTGGGCAGGCGTGGTGGTCCACACCCATAATCCCAGCATTCTGGCAGTCTGAAGCAGGTGGATCACAAGTTTGAGCCCAGCCTGGGGAATCTAGTGACTTGGTGAGACCCTGTCTCAAAAATAAGAAAATAAAAAGGTTTGGGGACTCTGGGTTCAATTCTCAGTACTGCTAAAAAGAAGTTTCTAAGTTCCCATTAAGTAAATTCTGTGTCTACATATGTATATCAGATAAAGTACTTCTCTTTGAAAAACAGAACCAAGCCCTGAAGTAATTTGAAATGTAAGAATTGATACTCTTAATTTTTTGCCCTCAGGGATTATTTTTGCATGTTTTCTACCATAATATGTTGGGAACAATCCTTCTTGAGAACTTATCACTTCTGACACTGTTTTAGTTAATCCTGATTGGTGCCAAGAATATGCAATCTAGCCAAAATTACTGTGAGCAGATACCAGTGTATAGTTTATATTAATGTTAGGTATTATTTTAATCTGTACTCTAATTACTTGGTATATTCATAGACACAACAATATTCTTTATAACATTTTGCTTAACTTTGTCTTAGCACTTTCTTTCATGAACATAAACTACTTTCAACCAGTATTTATCTAAAAATCTATGACTTTGCTAATTGATTTATGCCTTGTACTAGCAAAATTTTTGTCTGCAAGCCATTTGTTTTCCTGTTTTGGCTTCTCCACTGTAAGCATGTTTCCCTCTGCTATTTATCTACTTTGTATGGTTGCAAATTAAAATATTCCTTTATATTTTTTACATATCACCATTTCATATTTAAAGATATAAGAGAATGTGTTTATTATTTGTGGATTATTACTGACTTTACTTCACTAGCCTTACACAGGAGATCTTTGTCTTATTTGCTATAGAGTTTGAAATCAAGCCATAGCTTTTAGAGCATATAGCATGGAAATATACTTGTGGAAAAATCCATAGGCCAGTGAGATTTATTACTTACAGTTGCTATCCCTTAGCCACAAGTTCAATTGCATCTTCTTAGTGTATATGAGAAAGGACATATTAAAGACATTATTAAAGATATTTTTAACTCTCTTCTTGGCTCTTATACTTGTTTACTTGCAAGATTTGTCTGGGAACCAAAAAGTTACACCACGCAAAAGATGGCTTCTCACCATGTATTTAATCGTCATCATTTTCTAAGGAAGATTTCCTTTAGGCAAATGGAAAGAAAGAGAAGGAGACAAAAGATTATGAGGAGAAAAGGGGGAGGTGAGAAAATGAAAAAGATAAGAGGAAAGATAGAGGAAAACTGCAGATTTCTCATACTGTGGCAAGAATGACATCAATAAATAAGACAGTGAAGGCAAAGTACCTAAAATGTTTCTGGTAATCAGGAAATTCTCAAAGGGTATCACTGTGCCTCACATATGATGTAGAGATCTAAATCCCCCAAGACTGACATATTCAAAGTTAATTAAATTTCTCGCTTGGTTACAAAATATCTAGGGCTGGTGATATAGCTCAGCGGCATAAGCGCCTGCCTGGTAAGTGTGAGGTCCTGAGTTCGACTCCCGGTACCCGCACATTAAAAAAAAAAAAAAAAAAAAAAAGGAATATCTGAAAAGCAGGAATAATTGGAGGAGGAAAACATATAAATCATATTTCTTTGCTCGATTATTTCATAGGGAAATTATTTACATTTTTACATACTTAAGCTTATTCTATTTATTTGTATCTTTAAAAAAGCAGAGTCGGGCTGGGGATAAAGCTCAGTGGCACAGAGCCTGCCTGACGAGTGCAAGGTCCTGAGTTCTTTTTTTTTTTTTGTGGGTACCGTGGGTCAACCTCAGGACCTTGCACGCCAGCAGGTGCCCGTGCTGCTGAGCGATATCACCGGCCCTTTTATCGTATGTGGGTACCGGGGGTCAAACTCAGGACCTCGCGCGCCAGCAGGCGCCCATGTCGCTGAGCGATATCACTGGCCCTTTATTCGTATGTGGGTTCTGGGAGTCGAACTCGGGCCCTTGTGCTTGCCAGGCAGACGCTTATGCCGCTGAGCCATCTCACCAGCCCCAAGGTCCTGAATTCTATTCCCGGTACCAAAAAAAAAAAAAAAAAAAAAAAGCGTCACAGGAACACAAAGAAGGACTTGCTGTGTGTGCCAATGCATCAGAAAACCCAGTTCACTTAGAACACACCACTAAAGGATTTTTACTGCTTCCAACAGATATATTTTACAAGCGAAGCATTGCTTCTTCAATGAAACGTATTATGAAAAGGGTACGTCTCTATTTAAATCCACTTAATACACTAATTGTGCATTCTTTTTTGTTCTTTTTCTTTCTGAGGTTACTGTAATGCAATTATTTCTCAACACCATCTTTTTTTCCTTTACTGAATTAAAATTCTTAATCTATATTTTGCAAACTAATGTAATGTAGATATATAGGATTCTTTTTTTTTTTTTTTTTTTGTGGGTACCGGGGGTCGACCTCAGGACCTCGTGTGCCAGTAGGCGCCCGTGCCACTGAGCGATATCACCCGCCCTTTTTTTGTATGTGGGAACCAGGAGTCAAGCACAGGAGGTCGCGCTTGCCAGGCAGGCTGAGCTCGATATATAGGATTCTAAGGCTTCTTGTTGTCATACGTAGTTTGTTAAATTTTAGCCATAGTTCAAACAAGGTTCTTAGGTATATAACTTCAGTTTTCCTCTTAATGACAGGATCATTTCCAACAAGACTGACACATATGTCAAAACTGAACTCTTCTTGTTGATTTTCCAAAACAAGTGCATTTTCATTCTTCATTTTTCTCAGTATATAAAAGATATATCTCATCTTCACATAAGGTCCTGAGGAAAGAGGCAAGGGACGATGCTGACCCAATCCCAACACTATGATCTCTCTATGATTTTGTTCGAGCTGGAGCAGGCTGGGACCAGTGACTAATGGAAAACAAATTCACAGACTTAAGAAGTTTAGCAAAACAAAACAAAAATGCACTAAATAAATATGCATTCCCAGACATGTCATATTTAAGCTGCTTGGTAGCAAACACAAAGAACACAAATATCCAAAGTAGGAGAAGGGATAGGTGGTGTAGCTCAGCTGCAGACTGCTCACCTAATATGCATGAAGCCTTGGCTTCTATCCTCATCCTGACTCCTGAAATAAAAAGCAGAAGAGAGAAAATTACACATGACATTTAGAGGAATAATTACTTAAATGATTAAGATTTCTCAAAAGGAAAGAAGACAAAACACACCTTTAAATTTCTGAATGAAAAACAATTGTTCACTCTGAATTCTATGCCAGGGAAAAATAGCATTTAAGATCAAAGATGAAAAATTTTAGATCAATTAAGAAGAAGAAAAATTAAAGATTTACTTTGTTAGAATCACAGCTTATTGTTGCTTTTTGTTAAAGTCTCTACCTGATGAATCATTACCTCAACCCAAGGTAGAATAATTGGTCCAGGCATGATCAAAAGGGGAAATGAGCTATGTCCAAACTAAAGATGTTACAGCAAAATCACAAGATAGATTCATTCACAGGAAGACGAGATTCAAGAAACAAATGAATTCTTTAATTGATGCCGGCCAGGGACAGCAGAAGCTGACCCCGAGCTTTTGCATCCCCCTCCTTAAATACACTTTTGGAGGCCTTACAAAGTCCTTGGTTGCCATGGAAACTGCATGCTTTACTATATCACCTCTCTGGAAATTTTACAAGGTTCTTCTCGAACATCTGGCCAATTAATACGGGGGATGGGGTAGCAGGTACCACCTGTGCTAAAACCATTTATCTCCCTTTTTGTGGTTATGTGACCTTAAGATAGTGATAAAGAAAACCCATTTGTTTGTGATAGTACCATCTGTTTCTCCTCTTTGAAGTTTATGGCTACAGAAAGGGCAGTGCGACTAAAGTTCATCTAAAGGTTTTTACCTATTAGTTAAATTCAGAGGTTAAGAAACAAAATGGAAATACTCTTGCCCTAATAAAGACTTTTGAAAGATTAACTTCCAGAGGATTCTAGCAATAAAACCATATGTAGTTTTTCCTTTTGTTTCTATTTCTTTACCAATTATGTCATTACATTTTGGAACTCTATGGGAGGAAGAAAGAAATATCCTAAAATCTGGGCCTATGCAAAGAAAGGGACATTAAGGCGTACCGTGCACCAAATCTGTCCTAGTTAGTCAATTGTTTGAGAGCTGTGTGTTGTTGTGTCTCAACTTTATCTTTATATACATTAGTAGCATTACTTAGAAGAATAGGAACTCATTTCCTGTTGCTTTACAATTTCAGATCAGTGCATAAAATCTTTGAATCAGGTGGAAGAGAAAGTACTATTGTGTGCTTGAAATTCTAGAATTCAGGAAGCTGAGGAAGGATACTGGAGCCCAGATGTTTGAGATCACACTGAACAAAACAAAGACAAAAGTCTCAAAAAAGAAAGAGTAGAAAGCAGAAGATGAGGTGGCAAGAAATCTCTTGCATGCACTAAGGGCCTTTAGTACCACCTGGGCTATAGATATATTAAACAGATTCTGTGATCCAGCTTTGAGTTAGAAAAAGATTAATACAACTATTAAGAATAAAAGTGGGGAATAAATTAAAATTTTCAGATATTATCCAGTCAGTGTGTATGCTGGCCCTGTGAGTTAGAGTGTCCGTTTATTACTGATTTTTAGAAGTTCTTTATTTATTTTAGATACTAATTCATAGGAATAATACATTAATTTTTCTAACTTATGGTTTGTTTTTCACTTTCTGTTATTTTTTGACTAATACAAATTTAATATAGTTGTATTTCTCAATATTTTAAAAATAATTACTGGGAGGAAAATATTGACTACAGAGTACAGAGTACAGACTGTCAGCAAAACACAGCCTCTCCAGGACCTGGAATCAAGACATCCGGAAAACAACAACTTGATGAAGGGGAAAAAAAGTAGATCTGCAGGAATTGGGAGACAGAAAAAACTAGAAACTACAGAGAAGCTTTCTGAGAAGCAAAACACAATGTAGAGAAAACAATGAAGCAGTCTGGAAAACTGACTCCAGCTCCTGGGGAGGAGGAACTGTTTTCACTGACACGAAGTAAGTCCAACGACAGATGGCAGCTCTAGGGAGAAAAAATGGACTAGGCCAGCAGTGCCAGCCCCGAGAAAAGCCCATGGCTATTGTTAAATGCAAAAACAACATGGAGTTTTACTCTGAAAGTGACTCCTTCCACATGGCAAGCTATGGTTGGAGAAGAAATCCTGTGTAGCAACTGCCATATTTGAGAGGGTTTAATCAGGAGCCACGGTGAGAAGGGATTAATTGCTTAAAACTGAGCCACGGAACAACTATACAGCAGTGATCTGTTTGCTTTCCCCAACTGCAAAGTGAGCAAATCTACATCTCGGTTTGGATGGTTGCCGCAGCCTGAGAGGTGTGGACAGAAGGGTCTCTGGAGGAGGGGGTCACCTCACAAGCCCACAGGACATAAAACTGTGCAGAGAAAGCCATGACATGAGATACACAGAGGAACAAGGAAACAGGGAACTGCTGGAGTGACCACAGCCTAGAGTGGAAATCATCGACTGAGCCTGCCCAGCAGGAAAGGCAGGGCAGGTCAGCACTGACACAGAAAATCACGAGCATGGAAACATGGTAGGTTTCAGCAGTGACCCACTCTCCCTCCTCCATATCTGCTGGATTCCAGCACCGTAGATCCTGGAATGAAACCACTCATCCAAAAGCACAGGCGAGTTTTTAAGAAAGTCGTTTCTATTTTTTAAAAATTATTTTGGAGGTTTGTGTTTTTTTTCCCCTTTGTTTCTTTTCCTTTTCTTTCTTCTTTATTTTGTTCACTGTTCTTTCTTTTTTTCCTGTTTATTTTCTCCTACTTTCATCTGATTTTATTAATTTTCTGATACTCTTTAACAGAATCCTTTATCTGATTTTTCGCTCCCTTTCATCTTCCGTTTCCCTATTTTTTTGAATTTTATTTCTTTCAATCTCCTGTTCCCCACCCCTCCATCTTTGCTAGTATTTTTAAATTAATTTTTAATATTTATTTAACTCTGTGCTATTATTGTTGAATTATTTTCTAATTTTAATCGCAGGATAGTTGCATTTAATAGATATTTACTGTATGACAATATTTGGTTTGTCTTTATGACTATTATAATTTTAAATCTCTCTTCTGTGGTAAAGGGTGGTATAGTGATAGCTTTTATTAGTTCTTATGTCAATATCCAGTTTATCTTTGATTCAATTCTTGCTAATTTTGTTGCTGTTACTAGGGGGACATAGTTGTTGCTCTTAATTCGTTTTTACCAATATCTGGTTTGTCTTTTTGTCATCAATAATATGATGGTTCATTTTTGAAGAACTGCATTCTGGGTCAATTATACTGCATCCTTCCTGCCAAAATTAATGGAGATGGCTGGATCATGGGTCAGAGGCAAAAGCCTCTACTTAGTCATGCCGAGAGTGCATCACTGAGAGCAGACATTAAACAGTATGATCTCTACAAGCAACGAGATCTTCCCACTACAGTCAACCCATAACCTGCAGTACACACATGTACATGCACATGCGTAAACACAAACAAATGCGATAGAAACGTGAGACAACAAGGCAACAAAGTATCTCCGAAAACTCCTCACTGTCCTGAAATGCATTCATGGGCAATGGATGGGGAGGAAATAAAAACCAAACAGCTGAATTTTAAGAAATGATAAAAAAGGAGACAAAAAATCAATAAGGTTCTTAGCAAGCTCAGAGATGATATAACTAAACACATAATGGACTTGGTCAGTGAGCTTACAGGAGACACTAATAAAAAGCTAGCTGAGCTAACCAAAATGATACAAAACACGAATGACCAGTTTACAAAGAATTAGTCCGTGAAATGATAACCTGAAATCCAGGAGTTCAAAAATTCTATTAAAATAAAAAAAAGTAAAATAAAATTATGAGCAGCAGAAGTGACCAATGTAAAGAGAGTGTCAGAACTAGAAGATAGGACTGATGCAGGGGACCGTATAATCAGAGATACCTTAAAAACAAGAAGATAACATCAAAACTGGATTCAGCAGCTGGTAGATAACATAAACGAGACTAATCTAAAATTGATTGGAATTAATGACAAATCAGAGGACAGCATGAATGGCATAAAAAACCTGTTCACAGAAATAATAGCAGAAAAATTTCTAAATATGGGGAAAGAATTTAACATACAGATAAATGAGCCATGTAGAAGCCCAAATATGTTCAGAAAAGAACTTCTCCACAACACATATAGTCAAAACCCAGGAAGTCAAACACAAGGGCACAATATTAAAAGCTGCTAGAGAAAGGCAACAAATCACTTGTAAAAGTAAATGCATTAGAATTACAGCAGACTTTTCAACAGAAACCTTAAAGGCCCTAGGGCTTACAGTGACGTATTTCAAACCCTAAAAGAAAGCAACTTCCAAGCTGTATACAAGAAACACATTTAACCAAAAAAGAAACTCATAGATTAAAAATCAGAGAATGGGAAACAATATTCTGTGCAATGGGAACCCCCAAACAGTGGGTGCTATAGTCAGCTCATGGAACTTTCTCCAAAATAGACCACATACTAGCTAATAAATGTGCCTTAAGTAAATGTAAAAGAATCAAAATTATACCATGTCTTATCAGACGATAGTTCAACAAAGTTAGAAATCAACAACAAAAGAAAACAGAAAAATTATGCAAATGCGTGGAAACTAAACAATACACTTTTAGTTAAATAATTAGTTACAGACAAAATCAAGGAAAAAATAAGACAGTTTCTAGAACTAAACATGAATGCCAGCTCAACATATCAGAACATATAGGACACAATGAAAGCAGTCCTGAGAGGTGCAAAAGAAACCACATGCACAATAAATTCTTGAAAAATCTATCAGTGGTCACAGAAGAAATTAAAGAAGAAATCAGTTCCTAGAGTCAAATGATAATGCCATTACCACATACAAGAATGTCTGGACACAATGAAAGCAGTCCAGAAGTTTATAGCTGTGAATGCCTACTTCACAAAAACAGAGCGAGACTTGGTAAGTAACCTAACGGTGCACTTCAATGTCCCAGAGCAAACCAAATTTAAAGATGTATGGGAAATGAAATCATAAAGGTCAGATCAGAAATTAATAAAATTGAGACTAAAAGAAGTAGAAAGAATCAAGAAATGAAAGAGCTGATTCTTCAAAAGAAAAAAAAAAAGACGTAACTTTATCCAATTTTACCACAAGTAGAATTGAAGACAGCAAAATCGTAAGGGACATTGCCAAAAGATTACTAGTAACTACTTGGAAAACTTGTACTCCAATAAATTGGAGAATCCAAAAAAAAAAAATAAATAAATAAGAGTTATAGACAAATGTGAACTACAAACACTGAACCAAGAAGCTATAAAAACCCTGAATAATGCAATAACAGGCAACAGAATTGAAGCAGTCATTAAAAAAAAAAAAAAGAAAAAAAAAAGAAAACTACCAACTAAGAAAAGTTCAGGACCTGATAAATTTACCACTGAATTCTATGAGAATGTCAAGGAAGATCTAATATCAGTACTGCAAAAAATTCTTTAATGAAATAGAAAGGGAAGAAGTACTCTTGAAGCCATTTCTGGAAGCTAGCCTTATGCTGATTCCAAAACCAAATAAGGACCCAACTAAAACAAGCAAAACAAAACAAAAAAAGACAAAACAAAACTATAATTCAATCTCTTTAATAAACTTAGATACAAAAATCCTCAAAGATATTGGTGAACAGAGTGCAACAAATCATCATAAATATCATATATACAACTTGATTTCAGGGATGCAAGTATGATTCAGTATGTGGAAATCAAGAAATATAATACACCACATAATTAGAACCAAGGACAAAAGTCATGTGATTATTTCAATAGATGCAGAAAATGCCTTTGACAAAATCCAACATCCAAAGAACGTTAGTAACATCCAATATCTTTGTTGCCATAGATCACTTCATTTTTCCTTTAGTTTCTTATCACACTTTTCTCACCTCCACAAGGCCTATGACAGCTTGTTGAAACCCACCCAGTTTCTGCTAATAGTCTTCTTCAGGTCCATATTACTGTGTTTTCCATGGCTACAACAAAATACCTGATGCTAAGAACTTATAAAAGAATAGAGATGTGTTTAACCCGAAGTCTTGGAGGCTGGAAGATAAAAATCAGGCAGCCCCATCTGCTCAGCCTGTGGTGAAGGCCTCTTGGCAGGTGTGTGTATAAGAGGGAGACACCTCATGGAGAAACAGGAATTCAGAGAGGAACTCAGGGGTCAGGGTCATTCTTTTTAACAACTCGCTTTCGTGGGAACTAAGTAGGACCTCCAGAGAACTGCATTAATCCTTTCCGAGGGCAGCACCTCCAATGATCTAACCAGGCTTTATCCTTAAACTTCTAACACCCTAAAAATTACCACACTGGGGACCAAGCTGCCATCACTGAAGTTTTGAGCTACAAAGCACATCTAAATCACAGCAAGACCCTTCCAGCTTTTGTCCCAGGAGCAATGACAATGTTTTCATTGGTGTTAGGGTTTAGAGCTGGAATGTCTCCCAGAACCTCATGTGTTCAGAGGTGGTATGACTTTTGGGAGGTGAATGGATCACGGGAGCACTCTACTCATCAGTGAATTAATCCAGTAATGAGTTCATGGCCGAGGGTGCTATGAGGAGGTGAGGCCTGATTAGAAGAGGAAGGTCACTGGGGTGTTCCCTGGAAGAGAATCTCTCCCTCCCTGCCTTCTCCCTTCCCTCTCTGCTTCCAGGCCCCCGTGATGTGGGCTGCTTTCCTTATCTAGAAGCAAATCACCACATGTATATTAAATGTCCTCCATAGTAATTGCAGATTTTCTAATTTCTACTTTTAGCACTGTTATCATGACATTGGGCATCTAGGACTTAGTATAAATGAGTATTAGGGCTTATTATCAAGTCTCTTATGAGGGCTCCTCTCCGCTGACTTTTTGGTTTGCTGTGCTTTATTTTATGATTTTTTCAGATCCTCCACTACATGATTTTTATCTT
This sequence comes from Erethizon dorsatum, assembly GCA_028451465.1. Lineage (NCBI taxonomy): Eukaryota > Metazoa > Chordata > Mammalia > Rodentia > Erethizontidae > Erethizon > Erethizon dorsatum. The sequence goes on from CM051831.1 coordinate 28,474,597, forward strand.
GTGCAGTCTTGATGTGCTGTAACACCCATCCTTTGAGTTCTTAATTTCAGCTATTGCCTTTTCCAGGTCTACAATTTTATTTGGATCTCTATTACCATTTTATTAACCCCCCCAAAGAATATCTTGTCTCAGGCCCCTTCCTCACTCTCCCTGTTTGTTTTCTGACTGCTATGAGGTGAGCACCCTCCTCCACATGCTCCTACCACTTTGCCGTCTGCCTTACCACAGGCCTAAAAGTCAGGGGACCAAGCCACCATGGACTCTCTAAAACTGTGAGCCAAAATACACCTTCCCTCTTTTAAAAATGTTCTCTCAGGTATTTTATCACAGCAAGAGAAAGATGACTAATGCACAATACCTGTCATAATCCCACTGGTGTTTTTTGCAGAAATATAAAAATTTGTGCTAAAATTTATATTGAATTTTAAAGGTCTCTGAATAACCAAAACAATCTAGGAAAAAAAGAGAGAAAATTCAGAGGTCTAAAACCTCCCATATGGAAAATTTATGACAGATTTATAATAAAACAATGGGACACTAAAGACAGACTTATAGATCAGGAGAATAGAAAACAGAGCCTAGAAATAAACCCTTACATGTGTGATCAAATGATTTGCAACAAGAGTGCCAGCACCATTCCATTAAGAAAGGTCTAACAAATGCTGCTGGGGACCTGGATAAAAATATGAAGTGGGAAAATTCCCTTCCAGTGCCATAAGCACAGATTAACTTAAAACAAAGACCCAAGTATAACAGCTAAAATTATAAGATTCTTAAGAGAAAGTGTTCATTACACTGGATTTGGCATGATGTTTTGGATATAACACCAAAAGCATGGATAATAAATGTAAGAATATATAAATTCAACTACATAAAACTAAACATTTTTATGCATCAGTGGACATAAATGGCAGATTAAAAAGCATCCTACAGAATGGGAAAATATTTCCATATCATAAGGGATTAAAATTCATAGTATATAAACAATTCTATGGAACACAAAGAAACAATAAAATAACATGATGAAAAACTAGATAAAAACTCAAATGACATTTCTCCATAGGACAAAAACAAATGGACAATTAGAACACAGAAAAATGTCAACATTGTTAATCATTTGGGAAATTGAAATCAAAACCACTCTGACAGACTGTTATAGCTCCTTTCAAAAACAAAAATCGGAAAATGACAAGTGTTATGAGGATGTGGCTACGTTGGAAACATTATTAATTTTTAATGGGAGCATGAAATGGTGAACGTACTATGTAAAGCAATATCACAGTTTTCCAGAACATTAACCATTGACTTATAATCCAGAAATCTCACTTCTGGGTATATAGCCAAAAGAATTGAAAATAGGGCCTCCAAATGATGTTTGCACATTTGTGTTCATAGCAGCATCATTCACAAGACAACAGGTTGATACAACCCCAGTGTCCATCAAAGGACGAACAGATAAACAAAACATATATAAATATAATAGAATATTATTTAGTCTTTAAAAGGAAGAATTCCAGGGACCAGCATCCACATCTGTAATCCTGGAACCCTGGGAGGCTGACACAGCCTGAGTAATTTAGGAACTTAAAGAGATCCTGTCTCAAGAAAAAAAAAAAAAAAAAAAAAAAAAAAAAACCACCCCAAAAAATCTTAAAAGTGCTGGGGATGTAGCTTCGTGGGGATGCCTTTAACTCAATTTCCAGTACCAAAAAGAAGAAATAAAAGAAAAAGGGAGGGAAATTGTGGTACATGCTACAATATGTATGAACTTGGAGACAATTATGCTAAGTAAAATGAACCCATCACAAGGGACAAACCCTGTGTGATTCCGCTTAAATGAAGTAGCTACAGTAGTCAAAATCAGAAACAAGGAAGAGAGTGGTGCTTGCTAGAGGCTGGAGAGGTGGGGAAGAGAAGTTGTTTCAGAGTTTCAATTTTGCAAGATGAAGAGTTCTGGAGATTGTGCAACAGTATGTTTTTGTACTTAACACGGCTGACATGTACACTTCCAAATGATTAAGATAGGAAATTGTGTACTATGTGTATTTTACTACAATTTAAGAATGTTTTGTGAAAGGGAATGGGACCAAGAAATGGGGGAAAGGGAGGGGAAGGGAAGGGGATTAGAAAAAGAATTAAGATGAGTTATGTGCATGAACCAACTCCCCACCATGACTGTGATTGTTATGTACTGTGTACATGTATTAATAAAAACTTGAAAAAGCAAAAAGTATATTCAAGAGGACTGCCATGCAATGCAATTCTAATGTTGAAATCTAATGAACCCCTAAGCTGAGGAGGAACCAGCTGAAGGGAAGTATCTCCGACAGGAAATAAGTTTCAGTCACACAAGTTTGGAGTTTTGATGTTGCTGACTGGCCCTTACAGTTTCTGTTACCAGACTCTCCTAGTTTCCGAAAAGCCACGGGAGCCCTGGTCTGACCTCAAACTATTTGAGTGTGGAGAAATCTAAGTTTCAGAATGAATTTAATACTATGAAAGAACAAAGTAAATTTCTGTGTGTACTACAGTTGTTTATTTAGAAACTCCAGATTCGTCAGTGTCCCTGTCCTCTGATCCCTGCCTGTGCATTCCTCCCGTGTTCACAGGTGTGGCTGAGTGTTACGGGTTTGTGTCCTTCCTTGATCCTTTTGCTGGATGAGATGGAAGAGAGGCAGAACGTTAAGAGCTATTCCAGTCACACAAATTACTTTTTAAAATAAATATACTGTGTTTTCTGGAATCACATGGTTGTCATAGAGTTTTTTTTCAAATTTATTTCACTGTTTTATAAGGAAATATTTCTTGGTTGCTCAGAATGTACCACTTATTTTGAACCATCAAAACATTGTACAGGCCTGTAATTTTCCCCATTTTGCTCATATTTTTGTAGCATTGAATTCTGAGGTGAGTTACTTCAGAAGGAGTATTTAGTTTTTTTTTTCAACGTAAAAGAGTAAATATATATTATTGAAGCTACATTTTGTGAGATTTGGAATCTAACTCTTGATATTAGGCAGGTAACTTAAAATGATTCTTGTGTTCAAGTGCATGGAGAAAAATATGAAGAATTTCATTCACATGAAAACTATTCAAGAATAAATGAAAATTCTAGCACTGTGATAAATAAACAAAATTAAGAATAATTTAAGGAGGAACTGGGAAAGGCAAGATGGAATCCAAGAATGAAAATGTTAAGGAAGGAAGTATAGGCTCTGGCATCAAATGATTCTTAGATGCCATGTCTGTTAAAATAAAAGTAATAATAAATATAGTGAAAACATACCCTTTGTTGAACTTGAGACTGTTTTATTGAATGAAAGAAAATAATTCAGATTGCCCTAGATTGCAAAAATTCAGAGCAATTTATCTATGTGATGTTCCTTACAGCATGCCCTCTAACAGGGAAACTCATTTCAAGGCTACAAAATGGGGCAATAAATGGCAATTTACTGGACTTCACGCATGCTCCATTACCTCAAATCAGCTATCTCGTAAAACCATAGGAATGACTTGAAAGCTTTTCTTACAACTTAGTTGTGGTACATTCTGGGAGACAATATTTGAGAACATTAGAGTGCTCTCTGACAGCCTACTGTAGATGTTTTAAAACAGCTGTTGAAACAGCTGTTTGATCAACTATATCCAGAATGCTGTTGTTTGGAGAACTGATGTATGTGACAGCAGGAGTTGTTGCTCTGTGTATTGCACGGGAGAGATCCACACCTCAAAGAATGTAGTGTTTGTAACCAGAGAATATAGTTACGGTTCTGTTAAATTGGAAATTGAGACAGACCCCTAGAACAACCAGTGGTATTGTTTGAAATGAAGGATTCAAATGCTAAGCGTAACTTGTGTTATGGCTCCACACTGGGACAGCAAAGTTACATATGGATCCCAGGAACAATTGAGATACTCCTGTGCTTCCAAGAGAAAGCGAGAGAATATGTAAACAGAAAGCTATGGAGGCCCCATGTAAACAAGGCTACTGAAGACTCAGTCCTGTGAGAATGGACATGTGGATCAAATTAACTTTGTGATCAAATTAAATTTATTAAATTAATAGAGCAAATGGCTGTAGGAAGGTAAGAGAAATGTGAAATAGGTGATAAGAAAAGAAAACTATGGTTCTGGCTTCGAGTTTATGATCAGCTCTCTGTGGAAAGATGCCGACAGCAACAAGTTTTTGTAACTAAATTTTTAAACTTTACTCTGTATAATGCTGCTAACTTACGAATTGCAGTGGTAGTAACTAATATTTTGGGTTCATTTGGAAGTATGACTGAATTGGTATTAACCTACAGTGATATGGGAGCTTACAGGATTTTGTTTGTTGTTCGTCTGGATAAACTAGAGTCAATGCAGAAGGTAAAAGAGAGTAGCTCTGTTGAATATTGTTAGTTTTCTAGACCTAATATATGTTTATCTTCCAGATCTTTTCATATTTTCCATATTTTTACTTTATTTTATTTTGCCATATAAGTACATTTTAATTTTTATGTTGTCAAATATATCAATCTTCAATAACTTTCCTGTCCTGTTTAGAAACATCTTCTACACTCAAAGACAATAATAAATAAATGTGCATTTGTAAGTTTTCTTCTAAAATGTTAATGATTTTATTCTTTATATACAAATATTGATACTTAAGAGGAACAGAGAGTCTGTGTCCCAAGAGGCATTGTAGTCCATGGATATGTATCTGAAATAAGTAGCCAGGATTCTTTGATCGAGTTTCAACTCTGCCCCTCTGTGATGTTGGGTAAGATCTTAACCATTTCTTAGTTCACTTCCCTATCTGTAAAATAAGAGTACTAATAATAGCACTTGGCTTAAAGAGTTGTAAAAGTGAGATGAAATAATAATCCTATGTATTGAATATTCTTTCTTATAAATTTTGCTGATGATATTTTTGTGGTTATATTTTCAGATGAATTTTTTATCATTAATTATATTGACACAGTTTAGGTATACATAATGATCAATTCATCATAAGGAATTTGAACCTGTACATGATATATCTTCTTATTTTTTCTGCATTCCCCTTCCCTCCCTTCTACCCCCTTCCCCTTCTTAGTTACAAAAGCTTTGTTTCTTTTCCCTTCCTCCCTTTCCCCTGCCCCTCCCTTGTGCCCCTTCCCATTTGAACTTTTTTTTCCGCCTATTTCACAATGTCTGTTATACATTTGGGTCCTTATTTACATTTTAGTTTCTCACACCAGATAGAAACAGATATTTATACATGTGTGTCCAATTTATTTCAATGAATTTTGATAGCCTATTTCACTTTTGTTTTATTAATTGACAGATAATAAATGCACAACTTTATGGGCTACAGTGTAATGCTTTAATACATTTATACATTGTGTAATGATCAACTCAGGATACTTAGTTTACCCTTTCTCTCAAGTGTTTTCCATTTCTTTGTAATGAAAATATTCAAAATCCTCTCTTCTAATTATGTTTAATTATACTACAGAATAGTTTTGTAAGTATCAAGGAAAACCTGTTAATGTCTTAATTAAATTGACATTAAATATTTTGATAAATTTAGTAATGCTCAATCCCAAAGTATTTGACTATTTAATTTTTATTCTTTCTTTAAAAGTTGTAAAATTTTTTCATTTTGGTTGTGCAAATATCTAGTCAACTTGAACTAGTGATTTTTTTCTATTTTTTTTTTTTTTTTTTTGTGGGTACCGGGGGGACGACCTCAGGACCTCGCGCACCAACAGGCACCCGTGCCGCTGAGCGATATCACCGGCCCCTTTTTCGTATGTGGGTTCCGGGAGTCGAACTCGGGCCTTCGCGCTTGCAAGGCAGGCGCTTAAGCCGCTGAGCCGTCTCACCGGCCCTCTATTTTTTATTAGTTTTGTGGAGAATGGTTTTATTTTACTTATACTATCTATCCTAATATAACAAAAACAATCTTTTAACTAAATTCTTTAAAAATATTTATACATTCTCTTTTAGAAAATAATAAAGAATATCTGTCTATTTTATATTATTTACATGCAGTGATATCACTAGGAGTTTCAAAGGAAGATTACTAAAGAAAATTAAGACAAGACTTAATCAAAAGCATTGTCTACCTCTTTCCTCCACTTGCGTACTGATCAAGAAATGAGATCAAGAATACTAGGAATGTTGTGTCAGACTGATAAGACACAAACTTGTTTTACCTGGGTGCCTCATACCCTTCCTCTTTTTGGTGGCTTAGCTAAGTGGCTCATGTGGATTGAGCCAGTCTACAGAGAGACAGAAAGACTAATCATTGTTTTCCTGCCCTGCAAAGCCATTCATAGAATCTTCATCCACAGACCATTGGTACAAGCATAAAAACTCTTGGTATAGCTCTGGAACCACAGTTCCCTGAATAGATTTCTTGTTACTTACAGAAACTAGGTGCCCCTAAGTCCCTCTTAGGCTCACACAAGTGAGGGGTGGTCCTTATTTTCTCACTCTCTCTGGGATTCCTCTGTGTACATGGTTCTGTCCTGGATAAGGCACCCCTTCTATCGGACCTTGGCCATGATTATACACAGAACATAGGCAATTGCTCTGGATTAGTGTCTTGAGAACTACATTTTTCCCACAATTTTTTTGCTTGAAAATAAATCCAGTAGCTTCACAAAATGGTGCTAATGATTTGTGTACCCTTGCTTGGTAGTATTAATATTACTGAAACATTATTTCAAAAACCATTTTATGGGGCCGGTGAGATGGCTCAGCGGCTTAAGCGCCTGCCTGGCAAGCGCGAGGGACTGAGTTCGACTCCCGGAACCCACATACAAAAAAGCGGCCGGTGATATCGCTCAGCGGCACGGGCACCTGCTGGCGCGCGAGGTCCTGAGGTTGACCCCCCGGTACCCACAAAAACAAAACAAAACAAAACAAAACCATTTTATGTAGTTGGTAGGTATATAAAAATGAGGAAGAAATATGAGGAAGAAAGATGTTTCCTCTTGCAACAGCTCTCTGTTCGGGTATCGCACATGGGCAATAGCTTATTTGCAGACACACGAGAAAGAGTACAGTGGGTTATAAAAAGAAGTTTAAAATTACAGATCCTGTTTAAAAGGCAACAGTTAGCTCTCTTTCACCTTTAAAAGCAGGCAAACTAACCTAAAAACACACGTTGAGCTTTCTTTGCATATTCGCCAATGTCTGAAGAAGTTACTTACGCACATCTAAAACTCCCAGAATCCAGAAAGACAGAAAATATCCAGAAGCTTGACAGATTTGGGACAAAAGGTAAGCTTTTGAGCTATAGATGTGTTGGTAACTTAGTAATTGTATCAAATTGGTATCATTCATTTTGAATTTTTAATTAAGCCTCTCATTTTTAGCAAAAATTCAGCTTCATACATAATGATTACAAGGTGTTTGTTTGTTTGTTTGTTTTTTAACACTGGCCAGTTCATTGGACACTCTCAATCTTTTAAAAATTTTCTATTTTCTAATTTCGCACTCTAGATACATGAGGCAGGATATAGCATTTTCAAAAGACTGGGTTGTAAAGTCTTTTTTCCTGCATGCAAAGAAGCCATGGAACAAGAAACATAGATTGTGTAGGAAAGTTATTTTTATTATTATTTTTTCATAATAAAATGCTGACATGTATGAGCAAGAAAGAGAGAGAGAGAGAAAGAGAGAGAGAGAGAGAAAGAGAGAGAGAAATGTTTTGAAAGCATTAATTTTGGTCACTGGCTCCCAATTCTTCAACCCTTATTCCCTTCTCAACTTATTAGGCTTCTTCCCTCATTGTTCCATGGAGACATTTTTTTATAAAGGTCGCTTGAGGCCGCCTTGTTTCATCCCAGTTTTCACATTTCTATCCTTTTATTTATTTCTTTTTTTTTTCTGGAGCATTCAAAAAGCTGAACAGTCCATATTTTAAAACATTTTCTTTGCTTATCCTCCTGGACACATCCTCACGATTTTTGCTACCCCTGTGGCTGCTTTGTCGGGGTGGGGGTTGTTTGTTTGTTTGATTTGGTTTGGCTTGGTTTGGTTTGGGGTTTTGTTGTTTTTGTTTTTATTCTTCCTTCTATATCAAACTCTATTTGATTGTTTTTAGCAAATAAAACGTATTTCAAAAGTATAGTAAGATTATCATGTTATCCTTGAGTTGTATTTTCTTGAAATAGCATGTTTTCACATGATGATAATTTAAGTCATGTGATAATTTGATAATAATTCATAATATACATTTCATAATACTCCAGGGTTTTGTTCTGGTTCTCCTTTTCTTGTGTCACTCGATATATTCCTGTAAGTTATCTTGTTCAGTCATTTAACTCCAAATACAATAACAGCCAAATGCCTCCTTATGACCTATGTCCTTATGAAATGCAAAGCCTTTTTCACATTTCCATATGCAGTTCTCATTTCATTCCTTGACATCCTCAAAAATCATTTCTCACAATGGCCACAACTCTTTAGCCACTCTGAATTTATTGTTCCTGAAATAAAAAGCTTTTCCGTCAAATTACAGACTTCAAACCAAATCTTCCTGCCTGTAATATTTTTTCCACTTATTTTGCATGCTACTTTCATTGAACTACTTACTTTCTATAACTCAGTTTCAAATTTCTGCACCCTGTAGTCCAAATTGAATTGAGCCTATCACTTTGTTTCCTCACTATAAAATGTATGTCCATGAGAACAGTCTTGCATGTCTTGCTACTCCTGCATTATTAGCATCCACGATATTGTCTAGCATATAGGAGGTACTCACTATATAACTTTAAATGATTGAATAAATACAAAAATGAAAAAATAATATGTATAAAAGATAGCACTTGAATTTGTAATTCTAACATTACATAAGATCTTGGTTCTTTCACTAGTAATAGTTCTCTAAGATCTAAAGAAATTTTATCATTTCAATTCTTTCTGGATTTTACAATATTATCCCACCAACTAGTAGTTATAAAACATATTTCAGAAGTATGGTAAGATTATCATGGTATCCTTGAATTGTATTTTCTTGAAATAGCATGTTTTCACATGATGATGATTTAAGTCATGTGATAATTTGATAATAATTCATAAGATACATTTCATAATTTTTATAGGGAAATGATGTGTTCTGGGCTTCATTCTCTAGTTAAAAAAAAGAAGAAGCATTCAATAAAAATTCTTGCTAAAAACATAAAAAATGCAAAATTTTAATGAGGAATTGGCATAGAGGTGCTGATGAGTCCACAAGTCATCAGGAAGAGACAGCCAAGCTCACAGGGTATGGGGAAAACGTAAACCCTGAAGTTGCTTTCTTTCTCAAGCCACAACTCTCCCCTCAAGGAAAGGCTACTCAGATTAAAGTCTCTATTCGCTGCCAGTTATTCACTTTCCTCAACTGTGAGCAATAAGATACACTGTATTGATTGGGTTTTCTTCCCTGTCTTTTATACACTTTGTCTCTGCCTCTTCATTTCTGGAATCACTCTACCAGTTAACTTTCTTGCTTATGAGAACCATTTCACGTGCAAAACTAACTGGTTCTCACTTATTCTTGGTTTAATCTACTGAAAGATTTTTTAAAATGACTTTGAATCTCTAGCAAATCAGGTTCATTCAGAAGGTGGTATTAGGAGATAAATAAAGACAGAATGGGTGAATGAAATTAAGTTGTGTTCCATTTCTAAAGTTCTTTGCTAATTTTGCTTTCCACAGCACCTCCTGCTTCTTCCCATGTGTGGCGTCAAACAGCCTTGACTCTAACTCTTATTTGTCTTTTGCTGCTCATTGGACTAGGAATCTTAGGAAGCATATGTATGTATTACCCATCTTTTGATTGAAAGTGTCTAGAATTTTGTGGATTTTATAGCCCAAGTTTATTCTTTGAATTGGAGCTTTGTAATAATAATAGGGATTATATTATAAAGCAGTGTATAAACTTACTCTCTTTCCCTACTACTGTACAGTAACTTTTTCCCTAACCTTTAGTATTTTAAACACTATTTCTGCAAATGTTTTTAAAGGTTCTAATTCAATTGAGGGTTTACAATTTGTTCCTCTCCCTCTCTCTCTCTCTTTCTCTCTCTCTCTCTCTGGAGTTTATACCACTTTGAAGACAGAAACAGAAAAATTGAATAAACTGCAAAATGCCAAAGAAGAACTTCAGAGAAACATTTCCCTCCAACTGATAACTAACATAAATAAGTCTGAAAATATAAGAAATCTCTCTATCAGTCTGCAAAATTTGGCCACCAAATTATGTCGTGAGCTGAATAGAAAAGTAACAGGTAATCCTATATTACTTTCAGAGTTATTTACTAGATAATGAATAATTAAACTTTACCATTTGCTAGCATCCTTTCATATGGGGTCATTACAGTATTTGAAGGAAGAAATTAAATGTGGATGGTGGAGTATTCACTTATATTTCCATATAGTTAGAGGAAAGAAAAGTAATAATTACTCCAAGTCACCAGATTATCAAGGGATGAGAATAAAACAGATAGTTTCTCTAATCTGCAATTTACTACTGTTCCAGGCACTGGGGTAAATTGATGATAGGAAGGTAGGGGAACCTTTTATAGATTATCTCATTTGCAAATTTCAGTCAATGATTGATGACTAAAAGGCCATAGGAAAGAAATAAACTATCAGTTTTACACTTGGAATTGGGGAGAACTGGTCTTATAATAGCTCTATATATTTCAGCAGGTTTTGTGACTCAAGTGTGTTTCTAATGATCAGGAGAAGCTGCTCTGGTATTCAAACTGGAGAAGGCGGGATTGATGCAGATATGTGGGATTGATTCTTACCGTACAGAATGCTTCCAGGGTTAGTTTTTCTTGCCATACATAAATTTAAAAATGAAAAAGGGGGATTTACCAGGTGTCCTGATATAGGAATATACACTTAAATCTAAGTGTTCAATTTGAATTTTTTGTTCAAGTTATGTGTCATATACTTTGTGATGATAGATAAGGATCTCGAATACAGGATTCATTTTCTCTCCCTTAGACTTAAAACAACACTAAATTTGTACAAGTTCACGTAGAGAGTAAAGGAAACAATAACAATGATGAAGTCTATTCATAAAACCAAATAAAACTATGTTCTTCTTGCAGGGCACAAATGTAAACCTTGTCCAAAAAATTGGATGTGGTACAAGAATAACTGTTATTTCTTATCTGAAATGTCTCAAACATGGCAAGACAGTGAAATATCATGTTCTTCTCTGAATGCCAGCTTGTTGCAGATTAAGGAGCGTAGTACACTGGTAAACCTTTATATCTCTCTCCCTGTGAGGAAAGAAATCTTTTTTCACCATTACACAGTAGACAGGAGGAGAGCGTGTTGCTGAGGAGACACACTCGTGATTCTGTCTTATTTTAGTCAGAAGAGGGATGACTGAGACTTTGCACATTTATCTCAGGGAATCACAGCTAAGAGAAACCCTATAAAACCTTAGCTTAAAACCTTAGCCTAGTAGTCTTTTAGAAGCTAATGGGTAAATAAAGGGTGCCCAGAATATTCAGGTCTGTGAGCATTTCCAAGTTGGAATTTCTGGAATCAAGTCTCAGAACATGGTTTCTGAATATTTTCTGCAAACATGGAATCTGGAGATTATTCCTGAAGATTACCAATTCCATCAAAACTACACAGGAGGGTTTTTTAATTTGGCAAATGCCAAACAAATATGTTGCACTGAGTCACAGCAAAAATGAAATTTCTGATAGTTTTATTTTTTTCATTTTCTTTTCTCTTCTTGTCTCTTCTTTCTTTTCAGGCAGATATAATTTCTCCATATTTCAATTATTATATACTTAGCCTTTCTGGTCTTTCCAGTAGTAATTATATTTTTAAGCAAAATTATATTTTCTAAAAGTCTCAGCTTCCCTAGTGTAAGAAATTTTTCATCCTTTATAGAAGAGGAAGAAATCAATCTATAATCTCTTTCTCTTAGATCATTTTCAAATGATTCAATCATAATTACTCAAAAATGAATTCTTTTAATGCCTGAAATAAGAGCAAAATATTTGTTACTTTGGGTATAAAATTCTGGACCAGTCCTGAATTCTATTCTATAACTGAATTATCTTTCTCCTCTTTCTATTAACTCTGTTTACAGTCATTAACTGCCTTCTTTGTCTCCGGACTGAATATTTACTGGTCAAATATTTGAATCCAGACGCTCGTGAACTTTTCATTATGGATGAACTAGTGGGTCCTTTGTGCTAGTGAGACAGGAAGTGATACTGTAAAACTGGTGAAATCTTACAGCAAGAAATGCTTTCAATTTCTTTTAAATAGCATTGAAAAGTAGTAGTTCAATGTCAAAAATATTATCTTCAGTAATTTGTAACAAATGGCAGTTAAGGTAATGCACAAAAATAGGAGACAATTTTAAAACAAACCATTTCTATTTTCTATAGGAATTTGTAAAATCCCGGAGATTATATTATTACTGGCTGGGATTATCTCCAAAACAAGAGGACCAATACTCAGAGGAAGTGGATGAGAACATTATCTCCTCTGCCAGGTGAGCCTTGATTCTTGTTGAATATTTATAATTGGGTTCAGATAGAGATGTTTTGCTGAGGAGCAGTGTAGATTGCAATTAGAACCAGCTTTACATGAGATTTCATTCTTTACTGTCCTCTGACACTAGCCTTTCTGATGCTGAAAATTGTCACAAATATCATCATTTTGATAATCACTAATGAGCCTTTAATAACCACTAAAATAAGGAAGTCTTTCTCTAAATAATGCTTGTATGCGAAAAAATTATAGAAGCCAACAAAATTCACTGGACCATAACAAGTATATAATATTGGGCAAAGTTCTAGGATTTGAAGATAAATGAAAGACTCATCCTTAAATTTATTTAAACATAAATAGTATGTGCAGACTGATTGAATTAGTCAAGGGGCAAAAGGAAGCTAGTGTGTTAAATGCTTAAGCCAGAATACACAGAATAACCACAAATTAGTTTTTATTTGAAAGTTTTTATTATCATTTATATTTAAAATAAAAAAACATTGACTGAAATGTTTATAGATGAATGAGAAGAACCTTCAGTATCAAGAATATGCTCCAGCATATTATATTGTTTATATGGTATACATAAATATATTAAAGAACATGTTGTACCATCTATTTAGGAATGTGACTATAAATATACTATTGTAAATGAAATTATACATTGTATTTATTCTGCTTGTAATGGGAAAAACCAAGGCTTTAGATGCAAAAAAGGTCAAAATTTACTTTTTATTTTATAATCTATAAAATTTGGAAAGTGGATAGTATTAAAGAAAGATCCCAGAATCTTCAACTACTAGATACTCTTAGAAGCTCAATATTTATCATATATTGGTTAGTTGAGGGCACATCTAGCAGGGGAGAGGTCAGGGCAACACTGTTGGAATGGTACCATGCTGAATCAAAATACCGAGATTTCTGTATACTCATCACTCCAGGCCATACAAGTCTTTTGTTTATTTTCTATCTTTCAGACAGCAATGATAGTGTGGGGTCATAAAGACAAGATGGCTCTGTATTTGGTAAATGGCTATGAGAAGACAGAATGGGAAATAAGATGTGCACAAATGAAGAGAAGGATATAAGTCTTAAAAGTTTCACTTAGGTAAAGATAATGTGTGTACTAGGAGAGAGTACAGGTAGAATCTTGTTTTGAAAAGGCAGAATATACATGGGTTTGTAATTACGGCAAATGGAAAGGCAATTTATTATGGAATAGAATGATGTTGACCTTAAAGTTCATAGGTTACTCTCTGGTTTTGATGATTACGGAAAACACTTGAAGAAATAAATTTGCTGCAGGGTTAGAGTAGAGAATCTTATGAAATAACATTATTTTAAATCATGTTAGATATGGAGGTGGGTCCTGTGTTTGGAATTAAAGGACAGCAAATATTCCAGATGTGGAAAAATAGGGTAGACGGGGTGGGGTGGGGTAAAGCAGTGTTTCCTATGATACACATATCGATTAAAATGACCAACTTGGACACTCTTGATACTCTGAGCACAAATTCAATTTTTCCTTAGACAATGGAGGCCCTAGAGGCAGTAATATCATGTTGCAAAAATATTTTTTTTCTATAAATGTGTTTTAATGGTCCAAATTACCAAGTGTAAAATTTTTCTCTTTCAGGCTTGAGAGAAACATGAATGACATAAATAAGATGTATTGTGGGTATATATATGGAACACGGGTTTCTTACACTCGCTGCACTCAAAAATATAATATTGCTTGCGAGAAGAAGGCCAATCCAGTGAAGGCTGAAAGTATGGTAATGACTGAAGATACAGATGAAAGAATATAGTTAAATTGTCTTGCTTCAGATTATATCTTGCAATGGAAGAAACATGCAATTTCTGAATCATAAAAGGGATAAAAATTTTGTAATTAAATTTCTGCCTTTTTCCAAACATTCATGTTTTTGTACTTTCTCCTAAGTCAAACCTTATCATCTACATACAGTCCAGATACTGTTCAGCATAAAGACAGTATATCCTGGTGGATACAGGAATCTGAAGCCCTGCCCCCTGCTTTTGTAGTAATAAGCCAAGTAAATTTCAATCTTATAAAAAAGAGAAAATCGAATCCAAAAATACAAAAGAGAATAATACAACTAACATGGATTTATTCTAATGTTATAGGTTGATTAACATTTTGAAAGATGAGTAAAATCATCATTTCTACAGATATAGAAAAACATTTGCTGATATTTGCTATAGTTTAGATTTAAAATGTTCTCCAAAATCTCATGTATTCAGAGATGGGCCTTTTGAAAGTGACTGCATCATGGGGGGCCCTATACTCATTAGCAGTTTAATCCACTGATGAGTTCATGCCTGACTGTGCTGCTAAAAGTGGGGCCTGGTCAAAAGATGTGGGCCATTTAGGTACAGACTGGGGTGCGTTCTTGTCCTCTTCTTCTCCCTTCTTTCTCTGATTTCTGACTGCCATCATGAGAGCGGCTTTCTTCCGCCATGCCATTTCCGCCTTGGAGCGAATAACCTCTGAAACCCTGAACCAAAATAAACCTCTCTTCCTAAGTTGTAGGTGCTGAGTATTTTTTTTTTTTTTTGTACCAACAGAAAAGAGAGTAACACAGATCTTAGGACCGATTCTAACAGCCTGAGGTAAAAAGACAGTGCTGCGGTGGTCAGACTCCTGGGACCTTGTAAGCAAGCAGGGGCAGTAATCTTATTCTAAGACAAAATGGACTTCAACTAAAACTGATCACAAGAGGCAAAGAAAGTCACTATGCATTAGGTGAGCAAACAAACACAAAAAGATAGCAATTGTAAATATGTACACACCAAATGCTGGTGCAATCAACAACAAAACAAACACTACTGGACATAAAAGTTACACAACCATAATGGCGAACCTCAGTACCCCACTTTAGCAAACAGATGAACTAAACAAAACCAAAGACATATCAGAGCTGAACCATACCTTTAAACAAGTGGACTTAGTGGACAACTACAATTTTCTGCCCTACTGCAACAGAATACACATTCTTCTTAGCAGCATACAAAACTTTTTCCAAAATGGACCACATACTAGCTCACAAAGCTGGCTTAAGTAAATACAAAAGAATCAATACTATACCATATATACTATCATATCATAGCACACTGAAGCTAGAAACAAAATAAATGCAGAAATTTTATAAATGCCTGCATGTTAAGTAACACATGCTTACACAGTCAGTGAGTCACAGAAGAAATCAGAGAGGAAATTAAACCATTCCCAGAATCAAATGATGATGCCGGTTTGCAAAATACTGGCAAATAGAATGCAAAAAATCACCAAAAATATCATACATGACCAACTAGGCTTCATTCCAGAAATGCAAGCATGGTTCAATAAATGCAAATTAATAAATGTAATACACCACATAAACAGAAGCAGGGACAAAAATCACATGATCTTGTCAAATGATGGAGAAAAAGCCTTTGACAAAATCCAACATCCAGCCTGAAGAAATAGGTAGAGAAGGACACTAATTTGAAAAAAGTGATTTATAGTAAACCTACTACTAAATTGTGTCAAGTGAGAAAAGCTGAAAGCTTTCCTTTTAAAATCAAGAACAGGGGCCGGTGAGATGGCTCAGCAGCATAAGCGCCTGCCTGGCAAGGGCGAGGACCCAAGTTTAACTCCCGGAACCCACATACGAGAAAAGGGCCAGTGATATCGCTCAGCAGCATGGGCGCCTGCTGGTGCACGAGGTCCTGAGATCGACCCCTGGTACCCACAAAAAATAAATAAATAAATAAAATCAAGAACAGGGGCTGGTGAGATAGCTCAGAGGCATAAGTGCCTGCCTGGCAAGCGCGAGGTCCTGAGTTCGACTCCCGGTACCCACATACGAAAAAAGGGCCAGTGATATTGCTCAGCGGCACGGGTGCCTGCTGGCACACGGGGTCCTGAGTTCGACCCCTGGTACCCACAAAAAAAAAAAAAAATCAAGAACAGGAAAAGGATGTCCGCTATCACCACTCCTGCTCAACATAGTACTCCAAATGTTAGCCAGAACAATCGGGCAAGAGAAAGAAATAAAAGAATACATACAGGAAAGGAAGAGATCAAATTATCATCCTTCTTCATTTGACTTTTATTGGTACATGTTTGCAGTACATAATGGTTACATTCACTATAGGTGATTGGTATATGTACATAATACATTTCAATCTTCGATTATTTTTCCCCTTTCCTCTGCCCCCTCTTTATTTTTCCAGTATCATATTCATTTATTTATTTTTGTAAGGCTTTATAAAGTTAATTATGTTATATACAGATTAAAAACCAGACTTATAGGCCAAAGAATATATAAAATATGTAAGAAGATTGTACTAAGTCAATCTTACTAAGTCAATTGTATTTAGTCAAACTAAGATGCCCCTTGCCTTGTATAATTTTGGACACGTTATCTGTGCTGGATTACAATTTTTTTTCTCTCTTTTTTTCCTATTATCTGATATGTATATATATATTTTCTTTTCATATAAGAGAAACAATGTGATATCTAAAGTTGTGTGTCTCAGTTACTTTGCTTAACATCTTAACATTATGGTCTCAAGGTGCATCTATTTTCCAACAAATGACTCAAGTTTATCCTTCATTATGCCAGAGTAGTACTTCATTGTATATAAATACCACATTTTCTTTATCCATTCATCTGTTGATGTTTGCTGTAGCTTGGCTGTTTCCAAGAATTAGCTATTATGAATTACACTGCTATAAACATGGGTATGCATACATAACTATAGTCTAATGTATTTAACCCTTTTGGGAAGATACCTAGAAGGGGACTAGCTGGGTCAAATGGAATTTTTATCTTTAGTTTTTTGAGGACTCTCCATACTGATATCCATAGTGGTTATATCATTTTACAGTGTCACCAACAATGGAGAAGAGTTTCTTTCTCCCCACAGCCTCATCAGCATTCATTATTGATTGATTTTTTGATGATAGCCATTCTTTCTGGAATGAGATGGAATCTCCGTGTTGTTCTAATTTGCATTTCTCAAATGGCCGGAGATGTTGAACATTTTTTTCATGTATCTATTGGCTGTTTGCATTTCTTCATCTGAGAAGTGTCTATTCATTTCAGATGTCCATTTATTTTCTTTCTTTATATATTCTAGATATTGGTCTGTTAAGGAGTAGCTGGCCGAAGTTTTCCCCATTCTGTAGGTTGTTTCTTCACTCTGTTGGTGGTTTTCTGTGCTGTGCAGTTGTTTTTTAATTTAATGTGATCGCATTTGTTGATACTTTGTATCATTTCTTGTGCAACTGGGTTTTTGTTCAGAAGAGATTTTCTAATTTGTCTTCAAGCAGATTAATTGTTTCTGTGCTAATGGTTACATTTTTGATCCATTTTGATTTTAGTTATTGTGTGGTAAGAGATATGGATCTAGGTTTACCCTTCAGCATGTGAGTAGCCAGTTTTCCCAGCACCATTTCTTAAACAGGTGTCTTTCTTCCAGCAAAGTGATTGGGCCCTTTGTGTAAGATAACATAGCTGAATGTGCCTGGAGTTGCTTCTGTATCTTCTATTCTGTTCCATTCATCCATTTTTTTTTGTGCCAATATGATGCTGTTTTTATTGCTGTAGCTTTGTAGTATAACTTTAGGTCTGAGATTGTGATGCCCCCTGCCTTGCCCTTGTTACCCAGAATTTCTTTTGATGATCTGGGTCATTTCTGGTTCTACATCAAATTTATGATTGCTTTCTCCAGTTCTGTAAGGAATGTTTCCAGTGTTTTGATTGGGATTGGATTAAATCTATGTAACAGCTTTGGAAGTATGGCCATTTTGACAATATTGGTTCTGCTTATCCAGGAACAGTGGTTATCTTTCCTTTTTCTGATATCTTCTTCAATCTCCTTTTTCAGATTTCTATAGTTTTCATTGTAGAGGTAGGTGTTTCACTTCCTTAGTTAGATTAATTCCTAAGCATTTCATTTTTTTTTTGATACAATTGTGAAGGGTACTGTTCCCCTAATTTCCCTCTAAGTGAGTTTGTCATTAGTGTACAAGACTTTTGAGTGTTGACTTTGTATCCTGCTATGTTATTGAATTTGGATATTAGTTTTAGAAGTCTTTTGGTGGAGTTTTTGGGGGTATTCTATGTAGAGGATCATGTCATCAGAAAGTAATGATAATTTAATGCCTTCCTTCCCTGTCTATTCCCTTTTATTTCTCTCTCTTGTCTTATTGCTGTAACTAATGTTTAGAGAACTATATTGAAGAGAAGTAGAGATAGGAAATGTCTTTGTCTTGTTCCTGATTTTAGAGGGAAAGTATTCAGATTCTCTCCATTTAGTATGATGTTGTCCATTGGTTTGTCATAGGTGGCTTTTATCAGATTGAGATAAAGTCCTTCTATTCTTATTTTCTTTAGTGTTTTTTTAAATCATGAAGGGATATTGGATTTTGTCAAATGCCTTCTCTGCATCTATGAGGTCATCATGTAATTTTTGTCCTTGCTTCTGTTAATGTGGTATATTACATTTATTGATTTGTGTATATAGAGCCATCCTTGTATCACTGGAATTATTCCTACTTGGTCATGATGCATGATTTTTTTAATGATTTACTGCATTCTGTTTGCCAGTAGACTGGTACCTCAGTTCACAAGCTTGATTCTTTCCATGATTTTTGGTTGCAAATGGTATGGAAGAGAACAGAATCAAGTTCAATGGCTAGGTTCAATGTTGACCTGTAGAGAATTTTGATTAGGTCCTTGTCCAGTTCTGTTTGTGACCAGAATCATGGAGAGAATTGAGTTTTTGAATCAAGGTACCACTGTATTTTTTTTTCTTTTTTTTATATCTACATTTATTAAAGAGATTGGCCTGTAGTTCCTTTCCATGGTTGGATCCTTTTCTGGTTTTGGAATCAGGGTAATGCTTGTTTCCAGGGATGACTTTGGGAGTACTGCTTCCTTTTCAATTTCATTGAAGAGTTTGAAGAGTACTGGTGTTAGATCTTTTCTAAAGTTCATGAGCTTTTCTTTTTATTATTATTATTATTATTATTATTATTATTATTGTTATTATTATTTTTTCTTTGGTGGGTACCGGGAGTCGACCTCAGGACCTCGTGCGCCATTAGGCACCCGTACCGCTGAGCGATATCACCGGCCCTTTTGTCGTATGTGGGTTCCGGGAGTTGAACTTGGGCCCTCGCGCTTGCCAGACAGGCGCTTACTTTGCTGAGCCATCTCACCGGCCCATCTTTTTATTATTTTAAAGAGAAAAAAAAAGCACAAAATTTCAAAATAAGATAACAGGAGGGTAACAATGGTTAAAACATTGCATATTGTTATCTTTAAATTAGTTACTCAGAGTACAAGATATAGGCATTTAATTGTCCAAACAATATTAGCACAAACTTTCTTTGCAATGAACTAAGAGAATTAGTAGTACAACTATCTTAAGTATCATATCAATATATATATATATTATTTTTATTATTTATTTATTTTTTATTATTTATTTATTTATTTATTTTGCTTTTCCCTTTCTTCTTTTCTCCATTCCCCAATTTTTGGACTTTTCTTGGTAGTTTTTTAAAGTTACTTCTTTAGTTTCACTAATATTGGCTTATTCAGGATTTTTATGTCTTTTTGATTCAGCTTTGGTAGTTCATAAGGTCTAGAAGTCTATCCACTTCTTCTAAATTTTCCATTTTCTATCAATACAGGTTCTCATAGTAGTTACCAGTAATCTTTTTGATTGCAGCAGAATCTGTTGTAATTTTGCCTTTTTCACTTCTAATTGCATGGATTTGGGTCTTTTCTTTCCTTATTTTGGTAAGATAGCCTAGGGGTTTGTCTACAGTAAGTCTCCGGCTTATGAACAAGTTCTGTTCTGAGAATATTCATAAGTTGAATTCATTCATAAGTCCAACAAAGTGAGTCTTGTACAATTTTGACATAAATATACAATGTAAAGCATAAAAAACCAAACACACATGCACACACACAAAAAAATACTATAAATAAACTACTTTTACTTTTTTTTTTGTGGGTACCGGGGGTCGACCTCAGGACCTCGCGCGCCAGCAGGTGCCCGTGCTGCTGAACGATATCACCGGCCCCTTTTTCGTATGTGGGTTCCGGGAGTCGAACTCGGGCCCTCGCGCTTGCTGGGCAGGCGCTTAAGCCACTGAGCCATCTCACCGGCCCCAACTATTTTTACTTTTACAGTTACCTTAAAATGGTGGTTCAGTGTGGTACAACAACTGTCACATTGGGGATTGCACAGAGTGAACTGACAAGTAGTGAACTGCTAAGTGGAGGAGGGAGGGTGGGTGGGAGATGGTAAAGCTTGAGCATCATCAGCAACAGGAGATAGAGTGCTGTACTAGTGTACACTATTGCACTGTACAGTAAGCGTACAACAGCACAACTGTGACAATGTCTGGTCAACATGTGAGCTAGTTCCACAATTTTTTCACATGTACAAATGTTTACAATGCAAAGTTCATTTATATCTGTGAAACTTCTCAGCTCGAATGTTTGTAAGTTGGGAACTTACTGTATTTTGTTTAATCTTTCAAAGAAGCAACTTTCAATTTAATTCAGTGACTCTTCATATCATTTTTTAGTCTCAATTTCATTAATTTCTGCTCCAATCTTTATAATTTCTTCCCTCATATTAGCTTTATTTCTTTTTTTTTTTTTTTTTTTTTGTGGGTACCATGGGGTCGACCTCAGGACCTTGCAGGCCAGCAGGCGCCCGTGCGGCTGAGTGATGTCACCGGCCCTTTCTTCGTATGTGGGTTCCGGGAGTCGAACTCGGGCCCTTGCGCTTGCCAGGCAGGCGCGTACGCCGCTGAGCCATCTCACCGGCCCCTCATATTAACTTTAAATTTGGATTGCTTTTGCTTTTCTTGGACCTTGAGGTGCATCATTAGGTTATTTATTCGAGCTTGTTCTGTTTTTCTGATATGGGAATTCACTGCTATGAACTTCCCTCTTAGAAGTGCTTTCATTGCATCCCATAGGTTCCAGTATGTCATACTAGCATTATTGTTTGCTTGTAGAAAACATCTAATTTTTTTCTTTAAGGTTCTTTGTGACCCATTCATTGTTCAAGAGAGTATTTCTTAATTTCCATGTGTTTGCACAGTTTCTGTGGTATTATTTGCCACTGATTTCTATTTTCAAAGAAAGTGCACTATGGTCTGATATTATGCATGGTATAATCTCAATTCTTTTGTGTTTACTTAAGCATGATTTATTAGCTAGTATGCAGTCTATTTTGGAGAAAATCCGATGTGCTGCTGAAAAGAATGTGTATTCTGTTGTTGGCTGGAACACTTTGTAGATATCAATTAAGTCCATTGTTCAACTGTTTGGTTCAACTTTGATATTTGTTGATTTTTTGTCTAGTTGAGCTGTCCATCTGTGAGAGTAGGATATTGAGATCCCTTATTATAATTGTATTGGCATTTATCTGTTTTTTTATGTCCATTAGTGTTTTTCTTTATGAAGTTGTGTGTGCCAGTATTTGGTGCATATACATTTATATTTGTTAACTCTTCTTGTTGAATTGTTTCCTTAACCAATATTTAGTGACTTTCTTTGTCTCTTCTGACCAGTCTGCTTGAAATCCACCTTGTCAGAAATCAGGGTAGCAACTCTTGCTCTTTTCCAGATTCCTGTTGCATGGAATATTGTTTTTCATCCTTTGATTTTTAATGTGTAAGTATCTTATTGAATTAAATGTTGCATACTGTTGGGTTTTCTTTCTTGATTGTTCCTCCAAATTGTCTTTTGATTGGGGAATTGAGACAATTCATATTGAGAGTTATTACTGAGATGTATTGACTTATTCTTGTCACTGCATTATTTTTCTGTTGCTGATTTCCTTATTTTTCCCCTTTTGCTTAGCTGCTCTTCCTACCAGGTGTATTCACACTCTTAGATTTATTTTGACATTGTTGGCTTCATTGTCTCTAGGATATCCTTGGAAATGTTTTCTAATGTTGGTTTTGTGGGCATGATTTTCTTGAGGTTCTCCTTGTTCTGGAAATATCTTACTTCTTCATCAATTTTAAAGAAGAGTTTGGTAGTATACATAAGTCATTGCTGGAAGTTATTATCTTTTAGGTTTTAAAACACTTCACTCCAATCCCTGCTGGCCTTTAAGATATGTCTGCTGTAATTCTAATGGGTTTACATTTGTATGTGATTCATTGCCTTTCTCTAACAGTTTTTAAGATTTTGTCCCTGTGATGAATTTATAGAACTTTAAGTAAAATGTGGCATGGAGAGGTCCTCTTTTGGTCATGGTTATTTGGTGTTCTATATGGCTCACTTATATGTATGTTTATTTCTTTCTCTATGTTTGGAAAGTTTTCTGCCATTATTTTTGTGGACAGGTTTTTTTTTTTTTTTCATTTGTGTTATCTTCTGACTTTTCACTTATTCCAATTATTCTGAGGTTAATCTTCTTTGCATCACCTAGCAGTTTTTGGATACATTTTTCATTTTCTCTTTTTGTTTTTAAGGTGTCATTGAGTAGTTGGTCTTTGAAGGCATCACTGTCTTTTAGTTTTGAAATTGTCTTTACGTTGGTCTGTCCTGTTGCCCATACTTTCAGTACTGTTTTTAACCTCATGACTTTCTGATTGTAACCTTTTATGAACTCTAATTATTTGGTATACTGATCATTCATGTTTTGTATGATTTTGTTTAGCCAGTCTAGCTTTTTATTAGTGTCTTCTGAGAGTCCAGGCATCTTTTTGGTTACTACGTTCATTATCTTTTAGTTATATCATCTATACCACTGAGTATCCCTTTGTGATGTTTTCTAACTTCTTCTGCTATGCTTTTGAGAAACTCAGGTGAGTGGCTTCTCCTATTCTTCCCCTTGGTGCCCCCATATTGGCTTCAGGGGAGTTGGGCATTTTGGGAGACATTTTGTTGCCTTTTCTTCCCCTGTTTCTATTTGTTTGTTTCTTTTTTTTTTTTGCGTTGAGGTTTGTGAATGCTTATAATCTAAAGACTTTGTTGCTAGTGTGGAGATATCTTTAGTTGTTTTTCTGTGGTCTTTGGCTGTGGCTAAGTATGGCCCTTGGCCACAGTCCCAAGATTCCACCACCTTGGCCACCCTGGGATTGGAGGATGCAGTGCAGTTAGCCCATTATCCAAATTCTCTGGGACTGTACTCCAGTGTTATTAATGTCACAAAAGCACTCTGCGTGTTTGAATTACAGAATTCCACTGCTGCATTTCTTCCTGAAGGTCTCTGGAGTCACTCGTTTTCACTGTGTCTCTGTAAATTCTATCTTCCTTTCTCCCAAGCTGTGAGCCAGGAGCTGAGACAAATGTTCAGACTGCCTGTTCCTTTCTCTGTGTTGTGTTCTGTTCCTTCAGTTTCTCTTTAGGCTCCAATTTCCTATCAGATCTTTCCTGGGCTTCAGGAATTCACCTACCTCTTTCTTTTCTTTCCCAAGTTGTTATTTTCCAGTGCCTGGATTCCAAATCTTGGAGAGGCTGATTTGTTGCCACTCTGACATCATTAGAGTGGGGAAATTAGACTTTTTCTTTGGACACATTGCAATGTCTCTCAGCTAGAATACTACTGTTCTAAGATTTTCTGTCCACCTCCTCTTGGGTGGTGCTGGTTATGAGAATGCCATCCACATATTGGAACAAGTTTCCTTTTTAAAAAACTAAATCTTTGAGGTCCTTTACCAGGACCTCCCAAATATTGTGGGAAGAATTTTTTAAAACACCTGGGGAGTGATAATTTTTCATAATTGCTGCTTTTGAGTATTCTGGGCATTGTATTGGGACTCAGAAGCCAAGGGCACAGAGAAAAAGGCAAAGACCCAAGATCTAAATGTCTTCTGAAAGGAGGACAGATAACTGGATGTATGGATTAGCTACTACTGGGTGGTATTTTCAATGGCTTCATTTGTTTTCCTGAGGTCTTATACCAATCTTCATTTGTCTTTTTTCTTTTTTCGGTCAGGAAAAGGGAATTGTTACAGGGAGATTTGGCATGAAGTACCCCCTGCATCAAAAGCATCTCTAAAACTAGTCTGATTCCTATGACACCACCTACTTTGAGTAGGTACTGTCTCTTATTTGGGGGAACAAAACTAGACTTTGGTATTACACAGATGGGAGGGACTGTCTTGTCCCCTCTCTGCCTTCCAGAGTCACAGATAAATTCCCAGAAGAACTACTCCAAAGTTTGGCATCCCCTTTGCTGAAGAAGCTAAGGTCAGTGCCAGAAGGCAGTCCCTGTCCTTGGTAATCTTGATCTTCAGAAACTCATTCCCTAGGTGTGTAGTTGTTTTTAGCTTATATAACAGATCTTTCCCTAGCAAGGATATGGAGCACTGAGGCATGGACATAAAGGACTCAGACAAAACTTGTGTATCCAAATTACATTCTGCAGTTTTCTGAAATTGACCTAGATTTTTTATTTTCCATCTACTACCATTATAGTTTTATTATACTAGATTATTATTGCCCTGCCAGATGTTTAAGACCAAATGGAAGGCAATAGTATCAACCAAAAATATCTACTTTTCCCTTCTATGTCAAAGTCCACCTGAGCTCTTTAGGAGTAACTTTGAAGGCCTATGAGGAGGAGCCCAATTGTCCTATCAACCTTCATCAGATTATGTCATCTGTCATCTAACTTGTCTCTGGGAGCCTGTTTCTGAGCTCCCTTTCTGGACATCCTTGCCTCCAGTGTCCCTTTTACTGCAGTCTGTACTGATTAGGGCCCAACTTCTGAGGTCTCTAAAGCCCCTTTGATTGAGAGGACAAGCAACTCACCAGAGTGTAGGGTTCTTTTTCACTGGTCCTGTCGACTTTGGCTGTCCATCTGATTGTGGACGATAATAGCCAAATCACTGGCCATCCTCTAATCTCTCTTTTCCTCTTTGAGTTTCTCTTCCAAGTCTCAGTTGTTAAACAATGAAAACTCCAATTCCATCAGTCTGGCTGGGAAGTGTTTGGTTCTAATTCTAACTTTTCTCATTTTCTACTGATGTCTGGAACATTATGAGAACTACAGTGTAATCTCAAGACTTTCTCTCCTTTCGCTCTATTAGCATCTGTGTTGGTGTAGACTCTTAAATATTGACAGAATGTGTCCAAAAATGATGAGGGGTTTTATTTTGGGCCTTCAGTTATCTCCTGGAATTTACTCCAATTTATGGATCTTTTTCAAACTAATTACATTCCCTTAAGATTTATGGTGTCCAAGTATGTAAGATTCTTCCAGCCTTCTTTCTTATAGAAATTCCAACCAGGATCTTGGTCCAGACTTCAGAAAGCATATTAGACAAGGTGACTTTCACTTGTTTCTCAATTCACCTTGCCTGCTTCTCTTCCCTTTTCTCCTCACTCATCAATGGATCATTGAAATAGGGGTTAATACGTCAGCCCAAGATGACTGAAATATTTCCCTGACTAGTTTGAGGTATTCTCCTGGGTCTTTTTTTAAACTTTTAATGTAGTCTTTTTAATTATGCAAGTCACAGGGGGAGAATACATGCACAATCACCAAATGTCCCCCTGCTTTCTCCCATGGGGAAATAGTCCCCTGGGTTGGTACTTTGTTCAATTTCTATGCTGGCAGTGCTAAAATCTCTCTCTGATTTGTCTGAGACCTTTCCTGAGTGGAGACTGGGACAAAAGATAGGTGGACATTCATCAGGAGGTGTCTCAATTTTATCAAGAGGCAGCAATGCATATTTAGGTAAGGGATGGAAGGGAAGGAATAGGCATATAGGACACAGAGGAGGTAAGGTTGGTGTTGGGGAAGAACAAACTGAGGAGAGGCTTAAGAGAGAACTAGGAAGTAAATACATCCTCCAGTCCACTTGCACTCACGTAGGGAATGGGGTTTGTGCTTTTAATTTCTCAGAGATCTCCGATCTATGCTTCCTTTGGAGTCCTCTATTGGATAAAAGCTCATGAAACAGTGAACATAAGAGGTCTTGTCCTATTTCCCTAACTTTGGAAATATAAATTCAATAGTAGGAGCTTGTTTTAATCTAAATATTGATTGTGTGACCAAGTTTCCTCATTTCCCAATTCATGCTGTGGCCAATATATGCTACATTAGACAATGCATTGTTTTTGTACCAGGGTCGATATCCAAAGGACTTCTAATTTCTAGTATGCACCCTAGTGGCAATTTCTCTGGGACTGAGATATGTCTGACTGTACATTTCATTTCAAATTGCAGATTTGTTTCCAGGTTACTTGGTTAGTGGGCACATCTCCCACACTAATTTTCTCATGCTTTGTCCACAAAATATTCTCTATAAAGGTGGAAATACAGAGGGTGTTGTGCTGCTTGTCCCTAAATATTAGAAAAGATATGGCAGCAAGAACAAACACAAAACAGGAAGTGGGAAAACAATTTTCTAGTCACATACAGCAATGGGAAGGGACAAAAGTTGTTTCCTCAGATCTAAATTTCCACAACCCAGGAGAAGTATCTTCAGAGCTGTAATACTCCGAGTGAAAACGTCAATGTGTGTGGTTCAGAAATTTCTTCCCATAAGTGAAGAGTCTAAGAATCTAGAGGAGCCCTGTTTTACCAGAAATAGTGGTGGTGGAGCTGTTTGGAAAATGAAAGTTTAAAAGGAAAGTGCATGGGATAGAAAAAATTCCTCAGGATTACAGTAAAAAATTATGAGTGAATAGATTTCTCCCAGATCATTCCTCTGAGAGAAGGAAGTCCTTGAGGAAGGGAACAAAGAGCCCAGTGGCAGGAGAACAGAGTAGATCCTTAAAGATGAAACATTGAAGAGAAAGAAACTGTTCCAACTGGGGTGGAGAATAAGCTGTGTGACAGTTTCCACTCAGCTGTGTGAAGTACTGAATAGAGCAAAAGGTACTCCGGGGAACCCAAGATTTATAGACAAACACAATATGGGACATACATATCATCATGTCCAAATGTTAAGTCAGAAAGCTTCTGGAAAGTTCTCACAGAGCTGGGTCACTGAGTCCCAGATTACTGCCAGGAGCCCTGAGCCCACAGGAAAGGTGTCTGCCTAACTCCCTGAAGCAGATTTCAAAGCTGGGAAATTGGTCTCATCTTAGACATGTCTCTTAGGCTCCCGGTGTCCTTGCCTTACTTACAATGATTGCCAGAAGTCAGGAAAAAAAAAAAAAAAAAAAGGTCCTAAACTTTTCCTTACTTGAGATTGGTATCTATCTTATCCACAAGATTTCATCCTCCAGAGTGTGTGTGTGTATGTGTGTGGGGGTGTCTATGACTGATCACGTTACCGCAAAATCACAAGATTCACCCACAGGAAAATGAGAATCTAAAGATAAGTGAGTTTATTGGAGAAGCTAGCTAGGGGCCAGGAGTAGTCCAGTCTGCTACCCTGAGCCTTTGTTTCACAGTTCCTTAAGTACACATTTGGGGGTCTTACAAAATTCCTTGTTTGCCATAGAGACCACATTTTTTTACTACATCATTTCTTTGGAATGTCACAAGATCCTTCTCAAAACATCATGTTAATTGACACACAGGATGGGGGCAACGGGTCAGTTTTACCACATTGTGCTAAAACTGTTTCTTCTTTTATGGGTTTTTATGGTTAACTGGGAAGGGGTCTGAGGAGTGAGTTTATCTATGGGTTAGTGCCTTAATATCTAACAGGGTTGGGGAATGAGTGCATCTAGGGGTTAAGTGAAAACAAACTGGTGTCTAGAAAGAAAATAGCCATATCAATCAGACCAAAAAGAGCCCCAAATTGTGCATGAAATTTTTTACAAATTTTTGACCCAAACTGGATTATCTCTCCCTCTTAGAATTGCAGAACTCACAGCAAAATTGACAGCCCATTATACAGTGAAGGAAAGTTTATTCACTGGCCAGAGAATGAGAAATTGGGAGAAGTGACTCTCCCAGGTCAATTTCCCAACTTTACAAAGGACAAAATTCCCTTTCCAGCACTTTAATTTTAACAGAAGAGAAGAGAAGTTATTTGTTAATGGTGTAGGATTATTCATGACTTTTTCTGGGGGGCAGGAGTGGGTCCTTCCTGGAGAAGGAAGACTGTCTTCTTTTAGTCTTGTTTCAGTTCATGTCAGAGGCTGATCCAGTCAGCAATCATTTTCTTATGGCACTATATTATAATGAGATAATAATGAATCTTGGGGTGAACAGCAGATCATTTATGGCTGAAACCAGTTTTGCCTGGCTTCACTCTCATCTGGTTTTACAGCAGTGGTCAAAGATATCTTCTTGGTTGGCTTAGCAGTTATCTTGTCTGAACACTGGTTTGCAAAATGGCTCCAGGGACTGAGATGGTGGTGCATGGTGATGACAGGACTCATACTCATCAGCTCAACATCTGTCTCATATTATTTTTGCAAAGAAAGGAAAAGGGGAGAATTTTAATTATTTGTGGGCCATTTAGCCCAGGGAATGTATAAGGATATAACCCTTTGATGGTTTTCATAAAGCAAATTTATGGCCAGATATTTATTTCACAGATTTTTCCAGGATTTTAATTTTCAGATTTTTTTGAAAAGTATTTGAGGCTCTCAATAAAACATAGTTATAGCCAAGTATCGATTTCTTCGTTTCCTCCTCAATATTTTCTTTGTTCTCTTGTGTGTTCTGCTGCTGCACCCATAGTAGGAAGGTAATGTTTGAGCTCTGCGTGCAGAGGTTGCATCTGGCTGCATAGCACCATGTCACCACTAGAGGGCAGAATCCCTTCATAACCCCTGCACGGTGGCGGGAAATCCTGATCAGATTAACTGAATTATTTAAAAAGAAAGAAACGATACAGCAGTTACTATGGAAAATAGCATGGCAGTTTGTTTTCTTTTTCTGTTTTCAGATGCTGGGGGTCAAATCAAGAACCTTGCACATGTTAGGCAAGTACTCTACCAGCTGAGATACATTCAGAAATCACAGAGATCGACCTTTTGCCAGTGGGAAAGGCATCTAGAGATGGAGGCAGGGAAGGAGGAGAAATAAAAAGAATTAAGATATGTGGATGTACCAACTCCCCACACAATGACTGTGATCACTGTGTACTAATGCAGACATACAATATGTATGTGTGTGTGTATATATATATATATATATATATATATATATATATATATATATGTGTGTGTGTATATATATATTTTTTTTTTTTTTAAGAAAGTCTTCTAAGGATCTTTTATCTATGGAGTCTCAGTTTGTACCTGATCCAAACTTCACTGAGAATATAGAAAAATGGTTGTTTGGGCAGAAAGTGCGTACAGAACGATACTTTCTTCAGACACAAATTCTTAAATGAATATTTGAGTGAAACATACTTATTAATAACAACCCCTGTGCCTTGTCTTCACCCATAATAGATGATCAATGGGAAGCATAGTAGTGGTCAATAACATGGATTTCAGAGAAGACATTGCCTCTGTACCAACTATTACTCTGTCCATTTCTGGTTTTAGACCTTGGATAATTACTTTAATGTTTTTCCCCTTTGTTTTTCTCATATGAAAATGAGAATAATAGTACCTACTTTGTAGAGTTATTGTGATAATAAAATATGTTGATAAGGTGCTAATGATATTTTTCCTAAAGTACTGTGGTTGGCTTAAGGGCATATTCCTCTACTGATTGAAAAAAATAACAAAATACTCAGAAGAGGACCTGGTACATGACAAGTTCAGGTAAATACCTGCATACTGCTTCTACACTTGGGTGGCTGGGCTCATCCTGGCTGCCAGGGTTTATAAAGGATGGCAAGAGTTAGGGCAAATCTCCCTTTTAAGTTGTGATAGTAATTCATTGCATAGTTTTGCATTTGTATTTTCTCAGTCTTCAGGGTTATTATCAGATTGAGATCGATTTTTAAATTAAATGATTGGCTAGGAGTCATCATAGGTCATACGAGTCTATATTCCAAGCATACATAAACTGTGGTTGGGGATTTTCCTCTCAACTTTTTTCTTTAAGTTGTATTTTTATTAGTACATGTTTGCAGCACATAAGGATTACATTCATCATGGGCAATTGAAACATGTACATAGCACATCTTTGTTCTTTTTACTTCCCCTCTCGCTCCCCAACTTCCTGCTCCCTCTATGTCTTGGTTCCCTTCTCATTTGCAAAAAGAAAAAAGAAAAACAACTCCCTGTTTCCTGTTACATATCTTTATTTTGCTTTTTAATTTACTTATATTTTGAGTTTCTCATATCAGAAAAACCATTCAATATTTAAGATTGTTTCTGATTTATTTTACTTAACATTATGGTTTCAGGTATACATCCATTTTCCTACAAATGACTTGAATTTGTCTTTCTTTCTAGCAGAGTTTTACTCCATTGTATGTAAATGACACATTTTCTTTATCCATTCTTCTGTTGATTGACATATGGGCCACTTCCAAGCTTTAGCTATTATGAGCTGTGCTGCTCTGAACATGGGTATGCATGGATCACTGTATTATGATGTCTTTTTTTTTTTTTTTTTTTTTTTTTAGCCAGGGACTCACTACATAGTTCAGGCTGGCCTTGACCTCACTATGTAGCCCAGGCTAGCCTCGAAGTTGTGGCAATCATCTGGCCTCAGCCTCCAGAGTGCTCGGATTGCAGGCATGAACCACCATACTGGCTAATATGATGTCTTTAACTCTTTTAGAAAGATGCCTAGAAGGGGAGTAGCTGGGTCAAATGGAATTTGTAGTTTTAGTTTTTGAGGAATCTGCATACTGATTTCTATAGTGGTTATATTGGTTTACATTCCCACCAACAGTATAGAAAGATTACTTTTTCCCTGCAGCCTTGCCAGAATCTATTATTATTATTTAATGTTTGATAATGGCCATTCTTTTTGGGATAAGATGGAATTTCAGTGTTGTTTTAATTTGCATTCCTGTAGTAGCCATTGATATTTAACATTTATTCGTGTATTTATTGACCATTTGCACTTCTTTTTCTGTGATGTGTCTATTCATTTCCCTTGCCCAATGTTTGATTGCATCATTAATTTAGGGGGATCTAATTTTTTGACTCCTTAATATGTTATAAATATTAGTCCTGCGTATGAGGAGTAGCTGGCAAAATGTTTTTCCCATTCTGTAGGTTGTTTCTTCTCTCTGTTGGTTGTTTCCTTTGCTCTGCAGAGATTTTTGATTTGATATGATCCCATTTGTTGGATCTTGATGTTATTTCTTGTGCAATTGGGGTTCTGTTTAAAAAATCTTTGCCTGCTTCCATATTTTATTCTATTTTCCAGCAGATTAAATGATTTTATTTTAATTTTTGGATCTTTGATACATTTTAATTTTTTTTTTCTTTATGTGGGTACCAGGAACCTAGCTCAGGACCTAGCGCTTGCCAGGCAGGCGTTCATGCCACTGAGCTATATCACTGGCTCTCTTTGATACATTTTGACTTTAGTTTACTACATGGTGAAAGACATGGGTGTAGATTCAATCTTCTATATGTAGATAGTTTTCTAAGCACCATTTATTAATGAGATTATCTTTCTTCTAGTATATATTTTTGGCCCCTTCATCAAAGATCAGATAGCTGAATGTGACTCAGGTTGTTTCTGCATTCGCTATTCTGTTTCATTGATCTATATGTCTGTTTTTGTGCCAGTACCATGATTTTTGACCCCTGTAGCTTTATAATATAATTTGAAATCCAGGACTGTGATGCCTGCTGCTTTGCTCCTGTTATCCAGGATTTCTTTTGCTATCCTGCGTCTCTTTTGGTTCCATATGAATTTTAGCATTGTTTTCTCTAGTTCCGTGAGGTATGCTGTTGGAATTTTGGTTCAGATTGCTTTACATCTGAATATCAGTTTTGGAAGTATGGTTATTTAACTACATTGGTTCTACCTATCAAAAAACAGGGGATATCTTTTCATTTTCTGATGTCCTCTTGGATCTCTTTCTTCAGAGTACTGTGAGTTTCATTGTAGAGGTCTTTCCCTTCCTTGAATAGGTTAACATGTTAGAATGTAATTTTTATTGATGACGTGTGAATGGTATTGCTTTCCATTTTTTTTTCTCAGTGGGTTCATTATAGGTATACACGAACGCTACTGAATTTTGTGTATTGATTTTGTATCCTGCTACATTGTCAAATTTAGTCATTAATTTGAGTCTTTTTGTGGAATTTTTGGTCTTTTATATAGAGGATTGTGGCATCTGCAAATATGGTAATTTAGTTTCTTCCTTTCCTATACATATCCCTTTTATTTTTTCTCTTGTCTGACTGTGCTGGCTAATGTTTTGAGTATTGTATCGACAGGAGTGGTGATAATGGACATTCTTCTCTTGTTCCTAATTTCAGAGGGAAAGATTTGAGTGTTTCCCTACTTAATATGATGTTGGCAGCAGGTTTGTTATAAACGGCTTTTATCAGATTGAAATAAGATCTTTCTATACCTATTTTTCAATGTTTTTATCGTGAATGGTTGCTGGATTTTGTCAAAAGGTTTTTCTGCATCAATCAAAATGGTCATGTGATTTTTGTCTTTGCTTCTGTTTATGTGGTGTTAGTACACTTATTGATTTGCATATGTTGAACCATCCTTCATCCCTGGGATGAAGCCTACTTGGTTGGGATGTATGATATTTTTGGTGGTTCATTGCACTCTATTTGCCAGTAACTCATTGAGGATTTTTGCATCTATATTCATTAAAGAGATTGGTGTATAGTTCTCTTTTTTGGTTTGATCCTTGTCTGGTTTTGAAACCAGGGTAATCCTAACTTCCAGGAATGACTTTGGGAGTACTCCTTGTGTTTCATATTCATTAAAGAAAGCCTAAGGAGTATAGGTGTTAGAACTTCCCTGAAGTTTTTGTAGAATTCAGCAGTAAACTCATCTGGATATGGGCTTTTCTTAGTATGTTTTTTACTACTGCTTCAATTTCATTGCCTGTAATTGGACTATTCAGGGTTTTTAAATCTTCGTTCAGTTTGGGTAATTTATATGTATCTAGGAATCTATCCATTTCTTCTGAATTTTCCAATTTACTAGCCTACAGGTGTGTAAAGTAGTTGTTCATAATTGTTTTTTATTTCAGCAGTGTCCACTGTGACTTCGCCTTTTTCATTTCTGATTGCATTCATTTGGATCTTTTTTCTCCTTTCTTGGTTAGCTTGGCTAAAGGTTTGTCTTTTTTTTTTAATTCTTTAAAACAATCAGCTCTTTGATTCTTTTTTCCTTTATTTCAATTCAATTTTATTGATTTTTTTACTCCCATCTTTATAGTTTCCTTCCTTATGCTAGCTTTGGGTTTGGATATTTCTTGTTTTTATTGGACCTTGAGGCACATCATTAGGTTTTTTGGGCTTGCTCTATTTTTGTGATGTGGGCATTCAAGGCTATACACTTCCTTTTTAGAACTGCTTTCATTGCGTTCCATAAGTTCTGGTATGTTTAGTTTTAGAAGCTGTCATATTTTCCCCTTGATTTCATCTGTAACCCATTATTTAAGAATGTATTGTTTTGTTTCCATTCATTTGCATAATTTCTATGTTTTCTTTTACTGTTGGTTTCTAACTTCATTGAGATAGGATCTGGTGATATATGCAGTATAATTTCAATTCTTTTACATTTACTTGAGGCTGATTTATTGGCTAGTATGTGGTCCATTTTGGAAAAAGTTCCAGGTGCTGCTGAAAAGAATGTGTGTTCTGATGTTGTTGGGTGGAACACTATTTAGATATCTATTAAGTCCATTTGTTCAAGTCTTATTCAACTCATAATTCTTTGTTGATTTTTTTGTGTAGTTGATCTATTTGTTACAGTGGGCTATTGAGATCCCTCACCATGATTGTGTTTATGTTAATGTGCTCTTTTATGTCCAGTAATACTTGTTTTATGAATTTGGGTGTGCTCTTGTTTGGTACATATATGTTCATAATTACTATCTCTTTCTGTTGAATTGTTCCCTTAACCAATATGTAGTGAACTTCTTTGTTTCTTTTGGTAAGTTTTGTCTGAATATAGGACAGCTAAACCTGTTTGTTTATTTATTTATTTATTTATTCATTTATTTATTTATTAGTGCGGGGTTCCCATTATGTAGAATATTGTTTTCTGTCCTTTGATTTTTAGTCTTTGAGTTTCTTTTTGCATTAAATATGTTTCTTGTATACAGCATGGAAGTTGTTTTCTCAGGGTTTGAAGCACTTCACTGAAAGCCATATGAGTCTTTCAGCTTTGTGTTGAAAAATCTGATGTAATTCTAATGGGTTTCCCTTTATAAGTGATGCATTGTTTTTTTTTTTTTTTTCTAACTGTTTTTAAGATTTTATTCTTGTGTTGGACTTCTGGGATTTTGACTCAGATATGTCTGTCATAAGGAGGTTCTTTTCTGATCCTTCCTATTTGGATCAGATCCTTGCTATATACCTTAATCTGCATTCAATTTTTTCTCCATATTTGGAAAGTTTTCTGCTATCATTTCTGTAAACAGATTTCTTATGCTTCTGTGCTATCTTCTGATTTTTCACTTATTCCAATTAATCTTAGACTAGTTTTCTTTGAGTTATCTAGAAGCCTTTGGGAGCATTTTTCATGTTCTCTTGTTTTTAAGGTATCTCCGAATAATTGGTCACTGACATTAGCCTTTTCTTCTATTCTGACACTCTGGCCTCACACTTGTCACTTCTGCTGCCCGTACTTTCAACAGAACCTTTTCATGGATGCTAACTCTTTGCTAAAGTGGTCATCCATGTTTTGCATCATTTTATTTTGCTCAGCTAGGTTTTTATTAGTGTCCTTCTCAAACTTGCTATTGTTTTATATATTAGGTCCATTATCTGTTTAGCTATATCTTATTTGGGCTCACCAAGAACTTCATTAAACAATTCTTTAACTCCTCTGTTGTTTTTTTTGAATAATTCAGCTGTACAATTTTGATTTCTTTCACCTCAATGTCACATGAATCAGCTTTGGGGGAGTTAGAAGCTTTTGGATTTTGGGGGGATTATTGTCTTATCTTCTCATGTTTCTATTGTGTGTGTGTGTGTGTGTGCGTGAGTGCTGAGTTTGTGGTTTGATTATAGTGGAAGAATATCTTGCTGGTATGCAGACCTCTTTAGTTTGTGTCTACTTTCCAATGATGCACATTGGTTGTGGCTAACTGTGGGCTTTTGCCTCCTGAAGATCTAACCTCCTCCATTTGTTTAAGAGGGGAAGCTGCAGTGTATTTGACTCAGCACCTAATTCTCTGAGAATGAGCCTTGATGTTGTTAATGACACAGGGCAATCCAGATATTGGCATACATAGAAACCAATTAATGGAAACAACTCTGCCAGTTTAGCCATAAGAGTAAAATCAGCAATAATAGTAGCAAAGCAGAAAAAAGGATATTGGTATAACCTAAGAACCAATAATGTATCAACCTTAACCAGAGAAAAGAGATCTATACCAAACCCCCAAAACCAATGAAGAAAAAGGAAATAGAAAAAAGAAAGAGTCTTCCCTAAAGTTCCTCCATATTTTTTTTTTTTGTGGGTACTGGGGGGTTGACCTCAGGACCTCGTGCGCCAACAGGCACCCGTGCCGCTGAGCGATATCACCGGCCCCTTTTTCATATGTGGGATCCGGGAGTTGAACTCGGGCCCTCGCGCTTGCAAGGCAGGCGCTTATGCCGCTGAGCCATCTCACCAGCCTCCTCCATATTTTTGAATAAGTGATTTCTTTCCAGGATCTGCAGTCTTGGAAAGCAGCAAGTCATGATAATTTCCTCCCTGGGGGGCTAACTAGGATTGAAAATTCCACACCTGTAATCATGTAATTATTTCCTCTTTCAAGCGACCCCCACTTAGAAGCTATTTTGGGGCCTATTGAGATTCACTTCATGGTGCAAAAGTAAAGATGGTGGAATGTAAGTAACTTTGTGCAACTCCTTGAATGAGAATAGTCAGCCCAACAAAGGAGGAACTATTTCCCATGGAGCAAAAGTGAGGAACAGTTCTGAGAACCAATGGACAGGAACGAACTTTGTCAAAGCAACACAGAGACAGGTACGGTATAGAGAAATTTAGAACTTCAACCCTGGCTTTCAGGCTAGGAGGCAGATGCCATAAGCATGTGAACGTTAGGTAAGCAGCACCTTCAAACAACCCCTGATATTACAGGCTGGCAAGCTGTCCTGCTGGTGGGGAAAACAAAAGTCTATATAAATTGTTTCCCTAGCTGTTAGATGGAGGCTGAAAGTGACTTCACCTGCTCAACAAGAACTGGGGAAACTTTCAGAGCAGTAAAAGCAGAAGCCACCTGAGAGGGCTCCTGTTACAAGCGACTAACACCACTGGGTAGTGGAAGTCCCATAGTGATCTAAGTGAAGGCTTCTGGTGAACACCTTGCTACACTGACTCCAAGGGAAAATGAATGACAGACTAGACAGTCACGATGAGGTGAGGGTGGAACGGACTCTTCCTTGGAAGTCTCGGCATCTGGGAGTGAGAGTGATGACAGAGCAAGGAGTGGAGAGCCCAGGTGGCCATGCCTCAGCTGCTAGATGTGCAAGCAGGCTCCTCAAGAGCCATGTGTGTGCATTTGGGAGGAATCATTACAGGAAGCTCCTTGCGAGGCTTCTCAGATTCTTGCAGACACATCTTTGCCATTTGGCCTGAAGGATAAGATTCCTGAAGAAAAATCAAAGAAAATTGCTGGAAGTGAAAAGCCCAATAAGTGCAAGAAAAAAATACTGTGGAAAGCATCACCATCAGGCTTGATTCAGCAGAAGAAACTCAGCCCTAGCAGATAAATTATTACATTTTTACAACAATAAAATAAAAAAAATTATGCACAAAACACTGACGACCTCTGGTACACAATCAAAAATACAAATTTAATAGTTTTTGGAACACACATGAGTCTCAAGATAGAGACTGAATGCATTGAAAAATCTATTGAAATGAAATAATAGCCAAAAATGTCTAAAATCTTGAGAAAGGTACAGAACCCCAAGCAGATGTGGCCAGAAAAGAACCTCCCCACATTATATTATAGTTATGGTAACTACTGTTATATTCTCTACTTTTGTGACATCAACTTTTTAGCTGCCACATGTAAGTGAGAAGATGCAGTATTTATATTTCTGTTTGATGCATTTCACTTAAAATAAGGTCCTTCTGTTCCAGCTTGTGCAAATGACAAATTTTCTTTTATTATACGGCTGAATGTATTCCACTGTGAATACATATCGCAGCTCCGTTATTCATTCATCTGTCAGTGTGCACCTCACTTGATTCCATGTCTTAGCTATTGTGAATAGTATAGCAGTGAACATCGGGGTGCAGGTATTCCTTCGATGTGCTGCTTTTCTTTCCTTTGGATCTACACCCAGCAGTAGGATATTGGTGTCCTATGGTGGATCTATGCTTTTTATTTGGGGAAACTGGTGTTTCCATAATGACTCTACTAATTTACATTACAAGGAACAGTATGTAAAACAACCCTTTTCTCTGAACCTTCACCAACATTTGCTATTTCTTTGTTTTTATTAACAGGTGTCTGACTATAGTGAAATGACATATCTGTGGTTTTGATTTGCATTTCCCTGGTTGTTAGTAATTTTTATAATTTATATTTGGGGTTTTTTTGAGACATATTTATTCAGA
Organism: Erethizon dorsatum; assembly: GCA_028451465.1. NCBI lineage: Eukaryota > Metazoa > Chordata > Mammalia > Rodentia > Erethizontidae > Erethizon > Erethizon dorsatum. The sequence continues at coordinate 28,512,706 of CM051831.1, forward strand.
TTATTAACCAATTTTTAATTGAAATGATTTTCTTTCTTGCCATTGAGTATTTTGAATTCCTTATATATGCTGGATATTAACTCTTTGTTAAAAATAGTTGGTGGGAGTGTCGACTGGTACAGTCACTGTGGAAGTCAGTGTGGAGATTCCTGAGAAAACTAGGGTTGGAGGTCCCATTTGACCCAGCTATTCCCCTTCTGGGCATCTTCCCAGAAGAATTAAAAACATCGTACCACAGCGATATATGTGCACCCATGTTTATAGCAGCACAATTTGTAATAGCCAGATCTTGGAAACAACCCAAATGCCCATCAACTGAGGAATGGATAAGAAAGATGTGGTATTTTTATACAATGGAGTACTATTCAGCCATAAAGAAGGATAAACTGGAGACTTTTATAGGTAAATGGATGCAACTCGAGAAAATACTCATAAGTGAAATAAACCAGAAGCACATGTGTAAGCATCGTATTATCTCTCTAGTATGAGAAACTGAAAGAGTAAATAAGATCCAAAATGTACAATAGACATGGTGAATCAAAAATAAACTGGTCAAAAGGAAAGAGAGACTGGAATGGAAAAGAAAGAAAGGAAAAGAAGAGAAGGGAAAGGGAAAAAAAATTGTATATATATATATATAAGATGGTTAAGATAGATATACTACCATTTTTACTTAGTTCATTGAAGAGTAAGGTTTGTACCAATAATGTTTGGACAATTGAATGCTAATGTCTGGTGTCCTGAATAACTAACTTAAAGATAGTAATACGTAATGTATTAACCATTGTTACCCTCCTATTATGTTGGTTTGAAAATTTGTTCTTCTTTTGATTTGTTTTTTCTTCTCTTTAAAATAAAAAAAAATAGTTACAATATTTTTTTCACATTCCATCTGCTATCTTTTTACTCTGTTCATTGTTTTGTTTGCTGTGCAGAAGTTTCTTATCGCATAAAATCCCATTTGTATATTTTTGCTTTTGATGTCTGTGCTTTTGGGATCTTCTTTATCCAAAAGTTCATTGCTTATGTTGATGTCTTTGAATGTTTCCTCTAGGTTTTGGTCTACTTGTTTTATGTTCTACATTTAGATCTTCGATCCATTTTCAATAGGTTATTGTAAATAGTGAGAGATAGCACTATTACATGTAACCCCTCACTTTATAATTTCAAAAATTAAGGAGGATAAGCCTTAGAATCATATAATTTTTGACAAAAGAAAAAAACCCACAACATGATCATAACATTTCTTTTTGAATTCAGTTTTTCAAATACTGCCCTACAGCATGTTTCTTTTATAATACTATTGCTTTCTCATTTATTGCTAAATCATCCCATTTCACTATGAAATCATTTTACCATGAAATCACAGATTGTGAGTGTGTGTGTGTGTGTATCTTTGTGTACTTTAACATCTGCTAGTTGGTCAGTCCCAAAAATCTTTTCACAGCCCTAAAAAAGTGAGCAAAATTAGAGCACTTATTTTTTTAAAAGCAGTATCTAACAAGATTCACTTCTTTTAAGTGATTTTTCCACTTATAATGTGGGGAGGTTCTTTTCTGGCCACATCTGATCACATTCAGTCTTGCTACAAAATATCATAAATATCTTGTGCTTACAAAATTAATAATACTGTGACTTTACAATGATTCTGTCAGCAGCTAACTCAAGTAGGCTGTATCTCACAGGTGAAGTGTGTGCCCTCCTCAAGATTCCACTTGCTTCAGATCCCAGAGATGCCTTCACTTCTCATCCACTGACTAAATATTTAGGGGTTCCCATCTCACCACTAGGTTTTAAAATTTTTCTAAAATAACTCTATGAGTTCAGGATTGTATTATACTTGAGATTATGGTGTCCTTTTAACAAAAAGACACATTTCAGAGCTAAAGGGAGAAACATAAAGGGTGAGATCTAGAAGTGTCCCAAATGTGAAACTTTCATTGACTTTATGAATACGTCACTTTCCCAGAATTTAATGTGCAAATATACACAGATAACTGAAAACTGAGAAATCTCCTGAGTATGATGTGCAGAGATTTTATTGGAGTTCACTGAGTAGGGATCATTGAAGGAATCATCACTGATAAGGTTGAACTCAATGTCCAGCATCCCTTCCTGGCCTCGTCTGATGTGTCATGGCTTAAGTCCCCATGACTCTAATTATATGGTTATTTTTTCTGACATGGCCAGACTCCAACCTGAATCATCTCATTAGCACGAACTATTCAGGGGCCACCATGAGAGAGCACAGTGTCAAGATTCATCATGAATAAAAAGACATCCCAATAAATCATGAAATTCCCAAGAATTAGAGGCTACCTCCTAGGAACTGAGACAAAGGCCAGAGAAGTTCTTTCTTACACAGGTGAACTACAGCCTGATGTCATGAGCAGAGAGTAAATCAAGAAGGGAAAGTGTACGATGAACCTCTCGCGAGATTCCACTCCTCCACCCTGATGGTTCCCAACCACAAGTGATGTGCAACCAGCACTGAGTCCCTGTATTAGTAAAGATTATTTTTCATAAACCATAAGTAAATATAAACAAAAGTTTTAGAACTTTATCTTTGTCCCCTAGTGGTTCACCTTTTATATCACTCAGTGTACTTGTGCTCCATTTTTAATGTCACTACCTAAGAGACCTCATGACTAAATAATTCAGCGCTTAGGAGTGCACTGTATGATTGTTCCCAAGCATTTATACTATCTGCTATACAAGGATTAATCTTTGATGGCCTTTGTACACCTTCCTGTACTTAGCATATATATTTGTGCCCATTCACAGGTTTGTCCATGGGACATCCACTGGCCAGCAGAATCAGAGCAAATGAAGGGTAATCGCTTGGAGAATGATACTACGTCACTTGGCATGCAGAGAGCTACTCTAGGATCCTGGCTCCAGAATGAGAAAACCCTTGGACAGGAGGCATCTGGGTTACAGTCTGCCCATGCTGACCCTGAGCCCACATGCAATGTGAATGAAAGGGAAAAAATGTTGTAAGCCATTCTGTTTGAGCAGTTTTTTTCTGACACAGTAAAATTCATGCATAATGTGAGTTATTTTAGGAGAAGAGAGAGAGAGAAAGAGAGAGAGAGACTGACTTTAAAAATACTTTTTACTTTGCAGCTACTCAAAGAAGCTTTAAAAGTTTGAACCCAAGCCGGTGGAACTTAGTTAGTGTTAATATTAAACAAAGTGAAAGTGGATGTAGGTGTAGCTTTGTGGTACAATGCTTTCCTAGTACATATGAGCTTCTGGGTTCATACCTCAGTAGTGCAAAAAAGTTTTTTTTTTTTTTTTTAACTTAAGGAGCTTAGATGATATTGGAAGGTAGATGCCTGCATACATGTCACAAGAGAGTATTTGCTGGGTCCACGAATTAATTGCAAAGAACTTGTAATACCCTTATCCTTCGCTTATTTATTGCCATGTTCTTTTTCCTTTCCTTACAAAATAACCACTCCACTATAAAGAAAGATATATCTGTTCATTTGTAGGAAAATAAATATATTTTGAAACTATGACATTAAGTGAAATAAACCAGACACACAAACTTAAATATTACATGGTTTCTCTTATACGATAAATCAGAAATATAGATGAATTAAAGGTAAAATAAAAGACAAACAATAGGGCTGGTGAGACAGCTCAGCGGCATAAGCGCCTGCCTGGCAAGCGCGAGGTCCTGAGTTTGACACTTGGAACCCACATACGAAAAAAGGGCCGGTGATATCCCTCAGTGGCACGGGTGCCTGCTGGCGCGCGAGGTCCTGAGGTCGACCCCTAGTACCCACCAAAAAAAAAACAGACAGACAATGGGAAATAGGGAGATCTTTTGCAAATTGGAAGGCAACTAAAAGATGGAGGGGGAAAGGATGAAGGGATGTAAAAATAAAGATGTGTTATGTACATGTACCAACTCCCCATAATGAATGCAATCCTTATGTACTGCAAACATGTACTAATAAAAAGAAAAGCTTAAAAATATCAGCTCTAAATAAGCATTAGACTTGATAGGGTAAGGTAAATGTCTGTGGTAGGGTGCAGGACAGCAGTGGTTTGGCACAAGGTGTAAGAACTCAGCAGGAAGCAGGGTGACCATGCAGGTGGTTGGCAGGACAATGGATTCAGAGCCCAAGAAAGTGAGGAAAGTATGACCATGGTGGAGGGAAAGTGTTCTGGCACCGAGAACCACAGCATGGTGGTATGGGTGTCCACACATGGTATTGGCATGGTACAGAGCACGGGAGGATACAAGGATTGAGAAGTGTGTCCACAAAGGGCAGCCCAGTGCAGAAAGTCAGATTTTGAAGGTGAATGAGAGCATCAATATGGAGAGGTGGACAAGTACAGGGAGTCTTAGATCAAGTAGAGTGAAAAGAGCATGAATGCATGAGCTCAACTTTTGTGTGGAGTCACAGTCCAAAATGAGTTAGGAGAGGGGTCTTGCAGAATCAAATAAGCAAATGAGAGAAAGATAATTAAAACGGATTTTTTACTGTCACAGAAACAAGTTAGAAAGGTGAAAATTGAGAAAACTAGGATGAAACCTGTTGTGCTGAATTGAAGTTAGAGGTATCAGTGTGAACTCATGGATTTCAGTACATATACATATAGAAGTCAATAGAGAAATAAAATACAGATATATGTAGGTATGTGTGTGTGTGAGTGTATGTGTGTGTAGGTGTGTGTGTGTGTGTCTGTGATGCTGAAATGAGTTAGGAAGGAGAAATTTAAGAGAGGAATTATTTGGGAGTGAGTAGAGTGAGGAGAAACTGGGCATGTTGAGAACAGGTCTGTGGAAATGTTCCACGGGAAAGGTTTAAGTTTTGGAGTGTTTTTCTCTTGGCCTGTGGCAAAAACATCATATTTAGCACTGCATTTATGTTTGTCCATGTGTACAAGTGATTCAGTTTAATTATCTTGTGAAAAATGAGTCGCATGCACCTATTCAGCTATATATTGAAGTGGTGTGGGGTGGAAGGAATAGAGAAATGTGGGATGAAAAATGCCCTCCTCCTTCAATCCAACAGAGAGAGCTGCTTTCAGGAGTGTTGGAGGTGGTCAGTAGCAAAATGAATGGCAGTGCCTGAGGGAATTAATTACAAGCAACAGTGGAAAGCAGGGAGCACAGCGGAGTTCAGAAGAGGCTAAATTTGCACTGTACCTTCTCCACCACACTAGGGGGAGCTGACTCTTGCAAGAAGGGAAGTGGGCATCTCAGTTTGTGTCAACAATCCTCACAGAATGCGCTACCTAGAAGGTGCCTGACAGCAGCTACAAATAAAGTGAATGCAGTGTGCACAAGTGTTTGGTCAGGTTGGATGATTTGTACGTAACACTATTTGTACACAGAAGCACATGAACTTTTTCCATTTCCTTAATTTTGTTGACTTATTTATTTCAATTTTAATTTTTATTAGTACATGTTTGCAGGATATGGTGATTGTATTCCTCCAGGGGAGTTGGTACCTGTACATAATGCATCTTAATTCTTTTTTCATCCATGTCCCCTCCCTTTTTCAAGTGTTCAGAGGCCACAGTTCTCAGGAAAGACTTCTCTAGTTGCTTGGTTCCTCTTTTTCTTTCTTCCTGTTTCTTCCTCTTGCCATGCGAACAGTCATTTTTGTAAAATTTGCAAGCCGAATAGCATATGCTTAAAGGCCACAGTTATTATGGACTTGTGCCGGGGAGAGGACCTCTGTCCAACTCGGTGGTTCCACATTGTGGGATTCTCATTCTCACGAGGAACCTCTCCCAGGCAGTGGGCTGTTCACTGCAGTTGTTCTCATTTGGTTGAATGACTGGAGAATTTATTACATGTTTGGTTTCCATTCATGAGATGTTTTTAAGGAAGGGATAAAACAGATTTTTCTGAGAAAGCAGAAGATCTCTTCTCAACATGGCTGCAGAAATCACTTATGCTGAAGTGAGGTTCAAAACTGAATCCTCAAGCCCCAAATCAGACTCTCCAACAGGTAAAAAAATTGTTCTGGTCTCTGTCAGAGTTAGTGATGAGGCGATGGGTGAGTGTGGGGTCTGTGAACACAGTGGGTGAGGTCAGTTGCTGCTTTTCTGACCTGATGCATCTGGGAGATGCAGACAACTCTGCAGACTGTGCTGCCTGCAGATAAGGGTGAAGCAGCCATGCAGTTCTACGGCGGGAAAGAAAAGATTTGTGTGTTGTTTTGCTACCCTTCTGCATAGAGATGTACATGTACATGAACATGTATGTATTTTTTCTAAAAATGAAATCATACCACGTAATACTGAAGTTTTTTTCTTCTCGACTTAACAATCTATCATAAGCTAAGAAAATGATTTCTATTTATTTGCACTTTTCCCCCTCAGTGCTGGGGACCAAACCCAGGGCCTTCTATAAGCTAGGTCAGTGCCCTCCCCAGCGGTACGGCCCCCAGAAGAGAAAATGGGGTGTAACGATAAGGTGGAGACCGAAAAATTTACCTTACACAAAAATATGAAGTATGATTACATATGTTAGCTATAATACACAAAGCTGTAAAGTGGACATAACCTTGCATATATTTAAAGGTACAATGAAATATTATGCAAACTTAATAAAATGTGTTAAGAATATATAGTAATATGAAAAATGTTCACAATGACATGTAAAAGAATTAGTAGGTCAGAAATCAATGTATACATTTTGTCAATTATGAAGGCAAATGTACCAATGTGTATATGCAGTTTTAAAATGCTGAAAAGATATATACAAAAGTATTAACATTTTTTTATGGAAAAAAATTCTTGCTTTTATGTGTTTTGTGTGGTTTCAATAAAAAAATCATTATTTCTTTCCTATTCCTATTTTTTTTATTGTTTTAAATTCTACATTATTAGTAATTGTGTGTCATGCAAGAAAAGGGAAAAAGAAGGGGAAGAGGAAATAAAGACAGAATGTATTCCTGATGAAACTAATTTGGTTTCTCCTCAGCTCCCAAAGGGAAGAGCACCCCTCAGAGATGTAATCTTTGCCTTCCCAAGGTGCTTCTTGTCCCATTGTTGATGTTCCTCATTTTGGCCATCATCTTCTGTGTTGCTTTTATCAGTAAGTATGCCAGCTGAATCAATAAGCCACCTTTTCCTTAAAGAAGAGAAAGTGTCTACTAGAACTCACATTCAACAAGGGATTTATCCAGATATATGAAAAGGAACTTTACTTTAGGTAGATAAAATTCATGGGAAGTCATAGGGGATTTTGCTCTTTCTTTCCAACAGACTCTGTGGGAGGACACATCTGCATTTCCTTCGCAGGATATAGAAAGCCAGGACTATTTGAGTGGACAGACACTTGTCTTTTGGGATGAGCAGGTGGGCAAGAAAAAGATGGGAAGAAATATTCCAGAAAGATTGTGAAATAAATATCTTTCGAATTATTTCTGTCACGCTCAAGAGTGTATGTGTTCTAAAACCCAATTTCAACAGATGTATGGATTTCTACACATATTGGCTTATGGTGGATGTAGGTCAGCTTGGATGACAGGAGCAACTGGGGCCACATTTCTGCCTTCCCTGGCCAGGCCAGCCTGGGTGTGTTCACCTGGCACTGTGCAGACTTCCAAGGCTGAGTTGGCCGCACCAGGGTCTCTTGAAATCTCAACTCGGATCTCACGCAGAGCTGCTTCTGCACATCCTATTGATCACAGGGAGAATTAAAGGCAACCCAAATTTAAGTGATGGAGAAGTAGTTTCCATCTCCTGATTGGGGAAGCTGCAAAGTCACATTGGAAAGTGGTGTGGATGTAGGGAGAGTTGAGAACTGTGGCCATTTTCACAGTGTCACAGTCATGGAGAGAAATTTTAAGTAGGGAATTGATCACATTTCAGTTATAGAAGTACACTTTTACAGAGGTTTGAGAATGGAGGTAAAGACAGAATTTAGAAGGCACACTCATAATCCAATTGAGAAATAGAGCATCATCTAAATAGTGTTATTGAAGAAAGAGAAAAGGAGGTGGCTTTGAATGATAAAGGAGACAGAGTTAAGGACAGAGAGCCTTGATGAATATTTAAATCTCGGTATTAATGAACCTAGGGATGTTATGTGACTCTGATATTCTGACTTGGTAAACTCAGCAGTCATGAAGTTGTTAAAAAACGTAGTTGTAAAAAACATAAGACAAGCAGCAAGTTTGGGTTGGAAGATTATTTAAGGCTTGGACTTGTTAAGTTGCATTTGAAATGTGCATACTACCAGGAGATTTCAGTAGAGAGATCTGGGTTGGAAACCATTCACACACAGGCAGCTGGTAACACAGCAGAAGTATATGGTATCACTCAAGAAGATTTAGTGCAAATATGAAAGATAGGAATGGAACTTTAGGAAATGTTCCATTTTAAGAGAGAAAAATGAAAGAAGCAGAGCTTCTAAAAGAGTATACAAAGCAAAAGCATCAAAGAGCCATGTGCCAAGAATTAGGAGGAGGACTGTGGTCTGGTAAAGGCATCCCATGGGCTGATGATGAATCAGCAATTTTGAGATATTACCAAAGATTTATTTCAAGAAAGATTTTAATGAATGGAGGAAGCAAAAGCAGGAATATCATGTTTTAAGAAACAAGTGTCAAGGTCCAATATAAGGAGAAAAGGGACAAAATTCAGTTTATAGAGGGAAAGGTGAATTACTTATAAATTGGGGAAGGCAGGCGAGTATGGGTTATTGAGGAGTAAGAGGTAGCATGGAGAGAGTTAAAGGACAGAAGAGGAAAAGAACAATGTCTTCAATGTTGATTATTTTTAAAATTTTCCATTCTCTAAGGCAACACAGAATGGCTCATCTTTAGCTAATTTTTCATTTCCCCAAAGTCTCAGTCTGAATCCTTCAATGCAAATATTCATCTGCCTATAATCCCTTACCCTAGGATTTACTCTTTGGATGCATCTTACATTAAGTGTTGAAATAAAATGTGGCAAGTCCCTTTAGACCCATTATGATGGAACTGCCATGTCCTCTTTCAACTACTGATCTTTCAGCTCTTCTTAGAAATTTCCATGGTTTCACCATCAGCAGAATTAGGACTACACTGATTTTATGAAGATGGTAAAACTTTTCCAGTCAGACCCTATTTACTTCAGTCATTGGGCATTTCTACATTATGTTTCTATAAAGAATGCAAGAAAGGAATGGTAGAGAACACAGTCATAATGCTACCAGGAAGATGAATGGTTTTTACTGTATTTTCTAGTTTTCTTTCAAAAATATTCTCAGCTTCTTGAAGAAAAGAACACTGTCAAAGGAAGCACACAGAAGCATACAGCACTGGAGTGTAAAAGAAGCAATTCGCCTAGAAAAGGTAAAATTTACTCTGTCGAAATTCAGTTGCTGAAAATGTTAAGGATCCCAAGTCAATATTTCCAATAAGATTTCCAGGTAGATCATATTAAAAATGTAGTCTCATGATCAATATAAACTACAAATACACAATTATATGGGACCTAAAGTTCTTATATATGTACATTAACTTGTGCAAGACTTGATTGTGTAAAAGTTTACTGTAGTTTTGGATTTCTTCAGCCTTTGTTTCATTCTGAACTTTTTACGGGCACTGCTCTTTCTCACGTTTTATTTATAAACATTTGATGAAAATAATGGCTCACTTATTAAAATATTGATTATTTCTGTTGAAAACTATATTTTAAATAACAATTTTATATTTATAAAAACTTGAGAGTATGACATAAAAAGTTCCAATTTTAACCCCACCCTGCACACAGAGTATCTCACATTATTTGCATCATGCATGTGTAAGGGTATTTGTTACTTCTAGTGAGCAAATATTGATGTATTATCACTAATTAAACTTCATGTTTGTGTGTGTGTGTGCATGCCAGAACACCCTGGAAAGAAATATCCAGATTGTTTGACCAAACTAACACATGAAAGTAGACATCAATATTCACGTAACTTTTTTGAAGTGATTGTATATTCTTGGGTTTTCTCCTATACATCAATTACTAATTCCTTTAATGGTTTATATCTTTGGATATTTGTTTTATATTTTGGATTATAATCTATTATTACTTCATTTTTCCTGTTTTTCTAGATCTGGTAATAGGGAGCTCTTTCACTTGTCTCCTGTGTCCCTTTGACTTTTCAACATGTATGTGTTTTGTTTTCTTACTTCTTCACTGTCCTGTACTAAAAAACCCTCTAGATTCATTGTATTTTTCCTGTGCCAATCCTCCAATCAAGCATTTCTCTAAGAAGCATTGGTTCTTTTTATTACAGAATAATATCCTGTACCTTTTGATAAGTTGTATTTCCATTTTCATTCAGTTAAATGTATTTAAAAAATTTTGTCTGACACTTTTCTGACCCATGGGTTGCTTAGAATTATGTTGTTTAGTTCCAAGTATATGGAGATTTTCCTGTCTTCCTTCTTTTATTCATTTCTAGTTTCCTTAAATTATGGTTGAAGAATACTTCCAATATCACTTTAATGATTTAACATGTGTTAAGGTTAGTTTGTTTGCTTTTGTTGTTGTCAGTATGTGGTAGAATATGTTCCCTGGGCATTGGTAAAAATGGGTATTCTGTAATTGTTCTAAAAATGTTGAAATGATTCTATTGTTGGATGATTTTGTTGAATTCTTGAATGTTCTTGCTGATTTTCTATATGGTTTTCTCCACTTATAATAATGTGGTTTTCTACTCTTCTTTCACTTGTATCTGCTTTTAGTTAATGTAGTTGACATCCCTGTTGCTGGGCACATACACATTTAACATTATGATACAAAACTGTTTTTTTTTTTGGCTCTTGTCTCTGTTGTTCATTGGGTGATTTCTATTGTTTTGTCAAACAGTTTACTTATATCTCTGCCACCAGTGTCAATCTGCTCTTGGGTCTATTCACTGAATATTTAAAAGGTTACTGCATTTTTTCAATGAGAAAATTTCCATTTGGTTTTTCTCTACATCTTCTATTTCTTTGGTGTATCTATAGTTTCATTTGTTTAAAAAATGCTTAACTTCTTTTTGTTGCATTTTTATTGTGGTTAATTTAAAATCTTTGTCACATAATTCTAATATTTTCATTATCTTGGTTAATGACATTTATTAATTTTGAGAACTTCCCGCTTCTTGGTATATTGACTTTTTTTCCATTCCAGCAGGGAAATTTTTGCATTATGTTCTGAGTCTGAGATTATTTAAGCATTAGGTTTTCTTTGGCTTTCTCTGATACTACTTCTGCAGCAGAAAGGAACCCTGACCCATTTCTGCCTAAGGAGGTAGACTTGCCTTCTCACACACCTCAGGGCTTCTTGTTATGTCTGGAGACGATGGGAGTTCCAGCTTCTATTTTGGTATTTTTAGAGTTCTTAATACTTTCAATAATTTACACTTTTTCAAGTGGTTTTCTTATATTACACATTTATATTCTTATTCCCGATAAAGACAAAGTCTGGAGCTGTTGTCCAAAGGATTGGAAATCATTTAGCTCCCACTGCTATTTCTATCCAACTGAAGCAAAATCATGGAATGAGAGTGTGGAACATTGCTCTAGCATGGAGGCTCATCTGGTTGTGATCACCAGCAAGGAGGAGCAGGTACTGTCTGAGGGATAAGGGAGACATGAGCCCTGACTGTTGAATGTCTATTTTTGTTACCAAAGAGGTGACTCTTACTGTTTTAAGCACGTAACAGTTTACTCCAAGCATGACTCAGGGAACACATTTGTTTACATACTGACTAGTTGTCATTTCAACTAGTCGATTTTTTTTATTTCTTTATTTTTTAATGTGGGTACGGGGAGTCAACCTCAGGACCTCACACTTGCTAGCAGGTGCTTACACCACTGAGCAATATCACCAGCTCTTTTTTCCTTTATGGGGGTTCCGGGAGTCAAACTCAGGACCTTGCACTTTCCAGGCAAGTGCTTGAGCCACTGAGCCATCTCACTGGCCCAACCAGTCAGTTCTGGTATTGAATAAATTTGATAAGATTGTCATTTTTATATTTCCTGTTGTATTATCTTATAATAATTAAAGGAAAAAAAGCATTTTTGGTCATCCTGTATTTAAATAATTGGACTGGTAAGTGGTTAAAATATGGGGCTGTGGCAGAAGGATTTCAATAAAAGACATGGGACAGGCCCCTCAGCATTCACATTCTATACCTTTTTTTCTGTTTCTGTAACACTAATGAATGCAAAGGAAAGAGTGGATTTTAAAAGATTTCTCAAGGGAGTTGAGTGGAAGGATGAAAACACAGAGTCCGCCAAAAAATGTATGCACACTTCAGAAAAAGAAAAATGTATATAAATATTTTAATATAAAACTTATCAAGACATCATGAGATCAATACAAGTTATCTTTGGCTTCTACAGTTATAAGAGGTGCTCAAAGTGGTGGCTGTTAACTTTCAGACATTGATTAGTATGGTGAACTGCTGCTTGGGTAACTGTGGTCATTGAGATTTCTGCACATGAATTTTCAATTTCTTCTCTAAAGGTTAGCAGTGTGGTGGGTTTTCTGTGATAAATGACATCCTCTAGGGTCGCCCATACCAGGGTAACACTATCAGTTGAAAAAAAATCCTACTATCTTTCTTTCCCTGCAGTGTATATACCTTTTTTTGGCAGACTCTGTATTTCTTTCTGAAATGTCAGTTCGTTAATTCAGTACATATACATTGTGAAGTGCTTAACAGAGAAGAGTATGAAGTTGAATAGGGAAATAAAATTAAATTATCAACAGGAAATGCAAAGTGTCTGAAATTATAGTTAAAGAAAAATGATTAAATCTGCAAATATTTTCTCACATATAAGTTTGAAGAATACCATCTTCATGTAGTGATAAAACAGGAGAAGCAACTCTGAAATGAGAGTTCACTGTGGTCGTAGGTGGACATCATTTGCACAAGAAATGAAAATCAGGCTCACAAGTGACCTGTATAATACTACCAGCTCTTCCAGGGTCTTGTGTTTCTAGGTAGCCCTATGTGGCTGTCCCTTGATCCTTTTCCTTTTTTTCTCATTTTGTATGGCCAATAAAACTCATTTCAAAAATCACACTATGCCCCAAGTGTATAGTTAAGTGCTAATCAAAATTTAAGAAAATATTTCAGTAGAAGGCAATGTTAACTACCTGATTTGATCACTACTCAAAGTATATATGTATTGTTTCACTGTATCCCATCAATTTTTACAAGTATACAAATAATTGAAAAGTTTTGAAAATAAGTACACATTTTTTTAAAAAAGCAAAATTACTCAATTCTGGGTGAGTACTGTAAGGCTATGCTTCCTTTTGTTTTCTTTTCTTAGGATTTCATAACCCAGAATATGAACCCTAACACTGCTTATTATGTGGGGCTGTCAGATCCACAAGGTCAGAGACATTGGCAATGGGTTGATCAGACACCATACAACGAAAGTGCCACGTGAGTATAGAATTAGTTCATAAGAGTCCAAGAAAATAAGAATCAGTAGATGATTCTGAGATCCAACAGTACTTCAGACTCCACAATCATTACACTAAAGAAAGGAAAAACTTATTGTGATACAAGGAACCAGGGTGAAATCTTTTCATCATATAAAGAAGCCCCAGTGACCGACAGTCCCCTGGAAACAGGATGTAAGGATAAACCGATGGAAGAGAGCCTCTGGGATATCTGCAGGTGGCGGGCTTTTGATGCAATAGGGTAGACACAGATGTGGGCGCAGTTTCCAAAGGAAATATTTGAGATGCCGGTGGAGAAGGAGCTGCATATGCAGTGGGGAGATCTGACTTGGGTGTATAGTACTCTGACTTCCATAGAGTCCAACCCCAGTTCCTTTACTGTCTCTAACCTTTTTCAAAGCGCTATTGGATTCACAACTGGATTTTTCTCTCTTTCAGATTCTGGCACCATAATGAGCCTAATGACAGGAAGGAGCATTGTGTTATGTTAAATTATCGTGCACTATCTGGACAATGGGGCTGGAATGATGCCCGTTGTGAATTGGCTCAAGGGTCAGTTTGTGAAATGATGAATATCTATTTATGAGTCAAACATTCTCCCTGGGCAGGTGCTTCAATTGATACCCATCATTATACAGATAGCTAATAATGTTTTCCTTATGTGTAAGGGATGTCCATAGAATTTTAGGTAAGTGGTCAACTATTCCACTTATGAAAAACTAGTTACCATGCTTATGCATTTAATTGCTTATGTATGCATTCAAAAACAACCATTTTGTTGAGCATTTTGCATGTGCTGCAGACTACACTAGAGACCTTATTTGTTTGCACGGAAGGCACAAAGGCTTTCTAATTGATAAGGTGTCTTTACTGATGTAATTCTATGATATGGTTCCTCCATTTATTTCTTCTTTCTACCCTTTACCTTTACTGATGTATAATTGTCTACTTTGAACTGTATATTTTAAGCCACAAAATGCTTATTTAGTATATATATATACTAAATTTATATATATATAGTGAAATATATATATAAAATATATATATATAGTGAAATAAGTACCACAATCATTATTTATCACCTACCATAGTTACCTAATTTGTTTTACTAAAAGTATTTAGGATCTCCAGAAGCAACTTTCACTTTTAAATGTAATACTGTTAACCCCATGATAGCATGGACCTCCAAAATTTATTTTTTAACTGACACATATCTCACCATTTCACCACTTCTATTCCATTTTGAACACCATTCTACTCTGTTTCTAGGAGGTTGACTTTTTAGATTCTACAAATAAGTATGATTGTGCAGTATTTACCATACTTTGTCTGACTTATTTCGGTAGGAATAATGTCCTACAAATTCATCTGTGTTGCAAATGAGAAAACATCCATTTTTTGAGTGAAACAACATCCAAATATGTGTGTGCTTGTGTGTGTGCATTTCCTTTATCCATTCATTCGTCAATGGACACTTTGTGTTCATGTCTTCCCTATTGCTAATAATACTGCATTGAATATGGAAGGCTAGATTTCTCTAGAGAGTGATTGTATATGTTTTTACATGTTTCTAGAAGTGGGGTCCCTAGATCCTATGGTAGTCTACTTGCATTTTTTTGAGGAGCCTCAGAACTGTTTTGCATACTGGTTGCACTAGTTTACTCTCTCACCCATAGACCACAGAGGTGCCTTTTTATTCATGTGTTTGCAAACATTTGTCTGCCCCGTCTTTTGATATCATCCAAAGACATGTGAGGTAGTGTTTCATGGTGTTTTCTATGGCTGAATGTGATTTGTTCCTCCAGAGTTTCATGTTTTGAAGGCCTGACTCTCAGTTTGGTGTTGGGACTTTCAAGAAGTGGAACCTTTCAAGTGAGAGGTTGTTAGGTCATTTTTCAGGGTCCTGAGTAATGCTGGCCTTACTTTTTTAATCAGTATTTTATAGTTTTCAGTATGCAGATATTCACCTCTTTCATTTAATTTATTCCTAATCATTTTATTCTGTTTGACAATTGGAAATGGGATTGTTTCATCAATTTTATTTTCAGAGAGTTTGTAATTAGCAAACAAAAATGGGACCAACTTTTTAAAATTTACTTTGTTTCACACAATTGTCCTGAATTCATTTATTAGATCTAGTAGTATTTGTGTATGTGTTTGTATATAGTCTCTAAGATTTTCTCTACATAAGATCGTATCACCTTCAAACATAGAGTTCTTTTTTTCCTTTCCAATTTGGAGGTCTTTAAGTTGTTTTTCTTGTCTAATTTCTCTAGTTAGGCCCCTGAGTAGTATGTTGAATAAAAGTAGTAGAGTGGGCACTCTTATTTTGTTCTTGATCTTAGAGGAAAGATTACAAGTTGAGTATGATGTTAACTGTGAGCTTGCCTTCTATAGTCCTTTTATGTCGAGGTAAATTCCATCTACACTTATTTTGTTGAGAATTTTTATCACAGATGCATGTTCAGTTTTACAAATTATATCAATTTATAATGAAGTCTATTAGGAAGATGGGGTTCTGAGAGATGGGAAGGGAGGCATTAGGGATGTTGGTGATGAAAGAGAGGACATCATGAAGTATGTTGTGTGCACGCATGAAATTCCCATGATGAAACTTACTGCTCTGTGTAATTAAGATGCACTACATAAATAATAGAAAAATGCTCTCTCTCATTCAAATGCTTCAATATATGTAATTTTTATCTCTATTCCTGTTAATATATTCCACTCGTTGCTTTCTATATGTTATTCATTCTTCTATCCCAGTGATGAATGTCATCTGATCATGGTGTGTGATCCTTTTAACTTGCTGTTGAAAGCAGTTTGCTGGCATTTTGTTAAGGATTTTTGCATCTACTTTCATAAGCGATACTGGCATGAAATTTTCATTTGTTTTTAAATTGCATAGTATTGATTTTTTTCAAAGATATGGCTTGATTTGTCAGCGAAGCCTTCTGTGTTTAAGCTTTCCTTTTCTGGTAGTTGCTTGTTTACTAATTTGATCTTCTTACACATTATTAGTTCATTCAGATATTTCATTTCTTCATTATTCTGTCTTAATAGATTTTGTGTTTCTAGGTGCCAATAGAGTTCCTTTGGGTTATTCAATTTGTTGGTGTATAATGATTTATCATAGTTACTTATGATTATTTTGAATTTTATGGTATCTGTTATTACAGCGCCTTTTTACTTAGAATTTTATTTAATAGAGTTCTGTTTCTTTTTTGCCTTTATTAGTCTAGCTATAGGTTCATTAATTTTGTTTATCTATTGAGAAATACAACACTTAGTTTTATTTATATTTTTTATTTTTTTAGTCTTTTATTTATTTGTATTCTATGATATCTTTATTCTTTTCTTTGCACTACATTGGTATTATTTTGCTCTTCTCCTAGTTCCTTATAAACTCTCATTTATTTCTACTGTAATCTTTACTTTTTTCCTTACATTAATTTTGGACTTATTTTTCTTTATTTATTTAGGGTGTTTATTCAGGGTCTTTTTCCTTCCTATACACATTTGTAGCTATACATGTTCATTTTAAACTGCTTTTGCTATAACCAATAAATTTTATTTTCTGTGTTTCTGTTTTGCTTTGTTTCAAGATAGTTTGTACTTTTTCTTTTGATTTCTTCTTTGACTCATTAGTTTTTTTTGTATGGTTTTGTATAATTTCCACTTATTTCTGAATTTTTCAGTTTTTTCCTGTTGTTGAGTTCTACTTTTGTACCATTATGATCAGCAAAGGTACTTGATATGATGTTGCTCTTCTTGGATGTGTTTTCTGTTGTAATATATGGTCAACATGGAGAATGAACCTATGGCCAATCTGCTATGAGTAAATGGAAGAGGAGGGAGGAAGTTTGTGAAATGTCCAGTGTTAGGGAAAATACTTTTGCACACTGAAATTAAAATGATCAACCTCTACGATTTTTCTGAAGGTGGAAATACACTGACACCTGAGTATCTTTCAGAGCCTGTTTGATGTTAATGTTGTTTAGATGATCTAGTGCTGATACATGGGTTAATAGCTCATTCTTTACCTACGTGGAAGTCATCAAGGATACACACTGTATTGGAGAGGAACTCAACAACTCAGGGACAGAAGAATGATGAGACACAATTCAAATATATTAAACCAATTGTTCAATATGAGTGTGTGATGAAATACTATGAACACAGTTACAGTGCTCAGCGACAGTTAGAATCATTGCAAGAGAAATTTTGCAGTAAGGAACCAGTATTGAGGACTGTGGTGCACTTTGCCAACTCATCTCTTCTTCCTCACAAAGAAAGCTTCAACACTGTTTAAAGTCAATTTCCTTCATCCAGCCAAAGTGGCTTGAGATGTTGATCTCACATTCAGCTCTGTGCATAGATACTGATTAATCCAAGGAAATCAACACAGTCATATTCATGAATAGTTTAGGAATAGCATGAACTGTGAGTCCTGCCATTAATCACTTCCTGTTCTCAGAGGAATCAAAGTGAATCTCCCTGCCTCAATGAACGTGAACAGAGAAATATGCAATGTGGCTTGATAGTGATAGTTGCTCTGTATCATGAAGAAAACGGCCTTAGAATAACGGAAGCACCACGGGTGGCAGAGGAAAGCTATGGAAAGGACTTGCCTTACCAAGTGCATTGCTGAGTCACTGAGTCAATGCTCTGTAAAGCCCAGCCTGCTCTGAATTCCCATGGTGAAAAGCAGTACATTTTCTAATAATTTTCTGATAGAATGCCATTTGATTGCCCCCAAACTATTATTATTAGTGACTAGATTTTCTTAAGGTGTAGTTTATAAATACTAAAAAGAACATACTTTCAGAATACAGTTCAGTGATTTTGACAAATGTGTATACACCTGTAAGTATCATGCCAATCTGTAATAAATATTTCCATCAAAGTATATTATTCCATGTTTCTCCATCCTGTGAGAGAAGAATGTGATTTTTATAAGCATAGTGTCTTGTCAGCTCTAAAAGTCCATAAAAATGGATGAATAAAGTATGCTTTTTTGTTTTCTCAATATGTTTGGGAGATTCATCCAAGCTTTTTCTATTTTTTCAGTAATAGCATTCAATTTCATTGTGTTCTACTAGAAATCAATTTGTTTATCCATTTTCCTGTTGTCAAGCTTTGTTGTTTCTATACTATAACCATCTATAATTGTAAATGAAGCTGCTGTAAGCATTCTTTTATGTGCCTTTTTTGGACATCCTGGTTTCCTGGCTCTGTACCTGGGAGTGGAATGTACCCACCATGACAATGTCATGAAGAGCACTTTCGCTGCCCTACGACAACTGGAACTCATGGAATCTGGACTCAGTTGCCAGACTCCAAGCTCAGGAGTGGGAACTGAAACAGCTTTCTGTCTCTCTCAGAGCCACAGCTTTTGCTGATGGAAGGAAAAGCAGCCCAGCAAGTAAATGTGGCTCAGCAACAGATAAGTAGTCTGTACTGGACACCAGGCTCCTCCTCTATCCGCTGTCCAGGCGCAGAGATCCCAATGTCACCACCCAGGTCTGCACCTCCAGAGGCTGGGTTTTCACAGGCAGCTCCAGGAAGGAGCCCCATTCAGCAAAGCTGTAGCACCAGAGCATAGCCCTGGGCCCAGGGCAGCTGAGGACCTGGACAGAGCCTGTTACCTCTGTGCTCCAGGGTCCTGAACAGTGCTCAAGCAGGAGCTGCTGTTTTAGGTGCTCTGCCTGGGAAGCTGGAAGCAAAGTGTAATCCCCTTGAAAAAAGCAAGTCCCTGAGCTCCCTTTCTTGGAAGACTCTGGGGACGATGGTAAGCAGAATAATGCAGGCATCATCTGCAGATCCATGGCCTCACTGAAGTGCTTCAAGCCGACCAGGCTCACCCACAGTGCGTGAGGAACCCCACACACTTGCACTTGCTGTTGCAACCTCAGTGACTGTGGGTCTTACTCTAAGATGGGCTGGGCCCCACAGAGGAGAGCACCCTGAAGGGCATTCCAACAGCTCCTGTGCTCAGAGGGCAGCCTCCTCCTCCAAGGACAGGGGCCTGTCCATGGACTGAGCATTGGAACATGGAGCCTTGGGTGTGCTGCTGCTGTCCTCACAACTGCTCATAACAATTTCACATGGTCCTCACTGTTTATTAAATATATAAAATCCCCTGTTTGATATTTAAGATTTATGTTTAATTTATTCATCTTCATTCTCATCATCTGAAATCACTGTTAATCTCCAAATAAACTTAATAAGTTAGTAATTCCACATAACATAATATAGCTATCTGCTATACAACCAAAAATACAATAATTTCCTGGAAGTCTCAAGAGTCAGAATTTTTTAAAAATCCAAGAAAAAATATTTTCCGAGACTCAAGGCAAACTCTTATCTGTGAACCTTTGTAAAACTAAAAAACAAATGAAATAATCCCAGGATAGAACAGCATGGTGTAAACATTCTCATTCCAAAAGAGAGAAAAAAAAATCAGACTAAAGCAAGAAATACTGAGACCCAGAAAGGCAAAATTAAGTCCAATAGCTCCAGGCCCAGAGTCCAGGGCACCTGTGGTGAGATGTAAATTCTAGATGGCTCATGTAGCTCCACACCCATGGGCTTGCTGATTACAGCACATTTAGCTTCTCTCTTGGTCTGGCTTCACTCACAGCCTACAGCTTTTGTGTCAGACAGCCAGACATTCCACATTCCTGACCTCTCCGACTTCCTGGGGACTTCATTGCACCATCAGCTTCATTCCTACTTCATGCACTGTGGTCTCAGGGTCTCCTTGTCTGCCCTCACAGGCCTTTCGTTGAACTCTGGTTTGAAGCTTCCTCGACTGCACACTATTGCATTCTGGATGCCAGTAAAACCAGCATCATGTGGACAGTAGCTGGACCTCTTTGAATCATGACTGCAGCTGCCCACGAATGGCTGAATGATTGAGCACAGTGAAATAAATCCTAGGGAACCAATTTTTGTGGCTCTTCTTGAGTAGAAATCCCAGAAACTCTTCTCAAATGAAAGGTTGACATTTTTGTGCCCTTGGTTCTGTGATGGATGAAGTCCTGTTATTTCTGAGATGCCATCAAGTCATCTTTCTTCTTGTTCCTGTACAAAATATTTTTTTTCTTTTTAATAGCCCTAATTTCTTCAGTAACTACACATCCTTGGCACCAACTTTACACATTGTTAATTTGGGCCAAAATTTAAGTTTTTCAAATTTTTTTGTTCTGCATTTTGCCCCTGGTTCATTTTGTCCTTGCCCTAGCTAAAAGCAGCAATACTCATGCCACAGCCTGAATATTAGGCTCCCCTGAAAGCTTCTCTGCCTGGTCAATTCATACATCATTCTTAATCTTAGTTCCTTGCAAAGTCTCAGGGCACGGACACTATAAAGTGAAAAATTTTCGCTAGGATGTAACACACATAGCTTCTGGTCTAATTACCAGTGAAGTCCTGTTCTCAAATAAAACTTCCTGAGCCTGGCCTTTACCATCTGCATTCCTATCAGCATTCAGGTGTTCTGAGCACAGACTAATAGTATCTATCAGGCTCCACTTACAGCATTATATGACTTCTGTACTCCACATTTCCAAAACATTCCAATCTCTTCCTACACTCCAATTCTAAAGATTCCACATGCTCGTTGGTTCGACAATGACCCGCTCCACGTTTCAATTTTCTGTATCAGTCATCTTTCCAGTTGCTGGGATGCAATACCCAAAATCCACAAATCAAAGGCAAACAGGTTTAATTTGCTCATGCTTTCTGGGTATTTAATCCCTGGTCTTCTGACTTCAAAGTAGAACAGAAACATGATGGATGGGTATTATGGAATAAAGATGCTTAGTCAATGGTGGCCTGGAAACACAGCCGAGGAGCTGTGCCAGAGAGGAAAGGGACCATATGTGGGGACCTATGTAGTACCTACGGTCACACTTCCATGGCCCACTTAAACATACCCACATGTGTACTCCACCAATCCGCTGGATGGCTCCCAAGCCAACCAAGTTAACAAGTAATCTTAACCATCAAAAAGACCGTGCCTTCTTTCTAATCTATTTTTTAAAATTTTCATCTTCCTTTCTAGATGGTAAGTGCTCATTGAGTTGTTGTTAATATAATGATTTCAGTGAAAAAGAAGTATAAATTATTTTTTCCATCTTTTTTTTTTTTTTTTGTGGGTACCAGGTGTCAACCTCAGGACCTCGCACGCCAGCAGGTGCCCGTGCCGCTGAGCGATATCACTGGCCCTTTTCTCGTATGTGGGTTCTGGGAGCCAAACTTGGGCCCTCGCGCTTGCCAGGCAGGTGCTTACGCCACTGAGCCATCTCACCGGCCCCCAATTTTTTCCATCTTTTACTCATTTTCATGCGAGTTGCTCCTGGTGACATGAATGAAGTATTCTTCCTTATTTGCTTTGTCATAGATGCAGAAAATCCTGTTTCTCTGTTAGCAAGTCAGTCAATTGGAGAGGGTCACGTAAGCACTGAAGAAGATAAATTTCACATTGGTACATAAGCTCTCTGGCCGGGAGAAGGAACACAGGGTAGCATGTAATGCAGGTGTGATAAATTTGGCAGCTTTCTTTCTCATTTTAAACGCAATTGCTTAAGGTTATATCACACTTTGCTCATAATTTTGCGATTTACATTTGTATTTCAAAACACGTATGGCCTCTTAATTAGACATAATGCAAACATACAGAAGTTGTAATTATAGCAGTCCTACTCAAGAGTTTCCCATGTATTGCATATTCTCCTGAAAATGAAATGCAAAAAGGAGAATCTTTATTTACCTCTGGATACTTAAGCCAGATGAAGTATTTACTTGAGATGGTTTTGACAGCAGTTTTATGGTTTGATACTTGTTTAAATTTTTTTCCAAGACTTCCGTTTTCATCAGGTTTGGAAATACATAAGATATGGGCATAGCATATAATTTTAAGATGGTCTAATATAGTTATATTGCCTGAATCTGATCCAGTAGTAAAATAATTATTCACTGCGATTTTGTGTTTTGGCCTATTAATCAAATGACAGTGTCATCTCAATTTAAAAAATAGTTCATTAAAATATACGACTGAATTTTTTTGTTGTTGTTTATTTTCTCCACAATATTTGTGTTGTGCAGCTTCACCTATGGAATGGTCATTGAATACTGAATGGTCATGGAATACTGTGTGTGCAATTTGAATCAGGCTGCATATTGTCTTGCAAAATTATGGTCCCTCCAGCAACTCAATACAACTATGGGAATTATGCTCAGATTTCCTAATGAAGGGAGGACTTTAAAAAGAAAGGAGGAAATGAAGACTGTGTAGGTGCAGTTTTATCTATGGTGTCTGATTTGGTAGCTAATCCAAACTGTTAAGATTGTAGAAAAGTAGCTGTTTGGGTGGGCAGAAAGGAAATAAAAATTAGGCTTCCTTCAGATTTTAATACTTAAATAATTTTTGAACAGAGAATATACTTATGAATTACACCCTCTCTGCCCCAGCTCCACCCATATCGATTATTAATAGTCAGTAAAGAGGAATTGTCAGGAACATGGACTTGGGAGGAGAGATTGCCTCTGTGATGCATTTTACTCTGTCACTTACCAGCTTTTAGACCTTGGACAAATTGTACAATATGAGACAGTACCTACTTCACAGAGTTATTTTGACAATAACACACATTCAAAAAATTTATGTGCTTGTGATTCTCTTCCTCAGGTAATCAGCTTCAGGACAGGTGCATCACTGACTGAATAAAATAAAGTGCTTAGAGCATAGAGTAGTTCATAAAAAGCTTCGTGTGAATATCCATGACTATTCTTATGGTTAGTACTAACGGTGCTGGGGGATGACTGTGCTCATTCTGCACAGTTACTATCAGGGCAAAGTGACATTGCTGCCGAGCAAGGTAGGTGCCTGAGACTAGGGCAGGAGGTGGGAGGAATCACCATGCAGGGGAGAAGGGGAGTCAGGGATTATGGGACACCTGCCTTCGAGTAGAGAATTAGTTTGTGTGATCAACTATATCTGTAGTGAGAACTGCACCCCATATTTGCTCTTGGTAACCCTGCTCAGCCCCTTTTTATAACCTTTATATTATACAGCTTTTTGTATAATTAAGGAACCTGAAACCAGCTCATCCTGCAATGTTTTGAGCATTGCTTTTCTCTAGGCACTAGCTAAGTGCTTTATTGTCACGCCAAACTCCAAGGTAGATAACACGGTTATCTATGTCTAACTGATGACATATCTGTATCATGGTTATCTATGTCTTACTGTATTCAGGCACTGAGAGGTTAAAGCTTTACCCACTTGTATTTAAAGTGATGCTACACAGTATCAAAGAATATGGTCAGTGAATTTATTGTGGCCTACCTCTACATTGAAAATAAAAGGAGAAATTGCCACATTCATCTTAATATTCCACATGTGCTGAGTTGATTATAAGCTGCTCTCTTTCATATCTCAGTGTTTTTTACCCTTTTGTCTTTCTACCTCAAATAACTATATTACTGAAGTTCCTCATATGTTTTGTTATAGTTGCCATAAACCTTACCTGTGCTTCTGAATTTTGTCCTAAGTTTCAGTTAATCTATCATAGAACCTTTCTTGATGAGCTGAAGCAGAATTGGTCTCTTCCATCTCTTTTATATCACAAATGCATAGCACATAGCTTGGTATTTTGTTTCACCAACTGCATTGCAAATTTTTATTTACTTGCCTCTCTGTTAGTCCTTACATTTTCACAGTAAGAATCATGTTGCTTTTCTTCCTTTCTCCCCTAATGCTGTTTGGTACATGATAAAGACTTAATAAATGAAAGGAGGGAAGGAAAAATAAAACAGTAACAACTGGTATTACAGAAAAATGAATATATGTATCAGTCATTGTTTACTAGAGAAACAGATATAATGCAAGATATAAAAATATGAAAGAATTTACAGATTGGCTTATAGTGGCCACACACACAAAGTAGGGTGTAGAAGAGTGCAAAAGATCCATTGTGAACTGGGGATCTGAAGGATGCAGTTGAAGACCTGGAGCTCCATGTAATATCCCACGGTAGTCCATATCAGGAGGCTGAAGAATCTGCTCCAGAAACCAGGAGATGGCATCCAAGGTGAAGGCAAAGACTGGACCTGCTTTGAAGAGGACTGAAGGGCTTCCTCCTTCTTCATTTCCCTTCTGTACCATTCTGGTGACAACCGTCCCTAGGGTAGGTCTTCCACACCCAGAACTATGCTGAGCCAATCTAGTAAGGCATTACGTACTCAAGTTGAAACAATCAATCAACTTTCACAGTATAATTAAAGTTTATATGGAGAAATAATTGCAATCAGTTTCATTAAATCATAATGAATCCAAATTTCAGCTTTTTCATTTTCAGACTATATCATAAATCAAATTGTCTGATAGAAATTTGTAAAAATTCATAAAGGGAATTATGGTTTGTGATAAGCATGTTAAATCAGGATATATAATTTGTTTTTAGTTATGGAAAAGGAACTAAACATTTTTATGTTTCAATAACAGAAATCATATATTAATTATAAAAGATTCAAGTGATGCAGAAGAATGTAAGGCATACTGTGAAGCCCTTTTCTTTCCCATTTCTCCAGCCCCATCAGCAAAGTCAGACGCTGTCAGTAATTGTCTTTCTAGCCATTTTTTAAAGTACCTTTAAGTGTTTAATTTCCTGGACACATGATTTTAAATTTTGTTACTTGTGTATATTTGTGATACATAATAATCACATTCATCTTGGGGAATTTGTTCATATACATATCACAGTTTGATCATTTTTTAGTCACCCTACCCTCACCCCTGCTTCCTTCCCTTTCCTATCTCCAGCGTCTTCCTTTCTAGCATTTATTCTTTAATGAAATTTATACCATTTTTAATTTTTACTTTTAAATATTTGTAATGTTTTGGAGTCTTTTCTATGCTCATGTATTTGTATATACTTATTGTTTCTTATGTGTGGCTTGTTGCTCTTAGCATCATATCAGTAATCCGATGTATAGATATACCAGAATTTATTTAACCATTTGTAGTACCCTCATTGGTAGTATCCTTTCCCCAATCAGTTTTCTTAATTTTGGGGATGATGGGGGTTGACCTCAGGACCTCATGTATGCTAGGGATGCACACTACCACTAAGCTACATCACTGGCCATGTCAGTTTCTCAAATTCATGCTACAAAATAAATCACTGACCATCTAATAGAGATAGTATGTACTTAATGGACTAATTTAAAAGATAGAATTTCTAGAAATGGAATTGTCTTGAAAAAAGGGTAGATTTTAACTTTTGATAGATTTTTGCTAAACTATCTTCTGCCTAATTTACCCAGTATAAGTTCTGAAAATTTGTATCTCTCTGTTTACTTTGTCAACACATTATGTAACAATATCTACTCAATATCTTTTGTTAAAAAAAGAAACTTTTATGACAATGAACTTGTGATTGTTTTATACACTAATTAAGTATCATTTCTCATCTTGGACCACTTTTTTGTTGGATTTGTGGATTTTTAATGTACTTGGTTTTTTTCTCCAATTAAATATTTTGTCTCAAAGTATTCTTGTTTATTGACTTTATGTTCTTGTTTGTTGAAAGAAAGCTTTGGATTCTTTTTTTTTTTTTTTTGTGGGTACTGGGGGTCGAACTCAGGACCTTGTGCCTGCCAGCAGGCACTCATGCCGCTGAGCAATATCACCGGCCCTTTTTTCCTTTGTATGTGGGTACCAGGAGTCGAACTCAAGACCTCGAGCTTGCCAGACAGGCACTTATGCCGCTGAGCTATCTCACCAGTGCAGCTTTTGATTCTTATGTGGCCAAATTTGTCAGTTTTTTTCTATAAGAATTCTCAGTGTTTGTCAAGCTAAGGGTTGTCTTCCTATTCCATATATATAGTTTATTGAATGTTTCTAATAGTTTCTAATAATTCAGCCATAATTTATGTTTGGATATCATGTGAGGGGAAGGTCTAAAAGCATATATTTTTGTTTCCAAAAAAAGGCAAATAATCAACTTTTCTCACAGGACTTTTAATCACTCCACTTTATTGTTTATAGCCTTTGAGATTAAACGCAGGGTCTTTGCACTGAACTATAGCCTAGTTCTTTTTAAAATGTTTATTTTGAGACAGTGTCTTGATAATTTTACCTATTTTAACTACCATGGCCTCATAACTTTTTTTTTTTTTTTTAATGTGGGTACTGGGAGTCAACCTCAGGACCTCGTGCTTGCTGGGCAGGTGCTTATGCCGCTGAGTCATCTCACTGGCCCCGTAACATGTTTTGAAATAGTTCATATATATTCTCCTTACCTTTCTTTCTTCCCTTCACTGTGTTTCTTGTTAGTGAGTTTTATTTCAATTAGTCTTTCCAGAAGCTACTCAATTTCATCTCAACTGTGCCTCTTCCAAAATTTTTCTTGCTTTGTTGATTTTTTTTTACCATGGAAATATGACTTTCTAAGTGTAATTTTCATGTTTTGTCCTTTTCTTTCATTTGCATTTGTGGGTTATTTCTTGGGATAGGTCTTTTGGCATAGTTTTAAAATTTTTAGATGTTCATTTGTCTTTAGTGGTGTTTTCTTCAAGGGAAAGTTTATTCACATGGGTTGTGGGAATATCTCTTTGGAAAGGTTTTGCTTTTGCCTGTTCTAGGTCTTCAGGATTATTTTCAGATTAAGATCAATTTTTAAATAGTATCACTTGAATACAAAATTATTTACTTGCTAACCATGTGATCATTCTTTCATATACATGTTGACCAATGTCTTAGTTACTCTTCTTTCATTGCTGAGACAAAATACCCAACACCCAAAGTTAAAGGCATAAGGATTTATTTAGCTCCCAGTTTGTAGAGGTTTCGGTCTCTAATTGGCTGGCTCCAAGGCAGGGTGGCATAGCAGACAGGCATCACCGTGGAGAAACAGTTCATGGTGGGCAGAAGGTAGCAAAGCAAACAAAGGATTGCCACAGCTCTTTCTATCCCTTATATCTTATCCAGGCTACTTCCAGTGGATAGCACTCACATCTTTAATCCTAGCACATTTGATCCTAGCATTGCTCAATGAATCAATCTCAGTGTCACACACTCTAGATCCAGCCACCTCTGAAAAAGCCCCACCTATGACTGCATGAGGCTTTCGGGGTACATCTAAACACAAGCCATAACAACCAGATATATATCTATATCTATCTATCTATCATCTATCTATCTATCTATCTATCTATCTATCTATCTATCTATCTATCTATATTAAAGAAATGTCACTTTAGATCATTTGCCCAGTTTTAATTAGATGATTTGCTTTTTTGCAATTTAATTTTTGAATTTTATATTTCAGATTTTAATACTTTGTTGGCAAATATTTCCTCTCATTTCATAGGTTGTTTCCTTGTTAATTGTTTTATTTGCTGGGCAGAAGCCTCTTATTTCATATAAACCCATTTGTCTACTTTTGGTTTTTGTTTTCTGTGTTTTAAGGGTCTTATCCAAAAATTATTAACTCTAGCAATGTCCTAAAATTTTTGCCTTACATTTTCTTTTAGTAGTTTCGTGGTTTCAAGTCTTACATTTAGTTTGATCCAGTTTGAGTTGATTTTTATAAATAATGATTGGTAGAGCTCAAGTGAAACCACTCAATTTTAAAATTTGAAAAATTAAGGTGCACAAGCCACAGGCTCACATTGTTTAGGAAAAAAAGTGACAACATTATGAAACAATTTTTTGTAATAGAAGTTTTCCAAATGCTCACTCCATAGTACATGTTTCTGTTATAAAAATCATCATCTTCTCATTTATTGTTAAAACGTCACCTTTACCATGAAAGTCCAGCTCCTGTTCATGTGTGTGTGTGTGTGTGCACATGCGCACACATGTGCATTCTTGTCTGTCTGCTAATTGGCAAACCAATAAATTCTTTTTTTTTAAATGAGCAAAATAGGGGCACCTTTTCTTTCTAAGCAAAGCAAAATCTAACAAGATTCCCTTCTTTTAAGTAACTTACCAGTGTAAATAAAATGATCACTTACAATCTTGTTACCCAGTATAATGAAGATCTTTTTTATGAAATTAACACTATTGAGGCATGACAATGATTTTTGTCTCTAAATAATTGAATTGGGCTGTATGTCCACCTTCCGCATCTGCCCTTCTCAAGCTCTCCTTTACTTCCTCTAAGTGCAAGTTCAGGAGTCCCAGAGATGCTTTCAGTTCTCTTCAACTCATCAAAAATTTAGAGTTTTCCAAGCCGGTTTTATAATTTGTGAAAATGGTTCACTGAACTCAAGATTATGCCTTACTTATTATTAGAACTCTATATAATAAAACATGAATTAGAAATAAAGGGAAAAACAGGGGGTAAAGTCTAGGAGGTCTACACATATGATGTTGGCTCAGTACATATGTGATCTTCCCAGCACTTTAATGTGGGGAAATGCCCAGAATATCATTTACTCTGAGCTCATCTGAGCTGTGATTTTCAGAGATTTTGCTGGGATCCATGGCATAGGCAATTTTTATTTAATCATTGGTCATCAGATTGAACTCAGTCTCCAGCACCCTTTCTCTGCCTGAGCTGATGTTTTATGGTTGAAAGCTTCAAAACTCTAATCATATTGTTAATTTTTCTGAGAGGGTAAGACTTCCACGTGAATAATTCTGTTGGCATAAACTGTCTTAGGAGACCGCAGTAGCATAAAGTTTCAGTGTCCACCCCAACAACATGATGAGACTTATTATTTAGGAACTTCCAAAGAGTTAGAAGTGACATGCCCGGAACTGTAACAAAGGACAAATAGATTACTTCCCACAAAGTAAACTGCCCATGTTGTGACAGGCAGAGAGTACATGGGTAAGTAAAGTACAAGATTAACTTCTCAGAAACTTCAGCTGTTTTCTCATGACAGGTCCTAACCGCACATGACATGCAACTAATACTAACTCCAGATGATAGTAGCAAAAGCTAAACCATAGGTAACTATAAACAGAAGTAGTATTTCATCTTTGTGCTCCAATGGTTCTTCTTTTATGCCACCTAGTGTACTTGTGTTCCATTTCAATGTCACTGCCCAAGAGATCTCATGACTAAATAATTCAGGAGTTGGAGATGAATTATACAATTGTTCTTAAGTCCTTTATCCTACTCAGTGAAAAAAATTAGTCTCTGATGCTCTTGACACGTCTTCCTGTGGGTGTATCTTTCTGCTCATTCACGGGTTTGTCCAGCCGATATTATATTGGTTACTGGCCAATAGAATCAGAACAAATAAAGT
Organism: Erethizon dorsatum; assembly: GCA_028451465.1. Classification (NCBI taxonomy): domain Eukaryota; kingdom Metazoa; phylum Chordata; class Mammalia; order Rodentia; family Erethizontidae; genus Erethizon; species Erethizon dorsatum. Next base: position 28,542,394 of record CM051831.1, read on the forward strand.
GCACAGTTTACCCAAGAGGAGAACCCTAATACATAATTCAGATTACAAGGATCAACTCCAAGATCCTGGTTCCAGAATGAGAAAACACATGAAAAGGATGTAAGAAGAGTGACACTCAGCCCTAAGCAGTTGCACTAAGCCCACGTGTAATGTTTGTAAGGAATAAAAGTTTGTGGTTGTAAGCCTCATACTTGTGCAGGGTTTGTTTGAGACACATTTATAATATGACATTCTAGGGAGACAGAGGTAACTTTAGAAATACTTTTTACTTCCCAGACAATCAAGAGAGTGAGTCAATTTTAAACCTAGCCTAGGCAACTTAGTGAAAATTAAAAGATAAAAAGCCTGGGTAAGTAGCTCGGTAAGACAGTACTTGCCTAGCATGCATGAACCCATGAGTTCAATCCTCAGTACTGCCTTTTGTTTTGAAAATCAATGATTAATATTGGGTGGATGAATAAACACTTCACCAGATGCAAGTATTACTTGTTAGGTCCAACATTTAACTGGAGAGAATTTGTAACTTCCATATCCTTCCATATCCTCTGTGGTATTATTTTCCCTTTCCTCACTTAATAATATAGTCTTAAGAGCATTTGATGTGTCAGGTAAGGCAGGTCTGTCTGTGGTAGGTGGAGTAGCACTGGTCTGGCTCAGGTTGTCAGAGCTCAGCAGGAAGAAGGGAGACCATGCAGGGGTTGGATGGAGTCAAGCACAGTGAAGTAAATATAGCCATGGGGGTGGGAAAGTGTTCTGGCATGGACGACCAAAGAGTTGATGGTGTTTACACATGGCTTTTGCCTGGTCAGAGTACCAGACAATAGGAGAACTGAGGAGAGTGTTCACTAGGGAAAGCCAGGTGTAGAATGCTATATTTTGAAAGGGGAATGGGGTACCCGTGTTTTGGGATGGTCAGATGCAGTGCTTGAGCTCAAGCAGGCTGAGGAGCATATCCATGCCTAAAGTCATTTTTCTGGGGACTCAGAGGCCCGAATGTGTAAAGAAAGAGACCTTGTGGATCTGGTGTGAGATCTAAGCATCTGGAAGAGGTAAGAAGGGTACCCATGTGTAGTGTAGGCTCAAACATGAAATGGGATTTAAACCATAACCAAGGTGAGGTGAGCATCCTCCCAGATGGTGGACCTGGTGCTGGTAAGGAGGGTGTCTCTGCGGTGGAAAGTCCAGTGTGAGAACTCAGAGCCTGAGCAATGTAAGGATGACATCCTTGCTAGCACGACATGGAGAGTCAGAGCCCAGGCAGCATAAGGAAATAGTCTATGCAGAAGGTAGGTTTCAGAGGCTGAACAGGATAAGGGCAGGTAGCTAGTGTGGAGAGTCTGAGCTTTACAAGTTGAGGAGGGCCTCTACCCATGTGGTCATCTTTTGTGGGTGTCAGAGCTCAGGAAAGCTAAGTGGTGGCTGCGGGATCTGCATCAGGCATGAGAACACAGAGGGCAGGGGCTTCCCTATGAAGCATAGGGTGTCAGCACCCCAGTGAGGTGAGAGTGTCCTGGGAGGAGGTTGTTACCTGACCTTGTGCAGGACACCCGAGGAGAGTGGGGAGAGCTTCGGGAGAGAGGACAAGGACTTGGACTCCAGGTTAGAGTCCAAGCAGAGAAAGAACTGTGCCTTAGTTGGAGAAGGGTGGCCTTGATGATGGGAGATTGATAATACCCTGAAAACAATCAAGTGAATCAGTTAGAGACAATGAACTCATGCTTATCACTGTAACCAAAGTGAGTTTGAAATGTTGAAATCGAAAAAAAACTAGAATGAATCTTGTGGCACTAAAGCAACATTAAAGATACCTGTGCAAACTCATAGTTTTCAGTATATTTACGTGTAGAAATTAACATAGAAAAAATATAGATACATGGAGAGGTAAATTGTAGGGGGGAATGCAGAGAAAGTGCCAGGTGGGAGAGATTAAAGAGGGGAATCTTTGGGGGTGAGGACAGCTAATGGCAAATAACCTAAATGTGGGGCATAAGCATGTTTGTGGAAAAGTACTACAAGAAAAATTTAGTTTTTAGAGAGGTTTCCCTATTGCCTGTGAGGGAAAAACCATATTTAGCACTACTTTTAAGTTTATCCTTGTCTACAAGTGATTCCATTTAATTATCCTCCATGTTAAAACATAAGTCATATGTACCTGGTCTTAGAATGTAGGAGCTAGAATGTGCCTGATCAGCTGCAAATGATGAAGTGAATGTGATGTGCACAAGTGTTAGCTTAGGTTGGTTTCTATGCAACAATATTTACACATAGATGCGTGTGTACTTTATTTTTGCTGTGAGAGACCACAGTTCTCTCTTTGCTTGGTTCCTCTTTTCCTTCCTTCCTGTTTTTTTCTCTTGTGGTTTGAGTTTTCATTTTTTTTATATTTGAGAATTGCATTGCACATGGTTAATAGCCACAGTCGTCACTGTGCCTGTCCTGGTGAGGGCACCTCCGTCTGGGACCTGAGTGATTCCACGGTGTGGTTTCTAGTTCTAATGAGATTCCTCTCAAGGTTACTGGCCTTTTACTACACGGCTCCTGTCTTGCTGAATGACTGGAGAATCTATCACCATGTTTGAGCCTTATTTATAAGGTGTTTTAGGAAAAGGATGAAACAGATTTTCTGAAAAAGCAGAAAATCTCTTCTCAACATGGCTTTGGAAATCACTTATGCTGAACTGAGTTTGAAAACTGAATCGAAGTCCTCAGGCAGCAACTCATTGTCTCCTGATGGTAAGAAATTATTTCTAGCATTTGGAATTAATGATGAGGTGCAGGATGGGCAGAGGGTTTATGAAGCCAGGATGGGTGGTGTTAGTTGCTGGTTGTCTGAGATTCCATGAAAAGTGCGAGTATCATCAGACTGAGTTACCTGAGGTTACCTGTAGCTAAGCGCTCAGGAGCTATAGGGATGTACAATGGAAATGAAAAATTCATGATGCTTTCTTTACTCTTAACATTTAGCCTAAAGCATATTTTACAGGTTATCGTATATCCTTAAATACAGAAATATATATGGCTGCGTGAATATATTTTTCCAAAAAAGAAATTACATTATATAATCCTGAGGTTTACTTTTACCTGCTTGACAATATTTCGTAACTTCAGGAAAAAAAATTTTTTTTAATTTGTTTGGTACTTTTATCTTGAAGGGTTTTTTGCTTTGTTTTGTTTTGTTTTGTTTTTGGCAGGGGTCTGCATCCAGGGTTTTATACGTGCTAGGCGGGTGCTCTAACAGTGAACTACATCCCCAATACAGAAAATGGTTTCAAACCATGATGTGACTGACCTAAAAGGTTAAATAAGATAATAAATATTTATGTGCTATAGTACATAAAACTTTAAGGCTGTAAACACTATAGGAGGTTATTTAAATATTAAATGAAACACTGTGCAATCATATTAAAGTATGTTAAACAACAAAATATGCTGATATGAAAAATGTTAATGATATGAGGGTAAAAGAAATAGTTCAGAAATCAGTATATATAGCATATCCGTAATATGACATAATATGCATTTATACACTTAAAAATTGCTAGAAGGATATATACAAAAGCATTAGCAACAAGTTTTCTCAGTGGAAAGAATTTATATTTTTGTACAAATTTTAAAGTTTCTACAATCAACATCATCCTTTCCTATTTCTACTTTAATATTACTTCAAATTCTATGCTATTAGAATTATATGTCATGCAAGTGAAGAAGAGGAGGAAGAGAAAATTAGAACAAAATTTATTACTGATGAAATTAATTTGGTTTCTCCTTCAGTTCCCAAAGAGAAGGCAACCTCTCACCAAAGTAATCCTGGTTTTCCCAAGCTGCTTCTCACCACATTATTGATACTTTTCCTACTCTTGGCAATCTTATTCCTTGTTGCTTTCATCAGTAAGTATACCAGTAGAATTAACAAGCAATGTCTGCTTTACACGAAGGGATGATACCCATTAAAAATTGACATTTGACAATGGGGTTTTTCCATCAACTGAACAAGAAATTTTCTTTGGGGCTATATAATTTATAGGAATCCCTTAAGGATTGCCCTCTTTGTTTGGATTTAGTTATTTTGCTTTAAAAACAATGAAATCATTTCTCACTGGAGCAACTGAAGTGTAAATGTTTATGTATGTGTTGGTGCTGTCAAGTGAAATCTATGGGGCCTCATCTCTGTGTAAGGCCAGATGAATTTGCGTGCACAGACACTGATACATTGAGATGTTCAATTGGACAGAAAAGAGATTAAAAAAGGGAGAGGCAACTTCTCCAATGAGATGCTTCTAATTATTTTTATGCTGCCCAAAAGAGTGTGAAATATAAAAGATAATTTAGCAAGTATGTGGATATCTGCTTATCTTGGCTTTCAAAACTGTTCAAACTTTTAGCAAATGTAAAATTATTAAATTTTCAAGTACATATTTTATGCATTCATTTAGTCATTCAATAAGTAGTAATAGCCATGTTCTGTAATGGACAACATACTATACTCTGTCAAGCTAGAAATCCAGAAACAGACATCCTTTGATCTCAAAAAAAGAAAAAAATTGAAGAGTCAAATGGATCAGTGCTTACATCATTGTATGGGAAGAGTTGGGCAGGTGACAAGTAGGCAGGGAAGACCGAGAGAGACTTCCTACAGAAAGTGACATCTAGAACTGTGTTTATTAGGAGCGAGTGGAGACTGCACTTGCATGTAGTGCAGAGCTGCTTCTGCACATTCCGTTGGCCAAGGGAAGTATTAAAGCCAACAGTGGAGAAATAGACCCCATTTCATGAATGGAAGAGACTCAAAGTCAAATTGGAAAGAGGTGTGGATGCAGGGAGGGTTGAAAATTTTGCCCATTTTTTCAATGTTTCACAGTCTTGGAAAGATACTGAAGATTTCAAGAAGGAATTGATATAATGCAATTTGAGTCATAAAAGTATATTTTTACATAGGTGTGAAAATATATTTATGAGGAGGAAATTAGAGGTAAAGAGAGAAGTTATGTGGCTAATCTATAATCTGATTTTAAAATAGAGCTTGACCTAAGGAGGGTGTTAGTGAAGAAAGAGACAATGAGTCAAATTTTGAGTGAAAAGGACATAGAATTAAAGAGGCAGGCCTTGATGAATATTTAGATCTGTGGATTAAAGATGCTAAAGAAGTAAATTGTGACTCTAATATCTGGACTTGATAAACTCAGCAAATATGAAGTTATCCAAGGAGGGAGGAACTATAGATGAGTAGCTAGCTTGGGTTGGAAGATGTTGATTTTAGTTTAAAGCATGTTGAGTTGAACCTCACACGTACATGTCTAGTGGGAAACAGAACTTCTGAAGCTGCATCAAGAATGAGTAAAGTTATCCACATGACTTCCAAACAGGTAACACTGCAAAAATATATGGTATCACACAAGAACAAGATTAAGTATGAGAATGGGGGATAAGTATGGAAAAATAAGGAATGTTCCATTTCAAAAGAGGCGAATGGAGAAAGTGGAACTTATAAAAGAGTGTAAGAAGAAGCAGCAAGAACAGCAAATAGCAGTGTCCCAAGAGGTGAGAAGGAAGAGAACTGCGGTTAAGTATTGCATGACATCCAATAGGAAAGTGAACAATATTGGTCCCAGGATGTCACAGCTTTTGTGAAATAGTGGCTGTAAAAGCCAGAATATGGTGGGTCAAGGAGCAAAGAGGAGGTAAGGAAAAAAAGAAAGAAATTCAGTTTCTAGGAGAACAGTTGAGTTCATTTTAAATTTACGGAGACAGGAGAGTGTGTACTGAGGAGTCAGAGCCAGTTGGGATGGAGATAAGAAAAAGAAAGAAGAGGAAGAGAATAATATGCTCTCAATCAATTTTGAGTTGTTTTTAAATTTTCCATTCTCTAAGTTAACCTAGTATTCATAATTAGCTAAGTCCACTTTCCTATAAAGCCTCAGGGTGTGTAACCCTTAAATGCAAGTATTTATCTGCCCTTCACTCCACATCTCCTAAGATTTACCCTTTGTATGTGTCTTACATTGAGTATTGAGGGAGAATATGGACAAATATCTTTTGACCCATTGTGATGGAAGTGCCATGTCCTCTTTGAACTATTGATCTTTCAGCTATTCATGGAAACTTTTATGGTTTTTCAGGGTGGTAGGGTTAGGATTTCATTGACTGTGCGGTGATGGGAAAACTTTTCCAGTCAGACTCTTTCTACTAAAGTAATTGGGCATTTGTAAATGTTTGTGTGAAGAATGTAAGAAAGAGAAGAATTCAAGTAGAGAACACAGTCATGATACTAACTAGGAAAGTGAATTGTTCTTATTCTCTTTTTCAGTTTTCTTTCAGAAATATTCTCAGCTTCTTCGAGAAAAGAAGACTCTTATAGAAGGCTCACAAAAGCACCCAGAAATGGAGTGTACAAAAACCAATTCAACCACAGAAGGTAAAATTTACTATGCCTAGAATGCAGTTGCTGAAAATAGTACATAGGATCCCAAGTCAGTATTTCCAATAATGTTCCCAGGTAGCTCATACTAAGAAGTGGATTCTCATGATCATTATAAGCTACAAGTATACCATTATATAGAATCTGAACTTTTGTGTGTATCTTAACTTGTATGTGCAAAGCTTGATAATAACAAAGGTTATAATGCTTTTAGCTTTCTTCAGCCTTTGCTCATTTCTAAACTGTTTTGTACACTACTCTTCCCTTCCTATCCCTGTTATAACCATTTGATTAAAATGATGATGATGATGACTTCTATTGTGGGTAATTATTTCAATTTTTAAAGAAATACTGTATTTTAAAGTTTTATAATATATATTTTTATACTTACAGGAAAGCTGAGCATACGACACGAAAAGATCCAATTTTAAACACATCATGCACATAGAGTATCTCCTCTTATTAGCATCATATGTGAGGAGGGGTGATTGTTACTCCTAATGAACACATACTGATACATTATCATTAATTAAAGTTCATGACTTTTTTCTTCTAGGAATTTAAATAAAGGTTTTAAGCATGCTAGCAAGCACTCTACCAGTGAGCTACATTCTCAACCCAAAGTTCATAATTTATTTCCATTTTCTTCTCATGTTTTTTTCCTCTTATAATTCCATGCAGGGTACTACATTCGATTTAGTTGTCATGTCTTTTTAATCTCTTTCTGGCTATGAAGGGTATTTAGGCTTTCTTTGTATTTGAGGACACTGAAGGTTTTGAGGAATGCTGCTGTGATAAATTATAGGGTGTCTCTATATAGCAATATGATATTTAGAATGACTAGATTGGGGTAATTAGTTTTTGAGACAGATCGGTTATAAAATACGGTTTTCTTCTCATCTCATTTCAAGGGTATAATGTTATGAAAATGATCATCTTTTTTTTGTGGGTATCGGGGGGTCGACCTCAGGACCTCGCGTGCCAACAGGCACCCATGCCACTGAGCGATATCACCGGCCCCTTTTTTGTATGTGGGATCCGGGAGTCGAACTCGGGCCCTCGCGCTTGCAAGGCAGGCGCCAACGCCGCTGAGCCATCTCACCGGCCCATGAAAATGATCTTGACTATTAATGTTGACCTCGATCCCATAACTCAGTAGTGTTTGTCAGGCTTCTCCATGAAAAAGCTATTCTTTTCTTTCCCTTTCCACGCTGTACTCATAGTTCACGTTTCAGTGTTGTGGACTTATCTCCCTGAACTCTAGGTGCAGTGTTGTGTTACTCAAGATTCCCCAAAGAAACAGAACCAGTAAAAAAAAAAGGATATAATTTATTTTAAGGATTGACTAAGGTCTCAGGCCAGCAGGCAGGAGACTCTAACAGGACTGGCTGTCTGAGTCAAATGCACACTGCCGAAGAGCTGGGAAGAGCCAGTGTGGCAGATGGAGCCCAGAGGTAGACAGCCAGAGAATTTCTCTTGTGGGATTCAATAGATTTTAGCACATTGACGGAGTTTTACAACTATAACCACAGTCAAACTTAGGTCATTTTTGTTATCCCAAATCAAAGTACTCTATCTACTAGGTATCATCTCCTAATCCCTCTCTTCTAAATCTAGGCAGCCACTGAGCTACTCTCTGTCTTCATAGGTTATTTTATTCTGGGAATTTCTTTCTTTCTTTCTTCTTTCTTTTTCTTTCTTCTTTCTCTTTTCTTCTTTCTTTCTTTTTTCTTTCTTTTCTTTCTTCTTTCTTTTTCTTTCTTTCTTTCTTTCTTTCTTTCTTTCTCTCTCTCTCTCTCTCTCTTTCTTTCTTTTTCTTCTCCTTTCTTTTTTTCTTCTCCTTCTTCTCCTCCTTGTTCTTCCTCCTTTTCCTCCTCCTCCTCCTCCTTTGCCCTGACCCTCTCCCTCTTTCAAAATAGATAAAGATCATTAAACAATAAAGACCTTAACATATCCAAAGAAATGTAAATCCTGTGAGCTCTTACACCATATTGGAGTGAAACCAGAGACCTACAATGGAAACACACTTGGAATATAATAACTCTTTTTTCCTTTCTCTTTTCTCTCTCTCTTGTTCCTATTAAGGTTTTCATATAAGGGAAACCATACAATGTTCCAGCTTGTGTGTCTGATTTACTTCACTTAACATTATAGTCTCAAGGTATATCCATTATCCTACAAATGCCTCAAGTTTATCTTTCTTAATTGCAGAGTAGTACTTCATTGTGTATAGGTACCAAATTTTCTTTATCTATTCATCTGTTGATGGGCATATAGAGTTATTCCAAGATTTAGCTATTATGAATTGTGCTGCTTTAAACATAGGTACACACATATCATATTATTGTTTCATTTATCACTTCTTCACTTTCTGGAACTACAGAATGCTCCAGACTTGTTGCATATTTCTTGTCTCTATTCTAAAATCTACTGTTTCTCTGAGAAGCCTTCCTTCTATGGAAGAAATGTATCCTTCAAATGTTCATGTGTTATATTTTTATTTTTATTCAGGACAATATTTTTTTTTAACATTTCCTTTCATACTTCTTTGACCCGTGGATTATTTAGAAGTGTGTTGTTTAGTTCCAGGTATGTGATGATTTTCTTGTTTCCTTTCCCCTATTAATTTCTATTTTGCTTCTATTGAGATTGGAGAACACTCACTACATGATTTAAATTATCTTATATTGTTAAGATTTGCTTTATGTGTAAGTATATTGTCTACCTTGGCGTATGTTCCCTGAGCACGTATACATAACAATGATTGTTGTGCTGTTGAGTGGAGTACTGTAAAATTGTTCATTAAATTCTGCAGGTTGATGATTTTTTGAGTCCTGTGTAGTTCCTGATTTTCTGCATAGTTTTCACCACCTATAACATATTTTCCAATTTTTCCTTCCTTGTGTATTATTTTTTACTGCATGGGTTGTGCTACTTCTGTTTGTTATATACACATTTAGGATCACATTATGAGACTCTATTTTTCTTGTATCCTGTCTCTGTGGCTCAGATTGCAATTTGTATTATTTTGTCAGATGATTTCCTGATTTCTTTCCCTTCTTCATCTCCTGTTGAGCCCAACCACTGAGTTTTTAAAAGATTATTGTATTTTCAATAGTAAAATTTCTATTTGAATCTCCATGACATCTTCTGTTTCTTTGCTAAGGCTTTCTATTTTTTCATTTGCTTCAAGAATGATTTCATCTTCTTGTTGAAGCATTTTTATTAAGGCTGCTTTAAGGTTTTCTCCCCATAATTCTGACATTTGTAACTTTCTTTGTTGACATCTATTGATTATCTTTTTAAATTAAATTTCAGAATTTCCTGGTTCTTGGTATGATAAGTTATTCTCTGTTAAACACTGGGCATGTTTAAGCATTATATTTTATCTTGCTTTTTCTGATTCTACTCTAGTGGAAGAAAAGGGCCTGATGCAGGTAGACTTGATTTACTTAGCATCAGAGGAGTGGGGCTGCTTATTATGTCTGCATGAAGATGTGCATTACAAATTCCATGTGGTCTCCCTTCCTCCGTCCTTTCAATAACATATACAGTTTTGAGAGTTGTTTTCACTTATGTCCTTCTTTCCAATAAAGGGAGAGTCTGGAGCTGTTGCCCGAAGAATTGGAAATCATTTAGTTTCCATTGCTACTTGTTTTCTACTGACTTAAAATCTTGGAACGAAAGTGCAGAGAACTGCTGCAGAATGGAGGCTCACCTGGTGGTGATCAACACCAAGGAGGAGCAGGTACTGACACGGAGATAATGGAGTCTGAGCCCGGCCTGGTTTTTGTACATCTCTTTTTGCCAAGAAGGAGGTATTTATTATTTGGGATATTGGTGCTGTCATGGAGGCTTTTAGTAAAACAGATAGGAAAGCCTTTGCATCCCCTACTTTTCTCCTGCTTCAGTAACAGTAACCTCCCTGCAAAAGAAATTGTGGGTCGAAATATAACACATGAGGCTAGAAATATAACACATGGGAGTTGAGTTGCAGAAAGAAAATATATCCTCTGAAATATCAGTTATTTCAGTTTTATGAAAGTTTTATATATCTTGAACTGCTTCACAGAAAGAGGTCTTAAATTGAATAGGGAAGTAAAGTTAAATCATGAAGAGCCACACACAACAACGAAAAATGAAATTAAAGAATCTCTGACATTATAAAAAGAAAATAATAATATCTGCAAAAATGTTCTCATTTTTGACTTTGAAGAATGCCATCACTTAGGGAAGACCAGTGGTAAAATGAGTCTGAGATGCGCACTCACTGAGATCGTGCACAGCAACTGTTTCCATAAATAATGAAAATCAGGCTGACGAGTAATGTCTTTGACCCGTCCCTGCCCAGCTGGAGATTTGTACTCTTTGGAGGCCCCACAGGGCTATTCCTGGATCCTCTCCTTTTCTTCCTCCTTCTGAATGACCGTACAGAACTCAGCTGAAATATTACTAAAGTCGAAGTATTTCATAAATATGTGTAACTATGTGTCAATCAACATCTTCTAACTGTTTAAAAAGAAGGAATTGTTAACCAAACTGATTTGGTGCTTCTACATTGTATACACGTAACCAATTATCACACTGTACCTCATACTTTTGTGGAATTAAAATACTCATTTGAAATTAAAAAAAAGCATAAAATATTGGAACAAATAAAGAACTCAATACAGCAGAGTACTATAAAGGATGTGATTTATTTTTTTCCTTTTATTAGGATTTCATCATCCGGAATCTGAAAACAGACACTTACGTGGGGCTGTCAGATCCAAAGGGTCAGAGACACTGGCAATGGGTTGACCACACACCATACAATAAAAGTGCCGCGTGAGTACAGAGTTAGATAGAGGAGCCCTTGGTCCTGGACCAGGAAGGATATTTAGGGTGATCCAGCTACCAGTTATAGTACTGAAAGAGCTCACTCTTGTAGGAGCTGTAGGGTACTGGATTAAAAATTTTATCATTTTATTTAATCATCACGTGAACCCAATGACATACATTGTTCTTTTTCCCACTACAGGGGAGAGAAACCTGAGTTAGGAGAGTGTAGATAATTCTGCTAGTCTAATATTTCATATGCATGTAATTCTTCAAAAACACTTGGATACTTCAGTTATCACCAACTTTGGCATTCATGTTTACTGTGTGAATACATAGTGACATTACTTTATCCCCAATTTTTATATGTGAAAATTGGAAATGAAGAAAATAAATTTCTTGACTGAGATCACAGTGATAAGTTCTTTATCTCATTCTTTATAAAGGAACAATATTTTATATCGTACCTGGATAGAATCTGTTCAGCATATAAGACCCATGGATTGAAGGTCCTCTGGGAACTTGATCTAAGGATAAACAGATAGAGGAGATCCTCTGGGATATCTTTGGGGAGGATAATTAATGCAATATGCTGTGAGAATACTGTGTGACATACTGGGCACAGTTTGCAAGGGAAATGTCAGAGATACAGATGCAGGAGAAATTGCATGTGAAATAAGGAAGAGTTGAGTTGGGAATATTTGACCCTGACCTCTAGAGTTCAACCCAAGCCCCCTTATTATCTCTAATCCTTTTCAGAACATTGTTGGAAAAAATACATTCATCTTTTTTTTCTCACTTTCAGATTCTGGCTTCGAGGTGAGCCCAATTATAATTTTGAGCATTGTGTCGTGCTAACACGTCAGTATAATCGATGGGGCTGGAATGATATTTCTTGTCATATTAAAAAAGGTTCAGTTTGTGAGATGATGAAGATCTACTTATGAATCAAACATTCTTCAGGGACATGTGGTTGAATTGGCATCCATCATTATAGTGACAGCTAATAAATTTTGGTTTATTTGTTAGAGATGTCTTATTTGTTAGAATTTGTTAGAATTTTGGGGTAGGTAGTCAACTACTCCACTTATGAGAAAATTGGTCCACATATTTATTTGTTTATTCATTCATTTTCTCATCACAAAATGAGTACTTATGAACATTTCCCATGTTCCATAGACTGTACCGGAGACCCATTTGTGCACACATGGAAGGCTTTCTTTCTAACGTCTACCTGATTGATAAGGGTTTATTTACTGATAAAATTATATGATGTGTTTCTTCCACTTAGCTGGGTTTCTTTCTCTTTTTCTCACTTTGTCATTATTGATGTGCAATTGACAAATAAAATTGTACATATTTAAGTTACATTATAATGTAATGATTTGATATACATATATACTGTGAAATGCTTACCACAATCAAGTTTGTTAAAACATCCATTACTTAACATAGTTAGCACTTTTGTGCACTAAGATTTAAGACCTCTGTAGACATATTAAAATTATGCAATATTTGACTATAGTCATTATGCTGCACATTAATTTCTTAAAACTTAATGATCTTTTAGCTGAATGTTTATATCATTTAAACATCTCCCTTTTCCCCACACCCCTCAGCCTCTATCAATCATTGTAACTTTTGATTTTATTTTGTTGACTTTTCAATGATCTTCATATAAGCTGGATCATACAGTATTTATCACTCTCTCTTGACATATTTCACTCAGTCTAACGTCTGCCCTATTCATCCATATTGTTGCAAATGATAGTATAGCCATTTTACGGTGGAACAATATTCTAGTACATAGAATATATATATGGTGTGTGTATGTATGTGTGTATTTCTGAGTGTAAGATACATTTTCATATTTTCCTTATCAATTCACCTATGAACAAATGGGTTGTTTCCATGTCTTCACCACTATAAAAAATACTGTCATGAATCTAAGTGTGCATATAGGTCTAAATAGTGCTTTTATTATTTTTGACATATTCCCAGAAGTGGGATTGTTGGAGGATATGGTAATTCCATTTTTTGAGAATCCTTTATATTCTTTTATATAATGGGTTTACCAGTTTACTCTCAAACCTACAGTGCACAAAGTTTCCTTTTTATTCCTATCTTGTGAATCCTTGGCCACTCATGTGCTTAAGATACCAATCGTCTTAGCAGATAAGAGGTGATACTGCTTTGTGTTTGCTATGGCTCAGATCTGGCTTGGCCTCCAAGGGTTCATATAATAGAAACCTGGTTCTTGGTGTACTGATGCCTTGGGGGAGGTTGAATAATTGGCAGCATGGTCAATGCTACCCTCAGAGGTATTGAGGTGGTCTTTCTGGGACTCTGACTGGGGTTTTATTTAATTAACTTCTACATCAGTGTTATATAGCTTTCAGTGTGCAAATCTTTAGTCTTTGATTACATTTACTACTAAGCATTTTCTTGTATTTGATTCTCTTATAAAAATCAGATGAGTTTTTTTTAGATAGTTTCCTTTTAGTATATAGAGACACAATTGAATTGTTAATATTTATTTTGTATCTTCCAACTCTACTAAGCTTATTAATTTACCTAACATTTGTGTGTGTGTGTGTGTGTGTGTGCATGTGTGTGTGTGTAGAGTCTTTCTAGCTTTCTTTGTACAAGATGATGTCATTTTAAAACAGAGACAATTCTACTTCCTCTTACTTGGAGGCCTTTTTACTGTTTTTTTCTTATCCACTTAGGACACCCAAATATATGTGGAATCAGCTTGTTGTTGTTCCTGATCCTCTTGGTGAAATTTCAACTTTTCAAAGTTCAAAATGATGTGAACCTGTTATACTGTAGCCCTTTCTCTGTTGAGATCTATTCTTTCAATGCCTATTTTTCTTAAAGTATTCATCATAAATATGTTAAATTTTGTTAAATACTTTTCCTTATCTACTGAACTTATATCATATGGATTTTTCTTTCATCAGGTTAATGTAGTGTATTCTATTGGTTGATTTGCTTATCTGAATCATTCTTGCATCTCAGTGGCAAATCTCACTTCCTTGTGTGATCTTTTTGATGAGCATTAAAATCAGTTTACTAGTATTTTGTTGAAGACTTTTGCATTTGCATTTCAGGGATATTTCCTTGTAGTTTCTTGTCTCCTAGTATCCATATTTGACATTGGCATTTGTGTAATGTTGACTTTTAAAAAAGAATTTCAACTTTTAATGGGAATGGTTTCAGCTTTTAACTTTTCTGAAGAGTTTGAGATGGAGTGATCTTAAGTTTTCTGAAATATTTGTTTTAATTCACCATTGAATCCATCCCTTTTTAGGCATTACTTTTCTTACAGTTTTATGTTTACAGATTCAAACTCCTAACTCATTGGTTTGTTCAGATTCTATTTCTTCATCTTTAAGTCTTATTAGGTAGGGTTCTTCTAGGGATTTATCCATATCTTCTTGGTTATTCATTTGTTGATATACAATTATTCACAGTGATAATTAACTTGTGATAATTAATTGTTTAGTCAATTTCAGTAAGGAAAAAGCAGGGGTAGATATTCTATTTGCAGACAATGCAAGCTTTGAGCCAAAACTGGTCAGAAGAAACAAAGAAGGTCACTACATACTTGTTAGGGGAAAAGTCCAAGAAAAAGAGATAACAATCATAAATATTTATGCACCAAACACTGATTCACCCAACTAGATAAAACAAATATTAACTGACATGAAAAAACAAATAAACGCTAACACAGTTGTAGTGGGGGACCTTAATACCCCACTTTCACAAATGGATAGATCAACTAGACAAAAAATCAACAAAGATATATTAGAATTAAACCAAGCCTGTGAACAAATGCACGTGGTAGATGTCTACAGTGTTCCATTACAAAACATCAGAATACACATTCTTCTCAGCTGCACATGGGATGTTCTGCAAAATAGATCATATAATAGCTGACAAAACATGTTTAAGTAAATGTAGAGGAATTGAAATCACTCCATGCATACTATCTGACCATAGTGCAATGAAATTGGAAATCAGTGACAAAGGAAACCTCAGAAATTATATTAACACATGGAAATTAAACAACACCCTTCTGAACAACCAATGGGTCACAGAGTAAATTAAAGACAAAATTGAAAAGCATACACAATTAAATGGTAATGCCAGTATAACATAACAAAACCTATGGGATGCAATGAAAGCAGTCCTATGAGGGAAATTTATAGTGATGAACTCCCACATCAGGAAAATAGAACAAGCTCAAATAAACAACCTAATGTTGAACCTCAAACTTCTAGAAAAAGAAGAACAAATCAAACCCAAAGCTCATATGAGGGAGGAAATTATAAAAATAAGAGCAGAAATTAATGCAATAGAGACTAAGAAAACAACACCAAGAATCAATGAATCGAAAAGTTGGTTCTTTGAAAGAATAATTAAAATTGATAAACCATTAGCCAACCTCATCATGAAGAGGAAAGAAAAAATACAAATTTGAGCAATTAGGAATGAAAAGGGGGAATCACAACAGATCCCACAGAAATCCAGATCATCAGTACCTACTCTGAGAACCTATATTTTAATAAGATGGAAAACACAGAAGAAATGGACAGATTCCTAGACATAATTGAATTACCAAAACTGAATCAAGAAGATATAAAAATTCTAAATAAACTAATATCAGCCAATGAAATTGAAAATGTCATTAAAAATTTACCAACAAAGAAAAGTCTAGGCCATGACTGATTCACTGTGAATTCTACAGGAAATTTAGAGAAGAATTAATGCCCCTAATGTTGAACCTCCTTAAAGAAATTGAAAGGGAAGCGGTACTTCCAAATTTCCTGAAGGGTCTGTGCTGGAATGCTAAAGAGTCTGTGATGGAGGTCAGGAGACAGATGTCCAAGGCAAGGGCAAAGACTGGAGCTCCTCCACAGAAACAGAAGTGAGACTTCCTTCTACTCTCCCAACGTATTCCATTCAGGCTACAGGCCTTTTAGTTGGTGCCACTCACACCTGGAGTGCGTCTTCTGTCTTCAGTAAATCTATTCAGCAAAACCCAGAGCTATGCTAAGTCACTCAATTGGGGGCAGGCTGTTTCGCCACCGAAGCCATATGATCCAGCAGATCCATTGGTACTTGAAGTGTCAGTAGCAGGCAGCAATGCTGTTTAGAGTCTCTGGCAGGTCCCAAAGGCAAAATGTAGTGGAGAACTTTGGGATTTTGGAGGAAGCTTCCATCATCATCTGCAGGCAGTTACTTTCCCTTTGAAAAACTGCTTTTAGTCTGCTACCTGACCTTAATGAAAACTGAATGTCTGGTCATAGGACACCAGGTTACCATATACCCTGAGCTGCCCGTCATAATGGGTATTATCTGATCTATCAAGTCATGAAGTTTGACATGCACATCAATAGTCCATCATTAAATGGAAATGGAATATACATAATTGATCCAGAGCAGGTCCAGAGGTCACAAGCAAGTTACATGAAGAAGTTGCCTAAATACCCATGATTCTTATTCCTGCCTAGTGTCTTGCAGCATGCACCTATGGTTTCATGATGTACTATATGATCAGCTGACAAAGAAAAGGCTACAGTCTGGTTTATGGATGGTTCTGCACATTTTGAAGGGCCCACCCACAAGTGGGGAGCTGCAGCATTTCAGCCTCTTTCCAGGACATCCTTGAAGGATAGTGGTAAAGGAAAATCTTTACAATGGGAAGAACTTTGGGCAGTGAACTTGGTAGTACATTTTCTATGGAAGAAAAATGACCAGATGTGAGATTGTATATGCTTTCATTGGCTGTAACCAATTGTCTGTCCATACAGATGGGACTTAGAAGGAACATGACTGGAAAATTGGTGACAAACGTAATTGGGGAAGAGGTATGTGGGTAGATTTCTCCATATGGGAAAATGATATAAAGATTTTTGTATCTCATGTAAATGCTTACCAAAATGTGACCTCAGCAGAAGAGAACTTTAATAATCAAATGGATAGGATGTACTGTTCTGTAGATAGCAGTGAAAGTTTTCTTCAGCCACTCCTTTCAGTGCAAAATAGGCTTATGAACAAAGTGTCCATGGCAGCAGGGATGGAGGTTATGCATGGGCTTGGACTCCCACTCATCAAGGTTGACCTGGCTACCATCACTGCTGAATACCTAATGTGCCAGCAGCAGAAATCAATGCTGATTCCAATTATGGCACAATTCCACCTGGAGGCAGGCTAATTATATTGGACTGCTTCCGTCATGGAAAAGGCAGCACTTTGTCTTGCTGGCATAGACTTATTCCAGGTATGGATTTGCTTTCCCCGCACATAATGCTTTTGCTCAAATTATCATCTGTAAACTTACAGAATGCATTGTCCACCATCATGGTATTCCACACAGCACTGCCTCTGACCAAGGAATACATTTTATAGCCAAAGAAGTGAGACAATGTGTTCATGCTCATGGAATTCACTGTTCTTATCATGTTACTCACCTTCCAGAGGCAGTTAAATAGAAAGGTGGAATGGCCTTTTACAGCACCAGCTAAGTGGTAGTAATTTGCAGGGCTAATGCAAGGTTCTTCAAAATGTTGTATATGCCTTAAATCAGCATCCATTATATGGTAACTGTGTCTCCCAGAGGTGGGATTCAAGGGCCAAAAAATCAAGGGTGGAAGTGGGAATGGTACCATTTACCATTACCATTTTGTATCCACTGGCAAAGGTTTTGCTTCCTTTTTCCATGACCTTCTGCTCTGCTTGCCTTGAAGTCTTAGTTCCAGAGGGGGAAAGGTTTACACCAGGAAACACAACAATGATTCCACTGAAGTAGAAGCTAGCACTCCCCCTGGTCATTTTGGACTTTTCATCCCTCTGAATAAACAAGCTAAAATGGGAGTTAGGCCATTGGCAGTGGTGATTGACCCGAACTATGCAGGGAGAAATTGGACTATTACTCCACAATGTAGAAAAAGGAAGAATATACTTGGCTTGCAGGAGGTGCCTAAGGGTGTCTCCTAGTATTACAGTGCCATGTTATTAAGTTCAGTGGGAAACTACAACAACCCAGGAATGATGAAAATTGTCCAGGACCTTTAGAAGTGAAGGTATGGATCACCACACCAGTGAAAGTAGCAAGGTCTCCTGAGGTTCTTGCTGAAGGCCAAGGCAATAGAAAATGGGTAGTAGAAGAATGTATTATAAATACCAACTACACCCTCAGGATCTGTTATGGAAATAGTGATTGTAATTTTAATTATTTTCTCTTGATGTGTTTCCTATGTAACATAATGTCAATATACTTAATATTGGATCTTAAATATGGTTAAATCTATGTTATAGTATTCAAGTTATGAAATATTAGGAGTAAGCAATTGAGTAAAGAAAAACTTACCTTATATTCTAGGAGGAAATTAGTCCTATTCTATTTGTACACAGGACTGTTGTACCATGTTAGGTATAAATTATGAATTTGTCTTTGTATCTGGAGAATAAGAATGGCTTAGGAAAATGAGTTTGGTTGTCAAATTGACAAGGGGTGGACTGTGATAGTTAACTGTTTTATCACCTTGAGTAAGAAGCACCCAAATGATTGGCTTAGCACAATTGTGTGTGTGACTGAATGGATTTATTGAAGATAGAAGACCCAGCCTGGTGGCACCAACAAATAGGCTTGTAGCCTGAATAAAATAAATAGGGAAAGAGAAAGCAAGTCTCACTTCTGTTACTTTAGAGGAGCTTCAGTTTCTTTGGAGGAGTCTTCGCCATTGCCTTGGAGTCCATCTCCTGGCTTCCAGTGCACTTTTCATCCTTCTAAGACAAACCCCTTAGCTTCCTGATATGGACTCAGATGGGATTTTACAGTGGGCTCCAGGCCTTTGAATTTGGTTGGATCCTTTCACTTTCCAGTGTGCAGAGGGTCCTTTTGTAATCAACTTCCTTACCTGAATCTGCAGGCAGACATTGTAAGCCTACCTTGTAAATATGTATTTACCATATATCTGTTTTTCTAGTGAGCACTTACTGATATAATTTTTTTGTATTTCATAGTATCACCTATACCTCTTCTTACATTCATAAATTTATTTAATTGTATCTTCTCTCTATTTTCTTTGTTAATCTACTTCAAGTCTTGTTAATTTTATTTGTCTCTTTAAAAGACAACATTTATCATTTCTAGTTTTCTAATCCTTTATTTATTTCTACTTTAATTCTTCTGTTTATTTTGAGCTTAGTTTGTATTTTTCCTAGGTGTTTCACTATAAATTACTGTGTTTATTTGAGATCTTCTTCATGCTGTTCAATATATATATATATATATATATATATATATATATATATATTTCTTACCAGTTTTTCTGTATCCTATAAATTTTTTTAGTGTTTTTATTTTGGTTTTTCTCAAAATATTTCTTACTATCCTTTTGATTACTTCTTTGACAGAGTGGTTTTGCTATGGGTTCTGTTAAGTTTCACTTATCTATGAATTTTCCAATTGTTATGGCTTATATTTAGATGTTCCCTGAAAGGCTTACACAGTCATAAGTAGGGTTTTCAGATGGGGCTGGATCTAGGGTATGTGATGCTGGAATCACGGATGTGGTGCTAGAATTAAGAGTGTGAGTACTACCTACCCTAAGTATGGGTAGCCTCAATAAGATATAAGGGACAGAAAGAGGGTTGTTCCTCGTTGCTTGCTGCCTTTTGCCTGCCCTCTTTTGTGATGCCTCTCTACCATGCCACTCTGACTTGAAGCCAGCCAGCTATGAACTGAAACCTCTCCAAACTGTGAGCTAAATAAACTTTTCCTCCTTTAATGTTGAGTACTGAGTATTTTGCCTCAGCAATGAGAAAAGTAACTAAGACAGAATTTGGTACCAAAGAAGTGGGGTCATTGCTGTGATTCTACCTGACCATGTGTTTCAGGAGCCTTTGGGATTGGCTTGTAGGAAGAGTTTGGAATTGTTCAGAGAAGACAGCTGAAGAAAGCAGCCTTGGAATGCCTTAAACTGTACTTGATGGGAGATTCTGGTCAGAGCTCAGAAAACCAGGATGTTGAGAGAAATGATGTCAGTAAAGACCAGGCTCAGGAGGTCTTGGCTGGGAAGGACTACATTGGCTGTTGGGATTCCAGATGATGTATGTTATGCCCTGGCATACAGTTTGTCTGCATTTTGCTCATATCAAGAAGCTGTGCCTGAGACTGAGATTAAGTGCAGTGGACTAATTAATCTGGCAGAAGAAATTTCAAGGCAGTCTAATGTTGAGGCTGTGACATGGCTACTTTGGGGGGCATTTAGTCAGATCTATGTTGAGAATCAAGAAGAAAGAGCCAGCAGAATGATTTAAAATGTTTTGAGGTTGGCCAGAAAGGAAGCTGCAGTAAAATTGCAGCTTGGAAAGATGGAATAGAGGAGAAATTGGTCACTGAAAAGACTAGCAAGAAAAAGCCAAGTATTTCATAAGTGGATAATAGAAAAGATGGCCTGAAGATATCACAAGAATCAGCAGAACTACACCCTTTGCAGCCTCAAAATTGCAAAATGGAAGGCTTTGTTTTTAGAAGACAGCCACACAGCATCATGTTCCAGAATGGTGGTGGCCTAGGGAATTTTTCCTCAGGATTTTGGTTCATAGGTACTCATCCCCTACAGCCAACAGAAAAGGCAGGCTGCCTACAGCTCCAGCTTGTGGCAGACCTTGGCATCATCCACATGGTTCTGGTTTTAGGTGCATGCAGAATGCAGGAGCTGTGGGGTCAGTAAGGCTTCCACCCCCAGATTTTCAGAAGAAGACCTGGGAGGCCAGGCAGTGTGCCCCTGAGAGGTCAGTGTATGAAGCTGTAAGTTAGAAATTGAAAGTGCAGTGGAGACCCCAGAAGTTTGGAGAAGCTAGGAACGTGGATTGTCTGAAGAAAAGTGCAAAGAAGGATCAGAACTAGCCCCAGAGAGAAGCCATGGAAGCTACAACCACTGGAAGTGCCATAGGGGCAGAGCTACCCAAGTTCTTTGGAGTTCACATCTTGCCACAGATTGCCTCATATGCTGGACATGAAACTTTAGGAAATAATGTTTGCCTTGCTGGATTTTGGACTTGTTTTGGTTCTGTTCCTTTCTATCCACCTATTTGCATCTTTTTGGAATGGCAATGTTTATCTTGTGACATTTTTATGTTGGAAATGTTTCACTTTCTTTGCATTTTGTACAAGGGTTTGTAGCTAAGATTTTGCCTTAAATCTCAGAGATTTGGACTTGGACTTTTCCGGCAGAGCTGAAACTGCGCTTTGGGAATTTACTAGGGATGGAGTAAATGTCACTTGTATAAAGAAATGTGCATGAGTCTTTGGGGGCCCAGAAGTAGAATGTTACAGCTTGTATCTAGATGCCTCCCCAATCTTAATGGAGTCATAGGCAGGGTTTTCTGATGTGGCTGGATCTATGGTGTGTGATGCTGGGATCAAGGATACGATGTTAGAATTAAGGATGTGAATGCTACCCACCCTAAGGGTGAGCAGCCTGGATAAGATATAAGGGACAGAAAGAAGATCACTGCTTTTCATTTGCTGCTTGCTGCCTACTGCCTGCTGTGCTTTGGCATCAACTCTTTGTCCTCTGCAATACCCCTCTGCCATGCCACCATAGCTTAGAGCCAGCCAACTATGAACTGAAACATCTATGAACTGTGAGCTAAATAAACCTTTCCTCCTTTAACTTTGGGTGTCTTGTATTTTGTTCTCAGTAACAAGGAAAGTAACTAAGATACCAATTTTATCCTGTTTTTCATTTTTAGTTTTACATCATTTGTGGTCAGAAAATACACTTGATATGATGTTTGTATTATTGAATAGTCTAAGGCTTGTTTTGTGCCTTACATATAATGCATTATTAAGAATATTCCTCCATGTAATTGGGAATTATGAGCATTCTATTGTTGTTGGATGTAATGTTCTCTACATGTCAATTAATTCCGTTTGTTGTATTTTTCACACGTGTTGTTTTCTTAATGATTTCCTACCCATAGGATCTATCTGTTGTGGAAAGTGACAAACTAAATTATCCTACTATTATTGTTTTACTCTTTATTTATTCTTTCAGTTCTGTTAGTATTTGCTTTATGTATCTAGATATTCTGATGTTGGGTGCATAACTACAGTTGCTGTATCTTGTTACCAAATGACCACTTTATCATTGCTTAATGACCTACTTTGTTTCTTTTTACAGCTTTTAGCACAAAGCCTGTCATTCTGAAAAAAGTATAGACATCCTTGTTACCTTTTGGTTATTATTCAACAGAATATCTTTTTCTATCATTTCAAT
Organism: Erethizon dorsatum; assembly: GCA_028451465.1. Classification (NCBI taxonomy): domain Eukaryota; kingdom Metazoa; phylum Chordata; class Mammalia; order Rodentia; family Erethizontidae; genus Erethizon; species Erethizon dorsatum. Next base: position 28,564,927 of record CM051831.1, read on the forward strand.
TTCACCCATATGTTTTTTCTTGAAGCTAATGTGACTGTATTGTCGGTAAGAAATATTTGGATCTTGAATTTTATGTCCAATTTGCCATCCTACCTCTTGATTTATGAATTTTTTTTTGTGGGTACTGGGTGTCAACCTCAGGACCTTGGACGCCTGTGCTGCTGAGCGATGTCACCGGCCCTTTTTTCATATGTGGGTTCCGGGAGTCAAACTCGGGCCCTCGCACTTGCCAGGCTGGCGCTTACACTGCTGAGCCATCTCACCAGCCCTTGATTTATGAATTTTATCTATTCAATCATTGATAAGTAAGGACTTATTATTGCTGTTTTTGTATGTGTTTTGTAGTTGTTATTACTTCTTGCTATATCTCTTTCAAATTTCATGATTTCTGTGATTATATCATTTAATTTCTTTCTTTCTCTATTGTTTGTGCAGACAGTTTTTCCTTGAGTGTTTGGTGTGAAATTACATAAGTACTTTGTAGCTGTAATGCCCTATTTTATTGGCAAAACAATTGAAAATTGTGAAAACCCTCTGCTTTTACTATTCCCTTCTCTCACATTTGAGATTAGTGACTTTACATTTTATCTTTATTATATTATGTATCCATCAGTGAATTATTAGGGTTAAGTTTAATGTGTTGATTTAAATTACATACTAGTGTATAAAATATTTTATACATCATCATTACAGCATTAGAGAATTATAAATTTCAATAATGTTAACTTTTATGTATGAGTTTTGTACATTTAAATGTTTTTAAATTTTAATTAATATTCTTTCATACATCTTGAAGAAGTTCTACTATAAACTTTTGTAAGATAGAATTAGTGGTGACTAACACCCTTGGCTTGGGAAAGACTTTTCCTTTTCACTTTGGCTTTACCATAGATAGTATTTTGCATGGACATGCTTTAACATTTCAATATTTTGAATGCATTTTCCCACTCTTCTGTCCTTTAAGATTTCTTCTGAGACTTACGGAGGTTCTCTTGTAAGTTTTTTTGTTATTGTTTTGATTTTACTTAGTACACGTTCTCTGTACATAATGAATACATTTATTGTGTGAAGTGGGTATATTTATATGACACATCATAATTCTTATATATCTTTCTCCTCTTACCCTCCACATTCCCAACATCTCTTGGCTCCATTTGCATTTTCAAAAGATCTACCTCTCTGTTTCCTATAATCTTTCATTTTGCTTTCATTTATTTACATACTGAATTTCTCATATAAGCTGTGTGATATTTAAGCTTGTGTATCTCAGTTATTTCACTTCATATTATGGATTAAAGATGCATCCATTTACCAACAAATGGCTCAGATTTGTTCTTTGTAGCACAGTAGTACTCCACTGTGTATAAATACCATATTTTCTTTACCACTCATTTTCTGGTGGACATAGAAGCTGGTTCCATGATTTAGCTAAGAGACTTCTGCTGCTATAAATATTGATAGGCATGTATTCCTATAACATGATGTCCTGTGTTAGTAATTCAAACTCCTGGAAGACTTGATGCTTATAATGGGTAAGCAGTGCGACACCACAGGGAAAAACTACTTCACTACCTATTTCTGGTGAAATAAAATGCAGTTGAATTTTCCAAACATTTAATGAATTATGATCAATTCTTCTCTAATGGTCTCAAATAACTAAAATGGAATGAATACTCCCAAGCTTTCATGGTTAATATTACTTTAATCCCAAAGTCAGACAAGAACATCACAAGAAAAAGAGATTCTTTGCATGACTATTTCTGATGAACATAGATGCACAAATTCTCATTGGGATGCAATCAAACTGAATTCAATAGCACATGAAAAAAATCATATGCCATGATTAAATGGGACTTATCCTTGGGATACAAAGATGGGATTACATGTTCTGATCAATAAATATGATATACCACAATAACAAGAAAGAAGACAAAAATCAGATCATCTGATAGACATTAAAAATCATTTAACAAAATTGAACACTATTTTGTGACAAATACTCAACAAGTTAGATGTACAAGGAACTTCCTTCAAAGTGATGAAGGACATATATCATAAGTCCAGAGCTAACATCATTTGAAATGGTGAAAAACTGGAAGTTTTTTTCTCACATCAAGAACAAGACTAGAATGTCCTCTTTCACCACTTCTATTCAACATAGCATTGGAAGTCCTCACCAGAACAATCAGGCAAAAAAGAAAATGCCATCTGAGTTGAAAAGAAAGAAGGAAAATTATTTTATTTGCAGGGATCATGATATTGTATATAGAAATCCTATATATATAAAGTGCATCAAAGAACTATTAAAACTAGTAAATCTAGGGAAGTTGCAGGATGCTATATCAACAGACAAAAATCATTGTCATTCTTCTATATTAACAATGAGGTATCTGACAAAGTAATGTGAAGTTCTTTGGAATAAGCATAAACAAGTAGATAAAAGACTTGTACACTAAAAAGTGTAAAACACTGATGAAAGTAATTAAAGAAAAAATAAATGGAAAGATAACTCATACTCAAGGAATGCCAGAATTAATATTGTTAAAATGTCTATGTTGCCCAGCACAACCCATAGAGTCAGTGGAATTCCTATCAAAATTACCATGATATTTTTCTCATACTAGACAAAAGAATCATAAAATTCGTATGAAATCACTAGAGACCTCGAATAGCCAAAATAATCTTGAGAAAAAATAGTGTAAACCTGGAAGCATGCCACTTCATGATTCAAACCCGAATTACAAAACTACAGTAAAAAAACAGTGTAGTTTGGACATAAAACCATATAGGAAGAGATTATGGAAAGTGGAGCAGAAAGTGAGAGGGAGCACCTCAAAGTCACCCATAGAAGTATGACAGAATGCATGAGTTCTGGAAAATAGGAACAGTTCACTAAGGACAACCAACACAGTATTTCATGCAATGCAGAAGAGCAATCATAACACAACTATTTGGGATCTATAAAATTGGCTGGTTCTAGAGAAATTCTTTGCACTTCTTAGGTATACAGATGGCTCAATAGAGGAAGATGCCTTGATAAGGTTGCATTTCAGATTACTGCTTTAGGAAACCAAAGCCCTTACATTTTCCTCTCTCTTGTAACTTGCAGCAAATATTACTACACAGTGTCTATGGGTGACTACTTTGAGAGCTAGTTTGGTCCTGAAGCAGTACCACTGAAACAATCCTGCCAAAGTTCAATGAAGTAGGTAACTGGTCAGTGACATGCAAGGGAATGACACTTGTTCCCCTTCTATTGTAGGTAAATTGCCAAAGCTATAGAACAAAGAAATGATATTAAAATTTGTAAGAGAGAAGCACTGAGGCATATATAAAGCCAAAGCCTTCAAAATAACATATTTCTAACAAAGAAACTGTAGCCAAAGAAAGTAGGAACTAGTAGTGTATTTGAAGCCCTTAAAGAAAATAACTGCCAACCAAAATTACAGTTCCAGGTAAACTTATACTTAAGGATAAAAGAAGTAAAAATTTCTAGGAAAAGGATGAAAGGATTCTTGACGACTAAACAAGCTCTATGGGAGATACTCAAAAGAATCCTACACCCAGATAGGGAATCAAGATAAACACAACCATAATGCATAGAAAATAATAAATATCACTGAAGTATAGTTGAGGGAATGAGCAGTAGGAAAGAATCAGTCAAGAATATTTCTCTAAACCATATCTCTAAGACTGGTAAAGGAAGAAACAATCATAATTAACACAACCAAAATGAAAACAACGTGACAGTAGCCAGTAAATAACTTTCATTAATTACACTAAATATAAAAAGCTTGAGCTTTCTAATGAAAAGAGGAGGACAAATTAATTGGATTTAAAAAGGAAAGACATATACTGATGGAAAATAGAAAGGGTGAAGAACAAAATTCCAGTCAAATGCTTTCTGAAAACAACAGTGATTATGATCATATCCCACAAAATAGAATTCAAGTCAAAATTCATTAGAAGAAATGAAGGTCACTACTTACTGATGAAGGGAACTATCAAGAAAATAGAATGTAAATATATGCAGTTAACTATGGGATCCTGAAATTTATAAAAAAAGAGAGGCTGACTGCAATATAATAATAGTTGGCAATCTCAATAAATCACTTTCACCAACAGATTGATCCTATGAAAGAAAAAAATCAAAAAGAAATAGCAGCATTAAATTGCAGTAAAAATCTAATGGTCATAACAGGCAACTGCAGATTATTTCATCCAGCAGATGCAGAATACACAGTGTTTTCATTGGTATATGAACCTTTCTCCAAATAGATTGTATTTTAGCATAAAGCAAGTCTTAACAAGTGAAAAACCTTGAAACAATTTCTTGCATCTTATCAGACCATAATGGAATATTGTTCGGAATCAACAGCAAGAGAATGTGCACAAATTTTACAATACAGAGGATGAATGATCTTTTAGGTCAGTTGAGGAAAGCTGCAAAGGAAGTTAAAAGTTTCTACAATCAACTGAAAATAAACTAGAGAGGCTGAGGCAGGAGGATTGCTGTGAGTTCAAGGTCAGCCTGGGCTACACAGTGAGTTCAAGGCCAACCTGAGCTACATAGTGAGACACTGTCTCAAAAAATCAAAAACCAAATACAACAGCAACAACAAAAAACCCTGAAAATGGAAATACACACCATCAGAACATGTGATACATAGTAGAAACTGTTATAAGACCATTTATGTGGGCCGGTGAGATGGCTCAGTGGCCTAAGCGCCTGCCCAGCAAGTGCACGGTCCTGAGTTCAACTCCTGGTACCCACATACAAAAAAAGGGCCAGTGATATCGCTCAGTGGCACAGGCGCCTGCTGGTGCCTGAGGTCCTGAGGTCAACCACCGGTACCCACACACACAAAAAAGACCATTTATGCCTATGAGTACCTACACTAAAAAAACAAATGTGAAATACATAGCATAATGATCTGCCTCAATATCCTAGAAAATACAAGAATAAGTAAACATAAAACCAGGACAATAAAAGAAATAATAAAGATCAGCATGAAAATAATAGGGACTGAAATAATAATACAAACCATTAATGCAACAAAGAATTGGTTTCATGAAAAGGTACAAAACTAACAAACCCTTAGCCAAATTACCAGAAGAAAGACAGAGATGACTGTCCAAAGTAAAATTAGAGTTGAAAGGGGATATTAAAAGAGAAATTACTGAAAGCTTGAGGATAATTAGGATCTACTTTGCAAACTCATATTCATATAAATTAAAACATCTTGCAAAAATGTACAAATATCCCTACACCTATGTGACCTAGCCAAACTGAACCAAAAGGACATAAATAACCTAAATGTGTGAAAAGAATTGCAAGCAATGACACTGAAGTGGTAATATGGTCTCCCAACAAAGGTAAAGCCAGGATGATATGGATTTCCTGCTGAGTTTACTAGGCATTTAAAGAAGAACAAATAGTATTTCTGTGCTATGAAAATCTGAAAAGCGACTTGTGGGGAAGATGGTAGAATATAAGTATCTTTTCCATTACTCTGTGAGTGAGAAGAGTTAGAGTTTGAAAGTAGAATGTTTATTCCAAATAAGAAAGAGAAAAACAGCTCTGGGAATAAAGAAAACACTCACAGTATAGTTAAAAATCATAAAGAAACAGTAAGGATTCTAGTTCTAGTCACTTTCTCATTGCCAAGACACAAGACGACAAGCTTGCCTTACAGCGTTATAAGGCTTCTCTTAACGGCATCTCTAAATATTTCCAAACTCCACCCACAAGCCAGTAGCAAAGCCTTCTGAACCACATTGTCACATATAGATATAACAAAATCTTAATTTGTCTGACACTAAAATATCTCTTAGTGATTTTCTCATAACTGGGACAAAATATTAGACATCCACAAATTAAGGAGGAGAGATTTACTTTGTCCCAAGAATTTTGAAGGATTCAGTCTATAGTCAGTTGTCTCCAAGGCAGGAAGGGCATGGTGGAAGGGCCTGGAAGAGGAAGCTACTCATTCCATTATACCTAAGAAGCTCCTGTCATGGAGGAACCAGGGAGGGAGACACACCCTTCCAGGTCACAACCTCAGTGACCTTATTCTTACAAGTAGACCCAAATCCTAAAGCAAATTCAACTATGGATTCATCATCACTGATCAGTATAGAATGCCCATGATTCAGTCATCTTCCAAAACCACCCCCTCTGAACTCATGAAGCTTTTGGAGAACATTTTAGATTTAAACCATAACACAAATAGCATACTAACAAAACAGCAGTGTACTGGCATAAAAATATACACATGGAACAGTGGAATAGAAAAGACTACACAGGAACAGACTCACACAATTAAAACCATCCAATTCTTGACAGATGAGCCAAAACTTGTTAAAAGAAAGACAGCCTTTTAAAGAAATATTGCTGGGAAAACTGCATATCAAAATGTAGGTGATTAAAAATAGAATCCTATCACTTTCCCTGTACACAAATCAACTAAAAATTGGTCAAAGACCTAGGTATAATGCATGAAAGTTGGAAACATCTAGAACAAAATATAGTGGCAAAACATGAAGCCATAGATACAGTCAAAGACTTCCTGAATTAGACAGCATTGGCACAAGATATTGTAAATATCAACAAATGGACTTACATGAAATTGAAGTTTTTGCTTAGCAGGTGAAACAACCAACAAATTGAAGAAACAGTCTACAGAGTGGGAGAAAATATTTTCCTATTACTCTTCTGTTAGAAGTTTAATATCTAGTATATTTAAAAAAATAAAAAGAAAATTAAGTCCTAAAAGTTAGAAAGCCCAATCAATAAATGGGCAAATGAATTGAAAGAAGTAAAAATGGCCAATAAGTATATGAAAAGAAAAGTTCAACCTCTTTAGACATTACGAAAAAACAAATCAAAACTACATTGAGTTTCCATCTCAACACAGTCAGAATGGCTTTCAACAGGGTTGCAAAAATCATTAAATGGTGGAAAGTATGGAGGGGCACAAATCCTTCTATACTGTTGATGGGAATGTAAATTAGTACAGGTTGTATGGGAATCAGTATGGAGGTTCCTCAAAAAATTAAAAGTCACTCCTTGGTGTATGCCAGAAGAAATTAATGTCATCATACTGTAGGAATACACGTTTATTGTGGTATAATTCACAACAGCCAAGATATGAAACCAACACTCTAGCTGCCCATCTACAAATCAGTGGCTATTAGGTCATGGAATATATACACAACGGAGTGTTGTTCTGCTGTAAAGAAGTCCAAGGAATGGAAGAAAGCAAAGAAAGTAGGGCATTAGGATCGTTAATACACAAGACCAGAAAGATATTATAGGAGCATGAAGGACAGAAAAGAAGAAAAAAGTCTTTAAATTGCTTTGACTGTATGTAGCTGAGATTTTTTTTTTTCCCTTGGGCAATCAAGTGATTCAGTTCTTTCGTTTGTGTTTCTTCATCACTGACGGGAACTGGAAATGGATGGTAATTTCCTGTAACCACTTCTCTTTTCTTTCTTATGATCTATTGCATCTCAAACGTACAATGTGAGAAACTTTTGGGGCCTTTGTTCTGTTTCTCAAAGTCTGTTTTATAATTACCGACAGCTGAAAATATTTCATCACTGAAAAATGCCTGTTTATTTCAACCCATGCTTAGGGTTCTTATGGAGGTTCCACTAAATCAACATATTAATTAAACCATTAATTAAATCACTGGGATTAAACTTGGTCTCCAATCCTTTTCCCTTACTGAAGGGGTGAGATTGAAAGAGCCACCTCTCTAATGACATGATTCACTTCACTGGCAAGTAGTCCAAAGCTTGAAGCTACCTTTTGGTTCATCAAGAGTCATCTCGGTAGCATAAACTGAATTGTATTTGAAAGGGCCATCTTGTGAACAAGAAAAGCTGTTTCTTCTATTTTTATTCTTCTGGGAATTGGATAAAACAACCCAATATTTTAACAAAAGATCTTTCTATCATCCTTACAACCTAGAAAATTTCACAATTTTTAGAAACTGTGTGGTCTACTGTGCAAGCAGGCTTGCACCAGGCACGTGTTTTCCCCCAACATGAGCATTCAAGCCTGTGTCACACATGTGGTACCCCCCAACGAAAAGGCATGGCCATCCACCAACTGCAAGCCACCTCTATATCTTGCTTCTCCATGGTACAGGGCAGCAGAGGCAAGGTTGAACCAACTGACCTGATCCTGGGTGAGGACAATGCCTAGAAAGAGAGGGGAACAACTAAACCCCAAACCTGTGGAGATTAAGTCCAACAGTCTGTTAAAACCCCTGCTCTGGGGTCTACATACAGCAGAGACAAGAAGGCTGATTATATTTCTCTTCTACAAAATAAAATAAGAAGACACATTGGCTTGGATAGTAACCACAGTCTGGGGGGAATGAACAGCGAGGCCTCTGGTGCAGGGAGGGCATCTCAGAAACCCATAGGACCTAAAACTAGGCATAGAAAATTGTGACTGGCCAGATCCCAAGACTTCAGATCTTGGAAAATATCTACTAATTAAAAACACATGAATATTTTCTTTGACTCAATTCTCATTTTTGATTTTTCTGTGTTGAAGTATTTTTATAGTTCCTTCATTGGAGTTTTTCTGCCTTTGCTTCCTCTCTTTTAGTTTCTTCTTTCTCCTGTTCTCTTTTTCCCTTTCAAATATTTTCTCTTCTTTATTACTTCATTTTTATTTCCTGTTTTTGCTGTTTATGTTTTTCTTGTTCATTCTTTCCTGCAAATGTTCTCTAACATTAATTTCATTTTACTCCTCAGTAGGACCACCTATCTCATCTTTCCTCATTCTCCTTTTCCATTGATTAATTTTTCAAATTTTCCTTTTTTATTCCCTAGTTAACCACCCCCTCTACCTTTATTACTAGAACTGCTAAGCTTTACGAATTTCTAGATAGCTAATCAAGTTTATGCTATTGTTGCTGAATACTGTTCTATTGTTTGTAGAGGTCAACTTACTCATTTTAGTAATATTTACTCTTTTTTAATATTTCATTTGTCTTCCTGTTCATACTATAATTATAGATTTCTTTTCTATGGTGAAGGGTGATACATTTTTATTCTTAGGGTTTGTCAAAATCCAGTTTGTAGGGCCGGTGAGATGGCTCAGCGGCGTAAGCGCCTGCCTTGCAAGCTCAAGGGCCCAAGTTCGACTCCCAGATCCCACATACGAAAAAGGGGCCGGTGATATCGCTCAGTGGCATGGGTGCCTGTTGGCGCGTGAGGTCCTGAGGTCGACCCCCCGGTACCCACAAAAAAAATCCAGTTTGTATTTGATGCTATAATTGATGTTTACTTATTACTATAGCCAAGGCATCATAGCTGTTGCTATTAATTGGTATGCTGGGATGCCAATATCTGGATTGTCTTGAGGTCATTAAAAATTTTATGCCCCATTCCTGGAAAAGTGGGTACTGAGACAAATATGCCACAACCTCTCATTCTAAATCAATGAAGGAGATTTGATTCTGGAACAGAACCAAAGATCAATTGTTACACACACCCAGAAGACAACACTGGAAATTAGACATTAATTTAAATGGTCTCTGTACTAGAAACAAAGCTTTCCACTACAATCAACCCAAAAGCTTAAACACACATAAAAACCAACCAACCAACCAACCAACCAACCAACAAAATAATAGAAGTATGAGAAGATAAGTCAATAACATGCCTACAAAAACTCCCAACTGCCACAAAGCTGATCCATGGCGTGTTAAAGGGGAGGGAATCAAAGCCACATTTGAACTACTCAAAATAATATCAGCAAAGGTAACAAAACAGAATAAGGCATTTGGAAAGCTCACAGAAGATATAAGAAAAAAGAAGTTGGGCCAAATTAAAAAAAAAAAAAGATCAGCAAGTCTACAGAAGATATTATTGAAAGATAGAAGAATTAAACAAAATGAAAACAATGTAAAACATGCAGGACCAGTACAGAAAAGCATTTAACTCCATTAAAAGCCTCCCAAATGAACTCCAGGAGGTTAAAAATTCTATCAGCAGTATGGGCAGCAGAAGTAATCAAAAGAGAATAGTACCAGAACTAGAACTGATTGTGACCAATTAATGAGAGATACCTTAAAAGCAACATAAGGACATAAAAAATGGATACAGCAACTACTATGAGATGCAAAGATGACTATTCAAATCTAAACTGGAATTAGTGAAAAATCATGAGGCCACAAATTCCATAAAAATCCCGTTTGTAGAAATAATAGCAGAAAATTTTCCAAATAGAAGAAAATATTTTGACATAATGGATAAGTGGGACATATAGAATCCTGGATAGTCACGATGAGAAAAGAGTTTTGCCATGACGAAACTTAGGCAAAATCCTGGAAGTTTAACAACAACAACAACAACAACATGAACAACAGAACCTTAAAAGTGGTTGAGAAAATCAATGGGTCTCTTATATAGGAAAACCCGTTAGATTTATCGCAGACTTCTGACATAAAGCTTATAGGCCAAGACAGCTTGAAATGAAGTGTTTCCAGCCCTAAAATAAAACAATTTCCGTCTTAGGCTGATATATCATACAAAACTCTCTTTAAAAATTGATGGACAAATAAGATATTTTTATGAAAAACAGCACCTAAAAAATTCATGACCACTAATTTAGCACTCCAAAAAATTATCAAAGATACCCAGGAAGAGAAAATGAAGCTACAATTACAAAAGTTCTAATAGAATGAATATACCAGGTAGGGCGAGCATTTAAGTGGAAAGGAAAGAGAGGGAGTCAGTTACAGGAAAATAAGACAGTAATAGGAATAAGTCAATAGCTATCAGGAATAACTCTCAGTAAGAAGACTCAATTCCACCATCAAAAATCACAGATTGACAGAATGGATCTAGGAACAAAATCCAATGATATGCTCTTAGAAGAAGCACATTTAACCACAAAAGAAATTAAAAAACTAAAAATCAAAGGACCAAAACAATATTCTGTGCCGCAATAACACCAAAACAAGCAGAAGTAACATTTCTATTTTCAGACAATGTAGACATTAAGCCAAAAGAGATCAGAAGAGGCAAATAAGGTCACTATATATTTGGTAAGATAACAATTCAAGAGGAGGAGTTAGCATTTGTAAGCATATATGCACCAAACAACAGAGCACCCCACTTCGTAAAACAAACAGTACTGGACATAAAGGATTAGATAAACATTAATAGAATTATACTTTGTAACCTCAGTACCACATTGTCACAAAGAAATCAAATAGAAAAAAAGGGGATATTCAAATTCAACTAAAACTTTGAACAAATGGACTTAATAGATATCTCTAGAGTGTTCCACCCCCAAAAAACAAAATATACATTGTCCTCATTAGCATATGGATTTTTCACAAATATAGAATGCATAGCAGCAAAACTTATCTTTGAACAAATGGACTTAATAGATACCAACAGAGTGTTCCAACCAACAACAGAATTCACATTCTTCTCAGGAACACAGGGAACTTCCTTGAAAATATGCCTCATACTAGCAAATAAAACATGCTTAAGTGAATGGAAAAGAATGAACATTACCCCATGCACATTATTGGATCATAGCACAATAAACCTAGATATCAATGGCAAAAGAAGCCATAGAAAGTGTGATAATGCATGTAAATTAAACCATACACTCTTAAGTAAAAATTGGGTCACAAAAGAAATCAAAGAAGAAATTGCAGCCCCTAGAATGAAATGACAATGCAAGCACAACTTACCAGTACTTATGGGACACAGTGAAAGCAGTCCTAAGAGGGAGGTATATGGCTGTGAATGCCTACATCAGAAAAACAGAGTAAACCCAAATAAATGAGCTAATGATGCAATCCAAGGTTGTAGAAAAATAAGAGAAACCCAAATCCAAAGCAAGTACAGCATATGCAAATCAGTGAATGTGATACAACACATAAACACAAACAAGAACAAAAGTTATATGATCATCTCAATAGATGCAGAAAAATCCTTTGACAAAACCCAACATCATTTCATGATAAAAACACTGCAAAAAATATGTATAGAAGGACACCTTATCTCAATGTAATAAAAGCCATTTATGACAAACCTAATATCAACATTAATGGGGAAAAACTGATAGCTTCCCCTCTAAAATCAGGAACAAAACAAGGACGTTCACTATCATCACTCCTTTTCAATACAGTAATCAAAACATTTTCAAGAGCAATTAGGCAAGAATAAAAAGAAATAAGAGAGATATGTATAGGAAAGGAAGACATCAAATTATCATTATTTGCAGATGATATGGTACTCTAAATAGAAGACTCCCCCAAAAAACCAAAAGAGGACTTTTAGAGGTAATGACTAAATTCAGTAATGTAGTAAGATAAAAAGTCGACAAACAAAAATCAATACTGTTCCTGTACATGCATGTTTTGCATCATTAATAATATACACCGAGAAAGAAATTAGGAAAAAATATCATCAAGAATAGCACCAAAAAGTTACATACTTAGAAATTAACCTAAGGAAGTGATAGACCTCCACAATGAAAAATAGAGTACTTTGAAAAAAGAAATCAAAGAGGACACCAGAAAATAGAAATATTCCCCCATTCCTGGATGAGCAGAAACAATATGATCAAAATGGCCATACTTTCAAAAGTGATACAGGATTAATACTATCCCATTAGGAATGTGAACAGCAGTCTTCACATAATTAGAGAAAACATTCCTAAAATTCTATGAAACCAGAAGAAATCCAGAATAGCAAAAGCAATCCTGAGTAAGAAGGGTAAAGTGTCAGGCACCAAATTTGAAGTTATATTATGAAGCTACAATGATTAAAAAAAAAAAAAGCACGGTACTGGCACAAAAATAGGCATGAATGGAACAGAATAGAGGAAGCACACACACAAAAAAAGAACCCCAAGCACATTCAGCAATTTTGTGTTTGACAAAGAGGTAAAAAATATACACTGCGAGGGCCAGTGAGATGGCTCAGCAGCTTAAGAGCCTGCCCGGCAAGCACGAGGGCCCAAGTTCGACTCCCAGAACCCACATATGAAAAAGGGGCCGGTGATATCACTCAGCGGCATGGGCGCCTGCTGGCGCGCGAGGTCCTGAGGTCAACCCTCCAGGAAAAAAAATATATAAATAAAAAAAATATATATATAATACCCTGGGAGAAAGATAGACTTTTTAATAACTGGTATTGGGAAAACTGGCTATCCAAATACAGAAGATTGTCTCTAGATTCGTATTTCTCACCATGTACTAAACTAAAATCATAATGGATAAAAGAACTAAATGTAAAAATAGAAACTTTTAAGCTCCTAAAAGAAAAAATAGGTAGAACTTTTGAACTCATAAGCATAGGCAAAGAAAAAATATATATACACTGGGAGAAAGATAGACTTTTTAATAACTGGTATTGGGAAAACTGGCCATCCAAATACAGAAGATTGTCTCTAGATTCGTATTTCTCACCATGTACTAAACTAAAATCATAATGGATAAAAGAACTAAATGTAAAAATAGAAACCTTTAAGCTCCTAAAAGAAAAAATAGGTAGAACTTTTGAACTCATAAGCATAGGCAAAGGTTTTCTGAAAAGAATCATCATTGCATAGGAACAGTACTGAAAATCAACAATTGGAATCATATCGAATTAAAAAGCTTCTGCACAGGAAAGAATCAATCAACAGTGTGAAAGGATAAAATAATTGGCAAAATTTTTTTCAGCTATTCCTCAGACAGAGGACTAATATCTAGAATATACAAGGAATTCAAAAAATTAAATCCCACAAAATAAAAGATCCAATAAAAAATGAACAAGTGAGATCAATACACAATTCACAGAAGAAGTGCAAATGGCCAATAAACATGAAAAGATGCTCAGCATCACTGGCAACTCGAGAACTGCAAATTGAAACAATACTGAGGTTCCATCTTTCCATCTGGAGAAAGAATACCATCATCAAAAACTAAATAACAGCAAATGAGGGAGAGGCTGTCAGGGAAAAGGAACCCTTCTACATTGTTGGTGAGAATGTAAAGTACTGTAGTACAACTCTATAAATCATGTGAAGAGTCCTCAAAAAACTAAAATTAGAAGTTCCATTTTACCCAGCTACTCCCCATCATTATATCTTCCCAAAAGAGTTAAAGACATCATATTACAGTGCTGTATGTGTACCCACGTTTATAGCCACACAACTCATAGTAGGTAAATGTTGGAAGCACATGTCCATCAACAGATGAATGGATAAGGAAAATGAGATATTTACACACAATTAAGTACTACTTTGCTATGAAGAAATGAAAACTTGTGTCATTTGTAGGAAAACACATTAAACTTGAGACCATAAGGTGAAATTAGAAACAAAAATTTAAATTTTACATGGTTTCTCTTACATGGGAGACCTAGATTATAAATAAAGAGAAAAATAAAAGATACATAACAGGAAATAGGGAGATAGAACTTTCTCAAGGGGAAGGAGATCAAGTAATGGAGGGATCAGGGAAGGAGGGCAGGGAAAGAGGATGAAAAAAGGAATTAAGACCCGTTATGTACGTGTATCAACTCCACATGAGGAATGTAAGCATAATGTACTGCAAATATATGTTAATAGTAAAAAAGAAACTGTGTGCCTGGAACTGAGGATGCAGACCAAATATATATCTATATCTATATCTATATCTATATCTATATCTATATCTATATCTATCTATCTATCTATCTATCTATCTATCTATCTATCTATCTACCTATCTATATATATATATTTCTAGATTCCCAATGTCATAAATTCAATATGCAAACGTGCATAGTACATTTCCTTATATTCATGACTGTTTACTAAATAATGTGATATTAGTATTGTGAAATTAGAATTGAGAAAGCCCACATTCTAGAGACTGTTTAGAATGAGAATGAGCAAGGATCTCAGAATCCTTAATAGATGACATGGAACTCATGTAGCCTGCTTCTGATTTGATACAAACTTAGGTTTCCCTTTATCTACTGAGCAAGATTTTCAAGTATCATTAACCTAAGCCCAATATTCGCCTTACTACAGTAAGAGTGTTTAATCACATTTTGTTGTGCTGGACTGAAAGATGAGTGGATCACACAGTACTAATAACGAGCTAAGCATCCTGTATGTACAATGTATGTTCACGTTGTCCTCAAGACCACTTCCTGAAAGGGAGAAAGTCAGTGGATCTGGATAAGCATCACCAGAAACTAAGTAGAGGACTTATTTAACAACAGAGCTGCCTCAGCATATGCCAATTCAGAATGAATACTAAAGGGCAGAGTCAGCCTGTGTCTAAAAGGATATACTGAAGTCCTTGGTAGTTACAGTACCAAAAAGTATATTATTTTAGCTTCCAGATGTCAGTTTTGGAGGGCAAAGTACCTGATACCCACTGTCTCTCATTTGCGTATTGACCCACAATTGTCCACGGGCTAAAGTCATTTAGTTTTTGATTATCAGTTTTTGATTATCATTATTAGTTTTGATTGTAACTTGGCTGAGTTGCATCTTGTGTCATAAGAGAAGGCTCAAGATGGAAGTTAATGCTATCAAAATATGGTCACATGAACCATAATTAAAATACAATTTACTTACAGTCCCAAGAACCATATTGCCATAAACACACATCACAACATCTTTGCAGATGGACTCCAGCGTGTTCCATTTTAAAATCATATTCCTGAACAATGTCCATAGCTTTTGTCCATAGCTACATTCACTCTTTTTTTTTTTTTTTTTTGTGGGTACCGGGGGGTCGACCTCAGGACCTCGAGCGCCAGCAGGCGCCCGTGCCGCTGAGCGATATCACCGGCCCCTTTTTCATATGTGGGTTCCGGGAGTCGAACTCGGGCCCTCGCGCTTGCCGGGCAGGCGCTTAAGCCGCTGAGCCATCTCACCGGCCCACTACATTCACTCTTAATCCATATCCTTTCAACGTGACTGCTGTTTACTTCCTAGGACATTGCTGAATTATGCCTTACATAGGACAGTGACTAATAAAGTTTTGTTAAGTAATACTTAATTTAACCAAGGCCTACAACTAAATTTCTTTTAGGGCATATAAAACATTCTCTTTTTTTGTATGCCATAATGGATTTTATGTTAGGAACAGAACAAAAGATCTGAATATTCCTGTTAAAGTTCTAAGCAAAGTTTAGGGTTTGTTTCCCAATTTCCTCTTTCTTTCTTCTCATGTGTTTAAATTACTATTTACTTCAGTTCAAACTGTGACCTCTTCGTATACTGAGTAGACATCTCTTACTCTCATCAGAGTGTGAGGCAGGTTGTCTATGAGCTCTGGCCTCTTAGATTTAAGTCACGTTTCAGGTAACTTCTTCAGGGAGAGAAATACAAGAGATTCCTGAATACACAGAGACCCACACAATGGTATAAGAAGGACAACCTGAAGGTGGTGGTGAGCTTTTCTTTTCTACATTTCAGAGTAGAGGATGAGGTGTATGATGAGATAATGAGAGTCAACTAGAGAGAAGAGGTAGTCAATGGACAAATCAAAGCAAAGAAATGGGACCAAAAGAGTACACAGGATTTGAAGGAAAGAGTAATGCCTCAGAGATAGAAGCAGTTGAAATAGTAAGAAGCCAAATGTAAAATGCAAGGATATTAGAAATAGGAGACGAAAGTGATTTTTTGTTTGTTTGTTTTTATATATGCGGGTACCAGGAGTCAAACTCAGGACCTCGTCTTGCCAGGCAGGTTCTTCTGCCACTGAGCTATATCACCAGCCCTGAAAGTGATGTTTTGAGAAAAACAGGACATCAACGAAAGAATGTAAAACTGAAAAAGAAAGAGTAAGGAAATAAAAATTATTCTCATCTGTAGATGTGTTTTGTCCAGATTGTTCTGGGCTTCAGAGTTGCTACCTGATTATTCTTGAGGAATTTGTGAGCTCGCTTCTTGCTTGAAATTTTTTATTAGCCTAATTTCCTTCATTGAGTTCATTTGTTGCTCTCAGCTCTTTGGAGGCTTTGGCTCTTGGCCCTTTGGTAACTGTCTTTGTCTTGCTGTCTGACAGAGAACATACCCCGCTGGTCCCTGAGGATCTGGTCCTTTGCTGTGATTTCCATCCTCCTCCTCAGTGCTTGTTTCGCTGTGAGCTGTATGGGTGAGCTCCTCACTAGGTGCCACCTCTCCTGGGTCCTTTCCTCTCATGTGGATGTTTTCCTTTTCACTAATACGTCAGCTCTTACTAGGAAGGCCTTGCTTTTCTTGATTTCTTCTTCCTCTCCCCTCTTTCCTGGACTTCCTCCTTCTTTGGAGCACTGAGTCTTCTAGATTTGTTTACCTGGTTCTGAGAGCATTTCCTGTATCATGACCTCACACGAGAAGATGTGTTATTTGTAGCCATCATCCAAGGCACTGTCTTCCAGGGCTGAGCTCACCAGTGGTTCTGTGTTCTCCAGCTACAAATGCCCTCTACTGCAATTGCAGCTCTAATTGCTTTTGTAATGGGGAGAGTTTACCTTAGGGTCTTTGATTCATGGAGGAGTTTTCTCCAATATGGGAAGAAAAAGTATTCAAATGAGGTAATGGAGAATTAAAGAAATAAAATATCCCTGTTTCATTTACTTCCATATTCACATCTCAAGTTCATTGTGTGTGACATCTCAAAGGTCTTTTTTCTAATTTACAATTTGGTTCTCTATTCATTGATGAGATAATTAAAATAGATATTGAGTAGTCTGGGAGAGAGTGACAATGACTTCCTATGTCAAATGGCTCATATTGGTAACTCCCTCAGAGGTGAAACAAATCTCACAGTCTTCTATAAAACAGAAATCATTTTTACCAATATTAGAATTGATTTTTAATTCCTATGGTCAAGCATAAGGAGATACTGGTTAATAACAGTTATTTTGTTAGTCAAAAAGAAATTCAGCACCCTCAAATGAACATGGTGTAAGACAGTAATAGAGGGTTTGACAATATTGTGCCTTAGTACTAGTATGATAGGAGAGGTGTGGAGACAGAAAGGGGAGAGGAGGAGAGGGGAGGGGAAGAGAAGGGAGAGAAGCAGAGGAGAAGATAGAAATATGAAGAGCCGAAGAGTCTGTTCATGACCTAAGAGAGAACATGTCTTGCCTAACATGCACTCATGAGAAAAATGTTAACTTTTACTTGAGACATTTAAAATATCTCTAAATAGTTCAAGTCTGAACTTGTTTACTATTTTCCACATATGTTTATCTACCACTATTTATTGTCAGAAATATTCAGTAAACATCAACTTAACCTGGGTGGTTCCAACATAATCTTGGTGGTTCCAACTTTAAAATAAATTTGAACAACACAAAGTGTTTCGATAAATATTTGTTGAAGACTTTGTAACAGTGACTCTTTTAAGGTTTTTTTTCCTCATTAATTGATGCACAAAACAGAAATAATTCTTGCCCTAGAATATTGAACTTAATTTATCATGGGAAAGAGACAAAAATAAATAGGCAGATGTATAAGCACTCACATGAAATAAATAAAAATAAGCAAGCAATAATTTAGCGTGGCCTTTATTGGGTTTGCACAGAGAAGCGATGTGGTGTGGGTTAGAGGTGAGTGAGCTTAGCACAGAGAGCATGAGGCTTTATGGTAATGGAATGGGTGGGTACTCATCTTTTTTCTTCTTTTACACAGACTTTCTATTTTATTTTATTTTTATTTATTTATTTTTTTGTGGGTACTGGGAGTCGACCTCAGGACCTCGAGCTTGCCAGCAAGTGCTTGTGCTGCTGAGCAATATCACTGGCCCTTTTTTTCCTTTATGTGGGTACCGGGAGTCAAACTCGGGACCTCGCGCTTGCCAGGCAGGCGCTTATGCCACTGAGCCATCTCGCCGCCCCTGACTTTCTATTTTACAAGGGAGAAATCTGACAAAAAGCTGTCTGAACTGCACAGCTACCATTCAAGTCTGACCTGCTTCAGTGAAGGGATGGGGGTGAAAGGTAAAACGTTACCAACATTTTTGTTTTCTCAGACAGCAGGGTTGTCATCAAGATTGGTGTATGATGGTCTGTGTGTGTGTGTGTGTGTGTGTGTGTGTGTGTTTGAGAGAGCAAGAATGAGAGAAAGAGATGATAGATGATAGATAGATAATATTTGTACATCAATATCATTTTCTAAACATACATCCTTATATTAGGCTCTGAATATGCCCCAAATAATTCCTTCTCCAGGTTTCCTTATCTTAAAAAATATTGTCAACATATGCTGTGTACTTTGTTCAAGTCAACTCTGGAAACTATTCATAAAGGATCTTACAGTTTTCACTTTATCCTCACCCTTTGTTAAATATAAGTAATTCTTTTTTTGGTATTTAACTTTTTCCACTTAATGATGTTCCTGTCCATTCCAAGTACCAGCCTTATCCCTGATCAAATCATCCCAGGCGTGCACTATACCCATATCAAAAGGCAGTCCTCGGTAATGTCATATGTGGAGAGCTAGGAGAGATGCATTCAAGACCATGGTCTGATTGACATTATGTCTGGTGAGAAAAGCCAAAGAGGGCAAGATATGTGTCTCTTGTGGTCTTAATTATTCAAAGTGAGGAAATATAATCTAGACAGATGACCGGCTCTTGCATTTCAAGGACTGAATATTTCATGATGCTGTTTTCATGGAGATACCTGTGAGAAGTGAAGAGAGGGCAGAAGCTTCTGTGTATTTCGATGAGATACTGGGATTCTCTCTCTCCCTCACTCTCTCTTCCTTTCCCTCTCTTTCTCTTTCTGGCATTTGGGAGGAAATGTTGTATAGCAATGCAAAAAATGGTTTCTTAGCTTTTCTTGATTGTTTTTAATTCCAAGGAATTATTTTATCAAACTACAGTGAAGGTGACCCTTTTTGTAAGGAGAACAAAATTTAATCAGGGAAGTTCTCTTCCCAAATTTGGAGGCACAACTGCAATAGCAGATAGAGTTTTAAAAAAAGGTCTCCCTGGAAATTAGTAATGGACCCTTTGACCTTTGCCACCAGAATGATCTGAAATTGATCAGAAATGGACATTAGTTAACTTGACTCCACTTCCAGCTCTACACTTTCCGTATATTTAACCTAATATTATAGCCAAGAATGTTATTTAGTACAATTAATTCAAATTATAAATAATCATGTTAAAATTGTTTTATGTATCATATCAGCAAATAAAAGGGTTTAAATTACAAAAATGTCCTCTCACATTACTTCCATGAAAATGAAAAGTAAGGGTTCAAATATCAAATTTCCATTTTTGTCAACATTATACACATTGTATAAATCCAAGCTGATATGTTCACCAATTTGTTTCACATTAGTCTCAGTGAGAGTTTTGTGACATTGAGATGGGAGGATAGAGTCCGAGCTCCTTATTATCTTGCTTATCAAACCCTAAGAATGGCTTGAAAACTGCATGCATCTTCTGCAGTTTAATTTGAAATTGAAAATATTTCATCATGTTGTAGAAGCAAAATCCTCAATGTTTAAGACACTTCAAAACTGAGACTATAAACCCATTATATATATTTTTTAAATGTATCTACTATGAAGAAATACAAACAGCAAATAAATATGTGAAAAAGTGTTCAACATCATTGGTCATTTGAGAGATGCAAATTAAAACAACACTGAGATTCCATCTCACGCCAGAAAGAATGGCTATCATCAAGAATACAATGAATAACAAATGCTGGAGAGTCTATGGGGAAAAAGGAACCCTTCTTCACCGTTAGTGGAAGTATAGACTTGTGCAACCACTGTGGAAATCAGTACAGAGATTCTTCAGAAAACTAGGATTAGAGGATCCCATTCAACCCAGCTATTCCCATTCTGGGTATCTCCCTGGAAGAATTAAAAACATCATTCACAGTGATATATGTACACCCATGTTTATAGGAGCGCAATTTGTAATATCTAAGTCTTGGAAACAACCCAAATGTCCATCAACCAAGGAATGGATAAAAAAGATGTGGTCTTTTTATACAATGGGGTACTACTCAGCCATAAAGAAGGATAAACTTGAGACTTTTATAGGTAAATGGATGCAACTTGAGACCACACTCATAACTGACTCACATGTGTAAACATCATATTGTCTCCCTAGTGTGAGAAGCTGAAAGAGTAAATAAGATACAAAGTGCACAATAGATATTGTAAAATGGGAAGAAATTGTTCAAAAGGAAAGGGGAACTAGGGTAGGGGAAAGGGAAAAGGAAGGAAGGGAAAAGGAAATCAAATACAAGATAGTTTTTTGTTTCTCTTAGTTAATTGAAAATAAAGCTTTGTGCTAATATCATTTGGAGAAATTTTACGCCCGTATCTTGTACTCTGAGTAACTACTTTGAAGACAATAATATCCAATGTATTAACTATTGTCATTCTATTATTTTGTTATGAAATTT
Organism: Erethizon dorsatum; assembly: GCA_028451465.1. Taxonomy (NCBI): domain Eukaryota; kingdom Metazoa; phylum Chordata; class Mammalia; order Rodentia; family Erethizontidae; genus Erethizon; species Erethizon dorsatum. The sequence goes on from CM051831.1 coordinate 28,586,323, forward strand.
TGTTTTACTTTTTTCCATAAAAAATGTATCTACTGGTGTCTACAAAGCACATCAAAGTGTTACTTGAAACAGATCCAGAAAACAAAAGAATAAAAGTGTATTATTTAGCAGTTAGATGTTTTATATTATCCTTTTGTAAACTTGAATAGTTATGTGACATTTCCCTCCTCTGCCAAAATATGTACATAAATATATGTTTAATATTTTCATCTCATGTGGGCTATTAGACTTTAGAAGTTAAGAACTTTTCATTATACTGGTTCATTATTAAAATCATTACCAGAACGCAATATTCAAACATCACTAATTTATTGTAAATTTTGATAGACTAGTGCTCATAAAGTAACACTCAATTGGAAGTTCATATATTAACAAGATGGGAGCTGTAAATGCAACTTAATTTATCCATAATTAATGTCTTTTTAGAATGAGACAGTTGTCAATATTAATTCTATTTGATTTCCAATTTAATGACCCAAACCGATAAAACTTGCTCATCCAAATATATAGACAGCTAAGGAAAGAGTTTTGTCAGAATGTCCCCAATTTTTTTGCATTCTTTCTTTTATCTGCCTAAGATCATATAGTGAACTATTATCAGAAATTGTTTGTAATGATCTATGAACTGAGAATTAGATTATGTCTTTCTTCAGTGCTGTTGAATCTAAAGAACAAAAAGAATAATTTGCAAAATATATTTGTTATTTCTCATTCAATAGTCATTTGCTTTCTCAGTTTCTGGGGGATGTATAAAAAAACTTTTATTAAGTTTTATCAGATGATTTTTATTCATATCTGCTATATCTTTCATTTACAAAGCACCTTTGTGAGCTATTAGTCTCAGGACCATTGGAAAAATAAAATTATTAATGCCAGTATAATTTTTTAGACAACTTTTATTGATCATAACTTTTGAGACATATTTTTCTCAGTCTTGAAGTGAAATATTTAGCATATTGTAATTATGGAAAATGTTCGCCATATAAAGTTTTATAAGTAAACTCCAATGCCCCCCCATTGAAACAGTCACATAATTAGATTTAAAACTTCTAATAATGTTAATATATATTTTATGAATATTATAAAAAGTTATTATTAATAAACAAAATGCATAAATTTATTTATATTTCTGAAGGAGCCAATATTAAAATGATTAGAGATATGGTCTATTTTATTCATTTTATAATGTTACAAAGGAAAGAATAAGTCTGAAAATTGTTTTCATTACTTATATAATAATGTAACAACCTAAAAATTTACAAAATTGATCTATGTATAATAACATCAATGAATATTAGTGATGTGGGTTGTGATGTAATCTCTAGAAGACCATATATAACATCTTCAAAAGTTTCAAAACCCAGCAAAGCTATACAACTTATTATTATTTAGACATTTTTTCTGTATGTGCTTAAAATATATATAAAATGTTACATATATATATATATATCTGATAAAAATATAATGTTGGATTTATATGTGCCTAGCTATAGATTTCATTTATTCTAGAAAAGTGTCTAAGATACTCATAAGGGTAAGGAGAGAGAACTGATAATTAAAATGCTTAAGCACTTGATATTGAATAAAATTTAGTACATTACTGTGTTGAACTTATTGAACAATTTTTAGAAATTAAGCCCCTTTTTTAAATTGTTCATATTTATAGTATTCATACTTATTATTATATCTAAAGAAGAAATAATGGAGACTCAAAGCATTGGATGCTTAGTTCACTCTCATCTATTATGTATGAACCCATGGGTTCAATCCCCAGCACCAAAACAGAACAAAAATGGTAAATAAATATGTAAATGGAAAAAAGAAAAATTGAGGTTATTAACTTGCCGAAAGACATACATAAATAGTACAGCTAGAATTCTAATGAGGAATAACTTTAAGAGTTCTGATTCCACTTTGAAAATGTAAGGAGTGTTGCCTCGTTCAAGATTATTGGGAAACTGGTTTCCGAGTTTACCTGTGCTGGTCACTTAAAACTAAAAAGTGGATTTCATGCTTGGACTATATAAGGATCATAAAATAACATGAAAAAGCAAAAACAGAACCAAAACTTAATAGCAATCGTTTGCAAAGAAAACTCAGGAAAATTCTGCAGGCTAACTTAGTAAAAATTGAGGACTTAATGCTAAGTATTATTTACTTAAAATCAACTTTCTGCCCCTAGATTACATAATTTAGAAAATGTTGAACACTTCGATTAAGAAACCAACTCTAGAAAACAACCCTTCATCCTTGGAGTTTTACAGGCATAAAACATATCTCTTTAATCTTATTTGTCATATGTCAAATGACATTTCTCTTTCACGTAATGCAGAGGAAGTCTTGGGTTGTTATCCAACTATGTGGAAGTCTTTTGGTTCCAGCTGCTACTTCATTTCTATTGAACAGAACGTTTGCTCTAAGAGTGAATAGAAATGCGTTGAAATGGGAGCACATTTGGTGGTGATCAGTACAGAAGCAGAGCAGGTAATTTATTTTTCCTTAAAGGTTTTTTTTTTTTTTTAATTTTTGGAAAAACACATAATAAAATTTGCTACATAGACCGTTTTTAAGTTTAGGTTCACTAGTGCTTGTTAAGTTCACATTGTTGTGCCAAAATTCTCTAGAACTTTTTTGTTTTGCAAAACTGAAGCTCTACCCATTAAGCAATTACTGTTCATTTAGGGTTAGGGCTAAATGGCTCTAGCAGCCTCTCTTCTATTTCCTGATTCTGTGAATTCGACAACTTTAGATTCCTCATAAAATTGGAGTCATGTGATGCACATCTTTTTGTTGATTGACTCATTTCAGTTTGCATAATGTCCTCAAGGTTCATCAACACTGTAGCATGTGACGGGGTTTTTCTCCCATTTCACACATAATATTCTATTGTGTGTATATCCCTCAAATTTTTTCATATTTATTAATCCACGATTGACAAAAAAAATTTATAGTATGTAAAACTTGATGATTTGATGTAGGTATGCATCGTGAAATGATTACCATAAATAAGCTGATTAAATTATCTGTTATCTCATGGGGTTTTTGTTTTGTTATGTTTGGTTTGGTTTGAATGAGATCAATCAAAACACTTGGGCTGCCATTCCTTCAGTGATTGTCATTTAGGTTGCACCCTCTTGCTTAAGTTTATTTCTGGATATTTTATTTTGTGCTATTGTAAAAAGGATTATTTTCTTAATTTCTATTTCTGATTATTTACTTTAGTGTAGATAAGTGTTGCAGACTTTTGTATGTTGATTTTGTATTCCGCAACCTCCAGTCCAGGTCTGAAATCATGACAGCAAGGCAAGCAAATGATAGGAATCTTAGTTCAAGGACAGTAGAAAGTTGCTCACTCGAGCAGGCACTCAGGAAGTGAAGTAAGATGCACTATTTCTTCCTCTGCCTTTTGTTTTATTCAGGCCTTCGCGAGATTGCACGATCCCTACCCACATTCAGGAGGCAATCTATTTTGCTAAGCCTATAGATTCTGATGCTAATCTTTTTTTTTTTTTTTTGTGGGTACCAGGGGGTTGACCTCAGGACCTCGCGCACCAGCAGGCACCCGGGCAGCTGAGCGATATCACTGGCCCTTTTCTCGTATGTGGGTTCCGGGAGTCGAACTCGGGCCCTCGCGCTTGAAAGGCAGGCACTTACCCCGCTGAGCCATCTCACCGGCTCTCTGATGCTAATCTTTCCCCTCCCAGAAATAATATTTTACTTTGGGCACCACTTGATCTAGTCAGTTAGACATAGAGAATTAACTAGCACTTCATCTGAATATACAAAATGCTAAAAAATGATAAAAAGTACAAAAATTGACCCAAGAACATTTACAAACTATTCTGTCTCTTGACAATGAAATCACGAATGATGGGAATTTATGGGTTAGGGACTTTTCCTCACTACAGAGATGTAGATGTTTTGACCTGCGTTTTTGATTAATGCACCATCTTGTCACTGTCCCTTGTATAGTGTTTTCTTCTAAATATAGGTTTAAAGTCTTTAAAGAATATTTATCCTGTTCAATATGGCAATTCCAAAGTCTATAATCCCTTTTATTTCATGCAGAATTTCATTTTCCGCCAGCTGAAGAGTCAGTTTCCTATTTTCTGATACCCTTTGATCCAAAAGGTAATGACAATTGGTAATGGTTTGATGAAACACCTTTCAAGCAAAATATCAGGTGCCTACAGACCTAGATTAAAGAACTATAGGGCATTTTACATAGAAAATTTGGGGAAATTTTGTTAAATGTGATTAATACTAATGCTTATGATGATGCTAACAGAAACTAAGAATTATTAAACTCTAAATTCATGCATCATCTCAATTAAATTTCATGAAATTTCCTTGTTTAGAACTCATTATACAGTTGAAAAATTGAATAACTTGTCCAAGATCAATAAACTAATAAGATTAAACAATGAATTTCAACCCCACGTTTGACTCCAAAGATAACACTCTTAAGTCATTAAGATTTTTCTGCCTCTAAACACAAGGAGGCACTTAATTTAATCTTAAGATTTAAAATATGTGGGTCAGAACTATGCAATTCTAGTAGAATAATTGCACAGTGATTCTCTATTCTTGTAGCTGTCAAAAATAATTCAATTGTACATTATCTTCTTTTATTTTCACATTATATATATATTTTTTTGGGGGGGGGACCGGGAATTGAACTCATGACCTCATGCTTGCCAGGCAGGCACTATGCTCTCACATAATCTTGTGAGGATTTTTTTATGACTTTAATTTTTGTATAGAAGGAATCAAATACCTAATGAGATTAAATTGCTTGATCATTATCTAACTGAAATAGTAGTAAAACCAAATCATTTAATTGCAAACATAATGTCCAGCCTCCCATCCCAAACCCATACTTTATTCCTTGGAGGCAGGGTAACATTTTATGTTCAGACTGAGGAACCTTCACTCTTTTTTTTTTTTTTGTGGGTACCGGGGTGTCGACCTCAGGACCTCGTGCACCAGCAGGCGCCCGTGCTGCTGAGCGATATCACCGGCCCTTTTTTCATATGTGGGTTCCGGGAGTCGAACTCGGGCCCTTGCGCTTGCCGGGCAGGCGCTTAAGCCGCTGAGCCATCTCACCGGCCCCAACCTTCACTCTTTTAAGGGAAATGTAGAGCAAGAGAGAAACTTAGGAAGGAATAAGACTATGTGGATGACAGGCGGCAGCCTGTGTTATGAACTAGTAAGAAATGGATTGATCAGTAACCTAGGTATGAATAATGACCCTGTAAAGAGGAAAAAGCAAAGATCAGAGTGTAGTAGAAAGGTGCAAGGGTAGACTGTGTTGTAAAAATCCTTTCAGGAGAATGTTAGAGGAGCACATGTGAACACGTGAGCCCATACTTGAGGATTTTGAGGAGGGCAGTACGAAAAAGGGGAACAGTTGTTGAAATGCTCTTGCCCTCAACTCTGTTCACTCCAAACCTATGTACTTTATAATCGGTCACTCTGCATTCATTCATGAGTTTCTACCTTTGTTTCTCTTTACATTCTGCCACTTGAAGGACCCCAATTTTTCTGCAGAATAATGTGGTTTAATATTTTTCTGGAAACCTGGAGTATGGGGCTGGAATGATATTTTCTGTGATAGAAATAGATAGTCAATATGTGAGATGAAGAAGATTTACCTATGAGTAGAACTTTATTCATGGATACCTTTAAAATTCTAGTAATCATGAAACGATAATGTCTTGTAATGTTTACATAATCCTTTTGTTGTAAAGATTCATATAAACACTCAAATGCCTTTTTGCCTCTAATCTTTCCTCTCAGTTTCTTTCCCTCCTGTATTTCCTTTTTTCCACTAGTGATAGAGCGTGCCTTTTCTCCCTTTATTCTGTTCTTTCAACTGTTTTTCATTCTTTTCTTTCCTTTCTTCATTCCTGGTTCCAGAAAATATACTATGTTGTCTATTAGAAAATTTACAAGCATTGTTTGAAAATGGTGACCTTTTTTCCTCAAATGCCACAGACAAATCCCGTTGTTGAAGATTGTTCTAGACCTGCAATCATCTGGAGGTCTGACAGGAGCAGAGAGATCTACTTTCCAGATGACTCACTCACATAACAGGAAATTTGGTATTGGCTATGGCTACGTGGCCTCAGCTCCTCGTCATGTGGGAGTCTCCATAAGGCTATTGCACGTCCTCATAATACGGCAGCTGCCTTCCACTAGACCAAGGACAGGTAATAGCAGCAAAGCCTTTAATGTTATATGCTATAACCTCCTCTGCACTCCACTGGTCACATTGACCAAACAATACAATACAGAAAGAACTAAGTAAAAGTTTGAATAAAAGAAGGTGAAAATCATTCAGGATCATCTGAGAGGCTAGTTATTACAGTAGGGTTTCCTTAAAATGTTACAAAAAATGTGTACTGAAGAACCAAGTAATTAAAAAGTCCACACTAAAACTATGGAGTTGTGTTTGCCCAAGCCTTATAAAGAAAATGAGAAAAAAAATGAACTGGGTTAAGATATTTCATATGCCTATAACTAACAGTATTAATACCAACAGCATACAGACCACAGTTAATAAGCAAAAGACAAAAAAAGGACAAAATATAGAGAAAAATACATTCAATAAACATGTTTTAATAGAAATGTTCAACTTCTCTTGTTATTTGAGAACTGTAAGTTAAGACCCTGCATCATTTTATATCCTTTTTAATGGCAAATGTTAAGCAAAAGATAATATCACGGGAATTAAAGAAAGAATGAAGACAAGTACTACCTGTACTAATTCCTTATGATGAATGCAATCATTGTGTACAGCAAACATATACTAATGGTAAAAAAGACTTGGAGCACACATTGATTGGTGACAAATTTCATGGTAATTTGAGTTTAATTTGGCATAGCTGCTTTGGAAAAATACATGAATTTACATTTTACTGACATAAATGTAAAACTAACAGAGAGGTAAGACTTTTGATATGTGGGTATTAAAATGAAGAATTTTTCTGTGGAGAAATTTTAACAGGGACCCTATGCATAGTATGATCATATTACTTAGGCACATACAGGGTAAAGATAAAAAATAAATGTTTGATAAACACAAAGCTCAATGGAATGGTTATATCAATATGGTAGGTAGGAGGGGTGGAATCTGGAAGAGCACATGGATATATTAGAGATAAAATCCTAGATTGTGCATTCAGCTCTGCTGCTCATATAATAAGCATCAAACAAAAGAAAACAAATGTTTTAAAAAGGTAATGTATGATGGACCTAAAATTATGATTAATATGTGAGACATCATACAGACTTTTGTCTTCATCCACATTCCTGGTTCATAACTCCTTCCCTGAGGCAATAGAAACTAGAATTTCTCTTCCTCAAGATGAGTATAGGTACTCTAATATTCCCATACTTTTCTATCTTAGAGTTTAGATAAGATAATGTTACCCACCCTTGTCTGATAGTAGGGCATAAAACTCTCCTCATGCCAGAGGGATCCTACTCCATAGCCCAGAGGGAGATATGCTACACAGAGAAACCAACAAGAATGCTGAAACAGGCAGCTCTCACTGGATATCGCCACCTAGTCTTTTTCTTTGTGGGTGCTAGGGGTCGAACTCAGCACCTCATGTGCCAGCAGGCACCCGTGCCACTGAGCAATATCACTGGCCCTTTTTTCGTATGTGTGTACCGGGAGTCGAACTCAGGACCTCATGCCTGCCAGGCAGGTGCCCATACCACTGAGCCATCTCACTGGCCCTCCACCTAGTCTTTTAATGATAGATCATAACCTCTGTGTCCAATCACAGTTCAATGTGATCGTCCATGTTTCAATCATGTCTATGTAATGAAGTTCCCATAAAAATACAAAAGGACAGGTTCAGATAGTCCAACACATGAAAGTTCCTGGATGGTAGAGATCCCAGAAAAGGCACTAAAACTCCAGGCCCCTTTTCTCATATCTTGACCTTTGCATCATTCATCTTTAGTCTTTACAATATCATTTACAATAAAAGAGTCAACATGCTTCCTGGAATTCTGTGAGTCACTGGAACAAAGTAATTCAACCCAAGACAGAGGTTGTGGGACCATGATTCATAGCGAGTCAATCAGAAGCACAGGTAAGACAACTAGGAGTTTGTGACTGGCTTCTAAAAGGAAGAAGAGGACAGTCTTGGGACCAAGTTTTGACCTGTGAGATTTGATGACATGTCAAGGTAGTTAGGGTAAGAATTGAATTGAATTAGGGCTGGTGAGATGGCTCAGTGGCACAAGTGCCTGCCTGGCAAGCACGAGGTCCTGAGTTCAACTTCCAGCACCCACATACGAAAAAAGGGCCAGTGATATCGCTCAGTGGCACGGGCGCCTGCTGGCACACGAGGTCCTGAGGTCGATCCCCGGTACCCAAAAACAACAAACAAAAAAAAAGACTTGAATTGAATTAGTCTTCGTTCAGTCTTAGATTATTACAATGGGGACATTGCTTCTGGCTGTATACTATAGACTCCTTTGTAGAAAGATCAAGGAGTAATTTTAGAGGACCTCAATGCAGATTTGAGGATATACAAAGGCATAAACAAAGGCTCAGACAGCTGACCACAAGTGCTGTTTAGACTTTAATTAAACACACCTGATACATTGGAGAGCAAACTTATACTAAAGCATAGGTTCATTACTCAATCAACTCCTAATATCCAAAGAAAATTACAAAAGCTAACTGTAAGACCAGACGGTCTTCCTAAGGTTGCCACTAGTGTTTTACATTAGGGATTGGGAGAAGACCAAAGAGATAAGAAAGATAAGAAAAAGGCAGCCAGCTTAGTGGTAGCACTCAATCAGCTCTTCCTAAGTCTCAGGGCTCCAGAGACTCCAAGATGACTTGTAATTGTGGGCATTCTAGTCACTTTAATCAAGACTACCCCCAGGAGAACAAAAAGCATCCCAAACCCTGTGCCGTATGCAAAGGGTAGCACTGGAAGTTGTGTAGCCCTCAGAACTGCAGGGCCTTGGGGCCAAAACCCTCCTCCCAAATGGTCCAGTGTCACAGGACTGAAGGCTACTAGGGCACCCCTTCCTGGTTCCCACCACTTAGACTCTCATCTCCACCTGGGAACCCCAGGAAATTTTAACTATTTAGGGGGTGAAGTTGACCTCCTTCTAGATACCTAAGCAAGCTTTTTAGATTTTCTCTCTAATTCTGGGCTCTCTTCTTCCATTAGTTCAACCATTAGAGGTGTGTCTGGATGACCTATGACTGGACACTTTTCTCAACCTCTAAGTTGTAATTAAGATGACTTTATATTTTCACATACTTTCTTGGGGAGAGACATCATCACCCACTCAAATACGGTACCACCATTCTTATATCTGCAGGACAACTACTCTGCTTGCCTCTCGTGAAAGCAGAAATTAATGAGAACTATGGGTCACATAAGGAAAAAGAGGATGGGAATACAAGACACCCCAGTACAAATCCACCCTAAGAACCCAACCTCCTTTCCCCAGCAGAGACAATATCCTTTAAAAGCTTAGGCCTGGGCCGGTGAGACGGCTCAGCGGCTTAAGCGCCTGCCTTGCAAGCGCGAAGGCCCGAGTTCGACTCCCGGAACCCACATACGAAAAAGGGGCCGGTGATATCGCTCAGCGGCACGGGTGCCTGTTGGTGCGCGAGGTCCTGAGGTCGTCCCCCCGGTACCCACAAAAAAAAAAAAAAAAAAAAAAAGCTTAGGCCAGCAATGGATTACAAGCCATAGCAGGTAACCTAAAATCACAAGGCCTTATAAAACCCTCTAAGGTCCCTGCAATATACTGAGAAACCCAATGGCAGATAGAGATTTATCCAAGATCTCCAGTTAATGAAGAGGTTGTGGTGCCACTGCACATGGTGATAGCTGACCCTCATACTTTACTATCTCTGATTCCAGAGGACACAGGAATGATAGTCTTGACTTAAAGGATGCCTTCTTCGGTACACCTTTTCACTCTGACATGCATCCTCTTTTTGCATTTGAGGACTCCTCTGACCATTTCTTCCAGCTAACATGGATGGCCCTGCCCCAAGTGTTCAGAGACAGATGCCCCTACTTAAACCGGCCCTATCTAGAGATCTATCCCACTTTTATTATCTGCAAACTAAAGTTATTCAACATGTGCGTGACATTTTTCTTTGTTTCCCCTTGAAGGAAATCTCATGTCTGGGCACTCAGGCCCTATTAAATTTCCTGGCAAAGAAAGCACAAGGTTTCTCGGCCAAAGGCTCAACTTTGCTGGTCCTCTGTCAAATATCTTGGCCTAATCCTTTCCATAGGTATTCAAAGTCTAGGAGACAAATGTATTAAACCCATTTCCTCCTTTCCACTCTCCATAACCACAAAACAATGAAGGGAATTCTTGGGCATTGCTGATTTTTTCATTTATGGATCCCTGGATTGTAAAATAGCATAGTCCCATACCAGTTAAGCAAGGACACTTAAGCAGCCAGTACTCACACTGTAATATGGAAACCTGAGGCCCAGTTAGGCTTTAAGAGACTCAAAAGTACCCATCTCCATGAACCACATTGAGTCTTTCTGTGGAACAGCCTTTTATGCTGCACATTTCTAAGAGAAATGGAATGGCTTTGGGAGTCCTAACACAGCACCACACAGCAACCTACGGGATGCTTCAGATGGCAGCTAGAAATAGTAGCCAAAGGCTGACCATCCTGCCTATGATTGGTAGCAGCTATAACCCCATAGTTTCAGAGGCTTGCAAATTACTTTAAGAAATGACCCATTTTTAACCTGCACAATTTGCCTGGACTCCTCTTATCAAAGGGAAGCTTATGGCTTTCTGATAATCACCTTCACAAGTATCAGGCCCCTTTTTGTTTGAGGGACCAGCTACCCAATTAAAGATCTACTCCTCTTTAAACCCTGCTGTCTTCCTCCTAAAAGAAAATGAGACCTCAGACCATGACTGTAGACAAGTGATCCTCCACACATATGATGCTAGGGAGGACCCTAAGGCTACATCTCCAAAAAGCCCAGACTTGATTCTCTTTTTTTTTTTTTTTTTTTTTTTTTTCCTGAAAGGCACTCCTTCTTAAAGAAGGGAACATGTAAAGAAGGACATGTGTGATCTTACAGGCTACAATAGAGAGCTCTGTCTTTGCTCCCAGAACTTTACCCAACTTGCAGAACTCATAGCTCTTACCAGAGTGCTAGAGATTAGCAAGGGACAAATAGTCACATTTATATCAACTCTAAATATGTCTTTCTGGTGCTACATGCCCATATAATCATATGGAAGGAAAGACATTTCCTATCAGCCAACACTCCAGTCCCCCATTAAATACCAAAAGGAGACTGAGACTCATTCTATCTCCCATCTGAAGTAGAAGTCACACATTGCTTGGGCCAACAAAAGGGAACAAATGAGGTCACACAGGGAAACAGATTGGCTAACCTGGTGGCTAAAGCAGCGGCTTAGAGCCATTTTGTCCAGGGTTCAACCAGGCACTGTTATTTTGGGAAAACCCTTTAGGAGATGCCAAGCCTAATTACACAAGTGCAGAAACAGAATGGGCCCTATCTCAGTGCTGCCAGCTGCTCCTTTCTGGATGGTTCCAGATGAAAGGTGAGAAACTACTTGTACCTGCAGCCAGCCAATGGAAAATCATTAAAGTTCTTCACAAGGCTTTCCACTCAGGAAAGAAGAAAATTTACCAAATGGCTCAGAGATTATTTGTGAAAAAGGGACTGCTTCAGATGGCTGGACAGGTTGTGAGAGCCTGAGAGTTATGCCAAAGAAACAACTCTCCTAATAAAAGGAACTCATCCCCTGCTAAACAACTAAGTGGGAGACATTCAGGGGAGAACTAGCAAATAGATTTCACCATATGCCCCAAATTAAGGGGATCCAATACCTCTTCATCTAAGTGGATACCTTTACTAACAGCGTGGAAGATATCCTTTGCAGAACAAAAAGGCTTTGGGAGGTGATACAGACTTTAACCTCAGAAATTATTCTCAGATTCATACTCACAAGGAGCCTCCAGAGTGATAAAGTGCCGTCCTATAAAACTGCCATTATGCAGGAAGTATTTCAAGTGCTGCAAATTTAATATCATCTACATTGTGCCTGGAGACTTCAATCTTCAAAAAAAGATAGAAAGGGTAAAGATATCCTTAAAAGACTATGTCCTCAGGAAGGAATTCCTCAAGTGGAATGAACAAACAAACCTCTCCTTGCATCCAGGCTGGTTTTCCAGGAATTGAGAAACATTGAGTAACTGGATTTTTGAACTCTGCTTTGGTTATTTTAAAACTGTGATAGGTGACCACCAGACACCTATTCTGGCTCTCTGCTTATTCATAAGCTTTGGCCACCCATTTGGGATGCCTCCCCACCAGCAGGAGCTTTTTCTTTTCTTTCTTTTTTTTTTTTTTTTGTGGGTACCGGGGGTCGAACTCAGGACCTCACCCGCCAGCAGGCGCCGGTGCCGCTGAGCGATATCATCGGCCCTTTTTTCGTATGTGGGTTCTGGGAGTCGAACTCGGGCCCTTGCACTTGTCAGGCAGGCGATTATGCCGCTGAGCCATCTCACTGGCCCAGGAGCTTTTTCTTTATCTTCTCTTTCTTAATAAGCTTCCCTATTTGCAACTCTCCTATTGATGATTTCATTCTTCAACTTCATGTGAAACTAACCCAGTAACATCACTTTAGTTATAGTACCAGATTCCAAAGATTATACCTCCCCTTTAAAGGTGACTTGCAAGCCCCAGGTTATATCTGTGCTTCTGAATGACTGGCTATAAATTGGGGGTTATACATAACCACCTCCTTGTGTTTGATTAATTTGAATGGCTCAAACACTTGAGGGGAACATTTTTAATTACAAGTTTACTGTAAAGAATGTTTTAAATGGTACAAATGAGACATGGATGTGGATTTTTCATCCCCCCAATGAGAAACCACTCCCTAGGAACTATACTAATACTCCAGGAACTATGCTCAACTATCTGGAATATCCCTGACCATTTTACACTTATGAAGACTTCACGACATATGAATGATTGACTAAATTTTGTTTATGGGGAATCTACTTAACCTTTACCTCCTTTTTCTTTCCAAGGATTTTAGTTGTGCCCCAAAACTGAGGAAAAATCAAGAATATTGTTTGCTATTTCAAACAGGGTAATTATCATCTTCCATAATTGTTAACTTTAAATTAATATCTTCAATCTTAATGTAATAGTTTTTCATATTAAAAGTAAAATTAATTATAAAGATAATTTAATCAAAGAATATGCTACTGAAGTGTATTTTCCTGCTTCTTATACCATTAAATGCAAATCTAAGATTTTGATATCATAGGAAGCATTGACGATTTCTCAATTTTTTGCTTTATTGTTTCTCTATTTTAAAAATACATCTATTTTTTGATGCAATGATAAAAGTATCAGTTAAGAATGTATCCAGGAAGCCAGATTTTTTTTTTTTTTTGTGGGTACCGGGGGGTCGACCTCAGGACCTCGCGCGCCAACAGGCACCCGTGCCGCTGAGCGATATCACCGGCCCCTTTTTTGTATGTGGGATCCGGGAGTCGAACTCGGGCCCTCGCGCTTGCAAGGCAGGCGCTTACGCCGCTGAGCCATCTCACCAGCCCAAGGAAGCCAGATCTTGATCAGCAGGGAACCAGCCCCTCAGTTCTTTTGTCCTTGGTTCTTTGGGCCCTTGATGAAAGAATCAAGTCAAGATACATAGGATGTGCAGATATATAGCTAATATTTGTTGAAAAGTAGATATATAAAGAGTTACACCTTCAAGTGAGCAGGCAGGCAGTGACACAAAGGCATGTGCAACAGGATTCCTTTCTATGTATGCACAAGTTATTCCTGGTGTTTAGGGAATTATGATACGTACTAATGTTTCTACTTAGAAGTTACTTTGGAATTGCAAAATGCCTTTCTGTTCCTTTTTGATAATCAGTGTTTTCTCAGGGGCTTTAGTCATATAAGGGATTAAAAAAGAGAATTTGAGACAGATAAGTTCTTAATTGAAACCAGATCCAACCATTCCTGAAAAGCCCCACCTATGACCACATGAGGCTTTTAGTACTTCTGGAATGTCAGTGTAAAAATATATGTATTTTTGCATATCATCAAGGTCTTTATAATCCCAGTTAGGGACATCTATGGCTACATCTTTATCTAACGTGTGCAATCATTCACCATAACATATGGCTCCTGCAGTTACATGGGATCTCTCTGAATCTGTAAGAGTCTGTTCCAAAATATTGACATCCTTCCAAGATACTTCATAACATGAACACGTTGGAAAGCTTGTATGTTTTTCGGAGTCATCTGAAAAACTACCTAAGTTCTGTTTAATTCATTTAAGATTCTGCATAGAGAAATTTGGTTAACCTCTAATTGGTCTGAATCTACTTAATACCTCTTGAAGAGGACATGCATGTGCTGGTGGGGCTGTAGCACTTGCTGGGGACCTTGAGTAAGGAAGAGAAGGCCCCTTTTTGTCTGAGTTCTGAACATTAGGGCTATTCTTGTTAGGAGGTAACTCAAGAGTTGATAAATCACTTAAACAAGGGACATCCATCTGATTAAGGAGTGCTATCACACCTGGATCTAATTTACATTAGGAACGTAATTCAGGATTTTCCGATAAGATAAGGAGAGCTTGTACATAAAATTCTTTTGGCCACTTTGATGTCATTTTACAAAAGATAACTAACTGGAGTGTAGTACCATAAGTCTCCTTTCTTCATTGTCTAGGGAAAATATCCCGGTTGTGTAGGATGTGTCTGAGAGATGAGTAACAGGAAACCAATTGAGAATTACCCATCTGCTAGGAAAGAGAAGAACACCAGCTCAAAAAGGTGTCTCCTTTCTGAGAAAAAGGAAATAAAGTGGTAGGAAAATGAACTGGCATCCCTTTTATCTCCATCTATGGCCTAAGAATCATATGTAACCTGTCTTGCCCGAATCCTTGATCTGGAGGTTGGTCAGCCACCACCCCTGACCTTTGTGTTTTCCTTGGAACTAACAGATACTCAGGGCATTGGCTTATATTCTGTGAAACATCCATAGGGAAAGAAGGTCTGACATTTATTTTCTAACACATAGACTGATATAACTGGAGTACACTCATAGAATATATCCAAGAGGCAAACTAATAAAAACCTACTAAGAATTATCATCTATGAAGCAAAAAATAAGCTTGTAGGAAAGCAAAAAGCCATCACTTTTTCTCTGCCTATGGCCTAGAAATCAAGTGCAATGTGTTTTACCAGAGTCCTGGAACTAAGAGGTTAGGGTCTGGGTTAGTCTCTACTACTCCTCTTTTTGTAACTAATAGTTGATTCAGAATCCCCCTCATGAAAGAATGCACATAGTGTCTATCTTGTCAAATATCTTGTAAGAACAGGGGTCTGACACTCATTTCCCAATGTACTGACTGATGTAAACCATCTATGTAATATATATGCAAATATTATAACAATCTTTGAATCCATTGGCACATACACAAGAATTAATCAATACTCTACAGAAGCAAAAACACTCTCAAAGCAGGATTGTCATGGCAAAGTTAGCAGAGCTATTAATAGTATGCCATTTTTTTAAACAAAAGCCTCATTATTCTAGGAAGTGGTGAAAGAGACAACAAAAATGCAAAAGCTGAGGGATAGACCCCCATATATTACCAAATCGGTGCAATGCAAAGAAAACAGGCAGCAAGCTTCATGAACACAACAGCCAGGAGCGTCATACTGACCATAAGTTACCTTACCCAAAGCATAAATTCTTGCATGCATGGGAAAAATTCAAATCCCATGGACTGTTGCAGTATAACATAAACACAAGAAAAAATTAAGTCTCGTAGTCTTAACTTGAGATAGATGGACAGAGAGTGTGAAGAGTCTAATTTTAAAAGTCACCGAATTAGCAATCCCAATCATGACACCAAAGAGATGTTACAGGAGAGCCAAGTCCTGATATGGGTGGGGGGGGATGAGGCCCTCACTTCCTTGGCCCTTGTTTTTTTGGAGCCTGGATGAAAGAATTCAGTCAAGACACATATGCCATACAGAAATATAGCTACAAGTTATTGTAAAGTAGATATAGTGAAAGTTACACCTGCAGGTGAGAAGGCAGGCAGTGACATAAAACCATCAACCACAAATGCAAGATTGGATAATTTTTTAGGTAAACACAAGTTTCACCTGAGGTTTAGGGCATTATGATACTTACCAACAATTTTACTTAGAAGTTACTTTGGAATTGCAAAATGCCTTTCTGTTTCTTTTTGATGGTCAGTGTTTCCTCAGGGGCTTTAATCATGTAATGGATTAACAAAAAGACAATTCGAGAAAGATAAGTTCTTAATTGAAACTGGGTCCCAGACCAAGGTAAGGGGTTTTAAAACCATGTCCCTTGCTGATATCATTGGGCTGCAGGCTATGGCAAACAGGAATGCGGTATACCTTGTTCTGGAGTTAGATTGCCAGGTGGCTCAGAATCAGAAGGAATGTGCACAATGTATAACATTAAGATGTCATTAGGATCTGTGGAATCGCTTTAGGTCTGAGCCCTAATAAATGATTATAAATGTATTATACAGTGAAATCCTTCTTTAACTAACTGGAAGTGCACGCTATTTTGGAACCCCTTTCTTTTTGTCCCTCAGGCTCCTTAATGTCTAACTCTTTGCCTAAGAACAAGAGTCTGTGAGAGAACAATCTGCCTTGTCATGTTGACAAGAAAATGTTGATTTAGACAAAGAGAAATGTTTTTGGCTATTAAAAAACAATCAGACTTTAGTGTAATAGAAACCATATCATCATTAAAGTTGGCTCTATTTTAGTTTTTTATGCTCAAATTCTTTAGGGAATTGAGTTTCAGTATAAATACTTCATTACTCAAGGGGAAGTAGACTAGAAAATCCATATTTAGATTAAAAGAAATATATATGAATCAGATTAGTCTGAGTCTCCACGAACCAGAAGGAATTACTACAAGAATGGAGAAACTAAATGAGGAACTGAGAGACATAAGTGCGTATTCTCTCCGAAGAAGAAAGAGATCACTTTACTGTTTAAAATTTAACAAATAGTGAAAGTTTTCCCGTTTTTAATTAAAGAAAAATTTTTAATTAAGACTGAGACAGAGACCACTATAGTCTCTAGGTCAAATAAACTCCCGAGCCCTTAACCTGTTACTCATTAGAAGATTGATTTATGTTTTCTTCTGAGGTCATAAGAGACGGAAAAGATGTTTTTGCTAAAAAAAATAAAAAAATAAAAAAATAAATAAAACTACATGTAAATACATACAAATATACACACACAGATGACCCTTCACATGTCAGATGTCCTATAGGTAACTAAAAGCAAAAAAAAAAAAAAAAAAAAAAAAAGCTTGACCTTAGTTTTGTGGCTGCCTATTTTATCACCTAACACTTTAGGTCAGGTCCTTCCTCAGTTCTGCATCCAGGCATGGTAATGGTTTAGGCAGTGTCTGTCTAAAAGCTGGCAAGAACAGTTTCATTAGCCCTAAATTTATATAACTTATCTGATCTCACATTAAGACTAAGGACTCCACGATAAGAGCTTTTCAGAGCCTTTCGACTATCAGTGAGCTCCCAGAAGTCTATCATTGCCCTAAACCTTGGCCACCTTGGGTTCCTAGCAGAACCCCCACAAAATTAAGACTGTACCAAGGAAAAACAAGCATCTCATGGGGACTGGATTAAGTGATGAAGACTTCTTGCGGAGCCACCTTGAAAGACCCTAAATGACGTAATGATCATGCCAAACCTAGTCTACCTCATCCCCTCCTCAAAAACATTTTCCTTTATTTTCAAGAATAATGAAATACAGAGATGCAGATATCAGTATGTCAAAAGCTTTTACTGGATAATTACTAGTTTCCTCATGCTAGGAAAACAGGCACCTTACAGAGTTCCTGCTCTAAACTGTAGCTTTCACATTTTAATGATATGCATTGAAAAATATGTAGACCTATAAATAAATAATCTAGCTCTGATATTGTGAAGTTTTCTTTCCTGGGTGGTGTATAGAACATGGGTATATTTAAGAGGATTGGAGAGAATTGGCATTAAATGGGTCAGAACCATGATGCCGGATTTTGATTTTAAAACTTGGGAGAGATTGAATGTAGGATAACAGGCTTAAGATGATTGGTGAGAGAACTGTGTTTGAGGGATTTTAGGAACAATTAATCTCTCTACTCTGATGAAGAACATCAGAGCTCTCTCTAGTTCCTTAGCTACCTTCCTCTTTCCTAGTGATTCAGAGAAGTTCTGCATAATGGAAAATTGACAGGGGATTTTTCTAACCTGACCTGAAGTGCAATCCTGAAAGATGCCACTTGGCCATGTGTAGGCAGACTTTCTGTTCTAATGTCAAAATTCCTGTTCAGATTCATTCTGAATCCCACTTTAGTAGCTCCTGCTACTTCACATGGAAATTTAAACATTTCAGACCCATTATGTTAAAATGACACTCTAGACTTTACCAACAAAAATCTGTCTCTTCTAGGGTTCTCTGGTTTTTGAAAGCCAGTGGCCAGGTATTCACATTAAAAATGTAAGGGTCATTTTCAACACTTTTCCTGTCTTCTCTCCTTAATGTAGACCATTATCTAGACATATATGTTAGTACTTAAGGGTGATATCTAGTAATATCCCTCTCTGCTTTGAGTTCCAAACAAATTACAAAAGAGACAAAAAAATCAGGAAGGAATTCAAATACCAGCTTTATTACTGGTAAAGTTGCTATATAAAATATAGATTGAATTTAAAGCCAAATAGTGTTTCTGATTAGTACCCAACTACAAGTATAATAGAAAAACTTTTTTGGAGAGTTGTAGGCTGCCTACAGAAAAAAGTCTTTCTCTCAGTTGCTTATGAATAGCCAAGAAAGTCAATGAAGTGAGTGCACATTTCATTTAAGAGAAGCCAATTTTATTCCAATTCTGGAGACTGAACTCAGTCTTCACACTAAGCTACATGCCTAGTTATCTATTCATTCATTCATTCATTCATTCATTCACTCATATATCCATTTAAATTTAAGACAGGATCTTGGTAAATTACTCGGGCTGGGCTTGAATTTAGAATACTCCTGCTCCAAACTCTGAGAGTGTTGGGATTATAGGCTGGCAGCACCACATCCAGCGAAATCAATCTTCTTGTAGGTAGGATAAAGTTAGCAAACTTAAAAAGTAGCTTTCTACCTATAGTTGCAATTTCAAAAGACTAAGATTGTTTAATTTTATGAGTCTTCTGTTCAAATGGAAGGAGATTGGTTCTGGAACTGTTATAACCATTCCTGGAGTTCAGAGCTAACCTAACCAGGGTATCTGTGATGGTTTTTTGTAAGGGAAATTGATGACCTCAACAAGGTCATGTGGCCACAAGTCAGGGAACAGCTGGTTTGTGGGAAGAGGTAACCAACTGTTGCAACCAACTGCTGCAACTGTTGAAATTACAAGATACAGCTACTATAGAGATGTCTTAAGGGGAAAATGCTCACAACTAAAGTTAGTTTGAAACTAAAGTTGTCTCATTAACCTTAAGCAGTGTTCTTTCTGTAGGATTATCAGGAGATTCATTTTTTAATAATATGTCTTGCATTGCGAATATCCAAAGTGGTATATACAGGGGTTTTCCCACTCCATAAAGTGTGTGTACAGGGAGGAGTAGAAGTAAAGAGGCTTTGTATGCAATTGAAATTAATTTACTTGTAGCTCAATATAGTTCTTTATAACTATAAGAAGTTTTGTGCATGCTCCGACATAACTACCAAAAATAGATTCAATAAAAACAATTACACTATATCCCTGCACAAAAGTCATTAGTTCATAGTAAAACAGTAAGAAAGAAAGAATAAAATAAACTACAATACTACAGAACACAATGAACAACATGGGGATCATAAGTCCTTTTCTATCAATAATTATACTAAGTGCAAATGAATTGAATGCTATACTTATCAAGGCATTGACTGAGTGGATGAAAAAACAGGATTCAACTATATTTTGTGTACAGTAGATGCACTTCAGTATTTAGTGTTAGTATTTAGTAGATACACGAAGGCTGAAAATGAAGGAATGGAAAAAGATATTCTATGCACATTATAACCAAAAGAGAGGATTTGTATTTATACTTATATCACAAAAAGTAAGCATTAAGTCAGAAGCTGTCACAAGAAACTAAAGGTCATTATGTAGTGATAAAAAAGTCAACGGCACAGTAAGATATAGTTATTAATTATAAATAGATGCACTCAACACAAGGCACCTAAATATATACAACAAAAATTACATATCTGTTGGGAGAAGTATATTAAATTGAAATAAGAGTAAGAGACTTTAATATCACATTTGTAACAATGTATCATTAAGACAGAAAATCAACAAGGAAATTGCAGTTAAGACAAAATGGACCTACAAGATACATGAAGAATATTCTATTCAATAACAGCAGAATATTCATCCTCAAGTACACAAAGAATATTTTCTGAGGGATTTTAAACTAGTTCACAAAATAAATCTTAGCAAATGGACATTAAAATCATCGTGTTCGGTAGTTTTGCAGTTTATTTTCACTTTTCTTCAACTGCAGTGAAAAAAAAAACTAGACGTCAGTAACATAAGGGTACAGAAAAATTAAAAATACACTAAAACAAAGTAAAATATTCTTGAAAATATTTAACAACATTATTAAACAAACAATAAGTGGAAGAAGAAACCAAAAGGGATCCTAGTCATTCCATTTCTTCGATACTATACATTTGTTATTTTATTACCAGTTTTTACAAAGCTATTTCTGTTATTTGTGGATGAAATTACAGCATGAAACAAATTACCTAGACAACAAAATGAAGGAAAAAGAAAGCCTGAAAGGGATTAGAATGGCATAAAAAATGATAGTGGTTTGAGGTAATAGCTGTAACCTTAAAAGGAAAGTTAAATATGCCTTGACTGATATGTATCCAAAAAGTTTCATCTTCAATATATATATATATATATCAGCAGACTTTGGCAGCATTTCTAATTTCTAACTGGAAGCAGCACTTTACAATGCATTCACAGTAAGTATTGTAATGCATATTTTCATATTATAATATGTTTCAGTCACATTATTTTTCTTTCCAAGATTGAAATGATTTCATTACACTTAGGCAAGATTGAGTGATCTGTTTGCCAACTGATTTATTTTTAAGTGTGAAATCAGACTGATAATTATTTCCATTTTTAAACATCACTTGTGACATCAGTCTCTTTTAATTTGTACTTCTCTTATGATTTAGCATTTTTGTCTCACCTAGAAATATTGTAGTTCTAATACCTTGCTGGGATAGTGCTATTTAACTCATTGGCTTTATGTGATAGCATCATTCCAAAATTTTGTTGTTCTTACTTTATCATAAACAGTAAGGCTGTGTTGGGATTTTATCTTCTAGGCCATAAGTACATTTGTGTTGTTAGCTTATTTGCATCATATATTTGACAAATGCCTCAGTTTGGAGCACATTTTGAGCCCTCTTTTTCCTCATTTGCTGTGTATGAACACTTGGCTTCCTTCTCCACCTGGTTAATAGGTGTAACAACTAATGAAAATTAGTCTTTCCTGTTATTGGTACAGAATTGTACCTATTATTTAATTTTACAAAACAAAACAATAAATATCTATGCTTGGAAATTTATACATTCTTCCTAGAAGAAATTAACATTTACGGATATTAATATAGATGTCATAACACCTTTGTTGAAATACACTAAATAATAAGTAGAGCTTAAAGTATTAATATTACATAAATAATGTCCTTTTGTATCATCGTGAATTCACGGAGTTTTATCCATTCAAGCAATTCCAATTAATCTTCATAAGGAAATAAATTATTTTTGTACTCAAGTTGTTTAAACTTATACTTAGAGTCCTGCCACATGGACCATTTTATCTTTTACCTGTGATAAAGATTGTGTTTACCACACACTCTTCTTACACTTCTGTTTATTGTCTTAACAAGCTTGCTTTCTATCACCTAGGAAGATCCTGGAACTTAGTCAACAACTCTATCAGGGCTTCAACACCAAAACAAAGAATGATAGAGCTTTTGCTCCTTGTTCACACTGATTTTTCATAGCTCACTTGGGTGAGAGATGTTCTAGAGCAGTTTCCCTCATGTTTTTGAAATCATAATTGTATTCTGGGAATGACAAAATGTGCCAGGTCTCTTTTTTCCTGCTGTAAGCAGGATTCATGTATCTTCTAGAATCCTAGATTTTCTTTTATGTAAGAAAATCCATTACTTTAGGTAAAAATCTAGTTTTTAGGTTCAAAATGAAAAATGGTATTGAGAATGTAGAGATGCTTTTTGTGGTGATAGTGCTGGAAAAAAATATATATGAACAAAAATAATTTTATATGTTCTCACCCCCAGGTTAATATAATAAAATAGTATTTTATTCAGGATCACTATCTGTCTATGTATCTATCCAGATATATATTTAAAGTAATATTGTATAATATATTTTAAAGAAGAATACAAAGAAAGGTCTACATTCTGAAAAATAGACTTTAAGTAGGATCTCTAAACTGCTAGATAGTTGTCTTAGTGAGACTGGGCTACCGTAACAAAGCACCATACATTGGGTGAAAAAAGACACTCATTTCTCACAACTATGGAGGTTGAAAATCTAAGACCAGGGTGCCAGCATGGTCAGGTTATGGTAGAGCCCTCTTCCAGTCTGGTAGGTGACCATGTACATGCTGTATATTCACATGCCAAGATGAAACAGAGGGAGAGAACAAACGCTTTGATCACTTTTTGTAAGGGCACTAATTCCATCAGGAAGAGCCCATACTCCTGATTTCAGCTAAAATTGATTACCTCCCAAAAGTCCCATATAGAAATATCATTATATAGGTCATTGACACTTCAACAAACACATTTTGGAGAGCCACAGATATTCACTCCATAATACTATTATATGTGAAGCCAGGGACACTGATTATGTCTTTATCACAGAATCTTACATTTTCTTTATCTTTGTCTCAACAAGGCTATTTTGTCTCACATAGGAAGATTTGGAAGATTTAATTAACAGCTCCACCACCTCTTCCTCAACTTATAATCAGAGGCTTCCGTGTCTTTACATACAAACTGTACACTAAAAGCTTTTGTTCTTTATATATATCGTTTTTTGCCACTTGTATGCAACATCTCATTCAGCTCAAAGAACTTTCTAGGACAGAGTTTGTCTCAAACATATAGCTACCTTTAAAAATATAAAATCCAGGAAAAGAGAAAGATGAGATGTTAGTGAACTTTTGATTAAGCATAATGACTTTTTTAGGGTATTGCTAAGTATTTTGTCTGAAAAAAACCTGAAAAAGTTCGTATGACACAGAGGGATCTCAACACATTTATGGAACTTGTACTGACTATTTTTGGGTGTTGCTTTCTCAATTTCCTTTTTGCTTTGCACCATCTGCTGGACTGAATCACAGGAAACTCCAGTCGTTGGAAAGACTTCTTTTAAGCAAACTTTTATGCTAGGAACTGCCTAATCTCACAAATATAGGTAAGATTGGTGTTCAGTGTCAATTGTTTCTGAATATATTCCTCTCTCCACACAGACACATACCTGGGGAAAAATAGAAGAGGCTCCTGGTCTCCCAATCACCAGACGAGACAATAAACACACAATGCAGCTAGTAGAACCTCAGAGAAAAAGTGAGTACTCTCTTTCTCCCCTTTTAATTTTAAGAAGCAGATGGTTTTATGACTAAGAATTTAAAATGCGAGTGGGTGGCAGTTTTGAATATTGAATATTCTGGTGATGGGAAGGAAGAGGTGGAAGAAAATGAGGATAACCTTGGAGTAGGGGAAGGCATAGATAGTTTCAAATAACTTAGGTAACAGAAACTTCTTTATAAAATGTAGATTGTACCAATAAAGGAGATAAAGCATTAAAAGAGAAAAAGGGTGGAAAGGAAGGGAATCACAGAGGAAGATTCTTTGAAAGGGAAGAGGGAGAAAGAAGATATAGAAAACACACTGATTGTAGGGTCATGGTGTATCAGAGGCTCTATCTGGTATTATGTTTGAAGGGACTCCAAAGGAGCTACACTGTGTGAACATGAAACAATATTTTTGAGGCATATGGAGAATGAATGCAGATATATATAAATTTAAAGTTATAATTTTGGTCATCTCACCAACCTGCCATGTCAAACTTTAGTAGGTTCACACTGTACAATAGTATAGCAAAATACCTTTTTATGTAAGAGTATGCATTGAAAACTTTTTATATCAGTACATACTGATACACATGATTAATTATTGCATAGAATTTCATCATAGAGATTCTTGGCAATTTAGAGATTCTGATATTGCCAATTATATTATCAACATGTAAATATTGTTTTCTAGAGTGCTTTGTCTACTTCTAAAAATACTGCAACAAGTATTCTTTTATACAAATAGCTTCAGTTATTTCTGTATGATAGTCCTAGAATTGGAATTCTTGTAGTGAATATAATGCATTTAAAACTGATGAATACTGCTAAATTGATACTTCTAAAAGATTTTTCTAATTTTCAGTTTCAGCCTCAGCATTTATTTCCTTACTATGAGTGCTTAGTTTCTCTCAGACATCCAACACTTCATAGTTTAATTTACTTTTAAAGTTTTATGTGAAAACCATACTTTAATATCTTAACTTATAGTTTCCTACACTCTTTTATTTGTTTAAGAGTTATTTATAATTTTAGCAAATTAAATTTGCAGCAATTTTCTGCTTAAAGTTTTGCTCAGCTTTTGAATTGATTTTTGAAATTCTTCAGGTTATCTAGATACTGATATTGTAACAAGTTGTTTCTTCCCCGTATTTCTTATTTTTTCATATTGCGTTATACAGAAGTTTTAATGTTTTAAGTATTCAAACATCTGTTTTTATGGCTTTTTGATTTTTTACTTTGCTTATAAAAACCTTTTCTGTTCCAAAATTACAAAGAAGTTAATATTTTCCTTTTTTATTTACCAGTAAGCTTTAAAATTGATTTATTCCAAGGAAATATTTAAGATCTTCTTTAGATCTAAAATATTTTGTATGCTCTCATATTTAGCTTTCTTTGTCCTTGGTAGAACTGGCTTCCCTAGACCTTGTTTTAGAATGGACAATAACCCATTTATTTTTCCATTTATCCTAATGCAAGGAGTCCAGCATTCCCAGAAGATCTCATGGGCTGTTGCTGTTATTTTCATCTCACTTCTTGGTTCCTGTTTTATTGCAAGTTGTTTGGGTAAGTTATTAGCGAAAGTGGAACTCTTCTTGAATTATTTTCCCAAACAACCTTCATAAAGTTGTTCTAAGATTTTTCCTGTATCGACTTTTCCTCCAACACACCAATGTATATATAATGAGTTCGGTGTCTTGGATTTAAAATTCAGACTTATATACTGGACCTTCCATTCTTTGATGGAGCTGCATTGTGTCAAGGAATGAAAAGACCATTTTATGAACATGTAAAAGTTAGTGTATATAATAAATTATTTTTGATTTTGGATAGGGATTATAATGAGTAAGGTGTAAAGAGCAAAAATCCAGGTTTCTGATGCACCCACTGTGAAAAGAAAAATACTGTTGGAAAACTAGTTCTTTAGTCTTTAATAATAATTTGAGGCATGACTGACATATAAAGAGTTATAAATATTCAGTATATGCATCTCAAGTTTGGGGTTAAATATAAATTCAAGAAACCATTGCTACCATCAAAGCTGTAGGAAATCTTGATTTTATGGTATATAGACCTAAAATAAGGTTATTATAATTAAAGTTATGTGGTATAGGCACAAGAAAAATAGAGTGGAGGAAGGAATAGAGAACTTAGTTACAAATTCATAAAAAACAGAGATTATTGCAGAGTTATGAGAAGAGAACAGTTTTGTTCAATAAATTCTTTAGAGACTATTGATTGTTTATACTTAAGAAGCAAAAACTGGGCTACTTCACTGTACCATGTACAAATACCAACTCAAGGTGGATTGTTGGTCAAAGTATAAAAAGTGAATCAATAAAGTTTTAAAAAGATAAATGGAGATTATCTTCATGATAAGATGCACAAAATGGTTTCTTAAACAAGTCAAATGCATTAGAAAATAAGGCAATCATTGGAAATTTATATCATATTAAAGCAAGTCATTATATAACAAAAGATACCACAGTGAAAACAGAAACCCATAAGAGAAAACATTTAAATAATTAATAAATAAATAGTGTGCAGGATATATAAAAATCTTTCAAAAAAGTAGTAGATATATTGACAATAAAATAGAAAAATGGATGAAGTCTTAAACACACCGTACAGAAAAAGAAAACAAAAATTTAGTAATAATATAAAGTATTAAGTTCACTAGTTATCAGGAAAAGCAAATGCAACTCATATTGAGTTGCAAACATGCCTGGGTGGCGTGACAGGCATGGCAATCATTCACATGTCTGGAACTTCTGAATATTGCTTTGGAAAATCGACCTCTAATGAATTGGTGCTTGCAGGTGTACACAGCAATACAAACACTTTGGAAAACTTTACTCTGTCATAGTTTATGACTTGTAAACTCTCTTGTCAGCAATTCTACTCCTAAGTATATATCCCACAGAAATGCATTGAAATGCTCAGAATAGCACAGTTCACATTAGCAAAACACTGGAAACACTGGACATATCTACTAAAAGTACATGAATATTGTCAGGGGGATAATGACTCCCAACCTGTTAAATGTCAGATATGGTGAATTCATGGTATCATAATAGTGAGGAATGAAGTTGTGAACCGAAGGAGGAGGTTAAGAGAGTTTTATTGGAAAGAATAGCTCCTAGATTTTCACTGAAGTTCCAAGTCTGTGGTCACTGAGGCTCTTTGTCAAGGATAATTTATACAGCAAAATCACAACATGGGTACAACGCGGGTCAAACTATAATCAACCTATAGGGTTACAAGTACAGTCCCTTAGCTAATATTGATCCAATAGGGAAACAAGGCATGTAGGCAAGCATCATTAAATTTAGTTTATTTATAACTTCTGATCATAGAAATAACAAAGATACTCCTGGAAAGGAATGGGAGTTTGGGCCATGATGTCCTGGTCCCCAGGTGTCTGAGTCTAGGGGGGCTCATTGGACCAGGTGGTGTTAATTACAGTGTGATCTCAAGTTGCTGTTCATCTGCGGGAAGGTTTGCATGTGACTTTTTTAAGGGCCCAGTCTCTCTCTGTCTATTAATTTCTACCTAACTTAGTTGCCTATAATAATATGTTTCATTGTGTGAAGAAAATAGGTCACTTTACAGAAGTGAAAATATGGATTATATATATCAAGATGGATAAATTTCTGAAACAATGTTGGACGGGAAACAGAAAAAAGAAATACATACTATATGATTTCATTTATAGAAAATTTGAAAGCAGGCAAATCTGATGTGTGTGGTTTAGGGATATATTATTAACTCACAATATCATGAAGCAAAGGACAAGGTGAATATATTAAAAGCACGTACTGGTTACTTGTAAAGGAATAGTGGGGTGTATTTGGTGTATGAGAGTCACCAAGGGCTGTTGGCAGTTTTCTGTTTCTTGAACCAGCAGTTGTTACTTAAAGTTTTTATGTTACAAAAATTTATTCAACTACATTCATGTTTTTCTTTGTTTTTACATTTAGTTATTTTAGAAAGTAAAAATTTAATACATTTATAAGGCTCATAAAACTTTGTTGAACTAACCTAGAAACATCTGCACTCTAGATTTTGCCAAAAATTACTTAAAATCACATGTACCTAAAAGTTTGTAAACATCCCATATGAGGCCCCAAATAGACAATATGAAATAAAAATATTAGTTTTCAAAAATGTGTTTTACCTGGAGTTGGAATAAAGAACACATAAAAAGAGAAGAAATTGTGAGGGTCCTAATAATAGGGTGAGAATAAAGTTAAAAAGATTGGCCCTCCTTTCCCTAATTAAGTGATTATGCAAGAAAAGAAAACTAACCTATTTTTCCTTCTTCACAGTGACTCATCACAAATTTCTACACTGTAGGAGAGGAACAAAAGTGTTTAAATTTCCAGAGTACCATAGGAAGTTGACATGCATCCGAGAAGCACCAGGACAGCAAGGTACAACCAGCTGAGAGTGTAAGATAATTTATTTCCATTTCCATTCAAATTCATAATTCAATTTAAAGAATATCAGTAGTGAACCAAGAAAGAATAATATAGCACAAATCCAAATTTGGCACAGGAATAACACCTTGAGAGTACCTGGAGAATATAACTTAACAGCTTTCTGGGCTATTTTTAACATCCAAAGCATAATATGAACTTAATTCCATTTTTCCAATGTGTGATAATATATAGCTTTGCTGAGATGTCTTTATCTCTTTTATTATTCTGGAATTTGTAAAGTAGTCTCATTTGGTAGAGTGTGGAAATGTTCAGCTTTAGCAGACTCTGTTTCCTTCAGATAAATTGTCCTGCAAGAGGTGTTGTTAAGGAAACACTTTAAATATGAAAGCAAATAGATGTAGACATGGAATAATGATCATATTTTCTAAAGTGAATGCTTCATAATTCTCAACAGTTCTTATGTGATTTCAGATACTTCTGTTTAGAATGTATTTAGAAATACACTTTTTAGGACATTTGTATAGGTGGGAGACAATGATTTTGGTAATGCTGGTATTATTTCCACAAATGTTAATTGGATATTGAGTAATGGAATTGGTACGTGAACCTTCATAGATTTAGTGTGCTTTCTTAACTAAGTAATTTCCATTCCAATTTTCACCTGAGGGGGTACCTGGACTTGCTGTCCTGTTGGTTGGAGAGGCTTCCAGTCCAACTGCTATTTTCCTTTCCATGACAACAACACCTGGGCTGAGAGTGAGAGGAACTGCTCGGGGATGGGGGCCCACCTGGCAAGCATCATTTCTGAAGCAGAGCAGGTGCGCTGGAGGGGCCTCCCATTTCTATGCTGCTTCGAATCTCTTTGCAGAGAGAGAATTTCTTTGCTCTGCTGAGCCTCTGTGCCTTTCCTTCATCTGTGCCATCCCCTTGGAAAGCCTTTTCTTCCTCTTCCATTTTTCTCTTCCTTCCTTCTCCTTCTCTCTCTCTCCCTTTTTGTACTCCTTTTTCTTTGCATTTTCAGTGGTGTTTTTCACAACAACAAAGCCCAATATATATTGTAGCATAATCTACCAATTCTCCGGTAATAGAAACATACATACATATGAATTATATAGCAAGACATATATATTGTATGTAAAAGCAAACACACTTTACATGTTAGAAAATTAATTTTCTGTATATTGCTTAATTCTTTTGGTCTTTCCAGATTTTGTTCATGTGTTATTTCTTCCAGAAAACTATCCGATCACCTTCCCTATTCTCTGGCTTCCCTATTTTAAGTTATAGGTACCGCTGTGGCTCTTTACCCGCAGAGAAATTGTGGCATTTACTCTTTGCTATGGCATCTTTTGCAATAACTGGAGCTACACTTTGCTCATCTTTCTGTTGCCAGTGTCTTGTGCAGAGCCAGAAACGCTGAATAGGATGTGATAACTGTTTCATGAATATGTGAGTATACAGCTTCTCAGAATTAAGTATAAAAAAAAAAAAGCTCAGATGTATGGTTCTATTTCTAAATAAGGAAACCTCTAGGTAAATTCAATTTATCAAAAGCTGAAATTTATCTCCGCATGTGAAATGATTCTATACAGTGTATACCATGACTCGGAGTCCACTATTTTCATACTTAACAGAGTATCCTCAAGGACTTTTATTTCCAAGGCTTTGCTGTCCATATGTTTGCTTACTCTTCAAATAAAGCAGAATTTAATAAAATATACAAATAGTTAAGGCAATTTAAAACACAAAACCCCTAAAAACCCCTTTTAAGCATGTGCTAAGAGGGTTGTGAATATCATGAGAATTGGTCTTCACCATAACTTTAGGAAGAGTGGCATTATACTTTCTGGAGATGAGAAAACTGAGGGTTTGGCGAGATTAAAGCACTAATTAACATTACAAACAAGATTTGAAAACAGACTCAATACCAAAGCTTTGGTACTTAAGCAATAATCTATAAGTCTTCTTTCCTCTTTGTCAATATAACAACCATCGCCTAAGTGCAAATATACTTATAAAAGTTTATGTTTTGGATGCAGAACTTCACAACTCAAATTTTGAATGAATTATTTTCATACTTCACGGGACTTAAAAGTGAAAACGGGAGAGGTCAGTGGCGCTGGACTGATCAGACACCATTTAGCCCACCCGTGGGGTGAGTTTATTTGTTGGGACTAAGAGAATTTGTAAGTGCATATAGGCAAAGGTAGCAAGAATTCATTAAGACTCAGGTAACCTGTGTATATTATGTCCCAGTTGTATAATAATCCTATGACTTCAGGAAACTTTCCATATTCTTGTTTGTACAATGTTGATTAAAGAATGGATAGCATGGGGGTGATGTGCAAAAATATTCTTAAACTTGATATTTGGATAAAAAAAACATGATAAATGTTGAAATTATTTTTGGAACACTGTTATAACCTTGTCATTTTCTTCCTATTATGTAATATAAATATAACATAAAACTACAGATGTAATTTAATATTTTTTACCAGTCAGAGAGGTGAAATTTATATAAATGATGTACAATATATAAAATTAATGATGTGTTTTACTTCTTTTTTGTGTTAAGTCATCAAAATATAGTGTGCCCTTAACACTTAGATTGCACCTCAATACAGAGAAGCTACACTTCAAATACAAAATAGTCACATGCAGCCAGTGAGTCTCGTACTGGACAGTGCTGCTCCTAATTGCTCACAGGAACATTTTCTCGGGATTGTCCCCCAATATCTGTGCCTGTCGCTATCTACATCCATATCTATATATTTGTATGTCCATTTATAATCTATTTCTATGTATATTATTTCTTACACATATTGGCATATCTATTCTTCCTTTCAGATTTTGGCTTGAAAAAGAACTCGATAATGTTCATAGAGAAGGTTGTGCTGTCCTTCATAAAGACGGAGACAAATGGGGCTGGAGCGATTTTCCTTGTAACTTGAAAACAAGTAGGATTTGTAAGATACCAGGAACAGTATTCATGTAAAAATCTACAAAGTGGCCTTCCTGATGGAGACAGAAAAGAACCATTGAGATGATAGCATGTACACCCATCACTGAATTAGAGAAATGATACTGTGCCATGGGATATTTTCAGTCATATGGTTTTACTTCTTTTGGGTTAATTCATTCAAGATGGTGCCAATGTATGTTGAAGACAACATAGTTTTGAGTGGGGTTTTGATAGAAAAAATGTTATGTGTGAAGCAGTTTTCCAGATCTTTGCTGTCTTGATAGTATTGCAAGGTATTTACTTTTCAGTTGGTTGGCATTCATTTCATATCTAACACAATGGCTGGAATAATGCAATCTGTTTGTCATTTTTCTCATGCTCGAATTCTTAACTCTTAAAATACAAGGGTAGGACATTCTAACTGGTAGTGATGAAACACATTTAATCCAAATTCAAAGAAATTTTAAGATTAGTTCAGAAATATACTTTTACTGTTCAATGGTTCATTTCCAAAATTTTAAACATGTCGTTATGCTGACATTCTGTGACCAGATTTTTTTCCAGAGCAACAATATAGATTATTTCTAAATTATGGTATTATACAGGGAAATGAAAATGATTACTTCTTACTCTATTCTAAATGTCTCTTTAAAGCAAGTAGTCTTAAAGTAGTGGTTTAATTTCTTTTTCAGTGGAATACCCTTCACTAGAGATGAACGTATCCCCTTTGGAATTGGAAGAAGGTTTATGGGAATATCTTGGCCTCTTTATTATGAACTAAAAGTTCTTAATTATTTGAAATTGCACTTTATTGGTGTTTCATTGATAATGTGAATTAGACTTACACTTTTAAACCATTTATATGTTGTTAAAACTCACATCCAATTTAAAAATGTTAGTCTTTCTTAAAATTTTGCTGATGCCTCTTTGATCTAAGATCAAAAATTTTGAGCAGCAGCTTTTTAAACTAACTTGTCAACCATTATTTTAAAAAAACCCTAATATTTATTTTGTAAATCAGTTATTGATTTTCTGTTTCGAGACTCACTGTTTGACTATATGTGGTGAAGTGTGATGATAATGATGATGGTGATGGTCTGTGTGTGTATACTTAAAGTCTACACTTAAAGCAGGTACTTTGAAGTGTTGCTAAATATCTGTCTTTTCCGTGTTCAATAACATACAAAACACAAACCTTGTTGAAGTCACTTTGTATAAGTTCAACTGGGGTTTGTGCAGTTAATACCCATTTTTAATTCATATAAAGCTGTATACAGATAGAGATTCCATTGTCAATAAATGTGATCTCTACGTAACTTCATTCATCTGTGCTCACATTCATGTCTATAATTTGTTTTCCCCAATGTTGGCCATCTTTCATCACCTCCAATACCATAACCATACGCCAAGCCACTATCTCCATCACGTGGGTTAATGAGATGGTCTTTCCACTGGTCTCTCTGTTTTTATCTTAAGTCTCTTTTCATCTCTTTTCAACTATCACAGCATTTTTCTTATTCTTTGTGTTTTCTTTAAGAAGGCTGGCAATGACAATTAAAATAGATTCTGGTTATTTTAGTAGATTATACTACCCCTAAATGTTAACAGTTAAATAATTTTACATGGTGTTTTTATTTTTTGAAAAAGTAACATATATATGTGTTTTAAAAGCAAACAATAAATACATTGAGAAATGTATGAAGCAAATCTCTCATCTACCCTGAACTCCAGTCCTCTAACGCCTGTTCAGAGTGACTATGATTATCAGATTTTATATAGATTTCCATGTATGTTTATATATACTACATGTAGCTATGTCAACTACATGTAAAGTATATTATGTATAGTATAAATAGCTCTATGTATACTGTACGTCATATGAAAGTCATATGTCTTATATATGTATTTATGTATTATATCTTATATATGTATTATGTATTATATAGACATATCTATAGTTTTACACTAATAGAAATATTATCTACATACACTTAAACATCTTTTTTTAAAATACAACAATAGTTTGGAAATTGTTTTATACTGTATTCTCTATAAGTAATGTTGCTTCATTTTATTATCATAATTTAAAATCACCTTAAAATTACAAAATATTTCCATTAAATAATAAAAGTCACCCAAATGGTTCTAGAACAAACTGCAGAGTAATCCCAGTTCAGAAAAGGAAGACAGTGTTCCAAGAAGGACTTTTCACCATGAAAATATGAGACTTACAGAATGTATTTGAACATATTGAGAGGTGTTGTACAAATCTGAAGATTTGGGGCATCAACTCTGTTTGGCATAAAAAAATAGATAAATATGAAAAATAATGCCAATATTAACTATGTGAAAAGCAAAATATGGTCAAGAATATGTAATATCTCATGTGTAATAATACGTAATAGTGCATTATTTAGCTATGGATATTTATGAATTCATAACATTGTAAATGTTGAATATTAATTTAAAAATAAATTATCATATAGTGATAGGAAGACAATTAGAATTATGTATACGTGTGAAACAGAGACAGAGAGGGATGTTTTTTGATTTAGTAGTGTGAAATTAATGGAAATCATATAAAATTTAGAAAAATCAAAGATTATATCGTACAAACTACATTTGGAAATTATTAACAGTAGAAACATGGAACTCAAATAGATGAAGTAACATCTAAAGGTCTGAATGTGTTGCTTAGGCCTAGGGGTCAGAAGTAGGCAGCATACAGCTCTTTTTAATTACAGTCCTGTTAGGAGAATTTTTAAAAATAATGTACATGTATATACATAGTGTGCAAATCTAGTAATCAATCACATAAATATTTTAAGGAAAATGCTTAATCCTTTTCTTTGTTCACTTTCTGCTGCTATAACTAAGTACCTGAGCTGGGTAACATACAAAGAAAAAAATGCTTGTATAGCTCAGTTTTGGAGGCAGAAAGTGCAAGATCAAGTGACCCCACCAGATTATTCGCTGACAAGAGCTCTCTGGCTGCCTCACAACATGGTGCGTGACGTTATGGTGGAAGTGTGTGAGAAAGGGTGAGAGCAGTGACGTGGGGGGACAGGAAGTAAGAATGGCTGAGAAGCCAGACTCATTCATTTCACAGCAACCCACACTCACAGGAACTATGAGGGTCCAGCAAAGCTATATTAGTCTCTCTCTCTTTTTTTTCTTTTTAGTTTCTTTTTCTTTTTAATTAAGTTTATTGGTACATTTTAGATATACATAATGATCACATTCAACATAGGGAATTTGTACCTGTACGAGATATATTTTAATTCCTCTTTTATTCCCCCAATTCCCTCTCAACCCCTCTTCCCCTCCCTATTTACAAAGCTTTGTTTCCATTTTTATCCTGTTTTTAAAATCATTTTTTCCTTTTCCTTTCCTTCCTTTTCCCCTTCCCCCACCTTAGTTCCTCCTTCCTTTTGAACAATTTCTTCCTATTTCACAATACCTGTTGTACATTTTGGCCCTTATTTACTCTTTCAGTTTCTTACCCCAGGGAGACAATGCGATGTTTACACATGCAAGTCCACTTTACTTCATGTAAGAGTATGGTCTCAAATTGCATCCATTTACCCAGAAATGTCTCAAGTTCATCTTCTTTTTGGCAGAGTAGTGCTCCACTATATTAAAAAACCACATCTTTTTTATCCATTCCTCAGTTGATGGGCATTTGGGTTGTTTCCAAGATTTAGCTATTACAAACTGCGCTGCTATAAACACGGGTGTGCATATATTGCTGTGGTGTGATGTTTTTAATTCTTCTGGGAAGATACCTAGAAGGGGAATAGCTGGGTCAAATGGGACCTCTAATCTTAGTTTTCTGAGGAATCTCCATACCGATTTCCACAGTGGTTGCACCAGTCCACATTACTACCAACAGTGGAGAAGTGTTCCTTTTTCCCCACAGCCCCTCCAGCATGTTATTGGTTGACTTCTTGATGATAGCCATTCTTTCCAGGGTGAGATGGGATCTCAGTGTTGTTTTAATTTGCATCTCTCGAATGACTAGTGATGTTGAACATTTTTTCTTATATTTATTTGCCATTTGTATTTTTTCATCTGAGAAATATGTATTCATCTCAGATGCACATTTTTGGTTGGGTCTTTAAATTGGGGGGTGTCTGACTTTTTTCAGTTCTTTATACGTTCTAGATGCAAGTCCTTTGTCTGAAGCACAAATGGCTAAAACTTTTTTCCCACTCCATGGGTTGTCTTTTCACTCTGTTGGTGATTTCTTTCACTGTGCAAAAGCTTTTTAATAGGCTGAGATCCCAGTTATTGATTCTTCGTATTATTTCCTGTGCTATCAGTGTTTTGTTCATGAAATCTTTGCCTACACTTATGTCTTAAAGAGTTCTGCCTATTCTCTCTTCCAGCAGATTTAGTGTTTGTGTTTTAATATTTAGATCCAGAGCAATTACACAAGAGAAAAAAATAAAAGGAATAATGATAGGAAAGGAAGAAGTTTAAATTACCTTTATTAGCAGATGACATGATACTCTACATAGAAGACTCCAAAAACTCCACCAAAGACTTGTAGATTTAATAACGAAATCCATTAATTTAGCTGGATACAAAATCAACACTAAAAAATCAATAGCATTTCTGCACACAAACAGTGAACTCACCGAGAGAGAGATTAGGGAAACCACACCCTTCACAATAGCACCCCAAAAAATGAAATACTTAGGAGTCAATCTAACAAAGGAAGTAAAAGATCTATACATTGAAAATTACAGTACTCTGAAAAAGGAGATTGAAGAGGATATTAGAAAATAGAAAGATATCCCTTGGTCATGAATAGGAAGAACCAACATAATAAAAATAGCTATACTCCCAAAATTGTTATACAGATTTAATGCAGTCCCAATCAAAATACCATTGTCATACCTCACAGAACTAGAGAAAACATTCCTAAAATTTATTTGGAACTGGAACAGACCTAGAATAGCAAAAGCAATTTTGAGCAACAAAGGCAAGGCAGAGGGCATTACAATTGCTGATTCAAAATTATACTACAAAGCTACTGTGATATAAACAGCATGGTACTGGCAAAAAACCAGACCTGAGGATTAATGGAACAAATAAGAAGATACAGAAACAACACCAAACACACTCAGTCACCTTATCTTTGACAAAGAAGCCAAACACATTCACTGGAAAAATGATAGCCTCTTTAATAAACGGTGCTGGAAAAATTGGCCTTACACATATCAAAGACTAAAACTAGTCTCTTTTGAGAACATTGCAAACAATGATCTAATTACCTTCCAGTAGGCCCCACCTAGTATAGGTTTTACCTCTTGTCAAATTGCTCCCCTGGAGAGGAAGCCTTCAGTACATAAACATTTAGGGGGCCCTTTCAAATCATAGTAAGCATCAGCTAATGAAACTAACAAGTCACATGGTGTAAAACGGTGAACAAGGAATGAAAGGAATATACAGGATGTCACCCTGAACCTGTAGGAACTATATAGCCATGGCAAACCATTGGAAGAATTCTCTTTAAAATCAAGAATAAAACAAGGGTAGTGCTCACTCTAGCAGTTTTATGCGACAATGTTTTTTGTCCCCGGTAGCTTAAAATTATCAAAAGGATTGAAACATTTTAAAAACTCATTATTTCTAGACAGCAGCTCTCCAAAGAAAACATATTACAATCCAAAAAGGTAAGTTGCATATGCTTACATTTTCCAGTACCCACATCGAGAAATGAAAAGTAACAGGTGAAATGAATTCTAACAACTTGTTTTATTTAAATCAACACACCCAAAATATTATCATTTAAGAATGTGACCGATATAAAATTATTAATGACATACTTAAGAATTTTGTCAAACTAAGTTCTCAAACATCTGGTGTGAATTTTTTAATTCCAGCTTATTTGAACTAGGATAATGCTCAATAACTTCCTGTGGCTAGTGACCACTAGACTGGACAGCTCAATTATATGGAAAGTATAATTAATCAAGATAAAAAATATAAGGAACTGTATGGCCAAATGTTGAAATAAAATAAGAGAATTCAGAATCTTCTGGATATGTTATCAATACATAAAGAGCAACAGCATAATGTCCTGAAATATAGACAATAGATTTTAAAATAAAATATTACATTTACTGTAGCAATAAGTTTATGAGAAGCTCCCTACCCTGGTGTGTGACCTGCAGGAACACCCACCTCACCCCATCCTGTCTCTTGATGGTTTCCTCTTTGGGCTCTGACAGCTGTGCTCAGCCACCTTTGCTGGTGAACTGAATGGCATCCTCACCCTGACATTTCCAGACAACTGACTTCTCCACTAGGATGCTTTCTGGAATGCACTGGGGTTTCTGTACTCTTACTTTCTCCCCCAACCCTAAGCCCTCCCCTTTACCCAGTATTTTCCAACACAGGCTCCAACAGGGCCCTCTGACAGGTAATCAAGGCCCTTCCCTTCCTCCATATTTGCACAAAGAAAGCTGCCTTGCTCTGCTTTGCCCCACCTAAAGAATGATTCTGGTAATGCATTGTCAAGACAAGTACATACCTGTAATCCCAGAACTCTCGGAGGGTGGGGTAAGAGGAATTAAAATTTGAGTCCAGCCTGGGCAATTTAGTGAGACCCTACCCCAAAATAAATAAAAAAATAAATAAAAGGAAACATGAGAAAGGGGATTGGAAAGAAGAGGAAACTGAAGACCAAGAACTCCATACTTTTCCTTTACTTAAGGAATCTTTTAGGAAATAGCATCAGTAGATAATCATTAAAGCATATAAAAATAAAGTTCGAGAATCATTTAATTTCACTTCAATTTTTCATATCTTAAATTCCTGTTAAAATAAATTTAATGTCTAAAAATAACACGTTCTGATTCCTATTTATTTATTTTTGCAGAACTGGGGATCACACCTAGAGCCTCATATATACTAAGCTAATATGATTCTTTTCAAATGTATGTGAGCATGTGCATGTGCCTGTGTGTGTATGTATAAGTATTTGTCACTTCTCTTTCCACCCTTCCATCTAACTCTTAACATTTTGGGGGAGAAAAAGGAATTTTTTTTTTCTCACCAAATGTCAGATCCATGGCTGACGCCATTCAAACAGAGGGTAGATTGACAAGAGAAAAGTGTAGCCATTTATTGAATGTAAGTTTTATATAACACAGGAATCTTCAAAAATGAAGACTGAAAGAAACAAATCTACATATTTTATGCACAGTCTGATAAAGAGGTAAAAATTTCCGGGAAAAAATGCAATTGGACAAAGAGTATAATTTATTAGTAATAAATTGGGCAGGGGGATCTAGCAGGGCCGATTTTTCCAGATTCTTCTGACTTCCCTCCAGGGATGCAGCAGGACCCCTAGCACTTTAAGGTACGCAGGGGAGAAGGGAGAAAGGCTAGACAATGTCCTTCCACAGCCAACTTTAAGGAAGAAATGCAAGGAAAAGTTGAGAAAGACCTTCCTGCTTTTTTCATTTTTTCAGTTTCCAAACTGCCATGACCCATCAAAATCATAACACTTTTCTGGAATTCTATTCAACTAATGTTTATAGTAATTATTTTTAACAACAAACTTGAGTTTGTTGTTTTTGACATTTTTATTTTTACATAAGTGTACTTCGTAGGAACTTTTGATAATGAACATGTGCATGTGTAATTTTTATGAAAAACAATAGTGATTTTTCTTTAAAAAGTTTAAGAATCCACTAGCATTTCTATCTAGGTGTTCCCCTAAAGCCTCATGTGCTCAAAGATGAAGCTTTTGGAAGTGATTGGATTATGGGAGTTATATCTGACTTGCTATTAGGAGGTGGGGTCTAGCAGAAGAGGCTAGTTACTGGGGGTCACCCGGAAGGGATTAGCACTCCCCCACACACACTTTCTTTGTCTTTTATTTTGTGGATCACTTTTCCTCCCCCATTTCCCTGTGCCATGCGACACTGCCTTGGAGTGAGCCGACTTTAGACTGAAGCCTCCACACACTGTGAGCCAAAACAAACCTTTCCTCCTTTAAATCGCATTGGGTATTATGTTGGGTATTGTGTCCCAAAGATGAGAAAATGACTAAGACACAAATAATAGAATTTAAATCTTAATGCTTCTTTATTTTGGGAGTATGTCATTTGAAATATGAAGAATTAATCACATTTTGGGGAACTTTCTGTGTTTTCTGGTATATAAAGTGGTTAAGTCTTTGTGGTACCACCAAGTAGTTTCCACTAGGTGATCTACTTCCCACCCCCAATTTTTTCAAAAAGATTATTTCTGTTCTGATGATCTTTTAACTACTAAAAATGCAGCAATTATTTTTTTGCTTGAAGAATTGTAAAGAGAAAGATTAATTTTATAACAAATAATAAATATATGAGAAATAATGTAATATAATATTTTCCTATGTGTTTCTATTATAGGCAGTTAAATGATAAAATAATTAAGCTACAGCAAAGTACCTGTAGCAAACATATATGAATAAAAAAATCTTTGTCTGCTTTTCAATATTTCCTCCTAGATATGATTTTTAAAAGGGAATTGAAACCAGGCGTGGAGGCTAAAACCTGTAATCCCAACAACTCAGGAGGCAGGGGCAGAGAGATCACAAGTTTGAAGCCACCTTGGGTGATTTAGGAAGACTCTGTGTGAACATAAACTTAAGGAAAAAAGAAAGGAGCTGCGGGGTGTAGTTCAGTGATAAAGCACTTGCCTAGCATGCTTAGAATTCCCAGTGCCACAAAAAAAAAGGGAACTAGAAAGTTGAAGATGTTTTTATTAGATTCATTTTAGGTTGAAGAATTTTTGGCTTAAAGGCATGTTGATTTCAAAACCAGATTTGTCACAATGCCACATGAAACAATAATAACTTTTGTTATTAAAAGAAAAAAAAAGCTAATATATTAAATGAAGGAATCTGACCATGGCCGTCCTGGTTTGAGCAGAGACCATTTTAAATCCCTTCCCCCTGCCATGCTTTTACACCTGCTGCAGATGTATCCTCATGGGTCAATAAGGCCCCATAAGCACAAACAGACCCTATAATTCCCAACTATTGTTCAGTCCTGCTCTTGACAAACAACTTGAAACTCTTTGTATGTCCTCAACCCTGTCCTAGCCAGACAGGCACAACTCCTTTATACTGAACTCTCCCCTTAAATAGTCCCATTGTGACTTGTTCCTTCCACAGACCCCCCTTTTCATGCTCATGACCCTATAAATACCTTATAGCCTGTAAGAGAGTAGCCAGTCAGGTCTCTAGCACCAGAGCGGTCTCACTCATGTTTGTTCTGGAAAAAACCTGTCCTATGAGCTTGTACCTCTCTTTCCTTTCCTTTTGCTTAACATTAAACTCACTTTTCCACTTAAAGAT
Source organism: Erethizon dorsatum (assembly GCA_028451465.1). Classification (NCBI taxonomy): domain Eukaryota; kingdom Metazoa; phylum Chordata; class Mammalia; order Rodentia; family Erethizontidae; genus Erethizon; species Erethizon dorsatum. The sequence goes on from CM051831.1 coordinate 28,626,845, forward strand.
TACACATTCACTCCAATGTGTGAATACCCAGGGTCTGTTTATGGCACAGTACAGGAGAAACACTGTTATAAAAGCTGGGGCTTTATTTACATATTCTTGAGTAGCCTTATTTGTATTGATAGAATATTGTGAAATAAGTGGGTAGGAAAGAGTAGATCTGCATTTTTTTTTTAATAATTTCACTTTTGAACTCTAGTGTTATCTGAGCAGTCAATCCAGATTCAGGTGAAATCCAGGTGTAGGAAAGGGCAGAGAGAAAGGGAATTCCAGGCACAAGGGTTTTGCAGTGTGTTTGCAGCAGCTTAGCAAGGCAGGTCCTCAGGGAGTGTCAATTGGTCCTGGCCAGAAAGCCCACACCAGGCTTCCGAGTGGGCATAATTTTTACGACTTGAAGAAGCTTCTTACTAGTGTAGAGACAGACTGTATTTGCCTGGGCAGGAGATATAAAGAGTATAAAAGAAGACAGTTTTTTCAGGACCTCAAGAAGGGGACCATCAGTTGATCTTTCAAGGGAATTTTTAAACATCTTCTTTGCTGAAATCTCTACTCACTGTATGTTCCTGTACTTCCACACAAATACTCACAAATGTATCAAAAGGAGCGTTCCCTCCCTCTCACAGCATTTACTAGTGAATTTCATTGTAAATCCCAAGAAGAGGACCTTAGACTAACTTAGAGAAAAATGTACTTCAGCCTGTATCATGAATTTTAACACTGAAAACTACTTATTTTTATCACAATACCAAAGAAATACTTAAGAAATCCTGGTGGTGTACAATGAATGTTCTCTCACAGGGTTTGTGGGTGTGGTCACGCTTGTTCCTCTTCATTACAGATTTAAGCCATGCCTCCTGTTCTTAGATAATTTTCTTAGTCCGAAAGATTTATTTCTGGCATTTCACAAATCCGCCACATATTGAAGAAACAAGCTACATCATTCCAGTTTTTCCGTGGGTTTGAAGAGTCCCTTATCGTGGCACAGTCCTCCATGGCGACTATGTTGTTTGGCTCCCCTACATCCCAGAAGCTGGAAAAGAGAGATGGGGGAGTTTAAATCCCAGGAAGGGAAAACTAAAGGAACCTAACATATTGGGCAAGTCATATTTGTGTCACTTAACTTCACAACAGCCCTACCAGGTAGTTATTACCATCTTCATTTGTCAATGAAGAAAAGGAATCGCAGAAAAGCTAGACCACTTGTGCAAGTCTTAGAGTTTGTGGGTACTGAGGCCCAATGGGTTCCACCTCACTTTCTAGTCCGCCACACTCCTTCATGGTTTTAGAGCAGAATGAGAAGGATTGGGGAGGATCGAGACCCTGATGGATTTGTTTCCTTTGCACTGCTATCTCATATCAATCATGGTTCCCTATTCCACAGAGTATTAATTAACTTAGGTTAATCCTCCCATGTTACAGTGCTGAGGGCAGCAACTCTCCTAGAGAACAGTGTTTGGGCTGTTCTCTTAGAGCTGTTAGTGAAGTCACTTAATGCTTCTGCCCTTTAGGTTCTTCAAATGCTAAGTAAAAACTAATAACATTGATGTATTTTAGAAAGTGGTAATTTTGGTAAAATGGAATAAAAAAAACTTTGAAAATTCTAAAGTCCTGTGTTTTAATGGTGTAAAGGCCTTATTAAAAGGACCTTATGATGAAGTCATTCCCACTTTCACATCGTAAGCATCTGCTATCTCAAATTATGTTATTTTTTTTTCTAATTTACAACAGTTTGGAGATAAGACTCGATTCTACTTTTTCTCTCATCTGCATTTTCACTCATTAATTCTTCCATTCTAATCTTCTTCTGATTTTCATCTATTATTTATTTTTTATTCTTGAGACAGTCCAAGGGAAAGGAAGCGGCAGGAGACTGCACCTCTCCTTTCTCTCCTCTGCTCCAGCTCATCCTCTTCCTGTGTCTAGCAGCACAAAAATGGATCCGAATGCACTTTATACAAAAGGAAGCTCTGAGCACTTCCCTGTACAGTGCTGTAACATTAGGACTGGAAGTAGTGTGAAAATTTGCCAAGAAGGTTCTTACCTCAGAGAGAAAGGTGTGCCATCTACCCACTGCCACTGACCCTCAACCACCTGGTCAGTCAATCCAATATAATACTCTTTCTTTTTAGGTTTTGTGTAGAAAAGGAACTCCTATGGAAGAGGCACAATCAAAAAAGAGGAAAGCAGCTATTTCAGTTCTGAAGAGATATTGAAACTAATTCTTGTTGAACAAAATAAAGTAGGATTTAAGCTGGAGGTAATAGATAAATGAACCTTGAAAGTATAAGATCATCAGAGATTGTCTACTAAATTTTTATTTTGGTAAATATACATAGCAAAAATAAACTGAAAGAAATAACTTCAACATAGATTTTCAGTAATTACTCAATATTCATGTACTGTTATTGGTAGTCAAATCTCTTGTATATATTTTCTACAAAGCATTATCAATCACAATTTAGAGATAATGGACAATAATTGCTTGCTCTATTAGATATAATATACTCAATCAACTCCTAATCTTATTTTTTCTGCTGCCTAACTAACAGAACTTAACTTTTTGTTAAGTTCTCCTAGTAATGAAGATCAATTAAAGTAGATAGTGACTTACAGAGGTAGTGGGGAAAGCATACATGTCCATGTATTCATTGAACAAACAGTAATTAAGAGTCAAATGTGTATGGGGAAAAGACGGAATCTGAGAAAAATGTTACACTGATAGCAGGGTCTATACTTAAATTACCTGTTCCTTCTCTGTGTTGATAACCACAAGATGAGCCCCCATGTCTGAGCAGTTTTTTAAACTTGATGTCCAGGTCATAGTGTTAGTAGAAAAGAAGTAGCAACTAGATTGAAAATGTTGCCAGTTAGGTGGACAGCAATTCTTAACTGAACCTAAGAGAGATGCTTCAGTGAGTGTTCTAGTTGAACTGAGTAATAAAATTTAAAATTTCTTCCCATCTTATAAAATCACACATTAATAATGTATAATTAGAAGCTTTGGAATCCCTTGTTCATATATCACATCTTACTAAGACTATAGATAATTCCAATATTAATAAATATAAATAGCAATTTTCTTGGCTTTTGAATATGTTTATTTTTTAGATACCAGTGTCAATAAATTCAACATTATATGCAATCTATCTCATACATGTAATTGAAATATGACCTTATCATCTGTTCTTAGTCTGCCAAGGTCAAAATTTTGAGTTTTGTGTTTTCCTTTTTTTTTTTTTTTTTGTGGGTACCGGGGGGTCGACCTCAGGACCTCGCGCGCCAACGGGCACCCGTGCCTCTGAGCGATATCACCGGCCCCTTTTTCGTATGTGGGTTCCGGGAGTTGAACTCGGGCCCTCGCGCTTGCAAGGCAGGCACTTACACCGCTGAGCTATCTCACTGGCCTGAGTTTTGTGTTTTCTTGGGTGACTCCTAAGCCACCTCTCTACTACTTCTTAAATCATGCAAATCACTGGTATAAAGATGGTTAAATTTCTTGGGATTATAGAACATCAGTCTTTGGAATTTATTAAAAGTAAAAGTCCACTTTCTCTTCATTTAATGGTAAAGAAATTATAGCTCAGAGAACAAAGTCATTCTCCCGGTGCCATATAGCTTTTTGCTAAGACACAGAACAAAAAAATATGTAATAGCATTTGGAGTATATTTCTGAGTTACTTCCAAATTCTGTATACATTTTTTTCTCCATTGGAATAGTGAATAAAAAGAAAAATTACACTTTACCTCAAATTTATTCTAATTAAACTCTAATGTCTGTGAGATTTCCTGCCCCAATACTAATTGCATTTCCAAAATTTTGTACCTTTATCTTTACCAATTCCTCGCATACCACGGGTGGGATATTACATTTTGCTTTTGAAAAACATAGGGCATAACTTTACTTATTCCAGAGTCAGTTCAGAATACAGAAAATGTTGATGTATGAATTTTGATGTTCAAATTTGGGGGAAAGTATACCTGATCCATCATTGTCGCAGGAAATTTCTGGGAAATATACATGTGGCTGCAACTTTTTCTCATCACAAATTTGAAAGCTCTGATATGTTACTGTAAGATAAAGGGCATAGTGCACTTTGGATAAAAAAATAAATTTTTCAGTCTTGTATTCACAACATAATAAACAATAATTTTGAATATTTTTACTATCTACTCTTCCACATGCAGAAGCATTGGGGTTCACTTCCTCAAAGAAATAACAGGAAATCCACATTTCATGGTTTTCTTGATTTACAAAGATAGTTTGATTTTAATTCAGACTCACACGCCCAAGGGGAAACTAAAATGTTTGTACTCATTCTTATGACAGGTCAAACCCTCTCTACTCTTTCTTCCATGAAATTTATTTTGTTTGTGCTCTTGACAGTAAGTCCAAGCTTCAAGCTTGTATCTTAAAGAGACTTTACTATGTCAACGATACAAAAGAAAGAACTCAAGACCACCAAGAAGATGTAAAATACCCATCATGAAAAAAATGTGTCAGAGAGCACTGAAATTTGGTAAGAGTGCTGTACCAGTTGGGGTTTCCTGCTTGAGGAACGGCCCGGAATTAATAAGGAAAATGTGACATATAAAGTTTCCCTTTGTAGGGGAAGAGAAATCACAGTCAGCACAGAGGATTTGGCTGAATTGGACTTTCGGAACCCACCAACACAACGGGTGATAAAACAGGCAGTGAGAAGCAGGATGGAGGCACCAGCCACAGACCAGAAGAAGCTCTGGCGAGAGAAGTATCTTTTCTCTGTAGAGAAAAAGGCACAAACACAGTCAGTCTTCCTGAGCAAGACACAAAAAGTGGTACCAGAGTCTTATTTATCCTCATTTATTTTTTCCACTCACATTGTGTTGAGCAATCCCCAAACTTCACCATGGATGAGAACCACTTGGAGAGTTCATTGAAACACAGATTTCTGGGCCTCGCTCCCTGAGTTAACAACTCATTAGGCCTTGTACAGAACCAAGAAGGTTCTGAGGCTGCTGATGCTGGTGGTCTGAAGGCCACACTCCAAGAACCACTGGTTTAATGTGTTCCTGATATGAAGCCTGACTGGTGAACTCGGGTGTGTGATTTGTCCTAAGTCTCTTGTTAAAAAGACACTTTTAAAACTACTTCAAAAATTTTTTTCAAGTCTTTTTTCCCCTTTAGTTTTTCTCTCTTTTTATGCCTTCCCACCTCACTCTACTTCTGTCATCATTCTTGCTCATATCAGTGTCTCATTTTTCAATCTCTTTTTTAGATTAGACAGAACACTGACAATCACACAGTAGTTCCTCCCTCCTTCAAACATACACTTTACCAATGAAGTGAGTAAGTAGAAGTGAAGTGACTTGCCCTTCAGACCCCTAGTGTCACAGAAAGGCAGAAATAACATTCTGGTAGCCTTCCCTGTACTCAGATCAGCAAGCTTTCCTCTATGACTTAGTCTCTAATCTCTCTTTCTTTCTCTGTTTGCCCCATTCCATGTCTGTCTCATCTTTTTTCACTTTACTGAATACTTTTTACTCTCCTGTCCCTTACCTACACCAATATTTATCACCTGTACCAATAACAGATCAATGGACTGAAAGGAAGGGTTGCAAATCTTACCCACACATTGTGATGAAGAAGATTTGGAAGAATTCATTTTTTTTTTTCTTTCTCTGTCTTCCTCTTCCTGCTCTCTCTTCTCGTATCTGCGCCCAGAAGTGTTTGGCTGCGAAGATTTCAGAGAAAACCAGTCTTGAAAGATGAACCCTTTATCTGTTTCATAAAGTCCAACTGTAAAAGACCTAGAACGTGAACTCGTTCTGTGGCTGTGCACTGAACTCAGGATTTCCTTTCTTGCACAAGGGGGGCGGTGGAGTGTACCAGGCAACCCGTCAGTGCTCTTCATGCCAGAGAGCAAAAACATGAGGAAACGATGAAACGGTAACCATCAACACAAGAGGTTGACCATGCAGAAATACAAAAGGCTAGAAATGATGTTTATTTCGTTTCACAAAATGTCTCATTTTCTTCCAGGTCTAACTCACCTCCAATTTTTCCTTGATAACATGGAGCCTCCTCTGCTTTCCCAATTCTGCTTTTTTTTTTGTGGGTACAAGGGGTCGACCTCAGGACCTCGCACGCCAGCAGGCGCCCGGGCCGCTGAGCGATATCACCAGCCCTTTTTTCGTATGTGGGTTCCGGGAGTCAAACTCGGGCCCTCGCGCTTGCCAGGCAGGCGTGCACGCCGCTGAGCCATCTCACCGGCCCCCCCAATTTTGCTTTTATCTATACTACCCACACCTTTGTTAACTAAAAAGGAGGCTCAGACTCCAAATCCTCATAACACTTAACACAGAGCTGTGCACAGTGTGTGTATTTATGACCTAGAAATGAGAATTTCATCTTTCATCTTTTCCCCTCCTCCTTCATTTGGATCTCTTCACATTCTCCTGTTGTGGATTTGTGTCTCTTTTTCCAAAGTGTTAACTACAGGCTTACGTCACATACTGGTCTCAGCTGATTCAGCTCCACACAACCTCACACAGCTTCTGAAGCTTCAGAGACCCTGCAAGGCCTTCAATTCTACTGTTCTGATCTGCTTGAAAAGTTCCGTTCTGTGTGGCTGTCTACTTTAGGAGAAATGGATTTAAATGTCAGAAGAAGCAATTAGAGAGTAGCGCTTCTCAGGAGTGTTAAATATATGCCATCAGTTGTGTAAAGTTCACAAAGGTTGAAAGGGAGAAGTATGACTCACATGACTCGTAATCCCCACTTTTGGTGACTCAGGCATCCCATGTGTTAGAAACTCTTTTTAGTCCTAAAGGGACTTTTTATTATTTTCATAGGTTGGGAAATTTCTTATACAGTCTTAATTCCATTGTATTATAGACATAATATAATATTCTAAAACTATCTAAGTAAGTTGCTATGATTGGTGTGAGTGTGTTCCAAAAGTTTGTACATTAAAGGTTTGTTCCCCAGGGTGGCAGTACTGGGAGGTGCTGTCGCCTTTCAAGATGCGAGGCCTAGTGCAGGTTCTTAGACCTTGAGGTTTCAGTCTCCCAGTCTCTCTCTGCTTCCTGTTTTCTGCCAGGGGGTGTCATCCTCATTGGGAACCCAAATCACAAGGCCGGCTGAAGTTGGACTTGAGGCTCCAGAACCATGAGCAAAAATAAGCATCTCTCTAGTTTGTATGTGGCCTGTGTCAGGGATTTTGTTATAGTGATGGAAAGATAACTAATATATATTTTATTAACAAACAGCATTTGAGTAGCAACAAGAGAGGAACTATCTCGTGAATGAATGATATGAATCAGTAGATAAGTATAATTATCACAGTCAATGTTTTACTGATGATGATCAATCAGTAATCATCAATGTTAATAATTATTGATTTGCAATTATCTCTATACTTCTAATTGAATATTCATTTATCAAAATACATGTTTATATGCTTCATTATTTCATCTTTATTAACATACACCAATACATTGTGTACCAATTGTATCCATCCACCTTTCCTCTGCCTTCACTCTTCCTTCACGCAGTAATACTTTAAGACCCTTGCTACTGCTTACTCTTCTGTCTTCTCTGTTGCTAGTGGTATTTTTAACAAGTGTTCTGCTATTAGACTAACTTAATGAAAATAAAATTTTAAAATTTTACCTTTACTCACTACTTCTCTAATTTTCTTCTTTCTTAATGTAGATCCAGTTTCTAACAGATATCATTTTCTTCCTGTCTAAAGAACTTTTAAGATGTCTTTTAAGGCAGGTGTACTGGTGACAAACTTCCACCACATGTATTTGCCTGATAAAAGCATTCTTTCCCCTTCACTTTGGAACAGTAATTTTACTGGGTACAGAATTTCTCATGGTGGGCTTATTCTTTCAATGCCTGAAATTAAATTTCATTGCATTCTCTTCTTGCTTACATGGTTTCTGTGGAAAAGTCAGGTGTAATTCTTATATTTACTCCTTTATAGGTAAGGTGACCCTCTGTCCAACTTTCAAAATTTTTTCTCTATCTTTGATTTTTCATAGTAGTTAAAGAATCTTATGCCTAAGTGTATACGTGTATGTATACATATTTTCCCATAAATGTACACAATGAAAAGGTTAGAAATTGATTAATTAGATATGTGGCTAATTAATTAACTAAGTTCATAAATTATGAACTTGTCAGAATTGATTTTATCTATTGAAAATTCTTTGGCTTATTACTGAGTATTTAAACACTGAGTAATTCATCTTTTGTCTGAGATTGTTCAAGCACGACATGATTAAAAGTCAAGTGAAAAATGTTTACCCAATTTATGCTTTGATACTCTCCTTCCTGCTGTCTGTCACTTCCTACATCATGAAATGCTTGGTAATAATGAAGACATTACTCAGATGAGCTTTCTTGCTTCATGCCAACTTAAAGCCAATATTGTAGTCTACAGTCCTTATCTTGGGATCTGCAGTAACTCAGAACCCACTGAAAATACAAAGTCCCTGGGAGTTTTCTATGGTTTGGAGTTTGTCTTTAGTTAAATGTTTTTCTTATTAGAATCAGGACACCAGGTGCAGTGACAGAGATTTGCAACTCCTTGGAGACTTATAGTTACTCTATGTATGGAAAACAAATTGAAGGTTGAGCAGGTGCACAAAAAACTATTTCTAGAAAACAAAGGTAAATTTACATATTACTACATTCACATCAGACCAAAGCAGGTGCTTTATAAACACCCCACATTCACTGGAGAGGCTCCAGTTTTGAACACAGCCTGTTCACCTACTTTTGGGAATATTCAGTTCATAACAGGATTTTCAATAGAATATATTTCTCTGGTTTTATCAATTACACTAGTCCTTATCACTTAATATGAAATTATGTAACATTTTTCCTCTGCTTGTTGCCCTCCTCTTTGTATCTCAGGAACAAAGTTCTATTCTCACATTAAATGCACCTGTTTCTCCCGGCTACTATCAAGATGGGGATTTTATTATCGGTGGACTCTTTTCCCTAAGAGTGACTGGTGGAAACGTGAGAAGCAGATTTGGATTTCGAGATACATATTCTATGCCACAGTATGTACATGTGTAAGTGTGTGAGTTCCCTACATACCAGATTAGGACAGTGCTTAAGTGTGCGACTGCTCTTAGTGCATAAGAAGAAGACTTGCACAGCTCTCTACAGGTGAAAAGTATTTTTCTTTGTTAGACGTTTTATTGACATCTGTTGTAGTGTGTTGACATCATCGTATTGGACATCTTTTTCATTTATATCATTTTAGTTTGTATGTTTATCATCTCTTTTGTGTATTTCCTTAGGTAATCTAACAAAATATTGTTTTTCCTCAAATGTATCTTGATGTCTAAGACAAGAACATATAAAATTCTAAATTTTCATTTTTGCCATTTTCCATATACTGCATTCCCTGATGTTAGTTTCTCAGACACAAACTGCACTGAACATCAAAATGCCAAAATTGTCAATTTGACTGTAAAGCGGATCGTAAGTCTGACTTTATAGCCACCAGGTTTCTCAACATTTTCAACATAAGAGACTCACTTTATTTCTTAGATTATTGTGTGCATCTTTTGCATGACTATTGTCTTTTTTAGAAGTAAATATTTAGAAAACTGTCTTTTCGCCATTGTATTTTAGGGAACTTACTAAGCATTATCAGCAGCTTCTGGCCATGATTTTTGCTGTAGAAGAGATCAATAAGAACTCGAATTTGTTATTTAATATGTCCCTGGGATTCCACCTCTTCAATGTTGACTACATTGAGATGAAGGCCGTGGAGAGTTCTTTGTCTTTGCTTTCAGGAGAGAGCCCTCCAGTTCCTAATTACAACTGTAGGCCTGAGAAGAGAGACAAGCTGGTGGCTGTGATAGGAGGCATTTCGATAGGAATATCAACTCAGATTTCCCGCATATTAAGTCTCTACAATGTTCCACAGGTAGACAGAAAATCCTGGTGTTTGAGATTAAACAGAAAAATATAGTAATGAATGCCAAACAAAATTCAATTTATGTTTGTTGAAAAGGTTGTGACATCTTTACATATGGCTGAATTATCTTTTTTCCTCTAATACAATTTATATATAAAATAAAATTGTTTCTAAAGTAAAATCTCCTTTTGGAAACATTTGAAGTGGAGAAAAAAATTATACAGCTGAATAATGATGATATATACTCTCACTACCAGAGAGAATTTTTATTCTATTTATTCATGTTAGCATCCAGTGTGGTGTTTTCCTATACATTTATAAAACATGATAAATATATTGGAATATAGACATTCTATTCACATGTTGCTTTCCACTCTTTTTCAACTGTAAAATTAATGTGAATTTTTTCATTAGTTAATTGTTTTTCTTCAATGTCACTTTTAATTGCAACATGACATTTCTTTCTACAAATGTTATTTCAGTGATATATTATGATCAAATGTTCTTTTTTTGTTTTTTGTGTTTTTTTGTGGGTACCGGGAGTCGACCTCAGGACCTCGCACACCAGCAGGCACCCGTGCCACTGAGCGATATCACCGGCCCTTTTTTCGTATGTGTGTTCCGGGAGTCGAACTCGGGCCCTTGGGCTTGCCAGGCAGGCGCTTACGCCGCTGAGCCATCTCACCAGCCCTCAAATGTTTGTTTTCAATATTTTTCTATTATAAAGAGTGTTTCAGTTCATGGTCTTGTTTACAAAAACTTTATTGATCCATGGCAACTTCCTTTAAATGTTTTTCTAGTGGTGGCACTTCCAAGTCAAATGTGTTCATATTTAAGGCTTATAATAAAGCAAACATTATTATAAAGAAATGTAATTTTACTCTACCAGCAACTGAGAACCTCCATTGACTCCCCATTTATTATGACTGGAAGTATTTTAAAAATCTTTGCAAATTATATTAAGCCTAATGTTGCATTTTATCCTGTTTTAATTTTTATTTTCTTATATTCATGAGTTAATTTTATTTTTTCTTTTTTGTATTTTCAAGCTTATTCTATGGTTATGTCATTGTGGGAAATAATTTTATTCTTTTCCTACTGACTGCAAACAATTCTTCCTTTTGATCAGTCCCTATAAACAAATGCTAGTGTTCAAACAATGTTGAAGAAGCTTAGCCGTTTTCATCAGATGGGTCTAAAGCATTTATAGTTTAAAATTCATAATGTAAGTTGAAAGTAGGCGATCAAGGGGAGTAAAAGAGAGATGGGAGGCTAAAGAGTTTAGAGGAGGGTGGAATGATCAAAGCCAGGCATATGCAGGTATGAAAATGTCACAGTGAAACCCTTTAATTTGTACAATTAACATGCATTAATAATTTTAAGAAAATTATTAAATGGCCAAAAACTTTGGTCACTAATTTTTTAGAAAATGTTAAGGAAATATAAAGATAAATTAAATTGATGAACATCACATACTCATCATGGAGTTCTGACAGATACTAATAATTTTATTATCTTGTTTCAACTATGAGAAATCTATTTAAATATTGAGTTTTTCTTTATGCTTTTGATTTCTTCATAAAAGAAGTTCATCTTTATTTTTTTTATTTATTTTTTTATATGCGGGTACCGAGAGTCAAACTCAGGACCTTGCACTTGCTAGGCAGGCGCTTATGCCACTGAGCTATATCACCAGCATGTTCATCTTTATTTTAAGCCTTTATGATTTCTTTTCTTTCTCTCTCTCTAACTGTATAAACCGTCCATTTATTGACCCAGTTAGTTGACAAGCAGTTGTTGAGCCTCTGTAAAGATTATAATTTTGAAAGTTTTAAATATGAGATGCTTTTAAACATTCAAGTTTAATGGTTAGCATTTGTATATGGGTTAAATTCTAGAGGTGAGATATGAATTTGGGAGACCATTTAGGGGATGTGTCCTTGTTAAAAAAAAAAAAAAAAAGAGGGACCACTGGCTATAATTTTTTCCCACGCTGTGGGTTGTCTTTTCACTCTGTTGGTGATTTCTTTGGTTGTGGAAAAGCTTTTTAATAAGGCGAAATCCCATTTGTTGATTCTTCGTAGTATTTCCCGTGTGGTCTGCTTTTTGTTCTGGAAGTCTCTGCCTACACCTATGTCTTCAAGATTTCTACCTATTTTTTTTCCAGTAGATTTAGTTTTTCTGTTCTAAAATTGAGGTCTTTGATCTATTTTGACTTTAGTTTAGTGCATGGTGATAGGTATGGGTCTAATTTTATTTTTTGGCATGTGGAAAGCCAGTTTTACTAGCACCATTTATTAAAGAGACTTTCTTCCAGTGAACATATTTGGCTCCTTTGTCAAAGATAAGGTGGCTGACTGTTTTTGGAGTTGCATCTGCATCTTCTAGGTTGTTCCACTGATTCTCAGGTCTGTTTTTTTGCCAATACCATGCTGATTTTATTACAGTAGCTTTGTAGTATAATTTCAAGTCAGGAATTATAATGCCCCCTGCCTTGTCTTTGTTGCCCAGAATTGCTTTCACTCTTCTCGGTCTCTTCTGGGACCAAATGAATTTTGGGATTGTTTTCTCTAGTTCTGTGAGGTATGGCAATGGTATTTTGATTGGGATTGCCTTAAATCTGTATAACAGTTTGGGAGTAGGGATATTTTCACTATTTTGGTTCTTCCTATCCATGAACAGTGGATATCTTTCCATTTTCTGATATTCTTTTTGATCTCCTTTTTCAGAGTACTGTAACTTTTAATGTATAGATATTTTACTTCCTTTGTTAGATTGATTCCTAAGTATTTCATTCTTTTGGATATTATTGTGAAGGGTATTGTTTCACTAATTTCTCTCTCTGTGAGTTTGTTTCTTGTGTACAGGAATGCTATTGATTTCTTTTTTTTCCTTTTTTTTTTTTTTTTTTTTTTTTTTGTGGGTACCGGTGGTCAAACTCAGGACCTCGCACGCCAGCAGGCGCCCGTGCCACTGAGTGATATCATGGGCCCTTTTTTCGTATGTGGGTACTGGGAGTTGAACTCAGGACCTCACGCTTGCCAGGCAGGTGCTTATGCTGCTGAGCTATCTCACCGGCCCTGCTATTGATTTCTGAGTGTTGACTTTGTATCCAGCTACACTACTGGGTTTGGTTATTAAATCTACATGTCTTTTGGTGGAGTTTTTGGGGGTCTTCTATGTAGAGTATCAAGCCATCTGCAAATAATGATAATTTAATTTCTTCCTTTCCTATCCTTATTTCTTTTATTTCTCTCTCTTGTCTAATTGCTCTGGCTAATGTTTCCAGAACTATATTGAATAGGACTGGTGATAGTGGACAGCCTTTGTTTGTTCCTGATTTTAGAGTGAAAGCTTTCAGTTTGTGACCATTTAGTATGATGTTAGCTATTGATTTGTCATAGATGGCTTTTATCAGAATGAGGTAAAGCCATCTATTCCAATTTTCTGTAGGGTTTTTATCATGAATGGGTGGTGGACTTTGCCAAATACTTTTTCTGCATCTATTAAGATGATCATATGATTTTTGTCTTTGGTTCTGTTAATAAGGTATATTACATTTATTGATTTGTGTATGTTGAACCATCCTTGCATCCCTGGGATGAATCCTATTTGGTCATGTCGTTAAATCTTCTTGATGATTTCTGTATCTCAGACATGGGACTTATATCTAGAACATGTAAAGTATTGAAAAAAATCAAGACCCCCCAAATTCAAAGACCCAATTCAAAAATGGGCATCTGAGATGAACACACATTTCTCAGATAAAGAAATACAAATGGCAAATAAATATATGAATAAATGTTCAACATCATTGATCATTTGAGAAATGTGAATTAAAACAACACTGAGATTTCATCTCACCATAGAAAGAATGGCTATCTTCAAGAAATAACCAGCTGGGGATATAGCTCAGCAGCATAGCACCTGCCTGGCAAGTGTGAGGTCATGAGTTCAATCCTCAGTATCAAAAAAAAAAAAAAAAAAGAAAAAGAAAAAGAAAAAAAAATAACAAATGCTGGTGGGGTTGCGGGGAAAAAGGAACCCTTCTGTACTGTTGGTGAGAGTGTATACCGGTGCAATCACTATGGAAATCAGTGTGGAGATTCCTTAAAAAACTAGGATTAGAGGTTCCATTCGACCCAGGTATTCCCCTTCTGGGTATCTTCCCAGAAGAATTAAATCATCATACCACAGTGATATATGTGCACCCATGTTTACAGAACACAATTTATAATAGCTAAATCTTGGAAACAATCCAAACGCCCATCAACCAAGGAATAGACAAAAAGGATGTGGCTTTTTTATATAATGGAGTAATACTCAGTCATAAAGAAGGATAAACTGGAGACTTTTATATGTGAATGGACGCAATATGAGACCATATTCATAAGTGAAATAAATCAGAACCACATGTGGAAAAATCATGTTGTCCCACTAGTGTGAGAAGCTGAAAGAGTAAGTAAGATCCAAAGTGTACAATAGATACTGTGAATTGGGAAGAAACTGTTCAAAAGAAAAGAGAAACTCATGGGGGAAAGGGGAGAGGAAGGAAGAGAAAAGGAAGAATATATATACACACAAGATAGTTAAGGTAGTCCTACAACTAGTTTCTCTTAGTTTGGTGAAAAGAAAGGTTTGTGTTAATATTGTTTGGACAATATTTCATGCCTATATCTTGTACTCTGAGTCACTACTATGAAGATAACAATACACAATCTTTTAATTATTGTTATTCTCCTATTAGCCTGATTTGAAATTCTGTTTTATTGTTATTTCTATTTTTTTCTTCTTCTCTTTAAAATAAAAAAGTAAAAAAGAAAGAGAAATATGTTAGTGCTAATTTATTTTCATATTAAGAACTTGGGGAGATGTGGAAGAGCCAGGAAAGAAGACTGATACTGTACATTATATTCTGGAAATACAGCGCTTCAGAAAAGGGATGCTGAAAACTGAAAGATTTTTCAAGAAAAAAAATTACCAACTTTTTAAAGCAGATTACTTAAAATGAATTCTGAGAATTAGTCATTTAATTTAGCATGTTAGATATTTAGTGACCAAATGTTTTAAAAATTGAGAAGTAATGAAGATACCTGATAGACAGGAGGTTGAGAGATGGCTGGGAATAGCAGCATAGAGAGTTAAAGTGAAGAGTTTTTGTAAGAAGTGGTGTGATGCACAGGTAACTGGAGTGTACTAGAGGGAGACTTTATACGAAATGAGGGGTAAAATAACCAGTCCTTACTCTAAGCCATCTCATTTTTGGACAGTTAAGTATGCATTCTTAAGCGTAAAAGGAAAGCATAGGAATTCATAGCAAAATACAGACGTCTTTTTTTTAGTGAGTTTGAAAATGCTTAATATATTCCTATTTCTCAGTTAATTTGGCTTATGTTTATGTTTTCATGACAAAACTTCCATTATTTCCATGATCTAGAAGGGTAGAACTCAGTATGGGAAGTTTTAGGTTTGCAAAGAACCTTTGCAGTTTCCTTTACCATAGCTCAGGGTGATGAACATGTTGTGGTTCTGTTTTGGATATATTTCTTAAAACAATAAAGAAAGGAGTAAGTGTAATATAAGTAGTGAAAATTAAGTGATTGATGATATATACTAAATTGATATTTCTTAGTCATTTACTCAATTGTTTTATTACAGGGCATGTAACAAATAGGATAAATTAAATCATTAGGGAATCAACATCCTGATTTTGTGTAAGCAGGAACTATGTGTTCTGTTTAGATCAGCTATGGTCCGTTTGACCGCAGCCTCAGAGGCAGTGTCCAGCTCCAGTCTGTTTACCAGTTTCCTACGAACACTGCAGCTCTGTATCAGGGCCTCATTCAACTAATGCTGCATTTTGGCTGGGTCTGGGTTGGCCTTGTGGTTCCAGATGACATCAGGGGAGAAATGTTTCTCCGGGACTTGACACAAGAGATGAACAACAATGGACTGTGTATTTCATTTGCAGAAAGGATTCCAGAGTTTCCTGCTAAGAATACAGTTAACGGGCAACTCTTTATTGAAAGATTCATGACTACAAAAGTCAGTGATGCATTTGGTGACACATACTCTCTTCTAAGATTTGTATATAACATCTATTGCAATACTCCATTTGGTAATATCTGGGTCACAACTTTGGATTGGGATATAACTACATTGCCCTTTGAACAAAGTCTAAGTTACACATACTTTGGTGGAGGATTATCTTTTTCTTTCCAGAAGGAAGAGATTCCAGGTTTTAAAGATTTTCTTAGAACAGTTCAGCCTGCAAAATATCCTCATGATATCTTTATCCAGGATGTGTGGTCTACGTTATTTGAATGTCCTTATTTGGATCAACATGGAATCAAGACATTGAGTCGATGTGAACAAAACGGTACCCTGGAAACTCGGACTCTGCATGTTTGGGATATGAATACTTCACCTTAGAGTTACAATGTTTATGCTGCTGTTTATGTCATTGCCCAGGCACTTCACAAAGAACGCTCACTCAGAGTGGAAGAAGAATCACTGGACAAAGGTGCATATGTGACTCCTCATCCGTGGCAGGTAACCGAAGCTCATTCTTCTATATTCCTAGGGCAATGGGCCGTGCATTGTCCTTTCTGTTTCTTGATTCACTGATTTTTAAGAATTCTTCTTAAATTAGAAAGAAAGTATACTAAATTTTGTACAATGGGTTAATTAATATCACTAGCTTTCCTTGCGCTCTTTTCCTTAAGTCCATTTATCTCTCCATCTGTAGTCTTTTTCTAAGATGTACTAATTTTCTTCTGATTTTTGTCTTCAAGATAATTTGCTGTTAGAGTTCCTAAAGAGTTAGAAAAAGGTTGTTCTCAAATTACTTCTGAATTATTTTCAGGAATGTCTCTCCTTTTACTATGGCAATTAAATAATAGTGTAAATATTACAGTTTATTGAAGACCACTTAAGGATTGCTCCTTTGTTATACATATTCTTAATCACTTCAATGTCCCATGTCTTCTTCTTTTGTAGCTTTAAAAATTTATTTGTGCATCTCCAACTATCCTTTTTAGTGTTAATGAACACATGTGTTATACATTCTAGTTATTAGCAAATGGTCAATGGAGTTGATTTTCTCAGAGACAATTAACTAAATTAATTTTGTCATGTATTCCAGAGATAACTCAGATCTATGCACTAATAGGCAAGCATAGGTAGGTAGTCATTTATTTTTCTTTATAAAACCAATAATAATCTGTTTTATACTATATTATAAATATCATCCTGTATGAGTGCATAAAAATGGTATGGTACAGGGATAACTCATTCTCACTTATTTTGTGGTTTGGCATTTTACTATAGCTAGAGATGACTATTGAAGCAGTGCTTCATTGATTTATGAAATACAGAACACTTTTTCATATGTTTATTTTTCATTTGGCTCTTTTGCTCATTTTTATAGTTTTTGGCTACTTTTTTCATTTATAAAAATTTAAATAAAGTTTAAATACATTCTTTCAGTTTTGTGTATTGAGAATATCTTCATCTCTGTGAGCTGACTTCTCATTTTCTCTTTTGGTTAAGAAAAGTTCTTAATTTCAAAATAATGTAACATTATTTTTCCACTTTATACTATATGTTTTCAGTCCTGTGAGAAGTCTGCTTACATCAAAGTAGTGAAGATTATTCTTTAGCTCCTTAGCTTTATTCTAAACATTTTATTGCTTTATATTTCAAATTTAGACAGCAATATATTTGAAACTGATTTTTGTGTGTGTTGTAAAATAGTGGGATCAATATGATTTTTATCCAGTGTGGAATTAGCCTAACAAAATTTATGGAAGAAGATACACTTTCTCTAATCCTCTGTATTATCACCTTCAGATTAGTTATTTGTGTATATAATTCACTGTTTTGTAGTTTTATACTATGAATTACCACAATTTCATAAGTTTATATATTTTCTTTTCAATTTAATTTCTATATTGTTAATATTAATTATATGTTATACATGTGTATTTAATTCATATTTAATTTAAATTGATTGATTTTGATTTGTATGTCAATTTTTAAATTTAATTTATATTTTTATAAAAATGTAATTGATATTTTACATTTTTTCTTGTAGCTCAAAATTTTTCTGTAGATGCTGCTTTTCTATGTGAATACTCATATAATCTGAAAACATAACATTTATTTATTGCTAGTCTTATGGTTCTACAGTATTTCTTTTTTATCTTAAGACTAGTGAGGCCCTCTTCTAAGAGTTGAATAAAAGTGACCAGAGCTGGAACACATACTTGTTCACAACCTTAAGAAAAAATTCAGAATTTTACCGTTTTGATGATTTTTTGCTTCTGTAAGAAATTTGTTAATGGTTAATATTATTTATTATGGGATGACAGCTGTTTTATATGTGCCGAATTTTCTAAGACTTTAAAACTTAATGTTTTTCAAATTTGATGACTACTTTCGAAATCTAGTATGATGGCCATATCATTTTAATATGATTTCCTCTACGAGCAACATAAATTACATTAATTTCAAAATGTTAAATTATGCTTAATTACGATGTACTAATTTTCTTTTGTTAGATTCCATTTACTTCTATGCCACTGAGACAAATTAGTCTGTACTTTTTCTTTTTTCCAGCTTTACTGAGATATGCTTGACAAAATTTTACATATTCCAGGCAAACAACATATTTTTATACAGTATACCCCTGTGAAGTAGGGGTTCAGAGCTCGTAGCTTCAGTCCTTCACGTATTTCCTTTACAACCTAATACCTGTTCAGGGAAACTCCCGCAATTTCGTGCAAACGCAAATATCCTCCGCAATTGCTTTTGATAGGGGGTTTGCAAGTAGCCAATCTGAGAGCGTTATTCAGTTTTCCCTGGTGCTCATTGGCTGCTGCCCTGTAACCCATTTTAGGCAGATGCAACTGCATTTGGGCTTGGTAGCAGGCTACGGAAGCGTGTAGCTATCCAGTGTCCTCCGCTTTGTTCTTCTTAAAACCATAAGATCCCTAAGATGCAACCGCAGTGCCCTGCACCTTCTAAGGTTTTATTAATACATTGTTCCAGTAAATTAAATTACATAACTGCAAGAGACAGCATATTTAGAGTTTAAACCATAAAAATAGGCTTCTATAGGCACTTTTCTGACCATATCTGAAATTCACTAGGAACATAACCCCCGCAAATTTTTTGGTGTTCACTGTATACGTAGACATTGTGAAATAATTGTCAAAACTAAGCTAACTAGCATATGCATAACCTCTCGTAGTTACCTGTGTGTGTGTTCCTTCTTAACAAAATTTCAAATATGCAGTATGGGGCCGGTGAGATGGCTCAGCGGTTTAAGCGCTTGCCTTGCAAGCGCGATGGCCCGAGTTCGACTCCCGGAACCCACATACGAAAAAGGGGCCAGTGATATCGCTCAGCGGCATGGGTGCCTGTTGGCGCGCGAGGTCCTGAGGTCGACCCCCCGGTACCCACAAAAAAAAAAATGCAGTATGTTATTATTAGTTATAGTCACTAGGCTGTATATTAGGTCTCTAACACCAATTCATCTTATAACTGCTAGTATCTTCCCTTTGACTAACATTTCCCCATTTCTCTCATCACTCAATCCCTGATAGCTACTCTTGTACTCTCTGCTTCTGTGAGTTTATAAATTATGTCACAAGTCCCAGGATTTTCTTTTTTGAGTGTGAATAATATTCCTTTTTAAATACATTTTTAAAATTTATTCATTTGGTAAGTGACACTTAGGTTGTTTCCATATCGTGGCTCTTATGAATAATGCTGGTCTTATAAAATGTATTTGAGAGTTTTCAATTCAATTTTTTTGGAAAAATTTGAGAAATATTAACAAACCTTATTTCTTAAAGATTTGTAGAATTCACCCATGAAGACATTTGGTCCTGGGCTTTTCTTTCTTGGGAGACTTTCAATTATTGGTTCTTTTTCTTCATCTGTTACTGATATATTCAGATTTTCTATTTTTGATGACTCAGTCTTGCTAAGTTGATGGGTCTAGTAATTTATTTTTTTCCAGGTTATCTAATTTGTTCCTGTAGAGTTGGTCATAGTAGTCTTTTATAATTCATTGTATTTATGTTGTATTAGATACTATGTTTCTGCTTTCATGTAATTTTTAATTTTATTAGAACATGTTTGCAGTACATAAAGATTACATTCATAGTGGGGAGCTGGTATATGTACACACATCTTAAGTCCTTTTACTACTTTCTGCAATCATTTTTTGTTTTTAAAATTTTAGTCTTCTCTATTTTTTTCTAAGGTTTTATTTTGTGGGTACTGAGAGTCGAACTCAGGACCTCACGCTTGCCAGGCAGGCACTTATGCTGCTGAGCTATCTCACCGGCCCTTTTTCTAAGTTTTATAGCTAAAAGTTTATTATTTTACCTTTTTAAATCATCTCACTTTCATTTACCATTTTTATTGTTTTCTATTATTCATGTCATATATTTCTGGTCTGATTCTCATTTCCTTCTGCTAACTTCATATAGAGTTTATTATTTTTGTCTAGTTTCTAGAAGTGTAACATTCAGTGCAGATTTTTCCTTATTCTTAATGTATTTATTATTTTAAATTTTCTTTCTAGAAGTGCTTTTGGTTTATCTCTTAAGTTTCATGGTGTCTTTACCTTTTTGTTTTAAGATAGGTTTTGTCTATTATCATTTAGAATTCTTTCTTGATCCATTGGCTGTGAGGAACATGTTAAGTTTCACATATTTGTCAAATTTCCCTTTTTTCTCTTATTATTTATTTCTACTTTCCTACCTTATGGTTAGAAAGGCTATTTCATATAATTTCTTAAACTGGCCAAGGTTTGTTTTCTGACCTAGCAATCCTGAAGATACTAAGACATCTGAAAGATAATAAGCCTTGTATAAATTTGACAGATAATCCAATAAATGTAATTTGTTAGGACCTATAATTAGAGGAAAAGAGGGCTGTTGAAGTAATAAGTTTTATTCCTGCTTCTATGCCTTTCTTCCTAAAGTTCTGACAATTATTTTTCACTTTTAGCTCCATTCCTTCTTGCAAAAATCCCAACTTGAAAGAAGTAATGGGGGCCGGTGAGATGGCTCAGCGGCATAAGCGCCTGCCTTGCAAGCGCGAGGGCCCAAGTTCGACTCCCGGATCCCACATACGAAAAAGGGGCCGGTGATATCGCTCAGCGGCACGGGTGCCTGTTGGCGCGCGAGGTCCTGAGGTCGTCCCCCCGGTACCCACAAAAAAAAAAAAAAAAAAAAAGAAAGAAGTAATGGTAAACAGAAAATCCAAAATGAGAGAATTTCAATGACCAAGCTTGACATCTTTAATTATCAATCCTTGCTGAATGGTACTAAAGCTCAAGTGAAAGTTGGAGAGTTCATCTTTGAATCTCACAAGGCTCCACAGTTTTCCTTAAATGATAAACTGATAAAGTGGGGTGAACACCATAATGAGGTAAGCCTCTCTTAAATAGGCATCGTGGTGATCGTGCTCAAAGAAAAGTGTGTTCAGAGCACAGGGGTTAGGTAAGCTTTTGAAGTCCATGAAACAGATATCACCTTATTTGGTTCTTTACTGTAATGCCAGGTGTTTGAACTTCTTGGCCTCAGAATCATCATGCAAACTATTGCTTCATTTTGAGTTAATTTATCACATTGCCTGCCCTTATAGTGATCAAATAGTTGCCTACATGAAAAGAAAAATCAACTCAGGCCATAGTCTAGCTTAGAAAGATCATAGAGAGTTTATGGCATTGCTGGTAATGAGGATAACTGACTTAGATGAAGAAATGGGATGAGTATTTGGGGTTAAAAATCATCACAATTGGATGCAATATTTATCATTTAAATTTAAGGACTATAGACATATTTACTTACTTTAACCCTCTTTATGACTTCTATTCCACCTCCAAAATTTCAGCACAATTTTATTAGCTCTTGGCTAAGTTGTTACATTGCACAAAAGTTCTGCTGAAGCCTCCCACCTCCTACCTGTATGCTGCTACTGAATCTTGTTTATGAAGTAGCTTTTCCTCTTTTCATATCTCTTGTACAGACTCCCTCTGCTGTTTGCAACCCAAGTTGCCCACTTGGATTCAGAAAAACTGTTCCGGAAGGAAAATCATTCTGTTGCTTTAACTGTATTCCCTGCCCCGATGGGGAGATTGCAAATAAATCAGGTAAGCCTTTCTCAAAATTATTCTGAATGTGGAGATAATATAACGTGACATGGCTCCATAATTCCTGAGGATATGCTTACATAAGTAACTCCTAATATTCTAATTTCTGGATTTCAGCTTATTTTTCATTTCTGTTTTGTTTGTTTGTTTGTTTGTTTGTTTGTTTTGGATAATATGTTACCCAGTCTATCTTCGAACTCCTGGGCTCAAGAAATCCTTCTGACTCAGCCTTCTCAGTAGCTGGGTACATGAGCACCACCATGCATGGCTCAGCTCTGCTTTTAGCCTATCTGCATTGAAATCAGTTCTCTTTCTACCCATATTTTTCACCAATTGCTTTAGTATTGCTAGAGTATAATTGTAGCTCGCAATTACTGAGAACTCCTTAGATAGTAAATACTGTGAAGTGCACAGTAAAATCATTATCTTATTTAATGGTAACAATGACCCTTTGAGAGATATAAAAATAATCAAGATTTTACTCATGACGAAGTTGAACTTCAGAGAGATTATACAAATTGCCCAGATCATGTAATAAGAGACAGTTGACACACAATCCAGATCAATGGCAAGTCAGAGTTTCTCTTAAGAACATTGTATTATAGTCAGGTACTTCACTACTCTTCTGGTATCCTAAGGTCACAGTGCTTGAGATACTTCTCGCAGTTCAAGATAGAAGCTTCCTAGGTAATTATGTAATGAGTGAATATTCGTTGGATAATTGACTATATAATTTTTCCTTAAAAAGTTATTATAATCCTTAGAGAAAATTTTATTCAAATCATACTCTCTTCCTTCACTTTTGCTCTCAGGCAAAATTAAGCCTCTATGTGGCCAAATATTTAGTAATCCCAAAAGTGATGTGTGAAGGTATTTCTGTGTGCTCTTACTTTAAAACTGACCATTATATTCAGTTGCCTCTTCTCAAATAACAGGGATTCTCAGTAGTTGTGAAGCTTCTGCAGAGCACATGAACATGTCCTAATTTTCAGTCAGTTAACTATTCCAAGTATATAATATTTGAGTGTTGCCGACACAGTTGTCCCTGCTGCTTGCTTGAATTCCATAATAATTTTCAATTTTGTGTTCACAACCAATGCATGTATTTAAAAGCAGAAAATTTGCAATGTCTACTTTACTAAACTGGGATAATGTTCATGGAAAATACAACTTATTATTTAAGAAATATTTAAAAACAATATTATATGTTTAACTGTAATATAAATAATATATTTTGAAATGATGTAACATTATTTTCTTCTGGACTGCATATGGGGTGTGAAAGGATGATAAACTCAAGTGAAGTGATTCAAATTTTAGTTTAAGCCACCAGATATATGATGGTATATTACTGATGGTTAGGGAGGAGGAGAAACTTTGGAGAAAACACTTCAGTTTGAAAAATGTTGTTTAGGGCACATTTGATTTTGAGTACTTACTAGAGATCAAATGGAGGTGTCAAGGATGTTGTTGCCTGCCATTAACTCCTATCATTGTTGATATGCTTATTTGAATATTGGCCAAATTCCACTGTAATAATCTGTTTAATGATTTGACTTCTTTCCCCTTTACTGAAGTCATATTTCCTGTGTTCTTTTTCTTGGAAACTTCAGTGTCTATATGGTTATAGTATTGGTCAACTTTTGAGTTGCTGGGACACGATACACAACATCCACAACTAAAAGGAAGAGATGTTTAACTTGTCATGGTTTCAGAGGATTCAGTCCATGGTTGGCTGCCTCCAAGGCATAAACATTATGTCAGAAGAGTGTGGGTAGAGCAAAACTGCTCGCATCATTGCAGCTGGGAAGCAGAACATCAGGGAAGAGCACCACATAGCAAATTAGCACCAAAATTGTGTTCATTGCTGTGACCATGACCTGGCTGTGTGGTTGCAAACCACTTGGATATGATTTGTGTCAGGTGTTTGGAAAGGTTTGGAGAACTGCATTAAAGAAGCACTACAATGTTGTAAGCAGAGCCTGATAAGTGAGTTCTGGTCAGAGCTCAGAATGACCGAATGCTGGAAAGAATGTAGATGGTAAGGCCAAGCTCATGAGATTTCAGATAGGAACTCCATTGGAAAATGGCCTAGGGGCCATGCATGTTACATTCTGGCAAATAGTTGGTGTACATTTTCTTATGTCCTGAGACTTTTCAGAAGGCCGAGTTTAATGGGTATGAACTAATTGACCTGGCAGAGAAATGTCAAGTCAGGAAAACATTCACACTGTGACAATGTACTGCTGGCTGTTTTTAGGTAAATTTATAATGAGATTCATGAGTAAAAACCAGAAGAACATTTGAAAATTTTAAGTTTTGGTCCAAAAAGAAACATATGTAAAATGCTTGGAAAACCCAAACAATTTAGTGATAAAACTAATGTAAGCAATAAAAATGTTAAGAGAATGGAATAGAAAATTAACATCCCAAATCAATGTGCATGCACAAAATAAGTAGTTAGAAAATATAATGAAAGATTTTGTTTGCAACACCACAAACAAGACAATAGTTGTCTAGGAAAAAGCATAACAAGATATATGAAAAACCAATGTGAGAAAAACTTCAGCATACTCCTGGAAGTAGTTATTAGTAGAAGGATATCCCTTTTTAGTTAATGATGTCAATTCTCTTCCAGGTAAGAGAAATTTAACACATTAAGAAAAAAGCATGAGTTGTTTATTTTTCTTGAGCAAAACAAGTTGATTCTAAAGTTCACATTGTGGAAAACATAAAGGAACACATATGAACACCCTGTAAGAAAATGTGAAGTCAATAAAAAAATTTCTTCAAGCTAATAAAACACACTGAAGCCTCTTTCTTTAAAATATGTGGAGAAAGGCAAATGCTGTATGCAATCTAGCTCAGAGAAACAGAGTAGAAGGATGGCTGTTGGGATTGAGAGGATGGGTAGATATTGAGGGTAGACACTTGAAGATTTAGGATGAATCAGTTTTGAAAATCTAATGTATAGCCTGATGACTACAGTTAGTAATGAAATATAGTTCAAATTTGCTGAGAGTAGATCTTTGTTCTCTCCAGAAAAATGTATCTCTTTGATGATAAAGTTAATTAGCTTGATTATGGTAATCATTTCATGATGTATATGTGTGCCAAAATATTATATTGTACATCTCTAATGTATATAATTTTTACTTGTCAATTATATCTCCATTAACCTGGAAAAGATAGTATCATACTGCATAAAAACATACACACATACCAATGGAATAAAGAATAATTCAGAAATGGATATAAGTACATAAAAATGTAAAAGTGCTTCCTAATACTGTCAATAAAAATGTTTATTTATTTTAAATAAATGAAATTTGGAATATTTAACTAGAAAAATACTGTAATTGTGTCAAAAATCAAAATAATTTTCTAATAGGTAAGCAATAGAATGTAAATATAAAACTTCACAAGTATAAGAAAAAATACTTGAACTATTATATAACCTGGTTGAGAATTCAATTATGACTAACAGAAACTTAAAATCCAGGTGCTACACAATATAAAAACAGTGTAAGAAGTGACAAAAGACAAAGGAGAAAATAGGAGAAATACATTTTCAATATATCCCACAGATAAATAACTAATATAAAAAGCTCTTAAGAATAGGGGGCCGGTGAGATGGCTCAGTGCCTTAAGCGCCTGCCCGGCAAGCGCGAGGGCCCGAGTTCGACTCCCGGAACCCACATACGAAAAAGGGGCCGGTGATATCGCTCAGTGGCACGGGTGCCTGCTGGCGCGCGAGGTCCTGAGGTCGACCCCCCGGTACCCACAAAAAAAAAAAAAAAAAGAATAAAGAAGGGCTGGTGAGATGGCTCAGCGGCATAAGCACTTGCCTGGCAAGCGCGACGGCCCGAGTTCGAATCCTGGAACCCACATACGAAAAAAAAAAAACGGGCTGGTGATATCGCTCAGTGGCACAGGCGCCTGCTGGCGTGCAAGGTCCTGAGGTACCCCCGGTACCCACAAAAAAAAAAAAGAATAAAGAAAAAAAGTGATGTATTGATGGCAACGGAATATACAATCTGTATATACTGGCCATTATGCACCATTTCTCATTAAAATGAAGGGGAAGTTTTTGTGGAAATGACTGATTCCACGACTGACAGAGGGTTGTACAGCCTGATTCATCTTTTTTTTTTCTTTTTGATGGCTGAAAGCAAGGCATCGTTCAAAGATAGAGACATGTCAAAAGGACAGGGAACCAAAGTGAAAGTTTTACTGGCAAGATTTAAGTGTAAAAACCCCATTAACAAATTATAAAACATTAAAGAAAAGTAGAGTTTATGAGTTCAAAATATTACTCAAAACTATAGAGAAAAGAGAAAGGGAGCTTTTCTTTACAGAAGAATGTCAACTCATAAATATGCAAAGAATAGCAGAAATAGAAGATCATGTTTTTATATCAACTTCCAGTTTTAATAAATGTTTCACAAGGAATCATCAATGAATCTTGCAGGAAGAAGGGAAGGAGAGGAGATTGTGAAGCTGTTAGATGATGTGGAGACTTGAAGTCTTTATGAAGACTGACGTTTTATCACATTGAAATTAGAGAGCAGTTTCAGAAATTTGTATAAAAGATAAATATAAACCAATTTAAATATTTTACTTACTGATAAATTATCCTGTTATGTTGGATAAACTCGTGAACTCAAATGATCCTCCATGTCTACCTCCTGTGTAGCTGAGACTATCAGTATGTGCCACTGAGTTTGGATTTAATTTTGAAAAATGTCACTCACAGAATATACTGGAAGCATACAAGAGAAAAAGAAGAGACACATGTTGAGATGTTAATGGTATCAAAAGCACAGGGAATTTAAATGGTGGCATTACGGAATATGCGTACAAACCCAGCACGGGGATTACTTGTATGAGTCAGTTGCTTGTGTCATTGGAACGCAGCTATCTGGGTTTGTCTGTGTAGACATTTCAATATGAGATTTGCATTTGAATCAATAGACACAGTTAATCAGATTGCTTTGTCCAGTGTTGGTGGGCTTCATCAAATTTGTGAGGGCAGTGACAGAAAACAAGGTGAAGAAAAAGTAAATTTGGTTCTTTTCTGCCTTACTGATGTCCTTGGATATGGGACATCATTTTTCCTCTTCCCTTATCAGCCTCTACACCATGAGCTATCCTACTTCTCAGGCCTTTGCACTCAGACTGAATTACAATAACTTTCCTGAGTTTCTGGCTTGCAAATGGCAGATCATGGGACTGTTCAGCCTCCATTCACTGTGTGAGCCAATTCCTTAAAACAAATCTGCTTTATCAATTGAGTTTCCCTTCTTTCCTTCCTTCCTTTTTTCTTTCTTTCCTTCTTTGTTTCTTTGCTTCTTTTCTTTCTTTGTTTCTTTCATCCTTCCTTTCTTTCTTTTTTTCTTTTCTTTCTTTTCTTTTTTTTTATTTTAGACAGGGTCTCTCTTTGTTACCCAATCTGGTCTGGAACTCTTTGGATCAAGTGATCCTCCTGTCTCAGCCTCCCCCAGTGCTGGGATGTAGAGAATAAGTGAAGGAGAAAGTAAGAAATAAAGGAAGAAAATAGTTCAGAAAGAAGAAAATAAGAAAACAGCTACAACAAATGAAAGAAAAAGAGGCAGGATTTCATGAAGTTAGTTTTATATCTGGAATAGAGGAAAGGGAGAAAGTGTGTTTGAGAGATTTACATGTGGGAATAAGGAAGAGGATAAAGAGGGAGTTAAATACAATTGTAAATTGGGGCAAGTTGTAAGAGAGAGAACTAATGAAATCTCTGATAGAAACTTTGTGTTTGAATCTTCCATACATAACATTTGGTAGGGGTTTACCTAGTATAACTAAACAAAATGTTATCTAATATAAAAACACTAAATTAATTCCTATTCTCCACTTCAAATATACAAACATCTCACTCTGAAACACTAGATGGAAGGAGAAAAAGAGAAGGAAACCAAACCAAAACAAAACCAACCAACAATAATCACACATGTGGGCCGGTGAGATGGCTCAGCGGCGTAAGCGCCTGCCTTGCAAGCGCGAGGGCCCGAGTTCGACTCCCGGAACCCACATACGAATAAAGGGGCCGGTGATATCGCTCAGAGGCATGGGTACCTGTTGGCGCGTGAGGTCCTAAGGTCGACCCCCCGGTACCCACAAAAAAAATAAATAAATAAAAAAAATAATCACACATGTACAAATACTCAAAAGTACAGATTCTCCTTGGTTCTCTTCATACAGTAGTCAGAATTCGAGCCAGAGCGCTCTTTGCCTTTAGTTCAGAAACATCTTGTAGCAGTTGTGGGGACTTGGCTCCAGCGCTCTGTGTTCCTGTAAGGTTGAAGCTACTTGTGTTGCTTCCCCTCTGAAAATCTTTTCTCTTATGTAACAAACAAGTAGAAACTCTCAGTGGTCCAGACAGTCCACGGGGCCGCCTTCTTGTTCCCTCTGAATGAAGAGGGAAATTTCAGCTCCTGTCCTGTGGGCATGGCTATCCAGGTGTGTTTGTCAGAGTTATGATTGGACAACTTCAGTTGTACTGGAGGATGGGACAGCACAGCAGGACTGGTCAAGCACTTAGTCTTCTTCTGATCTTTGTCTCCTTCCCTCTGCATTAATCCCTGCAGCTGCTTGACTGCTCTTTCCACACTCTGCTAGGTGAGTGCACTGTGGAGGGCTTCCTGATCATGTGCTCCTCTGTGGTTTTGGCTTGCACCAAACACATAAAGGTGTTGTTCCCACCTGAAAATTCAGTGGCATTTAGATCTCAGTGGAGAAGGTCCTTCTATCGATGACCCAGCAATGTTTAAAGGCCAATGAGAGGAATCTCAAATGGGTGCTGGGCCCAGTACTCTTTGTTGGCAGCGGGAGGGAGGAATTTCTGGGCATTTAGTTTGGAGGCAGTAGGCAGGACAGCCCGTGAGCACAGAGCTAGCAGCATTTTGGTGAGAGGTGGAGGAGTGCTCCCTCTGGCACTGCTCTAGTGTTTTTCTCCACCCCTGGATCACACCAGTCATGAGCATTCAATGCCCCTGCATATAACTGAGCCATGGGTCCCTCAGTACCTGTTGTTGTGTCACTAATGAGGACTATGCTCTATTCCTTTCTGTTCTTAGTGCTCATTGGTTCTCAGTAAGACACCACCCTCTGAGTATTTCTCTGGCTGGTGGCTTTCTTTTTTTTTTTTTTTTTTTGTGGGTACCAGGGTGTCGACATCAGGACCTCGCGTGCCAGCAGGCGCCCGTGCCGCTGAGCGATATCACCGGCCCCTTTTTCGTATGTGGGTTCCGGGAGTCGAACTCGGGCCCTCACGCTTGCCGGACAGGCGCTTAAGCCGCTGAGCCATCTCACCGGCACTGGCTGGTGGCTTTCTTAGTGCCCTAATACATGGGAAGCAACAGAGACAACCAACCACGGAACAAGACCAACAAAACTGTGAACCCAAATAAACTTCTCCTTTTCATACATTGACTAGTTATCTCCAATATTTAGTTACAGTTTTGGAAAGCTAAATAATGCAGCCTTTTCGGTGAAGCTCACATGTTGAAGATTTTACCATCAGTGTAACTTGGTTTGGAGATAGGACTGTGAGGACAGATAAAGACTAAATAGTTCATACCCGTGGGGCTCTCATGTGGCTGGACTCGTACCCTTATAAGAAGATAAAGAGACACCAGAGCTCTCCTCCCACTTTCACCCCACATGCGTACACCAAGGAAAGGACGCGGGAGCACGCAACAAGACGGCAGACAGCTGCAAAACAGGAGAAAGATTTCAGAATGAAACCTCCCCTGCACGTGTTGATCTTGGACTTCCCGGGCTCCCCAACTATTGCTAAGCCACCCCAGATACAGTATGTTGTTATAGCACTCTGATCAGAATAAGGACCAAAGACAGAAATTGACCTATAATGGTAGAGATGGCGTAACAATTCTAAATTCTTACATATTCTGTAACACTTCAAAATAACAAAGTAAAATGAGAAACTCCTCTGGATTTTAGGTGTATATCGTATATGTAAATTACGTACATATGAGGTACAATCAGACTATATGGTGAATGCTTAATTTTGA
The DNA here is from genome assembly GCA_028451465.1 of Erethizon dorsatum. Taxonomy (NCBI): domain Eukaryota; kingdom Metazoa; phylum Chordata; class Mammalia; order Rodentia; family Erethizontidae; genus Erethizon; species Erethizon dorsatum. Next base: position 28,657,003 of record CM051831.1, read on the forward strand.
AAATTATTACAGTAAAAGTTACGTTACAGCTAACCTCCCTCAAAACATTCCTCCTCACTTCAAACACACTTATCCCTCACTCTTGGTGCTGTCTGAAGCAGTTCTGGAAGTGATTTTTTGTGAGGTTTTTTTTTTCTTTTTAATGTGGGTACCGGGAGTCGGCCTCAGGACCTTAGGCTTGCCGCAGGCGCTCGTGCCACTGAGTGATATCATCGGCCTTTCTTTTCCTTTATGTGGGTACCAGGAGTCGAACTCAGGACCTCGTGCTTGCTGAACAGGCGCTTATGCTGCTGAGCTATCTCACCGGCCCAGAGTGTTTTTAAATTGCACTGTTGTGGCTGCTTTGATGCAAGTGACATGCTTTCCTACCTCCCCAACATACTGCCTTCAAAATTCATACACGTTCTTACATGTGTCAGAATCTCATCTCCTTTATATTTTTGAGACATATTCCATTACATAAGTATACCTCAGTTGGTTTATCCGTTTACATGTTGATGGACTTCATGTTAGTTTTAGTACTTGACTATTGCAAGTAAAGCTGAAATGAGTATGGTTGTATTTTTTTTAATAGAATTGAAAATTTAATTTTACTCCACAGTAAGCAAAGCAAACATCTTATCATTACTATTCTTGTTATAGCAAATTGAATTCTGGGGATGTAATAAAGTCTGTCTTGGAAATATTACATAGAAAAAGAATGAATTAGCAATCAGTGCATTTTTTTAGTTTTTTTCTCATGAGTATACACTGACATCTACTTATCTGGTGGCACCTCTGCTGGTTTTCAGCTTTTTTTTTCTTTTTTTCCTCCTTTTTCTAGAGAGAATGCAGAATGGCAGTATTATCTGTAGAACAAATAAAGAAGACAGAAAGTAAATAAAAAACTTCACACATATTTTTATAGAGCAAAATAGATAAGAATATAATTCTAGAAAATATTCTTCAAATGTGCTTTACTCAAGATATACTTTTTGATTATTATTGAGATATAATGCAGTGTCACTACTATTTGTCTTGTGAAGAACAAAGCTTCAGTCTCCAGTTTTCTCCTGCAGATGACCCGGCTGTGTAAGGAGTGAACCAAGGGGAGGGCAACCACTTGCACCAAGAGTTATGCAGCACATTTGGTTATTTTACCAACACAGATTCTAGGTTATAATAAGAGACTCATGAAATATTTTGTGTCCAACTTTTATACCCTCAACAGGTTCTGTGATGATTTACCTTGCTAGCATAGGAAATATGAAGAGATAACTAATTATGTGACATAAATAGACATGCAGTATAGAAGGGTATAAAAGATACAGCTAGGACCTAGATTTGATTTCCTTAGAGTAACTGCTTCTATAAATAAAACCTTATTTTTTACATATAGACTCATAATTGGGTTTAGAGCACAGAGCAAATTAATCACATAGCTTAAAAAAAGCTAGACTGGGCCAGTGAGATAGCTCAGCAGCATAAGTGCCTGCCTGGCAAGCGTGAGATCCTGAGTTCGACTCCCGAAACCCACATAAAGGAAAAAAAGGGGCTGGTAATATCACTCAGCGGCACAAGTGCTTGCCCGGCAAGCACAAGGTCCTGAGGTCGACTCCCAGTACCCACATTTAAAAAAAAAAAAAAAAAAGCTAGACCATGTTTTTTGTAATCTTTATGTCACCCAGACCACCAGAAAGATGCTCAGATCATATTACGATGTTCTTAAACTAAGAAATTTTCTGAGGCTTAGAATGTAAAGCACACAAAGAGCTACAGCAGCAACAGTCTTTTCAAAATGACTAAAACAACTTTTAAATATGAAGTATATTGTAACAGAAAATGCCCCCCTCCACGTATACTTCAGTTTCTTAGTTGCCCAGGTAATAGTTCCTTTTGCAGTTCAGGTTGCTTCTGTCTCTTAGAAACGGCTGGTCACTGTGATGCATAGCTAGTCACAATGATGCACACTGTAAAACCAACCAAAGACAGCCAAATACTCTACCTCTGTACTACCCTCCACCCTTTGCAACCCCATAAAAACCTCCCTCCCTGGGCCTTGGAGGCCTGACACTTTGAGAGGCAGCTGATTCCCTGTCAGTGCCTGTCCTACGTTAAATAAATCTGCCTCTAAATCCTGGGTGTCGTTTCAGTGCTTCTGTTTGCCATAGCAATATACAAAGGATTATTAAGGATATTTTCCAGAACTATATTTAGAAATACAGGAAAATATGTGTTGCCTCATAATAAAGTTAAATAAATATTCTTTCTGAATCTTATAAAAACTATAAGATGTTTTAGGTTTATTTGGTTCTCATAAGTTAAAAAATCTGATTGCTTTTACATAAATTCTTCCAAACTCTCATCTATGCTCAGATTTTTATTGTCCTTTACTTCCCTCTGAGATTACCTAACTTTGTTTTAGAAATGTGCTTTTATGTTGGCTTAAGTATACTTAATCATCTAGCAATAAACATGATGGAAATTTTAAGTTTCAGAAGGTAATTCCAGAAAAAAGCAGACACTCCACTATCTGCTTTTCTCCCTCCACACATTTTCTCCCTCCACAGTGGCATCCACTGTGGTTTCCTCCTAAAACCAATTACCACATTAATAGTCACTGGAGTCCAGCTTACCTATCTGAACATTTCAGAATTCTTCAAAATTTCACATTGCAAAGTCATTAAGACTTCATGTGGACAGGTTAGAAATATTAATGTTGTGTAAATTTTTGCTATTGGAAAAGAAATACAAATCTTTACTTTTCTACCTAAGTGAAATCGAAGCTCCCATTGTCGGTACTCAGGAGAATGTGTAAAATGTACATTACTAAAGAAAGGTTAAGTTGTTCAAGGGCTGAACTAGCGCAATATACAATTAAGTATTATTTATTCCTCTATCTTTTGTCTTTTTCGTTTTTAATCCCTATATTAAACCCCTGGTGTCTCATGGATTAGATATAATTTAATTTTATAAAAATTTCAGAAACTACTGTGTTAATATTTAAATTTCAAGAAGGAATCTAATTACCTCCATTTATGGTTAGGACAGAAGATAAAATAGCTCACTGTGACATAAAATTTGCTGTGATTTTCTTATTCGACTACCAGTGCAGTTGTTTTCATGAATGACAACACACAGCATTTCCAACTTGTAACATGAAACTCCAGCTCATAAAGTGTTGTGGGACTTAAAAAGTTTGACTGTAACAAAGTAACAAACTTTCCCCTCAAAAACAGGGAGAAATCCATTGGGCAATCAGGCACAGACTGTTATTTGCCAGTTTTTCTTCCTTCCCTCTTGTGGTTTTATTTCTGAAGACATATTCTGTAGATAGTTACATCAAAATCCAACCTTGTTACAAAATGACACAGCTGGTTTTTTGCTTTTCCTCTTCTTTATCTTTCTCTGGGTTCCATTTGTTTATGGGCACAGGTTGCAGACTGTCTTCCGCTTGAGGGAGAGGTTGCTCGCCCTGCTGGGCTTGAGTAGACAGGACAGCTGCTGCCGCTGCTTGTTCCTGTTCCTGGTAGAATCGAGAAGCTCCTCTGTCTTCTTCCTTTTGGAGTTTCTTTGCAAGCTCCAAATCACTGATCCCTTCTGGGATTTGTTCCCAGTTGATCCCTAGATTTTGCTGGTCTTGTAGGGAGAATGCGGTAAGACGCTCCTGATCTATCTGATCCTGCCGTCCTTCCTATAAAGTTTCAGGGTCTGAAGGAGGCCTCAGTGAAATTCTGAGGCACAGAATCACCATCTTCATTGTGGAGGCTTCGCCAAACAACTTTCTCTTCGGGCAGAAACCCCTGGTTTGTTACCAACGAATACAGTTGACGCTTGTATTTGGTCATGTTGCTAAAATGATTATTCCGAAAGAACAGAGAGTTCTCCTTCCGGAAGGGCTGAAGTTGGTTCACGTAACACACGGTCTGTCTGTTGAGTGGCTGCATTGTTTAGAAACTGCTCAGCTCCAAAGCCTTCGCTAACCATCTGGCTGTTAATTGACCTACAGAACACGATCTTCTCCACCAGCTGGTTGTACTGCGGTTACGCACCGCGTTCACCAAGTCATCGCTCTGAGGATCCCCCAGCCACCCGTGACACCAAGGAATGTGCAGCGGGCCACACACTACGCACTCCGGCGTCTCCTCGAGCCCTGGGAGGCCAGCGAACCTCACAGTCCTGTCCAGGCCTGCTTGCAGTTTGCGCAGGATCCCACGGCATCCCTCGCGTTCCCGTCATCATTTAAACGCTGAATCTCTGAAATTTCTTTTGTCTTCCGTCAAGCATGTAGTGGCCTACGTAGTCCATCCGCTGCTCAGCAGTTACGATTTCCATCATCGGCGGAAGCTTCCCCTTCCACGCGAGAAGCAGAACCCTGAGGATGGCGGCAAAGGGCAGGGCCGCTCTCATTCTGGCTGAAGAGCGGTGCGCGGTCTTCCTTCCTCTGGGCGCCCTCCATGTGGTGCGCGGACTGCGCCGGGAAGCGCTCCTTGGCGGCCGCCGGCCCCCGAGTGGCGCCCTCCTCATCTCCCTCTCTGCACTGAGGTGCACCCCGGGCGCCCCGCCGCGCCGTCCTCCTCCTTCTCCAGGACCCGGCTCTCCGCGCCCTCCTCGCCCTCTCGCTACTGAAGCGGGAGCTGCTGGGGAAAGCACGCAGGTTGGAGACTCCAGGGAGTCCCGGGCGGGCTCAGGTCGCTGCCGCTGCTGCAGACCACGGGCGCGGCAGGCTCCGCGGGGCAGATGCGCGCGTGCTCGACAGCGGCCTCCGGGGCGGCGGGGCCACCTCGCGCTGCCGTCGCGCGGGCGCCGCCGCGATCTCCTCCTTGGGCTCCCTGGAGTCAGGCCCGGGACGAGGAGGAGGCTGCGGAGAGGCGGTGTCCAGGGCACTCCCGCGGCGCCCCTGGCCGCCCGCGCGCTGGGCCTTCTCCCTCCTGTCGCCCCTCCGCCGCCACCCCGGGTCCCAGCGGCTGCGGCTCGCGGGGCGCTCTCAGGCCAGGCCGCCCGCGCCTCGCCCTATGGAGACCGCGGCCGGCTCTCCTCGCTAAGGCCGCCCTGCTGTATTTCGTAGATTTCAATGTTCTACCTTCAGTAATGTGTGAAACAACTAGGCAGGAGGGTAACAAGTAAATCGTTGACCTGAAGAACCTACAAACCGGCTAGACTGTGCAAACTTCTACGACCTGCTCTTCTATAACGTACTCACAGAATGCTAATTTTCCTTACAGATAATGGAACACTGGCCAGCATGGCTCATCTGCAGTAATAAAACAAGCCTCAAGAAATCTGGAATGACTGAAATCATGGAAAGCCTTTTATTCTGACTACAGTGGAATAAAATAGAAAGCAATAGCACCGAAATTTGGAAAATGACTCTGATAATCTCTTGAATAAAAACTCACTGGAAAATCTAGAAATAGTTTCAATCACACTGTGTGTATATATACGAAAGATATAGTCAATATGTTCAAGAGATATCTACACTCCCATGTTTATTAAAGTTTTATTCTCAATAGTCAATATATATTATCAATGTGTCGATCAATGAATATGCAGATAAAGAACATGGGAATACATACACAATGGAATACTACCTAGGCATGAAAAATAAGGAATCCTTGTCATTGGCAACACACAGATGAACCTGGATGACATAGTTAAGTGAAATAAGCCAGGCACAAAAAGAAAAATACTCCATGAACCCTTGTATATGTGGAATCTAAAAAATGTTAACTCATGAAGACAGACCATAAAATGATGATTACCAGACACAAAGGGTGGGAAAATTGGAGAAATATTGGCTGAAGGACTTGAAAAATTTTGGTCAGCTAAATGGAGCAAAGCTGAGCAATCTATTGTAGAGCATAGTGGCTATAATTAATGGCCATGTAATGTATGCTTGAAAATGTTATAAGTACATGTTCTTATCACAAAAATGATAATTATGTTGAGAAATAATCTATTAATTAGCTCAATTTAGCTATTCCTCAATGTATATATTTCATAATAGCTTGCTGCACATCATAACTACATACAAATAGTATTTGTCAATTTAAAAACCAATTTAAAAACCAAACAAAACAGATTGAGACCAGCATTAATACATTATGAAAGAAAAATGTGTTTGAGATTAAGGGAAAAAAATCAAAACACAAACATAAAAAACATATGAGATGTAGTGATAACAATGTTTATAAAACTTTAGAGATGGAAAAGCCAATATAGGAAAGTTCTCAAATCAGTAATAATCTAATGTTTCATTTTAAGTAACTAGAAAATGAAGAGCAAGAGAAAGGTAAGAAATAAGAAATGCAAGAATAGGAATAATTGAGAATAGAAATCAACAGAGAAAATCGATGAAAGCAATAGTTAGTTCTTTGAACAAATTTCAAAGAGAGTGATGGAGCCAGAGACAGGGACAGAGAGAGACAGAGACAGAGACAGAGGAGAAAGAACAACAATGCAGCTAAAGGTATAATATAATTCTGTGAAGAACTGCTCTCAAAAAAGTTAGATAACAAATTAAATGGACAAATTTTAGCAAGATAAGTCGCCAAAACTAACTGAAGAAGAGAGAGTGAAATGGTGCTATAAAAAGTAAAAAGCTTGCATTATGAACTTCAAAGCATGTTATACTCATAACTATATCAATAAATACACTTTTTAAAAATGCTCAACAAAATAGGCAATTTAGGAGAAGTTCCTCAATGTGATTAAGATCATTTAAAATAAACTCACAGCTAATATCCTCCTTAATAGCGAGATCCTGAATACTTTCACCCGGGATTAGTAACAAGTCAAAGATACCTGCTCTTGCTATTTCTACTTGATATATTGAAGATTCTAGCCACAGCAATTGGGCAAGAAAAAAATAAATGACACTTAGGTTAGATAGAAAAAAGTATGATGGTCTCTACATGAAGATGACAGAATTTTTATATAGATATTTCTTATGAGTCCATTAAAAATGTAACTAATATGTTTAGCAGGTAGCAGTTTAAAAGATTAATGCACAAAAGTTAATTGTATTTCTACAAAATAGGTATGAACACTCCAAAAATAAAATTAAGAATACAGCCAGCATCATCATGGCTAACTGGATGGTGGCAGTGAGGGAGGGAGGCTCCAACACATGGACCAGAGAAAAGCAGACACACTGGAAATGGTCAGTAGGGAAAGCCAAATATTGGAAGGCAAACAGCAAGAAAAAATTCACTGAACCAAAATCCACTGTTGTGGAGGTTAAAAAGAGAAGCTGGGGCCGGTGAGACGGCTCAGCGGCTTAAGCGCCTGCCTTGCAAGCGCGAAGGCCCGAGTTCGACTCCCGGAACCCACATACGAAAAAAAAGGGGCCGGTGATATCGCTCAGTGGCACGGGCGCCTGCTGGCGCGTGAGGTCCTGAGGTCGTCCCCCCGGTACCCACAAAAAAAAAAAAAAAAAAAAAAAGAGAAGCTGGACACCTCCAGGACCACAACACCCCTGGCATATACATAAGAGGTGTCAATATATGTGCAAAGCAAAATAAGAATTAACCAGTACCTTAAATAGCACTTCTTTGGCCAAGTCAGGGTATCCCTCAGAAGAATTAGGCATAAAGGATCCAAACATAAGCTAACTACCAACATACTTAAAGGTTTCAACATTTCACAGCTTCCCTCAATCACCAATCACACTTCAGTCCAATACAAAAACAATCTTAAATCACTTATGAGGGTAAATTCATTAGAATTAGAAAAAATGTTTCAACACAAACCTTAACGTCTAGGAGCATGTGGAGTAAAGTTTCAAGTCCTAAAAGAAAAAATACAAAAACAAAAATACTTTCAACCAATAATATGTCTGCAAAATTATCTTTCAAAATTGATGGAGAAATAAAGACTTTCAATGACAAAGACAGTTTAAGGAATTTATGATCACCATTCCAGCACTCCAAAAATTTTTCAAATATATCTGAGATAAAAAATAATGAAGTCATTGATGCCAAAAATGTCTAATAGAATGAATGCATCAAGCAGGGTAAGCAATTAAGCAAGAAGGAAAAATGAAAAATTAAGCAACAGGAAAATTATGGAATGACAGAAATCAACACCTTTCAGTAAATAGAAATGGTCTCAGCTCCCCAGTGAGAAGACACAAATTGGCGGATTTGTTCAAAAAACAAAACCCAACACTATACTGAATACAAGACACATTTAAATTTAAAAAAATAATAGACTAAAAAAATCAAAGGGTGGAAAACAGTATTCCATACAATGGGAGCCTGAAAAGAAAGGGAAGTGACCATCCTATTTTCAGAAAAAGTGGACATCAAGCCAAAATGGATGAGAAAAGGCAAATACAGTCACTACATATTGATTAATGAAACAATTCAACCAGAAGGGATAACAATTATCCGCATACAGGCACTGAACACCAGTGCACCCAATTCATAAGGCAACACTAATGGACATAAAAGAGCAGGTAAAAAACAACAGAATCCTGGGGGGGTTAATTAATACAACACTATCACAGAGAGGAAGTTCAACTAGACAAAAACCAACACAGGAATATCAGAGTTGAGACACAACTTTGAAAATAGAATTCATTGATATCTATACAGTGTTCTGCTCAAAACAGCAAAACAAACAAACAAACAAACAAAACCCCAAAAAACAGTTTTCTCAGCATTGGATGGAACTTCTTCCAAAAGAGACCACATAGTAGCTCATAAAGCATACTTAGATAAACACAAAAGATCTAAGTTGTACCGAATTGTCAGATCACAGTACAATAAAATGAGTAATTAATAGCAAAAGAAACTATAGAAATCATGAAAACACTTGGAGATTAAACAATACACTCTTTAAAAAATCAATGGGTCACAGAAGAAATCAAGGAAGAAATTATTTCCTACAGTCAAACAATAAAGCTAGTACAACATACCAGAGCATATAGAAAACAATGAAAGCAGTCCTTAGAGGAGAACTCATAGCTGTGAATCTCCACATTTGAAAAACAAGAGTCCAATTGTATAACCTAATCATGCCTCTTAAGGTCCTAAATTAAACAAAGACAATCCAAAACCAAACCTAGTACAAGGAAGAAAATAATAAAGATCAGAACCTAAACTAATGGAATCGAGACAAAAAAAAAAAAAAATAGAAGACCTGGTTCTTCACAAGAATAGAGAAAATAGACAAATCATTAGCCAAACTTACCAAAAGAAAGAAAAGACCCATATAAATGCAATTAAAAATGAAGTTGAAATCCCAATGGACATCATCAAAATCCAGATTATTAATAGCTACTTCAAAAAACTGTATTCCAATAAATTAGAAAATTTTAAAGAAATAGACAGATTCTTACACACTTATGAATTACCAAAACTAAACCAAGAAGTTATAAAAACCCAGAATATGCAAATAAAGGTAATGCAATTCAGACAAGAATAAATAACCTACCAACTAAGAAAATCCCAGGATCCAAAGGAATTACTATTGAATTCTTTAAGAACTTAAGGAAAAACTTAATGGAAATCCTGCTCAGACTCTTTAAAAAATTTGAAAGGGAAGCAATACTACTGCCAAACTTATTCCTGGAAGCTAGCATCACCTTGACACCAAAACCAGACAAGGATTCAACTAAGACAGAGAACTACAGGCCAATCTCTTTTATGAATGTAGGCAAAAATCCTCAACAGTATGCTGGCAAATGAAATGCAGCAAATAATTCAAAAGATCAGGGCTGGTGAGATGGCTCAGTGGCGTAAGCACCTGCCTGGCAAGCGCGAGGGCCCGAGTTCAACTCCCGGAACGCATATATGAAAAAAGGGGCCGGTGATATCGCTCAGAGGCACGGGCGCCTGCTGGCGCGTGAGGTCCTGAGGTCGACCCCCAGTACCCACAAAAAAAAAAAAAAAAAGATCATGTATCATGGCTAAGTAGGATTTATCTCAAAGGAAAGGATGTTTCAACATATTCAATTCAATAAAAACATCATAGAACACATAAACAGAATCAAGGACCAAAATCACTTGGTCATAGTAATAGACAGAACAAACCCTTTCACAAATCCAAAATACACTTGCAATAAAAATCCAGAAGAAAATAAGCATAGGACCATAAACCAAGCTGATAAAAGCCATTTATGATAAAACTTCTGTCAACATCACAATAAATGGGTAAAAACTGAAATCTTTTCCTGTAAAAACAGGAACAAGACAAGGATTTCTGCTATCACCACTCATGTTCAATATAGTACTCAAATATTTAGTTAGAGCAACCGGAAGAGAACAACTACAGAAAGCATATATATTGGGAATGAAGACATCAAACTATATTCACAGGTCACATGATCCTTTACATATAAGACCCAAAAATTTCCATCAAAAGATTCCTAGAATTAATAAAAAAATTTAGCAATGTAGCATAGTAGAAAACCAACACACAAAAATCAGTAATGGCATTGTCAGCAATAAGAATATTGTTGTACATCAATAAGAAATGCACTAAAAAATAAATTAGGAAAACAATACCATCCACAAGGGTATGGAGAAAAATTAAATACTTAGGAATTGACCTCAGCAAGAAAGGGAGAGATTTCTATATAAATATTAGAGCACTCTGCAGAAGGAGGTCAAAGAGGACCTGAGAAAATGGAAAGATATACCCTGTTCCTGGATAGGGAGACCAATGGTGTCAAATGGCCATACTACCAAAACTGGTAGGTAGATTTAGTGCAGTTCTAATCAAAATACCAATAACAATCCTCACAGAGCTAGGAAAGAAAAAAAAAAAAACTATCCTAAAATTTACATTGAACAAATAGAAAACCAGAAGAGCAAAAGCAATCCTGGGCAATATCAGCAAAGCAGAAGGCATCACAATCCCAGATTTAAAGTTAAATTAAGGAGCTTCAGTGACTGAAAACAGCATGATACTAGCACAAAAACAGATGTGTGGAACAAGGAAAGCTTTTGTGAATAAGGAAGGGAAGAAGGATTGAAGGGAGGGGAGGAGAATGGGGAAAAAGAGTCAAGATATATTATGTACAGGTACAAATTCCCTACAATGAATGTGATCATTATGTATGTAAAAAGTGTACCAATAAAATTAATTTTAAGAACAAATGTTGTGGAAACAGCACCAATCACATTCAGTCATCTGATCTTTGACAAAGGAACCAAAAACCTACACTGGAGGAAAGACAGCCTCTTTAATAAATGGTTCTAAAAAACTCGTTGTATGTATGCAGAAGATTGAAGCTAGACCCATATCTCTCACCATGTACTAAAATAAAATAAAATAAAAAATAGACTTAGATATTAAAACAAAAACTAAATCAGCTGGAAGATAAAATAGCTTACATTTTTAAAGACCTATGTATCTGTAAAGACTTTTTGAAAAAATTCCCAATTGTTCAAAAAATAACATCAAGAATCCACAGAAAGGCTTTATATCAAGTTAAATTTATCTGCACAGCAAAGGTTATAACAAATACAGTGAAGACACAACATACAAAATGGGAGGAAAAATTGCCACCTCCTCTTCAGACAGATGAAGGATATCTGGAATATATAAAGAACTAATAATATTAGAACCCCTCAAAGTTCTGGAAAAAAGTTCTGGTTAAAAATGAGCAATTTAAATCAGTGGGTACTTCGCAAAAAATACAAATAGCCAATAAATACATGAAAATATCTTCGAAGTTTTTGACCATTAGAGAAATGCAAATTAAAATGACACTGAGTTTCCATTTTACTCCAGAAAGAAGGGCTATCATCAAGAAATCAAGTAATAACAAATGCTACCTGTGGGAAAAAATGAACCCTTCCTCATTGCTGGTAGAATATAAACTAGTACCACTGCTATGGAAATTATTATGGAGATTCCTCAAAAAAAAGAAAACCCTAAGATAGAATTTCCATTTGACCCAGGAAGATCGTTTCTGATTATCTTCCTGAAAGAGTTACAGATATCACGTTACTGTAGCCATGGTGTTGCCCGAATGGTGAGCTAACAAGGGCTGTGCATTCCTCGGTTAAACTCTAGGGAAATATTAGTGATAATAAGAATAAGCATCCAAGGAGTGAACTGCAACAGGGTGTGTCTATTCCTTGGATAAAGTGAAGCCTAGGTGAGGGGAAGGCTATGTTTTGGACCAGAGTTGCTGAGTGGCTTCAAGCTAGGAAGAGGAGAACAGGAGAGATGACGAGCCTGTAGAGAAGAGGAAAGCTCTTTATCTCGAACTTCTCCAGTTCATTTTGTCATGCGTGCTATAGGCAAAGAAAACTATGGCAACAATCTCCACTACTCAGTTTGCCTGTGATTAATATCTGGGAAATCCAAAAGTTATTAACATTGGAAGTTAAGTAAGAAAAAATATAAAATAGAGAAGACACGTGAAAGACTATTGGTGAGCTGGAATACAAATTTACCAAGAAAGCAAGAGAAAGAAAAAAAATGGAAAACTTTACTGAAATACTATTCATCATAGAGACAAGATTTACTTACCTGGCATCCCAGAAGAAAAATAACACATAAGTTTGGAGAAAAAGATACAATTAAAAAGTAACAGATAGAAATCTGTGTACCCTTTATTTCCTTTTCTTCTTTCTTGTATTTTCAAGGACTTCCAGTATGATCTTGAAAAGAAGTGTTGGGAGGGACATCTTTGCCCTGTTCCTGCCCTTAATGAGAAAGCCCTGAGTTTCTTGCCATTAAGTATGATTTTGGTATAGATGCTTTGTAAAACTTCTATATCACATTTAGAACATTTAAAGTTTATTTTTTTTTAAGTTTAAAAACTATTTTTTGTAATCATCAATTGATTATTCTAATCCCGTGATTTTTTAAATATCCCACTGACTTGAAGTTTAGTTTAACTTATCTTCGAAAGTTGAACCAGCTTTACATCCTGTGAGAAATCTCACTTGGTCATAGTGTATTATTATTTAAACATCTGGATTCCTGTACTAATATATTGTTGGAGATTTGCATTTTTATTCATGACAGATATTGTTCTCTAATATTTCTTTCAGATTTTTGTATTTGGGTCATGTTAACCAGGTAGGATGAGTTAGGAAGTGTATCTTTTTGTTTTATTTTTACTTTTTTTCCAATTTTTATTGCAGTACATTCCTTCTGGGGAGTTGGTATATGTACATGAGACATCTTAATCCTTTTTGCATCCCCTTCCGCTTTCCCCTTCATGGCTTGGTCACCTTTCCTTTTGCAAAAGATCTATCTCGATATTTCCTATTGTCTATCTTTTAATTTGCTCTTTATTTATATTTTGAATTTCTCATAGAAGAGAAACGATGCAACATTTAAATGTGTGTGTGAAATTTATTTTACTGAACTAAGAATATGAAATAAATGCCTGTGGTTTTAACTTCCTGATCTATAGTATTTTGTAATGGCCAAATCAGACTGTTTTTCTCCGCACTCATGTCTCACTCTTGTTCTTGGTGTTCTGTTCATCATGGGACCAAGTACCTGTGTACTGATCTTTCAGGATGGATGTTCTTAGGATCCATGTTTCTCATTCCCACAGCAGCCAAACTCTGAAATTTTCCAGTGGTTCATCTTTGGTGGCTGTTTTATACTACTTCTTCATGGGTTAGCTGACTCTGCTTGGTATTAGTATCATTTCTTAGATGTAAGATGGATTCTGGCACCTAGTTCCTTCTAAAAGAGTTCTATGATCACAGTAATTGAACTGATTCACCCATATCATGCATATATATAATATATATATATATATATTTCCAGACTTTAAGAACTACACAGATTCCAACATTCAGTGAGGTGTAAACAGCAATAACTTGTACAAAGCATTTATAAGCCATGTATGTTTGTTTTAATTTCTAGAGCAACAACAAAGGAAAAGTGATAGACTGTGTGATTTAAAAGGTGAAAGTGAATAAATAAAATGTGAATAGAAAATATAGCAAGATAGATTCAAGGATGTAGCTCAGTGGTAGTGTGCTTGCCTAGCATGTGCGAGACTCTGGGTTTGATCCCTAGGACCTCAAGAAAAAAGGAAGCTGACACTCTGGGTGTCAGCTGCCATGGACATTGACCATGAGCTAAAAAATTCCTCTTCTTTCAAATGTGGCTCTTGGGTACAGTATTTTGTCCTAGCAGTGAGAAAGTGACTAAGATTTTGATATAGGAGAAGTAGAGTCATAGGTGTGACTGCCTGTCCATGTGGTTTAGAAAATTTTGGAACTGGTTTACAGAAGTAGTCTGAAAACATTTGGAGATAGATACCTGATAGAGAAAAAGGAAAAACAAGATAACTGAGTAAGAAGTGTATATAATTGGCAGGCAAAAAATATATAAGATAATAGATATAAGTAAATAGATATAAGTAAATTGGGTCCATTTTATCTTTTCTGATATTATATGAATTTCTATGTTTTGGATACTAATCCTCTATCATTACTGTGATTTGCAATATTTTCTCTCATTCTGCAGGTTGGCTTTTAATTTGCTGATTGCTTACTTCACTGTGCAGAAGATTTTTAGTTTGATACAGTCTTGCTTGTTATTTTTCCCTCTTGTTGATTGTGCTTTTGGTGCTTTCCAAAAACACTGCCAAGATCAATATGAAGAAGATTTTTCCCTATTTTTTAAAAAATTTAGAGTTTCACAATTTAAACTTTTAATATACTTCACTTTTAATTTTGTACATGGTATAAGCAGCTTTTCTCTGCTAAGCTGCTCTTCCATGCTGTTTCTGCGTGGGTGTCAGCTGCCATGGACTTTGACCATGAGCTAAAAAACTCCTCTTCTTTAAAATGTGGCTCTTGGGTACAGTATTTTGTCCTAGTAGTAAGAAAGTGACTAAGATTTTGATATAGGAGAAGTAGAGTCATAGGTGTGACTGCCTGTCCATGTGGTTTAGAAAATTTTGGAACTGGTTTACAGAAGTAGTCTGAAAACATTTGGAGATACCTGCTAGAGAAGCCCTAGAATGCTGTAAGCCAAGCTTGGCTAAAGATTCTGGTTGGTACTTTATAAGATCAGAATGCTGAAAGAAATGCATACAGTGAAGTCCAGTCTCAGGAAGGTTCATTTGGGAATAAAGACCCCAGTGGCAGTTAGACTCCAGGCCATGTGTGTTACACTCTGGCAGAAAATTTGTCTATATTTTGCCCATGTCCTGAGATTGAGGGCAACAGATTAACTAATCTGGTGTAGGAAATTTAATTGTTCAAGCTGCTGCATGAGTAGTACCTTTTGTTTTTAGCAAGATCCATAGTGAAACTTAGGAGCAAATGCCAGAGGTAAATGATTTAAAAGGTTTTAATTTCATCAGAAAGGAAGTGCCTACAAAGTTGGGGCCTTAGAGAGCATGGTTGCTAAAAAGAATAGCATTAAAAAGAAGCCAAATTCTTTGTATCAAAACAATAGAAAGGGTGCCTTGAGGGGATCTCAAGAATCAGCAAGACTCCAACCCTCACTGGGTCAATATGTAAAAGAATTAAACTCCTTTGAAAGACTTGGCTTTGAGAGAGAGCACCTTGCTTGAGAATGGCTGCCTAAGGAATTGGTTCCCCAGGACTCCTTTCACAATGCTCATTCATTCAGGCATTCAAAGTCCTCTGCAGCCATGATGCAAAGCAGTGTGTCTACTGCTCAAGCTAATAGCAGATCTTGCTGTCATCCATTTGTTGGTGATTTTATGGTCAGGCAAAATTTAAGAGTTGTGGGGTCAGGGAAGCTTTCACCCAGAATTCATAGGAAGGCCAGAGAGGCCAGGTAGTGTGTCCCTTAGAGGGCGTTGTGTGAAGCTGTGATGGTGAAGCTGAAAGAGCAGTGGAGACCTCAAGAAGCTCAGGATGCCAGAAACATGGAAGGCCTGAGGAAAGCCATAGGTAGTGAGCAGAGCAATCCCTAGAGAGAGGCCAATAGGGCTACAACCAGCAGTGCCATAGTGGTGGGCCCACCAGAGTTCTTTAGAACTCACATCTCATCTCACAACTTTCTCCAGGTGCTGGACACAGACTTTCAGAATTCAATGTTTGCCTTCTTGAGATTCAGCCTTGCTTTGGGCTGATTGGTTTCTATCTTATTTTTCCATTTTGGAATGGAAATGTTTACTCTATGTCATTGTATGTTGGAAGTTTTAATTAAAAAAATAAAAAACGGGGACTCACAGGTAAAAATTTGCATTGAATTTCAGAGAATTTAGACTTGGACTTTTCAGCAATGCTCAACCTCTTAAGACTTTAGTGACTCCTAGAGATGGACAAAATGCATTTTACATAAAGAAATGTACATGAGAATTTCGGTTCCCAGGGGTGAAATTTTATGGTTTATATAAAGAATGACCACCAAAATTCCGATGCTCAGAAGCAAAGTGAGTTTACCTTCTGGAAGGTAATTGGATCATGAGGGTACTGTATTCATTGGTGGATCCATCCAGTGATGAGTACAGCACCTGAATGTGCTACTGAGAGATAGGGCAGTTGAAAAGGTGGGTCACTGAGGGTATGACCCGGAAGGGTTTATCTCCCTGGCTCCTTCCTTCTTCTATCTGCTTCTTTGCTGACATTACATAATCTTTTCTCTGCTATGTCCCTTCTGCCTGAACAGATCATAGGGGCCATCTTCCTACTGGTATAGGCAGGAATGCCCAGAGAATTCACAGAATAAACTACAAAAGAAGGACTGGGGATCTAAGGAGTGGAATTGGCATTTCTCAATCTCATCACTACCTTCCATGAAGTATCATCTTGTTTTGGGGTGGAGATGGTGACTCCACAGTGAGCTGATTGCACACAGCATTGGGAGGCACAGAGCACTCTCCAGCCCACAGAAGTGTTTATCTTCACCTGACTGTCACACTGAGAGGAGCCATTTTTCATGAAACAGACATCTATATATTCTGATAGTATAAGATAGGATTTCAGTGACATGTCACATTTTTCTTATCCCTATATCCAGGGAGGTTAAAGACCTGTTAAAGACCTGTTCTGAGTCTCACATGAATAGTCAACATCAAGAGCCCGATCGTGTTGGCAGCTGCCTCCAGAAGGGGATATCTGAGGCTGCCCCAAAGCACAACCTCCTGACCCTCACCTAGGAATTTGTCATCCCAGACCTGCTTAGTGGCCTCTCTGACAGGGACAGATTCCAGGACAGATAGAGTTTTGATTTACCCAATTCTGTATAGATGAATTATTTACTACAGCATGTGAAATTCCCATAAGACACCAGAGTTCAGCCTCCACTAAGATGCTTTATGTATATTATGCTCTAGGTGTTCTACTATGAAATTACATATATCCATGGAACAGAACATAGTTCAGAAATCTCAGCCAGGTACCAACTCAGCCCAGAGGCAATCCTCACTTGCCATTCTCACGGGTCGAGCAATTCTTTTGAAGGTAAAAATTATAAAGTGCACAGTGAGTGTGTAATTCAGGTTCAGCTATGAATGACTCTACAAATCAAAATCACCTAATTCGAAAAGGTAGGTATTACGTGATGTATCTAAACCTAAAATAAAATGGGTGCTTCTTAAACCATAATGATTTAAAACCCTCTCTAGTTTTTAATTGCAAAGATACATATTTTTGTAATATATTAATGGTATGTAAGAACATTTAAAAATCATTCTCATTTTTTTCTGAATTACTAGACAACTGAGATAAAAAATGTCAGAAATTTAATGTATATCCTTCTGTATTAGTCACTTTCTTGTAATTTGCACAAAATATCCAATTCCCACAACTTCAAGAAAGAGAGGTTTATTTTGGCTCATGGTTTCAGAGGGTTTAGCCATAGCCAGTTGGCTTGAAGGCAGAAATTACATGATGGAGAAAAGCTTCTCAACCCACAGCAGCTGAGAATCAGAGAGAGAAAAGAAGTAAATCAGAAACAAGAATTCATCCTTTGAGGTGATGCTTCCAGTGGCTCACCTCTAACTATGCCCTACCTTCTATCAACACATTCATCAATATACTTATCAATAAACTAATCCATGATGTGAATAACATCCCTATGATCTGATCACCTTCCAAAAGCCCCGACTCAAACACATGACTTTTGAGGGATATTTTTAATCCAAACCAGGCCCCTAAATTCTCATGTCCATCTGTTTTTAAAATTTTAATTTTTATTAGTACATGTGTGCAGTTGATAATGATTACAGTCATTGTAGGGAATTACTACAGGTATATGACACATTTCAATTCTATTTCTAGCCACTTTCCTTACCCTCTTTCCTCTCTCCTTCCATCTCTTGGTACTATTCCCTTTTGCAAAGATCTATCTCACTATTTTATATTATCATTTTTTTGCTCTTTTATTTATTATTTCATCTTTAAGTCTTGCCAAAGTCTTAATAGTTATAATATTGTTGAAGTGTCCAAAGTCCAAAGTCTCCTCTGAGTCTCAAGGCAAACTCTAAGCTGTGAGCACCTATAAAAATCAAAATAATTTAAATATTTTCAGCATCCAATGGCATAGAGTAAACATTTCCATTCTGAAAGAGGGGAGTAGGGGAATAGGAGGAAATCAGAACAAACCAAGACTGAAAACCAGCAAGGTAAGCATTAAATCCTATAGCTGCATGTCCAGCACCAGGGGCAGGTTGTGGTGAGATGTGAACTCCAAAGGACTTGGAAAGCCCCACACTTATGGCCTTGCCAGTTGTAGCATACATGGCCTCTCTTTTGAGCTGGCTCTGCTCACTTTCTGTGGCTTTCTTCAGCAAACATTTCATGTTCCTGGCATCAATAACATTTTGGGCTTTCACTGCACTTTGAGCTTTACTGTAACAGATTTACACATTGCCCCCTCAGGCACATTGCCCTGTCAAGAACATGTTGCTTGGGATCCCAGGCCTTTATCTGAAATATGGATGATGTCCACAATGACTCCATAACTCTTGTGTACTCTATGTCTGCACATGCAGCACAAAGCAGATGATGACAAGGTCTGCCACTAAATCAAGCAATAACTGAGTCCCATTAGACCATGGCTGCAGTGACCTATGAGTGAAAGGATGGCTGACTTTAAGGAAGCACTTCCCTACATAGCTTAAATGAGCAGTGTGCTCTGGCAATCTCTTCTCAAAGCAAACTTTCAACAGAGTTCACATTTTTATACCCTTTATTCTGCCAATGGTAGAGTCTGGCCATTTCTTAAGATATCTTCAAGGCATATTTTCTATATTCCCATGCCAATTATTTGGTTTCATCTTAGCAGTAGTAGTCTTTTCAACAACTACACTCTCCTTGGCCCCAACTTTACTGACACTGCCTTTCTTGGGAAGATGTACAATTTTTACATCCTTCTGGCTAAAAGCAGCCAGCACCCCAATGCCACTCACAGAAAGAACGTTGGGTTGCCTTGAAATTTCGTCTACAGATTAATTTCTTCACCACCTTTAAATTTAGCCCAACATAATGTAGGGCATGCAAAAATACAGACAAATTCTTTGCTACAGTGAAACATACCTGGCCATTATTCTGCTTCCCAATCAAGTTCTTACTCCCAATTTAAGTCTCATGAGCCTGGCCCTTATTGTCCTCACTTTTTTTGACATTCTAGTTTTCTGTACTGTGACTAGAATTCCCCATCAAACTCACTTATAGCACTTTTTTTCTATCCTGTTTCTTGAAACCATTTTTAACTCCTCCTGCAAGTCAGTTCTAAAGGCTTGTGTACCACATAGTCAGAAATAGTCATAGCAACCAAACTTCTCTGGTTCTAATTTTCTGTATTAGTTACTTTCCCATCACTTGTATGATATATCCAACATCTAAACCTTAAAGGAGCAGATATTTGTTTCGGTTCATGGTTATAGAGATTTTAGCCCATCATTGGCAGGCTACATGAAAACTAGGGCATGGTAAAAGGGGATGGGATAGAAAAACTGCTCAATCTGTGGGAGCCAAGAAGCAGAGAGAGAAGGGAGGAGCCCAGAGTGGACAAGAATACACCTTCCTCGTGACACCCCCAGTGACCCACTTGTTCACACCAGGCCTTAATTCCTAATCACTCATTCAGCCACGAACTCATCAATGAATTAATCTATTGATGAGTATACAACCCTCATGCTTTCATCACCTTCCAAAGCATCACCTCCAGATATCTAACACACTGGGGGACATTTTCAATCTAACACCTTCCTTCTACCTATCTTTGTCTATGCAAGAATATATTCACAAATAAAAATCCCTGATATTATTGCTCAGTTCAAACAATCTTAAACCACAGAATACCATATACAGTCCATGGCAGGGCAAACAGGAAGCAGCAAAGTACCAATCCTGCCTTTCTTCTGTCCTTTTACAGTCCATGAATGTTACAGACCTATTTGTTGGTGCCGTCCACGACCAAGGTGGGATTTCTGTCTTTAGTAAATCCATTCAGGCACACCAAGAACTACGATAAACAAATTAGTATCACACATCCTGGATCCAGCCACCTACAAAACCCCCACTTATGACAACATGCGGTTTTGGGGGGTGTTATGGTTTGTGTCTAGATGTCCTCCCAAAGCCTCATGCAGTCATGGAGGTGGGCTTCTAGAGTTTATGTTATGACTGATTCATGGTCTAATGCTGGGATTATGGGCGTGAGCGCTACACCCACCCTGGGATGGGTAGCCTGCATGTAATATAAGGGTGGGAAAGAGGCTTGCTCTCTTGTGCTCCTCCCTTTTGCTCTTGCTTGTTTTTGCTGCCTTCCACCGCCATGAACTGTTGCCCTCTGCCATGTGCCACTCTGCCTTGGAGCCAGCCTAGTATGTACTGAAACTTCTACAAACTGTGAGCTAAATAAACCTTTCCTTCCTTAATTTTGGGCCTCAGGTATTTTGTCTCAGCAACGAGAGAAAAGTAACCAAGACAAGGGGTCATGTAGATACAAGCCATAACACTGTAGAATAAAAATGAACACCATTTCATTTTTTCCCTATTAAGTAACTCGTCTTTTAAATCTGAGATATTCAGTGGAGATTAATGATTTCTCTGATATATCTCACTTAGAAGACAGTGCCACCTTATAATTAGTGAAACTATACCAAGAGCAGTAAGTTTGTTTTTAAGAGGGTATTTACCCTCATCTCCAGCATTAGCAAAAAAAAAAAAAAAAAGAAGTGATAAACAACAACAAAAACAATGGAAGAAAGAAAAAAAAAAGAATGGGGTTCTTTTTGTTTGTCAGCAAAGGTTGCATAGTCTTTTAATCATGACACATCATGGTAGTTAGGTAATATAAGGTAGAAATATTTAAATATTTGCACATAACTCCTATTATTATTAGTGAGAAGTGAAGTTTTAATCATCTAATAATTTCATAGGTGTAATATTATAAAGTAAAATAGAATTTAGGTTCACAAGAGCCAACTCTATTTGTATTTGAAATTTATTTTTTTTATTTGTCTGCTGACACCTATATTTTTTCTGAAATCCAGTTTCTTTCCATTTGTGGATAGATGCACTGAATAGGATCAGTTTCTCCCATGTATAATGATTTATAAAACTGAATTTTTTCAGAGAACTTTTTTCACCAACTATAAAAATTCTAATCTGACACAACACAAAACAAAGATTTGAAAATAATTTCTTAAAATTTGGAAGATAGTGTGGCAAGAAAATCTCTATTGTAACATTAGTGCACTATAAATGGATAAAGAGAAGTGTATGTTTTAAAAGGTGACTAGCCCAACACTGAATGACATTTAATGTTTTAGTGTATTTTGCCTCAATATTAACCTATATGTTACTTATTAATTTTGCTTTTGTGGTTTTTTTTTTTGGGGGGGTGAAGGAGTTGTGTGGGTAGGCACACAAGTGGACTTGAAGGTTTTCACAAAATGTTATAACTCTGCAAGCAAAACAGTTTAATCTGCCTTTTAAAAATAAAGATCTGTATATTTTAATACAGACACTGTGAAACATTGATACACATTTTTATTATTAAATGAGAAATTCTCATTTGTAACACTGTAAGATTCCTTCCCAGAAAAATGCTTCAGTGAAAAAGCACATCAATGTTGGATCAGCCAAAACCCTCATTTTTACAACCTTCACTTACAATAAAATCAAGTTTACAATACTCTTGGTGTTCTTGATATTGGAGTCTCACTTCAAAATCATCTTTTAATGGAATACTACACTATACAAAATATGGTTTTTAAATTTTGCAATATAGCTTGAAGCTGCTAAGAATTCCTTCACACATGGTCATCCTTTGATGTGACATTGCTACTTGTCTCTCTGTCACCATTCTCAATTGTGCCCTTGAAAGTGCTGTTTCTCCAGGTTCCAAGTATAAAAAGTCACGGTTCAAGCCATATTTCAAAATACCATTTCTTTTCAGATAATGTTCTGTAAGTGTTCACTGCTAACATGGAATTCTCTCCTTTTATTCTCATTTAAGGAAACACATGATTCATCATTTTCACTGTCCTGTCATCCTTTAAAAATGTGTGCTTTGTCTCAAGTGAATAGGAAAAAAAAAATCAATTTGTGAATTTTGTTGACCTGAAGATCAGTTGGGGAGTCACTGAGGCAATACCATTCTCTCATAGAATTTTATTTTATCAGTTTCTATGACATTTTTGGTGAGTACTCTTCCTGTTAAGCAAATTAAATGCATCATAATCCTTCTCATTAAACTTACGTTCTTTATCTACTCTGTTGATTAAGTTTGTCAACAGGCAAAGAGGAATTTGAGCTACTCTACCCTTGTGCTTAGTTTCTCCATGGAGTAAAATTCTTGGCATGTGATCTAATGGCACAAAAGAGGTCAATAATATCATGTACAGTCATGAGGGAAATAATTTCCAACATCAGTTTCTTTTGTTTGGCTTTTCTCTTGCATAGGTTTTGTAGGTGGAGCAGCAGGCTTGGGTAATAAGCCCTTATAAGCGCTTCGACCACTTCCATTCTTAACTGAAGGTGACTGAAGTTTCCCTACAACTGGGAGTCTAGATAACTGTCAGTATTTTGTATTCCATTTCTTAAGGATCAGCAGCATCCAAGGAGGTCCAGATTTAAGATTAGGAGGATATTCAAAGAGCTATTTTTTTTTGATGTTTAGCAACTGTCTTTCCTGTCACCAGCACAGAATGCTCACATCTACAAGTTAAAAGGAGAAGGATTTAATTCAGTTTAAGATTTCAGGGGATTCAATCCATGCTAGGTTGCCTCTAAGGAAGGAACATCATGCCAGAAGGGCATGGCGGAGCAAAGCTGCTCAGTTCATGGCAGCCAGGAAGCAGAGGAGAGTTAAGAGCATCAGAAAGGAAGGTGCAAGGGACCAGATGTAGATCACAAAGCCATGCCTCCAAGACATGCCCCCAGACACACTCAGAAGTCTGCTTTACTAGTCCCCTAGGTGGATCCCAAGCCAATCAAGGTGGCACATTTAAGCTTAACCACCACAGCTGTATGTGTCTGAATGTGTAGGTCACATATATCTGAAGCTGAAGGCTTATTTTGATTTGGTTCTGTCTGATATTGAGAGTTACGGATGGAAAGTTCTGTCTCAAACTGTTTGTTTTCTCATCTTTTTTCCCAATTTCATTGTGAGGTAAGTTGTTTTCATGTGGTTCTTAGCATTTTACAGATATGTATATGTACAAATTCCCTTCAATGAGTGTATTTATTTTGTATTATAAACACATACTAAGAAAAAATTTAAATACTACTATGAGAATGAGAACTCCCATCATGGTATTCCCTTCAAAGATTTATGTCTTCAGTACTATTTATTTTAATATGCATATGCAGTATATAATGATTACATTAATTTTAGGCAGTAGGTACATGTATATACTTAACTTAATTCTTTTTATTCCCGTTCTCCTTCTTTCCCTTCCCATTCCCTCTGTTTATACATTCCCCTTCATATTTGCAAATGATGTATTTCCCTGTTTCCTATTACCTATTTTTTTTTAATTTTGGTTTTTGAAATTATTTGCACTTTAGTTTTATCATATAAGAGAAGTTATGCAATAGTTAAGCTTGTGTGTCTGATCTATCTCACTTCACATTATGGTCACAAGATGAATCTATTTTCCCACAAATGACTCAAATCCATCCTTTATGACAGAGTAGTACACTATTATGTACAATACCACATTTGCTTTACTCAGTCATTTTTTGATGGATACATAGATTACTTCCAAAATTCCTTAAAAATTATAAAACTAGAAATTCCATTTGACCCAGATATTTCCCTTCTAGGCATCTGCCAAGTACCATTTCTGCCATGTGTATTCCATCCATTTATATTTCATTCCAAAATGTAACTCCATGAGAATGTCCAATACTAAAATCAAAGACATTTGAGGAGCTGCGTGGTTAACAACTCACATTATAACAATTTTCATATATATAGAGATACAGATAGGTATTTCATTAGTATCATGATGGTAGAGAACTAAAATTTCTTAATTATCCACATAAATAAAAATCTCAAAAAGTTCTTTGTATTCTTTCAGTGTCTTCATTCGGAAAAATGTCTTATTATGACACGAAAATAATTCCAAAATTCCTAAGACTTTTAAAAAAGGAAAAAACAAACTGCTGTAACATTTCAGCCATAGGTAAACAACAATTTGAAATTGACAACATTTCTGTGTACACAAATCCTGCAAATTTTACACTTCTGGCACAAGAACAAGAAGAAGAGAGGGGTGGGAATAGAGGCAAAAATATCTCCAGCTAAAAAGAGTAACCAGTTATATTATCCATTTGAAGCAAAAAAAAAAATGAATAAATGTATGGGTCTCTTTAAATAACTTGTAGAATAAATTCTTTGTGATCAATTCACTTGACAGATACTTCTTGAAAATTTGTATAAATTTCTGGGACAAAATCACCCCAAAACATTGTAATTCCAAAATGACCACTAGAACTATCAGGGCTTTTAACACGAAGCTTAGAAGATGATCTCATATGTGAATAATTCCATCATCTCTGTTTGCACATGTCCATCTGGTGTATTTCACTTAGGAGTATGGTCTCCAGTTGCATCTATTTACCTATAAAATCTCTAGTTTATCCTTCTTTATGGCTGAGTAGTACTCCATTGTATAAAAATACCACATCTTTTTTATCCATTCCTCAGTTGATGGGCATTTGGATTATTTCCAAGATCTAGCTATTACAAATTGTGCTGCTATAAATATGGGTGCACATATATCGCTGTGGTATGATGTTTTTAATTATTCTGGGAAGATACCCAGAAGGGGAGTAGCTGGGTCAAATCTGGACCCACCAGAGGTGCCCCTGCCTGGAGCTATTGCTGTGATCCATTCCAGGATAACATTTTCTATACATTCATGAATTCCCCTTTGTTGATTTTCCCTAAATGACAACCAGTCTTAGTTCCTCTCCCCATCGGGATCAAGATGGTCCTCTCCACCCTCTGTTTAAACTGAGAAAACCAGCTCAGAGACTCTGACCTTAAACTTCACTTCTGTGTGCATCTGGCTCCTTGTGATCACTCCAGGCTTCTACTCTTCTCTTTAGACAGAGCATGGTGTTGCCTGAGACGCTGGAAATGTCTCTGTCAGGGGCGTGCTTGGCCAATCAGTGATCCACAAGGTCCATGTATGATTCTGAACTTTCCTTGCACTTGGGGCTTTAGAGGGATCTTTGAAAGCTCAAAGTGACAGCATGATTTTTCAATCAAAGCACAGCAAGGGACAAAGTGACTGGCCATTAGAGACCCAGAAATAGGCAAAAGTAGCCTCTCATTGGAAAATGATGTAAATGAGGGTAAGGTAAGGGCTTTCAATGATGCACAGATTAGCTTTCTGGCCTGCCTTGGTATTTAGACAGCAGAGATGTATTTGAAGGCAATAATGAGAGTTTATTCCCATGTTGTCTTCTTCAAAACACAAAAAAATGTTTCCAGGGTTTATCATGTTTCTGTAATTTTAGTAGGTGTTGGCCTGTGTGTCATAAGGAAACACTGCTCCCTTTGAAATTTGAAAGGGCGTATTTCAGATGGAGAAAAAATCAAGTACACAGTTTTTAGTCATTTGAGACTTTCATGAGAGATCTAGTTGGAGAAAGAAAGAAAAACTGTCTAAGCAGAGTGCTACTGATTTAAGTGAATCATTCTCACAGAAAGTGAAATGAAAACTGCAGTCAGATGTATCCATTCCTGGTCTCTTGTAATGTAGATATGTTGTAGCGTAGGTACATGTCTTATAAAGTTTCATCCGTAAGACTTTTCCTTCTACCACTCTGAGTTTAACGCCTCAAGCTCAAGTGACACTTACAACTCATATTTTTCTTTCCCTACAACTAGATACATAAAATTTACACAAATATGCACATGGGATTCCCTACACACTGATACCTGTGTACTCCATGATGCTGAGATGCTTATGTGCCCTGTGTCAGTATTCATTGTCACCCCTCCAGCTACTAAAATAGTCCTCCTCCTTCTTCCAAATTTTCACTTGTTTTTTTTTTACTCTCATTTTTATTACACAAATCCCTTAAATACTTCTTATAGAGAGCCCTTCCTGGTCCTCGTCATGGTCCAGGAAGTTAGATTTGTAAACCCAAAAGGAAGTTATTGGAATTCTACAGAGTTAATTCCAATCTACCATATCCAATGCAATCCAGGGTGAGAATAAAGACACTAAGTCATATCTATAGTTGTGGGTAGCCAAGGGGGTCGTAAGTCCAACCAAAATAATGGTTATCAGAACAAAGGCCACGACCCAGGGCCGAACCCGGGTTTTTATTAATTCTGAAGGAGGGGAGTGGCTCGGGGATGAGTGACTGTGAGAGTGGTGGGAAGTACGTGAGTCTCGAGCTGGGCTAGGCCTGAAAATCACCTTTGCAAATGCAGAGGGAAGGATATGCAGAAGGAGTAATCTGCCTAACAAAATTCAAGATAGTATCTAATGTTTTGGGGTCGGTGCTTCAGCTCTGATGTGTAATCTTTTATGCCCTGGGAAGTCATAGCCTCTTTCTCCAGGCTCGATCCCAGCCGACAGCGTGGAACACGGCTCTCCATCCCGCCAGGCTCAACCATGTATTGGGAGCAAAGGGGCGGGGAAACACAGGCCTGTTGCTTTGCTTCAAAGACTACACAACAGGACCTTGGCTGGACCTATTTGCATTGCCTAAAGCCAATTAAAGAGATAAGGAAAAGTCCTAGCCAGCTCTGTACATATCAATAGGTGGAATTAGGGCCAGGTTCAGCCAAGATGGAGATAGTTGCTCTTCTCTCAAGGAGAGCCGTCCAGGTGGTCCCTCACACTTCTATCACTGAAACTATCAGACATAAACTATGTCATCTCTCGCCCTAACACATCTACAGCAGCATTTTATTATATCCAACACTGACCTGACAGCACAGGGTTATTCGTAACTCAAAGTTTGAGTTTATACAGACATTGTTTGAGGGGAAAACGTGGAGAGAATCATTTCTAATAGTGATAGAAGGAGCGCCTATGACTCGGAATTGTTCATTGACAGATCTCTAGCCCTTTCTGTCAAAGTCTGTGAATATTTATGCCTTAATCTACAATTGAGGCTTGCAAATTTATAGTAATCCATAATATCACTGTATGGGAAATATGTAGAGGCTTCATTCTTATAAAAAGTCAGTGGTAAAACCCAAATTATGAAACTTGATTGCAAGGTGAATAATCCTGCAATAAACTAAAGAGTGGTAAATGAGATTCATTGCAGAGAAATAAGTAAAAGCCTATAATCATGATTTAATTTGAGCAATCAGGGTCTATGAGTAGATCTCTCAGTTTTTACACCCAGTCCATCTTTCTTCCCAAGGATCAGATACTCACTTCGCTGAAACTCTTCATTCTTCAGCCAGTGAGCAAAGCATTGTCCATACCTGAGCAGATGAACCCTGCATCCTACTGGTGACTCTCCCTGGCCTGAGAAGGGCACTTCCACACGTGGGACTCCTCTCCGGTGCAGGTCTGGTCTTCCACTCAGGTGAGCCCTGATCGACCCCCAAAGTAAGCAAAAAGCTCTGGCATCCGGGGCCTCTCCCCAGCCCAGCTGTCTTCACACCAGGAGGGGATCAGTTCCCAGCTGTCATCAAAGATGACACAGGGGTCCTGGTAAAGGATCTCAATTCTTCCAGCGCAGCGACCATCCCGTCCACCAGGTGGAGCTGTGGGCTCTCTGAATCATGTCAAGGACTGGGTTTTGATCACAATGACTGTGTGTGGCACAAAGAGGATGTAAAATTAGCGCTGCCCAGTGCCATCCTACACCACGTTCTCCTTCACTTATACAGTCCATGCCTTAGCACCATGCAACCCAGTCATGCAAAATATCTCCAAAAATCGCATAATAATGTTGAAAATTTACTTTTTTTTCCTTTTTTTTAATTTTAAAGAGAAAAAAACAATAAAAACAATGATACAGAATTTCAAAACAAGATAATAGGAGATTAACAATAGCTAATACATTGGTTATTGTTATCTTCAAAGTAGCTGCTCAGATTATAAAATATAAATTGCATCCATTTACCTATAAAAGCCTCAAAAATTTATAATTTGTGGGGCTTCATTCGTGGGGTCGGTCCAGGATGACATGTGGCCTGCAACAGAATAGGAGACCATCTTTTCCCGCAGAACATATGCAGAAAGACTTTATTTCTTCCAACATTGACTTGCCAGCATATAGCTAACAGTTCCACACAAGTTTGAGTGTGTAAGTACATTAGCTTTAAAAAAATGTAGATAGAATCTTTTATGGTAATGATCAAAGGGGAAATTATGACTCAAACTTTCATTTATGTATCTTTGATCTTTCCAATGAAATGGCTATGAATACTTATGCTGGAATCTGCAAAAGAAACCTGCAACCTTTCAGTAATCTATAAATTCCTTAATGAGCCGGACATGGTGGCGCTTCCCTGTAATTCCAGCACTCAGGAGGCTGAGGCAGGAGGATCTCTGTGCAAGGTGGAGGTCAAAGTTCTATGTCAAAGAATGTGGAAATCAGGGTGGATATTCCTTCATTTTACAGTGCTGAGCAACACAATCATCCAGTATCTGGACTGAAATCCCTGAGAGTCCATATTATAGCAACGGAGGTAAATCAGAGGTCGACTGATTGTATAAGAATTGCAACTATGACTTGTTCCAGTTCAGCTCTAGTTTCTTTCTCTCCAACACCTGCCTTGTAGAACAAAAGATCAATCTGTTCAGGCATTAGAAATATTTATCTCTAATAACTCAATATTTCATCTATAATTTCTACACATTCAGTAAAAGTTACATGGTATCATAATTATATTGTACATAAATGAGATGGCATTATATGACATACTATCAAATAATTTTTTAAAAATCAGAGAAGACAGAAGTATCCATGGTAAAGATGCTAGAGTTAACTCATAAGGGCTTTAACTGTGATCAATTTATTTAGGAGAGAATAAAAATAAATTAGAACATTAATATAATAGCATTTACAATATGCTTGGGACGTGCTCAAAATTTGTAACATACAGAATTGGCATCCTGGGAGGGGGATGAAAAGTAGGGAAGTAGGAAAGAGAGGGAGCAGAAGAAAAGAATATGTGAAGGAATAATGGATGAGAATTTTCTAAAATGGTTGAAAAATACCAATTCCCATATTTAAAGAACTCAGTGATCCCCAAGAAAGATGTTGAAACAGTTCACACATTGTAAAGCTATGAAACATCAAAAAGGAGTAAAATCTAAAGCAATAATAAAACTAGTTAATAAAACAGAAGGCAAAAAAATGAGCCAAAAGGGAAAACAAAAGAGGCAGAGCAATTTAAATAAAATAGTAAATATTAACTCAGTGATACCAATAATTATGTAAAGTAAATGAATTAGGTACTCCATGTTAAAGCTAATCTAGATAAATGAATGCAATTTAAAAATATGTTGCCTGCAACCTATCTTAAATGTGAGAGCAAAGAAAGTTTGAACGTAAAGTGAAGGAAAATATGTGCTATATAAACACTAACTTTAAGAAAACTAGTGTATTCATGTCGCAAAAAGTAAATTTTAAAGAAGGATAAACTAACTGAGTTAAAGAGAGCATTTTATTATTATAATGAGGGAAACCCTTAATAAAAATGTGGGTATAAAAATTCAGTGAACATGGCAAAGCATAGCTTCTAAACATGGAACAACAGTTGACAGATTGAAAAGGAGAAATACACAATTTCACAATAAAAATAGAGGTTAGCATAACACAATAGCAGGAAAACAAAGCAAATAAAAAAAATATGAAGAATACAATAGATACAAAAAACACGAACCATACAGGTAGCATATTTAGAAACTGCTTTCAACAATAAAAGATCTCGCATTATTTGCAGGCCAATGGGGAATTTAACAAAACCAACTCTATGACAAGACAAACACTTTCAGGTGAATTAACTCAATACAGAGCTCTTTGACCAAAGAAAAATTAAATTGGTAAATAATAAGAATGTATACTAGCACACTCCAAATATTGGAAAATTAAGCAACACTCTTCCTAAAACCTACAGGTCAAAAAAGGAATGTAAAATATTAGAAAATATTTGGAAAGGATGACAAGAAGTATAGGATGTAAATAAAATCCTGTAACATAACCAGAGAAGTTTTTAGAGAAATTTATAATCTAGAATAAATTATTTAGAAATAAAAACTAAAAATGGAAAAAAAAAGTTGCTTCCAGCCTAGCAAGTAGAAAATGATCAGCAAATAAACCATAGGAACTGGGACATTGGCATCAATAAAGGTAAGAATAAAAGTTAATGAAGAAAAAGGTAAAGAATATAGAGAAAAATATCTGTCAAGTGTGGTTCATTTAAAAGAAGATTAAATTTGAATCATTTGTTGGACCCTGAGACCATAATGTTAAGTGAAAAAAATCCAATACACGAGCTTAATTATCATATTGTTTATTTTACATGAGAAACCCAATGTATAAATGAATTTAAGGATAAATTAAAAGACAGGTAATGGAAAATAGGGAGATGGATCTTTCATACATGAGAAGGAGACCAAGAAATGGAGGGAAAGGGAAAGCAGCAGGGAGGGTGGAGGGAGGGGGACAGAAGGAGATGAAAAATAATTAAGATGTGTCAGGTAAATGCCCCCATGCCCCACAATGAATGTAATCATTATGTACTGTAATCATGTACAAATAAAAAATATACAAAACAAAATTTCTCATGAAATGTGTAGTGATGACAAATTCCCTCAGCTTCTATACATCTAGGAAGGTTTTTATTTCTTTTCTTTGTCAAGGGAAGTATTGCTGGGTATAGTTTTCTTGGTTGCAAGACTTTTTAAAAGTTTCACCATGTAGAATATATCATCTCACTTCTATACGAACTATAAGTTTTTTGCTTGAAAGATACTATTAAAGTCTTAAGTTGGTTCCCATATATAACAAATCACTTTTTGCTTTCAAAATTCTCTGTTTAACTTCTTACAGTATGGTTATAATGTGTACTGGTGTGGTTTCTCTCCCTTTCTCTTCTTTCTTTCTTTCTTTCTTTCTTTCTTTCTTTCTTTCTTTCTTTCTTTCTTTCTTTCTTTCTTTTCTTTTTCCTTCCTTCTTTCCTTCCTTCCTTCCTTCCTTTCTTTTATTTTTGAATAGTTTGAACTCCCTGGAACTTAGGGTCCATTTCCTTTGTTAGATTTGGTAAGTTTTCACATATTTTTTATTAGAATAAGCTTTCCTTCTTTCTCTGTCTTCTATTGGTAGTCTCTTAATTAATATGTTTGTTCACTTAATGGTACCTCATAAATCCCATTAGCTGTTTGTACTAATTTTTATTGTTGCTTTTCTTCCCCTCCCCCCCCCCACCTTTTTTTTGAGACAGGATCTCTCTATGTAGTCCGGGCTGGCCTAGAACTCACTATGTAGCCCAGGCTGGCCTCAAACTTGCAGCAATATTCCTGCCTCAGCCTCCCAAGTCCTGGGATTACAGGCATGTGCCACCATGCCTGGCTTTTCTTTCCTCTTCTGATGGGATAATTTTAAGTGATATGTCTCTAGGTTTGTTGTTTCTCTCTTTTGCTTATTCTAGTCTGCTGTTGAAATTTTGAGGTTTTTCATCTCAGTTATTTTATTATTCAGCCCCAAGTGATCTATTTGGTTATTTCAAAATTTTGCCTTTTTTGAAATTTCTTCTCTGTTAGTACGTTGTTCTCGTGAACTCGTTGATTGTGATTATAACAGATGTTTTGAATTCTCTTTCATGTGCATTACATTAACGCTGGTTTCTGGGGCTTATTTGTTCCTTTTTGGATTATATTTCCCTGCTTCTTCATTTTATTTGACTTCTTCTTTTGCTGTCTGCACATTAGAGAAGAGTTCTTGCCTTTCTCATTCTTCCTTGATTGGTCTCTTATAGGAAGACATCTTTAGCAGTAATCCTGGGCTGAGCTTTTGTAGTCTTCTAAAGTATGCATACAAGTACAAAACACTGTCTTATTCTTAGTGATCCTCAGGTGTCAAGAATAGGTCAGTTCCATGAGCTTTAACACAGGTAGGACAGAAGACAATCACCTGGAAAGCTCCCAGAGGAAATGGAACTATGTGTATGCAGCCCAGCTCCCTCACTCAGCAAAAAGAAGGTGGGAGCTGAGGTTTCTTGCTCATTTGCTCTTTGCTGAGCCAGCAAGGAGTAATGGCAAGTTTTTGAATGATATTTAAATGATCACTATGTTCTATGCAGCCCGCAGGGGACTAAAGTTTGCCAGGTGCCATCAGCATTCCAAGTAAAATGCAGTACATAGAAGCCAATATCTCGAGTAGCATCTGGAGAAGCTGGATGTGAAATGTGTAGTCTCCTAAGAAAGACACTGGCAGCTGAGTATTTTCTCCTAATAATAGGATGCTGGGCTGGGGAGGAGATTTTGGCAAAGGATGTTTCTGTCTTTTCGGCCAGTGTTTTTTTTTTTTTTTTTTTTTATGTGGGTACCAGGAGTCGACCTCAGGACCTCATGCTTGCCAGCAAGTGCTTGTGCCACTGAGCGATATCACCGGCCCTTTTTTCCTTTATGTGTGTTCCAGGAGTCGAACTCAGGACCTCGCACTTGCTAGGCAGGCGCTTATGATGCTGAGCTATCTCATTGGCCCCTTTCCGGCCGGTCTTTATGTTACTTGTTTCATATTTGTCTGGAATGCAGAAAGCTTTTATTAGGCTCTGTATTTCTTATAAAGTCAATTGATTAATTTATTGTTGTATGGATGTTTAAGCTTAAGTGCCTGATTTATTTTATTTCACATTATGGTCTCAAGGTGCATCCATTTTCCTACAAATGACTGAAATTTATCCATCTTTACAGCAGAGTAGTACTCCACTGTGTAAACTACCTCATTATTTTTTTATCCATTCATCCGTTGGTGAACATAGACTACTTCCAAGATTTAACTATTGTGAATTGTGCTTTTATAAACTTGGTGCATGCACTACTGTAACACAATGATTTTAACTTCTTTAGGAAGATACCTACAAGGGAAACATCTGGGCTGAATGGAATTTCTAGTTTTAGTGTTTTGAGGAATCTCCATAGTAGTTGTGTTGGTTTACATTCCCACCGACACTGTAAAAGGGTTCCTTTTCCTGTAACCCTGTCAGTGTGAACATGTACTTTGATAGGATCTTAGAAACAGTTCTCTCTGAGGAAAGAATGTATTTCTGATGTTGTAAACACATGATGTTTAATGACAAACAATGTGAAATAAATACTATCTTTTCCAGAATTCTATCCATATAAATCTGGCTCTGATCCAGTCCTCATGGCTGAACATGTACTTGGAAAAGAGGCCTTTTCTGCTTTCATTAGATATAGCTTTCTGTAAGTGGCAATTAGGTCAAGGTGGTTAACAGTCTCGTTGATGTACTTTGCACCTATTGAGGTACTGTTAGCTTGGTGATCTTTAAAAGATATGTTAAAGTCCCACCTAAAATCGTGGTTTTTGTCTTTGTCTCCCTTTAATTCTATCAGTAGGACTGCATGAATTTCAGTATTTACATGAGTTTGGTTATTTTGTTTTCTGAAAAGTTTCCCATTTTATCATTATGTGATGGTCTTCTATATTTATTGCCATACTCTTTGTCCTGGTATCCATGTTTCTTAAGTTAATATGGTTACACCAATTTTCTTATGATTAATGTTTTCATATTTTTTTTCCTGTCCCTTAATTTCCACTTATTTCTAAGTTAAAGTGCACTTCTTATAGAAAACATACAATAATTTAATGGTTTTTGAAAGTCATTTTATTTTGATATGAGTATGGAATTGAAGATAGTTGCAAATATGGAGATGCCCAGTGTGTCCTTCACCTAGCTTCACTCAGTGGTTAAACCTTACATAAGAGTAGCACACCATCAAAACCAGGAATTGACATTCTCATCAGCAATATAGTAGAGATCTGATTTCTTTGTATCTATTTTTTTATTTTTGGTTTTAGCTGTCCTAGGAGGTTGTGGTGACACTGTAGCATGGTTTTAAATTACATATATTTAATGTCTAACTATATTAAACATGTTTTTATCTGCTTATTTGAGATCTGGATAGCCTCCCTGGGGAATTGGTTGTTGATTCTTTTTCCAATTTTCTAATTGGAATTAGTCTTTATGATTGAGGTTTTTCTTTTTTTTTTTTTTTTTGTGGGTACCAGGGGTTGACCTCAGGACCTCGCGCACCAGCCAGGCGCCCGTGCCACTGAGCGATATCACTGGCCCCTTTTTTGTATGTGGGTTCCGGAAGTCAAACTTGGGCCCTTGTGCTTGCCAGGCAGGCGCTTACGCCGCTGAGCCATCTCACTGGCCCCTATGATTGAGTTTTGAAATTTAAAAATATATATTTGTCTTACTTACTTTCTCATTGCTGAGACAAAATACCCCACACCAAAAGTTAAAAGAGGAAAGGCTTATTTCAGCTCATAGTTTCTAGAGGTTTTAGTCCATAGTCAGCTGGTTCCAAGGGAAGGTGGCATGGCAGAAGGACATTGCAGAGGAGAAAGAGTTCATGGTGGGGCAGGCAGAAGGCAGTGAGCAGCAGCAGTGGGCCTGCCTTTCCCTTTTAATCCCATTTAGTCTACAAACCTTCTGGGTGGTGCCACCCACACCCAGGGTGAAGCTCCTGTCTTCAGTAAATCTACTCAGCAGCAACCAGAACTATGCTCATTCCAGTCACTGAACTAATTTCATTCCACACACCCTTAATCCCAGTACCACACGTCTATGATTCAACCAGCTCCAAAAAGTCCTACCTATGAGTGCATGAGGCTTTGAGGGGACCTCTAGATACAAGCAGTTACAGTGTTCTAGATATTACTTTCTCTGCAGATATGTTTTGCAAGTATTTTACCTCAGTCTATGTCTTTTCTTTCCAACCTCTTTAAATAGGCTTTTGTAGGAAAAAAAAAAGTTTACATTATGATTATGTCCAATCTCTCACTTTTAACGCTGTGGGTTGAGGTTTTGGTGTTAGGTCGAAGAACTTTTTGCCTAGCCCTAGATCCCAGAATGTTTCTACTAAGTTATAATTTTAAAGTTTTACCTTTTATATTTAAGCCTATGATTCATTATGAGTTAATTTTTACTTAAATATGAGACTAACATTAAGATTCAATTTTATTTTTTCACTCATGGATGTCATCACTTCACCAGCATTAAAAAGGCTATATTTTCTCCACTGGACTGCTTTTGCACCTTTGTTACCAATCCACTGAGTGTATTTGCCTAAATTTATCACTATGTTCACTATTCTGCTCCACTGACCTGTATCACTGTCCTTTTGCTAACACCTCTGTGATATACAAATAGAGACATTTTATTTCTGTCTTCCTGACCCATATGAATGTTTTCCCCATTGCTGGTTATTTTTTATTGGATAAGCTTTCCAGTCCTCTGTTGGATTAAAGTGGTGAAAGTGGACATTTTTGGCTTGTTCCAGACTTTGGAGTAACATTTATTGTTCATCATTATGTACAATATTAGATGCAGATTTTTTAGATCTTTTTTTATCCAGTTGAAGAAGTTCCTTTTTATTCCTAGTATGTTGACAGATTTTATCATGAATACTATGACTGCATATAAAATTCTATCAAATACTTTTTCTCCCTTAGAAATAGTATAGCTCTATATGTCATGAAGTTCACTAGGATTTCCACTTTATTATATCCACTTGGCTGTTCAGCCAAAAGTTTTTAGATATTATAGTCAGTTTGAACTATTCTATAAATGTTAAAATAAGCTTTTCTATATCTAAAAGCTTTTTGCTAGACTTTTCAGAGAAATTTCATTAAATCTATAGATTCCCCATTCATGAGTTCATTTTTCTTTCCATTTATCATCTATTTCATTTCATTTTGTAGCTTTATGTATACAAACCTTATGTAAAAAGAGATAGTAACTTTTTACATTTACACCTAAGAATTTGGTTTATTAGGGGAATTATTGTTAACCATATTATGACTGTTTTTAATTTTTATTTTATTTATTCAATGCTAGTATACAGAAATGCAATTGATTTTTATTGGGTAAAAGCCACATATAACATTTACCAACTTTAAAATTTTTATTAGTACATATTTGCTGTACATGATATTTATATTCATCTGAGGGAGTAAGAGCATGTACTTAAATTACCTCAATTCTTTTTATTCCCTTTTTATTCCCCTGGTCTCCCTCTCTCCATCTCTGATTTCCTTTCCCTTATTTATTATTATTACTATTATTATTATTACCATTTTAGTTCGTGTTTATGACACATAAACTCAACCATCTTAACACTACTTTTAAGTTTATAGCCTTCAAACTCCATCCATGTTGTCACATATATAGAATTTCCTTTTAGAGTGCAGGGTATTCCACTGTACATATATTTAAGGCTGCATAATATTGGACTGTGTGTATAGAACATATTTCACTTATAATTTCTTTATTGGTGGACACTTAGGTTTCTTATGAAATCTCTTGGTTATTGCAAATTGTACTTTTATGAACATAAGTATACAAATATTTCTTTGAGATCTTATGTTTAATACTTTTTTTATGTTCCCAGAACTGAGATACTGGATCATTTGGAAGTTCTATTTTTTTCCAAGAACCAATATGCTATTTCCCATCGCGATTGCATCAGTTACCCTGGTCTTTGTATAATGATTTCGTATCTTGAGAATTTGCTGAATTCATTTATTAGTTCAATTCTTTTTTCTGTCTTCATAGAATCTTTGGCAATTTTGTGAAAACAGCTCTGTGATATACAAATAGAGACATTTTATTTCTGTCTTCCTGACCCATATGAATGTTTTCCCCATTGCTGGTTATTTTTTTATTGGATAAGCTTTCCAGTCCTCTGTTGGATTAAAGTGGTAAAAGTGGACACTTTTGGCTTGTTCCAGACTTTGGAGTAACATTTATTGTTCATCATTATGTACAATATTAGCTGTAGATTTTTTAGATCTTTTTTTATCAAGTTGAAGAAGTTCCTTTTTATTCCTAGTATGTTGACAGATTTTATCATGAATACTATGACTGCATGTAAAATTCTGTCAAATAATTTTTGCTCCCTTAGAAATTATAAATTCAATTGAATTCAATCTTTCCATTGAAACATAATTTTTGTTCTAGAGCAATTCTAGCTTTACAAAAGAAATTGGACAATATCTTCTCCTCTTCCAACTCTAAGAGATTGTGTATAATTGGTGTTAATTCTTTAAATTTTTGTGGAACTCAGCAGCAGCATGTTCTAGGGATGGGTAATTTTCTTTTAGGAGTTTTCTTACTAAATATTTAATTTTTCTAATAGTTGTAAGAATGGTTAGATGATATATTATATCTAGGTGAGCTTTGACAGCTTTCTTAGGTGTAAACGTATTTTATCTGTCATTAAATTTGTGTGATCATGGTTGCATATTTATTTATTTACTATTGAAAAGGGTATTACTATGAAAACTTGTGGACTCAAACGATCCTCCCTCTTCAGTCTTTTGAGTAGCTGGGACTACATGTGCACACCACCATTTCCTTTCTGCAGGGTCTGAGATGATTGTTCATGTTTCATTCTTTTTAGTGGTAATTTATGTCCTTTTTATTTGTTCTTTGTTGATTGTTTTAGACTTTTATCACTTTAAATGATGTTTTCAAAGAACCAGCATTATAATTAATCGATGTTCTCTATTGCTTTTCTGTTTTTGATTTTGTTGTTTTCTGTTATCTATGTAATTTTTCTTCTTGTTTGCTCTGGGTTTTTTTTGTTTGACTTTTTATGGTTACTTATTATTTTATAATGTAAGCAATTAATGCTATAAATTTCCTTTTTCATACTGCTTTAGCTGTTATCAAACATTTTGTGTTGTATTTTTATTCTTTTCAGTGAATATTCTTTTTATTTTTATATTTTTTATATTTTTCATTTTTTTATTTATATATTTTTATTTTTCATATTTATTCTTTTTATTTTTCTTCACTTGACCTTAGCCAAAAGGCTTAGAATTGATCAGTGTTTTGTTTTTCTTGAGACATTTTGACCTATGGATAATTTGAAAGTAGGTTGTTTCACTTCTAACTGCATGGACATTTCCCTATTATATTTCTACATATGATTAATAAGTTGATTTCTTCAGGTCATAGAGTACATTCCATATAATGTTTTGTCTTTATTATCAAAGTATTGTAGGCCACTTCCTATCTATTAGAAAGTACAACTGTGCCTCACTATGCTGTAGTAATTGTAAGGTAAGAGCCAATCTGTAGAAAAGTTGTACTAGGGCTGTTAGACACAGTTCATATTAAGTCTGGAAGGATAAGCCCCGAAGTCTGACAGCAGAACCATCACTCTAGGAAAGTTCCAGTGCTATACCGCCTGTAAAGACATCATATCTCAGCTGACAATGAGCCGGAAGGTGTTGCAGAATTAAATAGTACTCAACCCATTTTCTCCTCTCTTTGGCAATATAGTTGGTTCCCCTGCAGGAACCCCAAATAATTCTTGTACCATCTTTTAAGCACCCAAGGCAGAGAAATAAGACATGAAGTAGAAAGAGCCAGAAACCGGGATAGTAGAAGGAAAATTATGTAGAACTGTAGCGAATGAAAAATTTCTGGAAGGAAAGTAACAGTAATAAGATGCCATTTTTGGATAACCAAGAATATAGTATGAGTAAAAGCAAACGGGGAAACAATTCAAATACTGAGTTACTGAGATACTGAAAAATTAAGTGAAATTTTCCCTGCCCTTGTGGAAAGGAGATGGTTTAAAAAGATCAGAAAGGTGAATGGATAGCAAGAAAATGAATACCTGAGTAGAAATACATGTCCCAGATGCCAAGAACAGCTTATAATATACACGTGGGCCAAGTTTACAGGAAGGAAAAAGGGTTATCACAGCTTGTTACCTAAACTCAACATTGGAATGATAATTCAAGCATTGGCTTTGTCTGAGTCTATGACATCACTTTTTGTAGCACAGATAGCTTTGAAGGAATGATTTCATAGCATTCTACATGGGAATGTAAATTACTATGGTATAAATTTGTGATCATTTCCCACTTATTTTTCCAGGGTAGAAGATTAGAAGTCTTGAAACAGCAGAGACTAAAGGCACTTGTAACGAAGTATTTAAGAATTAACAAAACAAGTATCAGATGAGTCAGTGGACCTTGTACCATGTAGACAGCAGGTAATTTATAGTGACTTTTTTTGCAGGCAGCCTGAGAAAAAGAAGAGCATGTGTTCTAAGTGTCACCTTATCGTTAAATATAACAATGAAAAATATAACAAGGAAACACTTTTGTTCATTCTTATTAGTTTTTGTTTGTTCGTTTGTTTGTTTAACAGAGAGATGGAGGAATCTCCAAAACAAGAAATGGGGCAAAAGCCCATTTTCTCATCTCGTCTCTGTGCAGTTAAGTTTCTAGATCTCCACACATCTTACAGGGTGGGAAGTAGAGCTGTGTCCAAGGATGGATGCTCTGCCACTGTCCAGATCCGGGCTGTTCAGAGCTCTGTTGCCTTGTCCTACTGCTCCCGATGCATTCACGCTTTCAGTGATAATCTTGAGGATTTCCCTCCTCAACGATTTCAGTCACAGTTTGGTTTGCTGAACTTGTCCTTCGTTGTGCTTGGTCATGTTTTCAGTACCACGTTTTGGTGCATAGCCATAGGAAGGCTAGCTCTCAGTTTTTCACAGGATATCATCTTCATTCCCCAGTTTGCGGGAAATGTGACACTTCTTAAACCCTTAGGTCAATGGATTCCTAGAGTCGCTATCCTGTGCAGCCTTAACCATCTCCAAGAACTGCCCCAGAGGCAGCTCCTTGGCATTCTTTTTTGGGCTTAGGGTCAGGTTCCCCACCAGAATCTAGTTGGAGAACTGGGCCTACACACTGTCCTTCAGTGGGTTGTAGACCACCACAAGCAGCACCTGCAGCTGCGAGGCCAGGGCCCCTAAGATGATCACCATGTCAGTGTTCATGCTTTCCAAGGAGCTCCTCATGGTGTCAGTGGCTTGGCCCCAGAAGCCTTTTAGGATCAGCATTCCTCACTGCTTCGGCATGGCTCATGTCCTCCTCTATACCATTCCCAACCAGTCCTGCATCAAGTGCTCATGCATCCACCCATAGTGGTGGCAGCAGATTTCCATCCTGCTGGGAAGCCTCCCAGAGGGGGAGCATGTATGTTCCCCTCAAGATGATGTATGGAAGTAACTTCCTTCCATCAGTCTAGACACACAGCATTACAGTGATCTTCAGTTTCTCCTTGCCTAGGGTCTTGACCATGACATGGTTTTCACTCTGGTTGTCCACAGTCACTCTCGAAGGCAACTCTAAACAAACTGGTGTCTCCTCTGTGTTATGGGCCCTGCACAGAGCCAGCACACTCTGGCTCTGTGACAAGCTTTTTGGTCAGATCTTTGGGCAGGTGCTGGGGTTCAGGTACTTTATACCTCAGTGACAAGGTCATACTTTTTCATTATCCTCTGATACCAACCCAGGCCTGCTTTTAACCCTTTTTCTGGAATATTCATCTCCCACGCCATTTTGAGAGCTTCCAGCTGCATTTTGAGAGCTTCCTCCCTGGTGATGGAGTCTCCTCTGGCCTGCCTGTGCAGGATGTATTGGCCACATATTGGTCCTCCAAAGCAAACCTCTTGTTTCTGGGGCCCCAGAATGCTGGCCATGCTGCAGTGTCCTCATTTTGGAGCTGTGGCTTCACTTTGCTATAATCTAGAACAGTGATGCTGAAACTTTTAAAGCTTTCAATGATAACCAACAGCTGGTTGCAGCATGCATGCCACAGGTTCACCACCACTGGTCTGGAAC
This sequence comes from Erethizon dorsatum, assembly GCA_028451465.1. NCBI lineage: Eukaryota > Metazoa > Chordata > Mammalia > Rodentia > Erethizontidae > Erethizon > Erethizon dorsatum. Next base: position 28,698,252 of record CM051831.1, read on the forward strand.
ATTTTTTTCCAGCATACCAAACTGCTTGGCAGCCTGGCAGCTGTTGGTAATCTTAGAGAACTCCACTACTATCAGCTAGAACCCTGTGTGGTAACTGCTGCTCATGTCCCAGGTGAATGGAAACTTCCAAGTTATGCCATCATCTAAGAGGTCACACTCCCAGAAACCCATGGCCATGTAGAAGGGGCACCACTCACTCTACTCTGGCAGGTCTGCAGTGTTCTGAGGCAGACACAGGCCAAAGCTGTCGAGGAAACTGAGAGGTGGGGACTGTCCAATCAGGGTCCTTCACGTACCATTCTTCATTTTCTGCAAAAGTTCCTCTTTGAACCTGCATCTCTTTACAATTGTGAGATTCCTCCTCTCCTTTCAATCTGGTGATCACGTCTAGCTTAAGGAATGGGCGCTTTCATAATTCATCCTCAAGACTTCTCCATACAGGGACTTTTGTTGCTCCATCAAAATAACCCACTCCTCATCAAGAAACTAGGAAAGGCACTGTAACTGCTTCATTGATTTCTCCCAATAAGCCCATTTATGCCCTGAGCAGATTCACATTTTCAGCATATCCATGGGGCCATAGATCTCTTCCTCATCTTGCTTTTCTTTCAGGTCAGATTGAGAGGAGAGTCTGTGACTCTGTCTGCCAGGGGACAAGAGGCAGGGACGTGGGCACTGCAAGGCTGCTGTCCTTGCACCGTCCTTTCCGCTTCTCCATTCCATATGACTTTCATCTTTCAAATTTGTTCAATTTTTTCCCCTCAGTTAACAACCTATCCTGGAGATGTGCCATTGGAAAGAATGTGTGTTATGCTTTTAACAGAACATTCTACCAATGTTAGTTAGTTTGTCTATTGTCAGCCATTTTCAGTTTTTCTATATTTTTACTGATTTTGTGTCTGGTGGTTCTATCCATTGCTGAAAGAAGGATGTTGAAATCCTTGTTCCCAACCCATCATTTAAAAATGTTTGTCTATTTTTTCAGGTCTATAAATTGCTGTTTCATGTATTTTGTTTTGTGCATATATAATTATGTCTATTGAAGATTAACCCTTTCTCATTACATTATGTCCCTTGAAATTATTTTTCTGCTTTCTTTTGATTAGTATTCCCTCATTATATCTTTCTCCATTACTGTACTTTCAACCTACCTATGACATGATATATTTGAAGTTATTTTCTTGTATACAACAATTATAATTTTGTCATTTGAAAAAAATACCTCAGCCAGTCTCAGTCTTGATATATTCACGATTTACAAAGTAATTGTTCATATGTTAGAGCTTGCATTTGCTGCTATTTTAATGTATTCTGTTAACTCTCTGTCTCTGTCTCCATCTCTGTCTCTATCTCTGTCTCTCTCTTTCTCTCTGTCTGTGTCTCCTCCCCACATTGTGTGTGTGCGTGTGTGTGTGTGTGTGTGTATGGTAAGTACTGGAGATTTAACTTAGGGCTTTCACACAAAGCTACATCTCCCTAATTTTCTTTTTATTGGTTCAGAAAGGGTCTCACTAAGTTGCAAAGTTATCCAGGCTGGGCTGAAACTTGTGAACCTCCTACCTCAGCCTTCTAGAGTACTGGGCTACAGATGTGTGTTGCCACACCTGACTCATATAGATTTTTTTTATTTTTCTGTTTCTGATTTTACAACTGTACTGTGGGTTACTTAAATATTCTCAGAAATATAACTGATTTTTTCTACTTTGTTTTCAAACATATCTATGTGTGTATGGATTTCATTGTTGGCTTATGGTATTTTATACAATATAATGAAATACCTAAGGTAATTACTAAACAAAAACTAAGCTATATAATTTATAATAGTGTACTGGTGTCGATATTTCACCACTTCTAATGAGTTGGAGAAACTGTCCTCTCGCGCTCTCTTTATTCTCCTGTCTTTCTAATGTAGCTCTTGTAAATATTCTCAGTATAAAGATTGGGAACTATACTATTTGCTTGTTTGTTTGTTTGTTTTTCAGTACCGGGAATCAAACTCAGGGCCTTGCACTTGCCAAGCAGGTGTTGTGCTGCTGAGCTACATCCCCCGCTGAAAACTATATTAGAAAGTTGAATTTTTTGTTTCAGCTGTCAAACATAAGTTTAAAAAGTCAGAAGCAACAATGTGTTTTATTATATTTACCCATTTCATTGTTCTTCCTTCATTGCTGATCCTCCAAGATTCCTTTTGGTAATTTTTTCCTTGTGTTTGTATAGCTTAATTTATCCACTCTTTCATGGCATGCCTATTCACAACAAATGATCTTATTTCCCTTTACCTGTGAATGTTTTCATTTCCTCTTCACTCCACAAGGTTGTCTTTCCTGGATATACAAATCTGAGTGGACAGTGCTATTCTTTTTACCCTTGGAAAATGTGCCATTTCCTTCTGGTCACTATGATTTCCTATGAGAAATAAATGCCATTCAAATTGGTGCTTCTCTATAGGGAACGTGTGAGTCCTCTGATTTATTAATAATTTTCCGCTTGTTTTTCATTTGCAGAGCATTGATAATAACCATTTTCTGTGTACAACAGTCTCATTCTTATTTCCTAGGAAGATGAATCTAAGCTGCTAATCACAATGTTTTCTGCAAGAGAAAGTTGAATGATTCATAATTCAAATTTGAACAAGGATTACTTTCCCAAGTTGTTTCTTTAATTTACAGGCCTCTTTTCCTTTCTGGGGATGAAATCTGGGGCCTTGCACATACTAGGCAAGTGCTCTGCCATTGATGTACATTCTCAGCTCTTTTTCTAGGCACCTTTAGGGACCACAGGAAGCAACTCCAGTTTAGGAAAAGCAGTCTCGATTCTTACAACAATGCATGGATTTTTTTTCATTTTCTGGAGTGAGGTGGGATCTCAGCACTGTTTGGATTTGCATCTCTTGAATAACCAGTGATGTTGAACTTGTGATGCTGCAACATTTTCCCAGTTATAACAATCACATGAATTGTGAAAAGATACTCTGGGGCTAATTCAGGATATAAAAACCAAAATGAAGGATAGAGTTAAAAGAACAAAAATTGATTCACTATTAGGTTGGGTTTGGGGGGGTGAACCCAGGAAATTTTCACACAATTACATCCTCAGCCTTTTGTATTTGTTTTTAATTTTGAGACAGAGACTTGTAAGTTTATGTTAAATTGCCCAGTTTTGGCTTGAACTTGAGACCCTCCTGCCTCAGCATGCCAGAATGCTGAGATCACAGGCATGCATCACCACATGCAAGCATTAGGTTGCATTTTGACACCATATAGTTAGTAACTTATTAAGTTTACTCTGATAAGTGTGTTTTCATTGGGCATGTTTAGGGTGACCAGAGAGAATTAATTGACAGTTCGTTGAGACCCACTGGTTATATAACTTTCAGGACTCAATGCAAAATGCAAACATGAGGTCTCTTGCTCAAAAATGTTTAAGACCCTCAAATTGAGTCTTGAACATTCCCCCACAGTATGAGCCCTCTGAGAAAGGGCCCTGCAATTGTTCAGGTTGTGCATCCATGAAGCTATCTCTGATCCACAGAGTTTCACAGCAGGAAGTTCAGTAAACCACAACCTGTGTCCTCTTGAGAAGAAAAACATCAGAACAGCTACAATTTGAGGTCTTCCTGGAAATGCTGGGATCCTCCTTTTAGGTATTTGAGAAGTCCAGATCTAGTCCCTAAGTGTCCTCACAGAATAAATAGAAACAGAGCTGTACTATCCTAGGAACAATTTCCTAAGATTTAGCCATGGGAAAGTGAGATGTTCACAGTCCCTTTCTGACTCCATGTCCCTCACTGTTTGTGCAGATTGAGAAATAGCACTTTACAGAGTTCTTTAGTCTACCAGGAATGCTGACAAGTGTTATTTCCCGGATAATGACTCAAGGCTAATAATTTGTGTTTTCCCGTGTGTTTAATGCTGTGTAAAAATTATCTCAATCTGGGTTTCTAGCTACACAAGGTTTTCACGATGCCCATGATTCTGAGGCCTGTAGGAGGCTCTCTTTTGTCTCTGGTCATAACTAAATCATTTTCCACACATTGCTCAGAGGAAGATCGGAGAGAGAGGAAGCTCTCCTATGATGCGGAGGCCAGAAGTAAGGGTGCTGAGCTCAGAGACTCAGAAATGCCCCTCAAAGAACTGATGTGCCTGTGCTGACACTTAAAAATTTTTGTTCCTGACTAGAGGTTCAGCAACCATCAGTGCCTGTGTCCTCCTAGGCTAATGCTGGCTTGTGCCTCAATTTTACACAAATTGCCCAGTAATAAATCTTATGGTCCATCTAGACTTCGTGAGCATCTGGAGATGTCAGCACAAACTGCTTTTAAGAAATTCATCACCTGGCTACTTTGACCCCGAGGCATCTTTTCTTCTCCTGAGAAAACCCCATAGCAGTGACTTGTGTTCAGGCAGAGGGAGATGCTGAGACCGGCTCCAGGCTTGCGGTTCCTCTCCTCACAGGTGACCTCATAGTAAACACACCCGAGTTTCCAGACATGTACTAAGCCAACTACATCATGTTTTCTTGTATGATATTTCCCTCTCCACCATGACTCTGGGTTTGGTTACACAAGGGCAGATGAACCTGGACAGAACTTTCTGAGCAAAAATAAATAAATAAAAAGTATTAGTAAACTAAAAACTTCTCGGAGACATCCTCGGAATGAGAAGATGCAGGCATCAGTTGGATGTAGAATTCTTCTGTGTTCTTAACTTTGAAACTTCGACTGTGAAGATTCCCAGACCTCAGTTTATTTCCAAGGCTAATTTTGTCTTTTCATGGTTGAGTCACTGGGTACAGCACCTCATATGTGCTAATGGAAAAATAAATCTTCTCCCTCATCATTCTTAGGAAAACTATCTCATGCACTCAGCTACAGTGATAGTTTCTATTCTATTAATTAATTAAGTTTTGCTGTGCTGAAGACTTAACCCAGAGCCTTACATACGTTAGGCAAGTGGTCTATCACTGAGATACACTCTAGCCCTACATTCATATTCTAAAATGTAAACAATGGGCTGGTGAGATGGCTCAGCAGCATACGCGCCTGCCTGGCAAGTGTGAGGGCCCGAGTTCGACTCCTGGATCCCACATACGAAAAAAGGGGCCGGTGATATCGCTCAGTGGCACGGGCGCCTGCTGGCGTGCGAGGTCCTGAGGTCGACCCCCGGTACCCACAAAATAAATAAATAAATAAATAAATAAAATGTAAACAAATTCAAGTCCCACATTGCAAAGATAGGTTTTAGTTGTTGAAATTATTTTCAGTCTCCTCCTCACACTTCTCCTGGCTATAGGAAAATGCCCTGTCTGTTGGTTGATAAAAGTAGTGCTAGAAGTGGATGAGCATCAAGGTGACTGACATTTTGTTAGGGTATGAACTATTTTTGTTCCCTCATCATGTTATAACCATGATGAGTGTGGATTTTCTCTTCAATCTGCATCATAGGAGATACTGATGCATGACATCTTGGAAAGTTGGTCTTTTGAAAATAGTTATACTCTCTCTGAAGTCATTTCCTATCTCACTATCTTTGAATAATTTGTTGTGCAAACTGAAGCGACCATCTAGATTCAAGCTGGTGGGACAGGAAAACTAAATGATCATCTTGTAAGGACAGAAAGTACCCGTGTTCATTCTCACATTTCTTCCCACTGTGGGGTCAGACTTACTAACCTGCTGACCGTTCTGGTACATCTGAATTTACACATCTGGTGGGCATAAGCATGACATCTTCAGGTAACACCTCTAAGTTCTCAAATCCTTACAATAAAGAGAAATAAAGTGGTTGAATCATTAGCTCTGCACGCTCTTCAGTATTCCTAATGGATCTTGGGTGTGTATGAATCATCATGCACCAAACTGCTACTATTTTTGTCAAGTTTTCAATCTCTGTTTTCACTTTCTCCCTATGCTTCCTAACTTCTTTCTATGCCATTTTGCCTAAAGCATATGGACATTTTATTATTTCTTCTTTCTTCAAAATATTACTCTCAAAGCTTGTTTTCTTTAGTCAATATTTACCGATGTTTTGTATTAAAGGGGAGGTGAAGAGGAGTATATCCTGGGGCCAGATGTAAATATTAACAAATCAACCTAATCTTAGTATCCCACTGCTGTTCTCCCTTATTCCTGCACCCAAATGAATTTCCCTCTGAAGCTCTTTCCATTTTCTCCATTACTATGATCAGTATTTAGGACACAGTCTCCCCTCTATCCATTGGTCTTTTCTAATTTCTCTTTTACAAGTTTTGAAATGGCTCCTGTAAGTCCCATTGAAATGGACCCTCCTGCCTCAGGTGTAGAGATAGAGGACAGCAAGCCAGTAAAAATGTTCTTCCTCCAGCAGAGGCACAGTAAGAAGACTTTCGTGTCCTTCAGATAGTATTCTATGTTCACAGGCTGGAAATCAAAGAAAAGTTTCATCCTTTCAACAATCACTGCTTGGGCAAATTTTAATCCCTGATCCTCGTATTTCAGAATCTTGTGAACAGGGTGACCCCCTCTATACAGGATTAATTTATTCTGCCTATCAAAGATAAGGCCAGCCTTGGGCTTTAGTTCAACAAAGACTACCCAAATCTCCATGTAGGAACATGACAGAAATTTAGATAAATGATCAGTCTGGTTTGTAAGTATTAAAAGGAACATTGTTCAGGTATCAGATAGAAGGAATGTAAGCTCAAATATAGCTATCGAGCACCCACTGACCTCCTGTAATAAAGAACACACAGGATGTTAACTCTTCCTACTGTTACCCACAACACTTCCTGAATGCAAAAGCAACCATTTCTTTGCTGTTTCTTTCGACATAACGAAATTTTCCTTCCTGTTACAAATCACTGTGGTGATAAATGCAAATGGGTCTAGTGATGAACAGAAAAACATCTTGTAACTTTGTTAGTATCTGATTAAAATTAATGCAAGAAATGTTGCTGATCTGCACTAGGCATAAACTTGTGGTGTGCTTGTATATCTTAGATTGCTCTGAAAGATCTGCAACATCTACAGCATTTCCTAAACGAGCAACCTCCAGCCTCACTGTTGATCAGTCATAGATATCATGGGGCATTTAGTTTTTGAAATTTGACTGATATATTAACTGATAGGATTTCATGTAGTTTGGCTGTCAAATGACAACTATTGTTGTCATTATGTTCCCAAATAGTTATAAGAAGAATAACTTGGGATAATTTTTGTATTTGCCATGGCTCCTATTTGAGCTTGAATGGTGAACTGAGAGGAACCACACATTCCTCAGATCAACTCCAGAGAAACTGTAGGGATAAAGGCTGTGAGTTTCCAAAGAATTAGTCACACCAGGATGAGGCAATCTGGCCTGAAGCCAAGACTGACCTGATGAGGGAAGGGCAGTAGGTGGGGCAGGAGTTGGTGTGTGGTTTCAACCTAGGAAGGGCTGCAGAGGAGAAGATGAGAGTTTAGATGGCAGGAAAACTCTGATTTCACATTTCTCCAGCTCATTTTATTGCTGTGCTATAGCCACAGAAATCTGTATGAGTAATGTAGCTAAGTCCATGAGTCATATTGGGAAAGTGCAAATGCTGGTAAGTTGGGATGTTAAACAATGAAAAATTTAAAAGTCAGATGGATGTAGCTGAAGAAAAATTATTGAATTAAAATATAAATTTACCAAGAACACAAGAAAGAAGAAAAGAAATAGAAAATATCACTATAGTACTAAAGTATATCAAGACGGCATCTATTTATCTGGAATTCCATAATGAATGAAACATAAACCAGAAAAAAGGAACATACTAAAGAACTAATAGGAATTTCAGATAATTTAAAAAGTAAGGTATCAATTTGAAAAGATTTGTAAATTTCTATAAAGCAAGATAAAGACAAATAATCAACCTAGACACATTTTAAAGAAATTTAAAAGGTCCCAAAGTAAACTTTCCAGTAAAAAGTGTCCACAATCTTCCAAGAAGCAAGAATTAAATTGACTCAAAACTTCTTAATATCAACATTAATTATAAGATATTAAAGCAATAACTTAAAAGAGTTTTAAAAGTACTTCAATCGTAGTAACTGACTTAATTTCCCATATCAATGCTTATATTTAACTTTATGTCTTCACTTTAGGGGCACCAACATTTCAGTCTTAACTCATCTTTGAGGAAATCATTGTCCTCTCTTCTTCAGCAATGTTCTCCAGGACAAACATCTTGGTAAGTAATTTATCTTTAAAGATTTTAAAGTCTACTAAGTTTCAAATATTCAGTGAAGTGGTAAAAATAATAATTTATACAAAGTTTCAGGAAGTTAGCAAAGTATTTTGTAATCCCTAGAATAACTACTAAAGCACAGCAGATGAACGTATAACGAAGTGAAAGTGGATCTAAAGAGGGCTATTAAAACATCAAATAGAAAACATAGCAAGATATTCTTACTCTGAAGAAGTAAGAAGTGTATATAACTAGCAGGTTAAAAAGCATAGAAAAGCTATCCTGGGCAACAAGAACAAAGCAGCAGCATCACAATCCCGAATGGCAAGTTATATTAAAAAGCTGCAGTGATAAAAATAGAAGGGTTCTGGCACAAAAACAGACCTGTGGATCAATGGAACAGAATAGAGGAAACAGACACAATTACAGATATATTCAGGCATCTGACAAAAATAAACACTTGAGGGAAGATAGATTCTTTAGCAAATCTTGTTGGGAAACGTGGCTGTTCACATGCAGAAGATTGAGTCTAGACCCATGGCTCTCACTAAATACTAAATTAAAGTCAAAAGGGATCAAAGACATAAATCTTAAACTAAAACACTTAACCTGCTGGATGATGATAGGTAAAACTCTTGAAGTCATAGGCACGTGTTGCTAAACACAAGCCCAACTGCATAAGAACTAATGTCAAGAATCATCAAATGGGATTTTATCAAATTAAAAAGCTTCCACAAGGCAAAGGAAACACCCAACAGAGAGAAGAGACAACATAGAGAATGAGCAAAAAAATTTTGCCAGCTACTCCTTAGACAGAGGACTAATACCCAGAACATAGAAACAGCTCAAAAAGCTAGACCTCCCAAAATAAAAGATCCAATCCAAATTGAGCTACTGAAATGATTGAACACTTCTCAGAAGAAAAAGTACAGATGAGCAATATATACAAGAAAGAATGTGCAGCATCTCTGGCCATTAGAGAAATCCAAGTTAAAATAACACTGAGATCCTTCCTTACTCCTGAAAACAATGGCTATCACCAACAAATCAAATAATAATGAATGCTGGCTAGGCTTCACGTGGAAAAGGAATTCTACATTGTTTCTGGGAATGTAAACTAGTACAACCACTATAGGAATCAGTATGGAGCTTCTTCAAAAAAACTGAAACAAGATATTCCATTTGACCTCGGTTTTCCCCTTCTAGGTATCTTGCCCAAAGAATTAAAGACATCATATTACAGTGATGGAGAAAGAAAATGTGGTATTTGTATGCAATGGGTTACTACTGTGCTATAAATATAAATTTGTGCCATCTGTAGGGAAACGGATACACATTGAGACCATATGTTAAGAGAAATAAATCAGACACACACATTCAACAGTGCATGATTTCTCTTACATGAGAAACCCAAAGTAAATACATTAAAGAACATAATAAAAGATAATAAGAACCAGAGATATAAATCTTTTGCAAATGGGAAGAGGATGAAGAGATGGAGGGAGGGGGAAGAAAGGGAGGGGAAGAGGATGTCAAAAAATGTAAAAAGAATTAAGATCTGTCATATACATGTAACAATTCTCCACAATGAGTGTAAACATTATGTACTACAAACATGGACTAATAAAAATAAAAATTAATAAGAAAGCAATTATAAGATTGTAGATATGAACACCTATATAATAAATAGTGCTGAAGTAGGTTAAACATTACAACTCAAATAACAAGATAAAAGACAAAAATTCAACTATGTCTTACTTACGAGTGGCATGAATAACATATGAAGAACAAAAGGACAGAAAATAGCATGCCACATAAACATTCACCGAAAGTAAGGCAGGACAGTTAATCAGATGAAGCAGACTTCAGGTAAATATATCCTACTTATGGTAGATTATATATGATGATGACAGGGGTAATGCAGGGTCCTTTGAAAGCTGAAGGAAGAGGCCTTTAATACGTTACCGACACATATGGCATTTCCTGTAGTTTTTGTGTAAATATTTTTGTCAGTTTCATCTTATTTCTATTTTGCCAAGAATTTGTATCATAATTGAAGTATTGTATATTTTCTCCCTTTTTATATCACTGTGATAAGTTATACTTATCAAATTTTCAAATGTGTCAGATCTCCTTCTCTTTCCTGGAATAAAATTTTTCATTGTGACATATTATACTTCATATGTACTCCTGGATGCATTTTTCAAACATTCTCCTTAGTCTTTCGCAACTGTGCTCATGAGAGGATTCGTAGTACTCCTTTACTACAAAGTTTTCCTCCTAGCTTTGGTACCAAGATTATGCTGGCCTAATGAAACTTACTCTATACCAACAAAGTGTTTATTTAGAAACAGGTATATTTCTGATTTAAATGGCTAGGAAAATTCATTTGTGCAGTTATGTGAGCTTAGAGTTAATTTTGTGGGATGCTTTCTTGAAATGGATTCCAGGTTTTAAATATGTAGAAACACTCAGATTTTCTAATTTTTCCTGTGCTAGTGTTTTGAGAAATTGTTTATCTACATTGGTGTAATCTTTACAGTATCCTTTATGATTATTTTGGCACCTATAGAATTTATAGGGATATATATTCTCACTAATAATTTATATTTTCTTTTTTAAATCCTTTAGTGGTCTTGCTGGAGGTTTTAAAATTTTATTAAATTTTAGAGCTAATTTTTTGCTTTAATTATCTATTCTGTTGTAAGTTTATTTTTTATCGCATTCTGTGCTAAGCTCATTTGTACATGTTTTTTCACTGTTAATTTCTTTGGATTCACACTTATGTGATCTAAGATTTAAAGTAATTTTTGTTTGTCTCCAAGGACAAACTTATTTATCTATCAAAACATTTCCTAATTTACATTGTAATTTTCCCAGTTTGGTCAGATAATATACTTGAAATTGTTAAGGCTTTTTATTATTTTAAAAGTATTTTTAAAAAACTAAACACATGTACTATATGATCCAGCTAATCCTAGACCTTTGTCCTAGAAAGATTAAAAATTTCCCCAAAAAACTTGTACACAATAGTTCATAGCAGCTTAATTTTTAATAACCCCAAGTTGGAATCAACCAAAACATACTATTTTTTCAATTAAGTGAATTTATACTTATTTCCAATTAAGAAAATATGTGAAAAAGATAGTCTCCGGTTAATGATATACTGGATAAATTTATTAATGAATATATATATTGTAACCCGATCTATGGATTGAATCTGCATTCACATTCAAAAAAGCCCGATAATTTTCTACATAAAGTATCTTATTTATCTGACTGGATAACTGATTTTGGTGACTTCCCAAATACTTAAATGGAATCATACTTTAAACAAATAATGTCACAGAATAAAACTGTAAGAATCCCTCCACTGCTACTTTCTTGACTTGCTAATTTTCTCCTCAAAATTCAAAAGAATAAAATTTGAAAGGAATCCTAATAAACCACCTTTAAATTTCCTTTATCATTTTAATATCTTTGTCTTTACATAGTTCTCCTTTAATTATTTTTATTTATATTTTAGATCATTAAATTATCTTTGGATTTAAAAGTCTCTTTTTTTAAGAGAAGATAAATGTTATGTTTATTTCCACCTATTTATTTAAATGATATTTTTCTTTTTTATTAGTATATGTTTGCTATTCATAATAAATACAGTCATTATGTGCATGTATCCACTCCCCAAGATGATTGTAAACTGCAATCCTGTACTAACAAAATTTTTTAAAGTTAAAAAAGTAGTCATTGTTCAAAATTGGTAGCTACAGATATCACATCTAATTTTTCATAATTTTTACCTAGATGAAGTGACATAAATAGACTTTAGACATAACAGAATAAAAATTTTGTATCAAGAATTTGGAGAGGGCTGGTGAGATGGCTCAGCGGCATAAGTGCCTGCCTGGCAAGCGTGAGGGCCTGAGTTCGACTGCCGGATCCCACATACGAAAAAAGGACCGGTGATATCGCTCAGCAGCATGCGCGCCTGCTGGTGCGTGAGGTCCTAAGGTCGACCCCGGTACCCACAAAAAAAAAAAAAAAGAATATTATTCTAGGGCCGGTGAGATAGCTCAGTGGCATAAGCGACTGCCTGGCAAGTGCGAGGTCCTGAGGTCAACCCCCCGGTACCCACAAAAAAATAAAAAATAAAAAAAAGAATTTGGAGAAAAGAACTCTTTAATAGGAGGAAGACGTGCTGCAGTCAATGAACGTTGGTTTGACCTAAGAGTCTTCGTGTGGGAGGATATTGACACACACCACAAATCATCACTGGTAATGAGTATTATTCTCTGCAGTTACCAAAAGCAATAGGAGTAAAACATTATTAATTTTCCATCTCATCTTCTAAACATTAATTTTTATTTCAAGAATTTTTTTTTGCAAAACATGCTGAGAAAGTTTAACTTTCTAACAACCTCCCCTCTTTGTTTCTTTCCTCCCCAAATGATGATAAAGGAATATACACAGGGATGCTGGTGTCTTTTTCATGCCCTGGAATGAAGAGGACTCTGAGACTTCCAGGAAACTATTGATCTTTAGTCGGTTGATTTAGTTGCTACTCTTCCCCAGTGTTGTTCCACAAAGAATTCCCCAATTACTTCAATTGCCTGAGATTTTATTGTCTCAGTTGGATAAGAAGCTGTCAGGAGGAAGTGGTTCGTACTCAGCTGACTTGTCCAAACCAGCATTGGTCATATTTTACATTCTTTGGCGGTGTGATAGTGGCTGTAATCTCACTTTTGTATATTGTGTGATAACTAGGCAACTTGTGGACGGACCTTAAGAGAACATCTATGGTACTCATGGCAAGTAGAGACTGTGTATGGAGGCTCCTTAAGATGAAAAAAGAAAATGGGAAATTGCAAAGACCATGACAGAGACACATCACTGTCTTGTCACTGGCTCTCCACTGGTCATATTAAAGAAAATTGAGTTTAGAACAAAAATGGGAATCATCGTGCCCACTGGGGGTGGTGCTGGGCTAGAGCCATCTTGTGGTAGTCAGATGGGAACCTCTAGCAAGAGCAACCTAAAGCAGTAGACAGCTTCTGTGAGGTGCCCCTTAGAAAAGAGGGAGAGGAATTTATTAAAATTCTTTTTTTTTTTTAAAGTTAGTCAGGATTGTATAGTAGGTTAGGAGTGCAGAGATATTTCTTCAAAGAAATTTCCACTAGTGAGTGCTATGGTTTGAATGTGTCATCCAAAATTCACGTGTTGGAAGCTTAATTCACTTGTACCATTATTAAGAAGTGGGATCTAAAAAAAAAGAAAAGAAGAAGAAATCTCAAAAGAGATGACTCTGTCTTGAGGGAAAAACCCTCATGAATGGATAAGTGTGGCTATCATGGGAGTAAATTTGTTATCCTGGAAATGGGGTGTTAAAAAGGGAGTTGCAGCCTGGCCTGATGGTGTGAGCTAGTAATCCCTGCACTTTGGGAGGTTAACACAGGAGGACTGCAAGTTCAAGGCCAGCCTGGAAAATTCAGTGACTTAGCAAGACTCTGTCTTGAAATAAAAAAATGAAAATTAAAAAAAGGCTGGAAATGTAGCTCAATGTGAAGGCCTTGGGTTAAATACCTAGTACTGTACATACATACATACATGTACATACATATATACACATATATATGTATATATAGGTACATACTTATTATATACATAAGTACATGCATACATACATATATGTACATACATATATACATAGATACATAAAGTTATCTTGCCCTTCATATTTGACTCTTTTGCATGCACTCACTTGCCTTCTTCCCTTCTGCAGTCCAAAGGCCCTCAGAAAATGTTGCTCCTCAACCTGGGATTTCCTAGCCATTGAAAATCTTCATGCTTTATAAATTACCCAGTTGGTGGCACTCAGTTATAGCATCAGAAATCTGACAACCAGGTGATGTTATGGCTTCGTCCTTGCTTCATTTCCTCCTCTGCTAATTGTTACCAAGGAAAGGGAGTATGTTCTGGTGATGTTCAGAGCAAGCCACAGACTGATTCTGTTTAGATCAGAAGGCATCTGTTACAGCTTGTACCTAGATAGCCCCACAAAGCCACACGTGGTCATAGGTGGGGGTTTTCAGAAGTGCCTGGATCTAAGGTGTGTGCTGCTGGGATCAAGGATGTGATGCTGGGTTTATTTCATGGTGCAATGCTAGGATTAAGGCTGTCTCACCCTGGGTGTGAGCGCTACTCATCCTAAAGGTGGAGAGCATGGGTAAGACATAAGGGATAGAAAGAGGATCACTGCTTATCACTTGTTGCTTGCTGCTGCTGCTTGTCTTCTGCTGCCTCCTGCCTGTTCTGCGATGCCCCTCTGCCATGCCACCCTGTCTTGGAGACCGCCAATTATGGACTGAAAAACTCTACAAACTGTGAGCCAAAATAAACCTTTACTCCTTTAACTTTGGGCATCGGTTATTTTGACTCAATATTGAGAAAATTAACTAAGATAGCACCAAAACCCCTATTTTGGGAAATAAACTGTTCTCTCCCTTGGTAATTGACACTCATAATTACCAAGATAGTCTCATAATCTGTGGACAAATACAATATTCCTGATATATATAAGTACACCAAGAGAGGAAATGTCAGAAATTCTAAGAAAGAGCATAAAATCTTTCATGAGGACAATGCGTTCTTTCTTGGTTGTACATATTAGATGTTACTCTGCTGAATAAGACCAACGCTAAGGCTGAGAAGTCAAGGGAAATAGGCTCATCCATTTATACATCTGGATGTGGTTCCATTGCAGCCAGATGCTCTTCCTGAGTAGAAGAGTGGTAATGTGCCCTCTTATTCATTCATTATGGTGTTTTAAGTTCAGTGAAGCTGGAAAGCCATCACTGTCCCTTGTACAGATGGGGTGAAGCTTAGCCAATTCCCACCCAGATCTTTGTCACTCCCATTGTGTCAGAACTTGTGACCTCACCACTCTGGTCACCTAGGAGATAAAAAAAAAAGCTGGGGCAGAGAATTGCATGCTCTCTCGCCCATCCCAATGGCGGTGATTGAACCAGGGTCCAATTTATACCCAAATGGTTTTCCGTGGGCCTTTGCCCTATTTGTTATATCATTTGTGTTATTTCTTTGTCTCATATTCTCTCCCCTTTTCCTTGACATAGACCAACACATAAAAAATTGTAAGTACCATGGGGGGCCTTTGGGCACAGGGTAACTCTAGTGACAGAATGCGTGTATGGAGGGAGAGGGAGGAAGTCTTTTACACTGTGAGAAACAGGAAAACAGTGTCTGCTTTTCTCTGGTCTCCAAGATCCAATGATTGGAGGCTGAGAGGTCTTAGAAATTGCAATCTTAAATATGATAGAAGACACAGAATGGGACAGGATTAGGAAGTTTATTATTGGTGTACTTGTAAGCATGAGGAAGGTTCTTGGGCCCTGACTGAGCTGACTGGGGGTAACAGGGCATCAATATGGGGAACCCTGCGAAATCTGAGGATATGTGAGCAAGTTTCCAGACAATGGACTCTGATCAAGTGTGCTTTGTTTTAGTCTTGCTCCGATGCAGGCGTTCTCAGCATGATACTATTTACAAGGACAAAGACGGCAATGAGATAAAGATGGATCATCTGGGAAAGCCAGGCAAGTATATTTTGTCCCTCACCTCTGCGTTCTTTTGGCCACACATGGCAACTCTTTTCAGTTCCACAGACTATGTGCTGGATAACTGAGCATTCCAGGCCCAATGCAAGGCCCAGGGAGGCAGCCTCTTCATGATCCATATAAGACTCATCTTTCCTTATGGTTAACTTTAGGGCTGTGAGGCTTCTCTCTAAAAAAATTTTTTTTTTAAGCAGAGATTTGGTTTTGAGCCCTCACTAACTCTCATTGGTTGAATTGTTTCTTTTTTGTCATCTCTACTTGGGATTTATTTTAATCAAATTCCCTCTTAAGTGATTCAGTGACTAAGCCAGAATTGTTTAAGTTAGACAATGAGAGAAAATATGGCTGTTCTCCAGGAAATGTCTATAAATTTACTTTTGTGATAGAGAAGAGGGAAGAAGGACTTTGTAAAGATGAGGTCTTCATGCAAAAATCCCAGTGATATTGAAAATCCATTTTTTCTTTCTGACGTTTTGAACACTTCTTGCCTGTAACTGCTGTAGATAACAGGGACGTTGGTTGTTTGATTTGGTTTGGCTTGGTTTCCTTGTGTTACAGGGTCTTGAACGTGGTAATAACCTTCTTGATCACTGAGCTACATCCCCAGCCCATGATCACAATTCCTGCAGATCATGTATTATGGGACTTGCCCCTTCCTCAAAAGTTATCTCTGCTCTCTTTCCTCCATTTTATGACTTGTGACATCATAGGAAGGGACCACCCTGAATTCCAGGGATCTCTGTGGTCCCATGACTTTTTCTTTCTTTCTGAATATGTCCTATAGATACTTGTCCCAGGTTTCTCTCATGTAAAGTTAACATGCTTTCTCTGCAAAAATTTATTTTATCACTTTGAGATATTAAAAATAAGTGCCTGTCTGAATACATATTTGGGCTTGGGAAAATTTTTTGTTTTTAAACTCAAGGGATGAATGATACTATACAGTTAAATTTGTCACATTCCCAAACATAATCAAATTATGTGATGGGTTTAAGTGTATACAACGAGAATTCTAGTCCCAAACTGCCATTTCTGTAAATGGTAAAATGAGGAGTGATCAAAAATATGGTGAATGCTTACATTTTTTTTTAAACATTACAATAAAAGGCATTGTCATTAATCACTCTCAAAATACTCCCCCCACTTTGAACACTTGTTCTTTCCACTGTCTGAAGCAGCCCTGTGTCATGTCTTTAGTTGAACTGTCTGGTTCCCTTGATGTCCTGAATCAATTCGGAAGATTTACTTTTCATGGAATTTTAATGTTGAGGAAAAGCTACATGTCCCATGGTGCCAGATCCTGTACACTCTAATGTTTTACGAGCCTGCCTTTCTGTTGGAAAGCACTGCAGCACCATTCATATATTTTTTATCACACCTCATAAAAACAGAAAAGATTATTAAAACTGCTTCTGAAGTTGGCTGTAATAAGGGATAAGCATGTTGGAAAAGAGAGAGGGTATTTTTTTTTTTTTGTGGGTACCGGGGGGTTGACCTCAGGACCTCGCGCGCCAACAGGCACTCATGCCGCTGAGCGATATCACCGGCCCCTTTTTCGTATGTGGGATCCAAGAGTCGAACTCGGGCCCTCACGCTTGCAAGGCAGGCGCTTATGCCGCTGAGCCATCTCACCGGCCCGAGAGAGGGTATTTTGAGGAAGATTACTGAAAATGAGTCTTTTACTGTAACAGCTGTTTAAACATTCACCATATATTTTGATCATGTTGCATATATTATAATGAGATACATAATTTAATGAAGTTGGCTAAGTGAATTGCTTCAAACTTTACATGAGATCACTGTGACTCTCAGGTACTTGTACAAATAACTCTACTATGTCAATTCAAGCTTGAATTCTACCCTCTGATAATATTCTTGAGACCCATCTTTGCCTATAGATCCCAAAGCCAGAAAAGTGATGGTTTGAAAGAGGTCAGATGTGGGACTTTGTCTGAAACTTCTTATTCCAGCAATTTGTAGATGAGCATTTAACCCGTGAAAAGGGAAGGAGACATCAGTATATAACCTGCGGCCTCTGGTATCTGAGCAAGGAAAGGGGAAGTGAGTACAGCTGTCCTTTCTAAGAGTTCAGAACATGAGTGGGCTCCTATCTCTTTTGTACAATTTTCTCATTTCATTGCATTTGTCAGAATTCTCTGTATCCTCACAGATGCCAGTAAATCCAGGAATCTGTAGGTTATGTCTCCTCCTACACCATTCACAGTATTGATGTTGCGCACAACTTGTGCTACTGAGACCCTATTTCTAAAATCTGAATGTTCATTCCTTCAAATATCAACTGGCTTTTGTGCTAATTTTGTGAACCAAAATGTGGGGAGTTTGGTGAGCTACTAAAATATGGGCATTTTGGTGACATTTTCTTAAATTATTCTCATCATTGCCTCTAGTACAATAGATTGATTTTTCTTATAGATAAATAGTGCTTTGGGCAAGATGGGGAGAAACTAATTACAGATTTTCTTATAAGCTAATAGAATATTAGAGCTAAAAAGGACTGGTGCTGATACAGGCAATATTAGCTATAACACTCTTAATTAGCCAATGCAAAAAACCTCTTGTTTTCTCTTTGCTGGGGAAGGAAGATGAAAGTTGTAAGTTCTTTGGTGGCTACTGACTTCTAGATCTTAGGGAACAGCAACTACTTAGGGACAGTTTATAAACATTGGCATTGTCTGCAGAGTTATGGAGAATCAGAGCAAAATCACAAAGAAAGATTTGGTATTTTATTGGGGGATAGATAAGCTGGACCTGTTTCCTTTCTTCCCATTTATTGTGTATTCACCTTGTAAAACAATAATTTCCTGCGATGAGCATTTGCCAGACTAAGGGTCAAAGGTCATGTTGTCCTATGCTAATAGGACTTCTCTAAGTGTTTGAAGATACAAAGAAATGTGTAGTCTTTTGCAAATTTCCACTCTCTGAGCACAGTATTTTCCTTCTGCTGGGTCATAGATGTAACCAAGAAACTTCCTTGTAGTTTCAGTGTGTCCTCTGGAGTCACCGAGGAGAGAAGTTCTGAGAGGAGAGGAAGATGGGACAGGAAAAGATCCCTCAGTACTCGTGAGAATAACAAGAGAGTCCGGAGATTCTACAACTGAGATCTGTACTCCTGGGCCATCAGTTTGAGAATAACTGAGCCTATTATGAGTCACCTGTAGCAATGTATCACAGTCAGGAGACAGATTCTGAGACCTCCTATTATCTATGCTTACTGTGGAAAAAAGAATATAATAAATATTTTGAAACTCTCAGAAAAGTTCTATTTTGCAAGGAAATTTTTGTTCAATTTCTGGCTTCTTTCACTGTTTTATTCAATCCAAATCTCAGTCTGATTTCCTCCTCCCAGGTGAAACCACAGGTGAATAACAGGCCATCTTCTGCTGCTGAAACAACTTGTGGAGTCATTCCTACAGGTGAAGAAAAAGTCATGATCACTCTACAACTAAGCAATGTTTGAATCCAAAATGACAGCTTTTCCTTCTCTCTATTCAGATGGACCTGTAGAACATCACTTGAACATTCTAAAATGTTCTGTCTAGGTTATACTGTTTTCTTATATGAATGCTATAATCCTTGCAGTCTTACTACAGTAGAATACAGTGCTATGGAGGAGGAACTGCTGTAGATTTTCTTTTCCTATTCAAACTGTGATGGCTCCTATGCTACTCAGCTTTCCATCAGTATATCAAATGCATGACATTTGTTTTAGTTCACAGTTTTGGAGGATCCAGTCCATGCCTGATTGGCCCTGCTGCTTTTTGTCTATGGCAAGGCTGCAAACCATGGCACAATTGCACAGCAGAGCAAAAACACTTACCTCATAGTCAGGTACTAAAAGAGAGAGGGAGAAGGAGGGCATGAGGTCCCTCTGTCCCCTTCAAGAGCAAGACCCCGATTATTTGAAAATCTCCACTAGGCCTCACCTTGTAAAGTTTCTGCAACCTCCCAATAGTGCTAAGCTGGGGAACAAGCCACGGGCCTTTGGGGGACACTTATACAAACCATATCAGCTTCCAAAATATTATTTCTTTGCTATCAAATGAAAAAAATGTTATCTCTCCTCTTTCACCATAGGTGTTCTTCTTAAGTTCCACCATATAATTCATTGTCATGGGTACCTCTCTTATATATTTCTGTGTCTACTCTTCCTCTCTGTCCATTCTTTTAACTGTATGCAGTAACTGGGTTATGATGGATTATTAGGTCATCCAAGGGGAAATCTCTAGAAGATGTATTAAAGGTATAATAGGGACAGGAGGGGGGAGAGAAAGAGGGAGAGAGAGAGAAAGGAGAGACAGAGACATAGAGACAGAAAGACAGAGAGAGAGAAAGACACCTCATAGAATAGTTTTCTTGTGAGATGAACTTTTGGTAGTAGAAATATAAAACTTCTGGTCCTGTCAGAACGTTATATGAGGGATTTCTACATGACATAGGAAGTTAAGATATTTTGGAAAAGTCTCTTCATTGTCTGATAATAATAACAATTTGTGATAAGGAACCATAAAGTCCAAATTCACTCTAAGATATTCAAAGCAGACATGCAGTATTAGTCTCTTGCATCTACATCTGTTTGTTTGGAGTGTGTGTTATTTTCTATGTACGTATATCACCATTTTTCTGTTCATATGCCCCTGAGTTTTCTGGAGGCACATTTCTTCCTTTTCACTTTATATTTTATTTTTCATTGCTTTCTTTTTCCATTTTTTAATTAATTTTTATTGATTTTTTGCAAAATTATAAGTCATTTTTCCTATTCTTTCCATTTGGAGGCTTATGTCTGTCTTTTTTATTACTTTGTCTCCTAAGGCTAATTCTTACTGAGTAATTTCTTTTATACTCTTTGGTCCACCTGATCAACAAATTTCTTGCCAATATTTTTCATTCTTTGTGTTTCACCACTTTAAAAGGAGAAAATGAAACTCTAAGGCACACTTGCTCCATTCCCCAAAATGTAGTTTTTTTCCAGGGTAGTGTAATTCTCTTGAATTCAAGGAGACCAAGGGGTTTTAAATCAGACATCAAACTAACTGCTGTTTAGGTGTTTAAAGCAGAAAGTGGCTTACTACAGAAAATTAATACACCCACAGCATCCTCATGAGGAAGTTCCAAAACCCCCAGGAAGCCACTGCTAAAGATTCCCATGCTGCATCACAAAGGTTAATATTTTTCAGTGTGCAAAATGCAAAGCCCTCTGCAATACTAAAACTCCCCAGAATAGGTCCCACTGGTGGCACAAGCCCAGATGCTTCCTGTGAGGATGGTGAGAAATACAGTTCTCAGCCATAGACTCAGCCATTCCAGAAGTGCATGAAAGAAGGAAGGAATGATTGGGAGGATGGACATTAGGAGGTAATGCAGCTCAGTTGCTGCTTCTGTGTAAAGGGGAGCTCGCTATTTACATTAGCAGGAACCTAGTGCTCACACCACAGGATTCCTCTAACTACTCTACTGCTGCTCTTCACTGTGGATCCTCAGGTTGCTGGGTTAGGATGGCTTAACTGTGGCAAAGATCCTCTTAGAATCAATTGCAGGCATGAAATACATCTTAACTTTGTAAAAACACCCTATAGGTACAATAATTTTCAGTGGATTTCTCCATGTTCTTGACAATTTAAACTTACATATCTTCACATCAAGATTGCAGTCTTAATATTCTCCCCTGGAAACCATTACTCTTGAAATATGCTTCCTACCTAATAATATGTGAAGAAAGTTGACAGCAGTGACTCCATTTTGTGACCCAGTCTCCATCTTGTGTTGTATTTACTGCTCTATGAACTGTCTCATGTGGCAAAAGGAAGTTATTCACTGAGGACTGTATAAAGGAAACTATTTCCTAAAACAATTACACAGTCTTAGCTGGTCTGTGCTGAGCCAGTGAAATGTAGAAATAAATTTGTCGTACACTCATATTCTTGACAAGCAACCTACAAAGGTGCTGTAGCCGGAATGTTGTGCAACTGGTCCATCAGTTAAAGGTTTGAGTTCCACAGCCGTGATACTGGGGTGTAGTGAAAATGTAAGAGGTGGTATTTATTAAAATATATTTTTTATTATTCAATCTCAGGTGTAAATTGAGATTAAAGATTCAAGCTTTCTTCTTTGAGTTACTATTTATTGCTAATTTTTCTAAGAGTCCACTAAGAATTTCTCAATTATTTAAGCAAAAGATATAAACTACAACTTTATATCCTCCAGTGAATGAGAAGCTTACAGAGTGAACATGGCACACCTTAGATTCTCAGGCAGTGTCATGGTGGCACGATTTTTTGTGCTTTGGGTGAGAAATACAGAACTTGTAGACTTTGAGAGCAAACACATAGCAGAGAGATGCTGAACATGAGGGCTCCTGGAGGTGAAATGTAAAAAGCTGGGATATGGCAAATTCATGATTCATTACCATCGTGTTGGTTGCTCTGTGCTGGTTGCCTTAGAGAAAGTTTAGCAAGAATTGGTATCAGCGTGCCCTGCTGGGGTACAGTTATCCTGTGGCAGTGGGCTTCAAATCTCTAGAAAGAGTGACTTTAATCATAATACAGCTTTTTTTGTATGGCACTCTTCAGAAATAGGGAGAATGGACTGCTCTTCAGTCTTGGAAAAATGTTAGGTTGGCCTGTGTATTGGCTAGAAGTGTGAAAATACGACTTCACATGAAGTTCCCCTTGTGAGCAAGCATCTGCTCTTCTACAAGGTGAGGTTATAGGTCGGCTGTCTCCACACTCTGTTTCCAGAATTGCTGACAAGGGAGCATGTTCTGGTGATGCTCAGAGCATCTGCTGCCTGATACCCTGTTTAGCTTAGAAAACAACATAACCTCCTTATTGACACATATGACTGGGAATAGTACCACAGTCAATGGGACACACATTCCTAAAATAAACAACTACGCTGAGACACGGGTGCCAAAGCTTCTGGGAAGGGATGTGGAATTTCTTCTACAGTTCAATTGAGGCTGCTTCTCTGTGTCCTAAGCTTTAGCAGGATGCCCAGTTTAAGTTCAGCCTCTTTGTACTTCCCACAGGACTTCACACCAGTACTTTCCTGTGTCCATAATCCATTTGTCCCCATGGTTAGGCATGACAAGCCTGTGGAAATGATCAATTGTCCTTGCAGGGCTTCTCAACCAATTAGACATGTCCAGCACCCTGTCTCCCTCAAGACAGCCAGAATAGAGCCACAGCCAAGTGGCTGACACTGTTTAAGCCTCTGCCAGGCCCCAGTAATTAGCGCCCACTGAACCCGAGAGGCCTGCACTGCAGATCTCCACTGTCCCAGATCACTTCATGCCTCCTCCACTGGCTTGCATATCATCTCAAAGAGCACAGAAAGGGTTGTTGTTACTCACGAAATAAGTTGTGGGAAAATGGAGGAATAGGAAGACTTGAAAGTATCATCCATGATTGATGAATCTAGGCACAGAAAGGAAGGCAGAGTTTCAATGTTGCATGGATTCTAGGCATTCATGTGATTTGTCCTAGTCATGAACAAGAGTGAAGTGTGTCCAACCGAACCAAACCGGATATTCATTTTCTATTACTGGTTAGCTGCAAACAATTCTGTTATAGCTTATATCTAAATGTCTCCCCAAAGCCTACTATTCTCATAAATGGAAGTTTAGGGAGGTGACAGAATCATGTGTGTGACACTGGATCACTGGTGTGTGACAATCGAATTAGTCCACTGATTTCATTTCTAAATTCCAATGCCCTATCATCTGTCCCAAGCCTCCTGTCTTCTGGTCTCTTTCATTTTCGCTATTATTCCAAATGTAACATTTGTTTGACTTAAGTGTCATCTAGCTTCTTTTCTTCCTTCTACTTATCAGTTCCCCTCTATTGTCACTCTCCTTCCTGTAAAGTTTATATGATATTATAATAAACTGCAAACATTCTCTTGCCCAGATGAAGGATTTCTTGGCTTAATGGACATCCCATTATGTCTACATGACTGTGTATGAATAAATACAGGATAAACCTAACTGTTCACTTGTTTCAAGCCAGTTCCTGAAATATGAGTTTCAGTGCAGAAAACTTTAATTAGTGTCATTAAAAACTTACTATAGAATTCTGCTGAACCCTCAGTAGTTTTGATAGTCTTATTATTTTTTCTTTAGTTATCATTATTTTTATTACTTTGTTAAATGTTCCATAGAATTCTAAGTGCCTCTTTTACCTTGGCCCACCAATCATCTAAAGGCCAAAATGGAATGTCCAGTATGTTTCTACTAGATTTCAGTTCCCTTGGTAGTATGTGAAAAGCTGAAGTTTCAGTAAACAATAAACTTCTAGGTAATTTGACATATATTCGGAAGGGCTTTGACCTCAACTGCTCCTCTCCAAGTCTACTAACCTGAGAGATTTCACATGTGCCACAAAGAGGGTACCAGTTTCTAAGCATCTTGATTTCCATTTGTCCTACACAAAGATTTGCCATTCGTAATTCAGGACTTGAATATCCTAGGAAGACATAAGGCTTTAGAGAAGAGACCATGACTTGTCTCCAGTGCTACACTCCCAATGTGTAGCCCCAATAAATCGTCATATCAAATCTCACAAAATGTGTCAACTCCAACTTCTCTGCTGCTGTTATAAGTGACTTCCAAATGGGGTCACAATGCAAGGTGAGTTTCTTATCCTTCCCACCTGAGTTTTTCAGCTCAAATAGGACCATTTCCTTTTCTAAAGTGCTCTCCTACATGGAAAGATATGGCCTCTCCACAACTTAATTCTCTACATAGCACAGTGGCAGCATGGAAAGAAATGTCAGAATTACAGACAGCTGCATGTGTCCCCATGGTCCATTTACACATGTTCACAGCTGGGCATATCAGCTGCAGCCAGCCTGAAGTGCCAGTGAAATACAAAATAATATTTCAAAGATTGGATTTTACGGTTCTCCAATATCTATCCCTGGCTGCAGTCTCCACATCTAACATTTTTTCCATTCATCATTAAGACATCTCATGTAGAAGAATCAGAAAATGATATATTTGCCTAACAGATTTTGGACTGGATTATGTGTTTATTTTCTATGACATGATGACACACCAGTCCTGAATTTATAATTCCTTGGAAGAAAATGAACTGCATAGTTAGTTTATATTAAAAATAAACCAAGAGTGGTGGTGAATGCCTGGAATCTCAGTACTCTAGGAGACTGAGGCAAGAGGATCTCAAATTCAAGCCTACCCTGTGCAATAGTGACTTAGCAAGATCTTGTCTCAAAATAATTAAATTATATTAAATTAAGTTAAATTTTAAAAGGGGTGAGAACATAAGCCTGGGTTGAATTCTCTAAAAACAAAAGAAAAGAAAAAATTAGATAATCTTACTATTAAAAATGGATCGTAAGATTCACAATCATTTTAAGAAGAAGACTAGAAATTTCCATTGGATTCAACTATTTCCCTTCTAGATATCTTTCCAAAAGAGTTAATGACATCCTATTATAAAAATATATGCTCATGTTTATAGCATCACAATTCATAATAGCCAAATCTTTGAAGCAGCCTATATGTCCACCAACAGATGAATGCATAAAGAAAGCAAAGAACTTACACATATGGAGTACTACTCTGCCACAAAAAAGAAAATTGAATCATGTAGAAGAATGTCTGCACCCTGGGACTATAATGTTAAGTGAAATAAATCAGACACAAAAGCTTAAATATCGTATGGTACCTCATATAAGAAAGCCAAAATATAAATATAGCACAAAATAGAAGATAGATAATAGCAAGTAGGGAAATAGATCTTTCTCAAATGGGAAGGGGATCAAGAGATGAAGGGAGGGGAGGGAAAGTATGTATAAAGTAATTAAAATGCATTATGTACATGTATCGACTCCCCACAGGAATGTCAACACGGGCCAGTGAGATGGCTTAGTGGCACAAGTGTCTGCTGGCACATGTGAGGTCTTGAGTTTGACTCCTTGTACACACATAAAAAGGAAAAAAGGGCTGGTGATATCACTCAGTGGCACAGTGCCTGCTGGCAAGCGCAAGGTCCTGAGTTCGACCCCCGGTACCCACATGGAAAAAAAAAAAAAGGAATGTAAACAATATGTACTACAAAAAGGTACCAATAAAAATTTTAAAAATACATAAAAAATTTATAAACGGCAAAAAAGGAGAAGACTGTAGTATAAGAATAGAAGGCTATCCTTATCTATGGTTATATTCAAGCAATACATCTAAGTAAATTAAAAACAAACAAAAATATCTTGCTGTTTATCTACAGTTGTTCAATCATATGGGGCGCCTTCCTCTTCCTCCAACATATCAGGCATAATCCTATCTTAGGACTTTCTAAGTGGCTGTTTCTTCTACCTACATTTTTTGTTCTCCACATATACACATAGTTACCTTTCTCACGTTTTTTGAGTCTTTGTACAAGTTTTACATCTTCAGGAAAGTCAACTCCAATTCAAAATTGTATTTTATCCTATACACACTATGAACTGCATTTTCTTCAATTTTTTTTTCTGTAGCCCTTAACATTTGACAATAGCACATATTTTTTTTTAAAGAGAAGAAAAAAACAAAACAAATCAAAAGAAGAACAAATTTTCAAAACAACATAATAGGAGGGTAACAATGGTTAATACATTACGTATTACTATCTTTAAGTTAGTTATTCAGGACACCAGACAATAGCATTCAATTGTCCAAACATTATTGGCACAAACCTTACTCTTCAATGAACTAAGTAAAAATGGTAGTGTATCTATCTTAACCATCTTATATATATATATATATATACAATTTTTTTCCCTTTCCCTTCTTTCTTTTCCCTATTCCAGTCTCTCTTTCCTTTTGACCAGTTTCTTTTTGATTCACCATATCTATTGTACATTTTGGATCTTATTTACTCTTTCAGTTTCTCATACTAGAGAGATAATACGATGCTTACACATGTGCTTCTGGTTTATTTCACTTATGAGTATTTTCTCGATTTGCATCCATTTACCTATAAAAGTCTCCAGTTTATCCTTCTTTATGGCTGAATAGTACTCCATTGTATAAAAATACCACATCTTTCTTATCCATTCCTCAGTTGATGGGCATTTGGGTTGTTTCCAAGATCTGGCTATTACAAATTGTGCTGCTATAAACATGGGTGCACATATATCGCTGTGGTACGATGTTTTTAATTCTTCTGGGAAGATGCCCAGAAGGGGAATAGCTGGGTCAAATGGGACCTCCAACCCTAGTTTTCTGAGGAATCTCCACACTGACTTCCACAGTGGCTGTACCAGTCGACACTCCCACCAACAGTGAAGAAGGGTTCCTTTTTCCCCACAGCCCCTCCAGCATTTGTTATTAGTTGATTTCTTAATAGTAGCCATTCTTTCTGGGGTGAGATGGTATCTCAGTGTTGTTTTAATTTGCATCTCTCGAATGACTAGTGATGTTGCACATTTTTTTGTATATTTGTTTGCCATTAGTATTTCTTCATCTGAGAAATGTGTATTCATCTCAGATGCCCATTTTTGGAGTGGGTCTTTAAATTTGGGAGGTCTGATTTTTTTGAGTTCTTTATATGTTCTCGATAGTAGTCCTTTGTCTGAGGAACAGCTGGCAAACATTTTTTCCCACGTTGTGGGTTGTCTCTTCACTCTGTTGGTGGTTTCTCTTGCTGTGCAAAAGCTTTTTAATAAGATGAGATCCCAGTTATTGATTCTTTGGGATAGTTCCCGTGCGGTTGAGTTTTTATTCATAAAGTCTTTGCCTACACCAATGTCTCCAAGGGTTTTACCTATCCTACTTTCCAGCAGATTTAATGTTTCTGTTTTAATATTTAGATCTCTGATCCATTTTGAATTTAGTTTAGTGCATGGTGAAAGATATGGATCTAGTTTTAATCTTCGGCATGTGTAGAGCCAGTTTTTCCAGCACCATTTATTAAAGAGGCTATCTTTCTTCCAGCGAATGTGTTTGGCACCTTTGTCAAAGATAAGGTGGCTTAGTATGTCTGGGGTTGTTTCAGCATCTTCTAATCTGTTCCATTGATCTTCAGGTCTGTTTTTTAATAGCACATATTTTATGTCACTGCAGAAGTTCTTTTGAATAGCGCTATACTACAATCTCCTACTAAACAAAGCACTGCATCTAGCATCAGGGTAAGTCATGTTTTCCAGTCATAATTTTGCTATTTCTTCCCCATAAAATTCAACTTTTTCAAAACGAGACTATACTTACTATACTAACATACTTATCTCTCATAAACTTCTTAACTTAAAATGATTTCCAGGGCAACAAAACTGCTTTCCTTAGGTTTACTAATGTCTCCCCTTTGCCAAACTCAGTGGAAAGTATTCAGTTTCATCTATGTCGGCCTCTAACAGGTTTCTGAATGAAACCCCTCCTTGCTGTGGATTGGATGTGGTCTGTTCCCCAAGTGTGCACACACTGGGGGCTTGGTTCCTAGTATGGTGATGTGGGCATAGATGGAACGTTTAGGAGGTGGGAAGTAGTGGAGGTCTCTAGGTCAGCTGGGAGTGTGTTCTTGAAAAGGACTGCAGTATTTCTCTTAAACATGGCTAGTTCTCCTGAGCACATTACTACAGAAATCTGGGCCAGACCCCACCTGCCTGCCTCTGGCTTCCTGTTGTGGATTCAATGCTTCCTCCCACCTGTGCTCTGCCTGCCACCATCTGCTATGATGTGGTGCAGGCAGAAGAGCTGCGCGAATGCAGGTGCTGTTCCCTGAACCTCTAAAACCGTGAGCTAAATAAATCTATCTTCTTCCTAAGTAGCTTGCCTCAGATATTTCATTACAGCAATAAAAATGTAATGCAACTCTCAATTTTGAAACATCCTCTGCCAAAGGCTTTAATGACCTGGTTTTCTCCAACCAATATTCTACAGTATCCTTTTAAAGCCTCTTTATGTCAATAAGCCATTAAATATTGCCACTTCTCAGGTCTAAAATTACCTTTTTTGAATCTAGATTACATTGTAATTCTGGACTAATATTTTATATGTTGATTTTAATCACCATTCACATATCTAGGACTCTTGTATTTATCTCACCATCCAAAACCAGTCTTCTGATCTCACTCTTCTATCCAGGTTACTACAGCCTTTATTTTTTATTTTTATTTTTTGTGGGTACCGGGGGTTGACCTCAGGACCTCGCATGCCAGGAGGCGCCCATGCCGCTGAGCGATATCACCGGCCCTTTTTTTGTATGTGGGATCTGGGAGTCGAACTCGGGCCCTCGCGCTTGCCAGGCAGGCGCTTATGCCGCTGAGCCATCTCACCGTCCACTACAGCCTTCTTTACTTGACTATTTTTACAAATACCTCAAGTTTAATTCTATAAAGCTGCATTCATCTCACCTTTCCAAGCTGCCCCTGCCAGGATTTTCTTCTCAGGAAGTTTTGAAATTACACTACATCTGTCCACTTAGTCCAGAAATCAGAAATACTGGAGTGATCTTTGAATCCTCTTTATCCATACTCCTATATTCAATGTATTATGTTCTGTTGATTCCAGAAAATAAATATTTATGGGGTCTGTTAACATTTTTCTACTCCACGAGGAACATTCTAATCAAAACTTTATGCTTGCATATGAATTTTCTAACAACTAGATACCATGCATCCAACAAGCTCACCTCCCAAGCGCACACACACACACACACACACTCACACGCACCCTGGAGTAGTCTTTCTTAAATGCAAATTTTCATTCCTATACACTTCATTAGTTTACTTTCAATTTAGGATAAAACACAAAATCCTTATTCCATAAGTGACTTTTCCCTTGCAAGAATTCCTTAAGGCTTTTTCTCTATATTCATTTAGATGTAACACTTCTTTTCCCAGCTACCTTTTAGTTCCTGGAATCAGACAAACATACTCTTGCATTTATAACTTCAGTAGAATGAGAACAATCTCTTTGAATTATCTTTCCAACAGTTTGTTTATATGATTAAATAGTACCTCTTCTTTAGACCTTTCCTTCAATATCACTTCACTGATATACTCTCTGACCATACAGATAGGTAATATCTAATTGTGCCATCTTATTTTATCTTGTACCTCCATTTCAGAAATCTTAAGTAAGTAATAAATTTTACTTATTCCCTTCATACATTTCTCCAGGTAATAGAGTAGGATTACTTTTACATAGTTCATCTATTTTTTACCTATAATATTAAGTAGCTGCTTCATAAATATTTATTAAATAAATGAATATGTAATTGAATGTATAAAGACAGACAAAGAGAGGAAGACAGAAAGAAATTACCTGAGTATATGAAACTAGTTTTCATATGAGAAGCACATATACTCTGCCTATACTCTGTCTCCATTTCCAGTATGGCTAAATCCAACCACCAAACATTTTGGTGAAATGAGTGATATGATTGCAAACCCGTATACAAGTGGCCTGTGAACAGCGACTTCAGGATTCTTTCTCTGCTATCAGCCATCGCATCCTGTACTTGCAACTCATTTCTTCCAGTGCACTTGATACTGTCATTCACAGCTTCAGTTCCATATTTTATTCATCTGTAACTTAAATATCAGAGGCATACTTCCAATCTCATTATCTGAACACAACATTACCTGCCATCGAAGTCAGGCAAAGACACTACAGTAATAGAAATTTGCAAGCAAATATCCTTGATAAAAAAGTCCTCAAAAAAAAAAAACTAGCAAATTAAATTCACTTTAAGAAGATCATACATTAGGATCACTTAGAATTTATTCCAGGGATGAAAGCATGGTTCACCCATGCAAACAATAAATACGATCTGTCATATTAACAGAATAAAAGGTAAAAAACATACGATCATCTCAATGTATACAAAAAGCATTTTGCTCAAGTGAACTTTCCTTTATGATGAAAACTCTCAAAAAATTAGGAACGGAAGGAATGTACTTCAACATGATAAAGATAACATGACATACCCAAAGTTACTTTCATACTCAATCATCCGAGGCTGAAAGATTTTTCTCTAAGATCAAGAACCATGACTACAGTTGCCACGTCTACTCTACATAATACTGGCCAGAGTATTAGGCAATAGAAAGAAACACTGATAGATACTGATAAAGTAACACTAATAGGTATTGTAGCACTGTATCTTTGTGAAGATGACATGGTCTCTGTTATGGCTTGTATCTAGATGTCCCTCCAACGCCTCATGTGCTAATAGGTGGTGCTTTTCAGAGATGGCTGGATATAGGGCTTGTGATACCAGGATTAAGGGTGTGTGGTACTAAATTACTCTACTGATTGGAATCAGAATAATTCTGGATTGCACCACCCAAAGTGGCTGGCAGCCTGCATGGGGTAAAAGGGAAAGAGAGGCTGCTCCTCACTGCCTGCTGTTTTCTGCTCACCTTGCTGTGGACTGTTCCTCCTCTGCAATCCCCCTCTACCATGCCTCCCTGCCTTGGAACCAGCCAACTCTGGAGTGGAATCCTTACAAACTGTGAGGTGAAACAAACCTTTCCTTTTTTAACTTGGGTTTTGGGTATTTTGTCTCAGCAATGAGAAAAGTGACTAAGACAGTCTTATATATAGAAAACCATAGAATTATCACCCAAAATTTGTAAAAATGTAAATGAATTCAGTGAAGTTACAGGATACAAAAAAAGCATACAAAAATCAGTTACTTTTTCTTGTACTGATAACAAAGTGAAAAAGGAAATTAAGAAAATAATCTGTTTACAATAGTATCAAAAATATTAAAATACTTAAGAATAGATTTAATCATAGAGATGGATTTTGTGTAACCACAAAATACTAATGAAAATATTTGAAAACATACACAAGTGGAAAGATAACCCACAGTCATAGATTGGAAGAATTATTTTTAAAATTCTTATACTTACCATAGAATAATCTATAGATTCAATATAATCCCTACATAAATTCTAATGGCAATTTTTATAGAAATAATAAAATTCATATAAAAGGGTCCCTGTTTCTGTTATAACAAAATGCTGGGTAATTTATAAAGGAAAGAAATTTATTGAGTTCAACTTTCTGGAAATCCAAGAACATAGCACTGGCATCTTCTTGGCATCTAGTGATGACTGCCCCATGCACTGAAGAAAAGCAAGGGGTAAGTGGGTATGTGTGGAAGCAGTGGAATACACATAAGAGAGATCACAGAGGAGTCAAGAAAGAAGCAAAAGTTGAACTTGTTCTTGTGGTAATGAGCTCACTAGTGCATGAATTCCCTCATGGCAGTTTAGCCCCCATGACTTAATTATGTCTTAAAAGTCCCATCACCTCTAAACTATGCTACATTAAAATCAAGGATGACCATGAATTTTGGCAGAAACAAACCATATCCAAACCATCCCCCCAAATAGAAGCAAAACATGAATGGTGGTTGCCAGGGTGTGAAAGAAGGAGAAAGGCAGTAGGTGATGGTCAAAGGGTACAAAGTTTGAATAATGTAAGATAAAAATATTCTAGAGAATTACTAGATGGCTTACTGCCCAGAGCTAAGAATACTATATTGCATAATTAAAGTTGGTATATCGTATTAATTAAGCATTCTTAACATCAAAAAAAAATTAATAATAAAGAGGGTAGCAGAGAAACTTTGGAATATAATCTGTATGTCTATAGCCTTGATGACAGTGATGGTTTCACAGGTATACACTTTTCCCCAAATTCATAGATAGTTACACCTTTTTGCGTATCAATCAAGAATTCATGGGCCAGTGAGATAGCTCAGCGGCATAAGCGCCTGCCTGGCAAGTGCAAGGTCCTGAGTTCGACTCCCGGTACCCACATACAAGAAAAGGGCCAGTGATATCGCTCAGCGGCACGGGTGCCTGCTGGCATGCGAAGTCCTGAGTTCGACCCCCAGTACCCACACACAAAAAGAGAGAATTCATGAAAATGTTTCTTAAAAGACAAAAAAAGGATTGTCTTTGTTCCTTTTCTCATTGCTGGGGCTAAATACTGGACACCCACAAGTTAAAGGAGGAAAGATTTATTTTGGCTCACAGTTTGTAGAGGTTTCAGTCCATAGTTGGCTGGCTTCAAGGCAGGGTGGGATTACAGAGGGGCATCACAGAGGAGAAACAGTTCACAGCAGACAGAAGGAACAGCAGCAAGCAGCAGCAAGCTTGCCTTCTTTCTGTCCCTTGATATCCAGACTATAAGCCTACTGGTTTGTGCCACCCACACCCAAGTTGGGGTTTCCATTATCTGTACCATTAAGCCCAGTATCACACCCCAATCCAGCTTCACATACTCATGATCCAGCAACCTCCCAAAAGCTCCAGTATGAGCACACGAAGACTTGGGAGGACATTTAGATACAAGCCATAATAAGGAGAGATAGTGAGAATTTGACAATATCAGACTTGGCAAGGGTGAGTCTCATTCAGTGACAGGCAGGAATACTTCCAAGCTTCAGGTGTTCCACACTGCGTGTATTTAATTTCACTGGTCAGTCATAAATTATAAATTACTGCCACATGTCTCTCACTCATAGTTAATTCTCACTAAACATATTATAAAATTATATTGTAAATATGTACCTGTATTAATTATTTTATAGGAAATATGTACCTTGACAAGCCATGAAAAGCATTCTGCTCTACTTGGTAGTCATATTTATACTTGCAAAATAATAATTTGGAGTTTTATTTATATAGCCTTCTGCTATAAATTTGGTAATGAATAAATCCTGCTGAATCAAATAATTTTGGTTGTCTTGACAATACTCTTCTTTTATCTGAAAGAAAATTTGAATAAAATACATAACACATAATTGTTTTCTTATTTCTCAGAGAATCATCCATTATGTCAGTCATATAGTAGAAAAAAATCCCTAGAAAATGTATGTGCTCATCACTCACCACTCACCTCATTTGTTCTTTCTCCTACTTAGAGTGGTATCCACCCACTTGAGAGGAATTTGTTGTTTTACATAGCAACTACCTGCAGGTGGTAGATGATAGCAGCTTGGTTTATAGTAACAGCAGTGGAAATGGAGGAAAAAAGCCTCATTCAAATATATTTACTCCTAGCACTCTAGGAGGCTGAGACAGGAGAATTACAAGTTCAATCCCTATACAAGTAGTTACTTTCTTCCCAGTGATATTTTGCATTCTGACCATAACAAGTCAGTGGGGCATACTCAAGGTGACAGCAATTCCAGAATATTGATTCATTCCAAAGGCAAGAAATCTTATCCAGCCAAATGGGGCTGAATGCAGCAGTGTTAGTAATGAGTCCTGAAAAATAGAAAGGAGATGAACATCTCAGTTGCCTGCACACCGTAGCAGGAGCATTCATGTTCCAAGCATCATTGCAAAGGCCTACCCGATCCTTGAACCTTCATCTCCACTGTGTTGAGCAGGAGCTGCCTCCATCACTGGGCTCAAATCCCAAATGGCTTCGTCTATGAGAAGACAAAGAGGCTCAAGTTTGAGCCTGAATAGAATCAACAGTGTACTTACAAGATAGCCCCATTATGAATAAAGTCACCAAGAAATGAAAAGAAATATGTTGAAATATTTTCCTAAGCACAAATACACAGGTAAAAAAAATACCTGATGGTGGAAACTGAATCATTAGCACCATATTCTTCGTAATTTTGTTTTGATGTTGTATCATGTTCTTCACAAAATACTTCTAATGTACCCAGTAGATGAAAGAAAGACAGTTAAATCAAAGCTGTTCCCCTTCATTTACATCTAAATTCAGTTGTAGTTGTAAAAAGAACAAGAACTAAACATTATTTTGGAGGAAAGAAAAAAGGTAGAATATATAAACTCTTTTGTAGATCTCTCCAAGAGACAATATTAAAGAAAGAATGGAAACCTCCTGCTTCCCACAAATGCTCTCTGAGGGAAGGTCTTTCCCTTCCTTCTTGCCCTGGTTATACTCTTAACATGGCAGGTAATACCAGCATCATCTCTGTGACTACAGTCCTAGCTTCCTCATTGTGCTACTGACAATCCCCAAAGCTGACTCATTCCCATAAACAGAAGCTTCATCAGCCACATTTTTCCATGTCAAGTCATGGGCATTTCCAAGACCAGATATAGCAAGAAAAAATAGACATCCTCACTGTTTGTGTACATCGTTTATTGCAGCTGGGGTTCAGCCATGATGGATGTCACTTCTAATGCCCCCGGGAATGACTGTTTCCATCAGTAAGCCCCAAATCCAGACCTATTCCATCTGCAAGAAAGGGATCTTAATTAGAGGGATAAAAGTTTGGAAGGCAGAAAAATGAGAAGTAGATGAAATGGGTGATGATAGTTTAGCTTGAGTGTTGCGTTAGTATTTATAGGTGAGTGAAAAGAAAAATGAGGGAATTTAAGGTGAAAAGTTTTGACTTCCACCATACAAAACTAGAGAAGAGGGGGCCGGTGAGATGGCTCAGCGGCTTACACGCCTGCCCCGCAAGCGCGAGGGCCCGAGTTCGACTCCCGGAACCCACATACGAAAAAGGGGCCGGTGATATCGCTCAGCGGCATGGGTGCCTGCTGGCACGTGAGGTCCTGAGGTCGACCCCCCCGGTACCCACAAAAAAAAAAACCTAGAGAAGAAATTTAATATAATATATATGAAAGTACACCTTTATTTACAAGATATATTTACTATATATCCAAAATAATTTTTTATTAATTAAGTTTATTGGTACATTTTAGATGTACACAATGATCACATTCATCATAGGGAGTTTGTACCTGTACATGATATAACTTGATTCTTTTTTTCTTCCAATCCTCTATCTTGCCTTCAACCCCTCTTCCCTCCTTATTTACTAAAGTTTTGCTTCCATTTTTT
This sequence comes from Erethizon dorsatum, assembly GCA_028451465.1. Classification (NCBI taxonomy): domain Eukaryota; kingdom Metazoa; phylum Chordata; class Mammalia; order Rodentia; family Erethizontidae; genus Erethizon; species Erethizon dorsatum. Next base: position 28,733,874 of record CM051831.1, read on the forward strand.
CCTTCTTTTCTCATTTTTTTCTTTTCCCTTCCTTCCTTTCTCCCTCCCCCTCCCTAGTTCCCCTTTCCATTTGAACGTTTTCTTCCTATTTCACAATATCTATTATAACTTTTGGTCCTTATTTACACTTTCGGTTTCTCACATCAAAGAAACAATGACGTATTTGCACATGTGTGACTGATTTATTTAACTTAAGAGTATGGTCTCAAGGTCCATCCATTTAGCTAGAAATGTCCTTCTTTATGACAGAGTAGTACTTTATTGTATAAAAAGACCACATCTTCTTTATCCATTCATCAGTTGATAGACATTTGGGCTGTTTCCAAGATTTAGCTATTACAAACTGTGCCGCTATAAATATGGTGTGCATATATTGCTGTGGTATGATGCTTTCAGTTCTTTTGGGAAGATATCAAGAAGGGAAATAGCTAGGTCAAATGGAATCTCTAGGAGAACTCTTGAAGACATTGGTGTAGGCAAAGACATATGAACAAAGCTCCAATCACATCGGAACTATCACAAAGAATCAACAACTGGGATCTCATTTTACTAAAAAGCTTTTGCACAGTAAGAGAAACCACCAACAGAATAAAGAGGCAACCCACAGTGCGGGAAAAATAATGTGCCATCTGTTTCTCAGACAGAAGACTACAATCTAGAATATTTGAAGAACTCAAGAAAATCAGACCCCCCAAATTTAAGGACCCAATCCAAGAATGAGGGTCTGAAAAACATAGACTCTTCTCAGATGAAAAGTAGAAACAGCAAATAAATATACAAAAAAATGTTCAACATCACTGGTCACTAAAGAGATGAAAATTAAAACAAAACTGAGATTCCATCTCACCCCAGAAAGAATGGCTACCTTCAAGAAATCAACCAATAACAAATGCTGGTGGGGCTGTGGGGAAAAAGGAACCCTTCTCCACTGTTGATGGGAGTGTCAACTGGTGCAACCACTGTGGAAATCAGTGTAGAGATTCTTCCATAATAATTTTTATATGTTCTACTCTTTCAAACTTGTTATTTGGGCTAGGGATTAGGGGAAAGTTGGGATGGGGGTTGTTAGCCCCAAAATAATCCTCTCTCTGCACTCACTGAAACAGCTGATGTGGAAACAGGCGTTCAGAAGTAGGTTGTAAACTATCAGAATGGACAAAAGATTCTGATGACAGTGGGACGTAGCAAAATCTGTGGAAACAGAATATAGCAGGACAGATTTCCATATTTTTCTAGTGATTGTCAGATGGTACATGATTTATATCCTTAATATGGTACAAGAATAATAAGAATTATCCTCCACCTGTCAAGAAAATTGCATACAAAAAGTTTTATCCCAGGAAAATATCAAAGGATTAGAGTACGTCACAGTTATGAAGGAAAGCTACCAAATAGTTTGCAGTGCCATAGATATTTTAGCAAGTGATGCTGAAATTTTTTATTTTAATGTGCAAATTAAAAGGGAGGCCGGTGAGATGGCTCAGTGGCATAAGCACCTGCTGGCAAGCGCGAGGTCCTGAGTTCGACTCCCGGTACCCACGTTAAAAAAAAAAGGGGGTATGTGAGGCTGTTTAGAATGGTTGGATTAGCATTTTGGGAGTAGTTCTTTTTGTTCCTCAGTTATCAGTCTATTTTCTCCCCAGTTTTATTATTGTGACTTTATCACCCAGTTTGATTATTCACTTACTCATTTATTGAATATGGGATATGTTCTGGATCTGGTGCTTTGTTCTGGGAACAGAGTAATGACGAGATGTTCTTCCCTGCATTCTACCCAGTGCCTTGTGACTGAAACCTACAAGCAAACCATCATTTTTGTTTGCTGTAATGTTAATTGGTGATTAGTTCCTGATTACTTAGCAAAGCTATCCACTTTTCCTGCGTCTCACTATTTTATCTACAGAACCACACCACCATCCCCACTTCATCCTCCTTTCCCAGTGCAGTCCTTCTGCATCCAGTAAAGCTATGCTACATGGATGGCAAAAAAATGAGCTGAGACAGATAGAAGCAACATACAAGCCAGGCAGATGAGCATTCATTTGAGAGTAATGTGGAAACTTCACTGAATTTAAACAGAGCAAGATGAATAAAACTTCCATTTTAAAAAGATGATTTTAAAAACAGATGGAAAGATTAATTCAATGGGATTTCCAGGTGTCATTTCTTATAGAGATTTTATAGGGATTTACAGGGTAATAGTATGAGGGGTGTTCGAAATAATATTTATTATCACATTTCCTTGAAGGATGTTGAAAATCTGTAATTGTTAGAGAATGATTGTAAAAAGTATTTTATTGGTACCTTGTGGCATAGATGAAGTAAGAGCTAAGTTGAATATGCTTAATATATCAAACAGTGCCATGGGATCTGTGGGAAAGGACCAGAGGCCCCGGGACAAGGTGCGAGGCTGTGCAGGACAGGGGTTCGGTTCCCTGGCCGTCTGGAGCCTCTCCAGGATGGGGCTACTGTGATGAACAGCTTACTTTTCTCAGATGATCTTTGAAACTAAGAGTTATCCCAGACTCATCCTTTTTTTTTTTTTTTGTGGGTTCCGGGGGTCGACCTCAGGACCTTGCGCACCAGCAGGTGCCCATGCCACTGAGTGATATCACCGGCCCTTTTCTCGTATGTGAGTACCAGGAGTTGAACTCAGGACCTTGTGCTTGCCAGGTAGGTGCTTATGCCACTGAGCCATCTCACCGGCCCCAGATTCATCTTTAAGAACAGATAAACCTAAGTTCTGTTTTACTATTGCTACTTACATCATTATTAAAATATTTAATGGCTGTATTTTACATGATGTTAATGTTATGATAGAACAGACATTTAGAAAAAAATACCTAGACCATGAGAAAAATGCTTCCTGCAGAACCAAAGTTAGAGAAATATGTATGGGATGGAAATTGGTGATCCAAGTTCCTGTTGTGAATTATCAAAACACTTAGGAAATTGGTTTTGTTTTGTTTTCTCTTATTATCTTATTGCTAATGATAGGAATACATCATGTTTGATGTGTGTTATATAGAACATCAAGGGTAGGATTTTCCTAGAAGGGGTCATTTCTCTCAATTTTCCCCAAGGAAACTCTGAGCAGACTTCTGCAGGAGTGATTACAGCACAAAACAAGCTGGGAGAGGTCTAGTTAGGATGCTCCAATGTCTACACAGGGAAGACTTGGTGAAGCTCAGTACGTAGAGCAGTACTGAAGACCAGAGAATAAGCACAAGCATCAAAGAATGATTGCAGAACCTGTGCCTCTCTCTCTGTAGCTAATGCAATCTTGCTAAATTCAGGACCAGCGTGTTTCTTGTTCCTTTTCTACTTAGAAATACGGCAGACAGTGTGTTAAAGATGAAGAACAACTATGATTCTTGGAACACACATGAATCATGAAGGACTATAGCCCATTAGGTTGAACCTCACTAGATAACGGTTGGTAATGCCTTTAAAACTATAGAAACCTTTTTCAAAAAGAGATTTTTTTTTTCAAAAAAATCAGGAATGGGCTGGTGAGATAGCTCAGCGGCACAATCGCCTGCTGGCCAGCGTGAGGTCCTGAGTTCGACTCCTGGTACCCACATTAAAAAAAAATCAGAAATTTCTAATTTTCTAGAACTTTGCTGGACATCAGTCATAATAATCACAAAGTATGAAATTGACTTATTTATAGTAATGCTTCATGAGCTGTGGAACAGAGACAGTGCCAACAGAATTAGCCTTGCCTTTTCAAACTTCTCAACACCACTCAGTGTTCTTAAATCCTGAAAGAGCACTGCAACTTGTCATCATTGTTTATTACCATTAAATATCTGTATATTCACTAGACCTTATATTCATTCTTCAGCTATGAATAGGGACCATGATTTATACATTATAAGACTATATATGCAGGCAAATCATTTAGTGCTGTACTAGACACTTGATTACAGTCAATCTGTTTCTCATTTAGATGGATTTCATTTTTACAATGTCCTATCCTTACACAACTTTAATCTCCAGAATTTACAAACCTTTATTGTTGACTTTATTAACAATTTTTCCTTTTCTGGAATTTCAGTTTTGCTTCCAATATTGCTTCTAACCTGAACTCCACAAAACTTTCAATATTTTGTATTTCTTATATCTATTTTTATCCTGACTTCATAATATTTATATCTATATCTCATGATTATATATATTTCAACCATTCCCTCCATCTCACAAATGTCACAGTAAAATAAAAGCACATCCTTACCATAACGCCAAGAGTTTAGAGATAGCATTATTATGGAATTATTTATTCTCATATATTAAGAAATAATTTCCTTTTTCCCAGAAGTTTATGAATAAGCTGAAAACATTTGTTCTTTGGAAATGAGAAGACAATAGAGCTGAGACAGTGGCATGAAAAGGAGAAATGGTTATAAAAGCTGAGACTGATTTTTCCTTGCTACTTCCTTGTCATGCTAAGATACGAACAACAAAGTTGAAGAATATACCCCCAAAAAATCCCGCAAAACAAAGAGCACTATAACTATACACTTTACTGAAATATCAAAAATGGTCACTTTTTGCATTTTTGAATCTCTATAAATGTGATTCTCAAGTAAAAATAATTTTATTAAAAACATGCAGCATATCACCAGGTTTGTCTACTTTAGCAAACACATTATAACCAGCCTACGTTAAAGGGATGAGGGAAAGTTACATTCCCAAAGTTGGACTCTATGAAAGTTTTGCTAATGGGACATGGGAAGAGACAAACATATCTGGCCGTATTTCATGTTTGTGATTTCCATGGAATCCTTTGAAAATTGGTGTTTAAATGCTAATGGTAATTAGGAGGAAAATAATTGAGTCACTGAGTTTGAAAAACATTTATTTAAATAATTTAAAACCTTTGGTAGAAAACAGGGAGTGACTTCTGAGTTTACACTGATTGCTCTGTGTTTAGATAAGCCTATGTGGCCTACCTCGATTTGGGGGGGAAATTTGTTTTTTCGCCCTTAGGTTTGACATATTAAGAATGGGAGATTTTATCTTCTTAACAGCCACTATCTCCCTGATTTCTGTGCCAAGTTCAAGAAGAAGCCAGCAACCCCAAACAGACACATTCGAATACTTGCCAGGACGTTCATACTGTGTTCATCTATAGAGTGACCTTATTAATCAAAACTAATATGCAGACATTAAATTGAGATGTAAGAGAATAAAAGATTTTAGATAAGCAAATTACACCTTCAAAATGACTATTGCTAAATTCAAGAATGTTGTCCTTCCCTGTCTTCTTCAAATCAGCTACACGGCAAATGATACAGCAAAGCTTAAATAAAACTATGCTACAATTAACAAAGAATTTACTATCCAAAAGTCTAATTAAATCTCAGGACTTGCTAGATGTGAGCTACCTGTGCCTCTGAAATGATAAATTACCTTTCTCAAAATGTAGTCTTTTGTTCTTCCCAGAACTAAAGTAGACGTACAAACTCAAAAGTTGCCAGGAGAACTTCCTGGAGAAAGTTGGAGATGATACAAGTTACTGGAAAGAGATAATTTGCAATCTAGGATAAATGAGTATGATGGAGAGAATAGAGAATACAAAGAGAGGGTACTGAAACCTGATCTAATATGTACTTTATTTTCTTAGCCATAACTTCCTGAATTTTTTCAAATGACGCTATCGCTGGAAACATTTTAATGCTGACAGAGTCCACAGAAAACTTGCTAGCAAATGCTGAAACTTTAATCCAATGGAAGTGAAACTAAAAACTTTTAGAAATAAAGTCTGGTTATTGGTATTCTTTGACAGAATATATACACCCACAAAACAATTTGCTTTTACTCTGAAATTCTTCCATTTCCAGTCTTCAAAGTTCTCTCTCCCTCAGATACATATTTGGTAGCGGATTCTAATCAACAGATTTGAACCTCTTTCTTCCTTTTTGATGGGCATGCACCATTGATTTCATTGCCTTCTCTCTTTCTCTGTCTTTTTTTTTTTTTTTTTAGCAAAAGTTACTTATTTGGCTTCAAGGTCTTTCATAAGCTATTAAACAGGTTGTAAATGAAGAAGGATCTACTCCCATAGCCACTGTTATTACATGGAGTAAATTGTGTCCCCCGAATTTACCCACCAATATTACTGTATTTGGAGATAAAGTCTTTGTGGAGGTAGATGATTAAGTGAGATCATAAGGGTGGCAACTGAACATGGGACTGATGCACAAAAAAGAAGAGGAAGAAAAGGGGGAGAAACTAGCAATCTCTCTTTTTCTTTAGATACAAGCACAGGAGAAAAGTCGTATGAGAATACAAAGAGAAGGTGGCCATTTGCAAACCGGTTAGAGCCCTAACTAGAAACCAAATTTGCTAGCAGCATGATCATGCCAATTCTAGCTCCAGAAAGTAAATTTCTGTTGTTTAAGCCTTCCATTCTATGGTGTTTTGTTGTCAGTTCCAGGAGATTAATATAGATTTTGTTACTTATGAGTGAGGTGCTGTTTTAACAAAGCCTAAAAATGTGGAAGTGGCCTTGAAAATAAGTAATGAGTAGAAGCTAGAACAATTTTGAGATGCATGCTAGAAATAAAGATGACTGCCTTAGAGAGGCTGTGGTTAGAAAAAAAGAATGTCAAAGGCAACTCTGGTGAAATCTCAGATGGAAAAGGGGAACATATTATTGGAAAGATGTTATTTAAGCAATTAATTAAAAATGAAAACAAATTTGGCAGAATTGTGTTCTAGTTTTTTGGGGAAGGTAGAGCTTTTGAAAAATAGTCTTGACTGTTTAGACAAAATTTTTAAGCAAAGGTACCTCCTGGGTGCTTCCTGTTGCTTATGGTAAAATGTGATAGGAGGAAGAGAAATTAGAGAAATCATTAAGTAAAAAGAAAAGACGTCATGAGAGTTTAGAAAATTCCATCCATATTATAAAAACTCAGAAAAACTATTCTGTGGAGAATACCAAGAGTATGGGCGGAAAGTCACTTCATGGAGAGGTTACTCATGATTTTAAATGGGCACCTCTATAAAGTTCAGGACTAGGGATTTGATTACACCAGCAGAAGTATTATCAGTTTGGACCAAATGGAAAGAGATGGGATAATTTTTTTTTAAATGTAGATTATCTGAATTATTGGGTCTTTATATTGGATAAATAAAGATATTTGACTATACGCAGGCCTATCCTTCAAGAAAAGATGAAGCTGATCCCAATTATGATTCAGAGTTCATCAGGTTCTAAAAGAAAGACTTTTCACTCAGTTTCAGGGGATGGGACCAGTTACTCAGTTGTCATGTTCCAGACTTCTCCAGCCCAGCACCTGTGGAGCAGGCATACCAGGCAATGCTAACTGGATTAAGTCATTACCTAGGGCTCCGAAGGCAAAGCTGCCATCCCAGTGGGCCTGAAGGGCAGTGTGACTAGAAAAGGGGGCTTATCCTCAAGCCTTAAAATCTAGTGGAATTTGCCTTGAAAAAATTTGAACTTGGTTGGGACCCATCACTCCTTCCTTCTTTCTTATTTCTTCCTTTGGGCCTAGTGATGTATATTCTATGCTTGTCTTATTCTTGTATTGTAGAAGCACAAAACTTGTCTGCTTTCACAGGTTCACAGCTGGAGAATTCTTTTTTCCTTAGGATGGATTGTACCTTGACTCTCACCCACATCTGATTTAGGTGAGACTTTGGACTTTACAACTGATGCTGGGATGAGACTTTTTAGGGTTGTTTTCACGGGGTGAATGAATTTTACTTGAGAGGAAAATATGAGTCTTTGGGAGCTAGATGCAATAATGGTACAGGCTGACCTATGTCCCTTCCAAATTTATAAGTTGAAGGTGTCACCCCTAATGCAACCGTATTTGACGACAGGATTTCACAGAGGGGATTAAAGTTAAGTGAAGTTATGGGAACAAGACCTTAAGACATGTTTTGGTGCTTTTATAAGAAGAGATGCCAGAGATCTCTCTCTCCACACATGCTCTGAGGAATGGTGGTATGAGAAGACAGAGCAGGCTGTTGTCTACAAGCCAGGAAGAGAACCCTCATTAGTAATCTGATTTTTCAGCACTTTGATCACAGATTACTTTTTTTTTTTTTTTTTATGTGGGTACTGGGAGTCGACCTCAGGACCTTGCACTTGCCAGCAAGCACTTGTACTGCTGAGCGATATCACTGGCCCATTTTTTCCTTTATGTGGGTACTGGGAGTTGAACTCAGGACCTCGCGCTTGCCAGGCAGGTGCTTATACCGCTGAGCTATTGCACCAGCCCCCTACATATCTTAAAATAAGAGAAATGTATTTATTTTATAGTTCTGGGTGATAGAAATCTGAAGGCAATGTCTCAGTGGAGCCATTCTCTCTTTCAAGTCTCCCTAGCTTCTGTTGGTTGCTGACAGTCCTAGGCATCCCTCGACTGGTGGGTTCACACCACTCTGCTTCCATGATCACCTGGCATTCTTCCACTATGTCTTTATACTCACATTTTCTTCTTCTCACAAGAAAAATCACCTTAATCCCATAAAACCTTATCATAACTTGATTACATCTACACAAATTCTATTTCCAAATGAGGTCACATTAACAGGTACCAGAGGAATGGTCTTAAACATACCATTTGTGGGGGGGGCACAGTTCAATGCTTAGTAATAATAAGGTTTTTTTTAAGTTTTGAATAATGTGCCATGGTGATGTAAGGTGATGACACCAGGAAAAACTGAAAATGGTTAAGCAGTAAAGGAAAAATCTCTATTATTTTTGCAACTTATTTCCAAAACCCAAGGTATTCCAACATAAAAAGTTTTTGAAAGAAAAAATGAAAATGTACTTTTGTAAAAGGATCCTTGTAAGAATTTTAAGGAAATATGTTTACAGCAGGCAAATTAGCAAGCTTCCCTACATCGGTGAATGCAAACACACTCCATCTGTATAATTATATTATTGCAAGTCACCAAAATATATAATAAAGGTTTTTAATTATATAGTTTCTCATTAGGAATATTTGCATGAAGCTTTTATCTTCCAGCGTGTTCACGATAAGTCAAATTATTATAGTAGGTGAGAGATTCCCTTTTCCTTCCCAACTACATGGCCTCCCGATAAATGATGCAGCAGAAATTCAGTGTAAACTATTATGGTGAAGAGGAAATGAGAAATTATAAGTTCAAAAACATACAAATGTTTTCTTTTTAGCTTTATAACTTTTACTCTTAACTGAGAGACCTTGAGAGAAAATAAGAGCATATATGCAAATATGGTTGTAGATGACAGGAATACTGATAGTCTATTTAGATCTGCCTGTATGTCAGGGAACAATGGGACCACTCACAACAAGAAAGAGGATTCTGCAGAGCATTTGGACAGTAGGAGGATAAGGCATTAATTTCCAGTCTTAGAAGATGGGTGGGGGGGTTGCAGAAGAGCATATAGAGCTATAAAGATATAGAAAGCCCACTAGCCAGGCAGGAAAATTCCTATTAGTGAATCAAGTTGGTGAGGTGAAAAAGTCAACAGCAGCACCATTCAGGTGATATAGTCATATAGTAACACAGGATGTGACAATGTCTGTATCTATGACTCATTCAAACTCAAATAAATGCATTTGCCTGAAGTGACAACGTAGGTAATGCAAATGCATGGAAGGGTGCGTGAATGTGGTAAAATGGCAACTTTTTGTTCTACTAAGAGGAAGAAGCCACTCAACAGGAGCTCACTGTGGCTGTGTTAGAATGATCACCCAATATTTCCAGATTATCTGATTTTCAAGACAACTGGAAATTTAGAGACCAGTAATAGTTCAGTTAACCGTTCAAAGAAAAAAAATACATTTAGAATGACAAAAGCAAACTATTTAAGAGGCAATTAGCAAAGATATTAGAAATGTTATAAAATAACTTGAAAGAAAGAGAGATTTGTACACATTTATTGAGAATGTCAATGAGTCCAGCCATGGTGGAATAATTTATGGAGGTTCCTCAGAAAACTAGAAATAAAATTACCATACGATATCACAGTGTTATTTCTGAGTATATATCCAAAGAAATTAAAATCAATATGTCCAAGGAGAAATCTACACACTCATGTTTGTAGCAGCACTTTTCACAATAGCTATGATATAGAATCAAGCAAGGTGCTTTCATCAAATAAATATAATATGACATGAAAACACAGTGTAACATTCTTTAGTCTTTAAAAAAAAAGAGGGCCGGTGAGATGGCTCAGTGGCATAAGCGCCTGCCTTGCAAACGCGAGGGCCCGAGTTCGACTCCCGGAACCCACATATGAAAAAGGGGCCGGTGATATCGCTCAGCGGCACGGGTGCCTGTTGGTGCGCAGGGTCCTGAGGTCGACCCCCCAGTACCCACAAAAAAAAATAAAAAATAAAAAAATAAAAAAAAGAGACCTTGCCATTTGTGAGAATATTTAAATGAAATAAACCCAGTACAGAAAGACATAGAAGACGATCTCACTTATATGTGGAAGGTAAAACTGGTGAACTCATAGAGTAGAGTAGAATGGTGGTTAGTAGGGATTACAGGGGATATCAGGGAAATGTTAGTCACATGTACAAAATATCAGTCACCTAGGAGGAATAAGTTTAAGAGATCTATTATACAACATGGTGACTCTAGGTAATAATATTTTACTTTATCCTTGAAAATTACTAAGAGAAGTGGTTTTAAGTGTTCTTAACACAAAAAACATGATAAGTATGTGAAGTCATCTTTGCTAATTAGCTAGATCTGTCTATTCTTCAATGCGTACATATTTCAAAATATCATATATTACATGAAAGATATATATGTTTGCCTGCCATTTAAAAATGAATTAATTTTAAAAATCAACTAAAATCTAAGCCTGATATTGAACAAAAATCTGAGCTTAGTGTTGAACTACTTTAAAGTTACCTTCCATTTATCATGGGTAAGTTAATTTTAGTAATATATAAACTTACTCCATATTAGTTATGCAGAAAAAAACATTATATAATCACCAACTCAACTTCGATACTTTTCTAAGAAATGAGGAACTAAAACATTATGACTTTCACCCTTACTGTATCAAGTAATGTTATGCCTTTTATGTCAGTGAACATAATTACAGTGACAAAAAGCAGTTAAAGAACCAATGAGAATCATTCCTTCTAGAGTCAACCATATATTAACAGACCCTTCACCATCATTAACTTTCCCTTTCTTGAAAATGTTAAAATAAAAATGACCTTATTTTTTGCTATTAGAAAATTGTTGTTTAAAACAAACAAGAAAACAACATATAGTATATGCGCAAGTAAGACATCAAATGAAAAGACATCATATTTTACTTAAGAAACCCTAAAAGATTCAGAAAATGCAATCGGAAATTCAAAAAGTTAAGAATAGAAAGTTAATACAAACTCAAATTAGTAATAGTTTTTTATTTAATTCTCTTGAAAGTTTTGCATATACTCCTAAGAAGTCACATTCACGGGTTTAATTTTTAAAAGTTCACTAGCAGTCTTCGGAATACCAGGACATGAAGGACCCCATACAAGTGCTACTGCAAACATCAGTGGAAGGGAAGGGCTTCAGCTCCATTCAGCGGGTCTTCGCCAAGATATCTTAAAGGCTGAACAAAAGCCCTAAGTAGAACAATGTTATTTTTCTCTGTATATATATTATAAATAGATGAATGCATTATACTGTAATACACACAAACTCACTTATATAAAAAACTTACTACCCATTGTGATAAGAAAAACAGAAACGCAATATTTTTAAAACTTCAATGTGCATAGAAGTCACTTGTATACTATGGAACCACACTGGCATTAATAAAGGCCGTTTTTCATGTGATTCTGAAGTAGTTATAAAGTAGTGATTTTTCTTTAAGGAAAAAGTAGCTTAGTCTTTGTTACATCAGAAGGTATTCAAATGTTTGACATTATAAATCAAAAGTTATTCATAGTACTCATTTTACAACGCCGTTAGAATTATATATGTATATACAATATCTACTGTAATTAGTAGACATAAACATTTTATGTTTGAAGTACAGCCAATAACATAATTATGTAAGTAAAATCACATTACATATTTATTAAGGATTTTTCCTTTTTAGTTGGCTAAATCATAATTTTTCCAGGCATTATACCATTAACTGATATTCACTTTGTTTTCAGTATTTTTGCCATTACTAACAGCATTGCAAAAATAAAACCTTAAATGTATGTTCTTACTTTATTTGTATGGAAAAAAATTCTCAGTACTAGAATGGTTGGTTCAAAGGATCTGTGAGGCTTTTTATTTTTGTTGTTCGTATTATTATTATTATAATTATTTTGTTACAAGTTACCAGATTGTTTCTCCAAAGACTAATACAACTCCTACAGTAGTAGTGTCTGAAATAAACTTTTTCTCTGTATTCCCGTCAACAATATATTGATGCTATTTTAAATTTTTGTAGGCTGATCTAAGTAAAGATATAGCAATTTTAGCTGTAATTTGGATTCTTCAGACATATCGATGAATTTGTGTATTTTAAAAATGTTTATTTGCCATTTGACCTCATTTTGACAAATTGTCCTTCCATAATTTTGTTCAATTACACATTGGATATTGTATACACATATATAAAAGTTACACATACATTAATACTTTTCATATTATATGCAGCTTATAAGAATAAACACATCATTTTATAGATATTAACACTTTACATTTTAATGTTTTCATTATTGTTGTTTGCAGTGTTGGAGACCAAGCACTACATTTCATATACTTATTTTTCTTGAAACTGGTTATTGAACTCAGAGCCTTCCAAATGAGCTACATCCCCAGCCCTTTCTAAAATTTTTATTTTGGGACAGAGTCTCACTAAGTCACTAAATTGCTCAGATTGGGTTCGTATTTGCTATCCTCCTGCCTCAGCCTCCCAGAGCGCTGCGATTACTGGTGAGCATTGCACGCTGGATTACATTTTATATATTTTTAAGAGTTCCAGCTTTAACCCTTTGTCTCAGTCTGTTATTTCTTATACGTCATATGTAATATTTCTACAACAAAACCCTATTTTTTTTTTTGTGGGTACCGGGGGGTCGACCTCAGGACCTCGTGCACCAGCAGGCGCCCATGCCGCTGAGCGATATCACCGGCCCCTTTTTCGTATGTGGGTACTGAGAGTCGAACTCGGGCCCTCACGCTTGCCAGGCAGGCGCTTAAGCCGCTGAGCCATCTCACCAGCCCAAAACCCTATTTTTTAATCCATTATTTCTAGTTATGTAGTCCTTCCTTAATTATCTGTTTTTAAAAATAGAAAGTATATCAACTAACTCATTTCACTAATCTTTCATTGTTTTATACAGCTTAACAAAATTTTCTCCATTTTCAGTTCTCACTTTTTTCTTTTGTTATACTTTATCATGAGTATATTCAGTATATGCTATTGACTTCAAAAAAATGCTTGTTTTCATTTCTGCCTCAATTGTGATATGCCCTTTCCCCAGAGTCTCTATCTTTCAGTCATTTGTAAGGTTTAACTTGAACATCACATCTTCTTAAAATCTCCCTCAAGCTTTCCAGGCTAGTTTTCTATATTCCACTATCTTCTAAAATCTTTATCATAGCATGCATTACACAACTAAAGATGTATCATGTGCCTTGTGTTTTTCTTGACATGATCCCTGTAATAACCCTAAAATATTTATTCACTTGTTAGCCAGTTTTTCCTTAGATCCCTGGATATACCATTGTTATTGCTTAGCATAAATGTGCAACTTATAAAAGGATAAGTTATATTTGCTAAAAGCTGTCATATATTCTGACTGTGGGTATGCAATTATAAACAAGCACACACGTGTAAAGGAAAACTAACATAAAAATGCATTCTTTCTTTGCAGTGCCAGAGAAACTCTCCATCCCTCAAAGGAGCGCACTTGTTTTGAATAACAAATACATTCCCCTCACTTACCTCACTGGGTTATAAATTCCCATTCTCATCACTGTGGCTCAGGGTGGCTTCCTTTTCTATTCCAAAAACAGAATGATATTTAGAAACTGAAATTAGTCCAACATTAAAGCCACACGATTCACTGGAGTGTTCTGAGAGGAAGAAAATAATTACTGGGAAACACAGCACACCTTCCCTCATGTGCCTGAGAAGCACTTCAAGCTCTAAGACTGTCCCCAACAAAGAAGGCAAGCATATGCAGTGTAAAGCACAGAAAGTCTTTCCTCGCCCTTAAATATGTTTCTTGAAGTAGCAGCAGCAAATGCCAAATCCTTTGGATTGAACAGTGAGACCAGCCCCTCTCACAGCTAAGGGGCCTTTGTGCAGTAAGGACCATTGGCGCTGGGCTATTTCTCCCAACCCCACACAGTTATGCTGCCCAGACAGATTCAGTGCGTTGGCGCTAGATGTAGGTTCAAGGAAAGAAAAGGAAGCACAACAGGATGAGAAATAAGGCCATCGGTAGTGATGGATTCTTTTGGAGTAAAGATATGGAACATTCAAGCTTTTAGACATTCAGGAAAAATAGAACAAAATGTCAAGTTCAGGAAAGACAATCAAAAGGAAGTGGCAATGGAAGAAACCATGAAGGAAGATGTAGGTCAGAAGATACAAAACACTGGAAATACAAGTTCAACAAGTCTAGAGAGCTGATACACAACGGGAGTCCTATAGCAATACCATGCAACTGTGTACAGGATTCCTACTAAATAAGTTGACTTTACCTTTCTTGTGCCCAAAATTCATGTGAGTCAAGGAATATTGTAATTTGCTTCACAACTAGTAACATTATACTATCTATGTGTATCCCATAACATCATGTTGTGTACCTTAAATATACACAATAATTATTCCAAAAGAAAGAAAATGTAAAATGTCACCCAGGCTTTCTTTTAGAAGATTAATTTCTGTTTTAATAAAATGATGTCCAAGTCAATATTCTCCTGCATTGTTGTTGGTACCTGTATCAGAAATAACCATGGGCCTGTTAAGCTAGAGGCCTCCATATGGTTACAATATTTTTTTCCTCTAAAACTAATTTTCAGTTTCTTACTACCTTTTCCCCATTACGTGCATCCTAAACTTCTTATTACAGGTTTTGGATCTTTTCCCACTGTTCATTAAAGTAGAATATTCAGTCTTGGTTGCAGACATCAGTCTGAGCCCCCCAAGCTATGGACTCTCAAAGAATCCACTGACCGGAGGAAGTGTGCAGGTCCAGATCATCTGCCTTCAGGCTTGAATTCATCTCTTTATATCGAATGTGATGGATGAAATATTCTCCTCTTGAGAAAACTGACAATAGAGGTCCTAGGTTACAGATCAACAGACCACACAGTAAAACTTTCCCTCCTTTCTGTGTTCTTTTCTCAGCAGTGCAAATGTACTTAATCCTTACCCAGCCTGTCGCTCCCCTGCTTTCCCCACAGAATGTTACACACTTGAATGAAATAGACACAAGGCTAAATCACCCCCAGTGGCACCATGTAACTTTTTTTTTTTTTGTGGGTACTGGGGGTCGACCTCAGGACCTTGCGCGCCAGCAGGCACCCGTGCCACTGAGCGATATCACCGGCCCTCGCACCATGTAACAACTGCCCTTCCCCACAAAACAAAGAGGACTTTATAATTTGCTGGAGGTTTTTCTAAATCCTTCTAAAAATATTTCCTTTTCCTTCCATCTCATGATAAAGTCCTTTTCATCTCTCATCTGCAGTTTTTCAAAATGCCATTCCTGTCGGTACTGTGGTCCTCCTTCAGTCTTTCCTATATCCTGTCAAAAAATCTTCCTAAAATCTAGCTTGGCCATTTTACTTCCCAACTTGATACTTTAATGACTGTGAATCATCTTGCCATTGAATAGAAGAGCTTCATAATTTATTCCTCCCTTGCCAGCAGCTTCTTTCCTTATGCTTAACTTTCACTTCAGACCAACAAACATGCCACCCTTTATACCTTTTACTTTCACATGTCGGTCCTTCTTTCCCCCTAGAATGCACCTCACTCACTTCTTTGAACGTCTATCTTAAAAATGTGTCTCAAAACCTTCCTAGAGGCCTTCAATATTCCTTTGCCCCTTACAGTTAATTACAGATCGTCGTGATGAGTTTGTTCCTTTTCATATAAATGTATAATGCAATGTGACTGCTTACATGTTTATCTTTTCCACTAAACTTGAAGTTCCATGAAAGCAAAAATGCTTTATTATCTATTTAGGCTCCTTTAGAGCCCAGCATATTGCTTGGTTGAATGGTAAAAATTTTTAATAAGGATATTATATTAAGAGCAGATAAACTTGAGTAAGAAAGGCTTGATCTAGGCCATAAATACCATATTCAATATAAAGTGCCCATTCCATAATATCCTAATTAAACATGTACATGGAGTACAGAAATCATCAATGCAGCCTAATCCCCTAATCCCCAGTGAAATAGTCTTCCCTTTCTTCTGTGAAACTTCTCAAATCTATCCTAAGCACCTGTTTATTTGATACTTGAAGCTATTTCTGTTGTTGTTGTTGCTTATTCGTTTTTATCCCAAGAAACCCCTTATCCTGTAGACACATTAGAAAGATCACAATTTGGCTCAGACCTGTGAGCCTCTGTATCTGCCTCTTCTTCAAAATCCATGTGAGGAATCCGATGAGAAGTGCGAACAGAATGACTCCAAAGATCACCAAAACAACAAGAGACTTGTGCCCTGAAAAAAGGAAGCATCGAGGGTGATGACGATGTCTGAGCTGAATGATCTGGATTCTGGTTACTAAATATCTCTTTATTCAGTCACAGGATCCCTAAAGTAAATCCAAGTCCTCAGATCTCCTTTGGACCTAAACTATCTGAACAAGAAGGATATGGCTAATCGGTCCCATACTCACGAACCCCATGCTGTACCTGGTGGTGGTGATTCTGAAGTTCCTGTAAGAGAAAAGAGGAATCTGGAAGTAATAGAGTAAATATTTTTCATTCCCTTGGATAGAAACATCAGGTTTCTCTCCCTGCCGCATCCCTGTGCCAACACATCCTGTCTTTACAGGACACACTGCAGTGCCCACCCTCTCTTAGCTGCCAGCTGGTCTCAGCTTACCCAGGTTTTTGGCACTGACCTGGGAGGCACTGCACTGCAGCATCTTCCTTGTGCCCACAGTCGCTGTGCCCCCATTGTCCATGGGGACAGTCCCACAAGGAAGATTCATTTCCTCTGCACTTCACTTGGCTGAGCCATACAGGTCCGGTGCCCTGACCGAAAGCTGCTTCTTTCAGCGCCCTCACAGCCTTGCCGCAGCCAAGCTGGCGACACACCACTTCAGCATCATCTAAGTCCCAGGAGTCGTCACACACAGTTCCCCAGGAGCCTCTGTGCCAGATCTCCACGCGTCCAGAACAATGTCCAGGTTTTCCCTGATCTTTAAGTCTTATCTTGTCTGAAAAATCAGAGACACCTAGATTATTTCTGAGAAGATTAAGGCTTCTGAAAGATTATAGGAGAAAAGAGAGGTTTAAAATTCCTTTTTTGAAATCTGTTTAAAAACTCTATTTCACGTGCAAAAGTTTTAAGAGAAACAACCTACAGAATGGGGAAAATTGTTCTGTCATCTACTTCTCCAAGGGTTAACATCTATATATAAAGAACTAAAAAAAAAAAAAAACCCTAGATACCCCAAATTTATAAAACCAATAAAAAATGGGCATCAAAATGAATAGACACTTCTCAGGTGAAGAAATGCAATCAGCCAATAAATACGTGAAAAAAGGTTCAACATCATTGGCCATTTGAGAAATGCAAATTAAAACAATATTAAGATTCCATCTCTCCCCATCAAGAAATCAACCAATAAAATCATGCAAAGCTGTGGAGAGAAAATAACCCTTCTTCATGGTTGGTTCAAGTATAAATAGACAATCACTATGGAAATCATTGTGGAGAGTTCTTAAAAACCTAGAAATTGAAATTCCATTTGACCCAGCTATTCTCTTTCTAGGTATCTTCCCAAAAGAGTTAATAGCATCATACTACAGTGATATACATATAACCATATTTATAGTAGCACAATTCATAATACCTAAATCTTAAGCAGCCTATGAGCTCGTCAATGGATGAACGGATAAAGAAAATGTATTTATACACAATGGAGTACTACTCTGCCATAAAAGGATAAACTTGAGGCATGTGAAGGAAAATGGATGCACCTAGAGATCATAATGCCAAGCAAAGCAAATCAGACACACAAGCTTAAACATTGCATGGTTTTCCTTATATTTAAAAGTTAATATATAAATAAATATGAAATAAAAGACAGATAATAGGAAAAGAGAGAGAAGAAAAGGTAATTGCATTCTAAGTATATTTCTGCTGTTGATTTCTAGTTTCACTCCGATATGGTGTGAGATCTCACTTTGCAGGGTTTCCATTTCTTTGAATATGATAAAGTCTTTATTGTTGCTATGAGCATGGTCTATCTGGGTGAATATTTCTCATGATTTTGAGAGGACTGTGTGCTTTCCAGGTTTTGCATACAGTGTGGTGCTCAATTTGAGGCAAGATGTTGCTCATTTTGACTTCCATTCCAAATCTTTTTTTGCTAGCAATTTTTGAGGGAGATGTTTTGAAATTTTTGATATTTGTGGATCTATGATTTTCCCCTCAGTTTCATGTTTTGCCTTATGTGATTGGGTGCTTTGTTTAGTAAATATATATTAACAACTGTTAGTTCTTACTGGAGAACTGCTTTTTATATCATTACATAATCACTATAATCCTTGTTTGTTTTGAGGCACAAGTTGAATAGTGCCAAATTAACATAGTTTCAGCATGTTTTGTTGAATCAATGGTAGACTAATGTGTCTATCTGCATGACATTCTATTTGATCTGTGCTTTTACATTTACCTTATATTTGTAGTGCTTTTTGAAATATTTTTATACTTTTTAAATTGATATATAAAAGGAAATTTATAAAAAAATAGACAAGAGGCTGGGAAATCGTCAAGTAGATTTACAGTTTAAGGCCGTGTAGAATGGGAAAATACTGCAGGACTGATTTTTAGCTGTTTTTTTCTTATATCAATATAGCAAGATAATATTTAAATATTATTTGATAATATGCACTATGCAGATAGAATAAGAATTACTCAGAGTTTACCCATCCTGCTTAATAAGGTCCAATAAGGTAAGGTGATGTGGGAATAGGAAAACAAAACCAAATGTGCTTTTCAGAAGGTGGTGGTGGAGCTGTAGGATGGAAATTCCATGGGGACCAGAGAACACTCACTGTCACAAGTGATCCAAGCCTCCTCAGCGGGGCTGGCCAATCTCTGCCTCCATGGGGAGGATGTGCACTGCCACAGTGTGTTAGGTCCTATCGGACACTGCACGTTGTCCACCCACATGAGCCTGGATGCTATTTTGTCTGAAGATGCAGGTTCCATGGTTCCATTGTCTCCACAGCTGAGATGCTTGCACACAACCCCCACAGTGGTCTCGGACATGTCACTCCTGCCAACGCTGCCCCAGGCTCCACTGTAAAACACTTCCAGACGTCCTGAACAGGTGCCCTTGCTGCTTTCCCCTGTGAGTCTCAGAGACATAAACTCTGAGGTGAAATACAGAGTTGGTAGTTAAACACCTCTTGAGATTTGGAAGAATCCCTCTCTTTAATGTGATGTGAGAGAAGTTTTAAAAATAGACAAGCCCTGTCAAATACTAGTATTTGTTTAGTAACTTCTGGATGATTTAGTTGATCTTAGCAAAATATAGTATTTATTCTATCATACTTTCTGATCTTCTAGTCTTGGATTTTCTTTTTTTACTTTGGATCTTTTTTTTTTTACAATGCTATCAGTGATGTTTTCCAGATCCAGTTAAAACCTCAGAACTTTCCTTTAATTATATACTTTGGATTTTCTCATGAACTTACTGTAATTTTAGCCTCAAGGATCGTATTCTGTTCTTGTTTATTTTTAATTGATACATAAAATTTGTACATGCTTTGGGGGAGAGTGTGATAACTCAATACATGTGTACATGTTTTGTGATCAAAGTGAAGTGTTTAGCATATTCATGTCCTCAAGTATTTATCACTTCTGTGCTTGTTTCTTGTTTTTTTTGACAACAGTCTTTGACAGTTAAAATTTAGTGAGACATAGTTACAAAAACCAATATTCTGTATACATTGTCTTAAAATGAAATACAGTAAGTCCTCAACTTAGGAACACTCAGGTTGTGAATTTTCACAGATGCGAATGGACCTTGCATTACGAACATTTGTAGATGTGAACAAATCACAGATGTAGCTCACATATCTGCTGGACATTGTCACGGTTGTGCTCTGTGTGCTTACTGGGTAGGTGATGGTGTACAGTAGCCCAGTATAGTCGGGAACTTACTGTATTTATGTGTGTTGGGTTTTTTATGCTTTACATTGTATATTTGTATCAAAGGTGTGTAAGACTCATTTTGTTGGACTTACGAACCAATCCAACTTAACAAGTGCTCTCTCAGGATGAAACTCATTTGTAAGTGGGGGACTTGCTCTATTTCCTTTTCTGAAACTTCAGATTTTTGTGCATGTCCTATTCTAGATTTATGTCATTAACTAGGAATCAGTCATTCTGCCTGTAAAAATGTCACTGAGCCGTAGTATTGTTTTCCTCTATATATTACAACTGACGATATCTTTTCTATTTCATGCTAGCTTCTAAAACTTATCATGTATACAAGGCAAGAGCGTGACCTCTTAAAATAGTTCTTGGTGCTATGAGAAAAAGGTCTTATTTATCTCATTGAACAGCGACTTAAGCCTGATGATTACCTTCGTTTCTGTAGAATGATGAATGGAATATATTTCTTTTTGTCCTATTAATCTACTTTAATACTATTATTTTTATCAAGTGTTGGCCGCTAATTCTTTTCTAATATCCAGTTCTGTATCTACTCATAAAACAAATTTATTATTAAAATCTTCATGATATCCAAGCCCGTTTCTGGATTTTGCTTTTTATAATATTGTACTGTCTTGCAGATGGGGCAGCACTAACTTGTCAATCTCGTACTCCTGAGATCTTAACTCTAGCAATTATCTCCTTGAATATGATTTTCAGGGAACTTGTCCAAATTTCTGTAATTTCCTTCACTACCCTTTCTCCCATCTCAGTCTTGTTATGTAATAGTGACCAGGTTTACGTGTGAAATTTACCTGAGCAGATAACTCCTGCATCCTCTTTATGCCTGCAATTATGCTGACCCCAGCCATGGGAATGGCACTGCCAAACATGTGCTTCTTTTCCATTGCAGTTTATCTCATCAAGCCAGATAGGTCCTGTTCCTTCTCCAAAATGAGCAGAGCCAGTAGCATTAATTGCCACTCCGCAGCCCAGCTGTCTGCACACCACGTGAGCATCAACCAGATCCCAGCTGTCATCACAGATGGTACCCCAGGACCCCTCGTAGTAGATCTCTATTCTCCCAGCACAATGACCACCTCCATTTACCAAGCGAATTTGAGTGCTTTCTGGAAAAACGAACAAAGTACTAATGAAAAGCATTCTTAAGGATTGAGATCATTTTCAAGGTTGGCCACTGTTTCTCACCTAAGCAGGTAACAGCACTTTCTTGTGGAATGGTAGAGCTGGTTGGCTCCAGAGATGATGAACTGCATGGCGACAATCTCTGGGACTGGTTTCCTACAAACACCAAACTGCTCCGTCATATAAGATGCAAAAGGTTAGGGTGAAGAACGGGCATCAGATGAAATGTTACACAGATGAGTTGAGGACAAACATGGTTTTCAAGAGAGGGGGAAGTGGGTGGGTCAACAAGGCTGGCATTAAATCAGGTGCTTTGAGAAGAGTTTGGCCCATAGTGAGCATCCTTTAAAAAGACAAATGAGGTTAATATTCTGACACATTCCTTATTATCCTCAAAATGAATGATTCCCTTTTACTTTTCTTCTTTGTCACTATAGGTACACCTGGTCATAAGGCATACCACGATGGGAGATGCTTCTCACAGCCTCTCCTCCATCCTCTTACCTGAGCAGATGACAGAGGCCACTTGGCTTTCAGAACACAGTGATGCACCGAGAGCAGTTACAGCACAGTCTCCCATGTGCTTCTCAGTCCCATTGCAGTGGAACATATGCCTCCAGACCTGGCCAATTCCTCTCCCAAAATGTGCTCCTTCTGGGATAGAAAGGGCAACTCCACATTTCAGCTGCTGGCATAAAACATGGGCATCTTCCATGTTCCAGTGAGAGCTGCAGAGGGGTCCCCAGACTCCAAGCACCTTGAGCTCCACTCTTCCCTCACATGAGGACTTGCCATTGGCCAGGCGAATTTCTGTGTATCCTGGAAGGAGACTGAGCTTTAGAAAGATGGCTGTGACTACCTAACCCTTCCCCTTCCCAGCATGAGAACAAAGTGAAGATGCTCTCAGGGTCTCACTTGAGCAGACTACGCCAACTTCTCTGTTGTGGCCACAAGTCCCATCTTGGCGAGGTGCAAGTGGGCAGAGTGAAAGATGGGACTCGCTCCCTTCACATTGAAATTCTTCAGCCCAGATCTGTCCTTTCCCTTCTCCAAAGTGAGCTCCCCCTAGGATGGACACAACTGAGCCACACTGAAGTTCCCTGCACAGGACACTGGCAGCTTCCAGAGAGAAGTCAGAATCACACACAGAGCCCCATTTGTCCCCGTGCTTCACTTCAACACGACCAGAGCAGGGAATGTCCCCCTCGACCAGCCTGGGCTCCCTGTGGGCTGAAAAACAACAGCACTTCAGTGAGGAAATCATAATTTCTATTTTTTCTGTCATTATGGGGTGAAGAAGTGGGGTAAAGAAAGGAGATGATGGGCCAGAGCAAGCAGTGATCTTCCATACTTGTCCCTCTTCAATTTTAGCCCAGACGTGAGCATGGAAATTTCTAAATGTTCTCATTCCTTATTGGGCTTCCCCTAGAAAATTGGGGGACTTCTGCTCCTACTTCCAATTGTCCCCACGCCAGAAGTAATTGCTCTTTCCTTCTAGCATTCCACTCGTGTGTTCACACGCAAAATATATCTAGCTACTCTCTGTCAGTTCTCAACTCACTGCAGTCTGGATTTGGCCTCGACTTTTTCTGTGGTTCTAATGTAAAATGTTTCAATAAATTTACTCAAATTTTTTACTCAATTAATAATATCCAAACTGGACTGGAATCACCTGTACATGAACCAATTTTTATATCACCACAAATTGTGGTGGCAATAATGATATAGTGAACATTAAGTGAATACCTATTAAATATGTGATTTTAATAAGCATTTAACAAACATCATGTCAGTCTTTCAAAATGCTTGAGAGTACAATTATTAATACAATTCCAATTTTGCAGACTAGGAAGACGAAGTGTAGAGGGGTGTGTTGATTTGCTAAGGTCACATAAAAAGTTAGGAGAGATTAGAATTAGGCAGTGTATTCCAGAACTTAGAACCTTGAAGCTTACAGTGGCTGTCACCCCTGCAACACATTTCTTCTCTATATGCATTGCTGTTACTTCAATGTTTTGTCATCATCTGTCACGTAGACCTTGCAGTACCTTTCCGAGTGGGCTTCCTTCCAAATCCTCTTTCCAAGAAATCTATCCCATGATCATCCATATATTACTAAATTCAAAATATTTTCAGCTTATTTCCTTGTCTTCAACATAATTCATTGTTTTCCTACCCTTTATACAATAATTTATCCTACCAGCAAATATTATTACACACACTATAGTCTGAATTTGTATTAGGCATTTGAAGAGGGGTAGGCTAAAAAGTCTGTCACAAAGTTCAGTCTATCCTTGAAGATGGATCATTTTAATATTATAATTACAATTATTACCACTGCAGCTCATACTTATCACATGCTGTGTGATTCCTGTGAGGTTGACATTATCATTATGCCAATTTATTTGCCAAAGGTAAGTGGGATAACTGTACAAAAAGCCTTAGATTCCCCAATGTCTCTTAGCTCTTAACATTAAAGAGATAGGACAGACACTAATTTCTTAGCATATTTTAATATAATCTGCTGTTTTCTTAAAAGGTTTAATATCTATGACTCTATTAATCATAACCAATGTTCCAGCCAAAAGATATTTGGACATGCTACAATTTTTCATGCTTGTGTGCCTCTACAAAAAACTTTTCTATGTGTACCGTGCGCACCTACCTGGAAAAGGCTACTTCTTTTAGAGGCTGCTCAATTTCTCAGTAAGATCAAGAGTTTTCCAAATAAAGAAAGTGTGAAAAAGCATTTAATTTATACAGTCATAAAATCGCATGGTGGAATTGAGGACATATAAGTCATTTAGTATAGCTGAAACTTAAAATGTAACAAAAAAGTACAAAGGATACAATAAATGGAACTCTGACTATAAAAGTGTTCTTTGTCAAGCAGAAGAACAGAGTAATCAAGAAAAGTAATCATTTCCCTTAACAAACTCAGAGGTAATTTGAATTACTTAGAAAATACAAATACTTTAAATTCATTTTTAAAAATGTAATCTATGCAATGAATACAAATATGGTGCTAACTTTAACATTTAAAAAGGAAAAACAGTTTAACATGAGCCTGCTCTCCAGCATCACTCATGATTCCCCTGTTGCTAGCACCATGGTGTGGATACAGCCTCAGCCTTAGTTAATTTGCCTATTCTAGATTTTTTTCCTGAAAATTGTACTATAGCATTTATTTTACATAGGAGCCATTAAACGAATTTTGTACCCAAATTTATCTCCTTTGATTAACAAATTAAACTTTCTCCTGGCAATGTAACTAAATTTATTTCTTTCTCTTTAAAAAAATGAACAAATCATGATTATAAGAAATAATTATGGGCCGGTGAGATGGCTCAGCAGCTTAAGCGCCTGCCGGGCAAGCGCGAGGGCCCAAGTTCGACTCCCGGAACCCACATACGAAAAAGGGGCCGGTGATATCACTCAGCGGCATGGGCGCCTGCTGACGCACGAGGTCCTAAGGTCGACTCCCCGGTACCCACAAAAAAAAAAAAAGAAATAATTAGAATTACTCCTTTTGTTTAGTAATAGATAAAATATACAGTATTATTTAAAGAAATATAAATATATTTTTATCATTTGGTATTTATAACTTGGAACTAGCAATATTGAAAAAACACTTCAAGTATCTTATTCCCAAATTAAGTCATAGCAAACAATGACATCGATGATTCACATATAAACTCAATGAGTGGCTCTAAAACAACAGAATTTAAGTTTTGTGTTTTTTCTCATGTACAAGTTTAAAATGACCTTAAAGCAGTGACCAATAATTAACAGAAAGGGGCTAATCTCAGTATAGATCGTCCTACACAAATATGCCCCGTGACTGTAGTTACTTTCACAAGATGCTGGTTTAAGACTAGAAACCTACTAAGCTTGGAGAGGACTGTTTTACTGCCATTAAGAATAGCCAACATCAGCCAATGGTAACTCAATTTTTGAACCAATCTAAGGTTTTCTAAACCCATGTCAGCAGAAATTGAATTGTGAAAGATGTGTACCCCCAGTAGATATTCACTTGAAACCACACACAGATGTGATTATGAACAATGTACCAGAAAGAACTGCCTGAACTACAGCACCTGTACCTACCAAGGTCAGGGGACAAAGGACACCTCAGAAGGCAGAACCTACAAGATCACACTGACTTCCCATGAAGCTGACACACTTCAGGGCAGCTCATCATCCCTGCCCATCAGGATTTGATAGCTACTGCAATAGAACAATTCTGCATGTTTCTTGATGACCACAAGAAAATAGCCTTAAACTGCTTATCTATTTGACTTATTTTAAATGAGAAAAAGTAAACTTTATCTATTTCAGCCACTGTTTTTTTGTCTATTTGGCACAGCTAAACTTAATGTTAATTTAAAATGCAATAGGAAAATACAGAAAACTTTCTAGATTTAGAAGGAAATGATCTGACATGCAAATATATTTACTCATGCCCAGAGGCATGCAAAGCCTCTCAAAATGGTCATATACTGAAATATATGTTTAGATTTAGCATAACATATAGTATCAATATATATTTAGTACATATACTATAAAAACATATCAATACTTAAGTGTCAAATATCTCTTACCTCAAAAAGTAATTCAAATAGATTTCTTTTAAAAACAAATCCCAATGCTATGCTGAGTAAAAGTTTTACAACTAAATATAACAATTCATAAAGGTTGAAAATAAAGGAATAAAAATCAAAGCAGGGGTCATGATATTAATAACAGACAGGTTTGATTCAGAACAAAAACCATTCAGTCACAGAAATGGGGAAATTTTAAAATACTAAAATGAACAACTCACAATGGCTACAGAAAAATCATATGAAGAGCTATGTTGCAGGTTATCACAGCATCAATTCGTCAGTTATATGTTGCAGCTACTGGTGCACCCAGTGGAAAACCTATAACCTAAAATGTTTTTATTTTTAAGAAATAAAAAGCAAAGTTAATTAAACTATCTGAAGAATTTGGGGACCAAACAGGATCTAGAAAATTGGAAGTTAATTAAAAGAAAAAAAGAATAAATTTTAATGAATCAGAAAAGAAAGGTGACACTTTTTAAAATATAAATGCTGATTCTTTAAAAACAAATTAAGTTAAACCAACAGTCAATTTTATCAAGTAAAAGAAATCAAAAGCAAAAGTTAATGCATGTAATAATAAATAAGAAGATAAATGTCATAGATACAGAAGTAATTCCGAAAGCTCTTTACAAATTTGAAATTATAGTCAAGATATTTTACTGAGTAGAATTTCAATATACAGAACAATATATATGTGTATATATATATATATATATATTATATATATACGTATATAATGTCAGTATAACAAAAGAGGTGATATTTATATATGAATGTATTTGATTTTTTATTACATAAAATATTTCTTAAATGACATGTAAATACCTGAACCATGTAAGTTCTGAGGGAAAAAAATAGGAGAACTAAGGATAATAGTAGAGAAAATATTTACAATTTCTCTTTTCTTTAGGTGATTTTTAAAATTAATTTTATTTGTATACTTTTGACATACATAACAATCACACTCATAGGGAATTTGAAACTGTACATAATATATATTAATTCTCTTTTTTTCCCATTCCCTTCCCTTCCCTTCAAAGTTTTATAAAGGGAGTGGGGAAGAAGCATTTATATTTTCATACTTTGAACTTTAAACCTTGAGAATATACTTTCTAGTCAAGATTTTTAAAAGTAATAGAGCAATTTAAATCTGTCTTAAAGGATTGCGAGAGGATAGTGCCCACCTAACCAGAAGTAAGCACAGTTTATAACGTTAAGGAAATGCAGTTAGGAGCAAAATGAGCTTGAGAGGCACCTGGGAAGAGTCAATAGTTTGCAAACATGTGTGGGGAGAGTCAATGGTTTGCCGACATGTGTGGGGAGAGTCAATGGTTTGCACACACGCGGGACATAACATCTCCACCTTGTGACTGTGTCTCATAGGTTCAACAGTTTTCTCTTACACTGTTTTCTTTAACATCTTTTTACTATGTGAGTAACAGATACATCAATATATCATCTGAGAGTTATTGAAAAGGCATCACTTAAAGTTATCTGCTATAGACATATGACTAGCATAAAATACTAATGATTACCCACAGTCTAGGGAGCTCATGGCCCCCTTTTGAACTTTCAAGAGAGATTGCATGAAGTACACACATATGTTCAAAATGAACGAAATTCTTTCACAGTAGAAAGAGGAACTAAGACTAAGTCATATCAGTGTATCCAACATACTTATTTTTTAAGTTATTTAGTAACATTCCCGTGAAAGACATATTTAAGATCTACCTTAAAATTTTTAATTCTTTTAATCTTTTACACCTCCATGGATTTTTAAAAAAATTACTCAAATGTCAAAATCAGCAAAAAAATACTCCCAGATACAAAATGAATTGTAAGTTTTCTGATACTCTCAGAAACTTACTCTCAGAAACTTTGTGTAGATATTTTGTATAGATATTTTCTGGTTTCATGGCATATCTAGTCAAGTTTCTTTCCAATTTCAAAAATATTACTAGATGTTAATATTCTTAGAATCAAGTTTCTTCTTAACAAGTAGATTAAAAGTCTTACCTGAGCAGGTAACTTGGGCTCCTTCACAGGGATAGTCCTGTCCACCCCACTGCCAATTCTTGCAGTCCCAAAGAGAAGTTTCATTTCCATTACAGCTGTGTATCTCCAGCCATGTTTCTGTTGCTTTCGTTTTAGAGTACAGTATAGAAGATGTTTGAACTGCAGATCCACATCCTAGCTGCCTGCAAACCAAGTCAGCTTCTTTCAGTGTCCAGCCTCTGTCGCATACCTTCCCTACAATTTTCTGAATTTCTATCTCCACTGTCCCAGCACAGCGGCTGCCTCCACCTATAAGTCTCAGATCCAGATCTGATCCATCTGCAAAAGAAACAGAAAAGTAGACTATGGACTCCTATCCTGTTTAGCAACCAAAGGATGGTTTTTGTCTTCCTCCTTCCCAGATACTAAGACACTGGAAATTGTGGCTTAACCTCTTTCCTGACATTTTAAGAACAACAAGTATAGACCAAGAATTTGATTAGAAATAGTATTGTACTTTCAAGGATATTTTAAACTGTCAGTGGCTGTGTGATATGAGCAATTCTGCCATGAAGGAGAGTCGTATAAAAATGTGGCTCTCTGAGCTGCAGGTAAATTTAGAATTTGAGGTGTTAAATTTAGAATTTGAGGTGTTAGTCCCTAAAAGTATTTTAAATAATTACTACAGAGAATTGACCTCCACACTACTTGAATGAAGAACGTGTCAAAGATTTTTCACCATGGTAAAGTAATTTCCAACAACAGATTTGTTAGGTATTCCCATTGTTTACATCCCAAAAGCTATTCCTACTCTGAAAGTACACAGATCCTTCCCTGTTGGCTTTTCTTTTTGTTTGAACTTACCAGAACATGTCACCCCAGCATCTTCATTATGATCGCAAAAATGTTTTCCCCACTCTTGGTGTCTACAATACCAGAGAGCAGATTCATGTCCATTACAGGCAACACTGTCAAGCCAAATATTTCCAGATCCTTCACTGGCATTTACACGACCCGTGGCAGTGACGGCAGCTGGACATCCTAGCTGTTTGCATACCACAGCAGCAGCATCACTATCCCAGCCGTTGTCACATACCGTCCCCCATTCTCCTTGGAATTTCACTTCCAGTCTTCCTGAACAATCAGTGACTCCATCAACCAATCTCAGGCCCATATCTGCTCCCTCTATAAAAGGAAACTACAAGTTAGTTATTAGCTAACTAGAATGACGGTGACTATAAGTAGCTCAAAAGGGAGAGATATATGTGGAGGCACACATCATCATGATATACTTACACTGAGAATTATTAAAGACAGAAGGAGGATAGGTCAGGCAAGAAGACAGGACTTTTGAGTATAGAGAACCAGGAAGCATACCTAACAGGAGGTCCAGAGCATGAATTTTATATAAGATCTGCTTGTTTCATGATCAGGGTGTTTTGTCAGACTTGTTTATATTTTCTTGTTAAAATACATTTGTATGTGTTTAGGTTTTATCCACAAACTCTATTTTCCCTCAATACTTAACACTTCTTTGTGCTTCTGGCCACATTGCCCATCTGTGCTGTCTGGTTTATGTCCTGCACCTGCCCTTGTTCTTTCTTCCTTTAAAAATAGAGCAGATAGGGCTGGTGAGATAGCTCAGTGGCATAAGCGCCTGCCTGGCAAGCGTGAGGTCCTGAGTTCGACCCCCGGTACCCACATAGGAAAAAAGGGCCGGTGATAGCGCTCAACGGTACGGGCGCCTACTGGCATGCGAGGTCCTGAGTTCAACCCCTGGTACCCACACACAAAAAAAATAGAGCATATAGAAATGAAGCTTCACCATTAACCCTTTCACCTCCTCTGATCAGTATTTATTAAAGAAAAGACCTTGATTCTGAAGATTATCCTATGATATTAAAATAAACTGTTTTCCTCTCTGCAATATAATTTTTTTGCCATGAGTCTCGTTTATTTTGATTCCTCAGCACATGTGAAACACATAATGAAGAAATGCACTGAATCAAAGCCTAGAGAGATGTTAACTGAAAGTGTTTTTTCTAACCAAATCCCTTTTTTTCTCTTCAGTTATCAGAATCCATCTTTCCTGTAGGAATCTTATTCTTTGTGCTTCAGACTACAGATGGTCATGTTGTCCAACAAGAAAAAGCCAATTCAAGAAATGGAGAGAAAAACAGACAGAAGCCAGATGGCGTTGTGCAAGCACCTGAATCCACCCACTTATGAAACTAACTATACCCTCTGAATTTCCCAGTTTTACAAGCCAGTATTCTCTTATTTTAATATTGGCTTTGAACTGAACTATCTTCCTTTACAGAGAGAAAGAAAAAGAGAGATCCTTGGCGAAGAAAGGGATATTTTTACTGTAATTATATTTTCCAAAGTGCTCTTTGGTGTCAAAACACACTAAGTCTCTTTCAGACCAAAAAGTCAAGTGAAACAGAAAGCGGGGTGTCTGGGCATATAGAAACCCTGTGTCCTGACCCCAGATCCAAGTGTGGAACATGAAAGTCTCCGGATGAAAGAATAGTGTACCTCGGTTCACCAACTTGATTCTTTCCGATTCTGGTCTTGAACCGAACTGGATGAAAACAGAATCAAATTTCCCCATAAATTCAACATTGAACCTAACCATTGAATTTGATTTGATTCTCATCCCACTCGGTTTGCGACCAGAATTGTGGAAAGAATTAAGTTCATGAACTGAGGTACCACTGTATGTGCTCACACTGTAGCCCTAGCATAAATGACGTTTGAATAGGAAACCAAAATGTTGGGAGGTTTCATCTTCGTTTGGATCATTTGAGTCTGTGAATTTGATTTAGTGATTTGGGAAGGAGCAATTTAATGTGGCCTAAGAGGAGACCTGTTATTTAGAGAATAAGTGAGAGTAGTTTACTATTTATTTATGAATATTGGGGATTGAACCCAGGGCCTTTGCACTGAGCTACATCCTAAGCCTTTCCTGTTTTGAGGGTTTTTTTGTTTGTTTGTTTTTTGAGGCAGGTTTTCATTAAATTACTAAGTTGCCTTGGCTAGGTTCAAACTTGCCATCTTTCTGCCGCAGCTTCCCAGAGTGCTTGGATTACAGGCCTCTGCCATTATGACAGTTTGGTTTGCTCTTAAAACTGAAACAAACAAACAAAAATTTCCATGTTAAGCCTTCACACACACCTTTCCCCTTTCCTCCTTCCTTCCCTTCCCTTTTTCTCTCTCCTCTCCTCTCCTCTGCTCTCCTTCCCCTCTCCTTTCCTCTCCCCGTCTCTTTCTCATTTTGCTAAGTACTTTCTTCTTTCCTCATGACTCATGATCAAGAACTAGAACTTCCTTCTAATTTCTGTTAATGTAAAGCCATAAGTATCAGAACTAGAACTCCAAATGAAGCAATGCCGACATGACAAAAGGATGTTCACTCTATTTTAAGGGCTCAGCTTTGAAGACTATTTCCCTTCTTTTGTCCTGTCACAAAGAAAGGAACACTCCTTACCCAAGCAAATCACTCCAACATCTTCAGAATGACCACAGTTATGCTTTCCCCATCCTTTGTGTTTGCAGAACCAAAGAGCTGACTCATTTCCATGGCATTCAACATCATCAAGCCAGATCGGTCCAGAACCTGCTTCAAACTTTGCTGAACCAGAGAAACTGATAGCACCTCCACATTCAAGTTGGTTACAAACCACAGAAGCATCTTCCATGTAGAAGTGATCATCACACACTGTTCCCCACTGTCCTTGGAATTTGACCTCTAATCTTCCAGAACACCTGCCGCGCCCATTCACCAGCCTCATCTCCAAGTCAGATCCATCTAGAACGAAGGCCAGAGTTAAGTGATACACATTCATGAGTGATTTTACAAAGTGAGTTTTCTCAGGATGCTCAAAATTTCATGCTCTTTTAAAAATTATACCAGATTTTGGATGTTGCCCTATTCCACAGATTAGAGAATTTTAAACTATTAGAATCCAGTTAAAAATTAGGACTTTCCTTTATGTCTACACACTAGGGAAAATATTACACAGACTAAAGTTTTTTTTTTTTTTTTTTTTTTGTGGATAGCGGGGAGTCGACCTCAGGACCTCGCGCGCCAGTAGGCGCCCGTGCCGCTGAGCAGTATCACCGGTCCCTTTTTCGTATGTGGGATCCGGGAGTTGAACTCTGGCCCTCGCGCTTGCCAGGCAGGAGCTTATGCCGCTGAGCCATCTCACCGGCCCCAGACTAAAGTTTTTAAACTTTCTATTTTATTGTTTTTATTTCCATTACTAGGAGAGAACTTAACACTTTTTTATGCAAAATTAGGCAAAATTGGCTCTATTTATTTAGAAAATAATTTTTATTTATAAAACAATAAATAAATTATTAAATTGGCTCATAAAATTAAGTAATAAATATGACATGCTGGCTATTGGTTGAACATTTATTTTTTATTTTTTATTTTTATTTTTTGTGGGTAGCAGGGGTCAACCTCAGGACCTTGCGTGCCAGCAGGCGCCCGTGCCGCTGAGTGATGTCACCAGCCCTTTTTTCGTATGTGGGTTCCGGGAGTCAAACTCGGGCCCTCGCGCTTGCCAGGTAGGCGCTTATGCCACTGAGCCATCTCACCGGTCCCTGGTTGAACATTTAAAATCCTTATTTTTACCTTTCTGTATTATATTAAACAGCTCAGAGTATAAATAATTGAAGTTGTATTTGAAATTAGAAAATAAGAAAAAGCAAATATAAAAAATAGGAAAAAGCAAATGTAAAAATGTATACAGTAAATTGGCATGATAGTTTGCAAGAGCATGCTGTAGAATACAAATTCTTAAAAGTTGAAAGAAAAAGTACTCAAATTAGTTTATTTCTTCTCATTCTCAATTGAATCAAAGCATTTTTATCCCTCTCCAAAGCATCTGGTACCCCTGTTAGCAAAAAGCAGCTTTGTTCATAAGGAGATTTCTTTCGGTACACTACCTTTCGGATTTTCGTAGAGCACTAAAATATATGAAAAAAAGATTTTGAATGAAATTTTGGACACCCGGAAAACAAAAAGTATGTAGTTGACTAAACTGTTTAGAAGCTCTTTCTCAAAATACGATTTATTTTTGCAAACTATAAAGTCCAGGCAAAGACCTCCACTTAACAAGATTTATTCTTATTATGAGTAATTAATAATACTTACAAATAAGAACTGAGAACAAAAAATATGCACATTCTCATCTAAGTGTATTGCCTACCATCTTCTTTTTTCCTTACAACTTTATATGCTCTTATTATTAGTTCCACTTCACAGATAAGAAGTTTGAGATTAAATAATTGGCCCAGAGTGAAACATCCAGAAAATGGTAGAGCTGGGATGTCAGGGCTGGGGCATAGCATCACAGATTATCCTCCGGACTATTGTGATATATGGCCCCAGGACCTGTGTTGATGAGGTAGAGAATCTGAAAGTTGAGTATTAATTAGGGTCAAGAAGCTCAGAAATGTGGACTCTGCTATTCAATAAAACTATCACATCCTTAAATAGCTATAGGCTTTTTCTACTGTGAGCTCCAGTTGTAGTTTTCAGTATATAAACTTCAGAAAGCAAGTTTGATTAACTCCATCCTTAGTTATGCAAAAACAAAACAAAAGCTAGAAGTACTATCTTAGCTAGTCAGCAGTACTATAGACAACAATAATTATCAAAAGAGCTTATTAAAGCACATTATGGTTCTAAGCCTTACTTTTGTTATTCCGTACTTTCTAATGATTAATAATAAGTAAAAGGAGAAGGGTGAGATGGATGACAATGAGGAGGTAGAGGATGAGTGAAGGAGGAGGAGAAGGATGTGGAGGAGAGGAATGAGGAGAAGGAGGGAGGAGGGGACAGGAGGAGGAGAAGGATGTGGAGGAGAGGAATGAGGAGAAGGAGGGAGGAGGGGATAGAAGGAGGAGAGCAAGAACATGAACAAAGGAGACCTGAGTCATCAAAGTAATGAATGGCATAAAGCCGTGAAGAAATTAACATTTCCAGCATCTATGACATATTGTACAGAGTACCAATCATTCTACATGTATTATATAATTAAACTGAAGTGTAGAGAGAGTTAACAACTTTTTATGAAATCATAGCGCTATGAATAACTGTGCTGGAAATTGAATCAGCATTTCTCTAGATGACAGCTAGCACTGTTTCACTCCAATGCAAATGATCAGTTCCTTTTATAGGGGATCCTTCAAGGGGGATGACTCTAGGAGAGACCAAGCAGGAGAGAAAATTGCATGAAAGTCAACAAAAAGAGCAGGGAGAAATGGGGAGCCCAGGGATCAGGTCTGGGTCAGAAACGTGAGATTTGCCAGCAGAAAGAAATAACACATAATATTCTGGGTTACCGTTAGGTCACCTGAGATAAAAAATTATAAAAAAAAAACCTTAAAAATTAAAAACCAATGTAAATGAAATGAATAGTATTAGACACTGAGAAAAGCAATTATACTGTGAAAACATCCTTCCTCCAATAAGGTAGGATTAATATTACTGCTGGAAATATTTGTTTCTTGTTTAAGTAGTCAGCTTTTTGTGTAAAATGTAGTGATCTATGAATCAAATCCATTAAATCAATATGTCACTGGAAAGGGGGCCAGAATGAACTTTGAGATCATGATATTTGTATGTTATCATACACTTACTGAATGTATAATTGATACCAGTCACTTTCTCATTGATCTTGGTGACCAGAGTCTCCATTTCTTTTTCTTTTTTAGAGTGGGGTTTTTTCATATGTTTTCCAAACAGTGGATTTGATAATTTCATGGATGGACAACATCAATTCTATAAAAGTGGCTCATTTTACTTCTCCAGCCATCTACACATTCTTTCTACCATGCATTTTATAATGTTTATGAAATGTTCACGGAAAATGGGGAGCTCAAGAATCTGACTTGGATCAGAAATATGCCCTTCTAATTTGCTTTGACTTATGCAAGTCTTACCTGAGCAGGTTACTCCAGCATCTTGTTGGTGAGTACAATTATGCTTTCCCCATCCACTATGGTTGCAATCCCAAAGAGCAGATTCATTCCCTCTACAAGAAACATGATCCATCCAAATACGTCCAGATCCACCACTGGAATTAGTCCATCCAGTGGCCATGATGAGAGTTGGACATCCCAGCTGACTACAAATCACAGCAACTTCCTCCTTGCCCCAGTCATGATTGCATACAGTCCCCCACTCTTCCTGCACTCTCATTTCCACTCTGCCACTACATCGGTTTTCACCGTCCACTAGCCTCAGCTCCTTTTCCGTTCCTCCTGCAACAATAAGTTAAGACAGCAATTGATCAAGTTCACAAAGAGCCAGTGGGGAACTAAATTTGTTTATATTACTTATTTACCCTTCAAAGTCAGATTTCAGAATCATCCTGGTTTCATCCATGGTATAAAGCTAGAATGCTATTTCATAGGCATTCAAATATAACCATCAATTTTACAGGCTTGAAATGAATCAATGCTATAAAACTGGGAAAGCTAAGTAACACAATACTGCATGATATATTATTTGATCATTGAATTTTCTTAATAATGGCAATTTATATAATCACCATGGGGAGTTTACTAGTTAAATAAGACTCTACAGACTTTTATAGGAATGGGCTAAATGGTTCTCTTAAATTCTAAGATCATTTAAAAGAGACTGACAATGGAATTATGGGGATAAAAATAAGTTATAAGGAATTAAATATTCATTTCACAAATATGTGTAAAATAACAGTGATCTTAAAAACAATAGTTGAAATCTAACTAAAGCTAATGGGCTTAAGTGGAAATTAAGGTGAAGAAATTTTCCTATTATCTTTCTACTATAAATAAACTCTTCTCCCATAGCCCTTCTCTAAATTATCTCAGTTGCCTTCTTACCATTATTTGAGCATAATTTAGGAAACTGGTTTTCCCTTCAGCCTGCCTTTTTTCAAGCCATTCTTAAATAAATGTTGGCATCTGAATTTATTAAAGTGTTCCTGAAATTCTATTTTTATGCCAATAATTCTGAAGTTTCTTTTCCTGTATATCTTTCTTTTTTTTTTTTTTTGTGGGTACTGGGGGGTCGACCTCAGGACCTCGCGCACCAACAGGCGCCCGTGCCGCTGAGCGATATCACCGGCCCCTTTTTCGTATGTGGGATCCGGGAGTCGAACTCGGGCCCTCGCGCTTGCAAGGCAGGCACTTATGCCGCTGAGCCATCTCACCGGCCCTATCTTTCTTATTTTTTCAGCTAAACTGTCTTTCCAAGCTTTAAATTACATGGCTACTTTTCCTGTGAGTTTATTTTAATGAGAAGGAGAACCAGGCAAATATTTGGTGTCACGCAATTTGGTTGTTATTTTGTGTTTTTAATATTTGATACTTCCAACACATGGAGCATAGTTTTTAGATGATATTGATTACACAGAAGAATTATTTATTTAACAATTCTTGTGAAGATAGACTAAGACTAAAAGTGAACTGACTACTCACCAAGAGAACTGGTTATGAAAGACACACTGAGAAATGAGATCACAGCAATAGTGAAGGGATTCAAGTGGACTAAATGTCTTCTGAAATCTGTTAAAGAAAGAAAGAAGGCAAAATAGAGCCTCCTCAGACAGAGATTTGAAAACAAAAACAGATGATGGCAGACATTTGGAGTTAACAAAGAACAAACCAAGAAAGAAAACTCTTTCTTCTAAATGGAAAACAGGAGAAATTCACACTCAGGTTGATATAGCTCAGTGAAATCACTTTGAAAATGTTTCTACAAGTAGGCAACCTAGGACATGAAATTAGAAGAAAGTTGGAGGTTGAACAAGTATTGCAAATGCAAATCTTAAACCTGGAAAATTGAAAAAGGCATCCTTGAAACTAAAAATAGACAGGTATTCCTGAAGGTACAGACAGATTTCCTGAGATTTCTACGTTCTCTTACCTCCTCAATATTGAATTACTGATACTCTCACCTCTATGTCTAACTAATCCACACTGCTTGACAGTAAGTTCCACGAGGGAAAAGATTATATCTACGTGTTCACTATAATTTAAACACTACCTGGCACAATGCTTGCCGAATACATTAATGTAATAAAGTGTTACTATTTATACCTGATAAATCCAAATACTGGGATTTTGTCATCTGTAGATATAACATAAAACACTCTAGTGTTATTACTCTCATTTTTCCTTAATACTCTCACCCAACACTAATTTAAAAGTAAAAATGATAAATGATTTTAACATGTCCATATGAATCACGAAATGGATTTCAACACTGAGGGGTTATACTGAATTTCCTCTAAGTAATTACCTTTAGATCAAATGTCACTCCTATATATTCTATCTTTTCTAACAGCGCTTGTTTATAGACTCAATATACTTCATTTTAAATTTCAGTTCCTGACAAGCTCACCTCAGTAGTTTTATAAATCCAGGCTGACTCTTGTCCCTTTCTCATACCTTTCATTTTGAATCTATGACAGATCAAAATCAGTGCCAAGAGCCCTAACTGTTCTTTTTCCATTCTTACTCTCCTGGACTGTGAGAATAATTCTAAACTCCATTAAAGAGGAAAAGCAGGGTAAATGAAATATGTTACCAGTGGATCCAGAGTCTTCAAGAAATATTATTCTCAGTTTGTCCATTCCAAAATTTTATGATCTCAATAATTTCTAAGTCTCCTTGTATTATTATTCCAAAGAAATGTGGTCTTAAAGAAGTGGAAGACCAAGAACTCAGAAGAATCACCTTGCTCATATAAAGGGAGAGGCTACAGAAGGGAGGTGGAGTCAACCCAAAAGGAGAAGTCATTGAAAGAGCTGATTCCTCTCATATTCTTGTTTATTTCTATGTAGGAAATAAAGCTACCAAAGGAAATTGAGAAACACTATCCACAGATTTATAAAAATAGGAAAAATGTTAATTCATATACCATGGTTAATTGAATAGTTTTTAATTTTTGAACTTTGTTTTGGGTTAATATATTGGATGCACAAAAATTAGTAATTGTATAAGTTATGTGAAAAAGCTAAAGTAAAATAGGCAAAAATGTAAAAAACAAAGGTTTTATTATTGTATTCGCTGTTAATATTTTCCCCATAATTAAATATATCTAGTGAATAAGTTGTGTAGGTTGAATGTAGCCTGCAGTTGTATTTTTTTTCCTTATGGATGGACCACATCAATGGAATTTGCCATGAGTATCTATGATTCCACAAAAGTGCAACAAATTAACAGAACATGGTTTTCACTCTAAATAACCTGAAGATAGGCCTGAAGAAGTTTTGCTGTAAATGCTGAAGCAGCCCTGTGATTCAATTCCAGCCCCTCTAAACTGCGGACTTAGGAAGTACGGGCAGCCCAGGGATCCACCCAGGGATACTGCAGAAGACTTCCAAGGGATATGGGGAAAGCCACACCTATGTATGCCCCTGATAATAGGCCTACCATGAGCAGAAGCCAAAGCGCTCAACCTAGCTCAGCTTTCAAACCATGGTCCTAGAGAAATCCAGTCACTGAAGGACTACACAAGAATCACTCCTGCCAAAGTCCCTGGTAACAGGTCCACCAAAAAACCCCATGGTGGACCTGGCAACAGCCACAGGAGCCACCTCCAACCCATTTAAACTCCATCCCAGAGGCAACTCCATCAGCCTGGTCTCCTCACTGAAGAAAACCGCTACTTGCAAGAGCAGTCAGCAAAGACTGGAAGAGAGGTTTGTTCTTTCAAAAGCAAGACACCAATGCAAGGCTACATAGATCATAAAAAATTAGGCATGATATATAAACATATAAAAAAATCATGCCATATAAATACAATTTTTATTTGTCAATTAACATAAAACAATCAAAAAGATTCTTAGCTATAAGAGAAGAATATAGAAGATAATTAAAGGAATTGTATATACGTGTATGCAATATCTTAATATAAATATATTCTAAATAGATAAATTCTATGCATGTGTTTGTATACATACATATATTATAGTTAAATTAAAACAATGCTTCATAACTTGTTCCAATTAGTACATATTTGGCAGAAGTATACAAGAGATAAGGTCTTTTGGGCAATTTTTTTGGCTCTCTCTCTCTCTCTCTCTCTCTGAAACCTATGGACTCAAGCCGAGGCAAACTCGTTTAATTTTTTTCCTCTCACATAGAAAAGCTAACTGGGGAGCTCAACAAACTTTCTCATGATGCTAGGAACAGTTTCTTAGTGTGTCCCACCATGTTGGAGTGGGGAGAGGAGTGCATGGCCTCTGTGTTTTTCCCAGCTGGTATGAGGCCCACAGGTCCACCTCAAATTTATCTCTATTTTTCTCTTC
Organism: Erethizon dorsatum; assembly: GCA_028451465.1. Taxonomy (NCBI): domain Eukaryota; kingdom Metazoa; phylum Chordata; class Mammalia; order Rodentia; family Erethizontidae; genus Erethizon; species Erethizon dorsatum. The sequence continues at coordinate 28,773,284 of CM051831.1, forward strand.
TTCTCTTCCCCATTTTCAGTCACTAATTGCCAACAAAAGCAGCTAGAGGGCCTGTTATTAACTCAGTCACAGAACATGCATTCCCATGTGTGTGACCTCGAGTTTAGCATGCCTTTTTGTCCGCAAAGTTCTGCTGTCTGTGATACTTTCCTCAGCTTTCTTACCCTTTTTGAAAAAGTGGCATTTGGTAAGTTGGTCTCCTGCCTGAATAGCCACCTATCCCAGTTTACTCCTTTCTGTGCTCAGAGTCTCATCTGCACTTTTCTCCTAGACGGCCTTTTATCTCTGGGTATCGTTAGTGAGTTGCTTACTCAGGGCCTTGTTTTAACCCAGTTCAACTCTACCATGTTTGGCAGCTACTTTGTTTCATTATGTGTGTTATTCAGACCTGAGTTGGTGACATGATTCTGCCACGTTTGTTTGCTTTTTTTATTGTCATCAGGAAGTCTCACCCTATTAGATAGGAGCTAAGTCTCTGATTTTAGGAAACATATAGGTCTCTCTCCCTTTTCTCTTTTGAACAGGTTAGAGCCCCTCCCTGTTTCTTCTAACAGAAATTAGGCAAATCAGATAATATGGAAACATGCCTGACAGCCTGAGCAGAACACAGGAACACCCAGTAAAGGTCGACTCAAGCGGCAGTGAGTATGAAGAGCAGAACCGTTCTTGTTCTTAGAACATTTTAAGATTTTTTAGAGCTTTTATTTAAAAAAAAAAAAAAAAAAGGTTTCTATCTTTACTGCTTTAAACAGAGTACATGCATGTGGTTTCTCAACAGGCTAAGAGAATGCCCACGTGGGGGCTCCATCCTGATCGAAAGAAGCCCCCCAGAGGGCTCCACCCTGACCTCTTAAGAGTCAGTGCGGATAATAAAGCACTCGGACATCAAGAAATCTCGACAAGGCAAGGTTGCTTTACTTCTGCAGAAAGGGGCTAGCACATCTGAGCATGAGGTAGCAAGCGGGCAGAGAGGCTATAACAGGATCTTTTTATCCCTAACAGGTGAGAAGCAGCTGACCTTTGCCCCATTGGTTGGGTTGAAGGTTCACCATCTATCCCAATTGACTAGGTTAAGTGGTGTGAAAGGAGGACCTGAAGAGTGGGTTTATTGGGGCTGGAACATCCCTAGCTGTTGATAAATTATATTTGGCTGTTAGCTGTGTTCCTGGAATCTAAACTGAACCAACACTTTTGGAACTCAGTAGGCTCAACATTAAAAGGAAGCCTAGAACGAATTAGAATTTAAGGTGGAGACAGTCTCCTGTTCATAGTTTTGCTAGAAAAGACCTTGTTTCCTACAAATTCCCCTCTCTAGTATCTTCACATTCTTTTCTTCAAATTCAATCAATAATTGGCTTTCATGTTACCATTTTTCCAGCAACAGTAGGTTAGCAGATTAGGATGGGGGGGGTCTTGTTTGGTGAGGGCTGTTTTCATGAGTTTCTGAATCAGTCCCCTCACACACGGGATGATGTAGCATCTCCGGTGTAGTTCACAAATCTCTATTGATGAGAAATCTTTTAAACAGATTGATTAGGTATGGCTGTAATAAACACGTGAGCAGAAAGAGGAGGACAGGCACTACAAAAGGAAGAATCTAAGATAGGGTAATGGACTTCTGTGAACCCCATGAAATCTGTAGGGGGTCCTGGGACATTTGTTGTATTGCCTGTATCTCAGTGTCTATCTCCTATACACCTGTAGTTATTATCACAATTATCTGGAATAAAAGTACAACATGTTAAAAATAATCAAATAAATAAATAAATAAGACCATCCCTGTCATCTACTCAATGAGTTGATGTTTTCAGGAAAATTTGGATGGGGTAATTTCCATTGTGAGGTGAGGATGATTAATAGTCTTACCAGTGATTACAATTGGATTTCACTGTAAATAAAATGAACTTGCATTAATAAAAAATGAGTTTACTGTTTCTAAGGGAGCCCCGTACCTGGCCTCCACTCTGATCTCCTGTGTCAAGAGGGAGCCTCCCTGAGGGTCTTCATCCTGATCTCTTAGGAGTTTACTGTTTCTCAAATCCCTTAGGATTTTCTTAGGGAGCCCCTGGGTGTAGTCCGCCCTTTTCTCTAAGGCATCAGTGCATCAGTGCACCATGAGAAACACCCTGCAGATCCCAATCACCTTGCTTATGGCTGTGTCCTTAAAAATTGGGAAAAATTTTAAATGGCAAGAGGTGAGTAACAAATGGCATTATAAATTACAATACTGGGCCGGTAAGATAGCTCAGCAGAATAAGCGCCTGCCTGGCAAGCGCGAGGTACTGAGTTCGACTCCCAGTACCCACATACAAAAAAAATGGCTGGTGATATCACTCAGCGGCACGGGCGCCTGCTGGCATGGGAGGTCCTGAGTTAGACCCCCGGTACCCACCAAAAAAAAAAAAAAAAAGAAAAAGAAAATTACAATACAATTCTTCAGCTACAACTTTTTTATCCAAAAGGCAAGGAAGATGGTGTGAAATCCCTTATGTTCAGACTTTAATGGCTCTTTATCTCTATAAAGACCCAAGAACCACAGTACTTAAAAAGGCGTCCAAAGGAAAAGAATATCTTTTTTTTTTTCTGTGGGTAGCAGGAGTCGACCTCAAGACCTCATGCTTGCCAGCAAGCGCTTGTGCCGCTGAGCGATATCACTGGCCCTTTTTTTCCTTTATGTGGGTACCGAGAGTCAAACTCAGGACCTTGCACTTGCCAGGCAGGCGCTTATGCCGCTGAGCCATTTCACTGCTGCAAGAATGATATCTTTGATGATGCTGTCCTCAGACACCTGCCTGTCTCTCAGGGGATATAGTTCTGTCCTGTCTCTCAACACCAGACTCTAGCACTGCAGAGAGGCCAGCTTTCAAAATACTTTCAAAATACCCTGGTAGGTTTGCAGATGGGCGCCTTAGGACCCTATGACCCAATTGCTGGCCACAGCCTTTTCTTGTTCAACAGCCAGGATCTAGATGAGGATGAAATGAGAAGGGCTGAGAAAAAAACACAGGCCAAATTCATGGCTGTCAAAACTGGCAATGCTTTATACACACCCTAAGCATCTAAGGGCAAACCGAAGAACAGTCAAGGAGTTTTTGTTTTAAATTAAGGAGACTGTTAACAACTGAAATTCAACAATATATAGACAAGATTCATATGTAATGACCAAATAGAATTTATCAAGGAAAGCTTTTTAGATGAAAACAAATTGACAAAATCTGGTACCCATTCTCAATAAAAACTCTTTGAAATATAAGAATATAAAGGACACCTCTAAAAGACTGAGTTAATATAACTCTCACTATTGAAAGTTTATTTCTTTCATCCTAAAATCAAGAGCAAGACAAGAATGTCCACTCACCATTTCTGTTCAGTATTTTACTGGACATATTATCTGGTGCAATCTGGCAGGAAAAAGAAATGAAAGGCAAGCATAGCAAAATGCAGAAGTAAACTGACTTTGATGGCAGATGACATACTAATTTCTGTAGAAAGTCATATGGAGTCTACAAGAAAACTATTTGAACGAATCATTGAGTTGAACAAATCTGAATGACAAGGTCAATGTACAAAAAGCAAGTGACAAAATATCAAATTAACTTTTGAATTCTACTTGTAATAGTATCAAAATTATGTGTGATATTTAGAGTAAAATTTATGAAAAATATGAAAATCCTGTATACTCTAAATTACCCAGTGTTGGAGACAGAAATTAAAGACTTTAATCAATGGATAGATATTACATATTCTTGAGTTAGAAGACTATTATTAATCCAAAATCATTACCTTTTTTTTTTTTCTTTATGTGGATACTGGGAACCGAACTCAGGACCTCGCACTTGCCAGGCAGGCGCTTATGCCTCCGAGCTATATCACCAGCCCCAAAATCGTTATCTTACCAGGCATCTTTTGTACAAAGTGACAAATTTATTTTCAAACCTGTTTATAAACGAAAAGATTCTAAAATAGACAAAATAAATTTGAAAAAGATGGACAAATTGGAAGATAACACTGTTTTATTTTGACTTATTATAAAGTTAACATAATGAAAACAGGGTCATATTATCTTAAAATATGGATCTGGAGAACGGTGTAGAGTTAACAAATAGACCAACACATATTCAGACTGTTGTAGTCAGGATTTGCAAGGGAAACAACACAGGACACATAATTTATAGGATTATTTTATAGTAGTCACCCAAAGAGTCAAATACAAAAAGAGTGCAGGAAATCTGTCCACACACTAATGACCCAATGAATCCAGCTGAGGGCCTGGATTCCACAGCAATGCCCCCACGAGTCCAGCTGGAGGCCCAGAGCCCACAACATCTCATGCAAGTCTATTTCATGGGTCTGCGCTGGGAGGTCCCAAGGCCAGTGGTGGAAGCTAGAAAGTCTGCACCAGCAGGATGAAGGACCTGTGCCAGCAGGCTGAGGGATCTGCACCGGAGCCAGGAAGTGACACTCAAAGTAAGGACCAGAGCTCCCCTGAAATGTACCACAGCCATCCTCAGCGACAGTGAGGTCCTGAGCTCCTCCGACAATGAGAACAGTGAAGTTCCTATCAGGAAAGCCAGCGTGATAAGCTCCTTGAGGAGAGCCAACAGCACCAATTCTTCCTCTCCAGTTCTCCTTTTTATGTTGTTGGCAACAGTCCTCAGGTGGGCCCTCCACACCCAGCACCACGCTGATTCAGTTCAGCTGGGTGTTACAAGTTGACCACCAGTTGTCAATCCACCATACAGACTATTTTTTTTTTTGACACAGAACAACATTTTTTAATACATGGCACTAAACCAATTGATGTACATATGCTGCAAAATGATAAAATGAGTCTCACTCCAAACACTAGATCCAAAATTAACTCAAAAACAGATCATAGACCTAAAACTTCAGGTTACAAGAGTTCTAAAAGAAAGAGAAAAATCTTCAAAGTTTTAAGACAAAGATTTCCTAAATACATCACCAAAAGCATGAGTCATACAAAAAGTTTATATCTTGGACTTCCTCAATATTTTTAAAAACTGTTCTTCAAAGCAACAAAACAATGAAAAACCAAGCCATGTTCTAGGAGAAAATATTAGCAAATCATATATCTGATAAATGACTTGCATTCAAAATTGGTAAGAATTTTCAAACACGAACAATGACAAAAGAATCTACCATATTTTAAACACTGGCAAAAAAATTGTACAGACATTTCATCACAGAGGGGAAAAGCCTGTGGGCAGGTAATCGCAGGAAGAGATGCTTAACATCATTGTTGATAGGGAAATGCAAACTATGTTCACGGTGAGACACCATTACATATGTACTAAAATGTCAGGAATTAAAAAGCATGATTACATCCAGGCATGGTGCTACAAGCCTGTAATCCCAGCACTCAGGAGGCTGGTACAGGAGAATTGCCATAAGATCAAGCCCATCCTGGACTACACTGTGAGTTCAAGCCCAACTTAAACTACATAGTGAGACCTTGTCTCAAAAAAAGCAAAAACAGAAACCAAAAGAATGATTACTCTAAACATAGTTGACACAATCATGGTTGAAGCTTTTTTATTACACTGTCTTCTATTACCCAACCATATAGAATGCCTGTTCTCTTCCTAACTGGTTCCAGATATAGCCTCTCTGAAATGCTCAGAAATTCAAGTTCCAATTTTTTTATGCTCTACCAAGCACTGAATAAACAGAACATTAACTGGCTAGTTATCTGTGTCAGTCTAGGGAGAATAGTCATCTAGACATAATTACTCTTTGTGGTAGAGTGTCCGGACTCCTTTGGTTTCAAATTCTTCATCTATTACTGTTCAGCAATTTTGTAAATTTCTTCATCTCTATATCTGATTTTCCCCCTCAAGAGCCCCTAAAGCATTGTTTCCTGACTCTTCTGTGCTTTTGGCCTTAATTAACTCAATATTGTTCTTTATCTCAGATTACTGTTCAGCAATTTTGTAAATTTCTTCATCTCTATATCTGATTTTCCCCCTCAAGAGCCCCTAAAGCATTGTTTCCTGACTCTTCTGTGCTTTTGGCCTTAATTAACTCAATATTGTTCTTTATCTCAGATTATTTCATTTTAATATTTTAGCATATTAAATACAAATTTAAGCCATACATTTGCAGACTCAGACATGCTCATGAAATGCATAAAATGAGTATGTTTGCATAACATGGAATCTTCTTATTGTATATGAATAATTCATGGCAGGATGCTTATTGACTAATAACTGATTTTGATTGCAGCACACTCTGATTTTTTTTTTTTTTTTTTTTTGTGGGTACCGGGGTCGACCTCAGGACCTCGCGCACCAGCAGGCGCCCGTGCCGCTGAGCGATATCACCAACCCCTTTTTCCTATGTGGGTTCCGGGAGTTGAACTCGGGCCCTCGCACTTGCCAGGCAGATGCTTATGACACTGAGCCATCTCACCGGCCCACACTCTGATTTTTTTTTCCTTATTCTAGTAATTGAACTTCTGCTTTGTTCACGCCTTATGACAAATATTATATCAAGTACAAATGCCAGCAATTTCTTTTACCATATGACCTACTTATGCTTCATTTGCTGTCTTGATTTTTCTCTCAGATCACTGAATGTTTCACTACTGGAGATCCTGCCCTCCAAACATTTATAAAAACAGAACATAAAATATCAAGGAAGACCCTGAGAGGTGATAAGCAAGGTGCTGATATGGTCAAATTTCTGTTTTAAGCAAAGACTCTGGGGCCAGTGAGATGGCTCAGCGGCTTAAGCGCCTGCCTGGCAAGCACGAGGGCCCGAGTTCGACTCCCGGATCCCACATACGAAAAAGGGGCCGGTGATATCGCTCAGCGGCACGGGCGCCTGCTGGCGCGCGAGGTCCTGAGGTCGACCCCCCGGTACCCACAAAAAAAATAAATAAATAAATAAGCAAAGACTCTGAATAGAGTTTGAAAAAAGAGCTTCCAAAAGGGCAAAAGTAGACATACTCCTGGTAGGAGGTTCATAGATAGTTTTTTGAGAAATGATATATGGTAAAGATAATAGAATGAAGTTGATAGCTTCACTGAAATTTAGTTATTAGTAGAAATAAGTTACAAATTAAATATTTACACAGACCAACAATGGCAATTTGTCATCATCCCAAAGCTATTGTGTCTATTGTTGTGTCTATTTTAAATACAGAAAAGACAAAGAACTGAGTACATGCAAAATATACCGATAGTCTAAAAGGCCAACTTTGATGAAGAGTTGTGAGAATTCAATTTTGGAATGAACAACGGTGCAGATTATCATTAACTATGGTAAGAAACACTGGCATAGTAGGAGATTTAGAAAAGAAAGCATTGCATTATAATTGAGTATGTGAGAGTTGAAGTCTGCCTTTGTCACCCCAAAGAAGTCAATCAGCAATCAGTTATATACGCAGTCAGGAATCTTGCAGGATAAATCTAGAATTGAGATAAAGTTTCGAAGTGTAATGAATTATTTAATTGTTTGCTGCTTTGGCCTCCATTGTGAATGAGTCAGACTTTGTCATACCAGAAGCAAGACTTAACCGCCCTTGACAATTCCAGCTCTTCTCCCGCTCCTGTTTCCTCAGAGTCGTTGATCCAGATGTCTACTTGATACAACCACCCTCTGACAAATGCACTCCTATGGGCCAGCTGGATACAGCCTATTTGACCCCTCCTATTGATCTCCATACTCCCCATGGATAGCCTAGATAAGTTACAGTGGCTGCTTTTCAGTACAGCATGACCGCAGAGCTCACACCTGCCTCTTTTGAACTTACCAATTACAACTTTGCAAGAGGAACTTGCCCAGGAAATATCCTGAGCCCAGGGAAGGATTTGGCCCTCAAATCCTTCTTTTCCCCAACCACTGGTTGAGTGACAGTGTCAGACAGCTCCCCCTTTCCTATTGTCTCTGTCCTCTTCTCTCTGGAATATGTGAGGAATGCACTGCTTTTGTTATTTTGTATGTTGTATTGTCATGACCTCCCTTGTGTCTCACCTGACCAACACACCTGAATCCAACTCTGGTTCTGCCAGTATTCTCCCAGAGGGTGGCTATGTTGGAAGGAATAAATTAGACACAGTTTAGATAAAAACCACAAGGGCATCTGCCAATATAGACAAGTTTCCTGTGAGAGACACCTGGTCATGGGTCAGACACTTATACACTCAGCTGTCTGCCAGGATAAAGTAGTATCCAGTGCAAGGCACCATGTAATCATCCAGGATCACCTTCCTGCAGGTGAGTTAGGGCAGGGCTGCAGTATAGCCACTCTCCTGAGAAAGCTGAAAGCCAAGTTAGAGGAACATCATGAAAGGGGGTCTTTAATGTAGCTGGAAATAGAAGATATAGAAGTCAAAGGGTTCACCTATACAAAAAGAGTCTAAGTAATGATTGTCATCAAAGAAACTCCAATATGGACAGGATGAGTAGAGAGGAAAGTTTTCTGAAGAAAGGAAGTAGGAATGATCAGATATATGAGAAAAATCCCAAAGGGTGAGTCCCCATAGCCAAGAAAAGAAATATTAAAACAAAGAAAGAGGCAACAGTTCATCTACTGAATGATGTTGAAATATCAAGTAAGATGAGGACAGAAAAATACTTTGTGAGTTTGGCAAGAAGAATTTTAGGAGGTTTTATTTGTGTTTTCTGAGAAATATGAATTAGTAACATAATCCAAATTATGGTATAAAGAGCTGATGACAGAACTGGGGGCCCAAGACAGCACAAAGATCATGGTTTAAAATGGTTTTCCATCAACACGGTTGTGTTATTACTATTATTTTTTTTAACTTTGTAGCACTGATCACAGCCATCAGGGGATACAGGAGCAGAGTGAAATTCAGTGGCAATATCTCTCTGGGTCACTCAAAACTTCCCCATCATTGTGCAACGATTCATCATGCTTACTAATTCCAGAAACAATTACATTGCAATTGTGCTGAGAAATGAGTCCTTTCATTTTTCCATCCTGTTATTTTTTTTTCTTAGCCAGACCACTAACTGAAAATTTCTAGCCTCTGTGAAATGCTGTTACAGAAATTCTATAGGTGACACGTTCTTTTCACCCTCTTAACATGCCACTGCAATTTACAGGAATATTGAGAATCAGCATAGAAAAGAAAGCCAGATATCAGTGTTTTAAGGAACAAGTGTAGTAAGTGTCTTGAAGACATCTTAAAAAGCAAATGTTTCAACTTGAAAACTAAAGACAAGGAAGATAATTTTAATTTAACCTTCTACTGGACAAAGGAAGAGAGAAGGACAGTAGTCTGCAGCGCAGGAAAGTCACTCTTTGAGAGTGCAGCTTGCAGCCCTTGTAGCCACAGCACACATCTACAGCTGTGAGGGACCATCTGGACTCAAGAGAGGATTCCCTGCTTTTTCTGTACCCTTTTCTGAGAAGTAAACAGAATCTCCATGAACATGACTTTGAATCCTTGATAATGCTGTGTTGGGTTAGGGTTAGGTTAGGGCAAGGTTCTCATGAAGAACAAGTCTTGCTATTCTGCCACAGTACCTGAATGATCATTCAAATTACAGTACTTGCATTTTAAGAAAACCCCTTTTAAATCCACAATCATATACGTGATGTTTATAATTCACAGCACCTAATTTTTAATTCTTAATATGCGAGAAACACATTTAGAAATCTTTCCTCTGATAAATTTTATTTCTAATTTAGAAAAATGATTCAAAAGATTTTTGGGAGTGGGGCTTTTGAGACAGGGTATTTCTATGTAGTCTAGGCTGAGCTCAAACTCATGGCAATCCTCCTGCCTCAGCCTCCTGACTGGTGGAATTATAAGTATACACTACCATGTCAGGCTTTAAACAGATTTTTATTTGCTTTTTCTCTTATTTCATCTCTCTCTTTTATTTTTATTTTTTTCAGATTTATTCCAGGGCTCTGAGCTACATCCCCAGTCCTTTTATTAATTTTGAGACTGGATCTCACTAAGACGTTAAATTGCCTAGTCAGGGCTCAAATTTGGAATTCTTCTGCCCCAGACTCCCAGAGTGCTACAGTTACAAATGGCATCTCTCATTTTTAAAAATTTTATTAAATTTCAAATCAAGCTTGAGTTTTACCTTCCACTCACTTTTCTCCAAAACATTTCCTACAATTTCCATTGTTTCTGTGTAAAAATAAATTTTCAACAGTTTTGACTGAAATTACATTCAAGAATTGAAAACCTCACCTTTGGTTTAGAAGATATGGACAAAATTCAATCATCTGGATTATATTTTAAAGAGAATGTAAACTGCTACTTTTTTATACAAAAGAGAAAGTTCAGAAAGCAACTTGAATTAGGGAAATCTATAAATCAGGAAATATAGGGCAACAAACACTGATGAGGTAATTCTGAGATAAAAATGCAAATATTATATCACAAGTAATAAGATAGGAGCTCATTCATATCTACTGATAACTTGAGAGATTTTTTTACCAAATAAGTAGCAGGAAGTATAAAAAACTCTTGAAGGAATCAAAGAAAGTTATTTTTTTAAGTTAGGAATAGAGGGGATGATAGGGTATAAAGGTTCCTAAGAATAACTTCAAGAGATATAAAATATAAATACATATATAGTATATGGACCCCAGAATAAAATTATCAAAAACAAAATTTAATTTAAAAATACATTCAGATAAAACTAATAACCTTTCCGTATGTCAATAATTTTTAAGCCTGATAATATTAAGCTGTGAATAAAAATTTGTTTACTGAATAAAAGAACAAAGCATAAATTTTAGCTTCAAAATATTTTGTTTAAAAGGTATTTGATACATGTCCTCTAATTTGGGTCTTGCTCTAAAATACCAGGGACCTTGTACCAGGGACAATGTTTTCCTTTCAGGGATATATTAGTGTATTTGTATGAAGTTGGTTAATGCAACTTAGTTAATATTCTAGAAACTGTGATAAGTGTAAGGCATAAAATAAGTAGGACTCCTGCCCTTAAAGAATTTACTGTAATATTTGGAACTTAGATGATTACAAACAGTATCATAGGAAAAGGAGAACCTATTAACAATACTACTCTTGATACACTACTTCAGTGTTCAAAACAAATTGCAGTTTAATAATGTCAGAAAACTCTACCTTCAAAGATTCCAGGAATAAGTTAATAATACAGTAAAAAACTGAAAATATTTAAACTAAGGATATTATTATATTAGAAATTACCCCCAAATATCCTCCCAAATGGTTGAGTTTCTTTGCATTTCCAAAAAGTGTTCTATAAGCTAAATTCTTTGACATTAGCAACTGGATTATTTCATGGTTCTAAATGTACATAACAAGAAGTTCAGTTTTCAATCCATTTTAATTTTTAATCAATTTTTAGCCCAAGCCTATAAAACTTGAAGTTAAAATAACCAAAAGAGCAGACCATAAAAGTAGATCATTTGAAAAGTAGGTCCAGGGGCCGGTGAGATGGCTCAGCGGCGTAAGCGCCTGCCTGGTAAGCACGAAGGCCCGAGTTCAACTCCCGGAACCACAGACGAAAAAGGGCCGGTGATATCGCTCAGCGGCATGGGCGCCTGCTGGCGCGCGAGGTCCTGAGGTCGACCCCCCGGTACCCACAAAAAAAAAAAAAAAAAAGAAAAGTAGGTCCAACAAATAGCGAAGGAATTAGAATGACTGAGGCAGGGAGAAAGAGCAGGTTGTTCAGATAATAGAGACCATTTAGGTCTTAGGACAGAGAGTGTTCCCTTGAATGTGAAAACAGAAGATAGAAACCAGAGCAGAGCCCAGCTGTAGTGATCAGGCTGGTTTATCAAAATGTGTTTGTGATTTGCTTGTACAAGAAAGCAGGATGGGCAATGTGAGTATGTGGTGACAATAGAAATACGAAGGTGAATGGAATATTTAGAACAAAAACCAGACATTGCATAAGTCATTTTACATCTTCAAAATCATTAATCTAGATAATAGCTCCCAAAATTGGTAAGGATTAAGCCATTTCTTTACAAATTAAGAAAAAGTCACTTTAAAACCAGAGATTAAACATGAAGAGGGAAAATATAGTCCTCGGAGCAAAAAGGAAGACAAACTCCCAAATATAAAAGGCATATCAACAGAACAAAAGGAAAGAAAATAAGTCTTTTGTGGAATAAGTTCAATCCGTTCCATTAACAAGTGCCAAGGGTCTGCTCTGTACTCAGGGAAGGGGCTTTAGATTTTCAGGCACACTACCTCAATTAATTTTGCCACCTTGTGTGCTTCTTAATAATTCTGCATCTTGCAGACAAGAATGCTGAGGCTTGAACAAATTAAATGGTTTCCCCAACATTATATATTATGTAGAACTATGATTCGAACAATATTTGATGCCATGCCCATTTCCCTTTCCATCAAAACATATTCTATTTCAGAGTTAAAACTCTGCATAAAAAGATACCAAAATTCTTAAAGCAAAGCAAAACAACTTTCACCATGAATTTCTGTTGTGGAGAATAGAATCCCAGCAAACCGAAAATGTTTATTTAGAGTAAAGAAGTTGGGAAAAAAAAAAGAAAACCTAAACTCTAAACAAAATTTAAGTCCTTAGTTAAAGTTCCAGTTCAAATGGATGAAGATTATTGTTGGGGTTCAGAGGTTTCTGCGTATTTTCATTATTGTCCAACAGTCCAGGTATAAGGATAGCGTCATGTATGGTAATGAGTATTTTCTTTTATTCTTCATATAAAAAGATAAGTTGTGTAACAACCAAATTATTCTTCATATTGAATTGCAAAAGTGGTACGTGAACTCTACTCTCATTGCCATAAAACTGCTTTAGATTTGGGCAGCATAGAGACAAGTGTTTTCATAAATGAAGTTTTTTGAAGGAATATCATGTTCTTCCCTTTTTAAAAGCAGCTGAAGTTTGCAAAAACCAGGAACATTACATCCAGTTACTTGCTGAAGACCTCAGCCTTTTTTACCCACATAAAAAATGAGTACAAAATATGCACAGCGTAGACTTTTGCTAATTCGATTACTATTAAATCCTTAATTTAAACTAATTAGCATAAAGTACCAAGGATGCAAGTGGGAAAGTATGCAAAGATAAAAATTCATAATAATTTCTAAGAGTGAAAATTTTGAAACACATATATACCAAATAGAGAAAAATGTTAATAAAATTTAGGAAAGTATTTTAATGGACCATTATGTAGCTATTAAAAATGGTAATTCTAAGGCTGGAGAAGGAGCTCAGGGGTAGAGAGCTCATGGTTGGTATATGTCAAACCATGGCTTCTATCCCCAGCACACACACACATGCACACACACACACACACGTGTGCATGAACTCATGAAAAATATACATGTTATTTTATGAGAAAAGCATATTATAGCACATTGTGATACAGTCACATTTTACAAACAGCTGAAAATATATGTACATATGTATCTACGCATACATTAGAAAGTCTGAAATGATAAAATGATAAATTGAATTATACTTTATTTATAGCTGACTTATGCTATGTATTTTGTTTTTATATAAAAGTAAAAGCACTCTCGGAAGCAGAGGCAGAAGGATGATAAATTCAAGGCAAGCCCAGACAATTTGGTGACTCTGAGATTTTCTGTCAAAGTAAAAGATATAAAAGGACTGAGGATGTACTCAGTGCAAAGATCCTGGGCTCAATACCCAGTACAGTAAAAAAATCTTCGGTAAAGGAACATTTTATAAAAGCATGTAGGGCCGGTGAGATGGCTCAGCGGTGTAAACACCTGCCTGGCAAGCGTGAGGGCCCAAGTTCGACTACCAGAACCCACATACGAAAAAAGGGCCAGTGATATCGCTCAGCGGCATGGGCGCCTGCTGGCACGCAAGGTCCTGAGGTCGACCCCCAGTACCCACAAAAAAAAAAAAAAAAGCATGTAGCTCCCTGACTAATCTATTTATTCAATTGTTTAATTTGCAAACATTTACTGTACATGTTACTCTCTGGGATAGATAAGATGAATTTATGTACAAGCGAGAACCAATAAGCAAGAAAATCAACAATTCTAATAGAGCATGACAGGTTTTGGTGACTATGTGTAGATATTTTGAGTGCTTGGATAAGTAGCTCCAATTTGATATAAATAGAGTCCACAAAACTGCCCTAGGTTAAATCTGAAATTTCATCTGCAGTGGTTATGCAGATGAGGGAGGGAATATTCCAGTCATAGATAAAACTAGGGAAAAAGCTTTGAGGAATAGAAAAATATGACACATTTGAGAAGCTGGTAGTCATATGAATAATTTTTTTTTATATGCGGGTACCAGGAGTCGAACTCAGGACCTCGCGCTTGCCAGGCAGGCGCTTATGCCACTGAGCTATGTCACCGGCCCCATATGCATAAATTTTAAGTTAAGGATATGGAAGTATTTACATTTTAATACTAAGTAAGAAAATACATGTAACAAATCTAGATTTTGTGTGGAAAATAATGGAGGTTTAATAATATAGTCTAGATTGGAAAATAAAATTATACTCAAAACATAGATATTTCAGGAGAAAAATAGCAATAAGGAAAGCAGAGCTTGTATCCCAAATAGTCACAAGATCTCTACCTTCTGGAACATCATTACAATTCAATTTTGAAATTACTACTATTAGTGATCACTCATAGAACCACCTTTCAACAGTGTTTAGCTGGGTAAGCTAGCATTAGTTGAAATAGTCTGGACAATGTGCCCTTCTAGAAAATGTCTTGTAAATAGCTAAATTTTCTAAACATTAATGAATATAATTTAAAATGTTGCCATCTAGATCATACTTACCCTATCTAATAATGAAAATTGCAATATAATGATGATAAAGCACACTTTTTATCAGTGTTAATTATGTGGTAGATGGACGCCTGACAGTCCATTTGCTCCCGCATCTACTGCCATGTATGGCCACTTTGAGGCTCTCAGACTGTTCTCTTTTAAATCATAAAATATTTTAATAATTATTTTATTAATTTTTTCGACAGTAGAAATAAAATATGGTGTTGCTCATTTGCTAATATGTATCTTTTCTCCTACATAACAAACCTCAGTGACTTGTGAGCCAATGGCTGCAAAAAGCTGTACTGTTCCAAACTTCTTGCATTTTATATCTCATAAAATGTTTTAGCTTACCTGTATATAAGAAACCCAAAAAATTTCAAAGCCCAAAAACTGAAAACAGATAGGTAGTTCCTAGGGGCAGGTTAAAGGTGGGGGAGAAGGGGCAATGGAGGTCAAAGCATTCAGGGTTTCATTTGCACAGAATAAATAAAGCTAGAACTGTATGGTATTGTATTGCAGTTAATAGTATTTTATGGTATATTGGATGTATACTAGGAATAGTTTTCAGGTATCCACAAACAAAAACATACTATATGAGATGATGGCTATGTTGATTTGCTTGCCTGTAATAATCATTTCTGTATGTATTTCAAAGCATCATGTATGTACCTTAAATACACAAAACTTTAAAAGACTTTAGGACAGAGCAGATCGACCGAGTGCTGGTAAGTAGAACTGCTACCCCTTAAATCATCAATAGCCCACTAGAATGAAATAATCTAAGTAAAACAATGGGTTGTGTAAGAGTGACATTATTCACTTATTTCTTCAAATATTACTTCTGTTATTTGTTCCAGTGATGGAAGGTGAAATGGAATGAGAGTTTGTAGGAAATTAATAAAAATATGGATACCAAACCAAAGGGCTTACTTACATGAAATTCTGCCAAGACCCTCTTCGGACTTGTCTTTCATCTCAAATGCTGTTATTTGCCATTATGAGGATAATTAAATTACCTAAGATTTTGTGTCTGATGTCTATCTAATTATGTGTTCTGGTATAACATAGGTAAAGTCATGCTTGACACAAGAAACATTATTCTAACATATAGTTATTTATAATACAGATTAAAACACAACCTAAAAAATAGAATTCTTCTCTAAGTATGATGCACACTAAATGAGATAAGAAACTTATGGAGTATTTATTAGAACTGCAGTTTTCTAAATGAATAATAATAAATATGTACATTAAAATGCATCATTGTACTTTAGGGAATAAATAATGAAGAAAGATTCATAATATTTGGAAAAAATTTTAAGTAAAAATGGGAAATTAAAAAAATAGGTAGCTTGTAATCTAAGGGAATAAAGTTACCTTGCTCTCAGAATTATTTTGTGCAACAGGTGACAAGGAGTATAGAGAGATCTACCGAAACAATCTGTCATGCACGAGAATGGTAAAACATTTTCAATATGTAATGCTTTTTCAAAGTGTGTACTCATACACAATGCCTACTACTTCTCCAGAAATAAGTGACTAAGAAAAATATGGGAAACAGAACAGGGAAGACAGCAGGGGAGAAAAAAATAAAGCTCCTGTCAGCAGGACGATGAAGCAAGTCCTTTAGGAATTTGCAAAACAAGCATGTGAGGAAATGCTGAGTTATTATTTAAGAGAATTTGTGGTTGAATTTTTCACCTCTTGCTATGCACTGCTTCCTTCCCCAGTCCTGCTTCCCTGACTAGAATTGCCAGGGTTAACAAGGAAAGAGAAATAAGCACAAAGGGAAGTCAGTTTTGAAGGAATGAGGAAATGGAGGATGTGCAAAGGCTCTGACCTGTTTCTAAACATTGCAAGGAATTAAGAGTGTGAAACTCTGATTTACAGCAACAAAAATGAGGAGTTTAGTGTTCAGGAAGTTTCCCATAATTCAGAAGACTTTGATTTTGAATTGATAAATTATTTCTTTTCCCAGTTAAGTTTTGCTCCTATGAGCATGCTGTGAAACATTTGTTTGACCTCACTTGATTGTTGCTGGTCTTTACTTAGCTGTGGGCCATAGAAAAGGGATGGTAACTGTAGGTGTGTGAGAGAGAAGGCCAGGTTCAAACCTTTAGGGTTACAAGTTCTTTCAGATGAACAATCTGAAATAAAATAATGAACATTCAAATATGAGAAAGGAGGCTCAAAAAGATTCTAGATTATTTCCTAGCAATTACTCCTTCAATGGTTTCTTTTCATTTGAATCTGGAAAGTTTCTCTCAATTTCATTTGTATAGCATAACTTAGTGATACTCTAAGCACCTGATTGATCTTTTCTATGAGTCCAGACTCCACTGACACTGTATCTCCTGAGGTCTTGCATGCTATGAAGTCCTCCGTGTGAGTTAATGAATGAACATGTAGGTGTGTATGTGTGTGTGTGCATGCATTTAATCATATACCTCATTTTTTCTTATAAGTGAAAATTTATACATCATTACTTAACACTGATGCTTCATAACTTTCCTTTCTTCAGGATTTCTTTGTTCTTTTCCCAGACTTCCTCTTTTACTAACTTATGTTTTCAATTTGATACACTCTGTGTAAATTTTCCACCATTTACATTTTCACTCTTTCAAATACTACTACTACTAATTCATAAAGTATTGCATTGATGATTTTTTCATCAATTGGATAAAATACTTGATACCTGTAACTTAAAGGAGGAGAGGTTTATTTTGGCTGACAGTTTCAGAGGGTTCAGTCCATAGTCAGCAGGCTCCAAAGCAGAAAGTGTATGGTGAAAGGGCACAGTGGAAGGAAGCTGCTCATGTTACACAGACCAGAGAGCAGAGGGTAAAGAGAGGAGCCAAGGGCAAGAATACAACTTTTCCAAGTCATGCCACCAGTGACCCACTCCTTCCAACCAGACCTCATCTCCAAAGAGCTATGAACTCATCAATGAGAACAGCACCCCACGATGAGTATAGCACCCCAAGATAAAATCACCTTCTAAAAGTCCATCTTTGAACACAATATTGAACAATATTAAACACAATATTAAACAGTATTTGGGGGACATTTTAGATCTAAACCTTAGCATTGCCCCTGTCCCCCAAAATGTCCATCTCATAATGCATAATGCATTTAGTCTATCTCTAAGAGTTGCCAAAATTTTAACAATTATAGCATTTCTGAAAAGTCCAAATGTAATGTCTCCTCTGAGACATAAGGCAAACTCTTAGCTGTAAATCTCTGTTAAAAATCAGAAACAAAATTAAATATTTTCAACATACAATGCACAGGGTAACATTCCCATTCCAAAAGGGCAGAATAAAGGGATAGAAAGAAATCAAACAAAAGCAAGATCAAAAACCAGTCTGGAAAACATTAAATCCTGTAACTTCAAGTCCAGCATTGGCGGCAGGTTATGAAGAAAAGTGAGCTCCTAAAATTTAAGCCACCCTACCACTACGGCCTTGCCAGTTGCAGCTCATATGGCTTCTCCCTTGGGCTGCCTCTACTCAGTGCCTGCGGTTTTGCTTAACAGATGATCCATGTTTCTGGCATCTCCAACGTCTTAGATTCTCCACTGCACCTTCATATTTGCTGGCAGAGCTTCTAATGCTGCCCTTTTGTGGGATCCTGGATGAACTATAACCCTGATACACATTTTTGCCTGGTCTTAGAGGCATTCTTGAAATCTGGTGGAAGCCTCCATGACTTCTACAACTCTTGTATTTTCCATACCAGAAAAAAGAGCACCATGTAGATGATGCCAAGATTGGCTGACAACTTGAGAAGTATCTGAGCCTCCCTTAGACCATGGCTGGAGTGGCCTCTAAGTGCCTGGATAGTAGAACTAGGAGTAACACTTTCTCAGGTATAATTGAATGTGCAAGGTTCCCAAAGATAACTTCTCAAATGAAAAACTAACAGTTTTGCACTCTTCAGACTGTAATGGTTGGGATGTGGGTAATTTCTGAGATTCCCTCAAGGTTTCTGTCTGCTTGTCCCTATACGAATTCCTTACTGGACTTTCTGAGACAAATTGCACAGGCATTAAAATCTGGACGTTGTCCATGGAATGAGCTGGGAGAGATTGAACAGAATATTATTGTTACATGCCTTTCGTATTCCTCCAGTTTTGCTTTATACACATATCCACATTATGTTGTTGTTTTTTTTTTTTTTGTGGGTACTGGGGGTCGACCTGAGGACCTCATGTGCCAGCAGGTGCCCATGCTGCTGAGCGATATCACCGGCCCTTTTTTCCTATGTGGGTTCCGGGAGTCGAACTCGGGCCCTTGCGCTTGCCGGGCAGGCGCTTATGCCACTGAGCCATCTCACCGGCCCCACAATATGTTTTTTTTTTTTTTTGTGGGTACCGGGGGGTTGACCTCAGGACCTCGCGCGCCAGCAGGCACCCGTGCCGCTGAGCGATATCACCGGCCCCATATTTTCGTATGTGGGTTCCGGGAGTTGAACTCGGGCCCTGGCGCTTGCCGGGCAGGTGCTTAAGCCGCTGAGCCATCTCACTGGCCCCCCACATTATGTTTTAAACAAGGTCTACATTCAAACTATAAGGAAAAGAATGTTGATTTCCTGGGAAAAGGGTTCAAAACTTACTTTTGAAACATCTGCAATGAAAAATATATCATAAAAATTTAGGAAATTTGTCTATTTTACTTCCTTTCTAAAAATTAATTTTATTGGTGCATTTTAGATATACATAATGATTACATTCATCATAGGGAATTTGTACCTGTGTGTGATATATATTGATTCTTTTTTTCCCATTCTACTCCCCACCTTTCAACCCCTCTTCTCCTCCTTATTTACAAAAGCTTGTTTACATTTTTTCTTTTTTCTCATTTTTTCTTTTCACTTCCTTCCTTTCCACTCTCCCCTCCCTAGTTCCTATTCTCATTTGAATATTTTCTTCCTATTTCACAATATCTATTATACATTTGATCTTTATTTACACTTTCCATTTCTCACACCAGAGAAACCATGTGTGTCCGATTTATTTCACTTAAGAATATTGTCTCAAGATGCATCTCTTTACCTAGAAATGTCTCAATTTTATCCTTCTTTATGTCAGAGTAGCACTCTATTGTATAAAAATCCACATTTTCTTTATCCATTGATCAATTGATCAGCATTTGAGCTGTTACCAAGATTTAGCTATTACACACTTTGTTATTAAAAACATGGGTGTGCATATAGTTCTGTGGTATGATATTTTTAATTCTATCAGGAAGATAACAAGGAGGGTACTAGCTGGGTCACATGGAACCTCTAGTTTTAGTTATTTGAGGAATCTCCACACTGATTTCTACAGTGGTTGCACCAGTCTACACTCCCACCAACAGTAGAGAAGGGTTCCTCTTTTCCCTGAGCACTCTAGCATTTGCTATTGATAATAACAAATTTCTTGTTAATTCTTGATAATAGCCATTCTTTCTGGGGTGAAATGCACTCTCAGTGCTGTTTTAATTTGCATCTCTTGAATGACCAGTGATGTTGAACATATTTTCATGTATTTATTTGCCATTTGTACTTCTTCAACTGAGAAATGTCTATTCATTTCAGATGCCTATTTCTGGGTTGGGTCTTTAAATTTGGGAGTTCTTTATATATTCTAAATATTAATTCTTTGAAGAACAGCTGGCAAAAATTTATTCACACTTTGTGGGTTGTCTTTTCACTCATTGGTGATTTCTCTTGCTGTGCAAAAGCTTTTTAATGGTATTCCACTTGTTAATTCTTTGTAATAGTTCCTGTGCAATCAGGATTTTGTTCGTAAAGTCTTTGCCTACAACAAGGTCTTCAAGAGTTCTGCTTATTCTCTCTTCCCACAGGTTTAGTGTTTCTGTTTTAATACTTAGATCTTTGATCCATTTCAATTTTAGTTTAGTGCATGGTGAGAGATATGATTCTAGTTTTAATATTTGGCATGTGGAAAGCCAGTTTTTCAAGCACCATGTACTAAAGAGGCTATCTTTCTTCCAGTGAATGTGTTTGGCCCCTTTGTTAGGGGTAAGGTGGCTGAATGTGTTTGAAGTTGTTTTTGCATCTTCTAATCTGTTCCATTGATCCTTGCACCTGTTTTGCCAGTACTGTACTATTTTTATCACACTACTTTTGTAGTATAACTTCTAGTATAACTTCAACTTCAAGGATTGTGAGGCCCCAGCCTTGCATTTTTTGCCCAGAATTCTTCGGCTTTTCAAGTCTCTGATAGGCCAAATACATAGCAACTTCTCAACCCTAATAAATTGGGAAGGTAGGATCTTGGGACAGACTCAAGGGCCAAGAGCCAGCTACATCCAGAAGACATCTCTGAGGAATATTCATTTCCTAGAGAGGCCTTAATACTAGGGATAAAGCTACTCACCATAAGCAATTTACAAGCATCAGCACAAAAAATAAAAATAAAAAAATAGAAAATGACAAGACTCCAAGCAAAATGCAGCCCCAGACCTCCAGCCCACCCAGGGCAAGTCCAGAGGACAATGAGGTGGAGGAAATCAAAAGCCACCCACCTGAAGTTTCTGAAATGGTAGCAGCAGAAATAATAAAGCAAATGAATGAGGCTATATGACTTCCTTTCTTCCTACCTTAGTGTAGTTTTTGTTCCTAAAATAAAGATTTTACAATTACAATTATTTTTGATATTATAGTCATTAAATTTTCTTTAGGTTTTCTACCTTTTGGTAGTTATTTATTATATTTATGCTTTTTGTGACCCTACTTAAAACAATTATTTAGACTTACTGAACATCTTTAACTAACTTTAATTTTTACCATCATATTTTTGATACTTTTTCTAAATTCCTGTGTTTCTGTTTTAACATAGTATTTGGTACACAAATGTATATCATTGGGTTCAGCTTGTAATTGTTTATATTGCATATGACCATATTTGTACTTCATGTGTAGTCACTATATTATCTTAATCATATATTGAATTTGTATTTTCATATACTATCAAGCCTGGAGTCTAATAGGCTCTATGCCCCTCTTGCCATATGCACTACACTTACAGCCACCAATTATAGCTATATGGAGAATAAATTGCAGTACCAACTGGAATCAAAGCTAACATAGCCTCCCAAATTGACTTATTAGACACGTATGCAGAAGAATGCCTTTTTCCCTGAAAGCCATTGTCTTAGTTACTTTTCTCATTGCTGAGACAAAATATTCAACACCCAAAGTTAAAGGATGAAAGGTTTATTTATCTCACAGTTTGTTGAGGTTTTTGCCCATAATCGGCTGACTCCAAGGCAGAGTGGCACATGGCAGAGGGGCAACCATTCATGGTGGTGGGACACATCAAAAGCAGCAAGTGAGGAGGAGGGAAACAAGCCTCTTTCTGCCCCTTTTATCTTTTCCAGATTTCTGAGATTAGGGCAGTGCTAATACAATCAGTGGACAGATCCAGCAATCACCCACCCTTAATCCCAGCACCCTTAATCCCAGTATTGAACCATGAATCAATCACAAGCTCTAGATTCAGCTACCTCTGAAAAAGCCCCATCTAAAAGTGCATGAGGCTTTGGGGGACATCTAGACAGAAACCATAACATTCCACCCCTGGCCCCCCAAAGACTCATGTACAAAAAGGCATTTAGTCCATCTCTAAGAGTTGCTGAAGTACTAATAGTTTCATCATTGCTAAAAAACCCAAGTCCCAAGTTTCCTCTGAGACTTAAGGCAAACTCTTAGCTGTGATGCCCTGTACAAATGAAAAGAAAGTTAAACATTTCCAACATTCAATGATACAAAATAGATGTTTCCTTTACAAAAGTTACAAATGGGGTTACAAAGGAATGGGACAAAAGTAAGTTCAAAATTTAGCAGGGCAAATATTAAGTCCTGTAATTACATGTGCATCATCTGAGGCAATCTGTGGCAAGATATGAACTCTAAAGGGTTTGGTTGGCTCCACCCTTATGGCACTTCTGGCAGTTGTAGCTCCCACGGCTTCTCTCTTGGGCCCACTTTGGTCCTACCTTGCAGCTTTCCTTAGATGATCCATGTTCCTGGCTTCTCCAAATTTCTGGGGTTTCCACTGCACCTTTGGTTTCACACACACAGCTTCACACACTGCCATATCAGGGGCACACTGTCTGGCCTCCCGGGTCTTTTGAAATCTGAGTGGAAGCCTTTCTGACCCCACAACTCTTCTATTCTGCATGCACCTAAAACCAGTGCCACTTGGATGATGCCATGGTCTGCTGCTAACTGGGGCAGTAGCCAGGCTTCCCTATCTCTTGGTTGTAGTGGTCCAGTGCCTGGATCACTGTGCACTCTGACTCCAATTCCAACAACAAACTCTCAAGGCAGCCGCCATTCTGGAAAATGGTGCTCTGCAGTTTTCTTCTCAAAGCAAAGTCTTTCAATTTTGCAATTTTGTGGATGCAATGTGTGGAGTCCTGCTGCTTCTTGTGATGCCCTCAAGTCATGTTTTCTATTTTTCTGTTCCTTCTCAGTAACCAATATCTCCTCTGCTTTATGCAGTCCACAGCTTTACTGGAGCTTACTTTCTGGCCAAACTCATAACTTTTTAAATCATTCTGCTTGGCTCTTTACTCTTGATTCTCAACAGAAATCTGGCTAAAAGCCCTCAACAGCAGTCATGCCACTGCCTCAACATTAAACTGCCTTGAAATTTATTCTGCCAAATTAGTTTGCCACCCTTAATCTCAGCCTCAGGCAAAGTCTCTGGACACAAGCAAAATGCAGTCAAACTTTCTGCCAACCCATAACACACATCATCTGGATTCCAACAACCAATGCAGTCCTTCTTCCCATCAGAAAATTCCTGAGCCCAGTCTTTACCAGCTTTCTGCTCTTCTGAGCTCCAACCAGAATCTCCCATACAGAAAAACCTAAGGCATTCCAGCTCTGCTTTTTCAGTCAGTATCTCCAAACATTTCCTAATCCTTTCCACATGCCACTCCCGAAGTCTCCTGAACCACATGGTCAGGTATAGTCACAGCAAGAACCCCACTTCTCTGGTACCAAATTCTGTCTTAGTCACTTTTATCATCATTGAGGAAAAATACTCAACACCTACAGTTAAAGGAGGAAAGATTTATTTATGTGATAGTTAGTGGAGGTTTCTACCCATAATCCCATAATCAGCTGGCTCCAAGGCAGGGTGGCACATGGCAGAGTGGCAACCTTTCACGGTGGCAGGAGACATCAAAAGCAGCAAACATGGAGGAGGAAAACAAGCCTCTTTCTGCCTTTTTCATCTTATCCATTCTGCTGGGGTTAGGGTGGTGGTGCCAATGCAATCAGTGGACTGATCCAGCAATCACCCACCCTTAATCCCAGTGCAACATCCTGAGCAGCTCTCAATGTTTCCAGGGTGAGGACAGTGAGAGGACAGAGAAAAAAGGACAAGAGTCAGAATACAGAATACTGAGGCTGTATGGAGCCCTTTCTCTTGATGGGAAGTAAGGAAGAAGGAGGAGGAGGAGGAGGAGGAGAGAGATCCAACAGCTGCAGCACATTTATTTATACAATTGGGAGGTTGAATATCACGTGAAACTTCTCCATCTAATAGCTTAACCATGTGGATTGTCTCAGGTGCCCAGTGTTCTTGAGACTAGAGCAGCTTATTCACATGAATTGACTCAGGTGTTCTGTGTTCTTGAGACTGGGCTTGCTCCAGCCCAGCATGTGAGCAATCTCCAGCTTCACCTGCTCACCACATCTCTCCCTTTTCTGTTTTATAGTTGTAAGCAATGGCTAGTTATTTGAGGTTGGAGGAGCTGTGTTTGGGGGACTCTGTAGAAGACCTTCTCCTTCTTGAATCCTTTCCATTCTAGATGACCTTGTTCAATTTAGGCTAAAGATTCCCAGTCCAAAGATTTTAAGTCCCTGCATATAGCAATTTAATCCTATACAGCATATTATCCCAGAACAGTGACCAGTTACTAGTGTGGTTGGCAATTGTTTTATACCTCTTGTTATACTTTTCTGCTGGATGTTCAAGACCAAGTTAATGTGAGAAGTGTATTAATCAATTTTTGTTATTTATCAAGGTCAGTTATGTTTCCTCAGGATTTACATTGGAACCATGTATAGCATCTCTAGATCTTCAGTCAGTGTCAGTCATCTGGATGAGTCATGGTCATTGCTTGACCAAGTTGCTTTCTGTGAAAGCTTGGGAGACCATTTTCTCCTAGTGACTCTCCTTAGACACACTATACACTGTAGATCTAGATCCTCTGTGGTCCTACAATCTCCTTGATCAGGAGTCTGTATAACTCACCAAGTTGCAGAATGTCACTGAAAATGTTCCCTCATGTCCTGGGTCCTCACTGACCTCTGAGGGCTGGGGCAAAAATATTGGCTGTCCTCTTAGCCAATCTATCTTTCTAGTTTTTGTCTCCATACCTCAGTTGTTGAACATCCAGAAGAGAAAGTTAATGACATAACATTTTGTAATGAAGGCAGTGAGCTTAATATTACTATTTTATCTGAATATCAAGCACCTTAGAACATAAAATAGAACTGTTATTTTCTAACAACCATAGATGTTCTAATAGTTGAATCTCTGTAGAATGCTAACAGACAACAGTTATGTAATTTTATACAGAAAATTTAAAATCAAAACCATACATAATATTGTTGCATAACAATCATGATGACATTTTTGTGACATACTTAAATTTCCATTTTGATGTAGTATAGCTCTTTTAGTCAATCATCTCTATCGAATACATAAGAAGCATTTACCTAACTCAACCTTTAATGGAATGCCACTGAAGAAATTTGTGACGTTGTCTGGACTGCTTAATGTTTAGGCATCTCTAAATACAATGGTGTATATATAATATATACATCATATAAGTTTTTGTTATTATTACTGACTGGTGACCTAATGTTGGCTTGACATGAACTTCCTATCATAATTCATTGGCACATAAAAGAAAGACAAATGTCTGAATCTGAAAGAAAAGGTCTATTACCATAAACAATCCTTGTTTTACATTTTGGGAGACCTGTACATCTGGAGGCATGAATACATTTAATACACATGAGATTAATAACAATCAATTGTCATAGCCATATGAACACTTTTGTTTTTTAAATTTAGTTTTGTACCAAAGCATTACAAATTAGAAAAACTTTATTGCCTCAATTTTAGATAACTTAATCTTTTGATGTAAACATATCACAATAATATATTTTAGTAACATTTATTGGGGTGTCTCCCACAAGGCTATGGAGATCATTGGGGCTTCCTATTAATGAACAAGGCTGGGATAATTTTTCCCAGGCAACTGCTCCTTTATTCACCCAAGGGAGCCCTGACCAATGATTTTCCAAGCCCAAAGGGTCACCATTTAGTTACCTTAACAAATTTTTGATGATCTATGAGAAAACCAATTTTGATATATTGACCAGCTGGCAACACAGGTGGAAGCATGCCTTTTAAATGTATAAACCAAATTAAATTATGAACAAATTATCAAAAAACGTGAAAGAAAAGGAAAAAGAGAAAAAAATTGTTGAGCTCAAATAAAAAAAAAAAAACAGCTGTTCACAGATAGGACAAATGGACAAACAACATATACAGACAATCTGCTTACAATATCCAAGTGCACTTAAGTATATATTTTTGGCCAAACTAAATTATAATAACTCTTTCATAATTTTAGAAGCTTGTAATTATAAATACACTAGTCAGAATTTTTGTAGGTCAATTAGCAGAGATCTATTACAAGAAAATTTGGAAGGAACAAAACCTTTTCACTATAAATAATATATAATTTTGTATTTTATTTTGTCTTAAGAATACTAGTAACTTTCATGTCCCTTTCTTTCATGTAACCTCCAGCTCAGTTGTCTCTATACATTCTGTCACCTACTCAAATCTTTTCCCATTTTTGGTTACCATCTCTTGGGCATCCTGGGTCAATTTCTTTAATTGACCCCAGGTTGGGTCTAGCCTCATCTTTGTCTATCAGCTGTGGAGCAGTCTCCAAGTCTTCACTGCCACAGGACTGAGCATCAGCTTCTTGAGAGGTAGAACCTACTCTTTCTCTAGGTCTGGATCTATGATACAGCCAGACAGTTTTGCTCCTCACATCCAAAAAGCTGAATAGCACGTGTCTGCCACATGCAATCAGTCCTGCCACAGCATCACAAAAGGGACTAATGGTTTTATGTGGAGCATATGGCATATGTAGCCATTGTAAAGGGCCCTGCAACTGCCAAAGGACCCCAGTGGGCATAATGCTGAGTTGGGAAAATAATTAAAAATTTTGACGAAGACAGGTCAACTCTAGAGTGTTGAGTATTAGAGAGAAAGCCAGATTAACTTTGTCCAAGGTGGTTTTAGCCTCTGACTTAAGTGCTCTTGGAGAGGTGGGAGCCAGGTTCCCCTTGAGAATGTCAAAGAGAGGGGCTAAATCATGAGTTGTTAGCTTAAGAACTAGGCAGAGCCAATTAATATTACCAAGCAGAGTCTAAAAATCAGTTAGGGTTGCAAGATGATTAACCTGGATCTGAACAGTTTGTTGCACAGTATGTCTCTGTTGGATAAGGTGACCCAAATATGAAAAAGTTGCCATAGTTTGCACCTTTTCAGGGGTCACCATTAGGCCTGCATTATGAAGGGCATCATCCAATTTGATTAATATCTGGTGCAAGATGGATGAGGATTCATATGCTAGAAGAATATCATCCATGTAATGAATAAGATAAGAAGATGGATGAGCCTGATAGACTGAGAAAATGGCTGCAGCTACAAACTCTTGCCATAGAGTCAGACTATTTGCCATTCCTTGTGGCAGACAATGCCATTGGAAACAGCACACAGGGGCCTGATGGTTAATGGAGGGTAAACTAAAGGCAAAACATTTTTATCTTTAAGAGGAGAGGAGTGTAAAAAAGCAGTCTTTTAATCACCATGAGGGAAAAATGAAAAGAAATGGCTATGGGACTGGGCAATCCTGGTTGAAGTGTTCCCTTAAGTTCCATGGTATGATTAACTGCCTGCAAATCCTGTAATAATTTCCACCTTCCTGACTTCTTTTTTATTATGAGAATTTGAGTATTTCAAGGGCTATTGGAGGATTCTAAGTGCCCCACCATCATCTGTTCATTAACCAGTGTATGAGTTGCTGTAAGCTTCTCCTGAGTGAGGGTCCATTGATCAACCCAAACAGGGTCATTGGATATCCAAGTTATCTTGGATGCTGTCTTTGGGGTCAGAGAAGAAATCAAGGCTCCTCCTGAAAATGTGAAAGTGAGTAGCCTATACCAAAATGGTCCTTTTTAGGGATAACTGGAAGAGGTTTTCTGCTTCCCCAATTATTTTAGCAAGCCCTTGAGTGGGAAGGAAACCTTGTTGTAACATCTGATAAGTCAACAAAGAGTTAGGACTTGCCAAATATGCCCCCATATCCAGTAATACATAATGACCCCATAAATTGGTATATGGGGGAGGACATAAGGTGAAAAATGTCCAGAATGGCCATCTGCATCCCTCCAAGGTAACAATTTAGCACTTCTATTAGGGTAAGAAATACAGCCCAGCTCCTGTAGATCTGTATTCACTACATCTAAGGGCCATGCCACAGGCCAATGGCATTGGGCAATAACTGAAACATCTGTAACTGTATCTAAGAGCCCTTTGAATGTTTTTCCTTCAATAATAAATTCCATCTAGGGATGATCCTATTTAATATGTTGAACCCAATAAGCATCCAAAGACCTGAAATCCTTGGATCTTCTTTCCTTATAGATTTTCTAATTTTTGTCAAAGGAAGAATGACCAATTGAGCAATATGAGAGTCTGGAGTGACTTGAACAGAGTTTTGAATAGTTTGAACCATAACTTTGATTTCCCCTGTATAATCAGCATCAATGACACCAGGCAAAACCTGGAGACCTTTTAAAGTGAGACTGCTGTGGCCTAGCAGGAGTCCCACTGTTCCTTGAGGCAAAGGTCCATAGACTCCAGTAGGAATAGCCTGGGATCCCACTTCAGAAGTTAGTATGAATCTGGAGGAGGGACTGAGGTCCAAGCCTCCACTGCCTTTTGTTGCTTGGCTGTGGAGGGTAGGACTGGTGAGGATTTAGGGAAAGTGCCCTCACTGTTTGGAAGGGCCAGGGCAGGCTCCATTGGAAGTTTCCTGGAATGGGTCAGCCTTCCACATCAGTTTTGGATCTATGCTCACTTGCCCCATGTTTACCTCATCTGCACTTTGTACAGATATGGTTTTGTTGAAGTGACAAATAATGGCTGTGTCACCCTTACTGGTGCAGCAGAGTGATTTTGGGCAAAATGTCCCCCACCTCTGCAGCTGAAACAAATAACCTTGTTGCTTCCTTTTCCTTTAGGCTGTGGATGAATAGCTTGAGTGATAGCTGCTGCCAAGGCAGCCCCTTGAACATATGAGGGGCCAATGTCTGCAAAAATCCAAGTCATCTCAGTGTAGCCCTTTCTTATGGGCTCATAAAGCCTCTTTACATAATTTATTTGCATTTTCAAAGGCCAATTGTTGAATAATTAATTTGTTAGCCTCTGAATTGTTGAGAATCCTCTCACTCGCTTGCAATAGGCATGCCACAAAATCCTGAAAATGATCATCAGGATCCTGGCGGATTGAGGTCAGATCAAGGGATGTCTCACCATTTGAAGGAAGTTCCCTCCAAGCCCTTATGGCAGCTATTTTAATTTTCTCATGTACTTGCAATTCAAAAGTAAGTTGCAAGAGCTTGGGAGAAGATCATTGAGTAGTGAGCAGCAGAGAGAGAGCCTCTCTTAGAGTTGCCATCCAAACGCTAGAATACAGTGGCTCGGGGAGAACAAGAGGGAAGTGGTTCCCCTGGACCCAGGAAGGAACTGAAGTGCAGTGTGGGGCCCATGGAGAGACTGAAGAGAGAAACTCTTCAGTTGGCACCTTCTCCCTTGGTTGGGACTCACTTGCGACGGGAGCAGTTCAAACCTGTGGACACGGTGACTGCTGGTGTCCCCTGGTTTCTCCCCAGAGAGATGTGGTGGTGGTGCAGGGCAGCAGCAGACCTGAAGGACTGCACTGGCTGGCCGTGAGTGCTGAGGCTCAGCCATCACACATGAGAGAGCGATTGGCCAGGTGCCATTGTGGGGGGGCAGTGGAGCTTGGAACTCAGGGTGGCTGCAGCTCCACCTATGGCTCCCAGTCAGGCTCAGGCCTGCAGAAGGTGCACTGACACCTGCAGGCCGAATGAATATGGTCTCAGCCAGAAAGTGAAGGCTCGCTGAGATTACCCACTGCACCGCCAAAAAGCTACTGCTGGCTTGCTGGGACAGATTGTCACAGAACAGGACTCTGTCTCCACACATTGTCAACCAGGAAAAGCAAAGACAAATCTGGAAGTGAACTTTTCTTTTCTCTTTCTCATTTGTTTTTTGTTCTGGTGGTGGGGTTTTTTGTTGTTGTTGTTGTTTATTTCTTTTCTCCTTCATTGTTTGATCTTGTTTTTATATGAGTGTAAACTGAGTTTCTAGCCTCTTCGTGGTTGTGGTTCTGATCTCTTCTTCCTTTTATCCCTTCCTTCCCTTTTTCCCACCAGTCTTCTGCACCAGTTTCCCAATGTTAGTGGGATCCCTCTTTTGTCCTCCAGCCTTACATCTAATTCCTTTCTCTTCTTTCAATTCTCTATTTTATCCTTAACTCACTTTAAATTTAAACTCCCAAGGGCAAAATTGACATATTAAGGACTTGTATACTGCATATAATTTTTTGGTTTGTTTTAGATTTTGTTATATAACCACAACTCTAGTTTATATGGTTAAAAGTGGCAAATAACTGGTTAGCACAGTCTGTCATTTTCTAGGCTGTGTTTGATGCTTTTGGTACCACTATAGCCAAAAGTAACATAATTGTTTTAAACAGCTGTTCTTCCTGGTATTCCATGACTGAGATTGACTAAGGGTCACAGAAAACACTTTGGCAAAGTGCCAAAAAACCAAGGACTGGGCCAAACAGGCAGCAACTTCTCATTTCCAACAAATTGAAGAGGTAGGATCTTGCAACAGACTAAAAACTCAAAAACAAGCTACACCGGGAAGATACCTTGGAGAAGTGGTCATCTCCTAAGGGTTTTAAAGACCAGCAATAAAGCAACCTACCATAGGCAATTTACAAACATCACCCCAGGAATTAAACTAAAGAAAGAAAAGAAAATGAGACGACATTAAACAAGATGAACCCCACACATCCAGTTCACCTAAAGCAAACCCAGGGAGCAATGAGGTGGGACAATCCAAAAGCCAACCACCTGACATCTCTGAAGTGGTAACAACAAAGCAATTGAATGAGGCTCTGGAAAAAATCAAATCAGAAATAATCTCTCAGATAACTGCAGAGATTATGTCCACAATGAAGACCATGCTTAGGCACTCTAGAGCAGATACAGACAAAAAAAAAAATAGATGAGCTTAAGAAAATTATGGAAGCCATGAATGCTCAGCATAGGAAAGAAATGGAATCCATAAGGCAGATTCAAGCAGATATCCAGGAGAATGAAAACTCCTTGAAAGCATTTGTAGCAGATTAAGCCAATGTGAGGACAGGATCTCAGATATAGAAGAAGGGCTTGCAATTACTGATCATGCAAAGAAAGAATTCTTAAAAATAGCAAGGTACAATGAGAAATCAATCCAACAGCTGCTAGATGAGGCAAAGAAGAATAATTTAAGATTGATTGCAGGCAGGTGATATAGCTCAGCAGCATAAGCACCTGCCTGGCAAGTGTGAGGTCCTGAGTTTGACTCCTGGTAACCACATGAAAAAAGAAAAAAGATTGATTGGAGTTGATGAAGAAGCAGGAGGTAGCATAAACGACATTACAAAACTGTTCACAGACATTATGGCAGAAAATTTCCCTGATAGAGGAAAAGAATTTGACATGCAGATAAGTGAGGCATATAGAATTCCAATTAGCCATGATCAAAAAAAAAAAATCTTTAGCCAGGCATATCATAGTCAAGATTCCAGAAATTCAACACAAGAGTAGAATCTTAAAAGCTGTTAGGGAAAAGAAATCACCTATAAAGGAAAGCCAATCAGAATCACAGCAGACTTTTCAGCTGTGATCCCTCAAGTCAAGAAGAGCTTGGAGTGAAATATTTCAAGTTCTAAAGGAAAACATCCTTCAACCTAGATTGACGTACACCACAAAACTATCTTTCAAAACTGATGGAGAAATAAAATACTTCCATGACAAAGAACATCTGAGGAAATTTGTGACCACCAAAACAGCACCCCAAAATGTTTTGAAGGACATTCTAGAAAAAGATAACAAGGACTACAACTCTATAAACCCCAACAGAAGGAATCCACCAAGCAAGGCAAATAATTAAACAGAGGGGGGAAAATAAGAGGGGGAGCCAACAACAGGAAAATAACATGACAAGGATAAGTCAATACATATCAGTTTTAACCATCAATGTTAATGGTCTCAATTCACCAATCAAAAGGCACAGACTGGCAGAATGGATCAAGAAGCAAGATCCAACAATATGCTGCATTCAAGAAACACATTTAATTCAAAAAGAAATTCACAGGCTGAAAGTCAAAGGATGGGAAACAATACTTCATGCGACAGAAACCCAGAAAAAAGCAGGCGTAGCTATTCTTTTTGCAGGCAAAGTTAATTTCAAGCCAAGAATGATTCAGAGAGATAAAGAAGGTCACTACAACCTTGTAAGGGGAACAATCCAAGAGGAGGAGATAAAGATCATAAATATATATGCAACAAATACCAGTGCACCCAACTACATAAAACAAATATTAATGGGCATGAAAAATCAAATAAGCACTAATACAATTCTACTGGGGGATCTCAATACCCCACTGTCACAAAAAGACAGATCAACTAGACAAAACATCAACAATGGAATATTAGAACTGAACCAAACTTCTGAACAAATGGGCTTAGTAGATGTCTACAGAGGGTTCCACCCCACAACATCAGAATACACATTCTTCTCAGCTGCACACAGGACGTTCTCCAAAATAGACCACATACTAGATCATAGAACTTGCTTAAGTAAATGCAAAGGACTTGAAACTATCCCATGCATATTATCAGACCATAGTGCAATGAAATTGGAAATCAGTAGCAAAAGAAACCACAAGAAATTCCTAAACACATGGAAATGAAATAGCATCCTCCTGAACAACCAATGTGTCACAGATGAAATTAAAGAAGAAATCAGACAGTTTCTACAACAGAATGATAATGACAGTACAACATACTGGAACTTATGGGACACAATGAAAGCAGACCTAAGAGGGAAATTTGTAGCAGTAAATACCCATTTCAGGAAAACAGAGCAAGCATAAATAAACAACTTAATCATGAACCTCAAACTTCTAGAAAAAGAAGAGCAGGCTAAGCCAAAAGCTCATAAAAGGGAGGAAATTATGAAGATCAGAGAAGAAATTAACGTATTGGAGACTAAAAAAACAATACAAAGAATCAATGAAACAAAGAGTTTGTTCTTTGAAAGATTAAATAAAATTGACAAATCCTTATCCAACCTTATTTAAAAAATGGAAAGAAAAGGCTCAAATCTACACCATTAAGAATGAAAAGTGTGATATCGCATCGGACCCTGCAGATATCCAGAAGATCATCTATACCTACTTTGAAAACTCATATTCTAATAAGAAGAAAAATGCAGAAGAAATAGACAGATTCCTAGATACATATGAATTACCAAAGCTCAATCAAGAAGTTATAAAAATCTTAAATAAACCAATATCAATCAATGAAATCAAAGACATAATTAAAAACGTCCCAAGAAAGAAAAGCCCAGGCCCTGATGGACTCACTGCTGAATTCTACAAGAAATTTAGAGAAGATCTAACACCGCTACTTCTCAAACTTTTTAATACATACTAA
This sequence comes from Erethizon dorsatum, assembly GCA_028451465.1. NCBI lineage: Eukaryota > Metazoa > Chordata > Mammalia > Rodentia > Erethizontidae > Erethizon > Erethizon dorsatum. The sequence continues at coordinate 28,806,956 of CM051831.1, forward strand.
TCCACCTTATCTTTGACAAAGGTGCCAAATACATTTACTGGAAAAGGATAGCCCCTTTAATAAATGGTGCTGGAAAAACTGGCTCTGCACATGCCAAAGAATAAAATTAGACCCATATCTTTCATTGCACAATAAACTAAATTCAAAATGGATCAAAGATCTAATAATTAAAACAGAAACACTAAAACTGCTGGAAGAGAGAATAGGTAGAACTCTTGCAGACATACATATAGGCAAAGACTTTATGAATAAAACCCCAATTGCACAGGAACTATCACAAAGAATCAACAACTGGGATCTCATCTTATTAAAAAGTGTTTGCACAGCAGGAGAAACCACCAACAGAGTGAAGAGACAACCCACAACATGGGAAAAAATGTTTGCCAGCTGTTCCTGAGATGAAGGATTATTATCGAGAACATACAAAGAACTCAAAAAAAGCAGACCTCCCAAATTTAAAGACCCAATCCAAAAATGGGCATCTGAGATGAGTACACACTTCTCCGATGAAGAAGTAAAAATAGAAAATAAATATATGAAAAAATGTTGACTTGTCATTCAAGAGATGCAAACTTAAACAACACTGAGATTCTACCTCACTCCAGAGAGAATAGCTGTCATCAAGAAATCAACCAATAACAAATGCTGGAGGGGCTGTGGAGAAAAAGAAACCTTTCTCCACTGTTGATGGGAGTGTAGACTGGTGCAACCACTGTGGAAATGAGTGTGGAGATTCCTCAAAAAACTAGGATTGGAGGTCCCATTTGACCCACCTATTCCCCTTCTGGGTATCTTCCCAGAAGAATTAAAAACAACGTACCACAGCAATATATGTGCACCCATGTTTACAGCAGCACAATTTGTAATAGCCAGAACTTGTAAACAACCCAAATGCCCATCAACCAATGAATGGATGTAGAAGATGTGGGTTCTTTTATACACTGGAGTACTATTCTGCCATAAAGAAGGATAAACTTGAGACATTTCCAGGTAAATAGATGGACCTTGAGACCATACTCTTAAGTGAATTAAGTCAGATACACATGTGTAAATATACCATTGTCTCTCAGGTTTGAGAAACTGAGAGTGTAAATAAGAACCAAAATGTATAATAGATATTGTGAAATAGGAAGAAATTGTTCAAAATGAAATGGGAACAAAGTGGAGGGAGGAAGAAAGGGAAAAGAAAAAAATGAGAAGGGAAAGATAAAATGGAAACAAAGCTTTGTAAATAATGAGGGAAATACAGGTTGAAGGGAGGGTAGGGGGTTATGAAAAAAGAGGAACCAGGATATATCATGTACCAGTACAAGTTCCATATGATGAATGTGATCAGTATGTATATTTAAATTGTACCAATAAACTTAATAAAAAAAGAATAATGGATCAGAGTCCAGTGGAGAGAGTGATGATATAGGATAGAAAAAATAAATATGAGTAGAAAGGAGATAAAACCATAATTTAAAACCTATACTGTATTTTCAAAAAGACTGCAACTTCCAGGACATAGCTGAAACTTACCCAAGGCTACCTATACTGGTGTTCCCTGGTTAATTTATCTTTTTTCCTTTCAGATTCATCACACCCAAAATAACTTAAAGATACAATAAATGCATAAATTAGCTTAGTTGAGAAGGTGAAGAGCTGGAACATGATTTTAAGATAAAGGAACAGATTGCTTAATTCAAAGAATCCTTCAATTATCCATCTTAAAAAAACCTGGGCTCATTGTCCTTCTGGGAGGTGGGTCATCTTTTTGATAGGTTTCCACCCCCTCAAGAGAAACATAAATATTTCTTATTCCAGGAAATAATGCATCTACATACGATTTCTTTGAATGTGTACTTTAAAAATTTTGCCTAATAAATCCCTTTATGCCTCTTATTCTTGTTAATTTTCTTTTACCTTTAGGTTCTAATATGGCTGAAAGGACTAAATTTGGGGGTATTGTGCCTACCATCCTGCAGATGAGCAGAGATCACACAAACTTCTACGTAGGACAACCCCTGTGGTTCACGGCCTTGTTCCCAGATGTGTTCATTGTGCGTGTAGCATCTTGATATAGGGAATGACTTTAGTACATGAGAATATCTTAAAAGCCCATCTACCAGAATGCTGTGAGAACCACTTCGTCAGGCCTCTTAAAGGAGTTTGGTATGTGGTTATCTGTGTTATTTTCTTCATCTTTTATGTGATGGAGTTTCTTAGCTCTAAGACTAAATGCAAACAAACCAAGAGCTTCAGAAGCAGCCCTTAGAAGAAGGGCAGACCAGCCAAAAACAATAATGAAGATGATGCAGAGAAGGAGAAGGAACAATACTCGACTTCCCTCTGAAAATGTCATATGCTTGTCAAATGCCAAGCATTCTAATGCTTGCTCTGTCTCTTCAAATCCTGTGTGTGTGTGTGTGTAGTTTTTGATTTGTGTTTTCAGTGTGTGTGCGCTTGTTTGTTTTGTTTTGCCTCTTAACATATCTTTGAATTTTTTTTCCATCTGAAGGCCAAATGTATTGGATGAAAGTAACTCCCATGAACAGGCCTTTGATGTGGCGATAAGGTGTGGAGGGAAAGGGAGGCATTGTGATTCCAAGATCAGGCTCAGACTTCTACTGAGCCTGCTGTGCCCCTGGGCTGTAAATTTCACCAGTGCCCCTTGTAGCCACACAGCAGGACCTTGAGTGGAACTGATGGCCAACAGAGGCTGGAGTTTGGTGTTTCCATCCCCATTGGTTGAGCTCTGATTAGACCCCATTGCCACATGGAGGAAAGAGGGAGGGAGATGAAGGGAAGGGAATGGGAAGTAAAAAGAATGAAGATGTGTTATGTACATGTGACAATTCCCTACAATGAATGCAATCATTATGTACTGCAAACATGAACTAATAAAAAGTTTGAAAAGACACTCAAAATGATTACTTTCCCCCCTCTCATCCTACAGAAAGTCCCAGGGGATTCTTGTTAATAGTTTATGAGAACATGGGAGAACTCCAAGAATTGAAACTCACAAAGATATGGGAGCTTTGGAGTTTGTAACTCACAGACTTGCCCTCCAGCAATTTGACAGTTACGCTTTATGTTTTCCTGCTGGAACATGGTTCCCACCGAGATCTCTGCCTGTGGACTTCTCCTCAGGTAAACTGTGATTCTCGGTGTTTGCCTGACTGGCTTCCAAAACTGGGTGCAGTGGATGCCTGGACAGCTCACTTCTCTAAAGAATATAAGAAGAGTTGTTGATTTTCAAGTTGATCCAGGGTTTTGCTTCTTGTTAGGGATGAAGTGGCAACCTCTGGGCTCTTACACATGCTGCACCAGGTTTCTTTCTTTTCTTTGGAGGAAAAGTACTATCTATTTATATTCTATTTTTCTTAAGGCAGTATGCATTGTGTCTATTCATTCTTCTTTGTAATTTTCATTTCTACAATAACTTTTTACTAGTGCTTTTATGACTTGTCTTTTCAAATTTCTATCTTTTATGATTTTCACAATTTGTTTTATGGCGTTGGCCCGAGCTTTATCTCTTTTATGAATGTTGTTCTAAAAGCATTGCCTTATACTACAAACTTTATTCTGTTTCCTATTTAACATTTTTATGTTAAAGTTGAAGTCTACTACTAATGTTTTCTTTACCTAGTTTTAAATGAAATGAATTACAGTTATAAGGAGATTGTTTTTCATACCTTCACAACTGAAGAGATCCCTCCTCTGGAGTTTATTCAAAGTAAAAAAAAAAGAAGAAAAAACTTTTGCACCTTATGAGCTATGCATTCTTTGTTCTCTATGTCAACTTTTTTTGAAGTGGTATTCACATTACATACAATTAACTGTTTTTAAGTGCACTATTTATTGGCATTCAGTGCATTCATGATGTCATACAACACCTTGTCTCTAGTTTCAAAAAATATATCAGCTGGAAGAGTAGCTCTTTTTCTTTAATCACTCCCATTTCCCCTCCCCCAGTCATTGGCGCTTACCAATCTGCTGTCTCTATGGAACTACCTCCTGGATATTTCATATAATAGGTGTCATAAAACACTTGAACTTGTATGCCTAGCTTCTTTCAATTAGCATAAAATTTTCAATGTTCATCCAGTTGGTACCATGTTATATTTTCTTCCTATGGTTGAATAGTACTGTATTGTATGCACAGTCAGCCTTGCATATCCACATCCATGGGTTTGACCAACAGTGGATCAAAAATATCTAGCAAAAAGTTGTTTCTATACTAAATATCTAGGCTTTTTTTCCCTTGTCATATCCCTAAACAATTGAATATAATAACTATTTGCATTGTATTTAAGTGTGTTAAGTTTTACAAGTAATCTAGATATTATGTAACATATACAGGAGGATCTGTGTGGGCTATGTTCAAACCCTACAGCATTTTATATAAGGGACTTGAGCATCCACGGAATTTGGTATCTTCAAGGAAGTGGAGGGGCTGGATCTAAACTTCCAAGGGTACTGGGGGACAACTCTACATGCCACAATTTGTCTATCCATTCTGCACTCTCTCCCCCTTTTTTCCAGTACTGGAGAATGAAACCAGGACCTTCATACTGAGTTACATTCCCAGCCTTTTACTTTTTATTTTGAGACAAGTTCTCACTAAAGCTCTAAGTTACCCAGTTTGGCTCAAACTTGCCATCCTCCTGCCTCAGGCTCCCAGAGTGCTAGGATTACGAGCCTGCAAAACGGCATCCTGCTGTCCATCTCTTAATGGACATTTGGGTTGTTTTTACCTTTGGTTATTATAAATAATGCTACCATAAACATCTGTGTGTAAGTTTTTGTGTAGACACATGTTTTCATTACTTTGGATTGATAGGAACATAATTGCTGGATTATAGAATAATCCTACGTTTAAATTGTGGGAAGGCCAAAGTGTTTTCCACAGCGGCTGCACCATTCTGCAGTCCCACCCAAGATACGGATACCTCTGAAGGTGCTAACTGTAGTGATTGGTCAGAAGCACTAGAGGGCGCCGCACAAAAACGTCATGGTGCGGTTGAGGGCCTTGGGTGAAGCACACGTGGGTGAGAACAGTGACAGGGAGCAGGTGCATCCGGAGAAAACTTTAGCAACTTCATGGTCACTTAATACCACCTTAATACCACATCTCCTAAGTGGGTTACTGTTTTTATTGTAATGATGAAAACTTTTAATCATCAACCTGGTTCTCAACTGTCTCCCCGTCATTCCCAGCTAGAAATTAGAGTCCTTGAGAAGTTAATGGCCTCTGGGTCTGCACCTGCTTCCAATTAGCACAGAAGCAGTAAGTGGAAAATACGCTTGGAGTCACACAAACCTCTGGGGATGAGTTGATGTCCTCGTTAAGGTGAACGTTTAGAAACGGTCTACACTGTGGGGTTGAACTCTCCTGTGAATTGTCCCATGACCTCTGGTACTTCAAATTACTGGCTGGCCTAATGGCTGAGCAAGTTGGGAGAGTTAAGAAGTAAAAGTAACTCTGACAAGTTACCACAAACAAGATTGCCTTGCAGCCTCACTGATGTAACAAACATAAGAGCAGTAAAAATAAAAATCGAGCTACTCATTTTCCTGAAGATTTAATCCTAAAAGTCCTCAAAATGGGCTTTTTTAAAAAAAATAACTTTAGACATTTTACAAAACAGTTGTGAAAATAAGAGTTCCCAAATATCTTTTACCCAGCTGCTCTGTGTGATAATTTTACTTAGATAACCAGATAATACTTTTCAAAACTAAGAAATTATCCTTGATGTGATTCTACTAAATAAACACAGAACTTACTCAAATTTTACAGGGGATGTTTGATGTAGATAACTACTTCTGGTGACAGTAACCCTGTTCTCTTTCATGAGGTCATATTAGACATTTATCATAGGTTTTATGGGTTAAAAAGAAACTAAAAGTAAAAACAAGGTGAATCACATAGTCATTATGTAGGATCTGACTCCAAAGCTGATGGACTTTCCAAAATTTACCATATTGTCTCTCTTTATTTACAACTATAGCTTTTTTTTTCCATTTGCCCTTCCTCTTCTAAGATCTATAGATGAGAATAAAGGACCAAAGATATTGCTACCTATTTATTTCTATGTTCTTTCAGAAATTAGGAAAAAATATGGGCGTAAAAATCTAGCAAAAATGTTACAAAGTTAAAACTTGTGTTCTTCTGGTGTGTTAACCATACGTGTTCTGTGCTTTTTCCTGAGGTGGACATGTATTTCCTGAACTTGCTAGATAAATATAATTTTGGACAGTGAAAAACCACTACTGTGATTGTAGATATTAATATCTTCATCATCGAGAAAACTACAAATAGGCTGAAAAATGGAATTTTTCAATTTCCAGCGAAAATCAGTCACAATATTGAGATAATGGCTGTGCTAGGCCCCAAAATTATAAAAATGAGAATACATTGTCCTTGCTCCTTCTCATTTCCATGTCTGACCACATCAGCTCCATGCTTGAGATAACCATGTACATGGACGGGCATAACATAAAATGGGTGTGAAACAGACGCCCACGGAAGTAAGCATTTCTAGTGTTCTACATCACAGTGGGTTGACTATAGTTCAGCGCAACCTACTAAATGTTTTGTGAGTAACTAATAAAGAACAGATTGCCCTAAACACAAAGTAATTATAATGAGATGGAAATGCTACTTTTTCCAATTGGATCCGTAAATATTGCATACATGGTTCAAAATATCACATTCTACTATGTAAATATCTACAAATCTTACATGTTAAATAAAATATTTTCAAAGTGTTAGAGGAATGTGCAAATGTTAACTACTCTGATGTTATCATTACACACCTTATGCATATATTTAATTGTGATACTGTACCCCCCAAATTTGCATAATTAAAAAAATCTATTATACCAGATATAATAGATTTCAGGTTTCACTGAAAAGAATTCTAGTCAGAGATATGAAACTATCATTCAAAAATAATTTAAAATCTGATGTAGTAAATATAAAATGGTTTTGGGCCGGTGAGATGGCTCAGCGGCGTAAGCGCCTGCCTTGCAAGCGCGAGGGCCCGAGTTCGACTCCCGGATCCCACATACGAAAAAGGGGCCGGTGATATCGCTCAGTGGCACGGGTGCCTGTTGGCGCGCGAGGTCCTGAGGTCGTTCCCCTGGTACCCACAAAAAAAAAATATATATATATATATATATATAAAATGGTTTCTAATTAATTGGTTTTATGTTTATCCATACTCAATATATTTCTTGCATTGAAACAAGCTTATATGAGTATAAGATGAACATCGTCACACATTAAGCCCCAAATTGCTTCCAAATTTTTGTTTCATTTCAAAAGAACTACCAAGGAGTTATTGAACTGTGCTATTCTTTATGGGGGAAAAAGACTAGAATAATCTCTCTTCAGAATCCCGATGGTGAGAACTTGAAACTACAGAGGATATCCGTGAAAGTGTGGCCAATTCATTTTACAAGGCTTAAGTTAAATATTTTTCACATCACTATATCACAGTAATCATTGTTACTAGGACCAGACTTCTTGTATTCAAATCATGGCTTTCCAATGTACTCCTTCTGTGGCCTTAGTTATTTACCTTTTCTTCAATAGATCTTGTCTGCATGGTCAAAGTAGGGTCACTGACATCACTTCATTTGTAAAATGGAGATAACAATGGTGTTGACCTCATCTGTAAAATGAGCTAGGAACAGCAACCCCCTCCAGGATGATAAAGAAGATTAAATGAGAAAATATGTGTAAAACACTTAGAACAGTTATGCAAAGAGTAATCATGCATCCTAGTTTTCCTGGGACAGTTTGGGTTATTTCCATTACCCTAGCATGATTATTAATAGGCTATCCTTTGCTTTAAAAAAGATCCCAACTTGAAATATAAGCTTCATAAGCATCCTAGTTACAAAGCACATGACAAATGTTATAATCTCGTTTGTTGTTATGCTAACTTTGTCCTAGGCATTGAAGATGAGCCAGAAATCAACAGCAACTATGATTCTTACCTTTGTTGAGTTTCTATCTGAGTTGGGATAGAAAGATAATAATCAAAATTAATTGGTAAAATATATGTAAGACAGAGATAATGTCTTACTTTTCTCTCACTCTTGATACAAAATACCTGACACCCAAAGTTAAAGAGGGAAAGGTTTATTTAGCTCACAGTTTGTAGAGGTTTCAGTCCATAGTTAGATGGCTCTAAGGCAGGATGTGGCAGACAGGCAATCATTCATGGTGGTGGAAGATACCAAAAGCAACAAGAAGGGAGAAAGACAAACTTCTTTCTGCTCCTTATATTGTATGCAGGCTACCCACCCTAGGGTAGGTGTAGGACTCACACCCATAATCCCAACATTGGACCACGAATCAGTCACAAACTCTAGATTCAGCCGTCTCCAAAAAGCCCACCCCCCATGACTGCAAGAGGATTTGTGGGGCTGTGCAGACACAAACTGTAACAGATAAATACTATGGAATACAACAACTAAATTCCTGAAAACTGCTTAATATGCTATCATCTTGACTCTGTCAGTACAATTTTTATACTTTCTGAATTGAGAGATATAATAGAGTTTGGGATATAACCAAAATGTTACTTAAGGACATGACTGCTTAGTTGAATTAAAAGGAAAATATTAGAGAATGAGCTAATAAGAGTTGTGAATAGAATTGGTTTTAGGTCACCACAGTACAAGATTATTTCCAAATTGGAGCCCTACCATAATGTGCAATCCAATACGCTTACCCTGGTCTTCCCGTGGTAGATGGTTATATTTCACAGTCCATTCCCACCATCCTGACACTTGGCCATCCAAATAGACTCTATTTCTGGTTATTTTGACACTTTAATAAGGCCATGTAATTTCTGGCTGCTCAAATGAGAATGCAAAGGATTTAGGTTTCTTTTACGCTAATGCTAGGCTTTTTCCTAAGTCTGTGCTTCCCCCTGCCAGGTGTTGATTGAAGTTTTGAAGTTTTGATGAAAGTACTCTTGTTGGGTAGGCACCTTATGTGACTATACTGTTAGGGAGATACTGTGATGTGAGGGAGGCTGTCAACTTGTCCTATTTTAGCTCCTGGGAATGGGCTTAGTAACAGAAGAAGAAAAGGAACTTTAAATAATGGAATAAATCTGTGGATAAATTATATTGAGTGAAATGATGAAGTTGTTGATTAACAATGACATAAAATAATTAGCACCCAGATCTTTGTTTCTAACAACATTCTCCAACAAAAGTTATCATGGCTGCTTGGAGAAATGGGTAATCCTAGGACTGGAGCAAGGTACATATAAGATAGTGCTGGAATATCTTATGTTTCTTATTTTCTATTTTATTTTAGTTTAGTTTTAGTTTTTAGTTTTTTGGTACTGGGAATCGAACTCAGGACCCTGAGCTTGCCAGGCAGTTGCTGCTGACATGACTCTTCAGGCTGTTGAAAGGGTCACAACAAGTTTGCTCAATTTATCCTAACTTTTACTTTAAAACTTGAAAATTACCCCCCCAAATATACAATGTGTTATTGAAATACCTGTGAAATATCTGAAATCAAAGTTAGTATCTAGTGAATACAGTATTTGCATTCTTTTACAACATACTATTGTAGAAAAAGACACATTGCCATTAATCTTCTTCAGAATGGTTCCCCTCACTTTGAACAGACTTATCTCATCGTTCTTGCAACATTCTGAAGTATGTCTTTTTCATGTTTTATGATCAGAAATATGGTGAATGATGCTGCATAGTGTCATCCAGTGGAAACAGGCTCATAAAAACATACAATGTGTCATCATTCATCTTATTCAAGCATTGTGCAATTTCAGGCTCTTCTGCAAAGTCAGAATGATCATGAAAGGTAAACATTTTGAATTGATTCAGGGTTTTGAGGCAGTGATGATAGCACAACTAAAAACACTTCCAGAACTACTTCAGAAAGTGGAAGAGTGATGGCATAAATGTGTTTAAAGTGACAAGGAGTTTCGGGGGAGGGATAAATGTCAATGCATCTTTACTGTAACACATTTATAACATTTTAATTACTGTATTTTGTGATCATACCTTATTTGATCCTTTCAGAGTCAATGCAGATTAAAACTATTCCCAGTAAAGATTAAGAGTGTGTGGAGAAGAACTGACACGAGTGCCCAGGCCTCTGGGTGCCCTCTCCAGCAGAAAACATGAGATAATGTGTTTTGCGATGGGTAAGTGGTCTGGGGATGGTGACAAAGTTTTATTGAAGTGCTCATGTATTGTTATACACAAACCTGCCAGTGAACAGTGCAAGGGCACCATAACTAAATTATGAAAACTCACAGGTGAAAGTATGACTGGAAGTGGATTTTAAGAATAAAAGTAACGTGTGCCTCCATCCTATCAGAATGCATTCTCAAACTGACTATGACATCTGAATGGAGGACTCTTCTTTACCCACACCACTGGGAAAGGGGTGTTCAGATCTGCTCTTCATTCTGTATTTATGGGGCTGCTAGACTAAAATCTTTATAACTGCATAAGCACATTCACATGATCAATCTAAAACAATACAGGGTGTGCATGGGGATTTCAACTTTGATTAAGGACCAGTTAAGTGAAGGAATTTTAATGTTCACATGTTTCTTATTTCATAGTTCAGTGTGACTTGCAAGAAAAGCTGATGATCCTGGAGATTAATTGTATGTTATAGAGCACCAAACAAATTTATGCCTCCAATAGCATAAGCTGTACTCAATATAGTTCAACAAATCAAACTCTGTAGGAACTAAGGGAAAGTGGTGTTCTGTCGTCTATTTGTCTAAAGCTCTACTTTCTACTATAGAAAGGAAATCTAAGCTACTATGCATGCTGCTTCAATATATATTTACTATGTTCCCACAGGTTCTTCTTCATTTTATTTCCAGTGCTAGTGATGGAGCCCAAGTCCTTCATATTGAATCCATTCTAATTTCCCCTTTGGAGCAGGTGTCCACCACTATATATGGCTAAATTCTCCTTATTGCTGTACCTGGTGAGAAGAAATTTGGATTTCATTTAGTTAGATAGTACATAATGTTGTACATTGCCTTGATGAAATAATATGGACATATCCATCTGAAGGCCTAATTAAAACTGAATTACAAGACTTCTTAATCATATGGAGTGAGTTATGCCAGCTACATTACAGGGCCCAGTCAAGTGGTAAAATTCCCAGGCATCATGAACAGGGGAGATTAGAGACATTCCTTTTTTATGACCTTCATTTTATTTCTCACTAGGTTTATGAGGAATCTTGAAATCAAGTACAAGAACTCTTCAAATTGGTTTTTCTTTTTCAGTCTTCTTTGGCTACTTGAATTATTCTGTATATTATATAAATTTTAGGAATCACTTTTCAATTTCCCTTTTTCAGAGTTTGCTTTTATCTTTGTTTGAATTGCTTTCAATAAATAGATCAGGGCTGGTGAGATAGCTCAGTGGCATATGTGCCTGCCTGGCAAGCGCGAGGTCCTGCATTCGACTCCTGAAACCCACATACAAAAAAAGGGCCCGGTGATATCACTCAGCGGCATGGGCGCCTGTTGGCGTGCGAGGTCCTGAGTTTGACCCCCGGTACCCACAAAAAATAAATAAATAAATAAATAAATAAATAGATCAGTTTGTGGAAAATGGACATTTTAGTATGAAGGAGGTCTCTAAAACATACTTAGGTCTTCTTTAATATCCATCTGACTGTTATTATAGCTGTGTGGTCAATACACTAATCCTGAGCATATTTCTTTAAATTTATCATTTCGTATTTAATAATGCATTTGTAAATGATATCTTCGTAAATTTTTCACTTGTTCTCTGTGATACACAAAAGTATAATTTTTGTATACTTAAAAATAAAGTACTCAGATAATAAAACATAAGTAATTGTCACTGTCAGTTCCAAAGTCAAAACAAGTGGCAAAAATATTATTGAGTTGTTAAAGGGATAGAGAAGTGACACATGGCATTTATATTGTTATCATGAAAAGAAATTGAATTTGAATGATATTGTCAGAAAAATAAGGCAATTTTGGAGATTAAAGGAGTCATTATAATTATAAAAATTAACCAATGCTGGAGAAGATGTGGAAGAGAGACAAACCCTTATTCATTGTTGGTGGGAATATAAATTAGTACAATTCTTCTGGAGAACAGTACTGAGTTCCCCAAAAAACTAGCAGTTCATCTGTGGTCCAGCTGTCCCACTTAGGAAACGAAATCAGCACACTGAGGAGATGCCTGCATGCCCATATTTACTATAGCACTCTTATAGCATAGCTGTGAAATCAGCCCTACGTTACCATTATTAGATAAATAGATTAAGAAATGTGAAGAGTATCATTCAGCTATGAAGAACAGTGAAATCCTGTTATTTGTAGCAAAATGGATGAAACTGGAAGTCATGATAGTAAGTGACGGGAGCTAGACACAGAAAGACAAGTACCATTTGTTCTTTTCCATATGTGAAAGCCAAGAAAAGTTGATGTGAAAGGGAAGAGTGATTATTAGAGATTGGGAAAGCTGTGTGTGTGACTGGATGTGATCAGTGCGTGCTGCAATCATGAATGGAAATATCCCTGAATGCCATTAATATGTACAACTAATACATGTTAATAAAAACATCATAAAGAAATATACTATAATTTTACAAAGCCTTTCGGGGCCTCAGAAGCCTCAAGTTCAAATCATTTTGAAAGATTCTTCAGCATGCTTCTGAGCTAAGTGCACAGAGGATTCTAACAAAGCCTCTTACTCCCGCCTGGTGGTTACCTGTGGGATTTGGGACCAAAAGCTACCAGAAAGCAGCTGCAAGTAATGTTCCATTTGAAAGGAAATTGCTATCTTGTTACTAGGTTTTAGTTGCAGTTACTTCTCTTACTGAAGGACATAAAATTACCTTGAAACCCATAACATTCTGGTTTATGTCATTGTTCCAACAAGAAATGTGGTGCACAGAAAAATTCCCTTGAAATAATTCAAGAATGTTGGAAGCAGGTACACGTTGCACACATTACCAGGTGGCCACCATGCCATTGGTTCCTACGTAAGTTTCCTCTGAAGAGTGGACTAAATGCATAGCTCAGTGGCCCCCTTTCTGTGATTAGTTACTCAGTGGTTCCCCACAAAAAGATTAGAAGAAAGCATAAGATGACTTGATCAAATCTGAGCAACTCTAACTCTGCTGCCAAAAGTTTAAGTTCTCTAAATTTAAATTTCTTAATCTGTAAAATAAGACTACTAATAATTTCCTAAAACAAGATATCTACTCAAATATTAGATTATGCAATCTGTCCCCTACCCATCTGGTTATTGACAAGATTCAGAAAACAATTTAGGTTTCATACCTTGTGTTTCCACTATTATTTGTGTTCTCTCTTATTTTAAAATGTATTTCTGGGCCGGTGAGATGGCTCAGCGGCGTAAGCGCCTGCCTGGCAAGCGCGAAGGCCTGAGTTCGACTCCCAGAACCCACGTACGAAAAAAGGGCCAGTGATATCGCTCAGCAGCACGGGCGCCTGAGTAACAATTGTTTCACAGAAAAGAGACAGTAATGATGAAGCATTATTCATTTTTTGTATTTATTTAACTTTATGTACTTTATTCATTAAAAAGAACTCTTTAGAAGCAATACTGACATTTCCAGAAAATCAGTTTTTAAGAGTCTGATCATATTTAGTTCACAGTTTCTGGAGAGAAGAGAAACAGAATAAGCAAGACAGGAGACTTTAACCAAAGAAATATGAGTAGATATATGTGTTGACATTCCTAATGTTACTTGGCTTGGCCCTTGAAGACCCTGTACTTAGTGGGACATACATAACTTTGTATGTCTGTAGCCGTGAAGGACACCTCAGCTGAGTCTGTGAGTACGGACTGAAAGGGACAGAACATGCAACCACCAGGCTCTGACTCGAAGCCCCATGTACTGATGTGGAGGCCTGGAGGACAGGGTGCTGCCCCACAAAGCAGGGCTGGCAGGTTCCTGAGACACTGAAAAGGCAGAGGAAAGAAATAGAAACTCTCCCTCAGGGCTGGGACAATACTTTCTAGTGAACAGAAATGGAGCAGTGACAAGGTGATGTGTACTGCTGACACAAACTTTAGAAACTTCATAATTGTGCCCTAGAATGAGGCTTCTCTGAGAGTTTGTTGTAGCACTTTGTTAAAAACTGATGCAAGGCTCCGTACTTCCCATGGGCTCTGTGACTTCCACTGTTATTGAAGAAAACTCAGTTGCTTCATTACCTTTACTCTTTTCTTTTCCCCCTTCCAATTTCTGACAAAAATTATAGTCCTTAAGAAGTGCTGCCCTTGGCGCTACACCTGCCTCCTAGTAAAATGAGAAAATGAAGAAAAACATGTTTGCTTTACTTCAAACCTTTAGTGAGAGCCAGCTGCCTAGGGAGAGCTGCAAGTGGGAATTCCAGTCTCTTCCTCAAACTTTAAGTCCTGTCCTGGAGGCTGACACTGAATGAAGTCAAAAGTTCACAAAGTACAAGCCACAGACTGAAAATTTTTCTTGAATCAAACCAAGTCAAAGCCATGGTCTCATTTAGTAAAATAAATCAAGGAGTAGTCATCCAGTAGAAACAAAATAGGTACACACTTTTCAGGTTGAATTACTCACTTTAATTAATTAGTAAATGTATTCCAAATAGAAAAATCTTTAGGCAATACTGCAGTCAAACTATTCTGGAAATACAAATTAATGTGAGCACCAAAATTGTCTTTCAAAAAAACAAAACTATTGTATGAGACACTACATTTTCTCCCAATTCCCAAAATATAAGTTTCAGGATAAACTTATTGTTTGACATTGTTAACTTACACTTAATACTAGCAAAATTCTCTAGGCAAAATCTGAACCAAAATGAGTCTATTTGGGCATTATTATTTGGCCTGTGCTAACTACAATTTTACAATACACAATTTAAAAACAAAGTTGGAGTTCCAATGACTAAACAAATATCTTCATCAGTGGCATAAGTGAGAAGCTCCAGTAAACATTTATACCTTGGCAGAGGCCAAATGGCTGGTATTGCATTATGATAAAACTAAATTTTATAAAGAACATAAATCTTATCAAGAAAGGTACAATAATCACCACCCATTTCCATTATGAAAGAAATCAGGACATGAAAAATAACTGGGCATATTGAAAGAAAAGATCAGAGGACCTGCAAGGAGAGGAAAAAGAAAAAGTTCACCTACTTCATAATTTGCCTAGAGGTGTAGACAAAGGAAGGAAAAGATTGAGAATATTGTTCTCAGACTGGTTAAAATTATAATATATTCTCAAATTATAGAATGTAGAGAAATTCTATAGAAAACATTATGCAGTATGGGAGTTTTTTCACAAAAAGGAGTAAGTCAGTAGCATTGATTATCATGACCAAAGAAAAGTAGATCAACAAATAATTATTGTAAAGGCAAGTTTTCAGTTTCAAACCTTACTTCTGCGTATGTCACACTAAATAATAGTCACTAAGAAACCCAGGCATGTAACTTCTTGTTAAAATCTTGCCGTTATCTAGTTGAGCATTTTAAGTGAATATTATTCAATTTCCATATAAATATATATATATATATATATATATATATATGGTATATATACATATTCAGAGAAATGGCAAAAGCATTGAATGGGAAAATATATATGAATGCACTAGGAAAGTTCAAAACTCCATAAAAATATAAAATATGCATGTCCCTCATCAACATTAGTAGAATATATTGAACCATTCCATGAATTATCACTCAATCCCATATTATCTTAATAAGAAATACATTATTTGTCCTATCTTAAAAGTGAAAGTAGTAAGATTTAGATTCTGAATTAAAAGATGTTACCAAATGTACAACATTATTAGCTAATATAAAATAACATTGAAAAATATGTATTTTGAAGTGATATTTATAGCTTAAATAAATTAATTTATGTTTTCAAAGCTCTTTTACTTTATTGGATTTTTTTAATGTTATAACCCTAATACATGCCAATTGTTATAAAAGTTTATAAGGATTATGGCCATGTTGATAACCAATAACTGATATCAGTGAGTTTGAGATAAACTGTTCTGAGAATTTGTAGTGAATGGTATTACCAGAAAATTGATGAATAATGAACACTATTTTGTGAGTAAATTTTTTATTTAATAATTGATTTACCCACAAAAATATTTTCACAAGTGTGTATATTGATGAGTTTTACGAAAGTAATATGCCAGCATAACCAGCATATATGTAAGCGAGTAAGGGTGTCATCGCCACAGTAGCCACTCTTTTGGCCCTAATCATTCTTTCTTCCTATTCTGACTGTCTTACAACATAGATTGATTTCACCTGTTTCTGAGACTTCCTACATGCATTTTATGTTGTATTTTGTGTCTAGTCTTTTTGGCTCCACATGACTGTGATATTCACTTGGTGGTGTTTTCTGTAGTTGAGTTCATTCATTTTACCTACTATGCAGTATTCCACTTGTGAACCTGCTGGTTTGGAAAGACATGTAGGTTGCTAAATTTGGACCTATCACAAACAGTGCTGCTGTGAACACTAATAAATTACTTTAGTTTCATTTGTACCTAGGAGTGGAATTCTTGTGTCAAAAGTCATCCTTGTACTCTGATTTAGCAGACAAGAGCACAGAGTTTTCCAAAATTATTTTTATCACCAGCAGCAAATGAGACAACATTGTCCTACCTTCTCTCCCACCCTTGATATTCTCTGTTTTAATGGTTGTTTCTTTGTTTTTTTGTCATTCTTGTGGATGGATAGGTGTACTATCTTATTATTTTCTCTTACGTACCTTAGTTCTATTTTACATGTCCTTGATGGCTAAGGAAATGTACGCATTTCACTTACTTGTCGACCATTTAACAAATTTTCTTTGGCGAAATTTCTGTTCAAGTCTTTTGCTCACGTTTCTAGTGGATTATTTTACTGATTTGCAGGAGTCATTTATAAATTCTGAATGAGTCCTTGGTTGAGTATATTTTGTATCATCCTATCCCACTCTGTGGTTTCTTTTTGCCATCTTTAAATGGTATCTTTTGATTAACACAGTCTTAAATTTCATAAACCAGACACACAATCTTAAATAGCACATTGTTTCTCTTTTATGAGAAACAGAGTAAAATGAAAAACAAATAAAATACAGAAGATAGGAAGTAAGGAGATAGGTTGGTCTCAAGGGGGAAGGGGATAGGGGATCAAGAGGTGGAGGGAGGGGAGACAGGGAAGGAATAAAGGATGAGAAAAAAGAATTGGGTTGCGTTTTGTACATGTACCAGCTCCACACAATGAATGCAAACATCATGTACTGCAAATATGTACTGCAAAAAGAGAGATCAAGAGATGTGTGAAGAGTGGAGGGAGAGAAAATCGAGAGAATGAAAAAAGTCATTAAGATGTGTTAGCTTGTAGAAGTACTGAATTTTCATGCAAAATATAAATATTATGTATTACACACATTTACTACTAAACTAAAAGAAGAACAAAAGTCTTAAACTTCAAAATAGCCCAGTTGAGGAAAATGATTTTTATATCTTATTTTTATTGTTACTTATTGCTTTAACTTTTGGGGTGATTGAGATGTATCGCTATACAGTTCAGGCTGGACTTGAACTATGTGGCCCAGGCTGGCCTTAAACTTGCAATGATCCTCCTGCCTCAGCCTCCCTAGTGCTGGGATTACAGATGTGTGCCAGCATATCTACCTTTTATCTCATTGTTAAATAAGTTTATGAAAGTGTCATACAATTTTAACATAAAGATTTACTTTTTATCTTTCCATACATGTTTATACATCAGAATTTGACTTTTATATATTTATAACACAGACATTGGGATTGATTTACTTCCAGGAGGATGTGCAGATGGTCATATATTGAAAAGTTCATATTTTCCTCAATGCATAGCCGCATCACATTTTCAAGTTAATAAATATTTTAGTTTTTTCTAGCTTTATACTCTTTATTTTACATCTAGCTCTATTCTCTATTTTACTTTTTCTAGCTCTATACATTTTATTTTACCTTTCTTTATACCTGTTTCATGTCAATGTCGCCCCCCATAAATTACTGTCATGTTATTTTAGGTCTTGATATCTCACACTGAACCTGCTCCACTCTGCTCTTCTCCACCAAGATCTACCGTGTTGGACTCTTTGGTCATTTGTGTTTATCTATACTTTTTGGACAAAAGTGCCAGTTTCACAATACTCATACACACAAACAGACTTTGTGTCAGTTTTCAGAGAAAATTCTTAACTTATAAACGAATTTTTAAAAACGATATTTTATGTATTTTTTTAATGCCTAGGTATTTGTAACCCTCTATCTACTCCAGTCTTCATTAATGTTTCAGTAATAAATTCATTTTAAGAGTAGAACATTTGTACATATTTCCTTCATTTTTCTCTGAATTTGATTTTTCACTACCAGCACGAATGCTATGAGCCACACTGAGACATTAAACTAATTATTAAACCTTGTAATAAGTTCTGGAATCTTGAAGCATAAGTGCTTGAACATTGTTCCTTTTTAAGATTGCTCTAGCTATTCTGGATAGTGAAATTGGAGCCTTCCTGTGAATGTCAGGGTCAGCTTATACATTCCTTTAAAAAACGTCATCTGGGAATTATATAGGCATGTAGATTCTGTACATCAATTTGGGAAGTTGATGGCACTTCCCATGTCTATGACACCTGCACTTGAAAAGCTGAGGCAGGAGGGTCACTGCGACTACAAGGCCAGCCTAGGGTATATAGTGAGACTCTGTTTCAAGAAACCAAAAAAATAAAAATAAAAATAAAAAAGAAGAAGAAAACTGCACAATATTGTGGTCTCAAGGTGCGCTCATTTCCTACAAATGACTTCAATTTATCTTTCTTTGTTGTTGAGTAGTGTTTCATTGTGTATGTACATCACATTTTTTTTATTCATTCATCTGTTAATGGACATGTAGGTCACTTCCAGGATTTAACCATTATGAGCTGTACTGCTATAAAAACGGGTATGCACATAATACAGTAATATGATGACTTTAACTCTTTTAGGAAGGTAATCAAAAAAGATCTACCTCGGACAAATGGAAATTCTACTTTAGAGTTTTTCTTTTTTTGAGGAATCTCCATAATACTTTGCATAGAGGTTGTACTAATTTATATTTCACCAACAATAAGCAAGCATTGGTTTTTCCCACAGGTAGCATTTGTTATTACTTAATTTCTTGATGATAGCTTTTCTTTCTGTAGTAAGATGGAATATCAGTGTTGCTTTAATTTGCATTTCTGTAATGGTCAAAGATGTTGAATATATTTTCATGTATTTATTGGCTATTTTTATTTTTGCTAAGTACCTACTGGTTTAAATTGCTCATTTTTAATTAGGTCTTTCATTTTGAAGGGGTCTAATGTTTTTCAGTTCTTTATATATGTCAGATATCATTCCTCTCTCTGAAGAGTTGTTGGCAATTTTTTTCCCATTTTATATGTTGTCTCTTCACTCTATTGGTTATTACCTTTCCTGTGCAAAAAATTTTATCTTGATATAAAGCCATTCTATAGATTCTTGATGTTATTTCTTCAACAATTGGTAATCTTCTCAAAAATTCCTTATAGAGGGGCCAGTGAGATAGCTCAGTGGCATAAGTGCCTGCCTGGCAAGCCCAAGGCCCTGAGTTCGACTCCCAGAACCCACATAAGGGAAAAAAGGGCCGGTGATATCGTTCAGTGGCACAAGCACTTGCTGGCAAGCATGACGTCCTGAGGTCAACTCCCAGTACCCACATTAAAAAAAATTCCTTATAGATACATAGGTCTTATAAGTTTTAGCTATTTTATCTTACAGCAGACTTAGGGTTTTTGCTTTAATATCTAGGTCTTCAGTTATTTTTTATTTTATTTTAGTACATGGTGAGAGATATGGGTCTAGCATCAGTCTTCTGTGTAGGCACTAGTTTGTTAGAACCATTTATTAAAGAGGTTGTCTTTCCTCCAGTGTAGGTTTTCAGTTCCTTTGTCAAAAATCTGATGACTGGATGTGCTTGGTGCTATTTCTGAACCCTGTGTTCTTTTCTTAAAATTAATTTTATTGGTACACTTTTGAAATATGTAATGATCATATTCATTGTAGAGAATTTGGACCTGTACATAATATATCTTGATTCTTTTTCCCCATAACCCTCCCCTCCCTTCAACCTTTCTTCCCCTCCTTGTTTACAAAAGCTTTCCTTTGATCCACACATCTGTTTTTGTGCCAGTATCATGCTGTTTTCAGTAACTGAAGCTCCTTAATTTAACTTGAAATCTGGGATTGTGATGCCTCCTGCTTTGCTGTTATTGCCCAGGATTGCTTTTGCTCTTCTGGGTTTCTATTTGCTCAGTGTAAATCTTAGGATCCTTTATTTTCTAGCCCTGTGAGGACTGTTAGTGTTATTTTGATTAGAACTGCACTAAATCTATCTACCAGTTTTGGTAGTATGGCCATTTTGACAATATTGTTCTCCCTATCTAGGAACAGGGTATATCTTTCCATTTTCTCAGGCCCTCTTTGATCTTCTGCAGAGTGCTCTAATTTTCATTTAGACATCTCCCATTTTCTTACTGAGGTGAATTCCTAAGTACTTAATTTTTCTCCATACTATTGAGGATGGTATTGTTTTCTTAATTTACATTTTGGTGGGTTCCTTATTGATGTACAGCAACACTCTTATTGCTAACAACAACACTATTACTGATTTTTGCATATTGATTTTCTACTATGCTACATTGTTGAATTTGTTTATTAGTTCTAGGAATCTTTTGGTGGAATTTTTTGAGTCTTATATGTAAAAGATCATGTGACTTCTGGATATAGTTTGACATCTACATTTCTGATACATATGCCTCCTGTTTTTTCTTTCTCCTTGTTGCTCTAAGTAAATATTTGGGTACTATATTGAACACAAGTGATGATACCAGAAATCCTTTTCTTGTTCCTGATTTTATAGGGTAAGATGTCAGTTTTTACCCATTAATTAAGATGTTGACAGAAGTTTTGTCATAAATGGTTTTCATCAGCTTGGGTTATGGTCCTTCTATGCCTGTTTTCTTCAGAGTTTTTATCTGGAGTGGATTTTGGATTTGTCAAAAGCTTTGTTCTGTCTATTGCTATGACCAAGTGATTTTGGTCCTTGATTCTGTTTATGTGATCTATTATGTTTTTATTGAATTGCATATGTTGAAACATCCTTCCATCTGAGATAAATCCTACTTAGCCACGATACGTGATCTTTTGAATGATTTGCTGCATTTCATTTGTCAGCATCCTGTTGAGGATTTTTGCCTACATTCATAAAAGAGATTGGCCTGTAGTTCTCTTTCTTAGTTGAGTCCTTGTCTGGTTTTGGCATCAAGGTAATACTAGCTTCCAGGAATAAGTTTGGCAGTAGTATTGCTTCCCTTTCAAATTTTTTAAAGAGTTTGTGGAGTATTCCTGTGGGGACTGGCTGAAGCTGGAAATTGATCACACCTGCACTCCTGCTCCACCTCCCTGGTTGGGGGCGAGAGGGGCCAGCCAGAGAACAAAGGTGCAACAAAGAGCGTGGTGGGCTACTTAAACAAGTTGCTCCAGCCCAGAGAACACCTAACTCCAAGGCAATCCAAGCAATGGGTTGCTAGGAAAAGGGGTGTCACGTGACACCAACTTGCTAAATGTATAAATAAACACACTGCTATGGTTGAGCAGTTCCTTTCCTCCCATCAGGAGAGAGGGCTCCACCTGATCTCAGCTTTTTGTCTCTTATCTTTATTTCTCCATCCTCTCACTGTCCTTCCGGGAACTTTCAGAACTGAGTGGGACACAGCATATTTCCATCAAGTTTGTCCTTAAGTTCTTAAAAAATTCTATAGTAAGTCCTTTGGATCCTGGGATTTTCTTAGTTGGTAGATTATTTACACTTGTTTGAATTGCATTACCTTTATTTGCATACTCTGGGTTTTTATAACTTCTTGGTTTAGTTTTGGTAATTCATATGTGTGTAGTAATCTATCTGTTTCCTTTAAATTCTGCAACTTTTTTTATTTTATGGAAAAAAGGTAAAACAAAATTTCATAACAAAATAATAAGAGAATAACAATAGTTAATACATTACATGTTGTTATCTTTAAAGTAGTTGCTCAGGGTACAAGATATGGGCATAAAAATTTCTCCAATCAATATAAGCACAAATCTTCCTTTTTAATGAACTAAGAGACACTAATAGTATAACTGACTTGCATTTTCTTCCTTTTTCCCTATTGTCCTTTCCCCTTTCACCTATCCTAGTTCCGTTTTCCTTTTGAACAATTTCTTCCCATTTCACAACATCTATTGTACATTTTAGAACTTATTTACTCTTTCAGTTTCTCACACCAGGGAGACAACATGATGTTTACATGTGTGAGTTGGATTTAGTTCACTTATGAGTATGGTCTCAAGTTGCATCCATTTACCTATAAAAGTCTCAAGTTTATCCTTCTTTATGGTGAGTAGTACTCCATTGTATAAAAATACCACATCTTTTTAAATTCTGTAGCTTATTGCAGTACACTTTCTTGGAGTAGCTTTAATAATCTGGATTTTGGTGATGTCCATTGTGATTTCACCTTCACTGGTTCTTTTTTTTTTTTTTTTTTTTCCCCAGGTCTCAATTCTATTAGTTTCAGTTGTGATCTTTATTATTTTCTTCCTTGTACTAGATTTGGTTTTGGATTGTTTTTGTTTAGTTTACAACCTTAAGAGGTTTGATTAGGTTATACAATTAAACACTCTGCTTTGCAAATGTGAACATTCACAGCTTTCCTCTTAGGTCTGCTTTCATTGTTTTCCATATGTTCTGGTATGTTGTACTAGCTTTATTGTCTGACTGTAGGAAATAATTTCTTCCTTCATTTCCTCTGTGACCCATTGAATTTTTTAAGAGTATATTGTTTATTCTCCATGTGTTTGCAGATTTTCTATAGTTTCTTTTGACATTGCATTTGTTCATTGCATTATGATCTGACAATATGGTATAATTTTGATTCTTTTGTATTTATCTAAGCATGCTTTATAAGCTAGTATATGGTCTCTTTTGGAGGAAGTTCCATGTGATGCTGATAAGACTGTTTTTCTTTTTCTTTTTCTTTTTTTTTTTGCTGTGCTTGGACAGAACACTGTTATAGATATGAATGAAGTCTATTTTTCAAAGTTGTTTTTCAACATTGATATTTTTTTTTATTTTTTTCTATTTGAACTGCCTCATTCTGAGAGTGTAGTATTAATTTCCCCCACTATGATTCTGTTGCTGTTTATCTGCTTTTTTATGCCCAGTATTTTTTTAAAAATGAATTTGGGAACACTGGTGTTCAATGCACATATATGCCTAATTGTTATCTCTTCCGGTTGAATTGTTTCATCAGCCAATATGTAGTGACTGTCTTTGCCTCTTCTGATCCATTTTGGCTTGAACTCCACTTTGTCTGAATGTAGGAAAATACTGTTTTCCATGCTTTGATTTTTAGTCTATCATTTTCTTTTTTAGCTTAAATATGTTTTGTATTCAGTACAGTGTTGGGTTTTGGGTTTTGGGTTTTGAACAAATCTGCCAATTTGTGTCTTTTTACTGGGGAGCTGAGACCATTTCTATGACAGATTTTACTGAAAGGAATTGACTTCTGTCATTCCATTATTTTCCTATTGCTGATTTCTTCATTTTTCCTTTTTTGCTTATTTACTTACCCTTCTTGATGTAGTCATTCCATTACACATTTTCTACATCAATGGCTTCATTATCTCTATCTCATATATCCTTGAAAACTTTTGGAGTGCTGGAATGGTGATCATAAATTCCTTAAGCAGTCTTTGTCATTGAATGTCTTTATTTCTCCATCAATTTTGAAAGATAGTTTTGCAAGACATATTATTGGATGAAAGGTTCTTTTGTTTGTTTGTTTGTTCATTTTTGGACTCGACACCCTTTACTCCACATGGCCTTGGCTGTTAAGGTTTGTGTTGAAATGTCTTTTGTAAATTTAATAGGTTTGCTTTCATAAGTGATTTAAAATTGAGTTTTTGCGTCGGACTGCAGTGTGATTGTTGATTGAGGGAAGCTGTGAAAATGTTGGAACCTTTAAGTATGTTGGTAGTTAGCTTATGTTTGCATCCTCTATGTATAATTCTCATGAGGGATAGCCTCACTTGACCATGAATAGTGCTAATTAAAGTACTGGTTAATACTTATTCTGCTTTGTAAATATATTGACACCTCTTATCTATATGCCAGACCAAAGGCAGTAAGAGACAGAAGATATAAGGGTAAGCAGGAGAGGAAAGAAGAAGAAAACAGAAGAGAGAAAAAAAGAGACAAATGAATGGAGAAAGGAAGGTAGGAAAGGAAGAAAAAAGAAAGAAACCAAAAGGAAAAAAAAAATCACATGGTTGCCAACACACAAAATCAAAGCATCCTCAGAATCCCATTTATGTTGCAGTCTGGGTTTGATTGCAGGTCAACAAACTGCCTATCCCCCCATGTTTGCTCTATTGCCTGCCTGTGAACATGGAGGCTTGCTGACCAGGATGACCCTCTGGATCCACCTCCCAGCTACAAACTATGCTGTGGGCATGACTAACTGTAGCATTTTGTCTCAAGACTCAGTAACCTCCACTAATCACCCTGGACCCACCCTTCCAAAATTAGTTGAGGTTATTGAGTCTTGAAACAAAATGCTACAGTTAGTCATGCAGCAGCCTGTGTATTTTCCCTCAAAAAACCTTCTGCCTAGCTTGCTCTGAGACAAGCTCTGGCCAGGATGCTATTCTCTGTCTTTCTACCTTCAGTCCTCCCTCAATCACTGTTCCTGAGGTATCTCAGGTATACCCATGTACCTGGTGGAGCTCAAAGGGGTCAGTGTATTTGGTGGCCCCTGTCAATGAGTAGGTGTCTACCAGCAGGTGGTAGGCAGCACAAAGCATTTCCCATGGGCAGGACATTCTTGGTGTTTGTGGCAGGAAAGCGGAAGTACTTAATTTTGGGTCAACGCGTTCTCTTCTCTACTCAGAGTACTGATGCTTGCAGACACTGCTTACTCACAGAGACCTCAGGCCACAGTTCTTCCTATGGGAGAGCCCTTTCCGTCAGCCTGGCCACTATTGAAATGCTGGTTCCCTCCCTCCGGGTGGCCAGTGCTCTCCGAAGATGGCACGTGCACCGGACGTGCACCGGACATGGGTATAAAGGGTGTTGTGGTCCTAGCTTAGTGCAGTTTCCCTTTCTAAACCTCCCCAACAGTGGATTTTGTTTTGGTGAATTTTTCTTGCTGTTTGCCTTCCCCTATTTGGCTTTCCCTACTGCTCATTCCCAGTGTGTCTGCTTTTCTCTGGTCCATGTGTTGGAGCCTCCTCCCTCACTGCCACCACCCAGTTGGCCATGATGATGCTGGCTATATTCTTAATTTTATTTTTGGTGTGTTCATACCTATTTTGTAGAAATACAATTAACTTTTGTGTATTAATCTTTTAAACTACAACATGCTAAATATATTAGTTATAATATATTTTAATGGACTCATAAGAAATATCTATATAAAAATTCTGTCATATTCATGTAGAGATCATCATACTTTTTTCAATCTAACCTAAGTGTCATTCACTTTTTTCTTGCCCAATTACTGTTTCTAGAATCTTCACTATATCAAGTAGCAGTAGCAAGGATCTCACTATTAAGGAGGATATTAGTTGTGAGTTTATTTTAAATGACCTTTATCACATTGGGGAACTTCTCGTCAATTGCCTATTTTGTTGAGCATTTAAAAAATTGTATTTATTGATATTGTCATGAGTATAACATGCTTTTAAATTGACAATGCAAGCTTTTTACTTTTTATAGTGCTGTATCACTATTTCTTTTTGAGTTAGTTTTGGTGATTTATCTTGCTAAAATTTGTCCATTTAATTTGTTATCTAACTTTTTTGAGAGCAGTTGTTCACAGAATTCTGTTATATCTTTAGCTGCATTGCTGGTTCTCACTTTCTTCTCTCTCTCTTTCAAATCTGTTCAAAGAACTAACTTGCTTTCATTGATTTCTCTGTTGATTTCTATTATTTATTTCTACTCAAGACAACTTTCTTATTTCTTGCCTTTTTCTTACTGTTCTTATTCTAGTTTCTTAAAATGAAACATTAGGCTATTATCATTTTGAGAACTTTCCTTTATTGCCTTTTCCATATATACATTTTCCTGTAAACATTGATTTCATCGCATCTCATATATTATTTAGGTTTCTGTTTTGAATTTTATTCCTTTAATCTCAAAACCATTTTATTTTTGGTAATGTATTAATGCTGGTCTCAATCTGTTTTGTTGGGTTGGTTTTTAAATAGACAAATAGTATTTGTATGTAGTTATGATGTACAGCAAGGTGTTATAAAATATACATACACATAGTGGAATAACTAAATTGAGCTAATTAATATATTTATTACTCAGCATAATTATGATTTTTGTGATAAGAACACTTACTTCTAACATTTTCATGTGTACATTATGTAGCCATTAATTATACACACTATTCTCCAATATAAATTGCTTAGCTTTCCTCCATTTAACTGACCAAAATTTTTCAAGTCCTTCAGCCAAAATTTTTCCAATTTTCCCACCCTTTGTGTCTGGTAATCATCATTTTATGGTCTGTCTTTATGAGTTAACCTTTTTTAGATCCCACATATACAAGGGTTCATGGAGTATTTTTCTTTTTGTGCCTGGCTTATTTCACTTAACATAATGTGATCCAGGTTCATCTGTGTGCTGCCAATGACAAGGATTCCTTATTTTTCATGCCTAGGTAGTATTCCATTCTGCATGTATTCTTTATGTTCTTCATCTGCATATTCACTGATGGACACATCGATAATATATATCAACTATTGAGAATAAAGGCATAATAAACATGGGAGTGTAGATATCTCTTGTACATATTGACTGTATATCTTTTGTGCATATACAAAGTGGGATTGAAAATATTTCTAGATTTTTCAGTGAGTTTTTATTCAAGAGATTATCGGTCATTTTCCAAATTTCGGTGCTATTGCTTTCTAATTTATTCCACTGTAGTCAGAATAAAAGGCTTTCCATGATTTCAGTCATTCCAGATTTCTTGAGGCTTGTTTTATTACTGCAGATGAGCCATGCTGGCCAGTGTTCCATTATCTGTAAGGAAAATTAGCATTCTGTGAGTACGTTATAGAAGAGCAGGTCGTAGAAGTCTGCACAGTCTAGCCGGTTTGTAGGTTCTTCAGGTCAACGATTTACTTGTTACCCTCCTGCCTAGTTGTTTCACACATTACTGAAGGTAGAACATTGAAATCTACGAAATACAGCAGGGCGGCCTTAGCGAGGAGAGCCGGCCGCGGTCTCCATAGGGCGAGGCGCAGGCGGCCTGGCCTGAGAGCGCCCCGCGAGCCGCAGCCGCTGGGACCCGGGGTGGCGGCGGAGGGGCGGCAGGAGGGAGAAGGCCCAGCGCGCGGGCGGCCAGGGGCGCCGCGGGAGTGCCCTGGACACCGCCTCTCCGCAGCCTCCTCCTCGTCCCGGGCCTGACTCCAGGGAGCCCAAGGAGGAGATCGCGGCGGCGCCCGCGCGACGGCAGCGCGAGGTGGCCCCGCCGCCCCGGAGGCCGCTGTGGAGCACGCGCGCATCTGCCCCGCGGAGCCTGCCGCGCCCGTGGTCTGCAGCTGCGGCAGCGACCTGAGCCCGCCCGGGACTCCCTGGAGTCTCCAACCTGCGTGCTTTCCCCAGCAGCTCCCGCTTCAGTAGCGAGAGGGCGAGGAGGGCGCGGAGAGCCGGGTCCTGGAGAAGGAGGACGGCGCGGCGGGGCGCCCGGGGTGCACCTCAGTGCAGAGAGGGAGATGAGGGCGCCACTCGGGGGCCGGCGGCCGCCAAGGAGCGCTTCCCGGCGCAATCCGCGCACCACATCGAGGGCGCCCAGAGGAAGGAAGACCGCGCACCGCTCTTCAGCCAGAATGAGAGCGGCCCTGCCCTTTGCCGCCATCCTCAGGGTTCTGCTTCTCGCGTGGAAGGGGAAGCTTCCGCCGATGATGGAAATCGTAACCGCTGAGCAGCGGATGGACTACGTAGGCCACTACATGCTTGACGGAAGACAAAAGAAATTTCAGAGATTCAGCGTTTAAATGATGACGGGAACGCGAGGGATGCCGTGGGATCCTGCGCAAACTGCAAGCAGGCCTGGACAGGACCGTGAAGTTCGCTGGCCTCCCAGGGCTCGAGGAGACGCCGGAGTGCGTAGTGTGTGGCCCGCTGCACGTTCCTTGGTGTCACGGGTGGCTGGGGGATCCTCAGAGCGATGACTTGGTGAACGCGGTGCGTAACCGCAGTACAACCAGCTGGTGGAGAAGATCGTGTTCTGTAGGTCAATTAACAGCCAGATGGTTAGCGAAGGCTTTGGAGCTGAGCAGTTTCTAAACAGTGCAGCCACTCAACAGACAGACCGTGTGTTACGTGAACCAACTTCAGCCCTTCCGGAAGGAGAACTCTCTGTTCTTTCGGAATAACATTTTAGCACCATGACCAAATACAAGCGTCAACTGTATTCGTTGGTAACAAACCAGGGGTTTCTGCCCGAAGAGAAAGTTCTTTGGCAAAGCCTCCGCAATGAAGATGGCGATTCTGTGCCTCAGAATTTCACTGAGGCCTCCTTCAGACCCTGAAACTTTATAGGAAGGACGGCAGGATCAGATAGATCAGGAGCGTCTTACCGCATTCTCTCTACAAGACCAGCAGAATCTAGAGATCAACTGGGAACAAATCCCAGAAAGGATCAGCGATTTGGAGCTAGCAAAGAAACTCCAAGGGGAAGAAGACAGAGAAGCTTCTCGATTCTACCAGGAACAGGAACAAGCAGCGGCAGCAGCTGCCCTGTCTACTCAAGCCCAGCAGGCCCAGCAGGCACAAGCCTCTCCGGCAAGTGGAAGACAGTCTGCGACCTGTTCCCATAAACAAAAGGAAGCCATTCCCCAGGGTTACTCCGAACAGCGCCCAGTCATTTGTAGGACAAAACTGGAGCCTCAAGCTTTGTTCTTCCCACAAGTAGTACTGACACAGCATTATACCACAATAATAAAAAACATGGTACACCTTGAGTAAAGCACATTGGAGGTATATTTTTTCCGGAATTATATTCTTACCTATCTTGCTCTTTAAGAATATATGTGAAATTATTATTTTATTATTTTCTGTCTTCTTTATTTATTCCAAATATAATACTGCATTCCCTCTAGAAAAAGCAGGAAAAAAAATACAAACAAAAAAATTCAAAACTAGCATAGATGCTATCAGATAAGTAGATGTCGAAGTATAATCATGAGAAAAAAATTAAAAATGCACTGTTTTGTTAATTCAGTCTTTTTCTATGTAATATTTCCAAAGAAGACTTTATTACATTCCTAGAATTCAATTTGATATACCAAGAATAATAATAAGATGTTTGCTTTGCTTACTGTGGAGGAAAATTAAATATTCAATTCTATTAAGAAATACAACACTACCCTGCTTTACTCCTGATAGCCAAACACTAAAAGCAACAAGAAATACATTGACATGTAAATGGATAAACAAAGTGA
The DNA here is from genome assembly GCA_028451465.1 of Erethizon dorsatum. Classification (NCBI taxonomy): domain Eukaryota; kingdom Metazoa; phylum Chordata; class Mammalia; order Rodentia; family Erethizontidae; genus Erethizon; species Erethizon dorsatum. Next base: position 28,836,580 of record CM051831.1, read on the forward strand.
GGTGTATTATACAGTGGAATATGGATCAAAAATACAAAGGAGATGAGATTCTGGCACATGTAAGAGCATGTAGGAATTTGAAAGGCAGTATGTTGAGGGGGTAGGAAAGCGTGTCACTTATTGTAAGCATCTCACATCAAAGCAGTCACAACAGTGCAACTTAAAAATACTCACAAAAGAGCATATCCAGAACTACTTCAGAAAGTGACAAGATTGAGGGATAAGTGTGTTTGAAGTGAGGGGAGTGTTCTGAGGGAGGTTAACTGTAATGTGACTTTTACTGTAATAATTTTCAAAATTTAAACATTCACCATATAGTATGATTGTACCATATATTTATTGATGTATAGACACATATTACATATATGATAAACACCTAAAATTTAGATGTGTTTATTTCTCATTTTATTTTGCTACTGTTTTGTTGCTATTTTGAAGTGTTACAGAATATGTAAGAATTTAGAATTGTTATGCCATCTCTACAATTATAGCTCAAATTTTGTCTTTGGTCCTTAGTCTGATCAGAGTGCTACAACAACATACTGTATCTGGGGTGGCTTAGCAATAGTTGGGGAGCCCGGGAAGTCCAAGATCAACACGTGCAGGAGACGTTTCATTCTGAAATCTTTCTCCTGTATTGCCGCTGCCTGCCAACTTGTCGTGTGCTCCCGTGTCCTCTCCTTGGTGTACACGTTTGGGGTGAAAGTAGGAGGAGAGCTCTGGTGTCTCTTTATCTTCTTATAAGGGTACGAGTCCAACCACCTGAGAGCCGCACGGGTATGAACTATTTAGTCTATCTGTCCTCACAGTCCTATCTCCAAATCAAGTTACACTGATGATAAAATCTTCAACATGTGAGCTTCACCGAAAAGGCTGTATTATTTAGCTTTCCAAAACTGTAACTAAATATTGGAGATAACTAGTCAATGTATGAAAAGGAGAAGTTTATTTGGGTTCACAGTTTTGTTGGTCTTGTTCCATGGTTGGTTGTTTCTGTTGCTTGCCACGTATTAGGGCACTAAGAAAGCTACCAGCCAGAGAAATACTCAGAGGGTGGTGTCTTACTGAGAACCAATGAGCACTAAGAACAGAAAGGAATACGGCATAGTCCTCATTAGTGACACAACAACAGGTACTGAGGGACCCATGGCTCAGTTATATGCAGGGGCATTGAATGCTCATGACTGGTGTGATCCAGGGGTAGAGAAAAACACTAGAGCAGTGCCAGAGTGAGCACTCCTCCACCTCTCACCAAAATGCTGCTAGCTCTGTGCTCACGGGCTGTCCTGCCTACTGCCTCCAAACTAAATGCCACAAGCTCAGAAATTCCTCCCTCCCACTGCCAACAAAGAGTACTGGGTCCAGCACTCATTTGAGATTCCTCTCATTGGACTTTAAACATTGCTGGGTCATCGATAGAAAGACCCTTCTCCACTGAGATCTAAATGCCACTGAATTTTCAGGTGGGAACGACACCTTTATGTGTTTGGTGCAAGCCAAAACCACAGAGGAGCACATGATCAGGAAGCCCTCCACAGTGCACTCACCTAGCAGAGTGTGGAAAGAGCAGTCAAGCAGCTGCAGGGATTAATGCAGAGGGAAGGAGACAAAGATCAGAAGAAGACTAAGTGCTTGACCAGTCCTGCTGTGCTGTCCCATCCTCCAGTACAACTGAAGTTGTCCAATCATAACTTTGACAAACACACCTGGATAGCCATGCCCACAGGACAGGAGCTGAAATTTCCCTCTTCATTCAGAGGGAACAAGAAGGCGGCCCCGTGGACTGTCTGGACCACTGAGAGTTTCTACTTGTTTGTTACATAAGAGAAAAGATTTTCAGAGGGGAAGCAACACAAGTAGCTTCAACCTTACAGGAACACAGAGCGCTGGAGCCAAGTCCCCACAACTGCTACAAGACGTTTCTGAACTAAAGGCAAAGAGCGCTCTGGCTCGAATTCTGACTACTGTATGAAGAGAACCAAGGAGAATCTGCACTTTTGAGTATTTGTACATATGTGATTATTGTTGGTTTGTTTTATTTTGCTTTGTTTCCCTTTTTTCCTTTTCTCTTTCCATCTAGTATTTCAGAGTGAGCTGTTTGCATATTTGAAATGGAGACTAAGAATTAATTTAGTGTTTTTATATTAGATAACATTTTACTTGGTTATACCAGGTTAACACCTACCAAATGTTATGTATGGAGGATTTATATACAAGGTTTCTATCAGCGATTTCATTTAGTTCTATCTCTTACAATTTGCCCCAATTTATAATTATATTTCCTTCCCTCTTCATCCTCTTCCCCATTTCTACCTATATCTCAAACATGCTTTCTCCCTTCCCTCTAATCCAGATACAAAACTAATTTCATGAAAATCCTAGCTCTCTTTTTCTTTCACTTGTTGTATCTGTTTTCTTATTTTCTTCTTTCTGAACTATTTTCTTCCTTTATTTCTTATTTTCTCCTTCACTAATTCTCTAAATCCCAGACTACTTGCTATCAGTACAATTGCTTTGTTTTTCTGGGTCACAGAAAAACGTGTGAAGTAGTTAAACAAGTTTTAAATTATGTGACAAATATATGCTTGCTTTTGTAGATGCTCTGATCCCAACTCTCCTAACACAGATCAAGGGAACACAATAGTTACTTTCTCCTTGCAACACAGAATCGGACTGAGTCTATTATGTAGAGGAGGTTGAAAAGGTATGTAAACGCCAAACCCTGAACAAAGCTAAGGTCAAATCATAGGGAGAAGACACCAAGTAAAGTGATCTCTACAGTGTTGACAGTTTTTCGCCCTAAGTGACCTTCAGCTCTCAGCATAAAAACAGTAGAAATGTGAGAAAACAAAGCAACAAAATGCCTTCAAAAACTTTCAAGTCTCCAAAAGCTGGACTCACAGGCATTGAAAGAGAAGAACTTACAGGCAAATAACTCAGAACCCAAATGGTTAAAATATTGCAAGAGATCAAGAAAGTAAAACATAAAACTCGAAAGTTGTTAAGTGAACTCAAACAAGATTTAAATAAACAGTTAAAGAATTTTAAATATTCAGCAAGCTTAAAGAAGACATAAACAAAAGGTTTATTGAATTTAATAAGAAAATACAAGATATGAATCCCCATTTCAGTAAAGAATTAAAGAGTGTAGAAAGAAATCAAGCAGAACCTGGAATAAAAAGAAGTCAATTTAAAGTGGTAAAACCAATGTGAGGAAAGAGTTCTGTACTTGAAGACAAGGTAGAAGTCGTGGATCATGTATTCAGTTATCACTAACAATAAGACAACATGAAAGCTGGACCCAACAGCTTCTAGATGACTCACAAAAATAACCTAAGAATTATAGGAGTAAAGAAAAAATTAGAAAATGACTCAAAGTTATAAAAAGTATATTCAGAGGAATTGTGGCAGAAAATTTTCCAAATCTAGCCAAGGAATTCATTTTTCAGTAATGAGGCATATACAGCCCCAAATAACTATGAGCAGAAAACAATCTCTCACAGCACATCAGTCAAAGTTCCAGAAATTCAGAACAAAGAGAGTATGCTGAGTCAACACTGTTGACACTGCCTCCCATGCAGGGCCCTCATGCTGAGTCAGGCAGGAGGCTGGGACCATGCGCCTCACGCCCAGCTGACGCAGCCCCAGTCCTGGGGTCTCCACAGAACAGGGCAACAGAGGTGACAACCAGTAGACTAACTTGAGCGGTGAAGGAGCAATAGCCAGCAAGAGAATATTGCTTCAGTGCTAAAGTCACACCCTAACACACAGACCAGGTGAGACACAGATTTGGAAGTTACACATGAAGATGGAGGGAGCTAGGTAGGGGTCTCATAGGATTCCCTGGGAGGCACAGGATCAGAATATTAAGATCACAGGCCTGTATTCTGTTGTGGGAGCCCAGGTGTAGAGGATGAAATCATCAGAGGGGGCAATTCTGAAGGAGAAGGCAGTTAGTCTAGTGGTGAACTCTAGCACTGCTGCCTACCTCTAGAACACATATAGGTGATCTATTCATCTTCACTAAAATGAGAGGCCTCTTTGCTCTGTTGAAGGGATATTCATGAGTGGTTCCTCGGTTTTGTTAATATCCACGTGATATTTGATGCCATGGTTGGCACTGAATTTACTACTATAGCCAAGGTAATATATTAGTGGCGGGCAGTTGGTTTTCCCTCTATGCCAATATCTGGAGTTCCTCATGGTCTTAAACAATAAAAAATGGATACACAATATTATGATTTATGTCTGGATATCTCTCCAAATCCTCATCTGGTCATGGGGGGTGGGCTCTTTTGAAGGTGCAAGGATCTAGAGTGTGTGATGCTGGAATTGATTCATGGTGCAATGCTAGGGTCAAAGGACTAGGATTAAGGGTGTGAGTGCTACCCACACTAAGCATCCTGCATAAGATAGAAGGGATTGAAAGAGCTGTGGTTGTCCCTTGTTGCTTTGCTACCTTCTACTCTACGTGGACTCTTTCTCCTCTGTGATGCCTGTTTGCTGTGCCACCCTGCCTTGGAGTAGCTGATTATGGACTGAAATCACTACAAACTGTGAGCTAAGTAATATTTTCCTCCCTTAACTTGTAGGTCTTGAGTATTTTTTCTCAGCAATAAGAAATGTAGCTAAGACATGCATATACACAAGAACATGGGAAAGAAAGGCAAGAGAAAACATCAAGGTCTCCCAACTCTCCTAACACAGATCAAGGGAACACAAATGGAGAGAAAACAATACCAGGAAGCAGAACTGTACCAAAGATTATGAAGAGAAGAAGAAATTAGACAACTTCACAAAGGAAAAGAACCAAATGTTTATGGTAATGTCACTCAAAATGCCCAAAGTAGATATGAGGAAAATAAGTAAAAAGTTAGAAGAGCTGAACAATTTGTTCAAAAAATGAATGAAAATTCATCAAAGATGTAGACCTTGAAAAGATAGAAAGAAATACCTGAAATAAAGAAAAACTCTATAGAACTCATAGACTCTAGAGTGTCTGAAACTGAGAGAAAGATGGTGAAATATGAAGAATTACTTAGAGAAACCAAAGTGGGAAAGGAGGTGGATGAGAGAAAAAGAAAATAAAAACCAGCAGCTACAAGATGACACTAAAAAGACCAACTTAAGGCTAATTGGTATTTGAGAAAATCTGCAGGATTGCCATATGGAATTTGTAATATTTTTACAGAAATCATAGCAGTTTTCCTAAAATGAGAAAAGATTTAGACATATGAGTGAGGCTTCCAGAACAATAAAAACTATGATTAAAAAAAGCTCACCAAGACACATCCAAATTAAATTAGCAGATATCCAACAAAAAAACAATAAAAATACCCCAGAATTTTAAAAACAGTAAGAGAAAAACAAAAAATTACATATAAATATAAACCCATTTGAATTACAGCAAACTGCCCAATACAAACTATAAAGGCCAGAGGAGCTTGGAGGGAAGTATTTCAAGCCCTAAGAGCAAACATCTGCCAACCCAAATTAACATACCTCACAAGGCTGTCCTTCAAAAAAGATGGAGAAATAAATTTGTTATGGCTTGTATCTGGATGTTCACCCAAAGCTTCACAAGCACATATGTGGGCCTTTTTGGAGCCAGCTAGATCTAGGGCATGTGACACTGGGATTAAAGGTGGGTGGTATTAAATTAGTCAAATGATGGGAATTAGATTAATTCTGGGTGTGTGTGGCTAGTGGATATATTGAAGACACAAGTCCTATCTTGTGTGTGGGTAGTACCAACCAAAAGGCTTGAAATCTGGATGGAATAAAAGGGAAAAGCAGGCTTGCTGCCTGCTGCTGGCTGCTGGCTGCCTTCTGCTTGCCATGCCATGGACTGTTTCTGCTCTGCCATGCCACTCTGTCATGCCACCCTGCCTTTGAAGCAGCTGACTATGGACTGAAACCTCTACAAATTGTGACCTGAAATACACCTTTCTTCCTTTAATTTTGGGCATTAATTATTTTGTCTCAGCAATGAGAAAACTAAGACAGATTTTGGTATCAGAGAAGTGCGGTCATTTCTGTAACATTACCTGCCCATGTGGTTCAGGAGCATTTGGGAAGAGTTTGAGAAAGTTTGGAAATGCCAGCTGAAGAAGTAGCACCAGAATGCTGTAAGCTGAGCTTGATGGGTGGTTCTTGTGAGAGTTCACAAGACCAGAATATTGATATAAATGCATCTAATAAGGACCAGAATCAGGAGATTTCTATACAAACAAACACTGCATTGGCTGTTGGGCTCCACACCATGTGTGTTCTGCTTTGGCAGAAAATTTGTCTGCAGTTTGCTCTTCTCCAGAGACTTAGCCTGAGACTGAGATTAAGGGAAGTGGACTAATTAATATGGTGGAAGAAATTTCAAGGCAGTCTAATGTTGATATTGTGAGATGACTACTGTTGTGGGGTTTTAGTGTTCTCTACCTTGATAATCAGGAACAAAAGACCCAGCAGAATAATTTTAAAATGTTGAGGTTCATTGGAAATGAAGCTCCAATAAAATTATGGCCTACAATGTTGAAGAAGAGGTGAATGTCGTTGCTGAGAAGGAATGGGACAATAGAAATGATGGCCTGAAGATATCACGAGAACCATCAGGACTTCCCTTTTGCAGTCTCAAAATTCCAAAGTGGAAACACTTTGCTTTGAGAAGAGACCCTCAGAATACTATGTCCCAGAATGACAGTGGCCTAAAGATTGTGCTCCTTGGGACTGGGTTCGTAGCTATCAGCAATCCAGGAACTCAACCCTACAGCCAAGAGAGAAGGAAGCTTGGCCACTGCTCCAGCTGCTGGCACACTTGGGCATCATGCACATGGTGCTGGTTTTAGTTGCACTGAGAATGCAAGTGTTGTGGGGTCAGGAAGGCTTCCACCCATATTTCAGAAGAAGGCTTTGGAGGCCAGGCAGTTTGTCCCTGAGCAGGAAGTGTGTGAAGCTGTGAGAATGAAGCTGAAAGTACACTGGATATCCCAGATGTTCAGAGAAGTGAGGAACATGGAATAAGCAATGAGTAAATCTGCTCTGAGAGAGAAGCCATGGGAGCAGTTCCATAGGGGTTGAGCCATGCAAGCCATTTGTAGTTTACATCTTGCCACAGATTGCCCCAGAGATTGGACCTGGAATAAAATTTTCCTCCTGTAACTTTGGGAATCAGATATTTTCTCTCAGCAATGAGGAAAGTAATGAAGATAGCATAAAAAGAAAACAGTTCAAGAGATATATGAATACTAAGCCAGTACTTTAGAATATACTCAAGAATATCCTAGACAAAAGTGATGAAAACAATAAATGTAAAAACTAAGATGAAATTAAAACACCAAGCAAGGTCAATGGAGAAACAACAACAAAAATGAACAGGAAAAGAAAAACAAAGTAGCCACCAACAGAGAAAGAGCACAATGACAGTAAATAATCAACATATCTCAGTAATATCTCTCAATGTTAATGGCCTCAAGTTTCCAGGTAGAAGACACAGATTGGCAGACTGGACAAAAATTCAGAAACCAAAATCTGATGCATTGAAGAAACTCATCTAATTCAATAATATACTCACAGAATTGAAAATCAAAGGATGGAAAACAATATGCATTAGGACTGCAAAATTAATCCATTTTAGCAAGTTTAATCTGAGACATGGTATACTTCAGGCTAATAGTGATGGATAGATGAAAAAGTTCACTACATACTAGTTAAGGGAATAATCCATCAAGAAGAGATTACACTATAAATATTTATACACCAAATACTGGAGCACCTATCCTCATAAAACAAATATTACTGAACATAAAATATCAAATAAATACTAATACAATCAATGTGGGAATCTTGACACTCCACTTTGGCAAAGAGATATTGTAGATCAACTAAGCAAAAAAATCAATAAATAAATGTAAGAGCTGAACCACATGGTTAGACTTATAGAATTAATAGATTATCTACAGAGAATTCTACCAATACAACAGAGTACACATTCTTTTTTGCAGCACACAGTACTTCAAAAGAGATCACATACTAGTCCACAAAACCTGCTTAAATAAATACAAAAGAATTGAAATCACCCACAGTTACTGTCAGAGCACTGCAAAGATTTTTGAAATTGTTATGGTTTCTGTCTGGTTTCCCCCCAAAGCCTCATGGAGTCATGGGAGGCAGGCTTTTTAGAGGTGGCTGAATTTCATGTGAGTGATTGATTTGTAGTGCAATGTTGGGATTAAAGGTGCTGGCTTTAAGGGTGGTTGAGTGCTGGATCAGTCCACCGAATGGATTTGCACCACCCTAATCCTAGTAGACTGGATACAATATAAGGGACAGAAAGAGGCTTGCCTCACTCTCTCTTTGTTGCTTTTGCTGTCTTCCACTGCCATGAACGATTGCCCTTCTGCCATGTGCCACCCTGCATTGGAGCCAGCTGATTGTGGACTGAAAGCTCTACAAACTGTTAGGTAAGTAAACCTTTCCCCTTTTAACTTTGGGGATCAGGTATTTTGTTTCAGCAAGAAGAGAAAAGTAACTAAGACAGAAATCAATACAGAAGTAACCGTGGGAAATGTAGAAGTATCTGGAAAATTAATAACACACACCTAAATAAACAATGGTCCCAGAAGAAATCTAGGAAGCAATTAAACAATTCAGAAAAGTTAGTAACAATGCCTGTACCACTCACCACAACCTCTGGGACACTATGAAATCAGTCATAAGAGGGAAGTTCACTGCAATCAATGCTCATATTATGAAAACAGCATAAGTGCAAATACAGTGGTATCTCAGTTCACGAACGTAATTCATTTCACAATTCTAGAAAAGATGGCCATGTTCATGTTTGTGGGGAAAAGATGGTTCTGGTCATGTTCATCACCTAATGCAATGATTCCAAATGAAAACACAATTTACCCAAACACTTCTGTTTGCAAATCAAATTATTCACAAACAAAAGCATTCATGAACCAAGATACTGCTATAAATAATCTTATGAAAAACATTAAGGTACTTGAGAAAAAAGAACAGTCCAGGCCCAGGCCAAAATTAAGGAGGGAAATTGTGAAGGTTAAAATGAAAATCAATAAAATTTAGACTAAAGATAAATACGAAGAATCAACAAAATGAAGAGCTGGTTCTTAGAAAGAGTATACATAATAGATCCCTTAGCCAAAGTTATCATGAAAAAGAGAAAAAAGACTCACATTAATGCCAATAGAAGTGTAAAAGGCAAAATTGCCACAGGCACCATTGAAATTCAGAACATAGTTATTATTATGAAAAATTTTATTCAACAAATTGGAAAATTTTGAAGAAATGAACAGATTGCTAGACTTATACAAATTACCAAAACCAACACAAGAAGGAACAAAATTCCACAACAACCCATAACAAGCAATGAAACTGAGGAAGTAGTAAAGATCTACCAACTGAAAAAAGCCCAGGCCCTGATGGAGTCACTGCTGAATTTTACGGAGACTTTGAGAAAGTTATATCCCACCTATAGTCCTCAAAGTGTTTCAAAAAATTAAAAGGGACAAAGTGCTTCCAAACACATTTATGTAAGCCAGCATCACTTTGCTCCCCAAACAAGATAAAGACCAAAGTGAAGAAAACTACAGGCCAGCCTCCTTAAGGAACATAAATGCAAAAATCCTCAAGAAATTATTTGCAAATACGATGTAGCATATCCTCAAAAAGATCATGCAACATGACCAAGTAGGTTGGATCTCAGAGGTGAAAAAAATAGTTCAATATATACAAATCAGTAAATGTAATATAGCAAAAACAGAAGCAGTGTCAAAAACCACATGATTATATCATTAGATGCAGAAAAGATTTTTGACAAAATCTACCACCACTTCATGATAAGAACACTGAAGAAAATAGGTATAGAAGTACCATACATTAATTTCATAAATGCTATTCATGAAAAAACCAATGGCCAACAACATATTAAATGGGGAAAAACTAACAGCAATTGCTCTAAAATCAGGAACAAGACAAGGATGCCCGTGATCACCACTGGTATTCAAAATAACACTCAAGACACTAGCCAGAGCAACCAGCAAAAAAGAAAAAGGAAGAAAGAAAGAAGAGGGCCGGTGAGATAGCTCAGCAGCATAAGCGCCTGCCTGGCAAGCACGAGGTCCTGAGTTTGACTCCTGGAACCCACATAAAGGAAAAAAAGGGCCAGTGATATCGCTCAGCAGCACAAGCGCCTGCTTGCAAGCGCGAGGTCCTGAGTTCGACCCCCAGTACCCACAAAAAAAAGAGAGAGAGAGAGAAAGATACAGACAGGAGACAAAGAATTCAAATTATTATTAACTTAGGAGATATATATGGAGTGTTTTATCTGACAACAAAGAATGCACATTCTCCTCAGCAGCACGTGGAACATGCTTGAAAATAGAACACATCTGAGCCCATAAGGCATGCTTAAACAAATGCAAAAGAAGAGAAAAATCCCATATGTACTATCAGATCATAATGGAGAGAAAATCTGCAAACTCATGAAATATAATCAATGCATCACAGAAGAAATTATAAACTTTCTAGAATCAAAAGACAAAGGAAGCACAAAATATCAAACCACACTGAACAAAATAAAAGCAGTTCTAAGAGAAAACTTTATAGCTGTAAATGCTCACATTAAAAGAATAGAGTGATCCACAGCTGGGCTTGTTGGACTGAGCCTGAAATCCCAAGACTATCGAGAGACTGATGCAGGAGAATACCTTTTCCCAAAAACAAAACAAAAACAAAAAAAGAAAAAAGAATAAAATGAAAAAAAAAGACCAAGAATAGAGCAATCTCAAATAAGTAACCTAATAATGCATTTCAGGTTCTTACTAAAATAAAAATTATCCATATCCAAATACAAAGAGAAAAAGAGATTATGAAGATTAAAGTAGACAGTAATGAAATTGAGACTAATAATATAAAAGATCAATGAATCAAAGAATTGGTTCTTTAAAAGGAGAAAAAAGATTGATAAACTCTAACCTATCAAAAGAAAGAAAGACGCGTATTAATATAAGTAGAAAGGAAAAGGCAAATTCAAAACAGACTCTACCAAGATGTAGATAATTGTAAGAAGTATTTTGAAAACATATGTGCCAATAAATTGGAGAATCAAGAAGAAAGGATAAATTCCTGGGCACAAACAACTTAGCAAAATTGAACCAAGAAGATATAAAACCTGGATTAGATCAATAACAAACAATGAATTATAGCTAGTAATAACAACTCTACCAATTTAGAGAAGCTAAGGACCTGATGGATTCATTACAGAATTTTACCAGAAATTTGGGTAAAAACTAAAGCCAAAATGCCTCAAACTCCCTGAAATGGAGAGGAAAAAAGCACTGACAAATTCACTGCTGGAAGCTAGCATTGCCCTGATAGCACAACTAGCTAGAGACTTAATGAAAAGTAAAAACTTCAGGCCAAGTTCCTTAGCAAACACAGAGGACAAAAAAAAAAAAAAAAAAAAAAAAAAAAAGCTAAACATAAACAGAAAGTCACAAATCATTACAAAGTAATACATCATGGCCAAGTCAGCTTCTTACCTAAGATGTGAAAATGGTTCAGTATATGTAAATCAATAAACATAATGCACCACATAAATAAAGCTAGAATAAAAATCACTTCATTAAGTCAATAGGTGCAGAAAAAAAAGTCTTTGACAAAATCCAACATTATTCATGATAAAAAAAATCTCTGATGAAAATAAGTATAAAAGGGCCTTACCTCAAACTGATAAAAAGTCATTTATGACAAAGTAAGTGGGGAAATTTGGTGTCATTGTCTTATTCCAGATCATAAAGGAAGTTATCAAATAATAAAGGTTAAATGCATCAAGAAGATATTACAGTAATGGATGTGCATTCATTCAATATTGGAAAACCTTAATATATAAAGCAAACCTTAGTAGATCTAAAGGGAGAGCCACATTGCAATGCAAGACTTGAACACTCCACTTTCATCGCTGGGCAGATGATCATACAAATAAGATGCAAAGAAAATTTGCATTTAAACTCTTCTCTAGACCAAACAGATCTAACATACACTCACAGAACCATTCATCCAATAGCTGTAGAATACACATTTTTCTCCACAGCACATGGAATATTTTCTAGGGTAGGTCAAATATTAGGGCACCAAACAATTCTTACCAAATTCAAAAAAAATTGAAATAATATAACATCTCTTTTCTGAATACAATATAATGAATCAAGAATTCAAAACAGCAATAACTCTAAAAATTGTATAAAAATAGAAATTAAACAACATACCTTTGCACAACTGGTGGATAAATAAAGAAATTAAAACACAAATTTAAAAATTTCTTTAGATGTATGAAAATGGAGATACAACATTCCATAACTTATATGATGCAGTAAAAACAGTTCTATTTGGAAAGTTTATATAGACAAACACCTATATCGCAAAAGTAGGAAGATCTCAAGTAAACAACTTCACAAAGCATCTCAAGGAATTAGAAAAATAAGAACAAACTAAGCCAAATCTAATAGAAGAAAAGCAGTGTTAAACTTGAAAGTAGAAAAAAACATAGACTAAAAAATACAAAAGATCATTGACATGAAGAGTTTGTTTTTGAAAACACAAAACAGAGGGCCGGTGAGATGGCTCAGTGGCTTAAGTGCCTGCCTGGCAAGCGCAAGGGCCCGAGTTCAACTCCCGGAACCCACATACGAAAAAGGGGCCGGTGATATCGCTCAGCGGCACGGGCGCCTGCTGGCGCGCAAGGTCCTGAGGTCGACCCCCCAGTACCCACAAAAAAAAAAAAAAACACACAAAATGGAAAACTTTTTAGAAAGATTAAAAAAAAAAAACGAAGACTCATAAATAAAAGCAGAGATCAAAATAGATACACTGCAACTGATACCACAGAAATACAAAGAATCGTAAGAGTTTATTGTGAGCAACTTGGATAAATTTGAGACAAATAGCATCTATAAAAATTGAATCATGAATAAATATAAAATCTGACAGGCTAATAATGAACAATAATTTTGAATCAGTAATAAAAAGTCTCCCATCAAAGAAAAGCCCAAGACCTGATGGCTTCATTGTAGCTTATAGAAAACATTTGAATATGACCTAATGTAATGCTTCTCAGCCATTTAAAAAATTAGAGAAGTGCACCTTCCAAACTCTTTTTATAAGGACAGATAAAGATACAACAAGAACAACACAAAGAAAGCTACAGGCCAATATCCATGGTGATTTCATGATGAACATTGATGAAAACTGTAATGACATGGTAATATACCATAAAGTCACTTTGAAAACATAATATAAAGGTATCTATTATTTTAACTATATATCCATGGGAGTCATAAGATATATTATAACCTACATATTCAAATTTTAAACAGTTTATACAAATAGTAATCTCTAACTCAGAATTCTACTATGTGTATCTATCTATAGCCACAACCACACACATCTGTTTCCCCTCTACTTCTGAAAGTAGCCTTCACATTGGAAGTGGAGCGCCTTTCCTGATGAGTAAATGTGGGACATAATTGGGCATGCTCCAACAGTTCTTTGTGCTTCCACTTGGGGGCAGAAGTAGGCCCGACCACAGGGAGACCACAGCCTGCCATGTTTTCCTACAGGCAAACTTTCCCCTGGGTGAGGACTGTATCTTTATGTTTTACTCTTGCCAGATTCCTCTTGGAAATGAACACCTTGCAAGAAACATAAATTCTGTCCAAGAGATCTGCCTTAGTGAAAGTTGTCGTGGACTTCTAGATTCTAAAATGGATCCACCTGGCTACTCCTTAGTGGAATAGAACTAACATGTGAATCTGGGATTAGATGGCTGAGAATTATGCACCTTTTCTCACCACTCTCTCCTTTGGTTGATTATGACCAGGCTTTAGACATGGCAGAGATACAAGATGCAAAAATACCTATTTATGAAACAAAATGTTGAATAAAATTTCCATCCATCATGATCACCTGCTTGAAGTGTTACATGAAAGAGAAATGACTTCTGTGGTACCAAATACTGAAATTTAGGTCTGTACATTATAGCTTATAGTTCCAGTCTTACCTTGGCTAATACAATCTGCTAGAATATAAAAGAGCTATTGTCACTTAGACACTATACCAAGGTAAAGGGGTCTAAAACTTCAATTACAGAAGCAGAGTATCACAACAGAGATTGGGACAGAGGCAGAAATAACCAGCCCTAGAATGACATGGCTGGTGATGTGTGCCTCAGGGAAAGGCACTTACGCAAGATGCCAGTGGAACAGCAGAAAGAGAAAGCAACACTTGACCAGGAGCTATGAGAATACTTCTAAAATTGTGCTGGTGTATTTTTAAAGCTACTCCAAATTCTCAGAGCAAAAGGAGTAAAGAGTTGAGAATGATGTTAACTGGAAGCCCAAATCCAAAGCACAGCAATGAATATATTTTATTTCCATTATTCCAAAATATTGAGATTTGGTGGAGGCACTCCTGTAGTTTGTATTAATTCTCAACACTTTTAAAATTTTCACAAGTTTTCTGAAAACGCAATGTATGACAAAGAAAGGCAGGGTTAATTAATGAGTCTAAGGCATGAGAAAGACAAGATAAAGAGACCAGGTATTACAGATAAGAGCTAAATTTCCATATCTGCCATAACATATCTTTGCAATGAAAGGCTTAACTGACCCATAGATTATCAGCCTTCAAGATAAAGATAAGTTTTTTGATGTCACTCAAAGTGCCTTCTTCTACAATAATTTCCAGTGAAATAAGAAATCTTAAAAATATGATTTGATGTTTCCATGCAGATGTAGAATTCCCGTGACTGTGAAAAGAATACAATCTTAATATTATGAAGATTGAATATCATTGGAGGCAAATATAACCATTCACAATGTTCATGGCATTAATTAGCAGTAGTGTCGACTTTTAACTCCCAGAACCACATATTGGAAACACTGTTTTTCCCTTCCATATTAATTATAATAATTAATGACAATATTGCTTGAATTATACTGGAATTCTCACATACACCATTGATACAAAGCTCAACTGGGAAAAACTGAGCACAGTTGCTCTAATCCATGCTCATAGAAAAATCCTGACATCAGCACACGTTCGCACACACACAAATGTATACTTTCACCATGTTGATGCTACTTTCCTAACAGAAAAATAGGATAAAGATAATGCTTTATGGAACCAGTGACCTAGAATATAGAGTGTGATGAAAATTTATTTGAATGTCTATATTGTTATTCAGTGTTAGCATACAGTATGTGGAATCATTTCAGCATAACCCCACTGAATTCCAGAATTTAAGAACAAATGCGGTGAAAGCATGCTATAGCCACAAGAGGGCAATACGACTCCAGAAACAGAACTCAATACATGTACTTACAGGACAGTATTAGCTATTTAGCATCCTCTCATTATTTCTGGTTTGTTCAAGAACATAGTTCATAAAATAGTCAGTGAGCATGGTATATAGTCAGTAAATATTTATTAACTCAATGGACAAGTCGTTGGATTCAAAATTATATGGAGTTGAAAATGTTGGATAGGTAAGTTCCTTGGGTCTGTGAAGTTTACATTTCCTAGTTCTTGCCCCTTCACCCTGACTGCACTGCAGCACAGCAAAGCAGTGGAGGGGACGTGGACCCATCTCACACTTGAGGCTCTACTGACCTTGAGGGAAAGGAGACCCTGCTCTCCACTGCAGACTCTACAGCCTGTGATATTTCGCTCCCTTGTTATTGGGCAGAAGAAACACAGCTCTTCACTGAAGCCTTCCTTGGCTACCCGATTCAAAGGTTCATTTCCCAGCTTCTCAGAATTTCCTATCCTCTGTTTCTGCTTTATATTTTTTCTCCATATCAGATATTATCTTCCAATATATTATGCAGCTTATGTAATTATTTGATTTATTGTTTTTCACCCATAAGAAAATGTCTATCCTGAAGACAGGGATAATCATCTCCTTTGTCACTTCTATATATCCAGAATGTAGACTAGTAACAGGACCAAAAACACTTACTAAATGAGTAATTCTCACCACCATGTATGTATTGAAGCGGATCAGAACCTATTTCATAATTCTTTCCCATATCCCCCGTAGGCCAACAAGCGCTGTCTGTGTGTGTGTGTGTGTGTGTGTGTGTGTCTCGTGGTCTCTCTCTTTCTCTGTGTCTAATGGTCTCTTTCTCTGTCTCTCATGGTCTGTGTTTCTCTCTCTCTCTCTCTCTCTCTCTCTCTCTCTGTGTGTGTATGTGTGTCTCCGGGTCTCTCTCTTTCTCTGTCTCTAATGGCCTCTCTCTTTCTCTGTCTCTCGTGGTCTCTCTGTGTTTCTCTCTCTCTCTCTCTCTGTAATATATGGAGACAGTTGCCATTTACCATTCTTAGCAGGAACTTAAAAGTCATTTTTATCATGGTAAAGCATATAGCTAAACCCAGGCACAGTGGCCAGGCCCTGTAGTCCCTGCACTGGGCTGGGGCTGAGACACAGGATCACTTGATCCCCAGAGTTCCAGGCCAGATTGGGTAACAAAGGGAGATCCTGTATGAAAGAAAGAAAGGGAAAGAGAAAGAGAAAGAGAAAGAGAAAGAGAAAGAGAAAATCTATCGTTAAAACAGGTTTGTTTTAAGGAATTGGATCACACAATGAACAGAGGCTGAAGCCATTTGCAAGCCAGATACCCAGTAAAGTTATGGGTATGATTCAGTCTGAGGGCAAAGGACTGAGAATTAGGGAATCTGATGGTTTAGAGGCTGATAAGGGAAGGAGAAAAATGATGTCCCATATCCAAGGACATCAGTAAGCCGGAAAAGAACCAAATGTACTTTTCCTTCACCTTCTTTCCTTTCACTGCCCTCACAAATTCAATGAAGCCCACCCACACTGGGCAAAGCAATCTGACTTACTAAGTCTATTGATTCAAATGTGAATCTCATCTTGACATGTCCACATAGACACACCCAGACAGCAAAGTGACTCATACAATTATTATTATTTTTTTTTTTTTTGCAGCGCTGGGAATTGAACCTAGGGCCTTGCACATACTAGGCAAGTGCTCTACCACTAAGCTACATCCCCAGCCCTACAATTAATTCTCATGCTGGATTTGTACTCATATTCCATAATGCCACCATTTAAATTCCCTCTGCTTTTGATGCCATTAACATCCTGAAAAGTCTCTCTCTTTTTCCCTTGTATACTTCCAGTATATTCTGCTAGTGACATTTTTAAAAATTAAATCCAAACACAGTGGCACATACAGCTACTGTCAGCTACACAGGAGATGGACATGGAGGTTCATTTGAGTTCAAGATTTTATGCAACATGGCAGGACAATTTCTCAGTAAATAAAGTATTTAAACCAGTTTATATTTCTTTTGCCTAAATTTCTGAAAATCCTCTCTAATTTCACTGTGATAAAATGTCACTCTTCATAAAGGTTTCAAGTCTCCACATCATCTAACCACTTCACAACTCCTCTCCTTCCCTTCTTCCTTCAAGATTCATTGATGATTCCTGTGTGAAACAATTATTAAAATTCCAAGTTGATATAAAATCATGATTTTCTATTTCTGTCATTCTTTGCATACTTATTAGTTGACATTTTTTTAATAAAGAAAAGCTCCCTTTCTCTTTCCTCTATACTTTGATGCCCTCTGTCAGTTGTGGAATCAGTCATTGCCACAAAAACTTCCCCTTCATTTTAATGAGAAATGTTGCCTACTGGCCAGTATATACAGACCGCATGTTCCATTGCCATCAGTACATCACTTTTTTTCTTTATTCTTAAGAGCTTTTTATATTAGTTATTTATCTGTGGAATATATTGCAAATGTATTTCTCCTATTTTCTCCTTTGTCTTTTATCACTGCTTCTGGTGTTTTTATATTGTGTAGCACCTGTATATTAAGCTTCTGTTAATCACAGTTGAGTTCTCACACAGGTTATATAATAGTTAAACCTATTTTTTTCTTATACTTGTAAAGTTTTATTTTTTACATTTCTATTGTGTATCTATGTGAAAATTATTTTGATTTTGACACAATTACAGTGTTTTTCTAGTTAAATATTCCAATTTCATTTATTTAAAATAAAATAAATATTTTTATTGACAGTATTAGAAGGCACTTTTATATTTTTATGTACTTATTTATATACATTTCTGAAGTTTTCTTTATTCCACTGGTATGTGTGTATATTTTTTATGCACTATGACACTACCTTTTCCAGGTTAATTGAGGTATAATTGAAAAGTAAAAATTATACACATTTGAGATGTACAATCTAATATTTTGGCACATATATACATTGTGAAGTGATTACCATAATCAAGCTAATTAATTTTATCTTACACAGACACATTTTTCTGGAGAGAACAAAGATCTACTCTCAGCAAATTTTAACTATAATTTATTACTAACTGTAGTCATCAGGCTGTACACTAGATTTTCAAAACTGATTCATCCTAAAACTTCAAGCATATACCCTCAATATCTACCCCTCCCCTCAGTCCCAACAACCATCCTTCTACTCTGTTTCTCTGAGTTAGACTTCATACAGCATTTGCCTTTCTCTACATATTTTAAAGAAAGAGGCTTCAGTGTACTTTATTATCTGGAAGAACATTTTTTATTGATGTCACATTTCCTTACAGGATATTCGTATGTATTCCAGTATGTTTTCTACAATATGAACTTTAGAATCAACTTATTTTGTTCAAGGCAAATAAAAAACTCATGCTTTTTTTTTTTTAACGTGTTAAATTTCTCTTACCTTGAAGAGAATTGACATTAACTAAAAAGGGACATCATTCTATTAATAGCAACTTGCAGCAGTATGCTGAAGTTTTTCTCACATTGGTTTTTCATATATATTGTTACACTTTTACCTAGATAACTATTGTCTTATTTGTGGTATTGCAAAGGAAATCTTCCATTATATTTTCTAACTGCTTATTTTGTGTATGCACACTGATCTGGGATGTTAATTTTCTATTCCATTCTCTTAATAAACATTTTCACTGCTTACACTAGTTTTATCACTAATTTGTTTGGATTTCCCAGGCACATTATAATGTAATTTGCCCATAGGATAGCTCTGTATCTTTTGTCTGATTGTTATCCTTCCATGGATTTGCTTTTTACAAAAGTTGCATTGGCCTGTATTTCTAAAACAGTGTTAAAAAATAATGGAAACGATGAGCTTTCTTGCCTTCTCCATGACACTAATGTGAAGTTCCTTGTGTTTCCACATTAAGTGAGATGGTGCCTTTAGGAATAGCCAGTTCATAATTTAATGGATGTTTGGTTAGGCATGGACACTGATTTTGTCAAGGGATTTGAATGCTGAAGGCACTTATGGAGATAATCACATAATTTCCCCTTCCAATGAAAAATATAAAGCAGTTTATAAGCTATTGATGATGAATACTATTTATTATTAAATTCCAAAGTAGAAAAGAGAATAAGGACAAAATACTGAAGAAATTATAGCAAAGGGCTTTCCTGAAGTAAGAAAGGTTAATCCACATTTTTAGGAAGACCAGAAAGTTCTAGACAGGATTAAAAAAAATCTACTTCTAATGTCATTGTGATATTGCAGAATTTCAAAGGAATAGAGAAGTAAAAATGGCATTCTCATTATTAATCACGCCATTGTGAGTTCAAACAAAAGGAAATACTATTTTATAATCTTGAAGTGACAAAATTAAAAGTGTGACATTTACTGAGTTTTGGTGAAGATGTGGACTAATGAAAATTTATACACAGTGTTGAAAATTCAAATTGTTACCCATATAAGTTTAAAACAATTTAGTATTCCCAACAAAGGAATATTGTTTGACAGAGAAAATGTCTAGAATTTGTATTTCTAGAGAATATATGCACATATGTACCAGGAGATTTGTACAGTATTAGAAGAAACATTGTTTACAATAGGAAAAAATGAAAATAGTTCAAATATTTGTCAAACGGGGAATTCACGAATTATTGATATATTCTTAAATAGTGAAATACAGTATACAGCAGTTAAAAGTATAAAACACAGCTGTAGTATATGCAAATACATGTATAAGCCCTTATTAATGGGCTTAGGAGATTGAGCAAATCACAGGAGACTGCATGCAGTATAGTATTTATAAAATTGAAACAAGACAAAATTCAATCATACACATATTTGGGGAAGGAATACAATTTTTAAAACAGAACAAGCAAATTATTGACACAAAATTTAGAAGAAAGCCTCCCTTTAGAGAACTTCCGGGAGCACAATGTTCTTAGGAAAACATACACGGAGGGGAATTCATATTTACTAATATTTCTGGAGCAAGGTGGCCAAACAGGGTGCTATATAATGAAAATTCTCTCAATGACTCATGGACATTACTTACATGTCACACATCATAGATAATAAAATAAATTTAGATGCTTTTTAAAAGACTGTTGCATGATGGGGCATTTTCACTAGCTGTGCACTGATTGTGGCATGGTATGGCCTTTTACAATACATTTCAATTTGTGAACATTTGGTTGGAAATATATATTTGACAAATAGTTACTTAATCATGTGTATAATCTGTCAGAAGACTGAATTTCTGCCAATTATTGGGACATATTTCAGAAACATTTTATTCCTTCTGACCATTCCATATATTTTAGTTCTTGGATCTCCAAGGGAGAAGCAGATATCATACATAATTCTTTATTTTTTGATCCAAAAATTAATTGTAGTTTATTAGCAATGAATGTATAGACACAAAACTATAATTTCATTTTTAATCACTTAAACTTACATCTATTGGAGTTACATGCTGTAATCTACACAATGAGAGTAAACGGAAGATCTGGATAAATGGAGAAACATACCACATTTATAAGTTGATTCACAACAGAGTAGTGATATCAATTTCCCCTAAACTTTAATTAAATTGACAGGTCTAATGCAATTCATACCAAGGTCTTTGCAGGAATTTTGAATACAGGCAAGGTTATAATAAAATGTATGTGTTAATAGCTAAGACAATTTTGAAAAACTGAAAAGTCAGGGTAATAAGCCTACCTGGTTTTAAGATATTACATAGTTACTGTATTCAAGATTTGATAATGGCAGAGAGATAGACACAGATCACTGCAACAGGACAAAGAACTCACATATATGCACAGAAGACTTTTGACAAAGTCACAAAAGCAATTTAATGTAGGAAAGCTTCACTAAATGGTTATAGTTTAGGTTAAAATGTCCCCCCATACCTGGGGGACATATATAATTTTTGAGAAATTGATTTCTGTTTAAACAAAAAGAAAGTGATAAGAGTTAGACAGAGGGGAAGCATATTTTTGAACACCCATGATGTTTTGAAATAAACTATTATATTTAATCTCAATATAAAATTTTGTTACACTTGTTACATGTTGTTTAAATATGAGAAAGCTGTGATTCAAAGAAATCTTTAGTAGACACACTGAAAATCAGTCAGTTAGAATTGGTATTGAACATTTGACCCTTTATTTGTTGATGGTAATTAGCTCCCTCTCACCATGACAGGGACATTTGTTTGAAGAACAGTTGTCCCCGTTTCTGAAATGCATTTAGTTTATGCCACACATTACAGTATTTATTTCTATGTTATTGTTCATTTCATATTAATCATATCATTTGAACTTTAATTCCTCTTCTGATGGAAGTAACTGGTTCAAGTAAGTTTTTCCTTGAATTGTTATCTGATCTCAGAAGAATCACATAACATTTGGGAAGAAATACACAACCCAATAATCCAGCACTGGAAGACAGGATAGCAAAAATTTCCAAAGCCACCATGGTTTTTCCTTTAGTGCTCAGGTAGGTAGGTATGAAAGAAATCCACACACTACAGAAAATTAGCATGCTAAATGTGATCATTTTGGCCTCATTGAAACTGTCTGGTAGTCTCCTGGCCAGAAAAGCAAGAACCAAGCTCAGAAGTGCCAGAAATCCTAAATAACCCAGAACACAGTAGAAGGCAACAGTGGACCCCTCCTTACACTGAAGGATGATTTGGCTAAACTCTGACTGTGTGTCAGTGTCAGGAAACGGGGGAGAGGTTCCCAGCCAGACTGCACAGATACATACTTGAATGAGCGAGCAACTGCAGACTATAGCGTTTGAAAATCGGGTCACCATCCACATTTGTATTGAGTTTCCTGGTTGGATAGATTTGAAAGCCAAAACCACAATGAACGTCTTTGCTAAAATAGCAGAAACAGCTATAGAAAATACAACTCCAAAGAACGTCTGTCTCAGAATACAAGTAACTGGGCTGGGCAGACCAATAAACATCAAGGAGCAAAAGAAGCAGAACATTAAGGAAACAAGGAGAACATAACTGAGGTTCCGGTTGTTTGCTCTCACGATGGGTGTGTCTCGATATCGGATAAATAGTCCTAAAATCAGAGCCGTGAGGACAGATAAACTAATGGCCATAGAGCCCAAAACAGCTCCCAGGGCATCTTCATGGGACAAAAAAGTCGTAACTTTGGGGAGACACTGATCTCTGCATATTTCGATACTGGTCTTCTGGACACTTGACACATTGGTCCATATCTGAAAGGGATTGGATTTATTGTGTTCCATCAGTACATACCCAAGTTTATGTAGAAAAGCACTGTAACTTGAACTGTATTTGAATTTTCAAGGAAACAAATGAAGTTATATTCACTGGAGCATAACATTGAATAAAGATGAATAAATAAATGATTTTCTTGATCAGAGAGAAGTCATTGATTATACACTTGAAACCATATGAAATATGAAAAATAGGTTTAATTGAACAATGAAAGAAGACAAGAATCAAGAATTTGGAGACTGATGTTGAGAGAAAAGGACAGACTTTGTGAACAAAATATTTGATTATATAGAGACAGGAAAGATTCTGATACTCAAAGTTTTAATTGTGGGAGGCCAAGGAGACAAATATTTCTAATGTTTAATGAGTATCTGTGAATAATATATCATTATTTTACTAATTAATATAAAACAATGCTGAAAGAAATAAATTTTATTGGACAATCTTCTTATGAGAAAATATACTTATTTGGGTCACTCTGGAAAAGTTTTACTGAAATTTCAATCAGAATCCTATTAAAATGTAAAATAATTTTACACTTAACTTTTCATATTTTTTAGAATTTTCTTTATTCAAGCACTCTTAATTTTTCACTTAATTTCTTGAAAGAAATAGATATATAGAAATAAATATTTTGAAGAAATTTCAAAACAGACACAGTAAAATTTAAATTTTATCCTTTAAGCTTTGACATTATTCGCGGTGAAAGACACTTGTATAGGAGGTGTTTTTAATTAGAAAAATAATTACATATTTCACTATGGGTGCATTCCTTAAAATTTTCCTAATAATATTGAAAAAAGTTTACTCATTTATATGTTGTTAATCTACCTTGCAAAGGAATGATGTAAATCAGTTGATCATTAGGAATAATGAATTCTGTCTGCTATTGCTGAAAGCTCTAAAAGGTTCATCATCACTGGCCTAGCCCGTTGCAGCTAACAAAGCCTTTCCAGCTGGCACACTCATTCCCAACAGCTTTCTTCAGCAGGTGATCCATGTTCTTGGCTTCTTCAATTTTCTATGGCCTCCACTGTTACGTCCAATTCATTCCCACAGCTTCACACAATGACCTGTCAAGGGTACAATGCCTGACCTTACAGGTCATCCATTGAAGCGTAGTTTATGCAACAACTCTTGCATTCCTCATGCCTATAAAACCTGCATAGCATGCATGATGCCAAAGTCTGTTGGCACTGGAGGAGTAGGCAGGCCCCCTTGAGCCATGGCTGCAGTGGCCTATAAATCCATGAGCAAAGTTAAATGAGCAAAGTGAAATGAATGCCAGGAAACCAATTTAATATGGCCTTTCTTGAGGCGGAGGCCCAGGGGCTCTCTTCACAAATGAAAATTTGACACTTTTGCACTCAAGCCTGCTGTGGATGGAGTTTTGCTGATTCCTGAGATACTTCAAGTCCTCATTCTTCCTATTGCAGTACAAAATACTTGGTTTCTTTCTTTTTTATTAGTGCACATTTGTAATGTATAATAGTTACATTCATTTTAGAAAAATGGTATGTGTATATAACATATCTTGGTCATTTTCAATCCTTTTACCTCCTCACTATCCCTCCTGCCTCTCATCCTCTTCTCCAAATGAAAAAAATCTACATTTGTGTTTCCTACTATCTTCCTATATTTTACTTATATTTTATTTCTCATATAACAGAAACCATGCAATATGTAACTTTCTGGGTCTCACTTATTTCACTTAGCATTATCAAATCTCATCCATTTTTCTGCAAATTCCATTCTATCATTTCATTCTTTCATTTCTGCATAATTTTATTCTTCTTTAGGATTGAGTAATATCGTGTGTATACACCATATTTTTTGTACAGAAGTCTATTGTTGGGCATCTAGGCTTTCTCCAGAGTTTTGACATTGTGAATTGGTCTGGTAGAAACACAGGTATTAATTTATTACTATAAGAATATGTATTTAACTCTTTTGGGAATATACTCAAGATAAGAACACCTGGGTCAAATGGAATTGTTAGTTTTAGTTTTTTTAGGAATCTCTATAACGATTTCCATAGTGGCTGTACTGGTTTACATTCCCACCAACAATGTAGAGGGGTTGCCTTTTCTCTACACCCTCATAACCATTCACTGTTTTTGTTTACTTCATAGCCATTCTGACTGGGTTCAGATGGAAACTCAGAGTTATTTTTTTTGTTTTTTGCATTTCCCTAATGGCTAAAGATGACAATTTTTTTTCATATACTTACTAGATATTTGTACTTTGTTGAGAAGTGTCTACTCAGATGATTTGCCCATGTTTTGATTGGATCATTCATTTCAGGGTGTTATTTTTTTCAGTTTTTTATATATTATACTTATTAGTCTTCTGTCAGAAGAGTAACTGATAAAGTTATTTTTCCCATTCTGTAGAATGTCTTTTAACATTGTGGGTTGTTAACTTTGCCACACAGAAGCTTTTTAATCTGATGTAATTCCATTTGTGATATTATTTCCTGCATTCTTAGAGCTCTGTTCAGGAAATCCTTGCCTGCACTTATGTCTTCAAATGTTTCCCATATGTTTTCTTCCAGTGGTTTCAAATTTTTTAATCTTATATCTAGGTCTTAGATATAAAGGCCACTTTTGTTCTGATATTACTATTGTTTGAAATATATGGATCCATTAATTTCTTTATGAATAACACCTCCATTGGCTTCAACTTTATGCATGGTTCTTTTTGGACCAAAATTTACAATTTTCAAATGTTCTTCTGCTTTTTACTCGTGATTCCCATTATAAATCTATCTAAAAGCAGCCAGCAGTTCCCATGTGACAGTATGGATGTTTTCCTGCATTGATATTTCTCTGCCAGGTCAATTAGTTTATAGCCCTTAAACTCAGCTTTCTGAAAAGTCTCAGAACATGGACGAAATATACACAAATTATTAGCCAGAATGTAACATGCATGGCCCCTAGGCCATTTTCCAATGGACTTCCTATCTGAAATCTCATGAGCCTGGCCTTACCATCTACATTCTCTTAAGCATTCTGTCATTCTGAGCTCTGACCAGAACTCACCTATCAGGTTCTGCTCACAACATTCTAGTGCTTCTTTAGCACACTTCTCCAAACCTCTCCCAACACCTGCCATAAACCAGATCCAGAGGAACCACATGGTCAAGTCATGGTCACAGCAAGGAAAGCCAGTGGTTCTCTTCTCTGATGTTCTTCTTCCCAGCTGCAATGATGTGAGCAGTTTCTCTCTACCCACACACTTCTGCCATCATGTGTCTGCCCTGGAGGCAGCCAACCATGGACTGAATCTATGAAACCTTCACAAATTAAAACTAGCTTCCTTTTAGTTGTGGATCTTGTGTATTGTGTCTCAACAACTAGAAAGCTGCCCAATATAAGAAGCATATAGATACTGAAGTTTCCAAGAAAAAGAACACAGGAAATATGACTTCAGTAAAAGGGAAAGAAGTCAAATCATTAAACAGATTATTACAATGGAATTTGGCCAATGTTCAAATAAGCATATCAATAATGATAGGAGTTAATGGCAGGCAACAACATCCCTGACAACTCCATTTGATCTTTAGTAAGTACCCAAATCTTAATGTGCCCTAAACAACTTCTTCCAAACTGGAGTGTTTCTTCCAAAGTTTCCCCTTCTCCCTGACCATCGGTAATACACCATCGTATATCTGGTTGCTTAAACTAAAACATGAATCACTTCACTTGAGTTTATCATCCTTTCACACCCCATATGCAGTCCAGAAGAAAATAATGGTATGTATTTTAAAATAAGTTATTTGTATTACAGTTAACACATAATATTGCTTTTTAAAGATTTCCTACATAATAAGGTGCATTATCCACAAATTTTATTTCAGTTTAGTAAAATAGACATTGCAAATTGTCTGCTTTTAAATACAGGCATTGGTTGTGAACACAGAATGGAAAATTATGACTGAATTCAAGCAAGCAGGAGGGAGAATTTGTGTTGGAAACACTCAATTATTAGATACTTGGAATAGTCAACTGACTTAAAATTATGACATGTACATCCGTTCTGCTGATGCTTCACAACTACTGAGAATCCCTTTTATTTGAGAAGAGGCAACTCAGTGTAATTCTTAGCTAAGAAGTAAGAGTACAAAGAAGTACTTTCACACATCACTTTTGAGATTACTAAATATTTGGCTACACAGAGGCTTAAGTTTGGCTGAGAGCAAAAGTGAAGGAAGACAGTATGTTTAAAATAAAAATTAGTCAAAGAATTATAATAATTTTATAAGGAAAATTATGTAATCAATTATCCAACAAATATTCATTCATAAAATAATTATTCACGAAGCTTCTATGTTGAATTGGGAAAAGTATCTGAAGCACTGTGACCTTAGGTTACCGGAAGAGTAGTGATGTACCTGTGTATAATATAATGTTCTTAAGAGAAACTCTGACCTGTCATTGATCTGGACTTTGTGTCAACTGTCTCTTATTATGTGATCTTTGCAATTTGTATAATCTCTCTCAAGTTCAATTTTGTAATGAGTAAAATCTTTATTATTTTTATATCTCTCAAAGTGTTGTTACCATTAAATAAGATAATGCTTTAAGAGTGGACTTCACAGATTTTAATATCTAAGAAGTTCTCAGTAATTGTTAGGTACAATTATACTGTAGCAATAGTAAAGCAATTGGTGAAAAATACAGGCAGTAAGAGAACTGAATTCAATACAGATAGGCTAAAAACAGAGCTGAGCCACACGTGGTGGTACACACTTCTGTTCCCAGCTATGCAGAAGGCTGAGTCAGAAAGATTACCTGAGCCCAGGAGTTTGAAGCTAGAATGGGTAACATCTCATCAAAAGAAAAAAAAAATAGAAATAAAAAAAAGGTTGAAATGAATAAATTAGAATACTGGGAGTTAACTACGTAAGCATATCCTCAGGCATTATGCAGCCATGTCACATTTTCTTATCTCCACATTCAGAATAATTTTCAGAAATGCTTACCTGTTTTATTTGCAATCTCCCCTTCGGGGCAGGGAATACAGTCAAAGTAACAGAATGGTTTTCCTTCTTTTTCTTCCAGAGCAGCCTTTCTGAATCCAAGTGGGCAACTTGGGATGCAAATAGCAGAGGGAGTCTGTGCAACAGGTATGAGAAGAGGAAAAGCTACTTCGTAAACAAGATTCAGTAGCAGCATACAGGTAGGAGCTGGGAAGTTTCAGCAGAACTTTTTTGCAATGTAACAACTTAGCCGAGAGGTAATAAAATTGTGCTGAAATTTTTTTGGGGGATAGAAGTCATAAAGAGGGTTAAAGTAAGTAAATGTGCCTATAATTATTAAATTCACATGATAAACATTGCATCCAATTGTGATGAGTTCCAAATACTCATCTCATTTCCCTCATCTAAGTCGGTCATTCTCATTACCAGCAATGACATAAACTCTGTATGATCTTTCCAATCTAGACTATGGCGTGAGTTGATATTTCTTATCATGTAAGCACCTATTTGATCACTATAAGGGCAGGCAATGTGTTCAATTAATTCAAAACGAAGCAATAGTTTGCATGAGGATTCTGAGACCAGGAAGTTCAAACAGTTGGCATTACAGTAAAGAACCAAATAAGGTGATATCTGTTTCATGGACTTCAAAAGCTTACCTAACCCCTGTGCTCTGAACACACTTTTCTTTGAGCACGATCACCACGATGCCTATTTAAGAGTGGCTTACCTCATTATGGTGTTCACCCCACTTTATCAGTTTATCATTTAAGGAAAATTGTGGAGCCTTGTGAGATTCAAAGATGAACTCTCCAACTTTCACTTGAGCTTTAGTACCGTTCATCAAGGACTGGTAATTAAAGATATCAAGCTGGGTTGTTGAAATTCTCTCATTAGCAATTTTCAGTTTACTGCTACTTCTTTCAAGTTGGGATTTTAGCAAGAAAGGATGGAGCTAAAATTGAAAAATATTGTCAGAACTTTAGGAAGCAAGTTATGGAAGTGGGAATAAAACATTATTTCAATAGCCCTCTTTTCTTCTAATTATATGCTGTAACAAATTACTTTTATAGGATTATCTTTCGAACTTTATACAGGGCTTAATATCTTCCAGATGTGGAGATATATATACACATATATATTCTTCAGGATTGCTGGGTCAGAAAACCTTGACCAGTTTAATAAAACTGAAATTATATGAAATATATTTTCTAACCATAAGGTAGGAAAGTAGAAATAAATAATAAGAGAAAAAATGGAAATTTCACAAATATGCAAAACTTAACATATTTCTCACAGCAAATTGGTCAGAAAAGAAATCTAAAGACTAATAGATAAAATCTATCTTAAAACAAAAATGTAAAGACAGCATGAAACTTAAGGATAAAACAAAAGCATGGGCTGGGGATGTGGCTCAGTGCTAGAGCACTTGTCTAGCGTGCACAAGGCCCTGGGTTCAATCCCCAGCACCACAAAAAAAAAAAAAAAAAAAAGCATTTCCAGAAAGAAAATGTATGATAAGAAATACATTAAGAAAAAGGGAACATCTCCATTGAATGCTATACTTATAGGAACTAGAAAAAGCAATAAGCTAAATATGAAGTTAGCAGAAGGAAACAAGTATCAGACCAGAAATATATGATGTGAACAATAATAGAAAACAGTAGAGGGCCGGTGAGATGGCTCAGCAGCATAAGCGCCTGCCTGGCAAGCGCAAGGTCTTGAGTTCGATTCCTGGTACCCACATAAAGGAAAAAAAGGGCCAGTGATATCGCTCAGCGGCACAAGTGCTTGCTGGCAAGCGCGAGGTCCTGAGGTCGACTCCCTGTACCCACATTAAAAAAAAAAGAAAGAAAAAGAAAACAATAGAAATGATAAATGAAAGTGAGATGATTTTAAAAGATAAAATAATAAACTTTTAGGTATAAAACTTTGAAGAAATAGAGACTAAAATTTTAAAAACAAAAACTGAAAGCGTAAAGAAGTAAAAGTAATTAAGGTGTGTGTACATATACCAACTCCCCACTATGAATGTAATCATTATGTACTGCACACATGTACTAATAAAAATAAAAAATTACATGAAAGCAAAAGCATAATATCTAACACAACATAAATCAATAAAGTATAGAAGGCTACTATGAACAACACTACATGAACAAATTAGACAACCTAGAAAAAATAAATTGCTAGACCCATCAACTTAGCAAGACTGAGTCATCAAAAGTAGAAAATCTGAATATATCAATAACAGATGAAACAAAAGAACCAATAACCAAAAGTCTCCCAAGAAAGAAAAGCCCAGGACCAAATGGCTTCATGGGTGAATTCCACAAATCTTTAAGAAATAATTATTCCTAATATTTCTCAAACTTTTCCAAAAAATTTGAACTGAAGAGAAAATTTTCAAATACATTTTATGAGGCCAGCATTATGTGCAAGAGCCCAAACATGGAAGCAATCTTAAGTGTCACTTACTAAATGAATAAATAAAAAAAAAAACTTGTATCTAAAAAGGAATATTATTCAGTCTCAAATAAGTAGAAAACCTGGGACTTGTGACATAACTTATGAACTCAGAAAAGCAGGGAGTACAAGGGAAGATATCAGGGATTGAGTGATGTTAGAAATGGGGAAATTTTAGTCAAAGAGAAGAAATCTGCAGTTATAAGATGAATTAGTACGAGAGACCTAATATACAGCCTGGTGACTATAATTTTATAATTACATATTGTGTATCTGAAATCTGCTAAGAAAGAACACGCAAACAGGTAACTATGAGAGGTTATGCATATGCTAATTAGCTTAGTTTGATAATTATTTCACAATGTGTATGTATACAGTGGACACCCAAAATTCACAGGGGTTGTTCTTAGAGCACCCTCAAACTGTGAAAAACTGTGAATTTCAGATATGGTCAGAAAAATGCCTGCAGAAGTCTTTTTTAGTAGTTTAAACTCTAACTCTGCTGTTTCCTGCAGTTATGTAATTTAATTTAATAAAACACTATATTAATAAAACCTTAGAAGGTGCAGGGCATTGTGGTGGCATCTTAGAGCTTTTAGGACTTTAAGAAGAACAAAGCTGAGGACACTAGATTCCTGCAGGCTACAGCAACATATTAGCAGGGGGAAATGCAGGTTCATCACCTGAGATGGGTTACAGGGCAGCAGCCAATGAGCATCAAGGAGAACTGAATAAGGCTTTCGGATTGGCTACTTGCCAACCTCATGTCAAGGATATTGGCAGTTTCCAGAGAATTCCTGGGTTTCAGCAAACAACCGGTAGTTAGGTAGTAAGGAAAATCTGTGAATGACTGAAGCCACGAACTCTGAACCGCGACTTCACAGGGGTACACTGTATACAAATATGTTGTTGGCCTGGAATATGTAAAATTTTGTCAAGCATATCTCAGTAAAGCTGGAACAAAGTGAGAAGTACAAACTACTTTTTGTGTGTGTGTGTGTGGTTACCTGGGGTCGAACTCAGGACCTCGCGTGCCAGCAGGTGCCTGTGCCGCTGAGTGATATCACCGGCTCTTTTTTCATATGTGGGCACAGGGAGTCGAACTCAGGACCTCGCGCATGCCGAGCAGGCACTTATGCTGCTGAGCTATCTCACTGGCCCAACAAACTACTTTTTTAAATGACATACAAGTAAATGGAATCTAACAAAAGAAACTTAATAATACATCATAATTAAGCAAACTTTAAAATTTTGAAATTAACGCAACTTATTTTGTTCATAGATGAAATAATATTAAAATGACGTGGCCATCATACTAGATTTAGAAAGTATTCATCAAATTTGAAAAACACTAAAGTTTAAATTCTTAGAAAATTTGGCATATAAAACAGCTTTTGTCACTTAGTAAATAATATTAACAATTAGCAAATTGCCTACAGAAGCAAAAATCATCAAAATGGTAAAATTCTGAATTTTTCTTCTTAAGGTTGTGAACAAATACGTGTTCCAGCTCTGGCCACTTTTGTTCAACTCTTCGAAGAGGGCCTTGCTAGTCTTAAGATGAAAAAGAAATACTGTAGAACCATAAGACTAGAAAGAAATAAAACGTTATCTTTTCAGATTATCTGAGTTATGCACAAAGAAAAGCAGCAAACATCTACAAAAAAGTTTTGAGCTACAAGAAAAAAATTTAAAAATCAATTATATTTTTATAAAAATATAAATTAAATTTTAAAATTGAAATATAAATTAGAATTAATCAACTTAAATTAACTATAAATATATAATGTGTAATTAATATAAACAATATAGAAATTAAATTGAAAAGAGAATGTATAATCTTATGAAATCCTGGTAATTCATAGTTTAAAACTGCAAAACAGGGAACTGACCAGTGGAGCAAAATAAAGAATCAAGAATAATTAGATACACAAATATCTAATTTAAAGGTGATAATACAGAGGATTAGAGAAAGTGTATCTTCTTCCATAAATTTTGCTGGGCTAACTGGTTTTCCACACTGGAGAAAAATCATCTTGATCCCACAATGTGCTCGCTTTATTTTACAACACACACCAGAATCAGTTTCAAATGTATGACTGTCTAAATTTGAAATAGAAAGCAATAAAAGGTTTAGAAGAAAGCTAAGGAGCTAAAGAATAATCTTCACTACTTTGATGTAAGCAGACTTCTCACAGGACAGAAAGCATAAACTATAAAGTGGAAAAATAATAAGTTAAATTATTTTGAAATGAAGAACTTTTCTAAACCAAAAGAGAAAATGAGAAGTCAGCTCACAGAGAAGATATTCTCAATACAAATACCTGAAAGAATACATTTAAACATTACTTAAACTTTTATAAATGACTAAGGTATCCAAAAATATAAAATTGGGCAAAAGATCCAAATGAAAAATGAACATACTAAAAGTGTTCTGTATTTGATAAATATATAAATGACTGGTTAAATAGTCATCTCTCCCTATAGTAAAATGCCAAACCACGAAATAAATGAGAATGAATTATTCCCATGCCATTCTATTTTCATGCACTGATATAGGATGATAATTATAATAAAGTATAAAATAGATTATTAATTTTTTTAAAGAAAAATAAGTGGCTACCTATCTATGCTTGCCTATTTGTGCATAGCTCTGAGTTATCTCTGGAATACATGACAAACTTAATTTAGATAATTGTCACTGAGAAAATCAACTCCATTGATCTTTTGCTAATAAGATAACTAGAATGTATAGCCCAGGTGTTCAGTAATATGAAAAAGGACAGTTTGGGATGCACCACTAAATTTTTAAAGCTACAAAAGCCAAAGACATGGGACATTAAGTGATTAAGAATATGTATAACAAAGGAGCAATCTTTAAGCGGTCTTCGATAAACTGTAATATTTACACTAATCTTTTAATTGCCATAGTAAAAGGAGAGACATTCCAGAAAATAATTCAGAAATAATATGACAATGACTCTTTTCTAACTCTTTAGGAAATCTAACATCAAATTATTTTGAAGACAAAAACTGGAAGAAAATTTGTACATCTTAGCAAAAGACTACAGATGGAGAGATAAATGGACTTAATGGAAAGAGTGCAAGGAAAGCTAGTGACATTAATTAACCCATTGTACAAAATTTAGTCTATTTTCTTTCTAATTTAAGAAGAATTCTTAAAAATCAGTGAATCAAGAAACAGAAAGGACAATGCATGGCCCATTGCCCTAGGAATATAGAAGAATGAGTTTCGGTTACCTGCCATGGATGAGGAGTCACATATGCACCTCTGTCCAGTGATTCTTTTTCCACTCTGAGTGAGCGTTCTTTGTGAAGTGCCTGGGCAATGACATAAACAGCAGCATAAACATTGTAACTCTGAGGAGAAGTATTCATACCCCAAACATGCAGAGTCCGAGTTTCCAGGGTACCGTTTTGTTCACATCGACTCAATGTCTTGATTCCATGTTGATCTAAATATGGACATTCAAATAACGTAGACCACACATCCTGGATAAAGATATCATGAGGATATTTTGCAGGCTGAACTGTTCTAAGAAAATCTTTAAAACCTGGAATCTCTTCCTTGTGGAAAGAAAAAGATAATCCTCCACCAAAGTATGTGTAACTTAGACTTTGTTCAAGGGGCAATGTAGTTATATCCCAATCCGAAGTTGTGACCCAGATATTACCAAATGGAGTATTGCAAAAGATGTTATATATAAATCTTAGAAGAGAGTATGTGTCGCCAAATGAAACACTGACTTTTGTAGTCACGAATCTTTCAATAAAGAGTTGCCTGTTAACTGTATTCTTAGCAGGAAACTCTGGAATCCTTTCTGCAAATGAAATACACAGTCCTTTGTTGTTCATCTCTTGTGTCAAGTCCCGGAGAAACATTTCTCCCCTGACGTCATCTGGAACCACAAGGCCAACCCAGACCCAGCCAAAATGCAGCATTAGTTGAATGAGGCCCTGATACAGAGCTGCAGTGTTCGTAGGAAACTGGTAAACAGACTGGAGCTGGACACTGCCTCTGAGGCTGCGGTCAAACGGACCATAGCTGATCTAAACAGAACACATAGTTACTGCTTACACAAAATCAGGATGTTGATTCCCTAATGATTTAATTTATCCTATCTGTTACATGCCCTGTAATAAAACAATTGAGTAAATGACTAAGAAATACCAATTTAGTATATCAATCACTTAATTTTCACTACTTATATTACACTTACTTCTTTCTTTATTGTTTTAAGAAATGTATCCAAAACAGACCCACAACATGTTCTTCACCCTGAGCTATGGTAAAGGAAACTGCAAAGGTTCTTTGCAAACCTAAAACTTCCCATACTAAGCTCTACCCTTTCTGGATCATGGAAATAATGGAAGTTTTGTCTTGATGACATAAATATAAGCCAAATTAACTGAGAAATAGGAATATATTAAGCATTTTCAAACTCATTAAAAAACAGAAGACTGTATTTTGGTATGAATTCCTACGTTTTCCTTTTATGATTAAGTATGCATACTCTGAAAATGAGATGGCTTAGAATAAGGCCTGGTTATTTTATGCCTTATTTCATGTCAGTTTCCCTCTAGTACTTTCCAGTTACCTGTGTGTCACACAATGCCTTACAGAAAAACCTTCACTTTAACTGTCTGTGTTGCTATTCTCAGCCATCTCTCAACTTTCTATCAGGTATCTTCATTACTTATCAATTTTTAAAATATTTATTCACTAAATATCTAACACACTAAATTAAACGACTAATTCTCAGAATTCATTTTAACTAATCTGCTTTAAAAAGTTGACGATTCTCTTTTTCTTGAAAAATCTTTCACTTTTCAAGATCCCTCTTCATTAAGCACTATATTTCCAGAATATAATACACAGTATGTCTTCTTTACTGACTTTTCCACATCTCCCAAGTTCTTCATATGAGAAAAGATTAGCACTAAGATATCTCCCTTTCTTTTTTAAATATTTTTTATTTTAAAGAGAAGAAGAAAAAAATAGAAATAGCAATAAAACAGAAATTCAAATCAGGCTAATAGGAGAATAATAATTAATAGATTGTGTATTGTTATCTTCATGGTAGTGACTCAAAGTAAAAGATATAGGCATGAAATATTGTCCAAAGAATATTAGCACAAAACTTTTTCTTTTTTTCTTTTTTTTTTCTTTTTAAAGAGAAGAAAAAACAAAACAAATCAAAAAAGAACAAATTTTCAAAACAACATAATAGGAGGGTAACAATGGTTAATGCATTACATAATATTATCTTATGTTAGTTATTCAGGATACCAGATATTAGCATTCAATTGTCCAAACATTATTGGCACAAACCTTACTCTTCAATGAACTAAGTAAAATTGGTAGTGTATCTATCTTAACCATCTTATACATATATACAATTTTTTTTCCTTTCCCTTCTTTCTTTTCCCTATTCCCCTATTCCAGTCTCTCTTTCTTTTTGACCAGTTTCTTTTTGATTCACCATGTCTATTGTACATTTTGGATCTTATTTACTCTTTCAGTTTCTCACACTAGGGAGACAATACGATGCTTACACATGTGCGTCCGAGCACAAACCTTTTTCAATGAACTAAGAGAAACTAGTTGCATAACTATCTTAACTATCTTGTTTGTATATGTGTTTTTTCCTTTTCTCTTCCTTCCTTTCCCCCATCAGTTTCTCTTCTCTTTTGAACAGTTTCTTCCCTATTCACAACATCTACTGTACATTTTGGATCTTATTTATTCTTTCAGTTTCTCACACTAGTGAAACAATATGATGTTTACACACGTGGGTCTGATTTATTTCACTTATGAGTATGGTCTTAAGTTGCATCTATTTACCTATAAAAGTCTCAAGTTTATCCTTCTTTATGGCTGAGTTGTATTCCATTATATAAAAAAAAAACCACATCTTTTTTATCCATTCCTTGGTCGATGGGCATTTAGATTGTTTCTACGATTTAGCTGTAACAAATTGTGCTGCTATAAACATGGATGCCCATATATCACTGTGGTATGATGTTTTTAATTCTTCTGAGAAGATACCCAGAAGGGGAATAACAGAGTCAAATGGAACCTCTAACCCTACTTTTTAAAGGAATAACCGCACTGATTTACAGTGGTTTCACCAGTCTACATTCCCACCAACAGTGGGAAATGGTTCCTTTTTCCCCACAACCCTGCCTTCATTAGTTATTGGTTGATTTCTTGATGGTAGCCATTCTTTCTGGAGTGAGAGGGAATCTGTGTTGTTTTCATTTGCATTTCTTGAATGACCAATGATGTTGAACATTTTTTCATATATTTGTTTGCCGTTTGTATTTCTTCATCTGAGAAATATGTATTCATCTTAGGTGCCCATTTTTGGGCTGGGTTTTTGAATTTGAGAGGGCCTGATTTTTTTCAGTTCTTTACATGTTCTAGATATAAGTCCCATGTCTGAGATACAGCAAATCATCAAGAAGATTAAATGGCTTGACCAAGTAGGATTCATCTCAGGGATGCAGGGATGGTTCAACATACACAAATCAATAAATGTAATGCACCATATTAATGGAACCAAACACAAAAATCACATGATCATCTCAATAGTTGCAGAAAAAGCATTTGGCGGGCCGGTGAGATGGCTCAGCGGCTTAAGCGCCTGCCCGGCAAGCGCGAGGGCCCGAGTTCGACTCCCGGAACCCATATACAAAAAAGGGGCCAGTGATATCGCTCAGCAGCACGGGCACCTGCTGGCGCTCGAGGTCCTGAGGTCGAGCCCCCGGTACCCACACAAAAAAAAAGCATTTGGCAAAGGCTACCACTCACTCATGAAAAAAACCCTACAGAAAATTAGAATGCATGGCTTTACCTCATTCTGATAAAAGCCATCTATGACAAAACAACAGCTAATATCATACTAAATGGTCAAAAATTGAAAGCTTTCACTCTAAAATCAGGAACAAGCAAAGGATGTCCACTATCACCAGTCTTATTCAATATAGTTCTGGAAACATTAGCCAGAGCAATTAGACAAGAGAAAGAAATAAAAGAAATAAGGATAGGAAAGGAAGAAGTTAAATTATCATTATTTGCAGAGGACATGATACCATACATAGAAGACCCCAAAAATTCCACCAAAAGACTTGTAGATTTAATAGTCAAATCCAGTAGTGAAACTGGATACAAAGTCAACACTCAAAAATCAATAGCATTCCTGAACACGTACAACAAACTCACAGAGAGAGAAATTAGGGAAACAATGCCCTTCACAATAACATCCAAAAAAATGAAATACTTAGGAATCAATGTAACAAAGGAAGTAAAAGATCTATCCATTGAAAATTACAGTACTCTGAAAAAGGAGATCAAAGAGGATATAAAATAATGGGAAGATAACCACTTCTCATGGATAAGAAGAACCAACATAGTGAAAATGGCCCTACTCCCAATATGTTGTGAAGATTTAACGCTATCCCAATCAAAATACCATTGGCATATCTCACAGAACTAGAGAAAACATTCCTAAAATTCATTTGGAACCAGAAGAGTTCTAGAATAGCAAAAGCAATTCTGGGCACCAAACGCAAGTCAGGGGGCATCACAATCCCAGACCTGAAATTATACTACAAAGGTACTGTGATAAAATCGGCATGGTATTGACAATAAAACAGACCTGAGCATCAGTGGAACAGAATAGAAGATGAAGATGCAACTCCAAACACACTCAGCCACCTAATCTTTGACAAAGGAGCCAAATATTTTCACTGGAAGAAAGACAGTCTCTGTAATAAATGGTGCTGGAAAACTGGCTTTCTACATGCTGAAAACTAAAACTAGACCCATGCCTTTCACCATGCACTAAATGAAAGTCAAAATAGATCAAAGATCTAAATATTAGAAGAGAAACACCAAATCTACTGGAAGTAAAAATAGGTAGAAATCTTGAATACATAGCTGTAGGCAGAGACTTCCTGAACAAAACCCAGACCGCAGGGGAAATACTACAAAGAATCAACGAATGCGATCTCACCTTATTAAAAAGCTTTTGAACAACAAAAGAAATCACCAACAGAGTGAAAAGACAACTCACAGAGTGGGAAAAAAGTATAGCCAGTTGTCCCTCTTTTTTTTTTTTTAAACAAGTACACATTCCCTAAATGTTCTCCCAAATTTATATCTCACCTCTAGAATTTAACCCATATACAAATGCTAACCATTAATCTTGAATGTTTAAGAGCATCTCATATTTAAAACTTTCAAAATTATAATCTTCATAGATGCTGAGCAACTGCTTGTCAAGTAACTGGGTGAATAAATGGGTGGTTTATACATTTAGAGAGAGAGAAAGAAAAGAAATCATAAAGGATTAAAATAAAGATGAATATATACTTTTAGGAGGAAGTCAAAAGCATAAAGAAAAACTCAATATTTAAATACACTTTTCATAGTTGAAACAAGATAATAAAATTGTCTTTATTTGTATTTCTCAGAACTCCATGAAGAGTATGTGATGTTCATCAATTTAATTTATCTTTATATTTCCTTAACATTTTCTAAAAAATTAGTGACCAAATTTTTTGGCCATTTAATAACTTTCTTAATGTTATTAATGCATATTATTGTACAAATTAAGGGGTTTCACTGTGAGATTTTCATAGCTGCATATGCTTGGCTTTGATCATTCCATACTCTTCTACCCTCTTTACCTCCCATCTCTCTTTTACTCCCCTTGGTTGCCTCCCTTCAACTTTTACATTGTGGATTTTAAACTACACATGTTTGAGACCCATATGATAAAAAAAGGCTTACTTTCTTCAATACTGTTTGAACATTAGCCTTTGTTTTTAGGGACTGATACAAAAGGAAGAATTGTTTTCAGTCAGTAGGAAAAAAATAAAATTATTTCCTCCCAGGACATAAGCAAAGAATAAGCTTAAAAATACAAGAAAAGAAGAAACAAAATTAACTCATGAATATAAGAAAATAAAATTAAAACAGGAAAAAAATGCAACATTAGGTTTAATATAATTTTCAAAGATTTTTAAAATTAGTCTAGTCATAGTAAATGGCGACTAAATGGAGATTCTCAGTTACTGGTAGAGTAAAATTACATTTCTAAATAATAATGTTTACTTTATTAAACATAAAGTAAAATATGAACACATTTGTGTAAAATAGGAACAGCATTAAAATATGAACACATTTGACTTGGAAATGCCACCACTAGAAAAATATTTAAAGGAAGTTCCCATGGATCAATAAAGTTTTTGTAAATAATACCATGAACTGAAACACTCTTTATAATAAAAAATATTGTAAACAAATGTCTGACCACGGTAAATATCTGAAATAACATTTGTAGAAAGAAATTTCATGTTGCAATTTAAAATGATTTTAAAGAAAAACAATTAACTAATGAAAAGTATTCACATTATTTTACAGTTTAAAAAGAGTGAAGGGCCGGTGAGATAGCTCAGCGGCATAAGCGCCTGCCTGGTAAGCAGGAGGTCCTGAGTTCGACTCCTGGTACACACATACGAAAAAAGGGCCAGTGCTGTTACTCAGCGGCATGGGCGCCTGCTGGTGCGCAAGGCCCTGAGTTCGACCCCTGGCACCCCCCAAAAAAAATAAATAAATAAAAATTAAAAAAAAATAAAAAGAGTGAAAAACAATATGTGAATAGAATGTCTATATTCCAATATATTTATCATGTTTTATAACTGCATAGGAAAACACCAGACTGGATGGTAAGATCAATAAATAGTATAAAAATTCTCTCTGGGAGTGAGATTATATATTATTATTTCAGCTATATGATTTTTTTCTCCACTTTAAATGTTTTGAAAAGATTTTATTTTAGAAACAATTTTATGCTATATAAATCATATTAGAGGAAAAAGGCTAATTAAGCCATATGTAAAGATGTCACAACCTTTTCAACAAACATAAATTCAATTTTGTTTGCCATTCATTACTATATTTTTCTGTTTAATCTCAAACACCAGAATTTTCTGTCTACCTGTGGAACATTGTAGAGACTTAATACGTGGGAAATCTGAGTTGATATTCCTGTCGAAATGCCTCCTATCACAGCCACCAGCTTGTCTCTCTTCTCAGGCCTACAGTTGTAATTAGGAACTGGAGGGCTCTCTCCTGAAAGCAAAGACAAAGAACTCTCCACCGCCTTCATCTCAATGTAGTCAACATTGAAGAGGTGGAATCCCAGGGACATATTGAATAACAAATTCAAGTTCTTATTGATCTCTTCTACAGCAAAAATCATGGCCAGAAGCTGCTGATAATGCTTAGTAAGTTCCCTAAAATACAATGGTGAAAAGACAGTTTTCTAAATTTTTACTTCTAAAAAAGACAATAGTCATGCAAAAGATGCACACAGTAATCTAAGAAATAAAGTGAGTCTTTTATGTTGAAAATGTTGAGAAACCTGGTGGCTCTAAAGTCAGACTTACGATCTGCTTTACAGTCAAATTGACAATTTTGGCATTTTGATGTTCAGTGCAGTTTGTGTCTGAGAAACTAACGTCAGGGAATGCAGTATATGGAAAATGGCAAAAATGAAAATTTAGAACCTTATATATTTTTGTCTTGGACATCAGGATACATTTGAGGAAAAACAATATTTTGTTAGATTACCTAAGGAAATACACAAAAGAGATGATAAACATACAAATTAAAGTGATATAAATAAAAAAGATGTCCAATATGATGATGTCAACACACTACAACAGATGTCAATAAAACGTCTAACAAAGAAAAATACTTTTCACCTGTAGAGAGCTGTGCAAGTGTTCTCCTTATGCACTAAGAGCAGTCGCACACTTAAGCACTGTCCTAATCTGGTATGTAGGGAACTCACACACTTACACATGTACATACTGTGGCATAGAATATGTGTCTCGAAATCCAAATCTGCTTCTCACGTCTCCACCAGTCACTCTTAGGGAAAAGAGTCCACCGATAATAAAATCCCCATCTTGATAGTAGCCAGGAGAAACAGGTGCATTTAATGTGAGAATAGAACTTTGTTCCTGAGATACAAAGAGGAGGGCAACAAGCAGAGGAAGTATGTTAGATAATTTCATGTTAAGTGATAAGGACTAGTGTAATTGATAAAACCAGAGAAATATATTCTATTGAAAATCCTGTCATGAACTAAATATTCCCAAAAGTAGGTGAACAGGCTGTGTTCAAAACCAGAGCCTCTCCAGTGAATGTGGGGTGTTTATAAAGCACCTACTTTGGTCTGATGTGAATGTAGTAATATGTAAACTTTCCTTTGTTTTCTAGAAATAGTTTGTTGTGCACCTGCTCAACCTTCAATTTGCTTTCCATACATGGAGTAACTATAAGTCTCCAAGGAGTCGCAAATCTCTGTCATTGCACCTGGTGTCCTGATTCTAATAAGAAAAACATTTAACTAAAGACAAACTCCAAACCATAGAAAACTCCCAGGGACTTTGTATTTTCAGTGGGTTCTGAGTTACTGCAGATCCCAAGATAAGGACTGTAGACTACAATATTGGCTTTAAGTTGGCATGAAGCAAGAAGCCTCATCTGAGTAATGTCTTCATTATTAGCAAGCATTTCATGATATAGGAAGTCACAGGAAGGAGAGTATCAAAGCATAAGTTGGTAAACACTTTTCACTTGACTTTTAATCATGTCGTGTTTGAACAATCTCAGACAAAAGATGAATTACTCAGTGTTTAAATATGCAGTAAGAAGCCAAAGCGTTTTCACTAGACAAAATCAATTCTGACAAGTTCACAGAGCCACTTATTTAAGTAATGGATTTCTTACTATTTGATTGGATATATTTATGGGAAAATATGTACACACACACACACATACACTTAGGCATAAGATTCTTTAACTACTACAAAAAATCAAAGATACAGAAAAAATTCTGAAAGCTGGGCAGAGGGTCACCTTAGAGGTAGAGGAGTAAATATAAGAATTACACCCAACTTTTCCACAGAAACCATGTAAGCAAGAAGAGAATGGTGTGAAATTTAAAAGAATTGAAATTTCAATTTTAAATTGAAATTTCAAATTTTAAACATTGAAAGAATAAGCCCACCATGAGAAATTCTGTACCCAGTAAAATTACTGTTCCAAAGTGAAGGGGAAAGAATGCTTTTATCAGGCAAATACATGTGGTGGAAGTTTGTTGCCAGTACATCTGTCTTAAAAGACATCTTAAAATTTCTTTAGACAGGAGGAAAATGATATCTGTTAGAAACTGGATCTACGTTAAGAAGGAAGAAAATTAGAGAAGTAGTGAGTAAAGGTAAAATTTTAAAATTTTATTTTCATTAAGTTAGTCTAATAGCAGAACACTTGTTAAAAATACCACTAACAACAGAGAAGACAGAAGAGTAAGCAGTAGCAAGGGTCTTAGAGGATTACTGTGAGGGAAGAGTGAGGGCAGAGGAAAGGTGGATGGATACAATTGGTGCACAATGTGTGCACCTAGGGAAATACCACAGTGAAACCCACTGATTTGTAAAGTTGGTGTATGTTAATAAAAAAGAAAAATTGAAGAATATAAACACATATTTCAATAAGTGAATACTCAATTATCAATATAGAGTTAATGACAAATTAATAAATATTAACATTGATGATTACTGATTGATCATCATCAGTAAAACATTGACTGTGATAATTATAATTATCTACTGATTCATATCATTCATTTACCAGATAGTTCC
Source organism: Erethizon dorsatum (assembly GCA_028451465.1). Taxonomy (NCBI): domain Eukaryota; kingdom Metazoa; phylum Chordata; class Mammalia; order Rodentia; family Erethizontidae; genus Erethizon; species Erethizon dorsatum. The sequence goes on from CM051831.1 coordinate 28,879,384, forward strand.
TCTCTTGTTACTAGTCAAATGCTGTTTGTTAATAAAATATATATTAGTTATCTTTCCATCACTGTAACAAAATCCGTGACACAGGCCACATACAAACTAAAGAGATGCTTACTTTTGCTCATGGACCTGGAGCCTCAAGTCCTACTTCAGCCGGCCTTGTGATTTGGGTTCCCAATGAGGATGACATCCCATGGCAGAAACCAGGAAGCAGAGAGAGAGACTGGGAGACTGAATCCTCAAGGTCTAAGAACCTGCACTAGGCCTTGCATCTTGAAAGACGACAGCACCTCGCAGTACTGCCGCCCTGGGGAACAAACGTTCAATGTACAGACTTTTGGAACACACTCACACCAATCATAGCAACTTACTTAGATAGTTTTAGAATATTCTATTATGTCTATAATACAATGGAATTAAGAATGTGGAAGAAATTTTCCAATCTATGGAAATAATAAAAAGTCCCTTTAGGATCAAAAATAGTTTCTAACACATGGGATGACTGAATCATCCATCAAAAGTGGGGATTAATGAGTCATGTGAGTCATACTTCTCCCCTTTCAACCTTTGTGAACTTAACACAGCTGAGGTCAGAGTAATCTTATTCTTAAATACCTTTAGGGAGGGAGATGGCGTATATTTAACACTCCTAAGAAGCGCTACTCTCTAATTACTTCTTCTGACATTTAAATCCATTTCTCCTAAAGTAGACAGCCACACAGAACGGAACTTCTCAAACAGATCAGAACCATAGAATTGAAGGCCCTGCAGGATCTCTGAAGCTTCAGAAGCTGTGTGAGGTTGTGTGGCGCTGAGCCAGCCGAGACCAGTATGTGACGTAAACTTGTAGTTAACACTTTGGAAAAAGAGACACAAATCCACAACAGGAGAACGTGCAAGAGATCCAAATGAAGGAGGAGGGGAAAGATGAAAGATGAAATTCCCTTTTCTAAGTCATACATACACACACTGTGCACAGCTCTGTGTTAAGTGTTACGAGGATTTGGAGTCTGAGCCTCCTTTTTAGTTAACAAAGGTGTGGGTAGCATAGATAAAAGCAGAATTGGGAAAGCAGAGGAGGCTCCATGTTATCAAGGAAAAATTGGAGGTGAGTTAGACCTAGAAGAAAATGAGACATTTTGTGAAACGAAATAAACATCATTTCTAGTCTCTTGTATTTCTGCATGGTCAACCTCTTACGTTGATGGTTACCGTTTCATCATTTCCTCATGTTTTTGCTCTCTGGCGTGAAGAGCACTGACGGGTTGCCTGGTACACTCCACCGCCCCCTTTGTGCACGAAAGGAAATCCTGAGCTCAGTGCACAGCCACAGAACGAGTTCACGTTCTAGGTCTTTTACAGTTGGACTTTGTGAAACAGATAAAGGGTTCATCTTTCAAGACTGGTTTTCTCTGAAATCTTACCAGCCAAACACTTCTGGGCCCAGATATGAGAAGAGAGAGCAGGGAGAGGAAGACAGAGAAAGAAAAAGAAAAAAAAAAAAAAAAGAATTCTTCCAAATCTGCATCACAATGTGCGGGTAAGATTTGCAACTCTTCTTTTCATTCCATTGATCTTTTATTGGTACAGGTGATAAATATTACTGCAGGTAAGGGACAGGAGAGTAAAAAGTATTCAGTAAAATAAAAAAAAAAAAAAAGGGAGACGGACAAGGAATGGGGCAGAAGAGAAAGAAGGAGAGTTTAGATACTAAACCATAGAGGAAAGCTTGCTGACCTGAGTACAGGAAAGGCTACCAGACCACTATTTCTGTCTTTCTGTAACACTCCAGGTTCCTAGAGCATGTCACTTCACTTCTGTGGGCTCATTTTTTTTGTAAAGTGTATGTTTGAAGGAGGGAGGAACTACTATGTGATTGTCAATATTCTGTCTAATCCAAAGAGAGATTGAAAAATGTGACACCGATTCGAGCAAATGAGATGACAGAATTGGCAAGGTGGGAAGGCATAAAAAGAGAGAAAAACTAAAGGGGAAAAAAGCCTAGAATTTTATTTTTTTGAATAGTTTTAAAGGTATCTTTTTAACAAGTGACTTAGGACAAATCACACACCTGAGTTCACCAGTCAGGCTTCATATCAGGAACAAATTAAACCAGTGGTTCTTGGAGTGTGGCCTTCAGACCACCAGCATCAGCAGCCTCAGAACCTTCTTGGTTCTGTACAAGGCCTAATGAGTTGTTAACTCAGGGAGCGAGGCCCAGAAATCTGTATTTCAATGAACTCTCTAAGTCGTTCTCATCCTTGGTGAAGTTTGGGGATTACTCAACACAATGTGAGTGGAAAAAATAAATAAGGATAAATAAGACTCTGGTACCATTTTTTGTGTCTTGCTTTAGGAAGACTGACTGTGTTTGTGCCTTTTTCTCTACAGAGAAAAGATACTTCTCTCGCCAGGGCTTCTGGTCTGTGGCTGGTGCCTCCATCCTGCTTCTCACTGCCTGTTTTATCACCTGTTGTGTTGGTGGGTTCCAAAAGTCCAATTCAACCAAATCCTCTGTGCTGCCTGCAATTTCTGTCCCCTACAAAGAGAGACATTATATTTCACATTTTCCCTATTAATTCCAGGCTGTTCCTCAAACAGGAAACCCCAACTGGTACAGCACTCTTACCAAATTTCAGTGCTCTCTGACTCATTTTTTTCATGATGGGTATTTTACATCTTCTTGGTGGTCTTGAGTTCTTTCTTTTGTATCACTAACATCAAGTCTTCTCTTTGAGATACAAGCTTGAAGCTTGGACTTACTGTCAAGAGCACAAACAAAATAAATTTTATGGAAGGAAGAGTAGAGAGAGTTCGAGTTGTCATAAGAGTGAGTGTAAACATTTTAGTTTCCTCTTGGGCACGTGAGTCTGAATTGAAGCGAATCTATCATTGTAAAAAAGAAAACCAAGAAATGTAGATACCCTATTATTTCTTTGAGCAACTGAACCCAGTGCTTCTGCATGTAGAAGAGTAGATAGTAAAAATATTAAATATTATTTTTAATTATGTTGTGAATACAAAACTGAAAAAAAATTTTTTTTGTCAATGCACTGTGCACTGTGCCCTTTATCTTACAGTAACATATAAGAGCTTTCAAATTTGTGAAAAGAAAAAGTTGCAGCCACATGAGAATTTCCCAGACATTCTCTGAGACAATGATGGATCAGGTATACTTGTCCCCAGATTTGAACATCAAAATTTATACATCAGCATTTTCTCTATTCTGAACTGACTCTGGAAAAAGTAAAATGATGTCCTATGTTTTTCAAAAACAAAATGCAATATCTCACCTGTGCTATGAAAGGAGTTGGTAAGGGTAAAGATACAAAATATTGGAAATGCAATTAGTATTGGGGTAGGAATTCTCACAGACATTAGAGTTTATTTACAATAAATTTGAGGTAAAGTATAATTTTACCTTTCATTCACTACTTCTTATGCAAAAAACTCATGAATAATGAACCTATTTTGTAAGGAAATTTTTGATTTGATAATCGATTCATCCATAAAAATATTTTCACAAGTGTGTATATTGATGAGTTTTTACAAAAGTAGGGCCGGTGAGATAGCTTAGCGGCATAAGCGCCTGCTGGGCAAGCATGAAGTCTTGAATTTGACTCTCGGAACCCACATAAAGGAAAAACAGGGCCGGTGATATCACTCAGCAGCACAAGCACTTGCCCAGCAAACGTGAGGTCCTGAGGTCAACTCACGGGACCCACATAAAAAAAAAAAAAGTAATATACCAGCATAACCAGCATATATGTAAGTGAGTAAGGGTGTCATCACCATAGTAGCCACTCTTTTGGCCCTAGGCATTCTTTCTTCCTATTCTGACTATCTTAAAACATAGATTGATTTCACCTGTTTCTGAGACTTCCTACATGCATTTTATGTTGTATTTTGTGTCTAGTCTCTTTGGCGCCACATGACTGTGATATTCACTTGGTGGTGTTTTCTGTACTTGAAGTTCATTCATTTACCTACTATGCAGTATTCCACTTGTGAACTTGCTGGTTTGGAAAGACATGTAGGTTGCTAAATTTGGACCTATCACAGTGCTGCTGTGAACAGTAATAAATTACTTTAGTTGCATTTGTACCTAGGAGTGGAATTCCTGTGTCAAAAGTCATCCTTGTATTCTGATTTAGCAGACAAGAGCAAAGAGTTTTCCAAAATTATTTTTATCACCAGCAGCAAATGAGACAACATTGTCCTACCTTCTCTTCCACCCTTGATATCCTCTGTTTTAATGGTTGTTTCTTTATTTTTTTGCCATTCTTGTGGATGGATAGGTGTACTATCTTATTATTTTCTCTTACGTACCATAGTTCTATTTCACATGTCCTTGATGGCTAAGGAAATGTACACATTTCACTTACTTGTTCATCATTTAACAAATTTTCTTTGGTGAAATTTCTGTTCAAGTCTTTTGCCCATGTTTCTAGTGGATTATTTTACTGATTTGTGGGAGTCATTTATAAATTCTGAATAAGTCCTTGGTTGAGTATATTTTGTATCATCCTATCCCACTCTGTGGTTTCTTTGTACCATCTCTAAATGGTATCCTTTGATTAACACAGTCTTAAATTTCATAAACCAGACACACAAGGTTAAATAAGACATTGTTTCTCTTGTATGATAAACAGAGTAAAATAAAGAGCAAAATAAAATACAGATGTTAGAATGTAAGGAGATATGTTGGTCTCAAAGTTGAAGGGGATAGGGGATCAAGAAGTGGATAGAGGGGAGATGGGCAAGGAATAAAGGATGAGAAAAAGAAATTGAGATGTGTTATGTACATGTACCAGCTCCACACAAGGAATGTAAACATCATGTACTGCAAATATGTACCGCAAAAAGGGAGATCAAGAGATGTGTTGCAGGGGTAGGGAGAGAACCATGAGAGAATGAAAAAAGTCATTAAGATGTGTTAGTATGTACATGTACTGACTTTTCATGAGGAATATAAACATTATGTATTGCACACACTAATAAACTAATAACTAATAAACTAATAACCTAAAATAAACTAATAAACTAAAAGAAAAACAAAAATACATTTTAAATTTCAATATAGCCCAGTTGAGGAAAATTGTTCTTTATGGTAAATGATTCTTTTATCTTATTTTTATTTTTATTTATTTATTTAATTGGGGGTGTTGAGACAGGGTCTCACTGTGCAGTTCAGGATGGGGTTGAACTCACTATGTAGCCCAGGCTGGCCTTGAACTTGCAGCAATCATCCTGCCTCAGCCTCCCTAGTGCTGGGATTATAGGCGTGTGCCACCATACCTGTCCTGTATCTTATTTTTAAACAAGTTTATGAAAGTATTGCACAATTTTTAACATAAAGATATATTTTTTACCTTTCCCATACTTGTGTACACATCGGAATTTAATTTTTATATAAATATAACATAGATATTGGGATTGATTTATTTCCAGGAGGATATGCAGATGGTCATATATTGAAAAGTTCATCATTTCCTCAATGCATATTAGTGTCACATTCTCAAAAGTCAAGTGCATATGTTAGATTTTTCTAGCTGTGTAGTCTTTTTTTTTTTTTTTTTGTGGGTACCGGGGGATCGACCTCAGGACCTCGCGCGCCAGGAGGCGCCCGTGCCACTGAGCGATATCACCGGCCCCTTTTTCGTATGTGGGTTCCAGGAGTCGAACTCGGGCCCTCGCGCTTGCAGGGCAGGCGCTTAAGCCGCTGAGCCATCTCACCGGCCCTAGCTGTGTAGTCTTTACTGTTTGTTTTTTTTTTTTTTTTTTTTTTTTTTTACCTGTTTCATGTCAATGTCATCCCTCATAAATTACTGTCATGTTATTTTAGGTCGTGATATCTAACACTGCTCCAAAGTGAACCTGCTCCACTCTGCTCTTCTCCATAAAGATCTACCATCTCAAATACTTTGGTCACTTGTGTTTATCTGTACTTTTTGGACAGAAGTGTCAGTTTCACAACACTCATACATGCAAACAGACTTTGTGTCAATTTTCAGAGCACATTTTTAACTTATAAATGAATTTTTAAAATGATACTTTATGTATTGACTATTTTAACAACTATGTATTTATAACCCTCTATCTACTCCAGTCTTCATTAATGTTTCAGTAATAAATTCATTTTAAGGGTAGAACTTTTGTACATATTTCTTTCATTTTTCTCTGAACTTGAATTTTTCATTGCCAGCATGAATGATATGAACCACACTGAGACGTTGTGCTAATTATTACAATTTGTAATAAGTTTTGGTATTGTGATGTCTGAGTGCTTGAATTTTGTTCTTTCGTAAGATTGTTCTGGCTATTCTGAATACTGAAATGTGTGCTTTCCCGAGAATGTCAGGGTCAGTTTAAACATTCCTTTAAAAAATGTCATCTGGGAATTAGATAGGTATGTGGAATCTGTAAATCAATTTAGGAAGTTACTTGCATCTTCATAGCATTAAGTCTTCAACTGAATGAACATGAATTGTCTTTCCTTGTATTTATTGTGATAATACGGTCCGGTGTGGTGGCAACATGTCTATAATCCCAGAACTTGGAAAGCTGGAGTAGAAGGATCACTGCAAGTTCAAGGCCAGACTAGGGTACACAGTAAGACTCTGTTTCAAGAAACCAAAAAACCAAAAACAAACAAGAAAAGAAAAAAACAAAAACAAAAACAAAAACAATTGTGGTCTCAAGGCGCACTCATTTCTTACAAATGACTCAATCGATCTTCAAATATAAGATTATGAAAAGACTGGCCAAATGGTGACTGTTAGCAGAAGAAAGCTCTTCTCTGACTTCCTACACATGAACAAAATACATGATCTGAATTAGACAAAGTTATTCGACTTTGGCACGGTTGGGACAAGAATGATTTATTCTCCTACTCTTCTCTTTCTGCTCTACACCTGCAGTGATGCTCAGGTGTAAGAGAACTTATGCGAGACATTTCAGAACTTGTAAAAGAGAAAAACTAGCAAAAGCCTAAAGAAAGAGGAGAGTGTGTAGTAAGTAACGATCACAGTTAGTGTGCAAATGAAAAGAAACGCATGGAGAAATTCCCTAGAGTGAAAAGGCTGGGGAGACGTCAGTGAACAATTACCTTCAGGTTAATTTGATAATGCTTACATTCTGTTGGCCTATATTTCTCTTCATCTCCCCTTTCCCACCAAACCATCAGGCAAAAACAGGTTTTAAGAGTGCCATTTTGGAGAAAAGAGAAGCATAGAACATTTACTCATTGGGTGGAATTGGACAAAGAGAAGGTAGGAAGAATTGTGGTAGTGGAGAGGAAAGGTAGAAAACAGAGACTGATAATTCAACAGAAGAACACATAGCAAGGTTATGTGTTGCAGGTATAATCACCCACACACACTCCACAGCCCTGAGGAATAAATACTGCAGAGTTTGCACATCATCACCTCCCCACTCTCCTCATGTTTTGGGGGCATACCCCAAATTTCTGGCCCAGTCCTAACCCTTCCCTCGTCCTGCGTCACTATCCCTGTAGTTGAACTTACTGTTGTCATATATTATACCATATTTCCTTGGAATTTTTAATTCTAAGTCACCGTGTCTTAGCTCTCAGAGAAGTAGAGATATCATTGTCCAGAAAAATTCAATAAGAACAAGATGCAAATTTAGTATTCCCTATCACAGTGGGGCCTTCCCACCCACTGCCTCACCCAAGGCTCCTGGATTTTTAGCTTTTACATTGGCAATTTATGTTTTTTCTGAACTAAAAAGTTGTGAAAATGGAAGAAGCAGAGTCCCAGACTAAAACAGAGAGTACTTGTTACAAAGAAGTTAGCAGGGCCAGGATTTGCACAGAGCTGAAAATAAACATACTTTTAATATGGAGAAGACGTGGGACAACCTGTTACACTTTTTGATGCTCAGGCTAAGGAAGTCACAGCTTCAGCCACTATGGGAGGTTATAGGACCTGGCAGGGTCTGACCAGCCTCAGCCCTTCCCTTTCCCGTCCTCTTCCCTTAATAGAACTCAGCCCCATTCTGATGTTAAATAAGAGAATGCTCATGGTTCCTAGAGGCATCACCACTGCCAGAGAATAGCAGGATCATAGGAACAACATCCAATGAGCTGTTTGTCAGAGAAAGAGTGACCCATGTCTGAGCAGGAAGAGACAAAGCTCAGAGCTCATTGCTGCCAATGATGCATTTCTCCAAATGTTTGTTCCTGAACCAATCTGAGAAAAGAAAACATTTCCTGAGGTGAGAAACTTGTTTTTTTGGTTTTTTTTTTTTTTTTTTTTTAAGGATTAAGTGTCCTTCTTGGCACATTGGAAGTGTCTGAAATATTTGCCCTAGAGAGGGTGTCAGATGGTCTCCTCTCCTGGGGGAGAAAGGAAAGAATTCTGCACCTACTTGAAGCTGAGACAAATTTCCCCACTGTCTGGATAAAGAACATGCGACAGTCAAAACATCACCAGGGTATCCCCCCTGAATCCTTGGCTCTGCATCAGTAGGAAAGCCAGACCTCTTCCTCCAAATGCGCCCTGAAAAATCGAGCAAGAAATTCCACTTCCTCATCCAGTGTAAGAATGACAGAAGTGTTCCAGGGAAGTGATTTTGGAAGAGTATCTTTATATTACTGTCATTTCCTGGGGCTGCCTTTACAAATTACCACAAACTAGGTTTAAACTAAGAGATGTATATTCTCACAGTTCTGGATGCAAAAAGTCCACAGTCAGGGCACTATCAGGGCCACATTGTTAGTGCAGGGTCTAGGGGAGGATGTTTCCTTGACTAGTCCTAGCTTCACATGCTTTCCAGCATCCTTGGCAGACTTTGGCTGTAGAAACATCACTCCTATTTCTGCCCCCAACATCACATGGTATTCTCCTTGCTGTCTTCATCTCACATAGCATTTTTCTGTTTATGTCTGTGTCTAAATTTTTCCTCTTATAAGAATAACAACAATAGAATTAGGGCCACCCTAATCAATATGATCACATCTCTTTGATTTGATCTACAAAGATGGAATTTTCAAATGAAGTCATTCCCTGAACTATTTGAAGGGCAAGAGTTTGAGAGAACACTATGGTACCTAGTATATACCTCATTCCTGAAACTGGCAAAGCCCACTCTCAGTCACAGAGCTTCAATCCATAGCCCAGAGCTTTGCACTCACCATACCACCTCTCCCCAGGGTCCTGCTCACCCTTGTTGTCTGTGTCACAGTGACTGGGAGCTCAGGCCACAGAGTGGACTCTCTGTCCTCCATCTGGAAAGTGCTCTGCTGCCCAAGCCAGACACAACTTTCAAAAAAGACAAAGCACACCTCAGGTATCTACTGCATTGAATGAACACATTCTGAAGAACATCATGGGATGCATTATCAGGACAAACTATGTTCAGTTCCCAGTTTGATCCCCCAAAGAACTGATGTCAGGAGGGATCTGCAAGGCCTCAGACACCATGGGTGTCAGTGCCACTCTTTTGGGCTAATAGAAACAAATCAATAATACAACCTGAATTAATCCTCCATTGTTACATATATGACCCAAACAATGCTCCAAGAAATACTATTTAAAAGTGTCACCATTAGTACTGTCAGGTATTTTTCATCATATAAGAACTAATGCAAAGCCAGAGTTCCCCCAGGAAACAGAATCCAGATGCAGATGCAAGGGTAGGAAGTTGACTTAGGAATACTCTTTCAGGGGACCAAAGGTGACTGATTTACAATGGAGAATGATTTGAACTGTAATGCAGTCATAACATGGGCAGATGATCTCACGGGGACGTCAGGAGCTGGGGTGGGCTTTAATAGTTATTCCAAATGGAGAAAGAGGAACTGGGTCTTTATAGCCATGTTCTAAAGAGCAATTTGATAAGGACTGTCCCCAGGAAATACAGTACCCCAAGCCCATAGCAGCAGGGGAGTGAATGCTTTCATCATGAAAGGGGGCACACTCAGCTCACAACACAATAAACACATGTGACACTGATTCACTTGCTTTGTATGTTAAGTATAAATTATAGCCTGAGTTCTGCCAGCTTATTCTTTTTTTTTTTTTTTGTGGGTACCCAGGGTCGACCTCAGGACCTTGCGTGCCAGTAGGCACCTGTGCTGCTGAGCTATATCACTGGCCCTATTTTTCGTATGTGGGTACCAGGAGTCGAACTCAGGACCTCGCTCTTGCCAGGCAGGCGCTTATGCCGCTGAGCCACCTCACCAGCCCCTGCCAGCTTATTCTTATTGGATGCTTCTGTGCCTCCTTTTTTGTGAAAAATTGTAAAAGAAGTGTTACTAGAACAAGCTATAAACCCCACCAGTGTAGTTGATTCTCAAGCCCACAAATCTGAGTCACCATGTCCCTATTCTATATTTCCCTTACACTCTGTGGAGCCTCTGGTACTGTGAGTGTCCCATCTTATGAGGTGTCACATTGTTACCCCTATGGGTGTGAAACTGAGGCCCCGTACTCAGACTGTGGGGCTGCACTTGGATACTTGTTATCAAAGTGGGAAAGAGCATGTCAAGAGAGTGCCAAGTAGAAAACCTGAGTGCCTTGCTTTACAGTACAGAGGACTGGACTCAGGGCCTTTATTATGGCTTGTGTCTAGATGTCTCCCCAAAGTCTCATGCAGCCATAGGTGGGGCTTTTCCAGAGGTGGCTGGATCTAGAGTGTGTGATGCTGGGATTAAGCAAGTGTGATTATTAATTAGTCCACTAAATGGTTGGGCATAGTTCTGGGTGTGCGTGCTACCCACCCTAAGGGCAGGTAGCCTAGATAGAGTATAAAGGGACAGAAAGAAAATGCTATTGCCACTTGTCAGTTGTCACTTGCAGCCTTCTACCTGCCTGCTTTGTGATGCCTCTCTGCTATGCCACCCTGCCTTGGAGCCAGCCAACTATGAACTGAAACGTCTACAAACTGTGAGCTACAAAATTCCTTTCCTTCTTTAACTTTCGGTGTCAGGTATTTTGTCTCAGCAACAAGAAAAATAATCAAGACAGCCTTCTCACTGTGCTAAATCCTCAGCCACTTTTTCAAAAAGTTTTGGAGTCAAGGCATTACCAACTCACTAAATTGTCCAGGCTGGGTTTGGACGTGCAACCCTTCAGCCTCAGCCACAATTGTTCAGCAACACTCTTCTTCCTGGTGACAATGGCTGATGAGCATAGTCATGAGGTTTCTCTTTTCTTCTCTCCTGATCATTTGCCATGATTATCCTGAAATTATAGATCAGCAGCAATGGCTTAAAGTTTAATGAGGCATTTAGTGGGTACTCTGGTTGCATTCCTTTACATTTGATAACTATAAATCTACAAATCATTGAATTGGTTATGGAATCCTAAATTCCTCAAAAGCACTATTGGGAATAAAGGTAGCAGAGTCCCTGTTGCTTACTAAGATGCTCAGGTCCATGTGTTCTTTCCTGATGGGCATACGGGACCGTATCATTGACTTAGCCCATATACACTAAGCTTTGGAGGACAGACCCCATCCATTCAGGTATTCATCTCCAAGCTAGTGCTTCATGCCTTCCAGAGAGAGAGAGAGAGAGAGAGAGACCTCAAGGGAAAGCTTTACACATTTAAATAAAGTGTTCATATGTCAACACCAATTCAATGCTATACTGCATACAGCGTAGTTTTATTTAATTAAGTCAATGTCCAAGTATATTATGTAGTGTAAAAACTGAGCACTAGTGGCCGGTGAGATATCTCAGCAGCATAAGTGCCTGCCTGGCAAGCACGAGGTCCTGAGTTCGACTCCCAGTAGCCACATAAAAAGGAAAAAAGGGCCAGTGATATCGCTCAGCGGCATAAGTGCCTGCTGGCAAGCACGAGGTCCTGAGTTCGACCCCCGGTACCCATATAAAAAAAAAAATAAAAACACTGAGCACTAAAATGCATACACATTTAGAAAGATGTATTTTAAGACACAATAAACAGGTAGATTTCTAAAAAATGTTCATGTAACAAAATAGGAGGAACAAAGGAATGAAAATAGAACAGATACAAATAATAAAAAGACAGATATGTCTTAATAGATCAATAATTGCATAGACTATAAATGATCTATATGCCCATCAATTAAAAAACTAAAATTTATGGAGTAGATTTTTTCAAATAACCTAAATACATGTGCCATCTACCAAGAAGGCACTTCGAATATGCCACAGTTGCAAGAAAGTGAAACAATCACAAAACGTATACCGTATACCAATGGAATAATCAAAGAAAAGTAGAAGGAAATAAACATTCCCAGAGGCATTGCATACTATAAAAGGGATAAGCAACAAAATATACTGGCCACAAATGCATAAGATCCACACAAAATACATAAATGAACAACTCTGAGCTGAGACTAAATAAATCATCTCAATAGTTGAATAATTATTAAACAAAATTTATAGTCAGAAACCTTCCAAAAAGAATGATATATTCACAAACCAATACAATAGATAATTACACAAAAAATTTGAGGAATTAACAATATTACCTACTCTTTTCCAGGACATGGGAGAGAAGAGAACAGTCTCCCATTACAAGGGAGCAAGCCCCTCAGTGGCAGCCAAGCTACTGGAAAGGACTCCTGTCCTTCCCACCCGCCCCTCTGAAAGAGTAACACAGCAAACGAGATGTTCACAGACCAGAGCACCAGAGAAAGTGAAAGCCAGAAAGCAGTGTCTGAGATGGCACAGGCGGGACCTTGGTAAAGTAGGAAACAAGCACACAACCTTGATTTGAGCACTGAAAGAGGCTGCCTCGGGGATTTCCAAGAGTGTGCAGAGCTGTGAATGGGAGACCCTGGAGAGAAAAAGACTTGGAGTGGCCCCAGTGTCAATCACAAACTCATTCTTCCCCCAAACACTGGCAGTGCTCTGACCATGGGATATTAGGCTCACTTCCCACTGCTCAACATTTAAAGTCTGCATGGGACACACAACCACCCGTCCACCACTGGGGAATGCTAAGCCCTAAGGCACCACCAAGTTCCCAGGCTGGAGGGTGACACTTTGTAGAGAAAGGACAGGAGTTAGAGGGTTTCCCAGAGGATTTGGGGCCCACTCATCGGGAACCATATTGAAAGAGAACAACAGTGCAGTCACAGGGTTTATCATTCAGGGAAAGGAAAGATCAAGAAGGCCCTTACAGAAATCAGCAAAAAGATTGGGTACTGAGCCAACCACACTGCACCCTCCCCTCCCTGACCTAACTGAAGAAGTCTGATCATAAGATAAAGGCAAAAACCTCTGGACAGAAGAAACAGAAACAAAAACAAAGCCAAGATTAAGCAAAACGCGGCCTCCTGGCCTCACGTGGGGAGGTGGACTCAGCGGTCCTTCCAGATCCCCAGGAGTCCTCAGTCACAGAGAGGCATTTCAGGAAACCATAGGAGGGCACTGAGACTTCCACGAGCTGGCTGTCCACTGAAACAGGTGAGGAGAAAAATCACCACTTGGTCACAGTGACGATCTGTGCAGCACAGGGATACAAAAGCAACCAGACTCAGAAATCCATCCAAACCTCACCTACAAACAAAGCTTCCACATTTGTGAGCATAAAGGAAGAGCTCTAGATTACCTCAGAGTGCAATATAAATAGGATTGTGAAGACGCTTCAGTTTTGTGTGCTTTTAACTGTGGGGATTTTTTATGTGTTTTGCTTTTTTTCTTCATTCCTTCTCTGTCTGTCTCTCTCTCTCTCTCTCCCTGTCACTCTTTCTTCCTATTTCTTCACTTCCTTTTTTTCCTATTCTCCTTTCCTTTAGCATATATATGGGAGGTGTCTGTATGTGTGAAAAGGAGAATAAAAACTAACCAGTGCTATAAATAATACCTATTATGGGCAAGTCAGGGGAATCCACATCAAAAATGGGAACTGAGGATTCCAAAACAAGCTATTGACATATGACTAGTTTCTGACCTTATAACACCATCCTTCAATCTCCAATCACACTTTCCTCCCTCTGCATCCCTTCTCTTGCACCTACAAATATTCTCTCAAATCTCCTCTCCACTGTCCTTCACTCCAGTTATTAAAACAGTATTAAGAGAGTTTAATCTCTATTTCTCACATTTCCTACTTACTTTTCTACTTCGTTTCTTTCTGACCTAACTCCTTCCCTTTTATTTCATTTTATCTTTTCCTGCCCACCACATTCCACCCTACAAGTCAGTAGTAATACATTACATTCTTTATAGGTCACTGAAAAAAAGGTGAAATTTTCAATACAAGTTTTAATATACATAATTGACGCACAATTGGATATGTTGATGAATTTGGTAGGGATTTTTCTCTTTGCAACACACTGAAAAGGTCTGAACTAGAAAACTAAATGGGTTGAAGAGGTATATGAATATCAATACACGAGCAAAGCCAGTCACATCAAAGGGAAGAAGACACTAACTAAAGGATTTCCATACTATCAAAAGAGTCTTCCCATTCTAATTGATCCTCAGTCCTTAGTGTGCTTACACACATACACACACACACACACACACACACTAGAATCATGAAAAAACAATAAAACAAAATACCTCCAAAAATTATTAACTCTCCCTAACCTCATCCAATTGGCAATAATAAATGGGAAGTCAGAAAACCAAATAGCTGAAATACATCAATAGATAAAATGAAGAAACACCAAAAAAAAAAAAATCAAGATTTTCAGTGAGTTCAAAGACAATGTAACTAAACAGATGAGGGACTTATTGATAAAATAATCAGGGAGCTTATGGAAGACACAGATACTGAGACTTTGGCAGGAAAATGGATGCACCTTGTCTTAGTTACTTTTCTCTCATTGCTGAGACAAAATATCCGACACCCAAGTTAAATGTGGAAAGGCTTATTTGGCTCACAGTGTGTAGAGGTTTCAATGCATAATAGGGTGGCTCCAAGGCAGGATGGCTTGGCAAAGGGGAAATGCAGAAGAGAACCAGATCATGGCAAGCAGAAGACAGCAAAATCAATCAAGAGAGAGACAAGACTCTTTGTGTCCCTTATTTTGTATGCAGGCTACCTGCCTAGGGCAGGTGTAGCACTCACACCCTTAATCCTAGCCAGAACTATGCCAAACCAATCAGTGGATTGATTTACTAATCACATACCCTTGATCCCACCATCACACACTTTAGATTCACCCACCTCTGAAAAAGCCACATCTAAGACTGCATTTGGGGGGACATCTAGACACAAACAATAACACACCTGGAAAATGTAATGTTCAGTGAAATCAACTGGACAGACAGGCTGAAATACCAGGCTGAAATGGTATCTCTCATTTGAGTAAGGCAAAGTACAGGCAAAGAGATAAATAGAGGATGGATAGAAGGAGACAAGGGGATATTTCCTTGCAAATGAGAAAGAATACAAGAGAAAAAGGGCAAGGGGTAAGGGAAAGCAGAGGGAAAAATAACTTGAATAAAGAGATGCCATGTACAGGAACCTAATAATGAATGTAAACATTATATGCCATAAGTATGTTCCAAGAATGATAATATCAATAACAATGAAAACAGGAAAGGGAAATTAGGGGAGATGAGGGAGGTATAGTGAAGGAGATTACAAAAAAGGAAGCAAGTTTTATTGTATACATCTACCCACTCTCCATGATGATTGTAAAATGCATGTAAACATGTACTAATAAAAAATAAAACAGTATAAAAAAGAAGGTACAAACAAAAAGCAGGGTGATCTAACCAAGATGATACAAGATATGAATGACCATTTTAGTAAAGAAATAGAGTCCATGACAAAGTATCAAACTGAAATCCAGGATAGAAAAGTTCCATTGAAGTGGATAGCAAAAATGACCAATGTGAGGAGAGAGTGTCAGAACTAGAAGATAGGATTGATGTAGAACATATAATAAAAGATACCTTAAAAACAACAAAAGATCATGGAAACTGGATCCAATAGATGCTAGATTACAAAGAGAGAGCTAATCTAAGAATAACAGGATTCAGAGAAAAATTAAATGGCAGCATAAGAGGTATAAATGTGTACTTTTAAATCAACAGAAAAATTTCCAATAATCCAACAAATGGGTAAATGTGGTATATAGAACCCACCAAAAATCTATGATCAAGATAGAACTAATCCATAGTTAAAATCCCAAAGTCTAATGCAAGACCAGAATTTTTTAAATTGCTACAGAAAAGCAACAATTAAGTTATAAACCTGTTAGTATCGCAGCAGATATTTCTACACAAACCTTAAAGTTAGAAGAGCTTGCAGTGAAGCTTTTCAAACCTTAAAGAAAACAACTTGCAACCTAGATTAATATATCCAGACAAATATTTTTCAATATTGATGGAAAAATAAGGACTTTCCCTGACAAAGAACACCTTAAGAAATTCCTCACTACCAAACCAGGAATACAAAAAATACCCAAGGATATCCTAGTCAGAAACAATGAGGAGATTAAGAAATATACCATAAGGAGAATAATGGAATGAATACATCAAGCAAGAGGAGCCATTAAACAAAACGGACATACAGGAACACGACAGAAAAATAATGGAATGACAGGAATCAATCAGTACCTTTCAGTCATAATACTCAATGTAAATGTTTATAATTTTCCAATCAAAAGATATGGATGGTATCAAAAAACAAAACACAACTCTAAGAGACACACCTAATCAATAAAGAAGCTCATGGACTAAAAATGAAACAGTAAAAAACAATTTTCCATTGAACAGGAAGCTGAAAGCAAGCAGGAGTAGTACTAATACTATCTTGGCTTTCAAGCAGAAACTGATGAGAAGAAACAAGGAAGGTCACTACATACTGTAAAGGGAACAACTCAGTAGAAAGAGATAACAATTTTAAATATATATGCACCAAATACTGGCATTTCCAACTTTATAAAATAAATGCTTCTGGATATTTAAAAAATCAGATAAACACCAACACAATCATATTGGGGACCATTAGTATCCCACAGTCACAAATACAGATTAATTAGCAGAAAAAAAAATCAACACAGAAAATTAGAGCTGAACAATATGGTGGAACAAATGAACTTAATAAATATTCTACTCAACAACAAAACATACATTTTTCTTAGCAGAACCAGGAAATTTTCTCCAAAATACACCACTAGTAGGCCATAAACTATGCTTACTTAGGCAAATGCAAAATAATCATATTATCAAATCATTCCGCCAGCACACTAGAAATCTGGCAAAAGATACCAAAGAAATTATCCAAAAAATGGAGATTTAATAATGCAAAATTGAATAATCAGTAAGTCACAGAAGACATCAAGGAAGAAATTAAAATGTTCCTAGAGCCAATTAATAATAGCTGCACAACATATCAGAACTAATGGGACACATGAAAGCAGTCCTAAGAGGGAGTTTATACCTGCAAATGCCTACACTACACAAAGTGATTCCAAATAAATAACCTGATGATGCACGTCAAGGCCCTAGAAAGAAAAGAAAATTCCAAATCTAAAACTAGTACAAGGAATGAAATTACAAAGGTCATAGCATTAATTTTAAGAATTGATACTAAAAAGTACAAAACAAAATCAATGAATTATTTGGTTCTTGAAATTGATAAAAAAAAATAATAAACCCTTAGCCAAACTTAAAGCAAAGAAAGAAAAGATCCGTATCAGTGCTATCAGAAATGACAAAGAAGTTACAACAGACTCTGGAAATTCCATCTGATTAAAATAACTACTTCTGCATATTGATCAATTTCATCATAGGGACTTTGTACCTATACATGACTTATCTCAATTCCTCTTTTTTTTTTCAATCCCTTGTCCTCGCTTCAATCCCTCTTTGCCTCCTCATTTACAAAAGATTTGTTTCCATTTCTCCCTCTTTTCTTTTTTTTTTCTTTTCCTTTCTTTTCTTCCCCCCTCCCCTCTCCATTGTTCCCCTTCCCAGTTGAGTATTTTCTTCCTATTTCACAATATCTAGTATATATTCTGGTCCTTATTTACACTTTTGATTTCTCACACCAGAAAAACAATGCAACATTTACACATGTGTTTAATTTATTTCACTTAAGATTATGGTCTTAAGGTCCATCCATTTACCTATAAATGTCTCAAGTTTATCCTTCTTCATGGCTGAGTAGTACCCCATTGTATACAAAAAAACACATCTTCTTTATCCATTAATTTGTTGATGGGCATTTGGGCTGTTTTCAAAACGTACCAATAAACTTAATTAAGAGAAAAAAATAATGTAAACTAAAACCAAAGCAGCAAATAAATCCTTTTTCTTAAAATAAAAAAGTACCAATAAACTCAATTAAGAGGAAAAAAATAAATATTTGATAACTTATATTCAATTACATGACAAAGAAGTCCAAGCCTTTTTAGTCCAAGGAAATTGGAGCATGGAATGACTTGAAATCCTAAATGTGAAATCCCAAAATCTTACTGTCCACACAGTAAGATTTATCTTCCCCTTCTCTTTTTTGGCCTTTAAAAGGTTCATTATTTGAAAAGTTTCTACAATATTTTTGTAGAAACTGTATTACATAGAACTTCTAAAAGCAAAATAACCGTAGAAATATACAAGCCCTGTTGTATCTTGCATCATCCTCAACAGCAGTGAGACAGGAAAATACTGCTTATACTGAGTCCCTGAGAATTAAGGACATGCCTATTCAATAGTTAACAGGCTTTTGCTTTTGCTTTTGTTGCCTCTTCTGTGCTAAACATAACAAAACTCTAGAGAATCAGAAAGAAATAAAACTCAGTCATTTTTCTCCAAATACCCATATAAGTAGATTTCTTCAAATCTACTTACATGGGGAAAAAATAAAATGTTCTTTCAAGAATTGAGGAAAACACATAACTCTTGATCATAGAGTATTCTCATGAAATAGTATGAAACTACTCTGTTAATATTAATAATAATGTTGGGGCTGGTGAGATGGCTCAGCGGCATAAACGCCTGCCTTGCAAGCGCGAGGGCCCGAGTTCGACTCCCGGATCCCACATACGAAAAAGGGTTTGGTGATATCGCTCAGCGGCACGGGTGCCTGTTGGCGCGCGAGGTCCTGAGGTCGACCCCCCGGTACCCACAAAAAAAAATAATAATAATAATGTTAATTTCTCTAAATATATTTCATTTTTTCCTTTCAGAAAAACCAATAAAGTAACTACTTAGAAAACTACTATTCCAGTACATTGAGGAATGAAGCTGAAACTTCTAGACACATATGAATTGTCAAAACTGAGCCAAGAATATACGAAAAACCTGAACAGCTCAATAATAGGCAAGAAAATTGATAAATATCAGTATTTGAAAAAAAAGCTACCAATTAAGAAAGCCCAGGATATGCTGGGTAACCTGGTGAATTTTACAAATACTTCAGGGAAGAACTAATGTCAACATTCTTCAAAGTCCTCCCCAAAATTGAAAGGGAAGGGACACTGACAAACTCATCCTTGGAAGCTAGCACTAATCTGACACCAAAACCAAGCAAGAACTTGACTATGAAAGAAAATTGCAGACCTATTTCCTTAATAAACTTAGATACAAAAATCATCAGCAAAATATTTTCAAACAGAACACAATAAATCATTCAAAAGATCACAGTCATGACCAGGTTGGTTACATCCCCTGGGTGCAATTATGATTTAACATACCCAAATCAATAAATGCAATATATCATATAAAAAGAACTAACAATCACATTATCATCTCAAAATGCTGAAAAAGCCTTTGAACAGAATCTAACATCCACTCATGTTTAAAACCTTGACAAAAATTGAAATAAAAAGAACTTACCTAGAGATGATGAAAGTCAGTTATGACAAACCCACTACCGACATCATATTAAATGGGGAAAACAGAAAGCATTCCCACTAAATTCAGGAACAAGACAAGGGAGTTCCCTGTCACCACTCCTGTTTAATATATATAGTACCTAAAACTTCAGTCAGAGCAACTAGGCAAGAGAAATAAAGAGGATTTGAATAGGGAAGAAAGAAGGCAAAATATGCTGAGGTGAAGATGACCTAGTTATCTTCAGGATCCAAAAATTCCACCGAAAGACTCTTAGAACTAATAAACAAATTATGCAAAATGGTATGATACAAAATGAGTACACAAAAATCAACAGCATTCTACTCCAAGCATGAAGTCAGTGAGAAAGAAATCAGGAAAACAATGTCATTCACAATAGTCTCAAAAATGTTAAGTATATAGAATTAACATAAATAAGGAAATGAATTGCATCCATAAAGAAAGGAATATTGCTCTGGAAAAACAAAGATTGAAGAGGAAATTAGAAAAGGGAAAGATATTCTCTGTTTTTGAACAGGCAGAACTATCATCTTCAAAATGGCCATATTCACAAAAATTATATATAGATTTAATGCAATCCCCATAAAATACTATCAGGTTTTTTTCACACAACTAGAAAAAGTAATTTTAAAATTTATAAGGAAACAGAAGAGGCCCAGAATAAACAAAGCAATCTGGGGAAACAAGGGTAAGGCAGGAGACAATACAGGCCCTGGCTTCAAGTCTATAATAAAAAGCCACTGTAGTAAAAACAGCAAGGTATCGTCACAAAAAAGACATATTGAATGATGGAATAGAATAACTGATTCAAAAACAAACTCAAGCACCATCAGACAGCTGATTTTTTACAAATGAGGCCGATAATATACACAAGAGAAAAGATAGCCTTTTTAACCAATAGTGCTGAGAAAACCGGTTATCCACACGCAGACAAATGAAACTTCATTCAAATTTTTTACCCTGTATTAAAATAAAATAAAAATAGATCAAAGACCTATATATAAAAACAGAAACACTGGATCTGCTGGACAAAATAAAAATACTAGTAAAACTCTCAAAGACATAAACATCAGCAAATACTTCCTGAATACAATGCCAGTTGCACAACAAATAATGCCAAGAATCAACAAATGAGAGTGTATTAAGTAAAAGGCTTATGCACAGCAAAAGAAAAAACCAGCAGAGTGAAGAGACAGCTTACAGAATAGGAAAATATTTTACCAGGTTTTCCTCAGACATAGGACTAATATCTAGCATATATAAAAACTAAAAAATTAAACTACCAAAAATAAAGAATCCAATCAATAAAATAGGCAATTGAAACCAATAGACAATTTGAAGAAATAGAAATGATCAGTTAATACATGAAAAATGCTTAGCATCTTTAGCCATTAGAAAAATGCAAATCAAAACAACCCTGTGATTTCACCACCTTCCAGTAAGAATGGCCATTATCAAGGACTCAGTATTTGGCAAGGTACGGGGAAGTTGAAGCCCCTTACATTGCCAGGCAGGCGCTTATGCCGCTGAGCTATCTCGCCGGCCCAAGATATGAATTTTAAATACAGACACAGACATTTGAGAGTCATCAGTGGAAAAATATATGAAATCCAAACCATAATCATAAAAAATGTGGCAATTACATTAATCTGAGAAAAAGTAGAGCCTAAAATGAAAGATCTGACAATAAATAAAGAATAACATTAAGCAAGGATAAAATCAAAATTCATCAAGGCAAATAAAACTGTCATAATAACTACCAAAATTTGAGATCTTCCCATTTGCCACAAAATGAATAAGCATGGAAGCTATTATACTAGGTGAAATAAGCTATATATAGAAAGAAAAAGTATTGCATGACCTCACAAAATGTGGAACCTACAAAAAATGCAAACATTAAAATGCATATATATAGGGAACAGATTAATAGTTGCCAGGAGCAGGGAGATGAGGGGGAAATGGGAAAATGTAGGTGAGAGAATACATAGTAGTAGACACACAGTATGAACACATTTGGAGATCTAATATGGAGTATGATGGGGGGAGAATTAAAAAATTGAAAATTTTTAAAAATTAACTGTTAAGATATGAGAATGAAAAGAGAAATGTAAGATAGATGATCCTATTAAGAAGTAAAATGCAATTACAGTGGTAGAGAACAGGCACTGGAAAGAACAAACAAGAAAAAGTAGAAAAAAGATAAACAGCGGAAATGACATGAAAAGAAACAAAAACTGAAAAAAAATGGAAGAAAAAGATAAAAGGTGAAAAAAAGAAAGTAAAAGAAGAGAAAAAATAAAGCAGGAGAAAAACCTCTAACCATGAAAAAACTTGATGAAAGAAAGAAAAAATAGTACAAACTAGGAAAATCAAAAAAAGACTGAGTCAAAGAAAAAAATGCCTGTGTGAACGAGTGAGCGGTTTCTATGATTTGCAGTCTTGGGATCCAGCTTGACAGGATTTTCCATGCCTAGTTTTAGGCCCTTGGGTCTTCCAGGTGCCTCCTTGCCCTAGAGACACCTCTCTTCCTTACCTTCAGACCAGGGTTTCCATTCCAGCCATGGCATGTCCTTGTTCCTGTTGGTTGATGAACACATTCAGCCCTCTGTTCTCTGCTGCACATAGGCTGCAAAGTGTGGTTCAAGTGGGCTGCTGGACTTAACGTCCAGTCCTGAGGTCTGGCTGCCGTTTACTTGCTGGT
The DNA here is from genome assembly GCA_028451465.1 of Erethizon dorsatum. Classification (NCBI taxonomy): domain Eukaryota; kingdom Metazoa; phylum Chordata; class Mammalia; order Rodentia; family Erethizontidae; genus Erethizon; species Erethizon dorsatum. The sequence continues at coordinate 28,901,856 of CM051831.1, forward strand.
GATGCCTTCGATCTGGACTGGACAGCTGGTTAGTCTTTGCCTCTGTGGTTCTGTGTTGTGCAACGCTGGGGGCAGGGTGCTGCTCCTCTGTCATGGACCTGCTCTCTCAGGTCGTGGTGGTGGTGGGGGTCACTGCTCTGGGTCTTGTCTCTCACATGAGGGAACATTGTTGGAATAAACTACATTTTTTCCTGATGCATCGTTCTATTTTTTGTTGGGTATAATGTTTTTTGTGTTAAAGATTTTTGTCTCTATTTTTGAGTAATACTGTTTCATAGTTATTTTATTTTCTTGTAGTGCCTTAATTTTGATATTAGCAGCACACTGACATCTCAAAATAAATTATAATGTGCTAATTCTTCTTCATTTACAAAGAAATAGAGCTGGTATAATATTTTTGCTTAAATATGTGATACAATTTTCCACAGTGGGAATGTATTAAATTTTGAATTCTATTTTTAAATTAAATTTAATGTGATAGTGATTTTTAATTGGTATTTAAAACTTACATACAAATTCATGGGATATCATGTACTCTTTTGATACAGGTATGTATTGCATAATATCTAAATCAGGATAAACATAACTTTTTGCTCAAATATTTATTGTTTCTTTAAGATGAAAGGTTTCAAAATCCTTTCTTGTAGCTTTTGGAAGAACACAGTATGTTACTAGTATCCAAGCACCCAACTAATACCACAGCAGAAGTTCTTTTTCTTGTGAAGGTAAAATTTAGTATCCAATGATCAACTTTTCCCCATCAATCCCTAATCCTTATACTTCCAAATTTCTCATGACCCAGTTCTACTTTCAAATCCATGGTTAATTTTTTTTCACATATGAATGAGGTCTTGTGGTATTTATCTTACTGTGTTTATTTTAGTTAACAATGATATTCATGTCCATCCATGTTGTCACAAATGACAGGATTTCATGGAATTTTCAGTTCTGAGTAATATTCCTCTGTGTGTATGAGAGGTGAAAAATACAGTGAATGTTAAAAGTTTTTTAAAAATTACAGTACAGGACACATTGCCATTACCCCCTCAAAATACTCCTCTTTCCTTTGAATGCATTTATGCCATCATATTTTTCAATTTCTGAGCAGTTCTGGAAGTCTTTTTTCTTTGTTTTTAGTTTCCCTGTTCTGGCTGCTGTGATATCTTGAATGGATTCAAAACATTTACCTTTCATGGTCAATTTGAACCTTGGGGAAGAACCATAAGTCAACACTGTGCCAATTCTCATAATAAGGTGACTGAGGACACACTGAGGTTTGTACCATCCTGCCCGGGTATCCACTTTCCATTTCCTCCCCTGAGCAGACAATTTCCATGTTGCACAGACTATAGTAAAAGGAAGAATGGAATGGGCAGTGCTATGTCTACCAGTGCTGCAATGCTGTCACACCCGGAAGCCACAGCTTTACAAAACCAACAAGGCACTGGGAATGCAACAAGGCCCACGGTGCTGTGAGATGCCTGTGCTGAGGTGAATTAGTGGCATAAAACTACTGCAAACAAGACATTGATGGCATTTGCTTGAATAAATTTTTTATGGAACGTGAACATATGTCTCTACCTTCTACTATGGCTATTCCAGAATATCCATCATAGGCACCGGGATGTGGGTGGGCAACATGAAGATCTGTGCAGTGTCCTATTTAAACACCCTGACACTGAGTTCCAAGATGGATTCCTGTGCTCAATGTCACCAGCAAATTCAGTCTTGTCCCATACTCTGCTGCACAGACTCTTAGCAGTAATAATGCTGACTGCAGTATTTTTGGTTCCAAGACTGAAATTAAGCTGGGATACACCTGACACTAACACTCACAAGTAACTTCATAATCTCGAGGAACCTAGGGTCATGCTGTAGTGATGGAGGCCAACACAGGACTCCATCCCACTGGGATGCACCAGAACTGAGGCATGTTTGGAACTCCACTGTGAGCATAGTTTAGAAGACTATTTTTTTATACCATCCATAATACTTCCCTAAAGAAACCCAACAGATTCCATGTAACCATTGTTAAAAGTAATTTTTTACATAAATAAATAGAAAAAAATTAAAATTCATAACAAACTACAAAAAAGCTCTAATAGCCCCAAAGAATCTTAAAAATGAACAGCAAAGCTGGATGCTTCTTACTTTCTGATTTCAAAATATATTAGAAACCTTCAGTAATTAGGAGTATGAACCAGTATTAAGATAGAAATTTAGAACAATTGAGTAGAATAGAGTCCAGATGTAAGTTCATGCACATATAGTCAATTGATTTCCAACAAAGGTGCAAAAGACACACAGGGACAAAAAAGTGATCTCTAGTCAACAATTGGAAGTGAAAAGATTATATGTCTACATCCAAAAAATGAAATTGGATTTTTTTCTTGCACCGTACAGAAATTCAACTGAGTGTGGATTAAATTGAAATGCAAATCTCTTCAAAGAAAAGGTAGCAGGAAACTTCATGACATTGGTCTTGGCAATGGTTTTACACAAGTGACATGAAAAGCAAAGACAAGAAAACCAAAAACACACAAGTGGGATAAACATCAAATGAAAAACTTCAGCAAAGCAGAGAAAACAATCAGTAGAGTGAAAAACCAACCTATGGAAGGGGAAAAATATTTACAAGCTTTTATCTGACAAGGAAATAATATATAATATATTTAATTTACTTTAAAAATCAATTATCAAGAAAACTGATAACCTAATTAACAGTCAGGCAAAGTATTTGAAAATACATTTTCAAGACAGACAAATTGCCACCATGCATCCAGTAAGATGCTCAGCATCACCAATCATCAGCAAGATGGAAACAAAAATGAAATATCACTTCACACTTAGTAAGAAAGCTGTTATAAAAAAATAAAAAGCTAAGTGTTGGGGAGGTTATAAAGAAATTGAAACCATTTTACACTGCAGAGGAGAATGCAAGCAGGAACAGCCACACTGCTGAAGTTCCTAAAATAATAAAAACAGATCTATCATATGATCCAACAATCCCACATCTGGGCACTCATCTGAAAGAATTGAAATCAGGATCTAAAATAATACTATTACACCCACAGATATTGCAGTTCTGTTCACAATAGCCGAAATGTGGAAACAATGAAAATGTCCAATAACTGATGGTTGGATAAAGCAAATGTGGCATATTGAGATTTTTTGAAAAATATAAATTCTGTCACGTGTTATCATATGGATGAACTTCAAGGCACTAAGCTAAGGGAAATAAATTACCTCATAATCATAGAAATACAATACTGAAGGATCAATCTTAACTGAGATATATAAAAATAGCCAAAATCATGCAAATTAAGAATTAATATTTTGTGCATGCCAGAGTTTGGGAGGAGGGAAAAGTGGGGAATTGCTAATCATTGGAAAAAAATTTCAGTCATGAAAGATAAATAATTGTAGAAATTATTGTAGAAAGAAAATATTGTAGAAATTGTAGTTGCAACTACAACTAATAATGTATTATACAATCAAATTCCGTTGATAGAGATCATTTAAAATGTTTGTTATTACAATAAATTTGAATAAATACATAAATGTTATTGAATTATACATATGAAATGGGTGAATTGTATCTCAACAAAACTATTACACAAAAGAAAATCTGTATGATTTATAATAGATGAATTTGCCAACTGGTATTGGTAAAATTGTTTCTATTCATTTTCAATTAGTGTTGCTTAATACATAGCAATTATATTAACTTTTTCAATGAACCTTATTTCAGGGTTTTTGCATACACTCTATATTATCTTTGCCTTCTAGTTCATTAATATTATTTTATAATTTTAATTTCAGCATTCTAGTTCATTTATTTTATTTGTTAATTTTTTTCCTAGAGTCTTTGCTAAAGGCTACTCTTTTTTTGTTTCAGGCTTTCTTTTCTAAATAATAAATTCTAGATTATAAATTTCCCTTAGACATTCCTCTGATTGCACTAGAAAAATTTGATTGCACTGAGTCTTGCCGGATTTGGGCCAGCAAACCATGACAGACGAATGAAAACACTGGAGACAGGGTATATTTGTGGAGGGTCAGGGGACTCCACTGAAATGAAGTCCTGAACTGACTCAAACTCCCAGATTTATTGAGGAACAACAAAGGCATAATGTTCTGCTAAGTACAGATGTTTGTTTCAGGTTAGCAAGATACGGTGACTATTTGGCTGAATTATTAACTTTTATCCGATTGTCCCCTAGGGAGCGTCCTTGTTTTCACGGTAAGGCTCTTCTCTGTTGGAGTTGGCCAAACATCCCGTCTTCAAGATAATCTGACTCCTCGGAGTTAGCAGTCTTCTCCCCTGCTCCCCAGCCAACCTGAGCAGACACTGACCTGTTGGGTGTTGCAAGGAACCCCACAATGTCTTTTCATCCTTCCACAATTTTTCTACATTTTCTAATTTCTTCTTTTAATCGGAGTGATTTGGGGAAGAATGTCACTTGATTGTCTAACATCTAGGAATTTGTAGGTATATTTTTATAACAATTACCAATTCACTTTTTCTGTGGCCAGAGGAAGTACTTTATTTGAACTGGATTGCTTTTATTTTTTTTCTTTTTTTTTTTTTTTTTTTGTGGGTACCGGGGGTCGACCTCAGGACCTCGCGCACCAGCAAGTGCCCGTGCCGCTGAGCGATATCACCGGCCCCTTTTTCGTATGTGGGTTCCGGGAGTCGAACTCGGGCCCTCGCGCTTGCAAGGCAGGCGCTTACGCCGCTGAGCCATCTCACCGGCCCTGGATTGCTTTTAATATAATGCAAAATCTTTAATTGTAGGCTACAGTTTCTAAATATGCTACTTAATTGTGTTGAGTTATTTTTAAATCTACCATATTCTTCCTTCTTTACATCCTGCTTCAAACACTTGCTTTTGAAAGAATTAGAGTAAAATTTCTTGACTTTTACTGTGAATTTTTTTTTTCCTTTTATTACCTCAATTATAGTTTTCTAGGTTGAAGATACGTTTTGAAGCTTGGATTTTTATAGCCAAATCTTTGTTAAGGAATTAGTTCATTATAATCATAAAAATCCCATTTAAATCTCAGTTTGTTACTCTTCCTTTAAAATTTACTTTTTGTAATACATTCATCCTAGTTTTTTAAGGCTGGTGTTTATAAATTGCACCCCACCCCAAGAGACAAATAATAAAGTGGTTATGTCCAGAGTTTCTTTGTAAGTGTGCTCACAGCAGAAGCATGACCCATCTCTATTTGAATATAGACTTGAGAACACATAACTTAGCACCAGAGAACTAGAAACTCTAAATCCTGAGTAATAACAAATCCTGATAGGAAATCTAAGATGTGTGTGAAGAAACAATCAATTCTATGATTTCTCACTAAATCTGGCCATTGTCAAAATCATTTGACATCATCTCTCATCTGAGGTTGCTGGAGCTATTCCAAGAAGAGAAATATATGCTGAAAATAGGTTTCCAGAGGTAGAATTTGAAACCTAGACTCCTAAGTGAAATGTTCTTGGATAAACCATGGGCAGCTACATCATCAATTAATTTTCAAACCCTGAAAGAATGTACCAGTGAGAACTGTTCTCAATTGTCCTGGATTCTTGCCTGCTTCCTGTGGCTTCTGATAAACTCAACCAAATTTCTAACTTAATTTCTTTGCTCTAATCTTTCTAACACCCAGGTCAATGGCATTACAGTGTTTGGCCTTAAAAAAAATAATTTAGGTGTTAGCCCGTTAGAGTACAAGTATCTCTAAAAACTCATTTGTTTAAAGAGACTATCTACTCAGTGTAGGGATTCTGATATTTTCAGTATAGTTTTCTCTTATCTTATATGGAAATCTGTATCTGATAGGAAATTTTTACTTGGAATGAGTCCTTGATTATCTTCAGTTTAATTCGATTTCTTGTTTTTCAATCACACTAACCCTCTCTGATCGTTTTTATTTCTGTGGGAATCCAGACCATCTGCTGCCCTGGATCAGTGGCTCCTTGTCTGACCCGGCAGGTTCTGCAGGCTGAAAGCAGAGTGCGCTCACTGCCTGACTGAGTGTTCCCAACAGAACAAAAACCAGCCTGAGAGCCCACAGCTCCACCTGGTGGGTCAGATCGATGGCTGTGTGGAAAGAGTGGAGACTCTTCACCAGGGCTACAGAGGCACCATCTGTCAAGACAAATGGAGCAAGAGAGAAGCCCATGCGGTGTGCAGACAGTTGGGCTGTGGAGTGGCCAACTGTGCCATATTGAATGTTTACTTTGGGACAGAATCAGAGCCTGTTTCACTGAAAGACCCAGGTTGCACAGGAGAGGAGTCCCACCTATGGTGGTGCCCTTCCTGGAACTGGGGACAGCACAACTGTACCCATGGGAAACATGTAGGAGCCGTCTGCTCAGGTATGGTCTGTGCTTCATCCACTGGGTGGGAGAACAAAGAGTTCCAGGAACTTAGCTGTGCGACGTCTGGGGAATAGGAGATAGATGGACTGTTGAGGACTGAGAAGTCCATCCACAAACCCTGGTTGCTCACAGTAGCGGATGATAATGGGTTTTACTTGCTTCCCTGGCAGTAAGTCTGAAATATTTTTTCCACGTTAGTGGTCTTATCTGGCAAGGTAATTCATTCTAGTGTCTTTCCGATTAAAATCAACCTTCATTAATCAGTTTCTATAACTTACACATAATTAAAAACGTCTGTAAATCACCACACACTCAGTTTGTAACAATGAGACTGTTAGAGGGAAGGGTGAGAACTAGGCTGTGCATTCCCAGTTAAACTGCATGTTGCTATGTGTATAGCTTGAAACACTTATTTACACTAAGCAGGTGAGTGGTCGTGGGAACAAGGTTAAAAAGATGCAGAAATTTATGGGTTATGGCAAATTTGCAAGTCTTTTTTCAGATTCAGACATAACCAGTGGTCATTTGTTACTGAAGTGCCCAAGATATGTGAATGCAACTCCTTGAATCTTAAATTCTTCTTCCATGGATACGAGAAATGTTTCTCTGTACATTTTCCTTTCAAAATATGTGTATAGAAACTCCAACTTGTAACAGAAGCTTAATTACACACTCCCAGCTCTTAGAGTGTTGGATACGATGGAGATGTAATGTGCATATATTGCGGGATGCGATGACAGTTCACCTGAGATGATACGGCTTCTCTGCCTTTTGGCTAAGATCAAGTATAGCTCATCTAGAAAGGCTTCAGGGAAATAAGGGGAATACATCTGGGTTTAAGGCTTAAAAAGATCTGCTTGCTTTTCTCACCACAAGATTTAAAGCCCCACCCAAAAAACATAGTCGTGGTGTTTACATCACACTCAGGACCTACCAACGTTCCTGGTGCATTTTAAAGTTTGAAAGGATGTTTGTATTTTGAAAATGCAACATGGAAATGGATTCTCAGTATTGCCTTCAAACACCTCTCTCCTACACACACACACTTACACACAAATGTAAGCTCCACTGGAGAAAGGACTATGTCATTCCTTTTGTGCCTGCTCTACATTTCTGGTAGAATTCAGCAGTGAATTCATAAGGACATGGAGCTTTTCTTTCTTGGTAGGTTTTTAATTACATCTTCAATTTCACTGACAGATATTGCACTATTTAAAATTTTTATATCTTCTTGATTCAGCTTTGTTAATTCATATGTATCTAGGAATCTGTCTGTTTCTTCTGTGTTTTCCATCTTAATAGAATACAGGTTCTCAAAGTAGGTATTGATGATCTTCTAGATTTCTGCAGGATGTGTTGTAATTTCATGCTTTTCATTCCTAATTGCATGGATTTGAGTCTTTTCTTTCCTTTTTTTTTGTGTGTGTGTACCGGGGGTCGACCTCAGGACCTCATGCGCCAGCAGGCGCCGGTGCCGCTGAGCGATATCACCGGCCCTTTTTTCATATGTGGGTTTCGGGAGTCGAACTCAGGCCCTCGCGCTTGCCAGGCAGGCGCTTACGCTGCTAAGCCATCTCACCGGCCCCCCCCCTTTTTTTTTTTTTGATAAGGTTGGCTAAGAGTTTGTCAATTATATTTAGTCTTTCAAAGAATCAACTCTTCAATTCATTGATTCTTTGTGTTGTTTTCTTAGTCTCCATTGCATTAATTTCTGTTCTGATCTTTATAATTTTCTCCCTCATATGAGGTTTGGGTTTGACTTGCTTTTCTTTTTCTAGAAGTTGGAGGTTCAACATTCTGTTGTTTATTTAAGCTCACTCTTTTCCTGATGTGGGAATTCACTGCTATAAATTTTCCTTGTAGGACTGCTTTCATTACATCCCATAAGTTTTGGTATGTTGTACTGGCATTATCATTTAATTATAGAAACTGTATAATTTCTTTTTTAATTTCATCTGTGAATCTTTGATTGTTCAAGTATGTGTTATTTATTTTCCATGTGTGTATGTACTGTTGTGCCTTCTTTTGCCATTAATTTTCATTGCACTATGGTCTGGTAATAAGCATGGCATAATTTCAATTCCTTTGCATTTACTTAAACATGTTCTATGAACTGGTATGTGGCCTATTTTGGGGAACATCCCATGCACAGCTGAGAAGAATATGTATTCTTATTTTGTGGGGTGGAACACTCTGTATAAATCTGTTAAGTCCATTTTTCACAGGTTTAGACCAGTTCTGATATTACTTTGTTGATTTTTTGCATACGTTATCTATTTGTGACAATGGTGTATTGTAGTACCCCATTACAACTGTGTTAGTGTTTATTTGATTTTTCATGTCTGTTAATATTTGTTTCATATAGTTCGGTGCATCAATATTTGGTGCATATATATTTATGATTGTTATCCCTTTCTCTTGGAGTTTTACCTTAGCAAATAATTAGTGACCTTCTTTGTCTCTCTTGATCAGTCTTGGCTTGAAATCTATTTTGTCTGCAAAAAGAATAGCTACCCCATCTTTTTTTCCAAATTCTTGTCACATGTGGTATTGTTTTCCATCCTTTGACTTTCAGTCTATGAATTTTGTTTTGAGTTACACGTGTTTTCCTGTATATAGCATGTGGTTGGATCTTGTTTCTTTATCCATTCTGCTAGCCTGTTTCTTTTGTTGGTGAATTGAGACTATTTGCATTTATGGTTATAACTCATATGTATTGACTTAACTTTGTCACATTATTTTTCTGTTGTTAGTTCCATTTTTTCCCCGTGTTTAATTGCTAGCCTTACCTGATAAATTCTTTCTATTGTTGTTTATGGAACTGTGTGGCCCCAGCCACTCCTGACCCAGGCCTCCTCACTCTGTTACTGCAGGACAAAGACCCAAGAGCTGTCTAGACTCTGGCCCCTGCACAGGTATCTCAGCCCTTCCCACCTCCCCCATGGCTCCAGGGGCTCCTTCCCTCCACCAGGGCAGTAAGAAGAGGTGTTGCTGTCTTTGCAGACAGACAGAAGCTGTGACTCAAGGGAGGCGACAGCCAGTGCCCAGGGCATGTGGAGGTGTGGCACAAAGGCTCCTGGGGCACAGTGTTTAATGACTCCTGGGGCCTGGCAGAGGCCGAGGTGGTGTGTCAGCAGCTGGGCTGTGGCCCTGCCCTGGATGCCCTGGGAGAGGCTGCATTTGGCCCAGGATATGGAAGCATCTGATTGGATGAGGTGTAGTGCAGGGACAGGGAGTCCTCCCTGTGGACCTGTGCCAGGGCGCCCTGGGGACAGAACAACTGCAAGCATGAGGGCGATGCAGGTGTGAGATGCTCAGATGAGTGGCAGGGCCTGGGGCATGCGCTGGGGCTGCAGGAGTGTGTTTGTCCTAGGCTGCCCTCTACCCTGTGCTCTGGCTCTAGAGACATCGTGCTCTGAACTCTTGGTGTCTGGGAGAGAACCAGGTGTGGTGGTGAAGGGTGTGAACCCCATGAATGTTCAGCCAACCCAGTTTACTGACTCATTTTCCTTCTTTCTCTCCAGGTGAAAGGACGACAGTTCCCTCAACACCTACAGGTAAGTGCTGAATCTGTTTTCAGCTGTGCAATACAGTAGATGTTCAAATTTTCAAGAACCTGCAGGATGGAATCCTCATACTCATGGAAAAATTGCACTAGAACTCGCATTCAGATGCGAGAAACAGTACCTGTGGTGTTTACCAGGACTCACTCAACACAAATCCCTGAGAGCCAGTTTGAGAAGGCAAGTGGACCAGCTCAGGGTGAGATCTGAGTTGGTAATGTCTTCGGGTTCAAGCAGATCCATTTGACCTGAACTGGTGATTTATGTTCCTGAAGACACAGGAGATGACCCTTAGGTTTTTCTGAGCTTATGACTCTCTAAAGACTGATGGAGATTTTTCCTCCTCAGGCACCAGTTCACTCTCAGCTCCTGTCCCTGGTATCTTCTCCTTACCTATGATCCTCTGCATCATCCTGGGAGCCCTTCTCTTCCTGGTCTTCACCATCCTGAGGACTCAGCTGCACAGATGGAGAGCAGAGCTCCGAGGTGGGGACATGGGATGCTGGTGGCCTGGAAAGAATGGAGGGATAGGACTGGACCAGTTGTAGTTTTTCAATTTCGCACATTTCAGTCTTCATTCTCACTCACTGAATAAATGCCTTGTCTACTATAGACTTCAGGATTGAAAAGATTTGAACCCTTTTCTGATTTGCATATGAAAGGTTTCATATATGATGGCATACATGAACAGGATGTCATTTGAGACTGAGTGTAGGATGAGGTAGGGTGAGGAAACCTAGTTCTTTCCTAGCAGAGCACAATGCTAAAGAAAGGTGCACTGGCAGCACCGAGGATATCTGGCTCAGTACTTTGGGGAACACAGCAGGCTTTGTTGCTTCGTAAGTGAAAGGCCTTGCAGAGCATTCTCTGAACTGCTTCTTCACCCAGCCTCATTGACTTTTGAAGATGCTGTTGAAGAGGCCTTGTACCAGGAGATAGATTATCTCATAAGACCAGAGGAGGAGAATCTCTTGGACATACCAGGTGGGCTTCATAACTTCCTTTCTGTGTGGAAGCTCATAATGGTAACGGCTGTCTTCAGCAACCACAGACCACACCACTAACCCAAACTCACAGTGGTGTATTAGTCAGCTATTACTGTGATGAAATGCCTGAAATAAACAAGTTATAGAGAGGAAAGGTTATTTTGGCTCACAATTTTCAGAACTATCCTCCCATGATCATTTATCCCCACTGTTTTTTGACTTGTGAGAAGAAAGCACATTATGGCTGGAAATACAAGGAGGATGAAGATGCTGAACTCGCACTGGTCAGAAAGCAGAGAGGACGATAGGAGTGTTCCACAGTCCACTTAGAGGGAGCACCCCCAATTCCCTCAAGGACCTGAAACCTCTGAATAGGCCCCATAGGCTCCAAGTTTCCACCACCCTCCAATGAACCAAGCTATGGACCATGCCTTTAATACATTCACCTCTGGGAAATTTGAGGGTCAAACCATAGCACATTTTCATCCTCCTCCTAAAGCAGGAGCCCAAAGTGTTTTCTCTACAATTCTGAAATTTAAGAATTCTTCTGAACCACGACCTCAGGCCTCTAAATGTATATGTGTCTATGATGTTTTTCTCCCAGGAAACCTGTATGATGATTCTGCAAATAAGTTATCCTATTACGTAGGGGACAATGAGGAAAATGGAACAGGTTTTCCCTAGCATGAGAGGGAGAGGAAGAGAAATGATATCTGAGGAGGTATCTCCTGTGCTTAGGATGAGAAGCATCTCTTCTCTCCAATTTATAACAATTCATTCACTTCACCTAGTCTGTGACCTGGAAAGATCAAATGCTTTCAGTACCTAAGATACTTTTACTCTGTCACAGACATACAACAAATGGTTTTTAAAATGATATTTGAAAATGATCATCTCAAAAATTCCATGGTGAGAAAGAACCATGGGAAATATGGTGTTGACTCTGAGATAGATGAATTATTTTGTGATGTGTGTAAATAAGCATTTGGTCAGGTCATGGTTATAAATCATGTTGATTTGATAATCACTGGAGTACACAGAGTGCCTTGTGCATACGCTGACCAGTTACAGGGAGCTCTTCTCTACACAGAATGCAAGAGGGTAGAATGTTCACCACGGATTTTCTCCAGTTGGTAACGATGGATACCTCTTAGCATGAAGCATGTCCACAATGTCTCTATGGAGATAGGATCTGAAGTTCAACAGATCTAGGGTGGTGGAAACCCACTCCTCATGTTGGGTTTGTAGGACCACCTATCTGCGAGTGAGAGAAACCCAGGTTTCCCTGCTCCTCACTGCTTCATGTTTCTTTCTGCTCAGGGCACAAAGATAACACTGGGTTCTCTTAGTGGAGACTGAATCTCTCAGCCACTGATCCACACACATCATTTGTTTCATCTGTGATACATATCATTTAAAAATAGTACCTGAAGCTCATAGCCTGATAATTTTTGTTGCTGTTTTGCAGTATGACAGACCATTTTAGTAAAATATTACTGCCCTTTAGATATCAAATATTTAGAGGGTTTACATGTTTTCTATGAATATTGAGAATATACATGAGCTTTTGGAAGAGCCTTGGAATATGTGCCTATATTCATTACTCATTAGAATCTCTGCATTAGTAGAGACTTAAGAAATCACCTAGTCCAACCCATGTTTTGCTCTTCATCTTATCATCGCCTGTTTTCATAACCTGCAGAACAGCACGTAGATGCCACAGGAAATGGTTATGATGATGTTGAAGAGTTACCTGCTCTTGAAATTCCTCCCTCGTCTGGGATGAGTGAGAAGAACATTTTCCCAGAAGAGGGAGGTGGTGCCAGATGTTCTCAAGCAGGTGGGTGGACAGCTCTGTCTTCAGTCTTCTTACTTCCTTGTCATGAAAACAATGAGCTTGAACCCATCAATCATCACTTTCTCTTTATTAACAACAATTTTGTAGGATTCTGTACCTAGACCAGTCAACTTTTCCCCTCTTCCAAGCCCCTGGTTTATTTTACCTTTCCTTAATCTTCTGTTCTCTGTCCCCATTGCCAATTGGAGGTAGAAGTGTCTGTATGAATTACAGAATCTTTGTTACTTTATTTCCATTCTTCATATTCCAAACCAAGATGTAATCTGACAATAAAAATGGGTTTCTTTCAAGTCATCCCATGTAATTTAGAAAGTTTTCAATCTAATATATATCAAATTTATTAGCCATAAAAACTTGTTTGGAGGGAACTATTCAACTATATGTTTAAAGTTGACATTGCCTGGTATTATTTCATAATATACAGTGGCCTTAATTAGAGTAATGAAATTTCATCACTAGAAGGAAAGAATAAATTTCTCTCAATGTTTCAGCTGAACATATGACATCTTTCCACAGGACTAGGCTTGCTGCTCATCTATGGGCTCATTGTTCATGAAGAACTGGAGCCTGGGTTTAGTTTGGGCTATTGTCAGTTTACAATGGACAAATGTCCCAAATTTTTCTCATAAACACCCGAGGTCCAATTTGGCCTATTATTGAGGTACTAAGGACTCAAGAGAGGTAATCTCCTGCCTACAAACTTAAAACATCAGACCCACCTGGTGCGTAAAAACTGTCTGTGTCTCTTTCCTATACCTTCCCATTATTCATCTGTCTCCTTTTCCATTGTTCAGACCAGGTCAAGGTTTTGCAAAGGGTAGATAGAACATGGTGTAGCTCTATCTAGCCTTTCAAATAAGTTCTGGGTCTTCACATACATTTTATGGCCTTTCTGAATTAGACATTCCTACTACAATTCTCTACAATGAGAGTACAGAGTTCTCTGTACTCTCATTTTTTCATCACTGGAACCAAGATTCTCCTCATGCTTTCAGGCACCTCTTTTCATTCTCCCAGAGAGGCTTCCAGTTGCAGTGTGGAAGAGAAAGGATCCCCATTAGTGTTGAGACAAGAAGACACTGAGTATGATGATATTGAACTGAACAAAATGTAGTGTCATTTTTGAAGCAACCAAGCCTGTGAAAATCTTCTCTTTGATATTGTTTCCCCCCAAATAAGAAATCCATCTTCATACTTGAGACTTTTTATATGTACCTGTGATGAAAGAAAACTATTCATAAAAGTATTTCGATTCAAAGACTAGTGCTATTCTCGTAAGAATGCTGGTACATTCACCTCCAATGACCCTAATAATTTAATTTTCAAAAATGTATTTATGCAAGTGGAATCTCAGCTGAATCATCCTTTTACCACCTCCTATAGACTACACTCTTGCCTTCCTTTAGACGCACAGAAGTTTGTTCTTTTCTTGAATACCATAAAACTCTGAAATATAGTCCTGAACTAAGTGCTCACTTTTAGGAAGATGATCTCAGAAATACATAACAAAATATTCCAAAATATCTGGCCATCTTGTGCCATAAAATGAAGTGTATTTCAAAATAAATAGGATAAATCAGTTGTAAGGGACATGGTTTCAGCCTCATAGTTTTGTCCAAATGTTATGGGATAGCAATCTTACGTAACATGAGGGTAGATTTTTATCTAGGGTTTATAAAAAAAAAAAGCTACATCCATAAAAGAATCAGAGATATAAGTTCAGAAGGAAAAATAAAGTCACTTTATTGGAAAGGGGAGGGAAATGAGGAAGTGAAATCATTTTAATGGGAAAAGGAGAAAAAATAAGTAGATAGATAGTTACCATGTTGGAGTAAGGTAGGGAGCCCAGAGCTGGCACTCGGGGATATTTGTTCTAATGCATTTTTACTGGGACATGGCAAGAAAGGGACTCTCCCCATTGAGCATTGTCATAACTTGATTGGCTATTTTGGGTTCTGAGACACCTGATTTGACTATTGCCCCTTCTACTGCCTATGTGTGCATTCTTGGATAAGCACTTCTGTGGTCTCTTTGTAGTGTCCAGGTGCCTATCTTGTGAGATTTACAGCAGAGTTATATTCAAGACTGAATTGATAAAAAGGATACATGTGCCTTTTAGTGTATTAATATGGTCAGAGTATAATAAAACATCATGTATAGTATATAATATATACATTATATACGTGTATGTTTGTGTGTGCGAATATCTAGGTGTTATTGTATATTTACATATTCAGCGAGTTTTTATAATATAGCCCCCCTCCTAATTTTGCTTCTTTTGTGCTTAATTAGAGGTGAGGTAAGGAGGGAATTGAGCCTTGGCATGAAGGAATCCAGGCCAGGAGTGAGAAAGGCTGCCTTATCAGCTCTATTATTATTATTTTTTTTTTTAGCTATTCTCTCTAGCAGAGGTTGAACTCTTGATTTGCCAGAAACCTCACTGAGACCCTTTAACTTTCCCTGCCTGTCCCTAACTTTCTGTACATCAATAACTAAAATCTACTCCTGCCTAACCGTATTTTGTACTCCAAAGGCCTTTTTCTCCTTTCTAGTTTATTGCAAACAGTAACTCTACTCCAACAAATTGTACTTTGTATTGTTCAAGAAATTTCATGGGTTTCTATTTTTTTAATTAGTGTCCCTTCTCCATTCCTTTCTATTTCTATTTTTGTTTAGGTTCCCAATAGAGATCTGGTTGGCTGTATCAACTATGAATTATTCCAACCACAACTTATCCTCGCATATTTACTAGAGTTGCAGTTGAGAGACACAAGCCACACTCTAATTCTGCCAAAATACAGAACGGGTTTATTATTATCTATAACAAAATTTCCAAAATTCAGTCTCTCTCTCTCTCCCTCTCTCTCTCTCCCTCTCTCTCTTGTACTTCTCTATGTTACCCACACAAATGTGTACTCTGCTGAGACTTCATGTTAGCAATTTTGATGATTCAAACCTAGATTCCTTAGTTCTCTGTTTCTAACCCTACCCAGAGTAGAGACAGACTGTACTCCAGCTATGAAAACACTTGAATAGTAAATAAGATCAGAAGAACTATATTATTACTTTTATACATAAAATGGTGCCATAAAAAGATGTAATGTCCAATAATTGCAATTTAAACAAATGATGAAGTTGGAAATGAACTCCTGCTTCCATGAATAATGAGGAGTCATAGTGGGCCACTGATCTATTGAGAAAAACTAGAAAGCAGTTTAAAATTACAAAATAATGTATTAGACACAATATGCATTAAATATCCTCCTTTTGCTAAGTAAGGTTCTGCACCTTCTTTTATTTCAAAGGAGTTCCTCAACTCAGAGTATGGGCTCCTTGCTCATTATCTGAGCTTTGGCATGTAGAGGAATACTATTCAGAAGGAGAAGCCAGCCTCCTCTGTGGGATTGCTTTCAGCAGTACCAAAAAAAAAAAAAAAACTGGAGAGTTAAGGATAACTATCACAGGACATATTTTTCTCTGAAATGTTTGCCCAATATAGAAACTGTTATGGGCTAGAAGCCTAGGAACTACTTCAAAAACTAAAAAGAATATTGGATATTGACTTATTTGGGAGGCAATGAGTCATGCGGGTTTTCAATTGAAATATCTGAAATTCCATGTCACTGGAACGTAGCAGGTCAAGTGTACACTGACGGCACCAAACTGCATCGAAGACTTGTTCTCCCTCCACTCTAGATTGAGTTTAGTAATTTTAGCAATCAGCTCTCTTTCTATTATCTTCCACCCAGAACAAAAAATAAATCCAGGTGTTACAAAAAACATATCTTGAGCAGTTTACCTTTTCATATACAATTTCTAGCATTTAGTAAAAATTATTTGTTATACATATGTAAAGAAATGTGAACACATAAGACATAAAGAAATGGAAACACAGAAACAAATATGATAAAAATAATGAGTTAGTTACTTTGAATATGCAGAGATCAAACAAATGAAAAGATGATGAATTTTAACAGAGAATGTTAAATGTATAAGAAGCACCAAAGACACCAACTTAAAATAAACTGTCTACAGTTAAGAATTAATGTATTGATTTAAAAGAATTTTGGAAATAACTGAAAACATATCAACTTAGAACACAGGTGAACAAAAAATAAAACAGAGGGCCGGTGAGATGGCTCAGCAGCGTAAGCGCCTGCCTGGCAAGCGCGAGGTCCTGAGTTCGACTCCCAGTACCCAGATACGAAAAAAGGGCCGGTGATATCTCTCAGCGGCACGAGCGCCTGCTGGTGTGCAAGGTCCTGAGGTCAACCCCCGGTACCCGCAAAAAAATAAAACAGAGAAATAAAGACATGTATAAAAATACCAGATAAAAATGTGGCACATGTTTAATATGTAGAACTGGAGTCCTGCTTAGAACAGATATAAAAAAGAGGATAAGAATGTGAAGGAGGAGGAGTGAGACAACACCATAAGAACTATTGGAAGGGAAAATGGATAGGAATTTTTTTTAATGGATAGGAATTTTTAAAAAGAATAGAAGGAATTAATCACATGTTCTAGAAGGCCAGAGATGCCTGGGAAAGATCTGAAAAATCTCTCATACTAATTAAATTAATTTAATTTAATTTAATTAGAAAAATATGGGCCAGTGAGATAGCTCAGCGGCATAAGCGCCTGCCTGGCAAGCACAAGGTCCTGAGTTCGACTCCTGGAACCCACATACGAAAAAAGAGCTGGTGATATCACTCAGTGGCACGGGTACCTGCTGGCACACGAGGTCCTGAGGTCAACCCCCGGTACCCACAAAAAAAAAAAATCCTTTTGCTCATTTTTCTTGAGGCTGTTGCAGGGTTTAAGAGACAGGAGAGAACAATTGGGAAACAGGAGGATTTTTATTTTAGATGTACATCAGCTCAGCTGATAAACCCAAAATGGCTGAGCAAAGGACAAAGAACAGGTTACACCTTTTATACATGTGTCTAGGGGGTTGGTCTTTAGAAACGGTGGGGTGGGGCAAGTGAGGGTAGAGAAGCAAGACAAAGCAATTAATAACTTAGCCTTGAAAGAAGACAGAGCCTTAGGTATCCTGTGAGAACAAGAAGATATAAACTCTGATTACAGGACATAGTTGCCAATCCTATCTGTACCAGAAGAAGAAGTTATAGCTATGGGGGAGGAAGGGGGGTGTTCAAGGAAGATTATTCTTTAAGTCCTGCTTCATTTCCCCCCTTTGGTGTTTTCCACAATAAGTTTTAATAGAGAGCATCACTATCATTAACATTTACCTTGTTATGGGGGGTTGGCTCCCTATTGGGCAGAGGGAGAATTATGACAAAGAGGAAAAGAGACTTTTGTTGTCATTGTATCTCCATGTTGATCCTCAAGCTTTGGCAATGCAGAGACTGGTCAGCTTCCAGAGGGACCAGAGCAGGGCTGTTGTTTCCTCAAGCTTTGGCCATGTGTAGACTTGTCAGCTTCCAGGGTGACTAGAGCAGGGCTGTTGTCTCCGGTGGTGGCCTGATCTCATCATAGGATCAGCTGGTTCGGGTGGTCTGGATCCTCCTTGCTGGTCCACCTGTCTTGGGCCATTTGTTTCCATTGACTGTAGTGGATCTAAGACATAGTTTCTGTAACTTTAACAGCAGTAAGTGTAGACAAGATTACAGTGTGAGGCCCATCCCATATGAGCCCCAGAGTTGTTGGATTTTATTTTTTTTAAATGAAACAAAGTCCCCAGGTTCAAATGGGAGTATTGGGTCTGTCAGGCTTATGGCCATTTTTCCTGTACCCACCATGAATATTTTGTATGGCTATTTCCAAACCCTGTATCTGTCTCCTCAAAGACAATGTCCCTAGTTCACAGAGATCTCCTTTAATTTGACCTATAATTGGGGGTGGCTGGCCAAAAAGAATTTTATAAGGGGAATACCCAGTTTGTTTAGTGGGGATGCACTGGACATGGAGGAAGACCATGGGAGGACTTGGTCCCATCTCAAGTGGGTTTCTTGGCAATATTTTATCAGCAATTATTTAAGTATCCAGGTTATGTGTTCCACTTTTTCTGAGCTCTGTGCCCAGTAAGCTATCTGAAGCTTTCATTTTATCTTTAACATCTGTGTGAGCTTCTGGACTATCTCATCTATGAAGGTGAGTCCATTGTCTGACCGTTAGGTCAGGGGTAGTCCACCTCTTAGAATGATGTCTCTTAACAGCACCTTGGTCACCTCTTGTGTCTTTTCTGTTTGGGTGGGAGGAGCTTCAACCCATTTTGAGAAGGTGCAGACAAGCACTAACATATCAATAGCCAGATAATTGCTAGAGGCAATTTAGCAAAATCCATAAGCAAGTTTTCACATGGGGTAGCTCCTGTTTCTTGCATACCTGGGAGTAGGGTGAGCCCTTGCTTTGGGTTGTATTGTGTACAAGTCAAGCACTGTTTACAAACACGCTGAGCAACTGTAGTGAGTCATGGCTCATAGAAATGGCAGCCTAGTAATGTTTTCAATGTTGTCTTTTCCATGGGAGACCACTAATGGAATTGTATGATGAACCAGGGGCCCAGTACTTTGGGGATAGTTTATGTCCCATCAGCAAAGTTTTATTATCCCTCCTTTACATATTTTCCAGATTCTCAGGCAAAAGAGGCTTTCTCATTTGGAGAGTAATTTGGGGTATCTGTGAGGCCAGCTCCAGGATGATGAGGGTAGTCAGGGCCCCCCTTTGTGGGTCTATCATAGTGGCCTGCTTTGTTTTTCTGTCTTTTGGTTTTCACTGGCTTCTATTATTCCAGTCCTTTAGTGCCCCCCGCAGTGTGTAATGGCCAGTTCCCTTGAAGCCCATACCATATGTAGGAGCTATAAAAAATTTTTGTACTTTAGCTCTTTTTTCCAGCCATTAGGAGTCAGTATAGATGTTAACCTTTGTCCTTTTTCAGCAAAAGACCCCTCGTCAAGGCTGTTAGTTCTGCCTTCTGGGCTGAGGTTCCAGTAGGCAGAGGCTGGGCCTCTACCAAAGATTCAAATCACCATTGCATATCCTGTTCATTGGATCCCTTTTAGCACAACCATACAGTCATGTAAGGGGACTCCCAGTTTGACTGGGAGCAAAGTGGCCAGGTTAAGAGTGTTTATTGTCTCTAGAGTTATGCAAGGATTTTCATGTAAGAGCCCCTAATGCCAAGTCATACTTGGATTTAACAGCTTGTTGTGTCCTCTGTGGTCCATTCAGGTTATAATTGAATGTGGTACCCAAATAGTCAGTTGTTGTCCCGAAGTCAACTTGTCAGCTTCCTGCATCAGTAGGCCAATGGCAGCAGTACCCTGAATCATGGAGGCCATCCTAGCACTACAGATTCTAGCTGCTTTGACAAGTATACCATAGGATGATGTCAGGATCCCATGACCTGGGTTAAGATTCCTATGGCCTTTTTTTGTTTATGGGCACATAGGAAGGAAGGCTTCATTGTACCTGACAGTCCAAGGCTATGGAGTGAGTCAGGGCCTCTTTGATTTGTTTAAATGTTTTCTCCTGGTCAGCTTTCCAGAGAAGGATCTCCTTTATGATGTTTAGCCTCTTGTGTTTGGTTGTCTCCACCTGTTGGGTCTTGGCTTGGATCTTTGCTTCCAAACTCTGCTGCAGATGTTGTAGCTCTTCCTGGACACCGTGTTTTTGCATGTCTACTGTTGTTTCTTTTCCACTGTGTTATCTCCTCTAATATGTGCCATTGCAGTTTTTGTGTTTTTAGCTTCATTTGTACCTTGGTTTGGGCATGTGCCTCTGTCAGTTGTTTTAGTTGCTCTGTTTCTTTCATCTGCTAGGAAGACTGTGTTGCCTTACATTTGGCATGTTTTTGAGCCTCCTTGGCCTTTTCAGTCACTCATCAAGTTGCCTCTGCCTCATCATGTAGCTGCTCCAGGATTCTTATGTGTCTTCTCCTTTGTCTGTAGTCACTTCTGGGCAGCCTCTTGGGCCAGCTGTAGCTGTTGAGCTGACTCTTGTTCTGTTCTGTTTGCTCCCTCAGGCATTGGGCCTTTTTCACCTTGGGCTTGAGTCATTTGAATTCCTCCAGTGCAGACTTGAGATGCCTTGCAGCTTCCACTTTAGTTGCCAGGCTCTTTTGTATATGTTCTTTGGCTTCGCAGTGCTGCTGTTTTTTTCTCTGCTGCCAAGTGTTGCTGACAAGCAGCCCCCAGTTTTGTCTGTTTCTTGTTGTGCTTTGCTGCAAGTGTGTCCCAGCTCTAGTTTTAGCTCTGTCTTGTTGGCAGTAGCTTTTTCAAAGCTCACCTTCAGTACCAGAATCTTTTTTATTTGTCACCATTGCCTCAGTGTGTTTTCTATCAGTCCCTTTTGTCATTTGAGTTCATTCTTTGATGTCTTGCACAGCTGAGCAAGCTGCTCCTCAAAGTCAGCCTTGTGCTGTGCTGTATATTTTTTATCCTTATAGCCCAAAGGTAATTTGTGTCTGTAGATTTGGAATAGGTCCCTTTTTAGCATGGGAACTGGACAGTTTGGAAGACATAGGAACTTACGTTGAACTTTTCATCCCCCTATGATACATCTTTTAGGACAGCGAAATGACCTCTTTTCTGGGACTCTGGTGGCTACTATAATAGTCACTTTTTTTGGATAGTGGCCCAGTGGGTTGTGTCTCTACAGTGCTCAGCTCCACTATCCACCATAAAGTCCATCAATTCACCTCCTAGCAATTATTCCCTCAACCAACAAACCTATATTAAAAGATGGCCAATCAATTCCACAAAGAGTTTTCAACGTCTGGGGAGTTAACTTTATCACATATTTCCCAGTATAACTGTTTATAAGTTTTCTTAGTATACTTTTTAATGTGGTGGGTTTTGATGATTTTCTTCCCATTTCCACCCAAAGATGGTGCAAATCACTTCCTCAAGCACTTTTGTTTCAAATCAATCAGATTGTTTCCCTTGCAGGAGTTTTTAGAAGGAACAACATGAGTTTCATCAAATTAAAAATTAACCACACATATTTTAATAAATTACTTCCATAAACTTTCCTCAACTTGTGTAAACTTTCCAGTCTTGTCATTATCTTTTTTTTTCTTTAAGCAGGACAAAACTTTCATTATACAAAATCCTCTCGTATCAAAAGTATATCTCTTATACTTTTGATATGAATACTTATAGTATGCTTAATATTTTTCCTCCTTCATTTATTATAAACCATTCATAACAAATTTGGTTGTAGCCATTTGGATTTTTAAAGTTTTCCTTTTTTTTTTTTTCTTTTTTCCAGATTGTTACCTTGTAAATTTGGCTGAATGCCAACAGACCTCTGAGTAACCTTGAGTCAGTGTTCTTATCTTAACCTAACAGTGAGCAGAGAAAAGAGCACATTAACACTGTAATTGCAATTTAAGAATTTGCAATGCACAAGAAATGTTTTACACTTTAGATTAAGCAAAAGTATCAACTTAAATTGGCAAACAAAAGTACAAATTAGCTAAAATTTGTAATTTGATTCCTCCTGTAAACCCTCCTTAGGTCCCACAGGACTTTGGCCATTCAGCCCCAGGCTGGAGCTGCTCCGGCTTTCAGACTACTGCAGGCAGCACCAGGCTGGTGATGCCAAGCAAGAGCTGGACTCAGGGCTCCCGAAGCTGGGAGGAGACCCTGGAACTGTCTCGCTTTGAAATGAATGGATGACCCCTGTGCCCTCCAATCTCAGCAGGAATACCTGGGCCTGAGTCTCTTGGCTTTGTGTCTTTGTCTCAGCCAAGCCATCAGACTAGCTGGCTGCTCGGGCTTTCTTTTAGTCTTGGTTTCCATCCAGGCTAGTTGCCATTATCACCCCCATTTTACAGGGTTTTTTTTTTTTCCTCTATCAGCCTGTGTTGGGGCCCCAACTGTCTATCCTGGCACATTAAAGCAGTTTTTTCATATCTCTGCATGCTAGGGTGCAAATTATTTTTTCAATTACTTTCATTTTCAGACCAATCAGACCCCTTTCCTCCCCTAGTCCCCAGCTGAGCCTTGGAGACCTTGGATTCACATGCTTCATTTTGCTCTCTCACACATTCCTTTCCCAGTTGTTTTCATCCGGATGTCAGATATGTTAGCCACTCCCATTTGGGTCACTCACACAATTCTGACACACTGAGAGTATTTCTTGCCAAAGGCCACCCCCACATTTTTATTGGGGTGTAGGTTTCCTTAGACTCCCTCTGAGTTTGGCTACTCAGCACACCTCACTATGAGCCACTCTCATTGTAGGTCTGTCCCACAAGCTGTTTGAGAGTTGTCTGCAAGCTGCTATCCTTGCAGGCCTGTCCCACAAGTTGTTAGAGAGCAGTGTAATCAGGGTCCCTTCCATCCTGATGGGACAGGTTTTTCCCCTTTGGCCTCCAAAACCTTATTGCAATCCTGGAGCATGCTATTGTTCCAGAATCATCCAAAAGCCCCTCAGGTTCTGTTTGTGCTGACAGGGAAGAAGTCCCTGGGCTATGGGAAGGCCAACATCCTCTCTGAGCTGAAGTTTCACCAGGTGGCACCAGAGGTTTTAGGACTCCCTCAGCTCAGGCCCTCTCTAGCCTACAGGCAAAGGTGATAGCAAATCTGCCAACTCCAGCCCTTTCATGGTCACCAGAAATGTTGTAGGATTTAAGAGACAGGAAAGACCAATTGAGAAACAAGAGGATTTTGTTTAGATGTACATCAGCTCAGCTGATAAATCCATAATGGCTGAACAAAGGACAAAGAACAAGTTACACCTTTTATACATGTGGCTGAGGGGGTTGGTCTTTAGAAACTGGGGTTGGGGCAGGTGAGGGTACAGAAGCAAGATGAAGCAATGAATAACTCAGCCTTAAAATAAGACAGCCCTAGGAATCTTGTGAGAACAGGAAGACATAAAATCTGTTCAGAGGATATAATTGCCTATCCTATCTGTACTAGAGGAAGAAGCTATAGCTACAGGGGAAGAGGGAGCTAGTTTGAGGAAGTTGGTTCTTTAAGTCCCACTTCAATGCCACATCTTTGTGAAATTTTGAGTTTGAAAGAAATTTTAGAGTTAATCATTAGGGAAGCTGTGTAAAAAAATGATCAAATTTATCAGCCTGGATATTCTCTACCAAAGCTTACTCCTTGTCATAATAAACCCTTGTAAGTCAGTGTGGAAATGTCACTAGTATAAACAGTTTATATGTCTGAGCACAGAGCATTTCCACTGGAGAAAGACACTAGTAATTTACTGAATGTGGGCAAATGTTCTTTCCCATGTCACATTTTATTAGATAGAGAAGCCATGATGAAGAGAAACCCTGAGCTTCTAAGAAACATTGAGAAGCCTTTAGTTAGATGACAGATTTTATTGTGCAGTACAAAATTCATTCTGCATAAAACCAATGAATCTAGCATAAATTTGACTATTAGAATTTTATATGGATGACAAAGCTTTGAACATACTGATTGTGATAAAATTGTCCCTCAAAAATTATTCCTTTTTCTGCAGTTGAGAAGTCCTACAGGGAGAAGCCTTATAAATATAAGATGTGAAAATAACTTCAGCCAAAAATAAATTCTTATTCATCAAAATATTCGTACTGGAGAGAAATCTTTTGAATGTGGGAAAGCTTCCATTTTGATGTCACACTTCAGTCAGAAGAGAAATTGTCATACAGAAAATTTCTCTGCTTGTAAATTAAGTGGGAAAATCTTCAGCAACAATTCTAATCTCACTGAACATGAACATTTTCATACTAGAGAGAAACCTTTTGAATGTAATGCATGTATCAAAGCCTTTAGCCAAAAGCCATATGTCATTAAACATCAGAACACTCATACTGGAGATAAGTGTTTTGAATGCAATGATTGTGGAAAATCTTTCAACCAGAAGGAAAAATCTTACCTATCAGAAAATTCACACTGGAGAGAAATGTTTTAAATGCAAATATTGTGGGAAAGTTTTCATTCAGAAGTCAAACTTCATCAAATGCCAGAGACATCACATGGGAGAGAAGCCCTTTATATGTAAGGAGTGTGTAAAACCCTATAAAGACAAATCAAATCTTACTGAACAGGAGAAAATTCATATTACAGAGAAACCCTTTAAATGTAATCAATGTGGAACAGATTTTGGCGAGAAGTACCTTGTAAATCATCAAAAAAAATCACATTGTAGAGAAATCCTATGAATTTAATGAACATGAAAACCTTCTTTCAATGAACATCTCTGTGGAAATTCATTCAGGCAATAAATCTTATGAATTCAATGTATATAGAAAAGCCTTCCCCTCAGACTTCATCTCCTACTGAGCATGTGAGAAGCCATACAGATGAGAAACTTTGTGGTTGTAATGAGTATGGAAAAGCTTTTTCCCATTCTCAACCCTAGCCCTTCATTTGAGAATATACATAGGAAAGGAGTGTATCAGTGTAGTGAATGTAGGAAAATTTTTAGTCAGAAGTCACACCACATTAGATGCCAGAAAATTCATACTCATTAAAAACCCTGTGAATTTCTTCAAAATGGGAAAACTTATGCCAGGAATTTGCATATCACAGTACATCACACATATTTTGAAGCAAGGCACCATAATTGATGTGAACTTTAACAAATGCTAAAACTTGAAGGATACCAGCAGTTCATGTGGAAGAAAAAAGCAAGACATTCACATAATGAAAACACTGCTCAATTAAAAAAAAAAAAAAACTACACCTGATGTAACACTGTAACTTTCAATTCATTTTTCCTAAAATTGAAAACAGAAAGCAGAGGCCTATTATTGCTCTCAGCATGAATCTGGACACATTCACCAGCATAAGCAAAATAAGGTATAGGTATTAGGAAGGGTCTTGGTTACTTTCTCATTGCTGGGACAAAATACCCAACACCTGCAAGTTAAATGTGGGAAGATTTATTTTAGCTCATAGTGTGTAGAGATTTCAGTTCATGGTCAGCTGGATCCCAGGCAGAGGAGCATGGCAGAAGTGCATCGCAGCGGTGAAACAGTCTATGACAGGGCAGGTGGAAAGCAGTGAGATGTCCTTCTTTCTGTTTTTATTCTACCCATGCTACAAGCCTATTGGTTGGTGTCACTCACAACTAAGGCGGTCTTCCCTCTTGAGTAAGTTCATCATACACACCCAGAACTATGCTAAACCAATCAGTGGACTAATCCACTATCATGCACCTATGACCCAGTGTCCTGATGAATTCTGTGATACTTCTTCAATCAATGCACCAAGACAGAGAATTGTTGCATTTTGAGCATTGTTTGTTCACACAATTCATATGCAATAACAACAAAAAAGTCTCAACAACAATGTACACATACTAGGTACAGGAACACAGCTGGTGTCCCTTGGAGTGTTTTCCAGGAACTGTTACCTCTGAAAGTCCTCTCAAGGGAACTCTGCCAATGGAGCCAGAACACCTGGGTCAGTGTCCAGTGATGTGAAGTTCAGTGGCATGGAGTTATTCTGGGAGATTGACAGGTCCACTGCAGAAGTCCAATTCAACAGTTGTCCCTTGGAGTTAGAGTACAAGGCTCGTGTGCAGAGATCTGTTGGAGACCTGAGTCTGTTTGACCAGTCCTTTCCGGGACAGTTACAGTCCTTAGTAGGGTACCACCCAGGTCTGATTGCTCATATCTTATGGTGTTATCAATCAGATTTGGGGTGTAAATGTTACCACCAGAAGTTCTGAGTTCCTTGACTCACATCTGCATGCTGTCCTTGCATTGTAATGCTGAACAGTAGTGAAGACATTTTGTTTTCATTTTATTTCATTTTCATGATTCTCTCCCCATTCCATCCCCTGGGTCCTGCAATGATTTAAAATGCAATGAGGAGACTAAAGGAGAGGAGATGCTTGTAGGCTCATTTTAACAGGCATAGAGCATAGGTAGGACAAAGACTTATGGAACAAAATCAAACAAATCCAAACCACAACAGTCCAAAGTAGAATCATATAAAATCTTCCTGGGGCCAGTGAGATGGCTCAGCAGTGTAAGCCCCTGCCTGGAAAGCACGAGGGCCTGAGCTCGACTCCCGGAACCCACATACAAAAAAAGGCCCTGTGATATCGCTCAGCGGCATGGGCACTTGCTGGTGTGCGAGGTCCAGAGGTCGACCCCCAGTACCCACAAAAAAAAAAAAAAGAAGGTTTAAAGGGTGTGATTGTTTCTCTATGGTACTAACTTGGGGTTGTAAATTTCTGGGGTAATCTGAGTTTTGGTTATTATGCAGGTTGAATTTTTGTTTTCTGAAAAAATTTTGTCTAAGAGAGAAATTGAAGTGGGGTTTGAACCATCCAAAGAGGTCCTGAGGCCTAAGGGGTGTAGTAGACCATTCATCAACTTGTATAGTACTGTAAATGTTAACAGAAGTAATAAAGAAATAGGTGTTAGGTCCTTAATAAATACTGGTAGTCAAGCAAATATAGTACATGAAGAACCAATTAAGTCCATAATATAAAAATCATAGGGGGCCAATTGATATGCACCTCTCCCACTTGGGTGATTCCTCTATATATTAGAGAACCCATTCAGTATGGAGCTTTAATTGCTCCCACCTCATTAGATAATATCCTTAGAATGAATATATTCCATTAATTTTTAACAATGGGCTACTATTACAATGGTTGAAAGAGTCAATTGTTTGAATTTGTCAGCGGTAAAAATACCTCCCATATACTTACCATACACCCCACCTACTTTTACTAAAAAATATCCACTAAAGGAAGGACATGAAGAAATAACACAGAAAATACAAAATTTGTTACAGGAAGGTATAATAGAGTCTTTGAGGAGCCATGAATACAGTAGCCCTGCTCGGCCTGTGTTAAAACCAAATGGGTCTTTAACATTGATGGTAGACTGTAGGAAAATTAACGACAACACACCCAAGTTGGAGGGGCCACTACCAGACACAGATAAATTTATAAATAAGATCTCAGTTTCTAATGCTGGATATTATGTCACCATTGATATAAGTGACACACTTTTTGCCATTGCCCTGGATGTAGAATCCAGAGATCTTACTACTTTCATATGGGAATTCATCCAATGTAAGTTTATGAGTTTACCTCAGGGATAAAAAAAAACAGCCCATTGATAGCCCATTCCATCTTAGTAAAACATATATATATATATATATATATTTTTTTTTTTTTATGTGAGTACCAGGAGTCGACCTCAGGACCTTGCTCTGTAGTTAGGTGTTGAAAATGCTCACAGACACTGCTGTTGGTGGTGGGATGAGCCCAGGCCCAGGAGCAATTTGTTCTGACACTAACAAACCCCCAAATTATGACCCTTTTAAAGGTACCAATTCTTTTTTAGGACAATATCTTAAGATATAGTTCAGCATGTAGGCCAACCTTATTATCACCATAGCAAGTCATTAGGAAAAATTAAAATGTCCAATAGTACTACAGATTTTTGCTTTCTGAATATTACATAGCCATTCAAAAATTCCAAAAATTACATTTTAAAAATTAAATGGGAAAGATACATAATATAAAGTTTAAAAAATATATATACACAGTATCATCCCATTATGAGTGTTGCTAATTTCTAAAGATATGTTTTCTAAGTTTAAAAAATAGGCACATGCCAGGCAATGTTAAGTACTATTGTCAAATGGAAATTGGGAGAAAATCGAAAATAAGACATTAAATTTTTTCTAACAAGTCATAATAAATCATAATAGCCAAGAGTTATGAACACATGACAGATACTGGATCAGCTCTGTTTCTTCTACAGAGGAACAAAGGCATGGAGGAGTCAAACAATGTTCCCAAAGTCATGCAGCATAGTAATTGTACAGAATTGAAGCACAAAATCTTAACTACTGTGTGTTATTGTCCCATTGCTTGGGAATCTGATTCTGAAAAGGGGGTGGGCACTGAATGTTGGTCGAAAAGGATGGAGAATTAAGCTTTGGGTTGTTTTTCTCCTTGTAATATTATGACATTTGGATATATTTAAAGGCCATAGTAAAGAGAGAAAATGTCGGACAGAAGAAGGTTCTTACTTCCGGGGCAACTGGGCTCAGAGCACGGAGGGGCTGCTGCACAGAGGGGCAACTCTGAGGTCGCTGTGAAGCTGCAGGTGTGGATGGCTCGTGGCTTTCAGCAGAAAATGCAGAGGGGGTAGAAGCGTGATATTGTTTGCATTTGGTGAGAGTGTTCAGGGGTGGGATGGAGGGACTAGGCGTGCGGAGACCTGGAAGAGTAGCAAGCCCAGTCCCAAGGGCAGTCTGCAGCGGGCATGAGTAAACATGGCTTGCTCAGCTGGGTTCCCTGCCAGGACCTCTGTGGTTGGAAGCAGCAGCCAAGAGAAGGATGCCTTGGGGTGGCAGGGGCAGTGCCCTAGGACTCACAGAGATGCCCTGAGGAGGCAGGAGTTGGGGCCCACTGAGTCCAGTGCAGCTGAATTTGTAGGGGTTCACTTTGTAATTGGAGACATGAGAGGCAGGGAAGTGCTGGATGGAGGGGAGCCAGAGACTTGGAGAATAGAGCGTGCTCCTGCTTGGTGTTAAAAACCTTGGTGATCGTGTGCCAAGTGTGACCGGGGTTTCTCACAGTGAGTGTTGAGAACTCAGGCAGTGGTAGCAGAGGGTGGGCAGGCAGAGGGGTAACCTTGGCCCAGTCACCAAGGGACATTCTGAGAAGTCATGCAGAGTGACGTTCTTGGGAGCAGAGGGCAGGCCCCAGACAGCTGGTGACTTGGACAGACGGGGGGATCCCTGGGCCGAAGGTACAGGAGGAGCTCAGGGGGTCAGAGGAGCACATGGGAACAGACAAGGAAGCCCCTTCCTCCTCTTCCCCTTGAGAAGGGGCAACTGCAGAGTCTACCCCAGATTTCTTGCCCCTCTTTCATGTGTCAGCCACAAGATTCCCAAACAATGTTAACCCTAATTTTACACTTTCTTCCTTTTCTTTTTCTCTGTCTCCTTCTTTTTTAGAGGTACTGGGTATTAAACCCAGGGCCTTGTACATCAAATTTCAACTTCAACATTAATTCTAAACCCATTTCATGGACGAGGAAATTGAGACTTGGAGAGCTTTGGTAATCTGCCCAAGGCGACGTGGTTTGTATGTGGGGAACAAGGATTCAGTCCTGACTCCAGCACTGCACCGATGCCCATAAGGTTCCTGTGTGAATGTCGGTTAAGCCTCCACGAGGACAGGCATTAACCGGATCCAGGAGACATTTCAGCACCTTGACTCTGTCTCTCCTCCCATCTAGGGAGGAGCCCTCGTCAACAGGGACACAGCGGTGCCTGGAGACTAGGAGGGAGCCCTCAGGCGCCTGTGCGCTTGTGCTGCAGACCTGCACGGCGCAGGCGTGGGAGATACAGTACACCCTCGGAGGCTGGGGCCCGACCGACGCGCTGTGAGCCTGGGACAGCCTGGGGTGGGACACTGGTTCTTGCAGCTGGAATGGCTCCTACCCCAGCACTTCTCAAAGTGCAGAGGGTGTAGGGTGGAGGTGAGTGCCTGTGTTCACTGTGACATCAGCATGCCGTGCAGGGGATGGGAAACCGGCACTGTCAGGTTGACTGTGCTGCTGTGGCGAGGAGTGGAAGCTCTGATGCCTCTTCCCCATTTCCCTTGGAAGATCGTCATATGCATCAATGCCATTCTTGCAAAGTCCTTGAAATAGCCAGCATCATCTGGCAGTTCTGTGGGAGAGAGTGAAGATGCAAGTTTATCTTTGACTTCTGCCAACTCTGTTTAGCCTTCATTCCTGACAGCTACTATGGCCACCTGCCCCAGTCCTCCTTCCCGGCTCACCTGCTTAGAGATGCCCCAGACTGTCTGGGGCTGCTCCTCATGATAGGCAAGATGCTCCTCATGCCCACAGCAGTGCAGCTTCTCAGGGCCACCAGTTCTTCTCCTTTCGGACTGTCCAGAAAGATACAGCAATTAGACAGGTAGCTCTAACAGACTCCTCCTTCCATGCCCCACAGCAGTTCTGTTTCAATGACCAATTTCTCCCATATCAGAGATGCTGGAGAGGAGAGGTAGTACCTCACCTAATCTCAGCTTTGCAAGGAATGGTGCTCAGAGGATGGTAGAAAAATCTAGGTCTTTCTGACATCCTCTAAGTAGGCTGTAACAGTTAATGACTTGATCTCACCTATTTCCCCCTACTACCCATGAAAATTATGGGGAAAATGAGAGGCACAGAAAAAGGATGAAAATTGACATCCAGGAGTTTTACGGCTGTTCACTTGATAAATCCTCCTCCATCCCAAGTTGGTGGGTTGAGAAGAAATGTCCAGAGCTGCCAATATTTGGTGTGGTTTTGGAGGCTGGCAGAGGGGGCTCTATGGTAGAGAGAGGAAAGAGGTCCCTCCTTCAGAGAACCACTTTCTCCTTAGCCCCACATCACAGTGATTCTAGGAATGAATCTGAGAATCATCTGGTTTTCCTTAGGCACCAGGCAGGGAAGACACCAGTAATTTATCACAGAATTAAATTGACTAAGACATTTCAAAATGAGCTTTGAAAGCATACAAGTCATAAGTATACTGTCTGGTAAAAATTTAACGGTGAATACACGTACATCAAGAATTAAAGCATGGTCACGATACAGTTTTATTATGAAAAAATTAAGGGACAGAATAAATGTTAAGCAAGTGTATAACTTCTAGCATCTGCCTGGTACAATGAATGGAAAATGTAATTGTTAACAAAGTTTTAAAAAGGCATGTACCAAATAGAAAGAAAAGAGGCACAATAACTTTAGACATATGAAAAGATGTTTAACTCATTCACAGATAAATACCAACTAAAAGTACATTGAAATCGATTTTCTCTTAAATTGATGGTACAGAGTGATTTCCAGTGTTTCGTTAGGTGAAAAGAAAAATAGCACTTGTACTACGTATGTTTTCGGTAGGAAATAAGGGGAAAATATACACGCGTCTGTTCATTTCTGCAAAATGAAACAAGAAGGATAAACCGGAAACTAAGATAGGCTACAAAGGGTGGACATGGTGGTTGGGAATGGCTGTAAAGGACTGGGGAATAGGAACAGGATAGAAGCCAGGCATGGTGACGCACACCTGTAATTCCAGGGAGGCTGAGGCAGGAAGATTGCCTTGAGTTCGAGGGCAGCCTGCGCTACATAGTGAGACCACATCTCAAAAAAAAGAAAGAAAAAAAAAGAGAGAACAGGATAAAAGGGGGCCAGGGGAGTGGCATTTTTCTATAGTTTTGACATTTAAAATAATATTTCATATGTTCAAAATATAAATACATAAAATCAGAGAGAAAAACCTACAACAGAGTATAAATAAAACAAGTGAACCTAACTATATTTTTGTTTTAAATGAAAACACATGCACGTGTGCACACACACACGTAACACACACACACACAGAGTGAATGGTACTTAGTTTGCAGCTTCCAGATCTTGGTTTCTAAATACATTTCAGTAAAAGGAATTAGGGCTTCTTGGAGAAATAGCTAATTTCTGTGGCCAGACATATTCCTACGTTAGAAAGGGAGGAGCTGCTCGAAGGTTGACGGGGATATGTGCAAACCACAGCAGCTCTGTTGAAAGGCTTCCCTACTGGCCAACACTGGGACTATTTGAGCATTAAAATCGATAATGATAACAATAGATTATAAACCACATTATCAAATAAGAACCCATGAGTTCATTCAGGTGAATGAGTGAGGAGAAGCTCTTCTTTTCAGGAGAGCACCAACTAACTGGTGCTGAAGGGATTATGGAATTAGAAAACCACCATTTGGCACACACCGTAGTTAAAATAGTTTCTGGTAAGAATCACCAGTGGATGCTAAGATGAGTGGGTGAGGAGAAACAGGACACACACAGTGTCAAAGTAACCCCCCCTAAGACATTTATGAACTGCAGAGGGTAACTAAGAATTTCATGGTGGAGAAAGCTGGCAGACACACCTTAAGTGAGTGACCAACATAAACATCACTGGTTGTTAGACAAATGGACATCATTTGCTTCCTGATACAACGTACCAAGAAGCACCCAAATTGCTTCTGTGTATTCCTGCCCACAACACAGAACTTGGCCTTCAAGCTTGTGTGTCTGAGTTACTTCACTTAACACTGTGGTCTCAAGGTGTATGCATTTGCCTACAAATGACTCAAGTTTATCTTTCTTTATGGCAGCATAGTACTCTATTGTGTATAAATACCACATTTTCTTTATCCTTTCATCTGTTGATAGACATGTAGACTGCTTCCAAGAGTTAGCTATTATTTATTTTAATTTTTATTAGTACACATTTGTAGTAAACAATGATTGCATTCATTGTGGGGAATTGGTACATGCACATAACACATATCAATTCTTTTTCCTCTCCCCCCTTTTTGCCAGCATTAGATTTATTTATTTATTTATCTTACAAGTCCTTATAAAGTTAATTACCATACCTACAGATTATAGACTAACAGGCCAAAAAACATAGAAAATACCTAAAACAATTATACTAAATCAAAGTATACTTTTAGAGACATTGTCCATGCTGGATTACAAGAACTTTTTTTTCTTGTCTATCTTTTAGTTTATACTTTATTCATTTATTGAGTTTCTCATATAAGAGAAACCATATTTTAGCTGGTGTGTGTGACTTACTTCACGTAGCATTATGGTCTCAAGGTGCTATCACTTTCCTGCAAATGACTCAAATGTATGCTTTTTGTCAGAGTAGGACTGCATATTGTGTAAATACATTTTCTTTATCCATTCAACTGTTGATGGACATAAGCTGCTCCCAAGGTTGAGCTAATATGAACTGTGTTGCCATAACAGTTACTATTGATTGATTTCTTGGTTATAGCCATTCTTTACGGAGTGAGATGGAATCTCAGTGTTGTTTTAATTGCATTTCTCTAATGGCCAGTTATGCTGAATATTTTTTTATGTACTCATTTGCCTTTTGAACTTCATCTGAGAAGAGGCTTCCTTTCAGATGCCCATTTTTTGATTGCATCTTTAAATTTGTGGGTCTAACTTTTTGAGTTCTTTATATATTCTAGATATTAGTCCTTTGTCTGAGAAGTAGCTGGCAAAAAATTTTTCCCATGCTGTAGGTTGTCTCTTCACTCTGCTGGTGGTTTCTTTTGGTGTGCAGAATCCTTTTAATTTGATGTGAGCCCATTTGTTGATTCTTGTTATTATTTCTTGTGGAACTGGGGTTCTTTTGAGAAAGTCTTTTCCTATACCTATGTCTGCAAGGGTTTTACCTATTTTGTCTTCCAACAGATTAAGTGTTTCTGTTCTGATGTTTAGATCTTTGATCCATTTCGATTTTAGTTTAGTGCATGGTGAGAGATACAGGTCTAGATTCAATCTTTGGCATGTGGATAGCCAGTTTCCCCAGAACTATTTATTGAAGAGGTTATCTTTCCTCCAGCAAAAGTATTTGGCCCGCTTGTCAATGATAATGTAGATCAGTGTACCTACAGTTGTTTCTGCATCCTCTATTTTGTCCCATTGATCCACAAGTGTGTTTCTTGCCAATACTATGCCATTTTTATCACTGTAGCTTTGTAGTATAACTTGAAGTTCAGGATTGTGATGTCCCTGCCTTGTTCTTGCTACTCAGAATTACTTTTGCTATTCTAGGTCTCTTCTGGTTTCATATGAATTTTAGGATTGCTTTCTCTAGTTCTATAATGAATGCTATTGGTATTTTGATTGGGATTGCATTAAATATGCATTACAGTTTTGGAAGTATGGCCGTTTTGACTCTATATAATTTTAAGTATTTCTATTTATTGATAGTAAGACTCTCCTCCAGTCAGTCAACCAATCAATACAGCAAGCAGGGATTCAAATACAGAAGGCCAAGTCTGTGAAGTAGCCGTAGAGGAAATGAGAGTTCATGTTGCACCAGGTAAGATTTACATTGTATAGGAGGAAGAACTTCCCTATGTCTAGGTGGCAAGATATTGGAATAAAGCCAATAATGGCTACCACTTATGGCATAAACTACATGTATTGCCTCACAAAAACCCTATGAGGTAGGTTCCATTTTTGTCCACATGATAGCAATGAAATATTGAGGCTTAGAGAAAGAGCCAATGTGACCTGTTCAGTCTACAGCTAATAAAGCTGTGAACTGCAAATTCAAACCAGAGCCTATTTGCTAGATTTCTCTGCTCCCTCAAACCTGCATTTCTCTCCAAGAACTTGGGTTAGGCTCATCCTTTATGAGGAGGAGGCTAGATGAAATGAGCCCTGGAGGCAGCTATTCTTTTTGAAGACAAAGTGAATTTCAAGCCAAGACTGATTCAGAGAGATAAAGAAGGTCACTACATCCTTGTAAAGAGAACAATCCAAGAGGAAGAGATAACAATCATAAACATATATGCAACAAATACCAGTGCACCGAACTATATAAAACAAGTATTAATGGTCATGACAAATCAAATAAGCAAGAATACAATTGTATTGGGGGATTTCAATAACCCACTGTCACAAAAAGACAGATCAACTAGACAAAAAATCAACAATGAAATATTAGAACTGAACCAAACTTTTGAACAAATGGACTTAGAGATTTCTACAGAATATTCCACCCCACAACATCAGAATACATATTCTTCTCAGCTGCACATGGGACGTTCTCCAAAACAGACCACATACTAGCTCATAGAACCTTAAGTAAATGCAAAGGAATTGAAATTATCCCATGCATATTATTAGACCATAGTGCAATGAAATTGGAAATCAATAGCAAAAGAAACCACAAGAACTTCCTAAACACATGGAAATTAAATAGCACCATCCTGAACAACCAATGGGTCACAGATGAAATTAAAGAAGAAATTAGACAGTTTCTACAACTGAATGATAATGACAGTACAACATACCAGAACTTATGGGACACAATGAAAGCAGTCCTAAGAGGGAAATTTATAGCCTTAAATACCCATATCAGGAAAACAGAGCAAGCACAAATAAACAACTTAATAGTGAACCTCAAACTTCTAGAAAAAGAAAAGCAGGCTAAGCCAAAAGCTTGTACAAGGGAGAAAATTATAAAGATTAGAGCAGAAATTAATGTATTGGAGACTAAAAAAACAATACAAAGAATCAATGAATCAAAGAGTTGGTTCTTTGAAAGATTAAATAAAATTGACAAACCCTTATCCAACCTTATTAAAAAAAGGAAACAAAACACTCAAATCTACACCATTAAGAATGAAAAGGGTGATATCACAACAGATCCTGCAGAAATCCAGAAGATAATCTA
The DNA here is from genome assembly GCA_028451465.1 of Erethizon dorsatum. Lineage (NCBI taxonomy): Eukaryota > Metazoa > Chordata > Mammalia > Rodentia > Erethizontidae > Erethizon > Erethizon dorsatum. Next base: position 28,937,843 of record CM051831.1, read on the forward strand.
TACCTACTTTGAAAACTTGTATTCTAATAAGATGGAAAATGCAGAAGAAATAGACAGATTTCTAGGTACATATGAATTACCAAAGCTCAGTCAAGAAGATATAAAAATCCTAAATAAACCAATATCAATCAGTGAAATCAAAGATGGAATTAAAAACCTCCCAACAAAGAAAAGCCCAGGCCCTGATGGATTCACGGCTTCATTCTACAAGAAATTTAGAGAAGACCTAACACCACTACTTCTCAAACTTTTTAATGAAATTGAAAGGGAAGCAATACTCCCAAATTCATTTCTGGAAGCAAGCATTATGCTGATAGCAAAACTGCAGAAGGACCCAACAAAGAAAGAGAACTACAGGCCAATCTCCCTAATGAACATAGATGCAAAAATCCTCAATAAGATATCAACAAACAGAATGTAGCAAATGATGAAGAAGATTATACATCATGACCAAGTTGGATTCATCCCAGGGGTGCAGAGATGGTTCAACATATGTAAATCAATAAATGTAATACACCATATTAACAGAACCAAGGACAAAAATCATATGATCATTTCAATAGATGCAGAAAAAGCTTTTGAAAAAGTCCAGCACCTATTCACGATAAAAACTCTACAGGAAATTGGAATAGATGGTCTTTATCTCAATCTGATAAAAGCCATCTATGACAAAACAACAGCCAATATCATACTAAATGGACAAAAACTGAAAGCTTTCTCTCTAAAATCAGGAACAAGACAAGGATGTTCACTGTATCCACTCTTATTCAACATAGTCCTGGAAACTTTAGCCAGAGCAATTAGACAAGACAAAGAAATAAAAGGAATAATGATAGGAAAGGAAGAAGTTAAATTATCATTATTTGCAGATGACTTGATACTCTACATAGAAGACCCCAAAACTCCACTAAAAAACTGCTAGATTTAATAAGCAAATTCAGTAGCATAGCTGGATACAAAGTCAACACTCAAAAATCAATAGCCTTCCTGTACATGAATAACAAACTCACTGAAAGAGAAATTAGGGCAACAACACCTTTCACAATAGCATCCAAAAAAATGAAATACCTAGGAATCAATCTAACAAAGGATGTAAAATACTGCTACACTAAAAACTACATACTCTGAAAAAGGAGATCAAAGAGGATATCAGAAAATGGAAAATGCTCTCGGGTAGGAAGAACCAATATAGTGAAAATGACCATATTTTCAAAATTGTTATACAGATTTAATGCAATTCTGATCAAAATTCCAACAACATATCTCACAGAATTAGAGAAAAAATCCTAAAATTCATCTGGGACCAGAAGAGACCTAGAATAGCAAAGGTAATTCTGGGTAACAAAGGCAAGGCAGGGGGCATCACAATCCCTGACTTGAAATTATATTATAAAGCTACTGTGATAAAAATAGTGTGGTACTGGAAATGACCCCTGGAGACATTTTCTTGCCAAAGGATTTTGTAAAGTATCCCTTTTCTGCTTCTACAATCTAAGCACTAACATTACTTCACACTCTTTTGTAGACACCAGTGGGAAGAACTCAATTAATTTTCCACACGTCAGCAACAAAAATCTATGGAAACCACCCCTGCAGTATCAGGTGAGGCAAACATGACCCTGGGTGGATGAAAGACCTGGGTACAGTCCAGAACCAAGTCTAAAAGGACCACAGAAAGCATACTGTCTGCCGGAGAGTTGGGTTCAAGAATTGTGCTTACTCTTTACGGTGAATGTAAACATGAGCAAATATGGCATTGACTTTCTTTTATCTACAAAATGGGTTCTTTGTGAAGTTGTGATAAAGGTTCATTGAAGAAAGGAAGAAATGAAGTTCTGGTGTATAAATAGTAGACTCATAAAAATATTATTTTCCTCCCATGTTCTCTACCTTCTCTGTGCAAGGATTAAGTGAGATAATATGGGGGGGCAGGTAACAAGTTAAACAGGTATTGTACACACATATGTTCAAGTTTATGTGTCCTTGGGCAAGTTACTTTATCTAGTTGGCAATTGATCTCCTCAGAAGCAACAGTGAAAACTGTTGCATCTTCCTACAGTGACATACCACTGGGGTTGCCACCTGTATCTGCTAATGTCCATGGATCTCCCAGGGCTTATTATGAGAGTCAGACAGATAATTCTTTCCTTGAGAGAAAGATTGAGAAAACCTATTGTCTCTTAACCACTGTTATCTCCCTGAAGAAGTAGGAAAAGATCCTGGCTAGATATGAGTATTCTGAGTCAGATAAGTGGTTTATAACTCCAGTAGAAGCCTAAATAGTCCTTTACTGCAAACCTTTTTCCCTGGACAGGAATATCAAACTAATGATCAGGTGCTGGCCTCTGAGAATGAGACTTCAGAAATACCTTTCCACTCTAGCATTAAAACCCAAGGTTCCAAGACTGAAGAGACATCTCTAAGGAAGTCTTTGACAGAGGCAGGTATGACTTTGGGGCACTGGCGGGGGGGTGGTTTGTTGATATCAGGGCATCAAGAGCTGAGCTGAGCTGGGCTGTGAAGGCGTTGCAGAGTGACTTAGGATGACAAGCCCAAACGAAGGAGGCCAGTCCTTTATCCTCTTACTGTGACTGTATAAACAAGAGGTGAAATAGGAGTGAAGCCCAGCTACCCACCGCTCCACTTTTCCTACAGAACCACACTGGGTGAGGGTTGGATGTGTTAGTGCAAACAAAAGGCACTGTCTCACCACCTGCAGAACCCAGGCAAAAGGCTCCTGTCATTTTGTTGTCTCAGGGACAGGGAAAAGTGAGAGGAAGGAGGAGGTATGAGTGGAAAACTACTGAATACGGAGAGTGGAATGTTTGGGAATTCTCCCTTCCTCTCACCTGGGGAACCTGGGCAGAGGTGTCCGAGGAAGACCTCAGCCAGAACCCCAACAGAGGGCTCTGAGTGGGGGCTCCTGGGCTGGATGTCTGATGTGCACAGAGGAGCTCGGTCAGAGACTGCAGTGCACACACTGCGGTGTGACCACGTTCAGTGTGGGGAGGTCAGCTGCCCCCTCCCCGTGACACCTGCCAGGCGGAGCCTTTGTAATCATCCATGGTGGGGCCTGAAAGATCACACATAGGACATAGGTATTTTCAGCCATGAGCCAGACCCAAAAGGAGAAAACCGAAATCACCAGAACACCCACCATGTCCCAACCTTGTCCAGGGCTCACAGCTCTTCTTAAATAATCTCAGGATTGATCCATGAGGGGAAAATTTCAATTCTGAGCTAGTTCTGTCTTTGCAGAGGTGACATCTGCCTCCTCGTTCTTGGCCTTGGTTTTTTCCCTTGGACAAGGAACATGCCTTATTTAGCTTCTACATGACTGGCTGCCACATGGAGGAATGACATGTAAGCAAATGATACCACCAGGTTGGTTTGTGATACACCAACCCGGTGTTATGAAGAAGATAAGTTCAAATGCAAGAAAACACTCATGAGCCTTTACACCAACGTGTTTGCATATTGTGTCCTATTCTCCTAATTTACAAGTAGACCAACCCACTTCCTTATATCCATAATGTTCATGCTCAGATTAAGAGTTTTGATTCCTCCTCTCTGAAAAGATGCCAACACCCTCCCACTCACACTCAAATGACACAGCTCGGAGACTTGCACACAAACACTCATTCTTCACCTCTCCCAAACTCCTGAGGGTAACACTAGAAATCAGAGACTCACAGAGCTTGAGGATATTAGAGGTCATCCTGTCCAGAATCTGTTTCATTCTGTTTACAGACAAAGACAGCTCAAGGTAAGTAAAAGAACAAGAAAGTTGGCAGATGGGAGCCACGGCAAAGTAGGGAGCCCCTACTCTATCACAAGAGGCTGCTCAGCAGGAATTTCTAACTTGGCTTTCACCCAGTACAAGCCTCCTTCCCTAGACGGGAGTCTGCTCTGTTAGGGTCTGGATGGTACATGTCCCCTCAAGCGAATGGAAAGAAAGTGGATCACTAGGGGGGTGCCCTGAAGGGGACACTGGGACCTTACCCCTTCCTTCTACTCTCTCATCTCCCAGTTGCCATGAGGTGAGCAGCATCTCTCCACTATATGCTCCCACCACAATGTGCTATCTGACCATTATCAATAGGCCAGTGGGCATTAAGTGGCTTATAAATTTCTTCGTGAGAAGCAGTCCCCTAAGCGCAAACACATGGGTGTGGTAATCCTTTGGAGCTGCAAAGCTGAAAATTAGGAGTTTAGATGTAGATAACACATCAATGCACCCCCACCATCCTTATGAGGGCCAGACAGCCATGAGAGAACATCTGTGCAAGTAGTTTGACAATCTTTAATTACAAAAAATCCCAAATTTTACTCTGTGAGTTACAGTTTTCAAAAACTACTTTTTTTTTCAAAATAATTTTTGAGGGACAGAGATGGGTGTAAGGAAAAGTTAAGGATATTTACAGATCTGTGAGTATCAGGTTGTTTTTGGAGCCAGTCTTGGCTCTCTTACAACAGTGCCCACACACTCACCTTTCTTCAGAGCAGTCAGATGTTACGCAGAGGCTCTGGCTGATTTCCTGGTGTAATATATGCAAGGAGCAATGGAACTGGCCTTTTGATCTCAAACACTTTTCCCTTCCAAATGCTTATATAATTAAGTATTTTGGGCTTTGAAGGATTTAGAGGAAGTAAAGTGTGGATATTGCTGCTCCGTCCTGATAAACAAAGACTTTGGAAGAAAAGTCACATTCTAACCCTTTAACACCGGTCTCATGAGAAGATAGCATTGAAGTTGGGACTGGGGCAAGGGAATACAGTGCATTTGATGGGAAGATACCAAAGACATACACATGCCCACCTCACAGAGTGCTTGATTTCTACCATCAGCACTAAACTTCAGGATGGTGATGTGGTTTTGGAGTCCACATCCAACATTTCCTGCCTAAGGAGGGATTTTGCTGAGAGTTGCATCATCTTCATTGTTTCCCAACCTTCATCTGATTATAATAATCATTTGGGCAGTTGGCAGAAACACCAGTTCCCATGATACTCCTCTATGACCTATGATATCATTGGTTAGAAGCGAGACCCAGGATTTTATGTTTTTTAATAACAATTCCTTGTGATTCTTATGACAAGGTGAGTTTGGAAAACATTGCACCACTTCGGTTCTTGATTCTCCTTTTCCCAGATTTTGGCCAACAGCTCCCCAAGCCCCAGCCACTACTGGTTAATATTCCTAATTAGCCGCGCAGCAAGGCTGCCTCAAGGATAGTGAAATACGGTACTTAGGTGCCCTGGCTGGCAAGGAGACGGAGGGAATAATGAGATATGGGGCACAACTGAGGGGTGAGAAAAACTTGCATGAGAAAAATAATTACATAAAGGCAACTCCTGGAGCTATGCTATTTATAGGGCTGAGAGCTTGATTACAACAAGGTGGGAGCCCTGGTGCCACAATCCAAAGGGAAATGGGGTGTGTATGAGTTCACAGGCCTTACACAACTCCCCTGGGCCAGTTTTTGTCCATATACTTCTGCAGACACCCATGTGTATAAGTACACACATCTCATGTACACATTCATGGACGTCTTCCAGGAATTTAGTAAGAGCAGATGTCTTTCGGGACTCCTGAAAATTCCAACAGTTACAAAATTAATAGCAGAATTATGCACCTTCTAGAATGCGCCTTTTGTGAACTTCACTGAATTCTGTGAGAATTCCGCTCAGTGTGTAAACTGTGCGCATGTGTGTACACATTCCCCATTTAAGTGCACACTTACAAGATGTGAGCATAAGCAGTCAGCTTTTCTGAACATGCGTACAAGAATCTGAATGTGGAAATGAATGGTCTTAGCCTGAAAGCACTGCACAAAACACCCTCGGGAAAGCCTTGGAGCTGTCTTAAGGGCTTCTCTTTAGGGATGACAAATTCCACATTTGGCAGGGAGTTTAATCAGCAGAATTTGGACGGCAAAATTTCGCGTGACGCTAAAGAAGAAATGAGGTTAGTTTGCTTGTATGGCTTGCGCATGAGCTCTGAAAGTGTTCTCCAAAAATATCCTTGTAAAATACCTTCTGGATGTCCCAAATATTCATTTTATTGGGCTAGTGAGAACATAGATAATCCAGGAAGGGACAATATACTTTTTGTTCTGAACCGTTTTGTATATTCAAATTTATTTTATCATCTACATCATCATCATCTCTATCATCGTAAGTTTATGTTGGTTACTATTAATCCATTTAAACTGATGTGGGGAACATATGGAATAGTAGGAAAACCTGTTTTCCGTGTCAATAGCGCTCCCCTGGTAATCTGCGGGGGGACTATTTCGAGCTGACTGCGTCTGTGGGTGCGTCTGTGCCTGTGGAGATGGGTGGGAGGGGCAGGCAAGAGACAGTAGAGAGCAATAGAACTGCAAAGATCACTTCAGGAAGCCACATGGTTGAGTGGACAGCTGTGATGAGACCAGTGAATATTTACCTGGAACTAAGTCAGCATGTTGTATTTCTAAGATTCCAAAGGTTTTCCTAAAAATATAACCAACAACAGGGGGAAAAGAAGATACCCAGATTCCAAGGATCTTACAGTGGTGCTGAAAACCTGTGACTCCAGCTTCCTGGACTTCCTCAGAAGATGTTTGGTGTGAGTTTGTTGGGTATTACTGCCTCTGGGTTTCCTGTTTAGTAGATTTTCACACTTTTGCTAGTGTAAGTGTGAGACTGGGAAAGGGTTATAAAAATAACAATACAGATATTCCTCATTTAATGACTGTTCTGACTTAAAACCTTTCTTCTTTTTTTGTACAGTTCTGTACATCTTGTTGATAAAGCCTCAATGTCTTTTATTGCAGAGTACACCTTTTACAGTACTGTAATTTTTGCTAATTGTGCTGTACAGTGCAGTTCTGTAGTTTTATATTCTGTTATACATTACAGTACTGCACGTAAGAGTTATGCAAATAAAACCAAAATCACCCATTTGGAGTTTCCTTTGACCATTTCTTTGTTGTGAATATTGAAATGTACGCACTATACACAATTCCTCATTTAGCAACAAATTCAATTAATGCCCTAGTTGCAGGGACACAGGTCAGTCATTAAACAAGGACTGTCTGTAATAGTAAAGGTAGAGCTTGAAAGTCTCCAAATTGCTTCCATATCAGACAGCGCTCTCTCGGACTGTGTAAAGATCGGGCAGATGACCTGCTATTTTGCAGATGTGGGGGCTGGGCTCTGAGAGGTTGATTTGCCTTGGATTATACAGTGTGTGGATAGAGTTTGTTGTCTTCTTGGCCTCCAACTGCTTGGCAGCAAGACTGCAGGCAAGTGCTAATGTCTTCTGCGTTGAAAACCGAAGCAACCACTTTAAGGGGGCCTGCGTGCTTGCACATTCAACACACATTGGCTTCTAGGCTCCTCCCCATCCCTCTAGGATTTTGTGTTTAAATCATCTTGCCTTAGGGAATTAGGGGAAGAATGAGCTCTAAACCATTTATTATGCACAGCATCTTGCAGTCTGTATGCATATTTTGAATCTGGTGCTGCAGATCAAGTCATACTAAGAAAGAAATCAGCACACAAAGCACCCAGCAATGTCCGGTTTAGGTGTTTGGAAAACGTTGGTTATTGTTTTACTACTATTTTATTGTTAAAGAGGTTTTGCAAGTCTGTCTCCACTGAGTACAAGTAGGTTAGCTGTGTGGTATTTAGTAAACCACCATTTCCCTCTGGGTCTCAGTTTCCTTTTCTATAAAATGGGGTGTTCTTAGGGTACCTGTGGGGTCCTGTAATTACTTAGCATTTTTAGAAGACCACATCTTTGTATTCTCTCATTCTTCCAGTGAGACAGAGTAATTCAGCGAAATGCTCCTTTGGCATTCATGTATTATGAAGTTTGGGCACTAACTCAGAGGGTAAAGCACCAGATGCTGCTGACAGCCTTCCCATGGGAGGCCGTTCTACTTACTTATCTGAATAATCAAGATGGAGAAGGATCCTGTATCCTGTTTTTTTAACCAATATTCCACCTCGGCCTTGTGCTGAGGCTACAGAATGAATGTGTTTTATCAATGACAGAAACTGACCACTGAGACAGGGGAGCATCCAGAAACCCAATCACCCAGAACATAGCTCAACACCAAGAAAGGCACGGTCTCTTTTGGTACAAAGGACTGATTGCTTACAACTTGTAAGAGGCTGATGGAGCTTGTTACCTAATCCATATATTGCTAATGAGAAAACCATTTGTATGAGAGACTAAAACTTGAGCCAAAAGGGTGACTCAATAGGGGCAAATGTATAATCTTATGTAGACTAACTCTAGAAGGCCAGAAGGGAGACATAGTTTAACAGCAGTGCATTTGACAAAGAACTGGGATCTTGCGCTGTTTGTAGCCTTGGTGAGTCCAGAATGCTTATACCACCTCCCTGAAGTTGGGAGCTATTCCCGTGGACCACAGATTGAATTTCCTATCTTAGAAGATGGCTGGATGGTAGAAACCATATCATATGATCAATAGTAGTGATATAAACATTTTCAGATAGTTGAAAGACCGACATAAAAGGATTAGTCATTTTATTTTGTATGCCACTAATGAGTAGAATAAAGACCTGGTAAAATTTTCCATGGTCAAGATTGGCTCAATAAAAATGAAAAAAAAAAAAAAAAAAAAAAAAAAAAAACTTTTAAAGAATCTAAATTTTCAGGATTGGAATTGTTGGATGTGTTAGCCTTGTCACAATACTAATTGATGATGGCAGGATGGATCTATGTTGGGAGTTCTATCAAATGTATTTTGTTACTGTGTTAGAAGTTTGCCTGAATTATATCCAGTTCCCTTACAAAACTCAATGCAGTATATTCAAATTCTATAATTTTCTTTGTGATATATTTGGTGGCTCAAATCCCATAGTTTGGGAATTTATTATTTTACCAAATCCTAAATACTATAGGTTACATTTTTTATAATAACATTTCTTTCTAGGGATTCTAACAAAATTTAGATTTGAATATATTCCTGAATCATTACACAAATTTTCTAAAAAGATTATTTCCAACAGTTGTTTCCAGTTACTTTAAGATTGTATGTTGCAATCTCTTCTCAGTGATGATGTCTTTTAAATATGACATAGTTTAAATGAAAACTATCTTTACTGGATTAAAAAAGCATTGTAATATTAAAAAGGGAAGTAGAACAATACCCCATTCTGGGCCTTGGGTGTACAGATGGGAGCCTTGGCTTCACACGACCCCTGACCAGGCCCTCAAGCACACCTGGATTCACGATGCACGGAATCTCAAACCACAGCCTAGGCCCCAGACCCTGAGGAAATCTAGTTTCTGTTTTCCCTCTGAGCCAAGCAAAAACAAGGTCCAAGGGCGATACCATTCCACCAAAAGTAAAAGAGGTACATTCCTCAAACAGCCAGTCCTATTGCTGTAGTCCCAGGAGCCAGGTACTTTTGGACGATTTTGACAATTTCTCTGAAATTAACCTTGGAGAATTCATTTCTGGCTACACCATGACTGGCCTGCCGTTTCTTATTCTGCGGATTTTCCTCTTTTAGGAAGCTTGGCTTTATCTGGACTCTTGCTTTTTGGCCCTTGTCATTAGGACTTTCCATTTTTCTTCTGTACTCTATTCCCTTTCACCTCCCTGCCCGCTCACTCACTGAGCCCACTCCTTTGTGCCCTATAATTAATTACCTGTAGAGTCATTGTCAATGAAAGCCCAGAGCATTACACAAATCTTTAATATGCAGTATACCACAGCACAGGTCACTGGAGTCAATTTACCTGGGATTAAATTCTGGCCAGACCATCCCAGGTGTGGGTCCTTGGGCAATTTACTTATGAAAATGAGAATGAGAATAAGAATACTTATTTTGTAAGATTGCTGAAAGGATCAAGTAAATTAGTAAATGTAAAATGCTTAGAATAATGCCTGGCATGTAAAATGTGCTTTTCTTTTTTTTTTTGTGGGTACCGGGGGTCGACCTCAGGACCTCGCGCGCCAGCAGGCACTCATGCTGCTGAGCGATATCACCGGCCCTTTTTTCGTATGTGGGTACCAGAAGTCGAACTCAGGACCTCGTGCTTGCCAGGCAGGCACTTATGCCGCTGAGCCATCTCACCGGCCCAAAATGTGCTTTTTATGAGCTACTGTTACATCATTACCACCACAATTTCCTCGAAGTGGTTTACAGCTTAATGGAAAGTTAGAATAAACCCTAATTCGTATGGAATGCTTATTCCTTCCATTTCCTCTCTCCTTTGGCAGGTGAGATCACCAGACACTACAGACAAAAGGATGGCGTCACTGAACACGCTCCAAATCCCAGTGCTCACCTGCGTCTCTCCCACACATCACTGACACTGTCCAGCAGCCTCCCATAGCAGAAGCTCACAAGAAGCCAAAGATCACTGTTGGACAAGAGGCACCCATGACCTCCAGAGAACAACAAAGCAAAATCTCTTCTCCCAAAAACACAGGCTGCCACCTGTTATGTGACCCTTGCTGAAGGCGTGTCCTGTTCCTTTCCACCGATGATTTGTTGGAGACAGCTCTTATATTGTACAAAACTTCACATTTTTTATGCATAAATGTTTCAAAAATTAAAACTGTTCACACTGACAGTGGTATGTTTCCTCTTATGAAGGGTTGGGTGGATGTCCTCATAACTGAACTCACTTTTTAGGTGCGAATGTATGCTAGGGATATTTTTAGGGACTCAATGTTATGGCATCAGTAGAACTTTTTTTCTTGCCCATGCCTGCCAACTTATGTCAGCCAGGATTCTTGTTTCAGAATGATAGAAGCTAAATTCAACTTACTTTAAACAATAAGGAATATTTATTGGTTTATATTACTGGGGAATCAGGAGGAGTAGGTGTGGTTTCAGGCACAGCAGAATCCAGGAATTCAAACAAGGTCATAGGGCAATATCATCAAGGTCATCCACTAGCCTTGCTTCTTCTCTTTTTAATACCTGGTTTCATAGTTTCCACTTTAGTTGCTGCATAATATTCCATGAATGTTGACACCAGGTAATTGAAGCTATAGATTTGGATGAGATTGCCCAGGGAAGATGATAGAATGAAACTACAGGCAAGAAAAAGTCCCAGCAAAGATAAATATATAAGGAGTTGACAGAGCCCAGCTCCCCCAAGAGACACAGAGAAATAGGAGAAACATTAGCCAAAGGAGGAGGAAGTTTCTAGAAGGTAAACAGGATCAAGAATATAAAATTCCATAGAGAAAATAAGAATAAAAAGTGTTACATAAGTGGGATGACATGGGCTTTAAGTCAAGAAATGCAGTGTCATAGCATGCAGTGTGCCCCAGGTTTGACAGCCAGAAAGCCACAGAATTGGCAACAGAACTCAGGTCCTGGGAACTTTTCCGTTCTGTGGTGCTGGGGGTGGAACCCAAGGTCTTGTGCATATGAGGCAAGTGCTCCACCACTGAGCCACATTCCAGCCCTTGAGCACAATTTTGACACTGTCCTCAGCCATATATATGTAAGGCTGTAGAGATTTGTAGAAGTAGAGATTTGTTCTGTAGCTCTGCAGAGACAGTGAGGAGACAAGTTTTCAGCATTGTGATTAGAATGACTGTGATTGGCTATAAAAACTACTTTCTGATCTTCATGGTTATAAAAGGAGAAATGAATTCTTGATAAATTATGTCTTATTTTAAGCATACAGTTTAAAGGAGGGGAGCTAGAAATTGTGGTGCACTGATGGGGACACATGAAGGACAGGCACGGTGGCCTTTGTCAGTGCCTCTCAGTCCAGCACCATTTTGCCTCCGCCATCCATCTGATGTTCTTTTCATTCTTTAGGTATTTTTACCTTAATATCCCTTGGACCCCAAGGAAACAAAACACATGGAGCCCTTTAATTGTAATTTTAAATTTTATGTCCTTGCTCACATGGACAGGAAAATCTTCAAAATTCAGTGACTCGAAGATGATGCGTCTTTGATGAGAGCGGTGTGAGGGTAGCATGAGGGCTCTGAGAGGACTTGAGGAGGGCGGTCGTGGTGGGAGGAAAGCGCTGGACCCACTCAGGAGCAGAGGTTGCTGCGAGTGGGCTCCCGTCACAGGTTTGCCATCAGCCAGTCCAGCAGCTGCAGCCGTGTGACATTTCCCACCGCCTCATCCAGCTGTCGCTCCTTCTCGTAGTTCAGCACCAACTGCAGAACCTCCCCAACGCTGCGTCCCTTTTCCACAGCAGCAGCAGAGAGCTGGAGTAGCTGTGGAGAGCACAGAAAACAGGCATGGAGGGCGCACTATCGCAGGAAAGGCCGGAAAGAAACCGCCACAGCTAGACCCAAAGGCTGGACAGACTTTGGGAGTCGGCAGCAGGAGAGACTGGAATTAGAGGTTGGGAAGACTTCCTTTGCCAGCCTGCTTGACAGAAGAAAGCTGGTGACATCACTCTCAATTCAAAGAAGAGGTGTTAATAATCACCTGCCCATGATATGGAAAATGTGATTTCTCATTAAGATTCAAATCTTCCCATCTTTCCTCTCCAAGGCGATGCTTTCCCAGAAGTTTGTCAATAGTGTTCTTGCTTTCTAAGAATTCTAAGGTTCTAAACTCACAATAGTATCCTAAAACACTGTCCTGAGACCAACAAGGAAACGTGGATGCTGCTGTCCACGTTCCATAGACCAGAGAACTGAGCTTACCAGAGCAGGAAGGCCCCTCAGTCAGCAATTCGACCTCAGGGAGATACTGCCCAGAGAGGTGACAGAGACTTGTCACAGCAGCACTGCTGGTCATACTCAGAGCCAAAATGCAATCCAGGTCTCTGAATCCTAAGCTTAGCCCTCTTTCCAGTACAAAATGTGGGAAGGAAGTCAAAATGACTGTTCTAGTATGAACACAGTATACTGTCATTCATCTGAAATCCTAAAGGCAAAATCTATATCAAGGAACCAAGTTTTTATTTTGTGTATTCTGCACTTTATAAGAGTCAAAAGTCAAATAAGTGGGCCAGATATCATGAGCTTTTTCAGAAGGAGAAATTTCCATGCAAGAAGCTGAAGTACATAAGGACAATCCTGAGACAAGTGGATAAAGTCTCCAAAAAAAATTTTTTTAGACAGGAAATGTAGAACTAAAAACAAACAACAAACAAAAACAAAAAACATTAAAAACTTACTGAAGGGGCTAAATGCCAAAAACAAAGATGAGAGAGACTAGAATAGGTTTTTTTCTCTCAAGAGGGGAGAGATGGGGACACACATGAGGAAATACCCTTTTCACTGTGCACCCTGCTGTACTTTTGGATACTGACCTCTGCACATGCACTACCTATTCAAAAATAAACAAGGTCATTGAAGGGAAGTGGGCTCATGGCTCCCCAGAGCCAGTAGGGTCAATCACCTGTATCAGCATGAGAATATTTGTTTACATTAATCTTTCTCCCCCAAAAGTCACTGTTAGGTAGTTTTTTTAGAGTTTATGTCATCTAACTCCTCTTAATACTAATGCTTAATGAAAATCTATTCATTAGGTGAGGTTTATGCTGCTGCCCTGCCTTTCCACTCTTTTCCTTTCGTAAAATAATGGATGACTCTCTATCTTTCGAATGGGCAGAATTGTGGACCGCTAGTCTGTTGGTCTCATTTTAGACAGGTATATTACAAACAATCTAATTCAAATAATCTAAAACCGGAAAGTATCGTGCATGATACGTATCATGGGCTTGACTTAAAACATGACTACAGAACCAATGCCCTCTTCACACACTGTACACGCGAAGGCTCTGTTAGATTTTTCTCATCAGTCTAAAGTTTTGGCCGGACTGCAGCCTCCCCTCCCCCCACTGCTACTTGCCAAGTATCAAAACAGTTGTGCGTTTTACAGATTGAAAACCTGGTGAGGAGACAGATCTTGCCAAGGACCCTGAAGGGCATATCTAATACTGGAGCCAGCTGTCATCTAGCCCAGCAGACCCCCATGTTTTTGACCTGAGGGACCAGTTTTGAAACAATATTTCCACAGACAGGGGTGGTGGGGGTGGTGTGTGTTTCAGGAAGATTTAAAGGAGCCTGCAATCTAGATACCACACATGTGTGGTTCTCCAATGAGAATCTAATGTCACTGTTGATCTGACAGGAGGTGGAGCTCAGGTGGTGATTTGAGCAATAGAGAGGCTGTAAATACAGATGAAGCTTTGCTGACTTGTCTGCCACTCACCTCCGGTTGTGCACGTCCATTTCCCAACAGAGCTGGGGACCCCTACTCCAGCCCAAACTTGAATATGCACACACATCAACTAGGTACTTTGCTAAATAAAGAGTCCGATCCAGCAAGGCTGGAGCTAAGCCTCAGACTGTGCACTTCTAACAAGTTCCAGTAATGGTGGTCCCCAGATGACACTTTGAGTAGACCTGTGTCTTGCTAAGACTGAGATTGTTGCTAAGACTGAAGTCAAGGTCACACAGGTCCTTGTTTCAGCTTGATGCAGCCTAATCAGGACATTATAATCTGTCTTCTCAGCCATCAGATAAACCCAATAACCCAGTGACAAGGATTACTAATAGTACTTATAAAAAAGAGAAAGCCTCCTCCTCCACACCTTCCGGTTTCCATGAGGATGAATTTTTCCTCTCTCCTCTTCCATCTCTCCCTCCCTCCCTCCCTCTTTCCCTCCCTTCCTTCTTTCCTTCCTTTTTTTTTTCTTTCTTTCCTTCCTTTACTTCTTTCCTTTGTTTCTTTGCTTTCCTTTCTTCTCTTTTTTTTCTTTCTTCTTTCTTTCTTTCCTCCTTTCTTTCTTTCTTTCTTATACTAGGGATCAAACCCAGGGACTCACACATGCAAGCAAATGCTCTACTGCTGAGCTACACCCCCAGTTCCAAAGATGAATTTTTCTAAAAAAATTAATTGATAAAAGCCATTGTTCCACTTCTCACAATCAAGAGATAACCCAAAGTTGGGGGAGTGCGTAGATGTGGTCTCACTCTTTCAATTCCTCCACTCTGCTCTGCAGCAGCACCTTGAGTACTTGTGCATGCTCTCCAGGTCCACTGTCCCTTGGGCGAGCAGTCCTGAAGACTCACTTTGGTGAGTCCTGAAGAGACTTTGGTGGGGGTTCAAGAGCTTGGAAGACACTTACCTTTATCAGGAGTGACTTCTCAACTACATTAACAGTAGTCTTACTTCTCAACTGATTCTGAACTTAGGGTAGGGGCAAGAGAGGTGTTATTTATTGAATTCCTACAAATCCCTGACACCATCTAGACAACAACCTCAGAGATTAGTGACAGGTTTGAAACGGCCATAAATTAAACCATTGTCTCCCTCTTCAATCCATCCCAGTGATACTTTCCAAAAACTCCACCCTATTTCAGGAAATTCTATTGTACCCAAAAGTCAGCCTGAAGCCCTGACCTTAATCTGATTCCTTCACCAAATCTCCTGGAAGTTCCTTATTTGTGCACTCCCACCAATAAATGCAGAAAACAGAAAAATATCATTTACCTTTTCTTTTTTCCTTTTGATATGTCTCTGATTGGGCAAGATCTAATTTTACTTTATCCATTATTTCTGCCAGGAGGCATGATCTTCAAGTTCTTACTGTCCCCATTTAACCCTTTCTGTAGTTACCTTCCCATTCAGAAAGCGAATAGTACACAAATTCCAAATTAACCCTTAGGAAAGCTTTCCAAATTCCTCTGACCTTTCTTTCTTACCTTCTCCTTGATTCCCTCATCATCACCAGCAAAGTACAAAATAGGGACGTTGAGTTCAGAGGCAGCTAGCCACTGAAGGACGGCTTGCAGTTGCTTGTTCTGGACTGTGTCTGTTAGGTTGTGGTTGCTGACGATCACCTGGGGGGCTGCACATCCTTCAGGCAGCTGTCCTGACAGACACCTCAGCTCATTGTGGATATTTTGATAGGCGTTCTGCAGGAGAGCTTCTGCTGTCCCCATACCCTTGACAGGTAAGCACTCATATAAATTATGTGCGAGGGCCGAACTTGGCCTGCTGGAATCTCCACACTTATCATCTCCCAGTTCTACCAAAGAAGAGTCACAGGACTTGGCAATGATGACACATAACTTCATCACGGAGTCCATGAGCTGTTCTACCATCTGCCCACTCATGTGGCCATCTACCTGGCTGGTGACCATCTCAGTCAGTTCAGAGAAGGGACCACCAGCCTCATTGTCTTCACACAGCTTTGTAGAACAAGGATTCACAGGTTTTTCACACTGGTTTCCACCTTCTTCCTTAATCCGCACCTTGGGTTCAGAGCAATGGTCACTCTTAAAAATGGTCTCACTAAGTAAGTTCTGGATGAAATTGAAGAAAACATTCATGAGGTCCTTCTTTCCTGTTTGTTCTTGGTAATAAACCTTATGAGGATACTTAAGGTTAGACTCATTGGGAGCTGCAGAGGACTTGTTGTGGGGGAAGTTGGTGGTGTTAGCAGCTTCAAGGAAGCTCTGTGCATCCATTCTTCCTCCCTGGGCCAGATGGTATTGAATCAGAAGTAGGGCAGATATGATCAGGTCCTTGGCCCAAGAGTCTGAATCACACATGGAACACTCAAGATCTTCTGGGTGGTGTAGAGGAGGGCTGAGGTTGCAAGTATCCTGATCTTCAAAGGGAGTGTCTGACATAGGGCCATCCTGCTGTTTGGGAGCTGCAGATGTTGCACGCTCAGGACGTGGAGATTTACACTCTTTATGTTGACTTTTATGCCACATGGTCAGTCCCTCTTTGATGATGTGCTCACCTATAGTTTCCATACATGTCTTCTCCTTCTGTGGTTTGCATGTGGAATACACCTTTTCTCTCAATTTGGCTTCAGATTTCATTGAAAAGTTCATGTTCCGGTACTTAGGGTCACCCATTCCTTTCATGGAGATGAGGGAATAACTCCCGGACTTGTCCGTGGCTCTCCTGATAGTCTCAGGGGTTTTCTTGGCAAACACCACATTGTAGAGTTTCCCCAGCATGGCGTCCATGATATCTGTGGCCTTTTGGCTTCCATGAGAGAAGAGACTTCTTTTCACAGCAGAGACAAAGTCTGTGTCAGTCATGAGGGTTCCTGTGACACTGTGGAGGTTGGTCATGAAGGAGTCAATGAGATCTGAGACAACCTCTTTTGCATGCTTGATCAGGACTCTCTTCAGCAGGATGGTGGCAATGGTTGAGTCTTTCACCTGGATCTTCAGTGTCTTCATGATGGAGACCATCATATCAGACACCACACTATTGGCGTAAGTCAGGATCCCCTGACTAACATCAGCTGTGAAGGCATCAGACCTTTCCTTCCCTTTGAACATCTTTTCCTCCACAGGTAAGGACCTCCCACCTTCTTTGGCATCTCCTGTATTTTGAGATTCAAACTCTTCCTTATAGAAGAAACACTTCTTAGAGGCAGGCTTGTCACCTTGATACTTGCTTTCCTTGGTGCTCTCCTTGATCTTTAAAGTGCTCTTGTATTTCAGATTTGGGGGACTCTGTGATCCCGACGGTTTGTCTCCAGAGCCGGGAGCCTTGTCAGGGTCAGCATTCTTGACAGACGCAGAGACTGTTGTATTCACCAAGTCAGATGCTACTGTGCTCAGGCTTTTCTGGGGTGTGGGTTCATCCCCCATATACATTGATTGATGGACACATTTTTTTACAGAGCCATCAATCTTCTCATTAATCTTTTTGCGGGCCATGGCTATTACTAGATTCGTGAGGCAGTTTGCATAGAAGGAGACTTCGTCTACTGAACTCTCGTTACCAGCCTGGGAAGGATTCTCTTTGTGAGTCATCTCAAAATGCAATCTTCCTGGACTGCCCTTGGTGGTGGTGTTGTAATAGGCCACAGAGAAGCCTTTGCGTGGGTCTCCGGGGTTGGCCATTTCCTCACCAAATGATGATTCTCCAGGTTTGAACTCAGCATCTTGGAATTCTGCTGTGCTCTTTTCCAGGTCTTTGCGGAGCCAGCTGAGCACTCTGACAGGATCTGTTGAGGCCTCCTTAAAAACAGACAAGGTTTCATCTGACTATAACAAAGTAAAGCTATGGAGTCTTCAGGATAACCTCAAAGGCCTGTTACTAAAATTGTCGCCCCCTCTCAGTCTTCCTCCATCATTGCAGTAAAAGTAACCTACATGTATTGAGTGCTTACTAGGTACCAGGCACTATTTCAAGGATTTTAAGACTACTATCTCATTTAATGTTATTCTTATAATAAACCTAAATGTTAGTTTATTATCTTCATTTCACACTGAAGACATTGAAGAACTGAGAGGTTAGTTAGCTACTCATTTGAAGTTATACAGCCAATTGTTGACACAGTAGGAATTCTAATCCAGAGCCCACATTCTCAGCTACTACACATTCGGCCTCTAGCTACATGCATCTTTAAACTCTGATGTCATCAACCACATAGAAGAGTCAACATCTGAACTGAATCAGTAGGTATTTGTTGTATCGATACTAATTGCTATTTCCTAGGGCTTAGCTGTTTTTGTTCATGTTTCTTATAATTTTCCCAAAAAATGGGAAAATTGTGCATAATTAATCATCTGTCAGGGTACACAAGCATGATCTTAATATACTAAATAGCCTCCAATGGAGTAGATGACATCAATTAAGTCAACAGCCTGATTTACAACTGAAGCGTCAATATCTGTGGGCAATTCATTGGTTTTGAGGGAATACAGACTGTGCGATGGATACCAGCTGTAATGAACACATGCACATATTTGTGTATGTACATATTATAATCTGTACAAGAAAAAACTCTTCACCTGAACATAGGATAAAATAATGTTACTGATAACAATAAAGTGTCCCATTTACTTATCAAATGTGAAGAACCTTGTAATTATCGGACTTCATATGTTTATTTACAAATGAGGCTTGGTGTGATGGGGGATGCCTATAATCCCAGCACTTGGGAGGCTGAGGCAGGATTGCTATGAGTTTAAGGCCAATCTGAACTACATCAGTTTTTTGAGACAGGTTCCCACTGTGTAGTTCAGATTGGCCTTGAATTCAAAAAACCAAGAGAGAGAGAGAGAGGAAATGACCACGAGGATTTAAAGAATATCTTATTGTTTTTATTCCCCAAACACTAGCATAGTTCCAAAATAAATAGTTTATCACTAAACTAAAATTTATTTGTAAAATACTTGTATAGTTTGTCAAGCACTACATTTAATACTTTATACAATTATTCCATTTACTCCTCAGATTCATCCTGTAAGGTAAGTTTTACTCTTCTAGTTTCACTGGTAGGAAAACAGAAGTTTAGAGAAACTGGATAATATGGCCAGCGTCTCACAGATGGTATGTGATGGGAGCTCATATTCAGATCCAGTTCTGCCTCTAGAATCAGTGCTCTCCATCCTAGTGTTTCAGGCTGTGTTTGGTAACTTGGAAGCAAAGAGGAGCAGTGGTGCCAGCCTTCTGCAAAGCTGGCGTAAGCTGCTCATTATGATGTCAGAGTTATGGGCAAGTTTCTCGGCATTTGAATCCTCCAAATGGTCCCCTAATATGAATAATAGCTGCTACAGTAGAAATGATGGCTTCAGTGGAAATTACACATTGTCTTTAGTACACCCTTTCACACTACCTGATTGTCATTCTCTTGGAGCTTTTTACAGCTCTGTAAACTGCTGCTAATTGACAACAAGG
This sequence comes from Erethizon dorsatum, assembly GCA_028451465.1. Taxonomy (NCBI): domain Eukaryota; kingdom Metazoa; phylum Chordata; class Mammalia; order Rodentia; family Erethizontidae; genus Erethizon; species Erethizon dorsatum. The sequence goes on from CM051831.1 coordinate 28,957,472, forward strand.
CTATTATGTATAATTTTTATACACATGTAAGGGGAGGCTTGACTGATTTCCTCCCACAGTGGAAAAAGGTCACCTGGGCCTCTCTATGTACACAACATTTCTGATTTATGTTTTTGAACCTCCCCAGTTTCTTGTTAGTGAATCAAATAAAATCTTTAACATGTGTTCACTTTTTTATATTCCTCTGAAAATGATCTTTTGATAGATTTGGAAGTCTTCCAGCAAGATGCCCAACAGACTCACCTAATGAAAGTAGATGGCATCTTAAGAGAGGCGCACTAGAAGCCTCTTTTCTTGGCTCCCTCCCAGCATGACAAGAGGACCTTGCAGATGCTCGTGTTTTAGTTTTCCATTCTACTAATTATCTTTACTGGTTTTCATTTTGGTCCATTCATGGCCAGTAATCATTGGTGGCAGCAGTGATTAGGATCTTGGCTCATTGCCTGAATCGTCTCTTGGATGGATTAATGGTTCATATATCTAATCTTTTGGGTGAGAGATAACAGGAAGTCTATTTGAATGGTCTGCCTTTAATTTCTGTACATTAAAGGGCAGAGGTCAACAGAAGATCGAAGAGAATCAGTCTGGGTTGACTCTTATGCTACAATTTGGTATTTAATATCTATATGTCTTAACATTTTAAGTAAATTTGTTAGTGTTTTCTCTTTTAGGTTTCTATGGATAGAAAATAGATTTGGAACAAACAGAAAATGAGGCACATAACCTGTTTACATGCAAATGTGTTTAGTAGATGTTAATACTAAGGGTAAGGATTACAGTAGTGATTCCATTAGATTGAGAGCTTTAAAAGGAGAGAAGTGTTTCTAATTTATTTTTGTTTTTGACCCTAACACTGGCACAGTGTCATTGCCAATTTACTGCCTGTTACGACTTAGATCTAGAATGTCCCCTCAAAGCCTCATATGTTCAGAAGTGGGGAATTGGAAGGTGATTGGATCACTGGAGCACTAGGCTCTCAGTGAATTAGTCCACTGATGAGTTCATAGCTGAAGGTGCTGTTGGGAGGTGGGGCCTGGTCAGAAAAGACAGACACTGACAGTATGACCTGGAAGGGTTTATCCTTGATTCTCCTTCCCCTGCCCCTTTCTTCCTGGCCAGCATGGATTGAGCAGCTTTCCTGTGCAAGGCCAATCTATCATGCCATTTCTGTACTGGAGGCAGCTAAGTATGGACTGAACCCTTTGAAACCATGAGCCCAAATAATCCTCTCTTTCCTGTACATTGTGGGTGTTGAGTATTTTGTCCCAGTGATGGGAAAGTAAATAATATACCTCTCACTCCAAATCCACTCTTTTTTTCCTTGCTTTATGACTTTAGCTGGGACTGGAGCTTTTAAATACTTCTCTGGCAGTCGGCTTTGTCAACAGAGAGCATGCCTTCAAAGGGCCTTGCACAATCACAGCAGGAGGAGAGGGCTTCCCTAATGGCTTTTTTGTACCCTTTGACAAGCTTCTGGTGGCAGCCACTCTATGTCCAAAGAGACCAGAAGCAGCCTTGGCTTAGGGAGATGGAGCCCCTGTGAACTCTTAGTTTCCTGTTTTTTCTCTCAGTCTCAGGGTAAAAGCTGATTTCTGCATGTGCTATTTCTGGAACTCTTAAACTCCTTTTAATGTCTTTTGGTAGTTAACTGCCTTGTACTAGTAAGCAGTTTTTAACATAAAGTGACTGGTGTGGTTTCTATCTTCTGACTGTGCTTTGACTGATACAGTGCCAGATATTAAGCACTTAATAAATGTTGAATGGTAATAGTAGAGTTACAATGTTATTGAGAAGAGAGGTTATAGTTCTCAGAATTTTAAGGCAACCTACATTTCAGAGAATATTTTCTATGAGCCTTGGAGACATTTATTCCCAACTCATTTCCGTTTGAAAACTACACAAAAATTTGCAACTGTAACATATATTTTTCATTACTTATAGCACATTTCTCCTGCTAAGTACCATATAAAAAGAATTTTCCCCCAAAATATAGAATTTGTTGGAGAAAACTGGGAAATGTTTGTTCTGTAGGTGATCATTTTTTCCCACCAAAAATCTCACCTTAAAATATAGGAGGTGGATGGTGGTGGTAGAAAGAAAAAGGCTACTCTTGATGACAACTCACATATCCCTAACCTGGTGTTTATGAACAGGTTACGCTCAGCCAGGCATGGGGATGCGCATCTGTAATCCCAGCATCCAGGACATTGAGGGAGGAGGATTGTGAGTTCGAGCTTAGCCTGTGCTAGCAAGTTCAAGGCAGGCCTGAACTACACAGTGAGACCCTGTTTCAAATGAACAAATAAAAAAGAGGTTCACCCTTACCATTTTCCAGTCCTGGGGCTGGCCCTTTCCGGGTGAATAAACATCAACTTTGCACACTCCATTTTGGCTTTGTAACCAGTCAACCTTATCAGCCATCTGGAAGCAGAGAAGAAAAGTCCTCAAAGGACAGGTTACATGAAAGTAAGGAGAAATAAGGGGCATGGCGGAAATGCAGGAAGTAGGAGCAATACCTCCAGTGGAGAGCTACCCAAAGAGCTAATTAAGAGCCACTTAACGCTGGACATCCTCATCCTCAGCTCTCAACTGCAGGAAGATTTCCTAACCATATTGTCTCTAGTCATGAGGCTGCTGCCTGGCACAGGCTGGTGCTTCACCCATATTTGTTAAATGAATAGGCAGCCATGTTCTCCTCTTGTTCCTTGCTTGAAAACCCTCCTGCTCCCCCTCTTTGATTTGTAGTAGAAACTCAGAACTAAATGTGAACAAAACAGAATTAGTCCTTCCTTGCCAGTTCTTACCCCATGAAGTGATTTTTAAAGACATAGATGCCTTATTTTTAACTAATCTCTAGAGCAGTGCATTTAGCAGCTTCCTTGAGACCAGTTCCTCCTCCAATCAGCCAAGGATCCCAGGGGAATTCTTAGTCCCCTGGTTCGGCCAAATTTCTAATGCCAGACGGAGATGCTGTCTGTACCATCCAGTGTCCCTCCCGGTATGGTTTCATTCGCAGCCCTCCCAACAGTTTACTGTATTTTTGCATCTCAGTAAAGGCTTTACTATGTACCTGATCTTCTCAGCCAGAAAGCTGAGGCTCATTTGAGTTGTCTTCTCTCACCTCAACCTCCCTTTAGCTACTACTTCTCTCTTCCATTGCAGTCATTTTTCTTAAATGAACTGTTTATACTCCCTGTCTTCATTGGTCCATCTCATATCCTTATTCCACATACTTTTTTGGCCTTTGGTGTTAGTTCTTTCTGTTCACTCCCCATAACAATGCCTCTTGGTAGTTTTGGAGAACATGGCCAACTACTGCGATAACTTAGATTATTCACTGATAGTCTAAAGGGATGGGTAGCTTCACTTTGCCTGTTTCCACGGCAGGCTTTCATTTCCTGCTTTCCACACTGAAATCTCCCTTTTTTCTCCACAAACGTTGCTCACTCCAATCTACTCAATGGACGAGATGGAATGAGATGCCTGATTTTTCCTGCCTAATGATGTCCTGAGTATCTTATAAAATAGATGTATAGCTTTATATTTTGATTCTGACAAAATACTGTGTTTAAATCCAGTTATAATAAAGCCTAACAGGTTATCTTAAACTGGAATTGTGTTTCATAAAATATTATTTGAAATAAGTATAGAGCATTATTTGGGGGTGGATAGCTGGTTAATTGAAAATATTTGTTTTAAAAAACTTTGGGCTGGGCCAGTGAGATGGCTCAGCGGCTTAAGCGCCTGCCCGGCAAGCGCGAGGGCCCGAGTTCAACTCCCGGAACCCACATACGAAAAAGGGGCTGGTGATATCGCTCAGCAGCACAGGCGCCTGCTGGCATGCGAGGTCCTGAGGTCGACCCCCCCCGGTACCCACAAAAAAAATAAATAAATAAAAATAAAAAACTTTGGGCTGTGCCAGCATGGTGACACATGCCTATAATCCCAGCACTTGGGAAGCTGAGGCAGGAGGATCACTGTGAGTTCAAGGCCAGCCTGAGTTCCATAGCCAGCTTGAGCTACATGGTGAGATCCTGTCTCAAAAAACTAAAACAAAAAACTCTGGGCTGTCATGGGGTAGACATCCTCCCTCAAAATAAAGTCAACACACACAAAAAAACAGATTAACTACATGTTTAAACATATATAAGAGATATATTATTTTTGTTATGCTGAATATAATGGGTAATTATTAAAAAGAAAATATATATTTTATGAGCTACTTATTCATTATTCATACAAGGATTTATTCCCATTTTAATCCCAATTAATGATTCTGACTTCTAAGCTAGAAAAAGTTTTTTAAAAATTACTTTTCCGTTTGCCACAGTGTAAGTGATTCGCTGGGTTAGGAATGGTTTCTTCATGTTTACTAGCCCTTATGATCACTCAGAGAATCATGTAAAAATGTCAAATCTCAGTTACCACCCCCAGAAAATCTTATTTTTAGGGTTTTGGATTGGGAGAATTGAGGCATTAAATTTCTTAAACATCCCCTCAGTGAGTCTAACGTAATTTAGAATTGAGAATCCCTGGGCCAGGGTTTATCTGGAGAGATTCCCTCTGAGAATTATGGCCAGCTTTGGAAAGATAATTATTTACTCTTTAAAAATTTTGTCTGAGATAGATTTCCTAACCTTTGGTATCTTACATTGTTTGTTTGCTTGTTTTGTATCTTATCTTGTTTGGTCACCTGAACAAAGTCGTTAATGTCTGTGAAGTTAAACTTGGCATTGTCCTCAGCAGCTCACTATTATATACAAACATTCTTAGGTATGCATCATGACTACGAAGAAAAAAATTAATGGTACTATTATTTGGCCAAAGAGTAGGTAGATGTAGGAGATTGTCCTAAACTGTAAACTGTGTGAAAGCCAGAAACATATGTCTCTTAGTCTCATTTATATTTCAGCCTCATGTGTTGCTTGTAATAGAAAATGAAAAAATCAATAGGATCTCCTGCCTTATTTAACTTATATTCTATAATTAAAAAGATGAAAATTAAGTTTAAAAAGTAAGGAAATTATGTTATTACTTACTCTTATTGAGGGTGGGTTCTGAGATATGAGGAAAAGTTCTTGATTAATTTGAAGTCCTCTCTATCACTAAGTTTACCTACACCTCCTGCCATGTAATATATAAGGAATCTGCAATGGAAAGACAAAAATGAAATGCCTAATTTCACATAGGAACCTTATTGCTCTTATTACCAAAAAATGATTTTGACTCATTATTTTCATACACACACACACGATCAGTACAAAATGACATTCACACCTTATTCTTAGTGCATTCTGACAGTTCCAAAGGGACAAAAAGTTTCACTTTCTGGCCAATAATTTCTTAAATGACTAATGTTATTCTTCACCTTCAACTCGTTGTATAAGCTTATTGAACTATGAGGACACTGAAAAGTTTGCATCTTATTTCACTACAACTTCATTTTGTTTTAACCTTTAAATCCCATCTAAGACTGTAATTGCTCGCATATATTTTATCTCTTTTAGTAGATGGCTTCATGAGGGCAGAAGCACTTTATTAGTCATCTTGTATTTCTTGTAATAGCTAGTATATTAAAGTTGGTGCTTAAAAATTATATGCAGAAAGAATGAATATACAAATTCTGCCAATTTTTAGTTTCAAGGAGCCAATTTTGTTTCTTTTATAAATTGGAGAATCTGAAAACAAAAAGGATATATGGCTTGTTCAAATTTTCTATCATGCTGAAGCATACATTCAGGTGTTTTTTTTTTAAGATCTGCATTTTATTTTTTAATTTTTTATTAATACAGGCTTGCAGTACATAATGATAACATTTATTGTTGGAAGGTTGTAAGTGTACACATTTTTTTCATCCCCTTCCCTTGCCATTCCCCCCCTGTTCCCTCCAGATTTTCTTGAAGTTGACAGTGTGGAGACTTATCCAGTGATTTACCAACAGACCCTCCTCTTCCAATAATATTAATAAATCAACACCCCCCATGTGCTTTTACTCTTTTCACAAAAAGTGCACTTACTAGTCAAATATATCCAGCAAAAACAATTTACATATGTCCCAATGTTCATTCTGTTTTCTGTTTCCTCTGGTTATTATCTGTACTCATGAAGCTTGTTTTTAGATTACTAAAACTCCCTGACTTGTTCCGGATGATAGCTTCTATAACGAGGTAAATACTTTTGGATGACAGTGATCTCAGACTTCCAAATCAACGTGTACATTTCCCATAATGAAGTGAAAAAGGAAGAGTGTACAGAGTTAATGAAGGAATACATACAAGTTGGCAATAATATCTTATAGATATGGTGGAAATTTAAAAAACATTTTGTGTTATCTAACTTGAAAAGAACAGAAAATGATCTCTCTATAAAACATATCTATATCTATAGCTATATACATCATTTATTCTAGCACCCTCATTGTACAGATTAGGAAACTGAGGCCCAGAAAGGGAATATTAGAACCAGTGGATATATTTCTGTAGATATTCTATCTTGGGAGTTTAAAACCTTCAAAGCTGTGGAATTTTCTTATGGCCAATAGAGTGATTCTGTTAACCTAAAATGTTCTTCAAAAATACCATTGTGATGATGACCTCAAATTGAGGAGGATGCAGTGCAAATCATGATTGCCAGTGGGAGGGCAGAAGCAATAAAGGGGTGTGGATGCTGTTCTCTAGACCACAGCTCCATCTCAAGACATTCTCCTGTACCCATCTTAACAAGAGGTTTCTCTTTACTGAAAGTTCCTAAATTTATGAAAAACTAAATTATAGGCAGCATAAATGAAGCCCTTGAGGGGTCGCTACCTGTATATCCATTCTTCTCTCCTTTTCCCCCCAATCCTGGGGATTGAATCCAGGGCTTTCACACTGAGCTACATCCCAGCCCTTTTTGTCTATTTATTTTTTTAATTGCAATCCTCCTGCCTCCACCTCTCAGAGTGCTGGAATTTCAAGTGTGTGCTGCAATGCCCAGCTTTTCTCTCCCTTTCTGTAAGTGGCTGCTACACTGAAGAAATTCAATGAATTTGGTTGTTGCTGATACCAAAGTTTCAACTTTGTTTTAAATAAAGATTGCGCGTGTTTCTTTTTCACCATTCATTAAGTTTTCCCATGGAACCCTTATTTTTGCTTTCCCTCAGTAATAATAGCTTCTTTTTCAGATACTTGTCTACATAGGTATATAAATCCTGCCCATCCCCAGTACTCTGTTGTCTTACCAAGGCTTCAAAAATAACAAGAGAATTAACATGGATGAGACTTGGACTCAGAGGCATACCAGTCTGATTCCACTCTCAGAACACCAGAAAGGAAAAACAAAAACATGTGGAAGAGCCAGCCAACAAAAAGAAAAGTAAGCAGGCAAGCTTCCACTCTTGATGCCACACAGAGAAGGGAGTAAGACCCCTCCTACGCCCTAAAGGATGGCCAGAGATCTGGTCAAATCTGTCAACGACATCAGAACGTGAGCAGTGAAGTTGGTAGGTGTAATGCTGCTGAGGCAGAGACTCATTTCCAGAGGACTCAACGGCAAAATTAAAATGAGCTGGGCAGAAGAACAAGGCTAGGTTGAACATAAAGTTGCCCATCACTTGTCATATGAATTCTCCCTTCTAGCCACAGAAGTTCAGAAAATGGGCTGTTTTATCAGCCCACTGGAATTTCCTACCTCTGTAGCTCTGGATTAATGAACCATGGAAAACTCCAGAATATACTTTTAAAGTCAGTGAAGATGCTGGGATGTTCTTGCTCAGCTCAAGATCTTGTTTCCTCCCTCAGCCTTCCCTGCACCTCCCCTTTGTTGGGACTGGGGGATGACATCAGAATCCCAACTGGTGATATCACTGTCTCTATAGCAACACTGTAAGGTGTCCACAATTAGAGATGTAAAGGAAAAGAGGAGAGGCAAAGCTACACCCCAAAGCTCTGGTGTTTACTCTGGAAGGAGTAGGCTTGCTTTATCCTACTTCTCTTTGAGTGTTTAACTTAGGTGGGGTTGTATAGGAAGGAAAATTTTGCCAACAGACCCCGTTTATAACAGCAGAGTAAATATATACTAACAAATCCAGATAGTTGCAGAGGAGAATATGAAACAAAAGAATTGAGGGTCTCCTAAACTTCTTATACAAAGCCCATGGAATAACTTCATTTTTGGGATCCAACCTGGACTTCTTGTAAGCATTTTATCTGTAAGAAAAAAAAAAAAACTTTGGGGATATTTTTCCTAACCTGACCACCTCTGGGTTATAATTTATCTTTGATGGTCAGAAATTAAGGAGTGCTAATTCTTTGCAACACTTAATACGGGGACCAAGAGGCATTTGGTTGGTGATTTCTTCTAGACTGAGGAACTTTTCAACACACTCTCTTTGAAAATGTTGCCATAGATATTCTGTAATGGTAGGAAACATAGTTTCCATGAAGCAAAAAATTTCCAATCAAGGAAAAGACAAGGTATAGATTAAATTGCAACATTCAAAAGTGACTGGTTTATTACAGGCTTCCTTCAACTAAGTTATTATCTTTTAAATTAGGTCTCAGTTTCTTCCTTAAAAGACACTGGGCTTGTTGGTTTCTTAAGATTCTTTCCACTTCTCGCATTCAATAGTTTGGACACTTCAGTGGTTATTTCAATAAGATCATATATCTGCACATAGCACTTTGCAGTTGACAAAGCTCCCTCACATCCAGTACATCATCTGATTCTCACAATAACCTTTCAAGACAACAGGGCAGGTATTATTTTCCCTGATAGGTGTAGAAGCTTGTTCAGGTCACAACTAATAACTGGTAGAAGTGGCACTGGAGGGTCTAATATTCTAAATGTTAAAATCTGTGTTCTTTCAACTATACCTGGACACTCTGAAACTACAATTGAGAATATGAGGCGGTGTTTGACTAAGAGATGTTACATAATTGTTAAACAGGAGTTAGGACGTTGCAGATGACAGTAGGTCATGTCAATTTATCAGATCCAGGTAAATGTTAATATATTACTCAAGTAAGGTATTAGCAAATAATAAGCACTAAGTGAACACAGAATGAGAAAAAAAAAAAAAAGAGAGACAATATAGCATTACTAAGCTTCTCTGACAAAATTCAAGGGTTTCTTTCTTCTTCCAATTCAATTTGGGTGACACTTTAGTAAGCAGTAGGGTGGGATAGAATGGAAATGGGATCTTACATGCCTAGTAATAGGCAACCCCTATTTCACTATGGGCTTGTGGTCCCTCCCAGCAACACACACAAATCACTGAAGGAATTACTAAATCTAGAAAGATTCGCCCAAACTAGGTTGTTTTCTGATAGGCCCACAGTGTACGATTTACAGGATCATTGACTGTCTTCTCAGGGATTTCAAGAGGTGACCTGAAGAAAGTATTTTATATTTTGGGGACGGGGTCTCGCTATGTAGTTCAGGCTGGCCTCCAAATCCGTGTCAAATTCTGCTTCAGCCTCCGCTCCCGAGGGCTGGGATTACAGGTGTGCGGTACCATGCTTGGCAGAATGAAGTATTCTAAAAAGCAAGTTTATAGTTTTATTTTTCTGGAGTCTCCTCGGCCTCCACCTGTCTCTTTCTAGAACAATGCAGATTCTCAAAGGGATCCATAGTTCAAAGAAAAAAAAAAAAATAAAGAAAAACCGTTACACTAGAGAGGGTCATCTGCAGCTTCCTAGTAGAAAAATATGCAGATAGTATCAAGGACCACTGAACTTTACATAACTCTTTAGGGGTATGAGATTTCCTGAAGACCACTCAGGAATCGCACTCCAGGTTAAGAATTCCCAGATTCATCCATAGGTGGTAAGTACTTTGTTTTAAAAATACAAACCAGGGTAAGTGGAATGATCATCACTTAGGGTAGTCAGAGAAGCCTCCAAAGACGTCACCCAAGAGCAGAGACTGAGCATTCCATGGGAAGGGGACATCAAAGCACAGGGTCCCCACACAAGAATGCCTTGGCGGACTCGGGGAGCGTCCATTTGGGGCGCATCTTCATTTGCACTACTGCTTTTACACCCTTTCTTCTAGAATTTCTCGAGCGCAGGGCCACACCTCCTCCTTATCCTCGGCCTCACCAGGGCTGCCCTCTCTGGTCCTTGTCAGGGAACATAGCACCAAGAGGAAAGCTGAGCTCCTCCACCTCGGGTTCTGCCATTTTGTATTCCCGAGTCAGTCCCCGGATGGCTCTGAATTTCAGGTTCCCCAACAATATGCCCTTATCGTTATAGTCCATTCCAGAGCTAAGATTCCAAAATTCTTATTCTTTCTTCCTCTCTCCCTTTCCCTCCCTTCCCGTCCCCTCCGCCTTCCCGGCTTCCTTCTCAACAGTGTTCCTGCCTAACCTATATCCCACCGCTTCGCCTCCGGGTTAGCGCCTGCGCAGACAGGCGTGGGAAAAGAATGTTTGGCCCAGATGAGTGGCCGTAGTCGGCGGAATGCGAGCCGAGGGGGATTATGGGAGAAGATGGCGGCCATCGCTCACCTCCGCGTTGTCCGGGCTCTGCCAATGTCACGTAAGTGTCAAAGGGAACTGCGGCCCCTGATCGAGATTCTGAGACAGGAATCAAAGATTTCGGGAGTGCGGTCCCGCCAGTTCATTGAGCAGTCTGGTTTGCCTGGGTTCGGAATTGCTTCTGCCCAGTTTCTCCTTTACTTTTCCACCTCCCCGGTGTAACTATTAAATTGTGCACTTGGGAAGAGACAAGAGAACATGAGCAATGGGAAGGGAAGAGGAGAAAGTAGGACCCCTAAAGGATCGAGATAATCAGAGTTCTGTTAGGGTTGTAAGGCCTTGGGGTTATGAGAAATATTTGAATGGAATCGGGGGAGGTACTTGAAAGGGAGAGGAAAAATGGGTAGCGGAGAAATTTCTCCTGTGTTATTGACTTTATGAGCTTGTGCAAACCATTAATCCGTCTCAATTTCAGATTCTTCATATAACAATGATAATCTCACAAAGTCAGGAATCTCAGAAGATTAAATGAAGTACTGTGTATAAAAGCCTTTCTAACCAAAAGCGTCCCTACAGATGTAGAATGTGTCAGCTCAGGGTGCTGGGGCCTGGGGGGAAAGGGATGTTTGTGGAAAGAAGCAGGAATTTGTTGGAAAGGTAAATGAAGAATGAAGGATATATTCGAACTTGTCAGCATTGTTTGTTTTCTATGCTTATTGAATCTGTTCTTAGTCCTCAAGTGGAAAACATACATTTGCTTTTTCAGTCACTAAAGAGCAGAAGAAGCTAAGAAATTAGAAGTACAGTTACGCTTCATCATTCTTTCACGCTCTACTTCACCAATATGCCACAATCGACCCACAAAAATTTATTTTTCCAGTGTATGTTAGTCATTACGGTATAATCATTTGCTTTCAAAATTCGCTGTCAGAATCCCTCTTAGAGCTCTATGAAGAATGAAAGTGGGAACTCATTGTAGAAATATCACATCCAAATTTTTGAGATTAGCAAGAAGCACCTTAAAATTTTAAAGCACTATAGGTAGTTCTGATGATCAGCTGAGGAGAGAATCAGGGTTTAGGGAACCCTTTTTTGTTTTTCATCTTGGTTAAAACCACATAGCATTGGAAAGAAAGGTGGTGCACATCATTTATAGTGGATGGTTTTGTAGTCGTGACTTCTTTGCAGAGGCATTTGCTGGTTCTTGCTGAACTATTACATTAGTGAGACATCGTGTAGATTGTGAATTATAACTTATTTTTTGAATACCTACCGTATATAACCACAGTTCTGGATATTTTCATTTCTTTTTTCCCCCCTTCAGCTTATTTTTCTTTAACACATACTGTAGCTTGTGCTCATGAACACTCAGCTTATTGTCTCTGGTAAAATAAACTTTTGAATAAACTTTGGACACTCTAGTGAGTAACATAATCCAAACCCTAGTACAAAACTGTGTGAAACAATTTTATATGCTTACATGTGGCAAAACTCTTAAGTACAATACAAAATCAAAAAAGGGAAAGATTATTGTCATTTGGGATGGTGAGGGAAGATTGGAAGACGAATGGAGAGGTGGTGCCTATATATCAATCTGTTTAGTGTTTTTAGGGTCTGGAAAGTCAGTTGTTGGGCATTTTCCACCAGCAGAGACATGGTGGTGGAATGGAGTCAGAAGGTGCTCATGGGACGGAGTGAAATGACTATGTATATCTGGGATAGTAGGAAAGAAAGAAGTTGAATGTGTTACATGAGATCAGATAAGGAAAACCTGTGAAAGTCAAGCAGAGTTTAGAACAGTTATCTCCGCAGTGAATATCGCAAGAGGAACCAATGAGACATAAAAAAGCATTATAACTTAAATTTTTTTCTGTAAATAATATCAATAGCTAACATTTATATAGTTCAAACTGTATACCAGACACTATTCTGCATGCTTTAATATATGCTTTAAAATATGTAATATATTGGTAGTATAAATAACATTTATGTAATTTTAAATAAATACCTTTTAAAATAATGTGGTGTGCAAGCAAATATATCTGGACTATTGGTTTGGATATTATAGTGGGAAATGAGGTTTTTGAGCAAAGGAATATAGTGAATATATACTGAATGAAGAATATTATTCTCCTACATATTAAATGGAAATAATGGAGAGACTGAAGCCAAAGAGAATTTGTATTTATTAATCTCCTACTATATGCAAGACACTGTGATGGATGCTTTTCCATACTATATATTAATTCTCATCCCAACTCCCTAAATTGTGAATTCCACCTGCCGGTGTCTTTTTTACTGTGAAATTCAGTTTCTAGAGTAGTGCTTGGCCCATAATTGTTGAAAAAGCAAGTAACCATATTGGATTAGTTACCTTCTGGGAATTTCAAAGTAATAGTAAATGAAAGCTACTGTCATTTGTGCAGTAATACCTAGCTTGCTTTGTGATAGACAATATGGTAAATGCATTATGTACATATATTCTTGTCCTCATAACAGTCCTTTGAGGTGTTACTTCCTTGTCCCCAATAATTTTTTCTGTTTCATTGGTTTTTTCATTTCCCCCCTGTCACATATCCTATTATCTTTACTGCCTTCCTCACTCACCATTTATCCATTCCCTTTCAGACATTCTTCAGCTCCCCAGCTCATCTCTCTTCATCATAAAAAACAGTGACCCCAATTACACCAAACTTTCCCAGTATTTTCTGCTTGCTCCTGAGCAACAGACAATGAGGCCAGAGAAAACTCTGAGTGAAATGGCCTTATTTTAATCTCAAGTAGACTTCTGGCGCTATATTTTTCTAGGAATTTTGCTTTTGAGACTTTCTCTGTAACAATTACCTAACTTCGCTAGTCTCCTAAAACTTCTCATATGTATGTTTGTCTCATTTTCAGCTTTGCAGGGAAATCAAAGAAATCAGTTGAGAACAGTCTCTTCCCCTAAAATCTAACAGTTGGCTTGTGATAATTTTCTGCCTTCCATCTTGTTACAGTGGATGAGCTCCTTCTGCTGTGACCTAAAGCCAGTTCCTTCACCATGCATTCTGTCCTATTGTCTCTTACCTATGCATTCTCTCCCCTGAATCAGCAATTTCTCCCTTGCTCCTGGGTCATTTCTATCAGCATATAAATATAATGCCTTATATTAAAAAGAAAACCTTCCTTGTCCTCACATTCCTCTGGTCCCACTTTTTTCCTTACGTCATATCTCCTCAGAAGACTTATCTGTAGTTTTGTTATTTCCTCACCTAACATTCTCTCCTTTGCCTGCTCCTGACTGGCTTTCAGTCCCACTAGTCCACTAAAATTGCTCTTCTTAAGGTAGCTACAGCCAGCATCTTGTGTCTCCTTACTTCACTTTTTTTTTTTTTTGAGACAGGTTCTTAACTATGTAGTTATGTAGTTCAGGCTGGCCTTGAACTCACTATGTGGCCCAGGCTGGCCTTGAACTCCCAGTGGTCCTCCTGCCTTCCTATTTGTCTCTTTCACTCTTCCCCAGGTGTACAAAGCACCAGTGCTAAGCTTCAAAGTTTTTTATGTGAAAATTGGGTAACTTGCTCTAAAGCTCTGCTTAGAGTTTATCTTAGAGTAAATCTAAGGATATTTAGAGTGAGGGGTAGTTGGTAGAACTGGAGATGTTAACCTGCAGAAGAGAATATTCAGTGGGGCTATAATTGCTGTACGTAGATGTGGAGGAGAGTTGAGACCCTCTCCTGAAAAGACAAGGATAAGGTCTTCTCCTGATGTAAGACCTGCCAGCTGTTAGGATGGCTCCGGTCAGATAGAGGCCGCTACAGGAAATGGTGTTTTTTGTCCCACAGGTGTTGAGGCTAAGGACAGGACCTTTGTTTGCACACATACTATGGAGACGGTGCAGCGATGCACAGACTTTGAAGGTTTCTTCTAGGGACGTGAGTCCATGCGGAGGAAGTGGTGGGAGACTGGGCAAATCACATGTTATTCACCTTTCTCAAAGTCAGAAAATTTTTTCTCAAGCACTTTCTCCTCATTTTTTATATTTTTCAATTAGGTCTGATCCATACTTTTTAACACTTTGTACCAACAATTCTGTGCCTCTAAGCTATACCACAGCTTTATTTTTCGTGAGTCATCAGTTTCAGAATCTGTTCCACATAGGTCTTTTGCTGCTACCCTGCGTTGGTCTTATTCCTTCCTACCTCTGTTACATGCGTTTAGTGTTTCTCAAGGGATTCTAGTATTCCTGTTATTCCTCTTGAAAACCTTTCTCAAAACACATTACCCAAGAATCCTTTCTCATGATAATGTGACTTAATGTGATTTATTTTTCTAGATAAATTATATCCCATGGGGGCATGGAGTTTACTTACTAATTTTTATATATTTTCTGATGGTCTAGGGGTTTTCTGTTGTAATACTTTAAGTTTATCAATGCTGTTGCTACTTATCTTACTAAGGTACTGCTCACAAAATAGTGTTACAAGTATTCAGGGAAAGAAGTGCTTTCTCAGTTACTTTTCTACTAACATTTGCCATGTTTGTGTACTCTGGGGTTTTGTTTAAGGTTCTGCCATTACTGCAGTAGCCACATCTACTTTTCACGGCCCGCCCTACCGCCAGCTCCATCACGCAGTCATCCCTCATGGCAAAGGTGGGCGTTCCTCTGTCAGTGGGGTTGTGGCCACTGTGTTTGGAGCAACGGGATTCCTGGGACGATATGTTGTCAACCGCCTTGGTAAGTAACATTCTCAAGTTCAGTGTGCTTTCCTACCCTTCATTAGGATTGTCCGGTGAGAGGCCATGAGCTGGGCTTCTTCTCATTTTAGCAGTACACAACTTCTGTCTTGGATTTACGTGATTTTTATGTGCTGTTGGATTTAGAATACATCTGTGCTTCCTATATAGGACGTTAAGATGGTAGTAAGGGAGCCTGGAAAGTTATGGCATCTTTAGCATGGCAAAATATGCTTTTTTGTTAATATACTATCAGCCCACATATCATACCCGAATTTAAATCTCTACCGTATCATTATTGTATAATGTATCACATTCTGCAGATGTTGATCCTTGTTTCAATCTCTCATGTTTTAGGACGGATGGGGTCACAGGTGATCCTACCCTATCGATGTGATTCTTATGACATCATGCATCTTCGGCCCATGGGTGACCTGGGCCAGATTATCTTTCTGGTAAGACCTTGATGACTGATAATTGGAGTTAGCAAATGTAAATTACTCAGGTCATTCTTAGGAGTAAGAGGCAGTATAATAAAGCAGCAGTTTTATCCCAGAATGAGTCAAGGGCAGCCTCTATTCTTTCAGGAGGAGATTCTTTCAGTTAAGTTCCCACATCTCTTGACTCGGTATGCAAACTCTAGATCAGCAGTTGGTAAACTTTCTCCTTCTGTTTTTATTCTTGGCTTTTTGAGACAGGGTATCACTATGTCATTCAGGCTGGCCTTGAACTTACTGTGTAGTCCAGGCTGGTGTGGAACTCACAGTGCTCTTCCTGTCTCAGTCTCCCAAGTGCTGGGATTACAGGTGTCTGCCACCACACCTGGCTATAGGCCACATTTTGTGGCCTGAGGGCTATAGCTTGCTAATCCCTGCTCCAATCTAATACCGTCCAGTGTGGTAGCTGCTAGCCACATGTGGTACCTGCTAACCAAATGAAATGCACTTGAAATATTCCTAGTCTAAATCAAGATGTGCTATAGGTCTAAAATCCAGATTTCAAAGACTTAATATGAAGAAAATAATATTCAAAAATATCATTAGTAATTTTTGCAGTTATTACATATTGAAACGATATTTTAGATATTTCAAGTTAAATGAAATATATTATTAAAATAGATTTCATTTTATTCTTGCAAATGTGCCTAATAGAAAATTCAGAAAGTAAATGATTCCGAAAGTAGTAAATTCAGAACTACATATGTATTGTGTGTTATGTTTCTATTGAACAGTACTTTCGTAGACAGAAAAAAATTATAAACGGGATGCTTTATGACTTAATTTGCTTGTGATAGATTTAACTTAGAGCAGTGCTTTATAAGCATTCCCTGTTGTCACTCTTTAATCTACAGCTTTTTCCTTTAGGCCAGTAGTGCCAGTAATGCAAGTCAGGGGGAAGAAGAGCAGAGAGAGCCTTTCAGTGAGTGACTAAGACTGTGGGGCTCCTTTGGGGTACAGTGATTGGAGAGCCATATTGGTCTATCAGGTAGAGGCTAAGGATGCTGAATACCCTGTTGCAGTGGTGGTGGACGTATGGCATGTGTGCCGCAGCGAGCATGCAGAGCCCTCTGTTGGCACCCTAGTGTCACCTGAGCATCAGTAACGGTGCACATAAGGGCTGTGTGCATGCTTGGAAAGGAGTAGTGGTGCTGGGCGATGACATCGTGAGCAGTTTGGGCACTCTATGTCTAAAAGGTTTGCCGTCACTGCCCTATAGCTTCCAGGGCAGACCCTTTCCACAGAGTTATACTGCCTCAGAAATGCCGGATCTATTCTACTGGTTGTTGCCTTCTCAGCCAGATGTTTGGCTTCACTGTGCCTTTAGCCACTTCCTACTCTTACCATCCTCCGTGGAACTGAACTCTTCCATTTACTCGCTTTTCTTTTGAAAAATATTGGGTAAACATCCTTAATATCTTTCATATTATGTTCCTATAGATTATTTGAAACCCCTGGAAATTTGGGCATTACTTTTCATGGCATTTTCTTATTCCTTACTAAATGCTCAAAAGCTAACCATAATGCTTACATTACAAATTTCTTATTTCTAACATGTTTTTCTTTTCTAAAATTTTATTGTCATTTTCTTGTTATTACATTAGAAATTTCTTGTTTCTAACATGTTTTTCTTTTCTAAAATTTTATTGTTATTGTTATTATTGCTGCAAGAGCTTGACTTTCCCCTGCTTCTTTGTGGCTCATTCATTGGTGACCTTAGTGTCTGTAAAATAAAGTGTTTCACAAATGCTAGGTAAAATCATTGACTAGCTTGCAAATGTGGGGTAACTGACACTGAGCCATAGGACATTTATTCTCTTGTTCTTGCAGATACTTATTTACTGAGCATCTGGCATTGAGTTGAGCTCTGAGCATGTCACAGGGGACTCAGTTCATTGTTCAGTTATGTTCCATGCTCATTTATGTGGTTATTTCTGAAAAGGAAGGCCTATTATGGGGGTGGGGTGTGATCTCCCTACTTTAGTCCCTGTTTGAAAGTGTTGTCTAAACTGCTTGGTTTATTGTGCCCTCTGGACCTTATCCATGAGAATCTGGTTTCCTTTTGGGCCTTCCTCCAGCCCCTTGGGTACTTGGTGCACTTATGCCTCAAGCTCTTCTACTCTGAGTCATCTTGACTTCTTCCTTCCTTACCCTTGGCATCCTTTTTTTTTTTTTTTTTTCAGGGAAGGAAAGGTTTATTTAGCTCACAGTTTGTGGAGGTTTCAGTCCACAGTCAGCTGGCTCCAAGGCAGGGTGGTGTGGCAGAAGAGCAACAGTTCATGGCTGCAGAAGAACAGGAAAAGCAACAAGAGCAAAAAGGAGGGGAGGGAGAGAGAGAGAGAGAGAGCTCTTGGCATCTTTTCTGAAAAAGCCTTTTTTTTTTTTTTTGTCTCTTCATGTACAGAGCTAGTTGTTTGTTGAGTATGTCCCTCACTGTGCTGCAGGTTTTACTGTATTTCATTTCATCTACCACACTGGGTGGGTTGCATTTTCTAATTTTACATGGGGCTTGGAGACATAACTTGTCCAAAGTTAGTGGCAAACTCGGCAGACATACCAAGATGGGGTTGCATTGCTGTCTGTCTGGCTCCAACACTACCGTTCTCTACAGTGTGCTGTACTCTGCTCTCCGTCAGCAGCTCTGTCCCATTCTTCCTGCTGGGCCTTCGTCTTTGTGCTCTTGAAGCTGATCTCCCTCTATTCTAAGTCGCACAGAAGTTTGAGGACACTTGTGTCCACTTTCTGTCTCCCCCTTCCTCCTTTCTCTCTCCACTCCCTCCCCACCCAATGCACGGACTCACCCACAGGCACATAGTACTTAGCCTTAGGAAATTCTTTTCACTGTCTTCCATTGAAATGCTCACAAAGTTCAATTTCTGTTCATCAATATACTCTTCTTTTTTCTGGGATTACTTAATCCCTAGTCACTGTTTTGGGAAGGTTCGTCAACCTGACTTAAGTTCTCAATCATTTATGAACTGCTCAGAAGTATAGTTCTGTGCTAAAACCTGAGGGATTGGGCAGTGCACTTCTCTCTGACTCTTGTTTTCAGGTCTTTTCCCACCCTGTACTGGGGATTGAACACAGAGCCTTCGCACTGACCAATATCCCCAGCCATTTTTATTTTTTATTTTGAGACGGGTTTTCATTAAGTTGTTAAGTTGCCCAAGCTGGACTTGAATATGTAATTCTCCTGCCTCAGCCTCCCAGAGTGCTGGGATTACAGGTGTGCACCATCATGCTTGGTCTGTTTTCATATTTTTTTTTTTTTTTTTGTGGGTACCGGGGGGTCGACCTCAGGACCTCGTGCGCCAACAGGCACCTGTGCCGCTGAGCAATATCACCGGCCCCTTTTTCGTATGTGGGTTCCGGGAGTTGAACTTGGGCCCTCGCGCTTGCAAGGCAGGCGCTTATGCCGCTGAGCCATCTCACCAGCCCATGTTTTCGTATTTTTAAAGTACAAATTACTAGAGCTGAGATTATAAAACAGGAGTTAAAAAAAAAATAAGGAAGTATGTAGTTAAGAGTGCCCCGAATTTGATGCTAGCCTTTAAAAGACACTCCTCCTATATTTAGGCTGTAGCTGGTTGCTGCCAACAAGAGGAAGTCTCTTTTCCCTCCCCCGTGATCCTTTGTTCTTTGGCTATGTTTCAGGAGACTTTGATTACTGGATTCCTTTACCAACATGGGGAGCAGTTGGGTGGACAAAAACTAATATGCTCCATTAAATACGAGCAGCCCCTTCTGTAGGTCTCTCATTTGGTTACCTGAGTGAAACCCAGGTTTCCTGTTTGTCTGCAGAAGAGTCAGAGTCTCAGGGAATCTGAGGCCTCGGCCTCATTTCAGTTGTACCCCATGGAGCCTGTGTTAAATGGCGCCATAGTAAGACGACACAGACGGCCCATTCGGAACCTTGCTTAGGGAGCCACCAAAGTGCTAAGCGCGCTGTGTGCCCTGTATTTTCCTCTGACTGGCGGCTGTGACTGTTAACAGGAGTGGGATGCGAGAGACAAAGATTCTATCCGAAGAGCAGTGCAGCACAGCAGTGTGGTCATCAACCTTGTTGGACGAGACTGGGAAACCACGTGAGTTTTAGGCTTTTATGTCTTTTTTTTTTTTTTTTTTTTTGCATAAATCCGTCTTAGGGTTCAGTAGACATCTATTGGCACTGTAGTGACATTTTTAATTAGGTCATCACTAAGGGTTGACTGGGTGTTCATTTACATCCCAGACGCAGCCCTAGACTTAGTTGAGGGTATGTGTGGTGTGGAGCAGCAGCGCAGTGTGCTGCCATACAAAGCTGGTGTGCTTGTCAGCGTCAGGGTCACGCCAGTGTGGCGGTCCGTGTCTGGCAGTGTGGTTGGTGTTATCAACTTGACCAGGACCGGAGTTGGACCTGTGCTTGGATCTGTCGATCTGGGATGGGGTTAGGAAGTTGGATTTTGCCTGGTTCATGGTTCAGCAAGCTGAACATTGGTTTTTCTTGTGTGGACAATGTTTTAGATTGCTTCTACCCATCGATAGTGGAAGATGGTGTAAGTACTGGTTTGGACAAGTCTGTTTAGCCTTCCTTTGAATTACCAGCAAATGATGTTTTTAGCTTATAGTACCATACTGTTTTTGCATTTGTTAAAGATTGACTTAGATTTATTTGTATCTGTCTATTTCAGTAAATATTTTTCAAATTCTTTGTTGACATATAGGATCTTGTTTAACTTTATATCTCCTATAATGACTAATATAGTGACTTGTACATAGTAAACATAGTGATTGCTATACATTGAATTAGTGACCTTTTTTTTTTTTCCTTTAAGTTTCTTTTTTACACTCAAGGAAATAAAGTATGGGGGAGTGAGAAGTAATTCCCTTTCTACCTCCCAACACTTCCATCCTCATCATTAACCATACAACTAGCTTTTCTTTTGTTTTTCTTTTTTCTTTCTCTCTCTTTCTTTTTTTTTTTTTTTTTTAAGATAGGGTTTCACTATGTAGTTCAGGCTGGCTTTGAACTCACTGGGAAGGCCAGGCTGGCCTTGAACTCATGGAGATCTTCCTGCCTCCACCTCCCAAGTGCTGGGATTATAGCCATGTGCCACCATGCCTGGGAAGCCAGGTTTTCTTAAAGGGCTTCAGCCTCAGAATTCTTTGAGAATACAGAATGTTGTGTGTGCTGGTTTTACAACTTAGAGTTGTACTAGGTACAGATGACAGTGAGCTGGCTCATCAACTTTGAGAAACATTAATTTTGACTTAGAACTAAAGCATGCCTGTTTAAAAGTTTGTCACATATTCTGGTACTGTTGTGAAAACTAGCATATCACAAAAAGCTTTGTAATTCTGAGTCTGGGGGTCTTAACTAATCCTTGATATTTTCTTCCAGAAACTTTGATTTTGAGGATGTTTTTGTGAAGATTCCCCAAGCAATAGCTCAAGCGTGCAAGGAAGCTGGAGTTGAAAAACTCATTCATGTTTCTCACCTGAATGCTGACATTAAAAGCTCTTCTAGATACCTGAGAAATAAGGTAACTAACAAGCTGATTAGGGAGCTGCCTCACAGAGCTGGAGTTTCTTGGTCCCTTTAAAATGTGATAAAAAAGAAAGGTTTTTTGTCACTGTGTTGAAAATTCAGAGGGCTTCTCCACCCCCAGCATTGGGTGTATGTATGCTGTGTTCTGGCATTTTGGTTGAACGCCTTCTATTTAAATGCTGAGAGGCTTCAAAAATGGGCAGACCATATTATTACCTGCCCTCAGATGCTTCAAGTTGCTCTGGGTTACAACAGAAGCACACAGAAAGCACCCTAAAAGGTAAAGTATGCATCCCGCCAAAGGAATTATACCTGCGTCACCTCTGTGGGTAAAGGATCATTTTTCTTTCTCAGGCTTCTTGCATAGTCACAGGTTCATACGATAGGTGATGTGAAGGCCGAGAAGGACAGGGACAAATATCTGCTAAGGAAAATGGCTCTTCACATAGAATTTAGTCTTCTTATGCTCCCAGAAACCACATAGGAGTCCAGATTATAGGCAGGGGTGGACCACTGTGTTTTGGAATCTTCATTCTCAGGGACCGACAAGGAGTATGAGGGTCGGGTCTGCCCTTACCATGCGTCTTCTGCCATCGTGAGCCCATCTGTAATCACACCAGTAAGGACAGTGGAGGCCTTGAAAATGGCTCCAACCTTTTGACTCACTGTATTCATTTATCAAACATTTTTTTTTTTTAAGCACTGACTTTGTGCCCACATATTCTGTTAGGTGCTGGGGATACAGTGGTCAATAAAACAGACCTGATCCTAGTCCATGGTAAGGTTCTGGTTCCCTGGGGAAAATAATTCTGGATGCACCAAGTGTCACAAAGTGGCAAACTATGCTGTAGGAGCAGATGATAGGAGAGAGAATACCTGTTAGGAACACATCCTTACTAGCAGCAGAAAAGCCCGTGTGAACTGGTTTAAACATAAAGAGTTTACAGGCTCGTGTATCTGAGAGATACAGCAGTAGAGAACCTCAGCCACAGAGGGCACCAAGGGTCAGGCCTCCAGCTTTGTTCTCTGCTTCTCTCCCCTCTGGCCTTCTCTCTGCATAAGCTCTGTCTCACGTAGGCATAGAGCTGGCTGAGGGGGGCCCAGGTGTCATGTGAAGGCCGCCTTGGACAGAGAGAAAGAGAACAAGAGCGCGAGTGCTGTTCTCTGCCCTGGCACCTAGAGTCGTCTGGATTTCACGATTGTTTGGAAGGGCTAAAGAGGATTACCAAAGCCATCTAGCTCCCTGGCTTAAGCCACTGGGTGGGTGGTGGTCCTGTTGATACAGATATGTGAGAAAACCAGGCCTCCGGGGCAGGGTTCTTAGCCTTAGTTTCAAATTAGAATCACCAGTGGAGACGTAAAAATTTCTGATGTCTAGGGTGTACCCCAGACCGATTAAAACAAAATCTCTGGGAGTGAAGCATGAGTATTAGTAGTTTTTAAAACTCTCTCAGTTATTCCAAGAGCAGCAAAGATTGAGGAGGACTATTTTACTTGAGGGAGTAGAAGATGGTCCAGTTTTGGGCTTGGGTTTCAAGTGTGTATCAGTCCTGCAGGTAACTATGGTAATGGGTTATGACCCTGAAGCTCAGAAAAGAGCTTGGGTTATAGATACAAATTTGGGAGTCAGCCACCGTTTGTTGTTAATTAGAGTAGCAAAAGGGCATAAAATGGCCTCATGAGTAAATGTAGGTCGAGAAGAGAACTTTGAACTGGGCTTGAAGTAATAACCGTGATTAGTTCTCTGATAGAGGAGGAGGTACATACGAAAATCAAATATGAACAAACAAATACCCTGAATAGGAGTGGCTATGGTAAGGTAGAAGGGAACCAGAGGAGCTGCATGTTCTGGAAGCCAGGGAAGACAGTGTCACAGGAAGGAGGGAAAAGTTATTTATGAATGCCACTGAGAAGTCAAGCAAGAAGAGAACTGGAAAGTCTTGGATCTGTTGACATTAAGGTCATCTTATCAAAGTAACCTTAAAAATAGTTTCTGTGCAAGCATTGACTCAGAATCCAGAGGACAGTTAAGTAAAGGGTGAGCCAGAGCAGAGGCAGTGGGCACAGGAAGGGTAGGTACATTTGCAAGTAGTTGGCTGGAAGAGCAAGAAGAGAGGTAGAAGCTGGGAGGGGATGTGGAGTTGGGCCTTTTTTATACATTTATGGTAGAGGATCTCCATTGTTGAAATGGTGGTGGGAGGTGTTGCTAAAGAGAGCAAGACTGAACCTATGGGGCAGACAGAAAATTGGGCAGGTTTCTTAGAAGGTGAAAGGAGGTGGGCTTCAGACCCCTGCAGGAGGGGGCGCCAGAGCCCTGGATGTGGCTCTGCTCCTCTATCATGGTAGGAAAGGAGGAGACAACAGTGCTTCACACACCTGAGTTTATAAATTTAGTGGTGAGGACTTGAGATGGTTTTCTTCTGCTATCTTATGTTTATGTTTTCTCCTTGAATTAGAAGGTAAAATCATTTACTAGAAGGAAGAGGAAAGAGAAAGAAGCCTGAAATTTGAATGAAATAGAAAATCCTTGAAATTGTTATGTGGGAGAATAAAGCAATTATAGAAAAACAGTATTTCTGGGAAAAACAAGAGCCCAGTTAAAATCTGTGGCATGGATTTATACTGGTCCCAATTCATGATTTGTATTTATTTAATTTCCGAAAGTTGTTAAAGGTAAGTTAAAGTAAAGATCTTGTTTACTTGGAAGTAAAGCAAGATTAGGGTTTTGCCTGGTGGGTGGATAAAGGACGCAGGCACAAGGTAGTTTACAATATACAGTAGGTAAGAGAATGAAAAGAGGGACCATGGAATCTAATCTGGGGTACAGAGGGAAGGCCAGGAAAAGTAGGAGGGGTCAATATAGGGAAAACAGAATCAGTGGGCCGGAGTTCCCAAGAAGGTTGAGGACCAGGTGTCCCAGGAGCAGATGAAACAATAAGCAGCTGGATGCGAAGATTGTCATCCAAGAGAGAGAGCAGGATGTCTTCATTAGTGCTTAAGACAGGTCCTTTCTGTCATTGGTTAGATCTGCGGTATAACTGAGCTGAGAGTGCCAGAGGAGGAGTGAAGAGGAGGTCTTTGAAAAGCTCAAGAACCCAAGAGGTCCACATCCACTTGGGCATTGATATCATCCACAGTAGTGCTAGAGGTGGGAAAGTGGGCTCATCTGGGAGGGAAGTAGATGGTAACTGACAGCAGCTGAGATTAGGAAGGCCTGTCCTGCTCCTTCTCTGGCAGGCTGCTAAGTTGTTTATACAGATTGGAGCCCATGTCAATAGGAAGAACACTGGAGGCTGGAAAAACTGCTCTGACTTTTCCTTTTTCTTCCTCAGCATAAGCTCCCCTGGAATAAAAATGGAAGGAACCCCAACAGACATTATAAGGGCAGAGTGTCTTAGAACAGTTTTGTTTTTGGTTTGTTTAGGCTGTTGGAGAGAAAGAAGTGAGAGACGCATTTCCAGAAGCCACTATCATAAGGCCATCGGACATCTTTGGAAGAGAGGATAGATTCCTCAATCATTTTGCAAGTATGTATTCTTTCTTAATAGTAGAAAAGATGGATCCTGGTTAATCAAGTTAACCAGAGCACAAGTTGGGCACAAGCTAACGGTATTCTCTGATTTGACAGGCTAAGGTTATATTTTTCTTCCTCAGTTGCCTTTTTCTTTCCTAAAGTTATATTTTTATAGTCAATATGGTCTTTCCTATTTTGGGGAATAGGTGAAGGTCCAATTAAATTTGGTGGTAGCAATGGATTTATAGTGGTACCAGTTTTATTTTCCTTCAGCTCCTGAAGCAGTTGGAGTAAGTGGCCCTAGATTAATAGAAAGCATGTACACTTCAGAGTTAGAGATCTGGGGGTAAATCTTGGCCTTCCTGCTCTGTGACCTCAGTGAGACACTAGAACATCGTACAGAATAGTTTTCCTGCCCTAACATCACTTGAATACCACATATTTATCCTTCTCCTCTTCCTTCTCTCCCCACACTCCTGCCAACCACCAGTCTTTTTACTGTCTCCATAATTTTGTCTTTTTCAAAATATTGCATGGTTGAAATTATGCAATATGTAGCCTTTTCAGATGGACTTTTTGTTTGTTTGTTTGTTTTTGTAGGTACCGGGGGTCGACCTCAGAACGTTACGCGCCAGCAGGCACCCGTGCCGCTGAGCAATATCACCGGCCCTTTTTTTTTGTCTTTTTGAGACAGGGTTTCACTATGCAGATCAGGCTGGCCTCAAACTCACTTTGTAGCCCAAGCTGGCCCAAGCTGGCCTTAGCCTCCTGAGTGCTGGGATTACAAGTGTACACCACCACACCTGGCCTTCAGATGGACTTTTACACAACATTAAACATTTAAGGTTTTTTCACATCTTTTCATGGCTTGATAGCTCAGTCTTTTTGTACAGCTGAATGATATTTCCTTGTATGGCTGTTCCTTTTTGTTTTGATGTATTATGTGTTTTCTACTGATTGTTTGTATTTTCTGATACTCTGTATTAATTTCCACTTTGTTTTTAAAATTGTGGCACAATATACATAATATAAAATTTACTACCTACACTACATTATACTCCTCAAAATTCATATGTTGAAGCCTTAACTTCCAGTGTGACTTTATTTGACATAGGGAATTTGGATGATCAGTTAGGTTAAATGAGGTTGCAAGGGTGGAGTCCTAATTCAGTAGGACTGCTGACCTTCTAAAAAGAGAGTGCTCTTTCTTCCTGTGTGCATACACTGAAGAGAGGTCAGGTGAAGATGCAGGGAGAAGGTGGCCATCCACAAGACAGGAAGAGGGCCCCCACTAGGAATCAAATTGGCTGGCACTTTGGTTTTGGACTTCTCAGCTTCTAGAGCTTTGAATAAATAAATTCTGTTGTGTAATTAAACTACCCAGTCTATAGTATTTTATTGTGATAGCCTGAACAGACTAAGGCAGATTTTGGCACCGGGAAGTGAGTAACTGTTATAAGAACCTAAAATTGAAGAGACACCTTTGGAACTGAGTAGTGGGTATAGGCTAGAGGAATTTTGAGGCGTATACTAGAAATATGGCTGGTGAGGGAGACTTCCATAAGGTTTCAGATGGAAATGAGAAATGCATTTTGGAAACAGGAGGAAAGGTGAACTGTGTTATAAAGTAGCAAAAATTAAACTTAACTGTGGCCTGGGATCTTGAGGAAGGTAGAACAAACTTATAAGAGATGAGGTTGGTTATTCAGGTAAGATCTCTAACCAAATTGTTGAAGGAGGGCCTCTGTCCTTCCTGACTGCTTATAGTAAAATGTAAAAGGAGAAAGATGAACTGAACAGCATTAAGTAACCAGAACCTGAAGATTTGAAAAATTCTCTGCTTATCCATATTTCAGAAAATGAGAAAGCTTATTTTGAAGAGAACATTAGGGATGTGGTTGAGCAACCATTTGATAGATCCTGGGTGTGACTGGTGGACGGTCAGCCATCATTTCGAGGGAAGCCAGGAGTAGAGATAACATTATATCAATAAAGACACTGCCATTTTGAACTAGAGGGGACAGAGAAAGTAGGACAGAATGAAAGGTTGTCAGACCCCTCTCTCCAGGTCTGTGCTACAGAACTGTCTTCAAGAAAAGGGAAGAATGGACTCCAAAACAGGTTCAGAGGTGTTCAGAGCTGGATAACCAGCTTTCCCAGCACCATTTGTTAAAGAAGCTGTCTTTTCTCCAGTGTACATTATTGGCCCCTTTATCTAAGATCAGCTGGCTGAAGGTGCTTGGGGTTGTTTCTTCACCCACTATTCTATTCTGTTGCTCAGTATGTTCTTGTGCTGGCACCATGCTATTTTTACTACGGTGGCTTTATAGTATAAATTGAAACCTGGGATTACAATATCTCCTGCTTGTTCCTGTTGCCCAGGATTGCTTTGGCTATTCTGGGTCTCTTCTCTTCCCATGTAAATTTTATAATTTTTTTTTTTTCTACTTCTGTGACAAAAGCTGATGGTATTTTGATGGGGATTGTGTTAAATAACTTGTGTTAAATCATTTTTGGTAATATGGTCATACTGACAGTGTTCTTGCTATCAAAGATCAGGGGATGTCTTTCCATTTTCTAATGTCCTCTTCAGTCTTTTTTTAGAGGAGTATAGTTTTTGTTATAGATGTCTGTCATTTCCTTGGTTAAGTTAATTCTGAGGTATTTATTGTTTCTGAAGCTAATGGAATGGGATTGTTTTCCTGAGTTCTTTCTCAGTGAGCTCATTTTTGGTGTATAGGAATGTTACTGAGTTTTGTGTATTAATTTTGTATCTTGCTGCTTTGCTGAATTTGTTTATCAGTTCTAAGAGTCTTCTGGTGGAGTTTTTGGATCCTCTATGTAAAGAATCATGTCATCTGAAAATGACTTCTTTCTTTCCTATCTGAATCCCTTTTATTTCCTTCTCTTGCCTAATTGCTTTGACTAAAGCTTCAAGTACTATACTGAATAGTAGTGATGACGGTGGACACCCTTGTCTTGTTCCTGATGTTAGTTAGTAGCAATGCTTTCAGTTTTAACCTGGTTAGTATGATGGTGGCGGGCAATAGGTTTTGTTTACCTTTTATCATTTTAAGGTAAGGTCCTTCTATACCAGTTTTTGTCAAGGATATTTTGTTTTTGTTTTTAATAATGGGTGTTTGATTTTGTCAAAGGCTTTTTCTGTATCTTTTGAAATGATTATGTAATTTTTATCCTTACTTTCAAATTTTTTTTTTTTCCTTGTGAGACAGAGTCTTGCTGTGTAGTTCAGGCTGGCCTTGAGTTCACTGTGTAGCCCAGGCTGGCCTTTTACTCACAGTGATCCTCCTACCTCAGCCTCCTGAGTGCTGGGATAACAGGCGTGTGCTACCATGGCCAGCTTTTTTTTTTTTTCAATCAGATTTTATTGGTACATTTTAGATATACATAATGATCACATTCATCATAGAGAATTTGTACCTGTACATAATATGATATTCTTTTTTTTTCCCATTCCCCTACCCTCCCTGCAACCCCTCCTCCTCTGCCCATTTACAAAAGCTTTGCCTCCATTTTTCCTCCTTTTCTCATTTTTTTTACTTTTCCCTTCTTTCCTATCCCCTCCTCCCTCCCTTGCTCCCCTCCCCATTTGAACATTTTCTTCCTATTTCATGATACATATTATACATTTTGGCCCTTATTTACAGTTGCAGTTTCTCATGTCAGAGAAACAATATGGTATTTACACATGTGTCTGATTTATTTCACTTAAGAATATGGTCTCAAGGTGCATCCATTTACCTGGAAATGTCTTGAGCATATCCTTTTTATGGCAGAGTAGTACTCCATTGTATAAAAAAAAAAACACGTCTTCTTTATCCATTCACCAGTTGATGGGCATTTGGACTGTTTCCAAGATTTAGCTATTACAAACTGTGCTGCTACAAACATGGGTGTGCATATATTACTGTGGTATGATGCTTTTAATTCTTTTGGGAAGATACCAAGAAGGGGAATAGCTGGGTCAAAGGAACCTCTAATCCTAGTTTTTTGAGGAATCTCCACACTGCTTTCCACGGTGGTTGCACCGCGGTCCACACTCCCACCAACAGTGCAGAAGGGTTCTTTTCCCCCACAGGCCCGCCAGCATTTGTTATTGGTTGATTTCTTGATAATAGCCATTCTTTCTGGAGTAAGATGGAATCTCAGCATTTAATTTGCATCTCTTTAATGACCAGGGATGTTCAACATTTTTTCATATATTTATTTGCTATTTGTACTTCTTCATCTGAGAGGTATGTATTCATCTCAGATGCCATTTTTGGATTGGGTCTTTAAATTTGGGGGATCTGATTTTTTTAAGTTCTTTATATGTTCTTGATAGTAATCATTTGTCTGAGGAACAGCTGGTAAAAGTTTTTTCCCAGTCTCTGGATTGTCTCTTCATTCTATTGTTGGTTTCTCTTGCTGTGCAAAATCTTTTTAATAAGATGAGATCCCAGTTGTTGATTCTTTGTGATAGTTCCTGTGTGATCAGGGTTTCATTCATAAAGGCTTTGCCTACACCAGTGTCTTCAAGAGTCCTACCTATTTTATCTTCCAGCAGATGCAGTGTTTTTGTTTTAATATTTAGATCTTTGATCCATTTTGATTTTAGCTTAGTGCATGGTGAAAGATAAGGATCTAATTTTAGTCTTCAGCGTGTTCAAAGCCAGTTTTTCTAACACCATTTATTAAAAAGGCTTTTTTCCAGTGAATGTGTTTGGTACCTTTCATCTGGAGTTGTTTCTGCACATTCTAGTCTGTTCTGTTGTTCCTCAGTTCTGGTTGGTTTTTTTTTGTTTGTTTTGTTTTGTTTTTTGGCAGTGTCATGCTGTTTTTATCACAGTAACTTAGGAGTATAATTGCCATTCTGGGATTATAATGCCCCCTGCTTTGCCTTTGTTGCCCAAAATTTCCTTTGCTATTCTAGGTCTCTTCTGGTTCCAAATGAATTTTAGGATTTTGTTTTCTCTAATTCTATGAGATATGCTGTCGGAATTTTGATCAGAATTGCATTAAATCTGTGTAACAATTTTGGAACTATGGCCATTTTCACTATATTGGTTCTTCCTACCCAAGAGCAAAGGATATGTTTCTATTCTCTGATATCCTCTTCAATCTCCTTTTTCAGAGTACTGTAGTTTTCAATATAGAGGTCTTTTACTTCCTTCATTAGATTGACTCCTAGGTATTTCATTTTGGGAGATGCTTTTGTGAAAGGTGTTGTTTCCCTAATTTCAATCTCAGTGAATTTGTCTTTCCTGTATAGGAGTGCTATTGATTTTTGAGTGTTGACTTTGTATTCAGCTACGCTACTGAATTTGGTTATTAAATCTAGAAGTCTTAATTGGTGGAGTTTTTGGTGTCCTCTATGTAGAGTATCATGTCATCCATGAATAATGATAATTTAACTTCTTCCTTTCCTATCATTATTCCTTTTTTTTTTTTTTTTTTTTTCCTTGTCTAATTGGTCTGGCTAAAGTTTCCAGAACTATATTGAATAAGAGTGGTGACAGTGGACATCCTTGTCTTGTACCTGATTTTAGAGTGAAAGGTTTCAGTTTTTGTCCATTTAGAATGATGTTGGGTATTAGTTTGTCATAGATGGCTTTTATCAGATTGAGATAAAGACCATCTATTCCAATTTTCTGTAGGGTTTTTATCATGAATGGGGTGTTGGACTTTGTCAAAAGCTTTTTCTGTGTCTATTGAGATGATAAGGTTTTTGTGCCTGGCTCTGTTAATATGGTGTATTACATTTATTGATTGGCTTATGTTGAACCATCCCTGCATCCCTGCAACGAATCCTACTTGGTCATGGTGTATAATCTTCTCGATGATTTGCTGCATTCTGTTTGCTAGTATCTTCCTGAGGATTTTTGCATCTGTGTTCATGAGGGAGATTGGCCTGTAGTTTTCTTCCTTAATTGGGTCCTTCTCCAGTTTTGGTATCAAGGTAATGCTTGTTTAAAGGAATGAGTTTGGTAGAATTGCTTCCCTTTCAATTTCATTAAAGAGTTTGAGAAGTAGTGGTGTTAGGTCTTCTCTAAATTTCTTGTAGAATGCAGCCGTGAATCCATCAGGGCCTGGGCTTTTCTTTATTGGGAGTTTTTCAATTACATCTTCAATTACATCTTCAATATCCTTGATTGATATTGGTTTATTTAGGATTTTTATAACTTTTTGTTTCTGCTTTGGTAACTCATGTATCTGGAAATCTGTCCATTTCTTTTGCATTTTCCATCTTATTAAAATACAAATTCTTGAAGTAGGTGTAGATGATCTTCTGGATTTCTGCCAGGTCCATTGTGCTATCATGCTTTTCATTCCTAATTGTGTGGATTTGAGTCTTTTTTTGATAAGATTGGCTTAAGGTTTGTTGTTTTTATTTAATCTTTCAAAGAACCAACTCTTTGATTCATTGATTCTTTGTATTGTTTTCTTAGTCTCTATTGCATTAATTTCTGCTCTGATCTTTATAATTGCCTTCCTCAGGTGAGCTTTAAGCTTGGCCTGCTCTTTTTCTAGAAGCTTAAGGTTCAATATTAAGTTGTTTATTTGAGCTCTCTCTGTTTTCCTAAAATGGGTATTCACCGCTGTAAATTTCCCTTGTAGGACTGCTTTCATCATGTCCCATAAGTTCCAGTATGTTGTACTGTCATTATTGTATAATTGTAGAAACTAATTTCTTCTTTAGTTTCATCTGTGACCCATTGGTTGTTCAGAAGCATATTATTTAATTTCCATGTGTTTAAGAAGTTCTCGTGGTTTCTTTTGCCATTGATTTCCAATTTCATTGCACCATGGTCTGATAGTATACATGGTATAACTTCAGTTCCTTTGCATTTCCTTAAGCATGTTCTGTGAGCTAATACGTGGTGTATTTTGGAGAACATCCCATGTACATCTGAGAAGAGTGTGTATTCTGATGTTGTGGGGTGGAACACTCTGTAGACATCTACTAAGTGCATTTGTTCAAAAGTTTGGTTCATGCCTGCCTGGCAAGCGCAAGGTCCTGAGTTTGATTCCCGGTACCAAAAAAAAAATTTTTTTGGTTCGGCTCTATTTCATTGTTGATTTTTATCTTATTGATCTGTCTGTTTGTGACAGTGGAATATTGAGATCTCCCAATACAAGTGTATTAGTGCTTATTTGATTTTTCATGTCTGTTAATATTTGTTTTATTAACAAATAAAACAAATTGTGCATTGGTATTTGTTGCATATATATTTATGATTGTTATCTCTTCCTCTTGGATTGTTCCCTTTACAAGGATGTAATGACCTTCTTTTTCTCTCTTAATCAGTCTTGGCTTGAAATCCACACTGTCTATGAATGGAATAGCTACTCCTGCTTTTTTCTGGGTTTGTGTCACTTGGATTATTGTTTCCATCCTTTGAGTTTCAGTCTATGAATTTTCTTTTTGAATTAAATGTGGTTCTTGTATGCAGCATATTGTTGGATCTTGCTTCTTGAGCCATTCTGACAGTCTGTTTCTTTTGATTGGTGAATTGAGACTATTAACATTGATGGTTGTAACTGATACATATTGACTTAATCCTTGTCATGTTATTTTCCTGTTGTTGGCTCCCCCCCCCACCCGTTTAATTGTTTGCCTTGCCTGGTGGATTTGTTCTGTTGGGGTTCATGGAGTTGTAGTCCTTGTTATCTCTTTCTAGAATGTCCTTCAGAACATTTTGGAGTGCTGGCTTGGTCATGAATTTCATCGGATATTCTTTGTCATGGAAGTTATCTTATTTCTTGATCAATTTTGAAGGATAGTTTTGCGGGGTACATCAATCTGGGTTGGAGGTTGTTTTCCCTTAGAGCTTAAAATACTTCACACCAAGCTTTCCTTAACTTGAGGGTTTGTGTTGAGAAGTCAGCTGTGATTCTGATGGGCTTCCCTTTATAGGTGAT
This sequence comes from Erethizon dorsatum, assembly GCA_028451465.1. Taxonomy (NCBI): domain Eukaryota; kingdom Metazoa; phylum Chordata; class Mammalia; order Rodentia; family Erethizontidae; genus Erethizon; species Erethizon dorsatum. The sequence goes on from CM051831.1 coordinate 28,990,105, forward strand.
TTATTTCTTTTCCCTAACAGCTTTTAATATTCTGTTCTTGTGTTGAATTTCTGGAATCTTGACTATGATATGCTTGGCTGTAGATTTTTTTTGATCATGGCTAATTGGAGTTCTATGTGCCTCACTTATCTGCATGTCAAGTTCTTTTTCCCTGCCAGAGACATTTTCTGCCATGACATCTGTGAACAGTTTTTTTATATCATTTGTGCTACCTCCTGCTTTTACATTAATTCCAGCCAATCTTATGTTATTTTTCTCTGCATCATCTAGCAGCTGCTGGATTGATTTCTTGTGGTCCCTTATTATTTTTAAGAAATCTTTTTTATGACCCCCTAAACTCAAGCCTGTCTTCTGTGTCTAAGATTCTGTCCTCACATTGGTTTATTCTGTTGCAGATACTTTCAATGGAATTTTTAGTCTTCTGCATATCTGTTTGAATCTATTTTATGGATTCCATTTCCTTCCTATGTTCGGTATTCATGGTTTCTATCATTTTTCTAAGCTCCTCTATTTTTTTTTAATCTGTATCTACTCTGAAGTCACTAAGCATGTTTTTCATTGTGATCCCCATCTCTGTAGTTATCCGAGACATTATTTGTGATTTGATTTTTTTGTAGAGCCTCATTCATTTACTTTGTCATTACCACTTCAGAGAGGCCAGGTAGGAGGCTTTCGGATTATCCTACCTCATTGCCCCCTGGGTTTGCCTTTGGTGAACTGGATATCTGGGGTTCCATCTTGTTTAAGTGTCTTCTCCTTTTCTTTTCTTTTTCTTTTTTTTTTTTTTTTTTTTAGTTTAATTCCTGGGGTGATGCTTGTAAATTGCCTGTGGTATGTTGCTTTATTGCTAGTATTTAGATCCCTTAGGAAATGACTACTTCTCAGAGCTGTCTTCCAGATGTAGCTGGTTTTTGGGTTTTGATTCTGTTGCAAGATCTTACCTCTTCCATTTGTTTGGGATGAGAAGTTGCTGCCTGTGTGGTCCAGCCCCTGATTCTTTGGCACTGGTCCACAGAATTTTCTATGACCCTTAGGCAATCTCAGTTTGGGTATATCAGGAAGAATCACTGGTTAGAACAATTATGTCACTTTGGCTAAAGTAGTATAGTCAGCAATAACAGTAGCATCAAACATAGCCTAAGAAATGACAAACCAAGGTAACCATTAATTTGCCACTTTTAATTGTATGAACTAGATTTATGGTTATATAACAAAATCTAAAACAAACCAGAAAATTGTATGCAGTAAATAAGCCCTCAATATACCAATTTTACCCTCAGGGGAGAAAATATAAAAGGGATTAGGGGAAAAAAATAGAGAAATAGAAGAAAAGGAAGAGATTAGAAGCAAGGATGGAGTACAAAGCAGGATCTTGCAGACTTTTGGAAAGTGGTGTACAAGACAGGAGGGAAGGAGAGAAGGAAGAAATATAAAGGAAAACAGAACAGAACAACAACCACAAAAACCTAGAAACCATGTTCACAGTCATATAAAAACAAGGTCAAACAATGAAGAAAAAAAAAAAGAAGAGAGAGAGAGAGAGGGAAAACAAAAATGTTCACTTCTTGTCTCTGCTGTCACTGGTAGACAACGTGGAGACAGAGTCCAGATCCATGTTGATTTATTCCAGCAAGGCAGCAGTGTCTTTATGGCAGGATAGTGGATAATATCAGCGAGCCTACGCTTTTATTTCCCTTGAAGTTCAGGCTAGTTTCTGGCCATGAGCCTGGGACCAGACCTATTCAGCCTGCAGCCATCAGTGCAATTTCTGCAGGCTTCAACTCAGGTGGGAGCCGCTGGATGGGCCCAGCAGTTGTTCTGAGTTCCAAGCTCAGTTGGCCCCTCTCCAAGATGGCTCCCAGCCAACTGACCTCTCCTACAGAATGTTCGATCTTGCAGCAGTCACCATCAGCCAGTGCAGTCCTGCATATCCATTGCTCCCTTCCACCGCTTCCTTTCTCCATGGAGGCCTCTGGGGTTGCCAGCAGCACTGTGTGTCTGCAGGTTTGACCTGCTCCTCCCATGCAGTGAGTCCTGACTCAGGGAGAAGGCTCCACTGGCTACTTCCTTCTATGTTGAAGTTTCTCTCTTCGCTGTCCTCATGGGCTTCAGTTATCGCTTCAGATCCTTTCTGGGTCCAGGGGCCTCACTTCCTTCCTTCTTCTCTTCTTCACATTGCTATATTCCAGTGTCTGGACAGTGCATCTCAGAGAGGCTCTTTCTCTGCTGCTTACCACTCTGCCATCTTCTCTGAAGTCTCCTTACTTCTTTTTATGCTACTTTTATCCTTACTTCTTAATTTCTGCATGTTGAACCATCCTGGCATCCCTAGGATGATACCAATTTGGTCATGATGCATGATCTTTTTAGTGATTTATTGTATGCTGTTTGCAAGTACAATATCTTCTTGAGGAGTTTTGCACCTATGTTCATTAAGGAAATTGGTCTATGGTTTTCTTTTTTTGTTAGGTCCTACTCTGGTTTTGGTATCAGGGTGATGCTAGCTGCAAGGATTGAGTTTGTTAGTGTTCCTTCCCTTTCAGTATCTTGGAAGAGTTTGAGGAGTGCTGGGGTTAATTCTTTCCTGACTTTCTTATAAAATTCAATGGTGAATCCATTGAGTCCTGGGCTTTTCTTGGTGGGTTTTTGTTTTATTATTATTATTGTTTCAATTAACTTGGACTGCTCAGGGTGTTGATATCCTCTTGATTCAGTTTTGGTAATTGCTGTGTCTAGAAATTTGTCATCTTTTAGATTCTCCAATTTATTAGAATACAGATTTTCCAATAGATACATATAATCCTCTGTATTTAGGCAGTGTTCTTTATGGTTTCATTTCTAATTGCATTGATATGGATTCTTCCTTCCTTATACCAGTTCTGAATTTGGATTGTTCTTGTTTTTCGAAAACCTTGAGGTACCTCATTCTGTTACATGGAATTGCTCTGTTTTTCTTATGTGGGCATTCACGGCTATGAACTTTCCTGTTAGGACTGCTTTCACTGTGCTCCATAGGTTCAGGAATGTTGTGCAGCCATTTTTATTTGATTCTAAGATGTTTTAATTTCTTTCTTGATTTCTGCTGTGACTGATTGATTATTCAAGAGTGCATTATTTAATCTCCATGTGATTTTTAATTTCTGTGGTTTCTTTTGCCATCCATTTCAGTTTTCATTGTGATACGATTTGATAACGTAGGAGATTATTTCAGTTTTTTGTATTTGTTTAAACCCGTTTTATGGCCTACTATGTGCTCTGTTTTGGGGAAAGTTGTATAGTTTGCTGAGAAAAATGTATATTTTGTTATTGGTTTGAACACTCTGTAGATATCTAGTAAGTCCATTTGTTTGAAGGTGTGATTCAACTCTGACATTTATTTGCTTTTTTTTTTTTGTCTAGTTGATCTCTTTGTGATAGTGGGGTACTGCACTTGTGTTAGTGTTCATCTGATCTTTTATATCCAGTGGTGTTTTTTTATGAAGTTGTCTATGCCAGTATTTGGTGTGTATATTTTTGCAATTGTTATCTCATCCTTTTGAATTGTTCCCTTTACCAAAATTGAACAGAATGTGGCTTGCAACAGGGAGCCAGGATCAGTGGTCCATCCAGACCCCCAAGCCTTCTCACACACAAGCAGGCAACTGAACAAATCACAGGAGGACACAGGCTCAGAGACCTGCAGGAGCAGGCTGTGGGCTAAGAGGGTGAGGAGGAGAAGTACTCTGGGGCCACAATGATGCTCTAAGGACAGAGGAGCAGGAAAGATCCAGACCCAAAAATCCATCGAGATCTCCCTGTAAGTCAAAGCTTCCCCACTTGTGATGTGGGGGAAAGAGCTCACTGGCTGAATTCAGACTCCAATATACATAGCACGGTGAGGATGTTTTAATTTTGTGTTCTTGCAACTGTATGGGGTTGTTGTTGTTGTTGTGTGTGTGTGTGTGTGTGTGTTTTTTGGCTTTTTTGTTTGTTATTGCTTTTTTCCTCACTTTTTATCCCTGATTAATGGTGATTAAGTGATAATAAGCATTTTTACATGTACTTGTTGCCCATTCGTATAAATTACTTGAAGAAATTCGCATTTGTATCCTTAACCCACTTTAAAATTTCATTGTCTTTTTTTGCTGTTGAGTTATAGTTCTTTTATATTCTGAATATTAAACACCACACACATGATTTGCAAATATTTCTTACTCTGTGGGTTGCCTCTTTGCTCTGTTAACTTTGTCCTTTGAGGCACAGAATTTTTTTGTTTTGATATAATTCAATTTACCTATTTTTAATTTGATTATTTGTGCTTTTCATATCCAAGAAATCGCTACCAACTCCAATGCATGATGATTTTCCTCTGTGTTTTCTTCTGAGAATTTTATGGTTTTAGCTTTTTGGTTTAGATTTTGATCCTTTTTGAGTTACTTTTTGGTATATGGTATAAGGTAGGGTCCATCTTCATTCTTCTACATGTAGATGTCAAATTTTCCCAATGACATTTGCTAAAGACTGTCCTTTTCCCATTGAATGGTCTTGGTACCCTTATGAAAAATCATTTGACTGTTTATGCAAGGGTTATTTTTTTGTACCTTATTTCATGGCCTACATATGTCTGTGTTTGTCATTATGCCACTGTTTTGATTGCTGTACAACTGTTTTGATTGCTGTGCTTTGTAGTAAGCATTGACATTAGGAAATGTAAGGCTTCCAGCTTTATTCTTTTTTTTGCAATTGTTTGGCTATTCGGGGTCCCTTGAGATTCCATATGAATTTCAGAATGGATTTTTCTTTCTACAAAAATCACAGTTGGGTTTATCATGAAGATTGTGTTAAATCAGAAGGTTGCTTTGGATAGTATTGGTATTTCTCCAAGTCTATTTTGTGCCACTATAACAAAATATCTGAGACTGGAGAATTTATAAAGAAAAGAAACTTCTTTCTCACTATTTTGGAAGTTCGTAAATCTGAGATGAAGGTGTCAACCTCTGATTAAAACATGGCAGAAGATGGGATGGTAAAGGGGCAATGCTGTATTCTCACGTGGCGGAAGAGCAGAAGAGCAAGCTAGCTGAACACTGTGTGAAGCCTCTATTACAAGGGCCTTAATCCTACTTATGAAAGAGGTGCCCACTTGGTTTAATCATCTCTTAAAAGCCCTACCTTTTTATATGCTATGTGAGCAACACCTGAATTTTGGAAGAGACATTTAAACCACAGCAGCCTTGTAACAGCAAGAAGTCTTCCAGTCCATGAACTTGGATGCCTATTTGTGTCTTCTTTAATTTCTTTCAGTAACATTTTGTCATTTTTAGTGTATTTTTTTTCACCACCTTGATTATTTCTAGTATTTTTTGATGCTATTATAAATATTTCTGCTTTTAGATGCTTTAAATTTTTCTTTTACCTTTAATCCATTTGGGATATATTTTACTTTATGGTGAGAAGTAAGCCATTATCTTTTAAATTTTTCAAGTAGTAGAATAGTCACAGTACCATATATTAAATAATATTTTCATTTTCCACGGATTTTTGATACTTTATTCATCATATATAGTAAACCTCCCCCCCCCTTTTTTTTTTTTTTGTCTTTTTGAGGCAGGGTCTCGCTATACAGTTCAGGCTGGCCTTGAACTCACTTTGTAGCCCAGGCTGGCCTCAGACTCACAGAAATCCTCCTGCCTCATCCTCCCAAGTGCTGGGATTATAGGCATATGCCACCACACCCAGCTTACATTCCCATTTTTAACCAGAGTTTTTTCCCTAGGTTACCTATACCGTATCACTCATTTCTCCATTCTTGTGTTCCTCCTAGAAATAGGGTGCAGTTAGAGTCCCATCCTGGGAATGACCATGCAGATGGCATTATAAAATAGCAGGCTGTTGCCAAGCCATGACACCTCTTTGCCTTCTTGTCTTCGTCCATAAATGTTTGGCCTTTTTACTTACCATGTTTACCATCTGAAAAACAAATGATTGCTTCTTGTTGGATCATTAGCTTTCTTAGTGTCAGCTACACTTACATTATTTTTGTTATGAAGAACAGCTATGTTAACCTAGAGCTTGGTGAGTCTTACAGCAGCTTAGGCCTTCTAAGCGTTGTTCTCATTTCTTCTGCCAGATACTCGTTGGTTTGGTGGTGTGCCTCTTATTTCCTTGGGCATGAAGACGGTGAAGCAACCCGTGTATGTAAGTACCTGGAGAATTTGGGTTTGGGTGATCGTTTCATTCTACTACTTCATTCTTACTGCTTCATCATTTTCTTCTTCATCAACATATTTCAGCTTGTTGCTTCGCAGTTTACCTAAGAGGTATGAGTCTTCTCGGCATCTTTCTTCACTTGCTTATTCATTTAAGAAAGCTTTACTGAACCCTTAATGTGCTAGGCGCACTGTTGGTGTAGAGATAATAACTAGATAGACCCAGTTGCTGTCTGCCATTGTTCTCCGGCAGAGACAGTTACCATACAGTGTGATAGGTGCTGGCATAGGCAGAGGGTCTTACATAATTACCCCAGAGGGGCACCTAGTGCAGGCTTGGGCCTCTCAGAAGAAATGTGTCTAACAGTAAGTCGTATGAAGGAAGCTGGGGAAGAGATTTTATTTCATGCAGAGGGAACAGTACATACAGGGGCTCAGAGGTGAAGGAGCATGTTGGATTCCTCTTTAGGTTGAGCCAGGGTGTCCTCACTGGCAGCGCTGTTGACACTGGGGGCCTGGTAATTCTTTGTTGTGGTGTCTGTTGCAGGATGGTTAACACCATTTCTGTCCTTTAGCCATTAGGTGCCAGAAGGCCTACCCCCAACCCTCCAGTCATGACAGTTAGACAGATGTCCTTTAGGGGCCAGAGTCACCCCTGATGGAGAACCATGGGCCTAAAACTATATAGAATTACTAATTTTGAAAGTTAGTGTACTAGAATATAGCTGTTCAGTCTGCTGTGGTTCCACCTGGTCGTTTGTGATGGGAGGAGTTGTACGAGAAGAGATTGGTGAGGTGGGGCTAAAGAGAGTCAGAAAGTCCCGGAGCCATCTGAAGATAAATGCTTCTGACTAGAAAACCCTTAGGTGAGCATTGAACGAGGGGGTATTTGAGCTCTTGAGAAGGTTGGTTTTAAAGAAGTTTTCTGAAAATAGATGATGCCATTATTTTAATTTTGTCACATTTTTGTTGTGATTAGGGTCTCCTGCTTTCCTTTTTCCCTTTGTTCCCGTCCCCTCCTCCCTCTTTCCCTTCCTCTCTCCATCTCCCTTTTCCTCTTCCTTCAACAATTATTTAAATATAAGTTTAATTTCTATAGGTTGTTGATGTGTGTAAAGGAATTATTAATGCAGTTAAAGATCCAGATGCCAAAGGAAAAACCTTCGCCTTCGTTGGGTGAGTGCCTAGAGTTTGACTAATGAAGGAATCATGATTTGACCAACAATTTCTAAACAAGTCCCTAACAGATTTATTTGTTACATTTTTACCATATCATGCTGAGTGCTTTAAAACAGCTGAAGAGGAAATAAATTACCTACAGTTCATTTACCATGATCCAGGTTTTGCCTGCATCATAAAATTAGAAGTTGTTCTTGGCCTAGCATGTGTCTTGTGTCCTGCAGTGATCCTTGCAGATCCTTCTGGGATTTCAAGAAAGCTATTTAAGGACTTTGTATGATATTTCCCCTAGCTAATGTTGACATTTTCATGGATTTTTTTCTCTTTGGTAAAATGTGTCACAATGATGAGGTTCTCACTGAATTATCTTCATTCAGCTCTCAATAATCATAGATTGGCCCAGTGATATAGCTCAGCGACATAAGCACCTGCCTGGCAAGCGCGAGGTCCTGAGTTCGACACCCCGTACCCGCATATTAAAAAAAAAAAAAAAAATCATAGATTTTCTGAGCAAAAGAGATTAGGAAAATTGGTAAGGAGATATTAAAATGTATTATAAGTGATGGTAATTATTAAAGCTAGATTTGACCAGTAAAAACAGTTCAGATCCATGGAATAGGGGAGAAATAGTACCAAATATAGTAAGAAAATACTATGTGATAAGGGTGACATTTTTAGTACAAGGGTAAGAGTTGATTCAGTAAATGATTCAGTAAGTAGCACTGAAGCAGTTGGCCAACATGTTGGGAAGAATTCAGTGACTTCTTTACCTTATGTTATACAGAAAAGTATGTCACAGAAGGGACTTACAGTTTAAAAAAAATCTTAAAATATATGGAAATTTATGCCACTATGGAGGGATTTTCTAAATATGAAACCAAACCATAAAGGAAAAGAAATCATTAGTTATGATTAACTAAAATGTTCAAGGGCCGGTGAGATGGCTCAGCAGCATAAGTGCCTGCCTGGCAAGCACGAGGTCCTGAGTTCGACTCCCGGTACCCACATACGAAAAAATGGCTGGTGATATCGCTCAGCAGCACTGGCGCCTGCTGGTGCGCAAGGTCCTGAGGTCCACCCCTAGTACTACAAAAAAAAAAAAAAAAAAAAAGTTGAAGCGTTTATATTATACAAAACACCAGAAACAATGTTAAAAGACAGAATATACATCATAAAAGATGTTCCCAACTATATCACTAAAATATAAAGAAGTTTTACAAATCATCATTAGGGATAAGACCTCTAGGAAGAAAGAGAAATGTGTAAATGGCCAAAAATATGTGAAGAAAAAATTAATCTTACATATTAAAGAAATGCTAATTAAAACAGAGGCACTCTTCTTTCGTAGCAGATTGGCAAATTTTTATGATTAAACTTATTTTTCATGAGGGGCATTCTTTTTAGCATTTTATGTAAATCGGTAAAACCATTTTATAAGGCAGCTCAGAAATAATAAAACCTTTAAATTTTTAGAATATACTTTGATCTAGTCCCATTTCTAGAGGTATATTCTAAATACATAATCATGGATATGTATACAAATATTCACTGTAGGAATGTTCATTGAAGCAGTGTTTTACAAAGGAAGATTTTAATTAGCTTAAATTTTCCAAAACTAGGAATTGATAAAATAATTACGTTTATGGAGCAAGGCAAATATGCAGTCATGAAACACACAATAGAATATTTAGCGACATAAAAAGATGATTATGATGTAGTGTTAAGTTTAAAAAATGACAGCATAGATTGTATTGTATCATAGAAGAAAAATGGATGTATGTAAGGGAATGAAAACAATATATATCAAATATATTCATCTTTGGCAGACAGATTACGTGTGCTATTTCTTTGTGCTGATCTGTATTTGCTACAGTACATATTTTTTTCCTTTTCATAAGAAAAATGTAATTTAGTTAAATTAAAAAATTTGTTAGGAGCAACTATTGTAATTTGAAGAACCACGTGTCTTTTTTTCTAGGCCTCATCGGTACCTCCTCTTCGACCTTGTGCAGTACATCTTTGCTGTAGCTTACAGACCCTTTTTCGCATACCCCATACCCCGTTTTGCCTATCGGTAAGTAAAGTGCTCCTTTGTGCACTCTCTGAAAACCAGCTAACCTGATGCACTCATTCCTGGTGCCCTCCCTAGGGTAATGGGGAGCATGTCACTTACAATGTAGAGCAGTCTGCAGACCTCCAAGGAGGGGCACTGCTATCCTGATGTGAGCCAAGGGGAGAGGCAGAGGTGCCTACGAAAGGGAAATGTAGATTAGTGTGGATGAGATAAAGTCTTTGTCGGGAGGATCTTCCTATTCTCCAGTTAAAAACCACAGGGTTGGGTTGGTGTGTCTCAGTGGTGCAGTGCTTGCCTAGTATGTCCAAGGCCTGGGGTTCTGGCTGCAGTACTGTAAAGAACAAATGAAAACTAAAGCAGAATAAAAAGAATCCAGAGTTTTAATTTGGAAAAGTGCCTTGCTTGGCACATTGTGTAATGAGCAATCACATTGCCCTGTGTCATGCCACTTGTCCACAGGTGGGAAAGGGTGCCTTCTTTATTAAACCAGTTTGCTTATGTAGTGGGGAAAGGAGCAAGGCCGATTCAGATTTGGCCTTGTCGTTGCCTTCTTTTCCTTCCCTGCTTCTTCGTTCACTTCTTCCCTTTGTAAATGGCTTTAAAAATCTTGGACCTATCTTGTCACACCCTAGTGGTCTGAACAGGGAGATTTTCATGTCCATTACGCCATAGTGATTTTTAGCCAAGACAGCAATGCACTCCTTATTTATTCATTTAACAAATATTTATTGAATGTCTACTATATCTTAGGCAGTCCACTAGGTACCCAGGATGTTACAGTAAACCCTCAAAAAACTTATGGTCCGTGGGGGTATTAGAAAAATAGTCAAGGGAGCTGGGGGCGTAGTTCAGTGGTACAGCACGTGCTGAGTATGCATGAGGCCCTGAGTTCAGTCTTCAGCACCAATAAAACAGAACACACATACACAGTTAGAATACAGCGTGATGGTAGTTACTGGGAATGCTCTCTTTTCCAGAATTTGTTTAGAAAACAAATTTGTTTGTTTATTTGTTCAAAGTGTAAGGGAGTTAAAAAAAAAAGAGGCCATAGAAGCCTGAAGAAGACCTCCACTTACTCTAGCAGAGTAAGGGAAATTTACCAAGGAGGGTAAAGACTTAAGTGGCCAATGAAGAGCCTTTGGAAACCTAGATACTAAAGGGAAGGGAGGTTCGAAGGAGAATGGTTGTTCACGGAAGGGGAACCTTGCAATTTTGTTCATCTCTGCATCTCCAGCACCTAGAACCATGCCTGGCATAGAGTAAGAGCTTTGTTAATATTTCTGGATTGCAGTGCTACAGAAAATCAAATAAGATAAAGGGCCCAAAGATAGCCACCAAGGATGGAAAAGGTCATTTGAATGGGAGCTTTAAGGGAGCAGAACAGCTGTAGACCAGGCTGCAGTGAGCCACTTTCAAGGTTGTACATAAAATTGAGAGTTAAAGTCAGGGTTGGCATATGCATGCCTCATGGCCCACTGAGACACTGGAGTAGACCAGAGGGGATTTGTGAGGTGGAAACATCATGGACAGTTGGAGGCTTGTGAGGAGTAAGTATTTATTTTTTTTATTTTGTTTTATTAAAAGTTATGTTAGCCCAGTAAGTCAACTTTTTTGGACAGGTTGCCTGGAATTGGAGATTTTGTATGTTTCTAGAGAAATTCTGACCAGTCTTAGGCTTCCTTTCTTATTTATTTTTTCTATGAAAGTGATGTTTTGTGAACTTTCACAAAGCTGTGGGTTCTCGCGTTCGCTGAGTTCTTGCGGTCAGAGGCACTGGAGGTAAATGGGTTGAAAGCAGAGCTCCTCTGGCCGCGGTGACGGCGGTGTTCAGAGCTCAGACTTCCCGCCCAGGTCTTGGGCTCTGTGGGAGCCGAGGAGTCCTGCACTCCGCATATGCTGGCTGAAAACCCACCGCCCCGAGGCCACTCGTGACAGGAACTCCCATGGGTGAAGGAAAACCTGCCGCCCTCACTGGCACCGCAGAGAAGGCAGTGATGAAGCCTGGGCGCCTCCATCTGGGCTTTGCATTCTTTCCCTGACTTGAATCCTGGACCTTAAGCTTCTCTTGATACTGGAGTTTCCTTTCCAGGGGCTGCTGCTTTTCGGGATTGTGCTTTATATTTTTCATACTGTTCGGCTTGCCCTGCATCCTGAGTAACAGCGTATTTGAATGTCTCAGGCTTAGATTAGATTAGATTTCACAGACTTGGCTGAGTGTTGAATTGTTTTGGGTTTGTTTTGTTGTTTGTTGGTAATATTTCATTTTAGTGTTTAGTTTTTTTTGGTTTGTTTGTTTGTTTTTAGAGTTTAGTTTTAAGATCAATTGTCTCTTTGGAGAATAGGATGAGTTCTCAATTCCACTCACCAGCTGGGTTGTCTTGAAAGGAAGCAGGGACTCAGAAGCCATGTGGCCTCACAGGTAGTGGAGCCAGGGTGTTGTTTATCTTCTTTAAAAAAAAATGCAGCAAGGCGTGGTGTGCACACCAGGAGGATCACTGTGAGTTTGAGGCCAGCCTGGCCTACATAGCAAATTCAAGGCCAGCCTGAACTGCATAATGAGATCCTGTCTAAAAAAAAAAAAATCTGAATCCCTGCCTCGCCAGCAGCCCCTCTTCCTGTGGGTCTTACAGGCTAAGTACTTGGCATAGTGATGCCTATCACATGTGCCATGTTATTCCTCTTTCCAGATGGATGGCGAGGCTCTTCGAGATGAGCCCATTTGAGCCCTGGACAACGAGGGATAAAGTAGAACGGGTGAGTCTGGCTTGGGGAGCACACTGGAGCGCCTCTCTCCTCATCCGCCCCTTCGTCTTCTCTCCAGTGGGATCGCTGCTGCTTTCTCTGCTGGCTCTTGCCAGTCGGCATACGCACAGGCCTGGTAGTCCCTCCCACCCCTTATTAGAGGCCGGCCTCTCTCCTCCCGTGTCCCCCTGGCCACTTCCGTGTTTGTCTGTGTCCCTTTACACCCTAAGCTCAAAAGAGCTGTCTGTGCCTGCTGTTGACAACTTCTTACCCCATTTCTTCAACACACTTCAGTCAGTTCCCTTCTCTGCCCTAACACTGTTTTTCCAAGGCTTCCCATGATTTCCATGCTGACAAATCTAAAAGTCAGTTCTCTGACCTCCTTTTCCTCCATCTGTGGGTAGCACTGTTAGTGGAGACGCTTCTCATACTTTTGATACCCTGTCTTCCACCCACATTCGGGCCCAATCCACACCCTCTTGTTTTCCCTCCTCTCACTGGTAAGGCTGTGCTGTTAAGGCTCCTTCTCTGCCGTGCCCTCTCCTTCCCGCTTTCTGTACGATGGGGGATCCCAAGGCTCTGTCCTCAGCCTTTCCTTTCTGTCTGTACCGTTTTCTAAATGATGCTCACCTCGACCTAGAGTGTAGCTGCGGACTGTGGAGGTTATGGGTGCACTTTTCTCTCTAGCCCTGAATCTCCTCCCTGAGTTTTTGAGTCCTATATCTAACAAGTTTTATAGGTTATGGTTTTCTAAAACATAACATGTGCATCAATAGAACTGCAGACCTGCTTCTCTCCTAAGCACTCTCATCTTGGTGATAGTCCTGTTCTCCACTGCTCATGCTAAAAATCTAGGAATCCCCCTGATGTTTTTGTTGTCCAGTCTAGATCTGAACCAGCACTGTCCAGCAGCTCTCTGTAGGGATGGAGATGTCCCATGTCTGTACTCATGTGTATCCACCAGCAACCTGTGACTGGAGCACATCAGAATATGTGGCTGGTATGACTGGAGAAATAAAGCTGCATTTTATTTAAATTAATTCAAACTTAAATATAAATCACTACATGTGGCTTCTGTATTGGACAGCATAGAGGGAGGCCATCAGCAACCCTCAAAGTGGAGGCCAGATATCACCACTCCTCCCTGATCATATTGTGAAAATGTTTATGATAATACTGGAAGTTTTCAGCATACGGGAAGCAGAATACACACCGTCTCGCCTCTCCCCACTCCAATTCAAGCATCTTCCTCTCTGAGTTCCTCTCTTGCTGCCACTCTCACTGCCTGCAGTGAGCTGAACTCCAACACCCTGGTTCCTCCCTTCCCACTGTCTCATGCTCATCTAACTCATTGATCATTTGCCCCCTGCATGTACAGGTGCTTCTAGGGAGGATGCTAAATGGCCACACTGCACCCTCTGTACCTGGGAAGCCAGGGCAGGAGGCAGCCAAACTGTCCCTCAGTGTTACCTGGAAGCTAAAGCATGGAGCAGCTGAGGAAGCAGTCATTAGGGAACAGGCAGCTCTCATTCCCCCTCTGAAACCATCCCCGCAGTGTCCCTTCCATGTTCATGAAACATGGGTCCATCTGACACCTTTCTTAGGCTGATGCGCCCCTTGCATTGATCACTGAGAAAGTGTTGGTTTGGTGGGTAGAGGAGTTTGGGGTTTGATTTGGAGACTGCCTTACAGCACTTGATAAAAGAATCTGCAGGCTTTTGGGCGGGTAGGGAGAAAGATTGGTGCTGCTACACGCGCAGACTCATTCCGTTTGGTGCTTTTGGATTGTCTGGAATCTCACAGATCATTCTTCCCTAAACCCAGTGGGTTAGGTTTCTCATTTGGTAGTGAGCATTAGTCAACTAGATTGAGAATAGTTGGAGCAGAAAAGGTTATTGGGTTACCTCTTTATAGGCAAGGAACAAGTGCTACACTGTCTCCGTAATTCAGAAGTTAAAAACTGAAGCAGAGACCCACACAATAGCGCACAGGGGTGGACTTGCTCTGCTTTGCCCGTTTCCCTCCCGAGCCGTCCTGCCACGCCGCCCAGCTTCTGTGCTGAGCCTGCTTCCCGTATAGATCCAGTTCTGCGTACCTCTGAATATGTACTGGGTGACCCATTCTCAGTGTCCTGGGCCTATGGGCAGTGCTGGGACCTGGAGCTGATACTTGCTGATCTTCACTTTGGTGATTTGTTTTGTTATGTTTTTCTGTGTTCTACCTTTACTGAGTTCTAATACTCAAAATACCACATACGCTGAGCAGGATGGTGCATGCTTATAATCCCAGCACTCTGGGAGGCTGAGGCAAGAAAATCACAAGTTCTTTTGGGCAATTTAGTGACTTAGTGAGATCCTGTCTCAAAATAAAAAATAAGCTGGGGATGTAGCTCCGTGTTAAAGCCCTGGGTTTAATCCCTGGAACTACCAGAAAAAAAAAAAATCTCCACATGTTCCTTGAGAGCACTCGGCCTTGGTGTTGGACTCAGGCAGCTGGAGTGTTTGAAGGTTTGCTAGGGTAGTGCTCTGTGTTCTTGGCCAGCTTTCAGCATTCTTTGTGGTCCCTTGTTTATTCAAAGATTCACATCACAGACAAGATACTGCCTCACCTGCCCGGCCTAGAAGACCTTGATATTCAGACGACGCCACTAGAGCTCAAGGCCATTGAGGTGCTGCGGCGCCATCGCGTTTACCGCTGGCTGTCATCTGAAATGGAGACCGTGGAGCCCGCCAAGACTGTCAACTTTTAGTGGCCCTGCACAGCCCTTAGTTTTGGTGGCTCTCGAGAGCCTGTGTTCATTAGAGGATCCTGTACAGAGTGCTGAGATCCCTCTATTGAAACATCTGAGGTTAGCTTCTGCAGCATTCTCTTTCTTGATTTGTAAAATGAAAACTCCCAGCCATTTACAACTTCAGCATAATTTTCTATAAATATATATACATATATGTATTTAATGACACATCATTTATTCTCTGAAACATTGAAGGGTTTGAATTTCTGTATACTGAGTCAAGCTACTTCTAGCATATGTTCTAGAAGACCAACCCCCCTACTCCAAAGACAAAATATTGTGATGATCCCAGGTGATACGTGGTTGGCTTCAATTTAAATGGGAAAATGTACAGTGTCCCATAATTAATCTGAATATATTCACACTTTAAACAGTGGTACACATGAAGTATGATCAGAATATACAATAGATATTTAAATTTAATGCATATCTGGCAATAAAAGACACATTTCAATTACTCTCCCCTCTCAGTACTCTCCCCTTGCTTTGAACTCCTTATCTCATCATTTTTGCCACTTTCTGAAGTAGTTCTGATCAAAAATACTATGAATGCAGCTGCTGAGTGCCATCCAACAGGAAGGCAGCCTCATAAAACATTTCATTTTGTCCTCATCTGTTTTATTCACTGAATCTGGCACCAAGCAATTTCTGGCCCTTCCCCAAAGTCAAAATGACCACGAAAGGTAGATGTTTTGAATTCATTCAGGGCATTGAGGCAGCCAGGACAGTGCAACTAAAGACTTGAAAGAGGACTTCCAGAACTGCTTCAGAGTGTGGCAAAAGTGATGGAAGAAGTCTGTTCTAAGCAACAGCGTTTTGTGAGAGATTAAAGGCAATGTGTCTTTCACTATAATTACCTTTTTAACTTGGATATTCACCTTATTTTTTGATCACACCTTTGTCTATAGACATGGATTCTCACATCCTTACTATCTTGGATTTGAGCTATCTGAGGCCTCCTGCCTATTCTTCTAGGACCAATCTAGATTATTCCAGGCACTTAGGTATAGAAAGATTGTTTTCCCTGCAAAAGAGATGCTTCAGCTTCTTTGTCAGTGATGCCACTGCTTAGAGATCAGGACTTTTGATTTAGGTTGTTAATTCTGCAGCCAAGGGCTAGGAAACAATTTGTTTATTGTCAGCAAATCCCTCAGTACTGCGTGATTAAACTTTCCCATGATCTGTGGTGAAGCCAACACATTGCCATCCTAGGTACCCAGGTTGTTCTCCACTGGATTTCAGCTCCTTGATCTGTAGAATGAGAAGGTCTCTAAAAACCCTGTCTGGTTATAATAACGTCCAGGGATGTATACCTCAGTGTTGGAGGTGAGTTCTCCTCCTGCCCAGTGTGTGTGCTCCAAGATCTTTTGTCCTGGAGTGAGCAACAATGTAGCCTCTGCATCTGTAGCATCAGCATCTCTGTGAGCTTGTTGGAAATGTGGGTGCCCAGGCCTCATCCCAGGTCTGCTGGACCAGAGCCTGCAGTCAGCTGAGTGTCCAGGAGGCCTGTGTGCCCACGAAAGCGTGAGAAGCAGTGCCATCCAGAAGAGCTGCCCAAGGGTGTGTGTGGCCCGTGCTGACGATCCATGTTGCTGAGTGCTAGAACCTTAGGAAGGAGGGCCCTGGAATTCTGTGTTTATTAGACATGCAGTTTATTCTCGTGCACACTAACATGTGAGAATCTGTACTGGGACATGGACCCCAACTCAGCTTCATGCATTTTTCTTCAGAATAGATATCTCTTTTTGTTTTGAATAACACCCTTGCTGGCCATAAGTGGTCAGCAGATGCACAGAAGGGGAGATTTGATTTGAAAACAAACAGTGGTTCTCTGGGGGATAGCACCTTCTCTTAAAAAACCTGAATTTTCCAAGCAACATTGTTCTCATCTCTTTGAATTGTATCATAACTCATAACATTACCTGTTTTCTTTCTCTAAAACCAATTCAGCCAGGATATATTTTCTCTCTATCACACCAAATGTCCCCTTTTATGACAAGTATTTTATTATGCACCTTTTATTGACCTGATAGGAAAACCATAGTTACAAATGTAATCACACCTACTTACGCAATCAAAATTAAAGGAAAGTAGTGCACCGTAAGATGACGTGTATGTAGGTGTGTGGACACAGTGACATTGAAGGCACAGTGAGGTTTCAGTTGCTCCCGTCCACGTGGGCCAGCGTCCTGCATGCCATAGCAACAGATGCAGACGACTCTGATGCTGGAGTCGGCGATGTGGCCTCTTAATACTGGGAATGGCGTTGGTGTCCATACTGTCAGTTGAAATAGTAAATGACTTCTCATAAAGTTCAGAATAAGCACAATATAATTGTCTGAGTCACTTTCTCATTACTGTGACACACCACCAGACTCCCACAGCTTAAAGGAGGAGAGGTTTATTTTGGCTCATGCTTACGGTACATCTTTGGCTCGCTCCAAGGGAGAACATGGTGTGGTGGAAGGGCCTAGGTGGAAGAAGGCCGCTCACTTGGCGGCCAGGAAGCTGAGTGAGAAGGGAGGAGCCCGGGAGGGAGAGTCACCCTTCTAGGTCACACCTCAGTGACCTGCCTCTTCCGACCAGACTGCACCTAACAGCAAGTCAGCTATGTCACCCCCATGACTCAGTCACCTCCCAAAAGCCCCACCTGTGAGCACATGCGGCCTTTGGGGGAGATTCTTGATCGAACCCATGCCAATAACCCTCCCCAGATTGACATGATGATTGCATCCTTAGAAAACTGGCATGTATTAAACTCATACCAAAGATCCCTTGTATCTGTGAAACAGATTCTAAGTTTAGATGACTATCAGTTGGGTTTAGAAAGCCCTGTGAAATGTGTTTCACTTCTTTTCCATATTCTGCACCACAGTATGTCTACCATTCCCAGTTCCCACTCACCGAATGTGAGCAAAGCCCTTCAAAAGTGCACATTACAGTACCTGCTCACAGGATGTCAGCTGCTAATGTTATTATCATGAATGACCTTGTGTTAGGGGATAGGCCTATAAAGAGGAAAATGACAGGCATAACTCCTTCCCCCTACTTGAACCACCAGTGGTGTATGCATGGCTGTTCCTTCAGGCGGTTTGTACCACCCGATGGGACTGCTCCAGGCTGCCCAGTGGGGCAGTCACACATGGACCACCCTTGGTTCAGAGCTGCCCAAGACATACAAAGCGAGACAAACAGATCGCCGCCCCACCGTGAGCATGTTAATGGCAGGAAACTGATAGAAACAGTCATTATTGTATCTCAGGGTAGACTTTCAGGTTTCCTAGAGGGCGGTTAATTATAAAGAAATCTTCAAAGTATGTAATCTATTGAAGTAATAAAGCTAACATTGAAACTTTTAATAACACGAATTTGATTATTTCTGAATCTAATAGATTTAGCAGTTGCTTTTAAGAAGTTATTAAGTTACTTAAATTTTTTAAATCCACTTTTAAATTTTTTTTTATTTTTTATTTATTTTTTTTTTTGTGGGTACCAGGGGGATGACCTCAGGACCTCGCGCGCCAACAGGCACCCGTGCCACTGAGCGATATCACCAGCCCCTTTTTCGTATGTGGGTTCCGGGAGTCGAACTCAGGCCCTCGCGCTTGCAAGGCAGGCGCTTACGCCACTGAGCCATCTCACCGGCCCCCACTTTTAAATTTAACCAGTTCTTTTTGAAGTTTTATAACCACGTCAAGTACTTTAAAAATTCTAGGGCCGGTGAGATAGCTCAGCGGCATAAGCACCTGCCTGGCAAGCGCAAGGTCCTGAGTTTGACTCCCGGTACCCACATACGAAAAAAGGGCCGGTGATATCGCTCAGCGGCACGGGTGCCTTCTGGCATGTGAGGTCCTGAGGTCGACCCCCGGTACCCACAAAAAAAAAAAAAAAAAAAGAAAAACTAGTAAAGCTAATGAATTAATTGTGTAGGTAGTGATCTTAAAAGCTAATAATAACTATAAATTTTTTAAAATGCTTATACCTTTCAATTTAGGAATCAAATTCTAGTTTAATAAATACATATTTTACATTGGAATCAGGATGACTCTGTTAGACTCTAAAATACAAATTTCTTGAATATTACAAATACTTTAAATACCAATATTCATAGATTATTCCCAAGTTTGGCATAAAATAATAATAACAGTTTGAATCCCAAATGCTCTGTACTTAATTTTAAGTCTTTCAGAGGTTGAAGACCTTTATCCACTGCCATCCATTCCTGTTGCTGTAACAGAATACCTTAGACTGGATGATTTAGAAGTCATAGAAATTTATTTCTCATGGTTCTGGAGACTTTGAATGTCAAGATCAAGGAGCCAGCAGACCCAGAATCTGGTTAGGGCTCTGCTTCAGAGGGACACCTGCGGTGTCAGCTTGGGAGAAGGGACAGAGGGCAGAGGGACCAGCTGCTTTCTTCAACCTTGTGTAAGATCCCTGGTCCCACTCAGTGAGGGCAGAGCTCTCACCACCCAATCACCTCCTCGAGGCCCCAAGGAGTTCTTAATACCACAGCACTGGGAAAAAGTTTCACTATGAATTTTGGAGGAACACAGACATTTAAACCATAGCACCACAAAACAGTTTTTAACCACCCCAAGCTACTCGGGATTCTCTTCTCCATGAATGGAAAGTACATGTACCAGGGACAGCGAGCTGGGCCTACAATGTAGGACACATACAGGGAGATTCTTTTCATGATAAAGAGGGATGGATGGAGCTGTTTACAGGGGCTGTTCCTACAGGGGTGTCAAGCACGCCCTCCTGGAGCTACACTCAGAGCCTGCACCCTCTGGGTTCAAGCTGTACAGAACCTGCTCCTCACAACCGGCTTGAGCCTGCAATCCTGCGCTTCCGACCAATTCCCATTACATTTCCATGCATCAGTACACTTTGTGTAATTTGACAAATCTGTTTACCTTCTGATTCTACTCTAAATTCCTTCCATGAAAGGCTGGGTGCCCTCCTGTATATCTGGGCCCTCTTGTATTTTCCCTCAGCCTTGCTAGGCCTTAAGACCACTTCACACTCTTTATCCTAAAGGCAAATACAAGTTTTATCCTGGAAGCTTATATATGAAAATACATGCAAAGAGCACTGAGAGTGTGAGGAAGAGCCCAGATGCTGAAGGCTCAAGGCAAACTCCATTGAAAATGGATTTTTAAAGCTGCGTGTTGGGGGTAACCAGTGGAAGTTTGTGTGTGTGTACCAGTCATTCACCTTGAAGAGGATGACTTGATCAGATGCCATGGCTGTGATGGAGTCCGTGGGTGGAGCGAAGAGTTTAACCTTTATGAGTTCACACATTTGTTTCCTGACTTAATGGAGCAGCTGTCATTCCCGAAAGGTAGGGAGGATCTCTATTTTATAAATGATGAAAACAGGACTTAGAGTAGACAAATCACGCCAAGGAGCTGAGTTCATTTTCTGGCCTGGATCTGTCTCACTACAAAACTGATGTCTTGTTCCAGGAAGGAGTTAGGATGCTCAGAAGAAAGATTTACCTCCTTTTCTCCTCCTCTTCCTCCCCCTACTTTTTTTCTTTCAGTACCTGGGATTGAACCTAGGGCCTTCACACTGATCTACATCCCAAGCTTTTTTAAAATTGAAGACAGCATCTCACTGAGTTGCTAAGTTGCCCATCTGGGCTCAAACTTGTAATTCTGCCTCATCTTCCCAGAGTGCTGGGGTTCCAGGTGGGGCACCAGCACACCCAGCAAAGATTTGCATTTCTGCAAGGTCTCAGTGAAGGGGAGTTGGGATGGGGTGGAAAAGTATGCTGAAGAAAGCTGTCCTGTGCAGGGAAGATCCGAGAGAGGATGTGGGTAAGAGTTCTCAGTTGTGAAGGTTGAAGGTGTCAAAGAAAAACAAACCCAGAGTTAGTAAAGAGAGACTTTTGTTTGACAAGATTAGCACAGGGGAGGAAAAAGGACTGTTCCATTAGAGGAGGGAAGTCAGAATGAAGTCTGAACTCAACTGTGCTAAAGCTGTGGTGGGCTTTTAAGGGCTGGATGAACTTGGAGGAAAAGCCACGAGGCTGTCTGGATTCTGCAAGGATCAGGGGCTAGGGAGGTCACAGGCCATCTGTGTTGGCTGATTGGCTTTCTCCAAAGGCAAAATAAACTTATCTTTATAACAGGAAGTTATTCTGCAGCTGGCTGCAAGTTGCCAGCCAGAGTTAGGTACCTTATCTACCAACTGAGGAAGAAGACAGGGATCTCACCTCCTTTGAATATTACATAAATTTCAAAGGATAGCTCCCAGGTCCATTAGTTGGATTGTAAAACTGGCAAGAGGCTGGCTGAAGATTTACATCTCAGAGGGGCAGAGAAAGGGTTTATAATCACCAATTTTCCAAAGAAAATGTTCTAAGAAAAGGGAAGTTAGGGTTAGGTGTGGTGGCACAGGCTATAATCCCAACACTGGGGAGGCTGAGGCAGGAGGATCATGAGTTCAAGACCAGGCTACTTAGCAATAGCCTGTCACAGGCATCCTCATCCATCCTCCTCCAAAGAGAAATTGTTAGGCTTAACGTTAGGAAGAAGCCTGTCTCAAGTTTTGTCAAGCTGAGGGAGGTGTTACAGCTTGCCGCTGTCTTGGTCAGAGGGACCCGAAGTTTAAGTCCCTCAATGTGAGCAAGCCACGACCCCGGCAGAGGGAGGGCCGCCGTCATGCCTACCCCTCGACTGGAGTGAGCCTGAAGGACAGCGCGTATTCAAACGACACGCTTCGCCTGTTATAGTTAAAGAAACAAAGACCTCTGTATACTACCTTTGTAATCACCTACTGGGTCTGGGCCCAGAATTGTCCCTGCACAGCACAATGAGACCTAAGGTCACCCAGTGTGCACATCTGTCCTAAGTGGCCCACCAGGGTCACAGGGTCATTTGTTCTGAACCCAGGCAGCTGACCCGCCGTAGTCCTGGTTGCCACAGCCAACCACCCACTGATAACAAAAGTGAGACCATTTCCAGGAACATTTCAAGCTCTAACCACAGTACCCACATGAAAGTAAGACTTGACTTAGATTAAAAATTTCTTCCTTAAGTTTATTTTGAAAATATATGATTAAATACCCTGGAACAATAGTATGCTTCCAAGAAAACACTGAAGAGAACAAAGAATACGTTCTGCAACAGTGAAGCCATTCCAAGGTGATTTCTAAGATGAGCTGTGGTGAAGGATGATCACCATGGAAACAGCAAGGCTAATCACTGCAGTTCCCTAAACCCCTACAAGTCACCATCCCATGCATAAAAAATGCGAGTTGCGACTCTGTGTACTGCCACCTCGGCTTTTATCCACCCTCTCCCACAAGGGCGTACTTTTGCCTTACAGTACTTGCCTTTGAGATAAACTCTGCCTTTGCTTTCACAATGTTTTTCTGTGTCTTGGCTGAATCATTTCATCAAGAACACCGGGACTGATCAAGGAACCCTCCTGCCAGCACAGGGAACATGACCCGCACCATAGACGGGAGATTTGTCGTGAACATCAGCTCTTCGTCATAGGACAGCACACTAAGCAGAACCTCCTCCCGAGCACTCGAGGTACAACTTTCTTTTTTGTCACCCACCTTACTTTAAAATCTTTTTACTAGAATGTAAGGTGCATGGGTGTCGTATTCACGGCTATGTCCTCAGCACCTAGAACAGCGCCAGCCGTTTGTTGTGTAAATGATGGACAAGATTCTGTTCTCATACTTAGAAAAGGAAAACAGAGTTGTTTTGGTTTAGGGCACACGAAAGGTCACTGTTGGATCAGCTCCAGGCAGACTCGTGCCCCACTCATGCAGGCTGACCTTTGGGTCCGCCCAGGCCGCAGTTCGGAAACACCTTTGGCCTGCTGACCTCCCCCACCTACCAGAGGCGACAAGCCACCCCACCCCTTTCTTACCATTCGGCATTACTTTTGCCATTACCCTTCAATTCCTGGCTAACAAATGATGTCATTTCCAAACCCCCCGTGATTCAAAGCTCCAAATATAGCCTCCATGTTGTAAAACCTCTGAAACACAATTCCAGTTTACTTGAATTTGTGTCTCCCAGGTTGCAATCTAATTAGCCCAAGATAAGCGTAATTTTTAAATTTTTTCTTAACCTTTTATTCTTGGTCAACAGAGGAAAACTTCACCTGACCTCAAATTGTTCTGTTTTTCTTTTTCAAGTAATAATTTAAATTCTAATAATAAATTTCAAGTTACAATACTCTCAGTTTGAGAATTAGGATGCCCAGTCTCCTGTAATGATTAACCCCCAGCTTGGTATCCTTAAATCTACTCTCTGTCCCTCAGCTGGAGTTCAAGAGGACCATGTGGTTGGCTGCTTCTTAGCGTTCATTAGCTCCATCCCAAGTTGTCAACACAGATTGTCTTCTCTCAGAGGCTGTGCCTGGGGGCAGGGCATTGGGGGGAGGCTTCAGGGAAAGGGTTGGGCTCAAGGGTCTTGGGTGGATGCCTAGACCTTCTTAGCAACAGATAATCTTGAGGTATACTTTTGGGAAAATGATGCTGGTTTGGAACAGTAAATGAAGCTGCAGAAGTAGATGTTGAGAATAAAGTATCATGTTACTAAAACATCACCAAAACACAAATGAATATAAGAATGTGAAAGGTTGAATAAGGATACATAGTTTATGGACGTGGTAGGGGTGGAGAATTGATGGCAGCAGTAAGAAATTCGAAGGAAGCATTGGTAGGGGAATTCGGGTCATGTAGTCCAACCTCTGTATTTTATAATTTAAGAAGCTGAATAAAAATAAAAGGCTTGGGGGTATAGCTCAATGGTAGAGTGCTTGCCTAGCATGCACGGAGCCCTGGGTTGCATCCTCAGCGTGGGGCGGGGGCAGGGGCTTCATAGGATCCAGATGGGGAAAACAAAGCTTTTCAGTTCATTTTTATGTCTATTTGAGAGTAATAATTTTTGCCTTTCTTTCAAAATTACCCTTTAATAAAAGGGGCTGTGGGAACCAGGCAGCCGGTGCCTGCCTACTAGAAGTTTCCAGCTGCAGATGTTGGTCAGCGTCAACAGCCAGATCTGCCATTGTTCAAGGGAAGCTGAAAGTTTAATTTTTGTGAATATGTGAAATCTTATTTTTTACATACTGGCAAAGGAAAATGTGTGTTCAAGAAAGCTCACTGGTGGCCAAACCTGTCCCATTGGCCAACTCGTGTCAGGAAAATAGGGACCCTGGATTGAAGGAGCTCAGTACCAAGTGCTCCCCATATCTTTTCTCCTTCTCACTGCAACCCTGTGAAGTAAATGGTGCCATTCACTCAATTTCAGGGGACAGACGCAGTGTCTGAGAGTAAATGGCAGCAGCAGGATCTCACCCAGGGTTTCTGCCTAGCACTGTTTCCCCTGAGCATCGTGAGGTAGAGGAGGAAGCAACACGCTTTATACTTTTGCCTGGAGCCAGCCTGAGTCTCAGCCATGTGACATCAGGAGAATCCCAAACCCATAACACTTTGTACCCTGTAAATATGTACAGCTGTAATTTGGGTGGATGTCTGGGGAAATGAAGTTGGGATATCCTGTAACACAGTAGGGATGGGTGGATTTATAAAAAAAGCTTTCAGGGCCGGTGAGATAGCTGAGCAGCATAAGCGCCTGCCCAGCAGGCACGAGGTCCTGAGTTCGACTGCCGGCACCCACATAAAGGAAAAAAAGAGCTGGTGATATCGCTCAGTGGCACAAGTGCCTGCTGGCAAGTGCAAGGTCCTGAGGTTGACTCCTAGTACCCACAAAAAAAAAAAGCTTTCATAACCCACTGCCTTCTACAAATGACATTTTTCAGTGGGTACTGAAGAAATGCTCCTAGATTCTTTAAGCTTAATATTTAGATTCTTTTTCAGGGACAGTCTGAATCTAATAATTGTACATCAAAATGGAAACAAAATAAAAAATAAATTAGTAGGAAGACTGGCAGAATCAGAGGCTAGGTAAAAAAATAAAAACTTCTACATTTTTGAGTTTCCTTAATACATTTCATGACCAGAGTCCATAAAACTTTCATTCAATCATGGCTGTAAAAGAATCACTGACCTTCTACCAATAATACCTGATGCTGTGCCCATCTATTAGGGCTGTCAAATACACAGAAGGCTCTGCCCTTACTCCTTTCATGTACTCATCTAAACATGATGGCAAGAACTCGTTAGGCTCAGAACCACCCATGGTGATAAACATGATCCCCATCTTTTTTTTTTTTTTTTTGTGGGTACTGGGGGTCAACCTTAGGACCTCGCGCGCCAGCAGGCGCCCGTGCCGCTGAGCGATATCACTGGCCCTTTTCTCGTATGTGGGTACCGGGAGTTGAACTCAGGCCCTCGCTCGCGCTTGCCAGTCAGGCGCTTATGCCGCTGAGCCATCTCACCGGCCCCCTCATCTTATATTACAGAGAAACGAGGTAGATGTACCTGTAGTTGATATGTGGCAAAACATCTCCTAAGTCCAGAGCTCTCTGAACGTATACTGATTTTGTGCAGCTCTTAATCAGATACTTTGAACTAAAGACAAAAAAAGCTAAGTATGTATGTTATGCTAGCCACTGATAAACTTTTTTTTTTTTTGTGGGTACCGGGGGGTCGACCTCAGGACCTCGCGCGCCAGCAGGCACCTGTGCCACTGAGTGATATCACTGGCCCCTTTTTCGTATGTGGGTTCCAGGAGTCGAACTTGGGCCCTCGCGCTTGCCGGTCAGGCACGTAAGCCACTGAGCCATCTCACCGGCCCCCTGATAAACTTCTAAGACACTGGTTCTGTTGCCTTCATTGACTGCTGCAGAATTTTCTCTGTGATTCAATTTAGTTGGATTCTCATGACATTTTAGACAAAATGCAAGGTGCTGGGGATTTGAAGGTAATCAAGAAATTGACTCTACTCAGGGCTGGTGATATGGCTCAGTGGCATAAGCGCCTGCCTGGCAAGTGCAAGGTCCTGAGTTCAACTCCCGGTACCCACATAAAGGAAAAAAAGGGCCGGTGATATCACTCGGCGGCACAAGCGCTTGCTGGCAAGTGCTAGGTCCCGAGTTCAACTCCCGGTAACAACATAAAAAAAAAAAAGAAAGAAAGAAATTGACTCTACTCAGAAGAAGACCTCCTGATTTGTCTTTTTGCCTTTGGTTCTTACTCATTTTTAATGTCATCTCTGTCAGAGTTTTCTCCATAACATAAAAGTTTGAGGGCCGGTGAGATGGCTCAGAGGCGTAAGCGCCTGCCTTGCAAGCGCGAGGGCCCGAGTTCGACTCCCGGATCCCACATATGAAAAAGGGGCCGGTGATATCGCTCAGCGGCACGGGTGCCTTTTGGCGCATGAGGTCCTGAGGTCGACCCCCGGTACCTACAAAAAAAAACAAAACAAACAAACAAAAAAAAAAAAAAAAAAAAGGTTTGAATTTTTATTTTATTTTAAAATCCTAGATGGTTGTCCAAAATGAAGTAAAAGATCCTTTTGAGTAAAATCTCTGGTAGGGCCAGAATCAGAATGTGGGATTCAGAAAGGGAGTCTGATTTGATAGAGATGATGTTTGTTTTAGGCAAGTGGGCTCTGGTGTGACTAAGGAGAATCAGACAGGAAGGGTCTCAAAGGTCAGGGCTGGAACTGTAGCTAAAGTCAAGACTGATGGTACAGATTTGGGAGCTCAGTGCTGAGGGAAAGCCAAGGCTGGGGGGGAAGACCCCTTGAAACAGGATAGGACTGGCAGACAAACCGAGAATGCTAGGAGAATAATCTGCAGACTCTGAGCTCTGGGGTCTTGGCATGGTGACCTCAAGCCCTTTGTGTGTGGGTTCACTTGGATTCTTTTGTAACAGGGGAAATAATTCCAAACCTGTTAGATATCAGATATACTGAGTTTGTGGTCTTGCAACATCAAGGAATTAAGTCTGAGCTAAAGGAACTTAGGAGAGTTTTATTGGAAATAAGAATAGCTCCTGGCTTTCCAGGAGGGGTCCCAAGTGGATGGCCACTGAGGCTCTTTGTCAAGAGTATTTTATACAGCAAAATCACAACATGGGTACAACGTGGATCAAGCTACCATCATCTATAGGATTACACGTGTAGCTAATATTGATTCAATAAGGAAACAAGTCACATAGCAGGGGTACATGGGAAGAGCAAAGGCATTCCTGGAAAAGGAGGGGAGTATGGGTCCAGATGTTCTGGTCACCCACCCATGTGCTGTTTCCTGTCTGGGCTTACTGGATCAGGTATTGCTAATTACAGTATAATTTCACACTGCTGTTTATCTTCAGGGAGGCTTGCAGGCCTGGCCATTGCATCTCTGTCAGGGTCACTATATTACTACAGTACTATCCAAACACCCCTTTACTAACTCTATGTTGACCTTCTATCAAGCCCTCCTAACCAGCCAGCTGCTCATCCCAGAGATAAGGCCCTGTCAAGAACCAATAAATGGGCCGTTGAGATGGCTCAGCGGCGTAAGTGCCTGCCTGGCATGCGCAAGGGCCCAAGTTTGACTCCCAGAACCCACATACGAAAAAAGGGCCGGTGATATCGCTTAGTAGCACAGGCACCTGATGGCGCACGAGGTCCTGAGGTCGACCCCCGGTACCCACCAGAAAAAAAAAAAAAAAAACAAATGGACAGAAAGAAGTTGCACAAAGCCCACCCCCAAAAATGACATACTCAAGAGTGTCTGATCTAATCCAAAGACAGCCCAAAAAACAATTAGGTTATGACGTTCCAGATAGGGAAATGGGTCCTGACACCTAATAAAAACAGTGAAAACCAAAGGCCCATAGGTCTTCCATCTTTCTGGAGCCCCCTTCCCCCGTTCTCTTTGACACAGCTGTCTATCTTCTCCATTTTCCCCTCTTTCAAATAGTGTGTCTTCCTTTGCTTAAACTCCATCTATTTAATTCATTACTGGTGTTGAGTTTATGATCCAAGTGAACTGTGCATACAACAGAACATGGCAATCAGGAAGCACAGAGAGAAGGGAGAGCGGGGGAAAGATATACCCTTCAAGGTCACTCCCCCAGTGACAGCTGTATTGGACCAGACCCCACCTCCTAACAGCAAACCTGCTGTCACCCCATGATTCAATCACCTTCCAAAATCTCCACCTATGAGTGCATGAGGCTTTTGGGGGACAATTCTGGATCCAAACCATAACAGTGTGACAAAGACCATTCCATAGGTGGCTTGAATACAACAAGCAGTTCTGCAAAAAAAAAATCCTTGTACACTCTGCTCATGTTTCTGATAATTTCCTCAGGAAATTGAATTACTGGGACAAACTGAGTGAACACATTTAAGTTTCTTGATATTCACTGAGAAACAGGCTGCCAGAAAAGTTGAGTAATAAACCACTGACAGTAGGCCATCCATATTAATGTGGAATATATGATTTTGCTTTGAAATCTTTGTCTGATAGGGTATTCAGGTGTCTGATTGTTTATTCATGTACACTGCTTTGATGTTATTCATGTACATTGAGTGGTCAAATATGTTTATTGATCACTGTGCTTTTATGAAGGGAATTTGCATATTTTTTATTGAGATGACTATCTTATTTAAAATGGCACATAACAAAATGTTACATAGCAAAGTTATGAAACCTATATTGTAGCAACCAAAGTGTTAAAGTTCTCAGCACCCAAATTTCTTTGACAACACACTTCTGCCCAGCATGTACCAGACAGTCACAAAGTACTGCTCTAATGAAGACAAAAAACAGCACCAGATAAAAGTAAACACAAAACCCATCCTTTCCTCCCCTGAGCTCATGTTATATCTTTCCCCAAAAGGTTAAAACAAATACCCTTATCTAAATCTAAAAGAGCCTTTTTGAGGCCTAAGTGAGAGGCTTTGGCAATTTGCTATTTGACGGACAACCTTAGTTATAATGCAGGTGTTCGTGAAAGATCAACAAAGAACAGGATGCCCTGGAAAACAAGTTTCTAAGGTATCTACATTTGCCAAATCAGACACCTTATGAACACCCCAATCTCTCGCCCTGACTGTGATCCTGCTCCCGGAAACTCTCCTGCTGTCCCTCTTGAGGGTGTGTTCGTGATCTGAATCGATTCTTGTCTTCTCTATGCTCTCTGTCTTTTGGTAAGTTTTTTACTGCCCACATCTCTGGCTCTCTGTGCTGCTGTCTGACGTAGGATATACCATATGTTGCAAGTACTTTTTTCAGTTTGTTACTTGACTGTTCACATATAGAAGTTTAATTTTTATTTAGTGATATCTATTCAATATTCTCATTTGTGGATTCTTCTATTATTCTTTTTTAATACTGGGATAATATTTACCTATATTTTCTTACTTTTAAAAAACATTTAGCCGGGGATATAGCTCAGAGGCACAGCGCCTGCCTGGCAAGTGCAAGGTCGTGAGTTCAATTCCCGGTACCAAAATAAATAAATAATAAATAAATAAAAATGAAAAACATTTAACATCTAAATCTTATTTTAGGACGCAGTGTATAGTGAATCTGTGACTCCTCTCTTTTTTCTGTTACCAAATAATCCTTCCTTAGCCAATAGTTTGTGGTACTATCTAGGTCACAGGTTAGAGGTTAAATGCACAGATGCTGGAACCAGTCTGCCTGGTTTAAAATCCCTACTCTAGTAATTGATGATCTTAGGTAAGTTTAAGTGTTTTGTGCCTCAGTTTGCTCATCAGTAAAATGGTTATAATAGTGTTTATTCATATGATGATGTGAAAATTTAATGAATTAATATATGTATGGGACGTGGAAGAGTGCCTAAAACAAGACTAATTGATACATTGGTGCTGGCTATTACTGTTTTATATGTATACCAAATTCCATCACTATTCTGGCCTATTTTAAAGTTATGCTGTTTCATTGATATGTCGTACTTTGTACCAAGTTGTATCCTATTTTAATTATTATAGCTATATGGTATTTTTAATATCCAGTCAAGTACACATAAAAATTCACTCGATACTTGATGGATTAAGATTTCAGATGAAATGAGAAATAATAGAATTGGGTTTAGAGAAGAACAATATTTCCCTCAAGAAACATTTTAGAGAATCAACAGCTCACTGTATTGTTTCACTGATTAATTTTTTGGAAGGTTTTTTTTTTTTTTTTTTTTTGAGACAGGGTCTCACTATGTAGTTCAGGCTGGCCTGGTACTCATTATGTAGCCCAGGCTGGCCTTGAACTAAGAGTGGTCCTTCTGCTTCAGCCTCTGGAGTGCTGGGCCTACAGATGTGTACCACCACACCTGGTTGATTCTTGCATTCAACATCTGTTGCACTATTATGGATCCAAGTCTGTGCTATGTTATGCAAATTAGAGATAAGGAGATATTTTCTGTCTTTGAGGAGCAAAAATCTAGTGGGGGAAGATAGGTATGTAGACAGATAAAACCCAGCTATGGAGTGCTATTTCAACCATCCGAGCAAAGCAGCAGGAGATAGGAGCAGTTTGGTGAAAGGGAAGCTAGGAAGAACATCACCGGGAAGTTGAGATGGAAGCTGGACTTTGCAGGAGAACAGTTCGACACACTGTGAAGGGAGAGAAAGGGGCAGAGACAATCTAGGCATGGGACACAGAGACACAGGGCTAGATAGCAAGCAGCAGGCCATGCAAATGTGTCCCACTGGAAATAGGAGACACAGGGGCTGGAAGCAAGCAGCAGTATCAGTTTTGGAAAGAAGGCTCTAGTTGCACTGTGAAAAGAGGATCGAGGGCAGGACTGTGGGCAGGGAGAGCAGCTGGGTCTGAACAAGTCATTCACCTAAGATGTGGCAGTCACGATGATAACATGAAAAACGGACAGAGCGGTGGATCAGTCTGAGAGACACGGCGTTGACTCAGCACATGTTTGTGATTAACGGGACTTGGAAAATAAAGCAATCAAGGGAGCTCTCAAGGTTTTGGGCGTGGGAACACGGCTGGCTCTTAATGCCATTAAAACCCAGAACACTGGATGGGCAGCAGGTCCACTGGGGAGAAGGAAGAATTAATGCTGGGGGTGCTGGTGGCACATCCACGTGAGAATATTCAAAAAGCAGAAAGATACTTGACTAATAAGCCTATGAACAGGTCATCCTAACTAAGAATCAAGAAATGAAGATTGTAATGCAATTTTTCTCACCTGTCATATAGTAAATACTGATAAAATGTTTCAAACATGAGAAAATTAATGCTTTCTTTTTTTTTTTTTTTTTTTTTGAGCAACCTAACACTTTCTTTGGCTTCCCTGGCAAGGTAGAAGTAGCCTGCAAACTACTAGTAGAAGTTTGTCTTCACGCCATTCTTCTACTGGTAGAAGAATGTCCTCACACCAAACTGCCCAGGATAGGGAAGGACAGGCCAGAAAGGCTTCATCTCCAGCTGCCACAGGGGAGCAGAAGGAGCACAGGTGGGGAGAGGTGAGTCCTTTCCCAAGACCTGCCTTAGCCCTGAAGCACACAGCATTTAGTAGAGCTGGTCTACCAGTTTTGAAATCATGCCATTGCTTGTCTGAATAAATCAGCTACATTGGAATCATGCTAAAATGCAACTTTGCACATTATATCTGCACCTAAAAATACAGACACTTAAAACATGCTTCGTGGATTATCTTCTACTTTGGTTCACCCTGACACTCTGAAAGAGGGGAGAAAACTCTTACGATACAGCCCCAAAGGAATGGGTGGGACCCTGTTCCCGGAGAGCTAAAACAAAATCTCTAAACAAGATTTGCATGGACTTCTCTCTCCACCTTGCAAGTAATTCTACTGTCGCAATGTTAAAAATGGCTAAGAGAAGTCGCAACTGTAGGAGGAGCTGCCCTAGAAACATCTACAGCCGAGGCTGCCTCCAGTCCTCTGTGGAAATCGCAATCTTTACTCACTCTGCCGCACAGATACACACACACACCACTACCACTGCACTTGTAATCCCAGCACTTGGAAGGCTGACGCAGGAGGATCGCTGTGTGTTCAAGGCCAGCCTGAACTACATAGCAAGACCCTGTCTCAAAAAATAAAACATATATATACACAGACAGCCTAGGCAACAAAGTCGTACCTCATCTCAAAAATAAAACCTTTCAATTTGGTAATTATATAACATTATAAATGTTAATAAAAGTATAGAAATAATAATTTTGACAACTAGTGATTTAAATACACCTATTAAAAGACAGAGATCTTCAGAGTATACCAAAAAACAAGAGCCAACTATATATTGTTTTCCAGAAGTCCACTTTAAATATAAAGACACATATAGACTGAAAGTACAGGGATAGAGAAAGATAGTCTATGCTAACACCAATCAAAAGAAAGTAGGACTTTCAGACAGAACAAACTTCAGAGGAAGGAATAGTCTCAGAGATAATGAGAAAGCCATCAGCATTCCAAGAAGACGTATCAATCCTTAATATGTATTCACCTAATAACAGCACTAAAATATGTAAACTGAAACTTACAGCATTGGAAAGAGAAATAAATGAACTGACTATTGTATTTGGGAATTTTAGCACCACCCTATCAGTCATGGACAGATGTAGCAGGCTAACGGTCAGGACACAGCTGAACTCCACAGCAGCATCAATCAACTGGATATAATTGGACGCACCTAGACTACTTTGTCCAAGAATAGAAGATACGTGGGGTGACCAAGATATGTGGTGAATGTTTAAATCTGAGAAACAAAATTAGAGTAAAAGTTACATTGCCATTCACTCCCTTCAAAATACTCCTCCTTGGTTCAAAACACTTATCTCATTCTTGTCCTCTTTCACGACTATCTTCATAAGATGTGATAAAAACATGGTGAACGTTGCTGCCGAGTGCTATCCAACAGATAGGCAGACTTGTAAAAGCATTACCATGTGTCCTCATGCACTTTGTTCACCAGATCTGGCACCATACAACTTCTAGATCTTCCAGCAAAGTCAAAATGACTGTGAAAGGTAAATATTTTGAATTGACTCAAGTTAATCAAGGCAGCCACAACAGGGCAACTAAAGACACTCACAGAAAAGGACTCTAGAACTGCTTCAGAAAGTAGCAAGAAGAATGGGAAAAGTGTGTTCAAAGTGAGGGGGGCATCTTGAGAGGGATTAAATGTATCTTTTACTATAATGGAACTTTTAAAATGTAAACATTCACTGTAAGTTTTGATCATACCTCATACATATTCTCCTCAAGCTCATATGGAGTATTCAGCAAGATACACCACATCGGAGCAATAAAACACAGCTTCACACATTTAAAATGGAAATCACACATATATGCTGTTAGAGCACAATGGATTTAAACCACAAAGCTATCAGCAAGATCCAAATAGTACACAGGTATTAAACAACATGCTTCTAAATAACATATGCGTCAAAGAAGAAATTTCCAGAGCAACTTAAAAATACTTTAAACTAAATGAAAATGAAACTACTGTAAAGCCTTGGTTCACGAGCATAATTTGTTCTGGAAACATAATACAAAGCACTTGTATATCAAAGCTAATTTCCCCATAAGAAATAATGGAAACGCACATGATTTGTTCCACAACTCAAAAATATTCATATAAAATGATTACAGTACTGTAATATAATACAACATAATAAGGAAAATACAAAATATAAAGAAAAATAAGCAAATAAACCTGCACTTACCTTTGAAAACCTTTGTGGCTGGTGTGAGGGAGATGAGAGAAGAGGGTTATTTTGTAGGGTGACTTTCACCATCACTAATGGAATCACTGCTGTCTATTGGCTCAATGGAATCTTTTTCTCTTCATGAAACTTTAACAAGGAACCTATCCAATGACACTAGTTTTTGCCTCATTTTGAGGATTTTGTGGAAATGTGACATTGCATTGTCGTTACACAGATGTATGTATCACTTGTACTGCTACAGCCTTTTTCAGGTGGTGCTTTTCTGCAGGACTTTGCACCATTTCCCACATTTTACACATCTCCCTAATCTCATGTGGACTGAGGGATTCCTCTGCCTTTTTCTCCTCCTCTGCAGATGAGATCTCCTCCTTAACCTCTTGCTGTTGGGAGCTGATCACCCACAATCCCACATCAAGGGGGAGAAGGGAGAAGAACCACTGGGCCAGTTGTGATCCTGTGACATTCAGTGTCATGGACTGTAGCAAGATTCTTGCAGAGAGAGGTGGGGACACCACGCTTTTTCCAGGAAGTAGCTTTTATTTGTGCCAGCACAGGGCTCAGTGGGTTAATACCCAAAAGGCTGAGCCCCGAACTTGGCAGGGTTTTACCTTTTATACAATTTTTGTGTCTTTGTCTCCCATAAATGGTAACACACTTACACACCACAGCCTGATTGGGTACGATCTATGTTTCAGAGCCATACTAGAACTATACATGCGTGTCTAGGAATTAACTGAGCTGTGTTGTCTTTCTTGATTCTGAGAAGGCTCCCCATCTCCCCGCATTCCTTTGGGAGAGGCCTGGCCACTCTCCTCTAGGAAAGAGTCCTGCTACAGTACTACTCGTATTGCAAGACATTTTTCATTTATCAAGTTAAAATTTATTAGAAATGTTTGTTTATTAGAAATGTCATCTTGTGGAACACTCATAGAACATTATTCGCAATCCAAGGTTTTACTGTATATCATACCGAAATTTGTGGGATGCACTCACTGAAAGCAGTGCTTAGAAAATATTATGGTTCAGATCTAAAATGCCCCCCCAAAGTCTCCTATGTTCAGGAATGAGACTTTTGGAGGGTGATTGTATCACAGGAGCTCTGTATTTATCAGGGAATTCATTGATGAATTCATAGCTGCATGTACTATTGGGGAGTGGGTTCTGGTGGTAGGAAGGCAGGTCCCTGGGGGTGTGACCTGGAAGGTGTATTTTTGTCCCTGATTCCCTTTTTCTCTTACTCTGTCCTTCCTGGCTGACATGAGGTGAGCAGCTTTCCTTCACCATACCCTTCCACCATGCCATTTATGCTTTGGAGCCAGCCAATCATGTGCTGAACCTACTAAAATCACTAGCCAAAATAAACCTCTCTTCCTTTAAGTTGCAGGTATTGGTATTTAGTCCCAGAGACAGGAAAATGATCAATACAGACAGAAATTTACAGCATTGGCAATTTTTCAAACTAGATTTTTCTTTTTTCTTCAGGTTGGGTAATTTATATTAATATGTTTGGATTTCATGAACTTTTTATGTGCAGTTGCCAATCTGCTGTAAAGTCTAACAGTGAATCCTTAATTCAGATACTATAACTTCCAGGTTAAGAATTTCCACTTTTTTTTAGGTTTTTTCCTTGAGATTTCTCTATTTTTTTATTTATTATATCCATCTTTTTAGTTAAGTTATTGGGCATTTTTATATGAAGCATTTTAAGCCCTTGTATTATAGTTATACCATCTGGGTTATCCTGTGCTCGGTCTGTATTGACTGTTTATGGGTCACATTTTCCTGCCTCTTCACATACCCAGTAATTTGTGATTATGTCCTAAACATTATACCTGAATTCCTTTAAAGAATCTGATTTATGTTGTCTTTCTTTAAAGAGTGTTGAGTTTTTGGTTTTTTTTTTCTGGCACTGGGGACTGAACCGAGGGTCTTCTCATTCAGCTACATCTCCAGCCCTTCTTCTATTTTTCATTTGAGACAAGGTCTCACTAAGTTGCTAAATTGCCCAGGCTGGGTTCAAATTTGCAATCCTCCTGCCTTGGCCTGCCAGAGGGCTGAGATTACAGATGTGTGCTGCCATGCACAGCTGAGTGTTTTGTTCAGGCTGTTAATGTACCAGCTACTCATTCTGAGGATTATGTTAAGTCTCTGTTAGGGTAGGTGTACAGTGGCCCTTACACTGGGGAACACTCCTTACTCCCAGGTGGTGACCTCTCTGGTGTCTTGGCAGAAAACACACAGGTGTTCAGTAAGATCCTTCCACTGTGACTTAGCCAGAACCCCTCTGTCTCCCATGACTCTGTGGCCTTGAGAGTTTCTGTTATGCCCTCAATCCTGAAGGAGTTGCTCCAGGCTAGAGCTGTATAGTCTCTCCCTAGACCCATTCAGCCTGTTACTTTCCAGGAATCCAGAAGGAATCCCCAGACAGCCTCTGGGCTCCTTCCTTCTCTGCAGCTTTGTTAGCTTCAAAGTCCCCCGCACCAGCCCCCACACTGCTCTCTGACTGTGCAGTGCAGTAGGACAGTTGTGCTGTAATTGGGCTTCACCATCCTACATCCCAGGCTGAGAGAAGGGGCCAATCAGAGCTCCCTGCTTGGCTTTTGTCTCTCAGGGATCAGGGTTTTCTGCTTTCCATTTCCTGAAAACAGTTCTGTCACATATTCAGTTTTATTGCTGCCTTTGGCAGGAAAGCTAATCTAATTTCAGTTGCTCCATCATGGCTAGAAACAGAAATTGATTTCAGATAGTTAAAAATACAGTGGTGCTTCTTCATCTTCCATCACTTTACATAGTACAGAAATATCCTTTTCCCCAACCTATCAAACTAACCTTTATTGGCTTGAAATTTCAGAATATCTTTTGCTAAATCCATCATCCAATTTTAATACAAAGGAGTAGTTTCATTTTAAATTATTTAAAGTCTCACTGGAATGCCTAAATGAAATGGAAAGTAAGCTGTGTACTGGCAGTGGCAGCTGAGAGGTAAGGCAGTGTTCAAATCATCATCCTTTGGGTAACATTTGAGGAACTGAGTTAAAAAGCTTATCACTAGGAATCACATGGGTATATAAAAATTGCCTGTACTCTAGAGAAATTCAGATGGTTGTGGTGAAGCCTGATGAAACTCAAAACCAGATGTGGTAAACAACAGCAACAATAAAAACAAAAATAACAAAGCACGCAAACAAACATCATTGAAAAACCTGTATTTTGGCTCTGGTTCTGTCCCCCCTTGTTCTGCAATCTATATTTGTGCATTTTCTAGGCTAGTCTTTTCTTTGTGCTAATGCCCTTCTCTTGTAGATACTCAGGGCTAATGAATTAATTGCAAGAAATACTGTTACTCTGCCACTTCTTACAGTTAAATATTTATCAACCAAAGTGATTAGATCACTGGCTCCTTCTAACTCATACTCTGTGTACAAATGCATTAGGGGTTGGAATCCTTCCCAGTTCTGCAGGATGATTCTTTTCCTCTATTACTACAATGAGAGAGACTTGTCTAAGCTTCTTGATTATTAATACCTTTAAGCTGGGTTATACCTGAAAGTTTTCTCACTTGGCAATCTTCCTTACTTTATGATTGCTTTTTGTGTCATACTGTAACAGAAAATCCACCCCCTCCAGCCAGTATACTTCAGTTTCTTAGTTGCCCAGGTAATAGTTCCTGTTGCTTCTGTCTCCTAGAAACGGCTGGACACCGTGATGCATAGCTGGTCACTATGATGCATACTGTAAGAACCAATCCCCAATTGACAAGGCATTCAGCCTCTGTACTTCCTGCTTGCTTATCCCGTATAAGCCCTAGACCACCAAAGATCAGGGGCCTGATATTTTGGGAATGATCCCAATCAGTGCCCATCGACGTAAAGTAAATCTGCTTCCAAATCCTGGGTGTCGTTTCAGTGTTTCTGCTTGCTGTTGCAATGCTATCCTCCTGTTCCACTTCCTAGCTAAAAAGCTAGAGTCTAAACACTTGCATCTGTGGTGTTTGTAGAATTCAGCTCACTGATAGAAAAGCAATCCAGGTGGGCAAGAAATGGATCTTTAAGCAAAAGGAAAACTTTCTGCAGGCTATCTATACTAATCCCCAAGTTATGGCATGAAAAAGGATGATTAAAGCTGGGCATAGTGGCAGCATTCTGAGAGGCTGAGGCAGGAGGACCACAAGTTCAAGCCTGGCCTGGGGAACTTAGTGAGGACCTGTCTCAAACAAACAAACAAACATGAAGCATAGTGTGAAGGCCCTGAGTTGAATCCCTAGTAGCACAAAAATAGTGTGATTAAAACACCGACAAGAAAAGAATACAGCCTGATCTAGAGTGAGCATTATTTACCCTTCTCATCCTCAATTCACTTGTGAAATGGGGTCACAGTTCCTGCATCACAGAGTGGCCATGAAGACCAAATGAAATCATGTCTATAGAATCCCTAACACTGGCTGGCCCTTAAGAGGTGCTTACAAAATATTCTTTCTTCTCTAATAAATGCTCACAGTTTAAAAATAAGTTTTTGTAGCCTTCATTAGCAACTATATTCCTTATGAAATGAATGAAGCTTCTGATGTTGCACAGATATTTGTGACTGATTTAAAGGGTACAGTTTAATTTCTTGAGAGCATTTTATCCCCAAATACACATAGAATAAGCAGATACTTTAGTGATGAAATATGGGGAGGAGGTGTTACACACACACACACACACCAGCATTATGATCTATAGAAACAATGCTTACTGAAATATCTACTGTCTGGATAGAGGATTTTGTGGCTAGGGAGAGAAAAATTATTAGTGATGGTATCACCATTTTTTCCATACTATGATTTAAGACACTGCAAGCAATGTTTCCCATACTTGCTGAATAGTCCATTGGATTTTTCCTCTTTTTAAAATTAATATATGTTTGCAATATATAATAAATACATTCACTGTGAGGAACTGGTACATATCCACATTACACATTCAGTGTTTTAATTGTACATATTGCATCTTGATCCTTTTTACATCCCCTTCCCTTCCCCTTGATTATTCCATTGTTATGATTCACTCCAATATACTTCTACTCTCAAAATCAGTATTATATTCTCTGAGGTAGTTTTCTGCTATTGGCTTCTTCCTGAGCTTTAGACTCAGTTTTCTATTTGCTCACTGAACACACCTGATCTCCTGTGAGCAAGCCTTCGCCACTCTTCTCACCTCTCCCCGCTCTCCCTCCACTCCGGTGCTGAAGCTGGGGCAGTCAGGGTTATCAGCAATTCTCCTTTAACATGTCACTGATTTACAAACATTTTCTGTTATAAACCTTGTAGGACCACATCAGAGAATAATTAAAAAACAGAAAAAGAAAATTAATTACCTGTACTTCTGCTACTTAATACAACCATTACCATTATAGCATATTTTCCCCAGTCTTTTCAAATGGCATTTCTGTCAAAGGAAGAAGTACAAGTGGCCAATGGATGCATGGAAAAAATGATCCACATCATAACCCAACAGGGCGGTGCAAATCAAAACTATGTCGAGATTTCGTCTCACCCTAGTCAAAATGGCCATTATTGAAAAACTAAATAAATAAATAAAATGTAAGAACAAATGCTGGCGAAAATGTGGGGGAGAAAGGAACCCTGACACACAGTTGGTGGAAATGCAAATTAGTACAGCCATTATGGACAACAGACTATAGAGGTTCCTCGAAAGGCTAAACATAGAATACCATAGGATCCAGCTGTCCAGCTTCTGGGCGCACACCCAGATGTATCGAAGCCTGCACATGCTGGGGATAACCGAGTACCCAGCGTTATCACGGCACCATTCACAGCAGCTAAGCTGTGGAAATAACCTAGCTGTCCATCAATGGATAACTGGATGAAGAAGATGTGGTATATATACACAATGGAGTATTCAGCTGTAAAGAGTGAAACCATGTCATTTGCAGAAGAATGGATGGAACTGGAGATCATTTTGTTAAGCAAAATAAGCCAGACTCAGAAAGAAGAGTGGGTCCTGTTTTATCTCAAAGGTAGAATCTAAAAATTTAAAAATCGTGACAATTTGAAAGTAGAAGGAGTTATAGGATAGGGAAATGGAATCAGGAGGAAGAGGGGGAGGGGAAGATATAATATGAGGAAAGATGGATTTGAACAAAACATGATATGTATGTATGGAAATAACAAATAAACTAACCTGTACAATCAATGTGAATAATAATAATAAAATATTTTAAAAATACTACAGTATTTGGTTTTCTTGCTTACTTTTCTTTCCTCCTTTCATCTCACCTCCTCTGTTGCTATCCAAGATGCTTTGGATTCATGTTGTATTTTCCCTGTCTCAGTTTTAGAATCAGTCAGTTCTCCAGGGTACAGTGGTGCCTCCTATTGGAGAATCTGGGTGTTGAGGTTTTTTAAAAGACATGGGGTGAGGGTAGGGTTTACGTCTAGCACCTATGGCGTGCCCATTGCCTGGGCTTCCTCATCTCCAGGCACCACTGGCGGAGTGGAAAGGTGGAACTCAGGAACCTCTGAGACCTACAGAGCCGGGGGCGCACAGAACTCTGCTGAGAAAACGAGTCAGGTGGACAACAGTGGCCAAAGTCCTTGCCATCGGAGGGGCAAGTGATCTTGACAATCGGGTTTACTCTGATCAGCAAGCCCCCTCTCACACACCCATTCAAGTGTCTTAGGGAGAAAAAGGGCTGTTTCCGGGTAAGAACTCAAGGTTATTTTCAACCTGGCTGCTCCTAGCCCCAAGCATCCGGAGCATGGAAGGCAGGGGTGCGCTTTTCCAGCCTTGGCACCTCCTGGGTGCGGCGCGTTGAGGGAGGCAGCAGGGCCTGTGAGCGTGCAGCGCTGGTGCAGAGACCACACGGTGGTGCTTGGGGGGGAAACGAGATGCTCCACGGCCCGGGCTGGACTATTTCTGAGACCCCCCTGGGAACTTTGAGAAATACTTAAGATTGTTTTCCAAGGCCTGGAATCCTCCAACAGCAGCCATGGTAAAGGTTAAGTATATTTAGGCTGATTCTGGCACTGTGACACTATTTAGGGTTCCTGTAAGACACTGTTTAGGAAGCTTAGGTATCCCAAGCAATTTTCTAGCCTTTTTTTTCCCCAGTTAGCATTTCTTTATAAGCAGTTTTCCAAGTCATAAGATCTATTTTTTAAAGTCTTAAAAGACAAAAAAGCATGGCAATGATAATATCTTATGCTTATTGAGTATGGCGTGCAGTTCCCAGAGGTTATTTTACATAGCACAACAACTCTGCGAAGGAGTATTTAGAGCCCTATTTTATATAGAAGAAAAATGGGGTTCAATGAGGTGGACCAACTTGCCTTAGTTCCCCCAGCCAATGAGTAATGGACTCACTACCTCATCCTAAAATCAATTGTTCCTCCATTGGGCGCTTTCTGATGCCCATCGTATTCTAGTATTCTATGGAGTGAAGTTATCATAATTTACTTAGCTATTATGCAGCATCACTTACTTAATCATTCTCCTATGGTTTAGGTCAGTTTATTATTTTTACTATTTTGCTGTTATAATCAAAAGTGGGGCGAAGAGCTCATACCAATCTTTTTCTTCCTTTCTGTTAATATTTTATTTAAACCAGTACAAGCACCATGCTTAACAAAAGACTGTCCAAAATAAACATGCAGTACAAACAGCTTAAGAAGTGCCAGTTGTTGGTTTTGTTAAACAATGACAGAGAACTGTTAAAACTCACAAGACTAAGCCTTGAATGTTTCAAGGCTCCTGAGTGAGATTATTTCAGTGGAAATTCCCTCAGCATGTCAGTGATCTCAAACGACACTCAAGTAGTTACACGTACATAAATTATGTTTCGCAAAGCAAGAAAACAGTTTGCATCACAAGCTTCTGTAGTTTTAAACATTACAGGAATACGGTCACTGATTTGAAATCTCAAATGGCCTAAAAGGAAACAAGTTTCTTAAGAATACTCAACTTGGGACCATTGGTTTTAAGTGGCCTAGAAGATTATTTACATTCTTCTAGAAATACAAAATAGGATTTGTCCAGAAATGTTTGAAGTGCTTCTCACTTCAGGCTTTATAGAGTCCAGTATTATCAGTCCGATGCATAAACAGGGAGTGCAACCATCCTAAAAATACTTGAGTTGACAGAATATGAGTTACCTTCTACTTCCACCCAATATCAGCATTTAAACTTTTTCCAAGGTATCTATTCCTCACTAGTCCACACATGGATTAATGACATTGCTTGAGTTTTAAAAGTAGTACAATTTTTAAAGTACATCTTTCTTAGCATCAATATGAGAGGGGGAAGAATAGCCAAATTTAATTTGTCAATAAACTCCCCTAACCAGCAACTTGGTAGAAGTGTCAGACCAGGATACGGTTTATGGCTACATTTGATTCCTGACAGTGGGAGATAAAAAAGGGAGGAAAATGCTGACGGACATTTTGCCACACAGATTATTTAGTAATGAAAATAAAAAGTTTAGCCACAGTCTCTTAAACAAGAATACATTTAACTGCACCAGTCATTTAGTAAACTGTTTAGAAACAGACAATTGAAACATTTATTTCAGAAGTCAATCAAACAATAACAGTCAATCAACTTTTTTCCTAACATAATTGCTTCAATACCAGAAAAAGTGATTACTCTTCAAAACTCAGACAGTTTGGAATTCCAGCGTAGCAAACTGAGAACAGTTTTCATATATCACTCATGTTGCCACAACAACCGTATTAAATATATACTGCAAATGCTAGTTGGCTCTCTTTTGACATTAGATGCTATGCAGAATTTATGCCAGAACAACAATTTCAAAATTAATTCTGACTTAGAAGACCATAAAGGAGATTCCCAGGAAAAGGTTGCAGCAAAAAGGAAAGATTAAGATTTAAGGCCGAATGAGAGTGGTTACACCAGAAAGATATGGAATGTAAAAACTGGAATTATGAAGTCTGTAGTTACTAATACTGCAGGTCAGTATTATCTGACATTATTTGTGGAAGGCAGAAAAACAGACTAAATAGAAAATATAATTTCAAAGAACAATACAAGATTTAGTTAGATTAAAGGGAAGTTTATGTAAATATTTGAGAAACATTTTAGAGCACGGGGTTTGATCTTCCCATAAGACATGCAGAATAAAAAACATGTTCTATTAATCCCCTAAGCCAGTGATGGCAAACCTTTTAGAGCCTT
This sequence comes from Erethizon dorsatum, assembly GCA_028451465.1. Classification (NCBI taxonomy): domain Eukaryota; kingdom Metazoa; phylum Chordata; class Mammalia; order Rodentia; family Erethizontidae; genus Erethizon; species Erethizon dorsatum. The sequence continues at coordinate 29,032,880 of CM051831.1, forward strand.
CAGTGGCACATGTGCCATACTTTCGCCACCACTACCCTAAGCAAACAATCTGTTGTCTTGTAAGGCACGTGTTATTGACAGAGTTAAACAAGCTCAAAAAGCTACAGTTTTTTCACAGCTCCGGTTCCTGTTAGAGAATAAAGGAACTAAGAGTTCTGTGCTGGCAGGTCAGTATTATTGACATTATGGAGGACTTCCAAATTAAAAAAACCTGAAGTATGAAAGACAAAATAAGGACCTTCATTTAAAACAGTACGTTCTTGCTGTGCCAGTTTCTCTCACTGATGAAAACCAGGTGGAACAAAATCTCACTTCCTTCATTCAAAACCATTAAAACTCTCCATTTGGATTTCATTTGCATTGCTGCAGAATTATGAGCAAGTTACTTTCCAATATCAAAATACCTATTTAAGAAATTCTTAAACTTCCTGGTCAGTTTCCTCTCTTTCTCGAAATTGAAATAAAGGACTCTTCTATTCATTAACCACAGCAAATACCTACACTAGCAATTCCTTGTCTCCACCTTGTGATTGTTTCTTACTTCTCAGTTAGTGAAACAAAATGGTGCTGGGAGCAGAAGATGGTCTATTCAATGTTGTGAAAATTCCAACTATCTACTTCTTTATGAAAGTTGGCATAGAACCATCAAAACTGAAATGCAAAGTACCTAGGAATGGAAACTATGCCAACATAAAAATAATGCCTTTGGTGGTTTTGAAATGATTATGATATATATATATATTTTTGAGACAGGGTCTACGCAGTTCAGGCTGACCTTGAACTCACTTTATAGCCAAGGCTGGCCTCGAACTCACAGTAATCCTCCTGCTTCAGCCTCCTGAGTGCTGATATTGCAGGCATGCACCACCATGCCTGGCTTATAATATTCTTAATATGAGAATTCCCTCATTGAATCTGGTTAGCCTCTAGCATTTCTGGATCTTGCTTGTTCTTGAAGTACGGTATATATTAGAATTCTCATTTATTCCAACAGTGCCGTCTTTAATACACTAGCTGAGTCAATCATTCGTATGTTCAGTTTAGAAGATGTTCTGACATTTAGGGGGTAAAAGACGTGATTTCTATTGATGTGTTATTATTAACTCTGGCCAAAGTTTTAGGACAAGTTATTTTTATGTACGGCACAAAACTGATTACAAATATATCCCAAATTCTTACTCTTACCTGCCATATATTCGCAAATGCAAGCAGATAGTTGGAATTTTAAAAACAAGAAGCTGTTTTTATTGCAAATGTCAGATACACACATTGGAAAATTGTTTCACTTTGACCCTTTAAAAAATATTAATTACATCAAATCTAGAATACTGGCAGTGTAAAAATCTTGACCTATAAAACTAACAAGTCAAAAGCACAGTATTAATGCACAAAATAATTAGTGCTCACAAGACATTAGGGGGTGCTTTATAAATAAAGTGTTATTAACCTAGATTAAAAATGATGCAAAAATAACATAAACAGGAAGGAAGCCCTTGGTTATTACAACCCACCAATTTCTAAGACTGTAAGATGTTATTTTTTATAAGAATAAAAACTAATAGTCCTAATTCTGTCATAAAATCTAACTCCCAGACCTTAAGAACGAATGATTGATGAACATATTTCTACACTTGGTTAAAAAGATACAGGAAATCAAAAGAGGTATGAAATTGATGACAAATGTACTCAGAATGCAGGTTACACTAAATTACTATTCATGGCTCAAAATTGGGTAGTCAAGTCTTTAACTCCAAATTAATTTCAACAATTTGACAAGTGACAATAGGCTATTTTCATATATATAAACTGCTACTATCCAATGTTTGTCAAAAGGAGGCAACAGTTGTCTATCACAATCTAATACCCACTTTCCAATGGTGTCTGTAAATAAAAACAAATTCTGAACCATAGTTATAGAAATTAATCACAAGAGTGCAATAAGTCCCTGGAGAAAAGGAGTCCACCTAATAATTACAAATACAAGGAAGCACTTTATGAAGTTTTATTACTTATGAAGATGATTTCCTCTGCGCTCAAACTTTGCACTAATGCTGATTTTTTTTTCTTTACTGCAATAAATAAACTGTAAGTAACAGTGCATTTTTAGGCATAAATAAGTATTTATGTCTGCTTCCAGTACGGTCAGGTTAATACATAAACACTTCAGAAACACAGAAGTTCACTCTTCAGTGAGGTCTTCAGTGTTTCTCATTTCAAATCCCTTGGTTAGTTCAGCCGTTTGGACTTATTCTTACTCCCAGCGTACAGCATCATTGTTCAGGCTTCCGTCCAGCAGGACTGGGGAAAACAAAAGCACAGAAGATATGAAACTTCCATCATCATGTTGATGTTTGTAACTATGCACAACAGAGCGAGGCTGTCATTCAGGTAGCTCGTCTTTAAATTTATCCAGTGAAGTTCCCTCACGTTTCTCATCCGATACCGCCGGGCGTTTACTCCTATCGGTCTTCATTATAATGGCAGCATTGTTCGTTTCTTTGTGAAAACGAAACTTTCTCAGCTTTTCCACCGAATCTTCAGCAACATCACAAACCACCGAAGATTCACTCACTGTCCCCCCGGCCGTCTGCAGCCAGAGCTCTCGCCATTCTCATCCCTGTTCTGATGTCCCTGAAGGACTTGTCCTTCGTTAAAAGGATGTGTGCTTTCCTGTTCCTCTAAATTCACTTATAGTCTCTCCTTGCTGGAGGCACTCAGACGTGTTTTCCCAGATGCCACGCACTCAAGCAGAATGTTCGGTCTCTTGGCCTTTCGTGACACTTGGCCTGTGTGGGTATCCTGACGGGGGGGCGTAAACATGTTATACAATCCGTGTGCATCCCCCCACAATTCATGAACTCCCAGAGGCAGAAGTGTAAGATGATTCATATGAAGTATTTGTTAAAGTTAAGACGCTTAAGTCTCTTAATAGATTGACAGAATTAAAATCTTTAAGGCTAGAACCTGAAAGTCTGCATTTTTGCCAAGATACTCAGGTGATTTTTGTGAACTGAACATTGGAGGACGACTCCCCTGACTCCGAGCAGGGATTAGCTGCATGAGAAGGCACCTTCCCAGAAAGACACTCCTGTGTCCCCTTTCCTGAGGAGTCCTTAGTTTGTGGACAAGAAGGACAGGTACAAGGACTACAGAGAGGAATACTCGCTAGCATTAGGAATACTTGCTAGTCGCTTCTGTCTTATTCCAAACACAAAAGGTGATACAGAATATGATGCAATTTTTATCAATTTAATTATTTTTGATAGATAATTCATGTAACATGATACAGAATTTTAAAAATATAAAACCATACAGTGAAAAGTTAGTCTCCTTCCTACCTCTGTCCCTCAGTTCTTTGACACCCACCACTTCCAGGGGCAACCACTTTTTTGTTCATTTTAATTTTTAGTTAAAAAAATTTTTTTTGAGGCAAGGTTTCCCTATATTTTCCAGGCTGGTCTCGTCTCGAACTCACAATTCTCCTGTCTCAGCCTCCCAAGTTGTAGAATTATAGGTGTGTACCACTATGCTTAGCTTTTTGTGTGTTTTTAATAAAGCATTTGTAAGTTCAGTGGTCAGTTTGTATAGGACAATATCATGCTTTTAAACTAGAATTTTGATATAACTCTGGGTTTACAAAAATTTGCAAAAATAGTGCTATCATTTTTTATAACTAAATGTTCCCCTAAACCCTCATGGATTCATAGGTGGGGCTTTTGGGAAGTGACTGGATCATAGGGGCGTGGTAATCAGTATCTTAATCCATTGATGAGTTTATAACTGAACATGAAGTTGGGAGGTGGAGCCTGCTCAAAGGGGCGGGTCACGGGGGCGTGGCCTGGAAGGGTCCATCTCCCTCCCGTTCCTCTCTGGGCTCTGCTTCCGGACCCCTATGCTGTGAGCAGCTCTCTGCTGGGCCCCTCTGCCATGCCCTCTTTGGAGCCAGCCAACTGTGGACTGAAACGTGAGCCAAAATGAACCTCTTCTCCTTCAGTGTTGGGTGTCAGGTGTTTTGTACCAGTGATGAGAACAGTGACTAAGACAAGTACAAAAGCACCCAACCAGAAAACTGACGTCGGTACTGTGTGCACACGTTTCTGTGCTGTTTTGTCACATGTAGATTCATGCAATCAAGAAACTTGATGACCATTCCAGCGTGGACCACTCATTATACCATTTACCAGTTCTAGGGACGTGTGGGAACCTTACTTTATTTTAAATTCCTTTACCCATCCTCATATATAATTCCCTTAAATTTCTCTTACACATACTCTCAGAAGCACATCAGGCAATGTTCAGATCTTTTGCTCCATCTGTCAAACATGATTTACCAACCTCAGGAGGGGGAAGGAAATCCTTTTCTAATTACTCCTATTTTTACTCTTTTTGTTTTTTGTTCTTTCTTCCTGATATTCCTAAGTTCTTTCTGTCATTTCTTCATTTAGAATATTTCTCTATCTTTTCCTTTAATATAAGTCTGCTGGCCGGCTGGGCATGGTGATGCACATGTTTAATCCCAGCACTCTGGAGGCTGAGGCAGGAGGATTGCTTTGAGTTCAAGGCCAGCTTTGTCTACATAGTGAGTTCAAGGCCAGGCCTGAGCTACATGGCGATGTAGCAAGACCCTGTCTCAACTCCTTTCCCAGTAAGCCTACTGGCAACAAATCTCTGAGGTTTCTTGTTCAAGAATGTCTTGATTCCCCTTCATTCCTGAAGGATATTCTTGTTGGATGTAGGATGGGCGTGCTGTTTATTTCAACACTTGAAAAATATTGCTCTACTTCCTCCTGGCTTTGTACTTTCTGGTGAGAATTCTCATTGGGATTGTTTAATTGCTCTCTTGCTACTTCCAAGGATTTTTCTGTCTTTGATGTTCAGAAGATTGATTATGATGCTCTGCACAAGGATTTCTTTGTGTTTGCTCTTTTTGGGTTTCATTCAGCTCCTTAAATCTTTAGGTTTAGGTCTCTTGCCAATTTCGGATAAATTTCAGGCTTTATTCTTAAGATTCTTGTTCAGCCCCACACATTCGTCTCCTCATCTGAGGCTCCAATGATGTGAATATTAAATCTTTCATTGTAATCTCACCAGCCTCTGGGGTTCTGTCGTTATTTCTCAGTCTGTTTTCTCTTCATTGTTCAGATTGGATATATTTAGTGTTCTATCTTCAAGTTCACTGATTTTTCTCCCTTTGTCCTCTTCATTCTGCTGTTGAGGTTCATCTATGATTTTAAAATTTTAAAAATATTAAGGCAAAAGAAAACCTGTGGAATTCACATCTATGTTTTTCCTTGGGTCCCAAGACCTCTAGCCAGTCTTCACTTTTCTCTCCGCTTTTCAGAATCTCCCTGTTTCTTCCATGTGTAATGTATAGGACTTCCTGTTGCCCGGACTAGAAGAAAGAAACAGAGCCCAGTGCATCTACTCCAGCTCACCCCAGAATCATGAATGCTTTGATTCCAAATTTTCAGGTAAGAGCCTGGGAAAGACTTTCTATTGATACAAAAATAAGCTTTGCACAGTGGCAGTATCGTATGTAGCCCATGAGCTTTATCCGAGGCACGATTATTGCTAATTGATGCAAAAATAGCCATTTACCTTCTCTTTTGTCCCTTTTCATTCTCCCTCCCCTCCTTAGAGCTGCATGGCTCTGATGCCCACGTGTGCCTCAGTGCTTACCTGCCAAGGGCGCAGTGAGCATGGCAGCTATGCTCATGGCGGGGAGGCAACACGAGACTGAGAATTTTGAACTCTGCCCTTGGAGAACAGTTTTCATTCATCTATAATGATGGTAATTAAGTGATTTGTCCAAGACATAGTAAATGGAGGGGGTGGAGGCAAAGTAGTTCCTGGAAGCTAAGGCAGGGAGAGCCCCAGAACCCAGAGCTGCAAGGAGAACACGTGGACACAGGAACCAGGCGAGTCACCCCAGGCTCCCTGTCTGCAGGCAGTGAGGCACCAGAACCAGCAGGGAAGGCTCCCCTGACACTAGCTGAGCACACGATGCTGCAGCCCTGCTGTGTTTGTTACCCTGTAGAGCTGGGCATAAAGATACCTGGGATCTCCATTCTCCACAAGCACCCAGCACACTCTGTGGGCTCGTTTCTTGTTCCCTTTGACTCGCACATGACCAGACCTCACATTGTCCCATCAGTCTCCAGGGAGAGAGGGAGAGACACAGAGAGATCGCTCTCACCCTGGGAGCTGGGCATTCCCTGGCCTCTGAGGCAGGGCAAAGTGTGCTCGGCTGACCCACCCATCTCTGAGGAGCTGCCCTGGCACACTCCACACACCTGACGCTGCTCTGAGAGGAGCCAGGCAGCTCCCCGCCACTGCTTTCCTGGCCAGAGAACGTCTGTCTCAGCAGCAGGCAGCCAGCATAGGACAGCTGCTCCTCAGCTGGCCGGGGAGTAAGGCGCTCACTGTGGAGGAGCCCCAGGCAGCGATGCTCAGGAGAAACCTCCCCCAAGTCCTCTGCCTCGGGCTGATGCTGGTCCTCGCTGCCGATCTCCTCCTGGTGCTTCATACCAAGGAGACCGTGCAGAATTTGATTCGGGGTGGTCTTCGCAAGGAGCCTCATCGGCCTCCATCAGAGAGGGACGAGACTGTGATGGACAGGCTGTCCCACCTGGAGGCAGTTGTGCAGCAGCTGAGTGAGTGCAGCACACAATGTGCTGGGGTGGGGTGTGCATGCATGGGCTTGCACGAGCGCACATGTAGGCACAGGGTGGGGGAGTGGGTGAAAGGCCACATTCTCCTTGCCCAGTTGTTCACTTAAGCATCACCTTTGTGCCTTTTGATGGGAGGTAGGGACTGATTAGGTGGGTGGGAGTGCAAGTGGGAGCAGGTGTGGGCAAGGGAGCAGGAGAGCAGAAATGGTTATGCGGGAGCTTGCGCGCGTACACACACACACACACACACACACACACACACACACACACGTCAGCATTCTGCAAGCTTGCAGAGGGAGGCCCCGAGGCTCAGGAATGTCTAGGCAAAGCCCTGTCCTCAGAGCTATGTGTGGCAGGGGTGCAGATAAGAGGTGGTGAAGTCTGTGACAAAGGCCATGACCTGGTGGGTGCTCTGCTGCAGGCACAGACCGAATCCTGTGATGGCCCTTGTGTGTGTGACTTTGAGCACAGTGCCTGTCCTTCAGCTTCAGGCTCTTCCGTGAAGGCAAATGAGGATGATAAGGAAAATGGTAACTACAGATGTCTGTCTGACCTCACAAAGTTAGGAAATACATGGCTTTCTAGCAATTCTGTGTCCAATTTTAAACGTCTTCATTTAAAACTCAGAGTAAGATTCCTACCCGTGCTGGGTTTGCTGGTGATTCTGGCTCCCTGAGGAAGGCTGACTCCTCTGGCCTGTGCGTGCCTCAGAATTGGACTTCAGTGAGGGAAGTGACAATTTTCTCTGTTCCCCAAGTGACAGGGATCAAGTGATTGCACACTTAGGGCACTGTTGAATGTGCAAGCAAGAACTTGACTACTCGGATGAGTGTGTGCTGGAAAGTGGTGTGTTGAAATGTGAAATGGGTGTTAGCAAGGCTCAGTGTGAGGTGCAGGGATGGAAGGAAGGAAAGGGAGAGAAGAGACCAGGGGAAGGCAGAGAGGGGGCAGAGGAGGAGGGGAGGGGAGAAGTGGGGGAAGAAGGGAAAGAGAGAAAGAGAAAGAGTAAGAGAAAAAGAAGTTTGAGAGTCCAAGGACAGAGTGAATGAGTTCATGTGGTGACAAGAAGGAGAGAGGGAAAATGAGATGGGGGATCAGGAAACAGGAGAAAGGAAGAGGCATCAAACACCCACAGCACTTCCTATGCCACCCTCATGAGACTCATCGTATTTTGCTGTGATACAATCTTCTGGAAAGCAAGTAGGGTTGGTTCCATGAACATCTTGTTCACCATTCATTTCTGCTTACCCATAGAAATTAAGTAGATGAATAAGTGAATGTAGGAAGGAAAGAGAAATGAACAGGCAGACAGGCAGGAAGCGAGGAATGACACAGGGTGAGAGAATGGATGAAACAGAGGGGAGATGGCTGGCTCCAGAAGTCCTAGCTCCACTGCTGGGTGAAATAGCACTTGGGCAAATGTGCAGGGCAGCTGTGCCAGGACTGTGACCCAGGGTGCGATCCCAGCACTCTGCCATTCCTTGGCAGAGCACCAAGAAGGCACCCAGACTCTTCCACCCAACCCTCAGCTCATCAGGCCTCCTTGAAACAAAATGGTGGACATCATTTCCTTCAGCTGGGACCCAACGTGGGACCATCTGGTCTCCTTCCCCATTCTTCTTTGCAGTGGCCATTTCCTCCTGGTCTTCTTATCTCGGTGTACCCACTTTTTATTCACTCTAAGACAATGTTGTGCCAGGGACTCACCACCACCCAAGATGACCCCAAAGTGTTTCTGGGCTGTCTTTACAGATAACAACAGTCATTTTGTCCCACATCCCTTCCTGTGACTGAAAGCCCAGTTGAATTACCTGTCATCCTTTGTTCCAGGAAGACTAAAAAAGCCATAAGTCAATAAGGATATTTGGGCAAATCAAATAGATTACATTTGACACATAGTGATGATTATATTTAACATATAGTGACAATTACATCCCTATTGACAGAGGAAACAATGACTTTAAACTCTGTGAGAACCTCTCTTGGGGCTCCTGGAAGCCTCCCAAGAGTAATGTCATTGGGTGTGACCCTGTAGGGCTTAGAAATTGTCAGTATAAGTCATGGGAATGACCTAGTAGCCCTAGCTTCATTTTGCTAGACTGTCTGCACTGCCTCAGATTCATTCTAGGATGTCCAGGTCCAAACCAGTTCCCATGGGTGAGTGAAAAGGAAAATCTGACACACACCCCCATAAAAAAGGGTGAAGAGGAATTTCAAGGCAAGGAGAACCCAGTACCACCCTGGGATCCCCATGTGCTCAGCTCTGAGAAGGATGAGAACAGTATTCTTCCCTCTAGAACCCTGTAAACTTTGCTCTCTCGCTTGTTTTCCCCACCTGAGCAAATGCACATGGTATTCATGCGACCTTTCTTTGATGGACTTGCCATCTCATTTTCTTCCCAAGTTTTCTTTGACCATCCTCTTTTTGTCTTGAATGCTTTAGCTGATTCTCTTCCTTTTCCACCTTTTGGGCCAATTTTTGTCATCTCTAAGCATAGCTCCTCTCCGTTGCACAACTTCTCTGCTCCTTTTGGGGGACTACATATGGATCTGAAATATACCCCCATAGTCTACTTACCAAGCCATGCGTTGTGGCATGAGACTGCACCTAGTAAGAGAATATTAACATAGTGGGACCACCTTCCTACCAAGCTGGCGAACCTGGGTTGCAGTTGTTCAGAGAAACGTGTACAGAGATGCTGGATGGGCTGAAGGTGAACCTGTCAGAGTGGCTGGGATTTATTGCAGGTTTAGAGGATGTTGCATAAATTTCCCAGAGAGACAAAAAAGAAACATCTGCCTCTGAACTGAGAGGGGGCCTATAGACAAAAAATCCACTTGGACAAGTCCAGGTTGGCCGGTAAATGAGTTTATCATCCACAGCAGTGCATGAGTCATGGGCTGCAGCACTACCTAAGTCGCCGGTCCTGCTCTGCTAGGCTAGTGGCCTCAGAGGGCACTGATTAAAACAACAAAAGCAGGACCCCAGAAAGAAAGGCTCTTAGGGAAAGTCGTGTGTGTACTCTGTTCCATCCCGTCTGTATCAGGAAGCTCTGCTGGTCTCAGTGAACACTGCCTAGGCGTGGTGATGGATGACCTAGCTACACACATGGCCACTGTCCGGTACACAGCCTCAGCACCTGGATAGAGAGAGGGGGCTGGGGGCCTGCTGAGCAATTAGATGGGGTGGGGGACGTGCACCACCACTAGGATTGGAAGAACAATTCTCACCATAGGGGAGAGCTCGTGGAAATTAAATGGGTCCTATGGCAGAGAGCCTTGATCACCATATACCTAAGAGTGTCATAATCACTAAGCACTGACATGGCTTCTCTGTCTCTCTCTACTTGCTGAGTTTGTTGATTGATCTTGAGAAGAGTTCTTGGCATATATGTTAAGATGCTGCAGTGTGAATCTTACAGGGTTGTTATAAAGTTGAGGTAAATAATGGATGGGAAAGAGCTTTGGAATTTGTAGGCATCCTTATAATTGGTATTTTGGACCCTAGAAGAAGGCCTCTCCTGCATGAGAGGTAATGCCATGAGTGGGTGATGGCGGTGCTGGTTAGATTAGATTTGCTTTCGTTAGCCACTATTGGTGTAGCACCATATGTCTCAAAATTTTACTCTACAAAAAATTACTCCTTGATTTCATTAAAAATGCAGATTCTGGCAACTTCTCTTGCTCATGTCCCCACTGGACCCTGAGATTCTAATTTAAAAGATTTGGAAGTGAACCTCACTGCCTACATTTTTAAATAATCACAACTAATTATTCTGATAAAAATAATTGGAGATAATTTTTAGGTCTCATTCTGAATAAACATTATCTTATTATCAATTTATTTCTCACATCAAAGTCAGCTCCTAGAGGAGCCATAAAGAGAAGGGGTAGATATGTCTTGATGGAGCTGAAGGGAGAGAGGCACCTAGTGCGTGCTTTGCCAATGGAAGATGTTTTAGTCACCTTTCCATTACCGTAACAAACACTCAAGAGAATCACCTTATGAAAAGACAAGAGAGGTTTGGCTCACAGTTTTGGTGGTTTCCATACATGGTGAGTTTGTCCCATTGTTTTTGGGCCTGTGGTGAGGCAGAGTATCATGGCAGGAGCACACACCTGACTGCAAGGTGGATGGAGACAAGGACACCCCCAATGACCTAACTTCCTCTCATAAGGCTCCAACTTCTAGAACTTCAGTCACCTCCCAAAAGCACCATGGGCTGGTGACCAAACTTCTAAAACACAGGTCTGCAGGGACATTTAAGATCCAAACTATTTCAAGAAAACTATTTCAAGGAAATTAGGATGGAAAGTACTGCTCAGATAATTTAGGATTGGCTGATGTTTTTTCTTTGCCCTCTCCCTGCCCTCATCCTCTTTTTTTGCAGAAGAAAATATGAAATTGGCAGTGAAGCAACAAGCGAATGTGGAGGACACACTAATAATGTTGGAAGATGAGGTTCACCCTGCCCCAAAGGCAGTGCAAGGCAAGGTGGTCGAGACAAAGAAGCTCCAACCCCCAAAGAAACTCTTCCCAACCTCTGTGATCTTCCAGCAGTGGGGAGAGGATCTTCCTGAGGCTGAGCAGAGAAAGGCCCAGGACCTGTTCCACAGGTTTGGCTACAATGCTTACCTCAGTGACCAGCTGCCCCTCAACCGCAGCATTCCTGACACGCGGGATTCCAGGTGAGATGGACACAACTGCGCTTCCAGGGGCCTCAGTTTGCTCTGGGGATGAGTTTGAGAGCTGCAGAAGTCAAGGGTTGGGGAGTCTGGGGAGTGGGGTTGTTAGGGAAGGGGATGAGCGGGTTCTTGTTTTTAATCCATTTTATAATGGCAGCTCGGAGAAGATAGCTGGCTGATCCAGGTGTGAATAGCCCCTCAGAGAGGAGCTGAGATGTCGGACAGAGATCCTTGAGAATTCTGATGCAGCGGGTCTCACTAATAATTCTACAGATGAGGGCCGCGAAGCCGAGCCAGAATGTGTGCAAGTCACACCAAAGTTAGGAATGCTGTTTCCTCCCCTAGTGTTTCCCTCAGTTTCTCTGCTTGGATTCCTCTTCATTACTGGATCTAAGATCGAAAGTCTTCCTTCTTCTCTGTTTCTCTTTCCTGTTTCTTTTTCTCTTCCTACCTCCCCCATCTTCCTTTACAGTAAAAAATAATGGCTTCATTGAGATATGATTTATATTCCATACAATTCATCAATTTCAAAAGTGTAATTTAATAGCTTTTTGTATATTCAGAGTTGTGAACCACCCCCAAATCAATTTTAAAACATTTTTGCCACTTTAAAAAGAAACCCTATACTCATTAGCAACTACTTCCCATCCCCCCACAGCTTCCTTATCTTTAAGCAATCATGAATCTACTTTTTCTCCCTATGGATTTGCCCCTATTCTGCTCCTTTCTTATCAATGGAATCACAATATGGAGTCTTTTCTGAGTGGATTTTTCATGTACCAGTGTTTGCAAGTGTTGCTCATGTTACAACACGTGTCAATGTTTTATCCCTTTTTATTGTTAAATAGTACTCTCTTGCATGGATATACTGTATTTTGTTTATCTGTTGAGGGATCTTGTGTTGCATCCTCTCTTAGATCATTAGGAACAGAGCTATGAAGACTCATGCACAGATTTTGTGTGGACAAATATCTACACTTTTCTTGGGTGCATCCTAGGAGCAGAATTGCTGGGTTCTATGATAAATCTATATTCAACCTTTTGAGGAACTGCCAGCCTGTTTTTCAAAATGACTGCATAATTTTACCTTCCATCCAGCAGTGTGTTAGAGTCTCAGCTCTTCCACATACTCAATGACATTTATTATTATTTGTGGTTTTCATAACTCATCCTGGTGGGTGTAAAATGGTTTTGTGGTCTTGATTTAAATTTCTCTGAGGTCTAAGGATGTTGAACATCTTTTCCTGTGCTTATTAGACCTTTGTGTGTCTTCTTGGGAGAAATGGATATTCAGAGATGTTCTTCTACTTAAAATTCATTTATATGTTCTTTTTATTATTGAATTGCAAGTGTTCTTTATGTAACTTAGATACAAATTTCCATCAGAAATATGATTTGTAGATGTTTTCTCCTATCGTGTGGTTTGTCTATTCACTTTCACCATGGTCTTCTTTGAAGCACATATGTTTTAAATTTGATAATGTTCAATTTATCTATTTTCTTTTTGGTTGCTTATGCTTTTGGAATCATATCTAAGAGACCACTGCTAAATGCAAAATCATGAAGATATATGCCAATGTTTTCATCTAAGAGTTTCGTATTTTTAGTCTTACATTTAGGCTTTTGTTCTATTTTAAATTAATTTTTGTATATGCTGTGATAAGGGGTCCAATTTTATTCTTTTGTGTGCAGCTATCATCCAGTCATTCTAGAACCCCTTATTGAGGAGACAACTCTGTACATTACATGTTCTTGGCACTTTTCTCAGAATCAATGGCCAAAATTGCAGTGGTTTATTTCTGGGTATCAATCCTATTCCCCTGATGTACAGTACAGGAGTAGCCTTATGATGGTAACACACTGTCTTGATAACTGTAGTTTTGTAGTTTAAGTTTCCAAATGTAGAAATCTGAATTTCCTACTTTCGTTCTTCCTTTTCAAGATCGTTTTGTTCATTTTTACTACATCAAATGTCCGTGAATTTCAGGATTTGTTTGTTAATTTCTGCAAAGACACAGCAGGATTTTGATAGGGATTGCATTCCATCTGTAGATCAATGTGTAGAGTGTTATATTCTAGCATATTAAATCTTCCAATCCATGAACATGGGAAGTGTTTTCATTTATTTAGGTCTTCTTTTATTTCTTCTTTCAATCATGTTTTAAATTTTCAGAGTACGGATTTTGCATTTCTTCTGTTAAATTTATTCCAAAGTATTTGTGGTTTTGATATTGTTGCTGGAATTGTTTTCTTAATTTCATTTTCAAATTGTTCATTCTAAGTCTATAAAAACACAATTGAGTTTTGTATATTGACCTTGTATTTTACAGTCTTATTGTACTCCTTTATTGGTTCTATTAGGATTTTCAGTAAATTTTTGCAGGATTTTCCTCTATATAAGGTTATGAAATGTGCCAAAACATGGTGCCTTTTATTTTATTTTATTCCCTAATTGCCTGGCTGGATCCTCCAGTATAATGTTGAATAGAAGTAGTGATAGATGATATTCTTGTCTTATTCTTCATTACAGGGAGAAAGCATTTCATATTTCACCATTAAGCATGGTGAAGCTCTGGGCTTTCAGAGATGTGCTTTATCAGGAATTCCATTCGATAGAGAGTTGATTTAGTGTTCTCTCTCTCTGTATATCTCTCTCTGTTTCTGTCTTTCTCATCATGAAGAAGTGTTAAGTTTTGTTAAATGCTTGTTCTATCAATTATCCATGGTGAACTTTTATTATGATCTTAGGAAGTCAAACCAACCTCAAATTCTTGGCATAAATCCCACATGGACATGGTGCACAGTCCTTTCTATACCTTGCTGGATTTAGTTTGCTACTATTTCTTTTGAGGTTTTTTTTTTTTGTGTGTGTGTGTGGGTACCGGGGTTCGACCTCAGGACCTCGCGCACCAGCAGGCGCCTGTGCCGCTGAGCGATATCACCGGCCCTTTTTTCATATGTGGGTTCTGGGAGTCAAACTCGGGCCCTCGCGCTTGCCAGGCAGGTGCTTATGCCGCTGAGCCATCTCACCGGCCCTTTTTGAGGTTTTTTTTTCTCTCTCTCTATTGCTAAGAAATATTGATTTTTAGTTTTTTTTTTTTTCCTTGCGATTTTTAAAAATCTGGCTTTGGTATTTGGATAAGACTATTCTCATAAAATGAGGCAGGAAGTATTTCTTCCATTTCTATATTTTGGAAGATTCTGTGAGGATTGGTATTGATTCCTTTTTAAATGGTTGATAGAATTCACCAGTGAGCCCACCTGGACCTCGTTCTTTTTTGATGAATAACTTTTATTACTAATTTAGTCTCTTTGCTGTATGTAAGTCTATGAAGAGTTCTAGGTCTTCTTGAGTCAGTTTTCATAATTTGTATCTTCCCAGGAATTTGTTCATTTTATCCTAATTTGTTGGTAGACAGTTGTTTAAAATATTCCTTTATGGTCTTTTCAATACCTGTAGGGAATATTTTATTTATTTATTTATTTATAGGTACCGGGAATCAAACTCAGAACCTTGTGCTTGCCAGGGAGGAACTGTGCCACTGAGGCATATCCCTGGCCTGGGAGTATTTTAGTAATGTGAGAATTCCTTATTTTTCTAATGTGTGTAAAGTTTGTTAATCTTTTCAAAACCAGCTTGTTGGGCTGGAGATATAGCTCAGTGGCATAAGCGCCTGCCTGGCAAGCGCGAGGTCCTGAGTTCGACTCCCGGTACCTTCATATTAAAAAAAAAAAACTTGTTATCCAATTTCTCTATTTTTATATCTGTTTTCCATTTTATGTATTTCCATTCTCATCTTCATTATTTCTTTCCTTCTGTTTTGGATTTAGATTGCTCTTTCTTTTATTTTTTTATTTGTTGAAGTTGTCGATACAATTTATGTAAATTATATTTTTATAAATCTCAAACTTAGAGAAAAACTGCAAAAGTACTACAAAAAATCCACATACCTATACCCAAATTAGCAATTTATTAACATTTTGCTCCATTATCCTTAAAAATGTAATTTTATAATATGATAATAAGTAATAAAACATTTTAAAGCAATTAATAACCAATATAATTAAATGATTTAAACCCAAAATAAAGGTAATGCCATTTTGGTATCAGGGTCAGCAAATCTCCATTTAATTCACAGCTTTGAGTTGGAAGACTGATTGGATTTGGCCAAATCTGAAGCCCACACACAAGTCTAATGTCAGACAACCCAAAATGTCCAAAGTGTCCACAGTGATGTCCATGTCCATGTCAGCTTATTTTTCAAAGGATCACCCAACAATCTTTTTAAAATGTTATTATTGCTAAAACTATATTTTATTTAATGACACAAAATGAAAAGAGAATTCTAGCCCCTGGTAATCAAATGTCAATGATCAACCCCTAAACGATCCGGCAACAGTGATCAACATGGCTGCCATCAAGAAATCTCTCATTATGAAGTTTGAAGCTCCAAATTCCTCTAATAATAGCAAAGCACTTCATTTTTTTTTTTTCTATTTCTCAACACTATGAAAAGTCTGCCTTACCTTAAAACCTCCTGCATGTAACACTGCCACCTTCACTTTCCTGTGACTCCTGGAAAGTCCCCAGGGATGGCTTTTGTGGAGCTAAAATGCTGGGAAGTGAAGGGCTGAAAACAACCCTGGCCCAGGTCCAAGAACACCTAGTGCAGCCTTATCTGAGGATGTCACCTGGGTAAACAGCCTTCTCTGAAAATATCCACCTTACAAACTCTCTACAGAGCGATCCATTCCACGTGTGGCAGCACATGAATGTTCTTCCCCTTGTCTCAATTCCTTCCTTGCTAGCTGGAGCTTTAGAAAGGCTCCATGCCTGGGGTCCACTGAAAATACAACCTGGGTTTCTTCAGTAAATATCTGTCAAGGAGTTCACATGAAAAATCACTTTACTTCACTCCTTGCCAGTGGGTCCCTACGGGTATAAAATTCTGTAGTTTGTGTCTTGTCAGTCATAAGGAAACCACTATCACTAAATCTCCCTGGTTCTTACATCCAACTAAACAGAGGGGGCAAAAGCTGAGGTTTCCAGATCAAAGATAAATGTGTCACCTTCTTGAGAGATGTTGGCAGTGATGAGTTTCGTGAAGAGCCCTAGGCCTTCTTTACAGAGGACAAGAAATGGTAGTTGTTTGGGGTCAAGAGCTCATGACCATTGAAAGGTAAAAGGAGACCACACAGTTCCCATATCTCCTCAGTAGTTTAGCTACTGGTCCACCACAAAGGCACACAGCCACTCCTGCCTTAATCACAAAATGTTCAGTCACATTCGTGCACGAAGGCTCCAGGGAACTCCACGAATGGACTCTCACACAGAGCGTCATGTTCCAGTCTGGCACGGCGTGGACTGGCACACCGTGGACATAAAACACATTTTCACTCTCAAAGCCTATCTGCAGCAGTGGAGCAAAGAAGTGCTGAGCAAAGAATAATGAAGCATTTTCCACTTGCCTCAACCCTGAAAACAGAGAAGAGAGTTACGAAGGAGACTGGCAGGGCCACACAGGCAGAGTTGCTGTCCACATGGCTGGCCATGTGTGGCCTGGCGGGAGATTCTGAAATGAGTGTGTCAGGGAGTCCACATTTAGTCAGGCCTCTCAGCGTTCTGGATATCATGTCATGTCATCTTTGCCACGGCCAGGTGAGGGGAGCAATATCAACCCTATCAACCCACTTTCCAGAGGAGAGGACAAAGCCTGGTGCAGTGAATTCAAACATACTGGAAGCAGTGATCTGAGCCCAGACTTAGCCCCTGGATAGCACGTTCTCATGTGCAAGTCTGCTTCCCTTGCTCTTTCTTTTATAGTTTATTAAGTTGGAGGGTTAAATTATTGATTAGAGATCTTTTCCTTCTTCTTTTTAAAAATATAGGTGTTTATAGCTAATCATTTTCTACAAGCTTTATGTACAATTGTGTAAGTTTTTTCTTCTTTCTCCAGGAAGTTTTAATGAATGGTAGTTTATATCACCTGCTAAACCAGATGAAGATGAGGATTTTCTACTAAATCTTTTCTGGTACTAGCTGCTTCCTTTTACATCCAAAGGTCCATTACAAGCTGAGGGAAGAGGAGACTGGGCCCTGAGTTTCTTGGATGAAATTCCCAAGTCGATTTGTTCCCTCTTTACAAGGAGAAGGGGTCAGGGAGGACCAGTTCTAGTTCCAAAGAAGAAAGAGTTTACTGTCAATAAACATACTATGCCACCCTTCTCCAAAAGGAAACACATCCTTAACCATGTGGGCAGTGGCTCTCATGGTGTTTGCAGGGCCCTGGGCTCCTCCAGAGCCTCTCTTCTCCCTCTACCACCACCAGTCATGGTCCAGGATGCAGTTGGCCCTGGCCATCTTGAGCACATCATGCCTCCTCTTGATCGTGGGGCCCTGCTTGTGAAAAACCTCCAAACACTCATGTGACAGCTTCTCTGGCATCAACTTCCATCAGGTGTCATTCTTTTGGCATGCAGTGATCATCCACACCATGTCCAGGAAGTAGTGATGTTGGTCAGGTAGAGGTGTAAGGAGCTGGTAGAAACACCACCCTTAAGTGTGGGTATCAGGCCAGTCACAGGGGTTGGTGGAAGATGGTGCCGGGGTTGCACCAGGGATTTCATGGTTGCCTCTCAAACTGCTTCCTTGTTTACAGCTTCCAGGGTCTGAGTCTTCTTGAGCTCCTGGTCATATTTCTCTTCCTCGGTGAGCCCAGCCACAGGCTCACAGCAATGTTCTTTGTTAATTAGAGGGTCCCTAATTCAGAGCTATAGCTGTTCCACCTCAACTGAGCTAGCCCTGGAACCTCCCGCAGCCCAGGTGATTCCCAGTGCCAGGCCTGACCAGCCTCAAGCAGCCTTCAGTGCCTCCCGTAAGTGCTGGTGTATTGTGATTTTTGTTTCCAGTCATCTTACATCATTTTCTAATTTACCTTGTGATTTCTTCTTTGACCTATTAGCTATTTAAGAATGTATCATTTAATTTTCACTTCCTTCTGAATTTTTAAAAAAATGTATATTTTAATCTCTAAGGTAACTTCACCATGATCAGAGAGTCCCAACTTTGTATGAATTCAATCCTTTTAGGCTCATTTTAGGGCACAGCCTATGGTCTGTTTGTGCAGTGGAGAGGCCGGTGCATTCTGTCTCTGTCTGGTGGGTGTCACAGGAGGTGTATGAGGCCATTTAGCTTCTGTTATTAAGTCTTCCATTTCCTTGTTTATCTTCCCTCAATCTACCCTTTCCATGATTGAAGGTAGAGTATTGAACTCTCTAATTATCATTGGTTGGGTTATCTATTTCTCTCTTCAATTCTGATACTTTTGGTTTCATGTATTTTTGGCACTATGTTTTTAGACATATATATTTATAATTGTTATATCTGACTTATGAATTGATGCTTTTATCATTATAAAGTCTCCCCCTTTATCATAGTAATATTTTGTTTGATATTCTTTTTTTTTTTTTTTTTTTTTTTTTTGTGGGTACCGGGGGGTCGACCTCAGGACCTCGTGCGCCAACAGGCACACGTGCCACTGAGCGATATCACCGGCCCCTTTTTCATATGTGGGATCCGGGAGTCGAACTCGGGCCCTCGCGCTTGCAAGGCAGGCGCTTATGCCACTGAGCCATCTCACCAGCCCTGTCTGATATTCTTGTAGCCACTCCAGCTTCCTGTGGTTCTTGTCTATATAGTATAATCATTTTCTATCCTTTTATTTTCATCCTCTCTGTATCTTCCAGTCTAAAGTGTATTTCCTGTAGGCAGCATATAGTAGGATTTTTTAAAAATGTAACTCAGCAGTTTCTATTTTTGACTATATTAACTCATTCATATTTAATATTTTTATTGAATTTATACCTGCCAATCTGCTTTTGTTTTCTGAAGTTTCATCTCTTTCCCTCGTCCTTCCTTTATTGCTTGTTTTCTTTTCATTAAGTGAATATTTTCTAGTGTAACAGTATAATTATCTTAATTATTTCTTCTGTATATTAGTTATTTTTTATCTTTTTTTTTTTTTTTGTGGGTACCGGGGGGTCTACCGCAGGACCTCACGCGCCAGCAGGCGCCCGTGCCACTGAGCGATATCACCGGCCCCTTTTTCGTATGTGGGTTCCGGGAGTCGAACTCAGGCCCTCGCGCTTGCCGGGCAGGCGCTTAAGCCGCTGAGCCATCTCACCAGCCGTATATTAGTTATTTTTATAGTAGTTTCTCTGGAGCTTGTCACATCACATACATCTGAACTTACTAGAATCTACTTAATTTACTGAAGTATAGAAATGTTCTTCGTATATACCTCTATTCACTCTTTCTCTATTTTTGTTTAATTGTCACACACATTACATATATGTATGTACAAACCTAAAAATATATTGTTATAATTATATAATTTTGTACCTATTAAAAGAGAAGAGAAAAATGGAGAGGAAATAAACATATAAAGTCTATTGCATTTGCCTTGTCTGATTCTCTATATTTGTTCCTTTTTATTCAATTTACTACCTGTTTCCTTTCCTTACATTGATACAGCTTTTCTCCCATCCACTTGCCTTTTGCTATTGTCGTCAAATTTATTACATTACTCTAAGTTATAGACCCAATGATATACTTACATATGTACATTGTTTTTGTACAATTGCTTTTTAAATCAGTTTGTGTTTTATAATCACATAATTACTTTTGTTCCTCTCTGTCTCTATGTCTTTGTGTCTCTGTGTCTCTGTCTCTGTCTCTGTCTTTCTTTCTGTTTCTCTGTTTCTTTGTTTCTCTCTCTGCATTTGGATTACTGTCTGGGGTCACTTGCTTTTGGTCTAAAGAACATTGCATTTCTTGTAAAATGGGTCTGCCAGCAACAGATTATATCAACATTTGTTTATTTGCCAATGATTTTATTTTGCCTTCATATTTGAAAGATACAAGGTATCAAAGACATTTGTTGGATGATATTTATTCTTTTGGCATTTTAAATATATGATCCCGCTAACTTCTGGCCTCTATTATTTTATGAGATGCCAACTATTAATCTTACTGGACTTCCCTTGTATGTGGCAAGTCGTTTTTCTTTTGCTTCTTTCAAGATTTTCTTTTTAACTTTGGTTTTCAGCATTAGGATGTGATGTGTTGGGACGTGTGTCCCTGCATTTATTCTACTTGTTATTCATTGAGTTTCTTGGATGTGTTTCACTAGTTTTTGAGGGTTAGTAGTTCTTTTAGGGGTTATGAAATCATAAATGGCAGCCTGGAACAATCGCGATAAGACAATTATAAATTGACTTTTCTTTATGTTCATAATCACCAGAACCAAATAGTCCTCATTCAATATCTGACCAAGAATCCATGTTGCACATGGCAGCGCCCAATTCAAGACCTGACTGAGAATGAATCAGCACTCTCCATCAGGTCACTCTAAAAAGGTGACTCTCTGGCACCCCGGTTCTGTGCACCAGGAGACAGCGGTGGGGTCTTAGATGGAAAAGTGGGAGGTCATTTCCCCACTAAAGCCCCCTCACTTCAAGATGAGCCCTGTCTGGGATAGATGACCTTACCCAGAAGCTCTACTCCAAAGGTGTTTAGATAAACCTTTTTATCTAATTAGCTGTACTAGGACAATAAAAAGCTTTCATCTTTTGTGACATCTCTGATTGCTTTGTAGTAACTACATGGGGTATTACAGTGAGAAGACTTGAGTCCATATGGTCTAAGGCCATGATGGTGAACCTATGGCACATGCACCACAGCAGAATGTCTGCTATTGAAAACTCTAAAGACTGATTGACTTGAGGAGACTTATGAACTGATCTGCAATAACCACCCCCACCATGTGACTTTCTATTGGGGGTAGTTGTTGTATCTATCTATCTATCTATCTATCTATCTATCTATCTATCTATCATCTGCCTATGTGGTGCTGGAATTGAACCCAGAGCTTTTATACTGAACTACACCCCCAGACCCTTTTTAAACTTCTTTAAAGTTTAATACCAACAAACAATTAAATTTTAAATCAGGATCTCACAAAGTCACTAAGGTGCCCAGGCTGGGGTTGAATATGTGATCCTCAGCTTCCCATAGAGCTGGAATTTCTGATGTGTGCCATCATGCCTCATAATAATTTTTTTCAGTATCTCCTGCTGCTGTCCACTGTGGTAGACAATAGTCATGTATGGTTATTTAAATGTAGATAATTAACATAAATTAAATTAAAATGTATTTTTTGGTTACTTCCACCACATAGAAGTGCCCACCACCCCCATGTGGCTATCATAATGTACAGCACAAATAGGGACAGTTGCTGTCATTGCAGAAAGTTCCACGGGACAAGGCTGATCTACACATTCCAGGTCAGCTGCTAGGGAGGCGCGGAAGGAGAGATCATGCTCTTGGATCACTAGGGGCGGCATTTCCTGCCTCTCTGGACACAAGGTGGGGACATGCATTTGTTATTTTGTCAGTTTGATTGGCTTCAGAGACACCTAGGAGATTAGTAAAGTACATTTCTGGGTGTGTCTGGTTGCGTCATGGGTCCTGACCTTGGAGACTATGTCCGACCCTTTCCTCTCCAACTCCTCTCTTTCACCCTCTGCTTTCTAGCTGGGATGATTTGAGCAGCTTTCCACTGCCAGGCTCTTCCACCGTGATGTTTCTGCCTTGGAGCCAGCAGGCCAGGCACCAAAACCTCTGAACTCACGAGCCAAAACAAATATTTCCTCCTTCAAGTTGTGTATGTCAAACGTTTTGGTCATAGTGATGGAAAGCTGACTAAAACAGGCATTGAAGTTAGGGTGTGGGTAAGAGAAGTATTGCAAAAACATTTAGAATATAGCCAAACACAATACTCACAAGGACAATGGGAAATGGAGTGGAAGAAAGAATCTGAAAGCGGCTGATGCAATTATGGAGATTAGAGGGAGGAGAAGTCCAGCAGAGTTTTAATCAGTCTTCAATTAAACACAATCATGTACGTGTCCTCTCAAGTACATATATATTGTTATATAACCATTCTGTACCAACATTAAGAACTGCTACTGAGCTTTAAGGAATTTAATGTTATCCTCTGTCAGGCTTCCTCCATCTCTGCTTTAAATTTTGATAATACTCAGGCTTTAGCACAAGGCTCCATCCTGCTTGTTGTGTGGTTGATTTTATCCACTTACCTACATGGGGATTAATTCCAAATCCACACATCTCCAATCCAGACTGTTTCCCGGAGCCATGTACCCAATGACCTGCCAGGAAACTCTATGCTGTGACTCCCTGGAATCTCACACTCAATGTGGTCAGGTCCACTTATTTCTTTCTCCAAGGCAGGTCTTAGGGAAGCCATTCCTACCTTCCTACCTGTGTCACGGTGCCCACATGCGCTACTCACCTGTGCCAGTGTTCCATCACTGTAACAGACACCCGCGACTGTCAGTTCATGCAGGAAAAAGGTTTATTTTGGCTCACAGTTCTGGAGGCCCTGGTCCATGATTGATTGGCTCTGTTGCTTTTGAGCCTATAGAAGCAGAGCATGGAGGGGGCCACAGGCTGAGGCAAAACTATTCACTTCATGGCCGGGAATAGAATGAGAGGAGTAGGAAGGGGCTGTGGTCCCATTGTCCTCTTTAGAGCATTTCCCAGTGACCAAAAGGCCTCCACTAAGGCCCCATCTCTTCAAAGTCTCCCCCCACCAACCTAAGAACAAGCCTTTAACACATGGGCTGTGGGGGAACCTTTCAAATCCAAACTAGAACACCTTCATCTGTTGTGCTTATGGCAGCCAGAGTGATATTTTAAAATGTTAATATAATCATACCTTTTCTTTGCTTAAATTCCATCAGTCCCTCCAGGATGAATTCCAGTCTTGTTGGTCTCGTTACATGGTCCCTGCTGGTCTGTATGTTGCCACCTCTTGATATCACTACAAAGCAGCCCTTCAAACAACACATGTCCTTGTACATTCATTTATGCTGAGCCCTTGGCCCCAGTGGGCTGAAATCTGAGGGACTGCAACTAAATATCCTTAGACGCCTATGATGTGAAGACAGACTTGGGTGGGGGCTTCAGGGAACAGAAGCAGGTATTGTGGGTGATGACAGCAGCTTGACCCTGGTCAGAGGAGGTGCTGCCCCCTAGAACACTGGTTGCACTGGGACAAATATTGGCTTTGTTAGAGAGACAAGAAACCTGGATTAAAGAGAAATCACTGGAAACTACTTTAAATTTTTGAAAACTATGTGGATTGAAGCTTTCAGAATTGTATTGTTTAAGTGCATCATCTTTTCCTCCGAACAAAACAACTATTTGGAGAAAATTTTAAAAAGTATCATTCAATACTTTCAGAAATTGTCTTGAGGGCACACAGCAAGTGGAGGAACATTCTGTCTGGAAAATCTATTAAGTTTCAACAAGACCAGTGGGAATCTGTGGCAAATGAGCCACTATTCCTTCCCTCCACCTCACCCCAAGTCCTGTCTGTTGGGTACAACTCAAGGTTCTCTGCCCTGGGTGGGTGGGGCCACCCCCAAAGAAAGGGAGCTCCTTGTCTCTCCAGCCCTTGGTGTAGCACTATGGCTTCAACCCAGAGAGGGCAGGCCAATCACATTTCACATCTTCCCCATCCTTATGATGCAGAAGTCCTACTCCTCATGGAAGTGGCTGACACAAATGTGATTTCCATCCTTTACCTCACCCTACTTCTAGGGTGGAATTTCAACTCCAGCTACATCAGGTCGAGTACAGCAGGCTCCACTTACCGCTTCCCCCAAGGCCTGGCATCTTCTCCCCGCCACCTCTTTTCTCCCCAGTGTCTGCCTGCATCGTAGGTGTCACTGCAGAAGTGGCTGCAGTCCCCACTTTCAGCTCCTGTGCAGTGCTGCGCAGGTTCTGTCCAGAAGAAAAGGAGGGATGAGAACCTCCCTAGCTCTGTGCAAGGGACTGACCTATTTGGACAGAACATGGAGGATTCCATGTCTAGTGATGTCTGAAACAATGGGATGCTTGGTGGGGGACACTCATAGCTCCATGAGTGGTAACCAGCAAAACAACAGAGCATCTAGAAAAGTATCATGGAGAACCACAGAAAGACAGAAAAGAAGAGCCTTCCTGGGCTCACACCCATCCCCGGGCGGTCTAGAAGGCGGTGCGAAAGCACCAGGCTGAACCCACCCAGCATCAGCAGAGTAGGTTGAGCACCATTTGTCAATCTGCTCACAGACCTATCAACAGATAACTGAAGCACTAGTGCTACTAGGGCTAAAAGCCCGACTTCTGAATGCTGGACAACAAGCTACTTGGACCAAGAGGCTTAAAAATAACATAAAACTCATTATTTCTTCAGAATATATTTTTTTAAATCTCTACTCCACTTCCCATTTTCCTTTTTGGACTCCAGTTACAATCACATGTTGCTTAATGATGGAATAATTTCTGAAGAATTCACTGTCAAGTGATTCTGTCGTGGTGGGAATGTCGTAGAGTGCACTTTCATAGCCTAAGGCAGCTGTGATGCCACTGGATAATGTAATGCTGTGGGACTGCAGTTGCATATGTGGCCTGTTTTTGACTGAAGTGTTTGTTTTTTGGCTCATGACTGTGTAAGAGAGATAAAAACATACACCAGTATAAAATCTTGTTCAAGAACATTCATTGCAGTGTTATTCATAATTACCCCAAAGGGGAAACATCTTAAATGTCCATCCACTGGTAAATGGAGAAACTATCACTATACAATGGGATATTATCTGACAATAAAAAGGAATGAAGTGCTGATACCTTCTACAACATGAATGGACCCTGAAAGCATGCTGAGTGGATGGATCTGTTAACAAAAGAGTATGTTTTATATTTCTATTCACATGAAAAGTCTAGAATAGGTAATTTTATAGAAACAGAAGTTAGATTAGTGGATGCCTGTGGCTGTGAGGACAAAAGTGGAATGGATTGAGGAGAGAGGGAGAGTGACTGGTAATATAGTATTACTTTCTATGAATGAAAATATTCTAAAATTAGTACTAACAGTTACTCTGTGACTATTACCAATATATAGCAATTGTGTATTTTTAAATGGATGAATTTTATTGTTTGTAAATTGTATCTCAATAGTCATGTTTAATATTAGGAGTTGTTCCACGTGTACAGAGTTGCAGTCATACAACATGAGTAATTTCTAGACATCTGTTGCACAACACAGTGGCTACACTTGACAATGCAGGCTCGTATATTTATATATTTGTTGAGAACATAGATCTCATATTGTTTTAACACACACGTACATTCTCACACAGAACATAGGAAAACAAGAAAACTTTTGGAGTTAATGGATATGTTTATTACCTTGATTTGGTGATTGTATCATAGGCATAAACATATGTTCAAACCCATTTAATCATATACATCAACCATTTACAGTTCTAAATATATCAATCATGCCTCAATAAAGCTATAAAACTAAGAGTAAACGGGTGCCTAGCATATGGCAAGCATCCCATAAATATAGGCTATGATTTTAAAAAGTGCAAACCATAGTTCTGTGGCCAGTTCTCCCCTCTGTGTGGTGAAGTGGGGTGTTTGTCAAAGGTGACTAAAGGTCCAACAAAGTGGGAGGGAGAGGGGGTAGCACTGGCAGAAAAAAGGCTCCAGACAAGGAAGATAATTTGGGGATGAGAGAGGAATGAGGATGCTTTTTGGGATATGAGTATCCGAGGGGTAATACCTATTGAAGATTAATTTTTAAAAAGTATGTCATTGGTGTAACAGAATAATTTTAGGTAAGTAAATGTATAATCTCCTTGGTACTGTGATAAGCAATGGAGAGTTTCCCTCTATAACGAGTTAGGGGGCTTGATGGACCAATTGATAACGTCATATGAAGTGAAGGGGAGACTGGATAGCAATGTCTAAGTAATTAAAAAATAATACAGTTATAAAATTGGTCTCTTATAGGTGTCTTCAGAAGACATATCCTTCCCAGCTCCCAACTCTCAGTGTGATCCTCATATTCATGGATGAAGCTCTGTCCATTATACAACGGGCCATCACCAGCATCATTAACCGGACCCCTCCTCAGGTGTTGAAGGAAATCATTTTGGTGGATGATTTTAGCTCAAATGGTGAGCAATTTGAGCCAAGAAGATATGTCATCTGTGCTTGGCTGGAAAGGAGTTGTAGCTTAGGGTTTGGGAAGCTTCAGGCTTCTCATGGAAGGAAAAGCAAAGATAGTTTTAGTGAGGGCCTATCTGTGCTGGCCGCTCTTAATTTTCACAAAGCCGGGAGAGAAGGTCATTATCTTGACTGCACAGATGAGGAGACTAAGACACAGGTGGATTGCACAGTGTACCCAAATTGCATGGCAGGTCAGCATGGAGCTAGCATCAGGCCCCAAGTGTCCCTCACCCTTTCCATGCACCATGATGGGGTCTGGAGGTGCCAGGTGGGTGGGCTGCCAAGGAGGACCTCAGACACCGAGAAGGGAGCCAGAGCTGCTATTGATGAGGAAAGGAGCAGGAGTCTCTCCCTGTGGTCAAGCCTGGAGAAGAGAGAGCTGTAGATACTGAGCTGCCCTGGTCACAACCACTCTTGCTCACAGATGCTCAGCCCCAGGTCTAGCGCAGCCACAGGCAGCTGGTGGGAAAGGCAGAGAATGGACCTGAGTTCTGATATTCCCAATTTGTAATCACAGGTCCCTCTTTACAAGCCCTGTGCACTTGGGGACTTACCTGCTCCCGTTTCCTTATATGCAAAATATGGATGTTGATCATAGTTACCATTCCATGAATTATAGTGAGGAGTGAGAGAATGACTCTAACACTATTTGCTCTGAACACCTTACATGTTTTAACTCTTCTAATCATGACAACAGCCTACAAGAAACAAACCAATTTTTGCCAATTCCATAGACTACTCAAGAGCTTGCTTAGCATCATGCAGGTGGAAGGTGCCAGAACAGATTTGACCATGAACTTCAGAGTCTAAAGTTCTAGTGCTAACCACCAGGCTCACTGGTGTAACTCCTGGGCTGTGTGCCACATTTAGTATATGGTAAACTCTCAGCAAGTGTTAGCTCTCCGTATTGTTAACCTTGGGCACTAAAAGAAACCAGAATTCAATTATAATCCAGAGGTTTGGGCTACTGTTAGGACAACTTTTCTAGCTATGTGGGTCCTGAAGGGGTGGCTCATCAAGGACAGAATTTTCTTCTTCTCTGGGGATCTTTAAGTTCCATAATAAGTTATTGTAGCTTCAAGGTCTCTCTGCAGAGAGAAGGATAGACACATTGGCCACTTAACCCTTCCTTTTTGGATTTCTAAACACTAAAAAATACTTCTCATGTTCCTATATACAGCTTCCTTTCATGTCCTTCCAATATAACTAAATGAGAAATAAAAAAGTAGAATTTTCTGGGCACAATGGTACACACCTGCAATCCCAGCACTCTAGTAGGCTGAGGAAGGAAGATTGTAAATTCAAGCCAGGTCTATGCAACTTAGTGACTTAGCATAACCTTGTCTCAAAATTTAAAAAAGTAATTTTTAAAAAATGGGTGGGGATATAGCTCAGTGGCAAGAACTTGGGTTCAATTGCCATGACCACAAAAAAAAAAAAAAAAAAAAAAAAAGGAGGAGGAAGAAGAGAAGAAGGGGGAAGAGGAGGAAGAATTTCAAATTTCTAGAGCACAATCCCACTAAAAACTAAAGAAAAGAGAATGGCTAGTTTCATTCCTTTCTGGGCATGAAGACTGACAGCAAGTTGCACACCTGGTTTTGCTAGCAAGAAGTGGGGGCTTCAGGTGCACAGTGAGGAAGCTCTGCCCCACTCCCTTGCTGTCTGTAATAAGCCTGTGCAAGTCCCCTCACCTCTCTGGGACTCAGCTTCTTCAAGAATTGAGCTGGAAGCCCACTATTTTTATTTACAGGGGAGGATCCCCACAAGAATTCTATAATTCCATGGTCAAGAGTGGGTAGATAAGACTTAATTGAAGACATTTCTCTGTGGAATAATAAAACAGAAAAGGCAAGATTAGAAACATAGGGCAAACACATAAAGAGAAGCGAAACAGAACTCCCCATTGTCCTGAACTCTGCCACTACTGTATAACATGTGCCTCTCCCTCTCCTATTTTCCCTTGAAGGTAGGCACAGAAAAGGGTATTGTTAGTTGTTCTTTGACTGGTGACACTAGGATAGGAGTTAGAGTCTCTCATTAATCATGGAATAGCAGGTAAAATGAGTGCTCCCTGGGTTTATCTCTGAAATCTGCTGTGTGAAACTGAGGAAAATAATATACATGCCATAAAGAGGAATTTACTTCTCACGACTTTTTGAGAAAGTCACTCAACTACTTCATACATCAGTTTCTCCATCTGAAACATATGGTGAAACTGTGCCATGCTGGGGACTCAATAATACACGTAGCCTGCTCAGAACATGCCATGGTTGCTCCCAGAAAAAGCTAAATAGTCTTATTACTCCTTGCTCACCTCGGTATTATGTGTAGTGTTGATGAAATGCCTCAACCTGGTATTAGAAATTTTCCTGTCCTTCTTTCTTTCCCTAGATGCGAAGCTCTATTTGCATCAGTCAAATGTCTTAAGAATCAACAGACTTGGGCTGGTGAGATGGCTCAGCGGCACAAGCGCCTGCCTGGCAAGCGCGAGGGCCCGAGTTCAACTCCCGGAACCCACATACAAAAAAAGGGCCGGAGATATCGCTCAGCAGCACGGGCGCCTGCTGGCGCACGAGGTCCTGAGGTCGACCCCCGGTACCCCACAAAAAAAAAAAAGAGTCAACAGACTTAACCTAAGATTTTAAGGAATTTTATCAATGTAGTGGTAATTCTGAATTTTCTTCCCAAATTTAGTCAAATTCCACAGCCAATAACTCTATATTGAGCTTCTACCATGTGTCAGGAAAGAGGATTTCAGAGATTTAAAGAAGTTCCAATTTTAATTGAGGAGGCAAGACACACCCATGGGACATACTTCAATGTGTGAGGAAGGGAGTGTCAAACCAAGTGAACTGTCGGTGCAGGAAGGGCCAGAGGAGACGAGTTGATCTAGGGAGGCCTTCTTGAGGAGGGGAGCTTGAGCCAGCACCTAAAAATGTTGGTAGCATCTGAAAAGGCAGAGAAAGTAAGAGAAGACTTGGAGGCTGGAGTAGGGTTAGAGAGTGGAGAAAAGTATTCTGTGAACAAGGATACAAAATCCCAAAGCACCCTGAGCCAATTAGCGTGCAATAAAAGGTTTGGGGAGGGAAAAGTAGGAGCAATGATAAGAAGAGAGCATAGGTTTATTTTAAAAGATCCAAAGAAGCATCTTTAATTATCAGGCATTATTTTTGAGAAGGTTACTTTTTATTGCTCATGGAATTTTGGAGTTGGAAGGGTTCTGATAGGTGATGTGGCATAACCCTCTAAATTGAGGAAACAGACACACCCAAATGGAAGTGACCCAGAATTAGGTCGTGACCAAATTAGAGTCTATGTCAACTCCTGGTGGTTACTTCCTAAAGGTAGTGCCAGGTGGGTATAGGGAGTGTTCACCTTGGCATCCCACACTTCCCACAGTTCACTGCTGGGAGGAACCAATAGCCTCACACTCACTGACTCTTTTTTTACACCTTCAATAATCGAGTCAATAGCTCTCAAGCAAAGCTGGGAAAGTTCTAAACTGGGGCAAATTTTAGTGCCACAGTCACGTGGTGTTCATTCTAGTTCCTGGCCACTCCAGGTCTCACAAATATGCTCCTCTTTTGAGAGAGGAACCAGCAAGGATCTCATCCACTGAGGAGAGAGGAGATGGGGAGAGGGCTTGGTAGATCCAACCAGGAAGGCGCACAGCTCTTGAGGTGGATGACCAGGAGGGCAGACAGAGCGTGGGTCCACATGCCAATCACTGGATGTGTGACTTGGGAAATCTTTTTTCTGTACCATCTCGGTGCCTCAGTTTCCTCATCTGTAAAGTGGAGACACTGTAGTGTCTTCCTCACAGGATTCTTTGGGAATGAAGTGAATCACTATTATCAGCAAATAACTCAGAACACCTTGGTTAGATGTTTTGCACACTTGTTCAGTGAATTCCAATGCAAATTTTTCATCCATGTAAAGGAGGCAACTGGTAGGTGGAATCGGAGAACAAAGGCACAGACAGGTTTTGTAAAAACAAAAGGGAAAGAAGGAAGAGAAACACTTATAAACAGCCTGCGAGTAGTGAATCTTGTTTACATAATTTTGAGGAATGAACTCTTTAGCTGGAAGCTAGCAAAATGCTAGTCTGTGCATTCCATCCCAGTTAATCCTGGAGTAGGCCAATAAGGAGTATCTAAAACAAAACAGTTTCAGCTGTTTTTGGATTCTCCACAAAGTCTTGCAGGTTTAGCCCTGGAGATGTGCTAGGCAAAGCTGTCTATCAGCATTTCCACCTTAGTAAAGGCGGGTCTTCCCTACTCATTCATCCAAGAATTTCTACATATATAAAACACATTTCCACCAGGGGCTGGCGCTGAGATTGTTCAACTGTGAGGGAAAGGAAGTTAGGAATGGTAATATTAAACCTTAAGGTAGAAAGGAGGGGAGGGCTAGAGGTAGCGGAAATACCACCTATTTTATGCATGAGGCTGTGAAATTGCTCCTTCTACTCTGGAGGAAGTCCAACCAGTATTCTACAATAGCACAAAATTTCTGCCTCACATTGTTTATTGCACGCAATATTTCTATGGATGTGTGTTTGGTTGGCAGGAGAACTAAAGGTACACTTGGATGAAAAGATTGAGTTTTACAACCAGATGTATCCTGGACTACTGAAAATAATACGGCATGCTGAGAGAAAAGGCCTCACTCACGCACGAAACACGGGCTGGGAAGCCGCCAGAGCCGACGTGGTTGTCATCTTGGATGCTCACGTGGAAGTGAACATTGGCTGGTGGGGCTCCAGGCAGGGTCTCCTGGGAAAGGGCAAAACAAAGATGTTAGTACTGAATACATGATAGGATGTTGTGGGAATAGGCCAAGCCAACCAAGACCTCAAGCAAAAGGAAGCTTTTATTCAGGCATTTTGGTTGGCTAAGAGATATAGTGTAGTGTTACAGAAGAAACAATGGGCTGGGAGTATTCACAGCTAGATCCTGACCCCGAATTTGCTAAACATTTTGTGTCTTTAACAAAATCACTTCACTTAACTAGACATTTTTGTCTTTGTCTGTAAAATGAAGAAACTTCCCACTCTTAGTTCCTAAAGTTTTTCCCAGCCCTGAGATTACATGTTATAAAGATTAGGTGGAGAACATAGAGAACCACACAGAAAAAAGACATCATTTTGGAAATGGACCCAGGAGATAGTAGAAATTCAGACAGAATACTGACCACAGTCCTGGGTCCCAATGGCCTGAGGGTGGCTCTGGGGTAACATCTGCCCTTGACATGGGTCAGTTGCTAGCAGCCCCAACTATCTTGATAGCTGCAGAAATTGTGGGGACTCTGGAGAGTCCTCCTCACTGGCCTGCACAGCTGAAATGAGAAGGCAGTCAATGTTTGGGCAAGGTGCAGGGAACAGCTTTGTCTGCCCATGCCTGCTGCCTGCCTTTATCTTTAAGCTGTGCTTATTACTCGCTCTTCTTCCAGGGCAGAGCCCATCTTGGCTCGGATTCAGGAAGACCGCACTGTGATTATATCTCCTGTGTTTGACAACATTCGTTTTGATACCTTCAAATTGTTGAAGTACGGAGTGGCAGTGGATGGGTTTAACTGGGAACTGTGGTGCCGCTATGATCCAGTGCCACAAACCTGGATTGCTCTGGATGATGTCACTGCCCCAGTGAGGTATGTCTGCAGAGGTTCTGGGGTCTTGATCGGCACATGGGAGCCAGGAAAGAAGTGTGCGTGTTCAGTTGATAATTGGTGGTAATAATAGTGATGGGGTAAAAAAGTGGATGAGCTGGGTTGAAGGATAAACAATTAGAAGAGTAGAAATCACAGGCATTTTGGGTCATTTAGGGGTTCCATACAAAAACCAAATTATGTATTTAATATTTTAGGAGACATGGGCCATTTAAAGCATGATCAGGCTATGAAATTGGGATACTGAGATAAAGATGCAACTTCAATATAATTTGAGAAGGTTTATAATAGCACAGTGGGCAGGAGGAGGCTACAGCACTTAGCCCCACCTGTGGATTTAAGGAAGGCCTGCACCATCAGAAGAGGGGTAGGTGGAGTCCCAAAGACCAAGCTGTCACTGGGCTTCCCAACCCTCACCTCACCCTGACCTGTTCCTCACGGAGGGGTTAGTGACTCTCTTGCTGTGTGCTCTCCAGGAGCCCTTCCATCATGGGCATCCTGGCTGCCAACAGGCTTTTCCTGGGAGAGATTGGAGCCCTGGATGATGGGATGCTGGTCTACGGAGGAGAGAACGTGGAGCTTAGTTTGAGGGTATGTACATTTATTACCCTGCTGTTTATCGGACAAAGCAGAAGGAGAGTGTGTTGGTCAGTTCTCCATCCTTGTAATAAAATACGTGAGATAAACACCTTAAAAGGAAGCAGTATTTGTTTTGGCTCATAATTTCTGAGGTTTTAGTTTATGGTTGCTTGTCCCTGTTGCCCTTGGGCATTTAGTGAAGCAAAGCATCACAGCGGGGAGCACATAGTGGAGGAAACTATGCAGTCATGGCTCCTGGGAAGTAAGAGTGAGAAAGGGCTGGAGTCTCAGTATGGCCTTCACCAGCGCACCCACCGGTGGTCTAACTTCTACCCATTCAGATCCACTTCTTAAAGGTTCCACCACCTATAGTGCCATAGACTGGCAACCAGGCCTTTACCACGTGGCCTTTACAGGATATTTAAGATCCAAACCATAACAGAAAGATAAAGGTAAGAAAACAGGATCTCTAGAGTCCTAGAAAAGGATGAATATCGTTGGCTCAAAAAATGACCATATTCTGGGCCGGTGAGATGGCTCAGCGGCGTAAGCGCCTGCCTTGCAAGCGCGAGGGCCCGAGTTCGACTCCCGGAACCCACATACGAAAAAGGGGCCGGTGATATCGCTCAGAGGCACGGGTGCCTGTTGGCGCGCGAGGTCCTGAGGTCGACCCCCCGGTACCCACAAAAAAAAAAAAATGACCATATTCTCCTGTTTCTGGGGCACCAGGCCAATGAAAAATTGGCAGTGGGATTCCTGGTGTGCAGCTTTCTGATGTAGGACTACATCATTCAGGAAGTATGGTTGGGAAGGTGGAATTGAGGCTAAGCAGTTGTTGCCCCACTTTCCCCTGAGGATTCCAAATATTTTCCAAGCATCTCCTGGAATAAACCAACTTTAGGTGAAGACAGCTCTCTGTAAGTTCAAAGACTGAGAAAACTGGAGTGGGTAGAGGGAGGAAGGAATGCAGATAGGTAGGCAGCCAGCCTGTTTCTGTGTGGACCAGGCAGAGCAGTGGACATGGTGGCACGAGTCTGTGCTGAGATACAGTCCAGGAGAAATATCTAGGGGTGGAGGCAGCATTGAAATCCTTAGTCCAATCCTTGTTTCCTGAGGTTTTGTGTGTCTGGAATAATCCTGGCTTCACACTTCAACAGCGAGCCCTTTTGTCTGGCTCTGGCAGCATCTCTTGCTTGTTTAGGTCAAATGCACAACCGGAATTTTTATGCTCTGTAAGGGAATTTGGGTCTAGAGAAATCCAAGTGCAGGTTCATTAATATTGTAAAACAAACAAAAAAGCTGTATAACAACCCATCCCAAACATGTTGGTTTAAAGCAGTAGTAATTGATACTCACAGATTTGAAGGTCCAGCCTAGCTGGGGTGCTCTTTTCCACATATGTTTAATCTGGGGCTCAGTCTGATGGGACAGCAGACATGTAGGGAAAGAAAGCTCTTTTTGTGTCCACCAGAGGTCAAGGGGTACCATATGAAGTCTCCTGAGGCCAGGGTTGGAAGCAGCATGCTGTTTCAAAATAG
Source organism: Erethizon dorsatum (assembly GCA_028451465.1). NCBI lineage: Eukaryota > Metazoa > Chordata > Mammalia > Rodentia > Erethizontidae > Erethizon > Erethizon dorsatum. The sequence continues at coordinate 29,067,166 of CM051831.1, forward strand.
TCCGCATGGCCAAGCTCACAGTGGCATGAAGCATTAGATCTGATGAAGTCCATGCATCACAATCAACTTGGAATAGATTTCTTGCATAGATTTCTTCCCTTCCACAATGTCTTAGTTACTTTTCTAGTCTCTGGGACACAATACCCGACAGCCACTACTTAACAGAGGAGAAGTTTACTTTGCCTCACGATTGCAGTCCAGGGGTGGCTGGCTTGGAGGCAGGACAGCATGGTGAGGGCTACGGCAGAGGAGACGCTGCTCATGTCACAGCCACCCCAAAGCAGAGAAAGTGAAGGAGGAGCCAGGGGGGAGATGAGCCCTTCCAGGCCTCACCCCAGTGATTGTGATTTGCTTTTCCCTGATGGTTAGTGATTCTGAGCATTTTCTTCATTAGATTGTCTTTCTCCAGTGACAAGACTTGGAGAACAGCAGAGCTGCATGGGGTGTTTTCTTCTGACATCTAGTGGCCACGGCAGTGCTGGTACCCATGGATGTGTATAAATGGGGATGATGAGGAGGAAAGGAAAGGCAGAATTTGTGAAGCACTTATACTGTGCCAGAGATTAATATGGAGGTTGCCTGGGTCCAGAATCAGGCCTTGCCGGGCATCAGCTGATACACATGGGCGAGGCAATTAGACAGGGATGACAGTAATACCTGCATGGCGAGGGTTAACTTCATGAGAAGTGTTAGGACACTGTGTGACACAGTTACCCACTGTTTCTATAAGTAGAAGCTTCGTGTCTTGTGCATGTGTCACAGTGGGATGGAAGGGCAGGAAAGGGGTGGAGAGGGAAAGAAAGAGAGAGGGGCAGAGGGAGAAGAAGAGGGAGAGAAGGGGGAATTTGGCAACTGAGAATACACAGGGAAAATAAATTTGAAAACTGTTGGGCAAAGATAATCAAAACATCACTTCATAAATGGCAGTCCTGACTTTTAATTTGCACTGAGGGTTTCTTGTGCCAACAGATGATTTTTCTCCTCTAAATTTCTATGAATTGGAAACTTTCATCAACTGGGAAAATTGAAGTGAAGTTTTATTTGGATTTCTATTTGCATGGCTGTAGGAAGAGCAAATTGGATGTAATCTCCACATGATTCTAGGGACTAAAGAGGAGAAATAGAACAGGGTAATGGGAGAAAAGATGTGCTTCAGGGTAATCTTAGAGGCTGCTGGAGTGAGTACTTGTTAAGTCTTTGGATTCTCCTGTCAGTCTGGGAGGTTGGGCTCGTCCTTTCGGCAGATGAGTGAGTTGAGGCTCAAGGGTGAGCATTTTTACCCCAGCTGCCAGGTGTGCAGTCTGGATTCAAGCACAGATCAGCCTGACTTCCAAGTCTGGTCTTTTTCACTCCATTAAACTGAGTGTGGGATGCTAGGTGGAGGGATCTATGAGTTAATAAGTGGAGAAAGGGATGAAAAAATTTGAGTCACACAATGGAACTGGCTCTTCAGGTGGATGCTATTTTGATGTCCTCCTGACAACCAAGCCAGCAGAGCCTAACTACCCACCCTCACCTCAGGGGTTGCCACTGGCCTGAGTGCCATAGACTTTAACTTCTGCTTGAGAGCAAATTAGCTCCCAAGAACTGCAATTCACCTGGACACAGGCTGCGTGAGATCAACCCAACATGATTAGATAGTTCTATTGTCCACGGGGATGAAAATGTTTTCTAAGCCTAATATTAGAACATGTATGATGAGTATGTCCTTACCATGAGAGGTGGTAAGGAAGAACATTTATAGGATCATAAGTCATGGTAGCTTTTGCATCAATATCTATCGCTGTGTTAACAATATTATCATTAACCTAGTGTCTTAAAGTAAGATGCATTCTTTATCCTACAGCTTCTGTAAGTCAGGAGTCTGCAACTTAGCTGGGTCCTCAGCAAGGCTGGAGCCGAGGTGTAGACCAGGGCTGGGTTGTCATATAGACTGGAATGGAGAAGGATCTGCTTTCAGGACCACATGATTGTTGATAGCACTAAGTTCCTTCATGTCTTCCACACTGAGGGAACAATCAGTGTCTGATGTGATCAACTGGAAGCCACTCTTGGTTTCTTGCCATGTAGCCCTCTTCATGAGGTAGCCCACGACAGTTTGGCTGGCTTCTTCAAAGCCCATGAGAGACTGTCTCCTAGTCAGATGGACACTACAGTCTTGTGTCATGTAAACACAGACACGTAATCATGTATGTTCTGTAACCTTAGTCATAGTCCATCGGTCAGAAGATGGTCATAGGCTCGCAATCAAACCTATGAGGAGATCAGGCAAGGAGATTAGGCAAGGGTGTGGACATTGGGCAGAGGGGTCATGGAGGCCACCTCACCGTCTGTCTGTCTCCTGGCTCTGTATCTAGCATGCAGGCAGGAAGGCTCATAAGAAGCTAGGTCTAGTGAGAAGGGCTCAGAACACAATACCTCTCAGAACTTAGGCACTTTCCTTAGGACTGAGGGAACACAAGTGCCCCTCTTTGGGTCCTGTTAGGAGAACTGAAGGAGGTGGGATTTCAGTGGCTGTTTGGTAACAGGAGAGAAGCATTATGGTAGACTCTTAAGGAAGGATGGTTTAGGTAAGAAGGTGAGGCAACCTTCTTAGGTAAGAAGGTATGAGAGGGAGGACAAAAATTATAGTCTTTAAATAATTTTTAGGATTGCCCTGTGAGTCAAGGAGTCATGCAGTTTGCTGACTGTAGACTCAACCCACTCAGGTGACTCCTCCCTTCTCTTGCAGGTGTGGCTGTGTGGAGGGAAGATCGAGATCTTACCCTGTTCCCGAGTAGCTCATGTGGAGCGACACCACAAGCCCTACGCCTTGGATCTAGGTGTTGCCCTGAAACGCAATGCTCTGCGTGTGGCCGAGATCTGGATGGACGAGTACAAACACATGGTCTACCTAGCCTGGAACGTACCACTTCAGGTTCGTCATGGGCTAAAAGGAAGCAGAAGAGAATGGAGGGCCGGTGAGATAGCTCAGAGGCATAAGCGCCTGCCTAGCAAGCGCGAGTTCCTGAGTTCGACTCCCAGTACCCACATACAAAAAAGGGCTGGTGATATCGCTCAGCAGCACTGGCGCCTGCTGGTGCACGAGATCCTGAGTTCGACCCCGGTACCCACAAAAAAAAAAAAAAAAAAAAGAAGAAGAGAATGGAGAATGGAAGAGGTGGTGGTAATGGTGGGGAATGGGAAGGGGTAGAAGAAATATGTCATCCCAGTTCTAAAGCATTTGGGTTATATCCAGAGAGTGCAGCAATAGTGACACTGCATTTATATAACAATGCTGTATTCCAGACACTCTTTAATTTAGTCACTTACTTTTTTATATTAATTTTATTGGTGCATTCCAGATGTACATAAAGATCACATTAGTCATAGTGAATTTGTATCTGTACATGATATATCTTCTTTTTTTTCCCATTCCCCTCCCTTCAAGCCTCTTTCCCTCCTTATTTACAAAAGCTTTGTTTCCATTTTTTACTTCCATCATCTCTCTTTTTAAAATACCTTTTCCCTTCCTTCCTTTCCCCCTCCCTAGTTACCCTTCCCACTTGAACATTTTCTTCCTATTTCACAGTATCTATTATGCATTTGTTCCTTATTTACCCTTTTGGTTTCTCACACCAGAGAAACCATGTGATATTTGAATATGTGTGTCCGATGTATTTCACTTAAAAGTATGGTCTCAAGGTGCATCCATTTACCTAGAAATGTCTCAAGTTTATCCTTCTCTACTTCTTTTTTTATGTCCTTCATTAGATTGATCTCTAAGTATTTCATTTTTTTGGATGCTATTGTGAAAGACGTGGTTTCCCTAATTTCTCTCTTAGTGAGTTTGTTATTTGTGTACAGAAATGCTATTGATTTTTGAGTGCTGAGTTTGTATCCAGCTATGCTACTGAATTTGGTTATTAAATCTAGGAGTCTTGGAGGAGTTTTGGGGGCCTTCTATCTTTTCTTCAAATGATAATAATTTAACTTCTTCCTTTCCTATTCTTATTCCTTTTATTTCTTTCTCTTGTCTAATTGCCCTGGCTAATGTTTCCAGAACTATATTAAATAAGAGTGGTGATAGTGGATATCCTTGTCTTGTTCCTGATTTTAGAGTGAAAGCTTTCAGTTTTTGACCATTTAGTATGATGTTGGCTATTGGTTTGTCATAGATGGTGTCTTAGTTACTTTTCTCTCATTACTGAGACAAAATACCCGACACCCAAAGTTAAAGAGGAAGAGATTTATTTAGCTCACAGTTTGAAGAGGTTTCAGTCTGTAATCGGCTGACTCCCAGGCAGTGTGGCACAGTACACAAGCATCACAGAGGAGAAAGAGTTCATGGTGGGCAGAAGGTAACAAAGCAAGCAAGGGAGCGTGGCAGCCTTTTTCTGCCCCTTTTATATTCTGTCTTGGCTACTGGGTTTAGGATGGTGCAGATCAATCAGTGGACTGATAAGTAATCACCCACCTTTAATGCTAGTACCCTTAATGCTAGCATTGCGCCATGATCAATCACACACCCTAGATTCAGCCACCTCTGAAAAAACCCCACCTATGACTGCATGAGCCTTTGGAGGGACGTCTAAACATAAGCTATAATAGGTGCCTTTTATTAGATTGAGATAAAGAGCATCTACTCCAATTTTGTGTAGTGTTTTTATCACAAATGGGATTTTGGACTTTGTTAAATGTTTTTTGCACCTATTGAGATGATCATGAGGTTTTTGTCCTTGGCTCTGTTAATATGGTGCATTACTTTTATTGATTGGCTTATGTTGAACCATCCCTGCATCTGTGGGATGAATCCTACTTGGTCATGGTGTATAATCTGCTTCATGATTTGCTGTCTTCTGTTTGCCAGTATCTCACTGAGGATTTTTGCATCTATGTTCATTAGTGAGGTTGGTCTGCAGTTCTCTTTCTTAGTTGGGTCCTTCTCTGGTTTTGGTATCAGGGTAACGCTTGCTTAAAAGAATGAGATTGGGAATATTGTTTCCCTTTCAATTTCATTAGAGAGTTTGAGGAATAGTGGAATTAGATCTTCTCTAAATTTCTTGTAGAATTCAGCAGTACAATCCACTAGGATTCTTGTAGATTTCTTGTAGAATCTGTTAGGATCTGGGCTTTTCTTTGTTGCTAGGTTTTTAATTACATCTTCAATTTCATTGACTGTTATTATGTTATTTAAAATTTTTTTATTTTCTTGATCCAGCTTTGGTAATTCATACATATCTAGGAATCTGTCCATTTCTTCTGTGTTTTTCATCTTATTAGAATAAAGGTTCTTGAAGTAGGTATTGATGATCTTCTGGATTTCTGCAGGATTAATTGTGACTTCACACTTTTTATTCTTAATTGCATGGACTTGGGTCTTTTCTTTCCTTTTTTGGTAAGGTTGGCTAAAGGTTTGTCAATTTTATTTAATTTTTCAAAGAACCAACTCTTCAATTTATTGATTCTTTATAGTGTTTTCTTAGTCTCACCTGCATTAATTTCTGCTCTGATCTTTAAAATTGCCTCCCTTGTATGAGCTTTGGGCTTGCCCCCCTTCTTCTTCTCCTTCTTCTTCTTATCCTCCTCCTCTTCTTCCTCTCCTTCTTCTCTTTTTTTGCTCTTCTTTTTCTAGAAGCGTGAGGTTCAACTCTGAGTTGTTTATTTGAGTTCACTCTGTTTTTCTGATATGGGAATTCACCAGTATGAATTTCCCTCATAGGACTGCTTTCATTGCATCCCATAAATTCCAATATGTTGTACTGGCTTTATCATTCAATTGTAAAAAATGTCTAATTTCTTCTTTAATTTCATCTATGACCCATTGGTTGTTCAGGAGGGTGTTTAGTTTCCATGTCTATATGAAGTTTTTGTATTTTTTTTCACAATTGGTTTCCAATTTCATTGCACTATGGTCTGATAATATGTATGAGATAATTTCAATTCCTTTACATTTACTTAAGCATGTTCTATGAGCTAGTATGTGGTCTGTTTGGGAGAACATCCCATGTGCAGCTGAGAGAATGCATATTCTGATGTTGTGGGGTAGAACACTCTGTAGACATCTACTAAGTCCATTTGTTCAAAAGTTTGGTTCAGTTCTGATATTTCTTTGTTGACTTCTTCTCTAGTTGATCTGTCTATTTGTGACAGTGGGATATTAAGGTTCCTGATTACAATTGTATTAGTGTTTATTTGATTTTTCATGTCTATTAATATTTGTTTTATATAGTTGGGTGCACTGGTATTTGGTGCATATATATTTATGATTGTTATCCCTTCCTCTTGGATTGTACATCCTTTACAAAGATGTAATGAACTTCGTTTCTCTTTATCAGGTAGGTAAGACTACGTTGAAATCCATTTGGTCTGCAAATAGAATAGAAACCCCTGCTTTTTTCTGGGTTCCTGTGGCATGGAGTATTGTTTTCCATCCTTTGACTTTCAGTCTATGAAGTTCTTTTTGAGTTAAATGTGTTTCTTGCATGCAGGATATTGTTGGGTCTTGTTTCTTGATCCATTCTGCCAGTCTGTTTCTTTTGATTGGTGAATTGAGACCATTTACACTGATGATTGTAACTGATATGTATTGACTTATCCTTGTCATATTATTTTCATGTTGTTGGTTCCTTTTCTTTCCCCTCTGTTTAATTACTTGTCTTGCCTGGTGGATTGATTCTCTTGGGGTTCATGGAATTGTAGTCTTTGTTATCTCTTTCTAGAATGCCCTTCAGAACATTTCGAAGTGCTGGTTTTGTGGTCATGAATTTCCTCAGGTGTTCTTTGTCATGGAAGTATCTTATTTCTCCAGCAATTTTGAGTTATACTTTTGAAGGACACATCAATATGGGTTGAAGTTTGTTTTCTTTAGGGCTTGAAATACTTCACTTCAAGCTCTCCTTGACTTAAGGGTTTGTGTTGAAAAGCTTGCTGTAATTCTTATGAGCTTTCCTTTATAAGTAATTTGTTTCTTTTCCCTAACAGCTTCTAATATTCTGTTCTTGTGTTGAATTTCTGGAATTTTCACTATTATATGCCTTGGGGTAGATTTCTTTCATCATGGCTAATTGGAATTCTATGTGCCTCACTTATCTGTGTGTCAAATTCTTTTTCCATGCTTGGGAAGTTTTCTGCCATTACTTCTGTGAACAGGTTTTTTATGTCATTTGCACTATTTCCTGCTGTTTCACTGACTCTGATCAATCTTATTTTATTCTTCTTTGCATCATCTAGCATTTGTTGGATTTTTTGTGATCCTTTGCTATTTATAAGAAATCTTTCTTTTCATTATCACTAACCACAGTCCTGTATTCTATATCTGATATTCTGTCCTTACATTGGTTCATTCTGCTGCATATACTTTTCTTTTCTTTTATCTTTTTGGGGTTTTTTTTGGAACTGGGAATCAAACTCAGGACCTTGTGTTTGCCAGGCAGGCACGGTGCCACTGAGCTATTCCCCCAACCCCTGAGTATACTTTCAATAGAATTTTTAATCTCCTGGATTGAACCTGTTTCATGGATTTGATTTATTTCCTATATTGGGCATTCATGGTTTGCATCATTTTCCTAAGCTCCTCTATTTTTAAAATCTGTATCCACTCTAGATTCATTAATCATGCACTTCATTATGGTCACCATCTCTGAAGTTATCTAAGAAATTAGTTCTGATTTGACTTTTTTCTATAACCTCATACCTCTTTTTTCTTACTTCCACTCTTACCATTTCAGAGAGTCCAGGTGGGTGGTTTTCAAATTGTTCCACCTCATTGCCACTTGGATTTGCTTTTGCTGAGCTGGAAGTCTTGGGTTACACCTTGCTTCTGTGTCTTCTCATTTTCTTTCTTTCTTTCTTTCTTTCTTTCTTTCTTTCTTTCTTTCTTTCTTCCTTTCTTTCTTTCTTCCTTTTTTTTTGTTGTTGTTTAATTCCTGCATTGATGCTTGTAAATTGTTTATGGTAGGTATCTTTATTGCTAGTATTAAGAACCACTAAGAAATGACTACTTCTCAGAAATGTCTTTCAGGCATAGCTGGGTTTTGGTGTTTGAGTATACTGCAAGATCCTACCTCTTCAGTTTATTGGGGATGAGAATTTGCTGCCTATTTGGCCCAGTCCCTGGTTCTTAGGCCCTGGCCTATAGTGTTGTTTATGATCCTCAGTCAATCTCAGTTTTGGCATACAAGGAAGAACAACTGATTAGAACAATTATGTCTCCTTGGCTAAAGTAGTATAATTAGTAACAACAATAGCATCAAACACAACCTAGAAAATGACAAACTCTGATAACTATTAATTTGCCACCTTTAACCATATGAACAATATTTGTAATTATATAACAAAATGTAAAACAAACCAGAAAATTGTTTACATCAAATATCCCCTCAATATGGTGATTTTACCCTCAGAGGGGAAAATTTAAAAGAGGTTAGGGGAAAAAATAGAGAAACAGAAGAAAAAAAGATTAAAAGCAAGGCAAGAGAACAAAGAAAGATTACATAAGCTTTGGGAATTGATGAAGAAGACAGGAAGGAAAGAAGGAAGGAAGAAACAGAAACAAGACTAGAACAAAACAACAACAACAACAAAAACTAGAAACAATGTTCACACTTCTACCAAATCAAGAACAAACAATCCAGAAAAAGAGGAAATTTTTTTTTTAATTTAAAAAGTAAGAAAAGGATGAAAAGCAGAAAAAAAATGTCCATTTCAGGGTATGTCTGTGCTGTCATTGGTAGACAGATGGAGCAGACAGAGCCCAGATCCATGTTGACTAATCCTAGCAAGCCAGAAGTAGAATTGCCATGGTGGATAATCCCAGCAAGCCTGCACCTTTACTTCCACTAAAGTTCAGGCTGCTTCTGGTTTCTGGCTGTGAGGCTGGGGCCTGAGTCATTCATCCCACAACAGGTATCTTGAACTTCGCTCCCTGCTGGTTTGAACTCCACTCCCTGACCCCCTGCTGGCTTGAACTTGGCTGTACCTCACCTTGACACTGGGAGCCACTAGATGGAGCCTATCTATAGCTGCTCTGAGTTCTGAGTTCAGTTGGCCCCTTTCCAAAATGGCAACTATCCGATCACCCTTGCCTAGGGGACATCTGAACCTGAATTATTCACCAGCTACTGCAGTCTGCAGTGTTCAGTGCTCCATTCCACTAGTGCATTTCTCCATGGAGGCCTCTGGAGTTGCCAGTAGTCACTATGTATCTGCAGATTCAAGATAGCCTCCCATGCCTTGAGCTAGGGCTCAGGGAGAAAGTGCCACTTGCCACCTCTCTCTTCTGCATTTCAGTCCCTCTCTTTGCTCTCCCTGTGGGCTCCAATTCTTGTTTCAAATCCTTGCTGGGTCCTGGGGACCCACTTCCCTCCTCCTTCTCTTCCTTATGTTTCTGTATTCCAGTATCTAGATTCCAAATCCCAGAGGGGCTGTTTCTCTGTGCTCACCATTCTGCCATTTTCTGGAAGTCCAGACACTTTTTATAAATTAACTTGTGAACCACTGGACATACCTGTGGGGTGCATTTCATAGACAAAGAAGCCAAGACACAGACAGTTGGAAAGGTTTAGTTAAAGGTAGCACAGGTCAGGTAGTAAGTAGCAGAGATGACACTTAAACTAAGGAAGTCTGTTTGTCATCTTTCTCCCACACTGGGGGATTCTTTGGGAGAACAATGGGGATATCAGGTATTCCCAGTCTTAAGAGGATACAGGCATGGCAGGCACAAGGGGCATGGTGGTGGTAGGTACTGTGATTACATTGGAGACACTTGAATGAGCACAATCTACTTGGCTGAGTGGATTGAGTCCACATCTGCTGCCCTGGTTGCCTGAGCTCAGTATGATATGTTGCCCTCTACTCCCCCTGCTCTGGCTCTGGGCTCAAGCACATTTGCCATACAGAGAACAGTCATCTCATCAGCAAAGTCTCCCCTTCCACCACTCTGGATCTGAAAAGTACCTTCCAGAAAGCCAGAGAGTCAGGGTGGTGGAGACTGTGGAACAGATCTAGAAGGGAAAGTCTGGAAACAAGATGCAGCCAGGTTAAACATGGAGCACTGTGGGATGGAGAAGGTAAATGTGTACAGAAATGCCTGAACCTTCTTCAGAATTCATAGTCATCAAAGCCCTCCCTTTGGGCAGGCCTGGTGACACACATCTATAATCCCAGCCCTCTGAGAACCTGAGGCAGGAGGATTGCAAGTCCCAGCCCAGTACCACACAAATAAACCAACCAAACCAAAGCAAACCAAAGCAAAACAAAGCAAAGCCCTTTATCAAAGTGCCAATAAACTACAGTTGTCTCACTGTTTGAAAACATGGGGTAGACTTTGTTCTGGTGCCCAGTAAACCAAGGTATGATAGGAAAATATGTACTCTCCTTTTTTCCTTCTCTCCACAGAGTCATATTTGCGACTCTACCAAACTGTAGAGGGAGCTGTCCCTAACTCAGTGAACAATCTATAAGGGGTTATCCGAAATGAACCTCAAACGAACATTCTGGGAGAAGGGCAGATACCCATGCGGTTTCCACATTTCCCTCTTCATTTGCCTCTTTCTTATATTTTCACTTTGATTACCCACAAATATCACTTCTAGGGAATCTCCTCTAAAATCCATATTTGGGTACTACAATTCCTTTTAAAGCATTTTGGGCCATCAGGAGGAATATTATATGCCTTGTTGAAGCAAGTATCATCCCCAAAAGGAGGAATCTGTGTTAAGGAATAAAACCAAGTGGACCCCCACATGCAGGCATTGCAAATGTCCATTCAACCAGCAGAGATCCTAGGGTTCAAGGCTTTTCCACTTTCTCTGGAAATATAAAACGTGAAGGTTACTTCCTGGCCACCAGGATAATCCTCAGTTCCCCCATTCATGGTCTGCACCCTCAGTGGAGTTAAGGTGGGAACATGGAACGAGGCACAGAAACTCATGTTGCTTTTCTGTTTTCTCCTTCAGAACTCTGGGGTTGATTATGGAGACATCTCTTCCAAAAGGGTGCTCCGGGAGAAACTGAAATGTAAAACCTTTGACTGGTACCTGAAAAATGTTTATCCAGTCCTGAAGCCAATCCATGACATTGTGGGCTATGGAAGAGTATGTATTATGAAATTGCATTTTCAGATTTTAAAAGTTTTGTTGTCAAAGACAGCAAAATCCAGATTATGTCACTTCCCAGCTCAAATACATACTGTCCAGGATACCTGTCCTACCCCACCCCATCCTCAGCCTTTCCTTTCTTGCTCCTCAATTCCTGCTTCTTTCCCTTCTCTCTGCCTCTAGTCCCTGGGCCACAGCGTAGCCTCTGCTGACCTCTCAGTTTCTCCCCAGCCCACCTAACTCAGGGTCACCGCCCCTTCTCTGTCTGCTGGGGTGGTGGTGTGCACAGGAAGCCACATCACAGCAGCACCTCCCCTAAGTATTTATCAGTTTCCCAGTGCTTAGCAAATGCTGCCAGGATCCCAGGATCCACTCCTTTTGGCTGGTGGTTTCTTTTCTTTCCTTTTATTTTTCTCTTTTCTTTTTTCTCTTCCCTCCTTCCCTCTTTGCATGCCCTTTTTCCTTTCTATTTTGCAGTACTGGGGATTGAAACCAGGGCCGTCACACAGAGCTACATCTCCAACCCCTTTTTGTCATTCTTTATTTTGAGACAAGATCTCGCTAAATCATCCAGCTGGGCTGGAACTTGTAACTCTCCTGCTTTAGCCTCCCAAGTTGCTGGAATTATAGGCATGTGCTACCGTGCCTGCCAGACTAGGCTGGGGGGTTTTGTGTCCTTGTTGTACAAGGTAATGGCAGGGCCTGGGGAGACTTGGTGTCCTCTTTCTCTGCCTCTTTCCAATAGTGTTGGTGTGCTTTTTCCCTTCAGATGAAAAACTCCTTGGATAAAGGTGTCTGCCTGGATCGTGGACCTGTTCCAGGCAATAACCCCATCATGTATGCATGCCATGAGTTCAGTCCACAGGTACCTTCCACTGTTCCCCATCCAGCAGGCCGAGTCTATTTAGGCTCAGTGCCTGGGAATCTCTGCCAGATTTTGATGCAGTGTTGGGTGATAGGGAGGCAGGAGCTGAGCATCCTGGCTAACAGGTAAGGGAGGAACCTTCATCAGGAAGCACTTCCTGGTTCATTCAAAAAGTCACAGCAAGAAAATTCCATTTCTGGGACAGGAATCTTGGCTACATTCCCTCTATAGGTAATATTTCATTAGCAGTCACCTCCAGTCCATCCCTTTCCCCCTCCTGCTCCTGTGTACCCTGGAAAGTGTGCAGGGGAAACCGCCTGCACTGCTCTTACAGAGCAGAAGCAGAGGGCAGGAGAAAAGAGGGGGATTGGAAGTCCCCTCCACAAGGTAGAGGGATCTGGCTCCAAGTGTGAGGTGCAGCCGGGAGAATAGTCACATCTGTTGTCTTCCTTTGCATGTTGCCCTCATGGGCCTCTTTTGAGGAATGCCTGATAGATGTCCTTCCTGCTTAACAGCTGGAGAAACTGAGGTACAAAAACAGCCTCCTATCCATGCTCATTGAGCAGGCAGTGTCCACTTGGGAACTTGAAGAGAGGTTTCCTGCCTGCAAGACCACTGCTGGGGTTCACAGCTTCTCAGCTTCAGCGGGGCTTTCCCTCCGCAGATCCCTTGCTCTCTTTTAGAAAGTCTACTACCGCCTGACTGGGGAGTTCTATATGGGACCACTGGTCGCAGAGGTTCGCAAGGACGACCTTTGCCTGACTGACCCAGGGCACAGGGAGAAACCTACTTTGGAGCAGTGTTCCAAGGCAGCCCAGAATAAATTGCACATATATTGGGATTTTAAGCAGGTGAGTTATATGCTTTTTTTTTTTTTTTTTTTTTTTTTTTGGTGCTAGGGATTGAATCCATGGTCTTTCACATGCTAGCTAAGCCTTCTACTGCTGAACTACATACCCAGCCCATCATGGCTTTTCAGTACAGATATATTCAAAAATAGTATGAGAGGCTCGGGTTTGATAGTGTTTTAGGAAAGTTAGTTTCCCTGGCAATGTATAGGGAAAAGATTAGAAACTGAAAGTGAGTGTGAAATGCAGTCTCCTAAGGTAGGGTGGTTAAGGTTGGAGATATTGGAGCCTGTTACAGCTTGACAGAGCTTGGGTTCAAATCCTAGCTCAGCCACCTTCTGCAAGTTCCTACTGCTCTCTGAAGCTCAGTGTGTTCATCTGTAAAAGCAGATAATAATATCTACTTTGCAGACCTGTTGGGATGATTAAATGAGATAGCACTAACAGCATATGCAATGTGCCCGGCACACAGGAGTGTCCATTAAATATTAGCCACTGTCATTAGTTTTCATTATTAATGGTAATAAGACTGTGCTGAAATCTGACCGAGATAAATGTCAAAGCCCTGCCTTTCATTTCAGCCTCATACTGTGAAGGAGAAGTTAGAGGGAATTCGGCAAATTTCACAATTCGCATGACAATGATATGAGGGACTTGGCTGACCATGGTCTACATGTGACCGTGCTCCTTGTTGGGGCTGCTCTAAAAGCTTTTGTTCTCAGGCCACTTTGGTGGACTTGATGTCCTGATGGAATGACATAATGATCTGTCACAATCATGTGCTCCTGTCTCTGAACACACTGGTACTGCCTTATGTTCAGGAGCCACATTTTTTTTTTAATGGAAAATCCTAACTTTCTAAAGCTAATGACTTCTTTGAGAATTTCCTGCTAGCTGTGTATGCTCTCTGAGAGAAAAATATAAATATACACCTATGCACAATATTTTGCTTCTGAGTTCAGGCAGTTTTTGCATCTTAGGTGAAGTCTCTTTGAACAAGACAGTATCAGCTGGAAAGAGGAGGAGGGAAATGCCTTCATTGTCCCTATGGCCTCAATATAAGCTCCAGTGACTTGGAACCACAAGCGATGCAATGACAGGCTGTGCCCTCTCTTCTCTCAGGCCCTTTTGCTGTGGTTATTTCTCTGCACCCACCTCTTCAACAGGACTAACACAGAGTACATGGGCTGAAGGAGGATGGGATACCCTGTGTGCTCCTGAGGCCCTGCTTCTCAGCTTTCTTATCCTCTCTTGTAACTGCCTGATCACTTGCTTCTTTCCACCACTCGGTTGTGAACTTGAGGGAGGACCTTTTTGTTGTTTAATTCCCAGCATTTGGCACAACACCTGGAAGGTGGTAGGTATCAGTAAATGGTTACTGGAGTATTCACTTGAAGAGATGGATGTCGAGGAAGATGCTATCTTCTCACAGAGGAGGGCTGTGTTAGTTTGCTGTCATGATATTGAGTGCCTGAGATAACTAGCTTGAAAGAGAGGTTCATCTTGGCACACAGTTTTGGGGGTTCCAGGCCCTGATTCGTTGGCCCCACTGTTTGGGGCTATGGTAAGGAGCGCAGCATGATGGGTACCCAAGTAAAGCAAAAGAGAAAGAGAAAGGGGCCAGGGTCTCACAGTCCCCTGCAAGGGGCTGCACCCAAGCCTGGAAAAGTTCTCACCGGCCTTTCTCTTAAAAGTTCCCCCTCACCAGCCACAGTGTGACAATTGGGGACCAGGCTATTACAGGGGCCTTTGGGGACAATCTAGATCAAACCTGGAGCAGGAGTCATAGGAAGGATGACTTTGAGACCAGTGGTTGGTGACGAAGGAGGCTGGTCCTACTTAACAGAGGAACAGGGAGAGGAGTTCGAACAGTCCAACAGCTTGAGCTGTTCTGGAAAAGAATGAGTGAACTGACATGGTGATGCATTTTCTGCCAGAGAGTATGGAGCATGTGGTGGGCCTGATAGGCTAATTATGAGTTTTTGAGTCCATAACAGTCTTATCACTTTATCTATAAGCCTGGCAAATTTTAACAATCACTTTTATAAGGGAGGTTTACAATTTAATAAATTGAATTTCCTTAACCTCTGTCTTAGTTACTTTTCTCGTTGCTGAGACAAAATAGCTGACACCCATAAGTTAAAAGAGGAAAGGTTTATTTTAGCTCAAAGTCTGTAGAGTCTATAGTTGGCTCACTCCAAAGCGGGGCAGCATGACAGAGGAGAAACAGTCCATGGCAGGGTAGGCAGGCAGCAGTGAAGCAGCAGCATTCAACCTTCCTTTCTCTTTTATCCCATCCACCTACAAGCCTATTGGCTGGTGACACCCACAACCAAGGTGGATTTTCCCATTTTCCATTCCTGGAACTATGCTAAACCAATTACCAGACTAATTTAATTATCACACACCCTTAACCCCAGTATCACATGCCCCAAACCAGCATCACATACCCATGATTTAGCCACCTCCCAAAAACCTCACCTATGAGTGCATGAGAATTTAGAGGGACGTCTATGAACAAACCATAACAATGATTATGGGCCCTATTTATAAATTTAATATATTATCTTTCCTTTCTTAAGAACTTCAAGTATCTGACTTTAAATCTACTGATTTAAAGATTTTTTAATCTCTCAAATGTTTCAAAAGTGTTTACAAAATAAAAGCACATGAAATCATACATATAATTATCCAATTACAAATTTTTCAGTTGGTATCAAAAGGCTAATTTTTAAGATGCCAATTTTTCTTAAACACAACAAGTTAAAAATAGTAAATACACACAGAATCTTTAACAAATATTATAAGTTTGACTCCATTAGCATTTATATTTGATCTTAAATCTCTTGGAAATTTAAGATGTTACTTATCCTGAAGAATCATGCATCCCAAATACAGGGGAGGGTTTCTCCCGAGGGGATTGTGGGAGATTGCCTTCTCAGCTGCCTGAAGTTGGTGAACAAAATAGCAATTGTGGCTGAGTATGAGACCTGGACTGCAGGGTATCTAGGGACATTCTGCCTGCCACTCTAAAGTCCAGGCTGGGTCCCTTTTCATGGACACTATGTCAAGATCTTTGTAAATTAATGAAGAAGGTGATCAGGTAGTTCTTGACATATTACCTGCTGGTGCATGAGGTCCTGAGGTCGACCCCCGGTACCCACAAAAAAAAAAAAAAAAAAAAAAAAAAAGAAGCTTAGGACTCCTGGGAGTGTAAAGGAGCTGTGCCAGTGACCAGGAGACCCAGTTCAGAGAGATGCAGAGCTCTGAGATGCCCTGGGATATGTGAGCTTTAAGAAGAGGAGCCCAGCATTGGGTGTGGTGATGCAGCTGGAGTAAGGTCAAGAAGAGGGTGCTAGATCTAGAATGTGTGATGCTAGGATTAAGGATGTGTGACTACTAAAACAGTTTACTGATTGGTTTGGTATACTTCTGGGTGTGGATAATGGGAAGGCCCACCCTGGGTCTGACTGCAACCTGCCCTAAGGGCATGTCATCTGGATAGAATATAAGGACAGAAAGAGGGCTGCTGTCACCACTTGCTGCTTTTTCACTACTTTGCTACACCATTGCCTTCTGCCCACCATGAACTGTTTCTCCTTTGGATGCCCCTCTGCCATGCCAAGTACAAAGAAGGGGCTCTGGGGGGCTTAGAGGAGGACAGCTCTGTAGTCAGGTGCTGAAAATGCTCACAGACACTGCTGTTGGTGGTGGGACGAGCCCAGGCTCAGGAGCAATTCGCTCTGACACAAACAAAACCCCTAATTATGATCCTTTTAAAGGTACTAATTCTTTTTCAGGACAATATCTTAACTTAAGAAATAGTTCAGCATGTAGGCCAACCTTATTACCACCATAGCAAATCATTAGGAAAATTTAAAATGTCCAATAGTACTACAGGTTTTTGTTTACTGAATATTATGTAGCCATTCAAATGATATTCCAAAAACTATATTTTAAAAATTAAATGGATCCCAGTACCCACATATGAAAAAGGGCCGGTGATATCGCTCAGTGGCACAGGCGCCTGCTGGCGCACGAGGTCCTGAGTTTGACCCCTGGTACCCACAAAAAAAAAATTAAATGGGAAAGATACATAATATAAAGTTAAAATTAAAAAAAAAAGCCATATACACAGTATCATCCCATTATGAGTGTTGCTAATTTCTAAAGATATGTTTTCTAAGTTAAAAAAAATAAGCACATGTCAGCCAATGTTAAGGACTATTGTCAAAAGTAAATCAGGAGGAAATAGAAAATAAGACATTAATTTTTTTCTGACAAGTCATAATAAATTATAATAGCCAAGAGTTATGAACACATGACAGATATTGGGTTAAACGTCAGCTCTGTTTCTTCTATAAAGAAACAAAGGCATGAAGGAGTCAAATAATTTTCCCAGAGTCATGCAACATAGTAATTGTCCAGAATTGAAGCACGAAATCTTGACTGCTGTGGGTTATTGTTTTGTCGCTTGGGAATCTGATTCTGAAAACGGGGGTGGGCACTGAATGTTGGTTGAAAAGGTTGGAGAATTAAGCTTTGGGTTGTTTTTCTCCTTGTCATATTAAAGGCCATAGTAAAGAGAGAAAATGTCAGACAGAAGAAGGTTCTTACTTCCGGGGCAACTGGGCTCAGAGCACAGAGGGGCTGCTGCACAGAGGGGCAACTCTGAGGTCACTGTGAAGCTGCAGGTGTGGATGGCTCGTGGCTTTCAGGAGAAAATGCAGAGAGGGTAGAAGCGTGATATTGTTTGCATTTGGTGAGAGTGTTCAGGGTGGGATGGAGGGACAAGGCGTGCGGTGGAGACCTGGAAGAGTAGCAAGCCCAGTCCCATGGGCAGTCTGAGGTGGGCATCAGTGAGCATGGCTTGCTCAGCTGGGTTCCCTGCCAGGACCTCTGTGGTTGGAAGCAGCAGCCGAGAGAAGGGCGCTGTGGAGTCACAGGGGCAATGCCCTAGGACTCACAGAGATGCCCTGAGGAGGCAGGAGTTGGGGCCCATTGAGTCCAGTGCAGCTGAATTTGTAGGAGTTCACTTTGTAATTGGAGACATGAGAGGCAGGGAAGTGCTGGATGGAGGGGAGCCAGAGACTTGGAGATCAGAGCATGCTCCTGCTTGGTGTTAAAAACCTTGGTGATCGTGTGCCAAGTGTGACCGGGGTTTCTCACAGTGAGTGTTGAGAACTCAGACAATGGTAGCAGAGGGTGGGCACACAAAGGGGTAACCTTGGCCCAGTCACCAAGGGACATTCTGAGAAGTCATGCAGAGTGGCGTGCTTGGGAGCAGAGGGCAGGCCCCAGACAGCTGGTGACTTGGACAGACGGGGGGATCCCTGAGCCGAAGGTACAGGAGGAGCTCAGGGGGTCAGAGGAGCACATGGGAACAGACAAGGAAGCCCCTTCCTCCTCTTCCCCTTGAGAAGGGGCAACTGCAGAGTCTACCCCAGATTTCTTGCCCCTCTTTCATGTGTCAGCCACAAGATTCCCAAACAATGTTAACCCTAATTTTACACTTTCTTCCTCTTCTTTTTCTCTGTCTCCTTTTTTTCTAGAGGTACTGGGTATTAAACCCAGGGCCTTGTACATCAAATTTCAACTTCGACATTAATTCTAAACCCATTTCTTGGATGAGGAAACTGAGACTTGGAGAGCTTTGGTAATCTGCCCAAGGCCACGTGGTTTGTATGTGGGGAACAAGGATTCAGTCCTGACTCCAGCACTGCACGGATGCCCATAAGGTTCCTGTGTGAATGTTGGTTAAGCCTCCACAAGGACAGGCATTAACCGGATCCAGGAGACATTTCAGCACCCTGAATCTGTCTCTCCTCCCATCTAGGGAGGAGCCATCGTCAACAGGGACACACAGCGGTGCCTGGAGATTAGGAGGGAGCCCTCAGGCGCCTGTGCGCCTGTGCTGCAGACCTGCACGGCGCAGGCGTGGGAGATACAGTACACCCTCGGAGGCTGGGGCCGGACCGACGCGCTGTGAGCCTGGGACAGCCTGGTGTGGGACACTGGTTCTTGCAGCTGGAATGGCTCCTACCCCAGCACTTCTCAAAGTGGAGAGGGTGTAGGGTGGAGGTGAGTGCCTGTGTTCACTGTGACGTCAGCATGCCATGCAGGGGATGGGAAACCGGCATTGTCAGGTTGACTGTGCTGCTGTGGCGAGGAGTGGAAGCTCTGATGCCTCTTCCCCACTTCCCTTGGAAGATCGTCATATGCATCAATGCCATTCTTGGAAAGTCCTTGAAATAGCCAGCATCATCTGGCAGTTCTGTGGGAGAGAGCAGAGTGAAAATGCAAGTTTATCTTTGACTTCTGCCAACTCTGTTTAGCCTTCCTTCCTGACAGCTACTATGGCCACCTGCCCCAGTCCTCCTTCCCGGCTCACCTGCTTAGAGATGCCCCAGACTGTCTGGGGCTGCTCCTCATGATAGGCAAGATGCTCCTCATGCCCACAGCAGTGCAGCTTCTCAGGGCCACCAGTTCTTCTCCTTTCGGACTGTCCAGAAAGATACAGCAATTAGACAGGTAGCTCTAACAGACTCCTCCTTCCATGCCCCACAGCAGTTCTGTTTCAATGACCAATTTCTCCCATATCAGAGATGCTGGAGAGGAGAGGTAGTACCTCACCTAATCTCAGCTTTGCAAGGAATGGTGCTCAGAGGATGGTAGAAAATCTAGGTCTTTCTGACTTCCTCTAAGTAGGCTGTAACAGTTAATGACTTGATCTCACCTATTTCCCCCTACTACCCATGAAAATTATGGGAAAAATGAGAGCCATCTCTTACCAAGGCACAGAAAAAGAATGAAAATTAACATCCAGGAATCTTATGGCTGTTTACTTGATAAAACATCCTCTATCCTCAGTTGGTGGGTTGAGAACTATCCAGAGCTGACAATATTTGGTGTGGTTTTGGAGGCTGGCAGAGGGGGCTCCGTGGTGGAGAGAGGGAAGAGGTCCCTCCTTCAGAGAACCACTTTCTCCTTAGCCCCACATCACAGTGATTCTAGGGATGAATCTGGGAATCATCAGGGTTTCCTTAGGCACCAGGCAGGAAAGACATCAGTAGTTTATCACAGAATTAAATTGACTAAGACATTTCAAAATGAGCTTTGAAAGCATACAAGTCATAAGTATACTGTCTGGTAAAAATTTCACAGTGAATACATGTATATCAAGAATTAAAGCATGGTCATGATACAATTTTATTATGAAAAACTAAGGGATGGAATAAATATTAAGCAAGTGTATAACTTCTAGCATCTGCCTGGTACGATGAATGGAAAATGTAATTGTTAACAAAGTTTTAAAAATGTATGTACCTAATAGAAAGACAAAAGGCACAATAACATTAGACATATGAAAAGATGTTTAACTCATTCACAGATAAATACCAACTAAAAGTATATCGAAATCCCTTTCCTCTTAAATTGATGGTACAGAGTGATTTCCAGTGTGTTTTGTTAGGTGAAAAGAAAAATAGCACCTGTACTATGTATGTTTTCGGTAGGAAATAAGGGGGAAATATACACATGTCTGTTCATTTCTGAAAAATGAAACAAGAAGGATAAACCAGAAACCAAGATTGGCTACAAAGAGTGGCCAAGGTGGTTGGGAATGGGGTGTAAAGAATTGGGGGATAAGAACAGGGTAGAAGGCATGGTGGTGCACACCTGTAATCCTAGGGAGGCTGAGGCAGGAAGATTGCCATGAGTTCAAGGGTAGCCTGGGCTACATAGTGAGACCCATCTCAAGAAAAAAAAAAGAAAAAGAAAAAGAAAAAAAGGAACAGGTTAGAAGGGAGGCCAGGGGAGTGGCATTTTTCTATAGTTTTGACACTTAAAATAATATTTCATATGTTCAAAATATAAATACATAAAACCAGAGATAGAAACCTAAAATGGATTATAAATAAAACAAGTGAACCTAACTATATTTTTGTTTTAAATGAAAACACATGCACGTGCACACACACACAGAGTGTGAGCACACTTAGCATGCAGCTTCCAGATCATGGTTTCTAAATACATTTCAGTAAAAGGAATTAGGGCTTCTTGGAGAAATAGCTAATTTCTGTGGCCGGACATATTCCTACGTTAGAAAGGGAGGAGCTGCTCGAAGGTTGACGGGAATATGTGCAAACCACAGCAGCTCTGTTGAAAGGCTTCCCTACTGGCCAACACTGGGACTATTTGAGCATTAAAATCAATAATGATCACAATAGATTATAAACCACATAATCAAATCAGAATCCATGAGTTCATTCAGGTGAATGAGTGAGGAGAAGCTCTTCTTTACAGGAGAGCACCAACTAACCGGTGCTGAAGGGATTATGGAATTAGAAAACCACCATTTGGCACACACCATAGTTAAAATAGTTTCTGGTAAGAATCACCAGTGGATGCTAAGATGAGTGGGTGAGGAGAAACAGGACACACACAGTGTCAAAGTAACCCCCACCCTAAGACATTTATGAACTGCAGAGGGTAACTAGGAATTTCATGGTGGAGAAAGCTGGCAGACACACTTAAGTGAGTGATCAACATAAACATCACCGGTTGTTAGACAAATGGACATCATTTGCTTCCTGATACAACATACCAAGAAGCACAAAAATTGCTTCTGTGTATTCCTGCCCACAACACAGAACTCGGCCTTAGAATCTTGAGAAAACATCAATTAAACCCAAATTGAGGGACGCTCTTTAGAAGAAATGTTCTGTATGCTTCAAAAAGTTAACATCATGAAAGATAAAGGAGTGATTGAGGAACTGTTTCATATTAAAGGAGACTGAAAGGACAGGACAACTAAGTTTAATATATGGCCTTGGGTTGGATCCCAGACCTGGAGGAATTTTTCCTTCCTTTGTTTAAAAAGAACAGTATAAAATTGATGAAATTTCAATAGGATTTGTTGACTAGATAATAGCACTGTACCTGTGTTATTTTTCGGATTTCAATCCTTGTACTGTGGTTCTATAAGAGAATAATATCCTTTATGAAAATTTTATGAATTTTATGAGTGAGTTGGGGAATGGGACATTATCTCTGAGATTTTATATAGATGGATAAATGATAGATGACAGATAGAGCTAGGCATGATAAGATAAATGAATCTGGATGAATAGTGAAGAGTATACAAGAATTCTTTGTACTATGGTTGCAACTTTTCTGTAAGTCTAAGATTATTTCATAGTAAAAATATTTAAAACAAATCCAAACAAAAATTTCTTCCTAGGCATATGGAAGTCCCTCGTGTATAGTCTTTCTTTCCACAGTTTTATTTACCTAAGGTCAGCAGTCGCCCAAAAGCATTAAATTGAGAATTCCAGAAATAAATGATTCCTAAGTTTAAAATAACATTTATTACAGTGTATTGTTATAATTGTTCTAATCATCATTATTAATCTTATTGGGACTAAAAATTAAACTTCACCACAGACAGGCTTGTATAGGGGAAAATGTACATATAATGTTTGGTACAGTCCATGGTTTCAGGCTCTCCTGGGGGTTTGGAATGTACTCCTGTTGGCTACATTAAATATCTCTTCCTGTTAAACTGTAGCTGTAAGGAATGGCAGCGCAACCAAACTTTGGTGTCCTTTATTCCTAAGGGGAAATCTGTAATTCTCTGATGCATTATGTTGCTAGCACAGGAAGCTCCTGCAGCCCAGGCTTCCTAGAGGTTGTGAGCTTCCTCCTGCAGCTCTGACCTGCAGGGAGGCCTATTAGCTAGGAGGAGGGTGTCGGGTTGCTTCTTTTGTTCTTTTTTTTTTTTTTTTTTTTTGGTACCAGGAATGGAACTCATGGCCTCCCACTTGCCAGGCAGGCGCTGTGCTGCTGAGCTACATCCCCAGCCCTTTCTTTGTTCTCAAATCCCACCATTACTTGTCGAAAGTCCTGTATGGAATTCTGCTTCCCTGGTCATGGTCTACTTCCCGCCTTCATCAGTCAGGGCTCTTGAAGGTCGTCCATCACTTGCTTTAGTTGGTGAGGAACCTGTTCCCTTGGCAACCACATAAATTATTCACTGACTCTTCTCTGGGAGTTTTGGGAACAGAGTGCTCTGAGAGTTACCTACAGCAGTAACCAGGACGGGTGTTTACTACTTGATGACCTTGAGTACAAGGAGTCACTGAAACCTTATAGGAAAGTAATTCTGGGCTCACCCTTTGAGTTAGATTTCTGGAACTGTGATCCTGCCATTCCCTCCCTCTGGCCCAGAGACTCCTAATCCCTAGGGTGACTTGCAATGCCCATCCTCCCCATCCTAATTACCTCTGGTTTTCCTCAAGGATGCCCCTGATGCTCTCACGGGTCCTTGGGGACAGTCATACTAGCATCCTTGGGGAACCACACCACTCTTAAAGCTGCTCTCGTCATCTCCACAGTAGCAGGCTTTTTTCCTCTTTCACTCAACCTGTCCCAAACTAAAGTTACAGAGCAGGTCAGTTTGGTCCTCCCCACTGTCGCTTCAGACTAAAACCTCAAGCATTGCATCTTGGATCTGCTCTTCTCTTTACTGCAGTCTGTACAGCTCTGGGATTTTGGTTCTTTTCCAGGGGAACCAGGCCTGGATACCGGGTCATTGCCATCTTATGCTCTGGGCCCTGAGCATTGTCTACACCAGGTTTAAACAGCCCTGCTCCATCTTTGGAGCACACGACTTCCTCACCCTTGTGAAATGTAAGGGACAAACAAATGGAGACTCTAGCATCTTTAAAGTTAATCTCTTAGAGTCCCTTTATTTTTACTGCTAATACACTTTCACAATGGAAAATGTGATATTAGCTAATTTCCTGAAATTAGGAAAATTTATAAACTCCTTCGATAGAGATTGAATTAAATAGAGTTAGGTCAGTAATGCCATAGTGAGTTAATTATCATCTAGATCTGTGGGTAAAGTCGACTCGTAACTTTTAAGTTATAATTTTAACAAATGCAGTCTTCTTCCACAATTGTTTTAACAAATGTAATTTTAAGAAGCAAACTTGTCTCAAGCTCACAAGTCTGTTATCATCAGAACTATAAAAAGCCAAGCTCATAATATTACCAAAAAGCTGTTTGGCCTCTTTAGAAAACAAACAAATAAACATTACTGTAATAGTAATTTAGCTTATAAGTAAGCAGTTGGGGATAAAAGGGTCAGATAAAAGAAAATAGTACACGCCAAGTTAAAAGCTAACTCAAGTAATGCAGCTAGTTAAGCTTAAAAATAAAAACACAGAAAAAAGGTTCTTCTGCAGAACATGCTAGGGTAAGTAAGAATGGAGGGATAAGAGCCACTTTGCCTGAGGAAAAGGTTATTTTGCAGAGTGTGCTAAGTTAGTTGACAGGCCCTCCCTACCTCCAGACCGGACTTCGAGGAACATTTATAATGTAAAATAATTGGTTTTTTTTGAACCAAGCAGAGTAACTGACTTTTTCCTGTGGTCTGCTTATTCATATAAGAGCAGGACAAAGAAGATAATTTGGACTTCCATTTGGAATACCCTCCTGGTGACAGGAGTGCTTTCTCTTCTCATTATTTCCAAAAAATACTCTCCTAACTGCCTCCTTTTGTCTGTGATTTCATTCTTCAATTGTGTGAGATGACAAGCTTGGTATGTGCATAATTAATTGTTCCACCACCACCACCACCACCATCACCACCATCACCACCACCATCACCACCATCACCACCACCACCATCACCACCATCACTATCACCACCACCACCGCCGCTGCCACCACCACCATCACCACCATCACCACCATCACCACCACCACCACCATCACCATCACCACCATCACCACCACCTTCACCGCCGCCGCCGCCACCGCTGCCACCGCCACCGCCACCACCATCACCATCACCACCACCATCACCACCACCACCACCACCATCACCACCACCACCACCATCACCACCATCACTATCACCACCACCACTGCCGCCACCACCGCCACCATCACCACCATCACCACCACCATCACCATCACTACCACCACCACCACCACCACCACTAATAGGGAAAGTCAAGAGCTTAAGCCCTCTGACCCATGTTTTTACCAGCCCCCACTTTCTGCCTCCGGGTACAAGGCCCCATAACCCCTCCCAACAGATAAAGTTCTGAGCTTGTCTTGTAAACATGAGATGTTCCAATTGACTTCTGTCTCTGTAATACTTCTAACCTCAGGACATAACACCTTCAGACTTCAGTTTTGTAAAATTCCACTTTGCTCAACATTGACCTAGCCCAACCCCATTTAAACTATAGTATAAAGCCTCCCCTATCCCACTATTTGTGGCCCAGATTTCAGAGTACATAACTCCTTTGGGTCACAGCCAGCTAATGAATGTTGGTTCCCTCCATTTCTCTGAGTGTTGTTCGTGTGCCTGCGTCACCAGTAAGGCTGATTCTGCCATAACACCACCACCACCACCATCACCACCATTCCCCCTCTCCCTGGCATAAACTCAACTTCATGACAAAAAGGCAGGAAATACGCATCATTTAAGCTTTAAGTGATGAAGGAGATATGTCAACAGTCCCTAATATTGTTTTTCTCAAATAAGTCATACTGGCCAGGCCAGGAGTTGTTCTTTCAAAGTAAGGTGTAGATCTTCCATTCACTGAAGGTTCTTTATTTACTACTAAATGAGCCAGTGATTCTCTTTCTAATACACTGTCCAGCCAAGGCTGAATTTAAAAAATGGGGCTCTGCTTTCCTATTTCCACAGGGCCTTGGGGATGGGGCCGGGTACAGCCCCAGAATCCCACTATTTCCCCCTCATCTAGCTTCTGCTTCCCTTTCCAGAGGGACTGCATGGGGGCTTTCCCATGGGTCTACAGCATGTCTCGTCTAATCTTTCCATTTGAAGATTCCTTCCCAGTATGCACAGGAAATTTCTGTTTCTCCAGATCCCACCTTCCAAGAAAAATCAATTGAAGATTTAAAAGAACAGAAAGAGATTTATAACACCCCCGAGAGAATTAAAGCTTTGTGAGCCACAGATGTCACTGGTGTGAAGGAATTCATTGATGTCAAATGAACACAGAGCAAGAAATGATTAAGGTCGATATTTTTAGAAACCAGGACAGGAGTATGGAGAAAAAAAGCAGTCATGATCTAATAAGCTGGTTGTCTTTGGGTATAGCAAATGCTATGCTATAAATGTGTATTTGTGTGCTGCATCTAATGGTTAGTAATTGTTGCAAATATAATACATATTAGATTTTTTTTTTCAGTTCTGGGAACTGAATCCAGGGTCTTCATGCTGCAATACATCTCCAGCTCTGCTTTTATTCTTTATTTTGAGACAGGGTCTCACAAAGTCACTAAGTTGAGGCTGGGCTCAAACTTGTGATCCTTTTGCCTCAGCCTCCCAGAGTGATGTGGTTACAGACGTGGGCCACCAAGTCTGGTTTAAACCAAGTGTTTTTAAATACTTTGGAAACAGTTTCCTAGCAGTTATCTGCAGTCTCCGTGTGTGTGTGTGTGTGTGTGTGTGTGCGCGCGCGCTACAGTTGGCCACGAGGAGCATGGCTGGGTGGATAGCAGCCTTTGTACAGTGTCTGGTAAGAGAGCCCTGGCAGGATCATGGTGGGTTTCATGTAGTGAATGTGTTCAACAAGTTTCTGCTAACTTTTAAAACTGTAAGATCATCTCTCTAGGGCAGGAATCCTCCACAACATGAATCACTACAGATGGAGTACAGTGATGTGCATTCCCAGCTCCTCCTGCTCTGGGGGGTGGGGAACATAAAGACACAGGTTGCAGTGAGAATGGTAACAAAAGGCATCCAAGAGCAGCCTGGATACTAGCACCACAACACCAGGAATCCCCTTCTTCCCCAGGCTGCCACAGCAGCTCCTTCATGCAATCTATGCCTAGCCTGAGGAAGTTTCTTTCTTATGGCTTGGGCCCAGGTACTGGGTAGGTGCTAGAGGCTGGTACAGGACTGAGGAGGGAGGGCAGAGGCTGGTCAGGGTACAGAGAGTGTCACAGACTGGTACCGGGTGGTGTCACAGATTGGTGCAGGTTGCAGGCCAGGATCAGAGTTTGATCAGAGTGCAGGTTGGTACAGGGTGCAGGCAGGCATCACAGGCTTTAATTCAGAATGCGCAGCAGTGTCACAAGTGGTCAGGGTGCAGATTGGTGCCACAGGATGATTCAGAGTACAGAGTGGTGTCACAGGCCTGTCAGGGTGCTGGGTTGTTTCACTGGCTGCTACAGGGCAGAGGGTGTAGGGCTGTGTCACTGGCTAAATTGGGTATAGGGCAGTGTTACTGACTGGTCAGGGTGCAGTGTGCTGTCAGGCTGGGTCAGGGCTGTGTCAGGTTGGTGCAGTGTAGTTTCAGAGGCAGGGTGCAGAGTGGTGTTACCAGCTGGCAAACTGTACCCAGTAGGTTCTACTAAGTGTATGGTGCAGACCAGTGGGCATCGATACTCTGCTTTTAAACTTTTGACTCTGTCTCCATGCTCTGGACCCCACTTGCCAGCCACAGCCAGGCACTGCATCAGGACCAGAAGAGCCTGGGATGCAGCTGCTGTTGCTGTGAGGATGGGCAGCCTCCAGCCTCACCTGCAGTCCTGAGCAGGAGTGCTTCATCCCTCAGTTCCTTGTCATGGTTAAGCCAATAGTGGTAGTGGATAGAGGAGACAGAGAAGTCTGGGGACCGCAGACTGGTGACGCAAGGCTGGTGAGATATGAATGTGCCTGGAGGTGTGGCTAGGACAGGACCGGCAGGGCACAGATCCTGTGGGTGACAGAAAGGAGGGTCCCCAGGGTGCTGGGCTTCAGCAGCTGCTGTTGCAGGATCCTATGGCCCAGAGTCTTTCCAAGAGGCTCTGGAAGCAGCAAGGAATGGTTCAGGGTGGAAGGGTCCACAGCTTAGTCTGGGCAGTGGCCAGGTAGGAAGGAGGCCCCTGTCTGTGGTGATCACTTCTCTCACGCCTGTCCCTGCAGCGGGATTCT
The DNA here is from genome assembly GCA_028451465.1 of Erethizon dorsatum. NCBI lineage: Eukaryota > Metazoa > Chordata > Mammalia > Rodentia > Erethizontidae > Erethizon > Erethizon dorsatum. The sequence continues at coordinate 29,094,922 of CM051831.1, forward strand.
GGGGGCTTTCTCCCTGTGCCTGAGGTTTGCTGGCTGCTGCCCATGCCCAGATGTTAGCTCCTTTGTATCCAGTTAACTCAGCCTCAGCGGAGCAGGCACTGCTTCACACTGATCTGTAGAATAATCTGCTCTTTGTCTCTTTCAGGATGGAACAACAGGGAGTTTTCAGTCCTGAACACTTTGTCCAATGGGCCTTTAATCATGGACAGGCTATTTCCCATAGAGGACTCTTCTTCATCATCCTACCTAGTTCTTAGGGTCTTGAGAAGAGCTCTGTAAAGGGAGCACGGCTCCACCTGTAGGACTCACCTCACCTGTCCCCCCTGGACTGTTTGGGAACAGGGAGAATTCCTTATTCCCTGATAAACAGCACCCTTATAAAGCGAATGCATCTTATGTATCTACCTCCCCCCACCAATCTGAATGCTCAGCAGCCAAGCCAAATTCAGAGAGAGAGAGGGAGAGAGACAGAGAGAGACAGAGAAAGACAGAGAGAGATAATGCCGTCAGCAATGTGGCAACACCCAGCGCCTGTGCAGAAGCAGTCTTGCTGTGGTCATCCACCCTTGCTCCTCAAGTGAGGGTTAATAGCTTGAGCTTTCCCAAATACTCTGTTTATGCATAGAGGAGCTTGGAAAAAAGTCATCCAGGGCCAGTTCCAACCAAAAGTCAAGGAAAGGAGGTTCTTAAAAGAGAAGCCAAGGTGCCCAGAAAGGTGGCTGTGGCTGGGTGGGGTCCCCTTGGGCAAACTGACCAGTCTCCAACCCCTCCTTACATGCAATGTGGCCCAATAAACAGGCGACTGTTCTGAAATCCAGCCCACCTGGCCTGGACCAGAGGGGTCTGGGAGACCCAGGGGTGGGAAGGCTGGAGGTAGGCATAGCCAACTGAGCTCTGGGCCAGCGCCCTGTCTGTCTTCACTCCTTCCTCAGATCCTTTTGAATGCAGACAAGATCAAAGGTTCCCACTTGCCTTGGCTGAAGGAGAGAGAGGAGAGAGAGAGAGAGAGATTGATTCATAGGAGTATTTTCATAATGGGATCTTGGTTACTGTAAAAACCTGACTATGAACACTTATTCCAGGCCAGCTGTTGGCACCAGATGTTGTAACAAGGATTGACTTCTGCCCTTGCCTCCTTTTCAGGCAAGCATGGAAAAACTCCATTTGGCAGCTCTTTTCCCTGAAATAACAAGAACAGAGACAAATAGCCTAGGTTTAAAAAAAAAAAAAAGAAAGAAAGAAAGAAAAAGAAAGGAAGAGAAAGAAAGAGAAAACTTTATAGAGAATCAAGGATTCTCTTCTAATATGATTTGAATAAAAAAAGACCTTTATTTCTGTCACCATGCCCTGAATGTTTGGGGTTATAAATGGGCCTCTAGACTGAGTGTTTAGGTCAGTTCAACAGCGGCAGCTAGGAGCAGAAAAACAAGAGTATTTAGAAGCCACATAGTCACATAGAAAGTTGAATTAAACCCATGAGTCAGAGACTATGAAAGGCCTGGGCAAAGCTGCTCCCCACAGGTGTGGCTCCTAAGAGTAGATGTTGTTCCTCCAGTCTGAGACCGGGTAACAGACTGTTTTTCTTTACTCTTGGATGCACTTTCTGGCTCCTACCACAGACATCCATGCAGAGAGGAAAAGAACTGTTTATATTCTCTTGTGTTGCTGTCGGAGACTTCATGTTTTTGAGAAGCCTGACCTAGATATACCAAGGTTATGCAAATTTAGTCATGCTTCATTTGAATTTTATAGGTTTCTTTCTATTTTCCCCTTTCTTCCAACCTACAGTCCTAATTTTCATCTTTTCTCATCTCACACTTGGCAGCCTGGAGTTAAATGATGCACAAAGGGAATTTGGGCCAGTGGGAATCAGGGATGGGGTTGGAAGGGGTGGGAGACAGTGTGTGAGTCAGGTCTTGGCTTAGGAGGCCTTTGGGCAAAGGCGAGATTTGAGGAGGTGAGCGAGGAGGAGAAATGAATGCTTTCTTTTCAAGAGGCTCCTGACCGTTTGGAGGAGGTGGCAGTGAGTGAGAAGATATGTAGAATCAGAAACAAAGAGAGCCCTGGAGGAGTGAAAGAGCAAGGAAGGGAGGCAGCAAGCCCCAGGAGAGAAGCAGTGTTACATCTGTGTCGGGCTAGGAGCAGACAAAGCAGCCAGCTGAGCGTCTTCCACGGTACCCTCTCTCTAAGGAATACATAAACACAGGACTGCGTCACACTTGTGCTTTATTTGTCATTGCAAAAGTAACACATGCACATTTCGAGCATTTTCAAAACACATAAATGCAAAATCGGTCAGAAAAAAACAAGCATATTCTGCATGGTTGAGGGAGTAATTATAAATTTCTCTTTATTTCTTTTTAAATTTTTCTTTGGATCTATGTATCTGAATATGTTTATATACTTTATAAAATTAAGAAATGCTGGATATGTAGTTGTAGCTTGATTTTTTAAATTTAATATTTTATGGCTCGCTCATGAGTCTACCATTTATGGATATTGGGACACTATCTGTAGAGAGACAGAAGTTTCTAGTGCAGACTTTCGAATATCATTCCATAGAACAGTGCCTGGGAGAATCTCTTTCAGGCTCAGGTGTCCTATGGAGCAAGGTCCTTTCTTGCTTTTCAGCCCAGCAGAGGTACCTGCATCTCTGAGCAGGAGGAAGGTGGAGAAGAGACCACTCTCCCAGAATGCACTGGGAGGAACCGGGAAGCCAGGGCTGGGCTAGTTCTGTTCCTAAGTGTTGTTGTTTATCAAGTGTCTGTTACATTCTGGGCATAGGAGGCTATGCCAATGCTATTTATCACCTCCAAACAATCTAATAAGATAGGTGCTATTATCTGTACTTTCCAGACAAGAGAGCTAAGACTGAGGGGTCAACACACCAGCCCAAGGTCACACAACTGGGAAGTAATCTAATGAATGGGGGCCTCAATTTGTGTTTCCAAGAGTGTAGCAGAATAGAAAGATAGTCTTTGAAATAAATAAAAAGCATGCAGTTGATAAAATCTAGCTCCCTTTGAAATGATAAATTAATAAGTATTTGCTGGATGAAAATGTTATTACTCTCTCTTTGCTTTAATGTGGGAAGTCCGTTTATCTGATTTTCCCTGTTAGGGTTTTGCATTCATTCATTCAGCCTCTACCTTCAAGAAATAGCACAGTGGGATTAGCCACATATACACCAACTATGACATCTGTAATGGTTACTGCCATCACGAATGAATCATGGCTGAGAAGACACAGAGGTGTGAAGATTGAATGCTTGGTGAGAGTCAAGAGGGCTTCAGAATGAAGGTGATATTTCTCTCCCTGAGTCTCCATAATTCATCTGTGGAATGACAGAATTGGATGAGTGTGACTCTGGGCTTCAGCAATTCTAGAATTCTTACTGTCTTCTATAGATTCGTCCCTGGCAGGGCAGCTCCTTTCTACATGTGGATAGCCTCATCCTGAGCCCAAACTGGACAGTGACCTCCAAAGGCCCCCTCTACAGAAGTGGTAAGCCCCCTCCTTGTTTTGCCAGGTTGTGCTCAGCTCAACTACAAGTTCAAGCTCTACCTCCTTTCCTCATATCACTCTTTCCCTCTTTCAGTGCTTTTCACCAACATCTTTCAGTGATGGGTCAATATCTGTTCTTCCCTCTCCAGCACAATTCCTTGGAGAGATAGACCTTGAGGTCAAGATTCACTCTGATTGGGCTCTGTATCCTTCAAGGTGCTAACATAGCTCTTTGCTTATAGATCTTCACTCCATGTGGACAAATGTCTCCTTTGGAATTTTACAAGCAATTTAAAAGTGCCTCCGTTAGTTTTCTATTTCTATTTCTATTCATGAACAGTGCCTTAAAACAAGTTCATCACCTCACATTGATTTTTGTATTAAATATATCATCTTTCAGTTCTGGAGGCCAGAAGTATGAAATGGGTTTCACTGAGCTGCCTGCTTTCCTGGCCTTGTGGCCTTTGTCCATCCATGATGTCAGTAGTGACTTGTCAAACCTTCCTTCCATTTCACCATCCTGACACAGATTTTTTAGCCTCCCTCGTCCATCTTCTAAGTATCCTTGTGATTACACTGGGCCATCTGGATAATCCAGGATCATCTCCCCATCTTACATTCAGTTGATAGGCAATTTTAATTCCATGTTTCCATGTAACATTTTCCAGGGATTAAAATGTGACCATTTTTGGAGAGCCTATTATTCCACCTACTGCAATACCAAGTGATTTTTCTTCAATATTCTGCTTATTAAACCATGCGCTCACACATCCATGTAGTATTTGTTGAACTACTACTGCGTTCTATGTGCTGTGCTAGGCACTCAGAAGTAAAAAATACATGGTGCATAGAGTGGTAGGAGATCAGAATAAACAATGGCCATGAAGTCTCACCAACACTGTAATGAGTCTGTGCAGAGGGAACTCTGGGCTAAGAGAAGAGGCATCAAACCCAGGCTGCAGAAAGAGATGGCTCAACCTGAGCTTTATGGAGACTGGGACTAGAGATGGAGGCTACACAGAGAGAGCAACATTTGCAAAGAGCTGGGTGGCATGATGTGCTCTGGGAGTCCAGATAGCCCAAACCGCTGAAACATAACCTGCCCTCCCCTCACTCTTCCTGTGCCCTCCTTAAAGAAGAGAGTTGATACTGGATAGGTAAGAGTGAGAGATCATAGTGGATCTGTGTGAAAGTGAAGGAGCTGGTTTTATGCTATAATTCTTGGGAAGAAAAGAAATGATAGTGGGCTATGTGCCAGCTGTATATGACTTCCCAAATGCTACATTTTGGATGACGGGTGTTTTTTCAAGGGCACATGTGTTGAAGTCTCATCCCTAAGGTGAAGCTATTGGGAGATGGTGGAACCTTTAAGAGGCGGGGCCTAGTGGGAAGGTGTTAGGTCATTGGGGGTGTGGCTTCAAAGGGGATTATGGGAGCCTTGCCCCTTCTTCTTTCTCTCTTTTATTTCCTGGTTCATGGTGAAGTGAGTGGTTTTTCTCTACTGTATGTTTCTACCACAATGCACTTCCCAAAACAATGGAGCCATTATCCAACACTGTGAGCCAAAATAAACTTTTATCCTAGGTTGATTATCTCAGGTATTTATCATAGTGATAGAAAACTATCACATCAAGTATTCTTCCTTACACGGCCACAGCTTTCTTCCTTCCAGAAGCCGCACTGAGTCTGTCTTTTTCTAATGTGAGTACAGTGTAGCTGTCCTCTGTCCCTGTCACCAGCCTCCTTGGATTTGCATTGCCCCTGTTGGCTAAGATTGCTTTGTGGTTCTCGAAGGTGACTTTGCAGCATCTCTTTCCTATTATGCCCAGGATCTGGTCCTGATTAGCTCCCTCCTTCAGCTTTCTTTTCCCCAGAGCCATCTTCATTAAGGTCCTAATTAGGACAGCATCAGTGAACTATGAACGCATCTGTATAAAATGATTGCTTGTCTCAGCAGATTTTTTGCTGCTTTGAAAGCAGCAGCAGAAGAGATGAGGAGGCAGGTGGGTCATGATGGCAAAAGCTGTGGTTTTAGTCGGGAGGTCTGGCTGTGAGTCCCAGCTCAGCCATTTAAAAAACACCTGATGTTGGGGGAGTCACATACGTTCTTTGAGTCTCAATTTCATAAGTATAGCATGGGAGTTGTGGCAGTCAGAATAGGGTAAGTGCTGTAACCAAAAGTTTAGTAGTTTTACCCAGTACAAATTGGTCATCCAACAATCCAGTGTGGGTGCTCCTGGTTAGGTGGCTCTGCTGCTTAGCTGCCCTCCAACTGTGATTCAGACTCAGGACCCATCCGTCTTATGGCTCCCTCGGCTCCCTCCAACCACTTAGTCCCCAAAGTCCTCCCTATTGGGCCAAAAGGAGAGAAAATGCTAAAGTTGGCACAGATTTATGGGCTAGGCCAAGATTTGACCCACATTCTGTGGGGCAGAACTCAGGCACATGCTAATTAAGTGACAGGGAAGCTGGGAAGTGTAGTCTAGCATTGTGCCCAGAAGGAAAAGGAAATGATTTATGGAAAAACTAGTCAGTCTATCCAACTATCCAACTATAAAGATGAAATTGCTTCTAGAATTAAATTAGCTAAGTAAGTACTAGTGCTTACAGCAGGGTCTAACACCTGGTAAGTGTGTGTGTGTGTGTGTGTGTGTGTGTGTGTGTCCACACACTTGCACATGAGCCATGTAGAATGTCTCAAAGAACAAATGCTTCAGGAAGGAAATGGAAATTGTGGGCTGTGAGAGCAGTTCTTCTTAATGTTTTCTTTTAAAGTATAGTGTACCAGGAAAAAAGACTTGGTAAGAAATAGACCATTAGCATCAGTAAAAAAAATACTCCACAGGAAAATATAGTCCATTAGCCCTGAGCACCCTTAGGAAAGAGCTTTTTGTCTAACAGAACTGCTGCTTCTGAACTCCAGCTCTGCTAGCATAGCTGGTGGCATTCCTTATCTTCCTTTGCTGTATTTTTCCTGCTAATTGCTCCTCTTACCCCAGCCCCAAGTCACACACACACTAATTCCTCTCATTGAAGATTATAATGAGAGCTGAATTGGCAGCAGTGTTAAAGGGGGGATGGATTAGATCAGACAAGATAATTAAGAGGAATAATAGGAGAGCCTAGGCCATTTAAAGGAGAATTAAGTGAAATCTGGGCTGAGAGAAAGGTCTAGAGTATTTAAAACTTTGCAACTGAGTGTGCATATTGATTGGACAGAAAGTAGAGAGAATGCTAATGTCCATACTTTGTAATCAAGAAAGACTTTGCCTACGCCACCATCAGGGCCCCTGTGTCTCCAATCCACTAAGGATTCTCATCTCCCCCCACCCCCAGAGTGGAGGGAATTCCCCCCTTCTTGCACATTTTGGGGGATGATATTTTTATTTGAACAAGTATTTATTTTTTTTTTGTAAGAACATAAAAAGAGACCATTTCTTCTCCCTTTCACCAGTTCAGGCTCTACCTTGGAGAAAACAACAGGAAGAAACTATTAACTGATGTGTGCTGCTTTTACAGCCATCCTGTGGGACAGATCCATCTCCACTGCACATCCAATTATTGAGAGTTGCAATAGGTTTAGTGACCAACTCTGCGATTAGAAGGCAGACAGGGGGCTCTAATGGTGACCCAAGAAGCATGTCCCTCTCCAAAGATGTCCAAGAGTGGATCATTAGCAGAGAGCTGCAGCCACACATGCAGGCTGCAGAGAGTGATGATGAGGACACATTGGGACAAAGGGACACGACAAGTTAAAGTGAAATAACGACTGCTGCTCAGGGTGCAGAGCTCTTATCCAGCCTCCAGCTATTCCTGCTCTTCTTGGGGGGTGGGGAAGGCTGGAGGCTTCCTCTGCCTGAGAATAAGAGCAGAAAAATGAAAAGCAGCCTGGTCTTGGGGCGGGTAAGAGGGAAAGAGGGCTTCAGGGCTTGGCTCATGGAGAGGAAGAGGATGAAGAACAGGCCAGACAGGTGAATGCGGAAGACGTAGGTCTCAGGATCCCAGGCCCAGAGCTGCTCAGGGTTTCTGTTTCAGAAAGGAGGGGACAAGGACTAATGCATAGCCTTCTTCACCACTGAGATGAAGGAGAACTCCATGGCTGTGCCTCCCTTTTACTAGTTTTGCTTTTCCTTGTAGAGAAGGAACCCATAGCAGAGACGCCCTTATAAGAAAGAGCTGTAATGTATGGTTGTCTATACCCTGGGCTTGAATTCCAGCTCTATCATATACCAGCTTAGTGAGCTTGAGGGAAATTTCAGTAAACTCTCTGGGCCTCAGAAATCAGTGAGGATCAGAAGAATAAGGTGTGTAAAGCAGCATCATGTCTGGCACATCACAATAACAACAAAAAGTTAAATGATATTGTGAAAAAAAAAAGCTTAGTTTGGCTAGGAGAGGACTGGAAATTTGGGCATAGTTCATTTTCTTGTTGCTGAAACAAAATACCCAAAATTAAAGGAGGAAAGCTTTATTTGGCTCACAGTTTGTAGATGTTTCTGTTCAGAGGTTGGCTGGCTCCAAGGCAGAGTGGCATGGCAGAGGGGCATCATACAGAAAAAATAGTTCATGGCAGGCAGAAAGCAGAAGGCAGCAAGGCAGCAAGCAGCAAGCAACAAGCAGTGACCCTCTTTCTGTCCCAGGGTGGGCCTTCCCATTATCCACTCCCAGAACTATGCCAAAACAATCAGGGGACTAATTTAGTAACCACACACGATTGATCTCGGCATCACACTCTTAATCCCAGCATTTCATACTCTAGATCCAGCCACCTCTGAAAAGCCTCACCAATGACTGCATGAGGCTTTGGTGGGACATCTAGACACAAGCTAGAACAGCAAGAATCCAGAGAAAACCACAGAATTTTCTCAGTGTTAACCAAAATCTGAAGGACTTTGTTCATGAGAGTTTCAACTGGAGTCAGGAGATCTGGGTCCTTGTCATGGTGCTACCACTAACAAGTTGTGGGGTCTGCAGGCAGCTTCAGTAAGTCTCTTAGGACTTGGTTTCATTTTTAAAACAGAGATAATGCTAAAAGCTTGGTATTCTTTGTAGGGAATTCGAAGACAAACTTGACATCACCTTGCGGAAGGTAAGAATCCAGATGGCTGGCCAATTACTGTCCAGGATGGCTGATTTTTAAAGGTTGGAGGCTAGAGTGGCCTGGGTGTAGGAAGTTCTAGAAGAAGAAGAGAGAGCAGGGAGGGACATAGAGTGAGAGAACTAGAACTTAGGAGCCCTCAGACAGGAGGCGGAAGGACTGAGAGTACCCATAGACTGGCTGGGTTATAACCAGGGAGAATCAGGTTCTACAACGAAGAGTGAAGGTAGAGAGCATTTGAAAGACTATTTAGTTTTGGGCATTTCAAAGTACAGGGGCTGAAGGCATAGGGGTGAAATGTGAAAATAAAAACAACACCAACAATAATAATTGTTTTTTATTGAGTTAATTACCATTGACTTATTCAACATGTATGGAATGCTCTCTATGTGCCAGATGACTTTACATGCTGGGGACAGGTACATCAGTGAACAAAACAGAAGAGAGTCCCTCTACTTGTGGCCTAAGCAGAAGAAGAGATGTTTTTAAAAATAAATATATATGCCGAGACAACTGTATATTCGCACTTGTACCTGTATTTTACAGCGTATAAAAAATTTAATTCAAAATGGACTAAAACCTAAAGGTAAGAACAACTATAAAATTCTTAGATGAAAACATAGGCATAATTTTTGAGATCTTGAACTCGATGATGAATTCTTAGTTTTGACAATAAAAGCACAAGCACAAACAGAAAAAGTTAGATAAAATTTACTATGTCCAATTCAAAGCATTTGTGCTTCAAATGTGCTATCAAGAAAGTGAAAAGACCACTCACCATTTTTTCTGTCAACCTACACCTGATATAAAACAGTTCACTAATTTAAAAAAAGACAACCCATAAAGTGAGAAAAATACTGCAAATTATACATCTGATTAGGGACCTGTTTGTGTAATTTATAAATAACTTTACCTGGGCAAAAGATCGGCAGACATTTCTCAAAAGAAGATCTACAAATTATTAGCCACCAGGGGAGTGCAAACCAAACCACAGTGAGATGTCCCTTCAGATTCACTAGGAGGAAAATAATTTTAAAAATGGGAAATAACAGTTGTTCACGAAGATGAGGAGAACTTGGAATCCCCATACATTGCTTGTGAGGATGCAAAATGGTGAGGCCACGTTGGCAAACAAGTTGGCAGCTGCTCAGAAACTTAACACAGGGTTACCATGTGAGCCAGCAATTGTACCCCTAGTTATATATCCAGGAAAATGAGAATATGTCCACATAAAAATGTGTGTACCAATGCCCTATGTAATAATGCTAGCAGCATTATTCATAATATCTAAAAGGCAGAAATAATCCACTTTTCCATCAATGGATGTTACATCCTGTAATGTAGTGCTATATGGCCATTGGAAGGAATGATGCATTGATTCATGCTACAATTGTTGATGAATCTTGAAAATACGTAAAGCGAAAGCAATCCATCACAGAAGACACATGCTGTGCAATTCCATTTTCAGGAAACACCCAGAAGAGGTAAATACATAGGGACAAAAAGTAGTAGTTACTTAGGGCTGGCGGGAAATAGGAGGTGCTTTGCGGAAGTGGTGGTTAAAGGGGTTAGTTTGGAAGTGATGAATAAGTTCTAAAACTCATTGTGGATGATTGCCCATCTCTGTGTGTATACTAAAAACCACTGAATTGCACATTTTGGTGAATTGTATGGTATATGAGTTATATCTCAGCAAAGCTGTTAAAAATAAATACAGAAAAACCTTGGATTGTGAGTAACTTGTTCTGTGCGTATTCCACAAGATGAGCAACCATTTCTAATAAATTTTAACTTGGTAAGTGAGAGATGTCTTGCAATACAAGTAGTGCATGACGGCAAATCTCTCATGATCACAACTGAGCCAAAGGTTTTTCTCTCTCCCTCTCTCTGTCTCTCTCTTTCTCTGGGATTATGGGTGATCATCTTCCAACAGTAAAAGGTTATGGAGGAGATGTCATCTGCAGAGCAGGAGAAAAAGGTGGAGGAATCCCTCACTTCAAATGAGGTTAGGAAGATGTGTAAAATGTAGGAAACAGTGCAAAATTTTGCAGAAAACACCACCTGAATAAGGGTATAGCAGTACGAGCAATGAATCTGTTTAGTGACACTGTAATGTCACATTTCCATGAAATCCTCAAAAGGAGGCAAAAGCAAGTAGTCATTGAATAGGTTCCTTGTTAAAATTGCATGAAAAGAAAAAAAAATTCTATTGGGCCAATAGATAGCAGTGATTCTGTTAGTGACAGTGAAATCATCCTACACAATAACCCTCCTCTCTCTCGTCTCCCTCACACCAGCCACGAAGGTTTTTAAAGGTAAGTGCAGGGTAATCTGTTTATTTTTATTTATATTTTGTATTTTCTTAATTATTTTATATTACAGTATTGTAATCATTTTTATATGAATATTTTTGGATTGTGTAACGAATCATCTCAGTTTCCACTATTTCTTATGGGGATATTCACTTTGATATCCAAGTGCTTTGGGTTACAACCATGTTTCTGGAACAAATTATGCTCACAAACCAAGGTTTTACTGTACATATTATGTCAGGCAGTGATAAGTGCTATGAAGAAGAAGATACAGGAAAGAATAGGTGGGGTACCCTACTTACAGTGGTCAAAGAGGCTCTCTCCAAAGAGATGATTTAAGTGCAGACAAGAAAGAAGTAAGTGGTGCATACACAATCACGTGACACACAAAACCAGACAATGGCAAACTATACACATGACAGTGGTCCCCTAAGATTGTAATGGAGCTGAAAAATGCCTCTTGCCTCACAACGCCGTATTCATAATATTGTGGCACAATTAACCCACAAGTTTGTGGTGGTGCTGGTGTACCACAGAGCTGCTGATAGTATAGAAATCTAGTACTGCAGGGCCGGTGATATAGCTCAGCAGCATAAGCGCCTGCCTGGCAAGCGCGAGGTCTTAAGTTCGGTTCCCGATACCCACGTAAAGGAAAAAAAAAAATCTAGTATTGCAATTCTGTGCTGTGCATGACATTTGATAATTGTAATAAAAGACTATGCTGCTGGTTTATGTATTTACTACATTACACTTTTTAATCATTTTATCAGAGCTCCTTCTGCTTATAAAAAATGTGTACTGCAAAACTGTTGGCCCCATTACTCAGGCAGCAGGCTAAGATATCTCATGTTTAGTGTCTCCTGATAGCGTCCTTCTCTCTTTGTGCTGGATTCCATCTTGTTATGTTCATCATGGCCCTAGGAGCAAGAGGCTACATACACACACACGCTCACACATGTACACCATCTAGTCTTGGAGTGTGAGAGGCTATGCCATCTATGTTGAAGTGTACCTTGTAATGTTTGTACGGCGACCAGATCATGCAATGATGCGTTTCTCAGAATGTGCCCCTGGCTATGCCATGCACCACTGTGCATTGTGGGGAGAAGGAAGTAGGCTAAAGAAACACACATGAAGGTCCTGTGGCCATAGACAGCTCTGTGTCCAGGAACCACAAGAAGGCCTTTGTGGCTCGAGCTGGGTCAGGGAGAAGAGAGAGGTTGGTAGGTGGATGTGGGAGCAGGCGCTAGCAGGATGCAGCAGGGGATATGGACCACACTTGGGAGTTTATGATCTGTGTTTAGTGGGATGGGAAGCTGTTGGAGTCTGTGAAGCAGAGAGATGCCACCTGTGGATTTATGGTTTTAAAACTTCATCCTGGTTGTGGGTGGAGAATAGTCTGCATGAGGGTTCCTGCAGGAAAGGTTCTGATCTGTAATAGTTGCTAATGTCAATGCCCCATCATAGCTCATTTTGAACTACTAATATTTTCACATGTGGTTCTTAAAATACCTGCAAAATGAGGCCATGAGCTGTTGGGAGCCACAGTGAGTTCGCTCTGACGTTCTTGCTCTATCTCCTTTAATCCTTGTACCAGCCCAGAGCCACCTTTAGCCATAGTAGTTGCTTTGTGCAAAGTAGGAAAAGGTGCCCTTCCTCTGGGAGGGAACAGCTTCACACAGGGAGCATGGTGCAGGGCACAGCCCCACAGCAGTGTCACCCAGACCAGCCGCACAGTGCAGGGCACATCTGTGCATCCATGATGCACCAGCCCCAGCCTCGTGGCAAGGAGGAGGATGATACTGTTGTAACTCACTCTTTCTAGTTGAGAAATGGGGAGCTCACATTAATTAACTTGTTTGAAGTGGAAGAGATGAGGTTTAAACCCAAGTTGTCTGATCTCAAAGTCTTGGATAATTTTACTTAAAACCCCTATTATGGTTTAGACCTAAAATATCTCCCACAAATCTCATGTGTTCAGAGGTGAGAATTTTAGAAGGTGATTGAATCATGAGAGTTCTAACTGCATCTGTGGATTAATTTACTGAAGAGATCATAACTGGAGGTGATGGAAATGTTGGAGGCCTTGTTGAAGGGAGTGAGTCTTAGGGCTGTGACCTTGGGGATTATTTCTAGTCCCTGGCCTCTTCCTCTCTGGTTCTGCCCTTGCCCTCTACTTCCTGGACGCTATGAGGTGAGAACTGTCCTCCACCATGTTCTTCCACCATGATGTGTCTGCCTTGGAGCCAGCCAGCCATGGACTGAAACCTCTGAAACTGTGAGCTAAAAGAAGCCTATCCTCTTTTAAGTTGCAGATATTGGGTATTTTGTCCCAGCAATGGAAAGTTGACTAACATAACCCCTTAGAGATGATTTCTCATCAATGCTCCAAATGCACTCGAGGAGAGCCTCATGTCCCAGTGTAGATCAGCCTGGGCTGTCAGATATGCAAGACTGCAAAGGGAGGAAGGGAAAGAGGGAGAGAAAGTCAGAGAGATATAGGGTCACAGATTTTTATGGCAAAGTTTTCTCCCCATCCTGTGACAAACACAAGATAAAGAGAAAGGAATAATAATAATCTTAATTTATAATCTCAATAATAAACTCTAAATAATTCATTGCTATTAAGCATTATTTCATGTAAAATATTTCAAATACCTTCATGTTAATTTGAGGAAAAGAAAATTTTAGCTTCATATTAGAGATGGAAACTGAGCCTCAGAGAAGTGAAGAAACATGCCCAGGGCCACACCACTGGTGAGTGGCATCTGGGACAATGATCTGCACTCTTCCAATATAATCTTCCAGCCCCTAGGTCCTACCACTGGGTGAGGAAGCCTCCCCTTTTCACTATGTCCTCTCTTCCTTAGAAGACCGTGGGCATGATTCTGGAAGGGAAGAAAATCAGGCCACTTCTTCAAATATTTTAGGAACTTGATATCAAGCCAAGTTTGTATGGAAGTCATTTTTTAATTAATTCAACAAACAATGAATGCTGTTATTTACTAGATACCCCTTAGGCAATGAGGCAGAAGTGATGAATGAGACATTATCTGTGACTTTGTGACCCGACAGTCCACTCAATGGTCCTCCTTACTGTTTGGGGCACATGTCCTTTTGGTCACTCCATGGCTTTTAGGGAGTCCACAATGGTCCAGTGGTTTGACATTTCCCCAAGCAGCTGTGGAAAATGGAATCTGGATACAAGGAAGCATCAAATATCGTCACCTCCCTTTTCTGTGCCTGGATTGTCTTCACCCCATCCCCTGTCAGTTCCTGAGATATCAGTTCCCGAGCTGACAAAATCAGGAATGCCCAATGCAGAATCCTGGAAAGCATCAGGGCAAATTCCCTACTTCACCCTGCTTTTTCATTCATGAGCTTCCTATTTTTGACTAGGGAGGGAGGAAATGTCTGTGGGAATGTGTGACACTTTCCCAGAGCAAGACCCTTCCAGATGATTAGGCTAAAGGGGTTTGGGGGTTTTCCCCATGGAAATAGAATTCAAATTGGAACATTTCATCTGGTTTCTATGAGCTGCAGAGCATGGCAGAACCTGACCTCCAGCAGCCAGATTGGGCATCCGGGGGCTGCTGACTTGTGATCAGTGCAGCTGCCTCCTCCCTGCGTGAAAGCTGCCTGAGCATCTTTCCATGTCAGACTGCCTGCTGGAGAGGAGACAGAGGAACACAGGGCCCAGGTATGTCTGTATGTGCGCATGTGCATGTGTGTGTGCATATAAAAGAGAAGCTGCGGGGTTAGTTCTATACCCAGGACAGCAGAAGAGGCTGAACTCAGGGCCCAGGAGGCAGCTCATCCTAGTTGCTCAGCTGGGTGGATCTTAACTCCATCCCCTATTCCCTGGCTCACTTTCTGCAAGCTGTGGCTTCTCCAAGGGACCCAGGATCTACTGCTGCACAGCAAGGGGCATTAATTCCTCGTGGATTGCAGCCCCAAGTCACTGTTGCAACTGCTGTCTGTTCTGTGATCTGGGAATCCAGACAAGTCATAGTGGGGAAGTTCTGCATCATTCCATGTGCCTGGGCCTCATCTGGGATGATATGAATGACTGAGCAGCGGGCACTGCTGGTGAGTCTGTCTCTCCCTCCACAGTGTGTGTGTGTGTACATAGATATATATTATATATAAGGGTGTGATGTGTTTATCTAAGTATAGATATATGTATGTGTGACTGTGTATGTGTATATATGTAGGTGTATGGCTATGTGTACAAATACGTGTGGGTGTATGCATATGTATATATGTAGGTGTGCTATATGTGCATGTATGTAGGTGCATGTGCGTGTGTGTGCATACTGTTTCCCTCAAAATAAGACCTCATTGGAAAATAATCAGGCTTGAAAACTAGAGATTAAAAATACCAGCCCTAATCAGCCTATTCTTGCCTTACCTGCCTTGCAGAGTAGCCACTGAGCAAGAGAAGAGCGAGGTATACTCTTCTGCATGATACTGGCCATCTCTGCAGTAACAACCTGCTAGGGCTTATTTTTTGGTTAAGTGCTATTTTGGGGGAAACACAGTATATATGTATGTTATCTAAAAATCTCAAAGTGCTCTGTGTTTTCCATTTATTCCCAGAACATATTAATTAGGAAGCACCAATCGATTAATGAGGCATTTTATATTATCCTAGCTTAGATAAGAATTGTGAGCTTTAAGCTACCCAAGTTTCATATGTATGTGTATATAGTTATATATATACACATATGTATATAATGAGTACAAACATATGTGAATAATAAATATATATGTACATATGAATATATATGACTATATAGAGCATCCTTGGCATCAAGAGGATGTCTTTTCTTCCCCACTCTATACCCAATGCTTAACACAGTACCTGGTACACAGAAGATATCAATATGTATTTATCATATAAATGAATGAGTTGGTATCAAGTCTCCAGCACATATGGGTAAAAGACAAGAGGACACAAGGATGCGGCTGAGTCCAGGAAAGGGAGCTGGGCCTCTCTAGGCATCTCCCCCCAACACAAATACTACTCCAGTCCCCCCAGAAAGGCCGGGGGAATTCTCGGTACTTTGCAGGTAATAAAGCTTGGGGAGCTCAAGGCTCAGATTCCTACCTATGCTAGGATAATATAAAATGCCTGCATTACTTGATTGGGGCTTTTCTGATTAATCAGTTCTGGGACTAAGTAGGAAATGCAGAGCATGTTGAGATTTTCACATCATGAATCAGTTGGAAATGTCTCGGCTGTAATTTTCACCTCTCCATATTTTGGCTGTCAGTATGAGATCTTTCAGCTTCTGCCATCCTTCATCTTATCTCAGAAATGGCACTTCCCAATATAGCACGGTGTGGGAATGTTTTGCGATTGAAGGAGGGAGGGGAGGCGGCCTGGGGTGGGCAGCCCTCTGTCTGCCTCCTTGAAGCATACAAGGCAGGGGAAGCTCAAGGCCTCTCCATGCTCTTCTGAGCGTCAGGCCCTGGGCTTTGGCGGAGTGGTGTATAAAGCCCCTCCTTACCCTGCAGGAAGGACCAGGTTGATGACATCTGCTGTCAGGGACTGGGGTGGGGGGG
Source organism: Erethizon dorsatum (assembly GCA_028451465.1). Taxonomy (NCBI): domain Eukaryota; kingdom Metazoa; phylum Chordata; class Mammalia; order Rodentia; family Erethizontidae; genus Erethizon; species Erethizon dorsatum. Next base: position 29,111,404 of record CM051831.1, read on the forward strand.
ACCTGCTCCCATCAGGAAATCACCACTGCTGTTGGTCTTCGCAAAGATTTGCCTTTTTCTACCAGTCAGCAGGTAGATGCCCAGAGACGCCATTAAATGGTTTAAGGCCTAGAACTAGGAGCACCCAGCCAGCCACCGAGGGCTGCAGCTCCAAGAGTATAACTCTTATTTCACCTCATCCTTTCATCCAAGCCCCTTGCAGTGCAGGAAAGGAAACCGAGGCCAAGGGAGGTGAAGTGCACAGGTTACTTAGAGGCCAAACTGGGCCTGGAAGTCAGGCTTCAGATTCCAAACTTTGTGTTTGATGCTCAGGATATGAACGTCCTTAAAAACTGTACAGTAACTCCAAAAGGAAGGTAGTAATTTGTGTTGCTAAAGCCATGATCCCTTGGTCACTTGGGAAGGCAGGGGGAGAATGTGAGAAGCTCTCTTCTCTCCAGAGCAGTCATCACTTGGCCCGGTCCCTGCAGCAGGACCCCACCCTCCACAAATTTTTCTCCCCTTCTTCAGACTCCGGTCACCTCGCTGTTGTCCTGGGCCAAATCGTCAAGGAACAACCCAGAAGCATCAGGGAAGAGGACACAGAGGAGAAGGCAGGCCTGGGAAGGGTCCCTGGGCAAGGGCTTCATGTATAAGAAGCAGACAGAAGGTAAACGCCCCCACAGAAGCACATCATGGATCCCTCCGCTTGCGTAAGACCGCACCTCCCTGCCCCAATCTCCCAAGTCCTGAAAACAGTTGTCCCCGCAAGGAGCAGGGTGCCCGGTCCTCACTCAGCCTGTCTGCTCAGCATCTCTGTCGTCAGCAGCCCGGCTGGCTTCTGTCAATTGTGTCTGGGAGGAAACGAGCTCCTCCTTACATCAGACTATTTGCCGGCTTCCTGAACCACTGAGAGTGCTGGGGGAGGAGGGAATGAATATTTTATAAGAGGCCATAAAACATAATTTGCTCCTTTGAGTGAATTAGAAACTGTAGTTAAAAAAAGAGAGAAGTTACCATCCATGGACCAGGAGTTTTGCATTATTTAGCCTCAGCTATGTTATCACATCAGTCGTGTAGGAGAACCAGAACATTAAAATCACACCTTTTGCTCTTCAGGAAGGAAAACAGCACCGTAGAGGACCAGATACATATAGCTTGGAGCCCTGGGCGAGGGCCCCGGCTGTATCCCCGGCGTGTGCTGACAGGGAGAAGAATGACACAGCCGGCACCAGGGCTGTTGGATGGAGACAGGCAACCTCACTGTACTGCTCTGAGGGAAAGACGTGTGTGGGTGGCCCTGGTGCTGTCCCCTCTCGCTGTTAGGATGGTCCTAAGCCTCCCTGTCCTCCCCTCCCCTCCTGAAGCTGCTCCCTTTTGTCCCTAAGACTAGAAGGCAAATTCCAGTCCAGAATAGAAAGAGTCTGAAGGTGGATATCAGACATCCCTGTCTAATTTCTCCATCCCCGCTGAGGCTGTACCTTGAAGGCAACAACACTGAGTCCTTTGTCTTCTCACTCTATTTTGGTGACCTATTCAATAGGCATCTTCTCTAATATTTTCCTTTTTTTACAATTTATAGGCTTTCCTAAATTCCTTCAAAAAACTGAAAATCATTTTACTTTTGTTTTGACGCAGAGCAATTTAACTTCCGTTGCCTTAAGTTCTCCATCACAAACCATGTCCTAGACATTCTCATTATTAACACTAAAGTCTTTTCAGTGTTTTTTTTTAGAGCTACTACCTGTGTTAATCAGACTTTCTGTCACTGTGACACTAGAAGACACTTGAGAATAAAAGCTTAAAGGAGGAAAGATTTATTTTGGCCCACAGTTTCAGAGGTTTCGGTCCATGTTTGACTGGCTTCATTACCATGGGGAGAAAGAAAGTGCTGAAGGAGGCTGAGAACACATATACCCTTCAAAGCACACCTCAGTGACCCACTTCCTTGCCTGGGACCACCTCCTAACAGCCCATTCAGCTATGAAGGCGCCAATGTAGGAGCCCATTGATTTGGTCAGCACCCTCATGGTCCAGTCATCTTCTAGGCCCCACCTCTGAGTACTGCTGCATCCGGGATCAAGTCCTCCATACAAGAGACTCTGGGAGACACTTCATATTTAAACCGTAACACTATTCTAGCTAGCAAAATAAATGATAGACAGAAACTTTGAAGCTACAATTCCTTTAACTGTGTCAAAGTTTCAAGGTCAATCTCTTCAGGGTCTTCAAGGACTTATAGTTTATTCTAATGGGAGAAGGGGCAGGAAAACAATTTTCTTCATATAGTCCCTAAAAGTCACGGCTTTTTTGTGTGTGTTTCCAGCACAGAACTATATTTTGGTATCCCTTTCCCTTGTGCCCTCTATTTGGGGCACTATCTGCAGTTAGATACTCTGTGCTTTGTTCAGCTCTCCTTCTTTCTACCTTCCACCCCCTCCTTACACACACACACATACACACACACTCATGTTCACACATATTCAGCTATACAGAATCTTTTTTCACCCCACCAATTCTTTGAGAAAGACAATGTGGTTGTAGGGGAAAGGAGGTCTTTTTTTCCTGGATTTTGTAGCATTCCTTATATTGCCTACTGGGTACACAGAGCTTCTCAGTGTCTCCACCCCACCTTCTTGGCTAATTAATTCTTCTTCTATTCCTCACTGTTACTCACAAATTAACATTTATCAAGTACCTATTAGTTGAAGGATGCTTGGAATCTGTGGGACATGTGTGCTTTTCTCTGACCTGCCAGAAGAATTTGTCTTGGACAAATTTGCTATTTATAACCCACGGAGTAACATAATCCTGCTGAACAGAGAATTAGGAAATCTGGATTTCAGTCACTGCAGCTGTAAGAGCACAGGAAAATTACTTCTTCATTTTAAATTCCTATTCTGACATCAACAAAACAATGCAAATAAGTGAGATGATGGTCACCATTTCTCCGGTGTTTATTTCTATGATCTCACTCTCCTAAATGATGTTCTTCAGGACATCTCTCAAAATGTAAGGGTTGGTGACAAATAGGTTTTCATGGGTAATGCCATTTGGGAAGTATTGAGCTAAGTAATGTCGAGGAATGTATCAGAGCCTTTACTATTTTAATGTCTACTGTGAGCCTCTCTGTGACAAATAGTCCCAAACTCATTTAATGGTGTGAGTGTGTGTGTGTGTGTGTGTGTGTGTGTTTCTATTACCATGACATACAATGAGTCCTGCAGAGAACCCAGTCTGGGGGATGGAGATCAGCGTGTCCCCAACGTAAGTGCTGCACTTGCTACAGGCAGCATTGATGCCTTCTCAGGTTCCTGCTCTGTGCCCTAGGAAATACTGCAACTTCTCTGGGCTTCTCTTTTCTTGTATTTTAAAGGAGGAGGCTGAGGATGTAGCTCAGTGGTAGACTGCTTGCCTAGTAGTGAGTCTCCCTAGGTTCAATCTTCAGTACTGCAAAAATAAAAAAAAAAATAAAATGAAAAGAGTACAGGAAAGGGTCCTACTTCACAGCTGTCTTAGTTATTTTTCTCTCATTGCTGAGACAAAACACCTGATACCCAAAGGTAAAGGGGGAAAGGTTTATTTAGCTCACAGTTTGTAGAGTTTTCAGTCCATAATCGGCTGGCTCCAAGGTAGAGTGGCATGGCAGATAGGCATTGCAGAGGAGAAACAGTTCGTGGTGGGCAGAAGGTAGCAAGAGATGACCACAGCTCTTTCTATCCCTTATATCTTATCCAAGCTGCTCACCTGGATGGGTAGGTAGCCCATCCTGGGTAGGTAGGGCGGGTAGCACTCACACCTTTAATCCGAGTGCCCTTGATCCTAGCATTGCACCATGAATCAACCCCAGCACCACACACTCTAGATCTAGCCACCTTTGAAAAAGCCCCACCTATGACGACATGAGGCTTTGGGGGGATGTCTACACACTATTCATAACAGCAGCTCTTAGCAAAGTGCTTAGAACACAGTAAGAATATTTAATGAGTATTAAATGCTTATAATTAGCTATCACTATCTTTAGTAAATGTTTATTGAAAGGTTGATAAACAAAAGAAACTTGCAACATTTTACCATAAAGACTTAGCCAGGCCCATGATCCCACTGGATATGATAGACAGGTGCCAGAATAAGACAACAGGTTGCTTGGTCCTACCTCAGTACAGAGTGGATTAGAAAATGGATAAAGAAGAGCAAAAATTCCACATCAGTTCAATTTAAGCACACATGAAGATCTCTATAGAAAAGTAAGCAATGACGAGAACAAAAATGTTGGCCACAGTTAAGCTTTTCAAATGAGAATGCTATGGGTCATTATGGCAAGGAAAAAGAGATGTGACAATTAAGTGCTACAGAGCAAATGGCACACATTTTCAGCTGAAATGGCCATGTGATTCCTCCCCAGTCATATGAAGACCAGAAGAGCACAGTCCTTCCATGTGTCCAGGAGTCAGGGAGATGGAAATGTCTGGCAAATAGCAATAACTACCGTGGTCTGCCCTTTGGATCAGGAAATATTTAGCTCTTACAGGCACAATATACTTATTCTCAAAAGGCTGACCTAGTCCTGGTATTAAGGTGAAATTCTAGGACCTCCTGTGGTGTGCAGTGGTCTTTACACTAGGAAATGACATGCCCTAGTTTCCCTGTCAGTTATGGCCATGCATCCTCCTTATTCAGAGACATAGGAAGCCAAGAGGTGAGTTATCTGTCTCCCTCCACAGCATAACATGCTATTCATTCATTTGGAATAGGGTAACTGTAAGACATACTTCCATTCAGAAGTGGGAAGGATAGAAGAGGCAGAACAGTCACTGGCCCATCATGAGTCTGATATCCTGCTAAGCAGTGCTAAATGTCCTTTGGATGCCTGGAAAGGCTCCCAGCTCACTGTTCTCTGCTCTTGGTTTCTCCCCCTGGATGTTCTTCTTTCTGTTATGATCTGTGATGATAGCTAAGATGGGCATTGCAGAGGACATCTTCCATACAGATGAAACAGTTTCCTCAGTCTGCTTCTTGTCTATCAAAATTTAGGAGGCTGAATGGTTAATTTCAGGTCATAGTTGCCTTGGCAGCATGACTATATTATAGTTTGGACCTTAAATGTTCCCCAAAGGCCCATGTGTTGAAGGTGTGGTCCCCACCAGCCCTTGGTGCTGCTGGGAGGTGACAGGACCTTTAAGAGGCAGGATCTAGCAGGAGGAAGTGAGGTTATTGAGGGTGTGTCCTTGAAGGGGATATTGGGACATAGGACTTCCTCTTTCTCTCTTTGTTTCCCTGACGCCACGAAGTAAGCAGCTTTGCCCCACCATGTCCTCCAGCTGTGATATACTCTGTTGCCCTGGGCCCAAAGTGATGGAGCCAAGTAACCACAAACTGAACCCTCTGAAGCTGTGAGCCATAATAATTTTCTCAGGTCCCTAAGGTGATTTTCTTAGATATTTTGTCACAGCAATGGAAAGCTGACTAAAACAGACTGTCTTCAAGTCTTCCTATGGCCAGTGAATTTCTCATTAGTAGCTCTTATACTGATAAACAATAATGACAACTAGGATCCTCTTGGGATGAATCTAAGAGTTGTTAATACAAGTCTGTAAGTTTCCCTGGGAGTTTACACACTCCCCACTTTCTTGAGTCACTCTGCCCAATGCAAATTGGTGTTTTAGAAGTCCAAACGTTAAGTTTTGCTTGAATCCACCTTATTCCATTCAGAAGATGTGTTCCAGGAATCCAGCTTGAATCCTCATCAACCTTGCTAACACAGACACAGACATCTTTTAAGATTTATTTTCTTATTTTGGGAGATAAGAAGTAGTTGTTTCTGTCAATTTTGTAAATTCTCTACATTTTGGGACTCACTTTCATCTGTTTCATCTTCTTTTGTAAAATGACTATTTTTTCTTCTGAGCTCACCAATATCATTCACTACATTTTTAGCTGCAGCCAATAGGACCCATCATAATAATATTATCAATCTGTTTCTAAACCTCTTCCTAGATATTCATGAATTTATTTGCATTTTTAAATGATCAGTTTTTCAAAATATTTTGCCATTTGTGAACTGGAGCACCTCCAGCAGCATTCAGTAAAGTAAGTGTCTTCACTGTCCACTATCTGGCTCCAGAGCCAATGTTACCAATTCTAAATGTTTAGTTATAGCCGCTTCTCACTTCTGGGCACCGAATTCTGAAGTAATTTGTGTAGACTCAATTACACTATGGTAATGAGTCAATCCTTAAACATCAGAAACTCACAACAACACAGGATTGGTTCTCAGTCATGCTACCATTGCCTCCACTGGGGCCCAGCTCCATGTCACCTCACTCTGGGCACCTCTGACACAGCAGCTCTCATCTTGGACTGTGCTGGTAGTTGTCATTGTAATAAGAAAGCTCTGGGGGCTTTCCCAATGGTAATGCAATAGTTTGGTTCAGAAGTGAAATGTATTCTTTCTGCTCACAGCTCATTGGCCAAAACCCCCTGCCTGGTACCAGCCAGCCCAAGGAAGCTAAAGGGCACAAGCCCCATGTTCCTGAAAGACAGAGGGCTGGAGAGCTTTGCAAAGCAGCACTAATTATATCACAGTAAGGGAGGAAGAAGCAGACTCCAAACTTGTGATACTAACCAGTTCTCTTGCAATCATCCCTGAAAGATAGGCTTCCTTATAGATGTATTTCTTGGCAGGGGACGTCCTTTCCTGAGGCTGTGGATTTGCATGGCACAGATGTCTGATGCATTCCTTTCCCAATATACATCTTCACTCAAGTGAAAGCTGCTAGATTTTTCTCTCTTGAAGCATCATCATAATCATCACCACCACCATCACCATTTCGTAAATGACATCCTCATCACCATCATTCAAAACTTGGATGAGGCAGTTAATTATAAATAGTGCTTGCCTATCAGAGAGGTTTTTGCATTTGTCTTTCCCCTGTCTATTTGGTCATGAGGAAAGCCTAGGTGGAAGGAAATGCTCACACTGCTTCCAACCACTAAAATAGTAGGAGGGGACATTCGGTCTAAAGCTTATGCTATCAGGTGTGAGCAGGAAACATTAATTAGTTTGTGGAATCAATGGGTGCTACAGTACCAGCAGGAAATAAACCCACAGAGTTCAAGACATCTGATTTTTTTTTTTTTTTTTTGGGTACCAGGGGTCGACCTCAGGACCTCGTGCGCCAGCGGGCACCCGTGCTGCTGAGCGATTATCACCTGCCCTTTTTTCTTATGTGGGTCCTGGGAGTCGAACTCGGGCCCTCGCGCTTGCCAGACAGGCACTTATGCCGCTCAGCCATCTCACCGGCCCCTGATTCATTTTTAATGTAACTCTTAGGTGACCAAATTTTGGAGCAGGGTGTGTGTGTGTGTGTGTGTGTATGTATGTAGAGGGAGAGGACTAAAAGGCAAATTGTGGGCTGGAGTGTGTAGTTCACCCTGGGTTCAATTCTCAGTCCCGACCATTCCCATCTTGTTCTCAGAGCAGGGGCCTGTGGGTGAGAGGAGGAGCTTCCCAGGGGTTACTCAGAGAAAGAAGGCTAAGACTATGGCCATGGCTGTCCTCCTTTCTTCCCAGAGGACAACACAAGGATCCTACTAGAGGATGATGGTAAGCACACACATGCACATGCATGCACACACACACACACATACACACACAGAGAGTACAAAATGTAACAAAAAGCAGCCTGCTAATGTAATAGAATGATCATTTGTATACCTGGAATAATTGTATTTGAGGGTCTGAAGCTGAGTGAAGAAGATAAATTGATATCAAATTATGTGCCACATTCTATGTGCTTATTTTGTTTGACATACACATCGAGGTATTGATATTCTGGCTTCCTAGAAATGTCATGGATTTAAATAGTTTAAAAATTTTTAATTTGTAAATTTTACATTTTCATCCATATTCCAGACCTGAATGAACAAACAAGTGCTTTTGTGATGTCTATGTTTGCATGTCTAGTCTGCAAATTCACACACACATGTCTGAAAAGTAGCCCTGGGTCGATCCCAACTGATTTACCCTCCTCTTCCCGTTTTCAGTCATGGCACTACTAACCCACCTCGTTGCTCAGTCCCATGTCCTGTTGATTCACAGTTCCTGAAGTTCCAAGCCCCTTTCCTCTCCATTCAGTCTCTACTCATTACCTTACCTACCCCGAGTCACCACCCCCCTCTCCCCAGGTTTCTGCAGTTTCATGGTCTTTGCACTTCTTCTTTTACCTCTATGTAACTCCTTTCCATTTCACCCCCAAGACCTTCCCCTATGCTTCTTCTTCAGCCACATCTTGTACTTCTCTTGCACACAATCTTTAAGCTCCTTCAACATTCATGACCTTTCTAGTTCAGGGCTTCTGCACTTGTCTCCCTCTGCTTCTTAATACAGCTGACCATACTCATCTTTGAATTCTCAGTTGAAATACTCGTTCAGAGGGAGCTTTCTCCACCAACTGCCCTCTTCAAGGCTGAATCCCCAGGTTCATTTCTGACATAGCATCCCATTGATTCTCTTCAAAACATTTATTGTAATATGCAATATGAAATATTTTCTTCATTGTTTACGATAAAAATTTCTGCCTAGAATCTTACGTTTAAGGTTACAAGAGTCAGTATTTTATCTCTATTACTATTAAATTCTTAGTACCTGGCACCATATTGGCTCCAGTAGCTGCTCAATAAACACTAGTTTAATAAATGAATGACTTGGTGTGATTGCTGCAAACATCTGAATCCAAATACAACAAGAAAACGATCTTCTGGCATGAGAGGGGTATTCAGTGGATGCCGGGAAAACAATCACCTGGTGCAGGAAACAGAGTCACAGCATCCACGGAGGGAGTGGAGCTTCCTTTCTCTCTTCACCTGGGAAATGGCCCTTCCGCAGATGTGATTGCGCTCATCCTTAATGTACAGTTAGGAGGAATGATCTGGGCATAGGGTTTCTTTTAAGTGAAGACACAGTTTATTTTACAAAAGAACTAAAAAAAGAACTCTGATTCATGACTTTGCCAATGGCGGTTCCCTCCCAGGAGAACCTCCCGTGCTTGCATGAGGAAACCTTTCTTGGGGCACAGCTTGATACTGGATGTGAAGGTAACAGCGGGGCATCAGCTCTGCCTGCAGGTGAGTTCTGATTACTGGAAGACTCCGACTGGGCTGTGCACCTCCCTGGCAAAATGCAGGCTCCTTCCCATGCCTCTTGCGTTTGTACTTACTCACCTAGTTGACAACTTCTTGGGTAAACATGGCAACGATAAAACCAACATGCAAGTGAATGATTCATTCCAAAGTTTGAAAACAAAAACTCAAAGGATCACAGGCAAGTCTATTTACAATCCACAAAATAGTCACAGATAATTGGACAAGGGTATAAGAGTATTTCCTCTATTGTATTTTTTGTTGTTGTTGCTTTCCTTTAATTTTTTTTTTTTTGAATGGAGCAACTTTTGTTTGAAGTCTAAATTGCTTAATTACACAGCCTGTAAATGGGAAAACTGTTGACTGGGTAAACTCAGTATACTTGCTTTCTCTCCCTTCACAGAAATGTGCAAGGTGAGGCGAGGGAGTAGGAATCAGCAGTGTAGAAAGGAAGCAGAGATGAGAGGTAAAGCAGAGAGCCCAGGATGCAGTGCGTTCTGCAGCTAGTGTCTCTCACCCGCTCACCACCTGAACTCTCTCCTGCAGGTCCAGGAGCCTTAGTCCCTACTCCCATCCCTTGGGAGCAAATGCTGCTGAGAACCACTGTGGTTTTAAGAGGCTTTGCGCAATACAAAGAACACTTCTATGCATCTTGTGGTTGGAGAGCACCTTTGTGTACCATGCTCATCACTGCTCTGTGCACTTTTACTAATGTACAGACATCTGCACACAAAGCACCTTGTAGCTGTCAGCCAGTTCATGTTGACCATAGCCAGCTAAAATGGGGGAAACTGAGATTCAACAAGCAAATCTCAGCCTATCCGGAAGGGGCAGTCTGAAAAGATAGGGCGGGTTCTCCTCCACCAGAGCCTCACCTGTGTGACCTAGTGAAGGACAATGTCTCCGGCAGAGGTGGATGGAAAGCCCTTCCTAGCTCCTTCCTCCGGGAGAGTTAGGGACAGCATCACGTGGTCCCTAACCACAAACTCTGCCCTACCCAAATATTGCCAAATGGGTCGTCAATGGAGTGTGGCGTAGGGGCAGAGGTGACTTTTCTGGCAATGCTCCTCGCTCCTCTCTTGGGGATGGCACATACCATACCAGATGCTCAGGAAGCCTAGCTATTATTATTACTATTATTATTATTATTTTATTATTATTCAAATCAAGACTTTTTCAAAATCATACCTCCCTTCACTCACCCTTCCCTCCCTCTTCTTGGAGACCCAGTAAATGGAAGTTCCAGGTGCTCTCCCAGGGAGGCTGGCAGCCACGCGCCCCGGCTGCCCGGCCCTGCTCCAGGACGGGTTTGCTGGGTGGTCCTCATCTGTCTCTGCTGCCCAACAGGTCCGGGGTTCCCCGGGAGAAGGAAAACTTCTTCTGATGGGAAAGGCACGGGAGGCTTCCCGTCCCTGCAGACTGTCGCTCCGCCATTCTAGGACAGTTGCTGAGAGGCCCTGTGCGGGGGCGGGGGAGCGGCATGAATTGTTTTAAAATACAATTTAATTGGGAAGCTCTCCAGAAGTTTCCAAAGATACTACCCCTCCCCCCTTTTCAGTAGCTATTGAGAAGCAGGCAAATGGTTTCTGTAAATGCAGAAGACAACACAGGATTTAATTTTTTCACCAAATGTTTGGATGGGTGGCAGCAGTGGGCTCTGTGGCCTGTAGCGGGCAGGGGCGGGGTGGGATTGCCCGTGGATGAAACACACTGCGCAGGTCAGCTCAGTACACCGAGAAGAGCCAACTGCGGAGTGGAGGGGGTGTGCTATTAGGGTGTGGGTGTGTGTTTAGGGGGGTGAATAGGAATGTGTGCCAGCCAAAGGCGCGTCAGGAGAGCGCGGGAAAGGCTGCGGGGAGGCGAGTGTGAGCTCCTGTGCAGTTTGCAGCGGCCCCCCGCGGGGTGAGGGGTGTGCCGTGGACGTGGGGTGGGAGGGCCAGCGGGCGGGGCCTGACACGTCACCCGGGGAGGGTGTGTTGGGAAGGAACCGTTGAGCCCAGCCGAAGGGCGCTTGCTGGAGGCTCGCGCGGGCTGGGAGGTGGGTCCCGCGCTCCGGCGCCGGGGCAGCCTTAGGCCCTCTCCGCGCCTTGGAGCCGCTGCCCGGGAGGAGGTGGCGGCGGTGGCAGCCAGAGCCCTGTGGTGGACGCAGGGCGGAGGCCGAGCTGGCAGGCGCGAGGCGCATCTGGCGCTGGGCACCAAGGGCCGCCGCGATCTGTAGTCTGGAGCTGCAGGAGGAGCGCGGCGGGAGCTGGGAGAGCCGGCTGGTGTGCGGGGCAGACCGAGGCGGGAGCCGGGCTTCAGGAACGGCGAGGGGCGCGGCCCTGCGTCTTCCCGGGCGGCGGGTTCTGCGCTGTAGCCTGCGATTCGGGGCGTTTCGGGGGCTTGGGCATCGCGGCGTGGGTCCCCGCAGCGCTGGGCCACCTCCTCTGCCCCCAAGTCACCGCCCATCCCGAGCCCCACCCTAGCGGCGCCAGGCTCCGGGTGCAGCCGCGGGCGCCGTCCTAGCGGCGAGCGCGCCCCGGGAGTGCGGGGACATGCGGTCCGAGAAGTCCCTCGCGCTGGCGGCGCCGGGGGAGGCCCGGGGCCCGGACGGGGAGCCGCAGGACGCCGCAGACTTCCCGGAGGCCGGCGGCGCCGGGGGCTGCTGCAGCAGCGAGCGGCTGGTCATCAACATCTCCGGGCTGCGCTTCGAGACGCAGCTCCGCACCCTGTCGCTGTTCCCTGACACGCTCCTGGGGGACCCGGGCCGCCGCGTCCGCTTCTTTGACCCGCTCCGCAACGAGTACTTCTTCGACCGCCACCGGCCCAGCTTCGACGCCATCCTCTACTACTACCAGTCCGGGGGCCGCCTGCGCAGGCCGGTCAACGTGCCCCTGGACATCTTCCAGGAGGAGATCCGCTTCTACCAGCTGGGCGACGAGGCCCTGGCGGCCTTCCGGGAGGACGAGGGCTGCCTGCCGGAAGGTGGAGAGGATGAAAAGCCGCTGCCCTCCCAGCCCTTCCAGCGCCAGGTGTGGCTGCTCTTCGAGTACCCTGAGAGCTCGGGCCCCGCCAGGGGCATCGCTATCGTCTCCGTGCTGGTCATCCTCATCTCCATTGTCATCTTCTGCCTGGAGACCCTGCCCCAGTTCCGGGCAGAGGGTCGCGGGGGAAGCAGTGATGGTGTGAGTCGAGTGGCCCCAGCTTCCAGAGGCAGTCAGGAGGAAGAGGAGGACGAGGATGATCCCTATACCTTTCATCGCGGCATCGCCCCTGGGGGCATGGGGACCGGGGGCTCACCCTCGCTCAGTACTCTTGGGGGCTCCTTCTTTACAGACCCCTTCTTCCTGGTGGAGACTCTGTGCATTGTGTGGTTCACATTTGAGCTCCTGGTGCGCTTCTCTGCCTGCCCCAGCAAGCCAGCCTTCTTCCGAAACATCATGAACATCATTGACTTGGTAGCTATCTTCCCCTACTTCATCACCCTGGGCACGGAGCTGGTGCAGCAACAGGAGCAGCAGTCAATGAGTGGAGGGGGTGGCCAGAACGGGCAGCAGGCCATGTCCCTGGCCATCCTCAGGGTGATCCGCCTGGTCCGAGTGTTCCGCATCTTCAAGCTCTCCCGCCACTCCAAGGGGCTGCAGATCCTGGGCAAGACCTTGCAGGCCTCCATGAGGGAGCTGGGGCTGCTCATCTTCTTCCTCTTCATCGGAGTCATCCTCTTCTCCAGCGCTGTCTACTTTGCGGAGGCTGATGATGGCGATTCGCTGTTTCCTAGCATCCCGGATGCCTTCTGGTGGGCGGTGGTGACCATGACCACTGTGGGCTATGGGGACATGTATCCCATGACTGTGGGGGGCAAGATTGTGGGCTCACTTTGTGCCATCGCTGGGGTCCTCACCATTGCCCTGCCTGTCCCGGTCATCGTCTCCAACTTCAACTACTTCTACCACCGAGAGACGGAGCAGGAGGAGCAAGGACAGTACACCCACGTCACTTGCGGGCAGCCCACCCCTGACCTGAAGGCAACTGACAATGGACTTGGGAAACCAGACTTCTCTGAGGCCGCCCGGGAACGAAGACCAAGCTACCTGCCCACTCCACATCGGGGGTATGCAGAGAAAAGGATGCTCACTGAGGTTTGACCCGCATCCTGCAGGAGACCCAGGTCCTGCAGAAGGGGCGTGCTGAGCAGACCATCTCTGAGGCTTCATTCTCATCTCCACAACTCTCCCCTACACAAGGCATCCAGGACCAAATACCTGGACTGTCAACCTTGTTGCTTAACCCTTGCAGCATTCAAGGTTTATGCACCTAAGTGACATTTTTGAAATTCCAATGGTGCCGTCCAGTCATGTCCATCTTCTGTCACATGGGTGAGATGTACATTTATGTCACCTTCCCTGAAGACTCTGATTTCTCATTTCTGGGACTTATAGTATCTCTAGGAAGAGCCATGTCAGTAGAACAGAAGCCAGCCATACTCAGGTCCTGTCTCTCTCCACAGCATTCTTTGCTTTGAGGCATGTGTCTGTCTCATCTTCTGGTTACCCAGAACCTGGCACCTCGCAGGAGCTGGAGGATGGAAACGGTACTCAACTTGCTGTTTTATTCCAGTACTCTGTAACATCTGCTGATCATCCTGCAGAACATACTTGATAGAGCATTTAACTGCACAGCCTTGACATATTTTAGTCTTGGATGGAACTATAGAAAAATACAGTTAAACAGGACCATTTGGAGGACACGAGTGTCAGTCCGGGGCCAACTGGCCATTGGATTTTCCCAGATGTGAGCCAGCGTCAGCAGACACCGGTGCTTGGCTGAGATTTAGTCCTCCCCATTCCAATCCCTGACTGTCTTTTGAGCTTCTAGGAAGGCTCCTTCTCAGAGCCAAATACTCTTCTGTGCAAGTGCCTTCCTGTGCAGAGGGATTGGAAAAGGGAACCACAGAGCCGGGAGAAATAGCTGCATAGAGTCGAGCAACTGGCTTAACCACAAACCTGAAGCCAGTGTCACTGAAACAGGAATTGTCATCTTGAAGTGCTAGCAGAATCTGACTGCAGGCAATAGTTTGTCCTCTGTCATTTTCCCCAGCCCTCTCGAAACCTACCCTTTTCCAGGAGTCTGACTTGGGGTTGCAGTTGAAGTCTTTCTAAAGCAACCTCACCTTAAATCTGCAGTCGGAAGCACGACTTGGCTGCCATCCTAGGCTTCTTCCCATTCCATGGGCAGTGAGCTGTGGTTTAGGGTTAGAAACAAGCAGCACTCCTCTGCTGACAGCCCCACTGTTCTTGCTGGTGAGGCAGACATTCTCCTTCTCTGCCCTGGAGCGTGCATGGCCTGCTCTGCCTGGTAAGGTAACATAGTGGAGCACCCTCCTTCCATGGTGTACCCCTTCCATCCTTCCCACCCACCCACACCCCTCTTCTCTCTCCCAGTAACATCACTGTTCTTTTTTTTTTTTTTTTTTTGCCTTTCATAAACTGTGCTGTACCATTCTGATCTCTCCTGGGTACAGTTCTGAAACTGAAGGGACTGTTAACACATTTAGAATTTTCTATCTATGCTTTAAGACTCTTAGATGAGAATTTTTGTTTTAGAAAGTTATTTTCTCAAAGAGCAATTTACGAGGGACAGCCTTTCGAAGGTCCCCTTGAGGGGCTTTGGTGAGTGCCAGATCCAAATGCAGATTTTGCCATAGCTTTATAGGGTAACTTTGGTGAGACAGTCCCTCTTTGTGCCTCAGTTTCCCTATCTATTAAATGGGAACATCAATGTCTTTCTCTCCCTACCTCATGGGGAATGTCAACAAAGTCGTCTGGGAAGCCGGGGAAGACACTATGCAAATATGTGAATTATAGTAATGACTTTGATTTTTAGTTTTATCACCCAGTCTCCCCATCTTCCAGAGTTAAGGTTTCCCTCTAAAGTTTCTGCCTTGGATCCAGAGCCCAAGAAATAGGCCATTAATTTCCTAACTCCCTCCTTGTTCTCTTGGGCTGGGCCGCCATCTTTTTTCTTCAGAATGGAGGATGCTCTTTAGACAGGCATGGTGGGATCCTTCTATGGATGGAGGTCAACTTGCCTGGGAGCTTGCTTCTCCAAACCTGAAATACCGTAGGACACAGAGGTGTTTATGAATCAGAGGCCAGGTAGTGCTCTTTTTCCAAATAGCTTCAGTTACTCCTGGCTCTTTGGAGTAGATGGGTCCACTCCAGTGGCCAGAGGGATGCTCCCAGCTGAGGGTAAATGTTGGGACCTGGATGCATGTATCTCTACATATGTGTGTGATCATCCTCGTCACCATCCCTAAGCAAACATTGCCTTTTCAAGTCAGAGCATGCCTGAGAGTAAAAGGATTGTGGAAAGCCAGGCTCTCCAGGGACTCTGGTTGCCGTAGCAACCTTCCAGACTGTTCTCTCTGTCTTCTGATTCGAGTATCAGTGGAGAACACACTACATCTTCCCAGCTTCTCCAAGGAGAGCACTTCCCATCGATTGCTTTAAGGGCTGGTAGAGCCAAGACGGGCACAGGACCTTGGAAACTGTGGAGAAAGCTCATCTCCAACACTTCTCTGGACGTTTCTTCTTGGTTTTCTCACCCAGACCTTGAGCTGCCTCATCTTACCCCTGAGTGTTCAGAAACTTGAACACTAAGCAACTGCCCAGTTGAACCAGTGTCAATATTATGATTTTAAAATGACAAGTGAGTCCTTGGATGGGACAACTTATTATTTCTCATGCAGCTGCCACACTGGGCTTTGCCAGAAATAATACTAGTCTTAGGTATCTTGTCTCAGCTCCTCAGACAGAGGCTCTTCCCAGCTCTCAGAGAGACAGAGGAAAATGAAACTCCTTCCTCCCAGGGAACAGTCTGGCTCCTGGAAAAAAATCTCATAGATGGTTCTTCTTAAATCCCAGAAGGAAAACAGAGGTGGTGGCTTCACCTGGTTTCTATGTAGGATTTCATCTAGTGACCCTCTGTGGCTGGGGCGTCTCCGTGTCAATGTGAACGTCAGGAGACTGTGCACTGTTTGTTGCTGTGACAACGGGCACGGGCATTCACAGAAGCCGGGAATGGTGGAGTCCACACTGTCCTCACACCTGACTCGAGCCAGCAGGGGCTTCCAGAGGACTTTCTGGGACTGCCAGCCTTGGCCGGTGATGAGGGCTGCTCCTCCTGCCTGGGCATCCCCAAGGAGCAAGGAGGGACAGCTGGCTGCTTTTGCACCTGAGGTAGGTCCAGCTGTGGGGGGTTTTGTCCTGGCTCAGTCCTACAGGCAACGTTAGAACTGGTGGTGGTGGGGAGAGAAGGTGGGGGGATGTGCATCTGTGGAAGCTGGGCTGCCACAGCCTTTGTGAGTGGCCACCTCGCTCAATTTCTGTGTCTCTGCTTCCATCAATTTTTGTTTCCTTTTCTCTGTTCTCTTCTCTCACAGCTGCCTCCCTCTGCCTCTTGCCATTTCTTTTTCTCTTCGTCTTCCTTTTCCTTCTTTTTATTCTTTCTTTGCCTCCTTTTATTTTCCTTCGCTGGTTTTCTTACTTCTGGTTTCCCTGTCCTCTCTGGCTTTAAACGTCTCTCTCTTTCTCTTTTTCCCTTTTTATGCCTTTTTTTTGGGGGGGTAAGTAACAGCTATGGCATTTCTGTCAAGGTCACACCTTGAGCTGTAGGACAGCTGTGATTCAGGGTGTTAGCTGAGTTCGGCCTCCAGCTAGAGGATTCCCTTTCTGACATCTCAGGATATCATCCTTTCCTCCCACGCTCCTTCTGAACATGTGAGGATAAGACAGAGAGAGAAAGAGAGATCCTGATAAGTAGCAGATAAATATTCTGCCACATAGCACTGGAGTATGTTCATCTCAGGGTCCACTGAACTTGAGAGCTTTGCAGAGAGGTTGGAGACAAAGGAGCAGTAGTGAAATAAATGGACTAAAGAGGACTTAGGAGGAAGACATGAGTGCAGTTAGCCTGGAAAAAGCCTTAACTCAGGGCTGGCTTGATAACTCGATCATTTGAAGGTCTGTGTAGCCTCCAGCCAGCTCTGGCGCCCTGGTGCTCAGAAGGCAGAACACAAGCACAGGTCACCATACCCGGTGGTGTGAGGTGTAGGGGACACTCCCTGATGAGGCAGGTGAAGATGCAGCGTGTTTTACTGTCCCTGCTGCAGGCTGCAGCGTGCAGGTTTAAATCTCACCTGCACCAGGACCTAAGATGGCTCTTGCCACCCCCAGGGGCCTACAACAGGGCTGTTGAATTAGCACCAGAGAATTTTGGGGGGTGACAGAAATGTTCTAAAAGGGGATTATGTTGATAGTCATAGATCTAAAAATTAACCAGGAAAAGCATTTATTGGGTGGCAGTGCAACACCAGTCTAGTGACCTAGGAATGTCACACTGGGCTGGGAGGAAGGCATGGTTTTGCAAATCAAGAAGGTTAGCACCTCTAAAGGTGGGCCAGACTGGGTATCTGATAGTGAAGGACACAGTTTATTTCTTCTGCCACAGGAGGACACTTCAGGGCTGTCTGCCATTGGTTTTTGCTGTTTTTGTATAATACCAAGAACAGATTGTGTGTGTGTGTGTGTGTGTGTGTGTGTGTGTGTGTGTGTGTGTGTTAATTTTGACAATCAAACTCTGGTGGGATTTACACACTTTTCGTTTCTCTAAAGATGTGCCAAGGAATTTTTCTGGTAAATGAAGAACATAAGTAGCAGGCGCTGAACTAATGATCAGCGTGTCGGACAGCACTCACTATGTACAAGTAAGGCATGAGCTTGCTTGAGGAATTTACACTTTGTTGGCCAAATAAACAGATAAATACCACCACAAACAAACCAAAACCCCCACCTGATCCCTGCACCTGTAAGCTCTGAATTCCTTAAGAAATGGCATAGAAACTAAGATTTTATTTTTCCCAGCCCTCGCTCAGTGTTCCTCCTTATGGTGGTGTTAACCCTTCACTGCCCTATGAGGAGAATCCAGAGGTGTTGAGTGCTTTGGACAAACCAAAGAAAAGGGAGGTGGTAGCCTGCGTTTATCTTGCCTTCTCCTTAGTATCCATCAGGCCTCGTTCCTGCTCTTATTTCCCTGTGCCCACAGCACCCCTCCCTCGCTCCCTTGGTGCTCTGCTCAGGTGGCACCTTCTGACCCTCCTCACTGGCTGAGCCCTTGCTTTGGGTGGCATTTCTGTTGCCCCACATCTCTATGTAAATGCCAAGATAGATTCCCAGGAATATCGCCCCCCAGGACAATCTGGCTGGAAGTGTCATTTGGCTGTGATTGGTTTTGACTGTGTTATTGCCATGGGAAGGAAAGTATGGTCTCATTGTAGGATGTCACAGTCACTTAGGGGAGGAAAAGAAAGCTATTAATTCAGCCGTAGGATTTCTTCTCTGCAGCTTCCTTAGATCAGGCTGCACAGATATCTCTTGGCAGAATAAAGTCTGGAGCATGGGGGTTTGGAGGGGATGACACATCTTCCAGACAGGTCACTGAGGATAAGGACAGATGGGCATGTGATGGGGTTTCCTGCTCGGGGCTTGAGGTCCCTGGGGGGCTGGAGAGTGCTGTGTCTGTCACCTCCCTTTGCTCTAACTTGAGAAAGTGGCTCACCTTGCTTCTTTGTCCCTTCTGGGTCCTCACACTCTTGCTTGACTTGATACCTGAAAGGGGGCATAGAAACCTGTCAGTGACCGCTTCTGAATGGTTACCCCAACAGAATGGGGCTCTATCATTCCCAGGTTAAAAGAGAAAGAGAGGGCTGCACTACAGTAAATCCTTAGCACTGGCCTAACCTTGGCTATGGCTTGATCTGTTTGGGTCCTAGCCCTGCTGGGGTTTCTGACATTTTTTTTAAAAACACAATCGTGACGTCATTGTTGTTTCCATAGGGAGGATCCCATTAGAGGGTCATGGGCCCTGGCAAGTAGGCCTTACCTGCTCTAGAAGACATAATGCACCCTTCAGCAGCCCCTGCTGTAGGCTGCAGGGAGCACAGACAGACAGACAGACCCTGGCTCTTTGGTGAGAGCAAAACTGAAATTTCAAAAGGAAATTGCAGCCACATAGTCCACTGGCTGGTGCTGCTATTTTTGACATGCTCGCTGTTCTCCCAGGGCCTGACAACCACTGTCTCCAGGAGACAGACAAACCCGCTCTTGGCAGCAACAAAGATCCCAGCAAGATGGTCCTGTGGCTGGGGGGAGGGCATGGCATTCCTCCTTCACCTCCAGGAAGGCTGGCACCTGGCCAGAGTCCTCAGACTTCAGGCTGGGGACTTCCCCATCCCCCAGCCCCACTTTGCAGCCTCCCAGGTGAGCAGAGTCCCACCAAGGACAAACAGGCCACCACTCATTCAGAGGCCCCTGCAACCTGCTCTCTGCTCTCCGGAGTCACATCTACAACAAAGTAGTGAGGCAGAGCATGGAGTGCAAAAGGGAGCTCAAGAGGGCTGCTGCTGTGATGCTGCAAGTTATGAAACTGCTCCAGGTGCCTCAGTTTCCCCCTCTGTCAAATAATAACAGTAGTTGCCTAGAGTGGTTTGGAAGATTAAAGTTAATATATGTACAGTGCTAAAATAATAAGCACTACATAAGCGTTGGGTACCAGGGTCATTGCTTTCCTGCAAGGAGACAAGGTAGGTAGACAGGTTGTTGTCCTCTTTGGTGGACAGGAGCTATTGAGGCTCAGAGGGTTCATGACAGGTCCAAGGGTGCATGGCTATGTGGGGACCATCACTGATGGTACAGAATGGAATGCAGCGAGGGTCTGATTAGGGCTGAACAAGAAGAAAGAGTGGAGTTGTGGTATGTAAATGTTTATACAGGCTTTTTAATGGACATGCCAGTTTGTGTCTGATGAAAAAGCTGCAGGTACTCGACGCCTTTCCTCACATAGGGCTCCAAAAGTACATGGTGATATCTGTTCTGTATCTGTATTTATATCTATATGTCTATATGTCTATATCTATATATCTGTATCTATACTCTACATCTCGTACATGTGGGATGTCTTTCTGTAGAGCCTTCGCCCCTGTGAGTACCATTCCCTTCCTTCTGGTCCTCATCCTTACCACCGATGCTGTTCCCCAGGCACCTTCCTGTTCTACCATCTCCCCTGAACTTTGGAGACGAGGGTGCCCCTTTCACATCTCTAGGGTGTCTTCCTGTTTCCCTTCCTCCTTTAAGGTGAAGGGGGCAGAAACCTCAGAGTTGGAAGAGGCAGTCTTCTGCTGCACCTGAGAATCTCCATCCACCTCCTCCCTAACTAAACATCACTCCTGCAGTGCTCCACTGGGTCCCGGTACCGGCCCAGTGTGCTCTGCCTGGCTGTGGCTCCCTCCCGTGGCCCTTGTGGCTTCCCATGCAGGACCCAGCCCAGGGCAGGGCAGCCTGACATCTCTGCCCCCCGCACCATTCCTCGCTTGCTCGCCTTTGGAGTTGAATTTGGGTCTGTATCTCATTTAACCTGCACCCTCAAAGAAAGCAAGGGTCCCTGCCAGCATCAATTTTGTTCTCCAAAACACACACTTACATGAAATATGATGCAAAAATAGACTCTAGATATCTCTCTGTTTTACCAGAAGGCCCTTTGCCTGGAGGATTTACAGCAGGATTTCTTTAAATAATTGCACCCAAGATGCGATTTAATGTACAGAAATGTCCTCTAAAGAAAGACATCTTGGGGCCAGTGATACGGCTCAGCGGCACAAGCACCTGCCTGGCAAGCGCTAGGTCCTGAGTTCGATTCCTGGTACCCACATTAAAAAAAAGACATCTTGGAGGAATAGGATGCATACGCTGGTAATATTATTTTTCAACAAAATTTGAATGAGGATTTGAACTTAGCCTATTGCCTGAGTACCAGGGCTTTGCCAAAGGCAGCAGGACTGGATGTGAAAGCTGGGAGGGGCTGCAGATGCCTGTCTTAAAGAAGGAGGAGACTGAGGCAGAGAAGCAACATGATGAACCCCTGATCACACAGGTACTGAGACAGAGCTGGATCTGGGACCCACATTTTCTGACTCCAACACCAACATACTCTTCCACTGCAGATGCAAGCCTAACGGTTATATCAGCTTTCTTTTAAATGAATGACTTCATTCATTTCTTACCCAACCAAACACCTTAGCAGAGCTGCCCATAGGAAATGGAACTAAGTAATTTTCAATTTCACCTGTCTCTTCCCTGACTTTCCAGGGTATAGAGGCAGCTAGAAGAATCCACAATAAATTACCAGTTTCTGGATTTTTAAAGGATTGTGACTCTAGTGAGGACCAAAGGTCTCTCCACACTGGGGAAAGAAGCTGTGCCGGGGCTTCCAGTCTCAGTGACTAAGAGGTTTTTTAGCCTTTCAGAGCTTCGCTTTTCTGTTAAATTTAATAACTAGGCTGAAGGAAAATGCCACAGATTGAAATCAGGAAAGCAAAGGCTTATTTGGGGCTTCTGTCCTTGATAGAGGAAGGAAGGAATGCAGAAAGTTAGGCTCTTACCCAGCAGTGCCAACGTCTGATGCCCTGGGAACCAGAAATGAGCACCAGACTCTTCTCTGCACTTTGTTACCTTGGTGGAGAAAGAGATGTTCGTGCTGGGTCACACGTCATTTTTATAAATCACAGGATCAGGGGCAGGATGAACGATGTTTCCAGCAGCCACAGTAGCAGAGCTATAAATCAGACAGGCGCAGCATGGCTGGAAAGAGAAGAAAGGTCTGTTCCCTGCAGAAGACAGCTATCTGTGCTTCAGCGGAGGGGTCACGTTCCCCCCGGGAGGGCACACACGTGTGACCTGTAGAAGCCCAGCACACTTGCCTTTACAGCACAGCTTTACACGAGTATAGAAATTCCCAAGAGTGTCAGGTGTGGTGGCACAGGTCTGTAATCCCAGCACTCTGGGAGGCTGAGGCAGGAGGATGATCCAGATTGAGATCAATCTGGGCAATTCAGCATCTTAATGAGACCGTATCTTAAAATAAAAAAATAGAAAGGGCTGGGGATGTAGTTCTGAAAAGGCCCTGGGTTCAGTTCCTAGTAACACACACACACACACACACACACACACACACACACACACACACAGAATTCAGAAGAGCAAATCATAGACTCCCTACTCTAAAACTGCATAGGTTGCCCCTTATGACACATCCTAAATTGTCAGATTTGGCCTACTGGGCAGATTTTGCAACATTAAGCAATATTGGAAGATTTCACACACAGGCCTGGATTTCTGATTTCTTTTGAAAAACAAAAGTCCCAACTGGATGTTCCAACTCCGGCTGGCAGGAGATGAGCCCCTGCTGCCCCTCAGAAGGGGGCGGGTCTCCTTCTGCTTCCAGTAGCCCCTGCTTTCCTGATTCCCAATCCATGACAGTTTCCTTCCACTGCTCACTACATTTAACAAAAAGTCACTGCTGGCACGTTCAAGAGCCTCCTACTCAGTGTGACGGAAGCCTGGGTGTGAGCCTGTTCCTGAGCCTCCTTGAGGCTGGGTCTGGGGCCACAGGTGTCACACACTGCCCACAGCCTGGCTATTTGTGTAGATGGAAAACATTTCTCTATGCCTATTTCTCCAGGGGTTAGAAAATGAAATACCAAAGGGCTGGTGACCTGTGGCCCCTCTGCAGAGCCTTTCTATGGGACCCCACTTACTGGTTCAGATGTGGAGGGTTGGTTGGGATGGGGCACAGCGGCTGCTCATGGGACAGTCAGAGTGGAAGTGGAGGCCGAGAGCTAGGAGCAGCCAGTTGCCACACCTGAGGAGAAAGACTCAGAGGCTGCCTGGAGAGGAGAGGCATGCGCAGTAACAGCAGCGTGCCGTGTCCTGGCCAGCTGAGCAGGTGGGCAGATGTGAGGTGCAATTAGGATTTCCAGCTACAGTGATTATACCGACAAATCAGTCACCTTTCCGTCACTCTCACAAATGGCTGAGACAAATCAACTGCTAGAGAGAAGAGGTTTATTTTAGCTCATTGTTTTGGAAGTTCTAGTCCATGGCTGAATGGACACATTATTTTGAGGTCTCTGGTGGTGGTGATGGAGGGCGGGGAGGGAGCACATCATGACAGGATGACAGAGAGACGACAGAGACAGACAGGAGAGACAGAGAGAGAAAGAGAGGAGGGGGAGAGACAGACAGAGGAGAGAGAGAAAGAGACAGAGAGACAGAGGAGAGAGACAGGAGAGAGAAGAGAGAGAAAGATAGGAGGGGGAGAAAGAGAAAGAGAACAGAGAGAAAGAGACAGAGGAGAGAGAAGAGAGAGACAAAGAGAGACAGAGACATCAGAGAGAGAGAGGTGGGAGTAGAGGAAGGGCCAGGTTCCCTCTGTCCCCTTCAAGGACATACCTCCAGTGACCAGAGGACCTCTCCTAGCTCCACCTTTTACTTCCTGTCACCTCACAGTGGCGTTGAGCTGAGGACAGTCTTTTCTACATGGCCTTTGCGGGCCATTTAAAGTGAAAACAATAGCACAGGCAAATTCAGTGTTTGGATGTTTCCCACATGAGGCCTACCTCCTACTTTCCTGACGTCAAATACTGAGACACCCTCTGCTCCTGCTGGCCAGGACTGAGAAGGACTGAGAGCAGGGACCCATAGGTGGAATCCTGTGGCTTTTCTGGATAACAAGAGGCACCAGCCACAGGCTCTGCATCAGCCCCTTGTCTGGGTGACAGCATGGTCATCCCCAGGTTCTTTCCTCCCTCTCTTCCTTGGTTGTCACAGGCGCAATCACCTGTCTTTGAAGTGTACTAGCTAGAAGTTAAATGGCCATTGAATTGGAACTGTGTCCAGCATTATCGCCTTAGGAAGGAGATATGAAAGCTTTTCCTAATTTCCTCACTTTGCCTATAATTCCATTAAAATGTTTCAGGGCTGGAATTTAAGAGAGGAGCTGCCACAGTAATTGGGACTGCAGTCAGCTCAAATTTCTTAGGATTCTAATAGAGGCATAGATTTCACACAGATCCTCTCTCCCTGGGGATATCTTTTACTTCTGAAAGCCAGAATCTATAAGAATTTCCCGGGGCCGGTGAGATGGCTCAGTGGCTTAAGCGCCTGCCCGGCAAGCGCGAGGGCCTGAGTTCGACTCCCGGAACCCACATACGAAAAAGGGGCCGGTGATATCGCTCAGTGGCACAGGTGCCTGCTGGCGCGCGAGGTCCTGAGGTCGACCCCCCGGTACCCACAAAAAAAAAAAAAAAAAAAAAAGAATTTCCCTGCTCCAAGAATTTCTGCCCTTTTTGGTAGGGCAGAAAAAGTTATATCAGGCTGGGATTAAAGAAAATCCATCTGAGCTCTCTATCTTAATACCTGTCGCTGCAACCGTTTTTCCAGCATGTACATTTCAGAAAACTCTTTACTGTTGTGTGTAATAGAATCATTTTTCTACCAGAGATGTTTTTAATGGAAGCAGACTCATAGAAATCATTAAAAATCACTTCATGTAGTTAAACTTAAGAGAGAGCATATAGTCAGTAGGAAAATGAATTTAAACTACTTTGTCACATACTTCCTATGATCAGTTCCTTCCTCCTGTGGAAATGGAATGCTACAGCTTTAGAAATGATGAGGATTGCTGAGCAGATTGGAGGAAGAACCTTTTTTTCCCACTGGAGAAACCATTTTTTTCATTAGGGGTTATTTTTCAAACTGCATGATTTCAAGTGGGACATCTAAGCTGTCATAATCTCTTTTTCTAATTGTGATTTGCAGACTGTGGGGATGCGTTTGCGGGTGTTCTGCATTACATTTCCAACACCTGCAGCTGTGTCAGGGTATGAGGGACAGGAGCCTTGAAGACCGTTCTGCGCCCCTGCTTCGTCTTCTAGCAGTGCGGGAAGGGCTGAGGTCTGCCTTCCCCACCTGTCCAGGGCTGCCACCCCCAGCTGTCAACTGTGTGACCTTGGGAGAGTCAGCGCCTCTCTGAGTCTTGGTTTTCTCTTCTGTAGAATTGGGCTATATTAATAAGTGTCCATTATGGAGGGCGGCAGACTTAAAGGAGATAAAGCTAGGGCCCAGCATACAGTAAGCGTTCAGTAAGAACTGGTTATTTCTCTTTTCTTCTTTGCCTGCTTCAGTGCAGCACTGAGGCATTGCAAAGCCTTCCAGTATTGTCCAACCTTTAGAAAGCGTTGAAAAGCTCCTGTAAATCAAAATCTTTTGAAACACACACACATATATATTTCACAGTTTCTCTCGCTTTGTAGATTTGGACTTTCTGATCTCACAGTGACCATGATTCAGCTATTTAATCAGCACATACTTGGTCATCGTAGGGGTGTGACTCAAGTAAAGAGACCTAAGAGCCTTTTAGAGAAAACTGCCTCCATGCAGAAGAGACATCCAGGGATTCACAGAAATTCCTGAAGATAGAACATAAGCAGTGAGATGACAAAACTTCTCAGAATCCTTTTGGTTCAGTGACAAACTTCCAGCATGCTTGGGACTTACCTGAGAGGTTGCATAAGAGAGAATGGGCAGATTGTGCAGGTCCCCCCACTGCCTGCCAACTTCTGGGGTGGCTGGCATTGCAGGGAAGGAAGGGCTGTAAAGGGAGGCATGAAGATGCAGGCAGGATGCCTCCTCCAGTGCCGAGCAGTCTCCTCACTGTGCCTTTTCTGATGGATGTGAGGTCAACCAGCTTCTTTGGAATCATGTCAGTGGAAAATATGACTCAATTTACAAATCATGCATTTGCTTTATACACAGCATTTCATGAATGTATTTAATTTAGAAAGTAGATCAGCTGACGTTACTTAATGATGCACAAATAGAGAAAAGAGCTAAGTGACATGAATAATTGAGCAGGAGGTGGCTTCCGAAATGGCTTGGAAGACATTACTCTGGTCTGCATCAGAACCATTCTGAGTTACCCCGGGCCTATTCTGAAAACACCCAGAAAAAAACATCCACAGCACCAATTCCTTCATGCTTCCTGTGTTTGAGCTCAATGATCTTTGTCATCAGGGTGTTTTCCTCATGTCTGCTGTACTTTAAGCTTTCTCTCTCCAGAATATTCTCTTTTACTGAAATGGACATCCCAGTGACCACATGACCTAGAATCACTCACCCCACAGTTCCACAGATGTGGTCTGCAGATCACGGGTGCTGCCTGACAGACCCACGGATAACTGATCCCCCGGCACTGGGGTTCAGATGTTGCCTCTTGGAACTAAGCACCACATATAGAACATAGAATGAAAGGCTCTGCAAAGTCTTGCAGCAAATAAATCTATCTCACTTCCCTAACCCAGTGCTTTTCAATTTTTTTTTTGTTTTTTTTTTTTTTACCACAGACTCACCATCTTCTCTTTTTTAGTAACTTCTCTTCACATCCCACAAAAAGTGTAATCCAAGGAATACATGCTGAGAAACTCTCCTTCCACTTGGTAGCACGGGGCCTCAGCCTAAGGTTTTTCAAGTGGACTGTTTTGTGGCTGCTTCTCAATCCTCTTAAAGCTCTCCACATCACAATTTGTGTGTGTGTGTGTGTGTGTGTGTGTGTGTGATGCTGGGGACGGAACCCAGGGCCTCTCGCATACTAAGCACACATCCTACCACTGAGCTACATCTCAGCCCAGAAACTTTTTGATTTTGTTTTGTTTTTCTGTGAGTACCAGGGATCGACCTCAGGACCTCATGCGCTTGCAGGCGCCCGTGCTGCTGAGCGATATCACCGGCCCTTTTTTCGTATGTGGGTTCCGGGAGTCGAACTCGGGCCCTCACGCTTGCCAGGCAGGCGCTTATGCCGCTGAGCCATTTCACCGGCCCCAGAAACTTTTGATTCAGCTCTTGATAATGTCAAAGAAGATCTCCTCTCCCCTACTGCCCTTTAAAGCTTTCTTAAATAGAAAGCTTTGGGGTGTTCCAATATTCTTTTCCATTTTTCCCAAATATTGTCAAGTGTGACACTTGTTCTTTCTGTCCCTCAAATACCTCAGGTGCTGAGCAGCTCTTCTCTGCTTGGTTTTCTCTGTGCTGCCGATGAAACTTACCTTTGACTCTACTGTGCTCAGCCTGATGCTCGTGGTCTGCTCCTTTTCCAGCTGGGCTGGGACCTGATCCTTTCATTCCTGGTTTGTCTTCCGTGCTCAGAGGTGAAAGGAGAAAGGACATGGTTGCTTTAGCTGATTGACTCCTTTGTACCTGTTCATTTATTGGACATCCCAAGCCATGAGAAAGAATTTCTGATTCTGTTTGTGTCAACTTTAAAGTCATTGAAAGTCAGAACAAATAGTGTGTGGCAGATGGGAAGTGCACCTAATTCAGGGTCTGTCACTAGCTTTCTGCAAGACCCTGAGCAAGTCACCAGCCTGCACTCAGTTAATGCTGGGCATTAGTATTATTCTCTGGCCCAGGGTCTTCACTTGCAAAGTGAGATGGTTCGATTCAATCACTGAGTCTCTGCTTGGAAATTCTATGGGTGCTCAAGCACATTCCTCAAAGGTGCAGTTGGCTCCCTTGATCACGTGTCAAATGTTACAGCTTGGTTGTTACCACTGGAGTGATCTTTGAAGAAGAGAGTTGGATTTGCTAAAATTTCAACTTTGTATAAGCTAATTGCTTTCCGGAGCTCATATGATCCAGCCTCTTACTTTACAAAGATCAGAACTTAATATCTAAAAATACGCTGAACAGGTTATAAGAAAATTTTAAGAGAGATGTAATAATTTTATCAAGTATCAAGTATGACAAATATCTTCCTTTTCTTACCCCTCCCCTCCCCTCCCTTCCTTATTTACTTCTTATTTCATAGATGAGGTCTATATTAGTTATTAAGTGCGTCTAAATCTTTTTTTATTTTGATGTTGCAAAATAAACATTCCTTGCTCTTGGCTGTGTTGAGCACCTTGGCATTGCTATTGGAAAAATGCTGGGCACGGGAAAGCACTTCTATATTAAGGAGAAGCAGCAGTGCAGACCAGCGGGGTGCTGACTCGAGTTCCCTGCACCTCTGGGCTCCTTAGGAGGGAGCCTGTGGAAGGACAAACGGGGGCAAGTTTAATGCTGTTCTCTGTGTCCCTGGACAAAGTAGAAGCTGGCTGTGAGCAGCCTCAGGGTAGATTTGGGTGTGTGCTGGGCTCCCACATTCTGCCCTGCAGTGGCTCTGGGACTAAAGGTCTTGGCATAGCACCTAGTTTTGCCCTTGCAGCTCTGCCCTAAGCAGCTTCTGGGCTGGCCTAGCCCCACACAGCTCCAGCAGCCCTGGCATTTGTTCTCCATCCTTGTTGCACTTGGCTTTCCTTCCTATTGCTCACCGGCCTGATGAAGGCGAGAGCCCCGGATAGGGGCTGGAAGCCTGGGTGGGCTTCCAAGGCACTGTTGGACCTTGAACAAGTTGCTGGAAGAAAGACTTTAGTTTTTGACTTTAAAAGTAATATCGCTACTCATTATGGAAAATAATACAATTCAGAAAAATATAAGAAAAAAAAGAAAAATCCCTGTAACTCCACACCAGAGATACTCACTTCTAGGCATTTTGTTGTATTTTTTTCCAGATTAGCTTTGCCTCCTCATGAATCCCTAAAGAAATTATGCACTGTTTCCTTTTAAAAGCTTTATATTAGCTGGATGTGGAGAAGTATACCTATAATCCCAGCACTCTAGGAGGCTGAGACAGGAAGATCTCAAGTTCTAGCCCAGCTTGGGATACTTAGCAACTCAGTGAGACCCTGTCTCAAAATTTAAAAGAATAAATAAACAAGTGTAGCTCAGTGCAAAGGCCCTGGGTTCAATCCTCAGTATTGCCAAAAAAAAAAAATTCATATTATACCTCTGCTTTTCTCCACAGTGGTTAGTTGTGTAGCTCTGATAGAAATGCGCCATTATTTTGGTACTGTATCCCTTATTGTTGGATATTTAGGTTGCTTCCTGATTTTTGTGCTTCCTGATAAATGGTGCCCCAGTGAACAATTTTAGTAGAGATATTTGTATATGTTTATGACTCTTCCCTTATGTTATATTTCTACAAGAGTCAAGAAGTGCAAACAAAAGTTATTTTCTAGCCCTCAGCTTCTTCACCTGTAATAAACCAAAGCTAAGAGCAGCAAGCAGCACCATGTGCCAGGCCAGTGCGCCCACCCAGGTAACCTTACCAACTGCCTGCTGTCATTCCAGTCCACAGATTTGCCTGGATTTCAACCCAGGCAACCCCGCTCCAGAGTCCTACTCTGGACTTCTCTGCTAACATCTCCCCCGGGAGACGAGAGAGTGGAATGGAACAAACCCCAGCGTGCCTTACGCGTCTAACGTTATTTGTGATCCCTGTAACACCATTGCCTGGGGGAGGAGTTCAGGGGCTCCTTCGTTCCTCTTCACTCTCCCATTCCTGTGTTAGATGAGGCAGGTGTGTGTGTGTGTGTGTGTGTGTGTGTGTGTGTAATCTTCTGCATAGAACAGTCAGCAGAGTATGAGGTAAGGAAGCCTGAATAATCTATTGACGAAACGCTGAAACACTGGTCATTAGTGCTGTTATTTATACGTCACTCATCAGGCTTTTCTTTTCATCTTACAGTCCCCAGGCTTTTTGGCTGGGAAATTTGTCATGCTGTAATTGGACTGTCACCTGCTGGAGTAGGATGTGCCTGGATTTGGCCATCCAGCACACCCCTGTCCCCAAAGCACATGCCTGTCCAAGCTGTCTGAGGGAGGCTGCGTCCCTTCCTGAGCTCGTTTGCCCGTGCTGCCCAGAAACACTGCTGGTGGGATTGCTCACCCAGCAGGAGGCAGGTGACTGACTGCAGAGCCCTCACTGGAGTGACATGACCACGCTGCTTTCACTGGTTGCTGAATACACTTGTCCCTTAGAATGTGAGGGGCAGCAGTTCCAGGACCCCCACAGATACCCAAACCTGTGGCTGCTCAGTTCCCTTGTGTCAGAGGCATAGTGCTTGCATAGGACTGACTTAGTCCTCCTGCATCCTTCACATCTAGATGACTTATAATACCTCATACAGTGTGAATAGTCGCTATACTCTAATGACGAGAAATGACGAGTAATGACAAGAAAGAGTCTGTGCGTGTTCAGTACAGACACAGCTTTTCTCAAACATTTTTGATCTGAGGTTGGTTGAATTGATGGATGCAGAACTTGTGGAGATGGAGGTCAGCTGTATAAAGGCTGCAAAGCTGCCATGGAATTCTGATACCATAGATCTAGGGGAAGCTGGAGGCTGCTTTTTAAGTACATGTTATTCCATGTGATTACTTTCGGGATGTCTGGGGGAGTGGGTGTCATCCTTTACAGGGCATCAGAAACACCTGAGTCACCTGAGCACCAGTTTTTTAAGTGCCACTTCCTGCCCCTCTGCTGTCTCTATGCCCTAATTTGCATAATGCATCCAGGGTGAGGTCCATGTGCAGCATTTTAAAAACTTCTCAAAAGATTCTTGTTTAGAACCAGAGCTGGGGACCAGCAGCCCAAGAAATTCTAGCAGTAACAATATTACACCTTCACATTTACAATACTTACATTATAACTCTCTTTCACCTGAACAATCCACAAAGGTCAGAACAGGTAGTATTAAGATTGCCCCTGGCCCAGAGAGCTTGACTGAGTTGCCCAAGGTCACAGGCATTTCCCACAGTCAACAGCAGCTGTCCCCTGCCCAGCCCAGGGCCAGTCCTGCCGGGCTCTTTGGGAAAGAGCAGCCTTCTTCCCCTGAAAATCTTCCAGCGTGAAGCAAACCCCTTCCTCAGCTCCCCGAGTGCTGATACCCAGGGGCTCTCTTCCCCTCCCCATGCACCTCCTGGTCTGTGCCCCGCTCCCCTGCAGAGCGCCTGTGCTGTGCGCCCAGCACCTCCTCCCACCACATCCCTGTCACAATTGGGGAGACCCCGAGGTGCAGAGATCCCAGAGCCTGGATAGCCCGCATCACCCACAGAGCTCTGAGGATGCAGAAGGCACAGTCCCCTAGCATGTCCCCTGTCCCCCAGCTGCCACCCCACCACTGATTCTTCCCAAGCCCCCTTATCCTATTCCCCCTCCTGCCCAATTCCCAACAGCCTGCAAGCCCACCTGAGTTCTTCCTTCGAGGCCAGTTTGGAGGCTGGAGGTCCCTGAGGGGCCACTCCGCACACCTGGTGGATGGCAGCTCAGCAAAGCAGGCCAAGGAAAGAAAGCACAGCCAGGGGACAGGGTTCCTCCACTGTCCCCCACCCAGCAACCAATAATGGTGCACACCACCCTCAACTCCAAGCAAGGGCTCTTGCCTTCCTTTCTGCTTCCTCTCCTTGTCCAAACCTTTTCTTTCGAACAGCCTGCATCCTGGAGCGGCTCCCAGAGACTGCAGGCATTCTGTGTCAGCAGCCTGAAGCCGTCATGCTGAGAGGGCTGGGGAGGAGGGTGGAGGAGGCAGGGCTTTGCTTTGGAGGTGCTGCGGGCAGCGGAGGTACACCTGGGTCACAGCACCTCGGGCTGACTCTCCCCATCCCCTGTGCCCTCCCTGCAGGGTGTTGTCACTTAGCCCCACCAGCAATTCCTGCAGCAATGTCATTCTGCTTCTCTTTCAGGTCTCGCAGTGCGGGTTGGCAGGGAGGCTCTGTCATGTCTTCAGGGACTTTTGGTTCCCCAGCATTGACTTTCATGAAAAGCTCCCTCTCTGCTAGCCTTCCACTTTGCCCCTCTACTCTTATTGCAAATCCTGTGTGATGGCGACTTTTCTGCTAAGTGAGATTTGGAGGGAAGGGAAAGGAAGAGGAGATGGGCCAGCTCACCTCTCCCAAGCAAAGGAAGAGGTGACAGGAAGGTGAAGTGGTCTCTGGATGTGTATGTGGCCCAGAACAGTTGGCTTGGTACATCTTCACCTTTCCGGTTGGTTATTGTCAGACATCTATCAGAGGATCAAAGAGCCCTTTGCAGTAACCCCCTTAGCTGCCCCCTCACCCACAAGCCTCAGCCTCCACAGCTAGATTGGTGCTCTGTGACCTATTCCCCCACAGTGAGCTGGAGCAAGGCTGGACTTGAGCTCATCTGAGCCTCTTTCCTAGAAACATTTGTTGGGACAAAAAGTTGTAGTTCAGTTTGAGCTGGTCTCTGTATGGAAGAGATAGACAGAAAGCCTTTCAGCTATGGGAGCTGGAAGGGGTCTGATCCATCCTCTGGCTTTACTTTCCATTTTATAAGTGAAGAAAAGAGTTGCAGACCCAAGAGATTACAGATTGGCTCAAGGCCACATGGCCACTAATGCCTACTTTATAGCAGAGTTGACTCTTGGAGTTTGTTATGGCTTGTGTCTAGATGTCTCTCCAAAGCCTCATGTGGTCATAGGTGGGGCTTTTACAGAGGTGGCTGGATCTAGAGTGTGTGACACTGGAATTGATTCATGGTGCAGTGCTAGGCTTAATGGCACTAGGATTAAAGGTGTGAGTGCTACCTGCCCTGAGTAGCCTGGATAAAATAAAAGGGGCCAAAAGACCTATGGTCACCTCTTGTTTCTTTGCTACCTTCTGCCCACCATGAACTGTTTCTCCTCTGTGAAACCTGTCTGCCACCCACACTGCCTTGGAGCTGGCAGATTATAGACTGAATCCTCTACAAACTGTAAGCTAAATAAACCTTTCCTCCTTTAACTTTGGGTGTCAGATATTTTGTCTCAGCAATGAGAAAAGTAACTAAGGGTACAAAGCACTAATTTATGTACTCTCATGGCTAAGAGGTGACCCCTCTGCAAGCAGTCTTCCACTTTGAAGAAATGATAGTCAGGTGTCATGTGGGGTGTATGTCCCAGCGTCTGACTGAGCTGGGCTTGAACTCTGCCTCTCCCTCTCGCTGTTATTTGGACCTTGGGGACATTTCTCACACTCTTGGGCATGTTGTTCAACTGTAAAATGGAGATCATAGAACTAAGGTGTGTGGGCCCTTGGTTACATCCTCACAACTGAAAAAAAAATTTATAAAAAGAATCTTTACCTCATCTTACATAAACTTGCTGTAAGATTGTTCTAATGAGAATTAGGGATGCTGAGCACATAATCATTGCTCGGTAAATAAAAAGAAGTCTTCTACTCAAGTCAATAATAGTTCTGTCCTTCCAGTGCCTTATTCTGAAGCTGCTGTGTTTTTAGAATTAATGCCCTCATGTTTGGAAGTATTTGGGGGGCCCTCTCTCCTCCTTTTTGTTCCCCAGCAGCACTAGGGAGCTGTTGGCTGCACCCCACAGTGGCATTTAAAAATGAATGTATGAAAGAATATTTGCAAAACGTTATCTAACATGGAGCCCTGAGAAAGGACAGCTCCACAATTGATGGTTCATCACTTAACTACTGCTGTGTAACTAACCACTTCAAAATGCCATCATTATTTAGCTCCCAGTTCAGCAGGTCAGCAGTACAGGCTGGGCTCAGCAAGGCAGCTCTCCTGCTCCGGCCCGTGCTTCCGTGTGCATGTTCAGTCAGCTCTGGGCTGCCCAGGTGGCACTGCTCCTGGGCATGGGCTGGCTGTTGGCTGGGGAGCTCAGGAGTCTTGCATGGTCTTTTACTCTCCTCTGGCCAGGTAGTCTGGGCTTTTTCTTAGGTTGGATGCAGGGGTCCAACTGCCAAGGCCTTTGGAATTGGTGCTGTCACTTTGGCTGTGTACTAGTGGCTAAAACAAATCTCTGGTCAGCCCAGGGTCAGTCATGGGGGAGTAGAGCCTGTGTTCTGCTGGGAGGGCCTTCTAGGTCATAGTGCCATGGTCAGCGTAGGGAGTTGGAACAATTTTTGTAATACCAGAGCCCAGGAGGTGGCGGCTCGAGGCTATGTTCTTGGGACTTGCTTGGCTTTGCCTGTGTGCTCACAGATCCTGCCGCAGCTCCAGGCCACAGGTCCTCACACAGCAGTGACAGGAGGTAGGAAGGGCTGAGTCTTTGTAAGAAGGATGGAAACTTCCCCAGCATCTCTACCAGCTTTCCCTTAGACCATGATTAGGACACATCCTAACCAAGATCAGCAGAGAGGGTAAGATTACCACAATTTATTATTGTTATTGTTGTTGCTATCATCATCATCAGAGACTCACCATGTTGCCAAGGATGACCTTGAACTGGGGCGTCAAATTATCCTCCTACCTCAGCCTCATGAGTTGTTAAGACTACAGGTGCATGCCAGTGTACCCAGCCACCATGATCAATTTAGAGTCAACTAGAGTCACCTCCCAGGGCTAGGCAAGGACCCAAATTCTTGGAAGCATGGGCTTCTAGAAACCTGAACATAACAGAGGTTTTGAGAACAATACACAAACACAAAAATAAGACCAAAAAAAAAAAAAAGCAGGACAGGGGACAGCAATTGGGGTGGGAATCAGTAGGGTGCAAAAGAAACACCTCCCATGGTGTCTTGTACTCATTTGTTTGTAACCGACATTTATCTGAAGCCTCTTGGGCCAGGCTGAAGAGAATGAAAGGTAAACAGAACTTCAGCAGAAAGATCTGTAACCAGCTCCTCTAGAGATGCTTTCTGGGAGGAACAGCGAGAGCAAGACCCCTCAATGGTTCAAAGTACACTGACCTGGAGTAAGAAATAATGAATAGCAAGGAGAGATGCTTGCTGGGACCAGGTTCTGAAATGTGAGCTGGTTATGAGGATTGGTTTAAAGCACAGTGACTTAGTTAACTAGTAAGATAAGCCCAGCAAATGTTCTGGGCTCCACTTTTGAGACTGGGAATTTACCTTTCCTAGGAGTCCACATGGGGGAAACCAGGACATGAAAGCAGAAGGAATCTGTGGTGAGAGATAGTGGGTGGCAGCAGCAGGTGCCTGGGTAAGGGAGGAAGAGCAGTGGATTCTCCTGGGTGCTGGAGGCCATCAGGAAAGGTTTCCCAGAGAAGTTAACATGCCAGTGAGGTCTTGTAAGATGACTTGGAAATTTCAGGGCTGAAAAGAAAGTTATTAATGACAGGAACGGCTTGAGCAAAGGCCTGGAGCTGGAGAATGGTATGGTGTGTTCAAAGAACAGGAGCTTAGGATGAAGAGTGGGAGAAAGGGTGAGAGGGCTGGAGAAAGACCAAATCCAATGGTCAGGAGTTGCGAAGCTGCTAGAAGCTGGATTCGTTCTGATGGCCGTGGGAGTGAGGGGGAGTTTTAAATCGGAGGCAGGGTATGCTGGAAAAGCATGTTGGAATGATGCCTTGGGCTACAGTGGGGATGCAGGGGGAGACTGTCTGTCCTGGGGAGCAGGACCCAGCCTAACTGGTGGCCCAGAGAGGTGGTACGGGCAGTCTGTGAGTCAGGGGGGAACATTTTTATCAAGACAGGGTTTGTAATTGCTGACACATGTGAAAAGAAAAAGCAGTCTGACTTTTGGCCACTTTTGGAACTGCTCTTAAATCCCTTATGGATGGTGCACCCCTTTATTGACTCAGTGCACTCCCCACCCCGCTGCATCCTGCTGAGCACCCTGCAGGCCTCCTGGGTGGATGGCGGTGGGCGCTGCAGCTCAGCGGTGGATCTGAAAGAGCCTTTGTGTTAGGGCTGTAGACACCTCTCCAAGAGTCCACCAGAGTGGAACAGGGGTGGGGTGCAGAGGCCAGGGTGTTGTCACCATCTGAGTGACCTCAGGGACTTAAGGTTTTATAAATTCCACCTCCTTGGGCCACACTAATGTCCTTTTGATCCTTTCCAGGAGCCCAGGGCCGGGAGGGGAGGTAAGGAACCATTCATCAGACTTGCTGCCTTGAAGCGGCCAGCAGAGAGGGGACTTGTAACAAGGATGGCTATTCAGAAACCACGGGGAGCTTTGCCTGCTCTCTGCCACACAGGAAGGCTGGGGGTGGGTGCAGAAAGGGGCCCCAAGGACCTCTGACACCCAAGAAGCACGCTGGGGTGGGCGGGGTCCTCAGTCGTCTCCAGAAAGCAAGACACTTGCTGCGTTTGTTTGCTACTGACCTGCTGCTTGCTCCGAACAGATCACAGAATACATCTGGGTTTGGTTGTTCCTGTGTGTTTTATATATAGTAAAGATATGCAATGCAAATATAGTAAATATATGTAAGTAAATATATGTAGTAAAATATGTAAATATACATGGTAAATAAACATATATACATATACATATATTAGTTGTTTGATAGCTCATCATGGTCTTCAGTTTGCATTTCCTTGGTACCTAGTGAAGCTAAGCTACTTTCTCTGCTTTTATGTGCTGTGTTTCCTCTTTGGTGAAATGTTCCTTCATGCCTTTGGCCCATTTCCTAATTAACTTGTTTGCTTTTTTTTAACTATTGAGTTGTTTGAGTTCTTTAGATACTCTAATTATGAATATTTTATCAAATGTGTGGATTACAAATATTTCCTCACAGTCAGTGGCTTCTATTTTCATTCTCTTGAGAAGATGAATCACAGATAAATTTTTATTTTAGTGGAGTCTAATTTATCAATCCATTTTTTAATGTATTGTGCTTTTGGTGTAACGACTAATTACCCTTCACAAGCCATAGTTCCTTTAGCTTTCGCCTCTATTTTCTTTAAAATTTTTGTGGTTTTAAATTTTGTATTGAAATCTATGTTCCTTTTCTTTTTAAATAGAACTGAAGATTGAACCCAGGACCCTCTAACTGAGCTATATCCCCAGCCCTTATTAAAAATTTTAAATTTTAAAATACAGTCCCTCTAAGTCCCTAAATCATCCAGGCTGGGCTCAGATTTGTGATCATCTGCCTCTGCCCCCCAAACTGCAGGGATTACAAATGTGTACCACCACATTTGGCTTAAATTTATTTTTATGTAAGATATGGGGCTGAGCCCAAAGTTCACTTTTTGTGTAGTGGATGTTCAATTGCTCCACTGTCGTTTGTTGTGAAATTTACCCTTCCTCCACTGAATTGCTTGTGCAGTTTGGTTGCAAATTAGTTGTCCATACTCATGGGGGTATTTTATGGACTCTGTTTGCTCTGTTCATCCATGTGTCTGTCCTTCCTGACAAAGCCCATGATCATTTATTGGTCACATTCCAATGTATGTTCATACTGGGTGCATTATTAGGCTGCGAGAATGGTATGCTCTGAAAGGACCTATCTATCTGGCTCTGATGGGACACATCTGGGCCACACGCGCCCTGCAGCCAAGGTTGGAGTCAGCTTTACCCAAAGAACTTGGCCTAAGAATGGGATGTGGAAATGATTTCTCAGAAGGGAAATTTGTGAAAAGAAGGGACAAAACAGATGTTGGGTAGCCAAAAAAATAATGCCCCTTCCCTCAAACAAACACAGCAGGTATCTACTACATCTGGGTTCTTCTGTGGCTCTTTTACTATGAAAAATGATGTCATAGTTTAGATAAATCAATGCCAAAATAGAATGAGGAACCTGTCTAAGACTCTAGGTGCGGAATCCCTGGGTCCATACATGAACTCCCTGATTTGGATTATGAGATTATAGAATTACCAAAGTATATTTTTATATAATTCCTTTTCTAAAAGATTTTTTAAATTGGTAAGAGCTTTATTGTTTTTTTTTTTCTGATTTTTGAGGTAATACATGCATAAGGATGTATAGACCAAAGTAAAAGTCACCATTATTACCATAGTCCGGAGATAATTCCTGTCAACACCTTGGTATAATTATTCTAGACTTTTTATGCATGTGTATTGTACAAATAAAATAGCAAGTATAAGATCAAACCTAAAATTACTTTATTATCTTTTAAAACTTACTGTATTCTGGACATCATTTCATGTGAATAAAGATATACCATAAAAATTACAGTTTTACATCTGGATACTTTTGAACTGGAATACCAGAACTGTTTAACTTTTCTTTATTCAGTTTTTCATGATTAGAAACAATACATTGTAAATGTCCTTACTTGTACACGTTTATCATTTATGATTTCTAATGAATAAATTCCTAGAAGTAGAATTGCTATACTAAAGATTATGCATGCCTTAAAGACTAAATAATCCTCTAGAAGACTGTATGTATATTGGGTAGGGTGGTCAGTTAAAATATGAGGTGCTTAGTTGCATTTAAATTTCAGATAAACAATAATTTTGAGTATACGAATGTCCCAAATATTGCACAATAATCTGGAATTCAAGTATAATTGGGAATCCTATATTTTTCTTTGCTATATCCAATGACTCTTAAGGCTGGATAGAAATCTCAGCTCATAACCCCAGCAATGTTTCTGCACCTTCTAGACTAGGAGTTCCAGGCCTCCATCTCCAGTGTACCTGCCAGCCACTGACTTATAACACTGGCCACCTCATCGGATGCTACAACCTACTGGTGTATAGGTCCCTTCTCTTTCTGTACTGCTGATTTCTACCCCCCCCAACCCCAGTGTAGGGGAGAATTCACTGCTTCTCCTATTATATTAATCTGTTTAGACTACCAGAACCAAATGTAATACTCTAGGTGACTTTAACAACAGAAATTTACTTATACAGTTCTGGAGACTAGAACTCTCCAGTTAATCAGCTCTCCATCCCTATAGCAAACACCTGAAACAGTTGACTTACACAGATGGAAGGTTTATTCCAGCTTACAGTTGTGGAGGGTCCAGTCCCTGGTCAGTTGGCCCTGTTGCTTTGGGCCTGTAGTGAGTAGGATCATGGTGGGAGTATATGGTGGAGCAAAACTGCTTGCCTCATCTCCAGGAAGCAAATGAAAGCAAGGAGTGACCTGGATCCAATGATTGCTTGGGAAGGCACTTCCTGCACCAGGGACCTAAGGTCCTTCCACTAGGCCTGGCTGCTTAAAGTCTCCAGCACTTCCCAATAGCACCATCTTGGGGACCAAGCCTTAAACACAAAGGCCTTTGGAGAAGGCAGTCCATTACTCCATTACAGTAAAGTCTGTGATGAAAGTGTCAGGAAACTGGTTCCTGGGGAGCTCTCTTTTCCTGGCTTCTTGCTGTGGACATGAAAGAGTGACTGAGCACCAGTGTCTCTCCCTCTTTTATGGGATCACCCAGCTCATCAGGCCAGGGCCCCACTCTGTGACCTCACTTGCCCTCAACTATTTCCTTAGAGGCCCCTCCTCCAAATACAGCCACCCTGGGGTTAGAGCTTCAGTGTATGAATTATTCTAGTGGCAGGTGGAGAACGCCAGCATTCAGTCCTTAACACATGGTCTTTTGAAAACTTTCTCTTCTTCTTATTTGCTTTCAAAGTCTCTCAAGAAATTCATGCTTTTATGAAAAAAGAAGCAAACTCTGCTTATGAATAGATGTGTGAGTTGAACTCAGAAACTTCATTTAAAGGTTTGTGATCTTAATAAATTGAATATTTATTTATTAAGGCAATGTATGTCCTTGGTAGTCCTCCAGCGTGTAAAAGTCACCCTGTGGATATGCATAGAAAAAAGAATGGAAGCATATTGATAACAATAATAGTCGTGGCTACCGGTAACTGAATAGCAGCGTTGTCTTGAGTCCTCGCACTGTGGGGTGGCACATTATTTCCGTTCAACAAATGAGGTCGCCAAATGAGGTCGCCAAATAAGTAAATGGTGTAAGACCAGGTTTGTGTGACTGCAAAAGCAAAATGTTTTCCTTTGGGTAGAAAGGACTTGAATGACTTTAGCATTTTTTTTCCTACAGATTTCTGAAATGCGTGGATTGTTTACAATGAGTATTTTTCATGATCAGAATTTCCATCCTGAAAAGTTATGATGGATGGTTGTAGAAGTTGAGAAAAACAGAAGAAATCACCAGCTCTATATGAGTCCCCACATTGTTCCTGAGTGTGTCATTCCTGAACACTAGCTAGGGAGGGATGCTGCTGATCTGATGGACGAGAATGGGCTCTTGCTTAATTTACATCTTGTGGATGATTAAGACACAGTGTGCTCTGAATGGTTACGGTGACCCTCGAGAGAGCATCCTTTCAGTCTTGCTGCCCCAACTGCTGTGTTCCATGGCTCTACCTCTCTGGGGAGGCACAGGGCTCTGGTGACAGATTAGAGAGGAGTAGGACATTCCACTCCACTCGCAAAAGCAGCAGAATGGTTGGGAACAAGCGTGTAGCCTAAACCTTGAAACAGTGACAAGAGCGCCGAGTGCAGACAGCAGAATCAAGCGGGTCAGTACCCCACCCTTGGCTTGGTGAGGAAGATCACAGACTGCCCTGTTGATGTGGCACAGCCCAGGCTCTGGGCAGTGGGGCCCATTAAAGATGTGGCCCTCAGTAACCATTGGCAGAGATGATGAGGGGACAAAGGGCAGATGTTCGGAGCATACATGCAGGGAGAGTCTCAAGTTTAATTGTTCAGTTAAATTATGGTGCAGACATAAATTAGGACTCCATTTGAATATTACAATTTGTGTCTAAAAGGAAGGTAACTTAAGGAAGACAGCATGATATTCTTAACTCTTTAGGAAGAACTTTAAAGAATATTTAGTTCATCAAATAGTTCTAGATAAATGGAAAGAAAAATTAATTTAAACTTTTAAACATTAATTTAACATTAAAGTGTTAAATTAATATTGGGTTATCAGGTGATCCCTAATTGTACAGGTAGGGTAAACCAGTGATGCTCAACGGTAGTTCAAATTTACAATCCCCTAGTATCACGTGTGATGCTGAAGTTGGAATTGTGGGCATGAATGGTCATTCTTATGGTCACCCTGTGAGCCCACCAATATCACCATCTGTATAGAATAATGTATGTGCAATATTTTGAATATTTTATTGTGTTTTGCCCTTGTTTTATAAAAACAAATGAAAATAGAGAAATTGACAGCACAAAGCATTGCGATAAAACAATAGTTAGCCAAGTGCGGTAGTGCATACCTGTAATCTCAGCATTTGGGAGGCTGAGGCAGGAGGATCACTGCAAGTTGAAGGCCAGCTTGGGCCTTCTACATAGTGAGACCCTGTCTCATCCCCCCCCAACTAAAATAAGCCCATAGCATTGAGACAAGATGAAAACTATTAGATTTACATAAAGTGTGAATCTTTAGCCTCAAGATTGGTATTCCTCTTGGTATTGGTACCTCATCGGTATTCCTCCAATTGAAGGAGTGTTGAATTGTGACAGAAGAAAACGTATTTAAAGATCATATGTGAAGTGCTGGAAATATATCATCAATAATTATATCAAAAGGCAAAGTGTGAAGGAGGATTTTATAATAGGTTCGGCTCCCATGATAGCAACTCATTTGCCACTTAATCATTTGCACAATTTACATCATGGTGACTGGTGATAGACAGGGGGAGACTGGGTATTCGAAGAAATACATGCGATCTCCAAGTCCTAGAATTTTAGGGTAGAGATGAGACAGATGAATGGATGCTGTTTAAACCTGAGCAATGCACATTGGTTTTCGCAGTCATAAAACAGTGCTTCAACCAAATTATTCAACATATATTTACTGAGTTCTTATTGTGTGGTTGGCACTGGGGATATAATCATAAACAAAACAAATGATTTCTTCCTTCTATGGAGTGTACAACTGTGTGTGTGTGTGGGGGGAGAGAGAGAGAGAGAGAGAGACGGAGGTGGAAGCAGATGTTAATCCAAAAAGTTTAAATGTAGAATCGCAACTGTGGTGTTACAAAGCACTCAGAGCCTCAAAACTGCCGTAGGAGCCTAACTTAGGGGAATTTGTCTCAGTGACGTTTTGGCTTATATTTGAATGACAAGTAGGCAAAAGAAGTAGAGGTAGAACTCCAGGCAGGAGAGACAGGATGTCCAGTGGCCCTGTGTTGGGGAAACATGGAGCACACGGGCGAGGGCAGGAATAAAACTGGGGCTGTAGATAAGAGTTTTGTCTTTAGCCCATGAGCAATGGGATGCCATAAGCAGGTTTTAAGTAGATATGGGCGGGGGGGTAAAACGATCAGATTAGTGTTTGAAAATATCGGGCTGCACGGGTGCAGGCGGCCTGGGTAGCTTTGCCAGTGTCCCCATGGAAGGTGGTATTAGGGCAGTAGCAATGGAGATGGACAGAGAGCAGTGGGGATGTGAGGGCTTCTTCAGGACCCAGGGGTGGTGGGCTAGAGAGAGGGACGAACGAGAGGAAGAGGACAGTGTCCAGGCACTCACAATACAAAGTCACAGGTGTATCCATCTGTTTTGTGTTGTTGTAGCAAAATACCTGATTCTGCGTAAAGAGGGTTATTTAGCTTATGGTTCAGGTGGGTGGAAAGTCCAAACAGCATGATAGAATCCAGGCAAGGACCCCGTAGCCTGTGCCGTCACAAGAAGAAATAGAAATGGAAAACGGCTGTGTACAGCAAGGGCCAAACTGGTGGCGTGGTTTCACCCTGTGACAGCCTGCCTTTATGAGCATCACTCACCCACTCGTGAGTGTGGAGCCTGTGTGACCAGGTGACCTTCCGTCAGCCCACGGCTCTTACAGCTCCTACCTCCGTGCTGCCGCCCTGGGCTCCCAGCTGCCAGCACAGGACACACCTACACCGCATCCAGGCCATAGCAGGAAGTAACCCAGCTGTCACTTCCTTTTGGCATGGGAATGAAAGGTGATGGGGGTGTGCATATGGTGGAAGGTAAAAACAATGAGCACGCTTTACACATCGCTTTAATCTTTATTAAAATAATACATGCCCATGGCTCGAAAAGCCAAACAGGTTGAGGCTTCTGAGGAAAACCTGAAGTCCCTACCTCTCTTCTTCGCTCAAGTCCTCGGAGGGCCCCCTTTCAATTGTTCTAACAGTTTGTTGGTATTTACCTGAGTTTTTCTCAGCGAATGTATTCGTTGCTGCATCTTGATTTGTTTCTTATTTGACAAATACTTGTGAAACGCCTACTGTGTGACACTCCGTTGTATGCATGGAGGCAGTCAGGGGACGAGTCAGGGGTACACTAGTGAGCAGAGTTCCCGGAGCTCCTGGGGCCTCCCCCCAGCGGGGACAGAAGCAAGTGTTTAAGTAAAGTGTTCAGCCGTCTCTTAGAGGCCGTGCTCCACCAGATGGTAAGGAATACTCAGTGAGCAGCGGTGAGGGTGAGGCAGTGGATGGGGGAAGAAATGCAATGTGAAATAAAGAAGTGGAAGAGTTGGGGGCTTCCAGACAGGATGGCATCTGAGCAAAGCCCTGGAGGATGGCTGGAGCGAGCCCCCGGCATGGATGGGGGAGGGACACTCCAAGCCAAGGGAACGGCAAGGTCAGGGCCCTTCAGGGTGAGCGCAGGATGAATGGGGGCCCTCAGGGGCCAGGTTAGAGGGGCGAGGTAGGGGACTGGGCTGTGCAGGCCCTTGTGGGCTCCTCGGAGGACTGTGAGTGGTACGACATTACCCCGTGTCTCTGTGTAGGGAGCTGTGTGCCCTATACCGCTTTCTCTGCCGCCCACGTTTCCTTTAAATCAGCGTGGAGAGTTTATGTCATCATCAAGTCTTAAGTTTCCGCATCACCAAGCAGTATATTATGATAATGTTCCTTTAATCGCTCATAAACGTTTTGTTAATAATTGCCTCATTTTCTTCACCTGATTAATTTTCTGTGTTGTTATTTGTAATTTTTCTGAACTCTTCAGCAGAACTGGGAAATCCTTCTAGACAGCGTTTTCCCTGTGACCCATGCCTCCCCAGCCTCCCCAGCGCCCGCTTTCCCCGTCTCCCAGCGGAGCCGCCTGCCTGTCTGTCCTCGCCTACCGTCTTGCCCGCTTTGCCCTAGCACCACTGCGTCCCGGAAATTCATTTCCCTTCTCTCCTATGTGGGCTTTCTGTTCTCTTGGGCTGTATGTTTCCTTCCTTCTTGACATTTCTTTTTTAGATGGGGCAAATCCTCTCATTGGCCTCTAAGAAAGAGTAAATAGGAAGTATAGTTTTGAGCTCAAACCTCACTTGTTGAATGGCTATGGAATTCCATGCTGGCGCTCAGTATTCGTTAGAATTTTGGAGGCATTGCTCCTCTTTCCTAACTCCCAGTCTTGCTGTGAGAAGCCAGTGCTTTTCTGACTCTGTATGTAACCCTTTCCCCCTCTGGCAGGACGATGTTCTCCCTGCTGTTTGCATTCACAGCTCTGTGCCTGGGTGTGGATGCGCTGGGCATAGGGTTGCCGGATTAATAGAGGATGCTCTTTAAGTTTGGATTTCAGATAACCCACAAGTAATGTTGGCGATGTTTGGGACATACTTATACGGAAAGATTACTTCCTGTTTATCAGAAATTCAAATTTAACTAGGTTTCCATTTGTTGTTATAGTTGTTGTTATTGTATGTTTTTGCTCAATTTGACAAATTTAGAAGCTGGAGTTTTCAACCCAGAGATTTGGGTCTTTCGTTTTGGGGAAATTTTCACACGTTATTTCTTTTCCTGTAAATTACTATATTAGTTCAAGCTTAAAAAGATAAGATATTTCAATAAGGCTTATAACCAACAATCATCCCCTGCTTTTTTTCTTCTCATCTTGATTTCTCCAGAACTAACTCTTTAGCTGTTTTATCTGGACTGGCCACTGTAGTTTTCAATATGTACTTACATTTTTAAAAACTTTTCAAGGCTTAAAAACTTGACTTGCACTGTGGAAGATAAGAATTTAGCTTTTTTATGCTACTCATCATTGCTTTCCACAGTATAGACAAACACCCCATCATATAGGCCTACTTAATATAATAACATATATAAATATATAATTTCA
Source organism: Erethizon dorsatum (assembly GCA_028451465.1). Classification (NCBI taxonomy): domain Eukaryota; kingdom Metazoa; phylum Chordata; class Mammalia; order Rodentia; family Erethizontidae; genus Erethizon; species Erethizon dorsatum. The sequence goes on from CM051831.1 coordinate 29,156,018, forward strand.
TTATATATTTTAATTATAATAATTTAATTATAATTTAAATATAGTTTAATTATATATTAAAATAATAACAGTATAAATATCATGATATTTATTAGCTCAGTATTCAGTTCCACTTTTTTATGACTGTGAAAATACTGTTCCTCACTAAGCCACTGAGTGTGTTGTGGCTGTAATTATCTTTCGTTTCCTGTACAGCTTTTTATTTTCCTCTGGAGATACTAAAATCTCCCCTGGTGTTGCTTTCAAGATGCTTATCTCTACTCGAGCCCCAGAAAGAGAGTGGAGTTGGGCCAAGTTCCCACCAGCAGCGTAAATGCCTCCCTACTACCTGCAGACACACCAGGCTGACTTGCACCTCCATCCTCTCTTCCTGGGGACCCTGTGTCCACCTGTGTCAGTGTGGTCTAGGCTTGGGCAGGACTTATGTCCCAAGACATTCTCTTATTACACAAGCTTTCCCTCACTGCTCTGCTGGGAAACTACCTGCATGGATGAGTGTAGTGTTTCAGATTGAAAATCCCTTGAAATAATAGGGTTTCAGAAAAGAGTCCCCAAAATTTGTCTTTTAAAATTTTTATCTCTGGGCCGGTGAGATGGCTCAGCGGTTTAAGCGCCTGCCTTGCAAGCGCGAGGGCCCGAGTTCGACTCCCGGAACCCACATACAAAAAAGGGGCCGGTGATATCGCTCAGCGGCACGGGCGCCTGCTGGCGCACGAGGTCCTGAGGTCGACCCCCCGGTACCCACAAAAAAAAAAAAAAATTTTTATCTCTAAGTCGGATGGACTTACCCAGTGATACTTGCTTTGGGGAGATGTGAAAGTTATGGTGAATTTCCTAACATGTGGACGTGTTTTCTGAGAATGTGTCATAGCTGGAGCCATTGGGCAGCCCGGGAGCTGAGCTCATAATGCACTGTTTATGTCTGCATCTCGAGAACGGAGTCTCACGCAGACCCTTGGCATTTGGAAGCCATGTCCTCATACCTGACACAACTCCTCATTTGTGAATGCGGAACTGCTCGTGTAGGCTTCTCCTCAGTCATGTATGGAAGGGTAATGATTTTCTGTTTATTTCTCTTTAAAACAATCCCTCCCAACCAGGTATGTTTCTTTACCATTTTCTGAAGTGTTATCTTTCACTTTATGACCACTGGAATTTCACAAAAAAACAAAGGTTTTTGGCTGGGTTTTTTTTTTGTTTTTTGTTTTTTGTTTTTTAAACTCTTTGCAGACGTTATTGCCCACTGATGAAGACAGTGAGAAGCACCTGGGTGGTGTCCTTGTACCTTTGATGCTAGATGACCAGCGGAGCTTGGTCACAAGGCAGATTGTTACCCCAGCACCCAGGCTCACCGCGTGCTTTCACATTAAGTTCATTCTTCAGTCAGATTACAGGTTATTCCAGGGTTTGGATCTTTGGGCTTGTTCCCAAATGATTGAAATTAAGTCTTTTTATCACACATGAGTCTACTGCCTAGGTCTGATACTATCAGCAGGAATATCTCACAATCTTCATAGTTACAAAGCAGCTTCAACAGCACCTGTCTCTTGGGGTTCAAGCTTGCAATACAACCTATCGTTGTCATCCCTGTCTCGCACATGCAGAAACAGATGTTGCAGGGACCGTTGATTTGGGTGTGTTTAGATGAAGGTTGGTTTACTCTTCAAATACTTTCTGGAGGTCAGGGGATACATGCATCCCATCAAATGCATCGAGGATAATCAGCAAGGAGTTGACCTTCTTCTGCCCAAAACATGGTAAAGGCAGAGTAGAACCCAGACATTGGCTGTAAATCTCATCTATTTTCCAGTAGAAAGCAACCACACCCAGGCCATAAAGCCATAAAGCCATCAGGAAGTCAGAGGGGAAGGGAGGGAGAGAGAGGGCGGAAGGGAGGAAAAGAAAGAGAGAGAGAGAGAGAGAGAGAGAGAAACTCAAGAAGGCTCAGGAAGGCCAAGGCCGCAGAACTCTGCTGGGCCTCCAGGATAGGATGTAGGAGTGTGTGAGGGAGAAAGACAGCATCATGGCAGTGCAGTGAACAAGCAGCCAGGATGCTTTGGTGGAGGGAGGAATTTACCTGGCATTGTTGTAAAGTATGTGAGGTTGAGGGAAGGGTCCCATGGCTTCGGGGGACCTTGGCAGGGGCTGGAGAACATGGATGGACACGTGGCTGGAAGCTGCATGGCACAGGGCCTAGAAGTCAGACAAATTGCTTGGACTTGGTGGCCAGGGGACCGGTAAAGGTGGAGAATCAAGGACGACAGTATGTGAGACAACTTCAGCAGACACAGCTTCAGACTGCATGTGCTTAGCAGGTGCTGGTGGGTTGCTGGGGTCCAACTGGGTGGTAGCAGCTTCAGTTTGAGGAAATCAGGGAGCCCAGGGGTGAGGACTGGGAGGGGATCACCATGCAAACTCCAGAAGAGCTGGGGAAAGAAACGTGAGTTCCTGGGTCCCTTGGTGGTATCTCAGAGTGTTTCACCGTTGTGTCACAGATTGTACTTCCTCTTGTTCTCATCCCCTGACAGGGACAGTGGTGCCTCAGTGGCCCAAGCTGGGAGACCTGCACCGGTGTGTCTGACGTGAGCAGGACGGAGAAGACTGGAGCCTTCACTGTCCCTGAAAGATGAGCCCCTCCTTGAATGATCAGGCCTGATGCCTCCCTCAAGCAGCAATCGAGAGAGAAAGAGCAGAGCCTGGAGCCCCTGGAATTAAAGATGGGGCGGGATGCTGGCGAGAGGCCCTAGGAGAGCAACAGCTGGTGGTGTGGCGTGGGAGGACGGGGATTCTAAAGTGCATGGCTGTGTTGCAGGGCCTCCTGGCAGTGGGGTGGCTGTGGAGTAACAAATGAATAAATGGCAGAGTCTCAGAGGCTGTGTTACACTCATGACAGTGACAACTGAGCCGAGCAGACAGGTCCCATGTTTTTGACACAAGCAGGCAGAAGATCTGACCCCTTCCCTAGTGTTGTCACTACGTGCGAGCATATGGCAGCCACGCCCGGGGCACCAGAGAAGGGATCTAACCCCCTTCTGCAGGTTACCCATAGACAGGCGACTCTCCCAGAAGGAAAGCGGCATAGCCTTTGTCTAGCTGTTGTGATTATGATCAAAAAATAGGGTTAATATTTACATTTAAAACATTTTATTACAGTGAAAAACACGTTGCCATTATTCCCTTTCAAAATACCACCTCCCCCCCCCACACACACATACTTTGAACACAATCATCCTATCAATCTTGCCAATTTCTGAAGCAGTTCTGGAAGTCTCTTGAACATCTTTGGTTGCATTGTCCTGGCTGCCTCGATGTCCTGAATCAGTTCAAAACATTTACCTTTCCTGGTCATTTGACTTTGAGTAAGAGCCACTAGTTGCATGGTACAAGATTTGGTGAATAAGGTGGATGATGGAATGAGTTTGTTCAAGTGAGAGGGAGGATTTTGAGGGGGACTAATGGCAATGTATCTTTGACTGTAATAAGATTTTCAAAATTTAAATGTTCACCATACATTTTGGTAGCACCTTGTATCTGCCTGGTCGACGGGGCAAATGCCAAGGTCAGAGCTGTCTTGCATGTGATTTCCCAGGGCCCACATAACACGGTGTGCAGGGCCCTGGGGGAAACACGGGGGATGGTTCCAGCAGCCCACATTGTCTTTCTTCTCCTCCTCCTCCTCCTTCTCCTCCTCCACCTTCTTCTTCTTCTTTTTTTTTTTTTTTTTTTGAGACAGGGTCTCTCTGTGTAGTTCAGGATGGAGTTGAACTTACTATGTAGCCCAGCTCAAACTCACAGTGATCCTCCTGCCTCAGCCTCCTGACTTCTGGGATTACAGGTGTGTGCCACCACACCCAGTCCCAGGTTGTTCTTCTTGTAGCTGACAGCTGTGGCCCTTGTCCAGTCCTAAGTGCAGGGAGAGGGGCAAGCCTCTGGGAAGTCCGTCAACAATCATTGCTATTCTCCTCCAGGATCTCGGGGGACATCGCTGCCGGTAGCCACTCTTCCAAATGTCCTTTCCTGTTGGTGACAAAACACATCCTTGCTTCCCACTAGATCCTCCCAGTTATGTTCTGAGTGCTGGGGCTTCATTACCACACTGCAGGGATCGTGTTCTCAACCACGTGACCACCTCGAGTCTATCAGAGCCCCTGACGCAGAACTGTAGCTTATAAATATCTGGCGAATCAATGCATGAAAGGATGAATGAATGAAGTGTTGGCTTTGGTTAGGGCAAATGGTTGAAACACTTACATGCAATAATTGAGTGCTTGCAGACTGTCGATTATAAGAAAGATGGTTGTCAAACATCCCTGAAACACACACTGTCATACACACACACACACTCACCTTTTCCTCCACCAGACCTCTCTTCTACTAAAAAAACTGAATAATCTTGATAACTTCCCCAAAAGGTCTATTTCTCAAACTGTGTGTAACATTTGTTTGTTGATTCATTCTACAAGTGTTCATTGAGTACCTACTATGTCCTGAGCCTTTTTTCCAGGTACCAGAAATTCAACTAATGAATAAAAACAACAGAGAAGGTTAGGTTCTTTCAATAGAGGAAAATCAAGAAAAAAGAACTAGAGAATATAACAGGTGCATGTGTGTGAGTGTGTGTGTGTGTGTGTGTGTGCATGTGTGTGTACAGGGGAGAGATCAGCTTCTAGTAAGGAAGACAGGAAAGCCTGACCTAGAAGGTAGCATTGGAATAAAGAATTGGGGAGTCACAGAGTGAACTATGTAGATATCTGGGGGAAAGAATCCACTCAGAGGGAATAGCTTGTGCAAAGGCCCTGGGGCAGGAGCGCTGGTGTCATGTTCTAGAACAGGGAGGAGGCCCTGTGGTTGGAGGGCAGGCAGAAGAGCAGCAGGAGATGAGGCCAGAGACAGCTGGCTGTGGAGGCTGAGGCAGGTCATTTGGGGTCTTAGAGGACTTTGCTTGATCCCCAAGTTAGATGGGAAGCATTTCTGCAGGATTTTAAACAGAGAAGTGGTATGATTGGACTTAAAAGGTAACACATTACCCTTGGGGGTTATTTGAATAACCCAGCTGATAGCGGTTTGCCCCAGGCTGTCACAACAGAGGTGGAGAGAAGGGGACAGATTTTGGTCCTATGGAAGAAGGCATAGCAGGAGGAGTTGGGTGTGGAGTGTGAGAGAAAGACTGGAGGCAAGGACCCCAAGGCTGCGGACTTGAGTGATGGGTGGAAGAAAGGCAACTGAGCCAGCAACTGGGTGCTGGAGGCTGGGTGCCTCCCTGCTGTGCCCAGAGGCCAGATGTCCCCACCCGGGACCTGAGGACCCTGGCCGGCTAAGCAGGTTCCTCCCCACATCTCAGAGCAGGTGCCTCTTAATTGGACTCAGAGTCCCAGCTCCACCTCTTATCTTGAGGAAGCCAGGGGAGAGAGCCACTGCCATCCCCCCGCCCATCTGTCTCACCTACCCCACTTCTAGGACAGGATGCATCTGGCTTTCCATGACTCATTCTCCGTCTCTCACTCTTCTCCTTCTCCACACATCCACCCCCAGATCTTACTCACTGCCTCTTCACGCTTCTGTCCCCTCCCCCAGCTCACCCGGGAGCTGAACAAGGCTGCCCCTTGGCCAAGTGACACAGCACCTATCAGCGGAGTAGCCAGGGTCGTCTCCCATTTCCATAGCCACAGAGCAGGAATGGAGGCCCCTGGGAGACCCTCTCTCCTCAGGCCACTCCTGGGAGCACTGGGGACAAGGCTGAGGTCCTTGTAAATCAGTCCTAGTAAATCAGTTCTCTTGCCTCCAGTCTTTCTCTCACACCCCACACCCAACTCCTCCTGCTGTGCCTTCTTCCAAAGGACAAAAATCTTTCCCCTTCTCTCCACATCCAAATCAACTCTAGCTGGGAAGTGAGGACAGAGTATTGTTACACGTGGAGGAAGCCACACCAGTGTGGGAAGCAGAAGACCAAGATACCGAGGCAAAGGACAGTAGGTGAGGAAAAGGTGTGTGTGTGGAGGACATCAGAAGAGTCAGAGTCTTCGTGGGGAAAAGGAGAGGAATTGGAGGCTGAGAGCACTTCCACGTCAGCTCCTGGGGAGGGGACAGGGGCTCTGTCCCAAGTGGATGAGTGGATGGATGAAGGAGGGCTGGTCTCACCAGCTGCCCCTGCTCTCTGCTACCTGCCTGTCTTTGGAACGCACCATTCTAGGGATGGAATTGTCTTTGTTTTCATGCTGAGGTAGAGAACCGATTTACTGGGACAGTCTTGAGTGCCTCAGCTGGCATTAGAAAGGTGCCGTTTCCTGGGCTCACATGGCCAGTTTATGACCAGGGAGCTTCCCGGGCCATCGAAGGGGAGCCTCACTGCTGTTCATCTGTGTGGCAGCCACAGTGTGGCGGAGGGGAAAGGGCTTTGGCTGAGATTCTGGAGATCTGGAGGCCAGAGCTAGCCCTGCACTAACTCACTGTGCGATGCACATCAAGACTCTTTGCTTCTTATTCCCTGGTCAGCCCGCCTGGGAAATGGGGAATTGGACCAGAGGTCTTCAGTGTCCCTTCTTACTGAGTAGTTCTGAGATTTGTGGCTCCCTCACATGAACCACCCAGGGCACACGGTAGAAAGTGGAAACCCTCACCTCTTGCCTAGGGAGATCCATGTTGGTTCAATTCTTGTTAAGTTTCTACTGTCCGTGGCAGGAAGTTATGATAACCAGGTGACTTTAGCTACTATTACTATTAGCTACTGGATTCTTCCAGGTATCCAGGCAGGTCTGACAGGTTTGTGGATTACCTATGCCATGGGGTTTCTATTATGACTGAGTTAAGACCAGTAGAGTGCTTACTGGCTGGCAGTGAGCCAGTGAGGGGCTCACCATTATTATTATTATTATTAATATTATTATTATTATTATTCACATTATAAGGTGGGAGAGATCACATAGCTGCTCTCTTCCTGCTAAGGAAGAGTGGAATTCGTCAGCCTTACTCTCACAGGGCTGCCTGGCCAAGCCAATAGCCCTGATTGAACCCAGGACGTGGAGTCTTTGGAGAAGAGGGTCCTTCTCTCTTAGCTCCCTTTCAGAATGTACAGCCCGCCATGGTGGTTGGGGCAGAGTGGGGGAGATTAGGACGAAGTGACCCTCAGGACGAAGTGTGGTCACACCGTGGCAAGTGCTTGCTGTCAGACTCCATGCACGTGGGGGAGGTTGTGAGCAGCACTGTTAGCTTCCTCTTAGGTGAGTGACAGACACTGAGCTCATTTTAGAGCTATGGCTAAGGAGTCAGAGGGGTTTAGAGCAGGGGTCCCCAAGCCCCAGGCCATGGAGCAGTTCCAGAAGTACTGGAACCAGGCTGCACAGCAGGAGGTGAGCAGGGCCCAGGAGCAAAGCTGCCTCTGTGTTTATGCCTGCTGCTTTTCACTGTGTTACTGCCTGAGCTCCGCCTCCCGTCAGGTCAGCAGTAGCATTAGATTCTCACAGGAGCACAAGTCCTGCCGTGAACTTCTCATGTGAGGGTTCTAGGTTGCAAGCTCCTTTGAATCCTCCAGAGCCATCCCCCATGGAAAAATTGTCTTTCATAAAACTTATCCCTGGTGCCAAAAAGGTTGTGGACCAGCAGGGATTTAGAGCATTCCAGAGATAGGTGGTTAGTTGTCAACCCGCACACCACACCCCCTAACAGATAGAGGACAGCAAACCCCAGAGAGTAGCGGTCACCTGCCACAGCATGGTGGTGGCTGGAAGGGGCTCCCTGGGTATGGGACTAGCATTGCTGATATCCTAGCTGCTGACCTGCTGCAGATCCTGGGACCTCCAGGGAGAGACCAGGAGCAATCGTCGCTGTGGCTTCCCTGGGCTGGGTGTGATGGACAAAGCCAAACAGCTTCCTCTAGAAATTGAATGCTTTACCCGAGTGATGTGTGTGAGAATCTCCAGGACACACACACCGGGTTTGTCTTATCCTGTCCTGCAGGTCCCTTCCTTTCTCCACGGTCAAAGCTGCTCTCCATTTCTGACAACGCACCACTAGAGGGAGCCACCAGCACTCTAATTCTGCCAGGACTGCCCTTGGGTTAGTTCTGGGCCTCCTGGCAGGAAGGACCACGTACAAATCTCTGCAGAGCCAACCTTCCGCACTGCCCTTCCTCTGGGCTGCGGGGCTCTCTTTCCCTGCCAGAGAGGCGTGGTGGCTGTTCAGTGACAAATGGGACTTCCCAGAGTGTCATGTGCAATAGGAAAAACAGTTCTTCAGAGACCTGTGCGAGTGTGGGGATAGCCGAGACATCAAGGCCCCTCATCCTCTGACTGGTGAAAACAGGGGGCCTTGCCTGATGGTGTCCCCAGTCTCCTGGAAAGGGCAGGACATTGCCTTGGAAACCCATCTGACACCCTGGGGACTTTGGCCCAGTTTGTTCCCTGTGGAAGGAATTGTCCATAGGAACTAGGAGATGATGCAGCCAAGAGATCAGGTGTCTTCTGGAGAAATGATTTTCCAGTCTGGATACCCGTTAGTCACAGAGATTTTCTGGAACCCTAGCAGGCTAGGGTCAGCCTGGGTTATTTAGAATTTCTACCTGGTAACTGGATCTGGAGGTAGGAGAGGGCGCATACACAGGTGACCTTGTTTGCAACCTTTCTCTGTCCAGTGCAAGTCTTTGACTCTGGACCTCAGTTTCCACTCTGTCAAGCAGAAAGTTGAATCAAGTGATCTCCAGGATCCGTTGTGAAATAGATAGTGGTACATTCAGTTTATGCTCCGACATTGTGGCTCGTTGGTCACAGCTCTCTGTGTTTCAGTTTGGAACATATTAAAAGTGGTACCCCTCCCTCGTATAAGCAATCTTTAAAAGATAAAATCAGACTGAAGCTGTGTGTGGTGGCACATGATGGTAATCCCAGCACTCTGGGAGGCTGAGGCAGGAGAACCACAAATTCAAGCCAACCTGGGTGACTCAGCAATTTGTGAGACCCTATCGAAAAGAGCTAGGGATGTAGCTCAGAGTGATGGCCCATGTTCAGTCCCCAGTAGCACAAAATGAATGAATGAATGAATGAATGAACTTGGATTGGGCTCTTAGAACCAGTCAACTCAACCAAATGGCCCTGAGCTCTCTGTGCTTAGCAGTGTTAAAAGCAGTGGAAACATTTTCAGAGCAGTGGGCGGGAAAGGAAAAGCGGGGCCCACGTTGAAGCTTCCCCTGTGCACAGCCCTTTGCTCGCTGTCCATTTTCTTTTCTGGGCCAGCGTACTCTGGGTGGGCTTGGTGGTCATGGTGCTCACTGCTGCAGGGGTCTCCCAGCTTCTAATTTTTATTTTTTCCCTTGCAAGCTCAGTTTTGCTGAGAAGGAAGGCAAATGACCTCGGGAAGAGCAGGGGAATGCTCAGGCCAGTCCTTGAGAAGGTGCCCTTTATTCCAGTCAGTGCTGTATTGGTTACTGTAACTGTTGCTGAATGGAATAAGGAGGAAGTGTCTTTCAGTGTCTTTTGGTCAGCCTAAAGACAGGTTTCTGGAGACTAATAGAAACAAGACCCCAGGGATGCGAGGTCGGGGGCAGTCCTACACATTCTTCACCATGGATCAGAGTCATCCAGAGAACTTGGTAAAATGTGGATCCCTGGACTCAGCCCCAGGAGTTCCTGAGAAGGTAGGTGTGACAAGGGGCAAAGCATGTGCACCCAGGCTGTGCCCATGCCCACGCTGCAGAGCTGGGGTCACACCATGTACGACCACTCTGGAACACAACGATGACCCCAGAGCATTTAAATTCAGCACAGTGATCTCTGTAATAGTTGGGTTTTTCTGAGCTCATTAGGCAACAGTCTTTGCCATAGATGCAAGTGTATTAAATCTCCAAGGAAACAGGAGAGTGCGGTTGTAACTAAACTCTTGGCCAGTTACAGCGAGCATCCTTGTCAGCACTGTGAGCTCGGGCCACTAGGGGGAGCTAGGGCTATTTCGCTGCAAACCCCAGGGTAGAGAAGAGGAAAAGTACTGCGGACCGGTAGGCCAGGCCTTTGAGACAGGCTGCAGCGCGGCTGCGTGCGGGAGCCCGGGGCACCGTTGCAATCTGGCGGTGCCCAGAAGCCATAGGAAACGCAGACGTGGCGGGGAGAGGACGGTTTATTTCCCAGGGCGTTCGGTTTTCCTCCGTTCTCAAAGTGCATCGCATCAATCCCATTATGCAGTGTGCGAGTGTGAGACTCAGCGGTCAGGAGGTCCGAGCCGCCTTGCAGATAAAGCTGGGGCAGAGGCAGCCTGAGCAGGGTGACGGGGGAGAGCTGTACCACGGTGTGTTCCACCCCGGGGGGCCGTGGGTGAGACGCCAGCCGGGGAGCGCTGGGCAGCTCTGAGGTTTCAGCAAACCCCGAGGAGGGTCACGCTCCCCTGGGGTGTGGAAGGCCCAGTTCTTCAGGGAGATGAAGACCCAGAGAGCAGACCGCGAGGTTAAGGACACAAAATGATCAGGACAGAGGCCGTGGACTTGCAAAGACTGCCACGTATTCCCACGGTTCACCTGTGCACTGATCTCGCGGGGAGGAGCGTGTCCCTGGCACCGCGGGGGCGCAGAGAAGCCTAGCAGCGCCGGGGCCAGACCTCGCCCCTGCCGCTCCTGGGCCGTCCTGCCTCTCTCCGGGCATCGAGCCTGCGCTGCCCACAGCATGCGTGAGCTTTGGAAATGGCTGAATCTTCCCCAGATTACCTGAAAGGGAATTGGATTTCAGTCACTGAGAACCTCTTTTCTCCTTTCTTGGCGTAAGAGTGGCCATCCAGTGGGTTGGGAGGGACGTGAATGAGTCTAGGTAACATCTGGATGTGTGGGATCTGTGGTGAGCTGGGTGTGTCCTGTGAACGCGAATCTACATGAGACACCAATCTCCATGGTGTGTGCATGTGTGTGTGTCTGTGTGTCCATGTAGGTGCCCAACCTCCATAGCAATGATGGTAACAAAGCATCAGCTGTGAGAAGTAGCTTGGGGATGTGCTGCACATGCCATGCCCTTCCTCAAGGAACCTCCCCAGGCTACCCTCAAGGTAGTTCCTCAGCCTCCTCCTGCCCCTGCGCCAATGCTGTGTGCCAAGCGCTTGTGCAGTCAGAGCCCAGGACCACTTAGCTGGGACGGAGCCTTTCTGTCACCCCGCAGCCTGAGGTTTCTCCAGCTCACAGGGGTAGTTTTCACATAAGCGCGGAAGCAGATGCCTTCTTTTATGGTTATAAATGAAAAAGTGTATGTGTGTGTGTGTGTGTGTGTATGTGTAGTGTATATGTATATGTGCATTTGTGTCTGCATATGTATGTGTGTATATTTGAGTTTGTGCATGTGTACATATTTGTATGTATATCTGAACCCATGTGTACATATGTGAGCATACATGTATATGGCTACATATGCATGTGTGCATGTATGTGTGAGCATGTATGCACATGTGTGCACATGTGTATGTATGTTTGTGAATGAGTGTGTGTATGTGTGTACATGTGTTGTGTCTGTGTGTATTCAGAATCTATCCGCTCCCACCCCACGCACACTTACTGAAGCTTTTTTGGAAAGCAAAACCAAGTCCTCATGCTGTTCTGTCTCCCAGACGGCTCTTCTCATGCTGGCCACAGAGATCTCCCACGAGAGCCCACGGAGTGCCTCCCAGCCCCCACATTCGAGCCCTGGGTATAAGTTTCAACCCTCCAGTGTCCATTTCCAAAGGGCCCTTGGCCTCTGCTTGGTGCAGGTGGCCAGTCCGGCTGTACACAGCAGCTCCCTGGCCTCTTGGCCAGCCTTGCTGTCTGGACACAGAGCTGCAACTGGCCCTGAGTGCCCACCTTTAGGGACACTACCAGGCTGCCTGGCACCCCTTCACACACACGCACCCCCCGTGGCTTCCACCCCTTCCACCTTGCGGCTCCATCACCGCCCAGGCATCAGCTGTTCCCCCTGGTTGTCCTGGCTCTGCCTGGGAGCTTGGACCAAGAAGGTGCAGTGCCAGAATCCAGGGAAGAGTGTGGCCGCAGATTGCCACTAGGGTCCATTCCCTGTCCTTGAAGGACCCCCGTGTCCTCCCTCCCCCCTCGCTGTCCCCGTGCCGTGAGTGACCTGTAACACAGAGGCAGGAAAGTCACCACTCCAGCTGAATTTTGCTGCAGTTTCTTTTTTTCTCCCCTAGATGCTGAGAGCTATTTTTAGCCCAGGATTTTTTTTTTTTTTGCAGGGGATCCACAGTCTATTTTTAAAGACCTTACGGAGGCCGAATCATCCAGTGTTCCTCACAGGGACCTCGGAGAGAGTAAGGTGGGAGGCACTGAAGCCACGGGGTGGGGGGCACAAGCTCACAGGTAAGGGGTGGTTAGGAAGGCCTGAGGGAGGGTGGGGGAAGCGGGGTCCCTGGGTTGGGGAGGGAGGGCACTCAGTCATGCGAGGACCACAAGAAGAACCCACATGCCCCTGCCTCAATCACCCGATGCTTTAGGGCCAGCGCAGCTCCAATGCTATTGTCCCAGCAGTGGCAGTGACATTGCCTTTGGATGTGGACCTTGGTTTAATCTGCTGTGTTTGCCTTTCCTTTCCCTGAATTCCTGCTCTCAGATGTCTGCCCCTTCCCTTTTCCGTGGCTCTCCCATGTAGGAGGAAAGTGAGTTGTGGACACTTTTAGACAATGCAGTCAGATGAAGCCAAGCAGAAGTGGACCAAGCTGAAGTCTGGAGGGAGGAGAGGGGTGCCGTGTTCATGGTCAGGGGTACATGGGGTTTGTGGGGGCCGGGAGAAGAGACGAATCATGAGCAGGAAATGAGGAAAATATCCTTGCAATGGCTCAGGGAGACACCAGAGCCCCTCCTGGCTTCAGCCCCTCCCCATTACTGTGCCTGGCCCTCAGCCCCTCACTCCAAGACCTGTGGCATTAGGGGCCAGGGGTCACAAGACCACATAGAGCAAGTGGGGACAGGGACCTGAGTAGAAAATTCTGGATGGAGTTGCTGAAAGTGCTTCTGAGCAGAGCAAAACTCATCTCATCTGGACCTGCCACACAGGGAAGGGACAGAGGACACACCCTCGCAGGAAGCCCAGCAGCCACCTGACAAGTCAGCCTCACATGCCTCTCCTTCCTCTCTCCTCATAGGACTGCATCCCTCAGACCATGGCCTGGTGCGGTCTGAAAATGACCAGGACTCTGGGTGCCACCATGTCCCTCCAGTTCCCCTGCCTGTCTCCAGTGCAAACAAGGTGCAAGGAGGAAGGAGGTGGCTGGGAGGCAGTCTGGAGCTCCCGCCCAGTGGCAGGGCATCAGGAAGGCTGGCCTTGTGGTCCTGCTGTCGTGGCAAGACCTGGGAGAGGCCACCCCCCTGGTGAGGGAGCTGGTGAAGACCGAGCTCCTACACCGTGGCCTCCCTCAGCCAGTGGGGAAGGAGTCAGAGCTCTGTGTGCTGCTAAAACGGCCCTCGCCACCTGCCTCCCACAGCCTCTGTCATTCTCTGTCCAGAGCCTTTGCCAAACCCTTTCCTGCTGCTGTCAGGACCTTAAGACTCCAGGGCTCCAGTACTGCCTGAACTGCGGAGGCTCTGGCATCACCAGCGGTCACTCTGACAGGGAGGCCTGTCCTGGCCACTCTGTTTAAAGTCACCATCTCCCTGCCTGTGCTCTCCCTACCCCCTGCTTACCTTGGGGTTTATCACCATCTGACAAACCATCTATCGTACGTCTATGGTTGGTTAACTATCTCTTGCATCACATTCCACAAGGAAAGGGATTTGTCTGTCTTGTTCATGATTAAACCCATGTATTAAGCACCAAATGTATATTTGTTGAGTGAATTAATGACATCCAAATGTGCCATGTATTAGCATTCTCAGAGATGCTTTCTCTGTACTCTCAGTGGACTCTGCAATTCTGTAGAGAATTCAAGGAGGTTATAGTATGGTGAAATCTGCAGCTGGTCTTGTCCCTTTTTCTTGGCTTCTGCATCAATTACAATGTTCTTTATAATAATCCAGGGAAATGAACCTATTGCCTTGAATTCTGTGAGCCACTTTGGCAAATGAAACCTGAGAGTTGTGCGAACTGCAGTGGATAAGCAAGGGTGAAAGACCCTGGGGCTTGTGACTGGAATCTGCAGCAGAACCGGTGAAAAGTCTTGGGACTGAGCCCCAACCTGAAGTCTGACACTCTCTCTGGGTCATCAGGGTTAAAACTGAGGGGAAGTAGAGGGCACCAGCTGGTGTCCTCACTGCAGAGCAGCTTGCTTGCTGCCAAGGAGAGACCCCACACATTTTGAGGTCACATAAGTCTTCTGTGTTGAGTGTGGTGATAGGAAAGCAGAGGAAAAGTTGTTTGTCTTACAAACGGTAGCCCTTTCCCATCTCCACACATTGCAGATCAGGCCAGGCCTCAGGATAATGAACAGTTTGGAAGCCAAGCGAGTCAGAACAGGAAAGGGATGGAGAGTTCACCAGATCTAAATCTCACACTTCTGCAGTAGAGGGAATGTGAAGCCCAGACAGGGGAAGTAACTTGCCTAGAGTCACACAGATCAATGAGTGACAGCAGGTAGAAGCCTGGTGCCCTGCTCCCGGGCCACAAGCCCAAGTGGCTGCTGGCTGCCCTGCTAGAAATACAGGAAAGCATCATGTTCCCTTCCAGGTGGGAGGCAGAGCCTTCTTGACACAGGAAGTGGGATTGTCCTCAAATGTGAAGAGAGACTGGGCCCCTGGCTGCAGAGGATCCTGGGAGGCTGTGCAGGAATCTGCTGTGCGGAAATGTCCCCTCCATGTGCAGCGGAGAAACCAAGTCAGCAGGGGCGGACACTCGGCTGTGGGGCGGAATCGAGGGCCACGTCTCCTTTCACCCCGGGAATCAGTGTTCTCTTCAGAGGTAGTTTGAGGTGTGATGGTGCTGGCTTTCTACTCCTAGAGAGGTCCCCAGGGGAAGTCAGTGGGCTGTAGTCATCAGGTGCACAACACCTGATGCACAGTTCAATGTCAGCTCAGCCAGGCACCTTTGCTGGAAGCACCCTCCTCAGGATGCTGTACGGGAGGACCCTTCCACCAGGTGGACACAGAGCACCCAGGGCACCTGTCCGGGCCCATGGCATGGTCAGTCAGTGACACAGTGGAGTCTGACCGATGCTGTACCCAGGAGTCAGCACAGTCCTAGCTCTTTAAGGCTGAGGGCTGCCCTGGGTACATGTCCCATCCCAGGAGAGTTAAAGCCTGCAGTCCCTCCTAGGCCCAGCCTATGTTCCAGGAGGAGCCTCTCTTCTCTCCAACCCCCCAAATTGTTTTGAGCATCCCCAAAGCACCACATGTGCCCCAGGAACTCACCCTGGCTGCTGATGCTTAGGTCACTGTCACTTTATCACTTGTGCCTCTGGAATGACAATCATGAGGAGTCTCCTAATGCTCTGTTTTCTTGCTCCTGGGGAGCAGTTCTCTCTTCCCAGCTTTGAAATAGGCTCCGGGCACCTTGATTAGAAAGCAGACCTCACCCAATCATTCCTTTCCCTCAGGCCCACTCCATCTCTCACTCTCCACCAATCAGGTCTCCTGGGCAGGCATCTGGGTAACACACGCAGGATCAGATGCCATCCTCCAACCCATTTCTGGTTCAGTCTTTGGCAGTTGCTCCCAGCTGGGTTGGTGCGTCCAGCCCTGGGACCAGCTTTTTCCCAGCAGTCTTGTACAAACCACAGGCAAAGTTAGATTCTCCCTCTTACATTTCCTTCCCCTATGTGCGGGTGAGTCTGAGTTCATGATGAACCCAGTTTGGGGTATCAAAGGATGCTGAGACCAGTTAAATTGGGGAGGAAGCTGGCAGGCCAAGGAGAAGGGCTGTCACACACCCGGCCACTGGGCTTCAAGGAGGCTGCCATAGTACTGCAGTACAACAGAGAGAGCAGTTTCTACTGCTCGCAGCACATCTGTTGTTACTGGATTGTCCCTCCCCCTTCAGATCTCCTGTGCTCCTGCCGCTCCTGCCAAGGTCTGGGGCACAATGGCCCAGGGCGCCTGAGCATCCAGGTTGGAAAACACAGCTTCTAGGAGATTCGCTCAACAAATGACTTGGACCCCAAGATGGCACACTGCAAGGGGAAAGAGCCCAGACCAAGTCTCATTTGAGGAAAGTTCCTTCTGCCTCTGTATGTTCCAAATGTACTTTTTTTGCATGGCTACTAGTTTATCTATCTGACCATAGTGTAGGGTTTTTATTGGGGATTTGGACAGTCAGAACTATTAATGAAGCTGCAAGAGTCCTCAGAGTCACTCCTGTCAGTATTGGGGAACAAGGCAGAGTGGCATTTACTTCTTCCTAGGAACTCTCCTGATCTAAAGACATTCCCACTAAGGGCTGAAGACCCTGAAGGGGTGCAAGGCAAGAGATGCACTTATACTCTAACCTGGTCTTGGGAATGGCAATGGCGATGGTGATCTGAGGTAGACAATAAGCGTGGTGGGGTCTATGAGATCAGTTAATGTTTACTGAATGCTAACTCTGTACTAGACACTGTGCTGAACCCTTGACATTTAATCCACAAAGTAACCCTATGAGATAGTACTACTTGTATTTCCACTTTGCAGATGAGAAAGCTGAGACTCCATGAGGTTAAGTAACTCACTTGGGGTCACAGACCAGGTAAGTCTGTGAGCGTCCCCTGTAGGAGGAGGTCTGCACCCTGAACCCCTGTCCTTAAGCAATGCCTTCTACCATGCCATCAATTCCTGGTTGCCCCTCATGCATCCCAGATCTTGACTTCAGATGATGAACTCAACTCTGTCTCAAAAAGCAAAGGTGCTGTTATTCCGTGAACAGGGCATGGGCAGCAAGCAGGCAATTTCCAGAAGCATCTAGGGTACCATGTCTGGAAAACAGCCTCAGAATTTGTGACTGGGGAGGCCATGGTCCAGGAAGGAGTGGAAGGAGAAATAATGGGACAGGCTGGGTAAGGTAAGGAAGGAGGTTAGGGTTTGACAGTTTTTTGGAGGCTATAGGGAGCCATCAAAGTTTTAAAGCGGAGAAATGGCAAGACGAACTTTGCACTTTAGGAAGATAACTGCAGTGATACCACTTTGTGGGGTGATTCTCTCCATACTCCTTCACATTACACCACCCCCGATTTCCTCTCTGCTACCCACCGAGAAGGCTGTGCCTGCAGCAGAGTCCTCCGTTTACACAGGAGGAAGCTGGAGCTTGTGTTGAAGTCCCTGTCATTTTGAGTTTCCAAAGCACTCAGAGACATTGGCAAATGTTGAACAACTGACCCTCCCGGGAAGAAAAAGCCCTGGTTTGGAGCATTTGCAAATCCCCACAGTAAGTCCTCCCACTGTGTCCTATTTCAAGGCACCAACATCATGTCAACAGGGTTGCAAAATTCCTGGAAGTGCAAAGCTGCATTCTAGCAAGCCACTAGGCACTGGCTGCAACACACCTCTGCTTGCAACCTCTAAAGGCCCCAGCCCTGGGTTCCTGCAGACACAGAGTGACCCAGGAATGGAGTGAGGTATGGGAACCAGCACTCTGGCTCCCAGCCTCATGCTTCTAGAGATGCAGATCATGAAAGCAAAGTCCAATCCCTGGCTGTTCCCCTTTAGAAAGTGGTAGCAGAATTGTCCTCTGACTTTCAAGGCGTATGTGCCAGCCACAAGCTCCTACCACAGCTGGAGAGACTGTATTTTGGTCATGTTTAACAGTGAGTACAAATTCCCTAGAGTAATGGAAAGAGCAGGGATTCAAGGCCCAGGAGTCGGGGAGAAGGTTACAGATCGCTCCCCAGCTCCCATGATGCTCATACTCATTTGCTCTTCTATTCTGTCATTTATGCAGTCATTCAGTTGACATAAGTCAGGAGCCCAGACATGGAGGTTATGGGTGAGGCTGGTTAGCAGAGGGGTCGGAAGTCAGAGGTCAGAGGCAGAAACAGGCATGTTTCTGAGTCTTGGCAGTAAGACAAAAGTTTAAGAGTCAGCAGTTAAAGCTGAGTTTCAAGACCAACAGATGAGAAGTTCAAGACCAGAGAGGGGGAAGGTGCTCAGCCCAGAGGGTACAGAGCATGCGCCAAGGACTGTCATTGTGAAGACAGACTCTCGAAGTCACTGGGTTCCCACCTACCTCTTACTGGGACAAAAGATAACATCACACTGGGGAATGCATAGGGTGAACTGGGGGTAAACGAAGGAATTAACACTTACAGAAAGCTCCTGGCATCCACAAGGCCTTGCATGAGATTTTTCCCACATATTTTTCTAAGCCCTAGTGGTGAGGAGAGAATCCTGCACCATCCCATTATTGGTTTGAGAAAACTGACACTCAGAGAGGTTGTGTGACTTGCCATGGTCACAGAGCCAGTGAGTGACAGGGCCCAGGGCTATCAGCGGATAGTGGCTGAATACAGACAGAAAATTGGCAGCTGAATCAGTGGGCTGTCTCCCTGTGTGTCAGGGATCTTTGGCTGCTGATGGGCTGAGATTGACAAAGGAGAATACTGTTTTCATTCTCTCCCTGCTACCAAGGGCACAGTGTCCACTCCCTGCCCACACATCTTCCCTGCAGGGAGTGTGCCGAGTGTTTACACAGGGGCACATCTCTGCACCCTGAGCAGGCCAAGCTATAAATGGAGATCATAGCCCCAGCCCGGCAGATGCCTGAGAGCAAGGCACTGCTGACATGCTGATGGAGAACAGGGACTTCTTGTTTACCTGCTCACCATCTGGACGAGCGGAGCAAAGTCCAAGGAAAGGCTGGATAGCAAAACTCCCAGACTGCCTCTGGCTCCCTCTGAGTGCCCCCCAAAGGCTGGCTGCCTCCTGCCCAGGTGAGCAGTGGGGAGAGGAGGACTGGGGCTCATAACAGGGCAGTGTGGGGACACTGACAGGAGAATTGGGACAGGGATAGAGGGTGACAGCAAATGTCTAGAGGTGAGAGGTTGAGTATGTTGTTCCTGAGGAAAGATAGGAGCCAAAGGGCGTCTTCTGTAGGAATTGAAGTTTGGAGGGACTGGTGGAGACACTTCCACACTAGAAGAGTTGAGCATCGGTGCAGCATGTTGGTCAGGCATCCAAATGCTCTCAGGATCATCTGAGAACAGCAACCATTTCTGTGCCAGCAATGTGTGTGATTCCCCTTTCCTAAGGTAGAGTCTACATTTTGGGAGGTATCAATCCAGTTCACCTAATGGAGCTAGGAGAAGTGGGGAGTGTTTGAGCCTCCAAGTACTTTGAAGGGATGAGGGTGTAAAAGTAGGTCCAAGTTCCTTTGTCCCATACCACTGCAGCTCTGTAAGCAATCCCCATCCTCTTTTGATTGGACATCAGGATGTCCTCTTTATTGCTTCAGTTCAAACTGATTTGAAAAGTTACTAGCACTGTATATCACACATGATAGCTTGTGCCAAACAACTAAAAAACCCTTAGCAACTTAACCCAATGTGTTAGGCAGCTTCGTGCTCCTACAATGAAATACCTGAGGCATCCAACATATACAGAGAAAAGATTTATTTAGCTGATTGTTTTGGAGATTTGAAGTCCAAGACTAGGCAGCTTCATTATTTTGGCCTCTAGTGGGAATGTGTGTAGAGTAGCTTGTCACATCTTCAACCAGAGCAGAGTCCCACAGTCCCCTTCAGGGCACTCCTCAATGGTCTAAGGGCCTCTCACAAGGCCTTATCTCTTAAAGGTCCACAGAATCTCCTAGTACCACCACACTTAGAACCAAACCTTTAATGTACAGACCCTTGGGGGCATGTAATTAATCAACCACGCTCAAACCATAACACAGTGAAGTGTACCCAACATAATAGTTGAGGTGAGTTGGTGAGAAAGGGGGTGGGATGGGGAGGCTTTGTTCCATGTAGTCCTTCAGGCAACCAGGCCCAACTTTTCCTCCCCACTGCTTGTGGCTGGGAGGTGAGGGGAGAGGGACAGAGAGTAGGATTACCTAGAAGAATTTTAGGGTTTCATCCTAGAAGTGACATAAATTATTTTGACCACATTTCATTGCCAGAACCAGTCACATGGCTCCATCTTACTGCAAGCAAGATTAGAAACAAAATGACCAGGAGGAGAAGGACCTGGGTTTGGAGAACTCACAACAGAGTTTCTGCCCCACCTTCTGAGGTTCTGAAAGGCAGTCATGTGTTAGGGGGTTGGTTGTAAGGTGAGGTCCTCTGTGGCTTCCCTTACAGACATGGACTGAAATCAGTGCCTCATGGATAACCTAGAGGGGCTCTATGGTGTAGATGCCCTGTTTGGGGGGCTCTTGAGTTTGAAGCTGGGCTCAGCCCTGCATTGTAGAGCCATTTCTTGCTGGCGTCGGTTCTGTTCCCCCCACTGGAAAAGGCTGGTGAGTCTGGGACTTTATGACTTGAGCCTTTGTCGAATGGTTCCATGGTGAGTCATCTGTAGCTGGTGACTCACTCATCCAGGTGACTCAGTCAGCAACACTGGAAACATTCAGGACCTGAGTTCAAGGCATTTGAGAGACTTTGCCTCCTAGGACCGTTGAGTTGGAGAGTGTTTTGTAAGGTGAGGAGTGAAAGACAGCAGGGTTCCCAATTCTCTCATTTCTACAGGACACTCAGGCATGGCCAGCATAGATTTTCTAACATTTCTACCAAATGCTGCATAGAGAAGTTCACAGACAAAAAGAAAGAATTCCTTCAGTTCTTCCATCTTATGGGTAGGAGAGTCATCTACCCTGGTTTGCCAGGACTGCCTGGTTTATCCTTATTGTCCATACACAATTCTCAGTGACTGCTTTCACTCTCAAAAATGTCCTACCTTGGGCAATAAGTCATAGTTGGTCTACTTAGAGGGGACTGACACTTGAGTTCTGTTCCGACCCTTTGATAAGATGCATCTCTCCAAGCAACCTGCACAGCTGGCTGCAGACTGATGCAGGAGTTGGGCCTGTGTTACTTAAACTTTTAACATTGTCATCCTAGATGTCCAGGCTCACTGGGATTCCAGCATCCTTTTTTCAAGTCTCAAAATCATGGGGCTGTGTTCAAGCAGTATGCAACAGACAGACAATAATGCAAAAACTGAACAGGCCTAAGGGGTTATTATTAGTTCCAGTTTATAGGACCATGAAGATAAGTGACATTCCCAAAGCCACACAGAGCTCCAAGCTTCGTTCTAACACAGACACCCTGGTTCTGGGTGTCTCTTGTTTCCTCTGTGTTGGATATGAGGTCTCCTGTGCTCCTGACTTAATGGATGTCCACCTAGTCCACATCAGGCAAGATTCTAGAGGAGGACCAAAAGTCAATAAGCAACACCCACAGGCTCTGTGTCGTGGTTAGTTTATAGAGACTAAAAGAGTTTTTTGGATCCACTGTCTAGGTAATTCATCACTGTCACCTAAACAGCCTTGTTTGCATAGAGTGACATACCTAGACCACCTGTCTTCCCAGCTCTGAAAATGATGAGTCACTGACCCGCCCATGGAGCACTTCTCTGAAGCTAAGGATGACATTTCTGGTGTACGAAGAAAGAGCCAGATGTATAAACTTCCGGTTAGCTGAATGACAGCAACAAAAAGGGGCTGGAATTAGGAGCCTTTGAAGGATAAGGGATGAGCAGTGTGTGTAATCAGAGTGATTAATGTTACCTCCAAACCTATGTGTTAGCCAGTTGGACTCTCCACATTTCTAGCCCCTGTCTGGGCTATGGTTCTGTGCCTAGTTGGAAAGGTTCTCAACCTGGCTTGGAACTTCGGGAGTGAGCTTAGACTGGGCTCTCAGCAACTGGGAACCTTTTCCTTGGAGCTTCTGGGACACAAACAAAAAGATGAACAGGAGAAGTAGAGAGCCATCTAGATCCTGGGGCTCAACACTCCATATTCCCCTTTTCTTCTTCCTGCCTGACTTCTTTGGGGCTTTGAAGGTATAGGTTCAAGCTTATTTCATGGAAACATAGACTCTTTGGAACTGGATGGGACTTTAGAGATCATCCAAAGATTTCCAGGCATGTTATATTGTATCTCTGAGGATGTGTAAGAAGATTCCAGGAGGTCTAAGGACTTAAAAAAGTGAATATTACTCATCAATGACAGATTGATTACATATTACAGATCAATTAAACGTGTCTTAGAATTACACAACTATTATACAAACCCATTAAGACAAGGCAAATAGTAAGTAAAACCAAGTCAATTTAAAGAAGAATGTCAATAATTTTAAAGTGGCACATGAATATAGCCAAAAAGTGTCAAAGCCATACTTAATGAGTGAACTTTAGAGAAGTCTGACCTTGGGTATTTCTATTGTTTTACAGAGAAGACGAAGGCCCAAATAAAGGAAATGGTCACTCCAGGACTAGAAGTGTGGGCACCCCCCTTGAGATGCGTTTCTTAAGACCCACAGCTGGAGACCGATGTCTGGCCAGCCTCCCTGAAGTGAAGCCACTGTTCCCTCCTCCCACTGAGGGCCAGGCACTCTACCTTCATCCCTCTGGACACACATTTCCTGTCCTAATGAATACACATTTTTATTTTGGGGATCTGAGAAAGGAAGGTAGGGTTCGTGAGGACCCTCAAGGATCTTCAATGTTGCCTGGATTTGTGGAAAAAGCAAAGCAACATTTCTGCCTGATCTTTACACAAAAAGCAATGTGTGAAAGCAGAAGTCTTAAGATGTTTTTTTTTTTTCTTTTTTTTTTTTTTTTTTTTTTTTTGGTGGGTACCGGGGGGACGACCTCAGGACCTCACGCGCCAACAGGCACCCGTGCCGCTGAGCGATATCACCGGCCCCTTTTTCGTATGTGGGTTCCGGGAGTCGAACTCGGGCCTTTGCGCTTGCAAGGCAGGCGCTTAAGCCGCTGAGCCGTCTCACCGGCCCCCTTAAGATGTTTTATAAGTGGATCTCTAGCTTCTGTGGGGCTTGTTGCCTGAGATGTTCTGCCTTCATCTCACCACTGTGCTCAAGAACTGGGTGACAAGCTCCTGAACATCCTCTGGGAGAAGGAACTCAATCAGCCACACGGTGGTTTATGTTGGCTCCTAGGGCTGAGACCTTCTCTCTCTGTTCCAAAGAGCATCATCCCCACCTACATGGAGCTATAAATATCAGGAAGCAGAACTGCGTGTGCTAGTGCCCCAGCTCAGTCTTCCTGGGCCTGGGTTGGCCACTAAACCCTGGCTGTACATGCACGCCCTGGGCTGGCAGGAGTCTGCAAGCTCTGCTGTCTGATGGCCTGCATCCAGGTGCAGACCAGAGCTTGTAACCTGCATCCGAATGCCTCTCAAAGCTTCTAGATTTGGTCTAGGTGTTTTGATGTACAGGACCCAAGACTATGAAAGACCTTAGTGGAGGAGAATGAATCAGGAAAAAAGCCCGGGGGAATGGAAAGAGAATTAATGATGGATTAAAGTTGAAAATAAAGGCTTGGAAAAAATATATGCCAAGAAAATAATAAGTAAAAGAAAGGTAAGGCAGCTGTATAAATACTAGCCCCACAAAAAGACTTAAGAAAAAGACATCTTTGTAGATAGTTATTTAATTACAAAAGGAATAATTCATGAGTAGCGTATAGTAACCGTGAGCTGAACTTCCCATAAAAATTCACACTAAAACTACATAATACCACTGTCACCAGCACTATAAAGAAGTATGGACAATTTTACACACCTTTCTAAAAATGAATAGATCAAGCAGGTAAAAAAGACAAATAGCTCAGAGATTTGAACAACATGATTAATGACTTTTGCCCAATATATAATGTAGAATTTTTACTCCAAAATTAGACAATTCAGTCTTTTCAATTAAACATGGAACAATGGCCAACTTTACTATGATTTTCATTTTTAAAAATTGACTTTCCCTTAGTTTCCAGGGAATATTTCTAATCACAACTTCTTTGTAGATAGTAGGTGCAAATTGGTGGACTTTTGTCTTCTTATGCATTATTTATTATATTCTTTTCTAAGATATATTTTTTCTTTCTAAGACACATTTTATTAAGTATATAAGTAGTACACATTTTTAAAGTGCACATATTCCCCGAGATTTCCTTGCATACTACCAGTGATATCTATTAAAATTCTTTTAAATGCTGAAATTAATGAAGTAAAAAAAGGTTATAAAAGAATAATGATCTAATCTAGTGGAAGCAGAAAAAGCAAATAATAAATATTGGAGCAAAATTAATAAAGAAAGGAAAAATTAAACGAAACAACTAAGAGAGCTGGCTCTTTGAAAAAAGTAACAAAATAGAAAATCCTTAGGCAATGTTGATGAAATAAAAAAGCACATAGAAACAAAACAGTAGGAATTAAAACTGAGAATTCCTTTTATAGTATAGGTTTAAAAATTATGCCAGTGAGATAGCTCAGTGGCATAAGCGCCTGCCTGGCAAGCGCGACATCCTGAGTTTGACTCCTGGTACCCGCATTAAAAAAAAAAAAAAATTATAAGACAACTACATTGACCTTGAATACATTTGAAAACCTAGATGAAATACAACTTATCAAGACTGAGTGAATAAAAAAATCACATGAATAGGTCTAAAACTATTAATGAAAATACATCCATAGTTTAAAAATTCCCTGTAAGATAAATAAAATAAACGACAATAAAATCCTTTGCTCAGATAGTTTTATCATGAATTATAGCAAATATTTAAGGAACAAACAACTCGGGTCTTCTGCTAACCTCTTCAGAGAACAAAGTGGGAAATTATTAATCTTGATAGCAATAATATGTAAATTATAAGACAGGCAAATTAGGGCCCAATCTCACAAATAGATGCAAATAACCTAAATAAAATATTCTTAAGCCAAATCCATCAATGCATTAGAAAAATACATTGTAACTATGCTGAATATATCCTAGGAATTTAAGAATAGTTAACTTAAAATATTATTAATTCAACTATGTTAACAAACTAGAGTAATAGCATATTATCATCTCAGAGATACAGAAATAGTATCTTAAAATTCAACACTCATTGATTAATAAAGAAATATTAATAAACTGAGAATTGAAGGGAATTTCTTTAATCTGATAGAGAATGCCCACCAAAAATCCACAGCAAAATCTTACTTAATGGTATGATTTTGCCAGGTGTGGGGGCTCATATCTGTAACCCTAGCACTCAAGAGGCTGAGGCAGGAGGATCAACAGGAGTTTGAGGCAGCCTGGGATACACAGTGAGTTCAAGGCCAGCCTGAACTACACAGTGAGACCCTGTCTAAAAAGAAAAAAAAAAAATCTAATATATGCAGTACGATCTAAGAAAAATTGTTTTAAAAATCAGAAACAAGACTGGGATGCCTATTATTGTCACCTTTATTCAACATAGTACTTGTATGGAAAATAACAAAAGGAAAAAGATTGGAAAGGAAGAAAAAAGTCTGTCATTATCATAGATGAAACAGTTGTCAGTATAGAAAATCAAAATATAGACCAAATATTAAAAATAAGAATTCTTTGAGAATACTGGATATAAAATCAGTACACAAAACAACTAGTATTTATGTCTAATCAACAACAAATGGTGACTAAACTGTGGTTTGCCTATGAACGGACACTACAAGGCAACTGGAAGAAACCAACTGGATCAGCTTGTACCACCAGAGACAAATCTCAATAAACAAAGCACGCTAAGTTCATAAAAGCAAGTTGCGAATAGATGTGTACACCACGATACCAAAATCTAGACAAGCATAAAAACATGCTGAGGAGTGACAGAAACCTTCCAGGATGGTGGCAACTCTGGGACAGAGAGACAGGAAGGAGACGAACGGCATAGATTCTGAACTCAATGGCTCTTGTTTTAAGAGAAAGATTTGAGGGCAGAGGGTGGAGGTGCAGGTTGGTGGTAGACAGCTCGTGCATGAGGCTCTAGGCTCAATCCTTAACACTGCAAAAGTAGGAAAATGTTAGCATCTATTTAATTTCAGGGTCTTTTATATTATTTCCTTACCTTTTTTGTATGTTTTGAACATTCCATGATTACATTTTAGGAGGAAGAATCTTTAGGGGCAAACTTAGGGGCAGTAAGTAGATGATGGAGACAAGCTGGATGTCACATTCTCTCACGTAGGTAGCCACCCCCAGCAGACCTCAAGTAGATGTGTGTGTGTGTGTGTGTGTGTGTGTGTGTGTGTGTGTGTTTCTTGGGAAATACCCAAGGAACAATGCAGGCTGAATGGAAGGAATCACTTGGACTTCTCAGCAATCTTCTGCCACAGGACATGGACAGTTAGAGCTTCCTTAAATCAAAGCAGAATTGCTTCCTCATGGGACCCACCCACCCCAAACTTGCACCCTGCAAGTGCTCATGTTCAGCAGGGAAACCACTACAACCTTTACTCTGTGGCTGGGGGTATTGTGTGTTTGTTTGAGACTAACATAGATGCTGTTAAACACAGTCTAATGGAAGCAATTTTGGAACCAGGGTCACTCAGGAAAATTCTCAGTGAGAGGAAAATTAGGGCAAAAAACAAAGAAAAAAATTTATGCTCGGTTTAATTTCCTTGCTATCAGTACTGGATTGAAAATGATGATGTTTTAAAATCCCAATGAGCAGGGAGGGAGGGTGGAAAGATTTGGAGGCGTGTCTCTTGGATCTTCCTATTTGTGAATCTCCCTTGAGATGTCCTTCCCATATTAAAACACGACCTCAAGAAGACAAATGAGCTGGTGCCTGTGGGTGGTGCAGAGTCCCTCAGAAGAAAGAACAATATAAAGAAAATGTGAAGTGTTGTAGTCCGCGTGTCTGACAAGGCTGTGCACACTCCTTGTTTTGCAGATTCTTGATGAGGTTTGTTCCTTTGGGCAGCCTTTCCTTTTTTCTTGCCAAGTGCTTAATTTTCTTCTCTTTCTGCTTTGTTGGAAATTCATGCTGCAAATGATGATTGCTTGATGCAATCTTGGTCATTCTTAAGAGGAGAGGGAAAGTCCAAAGTTCATCCGCTCTGGCCACTTGTCCACTGGCAGGGCTGTCCACAGTGCTGTGGGACTAAGGCCGACCCATTTTCTTTGTAAAAGCCAGAAAAAAAGGAATAGCACTAAACCAATAGCAATTCCAGGTCTGAAACTCTTTCCTCTCTGAAGTAGCCTTCCTTCTTTCTAACCTAATTTCTTCACCTTGCAGTCTTAAAAGAAATTGAATGGAATGGAATGGAAATTTCATGGAGAATAAGTCTTCCTCTAACACAAAAGCCTGGGACCATGCAGAAGAGGAATCACTTTGAAGCTCCCACTACTCTGAAATAAGTTGGGCATGGGATTTGAGAAGTGTGTTAACCCTAACTCACTCAAATCCAGAGGATGGTGTGTGTCAGGGTCTGTGCAAGGCACTTTGAAATGAATACTCCAAAAAAGGGTGTGCAGAGGTGGGCAACCACACTTATGACAGACTCTGATGGAAACCCTAAAACAATATGGATTGCTGATGCATGGGGATGATTTTGCTAGGAGAAGAGGCATCAAGAGGTATGAAACCTATTGCCAGCACTGATGGAAGGGTTACACGACTGGAGGAACCCTGATATCAAGACCAAGAATGGCTGAGGAGGACGAGGAGGATCAACAGGATGTGCACACTGTGTCATCTTGAGCTCCCTGTAGGTTGGCCTCGCAAGAGGGTGGCACCATCACTAACCCATTCTGTGTTTCCTGTTTGCTGAGTACACGCTCCTTTCCTGTCTCTGCTGGTGACTTTTTCTGAATGTACCCTAACACATTGTCCTAGACTGCTAGGAGCAGAAGGCATGAGGTGAAGGGCAGGCCAGTGCTCCACAGTGAGTAAGAACTAGGCTGCAGTTGAAAGACATGCTCAGGTCTGGCCCCTGGCTAGCTGAGTGGTCTTGGGTACCACCTGATCATCTAAAGAGGAAGAAATACAAATGTAGGTCCTAGTGACCTTAAACACCCACCGAGCTCTAGATTCTGTGTTTCCCCCATAGTTTACTCTGGGAGCTTTTGCTCTCTGTAGTTGGGAAAGGCCGTTGCATCTGTAGCCTATGGCAAAGCAGAGAGATTTCTCCTCTGAGTAACCCCATAAAGCTATGAGCACCCACATGTGCTGCTGGAGCAGCACGCTACAAATCCACAGAGCTGCAGGTCTCTGTAGGATGCAGCACACATCATGGCCATGCTGTATCCTGAGGGCCAAGTTCTCGGCTGAGGACATAAAAAATGTTCCACGGATGTCTTGCAGTAGTGAAGAGGTAGGTAGTATTACTTTCAAACGTTTTATGCTGGGGTCAGAAGGCACCGGAAGTGGTGGTGTTGCAAAGGGTTTTGTTCTGGGTGTAGTCAAAAGCACTATCTCAGTCCTGATCACAGCTGAATAGTAAAGCCTATTTTCAGAAGTACATGGGGTTCTTACAACACAAACAAGGAACCAGCTCAGACAGCTTAGGTGCCAAAAATAAACAAAAAGTAAGAGGGGAGCTTGGACTGACCTAAACCTGTTACACCTAGATACAATGTTTTTTCTACCACAAGATGTGATACCCCAGTGTTTTTATGAGGAAGTGCTTCACAACAAGGTTTTTTTCTTTTTTTTTAAGGTATTTGCAGTTGAACATTAATATAAATAGTTGTCACTTGGTGTGATTGAAATACATATAGTGAACGTTAAAATTTAAAAAGTTAATCCTTTGCTTCCTGGCCACCAGGCAGTGAACAGTTGTCCCCCACCACACCTTTTCTGCCTTGGAGCCAGCGAATCATGGACTGAACCCACTGAAACTGCTGGGACCAAAGCCCATAGCCCATGCATGCTAGGTGAGGCCCTATCACTGACCTATCTCCCCAGCCCCAGTGTTGGTTTTGAAGGCAGAAGACAAGGACTGGGAGAAAATTCAGCGTGAAGTTTGTGGAGACAGCAATAGAAATCATGCAACTTCTGTTTGGAGACCCTTTAGGCTGGGACTGCAGGAGAAGAGAATTCATTGAACTTAGGCCCATTTAAGACATTCCAGAGCCATAAGCCCCGCAGTATTACAGCATAAAATGCCCTGCATCTTCCCGATGTGACATGGATGAGGAACCAAATCACCTAAGAGGTGTCCTTGCTCCAAAATTGTTATCTGGGGTCCAGTCCAGCCTCTAGAATAGCTGCCACTTTTCAGGAAAGACAGGGAAGGAGGTTAGCAACACCACGGGGAAGTGATCTGACAGATACCATACAGAAGGTGGGACTTTGTTCAAAACAGCTGCTCTGATTCTTGTAAAAGTCAGTGTCATTCAGAAAGTAGAATGGTGATTGCCAGGAGCTGGGGGTGGGGGCGAGAAATGGGAGTCATTGTTCAATAGGTACAGATTTTAGTTCTACAAGATGGAAGTAGTGGTGACAGTTGCACAGCATTATGAATGTACCTAATGCCACCAAACTGTACCTTTAAAAATGGCCAAAATGAGCTGAGTATGGTGGTGCATGCCTGTAATCCCAGCACTTGGGAGGCTGAGGCAGGAGAATCACCACAAGTTCAAGTCTAGCCTGGGCTACATAGTAAGTTTGAGACCAGCCTGAGCTACATAGTGAAACCCTGTCTCAAATAAATGACAACAAAAAGGTTAAGATGGTAACTTTTATGGTACTTGCATTCTATGCAAGTTTAAAATGTCAGTATCTGGGCTGGGGTGTGGCTCAGTGGGCACAGTGCTTGCCTGGCATGCAAGAAGCCCTTGGTGCAATTCCCAGCACTGCAAAAAAATTTCTTTAAAGAAGAAAGCCATTCACGCAGCCATGCCTATAGTTCCCGCTATGCAGGAGGCTGATGCAGGAAGCTGAGTTCCAGGCCACCTTGGGCAACATAGGGAGACACATCCCTTCCCCATCATCAGAAGAAAGAAAGGAAGGAAGAAAAGGAGAAAGAGAGAGGGAAGGAGGGAGGGAGAAAAGGAATGAAAGGACTGTTCTTGATAAAAAGCAACTAAAAAGACAACAACAAATGCAAAAGATGAATCTTTATGACTTCCTGGCTTGGCAAAACACGGCAGTCATAAAAGGCATTCTGGGGCAATCGGGGAAATTTTTTTTTTTTTTTTGTGGGTACCGGGGGTCGACCTCAGGACCTCATGCACCAGCAGGTGCCCGTGCCGCTGAGCGATATCACCGGCCCTTTTATCGTATGTGGGTTCCGGGAGTCGAACTCGGGCCCTCGCACTTGCCAGGCAGGCGCTTATGCTGCTGAGCCATCTCACTGGCCCAATTGGGGAAATTTAAATGTTTACTGGCTAGTACTTGATAGTGTGAAATGACTGTTAGCCTCCTCACACGTGGTTACGATGTTGAGATTGTGTTCAGAATCTCCCGCGTCCTGCAGCAAGTGCCAGAAGCATTTAGAAATCCAGTGTCCACAATGTCTGTGACTCACCTACAAGTGGTTCTGAAAAGATAAAGTAAGTAGAATAAAGAACAAAAATAAGTAATAAATAGAGAGTAAAAATGGCAGCATATTAGCAATCACTGGGCCTTGTACTTGTTGAGCAGGGCTGGATCACTGAGTTATGTCCCAGGCCCAACAAGTGCTGAATTTAAGTGGAGGATGTACTGGTGTCCACTATATCTTTTTTAAAAAAACTTTTATGGTTGTTTGAATGTTTTCAAAATAAGATGGTAGGATTAAATGGTCTGATCTCTCCCTGTCCTTTTCCTTATGTAACTCCAAGTGCGATGTGAGGGCTGGGTTAAAAGTGGACCCCAAGGGACGTTTTCAGGGGCATGAAAGGATTGTGCGTGATATATTTGTAGATACACAGAATTATGCATTTGTTAAAACCCCTAGGATGTACAATACCAAGAATGAGTCTTAATATAAAATGTGAATCTTATTTAATAACAATGGTGGAGCGATACCAACTCATCATTTTTAACAGATGGACCACTGTGGGGCAAGATGTTAATCACGAGGGAACCTGCAAAGGGTGCAGTGACTATATGGAAAGTCCTGATATTTTCTGTTCAAGTTTTTCTGTAAACCTGCCATTTCTGAAACATTGCTGTTTAAATAGTCTATTATTTAAGCCAGACATGATGATGCACACATGTAATTCCTGGACTCTGGGCGGCTGAGGCAGAAGAATTGTAAGTAAAAACCCAGCTTGGGCAACTTAGCAAGACCCTGTCTCAAAATAAAAAAATATAAAAAGTTTGGAGATCTGCGTTCAATCCCCAGTACCAGAAAAAAACTCACAAAAACAAAACAAAACAAACAAAAACTATCTCAGTATAGTTAAGCTTGAAAAATTAAAGTGAAGAAATTAGGAGGAAAATAAGGGTTAAATAATAATCTGAGAAGTTAGTAGATGTCAGTGCACACATTGGAGTGCGGCATAATTATGAAATAGGGGAACAAACTCGGTTCTGAAATTCATGGAAAGTGGCAAAGAGGGAAACACAATATTAAAAGTAGACATTTAACACTGAGCATGGAGGCACTCACCTGTAGTCCCAGCTACGTGGAGAACTGAGGCAGGAGGATTATATGAACTTAGGAGTCTGAGGTTAGCCAGAGCAACACAGTGAGACTCCATCCCAAAACAACACAGGAGAAACACACAAAGACCTGCTGCATGGAGCTCACTGGTGCGCACATGCTCAGATGCACAAGGTTCGCTCTCCAACACCACTAAAAACAGGAAAAAAATACAGAAAAGGTACATTTAATCAATAGAGGCTAAGGTTTTTTTTTTTTTTTTTTTTTTTTTTTTGTGGGTACCGGGGGTCGAACTCAGGACCTCGTACGCCAGCGGGCGCCTGTGCTGCTGAGCGATATCACCAGCCCTTTTTTTGTATGTGGGTACTGGGAGTCGAACTCAGGCCCTTGCGCTTGCCAGGCAGGTGCTTATGCCACTGAGCCATCTCACCAGCCCGAGGCTAAGGGTTTTGGTGGGAGTAAAAAGAAGAAATATGAGACCAATGATCCCCAGGAGTCCTTTTTTTTAAATAAAAAAGCTAATATAAATCTTTTGAAGCAGACTGTATGTCCATGAACAGATGAATGAATAAAGAAAGTGTGGTATTCATGTACAATGGAGTATTACTCTGCCATAAAGAAGGATACATTTGAATCATTTGTAGGAAAATAGATGCACCTTGAGACCACAATGTCAAGTGAAACAAATCAACACACAAGCTTAAATATTGCATGGTTTCTCTTATATGAGAAACCCTAAATATAAAAAGCAAAAAAAAAAAAAAGATAATAGGAAATAGTGAGATAGATCTTTTGTATAAAGAAAGGGGACCAAGAGATGGAGGGAGAGGGGAGGAAAGGGAGGGAAGGGGATACAAAAAGAATTAAGATATATTATGTACACACACCAACTCCCTATCAGGAATGTAATCATGTAGTGTAAACATGTACTGATAAAAAAATAAAATTGGAAAAAATTTAAAAATTATTACAATAAAAGGCACGGTACCATTAATTCCTCTCAAAATACTGTCCCTTACTTCGAACATAACTATTCCATCTTTCTTGTCACTTTGTGAAATAGTTCTAGAAGTCCTTTTCCATGAGAATCTGTTTAAAATGTGATTAAAAATATGCTGCTGCCAAGTATCATCCAATGGAAAGGTAACTCCTAAAAGCATAACAGTGTGTCCTCGTCCACCTTATTCACTGGAGCTGGCACCTTGTGACTTCTGACTCTTCCCAAAAGTCAAAATGACCATGAAAGGTAAACAATTTGAATTGATTCAGGACATTGAGGCAGCCATGACAACACAACTAACAATATTCAGAACTGCTTCACAAAGTGGCGAAAACAATGACATGAGTGTGTTTGAAGTAGGGGCAGTATTTTGAGGAGGATTAATGACAATGTGTATTTTATTGTGATGAATTAAAAAATTAAATATTCACTGTAGTTTTGATCATATCTCTTATCTTCAGGACATTAGTTCCAGGACCTTGCTCACTCAGATCTGCAGATATCAGAATGGCATAATATTTGTGTATAACTTATTCACATGCTCCCATGTACTTTACGTTATCTCTAGATAACTTATAGGACCTAATACAAAGTAAATGCTATGTAAAGGGTTGCACTGCATTGTTTAAGGAATCCTGACAAGGAAAAAAGTCTGTTCACATTCAGTACAGATGCAATCTTTTTCCCCAAATA
This sequence comes from Erethizon dorsatum, assembly GCA_028451465.1. Lineage (NCBI taxonomy): Eukaryota > Metazoa > Chordata > Mammalia > Rodentia > Erethizontidae > Erethizon > Erethizon dorsatum. The sequence continues at coordinate 29,189,060 of CM051831.1, forward strand.
TCTCTGACCCTCAGTTGGTTGAACCCATGCATGCAGAGGGCTGAATGTACCTACTCACACTTCCACTTCTGCATAGAAGTAGCAAACCCTGTATGGTGCTTCTTTTCCATAGTCAGTGCACCTTAGGTGTCTTTTTTTTTTTTTAATGTGGGTACCGGGAGTTGAACTCAGGACCTCGTGCTTGCCAGGCAGGCACTTGTGCCGCTGAACTATCTCACCAGCCTGCTGTCTTGGTTTTTAAGGAAACCTTTCCTGCCCAAGGTGCAGAGGAACACATTGGCATTGCATACTGTTTCTAGCTCTTCTACTGACCAGACAGATCCCCCTGTAGCTTGGATAAAAACGCTTTGCAACGTCACATCCCCCAACCGAGAGTCTCATGGAGTAGTCTTGATTGCTTCACAGTTGCCTTCCTTGCAGGCGCTTACTGTGTGTCAGGTAAAATTGCCAGCACTTTATGTGCATTTTATCACTTGCCCCCTCAATGGTTGTCATGCAGAAGCCATTGTCATTCCCATCCTGAAGATGAGGAAGGTCAGGTCTCACACTGAGCCCGTGCTAGAGACCAGGGCTCCAGCTCCAGCTGTCCAGTTCCAAAGCACATGCACTAGGCGAGGGTTTCTTGGACTCATGTGCGTGACTCAAGCTGGGGTGCCCTTCTGAGAAGCGGACTGGACCCAGGAGGACTGGGGTGGGGCTGGGAGTCTGAGTCTTGTGCAAGCACCTGTCGGATGCTCGTGCTGCTGGGCACAGACTGCTTCTTGCCCGGGGAGCTTCCGTGCAGGGCGTTGCGTTGCCTGTGAGCAGCAGCCCATCACTCTGCCATCAGTGAACGCCCCCAGCTCCAGCATGTCTTCCAACACTGGTGCTAAGGCACAGTAGCCACCAGGGAAGATGTGGGGTGGGAGGTTAAACCAGCTCATCTTTGCTTATATAATTGGCAGTGAGGGGAGGGGCAAGATGAGAAGAAATGAACGAAGACAATGAGTGAATAGAGAAGGCCGAGCTTCCTTTACTCCAGCAGGAACTGGATGATCTCTCTATTTTGACAAATGAAACTTCAGTAAAATGAGGTTCCACCAGAGCATATCTGGGTACCCTCTTGTTCTGATGGGAGATCTGATAAAGTACATTAGCGGGAAAAGATGGGAGAGAAAAAAAACTATCCTCAGAACAAATTCCCTGCTGATCTGCCTGCAAGAGAAGATGCAGCTCTGCTCTCTTGCAACGGGCAAGATGCCTTGTTGACTGGTGAAAGAATGGTTAATGTGGATCAGTGATCTGCAGAATATCTTCTCCTGTGTGTATAATCCCATGCTGTTTCGCAAGTCATTAGAGGCGCAAGGTTATATTTTATTTCCTCTCTGAAAAGAAAATTTTAAAAACATGTAACAAATGCAAAAATCCATGACTTCCATTTCCAGGCAAAAGATACATAGCTTTGTGTTTCAAGGATAGGTCTTTCTTCCTGAGTTGTTGCTATATTTTAAATCCCTTAAGGAGAGCACTGCAAAAGAACAAGGGCTGGAATTACGGCAAGAGAGTTTTATTGGTCAAGCACCCATCTTGATGATGCAATACTCTGGGATTGCGTGGTCACCAGGTTCCCTTTGGCCTTTCTTTCCAGAGCAAGGGCCAAAGCTCCTGATTCAGCTGGGGAACCCTGCCCGCAGACACCCTCTTGTTTTTAAGCATCTCCATATTAAAATAGTTCCAGAACCTCTCTGTGGCTTCTCAGTTGAAGTCTCAGCTCTGAAGCCAGCATTAGACAGTCTTGCAACTTCGTCTATCTGGAGTGGATTCTCCTATGAAGCCCTAGGCTTCAGCCAAGCTAAGTCACTTGTTGCTTGAGATCTTGTGTGACAACCCTTTGCCAAGTCCAGCTCAAGATGTTGCTTCTGCACACATTTCTCTCCACCTTCTCCTGCCAGAGCACTAGTTCAGTCACACGGGCCTCTCCGTGTCCAGCTCAGAGGCCACATCCCCTGTGACACCACCTCTGAGATCTCCAATCAGAATTTGCTTCTTCTTCTTCTTCTAAGCCTCCGTGGCAGCCCTCAGGCCAGTACTAGTGTTATTTATCAAACTACTGCCTAATCTATATTGTAGGTCTTACTTACATGTCAGGTTTTAATCCCATGTAGAGCCTAGGTTAGTGATTTACATTAATAAGAGCACCATAAATATTAAACTGGTGACGACTATCTCTAATATTTTTCAATTGGCTTTAATATCAACAGTCATGTAGAAGGCATGATAAAAATACAATGAATGTCTAAATTAAAAACAATTATCACAGTAAAAGACACATTGCCATCAGTCTCCTTCAAAATCCTCCCCCTCACTTCAAACACACATCCCATTGTTCTTGTCACTTCCTGAAGCAGTTCTGGAAGTCCGTTCTCACATCTTTAGTTACATGGTTGTGACTGCCTCAGTGTCCTGAATCAATTCAAAATGTTTGCTTTTGTGGTCATCTTGACTTTGGGGAAGAGCCAGAAGTTGCATGGGTACAGATGTGGTGAATAAGTTGGATGAGAACACACTGTCATGTTTTTATAGGAGCTTGCTTTTCCCTTGGATGATACCAGGCAGCAACATTCACTGTATTTCTGATCTCACTTTGTAAAGATACTCACGAAATAGCACTTCCAGAACTGTTTCAGAAAGTGACAAGGACCATGGGAAAAATGTGCTCAAAGCAAGGGAAAGTGTTTTGAGGGGAAATAATGGCAATGTGTCTGTTACTATAGTACATTTTTAAAATTTAAACATTAACCAAATGTTTCCATCACACCTTGTATATGTACATCAGGCAATTTTTATCTTCCCCATTTTCCAGTGGGCAAAACTGAGACTTCAAAATTGAAGTGACTTTCCTAACTCTGTACAGTAAGTTCCTGACTTATGAATGAGCTGTGTTCAGCAAGAGTTTTTGGTAAGTCGGATTTGCTCATAAGCCGACAAAGTGAGTCTTACATAGTACATCTGTGAAAGTTTGCAACTCAAATATTTGTAATTCAGGGATTTACTGTAGAGATAGATGGGAGTGGAGTTAAGAAAGCAACCTGCAGAGTTTGTCTGAGCTCTTTTACATGGTGGTGGATTAACTAGTGGTCAATTTGTAACACCCAGCTGAACTGAATCAGCGTGGTGCTAGGTGTGGAGGGCACACCTGAAGATTGTTGCCAAGAACATAAAAGGAGAACTGGAGGGGAAGATGGTGTGCTGTTGGTTCTCCTGAAGAAGTTTGTCATGCTGGTTTTCCTGATATGAATTCAGCTGTTCTCATTGTCGGGAGGAGCTTGAGTCCTCGCTGCCACCAAGGATGGCTTCAGTTCTCTTCGAGGAAACTCTGGTTCTCACCTTGACCATCGCTTCCTGACTCCAGTGCAGATCCCTCAGCCTGCTGGCACAGATCCTTCATCCCACTGGTGCAGACTTTCTAGCTTCCACCACTGACCTTTGGGCCTTCCCAGTGCAGATCCTTGACTCAGACTTGCATGAGACATTGCTGTTGGCTTTAGGCCTCCAGCTGGACTCATGGACGACATTGCTATGGGTTCTAGGTCTTCAGCTGGACTCGTACAGGACATTGCCATAGGACCCAGGCCCTCAGCTGGATTTTTTGGGTTTCTAGGGTGTGGACAGCTCTTGTACTCTTCTATGTTTGACTTTTTGGGTGAATATTATAAAGCAATCCTATAAATTATGTGTCCTGTATTAAATCTATTCTCTTGTAAACCCTGACTACAACATGCATCAAAATGGAAATGGTACCACCTATAATAAAAAATGACAGGGCTATGTGGGGAATGGAGCAACCTGAATTGCAGGGCAGGGCCAAATGGGGCTAGATGAGCTCACGGAGGAAGCTGCTTTCAAGCAATGTCTCATTGGAGAGTGGATCAACAGGAAGGAGGAAAGTGGGCATCGCAGGGAGGGAATAGTGAGGAAGGTGGAAATGAACAGATTGGGGTGTGCAGATGGGGAGTGGTGGCCTTGCACCTGGCCTAGAGCAGGGGCTCAGCATGTGTTAACTGGAGATAGGCAGGAAGGGACGGTGGAAGTGAAGGAAGGAGGGAAATCCAAAGCAGGAAAAGTGCATCTGGGCTAATGAAGAAGCACAGTAACTGCCAACCCAGTGGTGGAGACACACCAGGTGGCCACTGCATCAGAGGGCAAGGAGTCCCTTGGCAGAGAGGAAGACATGCTCCTTCCAGTACCACAGAGGGGACTGAGTTACTTGGGACCACTATCATTATTGTCCCCTTCGTCCTGAATGAACCCCAGTGATAATTGCTGCCTGCATTTTGACAGGCAAGGTACTCGTGGTGGAGCCTTAGAGAAGTCTACTTTGCTGTCGCCTACGAAGCCACTCTGTCCAGCCATTTACTTGAAGATACTCATGGCTCTTGAGCATAAAAACACATGTTAATTTGGGGAGAACAGCCATGGAATAGAGGTCAAGAGACTTGGGTTCAATCCCAGCCACATCGCTGAGACTGTGTGGGCCTTGGGCGAGTCACCACATGGTCACGTCTGTTAGTCTTGGTTTTCCAAGTTGTCAGGTAGGGATAGGAACACCTGCCTCACCCCACTAACTCTGAGGCTCCAGAGAGAGAAGATGCATGGCACTAGAAGCATGGGCAATTCCTACCTTGGGAAAGGAGTAACTGGAAAGCTTATTCTCCATGTCTGCAATCTTGAGTTTATCTTGCTTATGTTGGCTTCTAATAAAATTGCTAAATCGAACCAGCTGCTTCATTCATCATCCGTCATAGTATCTTCTACGTAATGGCCAGACCTGGGGGGTAAACTGAAGCCTCAGGGAAGGGGCTTTGCGTAGTAAAGACTGACCCCATAGATTTATGTCATCAATGACATTCGGGTCATCTGGGTAAATAATGGCTATACACTTAGCCTAAAGAGTGTTTGATGTGACAGCAGCAGAGCAGATAAAACCCCTATATTCTTGCTCTTCACTCCCTTCTCTGTGCACAGGTCAGCTTCTTAAGCAATGCAACCCAGAGCACTGTTTATTTGCACCAACACTTCGATTAATAACCCAGAATATGAGTGCTCCGTTTTCCCTTGAGACCCAACCTCCCTTGGGAGCTCCTACAGCAGTCTAGGATCTCGCGCTGCAGTCTGAGTCTTACTCGGCTTGTTCCAGAGCTCTGGGAAGCAGCTTGCTCAGATGTCTGATGGCCTCAGAGTGGGAAATACCTTCTCCAGAAGGGCCGGCCAAGTCATCCGGTCAGTTTTACTGCTGCCATATCCAGGAATCAGGTGCTTGGAAAAATATGCTGACAGGATCAGACTGGGAAAGCTGCAATGCCATCTGGGGCCAAGAAAAGATTTTTGTCCAAATGCCAGGTGCAGGGGGCTGAGGCAGGCTGCTGCAAAGTCTGAAATCACCAAGGAGCCAGGGAAAGCAAGGAGAGCTGCCCAGAGGACATCCTGGGAGGGTTCAGAACTTGGAGAGGAGGGGGAGATCCTGGGGATGCAGCCTTCTGCACTGAGCATTTTAGAAAATGTTTTATTTTGGAAAATTCACAATATACCATACAGCATAGCGATACAGTAGAGTAAATTCTCATGAGTCTGTTGCTCATCTTCAACAGTTATCAACTCAAAGTCAACCCAGTTTCCTCACATCCACGCTTACTCCTGTTCCCGGGTCTCCAGCTCCACAGGGTTTCACTGAAGCAAATCCTACCTGTCACATCAGTGCATCTGTACGTAGTTCACTGTCTGTCTCTACGAATAAGAACTCAGTAAACCATGACTACGGTACCCTCATCATCTAAAAAATTTACAATCATTCTACCATACAAAAAGTGCAGCATTCAAATCTCTAATTGTCCTCTAATTGTACTTGATATTTTGAACAATCTGAGATTAGAATTAAAAATAATAATGGAAAAGAGGGAAAGAGAGAAAGAAGAGAGAATAAAGGCAAGAGGGGAGAAGTTATCCAACACATATTTATTGAATGTCTGTGATATACCAGGCTTTTCCTGGGTCCTAGGGCTCTGTGACCTCATTTGAGGAGATGGGAAAAATGAAAAGACAGAGAAATTACATCGCTTGCCCAAAGCCAGTCTACTAATAAGTCCTGAAGATGTAATAGTTCCAATTCAGGTCAGTATGGTTCCAAAGACTGCCTCTTTTCCATGCCACATTGCATCTTAAATAATTAAATCATTTACTAGGCACTCTTGGAAAGAACTCTCTTTCCCCCAAAATAAGACCCAGCTGTAAAATAATCAGCCTTGACAATCACACATCAAAAAGGCCAGCCCCAGTCAGCCTATCCTCGCCTTACCTGCTGTCACTATTCTCTTGTTCCATGGCTACTTGGTAGGCAGGTAAGCCAAGCATGGGCAGATTGGGCTGGCAGTTTTGATCTCTCGTTCTCTAGTTTCCAGCTAGGTCTGATTTCCAGGGAAACACAGAGGAAAAGGAGACAAGGTAGAGGAGTATAATCCTATGATTACCAAAAAGTAGTAAAGTAAAATTTCTTTGGAGCCAGATATTTCTGGATTTGAATCTCAGTTCTACAGCTGAGGGAATGAGGAGTTTCTTTACTTATCTGAATTCTGCTTTTCTCATCAGTGAAGTGGTCATGTATTACTTTTATATCTAAAGAATAGGAAAGGGGGAAAGAAAGCAAGAGGTGATGAATATTTACATCATTTTTCTGCAGACCTGTGTTTGGGAAGCACAGTTAGAAGGATAGAAGCGATTCCCAAGGATCAGAGAGAGCAGCTGTGGCAGGGTGCGGAGGTGAAGGAGAAGGGAGGAGGGATCCGGGAAGGTTTGGGCCAGTGCCTCCCCTTTCTAACCACAGGGGCAAAGGTGGGACATGAAGACTGCCTGGCGTGGGCTCTGGAGATCAGCCTGAGGGAAATGGCAGCTGAGGGCAGAGCTGCCCAAGTGGGAAACAAGACTAGATGGGTAGAACTTTAAAAACTTAGAAGTTAACTGGGAGTTATTCTTGTTTTCTTTTAAATAAATTTTACTCTATATATTTATCATGCTATGGGATAGCATAGGTAGTAAAATGGTTACTATAGTGAAATTATATAATTCACACATCCATCATCCCACAGAGTTATCATAATTTTTTTCAAGAGCAGCTAAAGTACTTTTACATAGCAGAAATCCCTAGTGCAGTACAATTTTATTACAGCAAGTGGTACATTACAGCTCCAGACTTGTTTACTCATCTGCTGCTTTGTACTCTCTGACCTTCATCTGAACCCCTCCTCTCCTTTTCCTGGCCTCAGCCCTGTGGTAACCTCTGCTTTATTCTCTACACAGAGATATTCTTAACCAGGAAAAATATTTGCTCAGAACTTCTTCAGGAGCATGAATCTGACTGTGATATGCCAGACGGACTGGATAAGAAGGAGATTGGGACAGCTGTGCCAGTGTATGCAACAGACGTTACACATTCTAAAGAAAGTCTCAGGCTCCTGGGAGGATAGATATTTTATAGACTCATGCTCAGTCTTTCATCCCCAAAGATTTTTGCAGCCAATTTATAAACCTGAAATTCTAATGTGCTGGTATTAAAGTCTTCTGGTCTCCAGAGAACAGTTATTTTCCAATATCCAAAACCACCTTGACCAACCATGGCCCCTTTGCAGAAAGAACCCATTGGTCAAAGCCAAAACCCTGTCCACAAGCAACTGCAGACACAAGCAGTGATGGATGAAGAAGATGTTGCCAAAAGGATATGCCAGAAAAAATATGCAAAGGAGACAGTGTGTTATTACAATAAAGTAAACTCAGAGACCTAAGGAGCTCTGTGAGCTCAGAATGTAGGCTGCTTTGGCTCCTTGTTCAAATAGGCATATATTTGATAATGATAAAAATGTCATTTTGGAGCAGCAGCTATAGTGATAATGAAATTTCAGTTGATGATGATGTTAGAGAGTTTCATATCTATTAAAAATAATCTCCTGGGGGCCGGTGAGACGGCTCAGCGGCTTAAGCGCCTGCCTTGCAAGCGCGAAGGCCCGAGTTCGACTCCCGGAACCCACATACGAAAAAGGGGCCGGTGATATCGCTCAGCGGCACGGGTGCCTGTTGGCGCGTGAGGTCCTGAGGTCGTCCCCCCGGTACCCACAAAAAAAAAAATAATAATAAAATAATCTCCTGGTGTCTTAGGAAGATTCCCTGTTGATCCAAATTGAGGTTCAGCCATTGATTTCCAAAGAGTTAGATCACTAAAATCATTAGGTTGGAATGAAACACTGGGGGAATCTTGCCCACGCTTGAATTATATACAAACATAGATGGAGAGAGGGAAGAAGGGGGGGAGTATCATAGAATCACGGGAAAGCTCAAATACTGTGAAGAATGAGATTGCATTAATGTTTTGCTTCCTGTTTTAACAAAACTCGTTTCCAGAAAACTCTTCCATCTATCTTGCTTTGGATTGCGTTGCTGTAATTTAAGTCAGTAATCTAGATTTGCAAGCACATTTAATAAGCTTTGCATGAGCACTTTCCAAACATTTAGTCAGAGTACCAGGAGCGAGTTGTGATATATAGGGTCTGTTTATTGAGACATGAGGAATCGCTCTTCATACTGATGGATAGCCTAAGGTTTCTGATACCTTTTGGATTAAGTCTATAGCCTCTATCAGATGTCAGAGAGACAGACGAGTATATCTAGTTGTACCCATTTTCCTTTTTTCTCTCCTTCCATTGACACCTATCACCTACACAGATAATATAAGGTCATGTTCAAAGCCAGATGATTTCTGATCTATCTTTTGTGTTCATTACTCTGTAAGGAGACATAGTCTCTATCAAATCAGCTTTTGGAACAATAGTTTTTGAAGGGGCACCAAAGATTTCATTTTCTTGAGCAACAGTGAGGACAGAGAGGGTGGACAATTCCAATTCCTATGGCATGCTAGACTATATGAGTAAATCCTCCTACTAAATATGATGAAAATTAGGTTACAATTTTAAAACATGTTCTTAGAAGCCAGACTTGCTGGCAAGATAGTAATAAACATGAGAAAAAAAAAATTAAGAGAAAATGAGAAACGGAAGCTGCCTTGAGAATTCTTGATCCCAGCAAGCCTGGGCAGTGGTTTTGGAAATGTGAGGGGTAAAGGAGGACAAAGCAGGGACTTCAGTTTACTCAAGGTGTGAATTCCAATAGGAAGCTACTCTTCCATCGAGCTTGGACCCAGTGTGCTGAGTCACCACAATAAGAGGAGGAGAAGCACAGCCAGTCCCAAATCCAAACCCCAGGAGGAGATTTGTTGATATTGAAAGAACAAAGGGAAGAGAGACAAACACTGTGCAGAAGCTGTGGGCATAGATGGCCCTGTCAGGGGTCTGCAGACATGATGGGTACTGTCTGCATTGTCCAGGGAGCTTGAAATGAAGAATGTGGTAGAAACCAACCTGGAATGGTGGTGCTTCTTGTAGTATAGATAAAAACAAACAACAGCGCTCTGTGGATGAAGATGCCCTTTATCCTAGGCCTCAGAGAACCCCCCATAAATGTCTTTTGCAAGGATAGTAAATAGTGCACTGTAAAACACAAAAAAGGAAACAAAGCAATACGAGTGAGAACCAGTAGAAATGACAAATAGCAGAAATTGATCCATGAAGATGTTAGATATAGGAATTATCAGGCACAAGGTGTAAAATAACCATGCCTTATTTCTGAATTAAAAGTATAAAAGCATGAAATTATAAGAGATGAACAAATTTTTAAAGAGTAACCTAGCAGATTGGAAAGAAAAACCAATAAATAGATTAGTAGGATAACTAGAGTCTATACAGCAATGTATGATACATTTCAAAATAACAAAAAAGGAGAATTTGAAAGTTCCCAACACATAAAAAATGATTAACAGTTGAGGAAATGCAAATGTTATAATTTGATCATTACATATTATATACATTTATCATTACTATGCTATACCAGATAAATATGAACATGTCAAAATACATAAAACTAGATTTTTCTTTAAGCAAAAAACATTTCTAGACCTGAAAAATGCACTAACTGGAAATAAAATCCAATGCATGGGATTAATAGTAGAGTACACTCGGATGGAGGGAGAATTCACGAACCAAAAGATAAATTAATTATTCAAAATGTAAAACAGTGAGGCTAAAACTTGAAAACTATAGAGAAGTAAATTTGAAAGATACAGTTCTAGAAGAGCAGGGATAGAATGAGGCATAGACAACATTTGGAGAAAAAAATCCAAGGAAGAGCAGCAACCTACATATCCAAAGTACCTCATAAATTTCACAAGATGAATACACAAAATTAAACAACACTTGTATTCATTAGAGAGAGACTAAAGGGAATTGTGGGGTAGCTACCTATTGATCCAATGAACTTGTTGAGCTCCTTTATGGTAAAAAGTTCTGTTTTTTTTTTTTTTTTTGGTGGGTACCGGGGGTCGACCTCAGGACCTCGCGCACCAGCAGGCGCCCATGCCGCTGAGCGATATCACCGGCCCTTTTTTCGTATGTGGGTTCCGGGAGTTGAACTCAGGACCTTACGCTTGCCAGGCAGGTGCTTATGCTGCTGAGCCATCTCACTGGCCCAATTGGGGAAATTTAAATGTTTACTGGCTAGTACTTGATAGTGTGAAATGACTGTTAGCCTCCTCACACGTGGTTACGATGTTGAGATTGTGTTCAGAATCTCCCGCGTCCTGCAGCAAGTGCCAGAAGCATTTAGAAATCCAGTGTCCACAATGTCTGTGACTCACCTACAAGTGGTTCTGAAAAGATAAAGTAAGTAGAATAAAGAACAAAAATAAGTAATAAATAGAGAGTAAAAATGGCAGCATATTAGCAATCACTGGGCCTTGTACTTGTTGAGCAGGGCTGGATCACTGAGTTATGTCCCAGGCCCAACAAGTGCTGAATTTAAGTGGAGGATGTACTGGTGTCCACTATATCTTTTTTAAAAAAACTTTTATGGTTGTTTGAATGTTTTCAAAATAAGATGGTAGGATTAAATGGTCTGATCTCTCCCTGTCCTTTTCCTTATGTAACTCCAAGTGCGATGTGAGGGCTGGGTTAAAAGTGGACCCCAAGGGACGTTTTCAGGGGCATGAAAGGATTGTGCGTGATATATTTGTAGATACACAGAATTATGCATTTGTTAAAACCCCTAGGATGTACAATACCAAGAATGAGTCTTAATATAAAATGTGAATCTTATTTAATAACAATGGTGGAGCGATACCAACTCATCATTTTTAACAGATGGACCACTGTGGGGCAAGATGTTAATCACGAGGGAACCTGCAAAGGGTGCAGTGACTATATGGAAAGTCCTGATATTTTCTGTTCAAGTTTTTCTGTAAACCTGCCATTTCTGAAACATTGCTGTTTAAATAGTCTATTATTTAAGCCAGACATGATGATGCACACATGTAATTCCTGGACTCTGGGCGGCTGAGGCAGAAGAATTGTAAGTAAAAACCCAGCTTGGGCAACTTAGCAAGACCCTGTCTCAAAATAAAAAAATATAAAAAGTTTGGAGATCTGCGTTCAATCCCCAGTACCAGAAAAAAACTCACAAAAACAAAACAAAACAAACAAAAACTATCTCAGTATAGTTAAGCTTGAAAAATTAAAGTGAAGAAATTAGGAGGAAAATAAGGGTTAAATAATAATCTGAGAAGTTAGTAGATGTCAGTGCACACATTGGAGTGCGGCATAATTATGAAATAGGGGAACAAACTCGGTTCTGAAATTCATGGAAAGTGGCAAAGAGGGAAACACAATATTAAAAGTAGACATTTAACACTGAGCATGGAGGCACTCACCTGTAGTCCCAGCTACGTGGAGAACTGAGGCAGGAGGATTATATGAACTTAGGAGTCTGAGGTTAGCCAGAGCAACACAGTGAGACTCCATCCCAAAACAACACAGGAGAAACACACAAAGACCTGCTGCATGGAGCTCACTGGTGCGCACATGCTCAGATGCACAAGGTTCGCTCTCCAACACCACTAAAAACAGGAAAAAAATACAGAAAAGGTACATTTAATCAATAGAGGCTAAGGTTTTTTTTTTTTTTTTTTTTTTTTTTTTTGTGGGTACCGGGGGTCGAACTCAGGACCTCGTACGCCAGCGGGCGCCTGTGCTGCTGAGCGATATCACCAGCCCTTTTTTTGTATGTGGGTACTGGGAGTCGAACTCAGGCCCTTGCGCTTGCCAGGCAGGTGCTTATGCCACTGAGCCATCTCACCAGCCCGTGGTAAAAACTTCTTAAACTTTATGAATGAGATGATCATTAACATTTCCATTTCTCCAAAACTCACCTATAGACTCAAAGCAAACAGTAGCTCCACAATTTCTGTTTTTATTTTTAATGAAATTTGACAAAATGTGCACAAACCAGTGCGAGTCGAGGGAGAGTCAGATACACTCCCTGAAGGAGAGGTACCGAGAATGCACGGGAAATCTTGGGAAGAGAGAGCAGCAATAGGCAGCATCAGAGTCAAAGTCAGTCTCAACTTCTGCTATTTTCTGGTCTCTGAGACACTTCTGACTCTGTGAGCTGAGAGTGCTGTGGGCCAAACCCTGCAGTGATGGGTGGAAAACAAATAGGCACAGATATTGGTCATAGCGACTGTGTTAAAGAGAGAAACTTGGGCACCTGGATCCTAGCCTGATGGATGATTCCTCTGGGCTGGGGAAGTAGCTGGACATTGCTAGTAGAGGTAGGATGGACACTAAACAGGTCAGAAGGAACAGACACATAGGGCTTGGTAAGTTAATTATGGCAATACCTGAGTTATATAATCTATCGGGCTGCTGAGAGAGACTTCTTCCTAAGAACAATAGATGACACTGTTCCCAACCGTGCTGAGAGGGTGCTAAGATTTTGGACAAATGCAGTGTTATTTGGGAACCACCATGTGTTCAGTTATTCAGAAAATTATTGTGCCCAGTCCCCAAGGCTTTTTGCAGTGGCTTTGAAGTGTAATTCATTTGTCCAAGCAAAAATATTTAATTCTGTTGTGCTGCAGTCTATAAAATATTTACATTGTTATTCTACATATGCACATTGCTTACATCCAGTGGCAGTTCTTTCTGATGCACTTTAAACCAGATCTGGACTCCTGACAGGTTCTCTAAGCCAACTGTGAGGGGGAAGAATCAGAGATCACTGCAGGTCACAAAGCCCCCAAGACATCAAACCATCCATCCATTTGTTCCAGGCAAGGTAGAACTCAAGCGAGCTCAAACAGAAACGCGTGTCTCCTAAGACTGAGAAAAGTATGAAACGCCACACAGATGATTTAAAACAATCTGCTGCCCTGCATGGGATGAGGATGCCATCAGGAATCTGCCTTCTTTTGTCATCTGTATCACTGACGCCTGGCTGCAGCATGTCCCTTACTTTTCCTTCTGAGGCTGAAAGCAGTTGGTATCATCTTGCTAATGTCCGCTTGTTCACTCATGGGTTACCGACGGCACAGGGCTCTCACAATTCCTTTCCTAGTCTTCCATCTCCTGTCTGCCTGCCTGCTTTTGTCATTTCATGGCTCACTAGCAGCTCCACTTGAGTGGCTGCCACGCAACTGACCTGGTTACTGTCCCCTGGGAGATCTTGTGCCTCAAATGTTGACATCCTTGCCACTGCACTCCTTCCCTCTTCAATGCACCCTTCCCATCCCCTCTGCAGAGCCTTTGAAAGTCCCCACACCTGCAGAGCTGCCCCAGCAGGCATCCTGTGTGGTGCAACCTCCCCTTCCCCATCCCAAATGCCCACCAGGTAATGTTAGGATACACTGCCCACCTGCTTCCTTTGCACACAGTCATTTGACATCCAGACAGGAAGGTGATAAATTTACTGAGAATATGAATAAAGCTTTCATTTTTTGCCTTTTTCCGTAGTAAAAAGACCTGTGCCTTAAAATCATTCAATATTGCGACGAGTTGATATGAATAAAAAGAAGAAAAATGTAAGACACTGAGAATGGTTCTCTTTGCGTGTGTGTGTGTGCATGTATGTGTGTGTGTGTGTGATGTGAAAAGAGAATGAACAAAATTCATTTGGAAATTCTATAAATGAATTCTATTCAATTTTTCTACAGCATTGCAATCCTTCACTTGATCTTGGCCAAAAGGCTGACCCCTATGCTTAATAGATTGGATAATTAGGCATGATACTTACTGGTGGACTAATATATTCAGTGAGTAAAATGTATGTCACAAAACCAGGGAAAGAGGGGAGAGCAACATGCTAGTGGGTTCCATCCCTGTGAAGTCAAGGCAATAGCACTACGCTTCTAAATAACTCAGGCATCTGAGATGAATACACACTTCTCAGATGAAGAAATACACACAGCAAATAAATATATGAAAAAATGTTCAACATCACTGGTCATTTGAGAGATGCAAATTAAAACAACACTGAGATTCTCTCTCACTCCAGAAAGAATGGCTATCAAGAAAACAACCAGTAACAAATGATGGCAGCAGTGAGGGGGAAAAAGGAACGCTTTTCCACTGTTGGTGGGAGTGTAGACTGGTGCAACCACTGTGGAAATCAGTGTGGAGATTTCTTAAAAAACTAGGATTAGAGGTCCCATTTGACCCAGCTATTCCCCTTCTGGGTATCTTTCCAGAAGAATTAAAAACATTATATTATAGCACAGTGACATATGTGCACCCATGTTTATAGCAGCACAATTTGTAATAGCTAAATCTTGGAAACAACGCAAGTGCCCATCAACTGAGGAATGAATAAAAGTGATGTGGTTTTTTATATAATGGAATACTACTCGGCCATAAAAAATATAAGCTTGAGACTTTTATAGGTAAATGGATGCAACTCGAGAGCATACTCGTAAGTGAAATAAACCAGACCCACATGTGTAAACATCGTATTGTATCACTAGTGTGAGAATCTGAAAGAATAAACAAGATCCAAAATGTACAATAGATATTGTGAGTAGGGAAGAAACTGTTCAAAAGAAAAGAAAAACTGTGATGGGAGAAAGGGGAAAGGAAGGAATGGAGAAGGAAAAAATACATGTAAACATAAGACAGTTAAGATAGTTGTACAGCTGGTTTCTCTTGGTTCAAAGGGAAACTTTTGTGCTAGGAATTTTTTGGACAATGTTTCATGCCTATATCTTGTACTCTGAACAACTACTGTGAATATAACAATACACAATATGTTGATTAATGTTAGTCTCCTACTAGCCTGATTTGAAACTCTGTTGGTTATTTCTTGCTTATTTCTGTTTAAAATAAAAAAATAAAAAGTAAATAAATAACATGGGTTCTTTAAAAAATGTGTTATTAATAAAAACACACAGAAGCCACTCTGAAAACAGTTATGATTTCTACTGTTTCTATCTATTACCTGCCAGCAACATCTACCTGTTGGAAAGATCAAGCTCCTAGAAGCCTAACACTTTAATACAGGTTTGAAAATCTCACACGGCACTGTCACTTTGGTTATGATTAATGTGTTATATACAGGAGAGTGATGGTTTTGGACACCATCTTGGGTGCAGAGAAGGCTATTAGATTGGTGCTGCTTAAAGGTCAGTGTTTTTATTAATGTTCCCAGGGACACATCTGTGCTGTGCATGAATGGTAACTGTATGCATGCAAGTATATAAGTATGTCTGATATGGTTCTATTTACTTCTATTTTACTTCTTTTTTAGGAAGAATTTGTGAAGTTTAGAAAATATGCACAACTCAAAAATATAAAATAAAATTGGGAAGGAAATGAGGGCAGACCGCCGCCACCACCACCACCCAGGAGCTGGGGAGAAATGTATTCTATGGAGTCCTACTGGGTCCCAGAAGGGGGCTTCAGACCTGGCTCCCAGCATTGCACAAAGACAGAAGACAAATGCTGTCAACTTCAAGAATCACAGTAACCACAAGATGAAAACATTCCAAAATTTAAGGGAAACATGGCTTTCTCTGATGTGGAGAATAAGCTTTCGTTCAGGGATTTTCATAAGAGAAGATACTGTGTAACAGAGTGAGTGACAAAGCCCTGGCAATGGTCACCATCATGAGTGAATAGGGCTGTTTTTCTGTGATGTTCTTCCATTGCAAGCTAAAGACAAAAACAATCCCAGGGGTACCACTCTGTACTGCCCTTGTGTGAGCTCATGAGTAGTCTGGAATGACCCAAGGGCATCTCAGAGGCAGTCTTGTCACAGCGAACTTCCTGTGATGGCAGAGATGGTCCACAGCAGCACTGTCTGGTGTGGTGTTTTCAACCTTGTTGAGGGGCCATTGGACTGAGGAACTGATATGCAACTGCTCTTTCCATTCATTGAAATGTAAGTAGCCATATTGGCTTACGGTTATAGTGCTGGACAGTGAGTTCTAGAGAAATGTCTGAATTTTATCTTTCCAACAGTATTTAATGAGAGTATTTCTTATGATTGAGACTTGACAAATTACAGGTCTACAGGAATACTTAAAGCAAGGGCAAATGCTATCACAGGGAACATTTCTGGGCCTGCTGAAATATGGACAAAATCAGTCAATAGAAGCCTCAAAGCTCAATGCCATGACATATTTACTCTTATTATAGAGAGTTTTGAGATGTAAATCCTCCCAGTGTATTATTTTTAGTTAAAAGTTGTATCAGTCTGTTCTCTGCTGCAATAGCAGAATACCATTGACTTGGTTATTTATAAAGAAAAGATGTTTATTTTATCTCATGGTCCTGGAGGCTGGGAATCCAAAGGCATGACACTGGCATGTGGAGAAGACCTTCATACTGCCTCATATAACATGGCATAGGGCAAGAAAGAAACCCAGAAAGAGAGAAAAATTGGCCAAACTCAACTTTGTTTGTTTTTTGTGACAGTGTTGGGGTGCAAAGCCAGGCCCTGACAGATGCAAAACACTTGCTCTACCACTAAGCTACATCCCCAGTCCCGAATTCATCTTTCCACCAGGAGCCTACAGTGGTGATAACTGGTCCACTCACTAAATGACAGTTTTAGCCCATTCGCACAGGCCTCATGGCCTAATCATCTCTTAATACTGTTACAGTGGCAGTGAACTTCAACATGAGTTTCTGAGGGGACATCCTAAACTGAGCAGAAGTGGTAATCTGTGCTCTCACGCCTAATGTATTTTATACTTTATAGACCTGCGCATCCCTTCAGCATCTTTTTTCATTTACCAATACTGTCAACTTTCTTTTTTGTTCAACACCAGAGATGCCTTTTGTTTGGAGAAAAGTCACACCAACACACAAGTCAATATTTCTTCAGTTTTCTAGGTTTTTATCTCAATCAGTCCTTTGATGGCTTTCTTGGTATTCTTTTATCTGTGCCCTTTACCTCTTTTCATTTTTCCCATTTTCCCATTCTTATGTCTCAAAATAACACACTTTGGTTATTACTATGAGCGTTGGTCCATGTTAGGAAGAGAGAAGTTGGATTTTCTTTGGAGGATCCTTGCAGAGGCCCACTCTGCTCCAGTGGGCATAAACATGGTCTCTCCAGGCTCAGCACAAGGGATAGATGCTGCCTCCAGTCTGCCTCAGAGAAGGGGAGGATAGAGCTGGGATTCTGAGAGCAGCCCAGAGGACTAGACAGAATGTGAAGGGGAGGCTGAATGAGAACGGCTTTGGGCTTCCATCCTAGTGGAGTCTGGGTGCAGTGCGAGGTCATCTAATGGGCGGTCGTAGTTGAGAAATAGAATGTTCCAGCCATTGGACTGACTGACTTGTGATTGACAATGGGTAAGATTGGGTCCCTGTAATAACTGGCCACACATATTCTTGATGATGTGGGTGAAAACAACAAGGTTCCACATTGTTTCCTAATCCACCCCCTTTTCATAGTGTCTTTCACATGCCCTCTGGTAGGTAATAGCTTCTACTTCAGGGAGAAGCTAGAAAACTTCAGATGGGATCTCCCTCCACTTCCTGAATTCACTCTCAATTACAAATGCAGTAATTCATTTTTATCTGTTCTCATTTCTTTACTTCAACGACAGTAAAAATGGTCACTTGCTCTTCTTTAAGATTAATTATTTTAGTTGCATGATGGAGCTCATTGTTCCTAGGCATCTCGATCCATTATTTATCTTGTTTCTCTACTGTGTCTTTCATTTTGCTCTTTCTCATATTTTGTAGTGTTTAAGCATGCTCAAATTTCTCTTATATTAAAAAATTCCTCAACTGCATGGATTCTTTTAGCTAGTATTTCTAGCTTTCTCTCATTCTCTAGTTCTAAGCTTTTCAAAGAATGCCAACTCGCCCTGACATAATGTGCTCATTCCTTGAATTCTTTCATTGCTGTCCTCTGGCATTTGTCCCCACTACTTCCCTGAAACACTTGTTTCCATGCACAATCATCAATGACCAGTTGGTAGCTACATCGCATTATATTTCTTATCGATTTCTAGAAGTGCTTCCTTCTCTTTATGTATTTTCCTCTGGACCCTCAGGCTGGAGTTCTGGAAACCATCCTTCAGGCTCTTTATCACTTGCTGTTCCAGAAATGTGTTGATCACCTCCTCAGCATGCTGTCTCTCTTATCCTTTCCAACAGTGCTCTGAAATTTCCAACCTCGGGATTTGGGTGAGAGGAAACCTAGCCTGTCTCCAGAAATGAATCTCGATTTCCTTTATCTAGTCAGCACTCCCCATCTTCCTGGCTGCAGTGTTTGCTCAGGGATGAGTCGCTAGCCCAAGTCAGGCCAATCAAAGTCACTGAGACCCAGTTCCAAAACCATGGTGGAGGCTTGACAGAAGTGGACGTATTTCCTACCCCACAGGGTGCATAGTCTCAGGAGTTGTTGGTAGCTGTCCTGGGAACACAGAAAAAGAGGTCAGCTTGAGAGCAAGGTCAGCATTGAGGATTGGAAGAAAGGTGAAATGAAGAAGGGAAAAAAAATGTCCTGGTCATAAATAGAGTGGTACCTCAGTTCATGAACACTTTTGTTTGTAAACAATTTGGTTCACAAACAGAAGCATTTGGCAAAATTTTGTTTTTGTTTACAAATTCTGCATTGGCTGACAAGCACAACCATGGTCATATTTCCCACACAAACACAAACATGGCCATCTTTTCCAAAATCATAGAACAAATGAAGTTCATGAACCGAGGCACCACTGTTCTGAGAACTGGATAAAAACTTTCCTGAAGCTTCACACCTGTTTCATTTCTTTTAGCCAGTTAATCTTTTGTTTTCTTCTGTTTAAGTCATTCTGGGTCACAATTTTCATCAGAAAGAGTTCTAAATGACACAAGCCTCTCCATCTAAATCATTTCCACAAATATTATCCACAATATTTAGTAAGTCTGCTTAAACTGTTCAATGAGAAGTTCTTTCATGAGATCTAATGGTGAGCACAACTCAAATTTAACATGAGGAAAGTTACTGAATTTCTTAACAGTTCCACCCATAGTAAGAAAGCATCATGGCAAATTGACTCAGCGGCTAGATAGCATCACCAGATTCTAGGGTTTTTTTCCTTCTATCTGCCATGACATCATCATTGTTGGCTTAATCATTCATGCTGGTAATAGGATGGGTACAGCAATGACTCCTCCAGACATGACATCTAGGGAAGAAAGCAGTCTTTCTATGGCTTTCTCTTATCACCTAGGAAATTTGTCCCTGAAGACATCTAGGTTTGAATCTCCTTGGTCATAATTGAGTCACGAGTCAACTGCTGAATGAGATCCCCCAAGCAGTTCAATAATTTTCTTTAATAAATTTCTAAATACCATAACTTTCTAAAATCTGAGACTTCCCAAATAGTCCTAAGGCAATAGTTCTTGACATTTTTGGTCTTTCTTTATTTTTTTCATTTTGGAACCTGATATTTCATCAAGCATTAACTGTGTGTTGGGCACAGATCAGAATATTCCTTCAGCCCTTCACACTAATACATTCTTCCTTTCAAGGACAGCTCAAAGCAGTTTCTTTCAGAGTTTCTTTCTTCACAGTTTAAGCTCTTGAAAATTATTGGATTCTAAACTTTCCTCAGCTCAAGGTAATTCCATATTATCTATTTCACAAAGTATTTTAAATATATTTTATTCAGATATAGTTTATATACCATCAAATGTACCCCCATTTCAGGTATTTTGACTAAATTAGATACCCATGTAACCACCACCACAATCAAGCTGTAGAACTCTCGAAATTCTCTCATGCTCCTTTGTTAATTCCTTCATCCCTATTATCAGAACCACTCATCTATGTTTGCTTATTCTGGAGTTTCATATAAATGGAATCATACAGTATATGTTACTTTGTCAAGTATCTACGTGAATATTTTATCCTTTTTAATTGTTGTGTTAGTCTTCTCATTGAGTTGTAAGGGTCATTCTATGTCTGAATGAATCAATGCCAGATATACATATATTGTGAATAATTTTTCTCAGTCTGTCACTTGCCTTTTTGTTTTTGTTGCCTTTCTGTCTTTTGCCTTTTGTTTGCTGTTTTGTTTCAAGTGTCACTTGAAGAGCAGAAGTTTTAAATTTGTATGAAGTTCAATGCCTCAAATTTTTCTTTTATGGTTTGTGTGTTTGCATTCCAAATTGTAAATATTTTTTCCCGTGTTTTCTCCTAGAAGTCATATAGTTTTAGCTTTCACAGTTAGGACAACAATCCACTTTGAAATCTTTTTGTGTTAGATGTGAGATAAACGTGAAGGCTTATGGATATCCAGTTGTTCTAAAAGATTGCCTTTTCTCCATTGAATGACATTGACGCCTTCATTGACAATCAATTGACCACGCATGTATGGGTCGATTTCTGGACTCTATTCTGTTTTATGGATTTATGTATCTTTCCTTATACCAATACTGCACTGTCTTGATTATTGTAGATTTATTTTAATTAGGACTTACAATGAGAGAGCATAAATGCTATAAATTCTTTTAAAGACATCTTTTATCCAGTCTAGGATTTCTGTAAACAAGGCTGCTGACATTTTGATTGAGGTTATGTTGAACTGTTAGATTAGGGGAGAATCAACATCATAACAATACTGAGTCTTGCAGTCAATAATTATGGTATATGTTTCCATTTTTGAGGTCTTCTTTCATTTCTCTTAGCAGTGTTTTATAGTTTTCCATGTGCAGGTCATATATATACACACATATAGAACATATTTTGTTACACTAAACATTTTATGGTTTCTGATGCTATTGAAAATGACAGAGATACAACTAATTTGTATATATTCATCCTGTATCTTTCAGCTTTATTAAATTCACTTAATATTTATAGTTGTTTTTTTGGTAGATTCCTTAGGATTTACCATACACACAATCACACTGTCTGTGAGTAAGGACAGTTTTACTTCTTTTCAAATGTGTATGTCTTTTATTTCTTTTTATTGCTGTACTAAACTGGATGGAGCCTCTGAAGCAATGTTGAATAAAAGCAACAAGATTGCATATATTTGCCTTTTTCTTGATCCTGGAAGGAAAACATTCAGCTTGTACTCAGCCGGTATGGCGCTTGCTGTAGGTTGTTTCTGTACATGTCATCTATCAGGTTGTGGAAGCTCCTTCTATTCCTAGTGTGCTGAAAGTTTTGTTTTGTTTTGTTTTAATAATGAGCATGTGCTGAATTTTGTCAAATAGACTTCCTGAATCTATTGGGAAGGTCCTATGAGTCTCTCAGAAGAATGAATCACACTGATTAATTTCTGAATATTAAAGAACTTGGCTTCATAGAGTCTTACCCTACACGTGTGCAGTTTAGTACTCAGCAGCAGACTCAGAGGAGGAACCTTGTAGGTATCGGGTGTTTTTTCTCTGTTAGCTGCTTTCTCTGCAGTACTTTGCCTCAAGACTTCCAGTCATCTCAGCCTCCCCAGACTCCAATCCCTGGCTCAGTGCAATCACCAGATTCTGCTTGGGTTCCATCTCTCTGCATAACTTCTGGAAAGTACCTCTAGGCAGAAAGCCAGGATGATCACAGGACTCACCTCATTCATTTTCTGTTTCTAAAAGGTCATCATTCTGTCCCGCTTATTGCCCAGTGCTACCATATACATAATATATATTTACGATGGCAAAACAATATGGATTATTCTGATCCTGTTGAATGTTAAGTTACCTGTAAAGATTCTTGAAGATAAGGCTAACATATATTCTTTTCTCTGATTTCTGAATATTTAGGGAATGTTTTTATCTCAGTGAGTGTTAACTAAAGGTCCATCTAATGTAATAATACTTGACCTTGGTTTTTCCTTATTTTTTCTTTTTCAAAACTGATATTTCATCTAGCAATAACTTTGTGTGGGGCACAGATCAGAATTTGATTTGTGTTATATCCTTACCTCAGCCTATGATACAGGTATTACATTTTCATATGTAAAGTTTTATCTCCTCATTGGTGAACATGGGGATGCAAATGCTCATTGATGATGTGATTTATCTAAGACCAGTGATTGAGCTGGAATTCATCTCTAATTGGAGAACCTGGCTTTCAACTCTCCAAGTGCAATCTCCTTTTGAATTTGTGATAAAATTACTTATGGATCTTGTCCTCAGAAATAAGATTATAGACATCTACAAACAAAAATGCATGTTCAGTTTTGGAGGCCCCTGGAGACCTTCCACTCAACAGCCTAGTCACAACGGCAGCAAGGGGACCCTAGCTGGTGTAATCAGCCATGCCATTCATTGTCACTTCAAGTCATTGAATTCTGAACTTTCCTTCTTAATTCCTAGTGATGCCATGTTACTTTTTATGATTACAGTCAACCTTGCAAGACTACCATGGCTCTCCTGTGGCACCTTACAGAGGTGGGTCAGCAGGTGTATATCCCATCTGGTGACACTGCTGTCCAGGACATAACACTTAAGAAACCAATCCCAAGAACAACAGTATATTTAGAATTAGCTACACATTTCCATGAAAGGTCAGCAGGACTAATTCCATCATGGCTCACATCTAAGTTATCTCAAATGTCCAGTGTCCGGCCACTTAAAATCAGTTCCTGTTGTAGTCAGGGCTTACAAGGGAAAAGATTTAATCCAAACACATAATTTATAAGACTATTTTATAATAGTCACCCAAAGAGTCAAATGCAGAAGAGTGCATACACTGGAGACCCAAAGAATCCAGCTGAGGGCCTGGATCCCATGGCAATGTCCTCCATGAGTCCAACTGGAGGCCTAGAGCCCATGACAATGTCTCATGCAAATCTGTATCAAGGATCTGCACTGGGAAGGCCCCAAGGTCAGTGGTGGAAGCTAGAAAGTCTGCGCCAGAGGGATGAAGGATCTGTGCCAGCAGGCTGAGGGATCTGCACCGGAGTCAGGAAGAGATGCTCAAAGTAAGGACCAAAGCTCTCCCAATGAGAACCGCAGCCATCCTTAGCTGACAGGGAGGACTCAAGCTCCTCCCACACTGAAAACAGCTCAGTTCATATCAGGAAAGCCAGCGTGACAAGCTTCTCCAGAAGGATCAACAGTGCACCATCTTCCCCTCCAGTTCTCCTTTTTATGCTGTTGGCAACAATCCTCAGGTGGGCCCTCCACAGTAAGCACCACACTGACTCAGTTCAGCTGGGTGTTACAAGTAGACGTTAGTTAATCCACCACAGTTCTCTCACCAGAAGTGAGCCCTGACGCTGCCTAGGCACACTCCCTAATCTTTCCATTCTCCTAGGTGGGTACTTCGCAGTTTCTATCTCTAGTTTCTGAGACCCCCTTCCTCGTCTTCACTTTTAGTTGATGACATTGCTTCCTCTTGTCATGTGAAAATTCCTCTGGTGGCATACATGATGTCCACAAACTCCTAGTGATATCTGTCTAGCTACCTGTATCTATGTGGTCACTGTGTTCCTCTCCTCTCCTCTCTTTTTCTATAGAATAACTTGTCCTTTGCCAAGGTCAATCCTTTCTCTTGGGTCTTAGATCCCATTCTTTATTTTATTTTATTTTTTTGCTTCTTCAAGAATATTGCTCTCATTTTTTCTCTTTTTAGTACATCAACAATTTCCCCTTTTCTACTGAATCTTTTCCATTAGTATACAAACATATTGTAATATTTTTTTTTGTGGGTACTGGGGGTCGACCTCAGGACCTCATGCGCCAGCAGACGCCCATGCCGCTGAGCAATATCACCGGCCCTTTTTTCGTATGTGGGTTCCGGGAGTCGAACTCAGGCCCTTGTGCTTGCCAGGCAGGCGCTTACACTGCTGAGCCATCTCACCGGCCCATACCTTTCATTTTTAAAGCACATCTTCTCACTCATCTTTCTTTAGCCTACTACCCCACTCTTCTGCTCCCCTTGATGGCAAATCTCAAATTGCTTTTACCCACTATCATCAGTTCTCCCTCAGTCTCTTTTCAACCCTGTTATGGCTTCTAGCTAGATGTTCCTCAAAGCCTCATGCACTCATAGGTGGGGCCTGTGGGGAGGTGACTGTATCACGGGGGTGTGATACTCATCACTGGATTAGTATAAGTCCACTGATGAGTTTATAGCTGATGAGTCTCAATCCACTGATAAGTTTATAGCTAAATGTGATTTTGGGAGGTAAAGACTGGTTGGGGGAAGTGGGTCACTGGGGGTGTGGCATGCAAGGGTCTATCTCCCTCCCTTCTTCTCTCTCTGCTTCCTGTCTGCCACGCCAGAAGCTGTTTCTCCTCCACCAGGCCCCTCTGCCCCACAGCCCTGAAGCCCTGCCTTGGAGCCAGCTGACTATGGACTGAAACCTCTACACACTGTGAGCCAAAATAAACTTGTCCTCCTTTAACTTGTGGGTGTCAGGTATTTTGTCCCAGCAATCAGAAAGTAAATAAGACAACTCCTTTTTCTCTGAGAGGCTCAATTTTAAATTTCTCATTCTATTCATCCTGTGAGCAGTGCTCACCTCAGCTGATTTCTCCATTTTGCACCACAGCCCCTGCATTCTGATTTTCTTACCTTGCCAACTGCTTCTCTTGGTTCCTTTGCCAACTCTTCCTTCTCCAACTGGCCTCCCAACCTGAGGCACAATCTCTGAATATATCCTCTTCTCTTTCTACCTTCGTGTACAAGTGCTTTCGTCCAATCCTCTGGCCTTAACTATCATCTACTGTCTTAGTCACCTTCCCTTACTGCCCTTCTTTGTCACTGAAACATAATATCTGTCACCTGCAAATTAAAGGAGGAGAGGTTTATTTTGGCTTGTGGTTTCAGTGCATTGTTGGCTGGCTCCAAAGCAGAAATGGCGTGGCAGAAGGGTCTGGGTGAAGGAAAGCTCCTCATCCCATGGCAGCCAAGAGGCAAAGAGAAAAAGGAGGCGCCTGCCTCAGTGACGTATCTGCAGCCATACCCCACCTCCTAACAGTATGTCAGCTATAGTGCACTACGATCCAATTGCCTTCTACACACAGGAGAATTGTGGGGAACATGTTAGATCTAACCATAACATCTGAAGATGGTGCTGATGGTGATTTGGGTAATGCCTGGAGATATTTTTGGTTGTCACAACTGGGCACTGGTGCTACTGGTATCTCCTGAGTAGAGACCAGGGAAGCTACTGAATATCCTAAAATGCACAAGACAGCCCTCCACAACCCAAAAGTAACTAGTCCAAATGTCAACAGTGCTGAGGATGAGAAGGTCATCTGGACCTCTTCTCTGAACTCTAGACTTACACATCCCAAATCCTTACTTGGTATTTACCACATACCTCAACCCAAACTCGAGGTTTGATCCTCTGGCTTCTTTAGAAAACATAACCTGAGACAAAACGTATGTACTAATTGTTTTGTGGCAGGTGTGAACTAAAGGTAGTGAGCATAACGGAACAGGGAAATGAGACAGAAAACGATAGGGCACACATTCAAGATGACGCCTTACAAGCTGGTCACTGCTTCATGAGCAGAGACACGACCTCTCACTAGAGCAAGTGGTTTGTTCGCCATGAGAAAAGTAAAGGCGGGAAGGATATTTTTCTGCGGCTCCGTCCTGGCTTGTGCTATCCACTGGGCAAGCTCCTATTGGCCCACTGAGCTACTACAATGCATCCAGATGGTTGTGTGGCTTACGGGGGCTGCTCTGCAGTCTGGAGGAACCCAGATTCCACTCACTGGAGAATGGTTAATCTCAGGAGGCCGAACTCAGCTGCCCATGGAGTAGGCTTTTCCAGGAATACCTATGGTAGGGCAAGTAGAGTGGAGAGATGGAGACGCTCCACCAGCCTAGTTGTAATGGAGGCACACAAGGCCCTAGACTTTATATAGTGCATGGTCTGGTGGGATAGGAACTGTCCCAAACACTCCTCCAGTCCATGACATCACATCCATATAGTGACTAAGTCCACAGCCTAGGAGACATCAGCGAAACTTTTCTCTCTTCACATCACAAATCCTACCTTTTCTATCTGGAGATGGAACCTTATTTCAAACACTCCTCACCACAGTCTCCCCACTCTAAACTCTCATTGTTTATGCCACTTAATAACTTCAAATTTGTGCATTGCCAGAGCAATCTTTCAAAATCCAAATTATATTCTATTACCACACGGACACAAGTCCTTCAATATCTTCCCACTGCACTCAGAATAAAATGAAATTTTCTTACCGCAGCCTAAGAGGCTCTCCCTCATCTGGCTTCTGCTTACCTTTCTGATCCGCCTTCTATGACACTTCCTCGGTGACATTTTTCTATCCATACTGATCTTTTGTTGCCTTAATATGCTCAGCTGGCCTTTGCCCTAGGACCTTCGCATTTGCTCTTATAACCATTGGTCTGATCTTCCTATTCCTGGCTCTTTCTCTTCTTGAGGCATTTTGTTTAAATGGTACTTCCCTAGAAAGGCCCTTCCTACCAGCATATCTATATGTGTTACTCTCCAGCCCATCTTCTTATTTCTCTTTACCTGATATTATGATACATGGTTCATTTGTTTACTGTCCGTATCTCCCATTAGAATGTGAGCTCCATAGGGCCCAAGACCTTGCGTATCTTTGTTATTCCTAAGTCTTTGGTGCTAAAACAATGTCTCACACGTACCTGGAGGTGAGCAAATATTTGTTGAGTGAATTAATGTCTTCAGACCCTTACCAATGGAGCATCTCCAACAAGAATGCTGAGTTCTTATCTCAACAGCGCTCTTCCAGTTCCTTGGAAGGCCAACCTGGCTCTGCTGTCATGGACCTTGAAGACCCCCCTGGTCTTATCACGACCCCCCAAAAACCCTGAATTGAAGGCGGGATTCTGTGCAGTCTGTGACCCTCTCCTAGCAAGGCGATCTCCAAGTGCTGAATCAGAGTGCATTGCAGGAAGCTGACCAGGTTTAGGGGCGTTGCGGGGGAAGGGGGGTTTATTGGAAGAGAAATGCAAGAACAGTAGAGAAACAGGACGGAAGGGGAACTCAGCACTGGGAAGACATGCGCAGAAATGTTTATGGCGTGCCCCAGGGTTAGGTCCAATGGGACTCTAAACAGCAGCAACCAAAGCACCAAATTCCAGGGACTTGATAGTAGTCCAGGCCCCAGCTTCGCATTCATTTCTCCGTGAGTTTTTTGTGTGTGCAATAAAGCAGCAGTGCAGAACGTGGGGATTGTGAAGTTACTGGGGTGGAAGGATACAAATACATACGTGGAATGTGGAAAAGGGCAGAGTGTCATTTGAGAAGGAGGAATACCATACAAGAGAACTCATTGTTCGTAAAAGAAAAGCCGGAGCATGAATCCGGAGGAAAGGAGAGGAGAGAACAAACACTTTTATTTTCTGAAAGGAATGCTGGGGTCTGAATCTGGAGTAGTAATTTAACTAGCTCCCCGCCGGGATGGTTGCACCGCCTGGGCTACCCCGCAAAGCCCGTGCCTTGCAGTAGCCACAAAGGAGCTGCGATCCCCCACGCTGCTGCAAGCTGTGGGCGGCGTGGGCGGGCGGTGCGCGAGCCGCGCGGTGCGAAGGGGCGGGCCCAAGGCTGCGCGAGGAACCAATCAGCAGCGACCCTGGCTCCTCGCGGGCTCCTAGGCGACTCTGCAGCCTAGTACGGACCGAGCTGCAGGCTGCCTCTCCTCCGCAGCGCCAGAGGGTAGAGGTTCCGGAGGTGCAGCGGCTCCGGGGGTGCAGCTCGAAGCGCTCGGGCTCACTGGGAGCCGCGCATACCCTTGCCTCGCGCTGCCGGGCGTCAGCATGGGGACCCTTTCCCGAATCAGTTGCAAACCTGTAACGTGGCCCGGGGAGGCACTAGGCCGGGGAAAGAGGCTGCGGGAGGCGGGACGGAGGGTGGGAGGTGAGTAGGCGACTTGCTTCTCAGATTCGTTCCAATTAGCACCAAGTTGGCAGACAACTCCACAAACCCACAAAGCCTTCGGTCCCCCGCAAGTCACATCCTCTGCCTTTCAAAATCATAGGACCGTAAAGAAACTTCGGCTCCCGTGGTAGGGTGAAGAGACCGAGGCTCAGCACCGCCTTCTCCCAGTCACACTACAGAGAAGACACGCAAGGATCGTCAGCTCCGCGGCTCCATCCAAATCTGCACCCCCAGGCCGGGCTGGCGGGGAGTTGGGCGACCTGCAGAAAGCCCCCTGCGGGAGGGGCCGGAGGCGCAGAGCAGGGCGAGGGAAGAGGATTCTGTGCCACAGCACACGAGCACACCCGTCCAGGAGTTTTGCCAGGAACACCAGCGCCTGCATTGCGTCGGACCTGACCATTGCCAATGTGAAATTCCCGGGGAAGGTCGCGCGCGGCTGGGGATCCTCCGTGCACCTGGCTGCGTGAGGGCCGCAAGGGTAGTAGAGTTGGTGGTCGGCTTTTCTGGCAGGAGAGGAAAAAGCTGCGCTGGCAGGGGTGGGAACTGAATGACAACCCCCCTCTGCCAAGCCACCCCCTCCTATTTTCCATCTACCTCCTCGCTCCTGCCCTCCCCCGCCCTCCCCAACCCACGCCCCGGTGGGCCAATCGCTGCTCTGCATTCCAGGCGCTTTCTCAGGTTTCTGCTGATCTTGCAGCGCCCAGAAATGGAGCGCGCGGACCCGCCGCCGCCGCACGCGCCCTGCCGCACTCGGCGCTTCTGAAGGCTCTGGAGCGCGGGGCGGCCTCGGCCAGGGCCGTGCTGGGGTGCGGCGAGAGGAGAGACCGGGTGCGCCATGTAGAGCCGGGCTCGCGCCCGCCCGCCTCCTTCGGGATCGAGTCGAGGGCTCCCACGGTGTTCGGAGGGGGCGAAAGTGTTGTCGATCATTTGCCTCAGAGCTTCGGGAGAAGGTGGCGTTTCTGCTTTTCCGCCCCGCATCCTCTGGAACTCCTTGCACGAGAAGCAGGACGCCGTCTCCAGGTTGGAAATGGGGCTAGGGAAAGGACATTTCCGCCTCAACGGCTCAGGAGAGCAACTGTCCGACTGAGAGGGGCGCAGCACGAGGGAACGCGCGAGGGCGGCTAGGGGCCCGCGCCTCGGATGTCGCCGGCGCTCCGCCGGGGACTGCAAAGGCGACCTGCCGCATTCCGCCCGGGCTCGCCGCCGACCCTGCACCGCCCTGCACCAAGCCGCCTGCCAGGTAGGTGGCTCCCCAGTTCCGAGCCGCAGAGGCGGGGGCGGGTGCCCAGGTGGGGGAGGCCGGAGGTTTGGGGTGCTGCCCGGAGACCCGAAGCTGCCCCAGCGTCGCTCAGCGCTTTTCCGATCTCCACTTTAACTAAGTTTAAACGGATCAGCTGCTGGGCGTTGGGGAAAGTGGGGTGGAAGAGCCCCAAACTTGGATTTCTGGGTGTCTGCGTGTCTGTCTGTGTGCATGTGATACCCCGGTAAAAGTCCAGTGTTTTCTTAAACAGCTAGAAGTCTGTGCTCTTCGGTGTCTGTAGGTCCGTGCCATCTGAATGCTTCTGATTTACTACCCCCGTATCACTTTCTATTTCTCTGCAGCGTCCATCGATCGATCGCCCTGGTGGGAGCTTAAAGGCGGCAGGCGAAGAGGGGTAGGAGGGGGGAGAGCCGAGAAGCAGCACAGGGGGGTGGCGGGCGCGGGCATCTGCTGAGCTGGCACCGCACCCAATCCTAGGGGCTGTGGAGGGCAGGGGAGGCCAGGGCGGGCCCGGAAGCCATGGCCCGGTCCCCTAGAAGGACATTGCGTTAAGGCACCTCGGAGCAGGAGCAGGAAGAAATATCAAACACAGCCCTCAAAGCAGACAGAGCTCCCCGCCCCCCCTTAACAACCCTTACAAAGAAAGAAAAAAAAAAAAGCTGCACCCGGGCCTGCAAGAGGAGGGTACCCCAAACCTAGGGAAAGGAAGGGTGGAGGAAAGGTAGTGCCCAGCCCTATCGCCCCTCTCCGGACCTGTTCTCTTTGAAGCCCCTCCCTTGAGCCTGGGGGTCACTCACTGTCTGGTGGGGGGGCGCCCGGGTATCCCCCACCCTGCGCCCCTCGCCGTTTCGCAGCGTCCTGGGCTCTGTCTTGGTCTCCCGCCCCTGCGCCCCGCTTCCACCATGACGGTGATGTCGGGGGACAACGTGGACGAAGCCTCGGCCGCCCCAGGCCACCCCCAGGAGGGCAGCTACCCCCGGCAGGCGGACCACGACGACCACGAGTGCTGCGAGCGCGTGGTGATCAACATCTCCGGGCTGCGCTTCGAGACGCAGCTCAAGACCCTGGCGCAGTTCCCCAACACGCTGCTGGGCAACCCCAAGAAGCGCATGCGCTACTTCGACCCGCTCCGCAATGAGTACTTCTTCGACCGGAACCGGCCCAGCTTCGACGCCATCCTCTACTACTACCAGTCCGGGGGCCGCCTGCGCAGGCCGGTCAACGTGCCCCTGGACATGTTCTCCGAGGAGATCAAATTCTACGAGTTGGGCGAGGAGGCCATGGAGAAGTTCCGTGAGGACGAGGGCTTCATTAAGGAGGAGGAGCGCCCCCTGCCGGAGAAGGAATACCAGCGCCAGGTGTGGCTGCTCTTTGAGTACCCGGAGAGCTCAGGGCCCGCGCGGGTCATTGCCATCGTGTCTGTCATGGTCATCCTCATCTCCATCGTCATCTTCTGCCTGGAGACGCTCCCCGAGCTGAAGGACGAAAAGGACTTCACGGGCACCATCCACCGCATCGATAACACCACGGTTGTCTACAGTTCCAACATCTTCACAGACCCCTTCTTCATCGTGGAGACCTTGTGCATTATCTGGTTCTCCTTCGAGCTGGTGGTGCGCTTCTTCGCCTGCCCCAGCAAGACAGACTTCTTTAAGAATATCATGAACTTCATTGACATTGTGGCCATCATTCCTTATTTTATTACCCTGGGCACGGAGATAGCTGAGCAGGAGGGAAACCAGAAGGGTGAGCAGGCCACTTCGCTGGCCATCCTCAGGGTTATCCGGCTGGTAAGGGTGTTTAGAATTTTCAAACTCTCCCGCCACTCTAAGGGCCTCCAGATCCTGGGCCAGACCCTCAAAGCTAGTATGAGAGAATTAGGGCTGCTCATCTTTTTCCTTTTCATCGGGGTCATACTGTTTTCTAGTGCAGTGTACTTTGCCGAGGCGGAAGAAGCTGAGTCGCACTTCTCCAGTATCCCCGATGCTTTCTGGTGGGCGGTGGTGTCAATGACCACTGTAGGATACGGTGACATGTACCCTGTGACAATTGGAGGCAAGATCGTGGGCTCCTTGTGTGCCATCGCTGGTGTGCTGACAATTGCCCTGCCCGTACCTGTCATTGTGTCCAATTTCAACTATTTCTACCACCGAGAAACTGAGGGGGAAGAGCAGGCTCAGTTGCTCCACGTTAGCTCTCCTAACTTAGCCTCTGACAGTGACCTCAGCCGCCGCAGCTCCTCCACTATCAGCAAGTCTGAGTACATGGAGATCGAAGAGGATATGAATAATAGCATAGCCCATTATAGACAGGCCAATATCAGAACTGGCAATTGCACCACAGCTAATCAAAACTGCATTAATAAGAGCAAGCTACTGACCGATGTTTAGGAAAAGCAAGTAAGCAGGCAAAAAAGCCCCACTCGAAAGACTTAAACACCCCAGTGACTCAGGTCGCACTTTGTAGATACTTTACTAAATAGTCTTCGAATGCTTTACTTAACTGTCAATGCATTGTTGCATTGTGAACTTTGGGAGTGGCGAACCAGAAATTTACAAGATCCATGAAGGAAAAAAAAAAAAAAAAAAAAAAAAAAAAAAAGGGAAACTATTTTCATTTTGTTAAAAAAAAATGGGAAAGGAAAGAGTATTTTCTAAAACCAGCTTTAAAAATGCAGTCCATGGACTAGTCCAGGTAAAATAAAATTCCTATGTTTCCCCCTATTGAAACATTTCTAATCCTTTGGCTTCTTAAAAAATTTTTTTAAACTAAAACCCAGATTATCAGTTAGAAATATAAAATTAAAATTTGCATGGAACTCCAACTTAAGATCTTTGCAAACCTTGCAGCACAGTAAAGCAGTGCTTCTGACCTATTCTCTGTAACATAATATACCAGCTACAATGGGCAATGAATACATGGTTTTATTTTGATCAGCTGAACTGCATATTGAAAGGTAAACAAATCCAGAATCACTTCAGACTGGTTCACAAAGCACCTTATCAATCTGATACTGGTCCTGATCTATGAGGATTTTCCCTCTGCCCCCTTCTCAGACTTCTAATCCAGACTCTTCTCTAAGAAAAGGATAACCAAGTTAATTTAATTGATTCATCTGCAGTGCTGCTAAGATTTCTCAACTGCAGGGGATCCAAACACAGGTCTTTCCTCACCAGTCCTGCACCCTGCCCCCTGGCCTTCAGAACTGGATGTCAAGTCTTAGTCTCCTTATTGCAAGAGAACACAAACGGAGTTACATGTAAGCATGCTTGAATCTGGTAACATTTATTTTATAATCGCATGCCGAACATTAACCCAGACAATAGGGAATAAGTTTACGTTAAAATCAACTCTTCTAAAAATAGATCCTTTTTCATTTGCATTCACCAAATGTGCACTCCTTCATTTATTAACTCTTTTAGTAAATAAAGGACTGTATTTAAGTGCATATGTTAGTCAGAGGGGAACAATAACTTTTTGGAGCTCACAGCATGTTCTGTTATTCAGCATTATGGCCTATTTGATGAAGAAGTACCTTGAATTAATTAATGCATGACTTCAGTAATAAAAATTTTAAAAATAATAAAAATTTACAAGTCCATGGGATGAAAGGCCCAAAAGAAATAATGGGGGTGGGGGGTGGGGAACTCAGTCAATTTTCCTGCGGTTGACCAGGGAAGCGTCAGGTTTCTGTGGAGGTCGGGGCAGAGAGAGGACCAATATGCCCATCCCTTAAGTGGGAACTACGTGGAAACTTAATAAGTCATCAAGGTATATATAGTAACATCTAAGAACAAGTATTCTTTCTAGCTGAAGATAAACCAAGCAAAACAAACACACAAAAAAGGTGCAATATTGCATGTTTTTGGTGCATTCTTAGGATGTAAATGATAATGTTTATCTCTTGTATGCATCCAAAGCAGAGCTGATTTCTTTTTGCAGTCATGATTTGAAGTCTGTTAAGACTTCGACCCTCCCCTTGAGGCTCCCTGAAGAAACTCAACCAATTGATTTAATAGTTGCTTAGTGCCTTTATCCTGTACCCACAGTGAACTGCAGAAAGTGCCTCCATAACACAGCCGAGGAGTTACATAACAAGAGGGAAGGAAGGGTTGGGGCACAGCTGTTTTGCTTTTTTTTTTTTTTTTTTTTTTTTTCCATCCTCACTGTCTCACTTCACCACTGTGAGAAGCCCACTCCACCCTAGATCCTGGAGAGGAGAGATCCAGGAGGATGCTATCTCTCCGGCCATCCATTGGACTTGGTCCCTTGGGCAGCCTGACTCTGAACATGACCTGAGACCCGTCTTTGAACTGGACCTGGACCATGAATTCGTTTTTTTTCCCTCTTCTCCAGCGGAAACCAAGATGAACGTTTTGGGAATTTGTATCATATGGAGGGCCACTCTGGACATGCAAAGCTTTGTGAGGTCCAGCATGTGCTCCTGGTACATTTTCTTATTCTTTCTCTGTTCGCTATAGTACTTTGCAAATCTCTGATAGTCTGATCTTCTCAGGCATCATAGTGGATTTGGGGTCACTCAGTGCATAACGACATTTCCTAGGCCTTCCCTCCTGGCCCACCCCGTTTAGGTTTCCTACAGTGCACCTATGACCGTCCCACCTGGCAGTCACTTCACAGGCTGAACACCTAACTTCTGCTGCCCCAGGCACCCGTACAGAATGGTGGGGACCCTGTGTCAGCGGAAAGAGCCAGCAGCTGTCCACCAGTGAAGAGGCACTCATACCCTTTTTAAGGACACCAAAGTGGGGGATCTCCGTTCTGCACTTAGCATGTAGTTGCCTGCTGCCGACCACTTTACATTCCTGCCCTGCGTCTTCTGGAATTTTCCGTGTTACTTCCATCCCTTTCCCCCATCCTGTTGTCAAATTAGCAGTCAGGCAATCAACCAGAGGACCACCAAGTCAGGCTGGCTGACTCGATTCAAGGAAAGAAAATGGATGCTTATTTCCCTGTGCAACTTTCGTGAATCTGAAAGATGAATACAGCACACTTCCCAGAAGATGAGGGGCCAACAACTGTACAGCCTCTGACTCCAGGGCATTAACTCCTTCTGCGTGATGTTCCTTCGAACTCCTCCTGGCTGTCTATCTCCTACTTGCTTCACAGTCCTCCCAGACCGGGGGGAAATGCCAAACTCTTCCCCCAAATTCCAGGGATATCTTGATCTTTTCTTTGGACTTTGAGGTCTAGGACACAACAGAACTTAAAACGCTGCGCTCTGTCAACAGCAATAATCCTCTCAGTACTGTGGGACAGATGGGTTAGAGGATGAGAGAACAGGACCAAGCCTGTAAGACTGATTCTGGCTGCTAGGCATACTTCTTGTAGTCACTCTGGACTGGCTGATTCTTCTGCATGCATTACAGGAATAAGTGCTGCATGCAGTGAAGCTGTTGGTCTGGGGTTGGGGATGAGCTGCTGTTTTGAAATTGGGGTGTTATGGCGGGAGAAATGCTGCTTATCCATCTCTAGCTCATTGCAACGAATTTAGTGAGAACAGAGTACAGGGATTATCTGTGTAGCATAGGCATGCAACGTCCGACCAAGCTCTTACCCTTGCACTGTAACGTGCTGAAATGTCTTTGTAGGCCTGAAGGTGCACTTAACAAAACTACCTACTATGGAATGACTATCGTTTGGTTTACTTATCTCATATTTATTTTATCAGGCTTTTTGCCTTTCCATCCCTTTAGGTACTGAGCTTTGATGGCTCATGGCCCTGATTATTTGTTTTCTTCAGAAGAAGACTTCTGATGTGCTGATAGCCATAGCTCAGCCCTTCCAGCTCAGGGCCCTAGTTCAATAGGGTGGCACTGGAGGGTTGGGCCACACCAGGGCTGTTAGTCATCCCAGAATCTCTGATGTGATTAACTCACCTCAGGTGATCTGAACCAGAGAGACCAAAGACATTAATTTTCTCTGTCCTCAGATTTCTAGGTATCATATCCTAGCCAGGAAAGTGTTTTTTTTTTTTTTTTTTTTTTTTTTTTTGCAACCTTCTCCTTACCCATCTGTGCACACCTCCCTCCTTTGAGACCTGAAGATCAGTTAAGTTCATCTACTGGGTATATGTTAGTGGTTTAGCCCAGCAAAATCTGATCAACGAACAGCAAGCTTTTCTCCCTCATTCTGGCCAGTGGACAGTCATTTCTCTAACATGAAATTACACAGTGTGTTTAGATTCCATAATGGTGGAGCTGAAGCACAAGGGATAACATAATCTTGATTCACTTGAGAATAAGACCCAAAAATACACATAAATGGTAAACGAGTAGTATATTTCCTAAGTGGAAATTTGGTTTAGTCCTTAAAGGGCCTTCTTCATGTTGCGTGTAGTTACAAATTTTTCATGTTAGTTAATATCTGAAAGAATCAGTAAAATATAGTTCCTAACCCTCCCATTTGGTATAGGAGACCTCAAAAGCCATGCTTTTTAACTACCTTAAAATTTAATTCCTTGTTTGGTAGATTGGACTGAGCAGACAGGAGAGAGAGAACATTAGCGAAAGGCAATTCTCCGTTTTCTTCCAGGAACAACTTATTTCTGGGAGTGGTGAGAATTGGTGGGTGGCAACCATCCGTAATAAAATTGTTAGAAAGACTATAGACTGCCAAAAAGCCACATTATCTTCCAGTTTTTTTCAAGCAAAAGCGAAGTCCTTTGATGTTTATGTTCATGTTAAGAAGACAAACAAACTTAAAATTTTAAGACCAGACCGAAAAAAAAAAAAAAAACAACCCAAAAAACCTAACAAGTTTTATTGTGATCTCAGGAAGTGGCCTCTCATCTACCATGCAGTATATTAGCACTTGTATTTATATCGGGGAATTTCAGGGTATATGAGAACATGTCTGGCATGACTCAGGTAAATCTTAAAAGAATGTACATTATTTACCACTTTTGTAACGAAGCGAACAGGAACTGAAGTTAACCAAAACTGTCCCATTACCTTGGATCACTATGCAGACTTATTCAGGTGTAAACATAAGGTGAGAAGCCTACGGATCAAATGCCAGTCTCTTTGCTCAGGCAAAATGACCACGGGCTCTCTAGGGAAGCCCAGTGTGTATATGAAGGGTAAGGCCCTACTGACCTCAGGGCTGTGAGCTTTAGGGAGCTTTAGGGACCCGAGTCACAGTGATTTTCATTTATGATACGGAACTTCACAGCATCTAGAAGAATTTTGTCCCGCAATCAGAGAAGAACAAGGAATGGTGTAAGGAAACAAAACAAAACAAAACAAAAAAACCCTTGTAGAATACTCCAGGTCAAAAGTTGTCTCCTCTGCAAAACTTGCAGATGCCCTTTCTCCTCTCCAGTGCACTGTTTTGGGACCACATGTGCAGTGGCTGTAAGCAGACTGCGTAGGTTTTTTATGACACACCTCTGGTATTAACGACAACGTCACAGAGGTTAGGAATAAAAACTGAGTAGTATTAACTTGAAGTGCACCATCAGGACAACAAACCATTTAAGCTGAAAAGGCTTTCTTCTACTTCTTGAGTTTGCCAGTCACCTCCCCTTGAGTTAAAGATGTGTCTCATTTCCCTCCCCCTTGCAGTCCCCTCGCCCTAACTGTTCACCATGTCAGGTAGAGGACATTGAATGTCATGAATTGAGAACCTAATTGATGCGCATAGTTTTCATCTATGCAATTTTACTTGCTTCTGTCACTTTATGATCTGTTCATACTTGGCATCAATTAAAGATAATTTTTAAGGATCTTATCATGGACTACCTTGTCTGCTTATTTGACTCCTATTTAAATGGTCTTCGGGGGGCCCTTTGTTCATACCCTCTGGTATAGGGTCTCTGACTAATGCGATGACCCAAGATGAAATCACAAAGGAGCCATGTTTCCTTCGGTGCTTATGGAAGTTTCTGCTGAGGACTTGCAGCGGAGTTGCATTTTGATAATAAATTCATAGTTTGGTCTCAGCTAAGATCCCGAGTGGAGGCTGTTGGAATTTGGCCTATAAAAGTTATGGTGGATCAAGCTGTGAAAAGGAAAGAATTAAAGGAGAATGAAGGGAGTACGTCATTGGTTATATTTGCTTACATTGCTTTTAATCAGAAACTTTTTTCATCCGCAGTCTGAGAAGCTTTGCAGGAAGGGTAGCTAGGGGTGTGTGTGTGTGTGTAGCAGTGCTGCGGGCTGGCACCTAATGACTTGAGAGTTACACCATGGTGTTAGAAGTGATTTTGAGGTAGCAAAGCAAAGTGGTTCCTAACGTTCTTCACATATACTTTTCCCACATAGTTCTACGTGTAGTTAACATTTCTTTCTTCCTGTTTTTAACGACTTTTGATGCATTTCCTTTGGACTCTTTCTGAGATTTAAATCTTTTCTTTCTTCTTTGTTCGTATCCTATTTTATACCAGCTCTTTCCTGTCCCAGCAGAGAGGGTTGCACTCTTCAGGATGGATGTCTGTGATGTGCCCAGTGCGCTGGGCAACTAGAGTGTTGTGGAATTCTCTTGCATTATGATAGGTTTAAGTTGTAAGAGGTGGAGATAAATCTTGCTTTTGCTGTAGAAGTTTCTACTGAAAGTAGATTCTGAGGCTGTGTAAGCTGCCTGTGATTTTTCAGTTATGATCAGATGACAGACCAGGCTAAAGTCTGACCAAGGAACTGAGAGAGAGCTGGATCTGTACCAAGAGTAGTGGGCACACATGCCCAGCTATGCACTATCTCCAGTATGTTTCTCGCTGCTCAGCCTCAGAAAGCTCTTCTTGAAGCAGAAGCAAACAGAACCGGATAGCTGCCAGGGGGCTGTGCTGTTTACACAGCTCTGGGGAAGGCCAACCAGGGCAGCGAGGGCAGACAGCCGTATGATCTGATCGAAGTCCCTCTGCTTCTGGGTAAGGAAGCTGCCTCTGCAGTCCCCATTTCTATATCCTATCTGAAGTGTGCAGGGAGGGCCAGCCCTGAGGTCCCTAGTTGCAAGTTCTGTGCAGATAAGACTCAACATGTCCCAGCTGTGAAACTGGAAAGCTTACCTTGGAACCAGCCTAAAAACAGGTAACCCAAATTATCCTATTAAATTAATTAAAGCAAAGATCCCATCAACTATAAGATGCACCATTATTTGACATATCCGTGAGAGAATATTGAGCATTAGGATTCCCTATGACATTGATTCTTCCCAATTTTAGAGCTAGAACAATATGTATTTTTAAAAAAGAAATCTTAGAATTGATGAAAATGCAGTGATTCTAATGCATGTCCTCCTTTGTTTCCTGTTGCGATGAAAGGATTCCATTCTGAACCCTCTAAATTTAGCAGTTTTCTTTGGATCTGAACTATGGCTAGAACCTTTGGTTTTTTGGTTTTTATTTTCAGTGCTGGGGGATAGCACCCAGAGCCGTACAAGGCTCTACTGCCTCGACTGTCTGGCTAGAACCTTTAGGTCTTCTTTTAACTATATTTTTATCTCACGGTGTTTCTGCTTGCCTTAACCCCTAACTGAATATTTAGTCTAGGAACTGGAGATGTGTTAACTAACAAAGCAATGCGTTCCAGAGACCATTTACCCACTGAGGGCTTTAAACTGGGTTATGATACATGGAATGAGGTCGGATCTTCCTGTCCATCCCTCTCTTGCCCCTTCATAGCATTCTCTTCATCATCCAGCCTTCCCCGTTACCAGCAGCTCTTTGTCGTCGTAAAGTTAAAGGCAATCTGGCAGGTTCACCCCGTAAGGTGCAAACAGCAGCACTTATTTTGTGTAGCCCTCTTTGCAGTTTGCAAATCACTTTCTCCTTAATTATATTGTTTTATTCTCCTTGGCAAATTAGGTAGGACCATGATGGATATTTTTATTTCGTAGGCTAAGGGACCTGCTCAAGAGAGAACAGACCAAGGTGTATTACGGATTCCATGATCTGGTGTCTGGCTCACGCTAGGGACCAAATGGTTATTGGGCTGCTTGAATGTTAGAAAGTGTCGTGTCCCATGTTTAAGAAAGATCAGAGGACTTTCCATAGGCACTTAGTCTCTTTGAGCCTTTTAATTGCTTGTTTCTAAAATAGAAATAAAATACCCCCTAAAGGTGTGTGGATTAAATGAGGTAATATAGGTCCACATGTTTGGCAAAGTCTAATGTGTTGTATAAACATGATTACTAATGGATATGTTATTAATTAACAATGAAAGTAAGAGTAGGAGAAGAATGCCATTGAGTTAAACCTCCCCAGAGCAGGAACACATTGCAGAGAAAGATTCCGGGCAGATAAAGTACTTGCTGTAGAGGGTTAACTCTGTGGTGATTGAAGCCCTGGGGGTGGAGGTGTTTTCTGGAGGAAACTTCAGTACATCCTGAACTAACACCAGACAGTCAGCAGCCCGAAGCAGGCGGAGCCACCATTTCTAATCCTGTTTCTCCTCTGCTCTGTGACATGAATCCTATTTCACATCTCCAGACCCTAAGTATCAAGGGTAGGCTCTGCCATGCTGCATGTCGAGGAACCAGAAGTGCCTAATAATTCTATCACTTCTGATTGCCTCATTTCCTCGTGTGCAAAACATTGTCTGGTTTTATTTTTCTCCCTTCCACCTGTGAATATTGAGAAATAAAGCAAGATGTTGCTTGGGAAGTTTTCTCATCTGCTTGTCTGAGAGATATTTTATAAATACAAGGAATTATTCTTAGCTGTCCTTACTAAAACTAGAACAACCCTCACAAAGCACCTATGAGTCAATAGAATTTCAGAATAGCATATACTATAAAGAAGCTTATAAAAGTTTATAAGTTACGATATCTCTGTGGTGGTCCAGCCCTTCCTTTTTAAAACAATTGGATTTATATAGCAGTAAAACATCTTGGAAATTCATTGCATGGAAATTCACTGTGTGGAAATTCACTGTAACTGAGTAAGAAGTTGGGTATCTATTAGAATCTTTGATTCACGAAACATTTTTCTAAAGAATGACATTCAAGAGCTAAACTGAATTATTTTATCTGTTAATGATTTTTAAAAATAGGTTTTCTGTGAATGTCCATGTTTGCTATGATAGACTCTTCTCAGTGTTGTTTCAATGCTGAACATCAAATGCATTCTAGTAACATTTCCAGAGAAACTAACTTCTGAAATTTATTTTTTGCAGAATTGAAATTAGAGATGGTCAGAATGGAAATCAGAGATGGTTAATGAATAGGGGCTTAACTTTAAGATAATTGTGCTTTGAGCTCAGGGCCAATTCCAACTTGTATTAAAAAATTCTTATTCCTCAATATAGTGAATTAAGAGTGTTTGGAAATCCAAGATACTTTAATTATCTTTACAATAATGATTGCTGTCCCCCCCCCGTCTTTTTGCATTCCATGCAATATCTTTTTACTTCTCAGAAAGGAAGTAATTTTGTTTTATGTGAGTTTCAAAGGGAAACTTTCTAAGACTAAGATTCACTGCACAGTGTGTTCCTCCTTCATTATTAACAAGCAAAACATTTTTTTTAATCTTAGAGAAAGTTGTACTTATGTCAGCCCTTCAAAGATGAGACGCCTACCTCAGTTTTTGAAAGATTGCAAGATATTAGCTTATTGTTACAGGATATTTCTAGTGAAGATGGAATAGCTGTCTTTAAAATTTCGACAGGATGAAAGTCACATTTGTTGGCATTTAAAAGTAATATTCACTCTCAGTGGATAAAAATAAGTACTGTAAATATCTTTTAATCATAGTGTTGGTCGTTCCAAGAACAGAATATGTACCTGTATGTAAGGGTTACTGTGTTAAGAAAATGGGTTTGTTCACTGCAAAAATCTCCAAAAGATGCATCAGAGCAGAGCGCTTTAGTAAAAAAATACCTATTGGATATGAAGAAAAGTAAAAGGCTGATTAAAAAACAAATACTTGGGCCAGTGAGATAGCTCAGTGGCATAAG
The DNA here is from genome assembly GCA_028451465.1 of Erethizon dorsatum. NCBI lineage: Eukaryota > Metazoa > Chordata > Mammalia > Rodentia > Erethizontidae > Erethizon > Erethizon dorsatum. The sequence goes on from CM051831.1 coordinate 29,230,488, forward strand.
CGCCCGCCTGGCAAGTGCGGGATCCTGAGTTCGACTCCCGGTACCCACATTAAAAAAAAAATCAAATACTTGATTTTAATTATAATTCTTAAGGGTTTGCAACAAGAATGTGATAATAAAATGAAAATGATGGTGTTTATGTGCATGAAGGTAGAAAGGTTGGCTGGGACCACACTGAAGTCTCTAATTCTCGGATGGGTGATTAGAAAACAGGCTGAAGTCAATGGAGATGTGAGACTTGGTTCACCTGGGAAGTAGATCAAGTCACTCGTTAATTATCTGGAGTTATTTTGGCACTAAGATAGTGGATCACCGGTAAATGCTGTTTATTGTTAAACGATAGGTTATTGCGCTGTTTTTAAAAGGCCATATAAATCATCTCATGTCAGTTTAGTGTGTGTTCAGTGTACAACCAAATTGTGATGGAATTGGTTATTGGACTCTGGACTAAATTATCCAGGAAGCTTTGTGGAATTTACTAAGATAGACTCCAGGAATCTAGGTTATAAGAGTCTATACATAGTCTTTTCGTTTTTAATTTTTATTTTAAAGAGAAAAAAACAGAACAAAATTTCAAAACAACGTAATAGGAAGGTAACAATAGTTAATACATTGTGTATTGTTATCTTTAAATTAGTTACTCAGAGTACAAGATATCAGCATTCAGTTGTCCAAACAATATTAGCACACACCTTTCTTTTCAATGAACTAAGAGAAATTAGTAGTGTATCTATCTTAACTATCTTGTATATATATATATTTTTTTCTTTTCCCTTGCTTCTTTTCTCCATTCCCCCATCCCAGTTTCACTTTCCTTTTGAACAGTTTCTTCGCATTTTACAATATCTGTTTTACATTTTGGATCTTATTTACTCTTTCAGCTTCTCACACTAGGGAGACAATATGATGTTTACACATGTGCGTCTGGTTTATTTCACTTATGAATATGGTCTTGAGTTGCATCCATTTTTATAAAAGTCTCCAGTTTATCCTCCATGGCTGAGTAGTACTCCATTGTATAAAAATACCACATCTTTTTTATCCATTCCTTGGTTGCTGGGCATTTGGGTTATTTCCAAAATCTGGCTATTACAAATTGTGCTGGTATAAACATGGGTGCACATATATCACTGTGGTACGATGTTTTTAATTCTTCTGGGAAGATACCCAGAAGGGGAATAGCTGGGTCAAATGGGACCTCCAATTCTAGTTTTTTGAGGAATCTCCACACTGATTTCCACAGTGGTTGCATCAGTCGACACTTCCACGAACAGTGGAGAAGAGTTCCTTTTTCCCCACAGCCCCTCCAGTATTTGTTATTGGTTGATTTCTTGATAATAGCCATTCTTTCTGGGGTGAGATGGAATCTCAGTGTTTTTTGTTTTGTTTTGTTTTGTTTTTTTATGTGGGTACCGGGAGTTGAGCTCAGGACCTCGCACTTGCTAGGCAGGCACTTATGCCGCTGAGCTATCTCACCGGCCCTCAGTGTTGTTTTAATTTGCATCTCTCCAATGACCAGTGATGTTGAGCGTTTTTCGTGTACTTATTTGCTGTTTGTATTTCTTCATCTGAGAAGTGTGTATTAATCTCAGATGCCCATTTTTGGATTGGGTCTTTAAATTTGAGAGGTCTTATTTTTTTGAGTTTTTTATATGTTTTTGATAGTAATCCTTTGTCTGAGGAACAGCTGGTAAACATTTTTTCCCACGTTGTGGGTTGTCTCTTCACTCTGTTGGTGGTTTCTCTTGCTGTGCAAAAGCTTTTTAATAAGATGAGATCCCAGTTGTTGATTCTTTGTGATACTTCCTGTGCAATTGGGGTTTTATTCATAAAGTCTTTGCCTACACCAATGTCTTCAAGAGTTTTACCTATTCTATCTTCCAGCAGATTTAATGTTTCTGTTTTAATATTTAGATCTTTGATCCATTTTAAATTTAGTTTAGTGCATGGTGAAAGATATGGGTCTAATTTTAATCTTCAGCATGTGTAGAGCCAGTTTTTCCAGCACCATTTATTAAAGAGGCTATCTTTCTTCCAGTGAGTGTATTTGGCACCTTTGTCAAAGATAAGGTGGCTTAGTATGTCTGGAGTTGTTTCTGCATCTTCTAATCTGTTCCATTTATCTTTGGATCTGTTTTTTTTGCCAGTACCACTCTTTTTTTGTCACAGTAGCTTTATAGTATAATTTGAAGTCAGGAATTGTGATGCCCCCTGCCTTGCTTTTGTTGCTCGGAATTGCCTTTGCTATTCTAGCTCTCTTCTGGTTCCAAATGAATTTTAGGATTGTTTTCTCTAATTCTGTGAGATATGTTGTTGGAATTTTGATTGGAATTGCATTAAATCTGTATAACAATTTTGGATGTATGGCCATTTTCATTGTATTCGTTCTTCCTACCCCAGAGCAAGGGATATCTTTCCATTTTCTGTTATCCTCTTCAATCTCCTTTTTCATAGGACTGTAGTTTTCAATGTAGAGGTCTTTTACATACTTTGTTAGATTGATTCTTTGGTATTTCATTTTTTTGGATTCTATTGTGAAAGAATCCCTAATTTCTCTTGCAGTGAGTTTGTTATTCGTGTACAGGAAGGCTATTGATTTTTGAGTGTTGACTTTGTATCCAGCTATGCTACTGAATTTGCTTATTAAATCTAGCAATTTTTTAGTGGAGTTTTTGGGGTCTTCTATGCAGGGTATCATGTCTTCTGCAAATAATGATAATTTAATTTCTTCCTTTGCTATTGTTATTCCTTTTATTTCTTTCTCTTGTCTAATTGCTCTGGCTAAAGTTTCCAGGACTATGCTGAATAAGAGTGGAGACAGTGGACATCCTTGTCTTGTTCCTGATTTTAGAGAGAAAGCTTTCAGTTTTTGTCTATTTAGTATGATGTTGGCTGTTGGTTTGTCACAGATGACTTTTATCAGATTGAGATAAAGACCATCTATTCCAACTTTTTTGTAGGTTTTTATCATGAATGGGTGCTGGACTTTGTTAAAAGCTTTTTTATCTATTGAGATGATCATATGATTTTTGTCCTTGGTTCTGTTAATATGGTGTATTACATTTATTGATTTACATATGTCGAACCATCCCTGCATCCCTGTGATTAATCCAACTTGGTTGTGGTGTATAATCTTCTTCATGATTTGCTGCATTCTGTTTGCCAGTATCTTATTGAGGATTTTTGCATCTATGTTCATTAGGGAGATTGGCCTGTATATACATCGTCTTGTAGAGCAGAAGGGGAATACAGGAGATAAAAACCCAGACACAATCTTGGGAAACTTTAGAATTCTTGTGTTCAAAACTGAAGAGTAACATTTCATTAGGTTCCAAACCTACATACTAATCTAATGGGAAATGATTAAAGCTGATTTTTAAAAGACAGAGTCTTATAAGGACTATTGGGGTGAGAATAATCATGTTTCATTTAGTGTATTTTCATTATGCCTGATGATTATATTAGGTGCAATCTCTATTATTCACATAAATCTCATTCATATACATATGCATTTACATTCCCAGGCAGTCATTCTATGAATGAAAACCCTGTACTTCTTAGCTTGTTACAATAATTCCCAACTATTTTTTTTTTTTTGGCCTGGGCTGACATTTATTTATTGTACTGGGTTCAGTTCCCCAATTCAGAAACATAGTAGTTGAGATTCTCAACGAAATCTGATGTCCTTGTGTTCTCTCCTTTAGGGAGGAATCTTGTTTGTGGTTCATTTTAATAAAAATGTTTTATTAATAATTTGAGTTCCCTCTCAAGACCTTAGCCTGAACATTTCCAGAGACAGGGTCTTCATCCATTCTACTCAGGACTGGATTGGTGCATTTTTCACATACATCCCTTCTTCCTTCAGAGGCTGGATGTCGACACGGAATTTTGCTAGAAGACTGCTGTTCATAGTCTTAGGCCATGTGAGCTTTGACTTCTTAGAGCATAATCTTTGGAATTGATGATTGTACACATTCCAATATTTCTGAGGGTCTCAGAAGTTGTTTTACTAGGATATTAGTGAAAGTAAGAAAGGGTGACTGGGCACTTAATTTGAAGATGGAGAAATGAGACTCTGTTTGAAAAAGTGCTGGTGGAGGAGTCTCTAGAACTGGAATTATATTCTAGGTAAGTTTCATCCCCTGCTTATGCTATTAAATGCCTGTTTATCACTGTTTGGGGGCCCTGATACCTGTAACTCCCGAAAAACACCTACCCCCAGCCCCAGCTCATACATATAGCACACAACCACACACACGTGAACACACCCATGCACTCGCGCATCTCTGTGACCTCTACTCATCTACCTGTCCATGAACCTGTTAGTATCACTTGTGTTACAGACTAGGTGTATGTTAGCCCCAAGGGGATAACGCTGTCAATTGATACTAAAGATGTATTACCACTCCCTTGCAATTAATCGGAAACCAAATCTCGTTAACACATCAAGATAACATTTCCATTTGCAGTTAGATTAAGTGCCATTCCAAAGAAATAAAGGAAAAAAAAGAAATAAAGAAAAGAAAAACCAAACAGCAGGAACTGAGAAACCTACATTATCCTTTGGATGCAGGGTGCTCACCACAGTGACTGTGTAGGTAAGGCTCACTCTGATTCCACTTGGCCTGTGTTTCCGCTCCATCTGCTCCTTGGACAGCTCAAGCCCAAAGCAATGGACAGTGAACTGGGATGGACAGTATGAACGTGGAACCCTGATAGGACTGGACGTGTGGCCATCTCTGATCATCGGTCTGTTCCTGTCGGGGGAGGACACTGCTGTGTGAGACACCAGGCCAAATGTTTTACCACCTTGAATTTGCAGACATTTGGGTTTGTGGCCAATTGCTTGTCTTCTTCCTGCTCCAAGAGTATTTGCTACTTTATAAACATGGGCTTTAACGAGAATAACTTGTCTCAGCCACATTATCAGGCTGAATCTCTGAAGCTGTACTATCTGGACACTTTCTGAAAAAAGGGGCTATGCCCTAGTGAAGCCCAACAATACTGCTCAAATTTGGATGAATAGAAGCCTTGTCATAAACGAATGAAAATGTATGTGACGTAATATGCTAAAGGCATGCAGTTTCAGTATTATTGAAATTCACACCTCTGTAAGCTTGGGCCCTCTAGCTTTATTTAACCCTAAATTTGTAGACCACAGGAAAGGTGTGCTTTTGTCTTCCTCATGTGCAAAATCCACATAATTTAATGATGCCCTAGTTACTGGGGAAATAATAAATGTTCTTTTTCTGATATTTTACAATTTATGAAGAGCTTTCACATACATTATTTACACATACATTATCATCACTTTTGCCACTTAAGAGGAGGTAAGATATACGTATTTCTTTCTAAGTCCCTGGGGAACAGACTTGGAGATGAATCTAGTGGCAGGAAGCTTATTAAGGGGTGCTTTTAGGATGATACCTGAGGGGAGGTAGGCAGGTAGAGGTGAACAGAGGGCAAAGCTGTGCTGAAACTCAGTCTAAACAAAGGCCCACTCATTCCTGCAGCAGCTCTCATGCTGGGGTGGTCCTTCAGGGTAGTCCTGAGTTGAAGCTAAGGTCAACTTTTAGATTCTCTTGTTGCCCTGTCTTGGGACGCAGCTGCCCTCGGAAGAACACGACCTTGGACAAGACGACTCTTTTCTCAGAGGAAGGTTTCCATGATAGCTGATGGCTGAGAGTACTTCCAGCAGCTGGGACAATGAGTTCTCCAGGCATGAAGGGGGCCAGGGCGGCAGGTCAGTGCTTCCAGCATGGAGGGATGACGAGCTCATCTGTGGCTAAAGAAAAGGCACCAAGAGGAGGCAAGGCAAACAGTGAAACAAAAAGAACATTCATCAGAGGGATCATCAGTTTCTAATATGCAGAGTTGACTGTAGTTTATAGATTGACTTGTTAAATGGACAGAGTGCTTGGAGGCCCCTGGAGATGCTCTCTTCTAATGCATACTAGAAGGCCTGCTCCAGACTAGCTGAGCTCTCTTGTATGGATCGAGCTCAATTATTAAACAGAAGTGATGGGTGATGGGGGCTAATGCCGCCTAATGACGCAGGGTGGGTAATCATGCTCCCTTGTAATGCATGTTTAGAGCGCAGGTTGGGATGAAGTTAATAGGCTGCCCCTCCCTGTGTCTGGGCACCTCTGTGGTGTACTGCTTTGAGGACCCAGACAAATGCACCAAACCACTTGTGTGACTTAATGCATCTATAGAATATTAGCATTTCCTCTTAATGTGTCACATGGATGATAAAGAAGTGCCTGGAAGGTAGCTGGTGGGAAGGGGCTTTTAAAAGCCAAGTCTCAGCCCTTGTGGCACTATTGCCACGCCCCTAAGTGTTCTTGTGGCCAACTTAGAGCTACTTGGCATGGAATTCATACACCTGCATCCTCATTACATGAGTCAGCATGACATATGGTCTGGAAATGACAGAGTAATCCAAAAACACACCTCCAGGGAACTAATTGTTTGGGTAGCTTTGTGCTTGGATCTAAAAACATCAGGGCTATGCGATTAATGGTGATTCCTATTACTCGGTGTCTCCGACCCGTTAGCAGGAAATGTGCATTCTGTAACCAAGACCAGCTTGTTATATTGGAAACAGATCTGATCCAGAATGGATTTGAAACTATTTCGGAGAACAAGTGGGATTCCCCAAACTGCTGCCATTGTGTGGTATTGAATCACAGTTGTGTTGGAAACCTAGACTTTGTATTTTAAATCACAAATGTTAGTGTTGTAATAATTGATGTTTAGAATAAAAAATCCAATTGCTTCTGCTTTACATAGTAAATCATAAAAGCCCATCATCTCTGCTCATCATAAACTAACCACCTAAGGAATAAAATTGGTTTAGCCATACTAAGGCTAGCCACTTCCAGAGGTGTCAAATGCCCAATGATATCCAGCAGTTGACAGACTCAGGGAGAACAAGAGATGACAAGAAATAGTGGTTCTCTGAACAAAAGGAGAGAGAGCAGCAGGCAGCCCTCCACCTCTTGGGTTGGGCTCTCTTACTTCTTTGCTGGAAATATTGTTTTCTGTCAATCTGTTTCTCTCTTTGCAGTGCCTTTGCTTTCTTACTTTTTAAAAATTTTGTATTAAAAATTCCTAGCTGTCCATAAAAGAACAGCTCATAATAGCCTCATTTCCAATCTATAGACTCTTCTAGAAAAGTGACCGATTGGAAAAGACTGAGTTGGAACAGGAAAACCTACTTATTTCTAACACTCCAGAAACATCAGAGCAGTTAGCTCATTCTTCCTAGAAACACAAGCAAGCTCCGAAATAAATGACCTGCTCCTGGCAGAGCTGGTTGTGACTCGAAAGGTCCTCAAGCAAATGAGATCTTTAACATCCCTATGTCTTCCATGAAGGAAGGGACCACTTCTGTAGGGTAAAGTGAATAGACACAGGAGCTCCAGGGACGGATTAGACTCAGCAAATACAAGGGGTGATCAAAATATACAGTGAATGTTTAAATTAAAACATTTATGACAATAAAAGATGCATGGCCATTAGTCTCCCTCAAAATCCTCCCTCTCACATGCAACACACTTATTCCACTATTCTTGCCACTTTCTGAAGCAGCTCTGGAAGTCCTCTTTTGTGAATTTCTTTATACAGTGTGATAAAAACTTCAGTGACTGCTGCTGATGAGTGCCAACCATTCAGTGGAAAATCGGGCCTGCAACAACATTATGGTGGGTCCTCATCCATCTTATTCACCAAATCTGGTACCATGCAACTTCTGGCTCTTGTCCAAAGTCAAAATGACCATGAAAGATGAGAGTTTTGAGTTAATTCAGGATGTCACAGCAGCTGCAACAGAGCAACTAAAAGCACTCACTAAAGAGGACTTCCAGAATTGCTTCAGAAGGTGGCAAGAATGATGGGATAAGTGTGCTGGAAATGAGAGGGAGTATTTTGAGGATGATTAACAGCAATATGTCTTTTACTGTAATAAATTTAAAAAATTTAACACTCACCATAGTTTTTGATCAACCTCATAAAAATATTTGGCTGTAAGACTACTGATCCACCCTTAGAAATCCATATAGATGGGAGCCTCTGGGTTGCTTGTCTTCCTTTTAGATTTCATTGTGATTAATGCCATGTGTTTGTGTTGGTTGGGGGAGGTTAGAAGCATGATTCATGATCATTTTCCTTTATGCAAGTGTACAGCAAACTCGATTCTGGACTTCACCATTACTAAGCCTTACTCCTCTGATTCAACATCTTAAACACTGCAGCTTCAATTTAAACAGAATTTTGAGTCTTTCACATTTAAGGATTGAAAAATAAAGACTAGAATATACATTTTTAAAACCTCAGGTCACACAAAATAAATCTTTAATACAAGTTACCAAGTGCAATCCTGGATTTTGTAGAAGATACAGGTTTGCATCAGCCGGAATCAAGTTACACTTTGGAGGAGAGAAGTAGTGTGTGATGATGTGAGATATGTTTGATGTCTCAGGTTGAAGTGAATGTGAGCATACACTCCAGTCCAGAGCAGTAACAGACAAATTCAAGACTGGGAAATATTTTATTTGTCTTGGCATGAACATTTCTTGGTACTACAGTAACTTCTTGAGGGAGGGATAAGGAAGTCCACCCTTGCTGTCTGAGTTTTCTCTCTGGGTCTTTACAGGCACAGAGCAGTGGCAGCTTGGGGTTTCAGTGGAAGTCTTCTTGCTCAGGGAGCTTCACAGCAGTGTTGGAAATCTCAGACATGGCTTATTTTGGGGGTGGGAGGGAAGTTTTTTTGTTATTTTGGTGTTTTTACTGAGAAGCGAAATCTGAGTTCAGCAACTATTGACTAAGCTAATATGTTAGCGTGCCCTGTAACTTTCTTAGTTGGTCTTTCTTGGTGAAATGTGAAGACATAACTTTATTTCTTTAAAGCATTGAGGTCATTTGTCAGCGGAAGCAAACTGATTATTTGAAGGTCACCTGTAAGCTACTGACAACTAGATCTGGAATTAATAATGCCTTCAATATGCATCATGGAATTCACAGAATCTCAGACTTGCACTGAGTGCTCCAGGTCATCTCTTTCTTTCCCGTTTCTGTATTTGAGTCATCAGCAGCCTCCCTGTCAGGTTCTTGTCTTGTCTGGGTGTGTGTCATTAGAGCGCATAACAGCTATTTGTTTGCAGACCCAGTTCCTTATTATATTAATACATAGCCAACTTGATTTTACCCATGAAAAATGGCAGAGCCATGGAAAATGTCCAACTACTCCAGGTCGCAAAAGAACATGGTAGAAGAGACAAAAGTCAGGGATACGGATTCTCCAACTAGACTTTAGTTCACACCATCTCATATTGCTAAGAAGAGAAGGGATCTGATGCATGCATTGAAAGGCGTTGAAAGTAGTAACGAATGTGTGTTATCCTGATGCCCATGTTAAGTCAGCCTATCCTGACTCAGTGGTTGTTTAGTCTGATGTGAGGAGCAGTCATTAGAGCAAAATCCAAGATGCATTTGCTTTTACAAACAGAGATATTGTAATTTGTAAAAACACATAATTGAAATAAATTTGCTGATGTTTTCCTACTACTATGAGGTCATACATAGTTGCATATTTTACCGGTTTGTTCATATTGTAATATTAATATTAGAAGGTTTTAGCATATTTTATTAGCCCAATATTTAGGCATGAATAAATGCCTAGTTTTTTTTTTTTTTTATATGCAGGTACTGGGAGTTGAACTCAGGACCTTGCACTTGCCAGGCAGGAGCTTATGTCGCGGAGCTATATCACTGGCCCAATGCCTAATTTATGAATAAAGCATTTAGGCCTGAATAAAATCAGACTTTGGATAAAAAATAATTTTAGCAAAAAACAGAACATCAATCCACTTTTTGGAAACACATGTGTGGAAAAACACATAAGGCATATTCTCTGCCCACCAAGAGCTTGGAGTAGTAAGACAGACCCAGCCACTGACCACAGGATAGGGCGAGGGAACCAGGAGTGGCCAGAAGTAAGCTCAGGATGGGGAGCAGTTTGTTCTGGAAGGAGGCAGGCTAGGGTGAACCTTAAAGCAGCCATATTTGTCTTTAGCTTAACCACTTACCAGTTTACCTCGAGCGTCTTTCGGGCAGGTGTCATTTCAATCACTTGATTCTTGTTAGCATGAGATACACTTGTATATACTTGTATAAATCTTCTGTGCTTTAAACATATTAATACTCCCCTATTATATAGAGAGTGAAACTGAAAGTCCTTAGTGTGGTAACAGAGGACAATCAAAGCCTCATCTAGCAAAAGTCCTGTGGCTGCAACGAACTCCGCTGTCTTTTCTCAGTGAGCAACAGTGCAGAAATAGTCATTTTGCAATATCATCTCCTGCTACTCCCCTTTGCGCACCTGTATTCATTCAGCCTCACAGAGTGACTCATCATTTCTAAAAGTTATGTATGTGGCTGAGTCATTTTACCTTGGGATGTGTGATCTTCTGCTTGATATTGTCCTGCTCTTCCATTTTTATTTTTACTGGATAGCTCTTCCATCCATAAAGAGCCAGCTCAGACAATGCTATCAGAACATGCCTACGACATAAAAGCATATTTAAATGAATTCTTCGTCGGGCCTGTCATGTCCATTATCCTGAGTTCCATTGGTGTGGTAGTCATGTTTAGCACATGGTATGTGTTCAGTGAGGAAAGAAACAACATTTTGCTAATTTGGATGCTCCTGGGAGAACTCAAGAAAAATTTGCAAGCAGGTAAGATTTTTAAGTGCTTATAATATATTATTTATGCAACAGCTTTCTTCAAGGAGCATAATGTTCTAAAGTCTTTAGCCTTATTTTATCCTTCCAGATTTACCATTTGACTTTTGAAAATAGGGTAAATAGTTCTCCATCTGTCATTCTGGTGGGCGGGAAACAGACTTCTCTCCTTCACACAGCCCATCGATGTCATCCTTTTGAGTTTTAAGCCTTGATTCACTAAATTTAAAAGTACACAATGAAGTCGATAAATACACTCTTTCAATCATCCCTGAGAGCTAGGAAGGAGGCAAGGAGGCCGTCCTGGAAAACATCATGAAACAAGCCTAGAAAAGGAAAAGAACCTTCAAAAATGACATCAAATTATTGGCAAACCACAGGCTGAAAGCCAGAAAGCCCAGCAGGGTTGAACTATTCTATTAGAAATCAGATTATTAGTATTCATGGTGCAGGGGGACGGCTTTTTTGTCTTTCTGTTCTCTTGGCTCCAGGAGCTCTGTGGGGCTTTCCATTTAGGTCTTCTGGTTTTCATGGCTCATGAAAGCAGATTAACTCCTTTAATACAGGATTAATCAGCCCAAGCCAAAACTTTAAGAGATGGCGGAAGAAAGAAATAAAGTTTCATGATCATACTATAGGGACATAACAGATTTTTGGATAAACATTTTCTCTAAATAAATTAGTTCAGATGAAAGCTGTGTATTGTCTGTCCTGCTACGGACCAGGTGGTGTCAGGAGGCTCAGCCCAATAGAGTCCCATCCTGCTTTCCTTTGCTGAGGTTGCCATCACACCCCAGTCTTGTGCTATTTCTTTGTCCTTTGTGGTGTTTGCAACACCTCCCAATTTAGCATCCTCCTGCCTTTAATGAATGTGCTGTTAGTGTTTCCCCTCCTACCTCATCATTAATAAACACGTTAAGAGAAACTGGGCCCATCACCAATCCATGGAACACCCCACTAAACACTTCCCACCCACTTGCAACACAACCATTTATCATTACCCTGTATTTACAATCCTTTCAACTGTTTCTAATCCATGTGGCAGTGCTTAGATCCCAGCCAAGTTGCAGTTGTTTTATAAGGGACACAGAATCTTGCACTTTCTAGCTCTCTTGTAATCAGTGGCAGAGCCTTTGTTCAGTGAAAGGGTAATTTGATGAGAAGTAAGGGGTTTGGAGAAGAAAGAATACACGTGCTTGAATTCTCATGTTTTCTTAAGTGATTATTTCCAGGGAAGAAGTGGACGGTACCCAGAGTGTTGACACAAGAGCCAGATGCCCAGAGAGAGGCAAAGGCAGCCTGTTTGTATGCTATAGAGATGCCAGCAGCTTTTGTCAACCCCAGGATGTATGTAGAGGCCCTTGCAAAAGCACACACACTCATTTTCTTGTGGCTTAAAAATAGACTTGTAGTTGCCCTTGGCTCTCGCATGGTGGATGAGGGACAAATTCTCTTGCTCCTTTCTTGGGACTGGATTGTATTTGACTTTGACATTCTTAGATTCTGGGAATGGAAAAACACATAAGGCATATTCTCTGCCCACCAAGAGCTTGGAGTAGTAAGACAGACCCAGCCACTGACCACAGGATAGGGCGAGGGAATCAGGAGTGGCCAGAAGTAAGCTCAGGATGGGGAGCAGTTTGTTCTGGAAGGAGGCGGGCTAGGGTGAACCTTAAAGCAGCCATATTTGTTTTTGGCTTAACCACTTACCAGTTTACCTCGAGCGTCACTCGGGCAGGTATCATTTCAATCACTTGATTCTTGTTTGCATGAGATACACTCGTATGTCTGTTTATTTGTTTCATACCGACTATTTTTTGTTTACTTTTTAATTTAGAACATTGTATTTGCCTTTTATGTTTGTTTCTAGTGAAATCTAATAAGTTCTAGTTATTTTCTTTTATTAATTCGTGTTTATTTGTGAAAAATAACCTATAATTTTGTGCTACAATCTATAAAAAAACTCTTATTGTGAGTACATTAGATATAATTTTTTATACTTCTCCAGAACTCAGTGATACTCTTTTACAATACACACTGACACGTTTGGGACACTGAGTCTGAGTAGGAAGGAAGTGACAAAAGATCTGCAAAAGAAAAAACTGAAAAAGGGAGAAATGTTAGCATATCAGAGAGGAAAAGTCTGTGTTATGAAATGGAAAGACAAAAACGACATCTCCTTACTGTCAACTATTCATAATACAGAAATGATAGAACTTGAAAGAAGAAACAGAACTAAAAAAATCTGATAGTGGTCAATGATTATAATAATTCTATGGGTGGTGTTAACAGAGTTGACCAACATCTAACAAACTATCCTGTAATCAAAAAGTGAACAAAAATATTCTGATAAAGTATTTATGCACCTTCTGGACCAAGAGAACTCAAGAAACTCATTTGTTGTTTATTCAAAACAAGGGGATTAAAAAAGCCATTTACAATATGGGATAGTGAAACGCCAACCAGGATGTCCATCACTGACGTCTTCACCATTATGTTTAGTGGGTAGACATTTTATTGAAATTATTTCACCCACAGGAAAAAAAGGAAAGGCCAACACTATGGTGTAAAGTATGTTGTTCAAAGAAAGACAGTGATGCAAAAAGAATTTGGAAAGAAACTAGATACTACTGTCCAGATTGTAATGTTGCATTGTGTATTGGATGTTCTAAGCTGTACCACACACAGAAAAATTATTGAATAAATTTGATAACATTGTCCTTTTTATATTTCCTGTTAGATTATCTTATAAAAATTAATGAAAAAATATGCAAGTTTTGGTCATCCTGTATTTAAATAATTGGACTACTTAAAACTGGTTAAGTGGAGCCAGTGAGATGGCTCAGCGGCATAAGTGCCTGCCTGGCAAGCGCGAGGTTCTGAGGTCGACCCCCGGTACCCACAAAAAAAAAAAACAAAAAACTGGTTAGTGGCTAAAACAACAGGCACTTACTTCTGCAGGTCTGGAGGCTGGATGTCTGAACCTGAGGCGCTGGCCGAGCCATGCTGCCTCTGTTCTGGGGAAGGGTTCTTCCTTTCCCCTTTCACTTCTGGTGGTTGCTGGCAGTCCCTGGCACTGGCTGCTCGTTCCTGCATAACTCCAGTCCCCACTGCCATTTTCACATGGCCGTCTTCCCTCTGTGAGCATGTACCCCAACTTCTCTTGTCTGAAAAGGACATCAGTCATTGGATTCAGGCCCTCCCAACCCTGTAAGCACCATGACACTTTATCATTTGGCTCCCGCTTTCTTCTCCAGGTGTTGTTGATCATTTTCGTGTGTCTACCCATTTCCTACCTCGCTCAAGTTAGTCACCCAGACTGCATGCTGCAGCTCAAGGGTGGACAGAACCTAACAGGCAGAGAAATATTCCTTTATTCCTTCTTCATAGTGCCTGTTTGGTTGGAGCAATCTTTTTTTTTTTTTTTTTTTTTTTTTTTTTTTGGCACTGGGAATCAAACTCACGACCTCACACTTGCCAGGAGGCGCAATCTTCAGACTAATTTCAGCCAAACATTTTCTCTATTCTCTAAACTTCCAAAGCCCTCTATTTACCTCTTTTACGTACTACTCATTTGTTTGTATCTTCCCCACAATATTGTAGGGCCTTATCAGCAGGAGCCACATTGTGTATGCATGCATGACCCTGTCCAAAACTGACAGCATGACTTGCCTGGTGCTAGTGCTTAGTACTGTGTAAATGAATGAACGAGCACATGGATGAATGAACTGTTACATACTATTACATTAATGAGTGGGTGACTTAATCTTAGAACTGAACTAAATATCAAGGAAACTATTTCTCCTCCTGAAATCATCCCTTCTTGCTTTTCTGCTTTAAAATTGCAGCAAATAAATTCAAGAGAAATATGAGTTAAAAATATATCACTTAAAAAAGAGAATGTGTTTTATTCTTATTGTTTTGTCCTCTAGTCCATTTATTTGACCTCTCCACACTTGCTCTGCATTGTCCTCTGCATTCCTGTGGCTGTCGCTCCCCCACCTTTGAGCAGGGGGACCCCTGGGGTTGGAATGAGGCTTTGTATGCTTTTTCCTTTAGACGTAGACAGTGCTTATTTAAACCACTCATCTAAAACTTGAATGGAAAGGAAAATGTAAATGTATATATAACTTCTAAATCTTTCTTCAAGTCACTTTGTCCTGTAATTCTCTCCATTCCCCCCTCAGTTCTTCCTGCACGTCAGCACGGGCACCTCTCTTACAAGGGATGTGTACACTGTTTGAATCTAACCTTGGTGTTCTGAACTGAGGAAGATGGTTGGCAAGGGTGTGACTATTATAACTCTGTCCCCTTTTTACTGGACATACCGGGGCAAGTTAGCCAATGACAGGCACTGGTGTGGTATTCGTGACATGGCTGGGACTTTGCTCTCTGGCTTCTAGAGGTGACTTTGCCACTACTAGGCAGTGTGATTATGGGCAAGTTACTTCCTGTGTCTGAGCCTCAGTTTCCCTTTCATTCCCAGTTCTGGTCTACAGGTTTTCCTTCCAGCTTTGTGGGTGCCATTCAGGCTATGATCAAGGAGAACAAGGTGATTCTTGCGAGGAGAGGCCATTAGCAATTCTCAGTAGAGTTCTGCGATTTCAAAGCGTGCTTGGCTTTGTGTTCTCCACGTTCTTCTTCACTCCAAGGGTGCTCTGCCTAGATGCTCATGAGCCCTCTGCCTCCGGTCTCTTTAGGGTCAGGCGAGGGGTGGGGGGGGTGGATCAGATGTAACTTTTACATTTCCTATAACAGGTGGAGGAGGAAGACTAAAATTATATTTTTAAACAAACCCTTCTGGTTCTTTGTGGATTTGATTTGAAAGTTTTATACTCATTTTCCAGAGTAGCTCAAAGAAATAGAAATTGATAGAGTTTCCTTTAACATTTAGTGGTACTTAGAATGACTCTCGCTGGCATTTACAAAGATATGTGATGATGCAGTAGCAAGCTGACTAAGCTGAACCTACTGAGCCACATTTATTCATTTATTAATTATTCATGCTTGGACTTCTTCCAAAGATAATGTGAAGGGATACACAATAAAAACTACATTTCCAATATGACTATAAAATCAAAGGCACAGGAGCCGTGTAATGATGGGAACAGAGATAGTTGTACAAGAAAATGTCTTTCTTTTGGCTGAGCATATATTTTTATCTTTGAGACTCCTGACAGCCAAGGAGAGAAAGGAAACATAATGAATCACCTGTTTTTCATTAGCTAGTAACAGAAGCTTGCTACGCCTTCAGATAAAACAATTTCATATTTTCTCTTACACCAAACTCTAAGTGAAATTCAGTATCCGATTTTTGTGTCTACTAAAATTATTTTTGTACTTCAGTAGTGCTTTTACAGCAGATGTAGAATTTTTGTTTCATAAAACCATATTTCGTATTGACCTTCAAATAAAGCTGAAGGAATATTAAATTGTAATTATGGAAGAACAGTATTGCTACTTGGGTTAAATAAAGTAGTCCAAGGACATAGATGTTTGTTTTTATTTTGTGATTTTGAGAGTTTAATTGGATACAGAGATACAGCTTAGAAAATCAAAAGATTAAATTGTTATCATTTCCTAATATCATCTGTCTCAAAGATTAATGGTCACTTGCAAGCTTTTGACAGGCTCAGGTTAGTTGACTATCTGAATGTCAAGCATATAAAGTTGAATTGTTTATAGAAAGTTAAATATATGTTTAAGTTTCCATGGAGGTGGTTGGCAAAATCAACAGCTTGCTGTACAATTAGAATTTATCTTCTTATCCTATGGAAATCTGGGCTGTATGAGAAGGAAGTGAGCCACTGGGTATGGCAGACAGGTTCAGGTTTTGACTTTTAAAGTAAGGACAGCTCTGTGGGTAGATAAACCTTCTACATGGCCTAACTCACTCACCTGGGGAGACAGCCTTGAGCAGAAAATTTCATTCTTGAGGTCCAGGGAGAGAATTATGATGTAACATTTTCCAAACACATTGAATCATGAGTCTCTTTTACTCATAGCACATTAACAGACTTTCCATAGTTGCCTAGGAAATATAAAGCATACTGAAAAAATGTGGTCTCACAGATGAATTAATCATTGTAAGAAATGATCAAAAACTTGACTCATATGTTTAATATACAATAAACAGTGACTAATATCATAAAGATATGTTGAGATAATGCTACATGATGCATAACATAGACGAGCATCTTCAAAGGGATGATATATTACTTGGTGCTAGTTTGCAATGGTTAGGGCTGAGGTTGAGTTTTCCTTCCCCGAGTGTTTTTGATAGGGAAGATATGAAACCAAAGCAATGAAGGGATCCCAATATCAGCTTATTATCCCAGGCCCTGCCAGTTGTGCTAGAAGATATAACTTGGAGTTGATACCCTAAAGGAGCATTCTGCTCTTCTTCATCTCTGGGAGTGGAACCTCCCCACCTAGGCACTGGCCAAGAAGCTAAAGTGTTATGAGCCGCTCCTCATTGCCCACCCCCACTCTACCCAGTGTCATGTCAGAGCCTGTCACTGCCAACTCGAGAGGGCCAATTGGTAAATGCTCAGGAATTTGACTATGGTGGGAATATGCACATCATGGAAATCAGGCCTTTCTTTATTCCTTGAAAAACCAGTTAGTAGACATTTATCAGCACTACTGTGTCACGCAAAATGGTGACATTACTATTATCTCTATTTATGAAAAAGGAAACTGAAGCACAGAAAACTTGAGCAACTGGTCAAAGATCACAGAGCTAGCTAGCCGGGCCACTGGTCTAGATCTTCTGATACTTTCTGTACTGTCACTTTATGTGAGGAGAGCAACATTTCTACTCATGGGATACCTACTTCAAGTGCAAATAGGATGTCAAGCACCATAGACTGTTGTAACTGCCTAATGGAGGCACTGAAATAATTAATTCACTCAGAATCAAAGGCCCCTACTGTGCTAGACCCTGAGCTTGGAAGCTCCTTGGCTCTAACAAGATTACAGACTAGACTCTAGTGATGGCGAACCTTTCAGGGACTGAGTGCCCAAACTCAACCCCAAACCCACTTATTTATCTCAAAGTGCCAACACTGCATTTAAACCAGAATACTGAAGTTTTAGCTTAGAAAAAACAACTCATACACCTGGCTCACATGTGAACAGAGAGGGCTCTGCGTGCTGGTTGTGGCACATGTGCCATGGATTCACCACCACTGGCCTAGAGGAAGACGCAGACAAGTCATCACAGATTTCACTGTTGTGTGGTCTGTGCAATGGGAGGATAGATATGAGGTACATCATGGAGGCACACACCCAGGACTCAGAGCTAGGATGTCTTCCTGGAAGGAGGGACTTCTAAACCGAGATCTGAAGGATAAGTCAGCTTTATCCAGACAAAGATCAAATAAGAGGATGGTGAGCGTTGAGGACAGTGTGTACTGAGGCCCAGCAGAGAGACAGAGCACTAAGGAGGTCAGGCAGCCAGCGGGCCAGGTGGGCAGAGCAAAGGTGTCTGGGAAACCATGGAGGTGGAGGGTGGTGAGCTTTTCCAGCCCAGCCTCAGACACTGGATGTGATCCCAAAGGCAAGGGGGAAGGAAGATTTTACATAGGGGAGGGATACAGTCAGCTTCACATTTTATAATTCACCCTGCTGCCATTTGGAAAACAGACTGGGTGGGCCAAGGCTAAAGACAGAGGCATGCTACAGACTGCTGGGACACAGAAATCCAGGCAGGGTGTCTGTTTGGAAGATAAAGACACAGGTTCTTCCAGTGGATGTTTTTGTCACCTGGGAGGTTGATAGTGACACTGTTGAGAACAGTTATCGGTACAATGGTTGGAAGGCTGGAGACAGGTGAGCTGAAAGACTGAGTAGGAGGAGAGGACATGCTGACAACATTTATTGGCTAGAGACAGAGCAGCTATCACATGAGGCACAGGAGGGTGTTTGCCCTCGCCACCCATCTGAGAGAGCCTTTGTTCTTTCACTGTTCCTCATATTCTCCTGCTCACTTCTGGGTGTCCAGATCCTACACTATGACATGGAAGTAGCCAACCACCTTGCGCTTCACTCCCCACAAATCAAACCTGGGTTACAGAATGTTCTCTACTTCCTCTGGCCCTCTGGCCCTCTGGCCTCCTTTGACAAAATGGTGATTTCTTTAACTCCCAATTTTAATCCTTCTTGGCCCTTTGAGGACAAAGTCTGTGTTAGTCAGCTTTCTGTTACTATAACAAATACCTGAGACAATAAACTTAGAAAGAGGAAAGGTTTATTTTGGCTCACAGTTTGGAAGTTCCAGTCCCTGACTAGTTTTGGCCTGGTGATGAGGCAGCATATTATGGGGCCAAGTTGCTCATCTGTTGGCCAGGAAGTAAAAGTGGTCAGGGGCACTTAAAAGAGGAAGGAGGCTAGGGTCCCACTATTCCTTTCAAGGGCACTCCACCAATGTCCAAAGACCTCCCATAAGGGTCCCCTCTGAAGATTCTACTACCACCTCCCAATGGTGCCAGATGGGACCAAGCCTCTGGGGGACAGTCCGAAGCCAGACATTAGCAGGTCTCTATTCTGTTCCTCAGCATATGCTTAAGGTCTGCTTCACAGTAGATACTCAATCTTTGCAGAGTGATTGATTGGTTGTCTTGATTTCATTAACCACAACTGCATAAAAATAACTTTTAGACTTTGAATTCCTAGAGGGTATTTTTTACTTAAGAAGGTATTTTTTATTAACTCAAATGAATGTCTCCTTTGAGAATGTGAAGAGAAAAGCTGGTTGGAGAGTAGAAGCACCTATGAGTTCTTTTTATCGATCTCACCCACTAGTCGAGGCTCTCAAGTCTTCCCAGAGCAAGGCGTGGATGTGTGTTGGGGTCTCTTCTCAGTGTAACTCATCGTCTTGCCCTTAAACCTGCTCTTCATTTGTGAAGTGGCATCAAGTTCACCAGATTCCCAGACCGTCACTGTGGCCACAGTTCTCCATCTCCAGTGAGGACTCAAGCCTGAGACTTGGCCATACTGAGCCCCTCAGACCCTCTGCCTCTCCTGTGAGGCTCTCCTGCTGCCTGGTTTGCCCTTTTTGTTAGACAATCCTCAGCTGTTCTTCAAGACCCTGCTCAAAGCCACTTGTTGATGGGAGCTTTCTGACTCACCTTGGCAGACTCTTTGTTGCTTCATATATTTCTGCAATAGCCCTTCACACATGATTGGGTAAGTTATCCATTTATAAGACTGTCTGCTCTTCTAAACTATAAACTATTTTTGTATAGGCTCAGTGCCTGGTACATAAATGATGTTCAATTGTATCTATAAAGTGGGTAAATGAATAAAGAAGACTTACTTCCTGGTGGGTCCCTGGAAGATGTCTGTTCTTGGATGACAACTTCCTGGCCCTCCTCAAGGCTGGGGCAGTTTGATTACCTCCCAACTGAAACCCAACTGTCTCTTGCCTATCCTGCACCATCTCATCTGCCATATGTATTTGAATACCTCTCAGGAGGGCACCTGCGAATGCTATTCCAACGTGAAACTGCTTTTGTTACACTCCCCTATAATTAGATTCCCTATATAATGGGCTTGCTAAATCTGGAACAGTTAGAGCCTATGTGGGGGCAGGAAATAAGACAGATAATACTCAGCTCAAACTTTCAATCACTCGTGAGATCTATTACAGACATAGCAGATGGTGGATGATTCTAAAAAGACTCATAGAAAGGACCCACAGGGTACACTAAGAACCAAGGCAAAACAATCAAACACGACTTACAGGGGTCAGACATGAAAACAGAAAGACACTCCTTCATTCTCCTAGTATTTATTTATGCTCTGGCTCTTCTACTTGCTGGGTATACTATAGTGAATAATATAGGCAAAAATGCTCTGCTGTCAGGGGGCTTATATCCTTACGGGAGTAGGCAGATAATTAACAGCAAACAAAATGTACAGAATTTTATTGCTTGGTGTTATGGAGAGTAATAAGGCAGAGAATAAAAAGCAGTATTAGAGGATTCTAATTGTAAATAGAGAAGCCAGGAAAAGCAACACTGAGGTAGCAATATTTAGGTGAAGAGTAACAATGGTGAAGCAATGAGCCCTGCAGCTACCTGGAGGATACACATTCCAGATAGAGGGCATGGCCTTGCAAGGGCTTGTGCTGGACCTGTGCCTAGCTTGTTTGGACAATAGCAAAGGGGCCGTTTCTAATAGGATGAGGTCAGATTATGTTGGATTTGCAGGTCATCTCAGGGACATAGACTTTTACTTGGCGAGATATAGGAATGGATTGGAAGGTCACAAACCAAGAAGTAACATCTGAGTTTAGGCAGAGGCAAAATGGATCTATTCTATCTGGCAATTCAGTGAAATGAACTGGGTTTCCTAGCCATGACTGCCAACTTTTTGGCACCAGGGACTGATTTCCTGGAAGATAGTTTTTCCATGGACCGGGGTAGGGGTGAGGATGGGGGATGGTTTTAGGATGATACAAGAGCATTACATTTATTGTGCACTCTATTTCTATTATTATTATTGTTACATCGTGTACTTTATTTTTAGCGTTATATTGGATTCTCAGAAGAAGCATGCAACCGAGAGCCCTTGCAAGTGCAGTTTACAGTAGGGTTCATGCTCCTATGGGAAACTGATGTTGCTGCTGATCTGATAGGAGACAGCTCAAGTGGTCATGAGAGTGATGCGGAGCAGCTGTACATGCATCTGTGCTGCCTGGCTCCCAACAGGCCACAGAATGGTACTGACCTGTGGCTTGGGGGAGCAGAGGCCCCTACTCTACAGGAAGACCAGACTAAACAAGACATCATAGCTCAGATTCCATGCTCATTCTCCTTCTGGTCTGCTGATATACTGCTTTCCCTAATGCAAATACATTCAACAGATCTTTGTAGTTTTTGTGTCAGCACTGAGGATGCACTGATGAACAAGGTAGATGCAAGTCTTTGCATAGATAGAGTTTGCAGTATGATGAGGCAGACAAATTTATACAAGGCCACTATGTGCTGGGCAGAAGACACTCAGAGCAACAGTAGACCTAACCTTGTCTAGGTCACAAAAGCATCTCTCCAGAGGAAGGGACATCTAAACTAAAATCTGATGGAGAAGCAGGAGGGCATTTCAGGCACAACACGTTGCACCTGGAAGGTTCTGAGATCAGGACAAGCACTGCACTTCTTGACCTTAGACATAGGATTAGTGAATGGTATGGCCGTGGTGAAGACATGGGGGACAGGCAAAGAGACATGAGGTGAATCTGGAGAGGTAGATGAGGACCAGATCATGAAGGGCTCTCTAGGAATTTATTTTAAGGGCAACAGGAAGGAACTGGGTAATGGCATGGTAAGTTCTGCATTTTGAGATCACTGTGGCTGCAATGTGGTAGATGGACTGCCAGGTGGATACTAGGAGAGACATTATGAGATCTCCAGGCAAGCAGCGATGGAGGTTTTGGCTAGCCATGTAGCAGGGGTGGGAAGAAAAATGGATTCAGGATATATTGGGAGGTGAATAAACAGAATTTGATGACTGATTAAATACAGTGGGGGTAGGGGAGTGGGAAATACCAAGGATGGCTCCCAGACTTTTGGCTTGGGTGCTGAATTCTGACATATACAATACAGGAAGATGAACAGGTTTGGTGAAGAGATGCAGGCAGTAACTTCTGGCTGCGAGGGGTTCAGGAGAGATGTGAAGCATGGAGTTGAGTACACAGATGTGAACACAGGAAATAAGGGTGGTGCACACTGGAGATACAAACTGGGAAGTCCTGGGCACAAGGACCACACCAGAAGTCTTGGACATGGATGTGACCATCAAAGAGAGAGGCACATTCAGAGAGCCCAGGGAGGGCCCACAGGGGTGCCACATGCAATGAGAGTGAGGCTCAGAGTGGTCCGCAGAAAGCCAGAGGCAGGTGGTTTCTTTAAATCTAGAGGAGAAAGGGATGGTGTGACTGATGCTGTTGCTCCCAGCTCTCGTCCCATCTTCTTGAGGTTGTAGAGGTTGCTGTGTCAACCAGGTCTGGTTTTTTAGGCTGTTTCCTCTTCAGATACAGAAAAATGGAAGTAGAAAGGCACATTTGAGACAGTGAGATGGCTCAGTGGCATAAGCGCTTGCCTGGCAGGTGCGAGGTCCTGAGTTCGACTCCCCGTACCCACAAAAAAAAAAAAAAAAAAAAAAAAAGAAAAGCACATTTCCTTGTTTACTTCCTCCTCTCTTGCTTCAAGGAACTCATGATGACTTCAGTCGTGTCTTTCTAGATGTGTGCAGCTTATAGAAGGTTTTTCTTTATTCTTCGTTTTTTTGCAGCACTGTGGGTGGAACCCAGAGCCTCAAGTATGCTAAGCAAGTGCTCCACACTGAGCTATACCCCAGGCCTAGAGAAGTCTTCTGACCCATTTAAGTTACCCCATAAATTGGAGAATAAATAATTTTCCTTTAAATCGCTTACATGACAGCATCAGTTTCTAAAAGTATTCCTTGGATCTAATGTTCTTCTCTGGGCATCTACACTGGCTCTTCCTTTTACAGGTACAGCACTAGAGCTCAGAGGTGGCTTTTTTCAAGGACACAGAGTGAGGAGGTGTGATCCAGGATTAAGCTTGAGTCTCTAGTCTCTGGTGTTTGTAGTTTTCCTCTGCCTGCGCATAGCCAAACAAAACATACCCTCAGCCATGCCCATGTGTGCAGCTCGAGGCACCTCCCTCTAAGCCACACAGGTGTATTTTCTCCAAATAATATTAATGGAAGAGACTGGAAGGAACTTAAATTGCCAAAGACAGTCTTGGAAAGACCATTGGATGCTGTTTGTCCATGCTTTCCTTTCATGTTCTGGCTCTCTACTGAAAGATTTTGCAGAAATATAAAGTAGACATGCTACTGACATTGATTTCCTGACATCGACTGAAGAACTTCACTAGAACCGAGAAGTAACACTTAGCTAACATTACACTCCATTCTCATAATCCAAAGGGTCAGAAACTATGGCAACTGGCTTCTGAACCTGTATTGCTTTTGTTACCTTAAAAGTAACATTTTTTTTCCATCGTTGGGACAAAGACAACACATACAACTTCAAGGAAGAAAGGAGAGATTTATTTTGGTTCACAGTGTCAGTGGTTTCAGTTGATGGTTGGTTGGCTCCCAGGCAAAAACATCATGGCAGAAGGGTGTGGTGGAGGAAAGCTGCTCAACTGATGGCACACAGGAAGCAGAGATTAGGGGAGAGCACCTGAGAGGAAGGGGCCAGGGACTAGTTATAGTCCTCAAGGTCACACCCTTGAGGGTGCCCAGACACCCTCAGAAGTCCACTTCACTAATCTCCTCCTAAGTATCCCTTAAACTGGTCAAGTCCATAGTTAAGATTAACCATCACCAGGGCCGGTGAGATGGCTCAGCAGCATAAGCACCTGCCTGGCAAGTGCGAGGGCCCGAGTTCGACTCCTGAAACCCACATACAAAAAAAGGGGCAGGTGATATTGCTCAGCGGCACAGGCGCCTGCTGGCGTGCTCAGTCCTGAGGTCGACCCCCGGTACTCACAAGAAAAAAAAAAAGATCAACCATCACCATTATAGTAGGCAAGCTTGGTTACAGGGAAAGGATAACATCAAAATGAAGAATTTCTCTTCAGTGAAAGACTGGTTGACAGGTTACTGACAAAGGGATAATATTTTCAATATCTAACGATGGTAATTGGTGTAGAAAAAGTTAAGAAGTCAACAGAAGGCTGGGAGTGTGGCTCAGTGGTATAGCGCTTGCCCAGCATGCGTGAGGCTCCGTGTTCTACCTCTGGTACTGCAAAAAGCAAACAAAGAAACAGTAGAAAGAAGTTGAAAGTGGAAAACAGGTTAATGGCTGTCAGATATTTGGAGAAATGCACTAATTAATAATAAAAGAAATGTTAATTTTTAAAAAATAAGATGTTGCTATAGACCTATCATAGTGACAAAACTTGTAAATTGGCATAATATTTAGTGTCCATGAGGAGGCAGGGAAAATGGAACCCTCTTGCTCACTTGGTGGAGTGAGAAGTAGTATGAGCAGTAACTCAAGGACAGTACCAACCCCAGAAGCAGTAGTCCCATAGCCGTGTCCCACCTCAGACAGCTCTCGCAAATGGCCATCTGCAGATGTGTATGAGTGTGTCCCTTACAGTGTCATATATGGTAGTTGGCAGCAGGACACAGCCTAGGAGTCACTGCTATGGGAACAGATAAGTTACACGGGTCCGTGTGCACTGGGCAGTATGGCACATTAAGTGATAAACAGTTCTTGACAACACTGGCCCAAATTAAGCAGAGCTCTGTAACACGCATTCATTAAAGTAAATACATATACAATAGTCAGAACACTGTCTACTCCTTGAGCACACCTATTTATACAAGGAAATACAGCCGCCACATTAGAATAGGTCCTGTCAGGGGACTGAGAGGAGGGAAATATGAGTCAGGATCAGAGATGAAGATGAAAAAGTGAAAAAATAACAGTACAAAACAACTGCCTTATGGTGATTCTTGGTCACAGAGTACCATAAACTGAGAGCTGCACTACATTCTCCTCCCAGGACCTGAGATCTAGAAACAAGGAAAAAGAAAGGGAACGTGTGTGTGTTGCATTTGAGCCCGGTCCCTAACCATTACACATATGACTTCTCGTCAAGTCTCAGCTTTCTCATCTGTGAAATGGAAGTAATAAACAGCTTCCCAGAAGGGACATGGTTAATTTTTTTTCTGGTACTGGGGATTGAACTTAGGACCTCATTGATGTTAGGCGAGTGCTCTACCACTGAACTACACCCTCTGTCTTGTGGCTGGTAGTGATTGAGAAAAGGAAAGCAGTCTGCCTGGCTCATAGTATGGGTACTATGGATACTAAGTTCCTTCTCCCTGCCCGGAGGTTTTTGCCTCCAAATCTCTCCTTTCAGATGGGTCCTCAGATTTTACCAGGTGCCGCTCTGTGCCCACTGCCCCCAGTGGGCCCTGCTACTCTGCCAACAAGGCAACACTGTCCTAGCCCAGACACCAGAAGAGCAACTTGGTCTCCCATAACCCCTCTCCCCAGCCCAGGGTGATCAAGGCAGGGCTGCTTTTCCTAGGTCCTGGGAACTGGCCCTGTTTTTCTGCAGCCTGATACTCTGGGTTCCTGTGCCCTTTTCCACACCAGTGAAAAGCTGGCCTGCCCCTCTCGGGGACCCTACATCCTTGTCACTTCCTTGATTCAGGCAACCTGACCAACAGCAACCTGACCAAGTCCAAGAAGTCCTCTTGGACTTCTGCAAGAGGTTTTGTTTCATCTTCTTTGATTTTACCCACTCTTTCAGAAGCCCCACTCAGAAATGAGAAGCCATTCCATGGTTCCCCAGGGTCCTTACAACAAAGTCCAGGCTTCTCCTAACAGGTACTACTCCCTGTACCTGAGTGGCCTCATCTCTCCACTTATCTAAGCACTTCAGTCTTCAGATTCAGCCATAGAAACTGTTTTGGCTTCTCTTGTGTTCTTACATAAGATGTTTGTCCAAGCTTGGTCTTCACTCATGAAACACAGTTTTGTTGACCACCTACTGGATGCCGGGTACCGTGAGAGGTTATTCTACTTCTCCTCCACAGTCTCTTCCCTCCCCCATCTTTGTCGAGTTATCTGCTGTTCCTCCTTATGAGGCTTAGACGCCCTTGTTTGCGTTTTTATAGCACCTCCTGTGTCTCTCATCACTGTGCTTTTACATGGTTTATTTTGCATTTATTTCCAGACTGAACAGGCTAGGAGCTTAGGGATCGCGTCTGATCACATCCACATCCCCAGCTCCAAGCCCGGCACGGAGCAGCCATCCACGGAACAGTTACTGAGTAAGAGGGCGATCTCCTAGCATATTATAATGCTGTCTTACCCTGCTTTTTTAGATGGGGAAGGGACCTTAGAGATACCTCAAGCCCAAGCCTTATTTTTCTTACTCTTTTTCATTTTAATGTTTTTCTACCAAAATATTATTCCCATCCTAGGAAAGTCACCATTTTAAGGCTTACAATCCGTAGTTTTTATATATTAACAAAGTTGTGCAACTATCCTCACTATCTAATTCAAAAACATTTTCATCGCGTTCAAAAGAAACAGAGTACCCACTGGCAATCTCTTCCCTCTCCTTCCCTCAGGCCTGAGCAACCACCAATCTACATTCTCACTGTCTCCATCAATCTACCTTTTTTGGACTTGGCATGTAAATAGAATCATATGGTGTGGACTCCTAAATGCAGAATTATAGACATGCACTAACATGGCTGGTTTCCTTTTCTTTGTATTAAAAAAAACAAACCAACAACAACAACAAACTAAGCCATCCTAACGCGTCTAGCCCTTTTTTTCTTACATGTATTATCCTGTGTCCTTTTATGGGAAAATAACTCAACCGAGGTATCTGCATTTGATAGTGGGCACTAGTGGGCACTAACCCATGGTGTGTCTTCCTCATTAAGGCTAAGAACTTCTACCCAGGAAGCCACTGTGTGGTGGACGAGTGGAGGGCGACAGAGCGCTTAGGCCACTGTCCATCCTCGGTGGGTGGGGCCACGGTTACTGCTGGCGAACTCTTCCCGTGGCCCATTGTGGTCCCTTAGGGAGAGAAGCCTGAAACCCCCTGCTTGGACCTCAGCTTGGTGGCCGCCCTGGGTGGCAGCAGCTGCCTGTGACACTGACCTGAGAGGGTTGGAAAAGGCCCAAACCCCTTGTCTTCCCATCGTTGTTCTAGGGCTCAGGCTGCTCTGTGCACACCTGGGGAGCATTTTGTGAGTGGGGCGCTCACACCCCCAGAGGGCCTCCAAAGGAAAACCAGAACAAAAACCAGGTTGAGCCTGAGCATCAGGGAATGACAGCGAGGCCAGAGTGCGGAGCTGGCCTTGTGCATGCGCTCTGTGGGAGCTCGAGGGCAAGGAGCCTTAGCCAACAGTAGATGCTTCTGGGGCATAGTTTTCACTGTGGCTTCACAGGCTGTTTGTGCAGCTGCAAAGGAAGCAGAGAGCTGGCGGTGACAGGGCCCCTGCGCTGCTCTGTGGCCTGCCTTGGACTGCAGAGTCGCTACTGTATTTATTTATTTAAATGAAGGATCAGTACTGGAGCTTCTGAAGTGTAGTGATACTCCTGACCCAGGACCTGGGCTTCCTGGAGCTCTGAGCCAGAACAGTGAGGGGCCCAGTGATCACTGGCTGTGGGCTGCTGATTCAGGCTCTGTAGGAGAACTACACGGCCCGCTGGGAGGCTTTCCCAGCACAGGAATCTGGCTTTGCCCAGCAGCCCCTTTCTGCCCTTCCCAGCCGGGTGCTCCCTGCACAATTCCTCCTAGGACCTACTGCAGGCGTGGTCTAAGCACTTTCACCTCTGCAGCAACATGTTGGGTTTGGTGTAATTTTTTAAAATTTTATTTATTGTTCACACCTATTTGTTATGTATTTCTGGGCTACAACATGATGTTTAGACACATGTATAATGATTGCATCAGGGTAATGAGCATAGCCATCACCTTGGATATTTATCATTTCTTTGTGTTAAGAGCACTCAAAATCCTTTCTTCTAGCTATTCTGAAATATTCAAAGTATAATTGTTAACTCTAGTCATCCTGCTATGCAAAAAAACCCAATCTTATTCCTGCTGTCTGTCAGTGTGTACCTGTGACCGCCTCCCTCCGCGTCCCCACCTCTCCCCAGATGCCAGGGGCCTCTGTCTGCTCTCTGCCTTTGTGAGAGCTGCTTCTGTAGCATCTACGCACGAATGAAGTCATGTGCTCTTCATCTCCCTGTCTTGAGAGATGATTTCTCTTGACATAATGTCCCGCTGGTTCATCCATGTTACCACATGTGATGGGATTTCATTCTCTTTTTTTATAGTTGGTTCAGTAAGCAAGGCCAGGCATACTGAGACTTGGGGGAGATGTGAGTTAGGAGGGCAATGGGGAGAATGGGGAAGTCCAGGAGCCGGCGTGCCGGTGGTGACCATTGGCGGTCAGGGCACGGCTCTGCAAGTTGTTTCCTCAGCTGAAAAGGTGGCCAGAACGCTCAGAGGTTCTCAGTCTCTCCCTACCTTGTGGTCAGAAGAGTAAAAGGATGGCCAGTAGAGGTGATGGAAAATGCTAGATGGCTTTCCAGCTTTCCTTTCCTCTCTCCCTTCCTTTCTGTTTTCTTCTTTCCCTCATTTTTCCCCCTCTCCCTTTTTCTTCCTTCCTTCCTTCTCTCCCTCCCTTCTTCCTTCTCTTCCTCCTTCCTTCCCACGTGAAAAAAGCTGTGATTGAGTGATTAGCCAAGAACCACCAAAAATGATTCGTTGGGTGCTCAGGAAAAGAGGGTCTGTAACATTGTCAGAGGAGAAGCAAAAAGATAGAATCGTTTGGGAATTGTATTCAGAGAAGCCAGTTGGAGATGAGGGAGGTAGATCTGATAGTATTTTTTAAAGAATGAAAACCTCAATCAAATGTGATATCATCTTTCATCTTCAGAGAGCTGAATGATGGTATTTATTGAAATATCAGGTTACTTGCTCCATTTTAGAAATTAAAAATTAAGTCCATGGGTATTTTTAGGCATATATTTTGCTCTCATATTGGCATTTCCATTCCATTTTCAGAGTAAAAATTCAAATGGTGAAGAGAGGGAGGGAAAGAAGAAGAGAGGAAGGGAGGGAAGGAGGGAGAGGGGAGGGAGAGGCAGAGATAGAGACAGAGACAGAGACAGAGACAGAGACAGAAACAGAGATAAAAGTGATTGGCTGCACGTAGGCAATCAGCCTGAAATGACTCGTGGACGGAAGAGGTCCCTGCTAGTATCCTAACCACACGTTCGTGGGTATAAGACACATTTTTGGTAGTTTTAGTTTTTCCAATTCTCTTCCACTGTGTATTTTCCTCTTGACTGTGTAGAAGGAGGCATGGTGGACAGAGGACCCTAAATGAAAAAAGGCACAGGAAAGAAGAAAATCTGCAGGCTTGAGAAGGGGATTTTGCTAGGACGGAGGGTGGAGGCCAGGATGGACATGGGGTTGCTTCTCTTCCTGCTCTAATCCAAGTTCAAATCAGCCAGTTCATATCTGCATGAAGGGCTGAGGGAAGACTGGGGGGACATCATCAGTCTACCTCCCCTGGGAGAGACGGTGCTTGGATTACAGCACTTGTTTCAGTTGCTTTGGTGGGTTTCCTGGCTCTTCTCTATCTTTTGTGCTTTAATTTCAGATGATTCATTTATTCAGAATACTTGTTTATAATGAACTCAATAATCAGATGGTGGCCACAGCCCTTTTTTGAGACTTTTTTGAGAGGCTGAGCCTGGGCAAAGCTACTCTGCATAGAGGCCAGGGGACTCTGTGATCCACGCTGTGGTTTGTGCTTTCTCAGCAGCAGCAATGGTGGCAACAACCAGGGATGAGGTGAAGGCTGACTCCTAGGGCTTCCCAAAGCCCTCTGTGGGGGTGTGTTGTTCAGTGGGACAGGGTGGGACAGAAAAGTCAGATCAGAGGAGAGAGAGGAGGAGCTAGAGTGCGTAACAGAGGTGGGAGGGACTCGGCAGATGAGGCAACAGTGAGTTTTCCTAAACTTCAAACTACATCTTCCAGATTGGGCCACTACCTGCTTTGATTCTTTGGGTGACTTGAGCGCCTGGCCCTTTTGCTAAAGTCTTGCTTGGACCAAGGGTGTTTTCCTCTTTTTTCTAACCCTTGTGCACCGTCATTGTATTATCTTAAAACAGAACTTACTGTATTAAAAAAAGGAAAAGCCTTAAGTTTTCCCAAAGCTCATTAAGACTCTCTTTCATCACTAAATGATGATTTACAAAATACCTTTTGGTGATTAACTTGTAGATGAAGCGAAGACATATGGATTAATTTTTCTTTCCCACCAGAGAAGTGATTGCAAATTTATTTTCTATTTTGGTGAAAATAACATATTTGAAAAAAATTATTTTACATATATATTTTTAAAAAGCTTCTCCAAACCAATGCAGAAAGATCTGGGACTGCAGTAGAATTGATCTAAAACTGGGGTTTGCACTTGAACTTGCCACCTGTTTAGACTTGGCAGTTATTTTTGCCTAGAAATCACAATGGGGTGTTAATTTACATTGCAGGAATGTGTACCCCAAACGGTGGGTCTCTCAGAGGCAACGTAGTCTTTGGGTTAAGAAGCAAGGTGTGAGGGCCGGTGAGATGGCTCAGTGGCATAAGTGCCTGCCTGGCAAGTGCAAGGTCCTGAGTTCAACTCCCGGAACCCACATACGAAAAAAGGGCCGGTAATATCGCTCAGCAGCATGGGCGCCTGCTGGTGCACGAGGTCCTGAGGTCGACCCCCGGTACCCACGAAAAAAAAAAAAAAGAAGCAAGGTGTGAGACACCTAGAACGTGGATTCATCCTCACCCGGAAGGTGTAACCACCCTCCCTCCCGACCGCCTCCAGTTGTGAAAAGGCAGCTCACCCAACTCTTCAATTGATCTGGATGAATGACTGGGTGGGGAATTGTGAAGGTTTTTTAGAGTAAAAAGCACCTTATTAATCAGAATCACTAATAGCAACAGTGAAATGTAGATCATCTGAGCAGTGGATGGGGGTGAGGCTCAGCTGCCCTTGAATTTCACGGTTTCTGCGGATGCTCGGTTCTCCTCTGGGCAACCTGGTAGGTGACTGAGTGAGTCAGAGGCGGAGGCCACAGCTCTCTTTGCTCCTGCCTGAGCGGAGAGTGTGGTGATGCCAGCCCTGGAATGGCTAGCACAGTACCTGATTGATCCAGGGCTGGGACCTGGTCCCGAGATTGCTCTGCAGAGCCAACAGCACCAAAGCCTTTGCAGAAACATCAGCAGCCTGCAGAGCTCGATGGAAGTAGATGCATGGCACCAAACATGCCTGTAAAGACCATTTCAAACAAGTTAATTGTCCTAAGAGCTGGGCACTTACCGCTGTGGGAGATAAGAGCTGCGCTAGATTGTGATCGCAGCCAGGTGCTGGAGAAGCCAGCACAGCTTGTGGGCTGAGCCCCAAGCTGGGCTGGGTGGGCGGCACTTCTGGCTTTGATGTACACACTCCCCAAGAGAGCGCCTGCTCCCTGTCTTGTGGTTCTCCAGAACAAGACCCCTTAGAAGGGAGTGGGGAATCTCTCCCTGTAATGCTGCTGAGACAGAAAAGGAAGAGTTCTGTTAGGTTCTCATCCACACAGCGCGGGTCTGCTGCTTGGGTTTTAGCCAGGCTGACGGGAGGATGGAGTGAGGTTTCTGCTTATGCTCCCGGAACTCTGCAGTGCTGGCACTGGGGACAAGTACTGGATGGACTTTGCCTCGGTACCCGACTGGGGGTAATCTGGGAGGCTCCCCTATTAAAGGACAGAGGTGGACTGCACTGGATTGAGGGACTGGGCGATATTGAACATTATCTGGGGACATGTTTGGTTGTCCCAACACAGATGTAGAGTACTGGGGTGCTCTTGGCATATAGCGCTGAGAGGCTCTGATGCTGCTAAACATTTTATGATGTCCAGGCCCCCTCCACACCAGAGTTTTCTGGTTCAAACTGTCAATAATACAGAGGTCCAAAGGGGGTGGTAGGTCGCATTTTGGACACATTTTGGTCCTTCATTGCAGAGCTATGATTTTAAAGTTCCTTCTTAGCTCTTTTTTCCTCAAAAATGCTTTTCTCTTCAAGAAATTTTTTTTTTAAAAGGGGCAGACAGTTGGAAAATAAAAGGCATGGAAAAAGTTGAGAAATTAGGGTTTAGTTTGAGAGAGAGAAAACTGAATGGTCACTTATTAGCCTTCAAGAATGGAATTGTTTGCTACATGAAGGATGCTGAGAAATGATTGTTCTCTTTCGAAGTCCATGGAAAATGAAATGGTTTTTAGTTGAGGAGGAAGGATTTGGGATCC
Source organism: Erethizon dorsatum (assembly GCA_028451465.1). Lineage (NCBI taxonomy): Eukaryota > Metazoa > Chordata > Mammalia > Rodentia > Erethizontidae > Erethizon > Erethizon dorsatum. The sequence goes on from CM051831.1 coordinate 29,263,102, forward strand.
AAGAAAGCATTCGTCTGTGTGTAACAATAAGAACTCTGTCTAGGTTTCTGAGGAAGGCTATCAGCACCGTGACAGAAAACCTTGAAGGAAAACAGATGTCACAGTATTCATCTGCCTGGGGTGACGCCTGGAACCCAGAGCGGGAAATGGGCTGAATGGCGTTTCAAGGCCCCCCTGAGTCTTGGCAGCCTGTAGCCCTCTTGCTTATCCTTTATATATTCAAGAAAATAAACAATGTCGCTACTGCTACTTTTTCCCTGAAGATTCAGACTCAGTCTTTCATCTGCTCACCTCACCCACTGTCTATCTATACCTGTTAATAGCCATGTGCATGGCTGCTGGCCTTCTGCTCACCCTTCTCCTCCTCCGCCCCCTGTTCCATCTCTTTGCCTCCTGGGATCTCGGACCATTGGATGAGGACTTTCCAGCACCAGTGGATGCTGAGTGTGATAAGCCAGGTGCTTACCTGTCTATTGACCCCAGTGTGATTGAAGCCTTGGCTAGGAAACTTTGGCAAAACACATTAGCATTGAATTTTGCTGCTTTGTTGGATCGCGATGGTGTATCTAATTTGCTGACCAATATCATTATCCTTATATCTTTCTTGATGTTCCTCCAAATCTCGCCTGCCTGCCAAAGTTCTGGGATTGAGATTATTATTTCCCTTAGAAAGTCTTTTTTTGGATGGATTTTATTATTATTATTCTTATTTTCTTTTTCTTTATGTGGGTACCGGGAACTGAACTCAGGACCTCGTGCTTGCCAGGCAGGCGCTTATGCCGCTGAGCTACGTCACCGGCCCTGATTTTATTATTTTTTGTGTGGGTGATCTTTGCCCCATGTTTACTACAAAGGAGGGAGGAAATAGGTTGATGTACTTTCTCTGCAAAATTTTAATGAATAAAAAGGTGAATCGTCTCTCTCCTCCCCACCTTATGTCTTCTACTTCTAGCCAAGGGTTTATTTCCTAATATCCTGGGCACAGTGCTTGTATTCCTGTATGGACCAGTTCGTTGTCTGCATCTAGAGAAAATTCTGTTTCATGACCGTAGACTTGGCTCTTCCCCGGGCTGACCACCTTGCAAATATTTTTGGTTGGCAGAAGTTAGAGAATTTGAACGATTTTGGAGAAACGTGCCCTGGGGAGTACATATGCTCCCTTTCGTGACTCATTAGAATTGTCTTTCCTTTTGGACCATTTTTTCTCACCCCATTGACTGAGTGCAGGTGTTGAAGTCAGTCAGACCTGGGTCTAATCCTGCTCTTCTACTCACTCTAAGACCTTAGGTAAGTTACATAACCTTTCTATGTATCAGTTTCCGCATCTGTAAAATGGGGTTAATGATACCTTCCTCAGAGGGTTCTCATGGGAGTCAGTGAAATAAAGATCAATTTTGTAGCATGGTGCTAACATAAGTAATCTCTTGATAACACCCTGGGTTTAATAGCTACCTAAGGAGGCCTGAACAAAGGAGAGATATGTTAAAAGTTAAGATGTTAGAAACCTGCAGGATAGCTGAATATGAATACTGTGATGTAGCTGAGAACTCCGCCTCTTACCCATTTCTCCATCCCAACCCCCCAAATGTGACCTTGAGCGGAGCCATCATGCTCTCTATGGGAGACCATGGATAGCAGGGCAGGAGGCCCGGCCCTTGGCGAGGTATGCTGTGCCTGTCCCTGTGACGTTCCCTCGGTTGTCACATCTTGCTGGACATCATGGCCCATTTGCTGCTTGCATGCCATCTTTCCTTGCAGTCACCATTGATTCAGCACAGTCATTTTGGTGAGCTGTAGCTTTTGCTATGGTCCGCAAACCTTCTATTCATGGCTTTTAGATATGTTGATGGGTCTGGCCTCTCACACTTTAGGAGGAACTCACTGGTCTAGATGTCAGCAGGGGCACAGGCATTTTGTTCCTAGGCTTTAGGGTGCTGCAGTTGTTTACCACTGACTCAGTGGCAGGACTCAATACCAGGAGCAACATCAGCAGTTTCTTGCACTTTGGTGATGGAGATGATCTGCACCTTTGTGCCTTTCTTATCCCCTGAGTCCTTTCCTTGCCTAGATGATTTATGGGATGGACGTCTAAGTAGCCTAGCTAGGGAAATATGCACGAATTGGGAACATTTGAGGTGTGGGTGTGTGTGTCTGTTTCATTAGTCTCATTAGATGTGTGTGTGCATGCACCTGCTCCATCCATATGAGGTTTCTGATATCCTGAGAGGCTCATTCTGCTGCTAACTGGTTGTCCTTTAACCTTTTTTCCTGTTCTATTTTTTATTAGCACATGTTTGCAGTACATGTATTTTACAATCATCTTGGGCATTGGTACATGTACATAACACAACTTGCTTCCTTTTTCTAATTCCCTTCCACCCCCTCCCTCCTCCTCTAATTTCTGTATCCCAATTTTCATTCTTGTTGATATTATTAATCTTAGCTCATAAAAGAAAATTCTTCGCTCATGTTTGTGGCATATGATGTTTATATTCATTGAGGTTGTTAGGTTCCTGTACGTGACATATCTTTATTCTCCTTATTTCCCCTGCTGCTCCTTCTCACCCCTCATCCTTGGTCTCTTGTACTCCTTCCCATTTACGAGAGATCCATCCCCTTGTCTCCTTCTATCTATGCTCTATTGACCTATTCGTTTGTACTTTGCCTTACTCAAGTGAGAGATAGCATACAGTGTTTAAGCTTGTGTGTCTGGTTTATTTCATTCAACATTGTATTTTCCAGATGCATACATTTTCCTACAAATGTCCCCAATTTGTCCTTCTTTATAGCCAAGTAGAATTCCATTATATGTAGATACCATATTTTCTTTATCCAGTTGTCTCTTGATGGGTATATAGGCTGCTTCCAGAATTTAGCTATTATGAATTGTGCTGCTACCTTAATAAGATAATTCTGGGGTATTGGAGACCAATGGAAATTCTGGGGTATTGGAGACCAATAGAAGAAGGGCTTAAGGAATTTCATAGTTTCAGCTATTGCAACTGGTTAGGAAGCCAAACCCAAGTAATCGTCAGGAATGGAGGGATAGAGAGCTATGGGAAAGTGGGGGCAGTTTGCAAAGAGTCAGCAGGCTCTCCTGTAGCCCCCCTTAGGCTATATAGTATTCCAGACCCCTCACTTTAACCCAGACTTGAGGATCAGCCCAGCAATTCTACCAGCTCACAAATGCTTCCAGGAGTCCCATGCTTCCAGGGTTTGTCAAGAGAGGGCAACGCCTGGCGTTTTGCAACCTCTGTAACCGCACTAGTGTGTGCTCCTTTGCAAACAAGCAGGGCCTGGCCACGTGGAGTCTGTTTGCTCTTACAGCAGCTGTAGCTCCATGGCCACCAGGGAGCAAAGAAGATGAAGAGCAAGGCTGAGAGTCAGGTGGTGTGCGTTCCTGGCAGGACCTGCTGACTCCCGTCCCTTTGATGTTTCTTTGCCTACAGTGTTTTTGTATTAGTACTTAGGCCAGCAGAAAAACCCAGCTCCATTTATTTCTGTTCAACAGAGTTCCAGTTTTAAGTCAAGATAGGAAATGCTTCGCTGAATGTCCCTGTCCTGGTTACTTTTCTCATTGCTGAGATAAAATACCTAACACTCAAAGGTAAAGGAGGAAAGTTTTATTTTGCTCACAGTTCGTAGAGGTTTCAGTCCAGTCAGCTGATTCCAAGGCAGGGTGGCATGGCAGAGGGGCATTGAAGAAAAGAAACAGCTCATGGCAGGCAGGCAGAAGGCTTTGAAGTAGGGAAGCAACAACAGCTCAAGGCTTCTTTCGGTCCCTTATATTTCCTCCAGGGCAGGTAGCACTCACACTCAGGGTGGGGCACTCCTAATTCGAGGATCACACCCTTAATCCCAGCATCACATCCTTGATCCCAGCATCACACACACTCTAGATCCAGCCACCTCTGAAAAGCCCCACCTATGACCACATGAGGCTTTGGGGAACATCTAGACAAAAGCCATAACAGTCTATGACTGTAGAGGCTTGAGAGACAGAGGACATAGTCTCCACCTAGAAAGTTCCACGTGGCATAGGAGTGCATGAGAATGGCTACAGCTTAGCGTGATATGATGTGTGCCTGAGCAAGGCACCCAAGAGGGCTAAGGAAGGCAGGGTAGAGATGCCTGCCCGGGCTGCTGGAGGGCGGGGTGTGTGGGGCAGGATGCAAGGGAACAAGGAGGCTCTCAGGAGGTGAAAAGCCAAGACGCACTTGGAGTAAGAGGGGGAGATGTGTGAAGCCAGAAGTGTGTGGAGCCCTATTACATTTGCAGAGCCACCACGTAGTTCCATACGTGTAACAGGGTGGGACTGGGGAAGGAGCGGGCACAGAAAGGAAAAATGGGGAGGGGAGGAGTTGGGAGAGACAAGCACCAGGCAGGACTTGAAGGAGCTCATGGCCCAAAGGAATGGTAACATGTAGATGACGGGGGTGTCTATAAGTGTACACAACTTCTTCCATCTCAGGGACTGGAAGCTGGGAGCAAAACTACGTTGACTGAAAGTCTTCACTTTGCATTGGTTGAAGTTGTTTAGTAAGAGGAATCAAGGGTCCCCATTTCCAGATGGAACATAAATAAACTGTGGTGTCAAACAGGACATTACTGATGGACTGGGACTCCAAGTCACGATCTCTGAACACCCTGCCTGGGAGTGTACTGGTCCTCTACTCTCTTTTTCTTTTCTTTTTTTACAATGCTGGGTATTGAACCCCGGCCCCCAATATTTTTGAGACACGTCTCGCTGTGTGTGTAAATTGCCCAGGCTGGGCTCGAATTTGTGATCCTCCTGCCTCAGCCTCCCATAGTGCTAGGATTACAGGTGTGTGCCACCATGCCTGGCTGCTCCTCTACTCTTCCTCTTGGGTGGATCCTTCAAAGGGTTAACAGCATGAACAAGGATGCTGTGTGGTATGTGCAAAAATCTTATGAAGTAAAGCACCCAGAAATGCTCAGGCAGAGAGCAGAGGGAGCAGAAATATGCAGAGTAACTGTGCATTGAACTGTAGTTAGAGAGGATGTGAATGACTCACTCTTGAGCTGAGAACTAAGCAGAGGTGGGGAGCATGATTGCTGCTTGCTGGTAGGAAAGGTACAGGCAATGTCAAAAATCTGCATTCAATTCATTTCAGACCATTTATGGATTAAGGCTAAATTCTGAGGTGGACACAAAGAATTTAACCACAGGGGGAAGTGGACTTTGAAGGATCAGTCACCACCATCAGCAGGGATTCAAGCGGAAGTATGCTTGTAATAGAGCAGAGGCCAGGGAATACTGTCTTTGCTGGTATCGCCGTGGATTCAGAGGGTGTCAGAGTTTAGTTGTTCTGGCTAATGTTTGTTAAGTACTCTGAATATGACAGGCACGGTGCTGAAGCCTGACATGCCTACCATCCCTCCTCGCAGCAGCCCCGGGGTGGAGGAGAACTTATTATTAACCTTCTTCCCCTCCTTTTTCTTGTGACACTGGGGACTGGACCTAGGGCCTGCACGCTGACCAATATTTCAACCCCCCACCTCCTTTTTCTTTTGAGACAGGGTCTTGCTAAGTAGATGAGTTGCCCAGTCTGAGCTTGAACTTGTGCCCCTTCTGCCCCAGCCTCCTAGACTGCTGGGATTATAGGCTAGCACCAGCATAACATCACAATTTTACAGATGCAAAATCGAAGCTGCAGAGCTTATGTAACTTCCCCAGGGTTACACAACTAGCGGATCAAAGAGTAAAAGTCCAGATCCGGGTAGTGTAGCTCCAGAGTCCTTCTTAACTATCACACTATGTCTTCTCTCAAAAGGGTCCGTTTAAGCGAGGTTGAACGGTTGGAAAATATAGAAATGGATGTGCTTGCTGGTCCGGGGTGTTTGTGGGTGCATCTGAAAATTTATACTGCATTTAGGATAATAAAGTAGTAAGAAAAAACCGCACCCCCATCCCAGAGCTGGAAGCAGGAAGACTGAGCCTCCTGGTGAGGAGGGGTGCGCGAGAGGTGGGGAGGGGACTGAGGTCCCCTGTGAGAAGAGGACTCTCCAGGGACAGTCTGTGTCAGCAGTGCAGGTGTCACATGTCCTATACAACACAACAGTCCTGCCACAGCACCCCTAGCTCCATCTTCTAGACTCTGCCATGGTGATTAGAGCCTCTCTGTGGTCAAAACCAGTGCGGTTCTGGCCAGCCAGAGAGAGCCAGGGCAGAGGTGACCTCAGAGCCCTCTCACTATCTGTAGCTTCCTGAAGGGCACGCGCTGTGTGTAGTTCTGTTTTTTCAAAGCTGCACAGACAGTGAAGACTGGAGAAAAACTTCAGCCTCCGGGGCACCTGCCATTCCTCATAGACGGAGAAAAGCCTCAGAAGGAGAGGGCATGCGGGCCGCCCAGCTGACGGGGAGCAGGGGCACAAGGTCCCAGTTGTCCTGGGTCCTGCACAGCACCTTCAAGCTAACTTGCCTGTAGGTCTCCTTTAGGAAGGGCGCAATCCAGAGCCAGTTAAATTGCTGGTTATCGATCCTGACCAGTGAGTTCCTGAATGAACAGTTTCTTTTTAAAATTCGTTTGCTTTATTTCCTGAATTTCTTTTTTTTTCTGCCTTCATCCTTGTCCTCATATTTATAGTCTCTCCTGGGTGCTCATGTTTCTTTCGCTCCTTTTTCATGATTCTACTTCATCTCTTCTCTCCATCCCCTCTCCCTCTTCTCTCTCTCTCTCACACATACACACACACACACGCCCACACTCACGCTGGCTCACGTTCTCTCTAGATTTAGAGAGAGACAGAGACAGACTGGCTCCATCCTCTCCCCCTCAGGAGTGCTAAAAACCCGTCCATCTGTTGCAGATCTGCTTATTATTTGAAATTTGCCTTATGGAGAAAGAGGGAGGCTAGGATTCCTATATTCTCTCATTCTTCTCTTGAAATACAGGGAAGTGACTATTTCTCACCTAATCAGCACATTAATAAAAGCTTGGCAGGGCCTGAGGAAGACATTTTGATGTCCTCCTTTTAGGAGAATTAGTAGAGTGCCTTTTGCAGATGGGCACTTCACGCGATTTTGATGACTGAAGGGATGCGTGCTGGTCGCGGCTTCATTGCCAGCTCGCTTGCCTTCCTCGGACATCCGTTTTCCTTTGCAGCACCATGTGCCTGTGTGGAAACGTGGAGGTACTGTGAGGAGGAGAGGAGGGTAGAGCAGTCAGTCAGGAACCTGGGCTGGATGTGGAGTCTGAGGCAGGATCAGGGCCGGGACTACAGGCTTCCTGTCAGGTGGAGTGTGAGCAGCAGTGTCCAAGGATTCAGGGAGACCCTTCTGTCTACTAGGGTGCACCCTCCCCACAATTCAGTCTTTCCTGATGGTGCTGGAATGAGGTCTCACTGGCTAGAGCTCCTCGGTAGAACCTTCTCTTCCTGCCTGGACCCCTCAGGGGTGGCTAGGTGCAGTTCTTCCTTCCTAACACCACCCCATGCTGATCCAATGTTGCATAGGGCTTTCCAATAGACTCCGCTTGGTGTCTCCATCATGGTCCCGCACATAACCTCTTCCTCTTTGCTGAGCTACTGGCTCTCTGTTAATGCAGAGCTGCATAAGTTCAGCTCTCTGCGGTCCGATTTTTTCCCCATCCTGTCTGTTGCCTGTCCAGGATGCAGGCAGAATCCCACCTCAGCCCACTGTGGTTCCAAGCCTTCCCCCAGGCCCCCTGCCACACCCACACCCTTTGCTGCTTTTCTCCTTCCAGACCATAAAACCAGGGCTCCCAAGCTGGAGGCTCTTGTGTGACGCTGGACAGTGCTCTCATGTTGTCTTGAAAGGGAGGCCATAGCCAGCTCTGTCCTTCACAGCTAGACTCCGTGTTGACATGCTGATGAAGGTGTTTTGTAAGACAGAATGTTCTAGGAAGGACACATATTTTTAGCCCTTGTCTTGGGGGGTCTTGGAGTTAGTGTTGTAACAGTTGGATTGTGAGTAATTCTGCATCCACCCTCCTCGGGAGTCAATGAGCTTATCTTGTTGACTAGTGTTAGCAATATCCTAGGATGCTCTGAAGTCAAATTCTTCTCTCCATAGGGGTTAAATCTAAATAGTCTTCCTTACCCTACTCATTCATCTCCGAAGATAACCTACTTGCGTGGGTTCCTGAATGTATTCAGGCTGCTTTAATAAACTTCCATAGACTGGGCAGCTTATAAACAATAGAAATTTGTTCCTCACAGTTCTAGAATCTAGAGGTCCAGGATCAGGGTGCCAGGATGTTTGAGTTCAGGCACATGCCCACTTCCTGTTCACAGACTGTCACCTCCTCAGTGAGTCCTGACTTGGAGGAAAGGACACGAATGCTCTCATGGGTCTCTTTTTAGGATTGCACTAGTCCTTCTCATAAAGGCTCTGTTGTCTCTATTGTCATGACCTAATCCACTCCAAAGGGACCACCTCCCAACACCATCACACTGGGGATTAGATTTTCACTTATAAACATTGCATCTGTACTCACAAAACTGAATTTTTTGGGCATTTTTCTGAAGCTTACTTTCCTCAAAAAAGAGTCGGGGGTTGTAAGTTAAAGCGAGCCTTGCTTCCATGTCTCTTTGCCCCTTTGGAGGAAATCTTTACCTAAAGCAGAACTGCCCTGCACTGGGCAGGTGGGAAGACGTCTGCTGTGAGTCCAGGAGTCTGGTGTCCTCCAGCACTTGGCCCAGAAAAGAAAGTGGGTTGTCTGAGGTCCTGCAGCAAGTGGTGGCCGCACTGGTTAGGAGCCCAGCTCTGAGGGTCAGGGCTCAGCTAGTGAATCTTCCACAGTACTGATGTGTGGGAGGTTGGGGAGACACCGTGGCTGCAGAAGTCCTCGCTGTGGCCTGGCCTGCAGCCTGGGGCAGGCAGAGCCACCAAGCACCCACTCATTGTCCCTGTGGTTCTGCAGTTGAGCATCATGCAACTGCTGGACTCTGCCCAGGGCAGAGTTGGAATTGTGGCTTTCCTTTAGAGAGCAGATTTGCTTGTTTTGTTCAGATTTTCTTCCTTCTTCCAGAGGACACCAACAAACAATCCCTGCCTTCAAGAGCAACATTAGTAGCTGGGTATGGTGGCGCATACCTGTAATCCCAGCACTCTGGGAGGCTGAGGCAGGAGGATTGCCACTTAGAGGTTAGCCTGGACATCTCAGCAACTTAGCAAGACCCTCTTTCAAGATAAAAATTACAAAAGGGCTTTGTAGGCTTAATGCGAAGGCCCTGAGTTCAATCCCCAGTACAAAAAGAAAAAAAAAAAAAAGCAACATTGGTGAGCTTCACAGAATATATTTTTCACTGGGACAGATGTGGGGCTCTTGGAGCGAGCCATGTCCACTCACTAAAGGACAGAGCAGAGGCTCTGGCTTGGTGGGTGGCAGAGGCAAGGTCTGTCCTTAGCTCTGTTGCTGTGGCTTCTTGCTCCTCTTGGTTCAAGCAGCCATTAGCATCTGCATACTGTCCCCTGTTCTAGGCATTGCAGCCATGTCTCTCCCATGAGAAGGGCCTTGGTGGCATGGAGTTTGAGCAGAGAATCCTGGAATATCTAAACGTGTATCAGTCGTGTCCAGTTGGGAAACAAACAGCACATTCCAATGAGGCAATTGAGGCGAGTTTGATAAAGAAATATTTTCAGTGGAGGTGATAAGGTATGGGGCACCCGTGGTCTCAGAGTCCCTCAGTCTCCCCCCAGGAAGCCCTCTTATCCCTTGAAGAGAGGAAGCTTGGTGGCTGGGAATCTTCCTCTTCCTCCTCTAGATTCACTTTCCAGGTTTCTTCACCTGCTCCGTCACCTCAAGATGCCAAGGAATGCCTCACCTGGGCCACCTTGTCTCACACAAATGCGGCAGGAGAGTGGAGTAGTCTCCTGATCCCTGTTCCCCTGGCTTTCCCTGATGGGTCATTGTGGGCTGACCATATTTGTCCCCTGAGGCCACAGCTCCTGCCAGGTAGCCCTCCCACACCATCCTTCTGGGTTCTGGTACCACTTCCTCTCCCTCTCATTTCAAGCCTAAAGATATGAGCAACAGAACCCTTTCTCCCCTAAGAAACTCAGAGGCTTGTGGGAGAATATATTAGTTAATTATCTGTTGCTATAACAAAATACTTGAGGCTGAAAACTTCATAGAGAAAAGAGGTCTATTTGCCCACAGTTCTGGAAGTCCAGGAGTGTGATGCCAACATCTGCTTGGCTCTTGCTTCTGTTACTGCATGGTGGGTGGCATCATGGTGGGAATGTATTCAAGAGGGAAAGATCACAGGGAGAGACAGGAAGCCATAGGAATTCAGGGGCCTTGCTCACTTTTTATAAGAACCTGCTCTCGAAGAAGTATCCTATAAGAAGTACATTAATTCCTTCTGGGGTGATGTCTCCTGAAGGTTCCACTAGGCCCTGCCTTTTAAAGCATCCACGATGTCCCAACACTGCCACACTGGGCTTCTAGCACAGAACTCTGGAGGACATACTCACACCGCATCAAGGAGGTATTTGCTCACACCAGGGATCACCATGCAGTGAGAGGGGTCTGCGGTGCTGTGGGAGTGTCATAGCACGACCCCCTCACTGTCTGCAGAGACAGCAGGGACAGAAGGCGGCTCAGCAGCAAGAACACTTGATTTGAGCCTTGGCAAGATCTGGTGGACAAGGTTAGTACCCAAATATAGGCAGCAGGAAGAGCACGGGCACAGGCGCTGCTGAAAATGGAAATGACAAGTGTGTTTAAGAACCGTGCTGGGCTGGTGAGATGGCTCAGAGCGTAAGCGTCTGCCTGGCAGGCGCGAGGGCCCAGTTCGACTCCTGGAACCCACATACTAAGAAAGGGCCGGTGATATCACTTAGCGGCACGGGCGCCTGCTGGCACACGAGGTCCTGAGGTTGACCCCCAGTACCCACAAAAAAAAAAAAAGAACCATGAGTTCCCCTTTATTGCAGATAGTAGAAACTAAACTTGACATAGTTAAAGAGAAAGAAAACATCTTTTTAAATGCATTAGTTCAGTCTTTAAAGTCCAGGGGCTGGTTGGGTGTGGTGGCATATGCCTGTCATCCCTGGGAGGCTGAGACAGGGGCATCACAGTGAGTTTGAAGCCAGCCTCAACTACATAATGAGTTCAAGTCCAACCTGAACTATATAGCGAGACCCTGTCTCAACAAGAACAAAAACCAAAAAGTCCAGGGGCCTCACGCATGGTTGTCTCCAGGTACTTAAATGCAATTATCAGGCTTTATCTTTCTCTCATCTTTCTCCATTTCAGCCCTGTAGTCTCCTAGGTCAGCTCACATCCTAGGCAGCCTTTCTGCCCTGTAGGGGTTGGAGTGGGGAATGGGGAAGAAGAGAAGGGAGACAGAGTTCCTTAAGGATTAGGCTTGTGTGTTGAACTTATGCATCTAGACAAGGAAAGATTCTTCTCTCCCAGCATCCAGGTGGCAAGTGCTATGACAAGTTAGGCCCCCTGGGGTTACCAGGCCTCCCAGTTGTGAGGAGAGGAAGGGGAGGCTTTGGCAGGTACTGAGCCCAGGTTGCCTTTGGGCCCTGGGGCACAGGGCCATACCCCTTGGCCACTTAAGTTCCCTCTAGGAGAGAATTTTACTACTTGAACAAGAAGTATATATTAGCCTTTCATTGGTATAACATAACACTTGACACAATTAACTTACAGAGAGAAAAGCTTTATTTGGGCACATGGTTTAAAAGTTCCAGTCCCTAAGAGATAGCTCCACTGTTCCAGGCCTCTGGTGAGGGACCACATCATGAAAACAGCACATGGCAGAACGAGCTGCTCACCGTGGGAGTCGGGAAAGGCAGGAGGAAGAAGTGGGGTGGGGTCCCACTATCTCCTCCAGGGAGACCTCCCGCTACACCCTGCTGTAGTGAGAGGGGAAGGTAGAGCATTCTGGGAACTCCAAAAATGTCTGCATCCCAGTGAATGTCATCGGGTACAGCTAGACAGGGGTCCAGGAAGCAGGGCTTCCCTTGTGGCACTGGGCAGCCCCTGAAGAATTGTAAACAGAAGAAAGACTTAGTCAGACTTATGTATTTGAAGTTTAATCAGAAAAGGAAAACTCTCCAATTATAAAAGTAGTAATACTAAAAAGCTGCATAATACCTTCTGAACCAAAGAGCGATGTGCTTGGGATTCCCTGCTGTTTGAGTCTCCCTGTCCTGTTCCCAGAATCTACTCAGGACACCAACTGTATCATTTAGGGTCAGCGCATGATCTGCCAGGGTATATTTTCAGACTACATTAGAATTCTTCCCAGAGCAGGGCCTGATCCTTTTACACTGGGGGCTTGAGGGCTAATGTGTCCGAATGCCGGCTGGGCTCAAGTTCGGCTGGCTCACTGGAGCCAGGAGCATTTTCAGGCAGATGCTGGCTGGGATGCTGACAGGCAGCCTCCTGAGTGGCTGCTCAGGGTGACCCCCACCCTCAGTGGCCACCTGTGAGTCACCCTGGGCTGTCACTCTCTGAGCAGGTGCTAAGCCGCACGTTCCCTCTGCTCTTCCCGTGGCAGGCAAGCACTACTGACACTGTTTAATTGCACAATCATTTTTCATTTGTCAAGACCCACCTGTCTCCATGCAAAATAGAGACTGACAGTCATCTGGGGGTGGACATGCTTGAGCGCGGAGGAAGCAGAGACATTTTGCTGAGAGTGACTGCGGGAGCATGGGGAGCAGGAGCTTCTAGAAGAGTGTGATGGGAGAGGGAGGGGCTGAGGGCCTGGATTCAACTCCAGGCTGCCCCTTATGACTGTGGGTTAAATTGTGGGTATTGAGTACTTGTTTCAGAGACAGGAAACGGAGTAAGTCAGGGTATAATAGTGTTACCCTAGTACCAAAGGCATAAAGATTCTATTACAAACACAAACAAGTACAAATCTGTATTCTTACAAACCCATGTCCATTAAAACCCAGAACTAATATTTCATACTTAATTGTGAATGTTTTCTTGGTATTCAGGTGTATTAGTGAGATTTCCTATTGCTAGGACAAAGTACCAGACCCCCACAATATGAAGGAAGGCAGGCTGCTTGATTTCTCCAACCTTAAATTTTCGTACCTGTAAGATGTGAGATCAGAGCACCCACTCCCCTGATGGATAGAATGAGATGGTTTTAAAAAGCCCACAGCGCGGTGTTCAGGCCAAGAACTGTCAACTTGGGCGGTGCCCCATTTCCATGTTCTTGATTAGACCTTCATGTGCTTGATGTCATCTCCCTTGGGTGCTGCACTCTCAGTGCATGGCTGGGTTAGGTGGGTCGCAGCTGGATGGACAAGTTGACAAAATTTCACTGTGGCCTTGGCCTTCTCTGAAAGAATGTCCTCCTCATTGCAAATTCCCAGTATGTCTAAAGATAATCCCAGAGCTGGAAGGGATGGCAGTTGATTTAATTTGCAGGAATTCTTGATAAATACATATTTTCACTTAAACTTACCTGCATGGTCACAAGTAGGGTTGAGTACCCCAGACCCCTCCCACAGAGGAAGAGGAAGAGGCTTAGCATCTGTGCCCTCAGCTCACACCAACAAGGCCAGGACCAAACCTGCCACTTCCTATTACACCCCTCTCACTCAGTGGTACAACTGGGTACCCACCTGTGCAGGCTGAAGGTCCCTGGGAATCTTAGTCACTTTCCCACCACTGGGGCAAAATACCAGACATCTACAACTTAGAGGAGGAGAGATTTATGTTGCTTCGTGGTTTCAGTCCATGGTCATCTGGGTCCCAAGCAGAAGCAGCATGGTGGAAGGAAGCTGTTCAAACCATGGCAGCCAGGTAGCAGAGAGAAGAGGGAGGAGCCGGGACAGGAATACACCCTTCCGGTCATGCCCCCGTTACCACCTCCAGCCAGGCCCCATCTCTGAACAGCATATTTGCTAGGAACTCACTAATCAGTGAATCCACTGATGAGCACAGCAACCCCACCATCCGATCACCTTCCAGAAGCCCCACCTCTGAACCCATGAGAATTTGGGGGCACATTCTGGATCTAAACTGTAACACCAGGCCCTCTGCTGCCCCTCTCTCCTCCCATCCAGTGAGACGTGAAGGTACATTCAACACATCCCAACAAAACCCATCTCACTCTCGCCCATCTTGCACCCCTCCGCCATTTCCACTGAATCCAAACCGTCCTAATTTCTCCTTTGACCACCTAAGCCGCTTCCCATCTTCTCTCATTACTTCTCTCTTGCTACCGTAGTTCCTACTCATGGCAATTAAAACTTGGATTAGGACTATGAATGAGATCATTTTACTCTCTGCTATAACTCTTCAGGGTTTCCCATCAGAGGAAAAGTCTAAGCTCCTACTTGTGTCCTTAACACTTCATGACAGCCTCACCCTCTCACCTGAGCTCATGCTGCTTCAGCCTCTATGCACTTCTTGGGGTTCCTTGAGCTCTGTGCATTCACCCTAGCCTCATAACCTTTGTATACACTGTTCCCTTTGTATACACAGGAACAGTGTTGCATTCTCCTTCCAGATCTTTTTTCATACTTTATTCAGGTCTCGGCACAGCCACTGCCTCCTTGGAAAGTTCCCCCAACCACTCTAAAATAGCAACCCTCCCTATCATTCTCTTCTCCTTTATCCCATTTAAAAATGTTGCTTATGGGGCCGGTGAGATGGCTCAGCAGCATAAGCACCTGCCTGGCAAGCACAAGGTCCTGAGTTCGACTCCCGGTACCCACACACACACACACAAAATGTTGCTTATTACATCTTAACATCATAGAATGCATTTCTAAATGCTTTTGTCTGTTTCATTTACTGCTTTCCCCCCATACCTAGCACAGGGCCTGATATAGAGCGGACCTTAACGTATGTGCACTGAGTAAATCAATCTCTGTAGTCAGGCAAGTCTCTCCTGGGTGGCAGAGACCGTGAATGGGTGAAGGATGCCCAGGGCTGCCACTGCGAGGATTGTGGGCAAATAGTGAAAGCTCCAGACTTGCAATAAGAGAGGTGGAGGAGGAGAGAAGAATGCTTGAGTGAATTCCGTGGGTGGGGTCTGGACAGGGTGTGCTCGCTCTTCCGACTTGGGTTTATTTATCTGTCCACTCTCAGGGTGGCATGGATGTACTAAGTCACAAATGCGAATCCCACTGAGTGTTTAGATCTTAGTCATCATCATGCGACAAGCTCTGTTTGTTTTGCCTAATGGAGTTAAACTACCCAAAACATTTATTTTCTTTCTATTTTTCTTTATTCCTTCCTTCTTTTTTTAGGGATATGATATAAAATACACAGTGTGATAAAAAATATGGTAAATGTCTTTAATTTTTTAAAAAATTTTATTACAGTAAGGCTCATTGCCGTTGCCATTAATGCCCCTGAAAATATTCCTGGGCTGAATAAGAATGGACTTTTCTCTACGCATGTTATCAAGTGTCCTCTGGGAAAGTAGTGTGAACACGAGGAGTACAAACCTCTTCTAGACCCCAGTCTCTGAGAGCCACAGGGAGGCCTCTTCTCCTTTCCTCACTATTTCCCCTTGGCTGAAGGAAAAGCTAACGTGTATCCCTCAGTATCAGGGGTGAACTGATTCCTGGCCCCTTTAGGTACCAAAACGCGCTAAAGCTCCAGTCCCTTACATTAAATGGCATAGAATTTGTGTATAATCTAAGCGCACCCTTACACAAACAGTACCTTAAATCATCTCTCGGTTACTTTATTACCTACTACAGTATAAATGCTACATGAACAGTTACTACACTGTAGTATTCATGGGAGAATGATAAGAAAAATATCCTTTCTCACCAAAGAAGAGAACTGTGCTGTCAAATTCCTTACGAAATGAGACTCCTAGGGCTGTGATAGTGTCCGGGTGGCAGCTCCATAAACTTCTACTCTTCAATCACAAAAATCCTCATGCTTTTGCTCATCCTAGGAGTCACTTTACCATCTCTTGCTCATCATCTTTTTATCTTCAGTGAGTGAATGGTTTCCTTAGTTACATGTTGTGGCGGATGCAATTTCAGAACCACGTGGTCACTGCGCGCTCTGTGGTCAAGAGGTTTGTCTCTTAAACTTGAGTGCACTTGAGACACATGAAGGGAACTTGTCAAAACCCAGATCACAGGCACAGCCTTTGAGGCTCTGATTCAGGTGTTCTGGAGGTGAGATCAGAAGCGTGCACTTTGGATCCACTCCTTCGGGGTCTCTGACGCAGTTATTCTTTGAAAACCAGCTCATGATCCGAGCAGTAACCATGTCTGACTGCGGAGGTGGGCATGGATTCTACCACACAGCAGGACTCCATAACTGTTTAGTGACTAAATGTGTCAACCGTTCATTTGAGAACAGACTGATACTGAGATTTTTAAAGTGGCTTTTCTATCACTACAAGGAACGGATAAGATTATTTTTACATGTTCTTAAAAGACAGGGCATGGGCCGGTGAGATGGCTCAGCGGCTTAAGCAACTGCCCGGCAAGCGCGAGGGCCCGAGTTCGACTCCTGGAACCCACATACGAAAAAGGGGCCGGTGATATCGCTCAGCGGCACGGGCACCTGCTGGTGCGCGAGGTCCTGAGGTTGACCCCCCGGTACCCAGAAAAAAAAAAAAAAAAGGACAGGGCAAAGATTTGCCCACAGGTCTGCGGTGGGGAAGTTGAGCTCTGATAACTGCAGCATGTTGAATTCTGTAAAGGATGGCCGTCTATGGTCATACCAACCTGAATCTCACCTGTAAAGAATGATAAATGATGTGGCCCAGGAAACAATAAGGCCATGCATCTCACCCCAAAATTGAGTATGAAGAGTTTAAAAACAGTTGCAACCTTCAAGGAGTTTTGTCACACACACACTGGGAAGATTGGCAATATTGCTGGACATTTTAGAAAAAAGAGCAGTGCCACCCACCTGGGAGGTTTTAGAGCACTTTGCCGATATGGAAGATGTGAGTTTAGGCTTATAGGGTAAATCTGATTTAGGTGAGGGGGAAAGGGATAGTGTTCCAAGTGATGGTATGTATTACAGCAAAGTACAATCATGAGAAAGTAATATCCTAAGGACAGTGAGTTGATTGGCCTATTAATTATGGAGAGGGAAAAATACATAAACAGCTCAAAATCACACAGCTAGCACAAGGCAGACCTGGAGTTTGAACCCAGTTTATGTGAATGCCAAGCATGCACACTGGGATATTTCCCTCACCATCCACTTTCCTATTAAAACTGCTGCAGAGCTCTGGAATAAAAGGATCTAGAGACCAGGTGGGCTCCCAGAAGTCTGTTCAAGTGTCTCTTTGTATCCCTAGTATTTCCTCTGCAACTGCTACCCAGAAGAAACTACAAGCACACCATTTCGACCTGCCAAATCTTATTGGCTGTTTGTCATGTACAAACAGAGTCTCATGGGAAAGCAAGGGCAGAGTTTTACAGATTCTGTCTTCAGCAGTAATTGTCTAATTAATATTGTCACCACATGGCCCAGTTATCTTGTCAGGAGCAGGCAAGTGTCAGCAGTGCATGCTTGGGTGCACATGTGTGTAAATGTTGTTGACAAAGCAGCAGGCGTTCCATGTGGACAAAGCCTGCATCTCCATCTAACAACCTAACTCTAGGGCTCAGGAAACTTAGAGAAGGGTTAATGAAGCTTCCTGTGTGTAAGTAGCAGACTAAGAAACTCTAGGATTCTATATGGCAAGAGTGGCCATGCTGATGTCACTGGTTATGGATTTGATCAGAGATTTTGTTACTAATATTTGCATAGGAATCATTGGTCACAGAGCATCTTCATCTGGTAATTCATTGCATTGCTGTCATATGGGGCAAACAGGACAGGGGTGTATATTAGCCCCTTTCCTAATGCTAGGACAAAATACACACTCCTAAAACTCTTAAAGGAGGAGAGGTTTATTTGGCTTACAGTTTCCATGGGTTTAGTACAAAGTTGGCTGCTCCAAGGCACAAGCACATGGTGGACGGGCTTGATGGCAGAAACCTGGTCAGCTTATCACAGACAGGAGGCAGAGAAGGAGAAGAATACCAGAGAAGAGGGATGAGGACCAGACACGGACCTGAAGGCCACACCCTCGTGAGCCACCCAGGCACACCTAGAAATGTGTTCCACCAATTCCTGGGGCAGAACCCAAAGCTAATCAAGTGGAAACTGCACCCTATCTTCCACAGGATTGCTTTGGGCCAACTCTAGTTCCTCAGTAGAGCATCTTCCCTTCCTGTGTACACAAAAGAACAAATTTTGAAAGAAGTGTTCTGGCACTTTGCAGTCATTGAATCCTCACAAGAGTTCTGAGAGAGCTCTATAATCACCCTTATGTTTTAGATGAGGAAACTAGGGCTCAGAGACAAATTTCTTGACCAAAAGTTAAATTAAAGTATTAAGGAGCATAAGCAGGACCCTAGAACACACCTCTACATGTTCATCCATTTGCTTGTTTATTCATGCTTTAATGTACTTATTCATTCATTCATTCAACATCTGTTGAGCACTTACTTTATTCCTAGCATTGAGTTAGGTTGTGGGGATCCAAGGATAAAAATGGGAAATACTTCTAGCTCCTTTGATAGAGAGGGCTAAGAAAGGAGAGAGCAGGTCAATTATTGGCTCATTCTTTGGAACACTGATTGTTGTTAATTCCACTCATATTTAAGTCCAAATAAATAATATTAGGAACCCATGCAACTTCTGGCCAATTGTCTAGTGCCTAAAGATATTTTACTCTCACTTATTCATCTGCACACTTTTGGGTGCTCTGTTCCCTGCCCTGAGTCAATATTTGACTCAGTTCAATATTAATTGCTTCCTGGATGCATACATTTCCTTTTTCTTGTTTTCTAAAGAGAAAATTTTAAACAACTTCAGATCATTTTTCAGCCTGAGTCAGCTCTGCCAAGGTTGTCCCTCACTCCCTGAATCCTAACTTACTGGGAGGAAATGACTTAATTTCAAAAAGTCATATTTCAACCTTACAGGCGGAAATGAGAAGCAGTTCCTTTGGGGGACCCTCTGCTGTAGTTTATGTCTTTCATATCATACTGTGTCTTGGATTACAAATGCATGCCTACATTTCTCTCTTTACTAAATGATAAGCTATTTTTCTTTTCTTTTTGCATTTCTGGGAATCAAACCAGCTTGCACATGCTAGGCAAGCTCTACCACTGAGCTACACCCCACATCCAATGATAAGCTCTCTGATTTAAAGAATCATGGTGCCTTCATCATTACTGTCTCTATACAACCTACCATATTTCATGGTGTGTTAGAGGTGCTTGATAAGTGTTGATAAACTGAGGTTCCCAGAGTGCCAGGTCATCTCTCCAGAAGACCCACTCATGGGAGCACTAAGCCACCCACTAAGTGCCTCTCTTCTAAGGAGTCTAAGATAGACTGTTAAGATAACAGTGAGCCTACTGACCATCTCTTGGCCTGCAGATTTTCATTTCGGCAACCCACAATCTCTCTATTGCCAAGCATTTACTTTTCTCCTTCCCATTTTACTTAACCATTTTTGGGTTCTCCAGATTGTTTGGTAGACAGAAATTTTTCTACTTGGAGTTAAATTGTAGTCTTTGGTCAGAGCCTCTCAACGATTCATCAGGTCACATCTAGTTTTGTGGTTTTTCTGTATCTGCCAAAGGCAGTTTGTGTGGGCATTGAGTATTCCTTCAAGGGAACCTCAGAAACCCGGTCAACCTAGGGAAGAACACTGATGCCCCCCAAGAGAACCAGAGAGTAAGTGGGATGGGAACTTCACTGTCCATGTAAAAGATATGGGTGGGCTTGGGAAAGCAGGATATGTGCTACCTGGGAGCAAAGATTGGAAGAGCCACTGGTTTTGGTTAGGCAGGATCATTATTTTCACTGGGTTGTCTTAAAGGTGAAATTGCAGTTATTTAGAACTCAAAGTGGTTTACTTTGATAGGTGGGAGCTTTGAGTAAAGCTCTTATCTTCCAGGAAGATACAAAAGTAAACAGTAGGGACCGATTCGGGGAAGCCCCATTCATTCTATAAGGAAATATCTTTGGGAAAGCCTGCTACTGAAGTTAATGGGGTTGAATAGGCTCCAAGCATCTATGTGCATCTTAGGGTCAGGGGACGGTGGTTGGGGGAACAGACTTTGGAACACTTCTGCCTGTGGCTTGTCACCCAGAGCAGCAGTGAGCGCTAAAGCAAGGGAGACCTGGATCCAAGCTTTGCTTTCCAAGGACTTTTGTTACATTAGAATAAGCCACTTAAGCCCTCCATTCTGCTGTTTTCCTACCTGTAAAGAGGAGACACTGATGGCTAAGCATATGTGTACTTTTGGGGACCAGATAGATGATGTTATTGGAAATGTGTTATTGAGGAATAGGCCAACTGGAGGGTGTAAAGCCCAAGAAAGGCTCTCAAATTAAAAAATTTTCAAACCACGCACTTGCAGCCTCAGTTGTAAAGCCTTTGCTCTTCTTGGAAGAAAAGTAACTTACAAGTCCAATTCATTCTTACCCAGTACCCAGTCAATAGCATTATTTATGTGCTCCTTGTGGATAAGGTCCTATACTATGTGCTGAAGAACACAAAACAATTTTACAAGATGATTCCTAATTCCAAGGCTTTAAATATTTGATCCAGTTACATATACAAATGTTTATTCTTCTATCTATTGCCCAAAAAATATTTGCTACATGCCTACTTGGGGGCTGTAAATCTAAAATCAAAAGAAAAAACAAAACAAAACAAAACAAAACGGGCTGATGTAT
Organism: Erethizon dorsatum; assembly: GCA_028451465.1. Lineage (NCBI taxonomy): Eukaryota > Metazoa > Chordata > Mammalia > Rodentia > Erethizontidae > Erethizon > Erethizon dorsatum. The sequence goes on from CM051831.1 coordinate 29,283,804, forward strand.
GGAAAATAGGGCTGAGAGACAGGAAGGATTTCAGACAATCAAACATGACACACTGGGGGGTTTGGTTATGTTCCCGTGTCATCACAGAGCCATGGACAATTTGGGGCAAGGGAGAAACGTGCTCTGCTCTGGCAAGAGCATTCTTCTCTCTCACTTTAAAGGGTCTCTCCGTCCCCACCTCCCCTCCTGCTTCAGCAGAGGAGTATCCCGACTGCTTGCCCTCCTGACGTGAAGTCAAATTCTCCCAGAGAAAACTTGATCTTCCCCTTTTACGATGCTTCTGTCATGTTTTTTCATCAGATTCTCTGTATTTTTCAATTTTTCTTGCTTGGCTTGCCTTCTCCCCTACCTATACACATGCCTGGCTCCCCTGCCTAAAATCTAAATGAGAAGCCTTCTCTTAGCTAAGTACACAGTAGGTGCTTAAGTGAATGGTCACAACCAGAGCTGTCGCTGTCTCTTGAAGCCATTGTCTGATTTCCTTTTGGTTTATTTCATGGGCATCTGCTTACACCTCCTCCCCATCACTGGTAAATTGGTATCCCAGCCCAGCAGGTGTGGCCTCTCCTCCTGATGGCCACACGTGTGGCACGCCATTCTCAAGACTCACTTCCAGGGCCTCTCTGATCTTCACTGTGATGACCCACGAGATCTCCTGAGCCTGCGGTTGTGCTAAATTTGCTGTGTTCCAGAGCATCCACGGGCTCCTCAGTCTCACTGTTCCTGTTGGGTTTGGTTGGAATTGTCTGTGTGGTTTCCTTTTGCTCCTCAAAGACCAGGGCCACACCTCCCCAGTTTAGAACTTGAGATCCCCAGTTTTTTTTCGAATAACCAATGCCTAGGGCTGCACACTAGGAGAGCCACCAGCTTTTGAGCATTTGATATGTGACTTTTCTGAACTGAGATGTGCTGTAAGTGTAAAGTACTCACATCCACGAATTTCAGAGTCTATATAAAAATTTAAAACTTCTCACTCGTAGTTTTACATTGATTGCATGTTAAAAAGATTGGATTTTTGATATACTGGGTTAACTAACACATTTGCTTGAAATTAATTTTATTTGTGTCTTTTTTTTGTGGTACCAGGAATTGAACGCATGACCTCATGCTTGCCAGGCAGGCACTGTGCCACTGAGCTATATCCCCGGCTATTTATGTCTTTTCTAAAATGGGACTATTAGGACATTTTAGCTCCTGTGGTGTTTCCCTCGGCAGTGGTCTACTGCATCACAGGGAAGAGCAGGCTTAAGACCACAGTTATTAAACTGAGCTGTACTGAGTGGAAGGGGCCCTTTCTCTTTGCACCTCTGTCTCTCATTGGGGTGGTGAGCCTGCTTCTGGTTCTCCTCCTGCTCTCCACCTCTCTTTCTCTGGCCCTTTCATCTCATTCCTGGGCTCTAATGTGTTGAGGCTGAAGATAAATAAACTCCCAAAGCTACATAAATATTTATAAAATAAGTGAATGAAATTAAAAAAAAAGAAGGGGCCCCCAGCCCATGGCAGATGTTTACTACTGTGGGGAGGTGACCTCCACAGGAGGGAGGCATGGAATGCAGGACAGCAAGCTGGCAGCCGCAGCCCCTGCCACCCACTTTCGGAAAGGCACCTGTGATATGGAGATCAGCATTTTAAGTGCATGCAAGGTCATGGATTTAAAATTGAAAGACCTTGAAATCAAGAAGAGTTGATTTTCATAACCACCTGCGTTGCTTCTCCAGGATGGGCAGGGCTGCCCTGCAGGCTGGCAGGGAGACCAAGGCTGGCAGCTCCAGGCTCTGGATGGAGCCCCTGTGCCCAGCTTTTCCCGGGGAAGGCAGCTGGCAGGAGTCCTTTCAGCTCCAGGCTGGGCTGAGCCCTTCTCTTAGCCTGAGTGCAATCTCTCTATTTGGATATGGACAGATTCAGGAGATTTGAGTTCTCTTACAGTCCCTCACCTTGTCCTGGGGTCTTGAGTAGGTCCCCTGGTCCCTCCGTACCCAAAAACCTTTCCCACTGCCTCCTTTGAGCTTGGGGGAATGAGTGCAGATGTGATCAAAGGAGTCGCCTTCTCCAGGTAAACACAAGGCCCCAGGTGAAGTTTTATCAACAGGCAATCTGGGGAATATTTAACCAGCTTTCTAAAACCCCTGGCTCTCCTTGCTATGGTCAATGGCATCACAATGATAGTTAAATAATGCTATGAATTACTATTGCATATAGGGTCCGCCCTGTGATTTGGCCTCCTTGCTGGCCAGACACACATGCGAGCTAGACACTGACATCAGCATCCTACTAATAGGAAGGCTGATGAGCAAAAGATCCCACAGGTAAGGAGCAGAGCTGGAACTTGATCTGCTGTGTGTCCCGTGCTCTTTTTATTGTTCTTACATAAATCCTGTGAAGCCCATGAGCTCCAGAGCCAGGCTCCCTGCTCAGTTTTCATTCAACAGTTGTCTTCCAGCCTGCTTTTGTTTGACCCATGAACTACTATGATTGATAGGCAGATGATAAGTGCTAATCCTTAACATTTAACTGTTAACTTAGACTTGTCACTGTCTGGAAAAGTGAAGGGACAGGGATAATTTGGTCTATTTCACAAATGGCACCAGTGAAGGGCTGCACTCACCGTGACCCAAGAAGTGACTGGCACTGCTGGGTGTCTGGCTTCTGAGCCATAACCATCCCGTCCAAGCCGTGATGCTGAAGGAGCTGTGACTTCCCTCTGTAGAGATTTGGAATTCAGTTGGAGCAGCAGACACAAGTTCCCAGAACAGAGGATCTGGCGCTTCCCTGGCTGCCCTTGAGGCTGCGGGGAGGGAGGGAGCTGCAGTTTGTGAGCTGGCAGTCTGCCAGTAGCACCATCTGTGCCTGCCAGCGTCTCGGTGTGATGGTCTCACCATGTCCCCTCATGCTCACATCCCTCAGCGTGGTTCTCTCCATGGACTGGGAACCCAGTGCTCAGGATTGTGGTGACCTAGAAGAAGGCAAACAAGAGCCTTCTGAAGGGAAGCAATAGCATCTTACATGCCTTGGAAAATGCCTGGAAACAGGTGATTCATTGTCATTATGCCCTCTACCTCTAGGCAAGATCACACCTCCAGAGTCCTGGACAGGGTGGGGAGGGGTCATTGTTCCTTTCCCTGATGGCCTCTGTGATGGTGGCTGCCCCAGGACCCACCGGGAGGCAGACTTTCTTTACATCCAGCCCTATACTAAGGAGACCGAAAGGAAGCAAGACGCCCACTCAGGCATCATCAGGAGACGGTAAACAGTACCTGCTGCCCAGCTGGTCAGGGGGCTCCACTAAGAACTGGGAGGGCACCAGGGGCAGTGGTAGATGTCAAAGGGGACAGGGGATGGGAGCAACATGTCCCCTGGGCTAAGGACACATACAGGCTGGTAAAGGGCAAGGCCTGGATTGGAGACCTTCAGTGGAAGACCTTTCATTTTACAGATAGAGAAATTGGGGGCCCCAGGCTGTGGTTCCACTCCATTAACAGGCTGGATCAGAACACTTCACAGTTGCCCTTTGTCCCTTTTTGACAGATGCACAATCCACTAGAATCTGACGTTCTTGACTCTTGGGAGCCTTAAATCTATGTGTCTGACCAGAGTTTGAGACCCTTGTCTGTGGCAAAGCCTGAGATACTGTTTTTTAACCTTCCTGGGTAATTCTAGGGTAAACAAGGTTGAGAAACAGGGAACCACCACCTGGATGATCATTGACCGGCTGGAAACAGAAATCAGTGAATTGTACACACATGTAATGCCCTCCAGGTCTGCAAAGGAGGAAAAGACAGTCCCTGCCCTCAAGGGGCCAACTGTTTATGTGGGTGGAGGTGGGGGGAGATGAGAATACACGTGAAAAATAAGTTTGCATAAGAACTATATACGGTCATTCCTCGTTTAACAACCGGGTTCCATTCCTGCGACTAGGTTGTTAAATGAATTGGTTGCTAAAAGAGGAACTGTGTAGTGCATACACTACAATATCCAGAACAAAGAAATGGTCAAAGAAACTCCACCTTGATGACTTTGCTTTTTTTTTTTTTTTTTTGTGGGTACCGGGGGTTGACTCAGGACCTCGTGCACCAGCAGGCGCCCGTGCCACTGAGTGATATCATCGGCCCCTTTTTCGTATATGGGATCCGGGAGTCAAACTCAGGCCCTCGCACTTGCCAGGCAGGCGCTTACGCCGCTGAGCCATCTCACTGGCCCGATGACTTTGCTTTTATTTGCATGACTCTTACATGCAGTACTGTAATGTACAACAGAACATAAAACTACAGTATGGTACTATAAAGTACAGCCAGCAAAAATTACAGTACTTTACTACAGAAGAAGCCACCATAAGGCCACACTGCCACTCACATTCCTGCATCACAGGTCCAATGCAGGTTGTTAAGTCTGAGTGGCGGGTCGAAAGTCCAAACAGTTGTTAAACAGGTAGGTCATTAAATGGGGAATATCTGTACTACGTAGTCACTAGTGGTATTTGTCCATGTGTCCTTGACAAAACACATCATATCACAGCTGGTGCTATTTATAGGCAATGCACACAATATAATTAAAAAAAATAAGATGATGCCAGCTTCCAAACAGCAGCAACTCGTCTCTGGTCTTTGTACTTGTTGTTCCTTTTTTCTAGAATGTTCTCTTGCCAAGTCTTGAGTGACTGCTTCTCTCATTCAGATCTTGGCTCAGAGATCACTCACTTCCTCAGAGGAGCCTAGTGTGGTCCCCTCACTGGCCACTTCCTCTCCAGCACATGACACTAGGGGATTTTCTCTATATTACCTATCTCTGATTAGGGTTTTATGTCTTTATGCACTGTTTATTTCCTGTCCTTCCCCACTGGGTGGGAATCATACAAAATAGATTCCAGTGTGTTGATTCCCATTATATCCCCAGTACCCTGTGCTGTACCTGGTACACTGTAGGTGTTGCTAAACACCCACTGAATGAATAGTGAGGGAAAGAAGCTGTTAGTGGAGGTGGCCTGTGAACTGAGAAAAACACAAGCAAAACGGTCCCTGAGAAATGAACAAAGGATGTTTGCAAGTGTGTTTGGAGGGGTGGGCCTGGTAAGGGGAGAAGCTCGGTGGTGTGGGCCATGAATACCAGGCCAAGAAGTGTGAGTCTGCCCCGGGGATGGTGAAATCCACTGGAGGGAGTTGGCAAGAGGAGGCATGTGGTCATTTAGCAGTAGCATGCAGATGACTGAAGTTGGAATGAGTGCCAAGGACCATCACAAGGATGGCACTTGGTTCCATGTGCCCCCAGTGAGGGTGGCCTGAAGGGTGGGTGAGTTGGAGCCTCTGCTGAGGAACTGTGTTTCCCTGCCATGGTGTCAAGTGTCGGGCCCTGGTGGAGTGACTGGGAGGGGGCGGAGGCCATGCGAAGGGCTGGCACGGGGTCCTCTTTGCCTTCAGAGTGACTCAGATCCCCTCCTGGCACGCGCCTGCTCAGGCAGTGCAAGCTGTTCCTTTGGCTTTCTTCTCCCCAGGATGGAGGCCAAGGGGTGGGGGTGGTGTGTGGCATGTGGGTTCCCACTCCTCCCCTTCCCCCTACAAGGGTGGGAGAGCAGAAAGTGAGGCTGCAGTTAGGAAGTTGGGGTCACTCTCTCAGAATTCCAGGCTGCTCTCAGCCCTGCTCAGCACATGCACAGCAGGACACCAGCCACACTGGACAAATGGTCGGGTTGTGGGCATTGAATGGAAAGCTTTCCCGAAAAGTTAGCATCAAACGCTGGGTCAGGACAAACGTTGGTGGACTGTCAGCAGTGACTGCTTGGTTTAGGACAGAGAATGTGTGCACAACACTCTACAGCTGAAACACCTTTACAGAGCATCATTGTCCTTTAAACCTTACAACTGTCCCAGGACAAAGTGTGCCCCTCATATTTGGAGATCAGTGAGGTTAAGTCAATTGCTAAAGATCACATAGATACTGGGGGTGGGGGCAGAGTTGAAAACCCTAACCCAAGTCTTTTTATAGGAGTTTTAGTAAACCATACATGTGTGCGCAGTGTTACTGGCCTCTTAGACAATAACACACATCATATTGTAAGCCTTCCTTAGACGTGCTTACAAGGAGAATTCTGATAATTGATGTTACCTCAGGACCTGTCTATACTTTCAAAGGGGTAGCACCTCGGGAGTCCCCAAGGCTCAGTGACTGATCACTCACTAATCAGAGCATTCCTGTTTATTCTGTTCCTCAGCTGCTACTGATTGTACTTAGCCTAGCACATTATTTTTGGTTGAACCATATGAAATCACCATTCTTGTTGGCCAGAAAAGCTCATATATTGGTAATATTTTAGGATTCAACCTAATACATCAAAGCTACAGCATTACTAAGCTTTTCATCACTGCGACAAAACACTCAAGAAAGACAACTTAAAGAAAGAAAAAGTTATTTTAGCTCACAGTTTCAGAGGTGTCAGTCCATGGTCAGCTAGCACCATTGCTGTTAGGCCTGTAGTGAAGAAGAAACATCACGGTCAAAGGGCATGACTTGGAAAACTGCTCACCTCATGGCAGCCAGCAAGCCAGAGCAAGGGGCTGGGGACCAGATATAGCCCCAAGGTCATGATACCAGGGTCCACCTCTTCCAACCGGGCCCTACCTCCTAACAGCCGACTCCATTAATGGATTGATTCATTGATAAGATTAACGCCTTCAAGACTGAATCACTTCCCCAAGCCTTTTACCTGGCTTTTGGGAGGGTTTTAGATCCAAACCATAATAGGAACTAAATAAATGTGGTAATGAGTTGAGAAGACCTAGAAGGCTTTCAAAGCAAACTCACCACAGCATGAGAATCATGCTGTAGTATTAATGGAGGATGAACAGATGTCATGTATAAAAGAGCTACCTGGTTCAGTGGCTTTCTGATTATCTCTCCACTAGCTTTCTCTGAATGGGCACAGACCTCGCCTTTTCCCTTAACAGGCGTAGATTCTGGCAGACACAGTCCAGACCAACTGCCCAAGAGGAGCCTTGGAGCCCAGTGGCTGAAGGAGGGGAGTGTAAAAGCATGGACCCAGGGCCCCAGGAACCCCGGGGGGGAACTTGTTCCTGCTATGTATGGCCTTGGGCAAGATACTGACCTTTCTGCCACTCACTGCCTTCTCATTAGTAGAAGAGGAATAATAACATACCCACCTCCAAGAGCTGTGAAAATTAAATAGATAATGAAGGCAAAATCTTAGATTAGTTCCTGGCATGTAGAATAGTTTCAGTTAATTTTAGCTGCTGCTCTACTATTATAATAATTATTAATATTATTTCTCAAATGAGAGGAAATATTAAAGTACTCTCGGCAAAAGATAGAGGGTTCTGCTGCCTATAATTTCAGGAGCAGGTCACAGCCTCTAGAATGCTGTGACTATGATCTTCAAGCTTAGGGCTTGAAGACAGAGGACAGGGCTGGAGATAAGACATCCACCTTCAAACCTTCACTATCACAAAGCACATCTAGAAGCTTCTATAGAAGCTATTTCTCTCCTCTGAGGAAGAGCTTCTGATAAGAATCTGGGTGTTGAAAGCCCGCAGAACTATCCTCAGCCTCCCACACCTATGGTCCACTTCCCTGGGTTGAGTGAAAATTCCCACAAGCTCGGTGGACAGAGCTTTATTTTTCCTGACCAGATGAAAAACTCTGATACATTTAGGGAACTCATTTCATTCTCCTCCCCCTACTCTTACTTCTGACACTAACTGCAAGTTTAGAGGTCCCCATGACCTCCCTTCACTACGATTATTGCTAAAATGATCGACAGGCTCACTGACAGCTATTCTGCTCCTGGTTGTGGTTTACAACCAGGAAAGGAGACAGGTGAAGAGGCACGTGAAGGAGGTCCAGGAAGAGTCCCAAATGAGGACCTTCCAGCTATGTCTGCCCTGGAGTCAGGAGAGCACTACTTTTCTAACTTAAATGGGTGACAAGGTGCACAAAGTATTGTCAGACAGAGAGGTTCCTTAGAACCTCGCTGTCCAGAGTTGTTATTGGAGTTCCATCACTTAAGCACAGTGACTTCCCATGTGACTCATCCATCTGTAGCCCTTTGGGAGGGACAGCTGACACCATGTGATTTAAAGCCTCCACCTAACATCGGATTGTTGCTGTGGTTCAAAATCCACACCATAAATCATATTGCTACTCTCCACTTGGTCGGTGCCCCTGAGCAAAGACACACGCATCAGCCATGATATTCCAAGGTTTATAGATCTCACCTAGAAGCCATAGGTAGAGACAGAACTCTTTCGGGTAAGGTTAAATTCCTTACTACACAGGCCCTGTGTAGGATCTGGGTACACTGAGATAATGAAAGACTGCTCAGTCTCTCTTAGGCACATTCTTGTCACTGGGACAAAATACTTGTCACCCAAAACTTACAGGAAGAGAGATTATTTTTGGCTCACAGTTTTTAGAGGATTCAGTCCATGGTCTGCTGTCTCCAGTGCAGGAAGGTCTTGATGGAAGAGTTTGGTGGGGGAAAGCTACTCACATCATGGTGACCATGAAGCAGACAGAGAATGGAGGTGCTGAAGGCAAGACCCCAGTGATCCACTTCCAACCAGTCCCCACCTCCTAACAACACATTCAGCTCTGATCTCTTCAAGGGATGAATCCACTGATGAGTATGGTGCCCCCATGATCCAGTCACCTTCTAAGATCCCAACCTCTGAACACATGAGCTTTGTGAGTACATTCTAGGTCTAACTCTAGATCTAGATCTAAATCCTCCCAGGGAGCTCATACTCCACTGAGAGACACAATTAGGCTAGCAACACCAGTGAAGTAGTGTGTGGTGTTAAAATTGCCCACGACCGGCAGAGGGAGCTGCAGCACACTCTTCCTTTAAGAGTACATGTGGCCTGCGGGGTCTGCAGGGATCCCCTGGTGTGCTCTGGTAGGAACAAATCTGGCCTGATTCGTGAAGTTTGTGTCTCCAGGTGAGGCCCTCAAACTATTTCTAGAAAGGAAGTTTTTGACTGCTGTTGACAAGTGTATCAGTTCCTGTGGCTTGGGGGATCTCTACACACAGCCCACTTCCGTCAGTCACTAACCTGGGGTACCGAGTGGGTATGTGGGTGTGTGGGTAGTAGGGCAAGTGAGCCTCTTGGAAAAATTGGGAAGCTCAAATCTCAGTAAAGTTTGAGATGAGTGTGAGGCTGAGTCAAAGTAAATGAGTGACTGACCAGGGGTCAAGTGTGTAGACGGGATTATGTAAGTCACCTGAGACTTGTCCTGCAGCTACCTGCCATACTTGTCCTCCCTTTGAAACTGCCGATGACCATAGCTACAACACAGGACGCCCCAGGACCAGTGAGATCGTGTGGGCATTCTTCCTTTCTTGAGTTTTTCAGTAGCTGCTTGCTTGGCCGCTGCATTGTCTCCATCCCGCCTACTGCCATCTCTCACCACCCTGAGGAATTCTCTTTCCCTGCCATTCGCCTCACCATTAGCCCCTTGATGGAAACCTGGACTCGCCAGTCTTCTCCACTCGTGGATTTCATGCTCCACTACTGGCCAGCACATTTGTTCTCTGGGTCCTTGGAGATGAGCAACTCCATCAAACTAATTCAAAGGAATGGTCACACCTGCAGCCTGCAGTGGCTTCACTAGAAGGGCTAAGTGCCACCTGGGATCTAAAGATCACCGCTCAGTGTGGTCCTCTGAAGTGGGTGCCCATGGTTTTATGTCCTGGGAACTTTTTATCACCTGACTTATCTTCCACAAAATCAAGAAAAGCAGCGGAGCTCTGCTCTCATGTCAAAGCACCAATATCAGCAGCCACCTTTTCATAATACCATAGTCGATGACGTCTTTTAGGGGGTTCTAAGTAGTTTTAGGTTGCTACATTTTGTGATTATTTTTAAAAAAGAATGCATTTTAACATCTCTGTATTTGACCTAGGGCAACAAGTAAAAGAAAACTTGATACATTCAATTCATAAATATTCACTGAAAATTTATCCTAATCCTGGTACTGTTGGGGTACTGGGAATTCAAAGTGTTGAATACAAGGTCATGGTGCTTGACAGGCATGTAAATTACTATCCAAGCTGCAAAGTGACCTATGCTATTCAGGACAGGACAATTCATGGTTCTGCAAAGAGCGATGAGCAGGGAAGGGTTCCCAGAGAAGGAGTGTTTCCAGCAGACCTTGGAAGAATGGGAGAGTGCTTCAGTTGGCAAAAAGAGAGGTCATCTCAGGCAATGGCAGCCACACAGACAAAATCAAGGAGGTATGAGAATGCATGGTGTGTTTATTGAGGACACAGAAGAGCCGCAGCCACCCACCACTGCTGCATGAGCTGGGCTCTGCACAACTCCAGGGAAGGCCAGTAATACAGACTCTATAGGAAAATGCAGCCTGGGGTTGGGCAGTGTGGCGGCGACAGAGGTATTAGGGAAGGAGGGGAGGGGGTGGTAAGGAGTCGTGAGAAATTGATTTCCACTGTTGCTATAGCCATCAATGTGCAGTTGCTCAGCAAACATTGGCTGAGGAACTGTTGCATCCTTGAGGATTTACCATGTCTCCGCCATTCTTGCGTACTCCAGCAAGGGATACTGAGGACTGCCTTCAGTAATGGTCAGCAGTACTGTCCAGCTGGTGGCCAGCGTTCCTCAGATCTGGAACACCCTAATAGCCCACATTTCAGTGATAAGTACGTGACTTAGTCAGTGGAACTCTTCATCCCCTGCTCATCAGCAAAGAGGTCTCAACAGCAGATGGCAGTGACCATGTAATTCAACACTGTTGTTATGGTTTAGATCTAAAATATCCTCTCCAGTTCTCATGTGTGGAAGATAATTGGACCATGGGGCACTATACTTGTCAGTGTTTTAGTCCACTGATTACTTCATAACTGCATGTGCTGTTAGGAAGCGGGACATGGTTGGAAGAGGCAGCTCACCTGGGGCGTGACCTGAACTGTTCTATCTCCCTCCCTGGCTCCTCCCTTCTCTCTCTGCTTCCTGGCTGTCATGGGTTGAGCACCTTTTCCTCTGCCAGGCCTCTCTGCCATGGAGCATGCTGAACTCCTGAAACCATCAGCCAAAATAAACTCCTTTAAGATTTGGGTGTCAGGTATTTTGTCCCAGCAATGGGAAAGTGACCAGATATCTGTGATATCACCTGTAAAAGCTAAGTCTCTTACCTTGAATCTATGCACTATTTTCACCAAAAAGCTAGAGCTGTAACGAGGGCCATGTATATATCCTTCCTAGGATGGAAGGCTGTGGCTGTACTGATGGGTGAGTAACCCCAGCTGCTCTGATGGGCAACTTTTGAAATCGCAGTGCCAAGAAGAGTTTGTGTCTCACTCTCAGTGCAGCCCAGTGTGGGTCAAGCGGCTCACCTGGGAGAGTTACTCCTACGTGCCTTAGCTGGGCATGACACCCACGCATCTGTTACTGCCCCATTGGTAAGATCAAGGTGTGTCTAGAAGAAAGAAGGCTGAGCAAAGTAGCTTAGCTGCATGCCAAGAATTCGAGATGGGCTTAGGGAGCTCCTGACTGACATGTGCCACAATTGCAATGTGGGGTGTCCACTGTGGCCGTTGTCCCTAAGGCTAGCAACACCATGGCAGTCAACTGCATGGGTCCCCACATCCATCATTCCCTTCTTCTTCGCCACCCCCCACCATCCATTCCACAGGTGGAAACTGTGGCCCAGGACCCAGGGAATGCAGTGCCCTGTCCAGGGTCATACCCACCCACACAGGAACTCTAGATTTCAGGGGGCCTTCCTCACTCCAAAGACACCTGAAGGGATCCGTAGGTATCAGACACCTTCTCTCCCAGGACTGTGTTCCCAGCAGCAGCCTGGGGTTTGGTTGCTCACAGCGACAAGATGGCAGACAGGGAGGCCCCTGAGGGGAGAGGGAAACACAGAGAGAGACGCAGCCGTCTTCTCTCTAAGCTGCTGCTCCCCTGTCTGCCAACCACGTTCTCCTCTTACTCTGCCATGAAGTTGTTGGTGTTTGTTGACAGCAAGCCGCAGCGCTTAGAACGCCTGTCTGCAACAGCTGGCTTAGAACAGCTGGCTGTATGGGGGCACGTGCGCGTCTGGGTACCGTCTGCGGCGTGGTTTCAGCTTTGCTTTCTTCAGGCAGAGAATGGAAAACCACGTTCCTTGACCCTCCAGGCACCTTGGAGCTCCTGAACCGGGAGGTGCTGATTTGGACAGAGGTGCAGACTCTCGAATTTCCTGGCGTCGTCTCCTAATCTCTCTGAGCAGCCCGCTTCCTCCAGGTCCCTAAAGCCTCTCTGGGATGAGGCTGAGCTGGGCCTGGGTTCACACACACTGGTTGGCTGCTCCCCGCTCTCCTCCAGAGCTTCCCTGGCTCAACATTTCCCCCTTAGGCAGCTCTGCAGGCGAGGAGAAAGCAAGACCCAGACATAGAACATGTCATTCAAATCCGTTCTGAAAATGTGCAGGCAAACAACCAGTATTACTTCCGTCACTTAACTTGTTCATAGCTGCAGGATTATGGTCTATTTAGAAATCACTAAACGTTAAGCTCTATTTACTACCAGCTTTGATTTAGGTTGTTGATGCTTCAGTACAGCAAAGATAGACAGTTAGGAAAAGGGACAGACAGACAGATATTCCTTTTAGGAAAAAGAATGATTAAATTTCATGAGCTCCTTGAGCTGATCATCACGGGGAGTGGAAGCACTGTGCTAATCGTTTCATTTACCTTCTTATCTCATTTACTTCTCAAAGTAATGTGCGGTCAGTTAGTAATATGAAAGGCACTCAGTTAGATACTACAGGGATCACAGATGATTTTGAAATGCCTCTGTCCCCCAGGAGCTCAGGCTGGTGGCTACCATGGCTTATGGGCATCATTAACTACTGTCATGTGTGGCATGTGGCAGCATGGTCCCAGTGACCAAGTAAGCTTACATTTGTGCCACTTGCTATACAAAATACTTAACGTGTATAACCTCAGTTACTTCTCCATGAGTTCTAAGAGATAAACACTATTGCTATTATACTGATTTTATAATCAAATAACCTGAGTCTCAGAGGTGAAGTAGCCTGCCCAAGGCACCAAGCCTGTGTGGAGTAGGACTCAAGAGTCACAGTACCACCTCTGTCACAAATAATGCAGACAGAAGCCAGAACCAGGGCCACAGCTGTACATGAGTTACAAACGAAGTCTGTGGAAAGGGGAAGTTTAATTAGTTCTCACTGGGGAGCCTGCGAAGGTGACCTAGATGAGTCTGAAGTTGAGCTGATCCTTAAAATTTTGGCAGGGCCCCCATAGGCAGATGTAAGAGGGAGGAACTCCAGAGAACATGATCTCAGGAAGGTGACAGCTCTGCTTGGGACAGGGCCATGAGCAGGGGAGGGAACTCATGCTTGCTCTCTCCCATTCACTTTTCCAGCTTTCCCGGTAGGATTATTCCACAAGATATTTTTATCATTATAAAGAGCAGTGTTATTCCCTCATGTCTTGCAGATGGTGATCATTAAGGCCTGCTCAGAATTGCTAAGGCCCAGAGGAAGGTCCCAGCATGGAGGCCAGGGCCTACAGGAGAGCTTAGCCACATGGCCTCTGGGAACTATAGTGAGCCAGAAAGTCCTGGGGCAGCCTGTGGCCCACTCAGCCCAGGGGTGAGGGGAGGAGGTGGGGTGTTCAGGAAGGGAGTGTGTGGAACCTTCTCCTGCTATCTTTCTTGTCTCCCCCACCCATTCCTCTTGGTGTCTCAAAACAAAATACAAATGCCACAGCCAAGCCATTGTTCCTGGAGATTTGCAGGTCTCTTCTCTGGAAGCAGAGGCTACAGGGTCAGGTGTGGGGTCCTAGGTCCCAGCAAGGGCCTGGAGTCCTAGCCCTCACTTCTCCCAACAGCTGACTTGTTCTCCTCCTACTCCACCCCTGTCTGGCGCTGTGCCTGGCTGTGTGTCTGTGTGACACCCATCCTCATGGCTGTCCCTACAGGTAAGAACCTCAGGTTTCTCTTCTGAAAATAACCAGAAGTGAGCCATAAAACAGCCAGTGACTCACTGTCAGTAAGGAGACAAAGTGTTACTGAAATAGTGACACCCTGAGGACTGAGCAAGCACAGTTCGGCTGCAATTACGGTAGGAGTGATGGGGGCAGGCCGGGTGGATCCTCTTGGCTGTTGGTACCCAGAGGTTGCTTGAACAGGCCAAGGGCAGTGGAAACATCTTCTCCAGTGGGTGTTGACATGTGGGATCATCAGGTCAGCTTGTATATATAGGAGAAGAGGTCAGTAAATCACGAAGGGCATAGTCACCTCTCCCCAGGGCTCCGTGGTCAGGACCCCTGGGGAGAGCGTTCTTTGCTTGTCAAATTTCACTGTTCACCAGCCACCTGGGGATCTTGTAGAAAGGAAGACTGTGATTCAGGTGGTCTGGGTGGGGCCTGAGGTTGCAAGTTTCTAACCAGCTCTCTGGTATGGCTGTCGCTGCTGCTGGGCAGAAGCCCACACATTGGGCACAAGGTGGCTGAGAACAATGCAGCGGGAATCTCTCTGAAGCAATAGGTTTAGGAGTCAGGTGCGACTTATTGAGTTTGACTTTCTTTATCCAGACATCTCCAGGTACATATCTGGGGGTGGAAGAAGTGAGGAACAGGCACCATGGCAGAAGCACAGACTCTGCTTGTGCAAGGACAATCGAGGGCTCCTTGAGGGCTCAGGAACACTCAGAGTTTGTATGGAATGCGTGTTTCTCCACCTGATGCTGGGTGAGCAGGAAAAGAAATCAAGGCTCTAATGTCCAGGAGCAAACATGCTGAAGAGAGCAATAATCGCAAGTGGTGAGAGAGACAGGATTCAAGCCAAACAAAACTAGATAAATCTTGACCGTGAAGGCAAATCACCTCTCACTTATCTGCATGCTGAATTGTGAATTTTGGCCAATACAGGGTGTGATCCAGAGAGGACTGGAGATGAGGGCATTGGTGCAAATTAGTGCGGTTGTGAGTGTGCCTCCATGGATACTAATGGGTGCCATGGTAGCTGCACATATATTTATAGCTGAATGTGCTATCGAGTGAATTTCACTCCCAGGCCACATAGAAGTGCTTTAGGATTAAGGCTCGCTTTATATTTTTTGTTCGGCTTCAGCCTGCATTAGAAACATGCTGGCATTACATAAACATGGCTTTTACTCATTTATTTTTACTTATCTATTGCCTCTTCCTGCCCCCCCAAAAAAGATCTGAGATACTTACAACTGGGACTTAGATGATGTGGATAAAAGCGTAAGTGTGAATATAGGCATCATAAGCTTACTGGAGCATAAATATATTTGTGTATCAAAACTAAAATCAATCCTAGTCCTGTAGGCCTATTTAGTCATTCTGAGTTACCATCCTGTTTGTCTTTGAGCTTCTTGCCAGTCAAGGTAAAATGAGAAAGAAGATAAAATTACATAACACAATATTTCTGTGTGTGACCTTGAACAACGAAGTTAACAATTTCTCCAACTATGCATTTTTCCTTTTTACAACAAATATGCAAGTGCTTTGCACAACAAGTCTTGGCAAAAGCTGAGGGTGTAGCACTGAACTGCAGTTTAGGACAACAGCTCTGCCAAGCTCTGAGGGGCCAGGCCTCCACCATTCTGCTTGCTATGGTTTTAACTCTACCCAAAGGTGCAGATGTGTTGCCCTTGCTTGTATTCTCATCCCCAACAATAATCTCTCTGACTAGGCTTTTTACCAGGAGTTCTTTACAGAACACTTGAGGCACTCCTTCCTTAGAAAGGCCTGGGTGCTGGTCTTCTATGTCACAAGCACACAGATCAGATCACTTATGAAGAAGTGCTCATCCCTGCTCCTGAAATTGTCTATATGATACAGCCATTTATCCAGATAGACACATAGCATTGTCTATATGCACATCCATTTACCCATACAGATGCATAGCATTGTCTATATGCACATCCATTTACCCATACAGATGCATAGCATTGTCTATATGCACATCCATTTATCCACACAGGCACATAGCATTGATTATATGTACACCTATCTATCCATACAGACACATAGCATTGTCTATATGAACAGCCATTTATCCATATAGGCACACAGTATTGTCTGTATGTACATTCATTTATTCATTCATTTTTCTAGGTTCTCCTTCATCCATCCATCTGTCCATTAGACTCCCTCCTAATTCTAGAAAAGCATGAGAGGGTATGATGGCTGACCTGACAAACTTAGATAGCCATGGGTTGGACACCTGCATCCTCCATCTCCTGGAAATGACAGGTCCTCATCTGGAGGTGCAGAGACCCATGGGAGAGAGCTGAGATGAACAGGCCTTGCTGCTGAGCAGAGAAGCCATAGGTGATATGTGAACAGGTGTGCTGTGGGAAAGAAATCTGAGAGGCCATCCAGGGGTCACCTGTGTAGGTAAATGGGTTTACCAGTGGAGAGCCATGCTTCAGAAATAGGTCTACAGTGTTCTTTTTATTAAAGGACAACAACCCATCTCTTGTTCCATTCTTATGTATTTGTAATTGTGGCCACGCCTGTTTGCACAACCAGTTCTATGAATATGGGTCAATTTATTTTAAGTTTTAGCTATGCTCTTCAGTAGCCAAGAAACACATCAATTGCTTAATGGCTTATCTAATCCATCCTGTTAAGTCTTTGCAATATGATCCATTTCTTGGTCCTTGGGTAAATCAATCACATGACCAGATTGTGCTTACTCTGCTCTTATCACCACCCTCCATATTTGGTGCAGGCACATCAATATCCACACACTTGCTCACACATATGTATTCACTCATGCATGCACACTCACTCACAGGCACACACATTCCCTCAATTGATGGCTCAAAGCTCCAGAAAGACAGAAAACAACTCTGAGCCGGCACAAGCATCTTCTAGCCCTTTGCAGTTTCCTCGTGACCGCACACAGAGTTGTCACATCTTGTGGAAATGCATTTGAGTTCTTCAGAAGCCGTGCTATTCTGCTAATGCATGTTTCTGGTTGCCTGAAAACTCTCATTCTCTCCACCTTGCCCTTGTCGTGCTGCTGAAGATCTTTCTATAAATGTACAAATTCCTTTCCCCATCTTGGTAAATATTATAATTTGGCACTGGATTTCAGCTTTGAACGCCACTTACAGGCCATGCAATTTTAGATACCCAACTTAACTTTTATTCATCTCAGTTTTGTTTACTAGTCTGCAGAAATAGAGATGACTATATTTACCTTGTATTATGAACATTAGAAATAATGTTAAGTAAAGATTTTGGGGCTCAGTAGCCCCATATCCTGCATATGGTAGCTTTGTTGTTTAGGCTTTCATTATTCCAGAATGTCAGAGTAATATACAATATAAAATGTGTGGGAAACTGAAATTAAGTCAAATGTAGACTAATTCTGATACCCAAACTGATGTTTTCCTTATTAATAAAATTTGAGTATAGTGGAAATATATCCACATAGGATGTGTCTGCCCATGAAGGGCTGCTTACAAAAGAGGTATACACAGGTCTATGGAGCCAAGATGGGTGAGGGGTCCCGTGGCTCTGCTGGACTATAGAAGAGATGCAAGAACAGAAGGACTGGAGATTGTGGCCCCAGCTGTGCAAGAGAGGGACAGGGAAGGCAGAATCCGACCCTGCTCCAGATCTTGTGGTTGCCGTCTGGTCCCTGAGCCACATGGATCCACTCTGCATTCAAGGTGGTGGGGATAGGTTATTTCTGGCAGAATATCCTGTTATTGAATAGAAACCAAGTAGGTTTCTATTCAACCAAACAAATGAGTATCTTAGGCTTCCAGTGGTTTTGCAGGCGAAGACAATTTCCATGAATTGCCAGAAAATCCTAAACATTTGGATTGCAATGCTCGGCCTTAAAGGTGCCTAGATACAAACGGAAGAAGGAAGGGGTTGGCAGGATGTGTCATTGGGAAGTTCCCTTCTCTAGCCCAGGCAGCTGAACACTCAGGAGAGAAGGAAGATCCAGACGAGGGTGGCAAAACTCTGCTGTCGGATGGATGGTGGAATCACAGCACTGCTCCATTTCTAAGAACTGAGTTGTGTTCAGTTGGGTTTGTGTTTGCCAAGCCACAATACACCACCAAAACCTTCAAGAGTTCACTGCATAGAAAAGAACTGAGGCCGCTTAAATTCCTCCCTTCCCCTTCTCTTATTCAGAACATCATAAAAGCAAGTCTGGGGCAGATGAGAGGTAATATGTAGAAGACAAAGAACGTAAGATCCCCAGCACCCATTCTCCTGGGCCTATTCTGCTTTTATGGATGGATTTTTTTGAATTTTAATTAATCACAAATTAGTAAATAAAAATAATAAATGATTGGAAAGAGTTACAATGTCTTTCAGTGTTTCCAGAAGCGCTAAATGGCAACACCCATAATAGACTCTCAATAAATAGAATTAACTGCCTATTGCACACCAAGTGCTATGCAGGGCACACTGGAATCCCAGAGAAGTACTGTGGCCCTGGCTCCTGTAGGGGCACTCAGAGTCTGGTGGGGAATGCAGGGGGCATTGTGAAAAGGTCACTGCCACCCCAGACAGTAAAGACAGTGTCAAGCGACTGCTGGCCAGCCAGGCTCCAGCAGGCCACTGAGCCAGGAAACAAGTTGGCCGGGAATCTGTTTTCTCATGTGTGTTTTATGACATCAGTTTCAGTAGGAGAAATCTCCACTGGCTATTGGGGCTCTGGCCCCAAATTTCCCCAGGCAGTAACAAGTTTTGAAGGGCGGTAGGAGGGATGTGTGTTGGAGGGATCATTCTTTCCCTCTTGAACCTTTGATTCACAGGACCTGTATCCTACTGAAGAAGGGCCATGGTGCCTTTTGTTGCAAGGCCTTCACACTTAGGCATTAAATAACTACCCAGTGCTGATCATAGTCACTTCACATGCACATGCGCATGGGGTAGATGTGCCCCGTTTACATGTTTGGTGCATTCATAGCTTCACTAAACTTAGCTCATGAGCTGCCTTTCTTTTCATGTGTGGTGCTGGGGATGGAACCCAGAAGCTTGCACATGCTAGGCAAGTGCTCTACCACTGAGCTGCATCCCCAGCCCGTGAGCTGGCATTTTATGTGCTTTATGCGTGAGCACTTGGTGAGCCACTCTCAATAGGCAGTCTCACTGAATCCTCCTGACTGTTTTTGTGATGTAGATGCTAGTCACCATTTGCTAGATGGAAAACTGAGGTCAGAGATTGGGAATGTGAGACAGAGTTCCCCCAAGGAGTCCTCCAGCCCTTTCCCACCATCTTCTCTCATATGTGCTTTCTGATCATTTGCTTATCTGTGTCACCTGGCATATCACACAGATGTCCTCTGCACCAGCAGGGGTGTGTGTGTCAGAGGTAAGGGGAAGGAGATGCTTAGAAAGGAAGCCCTTGGCCCTTCCTCATGGAGCTTGCAGTCTGACAGAGAGGGACGAGAGGGAGAGAGAGGGAGACACGTCCTTGCTTGAGGATAAACTGTGTGCTTCTCTGTTTCTGTGGAGCCTCTTGCTCAGTCCAGGGCCGACTCACATCTGTGGAGAGCAGAAGGCAGCACAGACCTGCAGAGGAGAGGCTGGTTGGGTTAGCATGGGCTCCCTGCCACTCCAGGTGGGATGGGCAACCTGTGCTGAGGCTCTTTAGGAAGGCTTCTTTCCATGGTGAAGCCACCTGTCTGCAAAGCTTGAAACAGGGATGACAGAGGCAGATCATGAAAAGACACAAGCCCAGGGCTCAGAGAGGCCCAGGTCAGGTAAGGAGGCCAAGACTTTCATTGAGAAGCCTGGCCACGCTGAGCGAGGAGGGCAGAGCTGAAGGGCTGGGCCTGGCTGCTCCAAGGCGGGCCTGAGGTGGCCTTAGAAGATCTGGTCATCAAACCAAGGAAGTGGACCCAGATTCCAGGGGCAGAGTGCCATGGAGAAGGCCAAAAGGAGTCTTTTTAAAAGCAGGGCCATACTGGATAGAAGGGGAGGAGGAAATGCCATGACTGTGTCTACGGTGGCAAGGACCTGGCCGGTCTGCAGAATGACCCAGAGGATCCTGGTGACAAATGGAAGTGATAGTGTGGCGAAGTGAAAACAAATGAATAATATGGACTCTGGGCCTGAATTTGAGTCCTGAGTGTTCCTGCTGGCCTCCCATCGTGGACCCATCATTTAACTCCTAGCCTCAGTCTCTTCTCCATGGCAACGGGGCTGTGGCATGACTCTGAGGGTTGTGGGGACAGAGAAAGGGAGTTTTCCCCAAGGTGACCTTTGCCACTGCTGGAGCTGTGGGGCCGGCCAGGTGTAGCTTTCCTCTCGTTTAGCCTGACCTAGTTCTAGTCAGGAAGTGTTTAGATTTCTAATGGAGAAGAAAACCACGCCACCCTTATACTCCTCTACTTTTTAAAAAATATTAAAACAATCCTTTTTAAGTGGCACCTCATGTTTCAAGTGGTAAACTGAGACGCAGAGAAGAGTAAACCAGCCTGGGAGGCTGCATCGCACCAGCAGACTCAAGCACTTCGCGGCTAAAGATGAGATGCCGAGGATCTGTGAAGGGCAGCTGCTCTGCTCCCAGGCAGAGGACGTCAGAGGGAGCAGCCCAGGATGGGTCTGGGGTCTTCATTGTTCTCAGTTCCCCGGGATCTTCCAACTTCAGTGGCTCAGGGTCCGCACTCAGGGGCCTTGGCCCATGCACCCCCTTTTTCTTTCTCATGACACAGGGCCTCTTTCACAAAGCTGAGCCCGACTGAGGCTCCTGCTCTAGGCACATTCTGGCAACAACCTGCTCTTGCCCACAGGCAGCCCGAGGTGAGGCCTGGGCTGGGGAGCCACCTGCATGCCAGAGAGGACGGCCCTGAGGGCTTGCAGACACGTGAGCCCGGTGCTCTGGGCCTGCGTTCCTTGTCTCCCTCTCTGTGGTCAGGTGCTAGGTCTCTCGCTGCCCTGGGAAATCTCTGCAGGGCTTGCTTGGCCGCCCGCTTCCCCCATCCTTCTGCTTGCTGCCCTGGTCTCTTCCTCTCCCATGAGTCTCCTTGTCTCTGTGTCCCTGGGGCTCTCTTGCTGTCTCCCAGTCTTCTGCCTGATCTCACTGCACCGAGGTCCCCAGCAGCCTGGCTGCCAAAGCAGAGCTGGGAGGCAGTGACTAATGTACTCAGAGGTGAGTCATCTGTTAAATAGAAAAACCCAGTCACATCCCTGGATGCAGAAGACTCCAAGACTCAGCGTCCTTCCCCTACTCCATCCTTCCTCCCTCCCAGAGCTGGAGAAGTTTACTCACCAACACAAACAAACAAACGTCTGGGCAGCACCCCTTCCCCTTCTCTCTCCCCTGCAAGTCTCCCAAGCCCTCCAAGGAAGCCAGCGTCCCCTGGTCCCTCCAGCTGCTCTGGAAGGAAGGGGTTTAGTGAGGGGTCACAGTCTTGTGAGCCCCACCCTTCCGGAAGTAATTAGCAGGAGACATCTGTCTTCAGGACTCCCCTTTTCCGGTTTCGGCCCCCTTCTTTTCAGGGAAACCTAAACTGCCCATCTTCCCGTAAAGGGCACTGCTCCATAAACGCAGGCGAGCCTAGCAGCCCCACCCAGGGCCCCAACTCCAGTGACGGATGAATGGGCCTCAGAAGCCTGGCTACGGCTGGACAGGTGCCCTCCCTGGCTGTCCCTTGGTTCCTTCCACATAGCTGGCTTCCCACTGGGGCTGGCTGCTTGGAACTGTTTCCCTTGGAACATGAGCCTTTAATGTATATATATATCCACACACCCATATACCCACACACACATCACACAAGGGGGAATCTAAAAATACGGTGAATGTTTAAATTTAAAAAATTATTACAGTAAAAGACACACTGCCATTATTCCCCCTCAAAATACCCCCTTCTCGCTTTGAACACACTTATCCCATTGTTCTTACCCCTTCCTAAAGCAGTTCTGGAAATCCTCTTTATGAGGTGTGACCAGAAATACAGCACGTGCTCTCTCGCTCAGTGCCGTCCAACAAGCCTGTGAGGTGTACGCTCCATCCCCATTCACTCTGTTCATCAGTTACAGCACCAGGTGACTTCTGGTTCTTCCACAAAGTCTAAATGATCATGAAAGGCAAACACTTCCTGTTGATTCAGGACACTGAGGCAGCACAGCTAAAGACACTTGCATCTCCGCCTATGTATGCATCTGTACACACTGTCCTCTACATGCTTCACGCTCGACATTTACCTGGAGCCGGTTACTTTGGGTCATAGCTTCTTTGTGTTCACTGCCTCTCACGTGTCCACTTTTCTTCATCTTATGAGATAGGTCTTGTCGTCCCTCTCAGTATACTGATGAGAAAAACCAAAATTCAGAAAGATAAAAACAGTTGTCCAAAAAGACATTGCAACGCTTTGTTAGCACCAAGATTAGAGCCCATCCTATACACTTTACCTCAGGCTAACCTAGTAACTCTCAGACTTTTTATGATGCAAAGTAATAAGATATTTGATGTCACAATGCAGGTACATGTGCATGTGTATATATGTACGTATACATGTGTGTATGTATGTCTACATGTGCAAACACATGGAACATGTTTTGGGAAATAACACATACTATGACTACTTTCCAAGTGTACATATTCTATTCTACTCTTTCCGTTCCACTCTGTTCCAATTTCATTTTATTTCATTTTTTTAAAGAAAAAAATAGAACAAAATTTCAAAACAACATAATAGGAACTTTGCGTATTGTTATCTTTAAATTAGTTACCCAGAGTACTAGATATTGGCATTCAATTGTCCAAACAATATTAGCACAAATCTTTCTTTTCAATGAACTAAGAAAAATTAGTATTATATCTATCTTAACTATCTTATACATATATATATATTTTTTTGCTCTTCCCTTCCTTCTTTTCTTCATTCCCCCATCCCAGTTTCTCTTTCTTTCTGAACAGTTTCTTCCTGTTTTACAATATCTATTGCACATTTTGGATCTTATTTACTCTTTCAGCTTCTCACACTAAGGAGACAATATGATATTCACACATGTGTGTCTGGTTTATTTCACTTATGAGTATTTTCTTGAGTTGCACCCATTTACCTATAAAAGTCTCCAGTTTATCCTTCTTTATGGCTGAGTAGTACTCCGTTGTATAAAAATACCACATCTTTTTTATCCATTCCTTGGTTGCTGGGCATTTGGGTTGTTTCCAAGATCGACCAATTTTATTTTAAAAATTACAGTGTTCACCAAGTTTGTGATCCTCCATAGGTCATTATCTGCAGAGTGAAAATGCCAGGCCAACTCCTCCCTACTGATCACTCCAGCGGACAGTGTGTGGAAAGCTGAGTTAGTACAAACTAACTTCCTCTGTCTTCACTTCTCTGGGCTTCATTTTCCTAAAATCTGTTTGCAATGTAATCTGTTTGTAATGATGTAATGAAGGGAGGCCCAGCAATTCCTTCCTATAAGCATCGTGAGTCCTTTGCTTGCCTGGGTGGCAGTCTGAAACTCTCTGTCTGGGGAGACTTAAATCAGGGGGCTCCCCAGCTGTCTGCTCTGCGTGACACACCTGTGCACATGTGTGCTGTAGGGAAAGCCTGACTGAGGGCCTCACAAGTACGCACTGGGCCACTGCAGCCCGGAATGTAAAGAAAACACTGTTTCCACCTTTGGGGGATTTGATGGGACATGAAATAGCCATCTACTCACATCAGATATCAACTGATTTCTCTCCCCATTTTTTGATTTGTCACTTCTTCGTATTTTTCCTTTCTTCAGTTTTTGGAAGGCAGAGGAGAGGGCATCTCGTGGAAGTTTGGTGGTGCAGGGACAGAAAAAGACAGGCAGGAACTAATACATCAGAAAGTGTGTCTGGACCCAGCAGGACTGGATTCTGGTCTCTGCTCGGCCACTGCAAGGCTGCGTGGACTGAGACCTGGCACCCGCCCTGACTGGGCATGTGCTGGATGTGAGGGGCCTGGATAAGGTCTCAGCCCACCCAAACATTGTACAATACGAGACCGCACAATTGGGGCAGGGAGGAGAAAGAAGTAGGCCTTGGGCAAGCTGACAGAATGGTCACCAAAGAAGTCCCCCAGCACGAGAACCCCTTCATTTTGAAGAACTCGAGTAACCTGCCTTTCTTCCCTCGGCCTCATTCACAGTGTGTTTGTCCACTTGTGATGAGTTCCCAACTCCCGAAGTGGCTTGTGCTGGGCGGGTTCATTTATGAATGATTTGCACGCCAGTGCCAAGTGTCACAGAATTACTAGAGGTCACACGAGCATTTCCTAATGCCATAGATGAGACTCAAGAGGAGGCACACATTGTTTGGGTGTCCATCACTTACATAGGTCTGTGGGCTGGGCCAGCCTGACCCTGGGGACCGGCTGGCATGACTGCCAGGCCTTCTGCCTGACTTTGGGGTGGGGAGGATATGGCTGGTTTGCCTCTCTCAACCGCCATGCATGCTAGGGACACACCTGGAACCTGGCTATATCATTCAGCTTTTCACTGCTGCAATACATCACCCGAGAGGCAGGCCAATTTTACAAACAAAAGGTCTATTCAGCTCCCTTTTGGAGCCTGATAGTTCAAACAGCAGGATGCAGGCTCTGGTGATGGTCCTGTGCTGGATGGCAGGGGTGTGTGGGGACTAAGGAGCACATCTCAAATCAGAGGCCAGACAGACACTGCATGGGGTCAGGCTGAGGCTTTTATAATAATCTTTTCCTGACAACTGGCCAGGGTCCCTGAGAAGCACCTTAATTCTTTTTTTTTTTTTTTTTTTATTATTATTTTAAAGAGAAGAAAAAAACAAAACAAATCAAAAGAAGAACAAATTTTCAAAACAACATAATAGGAGGGTAACAATGGTTAATACATTACGTATTACTATCTTTAAGTTAGTTATTCAGGACACCAGACATTAGCATTCAATTGTCCAAACATTATTGGCACAAACCTTACTCTTCAATGAACTAAGTAAAAATGGTAGTGTATCTATCTTAACCATCTTATATATATATATACAATTTTTTTCCCTTTCTTCTTTCTTTTCCCTATTCCAGTCTCTCTTTCCTTTTGACCAGTTTCTTTTTGATTCACCATATCTATTGTACATTTTGGATCTTATTTACTCTTTCAGTTTCTCATACTAGAGAGATAATACGATGCTTACACATGTGCTTCTGGTTTATTTCACTTATGAGTATTTTCTCGAGTTGCATCCATTTACCTATAAAAGTCTCCAGTTTATCCTTCTTTATGGCTGAATAGTACTCCATTGTATAAAAATACCACATCTTTCTTATCCATTCCTCAGTTGATGGGCATTTGGGTTGTTTCCAAGATCTGGCTATTACAAATTGTGCTGCTATAAACATGGGTGCACATATATCGCTGTGGTACAATGTTTTTAATTCTTCTGGGAAGATGCCCAGAAGGGGAATAGCTGGGTCAAATGGGACCTCCAACCCTAGTTTTCTGAGGAATCTCCACACTGACTTCCACAGTGGCTGTACCAGTCGACACTCCCACCAACAGTGAAGAAGGGTTCCTTTTTCCCCACAGCCCCTCCAGCATTTGTTATTAGTTGATTTCTTAATAGTAGCCATTCTTTCTGGGGTGAGATGGTATCTCAGTGTTGTTTTAATTTGCATCTCTCGAATGACTAGTGATGTTGCACATTTTTTTGTATATTTGTTTGCCATTAGTATTTCTTCATCTGAGAAATGTGTATTCATCTCAGATGCCCATTTTTGGAGTGGGTCTTTAAATTTGGGAGGTCTGATTTTTTTGAGTTCTTTATATGTTCTCGATAGTAGTCCTTTGTCTGAGGAACAGCTGGCAAACATTTTTTCCCACATTGTGGGTTGTCTCTTCACTCTGTTGGTGGTTTCTCTTGCTGTGCAAAAGCTTTTTAATAAGATGAGATCCCAGTTATTGATTCTTTGGGATAGTTCCCGTGCGGTTGAGTTTTTATTCATAAAGTCTTTGCCTACACCAATGTCTCCAAGGGTTTTACCTATCCTACTTTCCAGCAGATTTAATGTTTCTGTTTTAATATTTAGATCTCTGATCCATTTTGAATTTAGTTTAGTGCATGGTGAAAGATATGGATCTAGTTTTAATCTTCGGCATGTGTAGAGCCAGTTTTTCCAGCACCATTTATTAAAGAGGCTATCTTTCTTCCAGCGAATGTGTTTGGCACCTTTGTCAAAGATAAGGTGGCTTAGTATGTCTGGGGTTGTTTCAGCATCTTCTAATCTGTTCCATTGATCTTCAGGTCTGTTTTTTTGCCAGTACCACACTGTTTTTATCACAGTAGCTTTATAGTATAATTTCAAGTCGGGGATTGTGATGCCCCCTGCCTTGCGTTTGTTGCCCAGAATTGCCTTTGCTATTCTAGGTCTCTTCTGATTCCAAATGAATTTTAGGATTGTTTTCTCTAATTCTGTGAGATATGCTGTTGGAATTTTGATTGGAATTGCATTAAATCTGTATAACAATTTTGGAAGTATGGCCATTTTCACTATATTGGTTCTTCCTATCCAGGAGCAAGGGATATCTTTCCATTTTCTGATATCCTCTTCAATCTCCTTTTTCAGAGTACTGTAGTTTTCAGTATAGAGGTCTTTTACATCCTTCGTGAGGTTGATTCCTAGGTATTTCATTTTTTTGGATGTTATTGTGAAAGGTATTGTTTCCCTAATTTCTCTTTCAGTAAGTTTGTTATTTGTGTACAGGAAGGCTATTGACTTTTGAGTATTGACTTTGTATCCAGCTACACTACTGAATTTGCTTATTAAATCTAGCAGTTTTTTAGTGGAGTTTTGGGGATCTTCTGTGTAGAGTATCATGTCATCTGCAAATAATGATAATTTAACTTCTTCCTTTCCAATCATTATTCCTTTTATTTCTTTCTCTTGTCTAATCGCTCTGGCTAAAGTTTCCAGAACTATGTTGAATAAGAGTGGGGACAGTGGACATCCTTGTCTTGTTCCTGATTTTAGAGGGAAGGCTTTCAGTTTTTGGCCATTTAGTATAATATTGGCTGTTGGTTTGTCATAGATAGCTTTTACCAGATTGAGATAAAGACCCTCTATTCCAATTTTCTGTAGGGTTTTTATCATGAAAAGGTGCTGGACTTTGTCAAAAGCTTTTTCTGCATCTATTGAGATGATCATGTGATTTTTGTCTTTGGTTCTGTTAATATGCTGTATTACATTTATTGATTTACGTATGTTGAACCATCCCTGCATCCCTGGGATGAATCCAACTTGGTCATGGTGTATAATCTTCTTGATGATTTGTTGGATTCTGTTTGCCAGTATCTTATTAAGGATTTTTGCATCTATGTTCATTAGGGAGATTGGCCTGTAGTTCTCTTTCTTAGTTGGGTCCTTCTCTGGTTTTGGTATCAGGGTAATGCTTGCTTCCAGGAATGAATTTGGGAGTATTGCTTCCCTTTCAATTTCATTGAAAAGTTTGAGAAGTAGGGGCGTTAGGTCTTCTCTAAATTTCTTGTAGAATTCGGCAGTGAATCCATCAGGGCCTGGACTTTTCTTTGTTGGGAGGTTTTTAATTACATCTTCAATTTCATTGGTTGATATTGGTTTATTTAGGATTTTTAAATCTTCTTGATTTAGCTTTGGTAATTCATACGAATCTAGGAATCTGTCCATTTCTTCTGCATTTTCCATCTTAGTAGAATATAAATTTTCAAAATAGGTATAGATGATCTTCTGGATTTCTGCAGGGTCCGTCGTGATATCACCCTTTTCATTTTCAATTGCATGGATTTGAGTCTTTTCTTTTCTTTTTTTAATAAGGTTGGATAAGGGTTTGTCAATCTTATTTATTCTTTCAAAGAACCAACTTTTTGCTTCATTGATTCTTTGTATTGTTTTTTTATTCTCCAATACGTTAATTTCTGCTCTGATCTTTATAATTTCCTCCCTTGTACGGGCTTTTGGCTTAACCTGCTCTTCTTTTTCTAGAAGCTCGAGGTTCACCCTTAAGTTGTTTATTTGCGCTTGCTCTATTTTCCTGATATAAGTATTTAATGCTATAAATTTCCCTCTTAGGACTGCTTTCATTGTATCCCATAAGTTCCGGTATGTTGTACTGTCATTGTCATTCAGTTGTAGAAAGTGACTAATTTCTTCTTTAATTTCATCTGTGACCCATTGGTTGTTCAGGAGGATGCTGTTTAATTTCCATGTGTTTAGGGAGTTTTTGTGGGATCTTTTGCCATTGATTTCCAATTTCATTGCACTATGGTCTGATAATATGCATGGGATAATTTCAATTCCTTTGCATTTACTTAAGCAGGTTTTATGAGCTAGTATGTGGTCTATTTTGGAGAACGTCCCATGTGCAGCTGAGAAAAATGTGTATTCTGATGTTGTGGGATGGAACACTCTGTAGACATCTACTAAGTCCATTTGTTCAAAAGTTTGGTTCAGTTCTACTATTTCATTATTGATTTTCTGTCCAGTTGATCTATCTTTTTGTGACAGTGGAGTATTGAGATCTCCCAATATAATTGTATTAGTGCTTATTTGATTTTTCATGTCCTTTAGTACTTGTTTTATATAGCTGGGTGCATTGGTATTTGACGCATATATATTTATGATCGTTATCTCTTCCTCTTGGATTGTTCCCTTTACAAGGATGTAATGACCGTCTTTATCTCTCTGAATCCTTCTTGGCTTGAAGTTCACTTTGTCTGCAAAAAGAATAGCTACCCCTGCTTTTTTCTGGGTTCCTGTGGCATGGAGTATTGTTTTCCATCCTTTGACTTTCAGTCTATGAATTTCTTTCTGAATTAAATGTGTTTCTTGTATACAGCATATTGTTGGATCTTGCTTCTTGATCCATTTCGCCATTCTGTGCCTTTTGATTGGTGAATTGAGACCGTTAACATTGATGGTTAAAACTGATATGTATTGACTTGTCATGATATTTTCCTGTTGTTGGTTCCCACTCTTTGTTTTTCTGCTTTCCGGCTATTTAATTATTTGCCCTGCCTGGTGGATTCCTTCTGTTGGGGTTCCTATCTCTTTCTAGAATGTCCTTCAGAACGTTTTGGAGTGCTGGTTTGGTGGTCATAAATTTTCTCAGATGTTCTTTGTCATGAAAGTATTTTATTTCTCCATCAATTTTGAAAGATAGTTTTGCAGGGTACATCAATCTGGGCTGAAAATTATTTTCCTTTAGAGCTTGCAATACATCATTCCAAGCTCTTCTTGAATTGAGGGTTTGTGCTGAAAAGTCAGCTGTGATTCTGATGGGTTTTCCTTCATAGGTGATTTGTCTCTTCTCCCTAACAGCTTTTAAGATTCTGCCCTTCTGTTGAATTCCTGGGATCTTAACTATAATATGTCTGGCTGAAGTTTTTTTTTTATCATGTCTAGTTGGTGTTCTAAAAGCTTCACTTATAGGGGTGTCAAATTCCTTTTCTCTTCCAGGAAAGTTCTCCCTGATTATGTCTTTGAACAGGGTTTTAATGTCGTTGATGCTATCTCCTGCTTTTTCATTTATTCCAATTATTCTTAAGTTGTTTATCTTTGAGTCATCTAGCAGCTGCTGAATTGATTTTTCATGGTCCCTTGCTATTTTTAAGAATTTTTCCATTTCATGATCACTAATTGCAAGCCTGTCTTCTATATCTGAGATCCTGTCCTCGCATTGGCTTATTCTGCTACAAATACTTTCAATGGAATTTTTTATCTCTTGGGTATCTGCTTGAATCTGCCTTATGGATTCCATTTCTTTCCTATGCTGAGCATTCATGGTTTCTATAGTTTTCTTAAGTTCATCTATTTTTTTGTCTGTATCAACTATAGTGTCCTTAAGCATGGTCTTCATTGTAGACATTATCTCTGCAGTTATCTGTGAGATTATTTCTGTTTTAATTTTTTCCAGAACCTCATTCAGTTGCTTTGTTGTTACCACTTCAGATAGGCCAGGTGGGTGGCTTTCGGATTGTCCCACCTCGTTGCTCCCTAGGTTTGCCTTTGGTGAATTGGATGTGTGTGGTTGCATCTTGTTTAAGTGTCGTCTCATTTTTTCTTTCTTTAATTCCTGGGGTGATGTTTGCAAATTACCTATAGTAGGTTACTTTATTGCTAGTGTTTAAGATCTTTAGAAGATGACTACTTCTCTGCAGTATCTTCCAAGTGGAGCTTGCTTTTAGGTTTTGAGCTTTCTGCCAGATCCTACCTCTTCAATTCGTTGGGTATGCGAAGTTGCTACCTGTTTGGCCCAGTCCTTGATTCTTTGGTACTGTGCCACTGTATTTTCTGTGTCCCTTAGTCAATCTCAATCATGAAATATCAGGAAGGAAAGATGTTTAGAACAATTATTTCACATTTGGCTATAATGTTAACTAAAGCATCAAACACAGCCTAGAAAATGACAGACTGAGCTAACCAGTTATTTACCACTTTTAGCAGTATAGAGTTGCGGTTATATAACAAAATCTAAAACACACCAGAAAAATTATATGCAGTATACAAGTCCTATGTATGGCAATTTTTCCCCTGAGGAGTTTAAATTTAAAATGAGTTAAGGAAGAAATAGAGTATTGGGAGAAGAGGAAGGAATTAGATGTAAGGTTAGAGGACCAAGAGGGATCCCACTAAAATTGGGACACTAGTGCAGAGGACAGGTGGTAGAAAGAGAAGGAAGGGATAAAAGGAAGAACAGATCACAACCACAATCACAAAGAAGTTAGAGGCACTAATTACACTCATATAAAAAACCAGAGAGAATAATGAAGGAAAGAGCAAATACACATACAGAAACAAAAACGAAGATAAAAACAATAAAACAGACAGATCAAAAATAAAACCCCACCAAAAAACCAAACAAAACAAAACAAAAACAAAAAAAACCCTTCGCCAGAATAAAAAACGAATCAGTGAGAAAAAAAAATAATAATAAAAAATAAAAATAAAAATAAAAATAAAAAAAATAAAAAGAATCAGTTCCAGGTGTTGACTCTGCTGTAGGCAGTTACCCTGTGGTGACAGAGTCCTGTTCTGTGCAGGTCCGTCCCAGTAAGCCAGGAGCGCCCTCTGGCGGGCGGTGAGCAGAGGCGCGTACTTCCAGGCAGAGACCAGTCTAGCTCGCCTCCGCTCTCAGCGCCCTTTCACGATCCCTGGGCCTGAGAAGCTCAGCGCGCTGCCCGGAGCGCGGGTTCCCTGCACTGGTTCCCGCCGCTCTGGTTTTTCGCCATGCCCCCCACAATGGCGCCGGGCCAGTCGCTCTCTGGCGCGGGACAGGTGTGGCTGAGAGTCTAGTCTCGTTCGCCTGCTGACCTCAGCACACTTTCGTGGGCTCAATTGAGAGGCCCTGTGCTGCCCTGTCCGGAGCACAAGTTCCCAGAGCAGTTTCCGAGCCCCTCTGAGTTTCGCCACACCCCCCACAATGGCGCCCGGCCGGTCGCTCTCTGGCGCGGGGCAGCTGTGGCTGAGAGACACTCACCGCTGGTCAGCGCCGTTCTCCGCCACTCCCCTGCCCCGCCGCTGTCTCAGGATCCTCCGTGGGGGCTCCCTGGGCACCAGCTGCCACCGTGTGTCCGTAGAATTGAGCTTCCGCTGCGCTGCAACTCCCGGGATAGTAGAAAGTGCACGCGCGTGGTCTGCCCCTTCTTTCCTTCTTCTTTGTTGGAAGTCACCCGTCACTGGTGCCGGGGGTCCCAGATTGCGCTTCAGAACTTCTCTGGGTTTCGGGGAGACATCCCCCCCCTCCTGCGCTTTCCGGGTCGCTATATTCCCGTGTTCCAATGGTAACTTTTAGAGAGAGTTTCGCTGCCTGCTTCTTACTCATCCGCCATCTTGAGGTCTCCTTCAGCACCTTAATTCTTTGGAGAATGTGGCCGCAGTTGACCTAAGGACCTCCCACCAAGTGCTACCTCTTAAAGGTCCCCTAGCTCCTCCCAACACTGCCACCCCAGGGACTGCTCCCCACACAGGAACCCTGGGCGTGGGGGCAGTGGCAAGCAGCACCCACACAGTAGCATCTGCTCTGTAGAGCTGCTCCTGGGTGGCAGATTGGCGAAGGGACCCGAGGCCCACACACCTGCCTGGGGATGGCGTGATGTGGCCCTGCACTTCCCCTTACCTCTCTTCGAGGGCTGCTCAGGGAATTCAGTCTGGGGCCCTCTGCCCTCCTCCCTGCCCAGGGATCAAGCATCCTGGTAGTGTTCCAGAGCCGCAGGGCACACAATATACATTCCACTTTACCTGTGTCTAGCCCCTTCCTCCCCTCCTGGAAGCTCTGTCAGAAGCCTCCTGGGGCTTAGTTTTCTAACTGGCTGCTGAGCAAATGCCCTGAAAGAGCCTGTGTGTGTCACCTTGATCCCCACCCAGGGAGCAGACCCAGGGCCTTTGGTGAGCGCAGCCTTTGAGAGCAGAGGACAGCTTGCTGCCTTGGAGCCTCAAGCCTCAACAGCTCTTGGTCCTGTCCCATTTGCATTCCATTCCTCTCCTCCCTGCAGCAGGAGCTGCTGCCTCCAGCAGGTCCGAGGATCCTCTGGCTCCCCTTGCAGTCGAATGACCTGCACTTCTGGAGGCTCCTGAGAGCTCCTTTGTCAAAAATAAGCAAGCATGCCAGAAGTCCCCTCTTCCAGCAAGCATTTACTGAGCACCTACTATGCCAGCCACTTCTCCCATCCTTAAAAGGCATTGCTCACTGCAGCAGGGCTCTGCTGTAGGAATGGGAGGTGGGGTACCTGTGTGGACCTGTCTGGCTGACCCACACTGCATGGCCAAACCCCCATGCATTGTTACCTAGGGAGACCAGTGCTATGAGCTCTGCTCTGATCAGTGGAACACTTCAGGAGCTTCGCGTGCCATAGAGGAAGAAGCATCAGCCTCAGACTTCCCTGCATTGGCAGCAGAAGGAGCTATACTGGCCGGAGCCCTATTCAGAGCAGACACTGCAGATAAAGAAATGGGGTGACGTCTTCTCAGGAGAGACACCTGTCATTCTGCAGCTCCAGGGGACACGGGTCTGTCCCAATCTGGCCCTGCCCAAGGTGGGCTCCTGGGAGAAGCAGCAGATGCAGGCACAGGGAGCCCCAGGATCTCTTCTGGACACACAAATAGCTCCTAGCACCAGAGGCAGCAGCAGATAAGTGAGGACTCAGCATCCTGCAATGCCCTGTTGCCTTCTCCCACGGTGGGCATAGGAGACTTTGCCTTGGGTAGCCTCATCCTACCACTGAGGTCCTAGCTACCAAGTGGAAGGAAAGTGTCCAGCCAGGACCCTCCTGTCACAGCTGTCTACACTGAGTTTCTGCTCTTGCCACCATGGGCTGAGCCACTGGCATTTGCAGATGTCTCCTGTCCCCACTCACCATGGTGTCCAGTGTGGGACCCATGCACAGGCCAGTCTGTTTCACTCCCTGACTCAAGATGAGTCAGGGGCTGAGGAGGACAGAGAAAAGCAAAGGACTTGCCCCCTTGAAACCAGTGTCAGCCCTGCCCAAATCTGTGCAAAGAGAAGCAGAGGGCTCCATCTGTGCTCAGGCCAGCAGTCTTGCCTTCTTTCTTTCCCTTCTCCAGCCTTTGCACTCAAGGCCCTGAGAAGCAGGCTGATTTGCATGTCCAAGAGCTGGGGGGAGGGAGGGGAGGTCACCGCTATCCACTCCACAGAGGAGGAGCCAGAGGAGAGAGAAGCAACAGGGACACAAAAGTCCCAGAGCCTGCGAGGTCCCTTGGGAATCAGGAAGGTGGATGACAAGTGTGGCCTCCACCTCTTGGCCTCTGGTCATGATGGCACCACCTAGATTACCCCAAATCCAGGGCCTGGGCAGGGCTCTTCACCTGCCCACCTGCCCTTGGTTCCATGGGCCCTTGATGGGACTAAGCCACCCACCTTCATCGTTTTGCCGCAGGAGTTGAGTGGATGAGGAATGTTGGGGCATCAGTCGAGTTCTTTGCATGTGCATTTACCTTCTAGCATTCCATTACCTTCTCACCACCAGAAATTTCTCATTTCCAAAGCCTTAGCTCCCTTGTAATTGCATACTAGAAACTGAAGCCAGTCTTTCCTGTGTTGGAGGCACAGCTTTGTCACCTATCAGTGGTGTCACCACGGGATGATTAATTGACCGTCAGTCCACTGGTGTGAAATGTGGAATAATAACGCTCACCTCCCCCACCAAGGTGCCTGGTAGATCAGCTAGAGGAGACAAGGACTCAAGAAGCCAGGACAAACTGGCCTGGGCCAGTTTATGCTCCACACTCAGGGCCACCCTGAGGCCTTCTCTTCTGTTTCCACTCCTCAGCAGCTTTCTGACCATGGAGACATCCTCCTCCATTTTAGGGAGTGACACTGCCTGGGGTCCCAGCAAGGAGAGGGACCTGGGCCACTACCAAAGGGACAGCTAAGAAAGGGAGGCAGACTCCAGAATCATCTCTTGCACACAGAGTTGAAGATACATGACTCGTATCCTGTGCCTTTTCTCCACTTGGCACCTCTGTGTGACCTCTGAGTTAGACGGATCTACGCAGAGCCCTGTAGTATTCTGTTCAGGCCTGTGCCCAAGGTGACTTTGGAGCCTGGGGGGCAGATTGGCCTGGTGCTGTCTGAGTACACGAGCTGCACCTGCCCTCTAGTGGCAAGAGAGGGAAAAGCATAAACTTGCAGGCCTGCAATGGGCAGATCTGGAAGGCTGAGAAATGATGGGTAGCGGGTCATTTAGAGGCCTAGCGGCACCACGCAGCACAAATCCAAGGTTGGTCACCAGGTAGATACACACCAGGCCCTAGATTTGGGGTTTCACTCACCTTTCATTCATTCATTCATTCATCCAACAGACATTTATGGAGTGTCTGCCAAGAATGGGGCAGTAGGGACACAGGGTGATCCAGACAGGAAGTGAGGACTGGTGTGTGTAAGGTGATGACTGTAACTCTCCAGAACTCCATTCCTGCACTGCAGTGTGAACTAGAACAACCACGCATGCACAGAAATACCTTCACAAGAGCTAAGAAACTCGGTGAGAAACGACAGAACTCAGACAGGGAAAGACACATAGAGGGGATGGAGGGACCACTACATATTACCTGTGCCATCCCTCCCTCTTGCCTTGCTGAACATTGCAGATACTCAGGGACAGGGGAGCAAAACAACCTCTGAATCTCACTGCGCCCTGGCACCAGGCCCACCCTCGTGGGCTGGACAGATTTTGAAAAGTAAGATCCAACAGTAGGCTGCCTACAAGAAATTCCTTTGGGTCTTACTACACTCATGGGCTGGAAGGACGGGGAGGAAGAAAGGTATCCAGGCAGACGGCAACCAAAAGAGAGCAGGGATGCCCTTACTTATGTCAGAGAAAATGGACTTTGAGACAAAAACTTTCACAAGAGATAAAAAGGTCATCATGCAATGACATATAATGATAACGGGATACATTTTTCAGGAAGATACAATAATGATATATGCCCAACATGGAACACCTAAATATATAAAAATATATTTGCAAGAACTGATGGGAGAAATAAATTGTAATAGAATAACAGGAGACTTCAGTTCCCTGTTTCAGCAATGGACAGAGCATCCAGGCAGAGAATCAGGAAGGAAGGAGCAGGCTGAGCACTGTAGATCAAATGATCCAACATGGACAGAACATCACCCGGTAAAAGAACGCACGCTCCTTTCGAGCACACAAAACTTTCGCTAGGACAGATCATATGTTAGGCCACAAAACAGTTCTTAACAAAGTTAAGAGTATTGACATCATCAAGTATTGTTTCCAGCCGCAATAGTAGGAAATTAGAAATTAGTAACAAGAGGAAAATTGAAAAGTCTGCAAATATATGGAAACAACACGCTTCTGGATAATCAATGGGTCAAAGAAGAAATTAAAGGGAAATAAAAAATATTTTGAAACAGATGAAAATGAAAATGTAAATGTAACATACAAAAATTTATGAGATCCGACAAAAGCAGTTCAATGAGGAAATTTACAGTTATCATTGCCTACACTAGGAAAAGAAAGATCACAAATAAACAGCCTAATTTTACACTGCAGAGAACTAGAAAAGAAACAAACCAAGACCAAATGATAATAAAGATAATAAAGATCAGAAAAGAGATCAATAAAATAAAAAATGGAGAAGCAATAGAAAATACCAGTGAAACTAAGAATTAATTTTTGAAAAGATAAACAAAATAGACTGAAGTCTAACTAAACTAAGAAAAAAAGGGAGAGGACGCAAACAAATAAAATACTTTGGAAACTGCCTGTATGATTGGAGGAATTAATATTGTTAAAAATGCCCATATTACCCAAAGTAATCTACAGTTCCAACATAATCCCTATAAAAATTCCAATGACAAAACAAACAAACAAACAAAAAAACCCCTTAAAATTCCATGGAGTCTCAAAGGCCCTCAAATAGCTGAAGCAATCATAAGCAAGAAGAACAAAGCTGGGGGCACCACAGTACCTGATTTTAAAATATTCTGCAAAGTTGTAGTAATTGAAAGTGTGGTACTGACCTAAAAGTAGACATACAGAGCAATGGAAGAAAGTTCAGAAATAAACCCATACATTTAGGTCAGAAATGCCGAGAACACCCAATGGGATAAAACTAGATTTTTTAATAAATTTGTATTGAAAAAACTAGATGCCCATAAACAGAAAAACGAAGTTGGACATTTATCTGCTACCATGTACAAAAATACACTCAAAATGGATTAAAGATGTAAGTGCATGCTTACCAGAAAGTGTAAAACTACTAGAAGAAAATAGGGAGGGAAACCTTCTTGACTTTGATCTGGGAAATTAATTTTTTATATGACTCCAAATGCATGAGCAATAAAAGCACAAATAGACAAATGGGATTGTATGGAACTCAAAAAGATTCTGCACAGCAAAGAAGCAATCCACAGAGTGAAAGAGGCAGGCTACAAAATAAGAAAATGTGTTTCCAAACACACATCTGGTAGGGGTTGGTATCTAAATTAGAAAGGGAAAGCAAACAATTCAGTGGTAAGAAAACACATAATCTGGTTATAAAACGGGCAAAGGACCCAAGTAGATATTTCTCAAAAGAAGATATACAAATGGCCAAGAGACACATAAAAAAATGCTTAACATCCCAAATTATCAGAGAAATGCTAATGAAAACACAAGGAAATGCTAATGAAAACACGAGCCTGTTAAAATGGCTGCTATCAAAAAGACAGACGATAACAAGTGTTGGACAAGACATGGAGAGAAGGGAGCTCTGGTGCGCTGTTGGAATGAGATAACCCTTATGCTGAACAGTATGGAGGTTCCTCAGTAATTAAAACTAAACTGGGCCTGGTGGCACATACCTGTATTCTCAGCACTTGGGAGGCTGAGGCAGGGGGATTGAATATTCAAGGCCAGCCTAAACTACATAGTGAGACCCTGCCTCTAAATAAATAAATAAATAAATAAATAAATAAATAAATAAATTGATCAATCAATCAAACCATAGATCTAACAATCCCTCTTTTGGGTATACATCCGAAAGAAATGACATCAATACCCTGATGAGCTATGTGCACTCCTGTGATCATTGCAGTATTATTCACAAAAACCAATGATTCAGACTCAGCCTCCATGTCCATCAACAGATGAAGGGATAAAGCAAAATGATACATACATGTTTCTGTGCATACACGTATGTACGGCAGAATATTTTTCAGCCTTAAGAAGAGAGGAAATACCGATACATGCTACAGCACAGATAGGCTTTGAGGACATCGTGCTAAGTGGAACAAGCCAGTCATAAAAGGACAAATATCGTATGGTTCCACTTAGGCGAAGTACCTAGAACAGTCACAGTCATAGAATGGAAACTGGAATGGTGGGAGACTGGGGGGGTGGGCGGAGACAGGGAATCGTATTTTAATGGGTACAGAGTTTTAGGCAGGACGAGAAAGTTCTTGTGATCTAATATACTGCATGGTCGTTATAGTTAACAATACTGTGTTGTATACTTGAAATTTACTATGAGAGTAGATCTTAAATATTCTCATTACACACAAAGTAATTACGTGAGTGATATAGATGTCGATTAGCTTGACTGTAGTAATCATTTCATAATTTATACGTGTATCAAGACATCACACTGTGCACCTTAAAAATATGCAACTTTATTTGTAAATCATACCTCAAAGAGCTGCAAAATATTGCAAAGCCTCCCCTTGACCCTGCAAATACTCATACAGGCAAGTCCATCAGAGCGTGAGGTTTCGTTAGAGTGAGTGTGGGTTTTTTGGGAAAAAGAGCGAGGTGTTCTCAGAGCTTCCCTTGCCTGGGACAGTCAAGGAGTCAGTGCAACTAAATGAGGATTTAGTTCAAGATCCTCTATAGCACTTCTGTTTTGAAATGGCCCAACAATTGAACAATGAAACAGGAGGAGCTGGGCAAACAGGTGATTAGAATGGGTTGAATCCTGGTTCCTCCCTTTGGAGCCACACGGCCTTGGGCAGCTCACTGAAACTCCAAGGTTGGCCATTATCTCCCAGCAGTGCTACATGAGCTCGTGGACCATGGATGGGTCAGAGCACACGGTCTCTTGTGTTCTCTGCCTGTCATGCGGGGTGGCAGCGTCTTCCTGGCTGCAGCTGCAGATGCTGAAGTCCTTTTCAACTGGAAGGATCAAAGACTCTTCTACTTTATCTTTAAAAGGAGATAAAGCCATAAAAAGTTAATTTGATACAATTAATTCACTTTAACTATGTCTCAGTGTTTCATTTATCTGTAGCCGTGCATCAAAACGTCCCCCAAGCTTAGTGACACAAAGCAAAAGTGTCTTATTATTTCTTCTGATTTCTTGGGGTTGTCTGGACTGGACTGGGCATTTCTGCTTCACAGGATTTCTGCTGGGGCTGGAGCACTCCACACGGCTTCTTCATTTACATGTCTGCCTGGTTGGCTGGGCCAGCCAGGAGCTGACCAGGAGCTCTCTCTAGGAAGTGGCCACAGAGGGTAACTGAACTTATACTCTGGTGGCACAGGTTTCCAGAGTTTCCAGGGTCTGCAAAAGACTGAGCCCCGTGTGTAGGTGCTTCGAAGGATTCCGACTGCATCGTGCTTGCGAATGTCATATTCACTGAAGGAACTCCACGCCTGAACCCAGAGTCAGTGGCGAGGAAACCACACAAGAGCATGAATACTGGGAACTGTGTCCATTGGGCACCACCCACGTAACACACTCCGACAGCCAGCTCAGGTGTTGATGTGAAGAGCCATGGCGAAGTAGCAGGGCTGTGTCCCCAGTAGATATGAGAGTTAGGATGAATTTTTCTGCGCTGTTCTACCCAGAAATTGGGGTTTGTGAGCAGAAATGGAATAGGTGGTATTTAGGGAATGCAGGACCCCAGTGGAACTAGGTAGTACCACAGTGCATTGCTGTGCAGGTTCCCTGGTCTCTGCCCCACAGCAGGCCCTCTCTTCCCAAACCAGCCCCGGTGTTAGCCATAGGAAGAAGATGAAGACGTACCCGTTTCTGGAAAGGACACTGTGACATCATTCTCCCCTGCATCCCTGCCTCGGGCCCTCCGTGGGATTGGGTTTTCTGGCTTGGCCCCAGCCAAACAGACTCAGGCCCAGCACCTGGGCCATGTTAACCTGCCTCAGCACCGCTTGCCCCCGCCCCTGACATGGGCCC
Organism: Erethizon dorsatum; assembly: GCA_028451465.1. Classification (NCBI taxonomy): domain Eukaryota; kingdom Metazoa; phylum Chordata; class Mammalia; order Rodentia; family Erethizontidae; genus Erethizon; species Erethizon dorsatum. The sequence goes on from CM051831.1 coordinate 29,323,422, forward strand.
ATAGATTTGTGCGCCACAGCAACTGGAAACTGGACCAGAAAGGAACTTGATGAAGGTAATTCTACTTGTCCCACAGTTACTTAGCAAATTTCAGCATAATTCCATGGATAATGCCCTGGAGCACATTCGCTGGTAACCAGTGCTGCCTTTTGCCATTTGCAGTGGCTCTGAAAAGCCACCCTCATGGTTGGTAGGTGTGGAGTAAACAACATTATTGTGACAATTGACAGCATGGACATAGTGGAACCTTGGGCTCTTAGGCCAGGTCACCCCTTCTGGGCCCTTCTGGACCCTTTGATTTACAGGCAGAGAACTGAGACCCAGAAAAGTGACCTTCCCAGGGTTACTGGGTAAGCAACAACAGAGCTGGCACCAGAGCCCAGCGCTCCATTGTCCTGGCCCCTCCTCCTTTCACACAAGCCAGTGCTGTGGACCCCAAATCCACAGACAACCCCAAGATTGGCTTCATGAGGCTGAAACCCCTCTTTCCCCAATTGGACTTGAGAACTATGCAGAGATAATAAAATGGCTTTCTTGATGTATTTGCTTCCCAATTCAGCGCAATAAACAGTAAAATTAAAAAAGAACAAATTAAACAAATGAGAAGATTATAACAATGAGAAGTGTTTCTAGGTTATGAAAAGTCAGAAATGGAGAAAGGAAGTAATATTCCCCAGTAATTCTACCAATGAGTGTTTTTTCTGACTATTTAGATGGAAAAACAGAATCAAAGAGGCACTCATTCAACATGCCTTGAGAATAAGAGTAGTAGCGATTTGAGAATACTCAAATAGCATTTATGTAATATTGTAAAATTTACGAAACTGGACATAGGAACCAACACTTCAAAAAAATCTTGATTCTGGACAAGAGATTTATTAGGTAGAATTACTGCATTTGGAGATAAGGGAATGAGTGAGAAATAAAGAAATATTTCACTGGATGGGTTCACAGTCCAGCTCTTTGAGGAAAACCTACTACTTCACATTGGCACGTGCTTACGCCCCAGAGCCTTCCTTTGTGAATTAGAACAGGGCAGGGGGAGAAGAGCCATTCAGCATGGAGCTAAGCCAATTGGTGACCCAGCCAACAAAAGGAGTGTTGGAAAGAATGTGTACCTTCTTTGCAGTCCTAACTTGCATCAAGTGCTGGTTTTGTAACAGATTGGCACAAAGAACTCCCTGAAAGGACCCTGGCTTTGGACCTCAGTGTCAATCCCATTCCCAGGACTGCACTGCCAAGTCTGGTGCCAATGAAGAGAGAGATTCCCTGGCTCCACAGTTCCAGGTCTTGGAAGTTCCCACCCTACCTTCTGCCTTGAGTTCAGGGAAGATGGTTTTAATTCATGCAACATAAAATTCACATTTATAGTGTATAATTTGGTGGCTTTGGTATATTCACAGTGATGTGAACATTATCCCTCTAATTCCAGAATGTTTCCATCACCTCATACCCACAAACGGTCACTCTCAAGTTCCTCCCTTCTTCTGCCCCCCAGCCCTTAAACTACTGGTCTCCTCTTTATCTCTCTATATCTGCTTCATTTGGGCATTTTATATAAATAGAAACCTACATGTAGCCTTTTGAATGTCTGGTTTCTTTCTTTTGCCATGTTTTCAGTGTTCATTCATGCTGCAGCATGTATCAGTATTTCATTCCTTTTTTATGGCCAAGTAATATTTCACACTAGATTTTTTTTTTAATCCTGTTGTCTGTTGATGCACTCAGAGAGCATTTTGGCACTAATCTGAGCTGCATTTGAAACTTATAGACAATAAATATGTTCCTCCACTTCCTGATGGAGAGGCTAATGTGACAAACCTTGTGTTTTTAGGAAGATTACTATGGCAGGCCTTGGAAGATCTTATCTGCAGTAAGGCAGAGAAGGAGGATGGTGGGATTTGGAGAATTGTTCTCCCAATAGGAGAGAAATGTCAAGGCCATCCAGGGAATCGTGGTGACGAAAGCACAGCTGGCCCATCTGATTCTGTTTATGCCTCTCCTCTCCCTGGCTCTGGCCAAGCAGAGCGGGTCCCCCTGCAGGTAGGAAGCCAGCAGTGGTTTCAACCTTCAGCTCTGCTGAAGATCAGCTGACCACTCTTTCCTGGAACATGTGTGTGCTGCTAATAATTGCCTTTTGCACATCACCTGCTGACCCCTGTAATTAATGAAATGAATGATTTAGTTATCCTGGCTAGCGATGGCCCAGGTTGTGCAGATCCCCACTGCTGCAAATCCGAGGCTGGCTTGGCACCTGTGAGCTGAGGTCCCAGTTGGCTGTCTGTGCCCAGCAGGACTGGGAAGGGAGGCTGCCAGGCCACAGGGTGCAGCGGGCTGCCAGGCCACAGTTGTGACTGAAATCTGCTTCTACTTAGGAGTAGAGAGCTCAGTGGTGAAGTGGGCAGGACCCACAGTCTCCCCATGAACACAGAGGGGGTGGCAGTGTCTGCACACAGACCCGGCTTCCCCTCTTTGACTCACCATGACTCTGGGTGAACCACATCATCCATAGCGATGTACAGTAGATATGCAAAAGATGTTCGCACACATAGGTGTCTATTTATTGGATAACCGTGCCACTCTCTAAAACTTTTACTCTATTTAATAACTATGTCACTCTCTAAAATTTTTGAAACAATTTAGAATAATAATGAAACAAAGCCAGGCTTAGTGCCGCTCATCTGTCATTTGAGCAGTCTGGGAGGCTGAGCCAGGAAGATGGCAAGTCCCAGCCCTGTCTGGGAAACTGAGCAAGATCCTGTCTCAAAATAAAAGGGTCAGGGCCGGTGAGACGGCTCAGCGGCTTAAGCGCCTGCCTTGCAAGCGCGAAGGCCCGAGTTCGACTCCCGGAACCCACATACGAAAAAGGGGCCGGTGATATCGCTCAGCGGCACGGGCGCCTGCTGGTGCGCGAGGTCCTGAGGTCGTCCCCCCGGTACCCACAAAAAAAAAAATAAATAAAAGGGTCAGCCATGTATAGATGTAGCTCATTGTAAAGGCCCTGGGTGGACTCTCCAGTACTAAAAAGAAAACAAAACAAAAAGATGAAGTGATGATATGAGAGGAATGTAATGTGTGAAGAATATACTAAAGTTAAAAGATGAAATCAGTGCCTGACCAATCTCTAATGTGGCCAGAGAGGTCATGTATTCAACCCGGAGAGGTTCTGGGATGATACTTACCTCTGTGATGGTGAGAGACACCGACCTGGGTCCTGGCCTGAGGACCTGTGGGAAGAGGTGGGTGGCTGTGGTGGCCTCCCTCAGGGGCAGAAAAGAGCCCATGTGACAGCTTTTGGGGGCAGCAGTGCTCCAGCTGCATGAGCCAGGCACAATGCTGTCCACCTTCACCCTCACCAGTGGCATTGGTCACTCTCGACATTTTATAAAAGCAATGCTACTCTGCTCTCCCAGTCAAATGAGAGAGGGAGGGAGAGAGAGAGAGAGAGAGAGAGAGAGAGAGAGAGAGAGAGAGAGAGAACTTTCTCCTTTTCAAATGAGTATAGGGAGCTGACCGCTTTTCCAATGCCTTTCCTTGCCCACGGAGACTCTTCTCTGAACCCCAAGGGCCAGAAAACCCCACTCTGTCTAGGTGAGTGAGTGAACATCAGGAAGGAAGAAGGAAGAAAGGAAGAGAGGAAGAAGGAAAAAAGAAGAAGGGAGGGAGGAAGAAGGAAAGAAGAATGGAGGGAGGAAAAAAGAAGGAAGGAAGGAAGAAGGATGGAAGCAAAAACGGAAGGAAGGGAAGGAGGGAGGGAGGAAGGCTCTTACTGCGACTTCCAGGGACTAGAATGAGAACCAGTCATGTTTTGAGTCTGGTAAGCTGAGGCTCATCAAGATCTGATACATCAAGATCATCTTTTGAGCCTTTCCATCCCAACAGACACGCCACAACATGTGAAGTGTGGCGACAGAGGACAGTGCACCTATGCAGTGCACCTAAGACTGTCTGGGCTCAAATTCTGGCCCAGCTACTTATTCACTGGGTGGTGCTGGACAGTTACTTAGTGTTTCTGCACCTCAGTTTCCTAACCGGTGGGGGGGTGTCAGTATGATGACCTCAGGTTTTTCCTGAGGATGAGACGCGCTGGGGTATGTTGAGTGGAGAACGGCATTAGGCACACAGCACGCACTGAATTAGCGGTAGCTGTTGGTAGGTTGTGGGCATCTGAGTGCACTGCTCCTTGCAGTGCTGGGCTTTGCACACACAACTTGCAGCCGGTGGCCCTCAGGAAGGGATCCCTTCTCACCTCAGGACCCTGGGGAGGTTGACAGAATTTCCCACAAGCTGCAGCCAGAGTCCTGTGATCCTGAGGGGTTGAGCAAGGCGTGTGTGCATTCGTGTGTGTATATGTGTTTCTTGTGCCTTTTATTGCTTTGCTTGGGGAGGGCAGACTCAATGGTGGCATCCAATCACAACCTCACTTTATAGTTATACAATGCCCATGGACAAAGGGCTCCCTAATCTGTAAGATCTCTAAGCCCAAAAGACATTTGATTGGGGTTGGTGGGTGCTGAGTGATGGGTCCCTTATAGCAGATGGATGGCCGAACTCTGGGAAAGGACACTGGATCCCCAGGCTGCAGTCGTCTTGTCTGAAGCGCACAGTTCCGTTCTCATGACTGACCAGCCTCCTGGGCCCTGGGCAAGTCATGGGCATCATAGGGTCTGAGGTCCTACCCAGAAACTGGAGGGTGGAAACAGCTGAAACCTGAGCTGGAGAGTTCATCAGCCCTCACGCACAGAGCTCCTGCAGCTCCCTGCTGTCCCTGCCAATCTGATGAGTGGAGTGTGTGGTCCTTGCGCAGATGACTTTGGAAGACCACACTCCAGCCTGAAGTCTGTGGTACAGACAGTGTCTGCCGTGGGGATGAGGAGGAAGGAGGAGGGGGAGCTTGGAGGCTGAGGACGGAGCTGACATGGAGCAGGCAGTGGAGGAGGAAGCCCAGCGAGTCGGCCGGGTGGGAATGGGTGTGTCCAAGAGTGCATGGATCTTGCACAGGGAGGGTCTGCCTGGAGCCAGTGCACCCTGGGAGTCCCACAGGAATAGCTTCGACTTGATTCTGTCAGAAGATGAGGTCAAGGACTTGCCTTCTGACCCTATCCAACAGTACCTTTCCTAGACAGTGTCAAGGGCAGGGTGAGGGTCTACAGCCACAAGTATGAATGGGTGTACACGACACCCAGTGTGCATGGGCAACCATGTCCTAAGCACCTATTGCTAGGTCTTCATGGCTCTTAATCCTCTTGGTCCTGAGCAGACAATCTAGGGTTTACATATACTTGGATTTTTACAAGTCTACATAGACCATAGTGTGCCATTTTGTCAGAAGGAGAAACTGAGGCAAAGAATTCTAAAGAGCCTGGTTCGAGGAGCTGCCCTCCAGTCACTGAAATAAGACATAGGGCACAGACTGCCCAAATACCTTCATTCCGCAATCTGGATCAAATTTATCTTAGGAAGAGGGGAAAGGGAAGTTATTTGGGCAAACAGCCATTTGAAGCACTTCTTACTAGGCACAGGTTGTTAGAGGGGGATGGCAGGAAAAATGTTGCCTGTCTGGGGTCCCCTACTACTCCAATACACCTTTGGACTGTGGGCGAGTGGAAAGCTAGAAGTACAGAGATTCGGCAGGTTAAAACCAACGTAGGGGGTGAGGTGGTTCATGTCTATAATCCCCACACTCTTGGAGCCCAAGGCAGGAAGATCATAAGTTCAAGGCCAGCCTGGGCAATTGAGCGATTTAGGGAGACTCAGTCTCAAAATTAAAAATGGGCTGGGGATGTAGCTCAGGGTGAAGGCCCTGGGTTCCATCCCCACTACCAAAACAAAATAAAGGAAAAGAAGAAAGAAAAAAGAAAGAATGGAGAGAGAAAGAGAGAGAGAGAGAGAGAAGCAGAGACAGAGAGAGTCTTAACCCTTAGCTGGGTGGGAAAGAGGGCAGAAGGAGGAGGACTTGCACTGAGACAGGAGGGTGAGGCCTGAGCTGGAGGAGTGGGAGGGGCTGGTGCTGCCCCTCTGCCTCGCCTGCCTGCTTCTCTGATAGCAGCCTTCTTGCTGTGAGTGTAGAGTGTGGGCCACAGGTCATGGGACACTAGGGGAAGCGGTTATCCACCTCCCCCCTCAATGGCACCAGCCACCTGAGCTCCCCTGGGCCCTCTCTGGAGCTGACTCCATCATCCTTTGTCCTGGGAGTGTCCCCCCTCCTCCTGCCCCAGAAGCGTCTTGTTCTTTCTGTCCCTTGGGCTGTGAGAATGGCGAGATGCCCGGTCCAGGTGAGGATGTGAACATAGGCCTCTGTTCTGGGGTCACTGTGTGTGTGGATGAGTGGAGGGTGGGGCTTACTGCAGATCTGAGCACAGAGCACAGGAGTAGAGAACTTCCCGGAGGGACGGACCACCCTGAGTCAGCCCTGTGCCGGGAGCCAGAGGACCCTTTGCAGAGAGCTACCATTGGCCAGCAATGGCCAGCTCAGCTCATCACCAGCAGGCCGAGCAGAGGAGCCCAGGAGGAGCCCCAGGGGTAAGTGACATGCTGGAGGACTGGAGGTGGCTGGGCTCAGTGGCAGGTGAGGGAAGCCAGGATGCTCAGAAAGAGCTGGCTGTGCAGAGGGAGGAAGGAGAGGAAAGGAGAGGCACGAGATCGCTTACTGCTCCCCACTCCACTGGTGCACAACCCCCATATCCCCATCTCCAGGTCCTGCAACCCACAGGCCACTGTCAGGGTCTGGGAATCCCAAGTGGCCACACTAAGGATGGCCAATGGAGCCTCCCAAAAGTACACGCAAGTGCTCACCCAATGTCCAAAGGCAGGAATAGTGGGAGGCGCCAAGGCCAGTGCTCGTGCTGGGGACACTGAAGAAGCCAGGCTTCTTAGACTCCCAGAGGGAAACAGTGGTGAGGGCAGAAATCCTGCTTCTCTGTATGGCTGCTGCCAATGGCCAGGAGCACGGAAGCTCAGGAATATGCACCGGGGCTTTTAGAGGTAGGAGATGGTGCCCAGCAATGGAAGTGTCACTTGTCCATCAGCCCAGCCTTGATGTCGGGCATTTCGGGGATGAGCAGTTGAGATGAGCAGGCCTTGGAGCTGCGTGAGGGGAGGGCACGGGGCAGTGGGCTGCGGCCTAGCTGTCATTCCTCCCTTGGCTTCTCTCGAGTCTCCCCATCTGCCTTCTTCAGGTGCTGGTAGGCTATCGTTTCAAGTCTCCATGGGACCCTCTGAGGCTGGCAGGACCCCTTGCTCCCTACAACCGGGCTGGTGTTTCCCAAGCTGTGTGCTCCATGAGGTAAGGCTGGTGAGGGCTCTGCTCCTTCTTGGAGTGCCCAGGGATAGAGAAAGCCATGAGCTTGTGACACAGAAAGCTTGGAAACCTTAGAGGGGCCTGTGCAGGAGCAATGACTCTGGTCCCTCTTCGGCTGACGCATTCTCTTTAGTAATGTCCATTCTGCATCTCCTTCATGGAAAAGCAGAGGTCAACATGGTGGAAGGCACGAGTGGAGTGCATTATCACTCCTGCCCAGAACTCCACACCCCCTGTTTTCTCCCGGGCTTTGTGAACCTCTGCCTATCTCTCCCAGCCCCCAAACCCGGGTTCTTCCTGAGGCACTGAGTAGTCACTCAGAGAGCAGAAAGTGAGCGTGGGTTTTGTGCCAGGCTGCTCACAGTGCAGCAGGAAAACTGATGCGGAGCAGGTGATTACAGCTCGATATAAACAGACGGTAGATGGGGTGCTCCAGGGACGGGCAGGCGGTCAGGGCTGGGTGGGCAGGAAAGCGACTGCTCTAAGTACTTTAGGATCCTCAGGACAGCACTGATCCAGCCACTGGGTGTGACATAACTCAGCAGTGGCAAGAGGCAGTGGTAGAATTGGAACCCAGGTGTCGCAGCTGCAGAACTGATGCCCTCTGCCCCAGGACGCCCCTGCCCCCAGCACCCAGAGAGGCTGTGGTGCTGCCTAAAGCAGGTCCTGATGGCGACGCTCTTTCACTTTCTGTCCCTTTACTAGCTCGTCTTCAGTCTCTCTGTTACACCATGGACAGAGCAGCCCATCCACAGCCCTGGAAGGGTCCTCCACTGCTTTCAGGGACCCTGAACGCTTCCCATCCAGCCCAGGGGAGGCCGACTCCTAGCATGGGCACAGGAGCTCTCCACGGTTCCCGCTGGCCCTTTGCCCTCACCCAACACCACTGCTCACACCCACCAGCCTCTGCGGGCCACGTCCCTCAGGCCCCTGGGCCTGGGCTCACAGCCATTTTCTCCCAGACTGCTCTCCCCCCTGCCCCCTCCCACGCCTGCACATCCTTCAGATTCAGGTTGGTGTCACATCTTTGCAAGCCTCCTCGTCTCCCCCGAGGCCAGGCTGTTTCCCTCCTAAGATTTTCCTAGTTCTTGTCACAGGCCTCTACTCTCAGCCTCATGCAGAACATCTCTTCTTTTTTTTTTTTTTTTTTTTTTTTTTTTTTTTTTTTTTTTCGTGGGTACCGGGGGGACGACCTCAGGACCTCGCGCGCCAACAGGCACCCGTGCCGCTGAGCGATATCACCGGCCCCTTTTTCGTATGTGGGATCCGGGAGTCGAACTCGAGCCCTCGTGCTTGCAAGGCAGGCGCTTATGCCGCTGAGCCATCCCACCGGCCCAGAACATCTCTTCTTAAGTCCACCATGTCTGATGTCGCTGAGAAATGCTTGATACTATTCAACACACTCTTGTCCAAAGATCAGCAAATGATAAAATCCAAGTTCCGTACAACAGCCTTCTAGAGCCACTGTTAACCAATTCAACTCTCTCTCTGATTCCCTGGGGTAGGAATCACTGCCCCAGTCCACTGGGTTCCTCACTAGCTCAGGGAATAAGGAGCCAGCTCCAAGCATCATGCCCTCTCCTCCTTCCCTGTTTGCTGAAGGCCTTTTTACTCTTCAGTCTCTGCTGACTTCCAGAACACTTTCTGTCCTTCCATGGCACCAACTTTTAAGGTTAGGATGATTTTCTCCATCCTCAGTGAGGCTCCATGCTCACTGGGGCTGGGGGTCATGTGTGGGTTCACCTCAACCCCTCAGCACCTAACTTAGGGCCGTACCCATTGGAGACACCCAGACTGACCCGTATTTGTAGTCTGTATTTGTCTGCCTTTAAAAAAAATCAGAAAATAACAAGCTGTGTGCAAATCCCAGCCTCCCATCCAGCCACTCCATGGAGGTTGATTTGGTTGGCAAATGCTCATCAAGAGTCCCTGGGGTTGGAGAGTGAGGGCAGTGTCCAGAGTGGGACCAAATTTGACGTCAGCTGCACAGGCCTGGGTGTCAGTCGTCACCGTGGTGGAGTGGGCTTTATGAGAAGCTCCTTCCCTTCTAGTTCATGGCCCCTGTGCTGGCTGACAGTAGCCGCTCTTGCCAGCCATAGGCCCTGGCAGAGTGAGCTCAGGATGAGGGTATGACGTGGGTGTGAAGCGCTGCAAGGTGACTCTCCGGAGCCTTCTGATGGGAGGTGCTGAACTGGTTGGGTAGGCACAGGCTTCGGAGTCCAACAGCTTCAGACCTGCCTTGGGATCTGCATTCTTCAGTTACTTGCCACAAAGTACTTAGCGTTACTGGGCCTCCATGTTCTTATCCATAAAATGGGGATAACCATACCTACTTTATGAAAGGAAACTGGAGAGGAGGCTGAGTTTGATAACGTATGTTGATACTGTATGTTTAGTACTGCCGCTGGCACGCATGAGCAGTAACTGCTTTGTTATTGTTGTTTCAGCTGCGAGCAGAACACAAGGCTTCCTCACAGCAAAGAGCTGAGGTTTGACAAGTCCCCAGGTACTGATGTGGATTTGAGGGATGAGCTAAGTGTGACTGGAAGTAAGGTTTATGGGCCAGCGCAGCCATCCCTGGGAGCTGGTTTGAAATGCACAATCTCACGCACAACAAACAAGTTTCCCATGGGATCAGGATGGGGCTGGGCACATTTGGAGAGTTCTTCTGTGATTGCCCCAGGAGCTTCTGGCTTACCGGGAAGCTGCCTACGGAAGAGTAGGCACTGCGGGAACAGCAGGCGCACAGGAATCGCCAGGGCTTAATCCTGATCTACAGGTTGGGAGAACCACAGTCTGAGTGAACTTCCCCTGTGTGACCAGCAGGTGGCGAGCGTGAGCCAGCGGTGCTTTTCATAGGCCCCTGCAGGGCCAGGCCAAGTAAGACCCCCACCCACTGGCTCCTGCAGGAGTAAGAGCAGCCAGGTCTGGGGCAGTGTTGGACTTGTCAGGTGAGAAAGCTCCTCCATGGCCTCGTTGGGGGCCTCGTCCTAGCGCCTGGCCCTGGACGGGTGCTGTGGCACTAGGGTAGCATCTCACTGCTACAGGCTCCCAGGAGACCCCAGGACCTGTCCAGGACCTGTATAGATGTCCTTATTAACTCTACAAGCAACCGGGTTGTAGATTAATTTAAAATGGAAAACTGAACACATTGTAAAAGTCCTATTGTATGGCAAGGGTCATCAGACGGCAAAAGACATCTTCATGTGTTTACAAGGGGAAGGAACCCTGCTTGTGAATCCGAGGGCTCACAGGACCCAGGGGCTGGGTCAAGGCCACAGTGGCAGGGTAGCAATGAAAGCAGGGGCCCTGTCTGATAAGTCTCTTGCTGAGCGTTTTCTGCCCAGAAGGGACAGGATACTGCAAAGAGCCCAGTCTCTGAAGCCAGGATGCTCACATTACAATTTGGCTACCTACTAGGAGTGTGTCTTTGGACATATTACTTAACCTTTCAGTGCCTCAATTTCTCCATTTGTAAACTGAAGATAATAGGAGCATAACTTGCACACTATTATGCAGTATTTTAACGATTTTTTATACATATACCTGGCACATACAAATAGTAGGTGCAAAACAGATGTGTACTATTGTTGCCCCCCTTTCATTTTGGTCTCTCCTCCAGTAAAATGGGGAAAATCACCTTGTCCTTCTCGAAGATATCAGTTGAGCTCCAGAAGAAGAATTCAGAGTAAGAAACCCCTAGCATTGACACCATCTCTTCTTCCTCTCCAGGTCTTCTTTTCCTCACAAACGAAGCCAAGTGAGCTCACCTTCCTTGTGTCTGCCACCACAGCACCATGCTGTTCACCTGGTGGCCACAGTTCAATGCGGACCAGGTGTTGAGGTAAGTGATGCACCTCTGTGCCGGCCTGGGGATGCGCACACCTGTCCTACATGGCTGGTCTCTCAGGTGCCCCTTCGTGAGGCCCTGAGACCCAGCCTCGCTCCCATTTGTCTCTTGCTCCTCAGAGCCTCCTGGACGCCCATCCCTGGGGTGAGCAGGTGGCTGCTGGGAGACAGAGAGTACGGGGGAGTTGTACACCCCCTCCCTCAGCGCCCTGTTTCCCTGCCTGCTGTCATGAGCCTCCTCAAGTGGCTTACACCAGACACCCTCAGCATGAGACCTGAGACTTTTCTTCATTTTCTTTGTAGTAATGCAGGTTGCTGTCAGCAGTTTGAAGGATCAAGACACAAAAGAGAAAACCCAAGAGACTGCTAGACCAGCTTCACTTATTTTCCTCCATCTCTCCCAACCTATCCCACCTTCATCAGGATGCTTAATTTTTTAGGTTTTTTCCTTTCTTTCTTTCTTTCTTTCTTTCTTTCTTTCTTTCTTTCTTTCTTTCTTTCTTTCTTTTTTTTCCTTTTTAGGCAGGGTCTTGCTATGTAGTTCAGCCAGGCCTTGAACTTACATTATAGCCCAGGATGGCCTCAAACTCACGGCAATACTCCTGCCTCAACCTCCCGAGAGCTGGGATTACAGGTGTGTGCCACCACGCCCAGTGGGATGCTTAATTCTTTGGTCCACGTCTCCTTGTACCTGTGCTATGGACTGGCTTCCTGGGACTTGTTATCTGACCACATGTGAGCACTTCTCATCCCTGAGTCTTCCTTAGTTCCTTCAACTTGCAAGGATCTCACAGTAGCAGGGGGCTGGGGCGTGGCAATGTGGCTGGAGCAGCCCAGTGCGACCAACCAAGTGAGGAGACTTATTAACCACAGGCGCAGAACAGCAGCACCCAAGCCTGACATGGAATCAAGCTGAGACCTGCGCCCAGTACTGATCTTCCGATGTGAGAACACGCCGAACCTGGCACCTGGTATCAGTCTTCCTGCTCTGGACCAAGTGGAGCAACCTGGATCAGCTACCAAGACACAGAAGGATGGCGGCCACTGACTAGTGGCCACTGGCCCCTTGCTCCTGCCCCATCCATTCTGCGTGCGGGGAGTATCTTCTCTTTTTCCTTCAAAGCACCCTTTTCTCCCTGAGCACTTCTTTTGTGCTTCTTGTCCTTTTTATTTTCTTTTTCTTATTTCTGCCCTAAAATAAATGGTAATCATTCATATCCACCAATTGTCCTGCCCAATTCACTGATTGGGATGGATAAGAACTTGGGAAACACTGCTGGTCCTTACCCCACCCAATAACATATTTGGGGAAGCCACACAGGAGGTAACAAAATGAGGTAACACAAGGGCCAGGAGGTAGGGCATCGGGCATGGTTGTTTCTCTGTCTTTGAAGCCTATGGACTCAAGCCGAGAAGGACTAATTTAAGGGCTGCTTTGGTTTTTTCTTTCTCTCTCTCCCCTAGGAAGGTCCCAATCCTCTCCCAGTCTTCTCTCAAACCCCTTCCCTCTTTTCTCTTCTCTCCCATGACTGACAGGGAGAAGCAGGTAACTAGAGGGTGGTAACAATTGGTGGCGACTGGGGACCCCTTGATCCTGCCAGCAGCCATGACAGAGGAGCTGATGGAGGGAGGAGCACAAAGCCTGTTCAGCTGCCAGCTCAGCTCAGGTCTCAGTACCACAGGGCCAGCTGAATAAGCACAGTGCTTTAAGTCCTGGCCACTGCACATCTATGGCAGTAGCTGAGCACCAGCACCTTCAGGTGGGGTGGAGACCGAGAGCCTCTGAGTGTCTACAGTGGAGAGAAGACCCTTAAAGAAAGGGTAAGAGCTATGGTCAGTGGATGCTGCACTGGAGACTGTGGTCACCGTGCACCTGAGCTGGTCCTAGAGCCATGGCCACTGCCGTGGGTGCTCCTGGAGATATTTACTCCCAGAGCTGCAGCCACCAGTTAAAAGTTGCTCCTGCCTATTTAAAAGTGGTCAAAAGCAGCTTCTGACTGTTCAAAAGCAGCATGGCTTGTTTCAGGATGCAGCTCTCCCTCCTTTAGAATGGTTGTCTTTCAAATAATTCATTTGTTTAAAAACTAGTATTTCAACTCAGACTATTTCTTTACTTTCTAAACATTCTGTGAGACTTTGAATCAGAGCATTCAATCTACCTCAGTTAAATGGTGACTGCTTAGATTGCTTGACTAAGAAAGATTTAGGCAATGTTGATAAGTCTTATATCAAGAAAGGATTTTACCTGAAAGTCTGGAGATACAAGATCAGGTGTTTAATTCGGATATTTTTCAAGCCTTAGAATTTAATTCATTTACCTTTTCTATGATTATTTCACATATAAAAGCTCATGGAAATGCCATCTTATTGTAAATTAACTGTAAGATAACCAGGTGCTTCTGATGACGTAAAATATCTGCCCCATATAGCTCATGAATGAAAGATTTCCCAGGTTCCCATTGGAGCAATACACATGCTTTAATTCTGAATCACAGATGAACATGATAGAAGAATATATGCCAACTTACTTGTGAAAAATACATTTAAAGCTATTTTAAGTATGTTTTCATTTGTAAGGTGTTATGATTACCACTTTAATCTGGTGGTAAAGATATTCTTAACTTGCAAGTACTGTACGGCAGGTTTTTAAAACTGAATGAGAAAAATTGTATAACTGTCCTATTTTAAGCATTCTTGTGCTTTATTAGGCAAGGTAATTAAAATCTATGGACGCGTCTGTGAAAGTCTTATTCTAAGAACATCGTGGGTTAGTTGTTGTTCTATTTTTTTACTAAGTGGAAGAGAGTCAAACCATTCCACAGCAAGGAGCTTGGAAGACCTTATAGTTTATAGTTGGGAGAACATCTAGGGCAAGGATTGTTCCACAGTCTGTGACTTACTGAGTACTTTCTAGGCATGAGGAATCATGCGTTGAGTATACCTAATCATTCCGTTCCCATCCATCTAGTTGTATCATCAACCACTGTCCACTTTCCTTTCCTGTTCGCAAGTACTTTTCCTTTGTAATTTATTCTTGTGAACACAATTGTTCTGTTTGAGCCCACTGCTTTTGTTGGTTTCTTTCAATTTGAAAAGTTAGTATTTTATTTTTGTAAGTCTTGGTGAATGAACATGGATTGTGGTTTCCGTACCCTTCCAGAAAAGAGCTACAGCCTCTGCTTTCAGGGAACATATGGGACTCGGGTTGGAGCTCCTGCTTGTTTCAAAATTCAGGTAATTACTTTAGATTTCCACCTTTAACTGCCATGAAGAGATATATATTGCTTCCCAGGCCTTCAGGAGAGCCCTTGCAGGGTTCCACCCTGATCTACTGTTTCTCAAGTGGCTAAGGGAGCCCCAGAGAGCTCCACCCTTTCCCCTAAGGAGATAGTGGGCTACAGTAGGCAGAGTCCAGAGGCTAAGAGCTACTATGAAGTCAGTACACTGGTGTCAGTACTAGAGGTTTGAGCAGACACATCTGCTTCTAAGGACTGAATATTTGAGTATCACAAGGGGCACTTTGTAAACTCACAGATCTGCTTTTTTCTACAGTGGACTCCCTCTGAAGGAGAGTCCACACTAGGTCTCTCTCGCCATAAGCTTCAAGACATACCGTGGGAAACATCTTGAGCAACCCCTGAAAATTCCCGCAACCTCGCCATTGGGCTGTACCCTTCAACTGGGGGAAGAGTTTGACCCTGATGATTTGAAAAAGGAACACTTATCCACTATTGTAATACAGTTTGGGTTCAGTATAAACTAGCTCATGCTGAGAGATGGGTAAACAGTGGCTGTTTAAATTATACTATTTTGCAGTTAGACAGTTTCTGCAAAAAGCATAGAAAGTGGAGAGAAGTTCCCTTTGTTCAGGCTTTTGTAACTATCCTGGAAAAACCCAGAGACTCTGGCAGAGTGGCCTCTGAGATAGAGAAAGTTGATCTCATTGATGACCCTGTCCCCTGACCCTACCTGTCTCTTAAGGATATGGGTCTCTCTCATCTGTTTGATGAAAGTAACCATGCCTCGGCTTCTTCCTTATAATCCTCAGGCTAGTGGAACCGTCTCCTTCCCTTCAAGTGACTCAGGCACTCCATCAGAGCCTAGTGCCCCAGAGGGACATGGTATCCCCCAGCCTCCTCATCATGCTCAGGAGACAGCTTTATGACCTGTGGGGTATACTTGGAGTGGACCTTCCTACTCCTCTAATTTACCACTTATCCTGCCCTGAGAGAGGTCCCAGGAGCAGAAGGAATTACTGGAGTCCAGGCCCCTCTTTCAGTAGCAGATATCCAACAATGCAAAGAATGTCTAGGCTGACTTTCAGAAGATCCTAGTAGGTTTGTAGACGGTTTCAAACTTTGACCCTTGCTTTTGATCTATTGTGGCGAGATGTCCAGTTCATCTTGACCCACTTGCTGTACCCTAGGTGAAAAACAGAATCCTAGAAGAAACTGCAAACTCTTCAGATAAACAATATATCTCATGAAGGGAAGGAAGTCACCCAGGAGAGATTGTTATCCCTTCAACACAAGCAAACTGGGACTGTAATACTAGTGATGGACTAAGAATGATGTCTAACATGATAGCAACCCTTATCACAGGAATGAAAAGATGTATTAAGAAATCTGTTAATTAGGATAAGGTGAGAGGAGTCACAAGATACAGAGGAAAATCCAGCTGTCCTCCATAGCCAATTAGGAGAAGCTTCTCATAAATATACAAACTTAGATCCATTTTCCAGAGAGGGACAGGCACTGATGGGACATCATTCCGTTTGTCAATCAGCACCAGATCTTCAATGCAAGTTACAAAAACTTCAGGTGGGCCCCATATGCCTCTGATTAAATTGCTAGACACAGCTTTCTCTGTGTTCAACAATCAGGATCCAGGTGTGAGCGAGGAACAAAAGGCCAAAATTGTGGTTGTCACAATGGACAATGCTTTAAATGGACCCAAGTGGCCTAAAGGAAAACCCATAGATGATCAAGGAAAGGGTTCCTGCTTTAAGTGTGAAAAGATTGCACATTGGGCATGGAAGTGCACAGGCCACCACCCACTTCCTGTTCCATGTGTTAGGCAGCTAATCTGCCTAATGCGTGGCACTGGAGGACTGACTATCCCCACTTCCGGAGAGGGGCTAGGCCAGCCAAAATGCTCATCCCTGCTCTGATGAAGACTGAAGGTGCCTGGGGCCACTTACGATGCCTTCTCTATGGACATCACCATCTCCTGTGAGGAACCCCGGGTGACCTTGGATGTCATGGCTGCATCAATTCCGTTACTGATGGATACAGGGGCAGCTCATTCTGGTCTAACCTTCTTTTCTGGAAAGCCTTTCTCTAGATCTGTAGCTATAATAGGTGAGGGGACCCGTAGTCAGAGCTTCTCTACTCCTGCACTACCATGTCAAATGGAAAGCCAAATATTTACCCATGAGATTTTGATTATTCCACAGTGTCCTACTCCCTCATTAGGAAGAGATTTACTTGCAAAGTTGGGGCAATTCTCAAAATCTAGTGAAGACCAACCAGATTTTATCTGTTGGGACTACATCAGGCCTCCCTGACCTGATAAGCCAACGGCTGAATCCTGCTGCATGGTATAATGGAATAGCTGGGAAGGC
Organism: Erethizon dorsatum; assembly: GCA_028451465.1. Taxonomy (NCBI): domain Eukaryota; kingdom Metazoa; phylum Chordata; class Mammalia; order Rodentia; family Erethizontidae; genus Erethizon; species Erethizon dorsatum. Next base: position 29,340,194 of record CM051831.1, read on the forward strand.
AAATTCAGCAACACCAGTAGTTATAAAACAAAAAGATCTCAGCCAGTTTCCTAACGGAAAACAATATCCAATCAAAAAAGTGGTCCATAAAGCCCTCCAGCCTCTCACAGACAGGTTTCACAAAACATGGACTTCTGTGGCATTGCTGTCCCCCTGCAATACTCCCATTCTTTCTGTAGTAAAACCTTCAGGAGAATATAGGATACACCCCCTGGTGGCAGATCCCTGTATGATTCTTTCACAGATTCCAGGGGACACAAGTTGGTTTGAAGTTCTAGACTTTAAAGTTGCTTTCTTTTCTATTCCACTCCATCCAGATTCTCAGTTTCTATTTGCCTTTCAATGGGAAAATCCCATTTCAAGGGAAAACCAGTAGTATATGTGGACAGTTCTTCAACTGTGCTTTAGAGATAGCTCTCATTTTTTTTTGCTTGGGCACTAGAAAAAGACTTTAAAAACCCACAGCTTAAACAGGGAGCCATCCTACAGAATGCAGATGATATTTTAATTTGCAGCCCGACTTCGGAGCTATCCAACCATACTATCCAAAGCCTTACTTTTCCAGCTAAGAAGGGATATAAATTCTCAAAGGAGAAAGTTCAGATATCCCTCCAGAAAGTCCAATACTGGGGATACACCGTCATACCCAGGAAATGACACCTCTCTAGGACTGGATCCAGGCCACCTGTAATCTGGCGCCCACTGTCACCAAACAACAGCTTTACTCCTTCCTGGGAATGGCTGTCTTCTGCTGGGTTTGAACCCCTAATGTTGTGCTAGTAGCAAAGCCTTTGTATGAGACTCTCAAGGGTTCTGAGTCTACGCCCCGGGGATGGAAAAAAGTGAGTGACAATAACTTTTGGGAAATAAAACATGCCCTTCCTCAGGCTCCAGCGTTAGGGCTACCTGATTTAAGAAAATCCTTCTTCCTGTATATTTCAGAAAAGAGAGGAATTGCTTTGGGTGTCTTAACCCAAAGGCTGGGACAAGAACTTCATCCAGCAGTTTATTCTTCAAAAAGGTTAGATGCAGTGGCTGCCGCATGGTGACCCTGTATGAGAGCAACAACAGCTACAGCTGTGCTAATGGAAGAAGCTATGGAATTAACTTCAGTACAAAAACTAGAAGTCCTGACTGCCCATCAGGTCAGGGCTGTTCTTCAGATGAAAGGCTACTTGTGGTTCACAGTGGAGGCTGACCAAGTATCAGGCCGTGCTTTTAGATATCCCCGAGGTCACCATAAAGACTTGCACTACTCTTTATATCGCTTCCTTGATGCTTACACAGGCACAAAGGTTGGTCGTTCTTGTGAACAAGTGATCCCCCAGAGCGAAGCAAGCGGGTGGGAGAAATCGGTGACCTGCTCATGCGAGACCCTGAAGTTGTGTTGTTCATTAATGGAAGTAGCTTTGTCCAAGAAGGACTTTGAAAGGCAGGTTATGCAGATGTCAGTTCACAACAGGTCACTGAAGCCAACCCCCTTCCCCCAGGGTCTTAGAGAGTGGAACTCATAGCATTTACTCGGGTATTGACATTAGGAAAGGGCCAACAGTTAAATGTCTATACAGATTCTAAATATGCCTTTCTGGTGCCACACACTCATACAGCAATCTGGAAAGAAAAGAGTTTGTTGACCAATAAACAAACATCTATAAAGCACAAAAAGGAAATTCTACAACTCCTAGAGACTACCTGTCCTCCCAAACAGTTCACTTGTCATTCATTACAGGAGACAGCAAAAAGCTATATTTTATGTCTCTTTGGGAAATCAAAAGGCTGACAGGGAGGCAAGAAGGGAGATTTTTAGCCACTCAAGACTCTAGCTTTTTTCCCCATCCCTGAGGAACCGTTGAAACCAGTCTATACCCCCCAGGAAATAGGCCTTAAAACAAGGGGAAATTAATAAGGAACTTTGGTGGTATTTAGAAAACAAACTGGTCCTTCCTCATGGAACACAGTAGAAGGCTATAAAAACCCTCCATGATTCCTTCCATGGGAAGAGATGCTACATGGGAAATGGTCACTCAAATTTTCACAGGGCCAGCATTAGCAGCAACCATGTGACAGGTGTGCCAACTTGCCCATTCTGCACCTACAGTAACCCCAGATAAAGCCAGCTCCACCGGAAATCTGAAGATCATCCGAAGGAGAAGGGCTGCTCCTGTGAACCTCTAGAGACCTGGGTCTCCTCTTTTAAAGCAGGACCCCAATTCTACTTCAAGAACAGATAAATAAAGCCACTAATGACTCCTAACCCATCACAGCATAAATGGACACTGATAGCTTATCCAGTATCTCTCTTCAGTTCCACTGAATTCTCTTCCGAGAAGCAGGTAGCTCAACAGTTCTCCACATGTAGACACTAACTCCTTATTTCCTAACAGGTTCTCCTACAGCAGGAAGTAGCTGTATGAATACAGAGTCCTTCACTCCCTCAGCACCCCATAAAGAATTATGGGGATTTAGGTCTCTCGGTTGGGAAATGTAGTAGGAGGCTGGGGCGTGGCAATGTGGCTGGAGCAGCCCAGTGCGACCAACCAAGTGAGGAGACTTATTAACCACAGGCGCAGAACAGCAGCACCCAAGCCTGACACGGGATCAAGCTGAGTCCTGCGCCCAGTATGATCTTCCGACGTGAGAACACGCTGAACCTGGCACCTGGTATCAGTCTTCCTGCTCTGGACCAAGTGGGGCCACCTGGATCAGCTACCAAGACACAGAAGGATGGCGGCCACTGACTAGTGGCCACTGGCCCCTTGCTCCTGCCCCATCCATTCTGCGTGCGGGGAGTATCTTCTCTTTTTCCTTCAAAGCACCCTTTTCTCCCTGAGCACTTCTTTTGTGCTTCTTGTCTTTTTTATTTTCTTTTTCTTATTTCTGCCCTAAAATAAATGGTAATCTTTCACATCCACCAGTTGTCCTGCCCAATACACTGATTGGGACAGATAAGAACCTGGGAAACACTGCTGGTCCCTAATCCCCATCCAGTAACATCACTACCCCTCTTCTCAGATCCTGGAGCCAATCCTCACTCCCTGCCAAGGTGTGGGACTTTGAGCAAGCGATTTTCATGCTCAGGCCTCACTCTTATCACCTATAGAATGAAGGGCTTGGCTAGGTGACCTCTAAGCACTCATAGCCTGTGACTCTGTGAACGCTGCGTGGTCACAGTGACCCTGGGGCCTTGTGGCTTCCAGACCATCTTTACCAGATGTGGTGATGGCCTGAGGTGTCCCTCAGAGGCCTGGAATGGACTGGGTTTATTGGTACCAGCGTGGCATGTCTGGATGGGAATAAATGGGAACCAGGCCAAGAGAGGGGGCAGAAGATGCCTGGACTCCTGAGTTGGGCTTCGAGGTGCCTCCTCTTCATGGGCTGTTGGAGGCTTGCCCTCGGCCAAGACCAGAGGAGCCAGGGGAGGATCCCTTTCCTTTCCCTCAGCCCTACTCTGGCTGCTTTCCCCTTTCCTTTCCCTCAGCCCTGCTCTGGCTGCTTTCCCCTTTCCTTCCTCAGCCCTGCTCTGGCTGCTTTCCCCTTTCCTTCCTCAGCCCTGCTCTGGCTGCTTTCCCCTTTCCTTCCTCAGCCCTGCTCTGGCTGCTTTCCCCTTTCCTTCCTGAGCTTGCTTTTGCCCAGGGTCAGTTTGTGGCTGTCACCGCCCACTACCCCGTATCTCCTCACCAAGCGCTCCTTCCCTGACCAGTGCAGCACAGCCTCCTCCTGTCTACCCTCAGCCTCCTCATCCGTTCACAACTTTCCCACCAGAGGCACCGAAGAACAAGCAGGAGAAGCTAACTAAGTGGGCAAGATGGAGCCTAAGACTAGCAGAGCTGTTTCCATGGAGATGTTGACAGAGGACAGCATGGCTCCCAGCCCACCTGTGCTAAGCAGACCCCTGAGGAGCTACATTTCACCTAAGAAAGGAAGGAGAACTGCCAGTTTCCAGAGTTCAGGAGGAGAAATGGACCCATCTCCCACACTCACGTGTGACTGCTTCTCCATCTCCTTCCTCTACTAGACATAAGCCCCTCATGGTGTCCCCTCACCTGACAGTGGCTCAGCAAACAAGTCTTTGGTCCTTGGATTCTGTAGCTAGCAGTCATGACATTTGTGAAAAACAGGCCTGGGAGTGAAAAGGTCAGTGATGATATTTAACCTTCCAGTGGGAAAATGGGACTGAGTATACCCAAGGTGAGCATGGGTCTGTTTGATTTCTGGTGTGTCTGATATCTCTGCATATCTTTTTGTTCCCAATACCCACATGTAGGCTTTTCTTGTTTTGTCTTGTTTTGATTGATCTGCGGTACTGGGGATTGAACCCAGGGTCTTCACACTGAACGATATCCCTAGACCTTTTTATTCTTTATTTTGAGACAAGGTCTTGCTGAGTCACTAAGTTACTCAGGCTATGCTCAAACTTGCAATCCTCCTGTCTCAGCTTCCTAGGGTGGGCTACCACGCCCAACTCTGCATGGGCATTTATGTATTTGTACAATCCTGTGTATGTGTGTGTGTGTGCGTGCGTGTGAATGGGTCAAAGAAAAGGGCCATGTGCACATGTTTGAGTGCTGAATACTCATTTTCAAACACGCACACACATTTCCACTTGTCTTTTTTTGTGTTTGTCTCCTGAAAAGTTTCTGAAAAGTGCCACACTAGCAAAAAAAAGCCACCAAGATCCATGATTCTCCTGTCCCAGTGGGAGACTTGGAAGTCCACTGAGAGATCTCTGAATGCATACTTTGCCAACAGCCTCTGGGGTGGGGTGGGGACAGAGGAGAAATGAGACAAAATGGGCATAACCATCCTCTTCCGAGTGGAAACAGAGGACTCGATCACAGGACGGCAGAAGCAAACATCTGCTGGTGTTTGGGAACCCAGAACTGGAGGAGTTCCTGGAAAAGTTTGCCTGAGGGCTGGTTCTCTGCCTCACACATTTTTATCTCTCTTCATAATTGCTCCTCTTGGCTCTTTAATCCTTGGTTAAGTTTCATTTCAGTCAGAGAAAGTAAAGAACTGTTGAAGGTTAGACAGTGCTATTTGGGGACCATTTATCCACAGGCACTGTAGTTAATCAACTCAGGGCCAGACAGAGCTACGTCTTGTGGACAGAACACGCACAGGGAGCTCTGTGTAAGTGACGTGGGATGGCAGCACATCCACACACCTTCTCATGCACAGGTTGAGTGCCTTCAGAGGTGGCTGCCTATTTAACCATTTGAGAGTTCAGAAGTAGTATGTGTCCATTTTTGTGGCTGCCTCTGGCTGATTAAGCAATACAAAGAGAAGTGATCTGTACAGGGTCAAGGCCATGTCTGAATGAAATATGAGCTTGGTTGGGGAGAACTTGGTGCAGAGAAGGGTGGCAGGTAGAGAGACTGGGGAAAGTTCTAGGTTGTACAGATGCTATCTCCGGTTATCATGAAGGATAACTGAGAGAATATCAAAGAAGAGAAAGTTATTTATATGGCAAAACATAGCCAATTTCCTTATTAATATTGTAGAATTTCATCTCTATTCTTAAAGATACATTATAACAGGGCCTACCTGTCACCAGACAGTTGTTCAGTTGCCAAGACAGGAAGCCCAGAGTATCAGGTGGGAAGATCCCAATAACAGAAGAGTGGGGGCCACTCCTCACCTCTGTCTTCTTTGGGGTTCAATAGCTGATGTTTTGGGTTCCTGTCTATCTCCTCATAAATCAGGGTACATCTTAAGTGAAACAGCTTCATGGTTCCCTTCAGCTGAGAGTCCTATGAGGATCCCCCTCCCACCTACCTGTGTGCATGCTGCATGGCCCACTCAGCTGATCACATTTTCCCAGGAAGCTTGGACCCAGGAACCAGAAGAAAGGACATTCACCCCTTCCCTCACCTTAACCTTCTTTCTTTCTTGCAGTTCCCCTTATAAATGGAGGAACCCTCTGATAAAGAGGACCATTTCTGTCTTTTGCTATTGGGCCTTGGGTAGTCTTTGGATAAAATGTCTTAAAAAAGAAATGGTGGGTCGGAAGTTGAAAATCTCACAATCAGGATGGAGGATCTCCCAGGTGTGAGATCTTCAGGTAGTCAGCAAGAGCAGCTGCAGGAAGGTGTGGCAGGCAGAGGAGGAGACAGAAGACCAAAGGGGTGAGCTTTCGTGGGGTTAGGGATTCAAGGACTCGAGAACAAAGCAGGGGGCTGCTTATTTAACATAGACTACAGAGCCCTTACAAAGTTGGGGAGATTGCTTGAAGGGAAGGAGGCCCTGGAGACTGGGAATATCTGAGGTCGAAATTACCTCTTGGCTAGACAAGATCATGGGGTGGTTCCCCATCATCATCTAGTGCCTTTTAGAACTTGGGGTAAGAGGTGTATTCAGCTCCAATGAATGTACTCCAACAGAGCAGAAATAATGACATATGGTCATTAAAAACCTTTCTTTAAAAAAACAGCGCTTAGGGAGCATGCCTATAATTCAGCTACCCAGGAGGCTGAGACAGGAGGATCACAAATTCAAGGCCAGCCTGGGTGGCTTAGCAAAACCCTCACTTAAAATAAAATTTTAAAACAGCTGAGGGTGTAGTTCTGTGGTAGAATATTGTCTAGCATGCACAAGGCCCTGGGCTCAATACTTAACACTGAAGGAAAAAAAAAAAAAAAAAAAAAACCCTCAAGAATTTAACAATGCAATATTAAACAAAATGTAAGAAAATCCCAATTTTAAAATAATTGTAAATAAAAAAGTAAACACAAAATATTAACAGTGACTGTCTCTGGATGGTAGGTTTACAGATTTTTAAATTTTCTGTGTCTTTTTTTCTGGTATTTACAATGCCTATTTTTGTTTAATCATAAAACTGTTATATTTAACATTATAATGTGATGTACTCGGGATATGTAGACTATTTTGAGAGAATTATGAAAGTACTGGTTTCCCTTGCTTGAAGGTCTTTGTTGTTGAGATGGATAGCAGAGTTTCGACCCCTGTTGACCTTTCTTTTGCTGAGTACACAAATACCAAGGACTTACTGCTTTCTAGGCACTAAGGTTGGTGTTACAGACCTGGATAAACCAAACCAAATGTGATTCCCTTTGTGAGGCCCACAGAACCTAAATGCTTTCTAAGTTACATCTTCAGCGACATCCTGTGCTCCGTGGAAAGTTAGGAAGACAGCCAATCTTGTCTCAGTGCGGGAGTGAAAGAGGGCTTTGAACAAAGACTTCAACACAGGGCTGGTGGCCACCTCCACCTGCTCCAGTCTTTCTCGCTGTGCTAGATCACTCCAGGGCAAAGTGAGCTCTCAGGACATCTGAACGTCAGAACACAGCCCAGTGCATGTCTGAGGCCTCTTCTGCAAGGCCACTGAGGTGCTGGGCATTTAAAGCTACCCACATCTAAGAACTAACTTTTGTGCAGACCAGGGATGCATTTTGGGTTACAAGAAAGGTTTCTTGGAGTAAAAATCTCAGGGGTGTTACAGAAAAAAATACTCAGTGATACTTGTGAAAATGTGGTAAGGACTTTGCTCAGGACCATCAAGGTAGGTAGAAGGACCACTGCCATACGATCTTGCAGGGGCAAGAGAGATTAGGCTTAACTTCAAATGCAGCATGGGAATCTGCAACCCAGCAGGAGGATGAGGTCAAGGGATGGAAAATGACAAAGAAGAAGCATAAGGGTCAGGGGGACTCTGGCTATGCTGACCCCCAGAAGGATCATCGGTGTAGCCAGGCCAGGGCAACCAGACATCACCTACGATGGTGCAGGATGAGGGACTTCATCAGATATCAGGATGATTGGATTTTGAGGATAGGAAGTTCTTTGCTAAAAATGGATCTTATAAGGAAGTGCACAGATGAATCTAGAAGGTTCAGAGGTTTGACTACAGTTTGTTCAAGGAAAGAACCTTTGTCAGGGGGAGCTTGATAATAGCACTTCCGTCTGTGGCAATATCCTACCAATAGTAGAGAATGATAGCAACCCTCAAACCACAGCTATTTCAAGTTGCAAAAGACCTCAGTATCTAAAATTTTTGTCTTTGGGAAATAAAAAGAGACTTGACCAGAATCAATATAGAAACAGAGCTAGGGATGGGGACATTGGCCTTTTAACTCCCTACCCAAGCTGTGTCAGTCTTGCAAGACTGGGTCGAGGTGAGCAGAATGTCTTCACATAGGGCAGTTTACATATCCTAGATCTGAACCCCAGCTTGCAATGACTCATACCTGTGGGAAAAATAAATTAATATTAGACTTCTACTGTCTCCCCGTATCTTTTTTCCTGAGTCTTTTTCCCTCCGCTCTTTCTTTTGTATATAAAGTACTTCTGTGCTGGTTAAATTTTCCATTTAGCTCTCTGTTGCAAAATATCAAGATGGGATTAGCATAGAAAGAGAGAAAAGAGGAAGACACAGAAGAAAAAATGATATGAGAGGGGAAAACAGCTCACATTCTCAGGAGCCGAAGAAGCTGCCCAGGTCCGTCTTCCAGAGGTCCAGCATCAGACTGAAGGTGACAGCCTTGCAGGTGCACTCAGCCAGTCACCGAAATTGCACAGTGTGGAGTCAAGTCCTTGGAACGAATTCCTCATTGCATGTGCTTCCTAGCATTTCTGCCTCTCTGACAGCGATTTTCCATAACTGGCTTCGAGGTCATATGTGACCTTTGTGACTTCCTCCTTCACTCCACTGCGAATTTCTATCCCTTTTGCCCTGCCTCAGTTAGCAAGGACACGCAGCCTAGTGGAGCAACACACTTCCTCTATGTTTCCTAAAAATAATTAATTAGTTAATAAATACACCATTGCACTTTAAGTAAATAGTCAAAGGTGATGTGGAGTACATCAGTAGACACTGTCTTTCAAAAGTCTTTGTGGGGTTTGAATACTTCATAAAAAGAAGAAACTTTCAATTATAAAAGAATTATGCTTTTTATGTTTAAGAGGTGAAACCTGTGGCTTGTGAAAATGTCAACTCACTTTAGGGGGTCATCTAGGGTTCAAGAAATTGCTGTGGCAGCTTTGTAATGGGCCAAGTTGGCTAGGCTGAAATAAGCTTCCTAGAATTCTGCTCTTGGTGAGTTTCTAGCTGGTGTGGGGGATTAGAGATGTGCTCAATATCTGAAGGGCAGATGTGAAGCTGATCCCTTGTGACTCTTTTCTCTCTCCGAGTGGAGCAGGTGCAGTGGTGGCTCACGCACACTGTCCCTTATCTGTTGACTCACGCCCTTGCTGTGCTCATCCTACTTTCCTCAGGACTCTCTTCCTGGGCAGGTATATGCTTGACTCAGTGGCAGAGGGCACAGCTTCTCCTGCAGGGAAAGCCTAACTTCCACTTTGGAGAACTTATCTGGCTCCACCTTTCCCACAGCTTCTGCTTATCTTTGTCATCTCCCACCTGGCACCATCTTCCTTCCTTGGCTGCTTTCCCTGAGCACCCTGAGCTGCTGCAGCAGATGTGAGGGCAACAGCCTTACAGAGACTGAACAGCCAGACCCCAAGCCAGTTCTTATGACTCATGCCTCCTGCAGGGTCTGCTTCACTGATTAGATCCTGACGGGCACAATCTGCTTGCAATATATACCAGCTATATACCAGCTCCATAAACTCTGAATGCCCAGGAGTAAGGATGCAGAAACATAGTCTGGAGGCAGCACCTGTACCTTTATGAGAACTGACGGTAGAAAAGAAGTAGAATCAACAGCTATTGTGGAGTTAGTGCTTCCTAGATGAGCAAAGGGTGCCTCCAGTGGAGGGAGGTGTAAACTGCATCTGTCCAGGTTTACTGCCCAGACCTGGAACAGCCCTGGGGCTAAACTGAAGATCTACATCCCCTTAAGGACCCTACCTCATAAGGTTCCACCACTTCCCAAAAGTGCCTCCCTGAGGACTAGGATCTTGGTTACCTTCCTTCATCCCGTACACAAGACAACATTCAGGGCTTAAGATCATCACAAAGAAATCCAAGATCAGGAACCTTGATATTCTTGAATTGAGGTGAATAGCCTCAATTCACAAGTAAGAAAAGATTAGAAAGTGTAGGTGATCAAGCAAGGCTTTTTCTTCTTTCCATTTTCCTCCTCTCCCTTCATCCCCTCACCCAACCAAACCATGGGAAGAGAGAATGGGTGAGGATCATACCACTGTTTCAGAGGTGAAGGTGGAGACCCAGTGCCTTGGAGGTGGAAGTCCACGGAGGTGGCAAGCCTTACACCCAAGAGACTGAATATACCAGGGGACAGCAGCAAGGCCATACATGAACATAGAATTTGGGCCACAATCTGCAGCAACCAGCCCAGGAAACAAACCCATTATCTACAGGAATTAGTCCAGGAAATCAGCAGTGTCTATAAGACAGACAGACTGCTGTGAATCAAACCACTATTCCTAGCAACTGTTACAGAAGAAAAATAATAACTCTTGTGAGTTAGTCAGCTTTCTGTCACTATAACACAATACGTACGATAATCACCTTATAAAGAGAAAGCTTTATTTTGGCTCACAATTTTAAAGATTCTAGCTCATGATCTGTTGGCCTCGTTGCATTTGGGCCTATGCTGAGGCAGCAGAGTGGAAATCGTAGAACAAAACCACTCCCTCTCTGACCAGGAAACAAGAGCGAGGAGGGAGCCAGGGTCCTGCAATCACAGGCTCAAGAGAACACAGAGGGCGCATGGTAGAGTGGCACATAGGCCCAGGTTTGTCTTATTCCAAAGCCTGTGAGAGTTCTACTCTGCCTCACAGCTCGGCTACCATGCTACCCGAATTCACAGGAAATTCCTGAGTCTTTGGTTGACTCTAATTAGAGTCTTCCTGAAAAGGAAAAGGTTGGGCTCTCTTCCTGGCATGGATTGTACCACCATCTTATAATTTCATCAGTCAACAAACTCTTGCACAGTGCCTGCTGTGTGCCAGACACTGGTCTAAGCAGCATACAGATATTAACTCAATTAACCTTCCCAACAGCACCATTATTATTACTCCCATTTTACATATAAGGAAATGGAAGCAAAAAAATTAAGTGACTTACTTGCCCAAGGTCTCACACAGCCAGTAAGTTCTTCAGAGCTGGGCTTCACATCCAGAGACATCAGGCACATGGCATGTGGACTTCCCTTTCTAGTCTGTCTCCTGCTTCCTGTTGAGTGCAGAGAGGGTTATGGGGTCAGTGACTCAGAGTTCCCCAGAAGGGAGATCCTCCCTGGGCCTGAATCTTCAGAAATACTCGTTAAAAGGTGAGAGCTGACTTGGGGAGCTCTCCCCAAGTTGGGAGCTGTCGCTCTAGCAACTGTGACTTCTGTCTCAAAACCAGGTCCTCCTTTATTTCTAGTGATTGCAAGGGGCTACTGGCATCCACAAAGGCTGCTTTTCTGAGGCTGAGCTAAATCTCTGGAGCTCCCCTCCTAAGCATCCCTCCACCTACCATTCCCTCTCCCATTGGCCCAGTACACAGACCTGGCTGCGCAGGAAAAAGGAGCCAGCAGGTGGCACTGTGTTGGTAGAGAAAGCACCAAGCTGCCCCAGCCTCAAGAACCACAGAAACCCAGATGTAAATCTCTGCATCTCTTGGCTTTGACAAGATACTGGACCTCCCACTTGTAGGAGACTGTTGCAGGATAATAAGAAAAGGCCTGGGAACTCTTCTGGGGTATCAGTCACTCACAGCTTGTCACTGGGAACCAAGGGCAGGGTGGAAGGTTAGGAAGAGGAACACAGCTCAGCAGAGGAGACACCTTCATAATGGTACAAACAGTAACCAGCAGTTAGCAGGGCTCTGCCGTTTACTACTTGAGAACCAACCCTTCGACACCCTCTTTAATTGGACCAATTTTTGGTTTCCAAAGCCTCGAACTAGGATTAATAATGACATCTACCTCTCAGGGTTGTTTTGGAGGATGTGTATGTAAAAGGCATAGTTCAAGGTTGGGCACACGATAGGAACTCAAGAAAAGTTAACTATTGTGAAAACATAATTCTAAAGATACAGAGAAAAAATGAAACTCAGTCTTACACTTAGTCTTACTGCATCTGATCCCAAGTGAGGTAGGGTTTTCCTCACCCACCAACCTGCAGTGCTTCAGCAGTGGGATTCAATTCTGATGCCACAGGCTAAGGGCTCAGTATGCCAGTCTGCTCCTCCAGCCCCCCTTCGTTTGCCAATCACATCCTGGGTTGTTTCCACTGGGCTTCTGACCCCACAGGCTATGGATCTGGATTCCCACAACCCCTCCATGGGTTCTATTAATTTGCCAGAGTAGCTCAGGGAAATACTTAAGTTTACCCACTTACTATAAAGGATATTGCAGAGAGTACAGATACACAGGGCAAGAACTGTAGAAAGAGACGTAGAGCCTGCAGCCCTCTCTGTGCACCCTCTCCATGCACCTCCAGGTGTTTGGCTGTCTAGAAGATATCCAGACCCATTCTTCTGAGGTTTTACGGAGGCTTCATTACATAGACATGATTGATTAAATTATCGGTCATTAGTGATCAATTTAACCTTTAACCCCTCACTTCCTCACTTCTCCCAGATTTGGAAGCTGGGTAGAAAGGTCCCAACCCTCTAATCCTGCTTTTGTTTTTCCAGTGAGCAGTCCCCATCTGGAAGCTACCTAGTGGCTGCAGACCCTCAGTCAACTCATTAATATACAGCAAGGTTCATCACTTTGAAGATCCCAAGGATTTTTGGAGTTGTATGCCAAGAAATGGGGTTGAAGACCAAATATGTATTTCACAATTTTATAATAATAGCCCCAGTTCAAATGTAGTTTGCATTTTATGTGAACCCACTGTAACCCATGAATTCAGTATTGTGGTTCCCATTTTACACATTTTATACATTGACAGGCTAAATTACTTACCCCAATTGTGTGAGTACTAGAAATGCAGAGTGAGAATTCAGCCTTGGTTTTCTGCTTCCGGTGTCATGCTCAGTACATTGGCTAGATGGTGTTAGCAGCCGCTCCTTCCTCATCTTAGCTCAAATCACACACACACGCATGCACACACTTATTGCAATTCTATCTTATTCCTGGGCTTGGCAATAGCAAGCTTACACAATTTGGTAACTGGTTTTCAATATCACTCAGTTTAGTGGAATAATCTTAAGGAGGGAAGAGCAGTCAGGCAGCTTTGAAGCCAGCCATGAGAGTGTTCAAAGGGCATTTCTTTATTGGCAGTCACAAAAACTCTGAAGTTCCATTGGAAAATCCAAAGGGTGGTGGCTGAGCCCCAGCTGAAAGTGTGGAAGTCCTCGTTATGATCCTCAATATCAAATCACTACTAGTGGCGTCAGTATGCTAAAAATAAGGAAGTTATTTCCTAAGATTAATAAAAAGAAAGAAAGAGGTGGGAGGGTGGGGGATTCAGCACTGGGCCTAGGAAGGGGGGAAGTAGAAGATGACAGACATTAAAATAGCAGCAAATGAATACCATGTAATTTCCAACAGTCGATAATGTCACCCTGCAAGGTTAGTAATTCTGCAGAGATAATGGCCCTTCTCTTCCCAAGATTACCATCTTTACCAGAGAAAGAAATGATTGCTTTGTGGGAGAAATCACACTGCCTCCTGCTGCATGAGATGTGGCAGTGACTAATGAGAGGCCAGGCTTTCAATGTGCCAATATCCCATCTATGCATGCCGACGTCCAGGAGTGAGACAGACTGGGACTTAGAGATGCCCAATGGGTAGCTAAGAGCAGTATGGGGCTTGGCATCTCTCCCTTCATTTTGTATCCATCTCATTTACTACTTTAAACTTTGGCTCAGCTCTGCACATAGGCAGGTTAATTACTTGAGAAGCATCTGCTACCAGCCCTAAATGCATCTGGTCTGTCTCATCCCCTTCAAGATTTAGGACATCAAAATAAGAGTAACTGAAATTATATTCAGGATTTGTAGGGACACCAATTTCCAGCTTTTACACTATACATTTCCAGACCCTCTGAAGTGACGCCTCAAAGTCTAGAGTCATTGTCCTAAGCCTGCAGTCACATTGGATTCTAAGAAAAAGAGAGCCTCGCAGACACGCTGATCAGGTAGCCCACCAAGTGGGAGCAGTTACTCCATGAAGGAATTGAGGCTGCCCCTCCAAGCAGGGACCATCATCTCATGGCTGTCACCTCACTATAGGACCTGGATGCCTCCCTTAAATTACGGTGGCTCTCCCAGAAGCTCTCAGAACCGATCCTGATTTAACGACCAATCAGACCCAGCACTAGACCAGGATTACCTATGCTGCCAGCTAGGCAAACCCCCAACCCTTTCCTTCATTCCCCTTTTCTGTAAAATGCCAAGGTTTTGGTCAGCCCCTTGAACCCAGATCTTGAACCTCTTTAGCTATGGTTCCCAGCATGGCCATCCTGATTAAAGCTTACCATTGCTTTTCTCCTTGATTAGCATTTTGGGATGACTGGTCTGTTGGGACCCCCAGACCCGGGCTTTCACCCTAAACACAATTCCCCCACCTGCCACTTCAGACAACTGATACACATAATTGAGGGTTGATATATGTATTTGTCAACCATCAAATGACACTTATTAACATTAACAAAGCAACTAATATATACTGCGTGCTTATGATTTGCCAGACAAGTAATGTTAGAGCAATTAGAGCAGTTAGATACTACTAGTGTCTTTATTTTACATATGCAGAAACTGAGGCCTCGTGGGGCTGAATGTCATAATGAATAAGGTATGTCCTTGGGACTTTGTCTAGGCCTGTCTCAACCCAGACCCCAAACTCTTATCCAAGAGAATTTACCTTCCGGCCCCCAGATTCCTCATGTACCACAGTATCCAATAAGAGTACAAGATGCCCAAGTGTGGCAGGCCTGTAGAACAATGCTCCCCAACCTTGGTGGGTAGCACGATTATGTTGAAAGCTTGTTAAAACAGATTCCTGGGCCTGTCTACAGATACTCTAATCCAGTATGTCTGGGGAAGTGACTGGGAAATTGCTTTCCTAGTAAGCTTCCCCACAATCAAGAAACTGCTGGCCCAGTGTCCATATTTTGAGAAGCAACCCTTGAAAGCCATCCTGTCTCAGCCTCCACCTTTAGGACCAGCTACACTGACATATGGCTGAATCTTAATCCTCTTGCATGACCAAAACATCTTTTTGCCAAATCAGAATCAAGATTGATTTTGATAGAGACACTGAGAAAAAGACAAAAGGCTAATATTACTGCTGTGTCAGATGGTGGGTGGAGAGTTGGTGAGATGGGTAGTAAAAGAATTTACCGACATACAAGGAATACAGGAAAGAGAAGAGTTTATTTAGATCACTGAGTATGCTGTCAGGGAGGGCAGCTGACAAGTTTGCAAGGAGGAATTGCATAGTCAGTGTGAGACACTGGGGTTTGTATAAGAGAATGAAGATGTGAGAAAAGGTCAGAGTTGGTAAATGTAGGTATCTTAGAAATACATTTTCCAGGTAATACCATTCCTTGTTCATCTTCCAGGAACAACTGTATTGGAACTAAAGTTGTACCCTAAAGTTGCAAACTGTCAACAAGTCTCACTTAGGCCTCGTGAAAGACCCAATTGACTTAGATGTGTACCTTCATGCTTTAACCTTTTGGAAAAAATATAACATTAGCTCAGGAAAGAATGGCTTGTGTGTTTACTATTATCTTGTGATGTTTTTAGTCCTTATTAGTGCAGCACCTCATGACTGCTCAGTATATAGTGGGCACAAGTGTTGTCTTAGCTACTTTTCAGGAGGAAAGGTTTATTTCAGCTCCAGTTTATAGAGGTTTCAGTCCATAGTTGGCTGGCTCCAAGGCCGGGTGGCATGGCAGAGGGGCACCACAGAGGAGAAACAGTCCATGGCAGGGCAGGCGGAAGGCAGCAAGCAGCAGCAGCAGCAGCAGCAACAGAAGCAGCAGTGAGTCTGCCATCCCTTTTCCCTTTATATCCTATCCAAGCTACAAGCCTTTTGGGTGGTGCCACCTACACCCAGGTTGGGCCTTCTCCTTATCCACACCCAGAACTATGCTAATTCCAATCAGTGGGCTAATTTAGTACCACACTTCCTTAATCCCAATGTCACACACCCTAGACCCACCCAGCTCCAAAAATTCCACCTATGAGTGCATCAGGCTTTGTGGGGGGGCATTTATATACAAACCACAACAAATATGTTATCAAAGAAGTTTGGGTGCTGAGAATTTTCAACTTTTGTCGCAATTACCCACACCTTTGCCTGGCCTGAATGAATTGTGTAGTGATCTAGTATTTTTTCCAGACTTAAAAGCAATGCTCCTTAAATAATAAGAAAACTATTTTACTTTTCCCCAGCACTGTTTAAATAAAGCACTTTTATCCATTTATCTTGACATGTAGCCTAAATTTGTAAGTGTATCTTATGTAGTGTGGGCATAATTGAGCTAGGAAACCTACTAAATATAAAATACTCAACTCAGTCTTCCTTGCTCTGGGCACCCAAACAGAAAGCTAAGTAGGAATTAAGAATTGCAGTTGTTATTGAGAAAGCAACAAGCACTTCAGACATCTCTCACCATAAACACCAAGGGAAGTTTTTGGTTTATAATGTCATAATCACAAAATCCACATATTATACCAGTAAATACTATAGTAAGATGTTTGGGGAGGAAGCAAGAGGAACAGTAACAGTGTAGCTCTAGCTTTCCAGCTTAGCAGGGCAAGACAGAGAGACCTGGCGGGAAGGAGGGGAGGAGGGAGGGAAAACCAGAGCAGGCCATCCCACAAACCTGCCAGCCACCATGTATTTAGGTCACTTCATTCTGTTTGGCCTCTGAAAACTCACTGGACGCATTATTGAATTTATTCCTGGATTAGATCGAGAGAGGGAGGAAGAGAAAAACCCAAGCACCAGATGTGAGCCTTGATTTGTGAATGGCTGGCTTCTTTTAATCCTTCCAAACAGGAAATCCTAACAACCCAGGGGGTCTCTTTCAGGATCTGGGTCAATGCAAGTATAATCTCTCCCTCTACTCTCACACTCTTGGGCCCCTCTTCCTCCTCCACCTGCTTCCATCTCTCTGTGCAGTAGATGAATGCCCCCCTCCACCGTGCATTTGTTTTGCGTGGTGTTTTGTGTTACTCCACCTTGGCACTTCCATCAAACAGGAAAGGAAGGTCACTCCCAGGGTTTCCTTCTCAAGGTGTTGGATTGGGGGCAAGTAGGAAGGGAAGGGAGAACGCCTGTTCCCACCATTAAAATGTTTCTTGCTGCAGATCTAGGAAGGAATGGCCCTGAGGTAGAGGACTATGGGAGAGAGCTCCACCTTCCTGCTCACTGATACCCTCATTGCTTGAGCATCTATCACTGCCATGTGTTATTGAATAGTAATGCATCATAAAATCATACACTTTGAAATTGCAATAGGACTCAGCTTACCAAAGACCTATTACTGAAGTTTTTCTTTCTTTATTTATTTGAGAACAAAAATACTCTCACTGGTTCTAACTAAGCAGTCTCCTATTTGGCTTTCCCTGCATCCTGCATCTGGTCTGCTCACTCACAACACTTCCCTGTTTTCTTAGAAAGATGCTGATCAGGGTTTTGTAGGGAAGTTGGAGAAAACAAGTCATCTCCAGTCTAGGGTGACAGAATTCCTGACGGAGGAGATATAATGCTAGCTTTGTCTAATTACCACCCCCCACACATATACCCTAACTCTAACCCTAACTCTAAGCCTGAGCATTGAACCCAGGGCCTTTGCACTGAGCTACATCCCCATCCTTTTTTTATTTTTTGAGACAGTGTCTCACGAAGTTGCTAAGTTGCCCAGGCTGAGCTCTAACTTTCTGTCCTCCTGCCTCAGCCTCCCAGAGTGCTGGAATTACAGGCATGTGCTACCATGCATGGCTTTAATTATCTCTTTTAATAGAGGGGTGATTCAGAGGTGAAGGGCACAGGTGTGATCAGGGTAATTTGGAATAACTGGTTTACTAGAGTGATAGAAAAGACAGTGGGAAGACACAGCCCAAGGTGCACTTCTCTTACAAAACAAAACATCACTCAGTTGCACCTGGTGGGGTCCCACCAGAGCTGGCTGGTGATGCCTTAGAGAAGAGCTCCTCAAAACCGCAGCTGCTCATCCCCTCAAACAGCACCTGAGGCTCGGACTGCCTGGTGAGTACATTTACATTGCCAGGCCAAGCTACTGCCAGGATCCTGGGTGGCATTTCTGATGAGGGCCCATGTGTGCCACCCCCTCCATCATGCAGGACCAAACTCCATGTTTGCCAGGCAAGGCTGTGGCACAATTAGAACCAACTTGTAAGTTTGCCTCCTCCTGTCTCTTCAGATTTTGCCCAGTGGCAGAAGCTTTACCTCAGCCCTAGATGAAAATTCAGCAGTTTCCATGTTTTTGGTTCACTCTTACCTGATAGACAGAGCTACAGCAATTTTAGGTCTCCAGCAATAAGAATTAAATTGCACAATCAAATATACTAAATTGTTTTTATCCACAAAGTTGATATGGTTGTGCAGTCATAGATCGTGCAGTGATATTTAACCTAAACAAAGGGACAGAGCAAATTAATTCACCATTTATCCCATTTGGCCATCCAAAGGAGTGTTAAACTTTTCTGATTATGTGTCATCTTCACTTTGAGTGTTTAGTGTGTCTCAGAAATAACCTTGAGTTCCTATCCCTCAGTTTCCCCTTCTTCCCTGCTCTAGCAGCTGAATTCCTTTTTCTTGGTTCAATTGCATTCCCCACATCTTTATTGAGATGTATAATGTGAGCCTGGTATGGTGACCACCATGCCTATAATCCCAGCACTATGGGAGGCTGAGGCAGGAGGATCACAAGTTTAAATACCATTCGGGCAACTTAGTGAGATCCTGTCTCAAAATAAAAATAAGGAGGGCTGAAGATATAGAGCAGTGCAAAGGCCCTGGGTTCAACTCCAAGGGTGGGGGAGAGACAGACAGACAGAGAGACAGAGAGACAGAGAAAGGGAATCATGTGTATCTGGCAACATGTTCAGTGTTGTATGAAAAATAAGGGATGAGTAAAGAATGATCCTTGATTTCAAGATTTTTCTCTGTCTCTCTTTTTCTTTATCTATAATCTATCTACCCATCTCCCTGTCAGATGATAGATGATACATAGGTAAGTAGGTAGATCGACCGATGGTTGATAGATAAATGGTGTTGTAGATGCCATTCTAGATGGAATATATATCTAGATGCACATATATGCCATAAACATAAAGACAGCAGCTGGTGAGACAGCCCAGCGGCATAAGCGCCTGCCTGGCAAGCGTGAGGGCCCGAGTTTGACTCCCGGAACCCACATACGAAAAAGGGGCCGGTGATATCGCTCAGCGGCACGGGCGCCTCCTGGCGCGCGAGGTCCTGAGGTCGACCCCACGGTACCCACAAAAACAACAACAACAAAAAAGCCAAACTTTGGGCCGGTGAGATGGCTCAGCGGCGTAAGCGCCTGCCTGGCAAGCGCGAGGGCCAGAGTTCGACTCCTGGAACCCACACACGAAAAAAGGGCCGGTGATATCGCTCAGCGGCACGGGCGCCTGCTGGGGCACAAGGTCCTGAGGTCGACCCCCGGTACCCACACACACACACACACACACACACACACACACACACACAAAAAAAACGTAAAGACAAAGATACACTCTGATGGGAATGGAGGAGAGAAGAGATTGAAACAAGCAACAGAAAGCTCAAAGAGAAGTGTGTTGGCATATTTGCTTTAGGAGACACACGAAGTATGTGACACAGAAGGAAGCTGCTGTAGCCACAGCTTGCTGGGAGACCATGGAGCACGATCCCAGCAAGTGCTTCCCGACCCCGCTTTTATTCCCCTCTCTGGCCCAGTCTCACCAAACTCTCCCTCCACTGTGTGTCAACTCCACGAACTCTGTTCTTCACACCAGCCCTGTCCCTTCCTCCTTTGCCCTGGGACAGATTCTTCCTCCAGTGGAAATAGTTCATCTTCTCCATCACCACTTCAGGGAAGCTTGCTTGCATTCTAGATGGAGCCAGACTCCCCACTTTTCTCAAGGCCTTATATTCTCAAAATTGCCATAAAAAATTAATATAAAATTAGATGCTCAGTGCCTTTGGCCTTCCCTAGGATGTAGCACCAAGAGGTTAGGAAATATATCTGTCCTGGTCATCAATACATTACCAGTGCCCTGGAGAAATATCCTGCCCTATACTCAGTACATATTTTTGAGTGGATTAGTGAAGCTGGCATTTAGGATTCTTTCTCCTCTTCCTCCTCCTCCTCCTTCCCTTCCCTTAGAGTTTCTCTTTTTTTCATTGGTTCTGCACTCTTTCTAAGTCCTCCTGTGGTCAGGCAAGACCAGTCCTATGCCTTGAGAGACCTCTCATTTGCTCTCCTCCGTGTGTTTCATTCTGGGGACATATGCAGGCGTTGCAAATAATTCCTCAGAAGACATTCTTTGGTCCCTGTCTGAGATGAGGGTGCTACTCAGCTTTACCTGGGAACTTGTTGGAAATGCAATCTAAGACCCAAGCCAAATCAGATCCTCATTTTCATAGCATCTTTGGGTGATGGTACCCACTTAGATACTTCTACAAAGGAGCACAAGATTAGATCAGTAGAGAAGGCAGGTCTCAACTATGTGCCGCTCCTCTGGGAAGAAGACACAATGGAGTTAGGAATGCAGGAGGTTTATTGGAAGATGATAAAAGAAAAATAAAAGGGAAAAGAAGCAGAACTCTTTCAGGAAAGCATTCAGAACACAGTGCTGATCTGACACTTGTGAAAGGAAAGTGGGAAGAAGGGCTGGGCAGGGAGAGTCTTGGGCTGCAACAGAGACCTTACAGAGGACTTCTCTGCAGGAAAAGGGAGGTGGAGCCAAAAGCTGGGGTCAGCTGAGGCTGTCAGCTAAGGGCACTCTTGCAGCTGAGAACCAGCTTCTTTCTTTAAGGGA
The DNA here is from genome assembly GCA_028451465.1 of Erethizon dorsatum. Classification (NCBI taxonomy): domain Eukaryota; kingdom Metazoa; phylum Chordata; class Mammalia; order Rodentia; family Erethizontidae; genus Erethizon; species Erethizon dorsatum. Next base: position 29,361,093 of record CM051831.1, read on the forward strand.
GATCTGAGCAGTTTATCTCCATGGCTGCCACATGTGACTTCTGAAGGTAATTTTGCAAGAAACCTAGGAGAGCTAGCACAAGCTCAGGAAGCAGATTTAAGGAAATGCCACATTTAAAAAGGCCTGGTATCTGTGCTTTTCTAGGACTGTTTATGTTATGTTCTTATTCTTCAGGGAGCAGTCTTCCCAAGGGCTCCTGGAAGACAAGCTCCAGAGAGCTCTCTCCCCTGGGGAGCCCATGTGAACTAACGTGGCACTGTTGCATTACAAGGTTCGTGCACCAGTAAACAAGGTGCGGTGATCATGTTTCTCTGATCTCACCCTCCACAAGCTCAGCAGGGACAGAACTGATCCTGAGAAGAATCTCAGCACCACCAAAAGATAAAAGGGCTGGGGGTGGAACTCAGTGGAGAGCACTTGCCCAGCATGCACGCACCCCAGTTCCATCCCCTGCATGCAGAAACAAAAAGGCGTGGTAGGGATGGAGCAGAGATGGGAGAGCTAGAGTGCTGAGGAGTACAAATCCCTGAAGTTAGCCGGTGATGCCTTTCCAAACTGCCTTTAACATTCTTGCCCCTTCTTCATTCCTGCACATCTACAAGACAGCCAACCATGTCACAAAGCCATACACGATAAAAACATTTACCTACACCGAGTTTACAGCAGCCCTACGTGCACGCCCTTTAAAAGTGGCATGCACACATACTTCTCAAACCCTGACACATACTCATATGTCTACATACAGCTATTCCAGCAAACACTTGTGCACCCAGAGCTGAGTACCTCAGTTATCACTCCTGGGTAGGTGCCTTCATGGATGAGAGACCGTAACATCCACATACGTAAATCCCAAGCAATATAGAAGGACAAAAATAGACAATACAATCAGACTCCAAAAATGCAGCCACTTTATGGTGATTTAAAACTAAGAAACACCTGGAGTTGTGTCTGGGACTGTCAGACATGCCTTAAAAGCTATTTCCCTTGTTTTTGATACCCTCTAAAATCCTGCCAGAGCAAGGGCAGGGGCAGGGGCAGGGGCAGGGGCAGATAGCCACCTTTCCCAGCCCAAAAGAGCAATATGTTATCTCAGCTCCTACAGTAGTAACCTGATGCTCTCAGGCCTGACACTGGGGTGAGGGAGCTGGCACTTATATCTGGACAGGGGACTAAGAATTTCTACAGCAGGGAGGAGTGTTAGGGAGCAAGGCCCTCACCTGAGGGCTTGGTTTGAATCCCAGCTTTGGCCCTTTCTCCCTGTGTGACCTGAGGCAAATTAGTCAATCTCTCTGTGCCTTAGTTTCCTCTTTTTAAAATGGTGGTAATAAAAGCACCTATAAAATAGGTTGCTTTGAAAAGCCGTGGGAATGGGCTGGTACACACTAAGAGCAAAGTAAATCCCTCCCATAAATCACCTCTCCACCCCAACTCCATACACAAACCTCCTGCTGTTGCTAGCTGCAAGCTTCAGCAGGAGGATCAGCCCTCACTAGGATTTTAAAATTCCTCCTCCCTTTCCCTGTTAGGGTTTTTGCAAGTGGAATTTGGTGGGTAGGGCCTAGGGGCTGTGTGTCTGGGGTTTATGAGACCAGACAGTGCATCTCCAGGGGCTTTGCTGGAGCTGCCCCTGGCTGGGTCTGCCTGGCTGACTCTACCTCCTGCCTGGGAAAGGGGTTTTTCCAGATCAAGGGCAGAGCGTTTTGCTGCAGAGTCTCAGCCCTCTAACTTTTGGAGGGTTTGTAGAAAGATGGGAAGAACATGCTTCCCTCTTTCTTTCTATCTCTTTCTCTCCCTTTCTCTCTTTCCATACATATATATATATTTATTTTTATGTAGTATTAATATATTTTTCTTTATGGCAACATTAGATTGCAAAATATAATTGTAGTATTTTTATTGTATATGTTTGTGATACATAATTACATTCATCATGGGGAACTGATACACACACACAATGAATCTTGATCATTTTTACTCCTTCTTCTCCCCTTGCTGCCCTCCCTGTCTCTCCCCTAGAACCCTTTCCATTGCTACAAAAGCCACCTCCCTATGTCCTATCATCTCTCCTTTATTTTGCTCTTTATTTATATTTTGGGTTTCTCATATTAGAGAAACCATGTGATATATAATGCTGTATCTGATTTATTTCACTTAGTATTATGGTCTCAAGATCCATCCATTTTCCCACAAATGACTCAAATTAATCCAGATAGATAGATAGATAGATAGATAGATAGATAGATAGACAGATAGAATCTCGAGGCCCATAGGCCCGCCCCCATCTGTAGTTCTTCCCCAAGCAGAGATATTCTTATCCCTCCAAAGAAAACAATGTCCAAGGGGCTGTTGTCAGTGCCTCTCATACTCTGGCTCAGCTCAAAGCCTCGTCTCTTCAGCCTCAGGCCATTTGTTTTCCTTGGAGTCCACCGGCTTTCAGCGGATTCCCAGGTGATCTGAAATCCAGCCCCATTCTCATCTGGTTGCCCTGGGAGTTTCAGCGCGCCGGGTACAACCTGTTCCTCCCTCCTCGCGGCTCCCTCCCTCCTTCGACTGGACCACAACCTTCTGGGCCCTCTCCCTTCCTGTGTCCTGGGCGCCAGGTGCGCCCTCCCGGGAGACACCCGCGCGGGCAGGGGAGGGGAAGCTGGAGGAGGCGGAGACCCGGAGGCACGGTGGGCGGAGGCCGCTGGGTGCTGCGAGACAGGGGCAGCTGAAGGTTGCATCTGCAGGAAGGAGGCTTTTGGCTGCTTGGTAACGGCTGCCAGAACCCAGAGAGGCAGGGAGCACGGCAGCGGCAGCCTGACGTCAGGACCCAGCGTGCCAGCAGCCCCTGCCTGCCCGAGTCAGACCGGCGGCCGGCGGGAGAGGAGCGGACGCGAGTGGGGCGCGGGAGCCCGTGAGGCGCAGCATGCCCCCAGCCCCCGGGCCATGGAGATCGCCCTGGTGCCCCTGGAGAACGGCGAGGCCATGACCATCCGAGGAGCAGGCGAGGCCCCGGCATGCTGCGGGCTGGCCACAGCAGGAGAGCTCCCGTGCGCCCCGACGACGGGGCTGGGCGATTCGCCCCCAGAGCCAGGGCCCAGGGCCCACGGCGCGGAGATGGGCGCAGACCCAGGCGCGCAACCGCTTCCCCCGCTTCCTCCCACGTCCCCCGAGCTGCCGCATCCTGGACGGCGGTCTCCAGAGGACGAGGATGAGGACGGAGAGGGCGACCCTGGCCTGGGCGAGCCGGAGGACCGGACGCTGGGTGCGGGGACCCTGCACCACCAGCGCGTCCTCATCAACATCTCCGGGCTGCGCTTTGAGACGCAGCTGGGCACCCTGGCGCAGTTCCCCAACACACTCCTGGGGGACCCAGCCAAGCGCCTGCGCTACTTCGACCCGCTCCGCAATGAGTACTTCTTCGACCGCCACCGGCCCAGCTTCGACGCCATCCTCTACTACTACCAGTCCGGGGGCCGCCTGCGCAGGCCGGTCAACGTCTCCATGGACGTATTCGTGGATGAGATCCGCTTCTACCAGCTGGGGGAGGAGGCCTTGGAGCGCTTCCGTGAGGACGAGGGCTTCCTTAAAGATGAAGAGAAACCACCGCTGCCCCGAAATGAGTTCCAGCGCCAGGTGTGGCTCATCTTCGAGTACCCCGAGAGCTCAGGGTCTGCGCGTGCCATCGCCATCGTTTCGGTCTTGGTCATCCTCATCTCCATAGTCACCTTCTGCCTGGAGACGCTGCCTGAGTTCCGGGATGAGCGAGACCTGCTCCGCCAGCCCCTGGTTCCCCACCAGCCTCCTGTGCCCTCCTCGGGAGTCAACGGCAGCGGGGCCGTGGCACCGCTCTACAGCCCCACCATGGCACCCCTCTTGCCAAGGACCCTGGCAGACCCTTTCTTCATTGTAGAGACCACGTGTGTCGTCTGGTTCACCTTTGAGCTGCTCGTGCGCTTCTTCGCCTGCCCCAGCAAGGCTGAGTTCGCCCGAAACATCATGAACATCATCGACATCGTGGCAATCTTCCCCTACTTCATCACCCTGGGCACCGAGCTGGCCGAGCAACAGCCAGGGGGTGGAGGAGGGGGTGGTCAGAATGGGCAACAGGCCATGTCCCTGGCCATCCTCAGAGTGATCCGCCTGGTCCGGGTGTTCCGCATCTTCAAGCTCTCCCGCCACTCCAAGGGGCTACAGATCCTGGGCAAGACCTTGCAGGCCTCCATGAGGGAGCTGGGGCTGCTCATCTTCTTCCTCTTCATCGGAGTCATCCTCTTCTCCAGCGCTGTCTACTTTGCGGAGGCTGACAACCAGGGGACTCACTTCTCCAGCATCCCGGATGCCTTCTGGTGGGCAGTGGTCACCATGACCACTGTGGGCTATGGGGACATGAGGCCCATCACCGTAGGCGGCAAGATTGTGGGCTCCCTGTGTGCCATCGCTGGGGTCCTCACCATTGCCCTGCCCGTTCCGGTCATCGTCTCCAACTTCAACTACTTCTACCACCGCGAGACAGACCACGAGGAGCAGGCAGCCCTGAAGGAAGAGCAAGGCAGCCAGAGCCTGGGGTCTGGACCAGATGTGGGAGGCCAGCGCAAGGCCAGCTGGAGCAAGGCTTCCCTCTGCAAACCTGGGGGATCCCTGGAGAGCTCAGACAGTACCCGCAGGGGCAGCTGCCCCCTGGAGAAGTGTAACCTCAAGGCCAAGAGCAATGTAGATTTGCCGAGGTCCCTGTATGCTCTCTGCCTGGACAGCAGCCGGGAAACAGACTTGTGAAGGAGGGCCAGGCAGACTGGTGGCAGTAGGGTGGGACCAGGGGGTGGCCTCCTGAGCCCAGGGATTCGCTTTACACTGCTGGGTATTCCAAGCCCACCTTGTCACTGAAGTCTGTCTCTCTCCTCCTGTCCTTCCCTCCCTCCAGCCCCCCATTTCTCTTCTTCTTTCCATGCCACCAAGGGTCGCCTATTTTTAAAAAGTACCACATTCCATGACGCAGGAGCTGTTGAAATGGTGAGCGCCAGGAGATGGATGTATTTGTAGGCAGTTTCCTATACCCAGCAGAGGGATAACCCAAACAAAAATGACTTTAAATAGCTCCCATCCCGAGGGATTTTGTAGCTCTCCCCCTCCATGTGTTCCTAATTTGCTTTACATATGGTTATATTTGTGTATAGGGGAAAATATTATTTTTATGGCAGGTGAGTAGATTTTTGTACTGTAGTTCAGAGAGAGAGTATTTGGACATATTCTCAAGATATATATTGAATTATTGAATTTATGGATGAGAGACCTGTTGTGATGTTTTCCTGGGATACTTAGAGCCCCAGACTCAGGCAAGAATGCTCTGATTTCTGTGGCTCCGAACCTCTCTTTTCAGGGATGTGACATTGATGCTTTGCAGCTAGGTGTAAGGAAGGTTCTAGAAGAAAGGCAAATCTGACTTTTTCTGTGCGCCTTAAACAATTCTCTTAACTTCCTTCAAAAAGCATTTTACTGATGTTGGAGGAAGACTTCTGATAATTCATTCTCTTTATTTTTAATCCTAGGGAATAAAATTTGACTTGGCTAAGGCAAGTGTTAGTTTTTCTACAGACAATATTTTGTTTTGAAGTTTTAGATAATAGCCTGTTACTTGGTGTTTCTGGTTTTGGAGTCACAGCAAATGCCTTGTCTGGGGTAGAAAGCTTGGAAAGCTAGTGATTTATTTGGCAACATCTTTTGGATGGGTCTCTCTGAGCCCCTGGGTGATGGTGGGTGAGTTCTGTTGGTCTCAGGCTGCGTGTGACGCAGATGTCCTGTGACACACTGTTGGACTTGTGGTATTCGACACTTGGTCAGTGTGGAGTGTGAAGGGGCAGATAGGAAAAGGGTAAGGAACCTGGCACCCACCCATAGTCCCACTGCAATTCCCTAGGGCTCGATTTCTGAAGTCTTTTTTTCCCCGCAAGTTTTAGTCCTTCTCTGTGCATGCAGCTCTCCCCAACTCTCTGAAGTGAGTCTGATTATCACAGGCATGAAGCCCTGTGTGAAAGTCATGCCTGGGTGCTCCATGCCCGTGGCATGGCGGGCAGAGGAGAGAGCAATGCCTTGATGCTGGAAAGTGGCAGCGAGGCTGAAGGGAGGATGTGCTATTGCCATTAAAGCCTGATTTGACAGACTATGACCTCTCCCCAGTAATCCCTGAACTCAGAGTGAATTCCTTTGTTCCCTTAGCACCGCATGGTTGTGGCAAATCCTTACAGTAGGTGCAACACTGGCTACATTTCTTTCTGGGATTAGCTCTGAGGATTCCTGCTGCTGCTTTTTCTGCTGAATAAATGAAAGCCAGGCTGTTTTATAGCCTCAGCAGGGATAGCTGCAGGTCCATCATCACACCTCCTGCAGAATAACTCAGCCCTAAAAGCTAGTTCTCGGGTGTGTTCGGGTCTCCCTTTGGGTGAGGGAGGGTCCACTGAATCCATGTCTGGGAATTGTGGATTTAAATCCGATACAATCAGACAAGCTAGTGTCTGAATGCCTGAAGTCATTTCCAGTCAAGAACTGTTAACAGCCAATTTGAGGAGGAAACAGGAGGATCGGGCAGGCAGGGCAGTGTTGTTTTTCATGACATCCTAAAGTGGAGGAAGAAGAGCAGAGGCACTCTATTTATTTATAATTTATAGTTTGCCTAAAAGGAGGGCATCTCACCAAAGCTCAATGCCACAGTCTCACTTCCAGCCCTCTATGCCCTTAAATCTAGTGTTTGCGTTTAGTAGGGACCTAGTGATCCCGATGGGGAGTATTTCCACCTTCCCAACAGAACCAAAGCCAGTGTCGCCACTTTCAGGCTGAAGATCTGCTCCTTTAGGCTTCAGCAATGAAGAGTGAGCAGCACCTAACTTTTAAATGTGTCCAGATGCCTCAAACGTGCTGGTCCAGTTCTGTTTGAATGGATGTAATCTTTAGACCATAGATAGGTACATTTTATACATATGTTCAGGGAGAGAAAGGAGGAAAAGAGAACGTGGGGCTCCTGATTTTGTGTGAGGGAGGGGATGATTTAGAACAGGTTTACAAAAGGGATCAAGGTGGCTCCAGAGGGAACCTGAGGTGGGCATATCAGTCTTCTGTTGCAGTGTCCCTCCAGGGGGCCAGTAGCATGGGACCTGCCACAGTCACTCACAGACAGTTCCGTGTTGCAATCTCTCTGTATTCCCTGTGCACCAGTTGCTGCAGTTCTCACTCTCTCCCTCCAGCCATCATGGTTTGCCTTTGTGTGTAATTAGCAGAAGAGAGAGCTGAATGCCACTGCTTTTCCCCAGGCTGGGGTAAGGAGCCCACCCTTCTGGCCTTCCACGGCCCCCTTCTCTGTTGCCATTGATTTCCCACAGCTTTTACCTTCCTAAGGAGATTAAATTAAGAGACCTCAGCCAAGCTCTTTATCCAGATGTCTCATCTCGGCTCTCCTGGCAGGAAGTCCTCTCTGGATATATAATCTATCAGCTTCAGCAACTCAGTCACAGAGAGCAGGGCTGCTGCCCCTGGGTGTCCTTCACTGTGTGACGACAGCAAAGCGTTTGCTCCATTTTTCAGAACTCACTGTTTTCTTGCTCATGAGCTCACTCTCACTGAACCCTAAGCAATTACAGATGCAAGAAAAACATCTTTCACTTACTTTAAAAGCAGAGCCCTTTGGTTCATCCTGCTGGGGCACTCCCTGGAGGGGAGTCCTGGCCCTTGAGCAATTTTCCCACACAGTTGGGATTTGCATTATTCTAAGTGAATGATGGAAGATTCCCAGGTTTCTTTTGGGGCAAGGACAAGTCCCCTTTAGAAACGGTAGATTTGTGCATGACGGAGTCTGAACCTGGGTGAGGATCAAGTGCTTTCTTTTACTTGACTTCTGCATCCCATGTCCACCGAGCCCACCTGTCCCCTGGATGTGGTGTGTGTGGGGGTACTAGAAAAATGTCAAGATGTGGTTCCTGTCCTTGAATAGTTTATATCTCCTAGGGAAGCCCTCAGCAGAAAGTATATGAAAGTCAGTGGGGGCAAAGTGTGACCAAGGACTTTGCAGGGCCTCTGTAACCTCTTGTCAGAGAGCAGGAGAAGGTGTGGTGGGGAGGACTGCTTGCTGGCAGGGTGGCTGGAAAAAGGAAGGCATCTGGGGGAGGGAAATGAGAGCCCTGGTGCAGAGGAGAATCACTACTCTGTCCCCATCACTACCCTTCATGGTGGAGCCGAGGTTTCAGTGCCAGTGACCATAGCGAGAACTCAGTCTTACCAAGAGCAGGGGCCTCTGCAGTTGTTCAGAGGAGGAGATGACAAAATTTCTGAAAACAGCCAACTAGTGAATATTTTAGGGTTTATAGTGCAAGAGGGAAAGTTGAGGCTATTATGAAGATATTCACACTGTACAACCATTTAACATGTAATCCTTTAAAAATGTAAAAGTCTACCTCCACTGGACAGCTGTACACCTGTCACATGAGTTTATCTGTCACTCAGATGGCTGTCTCCTGGGTATCTAGCTTTGCCTATGAAGCCCTGCTTCACCTCCTCTGATTTGATTGCACTCCACTCAACCTGTATTTACTGCAAGTGTTGACCCCTGATTTGGGGAGAGGATTCCACGCTGGCATTACAGGGACTATGTAGCTTTCTTCCACCACCTCATGGAGATTAGACTTTTCTACATGGCTGTGGGACATGGTACTCTGTTTCCAGGAAGGAGGAAGAAGATGCCACACAGGAAATTCTGCCTGGAATTCTGGGAAGTGCATTTTCCCTCAGTTGTTGGCAGGGGCCAGGGGATGCACCTTTTCTTCCGGGGCTTTTTCTGGACATGAGGTTGCACAGGCTGCTGGATGGTGCACCTTGCCTGCCCTCTTCATGTGGCACTCTTCTGGCTGTAGAGAAGCACTGGGCTGGCACAACCTCTGTGTGCCCATGATAGCATTCACAGGAGAGGGCAGTGCGGCCCAGCTCAGAGCAACTCAGCCCCAGGCTGCAGGTCCCCAGACAGAGCAGGATCCTCATTACCGTTCCTCTCACTCAGCATTTATTTTCTAATGTCAAACTTTGCACTATGGAATATTTAAGCCAGAAGCAACCTTATGAAAAAATCTGGCTGGTCATACTCTAATTTTATAGATGAGGCAATGGAGCTGCAGAGAGAAGAGGTGACTTACCCAGGGTCACACCCCCAGTTAAATAGAGCAGGACTGGAATTGTTTCCCCTGACTCCTAGGCTGGATTTTTCTGAGAAAGTCCACTCTATTCTGGCATGAAGGTCTCAAATTCCCATGGGGCTGCCCCACCTGTCCTGTCTCCTGCAGCACATTCTGGACACACCTGCTTAACTGAGCTGCCCGTGCAGGCTGCCTCTCGGGAATCAGTTATGCCTATGAGTCTTGCTCTGTTTCCTCTGATTTGATTTTACTTAATTCAACTTGCATTTCTTGCAAAAGTCAAGTCTCTTTAGAATATGAAACCACAGCACTGTGATGAGCAAGGTCTCGTAAACAAGTGTCCCCCTGTTAGGGAGGAAACATCAACCTTTCTCGTCTAGTAGGCTTAGTATTATCACTCATTCATTCCTCCATTCATTCAACAGACATCCACTATGAGGCAGGCACTGTGCCAGACACCGGAATGACTGGCAAGGGATCTTCTCTGACTGGTTTTCCAATCAACAAGCAAGTAAGCAAGTAAATACAGAAATAATGTTCAAGTGGAGGACAAGGCCTGGAATGGGCCAAAGATGGGGACAGAGGTGTGGGGATTATGAGGATCTAGGAAGGAGTGTGTGTTCCTTCCAGAGCAGAGCCCAGAGCTCTCCTGCAGAGCTGGAGTCCAGGGACACACAGGGCCATGTGAGCACACTGGGTGAGATTCTGGGTCCCACCCCTGCTGTCCCTCACTGAGGAGTGGGAGGTGGCCCGGCACTGCAGACACACACCACAGAGAAGCTGTGAGAGCCTCTCATCCAGGGAGGCTTTTTGCTGGAAATTGAGAGAAGGGTTCAGTCTGATTTTTTTTCCCATTAATTTGGGAGGAAGGTTGACAGAGGCCCTCACATACTCCCTGACCATCTGCCAGCTATCAGGAGACCCAGGAGATTCAGAGTCAGTGTCAAGAAGCAGGGCTGAGAGATCTGGGGCTACCACCCTGAGTGAGGGAGGTGTGCAGAGGGGGCCATGGCTGGGAAATCAGAGCGAATGTCCCATTCACACCTGGATGCTGTCCTTGGCTTAGACCCAAGGCAGCACCCTCCTGTGTGGTTCTTTCAGGACTAAAGAGCTCCAGAGGACAGTGACGTTTCCCCTAATCCTGCCCACCTTCCTCCCTCCTTCAACCTCTCTGGTGGGCACTGGCTCTTTTTGTTGTGCCTGTGACCCCACCTGAGAGGCATGGCCTGGCAGGGCTGCCATGAGCACTGACTATCAGGGGCTGGCCAGGGTCCCCTCCCCTTCACGTGCTCTCCATCACCTCTCTCATGGGTGACATTCTGGGCACTTCTGCCTCTCGAGGTGTCTCCAATCTGCTGGTAGGAGCCTGTCAGTCCAGGGATAGAAATGAGTTACATTTCACCCTCTGGGAACTTACCAACTTCTGTGAGCAAGCTACACCTGCCTGTACTTTGGGAGACGTGTGCAAGAATCATTACGAACAAATCAAAATTTGACCAAAGAACCAGCTACAAACATCCAAGAGAAATAGAATTGTGCTTAAAGGTTTGGGGGGAGTGGCATTGATTTAAGTCCAGTGGAGTTATTGGAGCCAGAATTCCTAGAAGAGGGTATCTTCAGAAGAGTGGGCCTGGAAGATTGCACAGATGTGGTGTTAATTAGTGTAAAGTCCTGTGCCCAAGAATGCACTCTCACAGTCCCCTCCTGTCACTTGTCACTCATCCCTCAGACTGGGCGCCTGCGTGAAGCCTTACCTCCCAGCTGTGAGTGGGGCAGCCTGGTAGGTGGTGTCTGGCCACTCACTGTGCCTCTCTGGACGCCAGTGAAACCTTGAGCTCCAATCTCACAAGCTTGAGAGCTCAGTAGTGATCTGTTGAACTGCAGGGTTACATAGGGAAAGAAATGAGCTTAGCCTTTTCCCCCTTACATCTTCATTTCTACGGAAACTGACCTGCTAGATCTATTTTTGTGATTCTTTGTCTTCATGGTTTGGTAATTGTCTAAATTGTGTCCCCAGGCAGGATCTGCTCTTTAGGGAGTTCTAAGTGCTGCTAATGTGACACTGTTGCAAGGTAACATTTATTGTAAATTTCCAAATAATTCCAGTTCTACAACTGAAGATTATACAGCAGCTTTGTTCCAAAGAGTCCAGCCTTGCTCCAGCCATCGATTTGGCAATTACTGTAAACAGCTGTGACCAGTATAACCTGAATGATAGCGCTCAGTAATACCGGCTGGGTACCGGACCTGGGCCACAGGTACCCGTGCCCTGGTGTTTGCTTTCTGCACTGCAGATTAAAGTGTCCATCACCATCCTCTGTGGCATTTTTAAATGACATCACTTTGATAGTTGAGGCAGGTGGTCTTATGTATACTTCAGTGGCCAAGGTGTCCTACTGCAACACGAGCTGAATAACTGGTGTGAAACCCTGGCTGTTGCTTAGGCCTTTCTTCCTCTATTGTTTCTCTCTCTGCCTCTGTCTCTCTCTCTCTCTGTCTCTCTCTCTCTCTCTCTGTCTCTCTCTCCCTCTCTCTCTCTGCAGGGCACCATTTGTCGTCATGCTAGTGCTGTTGATTGTTCTTATTTGGTTGTCACGAAGCCACCTTCTGAGTCCGTCTCATTTGGACACCAGTTCTGAACGGGAGTCTGGGCGGCACTGTCACCTACTCCTGGTCTCTCTGCCCCCTTTTCACTTTCTACCTCTTGGACACGATTCCACATTAATCTCTCCATCACTTCATCTCAGGCTCCCAAACAGAACAATTTTAGTCCCTTTAGCCTGACTTTAAAAGTCCTCCCTAGTGTGATGCCAAATACATCTCAAAGAAGCCATCCTCCATCCCTTCAGTTCAAAGCCACCTCTCCTTTGGTGCTCCTGTCACAGACACTTCTGCCCCACCTGTGGCTGGTCATTGGCCAACCTCTCTTCACCCAAGCTCACATACTCCATGGCTGCCTGATGATGGCTCCTCATCTCCCTGTGCATCTCACTGCCCAGACATGGGCCGTGGCCTTGGCAGGTCCTCAGTGGGGCTCTGTGGACAGCACTGGTTCCTGTCTAGGCTGAAAGACCATCACTCCTGGGCCTGCCGCATTGAACGCTGTCCATGAGCAATTCCTACAGAGGAACCCTGGCATCCAGGTAGCTGGGGGAGAACATCTTTGTTGTACAGTGCCCTTTGCTCTGCCCTGGCTCACCAGGTGCACATCCAGGTGAGTGATAAAAGGTAATTGATCCAGGACTTCTGGAATTATACAGACAGTTCTATGGGGAGGGATTCAGGGAGTGTTGCAGGGACCTAGGGGGTGATATAGGGTGGAGATAGATGAGGGATGGAGATAGAAAGTTGGAAAAGTCACAACTCTGTGTAAAAACATGTTGGTGAGGGACAGAGTGGCCATGTCTGGTTTGCCAAAGACAACTAGGTATACCTGTTAGTGACCCATTAAGTCTTATCATTTGTAATTCTCTATCTCTCCCCTTTCCCTAAATTCTTCAGTTTGAAAGATGAATTAAATGGTCACCCAAGACAAGGGCAGGGTAGTAAGGTAGTGACAATGTCTCTTTCCATCATTCTCTGCTGTTCTTTGCATGAGGCACAAGGTCAGTTAACATGACACAACAGGAGCCAGGTCACAGTCAGTGGGACCACCATGTGGATTCTGAGCAGCCAGCTGCTGTCCAGATGCTGGGATTTAGGCCTACATAAGACATCGGGGCCCTCTGTGGCATTTAATCTGTGTCTTCAACACCGATCTGATATAATGCACTTCTCCAATCCCCAGCCTAAGACTGGATGAAATCTTAAAATCTCTTAAGCACTGAAAAGAATGTGGTGCTCCTGCATATGTAATTTCAAATAAAAATATCACATGAAACACGAATTTAAAAATGTCCCCCGGGATTCCAATAATTCCCTTTGTGTTTGTTAGTGAAGTGTCTCATGTGGAGCTACTTCAAACCTGTCTCATCTCCCTGTTCAGCAGGGGCACACAGCTCAGGTTAGCTCTTCCATGGGGCAATCCAGTCCTCTCCCAGCCTCCGCATCCCCTGTAGCCCCCAGGGGTTCATACCGGAGCTGTCCTGGGCCCATCCCAGGCCCGCATCACAGGCGGGTCAGTTCTGGCCCGGTGGCCTTGCGAGTGGGGTATGGATGCCAGATGTTGACAGCTGGTGGCCCCCCCAGGCAAACCTGAGTCTGAGTGGAGTTTGGGATTTCCATCGTCAGCTTTGACAGAGGCTGTGCTGGGGTCTGGCTCTTTGGATCTCTTCTGGGAAAATACAGAGAAGTCAAGGCTGAGCCTCTGCTGTGAATCAGAGATCAGGGTCCCTGATGCTCGCCTGGCCTGGCCGCCTCCTGTTACGGGTAAGGTGAGGGGAGGTCAGAATGAACATTGTGTTTCAGAGATGGCAGAGAATAGCCCGAAACGACAGAACAATGATAGGACCACACTGGAAAGTGAATTTAGTGAAACCATGGAATTGTATGATAAATAGTATGTAAATATGTGTATGGACCTCTAGGCTTACAAGCAAATGAATAATGTTGCCATTACTTGAAACATTGTGGAATTCTTCTTTGGGAACACACTGAAATTTCTTTGATTGTTGGATATCTCTTTGTCGAATGGAAATTTCCCATTGAACTTTAAGGGCTAATAGTCACTCACATTTGTGTGAAGCAGTTAAAGCAAATGCAAATAATTAGAATGTGATGCCCTAGGAGAGGGGAGTTTAAGCATTGGGATAGGCAGGGGTGAAGGGAGGCAGAGCTTGGCAGTAGGAAGGACAGCAGAGAGGTTGCAGAATTCAAAGGAGGGCATACTTAGTGCCTCCGAAGAGCAGACGGAGAGCACGCTGTCTCCAGAGGTGGAAGACAGGAGGCTGGGGAGCAAGAAATCAGAGTGGAATAAAGAACGGGGGGCGGGGGGTGGGTGGGCAGAGAGCAGCCTGTGGCCAGACAAGAAGAGGCACCCATCAGTCAAGCGTTTGAGTTCAGTGAATGAGGTTTGGAGGTGAATGAGATCAGAGTTTGAATCCTGATTTTGTCATTTATTGTCTATGTGACCAAGTTCAAGTGATACTTTTCTAAATAGTTTTTCTTATGTTCAGTAGGGATCATAATAGGGCTTTCTTTCAGAACTGTCAGGGGACAAATGTAATAAACTACACTGGGCCGGGGTGTGGTTCAGTGGTGGAACATTTCCTCAGCATGCTCAAGGCCCTGAATATCATCCCAAGCAGCCACAAAAAAAATTGAAAAAGAAATAATATTTTAAAATAATAAAACAAACTACATAGCTGTTCATTGGGCAGTAAGCGTTCAGTAAACATAATTTATTGTTCTTATTGTCACGTAAAAATAGCATTGTCGAGTTGGATTCAGCAGCATTTATTGAGTGCCATTATGGCAGATTCTGGGCTAGAGTTATGAATGTGAAAAGCCGAGTTAGAAGGACTTAATCTGCCCACACTCTACCGAGCAGCCCAAACCAAGCACACAGGTGACCGAACCAGACACAAGAACCAGGAAGGAAGCTCAAGGTTTGGGCATTCAGAAGAATGAGAGAGCCAGGCTTGGAGCCACTCTCAGAAGAGCCTTCCCCACAGAGAGCTGGCCCCATTTCAGGTGAATCTGGGGGTTGGAGGGGCTGGAGAAAAGGATGGGGACAAAGGGATCCTTCCTAGAGAAGACTCCAAGGTGGGGACATCCAGGTGTGTGAGAGGACAGGTAAGTGCTGTGAGGAGGGAGCACTCCAGCACCTGTGAGGCCCTGAGTGTGGCTCTGGCTTCTCCCTGATCCCAGCCTGAGCTTTATTTCCAGCAGGGGTCTGAGAAGCCAGCACTGTACATCATTTGTCAACATGATCCTGAGTTCATAGTGAATACAAAATAATTAAAAAATCTACCACTTCACAAAATTTCCTCTCCAGATGGGCTACACAGGAGGGAAAACAAAACAAAACAAAACAAAACAAAACGAAAAACAACCTATTTCTTTTACTCTTTGATTTGCCCAACTTCAGAAACAAAATGCGCTGCAGACTCCTGTTGGTCTGAGATGAGGGGCTATGTGGTGGTATGTTGGAAAAGGGTCAATGTTTGGCTAATATACCAGATGTGATTTACTATAGGCATATGGACTCTAAAACCCCAAAGCCTAAAACACACAGTCCCCACTTCTCTGCCTCTCCTAGAAATGAACAGGATCTAAAGTCACTGGGCATTACCTGCAGGCACACGTGTGGGAGTTACAGCGTGGAGGGCCTGGGTTCAGTGTGAGCTCTGCTGCTGGTCCTCTGTGAAAACCTGTTTGTGTCTGTCCTGTAGGGAGAGCAGCACCTTCCTCATATGGTGGTCATGGGAGTTCATGGAGATGCTCCATGGCAAGTGCTTCATACACTGCTTGGCTGGTAGTAAATTGCAAGCAGACACTCATCGCTATCATTCATTCATCCACACCTATTGTGTATCAGGCACGGTGCTTCTCACTGTGAATAAAGTAGAGCCCTTGACCTTGATCCAGAAACACAGAAAGTGACAGGGCAGCTGCTCCGGGTTCATTTCCTTATCATTTTGTCTCTCCAGGGTTTGGAGATGGGGATTTTAAGGATCTCTTCATGTTTATATCTGACCTCCTTGTAGACTATTCACACCGTCCCTTCACGACAGCCTCTGGCCTCTCGCCTGGCCAGCCCATCTAGCTCTCTGTCTCATTACTCTATTTCCTTTACGACACATACCATTTCTTTCTTTCTTTTTTTTTTTTTGTGGGTACGGGGGGTCAACCTCAGGACCTCGTGCACCAGCAGGCGCCTGTGCTGCTGAGCGATATCACCTGCCCTTTTTTCATATGTGGGTTCTGGGAGTCGAACTTGGGCCCTCACACTTGCCAGGCAGGTGCTTACGCCGCTGAGCTATCTCACCGGCCCCCCGACACATACCATTTCTGAACTTACATTTGTTTGCTTTCTTCTTCTATTTCTTATTATTATTGTACTGGTTATTGAACCCAGATCCTCATTGTTGCTAGGCAAGTACTCTACCACTGATCTATATTCTTGGCTCTTCAAAAATTTTAGTTTGAGACAAGGTATCTCTAAGTTGCCCGGGCTAGCCTTGGACTTGCTATCCTCCAGCATCAGCCTTCTGGGATTACAGGCGTGCACGCTACTTTACTCAGCTCGTTTACTCACTTTTGCCTCTTTTCCCTACTACAATGTAAGGTTCACGAGAACATGGACCTTGTCTAGCTCATTCGTCTCTGTATCCTTGGCACATGGTGGTGTTCAATAATTGTTTGTTGACTGACTCTTGAATGAAGGCCAGCAGAAGCTGGCTTAGGGGTGCAGACAGATCTGACACAATAATTTGATTTTAAATTAATCCTTGAGGACAGAGACCAATTTTCTTCTGTTATCTTTCTTGGCCACCCACCAAGTTCTGGACATAGAGTGGAGTGTGATAAATGCTTGCTAGATGACTAGTTGAATCAAATCATTTGGGTCAGAGAGGAGGTCTGGGTGGAGAGAAAAGTGTGTGGGGATCATGGGTCTGGAGGGCAAAAGCATAGGAAATTGCTTTCAGTGTAAGGGGGTTTTATTATTGTGGTACAGTAGGGGATTTACCATCATTTGTATTTATAGTCATTTGTTTAAAAACATGGAAATGAGCTTGTAGGAGAAAGCTGGGGTTTCACAACTTTCCATTTCTTTGAAGTGTAGGTGAGTTCCAAGTTCTGCTGGCATCCACTCCAGGGCCTATGTGACATTCGCAAATCATTTATCAGCACCGAACCCCAAAAGCTTGCTTTGCCATCCTCCAAAATGTTGGCTGACATGCCTGGCAGGAGAGGCCGGGATGTGTTTTGACAACCGAGTGGTTTCCCTAGCAAGCTGCCAGCTTCTCAGGCACAAGTACATGCCAGCTTCCCCAGCAGGACGGAGACTCTCAGGGCTTCCCTTGAGGAACACACACATCCCGGCTTTACCCTGAGACTTTCATTCGTGTTTGTCATCAGGGTCCCTCAGCACCGTGCAAAGCAGGTCTCAGCCCTTCCTATCTTGGTTTTCTCACTTAAAAACCAGTGAAATCCAAGCATGGGGGTACTTACTGTAACCCCAGCCCCCTGGGAGGCAGAGGCAGGGGGATTGCATGTTTCAGCTCAGCCTGGGCAACTAAGTGACTTAGCAAGGTCCTGTCTCAAAATAAAAAATAAAAAATGTGCTAAAAGTGTAGCTCAGTGCAAATGCCCTTGGCTCAATCCCAGTTCTGCAGAGGAAGGAGGAGGAGGAGGAGGAGGAGAGCGAGGAGGAAGAGGAGGAAGAGGAGGAGGAGAAGAAAAAGAAGAGGAGGAGGAAGAAGAGGGGGAGGGGGGGGAGAAAGAAAGAATGCCCAGTGAACTTATAGTACAAACACTCAGAGATCTCAGAAAAATATGTCTTGAACACCTGCTAAGAAACCAGAAGAGAGCCAAATACCACGTGTGGGGCTGCAGGAGGCAGTACAGTAAAGACACCAGGAGTACAGCTGGGGCATCGAACTGTGAGCAGATAGAGAGGTTAAGTAGGGGTCCTACTCTCACTGTTACCCACCACTTGCTAAGCACCAACTGTGTTGTGCATTGCATAGACATTTTATATGCACTGTCCCCAGTTACTGAAATAATTCTGCCTTGCCAATGGAACTTAGAGGAGGTGATGGTGAACCCCTAAACCACACAACTAACAAATGGACTGAGCTGGATTCAAACTCATGCTCTCTGCTTCCTATCTGTGAGTCTCTTGCCACCCAGTCAGCTGTAAGAGTTGATCATGGAGCCCCGAGGGGTCTGAGTTGGTGGGTGGTCAAGGCAGGGAATGCGGATGTATATTGAGGTGGAGTTGGGGTTAGTGAGGGTGGAGGACAGAGGCCAGGTCTGTGCTCGGCACAGAAAGGGGGCGTCACAGCAACGCAGCCTGGGCCTGATTAGGGTGTGGGAAGCACAGTGGGAAGAGTGCAAGGGGCTGCCCTGGCTTGTGCAGGCTTGGGAACAGCGGAGTGGGACCACGCGAATTCCAGAGAGAGAAGTCGAGGCAAGGCTGTGAGGAGATCTGAGCAGCAGCCTGAGGAGTCTGGAACGGATGCCTCATTCCAGGTGAGGCTGGAGGTTTGCAGGGTGGTCTGCCCGATGAGAGTGCTATTGTAAGGAGACCGGAGAGAGTGGACTGTGGGTGTAGTGGGGAGTAGTGGAGAAGCCACAGAGGCCGCCTTCCTCCCCTGCTCTACCTGAGCACCCTCTCTCCTCCTCTGCTCCCCTCATCACAGCTACTGGAGTGCCCCAGAATTCACCCCTGGTAGGGGCTGTGCCCAGCTCACACTAAGCCAGTGGCTGGATTCCTTGAGGGCAGGATAAGTACCCTTGAGGGGATTGTGGAACTTCAGTCTCTTCCTGTGTCTCTGTGCTTCCAGATTCATTAAGGGAGCAGGTTTGCTTTGCCACATGCTGTTGCCATGAAATACCACTCTCTCCAGAGGCCCAAAGCAATGGCACCACTCAACCTTGAACTGCAAACTCCAGAAATATAAGCCAAAGTAAAACTTTCCTTTTTATAAGTCGATTGCCTCTGGTATTTTGTTATAGTGACAGAAAGCTGGTTAACATACCTTCCAAGGGAGTCAGGGCTCCTGGAAAAAGACAGGGTTACTTTGAGCAAGAGAGAGGGCTCCAGTGGCTATGAGTGCTCCGTGCCAGGTAACACACAGCTGTATGATGTACGGGGATGGAGTTGGGGCAAGGGAGGGGCTCAGGGGATTCTGCTTTCCAGCTCTTTCTACATCTGAGAGATGGCTTTAACTTATGGAAACTGTGCTGGTGGATCTGACAGCCAGGGCTTAGGAGTTCATACCATCAGACAACCTCAGATTTGAGGTCATCAGAGCTGGAAGGCATCTCAGAGTTCTAGTATAGCAGCATTCTCAAATTTCAGTGTGTATTAAGAATCATCAAGGATGCTCACAAAAGTCTGTTGTTGGGCCCTCTCCCCATAGTTTCTGTCTTAGGAGGCTTGGGAAGTCTGCATTATTAGTTGGAACTTGGTTGTCAGCAACAGGAACTGATTCTTGTCTGATTAAACTTGTGTAATGGTTAAGCTTCATTGTCAACTTGATGGGCTTGAGAGATACCCAGGAGATTAGTAACACACATTGCTGGAGGTGTCTGGGTGGGTCATGACAGCATGACTTGGGGGAATATCTATTGTCCCTGGCTTCTTCCTCTTGGGTGCTCTTCCCTTGCTCTCTGTTTCCCAGATGCCATGAGTTGAACAGTCATCCTCTGCCATATCCTTCTGCCACGATGTTTCTGCCTTGAAGCCAGCCAACCATGGACTGGCACCTCTGAAATCATGAGCCAAAAATAAACCTTATCCCCTATAAATTGTAGGGATCAGGTACTTTGTCCCAGTAACAGAAAGCTGCCAAATACAGCTGATCAGGCAGGATCATCCCTGGGAGTTTATACTCTGGCAGAACAGGAAAGGAGGTGGAAAGACCACTGACAGAGGGTCATCTGGTCCACCTGGTTGCCAAACAACAGCTCTACATGGAGCTTTATGGTGTCATTCACATTCTCTGCACCCACTTGACTCCTCACAACTTTTCCTCAACTTCCTTGTCACCAATCTTCTGATTTTGTCCCTCCCATGTCCTTAGCTATAGATCCAAACAATTGACCCCTTCCTACAATTTTACATATGCCCTTATTTCAATTCTCTCCCTTTCCAAGACAAATGGACAACCATTGGTCCATTGGCTAGAGGTATGCTTTGGGTTACATAGTCATGATGTTTTTAATTAAACCTAAAACATAGTGTCAGTGTGTACTATTACATGCTCAATCCTTTGGAAAATTGGTTCCTATTATTATTCCCACTTTACCATTGCCACTTGAGGAAACTGAAATGCAGAGAGGTTATTGCACACCCAAGTTCTGGAGCAGCTTGTAACTCTCCCAGGATTAAAGCCTATGCTTTGTGGCTCCAAAATTTGTGCTCTTTTAATGCTTCACTCCAACTCTTGCTTTGAAGGGCTCAGAATCTGCAAACAGACTCAGACTCTGTGACTTGTATCAGGTCTCTCTCCACCAGATCTGGAGGGATTTTTTCCAACTGTTCCCAAGATACCCACTTAATCTCTTTGATTCTAGACACCTATGATCAGTTATCCGTTGTCAGATGTCTTCACGGATGTCTTTACATCCCCATTCCTTCAACAAATTTGTTGTCTGTTACAGTGATCAGATATGCCTCATTTCTAGATATATCCAGGACATTCACTTAACAATTATGTTAGATAATCTTTTTTTCCCCTTAACTCTCAACACTGCTTCCTTGGATGAGCAGAAAGCATACAACCTTCCTTCTTATATCTTGCAAAGAACAAAATCAGAACTATTCCTTCAGTCACCCACCATCTGTAAGGAGATCGTCATTGGATAATACAAACATTCCTGTTTAATGACTGAATTCCCTTCTATGACTTAGTTGTTAAATGAATTGGTCGTTAAATGAGGAATTGCATATAGTATATGTTACAATGGTCAGAACATGAATGCTCAAAGGAAATACTCAAAGGAAATTCCAACTTGATGACTTTGCTTTTATTTGCATAACTCTTATACACCGGACTGTAATATATAACAGAACATAAAAGTACAGTACTGTTCTATACAATTCAATCAGCAGAAATTACAGTACTGTACTGTAGAAGAAGCCACCATAATGCTGCACTGTCACATTCCTGCATCGTAAGCCTGAATGCAAGTCATAAGTTGTTATGGTTTGTGCCTGAATGTCCCGCCAAAGCCTCATGTGGTCGTGGTGGGGGGCAGGCTTTTCAAAGACAGCTTGTTAAACCTGGACCTCTTGTTTTCATTCCCTAACCTCAGAAAACAGAGTTACAGCATTTCCAGCTCTACTCAGCAGGGGGCCAGGGTCCTCACTTTGTAAACATCTTCAGCCTGTGCAAGATAGGGCACAGAGATGGTGTGAGTGCTACACCTGCACTAGGGTGGGTAGCCTGCATACATTATAGGGGAGGAAAAGAGGCTTGCCCTTCCCCATTTTGGCTCTTGCTACTTTTGCTATCTTCTGCAGCCCTGAACTATTGCCCCTCTGCCGTACTCCACCCTGCCTTGGAGCCAACAGATTATGGACTGAAAACTCCACAAACTGTGAGCTAAATAAACCTTTCCTTCCTTAATTTGGGCATCAGGTATTTTGTCTCAGCAATGAGAAAAAAGTAACTAAGATATAAGATAAGCAGCAAGTGGTTAGTGTGACCAGTACATCTTGGTCATAAGTCTGAACAGTTGTTAAACAGGTAGGTTGTAAAATGAGGAATATCTGTACTTATTTAGTGTTTATATTTGCCAGACATTATTTAAGGATGTTATATATATATATTGTCTTATTTAAATCTCACATTGATAGGGAGTAGGTACTACTACTATCAGCATTTAGAACTTAAAAATGAGGCAAGAGAGAAAGATTTGCTTGTTGTCTCTCTGAAGTAAGCTTCAGAGCTGGAATTTCATACTGGGCAGTCCAGTTCCAGAGCTAGGACTGAGCTAATCCTTCTTGCCTTAGCTTAAATTCATTATCTCTTGCTGTATGCAGTGATGATTAATTCATGCATTCAACAAATAGTTATTGAATGGTGCCTACTCTTCACCAGTTGTGGGAAAACTGTTTTAGTCTAATGCTGGAGAAATACATTGATCAAATAGTACTACAAATCTAAGTGAAATTGCACCTGAGACAAAGCATTGAAGGCATTGTGCAGGGGTCCATGAAAGTGTGTAATAGGATTTTCCCTAGTTAGGTAGATGGGAGATGGAGGCCTGAAACTACAAAGTCCCTCATGACAAGGGCCAGAGAGCTTACTTGTGGCCACTACTTCTAAGAGCCCCACGACCTAACCTGAGCTTTGGGAGCCTTGGGGTGGCAAGAAAATAGAAGTCCAAGAATATGCTACGGAACACTCTAGGAAGTTTCTCTTCTTCCCTCTCTTACGGGCTCCTTTTTTCTGGTCCTAAGGAGATTGCTTGAGAAGAGCAAAAGGACTGAGCCTCCTAGAAGACATCCTGAAAGCATCCTCTTTCCACATGAGAACTTGGCATCAGGCTCTCTGAAACAGAAGAAAGTTCTTCAGAAGGATCAACCACATCTAATCTGGGAGGGATTTGGGTGTCGCACAAGTATATCTCAAGGGAGAGGAGGACAAAGGGCACGTGGGAGTTGGGGCTCCAGGGATGGATCTATAGGTGTGGACAAAACCCATCTCTGTGTGCCTGGTGAGCCTTCTGTGGCTTTTGTGATAAAGCAGAGACAAATCTGGGGTCCTCTAATGCTGCCTTACCTCCAAATATAGGTGCGTACGTCACTGCATAGGTTCGTGGGAAGGCTTTGGAATCTTGGATCCTCTGCAGGAGACTTTTGAAGTGTTTTATCATTGGGATGTAACATGTTAATTGGGGAGACAAGGCACAGGACTTCTCGGTTACCACTGAAGACCTTGATGGTGGAAATATTGTGTGTAAGTCTTTGAGTCTTTTTGCCCCAGTCCAGCTGTGATCTCAAGTGACTGTGACCCAGAAATTGGAGAGGTTTCATTCACTTAGAATTAATTAAGGAAAAAAGCTGATAAACCCAACTGAAGATTTATCAGAAGAGGCCAAAGAAACAAGGAATGAAAAGAAAAAGGAGGCGATAGTCTCAGAGGCGTGGAAGAGCCTAGGAATCTTTGGGAGAGGAGTTGAGAAGTAAATGTGGGGTCTTTGCTTGATGTGGTGCTCACTGTCCCCAGATTCAGGGGGGAGCCACTTTGCCAGTCCTGGAATGTAAGATTACTTATGACACTAGGCTGTTCTCCTCTCCAACGTCAGAGCCAGGACTGATAACCAGGGCAGAATCTCAGGTGCTTAGAGCTGACCAAAGAGCTGACCTCCAGTTAACCAAACGTAGGGGATGGCCTTCTCCTGTAGACCCACCAGCAGAGTAACCTACTGCCTTGGGAGCCTCTGGCAGAAGATTTAAACCAGCAGTATGTTCTTTTGAACAAGCAGACTTCAAAAACTAATAATGAGCAGGAGCTAGTTGGGAAAGTGTTTGCTACTGTGGGGAAACATCATTAGAATAGACAGAAATGGAAAGAAGCTCCTGTTCAAAGGAGAGGCACTGAAGGAAATGCAATATATTTGCATTAGTCTCAAACGAGTGGTCAGGAGACAGGAATCACAGCTCAGTCACCTACTGGCAATTTTATGCAGTCTTTAAACTATATGGCTCTCAGGTCCTTTGCTTGTAAAGTGGAACTAATATCATCTACCTTGTATTATTATGGATATGTCATAAATGATATAATATTTTTGGATGCAAGGGCTTTGTAAAAACTATACTATACTTTACAAATCCTTACTCATCTTTTGTGTCCATCATGGATAACAGGGAGTTTTTGTTTAATCTGAAAATCAATGAAATAAAAACATTAAGTGGAATGAGTATATTTCCCTTATATTGTTAGACGTTCACAGCTGCTGTATGCTAGGCACATTGTACTGCACATGAATGACACTCACAGGAGCACAATGCGAATGATGTCCTTTGTACTGAAAATGCAGTAGCATCTAAACTCATGGAAAGAATCATATTTAAAACTGCATTTTAGTACACAAACCAATATATATTACATAAAGCTATTAAATCAGCAAAACATCAACATGAAGCAATGAATACATTAGTAAACAGGTTAGATTATGTTGCAGAAACACAAATACCTAATTTCTTTACTCATCTTTTATGTCCACCATCAGATAGCAGAGAGCTTTGCTTATTTCAGTCATCCAGGGGCCAACAGTGACAGAAGAGCCATTACCTTGAACTTTGTGAGTCATCATACCGAAGAAAAAGAAAGCTCTGCATTGCTAATTAAATGCAACTGGTCAGAAGTTATATATCTATATCTATATCTATATCTATATCTATATCTATATCTATATCTATATCTATAGATATTATTCTTACTCCCAGCTCATCGGCTAGAACTAGCCATATGTCTACAGCAACCTGCAAATGACCCAGAAAGAACAATTCTGCCCAGAAAATAGAGAGCTGGAAATACTTGGAAACACAGATCACTTCCTCAGTTAATAGTTGAAAACAAATATTATCAGAACAAAATAGATTGTTAAGGCACAAATGCATGAGTGTGATGGTCAGTTTTCACAAATTTCAGCTTGTGAAATGATGCCAAAGCATGGTCTACTCCATTTTACCAGATGCCCAAATTGTTTATTGAAGTCATTCTCATTATGACTTCAATAAACCAACTTTATTTACGTTTCTCCATTTTTGTGTTTATTGCGTCTTATAATTGCAGAAGTGGGCATGACTTCAGGGCTCCATCAGTATCAGAGATAGGGTACTAGGGAACAGGTGCGGAGAGAAGCTGAGAGGCCTTTCCTGTCATTTGGGGCCAACCTAGGAGTAGAATCCACATCTTGTATTTAGTCTTCATTCACTTCACTCAACACCACATTTTCTTGAGGCCTTTTTCCAGAACCAGATGTTTCCATTTGGTGGTACCAGCTCTGATACTATTTTTACTGAGACAGCTGGGTCATCTAACAGAATCCATCTGCATTACTAATTTTATCAAATACTGGAATGTCTGGTCAGATGAGACCAGCACACCCAGGCCTTTCATCTGACTTCTTGTCTGTTGTCTAAAGTATTCATGAGTTCATTTGCTAAAGCCCTGGCTGATCTACAGAGTTTATATGAGAACACTGTTAATTGTGTATATCTGGCAATTTATAAGGTTGGCCTGTATTCTATAATTATGTGTTCTAATGCTGTGTCCTGTTACTTGATTAGCAACTATTCCAAGAACGACCATTTTTGGTAGACCATGAGCTCCAGGAGAGCAGGGACAATTTTTTCCCCAATCCAACCCCCAATTTCCAGCCCCTAGGCACTCCATAAAATTTATGACATCAGTGTTTACTCTAGACTGCTCACTATGCTAGATGCTTAATAAACAAGATATCTTGCCTTCATAGGAACATTGCTAGCTAAGTATTAGTCCCATTGTACAGATGAGCAAACTGAGGTTAAGTAGTAGAGGTCATATAGCTAATAAATGCATGAGCCATGGTTTAATCTACATTTTCCAAATGTGTGTTCTTTTATTCAAAGCCAGGAGCTTGTCTTCTTCTTCTTCTTCTTCTTCTTCTTCTTCTTCTTCTTCTTCTTCTTCTTCTTCTTCTTCTTCTTCTTCTTCTTCTTCTCCTTCTCCTCCTTCTTCTTCTTCTTCTTCTTCTTTGGCATTTTTGCCTTGCTTTACCCACATTACCCATCATTTTTAGCCTGTTGTCATTCTTTTCATTACCACAGCAAGTTCTTTCTTTCCTCTTCTTGCTTGCTTCCAGACCCCATGCATCCTTAATTTCCTTTAAAGAATTCTTATCATTTCACGGATTACTTAAGGGTTACCTTATGATCTGTTAAAAAGCACATGGCACAGAAATATTTCTTTATCACAAAGTCCATATAGCTAAGACTGTAGACCTCCATTGATGATTGACTCATGTTTGGAAGTTGTCTTTGTGCCACATTGTTCCGTGGTAGAGGTTCAGTCATTTGTGATCTCTCATCGTACACTAAAAAGTATCTTCTGACTCATTTGTGCAGCTGGGAATTTATTTACTTTAATGACAAGCAGACATATGAGCAGCAGGCAGCTATTATGTGTGATGCAATGGATCTACCTGTGGGCCTTTCAGGTGGACTGGGAACTCCTTGAGGATACCAAATCCCACCCCCCTTCAATTCCTCCACCTAGTGCAGGTATTTGTTGGGGATACCAGTTGCTGAAAAAGCGTGACTAAATGTACACATCTGTGTTTCAGATAACATATTGTTCATCATAGAGGGGAGCCATGCAAGAGTAGGGGTGAATCAATGCTTACCTGATGCTTCTATGGTAGGAAGGTCAAGGTGTAGCGGGTTACCAATGTCGCCTGTGTTTGTCATGAAGACAGAATTCAATGAGATGCTCCAGAAGGGGCATGCATTCTTTAGCTTTTCAGCCAGCTAAGGTGACATTTCCCCATTCTTATTGTCCTTTGTTTATTTGTACCAAGCTCAGTATCCTTAACTGGAAGGGGCACCTCCTTCATTTGTCCCACCATGATGTTTTAACTTCGTGCCCTATTATGGACATGCATGTGCATATCACATGCCTCGAATGAGTCCCTAAGCTTCTTAGGTTCAGCCTGATGGATTAAGCATTTCCGTTCGCTTCATGTTACCTAGAAAAATGCCTTTCACATACAAGTAGATCACAAATCATTGTTGACAATATTATTAAATTTGGGCATAATCAGATTGACATTGCAGTCTTGGAAAACATTCCCAAGAGATTCAGCTAAGAGTTCAATTGCTGGCATCACGTAGATCTGGCTGTGAACCCTGCTCCACCCTGTAAGGGTTGGGTGAGCTCAGGGAGGCTGTATAACCTCTGTAAGCTTCTGTTTTCTTATCTGTAAAACGATGATTAATCAGTACTGTACTTAACTGATGAGATTACGGGGACAACAAATGACATAACATAAGCAAACTGCTCAGTAAAGTTCCTGGTTTCTGTAGACAGTAGCTGCAGGGATAGCAGTCAGAGCAATGGCAACAAGTGAAGCATTTCATAGAGATTTTTAATATAGAGAAAATTGCTGATGACTTACATAAAAAGCAAGGTTCTATTTGAACCCTCCCACAGCTCTTTGCTTGCACTTTGCCAAGTTTCCGATTGAAGATAGAGACAATTGAGTCTTTCACACGTGTGTGTCTTAATTTGGCTCACTGGAGTTTTGGGCAGCAAGTCACAGTGGAGCTCGATATTAGGTGTTCAGAATGCAAAGGATGTGGGGGAGATAATGGGATCTGTGTCTGTTGCACTGAGAGCTCTACCATGCAACCCCAAAGAGGGGATCAAGCAAGAGGAGGGCCACTAAGACTTCTTTAATTTAGTTCTTTTTCTATATTTTAGGTTTCTCATATAAGAGAAACCATATGATATTTAAGCCCTTGTGTCTGATTTATTTCACTTATCATTATGATCTCCAGGTATATCCGCTTTCCTACAAATGACTTAAGTTTATCCTTCTTTATGGCAGAGTAGTACTCTGCTGTGTGTAGATACCACATTTTCTTTATCTATTCATCTGTTAATGGTCATTTAGGATACTTCAAAGATTTAGCTATTGTGTATTGTGCTGCTATAAACATGGGTGTACATGTCTCACTGTAATATGATGTCTTTAACACTTTCAGGAAGACACTTAGAAGGGGAATAGATAGATCAAATGGAATTTCTTATTTTTGTCTCCTGAGGACTCTCCATACTGATTTCCACAGTGGCTGTACCAGTTTACATTCCCACCAACAGTGTAGAAGTGTTCCTTTATCCCTGCAGCCTCACCAGCATTTGTTGTTATCTGATTTCTCGATGATGGTCATTTTTATGAAGTGAGATGAAATCTCAGTGTTGTTTTAATTTGAATTTCTCTAATAGACAGAGATGTTGAACATTTTTTCATGTCTTTGTTTGCCATTTGTATTTCTCCTTCTGAGAAGTGTTGCTTTGTTTCAATTTCCCATTTTTTTTTTTGGTCTTTTATTCTGGAGGGGGTCTAGCTTTTTTGAGTTCTTTATATATTCTAGATATTATTCCTCTGTCTAAGGAATAGCTGGCAGTAATTTTTCCCAGTTTGTGGGTTGTCTCTCCACTCTGTTGGTTGTTTCCTTTGCCATGCAGAAGCTTTTTATTTTGATTTGATCCCATTTGTTGATTCTTGGTATTATTTCTTATGCAATTAAGGCACTGTTCAGAAAGTCCTTGCCTATGCCCATGTCTTCAAGAGTTATACCTATTTTATATTCCAGCAGATTAAATATTTCTGTTTTAACTTTTAGATCTTTGATCCATTTTGATTTTAGTTTAGTACATGGTGAGAGATATAGGTCTAGATTCAGTCTTCTGGATATGGAGAGTCATTTTTCCCAATACTGAAAAGAGGCTATCTTTCATCCAGTGTAAGTTTTTGGTCACTTTGTCAAAGATCAGGTAGTTGAATTTGCCTGGAGTTGTTTCTGAAAACTCTATTCTGTTCTACTGATCCATGTGTCTGTGTTATTTATTTATTTTGCCAATACCATAATGTTTTTTTTAAAAATTGTATTTTATGAGTACATGTTTGCAATATATGACATTTACATTCATCTTAGGGAGTAGGTACATGTACATAACACATCTTGATATTTTTTCATTCCCCTTCCCCTCCCAGGGGAGGCCGTGCTTGTTTTTGTTTGTTTGTTTGTTTTTTTAGTCACTATAGCTTTGTAGTATAACTTGAAGTCTGGGACTGTGATGCTTCCTGCCTTGCTCTTGTTGCCCAGGATTGCTTTCGCCATTCTAAAGTCTTTTCTGGTTTCATAGGAATTTTAGGATTGCTGTCTGTAGTTCTGTGAGGAATGCTCTTAGTATTTTGACTGGGATTGTGCTAAATCTGTACATCAGTTTGGGAAGTATGGTCATTTTGACTCTTGATTCTGCCTATCCAGGAACAGGGGACATCTTTCCATTCCCCAAGGTGCTCTTTAATCTCCTTTTACAGAGTACTGGTTTTTATTGTAGAGGTCTTTTACTTCCTTGGTTAGGTTAATTCCTAAGTTTTTATTTTCATTTTATTTTATCTTTTTGTGGGTACCGGGGGTCGAACTCAGGACCTTGTGTGCCAGCAGGCGCCTGCACCGCTGAGCGGTATCACCAGCCCTTTTTTTGTATGTGGGTTCCGGGAGTCGAACTCAGGACCTTGCGCTTGCCAGGCAGGCGCTTACACTGCTAAGCCATCTCACCAGCCCTTTAATTTTTGTTCACGTTACTGTGAAAAGTATTGTTTCCCTAATTTCTTTCTCCATGAGTTTATTATTATTACCGAGACTTCTTTTTGTGCTGCTGCTGTATGTGTGACCCTTAAGTTAGTCAAATCCTATTTCCTGCTTTCTTTTTCTTTGTCTATAATATGTGGAGAGATAGCTTTTCCCAATAATCGGAGATGGTCTGAAGATAAAAATATTTACAAGCTGGAACCTCTGAGGTCTTGTAGAGGAGATGAACTAGAGATTCAGCATGTGCTCAGTGCCACTACAGAAGTCATATGACTTTAAAGGTAGAGGAACAACACCTGTGCTTAGCTCCTGCCTCTGTCAGTTACCCCCACAGACAGTTGACGTCTCCAAGTCTCAGTGTGTTCACCCCAAGGTGAGGCTGAAGGAATCTCTTCTCTCTTGCTGTACCTTGCTCTGGAGGGGTGGGAAGGCCAAGTTCAGATAAAGGGCTCCACAGACCATCAGATAGTCTGGTTACTAGTGCTTTTGTGATCATTACCTTGATTCTGTGTCTCTGGGAAGTGAGCTGGGAAGGAAGGATGGCTCAGAGAAGGGTGCGGAATGATGGTTCCCTAGAGGGGACGCCTGGGTAGTGGTTCTCCTGCTTCTTCCGCTGAAGCTCCGGGTGCCAGGACAGAAGGCTGTGATTTTTGTCTTCTGAGCACTAACCTGCAGGTCACACTTCTCCATCCTTGGCTCCTTGTCTGGGGGACACAGGAAGAAAGTGCAGTGGGGGAGGTGGCCCTTGGGGGAGGGCAAGCCAGTGGGTGGGGAGGGGGCTCCTTCCTACAGGGGATAAAAGGACTTATAGCAAGGGGCCAGGGGCTGAATTGAAACCTAGACAATAGAGACAGTGAGATAAGAGATCTTGTGCTCCTAGTCTAGATTTTAGAGCAGCCAAGAATAAAGGTTTTGTATTTTTATAGCACATTTATAAAAGACAGTTATTTATGATATTGAGTTGCTAATAGATAGTGATGATAATATTATTGGTTGACCCAGAATCCCTGTCTGATCTATCAAGCAGATAAATACAGTTTAAAATTATAAATCTTTCTGTTTTTACTTTATTTTCCCTGTAACATTAAACATTTATAGATTACCTGTTGTATACTGGGGAGTTGAGAATACAAAGGACATCTAAGTATTCTCTGACATCTAAGTATTTAAATGTAGCTAAACAAAGGAGTAGATGGATAAGAAGTGAGTGAACACATATTGAATAGTCTTATCAAGGCACTGTACTTTTAATTTTCACATATATTTATTTAATTTAAAACAGTAAACAAGTCTTATCACAGTGATAATAATAACAGAATGCATACATGTTTCATTTAATCTTCAGAATAAGCCTTATGGAGAACACTATTGTCATGTCTATATTGTTCATCAGGAGGCTGATGCTGAGAGAGGTCAGGACCTTGCCGAGTGACTGGTCATTCCCACCCAGCTCCCTAAAGCTGAAGGCAACTCCATCTCTTCTGAGTTCCCAGAGATCCACTGGCCATGAGGTTCCAAGCTTCTTGGGCAGAGACCGTTTCTCAACCTGAGTCTCAGGATGAAGCTGGGGTTGACTGAACAGGACCTCGTGAGTGTGGGAAGGAATTTGACTTCCCCCAGCTTAGCACAAGGAGAAGGCTGGGCAGAGGAGGGAGAAATGGTCAGCATGAGGGCTCCTTATGCCTCAGGTACTCTGTCTGTGGACTCCATAGTTGGAGAGTGAGGAGGGCAAAGGCTGCTTAGTGTTGGTTCTTTGCCAATGGGGCTGAGCAGTAGAAACCTTGATTTGAAGTCAGTTGACCAGGGTTCCAGTCCTGGCCCCTTTGTTCAGCAGTGAAGTGACTGTAGACCACTACTCTTCTCCTTTGTCAACAGGCCCTCATCCTACTTTCTCAACATGTGCTTGTGGATGTTAAATGTGGCAGTGTCCAAGTCAATGCAATGACTGCAAGCTGGGAGGAATGCACTTGGGGTGTGATTGTGTAGCCATTTAGTGTGAGGCGCTTGGTCTGCAGGGTGCTGTGCCCTTCCTACAGGGCACTCTCTGGCCACCTGTCCACCTGGCATCAGCACAAGCTTCAGAGTCAGAATGACTTGCCTTGAAAGCAATCTTTCCTCCCTCTCAGGAAGTCAATCACTTCAACTAACAGAGACTCTGCCTGTTTCATTGTAAAGTGGGAATGACAATTCAGACCTTGTATCCTTGTTAGAAGGATGGAACTAAAAGAGTGCAAGGCAGTAATCGTAGTACCTCACACAGCAGGTTTTGGAGGCCCAGTGCTCCATGTTTGCTCTTATGCCAGACAGCCCCTCTGCCCTCTGGAAAGCGAAGATGATCGTGGAGTAAGTACATCAGCTTGCCCACATGTTACAGTTTAAACATAACATGGCTCCTAAAGACTCACGTATTGCAGGCTTGCTCTTCAGTGCAGCAGTGTTCAGAGGTGGGGCCCAGAGAGGTGATATAGATGACTCTGTCAGTGCGTTCACAGCTGAATGGGCTGTTAGGAGGAGGGGCCCAGTTGGAAGAAGTGGATCGCTGAGGGCGGCCTTTGAAGTGCACATCTTGTCCTTCATCCCTTCATCTTTGGCCTTTTCCTTTTCTGAGTCTCTGCTTCCTGGCAGCCACAAGTAGCTTCACTCTGCTGCAACCTCCACTGTGCTATTTCTGCCTCACCACAGACCTATGAACAATGGCGCCAGCCCACTATGGACTGAACCCTCTGAGACCATGACCAAAACAAACCTTTCTCTTCAATGTCAATCTGTGTCAGGTATTTATGTTACAGCAACAGAAATCTCACTAACACACTATGTTTGCTAAATCACACAATATTACGGAACTGGGAAAGGGCTTAGCAATCCTTCCTACCCAAGTCTCTCATTTTATACTTAAGGAAACTGAAGACCAGAGAGATAAATATTGGGCAGTATCTGGAGATAGGGTTAGCTCCTGGGCCGGAAGTGGATCTTCCACCTCTTTCCTCTGGACCCACAGCCAGCTGTCTCTACTCTGTCTCATCTGCCACCTCTGCCTGCTACCAGCTCAGCCATAGCCTCGTGAGGCAGCCTGTTCTGACAGGCCCTGGGCTGCTCACTGGAGCAGAGAGAGAGAGCCATGCTGTGGCTAGCCCAAGGAGGCATCAGAATTAGGGCCTTGAGAGGTTCTGGCAGCAGTGACCTACTTTCCAAAGGGAGAAGAGGGAGTAGCCATTATGCATTTTCTCATTGGAGAGGCTGGTAATTTAGGACTCTGCTGTCAGAGGTGCCCATTCCTAGCTTGGATAATCATCCAAAGGGCAGAAGGCAGGGAGGGGTCCCCCAGATCCCCAGATCCTTGTTACAGAGGATAGGAGTGGAGTGGATGCTGAAGGTCCTAGTCCTTCTAACTACGAGCCATGGGAAAGGCTGGAACTTGTGTGTCATCTCACAACTTACACAGTGCTTTTATGTTGTCCTGTTCAATGCTCAGGTCAGGAGCAGGTTTTCTTTCAACACATATTTATTGAGCTCCTCTGATGTGACTGCGCACGGGTGGGAAGTGCCTGGACAGCAGCACAGGGGTAGAGACGGTGTCCCAGGTCCAGAGCACAGCTTTGGCAAAGGCATAGAGGTGGGATTTATTGTGGCACTAGGCAAAGGCTGGTGCAAGAGAGAGTGGCCCGAGCATATGAATACTGTGACCTCAAAGAGAGAACCCCAGGCAGCAGCTGGGCTGCTGCAGCAGGCTGCAGCAGGTCTGGTAGGGCATGGGATATCTCAGGGCCAGACTCTTAGTAAGGGGGCCAGCTGCAGCGTGGACACCAGATGGCAGTGTTTCCTCAAGGGACTTCCTGGGGCGAAGCCTTGGAGGGGGTTTTACCTAAAGAGTGTTTGGTCTTAGGACCTAAGTCCCAGAAAATCATCCTCGTAGCTGGAGTTCAGGCTTCTGGTTTGTTTCACACCCCCACCTCCCTGCACATGCATAGAATATATTTCCAAGGACCTCATTTTGGAAATGACAAAGGTGAAGCCACCAGAGGACCCTCCCCTGTTCAGATGAAGGGGTGATCTTACTCTCTTCTTCCTCTCCTGCCCCTTTTCTCCCCATTTAATGTCTGAACATCACAGCATGCTTGTTTTCTTTGAGCTACAGTTGCAACAAGGCAGCTGGGTCCCATCTGTGGTCTATGTTCCCTCCATCCTGGCACTAGAGTTTGAATCCAATGCCTTTGCACTGAGCTACATCCCCAGCCCATTTTATTTTATATATTTTTTTTAAGTTTTGGGACTGGGTCTTGCTAAATTGCCCAGGCTGGGCTCAAACTTTCTATACTCCTGCCTCAGCCTCCCGGAGTGCTAGAATGACAGGTGTGTGCCACCATGCTCTACTTGTGCTCAGCTTTGCCTCAAACCAGAGCATTTCCTCTTTCAAGCTCTTGTGTGGGGGCCCTTGAAAATGTGAAGGGATCAAGTGGGGGTAAGGACAGATGGAACCACAGGCAACCCAATAACAAGATGCTTGCTAGTTAGTGGCGTATTGTGCTGCAAAACAGAGCATCAGCAGCAGATGATGTGGAACAAAGATAGGCAGGATGACGAGGCTTTCTCTTGTGCATTTATTCTACAATCTGCAAAATGCTTGAGGGCTAGGGGGTCAGATTCAAGATGTCAAAGCAGTCCAAATGCAAATGCTATCACTTTTCCTTTCTCTGAGGTCAAGAAAGCAGCAAATTTAACATTACAAATGCACTTATTTTCTTGCTTAGATAAAGATTTTAAGGAAGCAACCAAACAAAGGGTTTAATTTAGCCAAAAATGTCCAAAGCATACATCTCTCAGAAAGTGAATGGAGGGACACAGGGATTGCAAAGACTTTGCCAATGTCAGTAGTTGGGACAAAGAACAACCAGATGACATAGCAGGTGAAGGGTCTAAGGATGGTGAAGGAGGGGTGCGACTGGGTTTAGACTTAGGTCACCCTAGTGATGTCCCCCAGGGTGGTCTACACAAGGAGACGATTTAGGCTCTTCTTGCTCCTAATATCCGTGAAGTTAGCTCTCTCTCCAATCAGTTTTGCTTGTTTATTCCATGAGTCCTCGAGAGTTCTGTTACACTGTTCAGTGTGAAAATACAACTGAGTGCAGAGTTGTTTCTCAGAGCTGGGAGATGGTCTCTCTGGAAGGTGCTCTCTTCCCCACCCCTTGCAGAGTGGCTGCAAAGGCTGTTTAGAAGTTAGAGATGAGTGAGTCTGCCTGTATTTGTGTGTCACGGAGGGCGGGTAGGAAGGGCCGGAAAGCACATTGGAAATCCTGCTGGCTTTGTCATCAGCTGGCTGGAATAGTAGCCCTAGTTGGTTAGAGAGCTGGCTGCAGGCTACACCTCTGTACATCAGTTTCTAGTAAAACTGATGGCAACAGTGTGACTTCGATCCCAGGGTCCTCTGTGAGCTTAGTGAGTTCACGTTGCTGAAAGTGCAAGGAAAACTATACAATACCAACATGATTACTGTGATTTCTTAGAAATGTATCTGCCACATCTTCCAGTTTGATGAGGTTCTCCTTGGGAAAAGCAGAAGATGCCTCTCCCCAGCCTGAGAATGAATCTCACCCATGAACTTGCCACATGCCAAGCCCCATGTATCATTCCTTCACCTCCTCATATGCTGTCCCAAGCCATCCACTCCATGGCCTGTGTGGCTCTGCGGTCTATGTTGAGATAGTGGCTAAGGTTCTGCTCCTTCTGACAGTGAGCAAAAGGTCCTCACACATGGCTCTGACACTCCTGGCCTCACTGCTCCTTTATCTCCTCCCTCCAGCTCTTCATGGCAGCAGAGGTGGCTTGCTCAGCAAGTGGCCCCGCAGAAGGCCCTCAGTGGACACGAAATCCCATTCTGTGTGGTGAAGAGGACATCCACACTAAGGAGGGAGTGGCTGAACTTCATGGTGTAAGTGGGCTGTAACAAGCTCAGACTACTGTCCCCAAGAAGCTGTCTGAATCTTCTAAGCCATGTCCTACTGAATGCTGTACAAGGATGTATGATGCGGTAGTGATCCAGGTGGTAAAAGAATTTACCAAAGTGAGAATCAGAGTAAAGGTAGATGTTTGATTAGATCAGAGTACACTGTCAAGAGGGACAGCGGGAATTGTACCATCAAGGTGGGAGATGGATTTTGCATGAGTTCGAGGATGTGGGAAAATGGTCTAGATGGCAAATGTGATTGCCCAAAGAATGTCTTTTTCCAGATCATCTAGTGCCTAGTAGATCTTCCAGAGCATCTGCCCTGTATCTGAAATTATATGTTTAGAGTTGCAATTGGACAAGACCATTTCCTCTGATCACAGATAAGGACATCTGTACAGGTTCAATTTTAGAGAACATAGCTCAGGGCTCAGTGGGAGGAATGAATGGGTCCTACGTCAAAGGTTTGTTTTAATCACGTGTGGTGTTGGTCGGTGTTACCGTGTTGTGCTATGACTGCTTGGTAAGAGCAGAGAGGGTGACTTTAATGGGGGAGTTCAGCTGCTAAGAGTTTTTATCCTTTTGTTGTCTATGGGAAGCCACTACACTGGGTCCTAATGTGACTTTCTCATCCCCACTCATCAGATTCTGCTTGCCATCAGAGAAGTGTGGCTGCAGGGCTCAGAGGCCCTGGGAAGGGGCAGGTAGAGGCTTTATGTCTGCTCACATTTGGAGTCCCCACAGCCTCTACTCTTGTGTATGCCAACCTCTGTGCATCACATAGAGCGAGCACTTGAGGAAGAATTGTAGAGGAGGCATGAGGTTCTGTTGGGGGGGCAGTCACAACTCTGCAGGGGGCATACGACACAGAGATGGGGAATCCATCAGTTAAATCGGGTGTAAGGTTTCTTCCACTCCCAGATGTTGTGGTCATGGGTAGTTTACAAGCTCGGAGTTTTATTTTGATTGGTCTGCATCTTTTTGAAGGGTTGCTAGAGTAAACAGAAGCTCAGTGTATCTGATCCTTACTCTTCAGAAAAATATATTAAAGTAGAATGAAAACCCCACAGCAACATGAGGCAAGGACCATGTCCCAGCAGCCCCTGTCTCCTGGGGCTCTGAGTGGTGGCAGCATCTCAAGGTGGGTGTGAGGAAAGCTTATACTGAAGGCCTCAGGCCCGGGATTTTCTAAATGCCCTGTCAACAGGTCCACTCCCTTAGGATGGTTGCAGGGTGAGTTGCTCTCCTGACGTGCACTACCAGGAGAACAGTGGGTTCCCGTGGCAACAGCAACAGTAGCTGTGGACCAACAGCAGCCAAGCCAGGGACCTGGGAGTCCACAAGCACCGATCTGAAGACCTGACCAAAACCCTTGAAGAAAGATTCAGGGTATTAAGGCAAATCCTTTAGCACAGGTCTCAGCCAGCACTCCAAACCCTGAGGCTTTGCAATCTCTCCACAACAATTTCGAGGAGAATAAAATGGGTCTACATTGATTTACCTTGAAGTTGTGATTTTGAATGTAAAATACAAGGTGTACCAAGATGCTACCCATGCAAACTTGTTTTGTTTTGTGGTGCTGGGGATTGAACTCAGAGTCTTCATACTGAGCTATACCTCCAGCACTTTTTATTTTTCATGTGAAGACGGGGTCTCCCCGAGTCACCAAGTTGGACAGGCTGGGGCTGTGCCTGCCTCAGCCTCCCAGACAGCTGTGGTTGTAGGCATGCACCACCACCCCTGGCTCACGTCAGCCTTTTAAACAAGCACCCACATTTGTGGAAAAGCAAAACTCCTGCATGACAAGAATGTGCCCTGACTTGAGGACAGTGATTTCCTCATGGGAGGGTGGGCAGACGATGAGTTCACACAGGCTTTCATGCTATCGGTAATGTTATTCCTGAAAATATCCAGAACAAATGTGTCAAGGTACGAAAACATCAGCTACCTCTTGGCAATAGGTGTGCAGCTCATTTTCTCAGTATTTGAAAAAATGCCATGGTGGACCAAAACTTTAACAAATGGGACTAGGGAAAGTGCTTGGATACGGAGAACTCTGGCAGGGAAGAGCTCCTTCCTCACCATTCACCACTGTCTCGTGGTTCTCTGATTTGCCTGGGTAGCAGAACCCCCTAGGAAGTCTGGGCCTCCATTTGGGCTTACGTCAGAATCCCTGGAGCTCAAGCCCAGATGAGTGAGTTGCTGAAAGCTCGTGGTGACAGTGAGTCCAAACCCTCCAGGACAATCTCAGGAGACACGAGAACAGCTTTTCTGGTACCTGATGATCAAGTCTAAACTGTGGACTCACCCAACAAGCTGTTTTTGTCCAGGTGGGTGTCTGCCCTCATCCTAGATGCCACACTCTGGATTAGGTTTCTGCAAAGAGAAAATAGATCCTGCTATTTGGTGTAACTTCGTCGTGTTTGTTCAGACCGCAGGCAGAAAAGTGGAGGCCATAGGGCTGGATACAAACTCAAAGCCATCTTGCTAATTCTCTGCCTGTCCAGGTCACTTCTAGTAACCCTGGGCATAAAGCAGCAAGAAGAACCCTGCACTCAGCATTCCTGGGGGCTGTGCTGTGGACCTGTTGAAGTTCTCTGGCCTTCACTGGCAGGGTTCTTATGTTGTTCCACTTCAGATCTCCAACTCCTCCTCCAATTGCTCTTGTTGGAGTCTAGGACAAGGTGGAGGAAAGCCCGGAGGAGTCCTGCTAGTGCTTTGATGAGGTAAGCCTTGAGTTGTAGCCCTGTCTCTGTGGCTCACTATCTGTATCCTGTGACACAAATGCTCTTCTGTGACCTAGGAAAGGCACATCCCTCAAGTCTTCCTACCTAGAAAGACATCCAGAGGAGAGAGCGCTAGAAGAGATCAGAATGCTGGAGCAGCCATTTGTGTCTTGTAGTCGAATGATCAATGGAGCTTTTGGGTTTCTTGCTCCTTCCTCAGGGATATGATGTGAGACTGTACACATCAGACATGCCCAATAAATACCTGTTGATGAGAGGAATGAATTGTGCAACCTGAGAAGAATTTGGTGTTATAATTAGAAATGCAGAGCTCTTCTGGGAACCCAACCAAAGAACTGGTTCCCGGTGCTGCCCCATTGATATTTGGTCCAGGCTCCCAGACAACCTGGGCCTGTGCCAAGATGGGAACGCTGGCTTTATGTGAAGCCCTACGGGACAAGCCATCCATCATAGAAGGTTATGGTGCCTGGAAGGATTTTCTACCTCCCCTCCTCCAATCTTCCTAGGGGCAGTGGCTGTTGGGAAAGAATCTGAGTTTCCCAAGAGAAGAAAGGCCAATTTTAGAACAGTTTTCTTTTTTTTCCAAGCAAGCTGGTGCCAGTACAGGACATTCTGCCTTGATCTCAGGCTAAGTATGCCTCAGACTTCTATGACTTTCACCCCTGACTGTCCCTGCTAACACAGATCTCAATTCTCCATCTTTCATCCCAACACCCAACCCAGAGGGCAATATTATGATTAGGTCACTCCACAGAGCCCTGACTTCCTGGGTGGATGGGATGGGCCTTCCTGACTGCTCACCATTATTATTCATAATGTGAGTGAGTGTGGACAACTTCTCAGGAAGGAAAAAGGCCTTAAGAAGAATCATAATGGCTACTCCTTCTCTTCCAAATCTATCATAGTTATACATGACAAGAAGCACTAATAAGAAAATAACTTTTGAGCCTTGCCACTCAAAATGTGGTCCCTGCATCACCTCACTGGCATTAGTCCAGAGCTTGTTAAAATTTTATCCCTCCATCTCATCCATCCCCACAGGTCATGTCTCAGACCTACTGGATAAGAATCTGTACTGTAACAAGATACCCAGAGCTTTTTGTGCCCATTAATGTTTGAGAAATAGTACTTTGATACAGTGGCTCTCAAAGAGTAGTGTTAGCCCAGCAGTGCCAACATCTGGAAGGTTTTAAAAATTCCTGCTCAGGATCCAGCCCAGACCTGCTGAATTAGAAATTCTAGGCATGGATAGAACAGCCACTGTTTTCACAAGCCTTTAGATGATTCCCATGCATGCTAAAGTTCGTACTGATTTAGAAGATGCTTTCATTTTAAAGAAAATTTAAAGAGCAAGGAAAGAAGCACTGATTCAAACCAAGACAATAAATGTGCCCCTCTTGGGGGTGTGCTATAGTTTTGATCTGGGGTATCCCCCAAAAGCCAAGTGATGAATGACTGGTTGTCAGCCTGTGGCACTCTTGGGAAGTAGTGGAACCTTTAAAAGTGGTGCCTAGTACATTGAAGGGGATATTGAAAACATGGACCCCTCACATCTTGCTCTTTGCTTCCCAGCTCCATGAAATGGACAGTCTTCCTTGGCTTAGTATTTCTGCCATGGCCCCAAAACAACAGGGTGCCAATGGTTATGGACTGAAACCTCTGAAACCATGAACTTTTCTTCTTCTTCTTTTTTTTTTTTTTGTGGGTACCGGGGGGTCGACCTCAGGACCTCGCGCGCCAACAGGCACCCGTGCCGCTGAGCGATATCACCGGCCCCTTTTTCGTATGTGGGTTCCGGGAGTCGAACTTGGGCCCTCGTGCTTGCCGGGCAGGCGTTTAAGCCGCTGAGCCATCTCACCGGCCCAACTTTTCTTCTTTTAAGTTGTTTATTTTAGGCATTTTGTCACAGTGATGGAAAGCTGGCTAAAAAAAAACCCAGCCAAATTAGGTGTCACAAGGTCTTTCCTCCCTATTTCTTTTAGCAGAGAATCAGCATTTGTAACATGGAAGACATACATCTAGAAATCCAGAAGATGGACAGATGGAGAGGGAAGGTTGGTCTCAATGATGAGCTAACATCTCAGTCACTTTCCTATTGCTGGTACAAAATACCTAACACTTACATCTTAAAGGAGGAGAGGTTTATTTTGGCTCACAGTTTCAGTCCATGAATGGCTGGCTCCAAGACAGAAATAGATGGCACGGTGGAGGAAGGGGTGCTCACCCTATGGCAGCCAAGAAGCAGAGAGAGAAGGGAGGAGTGCAAGACAAGAACAGAGCCTTCTAGGTCATGGCCCCATAGCCTACCCCCAGCCAGCCCCCACCTCCCAACAGCACATTGGAATCATCAGTGGATAAATGCACTGCATGAGCCAGTCACCTTCCAAACACATGAGATTTTTGGGGACTTTTAGAACTGAGTCATAACAATTGGCCAATGGAACACAGCTTGTGCCCCTCCAAAGAGGCTGCAGCCAACCCTCAGTCTTTCACTGTGTGGGTTCTTTCATGTCTGAAGCTGTGGAGATGAGTGCTGTGATTTCTGGCTAAGACAGAGCCACTGCCATACCTCCCTCCCTGCTACCTCCAATACTACAACTTAAAAGGCTGTCTGTGGTTCTAGAAAGCTGAGCTCTTCTCCTGGTCTGCCACCATCTCACACACAGTCCTGAGTTGTCCTAGGATTCAGTGCTTGCATCTGTCAAAGGATGGGTGGTGCTGAGAGAGGAGCCTGGTTCCTGTGGTCTTTTAACTTCTCTCCTGCAGAGGCCAGTCTTGCTCAGAGGAAGCACATATGGGTAGAGACCCCTCGAGTACTGTGTCTCCTAAATAGTTACATCAGGTGTTTAGCATGCTCTCCCATTGGTCAGGGCAGATTGTGGAGTTTCACCATGTACTCCCTCATCTCCTCCAGAGCTGTTTTAACGGACATCAGGGCCACTTGGCTCTTGGGACCCTATTGATCCGTATGGACTTTGGCTTACATAAGAGGCCTCAGGGTGGGTTCTGTGGCCTAGGACCAGTGTCTGTATTGATATCCTTCTCCATCATGTGCATCGTGTATTTTGGATACCAGACTCCTTCCCCATAGCCTTAAGGTTTTTACCTTTCTAATGGGAGCCTTATCCCACCCAGGACTCCAAGCAGAGGTAAATTTCCATGCCAACTCTCTGGATAGAGATTTCATAGTCACTTTTTACTAGGTTTATTGTTCTCTGCAGCTGAGGTAGAGGGTTTCCTTTTCCTTGAGGATCATGGCTTAGATAGGGTTCTCAGAGCCTCCTTCTGAATCCCCCTCCTCTGTTCTGTGTCTTTGTTACTGGAGCCTCCCACTGTTACAGCCTCTCTTCGGTATAGTTCTTACGTCCATCTCTCCCAGGGCTTTGAGTAAGGGAATGTCCCTCTTCTGGCTCTCAAGCCGATCATTATTTCGGACCTCTATGGATTTTTCGTTCCTGTGAGTTCAGGTGCATACTGATTGTTTAAACATATATTATTTAGCATTTTTTAATGCTATGGTGGAATCTTGCTTTAGCCTAGCTCACCACATCTCTATAACTACAGGCAGCAGATAATGTCACATTTAAGCATTCCTTTCTGTACAAAAGAGCCATTTATTGGTTAGTAGAGGAGAACTTGCATTATTCCAGACTTCCCAAAAGAATGATCCAGAGACCTAAAATATTCATTTTTTTCCCTCCATATACAGCCTGGAGGTAAAGGGCCAAGCCATCTATGAGCTCTGCTTTTCTTTTTTTCAGTACTGGACTTGAACCCAGGGTCTTCACACTGAGCTGTATCCGTAGCCCATTTTTTATTCTGAGACAGGGCCTTGCTAAGTCACTATGTTTCCCAGGATGGGCTCAAACTCCTGCCTCAGCCTCCCGGAGTGCTGGAATTACAGGTGTATGCCACACATCTGCATGAACTCCATTTCTAGGATGCACCATTGTGAGGTTTGCACAGAGCCTCACTGCACTCCCATCCTTAGTCCCTCCTCCCAGGGTGGGCACCATGTAGGTCTGGGTCTATCTCCTCAGTCTTCCACTGGGCTCCCCAGGATGAGCCAAGCTATGACTGCACAGTGATGAGGTAAAGCAGAGGGAGCTGTCGACTGGCAAGCACCTGAGGATGAAGTGGAAGCATCTCCTCCTCTCTACACCCATCTAAATTATCTAATTTCATTTTTCTGTGGTGTTAGAAGATGTATCAAATGGTTCAATTCGCTATTACCTAAGAGTGGTGGAGATGTTAAAGAAAAGGAAAGGCGGTATCAGCTTGTTTGGGGGCATTTTCTTGTGTCTTATTAATATTAAAGTTTAGATAGAAGGTATGCTTTGGCATGGGGTGTGCTTGTTGTTATTTGACATTGAGAAAATAACACAACAAATTGGGATTTTGAGGGACAGAGGAAAGGGTCAACACATCAAATTCCAGCAGTGGTACACACTTGTAATCCCAGCTCTCTGGGGAAGCTGAGGCAGGAGGATGGAAAATTTGAGTTTAGCCTGAGCAGCTTAGCAACTTAGACAGACACTATCTTATTAAAACAAGAGACAAAAAGGTCTGTGGATGGAATCCAGTATGAATGCCCTGGGTTCAATCCTCGGTATTACAAAACAAAACAAAAACCCACATGAAATTCCTCACCTTTCATAGATGAGGTTAACAGATACCAGTCCAGAATTAAAGCTACTTATTAACCTTAAAACTCTAAGTATAATAGCACATAATTTTATGTGCTATTTAATATCACAAAGATTACCAGAAAAAAATAATATCATTAATAAAAATTAGGAGATAGATAGGATACAGGAAGTATGAGGCTGCAAAAACCAATATATTCCTCATCTGTGATGTAGCATAGATACTATTTTCTATGAAAATTAAACAAATTAATAATAGAATCATAACATTTGTTTTATGCTATGGTGCTAACCATGAGAAAAACAAATCCAGCAACTAGTAATCATGGCTATCTCTTGAGGACAGGGGAAGGAGAATTCCTTCATTTCATGCCTTTCTGTAAAACACTATTTTTTTCAGGTCAAGGGTATGTAATTATTTTCACAATAATAAAAGCATTTAACATATTCAAGAGGTCAGAGATAATTGGCTCCTGGTCAGAAAGAACTGGACACAGAAATGTTTAATTTGTAGTCCTGCCAGATCTGTCTTCTTAAGCAAGGCAAAGCCATGGCGCCCACGGAGGGTAGACGTTGATAAGCTCTGAAGTGACAGCCCATGGGACAGGGAGCCAGATAAGACTGCTTTGCCCTGGTGGAGAGAGCGTGGGAGTGGGAGGGAAGGGACACAAGGAACCTGTTCCAAGGTCAGCCTGCAGGGGGAGCATCGTCCCTTCAAGGGTCATCAGCATCATGGCCAGGAAGACTATCTGGAGAGTAAGAACTTATTAGCTGGAGAACAGGGGAAGGAGATTACAGAAAAGAAAGAAAGTTAAGTGTGATATTTTTGAATGTTAAATGTGATGCCAGCCCAGATGGCACCCCCTGAAAGGGAAGAAGTTCGCCTGCATTGCAAGGCAGCAATGCCCAGTGTGACTTGAGAACACCAGCCCCAGGCTTTTAGGATGAGGCTGTTGACCCCAAAGGAAACCCTAAAAGTCACACTAATAGCACCTCACCCCCTGCAATTCTTGCCACCTCCAGTCAAGGATGGACGAAGTCCTGACCACTGTCAGGAGCTTTGTCTGTTGGCCTAATCTCAACAGAGCGGCTGGGTTTTCCAGGTAAGTTTTCAAAGCAGTTCTCAATTTTCTGGTTTCTTCCTGATGGATGTCAACCAAGGAACCATCCTTCTTTTCCTTTCCCAGACTAAAGTGCCAAGGGCTTTCTCCAGCGCACTGCAGGAAGGTAGAAAATCATTCACAATGATGTGGACAGTGGGGACATGTGCCATTGTCACTCACCAAAGCACCTTTCCTTTCCCAAGCTTCTGTGACACATTGGCCCCAATCTCCTCCTTGTACCCCATCGTTTAAAGCCCAATTCCTGCACCGTGCTAGACTTGGTGTCAGCCTGAACAATGGTCTCAAGTTCATCTCTTCTCTTTCCCACGTGCCCTGTGCTCACCCTCTTTCTTTTTTTTTTTTTTTTTTTAATATGCGGGTACCGGGAGTCGAACTCAGGACCTCGTGCTTGCCAGGCAGGCACTTATGCCACTGAGCTATATCACCAGCCCTCACCCTCTTTCTGACCCTGCACTTTTATGACTTTGTGTATGGGTACAATCTCTCCT
Source organism: Erethizon dorsatum (assembly GCA_028451465.1). Taxonomy (NCBI): domain Eukaryota; kingdom Metazoa; phylum Chordata; class Mammalia; order Rodentia; family Erethizontidae; genus Erethizon; species Erethizon dorsatum. The sequence goes on from CM051831.1 coordinate 29,405,178, forward strand.
TCAGCTCTCCAGTTTTCTAAACCTTCCTTGATGACTTTGCAAGCTGTTGACTGGGTTGTCTTCTGGACTCTTAGAGCACTGTATATTAGGTTTCCAGATTGTATTTAATTTGTGTCCGTCCTTTTGCAGATTCCTTTAAGGTCAGGGACTGTGACTCAGCAACCTCTTTTCATCCAGCCCTGAGCACAGCCCACAGCCTGGAGCCTCCCTGAAACCAAAATTTGTCATCTGAGTAGGAGTCCTAGCTCTGCTGCTAACTTACAGTGTGACTTACAGTGCAAGTTAACCACTCTGAGCCTTGGTTTCCCCATCCATGCAAAGATGAACTCCATTTTACTGGGTTACTGAAATGATTAAAGCAGGTTGTTGCTGTAAAATGCTTTGCACATACAGTATTAAGTGCTCCGTCAATTTCACTTGTAATTATTAGATGAAAAGAAGGTAGTCCACAATTTCTGGTACTTTTCCCACCTACATGTTCTTACCTCTTTTCTAAAACTCCTAAGCCAGGTAGCATGAGTGACAAAAACCTCCAGAATTTGGACATGGAGCCCTAAAATCAAAAGAAGCCAACTACCATGTGCTGAAAAATATGTGCTCTGGGTTAGAAGCGGCAATGGGCTTCCAGAGAGGTTGGCTTCTCCATCTCCTGCCTCCAGATAGGCTTTTGGCTTCCAGACAGGTAAGAGGCCGTCCTTCTGAAAGCCCCTCGAAGATGGAGGTCACTATTGGGCTGGCAAGCACACGTCAACACTGGGATGTTACTTTTCCTGTTTTATTTCCATCCATCACAATGCCCGCGGTTTCAGGCCCTCTGCCCTTGTTCTGTCACTGTAGACTTATGTCCAATACAGACGCCTTCAGGGTCTCCTCTGGTAACACTGGGGCTGAATTTGGAAAGGGAAGCATTTCCATCAGAGCACTGCTGAGTCTCAAACACGTGCCTTAGGTGCCCCCTGCTGGGAAAATGCCACTTTGCACTCTTTACACTTAACACTAGGCGAGGGAGCAGAAAAGATTGTTACTGCCTAATGTAAATGTTACTGACTTGTTTCCATTGTTGAAGGAACTGGGCAGCTGGGGGTTCAGTCTCATGAACTGATGAATATGCCGCAGGGATCCGAGCTCAAGAAATACAGCTCACAGAGAAGGGGTCCTGGGGAGGGTTCGGTGGAAATCACCCACCTCACCAGACCCCAGGGACCTGGGTCACCATTCTCTGGACTTGTGAAGTGTGACTTGCCTCATTTTGTTGCAAGTTCATGGTGTCACAGAACTCCTCATCAATGGGGTTCCACTAACCATGACAGTGACCCCAATCCCTTGCTTCCTTTGGCTTGCTCTTTATTTTAAAGGACTAGTGCTTGTTGAGCCTGATGGAACCTGGTAAGGTGTGAAATGCCAGCATGATTCTCCCAACTACTTTGCAGGTGCTGTGGTTTGTATATGTGTCTCCTAAAGCAGGGATCCCCAACCTGTTAGGAGCCAGGCCCCTAGCAGGAGGTGAGCAGGAAGGGGAGCAGCAAGTGAAGCTTCACTTGTGTTTGCAGCTGCCCCCATCACTCACATTACCACCTGAACTTGGCCTCCTGTCAAATGAGAAGTGCGAGTGACATTGTGTGCCCTATGAGAAACTGATGAGATAATAATAGAAATAAAACGCACACTGTAATAATAGAAATAAAGAAGACAATAAATGTAAAAGTGCTCGAACTATCCTGAAACTACTCCTCACCCCATTCCATGGAAAAACTATCTTCCACAAAACGGGTCCCCAGTGCCAAAAATGTTGGGGACCACACCCTAAACATCCAAGTATTAACGGCTTTGTCCCCAAGTGGCGCTATTGAGAGGTGGTGGTGCCTTAAGGGGGGTGCTGTTGGAAGGTCTTTGGGTCACTAGGGTGAGTCCTCCTTGAACAGAACAGTGAGACCCCAGCCTGCTCCTCACTCTCTCTGTTTTTCAGCCATGAGGTGGGCAGTTTTGCTCCACTACATTCTCCATCTGTAATGTGCTGTCTTGTTATGGGGCCAAAACAACAGAGCCTATTACTAATGAACTGGAACCTCCAAAACTGTGAGCCAAAATAAAACTTTTTAAAAATAAGTGTTTCATCTCAATTATCGTATTATGGTTATGGAAAGCTGACTGACAGAGGGGAACTGAGATGTCTAAAACCAGAGAGCTGTTTGTGATGCTGCTCCCCATCACGGGTCAGTCATGAGACCGGACTGCAGATACTCTCCACTCTGTCACCCTAGCTCGCTGTGGTCATGTTACAGTGCTTTCTTCCCTCACATTGCTTTTCTCCAATCTTCCTTCCATGGCTCAAATCTTTCCATCTCCTGCTGCAGTTACTGCAATGACTTTGTCTTCAGTCTCCTGCCCTCTAGTCCCTTCCCTTTCAGTTCTCCTTCTGTGATGGAGTTAGTAATGTGTTGAGGGGACAATACTACCCTGAATGAAATACTACACAACACTACCCTGAATTAAACACAAAGCTACACCAAACTGTCATGGTTCCCAATGCAACTAGGATGATGCTTACTTTGAGTGACCCTGGCACCATGTCTGTACATCCTGACTGCACTGACAGCCTCATTCCCAATTCCTCTCCTGCCTGCTCCCTACATCGCTCACATGCCTATTCTGAGCCCCAGATACTGAGGGTCACAGCTTCCCAATCTCCAAATATCTTTCTACTGCCCACCTCATTGATGCCTCACAGTATATACTCTCTTTCCTCTTCTGTCTGCCCAGCTTCAATACCCTATCCCCATTTGCTGGGAATTCAGTTTTCTCCTCCAGATTGACTCCCCTCCCTTCTCTTCCTTGATTTGCGCCAGAAAGCCATCACTCAGCCTCCATTTTTGCTAGGTTTCTGTTGACTTCAGACATGAATCCTGCATTAGCAGGCGATGAGAGATAAACACCATGGTGCACCTATCTTCTCTGGCAGCTGTGTAGTGGTTACTTTCTCTCCCAGAGCCCCAATCCTAAAAGCAGCCTCCTCTACAGCTACAGCCAGAGCTGATCTTGGCATTCCACACTGCTCGACCCATTAATCAGCAGGCCTGGAGGTTAGGAGGTTTCCTGCTGCTCCTGGGACCTGGCTGGCTCCATTAGCCCTGCCCACACCTCAGCACTACCCTGCTGCAGACTCTTCAGTCACTCCTCGGCCCCTGCTGCATCCTCCTTCCTTCTGGGCAAGAGCAGTCATACCCACATACAGTGCATCACATGTCTGCATTTTTGCTTTTACTACATGATAGGATTAGTTGTTTGCACATTAGCCACTCTGTGGCAGTGCCTCTTTTATCCACTTTGTAAGCAGGACCACAAGTACGTGGCCTGGCAGGCAGTATGAGGTCACAGTGCTTAATGAATTAATTGATTCATGCACTAAAGAGATGTTCTGTTGGAAAGACTGTGGTCTAATGATATTAGGATGTTGGGTTTGGCCTTTATAGGGACCAGTTATTTTTATTCAAAGCCCATGGCACATTATCATTCTGATCATTCATTCAAATGGTTTCCCCCGAGGGTGGATGAGCCCACACGCTCCGTCATACCCAAGAGAGTGCCCTGCTCAAGAATGCATGGGCTGTTAGTGGCACAGCTTTAGCAGGTAAGCCTGGTTATAGCTGAGAGTGATTCTTTGCAAGTCCACATGTGGTATATTGTGCACCAGGATCTGAGACTCCCCAAGGTTGGAAGATGTGTTGCTGGTCCAGGAGTATCAGCTCAGAAGTGTGTCTGCAGATGAAAGGACATCAGCATCCTGATTGCCCCCTGACCTCTTACCTTATTCAGTGACTACACTGAGTTTCTAGGGTGAAGACTGGGGCTGGTGAGGGGCACAGTAGGGTTCTCTGGATGCCCATCACCAGCTCCACTGACATGGTCCTTTCATTTTACACAGTGTTAAAACATGGAGACTTTCTGGAGATTTCTGGTGTGACTTCTAATCCTGATATATCATCTTCATTGAATTAGGAAATGCCTAGCAGATTAGTAAAGCATGCTCCTGGGTGTGTCTGGCTGGGTAGTGGAGGTATGGCACGGATACTATACAGCCTCACACAATTCCTCTCTCTCAGTGCTCCCTGCTTGCTTCCCTGCCATCATGAATTAAGCAGCTGTGCCTCACTGTGCTCTTCCACCATGATGTCTCTGGCTTGGATCCAGAAGACCATGGACTGAATTCTTTGAAACTGTGAATGAAGCTAAGTTATGGGTGTCAGGTATTGTGTCTCAGCAACAAAGGAAAGAAAAACATGGGGATGGCCACTGAGAAAGGTTATCTGGACATGAGGATAGGATGGGAGCCAGGTCTCAGGCAAAGGGGCACAGCTCATAGATACTGTCTTGTTCTTCTCAGACAGGCTTTGGGGCTCAGAGAGGTGTTGGGCTGGCTCCTGATGCCCAGCACATGCTGCTTGTCATTTATAAGGCTCTGTGACATCTACTTCCAGTATTTTCTCAGACTTTTAGGTCTAGTGGCAAAACAGTGGGGCAGCTTTCCTAAGGATCTGGTTTGTTTGCTACTAAAATAGTTATCGCTAATCAAGTCTGGAAGGCTTTTAAGAGTGTTTGGGAAGTTGGTCAGGGATTCAACATTTTTATGGCTAATTTAGAGCTGCAGTGTTCTGTGCATCCAGAAAGGATTTAATTCAAATTTGGTGACTTAAAAGACAGAGTCACATTGGTACAGCCATTACAGTAAACAGTATAAAGGTCTCTCAAAAAATAAAAAAAATACAACTACAGTACAATCCAGCAATCACATTGGTATATATTCAAAGGAAATGAAATCAGTATCTTGAAGAGATATCTGCATTCCCTTGTTCATTGCAGCATTATTCACAATAGCCATGATACAGAGTAAATCTAAGTGTCTATCAACGGATTGATGGATAAACAAAATAAAGACTTCTTGTTCTTTCTCTAGCATCTTCGTTTTTTGACCCTGAATTTGGGTGTGTGGTATGGGATCCATCTCCCCCCATTGCTAGATTGGTAATTCTAAGCCTGTTACTGTGAATAACTGACATTTAGCTTTGCAATGGACTATTACTCAGCATAAATAAGAAGGAAATCCTATGATTAGCAAAAACATGGATGAAGTTAGAGGACATTATGTTAAGTGCAATAAACCAGGCACAGAAAGACGAACACTGCATGATCTCACTTATATAGACTCTTAAAAAGTCAAAACTGTAGAAGCAGAGAGTAGAATGTTGGTTACCAGGGGCTGGGGTATTGGGAAAATGAAATGTTGGTCAAAGGAAACAAACTTTCCTTTAAAAGATAATTCAGTTCTGGAGATCTAATGTACAGCATAGGGACAATAATTAATGATATTGCACTGAATACTTGGAATTTGCTAAAAGAGTCATAGGTCTTTTTGTTTTGTTTTGTTTTTCAGTCCTGGGGATCCAATACACGGGCCTCATGTGTGCTGGGCCACTGCTCTGAGCTACACCCCAGCCCGAGTGCAGATCCTGTGTTCTCACCACACATGAAAGAGAGAACTGTGTGTGGTGGTGATCTTTTAATTAACTTGATTGTTGCAACCACTATACATACAGTGCATACATATATCAAACCATCATACTGCACACCTTGAACACATACAATTTTTATTTGTCAGTTATTCCTCAATAAAGCTGACAGAAAGACAAAGCCTCAGAAAGTCGTTGAAGGCAGAGTTGATCTCAGGGTTCCCCTCCTGCAAGCACAATGCCCACAGTACATAACCCGCACATCTCTTCACGGCTGGCACTTAGATCTTTGCTCTGTTTCTCTTGTCAGTATTTAAACACCTAACTAGACCTTGTGCTGTGGCCCCAGCATCTCTGTTTCTTCGTTCTGAGTGCGGGTATGCAGGGCGCTTGGTCTCTTCATGTTGCTATATTGGGACTTCTAAGTCTGTGGCTGTGAATAAGTTGACATTTGGTTTCACATCCTTCTTCTCAAGGATTCTTTTTCACCGACCATATTTTTAGTTTCCTGTGGTCATTCAGAGTGACTGATAGAATGGAAAAGGCCACGGACCTGCCCCTTGGACAGAGCAGCATGTTTGCAGGCTTTGTGTATGGAGACAGCCTTAGGAAGTACACAATTCAGTGGCTTTGGCTACTATTATTTCTTCCTCAATACCATTAGATATATGCAGATAGTGTGGGTTCCCCTTTGGTCACTGGGAAGATGTATTTCTGAAGACCCACCATATACTGCATTAGGGAGTGCTGGGAGTTTTCCACATCCCTTACCAAGAGCACTCCCAGTGAGCAATGGACCCCCGAGCAGCTGCATCAGTGATAGATGGCACCAGCCCAGTGCTTTGCTAGTGACAGAATGTCAGAGCCACTGGTCAAGAGCTCTATGTAGCTGAGTTCAGCACTTCCTGTTCTTAAGAGTCTATGGAGGACCAGGTGTCAGAAGGAATAGGGGTCTAGTGTAGGGATGCCAGCCAGATGCTCTTTCCACACCTCTGCACTCCCTCAGTGGTTGGGAAATCTGGATGACCCCCCACACCAAGGGTGGGCATCAACCTGGAGGCATTGCTGGTTCCCTGCTGGCCATTGGTGGCCCACTGGCTCAGACTACCCATCACTTGCAGCCTGCCCTGTGTCATACTCCACTTACAGGTTCAAACTCCTGGGCGCTTTTCCTGATGGGAAGGGAAGCCTGATGTCATGAGAATGGAGGGGAGCATAGTCATGGACTTACATTAACTCCTTTGGGAGTGACATCAACCAGGCTACTTCAATGGCTCAGGCAAGTCCTTCACAAGAGCTGACCTCCTCCACATACCTGCAGCTGCATCTGCCATCTAGTGCATGATATATGGCAGGAGGGGGGGTGGCTGCTGGCCATTCTGTAGCTCTTACTGTCCCTACTCTGCTGCCAGCAGCCCCTGATCTGTTAGACTACAGGTCCCAGGCCCAGGAAGCCACACTCACAGAGACTCTTCCCTCTGAAGCCAGGCAGATTCCACAGAGGAGGAGATAGGGCAGCAGGTCCTGGTTGACTTTGACTTCCTTCTGCAGTGGTGAATGCTGTCTTTACAAACTCATACTCATAGAAGCATACAGGATAGGTGCGCTTCCTAGGTTCTTTTAGTGGCACTCCCTTGTCTGTCTCTGCATCAAGTAAACCTGGCCGTCCCTGACTCTTCTTCAAGGTGCCCTGCAGTGCTGTGTGTGCTTAGCAACAGGGTCCCTTGGCTGAAAAGGTGCAGACAGGTGTAGTGGGGTGTAATGTTTAGACACTGCCCTTTTTGCACCAGGAAAGCGAACAAGAGAGAAAGGTTAACTGATTCCCTTGCAGACTGGCCTCCCAGAGAAGGCGGTGGCAATCAGCTTTGGCCTAGTGCTGTGAGAGTCAGTCCTGGCTGACACTTACTTGCCATGTGATCTACCTGGAATTACAGAGCTTGAAGCAGTTGTCTCATGAGGAGAGGGCCTGGGGCTCTGCATGCCCACACAAGGTGAGCTAGCCAGATAGGACAGGAGCCTCTGCCCTGCCATGTCATATTACTATAGTGTCCTGGCTCTGGCAATGGCAGGCAGATGTTTCCTAATCAGATAACTCAAAACCCCACCACACAAATCTGAAATCCCTGACCTGGCCCCAGGCAACCAGCTGGTACCATCTTAGAAAGCAGGGGGTGAGGGATCCTGCTTACTGCACCTACTTCTGCCTCCACCAGTTTCCCCAAGAAATACTGTTCTTAAAAGTGTGGTGTGCAGGCCGGTGAGATAGCTCAGTGGCATAAGCGCCTGCCTGGCAAGCACGAGGTCCTGAGTTCAACCCCCAGTACCCACAAAAAAAAAAAGTGCAGTGTGTATTCATCCACACTGTACTTAAAATGTTGCTATATGACTTTCTGACTTTTATTTTTCCTGCATGTGTATGAATATTTACATGTATTGTGAGTATATTTACACAAAACTGGAATCATGATATACAAAAATTATTTTTTATTAATTAATATTTTATTTATGGACAATTTACAGAAAAGTTACAAAAATATCAAAAGAGTTCTGCAACACCTTTTATCCAACTTCCCTTCAAGTTAACTAAGTCCTTAGATAGTGTATTGGTCAGGTTTCCTGTTGCTGGAACAAAATATCTGACACCTACAATTTACAGGAGGAGAGGTTTAATCTGGCTTATAATTTTGAGGGATTTTGTCCATGGTCTGCTGGCTCCAAGGCAAAAATGACATGGAAGAAAGGTATGGTTGATTGAAGCAGAGAGAGAAGGAGCTTGAGAGAAGCTCAAGAGGGAGATACACCCTTCAGAAGCTATCGCCAGGACACGCCTCTCCCAACCAGGCCCCACCTCCTAACATACATTTAGCTATAGACACATCAGTGGATTGATCCAATCATAAGTCTATTGCCTCCATGATCTAGTCACTTCCCCACAGCCCTACTTCTAAATACATGAGACTTTTGGGAAACAATTTAGATCTAAACCGTAATGGATAGTGATGGTACATTAAGCAATATACATTGCACTTTACCATTGGCTAAACCACAGACTGTATTCAGATTGGACTAGTTCTTCTCTAATGTCATTCTCCTCTTCCAGAATCCAATATTAGACACGATATTGCATTAGTCGTTACATCTCCCTAGTCTCCTAGTTTCTCAGCCTTTTCTTGTTTCCCATGACCTCGACAACTTAAAGGAGCACTGGTCAAGTATTTTGTAGAGTATGCCTCAGTTTGATCTGCCTAACGTTTTCTCATGAATATATCGAGGTTTTGAGTTAATGGGAGCAAAATAATGGAGGAGACATGCCTGTCTCTATGCCTCACAACGGAGGCCAAATGGCAGTTACATGACTTAGTGTTTTAGGATCACTTACCAGGTTTCTGCGGTGTGGAGTGACTGTTTCCCCTTTGTATAAGCTGTTCTCCCATGTGAGTCACAGTCCAGCCTGCCCTGAGGTGAGGGGATTATGCCACACCTCCTGGAATAGGAGAGCTAGCACATGTATTATATGAATATTTTCTGTAAGGGTTCTTTGTCTTTTTTTCTTCATTTATTTATTTAATCAGTTATTTATATCTCTATGGAGTCATGGATATATAATTTTATTTTGCAGAGTTATTATTCAATAATGTAATTACTCATTATATCATTCAGATTGTCCGGGTTTTGACTTTTGGGGTCTTTTTGAGGTTGGTTCCTGAGTCCTTTGGCATGCTTCAATCCCCCTCCCTACTTTTTTTGGTTAGTGCTTCTTACTTCCTAGCCTTACAAAGTGTTCCTGGTCCATTTGATATTTCCCCTGTTCATCTCTATAATCAGCCTTTTCTCCCAGCAGTCATAGTTTCTTTCACTGGAGAACTGTATTTAATAACCAAAATCTGAGAAATGAGGATGCTTTTTGCTACTGGGGTCTCACTGCTTCTAGACATTTCAGCAGGCAAAGCCAGAACCCCCAAATAAATCTGACCAAAAACAAGACACTCACTGTGTCAGATTAGAGTCAAACTGCCAAATGTCCGAGACAAAGACAGAATTCTAAAAAAAGCAAGAAAAAAGAGTCAAGGCACATTTAAGGGAATTCCCACAAGACTGACAGCAGGTTTCTCAGGAGAAATCTTACAGACCAAAAGGGAGTGGAATGATATATTTAAAAACCTGGAAGAAAAATCTTTCAACCAAAAAATATTGTACCCAGAGAAGCTATCATTCAGAAATATAGGAAAAATAAAAACTTTCCAAGACAAGCAAAATCTGAGGGAATGCATCATTTCTAGACTAATCGTACTCTTGTTTAAAGAATGCTTAAAGACATTATACATCTGGAATGCCTATGACTTCATAGCTAAATCTTGGAAGCAACCTATATGTCCATGAACAGATGAATGAATAAAGAAAGTGTGCTATCTACAAGCACTGCCATAATGAAAGATAAGTTTGAGTCATTTGTAGGAAAATGGATGCACCTTGATACCATAATGTTAAGTGAAATAAATCAGACACACAAGTTTAAAAAATCCCATGGTTTCTCATATATGAGAAACCCAGAGTATAAATAAAGAGCAAAATAAAAGATAGATAATAGGAAGTAGGGAGACAGATCTTTCTCAGATGGGAAGGGGATCAGGAGATGGAGGGAGAGGAGGGAAAGGGGATAAACAAAGGAAATAATATGTTTTATGTAAATGCACCAACTCCACTCAAGTAATGTAAACATTATGTACTCCAAACATGTACTAATGAAAAAATTCTTCAAACAAATGAAAATGGAAACGTACCATATCAAAAGTTATGAGATACAGCAAAAGTAGTGGTAAGAGGAAAGTTTATAGCAATAAACACTCGTATCAAAAAAGAGAAAGATTTCAAATAATCCAATATGCAAATTTGAAGAAAAACAAAAGTGAGAACAAATTAAAACCAAACTAAATAAAAGGAAATATATAATAAAGACTAAAGCAGAAATAAATGAAATAGAGTCTAAAAATCAATAAAATGAAGAATTGGTTTTTCAAAAAGATAAAGTCAACAATTCTTTAGCTAAGTTAACCAGAGAGAAAAAGACCCAAATAAGTAAAATCATGGAAGAAAAAGGAAACTACAACTGGTACTACAGAAATACAAAGAATCATTAGAAACTATCATAATCAAGTACCCCCCAATAAATTGGAAAGCCTAGAAGAAAGGAATACATTTATGGACATAGATAACCTAGCAAAATTAAACCATGAATACCTAGAATACCTGCAGGTTGGTGACAAGCTATGAGAGTGAAGCAGTAGTAAAGCTTCCCAGCAAAGAAATTCCGATGATATCTGATAGCTTCACTGGTGAATCATACAAATATATTAAGAAAGACTAATCCAAATCCTTTTAAATTATTCCAGAAAAATTGAAAAGGAAGGAACTCTGCCAAACTCATTCTACAAGGCTAATGTTACCCAGATACCAAAACCAGAGGAAGGTGTAACAGAAAAGAAAAGCATAGGCCAATATCTCTGATTATCATAGGTGCAAAAATTCTCAAAAAAAGAAGCAAAACAAAATGAAATGGGACATCAAAAGGATCATACATATGATAAAATGGGGTTTATCTCAGTGATACTTCAATACTGTATATGCAAATGAATAAATGTTTTACAACACGCCAACATATTGAAAGATAAAAACCCATGACCATACTAATAGATGCAGAAAAACATTTGATAAAATTTAATATCTATTCTTGATTTAAAAAAAACCCAACAAGTTAGAAATAGAAGAAATATACCTCAACACAACAAAAACTATTTATGTCAAACCTATGGCCAACATTGTGCTAAATGTAGAAAAGTAGAAATTGTTTCTGTTACAATCCAGAACAAAACAAAGATATCCACTTTCACCATTCCTATTCAATACAGTACTGGAGGTCTTAGCCAGCCTAATTAGGTCCTGGAAAGAAATAAAGGGCAACTTTCTAAATTGGAAAGGAACAAGTGAAATTATCCCTGTTTGCAGATGACGTGATCTTATATGCAGAAAAATCTAAAAATTCTCCCAGAAAACTGTTAAAATTGATGAACAAATTTGGAAAACTTTCAGGATACAAAGTAGGCGTACAAAAATTATCATTTTTATACAACAATAATGAGCTAGCTTGAAAAGAAGTAAAAATGCAGATCCTTTCATACTATTTACGAAAAACTAAAATACTTAAGAATAAATTTAACCAAGGAAGTGAAAGATCTCTTTAATAAAAATTATAAAATATTGACAAAAGAATCATACATGACAGAAAAATGAGATTAGATCAGAAGAATTAATATTGATTATTAAAATGTCCATACTTCCCAAAGTGATCTGCAGACCCAGTGCAATCCCTATCAAGATGCCAATGGAGAGGCGGTGAGATGGCTCAGTGGCGTAAGCACCTGCCTGGCAAGCACGAGGTCCTGAGTTCGACTCCCGGTACCCACATAAAGGAAAAAAGGGCCAGTGATATCACTCAGTGGCACAAGTGCCTGCTGGCAAGCACGAAGTCCTGAGTTCGACTCCCAGTACCCATATAAAAAAAAAAAGATGCCAATGGCAATTATTCAAAGAATTAGAAACAACAACCAAAAAAATTCACAAAGAATTGCAAAAGACCCAGAATAACCAAAGCAATTCTGAGTATAAAAACCCCCAAAGGTTACAATTATTACAATACCTGATTTCAAAACATACGATAAAGCTACAGTGATCAAAAGGGCATCATACTGGCACAACAGCAGACATATAGACCAACGGAACAGAATATAAACTCCAGATAGTAATCCACAAATTTATAGTCAACTGATCTGCAACAAAAGTATCAAGAATGTACACTGGAGAAAGGCAACCTCATCAACAAATTGTGCTGGGAAAATTGGATATGGACACGCAGACTACTATAACTGGACCCTTACCTCTCACCTGATGCAAAATTAACTCAAGATGAATCAAGGATTTAAATGTAAGAAAAAAAGCAATGAAACTACTACAACAAAACATAAAGAAAACAAAACAAAAGAAAGATATTGGCATAGGCAAAGATTTTTCAGATAAGATCACCGAAACAGATATCAAAAGCAAAAGTAGATAAGCGGGGTTATTTGAGACTAAGCATCTGCACAGCAAAGAAAACAACCAATAAGGTCAAAACCCAATACACCACACACACACACACACACACACACATGTGCACACACACATGCACACACACACACATGCACACACACATTGCAAACTGTTCATCTGAAGGTGCTAACATTCAAAATATATAAGGAACTCCAACTACTTAAAGCATATTTTATTAGCATAAAATCCTTAATAATCCCATTTGTAAAATGAGAAAGGTATCTAAGTAGACATTTCTCAAAAGAGTATATACAAGTGGGCAAATATATGAACATCATGTAATCATCAGGGACAGTCAACATCACTAATCATCGTCACTAATCAGCACCACTGAGCAGCAGGAAAATTCAAATCAAAACCAAAATGAGATACAAACTCACCCCAGGTAGAATGGCTTTTAACCAAAAAGACCAAAAATATGCTGGCAAGGATGCAGAGAAAAAGAGATTCTTATATATTGTTGGTTGTAAGGTAAGTCAGTACAGCTACTGTAGAAAAAAGTATAGATATTCCTCAAAAAAAAATTGAAAGCAATTACCATATGATCCAGCAACCCACTACAAGGTTCAGGAAGTGAGAAATATCATGTCAAAGGAAATGTGGTAATTATGCCAGGGAGATACCTGCACTCTTATGTTTTTTCATCACTATTCAGAAGAGACAAGATATGGGATGGTCAAGATGTCCATAGATGGATAAATGGATTTTAACATGTGGTAATATACAGAATGAAACATTATTCCACCATAAAAAGAGATGAAATCCCATACTTTGCAGCAACACGAATGGATTTATGAAAACTAAAAAAGTTGGCCACAGAAAAACAGAGTAGCACAGGGAGCACTGGAAACCAGGAAGGGGAAAGGGGGAGGAAGTCATTTTGGGGTTGTATGGCCTAGCAGCAAAACTACAGTTGACAACAATTAATTACACATTTCAAAATAACTAGAGAAATGTTTCATGCTTCCCTACACATAAAAAATATCGGGCCGGTGAGATAACTTAGCGGCATAAGCGCCTGCCTGGCAAGAACGAGGTCTTGAGGTTGACTCCCAGTACCCACATAAAAGAAAAATAATAATAATAAAGATAATATCAAAGGTAATGGAAATGCTAGTTACCCTGATTTGATCATTGTACCCAGGCATTAATTTTTAATGCATTATCTCATAAATATGTACAAATACCATAGGTCAATTAAAATGAAAAAATACACAATCAAAGTGCACCAGTCAAAAGTGTAAGGCTTGCATTTTTATAAAGTGTTTATATTCTGCTAACCTGGGTTCAGATAAAAAATCAGAACATTACCAAAATTCCAGAAGCCCCATAGCCCTTTGCCAGTTAGCCTGTCTCCACAGAGGAGAAGCACTAATCTGACTTCCAGAGCCATATGCAAGTTTTTGCTGTTTGTGAACTTTGTAGAACAGAATCACACTGTGTTGTGACTGCTTCTTTGGCCTGCCATTATGCTTTTGGGATTTGCCACTGTTGTTGCACATAGCTGGAGTTCATTCACTGCTGCATGTCCTGCTTTCTTAACCTAACATTTTATCATGAGCAGTGACTCTTGACCTTCAAAATGTTTCTGCAAGATGATTTTCCCAGCTATATAATATTCTATGGTATGATTATACGTAACCTGTTCAATTATCCCCCAATTGCCAGTCATTTAACTGGTCTCTGAATTCTGCATTACAAATAATACTGGTGAATGATCCCTTCATACAGACCATTGCCAGGGGGATTATTTAACAATCCTAATGCCTCAAAATTAGTCAGATCACCTCTGGTGTTCACTCCATTCTGGACTTTAGTCCTCTGAGAGCATCCACAAAGGGCTTTAGGAGGGTTGTGAGGAGCTCAGCGTGGGGAACTGGGGCTATTTGGCACGCAGTTGGGTGACAGAGCTGTTTTCATTTATTTGAAACACTACTTCAAAAAGAGGTAGACATATTTTATTATAATGTCTTAGTCCTTCTATGCAACTGGGAAGGGACTGGGGAAGGGACTCTGATTGGTCCAGTCTTGGTCAGTAACTAAGTTGTGATCCACCAATTTGGCCCCAGGAATGTAAGACCAAGTTGCTCCTATCAGTCATCTTGGGACCTGCCTTAGTATTGAGTTGAGGTGGGGAACGTTCCTTGAAGTCTCTGTGAGATGAGCAGACCTACAGTGGGTATCTGACCCACATGGCAAGTCAGGACACAGTCAGAGCTAGGAGAGGGGTCCCTTGACTTCTCGCACAGTGCAGTCTCCTCTTCAACATCCTGGCAAACTTTGGGCACTGCACCTATGATAACTTAGCTCCTCTGCCTTGATCATACTCAAGCAGGAGTAGCACCTTGCTCCAATCCTTAGAAATAAATAGGAAATTAACACTTGGATAGAGAGGAGAGGTGAAGGGTTGAGGGCCCCTAATAATTCCCTGGACTTAAATATCTCTTGGGTGATCTTTGAGCTGAATTATCCACTCAGCTGTGTTACCCATTCTCTAAAGATATGTAACTAAAATCCAAAAGCTAATCCATTAATGGAACTGACCTTAACATGCAGCAAATTTTCAGAAATGATTGCAAAATCTTTTCTGAAAGAAGAGCTGCCTGGATCAGATGCTTCAGGAAAGGAAAGCAAAGCATACCTCTGTGGCTTAGTGGGGGGAAAGAGAGGGTGAATGCATGTTGGGAAGAAAACAATGCTTTACAACTATTCCTAGATTTCTGATTCATATTTTCCTCCTGATGTCAGGAACCAAACATCTTTTTCTCCTCTGGCAGCTTGGTTATGGCATTAAGAAATACAAGATAAATGAGAAAATCTGTGAATGGAGCCTGAAACAGCTGGCCGTAACTACAATGGTTGGTCAAATGGGGACATCTGGTTTACTTCCCCAGAGATTTGGAAATGGCAGTAAGGCCAATAACAATATTCCAGTCAGCCACTACCAGGCTGGGGCTCCCAGGAACCCAAAAACTAGGCTGGGGAGATTGGTTTATTTTTTTCTATGGGAGTAAAGAAGGGAGAGTAGCAGGTGAGCTAGCTGTGTGCTTAAAATTTTCTCTGTGTGCTTGCAACCCTGGGCCCCTATGAGCATGAGAGACAATGACCTAGGAAAGTTTAAGGTTTGGCTGAAAGAGCGTGAAAGATTTTGTACATTTGTAATTTGAGGGCACACTAATGGCCAGATCCTCTAGAAAATCATTGTCATGAGAATCCTTAGCCCACTGTGTGATGGACATTTGTTGCATACGACCAGGTAAAGGAGTCTCTGCTGGGGTCAGAAGATTTGGGACTGGGGCTGACCTGTGTCATATAAATGCTCAGTGGTCTTAAACAAAATGTTTAGTTTCTTCTCACATTCAATTTTCTGATTTGTAGAATGAGGACAGTAATTCCTACCTCCCAGGATTTTTATGAACATTATATAAAATCGTGAATTTGGAGAAGTTAAGGAGAAAATGTGAGCCATTTTGGTAGTGGATGAGATCATTTAAAAATACATTTGCGATGTTTACAACCAAGTGTCTGTTTTCCATAGTGATGGGTGATATGGAGAGCTGAAATCCTCTAAAGATTCAGATGTTTCCATTTTAGCCTCTACTCTCGAACTTTAAAAATATTTTAATCCTTTTTTCCATAAAAGAGAAGACATAGGAACTAGACATGCTGGATATTGGAGTTAGTCAGCTTTCCACCACTATAATAATGCACTTGAGATAATTAATGTAGAAAGATAAATGGTTTATCTTGGCTTGCAGTTTTGAAGTTTCCAGCCCAAGATTGTGGGCCCATTGCTTTGACCTCTAATGGAGGTGCCAGGTGGTAATGGTGCAGAACATGTGGCAGAGAAAACTGCTCTTCTAATGACCAGGAAGCAAAAGAGAGTGAGAAGAGGGCCAGGATCCCACAATTCCCTTTGAGGGAACACCCCCAGTAATGTAACTTCCTGCTACTAGACCCCATCTCTTCAAGGTTCCACCACCTTCCAACAGCACCAGGCTGGATAGAAAGCCTTCAACACATGGACCTATGGGAATATTTAAGATCCAAACTATAGCAATATTCATGCCTTGATCTCTACAGAAGGACCAATGAGTAATAATCTACTTAATGGATCTAAAGATTACATTTGAAACTAGGGAGACCATAGTTCAGAAAAAGGACTAGAGCTAGCTAACTTGAAAATTTAGAACTGGGCCTCCTATCTAGCTCCCAGGAGCAAGTGGTCTTTGATTCCAGCACACTGCAGTCTCCTACTCTGAGATAATATTGAGAGTTTAGACCAACGACTGACCTCAGTTTCCCCAGTCTCCTTTCTGTCTCTAGTGACCTCAGACCCATGGGTGTCCTGATATCAAAGCATGATGACTGAGTAGAATGCCCAAGAACATCATCCAAGATGTCAAATGAAACATACTTACTTTGGGGTGTATGTGTGTGTTGGGGGCTATTTAGCTTTAGTGCTCTGGTCTGCTCATAGAAGATATCAAATGAAACATATTTAGTTTGGTGTGTATGTGTGTGGAGGGGACTATTTGGCTTTAGTGTCCTGGTCTGCTCATAGAACACAGGCTTAAAGGATGAGAAGGTACAAAATGACAGGATAAGGTCCAATCACAAGGGCCTCTTTGACTCCAGAAAATGCAATGTGAGGAATGACTTTTATTTAGCTTGCTTCATAAAGGCTGTATTTGTTAGTGGCCCATGAGTCAGAAAAGGACAGGGTCTTTTCTAACCTAAAAATAAAGCTTGAGGGACAGAGTGGTCAAGGGAGGGTTTGTAACTTGACCTTTTCTATTTCTGTGGGGGTGGGAGGGTAGAAGGAGTGGGGTGAGCAGGAAGGAGAGGAGCCCCAGCTCTGCTTCTAAGATGATGTGGTGGCAAAACGGGCACTTGGTGGCAGCATAGGTTAGTAGCCATGCCTAGAATGTAGGTCTGGATTGCAGACCTGGCAGTGTCGGGCTTACTAATGACCTGCCATCTAACATCCCAAGTCTACTGCTGTTCATCGTGACCCTCCCTGGCACAGATCTGGTTTTGCAACCACAGTGACAGGGCTCTCACCTCTTAGTCACAATGCAAATGTGTCCCAACCCTTTCAGAGTTGGGTTGCCAAATTTTGACCAATGTCTAAGTTGAATTTGGGTCCACTGGGGATGTACACTGTTCCAGTGATGTCTACCTGACATGGGTCACAGTACAAAGAAAAGTGGGAGGTATTGCCTGAGGACAAGCTGTCATCAGAAAAGTTGAGAATTTTGCTTGTAGTGTGTCAAGAAGCAAACCTCAGCTGAAAAGTCACCACATGACTAGTGCTATGATGGGATGTCCAGTTTAATTCCTTCTAGCTCCCAAATGCAGCACATTCAATTCTGTCCCAACAGCAAAGAATAGCTGAGAATAAGGGCCCAACAACCTTGCAGGTAGGCCCAGAAAATCCTTGGGGTCATATCTCTTTACCTTCCTTGTCCACCACTGATGCATCAGAAAACAAGCATTCTTCTGCAAACCCCACCATGTCCTCATCACAGCCGTTGGAAATGAGCCCTGGAAATAAAATGAGAATGAAGCATGCCACCATCTTTCCACTCTTTGTGTCGCTCTTAACCCCCCCCACCCCCACTTCACATTCATGCTTCCCTGGCTCCTCACCTGTCTTCCACCCTGGATCAATCCTGCCCATCCTGCAAAGGATGACTTCACCTCACCCTCTGCAGGGCAACCTCCCCCCATGCACCATCCTACAGTGCCCTCTTCTTCCACTCAACCCTGCACATTTATACTTGATGCCATCCAATTTTAGTATTTGCTAATGAACTGTTAGTGGTGTTCATTATTATTTTGTGAAGCGACTTGTTATTTTCACTAAGCTCAGGCATAGTAGGCAAGAGTGAGTTGTCTATACTTCCTGGTCCAAGTCCCAGGCAAGCAGTTTGCTATACTTTAAAGCACAGCTCTCTTTTCAGTGAGTTTGGGTGAATCATCGCCCAAACTCCCTTTGAAGATTGTCGGGAGAAGCAAATGATTAAAAGTACATAAAAGTCTTAGAGTGGTGGCCCACACACAGGAACAGTTTGAGAATATGGGCTATCATATTGTCATTGCTAGAGGATAAAGATGATGTCGTTTGCTTAGGTTCAAGATTCCATCTATTGGCCCTTGCTGCACCCATAGCATAATTGATGCTCCAACAATGTAGATAAAATCAGAAGAAGCAATGAGCTTCTAGTGAAGCTTGGTACTGGCATGAGTAGAATGCTACCAAGTGACCTGTTGGTGGCCCCACTTGCTGCCCTGACAACCCCAGTGAACGAGGGGTGAGAATGCTGACAATGACTAGTTGGCAAAATGTCTTGGGAACCGGCCCATGAGTCAGAACATAAGCTCCCCAGAGGCCCAAGACCGTGTGTTCCTGACCTTGTCGGGCGGTTCCTAGTCTGGCACTCCATAAATCTGAATTGGATGAGGACAGGCAGTGACTGGAGATGCTCCACCCCAGTGGGTCAATGCCAAGAGCTCTGCCCACCCAGAGGGTCTGTCAGTGCCTGTGATGAGGTAATCGGAGGGGGACAGCTGCATGTGTCTTGGTAAACAGATGAGCTCAGTCCACACCATCAACAGCAATCTGCACAGAGGAGGAGCAGCCTTTCGAGGCTGTGTTGCTCTGAAGCCAGCACACTGGCAGCAGGAAGGAACCTCCTCCTGTTACTGGGGGGTACAGAAGCTCAGAGTGGCACAATGGCTTGTCTGGAGTCACACACGGAGAGGGCAGCAAGACTCAAATCTAGGACAAAGTCTCTAGATCTCGTTCTACTGCTAGAGTGACAGTCTCTGAGCCTGCCCAAGACAGCATGAGACTGTGGGAGCTAAGGAGGGTTCCTAAGGTCATGCTGATTCCAGGTTCTGTGTTGGGTGCAGAGTCTCCTATTTAGAGAGGCTGATTTGCACTGTGACTGAGGTAGCAGGCCCATTCTGAGCTTTGGAGGTTGCTCTCTTCAGTGGAAAGAATAAAATAATTTCAGTTTCTTAGGCCTGCGGTTTACAAAAAAAGTCACTCAATCTCGACTTGTATCTGGAACCCAAAACATTTCTGTTGAGTGAATTCTGACTATGCAAGAATGTTCTGATTGAGTTTGTATACCTGCAAGACTGCACACAAGGACTATTACACTCAGAGTGATTCTAGGCTCCAGACCTTGTTAGGGGGGTGGAGGAGTTGATGTCATTGTCCCACAGAGGAACAGGAGAAGGGAGGAGGGAGGAGGAGAATTAGAGCGCAAGGCTCTGGGGAGTGCTTTATGAAGGTTGAGAACAGCCCTCATACAAAGAGAAGCACTGTGGTTTGTTATCTCCCTCTTCTATCACTTAATCTCATTGAATTTCAGTATCTTCATCTGTATAAAACAGTGATAATAATCTTTTATTGGGAGGCAATGCGACAAGGTATGATAATGCACTTTGTCAAACCCAGGGACAGTGTGAGCCATGCTTACTCTTCCAAGGACTGTAAATGCGGAGAGCACCAGCTAAGCTGACCTGTGATGGATCCATTATTTCCAGTTCATTTGGAAAGATCCAGTGCTTCCTCCAAACACAACCCCTCCCCCAGGGTCTGGCTGTACCTGCATGTCAAGGTGGTAGCCAGTGCCCATTGCTCACCGCATGGTCTGCCAATTACTCACTGCACCTTGGAGTGCTCATTCCCACCAGGGGGCGATCGTGTATCACTCCATCCCAGAAGAGCAATTAAATTGAGATAAGCAAACTTTCCAGCCTGGCATTTTCTGCCCTCTCATGGAGTATCTACCAAATCACTTTGGAGGATCTCCATGGGGACAGTCTGCCCTTTTCCTCCTTTTCTTTTTCCTCCCTATTCTTCCTTCTCCCTTTTCTGCCCCCCCTTCTTTCTTCTTTCCTTACTAACTTGAACAGTTTAATCAACATGGCGCCTCTCCAGGGTCTCCAGCCTGTCACTGCAATTTGCTGTGGTTTGGTGGGTGAATTTTCTCTTCCCTTCTAGTGGGAAACAGCATTATTTCCATGATAGGAGCCGAATGATCCCAAGAGAGCTCCACACAAAGAAGACTATGAAGAAAGAAGACAGCTGGTTGAAAAGAGAGAAGGGATTTGGGGAATTGAAATGCCTTATGATATTGGACTTGAACGTGGAAAATTCACATCTCTGCATTGCTCAAATGCCTCTGAATTAGAGCAGAAGGGGTATCAGTTAATTTGTTAACACTGGGTAGGAATTCCTGGCCCAGAGCTTTGCAGTATTTTTTTCTGACTTGGATGATGTCCATTAGGCTGGACTTTGTCTACACTCATTGCTTCCTTCGTAGCCTGGACTGAACTATTTATTCTTAACCTGGTTGTCTTTAGGAGAGATGGTGCTCATATCATTCCAGAGAAGGGACTGCTACCAATCATTTCCTCCCATCTCTTTAGGAACAAGGACTGAGGCAAGTTTATGCAGTCTATTGGTATATTGGAAAGATCATAGGACCGAGTCCAGGAGACTGGGTTCCTGTCCCACCTCTCCCATGCACCTGCTCATGAGATAAAGACAATCACTGTCCTTCTTCCCTGTCCTGTCTCTCAGCTGTGACCTCTTTCCTAGGTCACTGGAGAGGCCATACAGAGTTGTGATGATCAGATTTGCTCTAGGAGTTACAGACTTAGAGAGTTTGGCAGGAAAATGGGGAAGCTTGGAACTGTGACTTGTACATTTAAAAAAAAATTCTATCACATCACAAGACACAAATTGCATCCTGCAATTCAGCTGCACCTGTTTTGATTAACTCTTACATACCTTATTCATGAAAATTTTTCTATGCAGGAGTTTTATCCCTGCTTTCTAAAACTATGAGGTGAGTATTGGGTGAGTAGATAATCTCTAAATCCCCTACTGTCTGGTAGAGAGGTATGGCAGAGGAGAAACAGACCATGGCAGGGTAGGCAGGAAGCAGCAAGCAGCAGCAGCTGGCTTCCATCTTTCCCTTTTATTCTATCTAAGCTATGAGCCTAATGGTTGGTGCCACATCCAGAACTACGCTAAATCAATTTAGTTATCACACACCCTTAATACATATTCATACACCCTGGATCCAGCCACCTCCAAAAAGCCCCACCTACGACTGCATGAGGGTTTGGGGGGCCATCTAGATATAAGCCATAACAAGCTCTAACTCTTATGGCTGGTCCCACTGAGAATAGGATGTCTCATGGCAGTGATGAAAATCACCAGTCATCATCCATGCATACAGCTCCATGTCCCATTTGCTGCTAAAGGAATTTAATCTCAATAAAAAAATAAAAATAAAATAAAATTCTTGTAGGATCACTGGTGCTCACACTCTGATGTGCTCAATGTTATTATCAGCATACTTTATAAACAGTCCACGAAGTTTACTAACTTCAATCTTTAGTTCTCCACTTTCTGAGTAACATGAGGAACCTTGCTTTTACTAAGATGTCAAAGACTAATACTTATTCCTTTCATCCTATAAGGAAGATACTAGGTTACAACTTCATTTTAAAGCAACTCTGTAAGTATCATGGTAACCAAGATTTTGGCTGGTAAAACCACTCTCCCTCTACTTTATTTTGCTCCCCAGTACAAAGCTATCTCTAGCTAATTTTGTGGTGCCCCCACATCCCCACAATGGTAGTCTTTTCCAACAAAAGTATACTGGATTTCACTTACCAGCACCTTCATTCAGTAAAGAGAAACACCAGTCTAGTGGTCTTCTAAATGTTGTTAGACCTTATTTGCCCAAATGCCTCCCCTGGCAGGTATGCTATTCTACAGCCCTGGATCCAACCTCCTAATGAATGATTTCCATCTTTGCCCCATGAGCAGGAGTACAGTTCTCTCAGTTGAAAACAGGACTGGGCTGATCCAGGGCATAAAATGAAACCCCTAGACTTGCATTGCTTCTGGGCTGCTTTACAGACAGTTCTGAGATCTGGGGTTTGGAAGAGGCTCCCAGGGGCATCTGCCCCCTCATCACTTCTCCTGCCTGGTGTCTCTTGTTCTCCCTGATCTGTAAAACCTTCTTTCTACCCCATTTTTGGGATTTCCATTTGGAAATCATTTTGATGTCCAACAATTCTCAGCAGGCTTTAAATCCTGGGCACTCAGGCAGCCTATCAGTGACAAGATCAACAAACTTTCAAAGAAAACAAATCTCCTCTTGGCCTATTTGGCAGAGCTATCATGGTCTGGGATAGTAATTGCAAAGCAAGGAACCTCAAAGAAAATAATCAGAGTTTTCATTAAATAGAGAATTCTTCCCTAAATCATTGTTTAAAAGGTCATCAGTACACTAGAAAACAAGCATTCTCCCACTGCACGATGGCTTCAGCCATGCTCTTATGGTATGTTTATCTCCCTACCAGTCCTTTTTCCTTCTAGGTCAGCACTCATCACTGGGGGCCTTCTGATAATGCTCTTTGTGGATATCCCATTTTTCTATTCTATGTTACTGAGGCCAAGTTTGTGCTTTAGTTTTTCTTTAGCACCCATAACACCTAGAACTGCTGCTTGTATCTAGCCAGCACTTAAAAATGGTTAAATTGGATTGTGGGATTAATATTAGGTTTGGCCCAACATAAAGCAACGCTTACATTCATTCCTCAATAACCACTAAGGATTGGTTCTAGGACCCTCTCTAAATACTAAAATACTTAATGCTCACATCCATTGTATAAAACGGCATAGTATTTATATAGAATCCATGCACATCCTACAGTATACATATTTTAAATCATCTGTAGATTATTTATGACACCTAAATGCTACATAAGTAGTTGTTGCACTATATTGTTCAGGAAATAATGAGAAGTAAAAAGTCTGCACTGTTCGGTACAGATGTAGCTTTTTCTAAGTATTTTTGGTCTATGGCTGGTTGAATCTACAGATGTGGAATCCATGGATTTGGATGTTCAAGGGAAAGGTGCATCCAACACAGCTTCTTGTTCTTTCTCTACCTTCATCATTATGAGAACTGATGTCCAGCATGAGGACCTTCCTCTGGGAACCTTCATGGTTGAAGACAGATGCAGTGGGATCCACCATGCCTAAGGCAAGTGTGGAGAGGGCTTTAGAGACCACGTACAGAATCCAGTAGATAAGGAAGCTGAGGCTGTGAGAGGGCAAATGAACTGACTCAGGTACCCTGGCTGGGTGGTAGAAGAGTCAGTGTTAGGCTCCACTTCTGAGATTTAGTTTGGTGCTTCCTGCTACACAATAAAATCAGCTCATAATCACAGAAAAATTTTTAACTTGAGTTAGAAGTAATATGATTTCCCAGCTATTAAAAATCAAACTCATCAGGTATACCTTCCCTCAATTATTTAAATTGTTCAAAATTATACTCTTCTAACATTTCTATAGTAGCTATTACTAATAATGCTTAAAAAAAAAAAATCCAACACTCCATTTACTGAACACACAGGTCTAAGTACACCCTATGACCAGTCATGTCTGCCAAGCATAATGACCAGTCAAGTACAAGCCTGCTCAAGCCCTGTGGGTCTGATCTTTTTCCCATTATAATAGGATTATAAAGTACTTAACTTTTGCTACTACTATTGGATCCAGATTTTCTCTCTCACCGCAGAAGCCTTTTTAGGAACAGCCAAGGGCCAGTGGGTCTTTTCATTTATCACTTGTTTTAAGGGCTTCGCTTTGATCTAGGGATAATTTGGTATGTTTGAAAGCGGACTAAGCTTTTTGTCTAATCTGGGGAACAAAGTACAGAATCCAGCAGCCGGAAGCCTTGGGTTTGTTTTTCTTAGGCAAACCCATGAATTCATCATCAGTTCAGGAAGAAACAAAGAAGGGGTTTCAGGAAGCTATTCCCAGCTGTCGGGGCTGGGACTCATTTTTTTTACTTTAAAGAGAGAGAGAGAGAGGAAAGAAAGGACCCAGGGCTGAAGAAGTATTGGTGACCCAGATCCCAGCAGATGGGGAGGAAGAGCCAGTGGCAAGGATGGGAGGATATTCCTCTTCCAGGTCGTCTGGGCAAACTTCACTCTTGAGTTCCATGAGGTCTTAATTTAGTGTGAAGGAGAAGAGTGAGGGGAGTCAGGCTGATAGCTGACTGCTCTTCTGCTGAGGAGCTTAACTGTTGGAGGAATGAGAAACACATGTACTTAAACTCTGTTCAGAAGCTGCCTGGCTCTGCTCAGACTCAAAGGAACATGGAGTTTCCTGAAACCTTAACAGACGGAGACACTCAGTGTCTAAAGTCCGTTCTGGCCAAGGAGATGTCGTATTGTGTCTGCTATTGCTGTCTATTATGAATGTAAACTCCCCATTTAAACTGATAGATTATGTTAAGAACATGATATTCCAAAGCACTATTTTACCCATTGCATCAAATGTTACCATTGAATCAAATGATTTGAAATACCTGTTTAGTGGATCAAAAGTTTAGGTTTTGAGCCTTGAGTGTTATGTTTACCTTGAGTATAAAAATTGTATTTTTGGAGATGTCTACTTAGACTTCTGTGCAAAATGTGTCCTTTTGTGATCTTACAGGGTTCATGCTGAAGGGGTGAAAGTGAGCTAGGAGAATCAGGCCACGTTTCCTCATTATTATTATATCATTACCTTTGGGCTGTTTTAATCATATTTTTACATTCTCCTAGTCATTACTTTTGGGGCAGTTTTTATTATGTTTTTACACTCTCATTATTATCATTACATTTTGGGCTGCTTTTGTTATATTTTTACAAAAAGTTTTGAAATCACCTGCTCTAAAAAGGGAAAATATATGGGACTTCTGATTGTCACTAACATCAGCACAAATAAAGGTAAAAATGAACACTTATGATCTTTTGTTAAGGTCAGTTTTTTATTTTAATGGTTAATAATGTATTGCATTCATCTAGCATTTGCTTACAAAGAGAAATTAAACTTTCATGCACAGATGTACCTCTGACTTGTAGCACAACTGGGGGTAGAACCTGAATAGCTCTACTCAAGTTCACAACACACTTAAGATTAAAAGTGGCTATTTTCTCCAAGTATTAAGAGGGTTTTGATTGATATGCATGTCTAGTTTTTGCCAACATCTCCCTCAGGAAGTTAACCTTTCCATACCCTCAGACCTGACACCTTCCTTGGATGCTTTCTCCCCAGCCCACCTTCCCAGTTCCAGGTAGCTCCCCACCTCAGACCAGGCGGGTCCATCTCAGATACAAACCACTGGATAGATTTTCAGAGCTCTCTCTAGATACTTAAAAAAGCATAGGTTTCATTTCTTTCATCAAGAGAACACAATGTGATGTCTTATTAGGAAGAATGCTGGGTAAAAATTGAATAGACATGGTACAGTGGTTTAGACTGTGAATATTCCCCAAAGGCCCACATGGCCAAAGCTGGGTCACCAACCTGGGATGTTACTGGGATGTGGTGGGACCTTTAAAAGGTGGGGCCTAGTAGCAAAAAGCTAGCTCACTGGGGGTGTGCTCCTAAAGGGAAGGTTTACTTACCTTTCTCTTAGCTTCTTGGATGTGAAAAGGTAAACAGTTCTCTGCCATGTGCCTCCACCATGATGTACTGGCCACTGTCTTAGTTACTTTTCTTGTTGCTGAGACAAAATACCTGACATCCAAAGTTAAAAGAAGAAAAATTTATTTCAGCTCACAGTTTGTAGAAGTTTCAGTCCATAGTCAGCTGGCTCCAAGGTAGGGAGCCATGGCAGACGGGCATTGCAGAGGAGAAACACTTCATGGCAGAACAGGCAGAAGGCAGCAAAGTAGCGAGCAGCAGCAGCCACATCAGCAGCAGCAAATCTGCCTTCCCTGTCTCCCTTTATATTCCATCCAAGATATAAACCTATTGATTGGGGCCACCCATACCCAGGATGGGGCTTCCATTATCCACACCCAGAACTATGCTAATTTCAATCAGTGGACTAATTTAGTTCCACACACCCTTAAACCCAGTATCACACAACCTAGATCCAGCCAGCTCCTGAAAATCCCCACGTATGAGCCCATGAGGCTTTGGGGGGACATCTAGATACAATCCAGAACAGCCACCATGGTCCTAAAGCACCAGGACCAGGTAATTATGGACTAAAGGCTCTGACAATGGAAGCCAAAATGAACCTCTTCTTTTAAGTTGATTATCTCAAGTATTTTTCACAGTAACAGAAAGCTGAACACCATGGGTTCATATTTTAGGACCTCACTTATAAACTCTGTGACTATGAATGAGTTATTAATTTTCTTTTTTCCTTTTTTTTTTTTTTTTTGAGGTACTGGAAATCAAACTCAGGACCTTGCACTTGCCAGGCAGGCACTTGTGCTGCTGAGCTAAATCTCCAGCCCAGTAATTTTCTACATCAACTTTATTAATGAAGTGTTAGCAATTCTATCGAAATGTATAGAATATATACATAATTCTTATGACCAAGGAGAATTTATTCAAGAAAACAATGTCTGTTTAACCTTAAACATTTAATTAATGTAATTTACTACATTAACCTACATTCACCTCCATAGATGCAGAAAAACATTTCACAAAATTTAACACCTATTCACGGGAACCTCCCCCATTTTTCAATAACCTAGAAATATAAGGAAACTTCTACAATCTCATAAATGAATATCAATGAGAAACATTTAGCTAGCAGCATATTTTATATTAAATGCTTCCCCTTAAGTTGAACAAGAATGCTTGTTTTCACCATTATATTCAGTATTATACTAGATATGCTATCCTTTATAACAAACCAAGATGAAGAAATGAAATGCACAGATAGTGGAAAACAAAGAGGTCAGATTCTCTTAATTTATATATGGCATGATTTTATGTGTGGACCATCCCAAAGAATCAACAAAACTAACAGAAATACTAGATAACTTTAGTAAAAATGCAGGAAGTAGGTCAATCTATATAAAAAAAATTATATTTCTATGCCTTAGCAAAATCCTAGAAAATAAAAAGTACAGTTTCTGAAAGGATCAAGGATATAAAATAATTATAAATAAATTATTGGGAAATAGGAAAAAATATCTGTATTGAAAACTAGAAAATATTGTAGACAGAAATTAAGAATATCTAAATAAATAGAGAGATAGATGACATTCCTGGATTAGAAGGCTCATTATCATTAAGATGGCATTTCTTAAATGGTTAAAAGAGAAACAGTGAAATAGTGAAAATCTAAGAAGACATGATTTGTAGTAATGGACAAGCATATACTAGAATATATATGGAAAAGCCATGACTTTTTACAATATTTTCTTAAAAAAGAAGATCAAAATTGGAGCAGATATGCTACCAGATTTCAAGACTTGTTAAAAGACTACTGCAGTAATCAAACTAGAATGATACCTAAGAATTGACAAATAGATGAATGAAGCACAGTAGAGAGTTCAAAAATGAACCTAAACATATTTGATCCATTAATTTTTTTTTTGACAATGTAACCAAGGCAATGCATTGGAGAAAGGAAAGTCTGTAAACAAATGCTATCAGTAGAACTAGAATCCATATTGGAAAAAAAAAATGGTAAACATTATCTCATACTATACCCAGGAATTAACTTGACATAGATCATAGGGAAAAATATAAAATTGTAAATTTCCTAGAAGAAAATTCAAGGGAATATATTTAAGGCTAAGGGTA
Organism: Erethizon dorsatum; assembly: GCA_028451465.1. Classification (NCBI taxonomy): domain Eukaryota; kingdom Metazoa; phylum Chordata; class Mammalia; order Rodentia; family Erethizontidae; genus Erethizon; species Erethizon dorsatum. Next base: position 29,433,474 of record CM051831.1, read on the forward strand.
GGCAAAATGTTCTCAGGACATTCAAAACACTGCAAAAGAAAAAAATGGTAAATTGGACTCCATAAGACTAAAATTTTCTTTCTCATCAGAAAGTACCATTAAACAAATAAGAAATCAAGTCACAAAATGTAGAAAACATTCTCGACACAGTTATCTGACAAATAACTGTTATACTCAATATACAGAGGTCAGCGTATATTACATACACATTTGAATATGCCAGAATGAAGCCCACTATTCTGCACAACTAATATGCACTAATAAAATTTTTAAGAAGAAATGGTATTTTAATGAGAGAAAGTCCTACAAATCAGCATGAGAGACAAAAATCTGAATTTTTTAAAAAGGGCAAAAGGCAAAGACGCCAAATGCAAAGATAGCCTTGCAATCTTGGTTATCCACTTCGCAAAGATGTCTGAAAAGCCAATAAGCATATGAAAAGGTATCCAGCATCACTAATATTTAGAGAAACTCAACAAAAACTGGAAAATTCCACTTCACACACTTGAGAGAGTGATTCGCTGTATTAGGACTGACGATGCCCAGCACTGATCAGGCACTGGAGAGCTCTCCTGCTGCGGGCTTGTGAAGGGTACGGCTTTTTGAAACTCTGTCTGGTGGGCTCTTATGAAATTATCCCTGTATCTTCTCCATGACAAGCAATTTCACCCCCATATATTTACCCCAGAGGAATGAATACACATGCACAATGTCTTGAATGTTTAGAGCAGATTCAGCAATAACAGGCAAAAACAGAAAGGAATCTGAATGCCTATCAACCACTAGGGTATATTTCATATAGTGGATAAAAGGAGCAAATCTTTGCTACACACAGTTGTCTCAGAAATACTATGTTGAATGAAAGAAGCCAGATGAAAAAGAGTATAATCTCTGTGATTAGATTTATAGAAAGGTCAAGAATAGCTGTTATGGGCTGAATTGTGCGACCCTCCGCATTCGTATGTTTGCATCCCAATCCCTAGTGGCTCAGGATATATTTGGAGACCGGGCCTTCGAAAGTAGTTAAAATGAGGCTACTAACATGGGCATTAACCCAATAAGACTGATGTTCGTATAAAATGGGGAGATTAGGACACAGGTACACAGATGACAAACAATTTGAGAACACAGGAAGTAGGCAATCATCTACAAACCAAGGGAAGATATTCGCTTTAGAAGAAACCAGGGCTGTGGAATCCTTGATCTTGTACTTCCAGCCTCTGCAGCCATGAGGAAAGAAATGTCTGTTTAGTTACCAGGCTGTGGCACTTTGTAATGTCTGCATTAGCAAATTAGTACAAGGGGCGAAAACAGTAAATGATCACAGAAATCTGAAGAGTGGTTGTCTTTTGAGGGAAGGGTTTTGATTTGACAGGAGAACAAGGAAAGTTTTGGGGTGATAAAAATGCTGTATATCTTGGTTAGGGAGGTGGTTATTTGGGTGTATAATTGCCGAAAGTGATTCACTAACCTATTCTTAATATAGGTGTATTGCATTGTTTGTGAATTACGCATAAACATTTTAATATAAAATGTTTAAATTCATTTAAATTCTAGCATTTTGAATAGGAGAACAATGGTAACATAGCTCATGTAGGGTTTTTGCTCAGGTGAAATGAAATAATTTAAGAAATGGGGCCGGTGAGATGGCTCAGTGGCTTAAGCGCCTGCCCGGCAAGCGCGAGGGCCCGAGTTCAACTCCCGGAACCCACATACGAAAAAGGGACCGGTGATATCGCTCAGTGGCACGGGCACCTGCTGGTGCACGAGGTCCTGAGGTCAACCCCCGGTACCCACAAAAAAAAAAAAAAAAAAAGAAATGTCTGGCACACTGCTCAGCGCATAGGATGCTGCCAGTGTCAGCTCCGTCTGAATCTGTCTTTGTAATCTACCCACTTCTTCCTTTGAAATACTTGCTTTCTGGAATTTCAGTTAACAATACCAGTGAGGCAACCAGTTTGAACCAACTTGGTTCTTTTTTCTGTCAACTCTCCTGTATGTTAGAGCCTCCTTCTCCTTCTCTATGTGCCACGAAGAAGTGCCAGCATCTCACTCCTCCCGGGCTTGTCCTTCACCTGGTAAGTGGCTTTGGTTCATCTACGAAAGAATTTCACACATTCTTCTGATGGCCACAGATCCCTTTCCATCTCCAATGTCACTCTGGAAACTGCCCCACAAATGGTTTGTTTCAGGCTTTCAGAGAGGCATCTGCACATCTTGCCCACAATAGCTTTTCTGTTGGGAAAACAGTTTGCCCCCTCCCACCTGGGATTGTGAGGTTTTTAATGTGGGAGCCTGAAGGGAAGAGCAGATGTGGAGCCCCTCACATCCGAACACCCATAGCCAGGAGGGTCCTTGGTCCCCTGTCTCAGGCATTTCATTTTTGCCCTAGGATTCTAAGAAACATGTTAATGATCAGCTTATAATTTTCTCTGTGAACGAAAGAGGAGACGTGACTCCACAAAATATGTGGGGTTTCAAAAATAGCTTGAGTAATGGAGGTGTGTGGAATAGAGACAGATGATCTCAGGTAGAAAAGTTGTTTACTGGTAAAACATACAAACAACTCTCTTTAGTTCATGCTGGGCAGATCCTTACTGGAGTTCCTCCACCTGTGCTAAGCTACGTAAGGCTGAAAATAGGGCTAAAGAGGAGATGCTAAAAATTGGATTGCTTTGCTTGGGGTAGAGGAGACCAGAGTGACTCAGCAAAGCATTCAGACCAGGAAAGGGCATTTTACCAATTGTGATGACCAGCTGTCCTCTAACTCTCATGAAATGTGAAACAAGTTTTTAACTTACAACACTTAGTGAGTCATTTTAGAAAACTCTTCTGTTGGGCTGACCCTGTGGAAAACTATTTATTTCCTAGGGAACTCCACAAAAGGGTTGGAGGAAGCAGCAGTTGATCTTTTTAATTGAACAGCATAAGGGGCACAGTCCCCCACTAAATCATTAACCACAGACCGGACAAAGGAGGGACCTTAGTAAATAAGTCTCATTCATTCAATTTGTAGATACAAAAACAGAACTTAGGAGGTTATATGATTTTAACAAAATCATATGACCAACTGGATTTATTTCCAGAAGAAAGCCCAATAATATGGGGATTCTTAATTTGATATCCATGGGCCCCTAAGTGGTTGCTAAATTGTTCAGATTTGTATGCAAAATTTTATGTGTGTCTGAACCTCTACTAGTAAATCATTTGCACCATTATAACTGTATTGAGTATTGAAATATTCAAATGCCTCCATACTAGTTAGTAAATAGACTCTGCTCCAAACCTTCCAGATGGCCTAATAATTATTAAATAAATGGCAAGTGTCTGGTCAGCAGTGAACTTTTATGCCTCTTCCTCAGCACCAACAATGCCAAGACCATGCTAGATGTTTAACGTTTTGAAAATCACCCTGATTTGTGTGTGTGTGTGTGCATGGGTGTGTGTATCCACATGTGTACATGTATACTTTTTTGGAAAGAGGCCATCTATAGGCTTTCCTTAAGTTGTCCAAGAAATCCCTGAACCTAAAACAACTAAAAACCTTGGTTCCAGCTAGAATTCCACTGTGATATTGGTTCTATTCCCAATGCTTTATAGTAAACTAAGGTCCCTGAATTTGCATGGATAGCACCTTGCCAAAATTTTTAAAAAAAGTTGGGCAAAACAGGATTTCAAAAATAGTAGCACAAGATACAGTTCTTGAAGTCTTCTCTCACAGGGACTGATGGAAGGCATAAAGAGACCCAAATTATTGATAAAACATGTTTGGTAACATTTCCTAGGAAATATTTCTCTACAACCAAGGGAGGCCCTCTATAACTACAGAAAAGTCATGTGTCTGGATTAACAATAAGTGGACATAGCAATGGGATAGTGACAAGTGTCTGCATCAGAAGTCTGTCTCTCTTGGTTTTTTTGTTTGTTTGTTTGTTTGTTTTTTATGTGGGTACCAGGAGTCCACCTCAGGACCTCAGCTTGTGCCACTGAGTGATATCACCGGCCCTTTTTTTCCTTTATGTGGGTTCTGGGAGTCGAACACAGGACCTCGCGCTTGCCAGGCAGGTGCTTATGCCGCTGAGCTATCTCACCAGCCCTGTCTCTCTTGTTGAGAGGACAAGCAGTTCAATCCAGTTAAAGAATGTGTTCAATGCAATTAAAATGTGTATTCAGCACTTTTGAAGAACTTTGAAGAACCAGTCGTCAATAAACATTTTTCATAGTCCTCTGTGTCAGGTCTTTGGCTAGGCTGTAAAAGAGAGTTTTGGAATAAGTCTTGAAAATAATCCAGTACACCACCTGAGTGGTTTCTCCTTTATGAGTATGGAGACTGAGACTCAAGGTATAGTTACATGCCAGGTTTACATGAGAGCAATAGTGCTGAGACTTACATCATGCCTTTTACCTGTGAATGTGGGACATTAAAGAGATTTACAGGTTACCTGATCCAAACTCCTCTTCCTAAGAAAACAGATTCACCAGGGTGTGTAGAGCATATTGGGAGAGACAATCAAGACAGGGCCCAGCTCTGTTCTGCTGATCCTCTAACCAATGCCCTTTGTCATAGCATCATAGAAAGTGTTAGATTTTTATTGCTGTGACCAGATACTGGAGAAAAAACAATTTAGAGGCAAAAGATTTATTTTGGCTCATAGGTACAGAGGTTTCTATCTATTGTTGGCTGGTTCCATTGCTGTGGACCTGAGGTGAGGCAGAACATCATGGCAGAAGGGCATGGTGGGACGGAGCTGTTCACTGATGGCAATTGGGAAGCAGAGACAGAGGGAAAGAGCTGGGAAGGAAGGGTCAGGGTACCAGAAATAGTGCCCAAAGTCATGTCTCCATGGCCCATTCCCTTCATCTAGACCCAACCTCCTAAGTTTCTATCACTTCCCAATGATGCCATCAAATTATGAATCTATCAATGTATTAGTCCACTGATGAAGTTAGAGCCTTCATGATCCAATTAGCTGTAGAAAACCCCACCTCTGAATGTATGAGATTTTGGGGGACATTTTAGATCTAAATCATACCAGGATCTTTTCCTGCTTTGGTAGAATAACAAGGAGAGATGGGGATAGGAGTAACGTAGATACTTAAAGACAAGGAAGAGGAAACAATGATAACTGACATATTTCTTCATTAGTTTCACAATTTTGCCCAAGGAAGGGCCTATGTGAATCCTTGCTCCACCATTAATAACCACGGACAGATAAATGGGTGTCCCTAACTCTTAATGTACCTCACAGGGCTGGGATACTTTCTTACTTCTCAAGTCTTTCACAATTATTAAACGTGATGCTTTGTAAGGCATCTAGCATTTTATCTGGTGTAGAGTAGTGCCTTAGTCAGTTTTTGTTCCTGTGGCTTTGAAGATCCATTCCTTCCTTAAATAGCCAAGGTAGCTCTATTTCCTCTGCACAGACACCAAAGACAATATTGTACTTCCACAAAAACATTTGTAGAAAATTGGAATCTTCTGCTTAGAACTCAGTGAAGGTTTGCAAAATATATGGTCATAATGGTTAAGCTTCTTAAAATAAGATCCTAGGCAAAAAGCCTTTAGAAGCCATCATCTCAGTCCTAAAAATATGCTTTATTTTGATTCACAAACTTCATTTCTAGGAATTTATCCTAAGTAAGTAATCATAAATATATACATGTTTATACAGCATTGCTGTTTAGGAGAGAAAATCAAAACTATCTACTAATTGGATCAGAAACAATCTCACGGCATATTGGTAAAAATAATTATGCTAATTTACATAGAGTAATACTATGCATTCTCTTAAAATTAGTTTATTGAAAAATATATTTAAGCTGCAAAGTTTTAAAATATGCTATAAAACAGTACACTTATTATACAGTAATTATATATTAATATATGCTATATATTTAGAAAAAAGTCATAAAGCATTAACAAGCTCTATGTTCACAGTGGATTGTCTTGGGATTATTGGGTTGTAGGTAATCCGTTGTGTCTTATTATTTTGATGTAGTGGGGCTGAAGCAGGGCCATGTGTTAGTCATGCCATGTCATTTTCTCACTAGGCACATGGGAAATGGCACGACCCAGCTTTGTTGTATGTAGGTTGGCCACAGGATCAATTCCGGGCAATAGAAAGAATGTAGGAAAAGTGATGTATTTATATCCTTGGCTTTAGAACATCTTGAGCAATCCTCTCTCTCTCCGTCTCTTTCTTTGTCAAGGTCTAGCTGAAGACACTGAGCCATGGTAGCACAGTCAGATGGAAGAATTCGGGATCCTTGAGTCACTGCCTGAGGGAAGGGCAGTCACCAAAGCAAGCCACCTGCTTAGAAACATCTGTATTCAATCTCAAATGAGTGAGAGGTAATTTTTAATTCTGTTAATCCACCATGATTTTGAAGTTTTTATGAGTCAGTGTTAATTACTGTAATACATGGTTTCTGAGTTTTCTGCAGTACATATGCATCACTTTTGAAATTTGAAAAGTAAGTTATTTTAAAAGAATAACTGCCCATCTTTCTTTGCAGGAGTGATGTATCTTTAAACACCTGTGTGCAAAGGGGTAATCCCCCTCCTTCCCTTCTCATGCCACCTTCTACAGCACAGTAGTGCCCTGGAAGTATTTTGGCAAACATACAGTAGCTTTGGAGCTGTACAGTAGAGCTTCTTTGAAGACTTAAGCTGCTTTACCAGAAACCTGGGGAGCACAGCCGCAAAGCCACTGGCAGCTGGTTCATGGAAATCACAGGCAGCACGAGGACTGCTGCTTGGCCTTGGGCCCAGCATATGGTCTTGGAGAAGACATATTTGCCATGGATGGCTCTCACTCTGCAATTCCACTTAACACCTGTGAGTCATTTGATGTGAACATGGAAGTGGCCACTATGGGACAGCTGGGGCCTTTACTGGAGTGGGATGCCAGCATGATGGGTGGGTGTCTACTTGGGCTGGACTTACTCAGCCACCACTTTCCCCTGTCCAGGAGTGGACACTCTTCTTGCCCTGTGGCTGTCATTTGAAATGCATGTACCCAACATGCATCCAGTGCTATCAAAGTCTGGTTTCAGAATAAAGCTAGCAAGCCTGACACTGTGGGAAGATAGCCAGGGCATGATGAAGGGGGATAAATAACCACTCACCGCACCCCAGACACTATCCTGGGCACATTTCACCTGTGCATTTACTCCTCCCAACAGCCTGAAGTGGGCATTATTATCTTCACTTCACAGACACAGAAAGTGAAGCCTCGGAGTTTATATGACTCTTTCCAGTCATCACGGGATAGCACTAAGATTTAGCCCCAGTCTGTTATTCAACTCCTTTTATCCTTTTTTCCCTCTTATAAGAATGATTAAAGTATTCAAATGAGGACCCTAGGAGACATTTCAATTATTCGTTGCAGATTTTTATAAACATTACAATACAGTATCTTCCTTCTACCTCCCACCAGACTTGGCTCTGTTTTATTTCTTTTAGGTTTTAGTAATTGGTTTGAATGCTTCCTTACTTTTGGCTTTGTCTGATTCCCTTTTTTCTTTTTCTTTTTTCCTGTCCCCACATTTAAACTGGACTAATCAAATTACCTCGGAGCTGCAGTGCAAGTTTGTTGGCTGGCTTTTGAGATGGAAACTGTCACTTGACCAAGCCAGCCTTCCCCATCCCCATCCCCCTTTCCTCCACCTTCTGTCTTCACAGGTCACAGGTTTAGGCATTCGTGAGCTTATGCCTCCTCTTTTTGACCCTGCCTTTCTCTCTCTCTCTCTCTCTCTCTCTCTCTCTCTCTCTGTCTCTCTCTCTCTCTCTCTCACACACACACACACACACATACACACACACACACAGAGTTTACGTCTTCATTTAAGGGATTCACAATAAACCTCTTGTAGGTGGGTTTATTTTAAAGTTAAGTGCACACACATCATTCCCTCTAATACTTGTAACTCCATCTGTCTTAGGAATTGTGCCCATGTTCATGATCGAGAGATTTAGACGATGCTGGGAGAATTTAAGCACATCCTTTATTTTGGGCCTCAAGTAAGTAAGATCTTATCTGAAGAAAACCTTCATTAAAAAATCACATTTGATGGGCCGGTGAGATGGCTCAGCGGCTTAAGCGCCTACCTGGCAAGCGTGAGGGCCCGAGTTCGACTCCCGGATCCCACATACGAAAAAAGGGCCGGTGATATCGCTCAGCAGCACGGGCGCCTGCTGGCGTGCGAGGTCCTGAGGTCTACCCCCTGGTACCCACAAAAAAAAAAAAAAAAAATCACATTTGAAAATGAGGAAGAGGAGGAGGAGGGGGAAGAGAGGGAGGAGGAGGGGGAAGATGGGGGGAGGAGGAGGAGGAGGAGGAAGAGGAGAGAAAATTGGTGGTGCTGACACCATTAATTATTCCTGCCTGACACAAGGATGCTGCTCATCAGAGCAGCGAGTTCTTTGGTGAGCCATGCTGGCTGCTGAGTTCTACTCCTGGGGGTGGGGGTCCACTCTCTGCTCCTCCAGGGCATGGCTCAAGAGGTCAAGTGGGCAAGGCCTTCCTTCCTTCTGGGGTCTGCACCTCTCCAGCAGCTCCTTTTATTGACACTAGTCACCAGGGATTTCCTTAGACATTTGGAATCCACAGTCCTGTGTAGCAGACCATCCTCAGAGCTGAGTCTCTTGTCTCTTTAACCCACTTTATCTCCACTGTCCTTGTCCCCAGCAGCACTTCAATGCCAAAGGTGTTTCAAAGCTTTTCCAGGATTTCTGGCCCTCAGCCTTCCTGATCCCAGAGAAGAAGAAAGCTCCCTACCTATCTCAAAGCCCATATATCAAACAGCGGAAGGTTCTGGTTGGCCCTTCTTGTGTCCTGAACCTATTTCTGAGCAATCGCCATGGCCAGGCTAGGTCACAAGCGTGTCCCTTTCCCTTCAGCAAGGCATAAGGAAGGGCAGGTGGGTAACAGGACAGCCCTGACTGCACCATTTGGAATGAATTCTCACAGGAAACACGGTTTCTGTAGCAGTAAAGGGATGAAAGGGACCTGGGAAGGCAAAAACAACACTGGTGGGTACATTCTGTGCGTGTTAAGAACGGAGTAAACATTGTGGTTTCTCAAGGATGTTGATGTTCTGGAGTATCTAGGACCTATGGGAGTGCCATTTAAGTTACAGAACTGGTAAATACTATTTTTATTAACCTACTCTTTCAGATGCTGTGGGTCTTAATCTCACTTTTTTTCCTCCCTAAGTAAAAAAAATTCTACAGATGTTTGCATTCAGGCTTAGATTTCATTCATTCTGATGTTTTTTATAATGCCGCTTGGGAATTAGACAATCCTTCTTATGTGCTTTTCTGTGATTTGGCAAAACCCAGGGATAAATTTCTTGCTTTTGTCTTTCTTGCCATGGGAGAATTGAAAGCGGTAGCTTTTGTCCAATAAAATTACTTTTTCTTTTTTTTTTTTTTTTTTTTGTGGGTACCGGGGGGTCGACCTAAGGACCTCGCGCGCCAACAGGCACCCGTGCCGCTGAGCGATATCACCGGCCCCTTTTTCATACGTGGGATCCGGGAATCGAACTCGGGCCCTCGCGCTTGCAAGGCAGGCACTTATGCCGCTGAGCCATCTCACCGGCCCTCTTTTGTTTTTAAAAAGGATTTAAAGTAATGTCAACCAGGGCCAAGAATCCAGGGACCGCCCTCTTCCATTTATTTTACTGCTTTTTCTCCCTCTCTGATATTTTCAGATCTAACTTGTCTTTCTGAGCCATTTTCATCTTTCCTTTTGCTCCTTTTCTTCCTGGCTTCAGAGAACACCCAGGCCTTAGGGCCTATGACAAGGCTCAATTCGCAGCCCTCCTGTCCCCATCCACTCCATTATGGTCAAGTCCCTGTCACCCTCTCCACAGCTGATGCAGGACCCCATTTGGAATGAAGTGTTCTTACAGGGAACAGATATCAATAGGAGGCTTGTTGCGCAAGGTCCTGGAGACTATGCAAATGCAGATACGAGCTAGGTAGGATACAAGGTGTGTGTATGTGTGTCCTGTAGCTTGGATCCTAAATGGCCCCCAGTGGTCCACGTATTGAAGGCTGTAGCCCATGGTGCTACTGGGAGATGGTGGAAACTTTAAGAGGTGGTGCCTAGTGGGAGCCTTTGGATCCTGGAGGCTGTGCCTTCAAAGGGGACTCCATCTCCTCCCTTTTCCTCTCTTTCACTTCCTGGCCACAAGGTGAGTGGTTTTGCTCTGCCACACATTCCACCATGATATGCTGCCTCACTACAGGTCCAAAGTGATGAGGTAAATTCAGTGTGGAGTAAAGACTCTAATAAAATGAGCCAAAATAACCCTTTTTTTCTTTATAAGTTTATATATAGTGATGAAAACCTGACTAACACAATATGGATGTGAGCTTGTGTGTGTGTGTGTGTACTTCTGTTAAACTACAAAATGCCAGGAGACTCCATCTGACCCACAACGCTATTGACCACATAGAAATGCCACAAACCACCACAGAAAATGCCTGCAAGGCACCAGATCTCCCATTCCACTAGACTTTGTGAACACCCAATTTTGGCTAACATTGCCTTCCTCATAATCAAGAGTCCTAGACTAAAGCTTGCTTAATAACTATAAAACCACTAAATTTCACCCAAATCACCTCAGATAAGTCTTCTAAGCACCCAATGGACTAGATGTGATTGTTTTTGTTTTATTAGAATGTAGACTGAGGCTGAAAGATGCTACATTCCTTGATCAGTCCGCTCAGCACAGCCTAGGTTTAGAAGCAGATTTACTCCACTAAATTAAATTGCCTCATAGCCATGAGGGAGACAGATACCACTGTGCATGATTTGTGAAGAAGGAAGAGCCCTGCCTTCATGAAATCCCTTTACCTTGGACACTGTCTCACAGATCAAAAGGTGATTAAACTTCCTGTACTAGTTAAGGTAGTAGGGCACAGACATGTAATGCTCTTTAAAAATCTCCTCAATTTCCAATCCCATCTTGGGAAAAAGTTGGTACTACTTTTGGCCAGATAACTGTGAGAAATGGCATGTGTCCACTCCCATGTCAAGTATCTCTCTCCCGTCTAGCTGGTGTGTGCCAAGAGAGAGGACACCAGAGAACCAATAGGACAGATCTATATATTCCACTGGGTATCCTGTGACTTCCCAAACTATGTCTAAAGAACCTCAAGCCAAAGATTGTAAATGTTGGAAGGTTGTAGATTGAGCCCTGGCCACACTCTTTATGTTCTTGCATATTTCTCTGGTCTGCCTCCTGATTTCTTCTAGGCTGATGACTGACTTATCATTTTCCCAGACAGAGCCTTTATACCATAGACTCTCTTTGCTAATACCACAGTCTGTCCCTCTAAAGATATTTTATCTTCTGCAACATTTGACTCTACCATTCAGCTATATATCCCCAGCTCTTCTTTCAGTGTCTGAAACATAAATTCTACTCAAAAAGCTTTTCTTGAATTAATGAATATCAGTGAGTCTTCAGTCATCAACTTGTATAAAACTTGATGTTAGAATATCTGATGGGTGTTTTCTAATCTCAGAAAAGTCACTTTTCAACTTCCAAAGCCACTTAATTATTTTCCAATTTAAGTAATTAGCAATAGCTTTGTCTAGACTCTCGACTCATTGCAATGGGTATTCTGGGAAATCTTGTAATAAAACAGGCTAATGTAAAGCACACCATAGTTCCCCTTCTGAACACTGTTATGATTTAGGAGATTACATTCCTAACCAAATATTGGGCTTTAGATCAGAGCTAATGATTGACCACATGACCTACCATATCAACCAATGAATATAATCATTAGAAACAGTAAAGGTATGTTTCCAATCTTATTAAATGGATTTAAAATATGCTATGGAGAGTCACATTTTTATTAAGTGTAGGGCTATTTTATGTACTTTATTAGAACTTAGAAAAATTGTTTGAAGATGATTGGAAATGATCCAGTTAAATATGTTCAAAATGTTTTGTTTGAGGCCTTTGGCTCCCCGTCCTATCTTTGTCTAAAGCAGATATATTCAAAATGATTCCATTGATTTTACAGCTGCTTCAAGCTTTATAAAACATTTTCATCATGTGAATTTGTAGCTGCTAGATGTGCTGGTAATAATGAGGATGGTGGTGACCATAAAGACACAAACTAGGGACTCCCCAGTACCCTCCCTGCCTCTTTCCTACCTCTCTTGGTATACAGAGGGATAACTTTGAGCACTTGAAGAGCATGATTAGCTGGCTTTTTCTAGTGTGACACCCTCCCTGAGACACGGAAGTACTGTAGGAACACTCACAGGGCCACTCAAAAAGATTCTTTACAAGGAGCTTCAAAAACTCCAGAAATTGCCTCAACTCATGCCAGCTGCTCTCTGGGTTTGGTTGTCACAGCCAGCTTCCTTAGGTAAGAAACTCTGAACAGATGGAAGAGCGCATCCCTTGGGGATGATGATTGAAGGGAGGGGAAAAAGTAGTTGGGTTTGTGTATTATTCCTTCACTTTTCATGGCTCCCTAACCCAAATTTAAGTGTCTTGATGTTCAGATACATAGTGGCACCTTGGTTCACGAACTTAATTCTTTTCATGAGTCTGGTCGCAGAATTCATTCCCTATCCCAACTTGTCCCCCAAACACAAAGTACTCATCAGTTATCTAATAATTAGTTAGTTACTGGACCTACTGCTTAGCTCTGTCAAGAGAAATTGTAAAACAAAAAAACCCTTTTAGATAGATATAGATAGATGATAGATAGATATAGATAGATAGATAGATAGATAGATAGATAGATAGATAGATAGATAGATAGATGGATCTGTGTGTATCCGATCAACTCTTCCATCCAGATTACCTTTTCTTCTTATTGTCTTTGAGCTGTTCCACAATTATTTATGTTGTATAAAACTGATAGTAATGGAAATGATTTTTGCTGTATCACAAACCTAATTTGCTGTGTCTGGAGGAGTGCAATTGATTTTTGTTCTGTAGATATTTTGCAGATTTCTGTAGATATTTTTTAGATATTTGATCTGTAGATATGTTATCAGCCACTTAGGTTTATATGCTCAGGTTCACTGCTGACCAAATCAAAGGAGGCCATTTATTTTAGTAAAAAGAGAAAAGGATTATTCAAAGCTTGCTCCAAGGAGGTGGAGGGCCCTATTTGCCTCAAATCACCATCTCCCCCATTTATAAGTGGGCAAGGGTCTTTTATAGTAAATATCAGATGGGAGGGGGGCACAGAGAGAGAATGCTGATCTCTGCATTTTCTTTATCACTTCCAGCCATCTTTAGCTCCTTCTCGCCTTTTTCCTGGATAGGAAAAGCCTCCCGGGCCACTCTCTCCATATTTTGTCACAGCTTTGGGGCTGAAGAGAGGAAGGGGTTTTGAGTATGTGCTCAGCAGAGTAAAATTTGGAGAAGTTGCTTATCTCTAAAAGGAAAAAAAAAATCTAACTTTTAAAATGCCACTTTGCGTTGCAGGCTACCGATAGACCAGTGCATCCATTTGTAGACTCATCTCAGCCTTCCGTTACTTTGTACAAATGTGGATTTCAGCTCTTCTTTGACCAGTTGTGACACACTGCTTCCCTCATTAATTAATGAATTAAATGAAAATCTTTGATGATATTTAATTTTATCTTTGTATGAGAGTCATGATTATATCACGTTCTAAAAATTATCCTTTAACAACTTGGTCACTGACTCATGCCCTAACGCAGCTTCTTCCCACCACAAGGTAGGTGAGGACTCCAATTTCAACTGGATAGCATAACAAATTTATGTGCAGATCTAAGTGTATTTCCTAAACCTCCTGTGTATAACTTAACACAGTCACTACTCCCTATCATTAACTCACTTCGCCGTAATACACTTTACAGTTCACAAATGTTTTTACCTATTTGATTGCTCATCAGTACCTACTACAATAAGTTGAACAGGAATCACTACACCTCCCACTTTACAGATGAGAAACTAAGAGGTTCCATGACCCACCTGATGCCATATGGAGAAATTTACGTCTTCTGAGACATGTTCCTGCCTTTTCATCAGACCACCATGTCGCCATACCAGACAACACCACATCAGCGATCTACTTCAAAATGAATCTAAGTTAATTCAATTAATTGAAGCGAATTTAACACCCAGGATACTTTATTTAGATACACCAATAATTTGCAAATTGATATTTAGTTGTAGTTAACGCTTTAATCATGTTACTCTTCTACTGTCCAAGGATAATTGTTATTAATGTCCATTTTCTGAGGGAAGAAAAGAGGTCAAATAACATTTATTAGCTATCTGGGTAGTGGCTGATATTTTTCCCTATAGTTTTTTTTTCATTTAATCTTCAAAATAAACTTGTGAAAGTAACTTATGTGTCCTCACTGTACTGTTAATGATAATAATATAAATCTATTTGTCAATCACTCATAGAACTTCTGGTGTAATCCTCACAACAATCCTATCAGGTTGGTCTCTAAGTGAAATCTAAACCATAACATTGAAAAATGTTCCTAAGGCTATATACTTAGGATTTGAACTTGGGTCCAAAGTTCATGTTCTTAACAAGTCCTTAGTGGTCCTGAGTAGTCAAGACTTTTGTTTGGTTGGTCAATAGGACAGTGTCCATCCTGCATGGGGCTTTGCACTCAAGATTATGAGTGGGGCCTCTATCCTGAATGTCTTGGAGTTATAGTGATGCAAGGTCCAGGGAATAGATAAAAGCTAGGAGAACAAGGGCAAGGAAAAACTTGACTGTGTCCAGAGATGACAGAGGAATTTCTTTTCCAGAGAACTAGAAGACTTAGGACATGAGATCAACAAGGTAAGTTTCTTGTTCATGCTAGTTTTGTCAAAACACGAAGAGGTGAAGGATCATAGTAAATGTAAAGCAATCCAGGAAGTTTCTGTGTTGCATCTGGAGCTGTGTCAGGCACAAGGCTGAGTATGAGGCTCCACTCCAGCTCTGTTGTTCTGCATCGAAAACAATGACCTTATGATTTGCATGCACAGACAGGAGGAGATTGAAACTGCCCCAGAAGAAGAGCTGTCAGAGAAGCTCTAGCTGAGGTGTATGTGGTTCAGCTTCCTTAAAGGGATGCCAGCCCGTGGATTAGCAAAAATCTGCATATATGCTTGCTAAACCACTCAAAGTAAATTTTGAGGAACTGAGGAGGATGAGAGAGACTGTGGACCTCAACCTTCAAGTAAACATTGAACCAACTGTCAGAAGTGGGAGAATTTGGAGGCCTGGGAACTGGGGCAGGATTCTAGGAGTGAAGATTGGGAAGAGAGTGGATCTGGGGAAGGGAGGGAGCAATCCAATCATCTGGAGCCATCTGGATTGCACTTGGGACAAACCACAGAAAATGCCCCCTGAGAGACATCCCACTTGGGAAGTTAAACCAGTGCAAACTGTATGAGGGGTTTGAATTTCAGGAACTCATCGATCAAAGTTGGAGCTTTCATTTTTGCAGATGTGGCAGGAGAAATTAGTTTCATATTGAACATTGAAGTTTGCTATCTAAAAGGTGTGAAAGTCTCAGGTTTTCTGCTTCTATGTTAAACAGCCATTCCCAGATTAGGGGGTTTCTAGAAAATACAAGTTTACAAATCCAGATGCTTTTATTTCCTTAGAGCCATGAAAACATACTGTATTCTAAACACACTACAGAAAAGATCAGGAACAAAATACATTTGGAGTATTGGCATCCTCTATCCACTTAGTATGACCTTTTCCTTTGTACGACTCAAATATGTAAATCTTCTCAAAGTCCCTCACCCTGTCTTTCCTCCACCAAACTACAGAGAGGCTTTGTTTGTGGCACATTTTCCACTTGTTGAGGAAGGATGATTTTCCCACTTACATCCTCCGTGGTCGTCTCTTTGCAGAGAGGCACTGACGACATCATAGAATATGAATGACTTAGCCTTTTGACCCTTGTTCCTCTTCTGGCTATGGAGTATTTTCTGTTGTCCAAATTTCATCACTGGCTACACATGACATATTTTAGTGGCAGTCTGAGAACCTCTTTTTTTCTCTAGTTGCTGATAATATTGTTCTTTTGTTTATAAATAGGGTTTTTAAGCCTTACAGAGAAAACGATTTTTCAGTTTTTGCTTTTGTGTGGAATTAAGCATATCCCCACCTCCCATAGCAAATGTTATATGAATACATGGGACTACAGCATGTTTTTCTTTTCTCAAAAACAAAGGAAAATGTAGTATTTTTTCTTTCCTTCCAAGAATGTGCGTGTGGAGGTGGGTGTTCTAATAAGAAACCTCGAGCAAGTTGTTTCCCACTAGAGTATGTGCCGTTTACCAGGGATTGGCTGGAACGGCTCACTGACTTTGTTGTTCTTAAATCAGGAACAACAGCTTTATTAATGCTTAATTTACCTGCCCAAGGATAGGAGAACTTCCTATTTAAAAAAAAAATTATAGTCATTTACTTCCTAGAAGCACAGGGATAATGAAGGGCACAACAACTACAGCAAAACTAAGACAAATAAAATACTCCTTACATATATTTTTATGTCATACATTTTTATTAGCCAGCAGAAACTTGAATGATGATCATTTTATACCACATCCAGTTAAATGAGAAGTTGCTGGGTAGTCATGACCATTGGTTTCAGGACACCCCATGGATTCTATGTGTCCAGTACAGATTCCAGCTTTTTTAATGAATATTTTTATCCTCAGTTGTTTGAGCTTATTGGTACAAACCCACAAACATGGAGGGCTGATAGAGACAAAAGAAGGAAGAAAAGTGCAGGAAAAGTGGGGAAAGTGAAGACAGAAGGTACCTGTGCCTTTGATCCAGTTACAAAGCTATGAAGACACAGGCACAGACAGAGCCAGAGTCAGATAGAAAACCAGAGGCACACATAGAAACGTTGCATATAGAAAGACACACACACACACAGACACACACACACACACGCCTCTCAAATCCATCATATCCAACTACTTCATGTCAACTTTCCCTTTTATGGACTTGTTCAGAGGAACTACCTGTGCCGCCCTACGGCTGAATGTTGTCCAAAGTGGCACCAAGCTCTTACCCATCGATGAGCAAATCTGCAGGAATTTTTTTCAACTGGTATGTCAAATATATTGTTTTTTTTTCCCCACACTGAAAACCTGCGTTCTCACATTATTTTTATCTGCTCTAAATTATACATTTCTTTATGTATCTTTTTAGGGCTGTGTGGACCACGCATATATCCTGTCTGCCCAGGGCGAGGCACGTGGCTAATCATGTCATGCTGCAGCCAAGGCGAATCTGTGCACCAAGGACTGATGTGCTATTGTGTGTTGGCCACCGTAAGTTTAGCTTGGCTTCAGCCCTTAAAAGCATGGCTGTTTGCCATTCCTCTGCCATTCCTCAGTAGTGAGGGGGACAGAAAGGAGTCAGGGAGACCTCACCTTGGGAATGATGTTCCCCAGGTGGAAGACCAGACCCTCTACTCACTGGGTTGGGCCAGCAGTGCAAAAGAGGAAGTGTTTTCTGTTGTAGATGGACATTTCTGGCATCCTTTGACCTGCATCTCAGCAGCATGAGGAACAAACAGGGGAAGAGAAGCAAGAAAAGTTCTCTTCCAAGACAGCTGCCTAGGGGCTCAGCTCTCTGTAGCTCCGAGCAGCTGCCATCACCAGGGAACAGAAACTTCTGTGTGAGTGCTGATTCATTGCAATAGATCCCATAAAACAAAGAAAGATGGAGAAGGGATAATTCAGAAGAAGTGAGAGAGAAGAGGCCAAGCAGAGGCTCTGGAGAGTGGGAGGGAGCCAGCAGAACACAGGCAAGAGACCCTGCCCGGGGTGGCATCCAGGGGAGAGTCAGGGCTTTGTCTTGTGCAGGCTCACATTCACAATTGCTTTCAGAACTTTCAGATGTGGTCTTGGTCCTGTGAAATAAACTTTTCTAGAGGATCCAGGCCCGGCTGATACATCAGAATGTGTTTGTGATGTGGAGGCATAAATACACACTCATTGCCCCAAGCCCCGGCAGGGTGTTAGTGGCCTATTCATGAGGCGGGGTAGTCAAATGTGATATATGCTGGATACTCTTATGCTGATAGGTATGGGCAAAGGGTAAAATTCTGTGGAAGTGACACTTATTTAACAAGTGACCCTTGTCTGTGGATTTGCACAGATAAAGAAATGAGCCCAGAGGGGAGAAGTTCCTTAACTTCCCTCCCTCCCTCCCTCTGCCACGAAGAAAGACTTCTGAAACCTTTCTGACCAACCTGCAAATCTAGATGATCTATCAACACATGCACATAAGCTTTCTCTTCCTTAGTCCTCCAAATACACCTTTAGTCAAAATTATTTTATAATATAACGTGATAAAAACCAGAACCATGGTTCATCACACCTAAGTTGCTTTTATAACATAGTACGGCATTTACCTCAACTAACATAGATTTATATTTGCACATTATCTTACTCTGTATATCGTTGCTATAAAAGAATACCACACACCAGGCCATTTGTAAAGAAAAGTTTATTTCTTACAGTTCTGGAGGCTGGAATCCAAGGTCGAGGGGTCTACATCTGGTGAGGGCCTTCTTCCTGTATCACTCGAGTCCAGGAGATAAAGGGACATAGGGCAGGGACCTGAATAAGCTGAGTAAACTAAGACCAGGACCTGGATAAACTGAAATAAGCCTCAGGGGAAACTGGAGCACAAGGGATAAAGGACTAATACAATCTGCTGATGGCAAGAAGATTGGCAAGCAGCTGGCAACTGCGTACCTGCATTTTCCAACGTCTGTCTGCCCCTTTCCCATGCCAAAAAGCTGCATAAAAGCTTCTGAATTCAGGTGCTTCTTTGGTATTCTCCTTCTGATACCCCTCTCAACAACCAGGGGCTTTCTGTTCTTTCTAATAAATCACATCTGGTTCCATTCCCCACTGCCGTCATGTTGGCTTCATTCTTCTGTCACCCTCAGGACAAGAGCCCAGAGAGAGAAAACAGGTTACAATTCCATGGTGGAAGGCAGAAGGGAACAAAGAGCACATTGGCAAGGAGAGGAGGGAAGGGGGCTGACCTCCTGCGTGTGTCAGGAACTCTCTCCTGCTATAACTCAGCCACACCTGTCCTACAGTGTTGGTCCATTCATGGCAGAGCCTCAAGACCCAACCACCTCTTAAAGGTCCACCCATCAACACTGTCACACTGAGAATTAAGCTTCCACCACATGAACTCTGGTGGACCCACTCAAACCATAGCACACATTCAAAGAAACAAGAGCAGGGCCGGTGAGATGGCTCAGTGGCATAAGTGCCTGCCTGGCAAGCGCGAGGGCCCGAGTTCGACTCCCGGATCCCACATACGAAAAAGGGGCCGGTGATATCGCTCAGCGGCACGGGCGCCTGCTGGCGCACGAGGTCCTGAGGTCGACCCCCGGTACCCACAAAAAAAAAAAAAAAGAAAGAAACAAGAGCAGTAGTAGTAGTCACAGTATGAATAAAAGCTGTATCTGTTTAACCCAAATTATAAATAAGGAGCAAAATAAAAGATAGAAAATAGGAAGTATGGAGATAGATCTTTCTCAAAGGGGAAGGGGATTAAGATATAGGGGGAGGAGAAAGGAGGAGAGGGAAAGGAGATGAAAAAAGGAATTAAGATGTGTTGTATATATGTACCAACTCCACACAAGGAATATGAACATTAATGTACTACAGACATGTACCAATGAAATTTTCAAAAATAGTGTAACACCATAGGTATAAGATCTTTTTATACAATATAGTTTCATTTTCACCTTCCATTGTTTTATCACTTTATTCTCAAACATTTTATATATACAGGTATTATGACCCTGTAGGACAGTATTGTTACTTTTGCTTTAAAGTAAATTAACTTAAAAAAAAAAAAAAAAAAAAAAAAAAGGCCGGTGAGATGGCTCAGTGGCATAAGCGCCTGCCTGGCAAGCGTGAGGTCCCGATTTCGACTCCTGGAACCCACATATGAAAAAAGGGCCGGTGATATCGCTCAATGGCCCAGGTGCCTGCTGGCACGCAAAGTTCTGAGGTTGACCCCCAGTACCCACAAAAAACCAGAAAAAAACAGTGGAAATATCAACAATAAAATATAACAGACACACTTGAGATCTCTGAGTAATTTCTTTTCTGATCTCATTTTCCTACTTCCTTTACCAAGAATATTTACTACCTGAATCCATTATTCATTGTTTCCATGCATACTTGCTTCCATTAGTTTATGTGTATGTATCCATAAGTGATGTATAGTATTAGTTTTCATATTGTTAAGTCTTCCATAAATGGTATGCTAGAGCATGTATCAATTGATGCATAGCATATTTTATGATGTAATATTATCTTTACACATTCGATTTGTTCTGATATAGATGTAGGTATAACCACTTTATTATTTTTCCATTATAAGAATATTCCAAAATTTCTTTATTGTTCTGACTGTTGGCTGATATTTGGGCTGTTTTCAGTTAGTGATCTTGCCATAGATGGTCTGTATGTGTCCTTGTTTACATTTGCTAGAATCCTCACTGAAGTAGATTTTTTGCCTCATTTTCACCTTTAACAGAAACTAATAAATTATTATTGGAAGGTGTAACAACAGTTGATATGCCAAACACAGTTTATGAGAGTATATAAGCCTACACATATTCCAGCACACGGGATCAACAGGTGTGGATAGGATGACTTTTAATCACAGTGCTTAAAGATTTTTGTTACATGAAACTTGGGCTTTCACATGCAATTCTCCAAATGCAACTGCATTAAGAGCAAGACGAACTTATGAAACAAATATACCAAGAAAGCCTGCACAAGTCCCAAATTTCTTGAGTTAAGGCATCAATGTGCTGTAGAATCATTCTAATCCTTTCTAGTTCCTGAGTTTTACTGCAACATCCTGAAATTATTTAGTATTTAAATTACCATTAAAGGAAGAAACACTGGGAATGTCCTAAGGAAGACTACAGGTCATAGAAGAACAGATGCATCTAACATTGTGTGTCAAGACAAGGGACAGCTCTGCAGACTACAAATTCTTGGCGGGTCTGTCATCACAGTCATAGATATAGAGATGGTGGAATGAAAGCCTGGGTTAGAAGCAAATGCAGCTGATGCAGTTGTAACTAACACATTCACGACCATGATTAATCATCAGACCCAAGATACGCATAGACTCACTTTATGGACTGACAAAGGAAACAATGACAAGTAAACAAGTTCATGTAATTATTTTGAGAGAAATCTTAGTAAATGTTTTGTCTGTACATGTAAAAGAATAATACAAAATCTGCAGTTGAAATGAAAAAATAAAGCATTAGTACGATGGCTGAAAATGCCTATGGTATTTTTACCTTGGATTTCATAATTCTTATACATGTCATTTCATTTTACTTAGAGGTGCATGCTCCTAAGGCACATAAAATAGTACAGTATTTACATATATAAATGACCTTCTACTGTGTAAATTATTCTATAACCTGTTTCCCCTTGAGGATTATGTTTTCAGAATCATGGAGATATGTAGCTCTAACTTATTAATTTTGACTGTTACATAGAATTATACTGGGTAAATACTGTTTATGTATGCATTTACATAAGGGGCATTTAGATGGTCCTATTTTTTGCTATGATGATGCTGTACATGTCTTCCATGCACACGCACCAATATTTCCCTAGTGTGCATGCCTAGAAGTAGACTTTCTGCTCAGTAGGCTTGAGAATCTTCAGCTTTGCCAATGGTTCCTCACACTTTTTGTCTGAATGTGCACCCATCAGAGAATCTGACCACAACTGTTGTACACCTTGGGTATCAGTGATATCATATTTAAAATCCCACCCCCTAATTTAATATACGTGCAATGGTTTTTATTAATGTCTTTAATTTATACTTCGTAATTACTAGCAGTAATTTAACTGCTGCTTCTTGGATTACTTGTTCATATGTTGCCCATTATCTCTCCTACTGGATTGCCCTGTGAGCCTATGTGTGAAGTGTGTGAGTGTTGATGTGTGACTTGTAACAACTCCTTACAAAAGTGGAGAAGCATATACAAATTATAGTCAGCCCAAAAACTGTTTTAATTTCTCCCAAAGTCAAGGTATCCTATTAAATAACCCCATCTTCTACTCTCCCTACCCAACTTAAAGGAAGAATGAAAGACATTTTCAAACAGGTATGGACACAGCCTGCATTTGTCAAAGTTCCAACTGTTTTCTGATCTCTGTAACAAGAAACAGGGAGTGAAATTGCCAGAACTTGGACATTTGCCTTTTTAACAGTTCTATTGAGGCATGATTGGTATACAATAAACCCATATTTAAAGAGAACCATTGGATACTTTTTGACATCTATTTATATTTTTCTGACTTATATGGGAAACCATGATCACAATGAAGAAAAGGAAATGTGCACCCATCAGAGAATCTGACTTCCAAAATCTTCCTCATGACTGCTTAAAACCTCTCCTTCTCCTGTGTCCAGGCAGCCATTGCTCTGCTTTCTGCCCTACAAATACTTTGTATTTTATTGAGTGTGGAATCACATGAGATGCACTCCTTTTTGTCTTGTGTCTTTCACTCAGTAAAGTTACTTGGAAATTCATCCATGTTGTGGAGTATATCACTAGGCAATTCATTTTTATTGCTGACCAGGATTCTATCATATGGAAATACTGTTATCTGTTGATCAACATTTAGGTTGTTTCCACTTTGGGACTAATAAAATAGAGTAGTAATGAATATCCATGTACAAGTATTTGTGCGGATGCATACACCTTCCTTTATCTTGAGTAAATAACTAAGAGTGAGTAGGTAGATTATATGACCGTATCAGTTTAATATTTTCCAAACTGCTAAAAGGTTCTGCAAAGTGGTCACACCATTTTATATTCCCATACATAGTGTATGCTATGAATTCCCCTTTTGACAATATTTAGCTTGGTTATTCTTTTTAGAGTTTGTCATCACAGAAGGTGTGTAAGAGAAAAGCATTTTAGTTTTCATTTGATTTGCATTTACCTGGGGACTAATGATGTTGAGCATCTTTTCACTAGTTTGTATTCTTAGCAGTATGTCTTCTTTGCTGAAGTGTCTGTGCAAACATTTTTTCCCATTTTATTGTTAGGTTGTTTATTTTTCTTACTATTGGGTTTGAGGGTATTTTATAATATTCAGAATTCGAGTCCTTTATAAAATATGTGTTGGATAAATATTTTTGCAATTGGTAGTCATCTCTTCATTTTCTTAATATAATCTTTCAAAGAAGTTCAATTTAAATCAATTTATTCTCTTAAAAATCATGCTTTTGGCAGGGCATGGTAGTGCATGCCTTTCATCTCAGCACTCAGGAGTTGAGGGAGGAGGATTGCCGCGAGTTCAAGGCCAGCCTGGGTTACACAGTGAGCACTTGTGTTGAAAAACAAAAGAAAATTTAAAAAAATTAATCATACTCTTGATATCAGAGCCAAGAAATCTTTGTTTAACACATGGTTACAAAAGTTTTCTCATAAAATTTTGATAGACACTGAGGACTCTGTTGCTCTTGAGTTAATGGTTGTTTATGATGTAGAGATTGGATTGAAATTATTATTTTTGCTTTTGCTATAGATTGGCAATTATTCCTACGTCATTATTGAAGACACTGTACACTCTCTACTGAATTGTCTTTGCTCATTTGTTGAAAATCACTTGTCTGCCTATGTGTGAGTCTATTCCTGGACTCTATTCTGTTCCATTGATCTGTTTATCTTTGCTACACCCTCTTGATTCCCATACTTTTCATGAGCTCTGAAATCAGGTAATGTGAGAAAATGCCTCTCATGACTTCACGCGGATTTGGAATCTCAGCGGAACCCCATAGTACAAATGCACGAGAGTGAATGGAGACAGAGAGGCAGTCTGCTGTGGCAGAAAGACAGTCCACGGGGATGGGAGCAGCCTGGGATGATTGTGCTGACTGATTTCGCCCTTGGCTAGCACTGAGTAACCAGCTCCAGACTCCTACTGTCTCTAGATGGCTGATATCCCTCAGCCAGGCAAGACAGCTTTTCTAATTACAATTCAGCTTTCTGTTGCAATGGCTTTTCAGGTAACCTTCCTGAGATCCGCCTAAAGCACTCTGATGATCTTGGGTGTTCTCAAATAGCTGTTCATATGTTTCTAGATTATCCTTGGGTTTCCTTTGTTTAGGAATAACAGCCATTCATTTTGCAAATTCTTCTTAATTTTTCATTCTGAAAGCTCCAAAGTTGCTGACATGTCATTCTTATATCTGAACACAATATGATATTAGAATTTCTTACCAAGTCTGAGGACAAGGAAACTGAGTTTCAGAGGAGATTCTTTGATAAAGCTTTAGAAATGTTGTTTTCTGGGAGACAACATAACATCTCATATCCTCATTTAAAAGCACAGCATTGAAAGTTGGTACATCATTCATTCATTCATTAATTCATCAATCACTTTGGGGCAACCACTATGTCCCAGGCATTTAGCTAGTGCTGTGGGGATAAAGAAGCTCTGGAAGCTTCCATCTGATGTATTCTAAACCTTTAGAAATCAAGGCCACTTAAAGATACTACCTAAGGATCATTATAATCCAGGTTTCAGAGCCCAGATCCGCAATTTCAGCTCAGATAAGATGGGCACCATCACTGGGAGGAATAGGAGGCTTTTTCTGAGTTAATCAGGCACTTTCTGAGTTAATCAGGCAGAATGCAAGAACACTGGGACTTGGTTGACAAAGACAAAGTCTGAGATAAAGCATCCAAACAGGACCAGATGCAAGAAGTTAAAGGCCAAGCCTTCAAAGGGGTCATCCAGGGTCAGTGAACATTTATAAGAAAAGAATGGCAAAAGAAAGGGGAGTAAAAGGGTAAGGAATTGTCTTACCTCTTGACTGGGGAGGTGGATGTGTAGGAGAGAGAGAGGGTAAAAGTGAATTTGAGACTCAAGGGTAAAAGGTGCTGAATCAAAGTTCAGCCAGTATCACTTTTCCTACCGGGAGGGGTCACCGAGGCAGGGAGAGTCCAGACACTTCCCAGAGAAAGGAAATGAATCAATAAGAGGAGCGCCGTCTTCTGTGATGGATGCAGATTTTGCACACATCATTAAGAAGCATTCCTAAAGGGTAGAGAGATGGGGTTCGCTGCCAAAGGAAGCAAAGTTATTGCCTGGCTAAACTTCATTGTGTGAGTAAGATCAGAGAGCAAAAATGGCAGCCTCTGGTCCTAGACTAGGGAAGGGAAGGTACTGTGGACCCTTCTCTAGGGTGGCACAGATTATTTCTTCCTGGGCTTTGGTTAGGAGATGCCAGTGGCTTCCATGAATATGGAGTCCTGGAAATTAACTGCAGCTGGGAAAAGACAGCCAAGAGGATTGGAAGGGGGAGCCATAGGGGGAGTCCAGGGATTGTCCAGGTCCCAAAGGTAAGCAAGGGCTGCTGGAAGGCCAGATGAAGGTAGGGCTGGTGAGTGCAGACCAGCCTCAACATGGGTGCAGTACCTATAGCCAAGGTGATGTGATTTCAAGGGCACAGAGAGACCCCCTGCCTGAAATAATCTTTCCCACCCTTCCACTAGAGTCCAGCATGCTTTGAAAGTTGGCATTGACTCTGCTCCATCATTAGAACTAAGGCATAGTTCAAGTGTCCCTTGGGAGAGTTAGGTTCCTGTTAAGGGTGAACTGTAGATGTTTTCTTAAGAGTATTGATGGAGGAAGGTGCCATTACGAGAGCCCAATGGAAGAGGAAAGGACACAGGGAAAGAGGAAGGGGTCTGGAAAGCACTGTTCTCAATTGCCAACCAGAGGTCATGAGGACCCAGAACTGCTGGATTCCTCAAACCAAATAAAGGAACACCAGGATGCCCAGTGAGATTTATCTGAAACTAAAATTTCAGTGAGTGTTCTGTATTTCATCTGGCAGCCACAGGCCAGTGGGGGATTCTGTCTCATTCCCCTACTCCCACCCCTCCACTGGCCTTGTAGATCTCCAGAACCTCCACTCATGCAAGCGAGGACAGTTGGGGATGAAGGTGTGATGGAGACGAGGCCAGAGCAAGTAGTGGGGAACACACACAACTGAGGCCTAGAAATATAAACCCCTTAAGGATATGGACTATGTCTGTGCTCTCTCCGTGACCTCCATGTTCTGCATAGTACCTAGCACAGAGAGGATGGCTTAATACAGGTATGTTGAGGTTCTATAAAAATCAGTAATAATAGTAATAATAATAGCAAACATGTGCATAAGATTTAGTATACCTGGGATCTCTTTTAAGCGCATTTCTAAAATGATGACCTGGTATATATGATATGGTAAAAGGGACCTACAAAGGGACTTAGCAAATCAAAGGAGAACTCTTCAGACATTGCCTCTTAATTAATTGAATTCGTCACTTATGCAATGCTTCTTCTTGAGAGGGGGCTGTCCAGTTTTCATCCTAGATGTTATTCCATTTTTAAGCTCTTCTTCCTCCTAAAATACAGAAGTACACACAAGGCTAGTTACTTTAAGAAGACTGCCTTACATGACTTCTGCCACTCTTCCCGTCTCCAGTCCTCATGCCATTCCTACATCCCATTCACTCAGACCTGCTACTGACTTCAGAGCACAGATGCATCATAATGACATGAAGCAATGCAGAGCTAAAAGTGTACCTTGTTTTTAAAATAATTTCTTAGTGCTTTTCCTAAATACAGATGATGTGTTGCTACACAGGCATTAGGATTATCCATGTTTCTCTTTGCCTACACTCACTCAGAGAAGCCTCAAACCTTGTTTTGTATCCTTATGAAAACAAAAATGGGGTCAATGGATTGGATGGTAAACCATGATCATCTCTAGCTTGCTATGAATTGGCTTCAGTTTGCCAAACAGAGCATTTGGAAAGGCTGGAACCATAATATCCATCATATTAGGACCAGAGAAACCCCAGAACAATTTTAAGATTGGAAAAATTAGATTTGGAGCAAGAGCTACTACTTTTTTTACAATTTGGTTTCTTAGGCAGAACTCTCAGGGTTTCTATCTGGGCCCTTCACCACCCCACCCCCCTGCCCCACCCCCATTGTATAATCTCTGGTCACACATGGTTCCTATTCATTTTCATTTAATTCATCAAGGTATTATTTAGTTAAAGCCACTCTCTGTCCAAGAAATTTTTTATGAGCTGACAGTGTAAGCCTGGCGTAAGCCTATTGTTGTAACTAGGGAGTTTCCTTTTCTTTGGACTGAGAAGCTGCCAGTCCTAAGTCAACCCTAAACCAAAGCAGGCTCCAAGAGCTGCCCTTGTCATTTATTTGTGGGATGTTTCTCTAGTTCTGGAACCTAGTCAGCTCTAATGCATTCCCTAGTTGGTGAAATTATTCTCTGGATTTGTTTTTTGGGGGATAGGTGGGTGGGGTTAACTATGGATTGAGCCCTGGGCCTTCACACTGAGCTACACACTGTTTAATATTTATTTTGAGACAGGGTACCACAAGATACTAAGTTGCCGAGGCTGTTCTTGAACTCGTGATCCTCTTGCCTCAGCCTCCTAAAATGCAGAATTACAAGTGTTTGATAGCACTCTGGGCTCTAGGTTGCTTGTGAGGACATTATTCTGATCCAGTCCACAAGTCTAGATTGTCAATCGATAATCTCTTCCTGGAAATACCACCTGGAGTCTGTTGTTTCCTTCTCGTTTCTGCTGCTCCTACCCTAGACCAAAGTCATTTCCCATTTAATGTCATTTCCCACTTAGATGATTCAGTGACTTGCTGGCATAGCCAAATCTTCCTGCTGCCAGGGAAACTCCCTATAACCTTACTCTCTTGTTCTTGGTCCACAGTGACGCTTCTTGAACAAGGAGACATGTGGACTCAAGGGATTCACGGTCAAGAACCAGGGGCTAAGTAGTCATGAGACAAACACATAATATTTACCTAAAAGAAGCAAGGACACCAAAAAACTGGAGGAAAACATTGCTATTTTATGTTCTAAAACTCCATAAAAACATGGATTAACACAAAGTTGTTGTACATGCTAAAGATAAAACAAGAGGCTTCAGGGAAATTCTAAGTTTGTAGGACATTACTTGGGACTAATCCCTCGGGCTCCGAGAATGACGGATTCATTATTTCTGCCATTAGTCTCCGTAGGTAAATCTGGAGAAAGTCAGCTGGTCTGTCAAGTCCTATCACTCCATCCCCAAGATCCTATCCAACCTCTCGCCTCCTACTCACCCACATGGACCTTACTCTCCAGACAGAATCATCATTTCCCAACCTCCATGTTCTTTCTTTTTTCAAAAAAAAAATTTTTTTTTTGTGGGTACCGGGGGTCGAACTCAGGACCTCGCGCTTGCCAGGCAGGCGCTTATGCCGCTGAGCTCTCTCACCGGCCCCAAAAATATTTTTTTATTTTATTGGTGCATTTTAGATATACATAATAATCACACTCATCGTAGGGAATTTATATCTGTACATGATATTTCTTGCTTATTCTTTCTAACCAGAATACCTTTAAGTTTCCATCCCCTTGCCTAACCCAAATCCAGACCTTATAATGCAGATCAATTTTTTTTTCACATATAAACCCATTCTTTGGATGCTTCACAGTCCTTGTCATTGTACTAAGGTCTCAGAGACTGTTAATATAAACAGTTATTGGTTTGATACAATTCCTGAGCCCTTGATATTTGCAGAAATGGATAGAATATTATCCTGCTCTTAGTAAGCACGGAGCAGGGACAAGATAGTGCTCAGCAGAGAATCTAAAGAACTTTTCTGTTGCTAACTTTTTTCTTTACCTCCAACAGGTACCAAACCTTATTTGTAGAATGAGAAGTCAAGGATTGGGGTGAGGGTGTGGATTCATAGTTTTTCTAGATGGAGCTTCTGTTGCAAAAACTAGGAAGAAAGATGGGTAAGTGGGTAGCCTACTGGCTACCTGTGATCATGTTGCTCCCTCACCCCACTCTGCACACCTGCTAATTTTTTGTTTAAGAGCCATAACATAAAAATCTAGAATTTAAGATTTTCTTGAAAAATCCAGACTGGCAAGGCACTCTGAGCTGGTCTCCCCAGCTGCCTTGGCTGCCATCTTGAAAAGGGCATGGCTGTCATTTTACCACTGTCTCCAACACTTCTCATGGAACAGACACAGAGGGCTCCCTGTGAGCACCAAGGCTTGCTATCCTTCTACAGGGGACGGACAGCAACAATTACACATCCCAATTGGGAAGCCATAGGTAAACACTCTCTATAGTTGCCAGGAGAATGAACAGTGGTTAGAGACAGGAAGGCGCCCCAGGGAAAGCCCAGCTGGAGGAGGTATGTTGGGAGAGTCCTTCAGGAACTAAACCACTCAGCCTATTTATCCAGAACTTCATCCCTCAAAAAGCATCACGTATATACACATGTCTGGTATGATCCCGAGGGTGGTCTTCAGACTCTACGGCCCAGCTCGGAGCTTGCACAGCCCTAGTCTCCCCATCTTATCGCCAGCATCCACCTGTGACCCCTGGAAGCACCTGCTTTGTCTCGCTATTGTGATTTGCTCAGAGTCACATGAGAACTCTTCTGGCCTCTGAGCTGCTTGTACTCTTTGATACTTTGTGCAGTCCATTTCAAGGGCTATCAGAAAAGGTCATCCAAGATCAAATCTCTTCTTTTTCTTTGCCAAAAGGGGAACAAAGCCAGGCATCTCCCTTCCCCGGGCTCTGGAATGGGGGTTTGCCCAGCTTCCCTCACCCACCCCCATCTCCAATGAGGCCTCTGGGAAGGGGACTGCTTCACTCCCAAGCTTCTTGTTTCAGTTGTAACAATGGGGAGACCGGCTGATAGAGATCCCCCAAAGATCTGTCTGGCTATCAGGCCAGGCCCAGGACATTCATGGACAGGCCATTCCCAGGGCTTTGGGTTTCAGGACCGGGACATGAGCGAGGAGTGTTCAGAGTAGGCAGAGTCTTCTTCTGGCTGTGCCACTTCATAGCTAAAGTGGCTGGCATCTCAGAAGTGTGGGTGGGTGGGTAGGTGAGGAAGGAGCAGAGACAGAATTGCTAACAGATTGGCATTGTGTTTGGATCTCAGTCTGCAATGAAATCAAAGAGCAAGCCTCCTTTGCTCCCTCAAGGGTGACCACGGAAGAATTCCACCTCATCGTACTCTTGTGAATTTTTCCAAGCTCTCTTTTCCTCTCCCCCACACAAAGCATCCTAAAATTTTAGAATTGGGACATGTCCTTTGGTCTACCAACTCTCCTTGCTTTACATACAGCACAAAGGTAATTCAAAGAGGATGGTGGCTTGGTCAAGGTCACACACTGGAAAGTGACAGGACAAGGATGGACACTGGGCACTTCCAACTCCCTTCGCCATCCCACAGTCCAGGCAGTTCCCAGATTTTGGTCATACCTATGCAACTTTCATTATTCTCAGCACATCTGCAAATACCTGTGCTATTACTTAATACTTTTTTTTTTAACCAGGCCCTTTCTTACTTAAATGGAGTGGTTTTTAAAGGAAACTGTGTCACTAATGCCAGTGGAGAAGGAGCATTGCCTGCCTTCAATATTGGAGACTAAAAAGGCAAAGGTAAGTAATAGAAAATGAAGCAGTAAGCTCGAGGGTTATTATGCTCTGCTGAGAGCTCTCATTCCAAAATCTGTGTCTTTTGGGTTAAAATAGGAGCTAAGGGTTTGAGCAGAATGAGAAGATGCTAGTGCACTCTGTGGCATTCTCCTGGAAAGGGACAGAGGAGTTGAAATGGGAGCAGCTCTTCTGCAGACAGGCAGTACATCTCCAAGCATATCATGGCTTTGTCCTCATACCTGCGGTGTCTGCTCCTCACTTTGGAATTTCTGCCCCAGATTATGCTGCCTTCAGGAGGTGTAAGGAGCCCTGGCCTTGCCCCGTCTCCTTCTCAAGGGTTGGGCTCTGCAGATACTATAATAGACTCAATACTCCTTGCACATATCAAAAAATAAGAGCTGTGGTTCCCATGGAGGAACACATTTTGAAGTTGATTTTTCTGCCTGTTGGTGGGATTTCTTGCAACTTTTTGATTGAGAACATCCTGGTGAGAGAAGCAGGGTAAAGAATTCTGGTGTCTGAGACAGAACACAGCGAAATTCTGTGCACTAGATCTGCCCCTACCCCTGCTGAACACCCCCAGTGCCATGTGTGACAGACATCAGTGATGACAGGGATAAACAGGGTCCCTCCCTTGGGAGAAAATCAAACAAATGTTCTATGTGTGAGATGAAACTCAGACTCCAAATGATATCAAGACCATTGCAAGCATAGAAGAGGTGGTCCTTCCTCTGCCACCTCTCTTTTCTCAGTATTGCCACCACAAAGAAAGACCCAGTCAGCAAATGGCTTAGTCGCTTAGCAAATTCCACTGTGCTGGGGCAGGGGCAGGCATGAATAATGCATCATAGTGGATCACATCTGACTTGGAGCAGCTTCCCAGAGTTGAGACAAGGTTCATTCCACAAAAAGGTGTCAAGGACCTACATGACATGTACATGAGAGTACTGTGAATGTTCTGGAAGCTTACAAGAGAGAGTGAGGGCAGGAGCTTGAGGTGGCAGGGGAAGCTTCCTGGAAGAGGTGGGATTTTCCCCATACTTCCTTCTCCCTGTTTTCCTCCGGTCTTCCTCCTTGCCTCCTGCCCTTGCCCAGAATGGTATGGAGTTTACAGTGGGGGAGAACTGGGGATATGGCTCTCACTCCCATATGTGGGCTGTGCAAGCTCCCCAGAAGCCTGCAGAGGTGGGAGCTGGCCAGATGGACAGTGCCCACACTGTTGCCCATGAGGTCCTCAAAGACAGATTTACCACTGGCCACATTCTCCTTGTAGCCCACTCTCCCCTTATGGCCCCAACCAGCCATTCCCAAGGACTAGTGAGGGAGGGAGGGCTCAGGAAAGGCAGGTGGAGCAGCGTCACACATGAGATCCTCTATAGGGGCTTGGGACTTTGTAGGGTGGCTTTGGCAGACCCTGCTAGCCAGCTGCCATCTCTGCTTATAGAAAGCCCCTGGCAGAGGCTGGAGACAACCTGACCCTAGAGCAGCTTTCCCTACCCTGTGACTTTCTCCACCTCTCCACAGCTGTCTTGGAAGGTAACATAAAACAGTAGGACTTTAGCCTTGGGACAACCAAGCTACAGGGCCCAAAGCAGGTGCTTCGAAGAGATCAAAAGATGCTAAAAAACAAAAAAGCTCTGGGTGCAGGCAGGGGATTCTGTAAGCTGAGAACCCAGAGTTGGGGTCACCTGCTACCAGTCACTGGGAAAACAGGTAGACTGAGTTAGGGCAGGATGCTGAAAATACCTGTGACTGACCCCACCCTCCCCACCAGTGTCATCTCACTGCAAACTGTGTAGAGGGAGGAAGGGCTGGTGCAATGTGACAGAGAAAATTAATGTTAAAACCAAATTTGAGCCTGGAATTCCTTATTCTAAATCCAGTTTGCCTGGGGAAGTCTGGGCCAGGGTGGGGCAGTAGGGAATTTGGTCAGACTGAAATACAGTGAAATACTCCACCGTGACCACAGGAGCTGGGCAGAGACAGCCACCTCAGGATGGCGTGTGGTTGCTTAGGTTGTGGGTTCTGCACAGGTGTGGCTTCTCACCTGGGCTGAACAGTACCCCAGCTCTAAACTGGAAGACCAGAGGGCAGGTAGAGGCAGTTGTAAGACAATGCTCGATACTCAGTGAAACTCAAAGTGCACCAGAATTGGGTGATGAAGTTGATGTGGTCTGCTTGTTGGTGAAAATAGAACTCCAGGCCAGGCATCTGGAAGCTCTCAAGCCTCCAACCCCTAGAGCACCCGTGACAATCGGTAGCATACTTGTTAGCACTGAGGCCCCAGGTGTGGTGGTAGTAGCTCATGTGGTGGTTTGATGGGAAGATCACTGATGGGCAGGCAAACAGCATGAGTTTTACTCACACCTTGGCCATCAACCTGCTGTGTAACCTCGGACAAGTCACTTGCCCTTCTTCGGTTTATTTCATCTGTCTAGTGAAAGGGCTGGAGCAGATGAAATCTAAAGTCTTCCCCAGTCTGGGTGAAAGCATCTCATGTGTCCCTCTGTAAGAGCACCCTGGTGACCATGTCCTGGTGTTGCCCCTGGAGCTGAGTTTGCATTAGAAGTGGCACCAGCTTGGCCAGTGAGTCTCAACATTTCCTCTGCTATGTTCACTGGCTTTGAGTGAAGATCTCCATCCTACATGGGGAAGGAAGATGAGGAATGCGGCACGGCTGCAAGTGTGAGCATGGAGAAACAGCGAATGGAAGGACATGATGGTACCGGGAGCCAGGAGGTACGGAAAGACTCAGGGGGCAGGGCCACAGCTATGGCATGGAGGGATCGCAGCACATGGGATGTGAAAGGAGCATGCAAGGCTCTCTCTTGTCTTCCTGCCTTTCTGGGGGCTGCACCTGCCCTCTCCACGTGTGATGGTCATGTGTCCTGTCAGTAAATGAGGGCTGAGAAATGACTGTGCCCAGTGCAGTGCTTGGGAGATAGAAAGATGACCAAGGATGCTCCCTGGATTTGGGAGGCAGAGGCTTATATGATTTCAGAAAAAGAATACAAAAGCATGTTTACTGTATTTACAATGAAAAAAAATTAATCACAACAAATAGAACACTTTAAAAGGCAGAAATCCACCCCCCAAAAATTCCCAAATCCAGGACGATAACAATCATTAATGAACGTCTTGACCTCCCTATTCTCTTCAATCACTCTTCACATGAGAATGACAAATTTGTAGATTCTGAAAAGTTTTGTGCACTTCTTATGGGGGAGAATTTCTATTCTGATAAGGAATTGAGAGAACAGACTTCTTGCCTTACAGAGTCACACATCCAATCATCAGAACAGCCTTCTGCACGGACCTGCTCTTGGCTTTTTCAGTTTCAACTTTGCTCCCTTTCACCACCTGTATTCTTCCGGGGAAGAAGCCAGAGGCTGTGTGCATACTATAATCTGACTCCTGGTCCAGCGACCTCTGTGCAGTCACACATGGATAGATGTCCTCCTGGAGGCAAGTCCTCCGCTGGAAAAGTTGGGAACCTCTGAATGGACTGAAGGGACCCTCAGCTCCACGGCCACTCCAGTGCCTGTCCACATGCAGGGGACAGCAATGAAATCACTTGACAAATTGCAAGGGATGAAAATATCCTACTCCTGCAGAAGTCTCAAAAGCATACCACCATGTAAGAGCACGACCAGGACCTTTCCCTGGTGGGGTCTTGGTGGGGAGAGTGTGTGACCATGCCCACATCCTGCAGCCTTCCCCTGCCATCCACTCCATTCATGGCAGTTCATAGCTCCTGCGTGACAGTCCAGCCCACTGAACTCGTTCCTTTGGCAAGGGTCTGCTCCTCCCTAAGTCTGGTTCTGGTAGTTATTTATGTGAGATTTACTGAGAAAACAGTTGAATGACTATAAAGATGAATTCACTGCTGAAATAGAACATTACTGGATAGACTAAAAAACTGGCTTTAGAAAGAGATACTGGGATGGGAGAAAGGAGAAAAGGAAGGGAAAAGCAAATGTGTGTGTGTGTGTGTGTGTGTGTGTGTGTGTGTGTGTGTGTGTAATAGTTAAGATAGTTATACTACTAATTTCTCTTAGTTCATTGAAAAGAAAGCTTTGTGCTAATATAATTTGGACAATTAAATTCCTGTATCTTGTGCTCTGAGTAACTAATTTAAAGATAACAATGTGCAATGTATTAACCATTGTTAATCTATTATTTTATTTTTTTCTCTTTAAAATAAAAATTCTTTAAAACTGGCTTTAACTGAATGTATTTTATAGATTCAACAACAGAGAATTGGTAACCTGTGCCACTGTCCTGTCATTGAGTCCAATTTTACGAATATGTTACTAGTGGCTTAAACAGATTTTATTGATATGTTAAATGAATAAAAAGTTTACTGTACCAGCATGATCTCATTTTAAACCTAAAATATGTGTGGATATGTATGTATCTAGGTATCTATATAGCTATATGTGCATCATCACAGGGAACATTAAGCATGGAAACACATCTGGAGGGTTGTATGGCTTGGTATTAGTAAGAGTAGTTGCTCTGAAATGATGGTATGACCCCTTCTGTTATGTTCCTCTTCTATGATCATCATGGTACTGTTGTATTGCGATAATGAAATATAAGTAGATTTTTAAGAATGTATAGTTAAAAAAAGAAGCTAAAATATCTTCTCTCTTCCTCTACTCAGCCAGTCACAAGTTAATAAAAGAAACCTGGCAATTGAAGGTTAAAAGATAGTGACTCAAAAACAAGAAAAATGAGTTTGTGTGTGTGTGTGTGTGTGTGTGTGTGTGTGAAAGAGACAGAGGCAAAGGGACATAGAGAAAGAAAATGTATTTATGTATGTAATTATATATGAGAGAGAGTGTAGAGTGAATGTGAGTGCGTGTATGTGTGGATTGTGTTTGTGTGTGCAGTATGTGTGTAACTGTGGAGTGTGTGTACGGTGTGCATTTGTGAGTGTAGTGTACATGCATGTGGAGTGTGTGTGCATGTAGAATGTGCATGTGTGAGTGTAGAGTATGTGTGTAATGTGTGTAGATCATATGTGTGTGGAGTGTGTGTGTGAGTGTGGAGTGTGCACATGTGTGAAGTGTGTGTGTCACAGTACGGATGAGTGTGGAGTGTGTACATGCACTGAGTGTGAGTGTGTGGAGTGATGTGTGTGGAATGTGCATGTGTGAGTGTAGTGTGCGTGAGAGTGTGTACACAAGTGCGCTCAGGGGCTTGTGTGTGGGCTGTGCCCACAGAGCCAGCCTGGTCCTGACACCCGTTTTCCCTCTGCCAGGTCCCTGAGAGCCTGTGGAAACGTCTTCAGCATGCGCTCGGGTCCAGCCTCCGCGCACAGGCTCGCAGCGTGTCAGCCGGTCTCCCTGTGCTGGTACAGAGGCCCCAGATAAACAGCGCAGAGGGGAGAAGCGTGGATTGGTTCACAGCTGGGCGGTTTCAGTCTCTTCCCAGTTTGCCCATTTACTCAGGCAGCGGTGAGACCCGCATCACACGGGGCGCATGGCAGGGGAGGGTGCTCCCCTCACTGCAGAGGGAAGCAGAGAGAGACAGGGTTCCAGGGTACGCCGGCAGTGACGTAACTTCCTTCCCATAGGCCTCACCACTTAGAACTTCCACCACCACCTCTCATCAGCACTGTCTGGGAACAAAGCCCTAGCACGGGCCTCTGGGGTATACTGGATCAAAATTATCACAAGCCACAGGGTCGGTGGGGGGGGAGGGAGATACAGAGCCCCATGTGGCTCTGTGATGCTGCCACTCTAGGTAAGGGGCATGTTTTCTCCCTGCCCTCTGAGGGTCTTTGGAGACAGGGATAGGTCAGGGCTCCCCTCCTTCTACCAGTGAGAGCCTATGAAAGGAAGTGTGCTTGGCTTTGGATGCCACAATGGAAGGGAACCACAGGTGAACAGATGCCTCCAAGCTTCCCCACTGCCACCCCTACACTACATGCAGACCGCTATCAAGCTTCCAGTCCAGGGAAGCGGGTCCACGGTCACTTTCCGGACTCTCCTTTTCCCACCCACCACACATATGCACAGCTGTTCTCACTGCACCCCGCTGACCTGTGCTGGAGGACAAGTCTGGCTGAGGGGACAGGGCTGCTCTGTGCAGTTGACGTCCTCTCTTCCCCTTCCCTGGCATCCAGGATTTCTGACAGGCTCCCTCCACAATGGAAGGAGATGGAAGGTGCCTCCATTTGGGGTTGACGAGGCTCTGAGCTCCTTCTTGGGCCCTAAACATGCCCCAGGACTGATGCTGTGGTGTCCTTACAAGTCTACCTGATGTTGGACTAGGACAGTCTCACCTGCCGGTGTTTCCTGGTCACTGGAAACCACTAATGTTCTATTTGCCTCTGTATCTACTATTGGTGGCAACAAGGATGAGGGTCACAAAGCCAGCCTCAAAGGTGCCTCGCTGTGCTGGAGCTTTTTCCCACTCAACTCAAGTCTTCCAGGAGGCTTCAACAGAAGCACAGTCTTCCCTCAACCAAAAGGGCTAGGGTGATTCCATCATCTGCCCATCAGTGTGGACACCTGAATTTACAAAATAGTAATTGAGTCCATGGCTCAGGGCAGATGGTGTGCTTGGCCCTAGAGAAACCACAGAAAACCACACAGAAAGGGCCTGTCCTCCATCCCAGGGATCTCTGCTACCTGTGGTTTGAAGGACACATGCATGAGGCTTCCCCAAGCACTGTATGGCCAGGTCACCAAGTTCTCTGGATCACTATCTCCCTGCATATGGGTGGGGACCTTGCCTCCATCTTCATCACACTGCTTCTCTTACCCTCCACTGTCCCAGCGTCCCACGGAGTAGACGAAGAAATCGCAGAACATGTGGCTGAGATTTCTTTCCCAGCTTGGCAGCCCCCCACACCTATAGGCATAAGGCCTGGTCACCCTCTTCTAGCAGTTTGACACACATGCACCTTTTATAAAGTCCCGGGAAGAGAAGAGGCCCTGCATGGGGTGAAGGTTCAAGGAGAGAACTGCATCATTTTGGGGGGGCTGATGATCATTCTCATACTTGATTCTCTGAGATCATTGCACACTCTCTGTCATCTTTTAGGTCATGTCTAAAATTCTTTGTCCTTCACGAAGCCTTCTGGAACTACAATCCCAGAGGGTGCACACACCTAGATGGAACACGCTGAGGTCCACTAGCTGAGCCTCCCTTGCATCTCAGGCCAAGCTAGGGCTCAGGGTGAGAATACAGGTGCTGTCCCTCTTTTCTTTACTTTGGATCATTCTCACTGCCAGTCCAAATCCCATTGAGGGTGACTCTTACCCAGACATGAGACATCAGTTCCCAATTTAGGGAGAGCACCTCTGCACACTTACATTATTATTGTTTCCTGAAAGATAAGACTCCCTTAGTTTTCTTTTCCTTGCAGCCGAAGTCTGCCTGTGGCCAGAGGCTGAGGAGCCATGTTCTTACATCGTTTGGTCACACAGATGGTTTGGGACAATCCATTCAAGTCAGATTGGGGCAGTGGGATATTGCTGACAGGGTTATTTGTACCTGACATCTTAGGGCATCTTTTAAAAAAAAAACTGCTGCATTTTATGAATAAGTAGACCTCTGTTTTATTTTTTAAGTTCTTTTAAAAACCTGTCTTTTGTTCATTGCGAAAACTTTGGAAGATTTCACAAAGCACAGGTATGCACGATCATCTGCCACAGCCCCACCAACCCGAGGTGGTGACTGTTGCTGTGTGTTCTTCCATGTGGACAACAACTCTGTTCCCTCTGCACACATGCATGCAGGAGTTCATCAGCTGCCTGGACACCCTGCTGCCCAGCCCCCCAATTCTCTACTGTGTAGAAGTTCTCTCACTGCTTCCCTCCCTGCAAACAGACACACAGAGAAGACTTCTAAAACTGAGGTGCTAGTACAGGAGGTATATTGCAATCTACATATCTTGCTTAATAGCGCGTCAAGGGCAATCCCTGATTTATAATTAAACACATTTGCAGCAGGATTGTCTTCACTGCATAGCATTTATCACACAATTGTACTGCAACTGAGTTAACTATTCCTTCATTCATATTCATTCAGGTGGCTTCCAATAATATTATTCAGTTACAAATATCATCACAACCACAATCTTCACACAAAACAGACCATTTTGAATATCTCTGATGGCTTTCTTCAAATTTATCCCCAGAAGTAAAATGACTGGGTCAGAGGGAATAGGCATCTTTACAGATCAGCACATGTCTCGTAGAGTTCCAAGAGGCCCTCACTGAGTGGAGGGGCAGTGAGATGAAGACAGCTCTAGAAGTGGTGAAGAGGGGGTCGAACAGACCCTGAAGGTAACAATCGCTTCCCAGCAGTTGGTAGGTGCCCAATAGGGAACTTGAGCTCCACTGGAAAGTGGAAGCAGAAAAGAAACTCAACAGAGTTGTAATCAAATCCCTCAAGAAAGAGCAAGCTTGGTAGTGGCTGGAATCATAGAGTCCAGGCATTTTGAGAATCAGAAGCTCCCAGGCCCGGGGTTTGCACCTCACCAAGACATGGGGCAGGATATGGGAAAACATGCCTTGTGGGATTTGCCAATGTGTTGCTACCTGCCAAACTCTATCAACCAGAGCTTCAGAGAGACTTTCGGCTTCTGAGAAGACAGAAGACTTGAATCTTCCATCACAGCCTTGGTTTACTCTTCCTTGGTGACCCCCTGCTTGAATGCTACTGCAGGAATCTCTCTGCACCTCTCCTCTACCATCAGCCTCTCTTTGTATCTCCTTAATCCAGTTATCTGGCAATGTGTGTTGCACAGGGTTTATTGTATGCCAAACACTAGGCAGCATCTTAGGGTTGGAAAAATGAGTAATGATCATAAGTCTAAGAGCCTATTGATAAGTATGAACACATTAACTGACTTATAGATCACTAAAATACAGTTGATAATTTTTGTGTCTTTCACATGTATATTCTTAGAGTAATACTTGGCAATTGTGGGTAGTTGAAGAATACTAGTTGAGTAAACACGTACTTGGAGAGTTGTGTCTCTCAAGTACAACATCACCTGGGGTACTTTTTAAAAGCTTTAATTATAAATAATTCTATAATTTATATATTAATTTATTTGTAATTTATATATGATGAAATGTACAATTAGATGGTTTTTAGTGTCATGACACAGCTATGCAGCTATCTCTGCCATCTAAATGAAAACATTGTGAGCACTGCCGAAAAAAGCCTCTTTTTCCTCAGTACTTACTCTGATCTCGCTGGCACCCTGGTCTTCAGTGTCACTCGCTATCTGTGTCCGTAGCTTTATCCCTCTGGGTATTTCATATAAAAAGAAATGATACACTCTGTAGGCCCTTTGTCTGTCTTTTTCACTGAGCATGAGGTTTTTGATGCTGATCTGTGTTATAGCACATATTTGTTCTTTTTAATTGTGAGTAATGCTCCACTATGTAAAGAGGCCAGTTTGTCCATCAGTTCGTAGGAATTTGGGTTGTTTCCACTTTTTTGGTTCTTCCAAATAACGCTGCAATGAACTTTCATGTACAAATCTTATTGCAATAAAGGTTTTCATTTCTCTTGAAATTTTTGTGCCACCTCAGGGTCCTTCGGGTCAAAGACGAAGGAGGCATTTACGGAAAAAGGGCTTTGCTCAGGTAGATGAAGCTCAAAAATATCATAACCAGGCTGACAAGCCGTGATTCTACTTGTCCACTTTCTAAGAGAGCAGCGCCATGAGTCTCGCTCCCTTTTCCCTGCCTTGAAGGGATAGATGCTGCATGTGCTGTTTTTGATGCCTATTTTTTCACTTAATATATTCTGACTGCTTTGTCTTCATTTTGTTTTGTTTGTTTTGTTTTGTTTTGTTTCTGTGGTCCTGGCTATTGAACCTGGGGTATTTATACGGAGCAACACCCCCCTTCTCCACCTTTTTTTTTTTTTTTTGGAAACAAAAATCTGTTAAATTGCCTGGGCTGGCCTCGAACAGTATTTGCCAGCTTCCTGCCCAGCCTCCCAAGTGCTGGGATTACAGGCAGATGGCACTGCATCTGGCTTGTCTTTTATTATTCATATTTGGTGGCTGTGAATTTTTCCATAATCACGATGAGTTTTAGCTACATCCTTATCAATGGGCATGTAATTTGTTCCAAAATATTTTTATACCTCTTAAAAATGCTCTAAGGAACACAGACTTAATTGATTTAAATATATCATTGAGTATTTTTGTAGAATATGTGAAAATACTTTTTTTGTGGTACTGGGACTTGAACTCAGCGCCTCCATACTGAGCTACATTCCCAAGCCTCTTTTTATTTTTATATGAGAGGTTTTCATTAAGTCACTGAGTTCTGCAGGCTGGATCTTCTTGCTACAGGCTTGAGCCACCATGCCCAGCTGAAAATATTTCTTCAAAGAATATTTGGAGGGCTTTCATGGGCACTAGCTGTTGCTTCTGGGAACTTTAATCCAGTTCACATTTCTAACAGCACTGCAGCTTTTCACATTTCCAATAAGACTGTGTCTTCTGAAAACAAACAAAACCCAAAATGTATTAATGGCATCTTTTGGAATAAAGCCACATCCCTGGGTAACTAAGGCTGCCAGTGAACGTCACATATTCATGGTCTGCTTACATTTTCTTTTGTAGGCTCCTGCATTGGTCTGGGGAAGCATGAGGACTGCACCGCCCTCCCCATCACCCTTTCCCTGGCCTGCCCCACCTGGCCCAGTGGACCCTCCAGAAACGCTTCCTCCTCACTCACACCTTGGGCAAGTGGCTGGCAGGATGGCAGCTGGGCTGCCACACCTGCCTCCTCAGTAAGGCCAGAAGGCCACTCCCATGGCATAGGAAATATCTTCTACTGCCCACAGACTGCCAGGACGCACCGAGGCTGACTCCACTGACATCGAAACCAGCAGGCTCCCAGCTTTGTTGGATCGAGTTTTACGACAGGATGAAAGTGCAGGCTTTTGGAGCTCCATGTTTTGGCACTGGCATCCTTTATCGGAAGGGCCAGCACGTGGGTGGCAATACCCAGCTGTTCTTCTTTCCCCTTAGAGTCAGAGCAAAGGAAATGAGATCAAACTGTAATAGAAGGGATGCCAGTTAGACAAAAGAAGGAGCCGATGGCCGAGGCAGATCGTGGAGCACAGCACCTAAGGAAGTCTTTGATGAGGAGGGGGCATCTGGGCTTCACTGGATCCCTGCCGGGCAGCAGGGGATGGGCCTGAGCCTGGCCTAAGGTGATAAGCTCTCGCTGAGCCCTGAGCACCCCTGCTTCCTGCATGCCTTCTACCACCTGGCAGCTTGAGGACCTTTCTTGGAACGATGAGATATAACACCCTTTGGGTCTCTCTACTTCATGTTAGAATAAACAATACCACCTGAGGTGAGACAGCAAAGATGGGAAATGGTATCACTGAAGGCTGCCTGCATCTCAAGATCTGGGCTTGGGCTTTAACAGCTATTTAAAAATCTTTATGACGGCAGACAGAGAAATTGAGGCACAGAGAGGTCTGACTGGTCCAAGGTCACACACTGAATGGCAAACCTGGTACCCACATTCACATGTGTTTTGACTCCAATGTTCCCCTCAGTGAAACCACATAACTGTGGAAGTAATAAGACGTGAGGGTATTTAGGGGTATAAAACATTTACATTGAATAATTACCAGATTGCTTGCTTGCTTTCTGGAGTTTAAATCCGTTTTCTTGATCCAAGTAGAGCAAGATTTGCATAGTTTTCCTGAGACTGGACTTTTTTCTCGGATTGTCTTTTGGTTTTTCACCCCTAACCTTCCTCTCTTCTCTTTCTCTTACTTATCTTGCCATGGGGGTGATATCATGTGGGGGCGGGAGACATGGGTAGGGGTGCTGTCCTACTTATTACCTGGAGGTCTTGTGCAAGTTAATAACTTTCTCTGTGCTTTCATTTCTTCGTTTATAAGACGGGAATACATATAGCATCTTTCTTAACTTGCATATAAAGATTAAATAATTGAAAAGGTTTAAGCACTTAGAATAATACCTGGAATAATAAGTTCTAAAATAGTATTAGCTATCAGTATTGAAGTGGAAATAAAAACCTGCATATATGAGAAAAATAAAACAGTATGCTTCAATTGATATTTCCTTCTTGCCTGCCTGCCTTTCTCCCTTAATTACTATTTATTAAAAATCCACTGTATTGCAATACCTGGCTGAGTTATATTCTAAGCCTATATTATATTCTTTCTTGCTAGACCAGGTAGTACTAATGGACCTCTGTGGAACATTAGCAGGTTTTTTGCTAATAGTTGAAGACATCAAGAGATAGAATTGACCAGCATGTCAGAAATATAAGGAATTATAAGTCTAAGCTAACAGAGATGAGCAATATGGGCCCTGAGATAAGCGGTGTTGAGAGTTCCATAGCCTGTGAGCCGGAGAGCCACCCAAGCCCATGGTTCCGGGCATCTCATACTCCCTTTCCATAAATACTCCTATTTTTGCCAACCAACCTCCCAGGCCAGTGCTATGGAGTCACTGATAGACCACATACTGCTTCAGCATCTTACACAGCCCATTGCATGCCAAGTGTTTCCATTCAGCTTCTCTCCTACCCCTTTCTTACAAAACTCTATTCTCTGGCCATGTTGGCAGTGATGGGTGCTTGG
The DNA here is from genome assembly GCA_028451465.1 of Erethizon dorsatum. Lineage (NCBI taxonomy): Eukaryota > Metazoa > Chordata > Mammalia > Rodentia > Erethizontidae > Erethizon > Erethizon dorsatum. Next base: position 29,476,664 of record CM051831.1, read on the forward strand.
GAAATGCCTTGTATCCCACACCAACAAAATCCAGCTTCCAATCATGGCACGTAGCTTTTGGGAGTCCCCTGTATCCTAGCAATGCTGCCTGGCCTGGTATTGGAGCTCTCTGCCATCCTTTGAGGTGCTGGCCCTCTGGGACTAATGACAATGGCCTGGTCTCTGACCTCAACTGACTCCTCCCTCTCAGTGGTCTGCTGATTTACAGGCAAATCTGAAGCCATTTCTCTGGAATAGGAGTGGAGGTTACAGCATCCCCCAATCTCCAGAGCTTTCAGGGGCTGAAACAGAAATTAAAAAAAAAAAAAAAAAAAAAAGCCATGCTTATCACTTTAGCTCTCTTTTGGAACCATGGCCTGCTGGATTCTTAAAGCCTATCCATTTAACAATAAAGAGAAGCCTGGGTCCTAACCAGCTCTGACTCTTATTAGCTGTGAGACTCTCAACAAGTTCTTCACTTCCCTGGGCCTCAGGGTATAGCTAGACATTTCTCCCAACCTCCCTAGCTTGATCTAAGGCAGAGTTTGCCCCTTAGTATTCAAGCCATTACCAGGAATTGGTTGTTACCAACCGTGTATCCAGGACTCTGCCAGGGAAAGTAAACAGGACTTCCCAATATTTTTAATATAATGGGGCAAATATAAAGAGATGTATGCAGGGCTCCAGGGTACACAAATGAGATGATTTGCTAGCAGAGGCATCAGGCCTTCCTATTCAGTGGGCTGAAACAGCTTAAGGCCTGAAGGTCTTGAGAGAGTCTACAAATGATTGTGGCACCCTGGTTGGGAGGTATTACTGAAGGATCAAGAGGTTCTCTACGCTCTTTGTCATCCAGAAGTTTGCAGTCTAATCAGGACTGTGTGATACTCAAGCAGCCTTGAATAGGGAATGCAGCACTTAGCAAGGGTGTGGAAATTCAAGGATGGGCACCATTGGTCTGAGGAAATGGTCTGTGCAGGCTACCCAGAAGGATGGGCTCCACTCAGAAATGGCAGGGTTGGATTTTGTTAGCATCACAACAGGTGAAAGGCAGAGAGCTACAGAGGATGGAGCCCCACATGGAGAAATAGGAGTCCTGATTTCACTTTTGTGTCAGCTCTTTATGCATTTCTTATTTGCAAACCATGCCTGTAGGACCTGCAAAGCTAAACTCAAAGGCTGCAGTGAAGTCCAAATGAGGGCATGAATATAAAGATGTGAAGCACCTTGTTAATTGCAGGGTTACTTTAGCCATAGATCAAGAAAACTATGTAGGCTGTGTGTTCATAAAGATTTGTTTTCCCTGTTTGGTTCACTGATGGATAAGGGTTCAGAACAGTGGCCAGCTTCCCAATGAGATCCAATGAAAGAGAAAAGGGCTTCTTTTCTTCTTCCCAGCTTCTGATCTGGGACAAAACTAGGCCTTTGCAGTTGGTGATGTCACTCTCCACTGGAAATGGGATGAGGTCATGAGGCATCCCAGGGCAGCACTGAGATGAGAAGAGAGACAGGGCTACAGAAGGACAGGGAGCACCCTGACCTTTTTAAGACACCTCCTGAGGTCTCCTGGGAAAGAGCTGATTCAGCTGTGGAGCTGCAGTGGGCAGAGCTGTCCAGGAAAGGGAAAGGAAAGGAGACAGGTGTGTGCAGCCCCTCTGAATCTCTATTACTTAGGTGAAGCTGGGTTCCAAAGGGACAATTTCTTGAGGTGAGGACTTGGTCCAGTGGGAAATCCTTTGGTGATGGCCTGCCTCAGCCTCCCTGGAAACCCAGGCTTCAATCGGCACCACCATCTGAGAGACACAACCCTGATCCTGACTGAACATAAGGAGACCGGAATGAGAGGCTGTTAAGGATGCTATCTCGTCAGGTGAGTTATGTGACTGAGTCTGCATACTGAAGAAGAGTTTAAATCTGGATGCACTTAGAACTTTATTCTTTTTTTTTTTTTTTTTTTTTGTGGGTACCATGCGTCGACCTCAGGACCTCACGAGCCAGTAGGTGCCTGTGCCACTGAGCAATGTCACCCGCCCTTTTTTCGTATGTGGGTGCCAGGAGTCGAACTCAGGCCCTCGCTTGCCAGGCAGGCGCTTATGCCGCTGAGCCATCTCACCAGCCCAGAACATTATTCTTCTCTGAGTTTTTTATTCTGTTATTTTCTCCCTTCTCTTAAGATCGTAATAAAGACATGATTACCTGGAATATATACCAGGCTGGTCTTATGTTCGGCAAGAGCCAGAAGAGGATGAAATTGGAGCCAAAAGGAGAAAGAGTGTGTGCATGAGAAGGGGGTGGCTGCTGCCTCTCCTTGGTGGCCTGTGTCCCCTTGGGTACCCAGTCTACATCTCTCCTCCCATTTCCTCCACCCCTTCTGTCCACTCTGCATCTGAGAGGGAGATCATGCCCTTCAGCTGGGATGCTGGTGACCACACAGCAGGATTCTGGTAATCAATCTTCCCAATGAGTCCATTCGAGGTACAAGGACATGTGGTCATTTACTACCTTTCTAGGGGCCTAGACAATGACTCAGAGCCTGTGCTCTGCATTAAAAATTGTTCACTCTGCCTGGGAGCACTGACTTTGACCTTAGGGAGCAGAAAAAGAACTTCTTAGCAGACAGAAACTATGGAGAGTCTGAATTGGAATGGAGCTTCAAAAATGACAGGACAGCCCGGCATGGTGCTGCACACTTGTAATCCCAGCCCTTGGGAGGCTGAGGCAAGAGGATCACCATGAGTTCGAGGACAACCTGGGCTAGATAGTGAGGCCAGCCTGAGGTACATAATAAGACCCCATCTCAAAAAACCAAAAAAAAATAAAAATAAAAAATAAAAAATAAGTAAGGAGAGGAATACATGGGCTTCCCAGGGGAAGAGGAGAAAAAGGGTGATTTGACATTTATTAACTATTGGGTCCCCACTTTTCCTGCTCTTTACATTTTCTCATAACTTTCAAAGTTAAGTGTTTTTATGTTCATTTTATAGATGAGGAGACTGAGATTCAGCAAAATTTTTGGACTTGCCCAAGACTTTACAACCATTAGCAGCCTCTGCAAAGCCTGAGTTTTTGTGCTCTTCCTTCTCTTCTGAGAGAAAAGTAGAATAAGATTCTGCATTCACAGCCACGCTCGTGCTGTTTGTGACACCCTGATGTCACACATGGACATGTGTGACTGAGCCGGGGTGTCATCCCCAGAACTCAGCAGCACATCCGTCAGTGGTCTTCAGGCAAATCCAGGGTCTTGCTGGGGCTCTGAACTCTGCACCTCAGTGGCAGCACAGGATCGGATGGAGGGTCTGAGGACAACTCATGAAAATGGTGAAAACTTGATAAAACGAAGAGCCAAAAGCCACAGCAGAGTAAGGTGGGAATATTGGTTGGGAAAGGTGACTGGTTGCACAATGACAGCCCGTGGGCTTTGGAAGGGGCCTGGAAGCAGAGGGAACCCTTCTGCTAGGGTTGTTCTAGCAGAAGCCAGGCAAGTAATGCCTGCAAAATACCAATTTAGGGCAAAAAGGGTCCAGCTCACTTCCCGGGAGGCTTGTGAAATTTAAACAGTACAGTTCCAGGGAATCTCACTGGAGGCAAAGGAGAGCAAATGAGCCTCTTTTCAGGCCTGGGATTGCAGAATTCTACAGGCTGAGGGAAAAGATGGATTTGGTGCCCAGTTCATAAGGCATGAAGTTGCTATTTGTTCTTCTGATGACATCAGGTGCCTAGACAGGACAGCCATAAACAGAGAGGAACGTTTGTGTAAACCAAAAAGGCATAAATAGATTGTCAGAGAGAATAAACTAAATATAAACCTTCAGTTCAAAGTCACTGTGAGAACGGGCAGTCTATTTTCGGAGGGGGGGTGTAAGCGCATGCAGGGCACTATTTATGGACAGAGGTTGCATGTAAACAGTGACAGTTGAGGGACGCCTCAGTGTTGTGCCAGCCAATGCAAGCTGAAGTGGCCTGTTGCTTTCTCATCCTCACAGGGAAGAAAACAAGAGAGAAAGAAAGGACAAGGGGGGTTTCTGTTCTCCTGCATGCATGTGTGGCTGGGCACACTCTCCCTCTTCGATCACTTTTCTAACTCGGGCACTGTCTCTAAGGCTTAGCTAAGATATCTCCTGCCTGGGGAGCCTTCCTCGGGATCCTGGCACCCTTGCACAGTCTGTTTGCTGCCACTCCTTCCAAGCATGGGGCACAGTCACACTGGCTCTTTGGCTGCTTCTCTGCTCTGGTGACTGTGGTGCCAATTTCTTGTGGACTAGGCTGTGACTCATGTTTCTGAGATTATCAAGCGTGTACTAAGTGCTCAGATGTAATGTTTCACTCAATAAATCATCAATCCAAAGGACGTGCAAACTGGAACTACAGTAGGAAGGGGGTTTGTTAGGGTGCTTTTAGACTGAGCCAGGCCTCCTGACATCTTGCTTACAGGCGGGAGGAAGACAGTGATACCTCTTCAGCCCCCCTCACTATTTTTCCACTTCTTTCAGGGAAGGTCTCTGTGATTATTAGATTATGAATTTTATCCATGTTTCTGCAGATTCAAGGTGCTCTTATCTAGGATATCAGTCCTTGGCTATTCCCTTCTGGGAACACAGCAGTGCATCTCCTCCATAATGAGGAGATTTATAGTCCAAACAAGAAACGACTGCTCTTCAGGCTTTTTAAATGTGTGTCTCCCAGAAGGGGGCAGCATCTCCCTGATGTTTCTTTCCTCTGGCTCTAAAATCCTTTCTTAGTAATCTTAAAAGAAATAGTAGATCCAGGGGCTTCCAGGGATTCCCTGGGGAATGGGAGTGGGTACAAGTTGCCCAGTGTGCTGGAGAACAGTTATCTTCAGGATGCCATGTGCCCATAGTGGCCTGAGAACCTGGTCCCATCAGAAGGCACGAAAGGGCACAGGTCTTCAATTTGGTGGGGGGCAGCAGAATTTTTGTGCCATGCAGCCTGAAAAGTGCCAGGTGAGAGTCACAGCTTGTAGAAAAGGGGCTGTCCGGGTGGAAAATGTTGCCTTGCCTTCCCTCATCTGCTTGGGCACCTGGAAGGCATGTGGTGTGTCTGAGGCAGAGCCTTAGGGACAGCGACTTGCTTGATGGCTCAGCTTGATGGCTAGCTGGAGGGAGGACTGGCACCGGAGTCTACCTGTCTATGCCTGACAAGTTCTCCTCACCACTTACAATCACCAAAGTCAATTTCATTCGCACCAACATCCAGTTCCACAGTTGGTGCCAGTTCTCGCTAACTAGAGATCTTCGAGGTCCCTGGTCCATTGACTTGCCATCACTCGTCAAACAGACAGGATGGCAGATGAGGAGGCCCCATGGTCAGAGAGTTGCTTGGTACTCTGGTCAAATGGGAAGTGAGCAGGGAGGACTGTGGGCAAGGGACACTACAGTGTGTTCCTGGTGCAATCTTTCTGAACTCCCTTCATCCACGAGCTCCCCTTCTCTGAATGCCATTTATCTGTAGGGCAGAATATTCACATAGCTGTTAGAGGGAAACCAAAACAAACAAACAGACAGACAGAACAGGAAGATGGACGTATTTTTCAAGTTAGGGCACTGTTATTTTTTTTCCCCAAAAATCCGAAGTTAGTGGAGGAGAGCCATTGGGAAGAGGGAAGGTAAGGAAGAATACCTAGGTGAGATGTATTTGGAGCATTGGGAGCAGGGGGGGGGCAGAGGAGAGTGTGGGTAGAACTGTCTCCTGTGACTACATTGTCCTACTTGGCAACATCCCTGCCCTCACCTCCATGCTCATCCAGATTCCTCAGCTGGGTTCTCACTCCCAGAGAAATGGAGGCTAATTTAAGACAGCATTACACTAAGTGGTGGAAATGGCGTAGTCACTTGGTAAAGCCCTGACTCCAGTTCAGCATTAGGGCAGCCTGGCTGCGCATTGTGCCTGGGGAGCAATTTGCAGTGTGTGGCTGGCAAGTGTGCAAGGGTGTTCATTTCCTTCGCCTCCTCCTAGGGGCACCTTTGGACTGGAGCACTCTGCATGTGCTGGGAAATCATCAGAGTTGCTTTCAGGCCTCATCAGGCTGGCCCCAGCTCCCAGAGCACATTTGATATGCATTTACCTTCAATTGCTTTTCCGATCAGCATTCACGCTGCATTTCCTGGTCTTTGTGGTTTGTCAGCTCCTTCACATTGCTGTAGCTTTGTTGGCCTGTGTGTGAGGATGAATTATGAGAGTTAAAAGCATCCAAACCCCTGGCATGCTGGAACAGTTCCCTGAATGTGGGTCTGTTACCAACTGCTGTCATCGAAACTTATATCAAAACCATCTCTTGCCCTCAGGACAGGAGTGTATTTTGAAAGCATTTCTGTCTTACTTTGCTTCTGCAGATATTTGGGAGAGAGCTTCTTCTACTTCTGTCCAGTTTTTGGAGAGGGATTTTAGCAACTCTGTGGCATGTGATCTTCAGCTTCCCGGTCAGCACTCTTGGTACGAACTCTAGCCCCAGCTCTGTCACCAGTCTGCTGAATAACCACTGATAAGTCACTCATACTCTTTAAGACCTCATCTCACCCATCTCCTATTATGTGTCTGGAAACAGAAAAAGAGTGATTTTTTTTCCTGCCAGGAAGCACAGAAAAGTTTTCACACTAAAACTCTGAAAGGAATAGGGCCAGAGAGTCAGCAAAGTGTGTGCTAAGGGAGGTCAGTGAGTCAACAGAAACTGTCACCATATTGGATGTGCAGCTGCCTATGTTTACGTCTTCACCTGAGAAAGGAGTGAAGTGTTGGAAAGCATTTAAAATCCACAAAGATGGGAAATGAGGTAACAGCCAGGACCTTTGGACAGGACATAACATTGCTGGCCCTCAACAGAACAGCTGCTCTCACAGCCTCACCCTCCAGAATATGCCGTGGGCCTCAGCCTGGCAGCAGGGTCCCTGGCTGAGTCCGGTGCCCAGTAGGGACTCTGTAAATATTTGGGAAGTCAGTAGACAAGTGAGTGTCTCTGGTTTGGGTTGGTGCCATGGAGAGGGCATCCAAGGGACAGGGGAGGGAGGAGCTTGGGCAAGAGGGACATGACTGCTGCTGACCCATGGTGAAAGTGACATTGAGTGAGGGCCCAGGAATTTGGAAAGCCTGTGCTTAAGTCTTGCAGTGATCCTTACCAGTTTTGGAGCGCCTACTCCAGTGACACGGAGGGGAACATGGGCCCAAAGAGGCTCCCGAGCAGAGAGAGGGGGAACAGCTTCTGCAGGCTGGTGCTGAAGAGACCCAAGACTCACATTCGATAGCTCACAAGCCAAGAGCCACATCCCACCTGTGCTATTCCTCTTTCACTGGATCTTCCTTGGGATAGCTCTGTGTTCTTTTTCAGTAAATTAAAATAGAGCAAAATCGGCTGTTGTGGGGTATTCAGCTTTATGAATTTTAACACATACAGGATCATGTAACCATCACTATACCCAGAATACAGCACTGTTTTCCTAAACCTGAAGAACTACCTCACGCTACTCCTTTAGAGTCATGATTCTCCCCATATCCCAAGCCTCTGGCAACCACTGTTACTGTTCTGAGAATGCCCTGTGATTAAATTGCTCAGTAGGTAGACCTTCTGAAACTAGTTTCTGTCACTCACCATGATGCCTTCGAGATTCATCCAGGTTGTGTACATTGACAGCTCGTTATTATATCATCATCATCATCATTATCATCATTATTGCCAATAGCAATAGCATTGATTGTATGGATTTACCAGTTTGTTTATCCACTCACGTGATGAAGGACTTTTTGGGTTGTTTCCAGTTTTTGATGATTATGAATGGAGCTGCTGCAAATATTAATGTACATTTTTTTGTGTGTGTGAATCAAGTTTTCATTTCTCTGTGTTGACTATCCATGGATGGGATTGGGGAGTCATAAGAAAAGTATATGTTTGAGTTTACAAGAAACTGCCAAACTCTTTTCCAAGGTAACCATGGCATTTTGTGTTCCCACCAGCAAAGTCTATGAGTTCCTGTCACTTTGCACCCTTACTTGCTCTTGACAAAGTCAGTATTGTTTTATCGAGCCATTCTACTCGGTATGTGGTGATATCTTATTGCATTTTAAATTCAAATTTCCCTCCATGGATAATGATGTTGAGCATCTTTTCATGTGTCTATTCCCATCCACTCCACTGTGTGAAGTGTCTGTTCAAACTACTCACCTATTTAAATTGTTTTTCTTATTATTGAGCTTTGAGATTTCTGTTTATCTTCAGTATACAAATCCTTAATCATTTATATTTTTTGCAAATATTTTCTCCCAATTTGTCTTTTCACTCTTTTAATAGACTTTCAAAGAGCAGAAGTACTTAACTGTGATAAAGCCCAACCTCTCAATGTTTTATTTTAGGGATCTTCTGATGTTTATCCAAGAAATCCATACCAAATCCACAAAGGTTTTCTCTTATGCTTTCTTCTTAAATTCTTATTGCTTTAAACTTTTACATTTAGGTATATAATCTACTTTGAGTTAATTTTTGTATGTGTTGTGAGGTGTGAATCAAAGTTCATTTATTAAATACATGCATATGCAACTGTTCTGCACCACTTGTTGAAAAATATACTATACTTCTTCCATTTAGTCACTTTTGCCCTTTGGACAAAAATCAGTGGGTCACATTTGTATGGGTCTATTTCTAAATTTTTATTCATTTCATTGATTTGCTTGTGCATCTCACCATGAATACCTTACTGTCCTGATTGCTATAGCCCTATAATAAGACTTGAAAAGAGACGGGCTGGTGAGATGGCTCAGCGGCATAAGCGCCTGCCTGACAAATGCGAGGGCCCAAGTTTGACTCCCAGATCGCACATAGGAAAAAAGAGCCAGTGATATCGCTCAGCAGCATGGGTGCCTGCTGGCGCGCGAGGTCCTGAGGTCAACCCCCGGTACCCACCAAAAAAAAAAAAAAAAAAAAAAGAGAAAGAAAAGAGAGAATATGAGTCCTCTCACGTGGTTCTTCTTTTTTCAAAGTTGTTTTGATTACCCTGATTCCAATTAACTTCAGTTTATAAAATGAATGAAGGAGACAGAGAGAGAGAGAGAGAGAGAGAGAAAAGAAGAGAAAGAAAGAGAAAGAACGAATGAATGAAAGAAAGAAGGAATGAAAGAAAGGAAGAAAGAAAAAAGAGAAGCTTGTTTGGATTTTGAATGGGATTTCCATCTTTACTATATGAGCTTATCTTTCTATTTGCTCAAATATTCTTTAGTTTCTTCCTTCAATATTTTGCAATATACAGATCCTTTGCATGTTTTATTAGATTTGTACATAAATAGTTCAATTTTAGAGCTATTGTAAATAATATTGCTTCTTTTAAATTTCAGTTTCCAATTTTTCATTGTTGCTATCTAGAAATAGGATTTATTTTTACGTGATGGCCTTGTATCCTTGAAATCTTGCTAAATTCACTCTTAGTTAGAAATTTTCTAGATTTCTTAGGATTTTTCTATAGATACCATTGTGTCATTTACAAATAAGGATAATTTCCTCTCTTTCTAATTTTGGATGACTGGTTTTCTTTTTCTTACATTACTGCACTGACTCAGAATTCTATTACTGTTGAATAGGACAGATGAGGAAGGCTATCCTTGCCTTGATCCTGGTCTTAGAGGGGAAGTGTGTCATCTTTCATCATCAAATACGGTGTTAGTTATAGGCTTTTTGTAGATACCCCTTATCAGTTGAGGAATTCCTTTCTATTCCCAACTCACTCTGAGTTTATATTAAGAACGGACATTTAATTTTGTTAACCATTTTTTTGGCATCAATTGACCTATCTTGTAGGGTTTTTACCTTGGATTTTAATGTGGTGGATTATACGGATTGCTTTTGGTCATTGTAATCCTAGGATAAGTCCCATTTTGTCATTTGACTTCTTTTTTTTGCATCTTTGTTCTTTTCAAACCTTATTTTGGCTGCTTTCCTCTTGGTGACCTACCTAGAAGGTTGGCTCTTAAATGTGTCCCATCCGTCCTGTGCATCAGCTTTTCAGGCCATTGTGTGGAGATGTGTGCCAAGGTCATTTTTAGAGGGCAGAGACAGTGCACTATGCATGTGGCAAAACCAAGAGTTTCCTGTAGTGCAACAGGAATCTTCTGAGTGAGGGATCAGAAGATCTTGGCCTGGACTATTACCATACATTCCTGGAGGAATCCCTTCTTCCCTATTTTATTTCCAAGGCAGGAATTCTGCATGACTTTAAGTTCCAAATGACCACGCTAATAGACTGATCTATACTCAATCTATCATTCATTTAACAAATATTTATTGACACTGTATTATGTATCAGATATTCTGTTCAATGCTGGGGATTCTAGGGTAAGTAAAGATATAGACCTCACCTTCATTAAACTTAAATTTGGTGAGAGAACCAGACACAAATCAAGTAAACACCAAAAAAAAAAATGCTAATGGGAGAGAATGCTGGTGGACCATTTTATGGTCATATATTATTTCTGTACATCAAGGTTCTAAGTTAAGAATCATGTCATATTACAAATTCCTATAGTCACCTTTAAGACCATGATTAGGGTAGAGAATTTGCATAGGTTGGCTGTGTGTGATATTAGGACTTCAACTTCCGGTGCCTTGAAGATAAATGAAGGGAAGAGCGATGGGTCTATAAATACATGAAACAGATCCTTCCACATGTTGCCACTCATTTTACAGATGAGAAGATGATGTTCTGGAAGTAAAGAGATCAGGTCTCTTGAGAAGCTGCAAGAAATGTTGGGGTGACCTGGGGAAGAGGAGGGTGCAGTTTGCAGGGTAGCTGGACTCTGGAAATTCCAGTTCCTCCCACTTGCCACAGTGGGACCCGAGTTGCCAAGTGACAGAGGAGGAAGAAGAGAAGAGGCAGGCAGAAAGTATGTTGAAAATGTGACTTGGGAAAGGAGAATTGGTGTTGTACCTTTGGAATTCAACACAAACCAGCCGCCAAGCTAAATCGCCCAGGGATGTAGGCACGTGAGTGAGCTTCCATGCTGGTAGTAGATTTCTTAAATATTGGGACTAGACACATCAACTGGTTCAAGCCCCCATTTAGCAATGAGAAACTGGGACTCCATGAGGGAGCGTGACTATATCCTAAAGTTATCAATCTAGTTAGTAGTTGAGGTAGTACTCAAATTTAGCACTTTTGACTCTGAGAAGGGTTTTCTCAACTCCACCATGTTTTGATGGAGGTTACAGTCCAAGAGAAGGCATGAGACCATGAAATCACATAAGAATTATAATTTCTGCACACTGATGGAGAAAAGGGAACACTGGAAGGTGTCAATATGCTCAAAACTAAAGTTGGAAAGTTCAAATTGCATACTTGTTTGACAATGTAATTGTTATAACGAGTGTAGGCTGAGTACGGTGTGCCAAGAACTGTTCTACATACTTACATATTTCAGTGGACTTAACCCTCTTTACCAGTCTCAGAAATACGTGCTAGTATTTCTTCTAGTTTATATACAAAAACCTCAGAGCCATGTGAACATGAAGAGACAGAGGTTAAGTATGCTGCTTAAATAGCTCAGTCTGTAAATGGCAAAAGTGGAATTTAAATCCAGGTGATTTAATTTCAGAGCCAGACACTTAGCTTTAACCACATGTTAAAATGTTTAACACAGAGTACCAGTTAGGTGCTCCTGGCCTCTGTCTCACACAGAGTCCTCCAATTGCTAGAAGCAAATGTACTGCGATCACCAGTAACCCACTACCTGTACAGTAGAAAACGTGGACACTCTGGTGTCTTGGAGGTAGCCTTGGAACAAAAGCTTGTGTGCTGTCTTTGAAAGGAAAAGTCCTGACGTGTCTAAAAACCACTCATGCTAAAAAGAAAGCTGACCACTGACCCCAATTACCAGCCTTTCCTTCTCCCACTTATTCTACTGCCCTAGGCAACATGCCAGGGTCTATAAACCATCCTCATTCCCAATTCTTTTATAATTCAGTTCTGCCTTTGTTAGCCTTCTGGGTATTACCCAGTGCCCATAAAGCATATTAAATTAATTTCTCCTGCTTCACTTGACATTTATATTTGAGAGGCAACTCTGTGATGGGGCAGGGAGGTTGACTAGAAAATGCTCACTTAATATCAAGTTGCAAAATGGGCACCAGCTACTTTTGATTGCATGGCACGGGTGCATGACTATTCAACTGATGTCTAATCATGTATGCTCGATCATAACTCCCAGCAGTCAACTGGAATGGAAGCTAACTGCCCTCCCTATGATTCAAAGAATGACCTATCAGAAGGCTTTCTTCAAAGCTGGTAGACTCAGAGAATTTTCCTTCTGATCTTTATATCCCTATCCCTGCTAAGTTCTGGCAGATAGGGTTTCTTCACATTTTCCTCAATAAGGCTCAAGAAAAATAAGAAGGTTCAAAAGAGATGTTAATAGCAACGCATCGCACTTCAGCCTTTGCAGTATAGATATCATGTTGTGCTTCCCATAGCCACCAGCTTGGTTTTATTTTGTAGAGATGAATGCTGTTGGCTTGTTCTTTCTGAACCTGTCCCAACTAATAGGAATGGGCATGGGGGTAGTGTGGAGGTGGAAGAGGCTGTGAGGCATATACTGGAATAGTTACCACAGATGGTGGACATAGCTGTAATACTTCCCTTTTCCATTTTTTCTACATTTCAAAGTATTTTTACATGTGCTATTTATACATCTGTTCAGCAAGCATCTATTGAATGCCTACCATGTAACAGGTCCAGTATATATCTAAGGTACCCTCCTTGGATATAATACTCATGAAAACAAACAAAAGTTTGTCCTCATGAACTTACTCATGGTGGAGGCTATCTCAAGGCCTCCTTATTATAAACTGTCGGGGAGATTAGACCAAGATACTTTAGTCCCATTTTACAATCGAAATGTAGAAATCAAGAGTCATAAATACTGAATTTCTTGCTGCGGCATACATGGCTGGCTAGAGGCAGAGCCCTGAAGAGACCAGGTGACCCAAATTCCTGTTCACTGCTCTTTATGCTTTATTGAGGAAAATAGTTTTATGTTACTTTTTTCCTTCTACTGCTCCATATTTCTCTGAGGCTACATAACAAAGACTGGATAGAACCTCATGAAATCATTTCAGTCACCAGTACCCATTCCCTGTCCTCCAACTCAAGCCTTTTAGGAGAACCACATGTGAAAAGAAGCACAGTTGGTATGCTCTGAAGGCAGCCATGCATTCTGGTGCACATGACACTTGCCACCTTGAAGTTCTGTTAAGTCTTTATTTTACATCCTTCTGCAATAAGCTCAACACATCCATCTTCCCTCCTCAGTGAAAGTGAAAAAGAAGCGTCTTGTATGGCCCTTAGGACAACTCTCCAAGCTCCTCATCCCTAGAGCCATGCACATACTTCTAAGCTGAATCCTGAATTGTTTTGTCTCACTCACAAGCAAATGTATTGAGGAGTTATTCACTTTTCCTGATTTTAATTTCCCTTATATTGTTAAGATGATTGCTTTACATATCATATCAAAATTTAATAGCTAAAACAAGATTTAAGAAGTAACTCTAGGAGCAGTTGGTAAGTTCATGGGGGAGGCTCCATGATTTGTAGTCAGAACGAGGTTTTGGCAAGCTTCAGTTCACTAAAACAGTCTTTAAAAAAAGAAAATGGAACAAGAAATGTTCAGAGTAGTTTTATCATAATGGAAAGAGTATGCAAGTTGAAGTAAACAGAAGAGTTGGTCTCAACTCTTCTGTTTAATAGTTATCTTAGGCTGGTCATTTAAAACTCTCAGAACGTTCATCAACTTCACCTACTAAAGGCAGTACTAAATCCTTGAGAAAGGTTTTGGTTAAAGAAAATGAGGGAGCATTTGTAAAAGGGATTTCTGTACCACAGAGTGCCATGCTATGCCTATGATTGTGTTGTGCAAGAGAATAAGGATGCTGTAAATGCTCTATTGTTGTGGAGTTCTGTTACAGACCTATCACTTACATCTGCTTGTGGACTTTGCTTTTGCCTTCTTCCTCTAGTGTACTGCAGTCATTTTCCTCTTTTCCTCTTTTTCCCACAAGAGAATGACACCTGGCCATATCTCATGTAGGAAACTATTAAACCCTATCACGTGTGTCTCCATGACAGCCAGCATTGTTTTGTTTGCCCTGTATCCCTAGCACTGGGGATACTCAAAATATGTGTGGAAAGCATGAATAAATCTGCAACTAGCTTCAGAGCCTATGACAGAAAGAGATCAATACGAATTTTGTGTTAAGAAAATACAACAGTTGAGCCTTTGAAAAGAGTAGAGATGAAGCCAGTAGAGCTACAAGGAATAAGGAAGGCCATCCCCAGCCAGGTAAGTAACAAGGTTTTGGCTCCAAAGCAAAGAATCTGTGATGTCTGCTCACTCGCAACATCCTACCAACTCTCCTCCAGGCTCTGGACTCTCTTGCCAACTGAACCTTCACTATCCTGGGACATCCTAGCATGCAAGAACTGTAAGGGCCATGGACTCCAACCTGGCTGATGCTTGTAGAGACAAGAAAACTAAAGTCATGGGGGAGTCACTCAGAAGAACAGAAATCAGAGTCCATGCCTCCAGATTCTGACTGAAACGCCCCTTCTCCTTCCAGAGGAAGGAGAGGAAAAATTTCGTTATTTGAAAAATGCACCCCTTTTTTTGGTGTTTTATCTTACTTCACCTTGTTCAGATAAACTGGAAACTTTTATAGGTAAATGGATGCAACTCGAGAAAATACTTACAAGTGAAATAAACCGGATGCACATTAGTAAACATTGTATTGTCTCCCTAGTACGAAAATGCAGTTTCACTGTGACTATTTCATTCCTTAGTCTTCTATTTTTACCTAGCTTCTACATGGCTTAATCTTATTTTGAGTAATGTTTTTCTGCAAAAGGTATTTGTACATTCTCTAATTCTTGAGTTTGTTAATACATGAGAATGTTTACTTGTTGTCTTAAAAAAAATTTAATTAATTAATTAATTAAAAAAAAAAGGAAGTTAGGTGAAGCTAAGTGATCCTAACCAGCCAGAAATGACCCCACTAAAACAGCAAGGGCACTACAGACAAGTGAAGGCTGTGTACCCACTTCTCATAGCCAAGAAACAGAAAATCAAACAAAAACCTCTCTCAGGCCTCATAGTTAAAGCACTTCGGGCTCGTGGAGCAACCAACCCAGGCTCTATCCAGGTTCAACTGGGCAACTAAGGAACTCTGCCTGCCAGCATTCGAGGGGCAACACCTCTGCAAATACCCAATGCTACCCCAAACCCACCACCACCACCACCAGCTTTTCCTATGAAAAGCCCAGAGCAAACTATCCGAGAGAAGAAATTCTTTTTCGTATAAATCTAAAAGCACTTCTTTTCTACACAGCAGGCTTCTAAGAATTTTGACAATAATTAGATTTATCTACATACATCTTTCTGAGCTTCAAATACAAAATTTTAATATAGCTAGCACTAAATGACAACATAAATGACCTAGTTGCCAATAAGAAAATAACACCAATTTGGGAAATAAATCAGTGTTGGGTCACGATCGCAATTCAAGATGTGCTACAAGAGACGAAGGTACCTACCAACATAAAATGTAAGTAAAGTGCACTTAGTTTTAGAACCTTAATTATCCTGAAAAGAACCAAATGAAAAGCTATTAAATAGAATAATTCAATTAAGCAATAAATAATTCAAAAAAAAAAAAGAAAAATGCACACCTTTTTTTGGTGTTGTATCTTGCTTCACCTTGTTCAGTTGTGTGGAGGAAGCGTGTTCTTTGGAAATGTACTAGTGGCCCTTGATTGTAGTTGAGTGCTGGATAGCTTAGGGATTTTTACAAAGGAATTGTTGGGTCTTAGGGATTTTTACAAAGGAATCATTGGGTTTCCTAACTGTGTCTTGGTATTAGATATTACTGACAAACTGCTCATCCAGCCCATGTGTGTTTTTGCTTCCTTCTTGAAATTGTCAAACTGACATAATTAACTAAGCTGTTAGCTAAATAAATCATTGGATCCCAGTGAGAATTTTTACTGAGACGGCATTGCCCCTGCAGCACACTGCTTGAAGGACTGTCAACACCACGCGATGGATGTATGGCAGAGGATCCTGTCTGGAGACAGCTCTCGCTCTCTCTCCTTTAGCATCAAAAATGGCTGTCAGGCTGAAGAACAGATGTCAAGGAGCGTCTGTGAGAAAGCCATTAATTCTTTGGAGTGTTTGACACCACATGGTTCACACAGAGTCTGAAATGGCACAAGAAATGGTGGTTCAGAGACCAGAGATGGACTCTGATCAGGAAGGACCTCCAGCAGAAGGCGTGAGCCTGGAGACCTTTCAGTAGAGAACTGTGCTCTGAGACAAGGGTCGGGCTTCTTAACCTGCCGAGGTGCCTCATCTCCCGTGTCATCCTAAGGGACAGCACACGCTGCCTCTGTTTTCCTTTTTTTTTTTCTTTGTGGGTACCGGGGGGTCGAACTCAGGACCTCGCGCGCCAGCAGGCGCCCGTGCCGCTGAGCAATATCACCGGCCCTTTTTTCGTATGTGGGTTCTGGGAGTCAAACTCAGGACCTCGCGCTGGCCAGGCAGGCGCTTATGCTGCTGAGCTATCCAACCGGCCCTTGTTTCTATTTTTAAGGACAGTCCTTTGTAAGTACTTTTAAAGAACAAAGACCAGCTCCCTTTGGTCTTTGTGGCCTATGGCAGGGCCATTTGGCAAATACAAGACAGCGTTCTTTCACTTTCCACTCCAGTTTCTCTGTATTCCAGCAAAATTGAGATAAAAATTGACCAGAGACCAAAGATGCTTTGGAGGAGAGTCCTATTCATAAATTATGCCTTATGTGAGTTTCCACAGACAAATAAGTGGCCGAATAGTCAAACCTGGGAGGGATCAACGTGCAGCAGGGTTCAGTCAGTAGCTGCACCACCTACTCAGATCAACACTGCTCTCAGCCTCGGTTTAATGAGAAGCGTGGCCAACGGCCAGAAACTTGCAAGAGAGATTATAGATTCATTAATTAGGGTCATGTTTACGCCTCGATTGTCAACTGTAATGATTTGTTCAACCCAAGGTCTCCTTAGTTTATTATGATCACTATTGCTTGGCAGGAGTTTTATGGCTATGATTGAAAAATTCGTGTGCAAACCTGAATATTTCTGCAAGGACCCAATCTGCCAGTATATTTTAGTACAAGGGAACTTTTCCTTAAAATTTTTTTAATCTTCAGCATTCTTTTATTTCAGCTAACCCACATGGAGAGCATCGACAATGACCACATCTCAGGCTCATGAAACTGTTGCTAATTTTCCAAGGGTTTGGAGGATCAATGATTCCTATGACAGGGTGCTATGAAATCTAATTTGGCCATAAAAAGAAGATCTATTTAAGGCACTCCAGAGATGCAGTGATGGGATTTGGGAAATGCCGTGGGCAGCAACCACCCTCTGCTTTGCTTTCTGTAGTTTCTTTGAGAAGACCACTGCACATTTGATGTTTGAGCAGGGAAAGGGAAAGGGAGAAGGAAAAGGGTAGAGGAAGAGAGAGAGAGAGAGAGGCAGAGAAAGAGACAGAGGAGAGGAGCAAGCTCTGTGCTTGAAGGTTATCTTGTTCCCTTTTCTTGAGGAGCGGATGTAAGAATTCTGTAGAAACTTGTAAAGGGAAGGGTCAGAGTAAACCTACATGGGTCTCTTAAGGCCATGGTTGAGGTTGAGGGAGGACATATTAAGGAGCTCCATGGACAATTCCTAAGGCTTGAGTTTAACCTCTTTGTCTTTCCTGCTTTAAAGTCCTAAAACTTGTGGGCTTGCCTCCTGGGAGAACTTTCCTTTTCCACTGAATTGGGCTACCCTTGGTCAGCGCTGTCGTGCTGTAGCTAACACATTCTGGTTTGAACAAGCACATTCTTCAAAATCACATCCAAACCAAGCTCCAACTTCGCTTTATCCTTGGCCAAGTGATGACAGGGAACCTCCCACAGGGTCAGAGGGCTGAGGGAGGGTTAAAGTGGGCCAAGAGTAAGCACTCAGGAGCATGAACGATCTGCTCCTACAAGCGACAGTTGCAATACCTACTTGTTGGGACCCTGGTTTCATGCATGCTTGTAGCCACTCAGTGTTGCTGTCTCCTGGATATACAGGGCCTGTCTCTGTTGAGGTGCAGTGCCAAGAAACTGTTACTTGCTTTTGTTAAGAATCCTAGTTTCATCTCCAATAATAATTCTCTTATTGGTGCTTACCCCAGATACCATCGTATTGCCATTTGCTATAGATCCTCTACTGTATGTCATAGCTCTGCTGAACAGCTTTGGAAAGTGCAGGTATCATGCATCCTGAAGAAACATTTCCATCTGGGGTCCCACAGCTTTTCAGATCATTTGGAACAATGGATGGAACCAGCACACTCAGATCTGTTACCGCGGCCCGCATGATCAAAGCAGGATAACTGACTCTTCTTCTTAGTAGTAGGTGACAGGAGTTTCAGGTTCTCCTTCATTTGAAATGAACATTCTAACATAGCTCCAGCCCCTGGACCTCCTAGAAAATTCCACAGGGTAATTATTCCTTTTATTTTTCAGTACTGGGGATTGAGCCCAGGAGGACTCTACCACTTATCTATATCCCCAGCCCTTCAGTATTTTTTTTTTTTAAGTTTTGAAACAAGGTCTTGCCCTGTGCCTTAAGTTGTTTAGGTTGGCTGGAGTTTGTGATTCACCTGCCATTTTTCCCAGAGTGCTGGGATTACAGACATATACCACACCTGGCAGTTACCATTTTTTTATAGGTTGTAGGAAATACAACCTGGCATTTATATAATTTACTTAAACATCTGTGATGACTTATTTACTGTTGTTCAGCATAGCATAGCCCCTTCCACCATACTGCTACCTATTTGGTGGCCCAGTGTGGCATCTTGTAAAATTATGAGATGAGTGAGCTTCCTGTAAGCTGCACTATAGCCCACAGAGCTGATATAACACCAAGGATAAGCAGTGAAGTTGGACTGCTGGCCCTCAAAGGAGATAACACATTACTTGTGGCTTTTCTTTGCTTAAGTAGAGACAGTTGCATTCTAGGTCCCAAGGACTGCATTGCTTTTCTACAGTAAGCAAAGTACTTTTTACATGGGTAAAACAAATAAGATCAAATTATTAATAAGTTTATACCTTCAGCCATTTTTTAAGATATTTCTTTTCCATTTACTAATTTACACTTACGTGTTAAGTAAAGGTGCAGTTGAAATTATCATCTTTGCATCATTCAAAGCCAAGATAGTGAAAGCCAATTTCTGAGATCCATCCCATAGTGTTATACTGTTAATGATCCAGTATTTAGATAAGAAACAGAGTTCCAGGATCTTCCATTTGACCTTTTTACCACTTAATATTTCCTCTAATAATAGCTCTTATTCTATGGTACAGTGCATAAGAGAATCAATGTAGAATAATTTTGTTCATTAATAGCTCAACTGTAGTCTCCAGGGCTACATAATAAGTCAATTGGGGCTAGATGCAGTCATTCATCACAGAATGATGTCTCAGGCAACAGTGTACCACATACACAATGGTGGTCCTAAGTGTTTATGTTGCCTGGTGACATTGTAGCCATCTTCATTTGTGTAAGTGCAATCTATAATGTCTGCACAATGACACAATTGCCTAACGATGCATTTCTCAGAGCATATCCCTATCATAAGTGATGCATGACTATGATGGAGTTTTGGGATCCTACCAAGCCACCCATGAGTTTACTAAGCAAACTTGAGTACAACCCTCATTAAAATTTTTAAATTATTTTCGCTGTGGTAAAAACATGTCATGCAATTTAGCATTTCACCCATTTTTAAGTAGGCAGTTAAGTGACATTAAGTATATTCATATTATTGGGCATCCTTTGCCAACTATCCCTCCCTAGGAGTTCTTTACTCTCAAACTGAAATTCCCTACTCATTAAACAATAGCACTCTGTTTCTTCCACCCCAACATCCTTGCAACCATCCTAGTTTCTGTCCCTATGAATTTTGCTTTTGTCTCTCTGAGTTTTACTATTCTTGGTATCTCATATAAATGAAATCATACACAATTTGTCCATGTGACTGGCATGTTTCGCCTAGCGTATTGTCCAGTATTTATCCCTGCTGTATCATGTGTCAGAATTTCCTTTTTTTTTTTAAGGCTGAATCATATGTTCCTTTGTATTTATATACTAAATTTGGTTTATCTCCTCATCTGTGGGAAAACACTTTCTTGCTTCTACTTTTTGGCTTCTGTGGATAATGCCGCTATGGACATGGGTTCATCAATATCTGTTTGGGTCTCTGTTTTTAATTCTTTTGGGTATATATGCTGAAGTGTAATTATTGGGTTGTATGATAATACTATTTTTAATTTTCCAAGGAGCCCCTGGCCTGGACTGCTTTACATAGTGGTTGTACTATTTAACATTCCAACCAGCAATGCACTAGGGCTCTAATTTCTGTAGATTATAGAGGGAAGAAATCCATAGGCATTCACCCATGATAAATCTACTCCAGCAGTTTCATCTCTCAAATTATTCAGATTCTTTTTCTAGAATACTCCAAAATTTTATGGCATATAAACTTTATTTTACTTGAGAAAGAGTTTAATCAAGATCTCAGTGTATCAACCCAAAACCCAGTTAGAATCAAGCTCAGCTCTTAGGGCCTGCATATTAAATCCTGAGTAGAAGGCAAGTGAATCTATGTCAGTAAATGCATCATAACCTAAAACTACATTCTTCTCTCCTTAATCTAAGAGCCTTAGAAGCTATTCCTGGCATATAATCCACAGGCCCAGTGTTCTACCCTATGGGTAGCCCTGTGTTCTTCCAGTATGCAGAACTATTGTTTGGTGACCCCAAGAGGCTACACTAGACCATCTGTGCCCAAAGGCACCACAGAGTCCCTCACAAGCTGCCACCTCACAACCTTTCCCTCCTTTCTCAGGGTTATATCTCAGGTTTTTGAAAGCACATCTTCTCAGGGCCCCAAAGGAAATAGCTCCCAGATACAGAACACCTTAACTTCTTGGAACCCCTCAACTACTTGGGGGGAAATGGCTGCTCAGGGTGCCCCCTGTGACCCTCTTTCCTGGCCCCAGACACAGCTCCTCAGGTGTGGTGGGGACACCTGTGACAACACACCTACCCCCATCTTGGTTTTGATTTTTGAGTTTCTGCCTTTCCCCATACCCCTTAATCCCTTTTATCTCCAAACAAATTTGTGTGTAGGTGTTAGTGAACTGGCCTGAACTCTGCTCTTTGTTTTGCTTTGTTTTGTTCCTTCCTCCTTCAGAGATTCTTTTCAGGTTTCCCCCTTCCAGCGGGTGCCCCTCCTCCATCATTGCAAGTTCTTGTTCTCCTCAGGAGTCAGGCCCATCCCCAGGACACTCTGGTGCTGGGGGAGGGCAGGGATAAGCTCCAGGGAAACACTGAACTCTTTCATCCCCTGGGGCTCTGCCAGGCGGACAGCGTAAACTGTCTGCTGGGACCACTTCACATGCACCTAACCAGGCTCTGGGGACCTGGACTGGCTTGGCCTTCCTCGTTAGGGTAACTGTGGTTGGTATTTCCTATCAACTTCATCTCACTTCCAGGTGATGCCTCCCAACAGGACCGCATCTAACTCTTCAGGTATCCCTTGATTCCCACCTGGCCCAGCTTCTCATGCGTTCCCTACAAACAGTAACTGTTTTTGTTACTGTAAAGCATAAATAACAGTTCTTCTTTAGTCATGAACAATCTTATCAAATATTTAATCAACTTTTAATAAATCATAATATATAAAGAGATACAAACAGCTAGCTACAGTCAAGCACCTTCTGACTAAATTTCCTGGCTTCCTAAGCAGGGGTCAGAAACCACTAACCTCCACAAGAAGCCAACCTTCAGGAAGGGCCCCCCCCGGGACTCTGGCTTTGCCTATTTCTCCTCTCTCCTTAGGTGTCAAATGCCCTACTCTGGTCACCTTAGTTAGCACCTTTATGGTATTTCCATTGCTGGTTTCAAGGGGCCTAAGTGATTACACCTTTTGTCTTACTGAATTGGACTCATCTCATTAACAAAAAAAAAAAATTCAGGTTTTTCTATTTTAAGTGTTAGAAAAAGGAAGGAAGGAGGAAGGAAGGAAGGAAGACAGGAAGGAAGACAGGAAGGAAGGAGAAAGGAAGGAAGGAAAGAAGGAAGGACGAAGGGAGAAAAGGAAGGAAAGAAGGAAGGACGAAGGGAGAAAAGAAAGAAAGAAAGAAAGAAAGAAAGAAAGAAAGAAAGAAAGAAAGAAAGAAAGAAAGAAAGAAAGAAAGAAAGAAAGAAAGAAAGAAAATGAAGGGAGGGAGAGAAGAAAGCAAGGGGGAAAGAAGGGAAGGAAAAAGGAAGAAAGAAAATCTCCACAAAGACTGATTCCAAAGGGCAAAGCCCTGCAATTATTCCCCTTCAATCAGAAATTCATTTCCCTCTTGGCCAAGCTCTTACATTTTTTGCTCAGCTGATAGAGATTAGATAGCTAGATGATAGATAATTGATAGACAGTCTGCTTTGTTCAGAATTCTGGAGATTTCTCATTAGCTAATTCTGGCTCCTTATGAGGGTCACTTCTAAAAGAAATCCATTCCTTTATGTCCTCTGAATACTTTAAAAAGTTGAATAGTAATAAAGTTTTTAAAGAAGAAAAATTATAAGCCAGATCCGCTCTAAGTCAAGTTTCATAGATAACAGGAAAACTTACATGGTAACAGTGAACTAGTGTGTTTGCACCTTTGCTAGACTGCATCTCTTTGAATGTGGAGTTTAGTGGGAGCACCTTGCTTAGTTTTGCTTCCCTAGTAGTATCTCATCAAGTAGGAGACGCATAAGATGAGTGTAAATAAATGAATTGCTTTTGAAGTTTGTCAACTGCCCTGGCTTCCCATTACCTCCTCTTCTGCTCCTCCTTTTTCTTGGTAATCCAAGTCAGCCTCAACACCAGTCCTGGCCATACTAGAAGCCGGGGAAGAAGAAGAGGCTCTGAGGTTGTTTTATTTGATGGGTATTGTCTTAGTTACTTTTCTCATTGCTGAGACAAAATACCCAACACTCACAAGTTAAGGGAGGAAAGGTTTATTTTGGCTCACAGTTTGTAGAAGTTTCAGTTCATAGTCAGCTGGTTCCAAGGCAGGGTTGGTTGGCAGAGGGGCATCACAGAGGAGAAATAGTCCATGGCAAGCAAGCAGGCAAGAGCACATTAGCTCTCTTTCTGTCCCTTGTACTCTATGCAGGCTACCAGCCCTGCACTCATATCCTTACTCCTATCCAGAACTATCCCAAACCAATCAGGAAACTGATGTAGTAATCACATACCCTTGATCCTAGCACCACACACCATAGATCTAGCCACATCTGAAAAGCACCCCCCCATGACTACATGAGGCCTTGGGGGGACATCTAGACACAAGCCATAACAGCTGTCAAAATTCTCACCTACTACCAGTTCTCTTGGGAGATAAGGGGCTGAAATTTGTTCCGAATTATCGTATCTCTATGAATAAGCTTTTTAAACTGGGAGTAATAAAATAGAAGCCAAGATGGGTGAGTTTTGGAATGAAGACAAGAGAAATATCTGTTGGCCCTTGTATTTGTCTGCTTGGGCTGCCATAACAAAGTACCACAGACTGACCAGGCAGCTTCAACAGTAGACATGTACTTTCTTACAGTTCCAGGGGCTGGAAGGCCAAGCTCAGGGTGACAAATAATCTCTTTCTGTTACAGCCTGCTTCCTTGCTGATGGGTGGCTGCCATTGGCTCTGCATTCATATGGTCTCTGCTGTGTGTGTGTGTGTGTGTGTGTGTGTGTATGTGTGTGTGTGTAAGGAAAGAGAGAGAGAGAGAGAGAGAAACTGATGTCTCTTCTTATAGACACTGCTTGAGTGGCATTGGGATTTATCTAGACCTCATTTAGCCTTAATTAGTTTCTTAGAGGCTCCAGTTCCAAATTCAGTCATGCTGTGAGTTAGGATTTCAATATATGGATCTGGAGGGTCACAAACTTTCGTTCCCTAGCAGCCCTAGACCTTAGGTTCTTTGGTGTTGGGGATGGAGTGTTTCCTATGAAGGAAGAAGTGGTAAGAGCAGACATTTCCCAGATATTAATTCTGACTAGGAAGTTGAATTTCTTCAACCACTAATGCCCTTGGAAGTCAAACAAAAATTATAAAAAGGGGTAGGCATTATATAAGATTGGGGCCTTAGGCCTGATTTCTGTGCCTGATGGTCTTAGCCCCTCTGTGCGTCCTGTGAGTGGACGGGATTTTCAGAACTGGAATGATCACTCCCAATTGCATCGCTGGGAGGTTTTTTTGCTGAGAGACCTGGGCAGGGCAAGAACAGCAAAGAGACCATCCAGCCACAGCTGAGGTCCTGCATCCCTACATGTGAGACACACTGGAGATGCTGATTTTGGTCAATACTCTCTCCTGCAGCCACTACAGCCAGTCAAAACAGCACCAGCACCTACCCTGTCATTACATCCCATCTGCCATTTCTTCCAGTGTTGGTCTTCGAAATAAGATGCACTTTCTTCATTCAAAGCTGGGCTAGGGAATGTGGAATCAAACTATGGATGACGTTAAAAATGCCTAGGGAATTATAAAACTTTTAAAGTACAAACCCCAAACTAATCTAGGGAGTGGAGAGAGTCCAACTCTTCCCCTCCAGCAAGCTCCCTTCTCCCAAATGTACATTGTGGTCAGGCGTCAGAGGCAATGTGATCCCTCCGTGACACACCACAGAGCTCACCAGGGCAGCCAGAAGACTTGTCTCCTGGGGCCTTGGTGGGTGGCTGCCTGGGGTAAAGTTCCCACACCCAGATCTCAGACAAAGGAGCTGACACAAATAGGAACGTTTGCCACCTTGTCCTTAACCCTCTTTGCCTGGCACTAGACACCCATTCCAGTGTTGATGGGAAGGCTCCATAGGGAAAGAAATAGAGGAATTGTACAGACAGCAGAGGAGAACATGGCCTGAGATGTTTCACCCCAGCATAGTGCTACTCATTCTTTTATTTAACTGACATTACTGAGCTCCTGCAGGCTGGGAACTGTCTGCTGAGTCCCCTGGTGTGGTGGGAGGTATCTGAGACATCTGAGAAACGAGCAAGAGGCTGGTGTTGTCATTGTACAGGCAGCAGGGAAACGGTGGGGCTGGGGTGGAGAGAAACCCAGGACCTGTGTGAGAAGTATGAATGTTGGGATTTAACCTTGGGCCAAACATGAAACTATTGAAGGTCCTATGGTGCTAAGAAATCACTTGGGCTTGGAAGTGGAGGGATGAACAAGATGGAAGTAGGGAGACCAGGCAAGAAGATACCAGCTCAATACAGGTGGGAGATGATGGTGACTTTGAGTAAGTGCAAGGAGGGAAGAAGCAGATTCATTCCAGCTACACTCTGGGTACAGAATCCACAGAATTTAGCAATGGATTAGATACTACTCAGAAGCACAAGAGAGGAATTGCATACTTTTCCCAGGATGAAAGAACATTTGATAGTTATAGAGAGCTCTTTCTGGTCCTCACTGTGGTCTGGGAAGTTTATATTTGTAATCCCATGGAAAAGCTATTGGAATTCTAGCAAGTTAATTTTAATCTACCACTTTTAGTGCAACCCATGGTGAGAATAAAGACAGTAAGGCATATTTATATTTGTGGGGAGCCAAGGGGTCCTAAGGCTAGCCAGGATAGTGGTTCCTAGAACAAAGGCCGTGACCCAGGGCCAAACTCAGGTTTTATTAATTCTCAAGGAGGGGAGTGGCTTGGGGATGAGTGACTGTGAGAGTGGTGGGAAGTATGTGAGCACCGTGAGCTGGGCTAGGTAGGTGGCCTGAAATCACCTTTGCAATATGCAGAGGGAAGGATACGTAGAAGTAATCTGCATAACACAATTTAAGGTAGTATCTAATGTTTTGGGGTCAGTGCTTTAGCTCTGATATGTAATCTTCTATGCCCTGGGAAGTTATAGCCTCTTATCTCGAGGCTCAATCCCAGCCAACAGCATGGAGCATAGCTCTCCTTCCTGGCAGCTCACACATGTGTTTTGGGAGCTACAGGGGTGGGGAAACACTGACCTGTCACCTTGCTTTAAAGACTACACATCAGCACCTCAGCTGGACTGATTTGCATTGCTTAAAGCCAATTGAAGGGATAAGGAAAAAGTCCTAGCCAGCTCTGTACATATCAATACATGGAAATAGGGCCAGATTTAGCCAAGATGGATGGACTCTCTTTCAAGGAGAGTCATCCAAGTGGTCCTCCACAGATAGTTACATATACTATGACGGGATTAAAGCAGTTTAAGGAGAAAAATCAACAATGTGCTGTTGAATATGCTCACTATGAGGTGGGTGTGCAATATTCCAGGAGCTGTGGAGAAGACAGTTGGAAGCACAGCTCTGGAAGTGAGAGAGGTGAACTGGGCAGGAGGTGTGAAGAGCATCGCATCATGTAGCTCCTTTGTAGACCCATGGGATGGATGAAATTGCCCAGAGTAAGAGTGTAGAGTTAGCAGGGAAGAAAATACAAGTTCACATGGTAACAACTCCAATATTAAGAAAAAAGCCCAACAAATATATGGTATAGGTAGCTGTTCTCTCTCCTTCATCTAGACAAATCTATCCAATAAATTATGGCCTTCCTTCCTACTGAGCCAAAATGCAAAATTTGATTCATTCTCAACACAACACTGCAGAAGCTTCTGCCAATAGATCAGTACTGGCAAAAGAAATAAAACCTGACTGACTTTCTGGCTTTTATTCAAGGATTAGTAAATTTTTCTAAGAGTAAAAATCTCTTTTCAATATCAAAATATTTAAACAAGCCCACATAATGGTAGTTTTATTTGTTCAGCCAATAGATGAAATTTACTGCTCATAAAATACCATAGTAACCTGGAGGCCCCAGTCTATCAGTTAGACTGAATTGTTGCTTCAGACCTGTGATTCTTAAAGGGTGGTCCCTGGGGAGAACTTGATAGAAATGCAAATTCCCAGGAACCATTCCAGATTTGTTGAATAGGAAATTCACTATGTGTTATAAAAAGCCCTCCAAGTGGTTTCCAGGCAGGCCAAGGATTAAGAACTGCTACTCTAAAGGTTTCTAGAGTTCTCTCAGGGAAGCGAAGGCAGGATGATCTCAAGGTTGAGCCATGCCAGCATAACTTAGTGAGACTGTCTCAAAATTTTTAAAAATAGAATAAAAAAAGACTGCAGACATAGCTCAGTGGTAGAGCACTCCTCAGTTCAATCCTGAATACTGAAAAAAAAATTAATACATGCTACTTCAAAGTAGGCTGAGTTCTTGGATCTGGCCATGAAATGTGTCTGGGTTTTCAAAACTGCACCACATTTTTAGGGTCTTTTTAAATTCCTGATAAAATAGAAGGTGTTTTGTTAGGTAATAAAAGCATACTTGATTGAAGATGTGACTATGGCAGGGCTGGAGAATGTAAGGACAGATGAACACTGTAGTCCCGAACTTCTAGAAGCAAAGTCTGTCCTCTGAAGTCTTCTTGGTGACAGCAAGGTCAAATGGTTTTTCTGTGCAACAGTAACTATTCCAACTATACTCTATTTCACTTGAGCATTAGATGTGTCTTTTTAGTAGACTCATAAAGATAGAAAGGACATTGATTGCTATAAGCAGTGGTTATATAAGTGCTAAGCTGGACTCTGAGGTCACACAGTGACAGCACAATGTCCCCTAACCTACCATGACCCACAGAACCCAGTGACTGGAGTCAGAGAGAATACAAGTCCCATGTACACTAGCTGAATGACCTGAGGCAAGTTTCCTTCAGGTTAAAGTGAGGGGAAGCGGGAAAGCAGGGAGGGAAAGGGGAAATAAAAAGGATTAAAATGAGAATGTATGTGTACCAGTTCCTTAAGAGGAATTTAATTTAATTTTTTTTTTTAAATGTGGGTACCAGGAGTTGACCTCAGGACCTCGCGCTTGCCAGGCAGGTGCTTATGCCGCTGAGCTATCTCACCCGCCCCAAGGAATTTAATTATTACACATCACAAACATATACTAATATTTAAAAAGAAATGATCTACCCAGGCATGAAAAGACACAGAGAAACTGTAAGTGTTTATTACTAAGTGAAAAAAGGCAGTCTGGAAAGCCTTCATGCTGTATGATTCCAACTATATGCTAATATGGAAAAGGCAAAATTATGGAAGCAGTAAAAGGATCAGCGATTGCCAGAAGTTAGAGGAGAGAGAGGCATGTGTGGGTGGAGCACAGGATTTTTAGGCAATGAGTTGCCCTATGGTGGACGCCTGCCGATGTACTTTTGTCAAAACCTGTGGAATGTAAAGCACCAAGCCTAGTGTGAACTACAGACTCCAAGTGATAATGATATGTCAATATGGGGTTATTGACTCTGACTCGCGTACCACTCTTGTGCAGGATTTAATGGTGGGGAGGCCTGTAGATAACTTTGTTCACAAATGCTTTTATTGAAGAACAATTTGGTTTGGCAAAATTTTGTTTTTGTTTGCAAACTCTGCATTGGGTGACAAACACGACTGCGTGAACACAAATGTGGCCATCTTTTCCAGAATCATGGAACAAATCAAGTTCGTGAACTGAGGCACATCACAAACTGAGTTGGACAAGAACCAAATCAAATTCAAAGGTTAGGTTCAATGTTGACCTTATGGGGAAATTTGATTTGGTTCTCATCCAGTTCGGTTTGTGACCAGAAGCACGGAGAAAATTGAGTTCATGAACTGAGGTACCACTGCATGGAGATAAGGGCACATTGGGAATGATCTATATCTTCTGCTCAATTTTTCCACAAACCTAAAACTTGCTGAAAATAATACGATTTATTTGTTTTAAAGGCCTTTATCTGTAGAACATAAATAAGAATAGTTACTGCAGAGCCTGCTGTAGAATTCATATGAGATATTATGGGCAAAATTAATTTGAATTTTCCTCCCTATTTTGTGGATGGCAAAATACCCCCCTCCCCACTAGATATCCACATCGAATCCCTGGAAACTGCATGTTACTTTACAAGAAAAAAGGGTTTTTAAAAGGTGATTAAGTTAAGGTTCTTGAACGAAGGCACCTATCCTGATTGCATTGAGGATAGGTCCTAAATGCAAGCACATGTATTCCTACAAGGCTGACTCATGGGGAGGATGCTGTGAAGACAGAGGAAGAGATCTGGCCATGCTGTCACAAGCCCTGGAAGGGCAGGGCAGCGACTGCAGGTAGGAGATCAAGGGAGAACACTCCACTGGAGTCCCCAGAGAAACACTGCCCATCTAGATTTGGGACTTCTAAACCCCAGCACTGTGAGATAACTAGATTCTAATGTCTTAAGCCACCAATTTTGTTACAGCAGCCTCGGGAAATTACTACACTTAGTAAAACTGGAGGGCTGGTGAGATAGCTCAGCGGCATAAACACCTGTCTGGCAAGGGCAAGGTCCTGAGTTCGACTCCCGGTACCCACATAAAGGAAAAAAAGGGCCAGTGATATCACTGAGAGGCACAAGAGCATGCTGGCAAGCATGAGGTCCTGAGGTCAACTCCTGGTACCCACATTAAAAACAAAAACAAACAAACAAAAAAACAGAGCAGTAGACACCCCCTCATCCCTGACGAGAAGTGGTTCTGAAATCCTATGTCCTGTAATCCTCACTGCCCATCTCTGAGTTCTGTCTTCTCCCCTCAGAATACAGGAGTGCTGCAAAATTTGGTAATAACTTTCAAACACACAATGAGCAAAGTTTTCCATGCCTTTAAGGAGAAGAGGCCAGAAGAGAAGAATGTACACCTGAGGAGTACTGAATATCAGACACCCCCAAATGCCACACATACTCATACCTAACCCTTGGAGAGTTCATTCCCAAAACCAAAGTCCAGCCTCAGGAAGAGGCAGAGAGACACAGCTGCCAAATATCTTATGTAACTGTCAGAATAAGGGTGGAATCACTTGAAACCTAACAGTAATGGATTAAAGAGGGACTCATGGATGTCACTAGTTGGGACTTTTGACTGTTCCTATAATAGGGAGTTGGCAGAGGCTAGTGTGGAAGGGAAGGTGGGCATGGGAGAAGGAATCTTACCTCCAACTCAAGGTAAATAAATCTAGAAGAGCAGTCCCAGATCTAATTGCCAACACAAGGTGGAAGACAACTAGCTTCATTTTGGGAGCTAACACACTTCCCAGCTAGCTTATCTGGAGAGCACTGTGCAGCCAATACTGTGTAGAGCACTAGTACACTAGCCTATGAAATAGTCAGTCAGTGTACTTTTTAAATGTGACACACTGGATGTTTGTCTGTGGATTTCTTGAATCTTTAAGGTCAACATTTTGATTCTTTCATGTTTCTTTTGAAAACATTTACTTTTCTATATCCCAGGGGCAGAAAGCATTGCTTAGCTAATTCAAGACTTCCTTTAACCTTTCTTCAAAGAGTATCTAGGATGGACTGGGAACGTAGCCTGGTATTAGAGTACATGCCTGGCATGCACAAGACCCTGGGTTCAGTCCCTAGCACCACAAAGAAATCTTGCCAGGTGTTATGGCTTGTGGCCCCCCAAAGCCTCATGCAGTCATGGGGGCAGGCTTTTTGGAGGCGGCTGAATCTAGGGTTTGTGATTGATTCACGGTCTAGTGCTTGGATTGGGGGTGTGAGTGTGCACCTGCCCTAGGGCGGGTAGCCTGCATACAACATGAGGGAGGAAAAGAGGCTTGCTCCTCCCTTTTGCTCTTGTTGCTTTTGCTGTCTTCCACTGCCATGAACTGTTGCCCCTCTGCCACACCACCCCCTTAGAGCCAACCGATTATGGACTGAACTCTCTACCAAACTAAATAAACCTTTCCTCCTTTAACTTTGGGTGTGGGGTATTTTGTCTCCGCAATGAGAGGAAAGTAACTAAGACACCAGGTTACTTGATACTTCTCTCTCTCTTCTCCCCTCTCTCCTCTCTCTCTCTCTCCGTGTCCTTTGGCCTTCAACACTTAATCGGAATTAATGGAGAAATCCAGGACCTCCAACCTTACTTCATCTTCCCAGAGAATGGGAGTGTCTTCTTAGAAGCTAAAATATTTTGTGGTTGTATTTTTAGTGGCTCCTTTATTGATTCTAGAATATGTTTCTGCCTTTATTTGCTGAATGAGTCTGTCCTCCAGACTTTGACCTTGTGTTCAGACTCTGAGTGACCTAACCACTAATATCCATTATCTTTCTTTTCCTTGTCTTTCCTCCCATCCTCCTTCCCTCCCTCCACATCTCCCTTCTTTCCTTCCTTCCTTCCTTCCTCCCCCCACCTTTTTCTTGTGCCTAATACCAACCCAACAAGAGATTTCTCTTTATTAGTTCTTAGATCAGTTAGGTCACAGTCTCTTTCATCCCAAAATATTCTGTTTGGATTATTTAATAGATTCTTGGCCCGATTCTATTTTAAAAAATAGAAATAAAGTTTTCAGAAAGATAAAATGCTTTGTACATGACCATTTACTGAGAATCAAGAATACGATTCCAAGTTCTGGGTTCTATTCTGTTCACTGGGTCTTCTGCTCACACCATTGGTGCTTCTTGTTCACACCAAGGTTCAAGGTCTTAGTTAAACAAAATTTTTCCTAAAATATTTGTATCCAATTGTATCCCCAACCCTGTTAAAGGTTTCCCAAATATATCTTCCATATCATTTCTTCAGTGAGCACTATGAACATATCCTCCATGGCAACCTCTGTCTCTTTTCAAAAGGGAAAAACTGGTTCCCTTTTCGTTCAGTTAATTCCATTTCCAGCCAAACGACCTGACTCACATCAATGGATGGCAGTGTCTCCATGAGGCTGTATGCAAAGCATGCCAAGGAA
Organism: Erethizon dorsatum; assembly: GCA_028451465.1. NCBI lineage: Eukaryota > Metazoa > Chordata > Mammalia > Rodentia > Erethizontidae > Erethizon > Erethizon dorsatum. Next base: position 29,508,509 of record CM051831.1, read on the forward strand.
GAGGGTTTGGAAGGTAGCTGGTGTCCATGAGTTGGTTACATTCTGTTCTTGTTGAATTATATGAGTAATGGTGTGGTTACAGCTGGGGGCGAAGAGCGGGAGAGACAAATGTAAGACCTCAAATAGTGGACAGAGGAGCTCCTCCAACATATGGGCTCACTTAGCTGGTCTAGGATTGCATGCAGTTTACAGCCTCAGTGTCCTGCCTGAAATGAGATTCCAAGGGCTATTTACTTTACACTCTGCCTCCAAGTAAAACTGTATGTAATACAGCCCAGATTTGTAGCTATTTCTCTTTTTAAAGACACCCTATAAAGGAAACACCATATCATTCTTGCTCTTCCAAACCAGTTTCCAACAACCGTGTTATAAAGTGTTTCTGATGTCCTTCCTAAAAGTCTCTTGCTACAAGACAAGTCTTTCTATTCTGTTCCCAGGGGAAATGAAAGTAGCTGAGCACAGACCATCTTTTGTAGACAACTGTAAATACCTTTCACCCTACCCTCAACTGCTTTGTCTTTTCTAGAGTGGAAGACCACAAGACATTCTCACTTTCTTCTCATCTCTTATACTTCCCAGCACATTTGCTATTGAAGATCCAGCACTTTCAAAATGTTTCCCACTTACTGCTTTTGGAAGTTCACTTTTTCTTATTCGGCACTTCTAACACTCCTCCAACCTGGTGGCTCTGCACATCGTTTTGATATCTGACTGCATTTCCTGACCCTTGGCCTTCCCTCCTGCCCCTCCTTAGTTAGCCACCTTCAGCACTGGTGGCTGGGAAATCAGCTGTCTCCTCTGTCTGCCCCTGTCAGAAGTGGACACCAACAGTACCTAGTCAGGTAGCTGTGAATTAATAAGCAGTTGCCCTGCTTGACCTGTCTTTTGTGGACATAGGGGCTGCCTTGTCAATACTTGTGCTTGCGCTTGTCACCAAGTAGGGCTTCCTTTCCTCATGCTGATCTCAGTCACACTGGTCCTCCACCATGTAGTTCAAGTACCATGGCCTTGAAGAGTCTCTGTGTCCTCTGAACTCCTCATTGTGTCATGTAGGTTATCATGGAATAATTTCCTGTATAATGCTGCTGTTCTGTTTATGCTTGTCCAGGATAATGAGGGGAAATTTTTCCCTTTCTTGGGACAGTGTGGAATGATTGATAGGGGTTTCATGGAATGCTGCGATGAAGATTCTGAGGTGCGCCTTAATTCAGTAAGAATGTGCATCACGGTTGTGTTAAGGTATCTACTTCGAGGACGAGCAGGAACAGGGTGGTATAGGTACCATGTATTTGCCATTCTTGTCACACCAATGGGTGTTTCCAACGAAAGTACATGGAAGGCACCATAGTGCATATCTTTTGGATCTCCCTATGATAAGCACAAGCAGGTACCCCATAAATATTTATGGAGTGTCTAGTTGACATTTATGTGTGGGTGAGCACTGTCATTTAATGTCAAGAGAATATGGCCCAGCAGAATGACAGCGAAGTGCTTTGCCAAGCGCTTCTGTCCTTGTGGAGAAGAGGGCTTCCTTATGTGAGAAGGGAGAGGGGATGGATGTTAAATGCATCTCACTAGTCTCCACGGCAAGCATATGTGAACCACTTACTGACTCCATAGTTCTTCTCCCAGATTTCTTAGTGTTGAATTTGTTTGCTGAGTTTCTATTCCTTTGCCTAGATTCAGAGCCAAGTGGTTGTAAGCTAAAGTTATCCAAATAAAATGTCATAAGTCTGCATATCAAATGCTTCAATTGTCATCCCTATAAACAGACTAGAGTTAGAGAGCGCTCCCTGTGCACCCTTCTCCGTGGATGATTTGTTTCATTTTTTCCACCTTCCTGCTTTCCACTTTCTCTTTTCCTTCTTCTCCCCTTCAAAGAAGCTCCACTTGCTATTTCTCTTACTTAGCAACTTACTCTTAGCACTTGCCTTTTCAGTATTATCATCAACCTAGGGGAAATTATTAGCAACACACCATCTTGTTTCCAAACCTCTCTTCAGCGTTTTAACAGACATAAACAGCAAATGACGGGGAAGTAGAAAAACTAACAGGGAGCAAGATGGCAGGAGAGAAGAGTTAAATGGTGATTAAATTCCCTGGCTGAATGAACACATTGGCATTAGCTCATTTTGGGCGCAGTTCTGTGCTGAGCATTCTGAGGGAAATGAAAGAAAGTGAGGAGCTGACTTGTACCCCTAGAAAACTAACAGCCTAACCAGAGCCCTAGAAAGAGGCAGGCAATATGTGTTTTAAGAATTGCCATAGTTTCTCATTGGCAAAAGTCAGGATAGTTTAAAGTTCAGGAATCAGGTTCTGTGCTGTGTAACCCTGGTAAATTACTTAACCTCTCAGAGCCTTCATTAGGAAATAGAAATAACATTAGTACTTATTTCATATAGATGTTGTGAGAATTAATATAATGCAAGCAAGATAACAACCTTATAATGTTACATATGCTGAATAAATATTATGAGTAGAAATTAACCAATTTTCACATTAATCCAAATGACTGATCATGACCTGTCAATCTATAGGGTCAGGTATCATTGATATTAGCAGCTCATGCTGATGTCAGTTCAATGAAGTAAATGGAGATGTAATCGTCTTGTCTTGTGCTGGGAATTGGCTACTGAGTATGTCTGCCATCAAACACAGTTTGACAGCTATCTTAAGTTGATTTCAGAATTTACTCAGAATTTCTAGTTCCATAAGGGCCCCTAACATATTTCGAAGAAAAGCTCAGTGTCAGGTATTGGTTCTTCGTGACTGCTGTGGGCCTCCTTTGTTCACCTTTCATCCATTCTCTTATGGGTCCTTTGAATGAGGATTCTCTGTGCCCAAAGGGGAAGCTCTGTTCCTGCGTCTGACTGGTAGGATTGGCTCAGCCGGGCTGTTCTTGGATGGAATGTGTGGCTTAGATGACTCTACTTCCCTGGAGCAATTGCATTTGTGACTCTCTTTTCTCTCTCTTTTCTTTTCTTTTTTGAATCTAGGTGGTGTTTCCACCTTTTTAAGCAAATGGAAGTTGCGAAGCTGCCAAGTAACCCTCAAACTTCCTCTCCTTAAAAGGACTTGCTGCACCAAAGGAAAGAAGGAAATTAGTCAGAAACCACAGAACAATTAATGGCTAAATGAGCCCAAATGAAATATTGCCTAGTAGATAAGTCATTCCATTGCAGCTCCGTTGGGTTGTCCAAAGAAAAAAGCACACTCTGTTTTCCTTCAGTGGCCAAAATGAACCAAAACCGAGTGCCAGTGTGTGTGTGTGTGTGTGCACGCATGTGTGTGTGTGTGTGTGTGTAAGAGACAGAGAATATGAGCTTTTCATTTATGTGGCACTGATTTTTTCGAGTGGGGGAAACACTGTAAAATCCTGGAATAACTAACAAAAGAGACTCAGTCTTCATACTAGGAAAGAAAATGCTACATAAATAACTGTCATTTGGAAATGACTTCATCTGCCTGAACGAAGATAAGAGGTCAAATAGACCTCCTGGAGCTGCAGACTCTGACTTCCCCAGGGTCTGTGTGTGCACCAGTGAAGTCTATTCCTCCCCTGGCGAGGCAAAGGAGACTGAGCCAGGAAAGATGCAAGAAGGCACACGCCACAAGAATGTGAGTCTCCCTCCAGGCAAAGAGCTGGGTAAACCTCACACAGCAGGCTCTGGAGCTTGTCCTCTGCTTCTGAGGGCCACACTTCTCTTTCCCAGAACCAACTCCTCTTTCCTCAGTTTCCACAGTTCCCTCAGCATGGTGTCTGCTCTGACTTGGATGTGCTTGGCTCTTCCCAGCACCACATCTCCCTTGATTTTGACAACAGAGTCTTTGACTCTTTCCAGCCCTGTATATGTCTCTGCATGCATGTGTGCATATGAGCTAAAGAGAGATAGTTACATGGGTAACTTTTATGGTGTCACCAAGCCAAATTGTGTCTAGTGTTCAACTTTCAAACCTCTATTATGGAAAGTACATTTGATAAGTCCATTCACCTATTTTGTATATTGCTTATTCTTCAATAGGCCAGAACGAGGAATCCTAGCTTCTTGACTTTGAAAACCACAAATCCTAAAGTTTGCAAAAATTTACCGGGCTTTGTGACACAGAGCATTCAAGGGCATTTCTTCTAGGGATAGAGGCCCAGCTGCTACCGTCCATTTCTAATCTTTTCATATAGCATCTTGAAGCTGTTCAGGAGCGGTGTATTATAGGATGTATTACTCAGCGAGTGCTCCTCTAGATCACTTATTGTGAGAGGGACATGACCAGACCCAAGAATCACAAAGCAGCTATATGATGAACCTAGTGAGTGACTTGACACAGGTGCTTTCAGTAGTACCCTGGCTAATCAGACATATGACAGTGTCAAAAGAAGAACTCAGTGCTTTTCAATATGGTCTACTCAGTGAGGCTGTGATTTTGTAGTTCAGAAGACTCAAGACATATCTAGAAATCTAAAATATTGGAACTCCCATGTTTGGGGTAAATATTGGCCAGGTTGAACACATTTCCTTCTTGCCATGATCCAACACGAAGTTCATCTATTGTCTTAATAATTGAATATTGGAATAAATGGGACCCAAAAAGTCAGCACAAAGGATAGTAGATAGTTTCCAGGAATGTGCCAACCAAATTCCTTTGTCTCACTGACTTTTCTTGTCTGCACTCACCAATAAGAAAGCATTTTGCTGCCCCTTTCCACTCTTATGTTCACATTAGAAAGCAGGGAATGGGATTATCCTCCTTCATTCTATGCACTAAACAATTATATTCTTCAGTGATTCTAGTGGAAAGCACCAGGAGAAATGAAATCTAAAGGACGGGATATTCTTAGGCAAAAATCTCCAATTAAAAAATCTACAAAGATATCTCCAATTTGTATGTTTTCAAAAACAGTGTTTCAAGGGATTAAGATAATTTCATATGAATAACAGAAGGTCTGAGAGAGCCTGAATTATGATCTGAATCATGTTCTTCAAGACAACAAAATACCTGTGTTCCAAAATGATGATCTTGCACTGTAATATGACTTGGGATCTAGAGGATTACAAGACAGTGTGTAGGAACTTGGAGACCTAAATTTCCATAAGTAGCTTGAAGAAAATGAGTGCATTTTTGCCTGGAAAGGACTGGGTTGGACGAAGTGGGTTTGTGGGGCTCCTATCTGCCCAGAGACTCTGTGATGTGTTCCACATGTGCCTCAGTGGACAGGCAGACAGGTGGTTACAGTGGGGGCAGTGAGCACCATGGCAGCGTGTGCATCCTGGTGGCCCTGTGCCGGCTTGAGCATGCAGGGGAGATCTGGGGAGTTAGGGAGCTCCATGGAAGTACTCAGAGAAACCTTGAGAGAGCCAGGGATGAGCTGGGGAACCACAGATGAGGAACTAGGAGGATAGGAGAGGCATCTCCCTGCCTCTGGGGTCTTCTTGTGACTCCATGTGGCAGGGCCTGGGAAAGAGAAGGCAGGGGAAAAGGAGGCTGGAGAATGGGCTGGTCTTGTTGCTGCAGGGCTGCGGAGGGCAGATACTGAAGCACCTAGCTTCATTCTGGATGCGGTGGGAAATGCCCAAAGAGCAACGCAATCAAACTTGGGCTTGCTTACAAATCCATGAGAATTCTGGTTACTCTTTACCCAGCTGGCTAGAACCTAGAAGCAAGTAGAGCTGGGAGGGAGCAAGGGGTAATTTTGCCATGCAATGCCCAGAAAACTTCCTTAAAGTCCTCTTAACAGTTTCCCTCCCCAAATCCCACTCTTTCTGAAGGATGAATCGTTGCCATGTCCTGACACAGTCCACGTCCCAGAAGAGTTTTAAGAAAAGGAGATTCACGTTCTATAGAACACCCTGCCGTCAGTGCAGAAAGAAGGCAAAAGGAATCACTAACAATATGTAAATAAGGAATTAGAAGGAAAGGTAATGGCAGAAAAATTATTCTTTCCAAATGAAAAATGGCAAAATGGAGGCACAGAGAAGGCAATAATTAGCCAGTCCTCTACCCTTTGTGCTGACCTTACACTAGAGGAGATGGAAGATGGGGCACATTGGCCTGTCTAACTCCAGGGCATCCTTTGTGGATAGAGAAAGGATTTATGTTTTGAAAAACAAAAGAATTTTTTTTTTCTTTTTTAGATGCTAGGGTCTGAGTTAAACCTTAGAAGGAGTTACGTGGTTCTCTACCCAGCCCTGTGCTGCAAAATAAGAAAACTGAAGGCACTGACCACTAGAGGGGGCTCTGCCTCCACCCCAGGCAATCACGTGCGGGTGTGTGTGTGTGTGTGTGTGTGTGTGTGTGTGTGTGTGTGTCTGTGTGCGCGTGTGTGCACGCGCACACGTGCACGCACGCTACTATAGATGAAACACTCAGTAGCACCGAAAAGGTTGCTCTATCAGAAGCTTTCTGAACACAAACCTCAAACACTGTTTATGACCAGAGAAGGCAGGGATATAAGAAAATGAGACAACCTGCCAACTTCAAATACCTCTGGAAATATTGCAAGTGAAGGCAGTGTGCTCATCGGAAATTCCCAAGAACCTTGGAGTGTGTGTTTTAGGTAGCAGTTCCAATAAAAGACATGCAGTTGTTTTTTTAATGGCTCTTTCTAGAATTGTATGAGATCGGGCCTAACCCAGAGCCAGCTCTATGGAACAGCTCCCTGTGTCCCAACAGCTGGCTCTGGTTACTGCTTACCCACCAGGTTAGAGCCCAGGAGCTGAGAAGCCGGGTGTGAGGTCCTGCCATCCCTACTCTGCATAACTGTGTCTCAGGAACAGAAAGTGCTTGCAGAGGCAGCAGGAAGCTGGCTGGAGGAGGAGCAGTGAGAGCCATGTGAAGCTTGTCTCCATGCTCCTCTGGGGGTATCCTGGGCTTGGTGGGGTCATAAGGGCTCTCTTCCAGCTGGGCAGGAGGTGACTAGCTGGTACAATGGTGTCCAGGATAGCAGCCAGGATCTTGTCCAGGCTCTAAACAGCCTACTGGCTTCAGTTAGTCAGGAAGCAACAATGCTCCTCTTATTCCTGAAACATCTCCATTAGAAAATAACAAGAAAAAAATGGGATCTCCCTTCCATCTCATATTGTCCCTGTTCTTGATTAAAGAGAGGGAATATGGGCTGGGTATTCACTGGAGTCCCATTACGCACTGCCCTCTGCCCTCCAACCTGCTACCAGGGCTGCCTGCAGGGAGGGGGCTGGTTGTTTACTGGGGCTCCCTGTGCACAGGGAGAACATCTAAAGGAATTCAGTGGTCCCCCCACTGCAAGTCAGAGGCGATGAGATTGCTTTTGTGTGTGGCAGGAAAAGAGCCCTTTTTGTTGACAGCCCCATGGCCATGATGAATTACAGCGAGGGGGGACTGCAGTTGTGGCTTTCCCTTCTACCCAAGGTTCATCCCCAGGTCTCCCAGCACTTTAGTAAATGAACTGCTGTAATTCCACTCTGCTCCATCTGCCCCTGCCTGGGCCGGTTTATTCTAATACGGAAGGCAGTGAGGGGCGCCTCTATGGCTCCTCCCCTACAGCAAAGGAGGTGGTCCTGGCTGGCTATGTCTAAAAATAGGAAGGGTGCCCATACTCAGGAGTCACAAGGAGTGTGGACAGAGGTGGGTGCCACCTGCCTTCACAGTGGAGCAGGAGGCTCTTGGCTTCGAGGTTGCCTGTGCTTCCTGCTTGAACATCTGAACTTACTGTTAGTAATTTTAGCTTTCAGGATCCAGTATCTCTGACTTTCTGGAACAAATTTCTCTGACTCCCTCACACTTACTAGATATCTCGTGCACTGAGAAGAGAAAACCATGACTGCTGTGGTGGTAGGAGATTCATAATTGATCACTTTGTTGTCAACTTGATGTTATAATTGTACCTATGGTTTTTTCTGGTTATCTGTTGTGCTAAAGGCTACCCGAAAACTTAATGGATTTAAGATAATAGTATTTATAACTATTTTTGTAGGCCAAGAATTTGAACAGGATTTGTGGGGTATTTCTTCTGCCCCACAAGGTGGGGTCACTTAGTGGTACCAAGCTGGCACCTGGGATGACCTGGAGCATCCAATAACTTTGTTCATGTACCTGGTCCTTGGTAGGGACTGCTGGAATGCTGAGCTCACCTGCCCTTTCTTTCCTCATCATTCTTAAGGGATCTCCATGTAGTCTCTGTTGCATTGCAGTTGGACATTTCACCTGGCAGCTCAGGTCCCAGAGACCAAGGCAGAGAAATTAGCTCAGCCCCAATTTCTACCATACTCTATGGGCCAAAGATGGTCACAGGCCATCTGGACTCAAGAGGAAAGGAAATATCACCAATGCACAATAGGAAGAATATCATATAAACTGTAGCCATCTTTAATCTGGGACATGGGTCTGTTTATTGATGAAATGGTCTATCTCTAAGAATGAGTGGTGTTTTTCTCATTTCGGGCACACTTCTAACACCTAACAAGAACCTCCTTTCTTCCGTCCTGAGGTGTGGGATGCTATTCATACAAAGTATTTTTAACCATTTGAGAAGGTGGATATTATACAGGGATTGAGGTATAAACAAAACAAAACATCATATCAGGCATGGTGGCCCGCGCCTGTAATCCCAGCACTCTGGGAGGCTGAGGTAAGAGGATCACAAGTTCAAGCCCAGACTGTGCAACTTGGTGATTTAGCAAAACCTCGTCACAAAACAAAAAGGATTGGAGATGGAGCTCAGTGCAAAGGCTTTGGATTCAATCCTCAGCACCTCAAAAAATTAAAAAAAAGAAAAAAAAAACAGAAACAGAAAAAGGAAACATGACTGCCTGTGACTATTTCTAATAGACATCAGAAATGACAGTAATGGCACCCATCCTTTTCCCCTACCTGGGTATCCAAATGACACTTTTCCCTACCAGGTCATCCTTTGGGGTTGGAAAAGATGAATGTTGTTTGCTTTCTATTCCTAATATATAGAATTCCCTTCTGGGGAACATTTTGTCTCTCGGGCTATTGTGAGAGTGGCTTCTCACCAGATGTTGGGTGAGCACGTGTGACACGATGGTCGTGGTGCGTGGTTCTCCCAACACAGACTTTGCTGGTTTCTCTCAGGGCTTCAACCTCTGGGCCGTGGCAGGGAGCCTGGAGTATCAGTGCAGGTAGGGCACATGCTATGGCAGAGCATGTTTGACAGAACCTGGGCCGATGGCAAGAGGAGATTCTGTCTCATAATTCAAGTACCAGAAAACACCAGTCTCTAGCCCAGCTGCATGTAGAGAAGCCTCCTGCAGGTGTACCTGGTTTGCTGCCAGGATACAGAAAGTCCTTCTCCAGGGGGTTGGGGAGAGTGTCCCTGAGGGCATCTGGGCTGGTGTCAAGCTGTTGAGTGCCATGGCCCATGGGCATCCTTGGCAGTTCCACTCTAAGCATTTCCAAAGTTCCCTGACAAGGATAAAAACTACTCCTTCAACCAAAGATTCTTGCACATTATTTAAATAGGATGCAAATGCATGGTCTGCTCTGAGCCCTGGCAGCTTTCAATTTTTATATTTTCAGAACAGTAAGGCCTGCCATCAGTTCACTTGAAGTTCAATCCAAGAAGTGCCTGGCCCTGACATTTGTTCATTCTTTATGCAGGTAACATTTTGGAGAATTTAAAAAGAAGTCATCTCTGTACTCCCTTCCCTACCACCCTCCAAAAGAATTTTAAAAGATATTTCAGACATTTGTTGCATGCATAATAGCTGGAACATGACTAACTTATTTCCTACTGCCTGAATTTCCAAGTTGGATTCTGTAATCCCTGTTTTTGGCAATCCATTGTCTTTTTTTTTTTAATTATACTTCAGTTAGGAACTGCTTATTTGACCTATGGGATTAGGCTTATCAGACCACAAGCAGATTCTGTCAGATGGTTGCCACTGAGGTGAAACTCAGGGGGTGAAGCCCCATGGTGAAGAAGGAGACAGTGGTGTAGACAGAGAGCTGGGGTTCTTCCCCAGGGTCCTTTTCCTCCCCATTTACCCAAGAGCTCAGCACACAGCTTTGGGTCAACAGGAGGCCCCCTTCTTTGCACCTGGGATCTCAGAGAAGGGGGGCCACTAAAGACAAAACCGCAGGACCAGACACAGCAATGGGGTGAGTCGAGGGAGGCTCTCTGTGGGTGGCATGCCCTCCGCACAGGCTGCAGACACCCCAGAAATTCAGCTCAGCCTGTGTGTGTATGGAAAGAGCATATATATGCTATCAGTTGTCATTTATATACTAGGTATGATTGAAAAATATGGTACATGTATACTGTTTAAACTTTTATTACAGTAAAAGACATATTACCATTAATGTCGCTCAAAATATTTGCCTGTGCTTCAAACGCACTTATCTCATCATTCTTTCTACTTTCTGAAGCAGTTCTGGAAGTGCTCTTTTGTGAGAATCTTCAGTTGTTCTGTTGTGGCTGCCTCAATATCCTGTATTGATTCAGAATATTTACCTTTCCTGGTCATTTTGACTTTGAGGAAGAGCTGAATCACATGGTGGCAGATCCAGTGAATTAGGTAGATGAGGACACACTGTAAAGTTTTTACAAGCCTGCCTTCTGTTAAAGAGCACTTGGCAACAGCCTTTACTGAATTTTTGATCACACCTCGTGAAGACATTCATGACAGGAGACTTCCAGAACTGCTTCACAAAGTGGCAAGAATGATGGGATAAGTGTGTTTGAAGAGAGGAATAAGTTTCTGAGGGGAATTAATGGTGATATGTCTTTTACCATAATAAACTTTTAAAATTTAAATATTAGCTGTATATTTTGATCACACCTTGTATGTGTGTATACATGTGTGTGTATATGGAAAGAGCATATATATGATGTCACATAACATATGTATACATGTGTGCAAATACACATACATACCGAATTGGTCTAACTGAATCAAATTTTCTCATAAGCTCAACACTGAACCTAAACATTGACTTTGATTCAGTTTGCAACCAATTCGGTTTCTGACCAGATTTGTGAAAAGAATTAAGTTTGTGAACCAAGGCACCATTGTACACCTTCTTTCTGTATACACTCTGTCCGTCTATATATACTCTGTCTGTCTCTCTATCTACCTATCTATCTATCATCATCATCTATCTATCTATATATGTAGGGGAATAAACAACGAGGAGAGAAAGGAAAGAAAGACATGGAAAAGGGATCAATAATGTGTGGCATGGCAGGCTAATAATTATCTTTCTGAAGATCCAAAGCCTCTTTGTTCTTTCTTCTTGGGCAACATCCACTCCACTGAGAACTACATTTGCTAGCTTTCCTGGCAGTGAGGAAGGGCCTAGCAACTAGATTCTCACCAGCGACATGCATGTGAGGTCGTTGCATGTGATTCCTACTTTATCCACCCAGTTGAAACCACTGTCCTCTCTCCCCCTGCATTCTGAAATGCTGAGTGGATGCCAACTCAATTTCTCCATGAAAAGCTGCAAAGAGGAAGGAACCCAAGTCCCCAAGTGAGCTTGTGGAGTGAGAGCTGGTGTGCCCAAACAGGTGCTGCACTGCCACAGGAGAAGGAAAAAGCCAGTGTGCAAGCTCATCGCGAGTCGAGATCTCTCTGTTGTAGCACACAGAGCTACATTCTTTAAGGAGGGGACAGGTGAGAGAAAAGTGAACAACTATGGAGAGAAGGTTTAGTTTAGTGTCTGTGGATGATGCTAAAATATAACCAGAGAGAAATAGAGACTGGGATGGTGACAAGGAGGAAGAATTGACTAGAGGGCTCTCTTACCAGGCCCTCCCCTGACAACCTGCCATCTCCTACAGTATCTTTCAGCAAAATGATTACAAGGACCTCAGTGTTTGCCTGGGTGACTGCAAATATGTAAGAATTAAAGCATAGGAATAGATGTCTATACCAGGAACAGCTCAGTTCATCAACTGAAAGGATGCTCTGGTGGAATGGGTGGATTATAAAAGCAATAAATGCCCATTTCTGATTGTGATCAAGAGAGGCTGAATGCGCGCGCATGTGTATTGGGAAAAGGATTCTTACTTTGATTCCTACGTTGATCAGGCATTTGACTTCGAGTACCATCTAAGGTCTCATGCAACTTAAATATTTTCCAGGAAAGGTTTGGGTCAGAAAACTTGGGCAGCTCTCTAAGTGCTGTATGTATCATTTTCATTCCACCTAACTATTCTTTTGGGGAGTGGACTTTATACCCGTATCCCTATACCTGCTCTTTGATAATCTCCAGTAGCTGGCTTCAGTTTGTTTCCCTGCGTAAATCACAAGCTCATCAGGGGATGTTTGTTCCCTGTGAACTGTAGCACCATGCTAGTTTCATGGCTTTGGATTCAGTGGAGACCTCAGGTGTGCTACCTGATAGGTTAAGGCTAGCTGTGTGCTGTATGCTTTCAGACTTGTTGGGAGGTCTCCATTCATGAAAATATATTTCTTACTGACATAATCTCAGATGCCTGAGATGCCTGAGGTTCAGTCACTAGCATTCATTCCTTTGTATCACCCCTGGTCCTTTGTGAGTGGCTATTTCTAAAAATGTCATCGCCCATTGGCAGGCAACAAATTGTGTATAGAGGAAAGGGGGAAAGTTTAAAGAGGAAGGCAACAATGGAAAATAAAAAATATTTATGATTCTCTATCACATAGCCCTCTTTTTGTCTGCTGGTAGTATATGAAAGAAACACAAGGTGGCCCCTTGGTGGTCTTTATTCTCCTCACCCCATGACTTCTGAGCACATTCATCTACCAGACCACTACATGATGGAAGGCTGATGGCAAGACACAGCAGAGAGAGCCAGCTGGCTGTTTCTCTTGGCCAGATCTTCCTCTCCTTACCTAGAGCAGCTCTGGGTCCTGGAACCCCACAAATAATCTTTCACCTCTCAGTGCTCAACCAGTTGGCCAGGCCAGCTATGCTCATTCCTTTTGCACACAGGTCATCTGAGGAGAGAGGACTCAGCCCAGGTAGCTTTTATTGGGAAGAAAGGAGGATTAGACAGAGTGTGAAATCAGAGACTGTCAGAAGATCAGACATCGAAGGAGGCCCTGAATGATTTGCAGTAATCAGAGGTCATCAGACAATTGGCAGAGGCTGAGAACAGGAGGCTGTATGTAGAACGAAAGAAGAGAGAATAAACAAGCTATGGTGCTTTGCCATTTTGCCATAAACCTCAATGCAGATAATAGGATTATCTTAGATAAGTTTTATTTATGTTTTATGGCACTTTTGACTTTTTGTCATGATATTCCAGAGTCTCATTCTGAGATTTTATACAGAGATTTGGTTTAATCCTCAGCCTTTCAAGATAAGATGACACCGTCATTTCATATTAGGCTGCCAGCTGCCTTGAGGAAAGAATTATACACAACTAAGGAAAAGAACTGTGGCTTGCCTAGAGAAAAGAAGGGAGGAGAAGACGAGAAATCAATTCAGCATCCTGAATCCAAAGATTGACATTCCGCCCTTCATAATGCACTGTAACACTTCAGTCCTGGAGTGCGACAAAGGAAGTAGGGAAGGTGGGAGGGGAAGGGGATGGAAAAGAATTAAGATGTTTATGTACTTGTGCAAATTTTCCATGATAAATGTAATCATCATGTACTGCGTACACGTACTAATAAAATAAAATTTAAAATACAGTAAAAAATCATGGACTGTGAGGGTCATTGCACAGATCTGGTTGTAGTAATGAAGAGGCTGAATTAGCTGCATGAACTCTCATGGGTTTCGTTCTGAAACTTGGCTCAGTGAGGAAGGATCATTCCTGGGGAGATCACTGTACTTAAGAAGCCCAGCAGAACATTCTGCTTTATAAGATTTTTTATGTATGTGATTAAACTTCTCACCCAATTGGCTGTAAACTCCTTGAGGGAGAAGAGGGAGGACGTATTCATTTGTAGATGTGAATAATACTTACCAAACATTTGTTTTTAGCTCGCCACATTTACCCCTGTCATTAAGTGATGCCATAGGGATATTCTGATCAATGTTCTGGAGAAGAGAAGTGAAGTGTGTCACATCTGTATTGGAACACAGAAGAGCTGGTGTGACACCCTTCAGCTAGCTCTTTCTTTGCACTGAAGAAAGCCATGTGCTGCAGATGACAAAGCTAGAAAACAGTGAGATGCCTCGCAGACAGTGTGGTGCATTGGCACCTACCCACCAAACCATGCTGGATATGTAACCTGCATGACAAATAAGCTTTGGTTGCTTTCAACTTAGGGGAGTTTTGAAGCTATTTGTTATTGCAGCATGGCCTAACTAATCTTAACTCCTCAAGTCTTCAATAAATTTTGTTTAAAAATGCATGAATGAATGACCTGGCTAATCAGAATAATATTAGATTTTTTTGACACAATGTCTCACTATGTAACCCAGGCTAACCTTGAAGATATACATATATACGGCCAGTGAGATAGCTCAGCAGCATAAGCGCCCGCTTGGCAAGCACAAGGTCCTGAGTTCGACTCCCGGTACCCACATAAAAAAAAAAAAAAGAAAAAAATATATATATGTATATTTTCTTTCTTTTTTTTTTCTCGCCAAGGTCTTAGTTCTTTGAGTTGTGCCTATTGACACTTAACACCTAACTCCACTGTGTGTGGGGTTTTGGAAGATAGAGCTAGAAGTTGAACACAATAAAGTACAACAAACTGTACTGAGTATCTGCCATGCGCTGGGCATTCTGTAAAACTGGAACTGAACAGCTAGATAGATGTGTCCCCTGACCTTGGGGGAGTACCATTCTAGTAGAGGAGGTGGCCCAATAGTCTGTGACAACCCTCAAGGCCAGACAGCTGACACTACGAAGGGCAGAGAGCAAGAATAGCTGACTCAGGTTATGAACTCCAGGCAAAGAGACTTGTATATGACAAGCCAACAAGACAAGGGAAAGCAGGGCATGTGTTAAAGAAACTGAAAATGCCTTCTACAAGTACAGAGCAGCATGCAGGAGAAGGGGGGGAGAGAAGATTCAGAAAGGAGAGCAGAGGTGAGATCATGGACACCTGGGTGCCTCCCTAAGGAGTTTGACCCAAACCAGGTAAATGT
Organism: Erethizon dorsatum; assembly: GCA_028451465.1. Taxonomy (NCBI): domain Eukaryota; kingdom Metazoa; phylum Chordata; class Mammalia; order Rodentia; family Erethizontidae; genus Erethizon; species Erethizon dorsatum. The sequence continues at coordinate 29,523,533 of CM051831.1, forward strand.
GAGTTGCAAAGCACATGGAAGACATGGTATCCCCCCTGGCATCCATGTGTAAGTGATAGAGAGCTACTGAAACATTTGAATAATGGCAGCAGCATGGTAAGATTGTCACCTCTGAAACCACACACTGGCAGTGGCACACACTCGTCAGCCGGCTGCCATGTGGCCCAGGCAGGCGACGGAGGGCTGCTGTCTTGGCTCAGCCACCGGGCTTGGGGCTCTGTTAATCCCATCACTACAGTCTTTCTGGAGCTCAGCTTCCAGGACGTCAGACTGGGTATGAGCAGACCCAGTGCCACATCTGCTTCTGGTTCCCCAGTTCTCAAGCTTGGAGGGATATCTTGGCACTTTTCTGGGAGGTTGGCCAAGGTCTTCAGGGGTACCTCAGATGGCCCCAAGGCCTCTAGGCTGCCTGCTTTCCACCAGCCACTTGAAGAAACTCTTAATGTATTCAGATATTTTCCAAATTTCTTCTTTCTTTGATCCTATCCTCTATGTGCAAAATGATACACAGCCATCTTGACAGACAGCAAAATTTTACTCATGATACAGTACTGAACTTTCCCCATGAGGACTGTTAAACCCATAAGGAAACTGGTACTACATATATTTATGTAGCGTTTTCTTTTTGTTTTAGACCACGGTAAAAGTGACATTCTGTGAAAAATTGGTTAGTTTTCCTTTTTTAAAATCTATTTTTACCACATAATGAATAAAAAAATAAATTTCAAAGGGGTTAAATAATTAAAATATTGCATTCCTAAGATAAACTCATTGAACTGGATTCTTCTTTTGATCTATTTTATGTCCAGAACAACATTCTCTCGTAGTGCGTGTGTGTGCGTGTCTGTATGTGTGTGCGCGCTTGTGCCTGTGTGTGTGCATGTGTGTGATTAGGAGGGGGGCAGAGAAAAGGTATTAAAGACAGGAGATAATCCCTTGGACTTGTTCAGAGCTCAGTGAGTATTTTAGGGGCATGAAATAACATTAGAGTTGATATAACAAAACAAAACCTGTGTATGTGCACCTGTGTGTATGTGTGTGTGTGTACATGGGCCCATCCAGGGATGCTCGATATAGATTCAACCTGCCTCACAAATTTGGCTCTAGAAGAGAAACCTGAGAGGAGAGCCCCCATCCCCGTCATCCCTCTGCTCAGCTCAGGGGCCAGGCGTAGGTTGGGTCTGAGAATACTTCCCTTCTCCTTTCCCAAAGATGGCAAAAGGGAATGGTCCCGGAGTTAAGTTTGGCAAATTCTCTCCATCCCAGCATCACGCCCTGGCAGCCTGGCTCTGTTCTCCAGCCATCGCCATGGAGAGACATAGATCAGGCCCTTTGGAGAGGCAGGGCTCTGGGCCAAGGTATTTACACCCCCTGGGGCTCCCTTCTGCCATCCCTCCTGTTCAGCGCAGCAACAGCACGCTGTGTGCCTGCTGCCCCCAATTTAACATTGGGTGCTCCACTTGTTCGTTTTGGGGGGGGGCGGGGGTGGTATCAGGTCATGTCTAGGGGGATGCTGACACTGGAAGATTAGAGGGACAGAGGAGGTAGAGTACTATTTGCAGTCTCTCCACAGGTGTGTCACTTAGCAGCAGCCGTGTGAAAAAACATGCGAAAGGCAGAAGGTGGGCTGGTAGAGACTGAGGGAGCCTACAGCAAGCATGGACGTTGGTGAGTCTTTCACACTTTGCAGTGATTTCACCTTGCCATCAAGTCACAGCTCCTTGACAACCTCGGGAGGCAGGCAAGTGAGATGGGCAGACTCAGTCTTGCTTTATAGATGATGAAATGGAAGCTCAACAGAAACCCCACTAGGTAAGAGGTAGAGCTAGGGGTGGAATCTTGCTCTTCTGGTTCCAGTTTTCATGCTTCATTTTGCAAATCTCTGGCCCTATTCTTTCATTCTCTCCCCAAAGAGCCTCCTTCTTTAAAATTCATACTCCCCCATATGAGAGGGTCCAGGGCTCTCTCCCTTCCTTTTCCTCTCCCTCCTTTATAAAAAGACTGCTCCCAGGACCTATCAGAAACTTTCAGAAGGATTTCCATTGTAACTAGGAGACAGAAAGCCTCCCTGGAAAAGGATGCAGTCCTCGTGAGAGAGCTTCGAATATTAGAAAGTCTGCTTTTGAGGGAATAGAGCCCTCTGCTTCCTCCCACACCACACCCAGATTAACTGCCTCTCTACCAGGCCTAAGGCTGACCCAGAGGCTAGTTACAATGACAGTGACAGCAGGGAGCAGCTACTCTTCATCTTCACCAGGGATCAAACAAGTGGCAGAGCCAAAGGTTTGGCTGGAAAGAGAAAGTCCCATTGCTGCACAATCGTGTTTGCTGACTTCTTAGGTGAGACTGTGGTCTCCACCATGTCCCTTGGGTATTTCAGGAGCCTTCAGCTGGGGCCTGAAAGCAGAAGTCCAGCAGAGAAGCAGAGCCTGCTCCACTCTGCTCTTTGCCCCGGCACCTTACTTCAAAGGCCAGATTTCAAAGAAAGCCTTTCCAAGGCTCATGTGAGGGTGGCAAGAGTGGCTCATCGCTAGAGTTGAGCTCAGCTCTGCAGGGAGGTCCCTTTTCTACTCCAACTCAGTCCCATCATGCACCAGTCTCCCGCTCACCCTGCCCATAGCTATCCAGCCTCAGAGACTGGGGAGCTGAGCCGGGGGCTTGCAGAAGCCTTGGGAGTACTTCCCTACCCTGGGCGATGATGGTGGGGGCTCTACTGGCTGGATTGTGGTGCATGCAGAACCACTGCCACCTGCTTTTTTGAAAGCTGCCTCTTCTATTTGTGTGCCATGGGTTTTCAAATATGCAGTGCCTCATCCAACAGCACGGAATGGGCAATAGAAGAATAACCACAGTGGGCCTCTCTGAGCAGGCTGTCTGTGAGTGAGGGGCTCACACTGGCTCCTGCTGTTGTAGCTGTCCTGCCTGGACTGTGTCCGGGGCTGCAGAAGCAGAGGGAGCAGCAAAATATCAAATATATTCTGGGTAGCAACTCGCAAATACTTTAGTGTTTTCCAAGGGCAGGGCTCCTATGAGGGGGGCTTGCATTTTCCGACACAAAGCTATTTATTATGCACTTGTGTTACAGGTCAATAATTTCCTGCTCCAAAATAACAGAGTGGGCTTGACCCAGGCATCTAGAACTGAAGCCAGAAAATGAGTAAACAAGCCTGTGGAGGGGCAGCCAGCAGAGGGCTTGCAAAAGATATTCCAGGGTCCTCTAAAGCCTTTCCAACTCTCCAGTTTTTATTCTTCTGAAAACAACAGAAGATTTTCTTTGACTATCCCAGTGTCAATGCCACATCGATTAATATGGATGGAGTAGCAGCATCTGTAGCTAAACTGACCCTATCCTGACTTAGAAATGCTCATGGTGGCATTTCCTGGTTCCTGCCAGGAGTTCCACCATCAGGGTAAAACCAGCCTTTTAAGAAAAAGGTGAAAGATAAATGTAACTTGCAATCATGACTCTCTTTTGCCTATAGGGCTTTGTTCTGCAGTTTTTCAGAAGCACCTTCTGGGCAAGGTTTTCATCATTTCATTTCACAGATAAGGAAAGAGAAGCTCAGAAAGTCTGAATTGTCTTTACTCACACAGCCAGCAGGAGCCCAGCCTTGCCCTTTCTGATGCCAAATCCCAAAGTCTATTCCTTTCCTAGGAATTCATCCCAAGCTTTCTCCCTAAATGTTGTAGGGGCAGGGACCAAGTGGCTTTCAAATACAGGGTAATATAAGGAGAGGAGAAAATCCACCTGAGTGAGGAAGAGGACTCCAAAGCCAGGTCTGGAGCGTAGCGTGGCAGGCAGGAGGTCCTTGGCTAGCATGCACTGGGTAAGGTACGTTTTTCCTGGGGCTGGTTTAGGTAGTTTGAAATTAGTACTGGGTATGGGAATTTTTCTGTTTGTTTGTTCATAAATAAAAATAAAATAGAATGCTGAAATGGAAAAGCCGGGGATCATGAGTTAGGAAGGCTGGATCCAGGTATGGGATCTGCCAACAGTCCACCCTGTGACTTTTGAGTGAGCCACCAAGGGAATGCATTGTCTGGGCTGGGGTTGGAAGATCAGAATGGTTTTTGGGGTCTAACTGCCCTAAGGTTTCTGTGCTACTGATTTTGGGTAGAGGCTTTTGGAGCAGGGACTGGCACATAACCTCCAAAGGGTATGGAGAATAAGCAGGCACCAGGGCTCCCTGATTGCTTTGATGCTCAGCCCCTGGCCTTAGAAGAGACAACCGGCGAGCTGTAAATAGCCCCGTGGGTCTCAAGGGATCAGTGAGGACTCCTCCGCAGGATCTCTATATTGAGCCACTGTGGGAGGTCCAGACTCAGGCCCTGCAGGCAGGATGAGGAGTGCAGGCTGGGAAAGGCCCTGCATCATTGATGGGGAGGACCATAACATTCTGCATTTGTCTGCTGCCTTCTTGTCACCTTCTCTCCTTTGATCTTCCCATCTCCAGCCCCAGGGGACAGGAGGTTGGTGACTTCCCCACCTGCCGTTAAGGAGTGACTTCAGGGAAAACTTCGTAGATGGGAGAAGGTGAGGTGGTGGCCCAAAGCCAGTCCACAATGTCTCCCTCCTCTCCACACCTGCATACACATGCACACATTGAGAGACTCTGAGAAGATGCCAGGAGAGCTTATACGCGTTCCTCCAGCTATTCAACTATTCAGCTATTCTCAGAGGTTGTTCTCCGGATGGGCACTGAGACTAACATTCACCTTTATCTCCTACATTCCAGCTGAAAAGGAAAGGTAGACACAACTGAAGCCTTGGTAACAGCTGCAAATAGAGATAACAGACTTTCTGCTTTCCCAGCTCTGAATAGAAGAGGAAACTCAAATGTAGTTTTAGTTGGTTTAGGACTTTTAAGAGTTTGCCAAAGGACCATGGAGGGAAAGGCGTCCTCCTAACTTTTTGTTTATTTTTCCTCCTTAATGGAGCCTGCTCCCCCACACTCCAAGTATTACACAGTTCACTTTCCTCAGCACCCCAGCTTATTTGTCCAACACAGCCCTCATGATCCTCTTCATCTCTGGACAACCTCATCCTTGAAAAAAGCAGCTTACATGGAGAATATGCTCATCCCCACAATGAGGTTGACAGCGGTCACTTACTGGTTTTGCTATTCCTTCCTGCAAGAGATTGGTGAGAGAAGAGATTAATTCTTGAGGGCTTGCATCTGGCACCTCCTGAGTGCCAGTCTGTAAGGGGTAATAAACAAGTCCTGGAAGTATAGTCAGATAAACGAAAATCACATTTATGATAGGCCCTTTCTGGGAAGGTACCAAATGCTGCAGCGAGTACTTCTCCAAGTCGTTGGGGTATGGGTTAGGACCCCAAGGAGAAGTATTCCAGCAACAATCACTTGCTAAGGAAGGTTCATCCTGTTCCCAACCTTTGTCTGTCTTTTCTTACCCTTCTTGTGCATCTTTCCTAAAACTGTCAACAAGAAGCCAAAAAACATAACCTAAATCTCAGGGAAAACTCTACCTTTGTTTATCAGTGGTCTCCTGCCACACACCAGCCTCATGGTTTTGGGGCAATTAATACCAGCCAACAAAACAGTGAGGGCTGGGGCTGGTGAGATGGCTCAGCGGCGTAAGTGCCTGCCTGGCAAGTGCGAGGGCCCGAGTTCGACTTCCGGAACCCACATACGATAAAAGGGCCGGTGATATCGCTCAGCGGCACGGGTGCCTGCTGGCACGCAAGGTCTTGAGGTCGACCCCCGGTACCCACAGAAAAAAAAAAAAAAAAACAGTGAGGGCTGGACCAGTTCTGCCAACAGGCTCTGTCCTCACCTGCCCAAGGCTCTGTTTTTCTGATTGGGGAGAAAGTTTGAGGCTGGGACAGGATAGCTCAGGGTAGTAGAGAAGTGCCAGATCTAGAGTAGAATCTTCCTTACTCTCACCCCTGCCACATGGCCACTCCTCTGAGTGAGGGTAGAAAAGTCAATAATAGTGTGGAGGGTGTTAGTTATTGGCCCGTCTGGGGACATGGCCACTGTGTCCAGGTGGCCTCAAGTGGGACAAGGTAAGCACAGAAAGTGAAGGAGATGGGACTACCTGAATCCAGGGAATCCACAGCATGGAAAGAGCTTTTGAGTCACTGGTGCCCAGGCCAGATCTGGAGCCTCACGAACAGGTACTTCTCAGTTAGTGTCATAAGTGTCTTCAAGGGCCTCTCATCCAAGAAAGAACCACAGAGGGTGTGACACAGCCATGACAGTGACCCTGTCCTCTACTTAAAGTCAGACCCTGATTGAGCTGTCTGTCTCCAGAGCCATAGACCCAGGAAACATGTCAAACCAGGTATCGACATAGAAGACAGGAACTCAGAGTTGAAGAAGTGTAAATGCCAAGCTTCTAGAACAAGGCTGAGGGGTTTCTGTATTTTATAACCTTCTAGGGTGCCATCAACCCAGGAAGGCTCTGAGAAGAGTGGGTCTTCAGCCTTGACTTGGTGATGAGTGGGACTGGATGTACACTATGAGCAGAGCAGAGTGGGGCAGGCTCTGGAGCCAAAGAAGGTTGTGAACAAGACCCTCAGTGATAGAAGACAGAACGGAGGGGAAGGTACGGGGCAGCTGGCTTAGGGGCCCTACGGGTGGAGATGTTCAGATTACATTCTGTGACAAGAAAATGTGCATTGGAAAGCCCTGTTTAAAAGTGGAGTCCTAAGAGGAAGGAGAAGACTCTTCCTCTGTGTGGATGAGTGGGAGCTGAGCTCACCATGCCCACCACAGTGTCCACAGCTCTCCCCAGACTAGTCCTGTGGTCTTCCTTGGACTATCCAGTTGACATGCCGCTGTTCCCATCTCGTGCTTCAAAATTCCTCCTAGCCCAAAGGCATTTGGTAGCTCAGTCTAGGGTCTCTTCTTCAAGTGAATCACAACAGAAATCTAACAGGATTTTTGCCCAAAATCAGGTTCCCTGGACCCTCTCCACCACTTCCCAGCTTTTCCTTCCTGGTTGGGGCTGACCAGTTGGCTTCATATAAGCAATGCGCGATGATCATCCATTGTGCTGGTGAGGGGGATTCCTGCTGGCTACCTCCACACCTGACACCTGGGGAGAGCTGAAAGGCACAGTCAGGCCCTCCTCCCACTTATGGCTTCCTCAAGAGACCCCGTCTTTGTGTTCTGATCCCCTGGCCTGCTCATGGCATACAGGAGGCTCTCAGACATTGTTAAGATATTTGTGTTTTCATCTTGGGTGAAAAACAGGAATATGCTGGGGGTCTGGCCATTAGGGACTACTCTGTGTGTACTTTAGTCATTTGACCCAGATCTCTAAGCACTGTACAATAACTTTTCTAATTTATACCTTGGAAAATGCACTTCTGTGATAGGGAGAGCAGTTCTTTCTGGTGAGAGGTGGTACCTGGCATTTGAGAATGTTGCCTGCCTTGTGGGTGCCATAAAACTCATCTGCTTGTTCTCAGACACAGGACCCTGGCTCTCTGTCCTTCCATCTACTGGAACTCAGATCTCCACTGAGAAAACACAACCATGCTGAGAAAGATCGAAATCTCCTGGAGAGATCTCAGGGCTGCAAATCAAGAGATTAATGTCTCCATATGTGAGCTCAGCCTGAAGACTCTTATGCACAAAATCCACAGATTCCCCGTCTGCAGCAGAGCAGAAAAACCTTTGATTTCTTTATGCAAGTGAGAGAAGCTAAGTGTCCAACAGCCAGACAAAAGGGGTAGAGCCCATCTTTCCCAGTGATGTTTTTGTTACCCTTTCTCAACCTTGTGTGCTGATTTCCCCAAGGCAGATAATCCAAACCTCAAGGCAAATTTACCTTTGCTTTAAGGATATTTTGCTAGACACCAGCCTAATGACTTTTGGACAATCAGTGTCAACCAACCTAAAACAGTGAGGGCTGCACCAGACCTGCCAGCAGGCAGACCAGCCCCTATCTTGCTGCTGTCTGGATTGATCAAGGAGCATTGTTCCAGTCTTGAGAGTGTCTCTGCCAACTGCCCAGCATGAGCAATCTGAGCTCCACCCTCCCTTTACTCCCTGTGCCCCTCGACAACCACTGGCCCTGTCAGGCATGCTGAGCAGAGACTCAGAGCTGCCAAATGGTCTTGGCTCTGGGCCACCAGCGCTTCTTGATGCAGATGAGATGAGATTCTCCAAAGAACTCAGGAGTAGAAGAAAGTCAGCTCCCTTTTGCAGTTTTAGCCCAATCCCTTCCTGAAGTGGGTTCCCTGAATTCTGTCCTCACAGATGTTTACAAAATGGAGTCTCTATTTAAATCACTCCAGAGATTCTACGTATGAATGACTCCTTTGGCAACCTAGGCAAATATGACCTGGAAGTTTCCTCAGGTAGAATTTGTGTTGATGGCTAGTGACTTTGGAAGTATCAGTAGTGGAGATGACTGATGACCTCCCCATCCCTCCTTCTACCTCCCCTGCTCCTCCTTCTTCTTTGTTTACATCTTTCTTCCTGCAGTACTAGGGATTGAAACCTGGGCCTTTGCACTGAACAACATCCTCAGACCATTTTATTTTTTACTTTGAGTCAGGGTCTTACTAAGTCATTAAATTGCCAAAGTTGGGCTCCAAATTGTGATTCTCCTGCCTCAGCCTTCCAGAGTGCTGGGATTACAGGCACGTGCCACCATGCCTGGCTAGCTGATGACTACTGAGCAAGCCTGAGTGAATTAATAGTGTTGGGATGGCTGGACCTAACACTGTTTCCCAAAACTCTTGGTCTTCAACATCTCTGTAGGTGGGATATTCAAAAAGAGGGGTAAAGCTAAGTAAGTTTATGAATTCTCAATCACCCGCATAATGTGTCTAGTCTTAGACTTTGATTCACCCATGCACTAGGGGTTAAAGAAGGGAATGCAATGGGTGACCATGTTCCTGGTGACAGATGCAGGTAAGGAGCTATAGAGCTTGCATCATGGACGAGGAACTGTAGGGAAAGAAGTCTCTCTTCTTACCCACTCTGTCCTCCTGAACTTTAGCAACCATCAGTAAGCTCAGTAAGGAGGAGAGGAATAAAATGCCTCTTGTGAATAAAAACAACAGCAACAAACTACCAATACATGGAACAATAGTCATTCATCTAAAAAAAATTGCATTTAAGAAAAAGAAACACACACAAAAGTACAAATGACATGATTTCTTTTATAAGAAGTTCAAGAACAGACTCTAAACCACAGTGACAGAAATCAGAACAAAGATTGCCTTCAGGAACTGTCTGGAAATCAGGAACTGTCTGGAACTTTCTGAAATGAGGGAAATGCTGTTTATTTGATCTGGATGGTGTATACCTAAGATCTGTATGGGTTAAGTTTTGAGTTAAAAGGTAATGTTTATCATATGTGTTGCATATTTATTGATTTCCCACTTGAACAAACTGCTTGATTATCTTATAACTACCTGGCATGGAACAGGAAGAAGGAGGAGAAACTCAAGAAAGTACAAACTCAAGAAAGAGGCAAAGGGACACTTTCCTAGAAGCTAGTTGGTCTCAGCTCATTCAGAGAACAGACTGATGTATCCATTTTGTGCCTCCATCTGTGTGAATGACATGGTGCACCCCGTGGCACTTGGTACAATCTTAATTCTACCTGGTGTCCAAATATGATGCCCATATGCAAATGGGGGTATTTGTCTTATGTTTTTTGTACAATTCTACATGGTACCCAGTCGTGTTTACCTTCTTATGTCTCCTTTATGCAGGCAACAGCAGGGGATGAGGACTAAGTGGCGTCACCTGGCGCCCTCTCAGTTCTTGTCAGTAAGCAGCCTGCTAATGAGTGGAAAGGAGATACACTAGTAACATGAATTTCTTATTTTGAAATAGGAATTTATACCCATCATCCTGTTAGTAGTCTACTTGTCCCCAAGTTTCCTCAACATTGTGTTTTAAATCCAGTTTAGGGTAACAAAGGACTGCTCTTGACATATTCAATATTCAGAGAGTTCTTTGTTTGGATCAAGGCCATCTTATTTAGAGACATTGTCCTTTGACTTCACAAGTCTGTGGGGATTGCCAAGGCCTCTGGACCTACCCTCCTTGTGTGTCCACTCTCCCAGAATGGTAAACCTCAAGGAGATGTGTTAGCTACCTTACCTCCCTTGGGCCAGAGCTGTACCCCACACAGAGCAGCCACGGGCTTACTACCTACGCTTCCCTAGCAGACACCGCCTTATTTTCTTTATTGGCCATACTGCATACACCAGACCTTTTGTTTTCTGCATTCTGATGCACTGACACTCAGGGCTTTGCTGATGCTGGAGAGACTGCCTCTTTTCCTCAAGGTTAACCAGTTCCTAGAGATAGTGAACAACTTGCTTGTGAGTCCAATTTTCAAATACAATAACCAAAACAAAGCCCACACCCAGCCACCTCTTTATTGGTCTTTTATACACCAGGCCATTATTTACCTGATCTAATAATCCCAGGGCCAGATATGAGTCAGCTACGCTCCAGACCCTTCTGAAATTGTCCCAACTAGCCAATTCTAAACCTTCCTACCCTGCCTGCCCATTCTTTCCCATGGCAACCACACAAAGACTGGTGGCACAGATCCCTCTGCCTCTCTCTGTCTTCCTGTGACCTTAGTGCTTCCCAGCAAGCCATCCCCCTTCCTCTTGGGAACTGTAGGTAACAAAACACTGTTTCAGTGTCAACTGTCTTTTGATTGTCTGGCCTTGTGACCAAATTTCCTGTCATTATCCTGTATTTCAGAACACACACCCATAGAGACCACAGTTCGTTGTTCCTCTCTCTATACCCCTCTTAAATCTTGTTGCTGACATATTCATAATGCTAATAGCTCTAAGTTCCTTGGCATCCGTTGTTCGTTCGTTCATTCATTCATTCATATCCCACAGTATCTTCCCAGAACTCCCTGTGAATACCAAAATCCACCGAACCTCACATCCCTTGTGTAAAATGGTATAGTATTTGCATATAACCTATACACATCCTCCTGTATATTTTAAATCATTTCTATATTACTTACATACTTAATGAGATGTAAATGCCATGTAAATAGTTGTTACACTGTACTGTTTAGAGAATGATAACAAGAAAAAGAGTCTGTACATATTAAATACAGACAAAATTAAAGAAACTTTCAGTCTCCGATTGGCTGAATCCACCACGCAGAATCTGAACATACAGAAGGCTGGCAGTGTTCAGTGGTATTGATGAGCCCATTTTGTCCCATTAGGTCTTTTTCATTAACTTGCTGCAGAAATCTCAAGGCTCTGAATCTAGAAATCCAAGGGAAAAAATAACAATTTCATTTGTGATTGGAGCTTCTGATGGATCCCGGTGAGGCAGAAATCACCCTGTCTTGGCTACTGCAGGTAACTGACGCATCTAGCCGGGCTAGAAAGATGGGGAGGGTGCAGGAAGCATGCACACAGCTCCTTCTGGCTGCTGGATACTAAGTGTGTGGCCACGCAGGCCAGGATGCTGGAGGGAAGGCCAGGGAGGAAGGAAGCTCTTCACCTCCCGGGGCCAGCAGGTGGACAGGCGGGTCTTTGAACAGAGACCCCCAGAAGACGCATATGGCGATCATTCCACTCTGTCTATCACACAGCCTGAAAAGGTGGGTAAAACAGAAGAGACATTTTGAAAAAAGAAGCAATGGGAGCTGGTGGTGAGGTTGGAAGAAAAGCAAAGTAAGTATCAAAGCAAACCCTCAGGGTGGATTTCGGCATTTGGGGAAAGAAATAGCAGTGTGGAGGCTAAAGCCGACTCTAACTCTGGCAAACACTGAGATGGTACACAAGTGTCTTTGTTCAGGTAGCTTCCTGATCCTCATCCTAGAGGAAGAATTCAATTGATGTAGGCTAATGATGCCAGGAAGAAAGGAAGTGCAGTGGCTGCCGGCTGCCAGGCCCTTGCTGGGAAGTAAAGCTGTTAGGTAAAGGGGCATCTTGGCTCTCATTCAGTTCAGAGGGCTTGTAATCCCTCCACAGCCCTGACTGCAGCACCCTCCACTCTCCCAGCCAAAGAGACCCTCGACTCTCCTTTGTTCTCATTTTTTTCCAACTCCTCTCTTCACTCCCTGTTTACCAGGGCCACCTCTTGGCCCTTGATCACAGCTCCAGATATTTTGGGAAGCTGATCCAGTCTTGAAGAGGTTGCCTGAGGATACAGACCTCTCTCTGCCTCCTCCACAGGCTGCCACCCTTGTTCCTGGCCTATCCTTGTCACACTGAGCACAATGTGATCCATAGATGGGAGAGAGAAACAGCTGAACTGCCTACTTCCCCTAGGCATGAGAATAGGGCTAGAGACTCAGCTAAGATAGACGACTCACGGATTTCCCAAGAGCCTGGAGGTCCCTGAACAGTCACAGGGGAGCTGAGTCATCAAGTGCTGATTCTACTGATTGCTGCAGTCAAAAGATCTAGCTCCTTCCTCAGTTCAACATCAATCTAGCTGCTCCTTCCAAGTCAGGGACCATCCCACTCCTAAGCTTGTCTCCTTCCATCCACAGTGATGCAGAGACCTCAGCCACACCCAGATTCACAAATGACCACAGCGTATTGTACTGAACACCTTCCTGCCACACGGTGCCTACACAGTGTACGATCACTGCTGTGGCAATAAGCAGGTGCTGCAGATGTTAACTGAGTGTCCTTCATACAGCTGTGCTGTCACTGGCTTCCCACCCAGAGCCCACAGGTACCAACATGGGTGCCCTTCGAAGGAGACCATAAGGGGAGAATGAATCCCCTCTTCTATCTCTCAAGTGCAAAATTCCTGTATGAAGGCTTTTCAGCTTCTCAGAAAGTCCCAGCAGGATGGAGCCTTAAATGCCCACAGCTACAGCCACCAGCTTGTTGCCATACCCTGGTCCCGGAGTTCTCTCCTCCCCTGTTTCTCTAGCCCCAACTCCCCATCCCAGTTACTTGGGATTACTCCCCTGATAAACTACCTGCCCACAGATTATTACTTCTGGGGCTCACTAGCATGACCTCCATTTTAGAAAGAAAAAAATCAGGACTTGGATATATTGCCTGAACTTCCATGGAGCTGGGATTTGCACTTGAGTTTTCCCAATGTCATGTTTATTTTCAGTGGCACATTGCTCCGAGCCCCTTGGTAACTTCTGCAAGAGCATGAACAGTGCTCCTACCTGAGTTGCTTATTGGTTGATCAAGGATACTTTGTGCCTCCCAATGCCAAGTGGGAAGATAATGTTAAGACTTCCCGAACATTCAGAAGTATATGAGTGAAGGAGATCAGAGAAAGGGAAACAACTGAGAAATGTCACTTTTGCTGGACAGGCAGCTTAAGAGAGTAGGGACAGTGGCCTTATTTATGCAGACAAATTGTACAGCCCAACACAGGGCTTTCGATCAAGGTTTAACAGTTTATGGGCCACAATCGTAGCAGATACTTCTGTGCTTCTCCCCACCCCCCAGCTGTGTCTCTAATGATTTGCACCTGTGCCTCTCTTCGGAGGACTGTCCTTGGGTTATTGTGGCTGTTTGTGTGGCAAGATTTGGAAAGCCCTAGAAGATTATAGCCCTTCCCTATACTCTATCACCAGGGTGACTTGTAGATTCCTTGCCTCTGGGAGGCACAAAATCTGGATTGTAACGTACACTCCAGAGATTTGTGCAGGATCAAATTGAAATTGGGGGTTTGCATGAAATTATACCTTTGCTTAGCGTTCTCTCTTCTGTCCACTTGCCCTACCCCTGTATCGGTATATCCTAGAAGTACTTCTTTAAATCACTAGCACATGGAGCCTCCTCTCAGGGTCTATTTCTGCAGAGCCTGACTTTAGAAAGCAATCTTACTAAAAGCCAAGGATACAGTGACTTTAAAATGCTCATTGTCTGGCAGGGAAGAAAGATAAGCAAACAAGCAATTATAGCAGAGTCCAATGCATGCTGGGATGGAGATGCACATGGGTACAAGAACACCCAGAGCTTGGATGGAGCCTGGCTCCATGCTGCCTCAAATACCACATCAAAAGGCAGAAGAACTGGCTTTGGAGTCAGATATGTTATTTGATGTGTGAATTTTGGCTTTATCTCTTACATGTTGGATGCTCTTAAGTGAATGTGGCTTCTCTAGTCCTGTTTCTTCCTTTGTAAAATGGGTATAATACCTAGCACGCTGAATGGTTATGAACATGATCTCACTTATGGGGTAATAAATGTAAAATTCCTGGCCCAATGCTGAGCTCATAATGAGTGTTCAGTAATGGAAGCTCCTTTTTGTGTGTACACCTTCGACATGACTTGGGTCTATCAATGAAATGTCACATCAGTCACTGATGTTTCCTGAAGGCTTTCCACACACAAGCTGCAAGCACGATGTAATTCCACCTGTTCTCAGAACTACACACTTACCAGGACTGACCACAGAAGAGAGTCTTCCTACTTTTCTGTCTCCTCTTTGTATGCAAATATTGGAGTCTACACCCCATTTTCCTCAAGCTCCCCCGTATGCATTGCTCTTTCACTTGAGAGTTTTCTTCTTTGCTTGGAATGTTTCTCTGCAAAAGAAAAACATTCCAAGCTGCCCCATATCTTTGCTGCCCCAGGCTCACAGAAAGCTAAATCCGGTCTTGGCTCTCCAAAAAAGAATAAATCTCAGCCTGCCCCCAAAGAAGTTGCTGTCATAATTACATCTCCTTTTGGAAGTAATTTTGACTTAATCGCATTACAGCTAGATTGCACCACTTCCTTGGCCAAAGTTGGTTCCAAATTGGCTTGCTGTTTCCCTCCTGGTCCATAGATACATCTATCTCTTTTTTTGGTGGTTGTTTGCAAGGAAAATATCTGATGATTTCAAAGGAAGATCAAACAGAATACCAGAGGGTCGCACTAATTCCTTCTGCTGAGAAATCAGGGTGATGGAGCTCTGACCTGCTGGTTCCACTGAGGCACCTCTCCCTGTGCCACTGAGGGTTCTGGAAGAACCAGAGCTGGCCCCGGCTACTGCTTCTCACCTGATGATACAGGGAGCATCTTGCTGAATGCTCAGGGAGAATTTCTGCTCTCTCCCTCTACTTTCCCTCCTCCTCACTTTATATTCCTCTCTCCCTGGCCACCAGTAGAGAATGTGTGACATTGTCACATGTGCCAGGCCCTCTGTGTTGAGTCTCAGCAGAGCCAAGTTGCTCCTCGGCGACCTCAGCACACTAGGTAAGGTGTGGGATATCAGAAGGGGTAGTGTGGCCCCTGTCAACCCAAGACAATATGTAATCTGAGCTGTAGGAATTTGTAAAAGGAGGAATGTGAGCAAGGATAATTGGGGAAGGCTCCCCAAAGAAGACAGTGGCTTTGAGACAAGAGGAAAGGAAGCTGTTCCAAGCATAGGAAACAAGTGTGGAGCCATCCTCTTACCATTGCCCTTTTTTGTGAGAGGAGTCAGAGCTGAGGCTGGACACACCATCTATTGTGATGAAATTACAGAGGGTTCTGAATGCCAAGCTGAGGCCTGAAATTGACTGTAAATTGGACGTCCATTTGGGGAGAGATCCAGGATTGAATTAACCAAGAATAGTTTTGTTTACACATCCTTTTTCCCTGGATTCCCAAATTCCACCACCAGTGGAATGGAAAAGCAAGTGGAGCCTGACAGTAAGAAACTCACTTGGGGAAGCGTATCGGGCTTCCCTTCATAACGACAAGGGATTCTTGTGCAGGACTAACCAGATAAAAATGGTGTTTAAACTGGCAAGTGCATATAGAGGAAGAAGATTTCAATATTGCGGGCTGACATCCTCTGAAATGCCTGGACCGGCCCTATCGTGCCTGGAATCCTCCACGGGTAGATTAAGCCCCTTCTGGGACATTTTATTACATACTACTTTGCTTAGCACTTCTAAGCAAAGCCTCCCAAAGCACTTCCCACTTCTAAGCAGAGCCATGAAGGAGGCAGGGCTCACTCCATCTTTATCCTTTTCTCCTTCCCCAGCCTGGTCCAGAGAGCTGACCTCAAGCTTCTCAGCATACACAACCTCCACCATGGGGAAGTCTGTGCTCAGGTCTGTCTTTTAACAATTCACTTGTTAATACAGATTCATGGAAGACCCGCAAGATGTAGGTCATTTTCTCCTTGCCCGTGTTTTACAGGCCCCCAAGTAGCAGCTCACATTTTAGGACAGAGACTATCCCCATCATCACCCACTGCCACCAAGTCCAGTCCTGCCCTATGAGGAGGCACAAGAGGGAGCAGCCCACAAGGGTACTAGAAGGGTTTGAAAATGGTTATTGATGGGGGACAGAGCAGTGTTTGCCTGAAAGGGGAACGAAATGTGCTGAGGCTGCTGAAATGGGAAATGCCTGTTAATAGCACAAGTGACACATCATAGATCACTCACTGATGGACCAAAGTGTGCTCTGTCTTCAGGAACAGAGCCTGCATGTTAATGACTCCAGGAGGAGCAATGCAGAATGTGCTGGATCCACCTCTCCCAGCTACAAGCATGTGTGACACTGCAGAGGTAATAACACCAAACTCATCCCTCCCAAAGCACTGGTATAGGACATGGAGTCCCCATCTTCCACTTTCTATCAGTGAGAACTGGAATTGCAATTGAGTGAAAAGAAGGTGAATGCTGCAAATCTCAAAGTGTTGAGACAGGAGGAGAAATGCTATGAAAAGCTCCACCTGGCTGAGAGCACAAAGAAATCAATTTTAGACACAATGAGAAAATGAAAGATGGATTTGATGGCCAGTGGGATTTCCCCAGCTTCTCTTCTTTGAAAGATCTTGATTTTTTTTTTTAAAGAAATGTCTTCAGAAAGGAAGTGGGCTTTTGAGTGCATTCCAGTTTTTCAGGAAAATGATCATTTGAGGACATTTTGTGGCCAAAGGGAGGTTAGGACATAGAAGAAATGTGGTTTTACCCATTCCTTGTCATCTTTCCTTGATTTTCTCTGCTGGCTCCCCAGGGCTCGTGCCTGGGCTCTGGCTTGTGCCTGCATCAGGCAGGTGCTGCACCTGCTCTCTAGTGCTCCAGGGAGTGTGAACATGAGCTCATGCAGGGAGGCCACAGTCTGAACCTGGGCACAGAGGCTTGGGTATAAATGACAGCCACATGTTAAAGTAAATATCAGAGGGGTGCCAGAGCCTTGCCAGCTCCCTTGCTAGAGGGAAAGGGATGGATGCCAGGTCTCAGAGGAAACCACTGACTTCTAGGGACCTTCTAACTATGATAACAATCACAATGATAATAGCTACAGTTCATTACATTGGGCATTTGTGACAAGTCACCACTGATATTTTAAAATGGATACATTAAATATGTTCAAGATGGTTTTTCTCAAAGCCACCAAGAGCTGAATGAGTGACAATGCTGGGGTCTAGCCAGAGCTCACCCAAGTTCCTCCCCTCTCCCAGACAGGTACCCTCACACTATGCTCTGCAGCAGCCTTTGGAGGGCTAGCACTTCCTGGGCTCTGTCTTTCCAGAGGTTGAAGTGTGGGTACAACCCGTGCCAGGTCCCGGGAACACTTAGCAGGGAGATTCTTTGGAAGAAGCTAAAAACAACCTCCTCTGCTCAGCTGCCCAGAGACAAGATTTAAATGCAATTAAGCTGGTGCAGACTCTCTTCTTTCAGTTCCCGTCCTTTTTTAGCCATTCTTCTGGAAAATTCTATCTCTGATGGGTGGGATGTCTGGGTTTCTAAAGGGCCACATCTTTGTGAAGAACTAACTCTAGACACAAAATTTTGTGCATGCAAAGGAATGGGAATTAAATTCAAAAAACAGCCTACAGGGACATAAGGCAGACCCTTCATGAGGGTATTGTGGGGGCACTAAGGAGTAAGGAAGAAGATTCGTCATGGACTGACTGCCTGCCGGACATAGCAGTGGGCTTCTCTGCTTGTCTGGGTCAGTTTTGCATTGCTACAATAAAATACCAGAGATTGCACATCATAAACAATGAACATCTACTTCTTATAGTTTTGGAGGCTGGGAAGTCCATGATCCAGGTGCGAGCAGATTTGCTGTCTGGTGAAAGCGTGCTTCCTAGTTCATGTGTGGCTATTTTCTCTGTGTCCTCACATGATGGAAGGGGCATGGAACTTCTCTGGGGTCTCTGTATAACAGCACAAATATGATCATCATGCAAATTCACTTTATGACCTCCTAAAGACCCCACCTCCAAATATTATCACATTGAGCATTAGGATTCAACATGAATTTGGAAGGAGGAGACATAAACATTTAAACTATAGCAGTGTTTAATGCACTTTAGCAATTTTTGTCCTAAACCATGTTGAAAAGTTGGGTCTCTTATGCCATTCCACAGAAGAGGAAAGGAAACCCCAAAGAATTTAGTTGATTTGCCCACAGTTGGGCAGCCACAGAGCCTTCACAGCATCCAAGTCTCTATCATACTCTGGGGGAGATCTTCTCACCCCTATTTCCCCAAATTTACCACACAACACCAGTGTGTGCCATACAGATTTTATTCCCTTCCCTGGTGTAATAGCCCCTCATAGGGTAAGCACAAAGGTTGTAGCTTATTATGGGTGAGTTCATCAAATGAGCCTGTCGCCAGGCTGGTCTGAGGGCTAACAAGACTGAGATAAGGAATCTATCCCACCCTTGTACAATAGGTTTGCAGGTTCACTGACCTGTGTCACAGAAAAATAATTTTCAGGACACATTGGTAAGAGACACAAGAGAGTGTGTTAGACGGACTTTAGGGTGCACTCAAGAGTGGAGCACGGGTGCTGAGAGATGAGATGCGTTATGAGCGTTATAAGTTGGGGCGTCTTCAAGATGGTGATCCAGGATGTGCATTCTCACTGGCTGTCGGTCACGGCCGGCATCTGCCTGTGTTTGAAGCTGACATCTGCTGCCACCAGTATTGCTGCTTCCTTGGAGGTGGAGGAAACACAATTTGCAGGTGAAAATCACAGGTCCAGGGCCCAGATTCACAGGCTTATTGTCTTTAAAATTCTTTAGGAATTTGCTTTTTTTCAGTGAGTTTCCTGGAAGAGAAAAAAGCTTAAGTAACTTTTATTTTTTGAAGCTGCAGGTGCAATTTTAAAATCTCAAACTCATTGTCTCCTTTCTACCTAATTTATATTTCTTTTATCCTCCCTAACCCCTAGACTTCAGTTCCTTATTCTTAAGGGGGTGCAGAAAGCCATTCCTTATCTCAGGTTTGGGGACCCTCAGACCCAGCCTGGTGACGAGCCATGTGGGAAGTTTTGGTATAAGCAGCAAATGATCATGGAGTTTCCACAGTGTCAATAAGCTGTTTTAACCCAGAGTGAAAAGTGTCCAGGGAACAGAAGTTGAGGATGCCCAGGCTGGGTCATCCTGGATGACCCTTTGGTCCAGTGCTTCTGTGTTCTGCCTTTGTGGGAAGGCTGAGCGGGATGCTCTCTTCTTTGTCTCATGTGTGAACGGTCTTCACATGGGACCCTACGGGCAGCTGCAAATGTGTTTTTTCCAGGGCTTGGATGCTCCCCAGGGCAAGGGCAGTGTGTGCTTATGAACTCCCTAACCTTATGGCCCTGCAAGCATGAGTCTGTCCTGAATCCCAAGCCCCACAGCATCCCCAGACCCTGCCTAGTTGGCATGTGTGGATAACGTAGGCTGGTGGCGGAACTGCTCCGCACTCGGCTCCTAGAGAGCATCTCCCTGGCTTTGTGCAGCTCGCTCACTGCTCAGAGGCTGCGATGTTTTCGGGTCTTCTGGAGACAGTGTCTTCTGGGCAATGCAGAAGGACCGATACACAGAGGTACCTCTTCCTTCCAAGAGGCAGCTGGGCCTGGGAGGAGGAGGAGGCTCACTGGGTCAGGGTTGATGCTGGATACCTGGAGCAGGTTAGGAGTTTGCTGTCTGCACCCAGGCACTGGAGACAAGCAGCAGCATGCTCTGGGAAGAGCTGCCCTTCCCAGGCTGAGCAGATGCTTTGCTGAAACCCTCAGTCATTTTTTTAAGAAAATAAAAACCTCTCATCTAAAACAGGGGCCTGTTCCTCCTTTTGGAGGGTTTGCCTGGGGCTGATGATTGTTCCTTTTGAATGCTATGGGCTCTTGTCTAGGTAAGATTCAAATGAGAGAAAGGGCAAGTTGTCGCACTGAAGCACACTCTCAAGACCCCATGTCCCCGGAGGTCCACAGACAGGTGAGATGGTTCCCACTGCTGTGGGGGTCTGTGTCACACCTGGAGAATGCAGGCACAGCCCACCTAGCATAGCAATGAGGACTGCAGGGGCGAGGCTGGGACTCTCCTGACATCCTGATGGAAGGGGGCTCAGACTAGCACTGGAGGTCTCTGCCTGACCCTGCCTCTAATGCCCTGCCTGGCCCAGGGCACATCCTTCCTCTGAGGCTCAGTTTCCTCCTCTGTAATACAGACACAGGGGCTTGTGTTCTGCTCTCTCCTAGGCTGATTGGAGGAGCCACTGGGTGCCAGAATTGTATCTATAGGAAGGGACAGAAGGCCTGGGCTGGCTGCTGCATGATGGTATGGACAACTTTGTGTGACAGGTCATTAAACACTTACCTTGGCACCAGGCCTGCAGGTCCTACTGCCCTCATAGGGTCTCTCTGCCTCCTTGCTAACAAAATGAAGAAAATATTACCTGCCTGGGCTTTCCTCTGTGACGACCAAGCCCATTATCAATACCCTGCGTCAGTTTCCTATTTGTGGCTGGTTGATTGGACAGTTATGCAGCTCTGTCCTGTCCTACAACTCCCTGACCATCAAGCCAATCTACTGACCCCTTGTGCTGGTCTTGTCTCCCCACAACCCTTATTCTCCCCATATGCGTCAGAAGACACCACCCTCTCCCTACTTCCAGGCTTTTGGGCATCTCTTTCTGCAAGGACCTCTCCCTGCCCCACCTCTCAGAACTACAAGCCCCCTCCCATATTTCTATCCACTTCCAACCTAACCCCACCCAGTCCCCTTTAAGGCCCTTGCAGAATGTGTTCTCCCCTCCTCTGATTCCTTTGTTTTCACTGCTCTCACGGCCTCTTACGATGACCCTTGTTGAGTCTGTCTCTTTTCTTACCATTCTAGGAGTTCAGTGAGAGTTGTTTCCAGTAGCAGGAATTTTGGCACCAGTTCCTGGACTGTGATGAGGGTATTTAATGTTCAGAAAATGATGAACAACTGGGAAAACGTGGGGCACATATAGATGGTGTGGGGGTCTAAAACCTACATATATTTCACTGCTATCATCAAGGAAAACAATATAACATTATGAATATATAATTGGATACTGGGCTGTAAAGGGGGTCTGCACAATGAATGGTCCAAAGCTTAATTCTTGGTCTCCAGGGCTCCCCTCTTTTGAGTGAGGGTCAGGGAGCTCACCTGCTGAAGGTGCCTCCCCAGCCTGCCCCACCCACAGCACAAAGGGCATATCCAGGGCATGCATGACCTTGGGCATTGGCAACTGAGGATGGAGGAGAAATACAGCAAGGTGAGGCAGAAATAGAACACAGAGGTAGAAACCCTGAAGAAAGATTCCCTTGCCCTTTCTGCACAGGGCTTTATCGCTCTGTTCCCAGAGTGTTTTGACTAAGTGTCTTTATCAAAGCTTACAAATTCCACCCTCCACTTGGCAACCCTTCCAGCCCCCGCCCCCTGCCCAGAGGCCCCTTCCCCTGCTCACCCTCCTCCTTCCCTCACTGCCTCCAAAATCAATTTTCAGCAAGAGCAGCAGGTTCAGAGCCATCTGGGGCTGCTGGCAGCCACGGCAGGCTGTAAGCAGCTCAGTCTGTTTCCCTTAAACCAGCCCCCAAATTTCTCTGCCATCCCCAGCCTGGTCTTCCCCCTTTTCCCTCCTGCAAGGAGGAGGAGGAGGAGGAACTCTGGTTCTGGACCTAAGTGGCCTTCTTCTGAGGGGTCCCCTGTCCCTGCAGAGTGCAGCCCTGGGTGTGGTGTCAGAGTCGGCTGTGCCGGCCCCAGGCAGCCAGACAGCAGTCACAGGCCACTTCCCCACCTGCAGGGAAGGAAGGATGTGTTAATTGGCAGGCAGAACACCTCGTGGAGGAGGCTGGACCAGTGCCATGTTCACAGAGAGACCCTTCTCCTCACCTCCGCTGCAGACTCCATCTTGGTGAAAGCAGAGTTCCATATACAAGGCCATTTTCTCCGTTTGAGGGCAAGGAAGGAAACTAGCTTTCCTGGTGTTCCCTACACTTCATTGAAGGCCTCTCCAGCCCAGGGCCCTGGCAAGGTATGTCCTGCAAAGGAGGCCATCACACTAGAATACTTCTGGGGTGCACTTGCTCTGGCCGTGGGCATTGGTGTAGGACACTTCTGTGCCCCGAGGATCCAATCCACATCTCACCCATACCCCCAACTCCCACACAAGTACACTTGCAGCTTTCACCTGCTTCCCCAAGTAATTCTGTCTTCTGGTCAGAAAACAACATTTTAGATGATGCTATTAGCATGAAGACCCACCACCAATGTCTCTTCCTGGACTCCTTCCCGAGTCCCCTCACTTCCCACTCCTCTCTGTTCAGTTTCCTGGTCCTTAATCAGTCTACAGGCACCTCCTCTTTCTCCCAGTCATGGATGAATACAGAAAAAACCCACAGATTAATAAGACTCCAAGAACAAAGAGGGAGAAGAGATGGCATTTCCTTCTGGAACTTTCTCCTGGTGACCAGAAGAGCCAAGACCTGAACCCACAGGACTTGTCTCCTAGACAGACATTATGGGCATTCTGTGACAACACTCTCTGGGCACTCTGACAGTAGCCACCATGATCCTTGGAAGGCAGGACACAAGGGCACTGGACCTGGCTCTGCCACCTTCTCTGCAACCTTGGGTAATACACACCCACTTTGAGCCATTGTAGCCTCCGCCCTCATGAAATAAGACATTGACCTTGACAATCCAATTATCTTTATTTTCTCAGCATCAAGCGGAGGTTCAACACCAACATGGATGCTTGATAAACATCTGTGAAGAAAGAGTCTACTTAGTTGGGACTCTAGGATTGTAAGGATTCCCACCACAGTGCCCAGTACAAAGTAGGTATGCAATAAAAGTGGATTTCTGAAGACTCATCTTCACATGGTTACAGAAATACATTGAAGTACTCGAAACAGTGAAATTAGAAAGTTCTGACTGGTGTGTTTAGTGGTACAGAGGGATGGAGTCCAGGAACAGGACCACTGGTGGCCATTTAGGAAGATGCTGCCATGACAGCTAGAGGTTGGCAAGGAACCATTTCTCTCTTCTATTCACTTTGCTCTCTTCACCCACATGTAAGTCTCATACTCACTGAGCAGAAGATGTGGAGACCACAACCTGGCCCCAGGTACGAACTATCCTAACCTAGTGTGGAGGGAATTCTCTTTCATGGTTAGAGTCATCTCTTTCTGAACAACACTGCAGAGGGCAAGTGCAGTGCCCACAGGAAGCCTCTCAGCTTGCCAGGGAAATACAGACACTCTCATAGTGCAAGGTGGGGTGGTACCACTTACAGCCAAACTCCTAGAATCACTGAAAGGACATTGGTAAAGTTCAGCCCAGTGCAGCTCAATAGTTGTCTTAGTTACTTTTCTTGTTGCTGAGACAAAATACCTGACAACCAAAGTTAAAGGAGAAAAGGTTTACTTAGCTCACAGCTTGAAGAGGTTTTAGTCCATAATCAGCTGGCTGCAAGGCAGTGTGGTGTGGTAGACAGGATTGCAAAGGAGAAATAGTTCATGGCTGGCAGAAGGTAGCAAAGCAAGCAAGAGATGACCACAGCTCTTTCTATCCCTTATATCTTGTTCAGGCTACTTAGGGCAGGTAACACCCACACCCTTAATCCTAGTGCCCTTTGTCCTAGCATTGCACCATGAAAAAATACCAGCTTTACACACTCTAGATCCAGCTACCTCTGAAAAAGCCCCAACTATGACCACATGAAGCTTTGGGGGGACAGCCAGACACAAGCCATAACAATAGCCCTCTGAGAGTCTTTAAAGGAGGTAGACCTTGCCTAAGATAAAGAAATGAGAAGGGATGTGAGGGAGGGATCAGGGTACAGGCTTAGGCTGAGAGCTGTTGGATGGATTTTCCCCATAAACCCCTGCTCCAGACACACATGAGGTGTAGGGTGCTGTTTTGCCCTGTGATTTTCATGGAATCATTGATCAGATTGCCACTCCATCTTCTCCCTCTTCATCGCCATAGATCACTGCCGCATTTGTGTCTTTACACACATTTTAAAAATTGTTTGGGGCCGGTGAGATGGCTCAGTGGCATAAGCGTCTGCCCGGCAAGCGCGAGGGCCCGAGTTCGACTCCCGGAACCCACATACGAAGAAAGGACTGGTGATATCGCTCAGCAGCACGGGTGCCTGCCAGCACGCAAGGTCCTGAGGTTGACCCCCGGTACCCACACACACAAAAAATTGTTTTCCAGTGTTTGTTGCTGACCACATCCACGCATCACTGAAGACTTGAGCAGGAGAAGCTGAAAGGTGATCAGAATGGTGGAGAGATGATTGGGAGGGGAGAGTGAAAATCCAGAAAATCAAAGTGCAAAGCCACCATGGTGCCAATGTATCAGGGTATCTCAGCCCCAGAGCTTATTTAGATTCAAATAATAATTGTACCTTATAATTTATAGCACATTATGCTTTCAGAGCACTTAGACAAACAGAATTTTGCCCTTTGTAATTTGTAACAGACAAGGGAGGTACTAATACATTTACTTCACAAATGAAGGCACTGAGACAGACAGGGATTGCCCAATTAGCCCAAGATTAGCCCAATAGACAGTGGAGAAGCAAGGACAGGCTAAGCTAAACTCTTGTCTTGCCGCTATGAAGGAATACTTTCTAATTTTTGTGTTGCAACATTTCACTTTATATTATCACTTATAATAAATACATACATTACTGCTTACTATATATGTTTTACATATAGTCAATTAATTCTATTTTAATATTATATATTTAGTTGATTTACTTTTAGAGAACCCTTCTAGGTCCTAGGCCAGGAACAAGTTTTGTAATTGTTTTATTTGATTATTTTTAAAAGTGGCATAAATTTGTCTAATAAGGCAGAATTTAAGGTGCACACTCAAAGAAAACTGAGTGTGGGCCCTCAAGAGAGAAGTGAACTATGGTCTGCAGCTACGGATATTTACATGTTTTAGAGAGTGGAAATCTATGGAATTTGTGAATCTGTAAGAAGTTCCCTCTTGGTCTTTGTTTGCGGGAGAAAGAGTGACCCCCGTAGAAAGACAATGGCCCATTTTACAGATGAAAGGATGGCCCTTTTATAGGAGAAAGGCAGAACCCAGTCAATCATTTTTTAAAGATGGGTTTTCCCCAAACTGCACAGGAAACATTTCAAAAGATCAACAACTGGGAGGACCTCAAGATGGCGGATGAGTAAGAAGCAGGCAGCGAAACTCTCTCTAAAAGTTACCATTGGAACACGGGAATATAGCGACCCGGAAAGCGCAGGAGGGGGGGAGATGCCTCCCCGAAACCCAGAAAAGTTCTGAAGCGCAATCTGGGACCCCCGGCACCAGTGATGGGTGACTTCCAACAAAGAAGAAGGAAAGAAGGAGCAGACCGCACGCGCGCACCTTCTACTATCCCGGGAGTTGCAGCGCCACGGAGGCTCAATTCTACGGACACACGGTGGCAGCTGGTGCCCAGGGAGCCCCCACGGAGGATCCTGAGACAGCGGCGGGGCAGGGGAGCGGCGGAGAACGGCGCTGACCGGCGGTGAGTGTCTCTCAGCCACAGCTGCCCCGCGCCAGAGAGCGACCGGCCAGGTGCCATTGTGGGGGGTGTGGCGAAACTCAGAGCGGCTCGGAAAGTGCTCTGGGAACTTGTGCTCCGGACAGGACAGCACGGGGCCTCTCAGGCCCACAAAAGTGTGCTGAGGTCAGCAGGTGAACGAGACTGGTCTCTCAGCCACACCTGTCCCGCGCCAGAGAGCGACTGGCCCGGCGCCATTGTGGGGGGCGTGGCGAAAAACCAGAGCGGCGGGAACCAGTGCAGGGAACCCGCGCTCCGGACAGCACGCTGAGCCTCTCAGGCCCAGGGATCGTGAAAGGGCGCTGAGAGCGGAGGCGAGCTAGACTGGTCTCTGCCTGAAAGTCCACGCCTCTGCTCACCGCCCGCCAGAGGGCGCTCCTGGCTTACTGGGACGGACCTGCACAGAACAGGACTCTGTCACAAGGTACCTGCCTACAACAGAGTCAACACCTGGAACTGATTCTTTTTATTTTTTTTATTTTTATTTTTATTTTTATTTATTTTTTTTTCTCACTGATTTGTTTTTTGTTCTGGCGAAGGGTTTTTTTGTTTTTGTTTTGTTTTGTTTTTTGGTGGGGTTTTATTTTTGATCTGTCTGTTTTATTGTTTTTATCTTCGTTTTTGTTTCTGTATGTGTATTTGCTCTTTCCTTCATTATTCTCTCTGGTTTTTTATATGAGTGTAAACAGCGCCTCTAACTTCTTTGTGATTGTGGTTGTGATCTGTTCTTCCTTTTATCCCTTCCTTCTCTTTTTACCACCTGTCCTCTGCACTAGTGTCCCAATTTTAGTGGGATCCCTCTTGGTCCTCTAACCTTACATCTAATTCCTTCCTCTTCTCCCAATACTCTATTTCCTCCTTAACTCATTTTAAATTTAAACTCCTCAAGGAAAAATTGACATACATAGGACTTGTATAATGCATATAATTTTTCTGGTGTGTTTTAGATTTTGTTATATAACCGCAACTCTATACAGCTAAAAGTGGTAAATAACTGGTTAGCTCAGTCTGTCATTTTTTAGGCTGTGTTTGATGCTTTAGTTAACATTATAGCCAAATGTGAAATAATTGTTCTAAACATCTTTCCTTCCTGATATTTCATGATTGAGATTGACTAAGGGACACAGAAAATACAGTGGCACAGTACCAAAGAATCAAGGACTGGGCCAAACAGGTAGCAACTTCGCATACCCAATGAATTGAAGAGGTAGGATCTGGCAGAAAGCTCAAAACCTAAAAGCAAGCTCCACTTGGAAGATACTGCAGAGAAGTAGTCATCTTCTAAAGATCTTAAACACTAGCAATAAAGTAACCTACTATAGGTAATTTGCAAACATCACCCCAGGAATTAAAGAAAGAAAAAATGAGACGACACTTAAACAAGATGCAACCACACACATCCAATTCACCAAAGGCAAACCTAGGGAGCAACGAGGTGGGACAATCCGAAAGCCACCCACCTGGCCTATCTGAAGTGGTAACAACAAAGCAACTGAATGAGGTTCTGGAAAAAATTAAAACAGAAATAATCTCACAGATAACTGCAGAGATAATGTCTACAATGAAGACCATGCTTAAGGACACTATAGCTGATACAGACAAAAAAATAGATGAACTTAAGAAAACTATAGAAACCACGAATGCTCAGCATAGGAAAGAAATGGAATCCATAAGGCAGATTCAAGCAGATATCCAAGAGATAAAAAATTCCATTGAAAGTATTTGTAGCAGAATAAGCCAATGCGAGGACAGGACCTCAGATATAGAAGACAGGCTTGCAATTAGTGATCATGAAATGGAAAAATTCTTAAAAATAGCAAGGGACCATGAAAAATCAATTCAGCAGCTGCTAGATGACTCAAAGATAAACAACTTAAGAATAATTGGAATAAATGAAAAAGCAGGAGATAGCATCAACGACATTAAAACCTTGTTCAAAGACATAATCAGGGAGAACTTTCCTGGAAGAGAAAAGGAATTTGACACCCCTATAAGTGAAGCTTTTAGAACACCAACTAGACATGATCAAAAAAAAAAAACTTCAGCCAGACGTATTATAGTCAAGATCCCAGAAATTCAACAGAAGGGCAGAATCTTAAAAGCTGTTAGGGAGAAGAGACAAATCACCTATGAAGGAAAACCCATCAGGATCACAGCTGACTTTTCAGCACAAACCCTCAATTCAAGAAGAGCTTGGAATGATGTATTGCAAGCTCTAAAGGAAAATAATTTTCAGCCCAGATTGATGTACCCTGCAAAACTATCTTTCAAAATTGATGGAGAAATAAAATACTTTCATGACAAAGAACATCTGAGAAAATTTATGACCACCAAACCAGCACTCCAAAACGTTCTGAAGGACATTCTAGAAAGAGATAGGAACCCCAACAGAAGGAATCCACCAGGCAGGGCAAATAATTAAATAGCCGGAAAGCAGAAAAACAAAGAGTGGGAACCAACAACAGGAAAATATCATGACAAGTCAATACATATCAGTTTTAACCATCAATGTTAACGGTCTCAATTCACCAATCAAAAGGCACAGACTGGCGAAATGGATCAAGAAGCAAGATCCAACAATATGCTGTATACAAGAAACACATTTAATTCAGAAAGAAATTCATAGACTGAAAGTCAAAGGATGGAAAACAATACTCCATGCCACAGGAACCCAGAAAAAAGCAGGGGTAGCTATTCTTTTTGCAGACAAAGTGAACTTCAAGCCAAGAAGGATTCAGAGAGATAAAGACGGTCATTACATCCTTGTAAAAGGAACAATTCAAGAGGAAGAGATAACGATCATAAATATATATGTGTCAAATACCAATGCACCCAGCTATATAAAACAAGTACTAAAGAACATGAAAAATCAAATAAGCACTAATACAATTATATTGGGAGATCTCAATACTCCACTGTCACAAAAAGATAGATCAACTGGACAGAAAATCAATAATGAAATAGTAGAACTGAACCAAACTTTTGAACAAATGGACTTAGTAGATGTCTACAGAGTGTTCCATCCCACAACATCAGAATACACATTTTTCTCAGTTGCACATGGGACGTTCTCCAAAATAGACCACATACTAGCTCATAAAACCTGCTTAAGTAAATGCAAAGGAATTGAAATTATCCCATGCATATTATCAGACCATAGTGCAATGAAATTGGAAATCAATGGCAAAAGATCCCACAAAAACTCCCTAAACACATGGAAATTAAACAGCATCCTCCTGAACAACCAATGGGTCACAGATGAAATTAAAGAAGAAATTAGTCACTTTCTACAACTGAATGATAATGACAGTACAACATACTGGAACTTATGGGATACAATGAAAGCAGTCCTAAGAGGGAAATTTATAGCATTAAACACTTATATCAGGAAAATAGAGCAAGCGCTAATAAACAACTTAAGGGTCAACCTCAAGCTTCTAGAAAAAGAAGAGCAGGTTAAGCCAAAAGCCCGTACAAGGGAGGAAATTATAAAGATCAGAGCAGAAATTAACGTATTGGAGAATAAAAAAACAATACAAAGAATCAATGAAGCAAAAAGTTGGTTCTTTGAAAGAATAAATAAGATTGACAAACCCTTATCCAACCTTATTAAAAAAAAGAAAAGAAAAGACTCAAATCCATGCAATTGAAAATGAAAAGGGTGATATCACGACGGACCCTGCAGAAATCCAGAAGATCATCTATACCTATTTTGAAAATTTATATTCTACTAAGATGGAAAATGCAGAAGAAATGGACAGATTCCTAGATTCGTATGAATTACCAAAGCTGAACCAAGAAGATTTAAAAATCCTAAATAAACCAATATCAGCCAATGAAATTGAAGATGTAATTAAAAACCTCCCAACAAAGAAAAGCCCAGGCCCTGAAGGATTCACTGCCGAATTCTACAAGAAATTTAGAGAAGACCTAACGCCCCTACTTCTCAAACTTTTCAATGAAATTGAAAGGGAAGCAATACTCCCAAATTCATTCCTGGAAGCAAGCATTACCCTGATACCAAAACCAGAGAAGGACCCAACTAAGAAAGAGAACTACAGGCCAATCTCCCTAATGAACATAGATGCAAAAATCCTTAATAAGATACTGGCAAACAGAATCCAACAAATCATCAAGAAGATTATACACCATGACCAAGTTGGATTCATCCCAGGGATGCAGGGATGGTTCAACATACGTAAATCAATAAATGTAATACAGCATATTAACAGAACCAAAGACAAAAATCACATGATCATCTCAATAGATGCAGAAAAAGCTTTTGACAAAGTCCAGCACCTTTTCATGATAAAAACCCTACAGAAAATTGGAATAGAGGGTCTTTATCTCAATCTGGTAAAAGTTATCTATGACAAACCAACAGCCAATATTATACTAAATGGCCAAAAACTGAAAGCCTTCCCTCTAAAATCAGGAACAAGACAAGGATGTCCACTGTCCCCACTCTTATTCAACATAGTTCTGGAAACTTTAGCCAGAGCGATTAGACAAGAGAAAGAAATAAAAGGAATAATGATTGGAAAGGAAGAAGTTAAATTATCATTATTTGCAGATGACATGATACTCTACACAGAAGACCCCAAAAACTCCACTAAAAAACTGCTAGATTTAATAAGCAAATTCAGTAGTGTAGCTGGATACAAAGTCAATACTCAAAAGTCAATAGCCTTCCTGTACACAAATAACAAACTTACTGAAAGAGAAATTAGGGAAACAATACCTTTCACAATAACATCCAAAAAAATGAAATACCTAGGAATCAACCTCACAAAGGATGTAAAAGACCTCTATACTGAAAACTACAGTACTCTGAAAAAGGAGATTGAAGAGGATATCAGAAAATGGAAAGATATCCCTTGCTCCTGGATAGGAAGAACCAATATAGTGAAAATGGCCATACTTCCAAAATTGTTATACAGATTTAATGCAATTCCAATCAAAATTCCAACAGCATATCTCACAGAATTAGAGAAAACAATCCTAAAATTCATTTGGAATCAGAAGAGACCTAGAATAGCAAAGGCAATTCTGGGCAACAAAGGCAAGGCAGGGGGCATCACAATCCCCGACTTGAAATTATACTATAAAGCTACTGTGATAAAAACAGTGTGGTACTGGCAAAAAAACAGACCTGAAGATCAATGGAACAGATTAGAAGATGCTGAAACAACCCCAGACATACTAAGCCACCTTATCTTTGACAAAGGTGGCAAACACATTCGCTGGAAGAAAGATAGCCTCTTTAATAAATGGTGCTGGAAAAACCGGCTCTACACATGCCGAAGATTAAAACTAGATCCATACCTTTCACCATGCACTAAACTAAATTCAAAATGGATCAGAGATCTAAATATTAAAACAGAAACATTAAATCTGCTGGAAGGTAGGATAGGTAAAACCCTTGGAGACATTGGTGTAGGCAAAGACTTTATGAATAAAAACTCAACCGCACGGGAACTATCCCAAAGAATCAATAACTGGGATCTCATCTTATTAAAAAGCTTTTGCACAGCAAGAGAAACCACCAACAGAGTGAAGAGACAACCCACAATGTGGGAAAAAATGTTTGCCAGCTGTTCCTCAGACAAAGGATTACTATCGAGAACATATAAAGAACTCAAAAAAATCAGACCTCCCAAATTTAAAGACCCACTCCAAAAATAGGCATCTGAGATGAATACACATTTCTCAGATGAAGAAATACTAACAGCAAACAAATATACAAAAAAATGTGCAACATCACTAGTCATTCGAGAGATGCAAATTAAAACAACACTGAGATACCATCTCACCCCAGAAAGAATGGCTACTATTAAGAAATCAACTAACAACAAATGCTGGAGGGGCTGTGGGGAAAAAGGAACCCTTCTTCACTGTTGGTGGGAGTGTCGACTGGTACAGCCACTGTGGAAGTCAGTGTGGAGATTCCTCAGAAAACTAGGGTTGGAGGTCCCATTTGACCCAGCTATTCCCCTTCTGGGCATCTTCCCAGA
This sequence comes from Erethizon dorsatum, assembly GCA_028451465.1. Taxonomy (NCBI): domain Eukaryota; kingdom Metazoa; phylum Chordata; class Mammalia; order Rodentia; family Erethizontidae; genus Erethizon; species Erethizon dorsatum. Next base: position 29,555,256 of record CM051831.1, read on the forward strand.
AGAATTAAAAACATCGTACCACAGCGATATATGTGCACCCATGTTTATAGCAGCACAATTTGTAATAGCCAGATCTTGGAAACAACCCAAATGCCCATCAACTGAGGAATGGATAAGAAAGATGTGGTATTTTTATACAATGGAGTACTATTCAGCCATAAAGAAGGATAAACTGGAGACTTTTATAGGTAAATGGATGCAACTCGAGAAAATACTCATAAGTGAAATAAACCAGAAGCACATGTGTAAGCATCGTATCATCTCTCTAGTATGAGAAACTGAAAGAGTAAATAAGATCCAAAATGTACAATAGATATGGTGAATCAAAAAGAAACTGGTCAAAAGGAAAGAGAGACTGGAATAGGGAAAAGAAAGAAGAAAGGGAAAAAAAATTGTATATATATATATAAGATGGTTAAGATAGATACACTACCATTTTTACTTAGTTCATTGAAGAGTAAGGTTTGTGCCAATAATGTTTGGACAATTGAATGCTAATGTCTGGTGTCCTGAATAACTAACTTAAAGATAGTAATACGTAATGTATTAACCATTGTTACCCTCCTATTATGTTGGTTTGAAAATTTGTTCTTCTTTTGATTTGTTTTGTTTTTTCTTCTCTTTAAAATAAAAAAAAAAAGATCAACAACTGGGATCTAATCTTATTAAAACTTTTGCACATCAAAAGAAATCACCAACAGAGTGAAAAGACACCCCACAGAGTGGGAAAAATTTTAGCCAATTGTCCCTCAGACAAAGGACTTCTATCTAGAACATATAAAGAATTGAAAAAATCAAATCCCCCCAAATTCAAAGACCCAATCCAAAAATGGGCATCTGAGATGAACACACACTTCTCAGATGAAGAAATACAAATAGCAAATAAATATATGAAAAAATGTTCAACATCATTGGTCATTTGAGAGATGCAAATTGAAACAACAGTGAGATTTTATCTCACTCCACAAAGCATGGCTATCATCAAGAAATCAGAGAGGAGGATGAAGATGGCAGAGTGGTGAGCAGCACAGAAAGAGCCTTTCTGACGGTTGCCATCCAGACGCTGGAATATAGCAACTTGAGGAAGACAAGAAGGAGGGAAGTGAGTCCCCTGGACCCAAGAAAGATCTGAAGAGCAATTTGAAGCCCATGGAGAGAGTGAAGAGAGAAACTTCACTAAAGAAGAAGGAGATAGCCGCCAGCATCTTCTCCCTGAGTCAGGACTTGCTGAGCGACAGGAGCAGTTCAAACCTGCAGACACACTGTGACTGCCAGCGACCCTAGGGGCCTCTGTGGAGAGATGTGGCAGCGCAGGGGAGCAGCAGATGTGAAGGACTGCACTGGCTGGTGGTGAGTGCAGAGGGCTCAGTCATCCCACGTGACAGAGTGATTGGCCAGTAGTCATCTTGGAGAGGGGTGGCAGAGCTTAGAACTCAGAGCAGCTGCTGGCTCCATCTATGGCTCCCAGCTGGGCTCAGGCTGGAAAGTGCGCTGATGGCTACAGGTGGAATGAGTCTGGTCTGGGCCAGAAAGTGCAGGCTCACTGATATTATCCACTACTCCACCAAAAAGCTACTGCTGGCTTGCTGGGACAGATCAGCATGGTACAGGACTCTGTCTCCACGTGTTGTCTACCAGTGACAGCAGAGACAAACCTGGAAGCAAACTTTTTTCTTTTTTCTATTTCCTCCCTCTTGTTTGTTTTTTTGTTGTTGTTGTGGTGGTGGTGTTTTGTTTTTTTTTTCCTTCTTCATTGTTTGATCTTGTTTTTATATGAGTGTAAATGAAGTTTCTAGCCTCTTTGTGGTTGTGGTTCTGTTCTGTTCTCCCTTTTATCCCTTCTTTCTCTCTTTCCTTCTAGTCTTCTGCACCAGTATCCCAAAATTAGTGTGATCCCTCTTTGTCCTCCAGCCTTATTTTTAATTCCTTCCTCTTCTCTCACTTCTCTATTTTCTTCTTAACCCATTTTAAATTTTAACTCTTGAGGGCAAAATTGACATATTAAGGACTTGTATACTGCATATAATTTTCTGGTTTGTTTTAGATTTTGTTATATAACCACAAATCTAGTTTATATGTTTAAAAGTGGCAAATAACTGGTTAGCTCAGTCTGTCATTTTCTAGGCTGTGTTGGATGCTTTTGGTACCACTATAGCCAAAAGTGACATAATTGTTCTAAACAGCTGTTCTTCCTGTTATTCCATGACTGAGATTGACTAAGGGTCACAGAAAATACTGTGGCACAGTGCCAAAGAAGCAAGGACTGGAAAAAACAGGTAGCAACTTCTCATCTTCAACAAATTGAAGAGGTAGAATCTTGCAACAGACTCAAAACCCAAAAACAAGCTACACCTGGAAGATACCTTGGAGAAGTATTCATCTCCTAAGGGCTTCAAATACTAGCAATAAAGCAACCTACCATAGGCAATTTACAAGCATCACCCCAGGAATTAAACTAAAGAAAGAAAAGAAAATGAGACGACACTTAAACAAGATGCAACCCCCAGACATCCAGTTTGCCAAAGGCAAACCCAGGAGGAAATGAGGTGGGACAATCTGAAAGCCACCCACTTGGTGTCTCTGATGTGGTAACAACAAAGCAATTAAATGAGGCTCTGGAAAAACTCAAATCACAAATAATTTCTCAGATAACTGCAGAGATGATGTCCACAGTGAAGACCATGCTTAGGGACTCTAGAGCAGATACAGACAAAAAAAAAAAAGAAAAATAGAGAAGCTTAAGAAAATTATGGAAGTCATGAATGCTCAGCATAGGAAAGAAATGGAATCCATAAGGCAGATTCAAGCAGATATCCAGGAGAACAAACATTCCACTGAAAGTATTCACAGCAGACTAAGCCAATGTGAGGACAGGATCTCAGATATAGAAGACAGGCTTGTGGTTAGTGATCATGAAAAGAAAGAATTCTTAAAAATAGCAAGGGACCATGAGAAATCAATCCAGCAGCTGCTAGATGAGGCAAAGAAGAATACTTAACATTGATTGGAGTCAATGAAAAAGCAGGAGATAGCATAAATGATATTTAAAAAAAAAACTGTTCCCATATGTCATAGCAAAAAACTTCCCTGGTAGAGAAAAAGAATTTGATGTACAGATAAGTGAGGCAAACAGAACTCCAATTAGCCATGATCAAAAAAATCTTCAGCCAGGCATATCATAGTCAAGATTCCAGAAATTCAACACAGAAGTAGGATCTTAAAAGCTGTTAGGGAAAAGAAACAAATCACCTATAAAGGAAAGCCCATCGGAATCACAGCTGACTTCTCAGCACAAACCCTCAAGTAAAGAAGAGCTTGGGGGGGCCGGTGAGATGGCTCAGTGGTATAAGCGCCTGCCTTGCAAGTGCGAGGGCCCGAGTTCGACTCCCGGATCCCATATACGAAAAAGGGGCCGGTGATATCGCTCAGCGGCACGGGTGCCTGTTGGCGCACGAGGTCCTGAGGTCGACCCCCCGGTACCCACAAAAAGAAAAAAAGAAGAGCTTGGAGTGAAGTATGTCAAGTTCTAAAGGAAAATAACCTTCAACCCAGATTGATGAACCCCACAAAAGTATCTTTCAAAACTGATGGAGAAATAAAATACTTCCATGGCAAAGAATATCTAAGGAAATTTATGACCACCAAACCAGAACCCCAAAATGTTTTGAAGGACATTCTAGAAAGAGATAACAAGGACTACAACTCTATGAACCCTAACAGAAGGAATCCACCAGGCAAGGCAAACAATTAAACAGAGGGAGGGAAAAAAGGGGGGGAACTAACAGCAGGAAAATAACATGACAAGGATAAGTCAATACATATCAGTTTTAACCATCAAAGTTAATGGTCTCAATTCACCAATCAAAAGACACAGACTGGCAGAATGGATCAAGAAGCAAGATCCAACAATATGCTGCATACAAGAAACACATTTAATTCAGAAAGAAATACATAGACTGAAAGTCAAAGGATGGAATAAAATACTCCATGTGACAGGAACCTAGAAAAAAGCAGGCGTAGCTATTCTTTTTGCAGACAAAGTGAGTTTCAAGCCAAGAATGATTCAGAGAGATAAAGAAGATCACTACATCCTTGTAAGGGGAACAATACAAGAGGAAGAGATAACAATCATAAATATATATGCAACAAATACCAGTGCACCCAACTATATAAAACAAATATTAACAGGCATGAAAAATCAAATAAGCACTAATACAATTGTATTGGGGGAACTCAATACCTCACTGTCACAAAAAGATAGATCAACTAGGCAAAAAGTCAACAATGAAATATTAGAACTGAACCAAATTTTTTAAAAATGGAGTTAGTAGATGTCTACTGAGTGTTCCACCCCACTACATCAGAATACACATTCTTCTCAGCTCCACACAGGGCATTCTCCAAAATAGACCACATACTAGCTCATAGAACCTGCTTAAGTAAATGCAAAGGAATTGAAATTATCCCATGCATATTATCAGACCATAGTGCAATGAAATTGGAGATCAATAGCAAAAAAAGCCACAAGAAATTCCTAAACACATGGAAATTAAATAGCACCATCCTGAACAAGCAATGGGTCACAGATGAAATTAAAGAAGAAATTAGACAGTTTCTACTATTGAATGATAATGACAGTACAACACACCAGAACTTATGTGACACAATGAAAGCAGTCCTAAGAGGGAAATTTATAGCAGTAAATACCCATATCAGGAAAACAGAGCAAGCACAAAGAAACAACTTAATTGTGAGCCTCAAACTTCTAGAAAAAGAAGAGCAGGCTAAGCCAAAAGCTCATACAAGGGAGGAAATTATAAAGATCAGAGCAGAAATTAATGCATTGGAGACTAAAAAAAAAATACAAGAATCAATGAATCAAAGAGTTGGTTCTTTGAAAAATTAAATAAAATTGATAAACACTTGTCCAACCTTATTTAAAAAAGGAAAGAAAAAGACTCGAATCAACAATTAGGAATGAAAAGGGTGAAATCACAATGAACCCTGCAGAAATCCAGAAGATCATCTATACCTACTTTGAAAACTTGTATTCTAATAAGATGGAAAATGCAGAAGAAATGGACAGATTCCTTGATACATGTGAATTACCAAAGCTGAATCAAGAAGGTATAAAAATCCTAAATAAACCAATATCAATCAATGAAATCAAAGATGTAATTAAAAACCTCCCAACAAAGAAAAGCCCAGGCTCTGATGGATTCACTGCTGAATACTACAAGAAATTTAGAGAAGACTTAACATCACTATTTCTCAAACTCTTTAATGAAATTGAAAGGGAAGCAATACTCCCAAATTCATTCTTGGAAGTAAGCATTACCCTGATACCAAACAGAGAAAGACCCAATCAAGAAAGAGGACTACAGGCCAATCTCTCTAATGAACATAGATACAAAAATCCTCAATAAGATATTGGCAAACAGAATGCAGCAAATCATCAAAAAGATTATACACCAGGACCAAATTGGATTCATCCCATGGATGCAGGGATGGTTCAACATACATAAATCAATAAATATAATACACCATATTAACAGAACCAAGGACAAAAATCATATGATCATCTCAATAGATGCAGAAAAACTTTTGATGAAGTCCAGCACCCATTCATGTTAAAAACCCTACAGAAAATTGGAATACATGGTCTTTATCTCAATCTGATAAAAGTCATCTATGACAAACCAACAGGTAACATCATACTAAATGGACAAAAACTGAAAGTTTTCTCTCTAAAATCAGGAACAAGACAGGATGTCCACTGTCTCCACTCTTATTCAACATAGTCCTGGAAGCTTTAGCCAGAGCAATTAGACAAGAGAAAGAAATAAAAGGAATAACAATAGCAAAGGAAGAAGTTAAATTATCATTATTTGCAGATGACATGACACTCTACATAGAAGACTCCAAAAACTCCACTAAAACACTGCTAGATTTAATAAGCAAATTCAGTAGCATGGCTGGATACAAAGTCAACACTCAAAAATCAATAGCCTTCCTGTACACGAATAACAAACTCACTGAAAGAGAAATTAGGGTAACAACACCTTTCACAATAGCATCCAAAAAAATGAAATACCTATGAATCAATCTCACAAAGGATGTAAAAGACCTCTACACTGAAAACTACAGTACTCTGAAAAAGGAGATTGAAGAGGATATCAGAAAATGGACAGATATTCCCTTGCTCTTGGCTAGGAAGAACTAATATAGTGAAAATGGCCATACATCCAAAATTGTTATACAGATTTAATGCAATTCTGATAGAAATTCCAACTACATATCTCACAGAATTAAAGAAAACAATCCTAAAATTCATTTGGAACCAGAAGAGATCTAGAATAGCAAAGGCAATTCGGGGCAAAAAAAAGGCCAGGAAGGGGGCATCATAATCCCTGACTTGAAATTATACTATAAAGCTACTCTGATAAAAACAGCATGGTACTGGCAAAAAAAACAGACCCGATGGTCAATGGAACAGATTAGAAGATGCAGAAACAACTCCAGACATCCTAAGCCACCTTATCTATGACAAAAGTGCCAAACACATTCACTGAAAGAAAGATAGCCTCTTTAATAAATGGTGCTGGAAAAACTGGCTCTGCACATGCCAAAGATTAAAATTAGACCCATATCTTTCACCATGCACTAAACTAAACTCAAAGTGGATCAAAGATCTAAATATTAGGGGCCGGTGAGATGGCTCAGCAGCTTAAGCGCCTGCCCAGCAAGCGCGAGGGCCTGAGTTAGACTCCTGGAACCCACATACGAAAAAGGGGCCGGTGATATTGCTCAGCGGCACGGGCGCCTGCTGGCGTGGGAGGTCCTGAGGTTGACCCCCCGGTACCCACAAAAAAAATCTAAATATTAAAACATAAACATTACATCTGCTGGAAGATAGAATAGGTAAAACTCTTAAGACATTGGTATAGACAAATACTTTACAAATAAAAACCCAATTGCACAGGAACTATCACAAAGAATCAATAACTGGGATCTCATCTTACTAAAAAGCTTTTGTGCAGCAAGAGAAACAACCAACAGAGTGAAGAGACAACCCACAATGTGGGAAAAAGTTTTTGCCAGCTGTTCCTCAAACAAAGGATTACTATTGAGAACATACAAGGAACCCCCAAAAACTCAGACCTCCCAAATTTAAAGACCCAATCCAAAAATGGGCATCTGAGATGAATATACACCTCTCAGATGAAATACAAACAGCAAATAAATCTACAAAAAATGTTCAACATCACTGGTCATTTGAGAGGTGCAAATTAAAACAACACTGAGATACCATCTCACCCCAAAAAGAAGGGCTATTATCAAGAAATCAACCAATAACAAATGCTGGAGGGGCTGTGGGGAAAAAGGAACCCTTCTTCACTGTTGGTGGGAGTGTAGACTGGTGCAACCACTGTGGAAATCAGTGTGGAGATTCCTCAAAAAACTAAGATTGAAGGTCCCATTTGACCCAGCTATTCCCCTTCTGGGTACCTCCCAGAAGAATTAAAAAAATCATGTCACAGTGATATGTGTCCACCCATGTTGATAGCAGCACAATTTGTAATAGCTAGATCTTGGAAACAACCCAAATGCCCATCAACCGAGGAATGGATAAAAAGATGTGGTATTTTTACACAATGGAGTACTACTCAGCCATAGAAGAATAAACTGGAGACTTTTATAGGTAAATGGATGCAACTTGAGACCATATTCATAGGTGAAATAAACCAGATGCACATGTGTAAACATCGTATTGTCTCCCTAGTGTGAGAAGCTGGAAGAGTAAATAAGATACAAAATGTACAATAGATATTTTAAAATGGGATGAAACTGTTCAAAAGGAAAGAGAAACTGGAATTGGGGAATGGAGAAAAGAAGGAAGGGAAAAGCAAAAAAATAATATATATATATATATATGATAATTAAGATAGTTACACTACTAATTGCTATTATTTGATTGAAAAGGTTGTGCCTATATTGTTTGATCAATTTTTCATGCCTATGTCTTGTATTATGAGCAACTACATTGAAGATAACAATACACAATTTATTACTAACCATTGTTACTCTCCTACAATCTTGTTTGAAATTTATTTTCTTTAAAATAAAATAAAATAAAATAAAATAAAGATGGGTTTGAGGATATTTTGTCTAAAAATATTCTTTGAACTCTCTCAGTCTCTTTCTTTATCTCAAGGTCAGTTTTCTATCCTTTCACTTAGTTGATAATTTATGGGCTTAGAGTATCTTTAAGGCATTTGGGATGTGATGGGCTTAGAAGAAAAGAAGCACAAACAAGCCTGGAGAGTACAGATATGGATAACATTGTGTAACTTTCATCATGTCCTGAAGTTATAATTTTCTTAAAAGTGCAAATTTTAAATTATGATTTTCTTGTTTCCTTTCTACCTATCTTTATTTTTTTCAATCCTAACTTATCATGCCCCGGGTCTATTGTTAAGGGATGTAGAGGGTCCAAAGTTCTCTCTTCTTATGGCTGCTTCAGGCTGGGAAGGGAGGTGCTGACCCTGCCTACTTACAGATCAAAAATCTCACTCTGATGGATCTAAGAGACATAGGAATATCAGTCCTGTTGTTCAAAGAACCATCATTTTTTGATGACAAAAGTCATAGACTTGATGCCTCTTTACCTCTTGTCACTGTCTTGCCAAAAGAAATGTCACTGAATAGGGTTTGAGGAGGTCCCCAAAGTGGAGATGGGAACCTGGACTCACGCGACCCACAGGATAGGTTACAGGTTTCCTGACTTCTAGCACAGAAAAAGAATTTTCCAGACACATCAGTAGGAGGTATAAAGAAGCTTTCCTAAAGCAGAATTTAAAGTAAACACTAAAAAAGAAAAATAGAATGCAAGCCCTCAAGAGTCACTTATTGGGTCATGTTTATCTGTATACCTAGCATAGAATAAAAATGACACCCTTATTTTATTTTCTGTAATTATATTTGAACCCAGAGCCTTCACACTAAGCTATATAGATAACACTTTTATTTTTTATTTTGAGACAAGGTCTTGCTAAATTGCCCGGGCTGAGCTCAATCTGGAGATCCTCCTGCCTTATCCTTCCTGATGCTGGGATTATAGGTGTGCAACACCACACCTGGCTCATCACTCTACTCTTTAGTATCTACACACACTGTAACTACACAGTCCTCCCAGGAGATTGGCCACATGGAAGCTCTCTGAAGTTAAACACCCAGTCCGAGGTCATGCAGAGGGTCTCAGGGCCAGCTTTCTGACTCCAAGTCTCATGCCACGTGGCCCCTGGAACTTGACAGGCTTAGTACTCCCAGAGCACCTGCTGTCATTGGAGGTCAGCAAGCCTCTGTCTCCTAAGGCTGTGGAACCCTCATACATTTCATTCCACTTCCTACACCTGCCCCCAGATTGGAGTATGGGGCCAGTGTTTCTGCATTTTGATTCCATCCTGCCTGTCCTGAGGACTAGTAGGCTTTAGTATAGATGTCCAGAGATGAAAAAGGCACAGCAATTCTGCTCTTTTTCTTAGGAGGCATAAAAGAGTACTAGAGCAAGAGAAAGGCTGCTTGTCACCAGTAATATCATGGGGCTGTTGTATGTCCAAGGACTTCTGTGCCAGCCTCAGGATGCTCTGTGTCCAAGGTCTGATGCGATGCCTCTGACAGTGAAAGTGGGGTAGGAGTGCATCAGTGCCAGGCACAATGACTGCCTTGTTTTAGGCAGCTAGATCTTAGGCCATCAGGACACCATGTGACATCTCCAAGAACCTGGAACATAACCAGTACTCCTTATTTCCAGGAAAATTGGGGAGGAAACATGGGTTTTTTCAATAGCCATTAAGTACAACAGCGAATTCTCCTTGAGAAGGAAGGTTCTAGTAGGTAAGAGGTGGAGCTACTTGGTTAGGTAAGTAAAGAACAGGATACTCCAGGAAACTATGGAGCTATGGAGCATGTTGCAGAGCCCATGAAAAAATGCTACTAAAGACAACAATCTTTCTAGTCTCTTTTTCACCATATTCTTCTGCTATGATTCTTATCTCAAATGTCCCCCAATTGTCCATGTGGTAAAAGTGTGCTCCCCAGTGGAGGTTTTACCTCAGGAGGCAGTTTAGTGGAAGGTTTTTAGGTCACTGAGGGTGAGTTCTTGAAGTAGATAGAGGAACCCTGACCCTTCTGTTTCTTCTCGCAGCCATGAGATGATCATTTTTCTCTGCCACACTCCCTCCATCTAGGGCAACTCTCCACAGGTCTGAAAGCAACCATGGGCTGGAACCTCTAAAACTAGGAGCAAAGCAAACCTTTTCTCTTCGTAAGTTGATTTTGTGCGGTATTTGTTATAGTAATGGAAAGCTGACTAATATACCCTTTTACTCTAGCTAAAAACATGAGGAAAGGCTTCTTCCCATGAACTGAAGTGACACTGGGGGTCATTATGCGAATTTAGGGCATGATCAGTTAAGAAGGGCTTGAACCTGAGTCTACCTACAGATTACACTTCTGGACCTTGAACAGTGAAACCAGGTCAAGAGGTTTCAGTTTGGAGAGAGGGCGCCCCACTGGAAAGGCCTCCGTAGTTGTTAGGGTTTTGTATATTAACCATATCTCCCTGGTTTCTCTGTATGCTGCTGAAGATCAGAGACCATCTCAGATTCCTTTTGTGTCTCCCATTTCACCAGCACAATGCTGGCCACATATGTAGAAGCAGCTCCAAATAGAGGCCTCTGAGTGCTGAACAGAATAATGACACTATGGCCATGGTCTTGGGGAGCCGCTTAGATCCGCCTCCATCTCTGGGGCTTGACCATGTCACTGCGAGATGGACATTGCCCTTGGGGTTGTCTCTGACTCTGGGCAGCTATCTTTGCAGAAAAGACAATGTGGCAAAAAGAGAGGAGCTGTGGACTGTGAGGTAGATAAGCTAAACCTCTTTGTGCCTCCCTTTTCTCACCAAGAAAAGGAGTGATGATAGTTGCCTTCCTCACTTTAGAGGGTTTTATGAAGTATAATTCAGACAGCAAATATGAAAAAAAAACTTTTATAAGTCATAGAGCTAAACTCATAGAAAAATAGCCATCCAGAGTAGGAGAAAAGAGTCGAATGGAGTTTATATGCAGAGGATCCCACAAAATTAAAGAACCACACTGAGCAGATAAAAAAGGTAACAATTTCAGATGGTATGACGTGGGAATGGGCAAGAGAAGAGCAAGAAACATTTTCCATGTAAACAATGTAAGCTTTAGACTTCTTGGCTGTTAATTACAAGAAGAGACCAAGACACTTGTAAACCCATCTGCCACATTGTGGATAATTCCATACGGCTGAATTCTGATTCTAGCTCTTGGAGAGTGGGTTAAGTAGATGCAGCCAGGCAGGAGCACTGTGAATAAAACACTGGGAAGGCCCATTTCTATCATTCTTTTTACCATTTCCAAAGCACTTACACATACATTATCCCACTGTATCCTTACACCCGTGTGAAGTAGGTATTAAATTCTTCAAACAAACTTGAGAAGTGTAAGTAATTAGATCAAAATCACACAATTAATAAACAACTAAACCCAAACTCAGGTGTTCTGATCCTAAATTCTTTGCTTCTTCAAATTTGAGGGAAACCTTAGGTTGCATACTTCACTGTATTTATTGAAGGGGAAGATCGAGCCCTCATGGCTTATTGGCAAAGATGCAGTTTGGTGTTCTTATTGCACTCTCAGTTGACTTTATTGCCTGTACATCAAACCTTAAAAGTGTTTTAAATGTTAATGCTCATCATCTAAATGGATCACAACATAGATTATAGAGATGCACAAATTTAAAGTCACAGAAGCATTATTGCCTTTGACCTTAGGCTGGTATCATTAGAGTCAGCCAGATAAGGGATCTGTGTACAGTTTTCCTGGATCTTGGCTTTCTAGAAGAATCTTAGACCCTCTGGGTAAACATGGCATCTATCCCAGAGTATGAAGATGGACCCACAGCAGATCCTTATCCATCATCTAAAATGTCTAAACGAGACATTACCTGCTGACACAGATCATGCGTTCCCACCTTGGTTGAAGATAGGCCTGCCCAAGCCTCATTAAGCCCTTTGCGTTCTGGGAAACATGAAAGAGCAAGTTAATGTGCAGTAGAATGTCAGGAGCTGGTCATGAGGACCAGCCTGGCCCCAGGTCATCGAACCCCTTGCATCAGCCCATACCCTTAACCTCAGGGGCTGATTCTGTGCAGAGTTGTTCGTGGTTCATCCCTTGAAACAGGAGGAATGGCCTAAGATGCTCCAGTGTTATATTCCCTTAAACACAGGAAATACAGCTGGTACCAAGTGGATTTAGGCAAAATATCTCTCTTCTAAATAGCCCCAAACATTTTATCAATTGATGCATTCAGTGGATTCATCTCTGATGGGGTTGATGTCTACCATATTCCTGCAAAGTCTTCTTCTTCAGCTAAGGGGTTACAATCTCTGGATCACTAGGTGGTATCTGGAGAATCCTTTCCACTCTCTGGCCTGATCCCAAACTCTTGATCCCAAAGTATCTGGAAAATGACAGCATGCCTATTATTCCACTGAGCTTTCCATGATGAGTAAAGAAATATTGAGCAACTATTTTGAATTGGCTGTTTTAATTAGAGGAAGAGACCAGTTAGGTATAGAATCCAAGAAAATGTCTCATTCAGAGTCAACTGAAGATACAACAAATCTACAAGGCATATGTGCTTATAATGTTTTCAATTAGGGTCTAAACATAATGTGAGGTACAAAAGACTTTTAAGACATAGGTTTTGTCCCAAGGAATTTATAATGGAGCTGTGAAGATATTCACATGAGGTCTACAAAGTAATGGCATGAATTGCATTTCCTTTTTTAAAAAATTAAAACCTTATCTGCTGAAATAAGTTGTTATCTTGAAAGAATTGTCTTGCACAGTTATTCACCTATTCCAGTAGTGTTTCAATTGCTTCCAATATTTCTGGCATCCTCTTTCACTTGCTGATGAACAAATTTGAAAGGAAGAGTGGACACTCACCTGCCAGTGCGGAGAATCTGCTTCCTAAGTCCCCTGCTGCAAAGAATACAGGCTGGGGTTGGATCCAAACACCTGGGTTATTGGCTTCTGGTTTCTGAAAGGAGCACCTGGTTGCTTGCAGGTATCAGGTGATGTAGGAGGAAAAACACCAAATGAAAAGGATTGGTTTCAGGAGACAATGGAAGCAGAGGATCAAAGGGTCTGGGAGGCACCAGCAGGCCTGAGATCTTAAGAACCTCAGTGACACACACTGGTGTGGTTTTCTAGTGGAGATTCCTGATCAGCGAAAGGAGAAACAGTTGGTAAATGCAGAGTATATTCTCTTCCCTATCAACCTTCTGACCCATAACCTTGCAACTTATCCTTCTGCAAAGTATGCTTCCAGACCCTTTTCACGGATGGATAAAACTTTGCCTAAGCTCTGAAATGTGGTGGCTACTTATTATATGTTTTTGGATAGCTTGACGCACCTCCCACTCCTTGATTTTCCAAGAAAAGCCATTCTTTAAAGACGTACCTGATCAGGGTTCAAGAAAGTCCAGTCAACTCTTGATTCCCACTTTAGACACCAGCCTGGTTAAATTTTAATGTGAGGCTGCCCTATATTCAATTCAATGGCCTGTATATTTATACGGCAACTAACCTGCATAGATAGACACGCACCATGAATAATGTAACCGTGAATAATGCAGGATGCCTACTCTCAGGGACCTGGCTCCCCAATAGTGCAAAACAAACAAACAATTCTTCAATAACTAATAATATGCAGAATGTGTTGAATGCAGGCATGAGGTTTAAAGTGCTATTGCATTTTAAACTTAGAGGGACCATATTGGGTTGAGCTGGGAAGCTTTCCCATAGGGATGGAAGCTGCAATACATCCTGAAGGATTTGTAGAATTTCTCCACTTAGAGATAGGTACAGAGGTCTTGGAGAAGATGGTGTCAGATATGAGAAATAGCTCATGTAGGAATAGGGCTGAAATAGGGGAAAGAGGATGGGGAAAGACAGTGTTGGAAGGGTAGGGTGCATAGAGATTTTGAAGGTTCTGAATGTCAGGTTAAGGTTCCACCACAAGGTAGTGGAGAGAAAACCTCACTTGTTCATCTCCAGTGTATTCTTGGGGCTTAATGACTCCTGATCCACTGCTTTGAATCATCACATAGAGCAGGCTCTGGAGCTCACTTCTTTTTCTGATTTTCTGCCTCAGTGACAGAGATGATAAATACCATCAGATGCCTGATTTGAGGGAGGTCCTAATGCTGGGATCCTCTCATGTCAGAGTCATCTGGTTACTTGCACTGGGTGTCCTGCCAGCCCGCAATCATGAGAGTCTTGTTTTCTGAAACACTGTATGTGCCCTTTTCTGAAAAAGCATAGTACTAAAAGACAGGAAAGTTGTTACAGATTTGGGTTCAGAGATGGCAGCTTGGAGAAGTGATAGAAGAAAAGGAGGGAGGGCATAGAAAAACAGAAAATGATTTCAAGAAGGAAAAAAAAATGTTTTCACCTAGGTCCTGGTTCCACCCAACAATACGGACCCAATTTATAACTGCCAAGTTAACAAGACATATCTCTATCAGGAGTTTCCCAATGATGGACACACATGACAAGACTGCCACGTAGAGAAAATGTTGTGTTGTATGCGTGTATGTGTGTACCTGCACATGTACAAACAGACCTGAAATTATTTCCAAATTCAGTGCCATTTAGTTCAACATTTCCTATGCACAGAGCTCCAAGGTGCCTGCTGGGGGCCCAGCAGAATTTCCCTGTCCCTACCCTTCCCAGAGGATTAAACTCTTTCAGTTCCAAGACTCCGACACCAGTGTGGTGCCTGCCCACAAGCAGACACCTGCGTACTATGACCGCTCCTCCACCCTACAGGCCAAGGGGAGTCCTGAAATATCAGCAACCCAGTCAAGCCAGAGAGCAGACTTTTTCCTTTGTACTGAATTAACATCTCGTTGAGTACTGTCCATGCTACAAGAAGTTTATATTACTTAAAAAAAAATGTACTTACTGTCACATCTAGCAAGCTATGCATGTCTGTGGCTTAACGAGATTAAAACTATTCATTTGTTGCTTATGTCAAGTCTGATACCTTGTGCATCAAGAGGCTTCTGCATCTTGCAGCTATATGATCTGGTACATGTGACACATCAGGCTGCCATGGCAGAGGCAGGGAGGGCAAGGATTTTGCAGGAGTTTTTAACGGACAAGCTTCCAGTGGGCTTATATTATAGCCCATATTTCAGGAACCAGAGGCCTATAAGTCAAGGCCATAAACTAATTAATACAAGAGAGGCTGAGAAATGTAAAAGAGCACATGGGTCATTGGAATACAGAGCTGTTGTTCAGTTGCTTCCCAGTAGCCAGTCAGATGACACCCAGATCTGTCACCCACTAGCATCATTCCACTGTTACCTATGGGCTCTGCCACCCCGTTCCTATTGTGCTTGATTAGGAGAATAAAACCCTTGATGGAGGGCCGGTGAGATGGCTCAGCAGCATAAGCGCCTGCCTGGCAAGCGCAAGGGCCCGAGTTAGCCTCCCGGAACCCACATATGAAAAAAGGGCCAGCGATATCGCTCAGTGGCACGGGCACCTGCTGGCGCATGAGGTCCTGAGGTCGACCTCCAGTACACACACACACACACAGAAAAAACCCTTGATGGAAAGCAGGTATTTACTAGTCCTGAATGTGAGCTAAATCTTGGGGTGCCCACCATGGGTTCAGTGCTCTTGACTTTGGTGGTGGGAGTGGGGGCAAAGAGACAGAAGACAATGGGAGGTGAAGAATGCAGGGGCAGCTGGAACACTGCTCGCTGTGTACGGCATCACTGGCTTTCAGAACGCCTGTGTGACCTCACTGGATTCCAGGCTCTATATTTGTTCACCATCAGTGTCTATTACTGTAAATAATTGAAAGGAATATAATAGGGTGAGAATTAGTGTTGCCCCCCCCCTTTGCCTTTCATAAAATCTTTTTATATCAGAGGGGTCTGGCCCCAGCCACTCCTAGCTCTATAATTAGTTCTGGGAGCTGTGAGGACTGAGAGTTAGCTAATGACATTTTATGCTTCAAGTTTTGGGGTGCCTTGGGCCTTTAAATCTTTGTTGGAACAAAGCGCAGGGGTTCCAAACAACGGAGTAATTTGTACTGATAATATGTGAGTCAGTCAGTGGGTTCCTAAATTTCACAAATGAACAGACAAGCCCCCAAGGCTGGGGTGACAACTGGGGGCCCTTTTCCACTTTCTATATCCCTGAGCACATGAGAATCAGTTTGGGTTCCTTAGTCACAATCAGCAAGTTTGCATGATCTTCCCTCTATCGCTTCTGCCTTGGCTGTAATTCTGCCACCTGCACACGGTATCTCAAAGCAGAGTCTCCTCTGCCCTGAGATTGCCACCTTAGTGTCTGGAGTGCACAGGCAGCAGGAAAGAGCTCCAGGGCCCTCACAGTGCCTTTAAAGCACATGTCTATAAGGTATGGGCACCCAAGAAGACACATGGCAGACAGTGTCTCCTCATGAAAAAACACTTGGAAGGACTAATAAATATCTTATTTTTGGAAACTAAGGCCCCAAAACATGTCAGACCTGCTAGTATGTTCTTCCCTGTTCACCTCCCTACTTAACCATACTATCTCACACTGTCTTCTTATTCTCTGCATCTTCTTAGGTGCTGTCCCTTGGCTCCCAGGTGAGTCCCTGGCTCCTTGCTCTGGCACATCCTTCCCTCCTTGTACTGTTAAACTTCTCTTCCTTTAAGACCCAGTGCAATCACTTCTCTTCTGTGAAGTCTCCTCAAGTTTATCTCTTCAAGGAGTTGACTACATCTTCCTGGGTATGGTGATAGCCCTTCGGCATAACTTTGTGGCAGTAATAATCATACTGTGACATAATTGCCTTAACTGTCTTTCTCCATCAAGCTGTGAACTTGAGGGATGAACTCTACTATCCTCATGAACTCTACTCATCCCAGGTCAGAGTCTGGGATGGTTTAGCCACAAGGCAATGCTCATTACAAGTGTCAAGAGTGAGTAAGTGCATTTGAAATGTTTATCCTCTCCCTGTGCACAAAGATAACTATAAGATGGAGAAAGACAACAAATGCAAAATGCTTGGGATGCTTGAGGGAAGAAAGGGGGAGTACTAATCAAATATTATTTTGAGACTTCAAGCCTCCATCTGTCCTTATCTCCCATGGTGAGGACAGGCAATTGCAGATCCATGCAAGGGCTCCCTCTCCTCCCCCACTGTCTGCAGAGGATAAGAAGGTGGGGCAAAAGGCTTGCCGCTGGGGTATTAGCAGGCCTGCTGTAAAATAATACAATCTTTGTGGCTGAGAGGTCCCATGGCCAGGGTAAGTCACACTCCACCTCATCATTAAGCGATTGCCTTAGGATATTAATAGCTGGGGCAGTGCTGTCTGTGTGGGCAAGTGCTACTTTTTCCAAGCTGTGTGAGCCCCTCTCCCAGAAACAAAGTGCTCCACAAATAACCAGAGCATGTTCTGAATTCCTCAGGACAAGAACGTTGGGGACAATTAACAGGGCAAGAAGGACCCTTCTCTGGGCAGAGCACCCAGCTACAACAGCTCATGGCAGGCCAAAACTCAGGGTGAGGGGCTGGATGGGGGCCCAATGGAAGGGCTCACAAAGGTGGAGAAAGTCAGCCCTCCTAGTTTTAGCTTTGCCACTACAAGAAGCTAGCTAGGGATCTTGAAAGAAATCATCAACATTTTCTAAAGTTCAGGTACTTGTTCATGGAGACTAAAGTTCTACCAATTTTTTAATGTGTTTTGATAAATAGTCTTGTGAAAGGCCTTTATTGATTGCAAAATAATATATCAGTGAAGGGGTAAGTGATGGTGGCGATGGTGGTGTTGATAATGTTGGCTTGTTAGGAGAACGTGTTCCTTAAAATGACAAGGAGACACCTTCACAGTGCCCACCTCTAGAAATCAGCCAGAAATAAGGGATGAGCCAGGAGATCTGCACTCAGCTTCCTGTCATCTTCTCTCCAGGCCAAACGTCAGGCTTTGCTGCACACAGAGAACCTCTCCCTGTACTTTCTCAGACCCTGTCCCTAGTAGGCAGCCACAGCTCCTTTCCACTGAACTCTCCCCCACCAAAGTCCCATTTGGAGCTTTACCTTTCACAGCCCCCCCTTTATGCCCATGACCCTATAAAAGGTACACTGGTCTGGTCTAAGTGCCAGGTGTGGTCTCAGGTTCTGAAATAAACCTGTCCTGTTGAGCTTGTACCTTTGTTTTTTCCTTCTTTTATTCTAACAATCGCTCTGTGCTCCATGCTATTCTCTTTGTGCTAATTGGACCAGCCTGACATCTGCTCACTTTCTAGGTGTGTACCCTTGGGTATGTGACATCATGTCTCCTGCCTCAGTTTCCACATCAACAAAATATCCAGATGATAACGTTATCTACACATAGCAGTGAGGTGAGGATCTGACCTGTGGAAAGCACTAAATTAATACTAGCTGGTAGTACATTTATTTCTCCATCATCTGATATTCCCAGTCTTTTGAGAGAGTTGCTTTTGGCCTGGGGGTAACTCAGAGTAACACAGATCCCCTAATTACTCCACTCAGAGAAACCAAAAGAAACAGCCAAATCCTAACAGCTCGAGTCTCCACATTGACCCTCATGGAACAGCAGGGACTCGTCACCTCCTCTCCAGTGACTTTTTCTTTCTGACTGAAGGACACAAGTCTGCAGCCCAACTTAATACTGTGAAGGAACACTTCACTAGCCCCATCAGCCCAGGAGACTTAGGCATTGTCTTGGTTTCTCAGCCCTGCCATAACCAATGGCCACAAACCAGCAGCTTGCACAACAGACATTCATTGATGTCCAGTTCTGGAGGCAGAAACCCCTGCTCTAGGCCTCTCACCCAGCTTCTAGAGTTTTTCGCTGTGGGCTGCAAACATTCAGTCTTCACATGTCCTCTACCTGAATTCATGTCTCCCCCAGCCCAGATATTCCCCTATGCATAAGGACACCAGTGCTACTGGATTAAGGCCCTCTCTAACGACTTCATTAACTAGATTACCTCCAGAATGTCACATTCTGAGATGCTAGAGATGAGAAGGCCAGCATCAGGGACATGTTTTCAGGGACATAATTCAACCCACAACAGGCGTGTTGTGTCTAGACCATCATTCAGCAGCAGTGACTCTTAGGACAGAATCTCCCACCTTAAAAGCAAAGAAACCAAATCCAAAGAAGAACAGAGAAGAGGAAGACAGCATGAAGTCTCAGGTCTCTGGACTAAATTTCCCAGACAGGGCAACACCTAGCTTAGTGTGGGCCTCAGTGGGTACTCCACACCTGTCAGAGGGGGATCAGAGGATCCCCCGGAAACTAGGCAGAATTCAGATTTCTCCATTCCCCTGCAGTCCTCATGAACCAGGAGCTCTGAGGATGGGATTTAAATGCTTATTGCTAAGGGCCACTGGGTAACTTTCTGCTCACTAAGCCTGAGAACATTTCTCCCAGTGTAGAGGCACTGGGTCAATAGTTAGTGGATCTATAGGTATATCCACAGCAGACATCGGAAATCAAGGTAGAGCTGGAGGCAGCTGAGGTTCCCAGGGCAGCCTGATGGCTGAGAAGCCAAGTTCAGCCCTGTAGCAGAGATCCTGGGTATTTTCAACAGCCACATATTCCTGGTGGTTTAAGAATGACAACTGTGGGGGTGGCTGTGAGTGCAGGCTTGAAATGAGGTTGGAAGAGTGGGATTTTTTTTAGGACTGGACCTACTGCATATGAACCTTCTTAGCACCACTTTGGGAGGCCTCCAGAGCGCAAGAGAGATTGTAGGAGTATATCACAGGAGATTCTTGTTCCAATACTAGGTTTTTACTCTGGAAATTACCTTCTGTCTTCATAGTAGCACTATAAAGAGGGTATAAAAATGATTTATTGCATGTGGGGAAGAACCAATTCAAATGAACCATCTTCAAAATGTAGGTGAGCTTACTCACTCATGCTC
Source organism: Erethizon dorsatum (assembly GCA_028451465.1). Lineage (NCBI taxonomy): Eukaryota > Metazoa > Chordata > Mammalia > Rodentia > Erethizontidae > Erethizon > Erethizon dorsatum. The sequence continues at coordinate 29,575,319 of CM051831.1, forward strand.
AAAGATGTCTGTGGATGAAAGCAGTGAGAATGGCTGTTTGGGCATAGAAAAAAACAGGACAAAGATGTCTTGAGTCCTCAGGATCTTGGGAGCAGTTCTGTGGACTCCTCTGTCCAGAGGCTTTTACAGTGAGGCTTCCATATTTCAGGATCAAAGCAAGAATAGCTCTTTTTTGTCACTTAGACACTTCCAATTCCCTACAGGGAGACTGGCTCCATTCCACTGAGAAACAATCTCATAGGTGTCCAGGGCAAATAGTAGGGTGCTCCATTCCCCACCTGACAGTCAAGTGGAGCTCTCTGGTTGTATTTAGAAATTTGTGGGTATAACCTCAAAGCAAATGATAAAGCAAACAGAAATTATACAGGCCATTTGGCAAGCTATATCTCTTTGCCCTTGTGTGCATCTTTCTTGGAGGGGGGAGAGTAGTAAACAATTTTAGTTCATTAATAATGTGTGTTTTCTGTTAGGTCTGGTGGAGTAAAGATAAAGAAAAGAGATTGAGAGAAGCCTTTAATGTGGAGGGTGTGGGAGGGCTGCAGTAGGATGCAGAGGACTCTCAGAGGAGGAGGCTGGGGTACAAAGCATATACTGTGTTTAGATGGGGATGCAGTTTGAGCAGGCAGGCAAGGTGACATATTGGAAGGGGACTGGGAGATTTTTGGAGCATGTGTGAAAGGGGGAGAGGAAGTTTATTTTGGGCTGGGGAAGAAGAAGGAGGAAGTAGGTGATATGCTGTTGTTTGGGGCTTGTCGCCATGTTGGAGCACAGCCATGATGGCCAAGAAGCTTTCATATAGGCATGAACCCATCATTTTCAAAGTAGAATTAGTAGGAAGAAATGAGTTTAGGTTCAAAGCTTCTCTGGGGGAGTGGTGGAGTGGATTCCCCACATGTGAGTGGGAAGGACAGGCAGGCTACACCTCTGCAGCCAGGGCCAGGTCAGCATCTCTTCAGAACCTGCGTCCTGTGTCATCTCCGCGTCTGACTGTTTGATGATACAAGCCCTTGCAGGATTTCTTAGGCCAACAGGTTGCATTAACAACAGTGGCTGCACAGGATTGCTCTTTTGTAAGTTTGAAGGGTTCATTAGTTTCCTGCCACAAACGTTCCTAAGTGATTTTTTAGGAATACCAGAAGAAAGTCCCAAATAACCTCTGCTTTACATATAATGAACAGTTTCCTCAAAGTCATATTGTGAATTTCCAGTATAATTTCCTTTGCAACTGAACAATAAAGAAAGGGATGACACCGGTATATTTCTCTCTCCTGGGGAGGAAGGTCAAGGTTGCATTTCTTGCTGATAAGGCCCATAGACATGAACAGAGAACCATCATCTCTAGCATCCTTGGGCTGCTTCCTAGGTTTCAGGCACAGAATACCCACAGGAATGAAGTAGGTAGGTCAGCCAGAAGCAGTTTCTCGATACTATCACTCTGGAACCCTATTACAGAAATTACTATTACAGCAAAGTTGTTGGGGTTGCTGCTATTGCTTCCAAAACTCTGATGGTCAGAAGAGGGAGCACTCCTGTGTCTAGTTAGGGGGTGGAAGAGTCCAGAGGTGGCCTATGTATAGGGTGGGCATGGAAGATCCCCAAAACCCCTGGATTCCACTACTTCACCATTCAGAACACAGAATCATTGACTCCTTCTGAACACAGCCCCGGAACACTGACCACTAATGTGATTGATCTGGGGAAATGCTGGTAGTCTTGTTTAGAACAGGGCCAAGCAAAGTGATTGATTGCCATCATTACCAGTAGTACTATCTGCAATTAGTGGTAATTGCATGCTCATCTTTGGAGATCTTCAGGAGGTAATTGAATCACACTAAAGAATTCACTCCCTTCTGTCCCTCTTTCTTTACCTCCCCCACTCTTATCCCATGCCTGGCAAGGAAAGAAAAGGCAGTTAATGTTAATCAGGTCATTATCTTTCATTGAGATTTATGAAATGAATTGTTCAAATACATGGCCACATGTTAGCTCTTTTGCATCTTTGCTATTCAGTAGTAGGCATATGTTTAACTCTTAGGGTTCCTGAGTAATTCTTGAGCGTTATCTTCCTGCTTCTAAAAATACACTACTAGGTCAGTGGTGACGAACCTATGGCACACGTGTCACAACAGGCTGTTTGTATCATTGAAAGCTCTAAAGAGTTCACCATCACTACACTAGGTCTTCCAACCAGGAACAATTTGCTGAAAAAGCTTCCAGGTCACTTAGCCCAGAAAGGTGAAGGGGAACCCACAGAAGGTCACTGGGTGTCTACGTGGATGAACCAGGTCTCAACTCCTGACCCCTGGGCTCCTAGATTAATGCACTTCCTGGAGCTCCTTGCTGCTACTTTGCAAGATTATGCTCAAAGTCACCCAAGGCACAGACAGCATAAACCCTTCTGTGACCACCATTTGAATGACATAACAAAGACAGAATCTTGCCTGTGTTAACTTAAGCTTCTTTCCTACCAGACATCATCTGTTTTGAGGATCAAATTCTTTACAAATTCACCCATTAGCAAATATTTATTGGGCACCCACTGTTTGCTTCAGTCTGGAAACATGTTTGTATCCTATGAAGCATGAGGCATGATGGTGACTTCTGGGGCTATGAAGTTAGTAAAACAGGGTTTCTGTTCATGTGAAGAATCCAGGGCGATCAAGACAAACACACAGGCAAGTGCAGTACGCATGGCTGCTCCTACGGGTGAGCTACCTTCAATAGCTGGAAGCATTCGAATGTCCAAGAGTAGACAGATTTTAATTCATTCATGCCACAGACATTTAGGAGTGGCAGCTATGCCCCAGCTCTGCACTAGTTAATGGACTGCAACACAGATGGTCTCTGTCCTTGCCCTCATGCGTGTTAACACTTTAGGAAAGGAGGTAGGGCCTGTGGGGAAGGGACAGGTGCCCATTCACACAGTCAGCTAACTAGTGGTGCCTGTCATGGTCCCTGTTCCCAGGGAGTTCAGTCTGATAGGAAAGATGCATAGACACACACAAAGTAACACAGCAATAAAATAAAATTAAATAATACCACCTGTATTGTACCTATTAGGAAGACAAATAGAGTGCTGTGGTAGGAGTGGAGGGAGAGAGAGAGGGAGAATATGCAGGAGTTAAATGCAACAAGACTGGAGCCAGATTACTTAGGTTTGAATTTCAGCTCCACCACTTGCTGGCTGTGTGAACTTGGGCAAGTTACTTAAATTCTCTGTACCTCAGATACTGCAATTACAGTTTCTCTGAGAATTAAAGTTGATGTTTGTGTTCAGCTTAAAATAATGCCTGTCCCAGGCCGGTGATATAGCTCAGAGGCATAAGCGCCTGCCTGGCAAGCTCGAGGTCCTCAGTTCGACTCCCGGTACCTGCATATAAAATAAATAAATAAATAAAATAATGCCTGTCCCAAAATAAGTATTATATATTAGCAGAGCTAATAATACAAGGATCTAATGAGTGCATTTCTCTGTTGACAAATTAACTCCTGATCTGACATTTCCATGATAAGTGAGGCATATTCCACAGGACCACGGTTTTCTGGAGCTGACTTGCTCTAGTCCACAAGACAGGATTTTTCTCATCTCTTCCTCCATCTCTGAATAAAGTGACTTCAAATTCTTCTCCCAAATTCTGCATTCAGCAGTAGTTTGAGACTGGCTGTGGTAATGGCATTTACACCATGAAATTGGTAAATGCTACAAATTAGGGCAATTTTTTTTGTTCTCAAAGAGTCAGTTAAACACATATAAGCATACCACTGGTGCAGATGCTCCCTACAGAGTAAAAGAGAGTTGGGAGTTTCCTAGTGGCAACAAACTGTATCAGTACCTCATGTGACAAATTCATGAAATATATATTTGTTAAGAAATTCTAAAGCACCTCATTTAAATGTGATCATTAGACGAGCCCAGAGGGATTGGGGCTCATTTGCTGAGAAGCTGGCCATCTCGTTAAGAAACAAGAGTGTGCTGATTGTCATTAATATTGTGCCATAAAGATAAGCTCTTCATCAGCCAAGCAGGGTCTCTTGACATCATGCGTGCAGTTTGCATAACTGCATCCTAAGGGGTGACGCCTTGGCAGAGGCTAGAGAAACTACCGCATATAACAGATGGAAATTGAGCACGCAGCAACAACTCAGTTACTTAGGCAATCCTGTAAAAATAAGACTTAATGTAACAATAAACCTGTTTAACGTCATCAGTCCCTAAACACTCAAATAAATTTTTAAAAAAGGTCAAACTACATAACAACACTTAAATAAATGTAAATGTCAAGGTACAATATTATCTATTAGTAATATTATCTGTTAGTAACCTAATATCTACTATTACCTAATATTATATATTAGTAACTATTACTATTCAGGTGCATTAATGAATATTTCCTAAGTGTTCAACAGTCTTCTGAGTATGCTATGTGTATTATCTCATTTAATTGTGCAAAAAGTCCTAGGAGAAAGTTATTATGATTCTCATTTTATCAACAAGAAAACCATTAAGGGTGGGCTCAGGGCCTCCAGGTGGTAAATGTCAAAACCAGGCCACAAGCTCCGCAGATCTGGCTGCAGAATCTTTGCGCTATTCAACTCCATTTCTCAAATGCTTTTCTACAATGCGGACAAGAGGCTAAATATCCTATTACTGTATTATGATGCAACGTGTGATGGAAAAATTGTATCTGTTGGCAGGCCAGCATTCTTTCTTACACTGAGCCCCAGGCAAGGCTGATTTATCCCTAAACTGGCCGCTGGGCAGTCTGGACTACCCAGGAAGCTAAATTTAAGGTGGTCCTCACCCTCAGGGTCACGCTAGCCCAGAGTAGGCCCTAAGAGTGGGTGCCTCCTTAAATCCTGCACCCTAGGCCTGGCCCTGGGTACTGAGCCCCTGAGAGCTGAGAACAGGTTGTCCTTCCTGGTTTCTTGACCTGTGCAGAGAAGATCAGGTCTGGAAAACCCAGCACATCAACCTCCGAACCTGCAGGTTCCTAGTCTCGGGGCAGTAGAGGAGGAGGTGCCAAGGCAACCCACACTGTGACCCAGCTCCTAAGCAACCAAGGCTGTTCTTTCTCTTCATTCCATTTTTTCCAGCTTTTTGAAGTGTAACTGACAAATAATTATATATGTTTTAGGTGCTCAACTGATACTGTATGTGTGTACATCACAAGATAATCACCACAAGCAAGCTTCTCTTTCCTCCTCCCTCCCTCCCTTTCTTCCTTCCTTCCTTCCTCCTCCTTCTCTCTCTCTGTCTCATAACTACAAGTTTGTATTTTTTTTTCTATTGCAGTTCTGGGGATTGCACTCAAAGCTTTCACACTTAGCCAAATCTCCACTCCTTTTTTGTTTGAAATAGATTCTAGCTAAATTGCTACATTGCCCAGGCTGGGCTCCACTTCTGATTTTCTTGCCTCAGCCTCCCAGAGTGCCTGGATTACAGGTGTATGCCACCAAGCCTAGCTAAATTTATATCTTTTTACCAACATCTCCCCATTTTCCCTTCCCTTGGCCATTGGCTAGCAGTTTTGCCCTCATTGCATCTGTGGGTTTGAATGTTTTAGATTCCACATACAAGTAATGTTATGCAGCACATATCTTTCTGCGTCTAGTTTATTTCACTTAGCATAATCCCCTCCAGGTTCATCCATGTTGTCACAAATGGCAAGATTTCCTTCTTTACTTAAGGGTGAACAATGGTCTACTACGTATTTTCTTTATTTGTTCATGCCTAGTGGACACATAAGTTGTTTCCATATTTTCGTTGTAATAATGCTCTGATGAACATGGGAGTACAGAGACTCTCGGATAATGACTTCATTTCCTTGGGGTATATACCAGAGCTGGGGTTGCTGGGTCATGTGGTGGTTATATTTTAATATTTTTAGTAGCCTCCATAATCTTTCCCATGATGTCTAATTTACATTACCACCAGTACTGACCAAAGCTTCCTTTTTCTCTACATCCCTGTGCAAATATGTCACCTTTTGTCTTTTCGACTCTAGCTATTCTGACAGGATGAGGTGACATTTCATTGTGAATTTCATTTTCATTTCCCTGGTGGTTAGTAATGCTGGGCATTTTCTTGTATAACCGTTGGCCATTCTTCACGAACTCACATAGGAGCTTTCTCACCCAGACAGAGAGTCACCTTCTTCCACTCCCAGCACACCACTACTGACATCCCAAGAGCTTACTTCCTCCATCTTGGCACCAAGGATCCTCTACAAACTGTGTCCCCACAGATCCAAAGAGGGAGCCATTGCTTGAGTTTTCTTCCCATCATCCTTAGCAATGTTCACTTAGTTTCTGTAACTTTTTCCCTTATTCCTTATTTGTTCCTTCTAGAGTGAAAGCTTGTGCATGGTGATCCCAGGATAAATAAAACAAGGACCATTAAATGCTCATACAGCAATAGAAAGAGAAGCCATAGAAGTACGTGGCATCTTATAACTTCAGAGTCCACACTCCTGTCTCGCCAGGCAGCAAGACTGACTTGTGGGTAAAGCCTGAAGCTACTTCATGTTCAGTGGGTCAGAAGGGAAGGCCCCTGCTCTACTTTGCTGCTCAGAGATGGGGAGTGTGGCTTCTACATTAGGAACCAAGTATCATCAAGGAACTACCTCCTTCCCTTGCCTGGCCTGGCATTTAGACAGCACCTGGGGAGACATGGGTATTGGAGGAGCATAGGTACATAGGTATGCAGAAGGCACCTGGGAGGCATCTTCTGAGTCACACAGAAAAAAAGGAGCAGAAGGTGAGAGGCCTGGGTAGGGGGGCAGCCAAAAAAGGTGGATTTGGCAGGGCCAAGCCCACAAGGCATGCAGGGGGCAGGAGTAGGGATTGGACTGTGCTGATTCTAGTGATGAAGTTTGTCAAAAAGAGTGCATGTGGGCTAGAAATGGTGCCACCTGTGGGTGATTCTTCCTCTTGAATGTGGTTTATTCAGTGAATGCATAAAACACAGATATCAAAATAACCCAGGAGAATGGGGTCATGGAAACCAAGGACAATCAGCTGTGTGTCCTTGGTAAGCCACCCTCCTTCTCTGGGTCTTTTTCTTCCATATTAACATAAGCACAGACAAAGATGCAGCAGAAACTAGATGGCCTCTAAGATTCCTTGTAATTCTAAAATTCTGGAATCCTTGAGCCTCAACCTTCTGTAACATACCTTTTAACTCAACAATTCTGGAATTTTATGATTATTCTCCTCAAGAGAACTTTTGAACAACCTGTGGATCTGGAGAGACAGGTGCCACAGAGGTGTGAATACTCCCGGGAACACAGAAATGTTCTGCTCAACTGACCACCATCAGATCCATAATAAGGGCCCATAAGAGGCAGATGGTGATACTGTGAGTGAAGTTGTACCCTCTCCATCCCTGGTATCCATGGCAAGCTGCTTTCCTGCTACCACAACTTCCTCTCTCCCTGCCCCTTTCCTCCTTCTCTCACTAATTCTCTGTCACATGCCCACCACGAGCCAGACACATGGGAACCAGTGAGCGATGGAGCTGAGTCCACACCATAGACAAGGAAGTAAATCCAGGGAGCAGCTGCTTCCCTCTGCCCTTCTCCTGTTCTCTGTCTAAACACAGATGGTCCTGCAAGAGTCGACTCAGTCCTTAACCTTTCTACAAACCTTCCTTGAGCATTTACCATGTACTGGGCATTATGCCAGGTGCAGGAACTCAGGTATGAATAGGACCCCATTTTCACCTCTTCATTCATTGAGCTACTTCCTATAGAAACATGTTTGTTGAATGCCTTTAGGAAAGACAGGCAACAGTATAGGCGGGTGTGTAATCCCACTCGTTAAATAGCACAGCGGAGCTGTAACAGCGCTGTGTGGGCACACAGAAGGTAAAGAGGTGGTGCACAGACAAAGCAGTCGGCTCCATTCTGGGTGGACAGGAAGGGCTTCTCAGAGGAGAGCATGTGCAGAGGGATGAAATAGCCTGGTGCTCCCAGGAAAATGATGAACTGCATTGTGCATCATGCCTATGGGTGACCGGCAGGACTGGGCTGCAGTGCACGGGATGCCTAGAGGGGAAGCCAGGGAACTGGGACTTAAGACTATGGAGAGGAGAGGCTTCCAGAGAGTAAGTTCGTGTCTTGCCTCAGTCACAGATCAGCTTCCTAGTGCTGCCAGAAAAAGTGCCACAGACGAGGTGGCTTAAAATCAGAGAGATCTATTCATGCAATTACAGAGGCTCAGAGTCTAAAATCAAGACTTGGGCAGCATTGGTTCCTTTGTGAGACTCCCAGGGAGACCCTGCTTCTTGCGTCTCTACTAGCTTGTAGTTTTCTTCTCCCTAATCATGGGGATTGAACACAGGGCCTTTGCATTGACTATATCCCTAGTCCTTTTTTGTTTTTTTATTTTAAGACAGAGTCTTGCTAAGTGATTAAGTTGCACAGGGTAATCTTGAACTTGTGCTCCTCCTACCTCAGCCTCCTAGAGTACTGGAATTACAAGTGTGTGCCACCACTCCCAGCTAAACTTTGTGTTCTTAATGGCAATCTTTGCTGTTCTGCAGCCCAGCGGAGAAGGGCTAGTGATGGGTAAGCCAAAGATACCAAGAGCCTGAGGGGATGAAGATATGTGGAGCAAGATCTATTGGTGTCAAGGATGATTGAATTTCTGCGCCATTGGACAGGGCCATTCAGGCAAACATGATTCTGGGTATATCCGGAAGAGTCTTTTCGCATGACAACATGGGAATCAATACACTGCATAAAGCAGATTGCCCTCTTTCACGTGAGTGGGCCTCATCCAGTGTGTGCAAAGCCTGAGTAAAACACAAAGCCTAATCCTCCTGATGTAAGAGGGAACTCCTGCTTCCCTGCTTGAGCTTTTCCTGCTGTGGAACTTAACCTGAAGCACTGACTCTTCTTGGATTTTGGTCCTGCTGGCTTTTGAACTGGAACTTACGCTACTGAGGCTCTGGAGTCTCCAGCTTGCCTACTATAGAACTTAGAAACTCTCAATTCCTTGCAATAAATCTCTTTCTATGCTGTGTGTACGTAGACATCCTGTGGTTCTGCTTCTCCAGAGAACACAATATCATAAAGTAACACAGTATCATAAGGAAAGAACAAAAAGAACACACAATCTCTAAAGATTGATAGACATTGCTCCTGTCATCACAACCCATCTTCCTGTGTGTCCTGTACCTTTTCTCTCCATCTGAAGCCACAGGTCACAGTGGTCACACACTAATTGAAAATGACTTCATTCTAACTTCATCGCATCTACAAACACACTATTTCCAAAAAAAAAAAAAACTTTATATTTATGGGTACTGGGGGTTAAGATGTGTCTTTGGGGAAATAATTCCAATCAGAACAGCATGAGAGCTGGACTAGGTGAGAGCTGGGCTATGAGTAGGGAGAAGCATCAGGCAATTGTGGAGAATACAATTGTAGAGAACACGGACAGAGCCCTGAGTTGGAGAAAGGAAGAACCGGTGTGAGAGATGTTTGGAGGGAAGTCAAGGGCATGGAGAGCGATGCAATATGAAAAGCAAAAAGGAAAGGAATCTAGGACAGTCTCAAGGTTCTGGAGTGGGCAACAGGTAGATGGAGAAGGTGATGACTAGGATTCATGGGATGAAGAAAGCAAGTAAAGCCTGCCTATTGGTCTCATAGAGAAAGAATAAAAATACAACATAAAACTCCTTAAGACTCTGCAACTCCTACTGACACCTTGGTTTGGGTGGGGAGGATTCAGGGTGTTCTCAGCACAGGAAGTATTTGCATCCTGGCTCTGTTGCTCTTCTTCCTGATGATTAGACTCATCTCTCCCTCTCATATCACATTTGCCCCACTCCCATCTTTCTTCTAGGGTACTGCAGTTAGGCACAGCCCCCACAGGATGCCCGGTGGACAGAGATGTAAGAGGGCACCCCCACCACCCCGAGCCACATCCTTTCCCTCCCCTACTACACCTCAAACTGACCAATGGGCTGGGTCACAGAGCAGCTGTGGAACCTCAGGGTGGCCCAGATGTCTGGTCATTGTCCCATTCCAAGCAGAGCTGGCAGGATGACTAAAACCAGCAAATTTTCTTCAGATGGTAATGCTTTAAAGTGACTTTTTCATGCCCTTTCCTTTACATTTTAATGGCACTCTAATGCTGAATTAAAATGGAATTCCTATGGAGATGTGCAATGTCTAAATCAATACTTGCTGATTAGTGTCAGGAGGATGAATATCAAAAGATAGAATAGTAATGGTGGGGCCCAAACCAGGGTGAATAAAGCCTCCATGTCCATTAACTGGAGCCTGACTAATGCTAAATTACAATAAAATATCTAGGAAATTCTGGCCAGAGCCACATTAAAGCCACAAAATGCAGCCTAATTAGCAGTATGATGGCAAATACAGGAAGAATTCATTGTGCTTAAAGACATCTCAGAAGGAGCAGGCTTTTATAAACCCTTCTTCTTTTTTCCAATCATAGAAGCTACAAGCAGCTTAAATACCACTGAGCAACTGCTCATCCAGGTGCTGAGCTAAGTCAGGCTTCCCGTGGGCATCAGGGAACGAGTGACAGGCCCCTCCTTGCCCTGCTGCTCAGGGTGACATTTCTTCTCCCTCTCTGGAGTCAGACCTATCACTCTGTGTGCATCACAGTGTGGTGGTGAGGACAGCGCATTTTCATAGCAGAACTTCTGGGCCTTTTGCCACTCATGTGACTTGAGGGAGGTTAGCCAGTACCTCAGTTTCATCATATGAAGATGTGAAGAAATACCCACTCATAGTGCAGGTCTGATGATCAAATACAGTGGTACCTCATTTCATTAACTTAATTCCTTCCACATTTCTGGCTGCCATTTGAATTGGACAAGAAGTAGATTCAATTTCCACATAAGGTCAACATTGAACCTAACCACTGAATTCAATTCAGTGCTCATTCAATTTGGTTTGTGACCAGAATCGTGGGAAGAATTAAGTTCACAAACCGAGGGACCACAGTACAGTATTACATTAAAGGGCCTTCAGTAGTGCCCATACCAACCACGTGGCATGCATAAGTGTGAGCGAACCTCTTCTTTTTTATTTATTTATTTCTTTTAGTTTAGTCCAGAGGCAGTAGGATCAAAAGGAAGACATTTTGACAACTCTGTCTTACCAATATCTCCTTGCTTAGACATGTACTAAAGCATGGATTACTATGCAGGCAAGAAGTTTTTCTTGTTGGTGTTGGGGATGCAACCCAGGGCTTCCTGCATGCTAGACAAGCACTCCAACACTTAGCCACTTTCCAGTCCCATGCAAGAAACCTTTTGTTCAACCTCACTTGTTCACAGATGAAGAACCTGAGACCCAGGTAGGGGACCGTGACTTCCTAAGATCACCAGGTGTTTCTGTTCTGCTTAAGAAATTATTAAGTACCTCCTTTGCCTAGACTGTGTTCTACTTATGAGTAATTAGTAGACTACAGTTCTGAAATGGTCCCTGTTCTTAAGGAGCTGACCATACTCCAAGGGAGACAAACATATCCCAAAACATGTGGATATAATTGGGTGGGGCAGAGAGAGAGAGAGAGAGAGAGAGAGAGATTAAACAGGTAACATGATTACATTTAGATGGAGTATTCTGTCCTCATTCTGAGCATGGATTTTGAAGGGCTAAAATGGAAGGGAGGATTTCAAAAGGGAGCTGGTTTCAGTGAGCTGAGTAAGAGCTCACAGTGATCCAGACGAGGGCAGCAGAAGTAGAGAGGAGGGATGGACAGGTTTAAAGGGCAAAGTCAGCTGATTTTGATAACTGGTTAGATGAGTGAGGTGGAAGAGAAAAAGGAGTATGGGATGATTTCAAGTTTCTCATTAGTGTGACAAGATGCAGAGTAGTGAGATTACAGTGTAAAAATGGACAGGAGAAGAAAGAGGATGGTTGAAGGTAACTGGCCATGGCCATTAAGACGGTGGAAGGCAAGTGTGCTCTCTGGGATTAGGGCTGGAGGCAGGAACATGCTGGTCCTCAGGACATGCACTGGATACTTAAAACTGTGAGCTATTATGACAATTCAGATAACTTTTATAGGAAGAATAACAAGACTTTACTCCTGAGGATCATGTATTTAAGGAGATAGCTGAAGGATTCTCCATGAAGAGGTCGACAATAGCTCACTCTAGATATGCAAGCAGAACCAAAAGACTAATCCTCATACCATGGTGAGGACTCCGTTGTCACTGCATTCAATGCAGAAGGGGTGTCTGATAACATAAGACCTGAAAAACATCCATTTGGTAAATCAGAGCCTGTTGACATGCATGAGAGCAGTAGAAGTGGACCAGTGAGGGAGACTAGACTGAAATGGGTTGAAGGGTGGCCAGGTTGTAAAGTGGCAAAGACAATGAGTACTGATGCCTATTCTAGGAACATGGGCTTTTGGTTTTGTTTTTTTGTCTTGTTTTGTTTTGTTTTTCAGGAAGAGGAGAAGCAAGCTATAAGTTAGAAGAGGATGTAAGATCAAAAGTGATTTTATGAGGAGAGTAGAGACTTAGGCAAGTCTACTGGCAGACAGCAGAGAGCCAGGAGAGTTTCGGAGGTTGAGGACGTAGCAAAGAAGGGGGTTGTAGTTGAAACAAAATCCTAGGGGAGTAGAAGGAGATGGCATCTAGAACTACAAGGATAACTAACTGGAAAATGGAGAGGAACACATTCTCCTCCGACCCACAAAGTAAGATACTGTCTGTGAGGAAAGACTAATAAATTTTAAGGAGGGTGTTGCTGAAAAGGACCGGAAGTTGCACTTTATTCTTCATGGCCTCATTCTTGAAGGAAATAGGGTCAAATTTATGTGTAGGGGGTGGGGGGCAAGGATGGGCTTGAGAATTCCTTGGGTATAAAAGCATCATTAAGAAATGCACTCATTAAGAGTCGGGCCGGTGAGATGGTTCAGCAGCATAAGCACCTGCCTGGCAAGCGCAAGGACCTGAATTCAACTCCTGGTACCCACATTAAAAAAAAAAAGGAAATGCAGAGTATGTTTGAGGCTAGTGTGAGCTGGGTTTCTCAGAGGACAATGGCTCTGGTGCAGAGTGTATCCTCTGCCTTGGTGATATTTTCATAGCATTGGTTTTTAGCTTTCATCAGATTACAAAAGAAGTCATTCCATATCTGCATAGCTTAGGACAAATTCCCAGAATTGCTGTTGCTTGGCTCATTGCTTGAACTTCAGTCTATCTCACGTAAGGATATTTTCAACCCTGTTTATAATATAGATATTAAGTCTGACAGACAGGAGTCCTCTATTGTGACTATGTACAGAGGAAAAACAAGCAGGCCATTCCATATATCTGCTGCTCTCAAACCTATAAAAAATTCAGACTTCTTCACATCAGCCTTTTTCCCCCACTTTCTTTCCATGATACAGCAGCAGTTCCTGTTTTGGCTGTCAGTGATCTGGAAGACCTGTGTACTTCAGGGTCCAATTCCTAACGGTTGATTTCTTAGAAGCAACCACAGACAGTGAGAGCAACTCAAGATTCATTTGGAAGCAGAAAGCAGGAATCAGTGACCTTTCTCAAGTCCAGTAGTCCACTAGTGGCTTCTTTCTTCCTTGTGGGCTGAGATATGAGGACTTGACAGTTTCAGGCAAGACTGAGATGATGGCGGTTAAGTCAAGGATTGTTTGCGGGTGAGAGGACGGTGGGGAACAGTAAGAGTGAATCACACCAGAAGCACTGTGATTTGACATTCTCTGGTCGGTGGATACTCCAAGGATCTCAACTCTGGAGGCCTGTCTGAGCCTGCTGTCAGGTACAGTAAGTCTCCAAGTTCCATCCCGGGAGATGTTATTCCTAAGTTGGATTCGTTCTTAAGTCCAGCAAAGTCAGTCTTATACACCTTTGACACAAACATACAATGTAAAGCATAAAAATACTAAATACACATACACAAACACGATACGCAAACTATTTTTGTTTTTGCTGTTACCTTAAAATATAGTACAGTATTTCCACTTTCATTTCCATGGTTACTGCTTTACACTTCCTAGCAATCCCTTCCACATCGTCACTGCTTTTCCTCTTGCTTCTGGACATCCTGGGCTCTGACTGAGCACTGTATCACTGTACACTATCGCATTGTACATTACACACACTGCAGCACAACTGTGACAGTATCTGGCAGACACATGAGCTACTTCTGCAATTTGTTCACATCTACAAATGTTCGTAATGTGAGGTCCGGTTCTTCTCTGAAAGTTCAAAACCGGAGTGTTTGTAAGTCAGGGACTTACTGTACAGGTCTTTGTATTTGTCTACTCAGTTTCAGTCATCACGTTAGTGGAATCAGGGGTTCCCTTGGTGTCACTGTACTGTACTTCCTCATATTTGTGTCACTGTTTCAATAATGGAATAGCTTAGACCAGTGATGGTGAACCTTTTAGAGCTTTCAGTGATACAAACTGCCCACTGTGGCATATGTGCCATAGGTTTGCTCCCAGTGGCTTAGACCCTGCGTTGAAGTTGTAAACTTAAAGTACCTCTTTAAAAAAGACTTAGGGAGAAATGTGGCATACCAAAAAATACTTTGTGAAGATAAGGTGCATTCCAGATTCTTTTTCTTTTTTATACAACAAACAGTCCGGAAACGTAGCGAGTTAAACTAACAACCATTTACTTCGTTCATCATTGTACGGATCTGCATTTGGGGCAAGACAGCAGGAGTGATTCAACCTGCCCCACTTAGTACTGACTAGGTTTTACCAGGATAAGAAGCCCCATGATGTCCTTAATCATTTATACGGGTGTTTGATGTTGGCAGTGTGTAGGGACACACTCGATGCTCTTCCACTTGGTCTCTCTTTCCAGCACAGAAGAGAAACCTGCCATACTTCAGAATCCTAGGACCAGAATTCATACTGCATAACTGCCACCACTTGGTCAAAGCAACAACTAGGCTGGGCCTGATTCAAAAGGAGAGGAAAGAGACTTCACCTCTTCATGAAGGTCCAGTTTCAGGATAGACTCTCTGTCAGGTCCAAATGTGGATGAGACTCTGGAGACTCGTGAGAACCTGGACAGGTCATCCTCTCAATCACACACACAATATACAAGGACAAGACAAGAGGGCTCCTTTCACAAAGGGGAGTTTGATAAAACAAAAACAGTCACCGTTATGGTTTAGATATAAAACGTTCTCCAAATGACTCATGTGTTTAGAGGTAAAGCTTCCGGGAGGTGATTAGATTGTGAGGTATTGTACTCATCAGTGTACAAGGTGATTAAGGTGAGCTCAGAGTCGATTGCGCTGTTAGGGGGGCCCTGGTTGAGAATGGAGGGTCGCTGAGGGCCTGACTTGGAAGATTGTATTCTCGTTCCCAGCTCCCTCCTTTTCTTTGTTTCCTGGCTGCTACACGTTAAGCAATTCTCCTCCACTAGGCACTTCCGCTATGCTGTTTCTGCCTCTGAAACTGTAAGCCAAAACACACCTCTCCTCCTTTGAATTATGAGTGTCAGGTATTTTGTCCCAGCAATAGAAAAGTAAGTAATACACAGATCAGCACAACTTTGAAATCCAGGCACATGTTCCCAATTCACCTGGCTCCTGTGTCAGAGAATGTTCCTTCATCAAAGTCCAATTCTGCTTTCCGGAAGTGGTTCCCAAATCTATCATTTTCCTCATCTCTGGACTCTGTTCTCTGGACTTTGCTCTTTAAAATGCCCCCATTTTCTATAAAAAAATGGATTATAATTTCACTTGAGCAGCTTTCTTAGCCTCCTTTCTTCCCAAAGAAAGTCAGAGAGTCCTTAAATCTCTTTATTTTGTATTACCTCAGTCCTAAAATCAAGTTAGTGCTTCTTTCTTCAATACAGTTCCCTTAAAAACTTTATAGGTTGTCTATGTCTATGCTGGAACTCCTTCTATTCTACTATGTACATTGTTTCCTATGACACTACAATCCCTCCAGTCCCACAGGGAGTTTTTTCCCAATTTTTTATTTTTGATTAGTACATGTTTCAATACATAGTGATCACATTTCTCACAGGGGGTTGGTACATATACATAGCACATTTCAATTCTTTTTTCATCTCCTTCTCCTCCTGTGATAGTTAACTGTGGTGTCAACTTGAATAAGAAATGCCAACAAATTAGGTTAGCACAGTTCTGGATGTGTCTGGATGATGGACTTACTGAAGAGGGAAGACCCACATGGGATGTGGGTGGCACAAACCAATAGCTTTGTAGCCTGGGTGGAATAAGAAGGGAAAGAAGAAGGAAGTCTCACTTTTTGGTTCCTTGGAGGCACTCCAGTTTGTGCCATCACCTTTGGACATTCATTCCAGGCTTCTAGCACAGACTCTTTAGCCTTCCAATGCAGATCCTTCAGCTTCCCAATATGGGCTCACAGGAGACTCTGCATTGAGCTCCAAGCCTTCAACTTTTGGCTGGATCTTCCAGCTTTCCACTGTGCAGGTGGCCCTTTGCATTCTTCCACCCCTGACTCTGCAGACAGCCATTGCAAGCCTACCTTGTAAATCCTTTACATATCATATATATTATGTCATATCATAGCATATCATATCTGTTCCTCTAGTGAACCCTAATTTGATAAACCTTCCCTCCCTCCATCTTTGGGTCCTTTTCCTATTTGCAAAATATTTATCTCCCTATTTCCTATTATTTGTCTTTGATTTTGCTCTTTATTTATGTTTTAGGTTTAGCATATAAGAGAAACCATGCAGTATATAAGCTTGTGTGTCTGATTTATTTCACTTAACATTATGGTCTCAAGGTGCATCCATTTTCCTACAAATTGTTAGATGAAAGAAGACCAGTGGCAAAATCAACAAGACAACCAGTGGAGATAAAATGTAAAGTGAAGGTTTATTACCTCCAGAAACTATACCTGGGTCAAGAATCTAGGAATTAACTTCTGACCAGAGATGCTTGGGGTTATATACACAGCACTCTGGGTTTAGGAGAAATGGGTAAGGGTGATTGGGCAGAAAGGGATAAGCAGTGTTACCTGATAGGCTGAGATAAGTTCCATTTCTCTAAGTTAAGTTTCTATTTCTCTGGAATGGTGTCCCCTGTCAAGGGTGAGTTAAATTCTATTTTCCTAAGTTAGATTTCTCTTTCTTAGAGAAGCCTCTTCTGTACAGAAGGGATTTGGGACAACAGTGGATCATGAGAAGGTTGTTTGGTGAGATGAATCCAGAGCAAGGGAAGTCAGGAAATAAAATGTCCCAAAGTTTCCAGCTTCAGTCATATCTCCAGGACGGACTGTTCCTTCTTCTTATGTGAAGGGATAGTGAGGCATCTGCAATGGATAAGGATTCCCTAAGTGTGTCCTCCCACATCCCTCATGTTTTTTTGATAGGTTTACATGTTTATTTAAGGTAAATCAAAGCTTACTATAAGCTCTAAAACTTTTCTATCTGTGTTGGTGTTTCTGTGTTCTGGCAGTTCTCAACAGAGAACGTTTTTCCCCCAAAGAAATTTTACCTGGGTCTAGACACACTTTTGTGTCACAAAATGTAAGGGATGATGAGGGTGGTGTTCACCTCTTGTGAGCACAGGCTGGGTGCTACCAAATATCCCACAAGGCCCAGGCAGGGTTCACAGCTAAGAGTGTTCCGGCACCAAATGTCCACAGCGCTGAGCTTGAGAAATCGCACCTGTTCTTATTCATTTTTTGCTGATTAAGGATTGAACTCTTAGTGCACAAATTTATTTTATCTTCAAATGATAAAATGTACCATTGCTCCCCATTTATTACTACCTACAAAAGGACTATTCATTATGTAAATATTTAATTTTAGTGATTTCTGTATTGCTTTTATGTTTTTACCCATTATCCATTGTCAAGTATTTTATGCCCTAGTACACAGAAGTGAATTGCTAATCCTGTATTTGTTTTTTTTTTTTTTTTTTTGTGGGTACCAGGGGGTCAACCTCAGGACCTCGCGTGCCAGGAGGCGCCCGTGCCGCTGAGCGATATCACCGGCCCTTTTATCGTATGTGGGTTCTGGGAGTCGAACTCGGGCCCTCGTGCTTGCCGGGCAGGCGCTTAAGCCGCTGAGCCATCTCACTGGCCCGCTAATCCTGTATTTACTTTAAATATTTTTTGAGTAAAATCAAAAAATTATATGTCATGTCTTTGTATATCCTAAACTTAGAGCATCAGTGTTTCAATATTGATTTCAAATGTTTTGCTTTGTTTTGAGACAAAGATGTGGGATTCTCTAAAAAAAAAACAAAGAACACCTAACCTTCTGCTTCCATGTAGAGTAACATAGCTGCTAAGAGATTTGCCAGACTTTTATGGACAGCATACCTTACATTGCTGCATAGTGATGGTCAGTTTGCAAGGGGTCATTGTGAGCACTGAACATAATATCCTGTGTCTTTGGAAGGTGGCCTTAAAGAGCCAGGAAGCCTGGTTTGATGGAGGTAGATGGCATCAGGAGACAACTGAGCATGGCTGAGACATAACGCCATGAAAATCCTAAGAACAGACTCACAGTCCCTCTAAATTGGATGAGAATTTGAACTCTATCCTCTCTCTCCCCCTGCATCTAGCGATCTACTAGCATAGCCATCCAAGAGTCATCAATTGTTAACACTATACAAATGCTCCAGAGGACAAAACAGCACTTCTGGCAACTTTTCCACACATTCAGACTTTCATTTGCTTTTCCTCTTCATCTCTTTCAAAACAGTGAGCAGATATTTCTAGCAGCTTCCATTTATTGGTGCTATGGAAGAAGTGTACTAGTGCATATAATCCTAAGGAGATAACAGCCCAAAATTAATTCTATTTGGCTTAGGAATGCACCTGATAGAGAGTGAAAGGATCTTTTTGAGTCAGAGGACATAGGCTAAGTCACGGTTAGTCACTAAGTGAGGATATAAAGACTGAAAAATCATGGAAACTTTTCTGTTTCTTCTGTAAAATGAGAATAATAATGTTTTAAGTCTGGGGTTTCCATGGCTCAAATGAGATAATACAGGAAAATTCTTTATAAGCTGTAAAATACTGTACAAATATATGAGCTTATTTTACTATAGTTAAGGTCCTATTGGAGCCCTGGTCCATCTGGCATGTGCAGAATTTGCTATAAATTATTATACTATGAAGACCAGGAAAGTCATTGACTTCTTTAATCATACTTTGCTGATGAGTCCCTGGACCAGCCCATCGGAAAGGCAGAAATCCCCCTCATCATTAACTCACTGTCTGAGGAGCTCATACCTCAAAACCACATCTTAGAGGAGGCTGGCGTGTTCTAATTAAGTGTTCTGGTGGAAGAGGGAGGCCTGAAGCCTCCTCTTGCTACTCTCTCTGGGCCATAAGCTGCAGCTTGGAAGAAGAGTAAATAAGTAAACCACTGGCTCTCCAGCACTCATGCTATGCTAGAAGTAAGATTCCAGGATATAAACTGTAATGTGAGTAATGAAAGGCCCACTGTTTTCCCTCTGTAATGGAGGAATTGCATTGTGTTGTGTGCTAGGTTGAGAGGGTCCCAATGTTGGCCCTTGGGAGTCACAAAGTGGGAAAGTAGTATTATTTTTTATTGTAATGTCCTATATGATATCATGCTTCCTAGCAGCCCATTCAACTTATACCATTTGGCTTTTAATGACTCACGGTAAGATGGCAATTCTAGGAAACCACTTCTGCTCCATGAGACCCCAAATAGAATGCATTAGCCTTTCTGCGACCCCTCCCTGCCAGCCAGTCTCACAATACAGTGCCCAAGGCAGCCACACCTACTGGACTGGGGATGACAAGGGCAGAGAAATGTCCTCACTATCCCAGCCACGTGTGGGGATTCCTCTGGCTCTAGGATGGCACTTATCACATAGCATAGGGAGGCCCTGCAGTCTGCCCTGAGGTGTGTGATATGCATGGCACAGATGCCCAGGCTTAGCATGAGAGAGGCGGAGTGAGAAACTGGTGAGGTCAGGAACCAGGAATGACTGCAGGACTCATTAGGTCTGGTCTATAAGCTCAAACCAGACTGTGGACAGATTGGCATCAAAGCAAACCAGACAGGAGACACCATTCAGGTGGGAGGGCCTGCACTCTACTCAGGTGGGTTCTCTGAATACCATCTCATGGGGTTGGCCAAGGCCCCCTATGGACACACTGTAGCTGGCCCACACAATAGGTCTTTTGAGCAGAATTGGGAAGAGACATCTATCACTTATATTTGAATCCTCTGGGTCTAGCAATGGCTTGATACAGTCTTTGTGCACAGTGAATGCTGAATGAGTACATGAAAGAGAATCACAGGCTTAGGCTCTGCTTTTTCCTCTTGCTTCTTCCCAGCTCAAATGCACTAGTAAGCACATATAAATCAATCCAAGAATATTTACAGCAATTCTTCCATGCCCATATTAGAGAAAAATTCTCCAAAGAATTATTTTCTTCCTCCTGTGTTCTTGCAGTACTTTATTATAGCTATATTTAAGTAGGACATTCATCACACTGAATTACAAGTTTCAAAAATGTGTTTGTCATCCCAGTTACATGTGCACCATATAATGGTAGAAGCCATGCCTTATGTATCTTGGCGCCCCCAAACCTGACACACTTCCTCTCACATGGTTGATGGTAAGCAGGTGAGTGTGAGGACACAGTCCAGGAGGCAGTCACTGTGAACCTAGCCTTCCTATCAGCCCTCTGCCAGGGTCCTGTTGGAGTACAGAGATGGGTCTGTTGCTCTGGAAGCTCCTGAACCCAAAACCTCTCTCCTTCTCGGGGGATCCACATGGCTTGTCTCACTTCCACTGCTAGGAGAATCATCAAGAATAGCTTGGTATGGTCACCTTCAGAAAGTAAACACGTACTTTTAGGAACTGAAAGTCTTCAATTATTCCTCAGCTGCCACGGAATCACAAACTATAACTGTTGGAGCTAGGTAAGACCGCACATAGTCATCAAGTCCAGAGCCCCACCTTTGGGAAAGTGAGCCAGTCTTAGAGCCATTGCCACATTGTGAAACTTGCAAACTCATATTGCCTTCCATAGGCCCCACATGAATGTGTGTGTGTGTGTGTGTGTGTGTGTGTGTGCACATGAGCACAAGCACACAAGCAGATGTGTTTTCAGGTTGCAGCTGTCCCAACAGATATGAGGGTGCACATGTTTGGAGATTCTAATAAAAAAACTGAACCAGACTATTGTGATGAAGGCTTTTGGAATTAGATAAGTACAAACACAAGCCAGTTGGCCTCTGTTTCATGATGGAAAGAAACCAGGCAGAGAAATCTATATGCTAATATCAACAAAAGGCAGTGTGACACTATACTGAATGTCTCTCCAGCTTCTGCTTCTCCTTTTGGAAGAGAAAGAAGCCACCTACTCTTGGGAAATAGCTGCAGGGAAAGATGAAGTAGAAGGAGGACAGAGTTCCAAGAAAGCACTCAGTCACTGGGTTGCCTTAGGCAAGTCACTTCCCCTCTCTGGGCCTCAGTAAAATAAAAGCATAGAGCTGATGAAAGCAAGGGCCCACCTCTCCTCTTACATTTTACTCTCCTCCACGTAGATGTCTGTTGCCTCATTCAACACCCAGAACTTGCTGGAGAGGCATCCAAGATACAATGAGTGGTTTGCCATGGCTCCTCCTGTAAATATTTGAGTACTGATTTACCAACTCCCTCAGCCTCCCCACTCCTTTGTCACAGCTAAAACCCTTCTTGGAAGGGAGGTCATGGTGGCCAAGGAGGCAAGGAGAGGAGCCAGTTTTCCTGTGGCCAAGGAAACAATCTACCTCCAGGTTTCTCTCTCTTAAAAACACCCAGAAATTCTCAGGGTGTGCAGATCTGGGAGATGAAACAATACAAATGGATTTTGTTATTTTAATTAAAAAACAAATATGTTGGATTCATTTGAATAAATTGAGTAAAGATTGTGTTTGTCAATCAGATGATAGAACTATACAGGCCAATGATGGGAAATTTCAGCTAATAGGGGACCTTAAAGATTTTTAACCCAACCCCTTGTTTTATAGAGGAGACTATTTCAATTCAAACAAAGAAAAATGATTTGCTCAAGGCTATGTAAGTGAGTGGCAGGGACTGAATCAGGACATGGTGCCCAGTGCCACATTTGATCAGTCACAGTGGGAGCTGCTAAGTGTGACTGAGAAGTTAAGTGGTGGGTAAGCATCTGCTTTCCTTTCTAAATGTCCCCAGTGGCCTGTGTTACACAAACAATCACAGCGCTGAATAGGGAGTTTGATAAAAGGAGCAAATACTAGCCCTAGCTTCTTGCCGCTCATCGATCTTCTTTATGCTCCAGGTGACAGAAAGCTATTGACTATTCTATCTCAGACCAGCAGCCTAAATGCAGAAAGACAGAAGGGCATATGCAAGGTCAGGGCAGCAATACCTTTCAGGGATTGTCACCTGACTGTGTACAAAACTCATCCATCACCCTCCTGACGGTCTTGAAGAACAAGAGTCTATATATGGGGAAATGGCAGTTCAGAGGGAATAGGCCATGTAACCATTCAGCCCCACACAGAGCTAGTAAGTGGGAGTGCTTGGAAGAAGAGCCAAGTTCTACATGGGCAAAAAGAAACCAACCTGCAGGAACAGACACTTTAACATGAGCCCTGTGGTGGGCCTGATATAAGTAGAAATTCAGTAGTTGAGGAATGAATTGAATCATCAGAAGGGCAGCTGTGTCAGCAGCCTCCTATGTGGGCCATGCCATAGACATCTGTCTGGAGCACCCATTAATCAGGCCTCGAGACACACAGTTGGCGACCTGTGAGTGCTGTTTTACAACACATGTTGACTGCTATTGCTTTACAGTGTGCTTTACAGTGGCACCACAAATCTCAGTTTCTCCGATATCTCTTTTGTCTTTTTAAAAATCCAGTTTGAGGGCCAGTGAGATAGCTCAGCGGCATAAGCACCTGCCTGGCAAGTGCGAGGTCCTGAGTTGGACTCCCGGTACCCACATATTAAAAAAAAAAATCCATTTTGACACATGCCCACATGTTTTCTACGCTCAGCCCAAACACACGTCATTTACAAACCATCAGCTCACATGTTATACACCCTGACTTCCTGGGAATTATGGAGCCTGACTTCATGGCAAGCGCAATGTACAGGGACAGACCAGAGACACTGAACTTTGAACCAAGAAAACTTAGTTTTAAAAAAAAAAAAAAGAACTCAGTGTAAAAAGTGAGACAATATGGAGGGGGTTTTCACTGGTTAAAGAATTAACTGCAAATTTTCCCTGAGATTATCTGTGCCAAGCAAGTTTCCATTTCTAAACAAATGCTTAATTGGGTGTATGTAGATGTTCCTATATGTTAATGTAGAGAAGATGGGACTCTGATATGAGACTCTGAGAACCATTCAGGAACTCCCTAAATTCGAGACAAACCTAATAAAATTAAGTCGTATATTTAAAGTACATACAATAGCATTTAGAAGCACTTTCATGTATTTCTTATGCAAGTATATTAGCCAATATTTTTAAGGAACTTAACTATATATATGCCACTCTCTTTTAAACATTTTTATTTATCCCACTTGATTGTCACAACCATGTTACGAGGTATATATCACCACACCATCCATGTTAAAATGCGGAAACTGAGGCACTTGGGTTTTAAGTAATTTGTGCAAGACCACACAGGTAAGAAAAGACAGATCAGAATTCAGCGCCATGCTCCCAGGGTATGATTCACATCTGGAAAATGTGTTGTATTAGTCCCATTAGGAGAAGAGAAAAACAAGAGAAAAATAACTCTACCAAGGCCACATGGTCAACTAGGGATAGGACTGGGGCTGAAATGCAAGACTGTGAGGACCAGCTTCTTTCCATGGCTGGTCTTCTAGGAGAGCCCACGATGGGTGGCAGGAGGGTTCCCTTCTCTACAGGGACCTTCCAGTCTGCCAGTAGCAAGGGAGTCTCCAGAGATTGTCCCAGCAAAGCAGGGAGTCAGCCTCTGGCCATTTGTTAGAGTAGACAAGTAAGAAACAAAGAGCAGTGATGGAGAAAATCATGCTGCCTTTTGTCTCTAGTAGGCAGCTGGCAAAGCACTGACCTTTAAAGACTTCAAAGGAGGCATCTGCCTTTTGGAGACTGGAAAATGTTGATTGCTGCTCTTTAGCTCTGCCTGGTCCTGCTATGGATCATGGCCAGAACCACTATTTGTTTAGTCCAGGCTTGTGCCAGATGCCATGCTAATCTCCATGTACTGTTAAGAGCTGTAATGTTCTGTTGTTTTTTTTGCAAATGAAAAGATAAGGGAGCCGAGAGGGGAAGTGACTTTCCCAGGGCCACCTAGCTCGTGAATGGCCAGGTCAGGAATCGTCTCTTTGCTCTAAATTGCCTCTCAAAGCTCAAGTCCAACATAGAACTTCTGTTCTGCTTCCCTGACCTCCTGTACTCAGTCTTCCCTCTTGCAGGCATGGTGCTTCCATCTTTCCATCTTCCATCTTTTCATCTTTCAGGATGAAAGCCTCAGAATCACCTGGATCTTTCTCTTTTTCTTACACTTCACATCCAATCTGGCATGACATTCCCAGATACTGATGTGCCTCAACTCTCCCACTGCCACCTCCCTGGTCAAAGTCCCCATGGCTTCTTTCCTGGAGTAAATGTCTAATGAGACTCCCTGCATCTACCATTGCTTCTCATCAATGCAGGCCACCAAGTGGTACTGTCAAAACAGAGGTCAGACCAGGAGCTCACCTCCAGTGACTCCTCATTTTCCCAGAGGGAAAGTTAAAGTCCTGACAATGATCCACAAGGCCAAGAGAGGCTGCTTACTCGAAGACCTCTGACCTCTCCTGCCTCATCTCTGTCCACCCCACTCCACCACACCAACCATTTTACCATTGCTCAAACATGCCAGAATGCTGCCTGCTTAGGAACTTGGCACCCTGTCCCTCAGCCTCTAATGTTCTCACCCACAATACCTGCAAAGTTTGTCCCCCACATCCTACAAGTTTTTACTCAAACACCATCCTCTTGGGAAGGCCTACCCTAACTGCTGCTAATTAAAATTGCCCCCTTCTTCTGTTAGCCTGCAGCTCCTCCACCACAGAGCACTCAGCGTCACCTAACTCACTGGGCATCTCACGCTTATCTCAGCGCTCAGACATGGAACACCCCACCAGGGACAACAGAAAGGAAGTCCCACGATAGGAGGGGCTTTGTCTCCTTGATTCACTGATGCAATCTCAACATCTAAGACAATCCCTGGTACCTTGCAGATGCAACACACGAAAGAATAAGTGAGTGTAAGTCAAATGAATGAATGAAAGGGAAAGGTCCTTTCTTTACTCAAGGGAGAGAAGAAATGGAAAGTCATTCCCATATGTAGGGAGGTGTCCTTGGATAGAGTCCTCCCTAACACTGAATACTCAAGCCTGCTCCACCCTTCTCAAGGGCCCTCTTCAACTCACCCCAGGGCTGGGCCGCCTGAGACAGAGAGAATAAGCTGGAGATTCTGCGGATGATGTAGGAGGTTCCTGAGCCTGTGAAGGGAGCGGGATGAGTCATAATGGTGCCAGCTCTGCCTGGTCATAGATCCCAAAGTTCTCTCATGTCCTCTGGTGTCAGACAGCATGGCACTTGAAAGAATCCTTTCCCTGGGGATCAAGGTTTTCCTTAAGCCTCTTAAATCTGAATCTCCCAAAAGGCATAGCCAGGCCAAGCTGCCAACATTAGCATATGCAAAGCACTACTCAGATGCCAATCGGTATCTTAAAAGTAACTTTGAAGATTAATATTGATTTTATTACTTTTATGAATATCTGCAAAGTAGGAATATTTACATCCCACCTAAAGTTTACAGAGGGCTCCCAACTTTGGCTCCGTGATACTCTCTCTATAAAGCTATGAGGACCCCTCTCTCATAAGTGGTCCCTGCAGCTTCAGCTCGGGCTTAGGTGGTGGCTGCTTTTTGCTGCGAGATATGGGAACATGACTAAGACTCTTAGCAAATTTATGGAAGCATCAAAATTCCTCCCAAGCACTGCTTTCCAAAGTCCTTTCTACATAGTTTGTAGATCAACTTTATGATTCTCCTGGGGATGATCCCATTTTGGTCAACCTTCCCCGGAGAAGATAGGAGAGTAGGAAGATGGGCACATCATCCGGATGAGTTCGGAAACTTCTGCCAAGAGAGGCAGCTCTGGGAAAACAGCAGGAGTCCCGGACCTGCAGCCAGGAGGCCTGCATTTGTACCCACGTTCAGCCTCTTACTTGTTCTGTGTCTCTAGGTAGTTGCTGCTCTGAATCTCAGCTCACTGCTCTGGGAAGATAGTTCATAGTATTCTGCAGCCTCATTAGATCACTCAGAAGTTCTCTGTAAAGTTTAGTTTAAACATTGAAGGATTTTATGCATCTGTTCCACAGATGGACAGAAGGATGGCACTGGACCACTGAGAGGGGAAGGAAGGTGTGTGAGGCCTCTGTCCCAGCCTGCCACTTGGGGCAGTTTGGAGGTCTGTGTTTTGAGGCCATGTCCTTCCCGGTGGCCAAGGCTGCACTGGTTCTATGGGGCCAGTGGAAATCGGTCCTGGCCACCAGCTTCTTCTATGACAAAGGCCACTAAGAACTCACACTCTTTTAACGATTCAGCTGGAGTCACACAGCCGCAGCCCAAGGCAGGGCTTGGCTTTGTTTGGGTGGCATTCCTCATTTATTTATCAGCTTCCCTGGGGGAAGGAGAGCTGATGTTGTTTGGTCTTGGCAAGGAGAACAATGCAGCACATATTTATAGCTCTGCCCCGTGCACCTGTAGGGGCTCAGGCTGCCATTGGGCATCAGCAGGAACAAGGGTGGGGCTTTCCACCTTGTGCATGGCAGCTAGGAACGTGTGTTCACCTTCTATTTAATTCTGAGTGTGTAGCGAGCCATGGGCTACAGGAGGAAGCACTGCCACCAGGGTAGGAGGGACTGAGAGAGTCCAGCCCAGCCCTGAGAAGGCTGTGACAGAGCAGAAGTGAGCTGTGCTGATCTTGGTCCGAATTCTGACTTTGACCTACAGTAGCCACATGAACTTCCAGCAGTCTCTGCAACCAAGGTTCTCATCCGAAAACTAATGAGGAGAGTAAGAGCCGCCACACAGAGCTTCTGTGAGTTTTAAATATGATCAATATGTGAAGCACCCAGCAATAGAGTCGGTGGATACAGTCAGTGTTCATTGCTGTTGAATCTTGCTGGAGTGAAAAGATGTCCACACCTGGACAATTATTGAATAATTCCAGGCAGCCTATGATAAGGGGTAGAATTAAACACCACCAGGTGCCAACCTGTGAGGCCCTGAAAGCCCCCTCAGCCCCCAGACCTGCAGGAGGGTGCTGACAACAAGGTATCTGTCTGCCACCAGAGGAGGGGGGCCACACCCACCGTGGAGCCAGTCTGTCTGTGCACTGAACTCCATCTCTCCATGCCCCACCCCCGCATCTACACCTCTCCGAGCCTTCAGAGAGCAGCAGGAGGGCTGTGTGTTTGTTACACATATATGGAGAGACAGAGAAAATAAGAAGTCCTGTTTACCTGTTATTAAAAAATGTCATGGTGTTTGCACGGGAACTATCCCAAAGAATCAACAACTGGGATCTCATCTTATTAAAAAGCTTTTGCACAGCAAGAGAAACCACCAACAGAGTGAAGAGACAACCCACCATGTGGGAAAAAATGTTTGCCAGCTGTTCCTCAGACAAAGGATTACTATCGAGAACATATAAAGAACTCAAAAAAATCAGACCTCCCAAATTTAAAGACCCATTCCAAAAATGGGCAACTGAGATGAATACACATTTCTCAGATGAAGAAATACTAATGGCAAATAAATATACAAAAAAATGTGCAACAGCACTAGTCATTCGAGAGATGCAAATTAAAACAACACTGAGATACCATCTCACTCCAGAAAGAATGGCTATTATTAAGAAATCAACTAATAACAAATGCTGGAGGGGCTGTGGGGAAAAGGGAACCGTTCTTCACTGTTGGTGGGAGTGTTGACTGGTACAGCCACTGTGCAAGTCAGTGTGGAGATTCCTCAAAAACCTAGGGTTGGAGGTCCCATTTGACCCAGCTATTCCCCTTCTGGGCATCTTCCCAGAAGAATTAAAAACATCATAACACAGCGATATATGTGCACCCATGTTTATAGCAGCACAATTTGTAATAGCCAGATCTTGGAAACAACCCAAATGCCTATCAACTGAGGAATGGATAAGAAAGATGTGGTATTTTTATACAATGGAGTACTATTCAGCCATAAAGAAGGATAAACTGGAGACTTTTATAGGTAAATGGATGCAACTCGAGAAAATACTCATAAGTGAAATAAACCGGAAGCACATATGTAAGCATCATATTGTCTCTCTAGTATGAGAAACTGAAAGAGTAAATAAGATCCAAAATGTACAATAGACATGATGAATCAAAAAGAAACTGGTCAAAAGGAAAGAGAGACTGGAATAGGGAAAAGAAAGAAGGGAAAGGAGAAAAATTGTATATATATATAAGATGGTTAAGATAGATACACTACCAATTTTACTTAGTTCATTGAAGAGTAAGGTTTGTGCCAATAATGTTTGGACAATTGAATGCTAATGTCTGGTATCTTGAATAACTAACTTAAAGATAATAATACGTAATGCATTAACCATTGTTACCCTCATATTATGTTGTTCTGAAAATTTGTTCTTTTTTTTATTTGTTTTGTTTTTTCTTCTCTTTAAAATAAAAAAAAGAATGTCATGGTGTTTAAGGCAACAGGAAAGTTGGGGGACCTGAATTCTGCACAGTGCAGAGCGCATTTACCAATGGCCTGGGGCCACCCTAGCCTGCACGGGGCGCAGACACAGATGGGCACTCTGGCTAAAGGAGGCAGGATTCAGGGCTTTTCCTGGAGTACACCCCACCGCCAAGCGCAAATGCTTGCCTGAGAAAGAAATAAAGGATTGTGTCTTATAAAAGAAACCAATTCTGGAAGACCCACTTCCAGTATAGGAAGAGAAAGAAAGGAAACGTGAGAATTTAAGAAATCAGATACGGGGGGGAGTGACTTCAGAGAGAGGTTCAGCGCACAGGGAGCTGGACGTCTGCCCAGGTGAAGGGCCAGGAGGAAAGGCAAGGGCTGGAAAAGTGCGGGCCACCCCCAGGCCCTGGAGGAATGGGGCAGGGTGGGGCTGGGGCTTGGGAATTCACCTGAAAGGAGGTTGAGGCTCCTGCATGGAGAATCACACAGCTGGGATGAGGCAATGAATTTAATTTCCTTCCTGACCATGGGCAGAGATAGGATGAGAAAAACGCATGCAAGACACTTGGTCTTGGTGCTGGTGAGATGGCTCAGCGGCATAAGCACCTGCCTGGCAAGCGCGAGGTCCTGAGGTTGACCCTCGGTACCCACACACACAAAAAAAAAGACTCTTGATCTTACCAGCATTAAGGAAACAACATATATAGAAATGGAGGCAGAAAACTGTGGAGGTTGCTCTCCAATCAAGATAAGAGTGATGGGCACAGAACAGAAAGAAGAGGGAACAGTAGGTGCACAGCGTGAGAGGAGGGACAGCTGCCCTGTAAACACTGATCACAGCCATCCTGGTCTCTCCACCCAGCGGGCCCCCTCCCTCCTTATGCTGTCAAATTCCCTGGAGAAAGGGCAGCACCTGCCACCTCCGCTTCCTCCCGCCCACCTCTCCTTCACATCCGGCGTTGTCCCCGCCCCCTCTCTGCTCAGAAATGGCTCTCTTCAAGGTCACCAAAGTCCTCTCGTGGTCATATCCAGCAGCCTCTCCTTCAGCTCCATCTTCGACACTGAATTTGATATCACTGACCTTTTACTCTTTGGAACGAATCCTTTCTGGCTTCTGGCCCTCTCTCCTTCTCATTCCTGGTGTCCTTATTTTCTTCGTTTTGCTCCCCAGCAGTGCAGTCCTTTCTCTGTGCTCCTCCCACGGTAACATCCTCTGTATTTTAGCACATCTTCCACTACCCATATCCCCAGCTTGGGTTCAGTCTCCATTTCCAGCACCAGGTCCTGTTCCCGCTGGCCTGTGGGACTTTGGCTGTGTAGGTCCTGGGTTACTTCAGACCCAGAATGGCTCTCTGAAAAGGTCACTTCCTGCTTACTTCGGTTTCTGTTTACAGACCCTCAGTCCCCACCCAATATCCCAGAGCCAATTTAAATGTTTCCCTTCTCTCACTGCCCCTTTCCCTGCTCCTGTCCACAGCCTGTAGTCCCTCTTTCCCGGAATCTCGCACCCTTCTATTCTTCCTCAGTCCTGATTAGGGCGAGCAATAGCCTCTGGATACCCTCTATTCAGCCTTTCATCAAGAGCCATCCTGCATGTGATCACCACATCCATCTTCCTAGGCATTGTTCATGTCATACAAACTCTTTGCAGCATGCGTTAAGTCCCTGTGACTGAACTGACTTCTGGAAAAAGAAAAATGAAGGTGTACATATGCTACTTTGAACAGACAGATCTGAAAACTAGTACTAGCCAAAAAAGTAGTGTAAGACAATAATGCAAGTAGAACATAAAAGAAGGAATTACTAACTGCCTGGGTAAAGGAGAGGAAGCTCAGAATAGCTGACATTTAAATGGGTTCTTTAAGCATAAATAAGGGCTTAAAAGATAAAGAAAGAAGAAGAAAGTTGAATTCAATCTAAAGAGAATGGCAAGTACAAAGACAATTAGGCATGAATGTACACGGCTTGCAAGAGGAATGGCAGCTAACCGGGTGCCGGCAGGGCATAGCTGTGGCTGGAGAGATGCCGGTGAGAAGGTAGGTTGTGGTCTGGCATGTTGTACTGAGGGGTGCAGGAAATATCCTGTATGCAATGGGGAACCAAGAGATTCCTCAGCAGGGGGCACAGCGGTAGTTTAGCGATGAGTGACTAGGAGTGGACCCTGGCTTAGGTCTGGAAATGTGACATGAGGCAGATGAAGGTGATGTTGGCACAGAAGCGTCATAGATATCAAAGTGTGGTTGGTAAACAGGTCACAGTGAAGATGTCAGGGACCTGTCATCAGATTCCTGAGATGAAGTCCAGAGAAGAGATAAAATCAGGAGCCCAAGGCAGCAAGCATGGTTAAGGTTGAGATGAGGGGGTACCAGCGACCTGCCCTAGAAGGGGCTCTTTAACCCAATAGATACTGCTTTCAGCAGCAGGTCTGCTCCCCAGGGGCTGCGTGCAGATGTTTTACAGATGTGATGTCTCAAAAGTGTTTCCAAGTGTGTGCCCAGATGTATGAGATTGCTCTTTAGTCCCTGCTATGGGGATAGAATGGCGGATTTCATAAAGGAGGACGTCAGGGCAAAGGGGTCCTAAGGACAGATGTAACAGCTTAGGATTGAACAATCTTCAGACACACACAAGACTTGGAGTCAGAGAGAGAAAGATTTCAACACAGCCTTGATGACTTCACTGATTTGCTCAATATACCCTTGAAAATACCCACTTTCCTAAATTCTGCTTAAATATTGGGCACAGAGATTTTAGATAGCATCTGTATGAAGCACCAAGGGAACATCACTTTTCATAGTCAGCACCCTGTGAGCTCAGTCCTTTTTTGACCTGTCTGATAATATTAAGGAGGAAGTCTGCTGAATTTTGGTGTGTGTGTCATGCCTTTTAATCAACTTCCTTCTCTAAGTATCAGCTGAGCAGGATCATAGCTTTCAGCAGGCCCAAGTCTACTTATAATTTAAACTCATAGTTTATAAAGTAAACATTTTTCCCCCATTAAGTTTATAAAATTTTGTTTAAGGGTTTCAAAGTGTTCTTTTTGCTCATTAGAGAAGTCTTAAGAGCATTCCCTTTAAAGTCGGGAGAATGATAGACACACTTATTGCAGAGTATGGGCAGTTCTAGTCAATGGGAGAGTGACAAAAAAAGAGACAAAAGCCATAAGAACTGGGGAGAATGATGAAGGTCACAATTATAAAATGATGATCTACATAGCTCAAGAAAATCAAACCACTACAACAATAGTAACCAACAAGAAAATTGCATTAAAAGTAAGTAGCATTTACAACAAACTTACAAAGGATCTAAAAAAAATGAAAAAAAATTTAAAGTGAGAGTTAAAAACTCTAAAGTAACTAGAAAATAATAAAAATATATGAGCTATATGAAAAGAAATGACAAAATAGCCAATAGAACATTGTTTTTAAAAAACTCAGTAGAGAATTATATCACATTCATAAATGAGAAAATACATAATAATAATTCTAATTCTTCTCTAATTCTAATTCTTCATAATATATAAAGTATAGATAATTTCAATGTAAATCCTAGCTTAATGTGATACAACAATAGTAAAATTTATATGTGATTTTGATGTGATACATCAATAGTAAAATTTATATGGAATGATAAAGGACTAGGAAAGATTTTGTAAAAGAAGAACAAAAAAGAGATCCTTTTACCTACCAGATATTAATACATGTCGCAAAGACAAATTAATTAAATTCATCATGACGCTGATGTAAGAACAGGGAGCTACCACATAAGCAGAAGATTCAGACATAGGAGCCTGGTTCATCATAGAAAAGAGTCCACAAATCAAAACAAAAGATTTAGTAGTAGTAGATTGTGTGAGGAAAATTGAAAAACATAAAAGTGAAATTAGAATCCAAGTTCACACTTCTTGCAAAAATAAATCCCCAGATTTACTAAAGACCTATACATTAAAAAGTAAAACTATAAAACTATTAGAGGAAAAATTTAGAGACTATTTCTGTTTTGTTTTGTTTTTTTTATGTGGGTCCTGGGAGTCGACCTCAGGACCTCGCTTTTGCCAGCAAGCACTTGTGCTGCTCAGCGATGTCATTGGCCCTTTTTTTCCTTTACGTGGGTACCGGGAGTTGAACTCAGGACCTTGTGCTTGCCAGGCAGGTGCTTATGCCACTGAGCTATCTCACCAGCCCTATTTCTGTATTTTTATATTGAACAGAGCTTTATCAAGCAAGATTCAAAAGAATACAACATAAGGGAATAATTGGTAGGTCTGACCACATAAAAAATATTTTGTTCTCAGAAAGATCCTCTACACATTTGACAGTTGCCAGAAGATGAAAATATACTGCAAAATACCTGACTGATTTGTGTGAAATATTTAACCAAGTTAGGCAAATCTGCAAGAAATAGTCAGGAAACCCAAGTAAAAAGTGAGTCAAGAAATATATAGGTGGGCCGGTGAGATGGCTCAGCGGCGTAAGCGCCTGCCTTGCAAGCGCGACGGCCGGAGTTCGACTCCCGGATCCCACATACGAAAAAGGGGCCGGTGATATCGCTCAGCGGCACGGGTGCCTGTTGGCGCGCGAGGTCCTGAGGTCGACCCCCCGGTACCCACAAAAAAAAAAAAAAAAAAAAAAAAAACAAAAAGAAATATATAGGTAATTTACAGAAGGTAAAATCTGACAAGGTAATACAAACATAAGTAGGTGCCTGAACTTATTACTAATCAGGAAAGTCTGAGGTCAAATAATAATTTGAGATATCACTTTACACTTATGAAATTGGAAAAAATAGGAAAATAAATCATGTACTGGTATAATATCAAGTACTGGGAAAATGGAAGCTTTCACACTTAGCAAGTGAGAGGGTAAGCCACGGCAGGTACTTGGGTACATAATGTACAAGGTGTTGTCAATAGTGCATGTATGCAACACCCAGCAATTAACTCCCGGATCTATACCCCAGAGAGACTCTGTAACAGACCTAAGAGACACACACACAAAATTGTAACAGTAAGGAGTTGGCAATAACCTACATGTTCCCTCCAAATAAAGTCTATTCCAAAGCCTTCTTCAGTGGTTCCTAGCCTGATCTCCACAGCCACAAGTGCAGCTTCCCCTCCTCTCCAGACTGCACTCCCCACCTCCTATCCCTGCCTTCTTTCTCCATCATGGAATTCATTATGTAGTATTTATTTTTCTATTCTCTCTTTCTTTCTGTTAGGATTACAGACCCATGAAAGCAGGACTTGGGTTATTTCTTTGTAGCTGCTTTCCTACTTCTCATCCTTATGTCTACATAAGACAACTTGGTCTGTAAATATTCCCTCCTCTCTGCCTATTCAATTTCTATGTATATTTCAAAGCCCACTTTATCTATACTTGTTTTTTTTTAACAAATCACACAGTCAGATAAAGTCAAAGTAGAATTAGCAATGGATGGACAGAGACCAGAGACCCATTCTCTCCTGCACTCTCAGAACTATGAATAGCACCAGCCTTAGCGACAAGGACTCATTCATTTGAGGAAGAAGTCCATCACAACTCGGTCTGCTCCTGATCCTGCAAGTGCTTCCTGCCACCTGCTCTTCTAATAAAATTTTTTTGTGTGTGCTTTAGAGATATAGACATGGGTTTTGGCAAGACATCATCCATTAACAAATCTTTATTCCAGTACACACTAGGATCACGACAGATCACAGAAATCGTACCAACACTGAGTCTTGCTACAAAAACTCCTAGTCTACTGGTGGAAGCAAGATGTCTATCACAAATTAGGAGCACACAATATGAAAGTCCCCAAGTAAGCAATAAACTGATTCAGTCAGAGGTCAGAGAAGGGGACCTAAAATGGCCAAGAAGTTTTATTTAAGATTGTTAAGCTTGGTGGCATGCCAACATGACCATAAAGCATTTGATTCAGGTCCTAGCATGAGCAGTGGCTTATAGGCAGCCATGGACATGCATCATGGGGACAATGTGCAGAGCACAGTAACGTGCGGACACTCGGGCTCTCACGTACTCACGGGTCTGTGCCCGCACCCCACCCTCCAATCCTTCCTTCTACTTCCCTCTGAGAAGTATTTCATTCTCTCTGAATGGCCATAGGAATTTATACACACTCCATGGGGAGCATTTGAAGAAATTGCAAAAGTGGAAAGAGTCTAGAAAGTAGAAAGATAAAGCATTGCTTAAATCTGAAGAGAAAGAACAATGCTGAAGAAGAAGGAAGAGGGGTAGGGAGAGGATAGATCAGAGAATACCTGGACAGGCAGAGTCAGATAGAGGAGTTTTAGGAAGTTGGAGAGTAGCTAAGAGTCTTTCAGGGAGGCTATGAAGTGTTAAATAGTGATGTGAAAAAAAAAAAGAGAGAAAAAACTTTTTTACCTTTATTGCTTTGGAGAATAAATAAGTTTCTACTTGGGAATAATTTAGAAAAAGTGAAGATTTACTATATAATGACTGTTTTGTTGCTGAGCAGTTTTGTTGGATGGGGTGTGTTGTTAGGTTTTGGCCTTCATAATTCAATCATAATTCAACCACCTACGTGGTTTGGATAGTGGGGTCAAAAAGGGAATCAGACAGATTAGAACAAAGTGGATACTTGGGGCAATGGAGAATGAGACTGTTTGGGTGGGAGTAAAAGCTGAGATGGACTTTGTAAACCAGATCAGAGAGCTAATTTCTACCAGCAGCAAAATGGGGTGGGGGTGGGATATTTTCTAAGACTGAACACAAACAACCTCTTGATTCATGGCAAAATTGAATCCTTTCAAGTATCTTCATTCTAGAATGCACAATGGTGAATTGGCTCTAGGTGGTTTTAAAGCTAGCCTTCTCCTTTCCATAGTTTTCTTTCCCCAAATCAGGTTTAAAGGACCTAATTCTATTCCCAAAGTTCATAGATTAAAGCTCTAACCCCCAATATAATTGTATTTGAAGATAGACCCTTTAAGGAGGTCACTAAGGTCAAACAAGGTCATAGGGGTTTTCTAGTCCCATAGTCTTGGTGTCTTTATAGGAAGAGGAGGAGCCATCAGGAGGGCACACACAGTAAGGAAAGGCCAAGTGAAGACGTGGAGAGCAGGTGGCCATCTGCAGGCCAAGGAGAGAGTCTTCCTGAGAAACCAGCCCTGGCTGCACTCAGTCTTGGGCTTCCAGCCTGCAGGTTTTTGAGAAAGCAAAAGTCTATTTTTATGCCTCCCTGTCTGTAGTATTTTGTTAAGTCAGCTTGAACAAAATAATGCAAAGAGCATCCACAATTGACAGAAAATTATCAAAGATAATTCAAATTCTTCAATGTTCAATTCATCTTAATAAAGATCATCATGTCAATGTGTGCAAGGCCAATTAGTGTTTTGATACAAAAACCTGTTGTTTTGCTGAATTCTTCTCCACACCCTTAAAAAATAGAAGTGAATCTCTATTTTTCAGATATATTATTGTTTTTATAATTGCATTCCCACCTTCTCATGAACCACTGACTCATTTTCTCATTCTGTGATCTTAGATAAGATACTCTCTCCAATGCAGTACCTTTTCACAAACAATATGGTTAGTTTGGGGACAGAGTACAAGGTGGAATTTCAACATCAAGGACAATGATCACTCTGCACAAAAACGTTACAAGCTGGTTATCATGGTAGAAGGCAGCACACACTTGTTCACTCTAGAATCCCAACAGGAACATTTACTTGGGAAGCCTTACCTGTCCCTCTGTTCACCTCCCTCTCACCTCCTCATCAAATCTGGAGAAGATGAAAGGGTTTGGTTGGATCTGCTATTATCCATATAGAAAGATTAGGCAGACAGCTGCAAACAAAAGCTTATTTGCAGTTTTGAATAGCAGTTTTTCTTCAGAATCTGAAAGGATTAATATCTTTGCACTAAGGCCAAGTTACACTTGTGGGAGAGATTACCTCACATCTGGTTTCATGCTCAGAAAAGACTTACGTGGCACTACTAGGCTAGGCAGTACCAATGGCTTTCAGTAATTCATCTGAGAACCTAGGAGATCACAACGAATTATAGGAAAGCATATTTGACATAGTATTAGAGAGACTGACATTTGTTGATGGGAAAACTGAGGTCCAGAGAAGAGAAGTGCCCATGGTCACCATGATTATGCATGGAGGAGACAGTGTGTTCTTTCCACAGTATTATCTGCTCAGCTGGGGAGAGCAGCTTACAGAGAGGAAAGGATAAACGTGAATTATTGGTTCAGAGACTGTGTCCATGGTTTTCACAGTGGTTAGAGTTGATGCTGGAATGCTTCCTGAAGAAAGGGGCCAATTTACTGCAATTCTCAGAAGAGGGATGAAGTTATAGGGTTGGTGGACATGAAGTCACAGCCTCAAAAGTAGACTGTGAGGCTGTGACTTCTGAGAATGTTTCCCAGCCATCATAACCTGATATGTATTTTTTTCCTGTCCTGGGGACAGACTATGGTCCAGTTGCAGGGAAAGAATCCTGCCATGAAAGGCTTGGCAGGAGCCACTTATGTTAAGGTAGAGAAGAAGAATTACTCTTCCTTTCATTTCTGCTTTTAAGATCTGTGGGTTGAGCATATTTAAAAGGTCACAAGGACAACTAGAAGGATACTGCTAGCCCAGGAAGGTGGGTGGGATTATAAGAATGGGATTAAAATCCACAGCAGTTAGATGGATAGAGGACTTCTAAAATGAGCCAGGCAGTGGGAAGAACACTGGAGAAGACAAGTGGATAGAGAAGGTAGAGGGACAGAAGCAAAGGTCTCCTCTATCTTTTTTTAGTCAAGAAGAGACCCAGAATAGCAAAAGCAATTCTGGGCAACAAGGGCAAGGCAAGGAGCATCACAATCCCTGATTTGAAATTATACTACAAAGCTACAGGGATAAAAACAGCCTGGTATTGGCAAAAAAACAGACACAAGGGATCAATAGAACAGAGTAGATGATGCTGAACAACTCTAAGCACACTCATCCACCTTATCTTTGACAAAGGGGCCAAACACCTTTGCTGGAGGAAAAATAGCCTCTTTGATAAATGGTTCTGGGAGAACTGGCTTTCCACTTGCCGAATATTAAACCTAGACCCATATCTCTCATCATACACTAAACTAGAATAGAAATGGATCAAAGATCTAAATATTAAAACACTAAACACTAAGTCTGCTGGAAGATAGACTAGGTAGAACTCTTGAAGACATCGGTATAGGTGAAGGCTTTATGAACAAAACCCCAATCACACAGGAAATATTACAAAGAATTAACAACTGGGGTCACATCAAATTAAAAACCTATTGCACAGCAAGACAAACCACCAACAGAGTGAAGAGACAATCCACAAAATGGGAGAAAAATTTGTTACCAGCTACTCCTCAGACAAAGGGCTATTATCTAGAATATATGATATATAATATCAAAAATATCAAATATTATAGTATCAAAAAATCAGACCACCCAAATTTAAAGACCCAATCCGAAAATGGGCATCTAAAATGAATAAACATTTCTCAGGTGAGGAAGTAAAAACAGCAAA
Source organism: Erethizon dorsatum (assembly GCA_028451465.1). NCBI lineage: Eukaryota > Metazoa > Chordata > Mammalia > Rodentia > Erethizontidae > Erethizon > Erethizon dorsatum. The sequence continues at coordinate 29,613,554 of CM051831.1, forward strand.
TAAACATATGGAAAACTGTTCAATATCACTGGTCATTTGTGAAATGCGAATTAAAATGACACTGAGATTCCATCTCACTCCAGAAATAATGGCTATCATCAAGAATCAATCAATAACAAATGCTGATGAGGCTGTGGAGAAAAAGTAACCCTTCTCCATTGTTGGTAGGAGTGTAAATTTGTACAACCACTATGGAAATCAGTATGGAGAGTCCTCGAAACACTGAAACCAGAGGTTTCATTTGACTCAGCTATTCCCCTTCTTGGTATCTCCCCCAAACAGTTAAAAGCATCATACCACATGATATATGCATATCCATGTTTATAGCAGCAAAATTTATAGTAGTTAAATCTTGGAAACAGCCCATATGCCCACCAAAGGATGAATGGATAAAGAAAATGTGGTATCCATTTGCAATGGAGTACTACTCTGCCATAAAGAAGGATAAACTTGAGGTGTTTTTAGATAAATGGATGTACCTTGAGACCATAATGTTAAGTGAAATAAGTCAGACACACAAGTTCAAATATTGCATAGTTTCTTTTGTGTGAGAAAGAGTAAATAAGGAGCAAAACAGAGCATAGACATTGGGAAGTAGGAAGAACTTATTCACAAATGGGAAGGAAAACAAGGGAGAGGGGAAGAGAAGGAACGGAAATGGAAGGAAGGGAAGGGAAAGGAAGGGAAGGAAAGGCAGGAAAGGAAAGGAAAGGAAAGGAAAGGAAAGGAAAGGAAAGGAAAGGAAAGGAAAGGAAAGGAAAGGAAGGTTGAGGTTACCACTCTTGTTGAGCCAGTGCTAAGAACCAAGAGACAGAGGTACTTCAGCATTCTTTAATACTATATTTATCTGTGTTTACTATACTTGGAGCTCTCTAAATCCCAGGCTGAAACACAACAGCCCTGCTTTGTCAGGTCTAATGGTAATGTGGCTTGAGTGTGTACTGAAGGCATAAATAAAAAGAGAATGACAACATAGAACTAAAGACCTCAGAAAGCCCTCTAATTTAAGTGACATTTACCTTTCTATTATAGTCAGGTATCCTTGTAAAGATCAGGTCTGATGTCATTGCCCAATTTGAGACCTGTTGACAGTTTCCTATTATTCCAGAATGAAGTCTCAAATTCTTACCATGACTAATAAGGCCACCCAAGTCCTGGCCCCTATCTAATTTTCTAGCTTCCGCCCTTAATTTTGTCTACTCAGCACTCCACCATCCACACATCAGGTCGGATCTCTTGTCCCTCCTTGGAAGATCTGGGTGTGCCTACCTCCAGGATCTCATGTGCAAACATCTACTTTGGCCCAGATAGTTCTCCATGCTCACCTGTAGGTCTCAATGCCAACTTCTCATTCCATTCATTGGGACCCTTTCTGAGTCCCATCCCTCATGACCTGGTCCAGACAGACACTTGATAATGAGCTTCTGAATAAGGTTGGGAGCCACTGATACCTGGGACACTTTTGTCGGAGCTTTGAGGCCAGATGTCAATGAGACCTTGGGAAAAGTTTATGTGTATCAAATTCAAAACCAAGGGTTAGGTACTGCTTCAAGCTCACATTAGATCATGATCTGAACTTACTGATAGTATGGAAAGATTGCAGACATAGACACACAAGACGTGTGTAGAAGACTCAGTTCTGCTAATTAATATTTGTGTAACCTTGATCTCTTAAACTCCTTAAGTTTCTATTTTTCATTTATAAAAACAACAACAATATATGGTATACTTAATTTGCAGGGTTGTGGTGCAAAGTAAAGAAATTGATTTATATAAAAATCCTTTGTAATTTATAGAAGGCAATATAAAGTTATATATTATTAGACTTTATTGATTTAAGACTGATGTCATGGACATAATTGACAGCACAGGAAGTTAAAGATTATTTGTGAGTTTTAACCAACTGGTCTACAGTACTCTGTAAGTCTCACCTGGCAAGTGCCTAAAAGGAGGCAGTGTCTTGATGTTGATGTTTTATATTGAGCTCAATCAATTGCTGAAATGTATCTTAATAATTGCTTTATGATAATAATTATCAACCCTCTGCAATGACACTTCTAGACAAGGCACTTTGTTCAGTGTGAATCCTAAATACAAAGCATCTGTGCCCAAAGCTAGTGCTAAATGTCCAAATTCCCAGTGAGGCATCATTGTGGGTCACCAATAGCAGCCACAGGATTTCCTCCACATGGCATTGCCTTTGGTGCTATCAGATTGCAAAGGTTTTGTCAATGCATCTTCCTATTCCCATCCCCATCTGTGCAGGGATAGAGGTTACTTTTGGAGTGATGTTGTGGGCTGGTTCTCTTTGGCTTTACCTTTTTAGTTTACAAGACAAAGAGCTTAGCATGACCTGCCTCTAGGTTCTCTCCCAGTGCTGGCATTCTGTGACCATTGGAATTATAGCCTAAGAAGGAGAAGTATAATGAGACATTGAATATTTTAAGCTTGTTTATGGCTAATTGTGCATAGCTGCTTCTAAAATCCACACTACAGTCAATATTCAGCAGGACAGAGGTGCATAACCATTGGAGAAATAGGTGGACTTGCTGGAAATTCTCTGAGTGCTATGGTTGCATCCTTGGTGTGTTGCTCAGAGTGGCCTTACAGATAGATCCCCATCTGATATGACTCTGGGAGTCACCCTGCTTATGGTGACCACAGTGGAGTAGTAGGAAAAAAAGGGTCAGTAGAAAAAAAACCTGGTTTCAGATGTGGATTTCCCTAAACTTGCAATTTAGTTCTACCCCTTCTTGGATGTGTGTTTGGATAAGCTACTCAAATTTTCTGTGCATCGGTTTGTTATCTATCTATAACACTTATAGAAGTTGTCTTGGGCTGGGCATGATGGAGCATGTCTGTAATCTCAGCACTTGGGAGGCTGAGGCAAGAGGATTGCTGTGAGTTCAAGGCCAGCCTGAACTACATAGTGAAACCCTGTCTCAAAAAGACAAAAAAAAAAGTTGTTTTGTAGGACTTGATGAGGATACAAGGGGTAATAGAGAGAGCAGATTCATAAAATAATGAGAGTCAGACAAGTAATTGGAACAGTGGATGCCATTTTAGCTGCATACATTGCTTTGGGGTTGGGGTTGGGTTTGGGTTGAAGAGTGACACAGAATTATGTAAAATGAAGGTAATCTTTTAAATTGTAGTGCATGAATACCCTTGAATCGCAAGAGGTAACTTTCAGGAATTTCTGAAACTTCCCATTTAAGTCAAGGAAGCTTATAGAATTTCTTTCTTCTAGGCCAAGGGAAAAGTAAAGCATTCCAGGTAGCAACATAACAACTTCTTTTCTAGTTGGAAGAGATTCTCAAGAATTTCCAAAGATTTGTTTGTTGGTATTAGGGGCAAAAATAGATGAAACTATAGACATATAGTTACTGAGGACTGTATACTCAAAAACCTAACAGTAACATTTGGAGAGTGAGAAAGAAGTGCCGCCAGTCCCCTGCATTTAGGAAAGTAGCTTTATAATAATGAAACAATCAAATAGACCAGCCCTAATATGGACTGGCATAATGGCAGAAACAGATTAAGGCAGCACAGAACTAATAAACTCAAAAAAGAATCCAGAGACTAGAAGCAGGATATTGACAGCTGTCTTCACCATACAAAAAAAGGGTAAGATGGGTATTATTACTGTTGCTTGTTACATGGAAGCTGTGTATTAGTACATATAAGCACGTGCCCCTTTGAAATGTTCCTTGCAAAGAGGCAGACACATAGTCAAAATTAGATAATGTTGCTTTCCTCTTCCTTCTTGAGGAGGAAAGAGTGGTAAAGTGAGAACAAATTCAACGATCAGCTCAAAGTTGGGGGTGAGCTAATCAGCACTTCAGCTTTATTCTCCATACAAACAGAGCTGTTAACATGTGTTTCAAAGGTTCTGTATACTTTCTAAAACCAGAGCTTGGCAAATGAGCGTGCTTGAGGAATGGCCTTTATAAAAATGACTTCGCTTTGTTCTCCTTCCACGTTTTTTGTCTAATTCATCAACCATAACAAGCTATGCAAATACAGACTCACGTGACTTAACTCCTTGCCATCATGAAAGCACAAAATGTAGCTTTCCACTAATGTGGTTTTCAGACAACGCTGAAGAGCTGCCACCTCCTCAGGAAGAAAACCCATACCATCGACATGGTCAAGGAGGCTGGAGAAACACTATGGATCCTGGCCATGTGTGTGACTTAGGAAACTGGCTTCCACAACCTCAGGCTTACCAATGTCAGTTTAACTGTTTGCCAAGAGTAAATTATCTTAAAGCCCCTTCTTTGATCTGACATTGTTTCCCAAGTCCCACAGATTAAACGGTGGGGAAAGCTGTTTGTCAACAACACTAGAGAATCTGTGACAGTCAGTTAATTTCTTTCTCTGTTCAACCTCAGTAATAGTCACAATAACTACAACAGTGATGATGACAGTAACATCTGCTGCACAAACCAACAATCAGCTTGGGCTGATCAAAGCTAAAAACAAATACCACAGTTTCAGATGAAAAGGAAATGTTGAAGGGGTGTCTACACTGAACCTGGAAATTTAACATTCATTGTTTTCATGCATATCGCCAAAGACCAGTACGGTATTTACCACTACTCTCATTTTACAGTGCAGAAAATGGAACGTGAGAAAGATTCGATAAGTTGCCAAAGACACCACAGCTAGTAAGTAGCACAGCCTTGATTCAAACCAACCTACCATTACTAGGTCTTTTCATCTGTGCAGCTTATTAATGTGCCTTGTACCTTGTAGATGGGAGCTATAGCTAGCATTTGGGAGACCTTTGTAGGGAGGACAGTCATTTCTGGGTTCCTCGCCAGGGGCTAGGATTTTATGTGGCCATTGTCAGGCTCACCCCAACAGCTGCTGCCAATAGCTGGTTGCCCTGGAGATCTGAGCGTCACTACTTGAGTCTCTCAGCTAAATTTCAACTGGCTATGGACATGTAGACTCCTCTACCTGTCTTAGGATTTGCGAATTCCTGCTGGCCTAGATTGCAGATTTGTTACTGTATTGTAGAGACTTTGGGCTGAGTCTACCAGTAGCTTGGTCTTCAATGCCTGGTTTTTCCAAAATAGTAAAACCTAATTGTGTTCTCTATAATATGTAAACAAGACTTATGTCAGCTGATAGGCACTATTATGTATATTAGCATAAATATAGATGGTATTTAAAGCCATAAGACTGGATGATTCCTTTCATCAAGAATGTGAAAACAATGAAGTTATAGTTTATCTTTAATTTTATCTATAATCAAAGGCTCACTGTGCACAAATAATGTACAGAAATATCAAGGGGAACATAAGAGAAGAATAAAAATGTTAAGTTAAAGAATTTATACAGGGCTTCCTGGAGGAGGTAGGAGGGTCAATGACCTGGATGGGCTATTAGGGAGCCCCAAGGTTGGTGCTTGGCATAGAACCAAACACACCAGCCCAACACTAGGCTCCACCCTGTGCCTTTCTCATCACAGCACAGGGGAGTGAGAACCAACCTACACTCATCAACGCACAGTGTTTTCACAAGATCTCCTGGGACAATGAGGATTCCCCATCCCTTATCAGCCAGTCGGGACTGCAGGTATTTGTTGTAGTGAGCTTATGGAGGAAAGGAAATCTTGGAGAAGACAAAGCATGAATGAGACACCAACAGGAATTCTTTTTTTTTTTTTTTTTTTTTTTGTGGGTACCGGGGGGTCGACCTCAGGACCTCGCACGCCAACAGGCGCCCGTGCCACTGAGCGATATCACCGGCCCCTTTTTCGTATGTGGGATCCGGGAGTCGAACTCGGGCCCTCGCGCTTGCAAGGCAGGCACTTATGCCGCTGAGCCATCTCACCGGCCCAGGAATTCTACCACTAGGTCTTCTAGGTCTCTAACCAGCCAACTGCAGATCTTGGACTCCTCAGCCTCAATGATCACATGAGCCAATTAGATATATGATAGATGACAGATTAATTAGATAGATAGATAGATAGATAGATAGATAGATAGATAGATAGATCATGTTTATCTGGAGAGCCCAAATTAATACAACTTGAGAAGATAATTGTAATATTTTCTCCCTCACACACATGTTCTTCCTACATGCAGGAAGAACATTTACCATATAAACCAATAATTTATCACAAATGAATTAAATAAATTGTCTCTATATACACAATTATATATTGCATACACTTATATACTTTAGCATATACATACTAAAACAAAATAAATAATTGACTTAGGGGTTTATATATAAAAATATACATAGAATTTCAATAAATGTCATATGACATGATAATGAAAGGCAAAAGAACAGATAAAGAATGATTATAAGTTTTTTTACACTCGTGGTGAAATAGTATAATATTACATGAAGAGAAGATATAGTAAGTTAACTATATATAGGTAGTATCTAGTGTGACTAACACAAAGTAACACAAAGAGATACAAGCTTAAAAGCTAATGAAACAATGTAGGATATGGAAAATAATCAGCTCACACAAAAAAGTCAGGAGAACAGGGCAAGCAGTTAACTATAGATAGTAAGGCCATACACATTAATGTAAATTAATGTAAATGCTCCAATTAAAAAACAGAGATTGTCAGAATGGATTAAAAAACAATGTTCAGCTATACACTGGGCATCAGAAATCTTTAAATATAAAAGCAGAGATAGATTAAAAGGTAAAAAATAGAAAAATTTTTTATGCATAGGAAAGCTGGACTGGTTGTATTAATATACAACAAATTAGAATTCAGATGAAATAATATGATCAGGGATAAAGAGGGAAATTTCAGTGCTAAAGGGTCAATTTGTCAAGAGAATATTACAATCCTAAATAAATACATACTTAATAACAAATTTTCAGAATACATGAAATAAAAACTGACAGAACTAAAAAGAGAAATAAACAATAAGGCAGTCACCCATTAGGGCTGGACATTTTAACACTGTTCCATCAGTACTGATGCTACGGGTTGTGTCTAGATGTCCCCCCAAAGCCTCATGAAGTCATGGAGGGTGGACTGTTCAGAGGTGGCTGAATCTAGAGTGTGTGATGCTGGGATTAAGGGTGTGTGATCAGTTCACTGATTGGTTTGGCACCACCCTAATCCCAGCAGCATAGACAGAGTATAAAAGGGGCAGGAAGATGTTGCTAAGGAGTTGTTGCTTTTGCTGTCTTCAGCCCACCATGAACTGTTCTCCTCTGCAAAGCCACCCTGCCCTGTAGCCAGCCGATTATGGACTGAAACCTCTACAGACTGTGAGCTAAATAAATCTTTCCTCCTTTAACTTTGGGTGTCAGGTATTTTGCCACAGCAAGGAGAGAAAAGTAACTAACACAATTGATATAAAAGTGAGATAAGGATATAAAAAACTTAACGCTATCAATCAATGTGACCTAGTTGGCGTTTATAGAACATTACCCACAACAGCAAATTACAAGTTCTTCCAACACACAGAAGGAAAATTAAGCAACATATAACAATATTCTATCACAAATTTGTCACAATAAATTTAAGTCAATTCATGTTGAATATTACAAGGTATATTTTCTGACCACAAGTAAATGAGAAAGTAATAGTATGAATATATGGAACTTTTCTAAATATTTCTAAATTAAACAACACATTTCAAGATAGCCCAAGAAGCAAAGTATTTTTCACTAAACAACACATTACACTGTGTGATTCGCCAATAAGGCAGTATTTATAGAAATATCTCTCCAATTGCACTTTTTTATTTTTATAAATAAAATAAGTTCAAGTTTCTTTACTTTTGCAAAGAAAATAAATTCAAATTAACAATCTAAATTCCCTTATGCAGTAAGTAGAAAAGAAAATCAAGCCAGAAAGAAAAAAAAAAAAAAAAAAAAAAAAAAAACACTCAAGCCAGAAATAAAAAGGGAAAAAGTAATAAAGAACAGCATCAAAAAATTAGAAATTGGAAAAGCAACAGAAAAAAATGAATGAAACCAGACCTAGTTATTTGAAAATATCAATAAAATTATTATATCTATAGACAAACAAATAAAAAAAAAGAGAAAAGATATGAATGAACCTATTAGGTATTAAAGAGAAGGCATTTCCACAGTTCTTACAGCTGTTAAGAGTATGATAAGGGAATATTGTGCAAAGCATTATGCTAATAAATTTAACAATTTAGATGAATTGAAAACCACCAAAGCTAACTCAAGAAGAAACGCACAAACAAAAATCCTTATATCCATTAAGGAAAATTAATTGTTAGCTGCATTAGTCATGTTTCTTGTTGTTGGGACAAAATACTGGATACTCACGACATAAAAGAGAAGTTTATTTGGCTCACAGTTTCCAGTGGGTTCAGTCTAAAGTTGCCTGGCTCCTGTGCAAGAAAACATGGCAGAGGACATCTGCTCATCCCAAGGCAGCCAGGAAGCAGAGAGAGAAGGCAGTGGGGACAAGAAAACCCTTCCAGGTCATGCCCCAATGACCTGCCCCTCTGACTAGGCCCCATGTACAAACACGACATTTTTGGAGAACACTTTGGATCTGAACCATAAGAGTAGTTAAAACCCTCCCACAGAAAAGCTGCTGCCCCAGATATCTCTATTACTAAATTACATAAACATTTAAAGAGGAAATAATACCAAAATTTGAATATAATGAAGAAAATATGACTGATACCCTGTAGAGATTTAAAGGCCAACAGGACATACTTAAAAACAATTTTATGGCAATAAACTTGATAACTTCAATAAAATGGAAAAAAATCTTCTTAAAGGACAACTCACCTAAACTAACTAGAGATGAAATCAAAAATTCAAATATATCTATTTTAAATATTGAATCTATAATCTAAATATCTCTTAACAGAACAAAAGTGGTGAACTTAATGAAACACAAACAGAATAGTAAGTACTGACATTGTAGGTAGGGTTTGCAAGGGAAACAATTTAACACGGGACACATAGTTTATAAAATTAGTTTATAATATTCACCTGAAGAGTCAAATGCAAAAGAGTGTAGGAGATCTGTCCACACATTAGAAAGCCAAAGAATCCAGCTGAGGGCCTGAATCCCATGGCAATGTCCAGCATGAGTCCAGCTGAAGACCTTGAGCCCATGGCAATGTCCCCCACAAATCCAACTGGAGGGCTAGAGCCCACGACAATGTCTCGTGCAAGTCTGTTTCAAGGATCTGCACTGGCAAGTACCAAAGGTCAGTGGTGGAAGTGAGAAAGTCTGCACCAGCAGGATGAAGGATCTGTGCCAGCAGGCTGAGGGATCTGCACTGGAGCCAATAAGCGATGCTCAAAGTAAGGACCAGAGCTCCCCCAAAAAGAACCGTAGCCATCCTCAGCAACAGTGAGGTCCTGAGCTCCTCCAAGGATAAGAGCTGAGTTCGTATCAGGAAAGCCAGCGTAACAAGCTTCTCCAAGAGAATCAACAGCACACCATCTTCCCCTCCAGTTCTCCTTTTATGCTGTTGGCAAAAATCCTCAGGTGGGCCCTCCACGCCCAGCACCATGCTGATTCAGTTCAGCTGGGTGTTACAAGTTGAACTCCATTTGTCGATCCACCACAACCGATTTTATACAAGCTCAAAAAATAAATGAGTAACATTCCTTTACAATTCCCCTTTTTTTTTTTTGTGGGTACTGGGGGTCGAACTCAGGACCTTGAGCTTGCAAGCAGGCGCTTGTGCTGCTGAACGATATCACCAGCCCTTTTTTCCTTTGTATGTGGGTACCAGAAGTTGAACTCAGGGCCTCGCGCTTGCCAGGCAGGCTCTTATGCCGCTGAGCTATCTCACTCGCCCCAATTCCCTTTTTTATAAAGCCAAAATTATTCTGAAATCAAAACTTTAAAAACCTATTCCAATAATAATAACACTGATATCCCTCATAAAAATAAATGCAAATTTCTTAACAAAATATAAACAAATTAAAGTTAGCAATACAGAGAAAAGATTATATATTGAGACCAAGTAGGGTTTATTCCAACAATACAAATTGTTAATGATGAAAACTCAACATTTGGGCCAGTGAGATGGCTCAGCGGCATAAGCGCCTGCCTGGCAAGGGCAAGGTCATGAGTTCGACTCCCGGATCCCACATATGAAAAAAGGGCCAGTGATATCGCTCAGCAGCACAGGTGCTTGCTGGCACGTGAGGTCCTGAGTTCCACCCCCAATACCCACAAAAAAAAAAAAAAAAAAAAAAGAAAGAAAACTCAACATTTTAGGGCACTAACAGAATAGAGGAGAAGAAAACCCCATATGACAACTTCATATATACAGGAAATATATCTAATAAAATTCAACACTGATTCATGACTTTAAAAAATCCATGATCTAAGAAAAGATTTATGGTCCCATGTATGCAGCATCTAAGAATAGGTAAAAGCTAAACTAATTATACAACTCAGAAAATGTTTTCTCCCTCGGGAGTTGGGTTTAGGCAGAGAGATTAGCTGGAAAAGGATGTTGGGAAATTCATGCAACTCTGGAACTCAGAATGGTGGCTAACAGTAGGGGTCTTCATGCCAGGGCCATGGAGGGGGGTCTGTCACTTGCCTGATAGGAACTGGGCACATAGCAGGAGGTGAGCGATGGGTGAGCTAGTGAGGCTTCACCTGTATTTATGGTTGCTCACCATTGCTAGCATTCATGCCTGAGCTCTGCTTCCTGGCAGGTCAAGGGGGCATCAGCTTTTTATGGGAGCAGGAACCCTACTGTGAACTGCACATGACAGTGATCTAGGTTGTGTGCTCCTCTGAATAATCCAGAAACCGTCATGCCTACCCAGCCTCCCTCATCCATGGAAAAATTGTCTTCCACAAAACCAGTTCCTGATGCCAAAGTGTTGGTGACTACTAGTTTATAGGTGTGGGTATAATTGTCAAAACTCATCAAACTGTCACACAAAAATGGAGTATAGAATAGAGATCACTAGAGGCTAGGAAGGGGAGGGGGAGGAGGACAGAAGGTGGGTAATGTATACCAAATACAATTAAAGGAGGGGAAATAGTCCTAACATTACAGAGTGCAATAGGGCAGTATGGCCTACAATTAATTATACTTTTTCAAAACAGCTGGAGGAAGAGTGTGAAGCCCCAGACAAATAGAAATGGTAATATTTGAGCAAATGGAATTACTACTTACCCTGATTTATCTATCATCTATCTATCTCTTCTTTTGTGAAATGTTTATTTAGGTCTCTTGCCCATTTGAAAATCAGATTACTAAGTATTTTGATATTGAGTGATTATTTTGTATTTCATCTATTTCATTTTTATTAGTACATGTTTCCAGTGCATGTTTAATTTTCTTGTGTAGAGTTGCTACGTGTACATAACACATCTTAATTTCTTTTTCATCCCCTTTCCTTCCTCTCCATCCCCACTCCTTCCATCTCTTGATCCCTTTCCCAACTGAGAAACATCTTCCTACTTCCTATTATCTATCTTCTATTTTACCTTTTATTTATAATTTGGGATTCTCATATAAGAGAAACCATGCAATACTTAATGTGTACCTGACTTCACTTAACATTATGGCCTCAAGATGCATCCATTTTCTTACAAATGACTCAAGTTTATCTTTCTTTATGGCAGAGTAGTACTCCATTGTTTGTAAATGCTACATTTTCTTTACCTACTCATCTGGAAATATGGGCCACTTCTGAGATTTAGCTATTATGAATTGGGCTGCTATAAATATGATGTTATGGTTTGTGTCTAGATGCTCCCCCCCAAAAAGCTCATGCGGTCATAGGGCTTTTTCAGAGGTGGCTGAATCTAGAGCAAGTGATTGATTCATGGTGCAATGCTGGGATTAAGGGAGGGTGCTTTCTGCAGAAACTTTTTAATTTGATGATCCTTTTGTTGAGTCTCTGTACTATTTCCTATGCAAACAGGTTTCTACCCAGGAAGTCCTTGCCTACCCACTGGACTTCAAGAATTTTACCTTCTAGTAGATTAAATGTTTTTGTTTTAACATTTAGATCTTTGATCCATTTTGATTGTAATTTAGTACATGGTGAGTGATACGGGTCTAGATTCAATCTGTTGCATGTGGATAGCCAGTTTTCCCAGCACCATTTATTAAAGAGGCTATCATTCCTCCAGTGTATGTCTTTGGCCCCTTTATCAAAGATCAAATAGTTGAATGTGCTTGAGGTTATGCTACACACTCTATTATGTTGCACTGATCCTCATGTCTGTTTTTGTTCCAGTACCATGCTTTTTTCATTTACAGTGGCTTTGTAATATGACTTCCAGTTAAGCATTCTGCTGCCTCCTGCTTTGTTCATTTTTACCTAGGACTTTTTTGCTATTTTGAGTCTCTTCTGGTTCCATATGAGTTTTAGGATTGTTTTCTCCAGTTCTGTGAAGCATGCTGTTGGTATTTTGATTGAGATTGCATTAAATCTATATATCAGTTTTGAAGGTATAGCCATTTTGACTATATTGGTTCTGCCTATTCAGGAACAGAAGGTATCTTTCCATTTTCTGATATCCTTTTCAATCTCCTCTTTTGGAGTACTATAGTTTTCATTGTAGAGGTCTTTCACTTTGTTGGTTAGGTTAATTCCTATTTTGAATGGTATTGTTTTCCTAATTTCTTTTTCAGTGAGTTCATTATGAGTGTACAGGAAAACAATTATCTTTGTGTGTTAATTTGTATCCTGCTACATTACTGAATTTTGTTATTAATTCAAAAAGTTTTTGGTGGATGGCTTTGTATCTTCTATGTAGAGAATCATGCCATCTGCAGATAATAATTTGATTTCTCCATTTTATATATATATTTTTTTTCTTTCAATTGCCTAATTACTCTTGCTAATGTTTCAAAGAATATGTTGAACAGCAGTGGTGATGAAAGGGAAAAACTGTACAAGAGAAATCTTTCCTTTTAAAACTTTGTTCTTTTGAAACTGCCTAGCTCTGTAACTTCTTCATGGCTTTGTAATTACTTTCTTGACCCCTATAAGCATGAGAGCATAACCAAACATTCAGGATGCCTGACTGTACCATTGTACCAAGCTTCACAAACTGATGATCATTAATCTACCCTTGTAACTGAGGATCTCACCCTGCTAGCTAATCAGAAGAACTGCCAGGCTGTTCTGCTCACCTTTGTATCTCCTGCTTGTGCATCATACAAAAGCCCTAGACCACCAGAGATCAGGGCCTGGTATTCTGGGAATGATCCTGATCAGTGCCCATCTACGTAAATAAATCTGCCTCCAAATCCTGGGTGTTATTTCGGTGTTTCTGCTTGCCATTTCAGTGATAGTTGACATCCTTGTCTTATTTCTGATTTTAGAGGGGAAGATTTCAGTTTTCCCCCATTTAAAATAATGTTGGCAGTAGGTTTGTCATAAATGGCTTTTATCAGATTTAGATAGGACCTTCTGTATCTATTTTCTTCAGTGTTTTTATCATGAAAGGATGTTGAATTTTCTCAAAGGCTTTTCTATGGTTATTAAGATTACCTTGTGATTTTTGTCCTTGCTTCTGTTTGTGTGACATATTATATTTATTAATTTTTGTGTGCTGAACCGTCCTTCCATCGCTGGGTTGGTTTTGGTGTATGATCTTTTTGATGATTCCTTTCATTTTATTTGCTAGTGTGTTTTGGGGATTTTTGCATCTAAAGAGCATGGCCTATAGTTTTCTTTTTTGTTGGATCCTCATCTGGTTTTAGAATCACAGTAACTGTAGCTTCTAGAAATGATGTTTGGAGTACTCTTTCCCTTTCAATTTCATTAAAGATGTTGAAGGATATTGGTGTTAGAACTTCCCTAAAGTTTCTGTAGAATTCAGCGGTGGTGAATCCATCTGGACCTGGGCCTTTCTTAATTGGTAGGATTTTTACTACTGCTTGTATTTCATTATCTGTTATTGGATTATTTGGGGTTTTAAAATCTTCTTGGTTCTAGGAATCTATCCACTTCTGATTTCTCCAAATTAATGACATATAGGTTTGCAAAGACAATGTTAATAATCTTTTTTTATTTCAGCAGTGTCCGATGTGATTTCACCTTTTTCATTTCTAATTACATTGATTTGATGTTTTCTCTCCTTTTTCTAGTTATATTGCCTAAGGGTTTGTCTATTTTGTTGATTCTTTTGAAGAACCAACTCTTCAGTTTATTGATTCTTTGTATTTTTTTTTTGTCTCAATTTCATTGACTTCTACTCTGATCTTTGTAATTTCCTTCTTTGTACTGGCTTTGGGTTTGGATTATTCTTGTTTTTCTAGGACCTTGAGGTGCATCTTTAGGTTGCTTATTTGGGCTTGCTGCATTTTTGTTAGGTGGGCATTCATAGCTGTAAACTTTCCTCTCAGGACTGCTTTCATTGTGTCTTGTAAGTTCTGGTATGTTGTACAGGCACTATAATTTAGTTCCAGAAACTGTGTTATTTCTTGCTTGATTTCTTCTGTAACCTACTGTTTAAGGGTGTGTTGTTTAGCTTCCACACATTCACATAATTTCTGTATTTTCTTTTGTCATTGATTTCTAGTTTCTTTGTTCTATGATCTGATAATACTTGTATTATAATTTCAAATCTTTTACACTTACTTAAGCTTGCATTAATGGTCAGTGTGTGGTCTATTTTGGAGAAAGTTCCACATGCTTCTTGGAAGCATATGGATATATAGAAAATTATAACTATCAATGTATCTATCCATCCATCACACATATATATTACAATCCCTCTGTATACAAACCAGTAACAATCAGTGTCTCTAGTACCTACATTGTCAAGTGGGAAGTACTATTTCCCCTTTTATTTTATTTTTTATATTTTTTCTGAATTATTATTTTATTTTAAATCTTTTATTGGTACATGTTTGCAGTACATAATAATTACATTCCTCATGGGGAACTGGTACATGTACATAATACATCTTAATTCTGTTCATCCGCTCTCCTCCCTCACTCCCCCATCTGTCCATCTCTCGATCCCCTCCCCTTTTGCAAAAGTCTTATCTCCCTATTTCGTATTATTTATCGTGGCTGTTCTAGTATACATTCCCACCAACAATGTAGAATGGTTGGTTCCTTTACCCTGGTGGACTCACCGGCACTTATTATTATTTCATTTCTTGAAGATAGCCATTCTTTCTGGAGGTAGGTGGAATTTCTGTGTTGTTTTAATTTAATTTCTCTAATGGATAGGGATTTTGAACATTTTTCATGTATTTATTGTCCATTTGTATTTCTTCTTCTGATAAATGTTTATTCATTTCAGTTGCCCATTTTTTTATTGGGTCTTTTATTTGGGAGGTGTCTAATTATTTTGAGATCTTTATATATTCCTCTGTCTAAATAGCTGGCAAATGTCTTTTCCTATTTTGTAGATTGTCTCTTCACTCCATGTTGCTTCCTTTGCAATGCAGAAACGTTTTAATTTGATATTATCCCATTTGTTGATCTTGGTATTATTTCTTGTACATTTAAAGTTCTGTTCAGAAAGTCCTTTCCTACACTATGTCTTCAAGATTTATGTATTTTGTCTTCCAGCAGATTATGTATTTCTATTTTAACATTTAGATCATTGATATGCCACATCCAGGGAAGCTCTCAAAGCTCCCCGCGGGAAGGATGGTGGAAGGATGGAGAAATAAATATAAGAGTCAGAATATAGAAACTGAGGTCAGGTGGCGCCCTCTCTCCAGATGGGAGGAAAGGAACTGCTGAACCACCTCAGTGCATTTATTTATATATTCGGCAGGTTGATGTCACGTGGCACCTCTCTGCCTAGCAACCTGCCTGCATGGTAGCCTCAGGGCAACTTGCATTTTCAGAGCTGGAACAACTTGTTCACGTGGTTTGCCATGGGCACTCTTTGTTCTCGGGACCAGTCTTGCTCCAGCTCCATACATGTGATCAATCTCCAGCTTCAGCTGCTCCCCACACATTGATCCATTTTGATTTTAGTTAAGTACATTGTGAGAGATGCACGTCTAGATTGACTCGTCTGCATATAAGTAGCTAGTCTTACTGACACCATTTTGTTATTTGTTAAATAGGCTATCATTCCTCCAGCATGTTTTTTTTTCCTCTTTATCAAAGATCAGATAGCTGGAAATGCCTGGAGCAATTTCTGTATTCTGTATTCTGTTCTATTGATCAACATGTCTGTTGTTTTGCTGAGAACATGCTATTTTTATCATTGTTGCTTTAAACTATAATTTGAAGTCCAGGATTCTGATACCTTCCAATTTGCTGTTGTTGCTGTGGATTGCTCTTGCTATTCTGGGTCTCTTCTTGCTCCATATGAATTTTAGGCTTGTTTTTTCCAGTTCTATGCTGTTGGTATTTTGATTGGGATTACATTAAATCTGTATGTCAGTTTTGAAAGTTTGGCTATTTTAACTATATTGGTTCTGCTCATCCAGGAAGAGGGGACATCCTTCCATTTTCTGAGGTCCTCTTCAATCTCCTTTTTTCAGAGTTCTATAGTTTTCATTGTAGAAGTCTTCCACTTTCTTGGTTATGTTAATTCCTAAGTTTTTAATTGTTCTTGATGCTACTGTGAATTGTATTGTTTTCCTACTTTCTTTTTCAATGAGTTCATTATTTGTGCGCAGGAATGCTATTGATTTTTGTGTGTTGATTTTGTATCCTGCCATGCTACTGAATTTAGTTATTAATTCTAGAAGTCTTTTAGAATTTTTGGCATCTTCTATGTAGAAAACAATGTCATCTACAAATAATGATAATATTACTTCTTTCTTTCCTATGTATATCCATTTTATTTCTTTCTTTTGCCTAATTGTTCTAGCTAATGATTCAAGCACTCTATCAAACAAGCGTTGTGATAGTGGACATCCTTTTCTTATTCTTGATTTTAGCGAGAAACTTTCAGTTTTTCCCCACTTAACATGATGTTGGCCATAGGTTTGTCATAAATGGCTTTTATTGGGTTGAGATAAGGTCGTTCTATACCTATTTTCTTCAGGGTTTTTATCATGAGTGGATGCTGGATTTTGTCAAAAGCTTTTTCTGTGTCTGTTGTGGTATTATGTGATTATTGTCCATGCTTCTCTTTATGGGATATACTACATTTGTTGACTTCCATGTGTTGAATTATTCCTGCATCCCTCAGATGAACTCTACTTGGTCATGATATATGCCCTTTCGGATGATTTGTTGCATTCTGTTTGCCAGGATCTTGTGGATCTTTGCATCTATGTTCATTAAAGAGGTTGACCTGTAGTTTTTGTCTTTGGTTGGGTCCTTTTCTGATTTCAGAATCAGGGTTTGCTAACTTTCAGGAATGACTTTGGGAGTATATTTTTCCTTTCAATTTCATTAAAGAATTTGAGGAGTATCTGTGTTAGGTCTTAAAGTTCTTGTAGAATTCAGTGGTGAATCCACTGGGTCCTGGGTTTCTCTTAGTTGGTATTTTATTATTGTTATTATTACTGCTTCAATTTTATTGTCTGTTATTGGATTATTCAGGGTTTCTATATCTTCTTGGTTCAGCATTGGTAATCCATATGTGTCTATGAATCTATCCATTTCTTCTGAGTTCTCCAGTTTATTGGAGTACTGGTTCACAAGGAAGTTAGTAATAATCTGGATTTTGGTGGTGTCCATTTTGATTTTGCCTTTTCCATTTATAATTGCATTGATTTGTGACTCTTCTTTGTTTCTCTCTTTCTTTCCTTTCTTTCTTTCTTTCTTTCTTTCTTTCTTTCTTTCTTTCTTTCTTTCTTTCTTTTGGTAAGATTAGCTAACGTTTTGTCTACTTCTTTATTCATTTAAAGAACCAGCAATTCCATCACTGATCCTTTATATTTTTCTTTTTAGTCTCCATTTCATTGATTTCTGTTTTGATCTTTATAATTTCCTTCCTTGCTCTAGCTTTGGATTTGGATTGTTCTTGTTTTTCTAGAACCTTAAGGTACATCATTAAGATTTTTATTGGGCTCACTCTGATTTTGTGATGTGATGACAGCTGTAAACTTCCTTCTTAGGGCTGCTTTCATTGTGTCCCATAAGTTCTGATATGTTGTACTGGCATTATCATTTGATTCAAGCAACTGCCTAATTTCTTGATTTATTTTATGACCCATTGATTATTTAAGAGAGTACTGTTTAATTTCCATGTATTTGCATAATTTCTGCAGCTACTTTTGTCATTGATTTCCAGTTTCCTTGTGCTATGATTTGGTAATATGCATGGGATAATTTTTATTCTTTTTTTCTTTATTTGCTTGAGTTTTATTTCCATTTTTCCTTCTAATCTTTTTTTGTTTTCTTGTCCATTCTCCCCCTCCCCTTTTCCTCTTCTCATTTGAACATTTTCTCCCCATTTCCCAATATCTACTTACATTTTGGGTGTATTTACTAAGAATTCTTTATAGGCTAGCATGTGGTCTCTTTTAGAGAAAGTCCTGTGTACTGCTGCATAGTATTCTGATGTTGTTGAGTAGAATGCTCTATAGATAATCTATTAAGTCCACTTGTTCAAAGTTTTGGTTCAACTTTGATATTTCTTTGTCAATTTTGTCTAGTTGATCTATCTGTGACAGTGGGATATTGAGGTCACCCACTATAATTGTGTTGGTTTTTATCTGACCTTTTATGTCCTGTAGTGTTTATTTTATGAAGTTGGGTGTGCCAGTATTTGGTACCTACATGTTTATAATTCTTATCTCTTCATGTTGAATTGTTCCCTTAACCAATATATATTTGCCCTCTTTGCCTCTTTGATTAGTTTTGGCTTGAAGTTCACTTTGTCTGAAAGTAGGATAGGTACTCCCGCATGTTTTCAGGTTCTTGTTGTATGGAATATTGTTTTCCATTCTTTGATTTTTCATGTTTTCTTGCTATTTTTAAGATATCTCTGAATAAGTGGTCACTGACATCAGCTCTATGCTCTAGTCCTGACAATCTGTCCTCAATTGTTTCTTCTGCTGCCCATACTTTTAATAGAATTTTTAATCATTTGGATTTCTTTTTGGTACCTTTTCATGGATTTTAATTCTTTGCTAAACTAGTCATTCATGTTTTGTATCATTTTGTTTCACTCATCTAGTTGATAATTTTGTTGAGTCCATTAATTTTTAGTTATATCTTCTTTGAGCTGAGCACAGTATTGATCTGGTTTTTTTTTTTAATTTCCTATTATCCTTTTGAATAATTTGGTTGTGTGGCTTTTGATTTCCTTCCCTTTGACACCCCATGGATCAGCTTTGGAAGAGTTGAGAGTTTTCAGAGGTATTTGTTGCCTTGCCTTCTCTTGTTTCTCATGTTTAGTTTAGTTTAGTTCAGTTCAGTTTTAGGTTAGTGCTGAGGTTTGTGGGTATTTATAGTGGAAAATCTTTGTCGCTAGGATGGAGATCTCTTCAGTTAGTGCCTATTTTTCAGTGATGCACTTTGGTTATGTCTAACTATACACCAATGCCTCTGTCCCAAGATTCAACCACCTCCATTAATTTGAGAGGGGAGGATGCAATGAGATTGGTTCAGCCCCAGTTCTCCTGGAATGGACCACAGTATTGCTAATGACACAAAGATAATCCAGATATTGCCATCCAGATAAAACTTATTAATAGCAACAATTATCTCACCCTGGCAATAGCAACTAAATCAACAGCAATAATGGCATCAAAGACAAACTGGATGTTGACATACCGTAAGAACCAATAATGTACCACCCTTAACCATAGAAAACAGATCTATAATTGTAGTATAAAAACAGACAAACCAACTATTGACATACATTAGATATCTACTAAATGCAACAACTATACTTCCACTAATAATAGAAAATAATTCAACAGCAATAGCATAAATTTAACTATCTAAATATTGATAAAGCTTAATGGTTATATTAGTAAAGACAGAGGGGTTGGGGAATGGGAGAATGAAAAAGAAAATTTTGAAAAATTCAGGAAGAGGAGAAAAGAGAAGAGGAGAAAGGTAAGATAAAGGATTCTATTAAGGAGTAAAAGGAAATTAGAATCATATATAAATAATAGAAAAGGATAAACAAGAAAAAGAAGAAAAAAGAGGAAAAGGAGAAAGAAAGAAAAAAGAGGAAGATTTAAAAAGAAAAGAAGGAAAAAAGGGAGAAAATAGAGAAATGGAAAATCCCTTGTGCTTAGAAAAAAAAAAACCATAACAAAAAGTTCAAGAAAACTGTTTTCTCTGTATTTTTGAATGAGTGGTTTCTTTCCAGGATCTGCAGTTTTAGCATCCAATAAGTCATAGTTTTCTCCACACAGCTTTATAGCTTGTGAGTTTGTGAGGTGCCCTTTTGTTCCAAAGCCCCCACTGTCAATTCACCCCAGGCTGTGACAACCATCCAAGCTGAGGTATGTCCTTGCCCATGTTAGTAGATGGGGAAAGCAATCAGACCTCTGATCTATGCTGGATGTAGGTAACAGGGCAAGGGCTCAGTTAGGCTTCTGTACTTAATGACAGCACTTTCAGACCCAGCCACTTCTGCAAGTCACACTTGCCAGGTCTGGCTTCTCACCATGAAGGGTAGAGCCCTGTGTCCTTCCTGGTCTGAGCATAAATCTCTCAGGATGTCCATGTCTAGCTCACTCCATGTCCATGACTGTTTCCTGTGGCTGTCTCTCATTCAGTCACTGGGGAAGGATAACACTTGGAACCCTCAAGTGAAGTTGCTTTTCAGTTGTTCTGAGGATCAGTATTAAAAGGTCAACCCCTTTCCAAAATGGTGCCTGATTGAACACTCTGGCAATACAGCAGGTACTGCACTGGATTCCTTCTCTGACTGTTGCCTGCCTTGTGAAAGGAGTCACTTTCAGAGTAAAACCCCACACTGTTCTTGCAGCTTAAAATAGCCATGAGCTTTTCTTCGGGCTAGTAGAGCTGGCCTGCTCCTTTGTTTCTCCCTGAAACTCCTGACCCTGGGAGCTTACCTTGTGTTTGTAAAGACAGGTTCCTCTCCCAAAAAGCCAGGTTGATCTTCCAGACTCCTTCATTGTTTTCTCTGTATTGTAGTCCATTTCTCCAGATTGTCTGAAGCATCTAATTGTCAGTTCCCTGCTGATACTGGGAGATCTACTTCTTTTTTTCCTTCTGCACCAAGTTGTTATTTTCCAGGTCTCTGGATTTCAGTTCCCTAAGAGGCTGTATTTTTCTGCTTATTACTACTCTACCAGTTTGGTTCTTCTAACTATCACCCATTTTAAAACAAACAGAAACAGGGATTCTCAAGGAAATATGCAAGATGAGCCTGCAAGACCTTGCCTTACCAGATAGCATGAAAGCTATGAAAGATTATCATGAAAGTCAAAATGACTCAGACGCCAACTGAAAAGGCTCCCATTTCCTAATTCAGGAGACACTGAATTCAATAAATAAAAGAATTGCAATGACTTGAAATTCACCGAATACTTCTAAACCCACAGATATATAATGATATTAGCAATTGGTCACCTACAAGAATGATAGTGTATCAATTCATTTTCTTGAAAATTTGGTAAGTGGAAGGTAAGATTCAAACATTTATCGTATCTCTCTTATGTGAATGGTACCACCAAGAAACAAAATATTGGATAAGGAAATATTTCTTCTATTTCTTTATACAATTAGTTTAGCAATTAGATGAAAAATTAAGCACAGTTTGAGCATCCTAGTCTAAATATAAACTCTGAAAAACCCCAGAATTCAAGACTTTTTGAGCATCAACATGATACCACAAATGGAAAATTCTTTTTTTTTTTTTCTTTTTTATTTGTGGGTACCGGGGGTCGAACTCAGGACCTCATGTGCCAGCAGGCGCCCTTGCCGCTGAGCAATATCACTGGCCCTTTTTTTGTATGTGAGTACCAGGAGTCGAACTCAGGACCTCGCACTTGCTAGGCAGGCGCTTATGCCGCTGAGCTATCTCACCAGACCAACAAATGGAAAATTCTGTACTTGGCCTCATGTGACTTGTTGAAGTTTAAAAAAACA
Source organism: Erethizon dorsatum (assembly GCA_028451465.1). Classification (NCBI taxonomy): domain Eukaryota; kingdom Metazoa; phylum Chordata; class Mammalia; order Rodentia; family Erethizontidae; genus Erethizon; species Erethizon dorsatum. Next base: position 29,635,488 of record CM051831.1, read on the forward strand.
GACACACTGAAAATATTCTATAAAATTACCTTTGGGATACACGTACAAGACCTATCAGGGACAAATGAATTTCACATTTATATTTGGTTTCCATCTTCAAGATATGTCATTATGTATATGCAAGTAAACCAAAATCCAAAACATTTCCTGCCCCAAGCATTTTGAGTAAAGGATGTTCATCATGTAAAAGATTAAAGTGTCACCAATTCCCAATGAATTAATAAATCTCGATATTGATCACCCATGGTTATTAACAGCAATTAAAAAAGAGTGAAAATTAGACATAACATATTGAGGAAGGAACACACAATCCCTGTGGTCTTATCCAAGGGACTACATCTGCACCTGGTCAAGACTCAAATTCAGGATGCCAGTTTGCAGGAAATACAGAGCGCAAAGGGGCATGATGAACTGCACCATGAGTGTATGTTCAGCAAAATTTAGACTGCATGTCAAATGCCCAAAATCATCGATAGATGCATTGTAAGGAAAAGAGGGAAAGAGAGAAACTGGAGACCAAAGGAGTTTAAAAGACAAATCAAAATTTTTTAAATGTACAAGATTTAATTAGAGTATATAGGGATGCACACTAGACAGGTAAAATCATAAAGAGATGCAAGATGATGTTTATCAGAAAAATACAAAGCAGCGATCATTTTTAAAGAGCAAAATGGTGCTGTGACTGGGGTGAAGAATGGGGAGGGTCTCTTGTGTGACTGCCAAGGTTTCTCCTTGGTCTGAATAGATTCGAGGGTGTTTCCTTTGTAATAATTCACTAAGCTATAATTTTTTCTTTTTTATTTTAAAGAGAAAAAACAATAAAAATGATACAAAATTTCAAAACAAGATAATAGGAAAGTAACAATGTTTAGTACATTGCTTATTGATATCTACAAAGTAGTTGCTCAGATTACAAGATATAGGCATGAAAATTTGATTAAACAATATAAGCACGAACCTTTCTTTTCAATCGACTTACAGAAATTAGTAGTATAGCTATCTTAACTATCATATATATATATATATATATATATATATATATATATATATATGCTTTTCCTTTGCCTTCCTTCTTTTCTCCTTTCTCCCAATCCAGTTTCTCTTTACTTTTTAACATTTTCTTCCCATTTCCTAATATCTATTGTACATTTTGGATCTTATTTACTCTTTCAGCTTCTTACACTAGGGAGACAATACAATGTTTACACATGTAAGACTGATTTATTTCTCTTATGAGTATGGTCTCAAGTTGCATCTGTTTACCTATAAAAGTCTCCAGTTTATCCTTCTTTATAGCTGAGTAGTATTCCATTGTATAAAAATACCACATTTTTTTAATCCATTCATCAGCTGATGGGCATTTGGGTTGTTTCCAAGATTTAACTATTACAAGTTGTGCTGCTATAAACATGGGTTCACATATATCACTGTGGTATGATGTTTTTAATTGTTCTGTAAAAATACCAAGAATGGGAATAGCTGGGTCAAATGGGACCTCTAATCCTAGTTTTTTGAGGAATCTCCATACTGATTTCCACAGTGGTTGCACCAGTCTACACTCCCACAAACAGTGGAGAAGGGTTCCTTTTCCCCACAGCCCCTCCAGCATTTATTATTGATTGATTTCTTGATGATAGCCATTCTTTCTGGGGTGAGATGGAATCTCAGTGTTTTTTAATTTGCATCTCTTGAGTGACCAATGATGCTGAACATTTTTTCATATATTTATTTGCTACCTATATTTCTTCATCTGAGAAGTGTGTATTTATCTCAGATGTCCATTTTTGGATAGGGTCTTTAAATTTCAGGGGGTCTGATTTTTTTTCAAATCTTTATGTGTTCTAGATAGAAGTCCTTCATCTGAGGGACAATTGGCTCAAATTTTTTCCCACTCTGTGGGTTGTCTTTTCACTCTGTTGGTGATTTCTTTTGAGGTACAAAATCTTCTTAATAAGATGAGATCTCAGTTGTTGATTCTTTGCAGTGTTTCCCACGCAGTTTGGGTTTTGTTCATGAACTCTCTGCCTACACTTGTGTCTTCAAGATTTCTACCTACCTTCTCTTCCAGTAGATTCAGTGTTTCTGTTTTAATATTTAGATCCTTGATCCATTTTGACTTTAGTTTAGTGCATGATGATAGACAAGGGTCTAGTTTTAGTCTTCAGCATGTGGAAAGCCAGTTTTTCCAGCACCATTTATTAAAGATGCTATTTTTCTTCCAGTGAATGTGTTTGTTCCCTTTGTCAAAGATAAGGTGGCTGAGTGTGCTTGTAGCTGTGTCTGCATCTTCTAATCTGTTCCACTGATCCTCAGGTCTTTTTTTTTTTACCAGTACCATGCCAATTTTATCATAGTAGCTTTGTAGTATAATTTCAAGTCAGGGATTGTGATGCCTCTTGCCTTGCCTTTGTTGCCCAGAATTGCTTTTGCTATTCTAGGTCTCTTCTGGTTCCAAATGAATTTTAGGAATGTTTTCTCTAGTTCTGTGAGGTATGCTAATGGTATTTTGATTGGGGTTGCATTAAATCTGTACAACAATTTTGGGAGTATGGCCATTTTCACTATGTTAGTTCTTCCTATCCATGAGCAAGGGATATGTTCCCATTTTCTGATATCCTCTTCTATCTCCTTTTTCAGAGTACTATAATTTTCAATGTATAGATCTTTAACTTCCTTTGTTTGATTGATTCCTAAGTATTTCATTTTTTTGGGTGCTATTGTGAAGGGTGTGGTTTCCCTAATTTCTCTCTCAATGAGTTTGTTGTTTGTGTACAGGAATGCTATTGAGTTTTGAGTGTTGACTTTGTATCCAGCTACACTACTGAATTTGTTTATTAAATCTAGAAGTCTTTTGGTGGATTTTCTGGGGTCTTCTATGTGGAGTATCATGTCATCTGTGAATAATGATAATTTAACTTCTTCCTTTCCTGTCCTTATTCCTTTTATTTCTCTCTCTTGTATAATTGCTCTGGCTAATGTTTCCACAACTATATTGAATAGGTGTGGTGATAGTGGACATCCTTGTCTCATTCCTGATTTTAGAGTGAAAGCTTTCAGGTTTTGTCCTGTTAGTATGATGTTGGCTGTTGGTTTGGCATAGATGACTTTTATCACATTAGGGTGAAGACCATCTATTCCAATTTTCTGGAGGGTTTTTATCATGAATGAGTGATGGAGTTTGTCAAAAGCTTTTTCTGCATCTATGGAGATGATCATGTGATTTTTGTCTTTGGCTCTGTTGATATGATATATTACATATATTGATTTGCATATGTTGAACCATCCCTGCATTCACGGGATGAATCCCACTTGGTTATAGTGTATAATCTTTTTAATGATTTGCTGTATTCTGTTTTCTAGTATCTTATTGAGGATTTTTGCATCTATGTTCATTAGGGAGATTGGCCTGTAGTTCTCTTTTTTGGTTGGGTCTTTCTCTGGTTTGGCATCAGGGTAATACTTGCCTCCAGGAATGAGTTAGGCAATATTGCTTCCCTTCCAATTACATTAAAGAGTTTGAGGAGTAGAGGCATTAAACCTTCTCTGCATTTCTTGTAGAACTCAGCCATGAATCTATCAGGACCTGAGCTTTTCTTTGCTGATATTGGGTTATTCAGAATTTTTATATCTTCTCAATTCAGCTTTGGTAATTCATATGTATCTAGGAATCTGTCCATTTCTTCTGTGTTTCCCATCCCATGAGAGTAAAGATTTTCAAAGTAGGTATTGATGATCTTCTGAATTTCTACCACAGGATCTGTAGTGATTTTACCCTTTTCATTCCTCAAGTCATGAATTTGAGTCTTTTCTTTCCTTTTTTTTTTTTTTTTTTTTTTGATAAGGTTGGCTAAGGGTTTATCAATTTTATTTATTCTTTCAAAGAACCAACTCTTCAACCCATTAATTCTTTGTATTGTTTTCTTAGTCTCCATTGCATTAACTTCTGCTCTGATCTTTTTGATTTCCTCCCTTGTATGGGCTTTAGGCTTGTCTTGCTCTTCTTTTTCTAGAAGCTTGAGGTGCAACATTAGGTTGTTTATTTGTGCTTGTTCAGTTTTCTTGATGTGATAATTCACTGCTATAAATTTCCCTCTTAGCACTGCTTTCATTGCATCCCATAAGTTCTGGTATGTTGTATCTGCTTTCTCATTTAGTTGTAGATATTGTTTAATTTCTTCTTTAATTTCTTCTGTGACCCATTGGTTGTTCAGGAAGGTGTTGTTTAATTTCCATGTGTTTATGGAGTTTTTGTGGTTTCTTTTGCCATTAATTTCCAATTTCATTGCACTATGGTAAGATAATATGCATGGGATAATTTCAATTCCTTTGCATTTACTTAAGCATTTTCTATGGGCTAGTATATGGTCTATTTTAGGGATCATCCCATGTGCAGCTGAGGAGGATGTGTATTCTGATGTAGTTGGGTGGAATACTCTGTAAAGGTCTATTAAGTCCATTTGCTCACAGGTTTGGTTCAGTTATGTTATTTCTTTGATGATTTTTTTTGTCTAGTTGATCTATCTCTTTGTGATAATGGGATATTAAGGTCCCCCATTACAATTGTGTTATTGCTTATTTCATTTTTCATGTCTATTTATATTTGTCTTATACAGTCAGGTGCTCCCATATTTGGTGCATATATATTTATGATTGTTATCTCTTCCTCTTGAAGTTTTCGCCTAACAAGTATGTAGTTTATCTCTTTTGACCATTCTTGGTTTGAAGTTCACATTACCTGCAAAAAGAATAGCTACCCCTGCTTTTTTCAGGGTTCCTGTTGCATGAAGAATAGTTTTCCATCCTTTGACTTTCAGTCTACGAGTTTCTTTTTGAGTTAAATGTGCTTCTTGTATACAGCATATTTTTGGATCTTGTTTCTTGATCCATTCTCCCAGTCTGTTTCTTTTGATTGCTGAGTTGAGGCCATTTACATTGATTGTTATATCTGATATGTATTGGCTTATCTTTGTCATGTTATTTTCCTGCTGTTGATTCCCTGCTTTTTCCCTCTGTTTAATTGCTTGCTTTGCTTGGTGGTTTTTTCCTGTTGTTGTTCTTGGAATTGTGGTCATTTTTATCTCTGTCTAGAATATCTTTCAGTACTCTTTGTAGGGTTGGTTTGGTGGTCATGAATTTCTTCAGTTGTTCTTTGTCATGGAAGTACCTTATTTTTCCATTAATTTTAACATAAAGTTTTGCAGGGTACATCAATCTGGGTTGGAAGTTGTTTTCTTTCTGGACTTGAAATACTTCACTCCAAGCTCTTCTTGACTTGATGGTTTGTGTTGAGTAGTCTGCTGTGATTTGGATGGGCTTTCCTTTATAGGTGATCTCTTTCCTTTCTCTAACAGCTTTTAATATTCTGTTCTTCTGCTGAATTTCTGGAATCTTGATTATTATATGTCTTGGTGTAGTTTTATTTTAGCCATGGCTCTTTGAATTTTTATATGCTTCATTTATTTGTATGTCAAATTCTTTATCCATGCTTGGGAAGTTTTCTGCCATTATTTCTGTGAAGAGTTTTCTTATGGTATTTGTGCTGTCTCCAGCCTTCTCATTGATCCCAATCAATCTTATGTTATTTTTCTTTGCATCATCTTGTAGATGTTGGATTGATTTTTCATGGTCTTGTGCTATTTTAGGGTATTTTCTTTCATGATCACTTGCTGCAATTCTGTCTTTAAGATGTGATAGTCTATCCTGTCCTTCATTCAGTCTGTTGTATATACTTTCAATGGAGGTTTTAGTCTCTTAGATTTCTGTTTGGATCTGTTCCATGGATTCTATTTCTTTCCTATGTTGGGCAATTTTTGTTTCCATCATTTTTCTAAGCTCATTTATTATTTTATCTGTGTCTTCTCTAATGTCTTTGATTTTAAGCATCATTTTTTTTGTACCAGAGAGATTATTTTCTCTATAATCTTTTCCCCTTGTTTTTTTCACTTCTGTTGCTATCATTTCAGAAAGTTCCAGTGTTTGACTTCCAATTTTGTCTATCTCATTGTGTTCTGGGCTTTTCCTAGGTGGGCTGGGGGTCTGGGGTTGCATTTTGCTTCTGTATCTTGCATTTTCTATTTTTTCTATTTTATTTTGTTTTCTGTGTTGATACTTGCTAACTTCTTATGATAGATAGCTTTATCACTAGTATTGAGGCTTCCCTAGGAGATGTCTGTTCTTTGAGGATGTCCTCTAAATGTAGGTGGTTCTTTATAGCTATCCCAAGAACCTACATTCCCAATTTGAAAAGGATGCAAAGTTACTATTTTGTTCAGCACCAAATCCTTTGGTACTATGACCCCACATTATCACAGCATTATCATGCAGGGAGAAAAACTGATTATAACATGTATGACATCCTGGCTAAAGCAGTACAGTTAGTAATAACAATAGTTTCAAGTACAGCTCAACTACTGACAAACTATGGTAATCATTAACCTGCTACTTCCAACCACAGGAGCAAACTCTAAAGTTATATAACAAAATCAAACATATGCCATGTACTTGTATGCAGTGATTTTCCCCTTAGTAGAGTGGTTTTACCCTTGTGCAGGGGGTGGGGAGTTAAGATGGGCAGGGAACAGGATAAAGCGATGAATGAGGTCAAATATAGTAGAGTCAATGTTGGAGGTCAAAGAATGATCACCCGAGTGTTGGGAAACTGGAGGACACAGGAGGGAATGAAACAGAATGTGAGTAAACAGAAAGGGAAGACACAGTGTTTATTCACTTGAAAGTTTAAATTCAAAAAGTAGTTGAGGAAGGATAGAAGGGGTATCAATAGAAGAAAACAAAAAAGAAACGTAGGAAACTTAAACAGTGAAAAAAAGGAAGAAAGAGAAGAAGAATGGAAAAGAAAAGAAGAAAAGGAGAAAAGAAAGAAAAAAGTAGACCCAAGAAAGAGAGGAGAGGAAAAAAGAAAAACAAAAACAGCCCCAAAACAGAAATAACTACAAAATAGAAGACAAAACAAAATGACTTCCAACCAGACAAAGAAGGGATAGCCGATCAAACAAGGGAGAATAAAAGTAATAAAATGCCTCTGGTGTTTGCAGTTCTGTGAGAGGTCCATGTCTGATGCCAGAAATGTGCTGTGTACTCCAGCCAAGTTTGCCATGGGAATTGTGCTGTGTATGGAGCTGATCTTGGCTTCTGAATGTGGGGGCTGGGGCTGGTCTTCTGTTGGTGGAGTCCTCCAGAGCCCAGCTGTTGGGTCCTTGGTGCTGCTTCAAATACTTCCACGATGCTGGTCTTGCTGATTAGTCCACACACCAGGGCCAGCTGTCCTGAGTCTCCGGGTTCCAGTCGGTCCTCCCACCAAAGGTGTGTGTGCACCCACACGCCTGGGGCCCCGCCTCTACTTTTTTTTATAATATTTTCTGCTGCTGTGTTTTATTTTGCAACCAAATATATGCATGGAGATATTTATACATACTGTGTGTACACATTCAAGTCTCTCTATATATGTGTATCTTTACGTATTACATAACTATCATCTGTCTGTCTGTCTGTCCGTCTATATACTTTAAAATGCATGTCTCCCAAGAAAAATATCTCCTCTTAATAGGGAAGAAATTTATAGAAGATTAAAAGAAATTTTTATCTGCTAGAGTGGAAAGGTAGAGCCTAACCTCTACACCAATAAACTAAAACCACTAAAGCTGGCATTCTAGAAATGGCATTCTAGAAGCTGAGGCTAGGGCCCTCCACAACAACCTGTGAGTGATGCAAGCAAGCCGTCCCTTGCCTATGGCTCTCCACCCTCATGTGTACTCCACTGGGTTCTGGTGTTCCCTCTGTCCCCAGCAATTAGCACAGTTTACACTTGAGCGCTCATCATTTTGACCCGCCCTAAATCTCGGCATCTGGACTCCATCACTCACCATCTGTGCACTTTCCAGGAGGATCTCCCAGCATCTCTCCAGAAAGCACCGGAAGTGGGTCTTGGCCACAGGCCTAACCTGTGACAGGTGGTCAAAGGACAGTCATCTGTCATTCATGGTCTCAAGGACCAGCATGGATCAAAACCGGCTACAGATTTATGGGGTATCTGGATGCTGTATTTTGTAAAGACAGAAAATAAGCAGGAGAAGAGGAAAGAGGAGGAGAGAGATGTAAGGATATGGAAAAGATGTCAACAGGATAAATGGAAGGGAGAAAATGTAAGAAAAAAAAGAACAGAGCAAAGAAAAAAAGAAGGTAAAAAAGTAGGAAAGAGAAGAAGGGCAACAGAGGATGATATAGGAGCACACATGGTCAGAGAGAACACTGCTTCTGAAAGGGTTTGCCATTATCCTTTAAACTGTACCCCATGTTATAGCTAAATAGTTACAGCATTAAATGAAATACACATGATCTTTAAGGGGGTTTGTTTCTCATTCTTATCTAAATATTTATTTGTGGAAGGGGTTTCCATAGTAACTTGGAAACAACAGAAATTCCCACCAACTCCAAAAAGACCAGAACATCTTCACACAATCATTTTGAGATTCTGGGGAGCCAGTGGTCAAACTGGGCCAGTAGTGACGTCAGCACAAAGGAGGCAGCCTCAAAATTAGGCACTGTCTTTCCATTGGGAAAGGCTGCACGGGAAGGAGTCTGGGGTTACTGACAAGTTTGGGGAGAAAAAGACCTCGAGTCCCCACAACTCTGCAGGGTTCTTAACTTTCTCCAAAACTAAATGCATTTTCTCACCAACCCAGATTATCTTGACTGGTTTTTAATCTTTCAGAATCTGCCAAGAATGGCCAGAAGCTCCACCAAAAGACCTGAGACCTTGTGTTCAAACTTGTTCCTGGTAGGAGGACACTAGGGATCAGGCAGGAGTTGAGAAGACACAATTTTGTTACTCATAATGAATTGCCAACGTTTGCAAGTGAATTGGTAATTTTATGTAGAAACTGAAGAGGAACTAAGACAACATCTAACACAACACCCCATTCCGATACTTAGTCTTCAGTGGGAGAGAATACATAGAAAGGGATAAAAGTCACTTGCATGTAACTCAATGCCTTTCTTCTTTGATGTTGAGCTCCAATTTGGGGTCTACCCTTAAGAATTTGCCCTAGATGTGAACATATCTTGCAAAGAAGTGGACTAGAATATAAAATCTGTAAGAATATAGAGTTTTATCTGTTCTACTTACTGTTAAACCTCTATTACCCAGAACAATGTCCTTGATGTAGCAAGCACCCATCATCTGTTTCCTGGGGAAAAAAAACGAATTAATAAATCCCATGTTTTATGTGTGGTTGTAGATCTGCTGTTTTGGATCTGTAAAAAATCTCTAAAAATAGGAAGTGTCTATATGGGCTTTCTTCCTTGCATAGCTTTGCCTCAGTTTCAAGGATTTTAAATGTTCTGCCTGTTGTATCTACTTCTGTCCCCTGCGTACTTACCCAAAACCTCTCTTGACTTCTGCATGTTGCCTGATCCTGCATCCTGAGTGCTGGCCTGGATGATTCTTGACTCTGCTTGGATTCCTGGCCTTTGTGCACTATGAGTACCTGAGACTGTATCTTCTATATTCTCCTCCTGCTTTCCTGACTTTTGCCAGATGTTGAGTAGGATTTTAATTTATTTTCAGAATAAGCCCAGACAATGTGAAATTGGGATTTGAAGTTGTTCAATGATTTTTCCAAGGTGACAGACCTAGTGGCAAAAGTAAGACTCACTCTCTGATCTTGTCCCAGACACGTGCTCATGACCACCCTGCTTTACTGCATCCTGCAACCACAAAGCCCGGCATGCATTGTTGGGGGGCATGGGCATGTCCCTCAGCCCTCACCCACATTCCTTGTGGCTGACTCCTATGTCAGAACAGGGTGCTGAGCCCTGAGCCCTGTAATACTGGTTAGCATCTGTGTAATAGTGGTAAGGAATAGAATGACTTCATGCCATGTTGCAAATATAGTTAATCTTGATTTGAGAAATTTTTTCTCAAATTGACCTAAACTACAATAAAATTGGAATGAGCTTAAAATAAACCACACATCAAATTACTGAAAGTGGAAATACAGTGCAACACTACAAGCTCTCATATTTAATCATATTATAGCTACAAAAGAGTTGCCTCTTACTCTCATCCCTTGAGATTTAGTGGTTTGACCAGATTTTTTTTTAATTTCTAACTTTCTATTTAAGGCAAGGCCTTCAAACTGTATACATGTCCCAGCACTTGAATTTTCTGACTTCTTCCCATATATCATGACTGATGCCATGCAGGAAAATAAAATCTTATTGGGAACATACTAGGTGCAGAAACCTGTTCTCAAAGCCTCTCAAAGCTCAGCAGACACATAACGCATCTATAGACGGAAAGTCTGTGAAAGAGGTTTTGGGGTTATGGTTGGGGGTAAGTCTACAAGATGATAATTGATCAATTCTTTGTGGAATGAGAGAGGTGTTAGATATAGGTAGAGGAAATAGCTTGTTGAAAAGTAAGAGAGTGTGATTAAGAGATGTATCCTGGGGTAGTGGGGAGGCCCCCACATGGTCTTCTCTCTGGCATCAACAAACATGCAATTCGAAGTTGTCTTTTTTCTTTTGTTTTATTTTCTATAAAAAAAAATGAAGGAGTTTGCATTGAATGGCCTCCCAGGTATCATAGAACTTAAAATCCTCTGGTTATGATCTGAAATCACACCATTCTAAATTGTCCCATTACCCGTTCAGCACATTACTCTGACTCTAACTATGCCATCAAGGAATACTTCATAGGTCACTGACTTATGACACAGACCACAAACCTCCTTTGGGATACAAGCTTGTGGTGTTGTCTCCCTAGAAATATTTCGCCACTGATCAAAGCCTGACAGCCATGAGCAGGCAGATTAACTCAGTCAACTCTGGGCTGCCTATTCAGTTCCTGGATTAGCACATGGCTTCTTTAGCTCATGACTGGTTCCCTTTTCAGGTTGTCTTAACACATCCAGTGGTTAGTCCTGGCCTAAAATCACATAAGCTTATGGCCAAAGGAAAGACAGAGCGGAGCAGGTATAGGGTCATCTATCTAGAGTAGAGGGACACGATAATTTTCTGGATTTCCCATGCATTATAAATTCTAGGAGGGTTGTTGTTTCTTAGAGCAAAGTTTTAACCCTTTGTCAGTTTGCAATTTGTTAGCTGAGTTTCTGCTAAGAGGGAAAAACATGTACTGGGCAGGAGCCAGCAGGTGGTCCCTGGCAGCTTAGGTACACCACATAGAGCCACCATAAGCCAAAGAGATGTTTCCTAAATGTGCTCCCTTAGCTTCCTGCTCTGGTTAAGATCTCTCTTATCCCCTGACTGACTCGTCCTTACCCCCTTCAGTCTACTGATGACACTGGTGGTGGGTAGTTATGTGCAAGATGGCAAGTAGGTCTCCCAGTGCCACTAATCTAAGTCACCCAGGAGGTGCTGCATGGTGAGGGCACACAGGCTTCACCATGGACACAGCTCCACACTGCAAAAAAAAATAACAGGCAGTGGAGCAAGACGGAGCAGGGCTGTGCTGCCAATGCTCAGGGCAGGGCTTCCTTAGCCCTGAGTCTGCCATAGGATAATAGATGAATTATTAATGATGACTTATCTCCAGGACAAAGGGAATGTGTGGGCGATTCTCTCCAAAGACAAGAGCACAAAAGACTGTGCCTTGGGCTCAGGCTCTTATTAGTGGCAGGTGAACATCTAGAATAGAGTAATGGAGAATATGTTTGATATTTTTCATATCACCTTTCAGCCAAACACTTAATAAGTACTGATTCATTACTTTTCAAAATATCCTTGTGCGGAAGGAAATATTATTTCTTTTTTTTTTTTTTTGCTGGTACGGGGGTCGACCTCAGGACCTCGTGCACCAGCAGGCGCCTGTGCCACTGAGCAATATCACCGGCCCTTTTTTCATATGTGGGTTCTGAGAGTTGAACTCGGGCCCTCACGCTTGCCAGGCAGGCGCTTATGCCGCTGAGCCATCTCACCGGCCCTATTTCTACACCCCTCCACACACACAATTGTGAAGATTGAGAAATTTAGCCATTAGAAAAGAATTTCTAAATGAAATATTTGCTCTTTCAAGCACTATTTGAGTACAACTTTAAAATTCAAACTATTTCTTTTTCTAAATAAGGGAAATGTTCATCATTCTAGGAAATGTTTAAGATACAGAGGCATTTGTTTTGATTCAGATTGTCAGAGCAAGAATGTTTGGGAACTCTTAGGCGCTCAAATAAATATTCCAGTGGATTCCCATTTATTATTTTCCTAGAAGTCCAATTTGAAAACACAATTTCACCATCTCACAGCCCCAAATCGTACTGGTATAAGCCCTCAAAATCATTTCTCAGGAACTGTATCCTGCATTTCTTATAATTGAAAATTAAAGAGAATTTGAGCTCGGTAGAGATGCTCAAATTGTTCCTTCCTTTTAAGGGTAGTGAGCATCTGCCTGTCCCATTGGCAGGAGTAGAAGAGAGGAGGACATCAAGGGGAAATAAAGAACTGGTACAAGGATGAAGATGAAAAGTCCGTGTTTCGTTTTATAGTTTTCATCACTGTCATGATCATCTTCATCGTCGTCACTATGAATTCTTTAGTGTATGGCATCACAATTCAGAAGTATCTTCATCAACATTGATTGCATTCCATAAGAACTCCACAAGATAAGCCCTGTGAAACTCTGCCTCAGTAAAAGACAAAGTAAATACCAATGACTTTCTTGGGAACTTGAGTGTATCAATTTGTAACTCTTTCTTTTCCCAGCTTGAGTGCTGAACAAACTATCAGGGAAAAACATATACTTATGGAATGTTTTCATGGTGTTGATAAAGTTGTTAGGGAACATGGCTTAGAATGGAGGCAACAATGGTCTTCTTAAAACGGAACTTGCTGTTAAGTAATCATCCCCACCTACACTTTGAACAGTCGCACTCTGCCCACAAAGGTAGGCGCTGTATTTATGGTTCAGAACAGTTCTGTACACAACTATGAAAGTATATCCAAAAGAAAGAGGAGGTGAGTTATACAGGTTCAGTTCCTCATCTCAAGCTCACCAGCTATCCCTGCCTCTGGGAGAGGTGAACAAGGGGTTGGAGGGAGGCCAGGTGTGTTCTGTTCAGGGACATCTCTTTACATGCAGGAAAATTCAAGTGAGGACACTTACTCTCTCCAAGCATAGTTCCTCCTCCATCTGAATATTCCACTGTCTTGTTTTGGTAAAGATTTGAAGATTCTTTTTTTCACCCTCTCTTGGCTGTTATGTTGGCTGGTTGAAATAGCTGATCTGCTCTGGTCGGTAGAGATGAATGCAGGGGCCTCTACCAATACAGTGATTCTAGCAGCCTATTCTGAAGTGTCTATAATGCAGTATACCTCTTTCCAGTATCTGCTAGGAACAGAGCTACCTTAGTGTGGCTCGTTTTTATAACTAGTTGGATCTCAAAATATTTATTATTTGTCCTGTCTCAAAGCAGTCCTCACCATTGGTTGTTCACAGTACAGAAGATAAAAGATAACTTTTTGCATCTGCCTCTCCAATTCACCATCCCTTAGTACCTGGAGTTATTCAGCCCCACCACTGAGTAACCTCTCTGCTGGCAAAGTTTCTTTGTCTCAATCCTGACTTTTGGATGTCTTTTCATCTCCATCCCTTCCCTTCTCAGGAATAGTGATTAACCTTTACATTCCATTTTCCTAAGTACATGAAACAGGCAATTTTAGATTCCCAAAATGTAGGAGCAAACTGGAGTGCCCGTCTAATATTAGCAACATGGATCCAGGACCCCTACAGTAGGTATTGTAAACTAGGTAGTCAGGTGGTGGACCTACTGCAGAGAGGTAAATGGGCTAGAAGGAGCAGGTACCTGGGAAAGTGTCAAAGGGTAGTGTAGACACCTGGAAAGACAGAGAGCTGAACTAGGCCATAGGAATGACCTGATGGACTCTGATGAAGCTGCCTGCCTTCCCTCTTCTTTTAAGGTCCCAGTGCCCTCTGCATACATCACCATTTATAAGGAATATTAAAAGGCCAACAGTGCAGCTAAACCCAGTTTCCAGGCAGTGAGGGTTCTTTCCCTTATATTAAAAGAAATAAATTCCAAAAGTCAAGTTTGAGTTTCTCTCCTTTAGCTTTTTTGAGTAAAACAAAAACTCAAAGATCACATTTTGCTCAGTGTTGGCCCCTTGGTCATGAGAAGCACCAAAACAGGCATTGCAAAGGGAGGACAGGAAAGGGATGAGCCCTTTTACCTGAGAGAAGATGCAAGAAAGGGTGTTGCGGTGAATCAAAAAGAAACTGGTCAATAAGAAAGAGAGACTGGAATGGGGAAAAGAAAGAAGGGAAAGGGAAAAAAACTGTATATGTATATAAGATGTTTAAGATAGATACACTACCAGTTTTACTTAGTTCATTGAAGAGGAAGGTTTGGGCCAATAATGTTTGGACAATTGAATGCTAATGTCTGGTATCCTGAATAACTAACTTAAAGAAAATAATACGTAATGCATTGACCATTGTTACCCTCATATTATGTTGTTTTGAAAATTTGTTCTTTTTTTGATTTGTTTTGTTTTTTCTTCTCTTTAAAATAAAAAAGAAAAAAGAAAAAAAAAGAAAGGGTGATGCTGTGTGGCAGTCACACTAACGCATGGTCTGTGGACAGGTGCCAGTCCACTAATTATTTGTTGGTGCCTGCAGAGAAATAACTTGCGGAACTTTCTGTAGGGAACAGCTGGAAACTTTCTGAGTATAAATGGTTAAAGTCTTCTTAGCATTTTGACAGAGTAATTTTATGACTATTGATACTATGGCACAGTTTTCCCAATCCTGTTCAGAGGAATAGCAGCTTTTCCTGATATGTTGGGGAAAAAAAGTTTTAGTTCCAGTAGCTGCAAATGCTATGGGATGAAAAATGATGTCTTTAACAAATTCTGGAAATGAAAGCTTTTTTGCAATAGTAAAGTAAGATTTTGTTTTTAGTGTAGGCTTTATTTCCATTTTGGATTCCAGAACCTCACTGGTACGATACTAAGTTGTACAGCCATCCCTGTGTGCAGTCTCTGTCCTTGTCCTATGTCAACTTTGATAAAGAACTCAATATCTCCTCATTCTCCTACCCCCAGATATCCAGTCACACAATGGTAGTTATTGCCAGACACCTACCTAACTATTCATCATTCCCTCCATCCTTTTCTCCTCCTTTATAAACTGAAGGTGATAACACATTTTTCAGTTTCCCTTGCAGCCAGCATAGTCATGTGAGTTAGCTCTGTTCAGTGACAAGTACCTGCCCCTTCTGGTAATCCTCTTAAAAGACAGCCGTTGTGTGCCATGCACTCCTTTCTTATTTACCCCACTGTCCATCCTGCCCTTGCAGTATCAATGTGAGAACTCTAATCCAGCAGCCACCTTGAGCTCAGAGGATGTGGCCATCTGGGTAGATGACATGGAAAGCTTCAAGGAACCTGCACCTGATGTCCAGAGCTGTGATCTCAGTCCTAAAGTGGTGCTCCAACCTTCATTACAGAAGAGGAAAGCAAACTTTCACTTTGTTCAAGTCACCAGATGTTTTGTTATTTTCTTTTATTCAGACAGGTAAAACAATGACCACTTTTTGGGAACAATTCTTGGCAAAAGTTCCAGCTCTGTTTTGTTCCCACTAGTGGCTGCTACTTCTCATCTGACCTGTGAGCTCTCTGCATGATTTCTTCAGCTTCCAGAAGGGGACTATAGCAATTTATACCAATCTTACTGTTCTTACTGGTATTACATTTCTTTCCCTCAAGAAACATTTCTGGACTTGCTACAAAATTTCCAGAGTTCTGGAAAAAATCGATTCTGGCTACTTTTACTAAACTTTGGTTACTTTTAAGGAGTGGTAAATTTTTGGAAAATTTCACTCTTTTACTTTTTCTATCATTGTTCCTCTAGCTCTTAAAAAAACAACAAAGAAAATGAAGCTCAGCTAGTAAGTTCTCAGGACAACCAAATGTGAATTGTCTTCAATTTTTGTGGGTTTTTTGGGGGGTGGAGTTAGCACTGAGGATTAAACCCAAGGTCTCATGCGTCCTATGTGAGTGTGGTGCCACTAAGCTGCACCCCTAACCCTCGCTTTCACTTTTGAAGCTCTTCTCACCCCAATTTAAATTGGTGTCTCATAGTTTGAGTGTACTGGGGGGTCCATTATGGGAATAAAGAGTTGGCTTCAGTGAAAGGGATGTGGGGCTTGAAGAACACAAACTGAGATGATGTAGGTTGAGGTGAAATAATGTTGTAAATGGAGGAACAACTTAGAGCCTCCCAAGCCTTCTTCTGAAATCTGAGTGGAAACCTTCCTGACCCCACAACTCTTACGTTTGGCATGCACCTAAACTCAGTACCATGTGAATGACACCAAGGTCTGCCACTGGCTGCAGCAGTAGCCAGGGTTCCTCCTCTCTTGACTCTAAGGGTTGAATGCCTGGATTGCTGAGCACTGTGAATCCAATCTGGAGGAACAGCTTCTGTAGGCCACTGCCATTCTAGAACATGATGCTCTGGGGCTCTCTTGTCAAAGCAAAGTCTTTCACCTTTACAATATATATTTTTGTCACCTTTACAATTTTGAGGCTGCAAAATGTGGGCTTTTGCTGGTTCTTGTGTTGTCTTCAGGCCATCTTTTCTACTGTCCTCTTCTGAAATACTTGGCTCTTTATTGCTAGTGTTTTCAGCAGCCAATTTCTCCTCTGTTCCATCCTCTCAGGTTGCAACTTTACTGGAGCTTCCTTTCTGGCCAAACACAAAAGATTTTAAATCATTCTGTTGGGCTCTTTGCTCTTGATTCTCAGTATAAATCTGGCTAAAAGCCCCCAATAGTAGCCATTGCACCACCTCAACATTAGACTGCCTTGAAATTTCTTCCACAAGATGAGTTAGTCCACTGCCTTTAGTCTCAGGCAAAATCTTAACATGAGCAAAATGCAGACAGATTTTCTGCCAAAGTATAATATACATGGTCTGGAGTCCAGCAGCCAATGCAGTACTTGTTCCTAATTTAAACCTCTTGATCCTGGTCTTTACTGGCTGTATTTCTATCAGCATTCTGGTCTTCTGGGCTCTGACCAGAATCTCCCATTAAGTACAGTTTAAAGCATTCTAGGGCTGCTTCTTCTGCCAGCATCACCAAACCATTCTAAACTCTTCCCACAAGCCAGTTCCAAGGCTCCTGAGGAATGTCACCATTATCATGCTTGGTCAATGCAGGATTAGTTCCCTCTAGCATACTGGGAAAGGCCGACACCACAGGGGTGGCGGTGGAAATGCCTCTGGATGGGCAAGTCTCTTCCTCTGGCAAAATAATTTCTGTAGAGTCTAGGAGCTCAACATCCTTAACCTCGACAGGATCCTCCCAAATACCTCCAACATTCTTTTCTGATCAGTGCCTTCACCTTTACTTCAGATACCCTTTGCGGCTGAAAAATAAACCTATGCTGTATTTCAGCCAATTGAATTATGACGGCCTGTGTTTGGGTTTCTGAAATCTCAGCCCTGCAGCTAAAGGAGAGGAAATTCTCTTTCAGGATACTTTTAGAAACTTTTAAAATTTTTATATGTCTGGAGCTGGGAATTTGAACCTTTGAGATCCTTATTTTCCTTTATTAATTTGTTCTTACAGTTAGAAGACTTTAGAGTTCCTATGGACATTTTGAGCTCATTGTTTTCCCTCAATAGTTTGTCCAGGGATGTTAAAAGCAACCAGCCAGCATCTTTATATTTCCCACTCCGCCAAAGATATTCAATTTCATATACAGAGTTGCTAAACTCCTTACATTTCATGAAGTGGTGGATTAGAATAATCAAATGCACTTACATCACGTATTACCTTAAAAAGTTCACAACAAGGACTATCAGTATTACCCACAGTACTACAAGGAGAGATCATGGTGTCCTTAAGTGTCACCAAATTAGAGTAGTCAACTCCAGGAACCCTTAAAGCCATTAATAAATTTCATCTTTACAATTCTGTTTCTTTAGGGCTGCTCCTGGCACCAAAATCTCTATCAGTCAGTGTTTACTAGAGAAACATTTAATCCAAGGTGTACAATATATAAGAATTCATAAGACTGGTTCACAATGACTACCCACAGAGTCAGGTGTGGAAGAGTGCAAAAGGATTGTCTGTGCACTGGAGATCTAAAGGATCCGGTGGAAGGCCTGGGGCTCAGTGTAGTGTCTTACGTGAGTCCATATCCGGAGGCCAATGGGTCTGCAATGAAAAGCTGAATAGTCCATGCTGGAGGCTGAAGGGTCTGCACTGGAAGCCAGGAGATGATGTCCAAGGTCAAGGCAAGGACTGGAGCTCCTCAGAAGAAACAGAAGCCAGCTTTCCTTCTTTGTTTCCTCTTTGTACCATTCAGGCGACAAGCCACTCCAGGGTGGGTCATCTGTGTTCAGTAACAGAGCTATGCTGAACTTCAGCCACACTCAGAGCTGTGCTGATCCAATTTAGTTGGACATTTCTTACCGAAATTGACACAATCAGTTAATTATCACACCTACTAACCTTTTATGACGCTATTTCTTTCACAACATTTATCCTTTTCTAACATTTTATTGTTCGTTTTTCTTCTTTGCTTGGTTGTTTATTGTCTGTCTCCCTTACTTGAATGAAAGCTCAGTAAGGGCAGAGACCTTGACTGCCCTGTTTTCTGTTGTTTCCCACTATCACGAGCTGGGCCCTGCATGGTAGTTTTTCAAAAAATACTTGTGACCTTCCCCCCACTTCCTCTCTGTATTACGTACACATACCAGCTCCCCGGGATGATTGTAAAATTAATGCAAACATGTACTAATAAAATAAAGTAACAAAAAAGTGCAACATTTATTGGTTATCTAGTAACACCATGTCAAATAACAAAGCAAAGATATTCTTTTTTTCTTTTCTTTTTTCTTTTTTGTGGGTACCGGGGGTCGAACTCAGGACCTCACGCTTGCCAGGCAGGCGCTTATGCCGCTGAGCTATCTCACTGGCCCCAGATTTTAATTTTTGCCAATTGACAAATATGAAATTGTACTTCATCATGTTTTTTATTTAAATATAGTCAAATGTAGACCTTTACTTTTTTATTTTTATTTATTTAATTTTTTTTGTGGGTTCCGGGAGTCGAATTCAGGACTTTGCGCTTGCCAGGCAGGCGCTTATGCTGCTGAGCTATCTCACCAGCCCAGCAAAGATATTCTTAACAGCAAGAAAACTGAGGTGACAGAAGGACACAGCCCTACTCTGACCCGGCCACACCACAGGCCACACCATGTCTTGCTTTCCCCAGTGTGATTGGACAGTGATGCCTATGATTCCTTGAGGTCTCCTTGAAATTCCCCAAAATATATTGGCAGGAACACCTTCAAGCAGACCTCAAATCTATTCACCTTTACTGTTCAAGTCAGCCAACACCAGGCATAGGAAAAGTGGAGAACTAGGAGAAGACCAACATGTGCAGTGGAGCTTTGGGGGTGTTTGCTTTTTTGTTTGCTTTCTGTTTTCTAGAGTAGTAGATAAGTTTCTTTTCTTGAAGATAGACCCACAGACAGATATCCTGTAAGTTATCATCAGTCACTTTACATACTACTTATGGTTCTGAATCAAATTTATCATCCCTATATTCATTCTTCTTTTCAAAAGGTGTCTAATGTGTCTAATGTAATTTCATCCTAAGATATTTCATTTCTAACTAAATAACACACTTTTGTAGCAAGACTGTCGGGGGACAATTATGACTTGCCATTTTGGTCATGTATGATTAGATTCATTAAAAAGGAAGTTTTCTGCTGTTTATTTTTTTGCTCTTTCTATTAGTATATATTTGTGATACATAATAAGTACATTCATCTTGGGGAATTGGTACATATATACATATAGCATCTGAATGGAGCAGCACCCAAGGGAGGTCTGTTCTAGACATTTGAGAGGGCCTTTACTAATGAAGCTGCGATCTCCCTATCCAAACTGTGTGTCTTGGAGACAGAGCCCATACTTGGATGGGGAGGTGAGACCAGAAGTTTAATACTCGCTTGTCATAGAATATTAATGTGTGTAGCCACAGTGAAGGGACTTCTCTTCTGCTGCAGCTGCCTCCTCAAGCCTGGCCTGCAAAATTCACATGAGGTGTGGAGACCAGGCATTCTCCATTGGCTGTATTTTTTCTTGTATTTCTATAGTGGCAGATCTCATTTGGCATTCCCACCTGGACTTTCTTACTCTCACTTTTCTTCCCTACTGGAGAATTGCTTGTAGACAGATTTTAAAACTGTATGACAGCCAGTTTTCTTTTATTGGACTCTCTAATAGCAAGAAAAAAGATACTATTGTAATCTCTCAGACAATGACTGCTCTCTGAAGGTATCATAACATGGACGCATAAGCCTGTGGTTCACACCGAGTATACAAAATATAATTTATGTAGAACACATAAAGGTGTTTACTGGTGTACCGATGCTCTCTGCCAAGTAAGAGTTGGGTTAACGGAGAGATGGATTCATTCACTGCATAATACCCACAGAGTAAAGATTCCAAGAAATCCTTCTCTAAAGAAATCCATTTAATGTTGATTAATCTGATATCTCACAAACTTACTTGGTGACTGGAATTGTTTTAGTTTTTGCTTGACAGACTAGTACCCAATTGGAAAATGCTGCTTTCATTTCAGCAAAATCTGTGGAGGAATTCAAGCCACAAGGTCTAGAGGTTCTATTGGCATTGAGAAGATAGGGACCAGGAATGCTAAACATCACGTAATATAAGGATTGGTCTTTCCCACATTAAAAAAAAAAAATCACACCACTTAATGGACATGGCACTCCTGTTGAGTACAAAATAATTTAGATTTTAAGAGTTATAATCTGGGCCAAATTTCTCATAGTACAGATGGAGAAACAAGCTCAGATAGAAGAAAAGACCTGTGCAAGTTCCCACAACTGTGCATGGTCTGAGGTTATACTGGAACCCACATTTCTCTTTCCTCTAGTTTGTGCTCATCTTTTTGTACTGGATTGATGAATGGTTTTTTTGAAAAACTGAAGTACCACAGGAGAAAAAAACAGAACTAGTTCCTATTTTTCAGTGGCCATATGCCAGGCTATTTGCAAATCCTGGCTCTTTTCTGCCCCATCATAGTTTTGACATAAAGATCACTGACTCCATTTTGCAGATGAAGAAACCAAGGCTTGGAGGACTTTGATAAAATTCTCAAGGTCACAGAGTGCACGGAAAGTAATGGAGCTGGAATCAACCTGGTTTTTGTCTGACTTCAAAGCCTGAGCACTTTCCTTCAGGTCATTCCACCTCCCAATCACCAGTTCTTGCTCTCAGAAATTGGAAACACAATGAAAAAGGAAAGAAGGACTTGTTTTCTGCGACAAAATCCATTTCCATTTTAGTTACATGTCTGTGGTTCAAAAGTAACAGAAATCAGCTCAAGTATGCTTAAATAAAAATGAACATTTGTAGGGCTGGTGAGATGGCTCAGCGGCGTAAGTGCCTGCCTGGGAAGTGCGAGGGCCCGAGTTCAACTCCCGGAACCCACATACGAAAAAAGGGCAGGTGATATCACTCAGAGGCACGGGCACCTGCTGATGCGTGAGGTCCTGAGGTCAACCCCTGGTACCCACAAACAAACAAAAAAAAAACATTTGTAAGGGAATACTGGAGCTCATGGAATCTAAGGAGAAGTTGCACAACCCAGCTGAACAAGGGCAGGAGGTGGTAATTTCGCATGAACACACCTTGCGGTGCCCTGTGTCAGTGAGTCTGACTCATTCCCAGTTCCCAGCCCTGTTCTCAGGTCCATTCTTAAGAGAGATAATAGCTCGGACTCAGTAGATATTCACCTCGGTCCAGCCAGTTGTGTCTACTGGGTTAGGATGACCCAGTTGATAGGCCATTAGCATCCTTGAAAGTTACCCACAACCCATCTTTGGCCCCATCATGAGGCAGTTGCATCCTTCATATCCCCCAACAGCATACCTTTCCATGATTTCTTCAAAATATTGTCTACCATCTTAGTATCCATTTCCTCCCCTCTACACTTTCCTTGCAAGCAAATTCTCCTTACTCATTATAATACATCCTTTTGATTGATAAGGTTTAACACTGCACTCTTCTAAGAGACCTTGCACTTTAATAGAACATAATGCAATGTGATGCAGCAGATATGGATGGAACCCCCTGCACATTGAGAAGTCCTGGATAAAGAATTGTCCCATCCTTCCTTGAAAGGGTTCAAAGATGAAACTTTGCCCTGTATAAACATATAACTAACAGACTTAGCCAAATAAATGGGGATGTAACTGTGGAAAGGAGAATTAGGGGAAGGAAGTAGACTTGAAGGAAGGTATCCTTAAATCATACCAAGAGGCAACTGATTGTCTTACTTCCCAAG
This sequence comes from Erethizon dorsatum, assembly GCA_028451465.1. Taxonomy (NCBI): domain Eukaryota; kingdom Metazoa; phylum Chordata; class Mammalia; order Rodentia; family Erethizontidae; genus Erethizon; species Erethizon dorsatum. Next base: position 29,657,874 of record CM051831.1, read on the forward strand.
TTGTCAGTAGGTGTCCCATGAGCAGAATCCATGAAGCTCACACCACCACAACAAACTCAAAGGACAATCTCATGGGCGGGGGTCAGGGTAGGTATATGGGGAGAGCAACAACATCTAGGCAGGCCCTGGGAAACAAAGGGATGTCACCCAACAAAATAAATCTTATGGCCAGTACTATAAGATTAGGAAGATAGTCCTTTGGAGCCATTAGGTCCGTATCATGGAACACTCCATGGTAAAGGCCTTGTCTCTCATGGATGCCTGCCAGGATGTCTCATCCATATCCTGTGGGGAAGTGGAGAAAAGTGGGAGCAAATTTCACTCTGATCAGATCTGTGACATCTACAATGGAAGCAAGAACCAGTGTCCCAGGACTAGTGGTCTTTGCCTTGTATCCCACAATGGCCCTTCAAAAATCTCAAAACTTCCCTCTGCACGGCATCTTGACTACTGCCCTTATCCTCTGTCATTTCTCCTGAAACACCACTCGCTGTGGGCTTCTGCAAGGCATTCAGGGAAGAACCTGAGCTGGGCTTATTCTACTGAGATAGGACTGTGATCTAGACATGAAGCTTTCCTTATGATCTTCATTTAAGAAAAAGGATTGGTGGATTAATGGTCTGAGTTGTTTACATCTGATGAAGTGCTTTATGTTAAAGTGTTCATGACTAATGTTCACATTTCTTTTGAAGTTTAGGTATTTCATAATGATATTCCTCAGCAAACTGCCTGTTTAATTTCATCTCAGTGCCCATAACAGGCAGTGAGGAAGATATGTGAAGTTGGGGGTTTTTCACAGGACATTTAAGAACAGACCACACGAGCAACTGCCAAATTTGCTTCTGTGACAAGGGACCACTGGATGCTGGGAGGGTAACTGGAGAAGTTTTGGAAGGGTGTATTCTGTGTAGGAGTTAAAGAGTCGGGCAAGGTTAGTTAAGGCACTGCCTGCCACCTTAAAAGTCAAAAAGATATAGCTCAGCTCCACACTTTCCATGACTGCAAGCAAATTTATTTCTGTATTCCCTCCCCACACCATGATATAGCTATAATTATCCTTTTAAAAATTCTTTAGTTAATTTGATTCCACTGTGGTTAAAATCATGCTTTGTATGATTTCAACCCTCTTGCATGGATTGGGTTTTTTATGGTTCAAACATGATTTATTTTGGTGAATTTTCAATATACCCTGAATGTGTATTCTGCTGTTGCTGGGCAGAGTATTCTGTAAATTTTAATTACGTCAAGTTTGTTGATAGTGTTGTTTAAGTTTTCGATATATCAAATTTTTTGTGTACTTTCCTTGTTGTGTCCGTTACTGATTTTTCTGTTTCTATTGGTTTTGCATTATGTATTTTTAAATGCTATTATTAGGTATATATACATTTAGGACTATTGACTTACTGATGAGTTGACTCATTTATCATTATCAAAATTCTTATTTCTCCTTAGTTGTGTTCCTTTTTCTGAAGTCTATTTTTATATTAATATAGCCATTCTAGCTGTCTTATGATTAGTATTTGCAGGGCACATATTTTCTATCCTTTTATTTTAATTTATCTGTATCTTTGTATTTAAATTTGGCTGCTTATAGAATATATTTAGCTGAGTCATCTTTTATTTTCTAATCTATCTGTGTGTTTCAATTGGAGTGTTTACACCACTTATATTTAATGTATTTAATGTTTATGTTTAAATTTATTATGTTGTGTTTATTTTCTATTTGTTCTGTATATTTCTTGTCTCTTTTTCCCTCTTTTTTATCATTTGAGTCCTTTTATGGTTTCATCTACAATATTAACTAACTTTACCACTTGTCTTAATTTTAAAGGGATAGTCAAAGTTCTCAATCAACATTTTAAACTATTAGAGTCTACCTTCAAACACTATGCCATTAAATATGTAATCTAAGCACCTTTTGACAGAACATGTTCTTTGTCCCCCTCCCCCATCAATCTGTGCTATTGCAGTCAGTCCTTTTATGTCTACATAGGTTATATGCACAACAAATTACTAGTTTTGATTTAAAAGTCAAGTTTTTAAAGAAAAAAACTTTCAATGGAAATTTCTCAATGTGCAGCATGAGCCACCAACTCAGAAAAATGAAAGACAATATTCAGGTACTATTTTGAGCAGGTCAAACAATGTGCATCTGTGGCCCCATGGGCCACAGATATTATGCTGAGTATATCGTTCTGTGGCCAGGGCTATTATATTGAGCATATCTCACTTGCCCATATAAGAGACGAAGATTGCCATACATGACTAACCCCTCACAGCTGCTGCACAGTGTCCCTTGGGGAGACACCTCCTGGCTTAGTCAAATTTTCCATGCTGAAGAGCATTCAGGTGCTTCCACGCCTTTGCTATTACAAACAGAGCTACAATGACCATACTTGTCCAAGCCTTTCCACTACAAGTGTACATACTGAGAAATGGAATATCTGATCAAAGTGTAAGACGGCTTTAAACGTTTATAGATAAAATCCAGTAATTCTTCAATGTATCTCTAGTTAGTTGTCTCTCCTCCAGTTAAAGGTGTCTGCAGGCTGTTCATGGGAGTTTCGAGGCTAGATGTTCAGAATTTCAGAACTTTCTACCAATAGTAACGTTGCAACAATGTATAGAGCACTAAATATTTTGCTTTTTTAAAAGAACCCTGTAGCCACCATTGCTTAAATGTCTGTTTGCAGAAACAATTTGTAGGCAACCTTCCTAGATGTCCTCTGTGAGGGTCCAAGACAGGGGAATGCATAAAATGATTTCTTCAAGTAGATCTTAAGATTTGTGCTTTAGGGCCGGTGAGATGGCTCAGCGGTGTAAGCGCCTGCCTGGCAAGCGCAAGGTCCTGAGTTCGACTCCCGGAACCCACATACAGAAAAAGGGCTGGTGATATATCACTCAGCGGCACGGGCACCTACTGGTGCACGAGGTCCTGAGGTTGACCCCCAGTACCCACAAAAAAAAAAGGATTTGTGCTTTATAGGGTAAGATCTCACGAAGTCTACTTCTACCTAATTAGTGATCACTTCTCTAATTCTGTCATTTTTATAATACAGTAAATAAGATATTTCTTCTCGGAGTGACTTTAGATACCATGCAATTCACCCCTCTCACTTTCCAAATGAAAAAATAAAACCCAGGATTCCAGAGAAGAATGACTTGTTCAGGTAGTTTTACTAAATCATATTTGAAATCCAGGTCTCCTGATTCCCTGTCCAGGTTATTGATCTGGAGAGAAAATAGCCCAAATACAGAACCTTTGAGTTGGAAGTGATTTCAGGAAATCTTAAATATCATACTTGTCTTAGATTCTCATGATATATAGAAATCCTCTTGATATAATATCTGATGTTTCTTACAGTTACAGTTTAAGCATGTTCTTTGAAAAGGCAGTTCAATTTGTGAAAAATATATGCCATTATCCGAGAGCTTTGATATTTAGAAAATCCCTTTAAAGTGCTGAAGTCTACCTTATAATTGTTACCTCTTGAATCTTCCCACTATGTGCTGCACAGATGAATCAGATTCCAGACTGCTTTCCATGCCAGTTCTCCTCCTTTGGATATTGTATTTGTCAATGTCTCTCATAGAATGTCGCCTGCAGAAGAGGACAAGCGTCCAGCTGTGGTCTGATGGATGCAGGGTACAGCGGGGCCATCATCTGCTTTGATCTGCTCTTTATACTTCTATTAATAGACTCTCAACGTGTTTGGCTTTCTTGGCAGCTGCATTCCTGGGCTGATGGTCAATGGGAACACCCCTTCTTCTTTTTCATTTTTTTAATTGACAACTATAAAGCTAGACCCCCTTCCTCATTTGTTCGAGTAATTTGTTGTGGAAATGTACGTGTTAAAAATTCTATGTTTCTGCTTTTGGCTAAATATTCCCGTCTTTTGAGAATGTTTGAAACCTCACATAGATTTGATAAATAGCCCTTCTGTCCTTCTATAGAAATCACTGAAGAAGACATAGCAGGGCATCGTGGGAGAGGGAAACAAATGATTTTGTCCAAATTGATTGTAACTGTGAATACACATCCATGTAGTACTCAGACATGGCCCTTATTTCTCTGTTGCTTTTTGTTTGTTTAAATATGACTATCACGAAGGACTATTAAATGTCTTTTTTGAAACGAAGATACTCTATACAGCTTTGGCATCCTTACTGTCTGGTATCCATTTTAAAAAGAAGATAGAGGGTTAGTGCTACATGGCCAGTTCTTAGTGAACCCATGCAAACTCTTAATGATCATCTCTTTATAAATATTAACTTACAAATCTGCTGAAGGAAAATAGTTAGGGCACCCAATGCCAAAAATATAATGCCAAAGGCAGAAAAATGTAATTATTTTGGAAGCAAAAGAAACCAATGTTCTTCCAGCAACTTGCTGTTTCAAACTCCGCTGATGAAGGCTGATGCCCAGAATTGTGTTTAAGGGAGAAAGAACACACAGATTGTTTAAGTCAAAGGGTTTGGAAGGTCTTGGGAGGAGAGGCAGTGGCGTCTTTGTGAGAGATGCAAACACCCTCTAGGAAAGCCAGAGACAGGCTGGGACTGGCACCAACACTGCCCTTCCCAAACTCTGCCCTCCCTCCCTTCCTCCCTCCTTTCCTCCCTCACTCCCTACCTCCCTCCCTCTCACTTGTCACCATTCTGCCTGCAGCTCTTGGAGTCAACTCTAGCCTTTTTAATAAGACAGTTTGGAAGAGAGACAAGGCTTTTCAGTATGCTAGATAAAAATAAAAATGTCAGTGATCAGAATTTCCACATATGGTCTCAAATGATAGATGAAATTTAAAGCTGGCAATTGTCCTGAGCTGGGAGGACACAGGCCATAGAGGCTGGAAGGAGGTTTAGGGTTTTGCTTTTTTTTTCCCTTCCCAAGTGATAATGGACAGCCCCAAAACACAGCACGTTCTTTCCTTTTTAAGGGCAGTGAAGGTTGGCAGGCCTTGTGCATTAGCAGCCGACCTGTTCAGAGGCGTTCTGCAGGCCCCTCCTCCACTGCTGTGAATAGGTTTTCCCAAAATTCCAGGAGGGAGTCCTCCGCAGACCGCCCATCTGTTCTCAGGCATGCAGGGAATCTGGGTAACAATTACATTTGGGAATCACCTGTCAGAGCTCCGGAAGAGAGACCATACTTTTACACACCAAGCCCTTGGAGATTTTTTTTTTCTCCAAGACAGTTCTGCTTTGGGGTATGGTGAGAGATTAGGAGGAAAGATGAGAATGGGGAGGAAAGGATTTATATCTCAGCTGAGAAGGGTCAGAACCCAAGAAAGATTGGTTTTTGCCCTGACACAAGTAGATGAACACATTTCCAAGGCCAAAGCTCATGGAAACACCAATCTACACAGTGGAGCTCTGGGTGTAAATCCATGAGACCCAGGCTTTTCCAGGATTGTGCTGTGTACTGGGGCAGAAACATCTGGAGAGTTTGTTAAAACACAGGTTTGGAGCCTGACACCAGGGTTTCTGATTCATCGGCCTGCGGCAAGGCCTGAGAATTTGAAGGTCTGCTGAGATCTCGGGTGACGCTGTGCTGCTGGCTTAGGGGCTAAACTTGAAGAACCTCTGGTCTAGACCGCAGACCACTCCGAAGAGCCCCTAGCAGCTTGGTGGGCATGCTTGGGAAGTATTATCTCCGGGCATGACTTCGGGACATATTTAGCAAAAGGCGACATCAGGGACTGAACCCAGACTTGAATATGCTCCATGAATAGAGAGGGGGAAATCAAGAAGAGGAGCAGTCAGACATCACAACCTGCACCTTTGAAAGTGACACTGGGATTTAAGAAAATCCCATAAATGCTAGGAGCATTTGATGGTATCTATAAACCAGTCCTGGCCTTACAGATCCGTCATTCTCAGGAAGTTCTATCAGAGAGAGGCCAGGAGCCCAGCCCAGTGGCTAAGAAAGCTCCTCCCTGCACATGCCCTGTTGAGAGCAGTGAGCAGCATCTTCTCTCTCTACAGAGGTCAGCTCACCACAGCACCTTTTCCTATTAAAGAATTCTCCAGCCAAGAGCTCAACTGCTGAAAATAGGCTTACAACACCGACCACAAAGACAGCTATCATGCTTGGGAGCTGAGGAGGGGGGTCATTTGCCTTTATTGACCCAGTAAAGACTTGACTTAGTCCTTGTTTTGCCAGCAAGGCAGATGGGTGTGCAGGGGATGTATAGTTCTTTCCCAGAAGCATTGTACAACCAGCAAATTCATGATGGAGTCTATTCTCTTTCTTAGCGTCACTCTGGTCATGGCCTCATTAATTTTGCAGTCGAAGTTGCTGAAAGTGTTAACATGTTAGCAAGGGTCAGAGGGCTCTTAGATCTTTGAGTCAAGATTAGCAACTGAATTCCTTAGCGGAATTACTTCATAGCCAGAGGCACAAATGTTTGGAGAACTTGTACTTTCAGCCCACTCTCCCTTCTGGTCTTCTGGTTTCACTAGTATGAAGTCCAAGTTAGTCCACACTATGAGGAAAAACAAGTCCTAACTCAAAATAGGAGTAGAAGAGTAAATTCTGGTTTCTTGAGAAAGGTCTTAAGGTTATTTAACAAGTTTCTATTGAGCAATCATTATTTGCCAGGCACTGAGAATATACTGATAAATAAGACAGGCAAAATTTAGAGTTTTGTACCAGGGGCATAACTTAAACAAGTCAGCCCATAAATCATGAATTATAGCTGTGGTAAGTGTCGTGGTAGAGAACAAGGAAACAGCAACAGCGGACACAACACTTTAGTTTTCCAGACAGGTCTTTGCTGAAGTCTGGACTTTGTGCCCAGGCAAAAAGAATTTGAAGTGAGGTCAGAAAAGACCTCAGAAAGGTTTAAAGAGTGGGGAAAAAAAAGTAAAGAAAATTAAGATAGCTCAAGAATTTGAGTCAAGTGACTTGCTCTGTCAAAGTATGTGCCTCTTCGTAGAGGTTGGTGGCTTCCCTTCTCCAGCCAGATGCACACATACATCCTGAGTGCCTGGCTAGAGGGTTTCATGGATTAAAACAACAACACAGACCTATTTCCATAGCGTGATTCTGCTTCTTGGGGACCTTAATTCAAAGAAAATAGAACATCAGATCTCAAAGAAATAGTTTAAGATTCTAAAGCAATTCTTATGCTGTGAGTATGAAGGCATCCACACATATTTGGAAACATGCCATGAGAGTGTGCCTTCTATGGGAAAGGCACAGAGGAGGCTCACCTTGCTGACTGATACCTCCAGGCCAGGCACATTGACGTGATTCCAAGCAGGGAGATGAAATGACCCTGCTACCCAGCACACTGAGAGGACTTCCAAGGGAGTGGTGGCTTTAGGGAGCTCTTCACCCTAAGTTACTAATAATGACACCAAAAGAACCACAGTTATTCCCTTGGTTTAGGATTTTGCTCAAGTTAAGCTGCAGATCTCACAAGAGAAGTAGCAGTTGTTGCTCTCTATGAATATAACAGCAGGAAATGCTTTGTTAGATTCTTTCTAATCAGAGCTAGTTGAAAGCACCAAAGAAAGGCCAACAACCTGGGAAAGTGGAGTGTGGGAGAGGAAAGGAGGAAGCCTTGGGAGGCCAAAGGGAGGAGCAGAGCTTCTGGTGGGGAGAAGGGTGGTGGTGCACTATTTAAAAGTGTCTGCTGCTCCCCAAACTGTAAATGCCCCCATGGTGGCCATTGCAAACTGCCAACCTGATGTCAACCGACTGACACAGTTCCTGGAAATTAACAGTTGGCTCATGCTTGCTCCCAGATAAGTGTCACCAGTACACTGCTTTGGTGTCCATAAGTGAGCAGAGAAGCACTGAAAGAAATCCCCAGTGCAGCTCTGGCCTGCACTACTGGGCTGAGTTCTCACAGACGGTATCAAGATTGTCCTGTGTGGAGGGCAGGAGGTGAAGCAGGGCCTGGGTGGCACAGGGAAACATGGGTGGCACTGAAAGCACAGCAGGTGAACAGGTTGGTGGGCCCCTAATTAGGCTGAATCTTCCATCTGCCTTTTGTCACCATCACTTAGAGAGACAATCCCAGCAACAATAGCATGACACAAATTATAAAATGATTACTGCTCACATCCCTGAAGCACGTTTCTCAGCGTGGGGACACCCATTGGAAGACAATGCCCTGCAATCACACAGAAGGGAAAGTGACAATGAGAAGCAGGGAGGGTGAGGCCAGCTGTTCCCCTTTGCGGGGGAGGCAGGGACAGGCAAGGTTATTAAAAGCTCCATGACATACTTTGGCTTTGGCGGTGAGGTTATGTCTCAGCCCGCGGGATCAGTCCCTCCAGAGCAGATAGGGGCGATACTAGTGCCGGCCTGGTTGAGTTATTCATGTCCATGGGACCTAATCCTGCTGCATGTGTTCTCTCTTTGATAAGACCCTGCCTTATGTCTCTGTGCTTGACTTTTCACTTCCAGACAAGGCAAAAAGAATGATTCCCAGCATCTGGGCAGAATTGTGAAGAGGTCGGAAACATTGTTCTTGTTCTCCCCATCTCTCTTTCAGCCAATTTCTCCAGGCCACCTGAAGCTACCATAATCATGTTGCCCAGTGGTCCTGGGCTCCCCACTCTGTCCCCAGGGCCCCAGCTGTGCTATATACCCCCTTGTCCCTTCTACCACTTGTTTCTGTTTTTGCTTAGGCCCACAATTCTTTCTTTCCTAATTTCTCTGATGATTGAAATCCCTGAGAACTATTTCACATTAAGGGACTAATGACTGATTTTGATCTAAAACGTTACCCCCTCCCAGAAGTATGTGTAATTTTACAAGGCTGTGATGCTAAAGAAAGGTTTTAGGATGGTAGAATGTCTGCCCTCCTGGTGGATGAATGACAAGGTGGTTTGGGAAATCATGACCTGGGAGTAAATATGTAATTTTTCACATCAATCCATTCCTGGTAAGGCCTGGACACTCTGATGTGGCAGGAGCTGCTGGAACGGTATGGAGCCACTTACTATTAGGTCCAAGTAGGTGTAGCTAGCATTGGTAATGATTGACTCCTATATTGGGGATGAAATGAAGCTCTCAGAGCAGTCCCAGCTCTTCTACTGAGTCCAAAGACCAAGAAGAGAGAGGACGTTTCAATGTGTGACTGGTAAATCCTTTCCTGTCAAAGCAACCTACTGGGTACAATGGGAAGCAGGGTTTTTCCAGGACATGAGCCTCACATGTGGCTCAGTTCATGACTCATCTTTGTCAGATCATCTCCAACCTGGCTTGGGGTGGGACACACACATGGCACTGCAATTTTCTCAGGATATGCATGCCCCTCTTAACCAACCACACAGCCAGCTGCTTATCTAGACCCATCCCTTCCCCTCTGCTCTACCCAAGCCTTATTCAAGGCAGAATCACTTGGGCAGGGCTGAGCAGGGATGATGCATCAGAATGCATTGAATAATAATAATTATAATAGCTTCCATTTATCGAGCACTTATTCTGCCCATTTGCTGTATACACATATTCATATATAGATGATCTCATTTAATCCCTCCAACCACCCAGTTTTACCTTATTATTATTTTTATTTTACTGATGAGGAAACTGAGACTTGGGATAAATAATTTGCCCAAGGCCATACAGCTAATACCAAGCAGTATACTCTAAACTCAAAGAAGTACGGTTTTCCCCTAAACTCTATGCCCTGGGAGCTGGCAACCCCCTCCATCTCAGCTGAGCTGGGTTTGTGCCCAGGGGCTGGGTCTACATAACCTTAGTGACATACAATCATATTCACAGGAGAATCAAATAATTTAAGTCCCAAATCCAGAAAACAAATGGAGAATAGCAAATAATTTTTCATTTTGCCATAGTATTCTAGATGTTTTTATACAGTGTTCAGAAGGAAGTGTATTTGAAGCATCTGGCTCCCTTCTCACCTAAAAAAATTTGATTTGCAAAGGACATAAGAAGACCATCTGCACGAGTGTGATGGAACAATGTAAATCGTGCCCAAAGGGCTCCACAGGGCTCGGAGGTCTGCAGACCAGCTCCCCTCATCATCATTCACTGGGTGCTTTATGAAGATGCCTCAGTAGATGGTGGAGAAGCAGGGAGCACTTCTCATTGAACTTACCTAATTCCTACTTGAGATTTGGATGCTCGGGCCTGTGATTTGTTACCTACCAGGAGCAGAACTGAGATGGTTGATACAATAATAACAAGAGAAGCAACCTCTGAACAGGGCTGGGCCTTGTCTCCAGCTCTTCTTGCACATGTTAACCACCTGCTTCAACTCTGAGCACAGTCTTGGGATAGAGAATAGGAACTAAAGACCAAGTGGCAGCCAGAAGGCTGGAGCCAGAGGTGATGTCCAGATTGTGCCTGGTCCATTTAATAAGTGCTTATCAAAAACTTGGAATCTGACATATTGCACTGGACTCTGGGTCTACAGTAACGCATATCAGAAGTTGCCTTTGTCCTTAATGAGCTTATCATCCAGTTGGGAAGATAAAAGTTTTAAATGAAAACCTTGGTAACACCAAATAACAGAAACCATACATGGCACATAAAAGGATTATAAGCTTATGTTAAAATTTCAGAGAGTTCTAATATTAGGAGGAACTTCATGGAAGCAGGGCCAGAGCAGAACCAAAGATGAGGGAGACTGTTGACGCAAAAGTGTATCAAAAGTGAAAGTAAAAAGGGCTGGGAGTGCAGCTCAATGGTACAGTGCCCTTGGGTTCCATCCCCAGTACCAGGGAAAAAAGCAAGAGAGAAGAGAGATTATATACAAAATGGTTAAATTCATTTCTTCATGCCAAACATGCTAATTCTACTGTTTTTTTTTTTTTTAATGTGGGTACCGGAAGTCGAACTCAGGACCTCTCGCTTGCCAGGCAGGCGTTTATGCCGGTGAGCCATATCATCGGCCCAATTCTACTGTTTTGGGGGTAAAATTGCAGTGTATCCTAAAATACTCCCCCAGCCCTTCTACCTTTCTCTTCCTATCTATCTGTCACTTGAGATTGCTAAAACCTTTCTCATGCTTTTAGATTTCATCTCAAGTCCAAACTTGTTCTTGCAGCCTTTCCCCAAAATTGCAGACTAAGTGGAATTACACATTCACTGCATTCTTACAACAGAGTTACGCCACACCTTTCAAGAATTAATTGCAGGCTGCCTTATATTGTTAGCTAATGATTTTATTCATATCTCTAATGAAACTTCAAGCTTCTTATGGGTAGAGTTGAGAATGGCATTTCTTGTGTATCCGGGACATTGCTAAATGTGTCATAGAAGCCTGGAGGATGCTGAGTGGACGTCTCACGGGCAGGGTCATTGGTTGTCTGCTCTGCTTGAAGTTCTTCCAGGCCAGAAGCTGCACCATTACAGAAGAGTCAGGTACTTGGTGATCTTGATGGCTTTTGTGAATTTTTGTTTTAACTAGAAAACAGCTCTTTATTTTCATAAAACATCCAGTATCTTTGGAAATACTGCTAGCCTTCTCATCTTTATCCTAATATAGTAGGATTCCTTTGCCTATTCTTAAAGACGCTGGGGCACCTTAAGACTTCAACACTTCAGCATTTCTTCAATGATAGTTTAGGATGACAGTATAGGATAGCTTTAAACAATTGATTAAATATGTCTAGCCTAAATTTCCACAATTTGTTAGACCATTAGCATAATTATGACTCTACCCTTAGATTCTTTACAATGAAAGAATGATTGTAAGCAAGAGAAATGTGTGCAAAAACTAAACAAATAAACAAGAAAGGACAAATAAGAATTGGAAGGAGGCATGTCCTACAAAACTCAAGAATAGGAAGGTAAGGCCGGTGAGATGGCTCAGCGGCGTAAGCGCCTGCCTGGCAGGTGCAAGGTCCTGAGTTCGAATCCCAGTAACCACATAAAGGAAAAGAAGGGCCAGTGATATCGCTCAGTGGCACAAGTGCCTGCTGGCAAGCGCAAGGTCCTGAGTTCGACTCCCGGTACCCACATTAAAAAAAAAAAAAAAAGAATAGGAAGGTAGCCAAAGATAAGCAGACATTTTAGTAAGTTACCAGATATGGTTCTCACTTGTCTCACACACCCTTTACCGTTTCTTACCTTTCTACTCTTCCACCCACCCCCTGCCTGAAACCTTCTAGCTTGGCCCAAATCATTACTGCTTGACTCCTGGCTCAAGATCAGAAGATGGCAAGGCCAGGAAACAATTTGTTTAGAGTGGGAAGAGCCTGGGCTTGGAGGAGTAGAGTACTTTTCTGTGTACTCATTTCTCGTGGCTCTGAGATTCAACCTATAGACCCTGATTTCCAAACAGAGACATTTAAAAACAGTGTCTGTATTCTGTCCTCACCCTGGAATCATCAAACCTCTTAATCAAGTGATTATCAGCGGAGAGTACAAGAACAGGCTGATATCATGGGTCCCAAAAAGAAAAGTGTCAGTCGGACCCCTTAGTCCAAAAAACGAAGGGCACACATGAAAGAATTGAAGGCAGGGCCGGTGAGATGGCTCAGCGGCGTAAGCGCCTGCCTTGCAAGCGCGAGGGCCCGAGTTCGACTCCCGGATCCCACATACGAAAAAGGGGCCGGTGATATCGCTCAGCGGCACGGGTGCCTGTTGGCGCATGAGGTCCTGAGGTCAACCCCCAGGTACCTACAAAAAAAAAAAAAAAAGAATTGAAGGCAAATCTGATGTAAGATCTCATGGAGAAAAAAAGTAGGGCATCAGTGGTGCTGGATCTTGCACCTCAGATTCCTGTTATGGGGAAGGTATAGTCAGGGGACCTAGGGATCCCAGTGAAGACTTCAGCTTAATATAGAAGGTGTGATCGAAACATAAGCTGTGTGTTTAAATTTAACTTCTAAAAATGTACACAAGGCAAATGTGCCTTTCAAAGTGATAGATTTTTTAAAATTTAAACATTCTCCATAGTTTTCAATCACCTCTTGTATTATAGACATTTTAGGGCTGGTCAACTAATGTAAAACCTGGCTAATCCTCCGTCAAAGCTATGAGAAGGTGGGTGGTAATGAGGAGCTGGATCTAAGAGAAGGTGAGACATAAAATAGGCCGTGCTGAATGGTCTCTAACAACTTCTGTGATTGTGAAATTCAAGCGGGCAGAGAATCCCCACTTTCTGGACAAGGTCGAGTCCAAGGAGATGCAGGTGATCAAGATGCTGGCTGAAGAGTGGCTCTCGAAGTCAAGTCCACCACCCCTGCTAGGAGTCGTTAGGCTTCCTCACTGCTTCCAGAATTGTTTCCTATACTCTCAGCTATTCAGCGGAGTAACATCAGTGGCTTCATGGGGAATCAGAGACCTGGACCCTCATTCTGGTACCTCCCTTTACCCAGCCATCTTTGTAGGACACAAAGAGAACCAATCTCATCCCCCACCTGCAGCTGGGAGAATCTTCAATGCTAACTCGGTCAGCAGCTCACAGCACCTGATTGCCAGAGAGGGAAGCAGTAGAAGCTTCCTGACTGGATTGCAGTCAGGTGGAGGTGAAAACAGAATGACCCACAAAAGCCCTGGTTCGGAACTGTCTGTGCTGCCTGTCAGAAGGAGCTATACAAGTTGTATAGAAGTCGTATGAAGGTCCTGTTAGCAATGGCTCTTGGGGTGGGCCATTGTTTCAGAGAATCACAATGCTGGAGTTTTTATATGCAGCACTACAGAATGCATAAATTTAGTTGGCAAATATATTCATTCACACTTTTGAAAATGTAAAATATTTTATGATGAATCTATTGGTTCCTTTAAATTGCCTGTTTTTCTCATGTTGTGTGTTTTTATGCCTGTGAGGATTTTTTTTTAGATTGAGATATAATTCATGATCATATAATTCACCTTCTTAAAGTACACAATTCTGTGGTTTTTAGCATATTCACAGTTGTACAGCCATCACCACTATCTAATTCCAGAACATTTTCATCATTTCAGAAAGAAACCCTATACCCATCAGCAGTTACTTCTCCTTTGCCCCATTCCACCCAGCCCCATGCAACCACAAATCTACTTTCTGTCTCTATGGATTTGCCTACTTTGGACATTTCATATAAATGGAATCATATAATATGTGGTCTTTTGGGATAAGCTTCTCTCAGATAGAATAATCTTTTCAAGATTTGTGTGGGCTGTAGTATGTGTCATTCCTTTTTGTGATCAGATAATATTCCATTGTATAGTATGTTTTAAAAATCTACTTATCCATTGAGGGACATTTGAATTGTTTCTACTTTTTGAATAGTAGTGCTATGGACATCTATATACATATTTTGTGTGGACATGTGTACTTATTTCTCTGTGTATGCCTGGGTGTAGATTACTGGATTTTATGACAACAGTATGTTTAAATTTTGAGACATTCCCAAACCATTTTCCTAATCAGTTACCTTGTTTGAAATTACTTACAGTAATGTGTAAGTGTTCCAATTTCTCCACATCTTTACCAACACTATTCTCTAGCTTTTTAGAAATTATGTTATGGTTGATACGTTGTGTCAACTTTAGAAGTCTAGAAGCTTAACTAAGTAACTCAGCAGTTCTACATCTAGTGTGTAGAAGACATGCCCTACTGCTCTAGGGTGTTGTTCATTGTGTCAACTTGAGAAGTTTAGAAGGTTAACTAAGTGACTCAGCAGGGGGCCAGGATCTCACTTTGTAAACATCCTGAGCCTGTGCAAGAGGAAGCCACAGAGATGGTGTTATCACTACACCCACCCAAGGGCAGGTAGCCTGCATACAATATAAGGGAGGAAACGAGGTTTGCTCTCCCCTCATTTTTGCTGTTGTTGCTTTTGCTGTCTTCTCCGGCCTTGAACTATTGCCCCTCTGCCATGCTACTCTGCTTTGGAGCCAGCTGATTATAGTCTGAAACCTCTAAAAACTCTGAGCTAAATAAACCTTTCCTTCCTTAATTTTTGGCATCAGGTATTTTGTCTCAGCAAGGAGAGAAAAGTCACCAAGACATTATAGCCATCCTAGTGGGTATAAGATGGATATTTTGTGCTTTTGATTTACATTCCCTATTGGCTAATGATGTAAGCATCAATGTGCTATTAGACAATTATGTATCTTCTTTGGAGAAATGCCTAATTAATTATTGGGCTTTTTAAAATTGTATCATGTCTTTATTCCTGCTGTGCTTTTGAAATCAAACTCAGGTGACACAAACTTTCCAGGATGGTGACATCAGTATCAGATTCAAATATGTCTGGGACATGAAAAGGATGATCACTTGGTAAACTGTGATCTTACCTGGAGATGGAGAAATAAACATCAGCTGACTTCTCAAGTGTCTTTTCAACCCAAAGAGACTATGCAATAGGATTATTTGCCTTGAGAGACAAGTATTCATGGAGAGGTAGCACGGTAAGACCATGAGGAAAGGAGGACTAACAACAGCACGTCCTTGAGCCATGCAGCACCTCCACCAGGACCTCTGACATAGATTAGCACCCTATGTTCCAGAATCCTACCTGCAAAATGTAGATTTGAGAAGGAACCAGCTCCCTCTGTTAGGTCCACTGATGCTAGACCTGCATGCACCACATAACTGGTTCTTTGTGACCCTCTGCCTCTTTAACAATATGACCGCTTCCAGTACCAAGGTTCTCTAAGTAGGTGAAAGGATTTTCTCTCCCAGAAATCCTAAAGCAGAAGAGCAGAGCAACCTGAAAATGCCTTCTCTGCAGGTATTGAAGATAGCCAGGGACTCTGTCTTCCTGGCATAGCTAATCCCCACTAACTGAGAAAGCAGACTCCACAGGTTGAGTTCTAGACTAAAGCTGTTATGCATGTCCTACACCAGGTCACTGGGAAAGCCTGGTCTCTGCCCCTAGGCAAGTTTCCACACTAAACGGGTGAATATCTCTAAGTTTCCAATGTGCAAGCACATTCTGCTTCCTATGATAAACTGACCAACATGGAGCAATGTGTGCCAGAATGGAAAGAAGGGAAAAGTTGGACAAACCAAAAGAAAATAACTTAACAATAGCTTAACTGCCCTGAGATAAAACCAGGAATGCCCCTAGTCAGTGTCCTAGACACAAGTGGAGAAAGAAATCCATGGCATATAAATGTGTTCTGATCACATCTGTGCATCCCCCAAACCTAAAGCCTAACCTGGTGGGCATTAGCTGAGTGTGCATGTGTGAAGTGGGCTTACTATGGGAAACTGTTCCTTGTGGTTTTGCCTGCAATTAAAGTATTAGAGAAGGGAATAGAATCCAAGGTTCAGGCATGTGTATTCCAGGCAGCCAGGATGTAGGAGGACAACTTTGGAGCTGAAGATGAGGAAGAAAGATTGCCGACCCATGCATCAATATGAGTATTGATATTATAAAGGCTGTGCCTACAGTCACTTTGGCAGGGAGTTGTTCAGCTCCTGGAAACTATCAAAGGCCAAAAGGAGAATGAGGTCATATTTTCAGGTGTGTGCGCACACAGAATAATGCATCTGGAAACAAACACAGAAGCTTGTAAACTGTCAATGGTATGTTAATGACAGTCAGCCAGGTCAATGCCCCCTTTCTTTGTTCCCTCACCCAGTAAACTGTTCAGGAAAGTTTGCATTTTGACTGCTTCCAAAGAGGGCTAGTAAAGCTTTCTCTCTAGAGTTTGTTATGGTTAGATCTAGATTTCCCCCAAGAGCCTCATGTGCTCAGAGGTGGGGCTTTTGGAAGGTGATTGAATTATAGAGGTGCTATAGCTGACTTACTGTTAGGAAGTGGGGCCTGGTTAGAGGTGGGACACTAGGGGCATAACCCAGAAGGGCATATCTCCCTCTCCACTTCCTCTTTCTCTCTCTCTGCTTCCTGACAGCCATGACATAAGCAGCTTTCCTCCACCAGACCGTTCCACCCTGCCTTCCTGCCTTGGAGCCTGCCATCTGTGGACTAAAGGCATGACTCAAAATAAACTCTTCCTTTAAGTTGGGGGTGTTGGGTATTGTGTCCCAGCAATGAGAAAATAACTAAGACAGATTTGACGGGAATAGAAGAAAAAAGTCAGAGCAAGACTCCTAATTAACAGGAGACTGGAATGACAAGATAGGTGATGGCAGGAAATTCTAGTCCCAGGTGCTATGTGAACCTTCTAAAGAACCTTCTTTAGAAGAAGGAGGTAGACCTCAGTTTACACCTAAAGGAATTTAAGTCAGCGTACTATAGGAATACCTACATACCCACGTTTATCATAGCACAATTTGCAATAGCCAAGATATAGAACCAGCTTGTGTAACCATCAACAGATGACTGGATAGAGGAAATGTGGTATACACAAACACAACTGCATAATATTTAGTCATAAAGAGGAATAAAATAATTTTATTTGCAGGAAAATGAATGGAACCAGAGATCATCATGTTAAACAAAGTAAGTCAGCCTTAGACAAATTTTGCATCTTTCTCTCATATTTGGAATCAGGGTGAAAAAAACCAACATGAACATAAAAATGAGACTACTGGACAAGAAAAAAGGGAGCAGGAGAGTGGAGAGTGGAAATAAGAAACAGTAACGGGGAATGGAGAAGATCAAAGTGTATTATGTGCATAAGTAAAAATATCACCATTTAATCCAATATTCAGTATGATGAATCTGCAGTAATTAAAAAAGAACACAGGAAAAAAAGCAGTTCATGGTTTCAAAGATCCCTACCAGCGATGCCATTCTGGGAGAACTCTAAGAAATCTACTAGTATAGGCTCACTTCCTTTCCCTTCACGGATCGATATAAAGAAAGGAGAAATGTAAATGGCCATGGGAAGGATTAAAATTAAATCGAAGGAAGACATTTCCAATCTTTTGAGTTATGAGTGACAAAGATGGGGCTCTGAGGGAAGCTTTAGAATCTGATAGTTTAAATGATAGACTCTACCTATGTGAGGTGGCGTGTATTTGGGGAGCCCTGAGGTTGAGCGACCTAGGTACAGAGATGCGCTTCTCATCCTTGGTCAAACGTTCCTCCTTAGGTTAGCCCTCAATGCCTTCAACCGTCACTTCTCTTCCCTTCATACCAGCCCATAACCACTTTTTAGTACCCATGTCACTTTCTGCTATCTTTCAACAACTATTTGCCCATTATAGCATTATGCCTAAGTTCCTCCTTTTTCAGTTCTCCCTCCCAAAACATGCCTCTTCGAGTCATGATATCCTACTCCTGTCCACACTTTCTGCTGGAACTGTGGTATCCAGAAAACACACCTGAAATCGAGGTCCTAGGCCACTCTTACAGCCGTGGCTTTGTATTCGTTACTGCTTTTGCCCATATTCTGAACGTGTTTCTCCTCTATGAACTCTATGTATTCTTCCAGCTCAATGGAGTTACTTTTTCCTTCTTAGAATCTGCTCTGACCTATCCAGCCCTTCCTGTACTCTGGTTCTTTTTCCTGCCTTAAGGCCATTACAGTTGTGCCTTAAAGATTTGTGCACCTGGTAAAAATTTTAGTCTAATTTCTACAGCTACACTGAAGCCTAGTGTTAGGCACATAATAGCCCTGAATAAAGACTTGAGGAATTTGAATATACTTAGGCCGTGCTCTTCTATGACGAGCTGTAGGGACTTACTGGGCCTGCCATGGGTGGTCAGAGTAGTGGCCTGGCAGGCTGGCTGCTCTGTGTCTACCTGCTTATATAATGCCTGGGGTTTTAGTGGTTTTTGTTAGTAATTCCATCCAGCGGGGATCATTTATAAGTATCCTGATTGCTTCCTAGGAGGATCCTGGTACCGTGAAGCTTTCTTGTATGTGGGTCAATGTTTATTACCAGTAGGTCCAGATTAAGACAACAATGTGGGTATGGCCTGGTTTCAATGGTCAGAGTGGATTGAAAACAATTCTAGGCCATAAAAATTAACTGGAACCACCTGACTAGAAAAGAAAGTTTTGATCCAAGCTACAGGTCTACTTTGTACTTTAGAGAAATTTGACTTTCCGTTTCTTGGGCTGTTGGTGCTGACAGTGCAGAATGGATGAATCTGCATCCAGGGCTGATCATCAGAGTCTAGATTCTGGGCAGCTCTGCCATGAGCTCAGGGACTTGTTAGGTGACCTCTTGGAGCCCTGGTTTCTGCACAAGTAAATAAAGGGTTTGCGTAAGATGATCACTAATGTCCTATAAGCTCTGACATGATACAGATGCATGGGAGATGTTGCTAGAATCCTGCTTTCCATTCTTGGATAAGAAATGCAAAGAAAAGAGCAGTATCATGGTATGGAGTCAAGACAAGGAGCTGAAAATTTGTCTCAGATCTTCTCCACTCCACTATCCATTCATCCATCCATCCATCAATGCACCCAACAAATCTGGATTGAACACCTACTTTGTGACAAACTCTGTTTTAAACAGTAGGGGTAAGCTGGGTATGGTGGTGGGTGTCTGTAATCCTAGCACTCAGGAGGCTGAGGCAGGAGGATTGCCTCCAGTTTGAAGCCAACCTGGGGTAAATAGTCATTTCAAGACCAGCATGAACTACAAAGTGAGACCCTGTATCAAAAAACAAACAAGCGAACAAACAGCAACAATAACACAAAAGATCTTAATAATGGAGCTTAGAGTTTAGCAGTGAGAGACAAACAATGAAAAAAATCAAGCAATAGATACACAACATGTTGCCTAAAGATGGCACACAGTACATGGGCTGTGAGCTGCACACCCCAGGTGATGTTTCTACATAGGCTATGACATTTGGTTAGGGACAAGTACTGTGAAGAAAAGCAAGCAGACTGGAAGAGAGAGAGAGCAATGGGAGGTGCTCTCTAACATGTGCTCTTGAGAGGTACTCTTTGCTGAGATACTATTTAAACAGTCTTGAGTGAAGTAAGAGAAAACCGTATAAATCCCTTCCAGACAGAAAAAACAGTATTAGACCCTGTAGCACCACGCACAAGTCACTTGGGTTGCTTGTCTCTGCCACTTCCTTTGTCCATGCTTTCACATGGTCACCTAGCTCTCATTCGCTCATTCATTCAGTAGATATTCAGCAAACATCAATAATATTACCAGGCAGCATGGAGATTTCCCTGGTATCTTCGCTCTCCCCTAGGATTAAATATCACTTCTATTCTTCTCGTAAGATCAGAGTACAGAGTGTGCTGAGAAAATGCAACAAAAGTCAAATGGAGTGTGGTCCACTGAACATATCTTAGGAAACCCACTGGCCACTTGGCCCAAGCTCTCAATGTGGAGAGCATCTTGGATGAGGTGCTGCAACCTCCCCTAGCTTTGGTTTCACCATAGAACATTCTGCTTTCCATTTTACAGAATGCTGCACTCATTTATGCAAGACAGAGCTCCAGGTGAGAATGGTGAAATAAAAGGGGAAGACTCAAGCAACAACAAGTGAATCTATACCTGATCACCAGGTCCTGAGGGAGAGAGATGGGGCTGAGGCTCAGTCCCCTGGTATGAGGACAGGGCACACACAGAGGCAATTCTCAGTAAAATTGGAATGTAGTAAATGCTTGATTACTGAGGCTGCAGGAACGTGCTGAAGGAACTGAAAGGAAAGAAATCACTGCGGTCTGATGTGATTAGAAAAATATTCAGAAAACTTGGGGCTTAAGGATTTTGCCAAACAGAGTCAAGAAGATGAAAGGATGGTAATGAGACATACAGATGGCAAGTTCAAGGGCCTGGAGATGAAACAGGGAGGGACACAGCATGGGAGCATTGAGGAGGTAGATTCGCGCCAGAGTTCCCGTCAAAGAAGCTTAGCTATTCCCATCAGGCCTGAGAAAAGTCCAAACAGCACATTTTGAGGCTCCTTTTGGGCAAGCATGAAACACCACCTTCTACTCCCTCACTGTCAATCCCACGGAGCAGCAGTCATCAGGATCTCTTACCTAACAGCAGCAATAGTGCTTCTTAATGCAACAGTCAGCTGCAAACTACAAAGTCCTACACTTGGACCTTCACCTTCACCCAGGGGGCCCTATGTGTTCCCATTCAACTCCTTGAGCCTTGCATAGTACCTGCCACTAGAAGATGCTGCAAATTCTTTTTTTCTTTTTTTTTTTTTGTGGGTACCGGGGGCCGACCTCAGGACCTCGCGTGCCAGCAGGCGCCCGTGCCGCTGAGCGATATCACTGGCCCTTTTTTCGTATGTGGGATCCGGGAGTCGAACTTGGGCCCTCGCGCTTGCCAGGCAGGCGCTTACACCACTGAGCCATCTCACCGGCCCCACGCTGCAAATTCTTACTCAGTTCATGAAAAAGAAATCAGAGAGCTTACTGCATCTTCTCGTTTGAGCTTCACAAAAACCTGGGCCAGGAAGGACAAATATTCTTATATTTGAGGGAGAGAGACGGGGCTGATCATGTATAGATTCTCTATTTTACAGATGAGAAAAGTAAAGCCCAAAGTAGGTAAACAGTTTGTCCACATTTTCTTAAGCACTGTGTTATTGACTTTGTAGTAAAAATAATTCACTAAACTGGAAGCCAGAAGACTAGGAACTAGCGAAGTAAGAGCTTGGCTTTGCCATCTAACTCCTCCTGGGCTTTAATTTATCTTGTCTGTTAAACAGGCATAGAATCAAATTCTGTTGATTCCAAGATTCTCACAAATGTTCATATGATTGCACTTGATTGTCTTTGAAGTCAGATTGTGTCTTAATTTGCAACATTTCTCTTAGATTCCATGAAGTAAGGTAACCTCTGTTCTGCCTGTTGGAATGTGAATGTGAAAGTTCTTTATAAGTCAAGATATGCTGTACAAATACACAAAGGCTAGAAATACAGAGGTTACCTCTGGCCTCCCTCAAGATCTGCTCTCACAATTCCTGACCATATGGAAAAGCCAGCCCGGAAGTAAGCTCTGCCTAGAGTCCCTGAGCAGGCTTTGTGAGAGTGAGAGGATCAAATGGCATTAACCCAACAAGCAAATACTTGCACCTCTGAGACACCTGGTACAAATCTTTGCTATTGATTAAAGGAATTAGTGGTCTAAGAACCTATGAAAAGATAAAAGAAAGGAAATGCAATCATTTTGCACAAGCCCAGACACAGGTCAGGCATTCCTTGATTTCTTTTTCCCTGTTTGTGCATACCTGTGGTCTCATGGGGCTAAATTCCTGGAAGAGTCTCCTTTGATGCAAGGTCCCCCCCTCCAGGCCACCACATATTCTCCCTTGACTTCAGCAGCCAGTGGTCCAGCACCAGTGCACGGGGGCTGGCACTCTCTACTGAGTCTGCTGTGGACATTGTGATTTAGAGTTCCGAAACTGCCTACTTGTCTGTATTTGGCTGCTGCCATCCACATTTGTGAAAAACAACATCAACCACAGGTCAGCATAGGAGTCTTTGTGAAAGAGACAGCGGTGAATGAACTGAGTACCAGGGCTGGGAAAAAGGTGAGGGAGGTCAGGACCCGCATGAACAATAGGAGCAAAGTTTAAGGAGAAACACACTTCTTGGAGAACATCAAGGAGCCTTCTCATGTTCCAGATTTCCCACTCATTGCTATTAAATCTTGCACAAATCATTGAATTTCCCTGAACTCTAATACCTCTTCACATATAAAGCTGCTAAATGGTTTTGTGTTGAATTGTGAAACTTTTTGCAGCACTTAATTTTGAATCTCTCCACACATATTTTGCCATTATCTCTCATTACTGACTGGTAGTTTATTATTATAATTATTATAATAAGCCATAAGCAAGTGACCTAAAGAGTATAACTTGATGAAGAGACTACAGCCTGATAAGCTACAGGATGCTACTGCCTAGAAATTGGTGTGCTGTGGAAATTTAGATTTTCTTTCTATTCTCATTACACTAAGTTTTTAAATGTTAGTACCCTAAGTTTTAAAATGAAGGTGACACTCATCTCTTATCACCTGGGTCTTAGAATGACAGCAGCACAAGAGTGGCATGTCTCCAAGACATGGGCTATATTTATTTAAAAAAGGAGGCTTCAGGTAAGTCAAGATGGACCATCAGTTTTCAGAAACATTTAAGTAGAAAAGTAGAATGTCCTACCATGGGAAAGGAAAACAAAAAAGATGGTTTGCTATTATATCAGAATCAAAGGGGAAGAGAGAATAAACTGATTTGAAAAGGTTACATTTCATGGGATAGTCCATTGCTGGCAACTAAGCTGGAAATCACATGACCCACCATGTTATTTCTCAATTAAGAGAAGATGAGTTTAAGAAAAACTTCTAGAATGGTGGAGTAAGAACTCTGAAAATATGTTCCTCTGTACAAGTGATGAGAACACTTTTCATATTGTGAAAATTAAATTTTCAGGACTCTAGAAATTAATCAAATGCTTGCAATAATCTAACAAGCATTTATTTATTCAGGAAAAATGACTGAATCTCAGGTTTAACTGTGAGATTTATGGTGTTTAAATTCATCTTATTTTCATCTCTTTCTCTCCAGCTGCATGATAGATTTGACAATCATCAGTTCCCCAATCACGCAGAAGCTGAGCCACCCCTATTGAATAATAGGGTTAGAGCTGCCCCAAAGCCCCATCCCCAGAAAACTGTCACTATCTGATCAGTGTGGCAGCTTCCCGGAAGAAGACCAGGTCCTATTCACCAAACTGGTTTTCAGTTTACCTGACTCACATCTAACAGATCTGACCCTAGAATATTTGCTGAAAAAAAATCAGTGGCAACTGTTTTAGCATTGCAGCTTCTTGAGGTAGCAACATGAGACAGAGCAAGCAAGGGGTTGAACAAAACACTTCAAAGAAAATTCTGCTAATGAGATTTCCATAAGAGCATTGCAATTTAAAGCACCATGTGTAAGGCTGTGTTTATACCCAGGACAAACATAGAAGGCATTAGTAGCTCACTTTGGCTAACACAAGGCTCAGTACAAACAGGAAGTGAAGACTAAGGCAGAGCTGTAAAAAGCTAGAGCCCAGAATCCAATTCCTAACACACAACAAAAGAGACCTTAGTTAAAGGAATTGGAGGATATCTCTAATTAATGATACTAAGCTAACCAAAAGAAACTTCAGAGAATTTATCTTATAGATGAAAGAATAAAAATATTATTCATCTTTCAAGATAAAGAATCTTGAAAGACACAAGAGAAAAGTACTGGGGATCATGTACAAAGGATACTCAACAAGATTACTAATGGAATTTTTATCAGCAGCCGTGGGGCTAGAAAGGCATAAGGTGATATATTCAAAATGTTGAAATAAAATGACAGTGAACCAAGATTTCTACATCCACTAAAGTTATCATTCAAAAATGAAGACAAAATTAAGATAATAATTGAAAACAGTGACTTTAATCATAGCAGATGTGCCTACAAGGAATATGAAAAGGGTTCTTCAGACTGAAACGAAAGAGTAGCTAGCAGATAGGAAAGCCAATCCAAATAAAGAAAGAAAGAGTACAGGTAAAGGTAACTTCTAAATAAATATAAGACAGTGTACATATGAAAATGCACTTCTGTTTATAACTCATTTTTCTCTTATCTGATTACAAAACAGCTGCATATACAATAATTATAAATCTGTGTTGATAGGCACACAATAAAGATGTAATTGTGACAACAGCAGAAAAGGAGGATGTAACTAAAAAGGAAAATAGTTTTTGTATACTACTAAAATTAAGTTGACATTAATACTTTTGAAATTGTTGTAAATTAGGATGATAATTATAATCCATACAACTACTAAGAAAATAACTTTAAAAATGGAATTAAAATAACTTTTAAAATGGAATTAAAATAGTATACTAGATGATAACTACTTAACAAAAAAGAAGGCAGAGATGAAGGAATAAAGAGGCAAAATAAGGCCTACAGCACAAATAACAAAACAAAAGACATAAAACCTACCTTAACAGTAATTATAATGAATTCATATAGACTAAATACTCCAATAAAAGAAAGAAGCTGATAAAATAATTTTTAAAAAGGTAATCTATGTGCTTCTCACAGGGACACATTTTAAAGACACAAACAGTTTGAAAGTAAAAGGATAGAAAAGTATACCATATAATAAGTACCAAAAGTGATCTGCAGTTGCAACGCGAGCAGAAACACTGAAACAACACCCAGGATTTGGAGGCAGATTTATTTATGTCGACAGGCACTGATCGGGACCATTCCCAGAATATCAGGCCCAATCTCCGGTGGTCTGAACTTTTATACGATGCACAAGTAGGAGGTACAAAGGAGGTACAAAGGTGAGACAGAACAACCTGGCCATTCTGATTAGCTAGCAGGGTGAGATCATCAGTTACAAGGGTAGATTAATGATCATCAGTTCATGAAGCTTGGTACAATGGTACAATCAGGCATCCTGTATGTTTGGTTATGCTCTCGTGGTTACAGGGGTCAAGAAAGTAATCACAAAGCCATGAAGCAGTTACAGAGCTAGGCAGTTTCAAAAGAACAAAGTTTTAAAAAGAACAATTTCTCTTGTACAGTTTTTCCCTTACTCAGTGTCTATACTTATATAATGAAAGTAGACTTTAAGACAAAAGTTGCTGATGAAAATCTCAATTAATCAGGAAGAGATAACAATTGAAAACATATGCACATCTAATAACAGAAGCCCAAAACACAGGAAGGAAAATAATCAGAACTGAAGGGAGAAATTGACAACTCAATGATAATAGCTGAAGTGTTTAATACCCCATCTTCAGAAAACCATACCACAACTGAGTAGAAGCTAATCAAGGAAATAGAATGCCTGAGCAATACTGCAAACCAGTTAGATCTGAGAGCCATCTACAAAACAGCCCACCTAAAAATAGTTTAATACATATATTTCCTGAGAGCATATGGAACTTTTTGTAGGATAAACTATATGGCAGGCCATAAAACAAGCCTCAGTAAATTTAGAAGTGTTTAAATAATTCAAAATACATACTCTTCATCCACATGAAATAAAATTAGAAACCAGAGGAAACTGAAATTTAAAAAAAAATCATAAATATGTGAAAATTAAATAACACTACTAAATAACCAGTAATTCTGTTATGGACTGAATTGTGTCCCCGAAATTTCATACGTTGAAGCTTTAATCCCCACTTTGGGTATCTTTAGAGAAAAAAAGTCTTTAAAAAGATTGTCAAAGCTAATTGAGATCATAAAAGTATTGTCCTGATGTTATAGGACTGGTGTCTTTATAAGAGATGACAGAAATCCTTCTTTCTCCACATGAGCACAGGGGAAAGGCCACAGGTAAAGATAACTTCATAAGTAAATATAAAACAGCATATAAATATAAATGCATTTTTGTTTGAAACTCTTTTTTTCTCTTACCTGAAAACTTTTTTTCTCTTATTATGGCTCCCAGTTTGGAAGAGCTCCTTCCCAGAAACCAACCCTGACAGTAGAATACCTTGATCTTAGACTTCTAACCTTCGCAACTGGGTGAAAATAAAATTTTCTGTGCCTTAGTTACTTCCTCATTGCTGGGACAAAATATCCAACATCCACATATTAAAGGACAAAAGGTTTATTTTAGCTCACAGTTTGTAGAAGTTTCAGTACATAGTCAGCTGGTTCCAAAGTAAGGTGGCATGGCAGAGGGGCATGGCAGAGAAGAAACAGTCCATGGCAGGGTAAGCAGGAGACAGCACACCTTTCTCTTCTTTCTCTTTTTATTCAGGCTACAAGCCTATTGGTTGGTGCCAACCACATCCACTGTGGTCTTCCCACCTCGATAAATCCATCATCCACACCCAGAACTACGCTAAACTAATCAGTGGACTAATCCAGTATCACAGCCATGGTCTAGTCACTTCCCCAAAGCCCTACCTATGAGTACATGAGGCTTTGGGGAGACATCTAGATATATGCCCTAACACCGTGGTTTAAGTCTCCAGGTCTGTGGTACATTGTTGTGGCAGTCCTGTTAGACTAATACAGGGTCAAAGAAGAAGCACACGTGAAATGTAAAAATAGTTTGAGGTTAAAGAGAACAGAAGCATAGCATAGTTAGTAAACATATGGAAATATAACTAATGCAATGCTTAGAGAAAATTTCATGAATGCCTATCTTAAAAAAGAAGAAAGATCTCAAATCATGTCCTAAACTTCCACTTTGAAAGATGAAAAAGAAGAGTAAACTAAATATAAAACAAACAGAAGGAAGAAAAGAATAAAAACTTTGATGAGATGCAAAATAGAAACAATAGAAAAAACAAATAAAATCAGTTTATTTTAAAAATTGAGAAGCCTTTAGCTAAACTGATCAAAAAACAAAGTAGAATAAAAGAAGGCAGAAAAAGATAATAAGCAAATTACAAAAAGCAATAATGAAAGATGAAAGAGTGGGCATCTCTACCACAAATAAAATGTATTATAAGGATATACTATTATCAATACTATTGCAAAATAATAAAATAACCTAAGTAAAATGGGAAAATTCCTAGAAAGAGACAAACTAACTCAAAAAACAGAAAATCAAAATAGAGTTATAGCAAGTAAAGAGATTAAATTAGTAATAAAAAATAAACTTTCCCTTTAAAAGTTTCACACCTAAATAGCTTTAGTGGTGATTTATATAAAATATTTAAAGGTAAAGTAACATCATTGTTTCACAAACTAAAAGCTTACAAGGCTAGATAATATTTCCTAACTCATCCTATGAAATTGGTGCTTTTCAGATACCAAGTCCAAACAGACATCACAAGAAAAGTAAAGATTCATATTTTTTATAAATATAAATAAAAAGAATCATTAACAAAACACTAGAAAAATTAATATTTATCCCAGGAATATAAGGTTGATATAATATACATGTTAATATCATATTAATAGATTAAAAAACATAAACCACATGACATGTCAAAAGATGCATAAGAATCATTTGACAAAATCCAGCACACTTTCATGCTAAAACATTTGACAATTTAAGAATAGAAGGGCACTCCCTCAACTGGAAAAGAGCACCTGAAAAACCCCACAGCTCATATTATACTTCATAGTAAAAGGTGAAATATTCTGTCTCAGATCAAAAACAAGAGAAAGATTCCAGTTTTCACCACTGTAGTCAATATAGTACTAAAGATACTGATTAGAGAAGCAAAGTTAGAAAAATTAATAAAATCCATTTGGATTTAAAACAGTAAAATATCCCTATTTTTATATCACATGATCTTGTTTATAGAAAAATCCTAAGGAATCCACAAAAAACTATGAGAACACCTAACTGGGTTCAGCAGGGTTTCAGGATAAAACTCAATACACAAAAATCAATTGAATGTCCACACATTAGCAATGAAAAATCAACAAATGAAGTTAAGGAAACAATTCCATTTATAATAGCATAAAAGGACAAAATAATGAGGAATACATTCAACAAAACATGTGTAAGACTTGTCCACTTATAACTAAAGATCATTATTGAAAGCAATTAAAGAAAATCCAAATAAATGGAAAAAAATCTCATGTTCATAGATCAGAAAATTGATGATAAGGCAGTATTCCTCAAGTTAATCTACAGATTCAACATAATCCCAATCAAAATCCATCTTTTTTTTCAGAAATTGATGAGCTATTCCTAAAATTCCTATGAAATTTCAAGAACTTTGAGCAGTTGAAACAATCTTAGAAGAACAAGTCGGTGGACTTTCACACTGCCCAACTTTAATACTTACCTAGAGCAAAAGTGACCAAGACAGTACATAGTATTAATAGACAAGATCAGAGGGAACCCAAAACTGGGGGGGGGCAAGAGTTATATATATTTTCTTGAGATATATATATATATATATTCTTGATATATATAGATATAGATATGCCAATTTATTTAGAGTTCATTGGAAACATATTTATTCAACAAAGACTGCCTTTTCAACAATGGTACTTTGATAAATAGATATCCACCTGCAAAACAACGAATTTGGGTCATTCCTTGCACTACACACAAAAAATTAACTCAAAATGGACCATGGGTACAAATGCAAGTATTTAAGTGTTAAAACTCTTGGAAAAAGAGTATCTTCTTGACCTTGAGTTAGACCTTGTATGATTTGTTAGATGACGCCAAAAGCACAAGCAAAAAATAAATAAACTGGTGTTTACAATGAAAAAACATTTGTGCTTCAAAGGACACCATCAAAAAAGTGAAAAGACAGCCTGTACATTGAAAGAAAGTGTGCATAATATAGGGCTTATTTTCAGAGTACAAAGAACTTGCAAATCAAATAATTCAATTTTTAAGTGAGCAAAATATTTAAATAGACATTTCTCCAAAGAAGATTTATAGATGGCAAAAAATAAAAACCATGCAAAAGTGGTCAACAGATTTAGCTATTAGGGAACTGTAAATCACGACCACAATGATATACCATTTCATTCATTCTAGGATGGCCATGATCAAAATGAGATAACGATAACAAATGTTGGGTACAGATGTAGAGAAACTAGAACCCTTGCACATTTCTGGCAGAATTGTAAAATGGTGCAGTCAATTTTTAAAAGTGTTGGCAAGTCCTCAAAATGTTAAACATAGACTCACCATATGACCCAGAAACACTACTCCTAGATATACTCCCAAGAGAAATGGAAACATATGTCCACATAAGAAATTATATACAAATATTCATAAAGCATTATTATAGACAAAAATGTAAAGAACTTCAACATCCATCAACTGAAGAGTGGATGAAATTTGAAATATCTTCACAGTGGAATATTGTTCAGCAATAAGCAAGAATGAGGTACTCATACATAATACATGACACATAAAGTACACTTAGGGCACCACACTAACTGATAGAAGCTGGACACAAAAAAAAAAAATAGTGTATGATTCTATTTGTATGAAGTGTCTATAACAGGCAAATCCATAGAATCCAGAAATGACTGCTACTGAATATAAGACTTTGTTTTGAGATGACGAAAATGTACTGGAATTAGTGATGATAGTTCCACAACTCTGTGATTATACTGAAAACCACTCAATTGCAAAAATTTACTCTTAAAACATATCTTCGTTCTATTTTGAAAGAACAGTATATCAAGCAAGATTCTTTTGGTTGAAGGTAGTGGAAACTCCAGTGTCAACTTTCTTCAGCAATAAGAGAAAATTTATGGGCTTTTCATAGGGGCAGTTCCTCAAGGGCGACTTAACTCAAAAGCTCAAGGGATGTTGGCAGGCTTGTTATTCCCCATTGTGTGGACATCAGCCTCAGATCTTAGCAGGCTCAAACTGGAGGGGAAATCTCCCTACCTCTTTCAGAAATCCTAGCAAGAATCTGGTTCACATGCCCATTCCTGAACCAATCCCTGAGTTTATGGAAGGTTTGTGTCATACATTTGACCTTTGTAGCAGAGAGAGTCACCCTAAGTTTAATGACTAAGAGAGGAAATTCCCAACAGTGTTACAAAGTGGAGACAAACAGATGAATGGGTTGTGAGGACCCATACAATAGCAAATATCTACTAACAACAGTTAGGAAAAATTTGCCAAAGTAGGAAATCTGTCTAGCAGCAGCTTATAATCTTGGCAGAGTGAGTACTCTTAAATACATTCCTTATCTCAATTTCTTCTTTGAATCCAAATCCTGTTTGAGTTACATATTATACTAAATATTCATATTCATTTTTAAATCTAAAGGTTCATCTGCTACCACATTTGATTAATCCACCCTTTGTGTAATGGATTGAAAGGTGGCCCCAAAAGAATATGTGCATGTCCTAATGCCTTCATCCTAAAGATTTTACATTGTATGGAAATGATTCTTTTGTGAATATAACTAATTCACAGACCTTCAGATGGAATCATTCAGGATTACTCCAGTGAGCTCTAAGTGACAAGTCTTCCTACAAAAGACAAAAAAGGAGACATGTAAGAGAAGTCATGTGAAGATAGGAAGCGATTGGAGTTGTGCAACTCCATTAAAAGTTCACAGTCACAAGACTGGGAGAGACAAGGACAGATTTCACCCCAGAGTCCCAGGGGAAACACTGCCTTCTGACTACCTGATTTCAGACATCTCAAGAGGTGTGAAATGATAAATTTCTCTTGTTTGAAACCACCAGGTTTGGTAATTGTATCATGGTAGCACTAGGAAGTGAACACACCTTGATATTGCTATAGACAGTAGAACTGAAAAGGATTGTGTCTGTTCTTACAAACTTTGATTTTTTAAATACGTGAATAAACCATGAGAAGTTTTCTAATCATACATCCTATAGTCTTTCTACAGGAGTAGGTAAATAAAATTCCTGTTTCTCTACCCTTTCACAATCTTTCTCATCTCTAAAACAAAACAAAGCAAAATGGCAAATACAAGACTAGAAAAATGAACTCCTGAAGTTAGATTCAGGTGAAATTAAAAGATGAAAAGTATAAACTAGCCTTTCAATAAGTTTGTGTGAGAAGTGAAAGAGAAAGATCTGTAGATAGAGGGGTACTAAATGTCAGAAAAAAAGATTTTATTTTCTGTGTCAGTCAATGCTTACTATAGAAACAGATTTAATCCAAGATATATAAATACATAAGGATTTACAAGATAGGCTTACAGTGGCTACCTGCAGAGTCAGGTGTGGCAAGGTCCACTGGAGATCTGAAGGATCCGGTCAAAAGCCTGGAGCTCACTGTAGTGCCCCATGCAAGTCTGTATCAGGAGACTGGAGTGCTGCAAGCCTGAAGGGTCTGCACTGGAAGCCAGGAGATAACGTCCAAGGTGAAGGTGAAGACTGGAGCTCCTCTGAAGAAAAAAAAGCAAGACTTCCTTCTTCATTTTCCTTTTATTACACTCAGGCTGCAAGCCTACTGGTTGGTGCCACTCACACCCCCGGTGGGTCTTCTGTCTTCAGTGAATCTCTTCAACCACACCCAGAACTATGCTGATCCAATTTAGTTGGGTATTTCTTATTCAAGTTGATACCATCAGTTAACTATCGCATACTCTTTTTGGTTTTAGAATAGGAGAGAATAGAAAGTGTGTTTCAAATGTGACCAAAAGGAGTGAACAGTTCAAGAGGGGTTGCAGTTTCAGAACAGAGAGAAGGGAACTGATACAGGCACATTTGTGAGGAGTCTGGAGGGAATGAGACCACAGGAAGGAGGGGGCCACACATGCATTTCAAATGAAAAGATGGAGATCTTTTCCTTAAATGGTGGAAAAATTATGGTCATGATGGTTGTAGATAGATATGGAGAGATTTAGGGTAAAGATTAAAAGGATGAAGATAACCATACCTAAAGTGATCCCTTACGTTTTTCTCTGTGGAGTAGAAAGTAACATTTTACCTAAAGTTGAGGGGTAGGGAGTGAGTAGGAAATGATGGCCCTTTAGCATCACTAAGGATGATGGAAGAAGGGTAAGATAGGTAGAGACTTTGAATGGGACAACTAAACCTGTAAGTTCTTAGGGCCATTTTTAGTTTTGAGATTTCTCCAGGAGGGCAGAATAAGATCAAAGGGAAAATTTCAAGCACAGGAGATCCAGTCAGGAGAAAAGAAAATAAAACCCTGAGGTGCTCTGGGATTATGGAGTAGGAACAGAGTGAGGACAGTGACTATTCGGAGTGAGAGGTAGGGCTTTAAAATCTAGGAAATTACTAGGAAATCTGAATAAAGTTAGCAGTTTAGTTAATAGTATTTTCCCAAGGTTAGTTTTGGTAAGTGCACCATGGTTATATAAGACATTAGCATTAGAGGAAGATGGTTAAAGAATATTGAAACTTCTTTGAAACTACTACTATCTTTGAAACTTTTGCCAATCTAACATCACTTCAGAATAAAACATTTAGAAACTCATGGGCAACTCTGTCCCAGGGCAGAGTAACCTGGCTCGCTGAACAGAGGGTGGACCAGCAGCCCAGAGAGGCGCCCTGCACCAGTGAGGCCACACTGCCGGGGAAGGTGGTCCTTACCATTTCTCATGTCTGGGCTCCACCATTAGGCACTCAGCACAGGTGTCCTTCCCAGTACTCTGCAGCAGGAGTGAGGAAGCATCTATGTACTTGAAGCTCCACTAACTGAAATATTACACAGTGTATGCTTCATGTCTAGGTATAGCCAGTAAACACAACCATACATTGACTTTGAATTTCAAAAGCATCTAAAACCCAAGGGTCAGACTCATCTTCATACTCTTCTGCAGCCAAAGATGATCATTTTGAATTTTTTAAAAATTAAATATTTTTAAATGTTTAAAAAAATTAAACTAAATATAATAGTCTTCTAAATTTCTATTTTAAAATTTTTGAGATAAAATAGCTGAGTCAAATTAAATTCCCTTTGGCTTTTCTAACCCCATTCCCATATCAGTGTGTCATAGATGATAAAATATAGAATATTAGACCCATATGCTAAAGCTTCAAACTAATTTTCTTTTTTTTCTAAAAGATATTCTCTGTTTTTCAAAATGAGATAGAGTGGTACAAAGTGACAATGAGACTCAGATAAATTCCTAGACATGTGAGGCTGAATTGGACTGAGAGTTAAAGTCCTGAGACTATAATCTTTTTGAATTGCAGGGTAACATAGCACAGTTTTTGTTTTATTTTTCATAGCATGGATTTAGGGACACAAACTCAAAGCCAGACTCCCATGGTTCAAATCCTAGCTCTGTCACTTAGTAGCTGTATGATCCTATATACTAATGTATTTATATCTCATTTTCTTCTTTTATAAAATGGAGATAATACAGTAATAGTACCAACCTCATCAGATTATTTCAAAGACTGAGTTAACACTAAAGTCTCACAATAGTGTTTAATGTTTCACAAACATCATATTAAGTTTTTATAACAATAATATGATGTGGCTGATTATCTTTGGCTGATTATCAACTTTATTGCATAATCTTAATTTACTCATGGGTTTTTGTCTTGCTATACCAAACTCATAGAAAAACCTCATGGTCAATATTCTTTCCATTTTACAGATAATTTCTTAAACCACTTGTAATGGTGGTTAAGACTTATTCTATAAATTTCAAAAAGTCTGTATTGGAAAGGAGAAAAGAACGCAGAGACTTTTAACCCAACCTACTCTAACAACCCAACCTGACCACCTCCAACACTGCTTTCCTCCCTACTCAGGGTGACCAGCCACCTCTATCATCATGGGTTACCAATTCTCAGCACATCCAGTGTATGGTTAGCTTTCTCAGTGCTGAGACAAAATACCCAATACCTACAACTTAAAGGAGGAGAGGTTCATTTGCTCACAGTTTCAGTCCATGGCCAGCTGGCTCCAAGGTAGAGACAACATGGAAGAAGGGCATGGTGGAGCAAAGCTGCTCCGTTCATGGTGACTGAGGAGCAGAGCAGGGGAACAGTGCTAGAGTGGAAGGGGAGAGAGACCAGATATAGACCCCAAGGCCACGCCTTTATGACGCACCAGAAACATGGTCCTCTAATCCCAGTGGCGGATCCCAGAGCCAATCAAGTTGAAACTCCACTCTGATCACCACACCCAGAATTTTCAGCAGGTATTAGAAAACCAAAGAACTGTACTATCTCTATAAGCAGGATTCTGGTAGCCCCACATCACAGGCACTGAGTCCTGCAGGGGCAGTCAGCCCGAAGCTGTGAATTGCTCTGTGGGATTAGGGAGACTATGTTCTATCCTTTGCCCTTTGGGACTCTCACCTGAAGCTAATTCCTGCTCTAGGTTCCATTAAAAGGGTTTCTCCCATCTAGTCACAAGGCAAGAAAACCATGTTATCTCAACCCATCACCGCTAAGGAAAAATGGGTCTTCTCACAAATCTCAAACCTCTCTTCTAGGGTGTAGCTTCATATTTGGTGTCAACAGAAATGTGAATTACATGAAATAGAATGTGATCCAAAAGGCAGAGGTACAGGTTTTGGTCCCCTGTGCCAGATGGCAATTTGTAGACTCATGTCAGCCCTTTACTTCCGTCAAACGGCTGTTTTGTCCTGGGTATGTATCTCTGTAATAAAATTTAATCTTTTATCTACTTTCTACATGAGGAAACTCAAATGCAGAGAATTTAGGCATATGCACAAGGGTGAAGAGTGGTAATTGGAAGAACAAAAGAGAGGAGCCCTTCGGATCAACTCAGGGCACTGCCTTTCTATGATTCCTGCTCTGGTTCATCAGAGCTGAACCATCACCCCCAAGAGCTGCTCAACAAGTGCCGGTGCCTCAGTTAAATCTAAAGCACTGTGAGCGTCCAGATCTACTCATCCACCAAAGGATCTGTGTTTAACTCTTGCAGCAGTGAACTAAGTAAGTTAAGAAATGTGAGATAAAGTTTACACAAGGGAAGGAATTTCTTTCTGACAACTGCCTGCCAGTAAATGCCCAATTCATAAGAAAGATTTCAGCATCAACCCCAACATCACAGAGCCATAAAGCAAGCCTGACAGAGGAGTTCAATCTTCATTTTAAAGCATGTAGGACCATGGACATTAAATAAGTTACTTAAATTTACTCTGGTAAAGATGTACAAAGATGAGTTTGCAATCTCGGTCCATCTGCTTCCTACTCTGGTGACTTTCAGGCAGACCATAATGCTATTACACCTGATCTTTTATCTTCTGCTGGTGGAAAGAAATGGTTTAAGCACCACAGCGGGAGCTTCAAAAAAAGATGAAAGGCCACTTCCCAGCAGCTCAGAGTGGCAGGGTCTCAAATGAATGAATGAGTAAGCAAGTGAATGAGTGAGGAGGAAATGGACAAGCACAGGGCTCTGGATTCTAAATTCCAGGGACTCTTTGTCCCACAGTAGTGTGTGTAAGAGCCCTTTTCAGCATCAGTGATTATGGCAGCTTTCCATTATTGTAACAAGTACTTGAGATAATCAATTTACAAAGAAGGAAGTTTTATTTTGACTTGCAAATCCATTGCCTTTGAGCCTGCAGTGAGATGGTGTACCACGGCAGGGAGGGTGTGTCGCAGCACAGGTGTGCTGTATCCTCAGGGCTGGGACACAAGCGAGTAAGACCAGGAGGCTTCAGTCCCACAGTCCCCTTTGCAGGGACAACTCCAGGGACCTAAACATCCTGGCAGGTCACACCTCCTAAAGGTTCCAGCACCACCCAACAGCTCCCAGCTGGGGCAAAGCCTTCAGCACGTGGGCCTCTGGGGACAAAGCAGTGACCAATTGTGGATCCTCTGATAATACAGGACTGATTCCCAAAGTGCCTCCCATGGAACTTTAGCACAAACCCATGACTGGAGAATCAAGCAGCCTGTCAAAGCCCAACCCTGTCACTGCCATGCTGACTGGTGTGCCTTTGACCACTTTGTTTTTTTGGTTTTTGGGGCTTTCTTGTTTTTTCTTTTTGGGTTTTTTTTTTTTTTTTGGTACCAGAAATTGAACTTAGGACCTCACTTTTGCCGGGCAGGCTCTGTGCCACTGAACTCCATCCCTGGCCCCCTTCGACCACATTGGACCTGAGTTTTTTCCACGGTAAAGGTGGGTAGATTTAGTTACATGATGTTCCCCAGCCCTTGGGAGCAAACCCATGAAATAGCCACTCTCTCCAACTACAGGGTGCCTGGTCCAGAGTGGTGGCCTCAGTGCTCAAGGGCACTGGGGGGCGATGCAGGGCATGGAAGGAAAGATGGGACTTGGCCAGAACAAAGGTCAGGCATGACCCTTATGTGCTAGGCACCCTCATCTTCACACTCTGTGACAGCACTGCACTGGATGAGAGGCAGGACCAAAGCAGAAGCTCGGCCATTACTTGTTCCTTCCTTTGTTCAAAGCCTGGAGTCTTTGGGCTCCAGTGTGATAGCTGCACCCTGAGCCAGAGGACCCAGAATGAAATTAGGAAGTGGCTTAACTCAAAGCCAGAGGCAGGGCAATGCAGTAAAAATAATTAAACGCAGATATGCGTAGCCTTGCTGACAAATGAGATGTCACGCCTCCCTTCATCAGAGGAAAACCCATGTAATAAGGAACCGTATGAAAAAGTGTCTAAGGAGCATTTCTAGGAAGCCTACAGACCTGGGAGGTTTAAGAAATGACCAAGCCTGCTTGTGGGAGACCCAGGAGTCTCAGGCTTCTCTGGCCAGGCTGAGTACCCACAGCTGAGGCACTACCACATTCTGGTCACTTCTCCCAGATAATCCCATAGGAAGGTGGACACGTTTTTCCAAAATTTTCAAAGGCCATTTCTGTGAGAAAAAAAAAAAGAAAAAAATACTCATCCAAACACAATAATGATGCTGATAATTAGGAAAACAGACCCAGAACACACATGGCCACCCCACACAAGAGCTGCTCCCTGCTGCTCCCCAGCCCTGCTCATCCCCACACAAAGGCACCTGTAAGAGAGGACCTGGAGGGCCAGGCAGAACCCACAGAGAACCAGGCAGAATTGTTGCAATTCCTTGCAAACCTGTTCTCTGCGTCAGGGTAATTTTCAGGAGCCTGAATAAATCCTTCCAATGACAATGAGTAATTTTTATGGTCTTTTTGCAGCCATCTAACTAATTGCATATCTCACATTTTACAGTGTTCCCTCCCCCATGAGTACCAGAGTGGTGGTTAGCAATAACCTTGGCCTCTTCGCTCAGAACCTATTCAAAATCACTAGCGAGGGAAAACATGTGTGCAGCAGATGTCTTTCTACCTGTTTCTCCTGTTGTCTTCCATTCTATGTGGTTCACTCAGCCAGGGGTGGTGGAGAGCCTCTACGTGCTCTGAAGTGGTTAGGTCCTATTCCAGACACGCTTGCCTTTTCCCCTACTGCCTCCAGCTACCCCTTTAATTCAGCAACCTTTTCCAAGTGGGCTAGCTTTGAAGGACACAGACATGCACAGATGGAGAAGTTGGAGAGGAAGATAGATACATAAATGAATAAATGGCCACCCATAAGGTGAAGACATAGCTCAGCTAGCTCTTAGTGTTCAATGAAGTCCCAGAGAAGGAAGTCCTCTCTCTCTCAGAGGTCAGGAGAGGTGATGTTGGAGTTAAATCTTGCCAATCAAGTGGAAATTCTCCATGGAAGAGTCCCAGGAAAGTGGAGCAATAGGCACAAAGGTTAACAACAGCTTTGCACATTTGGGAACTGTGAGCATTTCAAATGCTGGGGCTCCCATGCAGGGAGCTGGGGGAGAAAGAGGCTGGGGATTAACAAAGCCAGACTCACCAAGATCTTGTGGGCCACGTAGGGCAGTGTGGGTTCTGACCTGCAGCAATGCAAGAGCGTCATGGGCTTTTACAATGATGAAGCAACATGGAATGTTGGAAGATATGAGAAGTTATAGTGTGGAGGAAGAGTAATGCATGAGGTCATTTTATGGATAGAAGTAGGAGAAAAAGAACAAGGAAATCCAAGCAGGGATTCAATAGAGTTTAGTAACTGATTCATTGGGCTGGTGAAGGAGAGCAGGGCATGGATTACACTGGGTTTAAGTGCTGGGATAGAGGGATAGTGGTATCATTCACCAAGATGAGGAATATAGGGGGTTCGAAAAAGGAGGTAGTAAGCACAGTTTTAGATTATGAAGCTGAAGTTTTTGACAAGACATCCTGCTTAATAAAAAAATCTTTTTCCCCAATTATGCCGAATATTTGGCAAAGACACAGTCAACAGAAGCCCTCATGCATGGCCAGTAGAAAGGTAAAATGAGACAAACACTTTGGCAGAAAGCTTGGTGGTTTCTTGCAAAACTAAACATATTCTTTCTATATGATTCAGCAGTCACACTCCTCGGTATTTACCTAAATGAGTTGTGTACTTACGTCAATGCAAAAACCTGAGCGTGAATATTTACAGCAGCTTTATTCACAGTTGCCAAGACCTGGAAGAAAACCAAGATGTCCCTTGGTAGGTTAATGAAAAAATGAACTGTGGTTCCTCTGGATGACTGAATATTATCAGCAATAAAAACAAATGACTACTAACCCATGAAAAAAGTGGGAGAACCTTTGAATACATATCATAAAGTGAAGTGATCTAATCTAAAAGGCTATGTACTGTGTGATTCTGATGATGCAACATCCTGGAAGAGGCAATTCTACACTGCCAGGAAAAATACCAGTGGGTTCTAGGGTTTGGGGGGAGGTAGGAAGGGATGAACAGGCAGGGCATAGGGGACTTTCAGGGCAGGAAAACTATTCTGTATGATGTTACAAAGGACATGTGCCATTACATATCTGTCAAAACCCACAGAATGTACAACATGGAGAGGGAACACTAATGTAAAAATGAGCCCTGGTTAATCATCAGGTATTGGTGTTGCCTTTTCAGTTGTAACAAATATGCCGCACTGAGTACAAGAGGCTATTAGGGAAGTTAGCAGGCATGTTGGGCAGGCAGGAACACTGCTCTACCTTTCTCTAAACCTAAAATTGTTCAAAAATTAAGTCCACAGATATTTAATTGAAAAAATGTTATCGATTTCTGGCCTCTTTTAGACCACTTTTCCCTTGTCTGAGTATATGAATGCCTAGGGCAGCCATGGCGAACCTCTTAGAGCTTTCAATGATACAAGAATCCCTCTGTGTCATGCATGACATAGGTTTGCCACCACCGGCCTAGGGTTAAGATTCAGCCTTCTAATAAGCTGTTGGCATTAGAGTGCCTTCAGAAGTTTTAGACTTGGTTACATCATAGTGGGAGAGGGGGACAGAGAGAGAATTATAGAACATGATCACTGGAAGGGATCTGATATCCATCACTCCATCTTAAAGATAAGACAAACTGAGTCCCAGAGAGAAAAGCGATTTCCCCAGTGTCACCTAAATCATTTCCTAGTGTCACCTATATCATTTGGGGCTGGAAGCTGTTGAGTGAGAAACAATGATTGTCAAATCCAGTGGGGCAAATTATCAATAGAAAGTGACAAAGCAATGTAATTCTTGCTACAAGTGACGGTACGCTTGGGTACAAGGAGCAGACCTGGGGTCAGACGTGGTCTCCACCAGGGGGTACAGATTATGTATGGTCTCTAGCACAGCCCTCTTCAGTTTTTATTTTCAGACAAAATCTCACTGAGTTGCTCAAGCTGGACTTTACTAAAGACCCTCCTGCCCCTGCCTTCCAAGTAACTGGGATATTGGTGTGTGTTCCTGTGCTTGGTTCCATTGCTTTCTTCTGTCTGAATTCTCTCCCAGCACCATGGGGATAAGAATCCTTTCTTCTAGGGAGTCCCCAGGCTTTCTTTCCAAATGAGCGCAGGTGCTCTCCTACCTTCAGCCTGCCTCATCTTCTCCAGCCTCACTGACGCAGTATGGTGTCACCGAGGGGCCCGTGTCCTGATGAGCCCTCACTTCCAGCCCATTTCAGAAGAAAAAGCAGTTTTATCTACTTTTTGGTTTGGCTTAAAAGATTTTTGAAAATTAGATATTTTGTATCAAATGACAGGCAACAACCAGAAATTTGAAACCCAGTAAAAATCCTTTTTGATGAAAAAAATCTCTTCCGTATGTTTGGAAACCAATCTACTCTCATATTAATTAAATGTGCTGACCTTACACATGCAAAACCTTTTCTTAAGATCTTTCTTTTATGGTCCTGGGTTCAAGAGTTTTGGATTCCAAAGCATTCCTGATGAGGTTTTGATCATTTTCAATAAGTTCTCCGAGCTCAATATGCTAAGCCAGACAAAGATTCTGCGAGCCATGTGATGTCCTTTGTCATTTCAAATGTGCTCCATACTATCTTGGTGCGGAGAGTGGCAGAATCCTCAGGGGTGCATGACATATGGCTCAGATTTGGAAATTACGGTGGAATCACAGGTTTCATGGGCAGATTCCTGGACAGAAAGTCAGAATAACTGGAAAATAACTCCAGCCCTCAATCTAGGGCAATTTTATGACTGTGGAAGATACAAAATACAGTACTTTATTCTTAAGATTCTTTTAAGTCTTCGTTCTTCTGGGCCTTCTTTGTCAGCCTGCCTGAATACTGGGAAGCAAAAGTTTTGTGTTCAGTTGTCTGGAACAAAAGAAATCAAAGGAGTTGAAATATTTTTAAAAATAGGAAAAATCCACGAAGGTCATTTGTGCTTTCGTGGATAGCAATCCCGTGTCGATAATCCCAAAAGTCCTAGTCAGTGACAGTGTTTTGCTGCCTCTGACTCTGTCAGTAGTTTGCATTGCAGATAAGTTAGTCAGTATTATATGGGTGAAAATTAAGATATACCTTCCTGAATTATATTTGAAAATTTGCACCCAGAAAAAATTAGGGAGCGCTTTCACTTTGAAGAGTTCAGTAATGATTTTGGAGACTTTGCCACCTTCTTTCAGCCTTTCCAAACATTTAAAAGTCTGGCCACCCTAGCACAGGCTCTGTCCCCAGCCACAGAAAATTATCTGATTTTCCAAGAATATGGATCTTTGTATGCAGCCTCTCCTTCACTGGCACGTCCATCCTTTGTATTCCACCTGGCACACTCATCTTCATCCTTCTGGATTCAATTTAGAATCGTCTTCTTAAGACTTTTCTTTTACGGTCCTTGGTTTCATAGTTTTGAATGCCAAAGCTTCTTCCTGGTTATCATCTTGAATTAATGGCCTCCTCCCTCGGGGCTTCCAGAATCTTAATACTCTATTTTTGTTTCTATTACAGCACTAACCTGTTGTCATTACCTGCTGACATCTCTGTTATCCCACCCGACTATGAAATCCTTGAGGACAAGGATGACAGGGCCTCCCATGATGCCTGGTACCTGACAGTTTGCTAAACATTAGAGTCAGCCAGTCTGTGATAGCAACAATTGATGTTCTGTACTGGCTTGTAAGAACTGTTAAATTTTCAGTTTTGTCTGTCGATATTAAAAATCACATTATGTAAAGATACAATTAAATTGCATTTAAAACAAAAGTTTTAAGCACTCAGAATTCCTCCTTCCTTTCTAAAAATGTTGTGACGTGCCTGTATTATCTGTCCTTTTGATATTGTTTTTGCCTTATCAGCCACACAAGTGTGACTGTGCTACTACACATCTCATCCCAAGTATACATTCAGTAATGTCACAGTGATGGCTTGAAATCATTGCTCATGCAGAACTGTTTCTACCACAGAAATGCTATAAACCAGAGCTGGATTTATTTTTTATTGATTGTCTACATTTAAAAGAAAAGAAGGGGCTGGTGAGATAGCTCAGTGGCATAAGCGCCTGCCTGGCAAGCGTGAGGTCCTGAGTTCTACTCCCAGAACCCACATACGAAAAAAGGGCCGGTGATATCGCTCAGCGGCACAGGCGCCTGCTGGCGCGTGAGGTCCTGAGGTCGACCCCCGGTACCCACAAAAAAAAAAAAGAAAGAAAACATTAATGCAAATTAAAATTTAGGGTGTTGGTAACCATTACATCATGAATAATATACACACACAACCCTGATGATTTGAAAAGAATTATCCAGGGCCGGTGAGATGGCTCAGCGGCGTAAGCGCCTGCCTGGCAAGCACGAGGGCCCCAGTTCGACTCCCGGAACCCACATATGAAAAAAGGGCCGGTGATATTGCTCAGCGTCACGGGCACCTGCTGGCGCGCGAGGTCCTGAGGTGGACCCCCAGTACCCACACACACAAAAAAAGAGTTATCCAATTCAGTTAAAAAGTTTCTCATTTCACTAATAAACAAGTGAGATTGTAACATACGTCTTTGTTGTTCCACTTTCATTTTATTCATTAAAATATCAACCATCACTTATGCCAGAAAAATATGTATTTGTGAACTACCATCATAGGATGGATGTAGATACAAGAGTTTGACAAACAGCATGAGAGCATTCTGCAAAACTCAACTGGCTACACAGAACTTACAATGAGGAATAGTG
Source organism: Erethizon dorsatum (assembly GCA_028451465.1). Taxonomy (NCBI): domain Eukaryota; kingdom Metazoa; phylum Chordata; class Mammalia; order Rodentia; family Erethizontidae; genus Erethizon; species Erethizon dorsatum. The sequence continues at coordinate 29,700,472 of CM051831.1, forward strand.
CCTGTTTTATCACTTAAAAATTGTACACTATATACTTTCAATATCAGTAAAATATATAATAAACTTATACATGTACATGAATGCATGTATTTCCCAGCACAGTGCTACATTCAGGGAAGAGACCGTGGAGATGACTCGAGTTCTCAGGGAAGGAGGCTTGCTGTGTTTTGAATGTGTCTCCCAAAGTCCATGCACTGGGAGCTGAATCCCTAAGGCAACAGTGTTGGGAGAGGGGACATTTACAAGGTGATTGGCCCATGAGGGTTAATGCCATAGTCATAGCAGTGGGTTCCAGATGGAAGGATGAGTTCACCCCTTCTTCCTTCTATGAGGATGTGTGGCGAGAAGGCCCTGCCAGATATAACCCTCTCAACCTTGAACTTTCCAGCCTCCTGCACTATAGGGGAAAAAACCCTATTTTTTACAAATTGCCAGTCCCAGGTCTTCTGTTAGAGCAGCACACAGTTCCTAAAACAGGACTTCTTTTGTGCAGAAGTAACGCTTACATAGATGTAGCGGATTAACCAAAGATCAACTTGTAACACCCAGCTGAACTGAATCAGCGTGGTGCTGGGTGTGGAGGGCCCACCTGAGGATTGTTGCCAACAGCGTAAAAGAAGAATGGGAGGGTCTTAAGATCCAAAATGTACAATAGACATGATGAATCAAAAAGAAACTGGTCAAAAGGAAAGAGAGACTGGAATAGGGAAAAGAAAGAAGGGAAAGGGAAAAAAAATTGTATATATATATAAGATGGTTAAGATAGATACACTACCAATTTTACTTAGTTCATTGAAGAGTAAGGTTTGTGCCAATAATGTTTGGACAATTGAATGCTAATGTCTGGTATCCTGAATAACTAACTTAAAGATAGTAATACGTAATGTATTAACCATTGTTACCCTCCTATTATGTTGCTTTGAAAATTTGTTCTTCTTTTGATTTGTTTTGTTTTTTCTTCTCTTTAAAATAAAAAAAAGAAAAAAAAAAAAAAAGAAGAATGGGAGGGGAAGATGATGTGCTGTTGGTTCTCCTGAAGAAGATTATCACACTGGTTTTCCTGATATGAACTCAGCTGTTCTCATCATCAGAGGAGCTTGGGTCCTTGCTGTTGCTGAGGATGGCTGTGGTTCTCTTTGGGGGAGCTCTGGTCCTTACCTTGAGCATCGCTTCCTGGCTCCAGTGCACATCCCTCAGCCTGCTGGCACAGATCCTTCATCCCTCTGGCACAGACTTTCTAGTTTCCACCACTGACCTTTGGGCCTTCCCAGTGCAGATCCTTGATACAGACTTGCATGAGACACTGTCGTGGGCTCTAGTCCTCCAGCTGGACTTGTGGAGGACACTGCCATGGGCTCTAGGTCTCCAGTTGGACTTGTGCAGGACATTGCCATGGGATCCAGGCCCTCAGCTGGATTCCTTGGGTCCCTAGTGTGTGGACAGATTTCTAGCACTCTTCTGCATTTGACTCTTTGGGTGAATATTATAAAATAATCCTATAAATTAGGATGTCCTGTGTCCTGTGTCTTGTGTTAAATCTTTTCCCTTGTAAATGTTGATTGCAACAGTAGGCTTCAATGGCCAGAGAAGGAGACTGGGGAGTGGGTAGAGCAGCACTGGTAAAGGCACTGAGGCAGGACAGCCCTGATCTGGCAGGGAGCAATGAGGCTTCTGGGCTACTGAGCAGAGGTGGCTTTGGGAGCAGCAGAGGCTCAAGCTAGACAGGCTGGGAGGGCTGTGGTCTAGAAATCCATGCAAGTGAGGAAGAAATGCAGGTTTGATTTAGCAGGCAGTAGGGAGCCACCTCTGATTCTGGAGAAGAGGAGTGATGAGAAATAAGCGGTGATTTAGGAGGATTAATGGGGCTGTGGTGCTTGGGACAGATTGAAAAATGGAGAGACTCTCTCCAGTCCCTCCAGAAAGCAGAGGAGAGACTGAAGCAAGTCAGGACTAAAGGGATGAGGTCATGCAGCCCTTGCTTTCTTCCTCCACAGACTTCCTCTTTCTCTCTTCCCTTCCCTCCACCAGGCTCAGCTACACCCCCTCCCTCCCTCTTCTCCTCCAGAAGCCCTTTTCTCCAGAGTCTGTGATTAATTCTCTCTTAAAAGTATCTGCTGATAGATTCAAGGGGTATTTCATAAATTCTGTCTCATTACATGAAGCCTTGCTCTAAAAACTTCCTTTTGTCTCGATCAATTATGAAGTGATAAAATCTGACCTGAACCCCAGCCTGCATCTCTTCTTTCTCTACCATTCAGCAATGATCAGAAAAATCTAAGAATAATGCAATTTGCTTCTGTAGTTAGAGGAGCCCAAATAGCTAAATCAGCATTATCAAATCTCTTCAGGATCAATTCTATAATTTTTTTTCTCCATTTGTTCTCCGTATCTGTGTGATCTGCCCTCATATATACATATTCACACATATTCACACATCCACCTCTGCCCTGTATTTAGCAATGTGGAAGTTGATATCTCCAGCATTGCCATTCCTCTCAGCCTATACTTCTGAGAAGGAGGAATGCTCAAAAAGGATTGATAAGACAACAACAAAAATAAAATACTTGACATTTACATTTTTTTATGGATTCTACTTGCATTGATGGCCAGTACATGTCCCCTAAATCATAATCTGCTTCAGGAATTATATTTTCTACTGAATGTTTAAATAGTTCATAATGCCAAGAATTTTTGTCTAATGAGTGCATGGTTTCAGGACAGTGCTCTGCTGGCCTAAACACTGATTTAATGGTCTTTGGGTCATATGACTTGTGCTGGTGTTTCTGGGGTACATATAGCACTGTGACTTGATTGTCTCCTTTCTCAGTGTTGACCTGGCCCTGTCTGCCCAGTGTATTAATCATCTTTCTGTCACAATAATGAAATATATGAAATAGGCTACATATGGAGTAAAATGAAGTTTGGGCTCACAGTTACGGAGGGTCAAGTCTGAATCCTGTAGCCCCATTGGTTGGAGCCTCTAGTGATAGTGCCCCATGATGGTGGGAGTGAATGGCAAGTAACCACTTCCATCTCAAGCTAGAGTAGAGGAGGGTGGGGAATAGGATCCTACAGTTCCTTCCCAGCACACACCCTCCAGTGACCTGAGGGCTTTCTATAAGGTCTCATCTCCTAAATGCCCATACTACCTCCCGAAACTGCCACCCTCGGGACCAAGCCTTCACCCATGGACCTTTGGGCCACACACATCCAAACCACAGCAGACAAGCACAGAAAAGATTCTTCAAATTTCTGAGAAAGGAAAAAAAATCCAAAGTGAGTAATGTCATCCTGTTATTTTCCTTCACAGATAGAATCTGCTACAGAAAAATTGCATGTTCAGGTCTTTTCTTCACCCACATTTCTCTTCTTTCTAGAAGAAAGCAGCACAGGCCCTTGGACACATTCTCATATGCTCACGCATGTGTGTATGCATGGTGCTCCTGGCCTGCCTTCAACACGCCAACCCACCGACACGTCTTTCAGTTCCTCAGACATTTTGGCAGCTAATCTCCTCCTGGTTCTCTGTTGACAACCCACATGGGCTTGGCACATAGTGAGACCCTGTCTCAATCCCCCCAACCAAAAAAAGAAAATGAGTAGAATATAGACAAACTACAAGAGAAAACTTCTCCGTGGTGAGCAAAGGTAGACTATGAAAGAGAACTGAGTAAGACCGTAAACTCTATTTTTCAAAAGAAAAACTAGAGTGAGTCTTGGACAAGAGAAAGATGAAATCAACTTTCTAAACTAAATAGTCTTCAAACTCTAAATATTCATTGATGAGAATCTATGATATTAGAAAATTTCAGAGAGATGGATATTTTCAGAAGTATTTTTTTTTTCCTGTTACAAATAGGAAGATGGGTAAGACTTTGAGAATTGATGAAAACAAGTGAAACAATAACTCAATCTAAAATACAGCAACTTAATTCAAATCGCTGGCTTCAGTTTTGGGGCCTGTTGGGGTGTTGGGGGCCAGGGTCCTGCATGAGAATCTCGTTCCTGTGAATCACAGTAAGGATACAGCCCTAATGAAGACAGTCATAGAGGTGTCAACCCAGTGTGTTTTCTCCTCCTCGTGAAGTACGGCCCCATATTAGTGTCGAACCTTAGTGAATATCCAATTCGGGAAATCATAGTGTAGGTCAGGGAGTGAACTGGATTAGACACTAAACTGCCTGAGCGTTATGGAGGAGGGAGTGTCCGCAGGTCTGCGTGTTGCCAGAGACAAAAGAGACTTGGAAAGAGCCCGTGTTTCTGACTCCAAATCTAACACTTGCTGAACAATACTACACTATCTTTTTTTTTTTTTTTTTTTTTGTGGGTGCCAGGGTCGAACTCAGGATTTCACGTGCCTACCAGCAGGTGCCTGTGCCACTGAGTGATATCGCCGGCCCTTTTTTCATATGTGGATACCAGGCATCGAACTCAGGACCTTGCGCTTGCCAGGCAGGCGCTTATGCTGCTGAGCTATCTCACTGGCCCAATACTACACTATCTTAGCACTGAATCATTCTCAAATAGCTGTGCGTGTGTTAGTATCTTTCCTTCTAGTAGCAGACAAATCATCTTCTACTCTTCGGGTTTCTCAAGTGCCTCACTCAGTGCATTAAGAAGGGCTGGCTGAAGCTGTGGGGTGACGGGTGTCATGGAGTAGACGTGGGCACCAATGTGCCTTAAACATGAGTGGCATTCTATTCCCAAATAGTCACCAGCTCTACATTTTGACACAGAGTTTTATAAGCAGCATAAGAAACTGCACATGACAATGCGTGGCCCAGAAGTGATCACCCTGGACTTCCCCACTGCTCTGTTGGGTGGTCCATCCCTCGTGGCTGGGCACCTATCCCACCCAGTAATGGTTACCATTTGAACAAGTACCATGTGCCAAGCATTCACATATAACATTCCTGAAACATACTGCGCTTGCTCAAAGTAGACATGACTATAATTATGACCAGAGAATAAACTGAGCCTCAGGGGGACGTAGGGTCCCTTGGCCAGTCTGACAGATTACACAGCCCTAGTTCTTGCAGTGACACTGTGCTGCCTCTGCTGATGTCTCCCCTCACTTAGGTCTAAGGAAATGGGCAAAAACAGTAAGACTCAGCAAAAATTTACTATCCACAGTCAAACAAGGAAAGAGACACAATCTCAAATTAAAAGCTTCAAAAGTTGGAAAGCGAGAGACAAACAGAGAAAGCTTGGCATCCCTTCATCCCTAAAACACAACTGGTGAGTTTACAATGTAAGAAGAAAACTCTAGTTGGAGCTCCTGAATTTAAGACCAGTGGATAGAGCAGGTGGCTACCTTTCTCCACCTCTGGTGGTTGAGGGCATAGATGGGACCATTCTCAGAATTTGGGAGATTTCTTTGGACAGAAGGATACACACCCCCTGCGGAAGGGAATTCTTTTTTTTTTTTTTTTTTTTGTGGGTACCGGGTGTCAACCTCAGGACCTCGCGCACCAGCTGAGCGATATCACCGGCCCTTTCTTCGTATGTGGGTACTGGGAGTCGAACTCAGGACCTCGTGCTTGCCAGGTAGGTGCTTATGCCGCTGAGCCATCTCACCAGCCCTAGAAGGGAATTCTTATATGGAACATTAAGCAAAATGAGCATAGCATCAGCTGGCTCTTGCTCTAACCTATCTGTCCTTTGTACATAGAAGTGGATGAACTGTAATTTTCATCCCTCTCCAACATAGGTAGATAAGGAAGACAAACAATTCAGATAGGAAAAGGAAAGGGGCCAAGCCAAAATCATACCTCAACAAACCACTCACACCAGGCATGTGCAAGACAAAAAGAAATTGTGCTCACAAGTGAACTATAACAGTAACAACAATAACAACCAATGCAAAAGTCAGGAGAACATCTGTTATGGCTTGTGTCTAGATCTGCCCTCCCCCACCCTTAGTCTCATGCACTCACAGATGGGGCTTTTCAGAGGTGACCAGATCTAGAGTGCATGATGCTGGGATCAAGGGTGTATGATTACTAAATTAGTCCACTGATTGGTTTGGCATTGCTCTGGGAGTGAATAGTGGCAAGGCCCTACCTGGGTGAGAGTGCTATCTGTCCTAAGGGTGTATAGCCTGGATGGAATATAAGGGATAGATATAGGGCTCCTGGGGTTGATTGTCACTTGTTGCTTGCTGCTTCACTACTTTGCTGCTTTGCTGGCTTCTGTCTGCCATGAACTGCTTCTCCTTGGCATTGTCCCTCTGCCATGCCACCCTACCTTGGAGCCAGCTAACTATGGACTAAAACCTCCAGAAACTGTGAGCTAAATAAATCTTTCCTCCTTTAACTTTACATGTTGGGTATTTTGTTTCAGCAATGAGAAAAGTATCTAAGACATCTTAGCTTGGAAAAACATAATCCAAAGAATAGACTCAAAGTGTTTATGTTTTATGCTGTAGAAATATTTAAAACAAACTTAAACTTAAATTTTTAAAATAATTTAAGGACTAAATGATAAAACAATGAAGTGAGATGTTTGTTGATGTAAGGGAAAATTTTAAGATGGAAACAATATCAGAGAACAAAAACTAAGCAAGAAAGAAACTAAAGGAAAGAGCAGTTTCACTGGAAAATCAAGGTATTCATATAGAGCAAAGACTCAAGACAATCCCAGCAAATACAGAAGAAAAATATAACATTAAAAAATCAATTGGAGTATATAAAGCATAAAGGAAAGACAATTGAACCTATTGCCTTTTACAAAATTTATGTCTTTGAAGTAGAAAATTAAACAAGGGTCTAGAAAAGGTCTGCATATATGATAGGAGAAATTTTCTCTGAAATGAAAGATTCACAACTGGATTGATTTGAAACTTCCATGGAACCTGAGGGGGTGTTTCAAATATGGAAAAAAATCCACCAAAACAAGGCAAAGCATAGGAGGCATGGTGGTGATGTCGGGAGACAAGCATAGCTCAGGTTCATCCCGCCATCCCTGGGACTCCACGAACCATCTTCCTCTGGGGCTTTGATGAAAAGCTGTCCTTGAACATCCAGGCCAAAGTAGGAGACAAAACACGCCTTGGACTTGACAATGAGCAGATCCACAGAGAAAGAAGGAAACAGTAGTTCCGACTATTAAGGCTTTCCCAGTTTCATGGAATTTATCACTCTTTCAGTTCCAAATGACTCTAAACTCAACCCGCACTGGCATGAGTAAAAGTATGGATTTATTGACTCACAGACCCAAACCCTGGAAGCATTTGGGCTTCAGGTCCAATTGGCTTCAGGGGTTCAAACAGTGTCTATTTCTCAAGTCTGCTTTCTCCTCTGCAGACTCCATTCTCAGGCAAATTTCCCTTTGTGATGGAGAGGTGAAGGTTGCCTGCTGGTAGTGTGGGTTTAAAGTGTCACAATTCTAAGTCTAGCACACAGAGGAAGTCTTTATTCCCATATATTAAAAATTCTGTAACTGAGTTTCTTTAGATCTTATTGGCTCATGTGCTCATCACTGTAAACACCTCATGGCTGGGAGGGTCATTCTTCTAATTAGCTAAGGCCAAATCCTAGTCCTGAAGAGAGCAGGGTCAGCTCTCTGTGGGATATGACAAGAAAGTGAAAATAATGAGCTACCTAAAGAATATTGAGGTGTCAAAACAAGGGGGTAGGGAAATCAAGAAAGCAAAAATAATATAGGTTGACTACATTAAAAAAATAGGACATCCTTACATACACTCATGGTTACTTTTTCAGCAAGCAATAGCATGTAAGGAAGTGTACATTAACATGATGCAAACCAGCAACCTGAGGCTCAAGAGAAAGACTGAAAAAGGAACCATCATTCCAGTGGAAGAAACTCTGACACCTGAAGTTGTCACATACCCATGACCACAGCTGCCATTGTCACCATTAACAGAATAAGTCAAGCATCTTTTGTCACAGGTGTGTTGCAAGAGACACTGTGCTAAAAGAATGAACTGAAGAGAGTTCTTTCCTTTCAAAGGCTCACCCTATAAAATAGGCAGGGCATAGAAGACCTGGCATAAACAGTGGAGGGCAGATATAAAATAATGGTGCTAAAACGAGAATTGGCACCTACAGAACCCTAGAAATTGATTCACACACTGCACTGGTAATCATGCTGAGCCTACTGAGTGCCAGGCAGCACTACACACCATAGGGCTATAGACCCTGAACTTAGGGAGCTAGAGATCAACTTTGCCAAACCCGCATCTTTTCTCAAAATATTGTTACTAATGTATGTTTGTGATACATAAAGATTGCAGCCATTTTGAGGAATTACATCTTCATCATTTTTACTCTCCTCCCCCCACATTCTTCCGCTTCCTTCTTCATTCTGTAGATCCCCTTCCTAAACCCACATCTTATAGAGAGGAAACTGAAGCTCAGAAGGTGTAACTAACACAGCCAAAGTCATGAAACTAATTAGTGAAAAGAAACACAATGGCTGTCATCTGAGTGTCTACACTCCGGAGTTGTGAAAAAAAAGAAAAGTTAGAGGTCAATGAACTGGGTTCCAGGCAGTAAGAAACCTGCACACTTCCACTTTCTGCAAGTCACATGCTTTCTGGAGGCCTCAGAGGAGTGAATCGGGTGAGTGGTGTTGCCTCTGCCAACATCTGATCTGTGAACCTGAGAGTATTCTGGGGACGTGTTCCCTCGACAGGTTTATGGCTGGTCTTGGCTCAGTGCCTTGAACACACGCATCACATGATGAAACGAGAATGTCATCCTGCAGTCTATCAATAAACCACGCTGGCATTCCCACCCCCACCCCATCACTCCTCCCACAGGATTCCCTCCCCTCCAGCTCCTTCCCCTCCCCCATCCCGAAGATACCCAAACCATCTCATTAAGAAGTGACATCCCATAGGATTCATGGCTCCTGATCAGAAGAGTTGCCAAAGCCCCTCTGTTGCTTGCAGACACTTTTCTGCTTTGTGTTAAAAGCTTGAGTTTGAAAATGAGCAAGAAACGTGATGAAGGGAAGCTAGAGAGAGTGTTTGAGTTTGGGCTAGAAAACCCACTAAGTGGCCATTGGGGGGTCACAGAAGATCCTAGAAGAACAAAATCTCAGTTCTTGCCTGCAGAAGCATACACCAGACTTCAAGGAGGCCAGCCCTTTGATATTGTGCCAGGCCATACAAACTGGGCTTTCCCTCCCTCAGGCAAGAGCTAGTTGTCCTGAAGCAGAGGCACTTGAGCACCAGGTGGAATGGGTACCACTCTGCTGAATCCTAATCACAGCCCTGGAAGATGCTGGAAAGGAACAAGTTCAGACAGTCTTTAAAGAAGGTGTTTCTAAAAGATGTATTTCCTAGCACCTCAAGAAATATCACATCAATGTTTCCCCCAAACTTGCTCATTTTCTTTGTCTAGAACATAGGCCCTGGCATTTTTCCTATGTCATTCCCAAGGGATAGAGAGAAATGAAAGAAATATGGCTCTTGAGGAAGCGGGGAAAGACATAAATAGGTTAACCCCACTCATGCCTAGGAAAGAAAAAAATTGAACAATGTCTTAGGGGAGCCAGGGAAAGTTAAGTGAGCAATAGGAGCTCAAAGGAAATGCAAAGGTCATGAAGCCACCAATACTGTTCTGAACTAAGACTCCCTGAAGCCTCATTCTCTCCTAACCAAGCAAATGTGTACCGTGTCCTCCATGACCCATCCAAAACACACTAACTTCACAGCAGAATGGAAGGAGAAAGGCTCTGAAATGGAAACTGAGGTGGGAGAGCTCACACCCAGCTCTCTTTTTTCTTTTTTTCTTTTTGGTACATATTTGCAGTACATGCATTTTACAATCATCTTGCAGAGTGGGTACATGTATATAATACAGCTTCTTTCTTTTGCAGTACATGCATTTTACAATCATCTTGCAGAGTGGATACATGTATATAATATAGCTTCTTTCTCCTTTTTATCCCCTTGCCCTTCCCCACACCACCCTCCTCCTCTAATTCCCCTATCCCAATATTGATTCTTATTGATATTATTAGTTTTGGTTAGATCTGAAAGGTCCTCCAAAGACTCATCCTTTGAAAGCTTGGTCCCCAATACAGTAGTATTTGGAAGTTGGACTTTTGGAAGGTGATTTGGGCCTAACTTCATCAGTGGATTAATCCATTGATGGCTTCATAATTTGATGGCTTTATTGGAAGATGATAGAAACAGGAGATGGGGCTTAGTTGAAGGGAGTACGTCATAGTCCTGTCACGTTGGGGAGTATCTATATCTTGTTCCTAGTCCTTCCCCTCTGGTTCTTTCTCTCTCTCTCTCTCTCTCTCTCTCTCTTTCTTTCTTTCTCTCTCCCCCTGGGCACCTCACTCTTTCCTGGTTGTAAGCAGCTTTCCTTCATCATGACCTCCTACCATGGTGTTTCCACCTCTCCATGGTGTTTCTGCCTTGACATATGCCAAAAGGTGATGCAGCCAGTTGACCACTGACTGAACCTTCTGAAACTGTAAGACAAAACAAATTTTTCTTTTGTTAAATTGATTGTTTTCAGCTCACAGTGATGAAAAGTTAATACATTGGAAAACTTCCTTTACTTCCCAGTGTGCTGATTTCTTAGTATAATATCACTTCTTATGGCTAAAATCGTAGATGACAATGAAGAAAATCAACAGGGAGTAGCATTGGTTCAGGGAACAAAAAGCAGTTTGGAGGCATTGTTAAATCTGATTTCAGGTTGTTTGGGTTGGGCCAAACATCAGTATTCTGAAACATGGTTTGTGGACCTCTGCTGACCATCTGTACGACAGATCTCTTTCCACAAGTGACCCAGAGACCAAGCCCACATTTACTCCCTTTCTCACAAATCACCTTAACTTTTGCTGGCATCAATCATAATTCCCGACTAACAGGTGATATAATTTCCAACCCCCCACTTGCTGTTTAAAACTATAAATACAACTGCCATTTTGTAAAACCTTGAAGCATATTGTCAAGACTGTGTGAATCTGTGTTTCTCCAGGTTGCAATCTTAATTAGCCCCCAAATACATGTAATTTTACTTGTTCTTGACTAGGTTGATTCTATTCTCGGTCAACATAGATTTGGAAGAATGCTTTATTAATTGCACGACAGTGCCCAAGTTTTGGTTGTTATTTCCTGTCCCTTTCCCATCTGTTCACATCCCGTTGCTATAACTCCGCAGTGATGGCCTATCTTTGCACTTAGCCTGCAGGTTTTGTGGGGGACAGCATTGTATTTACTTTTGTATACTGGGTGCTATATAGAGATTTTGTGATGAATGAGTGGAAACACAGTGGTAGGCACACACAGATCTCTGTCCTCTCCCTGCCATTCCCAGGAGCACTGTTCTGTGCCTGCGTCAGCTCAGCCCTGGCTGCTCTGGGTCCATTCTGAGGCACCGATTGGTCAGGGCTATGCCAGGCTGCAGTCCAGCAGCAATTCTTTGCTCTGGCGCCCATCTGCTATGTGACTGAAGCCAGCACTAAACTTAGCCTTGGTGACTCATGGACACAGGGCTGCCCCTGGTCTCACAATTCACCTCACCAAGCCACCTGGCTATATGCTTTCTCATTCCTCCTTCACCCCACCATACCTGGGGAAATATGGCCTGGTCAGGCCTCCCCAAGCTTGCTAGGCCAGCCCATGGCTGGGGTACAGGGCAGGAAGGCAGAGTTTAAGGGTAGCAGCCCCCTGAAGGTAACCTCCTCTGCCATTTCACGGTCCCCTGAGCCACCAGTCAGTGGCTCCCATGGGAAATCACTCCTTAAGGAGTGGAGGTATTGATGCAGTTCTTAAGGAGCCAAGGGGGAGGAACAGCATCTGGACTAGGATGGAAATGTTAATAAGCATCATCCATGTGTTTGATCTGCTCTTCAGTTCTGCAGTCATCTATCTTCTCGGTGCTGCTCAGCACCTGCAAGGTGTCACAGCGAAATCACTAAGAGAAGCCCTGAATCTGTCAGTCACCAATTACAGGTGTCTGATCATTTTATTCTGTTTTGCTTCATTGCAAAGTGATCTGGAAGTCACTGCTTTATAATTTTCCTGAGCTCAGAAAGAGGGGAAGAGCAGTCTGTCCTTAGTGTAAGCAGTAGGGTGTGCGTCATCAGTAGGGAACTGACAGTAATGAAACCAAGTTTAAGAGTCAATCTGATTTTTATTATCACAGGGAACTAATAATTCCAAAACCAACAGGGATGAAATAATCTTTCCCTCTGGGGTGGATAGCTTCTTCTGCCCCCTGTTCCACCTTCCACATGCCATTGAGCCACACTTTCCATTCACTCATCCTTTCATGGCTACATTTGTTCACCCAGATATTAATACAGTGAGCATTTCTGGAGCATCACTTACAAGAAAGCCATTGTCCCGGAAGCCTCAGCTTGGTCTCACTATCACAGGCTGCCACTCTCCCTCTCACTGTTTTGTAGTGAATTCTGCACATTGTAATAGACTCCGGCTGCATGCACTTCCGTGGAGAGTGGACGAGAATGGAAGAGAACCACAGTAGAGAAAAAAAGTGATATTGATATCAATGACCACAGCAGCTTGAGCACCCTCCATTCCCCATCTAGGGACCCTGGCCCCGAGCTGCCGGCTTCCCACAGATGGCGCCCCTCCCTGCTCTCTCTTTCCACCCTGGGTCCCACCCCTGTCTCCCGTGGAGCAGCCAATAGAAGCCAAGAGAGTGGACAACATGGCAATCTCGGCCTTACTGGACAAGCCATGCTGAATAGTTCACTGCTCTTGTCATCATTTTCGCATTCCAGATGCTACATGAACTTTATCTCTTTTTTAAAAAATATCAAATGTTGGAGAAAAGTGTTCGATTTCAACAGAATTTTAGTCTCCCCAGGACTCCCCAGAGCCCTGCTATGGGAGCCTTGCTGTGGCCCTAAGAGCAGGGGCCCTTTCTTTTACTTACATTTTAAAATTTTTATTAGTATATGTTTTTGTAATATATAATAAATGTATTCATCACCGGAAATGTGTGCATATACACACCACATCCTGGTCCTTTTTTTTTTTCCTTTCTGCTCCCTTCCCTCCCATTTTCCTCCATCTCCAAGTCCCCTTTCCATCTGCACAAAGTCTGCCTTCCTATTTTCTATCATCTGTCTTTTATTTTGATCTTCAAGTTATTTATACCTTGGGTTTCTCATTTAAGAGCAAACCACGGGATACTTAAGCTTATGTGTCTAATTTACGTCACATAACGTTGTGGTCTCACGGTGCATCCATTTTCCTACAGATGACTCAAGTTTATCCTTCTTATGGCAAAGTAGTACTACTCCATGGTGTGTGAATGCCACATTTTCCTTACCCACTCATCGCTGATGGGCATGTAGGCCACTTCCAAGATCTAGCTATCACGAACTGTGCTGCTATAAACATGGGTAACTATGTGTCACTGTAATATGATGACTTTAATTCTTTCAGGAAAATACCTAGAAGAGATATAGATGGGTCAAATGGGATTTCTAGTTCTAGACTTTTGAGGAATCTCCATACTGATTTCCATCATGGTTATACTAATTTACACTCCCACCAACAATGTAGGAGTGTTCCTTTTCCCCACAACTTCACCAGCATTTGTTTTTGAGTTCTTGATGATAGTCATTCTTTCTGGAGAAAGATGGAATTTCAGTATTGTTTTGATTAGAACAGGGGTTCTTAAAACTTATTTGTGCCATGAGCCCCTTAGCAACTTGGTGATGTCTATGGACTCACAAAAAAATCTTAAGTGCATAAAACAAAATACATGGGCTAATGAGGATACCAGTTTTATTGCGACACGTTTGTCAAAATAATAATAAATAAATGAGTGATACAATAATAGCTGTACATTTTTCTAACGTGATCCACAGACAGGTTTACTAATTACTGTGATTTTAAAGCAGTGAAGAATGTAAAACATATTTTCTCTTCTCTATAAAATTGGTAATATATACACATTATTTTTGCAACTTGTAGTACTAGAGATTGAACCCAGGGAGAGCTGAGCTACATCCCCATCCCTTTTTATATAATTTTTTTAAAATTTTGAGACAGGGTCTCACTCATTTTCCTAGGCTGGGCTGAATTTGTGACCATCCTGCCTCAGCCTCCCAAGTAGCTGGGATTACAGGAATGTGTCACCACAGTCAGAATAAAAATATATTATTGATGATAATGTCACTGCTACAGTTGATAATTCTACCTTGACTTTTTGCCTATATTATTATTGAAGGAAATGTTACATTTCAGGTAGAGATAAGAGAAAACAAAGATGTCATTTTGATCTATGAAAGTTTATAGATCTACTCAATTATCTAAGAGGAGTTTATGAATTTCCACCCCTGAGCAGTAGGCACTGAATACTGGCAGTTTCTAGGATGCCACTTGTTCTGGTTTGAATGTGCCCCCCTCCAAGTTTATATGTTGGATACTTAATCTCCCATACATACACTTGAAGATGGGGCACAAGTGAGGGGCCATGGAGTCCTGATGAATGGATTGCTGTATTCATCCTGGAAGGGGTGTAAGAATGAGCTCAGCTCCCCTTACCCCCACCACCAATGACACATTCAATGTGGGCTCCTCAGTAGTGGACTTCCCCACCTCCCAAACTGCAGGAGATGAATCTCTGTTCTTTATAAATTACCCAGTCTTCCTTGGTCATTCTGTCTATAGCAGCACAAAACAGACCAGGATGCCATTTTTACTGGAAACTGCTATAAGTACATTGCAGTGATGGACATGAGCATCCTGAGAGGTCAGGTGAGAGAGCATGAGAGGCCAGGTGTCCTGCTCACCTCTACTCGGCCCTCCACACTCACTGTCTGCTTTTCTTCACCTGCAGCACCAAGACTTTCTTGCTTCCCAGCTTCCAATTGGACTCTGCCAATGGGGATCCCTAGGGAGAGCTTGGAGCATTCCTTCACCAACAGCTGAGTCTTTCCAAAGTTGGTGCAATCACTAGGCTCTGGTAACAGCATCTAACAGAATCAACCAGAGGATTTGGAGTGGGAAGGCTCTGTGGGAGATCCAGCTAGGAAAATGAGCAGCTGTGTGAGCTGGAGAGGTGGCCCCAGTGCTAAGTGCCAGGGTCCTGGTCTATAAAATGGCTGCAACAACCTCTGTCCCACCTATTTGCAGGGCTGTTGGGAGGATCAGTTAGGCCATATACTTTCTGTATAAATGCAAATGTTATTAAAGAACTTTGGCAAACGCATGGAGAGTACTGGCCCTTGTGTTATAGAGGAACAAAAGAAGACCCAGAGAGAGGAGAATTCCAACATAAAAAGCATTACCTTCCCACCTTGCCTCCTTATCTCCTGTGGAGCTACATGTGCAATGGAGAAATTGAGTAAAATAGTGAAGTATAGTCCATCCTTTGTACTGATGTCAGCAGCCTGCTTCTGCAACATGCGCTGGACTGGCTGTCTTGGAACCAGAGAGGCAGAGAGCTGAGCTTATTGTCCCTGCAACCCAAGCTGCAGAAGCAATGCCAGACTCCTTAGGGGCCCCAGGAAAGGCTGCCCTACTGAGTCAGCCTTACCACTGGCTGGGACCTCTGAGCAGTGCAGCAGGGTTTCTCCTGCTTCCGTCTAGGTGTCAGGGCCCAGGCACCATGCAGGAAGGAGCCACCTACTGAAGTGACAATTCAGATGCATTCCAAACCCTTCCATTATGCCACTGAGCACTGTAAATGCTTCCTCCTGACTACCTCCCATGGGAGGCTTCTGACCCAATTTCATCCATTTACAGGAGAAATTGAGGTTCAGAGAAACAGGTCCAAGATGGTGTGGCTGGTTCATCCAATTAAGGTTCAGACTCCTCGGTCTAAGATTCAAAGTCCTTCAACTATTTCTGTCTTACCCGTCCAACTTACACTCTGTATTCCAGCCAGGAATTCTACTCCTCTACTCTTTGCCCCCACGTAGGTGATGAGTTGGATTAAGGTGCATCTCCCTCGGCAGACATTTTTACAGTGGGAAGAAGAAGCAGGAACATTGTCACCTCAAGAAATGGTCTCGGGGCCGGTGAGATGGCTCAGCGGTTTAAGCGCCTGCCTTGCAAGCGCGAGGGCCCGAGTTCGACTCCCGGATCCCACATACGAAAAAGGGGCCGGTGATATCGCTCAGCGGCACGGGCGCCTGCTGGCGCTCAAGGTCCTGAGGTCGACCCCCTGGTACCCACAAAAAAAAAAAAAAAAAAAAAAAAAAAAGAAATGGTCTCTCCAGCCCTGTGATGTCACAGGTATCTCACCATGTCTTGTGGATGAACAGTGCCTGGGAGAAATTCAAGAAAACCTTAGGGAAGAAAGTGTCCGAAGGAGGGAAACAATGTGGTTAACCAAAGACCACAGGGCATCACGTGGTGGTAGCCAGCAACAAGTGTTGGAACACATATTCCTTTCTGGTAAGAGAAAACTGTTTACAGGGTATTTGGGTTTAATACCAATGATGTTTTCAGCATGATGAGATTGGGGTTTTACTGTCTTATTTTTCTCCAGTTTCTCTCTCTCTCTCTCTTTCTCTCTGTCTCTGTCTCTGTCTCTCTCTGTCTCTGTCTCTCTCCGTCTCCTTCTCTCTCATACACACAAACACCCCACACACACACATGCACACCCTTAGCTAACCAAAGCAATAGTTGTGGCTGAGGGTTGACTCTATGATTTAGGGTTGACACACACAGCCTTAGCTAACCAAACTAATAGTTTGGGTCGTGATCAACTCTTAGATACTAACGTGGGTCCACAAAACCACAGTGATCATGCAACAGCAGGAGGTTCTGCGTTTTTGAGACATTACTATCTTGAGTTCACTGCCTTCAGTAGTAGCCCCAGAATTATCATCCTTTGGGGTTTCTAGGGACCATGGCTTGGCAATAGAAGAAAAGTTTCTGTAAAACAGAATAAATTAAGATATTTGATAACAACGTGGATTAGACAACCTCAAATTTCTCTATGAGAGAGAAAAAACAAACACCTAAAATTTTAAACCTCTGTTATTTTCTTTCTCCATTTGCTGTAGAAAACCTAATGTCATATTGGATTCAGCTGCCAATGCACTGTGGCATTTTTCTCTGCTCTCTGCACTCTCTAACCGCTCCTCTTGGCCAGTCCTCCCCTCCTTCAATTCATCTTCTTTTTAACTTTTCTTCTTTGCTCTATCACTTCTTCTCTAAAGATCTGAGATTTATCAAAGATATATATTTTTGGAAGATGATAATATTTGGTGTTACTTTTAAGGCATCATTACATAATATTTGTAATTTTTTAAATATCCAAAAAATCCAGATTTTGTGAATTTATTTTTACTTCTTACTGTTATTGCATGACATGACTGGAAGCATTTTTCCAGTGTTTTAGGCCTCTTTTAGTCTCTACTCCATTCTTCCCTTCATTCTCTAAACCTGCCCTTGACAGTTCCAACCAGCTTCGTTTCTATAATCAGTACTCTCAAGACTCAATTTCAAACCTGCAATTTTATGTTCGAAGAAAAATAACCATCAGCATTTCCAAAACTGAATTTCTGGTCTTCCAAAATCAACTGATTTTTTTTGACTCCCATTTCTCTTACTAGATCATCTTAATTTCTAGTGCATGTCTGGAAACCCCTGAATCATCTCAAATTTGACCTTCTCATCTGACTTGATAAATGATCAACTATAAATCCCTCAATTTAATGTAATGAATCCCCTGGCCCAACTCTCCTCACCTGTCCTAGCTTTCATCTTTGCAATCATCATCTTCCTTCTGGGCCACTGCAAAGGTCTTAGTTCTTCCTGCCTCACCTCCACCATGCCTGTGTGTGTGAGAGGGTGAAGTATCCCCCATCACATGACACTCCCACACAGACACAGAAGCCCACCAAACACAGTCCACTATAGATACTGGTGTATCTTTCCAAACAGAATTTCCACTGCTTCCCACTTATGCTTTATCTGAACTTCATCCACCCTATATAATTCACTACCTCTAGTATTTAACCTCTCATTCCCTGCTGCCATGTTGCTCATGTAAGTTCCTTTGCTAATAATCTCTACAGCTCTCCACACTTCCATTCCTGAATCCTTTCTATTATGTACACCCAACAAAAATCCCACCTCAAGATTCTACAAAGCCTTCTATGAGCTCTTGAGCTGAAAATTCTCTCTGTGATTTTTCAAGTTCTTTATCTTTGTATATGCATGTCTTCAGATATTATCTTAGTTACTTTCTCATTGCTGGGACACAGTACCTGACACCCACAAGTTAAAGGAGGAAAGATTGATTTTGGCTCATAGTTTGTTGAGGTTTCAGTCCATAGTCAGTTGGCTCCAAGGCAGGTCGGCATGGCAGAGGGGCATCACACAAGAGACAGAGTCCACGGCGGGGCAGACAGAAAGCAACAAGCAGCAAGCCTGCCTTTCCCTTTTTATTCCATTCAGACTACAAGCCTATTGGTTGGTGCCAACCACACCCAGGGTGGGCCTTCCCACTATCCACACCTAGAACCTTGTTAAACCAATCAGTGGACTAATCCAATTACCCTACACTCTAATCTAGGATCACACTCCCATGATCCAGCCACCTCCCAAAAGCCCCACCTATGAGCATGTGGAGCTTTGGGGGGTCATCTTGATATAAGCCATAACACTAACTTTTCCATTTTTAAAATATCATTCAAGATACATATTTTCCCTTGTGAATTAGATCTCTCTCATTCACCTTCTGTGTCCTTTAGGGTGCACCACTGTGGATACCCAGTAAACATGTATTAAGTGAACAGACAACAATTCTGGAGCCACATTTCATTCCACATTTTGGAACAGATGACAGGAAACCAAGGTCGATGTCAATTATACTCCCTCTTGAACAACAAGTAAAACAGAAAAAAAGAGGTAGTTATAAACTGAACTACTGATGCATAAGGAGAGGATTGCGAACATTTTTTTAACTGCAAGAAAGTAATTTTTGCTTCCTTAAAAATATTAGGGATCTGCTTGAAAGGGTCCACACATTCCTTGCTCCACTGCGTATCAGACAATAGGAACTCTCTATCTACAGCACATTGTATACCTGCTCCATTGCCACCAAACTGTCCTTTGAGGGGCAACGTGGCTGCTAAAATGATTGCTGCTTTTGAAGACTTTCTCAGGCATGTTCAAGAGCAAAGATCTTCTCCATTTCACTGCGGCACTGAAGGGTGATGTCAGGTGATCTGAATCACATTTGGGATTCATTTGCCATTACCCATGGCACCAATGACATCGCACCCTCCCCCTGAGCTGTGGAATGGATGGCTGTGTCCCTTGCCTGACACTTCAGCTCCCAGAGACCACTACCTCCACTGCTGATGGCCAACTCACTCCTGAGGATGCGCCTTCCGTTCTTGGACAGCTTTAGAGCAGAACATTCTTCTTCAGATTGAACGAGCCTCCTTCCACAGGCCTGATTATTACACACCCTGAGGAACACAAGTGGTTGGAGAGGCTGGGTGGTGAGGCTGAAGAATTCATTTTTCCTTAGTATACAATTTTCCAATTAACAGTTCAAACCTGTTTGATCTTTCCGTACAGGATCACGTGACATAGTATATGTAAAAATAGGTTTATAGATTTTGGTCACCCAGATAAATACAGGGCATCTCACTGCTCATGCTGTCTTCTGATCTCTAGAACTATAAGATAATAAACGTGGGTGTTTCTAAGCCACTGAGATTTTAGCCATAGAAAACTAACCCCCACAATAAGCAGCCATGGTATATTGGCAGAGAATTTTGGCATTTTGAAAACACCTTAAGATGTCACAGAAAGGCTCAGGTTTTAGAGTCAGACAGACCTGGATTTGAATCTCTGCTCTGCTGTTTCTCAGTGGAATACTCTGGGGTATGCAGTTTGTAGGCCACAGTTCCTCATCCAAAGAAAGGAGAAGTGAGCCTCCCTTTTCAGAGTAGAGCAGATAAGGCTGAGCCTGCTCTACCACGAGCACTGAAGAAACACTGACTTCCTTCGCCCTTCCTCCCAACTTCCTCTTCTCTTCTCCCTGCTCAGAAAGCTTGGTGGGTCTTTCTAGTGGTCTACAAAATTGTCTCAAAAAGCCGTAGTGTGTGTTGAAGACCCTTCACATTTTGCCCATCCCCCACCCGCCTACATTTTGAATCTCATTTCCTTCAATTCCACATAAGCACCTTTGCCTTAGGCACTTACTTCTTTCTGAACTACAAGATACATTTCTCTTTCCAAATCTTACACCTGCTACCCACCCTGCTGCAGAGCAGCTCGCCTCCCTCTACCACTCCCCCCAAATCACTTTCTTGGGGTTTCAGTGCAGGAGTACTAAGTTATCTGATTCCTCCACTGAGCACTAGGATTGGGGTGACAATAGAAAAATGATCTCTGTCTGGGGCTCTCAACCCTGTTCACTCTTCCTTGTGTCTCCTCTTCCTATACCTTTACTCAATTTTCCCAGAATTATCTTGCTCCTAACAAGCTCACTCCCTCCCCCACAGCTTATTCACATGGGGGAATAAAACAAGGACAACAGCTTAACATACAGTCTCCCCCAGAAGAGACTCAGAATCCTAAACCTAAACAAAGATTTTCACACATCATCCAGGGTGGAAATAGAAGGTGCAGAGGGGAGACCAAAGGCCTTTTTAAATCCCAGGGTGCCCCCCACCCTCCACTTTTGCCCACCATGCTGCCTGGTTCCTCTGCCTGACTCTGAGGTGTGGGCACCATTGTGTCTTCCATCCTGGCTTCTTTTCTCCTTCTCCACCCAGCCTCCTCCCTTTGTGTTTCTTCTCTTCCTGCTCCTTGGTGTTCTTATTGCTCGCTGTGGGGATCATTCATCTTGCTCACTGGTATTCAATTAGAGCAGACTTCTGTGGCCCATCTTCTTCTCCGTTCTCCCCTCCTTCGCTTCAGGAAGCAACATATCACCTCTCCATCCACGGCTATCTACTGGCCACCCAACATTCCCAACCCCGAGCCCAAGGCAAGTGAATAAATAAATCTCTAAAGGGGGAAAGAAAGAGGAGAAAGTGTGGGGTCAGAGCTAATGACAGTCACCTCTCAGACCGACATCACTCTCGTTTTTATGAAATGGAGCCCAGCACTGGGGAAGCAGCTTCCTCCTCTGACAAGAATCCTGTGTGCGTGCATCTGATGGAGATTGTGTAAGCGCTGGGTCCATTCCAGGAACACAGCATATTACATAGCTTTGTTAACTACTTAGCTTAATTTGGTCTTCACACAAGGAACAGAAAGACACAGCTCCTCTGCTGGAGTTAGACAAGGCCAGAACCCATGATCCGGAAGATGCCAGACACTCCATGTCGGTGTGGAAGGGTGAAGTTAGTCTGTCACTCTGGGCATGGCAGGTAAGACAGTATGATCCTCACGTCAAAGATGAGAAAATCATCTTGCCCAAGATTGGAGATGAAGGGGAAGCCGGCTCTACTCATTCTGATTTGAATTTTTGTTAATTGACGGCTCTTCTCGAAAAGGAGGTATACACTTCTAGAAACATCTGGTTTTATGTCAAGGAGGTACAAGAGACCTCAGTATTAATGAAACACTTCTGATTGGATGATCAATTTTATTTTATAAGTAATTTGAGATAATTTAATATTAGTAATATTAATATCATTGCTTTATAGTTATATATTATGTAATATATATCATGAAATAAAAAAATTCACATTCTCTTTTATGATGAAACAGAAGACATCAAAGTAATGTCTGGCTATTTTCTCTGCAGCACTGATTCCCCAGAAATACGCTGTCATTCTGCCCTGACCTAGAGATGACCCTGGACGTCGAGGACATGCTCTGCCCGTATCATCCCTGGGCTGATCAGCTAAAATTACTCTAAGCCCCCAAAACCCCTTCACTTATGAACTATCAATGGACATGGGTAGCGTGCACACAGAATGATTACTCAGAGCAGCACTAGCCTAATTTTGTTTTTTCTTAGCCTCTGGTGTCAAAATCTTCACCAGATCCACCTTCCTTATCACCTTGGTCCATTACCTGAAGTTGGTCCCCTTCCCTAGAGCAAGCCACCGTCACTTCTTACCTGGACTACCGCAACAGATTCCTAACTTCTCTTCCTGGTTCACTCTTGCTTCTCCTCCACCCATTTCACATACATCAACAATAGGGAGCTTACTAAAATATAAATCAGTGGTTTCATTCTTAAAAACACCCCATTAAGAGATTTCCCAAAAATCCAGACTTCTTAATGTAGCCTTCAAGACCTTATGTGACCTGACCTCACCTTCATGACTGCCCTACTAACTTTTCCTCCACCACTGAGCTCCAGGTGGTCTCCTTCTGGGGTGTTGGATATACCAAGTGCCCCCTGCTCCAGCCTTTTCAAAGGCTGTCCTCTCTGCCTGGAGACCTCCTCCCATCCTCTGGCTGTGCCTTTTCATATCTCTCACAGCTGAGATGCTCCTGCTTCTGAAGAGTCTTCCCAGGTCACTCAGTCTAAAGTGTCTCCCACTGTTTTCCCTCATGATACTGTCCTAGCAGAACTTACCACAATTTGCAAATATAGAGCTATGATATTCAATAGTTAATACTATTCTCATCCCTCAATCAGGGAAGAACGACAGCACAGTCCTGCTCAGCATTCAATAAGCAACCATTAGCCTAGGACCTGCCACCTAGAGGTGCTCAAGATTTTTGCTTTATCAATAAATGAATGAATAAATGAATGAATGAATGGTCTGTGGGTGACATCTTAGTAGAGCATGGATTTAGCCAGTGAAACAGCAGTTCTTATATTTCATTTATATTAAGTATAATTAAGAGTTGAAAAACAGTAGAGAATGGGTATTTTTCTTGTTTAACAGATATTTTAGATTGCCTGAATCATCTTGTCAAACAGAAATAGCCAGTTTTTTTGTTTTTGTTTTTGTTTTTTGTGGGTACTGGGGGGTCGACCTCAGGACCTCACGTGCCAACAGGCACCCGTGCCACTGAGCGATATCACCGGCCCCTTTTTCGTATGTGGGATCCGGGAGTTGAACTCGGGCCCTCACGCTTGCCGGGCAGGCGCTTAAGCCGCTGAGCCATCTCACCGGCGAAATAGCCAGTTTTGAATTCACATTTTAAGGAAATATAGTATAAAAATGAAGATCATGAGCTTTGGAGGCAGCCCAATTTGAGAACCAGTTCTGGCTCTGTTGCTGACTAGCTATGGGACCCAAGCATCAACTTCCCTATACATAAAGCAGGAACAATAATAGCACCTAAGTTATATGGTTATTTTGAGCATCAAATAAGATAGTATACATAAATTAATTAGCCACATCTCTGGCCTTTTGTATGTAGTCAATAAAGATTCACTATTCTTATTTTTCTTAGTATTAGTAAGGCTCAGAGCAGAGCTTGACTTTTCAACCACTGTACTAGATACTTTTAACTGCCCCCCCCCAGGTATCTGTTTTCTCTTATTGATGATAGAAATAACACCATAACTTTGTTTGCCCCTCATACACCCAAATTACCTAAGCACACACCCAGTTATAGACTCTAGTCCTCCAGATTTTGCAGAAAGAAGAAACCTCTGACTTAAGTTCTTTAAAAGAATGTAAGAAAAAGAGAATTGTGCAATGGCCATGCCACTGGGTTCAAGGCAATCGTTTGCCCCTACTTCTTTCCTGGAACTGAAACTTGGTCAAGATCCAGACCCCGTCACACGAATGAGGGCAAATCCTTAGGAACACCAGAGCCACAACATGAAAGGAATCTAGGTCCCTGCATGACCTCCAGGGACAAAGCTGCCCTGCCAGCATGACCTGCTCATCTCTGCACTGGTAGGAAACAAAGACAGCTCTTGTACCTTATTTAAGAAATTGTATTTTCAGGTTGTCCTGTTATAGCAAATGGACTGCTTTATATATGGCTTCTTATTAGGAGAGTTAGAATGAAAGCTGAAAATATCAGTACTGAGATTCACAATTCTCTTGACCTAATTCTGTCTCTCAAACTGTGGTGCCAAGGAATGTGATGTGGACGGTAGTGATTGTTCTCTTGATGTCAGCCTTAGACATCAAAGCTATCCATCCACTTCCGTATCTCATCCTATATCTATCACCAGCGACCAATCCCCACTCTACCGTAGAACTGTCCACATCACTCTAATTTCTGAACCTTGATTTCTACATCTTTAAGAGTGAGTTATAGTATTCCTGCTGATCTCAGATTCATGGGAACTGGAATGTGCCATCATCAGGGAACTCTGATGATGCTTTCCACACCATCCCTTGTCCACAGTCTTGAAGGATTCACTCCCACTATAGGCCCCAGCATGGCCGGGGGAGGCCCTCCCAGTTAAAGGAAAAAGCAGGCACTTGCCATCCCACTCAGGTGTTACCTGTGCTTTGCACTCTAAGCTTCTTCTAATAAGGGTACCGTCCTGGAGCTCAGAGGGTTGAGCTTCTGCGGTGGCTCCTGGAACTTATTTTGCAGGTTAGAGCTCAGGTGAGAGACATCTCCTGGAGAAGACACTAGAACAGAGGAAACAGGGAATAACAGAAAAAGCTTAGCCTCTGGAATCACAAAACCCAAAATCTGCCCCCAGCTCTGATACTGGGTCTCTCTCTGATCACTGTCCAGACACTTGCTCTCTCCAGACCCCACTCTGGAAAGTTGCTGATGGGATCTAGCAATAGAGGAGTTTCTAGTTCTATATTCTGTGAGTCTAGGCACGGTGGAAGAAAAGACACCAAGAAGTAAAGGTAAAGAGAATTGAATGGAACTCTAATAAATGGGGATTCATTCATTTCTTAGATCACTTATGCATCCTTCTTTTTCCTTTTTCCTTCTTTCTTTAGCAAGACATCACCAAGCTCTATTAAATGGGAGGCACTTGGGGAAGCGAATGAAGGGATTCTCACTTTTCTAGGGACTGCTGAGGACCAAGGACCAGGCTCTGCTTGGCATCAGTGAAGCCAGGATTGTCCACCGTGTGACTGAAGGCAATGCAGGAAGCCAGACAGCAGCCTGAGAACTAGACTCATTGTCTGCATTCACTCTTCCCTGTTTTTCAATATGACATTGAAGCACTGGTGGCAGAAATAAGAGTAGTAAGAAAAATCTCCAATGTTTAAAAACAAATGATGAATACAAACTCAGCACACTGGATTGCAAAAACCACAGAATTTCCATGTCAGAACCAAAAAAGATAAAATAATAACATGCACAGGATGGGGTTGCACTAGAAATTTGGGCTGTTGCCCATGATCTGTCACCAACTACAGTGTGACTCTGACCAAGGCACTTTCCACCACAGAGCCTTAGTTTCCTGTCCTTTAAAGTACGAGGTTGTAGTGGATGTCTCCAAGGACTCTCCTAGGTTTGATGTTACTTGAGTTTGCCCCTGATATTATCCCATAAGGTACTGTTCCCTTCTGATAAGATAAAAATTCCCCCAAAGCTAAACGCAACACCTCAGTTTCCTTTGCATGCCTGATTAAATTAGTGAAAACCAAGCAGGTCTCCACTGGAGAGTCTGGGAAATTGTTGAGTATTTTGAAAAGATTTCTGAGGTTATTGCACAGTTGCCCTTGGCTAGGATTTCCAATCCTCTAGAGTTTCCTTGGCATTGTGCTAAAGCCTGAAGAAATTCAGCTATGTAGATCATAAGCTTGAGCATTTCCTTCACAGAAACACTTCTCAACTAAGGACTATTTTATCATTTGATGGAAAGGAAATGGATTTATTTTTGAGTCATTTTTTATATCTCACTATCACTTTTTAAATTGCATTAAGCTATAGAAGCAAATCTGGAAAACGTCTTGAAGTTCAGCTGACATCTACTGGTTATTCAAACTGTCTTAGAGACTTCCTAGGAGAATTTGACAATGCCCCTGGAGAATTCATTCCAGAGTGTGTGTGTGTGTGTTTTTGTGTACACAAATGTGTTTGTGGGTTTGTGTACAAATGTGTTTGTGCATGTATGTAAACAAAGGAATTTAGGTGGATCTCTCTTCAAAGTCCTCTGAGATAATGAAGGTGCCAAGTGGGCCACAAGACCAGCATTAGAGACGCCCAACATTTTACCTTAACTGCCCTCTGTGCAGCCCTGGGTTCGTGTGGAAGGAAGAAAAAGTTTCAGATTCTAAAGGGCAAGCAAGCATGATACAAAGAAGAAGAGGTGAATCTGGAGTAATTCATTCTTCAAGATTGAAACTGGGAGTGCAGAGCATTTAATATAACAGTTAGAGGAAACCTGCTATGCCTCACACACTGTGATATGTACTTCATCAGTATTTTCTTTTGTTAATCCAAAACACATATTACACCCATTCATAATTCTTCATGTTAGGTGTACTTATCTCTGTTTCATAGATAACGAAAACAAAGGTTAGACACATGAGCTTATTTTCTTTTTTTTTTTTTTTTTTGTGTGTGGGTACCGGGGGGGTCGACCTCAGGACCTCGCGCGCCAGGAGGTGCCCGTGCCCCTGAGCGATATCACCGGCCCCTTTTTCGTATGTGGGTTCCGGGAGTCGAACTCGGGCCCTCGCGCTTGCAAGGCATGTGCTTAAGCCGCTGAGACATCTCACCAGCCCCGAGCTTATTTTCTTAAACTAGAAAAATTGAAACTGAAATCTTATTGATTCTACAGCCTGAGCTTTTCCACTAAAACAAAGATTTCCAAATAATCTATAGTACAACAAATGATTGCATCACGCACAAATTCGGCAAAACCATAGAAATCACTGTATTAGCCATGCAAAAAATATAAAAGCTTCTTTGATCCATGTAAGAATGTGACAAGAAATAAAGGTTGAATATAATACCTATTTTTTTAGCACACATGGGTGGCATGCTCTTACCTGGGGGACTTAAAAGAGAATTCTGAGAATAGCAGATTCTGACTTTTTTCCAAAGGATATGCCAGAGTATCCTTGAGAAAATGAAAACAAAGATGCTTTATTAGTAAATATACACCAAATAAATGAATTACCATAAGCCATTCACTAATTAATGTTGCCTCATTCATCAGCTGCATTGTCCAATTTACTTTAGAGGACCAGCTGTCACCCACTCTGGAGAGCTCATGCCGGGATGAAGCAATTATTCCCCACACCCCAGAGAAGTAGCAGCACTGTCTTTCTCTCTTGAAGAACTTCACCCTAAGAAACTGGGAACTAGAATCAAAATGAGATGTTGACTATATAAGAAATGAGTGGGTTGACCCATATTTAGATGTTGAAATTGAATAAATCTAGAAGAGAATGTTTTTCAAAGTAGATGTTATGTTCCCTTCACCATGTTAAAAACGCAAGTCAGATCAGTCTTCTCTCCAGATTTTTCTCAATTCTGCAATAGGCTGAATTTTGGAAATTCTGCAATAGGCTGTCCATAGCCCAGTGGGTCAAAAAGAACCAGGGTTAAAATAATACAAGGAGCATTTGTAGTATAGTCTAAGGAAGCTCGTTCCCCTTAAAATAACCTCAACCCCATTGGCCTCTGACAATATTTGGCATGCCACCATTCATTTCTTCAGGCTGGTAATTTTTTTCTGGAATAAGGGCAGTTGGCATGCCAAGAACTGAGATGGGGCAATTATAATAAGACTGACAAACATTAGCAGTCCAGAACATAAAAATGCTGTCTAATGCTAAATATGACATCATGACACCATGTCAGGCAGGTGAGAGTTTGGCTGCCAATTGGGTCCAGTGGACAATCAAGTAAATATAGATTGGAGAAATAGGTGTGTGCATGTGCGTGTGTGTGTGTGTGTGTGTGTGTACGTGAGTGTGCACATACATGTGAATGCTTATGTATGCATGCAAGGAAGAGGACTCTTTCAGAGAAATTTCCCAGTTGGGCTGCCCTACCAAGCTTGTAAGAGGGACAGTTATCTTTTGCTATCTTCCTCTCCTCTATTCCACCTCATATTTCCTCTTCTCCCAACTGTATGTTGAACTTCTTCAAAGCACATTAGATAGATCTCAGAATCACTGGGCAAGCTGGCAAACCAGCCTCCAAGAGCAGGAACCACAAATGACAACTGAATAGCCAGAGCCCAGGACAGAATTGGAAGTCAAGAATTTTCTTTCCATTTTGGCTCTACAAATAGTAGGTGAGTGGTTTTAATTCTTCTCTACTTCTATTGTTGGGTGTTTGCTCTCTACATTCTGGGGGAGCATCTCAATTCACTGCTTCCCCTATGACTTGCATTTGACCAAGGCAACATGCTCTCCAGCTACAGGAATCTAAAGATATGTACAGAGATCACACACATACGTGTGTGTGTGCACATATGCGTGCATTTGTGTGTTTGCACCCATGGGGTGGAAGTAGGGAAGACAAGTTTAATCTCATTCTTTCCTTCATACAGTAGACAAACACTTGTACAACACCTACGGAGCCTCAGACACCCAACTAGACACTTACACCTTAAAATAAAAACTTTGCAAATTTATTAAAAATATAAGTACATAAATTAGAGGGTCTCACAAGTGAATCGGCTGTAAGGACATAGGTAAAGGAATGTTACAATAGGTAAGGTAAAATGGGAATGCTAATCCCAGAAGACAGTCCAGAAATGTTATAGTTTAGGGAGGAAGGGAAGAAAAATCACTCTGGGCATAATTTGGCTCCAACATCAATTTTCCCTGCAGTAGAAGTTGGCTAAGTAAGAAGCAGAGTCCTTGCTCTTCCCCTATAAATGGGCTGGGATCTTTCCCCAAAGCACTATTATGCACTCAAACATTCTCTTACTATATTTATGTGGGAAAGAAAGAAAATAATTCACAACCTCCCCAGTTCTTTTTCTTGCTGCTCTCCATTTGTCTTTGTTGCTGGCATGTTATTTCACTAGAGAGGAATGTCCTATTTTTAAGGGGTGAAAGGCAGTATGTGGGGTGGAGGTTATACTAATAAATTTTCACAAAGAAGAAGGAGACCTTTTCTTGTTTCCTTATGGTAAAGGAAAAACCAAATCATGAATCTTGAACCTCACTGTCATTGCAAAGTGACATGAAGACATTCTGGGGGGAAGAGCTGTCTTTAGGATGCATCTTGACATGTCCCTTGCTGGCAAAGTGGACAGCAGTGCCTGGAATTCTCTATAATTTTATTAATGCCCTACACTCTGAGAAAGTCCCAAATCTCTTCCTTGGTGCCTAGATCTCTTCTTTTCCCCAGAATGTGATAACTATGTCCAACACCCCCACCTTCCAGACAATGTTAGTCCAAGAGTTCCTCTGTCATTTGATATAAACTTCTTGATTATAGTCAATGTTCCAAGAAGCTCTGCATACTAAGAACTTAAAGAATTTCAAAGACGAATAAGATTTTTGCCTGTTTCAAGTATATTACTTTGCTATGGCTACCTAATGAAATAGCATAGTCAGGACAGCTTAGACAATAAAAATTTATTTCTAATCATTCTGGAGAGTAGAAAGGCAAGATCAAGGTGTTAGCTGGTTGAGTGTCCTCTGAGGCCTCTCTCAGTGGCTTGCAGAGAGCCACCTTCTCACTGTGTCCTCACACAGCTTTTCTTCTGTGTGTGCAAATTTCCTCTTCTTATATAAACACCAGGCAGACTGAATTAGGGCCCACTGTAGGGGTCCTCATTTTAACTTAACTGTCTCTTTAAAATCTTCTTTCTCCAAATGCAGTTGCAATCTCAACTACTGGAGGTTAGGACTTCAACACATGAATTGGGAAGAGGCCACACTGCAGCCTAGAATGTCAGAGCAGCTTCCTGTAACTCATAATAAAACAAGCACCTTAGGTGACCTCATATGGAAAAGAACAGCTTCAGTGATCTGTAAGGGGCCAATACATTGAATGGATCTTCCGGCCACAGGAGATACTCCGTACAAGTTTTAAGATTAGCCTCTGCTAAGGTATGTGAGAAAATGTGCATAATTCTAGGCTCTCCTTCTGCTGCAGTGCAGGTCTAATATGCAAAGCAAATTCCAGGCAGAGTGAACAGATGACCCAAAGTACAATTGAGGAAAGATCCTAGTGAAAAATTTGGGTGTGTAAAAAGTGTTATCTTTGGATGAGGGTTAGGAGATAAGACAGAAAAGGTAGGTTGTGTACAGAGGGCAAGAGGCAAGAGATGTGTGAGAAGGATCCAGATTTTATCCTACAGGCCCAACAGCCTGTGGTTCTCTCTAGGAGTGGAGAAGGGGACTATTTCTACTTCACGATCTTTGTTTTATAAAGCAAATTACTATAGGAAGAAATGTGAAAAATGGGCCAGAATTGGCAGGGACTTAGGCAGGGGTCCCACTTGAGAAGTGATTGTGGGGTCCAGTCCATTTTGGAACAGTGAGGGTCCACAAGGGTGGGGGTAGAGGTTGCTCTCACTGCAAAATGCGGGATCTCCTGAAAAGACTCCAGGCCTGTGATGGTGAACTTTTTAGAGACTGAGTGCCCAAACTGCAACCCAAAACCACTTATGTATCGCAAAGTGCCGAAACAGCAATTAAGCCTGAATGCTGAGGTTTTAGTTTAGAAAAAACAACTCATATATTAACATCTTTTGTCTTAAAAGAAAAACAAATAACATGTGTCCCATAGGTTCACCACCACTGCTCTAGGCAATGTTCTTTTGATCTCTCAGTACAGACAAATGCCAATCAGGTCAGAGTTAGGAAATGCAAACTAGCAAAAGAAGATAAAACCTTTTTTATGTAGGGCTATTGGTAAAGTGTCTTTAGTTTTCCTTGTACTTGAACTAAAACCATACAGAAGGAAGAAAGGAATAATATCTGAGGCCCTGAAATCTATGTGGGGAATCTCCATGCTCATGTTAGCGGTTGGATAATTAGACTACTTCTTGGAAAAGTGGGATGTAGTTCCTCTTTCCCATTAAGGTTTTCTTGGGAGACAAATGCTAGCTGTGTAGTGTGTCCAATTCTCAATGTCAAGGCCTAGTCCTGAGAATAGGTGCTGGACCCATTTGTCTGAGAAATGAGTTCAGATGGATTCCAATCTGGTGGATCACAAGAGTCTTCTCTGCCCCAGGAATAACAAAACCTGTTTTCTGTGAATGTCAGAGCAGATAATTTGCCTGTTTTAAAACATCCATAAGATTTGATTCCCTTCTCATAGCTTCTCATTCCTTCACTTAGCTCTGTCAAGTCCAGAGAAGTTCCTGTTACTTGGTAGGAACCAGGCAGATATAGATGGATGAGACAAAGTTCCATGTAATAAATACCTTATTTGAACTACTCACCAGGGATCTCAGAGGAAGAGCCAAACCTGAGTGAGAGGTTGTTGTCCTCAGGAAGAGGACACCATGATATCTATTGTGTGATAATCTACCAAGATGCCAAGGCCAAATAAATATTTTGTTGCCCTGGTCCAGGTACCAGGAACTTTAGCCCAATCACTTAAAATAATCATGCACCCAGGTGATATGAAAAGACAGAAGCAACAGGCAATCTACTAATCACTCAAACATATACCATCTGTCACATAAAATTTATTGTAGGGGCCAGATAAACACATACAAAGCAACAAGAGGAGAAAAATGAGAAGAGTATGGGAGGAAGCATCTATTGATTATCAGACATTATGTTGGGAATTTGACACACATTATTTAATTCTGATGGGGAAGCATGATTATCTCTATTGTATAAGTCAAGGAAATGAAGTCACATGAGTTTCTCAAGCCCACATGGACATTGAGGAGTAAGACATTGCAATTCCAAAGCCATGGCCAATTTGTCACTCCTTAGCAGTATGGCAAAGTACTGGGTTATGTTTTGTAAAGGGAGGAAGGGGAGAGGGTAAAGTCTGCCATGAAGTGCAGCAGTACCCTGGGTATCCGAGTGGGAGTAGCCCTGCCCTGCGTGTGCACGCAGAACAATACCTACCACCTGCTCCATTTGCACTCTAGCTGGGTCACCATCGAGGCCGCACACATATATTTTGTACATACATGTGTTACTATTTTGTAGGAAATGGTACGTTAGAATTACTAAGCTGAGCATCCGTTTAAAAGCACTGCTGGGCCGGTGATATCGCTCAGCGGCATAAGCGCTTGCTGGCAAGCACGAGGTCCTGAGGTTGACTCCCAGTACCCACATAAAAAAATAAAATAAAATAAAAAAAGCCCTGCTGATGGGCTGGGAATATAGCTCAGTGGCACAAGTGCCTGCATGGCAAGCGCAAGGTCCTGAGTTCGATTCCCAGTACAAAAAAATAAATAAATAAAAGCACTGCTGAACATCTCTTGTATCATCATGAATGTTCTCAGCAAATGGATACTAGGTCAGACATTATTGTCTATAGAGTAGGATAATATTTGTGGTTTTTGACATCAAAGCTGGGTCCTCCCTTTGGAATATCTCGTGGCTCACAGGACTAGAGAAATCGTATGGTTCTCTGTGTTTAATATCCATCAAGTTCATAGCAAGTGCCAGAAATTAAGCTCAGAACGCTGTACATTATCTTATGTTACCTTCACAGCAACTCTGAAAGTAGGTAACACTGCCACCTCCATTTTACAAATGAGGAAACCAAAACTCTGATCAAGTGAGTAGGTCAGGGTTGCACAGCTGTCTCTAAGCACTTTAACATATTACCTCATTTAGTCTGCATGAAATCCCACAAAGTATATATAATTATTATTTTCTCCATTTTCTGGGTGAGAAAATAGAAGCATAGATAAGTCCACAGTCACACATCTGGGAAGGCCTTGGGTTGGCATTGGCCTGAGTCTGGACTTGACCCACAGAGCCCAGCTCCTAACCATCAACCTCTCTCACTGACCTGAGAAGCCTCCATTCTGCCTTTCTCCTCAGCCTCAGTCTTCAGACTGACTTCCTGCCTGAACCGATCCCTCCTGAGTGTGTGGAAAAGACTCCACCCCCACACCACACATATCCTCTGGGTAAGGAAGCACCTTGCTTCCAAAAGCTCTTTTGAGCTGCTGCTAAGATGCCTTGAAGAGGGATTCTTTGATAAATTGGACAAATTTCAGTGCAGTTTATTTATCATTCTAGTGGACTGGTGTTCTGGACATAATCATGTACAAGATAAACTGTCCAGCAGAGAGAAGAGGAAATTCCTTGCACTCAAAGCCAAAAGACATCAAGATGAAACTGCACTGAGACTCAAGAGGACTCTTTTACTAATTGGTTGCGAGGGACTTCAGGTCTGAGGAGCTCTGCCAAATCTATCTCCCCCCACCTCCGATATGTCTAACTAGTTCACCTTTCCTGGGATTGGCTCCCTTTCAATGGAGTCTGAAGTTCTTTCCATGCAGTTCTGAGCAAACATATCCCTGCTTTGGCTCTGCTACACCTCCATTCATTCCCCTGGGAACTGCTTCCGGTCAAGCCCGACTACTGCACTCCCAGCCTAGCAGAGTAGCCATGTGAATCTAAACACAGATTGGAAGTTTTTGTGTTTTTCTTTCATTTTTAATGCGATATTTCTAGTTGTCACCCAGCATTACAAATCTCAAAATTCTTCTGAATGTTATTTCTGTCCTTCATTAGATCCACATTGCTGAGGATGGAGTAATTCACACATCAGGAAAGCACGAACACTTGCTTGCTTCTAAGTCACTGATGAAAAGTGTGGAATGTGGACACAGCTCTCTGTGAATGTCGCCTGGGACCTGACCATAGACTGACACCAACCTGCAGCCAGGTCCCTGATGGCCCTTCCAGTGTCAGTGGCATGCTTCCAGTAACAATTTCCTAGATCCCAAAGACGGCCACCTTCCAGTTTAAGTACTCAAAACCATTTAATCGTCTATTCTAGAATAGAGATACAGATTAATAATACCTGTACTTTTTCTTCATCATGAATATTCTTAGAATATTTAATAATATTCTGGAATACTTAATAATATATAACATAGTATTCTACATTTTCAATTTAATCTGCACTCTCCCAAAGTCAACTTTCCTGTTTTGAAAATAAAAATATTTGCTTATTTGCAAATCTAATCCATTTTTCATGATATTTCAAAGATTATAAACAATTATCTAAGATCATAAAGGCTAATTCACTTAACACACTAATATATAGTTAGTGGAGCCGGAAGGTTTGAATTTAAAGAATGGCTGAAAGTCAAAGTATTGAAAACAATACCCCAAGTGACAGGAACCCAGAAAAAAGTAGGGGTAGCTATTCTATTTGCAGACATAGTGGATTTCAAGCCAAGACTGATTAAGAGAGACAAAGAATATGAAAAAAGGGCCGGTGATATCGCTCAGTGGCACAGGCGCCTGTTGGCACACAAGGTCCTGAGGTCGACCCCCAGTACCCACAAAAAAAAAAAAAAAGAGAGACAAAGAATGCCACTACATCCTCGTAAAGGGAACAATCCAAGAGGAAGTGATAACAATCATAAATATATGTGCACCAAATACCAGTGCACTCAACATATAAAAGAAATATTAATGGACATGAAAAATCAAATAAACACTAAAACAGTTGTAATGGGGGCCCTCAATACCCCAATATCACAAAAAGACAGATCAACTAGACAAAAAAGTCTTGGTCACAAGGGCGATGCTAATGGGAAGTGTGAGAACCTTGAGCAGGCAGGGCTCACTGGGAGGTCTTCAGGTCATTGAGGGTGTGCCCTTGAAGGGGACTGTGGGAGCCCAGCCCCCTCCTCTGTTGTTGTTTGCTAGCTCATGGGGTGAGCTGTTTTGCTCTGCTACACACTCCCACTATGATGTGCTGCCTCTCCACAGACCAAAAGCTAGGGGGCCAGTCGATCATGGGCTGAAATTTCAAAAACTATGAGACAAAATAAACCTTTTATTTTAATGAGGTTAGTATCTCAAGTATTTTGTTATAGTGATGGAAAGCTAACACACATTTTATTCTTTTAAACATATTCCTATTCTCTCATGAAATCTTTCATCTTGCAACCTATATAAATCACAGCTATTTTAAAGCCTGTGTCTAATGAATGAATACCCTTGGGTTTGCTTTATCCTCTCTGATTTTGTTCTCTCAGTTAGCAATTGTTTGAACATATTTCCTGATAATTGGTAACTGAATGATGGAGGTTATATATGAATATTGTACAATTAATTTAAAGCATGAGGTACTTTTTTTCCATGCAGATGGGCTAAGGAGAGAAGAACATTTTAATCCTATTTTGGATTGAGATCATTGAAAACTAGTTTTCTTTCATGGCAAACATTATTCTAATTTTGTTTTTCTCCTGCTCCTAAGAAGTAGTCTGTCAATACTCGGAACAAAAAGCACTTATGCGTCAGTGATTTTAAACTCTGATTTTTGTCTTCGAAGCTTGGAGAGAGTACTGCAAGCTTACTTCAGTTTATTGTATTCTCAGCTACCAATTACAAATCAGCGTGTGCCTCAAGGACTGACTGGAGTAGAGATAGGTTTCATTTTTCTGCACCCTCCTTTCCTCTCCGATTTTGCCTCTCATGCAGCCTTGGTTGCTCTCCACCTACTCAAAAATATTTTCTCCCCTTAAGTCAATATTAAATTACAGGAATCTCATTCATAAAGGAAAGTTTAAAGTATGTTACAAAGAACAGTCATATACCTGTAGACTAGATTCCATAAGTTTTATCATAATTGATTATTTGTTTCTCCATTTATCCCTCTGATCATCCATCAATTTTTCTTATTTTTGATGCATTTCAAAATACATTGAGGACATCAGGACTGTTCCTTTTAAATATTTAAGCATGTATTTGATTAATGGATATTTTTAGTAGACATAAAATGTACTTTAAATTAATTGCACAAACCTTTGATGTGCATAGACTATTTTGACAAGTGTATGCACTTTATAATCTGGAAATCCATAACTCTGAGAAGTTCCCTAATACCTCTTTCCAGTCATATCTTACTTCTTCCACCACAGAGGTTATTATAAATTTTTGCTCACTAAGTTATCTTTGCCTGTATAAAACTATATTAGAATGGAATCACCTAAAATATATGATTTTGGTTGAGGTCTTTTGAACTCAACATAATATTTTTGAAATTCTTTCATATTATGATATATACTCTTAGTTTGCTCCTTTTTATTGCCAGCAAGTACTCCATTATAAGAATATACCACAGCTTGTTTACTTATTGTCCTTTTGAAGAATACCTAAGGTATTTTTAATCCTTTGATTTGTTCCTGATTTAAGGAGAATGCATGATATTTCACCAGTAAACAAAATGTCAATTTGAGATATTTTATAGATTATCTTTATCAGACTGTGGAAGGTCTTCTTGGTACTTAATTTGTTCTGTGTGTGGGCATTTATTCTGAATAAATATTGAATATTATCATTTTTCCAGAATCTATTGAAAAATATCCTACGAATTTTCTTCTTTATCTTATCAAAAAGATGAACTCATTGATTGATTTTCAAATGTTAACCAACCATGCATTGCTGGGATAAACCCTATTTGAACATAAAATATGTATTTGTATATGTTGCTAGACTCTATTCCTTAATATTTTTTCAAGAATTTTTGCATCTATATTAATAAAAGATGTTGGTCTGTAATTTTCTTTCTTTTTCTCTTCCTTTTATTCATTCTTTATGTAGGGAGAGGTAAAGTCTTTGTCAGGATTTGCTTTTAGGTTTATATGCGTATAACAACATGAGACATACTTGGAGACTGATGCTGGTTCTTCCTTAAACTTTAATAGAATTTATCAGTGAAACTATCCTTTTCTACTATTGTGGTCATGTGTTTGCTTTGATAAGTTGCAGTTTTCATATAATTCATCCATTTCATCTAAATTGTCAAATTCACTGTATAAAATTGTTCATGAGTATCTTCTTTTCCTTTTAACATCTGTAGAATCTCAGTGATAACCTTTCTTTCATCCCTGAGTTTCTTTTCATTTTTCTAAATACATCTAGCTAGAAAGTTATCAATTTTATTCATCTTTTTCAAAGAATACATTTCGTCTCTGTTACTTCTATTTCATTGACTTTTTATTTCCTGCTTTCTACTTGCTTTGGAGTTATTTTGCTTCATTCTTTCTAGATTTCTAAAGTGGAACCTTAGATCTCTGATTTTTTTAGGTCTTTCTTGTTTTTAATATACACACAAAAGCTATAACTTTCCTTCAAATCACCATTTTAGCTCAAGTCCCAGGATCTGTACACAACACATTTTATTCTGTGGGTCAGAACAATTTCTCATGTTATTTCTTATTTGATATAGTCTCAAAGTATGTTGCTTAATTTCTAATTGCTTTGGGATTTCAAGATATCTTATTGTTATGGATTTATAATTTAACTATTATTTTAGTCAGAGAATATATTCTGTGTGATTTCATTCTTTAAACCGGTTACAGTTTGCTTTATGGCCCACCCCCTGCGCTGTCTTGATAAATGTGTGTCTTTGATAAGAATGTGTACTCTGCATTTACCAGGTATACTGTTCTTTGAATAGTAATTAAGCCAAGGTGGTCCCTAAGGTTAATCTTTGAATTTACTGGCATTTGAGTTATTTTTTCTACAAATTTCCTAGTATTTAAATCTCAAGTTTGACTGCGAATTGGGGAGTTTTTGATACCTCACATATCAACTGTGGTCTGCTCTCAAGCTAAAATCTAAAATACAGCAAACTTACCCCACAGTGTCTTTTTCTTTGAAATATCAATTCTTAGACAAAACCTGCTTACTTTTGTTCAGTATCTCATCTGACCCCAGTACATAGCTTTTATCTGAAGGAAAGTTGGTCTGGAAAAGCATGTAGTAAGTGGAAATTTCAGGTGATTTAAAAAAATATAGGGCCGGTGAGATGGCTCAGCGGCATACGCGCCTGCCTTGCAAGCGCGACGGCCTGAGTTCGACTCCCGGATCCCACATACGAAAAAGGGGCCGGTGATATCGCTCAGTGGCACGGGTGCCTGCTCACGCGTGAGGTCCTGAGGTCGACCCCCCGGTACCCACAAAAAAAAAAATAAATAAATAAAAATAAAAAATAAAAAAATATATTTTCCCTAGCTTTTCTACATAGTCTTGATGGAAGAACTTGTATATTACAAATTAGCCTTCATAGCCAGCATTAAACCCCTACCCCACCTCTTTTGGTACTGGTGATTGAATCCAGAGCCTTCGCACTGAGCTACATCCCCAGTGCTTTTTATTTCTTTTATTTTGAGACAGGTCTTACAAAGTTGCTAAATTACCCAGGCTCAGCCTCCCAAGTAGCTGGGATTACAGACATGCACCACCTTGCCCAGCTAAATAAGTGTATTTTTACAGGAAGTTTTGAATTGCCATAAGTAGAATGGATATGTTAAAATAAATTCAATATAATTATTAAATTTTTAAATAATTATCGATACACCAACAAAGATAATTTTACACAATGTCAGTGACACAGGTATTACATTTTGAGAAAGTAAACTTGCTGAAGTGACTAGATCATGGATATATGATATCTAAGGTTAGGAAGGGATCTTGACTAATGAACCACTTATCCTATGCTGAAGCACCCACACAGCACTGCTTCAAGGTGCTGTTATGCCCAAGTTCATCTCGTGACTGAGTACTAGCTGTGGAGGTATATGATTCTATTTTTGAAAATTATGTGTCAGAACCATCATCCTCGTCTTAGCTGAAAATCTGCATCCTTTAGATCCCACCCATCACTGTTAGTTCTACCCCTTGCAATCTTGCAGATTAGCCACGTTTTTATTTGTATCATGACCCTTAGATACCTGGGTCTTCTCTGCTGTCTTTATTGGATGCTTTTAGACTGAGATCCATAATGCTAATAACAGAGATTGGTATTAGTTCCTCTATGAAGAAGGAATGGCAAGGTAGATAGAAAAGCTAAGAATCTGAATCCAGGTTTTACTGATACTTTATTATGGGGAAGAAATAAAATTAAAAGTTCTGTCAAAGAAACATTCCTTTAGTAAAATTGATCTCTCTAGCATCTTTAATATAAAGAAAAGAAGAGGAATAAATAAAGACATAGGAAGAGATTTATTCAGCTAGGAACCTCCTAAGGTCATCTGTTATTGAAAAAGAAATGTAGACCATCTTGTTAAAGGCATCCCCTTCATCCAAGGTTTTGCCTTCTTCAGTTGCAGTTACCCTTGGACAACCACAATTGGAAAATCTTA
Source organism: Erethizon dorsatum (assembly GCA_028451465.1). Classification (NCBI taxonomy): domain Eukaryota; kingdom Metazoa; phylum Chordata; class Mammalia; order Rodentia; family Erethizontidae; genus Erethizon; species Erethizon dorsatum. Next base: position 29,739,501 of record CM051831.1, read on the forward strand.
CATGGAAAATTCTGGAAATAAATAACTCATAGGGGCTGGTGAGATGGCTCAGTGGCTTAAGCGCCTGCCTGGCAAGCGCGAGGTCCTGAGTTCGACTCCTGGAACCCACATACGAAAAAAGGGCCGGTGATATCGCTCAGCAGCACGGGCGCCTGCTGGCACACGAGGTCCTGAGGTCGACCCCCAGTACCCACAAAAAAAAAAAACTCATAAATTTTAAATAACTTTTATTAGAGTGTATTTCTATAATTGCTCACTTTTACTGCTATTGTTAATCGCTTACTGTGACCAATTTATAAGTTAAACTTTATTATAAGTATATATGTATAGGTAAAATTAAAAATACATAGGACTTGGTACTCTCTGTGGTTTCAGACATCTACTGGGGATCTCAGAATATACCCCTAAGAACAAAGAGGGACTTCTGTGACACTCTTTCTTCAGAAACAGCCAACCCTATGTCATCAGAAATAGCACAATAGGCATTTCACGTTTAAAGCTCTCTTTTAAGCTCACCTGAGTTTAAAACTCTTTTCTAATTCCTACTCAAACCTTGCCATCTGCATGACAAGTTAATTTTCTCATTTGACTAGTAGTTCAAAATGAGAACAAAATAAAGGAATAAATTGCAACACATAAAGAAAGAGAGGAAAGAAAAAAATGATAGGGAAGGAATGGGAAGGAATATAGAAACATTTGCAGAAAGAAGTGTGTCTCTTGAGTTTGTACAGACGAAGAAGGCAAAGAGCATCCTCCTGGGAATCAGGAAGTGGGTACCACACTCTCAGTGATTGGTCTAATGCTGGTGTACTCTCTCACAGGTCTCCTCTTTTTCCAGGGTCATCATGATTTCCTCTGTAAAATGAGGGTCTAGGTCAGAGGAATCCCAGGTACCTTCCAACTCTGAAAGAACTTAAGTCATTCACCCATTGGCCTTATAAGGCAGCCAGTTTCTATTTTCCAGTTCAGGATATGGGCTGGGAACTATATTTAGTCCTGTAATTCCCCAGCCAGATATGACTCCCTTCTCATTTAACCACACACTGCTAACTCTGGGCAAAATTCATTGTTTTTGGTTTGTTAATCTGTGTGTGTTGTGTACCCTTTTATTTGCTTTATTTTTAAGGTGCCCATAAAGATAATGCTTGTCATAATTTGCAAAATCTTTTTTTTTTTTTTCTATTCATTCCATAAGAGCTAATTTCTAACTTTGGAACTTGTTGCTGGAAACTTGGTGAAAGACAGTTTAGGTAGTGGGAGAAGAAACCAGTGGAGTCTTTTGTCATTTTGTGGGGGCAGAGGAGTGACTGTGATGAAAATCCTGTGCCTCATGGTTCTTCTCTTGGCAGCAGCTCCAGATCTTAAAGTTCATTCACAGCTTTTGAATGCCGGCTTGCCGCCGACTCTGAACTCCAAGTGAAATTCAGGTGTATGTCTGTGCTGTTAGAGGGACAGACATTTGTGTGAGTGGCCACTAGTAACTGGATGGAATTCAAATGAAGCATATGTAGTATTATACCAATTGCCCACCCACAATGTTCTAATCTAATATTTTGTATTTTCTGAATGACCATTAGACTTATTACTTTTTAGTCCCAAGATAAACATTTTTCCTGTGTATCTTGATTTGCAAAGACTAGTAGTTTTTGTTTTAATAGCACCTTTGGTGCAAAGCCAATAGCCTGCCCCTTGGACAGAATTTCTAGTAACCTGACACCTAGCGAATTTGTCTGGCCAGCTTATGGGAGCTCTTACATCCAAGGGTGTCAGGAGTAGTGATATAGATATGCCCTGCATAGAGAAACCAGTTGAAGGGATGACGGGCTGTCTTGGTTACTTTTCTCTTGTTGCTGAGACAAATTACCCAACACCCAAAATTAAGGAAGGAAAAGTTTATTTAGCTCCATTTTGTGGAGGTTTCAGTCCATAATCAGCTGGCTCCAAGGCAGGGTAGCATGGTGAGGGGCAACAATTCACTGTGGCAGAAGACAGCAAAAGCCACAAGAACAAAAAAGGGGAGAGCAAGCCTCTTTTCCTCCCTTCTATTGTAAGCAGGCTACCCCCCTTGTAGGGCGAGTGTAACACACCATCGGGGTGCCCTCCTCTTGCACAGGCTCAGGACGTTTACAAAGTGAGGACCCTGGTCCCCTGCTGAGTCACTTAGTTAAACTTCTAAACTTCTCAAGTTGACAAAATGAACAACATCCTAGAGCAGTAAGGGCCTGTCCTCTACACACTAGGATGTAGAACTGCTGAGTTTACTTAGTTAAGTATCTAGACTTCTAAAGTTGACACAATGTATCAACCATGTTACAGGGATGTTGAAATCAATTCTTCTCCCATGTGCCACCTCAATGTCTTGGTGTGAGCTATATTCATGGTGCCTAATATCACAAAGAGGAGAAGAAAAATGAACTGCTGAGCCCCATGTGTATGCTTGTATAGATGTAGATATAGTTAGGTGTAGGTATAGATATATAGATATAGATATAGAGATAGATACATACATGTTTGTGTGCTAGTTTATATATTTATAGAGTTAAACTAGATATACATATACAAAGTGCTTACAGCAGTCCTTAGAATATAACACTAAGATTATCAAGTACATGGCACTCAGTAAGTACTCAATAAATCTTACTTGTTATTATTATTTATCATCTATAAAGAGAATTTCCACCTGCCAACATTCCTTCCTGCACTGGAAGATTATGGTTCTGCAAACCTCCAGCACTGGTGTTCGGCTGCTTGAGCACTATTTGCATTCTGACCAGGCCTGAGGACAGCCTGCTCTCAGGGTGGGGACAGAGCAGACCCATCAGTGAATGGACTGGTAAATATAGCCAACCATCAGATGAGCTGGCTGCGTGGGGCGTACACTGTGTCCGCGTGTATGTAATTGTGTGCACTGGGAATAGTACTGGAATGTAGGCTTATTTTAACTTGAACTCAAGCTTTCCTTACCTCCCAGAACTAATACTTCTTTTTAGTGCTGTATGAGAACTTGGAACACAGGGTCCTTAAAGTAAAAGACAGGCACTAATACTCTTTCCTCAGTTTTTGTTGAGCTCTGGATTGAAAAGACTACTCAAAGAGGCATGGAGAATAAATGAAGCTTCTTTGCTACCCAGCCCACCTCAACCGCTTTGGCTGGACCTGTCAATGAAAGGAGAGGACTGGTCTTGGGGGCAAGAAGCCTGATGAAGAGACCTTTGCAGGATCCCCCAGCCTCAGATTTCAAGACGATTTGTGTGGGGAGTGAGTCCTCACAGAGTGTTTCAGGATGTGTTGCTCTCACATGCTTGGCTCCGCCACCGGGAGGGCTCCATAAGAGGAGTAAGGAAACCCACGTTCCCGACCTGCACCTTTAGGCTGCTATATACCTTCTTCCTAGACGTCGCCTTCCTCTTACTCCCATAAGGGGGTGCAACTCTAAAACCACCCCAAGTAAACCCAAAAAAGGACTTCAGTACCCAATGGAAGGAGTTGTGTGATAGGAAGTGTGTCAGTCTTCTAGTAGCTTCCCATTCGTGGACATCTTGTGTTCTTCCCCAGTAGGTCAAGGAAAGTTCAAAAGGCAGGGTTCACTCCACACTGACTGCCCCAGCGGTGACAGAGATCAGCTTGGGAAACAGCAGGGGGATGCGTTATGCTTTATACATAGAAGGTCTTAGGCCAGAGTCCCAAAAGAGACAATTTCAAATTCCACAAGCCTGAATGTTGAAACACCAAAAGATCAAAATCCCTAAGGTCTAAAATTCCGAAAGTCTAACCAACCTCCCTCTCTAAGATCAGCTCAGCAGCATCATAGCTTCCAACAAGCCCCTGTCTACTCATAATTTAAAGTCGTGGTTTATAAAGTAATGATTTTTGGTTCGTTTTTTTCAAGATTTCAGCAATTGTGATTGTGTCACTTGGAATTGTGTCTTTTGGGATTTTCATTAGCTCCGTATAACAGTTGCCTGACCGTGTCTCGTAACCATCAAGAGATTTTACCCAGAGATGTCCTTGGGGGCTGTTGTGGGTGGAGGGGAGCAGATAATACAAAACCCCCAGTTGTTTTCAGCTTACTGTATTATTTTCTTATTTATACTCCTTATCATAAAACAAAATGATGTTAAGTGTCTTTACACACTGTTAAAACCAAGGAACTGGAAAGTTCCTCTCTCTCCCTTAGCTCACAAAACAGGGACAGACTGGCTCTCCCGGTCTATCTCCCAGCCTCTAGCCCAAAGATAATTCTCTGAATTGTAGTGACCTTCAGAATTACTGTCCTTACAGCATGCATTAAAGCCTTAAACTACACTTAACCTTCCATTTTTCCTCCTAGGTATTCAAGGTCCTCTTTAGCATTTGGACCCTTCCGCCATAAAGAAAGCCACAGTGAAAAGACCATTAAGCAAGGGTTTTGGAAAAGTGCCCTTAATTCTCAATTCAATCTCAAAAGGCTACCAAAGTTCTCAGAGTTTAAATGATCAGAAGCCATTTGTAGGGCCAGTGAGACAGCTCAGCGGCGTAAGCGCCTGCCTGGCAAGCGCAAGGTCCTGAGTTCGACTCCTGGAACCCACATATGAAAAAAGGGCCGGTGATATCGTTCAGCGGCATGGGCGCCTGCTGGCACGCGAGGTCCTGAGGTCGACCCCCAGTACCCACAAAAAAACAAAAAAAAACCATTTGTATGTTTTTTGAAGTATCCAAACTGACCCTGAGTTTTCCTTTCATGTTGACACTCGATGATGTCTAAATACAACTGTGGAGGGTCCAAGCGTCAGCTGGCTGGCAAGTGGACACAGCTTTGCAGATGGTCTGAAGGGTTGGTTCCTCTCAACCTTTCTGAAAGCCAATGTGCACTGAGTGCTGGCACTGGTGATGAGGACAGCCTATGGAATACTTTACTGCCCAAAGATGGAATTAATGGCCACGCCATATCTATGTCAAACGCACATAATAAAACTTTATGGTTCCTCCCCATGAAATATTTTGTTTATGTCACATGGGCCTAATTCACCTTTTTTTTTTTTTCTTTCTTTCTTTTTCTTTTTCTTTACCTCCCCTCCCCCACCCTATTCCCTGCCCTCTTTGTCTCCTGAGGCCTATTCCCTGTGGAAATGCATTAGTTACCTAGGAAACCTTAATGTCATTTTTTTATGAGTTTGGTGCAGCATAGAGCTAATTTATAGTGTGGTTAGAAATTCATGTCATGACTGGTGAAACAGGACACTTTATTATGACTTCTATATCCACCTGTGTGGTAAGAATACATACCTTCACTCTATCATTACCAGTAATTTCTTGAAACATAATTATGAATATGCATTCTCACAAAATGAGTTGATTCATTGTTGTTCAGTGTAATTCTTTATATTGTTCAATGTAAGCCCTAGAACATAATTAGCAATAACAACAAACTATAATGTACCAAGCAGTCTGTTAGCAGTGGAAGGATATGGTGGAATTTCCCTTTAAATGATGAAGCGATTCTCCCTGTGAGGCAGGGAAAAAATAAGATGAAATGTTCAAATCCTTTCATGTTTTCGAGGTCCACATTAGGAAATTAAATAAATTCTAAATACACCCACTACTTCATTCTGTCAATTTCTTGCTGTCTGTCCAGAAGGGAGAATTTATACCCCTGAAATTACAGCTGTGAAATGATGCCACACAGGTGCACAGGCTGCTTCAGAATCAAGCTTCCGTCTAAAGACAGACGTCACCCAGCAGTGGGGTGGCAGTGACTTCAGTGTAAGGACTCTGGGGTTGGGATCTTGGGTTTCCACTGGGCATTGGCTAGTGCTGAGAGTTTTAAGCTAATACTGCAACAGCAAGCAGAAACACTGAAATGACACCCAGGATTTGGAGGCAGATTTATTTATATCGATGGGCACCGATCGGGATCATTCCCAGAGTATCAGGTCCTGATCTCTGGTACTGCAGGACTTTCATATGATGCACAAGCAGGAGGTACAAAGGAGGTACAAAGATGAGACAGAACAGCCTGGCAGTTCTTCTGATTAGCTAGCAGGGTGAGGTCATCGGTTACAAGTGTAGATTAATGATCATCAGTTTATGAAGCTTGGTACAATGGCACAATCAGGCATTTTGCATGTTAGGTTATGCTCATGTGGTTACAGGGGTCAAGAAAGTAATCACAAAGCCATGAAGCAGTTACTGAGCTATACTGTTTCAAAAGAACAAAGTTTTTAAAAAGAACAATTTCTCTTGCACAGTTTTTCCCTTTCAGTACTCCTAAGAGACTAGCATTATTTTCATCCGTTCCAGATGGGTTCTGACCAGTTAAGGAACCCATCCAAAGATGTACAGCTACTAGGTAGAAAGGCAGTGTAGAACTAGGTTTGTCTGACTCTTCCAGTGAATTCTAGCTCCTGATCTGTTACTGTAGTTTGTTTTGTTTCTTGTTACCCAGAGAAAAGTCACTGAATGGCTGGGGCCCCTGTCTCTTCATTTATTAAACGCAGGTGGAGACACAAGGTTGATAGAATTTCACCTCTAACATCTCTGCTCTGTTTGCAGAGATCAAGCCTGGCCCTTGGAAAATTGTTCTTTCTCTTTTCTTAGGATGATAAAAAAAATTTTAGAGAAGAACTGAGCTTGCTGAATAAATGAGTCACTCCATTTCCGTAGACAACTGCTCCCACTTCTGAAAAAAGAAAAGAATGCCTTACACTTGATTCCAGGACATTTGGGAGGAGTTGCTAATTGGTATGGTCAATAGTTCTATAGTTACTATGTATGTAGTAATAGCTAGGCACCAATCTTCTGAGGGATTGAAGCCAAGGTAGCATGAAGCAGCCTTCTCTAACCCTTAAGTTCCTCTTCCTCCCTTCCTCACTTCCTTCTTTTTCTTTCTTTCTTTTTTTTTGAACCCAGAGCTGTTGTCCTGAGCTACATCCCGAGCCCTTTTTTATTTTTTATTATGAGATGAAGTCTTGCTAAGTTACCCAAGCTGGACTCAAACTTGTGATCCTCTTGTCTCAGCCTCCTAGAGTGATGGGATTACAGGCACGTGCCACCATTTCCAGCTAAGTTCCGATTTCCAGAGCAAACCTTTTGCATTCACTTTAATTATTTCACAAACACAGACTTCCTGTCTCCATCAGCTCCTGCAGGTGTCTAGGTAAGTGGGGTGGGATTGCAACGGCAAGCAGAAACACCGAAACGACACCCAGGATTTGGAGGCAGATTTATTTACGTCAATGGGCACCGATCCGGATCATTCCAAGAATATCAGGCCCTGATCTCTGGTGGTCTAGGGCTTTTAGAGGATAAGCAAGCAGGAGCTACAGAGGCAGAATGGCTTGTAAATTGGGGATTGGTTTATATAATGTGCATCATGGTGACCAACTATGTGTCACAGTGACCAGCCGTTTGTAAGAGACGGGAGCAACCGGATCTGGGACAGGAACTATTACCTGGGCAACTTCAGTTTGTACTGAAGTGTACTGGCTGGGGGGCGGGTGCATTTTCTGCTACAAGATGGCTGGAGTAGGGTAAAGAAAGTCACCATAACTTGAAGCCATTCTGCCCAAGCGCTCCACAGCACCCTCCAGCAGCCTAAGACACAACATGCAAAAATTTTAAGATCGGCTAAGGTATGGAGTCTATTTAAGTAACGTGAAAGGAGAGGGAAAAAAAAAACAATGAAAGAGGACAAACATTCAGAGCAAGCTATGTGCTTATGGGGGGAAATAACAAAGCTTAGCTTTGCCATGCACAGTCACAGAGGAAGAGGTCCTTGGAGGCCATTTGGTCCAATTCTTTCATTTCCTGGGTCAGTATGTCACAACAAATTAACCACGCACCCCTCTCCTGCCTTATGTGGAGCCCGCTCCAGTCCACACATGCACACAGTTCACTGAACTGAAACAGAGCAAGTAGATGCAGATCTTGGCAAGGTAAAGCCATACTTCATTCCAACATTTCCATTTTGTTTCTATTCAGTGTTTCAACCACAGAGTGGCGCTATTGCAAAAGATAAGGCTAGGCGGAAGACAAGCGGCACAAACTGGCGGTAGGAGAGCGTTTTAAAGGGGGCTTTCAAAAACTTGATCTGGTTCCTGCTCTCGCAAACCAATTTTAGGGATCAGGGCCTTAGACTCTGATACAGCAGGGAGAAAAAGAAAGTCAAGAGACCTAAAAATACAGCCAACAGATGGGCAGTCAAGACCATGGCTAGAGTCAGCTTGGAGACAATCACCTAGCTAATCCAAGAGGAGTTGCTTTCCCATGGACTCCCACGGCCCGGGCCATTTAGGGGACACCAGCTCCCCAACTTTCTTCACATTTCCGCTCTTTGCTTCAGCAATCTTTCTATAAAAAAAGACAAAAAAAAAAACATCTCTTTAGAAACACAGATTGCTTAGAATTCACTACATTGCTTCCCAAATGACTCTGAATTACATTTAATAATCTCTTACTTTATCTTTAAGCAAATACACCTTTCTACTCCTTTCCCACCCACCCTCTTCGCTTATCACCTTGTCACACTCATGTAAATCAGGAAGGAGGACCCATGTGCCTCATTCCTCAGCCTTCTGTAGAGGGAAGAAGAGCTCACAGTCACCTTCAGCTCTGAAGTAGAAGGAATCACAGGACAGGGAAGGTGCAGGTTGCTTGCTCAAGGAAGGTTGTCCCAGACTTCCTCCAAAAGAAAAAGGCCTGTGCTCTCCTTTCCGGAAACCTTTTGGAGAGAAGAGCAACTTTCATCCTCTGCTCCTGCCTGGGTCTCTCCTCTTCTTCCCCAGCCCTCCCTGCCCTCCCCCTCAAAGACACCGCACGTATTGGCAAGATTAAGGTGTCACCTCTCATATTACAAGGCCTGTTGACTGCACGCAGAGGCAGACCCACCAGCTCCCTAGAGTCGGAAAACAATGCAAATTCTTCCTGCGATGGCCCAGGTCCTGGCAAAGTGAACCGGCCAGCCAGTGCGAGGCATCTGCAGAACAAATCGCAGTCTTCAACTCACGGTTGCCTTTTCTTCCTCGTCTTTTCTTCTGAGTTTTCTTACTTGAGCTTGCCCCGCTTCCCCTCCTCCCTCCAGACTGCCACTGACCCAGGCGCTGCCGCCGCAGTGCTTGCATTTAACCCATTCCTTGCTGCATCCCGAGCCAACCACCTCTTTCCTTTCAATCTGCAGATTCCCTAAGGTGCTGGAGTTTGAGAAAAGAGCCCCTAGAACTCACCCCTCGGAGCTGAAACTGGGTCCTGGATCCTTCCTTTTACAAATCATGTAGCAAGGGTACATGGAAAGAACAAGGACCTTTTTGGGAAGAGATGAGTCAGGAGGTACTGGTCACCCACCCTGGTGACAGATGCCTATCTAGAATATTGATGATTATTGTTTATCTCTGGGGAAGGTGTGTAGGTCTAGTCATTCCATCTTTATCTTGAGGCTGGCCCTTCAGTGAATGAGCCTCCAGCGACAGTTGTAATATGTTCTCATGTTCTTCACCGACTCCCTCGAGGGCCTAGCCCTGTCTGACCGCCTGTAATATTTCTACCTAACTTAGCTGTCTATAATACTTTGACCAGGCGGGAAGGGAAGGAGGAGGCACGTGCTGGCAGTGGGGGAGGGAGGGGAGGCGGGCCAGAAGAGAGGGAGAAAACCAGAACCCCACAGAGCACGCCCAATCCAAAGCTCCACGGTGATGTGTGGCAGGGTGGAAGGGATAACTCCGCAGCCTAACTGGGCCTGGAGGAAGACGTCGGTATTTTGGTACGAGGGAAGCCACTGAAGGAGGACCCTACTCTTCCGAGACCTCGGGAAGTGTCGCCCTGGGCCTCCGAGGGCGCTTCTGGCTGTTTTGGATGTGGCAGTCCCCATCAGCCAGGATAATGATGAGGCAGGTACAATCTATCTAGTTCGCAGTCCCTGGGATCCCCAACCTTCCTACCTCCCCCACCCCCACCCCGCAGATTAAGACAGCTAGAACAGCAAGGCTGGGAGGAGAGGGATACCGGCTGCCCTCCCCCCAAGGGCGCGTGGGTCTAAAGATCCTGGCAAGAGGTGCCCTGAGGAGTGGCAGAGGTGGCAGGGAGGAAGGGGAGGGCGCTCGGAGAGGTCCACCAGGCACGGAAAGGGTGCAAAGCTCTTCCGCGCAGACTCTGGGTTTCTTGTTGACCTCTAAGTAGTCTTTCTCCCCTAATTCTATCCGAGGGCGCATAGGAAAAAGCAAGATGTCAACGCAGCAAATTTAGGAGCTCAGAACAAGTGAGGTCTAAAAACAGCTGAAACGGTCTCCAGATGAGATCGTGTCCCCTCCCTCCGGTCTTTTCCTCCAGTGAATCTATAGGTGGGGAAGTGAGTTACTTTCGGGGAGCCAGGAGGAGGTTGGTTTGTTCCCAGCCCGAGTTGCCCCCGCCAGCGTGCACACTGGTGGCACTGGGCCGGCGCTCAGCTGGCCCGATCCTACTGTAGAAGGAAGGGGCTTAGGAGAAGTCAGAGGCTGGGTGAAATGGGAGCCTCTGGTCTGTCCTTCTCACACACACAAACGCACGCAGCAGCCCTCCCTCCACCCCTACCTCTCCTCTATGATTTAACCTCCTAGGGCCTCCCGCACTGTGCCCTGGGTACTGGTCCCCAGGAGCAGCGCGTTTTGTGGGGAGGAATTGTCCTTGGGAGTATTCCCTTTGTTGGGGGCGGGGGCGAAGGGTGGGCTTGGTGTGTGTATGGGGGGGTGCGGTTAGAGCTTGGTATGGAGGCGGAGTTTATGTTTCAAATTCAACCTGGCTGAGTTTAGGGGCAAGGAAGGCCCTTCTGTCTTGTAAAGAAAATCTTAAATGAAAAACAATCACAAAAAGAAATTTTCAAGAAAAAAGAATAAACAAGACAGGCTGAAGACATTAACATGTAAAATACAGTGATAAATTGAATGTTTCGTTTCTTTTTCCCGGGTCGCTACAAGGGAAATCAAGGGTAGGGAGACTGAAGAATATTGCTAATTTGGAAGTTTTTTTCTTTCTTCCTTCCTTTCTCTTTTTCTTTCCTTCTTTTTTTTTTCTTTCTTTCTTTGTTTGTTTCTTTCTTCTTTCTTTTTCCTTTCTTTCCTTTTTGCTTGTTTTTACGAGGGGCCCTGAAAAACGCCCCTGTTCCCCGGGTCCTGGGCACCGGGCGCACCGCTGGCGGCGCGGGGGCGGGCGCGTGGCGAGCAAGGGGTTAAGCGCGAGCGCGGAGCCATCTGGCCGGGTTGGCTGGTTATAACCGCGCAGATTATGTGCACGGGACTCAGAGTTGAAGGCTCCTCTCCTTACCGAGGAGCTCTGCGCACCGCCCCGAGAGAGAGCCCGGCGCAACTTTCTTCCCTCTCTCTTCTCTCCTTTCTTCCTCTCCTGCTCCCCCACTGGGTAGTGGCTGCGGCGGGGTGGGGGAGAGTTTGAATGACCGAGCTCGCGCCCACCTTTCTCTTCATGTCGACGTCCCTGGAAATAGTCACACGGATGCCATGGTTACTTCTGCCACGGTAAGGGGAGGCGGTGGGCACGCCGGGTGAGCAGGTCCAGGAGTGGGTGGGGGACACGGGTGGGAGTTCTTGCTCGCAGTGGGCCGGGAGGGTCCCCAGCTCTGCACCCAGCCCCACCCCCATCTCGCCTCCAGCACTTACTTTTCCCGGGCTTGTGCCTCCCTCAAAGTTTGCGTTGGGCTCTGCCCAGGCGGAGGCGCAACCACAACCAGCCCCCTACACACGCACACACACACACACGCACACACGCACACATGCACGGATACGGACACCCCTCCCCACCACCTCCTCCCTCTCGTTCCTGTGCTGCCCAAGAAACTGCCCTCAGTCTGGGAAAGTGATCAGGTTTAAGGGACCTAGATTGGAAAGGGGAGGTGGAGGCGAGGAGAAATGGGGAAGACGGAAGGGCAGGAGAGGGATTCAGCAGGACCACCCCTACTTCCATCCACCCTCGTCCTCCTCGAGAAGGTTCCCCCGCATCTTGTAACAAAAGGGGTGGCAGGCAGCCCCTGGGCCGGGAGGAGGCGAAGGTGCGGCCGCAACACTCCGCAAGCGCACCGCACCTTGCCCGCCTCAGGCAGGGTTCTCCGCAGGCCCCACCAGCGATCCGGCCCGGACGTGGGCCGGGGAGGGGGCGCAGAGCTCAGGACCCTGACGGTCACTTCTCAGGCTGGGGAATTGGGACTCCGCTCTGCGCCGTGTACCTGTGTTGAAGTTCCCCGAAAGCCTTTCTCGGAAACGATCCGGAACCCAGGGCTTGTTTTGGCCAGTGCCTACCCCACCCCGGGTCTTTGAGCAGATGTTGGAGCTCGCGCTCAATCCGCACATCTGGGAACCAGTCTGAGAGCGCTGTACGCCACGGCTGGGGCGTCCTTGGGGACTTCCTGGCAGTGCCTCGGAGCCGATTCTAGGAACAGCAGCGGTGGTGTGGGAGGGTTGGGAGATCTGGGGACCGACGGGGCTAGGTCGAACCAAACAGCCCCTTTGCCCCAGAGCTCCACCCTGGGGTGTGGGGTCCTAAGGGAATTTGGCCGGCGGGGAATTGGAGGTTCGGGAAACGAAGGGTGGGGTGGCCCAGGGGCTAGGGTGGGGGAAGGAGCTGTACTTATTGCTTCGGGCGCGAGTGGGTGCTTGCGCGCCCAGGAGGCGCTGCTGCTTTGCGGAAATTCGTCCTCATCTACGGAACCCTTGCACTGCCCTGCGAACCTCATACCCAACAGTGTGCGCCCTGTGCGCTAGAAAGGGCCTTCTGGTTGGAATTGAGGTTCGGGAGGGAAACCAAGTGGGGGAAATATCTAACGTACCGCCTGGCCTCGTCCCGGCCCAGGGTGGCTGGGGGGGGCAGGTTCAGAGACTGAGCGAGGCAGCTTCGCGGATGCGACTGGAGCCTCCGCGGCTCAGGCTGCAGACTGCGCCCTTGTTTATGTGCGTGCAGAGGTGGGGGGGGGTCTTAGAGGGGGCAGGGTGTGACTCCCCAAGTCTGTGTTTGTAACTCTGCCCATTCTGGAGTAAGCTAGGGAACCTGCTTTTAGTAAAGAGATGCTCTTTTCTACCCTACAGACAAAACCGCAGGCAAGGAAAATACCTCACCGTCAGGGTGAGAGACAGCTGTAACCTAGAGGGAACTTTTTAATCGGTTTTGTTTTCTCAACTCTTCCATATTCTCCCGCGTACTCATCCTGCCCCCTCCTTTCCAGTGTCTGCAACTCTTTCCCAAGGCTTCTGCACAAAGAAAGTTGAGAAGTAGAATTAATTCCGGGGATGAAATCCAACTGCCTCTGCTTTGGGCTCCAACACACAGAGCTGGAAGCAAGCTGGGGGAGAGGGGAGGAAGAAAGCAGGCTTCTGGGACAGTAGTGAAGGAAAGGAGCCAGTCTGTGGCCTTTGCCTAGGAGAGTCTGCAAGGTTTTGAGAGTGCAAGGTTTGAGAGTGTGCAAGGTTTTGAGAGTGTGCAAGATTTTGAAGACGGTGCTAGGGCTGGACTTGGAAGATTTGGTTCTGTGTGAACAGAGGGAGATGAGGAACCTGGAGTGGCCAGGGAAGGATGGAGAGACTTTCCCAAGCCTCTCTGTGTGACCCTGAGCTCAAAAGTTGTGCTCCATCCAGCTCTGCAGGCCTTGGCAGGGTGGGTCTGTGGGGCGCCTGAGGGATGAGTATCTGTGTGCATAGCATAGCGGGAGATGAGCGCTTCCAGGAACATAGGTGTAGCTGTTGAGAAATCCATTGAGCAGTGCAGTGTGCTGGAAACAGAGGGCTTGTGCGCCTACACAGACACATGGAGTGAGCGTGGGGTGGGAAGGCAGTTGCCAGTGTGAATAAGGTGGACACGAGTGAGTGTGGAGGGCTGGATGCCTGAGGATTACAAAGGGGATGCCGGGGGAGGAGGGCTGAGGAGAGCAGTGTGTGAACTGTATGAGCATGTGCTGGGGGATGTGGCAGGGATGGCACTAGGGACACAAAAGTGTGGGCTCTGACACTTTTAAGGGAGAGGCTGGACATTTCAGGAAAAGATGCTGGGTTGGGACTCCCCTTTCCCTCCTCCCTGCATCCAGAAAGGAGGGAATTGGAGAAGGCTCAGAATAAGAGATGTACATTTAAGGGGAAAAGTGCTTTGTATTGGCACTGGTAGGAGAATAGGAAGGGATGCGTGCACAAGAGGGAAGTGGGTGGACAAATGTGTCACATGCCTGGGGACAGGGATGCATGTTGTATAGCGTCCTACAGTGGATTTCTGATTTAATAGGGGGATTCACTGTCACCAGTTAGTATTGATTATTAGTTAAAATTAATGGGCTGCCTACTGGATGCTCAGCCCATTGCTGGGTACTAGGGCATGGCACACTGCCCTGGAAAAATTCCTTCTTGGGGCTCAGCTGACCTCCGAAGTTTTGCCAGGAATGGAGAGAGGGCAGTTCTTGTTGCGGTTTCTTCAAGGTCTATAATTCAGTGTCTAGAGATGTTTATGGATGTTGAGGGCAAAGGGAAGCTGACTTGAAATATGTCTGTGGTCTTGTAAAAAGGGGACAAAGATAGGAGATGATGTATACTTCGTGGGGGGGGGCTGGAAGTGAGCTGGAGCATCTCACTGTTTCCTGTAGAGAGGACGGGCTAGGAATGGGAAGATGCTGCTTTCCAGGATAGGATTTGCAGACTGAGTTTCTAAGAGTGTGCAGTGTCTCCTTGCTAGCAGGAAGGTGTCTTGGTACATGGAGTTGGAAGAGAATGAAGTGCTGCTCAGGAAAGATGTGGGCTGAGAGTGTTTGCTCATCTTGGATGTTTTTTGGGCTATGAGTTTAAAGCTAACCTGAGTGTGTGCATGCATATGTGTACATCCTGGCTTTTGTGGGCAAGTACAGTGTGTGTTTTTGTAGGAGTTTTATGAGTCTGGGGAAGGATGAAAATCCTCTTGGATGCCCGTTGTGAGCTGAAGGGGAAAAGGTATAGATAAAAGAAGACCCACAGGCTTTGGGAAGGAAGCTGGTGGTTCACACACTAGAAACCTGAGGAGGGTAACTCAGTCACAGCAGAGAGACTGGTCTGCTTTTGTGATGCACATTTTTGCCTGTCTGGAACAGGGAATAGGGAACCCCTCTTTGATTGGATTCGGACCATGTGAGAGTATGCGTATGGGGGAATTTTGACTCTTAGCATTTTTTACTTCAGAAAGTTATAGCTGTGTTACTTTGGGCTTCTATCCTGTGTTTTTAGGGAAAACTCGTAGCTGTAAGGAAGAGTTGAGGTAGGGCTAGACCACTGGCTGGAGGATCTGGCTGGAGGTATTTCTGAAGACATTGTAGTGAAGTGGGATACTCCTGCCTGATTGGGAATCTCTTGATTTCAGTCTAGTTCTGTCACTTCGGAACAATATGACTTTGGAAAAAGAGATTCTCAGGTATCTGTTTCTCTTTTTGGAAAATGGCAATTTCGATAATGACTCGTGGTGAAGGCAAACTTACTCCTCTTTTTCCCCCTCAGAACTTGATGTATTTAGTTACACAAAACTGCACATAGATTACATCTAATTGGACCCAGGCGCTGGCATGTCCGTAAGTTGTTGTGGAAATGGGGCCTTTGAATCTTCCTTTTACAGTGCAAGTTGATAGTCCTGGTGGCCCCTGAACCTCTGCTGCTCGCTCTGTGCAAATAAAGCTTCCTACGACTGCCTCAGTTTAGCCATCCAGAAACAGGAGGCAGCCAGGCCTAGATTTCAGTTGATGGACGTCTGTAAGGTCCCTGAGCTATTGAGAAGAAAGGTAATAGAAAGCTCAGTTATTAATTATCGGAGACATTTTCCTGTTTTTTTAACATCAGGTATGCAGATGGCAATGCCAAAACAAATGTGGCTTTGAGAATAGAAAAAAATAGTAGTTATCCTTGGTGTCGCTGATATTTGAATAAAAGAGAAGCGAAGTCCAGCTAGCCTGTGTTACTATGAAGGTCTGTTTTTCTCTAGGTCCTTGGCGGGCAAAAGCCTGCCTGGAAAGAGGAAGGCCTGGGCTTTAGATTTGCAAATCGCTGTGTACCCAGTGAACCAAGTCTGGTGCAGCTACCGCCCCTGGAGATGAAGATGGAGACACGGAGGCACTGAAATCTCCCAGTCCTCCCAGAAGTTAGCACGTGCTGTCAACTCCTGGCTCAGACTCAAGGCTCCCATCCTTGAGTTCAGTGGCCATAAATAGTCAGGAGCTAAGCTATTTCCATGAGGCATTAAACCAATTCTGTTGCTTTTCTTGGCGAGATTGGGCCAATTAAGTTGATTGGAAGAGGTCACTGCTGATGGGCCTCACATTCCCCAGGCGGGACAGGCCAGCAGAGTTTAATTACATAACATTTCCCATCTCTGCAGTTCCACTCCCAGATGTGTCAGATGTTCAGGCCCTTCCTCTTCCCCTCCATTCAGGATGTCTAATTGAGCAGACAGCTTCTGCTTCAGGCTTCCCCAGTCCTTCGCCTGAACAGTTCCAGGTTCCCGCCCCAAATGGAGTGATACAAATCTATGTGTGGGCCAGAAGTGAGAGAGGGGAATGGACCTGACACAGAAGAGCCTTGACACACACCACCTACTCAGTCTTCATCACCAGCTGCTGTTTTACTGTTGAATGAGCCAGGCAGCGTCTGACACTGGGGCTATTGAACTAATGATGGTTGCTTGGTTTGGGGACTTAGTTTTATCTAAAATTGACTTTGTCAGGGAAGGACCAAGCCTTCTACTGGAGACCAGCCTAAGCCCTGTGTGTTGCTGCTGATAAGGTATGTGAATTTAGTGCACATGCAGACAGGTGTGTGCAAAGGGAGAAGCGGCTGTGGTCTGTGTGTGTGTGTGTGTGTGTGTGTGTGTGTGTGTGTGTGTGTGTGTGCATGCGCGCTGGGGTACACAGGAGCCCAGGAGCTGCCCTGGTTGGGCAAGAGGCATTTGTAATCTTGCATTACAGGTCACTGGTGTGTGCGTATCTGACTCGGAATGGGCCGTCCTTGTGTTGCTTCTCACAGGTGGATCAGCCCTTAGAAAAAACTAGATGCAGCAACTTCCAGGTCATTTGTACAGAGGGATTCTGAGCTTTTAAGTATGAAGCCAGTATCTCTACTACTTCATTCTTGCCTGGGCAAATTTCTGTTACGATCAAGGCTGGACAAACAAAACAAAATAAACAAAAAGCACCCTTTAGAGGATTCAGTTTCATACCCGTGAGAGTACATGTGGATGGCCAAGAGCTTTGTTCTTCATCATTGATGGTTTTCCACACAGTTTTCCAGCCTTTCATTTTGCCAAGAAATGCCAAGGGGCTGGAGACCTCACCCGCCCTTGGTGGTCAGAATGTCTTTGCTTTCCGTGTCTTTATTTATGCGACAGTGTTGATCAGGAACCTCTGAGGGCTGGCTGGAGCTTGGGACATTCTCACAGGACAGATCTCTGACTGTGACAATGGTTTGGCTGGAAAACATATTTTCAAAGTGAAATTTGGTGTGGCTTGTTGTGATTGCTTGTTATCTAGCAAGCTCTCCAAGGGTGTTTGTCAAGCCCACAGCATATGGATTTGTTCAGTCAGAGAGATTTGAAAACAGCAAGGTTATTCAGCATACGAGGCCTGAGCTTTTGGAATAAATAGCTGCTTATTGATGTCAAAAGACCCCAGAGCAAGGTGATTCTAAGCAGCATGAGGCAGCAAGTGGCCTGCTGATGTGGAGGTGGGAAACTAAGACTGAGCTCTATTACTAAGTGACCTGGACATTCTCTCCAGCTGTGCTTTTCCCATCTATAAATGAGGAGGTTGAATTAGAAGATCTCAGAGTCCCATTCCAGCTCCACCAACTGAGGACTTTACAGTAGCCCCATCCTCTTATTTAATTGGTACTAATATACCTCACTGGAATGTGCCTTGCCACATTCTTTTCTTTCTTTCTTTTTTTTTTTTTATATGCGGGTACCAGGAGTTGAACTCAGGACCTCGCACTTGCCAGGCAGGCGCTTATACCACTGAGCTATATCACCGGCCCTTTGCCACATCCTTAATGAGCTGTTTTTATGTTCAGGAAATAAGTGAGTCAAAGGTACCCAAAGAATTTGCTGGAGCATTTTGTTTCAGGCAAGAATGCTCAAAATACTGGCTTAGCATTCTTCTAAAGGGGATGGGTTTGGCCTTCTGGTAGACTTGGTGCTAATCATTCGGCTTCTGCTCAGGTATCTTTTAGACTCAGTCACTGTCAGTGCTTCTGACTAAGACGAACCCCTCTCTTTAAGATGACTGATGATGATAATGGCGATGATAGTCAATATCTGAGTGCCACTGGTGTTATTATAGATATCATAGAGCATTATCTCAATGCACAATAATCCCATTTACAGGTAGGGATTCTGCAGTGATGTGAGGGTAAGGGACTTGCTTGCAATATGCTGGCTGTCCTTCCTGAATAAGCCTGTAGCCATCCCAAGTCCACCACTTGCCTTTCAGATTCTGTTTTCAGTGATAGTGATGCCATCCAGCTGGGAGCTAGATCCATAGCCTTCTGCAGAGTTTGCTGTCCCACAGGGTAACCTGCTCCAATGGGAGGTTCCTTTTCATGTGCAAGACAAAAGTTTAGGTTTTCTAGCCACCTGCTGGTAAGCATGTGTCTGATTTGCCTTAGCTTCCATGGGCCCTCCCCCATTCCTTCCCATTCTGTTGACAAGGGGATTTGCCCTTCCAGAATTTGGGTATTGATTTAAGCCACAATTGCCTCCTTGTTAACTCTATAAGATGGGAGCTGGACATCTGGTTTTGATCCACATGCCCACAAGAGGTGGTAGGTCCCAGCAGTCTTGAGTACTGGGATGAGAATCAAATAGAATATACGTACAAGGAACTATGAATAGAGGCAATATGGCCCTCCACCCAGAATTTAGAAGGTGGCTTTCCTTAATAGGCTAGGGAACTTGCACCATTTAGACTAGGACCAAAGTTAAAGTAGATTTCTTGCAAGGACTGGAGTTTGTCTATGCATCAAACCAAGCTATGTTTGATGCAAGTCCTCCAGCCCTGGCATTGGCCTCAAGCCATTCTCTGGGCAGTACCAGAAGTAGAAAAGCCAAAGGGGCTCTTAGGATGACTGTTGTCCTCTTTGAAGGCTGTGACTGAAGGCTTTTGTTCTTCTTTGTAGACACATTTTCCCATTAGCACTAGCGCACATGCACGCATACACATGTGCACGCACACACCTTCAAATCAGCTAATGAGCTATGACTTCGGTCTGTTACTTAAAGGTATTTGCATATGAAAATAGATGTAGTACACTAACCAAGCGCTGTCCAATTGTTAAAGTATAGATGCTCAAAAATATTTGTTTACTTTGTTTAAAACTTTCCACGTGTACTGTGAGTTTTCTTCTTTACATAGAGAATAGGGCCTTGTGTTTGTATGTTTTGTTTTTTTTTTTTTTACCATAGCCAAGCCCTTGTGATTTGCTACCCCCTCCTTCCATTTCTAGGTCTAAGCCCCCAGTATATATATATTTTTCAGTTTTTAAAAGATTTATTTGACAAGTTGCACTTAGTCCAATATACCTAAAAGGAAATCACAATACAGTGAAAGATTTAAATCAAGGCCTCAGGATTTCATACAAACACCAAGATAAAATCTTCAACTACTGGTTTTGCATCTCAAAATTTCCTCATTAACTTTTAAAAAAGCTGAAATTTATGAGTCTTACGGGTTATTAAATGAAACTGGAATTAACAAACAGATCAAATGCTTCTCTTCTAATTGTAGACACAGCTCCTATGTGAATTTTGCAAAACTGCATGTCTTTCAACCTGCATCCAGTGTTCCATGTAAGGTGGCATAAGAACAACATTTAACGTAATTCAAGTTAAACCTCCAGTATTTAAAAATATCCTCAACTGGCTCCAAGTTATGCCTTGGGGAATATGTTTGAAGATCTCAGTCTGGGAGAGTTCCGTTCTGGGTCTTGAAGACTTGTTCTGATAGTTCATAAGGTATTTCTACTGGGCTCAAAGGGAAGCTGCAGCTCTGGAAATCACTTGATTTCCCAACAGGTGTGTCTAATGGTTGGGAAGGGACCAAGCCCTCCTGACACCCAGCTGGTTATCTTGTCATCTTTCTACCTGCAGAGGACTTGGATGAGTTGTGTGGCTTTGAGCAGATCACTTTCCCTCCATGTGCCACTGTTTCCTTTTCTGGAAAAGGAGGGAATTGGACTAACCATTGGGTCAAGTGGACCCTGCTGGTTATGATGTTGTGACCATTGAGATGTTCTGTGCGTCTGCTGCTCCTACATCTCCCAGTGGCCCATCCCATGCCTGGTATTTCCAGGTATCCCTGCTTGCCTGGAGGACTTTTGTGCAGAAGGGTGGAGGGGGTGGAGGAGGAAATTAAGTTATGTGATTCCAGATAAGTTACTGAACGTATGGATGAGTACATGTTTATAAAGTGCTAAAGAAGCAAGCTTGCCAGATCTGTGGCGGATCTTGGATTGGGAGCTGGGAGCATGGGAGGGGTTTATGTAGAGTGGAGTTCTGTGAATAGCTGAATTCAGTAACCTAAATCAGAAAGGTCCCAAACTATGAGCAGGGAAATCAGATTCTACCTCTAACTCTACCAGAGACTAACTGTAATTTTAGAATAGTCCGAGCCACACCACGTTTCACTTTTCTTGTGTGTTAGATCAGACAGTTAAGGGCTACTGGCTTAGATGGTTGCTGAAATTTTTCCTGCCTTCTCATTAATTTGTGAGGATGGGAGGCTAATAGAAAAATCTGGGTGGATGGATTAAGAGGGGGATAGGTTTAATGAGAAGGGAAATGTCCTGATTGGAAAATGATGAGAGTAGTCAAAATACGTGTCCCTTCTTGCATTCAAGGTAGCATTGGAAGATACACTGTATGTGCATTTTGTGTTTTGAATGCTTATCCTTCCATCTTTACCTGTGATGTTAAAATCATGCCTTCCGTCTTTGCTTAACTGTTCTTTCTCTGGGATGCCTCCTCCATCCTCTTGAGAGCCTGACACTCCTTTCCCGGCCTTCCTATGTTATACCACTGAGCAGGCTGTGTTTTATTTGCATTCCTATCTTCTCACTAGAATCTGAGCTCCACAAAGGAAGGGATCTGTTCTTTTCATCTTTGTGCCCGCAACACCTGGACTATTGTCCATCATAGGAATGCATTGGGTGGATGAATATGTGACTGGTCTTCTGTGCGTTCAGGTTGTGCAGCAGTAATAAGACAGCCCCAGAAACAGCTCTCAGAGAGGTGGCACGCCTTGCCAAGGACCGGAAGCTCTGTTCTCTGGGGTGCCACTTTAGTCTGCCCCAAGGCTGAGACTATGAATGCTCACTGCCCACTCTCCAGAAAAAGCTGTCCTAGCTCTTTTGAGACCCTCCTTCCCCATGTCTAAGCCTGCCTGGTTCTTCTGCAAAGTTGGTCCTTTGGTCATGGGGAACTGGGTACCACTGCATGTGACTTAGGTTAATCTGTCTTCGGGCATTCAGAAATGCAGCTCAAGGGGTCCGGTGAGATGGCTCAGCGGCGTAAGCGCCTGCCTTGCAAGCGCGAGGGCCCGAGTTCGACTCCCGGAACCCACATACGGAAAAGGGGCCGGTGATATCGCTCAGCGGCACGGGTGCCTGTTGGCGTGCGAGGTCCTGAGGTCGACCCCCCGGTACCCACAAAAAAAAAAAAAAAGAAATGCAGCTCAAAACACATGTGTCTGTATCCTGTTGGTGGCCCTGTGCTAGGCATTGGAGAAGTAGAGATGAATGGGGTCCTGGCTTCCAGGTCTAGAAGCTGGTAGAGAGACAGGCAGGATATGGGTGCGCTCCAGGGAAGGAAAGCTGGTGTGGAAAATAGAAAGCAGGGTCCCCACTTTAGCTGCTGCTTTTTCATGTAAACAATGATAGATGGTCCTCTGGGTTTGGCAACAAGCTGGAGGGTCCCTGAAGGGTTCTCCCTTCTGGTGACACTGGTTTTGTTGATCCTGGATTCCAGCACCAGGTCAGGATCAAGGTGGTGGATATTCAGAGCCCATCAGCTCGTGAGCCTTGGCTCTTCATGGGGAGACTTTGGGGGAAGATGTGTATAGTGCAGGTGCCAGGTCTTGGGGATATTTAAGGGTGTAAGCTCACAGGGCACTTTCTAGAAGTATCCCTGCTCATGGCACAGGTACTGAGCACTGGGAGAAGGGGCTCTGCCTCCTGCGCTCTTTTCTCCCTCCTGCTCCATGCAGTGTGTATTGTTTCTGTGGCTTCTTCTGACACAGGGACAGACTGCCATCTACTGTCCACTTCTGTCCTCTGAGTCCCTGCTGCTCAGGAAACTGTCATTATTTTTTCCTTCTCCACATCCTGTTTTTAATGGATCCAGGTGCCAAGGAGAGATAGATACCATGTCCTTAGTAGTTTCTTTAGAATTTAGAAGGGAACTCTTAAAAACCACAGCACATCTGTTAGATGGTTTTCTTATCTTTTACCAAAGTGTTATTTCAGGGGGCAGCCTGGCCGGTCCTGAGTCTTCCTAATCTCTGTACTAGGTACCACATGGAAAGCTGAGAGGTAAAAGGCAAGGTATTACCTTCAGCACCTTGCAGGCTCTTTGGCAGTACAGAAAAACACACAGCAGGATGTGACTGTATATATTTGACAAGGGTAAATGAGTGTCAGGGACTGGAGTGGCTTTGGGAAATTGGAGGTAGGTCCTTGCAGACTGGAGAGCCTGGGAAAGACAAGCACGGCCGAGCTTGACCCAGGTCTACTTTAAGGAAACACAATATAACACCAGTGTTTGGGGTTACTAAAAAGCTCCTGAGGGCTGTGTGATGTCCTGGCAGAGGCTCAGAACTAGGAGTTGAGGGCCACGGAGGGTCTGATGTCCAGGGGCTTGGGAGTCCCCATCTCCAAAGTTAGGCTGTTGGTTTTCTTGATGTCTAAGGCCCTCTGACCCCTGACACTGTCACATACCACACTTCCACATTTGCTGCACCCTCTTGGATGCCAGGCAAGGAGCCACTTGGATCCCACGCAAGGAGGGTCCTGGATGTGCAGATCCCAGGAAGATGATCCTGAACGCTGTAGGATGGAGAGGATTTCCCCAGGAGGATTCTAGGTGCTGCTCAAATTTGAGGGTGTAAAAGACTCCGTGTAGCCCCTGCACGCTCCTGTCACCATATCTCTTCTAGAATTTCCTTCCAAAAATGCATCTATGTGGTACTGGGGTCAAGAAAGCCCCACCCTGGGCCAGGGAGATGGCTCAGCAGCGTAAGTGCCTGCCTGGCAGGCGCGAGGGCCCGAGTTCAACTCCCGGAACCCACATAAGAAAAAAGGGCCAGTGATATCGCTCAGTGGCACCGGCGCCTGCTGGTGCGCGAGGCCCTGAGGTCGACCCCGGTACCCACAAGAAAAAAAAAAAAAAAAGAAAAAGAAAGCCCCACCCCCAAAAGAAAATGCACTGAAGCCCTGACACTGGTTGGTCATAGCTAAAGTCGGATTCCTTCATATTAGCATTCCTTCTGCCATTGATTTTTTTTTCCTTTAAGTAGCTGAGACTTTTTATGGCTGTGGAAAGAAGATTGTTTTCCAACAATTCTTTCTCTCATTCTCTCGTTTCCTCTTTCTTAGACATGAAAGTACCACCAAGGAAATTTCCAGTGTGTCTATTTCATATTAATGTGCACATTGTGTGTGTGTGTGTGTGGGTGTGTGTGTGTGTGTGTGTGTGTGTGTGAAGGAGAGAGAGAGGGAGAGAGAGAGAACACAAGAAAGAAAGATGCTTTATATTGTGGTTTGTTAGCAAGCCTAGGAAATCAAGCTGGGTTACTAGTTGAGAGACCTTAGCTCATCACCACAATCCTCTGATGTTTTCCTTTTACTTTTTGGCTCTTGTACAGATCAGGACTGCATCTTCCCAGTCCCCCGTTTCAGTGCTTGCATTTTCTTTTGGGGCTGCTGTATGAAGTCACCATCTGTGTGCAAGTTTCCTGAGTTCTTTGGGGACTGCTCAACAGAGACGCAGTGAAAGATAGAGCCTTCGAGAAGGCCAGACTTTTGACTAAGAGGGGAAAAATGTGAGAAGGTTGGAGAAGGCTTTTTGGTGTTCGTCACATGTTTTCCTGTGGCATGATGATGTCTCTGACTGTTGTAAAAGGAGAGACAGTGGGCAGCCGCTAGAAGAGAGGTAAAAGGGAAATTCTCCTTGGTCAACCAATGTGGAGGGAGATAACCAGCTCCCAGCAATCTACCTGGAGCCAGCAACCCCAAGAAGTCACTGGGAAACTTTCTGTTTGTAATCACTGGAGAAAGTAGGAGGAAATGGGGGAGATGAGAATTCTAGGTAGAAGCCACCTCAGGGGAAAGGTCTCAGATGGGCAGAAACAGGGCTTAGCAAACTAAGAGAAGTCCAGGAGGTGGCGCTCAGCCAGAGTGGAGCACGGAACAGTGCGCAGAGGTGGGCAGGTGCCCACCAGGAATGTGCTCTTGTTCCCAAGGGCAGTGGGCACTAGGGAGCCCTTGGAGTCACGCAATGAGAGCACAGTCACACTTCTGTTTGTAAAAGGATCCTGCTGGCTATGATGTGGAAGATGGCTCTTGATAAAGAGCTGCTCAGTGAAAGAAAAAAATGGCCGGTGGTTGGATGGACAGAAGAATGAATGAATGAATGAACAAGGAAATAAATGAAATACAGAGAGAGAGAACAGCAAGCTTTATTTGATTCCTAATCGCCTGATCACTCCGACCAATGCTGGTTCTAGGGGAGGTTATGGAATGCTTGGGGTCTAAGGATGGCCCTGGGTCTGTGGCATCTCGGGGGGTGAAGATACTATAATTCTTAGTGCTGGGAGTTCACAGTGGGTTGGTAGTGGGGAAATCTCCAAATCATTTTCTTCCTAATTTTGTTTCTTTTAACATGGTGAAGAAGATGGATTTTGGAGATACACTGTGTCAATCACCTGCTCCCTGGGAGGCTGTCTATGTTGTGGGCCTTTTCCTAGGTTCACAATGGAATATAGACAGACATTAAAGTTTCTGGGAACCTGAACGGCTCCCAGATTCCTGGACAACAGATTCATCTGTAAATTTTCTCACTGATTAAAGATTCAGTGTGTGTGTGTGTGTGTGTGTGTGTTTAAAGAATTAAAGTCTCCTGAAAATTACCAATTCCACAGAACCTCTTTTTCCAGTAGTAGATCTGTATGGAAAACATGTGCAGGGTCACAGTGATGGGTATCTGCAAGGAGAGTGTGTGTGACAACGACCCAACCACCAGTACGCCATCCATCAAGTTGCAAAATGAGACTGCAAGAACTGTCCTTGGAAAAGCCAAAGGGAAACAAAGACCCATCTCAGAGTCTAATGTCATCTTAAAGATCTTTGCTTAACAAAGACCCTCCTGGTTCTGACAATTCCATTCTCACCTTGCACTTAGTTTCTCAGGATATTGTTTAGGCCGATTAAATTTAAACTGCCCAGGGCTGGGTTAGAGATGTGTAGTTTTTAAAGCTCATGGAGGTGAGCCCACTGTGAAGCCCAGAATGAAAGCCACTAGCCTGTGGTGCCAGCCTGCTGGGCCCCTGTCCTGCCTCTCTGCAGCTCTGTGGTAGTATTGGTCCCACTGGCACCCTTGGTGTACTTATGAAGACTCAGCACTTAGTTTAGGATGCTTAGCTAATTTGGGCTGAGTGTCTACTCCTCCCTGTTCAGCACCGGTGTCAGAAATTAGAGACCAGGAAGACAGGTCCTTAGCAGATTCGGAAGTGCCCACCATCCTCCATCTACTGGAGGGAACATTGAGGGCAAATGGTGGATGGAGAGGAGAGAAAGCAGAGTAGACCAGGATTCCTAGGGCATTAGTAATGGAGCAGGGATTTTTATGTGATGTCATAGTTTTCCCAGTAACCTTCAGGGGCAGGTATTACATCTGGCTGGAGAGCAAAGTTTGCATGATGCCTTCGTCATGGAAAATGGTTTGTGATCCTGAATGATCAGCTGTCCTACCCGGGCTCTCCCCTGGAATTTTCACAGAAGCCAGTGCCCTCCCCTGGGGGTAGCTGTGGATTAAGGCTGCTGATTTCTTTTTTTTTTTTGTGGGTACCGGGGGTTGACCTCAGGACCTCGTGCGCCAGCAGACACCCGTGCCGCTGAGTGATATCACCGGCCCCTTTTTTCCGTATGTGGGATCCGGGAGTCAAACTCAGGCCCTCGCGCTTGCCAGGCAGGCGCGTAGGCCGCTGAGCCATCTCACCAGCCCCCTGGGCTGCTGATTTCTGTTGGTTCAGTGGAAAGAAAGTATCTGTGCCCTCTCCGTTTTCTGAGATCTAGCCCCAAGCTCCAGTCTTGGGCTGGTCCTTCCAAGAGGCCCAGCTGAGCATATGTCTTAACCAAAAGGCCTCCATGTGGAAAAAGCAGTTGCTCCCTATATTTGCATTTCCAGTGATGGGGGAGTAGTGATTTAGAGGAAAAGCCTCAAAACCAAAGCCTGAAAAAAGTTGTTTCCAACCATATATTCTCTGATTTTTAAAGTGGCCTATATGGAATCATTGCAATCCCTGGGTATCTCATTTACAGCTCTTGCAAAAAATATTTTTGTGAAGCTGAGTGTGGTGGTGCATACCTATAATCCCAGCACTCTGGGAGGCTGAGACAGGAGGATCAAAAGTTTGAGCCCAGCCTGGGAAACCTAGCAACTTAATGACCTGTCTTAAAATAAAAAAATTTTAAAAGGCTAGGGATATATATATATATATATATATATATATATATATAGAGAGAGAGAGAGAGAGAGAGAGAGAGCTCAGTGCAAAGGCCCTGGATGCTGCCAGGCATGCTGGGATAGGTGTCTAGCACCCATTGCCAAGTGTGTGCTTCAGTTAGAGTTTGGGGCTTGGGATTCTCTGGGCCGAAGTGCAATGTAGGAACCATTATGCAGTGGAATGAGGCATGCAGACCAGATGAGTGGTGGTCCAGGAGAGCGGGCTGGATAGTGGTGCGGCCATGATCTGCAGGGTGGGCAGGGAGAACAAGGCCTGCATGAGAGACTACTGGGTAAACTGCACATCACCAAGAGAGGCAAGGTCTGCCAAGAGTAGCAGACACAGAGAAGCACTGCGCAGTCTCCCTGTGTATATGGAACTGAGGTCATTCTTGCCTGTGTGTACCTGACACCTGCTCCGCTCCCCAAACATACAGCAACACCTTCAGCAGTGGCCCTTTTATTAAATCAAGGGATGTAATATTTCCAGGAGGGGGATGAGGGATGAGCAGAAACATTTATTCTGGACTCTAGGTTATTTATTTTGTTTTCAAGGGTATAACCTAGGGCCTGTTGACAAGGGACCATGAGCCAAAATGGAAAGTTGACTTTAGGGTTTAGGAGTATTAGATAGAATGACTGTAAGAAAACTTAACAGTCATTTTCTAGTAATCTTCCTATAAGATTTTGCACAGGAATTGATGGAGAAAATATTCTTCAGGCTATTTCTGCCTTTGAGCTAATGGTGAAGGAATCTGAACCTCATCAGAATGAAATATATTGAGAACTAACATTTAAGCAAAAGAACTGAGACTCCAAGTCTGTTGATCACTAATAGTCACAACCTCTTGGAACCTAAGTTTCTTCTTTTATAAAGTGGGATAATAAACCCTAATTGGGTAATACACTTAACGTGGAGTTTCGGATGAGATCGTGGATAGGGAAGTGCTTTGTATTTGTAAGTTACAAATACACGTTATGGTTTAAAATGATACTTTCTTTTTCTTTCTTTCTTGTTTTTATATTTTATTTTATTTTACTTTATTTTATTATTTTCGTGGTACTAGGGATTAAACCCAGGGCCTTCACACTGAGCTACATCCTGGTCAGTCAGTCTTTCTTTTTTTTTCTTTCTTTTCTTTCTTTCTTTCTTCCTTCCTTCCTTTCTTTCTAATTATGGAACAGGATCTCACTAAGTCATAAGTTTGCCCAGGCTGGCTTCAATTTTGAGTTCTTCCTTTCTCAGCCTCCCGGAGTGTAGAGATTACAGTCACGCACTGCTGCTACTCTGGTTTAACCTGGTACGTTCTTGCTAACGGCACGTTGCTCTTTTCCCCTCAAGTCCGGCTGTGAA
The DNA here is from genome assembly GCA_028451465.1 of Erethizon dorsatum. Classification (NCBI taxonomy): domain Eukaryota; kingdom Metazoa; phylum Chordata; class Mammalia; order Rodentia; family Erethizontidae; genus Erethizon; species Erethizon dorsatum. Next base: position 29,767,564 of record CM051831.1, read on the forward strand.
AATGTTCCCTCACCAGACACTGCAGCACCTAGGTGCTCTTGGCACACTAGTAGTTTCAGGGAAACTTAGGTGACACCAGAAGAAACAGAAAGAAATCTTACAGCTGTGGCTTGAAAAACCAACAACATATTACTCTACCTCTTTGTGCTGATGTCACCTGGGATATAAGACTTGGGGCACTGCCCTTGGTGACAGCTGCTCATAGACCGGAATGTTAAGATGGGGATGTGCTGGCCAGGAGGCTTGCTGTGCAGGAAATCTGAGTTTGTTTTAGGCTGGGTTATCCAGCACTTCTGCAAAGTGGGTCCCTGCCTTATTTTTAGCTATGGTTGGATTCTGCTAAGCGCACTTAACACATAGGGTTACATCTGTGTCTACAGAAACTAAGCATCTTCTGTGCCATACTGAATCTGGTGGCCATCCTGGTAAATGAGCCCCACCTCACCCCTGCCACAATAGCCCCTTCTCTTTTTATTTCTTTTCTTTCATTATGAAAATCCCCCATCCCTTGAAAAATTCGTACTCTTATTTTCTGGACATAGGATGCAGAACCTTATGTCTTTTAGATCATCAAAGGATGGCTTCATGGGGTTTGAGGTTTTTGAGTAGCACAGTTTGCTTTCTTTTAATGGTGCTGGCCTTCCTGGAATGCGTGGCTGTGTATTTTGATTATCAGTTGATCTTCTGTGACACATTCTCCTATATACCTTGCCTGTGACTTCTGTGCTTGGCTTCAGCTTTTAAACTTCCTGTGGCTTCCTGAATTTTCACCTTTATGTCAGGACTCCTCATAGTCTTAACCAATGTAAATCCCCCTTTTTGTTTTTGAGCCAAGGCAGTTACATGTTTATTTTAATGTACTTTCTATTGCAAATATAGATGTGTTACAGCAAGGGGAGAATTGCAGTGGCTCCTCTGTCTGGTGTCTTAATGTAGGGGTCCCTTCAAAATTCTTGTGAATGCTCCTGTCAAAGGACAAGTTAAAGCCATCTGCCACTGCAGCAGTAATGAAGAGAAGAGCTTGAGCCCTTGGCACAGAGCCTGCCCCACTGCAGGGCCTGGCTCTAGAGAGACAGAACTATTTTCTTAGCCATGTATTGTTGTAACTTAATGTAGAAGCTCCACAGAGTATCAGCCTGGTTTTCAACACCACCTTGATGTCGTCTTAGCTGTGGGACTGGACAACATTTGCAGGGTTCACTTGGTTTGCTTGAGTGATGATGGGTGACAGGGCTGTCTTCCTTTCTATCTCAGGCAGTACATTGTAGGTGACTCTAAGTCTTGGGCACATAGGTTCAGTGAATGTTAGATATAACTTTCCTGAGATTCTTGTTTTGAATGTTATTAATTACCGCAAGGGGAAAATAAAAGATATAGTGTCATCTTAGGAAATCCAAGGGCAAGAACTCCAAATAGACTGTGTAAGAGACTAAATTAGGAAAAAGGAGACCATCCTTTATCTGCGTAATCATATGAGTTCTGGTCTCCATGCATCCACCTGTCTGTCTCTCTTTATCTCTGGGCCTCCCAGTTACTACCCCAGGGCCCCCAATCCCAAATCCCTTACAAAAAGAATCCAATCAGCCACCTGGGTCAGAGGTTCATACTAGTCCACTGAGCTATAGGTCAGGGAGGCAGCTGGGTCATGCAATCGAATTAACTTCAAAGAACTTCAGAAGCCCAGCTTTCAACAAAGGTGCACTGGCCTCAGTGTCCAACATATGTCCTAACTTATCCATTAAAAGGATCTGTAAATAATGTTATTAACTCATGGGCCAGGGATACGGCTCAGCGGCATAAGTGCCTGACTGGCAAGTGCGAGGTCCTGAGTTCGACTCCCGGTACCCACATAAAATTTAAAAAAAAAAAGTCATTAACTCAAAATGGCTATGGGGCATGTGTGGATTCTCAGGTGAGCTTGGATTGATCAGTCTGAAGGACGGTCTCTTTCTGGGCCACACAGGGTCCCCATGCTAAAGTGGAAGATAGACCCTGCCACTTTGGAGGTCCTCCCCAGGGAGGAGGAAAGAGGCAGTCAGCAAGACCCAGACTAGTATGTGTGACCAGGGAGCAGACCATGAGGGAGCTCCAGGCAAGGAAAGGAGAGGTGAATGTATTCCTGTAGGATTCTAGAGCCTTAGGGCATGGCCAAGACCATCCCTGGTCTTTATCTTTGCGTAATAATTTAATCAGAACCTTTACCACAAGAGACAAGCATGACATGAGCTATGTTAGTGGTTAAGGCCTGACTGCCCAGAGGTTTGGCAGTGTGAGTCCTTTTGCCCTCTCACACATAGCAAAAGCACTCAAAACCAGGACCCGAGCTGTATTTTCCCAAGTGTGGATCTTAGACTGTCATCTAAGAAGCTCCTCTGAGATCGAATTTGTCTTTTCAGTACTGAGGACTGAACCTAGGACCCAGAGGATTGTCATCTCCTTCGAGACAGGATCTCACCAAGTTGCTAAGTTGCCCAGGCTGGGCTCAAACTTGCTATCCTCCTGCCTCAGCCTCCCAGAGTGCTGGTATTACAGGCATACAGCACCTTGTCCAGCTAGGGATCTTCCTCTTAAATTCAAAAAGTGCAGTCTTCCCTCTAGACATGCAGTTCCCAACATGATTAAAGTTTTTCCTTTCAATTCTTTCCATTTTTCAAGCTGGACACAAGCCTGAACAATAAAGCCTTAGGGATATGTCAAATGGCAAAGATTCAGATCCTTAAATCCTAGGTAATTAGATAAACAGTTTCTGATCTAGTGTGACAGTTTCTAACGTGATAATTTTTTAAAAATCTGTTCAAGATTTGTTGGATTACTTATTTGCATATGGGATTGTGAGGCTGGGTATTACACTGTACCAGGTCCAAGATTTCAGTTCCCATAGCAACTCTACATGTAATTTCTCCCACTTTTCAGATAGAAAACTGAGACTCAGAGGAGTTCCACAGCGTGAACAGAAACTGGAGCTCTCTGACTGCAAACCTCATGTGCCACCCCACATGCCACAAGTCACCTCTTATGTTTGGGAGGTTTGTCTGTCTGAGTTCCTTTAGCCTTCTGTTAAACCACGTGACTTTCTATAAGAAACACATAGTTCCATAGAAAATTCTTAGTGTAGCCTATTATCTAATTGTTAGATTAATTGGCCTCAAGCTATTTTCTTGCCTTTCCTTCCTCTTTTGTTTGCTTCCTACATTAGCTGGGGCTTCTGATGATGAACAACTTGTTGCTTATGGAAAAGAAAGAGTGAACATATCCAATCTTATGGAGCGCACTAGTGCATTCAAACAAGGTGTGGTAGAAGACACTCCACTACTTACAAGGTACAGCACGAGCTGTTTGGACAGGACTCACACATCCCCATGTGACACCCATTTTATGCTGGAGTTTCCTGCCTCTTGGAAGGCCTTGCTTTGGTGCATGTTATTCTTATTGGTTAGGGTCCCTTTCCCTGCTGAGTCCAGATGCTATAGGTCATCAGGAAGCCTTCCCTGTAGTCCAATACCTATCTCTGGTTTATCATAGGCTACATATGCTCGTGTGTCTGTCTCCCCTGTGAATCTGGACACTTTTCATGAATAAAAGCCCTATTCCAGGCACCTTTATATCCACCAGGAACTAAAACAGCATTCAAGAAATGTTGGTTACCCTGGACTGAACCCCAGCCAGACCTCCACCAGCACAAGGGGTCCCAGAATTTGGCAAGAGTCTTCAGCTTCGATGGATCTCTTTGTTGAGTTTATTTTCAAGGAAAGTTTGTGGTTATCTATAAAAGCTTGCTTTTTCCCATGGGAAATTTTAGCTAGTTAACTTTAAAAATGAGCAGACTGATTATTGGTCAAGGCTACAAAGTCTTGGCCTTCAATTTCTGATCTCTTAAAAATTTATTTTGGCCTTGATATTGACATTAGAGAGAGCCCAATGGCAGGTGATTCTTACATCAGTATCCAGAAAGGTCTTTCTTCTATCCTGAAATATTTAGTAAGCTCCAGCCCTCTGCTGGGCATTCTTCTAGATACAACAGAGTAGCAAGCAAAAAAGATTCATCCTCTTCCCTCATGGAGTTTATATTCCAGTGGAGACCATTCATAAGCATGAGGTAGTAAGCTTATAGACAGATAATAAAATTTCCCTGTGGGAATTACAGCCACAATGGAAAATAAAACAAAGTGACTTGATAGACAATGGGAGAAAGTATTTTGAATGGGTACAGTAACATTTTAAAATGTCAGCCTGCCTATTCTTAGTGTTTTGCTGGAGATGGGGTGTGGAAGCAGGATACCAATACAATGAACAAGAGAGAACGGCGGACTGGAGGTGGGTGATCAGCAAGGAGGGGTTAAGCAGCTAGAAGATTCAGGGTCTGTTGAAAAGTAGGACTTGCTAATGGATGAATGGAGTGTGGGAGAAAGACATGTGACATAAAAAGGAGCAATAAGAGCTGCAGAAAGGAGATGCACCTTTGTCTTTTTGGGCATCCTAAGGCCCACCAAAAAGAGCTGAAGAATGGTTAAGTGCCATTCCTAGGAGCACGAAGGAGAGAAAGATAGTCGGAATGTTCAGTATGCTTCATTTATCTAATCTGAAAAGTGAGCTCTGCCCATTGCTCTAATCGGCATAAACTCTGGTTCCAAAAAATGAGACTCCTTCAGCGACTTGCGTCCAAGTGCCTGATATGGTAAGGTTCTGTGTTCTGCGCTCATACGGAATACAAAGTACACGGTTCCTCACCTCCAGGTCTTACAGTGCGTGTGGGGAAGAAAGATGTCCAAATGAGTAAGGCTCAAGACAAAAACTTTTCAGGCCACGAGAATGGTACACAGTCGTGACAATGGGAGTTCCGGAGACTTCTGATGGGGGATTGAGGAGACCCTGGGGTTAGGTGAGACCCTTGCAGAGAGAGGGGCAGCACAGGCAGAGGCATGGAGGGGTGAGGAGACGAGTGTTTGGAGCCTGACCAGTATGCCTGAAAGCAGTGATGGGAGCTGTGTCTCAGAGTTGATTCCCCACACTTCGCAGGGCACTGTGGCTTGGGGGGAAGAGGCCCCCTTTTTCCCCCTTTTCTGTCTTGGGTTTGCATTATTTTCCCTTCAGAGTGTGCTGTGAATGTTTTAGGAACTCCATTCAGGGGCTTCTCATTTGTTCCTGGTTTCACACTGTGCTCTACCTCACAGGGCTCTGCTTTGGAGACTCTAGTGTTGAGCATTCAGTTTTCCTGAAGTTTTCCTCTGAATTCAGCATTCGTTGGGTCCATGCTTCATTGTTTAGTTGCCATCCCAGTCCCAGAGAGAAAGGACTTACCTGGAATGCAGCAGAGCTTCAGAGCAAACCTTAATATTTCTGACACCCAAGTTTACAGAGCTCTGCCGAACTTGACCTTTCAAGCTGTCCACTCTGGCATTGAGTGCAAACATATCATTTAGCCCCTCTGAAATTCACCAACCCCTACCTACTAGTTTGTGAAAGCCCAGAATAATCTATCTGATGTAAGCCCTGTGTCTAATTGGTTAAAGCATTGTTGCACATGCATTTGCTGACATGTGCACATATGAATACACACACACATCCCTCTATGCCCTTTCCTAGCCTCTGATGATGTCTTCCTTTCCAGGAGGCTGGAATCCAAGGCTTCTAATAAGAAGCCTTTACAGGAGCTTTTTCTTCTCCACACCCAGAGAGGTAATTTCTCTCCATTGGCCCAGTGGTTGGGCCAATCAGAGTCATTGCATTCTGGGGGTGCAGCCTAAAGGCCGGGTAAGAATCTGCACAGTGATTTGCTGTCTGGCTCCACTAGGCTTTGGGAGAGGTTGAATGAATTTAAATGGCCTGTATTAGTTACTTTTCTCTCCTTGCTAAGACAAAATACCCAACACCCAGTGTTAAAGGAGGAAAGGTTTATTTAGCTCACAGTTTGTGGAGGTTTCAGTCCATAGTCAGCTGGCTCCAAGGCAGGGTGATATGGCAGAGGGGCAACAGTTCTTGGCAGTGGAAGACAGCAAAAGCAACAAGAGCAAAAGGGAGAGGAGCAAGCCTCTTTTCCTTCCTTATATTGTATGCAGGCTGCCTGCCCTAGGGTGTGTAGCACTCACACCCCCAATCCCAGCACTAAACATGAACCAATCACAAACTCTAGATTCAGCCACCTCCAAAAAGCCCACCCTGATGACCACATGAGGCTTTGGGGGGACATCCAGACACAAACCATATCATGGTCCCAGCAGCGGGTGGGCTCAGAAGCACCAGACTCCTTTCCCCCCAGTTTGGTATCCAGCCATCCTTAGAGACCCAGCAGAGGAAGTCAAGGTGGACCAGAGTTATTGCAAATGACCTTCGAATCCTATACCTTTTGTTAAACTCCAACCTGGATGGAAGACACCAAAAGAAGTTAGGTAAATCCCAAGGTTAAAAAAAACCTGTGCTCTCAATTTTAGCAATTAGAGAACTCTAGCTCTGGCTGAGCCCAGTGGTACATGCCTATAATCTCAGCAATGCTAGAGGCTGAAGCAGGAGAACTGTAATTTCAAGACCATCATGGCCAATTTCACAAGATTCTTCCTCAAAAAAAAAAGTTTAATGGGAGGGGGTCTGGGGTATAGCTCATGGTAAAGCACTCGCCTAACATGTACAGGGTCCTGGGTTCCATCCCAAGGACTGAAGGTTAAAAAAAAAAAAAATTCTCGAGGCCATGCTGTGTTGTTCTTGGTTTGATTTTCCTCACCACTTTACTTCTGCATTTTCCGAACAGTTGCAGCTATTTCTTATTATTTCCCGTGTCATCACGCAGACAAGAAGAATAAATTTAGCTTTGTTAAAGGACGGAAATGGTTCATCATTACTGCACTGGGAACTGTGCTCAGTGCTCTGGATGTGAACTCGTGAATCCTCACAATGCACCATGAAACATCGATTTTATTATCTCATCCTGTTTTGCAGGCAGGGCAGCTGGGGTGTCCACAGATTGTTCTTCACTGTATCTCAAATCTTCTGAGAAACCATATATGTTACTTATTTTTCTACTGTATGGTCTGTTCTCCTTACTATATACAAAGCTCAAGAGGGCAGGGCTTTTTGTGTGTCTTTGCTTCACTGCCATATCTCCAGCATGTAGAATACTCCATGGTGCACAGTAGTTGCTCAATAAGTATTTGTTGAATGGCCAGGTAGCATGCCCAAAGTTAAATAGCTAGAAAGTGGTGGTGCCAAGTGTGGAATCTTTCTTTTCTGATCCCAGAGTTCAGGTAGTCCTAACCACAATCTCACACTGCCTTCTTATGCATTTATAATTTCCCTTCTACCCTCTCCAGTGCCTTTCACCCTTTTTACTGTCTCTTACAAGATGCAGTAAGCTACAACCCCCCTATTCACAGTAACCGCACCCACTCAGCCTCCCTAACATGGTTCTTAAATCGGCAGGTAGCATTAACATATTTAGTTCTTTAATTGGAGAAACAAAGCATGTGCCTCCTTAATTCAAGAGTTTTTGGCTTTTCCTAGATTAAGGTCAAAGAAATGCCACTGAGCTGATTGAGGCCATGAGAATTTCCTTCCTTCTTGCACTCAGTCTGTGGGAAATGGAGAAGATGACCCCTAGAGCTTTGGAGATCCTTCTAGAAGGATAAGAGGTGATCAAAAAATACAGTGAATGTCTAAATTTAAAAATCTCTTACAGTAAAGACATACTGGTATTAATCCTCCTCAAAATACTTCCCCCTTGCTCCAAACACAATTATTCCATTGTCCTTGACATTCTCTGAATCAGTTCTGGAAGTCTTTTTTCGTAAGTGTCTTTATAAGATGTGATTAAAAAATATCATGAAAGCTGCTGCTGAGTATCAACAGAAAGGCAGGCCCTTAAAAACATTAAGATGTGTCCTCATCCACCTTATTCACTAGATCCAGCACTGTGTCTTCTGACTCTTCCCCAAAGTCAAAAAATGACCATGAAAGGTAGTGTTTTGAAGTGATTCAGGCAGCCACAGCAGTGCAACTAAAGACACTCATGAGAGAAGACTTCCAGAAGTGCTTCAGAAAGCAGCAAGAATGATGGGTTAAGTTTATGTGGAAGAGGGGAAATATTTTCAGGACATTCATGGCGATGTGTCTTTTACTGTCGTACATTTTTAAAATGTAAACATACTGCATTTTTCAATCACATTTCATAACAATAGCATACAACATTGTTTTCTGTTCTAAGAAATGTTCAGTATAGAGAATTAGGAATGCTAAAAGGAATAATAATATGTTAAAAGGAGCAAGACAGTTACTGAAAATCCTATCGGTACTTTTGTCTGTGTACTTTACAGTTCTTTTCCTCTGTGTGTATGCATGTGTCTATTTTTCTGTGTCTGTATATTTTCTTCTCGTTTTGTATGTAAAAGAGACTTACCATACTATAAACAATTGTCACCAGGCATTTTGCAATTAATATTGCATTTTGTGTATTTGTTGTGTCTTTAAGCATTCCTCTGTAAGGGAAGATTCACTACACAATTCTATTTTAGTCACAGATTTTATACTGCAGTTACCGTCATTTTACATAAATTTTCATTTATTTGTCTGGTTAGTGACTTAGAATAAACTTCTAGAAGTTACCTTTTTGGACTTAAGTATATCAACATTTTAAAGAAAAATGGAGATTCTTGACAGCTTTGACGTTGCTGAGTGGGAAATCTGGGCATTTAGAACCTGATCGTATAGAACAGCAGAAAGGCCCCAGGTACACACACACACGCACACACACACACTCCGGGCAGCCCCAGTGAAGAGCACTGAGTTAAAAGAACAACTGTCACCTCCTCTTTCCTCTGTTACCTTGTTCCTCTGGGCCTGTGTGTTTCCTTGACCTAATTTTGTAGAGTTCTCTTGTCCCTCCCAAACCTTCGGCCAAATGTGAGTCTTACATGGTGCAGCAGAAATGAACTTGCGAGGGGGAGCTGTGCTACCTTGGCTTTGAATCCAGCTCCATCATTGAAAGCAGGATGACTTTAAGCAAGATACTTGTACATCTCTCATCCTCAATTTCCTCATCTGTAAAATGGGAATAGTAATATAACTACTTTATTGGATTGTGTGAGGTTCAGATGATGAAACATGCATAGACTGCTAAGAACAGCATTTGGCAGGTAGGAAGCATTTAATAAATGGTGATGTATTTAAAAAAAAACTTTAATGAGAATAAATTAATAACATCATGAGTATTAATATGTATATTCCTATTGTTTTGACTTCCAAAGCCTGCTGCAAGTGTATTTAGCACTGTAGTGTGTGACTTCCTGACAAGACCTCTTCCATTCTTGATACCATCTCTGTCTTCCTTCGTGGTATTTTCCTATCCTTCTCTCTCTGGTCCTCTAAGAAACTCGCTGCTTTACAGAGTATGGGCTTTTCTTGACTTCCGGGCTGCCCACATATGGACACATCTCTCCCCAATCCCACTTGGACTCTAGCTCCTTATCACTTTATTCCTTCCTTTTAAAAGCAACTGAAGCCTGCCTGGCAGCTTTTCCAGTTGGCTTCATCTGTGTGGCATGTTGTAAAACTGTTCTCTCTGTTACTCAGAAGTTTCTTTGATCGTGTTTAGCTGTATTTGTCCTCCCAGCAGATGTTTTTGGAGATTGGAGGATTCCTTCCCCTACTTGCCTACCCTGTACCCCTTCAAGCTGCTCTCTTGCTTAGGAACTTTTCCCCAACTGACCACAGCCTAGGGCCATCTGTCCTGAAAGTCTCCCAGGGCCCATAGCACCAGGAGCAGCCGGGCAGCCAAGACTCTGAAACGCTTACTTAGGGGGTACAGTTTGAGTTTCCTAGACACATTCCAGGAGCTCTTTTGATCGCGGGTAGACATGCTTTAGCTTATACTCTGTGGCATGTTAACAGAAACTCAGCCTTGCAGGGTCTACTGAGGGAGGCCCTAGGGAAAGGTGGGAAGCCCAGGGAGACCATGGAGCGCTGGGAAGTGTATGAATTTCCTGGGGGCTGCCGTGACAATGTACCAGACTGCGGGTGGCTTAAGGCTGCAGGAATGTATTGTCTTGCAGTTCTGGAAGCCAGAAGTCCAAAATCAAGGTGTGAGCGAGGTTGGCTCCATCAGAAGGCACTAGGGAAGCAGCTGTTCCAGGCCTCTCTCCTAGCATCTGGTGGCTTCAGGTATTTCTTGGCCCTGAAATCCCCATCTTCACATGGCCATCTCTGTAGTTTTCACAGTACCTTCCCTGTATGCCAGCATGCCCTGTTTATGAGGACACCAGGCTTACTGATTGGGGCTCACCCTAATGACTTCACCTTAACCTGATGGCCTCTTATTTGCACATTAGTTTGCATTCTGAGGTACTGCAGGGTTAGAACTCCAGCATAGTTATTTTGGGGAACACAATTCAATCCATAACAGGAAAGATAGGGGTAGGGGATGCAGGGTCTTGGGAAGCAGAGGATGGAGGTGAGTTTGGAAGCTGTGGAGAAAAACAGAATGTGCAGTGAGTGGGGCAGCAGATTGAGGGAGGGTACAGAGGTTCTGGCAGCTAGGAGTTCTCACCCCAGCCCTGCCAGTGGGCTGCATGGCCCTAGCCAAGTCACCTCTGCCCTGGACCTCTGCTTCTCTGTGGATAAGGTTGGGAAGTGGATGGGTGCCGCTGTAGGATCCCTTCCTGGCCAGAGCTGAAGTCTCAGTTGGAGCCTAATGTGTGGAGCAAATGGGAGTTCCATCCGGCCCCCTGCACAGAGCACAGCCCTCTTCCTGTGGGGAAACATCTTTGTGCTGGAACTTGGCTGCCCTGCCCATGGGGTCACAGTCACACAGCTCTCATCTGGTGCCTGCCTGCGCATCTCTACGCTGCCCTCCCACACCCCACCCTGCTCCCTTCCCAGCTCCTGTCTCCTTCCACATGGAAGCCTGCTACTCCTTTTCATGATTCCCATTACTCTTTTTTTTGTGTGTGTGGGTACGGGGGGTCGACCTCAGGACCTCGAGTGCCAGCAGGTGCCCGTGCCGCTCAGCGATATCACCGGCCCCTTTTTTCGTATGTGGGTTCCGGGAGTCGAACTCAGGAAGTTGCGCTTGCCAGGCAGGCACTTACACCGCTGAGCCATCTCACCGGCCCCCCCATTACTCTTTGACAGCACACATCTGTCTTCGATTGTTGTCACCTCAGGGAGGCTATGCCAGGCTTCTTGAGCACGGCTTGCGAGTGCCTGGGTTGTGTGCTTGCAGTCACCCGGGATGTGAGGAGAAGGTGCCCATGAGGCAGGACTGGGGTCAGAAGGACTGTGCCTGGGCCTCTACTTGGATTGCACAGGGTGGCTGTCCTAAGAGGGTAAATAGGTCTTTGGACCAAGGTCACCTGTCTACCCCACTGCATTACCCTGTGCACACACACACACACACACACACACAAACACACCCCTCTTTACTTGAACAACCCTTGAGCCCTCATCCCAACATCTGGCTTAGCCTACTTGGACTCTGGGAGGTGAAAGGCCAAGGACTGCTTGCTGTTTGTGTGGAGGGTGGGGGAACGGGGTAGGTGTGGCTTGCAGAGGTCCCTGTCTTACTCTGAGCACTCGGCCACTACCCTGGACCCGTGCTGCCAACTCAGAGATACTGACTTCCAAGAACCTGGCTCTGCCCACCCTTTGATGGAAGCCCCTTTGGTGGTTGACGAGCAGGGACAAGGGTCAGGAAGAGTTAGGGGTTTGGACCCAGCGGCAGTCCACAGTGTCTAGAAAAGCAGGACCCACTCTGGCAAGCTGGGGACAATGAAGCCTTTCCCCACCCTTGACAGACCTCAGTGCTCTGGGGGCTGGGAGAGGAGAAGGAGGGGTGTGGTCCCTCAGCAGGGGAGGCGAGCTTTTGCGTACAGAGGACTTCTTCCTAGGAACTCTATCACCAATGCTGGGCTGTCAGTCATCACCTGGAACTGGGTTTTCTGTAGCAGAGATATTGTGGTCATCTGGGATGGGACAGTCCTTAGTGATGCAGAATGCATATCAGCCTTGCCCTTCAGTCACCGTGACAACAGAAACACCTCCACACATTTCCAAACGCCTCTCAGTGGGGCAGTACCCACCGTTGGAGGATCACATGGATCAGCGATGATTCATAAGTGAAAAGGAATTAATGGTAGCCTACTTGTGTGATTTTGCAGAGTCCATTAGCTCACTTTTCTCATACTCAAAAATTCCCTGAACACGGGAGGCTGTGTCTTCTTCCACCGCAGGCGGAACCTCGCCAGTGTAATTTCATTAGCTCCGCACCTGAGCCGCGCTGGAGCTGGCTGCTCAGGGCAGGCAGGTGTAGGATAGAGGTGGCTGCAGTCTGTTCGCATCCCTGGCTGTGAGCGCTGGGGGCCACATCCACCTCCTGCTCCCCTTGACACGGTTCCTAGGGGTCAGAGTTCTGGCATGAATCTGCTGAGTATCTGGCTGTTGAAGGGAAGTTTGTGTAAGATTCCCTTCCTGCTGCTCACTGTACATGGATGACGGGGACCAGATTCAGTATCCAAGCTCTGACGTTGCCAAGACTTTTACCAGGCTTCCTGGAATAGACAGGGAAACCACAAGCATCTTAGGTCAAGTGATTTGGGTCTGACTTGACCCAGAGTCCCTAAATGACAGCTGTGTTATCAGAGTGAATGAGAGTCTGGGAGAGGTGGCTGAAGAGGAGTGGTGGCTGTGGAGTGAGTGCCCATCTCTCCTCCCTGTCCTCAGGGTCACAGGGCCAAAAGAACTGTGCCTGGGTTTTCTCCCTAGCAAGAGGGACTAGAGGATCTGCTCATTCTTTTTGTCACACAGATCTAGATGAGAATGAAGAGGAAACTTCTGAAATGTTTTGAATTTTAGAATGAACAGAAACTGTATAATTCCTGGCAGATTAGAAGCTGGAAGGAAGATCCCAGGCCCTGGTGACTGCTTGCATTCCTGTTTCTCTCTCCTTTGGGCCTCCCTCCAGCCCTCCTCATACCTCGCTGCTCTTCCTCTTCACACCCAAACTTCCTCCATGAGACTACACTTCCACATTTCCCTCTCCGTGTCAAACCCACTGCAGCCTGGTGATGCCATCTGCACAGCGCTGACACTGCTCTGGCTTCATCCTGCTGGCCTTTCCCTGTGGCTTTTCCAGAACACCATCTTTCCTGAACTGCTCTCTCCCCTTGGAGTGTTGCCGTTGTGCTGGTTTTTGTCCAACTTCTATGCCGCTGTTTCTTCCCACTTTTCCTAGATGACCTTTCTCCTTTACCTGACTTGAGCTCTCCTTGCTCCATACACTCTCCACAGCCCATTTCAAGTATTCCAGAAGTTTCTAGTGTCTGTATGAGGCTGACCCCCACACATACAGGTGCTTTCTATTAAGTCACACACCTATATCCAGCCATAGGTGGACCTATAAGTCCTCCCCTCAAAACTCAGTGCACCTTAAACTGAACAGGGACTTCCTCAGTGCCCCACACTTCTCCGTCTTCAGTGAATCTTCTCTACCATTTCCCACCTTACTAAGTGGACCACCTGCTCCTGCATGTTGTCCAGTCAGAACCCTGGAGGCATCTCCAGCAGCTCTTACTCTCATTCCCTGTATTAAGTAACTCCCAAATCATCGTCCTACTCTCCCGATGTCCCTTGAGTTTTCCTAATGCTCTTTCTCTCCATTGCCATGACCTTAATCAGATCAAAGCCACCTTCATCTCTTACCATCCTACAGATTTCTAAAAGCTAATTGGGTCACTTTCTACTTGAAATCATATAGGGCCCCTTCAGTACCTCTGCATCCTTAGCATATGTTTCAAGACTTCATATTAGGGCTGGTGAGATGGCTCAGTGGCTTAAGCGCCTGCCCGGCAAGCGCGAGGGCCCGAGTTCGACTCCCGGAACCCACATACGAAAAAGGGGTCGGTGATATCGCTCAGCGGCACGGGCACCTGCTGGAGCGCGAGGTCCTGAGGTCGACCCCCCGGTACCCACAAAAAAAAAAAAGACTTCATATTCTTTCTCTGTCTCTGTCTCTCTCTCTCCATCTCCTCTCTCTCTCTCTGTTACGTTTTTGTTGCTGAGACAAAATACTCGACACGCAAAGTTAAAGGGGGAAAGGTTTATTTAGCTCACAGTATGCAGTTTTCAGTCCATAACCAACTAGGTCCAAGGCCGGATGGCTTGGCATAGGAGAATTCAAGAGTAGAAACTGTTCATGGTGGCAGAAGACAGCAAAATCAAGTAAGGGAAGAGAGAGAGGACAAGCCTCTTTCTGCCCTTATGTTGTATGCAGGCTACCCACTGTATGGCAGGTGTAGCACTCACACCCTTAATCCCAGCATTGCACTATGTTCAGCCACCTCCAAAAAAAACCCTGTGACCGCATAAGGCTTTGGGGGGACACCTAGACACAATCTCTGTCTCTCTCTTTTCATTGAGCTTAATTGTCAACTTGATTGGCTTGGAAGCCACCAAGCAGATAAGCAGATTAGTGACTTCCATTTCTGGGGCTGTCTGGGTGAGTCATAGAGGTGTGGCACTGGATCTTGTCCTCAGCCCCCTCCTCTCTGGTGCCATTCCCTTGCTCTACTTCCTGGCTGCCACAGGTTGAACAGCTTTCCTTCTCCAGGCGCTTCTGTGATGTTGTTTCAGCCCTGGAGCCAGAGAAAACTATGGATTAAATCCTCTGAAACCATAAGCCTCCCTTCCTTTAAGTTGTACGTATTGGGGATTATTTTTTAAGCTTTCTTTTTAAGAATTGTATTATTAGTACACGTTTGCAGTACATAATGATTACGTTCATCATGAGGAATTGGTACATGTACATAACACATCTTAATTCTTTTTACTTCCTCTTCCCCTCAGGTAGTTTCTCCCAGTGATGCAAAAGTAACTAATCCCCTTCTGTCCCTTGCTCTCCCCCTTCAGTCATATTAGTTTTGTCATTTCATTTCCCTGAATGTATACTGCACCTTCATGCCTCCGAGCCTGAGCACCTGGGTATTTGTTTCTGCAGCTGGGATACTGTCTGACCCCACACCTGTATTGCCTAACTCTTATCACCTCACAGGCGGCAGCATGAGCAGCACTGTCTTTGCAGAGTTGTCCCCAATCCCATTTTATTCAAAGGCTCCCTGCCACATGCAGCCACATCATGCTGCTGTTTCCCTGAGAGCCAGTGCTCCCAGTTGTAACTTGGAGCTCAACACCCTCCTTCTTCAACAATAGACTCCTTGAGGGCAGGAACTGTCCTTAGTTCTTCACAGCAGCCTTCCCAGCAACACTAGCATGGTCCCTGGCTTAGCACAAATAGTCAGTAAATATTTTGAAGGAATGGATGAGTGAATGGAAGGTGTTTGTCTAGCAGAAATCTGGAATAAGATAAAAGACCAGAGCTAGGATTAAGGAAAACTCTGGGCCGGTGAGATGGCTCAGCGGCGTAAGCGCCTGCCTGGCAAGCGCGAGGGCCCGAGTTCGACTCCCGGAACCCACATACGAAAAAGGGGCCGGTGATATCCCTCAGCGGCACGGGTGCCTTTTGGCGCACGAGGTCCTGAGGTCGACCCCCGGTACCCACAAAAAAAAAAAAAAAAAAAAAAAAAAGGAAAATGCTTCCTCAAGGTAACATTGTGAGTTCCCAGAACAGGTGACTAAAACCCATTCACTCTGGCAAACATTTATTCCATGCTATGCAGCCAGTCAAAAAGTTGAATGAGGATTAATTCCTTCCCACGAGAAGCTTATTCCTTCTTTGAAAGTTCTTCAAACTACTTCAGAAATGGTTTTGGCAGGTAAACACATTAGTTCTGTTTCTCTGTGACCAGTGATCTAGAAAAAGGGAGCACACACACACGCACACGTTAACACACTTCCATGCTCATACATGTGGGCATGCGCCAACCATTCCTCTGCTCTATCAGATGGAAGCACGCTCTTCCTCTAGACTCCTGGCATCCCATGGAAAATCCAATTACCTGAACCTGAGAAGGCAAGTTTGGCTCTGACAAGGAAGTGTGTGTACTTTGTTAGTTTTCTCTTCTCTTTCCTGATTGGATTTCTTTATGTTCCCATTCCTTATTTGGTAAGCACCAATCTAACACTCTCCTTCCTTCCAAAGTTGTGTCTTCCCAGAAAGTGCTCTTTTTGTGCTTGTAGCTCATATTCTTCTCATTGGTTAGATTCTTCCATGGGATGGGGTCAGAGGATGGAGGCTGACCACTTCCTTCCTCCTTGACCCTTTTGATAAAGTATCTTGGAAATCCCTAGGCCCAGGGACAGCCCGTTTTGCTTTTGTTTTTGTTTTTGTTTTTGTTTTGTTTGTTTATGGTGAAGGAGCATTGAGAAGAGACAACGAGAAGTTGAGGGCTCAGGGCCTGTCCCCAAGCCCCCCATTAAGAACACATCTGTCCTTCACCCTCATAGAAGTTGCTGTTGGTCCCTTGCTAGGGTGACATAGTGCACTGCCTCATTCCCTCTACACCCAGCAAAAAGCCATTTCCTGCAGATCTTATAAGCAATTCCGTCCTCTTTGGGTCTGTTTCTGTATTTCAGTTAACTTCAGGGAGGAACATGCATATTGGATCATTGCCTGGCTGTGAAACTTTATTTCCATTTCTTTACACCTGCAGTTGCAATAACAGAGAGAAAAGACCAGAGCTCATGAGTGTCCCAGATCCAGGTTATCAAGGTGCTTTGTTTGCTGTTTCCCAGGAGAGGCTGTTGTCCTACAGCAGATTTCATCCTCAGGGACTTTGAAGCACTGCATTTCTTTAGCTGCCTTCTCTTTCAGGTCTCTGGCCTTCATTTCTTCCTTCTTCTCTTTCTTCTTTCATTGTACAGACCTAGTACAAGGACTATCTGCATGGCTCCAAGTCTGATGGAAAACTATTCGATTAGCCATTCCAGATGAGTATTCCAATTTACAATCTGTCCTAAAGGGCTGCTTATTCTCATTCTATTTCCTTTTTCCTGACCCCACCTCACCACCTGTCCCACCCTGAGACCTTAAGAGACAGAGCTGGTCTCTATTTCATTCTTTGCTCCCCACCAGGCCAGTCAGTAGGGGACTTCTCCATCTCCATATGCCCCTTTCCAGCTCTGCATATGGTATCACTTGGCATACAGTAGATGCACATTTAATGGTCCCTCCCTTCCACAACCTGGGTCATCCCTCCAAGGATAATAACAGAAAAGGGTGGGTCACTGGCAGAATCTCCAGCTCCAGATTTAACTTCATGTTCCCTTCCTTCCACAACGCACTGGATCAGAACCAGCGGCTCTATAGGAGTACATTTCTTTGCCTGTTCAATACCAGGCCCCAGAGAGCATTTGATTCCTTGGCAGAAAGGTACGGGCTTAATTAATTTTTCTCTTTCCTCCTTTGAAACTCTTGGAGCACACACATGTACTCAGATTTATGCACAATTGGGTGTATGAGAATTCTAATGGCAGGTGGTGTTAGCAGTTTTTTTTTTCTTCCTGATGCAGACCAGGGTTTTTCCATCTGGACCTAGGCATATTGACTTTCTAACCACTTGGATTTGGGTGGAGTGAGCAGAATGGGAATGGGGGAGAAGGTTCAAGGGGGAAATGTGCTTATGTATAAATCACATGTGGAGGGAGTTTCGAAGTCAGTGTTACTTCAGGATGTGTGAGCTGTAATTATTTTTTAAGGTCTTGATCTGCCCAATGAGCATTTCCTGGGTTTGCTGCTCCAAGCATGACGTCTTTGCTGTCAGGGGGTCCAGGCTGGTCTGATCCACATTTAATCGCTTTAAAGGGGGCCCAGGGCAGGATCCGGTTTCTCATGCTCTCAGCTGTGGTCAGTCCTGCATACAGTATGACATCCAAATGACTTCGATGATTAAGATAGTGGAGTTAAAATGAAGAGGAGACATTTCCCCTCTCTCCCCCTTCCTATGACTTCTTGAATGGTTGGCTGCACCAGGCAATAAATCACTTTGCAGCTGAGTGCGCTATTGGTCATTAAATTTGTACTTTGCTCTCTTTAGCCCCCAGCTCAAAACCACCAGTGCTGTTTTACCTAAATTCTTGTGGGCAACTTCTGAGCTGACCTTCTTTCTGCATCTTGACTCTCAAACCTGGTCCTATCTCCACTATCCTCTTTCTGTGTCCTCAGCCTGCCTGCTCTCCTCGACTCCATTCTTTGTGCTCCATCAGTTACACCCTCTGTCAGTAAGGATCTTTCCCGGGAATAATTTGCAAGGGTCACATAAGGCATGCCCTTTCTGTGTTTTGGAATATTTTCCAACCACAAAGGGACTTTTTGGATAATGAGGAAGGTCACACCAGGGCAGCCTACAGGAAGAAGCCATTAGGAAGGAAATCTATGGCCATAAGCCATGCAGATTTGGGACTTATTATTCTGGACTATTTGAAGAGAAATGTGAAGAACTTGGAAAACTTAGGAAGTGAAAGTCGAGAGAATGTTGAAAATATTTGAAGGGTGTGCATATGAGATGTTTAAAAGACATGGTGGAAATTGGATTTACGTGCTTTCTTTCATTCCATTCCTTTGCCTATAGTAGACATCACTAATCAATCATAGTATTCTTTCCTTCTGTCCCACCTTTGCCCATAGCAGACATCACTAATCTGTCACAGCACTGTCCCACTGATTTTCTTTCAAAGGTCTTTTAATCCTCAGGATAGATCTCTAGAGAGCCATACACCAATGAATCTGATTTGGAACTTGGATCAAAACCCATTTGCTACCTCTGGTTTAATGGAAGGAACACTAAGTTTAGAGTCAGAATACCTGAATTCAAGTCACTAATACTAGGAATGACTCTCTAGCCTCTGTTTTGGCCTGTATGATAGCAAAGTTATGCATAACCCAGAGACCTGAGATAAGAATTGAACATGATAATACATAGCAAACAAGAAAACATATGTGATGTGCCCAGAACAGTGCCTGGCACATTATAAGCACTCAGCAAATGATAGCCATGCAAAAATATGAAGTAGCACAGGCACATTACGCCAGCGCTCCCCACACCCTGCGTGTGTAGAACAACAGCGCATTCTTCACTTTTTCTCTTTTGGTGTCCTCAGTGGAGGCAGATGGAGAACAACTGGGCTCTCTAATTCTCCCTCACTTCAATTTTGTATTCTTTTTTTTTCTTTTTTTTTTTTTTTTTGAACCGGGAATCAAACTCAGGACCTTGTGCTTTTGCCTTGTAGGCACTGTGCCACTGAGCTATATCTCTGGCCACCAACTTCATATTCTTAAAGCTCCTATTCAGCCTCTCATTCCTGAACTAATATAATGCTTCCTTGTTACCTTGAAAAGCAGTGTTTACACCTGTGTTTTACAACATGATTGCTGTCCTCTAGTTGTACGTTGCTCGTGTTCATGAGTAGCCATGTGCATTAGCATGCTGGCTGCCCAAAGCATCTTTGCTGTGACATAAAGCAACTAGTAGTTATTGTACAGCTCATTTTCATAATGTTTCCACTGGCAAAAACAACAGAAAACTATAAGGGTGGTAGGGGAGGCTTCTTTGGAAGAAGTTTCACTATAATTCACCTCAGTCCAAGGTCAGAAGAGTGGAGAGTGGTCTGGGGGTAAACTTCAGAGACGCCTTCTCCAAGATGCTACTGGCTGGCCTTGGACCCTCCTCCTGCCTGGAAAGGGGTCATTTACAGAGCTGCAACCCCAGGGAAAACTCCTGGAGCAAATCAGTCTCTCACGATCATAAATCCACACATCCTGAGATATCAGTGACTTCAAAATCTCTTTCTCAAGTTAAATATATAGGCCCTTCCACCCTGTGAAAGAAGCTGCCTTCTTTCTGTACTACTGATCTGCGCTGCAAGGGGTGAGATGAGTAGACACCTTCCATTGGCTCCATAATCTCTCCAAAGATGCCTTCCATTCTGATGTGGACACTCCGCACGAGAGGTAATCCAGGGATACCATCTCCTTCCCTCTATAATGAAAAAGGCAGCACCCAGACAATTGCATCAGTTCAGGTTCAGCTTCATTAAACAAATGCATTTTGATAACTTAGGTGTGCACTAGATGACATGGGGATATTGATAGGTGTAAATGTAGTCCCTGCCTTTGCCAAGCTTCGAAAGCTGTCATGAGAAATAAACAATATACAAAGGACAAGGCAAGATAGGAACACCACAGAAGAGATTACCAAAATGTCCTTGGAGTTAGGAGACAGATAGCAGAAGGCTTTATGGAGGAGAGAGTTGGCTGCATCAAAGATTGGTCCTGGCCCGGTGCTAGATGTTTGGGGTGGGCCGAGGGAGCGGCAGGCAGAAAGAATCACTAATGGAGAGAAATGGGTGCACGTTGCTTTGAGGGTGGATTTATATAAGGGACGTGGCCTAAGGGAAAGGACTCTTTTTCATGTCGAGGTCCAGTCCTAAAGGCAGAAGGCCTGGTGCTTGGAGGTATTGATGAGTCCCGTGTGGTATCCAGGTGGGTCTGCAGAGCACTCAGACAACTGCAGAGGTGGCTTAGTCTTGTTCCCACTACTGAGAGGCCAACTTACTGTGTGACTGAGTCAAGGACCATCCTCTTTCTGCTTCTCAGTTTTCATATCTCTCAAGTTAGGAGGTAGAATTAGCCCACGCTAGGCCCATGATTTTGTGATAATTAAAAGGCACTGGGGGGCCGGTGAGATGGCTCAGTGGCTTAAGCGCCTGCCCTGCAAGCGCGATGGGCCCGAGTTCAACTCCCGGAACCCACATACGAAAAAGGGGCCGGTGATATCGCTCAGCGGCACGGGCGCCTGCTGGCGCGCGAGGTCCTGAGGTCAACCCCCCGGTACCCACAAAAAAAAAAAGGCACTGGGGCATCGTGTTTTAAAACATCTAGTTGTGTGCTTCTTTGAAAAGGAAGTGGAGAAAAAAAAGAGACTCTCTTTCCACACATACAAGTCAGGAGGCTGATTGTGGGCATGGCCTCAGCCTTGCTTTATCTGTTTTTCTGCTCTGGCCCAGTGTTCTTTTTACTGGTGTGACTCCCTGTAGAGGGGCACTGGTAAATAGCACAGCTTCTGCTTCTCATCTGGGAGGCCCCAGGAGTCCTAACTTGGAATCTCAGTGCAGCAGACCCCTCTTTTGACTGCTATCCTAGACATCTTTCCGGGTCTCGCTAAGTCACTAAGTTCCCCAGGCTAGGCTCAAACTTGCTATCCTCCTGTCTCAGCCTCCCTGAGTGCTGGGATTGCAGGCATTGCCTCTCCATCCCTTAATGATGTTAAGCCAGTAAGCCTGGAGTCCTTGAGAATCCATAATATTGACCACTGCAGAAGGCTGTGGTCCAGAATCAAGTTTAGGAAGTTCTGAACTAAGGAAAATTCTCTATCATCACTGCTAAGCATGACTGTGTTCCAGCTCACTTGCATTTTTATAAATTTAGATGAGTGTATTATCATACGAATAAATTATTATTATATGAATTTATTGAGTCTCCTATGCACTCGATGTAGGTGTCTGTACCCCAGGGTAGGAGGTGACATGGGAGCATAACGGGAACAGGCTAAGTAAGATCTTCACTTGTGAGCACAGAGACCACTTCCAACCTCATTAGGAAGGCAGGTCTTCTATGTGTGAAATGCAGTCCTCGTCAGTGTTGTCGTCTCTCTGTTCTCCGCGTCCACTCAAGACTCACATGTTATTCCTTGAGAGAAGAGCCGCTGAAGTGTGCAGGTGAGGATTTTCTCTTCCTTCAGGTCTGAAGACGAGCTTAGAGCAAAGCATCTGAGCCCTCAGTTCAGGGCTGCTCCTCACTTCACACCAAGGGGAAAATGTCCCCTTTGACCCCCACACAGGGAGAGGCCAGTGTGGGTAGGACTCTCAGGGACTGCTTTGTGAGAACCAGATACACAGAGGCAGAGAACTCTGGCTGCAGCCTGTAGCCAGGAACAGGGCAGGGGACACGGCTTTGATCTGGGCAGCCTCCTGGTGCCAAGAAGGGCAGCTTCTTGCATCCGCATCCTTAGGTGGTAACTCCTTGACCCTTATTTGTGTTATTTCATCTGCCCTACATCACGTGCACCAGAGAGAGGGTGGAACTCACTCCCCAGAAGTGTGCAAGTCGGAAAACTGAGGTGGAAGGCAGGACTTTTCGTAAAGGAAGGGAATTACTATTTATCAACGTCCACTGTGTGGCAGGCAGTGGGTGCACTAGCCGTGTGCTGTGAAACATTTCATTTATTCCTCATAGCTGGCCTGATTTTTACTGCTGAGAACTCTGAAGCTTACAGAAATGATGTCACTGACTCCCACTCAATCTAGTAGTTTGTCTGGCTTCCCAGCCAGCCACCATGATGCTCAATTCACCTGATGCAACTGGATCTCCTGAGTCCTCAGCGGGCGGCCCCCCTAAACTCCTGCATTCAGGGAGCTCCGGCAGCCGCAGGTCCAGCAGAGGCCTGGTGTGGATCTCACATCAGCATCCATGTTTATCTAATAGGAACCATGCACCAAGCTATTTAAGAAATGTTCCTGTAAGAAATTTCTTTTTTTTAGCCCCCCTGCCAAGGCTCAGCTCACAAGAGGAGCTTAAATCATCCATCTTGTAGGTGATGGAGCCAGGGCTTAAAGGCAGGTCCTTGATTCTCAGACATCCTCCTGCCATCCATGCCTCAGCCCCTCCAAAGAACCTCCAGACCACGGTGTCCGGGCAAGGGATCCGTGGGTCTCAGCCGGCCTACAGTCTCCAGACCAAGCTGCCTCTAGCCTGTTTCAGGCATAGGTGGGCACCAGAGCTCTGCAGAAAACCCTCTGAAGACAAGCTCCATTACTTCTCAGTACCATGTGCAGGAGGTTCATCCTGAAGGGCTGGCCCTGCTCTGAATGGTGGCCACTGGGAGCTGCATCATGGGAAAATGGCCACAGTGTTCTGAGTATGCTGCTATGGCTCGTGGAATGGAACCAGGGCCTGGCCTGTTCCTGCACTGTTGAGTCTAAAGCCAGCCTGCCAAGATAATGCTAGAAGAACATCCTGCTGGCCCCAGGGGTGTCCTTACAACACGTTCTTGTTCCCTCATAATTCTTCTGACAAATTCTACTTTATTGGGCATTGGTTCACTCTAGAAGCGGCATGTGTGGGCACACGTACGTACTTGGGGACAGGTAGAGAGAGCACAGTGGGGCTCTCAATCTGTAAGTGTGGCAGAGAAACATATCCAGAAAGTACCGCCTACTCACCAAAATGCTATTTGGTCTTTTTTGTTGTTGTTGTTGGTTGTCTTCTTTCCTGGGAAGTTTCCTGTTCAAACTTGAAAACGAAAATTCCTCTACTTCGAATTGAACAGGCAAGAAATGCTGCAGGTTGGGTTTTGAGTTTCCAGGGGGACTGACAGCCCTCTGCCCTGCAATTGACTATGGAACCTGAACTCTCTGTGCTTGTACTCGTGTTTTGTTGATGGGAGGAGTGGGGGAAGGAAGACAGCCTCAGGATTCTGCTGGCTGTAGAAATTTTCTTGGTGTCCAAGCTTGGAGGGGAGACATCTGCCACACTTCCTTTTTGGATCATTGGGAAGGACGTGTAAGAGGTAATTCTAAAGATTTTGTTTCTGTCACCTATAATAGACCTTTTCCTCCGTCCTTCTCAGATCTCAAGGATGGGAATAATGACACTGCTTTGAAAGAGAAATGGTCCCCCAAATGTGGACATCTCAGGGGCAGGGAAGGAGTCCTTGGCACACTGGGTGCTTTCTCTCTGTATGTGACATACGTGGTCTTGGGACCTTCTCCCTGGGTGTCTTCTATTATTCTGTTGATCCATTGAGATGACATAGTTCTTGTCATAAAACAGCACAGAATTTGAAAGGAAAAAGATAGGTAAAAGCTCTTAATTACGGACACAAAACCCAGTTCTAACTCGATTACTAACTTGCTAGTGACTTTGACTAGGTCACCTTAGCCTTTGGGCCTCAGTTTCTTCAGCTTTTAAATGAAGATGGGAGAGGGCAGATGACATCCAGAGTTCCTCTGAGTGCTGAAATCATGTTCTCCAGAGATGGCTGTTTTCTCACTGCCACTGTATTTCAAGCCACGCATGGGGGACTTGCAAGGTGCGCATGACCTTGTGCTCTGCTGGAGTTCTGTCCTCGGGTCAGGCTGTGGTCACCACAGCTGTGAGTGGCTGAGAAGGGTGGAATTTGGAGTGTGTTATTTCCTTCTCCAAGGTATTGGCCAGGCGCCAGGCCTTTCCAACACCCCTCCTCAAATGGTTGTGTCTAAAGAGAGTCTGCCTATTAATCTTGCTCCTTTCAAAGCTACATGTGACGAGCATTCATTCTTGAATACTGGCAGTTAGAGATGAGGTGTATTTCACTGTTTGGCCCCCAATTTCCCACAGTGCAGCAGCAGGGAGATAAACAGGCTAATCCTCATCAGAGGTCTTTCCAAGTGCCCTCCTTCCTCCCTCCCTAGATATCTCTTTGTCTCACTGGATTCTCCAGCCATCTACCTCAGACACCCTTGAACATGGAGAAAGATTCACCTCTCCTCCCATGGGCAGAGTGCTGTTACAAAGGCATCATGCTGAGCCATGCCAGCCTCCTGCTGTGCCCACCCTCTGGCCCAGGATCTTTCCTCTGGCGAGATTTCCTCTCTGAGAGAATATTTTAGTCCTGTGCTCTGTTTCTGAGCAAACTCCCCTGGATCTTTAAATCTGGTTTCAATCAACATATCGCAGTCTGTTTAGTGATAGCAACTCTGCCTTGATCTGGTCATGTAACTCACACCGCGTCCTCCACTGCACAGGCTACTTGTATAGACACATCTAAATGCATGTATATGTGATGCGTGACATAGTATATGTGAGTATGTGTGTGTTATGTGGTGAAAAAGAACGACACTTTCTATCATGCCTGGAACTGCTTTTTATCTCTCTCTACATCAGTATCTTAATGCATACCACCTAAACTGGATTGGCTTTGCAAACCCTAAGGGCACTTTTCATTTCTTAAGAACACTTATCTAATTCTGGGTCAAAAACTAGTTGTAAACCAGGGACAGACTTCTGAGCCTCATTACAAAGCTCACCCAAGGGATGGAGTTGTGACAAGTGGTGGATGGCATCTCTATTTGAGATGTACCCTACCAATGCCCCACAGTACTTCTCTTTGATCTTTGCACCATCCTTTTAACAAGTCCTTTCTCTTACCTGGAAGGAAAGATAGGAGACAGCCCCAGGAAGCTCTGATCTATCAAACCACAGAAGCCTATATGGATACAGCCTCAGAAAAGGTAACTTAGTGGTAGTTCTCTGTACACTCACCACATGCTGGATTCTACTGGTGGGGTAACTATGCTACCCTGGTGATGCACTATTCAGGGGGTTGAGAAGCCCTCCTGTCCACCACCCAGTGAGTTATTAACACACATCACCACTGAGGGCATGGTGGGTGCCACCAAGAACAAAGAAGTCAACTGAATCGCTGGACCCATTTTGTAAATCTGTAATGGACAGTTCTGGCAAGCTGCAGCTTTGAACTGCCAGAGCTGGTCACTTAAGAGAAAGGGATTTTGTGTGTTTGTGTGTGTGTGTGTGTGTGAATTTTGAAAAATTAACTTTATTTCCTGAAAGCTGAAATGTGGAGGAGGCAGAACAAAATATAGAAGAACCATTTTCCCAAAGAGCAGGCTGGAAGCAGAGGGCTGGGAGTGAGGTGGCCCAGTTCAGGCATGCTCTGTGGCAGGAGACAGGCATCCTTTGGGACCCAGATTACCATGGCAGGGACCACAGGTGCACTCAGGGCTTGGCACAATGATTGCAAGACAGTGGGGCAACCTGTACCTCTGCATGCAACTGCTGGCTGGGTACCAAAGTATGACTTCATAATTCATCTAAACTAACCTGTAAGGCAAAACTGCAGAAACAGTGGAAATCTTGAAAGTCACAAATCTTGGTGAATATGTCTCTCCATGTTTCTAAATAATCAAAAATATCTTAGAACAATTTTTTTTGACATTTAATTTTTTTTCTTTCCTTTTTTCATTTTATAAGGTACTGGAGATAGGATCCAGGACCTTTTCTCTGAACCACAACCCTAGCCCTTTTTTAATTTGTTTTATTTTGAGACAGGGTCGCACTAAAGCACTAGGTTTCATGGGCTGATCTCAGACTCACAATCCTCCCTCTCAGAGTGTTACAGGCGTATGCAACCATGCCTGGTGATCTCTCCATTTTGAGATCATTTTAAACTCATGGCCTCTGTTATTTTCTAATGACCCATGTCTTTGATTTAGTGAGACTCCATATGATTAAAACAAAAATAGGGCTAAAGGGACCCCATTTCCCTTTTGCACTGTCACTTGTGTTAAGAGCCGTCTGGCGTAGAAGTTTTCAGGGATGGAATTAGGATATGGGATGTGGCCCTTCCCTCTCTGCGATGTGAGGACTTATCTGCACTGAGAGCAGGAAGCTGGATTAGTTTCTGTAAGCTCCAGGAGGGACTGTCTAGCACATGCAGGTTCTGCAGCAGAACACCCCCTCACCCTGAAACGTAATTCCTGAATCGAGCGACGCCGTCTGGAGATCGAGGCTGAGGCTTCCGTGTTCCTGGGGCATTGCACTCTGAGTCCAGGTTGTAACCCGAGTAAACCATTTGTGCAGTTCCTGTTGCTAAATCTGCCTGGCCCACCTCATAGGGCAGGGCCAGGCCCTCCTCTGCACTTCCTGTCCCTGGGCCAGTGTGCCCCTTGCCACCCCTAAATGGTACTCAGTGCTGTCCCCTCTGTCCCTCTGCTCCTGCCAGCACAGCTGCAAGACCACAGAGTGCTTCCCTCCCCTGTGAAGTCCAAGCCGTGTGCCCCCAGCCACACGACCCCCCAGCCTGGACGATTCTCTGCAAGAATACGCTGCTTCTCAGAGGAGTCTGTGGCCCAGATGATTTCTGATAGAGACTACTATTTTGGAATACAAAATGCAAGTCTCTCAACCACGGATATTCACAGAAGCTGAGCATGCTGTCAGCACCTGCTCTGGCTTCTTCCCTTCACCCCCTTCCTCTTGGCAAAACAAGTTCTCATTCATGTTCTTCCATTACTGGACTCCTCTCTTATTACCAGACCTTGCAACAAATATTGTAAATAGTTTATTTGTCCACAGTATAATTTGTGTTGAGACACATGGGCTCACTGGCTTTTAGGTCTCTTCTAGCACTAGAAATTCCTCTGGCTTTTATAGACTGTTTCATGGGCTATTAATGGGGAGCAAACAACCTTTCAAAACAGCAGTCCACAAGGGCCAGGAGACTTGGGTTCATATTTCCCCCAGTGCCGTCAGAGAGTGACCTGAGATGTGTCACTTTCCTTGTTGGGCCTCAGTTTCCTCATCTGTCACACAGAAGCACTCCATGAGTTTGGGACACTCCGATATAATAATGTATCGAAATGTATAAAGCACCTTAAGGTATGAAAGCATGGCCATGTCCATACCATGTGCCCGTCAAGAGAATGACAAGGACCAATATGGTGAGAAGATTCTGGGTTGACTGCTAGAGAATCGCTGACCCACAGGGCAAGGAGCCCTGTGCCCCAAGCGTCAGCCTCGGGGTCATCTGTATGTCTCCCTGTGGCTATACTTCTAGGGAGCTCTTCTTTGGGGACAAGGAAGGGGGTGTGGATGGGAGTTGGGGAATAGCAAGAATGCACTGAAGGAGCTTGGATAGAGGGAAGGACTTCCAGACAAAAGCATGGCTTTGTTCCTGGGGATGGATTTCTGGATCTCTGTAGAATTTAGTGGAAAATCCCCAAATGGGAATTCTACTTCCCAGAGGAGAGTGAAAAGTAGGCTTTAGACATCCTGGAGGGTTTCTGTCCAGGTGGGAGCTAGGAGAGACAAGAGTGTCCAGCCCACAGCACAGTGCCTGACCCCTTCAAGTCTGATGGAGAAACGCATTCTGTAGGAGACCAAGGGTAGGTCTGGGTGTCGGAGACCTTTGTGCCTGCAGACTGTCAGTTCTTACCTAGTTTCCTTCTGACAAATGTGACAACTAAGGTCCTGTTGGAGAAAGTGTATCCTGGCAAGAAGTGTATTTGGCTAATGAGAAGATTGTCCTCTGTACATAATAAGGCGCTTAAAAAGGTTTGATTTTTACAATTTTATTAATGGTAATAATGTGAAATTTCTATGCACAAACCGAGCCTGGTGGAATGGGCAAGAATCCCAGGACTCCACTGGGTGAGGACGACGATGGGTTGGGGAGGTGGGGAGGGAGAGCATGAACAGGCACGCTGCAGGAGGGTCTAGGAAAGGGTCAGGTCACAGCGGATGTAGTCCAAGCTCTGTCACTGGCTGGGTTCTTATCATTGAATTTCATTTAGCCTCTGTGAGAGCCAATTTTCTGAAATTTAAAATGAAGAAAATATCTGCCTTCATATTTCCCTGGGCTACTGTAATGATCAACTGGAAAATACTCTATACCAAATTACTAGTATGACAAATTACTAGTATGACATTTGGGCCAACAAATGCCACTACCCTACCTTTTCCCTCCAGGGTTACTTACTTACTCTCTGGCCCTCATTCTGGATCAGATCTTCTGTCACTGCAGTTGGGACCTGGGGGTGTAGGGCGATGCTGATCTCCTATGCCTCTGGGTGATGAGGGTTTTCAAGTCCGGTTTGAAACTACTGCTGGCCTCCTTGGTTGTTTGCATCTGTCTTTTCCCTTGTGGATCAGTGTCCCTGAGAAGCTGACACTAAGCCAAGGCAGTGGGAGGGACAGGGTCCAAGACCATGCCTGCCAGTAGGTGGCCTCAGAGCTGACCTCTTTGAGTTCTATTCTAGAGAAACAGTGACCACAGATTTCTATTGAGGCCTGGGTTAATTTCTCCCCAGAGCTGTTATTCAGTGAATTTCTTAAGGGGAGAAAAAAAAAAAAGCTTCCTTAAGCTTTTTTACTGGGGGAGACAGGGTCTCACCCTCTCTGTTTATATATTCTCAAGGAGTCCGAACAGCAGAGTACCTATGTATTATATTTAATTCAAAAACTGCTCCTAGCAGATGTGGTGGAACACACCTGTAATTCTGGCACTTGGGAGGCTGAGACAGGATTGCAAGTTTGAATCTCTCCTGGGCCACGTCACAAGACCCTGTCTCAAAATAAAAAAAAGTAAGGCCGTGGGTATAGCTCAGCGGCCCAGCACCTGCCTGGCAAGTGCTAGGTCCTGAGTTTGATTTCCGGTTTCAAAAAAAAGTTTAAAAAGGACTAGGGATATGACTCAGTGGTAGAGTATCCCTGGGTTCAGTCCTTAGTACCACAAAAAAAATAAAACAAAAATAAAAAACAGCTCCTTCCCCCTTCAAGTGGTCTTAACCAAAACCATCTTCCCCATCCCCATGTTCAACCCTAAGTTTCAGACTGCTGTCCTCCCATTCTGTCGCGGTGAGGAAGTTGAGCCTCTTTTGCCATTGACTTTTGCCCACCCAGCTCTTCCCAGCTCCTGCCCAGCTCCAGGGGAGTCAATTCTTTTCAGTCCACATGTGCAAGTGAACTAGGCAAGGTGTTATGCCCTGGACCACAGAGAGGGATGAGACTCAGGCCTTGTCCTCAGGTGCTAGAAATCCAGGAGTTATGTAGAGCTACCGTTCATTGCCTGGCCTGGTAAGAGGCCCTCCCAGGCCCCAGCCCCAGCCTGGACTTTGCCTTCCCAGCTGTGGCCCAGGAGTGTTTGGTCGCAGCTTGAGCTGCCCCCTTGTGATTAAGTTTGGCACTTGACTGCACTCAGCGGCCTGTGCATTGGAGGCTTGGTTTCCAGGATAGTTGGGAGGTGGAGGAGCCTCTGAGAGGTGGGAGATTTTAGGTCACTAAGGATGTCCCCTGCAAGGGGACTGCAGGATGCCTGTCTCCTGCTCTCTCTGTGCTTTCCAGCTGCCATGAAGTGACCAGCTTCCTCTACACACACTTCTGCTGTAACATACTGTCTTTATTTATTTTTTTTTGTGTGTGTGGGTACCAGGGGTCAACCTCAGGACCTCGCACGCCAGCAGGCACCCGTGCCGCTGAGCGATATCACCGGCCCCTTTTTCGTATGTGGGTTCCGGGAGTCGAACTCGGGCCCTCGCGCTTGCCAGGCAGGCGCTTAAGCTGCTGAGCCATCTCACCGGCGTAACATACTGTCTTGACACAGGTATTAAAGCTATGGAGCAAACAACCTTGGTTGAAACTTCCAGAACAGAGCACCTAAATAAACCTTTCCTCTTTATTAGTTGCTGAGCTTAGGTGTTTTGTTATAGTAATGGAAAGCTGACTAATACATCCTAGGTGTTGAATTCCATTTGCTTTTCTTTGCTGCTCCTTGGGTCTTGTGCCTTCTGTCCTATTCCTGGGGATTTCACGTCTCATCCTGATCTCATGTCACAAAAGGGCCAGGAGACCTTGTTACAGGAATCATGGTCTGGCAGGCAGAATATGAGAGAAGAGGCTCAGGCCCTGAGGGGCTTCTGTTTAGGTCCCCTTCTGCCTTAGTATGGGTACCCTTTTCTAGGCACAGGAAAGCTGCCTTTCTCCTTGCTCTCCCAAAGAAAAGCAACCATGCTGGCCTGGGCAGTGGGCTGTTGCTGCTGGAAAGAAATTTTAGTTTTGTCTTAGGCATCTGTGTCACAGCTGCTGGTATGCAGTTCTGTAGCAGAGTTTGCCCACACCACTCCTATCTCCTAGGACATCCAGAAACTCTTCCCACCTGGCCCTCACAAACATAACCCTCACAGCCGTCCCTTTCTGACCCACCCTGGCCACTTCATTGCTCTGGACTCTGAATAAATAGAGTGTGAGTATCCCATAGCAGGGGCCTCCAGAGCAGAAAGCAAGATGTCACTATTTCAGTGGGACACTGTGGAGCGTGTGAGGGAGCACTGACAATAATCATGCCATGATGCAAGCATCAAAGGTCAGGTTCCTTAAGAGCTTTATCCCTTTGATCCAGTTGTTTTTCAGAATCTCTTATCGAGTGCTGTAGGCCAGCATCATTGCACGTGATGAGGTTGTCAAAATGCACACAAAGAGAACCCACAGTTTTGTGGGGGAGATGAATATGAAAAGGGATGGTTGTAAAGAACAGTATGTGCTGAGAAGCCTTTCAGGGAAGTGATGCATGAACAGGGTCCCCTGGATAATGAGAAGCCAGGGAAGGAGGGCGCTTGGTGTAGAGAGGAGTCAGGGGACTTGTCAGAGGGGTGAGCACTCAGGTAGTGTGTTCAGAGGTTGAAGTCCCTCACCGTGGCACCAATGATGCTGAAGAGAGAGGTGCTAAGGAATCTCAGTTTGTCTTAAGGTTATGAAGAAGAACATACATTTCTCCAGCAGAAAAGTGACCCAATTTTTTAGCTGTAGAAAGTTCATTCCACTGCAGTGTGCAGAAGAAATGATGGGGAGGCTGGGAGAGGGCACTGTAAGGTCTGGGAAACCAAGAAGAGGCCATGGGTGTGATCCAGGCAAGAGACAGTGTGGGCTATGGAGGAAAGACCAGTAGGTTTTCAAAACTAGGCAGAGGCAGAAATCAACTGAAATTAAAGATTCATTTGATATGAGGGGTAGGGAACAGAGAGAACGCAAACATGATCTGTAGTGCTGTCCTTTCCCAAGGGGGGGAAAAAAAAATACAGGAGGCCAGAGACGGAGCAGGGTTGGGAAGATGGCAACCTCAGCTTTGGACACACTGCCCAGGAGTGATCTTGCAAGCCTCCAAATGGAGAGGTCAGTGGAACGGCCAGTGGATCGCGGGGCTGCAGTGTGGGGTTAAGACCTGTGCTGAGACCATCTGTAAGCAGGGAGAAAGAGACTGTGCATTCCTAGCCCCAGGAGAGACAGCAGGGAGTAAGAGGGTAAGGAGGGGGCAGAGGCAGGACAAAACTGTGAGGGGCGCTGTTCTCACCTACAGAGAGGTAACTGTGTCCAGCGGCTTAGGGGTCCAGGAAGGAAGGGGTGCAGCGCATTTGTCTGGTTTGATGTGAGGCATTCAGTGGTTTCCTGGAGGGCTGCTCCCAAGGGAACTGGGATGGTGGGGGGGTAGAAAGAGTGAATGCTGCCTCCATGAAAGTGCAGGTCAGGAATGAGGTGCCCTTCGCTCCCAAGTGGCTGGGACCAGGTGTCTGCAGTTAGAGGACAACTATTTCTTTTCCCTTTTTGTTTTTAAGATTGACAGCACCAAAACATTGTAAACTAAGGAAAAGAAATCTGAAGAGAGAGAGAGGTTGAAGAT
This sequence comes from Erethizon dorsatum, assembly GCA_028451465.1. NCBI lineage: Eukaryota > Metazoa > Chordata > Mammalia > Rodentia > Erethizontidae > Erethizon > Erethizon dorsatum. The sequence continues at coordinate 29,799,720 of CM051831.1, forward strand.
ATGGCAGGGATGGGGCTTGAGGAAGAGGAGGAGGAGAAGGCAGCTTGTGAGCAAGTTGGATGGTTGTTGGAACGGGTCATGAGATTGACTGCCACTCAGAGAAAGTTAGGGCTCTATTCAGGGTGGCCCCACATGATGGTTGACCCGGGGCACTTCTGCTGCTGTGTATACCAACAAAATTATTAATAGTGCCCAGCAAGGACTTCCTGACCAATGTGCGCAGTAGCCGATATTGTGTCACCTAGTTTTTGCAAAAAGAGCTCTACTGAAGTCCAACTCACAAGGGGACGGGAGCTCAAGTTTTTGTCTCCCTCTCTGCGTTGGCAGTGAGGCAATTTAAGTGGCCCAGGGTAAAAATGCAGCAGAGGGCACTGCATCGTACCTGAGAGCTCTGGTAGAATAGTTCATGCGCAGTCGGCACCGTGGAACGCATTACGATTAGAGAGTTCCGGTCTCTCCATTGTTCTCCTTCCCAGCTCCTTCCTACAGCTGTTGGTAGGGCTGCTTCTTATCCAGGTCTCATCCATGAGGTAGTGTGTTGGTTCTTCAGGTCACATCCCAGAGTTCTGTGCCTGCATCCTGAAAAAAGCAGCTTGTGCAACAGTTTTTAAGATCCGGGAAGTTGCTGTTTTGTGGCTCAGTTTCACTCTCTTTTGAAAGTGCACTGGTTTGGATGACCAAGTTTCTGATCACCTTAATGGTATACATTTAAGCCAATTATAGATAGGATAGAAAGTTGAGAGAATTCCCACCTGAGGAGCTCTGGTACTGTTTTTTTCCCATGCAATATGATATCAGAAATGATCAGTGTCCAACAACGGGTGTCATCCAGTAAATTATGGTACCTTGATATCATAGAATATTACATAGACAGCAATATTTTGTTTAGGTACAATCCTAATATGATAGGAGACTGCTTCGGTTGTAATATTAAAGGAAATAAGAAAGCTACAGAATGATGCATATTAAACAATCTCAGCTTTGCAATACATAGAAAACTTTCGTGTGTGATTTTTAAAAAGCTGGATATGGGCCGATGATATAGCTCAGCAGCATAAGCGCCTGCCTGGCAAGCATGAGGTCCTGAGTTCAATTCCTGGTACCCACATTAAAAAAAAAAAAAAAAAAGCTGGACATAAATATTCTATGATATTACTTGTAGGAGCTTATAGAATCCTTTATAAATTGTTATATTTTTAAATATTTCTTTAATATGTTAATATTACTTCTATAATAAGGAAAGATGATCTCTCCAGGAAAATATATCTATAGGGAAAATTCTTTGAACATAAAAAAGAGTTGATGCAGATACGGTTTCATTTGGCCTCCTCAGAAAACCACTCTAGGGGTTTCCAGTGTCCGAGTCCCTGGGATGCAGCCTCTGCACGTGGCCTCGTGCTCGAGTACATGTCTGGTTTTGGTACCAGACATGCCTGGGTTTGAATCTCAGCTTTGCTTCTTCTGAGAGCTACAGTCAGGCCATGGGGAGACCCCAGGCAAAACCTCTTCCCTGGGCTTAGTTTCTTCACTGATGAAATAGGAGAATACATACCCCTCATCTCTTCTATACAATGCTGAAACACAGAAAGCTCTGAAAAGTCAGTCATTTCTTAAGGTTACAGAAAATTCATTTCGCTGCCAAGTCCAACCTGAATTGACATAATCTTTATTACACTAAAATGAATATTTAAATTTCTGCAGCATGAATATTAATGCATTCAATCATAAGATGCTTTCCCAGCCTCCTAGGAGGGTATTAGGGAATACACATGGTAAGAGATTGGGAGCTGTAGGAGCTGCCTCATAGGGCTCTCTGTTTATGGTAGAACAAATCGGATTTCTGACCAAAGAATTCTTAGCACCATTCCTGGCACTCAATGGTTGTCATTATGTTTGTTTTGTTTTGTTTTATTTTGTTTTGTTTTGTTTTGTTTTTGAGATGGGGTCTTGCTATGCAGTTCAGGCTGGCCTTGAACTCACTATGCAGCCAGGGCTGGCCTCAAACTCCCAGCAGTCCTCCTGCCTCAGCCTGTAATGTGCTGTCATGCACTGACCCCCCTGCCAGTCATCGTCATTCTTGATGCTATAATTATTCTTGAGCCTTCAATTACAGTGAGCAATTGCTGCTTGTCCTTTCTCTTTTGTTTCTTTTGGGGATGTTTGAGAAGAAAACTGAAGTATCCAGCCCCCCTTCTCCTTCCAGACTTCTTGCCTCCTGGAGAATTAGTCACAGAGAATAGTGCAAGTTAACAGGGCACCTGGGTATTTGAAAAGTTACTTGAAGAATACATCGTGTTTCCTTGGTGATGTCTTTAGTCTCAAAGCTTAAGTGTTTGGGATGGAACTGTAATATATTTACAGCACAGTTGCACTACATTTACAGGTGTGCTTTTAAGATCAAACTAGTTCAGTGTATAATTTTTTTAATTAAAGAGTGGTTAGACACTGCTTTCAATAGAAATTCACAATAGGGGCCGGTGAGATGGCTCAGCGGAGTAAGCGCCTGCCTGGCAAGCGCGAGGGCCCGAGTTCGACTCCCGGAACCCACATACGAAAAAGGGGCCGGTGATATCGCTCAGCGGCATGGGTGCCTGCTGGCGCGCGAGGTCCTGAGGTTGACCCCGCGGTACCCACAAAAAAAAAAAAAAAGAAATTCACAATAGGAAGATTTTAATTGCAAACTAGGACCTTGGGCCGGTGAGATGGCTCAGCGGCTTAAGCGCCTGCCCGGCAAGCGCGAGGGCCCGAGTTCGACTCCCGGAACCCACATACGAAAAAAGGGGCCGGTGATATCGCTCAGCGGCACGGGCGCCTGCTGGCGCGCGAGGTCCTGAGGTCGACCCCCCGGTACCCACAAAAAAAAAAAAAAAATATATATATATATATAATTCAATTTATAAAGTGATTTGCATTCAACTTTTTCAGAAGCAAAATTAGGGTACAAACTGAGCTCCACCTGCAAAGCTATAATGGTTTCTTCTTCCTTTTCTTGGAGGAGTCCGTGCATCATAAATTCTGTTAGCATGGCACTAGCCAACCACATTATGAATGTCACCAAGGAGAGTTAAAATGTATCATGTTAAAGGATCAAAAGTTCTGCATTTTGAATCAATGCCAATAAGAAAATGAATTTCCACACTCTTTGGTTTGACCACAGACAGCAGCCATCCCTTCCCCACCAGCGGTGCGATGCAGTGCTCCTGGCTGGAGGTCACAGCTGCCTTCATAGGTCATGGCCCCACCGCCTCCTCCGGTGGAGACTTCAGAGGCACAGCTCTCAGGTGCTGAAGGAACTGTTCAGCAGTTTCCAGAGTAAATCCAGTTAACCTGGCTATTTCAACTGTACACCTGGACACTCACTGTACATCCTTTGTAGTAAACGAAAACAGAGCTCCCTGACAAAGATGGCGCTAGCATTTTACCCATCGCCATTGGCAAAAGAACTAGTCCGATGGGAAGAAATGCCTGCCTGCTAAGAGGGCTCTAGCCTCCTTCTGCTTCAGTTCAGCAGGTCCTTGTTGGCCTGCCCCAGTGTCAGGGCAGATGCTTGCACATCTTTGTCTTCCAACCCATCCTTCATTATTAGCACCGAATCGCAGGAGTCCTTGCCAAGGCCATCAGCATAATTACAGCTTCTGAAGTCAGGTCCCCCAATTACATTAGTTCACTTGTCTCATTAGCTCTCATGCATCATCCAAACCCATCATCAGATGTGTTTTCTTTCACTGTTGTTGCCATTTTCTTAATGCAAGTATTGTTGAGTAGGAGTGTTTTCCGTACTCGCCTTTGCTTAACTTGTTGTTTGATCTCCAGAATACAATAAATCTGTAGACTAAATAAAGCCAAGATTGGGAGCAGGGGAGAGAAAGTAGTAGGCTTCTCTCTAGTTAGAATTAGAGGGGAATGGGCACAGAATGTGAGCTAAAGGCAGGCCCATTACAGGCAGGCCCTGGACAGGAGATATATTCTTGCAGCCAGCAACAGTCCAGCTCTGGAAATAATTTGTTTGTGTAAACTGATGCATCACATGCTGTAAGAATAGAGAAAGTATGGTCTGCATTTTTGTAGATGTGGGATGTCCACTTCTTTGGTGATTACAGGCCTGTGTTTTGTCCTGAATTCTAGGACTTTATGAGTAGAGATCAGTGTCTTTTTGGGAAGGCTGTAGGCTCAGGAGTCAGGAAGCAGGGTCTCTTGTTGTGGTTTGACCTCTAGCTGTGACAACTTTCAGTCCTTCACTCACCTGCACTCTGCCCTGGATTTCCCGGCTTTAAAATAGCAATGTCCTCTCTCTCTTTGTAGTTTTCTTAACTCTGTGTCTCTTCAAAAGCCGGGGTCAGTGGGAGGTAATTTTCAACTACAATCCTCAGTCTGTAGTAGGTGCTCAAACTGTCATCCTTTCTTCCTTCAAGACAGTTGATAGTGTATCCCGGGAGTGTCGCTGTCACATACTGAGACCTGTGTGTCTTCTTGAAGACCCTCGATGCCGTCAGTCTGGTGTCTGGGTCCTCAGATTTGCTCCACCTGCTCTGGTCTCCTGCTTGATTCCCAGAGTATCCCTAGGAGTTTGAACCGTTTAAGGACCACAATGCTTCCAAGGGAGAGGAACCACGAGAGGCCTCAGGCTCCCTTGGCCACTTTGAAGTTGTCTTCACCCCTTGTAGCTCAGCCCCTCCAAAGCTGTTGCCCACTTTCCTCTGACTTTTGGGAACCCACAAGATAGTGTGAGAATGTGTTCAGCATTGCTGTGAACAACAAGCTCAAGCACCAGAAAAAAAAAAAGTATCAGAAGAGATGGGGGAGGGGTCTCTTTGCACCCACAAAGGGAGTGGTGGAAGTTTTGTCGGAAAAACCTCTTGGGCCTTTATTTACCACAGTGGGTAGCCACCCAAGGAGGGGGGAGCCGGGTGGGAAAAGAATACAATAGAATGCTGTGTTGCCTTGCTATAAAAGCATGCTCTAAGCAAATAATGTGGCAAGCTCAGTCAGGGCACCGCTCAATTAGCCCCACTGCTTAAAGGAGGGTCTCCTTGCAGCTGTTGGGGGCAGGCAGCAGGCGGGTGGGAGCAGAGGCAGCAGCTCTGGGGCACAGGGAGGTGACCCTGCAGGAATCCTGAGAGGGAGCTACCAGGAGGAAAAGCAGAAAGCTCCTCTCCCTGATGCCACCTCTGCTTCTTGGACAGGAGGCCTCAGAAGGAGTTGGGGTGTTGTTCTGGGAAGACGCAGTGTGGGGAGACCGCGGAAGAGGTGACCAGGAAAGTGAGCACGCACGGCTCATGCAAAGTGACCAACATATGGAACGTGTTATCTGGAAGGGTTACAGGCTGAGCAGCTCCTAGGGTTTTCAGGGGTAGGGTGGGGGAGGGGAGCCTTCTGAAACTCAAGGAGCTTTCTAAACAAAAGGAATTCGAGAAGGCCTGGAGAAATAATGAGAAATGCAAACTTGACCCAGAGTTTCTTTCTATCTCTGGGGCTCCTCCACTGCCTGTACTTACAAGTTTCCTGTTCTGGGACCCAGCAAGGCCACTGTTGCTGAGGGCCTTGTCAGAGGGGGCAGCACTGGCAGCCTGGGGGATGAGAGGGACCCAGGAATCAGTTTGTTCCTGTGCTGGGGAGACCCCGGCCTGGCTTTAGACTGAGAACAGGCCAACTGCTGGAACTGGAAGGATCTCAGGGCAGTCCCCTCTGGCTTCTGCCCTGTACACAAGAGGAAACTGACCCCTGTCCTGGGTTGGGAGAAGACTTGCCCAAGCGCTCTCTGTGGCTCAGCAGGAGGAGACCCTGCTCTCCCAACCCATGAGTTTTCTCCCCTTCTCAGCGTCCCCCTCCCAACACACCACACAACACACACAACACACAGACACAGACATACACACTGACACAAACACACACACGCATACCCAGGCATACATACGCACACACATATACCACCGAGTGACACATAATCACACAGACATGCAACACACATGTACACACATTTTTAGACAACACACCCACACGCAGACTTACGTGCCACATACATGCACAGGCATCACAGACATCATACACACATGCTGATATACACACCACAAACACACATAGACATACACCACACATGCACAAACAATGCCTGTCTGTTTCCCAGCAGCACATGTGCTGCTTTGAGCATCCTCCTTTTTCCAGCCTCTGATGACAGTGCCACTGGGTATGATCCCCAGGCATTCTTGGGACAAGGACACAGGTCATACGCCATCAAGACCTGTTTCATAGGCCACTGTAGCACTGCCAGGAAGCTCTTTGAAACTGAGTGTCCATGTTTCATGCTTCCCCGTGATGCCTGGCCCATGGCCCCTCCATGTCAGGAGCACCGGCCTGCCCACTCCCTTGACGGGTGGGTGAGACAGGGCTAGTGCAGAATTTAACAGCTTGGAGCAATGGTGGTGGGGGGTGGGTTTCTAACTTAAATCTCCCTCTGGAGCTGCAGTGGCAGATGCTCTGGGGCAGCACTCTCTCCTATCCTTCCTTTTCTTCCCGTGGGACTGTGGCTCAACTGAAATTACCTCTTTGTGTAAGCCCTCCTTCCTGTACCTCTCTCTCTTCTCTCTCTTCCTCTGTCTGTCTGTCTGCCTCCCTGTCTCTGTCTCTCTTACACACACACATACACACATGCAAGCACACACACACGTACTGTGCACACACATGCACACATACCCTGGAGTCTCAGTGAGCAGAGGGTGACTCCCACCTCTGCTCTGTCTCTTTACATTCAGGACCATGAGTCGCAGAACCTGAGCTGGAGGCTACCTTCAGGCAACTGACAGCAAGGGACTTCCATGTCCTTCATGATTTGGCTCCAAGTACTTGTTCATGCACCAGGAATGACCCTAGAGATTCGTGTTAGATCCATCCTCCAGGAATTTCATCTGGGCTGTCTGAGCAAATGTAATGAAATGTTGTCATTGTCACTGAAAGACAAATGACACCTTTAGGCCTTAGTAATTTTTCTGGCTGTGGGTATTTGCTTATCTTTTGCTCTGTAACAAATCATCCCAAAATGTCATTTGGAGCAGTAACTATTTTATCATTTTTCTTGATTGTATGGGTCAGAAATTTGGGTGGAACTGGGCTGGGTGATTCTTCTATGCCATGTGGCCTTGATAGAGGTCACCTTGTAGAATTTGGCTGGCAAATGAACTGATCTGGGTTATCCGGGTCAACTTCACTTGCAGGACTAGGTCTGTGTCAGGGATGGCTAGAAGGCTGGACTCGGCTGATTTGTCCAGGGGACCCTCTCCAACATGGTGGTGTCTGCACCCTTAGACTACCCACATGGCAAGGCCAAAGATGCATGGCCTTTTATGACCTACCCTTGGAAATTGCATAATGATGTTTCTGCTATTGTTGACCAAACCAGGCATAAGCCCACCCCCATATGAAGAGAGGGGACATGCACACCTTTGCTACATGGGAGAAGTATCAGAAGTTACCCATACTTCAAACTAGCAAACATACATGTACACAGTATCTGGTCCAAATGTATTTTTTGGCTAGACTTTCTTATAAAGAATTTACCCAAGTAGGGCATGATGGTCCATGCCTTTAATCCCAGCACTCTGGGAGGCTGAGGCAGAAAGATTCCAAGTTCAAGCCTAGCCTGGACAATTTCAAAACTTAGTGAGACTCTTTCTCAAGGGAAAAAAAAAGGGCTGGGGATGTAGCTCAGTATGAAGGCCCCAGGTTAAATCCCCAGTTCTGGAAATAATAATAATGATTTACCCACTTCTGCTGTGTGCTATATTATGAGTCCCTGCTTAAGCCTTCTCTGTCTACCTCCAGGGGTGTCCCCTGGGGCCAGTGTTGTGCAACTGCCCTATGTTACCTTCTCTTGAGTCTGCACAGCTGCTGCCAGTGCAGGGCATGCCTCAGTCATCCTGGCAGCTGGCTGGAAAAGAAAGAAACCTTTGGGGAACTGGCATTTTCTAATGTCAGAAGAATGGTCTAGAGGGTGTTGAGGAGCAGGGAGGTCACAGGGACACAAAGCCATCAGTAGGAGGACAGTCATCTGGAGTGATGGCAGGAAGGAAGGAAGGAAAACACACACACTCCCAAACATCTACAGAAGGCATAGATGGTGTTCTGCAGACACTTGTGAAAGGAGGAAGAGAAGGATTCTGCTTCCATGGGGCAGGCTATGACGGCCCCAGCCCAGCCCTCTCACAGTATAGCCCTGAACATCCCAGGAGGGGCACACTCACGTGACCACCTGTGCCTCCTCCACCATGGGCAGATTTCCTTCCCTGTGTTTTTACAAGTACTGCCCTTTGTGTGGCTCTGCATGAATAGCATAGGGTCCTGGAGAGCTGGGTTCTAGTTCTACATCTTCCACTACTTCCTCTTTCCTTTTGGCAAGTCCATACTCTTCCTATTGTACAAGAGCCTTAGTAGACTTCAATGCTAGCTCCTGGCTCCAGAGTTTCAGAGGGACACAGAGAAACAAGGAAGACTGGAAAATGAGGCTGGTAATAGGGATCATTGGTTCTGAGGAACTGGCTCAGGATTTGCGTAAAGTAATCAAAGTGCAAAGTATTCCAGCTAGAGCCAAACTTTGAGATTCTTTAGTTCAAGAATTCCAGGGCCAGTAAGATAGCTCAGCGGCATAAGCACCTGCCCTGCAAGTGCGCGGTCCTGAGTTCGACTCCTGGAACCCACATAAAGGAAAAAAAGGGCCAGTGATATCGTTCAGCGGCATAAGCATGAGGTCCTGAGGTCAACTCCCAGTACCCACATAAAAAAAAAAGAGAGAATTCTAAACCTAGGATCTGTGGGCTGCTGGGTAGGGCTTTAGGAAGTCTGCAAAGAACTGTGAATCTTTTTTTGCAAAAATTTTTCTCGATGTGCACACATATGTTTTTAGCAGAAAAGTCTTTAGCTTTTATCGCATTCTGAAGTGGGTCAATGACCAAGAACAATTAAGGCCACCTGCAGGAAGGCATGTAATTCTTAGCCGGGGGAGATAAGGTCTTCCCAGATGGTATTTAGAAGAGTGGGTCTTTTTTATCTTGGTAAGGGGTGGGGCATGCTGGAGAGTCAGTAGGTAAGGACCTGAGTTGTGTGTGTAATGTCTTGCCCCAAATACAAGTAGCACCCTGTTGTAATTCAGTCCCCAAAATAAGCAGTGATTCCCCTACAGCCACAAACTAGCAAATGGCAGAGCTGACTTCATTAATAAGTTAAAGCAGGTGATTGACCAAAAATCTACATTATTTTGGTTCTCTTCATCAACCACAAGTATGCTATAATCTGTAAGACCAAAGAGTCAGAAATCTGTCTTACTTTCAAAAATTGGCCACTTTTAAAACAAGAATCTGTAGGTTCTTGGTCTTCTTTACTATCACATAAGAAAGGAGGAAAAGAATATTTTTAAACTAAATATGAGCTTGCTAGCTGCATGTTGAATAGTGATGTTTTCCAGGCGCCAAATATGAGTGATGCCAGCATTAGACTGTGACATGTTCTCTTTACATTTCAGCAGGTCTGTCTTCAATCTCTTTCTCTAAAAAAGAGAAAGGAGCATTGATACCAGCATGGTGCTCACTGCCTGGATTGCTGCACCAAAGTGACAGGTGCCTTGGATTTGGAATTAATTGGGAGGTATTAAGCAATATTGGCTAAAAGTTAGGGACCTGGGTGTTGCATAGATAAGGATTTGAATCCTGGCTCTGCCTCTCATTGGATGAGTTGTCCTGGGAAAAATCACTTAATCCCACTGAAACTCAGTTTCCTCACTGGGAAATGGGGATAATAATCATATCTGTGAGGGTTAATTGACATAATCCATGTAAAATGTTCTGCAAAGCCTAGCATATGCTGAGGCTCAGTGAAGGTTAGCCGTTAGTTATTCCAAGCTATTATTATGACTTGTGTCTGTGATTAAAGACAGCTTTGGGTTCAGAGGGTTCGTGCCAAAATTGCTTTCAGAGGACAAGCTCTGGATTGGTCTTATGTCTTGCCATGCTGCCCAGAAAAATCACTAGACTGTTTGGGACTGGAGTCACAATGTTTAGTAAGTGCCTGCCACACACTCCAGTTTGGAGGGAAGATTAATTTTTTTTCTGTGTGTACATCCTAGTATCATTACATGAGTGGGTGAGAACAGGCTTAGAAAATCACCACATGACATCCCCGTGCCTCAGTTTCTGTTTGTAAAAGCGCTCAAGCGAGTGATGATGGCTGTGGTGTGCAGAGGCAGTGACACTGTGTAGAGTGAGACAGCTGTGGCCCGCGCAGTCTTCAGGCAGTGAGGGCTCTGGAAGATGGAGGGCACCCAGATCAAAGCCAGCCACAGACAGTGCCCCTATGAGCCAATACCTCACCCTCGTGGCAGGAGGCTGGCTGTGTGCTGAGGGGGAGGCACGATCCCCAACCCCAAATGAGGAAGCTGCAATCTGGCCATACTCCTTGCAGCCAAGTCCTCTTGGGACCAAACCAGAAGGGTCTGTTGATCCCAGCCTTGCTGTGGCCGCCACGGTAAATCCACAGAAAGGTTTGGGTGTTGCCAAGCCAGCTGCAGTCTCTACTGGGAAGAGGTACCCGGAGTGTGAACTAAATGGAAGTCATGCTTTGGGGTTTCCCTAAGCTTCCAACTCCAACAAAGCCTGTTTCTTTATTCTGTCATTTTGAGCTTCATTCTTGGCTGGGTAGACAAGATAGATATCTTTAACATCATAATCACTCTCATCTTTACTTATAATTTTTATATTTATTATAATTATTAAAATCAGGAGCCCCTACCCTGTAATAGTATGACTTCGTGTTGTGTAGCATTTTGCAGGCAAAGTGCTTGACATATAAACCCAGCTCAAACACAAAGCATATATTTAAAACAACAATGTTGATTGAAGAAGTCATTCTCTCCAGCTAATGTCCTTCTTTAGTGTTCCTTATATCCCCAGCTGTCTATACTTGAAGCAACCTTCCTTCATGTGTTTGCAAAATTGAGTTGACCCAGATGCAGAAAATACTCTCCAAATGAAAATGTCTCATTAAATAGCTGACTGTAATCCATCCATCCTCATCATGGTGGGTATCAGGTGTGTGTGTGTGTGTGTGTGTGCGTGCATGCGTGCGCACACACGTATGTACTTGTATGCAAAGTAGTATATGCATGTAAATGCTCCAAACAACGAAAACTGAATTTGTTAGATTAATGCCATTATGGCCAGTCACTGGGTTGACTCACTTTCTCTGCAGTTCCTTCCTCATCCACCCTGGGCCATGAAATGAGAGTTAGTGGTGTGCTCAGGATAAAGTAAACCTGCATTTCCTGGAGCTCTTGTCAACACACCAAGCTCCGTTCTGCTCTCTCTGCCAAGATGGGGTGAAGCCAAAGGGCTCCTTGGCCAGGGAGCAAGCGTCCCTCCTTCCTCCAGGGAGCCGTGGGTGCACATTGTTTTGACATGTGCCATACCTTCCATCTCTCACTGCCTTGGGGCCGGAGGAGGGTATGCTTTGAACAATGTCAAATTCCTCTGCCTGCAGCTGTGCAGAGCAAGCTCCCAGCTTTCTACCTTCATCTCAGTGCATTCAGGTTTCTTGAAGGATATAGGCCCCTATATGCAGGGCTCCCTAGTTGTTTTAGAGCCCCCAGAAAGGACCCATTCGGTACTTTCTGAGAGAGCTGACCCAGCCTTCTGAGGGTCTCTGTTTTATTTTGTTTCATCCTGGAAGGTGCCACCTCTGTTGACTGAGTACCCTCTTCTACTTGGAAACCAGCATCTCATGACCCTTGAGAGCCTTGTCCTGTTCCAGATCTTGGAGCCAGCATTAACCATGTCAGTGTGAACCCAGTGTTTTAAGTGTTAGGTTTTAACAAGAGGAAGCAGCGTAGACTTAGAGATTTTAAAGAACAGGATAGGAAGCTACTTTCCTGGCTCTGCTCCTACCTGTTGATGCAGACCTGCCCAGAGTTCAGGGATCACCAGATGAGTTCTCCCTAAATACAGGCAGAGCATGTGGCTCTTCCTTGTCTGCATCATGGATCGCTTTGGGTTCTCCATGAATTCAAAGCATGTTCATCTGCACTTTTGGCAACAGTTGCCAGCCTGCTGTCTGATCATGGCTCTGTGCCTTGCCCTCTCAATTTATGTCCTGCTTCATAAAATGAGGAGAGTCAGCTGGGCGTGGTAGCACACGCCTATAATTACAGTACCCTGGGAGGCTGAGGCAGGAGAATTGTAAGTTCAAGCCCAACCTGGGCAACTTAGAGAAACCCTGTCTCAAATTAAAAAAGAAAGAAAAAAAAAAAAAAAAAACTGCTGACATAGCTCAGTGCAAAGGCCCTGGGTTCAATCCCCAGTACCACACACACACACACACACACACACACACACAAAAGAGAGAAGGAGAAGGGGAAAAGGAAGGGGGAGGAAGAAGAGCATGTCAGAGTTCTTACCCTACCCTCAGAGGTGTCCTAAGTTGAATGGGCGAACACAGAGCTGGAAGGGAAGGCAAAAGGCACAGTGGTGACCCACACAGCCCCATTCCTATGTGTTCACTTCTCATTTACTCCGTGTTGCAATTCCAGGCTGCTCCCTCCCTTCTTCCTTTTTTGAGCACTTCCCACTCTTGTTGGTTTTGGATTCATCTCACTCCCAGTGTGCTGACCTGCACGTTTCCAGTTTGAATCTAATCCTGCTATTTCCAGGTTGCCAACTCCCGCGGGTGCTGTAGTTAATTGGTCTGTTCTTACGGGGGTCTGCATCACCTTCCCTTTGGGCATCATCTGTGTGTTTTAATTAATCTGCCATTTTACCCCCTCTCCTGCTTCCGGATCATTAATAAAGAGATTAACCAAAACCAGACCAACCTCCAGCGGAGATTCCTCTAGGCTCTCTCTCTCTCCCACCTCCCAGCCTTGCCGTGGGTCTGAACATCTTCATGTGGCCCCACTGACTAATTTTGAGACCTCGGGATCTGTGATCTGAGCAAAGCCAATGTGAATTAATTTTGCAATTCAGATTTGGGGAACAAGTTCAGCTGGTCTTTTATATGCCCTTTGTTTAATATTTCCCCACATTCCTTTCCCTTTTGTCATTCTACTTTAAATCTATCACTTTCCCGCCTCTCTCCCTTTTCACTCCCTGAGCAAGATATTAGAGTTATCTGGCAGGATGTAGTCCTTGGAGCCCTCAGCATTAGTCAGAGACCATGTCACAGCCACAGAACCTCTCCAAAGAATTAGCTGGACAGTGTCCTTTCCATCTCCAGCCAGAGAGTGTATTTGCCTTCAGACCATTGTGCCTGTACAAGAAACAATGACATCTCTTGAATTTGCATATTAAACATTTGCCAAATTAAAAATAGCTTTCACATTTGAGTTCACGACCCCTCTCTGAGGAAAGTTAAAACACAGCCTTTCCACCTCCTTTAAAAGTCATCATGTTTCCAGGGAGGGTTCCTCACCCAGGCCATGAGAGGCTATGTCCAGTGTTCTGTACCCTGCAATGCGCGCCCTCTGCAGGGATGGGTGACCTGAGAGGGCACTGGGGCCCAGGGGCACAGGAGTCAGGTGAATTTCATTTACTTTCATGAGCAATGCTTTCCTAAGGAATCTGGGGAGGAGGAACCAGAAGTGGTGGCCCCCAGATATCTAGAAACCCTGTGTAGGTCCGTGGCTTCTTGGGGAGGTGCTCATGGCAGCTGCCCTGACTCCAAGCTTGGAACTCGAGCTTCCCCTGAAAATAAATGCTCTAGATGGTTGACAGCAGGGAAGACAGAAAGGAGGCAGAGTGTAATCATTAAGAGTATGGACCTGAGCACCAGGCTATACTCAAATCCTGGTTCTGCTTATTAGCCAGTTATTTAACCTCCTTGTGCCTCAGTTTCCCCATCTGGAGTGGGATATGTAAAAATACCTTCCTCAGTGAGGTTGTTACCAGAATCAAAGGTTTCATGCACATCAATATATGGATTCTCACTCTAGCATTTTTATTCATGATGCTCCCACTCTAATGGGCTAACAATAGACTCCATACGTATGAGGCAAGAGGGGCCTGGAGGGGCATGGTCAGGAGTAGCTGGTCCAATGTAGGGAAACTGTCCTGGAGAGGTGAACTGGAACCCAAAGGATGCAGCGCGGTTTCTATGACAGGACAGACGCAGGTTGCTGTAGGCTCAGCTCCTGTACCACTCTCCAGCCCAGCTTCCCTTTCCATTTCAGCCGCTTTCTTGGATACCCAAAAACCCTCTGTGTGTATTGTAAACTGAGCCAAAAGGAGGAATCAGAAACTGCTCTCTTTTGAGTATTTTGAGGGATGGTGAAACCTTGTAGGAATGTTGCTCCAGGGACTGAGAAAACACCATATGTGGGAAAGCATTTTTAAGTGGGGAAAATAGCATGTGCACATTGGTCGGGATCTGGGAAAACTCCGAGCAGGGGAAGTGGGCACTGGGGAGAGTGTAGGAAGGGGGTTTTACTGAGGTCTTTAACAGGTCTTTTTCTAATTATAGCCAAGAAGAGCCTGGGGACCATGGCCTGCTTTAGAGCCAGGGCCTGTATTTTCTTTGGGAAAAGAAGGCAGAGTTGATTGGCTTCCAAACCCGGGCTTGGCAGAAGCACATGCAGCTCTCAAGTCAGTGAGCGGTGCCTCGGGTGGGTCTTGGTTGTCACAGGTGCCCATTCAATGAGCAGACATTGAAACTCTGCCACCTGTCTGGCCCTGCACTGGGTATCAGGGACGTGTGGATGAAAAGGACATGGTTCCCGTCATTGAAGAGGAGACGTGGGTGATAATAACACAGCAATTGCTTACACTAGGGCCCTACAAAGGACTGCGAGCTCTGACACAGAAAGTCACTGCCTTGCCCTAGCTGGGTCCAGCTGACACCGCCTCCCTGTGTCCATGCCCCTGCCAGGAAAGCATCCCTGGGAAGTCCCACCTGAGGAGATGGGTAGGAAATGAAGCATATTAAGAAACACCACTTCACACCTCCCCACACTTGCTTTCTTAATGTTCACCTTCTCTGTGCTTCCAATTCCCAGTCCTCTGATCCTGTTTTCTTCTCCCACCACCATTGTGGCTAGTCTGAGATCCAAGCTCTTGAGAGCATTTGGGAGAAAGCCTTGAGGCCAGGATGCCAGTGCCAACTGCTGTGAGCCAGATGGAGAGGAAGGAATTCTCCAGATGTGTGGTCCTTGTGTGTGCATGCCACGAGAGCCATTGTGCAGCCCTTCGTGTTGCCTCAGAAACTTTAGGTTCATGGTCATCTCACATTTCTATAGTACTTGCTGTGCACTGGTACCGTCTTCGGTGCCTTCACGTAGAGTTGATTATGCACAGGCCACATGATATTTGCTGAACCTAAGGCCCAAGTGTCTCTTATCACTCCCTGCCATTAATTAGCAAGCTGGCTTTACCACCAAATTTCTATTTCCTAATCTGTAAAAATGAAGAGGTTGTCTTTGGCTTCAAATGTGTGTTTTTGGGGAGTTCACTTAGCAATGTTTTTGGGTTTGCTTTCTATGAAAAAAGCTAGAAGCTCACCAGAAGCCTGCTAGGTTTCAAAGCAGGCTTTGTGTGTGATTCACTCCCACTGCTGACTTCAGATTATCACAGCAGGCTGTTTGGATTTAATGGTATGAAACAGTATAGACGCAGAAATGGGCCGGGCCCACACTAACCTGCATAATGCTGGGAGAGATGCAATACTTGCTACAGAGTCATTTGGAAAACAGACTGAGAGAAGATAAAGGAGGTGTAGGGTCTTGGGGAGCTTCACAGGAAAGTCAGCTTATGAGCCTGGCACTGAAACAGGAACAGTGTCAACATGAGAGGTCGTGGAAGTGGGCAAGTGGAAGGCACATCGCATGTGTGTGAGTCATCATAAAGCTTACTCAGGTAGCAGAATCATGAATGGGGGTGGACAGTGGAGCGTGTGAACCCAGTCACTACCGTGAAAGTGGAAGGCCAGGGCCAGAGTGCAAAGAATGCCTCTCACTTCCCTGTGTGGCTCCTCATCTTTAAGCTGAAGTTTGGGGGTTCTCATCTATGAAGTTGCTATATTGAGATCTGGAATGTCCCCAAAGACACATGTGTCAAAAGGGCTTTGTCTCCAACATGGCACTGCTGGCAGGTCATGGAATCTTGAAGAGGTGGGGCCTAGGGAGGCATCTTCAGGTCACTGGGGGCCACCTCTGAAAGGGATTGTGGGACCCTGGTCTCTTCTTTTTTCTCTGTTTTTCTCCACCGTGTTCTTCCACCATGATGTGCTGCCATAGCTCCAAAGCAACAAATCAATCAGTCATAAACTGAAATCTCTAAGGCCCTGATCCAAAATAACCCTTTTCTCTTTATAAGTTGAGTCCTCAGGTATTTGTTATAGTACTGGAAAACTGACTAACACAAAAAGGAAGGCATTAGATTGTAAGTGGCTTTTCTACTCGTAACCTTCAGTTCCATATTCAGACCACCACCTACAAAGACTCGTCTTTTTTCATCCTGCATCCTCCAGCGCCATCCAGAGTTCTCTCAACTCACCATTGTGATTACCTTACTGACCTATGTGTCACATCAACTCTTACACTACAAGGGACCCCCTGACAAACCACCCTTGGCTTGTTTTCCTGTGATCAGGTATCTTGTGTACTCTTACCTTACACTGGCTGGGCTTTGGGGAGATTTTATAAATTGTTTTTTTGATAGACTGCTAGTCCCTTTATTTTATTTTAGCTGTATTCTTTTTAGTGGTTGGAGGGTGATTTTAGTTGCCTGTCTGCCTTACTTTTTGTGTTCAAGTTTCATCTTGCTGGGCCTGCAAGATTGAAGAAAATGTCATTTCTGTGCAGTCGGGGAGGAGGAGATTAACTATCCTGTGGGAACCATTTTCCTGGGATAATTTTCTCTAGGGATGGGTGGCCATACTAGACTCCTTAGCTTTGACCTTGAAAGAGTCAGTTGTCCAGAGAGTGATTCTCAGGGAAGGAAGATGGTCCCCTTATCACAGAGGCAGGCCGGGAGCCAGGAAGAGGAAGTCCCAGCATAGCTCCTGTAATATTGTTGGCCTCTGGGAACAAGAGAGCCAGCAGAACTTCAGATGAGACAGGGAAAGAGGCTATGTCTGTGAGACGGCAGAGCAGGCTCAGATATGGTTTTGGGAAGCAGGGCTGCTTTTCTATTTCTCGTGTCAACTTTGTTTATTTCCTATCTGTTTTCCCTCTGGATTTAGTAAAGTCTTTCTGAAAATACCAAAGGTGAGCCAAGGGAAGCATTTTTATTTTCCATGTTTAGGCAGAACTTGAAGGAGGAAATGATGGGCCTCTGGGAGCCATTGAGGTGGCAGCAATGATCGTTAAGAATGAATAACTCAAGGGGAGTGGTATGAAGCAGGCTGCAGCTTGGGATCACCAGCTCAGCCACCCCTCTCCGCCTCAGCGTCTCCTGCCTGTGCTAACCCTCGGAACATCTGGGCTCCGCTCCAGGGCAGGGGAGACCAGCAGTGAAGGTGTCTGGAGATCAGCTCTGTAATTCCACAAGGACTCACCAGGAGCCCTGTGTTGAGGTTCTACTATGGCAACAGAATGAGAGTGCTGATGGACTCGAGTGCCACTTAAGCAAGGAGATAGTCGAATTAGAAATAGAACCACTAAAAGAAACATTTTGTAATGGAAACTTTAAAAAATCCGGAGGGGAGGAAATGAACCCACAATGCCTCTTGCTATTGTAGCCCATTAAGTTGAGCTGGGGTTGCTGCCTCTCCATCCTCTGCAGGTAGTGGCTCTCCCTGCAAGGCTGCTGTTTGGAGAAGAGGGTCTCTGAGGGTGACCAGATCAACTGGGGGGGCACAGCGATGCATGTCTATCTGAGAGCTTGGCGTAGCACCCTGACACTCAAGCTGCCTCACAGCATGGGGAGTGGCCCTACATGTTTACTCTCAGCAGCAAGAGAACGGACTCTGCCAGGTCTGTTCTACAGGTCTATACTACAGTACAGGGACAGCTGATGCAGATCCCAGCCTCAGTGTGTTCCTTTGAAAGACTCAGGGCTGGGGTTGGGGAGCAATAGAATTCTTTCTCTTGAGACAGCTCGAATGCTGTGCTGCTGATAAAGGAATGTAACCACGCACTTATATTCCTCAGGTTTGGAGGCTTCATAGTTGGCTAAGATGGAGTGGATTGGTCTTTCCAGCCCAGTGGTTAAAGTATCAGGACCTCATCTGCACACCCTCAAAGGCCGCTGGATAAGGCAGACGTCGAGTACAAGCACAGTTGGTGCTGTCTGTCTAGGGAAGATAGCAGATTTGTAAGAGCTGGATGAGTCCTCCAGGATGTCCCGGGGCTGGAGGACATAAATAACCCCTTCCTAATGTGCAGAGAGGAGCCTGTTGCCCACCTGGGATGGTGGTACTGTTTCTCTGTGGCCATCTCAGGCCATTCTGAGCCTCAGGTGCCAGTGCCAGGAATGCAAGGCCTCAGCTGCCACAACCTGCTGTTAACGCCTATGTTTCCTTTCCAGATCTTACAGGTGAACAAGGTGATGTCCATCTTGTTTTATGTGATATTTCTCGCTTATCTCCGTGGCATCCAAGGTAACAACATGGATCAAAGGAGTTTGCCAGAAGACTCGCTCAATTCCCTGATTATTAAGCTGATCCAGGCAGATATTTTGAAAAACAAGCTCTCCAAGCAGATGGTGGACGTTAAGGAAAATTACCAGAGCACCCTGCCAAAAGCAGATGCCCCCCAAGGGCCGGAGCAGGGGGAGCCCACCAGATCCGAATTCCAGCCAATGATTGCAACGGACACAGAGCTGCTGAGGCAACAGAGACGCTACAGCTCCCCCCGGGTCCTGCTGAGCCACAGCGCCCCCCTCGCGCCCCCGCCCTTGTACCTCATGGAGGATTATGTGGGCAACCCTGTGGCGGCCAACAGAACGTCACGGAGGAAACGGTACGCAGAGCATAAGAGTCACCGAGGGGAGTACTCGGTGTGTGACAGTGAGAGTCTGTGGGTGACGGACAAGTCATCCGCCATAGACATTCGGGGACACCAGGTCACGGTGTTGGGGGAGATCAAAACCGGCAACTCTCCTGTCAAACAATATTTTTATGAAACAAGATGTAAGGAAGCCAGGCCGGTCAAAAATGGTTGCAGGGGGATTGATGACAAACACTGGAACTCTCAGTGCAAAACATCCCAGACCTATGTCCGGGCACTGACTTCAGAAAACAACAAACTTGTAGGCTGGCGCTGGATCCGCATAGACACCTCCTGTGTGTGTGCCTTGTCGAGAAAAATCGGAAGAACATGAATTGGCATCTCTCCCCGCATATAAATTATTATTTTAAATTATATGATATGCATGTAGCATATAAATGTTTATATTGTTTTTATATATTATGAGTTGACCTTTATTTATTAAACTTCAGCCACCCTACAGTATATAAGCTTTTTTATCAATAAAATCAGTGTGCTTGCCTCCCCTCAGGCCTCTGCCATCTGTTAACCTTGTTTTGTGATCTGGCTCTCGGGAGCCAAGCTGTAAAATCTGTGTACACCAGTATTTTGAATTCAGTATTGTCAAGGCCATGACTGTCATTTTAGTAAACTTGTTAAAATCAGATGATGTCAGAGTTGTGTATAAAAAAACAGTTATATCCCCTTTCAGGTATATTCTGTGTTGTCTTAGCTAATTATGTTATGGCCTCCATCAAAAATCATACCTCATAGCTTTGAGCTGAACATTTAATCCTGGCCAGCCAAAGCAAAATCAGGTCCTCATTTGACCTTCTCTGCTCTTGGTTATGCCAATTAGAATTAAGATTTACAGCAGTGACAACAAGCCTGATGGTTGTAGTTTAGTTTTGGAAGTTTCTTTTCAGCACATTTGTTGTTTGGGTGTTAAGTGTTAGATCTCTCTCTCTCTCTCTCTCTCTCTTTCTTTGTCTCTCTTTCTCTCTCTTTCTCTCCCCTCCCCCTTTGGTTTGGTTTTGCTTTTGGTATGTGGCTTTCAACCTTTTAGAAACATAGGAAAAAATTATCCAAGTATTCGTAACCATAATTTCTTTTTTTCATTCTTACTTCTTTGTTTTGCTTTGTGGAGCAAGGGATCAAACTGTAACAAAATCATTATATGGCCACCCAGAAGCAAAGTGAAATGGCTCATGAACAATCTATACACAGAAGATAAATTTACTAATGATAGACCCTCAGGGCCTGAGGCTCCCTGATGGTCTGGTAGCTCCTCCTCCAGCCACGTGAGCAGTTGGAAGTCAGACCTGGCTTTAAATTCCAGCTCCTCCCCTGGCACCTTGTCTAGGTTTTGAAGACTCTGGGAGCCTGTGTTTCTCGGGTCCTGACCAGATGGGAGGACCAGTGTGAACTTTCTAGCATGGAGCAGGCATCTGAGAGTTCCTTGCCCCTTCCTCTGGGTCCTTTCCCAGGTATTGTGTTCCGCCTTGGTACAATTGTTGGTTAATTTTTCTACCTGAGATGTAAAAGAACCTAATGGAAGGGACCTTTCTGGTGCCCACTATGGAGTTTAAAACTGCCAAGGGGTCACTGTGGTGATAACCTCTCGTGTCCAGGAAGGACTGAAGAGGACAGAAGTGGTATCTCCCAAGGAGCTGGGAAGCAGTTCGTCCTCTTGGAGCTGGAGAACGAGAACTACCATCTTCCAGCTGTCAGAGGTGCATGGCGTCCACTCACCCACCATGGGAGCTGCTGTCACTACCCTAAAACCCTGCCCTGGGCCTGATGTGGATTACCCTGCCTTTATTTAAGGTCTACATGTGCTTTCTTCTCCCTAAACCTCCCATCCTCAATACAGAACATGGATCGGTTCATTACGTGACATGAACAATTGAAATAGACAGAGTCATGGCTTTGGTGCTTTGGTTAAGAACATCAGTCTACTGTACTCCATTCTTGTTTCCTGGTACACAGGAGCAGGAAATGAGGAGCCCCCCATGTCCCCTCCAGGTGTCAGGCTCTTTCAAACATTGCCACCATTATTGCAAATTCTTTGACAGAGACATTTGTCAGCAAAAGCAAAGCCAAACTAAAGTTTACAAGTGAGGAGACTGAAGCTTGTGGGTTTAACTTGACCATGGTCATTTAGCAAAGAATTGGCAGAGTGGAGATTTAAATCCGTGTTTAGGTGATGACATAGTCTCTGTCCTTTATCACGCCTCTCTTTCCCTTCTGCCCAGCAGCATCGCATGTAGAGGGAACCTTGCAGTCCTAGAGAAACGAAAAGCATAGTTCTGTGTGTGGTTTTCTAGCTACTGTGTTGCTGGGTCTGCAGCAAGGACAGCTGGTAGGATGACGGGAGGCTGATGACTAACCAAGCCCAGTTCTCAGGAGCTCATCCCTGGGAAGTGACCAGGGAACCTTTCCCTGGACTTCCAGGGACAGTGTAGCACCCCACAGGCTGAAGGACTGAGGGCACCCATAGAGCTGGGATCTAATGTTTAACCAGAGCTGCAGGAGTCTCTGGATGCAAAGACCTATAGTCTTGGTTGACATGGATTCTAGAAAGCTCAGGATGACTTATTAATTGCAGCAAGGACCATCTAATCTGCTCATCATAAGGCTTTTCTTTCAGTCTTTGGCCTGGAGTTGAGAGTCCCTGGGTCCTTTTCTGGAACTTTCATTCTGTGTGGCTTGTCCAGAGGGCCTGAGCAACTGGGAGTTGAGCTTGGGTGACAGAAGCCCCAGATCCCAACCTTTGAAGGCAAAGACCTTCAACAGCAGGGCTGAGTCCTAGGCCCCGCCTTCGATAAGGAGTCTACCAGCAAGTCCAGAGCAAGGGTAAAGCCGCCTGCTTTGGAGAAAGTGCAGCTCAGGGGACACAAACATTCCAGAAAATGAGACAAAGACATTCCAGAAGGAGCTCCGAGCTGTCTGACAGCTCAGCCTCTTCCACTCTGGGTGGTGCAGCAACTGCGCATTATCCAGCCCCCGTTCAGTATCTGTATTGGCAAAAAAACAGCTCAAGTGCTGCCAGAGTCAACATGTCAGACTCCCCAAGGTGTAGGGGAAGCCTGTCACCATTGTAACAGGCTGAAAAATAAACCCATCCCTCAGGATGGGGGGCCTTGGAGGCCCAGTGTCTGGATCCTGAAAAAGTCCACACTCTCCTTTACATATCCTCCTTTCACGCTCTTTTATATATGCTTACTCCCTGTATCCTACAGAGGTATTACAGTGTGAAGAACGTGACTGGATAAGAGAAAACAGGGCCTGGCCCAGCCATGTGCCGAAAGCTGTGTGACCTTGGATGCCTCCCTCACCCTCACTGGAACATCATGAGATTCTTCTGCAGAAAGCGGGAGCGTCTGGACCTTAATCGACGACTAGGAGAGAAGCCCCACTGGCCATTGGAGGGGCTTCTTTCTGCATTCTTTTTTTTTTTTTTTTGTGGGTACCGGGGGTCGACCTCAGGACCTCGTGCACCAGCAGGCGCCCGTGCTGCTGAGCGATATCACCGGCCCCTTTGCTGTATGTGGGTTCCGGGAGTCGAACTCGGGCCCTCGCACTTGCCAGGCAGGCACGTACGCCACTGAGCCATCTCACCGGCCCTCTTTCTGCATTCTTATCACTAAGATCCCAACCCCCTTTCCAATTGAGAACTTAAACAAGTGACCTTTTGTGCCTTTGTTTACTTGTCCATAATGTGGGGATGATGCCTGATTCATAAGATAGTTTTGAGATGCAGTCAAACCATCTATTTTTTAAAACATAGGAGGCTCCCTTGAGTGCTACTGATGGTGGTGGTGATGATTAGCTTTTGGTGAGGTTTGCGTGGGCCTCATTCTGGAATTCTGGTGATTTCCAAGCTCTGTGGTAGAGGATTTGTCCTAATTAAAGTATACCTATCACCTAGCTCATGGGAGTTGGACCTTAAAATCCATTTCCTTTCTACGGGACTCTAACCAAACCACTGGCCCAGTCTTACTAACAGGCCTTTTATATTTCTCCATTGATATACTAAGAAAAATAGCTCTAAACCCTTCCATACAGTGAAACTTAATGTTTTGCTAGCAATTCTGCATATATGCTTCCCTGAAATATGTGTGTGTGCATCTTAGTTACTTTTCTCTCATTGCTGAGACAAAATACCCAAAGCCCAAAATTAAGGAAGGAAAGGTTTATTTAGCTCACAGTTTGTAGAGGTTTCAGTCCATACTCAGCTGGCTCAAAGGCAGGGTGGCATGGCACAGGGGCAATAGTTCATGGCAGTGGAAGACAGCCAAAACAGCAAGAGAAAAAGAGGCAAAAGGGAGGAGCAAGCCTCTTTCCCTCCCTTATATTGTATGCAGGTTACCCCCACACTCCAGGGCAGGTGCAACACTCACACTGCCAATCCCAGCACTAGACAATGAACCAATCAAACTCTAGATTTGACCACCTCCAAAAAGCCCAACCGCATGACCACACGAGGCTTTGAGGGGACATCCAGACACAAACCATGACAGTGTGTGTTGTTTTTATACCAACATTTCTCTCTCTTTCTCTCTCTCTCTCTCTTCCCCCCCATTAGTATTAATATTTTAGGGCTTGACATTTTTTAAGATATTTCCATTGTCCCCTTTCCTCTGTATGCAAGTACATGTGTGTCTGTGTGTGCTTTATAGTGCATTGAGTCCATGTAAAATCCTCCATTGAGGCTCAGAGAGACCATCTGCATTTATTTTACCACCTTTGAACATGTGTTCAGGAATGAAGTCTGTGTAGTCAGTTTACGGCTCCTGGAGACTTGTCTGGCTTCACCAGGAAGATGCGTCCCCCAGCCTTCAAACTCTGATGGCCCTGGTTGTGCAAAGCCTGTGCTAGGTCCTCAATCAGGCCTGGCTTTACCCCACCGGCTGCAGCTCCATTCCACCACATCATGGTTCTGCCTCTGAAGCCTGCAGTCCACCCACCCCCTCCTTCCACATCCCTGGCTGAGGTTTTGGCTTGTGCTCTGTTCTACAAACCCGAGATCAGCCAGTCACTGAAGTCTGAGTCAACTAGAAACTTCTATAGCAGAAGACCTCCACCCTGAACCTGTGGAGACCCAGACACCTCACCATGCCTTTCTTGGGTTACAGTGGGCAAGTGGGCTACTCAAAAGGGACATGGGTTCCACATGTTGAAATACAAATGCTACTGTGTTGGCCTGAACCCCTGGGTTTTCATTTGGTTCTGGTTGAAAGTTGGTCTAGTTTAGAAGAGCAGAACCGCAGAGCAGGTCAGAAGCCTCCAAAGGACTATGGGTTTCTTTCCTCCATCCATAGCCTCCATGGTCATAGGATGTGGAGGGCCAATGAATACCACACAGTTGTGTCTGTGGTGGGGGGCAGTTATGAGAAGCCTTTTCTTAGAGGGACTGGCTACCACTGACGAGCTTGGCTGGGTTCAGTTGTAGAGTTTGGTAGGGACAATGCCGGTTAAATTACAGAAGCATCTGTGGCAAAAAAAAAAAAAAAAAAAAAAAAAATTAAAGTTTACTGGGAATTGTGAGCCACAGCCTAATGAATTAGATGGCTCCTCACATGGAAGAGAGGAAGAGAGCGCTACCACTTTGATATTCTAACAATTGATGTATTGCATTTTTTAAGGGAAAGGTAATGCTTGAAAAAGAATGTTCCTGAACACAAGCTTAACCTTTAGGAGACTGAACTGGTAGCCAGCTGGGGAGCATATGGAAAACGAACATTTTTGGGTCTAGAAAACAGGCAGATCAGGGTGGAAAATTAGCAAACAGAAAATACATCAGGCCGAGTCCACCAGCCAAAAGAGAAGTTGTTAGAGTTGTGGGCCTTCCAACTTGGTAAGAAAGTGTTACAAACTGTGCTGGGGTTTGAGGGTTGAAGACAAGATGGAACCGAAGCATTATTAATAATGTTAATGGTAATAATTTACTGGCTTCTTTCTTCATGTTAAGCACTGTGTATGCATCTCAATGGATTGTCATGCCAGCCCAGATAATTTTAACCCTTTCGTGAGGTAGGGACATTGCTGGAAAGAAGTAACTCACCCAGGGTCAGACAGCTGATAATGGGGAGTGTTCAGCTGGGGCCCTGGCTTGGAAGCACCTGCTTCTATGTGAGGACTGTGGTGGAAAGGACACTAAGTGCGTCCAGTGCCCCGAACACTGAATTTCACTGAAGTGGTGGAGGAAGTAAAGAGGGTGTTGTGCACTTGGGAGAGATTTCAGGGTTTACACACTAGGGAGCCAAGAGTTGCTCTACCCAGGGGAAATGGCAGACTTTTCAGTTAGGTTGGGAGAGGACCGAGCCTCCCATCCCATTCTCTCTGCCCTCCCTCTAACAATGTAAGCATCACTGGGCTAGGGAGAAAGTGGCTGTCGCTTCTGTGTGGAGCATAAATATTGGGACTATAATATCACTGTGGAGGTTTTACAAAGAGATAGAAAGACAGGAGTTTCAAATTTGGACATGAACTTTGAGATCCAATAATCCATCCTGCAGAATTCTATTTTTATTCATTCTATACTTTTAAAAAAATTTTGAATGCCTGCTAGGTATTGGGCACTCTGCCCAGCTCTGTAGACTAAGTGCAAGAGGTGTCATTCTCTTGCAAGAGCAGTGAAGACACAGGATAGGCCTGAGGGCATGGCAGCCTGGAGTATCCTTGACAATTTCCACACCTCATGACAGCACCTCCTCACCGGGCAGCTCACTCTCTTTTGAAACACCTGTAATTATCTGATAGACCTTCCCTATGTCTGAAGCCAAATCTATGGATAAAAATAGGTGCAACTAGATTGTCAACAAAAAGGGGTCAGTGAACCTAGAAAATGAGCAATGAAATGCTGCCTGAGACAGTCAGGGAAGCTTCATTGAGGAGGTGGCCTCTAAGGTGGCTCTCAATGGATGAGTTAGAGTTCAACAGAAGAGAAGGCCAAAAACAACCTTCAAAAGTATAGACTGAGAAAGGATCTAACATAGAGAAAAGTACAACGTCTGGTGCAAGAACTTTAGCACCATGGAAAGCTGGAGAAAGAAGCCAAGACTGGCTAATTCTGCCAGGTGGGGAGGGCTGTGGAGTGTGGATGTGACTGTGTGGGTGCTCCTAACTTCAGCTTCCATCAGGATCACCTGGAGGACTTGTTACGACTGATTACTGGGCCGTCCTGAGTTTCTGATTCATTAAGTCTAGGGTGGGGTGGGAGGATTTGCCTTTCTAAATTCTCAGGTGATGCTGCTACACAAGACAATCATCACTAAGCAATGAGAAGTCCACAAGGATTTTTCAGCAATTTTGTTTTGTTTTGTGAAGATAATTTTGGTGGCTGTAAAGATGATGGATGGACTGGACCCAGAGTCCTGGCATGACCAGTAATACATGATGCAAGTGAATGCCTAGACAGAGAAGGTGGTAGGTGTAGGGAGCATACCAGAGTAGACAAGCATTTTTGAGATGCACTCAATCAGATTTGGTAACCAATTGGATGTGGAAGTGGAAAAAGGAAGGCAGCAGGAAGAGGACCACACCATTTCTGGTGTTGTAATAGTTCTGAATCAAACTCATGAAGACAAAGGAGGCTCAATGATGAGGTTAAGGTGCCCACAGGAAACCAAGGTATGGGTATCCACTAGACAATTATCAAGATAGAACTGTGCTTGAGATTATGAAAGAACAGCTCTTATTGATGTATAAATTATCCAACATAGATGAGCCACCCATTTACAAATGTGTCTGGTGTAAACTCAATACAGGCCTAGATCATCAGCTCATCAGAAAAACAGGGTTTGACAGTCTGTACTCCTCTAAGCTCAGCCCTCCACTTCAGAAGGCCCATGTGCTCACCCACTGCCTCCTTTTGGAAGCTGGAACAAGTTCTGGACAGCTACTGAAGAATAGGAAATAAATGTGCTGAGGTCAAGTGGCTGCACCCCCAGGCTAGCATCACTAGTGGGGGCAGGCCTTGCAGTCATAATCGGGCCAACCGTCAGAGAAATTTCAGTTCATATTTTAAAGGAAAAAGCCAGCTATCGAGAAGCTGCTATGGTTTGAATGTGTCCTCCCAAGCTTCATGTGTTGGAAACCTAACCTCCATATTCATATGCTAGTGATATTTGGAGATGGGGCCTCTCCAAATGATGAGAAGAAATTAAGATTAGATGAGCTCATAAGGGTGGGGCCCTCATCATGGCATTAGTGGCCTTATAAGAAAAGGAAGAGACCTGAGCTAGCACCCTTGCTCTGTCTCACCATGTGATGCTCTCTGCCACATTATGATAACTCAAGAAGACTCTCTCCAGAGGTTGGTGCTATGCATCTGGGATTCTTAACCTCTAACTGGCCTTGGGTATTTTGTTATAACAGCAGAAAACAGACAAAAACAAAAACTGACATCTAAAGATTTTGGTCAAAGAAGTTACCATGATTCTGTTTTCTGGGCTAGAGTTTTTCCAGTTGTTGACACCTGAAAAGGCTTTTGATCAATTAGTAAAATAAAAGATTCCACTCTCTTGAGAAAATCCTGGAAGAGACAAACACCTTTCTGCTCCAGAGCTTTAAGGCAGTAGTCCTTTTGCCCTGAATCTCTTCCTTTCTTCTTGGCTCCCTTCAGCTAATTTAAGCCTGCTCTGCCTTCAGGTCTCAATATAAAAATTCCTCTTCCTCAGGGGAACTTTCCTGACATCTCTTCTTGAGTTATTTATCAAACTTTCCTTCCCCTCCATTTTATATTCTCATAAGATACGGGGTTTTATTTCACACGACACAACTGGAATTATATAGATGAATGGTTATTTATGTAATTACTCCTTCACTGTGTTGCCCTATTTGGCTGTGGTCTGCATGTGCCAGTGAGTCACACTGGCTTGAGTCAGAACATTATTCCAAACTGAGCACAACACCCACCCTATGAGTAGCCAATCAATATTCATCATATGAACAAAGCAATGAATCCGCTGCATAAACTGGGATTACAACAGGAAGAATGTCCTCAGTCAAACCTCAGGAAGAATGTATTCGTAAGGAAGGGTGTGTTCCTGTTAGTTATTTAAACATCTATGATTAGTTAGGGGCAGTGAGAGGCTCAAAAGTATAGAATTGTAATGTCCTGTTGTGGTCCAAAGATTTGAGATTTTGTTATTCCATGGGCAAAATGTTGGGAAGAGGACTTGAATTGGAAGACAGCTTTTAAATACAGTTTAGGGGGAAGAAATGACAAGGCCATGAAACAGGCTCTTCTTACACTTCTAAGACAAAGAACATTATATGTTGATTTAGCAGTTACTCATTCATTCAACTACGCATCCATTCAATGCATAGATGTAAGCCCTAGATGTGCCGGCTCCTTCTTAGGTGTAGATTAGAATAATGGCAAACATGGGTAATCCTTTATGGAGTGTACCGTTCAGAGGCTGTGGTGGGAAAAATAAATGAATACGCGAATTGTAGATTAGGTGCAGGAGGAAGAAATATAACAATAAAAGGGTAGAGTAGGGAGCAGTCGGGAGGTGACGGTGGTGTTGCATAATTATGTTTTCATGGTTAAAATGCTTGCTGCTGTGAAATTCAAGGCATGAAATGTCAGTGTGCCTCAGGGAAGTCAAACACATTTTCATATACTCTGAGCAATTAATGGTCCTAATTAAGGGATAGGATCCTTAACAAAAATCAAAACGCAAGCTTTGGCAGTAGAAGTACAAACAGGGCCTGACTCATGAGTCACCTCTTCAGTCTTCAGCTTGGGGTGAAGCTTTATTCAGACCTTAGACACCCCATTCTGCCCAGAGTGGAGGCAGCATTATGCATATTGTTGCTCTGTCCTCCTGGGACCAGTTACCCTGTCAAACCTGTTCCATTCCCTGGGAACACAGTGCAGTCCTCTCTAGCTGTCAGGGCGGGCCCTCTGGATCCCTCCAGATGCTGGAAGGCCTGGGGGAACAGGCAGTGGGCAGGGCCACTCCCTCTGAATTCCTGTGCCTCTGGCTCCTGCTGGCAGTTCCCCAAGCAGAGAGGTGGGGCAGTTTGCCCAATCCAGGGCTAGGCTTCTGCCTGGGGCAACCTGAGGGAATTTTATTTTCATCTAAAGCATGCATCCTAAAAACTACCTGAGACTGTAGTTGAGTCATTTGTACTTAACAACCCTCAGTTTTCCTTCCTCAAAAAGAGGGTTTAAAGGATTTCTAATTCAATTATGTTGGAGGTAACCCAGACTTCCTTAACAATAAGTGACAGGGATGAAAGCTGTGGGATTGTACAGAAAGGAGAGTCAAGCTGAGTAGGCTCTGAGAAGCTCTAGAAAGGCCACTGGCACTGTGTTCAGTCCTACCCTAGTAAGCCAGCTGGACTTCTGAGAGATCAGGCAACCCAGCCAAGGCCACATAGCTACTATGTGAGAACTGGGGCGAGAACCAGATCTTCTGTCACCCAGTCCAAAACACTCTCTACCAGCCCACACTGCCTGCCATCGGAGGGCCAGCAGAAGAGCTTTGCAAGGGCCGTACATACCTCACCCAGTGTCTGCTCCACAAGTAAGCACCTCTGCTTTCCCAAGAGTTTTCTATATGCCGTCTTCGGTCCATGGCTCCCAGACACCCCAGAGGACATCCCTGTGGTTGGAAATGTGGTGCATTGACCAAAGTCAGGCAGGATCAAGCCCCGATCCCATCATTCCTAATGGTGCAACCTGAAACAAGTTCTCAGTGCCAAGTCTCCTAGGAAACAGCGAGAATGATGATACCACCTCCGGGGTGATGGTGAAAGTATTTGTAACCAGAACAGGCAGCATGGACACCAGTGGACATCTGTAGGTTGCATAAGTCTCCTGGAGCTTCTTCTGGATCTTTCTTGCCTATTGAATTACAGGGAATTTGTAAGGATCCCAAGGGAAGGCCCAGGACAGCAAGAGTAGTTGGAAGCCACCACTGGTCAGCAATCATTTGGCATTTTAATGATTGGTCCAGCTGGGCCAACACCTCCTAGAGTGACACCCACCCTCCCTACCTCACAGGGACACCATCAGGATGTAGACAGACATGTCAGGCACTTGGCACTGTGCTTGGCATCCAGGAGGCTCTAATAACATCATGTCTCTCCTGCAGCGAGACAGGACACGGACAGGAACACCCAGAGGCCTGACGCACACATGGTCCTGCTGCTCACTGTCACCTTCTCTGTCAGGGAAGTGTCTTTCTCTTACCCAAATTCCTCCCTCTGCAGACCAGGTCAGTTCTCCTAGAGCTGTTCATTTTTAAATCCAGATTAAATCTGTCAGTTTTCTTAAATTCTTGAAAACATATACTCTGTTCCTAAAGCACCACAACAAAGAGGGTGGGGCTGGGGAGCAGAGGACTCCTGATTCCCACGGGTTTCTTTGGCAACATTTGCCTGCCATTCTCCTTGTACTCAGGCTGCCCCTGCTGCTGAGGGCTGGGAATATGGGGTGCCGGGGGGAGACCACCCTGTTCTGGTCCTTTCAGCTTAGTTCTGGTCCTTCACAGTGCCAGATTCACTAAGGGTCCACTCTATGCTGCCCTTGTTTGAGACTGGGCCAGCCGATTGCCATGGAAGTCTTGTCATTTGCTGACCACCCTCAGACCTTGTCACCATTGTAGGATCACAGGACTGGGAGAGACATAGACAAGAGAAAGCCTGCTGTGTCCATCCACAGCCACCAATGTGAACCCTGGTCCCACTCAGGATCTTAGATGAGTCAACCATCTCTGGCCATGTCCATCCCGCTCCCTAAGCACCTGCTCTGTGTCCGACCCTCTGTCTCACCCCCTTAGGGATACAGATTGCAGCGTCTCCTGGAAGGACAGACACAGGGTACAAATGTTCCCATTGCTTTGTGTTTGGGCAGGATGGCTTGCTATTAGAACAATGAGTTCTTCGCCTCACCTAAGTAAGAGAAGGGAGGGGAAGGCTTCCTAAGGAGATGATGTCTGCAGGGAAATGAGAGAGGGTATCCCAGATGCTGCAGAGTGTACAAAAATAGGTTTGTGTTGTTGAAACTTAAAGAGGAGTGCAAGGGACAGTACACAGAGGCCCACTGTGCCATGCTAGCAAGCTTGGACGTGGTCCCACAGGAAGGGGCATCCTGTGCCTTGTGTGAGGGAAGCAGGAGAATGGTCTTTAATAGATGGGCCACCCTGGGCCCAAGGGACTCATCTGTCAAGAAGGGCTGTCAGCTTCCTGTCCCTACCATGGGGTGCTCTCTGGTAGTGGCCAAGCCGATCCAGGCCTGGAGACAGATGAGCAGAAGCGGCCAGCCATGTGGCAGCTCCAGCACAGATCCAGGGATTCTCCGCTACACAGACTCTGGAGAACAGACACATTCAAAGTCACATTAAAGGAGAGACCTGGACATGCACGCTGGCAGGTTAAAATCAAGTTAGGAGAAGGTCAAAGCAAGACTCCGGGAGTAGTGGTTCATTACTAATTCCCCTCGCTTGGGTTTGGCCCATCACTCAGCACCACCCTGACTATCCGCTGTTTCTCTTGCCCTGGCGGGAGGGCCAGCTCCCATCCCTGCCCTTTTCGGTCTCTTGCAGCTGTAAATCCAGATGCTGTGTCCCGGTCCCAGGGTAGCACAGCCGTCCACACTGCTTCCGCTCCCGCTTAACCTGTCATATTTCCTCCTGAACTTTTTTTTTTTTTTTTTTAAAGAGAAGAAAAAAACAAAACAAATCAAAAGAAGAACAAATTTTTAAAACAACATAATAGGAAGGTAACAATGGTTAATACATTACGTATTACTATCTTTAAGTTAGTTATTCAGGACACCAGACATTAGCATTCAATTGTCCAAACATTATTGGCACAAACCTTACTCTTCAATGAACTAAGTAAAAATGGTAGTGTATCTATCTTAACCATCTTATATATATATATATACAATTTTTTTTCCCTTTCCCTTCTTTCTTTTCCCTATTCCAGTCTCTCTTTCCTTTTGACCAGTTTCTTTTTGATTCACCATATCTATTGTACATTTTGGATCTTATTTACTCTTTCAGTTTCTCATACTAGAGAGATAATACGATGCTTACACATGTGCTTTTGGTTTATTTCACTTATGAGTATTTTCTCGAGTTGCATCCATTTACCTATAAAAGTCTCCAGTTTATCCTTCTTTATGGCTGAACAGTACTCCATTGTATAAAAATACCACATCTTTCTTATCCATTCCTCAGTTGATGGGCATTTGGGTTGTTTCCAAGATCTGGCTATTACAAATTGTGCTGCTATAAACATGGGTGCACATATATCGCTGTGGTACGATGTTTTTAATTCTTCTGGGAAGATGCCCAGAAGGGGAATAGCTAGGTCAAATGGGACCTCCAACCCTAGTTTTCTGAGGAATCTCCACACTGACTTCCACAGTGGCTGTACCAGTCGACACTCCCACCAACAGTGAAGAAGGGTTCCTTTTTCCCCACAGCCCCTCCAGCATTTGTTATTAGTTGATTTCTTAATAGTAGCCATTCTTTCTGGGGTGAGATGGTATCTCAGTGTTGTTTTAATTTGCATCTCTCGAATGACTAGTGATGTTGCACATTTTTTTGTATATTTGTTTGCCATTAGTATTTCTTCATCTGAGAAATGTGTATTCATCTCAGATGCCCATTTTTGGAGTGGGTCTTTAAATTTGGGAGGTCTGATTTTTTTGAGTTCTTTATATGTTCTCGATAGTAAACCTTTGTCTGAGGAACAGCTGGCAAACATTTTTTCCCACATTGTGGGTTGTCTCTTCACTCTGTTGGTGGTTTCTCTTGCTGTGCAAAAGCTTTTTAATAAGATGAGATCCCAGTTATTGATTCTTTGGGATAGTTCCCGTGCGGTTGAGTTTTTATTCATAAAGTCTTTGCCTACACCAATGTCTTCAAGGGTTTTACCTATCCTACCTTCCAGCAGATTTAATGTTTCTGTTTTAATATTTAGATCTCTGATCCATTTTGAATTTAGTTTAGTGCATGGTGAAAGATATGGATCTAGTTTTAATCTTCGGCATGTGTAGAGCCAGTTTTTCCAGCACCATTTATTAAAGAGGCTATCTTTCTTCCAGTGAATGTGTTTGGCACCTTTGTCAAAGATAAGGTGGCTTAGTATGTCTGGGGTTGTTTCAGCATCTTCTAATCTGTTCCATTGATCTTCAGGTCTGTCTTTTTGCCAGTACCACACTGTTTTTATCACAGTAGCTTTATAGTATAATTTCAAGTCGGGGATTGTGATGCCCCCTGCCTTGCCTTTGTTGTCCAGAATTGCCTTTGCTATTCTAGGTCTCTTCTGATTCCAAATGAATTTTAGGATTGTTTTCTCTAATTCTGTGAGATATGCTGTTGGAATTTTGATTGGAATTGCATTAAATCTGTATAACAATTTTGGAAGTATGGCCATTTTCACTATATTGGTTCTTCCTATCCAGGAGCAAGGGATATCTTTCCATTTTCTGATATCCTCTTCAATCTCCTTTTTCATAGTACTGTAGTTTTCAGTATAGAGGTCTTTTACATCCTTCGTGAGGTTGATTCCTAGGTATTTCATTTTTTTGGATGTTATTGTGAAAGGTATTGTTTCCCTAATTTCTCTTTCAGTAAGTTTGTTATTTGTGTACAGGAAGGCTATTGACTTTTGAGTATTGACTTTGTATCCAGCTACACTACTGAATTTGCTTATTAAATCTAGCAGTTTTTTAGTGGAGTTTTTGGGATCTTCTGTGTAGAGTATCATGTCATCTGCAAATAATGATAATTTAACTTCTTCCTTTCCAATCATTATTCCTTTTATTTCTTTCTCTTGTCTAATTGCTCTGGCTAAAGTTTCCAGAACTATGTTGAATAAGAGTGGGGACAGTGGACATCCTTGTCTTGTTCCTGATTTTAGAGGGAAGGCTTTCAGTTTTTGGCCATTTAGTATAATATTGGCTGTTGGTTTGTCATAGATAGCTTTTACCAGATTGAGATAAAGACCCTCTATTCCAATTTTCTGTAGGGTTTTTATCATGAAAAGGTGCTGGACTTTGTCAAAAGCTTTTTCTGCATCTATTGAGATGATCATGTGATTTTTGTCTTTGGTTCTGTTAATATGCTGTATTACATTTATTGATTTACGTATGTTGAACCATCCCTGCATCCCTGGGATGAATCCAACTTGGTCATGGTGTATAATCTTCTTGATGATTTGTTGGATTCTGTTTGCCAGTATCTTATTAAGGATTTTTGCATCTATGTTCATTAGGGAGATTGGCCTGTAGTTCTCTTTCTTAGTTGGGTCCTTCTCTGATTTTGGTATCAGGGTAATGCTTGCTTCCAGGAATGAATTTGGGAGTATTGCTTCCCTTTCAATTTCATTGAAAAGTTTGAGAAGTAGGGGCGTTAGGTCTTCTCTAAATTTCTTGTAGAATTCGGCAGTGAATCCATCAGGGCCTGGACTTTTCTTTGTTGGGAGGTTTTTAATTACATCTTCAATTTCATTGGTTGATATTGGTTTATTTAGGATTTTTAAATCTTCTTGATTTAGCTTTGGTAATTCATACGAATCTAGTAATCTGTCCATTTCTTCTGCATTTTCCATTTTAGTAGAATATAAATTTTCAAAATAGGTATAGATGATCTTCTGGATTTCTGCAGGGTCCGTCGTGATATCACCCTTTTCATTTTCAATTTCATGGATTTGAGTCTTTTCTTTTCTTTTTTTAATAAGGTTGGATAAGGGTTTGTCAATCTCATTTATTCTTTCAAAGAACCAACTTTTTGCTTCATTGATTCTTTGTATTGTTTTTTTATTCTCCAATACGTTAATTTCTGCTCTGATCTTTATAATTTCCTCCCTTGTACGGGCTTTTGGCTTAACCTGCTCTTCTTTTTCTAGAAGCTCGAGGTTCACCCTTAAGTTGTTTATTTGCGCTTGCTCTATTTTCCTGATATAAGTGTTTAATGCTATAAATTTCCCTCTTAGGACTGCTTTCATTGTATCCCATAAGTTCCGGTATGTTGTACTGTCATTATCATTCAGTTGTAGAAAGTGACTAATTTCTTCTTTAATTTCATCTGTGACCCATTGGTTGTTCAGGAGGATGCTGTTTAATTTCCATGTGTTTAGGGAGTTTTTGTAATTTCTTTTGCCATTGATTTCCAGTTTCATTGCACTATGGTCTGATAATATGCATGGGATAATTTCAATTCCTTTGCATTTACTTAAGCAGGTTTTATGAGCTAGTATGTGGTCTATTTTGGAGAACGTCCCATGTGCAGCTGAGAAAAATGTGTATTCTGATGTTGTGGGATGGAACACTCTGTAGACATCTACTAAGTCCATTTGTTCAAAAGTTTGGTTCAGTTCTACTATTTCATTATTGATTTTCTGTCCAGTTGATCTATCTTTTTGTGACAGTGGAGTATTGAGATCTCCCAATATAATTGTATTAGTGCTTATTTGATTTTTCATGTCCTTTAGTACTTGTTTTATATAGCTGGGTGCATTGGTATTTGACGCATATATATTTATGATCGTTATCTCTTCCTCTTGGATTGTTCCCTTTACAAGGATGTAATGACCGTCTTTATCTCTCTGAATCCTTCTTGGCTTGAAGTTCACTTTGTCTGCAAAAAGAATAGCTACCCCTGCTTTTTTCTGGGTTCCTGTGGCATGGAGTATTGTTTTCCATCCTTTGACTTTCAGTCTATGAATTTCTTTCTGAATTAAATGTGTTTCTTGTATACAGCATACTGTTGGATCTTGCTTCTTGATCCATTTCGCCAGTCTGTGCCTTTTGATTGGTGAATTGAGACCGTTAACATTGATGGTTAAAACTGATATGTATTGACTTGTCATGATATTTTCCTGTTGTTGGTTCCCACTCTTTGTTTTGCTGCTTTCTGGCTATTTAATTATTTGCCCTGCCTGGTGGATTCCTTCTGTTGGGGTTCCTATCTCTTTCTAGAATGTCCTTCAGAACATTTTGGAGTGCTGGTTTGGTGGTCATAAATTTTCTCAGATGTTCTTTGTCATGGAAGTATTTTATTTCTCTATCAATTTTGAAAGATAGTTTTGCAGGGTACATCAATCTGGGCTGAAAATTATTTTCCTTTAGAGCTTGCAATACATCATTCCAAGCTCTTCTTGAATTGAGGGTTTGTGCTGAAAAGTCAGCTGTGATTCTGATGGGTTTTCCTTCATAGGTGATTTGTCTCTTCTCCCTAACAGCTTTTAAGATTCTGCCCTTCTGTTGAATTTCTGGGATCTTGACTATAATATGTCTGGCTGAAGTTTTTTTTTGATCATGTCTAGTTGGTGTTCTAAAAGCTTCACTTATAGGGGTGTCAAATTCCTTTTCTCTTCCAGGAAAGTTCTCCCTGATTATGTCTTTGAACAAGGTTTTAATGTCGTTGATGCTATCTCCTGCTTTTTCATTTATTCCAATTATTCTTAAGTTGTTTATCTTTGAGTCATCTAGCAGCTGCTGAATTGATTTTTCATGGTCCCTTGCTATTTTTAAGAATTTTTCCATTTCATGATCACTAATTGCAAGCCTGTCTTCTATATCTGAGATCCTGTCCTCGCATTGGCTTATTCTGCTACAAATACTTTCAATGGAATTTTTTATCTCTTGGATATCTGCTTGAATCTGCCTTATGGATTCCATTTCTTTCCTATGCTGAGCATTCATGGTTTCTATAGTTTTCTTAAGTTCATCTATTTTTTTGTCTGTATCAGCTATAGTGTCCTTAAGCATGATCTTCATTGTAGACATTATCTCTGCAGTTATCTGTGAGATTATTTCTGTTTTAATTTTTTCCAGAACCTCATTCAGTTGCTTTGTTGTTACCACTTCAGATAGGCCAGGTGGGTGGCTTTCAGATTGTCCCACCTCATTGCTCCCTAGGTTTGCCTTTGGTGAATTGGATGTGTGGGGTTGCATCTTGTTTAAGTGTCGTCTCATTTTTTCTTTCTTTAATTCTTGGGGTGATGTTTGCAAATTACCTATAGTAGGTTACTTTATTGCTAGTGTTTAAGATCTTTAGAAGATGACTACTTCTCTGCAGTATCTTCCAAGTGGAGCTTGCTTTTAGGTTTTGAGCTTTCTGCCAGATCCTACCTCTTCAATTCGTTGGGTATGCGAAGTTGCTACCTGTTTGGCCCAGTCCTTGATTCTTTGGTACTGTGCCACTGTATTTTCTGTGTCCCTTAGTCAATCTCAATCATGAAATATCAGGAAGGAAAGATGTTTAGAACAATTATTTCACATTTGGCTATAATGTTAACTAA
Source organism: Erethizon dorsatum (assembly GCA_028451465.1). Classification (NCBI taxonomy): domain Eukaryota; kingdom Metazoa; phylum Chordata; class Mammalia; order Rodentia; family Erethizontidae; genus Erethizon; species Erethizon dorsatum. The sequence goes on from CM051831.1 coordinate 29,836,927, forward strand.
AGCATCAAACACAGCCTAGAAAATGACAGACTGAGCTAACCAGTTATTTACCACTTTTAGCTGTATAGAGTTGCGGTTATATAACAAAATCTAAAACACACCAGAAAAATTATATGCAGTATACAAGTCCTGTGTATGTCAATTTTTTCCTGAGGAGTTTAAATTTAAAATGAGTTAAGGAGGAAATAGAGTATTGGGAGAAGAGGAAGGAATTAGATGTAAGGTTAGAGGACCAAGAGGGATCCCACTAAAATTGGGACACTAGTGCAGAGGGACAGGTGGTAAAAAGAGAAGGAAGGGATAAAAGGAAGAACAGATCACAACCACAATCACAAAGAAGTTAGAGGCGCTGTTTACACTCATATAAAAAACCAGAGAGAATAATGAAGGAAAGAGCAAATACACATACAGAAACAAAAACGAAGATAAAAACAATAAAACAGACAGATCAAAAATAAAACCCCACCAAAAAACAAAACAAAACAAAACAAAAACAAAAAAACCCTTCGCCAGAACAAAAAACAAATCAGTGAGAAAAAAAAAATAAAAAATAAAAATAAAAATAAAAATAAAAAAATAAAAAGAATCAGTTCCAGGTGTTGACTCTGCTGTAGGCAGGTACCCTGTGGTGACAGAGTCCTGTTCTGTGCAGGTCCGTCCCAGTAAGCCAGGAGCGCCCTCTGGCGGGCGGTGAGCAGAGGCGCGTACTTTCAGGCAGAGACCAGTCTAGCTCGCCTCCGCTCTCAGCGCCCTTTCATGATCCCTGGGCCTGAGAGGCTCAGCGTGCTGTCCGGAGCGCGGGTTCCCTGACTGGTTCCCGCCGCTCTGGTTTTTCGCCACGCCCCCCACAATGGCGCCGGGCCAGTCGCTCTCTGGTGCAGGACAGGTGTGGCTGAGAGTCCAGTCTCATTCGCCTGCTGACCTCAGCACACTTTCGTGGGCCTGAGAGGCCCCGTGCTGCCCTGTCCGGAGCACAAGTTCCCAGAGCAGTTTTCGAGCCGCTCTGAGTTTCGCCACACTCCCCACAATGGCGCCCGGCCGGTCGCTCTCTGGCGCGGGGCAGCTGTGGCTGAGAGATACTCACCGCCGGTCAGCGCCGTTCTCCGCCTCTCCCCTGCCCCGCCGCTGTCTCAGGATCCTCCGTGGGGGCTCCCTGGGCACCAGCTGCCACCGTGTGTCCGTAGAATTGAGCCTCCGCGGCACTGCAACTCCCGGGATAGTAGAAGGTGCGCGCGCGCGGTCTGCTCCTTCTTTCCTTCTTCTTTGTTGGAAGTCACCCGTCACTGGTGCCGGGGGTCCCAGATTGCGCTTCAGATCTTCTCTGGGTTTCGGGGAGGCATCTCCCCCCCTCCTGCACTTTCTGGGTCGCTATATTCCCGTGTTCCAATGGTCACTTTTAGAGAGAGTTTCGCTGCCTGCTTCTTACTCATCCGCCATCTTGAGGTCCTCCCCTCCTGAACTTTTGACACAGACCCTGCTTCATGTCAACCCGACTCTCAGTCCCAGTGAAGTCAACATCCTCAGGGCAGGTCTTGCGGCCTCTCTTGGCCTCTGGGACCCACAGGTCCTATGCTCCCCTTCTCACCACATGGGCAGATGAGCAAGCCTATAATTCTGGAGGATGGAGGAAGACAGACGGCACAGGCTTGGTGGCTCCAGGAGCACAAAGTTCCTCACTGCTCTTGTCCTTTCTCTGCACTGTGATGCTGTGGACAAGCAGGGCAGGACTCACCCCAACTTGCAGGAGGCCCAAGGTAGAGCTGGCTTTCCTCTCTCCCCACTTGGCCTTTGAAAGGAGCTGACTGAGCATCTCCCCCAGATAGGAATTCTCACCAACTGTCACTTTCATCAGGCCATGCCCAGTGCTTTCATAAGCTCCCCACCATCTACGGTCCAAGACTCTTGGCTTGGCACTGGGGCTACTGACAGTATACCCCCAGCCCCTCTTCTGGCTGTTCCTTTTTCTCACTAACACCAAGCACAGCCCCACTGATTTTCTTGCTATTTCTCACACCCGATTTGTACATCCATGCCACCAAGGCTTGGTGTGGGCCGATCCCCACCTCTGTAGAACCTTGCCTGACCTTGACCTTCTTCATATACAATGGTCTGTCCTCACTCTGGCTCCAAAATGATGCCAGGAAAAACAACAACAACAAACAAACAAACAAAAAAAACAGTAATAACACACATATGGAAAAATGGCTCTTGAGACTGCAGCTTTCTCCTTTGACAGATAAGAATGCTGAACTCTGGACAGAAGCAGTGATCGCCCAGAGTTACAGCTGGCAAACGAGAGCTGGCACTCAGACCCCTGTGCCTAACCTCCAAGCTCAGGTCTCAGACATCCGCCATGACTCTTCTTTCACTTCTGGAGAGGGAGAGAATTCTAGACCACACATCATGAGGACCTGGCTCTTGACAAAGTGTCTTGGCACATGCTGTTCCCTCTTTCCAGAGTGTTTGTCTTCTCCTACATCTAAGGAAAAACCTTCTAGACCTTCGTTGGCCTGTAATCAAGTCGGATCAACTCCACTCCTCAAGACCAGCTATGTAATTTGGGGCTCCCATGCAAAATGCAAACATGGTGCCCCTTGTTCATAAAGGATAAAAAAATTTAAAATGATGACTGCAAAACATTAAGCTCCAAGCATATGTGTAAAGGCTATAAGGTTCAGAGTAGGTAATTAGGTAATTTCAAGAACAAAAGACATATGCCTGTTTAGATCCAGATTTTCTGATACTTAAAATTTTTTTAAAACGTATAGAGCTGGTGAGATGGCTCAGTGGTGTAAGCACCTGCCGGGCAAGCGCGAGGTCCTGAGTTCGATTCCCAGTACCCACATACGAAAAAAGGGCGGGTGATATCACTCAGTGGCACGAGCGCGTGCGAGGTCCTGAGGTCTACTCCTGGTACCCACAAAAAAAAAAAAAAAACCTTATAATTCTTCTTCAAAACAAATAAATGACTGAATACTATCATTGCCTTAATTGTGTACTCCCGAATTCATAAGTTGAACCCCTAGCCCCAGTACCTCAGAAAGTGATTGTATTTGGAGACAGGGCCTTTCAAGGGGTAACTGAGTTAAAATGAAGGCTTAATCTGATTTGTGTCCTTATAAGAAAGAGGAGGTGAGGACACACACACACACACACACACACACACACATGGAGAGAGAGAGAGACAGAGACAGAGAGACAGAGAGAGAGACAGAAAGAGAGAGGGAGAAATCACATAGAGACTCTGGGAGAAAACAGTCACCTTCAACACCTTCTAGTCAAGGAGAGGCCTGATCCCTCCTTCACAGCCCTCAGAAGACACGAAGTTCTCCAACTTCCAGCCTTCAGAACTATGAGACAATAAATTTCAGTTTCCAGTTGCCCAGTCTGCAGTGCTTGGTAAGGCTGCCCCAGCAAATCAATTCAAATGCTTAAAGGGGAAAATATAATTCATGACAAATTATAAAGTTTAAGAGCTGATGGATACCAGAAAAAGTCAGAAAATATAGAAAAATAGCGTAATGTACATCCTTTCATGACCTACCTGGCCATATTTCTGTATTACTTTATTTCCCATACACTTTTGGCTATGTATTCTTCATATGTGACAATGGTTTTAGAATATTATTTTCTGTTGAGCAAAGAGACAGATAATTCAACTTCTCTCATAACACACTTGATCAAATTTTTTATTTTTCTAATACTGAGAGATTTGTGATTGACAACTTGTCATTTGTAATATCATGTACATTTTTAGAATTGCTACCAAATTTAGGATCACCTCCATCAAGACTCTTCCACCTAAAAGCTAAAAAGTGTCAAAACATTTCCATTTTTTAATGTAGGGATTTAACTTAGATGCTCTATGAATTGCTAGTCCTTACTACCAGTTGGCCATCATGTCCTCAGTACAACGTTCTATTATCTTTGTTGATGTTCATGTTTAATGAAGGCTCAAAAAAGAAAACTTTCCCAATGTGACCAATATATTTCATTCTTGTTTTTATTTTTTTTTAATATGTGGGTACAGGGAGTCAAACTCAGGACCTCACGCCTGCCAGGCAGACACTTATGCCACTGAGCTATCTCACCACCCCTAAATTTTTTAATAATTCAAGAATCTAGTCATTCCTTCTGTAGGAAATGTGTCATTTCTATTGGAAATTTATCTCATCCTCTTAATGAATTAACACTTTCAGTGTGATCTGAAATTTCTTGGTTATAATTTGTTTCTTGAGATCAGATTAATTTTAATCTTATTTGTACAACATTTTAAGTCCATGTGACCATGCGAATGCATTGCCATGGTGTACCCCAGCTGTGGAAGAGCTGGAACCTGAGACTGAAGCTTCATTAGTGTTGTGTATGTCAGCCCTGGTCAAGGCTGGAGGCTGGATCCTGAAGAACCAAACCGCAGGACTCCCAGCTGTCCACCTCCTTTTCCTTAGCAAGCAGCATCCACTCTTCACACCCAGGTTGCAGCAAAATCCTGTGAGCATAGAATGCAATGATAAACATTTTCCATGATTGTGTATAGAGAAAGAGAGAAGCAGTTTCCTTAAATCAAAATGAAATAGGTTCTGGAGTCATCGTCTACTCATCTGGTCTAACAAATCCACTGATTCTGAGTGTAAGGTTTATTTATTTGTCTTTCCAGAAATTTAGTCTTGAAGAGTTAGTTTCCCTATCGTCTGGTTCCCCATAGAGCCTCTGCATTCCCATGGGGCGAGAGCCGGCATTGTTAGAGGTGGGCGCAATGGACTTGCCTTGCCCATGGTGGCTGTGTGTGGGCCCTGGAGCCACAGCAAGGATGTGACACTGGGTCCGTGCTGTAGAGGCTGAGCACCCGGCACCCATGAATACACTAACTCCTGGCTCTTTCCTGTCTTCATCTTTCACATGGGGGACAAATGCCTCATCACTCAGGGTAGTTCCAGAGCATTAAATGAGCTGCCACAGACAAAGTGCTTAGTAAAGAGCCTAGGCTTGGGCTTTGTAAGTGACCACTACAGAATCACTACTGCGTTTCTTTAGGGTCTCATCAAGAGTATCAGGGGAAATGGGTGGTGGGTGGGTGCAGGTGGGAAGGCTCTGTCCTCATAGAGTCTACATCCAACTCCTTCCCTGGGGGCTTGACAGGGAGCTGCATGCTAATCCTCTGGCCGGGGGGACATCCATAACTCTTGTCGCCTGCTTCCCCTCACAGAGGACTTCTTACCTGCAACTCAAGCTCCTTCGTGGTGGAATGTGTTAGGCGGCTTTACCAGGCTCCAAGGCCAACTTAGCAAACACCTGTTTAGTACTCACACAGGCTCAGCTACAGTTCGCAGGCCATCCCTGACTGGCAAAGGCTTGGTGCAAACCTGGGTCCAGTGTAGCCCAGTGCCAACCACAGACAGAACCCCCACACACACATCTTCCAAGAAGCCTCCCCAGATATCATGCTCAGACCTTGAAGCCTCTCACACCCTATATCTCCTCTCACCTGGGACTCAGCTTATGCAAGATCTATCCCCTATCATCGTGTATAACACGTTTTTGAGATTGTGTGCCCAAATCAGATGTTCAAAAGTCTATTCAGTCTTACATGGCATAAGGCTGTATTTTCCCAGGGAAATTGTAAAATTGTAATTATACCCAAGTTTATGCACAAACTTCACAAAATCATACTCATACGTTTATTTCTGCTTCCACTGAACATTCGCTCACTCAAAAGATGCTTGCAGAACACCTCTTAGATAGAAGGGCCCAGTGTAGGTTTCTGGGGTAAATCTGTCATGCAAGCTAATAACCTTAGGAGACAGGCAATAAAAAGCCAGGTGAAAAGTGAGCCATTCTGTTAGATGATGGTAAGGGCGGTGGCAAGGGGAATTTGGAAAGAGAAAAAGCAGAGCCAAGTACAAAGCCCCCAGGATGCAGGTGGAGGGTGAGATGCAGGTTGCATTTTCAAACAGAAGGATCAGGCAAAGCCTTACTGGTATGCAGAGGTGTGAGCAGCAACTTGGAAAAGAGGCGAGGCCATGAGCCACGTGGAAATCCCAGGGATGAGCACCATGGATAGAAAGCCCCAAGGCGAAAGAATATCTGCACTCACAGAACGGTCCCTCAGCATAATTCTGTTGGACATCTGACTGGGGTGTCTTTGGTCTTCCTCGGTCAGGCGTGCTGAAGAATCCCTGTGTTTACCTCGTTTGTATTACGTGTATGAGATCTGTGTTTTCCCCCCCAACTTTGCACTGGATTTTACAAAAATAAGTTAAATGTGCAAAATAACAGCACATACCCTATGTTGGAGGTAGAGGGGCCACTGTGTGGAGACCAAAGTGTCATCAGGCACTCTGCCCACAAGGAAGCTGCAGAGTTTTGTCTCTGAGGCGTGGGAGCTCCAGTGTGGCACTCAGCAGGGTGTCGAGGTGCCGGGGCTTAGTGTCCAACCTGCATGCTGCACATGTGGAGGCTGATGAGTGGAGGACCCTAGCAGTGCTGGGCAGGACCCCAGGGTGGAGTGGGCAGGCAGGAAGTGCTGACAGGAAAGAGCCACACCCATAGCTTTCCTCTCTGAGCCTGAGAAGGCTTTCCTGTCATTGAACGAGAAAGCAGACATCTCCCCCAGGCAGCTGTGTGCAGGGGGCCAAAGAGCTGAGCAGTGGGGTTCTCGGGAGGGCAAGGTGTCCAGGAGGTGCTGCTGGAGGGCCTGCGACACGCTCCCTGACCTCCCTAGCCAGGGGCCTTCTGGGCACTGGATGTGCATGGCTTTGTCATCTACCAGCGTATTCTGTGCAGTCGCGCTGCAGTTCCCAAGACTTTGGGACAGGCTGTGGGACATGTGGGCATCTGGGCCATCAAGCCTGGGAATTGGGGAGGGGGCGCCTGGGCTAGCAAGTGACCCAGCCCAGTCATAAATGCCATGCTCTTAGGAACACGCAGGAGTATTTTATTGTTTCATTGAAAGCTGATTCCCTGGTGCAGCTGTTCTGCCCATGAATTCCAGGGGGCAGGGACAGGCGAGTGGGGGAGGAGGGGAGCCAGAGGGAAGTGGGGAGCAAGCAGCCCTGCTTGTCCAGGCTGTGAGATCTTGTTACTGGGGTTTTGGGAAAATTGGATGTGGCTCCAGGGTTCTAGTCTTTCTTGCCCCACACACCAGGGCGCTGGCTCCGCTAACGGCCATCGAGACACAAGGGCCTGTGTGTTTATTTCCCCAACGGCCGTGAAAACGGCTTCAGAGCCAACCTGACAGAGTCCCTTTTCCAAAAGGGAAAAAAAAATGTTTTTAAAAAAGTCTTTGTTTGGAGAGTAGAACCTGTGATGTGTTAGAAGTGACAGGTTGGACCTGCTGCGGCCAGCCCCGCCCCCGTGGGCTTTGCGTAAGTTTTCCTGCCAGCTGGTCTGTCCCTCCAGTGCACTCTTTCTGTCAGGTGGCATAAAGGTCACCTCCTCAGGATGCTTTCCTGACCACCAGCATAGAGTGGCCAACAGGGACTCTGTCATCAGCCTGCTGACCTCTGTCTTAAGCTTCTCCCAGGACTCACTGGGACTGTATTTTCTGTACATACCTACCAGGACCTAGAAGTGCATCCAGTTCATGCGGCAAGTGTATTTTATTATGTTGAGTAAATATCCCAGCTACATGGAAGACTGAGGCAGGAGGATCACAATTTCAAGTCTAATCCTGGACTAATTAGGGAGACTCTACCTCAAAATAAAAACCAAAAAGGGCTAGGGATGTAGCTCAGTGGTAGAGCACTTGCCTAACACGAGTAAGGCCCAGAGGTTAGCCCCCAGCACTACACACACACACACACACGTGCACGTGTGCACATGCATGCACATACAAGACCTGGCTTGTGCTCCTTTATTTCTTTTGATGAAGAGATGGAGAAAATATAATGTTGTGGAGCAAAGGGGAAATTGAGGAGAGGAATCTGAATCAGCAAAGAAAAGTAATGCCAGCATTTTTTTTTTTTCCCTCAAGGATAACTTGTTCACAGATAACTGATCTTATCTCATCATGAGCCAGATGTGGTAACATGTGCCTGTAGTCCCAGCTACTAAGGAGGCTAGGGGGGACGATGACCTGAGCCTACAAATTCAAGACCAGCCTGGGCAATAAGGGGAAACCCAGTCTCAAGGGAAAGGGAAAAAAACCCATTGTTTCTTCTGGGCAACTTGGAGACACTGCAACAGTCTTCTAACATCTTTGACCTCAGTGTTTTATTCTTTTGCAAATGACACCCCTACTCCATCCACTCCTGAAATCACTTTCTCTTTTTTTCTTTTTCTTTTTTTTTTTTTTTTTTTTGGTACCAGGAATCGAACTCACATCCTCACACTTGCCAGGCAGGCACTGTGCCACTGAGCTATATTCCCGTCTGAAATCCTTTTCTCATCTAAAATATTGTCCTACAGCCTAATAAACTTGCTTCTCTCTTCTCCTCTAGAAAATGTTGTCATTTTATTGTCATAGAATTTGTTGTTATTTCGTTTACATTGTAAAAACCAAAAAGAAAACTCTTCTTGTCTCTTCCAAGAGCTCTAGAGTCTCCTAGAGCTGAGATTAACTATGTGAACTTGAATGAGTCATTTCTCTTATTTGGGCTTCAGTTTCCTATAAAGGGTAGAGATGATGCTGAGTGGTATCAGGTCCATGGCAGCTCTGGGACTTATGAGTGTGGGATGCCACACCAGGAGGAAATTCAATTCTAAAAGTGCAATATACGTTCTAAAATCATATAGGTGAGCCACATCCCACCTCCTGTCCCAGTGGCATGAGCTATCAGCTGAAGTGGCCATTGGATACAGGAATGATCTTTCCATGGTTAGAAAAGTGCTTCTGTGCAGATATCAGCCTGTCACAGTGCTCCAGTGGAAATCTCCATGAGGTCACAGTAACCAAGCAGGCAAGGGAAGCAAGAGCCCTGTGCCATGTCCACACACTTAGAGTTTTGCTGAGGGTTAACCCTGTTTGCTCATGCAAGCCTTCCATTTCCCTCTAATAAATTAGCATTCAGAAGCCTGTTGTGACTCAGGCAGGCACTGGGCCATGCATGATGATGATAAAGATGAAGAGTGAGAGCCTGCCCTTGAGGAACTTCCTATTTCATAGACCCATAGTGCAGAAAATCACAAGGTGCATATGCCAAAAAGCTATAAAAAGCATATTTAGTTATTTCTTCTAAAAGCCTGGAGATAAAACCAGACTTACCAATGATCAACAATTAAAATATCTTTATATTACTAATGAGTTTATAGTCATTACTCAAATTACATTTCTCTTTCAAATACTAGTAATATTCAAAGCTAAGCTGTTGATTACTAGCCCTCTCCCCATTCCCATCCTTTCACAGTTTTACCCACTTCTAGAAATGATACCTCCTGCTATAGTTTGGGCCTAAAATGTCCCCAAGGGACCATGAATTAAATAAAGGAATGGCCCCCAGCCTGTGGTGTTTTGGGAGGTGGTGAAACATTGAAGAGATGGGGCCTCACTGGAAAAAGTTAGGTCATTATGGCATTCCCTTGAAGGAGATACTGGACTCACTACCCTTTCCTCTCTTCATTGCTTCCTGGCCACCAGGAGGTGAGCAGGCCTCTTCCACCATGTGCTTCCCACCATGATATACTGGCCTATCCTAGGCTCAAGGCAATAGGACCATGTGACCATGGACTGAAACCTCTGAAACCATGAGCCAAAATAAACCCTTCCTCCTTTTAATTTGATTATCTCAGGTGACTTGTCACAGTGCTAGAAAACTAATTAACACACCTTCATTCACCTAGTTTTATACCGTATCTTATGGACTGTAAATCCTGTAACTCGGCTCTCATAATATATACAGCTCACCACCCCTACCATCACTATCCAAGTGCAAGGCCTTAGCACCTCTGACTTGTACTCTTGCAAAATTGTCATGACTGATCTTCCTTCTTTCATTCTTTCTCCTTCTCTATATTCAGTTCTAACCAGCAGGCAGAAATATCCTGTTCAGGGCTGGGGATATAGCTCAGCGGCACAGTGCTTGCCTGGCAAGTGCAAGGCCCTGAGTTCTACCAAAAAAAAAAGGTACCAAAAGGTACCCAAAAAAAGAAATATCCTTTTCAAACATCCACCACATTATGTTAATCCTCAATTTAAAACCGTCCAGTGGCTTCCCATCATATTTAAAATAAAGTTCACATTTCTCATTAGTTCCTGCCAAGCCCCAGATGACTTGGCCCTGTCTACCTCTCTCACCCTACTCAAGTCCTACTGGTAATATTCCTTTCCCTTGAATTCAACAAACATTTGTACCACTGGGATTTTGCACTTCTTCTGCACTGCCTAGTTTATTTGTTTCTTTACAACTTCCCTCCAGTAAGTTCACCCCCATGTGTAAAGGCACATAGATAATTGTCTACATGTCAGTTTACTGTTTGGGTATAAGAATTAAAATCGCATCATGTAGGCATCGCCTCTGCCTGTGACCTCCTGGCTCAGATCTTCCCATGGATCATTTCATGACTGTCCAGTCTGTGCTCAAACTCCACCTCTTCAGAAAGAACTTCCTTGACTTCCAGAGCTGAAATAGCCACCATCACTACTCCATCCTCAGCTTCTCCCCCATAGTGTCTTTCACTCTCTAACCCTTTATCTACTCTACTTTTCTTCACAGTGCTCACCACTTGTTTATGTGCTTATTTGTTGCAGATCATGAGCTGGCAAAGTGCAGAGGTCTTGGCTGTTTTGTGGGTACCACACACTACGTACTTTGAATGGTGCCTTGCTTTGAGCATCAGCGTACTAAATATTTGTGGCATGAATGCCTACGTGTCCACATTAATTCTCCTAATATTTTTAAATATCTTACTTCATAAACTGGTTATTGGATAAATGGGCAAAGCACAGCTCATACATTACTCTTAGAGTTCAGATAAAGTAAATTAAATCCATTACATCCTTAATAACAGTAAAATGATTCGACTTTGAGCAATTCACTTATCTTCTTTGAGCGTCTGTTTTTGTTCTTCAAAATGGGTAAGACCATCTCTTCTCCCCTCTCAATCTAAGAGGTAGGTCCTCTAAGTCTTTTCATTTTGCTAATAAGGAAATCGAGGGCTGGAAATGGTAAGTTAGCCTATGCTGTCTTACTGAGGGTGTTAGGCTCAAGTCCATCAATTCTGCCCAAGAATTATGGACAAATAAAGTTATTCTGCTGATAAGTTTTGAAACCAAGTCCATGAATTTGCGTCTTCAGCTGCTGTACGGTAGGAGGAGAGCCCCTTCCCGGGCCCGCTCTGTTCAGCCTACTCTAGGAAGCGCAGCATAGGACTTGTTTGTGCTGGGAACAGACGGAGCATGTGTGTCTCTGGCTTCCAGCTCACACCCCCATAGCCTTCTTGTCAGGCACAAATACACGGCTGTTACTGTCTTCTGTGCTGAAGTGCTTGAGGTCACCACAACAAGGACCTCAGCCAGGGTGTGGACACCCGAGGCCTCCAGGCTAACAGCTGTGTGGAGTCCTTTGCAGTTAGAAGATGACTCGGAAAAGAAAGAAAACCAAACTGACATCAAAGCCTATCTTGAAGACTGCTTGCCCCAAATGTGAGGACTCCCATGAGGAGTCAGGTCACTCTTCTGCTTGCGAGAAGAGCAGCCCACAGTGTGCCCGTCCGGGGGGCAACTTGTAGAATCCTACCTCTGCTCGGGAGCCACCTCTTGACTGATGGAGAAGAAAGCACACGTGCCTCTAGCTGGCTCTCAGACAGGGTCACTGTCAACTTCCGATGCGCATCAGCCTCTGGACATGCCAGCTATGTGGCCTTGGGCAACACCCCCATGTTTTGTATTAGGACTCCAGCAAAAAGATGAGGACAGTCAGATTAGGTGGTTTGAAAAGTGTATTTAGGTACACTCATCTGTGAAGAGTGCAGTCCAAGACCCCCAGGAGAGGACTGAAATGGCAAATAGAACCTAATCCTACATATGCTGTGTACACTTACCCATGATAAAATGTAACTTATAAATTAGGCACCATAAGAGAAGCACAATAACTAATAATAAAATAGAACAATTATAATAATAGACAGTAATAAAAATTATTTAAAACTTACAAATTATTCCCGGAATTTTCCATTTATTATTTTTGGACCATGGCTGGCTACGGGTAGCTGAGACTGCAGAAAGCAAGCCATGGATAGGGGACTGATGTACTATTTACAAAGGGGGGCCAGAGTCAGTGCTGTACCCCAGGGCTAGAACACCATGGCCCCATTATCCAAAGCCAGGACCTGGAAGGAGGTGAGTGACCCATTCCTCCTGAGTGCAGAATTTAAGGGAACGCCAAACAATTCAACAAGCAGATAAATAATACTCTAATGTGCTATCTTTTTCAAATTAAAATTTATGTAAAAAATAAAATCCATGCTGAACAACATATCAAATTTTTAAATAAAATCAAGATCTAAAAAATGCCATGCTGGGCCGGTGATATAGCTCAGCGGCATAAGCGCCTGCCTGGCAAGCACGAGGTCCTGAGTTCGACTCCCAGTACCCACATTAAAAAAAAAAAAAAGAAGTGAAAATTTTTATAATACATTCAGTTTGAGATATAATGAAATATTAACACTTCAAATGATGTGATTTTTGCTCTGCCTACTTTCCAGATCTGTAATATTTTTTCAGCTACTGTTCTAGAGGGAAAATAATGCTCCTAGAAACAGGAACTGTAGGAGCATTCAGTGTTCTCGTTGCCATGGACTCCAGTATTGCCAGGTGAGACCATGCAATTCTCACCCCTTAGCTCAAGGGGCAGGGAGGAGGAGCAGACTGGGAGGAGGTAGGGTGGTCGGATGGTTGAGACAGGCATTGGACTCCTGTGGGAAGGGGAGGAGCTGGAGCTTATCTGACCCTCCTCCATTGTCCTTTCCATTTCCTGCTGCTGTTCCGCATGGGCATGGATCCAGTGTAGGCATGGATTCTGGTCCTGTGGCCCGGCTGGGTCAGCACAGAGCAGGTGAAGAGTACATCTGAGGAGCAAACGGAAGCTCTACAGGACACTCTTGACCACAGTGTATTTTCTTAAAACTGGAAGACAGTAACTACATTTTGTAGTCTTTGCATGAGGGAAAATGGGGGAAATGCATGAGCATTACCTGAAATAGTCTGGCATCTGCAAAACTGGAGCACATTACAGCTGACATGGAAGGAAGTCACTCTCATGGTGACGAGAGGAAAGCAAAGGACTTCTGATTAGAGAGGGAGCAGGGATGAAACAGAGTCCTGTGACCACATGAGACCACCTAGGCAGGAGTGACCCAGAAGGGGTCTTTGCCTGCAGAGAAACTGAGTGGTGGGATGGAAGAAAATTGAACTCCCTGACCCTCAGTTTCCTCATCTGCAGAAAGAGTGTGATGGCAACAGAACAGTGCCTATCTTGGACACCATGAGGGCTAAGAGCAATAAAGCATGTGAAAGTATTTTGTAGACTGTGAAACATATTAATTTTGTGCTTGGGGTAGGAGGGCTGGTGCTTGTTTCATCCTCAAAACAGAAAACCACATAAAAGCTATGGGGACATATTGTCTTCTTTACTATGAAATCAGATGCAGAAAATATTTCCCTTAAGTTAGGATACCGAGTGGATTGTCCTTGTTTGACAGAATATTAAACATGCAGAAGTAAGGAATTAAGAGGTCCTAATACCAACTATATCCCTGTTCCCTCCGATATACTTCCCATTGTCTCTCAACTTCTTTAGATTCAAAATAAGGACTACAATACTTAGTAGAATGCTTTCTGCCTTGGAAAAGATGAAAAAAATCATCTCGGCAATTCAAGGTTTTGTCAGCCTGAGTGACCTGTCCCGAGGAGGAACATGTGGTGAATGGCAGAGTCCCTGAGAAATACAGAAGAATGCAGACACATCTAAAACATTTCAGAAATTGGAATGGCACATGGAATTATTTTCCAGAGCTTTTTCTCCTGGGGGTAAAATTAGTTGGAAAGATCCCATACTTGGAGTCCACTGGTGGAGCCCAGCACCAGGCCCCCTGGGTAGAACCAGCAGAAAGCAGAAACTGCATGGCCACCCACAGTCTATACATGAAAGATGGGACTTCCAGCTGCCGCGAGATCTTGAAGCCCCGCCACCGAGGGCCACAGGCACACCTGTGTGCAGTAATGGGCCAGTGTGCTTCAGGGCAACAGAGGCAGGCACACGGGCAGCAAGAAGTAGGGGAAGGAGACCCAGTCCCTTGAGTTTGAGTTTGACCCTGAGCCCGTCGCCTCACCCCTTGGCCACCATAACTCACCTGAACAATGAGGATTGGCAAGGGTAGGGGAACCCTAGACTAGATGTTCAAGGGAATCACCTGGGAGTTTCTAAAAATATTCAGTTTCCTGGGTTCCTTTTCCCCAAGATCTAGAGTCAGTGGACTTGGAGCACAACCTGGGAATCTGTATTTTTTACAAGTGCCTGTAAGGATTTTGAGGAATGGCCAACCTTGAGCCCATAGCTGAGGCAGTCTCCAAGGTCCTGCTGGCCTTGGCACTGCACCCTTTCACTCTGCGGGCTGGAGCTCCTGTGGATATGGAGCAGAAGTTCAGTGGAAGGGCAGGAGGGATACTGAGTTTCTCTGGCACAGGGACAGTGCAGCTGCGGTGGGTGAAAAGGCCAGATTTTTGTTCATTTGATCTTTTTAGCCTCTTCTCTGAGTCCTGGTAGTTTTTTATTGCTAACACTCTGCAGGGTTCATTACAGTGTCTTCACTCTTCCTGTGCTCCCGGTATCATCGTTTCTCACCCGTCCCCAGTAAAATCCAACCTTCATTGATCACATGACACTCAAAATCTTGTATACACCACCGGGGTATGCCGGGAATTCCACTGGGTTCTGAAAGCAACTTATAAGATCCTTGTGTCAAGCTATCTAGGCTCTTTCACAGATGACGAACAGGGGTCCCTGGAGGCTGTGGTTCACATGGATAGTGGTCCACTGATCAAGCAGAGATTGCAAGAGAGCTGGGGGTTATTGGGGAAGGACAAGAATGATAAAACAGAAGACAGGAAAGGTGACAGCAAAGTAAGGGGCTGCAGAGACCAGGGGTGGATTTGGATGCTGGCAGTGTGACATGGCCCCACTGAGAAGATAAGGGTGGACTGATGCTGCAGGCAGGAGCCCTGCAGTGGCATCGGGATGTGTTAAATACAAGGCACATGGTCATCAGGCTCTATCCTGCATTCAGGATGGGGGTCAGGGCCTCCAAGCAGCAGGCAGTTCTCAGGCCATGGCCTCTAGGCACTGGGGCCCAGACCTGGGCATAAGGATGGGTGCATTGTAGTCTCCGGGGCCTCCTCAGAAGGAGGATGGGTAGGAAGCTGGCATGAAGTGTTCTCCTTAGCCAGTCCAACCTTATGCCAACCACTGTGCCATGCTCTTTTATCCTGTATAGCAACATCCTGAAGTGACATGATCTCCATTTGATGGCAGAAGAAACTGAGGTCAAAAAGACCCAACAATGACAGAGCTCATGTTTGAATCCAAGTCTATGTGACTACAAAGCCTGTGCTCTTTGCCAGGAGGCTAATCAGAAACCAGGAGATGGGGGCTGGCCAGAAACTGGTCCCTGAGATGTGCCTCTAAGACTGGAGTCAGCAGTAGGTGAGGACTCTATGGGCACTCATGGGTTTCCTGAGCCCTGAACACCTTGGACATTGTTGGATACACAGAGACTGCGGTACTGGTTAGGGGCAGGAGGTCATGCCGTCTCCTTTTTCACCTCCTGCAGAATGTGCTCAGTGCCGTAGGCTTTGTGGGTAGCCAACAAGGACTGGATGAAGTTGGGACAGTGGTAAGGAAAAAGGAACAATAGAAGTGTCTGACCTCCCCAGTGTACAGATAAGAAAACTAAAGCCTAGGACCGCACAGGACTCCACCTGGCATCAGTCAGCAGCAGCCCAGAGTCTGCAGGGGAATTTCACAGTGAAGACAAGTGCAGTCTGGTAAGAAGCAAGGAATAATCCTGCTGGAAAAGTACGATCATTTTGCTGGGATAATGATGCTGGTGGGAGTTGATCAAGGTTTGAAGGGTGGAGAAGGACATGCCTGGCAGAGACAGAGATGTTTTGGGTTGGGGCAAGAAAAGCATGTGGGATAACATGGGGATGGAGGTGAGGAGAGGCCTGGGCTGGAGTCGGGCCAGCTCAGCTCCACGTTCCCAGCTCTCCCCAGGGAGCTGGGTGACTGTGGACCCATCCATGATTTGTCTGAGGCTCTGTGTCTGTGCCTGTACAAACCACTCCAGGCTGTAGTTTTGAGGCATAAGATCGACTGTGTGTGAAGCACCTGGCATGGTGCTTGGCATGCTCTAGGGCTCCAGAAACAGAGCTCTTCCTGAATGTTGCTGATGATACTAAGATGTCTGGTAGCCGAGGAGGAAAGAAGCGCAGGGATGCTGAGGGAGAGTTGACAGGAGGTTGCCTCACAGTCCAGCGGGACCATAAACATTGTCACAAAGGAGGGGGCTGCCCCACACAGAGCAAGAGGGGAGCCTAGCCCAGGGCTTGCAGCCAGCTTGCAGAGGTGGGCTTCACACTCTATGGGGACAGGGCTGACAGCACGGCCTGGGGCTGTGGTTCCTCCACGCTACACCAGGGCCCTGGGATATCCACCTGCCTAGGCTCCTTGGACAGTCTCCAGAATGCCAGGCAGCCAGACATGAGCTCATGTATTTACTGTAAGAAGCCGTACAGCTGGGATGGAGGGGGGTGGCCAAGGTGCAGGAACTCACGCTGCCTACCCCAAAGCAGTCCAGAGGGACTCAACTGGAGGCTGTGAAGCAAAGCGTGCAGGACCATAGGAGAGGACTTCAAGGAAAGAGCCCTGCTCCTTCCGCTGCCCTCTCTATTTCCTCTTCACTGGCCTGGCTGGCAGACCCCTGAATGAAGCTCCCGAGAATAGGCAGATGTTGGGGAAGACAGGGCACCTGGTCTGACAGGTACCACGTGAGCACGCAGGGTTGCTCTAGCTCCCCTTTCAGTGGCAGTCCCGACACCTTGGGCAATTGTGACTTCCCAAGAAAGGGTCCCAGCACAGGCAGGAGACTAACTCCCACCCCAGACTCCACCCCCAAGCCTGAGAAGAGAGCAGGACCAGGGATCGGCTGTGCCAGAGATTGGGTGTAAAGTGAAGTAAACCAAGTCAAGGCTGGTGACTTTGAAAGGCTTCAGAAGTCATTTAATCCAGGTGTCTCATGTCACAAACAGGGAAACTGAGGACCAGAGAAAAGTAAATTTCTCAAACAGCAGAAGTTAGTGGTTGTAGAAGGCTGAAAAATGGTCCCTCCAAAAGATATCCATACCCTAGTGCCTAGAGCCTGTCAATGTTACCTTAGTGAGGGGGGGGCAGGGCTTTGCAGATGTGAACTAATAAAGGATCTGGAGATGGGGAGATGATCCAAAAGGGCATTGAATGCCATCCGCTGCAATCCACTAAAGGCAACACCATGGAGAGAAGCGATATGAAGACAAAGAGAGAGAAGCTAACCTTGAAGATCGGACTGGATATGGCCGCCAACCACTGGACACAGAAAAAGACAAGGAGCCTATCATCCTTCTCCAGAGCTCGGCCAGTGCCCTGACTTCAGCCCGGCTAGACTGGCTGCAGACTTCTGGACCCCAGCACTGTGAGAACACATTCCTGTTTTTTCACGCTAGCAAGGTTCAGTGATTTCCTACAGCAGCCAGGGGAAGCACGTATAGGGTCTTAGCAGGCCCGGGCCCTACCTGGAGCTGTGATTTTTGTATCCTCACCCACTGGGCTGCTGAAAGGGAGGGATGTGGTGGCCTGGAAGGCAGGATCCCATTTTTTGCCATGAGCTTTACCAAGGATAATTGTAGAGACACTATCTAGGGGAACTGGAGGGGCCCCTGAGGGAGAAGCCACAGGAAACTAATAGGAAGCCTGCAGACATTCTGTCCAGCACGGGCAAAGAGAGGGCCAGGATAGAGGTAAAGCCCTAAAGCCCACCCCCTGTTCTTCACTGTGTTAACTGTTGTCTAAGCACAACTTGGGGTATTCACAGTTGGTGTCCCTGCTGTGTAATGCATAGCATTTGGGGTGTCTCTTTCAGCATCTCTGTGGCCTCAGAGGAGCTCCTGGGACTGATTAGGATGAAAGCGGTGTGGGGGAGGGGTTGTTCCCATGGGTTAGCTTTGCCTCCCTCCTGGCCAAGGTGCTGTGCAGCCAGTTAGCTTCTGTGGAGCTGGACAAGTCAAGGCCTGGGCCAGAGGATCTGCGGAAGGAACCCACAGCAGTCAGTCAGCCTGGGCACAGCTGAAGGGGCATAGGGGAGAATCAGAAGTGGGAAATCCAGCTGCCTCTGTAGCCCACCAACTGTGTGTCCTTGGGTAAGGTGCTTGGGCTCCGGGAGGCTGTGACAGTTCAAAAGCAAAGTGCACAAGATAGGGAGAAAGGGCTCTGCAGCTGCTCAGGTCGACTCCTGCGTTAGCTGCACAGGTTTTCCTAACCAGTTCCTGCTGCAGCCTGGTCCAGCCTGGGAAGTGGGAGGTGAGAGATCCCTGACAGGAAGGCACAGCTGGCTCCAGATCAGTGCAGCTCACTGGTGAAAAAAGCAGCACAAATATTCTCCTGGTGCACACACATCACACACACACACACACATACACACAAACAGCCTAACACAAACTTATTTCCAAGGAATTGGGGTGGAACAGCTCCATCTCCGGAGAGCTATCCATCTAACAGGGGACATAACTGTGTACATAGGGAATGACCTTATTAGAAAGCAACACATTCAGAAGTGCCAAGTGACACAGGCCAGGCTGAACAGGGAAGGCTTGGGGCCCGCACAGCTGGAGCGCAGGCGCAGAGCAGAGACACCCTGCCAAAGGGCACTCCAGGCTCTCCTGACTGCAAGGTCCGAGACCAGCCCCTGTGCCAGTTGGGGGACGGGAGCAGGGGGTGGTGTCTGGGAGATATGTCACTCATCTTGCTGAACACAAAGAACAATAAATGCATCTTTGGGAGCAGAAAAAGGACATCTTTGTGATCCCTGAACATGGAATGTCTAGGAGTACCAGGGGCAGTCACTGCAGTGAAAGGTCTCCACTGAATTTAGCCCTTGGCGAGTGGGATGGAGGAGGGTAGGGCCATGGGGAAGAGGATCCTCATTGCCCTAGAGCTCTGCCCTGGGGCCACCAAGCTCTGCATCACCTCCAGACCCTGTGGAGTCAGAGGCCCAACCTGAGAACGGGGCCTTGCTCATGACCGAGGACCCACATAGCAAAGGGAAGGCCCAGCCTCACAGAAGCATGGCTTAGATCCAGCCGCAGCAGCCGGAACAGCACCAGAGGACTGCTCCCTGATGGCAGGTGGACCCTGGAGCTTGCCCTGCTGTTTCAACAGTGGGGGAGTTGAATGTGAGGTATGGAAGTTGTAGTTAATCATGTTCCTCAGATCCTGACAAACTTGGCCGATGGCAGAGTACTCACTGGATTTATTTTGTTAATGTGTGTCTGTTGTATTTTTGACTCCAAGTTCTCTCACCCCCTCCTAACATGTTTGATATAAACCTTTCAATAGGAAGGTATTTTCTAAAATACTTCAGGAGTACGTGTGTATGTGTGTGTACGTGGTGTGTGTGCATATTTAATCCACATAAATGACATTGTGCTGTAGGATTTCTCTTCTTCCTCACCCTCCCTTCCCTCTTTCTCCTTCCCTTTTCTCCTCCCCTTTCCCCTTCCCCTTCTCTTTCTCCTTCTCCTTCTCCTCCTTCTCCTTCTCTTTCTTCTTCTATTTGGAATTATGTTTGTATCACCTGCCATATCTTTATAAGCCTTGGTTTTGACTGCCACTTCCTATTATTTCATGGGCGATTTGTCCCCTTGTCACTTACCCATGCCTCTGGGGTATGCACACATCTAGTCTGCACCCAAGTCCTGCTCCCTGATGACCAGGCTTTGAGTGATAGCTTCCAACATTCCCAGATTTACCTCCAGCACATCTGTGTCCATCTACAATCCTGCCAGCAGTGCACACAGCATTCTGCCTCCCGATCCTTACCAACAGCCTTGACAATTTGATGGGTTTAAAGGTTCGGGTTTTTATGGGAGTTACCAAGGTGGGTTCACATCTCCATCACTTACCAGCTAAGTGACCACAGAGAAGCAGATAAATCACATATCTGTGACTTGGTTTTGCCTCTAAATTATGGTAGTAATATAATTACCTTATGGAGGGGTTAAATGAATTAATAAAAAATGTGTATATTTAAGTGTTTAGTAATTACTAGAGTAATAGCAATAGTACTTGCTGCTGCAACTACTTGTCCTTCCTCAGTTAGTGAGGTGTACTGTCTCTTCGGAGACTTGCCAGTCAGTTGGGTTTTGCCTATAGCGGATCCCTCAAGTCATGTCTTTTTCCCATTGTTCCACTGGGTTTTCATGATTTTGTTGCTGATATGTGTTTTTGAACATTCTAGATACAAATGTTTTCCTTATTTTTTGTTACTGCAATATCTTCTCTCAGTCTGTTCTTGGTTTGTTAATTTTGATAATGGTATCTTTTGTTGAACAAAATTTCCCATAAAGGCAAATCTATCTTCCTTGTGGCTTATGCTTTTGGAGCATTTTTTGATAAATGCTTTTTCATCCCAAAGTTACAAATATTTTACCTATTTTTTATTAATAGTATCATTTGCTTTTCATATATAGATCATTAAGCTACAAAGTTCCCATTTATTTTTGGTAAGACAGTCATGCAGCTTTATCTTTCTCGACATAATTCTTTTCTTTATGATTTTGTAGTGATGCATACATATGTGTGGAAGGGAAATACAGTATGAATATTAATTTTTTAGCATTTAATTCTATTGCATTGGTGTCTTCGTCTATCACAGGGTTTAATTACTACATCCTATGGTTTGTATATGGCTTTAATGTTTCCCTGCCAAAGGTCCACATGTTGGCATGGTCCCAGAATGGCGGTGCTGGGAGATGGCATAGAATGTGTAAGAGGTAAGACATAGTAAGTGGTCCTTCTGTCACCGAAGGTCCTGCCCTGGGAAAGGAATTCTGGTCTCTGAGCTCTCACAGAATGAGTTAGTCTGGTCCCACTGAGCTCTCTTGCTTCCCACCTACTCTCCTCCCTCAAAAGGAGCCCCACCATGGGCCATGAGGTCCTCACCAAGGCCAGCTGACGGTGCCACCATGCCTTTGAATCTCTAGAACTGTGAGCTAAGTAGAGCTCTTGTCTTCATAAGTAGCCTGCTCAGGTATTTCATTATAGTGACAAAAAAAAAAAAAAAAAAAAAGCTGGTTAATCTATATTATGGGTTTGCAGAGTTTTCATCTTTTCCTACTAAGTTTGTTTTTCTTTTTTAAATGTACTTAGCAATATGTGGAGCTATATACTTTGACACACATTTTGCAATATGTGTGTTACATTTCTCCAAAAAAAAATCCTTACAAGCTAAAACTTGTGACTATAAAGAATCTATACATTACTTTGGGGAGAACTGACATCTTTATGATACAGGGTTATCCATTCATGAATAAGATAACATTTTTGTTTTTTTTAATTATTTCTTATTTTGAATTTTGAAGATCTTACATATCTTTAAAAAAGCTAACAGTATTTTTATTGTGTTTGAATAGCGTCTTGTTTATGTTTATATATTTCTAATTGGGCTTTTGCAGAAATAACGTTATACAGATTTTTATAAGTTGACATCACATGCGTAAGTGTTGGTAAACTCTCTTGTTAGTTCCTGTAGTCTGGCTGATGGTTCTATTAGTTTCTCTATGTGGATAATTGTATCATCTACCAATAACACAGTTTTTGTGTCAGCCCTTTCTATTGTTATTTTCATACTTATTTTTGTTGCCTTATTACATTGACCAGTAATTCTGGTAGAGGATGAGCTTCCTAATCCTAAAATCTGAAATTTGAAAAACTCCAAAATCTTAAACTTTTTGAGTGCCAGCATGATGTCACAAATTTGATGTTCAATGTATACAAACGTGGTTTCATGGAAAATTTATTTAAATTATTGTATACGGTTACCTTTATACTATCTGTAAGGCATATATGAAACATGGATAAATTTTGTGTTTACACTTAGGCCCATCCCCAAGATATCTCATTATACATGTGCAAATATTCTAAAATCTGTAACACTTCTGGTCTTATGGGTTTTAAATAAGAGATACAGATATTCCTGTACAGATATTCCTCATTTATCAACTTACCTGTTTAACCACTGTTTGGACTTCGTACTTGCATTTGGACTTAGGAAGCAGGAACACAAGTGGCAATGTGGTCTCATGGTGGATTTTTCTATAGTACTATACTGTAATTTTTGCTGTTTGTACTGTAGAGTACCGTACTATAGTTTTATGTTCTGTTATACATTACAGTACTGCATGTAAGAGTTATGCAAATAAAAGCAAAATCATCAAACTGGAGTTTTCTTTGACCATTTCTTAGTTCTCAATATTGTATATACTATATATGTCTTAGTTACTTTTCTTGTTGCTAAGAAGAAATACCCAATACCCAAAGTTAAAGGAGGAAAGGGTTTTTTTGGCTCACAATTTGTAGAGGTTTCAGTCCACAGTCAGCTGTCTCTAAGGCAGGGTGGCATGGCAGAGGGGTATCGCAGAGGAAAAACAGTCCATAGCATGGCAGGCAGAAGGCAGCAAGCAGCAGAAGGCAAGGTTGCCTTCTTTGTCTTTTTATATTCCATCCAGGCTAAAGCCTATTGATTGGTGCCACCCACACCCAGGTTGGGGCTTCCATTATCCACACCTACCCTTAATCCTAGCATCACACACTCTAATCAAGCATCACACAGCCTAGATCCATCCACCTCCGAAAAATCCCAACTATGAGCACATGAGGCTTTGGGGGAGACATCTAGACCCAAGCCATAACAATATATGACTCTTTATTTAGCAACCAATTCATTTAGTGACCTAGTCACAGTAATGGAACTTGGTCATTAAACAAGGAATGTCTGTACCATGGTAAAGAGTAGTGTGAATAGTGGGCATGCATTGTATTAAGCCTCAATTTAAACAGAGGATATCTAAAGTTCCTCTTGAAAATAACATTCGCTGTAGGATTTTAGTATATGTTCATAACCAAATAAAGAGATTTCTATCCTTAGTTGTGTGGGAAGCATTACTGCTTCCAAAAGTTGTTGAGACTTTTTAATGCCTTTTCTGTATCTATCAAGATAATTCTATTTTTTTCTCCTTTGGTCCATAAATTTAATGAAGTACTTTGAAAGAATTTTTATATTGTTAGTCTTTCTTAGAAATACTCACTTTGATGATGTACTTTGTTTGTTTGTTTGTCTGCTTGCTTGGTTGTTTATTTATGCTGGGGATTGAACCTAGGACTGCATGCACGCTAAACCTGCACCATACCATGGGGATAGAGCTCAGTCATGATGTGTTTTTTAAATACACAGTGGGTTCCATTCACAGACACTTTCTGTGGGGAGTCAGAGTAGGGATAATCACATACATGTTCAGAAATGAAAGGAATGTTTTGAGCTGCCATTTGCTCACTTTTGAATCAAGGTTATAGTAGCTTCATAAAAAGTATGACAGTTTTCTTTCTGTTTTTTTTTTCTGGAACAACTTGCATAAGATTAATTATATATATATATATATATATATATATATATATATATATATATATTTTTTTTTTTTTTTAATGCGGGTACTGGGAGTTGAACTCAGGACCTTGTGCTTACCAGGCAGGCACTTATACTGCTGAGCTATATCACCAGCCCTTATTTATGTACTGTTTGAAGTTTAATAGCACTCTCCTATATTTTTGTTTTGTTTTGTGCTTTGTCGGGATACATGAATTTGGGAAAGAACTAATATTTTAAGTTTTGAAATAATGATTAATTTTTCTTTTACTAGTTTTGCTTTACCGGAATCTTGTTAATCATGTACTCATCTTCAAATATTTTCCTACACTAGTCCTTGATAGTAATTTTATTCTTTTCAAAGCTCTATTGTGCCTCAGTGTTTTGCTCGTTGTACTTTCTTTCATTTTTCATTTGTATCTTCTCTCCTTTCCTTAAAATTTGGTGATCTTGCCAGTGATTTCTCAGATATATAAACTTTTTCACAGAACTTTTAGATTTGCCATTTTTTTCTACATTTTTATTTCTTTATGTTGTTGTTCTCCTCATTTCAATTTTATCTTTTCCTCTTAGTTCTCTGGGTTTATTCAACTGTAACTGCTCCTTTTCTAACTTTGTAAGGTCAGGCTTAGCTCATTTGTTTTTGTTCTTTCTTGCTTTGTGATAAATGTATTTAAAGCACTAAATCTCTCTCAAATAAGTTAGTTATGTCCCACAAATTTTGACTTATGGTGCTTTCATTTTGTTCATTTCTAAGTATTTCACACTTTTCCCTATGATTTCTTCTTTAACCAAAAGGTTATTCATTAGCATTCTTTTTAGTTTCCAAGCATATGGGACTTTTGAAAGCTATCCTTTTGTTATCAACTCCTAATTTTATAGCATTGTGGTCAGAAAGTGTACTCTGTGTGGCTTCCTTTGTCACCCAAATTCACTGTTGACTTTTGTGAATGTTCCATGTGTTCTTTTAAAGAATATGCATTCTATATTTATTAGGTGTGAAATATGTGTGTTCAGGCTTATTAATTGTGTAATTCAAATCTACCGTATCTTTCCTTTTCTTTTTTTGTTGCTTTAATTGATTAGTTTCATAGAGGAGTATGTTAAAATCACCAGCTACATGAAGTGATTTATCTACTTATTCCAAGATTTGTGTTTTGGTTTTTTAATTTATGTATTTCCAGACTTTATTATTAGGTGCATATATATTAGTAATCATTGTAGTGTCTGGCTAGTGTTCATTTTACTGGTACATAGTACCTCTCTTTTTTTCCTTTTGTTGAAGTTTACCTTAAAATCCATTTGCCTGGGAAAACTGACACCCTTGCTATGTTCTTTCGTATGTATTTTCTTTGTACATATTTTTTCTTAGTGTTTACTTTTGTATGCTGAATATGTACAAGGATATTTCTGACATAATGAGAAGGTTGTAAAAAATTACTATAATATACTCAAAAAGCCTCCACTCAGCTCGGGCAGTAGGATGCCAGCTCCCTGTATGTTTCTCCTGGACCTTGACACTTCCTTAGGCTCCAAAGGTTACCTGAATTTTGTTCTACATTTTATTCTCTTTTGCTTACATTTCTTTCACAGTCATATATCCCTAAACAGTCAATAATTCACTTTTTTATGCTTTTGATATTGTGCATATCTTTCTGTGACTTACTGTTTTTGTTGTTCAACATCATTTTAATGACTCGTTTCTAGTTACAATGATAATTCATTAATTTCCACCTTGGCTATTTTTCCACAATCACAATACAATTCATGTATACTATATACACAATATAATATATATTTATCTATGTTACTGTTTCTTTCTAGCCTTTGTTTTCCTTTTGCTGTTTTAGGCATTGCTGCCATGTTTCCTTACTCATACCTGCAAGAAATCTACGTGGGTTGAAAACTGCTGGTCTAACCAGTGCTTAGGCTGTGATTGCTGGGTATGCAATTCAAGATGATGAACATCTTCAAAATAATATGAATATTAGAATTTCTCACTCCATTTACTTTGATCTATCTTGCCTAAGTTGTATTGGTCTATATTTCATTTTGGAAAATTTTCTTGACTCTGTCTTCTGAATCACTATTTCTCTTTAGCTAATTTGCTGTTTAATCTATCCATTAAATTTACTTTTCATTACTATATTTTTCAGTTCGTAGATGTTCCATCTGATTCATTTGTAAAATCTAATTGTCTTCTTTTAGAATCTTTGGTCTTGCTAATTTTTCCAAGTCTTGTTTTTATTTCTTTAAGCATGGAAACCATTTTTTATGCTCTATAGATAAAGATTCCAATATCTAATGCATTTTTGAGATATCAATGATGTCTTTTCCTCTGTGGCTGGAGATTAATAAAGACAAAAGAAGCTGTTTGTTGCATGAGATTGTATCAGTGAAATGGGGCTATTTCTGGAATTAAATTGTAGCCATCAAGCTGGAGGGACAAATGCCAGGAAATAGGTTTAAGAAGAACCTCAACAGTCAAAGCCAGTGTCTTCTGCTCTTCTCTTTTCCTCTCTGAGATGTACATGGAAAAGCACAAAACGAGGATCTCATTTATGTCTCTGACCATTGGTCAGGGCTCTCTGGTCCTCTGAGAAACAATCATCTTTCTGAGCCTGAAAATGCTCCCTAAGTTTTTAACATTGCTGAAGAACCCAGAAAGACATGGGACTTGTACAGCCTGAGCTTGATTTCATTTTTCTATTTGCAGAGTCACACCTGGAAGAGGTTTGCCATTTTTGTGCTGGTTGCATCTTGCCACTGCTCATGGAGTTGTAATAGAGAAACATCACATGTCTGCCTCTGCCAACCAGGCTGCAGAAAGACTCAGGCTGGGAAAGAAAGGAGGATGCTTTAGGGGTAGTTAAGTCATAGTGGAAATTGTAAGTAAATCCTGTTTATTACCTGTCCGACAGTTATTTCTCCCTTGTCCTTCCTAAAAGAGCCCTGACATAGTCCAGCTTTCCAATTTTTCTTGAGGGGAGAACATGAGAGTTTCTTCATTCTTAACAAGGGATACAGGAAAGAATTTACCTCTGTTCTGCCACTGGACACTATTGTGTCTGGATGAGATGGCTGGAACTGCTGCAGCCAATTTGTGACCATGAAAGGAATTAACCTGAAGAAGAAGCCAACCCATGGATGGGAGGACAGAGTTTTGACATACCAAGCTGGCTTCAGCCTATGACTTCTTGTGCCTAAAATAAATCCTGTTATTGTTCAAAAATCTTCAGTCAGGGATATCTGTAAGTTGCAACCAAAACAACCTAACTGACTCAGAGGTAGAAGAAAAAACTTTAGAATTAGAGAGTCATAGAATGGAAGACAGCTAAGCAGACTACATAAGACCCCCAGAATTTCTAGGTAAGGAAATTGAGTCTGGGACCATGGTTTATTCCTCTTACTACCACTGATGCTAGATTTGGCCATGTGACTATTTTGGCCAAGAAAAGCCACTGTGAGAATTATATATATAATATATATATAATATATATTATTAATATAATATTATTATATAAATATATTGTATATTATATATAATACTTCATATATATATATATATAATATATATTTTTTTTCCCCTAAGCAGAACCTTAAAGAAATAATGCATGCCTTTACAACTGCTTTCTTCCACAAGAAAAAGCTGCTTCCTCAACCTGGTCCAAAAATAAAGACTGAACATAAACTAAAATAATTATTATTTTTTACAAAATAAAAACTGGTAGAGCAAAGCAGAGCCTCACTCTTCTTACCCTATGAAGCACAGGAAACATGGGTGAGAAATACATTTTTGAAAATGCAAGACACTAATCTGGGAAAGGGGAAGTTATTACTGCAGGGATGGTTTCACTACAGTGAAAGCTGATGCATACATGAAATGTAATTCTTAAATCACTGAGTTATTTACTCCTAGAACTAGTTTGAATTTGGTTTCTATAACGTAAAATGGTTTTTGCTAATATACTGTCTTATATTGTTCTCTTTTCATTTGTTAATGTTTCACCTCCCCCTTCAGAGGGGAAGGAGAGACGTCATTCTGTTTATTATTCATCCCAAGAGCCAAGATGGCGTGTGCTCACTACATGTCTGTATGTTATGACGTGGGCCTTGCCTCTATAGTCGAGCCATTCAACATGGAAGCAGAGGATGTAGCTTCCTGCCCTTCAGTTGTTCCACATTAGTTCCACATTGGTCAATTATGAAAACTCTACATTGCCACTTTTGCGTTTTTTCTCTACTGGACCTGACCTATCTGATTAAAATGAACAAACAACAGACATGTCTTCTCAAGCGATTTCGGGCCAAAGAGTTCTGCCAATGTGACCAGAGAAGTAAGAGAGATAACTTGCAGACAGATATCACCCAAGCTTCCTGGGCTTTTCTGAAGCACCAACCTCTGTATAAGGGGACCTGACAATTTACTAATTGTCAACTGAGGATGCTGTGTTGTGTTTTTCAAAGAGGAGTGAAGTTTTAGAACTGAAGAACTTCAAACCTCCTGTGAATAACAGATGAGGAAAGATGAGAAGGCTCAGGAAGAGATGCGTTATGACAGGGCTGGGGAAATAGGCCCAGGAGGAAAGTCTATGTTGGCCCAGGCAGTCACCTTAGGGAGGAGATGACCCAGGTGACTTCATCATAGTCCAGAAGCACTAGGACATAGCAGGTAGCAGAGCCATCTTCCAGGTATGCCAACTCCAGGCAAGCTGATCTTGTGGCAGGAAGAAAGGATTAAATTTGGACCTTGAGAGAATGTTCCTGAACTTACAGTGATGGGTTTTGGAGAGAACAATATAAGAGAGTATATTAGCAATGACCATTTTAGGTTATAGAAACCAAATACATGCATGTGTGTGTCTGTGCACA
Organism: Erethizon dorsatum; assembly: GCA_028451465.1. Taxonomy (NCBI): domain Eukaryota; kingdom Metazoa; phylum Chordata; class Mammalia; order Rodentia; family Erethizontidae; genus Erethizon; species Erethizon dorsatum. The sequence goes on from CM051831.1 coordinate 29,865,460, forward strand.
CACATATGCATGTCATGGCATGTATTTGTCTTTTCAGGATAGTTTAGAGGAAAGTTTTTAGCCACAGATAACTCTGGCCATCTACTGAAGCCCCGAGACCATTCTCAGAGTAACAGTTTTAAAATACACAGAGTTTAGGGGATGCGGCTCAGTGGTAGAACTTTTGCCTAATGTGCAAAGCCCTGAGTTCAATCTCCAGCACCACAAAAATAAGTACATTAATTAATTTAAAAGAAATAAATAAAATATGTAGAATATAATCAAAAACATAAGAGTAAAATGAAAACAATGCTAGTAAAGCCCAATTATTAAATATGACAAAATTTCTTTAGTAAAGCATTAGATAACATAATACTGCACCAATTCTAAGATGGACCATTATTCCAAAGTAAGAATGAGTAAGAATGATGTTCTGAGATATTGGCAATGACTGGACTATGATAAAATAAACCATCTGTGTGTTCTAGTGACAACAAAGTCACCTGAGCCAATAATTACAATGTGATTTGTTGCCTCTATCCAAAATACAAAGACACACTACAATTCAGTTAGAGGTTAATAAAAATAAAAACATATTTCCCCCTCCCCCTGCATTCTACCCATTGGATCCTACCCTTTAAGATGCATAGGGATTCATTGATTTTTAGATAAAGATTCTGGGTTTAGAGATAATCCACCTGCAGTCAAATGAAAATACATAGTGTCTTTGTGTGTCACCAGCCTTCCATATCAACACACACCAAGAAGAGCCAGTTACTCAGAGTTGGGCTCAGAGAGGCAGGCTGGTACCTGCTTTGTTGTTCCGGCCATTTTGCCAGAGAACCAGATCGGGTTTTGAATATGCATGATCTGGGTTAGTACTTGTCACTCCTCCCAGAGCATCACAGAAGGCCTGGTGGCACAGATGGGCCTGCTCCATGCCCTCCAACTCAGCAGGCCCGGGAGCCATCCCAGCAGAGTAATGGCACCAACCAGTCCCAACCCCTCTCCTGCCAGTGCCTCCACCTTCCCTGAGTCCTTGGTGCCCTAGCTCCATCAGAGGACCACCAGACCTCTGCAGGGACAAGACAAGGTACAGAGAGAGAACTCGCAGAGAACCTCTGTGGTAGCTTTGAGCAGAGCTTGGGTGGCTCCTAGGGACTGCTGGCCACTCTGGCAGTGAGGTGGAGGATGTTGAGAAGAGACTGAGCAGAGGGATCAGTGGGCTGCTGCGCTAATCCTGCAGAGAAGCCTAGGCTTAGGGGTGGTGACGCTGGCGAAGAGTGACCAAATTCGGATCTAGTTTGAAAATGAAGCTGAGGGTGTTTGCTGATGGCACAAATGTGGGGCATGAGAGAAAAATAAAAAGGAAATATGATGCCAAAGTCTTTGATCTGAGCAACTGGAAGGAGGCAGTTTCCATCAGCAGGGATGGGGAAAGCTGTGGGTGGCCTTCCAGCCTTTGGTCGGCTGGCATTTGGATGAATGATGGCCCTAGAAGGTTGAGACAATAAAAGATTGTTCACCTAAGCAATCATAAAACAGAGTTGCTGTTTACTGTGGTGGGAATCCCACAGGAGGAATCTGCCTTGGAGCATATTAAATTTGAGATAAAATTAGATAGTCACAGAATGTCCAGCAGGAAGTTGGACATTTATGTGTGGAGTTTGTGCTTAAAATCCTGAGACTGGATAAGAGGGAAAGTAGGGAGAGAAGAAAAAAACTCTAAGGAGTAAGATCTGGAACAGAGGTAGCAAAGACTAGGGGAGGAAATAAAGCAGTAGCAGTCAGCAAGAAAGGAGGAGAATCCAGAGAGGGGGTGTCCTGTCAGCCAGATGGAGAAAGCACACCAAGAAGAATAGAGCACAGCCAACCCTCCCACATGCTGCTGGTGATTAACTCAGATGAAGACAGAGAGTTGGCCACCACATGGAGCAACACAGAGCTGCTTAGGTGAAGGTGAGGTCAAAAGCCCAATGGGTGAGAGTCCGAAAGAACACAGAAGAAAATTCTCCCCCGTGCAGCAGTGTAGAGATTTAAAACTTTTGGTGGCACTTCATGCTAAAGAAGAACAAATGAATAGGGTAGTATTTGATGGGAGAAGGTTTTTATAAATGTATATTAAAATGAGATGGATTCCTGCTTGTTCATATGCTTATGGGAATGATCCAGAGAGCAGAAATTGGTGATGTAGGAGAAGAGGGGCCGGCTGTCCACCTGAGAAGCAGCAAGAGAGTCCCTTGGGTGTGGGAGAGTGGTCCAGATGGGGGAGGTGGAAACCACACAGGCTCAGGGGCCAGCATGTGGAGGGTGGGGGGCCAAGAGAGGGAGGAGGGTGTCCTCCATGGCTCCTGCATCCCAGTGAAAGAAAGCATGAGGAGGAGGGTGGAGGCCCTGAGGGAGGCGGGGACAAGAGAGACCGTGATCTAGCTGCCAAGAAGAGTGGAGAGTGAAAGGACTGGGGATGCACTGTGCGAGCTGCACAGCCACCTCCACAGAGCCAGACCTTCCACGCTATTCACATTTCTGGGGAGCAGAAATTCGAATCCCCTCCCCTCAGAGATGCCAGTCTGTTCCCACATAGGAGGAACGGAAGGTACAGCAGAGAGTGACACCTGTGGATTTGAGCTGGGACATCCATCTTGTCCTGCCTTCAGACCTCGAAGTGCTCCTTGTTCTCCAGGTTTTTGTACTCAGATGGGACTGACACCAAGGGCTGCCCACCATGCTGGTTTAGGGGTTCTCATGCTCTCCAGTTTGCAGTCAGAGGCTGTGGGACATCTCAGCCTCTACAGCCACATGGGCCAATTGCTCGGAATGAATCACCTCTGTATGTCTGAGATGTCCTGTTGGCTCTGTTTCCTTGGGAACCCCAACTCATACGGAAGTATTTGCATGGCCACTTGGCCCAGGCTCTACTCAGGGGAAGGAGCTGGGTATTTCTAGTCCCCCTCACCCACTTCTGGGGTCCCTAGCACTCCTGCTGGGGGCCTATGAGATCTGAATGTGTGAGGGTAGAGGGAAGCTCCCCACCCTGGTATCCAGGCTCCACCAATAGCTGCTCATGGAAGGGGCCAGCTCTGAGGAGCACAGGAAAAGAAAAGGGCTATTGAGGAAAGAAAGAGGAAGGAAAGTGATAAAACAAGTGAGGACCAGGGAGAGGACTGCAGGATCTGGGAGCCGGCCCTCAGGCCACCTGTTCATCACACAATTAGTGGGAGGCTGCGAGGTGATGGACGGAGATCTGCGCAGCTGGAAGCAGGACAGGCTGCACTGCTTTGAACCTTTGACAAGACACTAAACAGACTTGATTTGGTCATCTGTGAAACGGAAGCCATACAATCTGCCTGGTGGCATTGTTACGGGGATGAAGGAAGTCACACGTGTGAAAGCCCAGGACACGAGCTCAGAGCACAGGAAACCATCATTCACCTGGGGCTTCAGGAGCCCCATCTGGCACATCTCTGTCACTCTCAGTGTGGCGTTTGAGGCTTGCTGTGGTCTGGGCCCTCCTGGATTTGCATCTTCTGCTAGCACTGCTCACCTTCAACTTCGAGTTCAGCTTTTGTCTCCTTTATTTAAAGCCCAGGAGAAGTGTGATGTGGGAAGGGGTGGAGGCTGCTCATGGTCTCTGCAAACCCATCTTCCTCTGTCCATCACTAACTGAACCCTGGCTTTGTGGGGGATGAGGCAATGTGACCAGCAAGGAAAATGACTTTTCTGGGTTCCCTTTCAGATAGGGGTTGACATGTCCCGCCATCTCGGACAACAATATGTAATCAAGAATTACAGGGTGGGGCTTCCAGAGAGCTTCTAATAAAAGGAGGTTAACTTAGCTTTAGTGTCCTTTATTATTATTATTTTTTTTTACCTTCCCGTGTCTCTTTCTTTTCCCTAGGACAAAGTGATGTCTTCCCCACCCAGCACCTGTGACGTGGCCTTGAGGAAAAGCCAGCACTCATACTGCCTCTTGCTCCCTAGAGAATGACCCATGAGTTCCTCCCACCTGTCACTCAGTCATGCCTGTCCCCCACAGTGAGATGATGACGATGTATCCCTTTCTAGACCACTTGGAATAAACCCAAGACCCCAGAACTTTGACTATTATACCTTATGCCCATTTCTAGGGCTATGTTTCTTCTTCCCTGGTTGGACGTATCCCAAGGATGGACATGTCTTTATTGTGCATACCCTAAGTTTGGGAGTGTACCCTAAGAAGATGGCCAGGGAAAACCTCTCTGAAAGAGCAACTGTTGAGCAGAGACCCAAGTAAAGTCAAAGAACAGGTGCCCTGTGACTCACATACAGGATCCTCAGGTGTGAGGCCTCAGATGGGAAAGACCAGCATTTGAGGGCGGCGTGACATTGGCCTTACAGAACTGGCACTGGCATTCTCAGCCCAGAACTGACCTTCCTGATTCCTCTGCAAGGTAACCCCTACCCCCAGACCTATTTCCTGTGGCATGGAATTCCAGATCTTTGCCTCTTCTCAAACCTTCTGGAAGCTGACCCCATCCTTATCAAAGTGGTACTGCTGCCAACCTCGAGCCTGGCCCCCTTCAGCATGGGAAAGACAGGTCAGGAGGCTGCTCTGCGTCATCTGTCCTAGATGCACTTTTATGCACTCTTATGCAGAGCATGGTTTCCTTTCATCTTGGACTAATTTATTCCAGGCCCTTGCCTAATTTGCCCAAAACCAGTCTGGGATGAGTTTGATATGGTTCCTGCCCTGGAGAAAGGGGGATGAATGAGGTAACCTCCAGACAAATCCACCAGCCACTGGGATTGTTGATGTGTCTTCAAGTCCTGTCTCCACCAACTGGGTTGGGGTTTGCACATGTTAGCATCTTGGGCTCCTTTCTCAGATGGAGGGAGAGAAGGGATGGGAATACATTAAGTGTAATTGGGGGGAAACTACAAACTGTCCTCTCACTCCTGGAGAAGACAGCAAGTGTTTATTAAAATGGGCTTGTTGGCATTTAAATCCATTATGTAGTGTTGACAAAATGTAAGTTGCCCTAAGTGCAGAAGCAAGTTAGCCACGTGGTTACCCTTGGAAAAGACTCCAACTGACTCAGAGTAAATTCACTAGAACCTAATAAAGGCGGAGGATTTATCTATCTCTAGGGCTCGAGGGGTGATGAAGGGCCAGCTGTAATTAGTGTGTTTCCACAGGATGGGACTGGAAATGATAATTACCTCTTCCTTTAGGAAGAGAGCAAGATTCAAGAAGGAAGGGGAGGGGAAGAAGGGGGGACCCACAAAACTGGAGACACACAAACTTTCATCTTTGCTACAGTCTTGTCAGGAAATCTGGAAGGTTAGAAATTTTTCGATAAGGTTTCCATAGAGAAGCCAACTTGAAAGACACCCAGAGTTTTCCCATCTTGGATCTCACTTAAGTTCCACAATCAAGGCAAAGGTAGGCAGCAAGTGTGCTTGTTTCCTTTGGAATGAACTCAGGCAAATTCCTCCTGGTTTATTTATGTTGACTGCCTACAGTGACTTCGGAACCTGGAGGTGAGAGTAGCAGCTCTCCTATAATTCTAAACTTCTGAAGCAGAGTTTCAGTATGGGGTACAGTGGGGTAGGGGGCAAGTGGGAATCAATGGGACTTCCAGGATTAGACATCCAGGAACTGGAATGTTTTTATGCAGCCTTTTAAAAAACATTTTGCACTCGGTACTGGATGGATACCTACTGATTGCAGGGTCCCCAGCTCCTCTGTTGTGACAGCATTTCCCTCCTTCACTCACTTTCAAGACCCTAGGGAACCACAGACCTTTGGGGGAGGAGCTGGTATAGACTGGGGGTGACACTCAGAGATATTGGGGGACAAAAGTTGTTTACAATCTTGTACAATTTACAATCTAGTACTTTAACATTTTAGTCTCCTGGATGGCCCAGCTTGTGCATTGCCAGAAAAATGTCAGCTCTGACGCTGCAATATAGCAATGAAGAATGAGGCATTTGGGGCATGGAGAAAGGCGAGCTGGCCGCTGCTGCTTTCTAACAAAATCCTCATAACTGATCCACTTCCCAAGTAGCACAGTGCACATTTTTTTCTTACCTTCCTTCCTCTGTTCCTGCCTTCCTTCCTTGCAGACCAAACTTTACTGAGAAGCAACTGCAACTGTGTGCCTATGTTCCAGGCTGTGGAACTGTGTGTCTCAGGTCCCTTCTTTAAGGGAAGTCGTGCAAGCCAGTGAGCTGTGTGCACCTGTCCCCAGGGTGAGAGCGCTCATCTGAATCCTGTCTGTGCCCTAGCATCGCTGCAGAGGTTTGGTGAGACAAAAGTGAGAAGCTGGGGATAGGACAGAGTATGTGGCTGAGTCTACAAAGTACAGGACTAAGGAGAGAGCCCACTCTCTCGTGTGTGGCTGCAAAGTTAGCAGCGTGGAGTGGGAACTAAAGGTCAGAGTAAAGCTGCTGACTAGACCTCAGCAGCCAATCAGAAGTGGTCACTGCTGATGCAGCCACGAAAAGGGAAGGAATAGGGGAATGCAGAGGAGAACAAGCAATGGGTTCAGCCACAAAGGAGGGCTCGTATAACTAAACTACAGAAAATAGGGCAGGGAAGAAAACTGATGGCAGGCTGGCCTCTGGGAAATAGGCTGGGCTTTGAGACACACCGAGGCTTCACTTCTGGATTTTGAATGTTATCTACCTGCCCTTGGATAAGTTGGAGGATGTCTTAGAACTCGAGTTTTCATCCATAAAATAAGGTTAATGTTTAAATCATGGGTTGTTGTTAGGATTAGAAATAATGCATATGATGTGCTGGGTGCAAAACAAGTCTCCGTGAATGGTTGTTACGTATGAACATCCATCCCTTTCTTTATATATACTCCTTCCAACCCCAAACGCACTGATTTTATGTGCAATCATGCACTGTTTAGCAAAAGGATGTGCTCTGAGAAATGCACATCTCTCTGTTAAGCGAAATGCATAATGAACTTCTACACGTATAGGTGGTCCAGCCTGCTGCACAATCAGGCTACCTGAAATACTGAGTCTATTGCTCCGAGGCTATGAACTTGCACAGTATGTGACTGTACTAAATACTGAAGGTAACTGTAACGTAATGGTATTTGTGTATCTAGACACAGAAAAGGTACAGTAAAAATAGTGATAGGAGTAATAGGAGATTTTCAGCTCCATTATAACCCATGGGACCATTGTACATATCAACATTGTATATGTTGACGGTCATTAACCAAAATGTTCTTATGCAGCACAAGACTGTAATCCCCTCTCAGAATCAGGGGGTAACTGGAAAGGGGTTTCTGAGGAGAGTTGTTGGAACTGTAAGCCTGAGCCAAGTGGGCATGACCCAGCACATCAGGAGTCTCCTTTACAGTCTTAGGGAAGGACCAAGGGACAAGGCTGACATTCAGGCTCGCAGAAGAATCCCTGGGGGCAAACTAAAGGGCAGGGCACAGATCTCAGCAGAGTGAAATGGTGCAGGGGAGGACAGAGGTGGGCCAGGCCTGCGCACAACCTGGAGGCCTGGGCAGAGGGGTTGGTTGGGCAGCGGGGAGCCACAGCCAGCCTGGAGCTGCATTTCTCCTACTCAGCAATGAGCACATAGTCAGTGGGTCTACTGAATCACTCGGTGGAGCCCTTTGGCCTCTGTGTCATTAGTGAACTCCCATGAATTGATACTCCCATTGTCAATTACCTGGCACACTCTGTTCATAGTCTCTGGTCTTGGTCCCCCTATCTTGTTTACTATAATAGTAACTTCAAATCTCTTTTTAAAGTAGATGGGATACAAAGAAACCTTTGTTTTGAAAACTGTGATTTAATGCTCTGTAATCCACATCCCACTCCCCTCATTTCCCACCAGGCAACAACAGGCAGTGAGATGCCTACATATCTTTCCAAATATAAATTTCCATGAGTTGGTGCCCCTCAGAATGCATCTGAGTCTTCATTTTTACCCTCCTGAGAATGGATTTGAAGGAAGACCTTTTGTGGGAAAGGCAAAGCACTTCGTCTCTGTTGCCAACCCTCTAAAAGTTCTTTGGTATTTTCTTGCTTAGTGATCTTGGAATATAATTGTATCCATGCGGCATCCCTAGCAAGCAGTGTTATGCCTAGAGTCACCATCTTGGATTCTAGATATGCTGGGATGTTATAAAGGAATCTTCCAAAGATCAAGAGAAAAGCCAGCTTTCTGCTGGGGGGATTTACATCTTGATGATGAAGGATTTCAATCCAGAAGTCTCCTCCCTCCCACAATAAACTTTCTTTTCTTTGGTTGATATGTATAAGGAACCACTCAAGGAAACCACAAAACCATGAAAAATTAGTTTACATTAATGCATTTTCTGAAAATCATGGCCTAGTGACTGAAACTTATACTTGGCTATCACTTGATACATTTTTAATGGAGTCAGTGCAATGCTTTTTTAAAAAACCGTGGCATATTTATTCGACGTCAAAGCAAGACCTTTTTATATTTTTAAAGCTAGGGCATGTTAACAGATGTGGGGGCAAAGGGGTGATTACTCAGTGAATCCTGGCCTGCAGCATTGCATTTGGAGTCTTCCTCAATTCTTTACTCATCTGGAAACCCAGTCCCAAATGGAGTTCAGCACATGTAGTGACCAGGCAGTGCTCCATTTCCCAGTAGGGAGGCCACCCTTGTGGAACAGCCCTGCATGGACTGTGGGTTTACTGCTGACCACAGCAGTCTCTATTCATGGATCTTATATTGGACATACACTTATTTTAGTCACTGAGGATGTTCCTCTTCGTGATATTTATGTGTTGATTATAATACTCATCTTGGTACTGGTCTAGTGCTCTTGGACATCCCCGGGACAGCCCTGTGGAGAAAGCAGGGAAATGATGCATTTTCCAGAAGGGAAAAGTAATGGAGCTTGCCTCAGTGGGAGAGGGGGACTAGAACCCATGTCTGACTCCAAGAGAGAGTACACCTTCTACCAGCGTGCAGTTCCTCAGCACCATGTGATCAACTGTCCCCATGAAGGCTTTGGAATGTGCCTTCTTTCCTTTTCTCCAGCTAGTGTTAGAACTGCACACACCACACAGATCTTCTCTGCCTGGTCAGATGAGCAGCTCTAGCTCCACGGAGGCTTATAGAGGAGGTATCTCTGTTTGTAAATTGGATAAACCCTGCCCTGGGTGGTATGGAGGGAAACTTGCCCTCAGATTCAACTTGGCTTAGAGGCTGCTTGCTGGGAAGGAAGGAGGCTGTTTGTTCTCTGCACTCTGAACCCCAAGTCCTAACCCCAAATCAATCTTTATCAGAGCAGATCAGTTTCAGAAGGGATGTCTCGGCATGGAAGGGGTGTCTAGGCGAGCAAACCTGGCTTAACATGAAACCTGGGGAGTCCCAGGGAAAGGCTGAGTGTAGTCAGGAGTGATGAGGTCAGGAGCCCTCCAAGATCTGACTCTCCTGCCACAATGGATGATGACCGTGGAGCGCAAGTGTGGGTCATGACCTTGTTGTGAACAGCAGTTGGTCAGACAAGGCATTGAGATGGACAGGGCAAATGGCTGCCATAGCTCCCTGCAGGGCATCTGCCAATGAGGACTGAGAGCTCTCCCAGCATCTCTCTAGGGTCTCTAAAATCCCCCTTTTGGGTGGAGTATGTAAGTCCTGGGGAACTGGAGACATCTAATGCGGGAGGCCTCCTAACTGAGCTCTGTTGAAAACTCTTGGAGTGAAGCAGGGGATTAAAAAGAGAAAAGAAGGATTTGCCATCCAAGGGGGTGGATCACACTGGGAAAATGGGGAGTAAAAACCCTTCCCAGAAGCTTGTGAAGACTGAACAAGTGATGAATGAGTAACTGTTTGCCTGAAACTGGGTCCTATGAGTGCTCTAGGGTGGTAACTGTCACTGACACTTCCCCACATCTCAGCACGCAGGCAGGGAGCATCAAGTCCAAGGGAGGCAGCATTTTCCCGAAAGACACAGGCTAGAACCTGAGCCCCAGAGTAGAAACTCCTTAGCTGTGCAAAGTGGTATGTTACATAGCCTCTGCAGTCGTCAGCTCAGTGACTTTGAGAACAAGATCAGTGACAACAAACACACTACCAAAAAGCAAGTAGGGTTCAGCTTCAAGGTCCCTTCCCAGGCTGCCCAGTACCATGAGGCTTTGTAAAGAGTGGAGGAGAAACGACTTTCAACATGGAAGGAAAATTCATTCAAATCTTAGAGTTTACATAGGGAAAATAAAGGTTTCCCCAATTTTGACAATACTCTTAAGCTTCATATGAAATTACTGAGCTGGAAGAAACTTTTCTACATTTATATTTTCTATCGGAAATAGAAAACCATTATGCACCAATTTTCAATCACCTTCTCTTCCTCTTATTGAAAATTTTGTTAGAAAAAGGCACTCAAAGAGCATGTGGCCCAAGATCTGAAGGAGAAAGATTAAAATATTATAAAGGTGTGTTAGTCACCAAATGAAAAATGAAGTTATTTGTTGAGGGAGTTTTGATGCTTGTGATATTAGCCTAAAATGTATATTCTCTTGTGGTTTCTATTTTCATGCTAAGTAAATATTCACCTTTGCACCGATTTGTATTTCATAATGCAGGTTATTTTTTTTTTTTTTTTTTTAGGTTATTTTTTTTTTAAAGGGTCCTTAAAATTGTAGGAGTTTCTGTCCCCACAAAATCAGGATCTGCTCTCATTAATAAGATGACCTGCTTTTGACTGTGCATATGGAGAAGTGGGGTCCAAGGGCTGCCCATGGACACGGTGGCACTTAGGAGGGGTCTCTGAAAGGAAACAGAGGCCACCGAGAAGACAGACAAAGGGAAAAGACAATAGGCAATAAATCCAGACAAGGAGAAAAGAATCAAAAGAGACAGGTGGATATAGTGAATCTGGAGTTAGATGTTAAGAAAACCAAGTTTGAAGTCACTAGGGCTGGGAATGGGGAAAGTTTCCAAATGTGGTAGGAATAAAGCCCCTGGAAAGAGGCCTATGTTAGGGGCCTCCTCTGTTTCAAGCAGATGTGGTTCCTGATAGAAGTTGACACGTGCTCTTTGCAGAATTTGATGCAGGCCAACCGGAGTACATCATGCTGGGAGCAAGGTAGGAGCAGGTTAGGAAATGGGGTCCATGTCAATGGGATGTTGCCTTCCCTTAGGGCCTGTGGCTTCATTCCCCTAATTGAGGAAGACATCCTGGCTTGGAAGCCTCTGTCCTCTACTCTTTCTGTTAGCCTGACAGGAAGTGAGAGAAAGGTGGAGTGATCAAGCAGAAGGTTCCTGAACTCCTATGGAAAGCTGTCTTTTTGAAGTCCCATTTGGATTTGCTTGTACTACTTCCTTTTTGGAGATAAAGCTTCAATAAGCCACAGGGAGGTCAGAAGCATAAGTGGGTTCCATTGTATCTTCTAGCCTGGTTCCAAAGGGACACGTCCCTGGGGGCACTACCATTCACTGTTGTGGAGGAGAACAGGAAAGAAGGGAGGGCAGGAGGGCCAGATGTGCAAATAAGGCTGCCTTCTGAGGAAACATCTGCACTGTCTTCAGAACCTGTGGCTAAGCCTGAAGGGTGGGTTCTGCTCTCTGGCGCCCTCTGCTGTAGCTGAGCAGATCAGATACTGTATTGCCACGGGTAGGGGCAAGAGTGGAAATTGGAGTGGAAATTACCACTTGGCTAATTGGGGTTTGGATATCTGAGATAGAGATGCCCATGGCTTGTGCTGCAAACGATGAGTAGAATGGGAACAACACTGAAGATAAGACTGAGTCATCAGCAGTGATCCATAGTCTTTGCCACTGCCATGTTCTAGGAAACCTAGGATTGTACCTGTCAGAACAGGATGAGTATTAGTGCTTAGCCAACCTAACTCCTTGGTTTACTGGCCAATGATTCTGTCTTGGAAAATACACACAGCCAGTAAAGGTGAGGGCTTAGCTGGCATGGGGTGTGCAGGGGAGGAGAGCCACAGGTGGTTTGCAGAAATCATCCTGCCCTTCCACATTATCCATAAGGGTTGCACATAAGTAAGAGTTTAGGAGCTGCTTGAATAATATATTGGAGATTAAAAGTGGATTGATTTAGGGGGGGAAAAAACAGAGAAAAGTGTGTTCCTGAAGTGTAGAGGAATAGAGCGAAGCATCAGTGCTGAGAAAGAAGATGGTAGGTATGCAGCTGGGAAACTGGAGAGCCATGCTTGGACTTCAGTGTTTTCCTGATGTCACCAGAACAGTTGGAATGTATTTACCAGAATCCATTCCCACAATGGGAGGCACTTTTCAGAGAAGTGAATATGCAGATCGGATGAGATCTTTACGTTTCAGGCACATTCAATAAAAGAAACAACGAGATACATTGTGAAATTTTTCAGTGACGAGAATAAATTTTAAAATCTTGCTAGCACCAAAAGAGTAGAACAATTAAAACAACTCACAAAGGAATATCCATCAGCCTTTCTCCAGAGGTCTTCCTCTGCAACCTGGAAGAGCGTGGATTAATTGCCATAACCACAATGTTTTGAAGGAAAGGATGACAATCTGAGAATGATGGATCCAGCCAAGCCATCATTCCGACATGAAAGCAGTTTCCAAAATGCATGTGCTCAGAGAATATACAGTCAAGTAGCCTGTGTGTGAGGTCAGCTGAAAAGCTGCCTCAGGACAAGACCTGCATAGCTTCCTTACAGGAGGCTGGGGAGGTGGTGCTCCAGAGCAGCAGATGGGGGAAGCAGGAAGCACAACAGGGCAGAGGGAGAAACTGAGCTGCAGTGAGCTGTCTGAGAGACCCCAGCCAATCCACAGGGAGCCCTGAGCTGGGGTGGGGTGTGGTGGAGGGCTTCAGAGTGAGCCTGAACAAAGGAGAACTGGTCCTTTCCCTCTTTGCTCGTATTTCCCCCTGCACTGCTAAATCCCTGGGTGTGGCAGGCCCAAGAGCAGGGCTATAACCTTGGCTAGGAATCACACTTACACTGCAGGCATCTCTGAGAGGGACTCAAGTGCAACTGTCCGTAGCTAGAAGAAAGAGCATCTACGTCCTGAAGGGACTTTGATGGCTTCACTACAGTTGTTTTTAAACCTGAAGGTGTACTCTGGTCAACTAAGGGATGAATGTGATAATATAAAAATACCAAAGAGTTTTAAACCCAGCTTGGTTATAATTTCAAAGAAGCCATGGGGCAAAGCCATGGGTCCTTTCATTTCTCCATCTCTTTCTTGCTCCCAGACATGCCTTCCACAGCCCAGTGCAACCTACTATGGTTATGACCACACTGTTTGTGAACTAGTATATTTGCTTTCTATTTTCTTTTTTGTCACAGTGGCTGATTTATGTACAAGGTTAGAAAATGGTGCTGGAAAGATCAGCAAAACAAGACTTCTGCTATCTTATAGAAGAGCAAATTAAATGTAGCAAAATCATGACTAATTTCTTAAGCAGGAATTTAATGATGATTTTTTGTTTTTGCATTTTTAAAAGACTTGAGCTGCGGGCTGGTGAGATGGCTCAGCGGCTTAAGTGCCTGCCCAGCAAGCGCGAGGGCCCGAGTTCGACTCCCGGAACCCACATACAAAAAAGGGGCCGGTGATATCGCTCAGCGGCACGGGCGCCTGCTGGCGTGCGAGGTCCTGAGGTTGACCCCCGGTACCCACAAAAAAAAAAAAAAAAAAAAAAAAGACTTGAGCTGAGGATGTAGCTCAGTGGTCAAGCACTTGCCTAGCATTTAGGAAGCACTGAGTGCAAACCAGGAAAGAAAAAAAGATTTATTGAGAACAATGTGATTCCATTTTCATAAGTAAGATTATTGTAGACAGTGCCAATCTGGAAAGGCTATGAGGAAAAGCATAAAAGCCTCTCACCTTGTATTCCTTACTCTTCAAACATACCCATAAGATTATTCCAATCAACCATCAAGTTGATCCCATTCATTTCTGTTCTTCATAAGGAAAGATTGGTGAACCATCCAGTTGTAGGTACTGCTTATCAAGAAGCCCTTATTCATAATAACTTTACCTAGGGCTTGTGGAAGTTTCTCTGTTAACTAAGTAAAAAACTTTGTGCAAAGTAATCGCAACTGTATGTGAAAAGAAAAAAAAAGTGGATTGAAAATTTTCTCTTAGAGGTGAAAAGTTGGGTGATTTAAACATTTTAATTACATTTGACTTTTTCACATTTTCTAAGTCATCAATAAGTATGTACCACATTTAAAATTAAACAAAATAACTGCTATTTCAAATCAATATGTGTGACTGTATGTACAATGTAAGAACATAAACTTAAGCAAGCTATTAATTATTATTGTTTCTAGAAAAATGGTACAGGATAATGAGTGATTTTTTTTTGCTTTTTTCAGTGTTTCCAATTTTTGTCCACAATATTCTTGCATTTTAAAACAGAATAGAAAGTTTTTATTATTTCCTTAAAGAGCTCACACAAGTTTTATTGGTAAGATTGTACCTACTGTCTCTCCACCCAGATTAACAGATGATTTAAAAAGTTTTCTTTCTTAGCCTAAACCACTACCCTTGCTGGGAAGAAGTGGATACACCTGGTGATTTTGCTAGTAACACACATACATGGTCCTGAGACCACCAATGCCCAGGGATTGGGGCAAATCATAGGATTCTTAATGTGCTTTTCATGGGAAAGGGGGAGAAAGTTGAGCCTTTTCAGAGTGGAAATCTGTCCATGGTCAGATTAAATCTCCCTTCATACCATGCACACCTGAGGTGGCTCCATCTGACCTGGTTCCCCTTGGGACCACAAGCTTATATTCCCAACTGGTTAGCAGAATGGGGTGAGGCAGGATAAAAGGAAAGCAAAAGGCTTCCTTTTTAAAGGAAAAAATATGTGGCCCCTGTCTCCACTTGTAATCCCCCTTGCCTTGTTCCATGTAATCTTTTTGCCCTAGCACTTATCCTTTTTTGTTTACTTTCATTGTTTGTCTTTTTCACACACACACACACACACACAGTACATGAGCTCCATGACAGTAAGAATATTTATTTTGTTGGGTGATATATCCCAAGGACCTGACACATAGTAGGTCAGGACTTTGACATATTTTGGAAGGAATGGATCCATATTTATTGATATGGAAGTACTGATGAAATATAGGAAGTGAAAAAGGTAACAAGATAGTCCATATCGCCTAATTAAAACAATATACCCATTAAAACAATAAATGTATATGACAGAGAATGAGACCCTGGGAGACACAGCAGTTGCCAATGCTGATAATGGATTTGGGGATTATGGGTGATCCTGGCTTCATTTTTTGTTTGTTTGTTTTTGTTCTGGACTGTCTGAATCTTCCTTGATGTGCAAGTTTTGCCTTTATCATGTATTAAACTGTGATCATAAAGAAGTGAGGCCCTGAGCAGCACAAGCAGCCATGGGCATGAGGGTCTCAGTGGGTGCGAACTGGGCATCTCTGTGATGGAGGCAACGCTTGACCATGGACCATCACTGCTTTCTGGAAAGATCAATGCCAGCTGTGCTGGCAGGAGTCCCGGGGGGAGGGGGATCCTCTTGGTATGGGCCCGGAATCCCCATGGCATGAATATTTGCTGAATTAGAATTTTCCTCCTGTTACCCACTCACTCTCCAAATTAGCAAAGCCTATTGTAAGATGATGTAATGTTTTTATGCCACTGTAGTTCAAATCCAGGTCCCAGTGGCAAGTGTGAGTACTGAAATGCGATATGATTATGATTGATCATAGAAATGCTTGGATATGATTGGTCCAGGACATGATTACAGTTTTGCATCTAGGTCCTGTCATCCCCACCAAAGAAGGAGCTACTTTCCAGAGCAAGGACTGGGGTTAATGCAATCCTGCCCACACCCAGGAAGAAATAAGAAACAACAGTGGCCAGCTCTGAGGACCAGCCCACACCAGAGGTCTTCCTTCACGGGCATGCTGAATCATCAGAACGAAAGCATCACTCCTGGAAGCTTGGCCCTCCATTCAGACATTACCTTGGACTCCAGTCAGATTGGCTAGCAAGGAACTGGGGACAGGTCTGGATGGAGTTACTATGAAGCTGGTTTCTGGAGAACAGGAGAAGGTGAGGCTGTTTGGCTTTTACTTCCAACTACTCATGAAAATCTCACCACAGAGCCCAGGGGAGCTGCTACAATTGACTATGTTATTTAGCACTGTAATATATAACCTCTTCACCAGCTGGGCTTTGTCATTAATCTATACATAAAATGGTAGAACCCTTCAAACCTTGTGCCCCCACACACACACTTATCTACTTTTCCTACCTAGTATTTTCCTTGTTGCACTTATTGTGATCTAAAATAGCTACACACTTAGGAGCTTATAGTATGTCCCTCTCCAGAATGCAAGCTCCATGAGGCAGGGACCTTATTGCTTGTTCTCTGCTGTACCTCTAGTCTGAGAAAAATGCCTGGTGCCTAGTAGGAGCTCAATAAATATTCATAGGAAGGAAGGAAGGAAAGAGAGAGGAGGGAGAATGGGAGGGAAGGAGAAGAGAAAGGGAGAAAAGAGAGAAAAGGAAGAAAGGAATGGAGGGAGGGAGAAAAGAGGAAGAAAGAAGAAAGTGTAGGGTAGAAGAGGGAGGAAAAGAGACAAGGCACCGAAGACAATAATGCATCTTTAAAAAGTATGTTTCCATTTATTTTAAATCGGCATAAAATGACAGTTGGTCACACTGAACCCCAGCCATCCCTGTGACATGAACTGGAGACAAGCCCAGATTGGACGCCGGTCTTCACCACGTCCAGCATCCGCACAACCAGCCATGAAACTTCGCATCCACCAAGGCCTGTAATCTCCCCAGCCGCCCGTGGCTCAGAGGGGGTATCAGGGGGTAATGGGGAAGGACACGGTGATCACTTACAGTGGGGCTAGGACGGGGACCTGCCTGTACTTCTCTTTTGTAGCCTGTGGTCATCTGAAACCATGGTGAAGAGCGTGAACATGGGAAGAAGGCACCTGGTGCCAGAGGACTCTGGGATGGAGAGACCCCAAGAAGGTACCAATTCCCCAGAAGAACACGGCTCACAAAGGGACTAAAAGAATCTTAAGCTTGAGGTTTCAGAGAAGCAACATCATTTCTCTTCCTTCTAGCACTCGCTCTTGCTCTCTTTTCCTTTCCCTATTTTCACAGACACTTCCTTTCTGAGCCGCCCCCAAGCTGGATCCAGGCGGAGGAGTGCACTTGGCTTGCAGTGATGACAAACCTTGTACAGCTTTCAGTGATAACAAACAGCCCACTGCGTGCCATAGGTTCGCCATCACTGGTTGGGGATTTGCAAGCCAGTGTGCGCATGCGCTCAGCTGCTGCAGCGCCCCCTCTGGTGCGGGGCGGGACTGCTCACACGTTGGTGTGTTGGGAGCCGGAAGATGCTCTGCTGCCAGGTGGGCTCAGAGCAGAGGGAGCTGAGCTAGCTGCCCGGCTCCTCCTGCTGCGATCCCCACCTCCCTGGCTCCTCTGGGCCGGCTCATCAGTGAGCTTGAGCTTCTCATGCTCCTCTTTCAGGAAGAAGTCCACCAACAAGCTCTTCTCTTTCTTGATCTGGTCGCTGATGTCTGTGGGGATGTCTGGGATCATCCAGTCCACAAGGACACTCAGGAACATCACGAGGTTCTGCAGAAAGCAAGGGAGAGGGGCTTGGGTGGTGCCCTGGTGCTTTGAGACTTCAGTGGACATTAGCAGGCTACTGTCCACTCCTGCCCTGTCAGAATCTCTGTCCCCACCATGATGCAGGTGGTGTGGGGCAGCGAGGAGCACAGAGTCATGGGTGAATGGTTCTGTGCTAATTCTGGTTCTGTGACTCACTGGCTGAGTGACCTCCACCAATGAGGATGACTGCTCCTCAGCATCCTCACTGATAAATGGTGTCCCACTGGGAAAAGGAGTAACACTCCAACCAGCCCTAGTGCTATAAGGACTAGTGGGTTAATACAAGTCAGACATCTTCAAGTGTGCCTGGCACATGGCGAGGCTCCCCAAGTGATGGCTGTCGTTCCTTCCCTTCAGTGGAACATGTATTGCTCCCCTCCCCTCCTCAGAATGATCTTAGATGTCCTATTCTTGCTCCTTGGCTGTGAAGCCTTTAGGCACTCCATGTTCCACAGCCCCCTAGGAAGTGGCCTCTGTAGGCTGCGACTGTGACAGTTACTCATCTCGTTCCTTCAGCCAGCTCTCTGTCTTCTACAACAGAGATAGGACTTTGGCCTCTGGTCTCAACCAAACCTGCCTACTACTCCTATTCAGCTTCTTCTGCCTCCATTTTATTCATGAAAGCCATTCTCACCACACTGGCCATCTGGGACCCCCTGTGAGTAGCTCTCTTTGAGCAGTTCTAAGCTTTTTTGCATGCTTGCATTGGGCTCCTTTCTTCTGGCTGCTGAGCCACATCCCTTCCTGTGGATACAACAGGAGGGCAAGAATGTCCTTCTCCTGGGAACAGTTTCTGTTTGCATAAATGTGACAGTGCCTGGCATGGCCCAATATATGCCAGCTCTGTTTATAATCTGATTCTTATTCATTTCTCTTTCACAAACATCTACCCAGCACCCTCCTCCAGTTGTTCTCTGGCTATTGGATACACACTTGTGTGTCTTCTGCTCTCTGAGATACCAGGCAGTGTCCAAGTCCTTGAACCTTACATGCTCCTGGGGGAAGGCGCAGAGAAAGACTTTAGGGACTAGCTGCTGCTTCCAGAGGTGCCCAGGCACCTTAGGTGCTGGAGAGCCGCCTCGTCATATGTTCTTCCTCTATCCCCTACAGTGTGAGTGACCTGTGACATGTGACATATGGGAAAGTGAGGAGACTCTTGCGGGTGGGGCTGCAGGGGGATGTCTGAGCGATTTTTCAAGTGTATCGCCCCATCTCTGCAGAGGAAGAATGGCTGTCTTCTTTAGGTGAAAAACTAGCCGATGGGCTTCTCCACTTCCTGGGGTGGGGTCTGGGGGGGCAGGATACTTTAGAGCCCCCCAGGGATCTGCCTTCAGGGAATACAAAAGCCTGAGGGAGATGAAGACAAAAGGATCTGGGCTTGTGCTCTGGCCCTGCTCAAAGACCAGCAGGACCCTGAGTGGGAATTGGGGGCCCTGGACCTCGGAGAATCTCAGCGACGCAATTGGAGCTGTACCTATTGTCAAAGATAGGAATCACTGGGCTCGAGTTTACTATTCATTCCGAGATGGCTAGATGGCTAGATGGCTGCGGGGCCCTTCCCACCAGATGTCTCAGTGGCTGAACTACACTAACAAAGGAGGGTCCTGAGAGCTCAAGAAGAAAGGGTCAGAACCTGAGCCCCATCTCAGGCTGCAGAGATGAGATGGGCTGTTTGTCTGCACAAGAGCTGAGACTCTGGTTTCAACTGCCCTTCCCATTTTCCTTTCTTCATCTTAGATTTGAATGGAAAGCTGTCTCTACCCTGCGACTTACTCCACATCTGTCCAGTAACCTTACTCTGTGGTTTATTTGCTTTTAGCGAAGTCCATCCATTAAAAGAAGCCCTCTCAGGAGTCGTCCTGCTTCACCGAGGGAACAGAACATGCGCCTTGTGTCACAGAGTACAGCTGACCCTCAATATCTATAAGTTCCACATCCTCAGATTCAACAATAAATGGATCAAATATATTAGAAAAAAAAAACGACATCTGTACTGAACATGTGCAGGCTTCTTTCTTGCCATTATTCCCTAATTAATACAGTACAACACTTATTTACATAGAATTTACTCTGTATTGATTATTAGCAGTAATCTAGAGATATTTTAAAATGTACAGGAGAATGCGCATAGATTATATGCAAATACTATACCATTTAATATAAGAGATTTGCACATCCTTGGATTTTGGTATCTGAGGGACTTGAAAGTGGTACTCTGTGGATACCAACAGACAAATGTACCATGAAAGCCTTCAGCAGCCCAGATCCTAACTAGCTACTCCTTGTCTGAGCAACTCACCTGGAAGATTATGACAAAAGCCAGTCGGGCAGACAGAACAGACCAGTACTGTTTGGAAAACTCATATGGGTTCGGTGCCCATGGTGGCTCTCGGTAATCCTTGAACCTGCCCCAAAAGAAGTATGATGTTAAGATCAGGTGGAGACAGAGGAATCAGTGGGACTTCTGTGGGTTTTTCAAGGGTTCAAACAGCAGGCAAACTCTTGGCTCTCAGACTCAAGAAGTAGGCGAAGGAAGGGGAAATCTATGGCCCAACCAACAAATACCCCACAGAATAAAAGGATCAAAATCCAAAAAATATAAGGTTTGCCTGGAAATGCCTTTTCCTTGTCTCTCTCCCCAGCATCCCCCCAAAACTTTCTCTGATGTCAGGAATCCAGAGATCATGAGAGTGACGAATTCTGGTAGGACCATCTTGGTTCTCCATTAGTTTGCAGACTCTCAAAGGTTAGGGAGAACCCCAGTCACCCGTCTCCTGCTCTACAGCAGCCTGTGGGCTCCATAAACCTGCAGGCACTGCAAGTTATCCTGGGCTTCTCCAGAGCCAGATGCTTTGGGCTTCCAGCCACCAGGGGTGCCAGCCTGGCTTCCTGACTGAATTATTGAACCTAAAGGCTGACTGATCCAGACCAAGCCGAAGGCTTGGGTAAATCAGGGGTGAAAGCAGTACTCTGTTTTATTAACCATCTTCATGATCTGTCCACATGATTTAAAAAACAAAATGTCAGTGCCCAACACGAGCCTATGCCTCTTTCTCCAGGCCCACAGAGAAGCCTTGGGATTTTCCTCACACTGGCCAGTTCACTCCTCTTCTGGAATGACTCATGTTAAAACTAGCTCATTTTCTCAGACTCACATTTTTCTAAGCCTGGCAAAATGACAAGGGTTGGTATCAGAGCTATGTCTTTTGTAGAATTGTCTCCTCCATGGAATTCAACAAATCTTTGATGCTCAATAAAAGCAAAACAAGCCCCAGGCTGGAGGAAGAGCTGGGGTGACATCAGGCCATTAAGCAGTGTGCGCGTGTCTGCTGATGAAGGCAGGCAGGGACACTGTCCAGGGAGGGACCGGGGAGGGAAACTGCCATACTCGAAGCATGGACTATGTGCTGATCCCTGAGCAAAGCGCTGTTTGGGACGTTTCTCCTTTTATTCTTTGGGATCACACACTCAGGTAGACACTGCTGTCGCCACATAACACAGGAGCTGAAGGCTCAGAGGCATTTAGGTCCTCAGCCACGGTCTCACGGCCAGAAAGAAGATCAGGGAAAGTAAGAAGGTGACTCCGGCTGAATTCACGGAGCACCTTGCCAACAGCAGTTTGGGAGCGTTTTGGTCCCCTTCTCTGCACTGAGTGAACCTGTTGCCCTAAAACTTCTATCTAAAAGCTTGGTGGCTTCCAGCTCTCCAAGGAGAGATGAGAGAAGAGGAAAAAAATAAGAGAGAGTCACAGTGGTGGAAAATGGCACAGCAATAGACTCAGCAAGAGAAAGAGCCAAACCTAATGGCAGCTACTCATCCTCCAACTAGCACTTGGCAAGAGGCCAGGTGCCTCCCACTCTGGGCCCAACTCCCCCTCTTCCAGCAGCTGATTACAGCTGTTGCAGGCTTGGTTTGACATCCGGGCAAAAAGCGAAGCTGACTGCAGCCCAGCAGAGCACCATGAGATTAATCATATCCATTCGTGGCTGGGGACAGAAACACCGCCAGCTCCAGACTACCCTTGCTAAGGGTGGGGGAGGGGTGGAGTCGTGGCCGAGTGAGTACGGATATCCCTGGGTGGGAAAACACTCAGACTCACCTATTCTCCTGTTGTCTCCAGAAAGGACGACATGGTAAGAGTAGTCAATTCCACTCTGGAAACTTCCAGCAAGGTCTCTCACACACACACACACACACACACACACGCACACTCCTTACAATGGGGACATCCCTCCCCAGGTGCAGCCCCATCCCTCTGGCTGCAATGAAAGTCCATTTCTCTCCTTGTCTAGCTCCATCTACGAAGGAACAGCTGCTCACTGACCTTGGTATGAGAGCCATTGCTTATCCCACTTTTTTCCAGTCTGAAAAGAATCCATAAATAATCTAATTCTGGTTCCACCTCTGCTACTCACTTACTACAGCTTTTGGAAATGTCACTTTGCCCTCCCTAAGTGTCCAAAACATGTTTTGAATCTAATAAGCACATCCATCTAATCAATGCTCTGGGGAAAGA
This sequence comes from Erethizon dorsatum, assembly GCA_028451465.1. Taxonomy (NCBI): domain Eukaryota; kingdom Metazoa; phylum Chordata; class Mammalia; order Rodentia; family Erethizontidae; genus Erethizon; species Erethizon dorsatum. The sequence continues at coordinate 29,887,581 of CM051831.1, forward strand.
TTAACACAAAGATCTGTCCAGAAAGCTCTCCTCGAAAATACCTCTACGCAGATAAGCCAGGGATGGCTCTGTTAGGTGCTAAAGGGAAAACCATATCACAGAAAAGAATAGTGAGCTGTTTAATGAATTTTGCATCTGTTCACATTTTTCTTTCCAAACCTAGCTTTTAGAAAACTATGCATATAGTAAGGAATGTATTTTGCTGTACATGTATATTATTGAAATAAAAATTACACAAAACACTTATCCTTGCTGTACTCAAGGCACTGCTATTTTATGCTATGTTGTGCTATCCTATCCTATCTTATCCCACCCCATCCTTTGAATGTTGTTTGTGAGCCATTAAAATGATTTCATAATCCACTAATGAACCATGATTCATCATTTGAAAGGCACTGATTCCAGTTAGCATCCACCAACCAAGTGAATAACTAGTTGTTCACATGCCAACCTAAGTTCAGATTTCATTGTTTTCAAAAATTTCATCTTAAGCATAGGCTAATCAAATGTCTTCACTAAGTAACTAGAAAACACTAATTAAACAGAGATAATTAGCTATAAGAATAGAAACATTCACAGAAGACAGGTGGCTCATGAACTTAATTGTTTCCCCTGCTTTGATAATAGTCTGTGTTGTTTGTTTTGTTTCTTAGCCTGGCATGTATGTGTGTGCTTTTGAGTCAGTAGATGAGGGTGTGCATGCTTCTTTCAGGGCTTTAGTTGTGTGTTCTTGCTATAGGTGGCATCTTGAGTGGCACTCAAGTATTAAAGGCCTGGTCCCCAGGGCGATGTTGTTAGGCAGTGAAGCCTGGTTGGAAGTCTTTAGGTCCTTAGAGATGTGTCCTTAAAGGGGACTGTAGAATCCGAGTTCCTCCCCTCTCTTCTCTTTTGCTCCATGGCCATTGAGTGAGAAGTTTTGCTGTGTCACACCCTCCTGCCGTGATGTGCAGCCTCACCGAAGGCCTAAAGCAATGAGGCCAATCATGGACCTAAATCTCCAAACTGTGAGCCACAATACACCTTTTTTCTTCATCAGCTGATTATCTCAGGTATTTGGTATAGTGATAGAAAAAGAGTAACACAGTCCTCTTATAGCTAATGGTCATCACACCCAAAGTTCTCATCTATAAATTGGGCCCAAACTTTCTAACTCAGAGTTGCTATGAAGGAAAAGTATCAGTGCCAAGAATTCAGAACACTACCTGGCACATCAGAAGTCAATCAATAAAGGCTGAATGTCCCATATCTGACATGCCTAGGACCAGAAGTATTTCAGATTTCAGATTTCTTTTCAGATTTTTGGAATATTTACATATACATAATGAGATATCTTGGGGATGGAACCCAAGTTTAAATACATTTATTTATACACATTTATTTATCTTATACACATAGCCTAAAGGTAATTTTATACCTTATTTTTAATAATTTTGTGTATGAAAAAGTTTTCACGGTGTGAAATAGCACTGAAATAGTTTCAGAGTTCAGAGCATTTCAGATTTTGGATGAGGAATGCTAACCTTTCTTTCTTCGTTTACTGACGGTAACTTATGAGACACACTTTTGTTCAAAGAGGACAGAGCACATAGACTATCATTCCCAGTTCCCACTGGCTTCCCAGGAGGATTTCTGAGCACTCAAGTACTAGACACACCCAGTGGATGTGGGTCCAAAGGACTCCGTCACCCGCACAGCTGCTGGGGGCTTCTCTCAGAACTACACCCTGGTAAATGGCACAAAAGAGGCAAGACTCACACCGACGGCGGAGGCCCTAAGACAGGGGAAGCAGAACTCCTCTGTGGTCCATTCCCATCAGCAACTCAAAGACTCAACTCCAACATCAGATCTGCTCCCCTGGCCAGGGAAGCCTAGGACCCCACGAGGGGCCACAGCACCCAGTGAATCCCCTCATCAGGTCAGCTCCCTGTATTTATGGCTGTGACCCCAAGGAGAAAGAGATTTAACTTTAGAGATATAATTTTGGGGATACTCCTAGATCTCACCTGGACCATTCCAGTGCTTTATTTTCTTTGAGCTTTAACATAATTCTGAGAGTTCTCCCTGAGGCTTCTAAGAGAGACTTTCAATTATGAGACAAGCAGAGTGTCTGAAACCCAAGTGGGAGCCTGGAGTGGCTATGTGTCTTATTAACTGACAGACCCTAAGGAAGTCATTCCACATCTCTGACCCTTCGCTTTCTAATCCATACAATGGAACCAACATAATGGATGTCACGTGCTGACTACATACAAGGTGCATGCCTGGGCCCTCTCACCCTCGTGAATAAAGGAACACATGTATGTGTGTGTTGAATGATAAAGGAAAACTCAGGGGGAATTTAATACATGCGTGGGCCCTCTCACTCCCATGAAAAAAGGAATATAAAGGAATCTGTATACACGTGTGTATGTACATTGAATGTTAAAGGAAGACAGTTTAATGAGGCAATATTTGTGAATATGATTTCTAAAGTCTTTCATGGGAAATGATACAGTGATTTCTCCTGGAAGATAACAACTAGGGTGGGGACTTAGAAGAAAGCCCTTTCTTTACCTTTTAGAGGATATATATATATATATATATATATATATATATATATCACAGAATACTTTTGTAATAAAGATGGTCATAATTTTAAAAGATTAGCAATAATATTCAGTTGACCCAAATACATTTTTGTACTGAGTTTCTAAGAGCAAAACTGTAGTGTTAACTAGGACAGACTCCCATATAATAAGCAAAACTGGTACAAAAGCCAGCATTATATTTTAGGCTTAAAATTTTATAAACATTATTCTAACTTTGTGAAAAGTCATATCGATTGAGTTGAATTTAGACCTTACCTAAATAAATAAGGTTCCTGTTAATTCAAACTACATTTCATCATTATAAAACAAGCCCAAGAAAAGTACTTTAAAGATTCCGCAAGTTCATATTATGTTAATGCATTAAAAAATTGGGGAAAACTTCACACATATGCATCACCCTGGTTACTATAGGGAAGATGCCTAGGAATGGCCAGGGTTAGGGTAGAGGCAGGACAGCGTTGGAGTGGCTACCTGTAATGTTTAGAATTTTTATAGATAGAGATTAATATATGACATGGCTTTTTAAATTTTTTAAGTAGAAAAAAATCTCTGGAGATTCATTATTCCAAAGTCCTTATTTTTACAGATGGGGAAACTGAGGTACAGAGAGGAAAGAGAGACTCATACCTGAGATGCCTCTTTCCTCACCAAACCCTCACCTGCAGAGTGACCAAAGACTGTGGCATCTGCCACATTTCATTAAAATACAAAATCACCATGAGGAAGGAGGACATCAAGCAACACTATGGAGCTGGTCACCAACCATCAGCATGGTTTTTCTTTTTAAACAAGGTATTGGTTGTATAATGAATCAGTTACTCCGTGCCTTTCTCAACTCCAAACAGTTGTGTGCAGGAAAGTTTTTAAATAGCCCCGAGTGAAATGAATGTCATATTCATGCTAAATACAACAACAAACAATGTTTTTACACCATCTGAGCTACTTCAAACTGCCTCCTGAAATTGGCCTTCAGCAAAGGAAAACAGTGCAGGCAATTAGAGGCTAATGAGACCCACTTCTATTCGGTTAGTAAAGATGAGGAAAGCCAGCACCTGGAAAAGCTAACTCCTCTGGTGTCAGCGTGGAATAGGTGGGAGGAAGCCATGGGCTGGAAGGGAAATGGCCTCTTCAAAGCCTTTTCACAGCACCTTGGGGCATGGAAGCACTTAGGCTTTGCAGAGAATCTAGTAGGAACCAACTGGGGATGCTGTTTCTGGATGCTCGACTCCTCCAAACAGGTTGACTATGCCCATGTAGGCTCCTGGAGCTAGCTCTGGGATCAGATCCCTATCCAGGCCCTGCCCTGGTGAGCTTTCTGGTGGCTTCCTGCTCAGCCAAGAGGCCAGCCACTATCCATCTTCCAGAAAGTGGTGGCCTTTCGACCCTGTCGAATGGTCACTAACTATGCCTGCAGCTTGACTTTATGGGACTGTTGATGGAGTAGTTCTGCTGCAGCAGTCCGATAGCTGAGGCAAACATTGCTCCAAAAATGCTGAAAAGGCATCTCAAAATCTCAAATAGGCAGCGGAGACTTGTCCTAACTTTCTATTTTTAAGATACCTCCATCCTGGCAAGGCTGGGGTTGGAGCACAAGACCTCAGTTTTATTTGGCTGTCTATATCTCCAGAGGTCACTAAGAGCTAAGAATAAGAAGGGTCATTGAATTCCCAACACTATTTGCCAGAAAATCAGGGGGAACTTCATTTCCCACCATAGAAGCAATTATAAAAAACACTGGCTCTGAGGCTAGCTGTGGGGTTGTCACTGATTCTCACAGTATTGCTCTATTGCAGTCCCTCCTCCATTCTCTCTCTCTCTTTCTCTCTCTCATGCTCTCACCCTTGCTCTCTCACTTTCTCTCTCTCTTCCTCTCCTCTTGTGAGTAGGACCCACATGAGATAGAGATTTCTATCAACAATTCTTATTGATCAAGAAATGTAGCCCCCAAAGCACACCTATTTGATATACTATCTCTGGGTCATATGCCAATCCCATCCTCCAGACATCTGATTAAACTTGAGAGGAAGGCATCTCCCTGATTTCAGTGTAACCCAATTGTCTTCACATTGTAGTCACATGGAACCTATGCATGATCTCATCACTGTTTTCTTTAATCTTCTCACCGGGACCTCATTCCCCAAGAGACATCATGCACCTCAAATGTGAACAACATATTCTCCTTGATCTGACTTCCGTTCTTCCTTCCTACTCCAGCCCTTCTCCCTGGAAGGCTGTGCTCTCTCCCTGGACCTCATTTGCCACCAAACACCCTTTGTCCCCCTCGTCCACCATTTCCACCCCCACATGCTCACCAGCCAGTCATCTGTATGACTTGGCCATAGAGATGCAGAGTTCCAACAAGAGGATCCCTGCGGCCATTTATCTACTCCTCATTCTTCAAGGTCTTGTCCCTTGAAACTCCCCCTGAATACTCACACCTGGGGTTGGCACAATAGCCTCATCCTTAGGATCCTCACAGCTTCCTGCCAATATCCAATTGCGGATTATTAAAGCCATATTTTAACTGCTTGTTCGCCTATTCATCTCCTTCCTCTAGATTTTTGGAGAAGGGCACTCTGTCCTGTTCTTTGTGATATAACCAGTGCTGAACTGTAATGGGGTCTCAAGAACATTTGCTAATGATCATGTAATTCTCACCAGTACTGAGCTTCAAGGAAATGATGAATGCTCCAAAAGTAGTTTTAGTTTGATCTTAGGATGATTTACATTCTGCTGGTAAATTTTCTTGGCAAAAACCTAGAATTAAAGTACACTTCCTATCTATACACCCACTGATAATCTGCCATTAGGTGCAGAATTTTTTTATGGGTAGTAGACAAGCCATGATCCCATCTACTTGCATGGAAACAATGGAGAAAAGACCAGCAGAGCTTCACAGCTGGTTGGAAAGTCCAGTGGGAGATACTAGAAAGCTCATCCTGAGCCACGTTTATTAATACTCCCTGGAGTCCTGGGCATTTGTTTTAGCTGAGTAGTATTTATGCACTTTGGATTCTCACCATAACTGATAGAAGTCAATATTAAGCTTGATAATGCAGTCAACATGGAATGAACCACAGTTGGGTAACAGAGAAAGGTTGGATTTAGGTGGACCAAGTTGATTGAATGAACTTTGTCTAAAATTAGACCTGCACTCAACTTTTAATATGGGGCCATTAAAGTTCCTTTTTATCCAAGCCAGTTTAACCCACTGATCTGGTAAACATACTTAGAAGTGCTACTTGGAGATCTGATGGCCGGGGCAAGGTCGGAGACTGGTGCTGTCTACAACAGACATGTGCTTCTAGACCAAGTAAAGAAACCACTAGAGTCAGCCCTGCTTCCCTGCACAAGTCATGCTGGCGTTGTGTCTGCTACTCATGGGAGCAGAAGCCATGCTCTCGGAGAGGTGTGAATTTTAGTGTAGGATCTCTCATCGGAAACTTCTATAATCTTAACTCCTCAGCTTTCTAAGCCTTGGTTTATTTGTTTGTTTCTTTTTTTTTTTTTTAGAATGAGGAGTTGCAACATGATGATCTCTATGATCATTTCTGCTTATAAAAATGTCTTATTAGGGAATAAGAGGGAAGGAGGGGGAGTAAGAGCAGGTCCTGGGGAGGATGGATATGAGCAAAATAATTATTAACACTGAAACCCTCCAAAATATGAAACTGGGAGGGTCAGGGGGGTGATGGAGGTGGTGTTGAAAATTATCAAACTATGTTGTATGCATATATGAATCTGCTAAAATAAAATCCACTAATGAAAAAAGAAAAGAAAAATGATGTTGTAACTCTCATTTTTCAATGCCTGTTGTTTAGGGAAAATCTGTTGAGTAGCCTCATGGTCCCTACTGGAGCAGACCCAGACACTCCTGGGAAGGCATAGCATCGGCACAGACCCTCTGTACTGTGGAACAATGCCTTTGCATCTCCAGATCCAAATCTGGCACCATGGCCAGTCAGACAGGAAGGGTCCCTAGCAGTCCACAGTCTAGTAGAAAACCTACCTACAATAGGACCAGATGTTAAAAAAAAAACTGAAACATCTAGGCTGATATAAATTGATGAATAAATTTATTCCTCTGTTCTTGGTCTGGTCTCTGATTTTTCACCTTCTTTTGGTTGTCTAGAGTCAAACCCTGAAGTTACTGCTCCTAAGACCAGGATACCCTCCTAGCTTTGTACCTTCATGGATTTGTACATCATAGATTGGTGACATCTGAGTTGGGAAGACAACATCATTTTCTCTTGCTCACAATTTCAGATTATTGAATCTGAACATAGGCCGCTGTCTTACAGTAGCTGACCTTAGGTATCAAGCTGAGCCAGGTGGAAAAGCACGACAGACAGACATACCAGGTTATAGCTGCTATAAACACAAAGAAAATCACCACTTCTCTGATGGGGGCATTGGCAAATTTTACATAAAATGCTATCGAGGATGGTCTGGGAAAGCCTTATATTGGTGCCATAATATCTTTCCTGTGTTTTTGTTATTATTGTAGTTATATTGCTTTTTTGTAATACAGGACATAAGACCTTTGACCAAGATCTTTAGGGACCATCATTTAACCAGGGTACAAAGGGATTAAATAAGTCCCCCCTCCATCTTTATTTGCCCTTCTGGGGTAATAATGAGTTTTCTGTTTCTTGGCCTCAGAAATCCTCATGTGATCATATTGCCTACCTCTCTCTAGATTTCCAGCTTAGCATGTCTAGGAGTTAGATTGTCCCTTAGATTTTCTGCTGTCATTTTAATGCAACATGATTGAAATCAAATTCATCATACATCATATGTACCATAGGATTACATTCTCTTAGAATCTCCATCATCCTTCTAAATGAAACTACAATTTCCAATTGTGAGCTTCAGCCCAGATTCTGGAGTTTTCCTTCTCTCAGCCTCTCTATCTCCTGTCTCCAACTTTGCAGAACATCATATGACCTAGCTCATGTCCTCCCTTTCTCTTAATTCTTCCCATCACTCTGGTCTGTGTCCAGAATTGTTCATGTCTTCTACAGCAGTTCAGCTGCTCTCCCTGAGTTCTCCCAACTCCAGCCCATCTTCCTTTCTGAGACCAGATCAGTTTTCCTAAACCACCCTTTATCCTCCCATTCCCAGATTCTAAAAGGGCCAATATCTCGCTATTGCAGCACATTAAAATTCCCATCAAATTTTGAAGCCTCCCATTCTGTACTCTATCCTAACCAAAATCAACAACATTTAGTGTTATACTACTCTAGGCTTTTCTACATATATTCTATTTCCTATATTCTTCACCATTATTAGCTCCCAAGCATCTTCTGTGATAACCACATGGCCTGGCCCCTACATGTTTATCTAACACCCCAAATCCCTCCTCACCACCATGCCTTGGCCCATGCTGGACTATTCTTCCTTTCTGTCCTATGATTCCTGGAAGTATCCCCTTTCCATTCTCAGCCCCAGTAATCATTCCCTCCTCTGAACATCCGCAGCGCTCAGGTGCATATTATATAAGGTTCCACATGCTTGCTACTAACTTAATATTTCTTATCCCTTTTAATGAGGGCAAAGCTACATAGTTCCTGGTCTGTTCCCTAGTGCCCACCATAAGGCACTCAGTAAATATGTGTTGACTCTTTCAAATTGATTTGTAACAACTGGCAGGGAGGAGCAAGAGAAGGAAGGAACAGAGAATGATGTAATTCCAAGTCATCTACATAATTATTTTGTTCTACTGCTCCTGGTCCTCTGTGGCCCTCCTTCTCCAGATTACTTTACCTGCAGAACTGAACCTCCCGGTCAAACTGTGAGTTTTCTGGCTGCGTCCCCTCTTTCAGCTGGCTGACGTTGAAGAAGGAGAGGGTGTGGTTCACAAAGCCATGCAGAGTCCCGTTGTGGCTATAGCTATACTGGTACACGAGGCGGGGGATAAAGTCAGAGGTGACAGCAATGACGAAAGCCTAAGGGACAGAATCACAAGCATTGAGGAGCAGTCAGGATGGACAGGGACCACCTGACCAAGGGTCTGTCCACTCTCGGGCTTCCTAGCAAGAGGTGCTGCTGTGGTTCACACGACTGCAGCACGACTGCCTGGCCTTTCCATCTGTGAGCTGTGTGAACAAATCCACCTGCCAAGAGAGGCGACTGCAATGAGTACAGCAGAGGATGCTAAGCCAACCTGGGCCACTGGGTACTGGAAGGACTAATGTACATTTAAGCTATTTGAATGGACACTGTGGTTGGCCAAGCCAAATCAGAGTGCAAGTATTCTGGGAGAATCACCTGTTGTGATAAGAACGTCACACAGTGCAGCAGGCAAGGAAGTTAAACAGCCATGATGTACATCTGCCCTGGGGGACACCAGAAGACCAGGAGTATGAGTTCATAGTTCCCTCAACTTGATCATTATTTCTCAACACATCATAGCACGTCATGTAATAGAAGTTGTTCTTTTATCCATTTTACTTAGGAAAAGTGAGACCCAGAGGAAAAAGGAGGAAATCCTGCTATATGGAGCCGTACATACTCCACACAGCACCTGGCATATCTGAGTGCTCTATAAATGTCCGCGGAGCACACCAAATGCCAGTGAGTGCATGTTTGAATGTGAAGGTGCTTTCTACAAAGAAAATCTTAAATCTTTTTGGCAGGTGTTTATACTGTAGTCTGCACCAACAGTTAAAGACCCTTAAAATGTAGCTTAGGTATTGTTTCCTAAACGTATATGCAAGCGTGGCTAGCCATGACCATACTGAGAATGAGTAACACATGTATAACAACTATGGCTACGACTTGCTGAGCACTTGTTTATATCCTTTACATCCCATTTCATTTCCAGAATGATGCTGTTTGCTGAGTGCTATTCTTATGTTCCATTTTACAGATAAGTAAATAAGTCTCAGAGGACAGGGAGGTCAAACACCGCGTCATTCTGTACTCTAGACAGAAAATGGCTAGTACAGAGGGCTTCTTGTCTAAAGAACATGAATGAGAGTAACTACTAATGTATGTTTCCAAGTTTCTCTTTTTTCCTAAGTTTAAAATGTGTGCTTCCTTGGCCAAAACCTTCCAAACACAAGGGACTGATTTTCTCTGCTTCTCTTTAGACCTCTCCAATCAGTTCTGTGTTCTTATCAGGGAACTAGGCCAGAACAAGAATTAATGTTTCCTTCTCAAAGAAACCTGGGCTGTGGCTTTTTTGATGTGCACCAAACTGACTGTCATTTTCTTGAGAGATAGGACAGGAGTCCCTGCTGGCCACCTTCTGTCCAGAATGCAAAAACCAAGAGTCTGTTGGCTGGGGCCCAGCAAGATTTCTTATGCAATGTGGCCATGTCTGGCAGGGCAAGTAAGGTGACACAAGGTGAAACAGCTACTATCCTTCCATGTCCTGTCCTAACCTACACTGCGCCGCACTCCATGGGCATAATTAAGACTTTACATTGACAACTTGGAAGAACAGTAATTAGGAACTGCAGCCTGGGCAATACTCCAGGTATTATTTAACTCAAAAGTAGAGAAAGAAAAGAAAGAGATGGACAGATACATAGAATTCTTTCCTCGTTATTCTTGGCTCTCAAGAAAGATCTGATTTTGACTATTAAGGCGAAGGTATGCATTCTGATGGATAATTACCTTTCTTTCACTTAATGATTAGTGAAATTAAAAATAAAATTTGCACCGCCCTGGGGACCACATGATGAGCTACAAAGGCAGGCATGCACCATCAATCAGGGGGAGATCTTAAATAAAGTTGCAAATGGAAAAGGCTAATAGGTAACAAGGGCTGGTTTCCTGCTTTGAAGAGCTCAACTCCAAGGAAAGCACCTCCCATAGAGCCAGGGTGTCCTGAATGGAAGCACTTACGTTGATGATAACAGAGAACTTGCCGATTCCGGAGAGAATGTCAAACCAAATTCCTGTAAGACAGAAAAAAAGGTGTCTGGCTCACTCCTACCCTTGGGGCAAAGATAACAAGGCTATAGCTTGGGGTAACGTTCTGCAGACAAGTTACCAGGGCACATTGGCTGGGCCCCCCAGGAGTGGGCTTGTCTGGAAAGGCTTTGGTCCCTCTGTCTGCAAGTTAGGGGGACAACTGGGGATAGATAAAGTGGCCTCCAAAGGTTCCAGCATCAGAGGATGTGAGGATTAGGAACTCAAAGGGGCAAAGAGACCAGGGCTTTTCAAGCCCTCTGGCTTCCTGACCAGGTCGAGGGTGGTGGGAGGAGCCACCTACAGCACAAGATATGGGCCTGTGGCCTCCAAGTGGGTGACATACCAATATCTTTGGTTCTCACAGCATCTGGACGTCTCAGCTCTGTGACAAACTTTTTTGCATCTAGCCGCACTTCAATGACATTGTTGAGGAGGGCAAACACAGGTGCCAGAGGGAAGGAGGCCACAAAGAGAGTGACAAAACCAAACTGGATAACTAGGAGAAAAAACAGCACAAGAGATGTCACCAGGAGGAAGCAGGCGCTGGATTTAGTCTGCCTTGCACTGTGTCCCTCGATCTCTCTTACCCGGGTCCTGTTTTTCTCCTATACCACATCCATAGGCTTTTCCTTCTCAATACCTTCAGCCATCAGTCCTTGCTGTCGCTTGGACTGGGCACAGTAAGGAGCCATGTGAGAAGGAAAGATCTTGACTCTTTCCTTTCCAGTGTCTTTTATGTCCAGTCACTAATCCTATTCATCTAGTAAGAGATTGGCAAACTTACTCAGCACAGGGCCTGACGATAGGTGTTTTAGGATTTGTGGACTGCACAGAATTGTGACAACGACCCACCCCTGCCATGATAGAGGAAAAGCAACCCGAGACAACATATAAACAGGTGGGCTTGGCTGTGTTCCAATAAAACTTTATTTACAAAAGCAGTAAACAAAGCAGGCAGGCTTTGACCCTCAAGCCACAGTCTGCCAACTCTTGATGAAACTTTAAAAAAACACCCGCCAAACTTGGACTCTTCTTTCCATACCCATAGTCACTGCCTTTGTTTAGAAAGTGTATTCATTCATCACAAATTTATTGGGCATTCACTAAATGGCAGGCGTCGTGCCAAGTATTTAAGGAGGCAAAGGTCTGGTCCTGCCTCCCAGGAGCTGGTTTAGAGGGGGGAGATAAATATATGCAAAGATGTACGACTGGGTTTTCTTTTTTTGTTTTTGAATGTGTTCTAAGAGAGAGAGAAAATGTGCCAGAGACACAGGAGAACCAAAGGAGAAAGAACGCCTCCTTTCGGGGACTAAGGAAAGCTTTATAGTATCTAAGCACTGTGCAAAGACTGGCCTGTAGCATCCAGGAAGACTGAATTTTGGAAAGTGTGCCAGGCTGCAGAAGCGACATGGGCCAAGGTGTGTGGCAGCTTGAGTTGATCAGATGGCTGGAACATGCGGGCCTCTCTCCCAACCCAGGCCATTCTCACAACCTCCCAGTTGCTGTCCCTGTGACCAGTTTTCCTAGGCTTGCAGCAAGCAGTGCCAGCTATCTGACCCTGCTACCCACTAGTCAAAGTTGGGCTGGCCAGTGGGGATGGGAGAGGCGAAGAAATCTTCAAAAACAAGCTCTGAGAGCCAATTCCAAATGCAGAGTTTACTACATCTTTTAAATGATGCTTTGCAGAGGAATTCACTTTGGAGACAGGGGGTAGGGGTAAGGGCAGAGTGGGTGGAGGGGGATAGAATAAACAAAGAAAACAGATGTTGGATCCGTTTTGTAGAACCTATAAAATGCATGTCTGTATTTAAGTACATATATGGGTGTATTGTTATTTATGGAGTTCAAAGTTGATTTTCTTTTTTTTTTTTTTTGTGGGTACCAGGGGTCGACCTCAGAACCTCGCGCGCCAGCAGGCGCCCATGCCGCTGAGCGATATCACCGGCCCTTTTTTTGTATGTGGGTTCCGGGAGTCGAACTCGGGCCCTCGTGCTTGCCAGGCAGGAGCTTATGCCGCTGAGCCATCTCACCAGCCCAAAGTTGATTTTCTTGATGCTAATGAGCTCAGCTCAACAGAGCAAATGTTCTTATCATAGGTGACTTCCTCCACCATAATTGTGTAAGCAGTGCAGAGCTCCAGGAAGGGCTTGGCAAGGAGGCTGGTGGGGAGGGAAAGGGGCAGTTTATTTCTGAGTGATCGCTAATGCACACAGCGTGCCCTCACCACATTCATGCACATGGCACTGCAACATCCTCCCTGGATTATAGTGGAAATGGGACTTCCACTCCCTCTTCTCTCTTTCATACAATCTCCAGAGGCAGAGAGGAAATACTGTCCTCTAGGGGTGCTCTCACTGTTTGCTTTTTTACCTACACAAACTCTCCAGACACAGCTCTCTCTGTCTCTCTTCCACCAGCAAGTCATCTTCTGGTGATGGCTTGATGCTCTCTATTAGTTCCCATCAACTGTTCTGATCCCATAACCAAAGGTCACATCTCTCTCCCTTGCCATTGGAGTCCATACGGTCAGCACTGGACAACCTTGGGAGAGTGGGTACAGCCAAAGCATGTGATGCCGGGCCTGCAGTGATGGGGCACTCCTGTCCCCTCCTCTGCTGTTATTTCAGGGTATCCCAGACCAAGAAAAGCTACTCTCTGCAGATGTCTCCTTGCTATAGGGTATCCTAAGCATTTGCAGGGTTTAATCCAAAGAAGCAGAAACAAATAGCAAGCTTTGTTTTAATCTTAGGAAGGAAAAAGTACGCATAAAACCATAACCCTCTAGCATACAAATGCCAAATCCAAGACTTGCTCTTTCCAGTCAAAGGTCTGAAATTCTGTATGTCAGATGCGAGCCCCTCTGGGGTCACTGCCGAGGACACAATGATGCCGGCCTTCACCAACACCAAGATTTGTTTCTAAAAACAGCAAACCTCCCTTAGGATAAGAGCAACACCGGAAATCCTCAGTGCGCTGCCTAATAGAAACCAGCTTGGCCTGACCAAGAACAGATTAAACCTGGCCAAGCCAATTAGGGAGGAATCCATAAGTTGGTTTTCAACTAAATCTTTACAAAGCCTCCTATAAAGTGCTCCAGAAATGCTGAGTTGGAAACACAAAGCCTGGAAATACTTCTGGGCAGAAACTCCATTGGTTTTCTCTCCTCACGCGCCAGCAGCCAAGAGCCTTCTAAAATAACCACCGGTCCTACACTTCCTCACGCCAGAGACAGCTAAAATCATGAGCAACTACCTGGGCTTAGGGTAAAATAACAAGGAGGAGTGGGCTAAACAAAACAAGACAGCATCCAGCAAGGACATTCCAGGATAATCTGCTTCAAGAAGTAAAACAGTAGAGTAGACAGAACAGAATGGGCTGGCCAGGACTGGCAGAAAAGATCTCGATGGAAAAAAATCTCTGACTTTCCACTCACTTACTTAGAATTCTTCAGTGAAAATATCCACCCTTCTGTTACACACACACACCAAAGCCCCGACCCTAGGCCTGGCATTCAAGGCCCTTTATGATGTGACCATAATTTATTTCCCCAGGCTCACTTCCTGCCCATATTCTATGCATGCTCAGGGCTAACATTTAGCTGGAATGTTGGAGGTCAACTCTGCTTGCTTTCCAACTATTTCAAACCATCTGCACATTTCTGAGCCTTTGTACCCACCACTATTCTCTGTAACTTTCCTTATCATCTGTTCTGCTAAGTGAATTACTATTCATCTTTTAAGTTCAAGTCAAACTTAACCTTCCCCATGAAACTCACCTCTAGCCCCACCCTCCACCAGCTCACTCAAGTGGACTTGGGGGCGGTGAGTAGCTCTCCTCCTCTGCTCTTCCTTCCCATAATGCTTGCACACACCACTGTTTATTTGACACAATACTGTATCTAGAGGATAAATCCCTTGAAACCAGGGAACATGCCTGACTCTTTTCTGAGTCCTCATGATCTTCTGTGGTGCCTGTCACATCACAGTTTGCTTATGATATGATATTGCTTAATATGAACTTATTTTCACCAGCTATGAAACACAGATACACACAGAAAACTAGAATAAATGAACTGAACACATTGCACCTAATCCAGGTGCAGAGGGATGGAGACACAGAGCTTACTACCTGCACATGATGGTTCTCATCGCTGTGGTCTCTACAGATCACTGTGAAGAAATTAGGAGCAAAAACATTCCAATTCTAATGCAAATGATCACAGTACAGCTTTAAAAAAATTCTACAGTTAAGTAAAAGCAACACAATCTCCTAGCAGGGATTGAAAGCTAGGACTTCAGAACCCTCCCTTTTGTGACCCACACACGAGTTGCTCAGGGAATCACTGGGCCACACACGAGTCGCTCAGGGACAGTTTTGGAGGAGATCTGCTAAGAGCAGCCCACTTACAGAAACCTTGTGGAGGACCAGCACTGTCAGCTTCATCAGCCCATACCTCAGAGCCATGCCCCGTGATCCCCTTCTTCTAAGGGCAAGGGAAGGCAGCTGTTCTCTGTGCTAAGGGCAAGTGGTGTGCAATTCCAAGGGACCATGTAGACAGGGATAGTGAAAAGAAAGGACCACCTCCTCAGCCCCAGCCTGTGCTGCTTAGGAAGACAGCAGAAGGCTTAACAAAAACATGAGTTCTCAAAATCCAACACCCACTACTCATTCATTCATTTATTCGTCATTCAACAAGCGTTCCCCAAGCCCACCCTACACACTCCACTCCACAAAGATGAGCGGTGCTCTGTTCGAATCTGTCCCTCAGAGTTCATGGGCTGGAACCATAACCCCCAGTGCAACAGTGCCGAGGGACCTGGGTCAGGAGGACCTCTCCCTCCTGAATGAGTTAATGCTTTGGTCACAGAGTGGCTTAGCTGCTGTGAGAGAGTGCTTGTTGGAAATGCAAGCTTGGCCCCTGTCTCTTGAGCTTTCTCACTGTTGCACCTTCCACCATGGATGACGCAGCACAAAGTCCCGGAGCCACACTCTCGGACATCCCAGCCTCGGAACCATAGCCAAATAAACTTTTATTGTTTATAAATTACCCAATCTCAGGTATTCTGTTATAGCAACATAAAACAGACCAAGACAAATAGACTACTGTGTTGTCCTTCCAAGAGGCTGGAGTGTGCGCCCGGGGCAGACAGACGTGTAAACAAACCCTGACAATATCCTGCCTGCAGTTAGAACAATAATGGCAGCGCTAACGGGTGCTGCAGAGTGCTGGGCAGGAAGGACTCGCTCTCACGACAGAGGCCTGGAGGCTCTGCAGAATTCATAATCACTGGTCTTGGCCTGAAGAACACATAAAGGAGATACATGAAAGTTTGCTATGGGGTTGGTAGTTGAGATCTTTCCTGCAGCACTGATCCAAATTAATAAACTACTTAGGAAATAAGATCAGCAAGCAGAATTCCTTATCACTAGGCCTGGAGTCACCTGAGGTTTATACACTGGGTTGGGCTCCATTTAGAAATCCTGAGAACTTTTAACAGGAAGGGCAGGCTTGCAGCATTCAGCTTCAGAGTTAAGTGTTCACAATATGAAAATTAAATCAACGCTGGAACACATCAGCAAGGTGCATTTGGCTCTGACTTTTCTGTATTTCTTTGTATTTAAAGGAGGCTCAGTCATCACTTCTGCCCCAGCCCTACAAAGAAGCCAGGGAGCACTGGGTGGGTAAGATGCACGATTTACATCACTTCCTACAGACAGACTGGTGAGAAGCCGCCAGTGTTTACTGCGTGAACAAAGCATGAGCTGCTGTTCTCACTCCTGCTTACTTCCTCCACCTGCAGGACAGGGTGTGAAGGCCAGTTGCACATTCACCCTTCCTAATACCTACACAGCCCCTGGGGGACTGTGAGAGGCAGCCAGGGAGGTGGAAGGGTGGTGAAACCAGTCATCACTGGGAGGGAGGCTTCCCTGCAACAAAACACCTCCAGGGACTTCTGTTTGCTTTTTCCCTTCTCTTCTACCTCTCCGCAAAAGGCTATGAAAAAGTCAACAAAATAAAAATGCTACTAGGTTTATGGAATTTTATCTAAAACAAACAAAAAAAAAAAGCACAGAAAGGAAGGCAAAAGAAATGTGCAAACTCTGGGGATCCATAATGGAGCTATAGCTGAGGGACAAAGTTCATGCTGAGCTTCCTGGTGGTTATAGCAAGACATGGGAAAGGGGCACAGTTCTCTCTATGTTTTTAATGGAAGGAGTGCCTTCTGTTCATGCCTTCCTTCATCCACTCATTGCTCCGGCACTGAGAGACACCTTCTGTACATCAGGAGCCATCCCTATTATTCCGAGGGGTGCAGCATCCAGAGACAGTGGTGCTTTGCTCTTAAGTACAAATGAGCAGAGGGACCCCGGGTACAGATCGTGCCAAGCAGGGCAATGAGACCTAGGACTCACCCGACTTTCCTGAGTGTTTGCCCCATTTTGAGACGTGGCAGGTACCTAATTACTGGGGATGGGGGGGACAGACGGGGACAGGACAACAGCTCAGTGAGAATAAATAGGATGGCTCCAGGAAAGGCATTTCCTCCTTCTCTGAGTTACACGCTGCAGTTCTGTGTGGCAGAGCATGTGGACTTCAGAGCTGGTGGCTTGCAGATATTCTAGACCATCTGGTCACTTCCATCCAGCTTCTGTGGGAAATCTAGAAATCACCCAGCATAGTCCGTACCACTCATGGCCAAGGAACAGCAGAGTGGAAAGGAACTTGAGTGTCACCTCAGGAACATCAGTCCCTTATGCTTGCTTGCTAGCTTCTTTTTTTTTTTTTTTTTTTTGGTGTGTGTGTGTGGTACTGGGGTTTGAACCCAGGGCCTTTGCACAGAGCTACATCCCCAGCCTTTTTTACTTGGAGCCAGGATCTTGCTAAGCTGCAATGTTACCCTGGCTGGTCTCAAACTTGCGATCTTCCTGCCTTTGCCTCCCAGAATGCTGGGATTCCATTCTGCTTCTTCTTACAAGTGGCCACTTTCAGCTGATCATTTCCAGGGTGGGTCACTGAATCACCCCCCACCCCAGCCAGATCTTTGACTGTCCTTTATTCTCTCTCTCATATCTAAGTCACTGACACTTTGGGTAGTTGTTATAAAGCAGAAGCTGTTGACTAGTTCTTGGGAAGTTTTACTTGAACCTCCTAGAAAGCTTTACGAGTTCATCAATTTATATGACCATAGGACACCTGCTCTTAGCAGGAGAGAATTCCCGGGTTCTCACACTGCAGAATAAGGAGTCCTTGCACCGTGAAGGGTGGAGGACACTGTCCCAGCTAGACCAGGACAGCAAAGGGGTCTGGACAGCTTTGATGAAAGGTGACGTTTATGGAGTCCCCTTGTCATTTTGTCCTCAAAATCATTTTCATTTTTTTAAAAAATATTTCATCTTTTTAAGCTTTTTTGAGGTATAAGCAATATCACTGATAATTATACGTATTTACCTTTTAACGAGTTTGATGATTTGGGAGGGGGTGAGGCAGGGTCTCACCATGTAGTTCACTGTGCTTGGTGGTCTCTAAAACCCAAGGACACTTGGTAATCATAGGCCAGAAGCAAGAGGAGAATGGGCAACTCTACCACAAGGATGGATCCGATGAGTGGGTCACCAAGAGTGGTGGATTATCAAGACCAAGTGTGCTCTTCAGATGTGAAAAACTGACAATCATATCACTTATTTATCTAGATAAAATGGTGACAAAACTATCAAGAGATTCACTTGGAACTTGTCTCTAAACTCCTCTTACAAGATTAAATTTGGCCCTACGTTTTTCTGCCCAATTCTTCTCTGTGAGAAAAATGGAACTGCTGCAAGTGACCAGAGAGCTTAGCCTGCAGCTCTTAAAGCAACGAGGAGGGTCTCCTCTTTGGGCTCTGAGGAAAACACCACTACTGGGTAGTGAGGTGCCTGAGTGACTGAGCTTTGAAGCACCATTTTGGGTCAGGACAATGATGACTAATGTGGAGCCTGCTCCTAGGCCAGCTTCTTCCTCCCCTCAGAGGTGGGGGATGGGAGGCCTCCCCTGAAATCCTTCTCCAAAGCTCTTCAGGAAAAGGGTTTGATATTGGAGATTCCCTCAAAAGCTCTACTGCTCCCCTCACAGGTTTTTCCAGCCTAATCCCTCACTCTCAGGTTTCTCTTTGTCTGGAGCCAGCCACTGGGGCCCAGAGTGGCTGCTACCCCCTCAGCCTCCTTTCCAGCCTGCTACCCAAGGCTTCCTTCACCTCCTGCCCTCCCCCAGGCCTGGGCCTGGGCCCCGTTTCCAGTTCAATTTAGAAAAATGTAAATACAATACATTTCACTTGATGCTTCCCTCTGCTGATGACCTGCCCACCATTAGGACTGACAGGCTCGGAATGGGCTCAGCACACTTCCTGCCTGCCTGGGTGGTCCCCAGGATCAGGGGGAAGGAAGCTGACAGCTGAGAGCAGGGCAGAGATCACTGTGGCAGGCACATCAGAGGGAGTGGGCAGCTTCAGTTTCACTGCTTTTGTTTTTTGTTCAAATCCAAGACAAGGGCCCTGGGGAGCTGGGGAGGCAGAACCCTTGCTCCTCACCATCCCTTCACCAGACCCATGTTTCCAAGGTTCTGATCAAATTCTCTCTTGGAACAGCCCAGAAAGAGGCTCCAGTCTCAGTTCTACTAGGTGAGTTACTGGGAGGACTATGGCAGCCCACATTAGCCTTGGTGGGCTTCAAGGTGTGTTGTTCAGCTGCTGTGCATGACCTAAGATGCTGTAAGGGACCCTGGGGTCACCTGGCCCCCACAGGCTGAGACTCCTTACTCTCATTAGTGCAGAACGATCATATGCACCCCACTCGGATTTGTGCACTTGGGAACCTCCTTTGCTCTGTCCCTCAAAACAACCAGGAATCTGGGAAAGCAAGGGCAATATTGACTCTCTTTTAGGTCTTGGGATGCATTGCACAATCAGTTTTACACACAAACTAGGGAAGTTTCCATAGTGTCAAGCAAGGAGGAGAGGCCCAGGGAGAGGACATGGCTGAGGCCACGCTGCTAGAGAGACGAAGAGCTGACTTTCACCCATGTCTCAGCCGATTCTCTGGAAGCCTGGGGAGGAGAGACATTGTTCACTCTGCTCCGCAAGTGGTCACGGGGAAAGGTACTGTCACATGGAGTGACAGCTAGGAAAGGACTTTTATTTTAGAGACAAGAGAAATCAGAAGTAGTGG
The DNA here is from genome assembly GCA_028451465.1 of Erethizon dorsatum. Classification (NCBI taxonomy): domain Eukaryota; kingdom Metazoa; phylum Chordata; class Mammalia; order Rodentia; family Erethizontidae; genus Erethizon; species Erethizon dorsatum. Next base: position 29,907,293 of record CM051831.1, read on the forward strand.
AACAGTGACTATTGCCAAGTCTTATCCACTACCCGCAGCGACAGCAGAAACTGTCACCTCCAATGAGGTTGCGACGTCTGCGGTGGGCTTCAGTCTTTCCTCTCACAGAGCTGTTTCCCAGAGCTGCCATCTAGGAGCAGCATGGATGGGTTCACATTACACCTTCTCTTATTTCCCTGGCTTACTTGGGGGAGAGAGGGAGGAGAGCAGAATGGCCTGGTGTGGGGGAGGGGTGGAAGAAGGAAGGGAAGGAAGGAGGTAGAAGGCATAGAAGAAGGCGGAGGAGGCAGAGAAAGAGAAACTAGGATAACCACCACTCTCGATAATCCACTCACTGGATTATCGGCCCATAAATAAATGAGAAGCTGTACAGCATTGCTACAAAGAGAAATTCTTTCTGCCTAGGTAAGAGAAGGCCGGAGACACATGAGCTAATACCACATTTACCCCATCACTTCTTCACAGGTTTATCTGGTGTACTCGTAGTGTCCATGCCACGGGGCCACTGGGCAAGGGCATGCAGTTCCAGGAACCCGGAATGCTGGGAACCCTCAGGAATCAATTACCAACAGGTACCCCTGTTTCAGGAGACAACTTGTCTGAAATCTTGTGGGGCAGGAGCTAAAGGGATGTTTTCTAGAGCAGGTGACACAAGAGTTGGCCTTGGATATGAGCATGAGAAGGCACAGGGAATTCCAGGACCAAGGGGAACCTATAGGTCAGGCACAGAAGGGGTGAGATGCAGGGTGTGTTGTGGGACAATGGAGCTATATGACCAACAGGACACCTCACAGGGAAAGAGAGATGGTGAAGGCAAGTGGCTGTGTTGAGGATATAGGAGAAAGGGGACCTGCGACTGTAGGAGGCAAAGGGAAGATGCCTCCAAAGATGCCCAGAAGGGAAGATCACAGACACTGTAAACCCACCAGATTGGTGAAGGGGAGGTGTGAACAAGCGGTGATGTAAAGATTTCTCAGCTGGAAGAGAAATCTGGAAGACAGGGTGGGGCCATTCATGGGGTAAACAACTCAGAATATAGTGAGGAGGGGAACTAATTTTCCACACAGAATAGCTTTGAAATGCTTCCTGGCCCTTCATCTAAAGTCTCAAAACACATCTGAGATGGTAATCGGGAGACAAGCCGCCTGTGTTTGGTACAATCTCTAAAACCCAGGTATGTTTGGTGAAGGTACCATTATAGGATGGAAGCAAGAGGAGAATGGGCAACTCCCCGTCACACATTTCCACATGGTCAGATGGAAGCAAAGGAGCCCCAGCCCCTCTGAAGCAAGAGGCCTCCAGACCCTGAAATCCAACAGGCATGGGCCACATCTGTTGTCCCTTTGTCCCCAGTGCCTGACACCACAGCCTTGCCCTCAGGATCATGAGGAGGGGATGGTGCAGAGGAAGGATGAGGAATGGGAGTTGAGGTTTAGCCAAATCTTTAAAGCCAAGTCTTTAGTTCAAGTCAAGTCAGCCTTAAAGTCACAGGATTCTATTCTGTCCACTTCCACAAAGGACTTGATGACTGAAAAGAAAGGGGCAAATTAATACCACAGGTGGCTTTCCCTTAAAGGAAATCCTGATACTAAACATGGCTTGGGAGATGAAAATTACCACATGCATAGAAATATCTGGATATGTCCATGGTAAGAGGGAGACTCAACTATCACAGGATAAAGAAAAGTGAGTGTTATGGTTGCTATCTAAAATGTCTTCCAAAGCTCACTGTGTGGAAGGGTTGGTCACCAGTTGAAGAGCTTTTGAACTGATTGGATCATGAGGGCTTTAACCTTGGCAGTGGATTAATTCAAAGATAAGATCATAATTTGATGGATTATTGGGAAGCATGGAAATAGGAGAGCTTAGTTGAAGAGAGTAGTAGATCATGAGGCACAGCCTTAGGGGCTGTACCTAGTAGCTGACCTTTCTTCTCTGGTTCTTTCCTTCTCCCTCTCTGCTTCCTGGCTGCCAAAAGGTGAGCAGCTTTCCTCCACCATCCCCTTCCACCGGGATGTCTTGCTTCACCTCAGGCCCACAGCAAGGGAACCAACTGGCCATGGCCTGAACCCTCTGAAACTGTGACACATGTAAACCTTCCCCCTTCTCTAAATTGTTCTTCCCAGGTGTTGGGTTACAGTAATGAAAAGCTGACTAACAAAACAGTATGGTTTCCATTTCTCTGCCACTGAAGAAAGAAGTTTACAGGTATTCAATGAAGAAAAATTTCACTGAATCTTTACTATGTTCCAGAAACCTTGCTGAGCAGTGTGACTAAAGGGGACTAAGACACAGTCTCTGCCTCCAAAAGTGATCATATTTTCTAAAGGGTACAAGTACAGGAGAAGAGAAGAGAGGAAGTGAGGATTGAAGAATCAGAACACCCTTCCAAGAGCAGTTCTCAACAAGAGCTTGTGGGCAGATGGAATGAATAGTGCTGGAAAATGCAAGCATGATAAGTGAGTCACCCAGTCACACATATGTGGCCCTGTGAAGGGACATAAAACAAGCACCAGCCTGTGGATGCCCCTGCGTGCTGCACCGGAGGAGGTGAACTTTGTCTCAAGAGAAGTCAGTCACATTGAAGGACGTAGAAAAAAGCATGTGCTCTGATATGAGTTTTTGAAAAGCCATTCTAGAAATTGAGAACACATGAAAGAGGGAGTGGGAAAGGCAGCAGGGAGACAAGTTACCATGCACTTGCAGTAATTGAAAGGAAAAAGGGTGAGGGTTCAAATAGGAATTCAAAAGTATTGCTAAAGGCAAAGTTAGTGGTGGAAGCAACCTTCCACTAGAGTCCACGCCCAGTTGAAAGGATGTTCAAGAGAATTAGATAACTCAGATGTGGCTTCCAGGCCTTTAATACCCTGGTCTCCTCTGAGGTGGATGGGTCTGCTCCATTTCCCCTCTGCAAGGTGATTCTCACAAGCCTTAGTGGACATTTCCAGAGAGCAGGAGACACTCAGGGGGGCCTTGGCCCTTCCAAAATCAGTATTTGACTTTCATTTCAGATGTAGAGTAAAAAATAAGCAATCAGGACACACCTCCCTTTCTTTTAGAGCTTAACAATATTTAGGTATACAACTAAGAAAAATGAGATTTCCCTCAATGGCAATGTGAATGACAGAAGAAATTCATCTCACCACCCACAGAAATGGCCCAAGGGCCTTGACATTTTGGGTTGCATTTAAGAATCTGGGGTTGGCTTTAAGGGGGATAACTGAATTCCTGAGCTAGGAAGGCAAGAGCAATTACATTTTTGGATGACTATAGGAGCAAAAGCTTGTGGATTTTAGACAAACAGATGAGAAAAAGATCCCACTGGAGACTGCAGACTTGTCAAGTGGACCCCTAAGGGCTCAGAATTCTCTGAAAGAACAAAGCTCTTAGAGTATTTGGAGCTCTGGCTTCAGTGTATGATTCTCAGAAGTGCCTTGGAGTCCAGCACCCTCATTCTTTAAGCATTCTTTCACAATTCCAATACTGATGGGACAGAAAGAACCTGCAGTGCTCATTACATTCAGGAGCTTCAAACTAGTTTCAGTCAAAAGCTTGCTGGATTCCAGAGAAGTTGGACTATTGATGGGAACAATGGTGGTGAACGTTCACTGGGAATCTATGCCTACAAGCACTGTTTAGCTGCTTTGTATTCATCATCTAATGCTCAAAACAGTCCTATGAGGTAGGTGTTGTTATCATCAAAGTCACTGTTTAGATGGGAAAATTGGACCTGGATGACTTTAAGCATCAAGCCCAGAGTCACGTGGCTACTCGCATGCAGCAAGGTCAGGATTGGAAACCCAGTAGATTGACTCCAGACCTTTTCTCTAATAACACTTACCCTGCACAACATGACGAATTTGATGAAGTCTATTCTACATCCTAGGCTTTGACTGTGTATGAGAACACGTACTCCACTGAAGGGAGAAGAGGACAGTCCAGAGATAAAAGCAATGAATGGGACCTAACCAGAAAATTCTGTCCTCACACTTACATAAAACAATGCAATGCTGTCATTTCTCTGAAATGATTAAAATTCTCAGCAAAAGAGCCTAAAGAATTTCTGTGGGTCTCAGCATGAAAAACTCATGCATGACCCAGGGTTTATTTCTCTTCCAGACAAGACTACATCAGTGTCAATCAAATTGTTCACTAAACCAGTATCAGTGCCAACCTGAGTCGATGACACTGTTCCGGTCTCCAAACTTGTTCTTTCCTCTAGGTGCTTATTTTTCGATCAGTGAATGAATGAATGAATAAATGAATGAATGAATGATTTAATGAGTCTGCCTGTGTTTAGCCATTCCTTCCTCAGCCTTAGGACCCCTTTTGCACTAGCAACCCATTTCCCCACAGGAAATGAAGAGTTCATAGTTACTGTAATGTCAGGATTTACAATTACTCCATCCTGGCATGAAATGGAAATTTGCCTGGTCTTTCTCCTGTCTGTATCTGAACCCTCCCTGTCCAAAAGCTCCCATTTGCTTTTCTTGGTCAACAGTGGCTTGTAGTCATGAGACACTGCACTTGCCAGTCTTCTTCCTTAGAATGATCTTCTCTGCTCTTATCACTAATAAATAGATCCTATGCACCAGAGAGGACCTTAGGGTCATTAAGTCAACCTCCTACCTATAACACGATGCTTCTTCAGAGCATCTCAGATCCACCATGAACCAAGCCTTCCTTTGAAAATGATCCATTTGCCTCTTAAAGTAATTATTACAAACTTATCTCCATTAGGAAATATTCTCCACTTATTAACTTTCATTCACTCATACACTCATCTTTGTGTATCAGACACACTGCCTGTTTGATGTGCCAGGAAATGTGCTGGATTCTGAAGGGTACAAAGTGAATAACCCATGGTGCCTCCTCACGGCACTTTTGGAATGCCATTAAATCATGAGATGCTAACCTCACTGATGGATTAATTCACTGATAAATTCATAACTGAATGCACTGTTAGCAGGTGGAGAATTGCAGAAGCAAGTCACTGTCTTTGAAGGATATAACTTATTTCCTTCCTCTCTAGCTCTCTTCCTGTTCTCTGCTTCTTGTCTGCCATGATGTGAGCAGTTGTCATCTGTCAAGATGTTTCTGCCTGAGGGTCAGCCGACCAAGGACTGAAACCCTGAAACTGTGGGCCAAAATCACCTCTTCTCCTTTAAGTTGTGTCTGTCAGGTATTTTGTCCCATCAATGGAAAGGTGACCAATGCACAATACATCAGCGTGTGCACCAAACATGATGCTAGGACAGAAAGGCAAATAAATCATGATCCCACTCAGGAGGAAATGGGGCTTGGCTTGAAAGACTTCACAGAGGAAGCACCATGGAAAGCTACACTAAGGATGAGCCTGGAAGGTCCACGTCAATGAGGTGGAAAGGTGAATGAATGGGGGCTGAGAATATCCAGCTTAGTAGACACTGATAATTCTTCCAAATCACAAGACTTCAGGATGTGGAATAATTAAGGATACTCACTGGAACTGTATTTTCACACATTACCTGTGGCTAGGTGAATTGGTCTATTTTTTTTTCCAAAGTGATTTGGTAAAATGAATCAAACACCATGTAATGAACCCATGTTAGATTAACTAATCACACTTGTGCAAATCCATGTTAATGAAACATTAAATGTGAAATAATAAATACTACACAAAGATAGTATGCACTATGTTAGAGGATTAAAACCTGGGGAAAATTGGAAAATGATCCTCCATGCCTTACATTGGAAGACAGGTACAGTGGTACCCCAGTTCACAAACTTAATTTTTTCCATGATTCCATTTGCAATCAGGGAACGAATTCTGCAACCAGAATCAAGGAAAGAATTAAGTTATTGAACCAAGGTACTACTGTAAATACATTATGCTACATTTATTGGAGGAATTAATATGCAGGTATAGTTTTGAATATTAGGTGACAACTTGGGAACATTTATTATAATGGTAAATGAAAAACTAAATGAATATATATTCACAAATTTATTTTTTAAATCTTATACATAACAAAAAGGGTCTAAGAAATGGCATTAAAATGCTTTTAAAAGTTGGTTTTGGATGAGAGAAGTTTTGAAAGACATTTTATTTCTTTTTTTATATAGAAAATTTTTTGTTACATATATGGTTGCTGTTTTCACTTATAACCTATGTAGTTGATTTTTTTATTTTTTAGTCTGCAGTATGAAATTCATTCTCTAAAACCTTGGTGTGAATTTTCTCCCGAAGTCATCAAGTCTTCCAGTTCTTTTTGCTTTTCCCTCTTCTACTTTTAAGTACCCAAGTTTTAACACATATTGGATGTATATTTAACCACACAGCAGCTAACAAAACAGAGTATATTTCCTTCTTCTCTGCCTTCCTATGGCCTCAAGCCCTTTAATAGAAACAACTGTGACACTGCACATAGCTTTTGTATGTGCTGTGCACTCTTTTAAGATCTTCACAGCTATTAATTCAATAAATACAGCAATCCCATGGGATAGACATTATTATTGTTGTTATTGTCATTATTAGTATTGCTAAGCAAACTGAGGTACATAAAGATTAGCCACTTACCTAAAGTAATCCTGCAATTCCATCAGGGAGGTGGGATTTGAATCAAGGGAATACGGCTCTCAATCACTCAAAGAAAGTAAGCTACCAAATAGCTGGTTAGCAGGGCAGACAGGCAGGCAGGAATGGCAAATTATACAGATAATGAGGGTGAGGGGAGACTGGGGCTGGAAAGTGGGGGCAGAGGGGCAGTGCTCTGGGCCTAATGGAAGCCCTTCCTCAACTGCAGGCAGTGACATCCTTCTTTTCTGGGAGAGGGGACGGCAAGTGTAGAATGGCATCTGGAAGGTAAGCAGTCACCTCCGTGCAAGTGTCTAGCCCACCACTGGTGAGGGAGGAAAGGTAGCACTTAGCTAAGCACGAACAGCATGAGGAACTCAGTATTTCCATAAACCGGATCTCAATGTTTTCTTTGCCAGTTGCTCCTGAAGCACTCATCATAGTTTTTCCTTCTCTGGTGGGGTGATTTAGATTACCAAAAAAGCTCAGATTTTGACATGAATTTTAGATGCCCCAGGGCTTTAACAGATCTTTCATGGCCATCAAATCCAGACCCTGCCATCCCTACACCCTTAACATACATACGCACATTCCTAAAACCGAATAGGATAAATATCCTCTAGAAATAACTCAGAGAAGCATTTTGCCCCCTATGAAAAGTAAATAACCAAAGAGGTCGTGTCAAGAGCAATTGTGGGAATACAGTGGCAGGTGCAGTGATATTAACTACTGAATGATGTATTTGATTCTTCTGTTGGCTCTCATTGGTGTTTCTCCATAATCTCTAGATTGAGTAGATATTTGGATGCTATATCCGGACCCTTTATTTGGTATTTTATACTTTTAATTTGTTAGTTCTAAGACTCAGAAAGGGCTTTTCAAATACCCACCCCAGTAGATCAGACCCTAAAGGCAGCTGGTCTAAACTGGAACATGTCTTACAGTGGAGAACTCTTGGCTTCTAAGCCACATCAGTAAAGCGTGGGCACTTCTGCCCAAGCGAAACAACCAGGGGCTCTGCAGCTGGACACCTACCTGTCACTCTGTACAAAACTTCAACTTTCTGTTGAAAATCTGGCATCTTACCCAGCCTTTACCTAATCAGAGTCAGGGAACTTCCTTTATCACTCCGTCAAAGACATATATTTCTTTGACATGGGTCTATTTTACTCTTCTTTTATGGAACCTGCATTCTTAAATTCCAAATAGCATTGTTTCCCTTTCATCTTTATCAATAATAGAAACCACAGGAATGGATGGACTCCAGAGACCAAATTTTTCACTTTATAGATGAGCAGAGAAGGCCTAAAAGACATCAACCTGGCAGTGTTTATCAAATTGGTGATAGAGCTGCTCCTGGCCCTCACTCCAGGCTGCTTCTCAATTTTCACCGGCACTTAAGGAGACCTGAGTGGCCACATCCCTCAGGAAGGAGCAGAGGCTGCCCTACTCACAACCCCAGTCTCCTCCTTCCCACACCGCACACAGGGACCACTCATCTGACCCGCCCAGTGGAAGGAAGGACCAGAGGTTCTCACTCATTTCCATGTACTCCGGAGTCAGCCCCGTGTACGGTTCTAGGCTGTAGTCCAGGTCCCACTGCTCTGGATGTTTTGAATGCTCGGGGTCAGCTTCTCCGGGTTCTGTCTCATCTTTCAGCTTCCGAAATAGTTTCTTTAGTTTCCTGGAAAAGAAATAGAGCAGTCACCAAAAGTCTCTTGAGAACAAGGTTATTTCTGCAGGCAGAAAGGAGGAAACAACTAAATTTTTGATATTAAAGCCATCTCTTTTCTAATGTCAGACAGACACTAAGGAGACAACTTTTCTCCTGAAGACAGTCTTCTTCATGAACATAATGAAAGACCCCCTGCTCTGACAAGAGATGAATTTATCTCAACTCAAAGAAATGGTTAATTCTTCTTGCAACAAGAGTTGGCCCTTCCTGACAAATATAAAGTTATACTGCCTAGCAGGAGATTGTCGACTCTTCATAAGGAACAGGAGGGTCCAGAAAGTAGAAGAAAGATGCTTTCCTCAGGTGAAGCATTTTTAGGGTTTCAATAATATCATCTTTCCATTAAAGTCAAGCTACACATTTCCCACCACTAGTACAGACTGAATTTTTGTCCTCTCCAAAATTCAGATGTTGAAGTTTTTATAACCAATGTGGGTGGTTTTGGAAATGGGGCTTCTAGAAGGTGATTAAGATTGAATGAGTTGATAAGAGTGGAATCCTAATGTAATAGGATTGGTGTTCTTATCAAGAAGAGGGTGGGGCCGGTGAGACGGCTCAGCGGCTTAAGCGCCTGCCTTGCAAGCGCGAAGGCCCGAGTTCGACTCCCGGATCCCACATACGAAAAAGGGGCCGGTGATATCGCTCAGTGGCACGGGTGCCTGTTGGCGCGCGAGGTCCTGAGGTCGTCCCCCCGGTACCCACAAAAAAAAAAAAAAAAAAAAAAAAAAAAAGAAGAGGGTGGGCCGGGGACATAGCTCAGCGGTACAGCACCTGGCTGGCAAGTGCAAGGTCCTGAGTTAGATTTCCGGTACCAAAAAAAAAAAAAAAAGAAGAGAACTCTGTCTCTCTGTGCCTGTCTCCCTCTCCATCATGTGAGGGCACAGAGAGAAGGCAGCCATCTGTAAGTCAGAAAGCACCCTCTCCAGGAACCTAACCCTGCTGGACCTTGCATTTCTGTTGATTAAATTACCTGATCTCTGGCATTTTATTATGGTAGCCTGAGAAGACAGAGACAACCACATTCAGGTTTGTTTTGGTCTAGATTGATAACAAGATAATAATGGCCCAACTTCTCAGGGTTGGTATGAGAATTAAATGAAATGATGTTTCTACAATGCTTAGCACAATATTTGGGCATTGTGAACACTAAGAGATGAGAGGTATTATTATTTTTAATATTAAATGCTGAAGTGTGCCTGGAAGTGTGTCTTTGCATATTTCTTATTGATGCACAATACACAGAGAATAAAAATAGGGCAAGGAGCTAGATGCCAGCTCTGCTAATCAAAGAGGAAGTTTCTAGGAGATAGATACTTGGGAGAACTAAGAGCATAACAGTCAGGATCATAATCTTGAAAACTCTAAAAGGATTGCGAGAGGTCCAGGCTTCCCCCAGCATAGGAGCCACACATACATAGCCTCCCACATTTCTCATCTGAACCCTTGTACAAAATACCTGATCTGATTAGTCACCTCATTCTGCTGTTCCAAAGTGTTTCTGACAGTCAGTGGGAATCTAAGTTCAAAATAATGTTCCAATCAGGGTCTTATCTAATATGATTTGCCACCGGGTTAGTAATTGATCTTAGGTGCCAGAAAATATTTGTGCAAAAGCAAGATTCACAACCCACCTCTATATTTTCTTGGAAAAGGTTATTCAAACTCTGCAAACTTTAGTTTTCTATCTGCAAAATGAAGAAATAAATACTACCACTCCCTTGGGTTCAGTGAAAGAAGATAATCCACATGACATGCTTAGGGATTGGCATGTGCAGGAAGTGTACCTACTATCATTGTCCCTAGCTTCATCTTTATCAGTAGCAACAGCAGCACACTCATCATAGAAGAATGCAAAGGATAGGTTAAGATCCATTAGAAGCAGCAATGAAAAGTTTTTTCTAATAAAATAGCAAACATTAAATCTATAATAATTAAGAAACCAAGAAAACAAGATGGAGCATAAAGATACTGAAGCCAAATAGTGTGGACTGGTTCGGACCCTATCTGTGAATCAGTGTAAGAGTGGGTAAAGGAAAAAAGCAACAGAGAAAAACAGAGGGAGGGAGGAAGAGAAGAAGGGAGGGGGGGAGAGAGAGAGAAAGAAGGAGGAGGAGGAAGAGAGAAAGGAAGGGAGGGAGGGAGGGAGAGATGGAAGGAAGGAGGGGAGGCCTGGAACCAGGCCTTAAAATTCAAATTAAGAATGTTCTTCCAGAAGTTAAATTATCATTATTTGCAGATGACATGATACTCTACACAGAAGACCCCAAAAACTCCACTAAAAAACTGCTAGATTTAATAAGCAAATTCAGTAGTGTACCTGGATACAAAGTCAATACTCAAAAATCAATAGCCTTTCTGTACACCAATAACAAACTTACTGAAAGAGAAATTAGGGAAACAATACCTTTCACAATAACATCCAAAAAAATGAAATACTTAGGAATCAACCTCACAAAAGATGTAAAAGACCTATACACTGAAAACTACAGTACTCTGAAAAAGGAGATTGAAGAGGATATCAGAAAATGGAGAGATATCCCTTGCTGCTGGATAGGAAGAACCAATATAGTGAAAATGGCCATACTTCCAAAATTGCTATACAGATTTAATGCAATTCCAATCAAAATTCCAACAGCATATCTCACAGAATTAGAGAAAACAATCCTAAAATTCATTTGGAATCAGAAGAGACCTAGAATAGCAAAGGCAATTCTGGACAACAAAGGCAAGGCAGGGGGCATCACAATCCCCAACTTGAAATTACACTATAAAGCTACTGTGATAAAAACAGTGTGGTACTGGCAAAAAAAACAGACCTGAAGATCAATGGAACAGATTAGAAGATGCTGAAACAACCCCAGACATACTAAGTCACCTTATCTTTGACAAAGGTGCCAAACACATTCACTGGAAGAAAGATAGCCTCTTTAATAAATGGTGCTAGAAAAACTGGCTCTGCACATGCCAAAGATTAAAACTAGACCCATATCTTTCACCATGCACTAAACTAAATTCAAAATGGATCAGAGATCTAAATATTAAAACAGAAACATTAAATCTGCTAGAAGGTAGGATAGGTAAAACCCTTGAAGACATTGGTGTAGGCAAAGACTTTATGAATAAAAACCTCAACCACACAGGAACTATCACAAAGAATCAACAACTGGGATCTCATCTTATTAAAAAGCTTTTGCACAGCAAGAGAAACCACCAACAGAGTGAAGAGACAACCCACAATGTGGGAAAAAATGTTTGCCAGCTGCTCCTCAGACAAAGGATTACTATCGAGAACATATAAAGAACTCAAAAAAATCAGACCTCCCAAATTTAAAGACCCACTCCAAAAATGGGCATCTGAGATGAATACACATTTCTCAGATGAAGAAATACAAATGGCAAATAAATATACAAAAAAATGTTCAACATCATTGGTCATTCGAGAGATGCAAATTAAAACAACACTGAGATACCATCTCACCCCAGAAAGAATGGCTATTATTAAGAAATCAACTAATAACAAATGCTGGAGGGGCTGTGGGGAAAAAGGAACCCTTCTTCACTGTTGGTGGGAGTGTCGACTGGTACAGCCACTGTGGAAATCAGTGTGGAGATTCCTCAAAAAACTAGGGTTGGAGGTCCCATTTGACCCAGCTATTCCCCTTCTGGGTATCTTCCCAGAAGAATTAAAAACATCGTACCACAGCAATATATGTGCACCCATGTTTATAGCAGCACAATTTGTAATAGCCAGATCTTGGAAACAACCCAAATGCCCATCAACTGAGGAATGGATAAGAAAGATGTGGTATTTTTATACAATGGAGTACTATTCAGCCATAAAGAAGGATAAACTGGAGACTTTTATAGGTAAATGGATGCAACTCGAGAAAATACTCACAAGTGAAATAAACCAGACGCACATGTGTAAGCATTGTATTGTCTCTCTAGTATGACAAACTGAAAGAGTAAATAAGATCCAAAATGTACAATAGACATGGTAAATCAAAAAGAAACTGGTCAAAAGGAAAGAGAGACTGTAATGGGGGAATAGGGAAAAGAAAGAAGGGAAAGGAAAAAAATTGTATATATATATATATAAGATGGTTAAGATAGATACACTACCAATTTTACTTAGTTCATTGAAGAGTAAGGTTTGTGCCAATAATGTTTGGACAATTGAATGCTAATATCTGGTATCCTGAAAAAACTAACTTAAAGATAATAATACGTAATGCATTGACCATTGTTACCTTCCTATTATGTTGTTTTGAAAATTTGTTCTTTTTTGATTTGTTTTGTTTTTTCTTCTCTTTAAAAATTAAAAATAAATAAATAAATAAATAAATAAATAAAAAAGAATGTTCTTCCAGTTATCAGTGATCAGAAAACTTGGCCAAATCTTTAGTGAAGAATAATTAGTAGGTTTGATGATACATGGACAATTGAACAAAAGCATATATTCCTTATCTACTTCTGAAATGCCACTAAAATAATGATGAATGAATAAAATCTTTAAAATTGTAGATTAATGAAAATAGTCACGGACACAGTAGCATGCAAGAGATTGAATGACTGTCTTAGGACATGGCTCATGTATAAAGGAACTGGCAAAGCTGTGAGAGCTGAATACCAAGTGTCTCGAGTGGAAGATCGCGAAGCGGCAGCCAACACATCTGCAAAAGCTCAGAGAGGCGTGGGCATTGGGGGCACCGGGTGTCCCACAGGCAGGGGCAGTGACTGGACACAGCTCTGTTTGTGAAACAGTGATCCAAATGTTTCTGTGCTCAGGTTGCCCACAGGACTGGCACTTCCTAATACCAGCAAGGCAAGAAATGTTTCTGAAGAGAAAATGAACTAGGGAGAGCGTGGATCCCAAGGGATTCCAACAGGATCAGGTAGAGGGGCCACGGAGGCAACAAGTAGTAACTGCTAACCAGTCCCCAGAGCGCGGAGGACAGGTGAAGGCTGGAGACGGAGATCTGAGCATCACCGCAGAGAGGGCAGCCGGGGCCCTGGCAATGAGCACAGGCCGTGGGTGGAGCAGAGGGTCGTCAGGGAGCCCTGAGGGACATCAATATGTAAAGCTGGCATGGGGGGACAGGAGCCTTCAACACACAAAAGGGAGCAGAAGCAGAGGCCAAGTGCACATCTGGGTGGCCAAGGCAGCCAGGGAATGAAAGCAAGGGGCTTCAGAGTCCTTCAAGTGCAGACAGGTCTGAAAAGCAAAGGGAAAGTCTGTCCACAAATAGCTCTATGAGGCTGTCACTCCCAGAAGTTTCCCTGCTGCATATCTCAGTAACCACTAAAACAATTCATCAGGAAAGTCTCTACAGAGCAGGATTTAAGAGGAATCCTGCGAGCTGTATAGCATGCAGATGGGCCATTTGGAAAACTTCAGATTCTGATTCCGACCGTGTATGCACCCGCTTGTTAAAATAACTCTTTTGAAGTTACCCCCTTGTCCTTTTCATCTGCTGTTTCTTCTGTCCCTTTTAAATAACAAATCTTAGAAACTCTCTGGAAGGCTCCAAGCTTTTCCTCTGCCTGTGCCCACGGGCTCACACCCAGACCATACGATTGTCACACCGTGCCTTCTTGTCACAAAAATCTGGGCCCAAGATCATCCCTGCAGACCTGGCTCTGTGAGCCCTCAGCCTCACTAGCTCTCCACTGACAACATACAGGAAGTCATCCGCCACTGGCCTCCTCCTTTCCTGCCACCCGGCAAGCTTCCAGTGTATCCCCTAAACTCTGGCTCAAGGTCAGTTCTGCTGTATTTGAGAACACAGGCCTCCTGTAATGTCTTTAAAGAGAGACTGTTTTATGTCTTAAAATTTTATATTTATCTCATTTAGACAAAAAGGAAAAAAATTATGAAATATTACTAGCTAGCTGTGTCCCGGAATCTATCAGGACTCTTTTGGGGTGTCTCTACGTTTATTAAGAATAAGAACAGAGAGACATTTTTGCCAGAGGAAGTACGGATCTGTCTGCCTGCCCTGTCCATCTCAAAGGATAGCCATGAAAGATGTGAGCTCATGAAAACGTGGTGTTTACCCATTCGCAAAAATTCCATCTCTCTGCATGATACGAGGCTCATTTCTAGCTTTGCTTCAATGGATACAGAAGTTAAATTTGAGATAAAATTACAGCAAAGAGGTGGACCATGACATGGACTGCTTGAGGGGCATTAGGCAGTTTAGATTCAAAGTATATTTTGCACAGATCCATATGGGAAAAGTGAGGTGCTGGGGGTAGGGAGACGTCTATCCATGGATATAGGTAATGAACAGCACAAAACCAGACTGTGTCACACCACTCACCCTGGTGAAGTCGTCTCAGAAAGAGCTGCCTATGAGCATTATCCCAGGCCACTCATGTTTAACACCATTCAGCTCCACTCTGGAAGGCATCTGCCGTGACTGTGCTAGGCCCCAGGAGCCTGGCATTGCATGAGTGAGGGTAGTCTGAGATCAGACCATGCAACCAAGCTTTATCTATTATCATAATATTAGTCACAGAGCTGACTTTAAAGTGCTTCATTTTACTACCTCTCTTTGAAGCATCTCATTTTTCCATCTCCACTGTCTCCGAACCAGACAAAGTGAAGAGATGGGGTCCTGCTGCCTGGTAGACATGGACAGACAGTAGGGCTTCCTAGTGGCCCTGTCTGGGGCACTTGCCGGATGCAGGGGTAGAGTTCCTGGGATGCCTTTGGAAAATCTGTACCTTGTATCTCATTTGAGTGCCTGGGGAAAAAGGCACTTCCTTTTCTGCTCACATTCAGCCTCTCTGATTACAGCCAAGGATAAGACTCCAGGCTGCTACTGGCACACATTTAACACCTCCCCAGTGATGGTATAGCTTCCTTTTGGACAAACAGAATGCATAGCTTAGCTTAAGAGCCTTGGTAGGAAATAATGCCATTGATTGTTTCATCGCATTTTGATTTCATTGTTTTCTTTTTTCCTGCTGTTATACTGTTATTTGCTGTTCATAGTAATGGATAGTGTTCATTTTTCATCTTCAGAAATGTTATAGATTAAAATGAAAGGTGTGTTGGTTTGGAAAAAACTAAAATGCAAATAGCTGTTTAGGTAGATATGGGGGAAATTTTTAAAGTTGGTTTACAAATGACTAAAGATTGGGAAACAATATTCTAGTTCAAGAAGTCTGCTGAACTGTACAATTCTTAAGGCCATAAAATTGGTATTTTTGCAACGCACGCACATGCACACACCCAAAAAGAGTCTGATGGGAATGTTGCAACCTCAAGGAGAGAGGTAATGATAGGTGACTTCCCGGACAGTTGCTAAAGGTCAATTAGATAGACTTTGACATTTAAAAAATTTTGTAAGAATCTTAGAAAGTTGATTTCAGGAGATGATGAACTAAAGATGATTGATCTTATAACTATCTTGTTATCACAGTTTTGTGACCCCCCAAATATTCTTATTGAGCACAATCATCTACTTAATTCCTCAGACTTGCTTTGTTTCAATAGTTTTTTTCTGGTACTAGGGATCGATCCAAGGGGCGCTCTATCACTGAGCTACATCATCAGCTCTTTTATTTTTCTTTTTTTGACACAAGGCCTCAATAAATACTCTAGGATGGCCTCAAACTTACAATCTTCCTGTCCCACCTTCTCCAGTGCTTGGGTTACCACCCAGCTTGCTTCTATTTTTAAAAGTAAAAATTTAAAAAAAGGTCAAATCTAACCTATGAGGTTAATATTTATCTCCCTTCTACTCTGAAAACCCTAGAGTGGAATATTATGATCCAAAATCCACTGGGCCTAGAACAAAAGCGAAAACCAGTGTTCCTGAGTTGGGTCTTCACAGCAGTCTCACTCTCTGAACTGGAAACATTCATGAAACATCAACTATAAATGTAAATGCCCACAACATACAGTAAATTGTTGGCTACCTAGAATCCCCATGAATGGGTCTTCCTTTCTATATTTTTTGGATAGCTGAGCATTTCCTCTAGCTGTTTTCTTTACACAACCATGTTAGATGCAAATCTTTCAAGAATAGATTTCTGTTGTCACACAGTGAATATATTGCACAGATCTGTAAACCCAGATCTGTTTGGTCACTAAACCTCTGCCCTACAGAGATCTCTTAATGACTACTAGGTATAATTTTTATAATTTGCATGACTTCTTCCTCACTGTCATGTTTAGAAAAAAAATTTTTTTTACTTTGACTCACTAAGACCCTTTTTAAAAATGTTTACTTCGTGTTTTTTAACTGTGCCTAAAAGATACGAGCAGGTGCTTGAATTCTGGACTGGAGGAGTCTAATTAAGAGTGTGCTCTGAGTCCACAGTGAAAGATCTAATAGTCATAATCACGATGATTTCCTGTGACCAAGCTCAAAATATAACATGCAGGTTTATAAAGAACTTGGACTCAGCGGTATAGTCTTTGCTCCACTCTCCTGAAGTCACTTATGTAGTTATGTTGAATGTGTCCTTCTGCAGACAAGAAACTGAGATGAAGAAGCACTGTGAAACTGTGGCTTGTATTTGGAATCAGCAGGGACCACTCTCACTTAGCAAAGAGGTTCGTTGGGTGCTAGATCCACAAAGCACACTAGAGATGCTTATGCTGTCACTATGTTTATCAAGAGATGTGGACAGCAAGACTTTGTGAATTACTCTGCAATTGCCATGGATTAAAGTGTGGCACACTTTTAAACACACAAAGTATTAAACCCATGTCAAGCATAAACAAGAAAATTTGGCCTTTAAGGCAAACCACCATGTGTTATTTTCATCTGCCGTGGAGCTGATGGAGTTGATGGATGGAGAACATGCCAGCACACTGTCCAAGCATGCCTGAGGTTTTGCCTCTCTTCCACTCTACAAAAGGCTTCTAGGTCCAAAGAAAATGGGCAAAGCAGTAAAGCAGATGTCCATGGATGAAAAAGTGGGTATCTTGTACCCACAAACTGTGACCTTTAAAGGAATTCTGGCTCTTGCTTTTGCCATGTCCCTGCCATGTTCCAAGGCTTTGCAGAAATTCTATCCAGAGGAGAACAGCAGTGCAAAGGAAGGGAAGGTGACTTCCTCAGACGTCGGAAGGGGAATGAAGACTCCTTTGCAGCAGTGGTGGAAGGGCTACCTACATAGCTTCAAAGGGGCCAGATGTGGTTTCAGTATCATCTGTGTATTTTTTTGGATATTGGTCCATAAGAAAAACTGTCTCTCCAAGATGCTAAGCTCCCAGAGAACAAGAATCATCTGTTTCACTAGCTTTGCTTCACTATCACTCAATGACTTTAGTCAAAAAGCAGGGAACAAGGAAAAGCTTCAAAAGCTGGAGCTTCTGGCTGATGACTAAAGACTGAGTTAGCAGGGACATGGAATGATATTCCCACCAATCCACCTAAGTGTTACCTGAGGTTGTCCCAGCATGTGCACAGAAAGCATCCTGAGGGTTCAACCTAATTAATGGAGTATGAGGGTGAGATCCCTCCAGAGGACTGGGATGACACAAGGCTACAAGGAAATGTTGAGGACTCTCATTTCTTCAGGTAGGGCTCTCACTTCAAGAGTTTTCTTCCCTGGTAAACTAAAGTTCCTCCATTAGAATTTTATCTCTGTAAATGTGTTTCTGAAGAAGATCAAAGAGTAGTTTCCTCAGGGGAACTTTCTGAGAGTGAGACCCACCCCAAAACAGGTGGTTCTGGGCCAGTGAGATGGCTCAGCGGCATAAGCGCCTACCTGGCAAGCGCGAGGTCCTGAGTTCGACTCCCGGAACCCACATACGAAAAAAGGGCCGGTGATATCGCTCAGCGGCACAGGCGCCTGCTGGCACGCGAGGTCCTGAGGTCGACCCCCGGTACCCACAAAAAAAAAACAAAAAAAACAGGTGGTTCTGATAGAAGAGGTTGGGCCATACACCTCTTCAAGGCTCCTTTCAGCCCAAGGAATCTAGGACTCAGTGACCTTTAAAGGAATTCTGGCTCTTGCTTTTTCCATGTCCCTGCCATGTTCCAAGACTTTGCAGAAAACTGCCATCTCTTTGACACTTGCCTTCTCTTCTGTAGCATTACTCAGTCATGCGGTGTTTGTGATGAGACTCGAGTCAGTCTTCTGTGTGTTTAGAAAAGATATCCATACCCAAAGGAAATGGTTTCTCCAAAGAAAACAATAGCAGACCATCTTGTAACAGAGGGTGGTGGCAGCTTGCTTTCAAGACACCCTGGAAGAAGCACCTCTGCTTCTGAAGGCTTTGTGTGCTGCCTTTAAATCCTGACCTTGACTTCCTCTGACTTTCAATGAAATTTGTGTTGCACAGAGAGCACCCAGGTATGTACACACTCTTTTGTCTCCCAAACTAACAATTCAAAGTCTGGGAAGACAAAGGCCATTTCATGTGATTTCTTTCCATGTCCGAGTCACACAGACCAAGAGGCAAAGATGATGACCTTTCCTGCAAGGCTCTTACAGTGTGGACAGTGCTATTTCTGGTCATGTAGTGCAGAACCGGGTTCTCTGACTCCTAAAGAATATTCTAGTAGCCTTCTTTAGCTACTTAAACTAGCCAGAGTGAATTCCAGTGGCTTCAAAAAAGAACCCTGGGTAATTACATGAGCAAATGTAGTTGGAAAGAAAGGGATTAATCAAATTTCCTTACAGGGGCCTTCTCAGAACCACTAGCATAGTGTGCATAGTAAATCTCTAGTGGGGAGATAGAGTGTGTCGCAGAATCATCAATCAAACCTAGAGGGACTGGCTCACAGCTGCATCCCAGAATGGTCAGTCTTGCAAGTGGTTTGCAAGAGAATTGGCCCTGAATGTCTCTCTCATACTTCATGGAAATGACAAAATATTAGAAAGGAAAAACAGGACCGGTGAGATGGCTCAGCGGCATAAATGCCTGCCTGGCAAGCGCAAGGTCCTGAGTTCGACTCCCAGCACCCACATACGAAAAAAGGGCTGGTGATATCGTTCAGCAGCACAGGTGCCTGCTGGTGTGCAAGGTCCTGAGTTCGACCACTGGTACCCACAAAAAAAAAAAAAAAAGAAAGAAAGAAAGGAAAAGCAGAGGGGGTTACATTTTTCTTGGATCTGTAGGTAGATTTTAACTTATTCCATCTTCTTTTCTTTTAGGACCTGTGAGTCAGTGTTTATTTTCCTGACTTTTTCAATGCAAAACCTGATTGAAAGAAGTCCTTCTTTGAAATGTGCATGAAACCATACGGGAAGGAGAGAGAATCCACATGGAAACAACCCATTCATCCTTTCCCTCCTAAGATTATGTATTCCATACTGTCTTTTCAGACCTTTTCCTAATGATTCCGTTATGTTTCAAATTTTCTTATTCATTTTTCTACCATTTCAGTGTCCTCCACTTATTTACCAGGAGGAAAATTAGCATGAAAAATATTTTATACTTCGGTGTCTGAGATATTAAACTTCTAGCTCTGCCACTCACTGGTTATGTGTATTTAAGCAAGTTGGAAATCCTTCTGAACCACAAACATCCCAGATTAGATTGGCAAACAAAATCAGTGGGAGGGGCACTGCCTCGTGGGGAAAGTTATTGCCCAGTAGAAAAAGACAAAGAGCAAGTTACTAAGTTATATGAAAAGAGGAGAAGCCATGAGAAGCTTGTTGAAACCCCTGGCACTCCTGCGCCAGCCCCTGGCAGCTAAAAGAGATAAAAAGATTGATTACGTACGGGACTCCAATCTCAAAGATGTTGTTCTGGATCAACTGCTTTCCCAACATGATGATGCTGAGCTGAATGCAGAGCTCCATGAGGCAGCCCCCTGGAGCACACTGCAAGAGAAATAAAGAGCCAGTCAGACTGAGCGGTGCTCAGGGGAGCAAAGACACGAATCATGCTGCGATGGGGTAAGGACGGGTGTGTGAGGCTGCACCTACAAAATGCTAGTCAGGCATGAAACCCCACCAGCTATACTTGCCTCCTCCATGCGGTAGCCATCGAACACATAGACGTAGCTTCCAGGCCTGCCCACAAACCTGGAATCCAAAGTGTGGGAAGAGTTAGAGGAAAATGGAGTCTGGCAGGGTTGACAGAGGACACGCCTTCCGTGTGGCAGTGCCTTCTCCCAGTGTCCTCCCAAAGAGTACTGGCCACTGGCCAAAGAGGTACCAAATCACTCGGAGGCCCACATTTGGATCCTGTTACCAGATAGGCTACACTTTTAACCCGGTCAAGTTCCTGGGGACGGAGCAGAGCTGGGCAGGGGCTAAGGCTGAGTGTACTGTGGAGTTGGGAGGGGTGTGGGGTGGGGTGTGGGGGGTGTGGTTTGTATTATCTCTGGGAGTACTGGCTGTGCACGGTCTTCCTTCTGCTGTGATCAAGAACTGAATTTTCACGACAACTCCTTGGTGAAGGCTCATGATTTCCCATGAAATTAAGGGTGAGATCGACTAAAATCGTTAAGTAGAGATCCCTGGAATCATAAAAGAATTCTGACCTTTTATTGAAAGTAGTCAAAGGACAGGATAAAGCCTGCCCCATTCCTCTTTTAAGTAAAGTTGATTTTATTGGGGTTAGGAAGGTTGGGCAGAGGTGGGAGAATTAGAGAGGTAAAAATCATGAATCCAGACAGGTAAGTAGAAGAGTTCTACTTCCTTGAAATGTCATCATCTCACCCATCTGTTGAAATCTTCCTCACCCATTTAAGGATTTGTCTAGATCTTTCCTTCTCTGAGGTCTTCTTGTTGTTTCTGTTTACAACTAAGTGTTCTCCCTACACTACAAATGATTTTTTAATGGTGGCGCTGAGGTGTGAGCAAAGAGCCTCAAGCATGCTAGCTAGGCAAGTGCTGTGCCAATGAGTGCTACCCCCAGCACCCCAACATTTTCTCTGCACTGCTTATTATAGCACTTACCACAGATTACAGTGGTGCTGTTGCTAAGCTTATCTCCTTCAATACAGCACAGGTTTACCTAAGAGTCTATCTTTTCTGTCTGAAATATTAGGTGTGCAGTTTGTCATTGCTATTAAATTGATACAGAAAGCACCAATGAAGTACACACTCCTTAATATGGGCAGTTTCTCTGCTACTTAAATTTCACGAGAGCCAAGGACAGTCCTGGGACGTCCTGGGAAGGGGGCTGTGTTTTGGGTCACAAACACATCTATAAGAAACTGTGAAATCTATACACTGACATTTTCACTGCATGTTTGATGATCTTTTAGCTCTAGGGAAGCTTGCTTGATACAGCTCATTGATGTCTGATAGAAAATGTCATTATAGGTCGCCAACTGGCCTGATCACAAAAATATTTATCAGAAGTGATTTCATATTCAGACTTATTACAAAATAAAAATGGTACTGGCTCTTGTCCTTGGTTCTCAGAGGGGCCCCTAAATCCTTGAAATTTCCAGAGTGATGGCAGTGTCTTTGTTATTCATGGTGGGCCCCTGGGATTATACTTTAAATTTATGTTAATGATATTACTCAGAATGAAGGCAAGGGATGCCAGACAGACCAACTATGTAGGTTGGGGCTTTGAGCCAGGTGACAGCAGTCTGACCTGGGAAGGGGAGGTGGAGGCTAGAGATTGAGGTAACTCACATGGTAAATGATTCAATCAGTTATGCCTGGGTAATAAAATCTCAGTAACAACTCTGGATACTGAAGCTTGGGTGAGCTTCCTGGCTGGCAATACACCCAGATGTGCCAGGAGGATGACGAATCCTCAGGACAAGTAAGCTTCATGATTAAGACCCTCCTAGGCTTCACCTATGTCTCTGTCTCATTTGCTGGTTTGATTTGTATCTCTTTGCTAAAATAAAACTGTAAGTGTAAGTATAACATCAGCGTTGGATGTTTTGAGCCAACCTAGTATATTTTGAACCTGAGGGGGTAATGGGAACCCTGGCATTTATAACCAGTGGATAAGAACTGCAGCTGTCCTGGGAACCTCAGAACTCATGGCTGTCAGAAGTAGGGGCAGTCTTGAGAAGCACAGTGTCCTTACTCTACGAAGCCTGTGGTAACTCCTGGTAGTTAACACCAGAATCACATTGCCTTAAAAACTACTGGCTAGAAAGGAAATTTCCTTCTGTTTCATCCTCAAAATTGCCCTACTTATTAGGATCTGAAGAGAACAGTTAAGTAGACGCCAACTCATCCCAACCGGAGTGGAGAACAGGACCGAGGAAATGAGTTGACAGTGGGGACAGGCTGCCCTACTTGTCCCAACGGTGGCAGATCATCTTAGTGACAAATTACTTTTCTATATGTGCCACTGTTATACTCACCTCCCCTTGAAAAAGGCCACATAGAAGATGGGGGAGTAGGCATTGACAAACTTCAGCAAGAAAGCTTTGAGTATCAAGCGCTCTTCAAAAGTCTGTTCTGTTTTTGGAACCTCTGCAAGACAAGAGCAAAGCTGATGAGACTAAGGCGATCCAGAGTCTTCACCTTAATAGAAGCCATCCATCATCTCTCAAGTTACCCCTTCAGAGTAGAACCCAAGAAGCCCAATTCCCTGATGCATTAGAATGAAATTCATCTGGGAAGATGCACATGGTCTTCCAGATAATTGGAGGATACAGAAGCAAAGGATATGTATGATCTTCACCTTTCTCCTTCTACATCCCTCCTCCAGTCCATAAGAAATGGTTTCCCACTGTGCTCTTCAAAGAAGGGCCAGAGTAGCTAGAGCTTCCTACTACCACCCTTATTTCATCAAGTTTACTTCATCAGAATTTATCTGTCTACTTTCCATTTCCATAAGATTTTACTGGAGCAATGGTCCTTGACTAAAAAGACTTATCAAACACTGAACCAGAGTTGTTGCTGTTTTTTCCTCCTCCATTTCTAGTGGGAAAGTATTCATCTGTATGTCCTTGGGATAAGATGAGACATCTCACTCCAATGACAAAGGTTCATCAGATAAGTGAGACAAACACAACCCCAGCCATATGTCTCCAGCTCTCAGGTCATCGCCCCAGTATGTCACAGTCCCAGAAGTAAGGTCAGCTGATATTCCTAGAAGGACCCCAAGAAGCACTAGGCAGAACTCTTACAAGTGTCTTCAGAGGACTCACGATACCTGGGAAGCTACAGTGGACATCTGTGTGGGACACGTGATGGAAGCCCCACGGACAGTGACAAACAGTGTGTAAAGATAAGAAGCTATAGGGGATTCTTAAACCATTTGGGCTGAAACAGCAAAATTCCATAAAGTAAGTAGTTTATAGGAAGCAGAAATCTATTTCTCACAATCTGGAGGCTTGGTAGTCAAAATCAAAGCAGATTCAGTGTCCAGTGAAGGTTGCTTTCTGGTTCATAGACAGCACCTCATTGCTCATGTGGTGGAAGAGTTAAGCATCTCTTTGTGGCCTTTTTACATAAGGGCTCTGTCTTCCTTCATGAAAGCTCTGCCCTCATGACCTAGTCACTTCTCGAAGGCCAGTACTTAATACCATGACCTTGGAGGTCAGAACTTCAACATACAAATTGAGTGCTGGGCACAAACATGAAGATATCACAAAAGGCCACTGTTCAGGGGCAGAGGGAAAGCATTATGCTATACCTTGTGGACTGATCAGTATACCCTGAAAGCATGCTGGGCACAGGGCCACAGTGCAGGGCCATGCCACCCAGGGAGTGTTGTGTCCAGTTGGTAGTAGAGGATAGGCCCACCGGACTTGCCCACCTACCTGATACACACATAGGTTGTGCAGGAATCCTTAAAGAAATGCATACAAGACCTTGTTCCGTACCCTGGAATGCCCTCCCCTGACCCACATGCTCAGGGACAAATTTTTTACACTTTTAACATGCAAACTAAATGTTATCTCCTTCTGGAAGCTTTTGTAGATGCAGTCAGCTGGCAGTAATATTCTTCTGTTCCCTTTCATAGTATTTGTATCTCTCTGTATTAATTATTTACACTATGCTCTTTGAAAATTAACCATAATATAGCTATCGCTGATTGCCTGTGTACTGTTGTTTGGATCTCCATAAGTAAAAAATTTAGGAGTAGATAATTTATATGGGAGGCTGTCTTTGGAAGCTTGATGTTATGGTTTACATCTAAAATGTCCCCATACCATCTCATATGTTTTGGAAGGTGCGTAGATCATGGGGGTGCAATATTTATTAGTGAATTAATCTATTGATGAGTTTATAGCTGAATGTGCTGTTAGGAGGTGGGCCCTGGTTGGAAGAGGTACGTTCCTGAGGGCATGTCTTTGAAAAGTCTCTCTCTCCTTGGCTGCCATGGGTTGAGCAGCTTTCTTCTTCCCTGCCCCTCTACTCTGCTGTTTCTGCTTTTGAGTCAGATAACCATGGACTAAACCCTCTGAAACTGTGAGCCAAAATATACCTCTCCTCCTTTAATTTGTGAGTGTCAGGCATTTTGATTCACTTGAGTAGGAAACGGACAATGAAAGAGAAGTGAGGGAAGAAACATATATGGTCATGAACAGCTTAATACTGTACTTGAGGCAACAGGGGCTCAGTGCCACTAGGGACCTTGTATAGAACTGTGTGAAGCATACCACAGAAGATCCCACTGACAAGTGAGCAAGTGGAAGTCCCTCACAGGTTTAAGATCACTGTTGGAATTAATCCAAGCCTCTTGGGTGAGTCTGTGAGGCAGATGTTGCCCAGATGCATATCAAACTCCTCCCCTCTCCTGGGTACACACTGAGGGCTATATGCATGAACTGTGGCCCAGGAGCTATGCATGGAAGTGAAGGTGGCCACCCCCAAGCCTTGCTCTCAACACTACCTGTGAAGTCTTCTACTCTCCCTGTCTCTCTTTCTTCACCTACTAGGAAGATTCCAGCCCCTGGAGCAAAGCAGCATCACAAGAAGGAGGCATTCTTGATCTGTGAATCACCAACACAAGGCTGCCCTACAAACATCTGGGCAAACTGCAACAGGAGCAAGGAATCACACTTAATAGTTTATAGCATTTCTACACTCTGTACTTTGGCACCTAAATATGCTCCAAGTCACTACTGCAGGTTGAACCTTGGGAGGCAAGTCTGAAATACTGGTTGCATGTTCCTGAACAAAGAGAAAGGCCCTTGGAGAGTAGGGGCAGTATTTCTGAGCAGGCCAAGGGGTCACTGAGGGTAGCCAGTGCCAAAAGGCCAAGCCTCTGTACTGTGGTGCATGGTGCATGGGAAAAACTGTCTGAGAGATAAGGTGTGTGAGAGTGACACTCATTCCCTTTAGTAGAAACCACTGGGAATTTATTCCAACATCCTCTAAATAGCACATCCTTCCAAACAGAGAAGCAAACTACCTTCTGGAGGCCCTAGAAAGACCTGCAATAATAAATCAGGGAGGAAAGTTCTGAGCTGGAGGTGCAGCAGTATAACATAGTATTAGCAGAGGACAGTGGCAGAGCAAGTGCAGGGGCCTCTACCAGGAACCTCATCGGCACAGTGATGGTCCTAACACAGCCACAGGACCATGAAGGAGACGCCACAACAGAGGCCGGCCCCATGAGCTGGGAGGGGCTCTGAGAATGGGGAAGCATGGTGCCCTGGAGTGCTCCTTCATCAATAGCAATGCCTGCTCTGGGCTCTAGAGACACCATCGCAACTCCACAGGGGATGCAAGTTGGAAAGCTCTACCATCCCATCCCTCATCTGGCAGTTTTGTGGTTTTTCTCCTTCCTAACATGTGAGGAAGGACACAGCTCCACAGAGAAAAGGTCTGAGTAATGTCACACTATTTTACCAAATTTGGATAATGACTTGTACTCACTATCTACAGTTAACACTGCCACTTTTAATATCTCTCCTTTGGTTCATGTGTGCTAGCAATGGTGCTAGATCTCTAATCTGTAAGATCTTCTCTTTCTCTGCTACAATCCTATCCCAACCAAGAGCCCCATCCTCCCTGTTTGATTTATGCACATCAGGTCCTCACTGGACCAAAGATTCTACATTCCCTTTTTTCAGGCTGATTCTTGTTGCCTTTGGCTGAAGGAAACAGTTCTGAGGCCTGGGTGGAAACGTGTGCCATTGATCTCTAAGGTCACTTTCAGCTTAAGATCAATAATAGTAAATCTTTGTGTGGCTCTCAATCCTGTCACCTCCTCCCACTCCTACCCTGCTCCTGCCACACACAACTTCAATTCCACCATGAGCAAAGTCAAAGAGATACATCTGGGTGGATCACAGCTGTTGCCAGAGGCACTCTACCTGGCACATTTATTGAATGAGTGAATGAATGAATGAATGAATGACAGGAAAAATTATTTGGAAAAGTGAGAAAATATCTGTCACATTCCTAAGGTGAGGCCTATCTTTGATGACTAGAATGACAGACGTAAAGATACATGAGACAAGCAGCAGAAAGAGTGAAACCTCCTGTGTGTGATGAGAAAAGGGGTGCTGGGATTTGATGCAGGCCCCAGAAGATACTAGAGACCTGTGAGGTGGACCAGAAGGGCAGAGAGACAGAGGAGGGAGCTGGGCAGAGAAGAAATGGGGCAAAGACACCCAGTGGAAATTTTCATTAACTTCTGCCGTGTGGTTTGTAGTACAACAACCTTATTTGCTTCCTCAGTGAAGATTCATAAAAAATCCTGAACTTCCCCTTGGGAGACATGCTAAAGTGCTGAGTCCTATTTTAGCACAAGGCACAGGGGTATCATAAAAATTGGTATCTGGGCTACAAATGAGAGAGTTGGAAGAGAGAGACAGACAGAAATGACAATTGAGAAGGTGAAGGAAGAAAAGGAGAAAGAGGGCAAAGAAGGAAAAGGAAGAAAGGAATGAAGGAAGAAAGGAAAGGTAGGAGGGAGGAGAAAAAAGAAAGGAAAAACCTTTTAATAGTATATTTTTTTCCTTATCTTCATAGGAATTTGAACTTCTGTTCAGTGTGCCTGAGGCATTCAATTCGAAAGTAACTTAACCACAACTCATCTCTCTTAAATATTTTTTGGGAGTGAGAAAATTAAAACCAATGTCATCTAAAAATAAATAATCAGGTCTTAGGGTCTGAAACTTTGAAAAACTTATTTTGCAAATCTGTCCAGAAGGGGATTAGGATGAGGTATGGGGTGGCACGTGTCTTTAATTTCCTTTCATAATCCCCTTTGAACTGTCTGTACTCAGATCTCCCCATCCCTACAGGAATTTCCTCCACGTCCTCTGAAGAGAGAATCTGCTGTTTTCAGACCTCTTTGCTGCAACTGGAAATGAGCAGCTCCCTTCCTCCACACTGATAAATCATGGCCAGACTATTATTTATTAGTTTGACTCCTAAAAGCAGCCTGTGCCTGTGCTTTCAGGGCCATGAGCTATCATAAATAATGAGCATTTCCAATAAACAATCTGAATCCACTTGATCAGCCACTAAATCATCCAGGTGTCCCACTCCAGTCAAAGCTCCAAGGCCAGGGTGTGCACCTGGCTGAGCCCCTGGGGAGGGAATGCCTCAGGGGACACTGCACAGCAAGGGAGAAAAAAGAGTACCGTGGACTGAGGGGAATCCACAGCCTGAGGCTCAAGCTGACTTTTGGATCTCTTTCACAGCTGACACAAGGACCTCACCTGCCCATGACACAGACAATGGGAGACAAGCATTCTCAGGGTAACTTGCAGTGGGATAACATCTATAGGCCATGGAGGGCCATCTGAATTTCAGGCCACCAGACAGGATCCTGAATTCCAGGAGAAAAATGGTTTGGCACTGTGTTTCTTATAACTTCAAATAAAATGCCTTTAGATTGCATTGCTATAGGAATTTAAAGGAAGAAACCCCAGCTGTGATAGCATGTCTAGGTAAGCAGGCAAGCCTTCCCTATCATTTAGGTTTTCCTGAAATCCAGCCTCCCCCCCAAACCCAGATGAGGTCATCTGGGGTTTTACCTGCTCTCAACCTATGGAAGCAGATTTCCAACAGGGCTCCACCTAGAGCCAGAGAGGACTAGAGATAGTGCTCTCACGCAGGGCCATTACTTACCCACACCCTTGAAATACTAAACCTCTGTTGCATTGTGTCAGGAAAAAATATAAGTGCAAATGACCCAGCTGTAAGTGGCCTTGGAAAATAATTAGTATAAAAGCCCAAGTTAGTCCCAGGGAGGCAGCTTAGGACTCAAAGTCCCCAGAGCTCCCTTCTAATCATATGGAAACAGTACGGCCAGCTAGAGGGTGCCAGCTGGAGAATCTGAATCTTGGAAAATCAACTCCCCCTTACTAGTTCACCCAGCAGCCCAGCCAGCAGATGCAAAATTATGGCAACAAGACAAAACAGGGAGATGCCTGAGTGTGTATTTCAACTCCCCCAGCCCTGACACTGCTGGGACAGAAGCAAGGAGAACCTGAGCCTGCATGGCTGAGTCCATAAGCAAAGGTGCCTGCTCTTCAACCCTCCTTTCCCTACAAGGTGATTTGCAAGCTGCAACGTTTTCTGACACTCCAACCATCTGGCCCGCCCACCGTGTGTGTGTGTGTGTGTGTGTGTGTGTGTGTGTGTGTGTAGGGACTGTCTGAGCCCCAGTGTAGGATGCTCTTGACTGGTTTGTGCTATGGGGAGGGAATCATCCTAGGAGAAGCCAGTCAGCTGGGTAATTAGGCGGCCAGCATAACACCTAAGGGAGCCGAGAGCAGCCCAGACTGGCGATTCCTTCCTGATGGTGTTCCTGAGATACTCCTGCCACCCTGGAGAGCTTCTTAGCATGAGGACTCCTCCCTTAGAGTCAGGAAGATGGCTCTCAACCTCAGAGAGATGGACTCAGACCTGCTGTGCTGGCTAGTAGCCTGGCCCTTGGTGACAGTGCCCTGGGGCATCTCCTTTTAAGGAAAAGAGACCGAACTAAGAAGAAAATACTAGAGAGAGACAGAAAGTGATAGCAAGAGTGAAGGACAGACAGATGGCTGAAGGAAGGGTGGGAGAAAGGGAGGGAGGGAGAGGAAGAGGGAGGGAGGGAGACACATACAATGTCAATCACCTGAGCTCCACACCTAGCACCCACCATGTTCCAGGCACTACCCAAGCATGAGGCATGGGTTCCCCATTTGAATGTCACAACTGCTCTATGAAGATTCCTTCCTGTTATAAGGACAGGGGCAGGAAGAGGACAGGTAGGTGTGTCCTGCTTATAGTCAGGACACTCACATGACACCAGTCATCAGTCAGGACACAAATGTACTGGCCTGGAAACCAAGGCCCCAGTGAAAAACAATGACCATCCCAACCCCAGTCAGCCTCTCCTATCTTCCCAGGGAATGCTTTCATCTTTCCCATCATTGTCCTTTTTCTTTCAACAACTCTGTATTAAGTGACAATTATGTGGAGGTACCAGGCACTGGAAGGACAGTGGTAGATAGACCAATGAGTTCCCTGCCTTGCGGAGTTGACTCCCAAGGAATATTTGTCCCTAGCTTCCTTCTCTCCCCTACCCCTTCCTCACTGCCATGGGTTAAGTAGCTTTCTTACATCATTTTACAGAGAAATACACATTAAAGGAGCCTGGAGGGAGATGAGAAGGAGAAGAAATGAGGGATAGGAAAACTATTGTAGGTGGAGGGGTCAGGAAAGGCCTCTGAGGAGGTGACCAGGAGCTGAGGCCTGAAGCAGCTGGCAGTGCTTCAGGTGGTGGTGACAGGAAGGACAAAGGCCGGGGCGAGGGAAAGACTCAAGGCTATATAGGAAGGGACAGGTTCAAGTGACTGGTGTATTCTGAGCTGGAAGGAAGTATTAAGAGTGAAACTAGAGAGGAAAGCTGGTGAGTCCATGTGGGGCTTTGCAGGATGCCCAGTGGGAAGCCATGTGAGGCTTTTGAGCATGGCAGGGATAT
This sequence comes from Erethizon dorsatum, assembly GCA_028451465.1. Taxonomy (NCBI): domain Eukaryota; kingdom Metazoa; phylum Chordata; class Mammalia; order Rodentia; family Erethizontidae; genus Erethizon; species Erethizon dorsatum. Next base: position 29,937,362 of record CM051831.1, read on the forward strand.
GGTTATTATGGCTCACATCTAAAATGTCCCCAAAAGTCTCATGTGTTCAGAGGTGTGGCTTTTGGAAGATGACTGGCTCATGGGGGTGCTACACTCATAGCTGAATGTGCTGTTAGGAGATGGGGCCTGGACGGAGGAGGTCACTGGAGGCATAACCTGAAAGAGTATGTTCTTGTTCCCATTTTCCTCCTCCCTCTTTCCCTCTGCTTCCTGGCTTCCATGGGTGAGCAGCTTTTTTACTATGTCCTTCCACCATGCCCTTTCTGCCATACAGCCAGCAAATCATGGACTGAACTCTCAGAGACCATGAGCCAAATAAACCTCTTAATGATGAAATTAAATTTAAAATAACAGAGATGAGCTATGAGGGGAGATGGGGAAGAAGGATAAAAGTAGAAGCAGAGAGACAAAGTAGAGTGGATTGATCAATATTAGGATGGAACTTGGGTGAAGTGATAAGATCTGGGATACGTTTGAAAGTGGAATGGACAATATATACTATCAGAATGGATTCTGGGGATGGAAAAGAGAGAGAGATCCAGGGTGACACTAGAGTTTTGGTAGGAGCATTTGAGTAGTTGATAGTGACATTTTTTTGAGATGGAAAGAATGAGTGAAAGGTGATAGATTTGGAGGAAAAATTAAGAGCTCTAAGTTGGACACATTGAGTCCCTGGTGCCCTGTGTTTTTGTCCCCCTCAGTCATGACCCAAGGGGGTGAAGCAGCATCTGAATGGAGAGCCCTCCTTTGAAGTACTTGGCTAGCTCTGAAGAGTTAGGACTTCAAAGGCTATGATGGAGAATAAAGAAGAGCAATGGGATGGAGGTCAAGAGACCTTTCCACCAAGCATCCCTGATAAGTGAATTGATCTTCCCAAGCCTTAGGCATCCTAATCCCTAAAACAGCCCCTTTCCTATGTGAAATAAAGCCTGGGAAGTACTTAGCACAGCACAAGGCTCAGAAACTTGCTTGTCCTTCTACAGTGCAGGAAGATGTTCCATGAGAGACACAGTGGAGAGGTGCCGGTGGGCTACTGAGGATCTCAGCAGAGCTCTCTTAGAAAGCCAGGGCAGGCACTTTGGCATCACTTTCCGCAGGAGGGATGGCATGTGTCTCACTGGGCCTGCTGTATTTTGTGTGTGCTCCTTGGAAGGGATTTCCTTGCTCCTGGGTCTCTGTGTTGGAGTCATCCTGGAGATGGGTGGGAGGTGCCTGTATCCTGAAAGCAGGGACCCTGACAGAAGCAGCCCCTTGACTGAGCCCCAGAAGGAACTCATCCTTCCTTGAAAGCCCAGCAGCCTGTCCAGGACTGCAGTGTGAACAGCCGTCTCAGCAGTGGTCCAGCCCCTTCTCCCGGACAGTCCAGACCAGTGTGCAATAGCAGTGTGGTACAGAACGAGATTCAGAGGAGCAAGGCTGGATACACCCTAGCTGGCTCCTTGTTCATACGCAGATGTTGGTCTGACCCTTCCACTACCCTGAAGAAATAAAATCCAGCTCAGATGTGACGAAGGGCATGATTCTGTTGCAGTGAAGAGACAGGAGAGAAAACTGCATCACTGGATCCCACGGAGGACCAGGAAAGAGGACTATAACGATGAAGGGATGTGATTCTGCCAGAAATGTTGGATACTCAGGAAGAAGCGGGAAGCAACACCACCAATTCACTGGGTGGAGAAAGGTCTGGGGAGAAGAGGAAACGAAGAATGATCACCACAACCCTATTCTCTTCTCTTCTGGTGGGTTTCAGTCTCTGAGTTCTTAAAAAATTCAGAGGAGAGGAATATATGGGATTTCTTGCTAATAAGAGAGGTGAGTGTTTCAGTGATTGGGAAAATGACAGCTGTGTTCAAGGCGATAGCTCATGTTTGGGAAGAATGTCTTCCCAGTTACACTAAACTACATTGAGTAGCAGTGTGCCTTCTAATGGGTTCATGTTGGTGGTATGGACAGCTCCACAAACTTGGGCTGGAACCATGATCACACATCGTTTTTATTAATAGTATCAGTCCCCTCCCCAGACAACACTTACAATAGTGCATGCCAACCTCGCTGGGGGGCTTGCAGACAATGGTAGAATGCTTTCTGGCCACGCCCTTCCAGGGCCTCCCCAGATGCGGCAGCCCAGGCTCTTCCTGCCCAGTCGCCCAAGGCCACCCAGCAAATCAGGAGCTGGTGACAAAGCAGGAAGGGAAGAGAATACAGCCTGTGACCTGAATCGAAGGCCAGATTTCAAATTCCCAGCACTCCGTGCTGCCCTCAGGAAAGCTAGGCCCCCACTCTGACCCACACTGGCCCATACACATCCTTGCCCTGGACACCTGCTCCTCAAGAGGCTCCCTGCAGCCATGAAAACCCCATCCCAGGCCTCTGAATCCAATCGAGCCAGCACTTTCACCCCGTACTCCAAAAGCATACTTCCTCCACATGTGATGGAAAATTAGATCCATCCATACAAACCCAAGATGTTCTTCTCTTTAAAGAGGTTTTGGTGAATTGCAGGCATTTGTACCCTCTTTTTTCCTCTCTCTCTCTCTCTCTCTCTCTCTCTCTCTCTCCTTAGTACTAATACATTGCCTTTTGCTGAGGGGAACTTAGAATAGGGAGAAAAAATTTAGACTGTTGGCATTTCAATTTTTAAAAGTTTCTTTCTCTTTTTAAAATTTAGCAAAGCATGCAGGACCCCACGCAAAGTCTGTGGCCCTCCGCTGTTTCCTCATGTGCAGGCCTATGGGAAGGGTGGATGGACTCAGACAGACCTTGCTCCTAAGGCAGGGCTTCCTGCACGAGGCATCTCTCTGATCCATTGTTTGTCCCTGTCCCCAGAGCCACCTGAACACCTGCCATTCACATGCATAGATACACTGTATTCTAAATCTTCTGGAGCCCGTGTTGTGTTTTTCTTTTGCTTTCCCAACAAATTTAAGCTATCCTGAGAGATGACAGTGACATGTTACAAGGTAATCAAGCACCACAGTGTCAGCCTGTGGGTCTGTAGTCAGGTGCACCACTTTCTATCTCTGTGAACTGGTACTTGTTATTTACCTCTCTGTGCCTCAGTCTTCTCGCTCCTAAAATGGGAATGTTAAGATCACCAACTCCATTGTGCCTGTTTGGAGGATTAAGTACACAGATAGCCCCCAGTTTCATGATGGCTCAACTGACATTTCAACCTCATGACTATGGGAAAGTGATACTCATCCAGAGGAAACTGAACTTTGAATTTTGGTCTTTTCCAGGGCTAGGGCTATGCAGTAAGAAACTCTTGTGACACTGGGCAGCAGCAGTGATTCAGCCACAAGATCCCAAGAGGAAGAGCAGACGGACACTCTACAGGGTGCTGTGTTGCTGAGTGACTATGTCCAGTAGATTAGGTGAACTAAATTCATTTTCAACTTAGGACATTTTCAACACATGATGGGTTTATTAGGACACAAGCCCACCATAAATCAGACCTCGAGACCATCTGTACTGATTTAGGGAAAGTGCTTAGAACAGTGTTGGGTGTAGGTAAGTTCTCTGTGTGTGTCTGTCTGTGTGTGATTGTGGAAACGATAAGGACAAAGTATGCACAACGCCTACCAGTGCCTGGTACATGGAAGATGACATTCTATAAAGCTCAATTCTTTTTCCCATCCCTCCTTTTGTCCCCATCCTTTCCCCTAGCCCTAGCCAGGAGCACCTAGGGCAGAGACATTCTGGAGTGGGCCATAGCAATGTTTAAACAACTCACAAACTCAGTCATTTTCCTAGGACTTGGAGACTTTTTTTTTTTTTTTGTGGGTACCGGGGTGTCGACCTCAGGACCTCGCGCGCCAGCAGGCACCCGTGCCGCTGAGCGATATCACCGGCCCCTTTTTCGTATGTGGGATCCAGGAGTCGAACTCGGGCCCTTGCGCTTGCCGGGCAGGCGCTTAAGCCGCTGAGCCATCTCACCGGCCCCCGGACTTGGAGACTTTGATTGGGCTCAGTAATCTTTCTTTCAAGTGCCTACAATAAACCCAACCCTGTAACTTGAAGAGATTCACTGGAGAGGGGAAGATGAATTGTAGCATTGCTCACACCACCGAGCATTTTGCAGGTCATTTTAAAAGGAAGGTGGGGGAGGGAGGGGAGACAGGGAAGAAGAGAGGTAGGGAGCAGTGGAGGAAGAAGAGGTGGAAGAGGAGGAGGAAAATCTCAAGCTAGAGAATGATGCTGATAAAGATGAGCCCATGGCACCTTGATTATTCAGCCTTAAAGCTTGCTACCCACTCTGCCTCCTTCACAATGCCTGCCTAGCAGAATTTCTAGCTAGAGTGAGCACCGGACACCCCTTCCAGGCCAAGCCTGGCCCATGCCTATTGATTCAAAGAGCCTACAGTTTTCAGGAGCCTTAGATATCCTACCCCAAAATGTGTGGGCTCAGAGGCCCCCTCCCTGGAAGGCACAGGACACCCTGGATCCTGACCCAAGGGTTCCCCAGCCTTGAGCTGGAGAGCTTGTTTTCCCTGATTTCCCTACCTCATGCCCTAGCCACCCACCACACATGTCTGAGCCCTGTCCTGTCTGCCCCATCTGGGGTCCTGACATCCTGCCCAGTGCTTGTTTGCTTACTTCCTCCCATAGGACCTGGATCTTTTCTCTGTATCTAACATCTGTCACCTCTCCATTCCAGGAATGAAAAGATCACTGACAGATCCCTCGGTACTAAGGCAGGGATCCATCCCCTGCGTTGAAATCCTCACCCTTTTGCACACCAATTTCAACCTCTGATGCTTCCTGAACTTGGCTGCATGCTGGGTGCTCCTAGCCTTGCTGGCCAGGCTCCCTCTCAGACAAGGTTCCAAAGTGTCATCACTTCTCTAGACACCTCAAGTTTCAGCTCAGGTCCCAGTGCTGCGCTGCCTCCATAATATGGCCTGGTTTGTACCCAAGCCCACTGCCATCATTACAGTTTCTATCGACCACTGCTGAGTTGAGCACTCTCAAGGCTCTTAACAAATTTTGTCATTTGTCCTAAATATTTGGGGCAAGAATGGACCTCAGAGAGGCCTGATGCAGGGACTTGTTGAAAGATATGCCTAGAAAATTGGTCTCCCATCACCCAGCCTTGCAGGAAACACTTGGGAACTTGATGGGGCTGTGTGTACCAGCTGTTTGCACCTGGCAAGCAATGCACCAAGTCACAACCTCCTCAGCTATCAGGAGACCCAGGGCAGAAAGCCAGACGGGTATTAAACCCAGCGTGAGAATGGCAAAGCCAGCCCCTAAGCCTGGCAGACTTCTCATTCCATTAGGTGGTTTTATCCACAGCCTTATGTCCCCAGGTGGGCCTGAAACTGTGCCTGTGCCTGTGGGTACTCTGGTCACCTGCTTTGTATGACCATCTTTTTAGGTGAGTGCGCTTCACTGTCAAGGAGACTTCAAGTCCTCTGATATCCTGGATGCCTCTGTCAGTGCTACCCAGTCGAGACAACCCCCATTTGCCTTTTCCTCTCAGTATTTCCTTGAATCATTGAGTAGGCAGGCAGAATTGAAGGAATAGATACATGAATGCTCCCAGCAGCCTCTACCGAGGCTTACAGGACCCTTAGCTGTGGGCATTACTCTAAAAACATCTTTTGAATGCATGAAGACAAGGATGTATTTTACCATCCTATGATCTCCCAGGAGTCTGGCACTGTGTAGGAGAGAAAAATAAATGAAAGACAGAGTCACTGCTCTCAAGGGCCTGGCAGCGTGGCTGCAGCAAGTGGTAGAGAGTGGCCATGCATGTGTACACATGTCTGCACCCTTTCAGGACTGGGCTCACTGGTGCTCACCAGTGAGCTGTGAGCAGGAGAGACAATGACACTCCCAGATGGAAGCATCTGTCAGCCTCTATGGACCCTCCAGTTCTTGTTCCCTGACACGGTGTTGTCAGGGTCCTTGAGAAACTGTGTCAGTAGAGTGCTCTACCCAGCCACACGGACAGGCAGTGTGAGCAAGAACCCATACGCTATGCTATGCAGCCAAGATCTGAGATGACTTCACTACCCTAGCATAGCCCCGTCTATTCTAATATAAACAGGAGCAGTTGATCAGTATATGATCAACACTCAAAGGGCAGTGTGGACAACACCCCGCAAGCATCTTCTTACCTGCAGCCCTTGTCTTTGGTACTTGTCAACCTGCATCTTTCCCTGCAGGTGCTTGTGTGGAAGGTTCCACCCTGCCCTTCAGGTCTCACCCACACGTTTACCACCTCAATAGGCCCTTCTTGACCACGTGGTCCAAAGTGCTCCACCCCAAAACACTTTCCATCACATGACACCTTTCTTAACCTCTAGGAAGCATTCTTGTTTCCCATCTACCTTTCCCTTACATAACATGAGCATAACAGCAACAGGAAATTGTTTACTGCTGTAGTCCCAGAACTGTGCCTGGTACAAACAGGTGTTGTGGTGCACGCCTGTGATCCCAGCACTCTGGAAGGTGGAGGCAGGAGGATCATAAGTTCAAGCTCAGCCTGGGCAACTTAGTGACTTAGTGAAACCCTACCTCAAAATAAAAAATAAAAAAAGAGCTGGTGATGTAGCTCAGAGTGAAGGCCATGGGTTCAATCCCCAGTACTGCAAAAAAGAAAGAAAGACTTGCACCAGGCACAAAGCAGGCACTCTAGGGGCCGGTGAGATGGCTCAGCGGCTTAAGTGCCTGCCCGGCAAGCACAAGGGCCCAAGTTCGACTCTCAGAACCCACATACAAAAAAAGGGCCAGTGGCATCGCTCAGCGGCACGGGCGCCTGCTGGCACGTGAGGTCCTGAGGTCGACCCCCGGTACCCACAAAAAAAAAAAAAAAAAAAAAAGCAGGCACTCTAAAAACACAGATGGAAGAGCAAATGAGTGAGGTGTCTGTACCAGGAGAGATCAGAGGTGCAGAAAGTTACTGAGGGCCGAGGGTCCAGACCAGGGTTCATGGAGGAGGCAGTTTTGAGAGGATTTTTGCAGCAGGGGGCACTGAGGGTCAGCACAACAGCTTTTGCAGCAGGAGCCGGCACTGGGGTGCGACCACAAGGGGTGGCCTGGGTGACTGACAGTTGAGTGGGTTGGTTGAGGAGGAGGAGTACAGTAGGAAAAAGATGGTTGAGAGACTTAAACGCTGGTTTATATCTGCCATAAGAGCAATGGGCAGACTCTGAGGGGACTCTCTGAGGGGCCTGAGTGGAGTGATGCCTGCAAACCTACTGTTTGAGAAAGGGTGAGTGGATGGAGATTTCTAAAATAGAGAAACTGAAGACAAGGGTGTAGTCATTGGGCTGTGAAAACAGTTCAATGGGGCATGATCCATGGATAAAGGGAGGAAAATAATGAAGGAAGGATCCATCAAACTTGGTCCAGAAATGTTTCCCACTACCCAGTGCCACACACTTGCAGGATGGGACAGAGAAGGGGCCATATCTAGAACTCAAGGCTCTTCCCACAGGATTCTTGAATCCACTGGTTTCCAACTTTTACACAGCAGTAGGGAGCCTTCTGGGAGCATCCAGCCTAAGACCAACAAGAGCAAGAACCCAGGACAATGCCCATGTGGGTGCCTGAGCAGAGACCGCATCAGTGCAGCAATAAGAAACTTACATCAAAGTAGCACAACCCGTGTCTGTGTTTTAGAAGGAAAATCTGAGTTTCGGACTTAGTAAAATGATAATTGAATACTTTCCTTCCTGACCACGCATAGTTTTTGTGAAGATAAAATGGGCTCAGAGAAAAACTTTGGAGTTTAAAAACACATTATGTGGGGCCGGTGAGATAGCTCAGTGGCATAAGTGCCTGCCTGGCAAGCGCGAGGTCCTGAGTTCGACTCCCGGTACCCACATAAGAAAAAAGGGCCGGTGATATCGCTCAGTGGCATGGGCGCCTGCTGGCGCGCGAGGTCCTGAGGTTGACCCCCAGTACCCACAAGAAAGAAAAAAAAAAAAAAAAACACATTATGAATATTGGCATCACAAAGAACAAAATGTACTTTTTAGAATTCCATCTCCTTTTGGGAAACAGACCTGATGAAGTACCTGACATTGGCTCCACAAGCTGGAGTTGCCTGAACGTTCTGGCTGAGGAGGGAGACTGAGGAATAACAGTGCGGAAATTAGGGTGTGGTGTGTTTTGTTCCTGGCCTTAAAAGAGTCAGAGTCCAGCTTTGTTTGTACTTGTAAATCAGTTTTTGAACGTTGACCTTTTGACCGCTCTATCTTCCATCCTTACCATCACCTGGAGCTGTGTAAGAAAAGCACAAGTGGACAGCAAGAAGAAATTTCTATCGTCAACTTCCTGTTCTCCCTGCTTCTTGCCCCACACTCTTCTTTACATTAGATCTTCCTGCCTCTCCCTAGGCGGTTGCATCCTACCTCCCTGACTGAATCACTTTGCAAGCATATACCTCCAGTATGTCACACTCTTCAAAATATCCTCAGTGATGCTGGATCAGGACCAGGTGGGGATGGGGACATCTTTTTCCCAGTCTCCATGTCTCATGCAGGTGGAGGGGGCACAGTCTGTTGTAATGTCATAGCTCAGTGGTGGCGACCCTATGGCATGGGTGCCACAACGGGCTGTTCCTCATCACTGAAAGCTCTAAAAGCCTCGCCATCACTGTCCTAGCTTGTCTCCCTACACCTCCTCTCGGATGGTACAAGGGAAAGCAGTCTGACTTGTGGATCGCTCTGGAAGGTGACATGGCATTCCTCGCCTGCCTGGTGCCTCTGCCCTTCTTTTGGGAGTGAAGGTCCTGCAGGAAGCTGGTGTTCTGTGCCTCTGCATGACCTAAGCCTTGCAGAACTGTGCAGCCCTGCCTGCCACTGAGAGGGTAATCCATGGGGTATTCGGTATTAGGAGGCTTATTTGGCTCTTCCACTAAGCTACTTCCTCCACTGTGGCCTTTTCAGTTGTAGAGCTTACATGTTTATTTTTGCCCATTTCTGTCATCTTGTTTCTCTCCCAGCTCAGTGACCAGACCAGGAGGATGGCACAGTTAGCCAAATGCCCCTCTGAACTCCAGCAACACCATTCCATTGTATATGAGAATAAACACAGAGTCCTTGGCCCAGTTTTTAAGATCTTCCACCAAAATATAAAGCCAGGTGTCGGACAATTCCCTGGGCTTGATTCCCACTCCACTGTGCCGCGAACACACCATGTCCCCACAGCGGCCACCTCTCTGGGCTCCTCGTTCCTCCAGAACACACATCATGCTTCTTTCTCCCATATGCAGAGCTTGGCTCTTTGTTCTACTGGTAGTTAGATCCAGAAAAAAAATAACAAACAAACAAACAAAAGAAAATTTCCCCAGTGGGCCCAGTGGCCACACGTCACTTCTCTTCTCCCTCAGTACCACATTTCTTGGTTTGTTTCCTCTGCCAGGAAATTTCCCTCCCCCTGCCCACTCCCTCCTCCCTCCACACATGCCCACCACTTATCTCCGAGCTCCCAGTTAAGGGCCTCAGCCTCCAAACCTCCCTGAGCCTCCTGCAGTTTCAGATGCACTGCCTAGGAGCTCCCACAGAATCCCATTCAGCACAGCACTAAGTGCACCGACTGAAACTTCTCTCTGATTGCTCTCAAGTAGCTTAGGAAGGAACACAGCCAACACTTAAATATGATGGATGGTGGAAGACATCAGAGCTGCCCCTCTGGGTGGCCACCTGCCTTGGTCACCAGGGAAGTCAAAGGCAGGTGCCATCATGTGTAGTCTCAGAGCAGAGGCCATGCTGCGGAAAGGCATTGACCAAGCAGCCCTCTGGAATTCTCCAGTCCTCCAGGAAAGGTTGTCTTGAGAGGCTGGCGCCCTACCAAGCGTCCAGCTTCTAGGTGGTCAGTGAATTAAAGACATCACACCTTTAACTCAGCTTCCCTATGATGTTATAAGCAGCTGGGTCACATAGTTCCTACGGCCAAGAGGGAAATCCCTGAAATCAAAGAGGGAAGGGGTGAACCCTGGCTACCCAGAGTATGTACAATGAGGAAAGGGTTCTCACTCTCAGCCTCCCCCATCTAATGTGTGAATGCCAAAATGTGGAGCTCAGACAACAGCCGATCGTGGCTCAGATGACACAGCGGAGAGTGGGGGCCACTGCATTTTCTCACTGGCTTGAAGCTGGGGAAGTCTGATACGCCTCTTTGAAGTCTGCTCAGTGCCTGGGGAATGTGGGGATTTTCTGGGATAGATAAGACCCTCCTGGGCTCAAGTATCAAGAGGCTTTCCTCCACTTTGTAGATGCTGCTGGGAAAATGAGGAGAGCTCAAACTCAAGTCATTTTTAACAGGAAGTATTAAATCTGCCTTGCTTGTAAGTGAGGCTAAAATGAATAGATCCCATGGATATCCTTAGGGGATAGTGAGTTCCCTGACACATGAGGCAATCAACACCAACCAAAGGACAGTTGATCGTTACAGGGAAGATTCTTGCCTTTAGGGGAAGCCTTTTAGCTTCAAGTACATAGGCCTTGTACTTTACCATTCTTCCTGCTACAATGCACTGCGCAAACCATCCTTTTTCACCTGGGGTCGTACCACCAAGCACCTTACACACAGTCGAGGAGGCCCAAGACAAAGACAGGATTTGTGCCACGGTACCTATTTTGGTGAGCCACTTGGCCACAGCCCCATAGATCTCGTCCAGGATGAGGATGACTACAAGGTTGATGATGACTGCCGTTGCTGTTACTGTCACCCGGACATTGGAGCGTGTAGCCTTGTTGAGCGACAGAGCAGCTGCAGTTGTGATCCGATACACAATGACCCCAAAGACGATCGAGAACGTCAAGGCAATCTGTTCAGGGAAACAGCGAGAGGCACACCTCAGCAGGCAGTTACTGAGTGCCCATCCTTCGTGCAGCCAATAGTACTGCTTGCTTTGCCAGGTATTACTAAGCCACAGCACCCAAGGGAACTGCAACCCCCGGAATTCTTACACAGAATGCAGGTGTAGGCACATTTTCCAGGGAAGAGAATCTTTAGTCTTTAACAGAATTCAAATGGTCTGTAACATACACACACATACACACACACACACATGTGCACACACATAAAGGATGAAAACTCAGGGCACTGTGGAGTATACAATACATCCTTTGACTTCTTTCCTTAGAGAGCTTTCCACTTACTGTGGAGATAACAGGAACACCTTTAAATCACAGTAAATAACACAGTATTAAGTACTGTCTTAGTTCTCATCGCTGAGACACAATACTCAATACCCACAAGTTAGAGAAAAGGTAAAGGTTTCAGTCCATAGTTGACTGGCTCCATGGCAGGGTAGCATGGCAGAGAGGCATCACAGAGGAGAAACAGTCCATGGCAGAACAGGCAGGAAGCAGCAAACAGTAAGCTTCCCTTTCCCTTTTATCTCATCTAGACTACAAGCTTTTTGGGTGGTACCACCCACACCCAGGGTGGGCCTTCCCATTACCCACACTCAGAACTTCGATAAACCAATTAATGGCCTAATCCTGTACCACACACCTTTAATCTCAGCATCACACCCTTAATCCACATTCACATGCCCTAGATCCAGCCACCTCTAAAAAGCCCCACTATAACTGCATGAGGGGGACATATAGGTACAAACTATAACAAGTACTAAATAAGGAAGGTATCTGCTAAAGGAACTGAGAAAACAGGGGAGGAGGCAGATCTGCTTAGTCCAAGAATCATGTGAAAGAGTGGGATTTAAACTGGACCATCCATGAGAAGAAAGAAAGAGACACTGAAGGTATCTGAGCTGAAAAACAGTTTGGTGGGAGGGACCGCTAAGGAAGGCTGCTCAAAGGAGAAAAAGGGGAGATAAATCAGGAGTGATATTTTCAGACTCAGTCTCAGAGTGAACGAAATTGTAGTAAAGTTTCTCTAGCCATTTGGCTCAAAATGGAGGGTGCAGATTTCTCATTTGGTGATGTGTTCCTAAAGGAAATGTACCAGTCTATCTACCTCTAAGGTCCCCCATTGCCTATTTCTAGAACCTTAGAATAAGAAGGGGCTCTTCTAGACCTACGCTGACCCAACAGCCCCACCCCTTTCCTCTGTCGACCCCCATCACAGCCAAGAAAGGACCACTTGAGGAAGCACAGAGATGCTAGAGAAGAAAGAGCCCCGAGTAAGCCTCTCAAGGGGCAGACAGGGAGAGCCAACTGCTGGGGTGCAAGCCCTGCTCAGAGCAAATCTGAATTTGCCACAGTCAAGTAAAATCTTTCCTCTCTCTTTTTTTTTTTTTTTTTTTTTTTTTGCCTTTTTAGCACTCTTTTTGCAAATGAGGCTGTGCAGGTCCTATTTCCTCTAGAGGACAGGGGACAGGGCTGCTGGCTGTGGAGGGCAAAATGGAAAATGTGGAGAGGGAAAGGGCAGGTAGAAGGTGCCCCTGACAGAAGAAACTGCTTCAGACTACACATTCTGAAGGGAAGGGACATTGGGGAGGGGGTGCAGGCAGTGTGACACTGGTGGGCTGGGAATGGGTTGCAGATGTGAGAAGACACAGACGCCTTTAGACCTCTGGGGGTGCTGGGGATGCTGATGCATGGAGCGCTGGTGGCAGGCTCAGCTGCCTACTCTGATGTGCTTGATAAATGTCCCTATTTGTCCTGTGTGCCATGGCGTGAAAAAGAGCCCTTGGTAAGAAAAGCAGGAAGGTAGTGTTCTCTGGGTAAAGGGTGTGCATGTGTGTGCGTGTGTGCATGTGCATGTGTGCGTGCATGTGCGTGTGTGTGTGTGTGTGTGTGTGTGTGTGTGTGTGTCTGTATGCTTATGTGCAGAGGAGACAGATGGGAAAAACACTCTGCGGGAGGCCCCTCTTCACCCTCTGATCTGTGGAAGGATGATGGCCACATGAGCGAGAAACCTGGACATGACATCACCCACTCCAACAATGTACATTTCACTTCCTGCTCCTCTGGGATTGTCACCACCAGACAGTAAGGGCCTGGAAAATGTGGTGTGAGATTCTTTCCCCCCAAAATCACTTTTGCAGTGAAGACCAGTGATGGGAGTATTGATGAGGCAGTGAGGCCAGGCAATGAGAGAGAGAGAGAGAGAGAGAGAGTGTGTGTGTGTGTGTGTGTGTGTGTGTGTGTGTGTGTGTGTGTGAATTTGGGGTTGGGGTTGGGGTTTCAGGAAAGACTGAGGAAAGAAAACAATGGCAAAAACATCCTTTGCTTTAGAGTCTTAGGGGAGGGGTATGGGAGAAGAAACTAAGGAAAGGAGATCTGTTCTACCACCCCTCTAAGAGGCCCAGCTATGAAGGTGGGGAAGGACGAACACTTTTCCTTGCTACTCAAAGTGTGGCCCATGAACGTGACCCCACACCAGCTGAGAGCCCAGCTACCCAACCCCTGGATACACATCCAAAGGAAACGAAGTCAGCATCCAAAAGAGATCCCTGCATGCCCATGTTTATCGTGGCACTATTCACAAAAGCTGAGAGGGAATCAGCCTAGGTTCCCATCAACAGATGGACAGATAAAGAAACTATGATACATGCACACAATAGAGTATTATTCAGCCATAACAAAGAATGAAATCCTGTCATTTGCAGCAGAATGGATGGAATTGGAGGACATGATGTTAAGTAAAATAAGAGACAGAAAGACAAGGATCGCACGTTCTCTCGAATAGGTGGAAGCTAAAATAAATTGAGCTGAAAGTAGAATGGCGACTGCCAAGGATCTGAAAGGGTGCTGGCATCACGGAGGGGGGCAGGGGTGTAAGAACGATGGTTGGATGTGATCAGTGCACACTATATGATGATGGAAATATCACACCGAATCCCATTAATATGTACTTAACATTTTTCAAAAAAAGAAATTACTGCCTTTGTGAAGTTGATCTTCTAGTGGGGAAGGGGGGACTTTACATGAGTAAATAGGTAACACAAACAGTACCTCTGGTGGGGCAGAATCTGTGGGGACAAATGAGGCAAAGTAGGGGCATAGCAACAGGTTGGGAGAGGCAAGTCAGTGGCCTTTCAGCGAGGACCTGAAGGAGGGAATGGAGGGAATAGAGGGAGAGTGTCGGGCAGGCAGCTGCTGCACAGTGAGCAAGGGGAGAGTTGGGGCAGGAGATGGGTGGGCAGGGGGCACCCGGCTCAGCCCTGTGTGTTGACTTCTGCACCTCAGGAGATGGGAAGCCATCAAGGAGTTTGAGGAAGAGAAGTCACACGATTTGACCTAAATTTTAAAAACATTCAGTGTGCTGTTGATGTATATGGGACAGAGCTGGTGACAATCTGCAGGGGGCTGTGCAAAAGCAGGGAGATCACCCAAAGGCCACTGCAGTCACCCAGGTCAGGGAGGAGAGCTCCAAAGTGGGCTCCCAGTATCCAAGTGTCCAGCGTATGATTATCCTGGGCATGGGAAGAGAGCTCAGGCTCTGAGCACTAGAGGAAGGGACTAAGCCTCAGATGAAAGGAAGAAATCAAAGAGAGATAATTCAAAAAGAAAAAAAAAAAAATAACAAAACAAAATGAGAAAAATAATCCTTAGCACAACAGGGTAGAAAGAGAAAGAAAATTCATCTTCATCACTGCTGGCTTCTAATAGGACAGGGCAGGGAACAGCAAGGCACATTTCTTTACTCTCATTGTCCCATGAAAATTATGCCCAACTTGTCTGGCAGACAAGCATCCCTAAGATGGTCTTGTGGCTGTAGTCCTGGCACTTCCTGCCAAGGTTCAGTCACAGGGGGTGGAGGAAGGAATGAGACAAGACATTCATTTGCTCTTGCAGGAGGTGCCCCTGGCTTACCCTAATTTCATGACAGAAATTATTCTTTCTTAACCACCACATCCTCCTTTATCCTTAAGCACCGTGCATTGTTCTCAGGAAACAGAAAACCCTTTTCTTTAGAGGACTAGACTTTCGAAAACATCAAAAACGAGGAAAAGTTAGTATCATACAAGGACTACTTAGAAACCAATAGGTAGGGGACCATATAATTTATTGTCCAATCTGGAATACTTCTGAGAGTAAAAAGAGGTTCTACTAAAATGACCCCAGGACAGGAAGTTTCGATCAGGACCAGATGAGGGCACTGGAGTTTAAAGGGCTTAGCATCCCAGGGGCTCAGCCCACACCCACTCCCACTCCATTCCTGCTCGTAGACTCCAGCCTCCGCGCTTGCTGATGACACATGGGGGACCCCGGACATAGTGAGATTATCAGTTCCTTTTTGGTTCTGATACAGACTCTTGTGTTTATATCAAGATTTGGAGTCAACTAGGTTGGAAAAAGGAAGATTAAAAGAGAGAGAATGATATATAATTTCTGCACAACAATAATTCCCTCTCTCCAGTCTAGCTTTATGAGTTCTCTAGGAAGGAAGGAAGGAAGGAAGGAAGGAAGGAAGGAAGGAAGGAAGGAAGGAAGGAAGGAAGGAAGGGAGAGAGGAAGGAAGGGAGAGAGGAAGGAAGGGAGAGAGGAAGGAAGGAAGGGAAGGGAGGGAGGAGAGAGGGAACAGGATGGAGGGAAGGACAGAGAAGGACAGAGAGAGGGAAAGAGGAGAGGGAGAAGGAGGGAGGGAGGGGGAGAGAGAAAGAGAAAGAGAGAGAGAGAGGGAGAGAGAGAAAAGTGACTATAGTAGAACTTTGGCAGGATGATTCATTATTGACCTAGTTTCCAGTATTTGTTAAACACCCACGTGACTGACTCCTTCACCTCCTCAGAGCCTTGCTAAAATCTTCTCACTGAGGACTTCTCTGCCCAATCTATTTAATGCATATATTCGGTGTGTTTTTAATTTCACTGTGAACATACAGAACCATTCATTTCACATCCGAGCACACACACAATCGAATGAGTGAAGCATTGTTCAGCACAACCCAGACGCACGTGGGCAGCACCTCTGCGCGCCCACCCTATCACAGGCCACCTCTCATCCCGCTCTCCTTTAATGCAAACCACGAGGCTGGAATCTATGACAGTCACTTCCTGCTTATCTTTATGGTGCTATAACTTAGGTGTGCATCCTTAATACAGTTTAGGGTTGGTCTCTTCTGAACTTTGTATGAATATAAACAAACCGTATATATTTTTTGTCTTAGTTTTTCACCCATTGTGTTGTGTATTGCTGTTATATCAGGTGGCTCATTTTCATGACTATATAGTACTTAATTGTACAGATAAACATCAGTTCATTTAGCCATTCTCCTGGACGTAGGCATTTCAATTCTTTCCTGTCTGGGTTATGATAAACAGTAATTTTTGGACACGTATTTTGCTGTGCATACACATGAGTTTTTCTTGTTATTGACAGGTTTTTTAATGGCGTGCTGTTGGTATTTCATGGTGGTTTAAATGAGAATTGCCATGATTGTTAATGAGACTGGATACTCTTTCATAGGTTTATTGGCCATTTGGATTTCCTCTTTTGTCAAGTAACTATTCAGGTTTTCTCTATTATTTTTGTATTGTCTTTTTCCATTGGTTTGTAATTCTTTATATATTTTGAGACTATTCCTTTGTGAGTTACAGTTTTTGTGAGTATTTTATCCCACTCTGAGCCAGTCATAGTCCCTTATTTCTGTCCTCCTGGTTCCCGCAAACCTGCAGAACCAAATTTGCCTAGACGGGAAAATGTCCCCAAGGTAAAAGTAGCATAATGCCAAGGTATTTGTTTCCTTAGCTCCTAGCTGCCTTTAGACTTTTAACCTAGTATTATTACCATCCTGCCAGCCTTTTAAAGCTTTAAGAATATTGAAAAATATGTTTATCCAATTTTTAAGTTAATTTCAGCAAAACAGGATGTTACAAATATCCTAACCCACCACTACTGTAGATGGAAGTCTATTTTACTTACTTATTTACTAATATATTGTCTGTAAACTCTTAAAGGGAGGGATTATTTTGTTTTGTTTTCTGCTTTACCCAGTGCCTAAGAATAGTATCAAGCACATAGTTCCACCCATTAACTATTTTTTGAATGAATGAATGAATGAACTCTTTGACAACAATATACATATTGTGGGAGGCTTTGAAGTGCTAAATTAAACTTTGTATCATTCCAGCTTAACCCACTACAACTCACCACACATTCTTGAATAAATTCTACATGCTTCACACTTGTCAGGCAATATGAAGAACATAATTTAGACTGCTAAGCTTTGACAACTCTCACTTCATCTTCAAAGTAAGGAGTTGAATTAGGCATGGTCTAAGCTTCCTTTATTTTTTAAATTTTGAAGTCTGGGACATGGTTCCTGTCCTCAGTAGACACAATGACAATAATACTGGCAATAATAACTTCACTCCAGGGTCAGAGTTACCTCTGACCTGTAGGCCTGAAAATTACACTGATTTTTCAGTCCTAGATTTTGGAATAAATAACCCCTCTTCCATCCTGCTATGAATGTGAAGCCCTACTTAGAAACACTCTGAGCTGTCTTTACACATTCTCCTTTGTAAAACTAAACATCTGCTCCTGAGTAGAATCTCCCCTTAAAGAAGGACTGGTGGGTGAGTGGCCTTAACTCATTCCATTCACTGACGTCTTCTAGCCTGCATCACTGTTGTCTTACCCAGCCTGGCTCCCAAGAATGAGCTGCTACCACTGATCGGACTCAGTATGAATCACAGGCTCCTCCCTCCGCATCCCAACACAGCTGAGACCATCTGGGTCTTGCAAAAACACTCTACCAAACTGTATGGGAGAACACAGGGAAATAAAGACAGCAACTACTGTACAGGGACACTAAAGATTCAGACTTATAGCCCCAGCTGGTTATCTCCAGCAGCACCCATTCCATAAACCAACAAAGAGAGCCACCCACAACCAAACAAGCTGCCATAAATCTGCAGCCCTCTTTCCTGCGTTTCTCCTCCACGTCCTAGGCTTGACAAGGTCGAAGTCACCATCTCCCAACCCACTTTGGAAGCTCCAACTTCAGATATGTGAGGCCAGTGGCCTCACTATTGGATAAGACACTGTTTCTCTCTATAGGACCATGGCTCCACTTTTACCAGCCCCTCATTATTTCCATAGCACAAAGAATAAACTCCCACAGCACTTCCATAATGGGTTCTACATGCACACAGTCATAGGCAGGTGGTCCCTTGGGAAATTACCATGAACAATATGGAGGCAAAGTTCATCAAGTAACCTGGGAACCGATCCTTCCAGGTCAGTTTATCTTCATCATCATCCTGGAGGAGAAACAGAAGAACAGAGAAGATCAGAAAGAACAGATATGGATTTGCTCTCAATTTTGCATATATTTTTTGCGTAGCATTAATCATTTGGCATTCTGTATTTTCCTAGTCACTGATGACTTACCTTCCTTATCAACACAGCACCCCTAATTTTGTAATTTCTAGACATAGCTCAGAAAAACTACAGTGAAAAGAAGACATGGTTTGATAACAGCCCCACCCTGAGCTAAAGCTCTAGTTCAACTGCGTGTCAGCTGTGCAACCCTGGGCATGTCTCTTCACATTTTAGATCCTCTATTTCTTCATCTGTAAAGTGACCACAGTAGTAACATCTGCCCTGCTTACTGTACAGGGTTTCCTCGTTTGTCAAAACTCAGAAACATGGCAAAGCAATGGACAAGTGGCAGATATGATGCAGCTACAAGGAAGCAGGCTAGAAACAGACCATCACTGAATATCATCGAGCACTGACCTTGGATCCTAATAACTGCACAAATTACCACAAGTTTTATTCTCCGAAGAACCCATACATAGTACCATTTGTTTCCTCCAGAGTGACTGTATTCTCCCTTCTTCACAAATGCAGACATTCTGAAGTGTGGATTAAGCTGACCCATTCAGTCGAGTCAACCGAGCGTTTCCCTTTCCCCCTCACATGGGGTACCGTTCACTCAGGTTGTGCTCCTGGGACAACCACACCACTCACCACAGTCCTCCTTCAGCTTTGAAGACCTGCTTCGGTAGGGAGAAGCCGAGAGGCATGAATGGTAAAAAGCCCTTCTGCATATTTCCTGTACAAATTTAGTTCAGGCACTTGAATGTTTTGAGCTACAGTTTTATAAAGTTAGGATTGAGACAATTGTCCTGCCTCCACATGAGATGCTTGTGAAGACCTCCCGAAGCCACATTTGCAAAGGCGCTGAGAAAATAGCAAAGCATGCTGTGCCAGCCAGGTAGGAGTCCGCGCATGGTGCCTGCAGAGTCCCAATCACTTCTGGCAAAGGATGGCTGCAGGCCCCGTTTCCTCTTCCCTCTTCACCAAGGCTACTGCAAAACACACCTGATTTGACTCTAGCAACAGTGCCATCTAGCCTTTGAAAGCTTGTACTGTAAGCTGAGGCCCTTTTTGACCTAAAAGACTTCTTTCTAAAATCCTTTGTCCAGCCACTGTGTATAGATCTTGGTGCCAGGCACAGAGCCAGAAGGCAAAAGAAAGTCCTCATGTCACTGCCCCTGTGGGGTTCCCATGCTGATGACACAAAGATGACACCCATGCACCAAAAGGCTGAAGAACCACTTGTCAGTTTGGGAGTGAGGGTCATCTTGGGAGAGGGCCTCTGGGGACCTGAGGGAAAGAACAATCCTATTGCATGTCTGGAACTGAGCACAAGGTTGAGCTCATTTGAGTGTTGAGGCTGAAGTCATGCAGTAATTAACACTTCCATGTATACACGATGTGAGCAAGTCATCTACTCAGGTTTTCACAGTTCAGTGATGAGATCAGGCTTCCGGACTCCTAGTCCAACAGACTTTTCATCACATGGTAAGAACAAGGTAACTGTTGGAGGTGACCATTCTGAATAGATGGGAGTACACATGTCTATTTCTAATGGGATTGGAGCAAGACCCACGTATATTCTTCTATATTAGGTCAAATATCAAGAGGGAGTGGACTTTTTCATTTTCCTTCAGTATTTTTAGTTTCGCTCACCCACTAGTGTTTTCCTTTAAAGTATTATGAACGTATTTTCCTTTTAGATGTCGATAAGGAGGTTGGGCATGGTGGCACACACCTGGAATCTCAGCTACTTGTGAAGCTGAAGCAGGAGGATAGTAGATTTGAGGCCAGCCTGGGCTACTTATTGAGACACTGTCAATAACAGGAGATACAGCTCAGTGGTAGAATGCTTGCCTAGTATGAGTAATGCCCTGGTTCCATCCTCAGAATTAGAAAAAGAAAAAAAAAAGATAAGGAAAATGGAAGATGAGGTGGTAGAAGGCAACACTCAATAGGAACTCCAAAGAGAAATAGCAGGGGTGCATGCAGGGGCTCTTCCTGAGACCTCCCTCATTACAGTTAGGGTCTAGATGAATGAGTCTGGGTTCAGTTCTACTCAATAAACATGATCTGAGCGCCCGGATCATGGGTGGACCAGGCTCTGGGCTAGATTCTCAGGACACAGTGAGAAGGTCCAACCTACCCGGGAGCTCAGAGACCATCAAGGATATAAGAAAAAGGATTTCACAGGTAAACCTGACTAGGAAGGTGACATTACTATTTTGCATGAAAAGGAGACATTAAAAAGCAATTAAATTGGATGGTCTGCCAGAGCAAGTCTTTTGAAAAAAAAAAAATTCATTTCGATATAAACATTCTAGTATTCGTTGAAAAATCCTTCTTATGTTTACAGTGATGAGCCTTTCTTTCTGGGAGTCATAGTTTCCAACATACACAGGGTTTTCATGCATTCAGATACTAGCAAAACACAAGAAGCCGAGAGAAACACAGAGATTACGGTGCGTACTCCAAGCTCCCAAAGTGTCTATCAAAGATGACAATAAAGACAGCAGGTTCTGCTTATAAAAATCTGCATCTAATAATGGAAGCCAGGGCTGGTGAGATGGCTCAGCGGCGAACGCACCTGCCTGGCAAACGCAAGGGCCCGAGTTTGACTCCCGGAACCCACATACGATAAAAGGGCCGGTGATATCGCTCAGCGGCACGGGCGCCTGCTGGTGCGCGAGGTCCTGAGGTCGACCCCCCGGTACCCACAAAAAAAAAAAAAAATAATAATGGAAGCCAATTAAAATTGTCACTCATTAGTACATTAACAGTGTGAAGATTCACAGAATTACCGTTAACTGAAGTGTACTCTTCCTTCAAGTCCCCACGCCACATCCCTGGTACAGAAGAAAGGGAAGTAGGTTTGGAACCAGATCATCTCTGTTCTAAACTCTTGGTTCTAATACGTATTAGGCAACTGACCTTGGAAGAGTCCCAGAACCTCAGTTTCCTTACCTGTAAAATAATTATATTCCCTATCTGTAAAATAGTTATATCTATTACACTAAATTATCATGCCTTTAGAAATAGCAAACCTATGAAGAGGGCCACAGCAGTGCAGGCAGGCACCCAACGTGAGAACACTGCATCACCTCCTCCTTTTAAAGTGGTGAGGACAACACTTGTCCTGCCTGAGTGGCAGAGGTATTGTGTGGGTCACATAACTAAATGTATGTGAAAGAGTTCTGTGAAGGCTCACATAAGAGTAGGAGCTAAGCGGCTCTTGTTTATATCAAAAGCAGGTGGTCACAAAGCACTTAGCTATTGTCGCCATTGTTTAGACACGAGCCTGGCTGTCTGTGCTTCGTTCTGTTTCTCTGCTGTCTGTTTCTATTTCCCCGGACTGTGGCTCCCATGTGTGAATCTCTACACAGCAAGTGGCACAGTAATATTCTCATACAACCACACAAGCGCCCTTTTTGCAAACTGAGCATTTGGAAATGAAGCCAGTACAAAGGTAACACATGACAATACTATTTAAACAAATCTCTTGGAGAAATGGATTTTGAAAAGTGGCAATCATCCCTGTTTTTTTTCCCCCTTTATTTTTCAACAAAGATTATAATTCATGCATATGTAGTAAAGTTCACCTTTGTCAGTGTGCAGCTCTGCCAGTTTCGATAAATATATACAGTGATGTAATCGCAGCCATAATCAAGATACAGCACAATTCCATCACTTCTTAATATTCCCCCCATGTCTTCTTCCAGGCTATCTCATACTCCTATCCCCAGAACCTGGTGAGATCTGTTGTATGTCCATGGCACATAAGTGTACCACACAGTTCATAGCATTTTAGAGTTTGACTTCTTTGACCTAGCACAGTGCATCTGAGATTCATCCATGTTGTTTTGTATCTCAGGAATTTGTTCCCTTTTACTGAACAATATTTAACCATATGGGTGCACTGCAGTTCATTTATCTCTAATTCATTCTCTAATTGAGGGATGTCTGGGTTGTTTCCAATTTTTTCATAAATTTGAATAAAGCTATACTAAGTATTCGTGCACCAGTTTTGGTGCAAAAACAGCTTTTCATTTCACTTTTCATTACACAGCTACTAGTGTAATGGCTAGATCATATGGTAAGTATATGTTTGACTTTATAATATGTTTGACTTTATAAGAAACTGCCAGATTGCTTCCCAAAGTGACTGTGCAATTTTGCATTTCCATCAATAACATATTATAGCTCCTTCCTCTACTTTCTTTCTTTAAATAAATTTCATTTTAGAATTATCTTATATTTGCAGAAAAGCTCCAAAGATAATACAGAGAGACCCTCTATACCCTGTACTCAATTTCTTTTATATGCACAGTACATTTTTCACAACCAATGAAACAATATTGTACATTAATATTAAATGAAGTTCACACTTCATTTATATTAAGTAAAAACATTTATACAGTTTTTACCTAATGTCTATTTTCTGTCAGGGGGTCCCATCAAAGACTATGTTATATTTGTCATTCTGTCCCCTTGGGCTCCTCTAGACTATGAAAGCTTTTCAGACTTTCCCTGTTGCTGATGACCATGTCAGTTTCGAGGTGCACTGGCCAAGTATTTGTTGAATGACTCTCAACATGGGATGTTGGAAGTTTTTCTCAAGACTAAAGTTGTAACTTCGAGGGAAAAAAACACAGAAGTAAGGGACCATTTTCATCACATCATATCATGGGGACAGCTACAATATGACCCATCACTGATGATACCAAGGAAATCACCAGGTACCCACACTTAAAGGGTGGGGAATTATACTCCACCTCATTGAGGGTATTTACAGATACCTCTAGGCTTCTCATACAGATTTTTATATTTTGAATGTACTTAAAGAAGAGCTGTAGAAAAGGTGCTCAAATCATTACAATGTGAGCAGTACACATTTCTCTCAGCCCTAAAAAAAAAAAGTAATGAAGATGATAAATGCCAAAAGCATCATGCTTGGCAAGAAACTGGGTTTAGGATTCAAAGGAAACAGTCCGGGACCCTCTTTCTTCTGGACAGCCTACAAAAGGCAGCAGTCCAAACGTCATCACCATCAACAGCAGCTCCCTCAGCATCTGCCTGAACAACTCCAGCTCAGAACACGAGGGCTGGGAATAGGGTCTCACTGGATTTTATTAGAATGTTATATATCAAACCCATGTTCCTGCACATATTTGGAGGGCATTGTCAAAGAGGAAGAAAACAATAGCTTTAGAAATACAATACCTAAGCCTCATTCCTTGTCTCTACCTCCTCATGAGCTGAGCAATATTGGGATTGTTACTGTTCAATTTCTCTGTGCCTTCACAGCTTCATCTCTAAGGGGACAACTGTTGAACGTGCTCTCCTGAGTGCTCAGTGAGTATCTCACATGGACAGTTCTTGGAAAGTGATAAATTCTGTATAGAGAGACTGAATTGTATAACTTCTGGTTCTATACAGGAAGCATTCATTGAACATCCAACATGGGGATATATGTAGAACAGCTCACACCCTTTGCCCTTAAGGAACACCCTAAATAGTAGAAGAGAGCCTGGATCCCATGACAATGTCCAGCTGAAGACCTAGAGCCCATGACAATGTCCTCCATGAGTCCAACTGGAGGCCCAGAGCCCACAGCAATGTCTCATGCAAGTCTGTATCAAGGATCTGCACTGGGAAGGCCCAAAGGCCAGTGGTGGTAGCTAGAAAGTCTGTGCCAACGGGATGAAGGATCTGTGCCAGCAGGCTGAGGCGTCTGCACTGGAGCCAGGAAGCGATGCTCAAAGTAAGGACCAGAGCTCCCTCAAAGAGAACCTCAGCCATCCTCAGCGACAGTGAGGACCCAAGCTCCTCCAGTGATGAGAACAGCTGAGTTCATATCAGGAAAGCCAGTGTGACAGGCTTCTCCAGGAGAACCAACAGCACCACTTCTTCCCCTCCAGTTCTCTTTTTATGTTGTTGACAACGGTCCTCAGGTGGGACCTCCACGCCCAGCACCATGCTGATTCAGTTCAGCTGGGTGTTACAAGTTGAGCATTAGTTAATCCACCACACTAACTGAGGGTTTTCCTGCCCTTCCTCTCCCTGGACTGCCAACTCCACAGAGTATAGGCTGTGTTGTTCACCTTCTGTTATGATGGATACCTTGTGTCAACTTGAGAAGTCTAGAAGCTTAACTAAGTGAGTCAGCAGGGGGTAGTGTCCTCACTTTGTTAACATCCTGAGCTCGTGCAAGAGGAGGGCACGGAGATGGTGTGAGTGCTACACCCACCCAGGGCAGGGAGCCTGCATATAATATAAGGGAGGAAAAGAGGCTTGTTCTCCCCCTCCTTTTGCTCTCGCTGCTTTTGTTGTCTTCTGCTGCCTTGAACTGTTCTCCCTCACCATGCCACCCTGCCTTGGAGCCAGCTGATTACAGACTGAAACCCCCACAAACTGAGCTAAACAAACCTTTCCTTCCTTAATTTTGGGTGTTGGGTATTTTGTCTCAGCAATGGGAGAAAAGTAACCAACACACCTTCATAACTTGGTGTCTAAACCTAGTGTCGGGTACATCGGGTACATCGTGTAAGCTCAATAAATATCTGTTCAATCAATGCATCTCCTATCACATTAATGGATCTCAACTCTGAAGACAATCTTGAGGACAATTAACCAGCCTCACCTAGGTCCCTCTTTGTATAATAAACAAGCAGGGTGTGGCCTAGGCACTATCAGAATTCACTGAGGATGATATTAGGAATATGACTGGTAGTGCCTCAGCCTTATCCTCAAGGACACTTGACTGCCTTGACTTCCTAGGACAGGCCATCCAATCACTGCCACAGGAGGAGGTCTTCTATCAGTCTGGAGACGATTGACCCCCCACACTCTGGTCAGGGACAGTGTCATGGGGAGCTGGGGATGGGAAGGCTGGTGGCTCCCGATGGGGTTTGTGAGGGGGCTCACTTGAGGGAGCTACTTATCTCCAGGAATCCCATTGGTAAACAAGGCACATAGGAGGTCCCAGACAAGAGGCCCCATGGGAGAGTGGGATCAGGAGACTGATTTAAAGGGGTATCAGGTAGAAAACTAAACACGAGTCTTACCCCAGACTCAATGAGAGAAAAGTAACTAAGACAGGCCACAATCTGTGATACAGGACCATAAAGTTACATTTGATAGAACAAGGTTCTGTGCTCATTTATCCTCCTTTCTCTTCATCACCATTTTTTTCCTCCTTTCCTAGAGCTGGGCATCTCATCAGCCTGCTTGGAAGGGCCAGTAGTACCCTGGGAACACTGCAGAGTAGCTGAGTGTGGCGGCAGCTTGTCTGGTTTCAATTTTTAGTTCACGTACTTATGGACTGCGTGATCTCTGGCACATTACAAACTGCTCAACGCCTCCATTTTATTATCTATGAAACAGATGGAAAATGGTGCCAATGGTGCAAGATTGCTGCTGTGAAGATTAAATGAGCTAATGTGTGGAATATGTGTAGACCTGTGCCTGCCACATACTATCTCAAACTAGTTACGGATCTCCTCCTCTGCATCACCACCTTCATCACTGGCACTTCGCCCAGGTCCTAATTGGGATGTACTAGGTAAAATTGAACCCCAAATTGAGTGTGGTCAATGCTTCCTGTGGGCAGGCCCAGGGTCTACTTTTCCTGTTCCAAAGCTACACAACCATCCCGTGCGACCTCATCCTGCCACATGGTACTACTTTCCCTTGGACCCAGCTGCTCCATGCTCTCTCTGCTAGATGAGCTTTCAAGGCCTTCAAGACTTTTCACTAACATCACCAGCTCTAGCAGCAGAGATCCTCATCAATGAGACTTGTCTCCCAAAATACCTCCTCCTCCAGGAAGCCTTCATAGCTGACCAGAAGAGTGAGGCCAGCATTTGACCGCATATCCCCCATTCACTGAGCATGCGCCTCTCACAGTTCCTGCGGCCATGATATCAGCCCACAGGGTGCCCTGATCCCTACAGCTCAAGTACACACCACCTCTCTGGGGCTGCGCTTCCATGGCCAGCTCCTCAGCCCACGCGCTAGGCCCAAACTGACCCTCAGTGCCTTCTAGAGATAGAGACATTTAGGGACAGTATCTTGGCAAAGGGGCAGGAGACAGTCACATGGCCCACTTAGTCACTTAGCACCTAAGTCTGTAGGCATGCCTAAAGCCCAGGACAAAATGCAGTGCAATTTGTGGCTAAGATGGAAAACATTATTTATTCCTCCCACTGCTTGGTTTTCCCAGCAGCCACAGAAAAACACTCCGGCTCCCTGAGGTCCAGCTCATTTACCCTGCTCCCTCTTGCTCCCCAGGCAGCTGCTGCTTCACAGCCTCTGCCTCTCAGCTGGCTGCCCTGTCCTCCCTGAATTCCAGTACTGGGCTGAGTTTCTCTCCTTCCATCTCCTGTGTCCCACCCAGATTCAGATTGGAGACCACCTGTTCCCACTTGCTCTCTCAAGGGGAGACGTTTCTACATTGTAAAAATGGCAACATCAGCCTTGGCCTTGCCTGTAAAAGGAAGCATTTAGGCTGAGGCCATCAGCACCCCCCACACAATATATCTGAATCTCTGACATATAACCTTATCTAGGATATCACACAAATACCTTAAGTCAATGACTACAGACTTAGAATACACCTAAACTCCACACTGTGACCTCCACAGCTTAATGTGATCTGGGCTCTGGATCCTTTGAAATTCTATTTCCTACCATGCAATCCTTTGCTTACTTCACTCCACCCAGGCTGCTTCCTTGCGGTTCTTTGAACATGCCGAGCTCCTTCTACTTACCCAGCGGGGTCCTCTATATGCCCCTCTAAGGAGGATTTCCCTAATCCCCAAGTCCATCCTGGCCCTTATTCTTCATCTTGACACTCATCATTATCTAAAGTTGTCTAGTTTACTTGTTTATCTCCTATCCATCTCCTTTAGGGAAATGTAAGCTCTCTAAAACATAAGTTTCCAAGGGTAGTCACCCTGAATCGCCAGTACTTAGATCATGATGAATGGAATTCATTTGCATGGATGATTCAGTGAGTGGATATCAGTTTGGAAGCAATAGTTTTGTTAACTTTGGTACTACTCAGTGCTTATAAGGTTGGGATTGAGTATTTAGCCGCTGGGTTAGCTTTCGTCACTATGATAAGTTTCCCAAGAAAATCAGTCTAAAAGAGGAAAGATTTATTTTGGTTGACAGGTTCAGAAGTTTCAAAGTGTAGCTGGCTGCCTCTGTTGTTTCTGGGCTTGACTGTGGCAGAACATCATGGCAGGAGGACACGGCAGAGGAAGGCTGCTCAATCTCATGTTGGCCAGGAAGCAGAGAGAGAGAGAGAGAGAGAGAGAGAGAGAGAGAGAGAAAGCCAAACAGCTAAAGCAAATGGGCCCAGGGATAAGCTACAGGGCTCAGAGTCACCCCCCTCCATGCCTGCTTTATCCACCTAAGTCCCAGCTCCTATTTCTATCATGTCCCAGTAATGCCATCAAATTAAGAATCCATCAATAGATTAATCCACCGATGATCCAATCACCTTTCAAAAACCCATCACCTGGCAAAATTACAGCCAACACATATGGCCTTTGGGGTACCTGCCAGATCCAAACCACAGCAGTGAAGCAAATCTTCTCTCACACAAGAGGAGCCCATAAAGCAACTTTGTGCAACTGCCCCAGTTACATCCAGTGCTAATCTTTCACAGTTATGAAAAACGGAATGCAAAATACTCTTGGAGGTCTTTCATCACCCTTGGAGAAATAGTCCACTGCATGGCCCACAGGCCGGTGCCACTACAGACAGCTTTCCTCACGAGCAGGACAGTGACGAGCTTCAGTGCTGAGTGTTGCCTGGCTCTGCTCTGATTCACCCTCCTGCCTCTAAGAAAGTGGGCTATGAGCCGTCCTGTGCTAACTATGGCTATGGACTAGAATAGTCCTGCAACAGTGACCCTGCAGCACACATGGTATTTCTCAGTCTAACCTTTAGCTTCATGTAGGTCCCTTTTTCTTATCTCCTAGCCTCCTAGCCCACAGGATGGAGAAATTATCAACAGAACAGTTGTTCACAGACTTGAAGTTCATGAACCTCACTTATTTTTTTCTTCATGCTCAACACTCCTACTTCCTATCATGAATTTTCCTACTATATAAGTATGGAAGGAAGTCAATGGCTTTCCATTCCTGTCTGCACCAATTCCCTTTTGTACCATGATGATTCTCTTAAGGGTGCCTCTACACCAACTGTGTTCCAAGGCCTGGAAAAGTAGATCAGGAGCCCTGGAGAATGGAGAGAAGAATGTTGGGGGCTTAGCACCCAGTAGATGTTGAGGCTGCAGAGGCTAAGAGGCTGCTATATGAGACTAAGATTGGATACCCAGGGCAAAGTCACTGAATCCACATCAACCTGCCATTGGAATCACTCAGGGGGCTTTCAGGAATATACCAGCTCCTGGCCCAGGTCAAGATCTACTGTCTCAGAAGCTAAGGGATATAAGAATCTATTTTTGAAAATGCTTCACAAACAATGCTGAAGTTTAGTCACTTGGGGAAATACTGTTCTTCAAGACTTATCCCTCCCTTGCTGTTTTTGCTTTAGGGCCTATATTCCTGTGGTTTGTCCCTGTGTGAACAGATCTCCGAGAGGAGCTCAGAATGGAAACGAGCTTGGTGACAATTCCCTCATGCACAGAGTGTCAACACGGAATCTGTCGTGTCAGCTGCACCGCGGGCCCAGCCATCTTGCCAACTGACTCATACCTACCCCGCCCCCTTCTCTACACTCCGGCTGATTGCTGGGCCAGAGAGGGAACTTATTAAGATCGAGTCTAGGGATTCATTACAGACCCACTGCACTACCATGGTACTTATGCAGTAAGAAAAGCAAGGACCAGCTGGAGAAGCCTGCCTGGTTATCAGCCACTTTGGGAGTTAACCAATAAAGCATGTTTCCATTTTCTTCTTTCTCTCTTTTCTTTTTTTTTTTTTAATTTTTGTTTGGGTTTTTTGTTGTTGTTGTTTCTTTGTTTTTTGAGACAGGGTCTTACTGTACAGTTGAGGCTGGTCTTGAATTTACTATGTAGCACAGGCTGGTTTCAAACTCACAGCGATCCTCCTGGCCCAGCCTCCAGAGCACTGGGATTACAGGCGTGCACCACCACACCTGGCAGCTTCCATTTTCCAACCATTTGCTTGACATGTTGAAGAAGACATAGATAACACCTGATTTGTTACTTAGTCTACACAGCCACCTGTGTTCCATGAATGTGGGGACTCTGCACAAAGCACCATCGTGAGCACCTTTAGATGTTATTCCTTATGGGATGCTCACTGTCTTCCATTCAACAGAAAAGGTGGCAGGTTTCTCAGTGTGAAAAAAATCATATTTTGAACAGTGTTGGTAATTTCTATTTAAAGGTTGTGCCCTTTGAAATCAATTCCACATGCCAGCGAATAAATCATGAGTCTTGCCAGAACCCATGTGTTCTGGTCAGAAGAGCAAAGGAACATTGTTCATTGTTTTGTTAACACCATCAATCAGTTTAGCCTGAACCCACAGACAGAGGTGTCACTGTTATACCAGGGTGTAGACAGCAATCATCTAAAGTAGTATTCATTTCTAACTGGAACTACAGAAGAAACTATTTTCAGCAATGTGCAACAACAGTAAACCAGCACAAGAGACACTGCAATTAGCCTTCATCATGGTATCTGCTAACAGTGAACCAGGGTGCAATGCTCATTTACTCATTTGCTTTCAGACTCTGCTAACTTATACAGTGGGTAATTGTTCCTTTACATTAAAAAACAGAACATATAGAACAAATGGGGTGGAACCCCAACAAGGAAAGTGGCAAAACATGGAGAAGCAGCTACTAGATCTTCCCCAAACCTGGAAACACCAATCAATGGAGAAGCCCTCTACTATGTTTCAGGAGAATGGGATAATTTCCCAAGCTGGGCCTGGCCCTGCCTGTAGACACATCCAGAGCCACTGTACTATCTACCACTCAGTAACCAATTCCGAAATTAATAAAAGAAATAATCCATAAAAGGAGTCCCTCCATCCTGCATGGACTGCAGGCAAGGTGAGATCATGTCCCAGCTCCTCATGTCTTTTCTTTGGGTTTGGGGCTCTCTGTGATGAGTCTGCTCTATCCTACTATGTGGAGGACATTCTGGCTACAGCTATGGGGCAGTGGCAGAAATCTGTGACTTGGGCATGGGTCTCAACTCACCTGGTCCTCATACGGAAAGGAGAATGGAGCCAAAGAGAGGAGACATCCAGAAAAGAGAAGAAATGGAGAAGAAAGAAAAGATGGTTGCTGGGTAGATGAATGTACAGGTAGGGCCTCTGCCCAGCTTCCTCCTTGCTCACTGTCACACACTGGACCCAGGATGAAGCAGTGCATGCAGAGAGGACTACTGACCATCAGAGCTGTGTAGGTCCAGGCATGGGAGGGCAGGTTGGCTGGGGCCCCATGAATCCAACAGACATGCAGCAGCTTCTGGACATGGCGACCAGCTGTTTGCATATGATGAGGAAGGGAAGAACCTGCTTCCCAGGTCCAGGGGTCAAAACCCCTACCCGGCACAGCTGACTGCAGACTCTATCGCACTGCAGCAACCCTCTGAACTCATCTGTCTCTTCCGCACACCAGTCTTGTCATCAGCCCCCTGCAGCTCCCTCAGCAGTGCTGACTTCAAAGCAATTAGTTCTGATCCAGAAGAAGAATTAAGATACATTGATAGGGTGGGTGATCAGGCCTGTCCTTCTCACTGGTGCAGTAGTTCCACCTGCTCAGCCAAGTGAGACAGGTATTGACGAGTCATTTTATAATGGTTTCATAACCATATGCTGCGTTTGGGTGACTGTGTGTAGCCCTTATGCCCAGAGGTCTATGTCATGAGAGACAGATGTGCCATTAGACAGTTACAATGCAGATGAGCTGTTGCTACGACACAGCTATGGCCAGGATATCACAGAAGCACACTGGAAGAGCTCCTAACTTTTATATCCTTGGAGAAAATGCAGGAAAATCTATATGTAAGTCCTTGTGTGTGTGCGTGTACATGCATGCACATACAAAGCCATGCTGGGTACTCTGGGTATGCCCTAGAACAATGACCCTGCCTAGCTAAGGTAGTGACCCAAGATTGCTTGTTCCACGATCCATCCATGCATACGTCCATGCACCCATCCATCATTTATTGTGTGCTTACTATGTTACAGGCACTCTTCAGGGTTCCTTACATTTTTGAGCTCATGTATTTCTCTCAACAACTTCATGAGTAGGAATTATTGGTCTCATCTTATGCATAAGGAAATTAAAATCCAAGAAGTTTAGTCACTTGGCCAGGATTACACTAATATACTAATAAAAAACTCAGCTGAGATTTTAACCCAAGTCTGCATAATTCCACTTCTATGTTGCATTTCCCATACTGTGTTCTACAGCAAAATGGATTTTCCAGATACTATTAGATGTCCCATCCACATAATCTCTTACAGGAAAGTTTACACTCCAATTCAGATTAAAAGACCTATGTGGTCCTATAGTATTCTCAGTTTAACCCAGCACTTAAGAGATTGTTTTAATTATAGAATTTCTTTGGTAGAAAATTATGCATTTCCATGGCAGTTTGAGAAAAGTTGCTTTGCCCTCTTACATGACCTAGAAGCAGAAGCTAGGGGTTCTGTCCCTCAGAAAATCGTTTTTGCTTTTGTGTTTTTCAGCCAGCAAAGAACAATTTGACCTTAGGCCATCAACAATCCACCCCATCATCTCAGTGATGTTCCTCCTGTTCTTCCCTGAGTGGCAGCACATCTCAGGAAGGCACGGGGGTAGCAGCCCTCTGAGAGTTATGGGTTAGGCCCACAAGTTATGCTCTAAGAGGTGGTCTCTGCCCTCCACTGGCTCCACACATGCAGACCTTCTTATCCTCTCTCGGCTCTGAGTCTTAAACTATGACCGGCCCAGGGCAAGAACCCATTGCCACAGTTATTCTAGCCTCATGCCATCCACCTCCCACTGTGCTTCTGGACCATCAGATCAATGCTCTTGCTTATTTTCCTTTTCTTTTAAAACTAGGTCTCACTATGTTACCCAGACTGATCTTAGATTCCTGGACTCCACTGATCTTCCTGCCCCAACCTCCTGAGTAGCTGGGACTATGGTGCATATCAACGCACCCACCAAAAGGCTTTGGTTTCCACACTCTGTCTTTCTGTCCCTGGCTTCTGCATCAGGGAGGATATCCTTCTGTACTTCTTTACTCTCTCCCTCTCATAATTCTCCTCCTGAAAAGATATGGACTGGCAGAGCCCACAGAGACATGTGCCTGGAACAAATTTTCCTGCTGCCTCTGAAAGAGAAATGGGTCCCTGCCTCTCCCTACCTGCAGCCAAGAGCCAGTGGCAACGCAGTGGTGTGTTCACCTGAAGGACCCCCCCCCCATACATACTCTCATTCTGCTGTCTGCCCCACTTCCCACCTCACCACCCAGGCCGTCGGCACGCATCATCTCTCACACTCCAGCCTGACTCACTGCATTGCTGCAGAGTGATGGCCAGGGAATCTGCAGCCTCAGCTGCTCCAACCAGGGCCACTGCTCTGCACCGCAGGGCACACAGCCACCTCCCTGTGTCCCCGGCTGGGGGATATTTTCCAGTGATCTCAAATTCATCTCAAATACTTAACACCCAGGGAGCGGCAGGCACAGGGCAGGTCTTTGGCTGCTGAACAAATGGCACAGCTGAAGCTAAGCATTCACCTCGCCTCAGTCTGGTCAGCAGTCACCCACCTCTGGGCGCTGGGCAAAGGCAGCCAGGGCTCCCTGGGATGCCACACGAGCTGGATTGGAATTTATGGATGACAGTTACATTTTGATCATCTTCAGATACAGAGCAGAACAGAGAAGACTGGGTTCAGCAGAAGGGACATTTATCTCACCAAAAGAGTAGGCGAACTGGACAGAAGCTGCCAGGGTAACAAACGCCCAGTAGAAAGGAGGAGACCCTTCCCTCTCTTCCCTTTGTTCACCATGCAGTCGATACATATGGATGAGAGGGAAGAGGACGGAGGGAGGAAAGAGAGCCTCACGTTCTGCTTCTCCAAAGGGGCCCTCCTTGCTGTCTTCTCCTCTCACCCCTTCTTGAGTCTGAGGAGGAAGCCATGACAACGGATCCCCAGGGCTGCCTTAGAATCAGGGGACTCACATCCCTCTGGTTTGTGATAAGGAAGCACTTTCTGTCTTTCTTTTCTTTCTTTTTTTTGAGGGGGCAATACTGTGGATTGAACTCAGGGGCATTCTACATTGCCAGTTTTTTGTTTGTTTGTTTGTTTGGGGGATTTTTTTCATGTTTGAGACAGAGTCTCATGAAGTTGTCCAGGTGGGAGTCAAACTTCCAATCCTCCTGCCTCAGCCTTCCAAGTCCTGGGATGACAGGTGTGCACCAGCTGTGGAAGTGCTCTTGAATTAAGGCCTAGCCTTAGCTCTACCGTCTACTTGCTGCTATGGTCTGGACATGGCATAAGTGTGCTCCCCAGAGGTTCAGGTCTACGAATTTCACACCCACTGTGAGATATTAAGAGAGCGGAAACTTAATCTAAATATGATGGCTAGAGGTGAAGCCTTGGAGGATAGTTAGAGTAAGATAAGGCCATCAGGGTAGAGCTGCCATGACTGAATACTAGTGGCTTTAAAAAAAGAGAGAGACAACCTGAACACATGGTCCCTGTCTCACCATATGAATAGCCTCAGAACCCTGCCGGCAAGAAGGCTATTGCTGGACATGGGCTCTTGAACCTCCAGAACTGTGAGTTAATAATCTTCTTCATAAAGTTCCCGAGCTTCAGTATTTCATCATAGTAACACACACACACACACACACACACACACACAAATAAACTTGCTGTATGACTTCCAAGAACCAGAAGGAAATAATTTGTTTAAATTCTCCATCAACAAATTTGAGCTTGAAAAGGTAAAATGACTTTCAGAACCATGCTCATTTTAATATCTACCTCTTTTCATTCCAGTGGTCTCCATAAGCTGACACTCACCTGCTTCCAGACGAAGACTGTTTAGTGGTCAGGAGGTAAAGGATGGACCTCAACCCCACAGAGGCCTGGCCTTTGCCTTTGGGAAGGGACCTCCAGGCACTTAGGTCACCTAAGTGATGGGGGTATCTGTTTTCCTGGGGGCCTGGGTCACCAAAAAGCCTGGCCAGGGGGTTTATGACAGGGGTTCTGAGCCACGCTGTGTCATTTCTACCCCCAGAAAGGTAGCGACTAGAGCCCAACTCTCCAGGTGGTATTGACCAACCCCCAATAAAAACTCTGCATACCAAGGCATGGGTGAATCTCCCTCCTGGCAATACTGTCCTACACTGATACTGGAGAGTAACCCTGTCCCAACTCCACAGGGACTGGACAACAGGAAGCCCGCATTTGATACTTTCTTGGACTCTACCTTATGTGCTTCTTTCTTCACTGGTTTTAACCTGTATCCTTTCCCTGTAATAAACCACAAATGTGACTATAACAACTTTCAGCGAGCTCTGTGAATCATCTTGGCTAAACACCAGGACTCCAGAACTTGGAATTGGTGTCAGAAGTGAGAGACGTCTTGGGTGGACCAGGCCAGAAAACTTTAAAGTTTAGCTAATCTTCATGCTTGGCCTAAATTTTTAGTGCTTTATATTAGCAGATTAGTAGGTGATATCTCCTCCACTGGTGTGGCCATTCTTAACCCAGGTATCTTTCTAAATTGACCTGATGAGGACTCTTAGTTTATAGAAAGCTTACAGATATCCTTAAACCTGGTAGTCAGCTTTCAAGTTTATAAATATAAGCGCAAGTTGCCACACCATCCGGGTAGTTGTTTTGGGGAGTAATAGAGACAGCAGCTAGGAGTTGCTCCTCCTCAACACACCTTCCTTCAGCACTTGGTTCCTGGTGTCAACATTCACTCATCACTTTCCACACTGTGGTTACCTGCGTGTCTCACTGCACTGGAGACAGGGAGCTCCCCGAGAGCTCCAATCAGACCCACACACCCTCTGCTTTCTGGCACTCAGGAAATAAAGGAACACGCTAAGTGTCCAGTGAACTGAAATGGATTTGCTGATCCTTCTCTGTGTTCATGACTACATGGTCATCACAGCTCCATGAACGTGATTCTTTAAGCTGTGAGCCCCCCTAAAGTTTTACAAGCCTCCGTTCCTCCTTAAGATACCCAAAAGGAAAAATCAACACAGATACAAAACTACATAGAGCCAAGAACACACATATGGGAACTGGGAGACCCAGTTCTAGTGATAGCCCCATGTTACTCAGTGGCTGCATGATCTCAGACAAGTCACTTGAGCTGAGGCTAGGTCTTCTCATCCGCAGGATGAGGAGAAAGAGTGGCCCTGTTCACTCCACAGATGTGCCAGGAGGTAATCGTTGTAAAGCTCATGCTATTACGAGTTCAGATTCCAGCAAAATTTTCTAAGCACATCCTGTAAGCACTGTACAGTAGATTATCACACCACTGTTTCTTTCCATAGTCTTCAACATATTCTGGTGTTGGAGGGTAATGATAAGGAGGGGCCACATGTGGGAATACAGATGACAGAAGATTGGCCATGACTTCATAATTACTGTTCAGTACAATGTTTTCCTTATTTTTGTGCATGTTTCAATGCTCCACAGTAAAACATGTATTTAAACAATCATTGCGGCAACCATGGAAAGTGAGTCTTATTGGCCCCACTTTACCCATGAGAAACTGAGACTCCGCTACAGAAACCTGCAGCTTGCGCAGGACGTTAGAGGTAGGGTCAGGTCTAGGATGCAGGCTTCCTAACTCCATGTAATCTCCCTCACCTTGCAGTCCCCCAGCCCTGGGAAAATGGGTATCATCTGTGGCTCATACCTACCCACTCACACCCACATTTGCTTTTAGCAAGAAACATCTTGCAAGGTCTACATTCATGCCCACAAGAGATGGATCCCTGCAAGAAAATCAAATAATAAGGAAAAACCCTCACCACCTCCATTTCCTGTGCCAGGGACCCCTTTCATCTCAAAAAAAAAAAAAAAATCAAAGAATAGAAGGGTTGTTCAAATCACTATCATCATCTGAAAACTTCTCCTGAGTCCCCAAGGGCAGGCAGTGCTGGAAGATATGAAAGTATCTAAACCACACAGAGCTGCCTCTCAAGCAACTTCATTGGTAATAATTCACTAGCAAACTTCACAAAGAGACTGTGCGCTCAAAAAGAATTGTTCAATAGTGGAGAGAGAAGGGTTTGTACCCTCTTCAAAGGAAGTGTGTGTGTGTGTGTGTGTGTGTGTGTGTGTGTGTGTGTGTGTCTTGGGGCAGAGGGGGAGATGGAGTGAGAGAAAAGGGATCCATGTTTCTCCAAGGGCACATGAGACACACCCATCTGCAGCCCGAGGGTTCCTGCAGCTTATGTGTGTTTGGAAGGTCAACCTCAAGATGTATACAACTTTCCCCAAATAGCCCCTTGAAAGGAAAAACAACAGAATGCCAGTGACACCAGCAATACTCAAAAGCCTGGAGATATATTCAACAATTTTCTTTATTATTACCATATTTTGCCAAAGCCCATGTCTTGGAAATCTCTGCCCATCCATTAAGGGAAAGTCACCAAATGGACTGATTTCTTAACCTATGTGTTAACTTTTTCTTGAGGTCTTGCAGCAACATGTTGGTTAGCCCAAAGAGAACACACCAGGGATCGTGGAAAACATTACCTAGATACCTCTCCAATCCCAAAAAGTGCTGCCGGTGCCAGGGATGTGGCATGCCACATCTACACTCATCATTGTGCAAGGGGCTCTGAGGGTCTCATCCTGGCTAGGGCTGGAAGGGACAATCCCTAAAGGTTTCATCCAAGTTTCCCCTTTCTGTTCTGCCCTGATCTCTAAGTCAATTAACTCTCCTAGCCATGCCTGGATCCCCCACCACACCAAATTTCCCACAGCATTTCCAGGTTTTTCAGAGTTGAGAGCCAATCAGCAGAGCAAAAGCTAAACCCAAAACTATGCCCTCTTAATCCAAGGACATGTAAAAATACATCAACTTTAAGGTACTGGGAAAAAGGCAAACCGATTACAGTCCATTTACAAGGCATGTTGAATTCAGGGGTGGGTGGTTGGGAGCTGTTCATGCTCCCAGTAGGTGAGAGCTGCATCAGTGGTAACAGAGGTCTTGTGATATTCTATAGACTGAGCCCTTCTGAACACTCTGGATTTGAAAGGCAGGGTCCCTGGGTTGAAGAATCATGTTCATAAATGCTTCCTCAGCTTCCTTGTCTTTCAAGTCCAATGTGGGCGTAGCGTGATTTATCCCTGTAGGTCTGCTACGTGCTTTAAGGGAATCAGCTCACCTATGTATGGCAGAGGGCAAGGGGGAGGCATGTACAAGGGTGTGTCCATTATACATGCACATACACATGTACAAGTGTTTTCAAGGGTGAGAAAGTACAGAGAGCAGAAGAGACTCAAAGCACTGAAAATCTCTGCCCGTTGATAAGCACTGAGGAATATTACTCACCTCAGGCAAGAGTCTAGACATGAGCAATTTAAAAGAGAGTTTGGGTTGGGTCTGCTTTTTGGCTATTGTGAACTGTCCTGCAATAAACATGGAGATGTAAGTAGATGAATGGATAAAGAAAATACAGTATATTTACTCAGTAGAATACTTCTCAGCCATAAGAAAAGAATGAAATCCTGTCATTTACAGCAACATGGATGGAATTGTTGACTAAAACAAGCCAGACAGAAAGACAAATACCCACATACCCCCACTCATGTAGGGAAAACAATAAGTCAGTCTTACGGAAGTATGGAGTGGAATGCTGGACGGTAGAAATGGGGAAAGTAAGGAGGAGGAGGGACAGAAAAATCTTAAGAGGGACTTTTAGGGACTGGGAAGGGTGCTAGGTTGGGGCAAGGAGAGTCCTGGGTAGAGAAGAGCGGGTAGATATTATCAATGCACAATGAATGCATGTATGGAAATATCACATCAAATCCCATGAATCTGTACAATTAAAATGTGCTATAAAATTTTTAAAAGATTTAAAAATTTTAGAAAATAATTTCGGAGCACTTTGTAAGAGAAATCATAATGTTTTTAAATTTTTTATAATTAAGTCTATTGGTTCAATTTAAATATGCACAATGATGACATTCATCATAAGGATTTATACCTGTACATGATATATTTTAGTTCCTCTTTTTTTCCCACTCTCCTCCCCTCTCTTCAACCCCTCTTCCACTCCTTATTTACAAAGCTTTGTTTCCACTTTATCCTTTTTTTGTTTCTCATTTTTTTCTTCTCCCTTCCCATTCCTCTTTCCCTTTGAACAATTACTTCCTATTTCACATGGATGGACCTTGAGACCATACTCTTAAGAGAAACTGAAACTGAGAAATTGTGATCTGAAAGGGCCAGCACTAGCATATGCCAACATAGATTTCCTTTTGTTTGGAGGTTCCACGTATTATTATGTCTGAATTTCAGGAAGCCTTTCTCATAAACTTAATTTTTAAATAGGTAATGTATTCCTATGGTTAAAAAATAGTGATTCATGGTGAGGAATCTTCCTCCCATCTAAGCCCCGTCTGTTCAGTTCTCACTCTTACCTCTCCCTTCCCCCCAGGTAGCCACTAATATTAATTTCTTGCATAAGCTTACAGAATGTCTTCATGAATATGGTAGTAAGTGCAAATGTGTGTGCATGTTTCTTCTCATTTTCTTCATTTTTACACAGAATGGGGCAGGCTCTGCACCCTGGTTGGCAAAGCTTTTGCCAAGGGCTTGTGCTATCCTTGCACACGAGGTGGAGAAATGGGGACTGGAGTTCGCTGCAATGATAGGACAAGGTAAGTTCCACGTTAACCAAAAATGAAACCTGGTTTGGTTGGCTTTTGTCCTGAGTCCGTCCCACTGCGTGGCCTCATCTCCTGGATCTACGAATTGCTCTCATATCAGGACTTAGGAAGCGCAGGCTACTGGAGAGCAATTTGTCCTCTGAAGTAGTTTAAAACCTCCACTGGCGATCTTGCTCATCTGCTTAGCAAACCCTTCCCTCACAGATCACACGAAGGTGAACTGTGAGTCCTTTGCTCTGTCAATGAATAACGGACCTTCTGACACAAAAGCTCTTGCCCGGTGCTTGGTTCATAGTAGCCACTTCATAAAATAAATACCAATTGACTCTGAATGATCACTAAATTCCAGTTTAAAGATACTTGGATTAAAGAAATTTATCACTAAGAGACAGAGAACTGGCACATTGCAGAGGCAGCCAGTGATCGTTTACTTTGGTAGCATGAGCCTTTCTAAGCCAGTGGTTACCTCCTGCTCTCCTGCTAGGGAAGCAGAAGTCACAGCTTTCCTTGTATTCAATATTTAGCTTGGAGACAACAAGGGTTAGAATGATTACCTGCTGGCAAGGCCCATTGATATGGCTGAGTGGGAAGAGTGGGGTTATGCCGGGTCAAGTGACACCAAGGTTGGGGAAGTAAGGAGAAATCTGCCTGTCCTACCCACTTCTGCTTCTCCTGGGACAGCCTTCTTCCCCTTGCACCCCAAGGTGGAGGTGTCCTCATCAACCGAGCTCCTCTGGTTTGTGACAAGAGTCCAGGGGAGCCATACTCAAGACTGCTCCAGTCACATGCAAAAAAGGGTGATTCCCATAAAGCAAAAATATTTCCCTAAATTCAAACTATGAAGAACTCCCTAGGGATTTGTTGTTGTAGATGTTGAATATTTCTACTCTCATCTCCATAGTTATAGATCATTTTAAATTTACAGTAGTTTAATGGGCAAAGCAAAGAAGAGTAAAGCAAACTTGCATGGGATGGTAATTTTCTAAATTAATATGCAAGGTATACATCTTTCCCTGGCCCCCTGAGATCTTGATTCAAGTCCCCAAACAGTAAACTGGGCTTTCATCCTAATCTTTCCTTAGGGAGCCAACAAGTCATTACCTCCACATAAACATGTCAGCCCTCTCCACGCACAACTCTGGGAAATCTCCCCAACCCACCAGAGTTGATGCAACTTAACAGCTTCTGGTAAGCAACACTGTCTCCAACACAGAAAAGGGCTGGCAGCAGGCTCCCTCCCAGGTCACAGCCTTCTGTTGGCACTGGGGACCACCTCTTCCTAGACGATGCCCCCACCTTGGAAAAGTGCAAGGCTCTTTTAGGACATGGAGCATCCCCAACTGCCAGTTGCTAGCAGCGCCCATCACACATCACGTAGGCCACCTTTGAGTGCTGGGTTTGAATTCTGACTCTGTCACTTGATTCTGGGTCATTATTTCAATACTCTATGCCTCAGTTTCTTCGTCTGTAAGTCCCTGTCTCCTGGCAGGGAAGTTATGAGGAGTAAATTAAATTATCTTTGCAAAATGCTTAGCAGAGTCTCTAGTAGGTTCTTAGTGCTGGATAAATACAGTAAGTCCCTGACTCATGAATGAGTTCCATTCCAGAACTGTCTGTTAAGTCAGATTTGTTCTTAAGCTGACAGTGAGTCTTATACAGCACATCTGTGAAAGTTTGCAACTTGAACGTTCATAAGTATTATGTGTCTCATCATCACTGTCATGGCTCTTTGGAACTCATAGCCTGTGATGTGGGTGACAGCACTTGAAAGTGGAAGGATGGATGGTTGAGTTGCCCAAGTCCACTCTGCAGTCTTACCATGAGAGCAAAGGGTTCACTGTTGTATCTATCATGTTCCCCATACCCTGAATATTTCTTGGCCCTCCTTGAATAAATGG
Source organism: Erethizon dorsatum (assembly GCA_028451465.1). NCBI lineage: Eukaryota > Metazoa > Chordata > Mammalia > Rodentia > Erethizontidae > Erethizon > Erethizon dorsatum. The sequence continues at coordinate 29,978,336 of CM051831.1, forward strand.
ATGGATGGATGGATGGATGGATGGATGGAGTTGAGAGGTTAGAATCAGAGCCCACAGATGTGTGACTCCTTGGCCAGATACTATATTCTTCCTGCTACCTTCATATATAAAGTCAGCCCTCCATATTCCATGGATTCTGTATTCATAGATTCAACCAATCATGGTTCAAAAATGTTTGGAAAAAAATGCATCTGTGTTAAACATGTACAGACTTTTCTCCTGTTGCTACTTCCCAAGAAATCTATAGTATAAAAACTATTTACATAGCATTTACATTGCAATGGGTATTGTAAATAATCTAGAGGTGATTTAAAGTATTCAGGAAGATGTGTGTTGCAATTATTGTGCCATTTTATAGAAAGGATTTGAGTATCTGTAGGTTTTGGTATTGACAGGAAGTTCTGGATCCACTCACAGTTCATCATACCTACTTTTAGCCACTGTGATTTCATAACTTGCAAATTCTCTCCTGCATATACCAATTTATTAGGCCTAAAATTCTCTTAAAGATACGGACAACCTCTTAGCCACTGGAATTCTTAGCCTCAGTCTAAGCTTAAAGTAAGCACTTCAGAGATATCACCTGGGTGAGTGGCTTCTTTTGGAGGAAGGGACGCTAGTTATTATCTTCTCCAGGCTGCCATATCCACAGACCTCAGGATGTGGACTGAACTTTATTCTTTTTTTTTTTTTGTGGGTACTGGGGGGTCAACCTCAGGACCTCGCGTGCCAGCAGGCGCCCGTGCCGCTGAGCGATATCACCGGCCCCTTTTTCGTATGTGGGTTCCAGGAGTCGAACTCAGGCCTTCGCGCTTGCCGGGCAGGCGCTTAAGCCACTGAGCCATCTCACCGGCCCCTGAACTTTATTCTTGATGCTCTTCAAGAAGGATCTACACTTGCCCTTGACCCTCAGTGAATAGATTTGCCCTAAATTTGGGCTGTCAAAATAACTCTGTTCTGGGAGTCAGCAGATATGGTTCCAAGACCCCAAACCTGTTATTACTTGCTGTAAGAATTTCTTCACTCTGGGACTTGATTTTCCCATCTGTAAAATAAAGATCTTGGGGACCTCCACATTCTCATCCACCTTAGTAATTCGTACAGCTCATATGTGTACTCCAATGCCAGGGCCTTGGAGAGCAGCACATTTCTCCTCAAAACGAACACCTCCTCTAAGGCTAGGAGGTCTGTCCGTGTCCCACTTCAGCCTCTTTTTTTCCTTATCGCATTCATTCTCATCAGACCTCTTCTGATCAGGAGCCACATCACATCCCCCAGGATGGGACCTCTGTGTACAGCTGTGTTCCCCTTCCTCATATCTGGGACTCTGCTCTTCACCAGAGATGAACATGAAGATCTTTCCAGTCACAGCATCAAAAGAGGACCAGAGGGAAGCACAGTTGTTAGCAAGGGTCACTATGATCTCTGCTGGATGATAAGTGATCACTGAGCATCTAGACACTGTGGTAAAAAAGAACACGCTTTAGAAAGGCCTTGAGCTACAGAAAGAAGAGCTCATGGACATACAGAGGAAACAGAAAAGAACACTCAGTCATGGCTTAGCCAGGAGACAGTGTGTGGGCTATCAACTGGTACTGACAGGGGGTAAATGCACAGGGCACTACTCTGGTTTTAGAAGCACCATGCCAAACAACAAGGTTAAACATGGCTCTCTGTTTATAATAATTCTTGGGCGAAAAACTCAGGTCACAAACTGTACAGTACATCCCATTTTATTCGCACACACAGACACACAAATGCACCCAAAGATTAGAAGAAACCATACCGAATTGTTAGCAGCGATCGAACTAGGAATGATTGTTCTTTTCTTTTTTTCCTAAAAAACTTATCTGTAGCTTCCAGTTTTTCTGCAGTGAAGGGTTATTTTGTAATGAGAAAAAAATGTAGTAAGTTGTTCTTAAATGTCCTTCGTCATAAGACTTTACAAACAAATACTAAAAATAAAAGGTTTTCTCTTTAAAATTTTTCTACAAAGATGATGCCAAATAGAAGGGAAACGTATGAGCACTAGGCACAGAAGGGATGAAGGGTCCCCAGGATTGAGGGGTGGTGCTCCATGGGATATCAGGAGACAGTGGGATGGCTCTGCAAAAGCCCCTGGCACCCCGTGGGAAGGAGATGGCAGCACAGAGGCAAAGAAGAGACAAATGGGAAATGTGAACCAATATCCCACCCCTTCCAAGGCAAAGGATCAGGCTGTTCACTGTCTCAGATGACAAGCAAAGGAACATCATTCTATCCCCGGAGTCTGGGAACTCAACAAAATGAAGAGGCATCATGCTGAAGAAGAGAAAAACTCAGAGCCCTGTGATCCCTCTCTACATTTCTTCTTCTCTCCCTTTAGCAAGAAGCAAGTTTGCAGGAAGGGGAGCACATGTTTCAGTTTTGCCAGGGACCCTGATTAAGTGTCCCTAGGTGAGCTGAGGGACTTCTCCATGATGTTGCCTCATCTAAAGAGCAGAAGTCATGAGAATTCCACACACCTGCATCCCTTACCACAGCATCCTATAGCCAGATATCCATGGGAGGTGCTCTCACCACATAAGGAACAGGAGAGGGTTTGGCTGCCCCACACAAAGACCATGACCACCAGTGAGGATTTACATCTTCCAAAGTTCCCTGAAAAGAAACAAGACCTTGTCCCAGCTCATCTCGCAGGCATCACAGCAAATTTTTAGAAAAGGTGCCTTATGGAGGTGTGACACCCACATTTGCTTTTTAGGAGTATTTCTGTTGATGAATTATTAATTTTAATTTTATGAGTTTTATTATATTAAACAATGTGTACTTAATAGGAAAATAAATTTTTAGATTTTATGAGTATCTAGAATAATCATCAACAATTTCAACATCAACTGTTTACCTGCTTACAAGACCTAAGAGAACCAGCAGAAATAAATTCCTATGTGAATTACAGTGAAAATACAAACAAAACCCCATCACAGAAATAATCTTTGCTTCAATTATTACACCCATGGCAGTCTCACACACGACCGCAGCATGTTCCATACACAAGTCTCACTCACACCGACAGCACGTATGCTTAGCTTTCCTTTCTTGTTTGCAGGCCATACTTGTCACCTCTCTTATCTTCTTCTATTGTTAAGAGCTTCCTATTATATTACACAATGTCAACATAGGAGGAAAATGAAATATCAATAAAATAAAATATCAAATATATACTGAGTGTTTAGAGTAACCATTGACATTTCCTACATCAACTGTTTGCTTCCTTACTAAATCTAAAAAATAACAGCAAAAATAAATTCCTATGTGAACTACATTGAGAATACAAAGAAAACTCTACCACAAAAATAATCTTTGCTTCAATTATCACACCTAAGGCAATTTTCACACATGAGAAAAGCATGTTTCAAACACAAGTACTGCTTACACTGCTAGCACATGTGTTTTGTTTTCCTGTCTTATTTGGTAGGACATACTTGACATCTTGCTGGTCCTCCTGTTTTCTTAGGAGGTTCTTGTGATGTTTCACCTGTCTGTTCATGGGTCTGCTCCAGAATTCTTTTGAGGAGTTCTTTGGGCAGATACATACTGTTCTTCCCCTGTTGTAGTTGATCATTTATCAATTCTAGTCCCAAGCCTCTAAGAAAATTTCTCCATGATATTTTGTGCTTGTTATTTTCTTGGTAAAATATGGAACTATTTATGACTGACATGTTTAGGATTGAGTAAAACACAACCATTGGCCAATGCTTTGTGTTTCAAGTGGCATCATAGTTGTGCATAACTCAACAACATCTACTCTGCCTTTTGTTTTGTTGTAAAAAGCAAACATTTCTGGCTTCATTTGTGTTGAAGATTCACTATCAATCTGTTTATTTGTTTGTTCATTTGTTTTGAAACAGGGTCTTGCTATGTAGTCCAGGCTGGCCTTGAAGTCACTATGTAGCACACCTTGAACTTACAGGATCCTCCTGCCTCAGCCTCCCTAGTACTGGGATTACAGGTGTGTGCCACCACACCTGGATCACTAAAAATCTTATCGTGGTGCAACATTGACAGTATCAATATTACTTTGTTCTTCTTCATCATAATGTAGTCCAGGCTAGCCTGGAACTCACTGTGTACCACAGGCTAAATTTGAACTCACAGAATCCTCCTGCCTCAGCCTCCCAAGCACTGGGATTACAGGCATGCACCACCACACCTGGCCTCACTATTAATCTTATCATTATGGTGTAATTTTTTTATTAAGTTTATTGGTAAAATTTAGATATACATATTGATCATATTCATCATAGGGAATTTGTAACTGTATATAATATATCTTGATTCCTCTTTTTTCCCCAAACCCCTCCCCTCTCTTCAATTCCTCTTCCCCTCTTTATTTACAAAGCTTTGTTTCCATTTTATCCTTCTTTTACAGTTTTTTTTCTTTTCCCTTCCTTCCTTCCCCCCTCCCCCCTCCCCATGGTGTAATGTTGACAGTATCAATACTACTTTGTCTTCCTTCCTCACGTAGGAATCCAATGTTGTGTCTTTCTGAAATCCCAAGATTGTACTACACATTCCTCTGTTGTGAACTTGCAACATTTTTTCAGGAATCTCCGCTTTGTTCTTGCGAATAGTTCCTGTGCTGGTCCACTGGTGTTCTTTCAGCAAATGTAATGTCAACGGGTAACTCATGAATCAATTGTCAAATGTGACGTTTGAGTTACTTTTTGAAATAAGGGCAACAAGTCTGTTCACAGAGTTATACGGTTTATTACTGCATGAATAAAGACCTGGTGCCTGAGTCCCAGGATAAATTTCTGAATTCAAGGTGTACAATGTCTTTGCATCTACCAGAATTTATGTATTTATACCATATTTGAAAGGTTTACTTGGCATATATTGCCCCAACGCTTCAACAACCATGAAATGGTGCAAGTTGTTTGTCAATTGTCATGATGTTGGATAGTGTATAAATTACTTGACAGTTCAAAACAAAGTTCAAAAATAAATAAATACCAATCACATTGTCAGATTTTTTTTCTTCCTTTGTTAGTGGGGCTTTTTTTAGTCAAAGCGTAGGCAATTTTGAAGGAAACCAAATTTCTTGAATGTCATTATTGTTCTAAAAATCTCAATGCCATATTTGTCACTTCTCCATAAATCCTTTAGATCCTGACAATTAGAATGATAAAACCCTTCTATGAAGGCTTTCAGTTCAGATAGTGAGATGTCATGACAAATATATTTCTGAGTATCACTACTGATGCATATACAATGTTTTCATGTACTTCACTATTAGTGTAGTTCAGAATATCTTGTAGATATCATCCATTATAAACAATTTCCAACACTGAGTCGCAGTGTTGGCATTCTCTCCAATAGGTTTCACCCCTGGCAAGAACCTAGTAAAATTTTCTGACCTAGTTCTAACATTGGATCATTCAGGTATACATGACTATTTTGTAGCATTTTGACTAGTCAAATATTTATTTACATTACTGTTTTCTTCCTCATTTGAATCAAGGTCTTCATTCTATACTTCTCTATCTGTCATATCCCTATCTGTTATATCTGTCATATATTGCTAACTTCCTTGGCTTACACGATCTAAGTCATCATCAGTAGCCAAGTCACCTGATGACTCACTTTCAACCTTCTCCCAAACTTGTAAAAGTGGATTTTCATGCGACATTGTATTGAATTGGGCTAATTCTACAAGAAAAATCAGAACAAAACATTTAATAAAAAATATTATAAAAGCACAAAAATGTAACATCATACTACACAACGTGGGTAGAACTCACCCACTTACACTTTGACAAGTGTGTGTACACCTTGCTGTTTGTCATATCAAATGGGTGAACACAAAGATTGCTTCCTGTATTCCCCTAGTGTAGCTACTTAGACACAGCCAGCTACCATTATGCTAAAGTGCATATTTTCATTAGGAAAGTATGGGACAGGCATCTGTGCTCCAGTAAGAAGAACTGAGGGTTTAACATACATGGCAGCATGACAGCGATATCCTTAGATGGCTGCTGAGCCTGACACCCAGAGTCTTGTGGAGGGGTGAGGAATGTAGCAAGTGGAGCAGCCAATGACAGAAGATGTTCTTAGCATGCACAGGGTCCTGGGTTCCAGTCCCAGCACCAAAAAGAAAAATGAAAGTGAAAAAAAGAACAGGAAAAAAAAAGTAGAATATTGCTTCAGAACCTGCAGAGACAAGATAGGCAGGAAAGATCAGAGAAGGCAGAAAAACCACTCCAGAGAAAGTGTGGACACATTGCTCTCCTCCCCTGAGGTACCAACCCCTTCTGTCCTGAGGGGGCCTGGGCGCCTTTCTGAGAAGCTCTACTTTGCAGTCTTGGTTCAGAGGTAGTGGTCCCCAGATAATTGAAGCTGGCAGATATTGACATGTAGTTTCCTGGGGTGGCCTTGAAGATGTGCTGATGCTAATTTAGACAGACTCAGTTTGGAACATAGGCTGCATAACTTGATCACTATAAATCCACCCTCCAGCAGATGTGATGGGATCATTTATGTTAGGAATTCAGAGGGGCTGTGCAACCAGAGCTCTGGACTGGTGCCTGGAAGTCGGCTCCCAGCCTGCGCATGCGTGGGCTGAAATCCTCAGGGCACTAACAGGGTGTCATCAAGGGTTTGGGTTAGGAAGCCAAATCATCAGCCCCCTCTTGGCCAAAGGAAAGAATGACACAAGAAGGACCATGATTTCTGTATAAAAAGACATATAAAGATGTCCTGGGGACTGAGGCTTATATTTTCCATGATATTTACCAGAATACATGGCTGCGATGGGATGGACACCATCTTCAATATGTGAATTTTCTGGGCTGTGTGGAATTAGACTTACAGTAATTGATATATCTCAGATATATCTAAGGAGTATCAAATAATGAAATAATGAAGGAAGATTCTTGATAGTGTGCCATTCTCCTTTGCCTATTCTGTTTCCTGTTATCAATAATTTGATCATGACAATGGAAGCTTACATTTACAGATATTACTAGTTGGGAGAGAGCAGACAAAACACTGGTTAGCAATCACAGCATCCATGAAGACCTCAGGTACCTAGCAAGATTGCTTGAAATTAACATGGCAGTTTGAATTGGACAACGGTGAGGGGAAGTTAGGTTCAAAAAAGCATGTGGGTGAGTAGAGCTCACACGCCAATGACAGGCATGTGAATAAGACCTAGGGGTTCTGTTGGACTTGAGCTCGACATAAACAAAAAGCACAGTATGGTCTCTAAAACTTACCTAGCATTGGCAGCTGTGTGATATTTGGAACAAATACAGTAAGAATCCACCTGTGCTTGCTTCTGGACCTTTTATCTGGGACTTTTACTAAGCAGCATTTAGATATATAGAAGAGGCGACCGGAATAGGAGGGGATTTGAAACATGGTCAGGTAAGGATTGTCTGAAATAATAGAGATGCTTTGGTAGAAATGAAAAACACTCAGAGGAGGCAGGACAGCTGCCTTCAAGCATCTTCCTACTGAAGATGGCTCTGCCTCCTCTGTGTGGGTTCAGAGAGCATAATTAGCATCCACTGGTATAAATCATATGATTCCTGATAAAAAGGGGGAACTTACAGAGCAGTGAATTCGCCATCCCTGACAGAGCACCTGTGAGAGATATGACAAAACACTTCCATAACCCTAAATTGTCCCTTCCAGCCTAGGACTCTGAATTCAGGGTCATGTAATGATGGAAGGAACGATGCCAGGAAATGATCAGAAGTGGGTGGAGGATAAGCAGAGCTAGCCACCTGCTGGCAGTCTGGTCTGGTCATTGGTGGATCGCGGGAAGAGACTCAGAGGTGGTCTTAGGAAGGAGACAAGGTTAGTGTCTTCTGAGCATTAGGCTCTGAATGGTGGACATGCTCTGCAGGGAAGAAGAGCAGAAGAGCTCCTTACCCCAGGCTCAAGTTCAGACCAACTCAGAAAGGGGAGGGCATGCATTACTTTTCCAAGGCCCAGTAGCAGCTGTATCTTCTCTTTTCCCCTGCCATTGGTACTCGCCATGGAATCGGCACCCCAAGGGCTTGGCACCAGCAGACTACCTTGTGCTCCATGTGGAAAAGTGATTGCTAAGCAGGAAAAAAGAGCTCAGATAAATCAAGAGCAAAAGGCAGCAGCCCAGCTAAAAGACCTGGGATGGACAGAGATTGTCAATCATCTGATGTTGAGGAGGCCACTCCCATGTCTGTCCTAGCTGTCTCTTCTGCAAAGGGAGGAGAAGTCTGGCAATATGTCAGCATAGGCCTTTCCACCCTCAACATTCTCTACTTACTTTGTGAATTTCAGGACTTCTGTTTCAGTGACATCTAGGTCACTGGAGAGAACCTGACGGAGGCAGAGAGCCTAATGTATAGTCCATTTCCTACCTGGAGAAGGACAAAGCATGCTGCCTATGTAGAAAATCTCCTTAAGAACAGCTTTTGGAGTTGGACTGAGAACTCTGACCCCATTTGTTTTCCCATTTCACATTGATGGGAATAACGCTAAAAGCTTAAGTCTCAGTAAAGGTTAATGAACGAATATCCTACTGCTCTCCAGGTCACTTCCACCCAGGAGGAAAGTTACTCTCTTCCTCCGACCTTTGCCTTGCTTACTCAGCTTCATATCCTCTTCTTACTCCCTGGAGCCCATTACTACTTATAGATCTGTATTTTTGCTTTGGGGGGGGGATTCGGGTTATTTATTAAGCTCTTCTGCCTCTTCCTTGATAGCTATACTTTCCTCTCACTTTTGTGTTCAACCCATACAACTACAGATTTCCCTTTGACTAAATCTCAAGAAAGCAAAAGGGTCTGCCCTGGAAGTTTCCTTCATGGATCCAAAGGATAAGAGTAGACTATGCTGAAAAACAGAAAAGTGGGTAGCATAATCAGAGAAAATTAGGGAAAAAGTGATCTGTTGCTTTCCTTAGTGGCTTATCTTTCAAGTGATGCCAATTCCTTCTCATTGATCAAGTTTCCTTTTAGCAAAGGAGGAAACAGACACACAAAAGTATATTTAGATCAGTGGTTCTTGAATATTGTAAGACTTGTTCTAAGACAGGTTCTAAGACCTGTGCCTGTTATTCTAGGATTGCTATCCCATAGTTTGGGATACTAAAATTTTCCCAACTCCTATATGCATTAAAACACAAAGTGAGCTGGTGTTCTGGTCTTTTGGGATTTTACAAGGTAAATGAATATTTCTACTAGATTGAGCTACAGGCTTTTAGTTATGGACTATATTCTCCCTTCCTTTCACTTCCTTTCCCTTCCCTTCCCTTCCTTTCCCTTCTCTTCCCTTCCCTGTCCTTCCCTTCCCTTCCCAAGTCTTCCCTTCCCTTCCCTCCTCTTCCCTGTTCTCTTCTCCTCTCCCCTCCTGTCCTCATCCCTCCCCTTCTCTCAGTGGGGCTAAGGAAAGGGAGGAATGTGGAAGTGTGACAATGGTCTGAAAGCCTGGAGCATGACCAGTGTGGGATAAAGAAAGCAATGATAGTGGCTGCCCTGGGCACAGGCAGGGCACAAGGCTAAATGCTCCAACAGTTTATGCTGTTCAGTTCCAATGTCCTGAGAGCTTTCTGTCTCCAGCTAGGGTCATGTCCTCTGAGCCAAGAAACACTGTGAAAGGCACTGGAAGATCCCGGTGTTTATAAAGGCAGGGGGAGGCATCAACAGGACCAGGAGAAGGAGAAGGACATAACCATCTCTTTCCCTATGTACTCAGAATTTATTGAATTTCTGCTGTATGTGTACTGCCAAGTCAACTTAAATTGGGAAATGAAAAGATAAATTATGATTCTCCACCTTTGAGGAGCTTGCCACCTATTTGATACCATCCTTGAGTACCCAAGGAAGATACTCATCTGAGTGGAATGGAGAAGTTTGGTTTTATTTGGAGACAGATGGAAAAACAAGAAGACATTGAGTTGTTCTTTTCTGCAGAAAGAAGCAGAGAGAAATGGAGATGTATAGGCACGTGGGCACTGGGGGCTTCGATTACCTTACCAATAATATCCCTCAGGGCTGTCTTGCCTCTGCTGTGCCCTTGGACCTGGTCTCTCCTTGTGTATTCTGAAGGATATCTCTACTCTAGATTGTGAGCTATCCTATCTCAGCTCTACGCTCTGCTATCACCAAAAGACTTCTCATTTCCTTCTCTCTACTCAATCCCACAATTAAAGATGGAAAACAAAGCTTGGGCAAGATCCTGAAATAATTTTTGGAGAAAAAAATTCAAAATATAGAGGAAGGGTTCATATGTTTCTCACCCACCATCACCCATATGGATGAAGTGGTGAAGATCTTTTAGAGATTGAAAAATATAGAGGAAATGCAATGTGCATGTCCCTTCCCCTTAAGGAACTTTGATCCTGTTAATGAGACAAGGCTTAGACAACTGAAGACTCTAAAAAGTTAATAAATCAAAAACAACAGACTTAACTAGGCCAATCAGACATGGGGGAGGGCATAGAGTCATTTCTGAGTTGGCCACATATACTGGATTTTTCTGGACACCCTCAATTTTAACATTCAGTCTCCTTATCAGGTCATACATCCTAATTCTCAGTTTAGAAAAGTTACCATACTTTTATGCCAAAGAGTCAAACACAGGATATGCACAAAAGAGCTTCAGAGGAAGGAGAAAGCAGGACTCAGAGAGGGCAGAAAGGCAACACAGGGCTTTGTGGAGGAGGCCAGGACAGGGCATGGAGGATGGAGACAGTGACCACATCAGTCTGACCAACTAGTCTGGCTCTTCCAAGGCTCAGCCTCCACTCTTACTGTCACTCTGTCACCTCTACTCCACCTGGTTCCTCCTGCTGCCCTATGTGGCACAGTTTTCCAACATCTATAATTCACCATGGCAGATGTGTTCAGGGACAGGAGGGAGTGGAGAGGGGAGACTGTAAACAACGCTCTTCCCACCAACAGCCCAGTCATCCCCAAAGTACAGGCAGGCCCAGCACTTACCCCAGGGCCTTCTGGGCCAGGTGTCCCTCCCACACCTCCACCAAGCCCTGGGGCTCCCTGGCCCACAATATGGTACAAGATCTGGAAGCAAGCAGCCCCACCAGAAATGCCAGCTGCTCTCTAGTTTTCCGCAGCTTGGGTCACTGCCACAACAGAAGGATTTCTATTCTCAGAGGCATCGGAGCACAAACTCAACAAATATTTACTGAGTTTCTGCCCTGGGCCAGAGACCCAAGCAATCTGGTAATGAACCAAAGAAGGTCTTTGCCACTGGGGAGTTGATAATCCAGTAGGGGGCACAGATGAGTAACAAATAATCTGTAAATCCTAGCTGCCTCTTGGGGGCCATGGGAGAGCTGGTGGGCTTGGTTGAAGGTGAGCTATGTGTCCACCTGGGAATATCACTCTGCCAACTTCAACCCAACAACTCTACTTGTCTTGAGCCAGCCTTAAAAGTCTTGCTCATATTCATCACCTACATCACTTCCAGGAAACTTACCCCAACCAAGCGTACTTCATGCTAAGCCTCGTTTTCTCTCTGAGCATGAGGGGCATGGCACGCCACCCCCACTGGCAGATATTTTGGTGTCTCCTTTCTATGTGCCATGCCGCCTCCCTCTCTGACAACAACTCACTGGGAATGAGGCCCATACTGTTTGCTAATGTTCATTTCCCCTCTGCAGATCCCAGAAAGCCTGGTGCTGAGACAGGAGTTTAGAGCACAGGCTTTAAAGCCAGGGGCTCTGGGTGCAAATGTTGGCTCTACAGCTTGTCAGCCCAGGAGATTCAGCAAAGCACCACTATGGTAAGCTATCATTTTCCCTCTATCCATGTATGTAATTAATTAACACAGTCCCAAAGATGATGCAAGGGGAAAAATGAGATAATATAGGTGAAAGACCCAGTTCTCAGTCAGGCACTTAGTAGGCTCTCAAGCAGGGCTCTTTTGTTGCTAGATCTGCACAAAGCAGAGACTCATGTGGCCAGCCACTTCCTGTGCCCACCCTCGCTCAGTTAAGAGGATTAAGTTTCGTCCACTCTGGGAAGGCCAGTAGGAGGAGAGGCAAAGGCTCCAAGTATTTGCTAAGCTGCCCCAGAGAAGGGCCCGGCCTTTAGTGTGGTAAGACTCAGAGGCTGCCTCTAAACGTGGTCACTTAGCAGGGGACTGGGAAGAGTGGGAGAAGAGCTGGAGGTTTCCAAGGTCACAACATGACCCTTGGCATGGACCCAAGAGTCTCCACAGATGTAGGAGAGGATGGAAAGAGCAAGACTGAGATGCAGACCACCCTTCCCAGCAGATCCAATGCTTTTCCTCCCTCCCAGGCTCTCCCTCACCATGCCAGCCCACGGGATACACAGAAAAGAGAGGCTACAGGAAAAGCTGAGTGGCAATGACAGTTTCTCTCACTGGCCTGGCTTCTGGAAACTGCTTCTCTGCCCATAGAAGAGTTGGCCAAGTCCCCAGTCATTTGGCTGGAGCAGTACTACCCTCAAGTGGCAGAAGAGATAACTCTGTTGAAACTGGCTCCCTCTTATCCTATAAAGGGACAGATTCTGTGTCAGGCAGCAGAGACAGGCCACCCTCTGGACAAGGTGGAACGACCTCTATAGAGCAAGCAGGTGCAGACGCCCTACAGGAGAGGTCCCGGGCAGTTCCCTGGAGCGATGGGCCCCCACTTCCTGTCTCCCTTCAGAGCTCACCATGGCCATCCCCTCTGTGTCTCCAAGAAATGACAAGCACACTTGTGTTCTCAGAGGCTATCGGCCAAATCTGACAGCCCCTCCAGGACTATTACCTACATCATCTCAAGGAAACATCTTCCTTCGGCCCTGTCTCCTCATGGTGCTAACAAGGCACCCTGGCAGAAATTCTGAGAGCTCCTCTTATATGGATTTTCACACACAAGATTCCTAATTTTCTCCTTTTTTTCTCAAACATTTATTAAGCCCTTGTTATGCGATGAATTAATAGAGAGACAAAGACAAAATAGACATGGATACTTCCTTTAAAGCGATGAAGCAAACTCATTCCATTAAACAGTGCCACAAACTATATCAATTGTCAGTAGTCATGAAATATAAGTATATTTAAGCACCATAGAAACACAGAGAGGGGCAATCCAGAGCCACTTTAATGGAAGGTCGAGGGCCTTTACATCCCCACCTTGGGCCCTCTGGGAAGCCAGCCTGGGGCACAAAAGCCAGGCAGCACAATCCTTCTGATGACTCCAGCTGCTCTTTCAGAAAACAGGGTGGCTGTCAGTGGTGGGAGTGGTGTTTTATGGGGATTTATAGCACCGATTCCATGAAGGCCTTTCAGCCCTTCCTTGTGTAAACAGTGGAAATACACTTATCCCATTCAGTTACCATCACTAAGTCCCACTTTGTGCTTCCCAAAACCTGGTGGTTTTGTGAATATATTCTTGAAAGTAAAGGTGAAAGATCCAAATCCTAGTAGAGAAGGCACAAGAGACACGTGTGTGTGTGTGTGTGTGAGTGTGCACATGTGTGCGTGCACGCACACTAATGTGAAAGGAGTGACAAACACATGCTGCCTGGAAAAGCCTGCAGAAAAAGAGAATGGCCACCTAGAAAAATGTGCAAAACATGTTAACTAACCAAATCAATCACTTGGCATGTCTTGGCCTGAGAATAGTTGAGAAAAATCATTTTAACCAACTGAGTTAGTCCAGGTAACCAAATGACTGGACAAGGCATTGTCTCCACCTATTAATAAGAAACATTTCCCGTCACATGGTCTTTAATCCACTGAATCCTCAGCTCCGTATGGACCTTCCCTGTTCTCCACAGCATCCTGTGGCTGGCTGAGAACAGTCTTGGGATGACTATGAATGACCTTCAGTTCTTTCACCCCACTGAGTACGGAACAAAAGGAACTGAGAGTAGAGCCCACACTGGGGAGACCGCTCTAAAGGGAGGATATCTGAGACCCTGGGATGCACTTCCAGTGAAGCATGTGCAATTTCCTTGCTTAAGAAAGTCTACGGACAGGGTTGGCATCTGGCAGCGTGGGCTGCTCAGGTGGGGTCCAGCATGGAGGCCGCGGATATCCAGTCCCCCTGTGTGTTGTGGATGCTGTGGCTCCAGGCCAAACACTAGCGACGTGCAAGGTGTCCTCCACATGAGGCCATTTCCCAAGAACTTGGAGTGCTGCTCAAATACCCAACATCTGTGAATTTCCACAACACCTTTCTCCGAGGAATTCCACATACTTACAGACATGATCTCATTCATCCCCTCAGTCCCTCTGAGACGGGGGTGGGGGGAGGGACCAGCATGATTACCTCTGTGAAACATATGGAGGAACAAGGCATAGAGATGGAGAGAGACTTTCCTCAGGATACCCAGCAAATACAGGACTGCTGAAAAGGAAAGCAGAAGATCTGGTGCAGTGCCCCACAGTGGTTCTTTCTCCTGGCTTGGCCTTGACATTGTATTGAAAGTTAAAAATACTAAAGAAAGGTACATATTATAAGAACTGTTGTATTATCATCATGAATATCTAATGAAACCCAACAAGACCAGTAAAAGATCATATTAACCATTACTCTAAATCCTCTTCTTTTTCCAGGTTCCTGCTCCAATGATTAGGACCTTGTGAGGTAACAGAAATGAAGAATGGCCTGTATGGGAGCCAATGGTCAAAGACCAGTGAATGTGAGGATCAAGGACAACCTCACCAGGACGATGTCACCCTTCTCTGCTCTGATCAGAGGCCATCTCATAAATCCAAAGCTGTGGCTATAACCATCATGAGAGATTTTCTCCCAGTCAATCCTAAAAGCCCCAGATGTCTCCAAACAACAGCTTGACTCCCTTTCAAGTGAGGCTTAAAGAATCGATTAATACAATCTGCTTCTACTCAAATCCTTGGAGACAAAGGACTGAGTCCCCAAAGGTAAAAATCTCAACTGGGCATGCTGCTTTATCCTAACCTAAGCACAATTTATTCCAGATTTGCCTATTACACTGCAAACAGGTCAAAGTGTAATGGGATTTGGGTAGCATCCAGTTTATCCAAGTCTGGCATGTCTCTCACTCCGTCCCTTCACTGAGGAGACCCACGAGTTGCCCTCCATTGTCACAGATTTCCAAACAGCACGGAACATTCTGTGTTTCCTGCTCAACACATTCCAGGGTGACACACACAACAGTCTCCCAGATCCTCTGTTCTATGCAAGTGCAAGTGTTCCCTGGCCAAGGCCTTGGACAAGGCAATCTAGTCTCTAGAGGTGTGAGATGGAGATTCAAGGAGGAATGAGGGATAAGAAGACGAGCTGCTGAACAATCCCTAGAGACACTAGTTCCAAAAGTTTTGGGGAGGGGAATAAATTCCAAGACTATGAAAGGGGCAAATGAGATGGAAGAAAGTCCAATTGGTCAGGTCAAGAAGATTGGCGAAAAGACACCAGTACTGAAGGCAAGGAGATTCAAGGTGGATACATATCTAAAGGAGAGTTTTGTTAGCCCAGTCTTTGACCCAATTAGGGGGATAGAACATGAGATGTTGAGGAGTCGGAGATTACAAATGCAAAAGGAAAGTGACGATTTTAGTGTAAAAGCCCACAAGTAGAAAAGGACGGGTGAGTTGAGATGGACTTTTTTGTAGGAAGTAGGAAGTGGCTTTATTTTAGTGAGCTCTTGGTGCAACCAGGTACCCACTGTTCCATCCACAATGATCAAGGTCCTGCTTCTAAGCATTCACTACCACTGCTGGCCCCCTTCCATGACTGGCTCTTACCTTTCCTTCCAAAGTCACTTCGTCACCTGGGGGATCTGCTCCACTTCGATTCTATATAACACATAAGTGAGTAAATTTAGACTCCTGTAGTTCTATTGATGGCAATGGGAAGGCTGAAGGAGTGACATCCACCCTGCCATGTGGTTGTCTGTCTTCTTTATGTCTAACATATGATGTGACCTTTTTGGGTCCCCAGCTCAATGTCTGGCATGCAGGAAGCACTCAAATATTTGTCATTGAACTTAAGCCTATTTGGTATTATTTTTCCCTTTTTCTAATGAGAACTGAGTTTTTCAAAAGCAAGGCTACTAAAATGTTTCTTGTACAAGATATTGGCCTAAGATATACTTCTATAGGGACAACGCAGTATTGGCAATGTGAGTGTAGCTGAGACACGTAAGTCTCAGGCCACTTGCAGAAACTGGCTCTCCGTAGCCCCTGCACAGCCAGATACAGCAGAGCAAAGCCAATATTAAAGTAACTCAAGGAGGTTCGTGCTCTGAGGATCAATAGACTGGCTGGACTTAATGCTAAAGTCACTTCTCAACACAGGCAGTCTCGACAGAACTGATGAGATTGGTGAAGACACTGACACACTGCAGGGAAAGCGACAGGATCTCAAAATACACTCTGAATCACTTCCTGAAGTCAGTGTGAAAACCCACAGCTTTGCAATTGCCCACCTCTGGGCCTCAATACTGATTCACTCAGGATTCTCCTGAAACAGCATACTCATAATTAAACCAAGTCAAAAAAGACCAGTGCTCTGCAACTCGGGCATCCTTAGTTGCTATGGACATTGGGTCTCCAGGAGGACAATGAGGCAGCCAAAGCTCTCAGCCAGCTTTGTGTTAACATAACTGGGCCAGATCTGTAAGTCCCTGAAAGTCTCCTTCCTCAGCAGGATAAAGCTCGCCTCAACTCTGCACCTGGCCCTGCTAGGTCGGGCTGGGGCATCTGCCAGTCACCCTGCGCGGCGTGAGTTCTAATGTGGTTGTCCAAGGTTCCCTCCTGTCATGGGGAGACTTTATGCATCCTGAGTGTCATCTTGCCTTGTGGCACAGGTCAGTGAACCCCCAGGCCAGGGAGTGAAATGCACCCTAAGACTCCTACCCTTACTCTAGGTCTGGACTCTGAGACTCACAGGCTTACAAAGAATCACCCCCTTTTACTACACTTGGAACACATCATCTTCATCTGGTGTTGGGCATAAAAAATAAACACCAATGAAAATCAGAAATCTAATAAACTCAGAAATAGATCTAAAATAATGTCCTAAGTTCCAGTATTGGTCAGTCAACAGGCATTTATTCAGCACCTACTAAATACCACACACTGCTCCAGACAGGAAGCACAGGGCAGTGCCGAGCCTGACAGCGTTCCAGTCTTACAGGGGCTTATATATTACAGGACAGTCAGTATGGAGGTAAGCAGACCAGAAAGACCATCCCAGGCCCTGGAGGTGTGGTGGGCAAACCGGATAGGCTAGAGCAGGAGCATCCTTCTATGTAGGGCTCAGTGGGACTTCCCACACTGATAGAGTGAGGAGCTGAAAGCAGAGTGAGCAGCGGGCAGCCCAAAGGAACACTGAGAAAGAATGTGCCCAGAGAAGGGAAAGCAAATCCACACCCTGGGACTGATATGAACCGGTGCATTTGAGGGACAGGAAGAAAAGTGAAATGTGTCTCAAAAGTAGTGAGGAAGAGAAACTCGGCAGGAGGGAGAGACAGAAGTTGATCTTAGAGGGCCTGCTGACTCCCCACAGGGGAAGCCTCTGGCTGTGTTAGGTAGATAAGTGGCAGGATCTAATTTGTACTTCAGAGAGCTCACTGCACCAGTGTGTGCATCCCGGGCTGGAAGGGAACAAAGCTGCCAGACAGAGCAGGCAGCTGGTTCTTGCTGTAATCCACACAAGAAGTGATGGAGATTCGGACTTGGTTTGCAGGAATGGGCTATGTGAAAGGTGTTCAGCTTAGGGGCATATTTTAGTAGAAGAGCTAGAAGTGGATTGACTATGGTATGGGGAAACAAAAAGAATCCATGATGATGCCTAGGTAGTCATTCTTATTTTCTTCATGCAAGGTATTCAAGGAAGGTATATGTTTAAGCTAGAGATTTTTAAGACAAGGCAAGATACTTATGTTTTTTAAGCCATTAACTTGTTAGTTGGTTGATGTCAGGTTGGTAGTGAATTTTAAATTCAAGGATATGCACATACCCTGAAATTTATGTTGCCACAAAGTCTTGATTTCAGTTAAGCCCCTTTCTATGATATGGGCTCAAAGATTCCTCTTCCAGAGCTGGGTTTAGGCCACATTCAAGCTCAGATGATTGCAAGAATCCAAGTTCAGGTGCTGGCAGCAGGTCCCAGTGTGAGGGCCATGTTCCTGTTGGTCAGTTTTGCTGTGAGTCTCCAGCAACAAGAGCTGGCACGTGTTGTTACGGGAAACTATAGTCTTGGTGGTCTGTGGGTGATGGTGGGAGGCAATCCCTGTGCCCTGTTCCCAGGCCACAAAGTCAGAAACAGACTATGAGGAAGCAGCTCAGCCAGGCAAAGGATAAGACAGACAGAAGGAGGAGGAGACCTGACATTTCGAGCATGAATCACATGTGAAACCCTTGTCTGTTAACAACAGTGGAGGCCGTTAATGACTATTTCCTGGGGCCTTTCTTCATCTGACTCCCAGGAGCTCCACTTTTTCCTGATCTTCTTCCTATCTCACTGACCACTTCTCAATAACTTTGGTGAGTTCATCACCTCCATCTATAACTTTAGACAGATCCAGGCTTCTTTATTGGTTATCTCTCTCCTCTACATTTATCCATTTGGTGATTTCAAAGAATCTCATGGTTGAGAAGTCAATAAATGCCAGTGACTTCCCAGCTTGGATATTCCCTGAGTGTCTACCTCTTATCTTCACGTGAACGTGTAAAGGGGTCACAGATGTTCACTTGATTTCATCCCCCCTTCACCAATTCTTTTCAACTGTCCAGACCAAAATCTTGAAGCCATTCTTAATTTTCATACGAATTTGTCATTCGTATCTCATATTCACTTCATCGACAAATATTGAGGGATTTATCCATGAAATGTAACCTGAGCATTTCTTGCCATTTTCATGGCTACTACTCTAGTTCAGGACACTGTCATCTCCTCTCAGACCACTGCAACTACTGCCTATTGACTCCCCACTCTGCTGTTGCCCCCCCCCATGATCGAGTCTCCACTAAACAAGGGCAAACACTCAAAAGTATGGGTCTCAACATGCCAGCCTCTGCTCTGAGCTACCTGACATCTTATCTCCTTCTGTGTACAGCCAGTCTCCCATGGCCTGACTCCAGCCTCCTTTCCTTCCTGTCTTTGTCCCTAGTCACTTCCTCTCCCAGCTCTGGCCCGGCCACACTGGCCTCTCTGCTGTTCCCTGTCCAACAAGTTCAACCTACACCAGGACCTTTGAACTCACTGCTTCCTCCATCCACAGCCCTTTCTCCTTGCTGCTGTCTGCCTTCCTCCTCCACTTGCATTCAGTTTCTGTTCAGAGAGACCATGCCTGACTACCCTACCAGCTCCTTTGTCTCTCCTCCCTTACTTGACTTCGTCTTCTGCATGGAAACATATATCGCTGGTGAATACAGTCTACCTGTATCTGTTTACCCATATGTGGTCTGTCTCCCTATCAGACTGCAAACTCCTTGAGGGCAAGAATTTCATCACTTTGCTCATGGCTGCATCCAGATTCGAGATCTGACCCTAGAGTGGAGCAGGAGCTCAGTCAATGTATGTCGTTGTCGCTATGTACCAAGCACTTTAGAAGTATGCTTTTGTCCATTTCTCTTAATGGTACCACAAGGCAGGTATTATTAAGCATCTCTTTATAGATAAGAAAAATGAGAAGGAATAAGTCATAGCCCAAAATGACCAAGCGAGAAGGTAGCAGATTGGGACTCTATTTAATTCTAAAACTTTCTCTGCCACTTAAAAATGGATGCCACCAGCCTATAGCAATCCTGCAAAGCTTCTACGATCCCTGCTTTGATTCCTTAGCAGTCATTTTTCAAGAGAAACAGTCAGTCAGAAGTCACAGATACAGGGACAGAAGAAGGTCAGAGAGAGGCAGAATGATTGACAGATATAGGGTCTACAGGGACTTTCTCTCTGGGAAAAGGTGAGCTGTTCAGATGCCAGCTTCCTAAGGCAATGCAAGGCTCTCCAGAGTCCCCAGAGCACCCATGCAGAGAGGACAGAGGCCAAGTTTCAGAGAACCAGACTTTCCCTTCATATGTCATTAACTTCTCCCCTGCTGGCCTCAGTTTCCCCATTTATAAAATGACAAAGTGGAACCCGAAAGGTGTTCAAAAAACTGGCTATATATCAGAATTGATCTGGAAATGTGTAAAGAATCTAGATTTCAAAACTGCTTCTGGAAAGGCTGTGACAGGCTGAAGGAGCAAGTATTTGTAACAGTAGTTGAGTCCCACATATAAGACAGTATTGTGGAAGAGTTGAGAGCAAGGCCCCAGGGTCAGAGACTGCCTGGATTCAGCCCTGGCTATTTGTGAGACTATAACCTCATCTCTCTGTGGTCCAGTGTCCTCATCAGAGAAATGAAGACAATCACCAGCTCTTTTAAGGACTGGTGTGAAGATTAAGTGAATTGGCATTTGCGAAAACACTCAGAACAGGGGCCGGTGAGATGGCTCAGCAGCATAAGCGCCTGCCTTGCAAGCGCGAGGGCCCGAGTTCGACTCCTGGATCCCACATACGAAAAAGGGGCCGGTGATATCGCTCAGCGGCACGGGTGCCTGTTGGCGCGCGAGGTCCTGAGGTCGACCCCCCGGTACCCACAAAAAAAAAAAAAAAAAAGAAAACACTCAGAACAGTTCCCAGTACATTTAAGGGCTACATAAATGCCTGCTGAATAATTGCTCAAACAGCGAGGTTGCTGCTGGCATGGATGACTGTGAACAGATTTTTTTGATATTCCATTATTCTCTGCCCTACTGCTCCTCAGAGGAAAAAGGGGACGGTCCTCATTAAACTCTTGTGTAAGAGCAGGGAGCACTCCAAACACCACTCCTCACTATTGAATCCGCTTCCACATGAATTAGACCCTTTTAACTACAACTTTGAACAACATGCCATGTCAGGCAGGGTCATTTGACTTTGACATGGAACCACTGCATTGCCAAGTTGAAAAGAATCTTAAGGTCATCAGTCAGCATTCTTTTACACAAAACGTAATAATAGTAACCACATTCCAGGTCATGAAGAAAAGCTCGAAAGCACCCCAAAAAAATCAGTATCAGACATGCCACATTGTCTAAACGAAATGCAAGTAAATTAGAAATTGCCAAGAAACAAACATCCCCACCCCCACAGCAATGCCAATGTAAAATACACTTCTAAATAAGTCATGGAAGACAGAATTCATAGTAAAAATGTTACGATACAACAGCATGTCTCTTTGATTGCATTGCCCATCCAGAACAGTACTTGGCACCTGAATGTTGAGTTACAGGAAGAAAATGGGTAAAAGAACAAAATAAACGAGACTATGTTTTCACGCTTTGATTAGAAAAGAAATTAGGCTGGCAATTGATGAATTAAACATGTAAAAACAATGAACAACAGAAAGAAAGGAGAAGAAAGTAATAAACAGAAGAGATAGAATAAATGACATATAAGACAAACAATAGAAAGCATAAATAAAACCAAAATCTGGGTTTTCTTTTGGAGAAGACTAATACAGTTCATAAACATCTGACACACTGATCAGACTTTGGATACGAAAAAAAGACAAAATATTTGGAATCACAAATGTAATATCATTGCAGCTGCACCAGGGACTAAAAACTTCAAAGGGAAATTCTATGAATAGTTTCATACCAATAAATTAAAGATACACACAAAATGAACAATTTCCTAGAAAATCTTAAGTTAACAATATGGAATCAAAAGGAAAATAAAAACCCAAAGAGCGCAAAACCACAAAAGTATCTGAAATTAAAAACCTACCCACAAAACACAGAAGTTGGCTCAGACATTTTAAAAAATGAGTTTTATCAAACTCTTGAGAAACAAATAATCCTGCTGTTCTATAATGTATTCCAGAGAAGAGAAAAAGAAAAAACATTTCAAACTCTTGCCGTGCAGCTACAACCTTGGCACCAAAACCAGACACATAGCAAAAGGAAACAAAACTTTAGGTCAACTTCACTAACAAACGTAAACACAGAAATCCTCAAAAAATATAAGCAAAACGAACATAGGAATATACTAAAATAAGTATGTGAAGAACAAGTTGAATTTTTTTTATCACGAAGACATGTACAGTTTAATTTAAGAGGTTTATTAATGAAGTTCTTTCAGTACAATCACAGGTTAAAGGAGAAAAACCACATAATTACTTGAATTGATGCAGAAAAAGCATTTGGTAACTTAATTTAAATTATCCTGACAAAATAGGAACAGATGGGAACTTCCTTTAATCTGATAAACGGCATTAACAAAGAAAACACAGCAAATATCCTAATTTTGGATGAAATATTCAAATCACTCCATTTAAAACCAGAAATAAAACAAGGATGTCTGCTACCCACATTTCTATTCCTCACTGTACTGAAGACAGCGGCCGTATAGTGGGAAAAGAAAAAGATAAATGCAAGAGTTGGAAAGAAAAAAAATCAAAATTACCATTGCTTACAAGGAATGTGATTGTCTACACAGAAAATGTTAAAGGAACTTGCATTTCTGGCCGTGTGGTAAACTAGGTGTAAAGAGAACCTCTTTGTAGCACAGAAAACATACTAATACTTATAAAATGTATTAAACAATGTTTTTCTTAAGTACGGCTGAACTGGTTTTACAGTACGGACAAAAACAATTCCAAACGAACATTCTTGATCCACTGTTTCTAAATGAATAGCAATAACAGGGAAAAGTTGAACTACCGGAGAAATTGACAAATTCAGTATCTGACTATAATCATAAAGCAAAAATTATTTCTTGGGTCCGGAAAAAAGATGGCGGATGAGTAAGAAGCACGCAGCGAAACTCTCTAAAAGTTGCCATTGGACTACGGGAATATAGTGACCGGGAGAGCGCAGGAGGGGGGGAGATGCCTCCCTGGGACCCAGAAAAGTTCTGAAGCGCAGCTTGGGACCCCCGGCACCAGTGAAGGGGACTTTTCAACAAAGAAGGAGCAGACCCCACGGGCGCACCTTCTACCATCCCAGGAATCACGGCGCGACAGAAGCTCAAAGCTGCGGACACACGGTGGCAGCTGGCGCCCAGGGAGCCCCCACAGAGGATCGCGAGACAGCGGTGGGGCAGGGGAGCGGCGGAGAACGGCGCTGGCCGGCGGTGAGTGAGTATCTCTCAGCCACAGCTGTCCCGCGCCAGAGAGCGACTGGCCGGGCACCATTGTGGGGGGTGCGGCGAAAATCAGAGCGGCTGGAAAACAGCTCTGGGAACTTGTGCTCCAGACAGGGCAGTGCGGTGCCTCTCAGCCCCACAAAAGTGCGCTGAGGGAGGCGGGTGAACGAGACTGGTCTCTCAGCCACACCTGTCCCTCGCCAGAGAGCGACTGGCCCGGCGCCATTGTGGGGGGCGTGGCAAAAATCAGAGCGGCGCGAAAGCAGTGCGCTGACAGCGGCGAGCGAAGGAGACCGGTCTCCGCCTGAACGTCCACGCTCTGCTCACCGCCCCGCCAGAGGGCCGCTCCTGGCTCGCTGGGATGGACCTGCACGGAACAGGACTCTGTCATCACACCGTGCCTGCCTACAGCAGAGTCAACACCTGGAACTGATTCCTTTTATTTATTTATTTTTTTCTCATTAGTTTTTTGTTCTGGTGAAGGATTTTATTTTTTTTTTATTTTTTTCTTTTTCTTTTTTTTATTTTTTTTTATTTTTTTCTTTTGTGGGGTTTTATTTTTGTTTTGTCTGTTTGCTTTGTTGTTTTTGTCTTCATTTTTTGTTTCTGTTTGTCTATTTGCTCTTTCCTTCATTAGTTTTTTCTGGTTTTTATATGAGTGTAAACAGCGCCTCTAACCTCTTTGTGATTGTGGTTGTGATCTGTTCTTCCTTTTATCCTTTCCTTCTCTTTTTCCCACCAGTCCTCTGCACCAGTGTCCCAATGTTAGTGGGATCCCTCTTGGTCCTCTAACCTTACATCTAATTCCTTCCTCTTCTCCCAATACTCTATTTCCTCCTTAACTCATTTTAAATTTAAACTCCTGAGGGGAAAAATTGACATACTAAGGACTTGTATACTGCATATAATTTTTCTGGTGTGTTTTAGATTTTGTTATATAACCGCAACTCTACTTTATATGGCTAAAACTGGTAAATAACTGGTTAGCTCAGTCTGTCATTTTCTAGGCTGTGTTTGATGCTTCAGTTGCCATTATAGCCAAATGTAAAATAATTGTTCTAAACAGCTTTCCTTCCTGATATTTCATGACTGATATTGACTAAGGGACACAGAAAATACAGTGGCACAGTACCAAAGAATCAAGGACTGGGCCAAACAGGTAGCAACTTCTCACATCCAACGAATTGAAGAGGTAGGATCTGGCAGAAAGCTCAAAACCCAAAAGCAAGCTCCACTTGGAAGATACTGCAGAGAAGTAGTCATCTTCTAAGGATCTTGAACACTAGCAATAAAGTAACCTATCATAGGTAATTTACAAATATTACCCCAGGAATTAAAGAAAGAAAAAATGAGACGACACTTAAACAAGATGCAACCCCACACATCCAATTCATCAAAGGCAAACCTAGGGGGCAACGAGGCGGGACAATCCGAAAGCCACCCACCTGGCCTATCTGAAGGGGTAACAACAAAACAACTGAATGAGGCTCTGGAAAAAATTAAAACAGAAATAATTTCACAGATAACTGCAGAGATAATGTCCACAATGAAGACCATACTTAAGGACACTATAGCTGATACAGACAAAAAAATAGATGAGCTTAAGAAAACTATAGAAACTATGAATGCTCAGCATAGGAAAGAAATGGAATCCATAAGGCAGATTCAAGCAGATATCCAAGAAAACAAAAATTCCATTGAAAGTATTTGTAGCAGATTAAGCCAATGTGAGGACAGGATCTCAGATATAGAAGACAGGCTTGCAATTAGTGATCATGAGAAGAAAGAACTCTTAAAAATAGCAAGGGACCATGAAAAATCAATTCAGCAGCTGCTAGATGACTCAAAGATAAACAACGTAAGAATAATTGGAATAAATGAAAAAGCAGGAGATAGCATCAATGATATTAAAACCTTGTTCAAAGACATTATTACGGAGAACTTCCCTGGAAGAGAAAAAGAATTTGACCCCAACATAAAGGAAGCTTTTAGAACACCAACTAGACATGACCAAAAAAAAACTTCAGCCAGACATATCATAGTCAAGATCCCAGAAATTCAACAGAAGGGCAGAATCTTAAAAGCTGTTAGGGAGAAGAGACAAATCACCTATAAAGGAAAACCCATCAGAATCACAGCTGACTTTTCAGCACAAACCCTCAAGTCAAGAAGAGCTTGGAATGATGTATTTCAAGCTCTAAAGGAAAATAATTTTCAACCCAGATTGATGTACCCCGCAAAACTATCTTTCAAAGTTGATGGAGAAATAAAATACTTCCATGACAAAGAACATCTGAGAAAATTTATGACCACCAAACCAGCACTCCAAAATATTCTGAAGGACATTTTAGAAAGAGATAGGAACCCCAACAGAAGGAATCCACCAGGCAGGGCAGATAATTAAATAGCTGGAAAGGGGAAAAACAAAGAGTGGGAACCAACAACAGGAAAATATCATGACAAGTATAAGTCAATACATATCAGTTTTAACCATCAATGTTAACGGTCTCAATTCACCAATCAAAAGGCACAGACTGGCAAAATGGATCAAGAAGCAAGATCCAACAATATGCTGTATACAAGAAACACATTTAATTCAGAAAGAAATTCATAGACTGAAAGTCAAAGGATGGAAAACAATACTCCATGCGACAGGAACCCAGAAAAAAGCAGGGGTAGCTATTCTTTTTGCAGACAAAGTGAATTTCAAGCCAAGAATGATTCAGAGAGATAAAGACGGTCATTACATCCTTGTAAAGGGAACAATCCAAGAGGAAGAGATAACGATCATAAATATATATGCGTCAAATACCAATGCACCCAATTATATAAAACAAGTACTAAAGGACATGAAAAATCAAATAAGCACTAATACAATTATATTGGGAGATCTCAATACTCCACTGTCACAAAAAGACAGATCAACTGGACGGAAAATCAATAATGAAATAATAGAGCTGAACCAAACTTTTGAACAAATGGACTTAGTAGATGTCTACAGACTGTTCCACCCCACAACATCAGAATACACATTCTTCTCAGCTGCACATGGGACGTTCTCCAAAATAGACCACATACTAGCTCATAAAACCTGCTTAAGTAAATGCAAAGGAATTGAAATTATCCCATGCATATTATCAGACCATAGTGCAATGAAATTGGAAATCAATGGCAAAAGAAATCACAAAAACTCCCTAAACACATGGAAATTAAATAGCACCCTCCTGAACAACCAATGGGTCACCAATGAAATTAAGGAAGAAATTAGACAATTTCTACAACTGAATGATAATGACAGTACAACATACTGGAACTTATGGGATAAGCAGTCCTAAGAGGGAAATTTATAGCATTAAATACTTACATTAGGAAGATAGAGCAAGCGCAAATAAACAACTTAATGGCGAACCTCAAACTTCTAGAAAAAGAAGAGCAGGTTAAGCCAAAAGCCCGTACAAGGGAGGAAATTATAAAGATCAGAGCAGAAATTAATGTATTGGAGACTAAAAAAACAATACAAAGAATCAATGAAGCAAAAAGTTGGTTCTTTGAAAGAATAAATAAGATTGACAAACCCTTATCCAACCTTATTAAAAAAAGAAAAGACTCAAATCCATGCAATTGAAAATGAAAAGGGTGATATCACGACGGACCCTGCAGAAATCCAGAAGATCATCTATACCTATTTTAAAAATCTACATTCTAGGGCCGGTGAGATGGCTCAGCGGCGTAAGCGCCTGCCTTGCAAGCACGAGGGCCCGAGTTCGACTCCCGGAACCCACATACGAAAAAGGGGCCGGTGATATCGCTCAGTGGCACGGGTGCCTGTTGGCGCGCGAGGTCCTGAGGTCGTCCCCCTGGTACCAAAAAAAAAAAAAAAAAAAAAAAAAAAAATCTATATTCTACTAAGTTTGAAAATGCAGAAGAAGGGCCGGTGAGATGGCTCAGCGGCATAAGCGCCTGCCTTGCAAGCGCGAGGGCCCGAGTTCAATTCCCGGAACCCACATACGAAAAAGGGGCCGGTGATATCGCTCAGCGGCACGGGTGCCTGTTGGCGCGCGAGGTCCTGAGGTCGACCCCCCGGTACCCACAAAAAAAAAAAAAAAAAAAAAGAAAATGCAGAAGAAATGGACAGTTTCCTAGATTCGTATGAATTACCAAAGCTGAATCAAGAAGATTTAAAAATCCTAAATAAACCAATATCAACCAATGAAATTGAAGATGTAATTAAAAACCTCCCAACAAAGAAAAGCCCAGGCCCTGATGGATTCACTGCCGAATTCTACAAGAAATTTAGAGAAGATCTAACGCCACTACTTCTCAGACTTTTTAATGAAATTGAAAGGGAAGCAATACTCCCAAATTCATTCCTGGAAGCAAGCATTACCCTGATACCAAAACCAGAGAAGGACCCAACTAAGAAAGAGAACTACAGGCCAATCTCCCTAATGAACATAGATGCAAAAATCCTTAATAAGATACTGGCAAACAGAATCCAACAAATCATCAAGAAGATTATACACCATGACCAAGTTGGATTCATCCCTGGGATGCAGGGATGGTTCAACATACGTAAATCAATCAATGTAATACACCATATTAACAGAACCAAAGACAAAAATCACATGATCATCTCAATAGATGCAGAAAAAGCTTTTGACAAAGTCCAGCACCTTTTCATGATAAAAACCCTACAGAAAATTGGAATAGAGGGTCTTTATCTCAACCTGGTAAAAGCTATCTATGACAAACCAACAGCCAATATTATACTAAATGGCCAAAAACTGAAAGCCTTCCCTCTAAAATCAGGAACAAGACAAGGATGTCCACTGTCCCCACTCTTATTCAACATAGTTCTGGAAACTTTAGCCAGAGCAATTAGACAAGAGAAAGAAATAAAGGGAATAATGATTGGAAAGGAAGAAGTTAAATTATCATTATTTGCAGATGACATGATACTCTACACAGAAGACCCCAAAAACTCCACTAAAAAATTGCTCGATTTAATAAGCAAATTCAGTAGTGTAGCTGGATACAAAGTCAATACTCAAAAGTCAATAGCCTTCCTGTACACAAATAACAAACTTACTGAAAGAGAAATTAGGAAAAACAATACCTTTCACAATAACATCCAAAAAAATGAAATAGCTAGGAATCAACCTCACAAAGGATGTAAAAGACCTCTACACTGAAAACTACAGTATTCTGAAAAAGGAGATTGAAGAGGATATCAGAAAATGGAAAGATATCCCTTGCTCCTTGATAGGAAGTACCAATATAGATGAAAATGGCCATACTTCCAAAATTGCTATACAGATTTAATGCAATTCCAATCAAAATTCCAACAGCATATCTCACAGAATTAGAGAAAACAATCCTAAAATTCATTTGGAATCAGAAGAGACCTAGAATAGCAAAGGCAATTCTGGGCAACAAAGGCAAAGCAGGGGGCATCACAATCCCCGACTTGAAATTATACTATAAAGCTACTGTGATAAAAACAGTGTGGTACTGGCAAAAAAACAGACCTGAAGATCAATGGAACAGATTAGAAGATGCTGAAACAACGCCAGACATACTAAGCCACCTTATCTTTGACAAAGGTGCCAAACACATTCAGTGGAAGAAAGAAAGCCTCTTTAATAAATGGTGCTGGAAAAACTGGCTCTACACATGCCAAAGATTAAAACTAGACCCATATCTTTCACCATGCACTAAACTAAATTCAAAATGGATCAGAGATCTAAATATTAAAACAGAAACATTAAATCTGCTGGAAGGTAGGATAGGTAAATCCCTTGAAGACATTGGTGTAGGCAAAGACTTTATGAATAAAAACTCAACCGCACGGGAACTATCCCAAAGAATCAACAACTGGGATCTCATGTTATTAAAAAGCTTTTGCACAGCAAGAGAAACCACCAACAGAGTGAAAAGACAACCCACAACGTGGGAAAAAATGTTTGCCAGCTGTTCCTCAGACAAAGGATTACTATCGAGAACATATAAAGAACTCAAAAAAATCAGACCTCCCAAATTTAAAGACCCACTCCAAAAATGGGCATCTGAGATGAATACACATTTCTCAGATGAAGAAATACTAATGGCAAATAAATATACAAAAAAAGGCGCAACATCACTAGTCATTCGAGAGATGCAAACTAAAACAACACTGAGATACCATCTCACCCCAGAAAGAATGGCTACTACAAAGATATCAACTAATAACAAATGCTGGAGGGGCTGTGGGGAAAAAGGAACCCTTCTTCACTGTTGGTGGGAGTGTCGACTGGTACAGCCACTGTGGAAGTCAGTGTGGAGATTCCTCAAAAAACTAGGGTTGGAGGTCCCATTTGACCCAGCTATTCCCCTTCTGGGCATCTTCCCAGAAGAATTAAAACATCGTACCACAGTGATATATGTGCACCCATGTTTATAGCAGCACAATTTGTAATAGCCAGATCTTGGAAACAACCCAAATGCCCATCAACTGAGGAATGGATAAGAAAGATGTGGTATTTTTATACAATGGAGTACTATTCAGCCATAAAGAAGGATAAACTGGAGACTTTTATAGGTAAATGGATGCAACTCGAGAAAATACTCATAAGTGAAATAAACCGGAAGCACATGTGTAAGCATCGTATTGTCTCTCTAGTATGAGAAACTGAAAGAGTAAATAAGATCCAAAATGTACAATAGACACGGTGAATCAAAAAGAAACTGGTCAATAGGAAAGAGAGACTGGAATGGGGAAAAGAAAGAAGGGAAAGGGAAAAAAATTGTATATGTATATATAAGATGGTTAAGATAGATACACTACCAATTTTACTTAGTTCATTGAAGAGTAAGGTTTGAGCCAATAATGTTTGGACAATTGAATGCTAATATCTGGTATCCTGAATAACTAACTTAAAGATAATAATACGTAATGCATTGACCATTGTTACCCTCATATTATGTTGTTTTGAAAATTTGTTCTTTTTTTTTTATTTGTTTTGTTTTTTCTTCTCTTTAAAATAAAAAAAAATTATTTCTTATTTCTTTTTTGACACAAGAGTTTTTTGGAAGAATTTTTTCAATTTTTTTATTAGTATATGTTTGTGACACAAAATGATTACTTTCATTGTGGGTAGTGGTATACGCACATGACACGTCTTAATTTTTTTACATCAATTTAAAGCATAGGAGTATGGGGTTAGTTTTGGTAAAAAGTATTTCTACATTAATTGCATCATTGTCAGAGAATATGATTTTAACAGTACAAATTTGGTAAAATACATTCAGACTGGCCAACTGGCTTGGTATATGACAATTTTCATAAATGTTCACTCATAGGTAATATTTTAGTACTACGCACTCAGTAATTGATCATGCAGGTATACAGAAAATCACAACTTGGCAGGGTTGATCCAAATCAATAAAGAACACTATATACATTGTTGTGTACACACTGTACAAGTAAATTCTATCAAACAATCAAAACAATACCAATAGCCATCACAATAATCATAGCAAAAAACAAACCACAGGCTAAAAGAAGATATTTGCAATGTATGTAACCAACAATAGATAGTATCCTATAAACCCACAGACAAAAATCCAACGGGAAAATGAGAAAATCAGAAGACAAACAATTCACAAGGCAAAAAGTAGGCAAAGATAGCCATTCTTACCAGTAACTCAGAAAATGCAAATTAAAAACACCATACAGAAAACAATGAACACTGATTCCTACTGCATTCCTACCCAAAAAATAAATTTCAGGTAGTCCCGAGATCTATGTGGAAAAGCAATCTTTTTATAGTTTTCAGGAAGAAAACAAGAAGGAAGACTATCTTTATGATCTCCTCAGGTAGAGAGAGATTTCTTAAACAAGAAACAAAGATGGACAAACAAAAAAGTAAAGGTCTACATTTGACTATATTTAAATAAAAAACATGATGAAATACCATTTCATATTTGTCGATTGGCAAAAATTAAAATCTGTTGGTATGAAGGTGGGAAAATAGGAATTTTCATACAATGTTGGCAGAAGTATCAGCCCAATCACTTTAAAGAACAATTTGATTATATTCTACAATGGCTAATACACTTTAAGTTATGCCATTCTCAGGCAAATTCTTAAACACTCCCAAATACGTGTGGAATACGATTCACAGCTGTCTTGCTGGTAGTAGAAAACAAGGAAGAAAATTGATAAACGGTGGCATGTTTATATATGGAATATGGTAATTTCGCTGAAATGAATGTGCCAGAGCTACATATATCAAAATGGATATATTTCAAAAGAAAGCCTGAGCAAAAGAAAGCAAATTGCAAAATAATATGTGTAGCATAACACCATTTAGATAAAGTTTGCAAACACACAAAAACACTATATAGCATTTATGTGCATGTATGGGCAATAAAAGCACAAAAATACCATGGAAATAGTAACCACAGATTCAGAACAGTGTCATCTTCAGGATGAGAAGGGGCAGCGTGAGAATGTAAGGACCACACAAATGCTCCAGTGATATTCATAATGACATTTTGCAAAAGTGATCCAATATAAGTATGACGAAATGTTCTTTCTTTTTTTTTTTTTTTTTGGTACCGGGAATCAGATAAAATGTTCTTCATGGCAAAGCTGTGCTCTGGTTACATGGGTATTCATCAGCTTACTCTTTAGACATTTTTGTGCACACAAAATGTTCCATACCTTTAGAGCATCTTATCAGTTTCCTCGAACCACCCAACACAGAAATTTCTCACTTAATGTTTCTGGCAGTATCCATTCATCTATCTGACAACTAGGTATCTATTAGATCTCTTCCAGCTCTGAGTAGCTCACTACAGTGGAGGGCAACTTGTTCCGAATGTTCAAGATCTGACCTGAAGAGAGTGAGTGCTATTTTGGGGGTTTTCTTACTCTTAAACTCCCAAAAGCAAAAAAATTAGAGAGGAGGGTAAGGAAGGGGGCTCATTAGCATGTAATACACCTGCAGAATTGCAATTAAATATCTGAAAGAATTAACTATTTATCAAAGTATATAAATGGCTGAGACCTTCTCAACTCCTGCAGTATCAAGACTGCCACTGTCACGGCTCACAGTCTGTGC
This sequence comes from Erethizon dorsatum, assembly GCA_028451465.1. Taxonomy (NCBI): domain Eukaryota; kingdom Metazoa; phylum Chordata; class Mammalia; order Rodentia; family Erethizontidae; genus Erethizon; species Erethizon dorsatum. The sequence continues at coordinate 30,010,547 of CM051831.1, forward strand.
CTTCCCCCATCCATGTGGCTTCTGGGACATCACCACCCAGTCATTCACAGCTCAGCAGGTCACACTTTTCCCCATGTGCCAGAGCAACTTGTTCTTTACTTTTTATAATAGCATGGTTTTTAACTGGGTGGGCATCGAAGAATGCTTTTTTTTAGAACAAGCCTGTCACTTGAAGCTTCTGGTATTTACAAAGTCCTAGAAAAAAACCAACCTTTTACTGATCTTTATGATACAGCCAATTCTGTTGGTGGACAGATTTGACAGCGAAAAAAGTTCTTCCTCAAGGAATCTGAAATCTGTCATCCCTGAAATTTCCACTACTTGGCCCCAGTTCTATCCTTGGAACCCTGCAGGATGAGTTTTTCCAGCAAGAGTAAGTGAACAATGTGTGTGTGTGTGTGTGTGTGTGTGTGTGTGTGTGTATGTGTGTGTGTGTGTGTGTCCATCTAATATCTCCTATGCATACTACCAGTTGCGCCATATATTTTCTGTGCTTTTAGAGAAAAACCAACTTTTCAATCTGTCAAGATTCCAATATGGAAGAATTGCAAATAAAGAAACTTTAAATTATAACAAGAATTATTTGAAAAAAAATCACAGACCAAAAGGTGGCTATGTTTTTGAAACCTGTCTACTTCAAGTAATTAAAATCAGAACATTAATTGTCTGTGTCAAAAACAGATTGTTCATCATTATGGTTTTTCTACAGCTGGGAATCCAAAATATTTCATCCAAAAAAAATAGACATTTTATTTCCTTAAGAGATGATGATTTATGAAGACCACTTAGTAGCCACATAAGATATATTTTATTAGGAATAGAGATTTTGTGACGATATTTTCTTCCAGAGAATGTACTCTGGGTTTGTGATATGTGATTAGTGATCTTATGGAATAGTAAATCTAATAGACAGCACATCAAATGTTAGTTAATGTCTTCTTGCTCATGGAAAGAGAGAAGAAAGGGGGAGGAAAATCAGAAAGAGAAAGAAGCAAGGATGAGGGTAGAGAGAAAAGGACGAGGATGAACCTAGTCCATCTTAGACTCCATCCTGGGACTGCACAGCCAAGGAGCACAGAGCGGATTTCCCTCTGTCCCCACTGGAATTACTAGACGCTGTCCACGCTCACGGAGGCCAGGCCCAGCTCTGGGTCAGAGGCGCTCACCTCCAGGAGCTGGTGCTCTGGAGGGGTGTGTGATCAGGTCATGTCTAGGTGCCCCTGATCCATCCACCGTTATATAGCCTCATTCTAGGTCTAACATTATATAAACAACTCTGAATTTAAAATTCTGACTTTATTGTTCTTGGCCATTCTATGACTTCTTAACTAGATATTGATGAAGTTCTCCAAAACCTATTAAACTGTTGGTTTTTCCTCCCACTTCCTGATGGTTTAGCTTCTCTAGACCAGCCCCAAGCAGAGACAGTCTGTGTCTTATTTATGACGATCTCTACTGCCCAGGCTCAGATTATCTTAGACTGTTCCAGCTGCCTTCCTTCTACAATTTGAGATCACAAAGTCCCGTGGCTCCTTCCAAAACACAAATGCTGCCAAGATTGTGAGTTTCACCTTGGTCCTTGGGAAGGAAGGAATGCCTTTGACCTTGCTCAAGGGTCAATCTGTTTTCAGATTGACACTGTACCCTTTGGGGGAATATTCAGGATGCCAGAAAAAGAGGGTGGTCTGGGGGGGCCAGTGCTTTCTATTCTGGCTCTCCAGTTGCCTAGTCAATGAATGGTATAACCCTGGAAATATTCTTTAACCTAACTTCCTGGTTCATAAGGCAATTTCATTCACATTGGCTCATTTGCCCCCCCCACAAAAACCCTGCCTATGGAACAAACATAATTTCTGTCTCTGTTTTTAAAACCCTGAAGGAGGGCAGGGGATATAGTTCAGCGGCACAAGTGCCTGCCTGGCAAGCGGAAGGTCCTGAGTTCAATCCCCAGTACCAAAATTAAAAAAATAAAATAAAATAAAACTCTGAAGGATAAAATCCAAATTTACAGCTGTGGCTGATGAGACCCTACAGGATCCTGTCTCCAGCCATTAGCTCTTCTCCCTCTTTTTTTGGGCCTTCTGCTCCTGTCCCTCAAATGCACCAAGAAAACTGCCACAGGGCCTTTGCTTTTACTGTCCTCTCTTCCTGTGTGCTCGTTCTCCAGACAGCTGTACGATTTGCTTTATCTTAGTTCATGACGGTGTCTATGTAAATGTCGCCTTATCAGGGAGATCTCTCCCTGATTCAGCCTCCTCTTTCTTCATTTAGCACCCTCTGGTACATTAGGTATTTATTTGCTTACTGCTCCAGTGTCTGTCTTCCTCCTACCAGTACATCAAGTCTTAGAGGATAGACACTCGGCTTCATTCACTGCCATGTTACCACAGTCTAGCATGGTAGCCACTTGTAGTAAACATTCAAGAAATATCTGGTATTTGATTAATGATGTTTTCTCCTCAGTTATGGATAAGAACCTGATAGTCAAGTTAAGTAATTTACCAAAGACGTGGAGTTGGCAATCCACAGCCATGCTCACTCTTTCAATAAAAGTTTTCTCTTTGCTTTTTTGTTTTGTTGTTTGAGAGAGGGTCTTGCTATGTAGCTCATGCTGGCCTCAAACTCAAAGTGATCCTCCTGCCTCAGCCTCCCGAGTGCTGAGATTATAGGCATAGGCCACCATACCCAGTTCACTGAAAGTTCTAATGCTAGGGTCAATGTACCAATTTATGCAGCCAGGTAGCCTTGGGATAAGACTTGTCCACTCTGTATCTTGAATTTTATTTCACCATACAGCTTTCTACCAGGCATGGTGGTGCACACCTGTAATCCCAGCACTAGGGAGGCTGAGGCAGGAGAATGGCCACAAGTTCAAGGCCAGCCTGGGCTACATAGTGAGTCCATGGCCAGCCTGAACTGAACTACATAGTGAGATCCTGTCTCAAAAAAAAGAAAAGAAAAGAAAAAAGAAAAGAAAAGAAAGAAAGAAGAGAAAAAAGAAAAAAATCAATATTAAGTAAAGAAGTTTCACACACACACACACGCACTCACAATACAGCTTTTCAAACCTTCCTAGCTCTATAATTCATAATCACAGTTCCCACCACTCTGTATGTTAGGTGGGTACCAAGAGCATCCTTCATGGAGATAAGAAGTCAACTCAACCTGCTTAGGAAGAGGCAGCAGCAAGCCTCTAACCCTGTCTAGAGTTCTGAAGTCCCCTGCAGATCTATTTTTCTCCCCAGAGGACAGATGCTCAATCAGCTTTCTAGAACATCAGTCCAAGTATCCAAGTGCCAGTGTTCTAGAACATCAATCCAATTATTTAAGTTCCAGGTACCTATGGGCTTATCTTGGAAACATCTCCCAGGATAAGCTCTCCTTATCTTGGTCTCTCCCTTCTCGGCACATGTGGTCTTCATGGAATTTGCATCACTCTGGTTGATGCTGGTAAACTTCCTTGTGTTTATTTTATTCTAAATGATATATTCTAAATAATAAAATATTTGTTGAATGACAAGACATCCTAATGTTGCCCACTCTCATGTTTCAAATACCATCTAAATGCCAAATTTATATCTCTGACCCAGACTTCTGATCTTTGGGCCCAAATGCCTAAATGACTTTTCCATGTGGGTGTTTTATAAACTCTCCATTCAATATGTCCACAGGTGAATTCCTGATTTTTCCCCCAAGCTGTTTCTTTTCCAGTTCTCCAGCTTTGTAAATAAAATCACCATCTACCAGCTGCTCAAACCAGATACCCACCCATGGTTCTTTTCCTTTTCCCTAGCAGACCCGGGGAACACTATCTCTAAGCATCTTGCTACTTCCTTGTACTAGAAGATGCCATTGTCACCTACTGAAGGACTCCCCACTGATGTCACTCAACATGGCATTACATCCCTCAACATCCTCTATGGAGCACTTTGAATGAAAATCTGATCACGTGGTGTCCTGTTTTTCAAATCCTCCAGTAATTTCCATTGGTATTGAGAAAAGATCAAATTCTTAGCCAGGCCTACAAAGCTCTGTGTGATCTGGCTCTGCCCCAACCTTCGGCCACATCTAGAGCCACTCTCCTAACCATACACTCTACCACGGAGGCATCTGCTCACCTGCCTGACACTCCCTGCCTACAGTGACACAGCAGTGTGATTCAGGGAACGGACGTGCCAGAATCAGACTGCCTGGGTGTCAAGCCAGGTTGACTGCCTAGGTGTCAATGTCCTGTAACTTTGAATAACATCACTTAACTTCCTTATATGTAAGATAGGAATAATGAAGGGGCCTACCTTGTAAGTCCCATGTTGGAAAAATTAAAAGTGCTTCAAACAGGATTCAGCACTTAGTAAAGCACACAGTGCACATGGGCGTGTCTCAGCTCCTCCCTTCTCTCTTGGCCTCACTTCTACGCAGCCTTCAAGTCCTTGTTTAATGTCAATTCAGCAGCAACACCTTCCTCAACTAGAGAAGGCTCATTTTTCCTGTTATGCCATCTGTGTTCCTGAACAAAATGATGATAAGATAATCATTTCCTCATTTGATGACTGCCTTTTCCCACAGATTGTAAGCTTCATGAAGGCAGAATACAAATCCATCTTACTCATTTTATAATCCACGGCTCCTTGCAATGTCTGGCACATAACAGGTGCTCATAAAATACTTATTAAGTAAATTATTCAATAAAATAGCACTTGGGACCATTTGCAAATCTCCTTCAGTTTGACTTTTCCAAAAGTCTCCACTTAGGTACTATACTTAGTACATGATCAACTAAATGCATTGTCCCCTTCAAAGGTTGCTGGCTATCCCCCAATATCTATTGTCTAATCTCATGGTTTTAGAGTTCCTGGTTTTACCTAGGTTCCTGGTTGTCAAGAATAAAAATTATTCTCTCCAGCCTCTTTTCCTGTTAGGAGTAACCATTGCCTAAATTCTGCCTTGTAGGGCATGAGTAGAAGTTCAATGTGCAAATTCCAGATCATTTCTTCATGAAGGAGTGTCCCCTCCCCTTCAATCTTTTTCCTTCTCCTCAGTGTATTTTTTTCAAAATATTTTTAATTTCAACTCCTTCCAAGTACATAACCACCGCCCCCACTACCACAACCAAAAAGGGGTCAAATACTGGCCCAGACTCAGGTTTCATTTGTTCCAGGGTTTGAAACCAGCCAGAGGTCTTCCAGGTAAGTCATGGGGGACAGGAAGCTTCTCCCAGCTTCCTCACCCACTGGACATACCCCTATTATTTTTATTTACTATACCTGGCTCTGGATTTCTTCACAGTGTGGCCAATCCCTTTGAGATTCTATTTAGATTTTCTGCAAGGACCACCTTAAGGTCAAATGAGCCAGTCCATTACCATCATCCTTGCCCTCCTTCCTTACTGTCTTCATGCTAGCAGTGTGATTAGACAATGAGGACTTCTGGGGTTGCCCAAACCTCTATGGAGATTTGCAGGTGCATTTTATTGGCAGCCAGAACTCATGCTGCAGTCCAAATGTCCTATGAGAACAGATAACATCTTGGGTCAGAAGGTCACAGGACTATGAATGAAACTGCAAAAGAAAATGGATGGGGGGCAGGGTCCCGGGATAGTGGTTGAAGTGGGAAACATTGTAAGAATATGGGTGGGACTGGAGGGAAAGTCTCTGTGTTGAGTCCTCTTGAGGTCAGCAGCTGGAGATGAAGATCCCCTTAAGAGAGGGGAAATAACGAGTCTAAGAGAGCCAGGGCAGTTGGGAACAGGTGACTACCACAGAGAAAGTGAGAGGACATGTCCTCTGGGACACGAAGTTGTAGTCATCTCTCCCAAGAAAGAGGCAGCTGCTGGAGTCTCTTCTCTGTCTGTGATGCAAGGCAGAGATGACCAAGAACACTTATGTCTTTCATAAACAGTTTACCCATTATTAAGAATTCGTTTGCATCCACCCTTTTCCAAAGAACAGTTTGCTGTCCTAGGTTGTCTCACATAAACAGAATTCCAGAGAGCGGAAGCAGTGGTTAAACATGAGGTACAAGTCTCCTGCCAAATGCCTTTCATATTTGTCTTCTGTGACCAAGGATAAAAACCCTCCTAACAATGTAAGCTTCATGGTCTAATACACTGTGAGATCTTCGAAGGGTGGCTTTATTTACCCAGCCCTATGGAAAAGTACATGACACATAGTTGGGGCACCTTCATCATTTGTAGACTGAACCAGTACGTGGGAGTTCTGACTCCTAGGGAAAATTCCTACTTGCCCACAAGTAGACAGAGAAAATCAGAAAGTTGGGGTCATGTTCTTATCAATTCTGTTTTTTAAAAAAAATAATAAACTGAGACCCAGAGAGTAAAAATTACCGGCCTTATAGATATAGGGCACCTTAATTTACTGACCAATTTCCTAAGTATGGTCTTCTTTTGAAAGTCAAACTCTTGTTTGAAATAAGGGAAATCTGGGCAATGCCTGCCTGTACATGCTCAAAAATATTAAACTGCTCACTTTCAGCCATTTGGTAACTTTTAAAAATATGCACATAATTATCATACATTAGACAATAAACATTAGACTGCAAATTGACTAGTTTGGACTCCTGCCTATGATTCATAATATTTCAAGGCCTTATTTGGAGCTATTCCTTGAAATTAATTAGCCTAAAGATTTATCTCTGAACCAATCAAAAGAGCAGAAGTAAGTTCCCTGACAGGACAGGATTTCTAGAGGTCCTACTATTATTCTATTATTCTGCCCTATTGCTAAAGGGTCCTGCCCCTAATCATGTGTGTATCAAGCCACACTAAGGATAAGACCCTAACAACAGCTTTTAGGTTGTTATTTAGTACACTAAATGGAACTGTCACTTTGAGATGCAGCAAGACCATGTGCTAGAAACCAGAGGTAAAAGGTCAAACAGAAGATCTGTCCTCAAAGAGATTTTTATCTGAAGGAAGAAATAGAAATATCAATTAATGCTTTAAAATGTCTATGGATGGATGAAGCCTCAAGATGGCGGATGAGTAAGAAGCAGGCAACGAAACTCTCTCTAAAAGTTACCATTGGAACACGAGAAAATAGCGACCCGGAAAGCGCAGGAGGGGGGGAGATGCCTCCCCGAAACCCAGAGAAGTTCTGAAGCGCAATCTGGGACCCCCGGCACCAGTGACGGGTGACTTCTAACAAAGAAGACGGAAAGAAGGAGCAGACCGCGCGCGCGCACCTTCTAATATCCCGGGAGTTGGAGCGCCGGCGGAGGCTCAATTCTACGGACACACGGTGGCAGCTGGCGCCCAGGGAGCCCCCACGGAGGATCCTGAGACAGCGGCGGGGCAGGGGAGCGGCGGAGAACGGCGCTGACCGGCGGTGAGTGTCTCTCAGCCACAGCTGCCCCGCGCCAGAGAGCGACCGGCCGGGCGCCATTGTGGGGGGTGTGGCGAAACTCAGAGCGGCTCGGAAACTGCTCTGGGAACTTGTGCTCCGGACAGGGCAGCACAGGGCCTCTCAATTGAGCCCACGAAAGTGTGCTGAGGTCAGCAGGTGAACGAGACTGGACTCTCAGCCACACCTGTCCTGCGCCAGAGAGCGACCGGCCGGGCGCCATTGTGGGGGGTGTGGCGAAACTCAGAGCGGCTCGGAAACTGCTCTGGGAACTTGTGCTCCGGACAGGGCAGCACAGGGCCTCTCAATTGAGCCCACGAAAGTGTGCTGAGGTCAGCAGGCAAACGAGACTGGACTCACAGCCACACCTGTCCCGCGCCAGAGAGCGACTGGCCCGGCGCCATTGTGGGGGGCGTGGCGAAAAACCAGAGCGGCGGGAACCAGTGCAGGAAATCCGCGCTCGGACAGCGCGCTGAGCCTCTCAGGCCCAGGGACCGTGAAAGGGCGCTGAGAGCGGAGGCGAGCTAGACTGGTCTCTACCTGAAAGTACGCGCCTCTGCTCACCGCCCGCCAGAGGGCGCTCCTGGCTTACTGGGACGGACCTGCACAGAACAGGTAGCTGCCTACAACAAAGTCAACACCTGGAACTGTTTCTTTTTAATTTTTTTTTTTTTTCTTATTTTTATTTTTTTTTTATTATTTTTTTTTTTTCTTCTCACTGATTTGTTTTTTGTTCTGGCGAAGGGTTTTTTTGTTTGTTTTTGTTTTGTTTAGTTTTGTTTTTTGGTGGGGTTTTATTTTTGATCTGTCTGTTTTATTGCTTTTATCTTCGTTATTGTTTCTGTATGTGTATTTGCTCTTTCCTTCATTATTCTCTCTGGTTTTTTATATGAGTGTAAACAGCGCCTCTAACTTCTTTGTGATTGTGGTCGTGATCTGTTCTTCCTTTTATCACTTCCTTCTCTTTTTACCACCTGTTCTCTGCACTAGTGTCCCAATTTTAGTGGGATCCCTCTTGGTCCTCTAACCTTACATCTAATTCCTTCCTCTTCTCCCAATACTCTATTTCCTCCTTAACTCATTTTAAATTTAAACTCCTTAGGGAAAAATTGACATACATAGGACTTGTATACTGCATATAATTTTTCTGGTGTGTTTTAGATTTTGTTATATAACCGCAATTCTATATAGCTAAAAGTGGTAAATAACTGGTTAGCTCAGTCTGTCATTTTCTAGGCTGTGTTTGATGCTTTAGTTAACATTATAGCCAAATGTGAAATAATTGTTCTAAACATCTTTCCTTCCTGATATTTCATGATTGAGATTGACTAAGGGACACAGAAAATACAGTGGCACAGTACCAAAGAATCAAGGACTGGGCCAAACAGGTAGCAACTTTGCATACCCAACGAATTGAAGAGGTAGGATCTGGCAGAAAGCTCAAAACACAAAAGCAAGCTCCACTTGGAAGATACTGCAGAGAAGTAGTCATCTTCTAAAGATCTTAAACACTAGCAATAAAGTAACCTACTATAGGTAATTTGCAAACATCACCCCAGGAATTAAAGAAAGAAAACATGAGACGTCACTTAAACAAGATGCAACCCCACACATCCAATTCACCAAAGGCAAACCTAGGGAGCAACGAGGTGGGACAATCCGAAAGCCACCCACCTGGCCTATCTGAAGTGGTAACAACAAAGCAACTGAATGAGGTTCTGGAAAAAATTAAAACAGAAATAATCTCACAGATAACTGCAGAGATAATGTCTACAACGAAGACCATGCTTAAGGACACTATAGCTGATACAGACAAAAAAATAGATGAACTTAAGAAAACTATAGAAACCATGAATGCTCAGCATAGGAAAGAAATGGAATCCATAAGGCAGATTCAAACAGATATCCAAGAGATAAAAAATTCCATTGAAAGTATTTGTAGCAGAATAAGCCAATGCGAGGACAGGATCTCAGATATAGAAGATAGGCTTGCAATTAGTGATCATGAAATGGAAAAATTCTTAAAAATAGCAAGGGACCATGAAAAATCAATTCAGCAGCTGCTGGATGACTCAAAGATAAACAACTTAAGAATAATTGGAATAAATGAAAAAGCAGGAGATAACATCAACGACATTAAAACCTTGTTCAAAGACATAATCAGGGAGAACTTTCCTGGAAGAGAAAAGGAATTTGACACCTCTATAAGTGAAGCTTTCAGAACACCAACTAGACATGATCAAAAAAAAACTTCAGCCAGACATATTATAGTCAAGATCCCAGAAATTCAACAGAAGGGCAGAATCTTAAAAGCTGTTAGGGAGAAGAGACAAATCACCTATGAAGGAAAACCCATCAGAATCACAGCTGACTTTTCAGCACAAACCCTCAATTCAAGAAGAGCTTGGAATGATGTATTGCAAGCTCTAAAGGAAAATAATTTTCAGCCCAGATTGATGTACCCTGCAAAACTATCTTTCAAAATTGATGGAGAAATAAAATACTTTCATGACAAAGAACATCTGAGAAAATTTATGACCACCAAACCAGCACTCCAAAACGTTCTGAAGGACATTCTAGAAAGAGATAGGAACCCCAACAGAAGGAATCCACCAGGCAGGGCAAATAATTAAATAGCCGGAAAGTGGAAAAACAAAGAGTGGGAACCAACAACAGGAAAATATCATGACAAGTCAATACATATCAGTTTTAACCATCAATGTTAACGGTCTCAATTCACCAATCAAAAGGCACAGACTGGCGAAATGGATCAAGAAGCAAGATCCAACAATATGCTGTATACAAGAAACACATTTAATTCAGAAAGAAATTCATAGACTGAAAGTCAAAGGATGGAAAACAATACTCCATGCCACAGGAACCCAGAAAAAAGCAGGGGTAGCTATTCTTTTTGCAGACAAAGTGAACTTCAAGCCAAGAAGGATTCAGAGAGATAAAGACGGTCATTACATCCTTGTAAAGGGAACAATCCAAGAGGAAGAGATAACGATCATAAATATATATGCGTCAAATACCAATGCACCCAGCTGTATAAAACAAGTACTAAAGGACATGAAAAATCAAATAAGCACTAATACAATTATATTGGGAGATCTCAATACTCCACTGTCACAAAAAGATAGATCAACTGGACAGAAAATCAATAATGAAATAGTAGAACTGAACCAAACTTTTGAACAAATGGACTTAGTAGATGTCTACAGAGTGTTCCATCCCACAACATCAGAATACACATTTTTCTCAGCTGCACATGGGACGTTCTCCAAAATAGACCACATACTAGCTCATAAAACCTGCTTAAGTAAATGCAAAGGAATTGAAATTATCCCATGCATATTATCAGACCATAGTGCAATGAAATTGGAAATCAATGGCAAAAGATCCCACAAAAACTCCCTAAACACATGGAAATTAAACAGCATCCTCCTGAACAACCAATGGGTCACAGATGAAATTAAAGAAGAAATTAGTCACTTTCTACAACTGAATGATAATGACAGTACAACATACCGGAACTTATGGGATACAATGAAAGCAGTCCTAAGAGGGAAATTTATAGCATTAAACACTTATATCAGGAAAATAGAGCAAGCGCAAATAAACAACTTAAGGGTGAACCTCGAGCTTCTAGAAAAAGAAGAGCAGGTTAAGCCAAAAGCCCGTACAAGGGAGGAAATTATAAAGATCAGAGCAGAAATTAACGTATTGGAGAATAAAAAAACAATACAAAGAATCAATGAAGCAAAAAGTTGGTTCTTTGAAAGAATAAATAAGATTGACAAACCCTTATCCAACCTTATTAAAAAAAGAAAAGAAAAGACTCAAATCCATGCAATTGAAAATGAAAAGGGTGATATCACGACGGACCCTGCAGAAATCCAGAAGATCATCTATACCTATTTTGAAAATTTATATTCTACTAAGATGGAAAATGCAGAAGAAATGGACAGATTCCTAGATTCGTATGAATTACCAAAGCTGAATCAAGAAGATTTAAAAATCCTAAATAAACCAATATCAGCCAGTGAAATTGAAGATGTAATTAAAAACCTCCCAACAAAGAAAAGCCCAGGCCCTGATGGATTCACTGCCGAATTCTACAAGAAATTTAGAGAAGACCTAACGCCCCTACTTCTCAAACTTTTCAATGAAATTGAAAGGGAAGCAATACTCCCAAATTCATTCCTGGAAGCAAGCATTACCCTGATACCAAAACCAGAGAAGGACCCAACTAAGAAAGAGAACTACAGGCCAATCTCCCTAATGAACATAGATGCAAAAATCCTTAATAAGATACTGGCAAACAGAATCCAACAAATCATCAAGAAGATTATACACCATGACCAAGTTGGATTCATCCCAGGGATGCAGGGATGGTTCAACATACGTAAATCAATAAATGTAATACAGCATATTAACAGAACCAAAGACAAAAATCACATGATCATCTCAATAGATGCAGAAAAAGCTTTTGACAAAGTCCAGCACCTTTTCATGATAAAAACCCTACAGAAAATTGGAATAGAGGGTCTTTATCTCAATCTGGTAAAAGCTATCTATGACAAACCAACAGCCAATATCATACTAAATGGCCAAAAACTGAAAGCCTTCCCTCTAAAATCAGGAACAAGACAAGGATGTCCACTGTCCCCACTCTTATTCAACATAGTTCTGGAAACTTTAGCCAGAGCGATTAGACAAGAGAAAGAAATAAAAGGAATAATGATCGGAAAGGAAGAAGTTAAATTATCATTATTTGCAGATGACATGATACTCTACACAGAAGACCCCAAAAACTCCACTAAAAAACTGCTAGATTTGATAAGCAAATTCAGTAGTGTAGCTGGATACAAAGTCAATACTCAAAAGTCAATAGCCTTCCTGTACACAAATAACAAACTTACTGAAAGAGAAATTAGGGAAACAATACCTTTCACAATAACATCCAAAAAAATGAAATACCTAGGAATCAACCTCACGAAGGATGTAAAAGACCTCTATACTGAAAACTACAGTACTCTGAAAAAGGAGATTGAAGAGGATATCAGAAAATGGAAAGATATCCCTTGCTCCTGGATAGGAAGAACCAATATAGTGAAAATGGCCATACTTCCAAAATTGTTATACAGATTTAATGCAATTCCAATCAAAATTCCAACAGCATATCTCACAGAATTAGAGAAAACAATCCTAAAATTCATTTGGAATCAGAAGAGACCTAGAATAGCAAAGGCAATTCTGGGCAACAAAGGCAAGGCAGGGGGCATCACAATCCCCGACTTGAAATTATACTATAAAGCTACTGTGATAAAAACAGTGTGGTACTGGCAAAAAAACAGACCTGAAGATCAATGGAACAGATTAGAAGATGCTGAAACAACCCCAGACATACTAAGCCACCTTATCTTTGACAAAGGTGCCAAACACATTCGCTGGAAGAAAGATAGCCTCTTTAATAAATGGTGCTGGAAAAACTGGCTCTACACATGCCGAAGATTAAAACTAGACCCATATCTTTCACCATGCACTAAACTAAATTCAAAATGGATCAGAGATCTAAATATTAAAACAGAAACATTAAATCTGCTGGAAGGTAGGATAGGTAAAACCCTTGGAGACATTGGTGTAGGCAAAGACTTTATGAATAAAAACTCAACCGCACGGGAACTATCCCAAAGAATCAATAACTGGGATCTCATCTTATTAAAAAGCTTTTGCACAGCAAGAGAAACCACCAACAGAGTGAAGAGACAACCCACAATGTGGGAAAAAATGTTTGCCAGCTGTTCCTCAGACAAAGGATTACTATCGAGAACATATAAAGAACTCAAAAAAATCAGACCTCCCAAATTTAAAGACCCACTCCAAAAATGGGCATCTGAGATGAATACACATTTCTCAGATGAAGAAATACTAATGGCAAATAAATATACAAAAAAATGTGCAACATCACTAGTCATTCGAGAGATGCAAATTAAAACAACACTGAGATACCATCTCACCCCAGAAAGAATGGCTACTATAAAGAAATCAACTAATAACAAATGCTGGAGGGGCTGTGGGGAAAAAGGAACCCTTCTCCACTGTTGGTGGGAGTGTCGACTGGTACAGCCACTGTGGAAGTCAGTGTGGAGATTCCTCAAAAAGCTAGGGTTGGAGGTCCCATTTGACCCAGCTATTCCCCTTCTGGGCATCTTCCCAGAAGAATTAAAAACATCATACCACAGCGATATATGTGCACCCATGTTTATAGCAGCACAATTTGTAATAGCCAGATCTTGGAAACAACCCAAATGCCCATCAACTGAGGAATGGATAAGAAAGATGTGGTATTTTTATACAATGGAGTACTATTCAGCCATTAAGAAGGATAAACTGGAGACTTTTATAGGTAAATGGATGCAACTCGAGAAAATACTCATAAGTGAAATAAACCAGAAGCACATGTGTAAGCATCGTATTGTCTCTCTAGTATGAGAAACTGAAAGAGTATATAAGATCCAAAATGTACAATAGACATGGTGAATCAAAAAGAAACTGGTCAAAAGGAAAGAGAGACTGGAATAAGGAAAAGAAAGAAGGGAAAGGGAAAAAAAATTGTATATATATATATAAGATGGTTAAGATAGATACACTACAATTTTTACTTAGTTCATTGAAGAGTAAGGTTTGTGCCAATAATGTTTGGATAATTAAATGCTAATGTCTGGTGTCCTGAATAACTAACTTAAAGATAGTAATACGCAATGTATTAACCATTCTTACCCTCCTATTATGTTGTTTTGAAAATTTGTTCTTCTTTTGATTTGTTTTGTTTTTTCTTCTCTTTAAAATAAAATTAAAAAAAAAAATAAATAAAAAAAAAAAATGTCTATGGAAAATTTGCCCCTAAGAAGTTTGCTACAACAGATGTAACTAAATTCAAAATTTCAAGATAAGATCTTATGGACTTATGGTAGGCCCCAAATCCAAAGGCAAGTGTCCAGGTAACAGACAAAGAGGAGGAGACAAATACAAGGGAGTGGCCCAGGTGAATATGGAAGCAGAGATTAGACTGGTGCGGACACAAGCCAAGGAATGTCTGGAACCAGAAGCTGGAAAAGGCAAAGAGAGATTCTCCCCTAGAGTCTTCAGAGAGGATGTGGCCCTGCCAAAACCTTTGTTTTGGACTTCTGGTCTCCAGAATCATGAGAGAACACATTTCTGTTGCTTAAGCCACTAGGTTTGTGGTCATTTACTGCAACAGCTCTAAGAAATGCACACAAGGGTCATGGCTCAGTCTGAGGAAAGCCTCCCAGAGGAAATGTCAGTCCTAAGTTTTATAGGGTAGAAAATAGAAAGCATCTTCCAACCAAAGAGACCTACATATACAAAGCCACTGAGGTGTGATAGCCAGATGTACTCAGAGCACCAAGAAATTCTGAAATGCTTGGCAGAGAGGGCTCGTGGTGGGGAGTGGATGGCAAAGCTGGAGAGGTGGTCCTGTGGGCCCTCTCTTGTAGAGCCAAGACATCTGAAAATATCCCTCAAGTCTAGAGATATTAGAGAATTTTAATCGATAGACTCAAACAGATTTGCATTCTGGATGGATCTCTCTAACACAATGTGAAGAACGAGCTAGCAGAACCCTGCCAGAGGCTGGAGAGGGTCACTGAAGGGTCACTTTAAGGGTCACTGAAGCAACCTAGGCAAGAGGATAAAGAGGCAGGGATAAATACAAAAGTTCTTAAGTAGACAGAGCCTGGCAGACAGGGGACACATTAGGTGTGGAGCATAGGGGGAAATAAGCAATTCGCAATGGCCCCCAAAGTTTTGGCTTAGACAACTGGGCTTTCTGAGAGTTGCATCATCTAACAAGAGTGAAATACATGCATGTCTTCTGGTTTACTTTTTACATATATTTTTAACGCAAGAACATGAGTATGAGACAAACTTTCATGTTTTAAGGTGTCTCTGGGTCTCAGAATATTTTAAGCATTTCTTCCCAGAAAGCAGAAGGTTGAGACGTGGTTCCTGTTTGGGGAAAATTTGGCAAGTGGCTAAGGGGCATGCTAAATCCCTCCTTCCCTGCATGCCAAAATTATCCATATTGGGACAATACATGAGTTAAGTGGCCAAGAGGGGTCAGGACAAAAAGGAAAGGTTTATGGATCTCTCTGGAAGAAAGAGGGAGAGATGGAGGGAGGTGGGAGAGAGGGGAGGAAAAGGGGATGAAAAAGGAATTAAGATGTTTTATATACATGTACCAACTCCACACAAGGAATGTAACTCATGTACTGCAAACATGTACTAATAAAAATAAATAAATAAATAAATAAATAAATACTGAAAACATATGCTAATGAAACAAATAAATAAAAATTAAAAATAAAAGAAGCAGCTCTGGAAGATGACACACAACAGGCTCTGGAGGATTGGGAACTCCCAGTTTGTTTACAGGATGGTTGCTTCCAAGTCCCTTTATAGAGTGACTCAAACTGGCAGCCAAACGAGATTCAAGTCACCAAACTCCTCTGCTAGATTGCAACAAGGAGCACTCAGACTAAATCTTGAATCCTTCTTCCAAGATAATAGGCTGAAAGAGACCAAGTAGGTGGGACGTTCCCAGCTCCACCCTGGCCCTCTGGGCTCAGCTGGCTCAAAGACACTAATCTCATTTTCTCGGTGACCCATCTCTAGCCCTCCCTCTATCTGCCAGTTCCCCAGTTCTGCCAGAGAAAGGAGACAGAAGGAGAGATGTTAAAATTGGAAGAAACAGGACCCAATATCAGGATCTGGCATAGGGCCTGGGATTTGGAGTAACCTTCCTGTTTCTCTTAGGCCTGCCTATATTGGCTTAACACCACCAATTATTTAAAGATCTAGTACATTCTTCCCACTTTCTCACAAGCAGATTTTCTGTCATTCTACCAGATCACTCTGGAGCGACCTTCCTTTGGCAAAGAACACAAAACTATTTTAGCCAAATTCACACTAGTCCCTAATCTCTATTTCTGTGTCTGAGTCTCTAAGTCTAAAGGGAGTTAGGAAAGGAACCTGGGTTAAAGACACATTCCCTCCTCCTATCCTCCAAACTTGCACTGAGTAAGAACTGAGAAAGCAAGAGCCCTAGGTCCAGGACCTCTAACTGAAGCTAAGAACATGGCAGATTACATAGCAATCTGAAACATGAGCCAATCACCATGGCTGACAAGCATGGTACTACTGCCAGCATTGTTCCCTGCCTGGGTCTCCAGAGAGCTAGCTTAGCCTGGAACACTCCGTTAAAGGATAAAGGCTGAAAAATACTGAGACTTTGATTTTAATATGTTGCTCATTCTTATCCATGAATATAGTAGCTACCATCATTCCTTCTCTTCTTCTCACTCCTATTCTTCTTCCTCATTATTCTTCTCCTCCTTCTCCTTCATCTTCCTTTATAATGAAGGCTACTATACTTATTTTAGCTCTAATTAACAATTTACATTTTCAGAATTTCAGAGGCATCCAGTTAAGAATCACAGCATGAAATAGTTAAGAACCACTATCCTAAACCACATATGACTGAAAAAAGAAAGGTGGAGAGAAGTACAAAATGCATCTCAAAATCAAAGAGCCCTATTACATCATTTTAGCTCAATATTGCATTTTCATGATTCATCAAAATGATTTGAGGACACACACAAGGCACCATGGGAAAATAAGTGACTATCAATGAAGAACTCACTACCAAATGAAAAATGCTACCAAGGCGAAGAACATCATTTTAGAGCATTTATCAAGTGCTCTTCTGTAGATTAATAACACTTTTCATAGGTCAACACTGCTTGTGTGTATATGTTGTGAAGCTGAAAAAAATCAAAATCCCAACAACAAGAAAACTTTCATTTTCTGGGAAGTCAGACTGACCCTACTTGTCCTCTAAATTGTTTCCAGAAGTTAAAGTTATCAAAATGAGTTTTATGCTTTTTTGGATGACCATTTACCAACCGGGACACATTTCCTTGGAGCTAAAACCACAGCTCACGATTTGTCCCATTGATTCCCCAGACAAAACCTGGCCTCCGTTCAACTGATGAAATATCTTCAATGGAAAAGCAGTTCATGATCCATCCATTGCCCCAAATCATTTTCCCACATTAGTGATGGGATCAGAAGATGTGGAAAGTTCCAGGATTTGATACAAGTGACCCACCCATTCCCAGGATGAGATAAATGGCTCTCTGGACAGAAGTGGATCCCAATGCCTAAGACAGTGACTGACCTAGGCTCCAGAACATCTGCTGTCTCCATTACATGTGCAAGGGCAGCCCGGGGCTCCTGCTCTCCAGGATGGGCACCTGAGTCAGGGGACGAGTTCTAGGATGTGGATAAAGTGACCTAACTCATCTTCACTCATAGTTAACAACTGAGTGACAGCAAAAAAGACAGTGACATTAGAGCTACCTCTATATACCTGTCATATGACAAGGGTCATTGCTACATAGTTCCTTCACTCCAAGTCCCAAAGCATGGGTAATCAGAAGCCTAATAACTATATAAAAGATTTTGAGCTTCCAGTAATCCATTCTACCAGCATAACCCTCCTGAAATAGCCCAAAATTCAGGAAAGAAATACAAGCACAAATATTTTCATAACATATTTAACCACAGGGTGAGAGCTAAGAAAACTCTAAATTATCCATATGATTAAATATGATGCAATTATTGAAATGATGATGTTTATGAATGGAATTTAATAAGATCAGGAGACAAAGTCAAATAATCGCAATCCAAAATTAAGTATATAGCATGATTTTCAATAATGTGACAACGTACATTTGGAAAGGGGGCTTACAATAGTTTCGGCAGGAGATATAATAATAGATGATTTACTTTTCTTCTTTATACTTTTTTTTATAGATTTTCTACACTTAACACATTCTACTTTTATAACTAAAAATTAAGTTATTTAATCCATGGAATTAAATATGCCACTGGGCCGGGTGGCCTGCTCCCCCAAGTTATTGTGTTAATTGTTGACCGCATCCTGATGCTGGAGCACTGGAGGTGGAAAAGTCCAGAGTGGACCCCACCTCCACCCCTCCTGGAGTCCAGCCTCTCTGGTTGTGAACACACTCTTTGATGACTCACTATAGGCCCTAGACTGGTCACTTCCCTTAAAAGAATCCAGCTGGCAAAGAGCAAGCAGTGGTGTTAGGAGGATTAATTCATTCATGTTTATAGACAAGCTCACTGAGATTCTTGGATGGGAATCATCCCATGCTAAGGAGTACAAGTATTCAGCTGAGTACATTTCCAGGGCAAACTTCCTGCCACAAATTTTCTAAACTCAATGCAGATGCCCAATTTCTGAATCAAATTTATGTAAGTTGGCAGGCAAACCATGCAACATTATAATAAAAATGAATTGGATGTCAAATCTCTACAGCCAACCTAACACCACCATGTCTGGCCTTCCTGGGGAACCATGAAGCTGGGTCCAACAGACTCAGGGAGGACAAACTCCAGGCCACTGATGAGCAGGATTTCTTGGCCCTGGGTGGGTACTAACTTTTCCAAGGTTTTGTATACGTCCCACCACAGTCATTTAAATGGTCCAAAGGTGCCATGAAAATCAATACATGCCCATGGCCCTAGACAAAGCACAAATAAAATCATGATACAGAGAACTATGGATATAGTAACAGATGAGGAAATGACTTTGAAAAATCTGTGGATAAAGAAAACCACCCCTTTGCAAAGGCCAGCACTTAGTTTAGCCAGTTTCTGACAGTGGTAAACAACAGCCAGGAGGAATAAGTGGGAATTGTGCAGAGGCTGCAGAGATAGCCAAAGCCAGAGCCAGCGATGAGATACTACACCTCCCCATTCCTGCCTGTTGGAGGACAAGCCAGTGCTCCTTTGTCAGGGAAAATGAAACGTCTAAATTCACCCAGAGGATGTGGAATTGCATTTCAAAGGGTCTCTCCTTAACCACACCACAAGAATTTCAGCTGAAAGTCAAGATAACACGAATAAGAAAGGTCCCAAGGAAGTTGGCTTTGGACACTGTCTTTTCAAGGTTTCAAAGATTTTATAGATGCAGAAGCCTAGTAAAGTTATGAATGGCCTCCTTCCTCTACCACCATGCTTCAGTCCCCAAAACTTAAAGACAATATGAAAGGTAACATCCTCTGCTTACCTGCCCCATAGAGACCTACTGCTTCCCTCTAGCGTTGGTACCCCTACTCATCCATGTCCAATGTTGGCATTTATGGAAAATGTAAAAGCCAACATATCTAAAAGCAGTAACTTCAGAAACAGAAAGGCACATGTGTGCTCCAGGTTCTAAAACATATTCTTCAGAGTACAAGTGTACCTACCTCACTCAAACAACAAAAGGACCAGCATATGCATTTCTTTGAGGCTTTTTTGATGGCCTGAGCCTTCTCTGCCCACATGTATGATCAAGGTAGACCAGAAGTGTAGAGAATTCACACACACACACACACACACACACACACACGAGCTGGGAGCTGCCCTTAACAGTAACAGGAGCTGGTTGTATACACCAGTTCTCTCACTGCAATGGTTTGATTGTGTGGATCCCTGCAAAATTCAAGCTGAAACCTGAACCTCTAGTGATAGTAGCAAGAAGTAGAGCCTTTGGAGAACTGATTAAGTCATAAAGGTTTCACCCTCAGGGAAGGATTATGGCTCTCATAAATGAGGTTGAAGGGAACTCTCAAGGGCCCTTTTGCCCTTCTGCTTTCCACCAAGGAAGGATGCAGCAACAAAGTATAAGGCTTGAATCGGACATGACTCTCCCAGCACCCAACCTGTTTACCAGCAGAGGCATTGTTCTCAGAGGGACTAAAACAGATAAGATAGGGATATGGAATCTTGAAGATCCCCAAACACCTGGAAACACCCGAACATTTACACCGGAGGCCTCAAGGACTTTGCCCATTGAGGTGCAAGACAGCCAGAAAACATTGATCACTGATGTTTATTAACATCTTCCCACCTAATGTCCCTTGCCTTCTTCCAATCCTTATTAAAAAAAAAGACCCATTTCTCTTTGTTCCCTGCAGATGGCCCTATCGCCCTCTGTCTGCCTGAACCCAGTATTAAATCGTATGCCTTGCTGCTTTCACAAAAGCCTGTCAAGTGGTCTCTACCTTGCCTCGTTCATTTGTTTTCATTTGTTCGTTCATTCCTTACACAAAGCACCTTTTGGAAGCAGAGAACAGGCCGTCAATATTACCACATCCAAAGTGCTTCGTTATAGCAGCAGAAACAAAGACAACCCTGAGGCAGTAAAGCCCCTATACTATGTGCTCCACCTTGGCTCCTAGAATTACCAGTGAAGCTAAGGTCCAGTTGCCTACAGTGGTAACCTGAGCATGGGCACCCTTCCCGTTTCCCTCACATTGCTAAAGTTTTACCTTCCAAATAAATTTTGTACTTGAATCAGTGCCTCAGGATCTGCATCTGGAGGATTCTAAAGTAAAGACCTTTTTTAAAAAATCTTTCTTTCTAGTTCTTTATTTTTCATAAAGCCAAGGTAAAGCTCAGCCATGGGGCTGCAGCTACTTTGGCAATTAGCACTTTCTTACCAGCTCTGCAGGGCTAAGCAGGCCACAGCAGTGGATGGAGAGGGAGCTCCTGCAACCTCTTCTAGCCTGGGACTTAGTCTCAAGGCCTCTATTTCCCCATGGTTATTAGAAGACCATATTCTCAAGACCACTGTTTCCCCATCCACGAAAGGGCCATCAGAGTAGTTTTCTTTGAAAGCTCCTTTTGACAATCAAGTCAGAAGAACCATAGGGGGCCGGTGAGATGGCTCAGCGGTTTAAGCGCCTGCCTTGCAAGCACGAGGGCCCGAGTTCGACTCCCGGAACCCACATACAGAAAAAAAAAGGGGCCGGTGATATCGCTCAGCGGCACAGGTGCCTGCTGGCGCGCGAGGTCCTGAGGTCGACCCCCCGGTACCCACAAAAAAAAAAAAAGAAGAACCATAGGGACCCCAAACACCTTTGAACTCCAGAGTACTTTTTTCCAACCAGACCTTCAGAGAGAAGGGAGAGAGAAAGCTAGGGAAACTGAAGGTTTGCGTGCACTTCCAGGGAATCCAGAGAAGTGGAATAACAATCTTGGCCCTGACAGCAGAAGACAAATTTAATTTACATGCTTCAGGCCGTATATGGAAAAATCATTTAAAGTGCAACAAGAAAAGGCCAAGCTACAAGTCAATCATGGCTAACATCACACATCCTGATGGTATGCGCTGGCCTCTATTAGCAACTACCCTCTTCCAACATTCCCCATCAGTGAGCGTATTTGCGCCTTGTGTTTTCCCAGAATCTTGATGGTCTGGTCTGAAATACCATTCTGCATGTGCCCAGCCTCAGCTCTAGGGTTGGACTAGCTGCTTCTCTTCCCCCTCTGCGTCTCTCTCTAGCTTCTCTTCAGTAACCCAAACCTTAGAGCACTCCTTATTTGTAACTTCTTAATTTAGAAATGTATACAGTGAGCAGAGGAGAAGCTCTTATTTTAGCCAGAACTTCTAATGCTAGGAATGGGCTGTCAGCTGAAGAGGGCCAGAGCCCCCATCTGATGGCCTGGGCCACCCTAGCAGTCTCCACTTGGAAGGAGTAGCTCACATGCTCCATGCAGGGAAATGTTTATGGACACATTCTATGCTTCTCTGGCATACTTCTCCAGGAAACCCAAGCCACTCTGGAGATCATGAATAAAGGAATGTCCTAAGGATTTAAAAAGGTGCCCAACACCAGAAAGTGTCAGTGCTCTCCTACCACACACACACACACACACACAAATGTATATACACATGAAGAGAGATGGTGAATAACAGAGAGAGACAGAGACAGAGAGACATGGAGTTAGAAAGAAAGAATAACAGCTTTAGGGCTCAAGAGATAAGTCAGGTGGAAGCCCAAAGAGCAGGTGTAGAAGCAGCCAGCCCATCTAGCATTTCTCATAAACTGCTGCAACCCCCAAATCAATTTCTGCAATTTTAAAGCTCACTATTTATTGCAGTCAGCTTTCTGCTCCTGGAAGTATGCTTTTCTCTTAAATCTGTCAGGCATAGGAAGTTCTTTATGTAGTTATTCCTAAACTTTCTCATTGTACTGTGCCTTAATGTTTCAGTAATTTTTACACAGTTCCCATAGGCTAAAAAAAATACTGTTCCATTTATAAAGTAGTTAAGTATAAATAACTTAATAAGTATTTATGTCCTAACAACTTCATAGCCATTGGGGAAAATACACATAAATGGAAATAAATTCTATTTTCTTTCTTTCTTGTCCTTCCTTAGTAATAGGGTGTGTGCTCCCACTAGACACTCCCAGGTTCTCCAATCTTGCAGTCAGATTGGAAACCACCCATGTTTCCTGTTCCACAATGATTTTGCTCAGTTCTTGTGCTGCAATCGCCAAAATCCCAACTTCACTATGATATGAGAGCAGCAAAAGACAGGCAGCACTATCTAACACTGACACTGCTGAGGACACATGGTATGATTTTCCTCAAAGATGTTTAAAAATTAATACCACTTCTGTGAATTCGCTATGGAACCCTATAGTGCATTGGGGCATAATCCGGAAACCATAGTTTGATGACACCATTTGTTCATGACTTTTTCCTATGTGTTTATGTGTAAATAACCTATAACCAAAGCACATATGAATTCATACATGATTAAAACATATTTTTAAAAAACTTAAAGAGCAAAATAAAGAATAGATAATAGGAAGTAGGGAGATCTTTTCAAGTGAGGAAGGAAACAAGACATAGGGGAGGGAAGGAAGGAAAAAAGGATAAGAAAAGAGAGAATCAAAGAAAAAATGGAAATGGAGATTTTTTTTTTTTTTTTTTTTTTTTGTGGGTACCGGGGGGTCGACCTCACGACCTCGCGCGCCAGCAGGCGCCCGTGCTGCTGAGCGATATCACCGGCCCTTTTTTCGTATGTGGGTTCCAGGAGTCGAACTCGGGCCCTCGCGCTTGCCGGGCAGGCGCTTAAGCCGCTGAGCCATCTCACCGGCCCGGAAATGGAGATTTTTCAAATAGGAAGGGGATCAAGAGTTGCAGGGAGCAGGGAGGGATGGGAAAGAAAGGGGGCAAAAAGAGAATTAAGATGTGTTACGTACATGTACAAACTCCCCACAGTAAATGTAATCATTATGTCCTGCAAACATACACTAATAAAAACTATGCAATAAAGATTTAAATATCTGGAAGGATCCAAACCAAACTAGTAACTAGTTATTTCTAAGGAAACAATTAATTTGAGAAGAGAAGAGGTCTAGGGAGGTTTTCACTTATCTCTTTTGTCAAAATTTTTTTCAGGGCCAGTGAGATGGCTCAGCGGCGTAAGCGCCTGCCTGGCAAGTGCGAGGGCCCGAGTTCGACTCCCGGAACCCACATACGAAAAAGGGGCCGGTGATATCGCTCAGCGGCATGGGCGCCTGCTGGCGCGCGAGGTCCTGAGGTCGACCCCCCGGTACCCACAAAAAAAAAAAATTTTTTTTTCAGGAAGAATGTTTGTGTGCATTATTCATGTAATTACTATATGGGCAACAGCCACACAAAACAATGTGATGTATCCACACATAGAAACTCTACCTACAAGGCCATGTGTAACAGTACTGACTTTCACTCGGAGAAGGTCAGTCCCCAGATCCAGCAGAGGGGACTTATTTGCTGAAGTAGCCAGCAGGGCCCCTGTGGGGAACATCATGGATGAGTGCTTCTCACTCACACAGAAATTCCTGACAGCATTTCCGTTTTCAAGATCCTTCCTTCCTTTCTCATTTCCTACCACAGCAATCCTCAGGAGGTGGTGGTTGGTCATAATCACCTATAGCCTCTTCCAGAGTGAACACTTCCCTCCACCTCCCCAGATTCTCACACTGTGCGGGGATCATGCTTTCAGGCATGGCAGACAGTGTCCCTTTGATGGGTTGGGGCCATTGTGCGAAGGCTGCTAGCTAAGAATTGTATCTCCTGCCTTCATTTCACCTGGGTGGAGCCACAGAGCTTGATCTTACCAATGGGGAAAGAGGATGCAGAATCCAATTCCAAACTCAAGTCCAACACTACTCCTATGAAGACACACACATCCCACAATCAACAGGACTAACTGCCCCTCCCTACCCCAATCACCTTGCTTCATTCATTTCTCGGTCCCCTGGCACATCCATTTCTCTTGCTCAAATGCATAAGTGGGGACTGACTACACACAGGTGAGAAAGGGAAGCCTTTCATGAGAGATGGAAGAGAGTATGTCAGAGAGACAGAGTGAGAATGGGAGAGAGGAGCCAGAGCCAGAAAAAGGAATCTTAAAATGAAAGAGCAATTTTAAAAATTAGTATATAAAATTGCTGGGGGGACAGCCTTGGGTAACAATTGTACTTTGTAAGCTATCTTTCCTCCAGCAAGCTACTTTCCTTGTCCTTATTACCATACATGAGAAACTCAAGGGGATAGGGATAAGTGGCTTAGAACTACAAGATTTCAGAGCTGAAATGCAAAGGCTGCCCATCTTTAATCAGACAGGCTCAAGGACTGGTCTGTGGACCAAGGAAGCCAACTGTTTCCCCAGTGTCCTTGCCAATGGGCTAGAACCCAGGCCTTTCTCCAACCAGTTTATTCCTCAGCACTGTCATAATGTAGAAGGAAACAAAGGTCCAGAATGTCCCCAGGATTCAGAACTCAGCCCTTAATAAGGATGATCCATGAAACACTCAGATCAGAAAGATGATTACAGATTTTAGGCACATGCAAAGAGAAAGATTTCAGAAATGGAGCCAGGATCAAGCCTCACCTGCGCTTCTCACTATGGGGCTGGATGGCGGATTTAGTCCCTTTCTGTGCCTCAGTGTTTCCCTTTGTCAACGAGAAACCTTCTTAACCCCTGAGAAGAATCTGAGAGAATTAGATTCTTTATCTTTTTTGACCCTGAAATAGTTAAGTCATCTAGTTGCCTTCAAAACAGGGCCCACGGGAACACTGCTCCACGGAACATTCTGATAAACGACAGAGGGTCTGTGCGCCAAGCCTGGCCCATCTCATCCTGGCCCAGGTGGAGAGGCTCCGACAGGACTCTCCACCCCGCGCCCTGGGCCCCCTTCTGCTGTGCACGCCCTGACAACCTCCCAGCTTCCGGATGTGTCACCCCAGACTTGTCAAAGACCATATACTTATGCATAATTTATTCCACATGTTTGTTTGCTGCGCCTGCCAGAGGCATCTGCCGTAAATGTTTCAATGCCTTAACTTTAGATGAGTTTTCTTTTGAAATAACTGCCCCTGAGGTGGTGCACTGAACAGTAAATTAACACCTGTCCATCCACAGGACTCCTCTTGGCACCAGCTCCCTCAGCTCCAGAGCTCACCATAAAACATTCATTAATGGGAGCATCGCAGGCCACGCCAGCCAGGGGTGGGAGGACCAGCGCCTGCATCCACACTGGGTAAATACTTGGGTGACAAGTTCCATGAGGTAACTCCTGAGACTAGTTAAATAGGATTTTGTTTCAAAGTCCTTTTAGCTAAGTGTTTTATAGAAGTCTCTTTTAAGGACCCACATTTTCCATCCCTGCAGCTTGCTCCGTGCTCCTTGAATCTAAACACAAAAATATGGTTCCTCTGTCTTTGAAGCCTTGCTACCCAATCTCACCTGTGTCATTCCAGTGTCTTCACCTCCTCCTGTCCCCCTCACACACTCTCCACAGTTCAACAGTTCGGGAATGGTCTGAACAAGTGATCGTGGATGTATTAATTCATTATGTCAGTGGTGAGCATTCTTATGCTTTTTCCCCAGTTTATCTCTATTCCCCAATAGGCTCTCATCTCTCCAAGCAGGAGCCCAGTTTGTCTGAGATCTGTGGCTATCAGATTCTATGGTCAGACTGATGTATGGACTTTTGTGACAGTACCTGGCCAGTCGCTCTTGGGTCTCCTCTCCACCCTTCTTCCTCTCCTCCTCATTGCAGGGTACTGACTCCTGAAAGGTGTATTTCCCAGCTGACTGTTGGTTACATTTGACCATGGGAGGTCCTGGTGGGACCCTGGAGGGCAGGAGGGGAAAATTCAGGGTATCTCTCCCCCACTTTCCACCTGCTTCTGGTGGCATCTCCAGGAGCAACCTCTCCTCAAGGATTCCAGGCCCCACAGGGTGGAATCCTGGCTCCTGGGTTCTGGTTCTGCCATGTCCACTCTGGGGGAGCTCCTCAGACTCTGTCCCTTGACAATACCACCCTATCCTTTGTTGTCCTTCCAGTCCTAAAAGTGGTTTCCACCCACTACTGTTGCTAATCTCTTGGTCGCCTCAATATCCCTTCTTCATATAGCTTTGTTATTAGTACCTCGTATTATTTACCCCTCTATTGCTCTACATAGCATAAGCTCTTTTTTTCTGGCTATACTCTAATTAATGCAAAGTTTATAGAAGAAAAGGAGACATGGGCGAAATCAGAAAGGACCGAGTGAAAGGTCAGAGGGATGAATGAATTTGGACTCCTTCTCCAAGTCACACACAATAATTAACTTGCAGCCCAGCACAGCTTCTCAGTCTTGACAGCTCTAGCATTTTGCCTCATCTTAGGGTTCTGTGATGTTGTATGAACAGTGAAAAAGCTTGCCCCAGAGGGAAACTTTGAAATATCTCCAAATCTATCCAGGACAGACTTTCCTAGGAAAGATTCCATCTGATCCAAGGCAGAAAAAAAAAAAAAAAAACACAGCCTATTCTTTTATTAAAGTTTCAGACTCTGTGTTCTTCCTGGAAACACGATATATATCTGTGTTTATATTCCTGGATTCCCCTCACTGTCTGTTGACCCTTTTGCTATAAACTAAGCTAATTGCACTTACTGGTGTCCTCAGGAGGAACAGAGCATCACTGCACCAAAATTTACACAGAACCACTTGTGTAGGGTAGCAAGTTTGTCTTTTACTCATCTTTCCAACAAATACCACAGTCCTTTCTGGCCTTAGGGAAGAAGAACCAAACATGACTTTTTAGGGGTAAGTGAAAATCTGTTTAAGGAAACATTGGACACACCCAGGAACTCAGGGCTAAAAGCACTGCTTTTGAGTCAGACCTGTCCGGCACACACTCTGGCTGATTCTGCCACATATTTGATTAGCAAGTGACTTCTCTCTCTAAACCTCAGCTCCTTTGCATGAGATATGAGAATGAAAACGACTTCGAGACTGAAATAATACCTGTGAATCCTTGTACATATTGAGCACTCTGTAAATGTTGCTTAAGTCATCATCATTAATCATCTTCTATAGCCACACACTTGAAAGTCAAAAGAGCTGGCATCAAATAGACAAATTAATGCTGTATGACACATGTAAGTGACAAACCAATGCCCAAAGTATTGAGCCGATGGCCAACATCATTTCTGTGTATCAGGAAGGAAAGTTACCAGCTCTCAGCACTGCAGAGGCTGTAAAATCCAGTCTCCCTGGGTGACAGTAGAGACCCAGAAAAGGCTTGGCTCCTGGTAAATGAGCCATGGTTACTATCCCAGTGTTTTGGCTCCCTGTCTGCCAACCTGCGAGCCTTATCACATCGCACCTCCCCAAGGTGGACACGGCACTGTCACCTCATTATTTTAGATCAGGGTCATGTTGATCTTAGCAATAATAAGTCTTGATAATGCAACTTGGCCTCAGGGAAACTTTATAGGAAGATTTAAAAAAAAAAAAAAAAGAAATGGCTACTTCTAACATTATACTTATTTGCGAAGCTAAAAATTTTTTCTCCTACGAGCATATCTGAATAACAGTGGGTTAGGCAATAATTTAGACATTTCACAAAAGCATAAGTGACAGAAGGACAGATAGATAAATGGAACTATTTCAAAATTTAAGACTTTTGTGTAAATATAAAGAAATCTATTCTCACCATCTCTATTCAACAATGCACAGGAGATTCTAGTCAGGGGATTAGGAGACAGACATTGAGAAAGAGAAATAAAATACTTTCCGAGATTGGGAAGGAAGAAGTAAACTATCTCTATTCACAGATGACATGACCTTGTAAATAGAAAATCCTAAGGAATCCATTAAAATGATTAGGATCATAAACTGGTTTTAAAACTTATGGAA
This sequence comes from Erethizon dorsatum, assembly GCA_028451465.1. Lineage (NCBI taxonomy): Eukaryota > Metazoa > Chordata > Mammalia > Rodentia > Erethizontidae > Erethizon > Erethizon dorsatum. The sequence continues at coordinate 30,039,037 of CM051831.1, forward strand.
TAAAGACCAATATACAAAACCAATTTTATTTCAATGTATTACCAATAAGCAATCCAAAAATAAAATTTTGAATACAATTACATTTGCAATAGGATCAAAAAGAGTAAAACAATTATCAGTAAGCTTTATAAAACTGAAAACTATAAAATGAAATAAAGATCTAAATAAATGGGAAGACATATCATGTTAATAGATTAGAAGACTTATTATTGATAAGATGAGGATACTTCTCAAAGTAGTTGAATCTACAGGCTCAACTCAGATCAAGATTCTAACTTGTTTCTTTCTCCTCTGCTTTTTTTTTCAGAACTTTACAAGCTGATTAGGAAATTCATATAGAAATGCAAGGCATCCACAATTTTGTCAAAACAATTTTGAAAAAAGTACAAAGTCAGAGGACTCACACTTTCCATTTTTTTTTTTCTTTTTTTGTGGGTACTGGGGGTCGACCTCAGGACCTCGCATGCCAGCAGGCGCCCATGCCGCTGAGCAATATCACTGGCCCTTTTTTTGTATGTGGGATCCGGGAGTCGAACTTGGGCCTTCGCGCTTGCCAGGCAGGCGCGTACGCCGCTGAGCCATCTCACCGGCCCCATACTTTCCAAATTTTAAAATTTACTACACAGGTACAGTAGTCAAGACAGTGTGGCATTGGCATAGAAATAAACTTACACTTATAGTCAGGTGACTTTTTATGAGGGTATTGAGATAATTTAAAGGGGAAAGCAATCTACTCAACAAATAATGCTGGGACAACTGACTATCCACATGCAAAAAAAAAAAGAAGAAGAATTTGGACTCCTTCCCTACATCATGCACAAAAATTAATTCAAAATAGATCACAGACTTATAAAATTCTTGGAAGAAAACCTAAGAGCATATCTGAATAACGTTGGGTTAGTCAATAATTTCTTTCTTTTTTTTTTTTTTTGTGGGTACCGGGGGTCGACCTCAGGACCTCGCACGCCAGTAGGTGCCCATGCCACTGAGTGATATCACCGGCCCTTTTTTTTTCATATGTGGGTTCCGGAACTCGAACTCAGGACCTCACGCTTGCCAAGCAGGCGCTCATGCCGCTGAGCCATCTCACTGGCCCCAGTCAATAATTTCTTAGACATGAGACAGCACAAGTGACAAATAGACAGGTAGATAAACAGAACTATTTCAAAATTTAAAACTTTTGTGCATTAAGCGATACCATCAATAAAGTATAAACTGCGGAATTAGAGAAAATATTTGTAGATTACATTATTTGATAAAGGACTAGTATCCAGAATATATAAAAATATAGTAATTGGCTATGATAATAAAGAGCCAAATGACACAATTTGTGAAATGGGCAAGGATTTGGATAAACATTTTCCCAAAGAAGATGTACAAATGACCAATGAGCATGTGAACAGACGTTCAACATCATTAGTCATTAAGGAAATGTAAATTAACACCACAACGAAACAACATTTCACATGATTAGGATGAATACAATTCAAAAGAGAGGCAAAGAGAGTGGGTGAGGGTGTGGGGATATCGGAATCCTCACACTGTTGGTTGCAATGTGAAATAATGCAGTCACTTTGGAAGATAGTCTCACAGTTCTTCAAACTTTTAAACGAAAACATAACACATTATCCAGCAACTTTATTCCTATGGATATACCCAAGAGAAATGAAAATATATATCCAAACAAAAATCATACACAAATATTCATACTATTATTATTTATAATAGCCAAAAAAGAGCCTACTCAAATATTCATCAACTAACAAATAGATAAATAAAATGAAGCAAATGAAAAATGGAATATTACTTAGCAATAAAAAGAATGATGTACTGTATTGATGTACGTGATGATATGGATAAATCTTTAAAAACTTTCCTAAGTTAAAGAAGCTGAAGGTCACATATCAAACAATTTCATTCACATGGAAATCCGGAATAGGCAAATTTATAGAAGACAGGAAGGAGTTTAGTATGTTGATCAGGACCTGGCAACAATTGGGTACAGTATTTGTTTTTGGAGTAGTAAAAAGGTTTCAAACTTAGATTGGGAGGACAATTGCACAAATCTATGATTGTAGCAAAAAACACTGAATTACATACTTTAAATTGGCGAATTATAGAAAATTAAATCTCAATAAGAATATTTAAAAATAAATGTACTTAATATCTTTAAAATTAAAAAAAGAAATAAAGCAATGGGTGTGGGGATTAGATGGAGCTGAGTTTCACCACCCCCCAACTAGCTGTGTGGTCTTGGGGAGAACAGCATCGCTCTGGGCCTGCCCAGATGGCAGCTTACCATCATGCAACACGAAGGAAGAGAGGAGGGAATACGCGGACTCAGGTACAAGAAAGGCAGTATCCAGCCGGTGAGATGGCTCAGCAGCGTAAACGCCTGCCCGGGAAGTGTGAGGGCCCGAGTTCAACTCCCGGAACCCACATACGAAAAAAGGGCCGTTGATATCGCTCAGCGGCACAGGTGCCTGCTGGCGCACGAGGTCCTGAGGTCGACCCCCAGTACCCACAAAAAAAAAAAAAAAAAAAAGAAAGGCAGAATCAAGGTGACACTCTAGGGGGGCGAGAAGCACATCCCAGACCACCAGCCAGACTCTGATTCTTAGTCCCTGCCTGCTTCCCAGAAGGGCCTTTCTTAAATATCCCACACACCGTGGATCCTGGAGCCACGCTGTGCAGTGGGTACCGCCCAAGAGCAGCTTCAGCAACAGGGGCTCCACCACTGTCTCCCATCAATGACTAGATCTGCAGCAAAATAGAAGCATTTTTTTTAACATACACAGAACCAAAAGAACCCAAGAAGGATGCTGACAATTAAATTCTAGGCTGTTTGTATCTTATGCTGTTCATCGGGAGGGTCATTTCCTTCCCGTGCCCGCAAGGCATTAAATACTTTGAGCCTCTCATTCTCAACTGTGTAATGAAAATAGATGTTGAACACTAAAACATAAACATATGTATCATTCATAATGCATTCAGATGTTTTTTAATTATTCATGGTTCCTGAAAGTTATTTGACCTATCATGCATATATACCCAAGCAATGTTTATATTGGAACCACAGCCCCAATGTACGCAGTTCCAGCTCTTTGGCATTCCCGTCTACAGAATTAAAATTAAATGAGTCAGTGGTCAATAAAAGTTACATGTGATTTCCATAAAATTATCCATTGTACATTGCTAGGGGTGGAGAAAGAAGGTTGTGTGAAGTTGCCAAAGCTGACAGAACACAGAGTGCTTGCTCTCTGATGAGGGTGCCTACCATAATTACTCTTTCCTAAACATGGATCCATTATTTCCCTAAATAATTGGTGGTCTTGGAGTTGCTCCTCATAGAAGAAAAACAATAACTCTGAGGGCCACCCTCTCTTCTGTTTAAGTCCTGTTTTCTTAAAAAAAAAAAAAAAAAAAAAAAAGGAATATTCTGAGCTCCAAAACACCACATTCTTATGTTTTGCTATTTGCATAAATTTGCATGTTAACATGAATGGTTCCAACTTAAAGAATGTGAAGCAAAATCAAATTTGAATTCAAATCCAGAGTGGAGAAAAGACACGTGCAGAAATAACAGATTTTTAATCTTGCTGATTTTTTTTTCAGAAATGAGATTTACGGAAGTCATAAACACACACTCTTTTGATTTCAAAGAAGGGTGACATTCAGAGACCGGTACTGTCAAAGAGGACACCCCCCCACACACACACACACACACACACTGAGTATTTACAGATCACATCAAAATCTGAAGCTCAGAAATATGACTCAGGCTAAGCTTGCCACCACGTTCCTACTTTTGGAGGGCCACCCAGAAAAACAAAATGTGAAGAACATTGTGTGAGTAGCTCAAGCAAACACAGGCATGGATTCACCTCTGCTGCTTCTAAAAACTATTTCTTGCTTCTTTATCCTTTCATTTCTCCACTGCATTTGGGCACCAGTGTGGCTTGATGGTTAGACCTCATTTTGAATCCCAGATCCACCCACCGTTTAGTGGCTGCGTGACATCTGGAAAATGATTTCATCTCCAGGTACGACTTTTTTCATGATTTCTTTCACTTAAATAACAATAGCACCAGCCTTAGATTTATTGTGAGAATCAAATGAGATGATGTTGTACACTTAGAATAGTGGCCAGCATAAAGCAACCACTCGGTAAGGGTTAGCTGCTCTTGTGGGCTTGGCATGGTGGTGTTACTATTTAATGCTTAGAATGTGGTAGCCAGAGGAACCAGGCCTGAGGCTGGTTCTCCAGCCCTCTAACTCTGCCCAGACAGCAGCACCCAGGAAAGAGATGGCTCAAGTCATGGTGACAGCTTGTTGCCAGGAGCTCTGGCTCAGGACACAGGAGATACCACTCTCTCATTCCACCCTGTCCCACATCGGCCCTCCTCACAGCCCAGTCTCCCTTCACTAAGGTGCCCCAATAACGTGACTATGAGACCTTAACACAAAACGAGCAACAGGCGTCGCATCTTACCTCATCATCTTTTTCAGTTGCATTTATTTCCAATTTCTGGACCACCGACTTGTCATTCTCCTTTAACATTTTCTCTCGAACTTTGGTTTCATACTCAGGCCGGGAGTGCTCCTAAACCAGAGAGTCAGAGAGCAGTTAGTAAACAGGAAGAAGAGTGACCTGGACCTTGGGTTATAATCAGACACCACAAGTACATTAACGTCAGGGTTGGTACTGGATGCTACCAGACATGATCTGTCACACTGTACAAGATCACAAGTAGTCTAGACCAAGAACACAATATAAAGGAGAGGAAGGGGACAAACAACACGTGTTATCACACTGAAAGGCAAACCTGGGCACGTTCCTGAGGATGGCACCAGTGTTGAGAAAGGAGAGAGGAAATGTTAACTGCATGGCCGATGCAAAGAGAAGCAATGTGGTCGCAGAGCAGCTTGACAAAGGTGGAGGCATAGACCTAGTCATGCCACCAGCTAGCCTTAGACCTCAGCTCACTTTCAAGGAGCCAAATCCCAGCTGAAGAAACAGATGTGCCCCACAGCAGGGAGTTAGGGCAACAGCAACACTTCCCTGCTCCATGGTTCTGCAAGCTAAAATGGCAACCAATAAACATCAAAGTCAACAGTGGCCATGGGGAATCTTAAAACTCACTTGCCTGAACCTGTTTCCAGCAGAGCATAGGTGAGTAACTCACTGACAAACATGCCAACGCTCCAAAGACATCACTGGGCCATTCCACCATACAAACCTGAACTGTGAGTCACCAGGCTTGGAAAAGAGCACCTAACTCATCAAGCGGACCACGGTCATCAAGTCAATGCAGATACTGGGGCAGGAAGATGCATGATTCGCTCCAAAGGGAACTTAACAATGTACCCCTGGGCTCACTGGCAGGCCTTCCCTGCAGCTCCCAGCTCCAGTACAGATATCTTCAGATGTGAGGAAGGCGTGTTTCTGCATCTTTTACCGATATCACCTAGGCACGGATTCAAGTGCTAGCTCTGCAGTTTAGAGAACACACATTTTCTTATCACTGCCCATATATCAGAGAGTCCACAGCGAGGCTCCTAACCAGTCTCTGGCCATGATATTGGACAGACCACAGAAATGACTAACAAGCCTAATATATAACAGCAGGTGACACCGTTCTGGTGCTTATTAAGGTCCTCTATTGTCAACCAGTCTTGGTGGGCGTATCAGTCCTACCACTTCCAGGAGTCTTCTCTGTCAGTCAGTCACACTTACTGGATGGGGCTCCTCCTCTCTGAATTACTAGAGGATATTTTTAGCTTCTACCACAACCGTTGCTCTTGATTACATAGTTTTGTCTTATCTCCTAGTTCTTTTGCACAAGAGTCTTCTTCTCCTAACATAAAGATCAGCTCCCTGTTTGTTTCTTGCAGTAACTGGCACCATGAAGAACACACACAAGTCTTGAAATGCTGGTGAAGTTAGCTCGATTTTGTCTCTCACCTTCATCCATCCTGCAACACAGCATTTCCTAAGGTGTGTGTGTTCCAAGAGAGTTTCAGCTAAAAAAGGATTCCAGGTGTGAAAGACTGGAAAACACCGCTCAATACATCACCTTTCTGAGAGTCACAGTGAACATATTAAATGCTCTGGAAGGTACTACTGTAAAGACACCTGCTTAATTTCCATAAGCTCCCCATTTCCCAAAGAGCAGCTTTTGCCTCTAGCAATTAACATTCTGCAGGAATACTCTGAAAAATGTGGTTTGAAGTTTTCCTCCATGGCCCCTGAAATTTGATTACATTTTTCTACATTGTTCCAATAGAAGATTTTAATGAAAAACTGCAGCAATGTCTTGCGGCATTACACTATGGGTTCCAAACCTCTTCAGGCCACAGGAGCTTCTATTCTCTCACACCCTGCAGAGGGGCTGAGGAAGACCCTCCTGCCCGGCAGGTTGTTTCCGACTATCTCTCACATGCTGTGACATCACACACGGGTGCTTCCTTGTATCCCCTTAGCTGTGGCTGTGGCCCACCTTACCCCACACAGGACCTCAGTTCAAATGCCTCTGTTTGGAACAAGCCAGCTTTTTGGCACATAGACAGGAGTCAGAAACTCAAAGCAGAACTAGGTTGCAGATCTGGTGAGGTTACAGAATCCCCCAAATGCTGGACAATGCAAGCTTGTTCATCCTAGGACTCTGGCAAGCTGAAGCGGTAGGATTGCAACTTTGAGTTCAACCTGGACAACTTAGCAAATGAAACTTAACCTGTTTCAATTTTTTAAAAAAGCCAGGACAAAAGAGCTCCAGGCCACAGCAGAATCTAGTCCCATAAGGGCTGCTCTGATACACCCAACCCTAGGCACATCAACCCGATATTCCCCAAACAGAGCATCGAGGAGTTAGCAAGAACCTACTATGCTCTGAGCAGTCTTCTAGGCACTGAGGATAGAGCACTGGCCCTGTAGCAGGGCCCCTCCCCCCCACAGAAGAAGAGGAAGGTAACAGGAAGTCAGCCACAACACACATGAGAAACTAGCACATGAGGAAAAGAACAACAGAGGAAACAAAGCAGACTGAGGAGTTAGGGGAGGCTAATGTGAGAAGGGTGATATTTCACTGAGACCAAAAAGCCAGCAAAGGACAGCTACATGAAGACTGCAGGAAAAGTATTCTAGGCAGCGGGAACAGCCAGTGCAAAGCCTGGAATAAGTTTGAGACAGAATGGAGGCCTGTGTGGCTGGAAGGCCTCAGCAAGGAGGATGATGACAGGGCCAGAGTCAGGAAGGGGGCAGGGACTTTTGTTTCCTGTGCAAGGGGAAGCTGCTGAGGATACCTGAAGTTTGATATGCCAGATTAGTGGTGGGAGAGAGACTGACAGGCAGCACATCCACATTCAGAGGTCCCAGGGACACCTGGGACCTGCTGTGACAGAAGCTAATTGGACAAGAGAGGCCCACTGCACTGAGTACCTTGCTTCAGAGCAAATAGCTCTGTAGGACTGGCTGGCCTCCCCACAACAGAGACACACAGGGTCCAAAGGATGTCCCTTGGTGGTGTCCACAAGGACACCCTTTGGCAGGGGCTACAGTAGCCCAGTGGGTTGGCTCTGGGGTTTGACTGCTCACCCCCTCCCTGACCAGTTCCAGTCTTTTCTGTCACCATCCCCCATTTACAAGCTGGACTTAAGCCACCCTACTTGTTCTATTCCTTGGGGGGCTGCATGTTGGGGACACTCCAGCTGGGAGGGAGAGAGGGTAAATGGGCTTTGGTCTAAGTGTGCAGTCGCTTCTCCTCCCTCCTAAGCAAAGACCTCAGGGAAGTGATGTCTTAAGGTTACAGGCAGCTAAACTTGGGGGATCCCCGATACTGAAGAAGGTGTCTGCTTAAAACAGAAAAGGCTGCTAATTATGACCACCCAGGACACTCCTCCCTCTTCCCAACATCCCACTACTATCTGCCTCCCTTGTACCCCTCATTTGAATGTAAGCTGAACCTTCTTCAACACCCACTACAGTATTTCCCATACTCCCTAGGCCTCCTGTTCAAGTCCCATATACCTTACCCAGCCTGCCCTCCATGCTTTCTGTGGCTATGGGAGATACACAATGAGCAATCAGCGCCCACCCTGACCTTGCCATCAGACTAACTTGTTCCTCTGTCCCTATTGATCCTGCCTCTGTCTCCTGCAACCAACAGAACTTTCTGGGCATCTTGCTGTTTCTGATCTATACCCAAAGCTTTCCCAGATCCAGGCCCCTGCTTGCCACTTCCTCCTTGTGGGTGCCCCTTCTGCCTTTGGCCTCCCATTAAAATTCAACTAGTCTTTAAAACCTTGATATTTTTCAAAAGAAAAGACTTTCCACTCCCTACACTGGCCAGAAGGAATCTCTCTCACATCCGCTCCATCAATTCTAGGTATTTACAGACCGGACAGCACCCTGCTGAATGTAACCCTTTGGAGGTTGGAGGCTATGCCTGAGAAGTTCAATACTGCATATCAAAACCTGGTGCATAGCAGGTGCTTAATGTGTATGTTCAAAATTGAACGGAATCTTAAGATGTGTTTGATATTCTAGTTCAAGATAGAAACGCATTAAAGGAAAAGATGAGGCTGGGGTCCTTTCCTTTCACCTGTGCTGGCCTGGGGCTGTGGGGGGGGGGGGGGGCTACCAACTGTGTTACAGAACTATCCAGCTCCGCAGGAACCTCCCACAGAGATCCCATCAGGAGCACTTCCTTATGCCATAAGCAAACCCAGGCTTGGCCAGGCCCCTCTCAGCCTGCACACAAGTTCCTCAATCGTGTACCTGCCAGGAATTTACCATGGCTCACTGCATTGGGTTAAACAGAGAAATAGGAAATCTGGCCATAGAAAGGAAAATGGGCTATAATACACTCCTGCCAGGGGCCTGTTAGAGAGATATCAAGGGCACTGAGTCATGACTCGTGCTGTTCTCCGTGTGTGTCTGTACTTCCTCTCTAACAAAAAGACTTACTGGCTTCCTCAGCGATACTGAGCAGGTACACTTAGCTTGGCTCTGGCCCCCACAGATTTAAATGTCAGGGTTTCTTTGCTTCTTTGGAGACATCCTAGCCTCTGGCATTAGTACATTAAGAGAGTAAGAACTGCTCCTACCCAATCACTGCAACCGTGTTCATATTCATTTATTTATTCATTCATTCATTCATTCATTTATTTTTCTCTCTCTCCTACCCCCAGATAGATACGTAGGTAGACAGATGTAGATATGTGTGTACATATATATACTATATATAAACAAACACATAATATAGACATATTTACCCACAAGAAATGCAATTGCCTTTATTATTCTCTCTTATTTATCTTCCTTACTAGTTTGTCTTCTATAAAGGCAGAATCCACATATGCATTCTCTCACTTGACACCAAAAGCATGATGGCATTAGTCTCAGGGTCTATACTTCACCCATAGGACTGCAGTACTCAAAACTGGTGATGGAATGGGGCAGGGTGGGATGCAATCCACCCTGTTGTGGGGAAAAGAGCTATTATTCTACCTCTTCTCCTAGAATACAAATTTCAGTCAATGCAACCTGACTGGTAGATTCTATCCCATTCCATGCAACTCCTGCTATTTCTCACCTCATCTGCTTGAAGACCCATCGATGTCAGAGCATTAAAGAGGAGAAATGATAACATGCTAGACTTGGGGACACACAGGCTTGAAAATAAGACTCAAGTGGGGATTTCAATTATTTGTTCACAAAACATCAAGGGCACAAAGCCCAAGGTCCCTCACCAGTATTCACATTTACTCTTTAGTCCATGGTGGCGTGTGATATCAGAAAGTTGTAATAGTCAGCACTGAGGGGGTAGTGAGCTTGGAAGTAGAGGAGGTGGGGATGCAGGGCTGATGGGGGCTACACTCTGGGGTGGGGAGATCACAGTGAATAGATAACCATAAGCAGCCCCAACACCGGCCTTTGATAACTCACCAGAATCAAGGCTATGGAAAACTCTTGTCTTATTTACATATTTTAAATTTCATCTTTCCAGAATACTACATTCCAGAAGAATCTACCTTTTGCCCTCAGCTCACCCTCCAGGGTCATATACAATGTACTGGACTGGACCATAGTGGCTTAATGGTTCTTTTTCCTTCCCAGGCACCAAAGTCATCCTGCATCTGACACCCATGCCTATGCCGTGGCCCTCATAGGGTCAGGGGCACTCTGACATACCCTGCTCTGGTGCAGATGCCTCGTGCTATCCAGGGCGCTTCTTGCTTTTTATGCTATCTCTTTACCCAGAGGAGGATACTGGGATGTCTGTCTACCCTTCAGCTCCATGTCTTACAGCTCAAAGGAAGAAGGAGCATTTGAACTCTTGGCCTCAGTGTAAATCAACCATGGTTTAGCCCATGGAACCAAGAAGCAAAAGCAGCCACCGTGCAACCCACCCAGTCACTGGGTAATGACCCAGCAAATGTGAGTGCCTATGTCTCTCCAGAGAGTCCATTTTCAGGGTCAAAGCAAAGCAAGGCCCCAGGGAAGTATGCAAGAGAACTCACTTCTTCCTCTTCTATACCAGTCAGGTCCCAGAAGTAGCCCAGTCGCATCTGCAGTCTTTTCCAGTTTTCCAGAAACATGGTGGCTAAAGGACAAGAGAAGATTCATTTAGTTTTGAAGATTCCAAGTAGCATTTAGGTTGAACAATGGGGGTGGGAGATACACTTTAGATTTCAACTTTAGGAGCTGTCTCTAAAGCATTTAGCATTTGTCTCCTACTTCAAGCTGGAGCTGCTTAACATATTCCCCCTCTTTGGAAGCCAACAGATACACAGTTGCATGTCTCTTAACAGTGGGGTTATGTCCTGAGACATGCATCACTGTATGATGAATGTACACTTATACAAACTGAATCACCTGTCACGTCACCGCATGATACAATTGTATGGGGCCACCACTGCATACGTGGCCCTTTGCTGACCAAAACATCACTATGCAGTGTATGAATGCATTGAAGGGACACACAAACACACCTTAGCCTACTTCCAGTTTATGAGACAAAGGTGATCCCAAGAAACAAAGGATAGGTGGATGAAGGGAAGAAAATAGAAAGATCTGTAGTCTTTTTTGACAAGCCTCATCTTGCCTATGCACACATTCTTTCCCACTGCTCCTTGGTCAACATGCTCAATTTTTCCTTCATCTGTTTCTTTCTGTCCTTAGCCCTGCTTCCTTTTCCCAGCCTTTGATCCTTTCATTCTGAGATTACACAACTGTCTCCTAACAGTTCTACCTGACTCCAAACTCCCAGCTTTCCAACACATCCTACACATGGCTGGTAGAATAATCTCTGTAAATAGAAGTTGTGTGTCATTCTATCTGTTTAGAAAATGTTTGCAGGTCTTCTACCATACCTGCACACCAGTCAATCTGCCTGCCCTCCCACACTTCCTCAAAGAGCCAATACAACATGCTGGAGGAAAGACTTGACACCCCACTGCGGCCATGGCATGTCACCCCAGGATGGAACACCTGCTCCAAGTCCTACCAATGGACCAGTCAGAGTCTCTCTTTAGAAAGCTGAACTAACAGACACAAAGAGAAGCAGCAAAGGGAACCATGAAGCACCTGAGAAAAGGAGGGAAGCCTGTGGTTTCTGACAGCTTCCTCAGCTCTTGTTCCCAGGAGGCCTGGCTATATTTCATTTCCTACATCCAAGAGCTTGCCTCTTGCATTCTTACAATAAATCTCTTGCACTTTAAATGAGCTGAGTGAATTTCTAATCCTACAAAAATGCTAACCTCCATAAGGCATCTGCAAGGTACTGTTCTAGACATTGTGAGGAGGATTAGATGAATCTTACGTGGCTTTTGCTCTCGGGTCATCTGCAGTCTATAAGGAAAGACTGTAAATAACTACATACAAGGTATGAAGTGATCGTAGCTGTGAGAACAACACAGATAACAAGCAGTGTGCATGCAGAAGAAGAATACCAGCTGCCAGAGGAGGCATCTGAGCTGGGTTTCAACAAACAACGGGGTTTGGGCAGTGAAAAAGAGGTAGGTACAGAGACAGTGCCGACACTCCCCTGCCTAAGCTTTCAGTGAATTCCTATGGTGTAAGTTCTGTCTGGATGCCAAGACCACATATGCCTGGCCTGGCCCCTCTGTCTGGATCTCTTCCATCACTCAACACACACCTCACACCTGCACTGACTGCTGCTAAGCCCAGCTCCTCACTGTCATTGCCATCACCAAACTGCACTTTCTTGCCCTCTCCTATGCCACCCTCCAGTTTCCTCCCTTGTCCCCTCCTGACCCAGCCCAAGTCCCCTCTTCCTCTATACTCCTACTGTCTTTATGGTCACAGCACCCTGGAAAGGGAAGAGATGTCCCCGAGGCTATTCCTCCAGCTGCACACCTGGTAAGAGCCTAGGGCACCTCTGTACATGCACACTTGACTATTGCTTGCCTTTTCCAGTCTGCAGGGTTACGTCAGGACGCATCTGGACTCACCCCTGCCTTGTTTAACTCAGGCACGACACGCAATTGAGCAGAACATCAGTAGCTTGGTTGACTGTGCAGTTTCTTAAACCTGCATTATGGGTGTGCTGATATGTACAGTGTTCCCCTTGGATTTAAAGGTTTTTCTTTGTGAGTGCACCCAGACTTCCTGACACCAACAGTGACCTAGGTGTCAGGCCACTGTCACAGTCCCTGAGAACAGTCCCTGAGGGTCCTTCCCTTATCTATTGCTCCTCACGGTACTTGAAGAGGGTGTGCATCCCACACCTCTAGAGAGAAGAGGGCTCAGAGTCTGACCAACTTGGGTCTCCTGGAAAGAAGGAAGCCAGGCTGTGACACAGAGGAGAGAGCAAAGGAGTAATAAGAAGAGGAGTCACGAGGGCCAAGGAGGGCCATCATACAGGAAAAACAGCTCACAGTTCCTGGGTGTATACACAATGGTAACTGCTCTACACAAATACTTCATTCCCTTGTCCTGAGAGGACGACGGCATAGGCATTAGGTCACCCAGCTTAAAGATGAGGCCAAGGATGCCCAAAGATGAAGTGACATGCCCAAGGTAACATGGCCCCATGGTTAAGAGCACTAACGTCAGTGACACACAGCTAGTTCATATTTACTTGCTATGGGATTCACAGCTGTCAAGGAGCAGACTCGAGACACACACTGAGCACAGTCTGACCCCCAACTCGGTGTCCCACACCTCTAGAGAGAAGAGAGTTCAGAAACCCCATCTCTTTACTTCCCTTTTCGATAGGGCTTCACTCTCGCAAAAATGGCAACAAGGCTGGGCCTGAAGATTTCAGCTGACTCAAGTCCTGCTGACGAGTACCCTCGTGACCCCGGGTGTCCTGGCAAGACCCTTTCTCACTGTCACCCAGAGCCCCAGATGCGGGAAGGAACTACTTCTTCACAGCTTTCCAGCAGGTCTGGGCCTTGGCCCAGACCCACCAAGCACAGCACCACTAATCATAATAATTATGGTAATGAGAGGCATTACTGTAATTTTTAATTGTAATTTGTAGGCAATCATGCCTAGGGCTCTTGGCTGCTGTAACCAAATACATAATCACATAAAACACAGCAAGGCTGTTAAAAAAAAAAAAAAAAAAAAAAAGCCTACCCTACTCCAGTAAGCTCTGACACAATTCCATCCCTTTGTACTTTCCAGGGGTGGGGACAGTAAATTATTGAGGCTCTCAGAAGGGAGGAAGAATCTGCTCATCACAGCTATTGAGGAAAGACAAGAGGCGGTTGTCAGGGCTTGAAACTGCAAAGCAAGAGTGAAAACCACATTTCTGTACAACGATTATGTGCCCCAGGAAAGTCTCAATGGTAGTAGTGTCTATAAGACAACTTCATGGGAATTAAAGTCATAATATATCAAAAAACAAATGTGTACCCCAGGTTCCAAATCAGCTCAAGTGGATCTCGGGGTAATTGCAAGATACCCTCCTTGATGAGGAGACAGAGAGATGCCCATGGCCTACCAAGCAATAAGCCCCACTTCGATATGTTGTACTGACCCTTGCTGCCAACAATTCCAGACCTCTCTGGATCCAAGTTCCATTTCCTCCTACGTGCTGCTCCCAGTTTAAATAGGCTGGGCTGGCCCCACGTGCCCTGGGGAGTGGTTGTTTTACCTAAGAACTAGAGTGCCCCCTCCAGGTCTTCCTTGATGGCCTAGTGAACTACAAGAATCTTTCCAGTCTAGTTCTGCCTCCACCCAAGGGGCGGCCCCACAGGAAAGGGCAGTTTGTGTTCCTGTTCTCCCAGACCACTCCCTCTCAGCTCCTGCTCACACTCTCAGGGATGTGTGACTCAGGACCCCATCCTGGTGGATCCCCCAGGCCCCACAGAAGCAGTGATAAATCAAGCAGTTTCTGCAGCAGGATCCTTGTCCTGCTGGCCTGCGATCCAGTGGGAATGCCAAGGGTGTGCACACCCAACAAAAGCGGAAGTGGCTGCTCAAATGGACTGAGACATGGTGATTTGGTCTCTTTTTAAATACACATGGCCATGATGCTTTAGAAATGTTAGCTACCACGGGATGGTTGTTCCAAGTTATTCCAGTTTTCTAGGAGCGCGTGCGTGCGTGCGTGCTTGCGTGTGTGTGCTTATGGTCCAATAACTGTGGCTCAGAGCAATTTTGTTACCCCAGTGCTCGGGAGGGGGCGGGGAGAAGAAAATGAGAGAACTATTTGTTCTTTCCTTCACAAATCCCTTTGGTGAGAATACTGAAAACACCACTCTGCATGATATCTCTACAGCAGCTGTCCGCAGCCTTCTTAGCACTAAGAATGACTTTTGTGAAAGACAGTTTTTCTGTGGACCAGGGCTCAGGTGTGGGGGATGGTTTCAGGATTAGATTTTTATGAGGAGTACATAACTTAGATCCCTCTAATGCAGGAGGCAGAGCTCAGGTAATGTGAGCAATGGGAGAGGGGCTATAAATGCAGATTGAGCATCACCTACTCACCTGCTGCTCACCTCCTGCTGTGCAAACAGGTTCCTCACAGGCCACAGACTGGGACAGGTCTGTGGCCCAGGGCTTGGGGCTTGGGGACCCTGGCTCTACCATCTATGCCCGCTGTGTCCTGAAAACAGCACTGAACCTAGAGTCAGGAGGCCAGGTTTCAGCCCACATTTACCACCAGTTCACTCTCTGACTATGATGGCCATGCCACCACTCTGCGTCTTAGAGTGCACGGTATCTATGATTTTACACAACTAAGGAAGTGTGAGCAGGGTGCCTTATGAGTGTGCTAGGGATATGCAAAACATGCACTGGTTCAAATTCTGAATAAATCATACATGAGGTCAGTATGGGGTTCACAGTACTATAGCTAGGAAACAATAGATAAGGCTATGAAGAGTATTCCTATTTCTATTTGCTCATATGAGTAAGAACAGCAAGGTATTTCCCTAAAAAATACTTCTTGAGATACAAAGAAAACATATTGAAGTAAGTCAAATGAAGGCTATGAGCTTTAGAGCTTGGTCCTGTACCCACTTCAAGGTAGCCCCACATAATCAAGGCCCATGATGACCACTTACCCCACAGAGCCATGAAGATGGAGAAGAAGACAGTGGCAGGGTTGTCAAACAGGTGACTGGCCCGTGCGGTCCCACAGGCTGAGCTGAGATTCCAGTAGTCGCAGGACTTGTCACAAAGGGGACACATGGTGAAGGCATTCTGCTGGTCACACATCTCTTTGCTGAAGTACACAGAGGCAGCTAGGTTAGGGAGAGCTCAAGCAGGGCCCATTCCAGGAAAATCACCCCTAAACAGCTCCCATTTCCAATTACATGGTTGAGTTTATCAACTCCATAAATAAGGAATGTCAGAGAGGTTGGGTTTGGATTCTTCACCTTGAGACCGTTAAAGATGAATGGACCATGATCTGAGATATGGAGCTACCCATCACTAGGAGCGTCTCCAAAAGTCAGTGACGATCTGTCAGAAACATTGTGCATAAAGGATACCTTAGGAAGTCCCTTCGAAATGTTTCATCTATGAGACTGGTGGGAAGCATCAACAACTATGAATAAATCACCAGCCATAGGACTTTATCATCTATTCTTCAACCACAAGCTATCTCCTCAAACCCTACTTACTGGCTGTCTCACAAATGTGTGACACTAGTCACAAGTAGAAAGAAACATGAGTGTATGGCTGGACCAGCACACTAGCAGGAGATGCCATTTGAGGAAGAATGCAGTAGAGCTGGGTTGGTAGAGCTGGGTTGGAAGCCCGCCCTTTTCTAAGAACATGAGTTGTATGGCCATTCGTTGAATGGACATTAATAACCTCAGTCTAATAAGAATTACCATGACCATGAAATGAGATTAGGGAAAGTGGAAGAATATGGTAAGTTCTTCCAAGGTCTAGATTTTCTGATGTTTGGACAGAGAGCATGAGCCAAATAATTCCAATTGTCTATATTCTAACTATTCCATGTACAATTCTATTTAATTGACTCATGGGTGTATTTAAAATTCCATTCATTTATTAAGCGATTTGCTGGATCCAATAAATTCCAGCTCCTACAAATGCTTACATAGAAGACTTAAAGAATTATCAGCCTGAATGGCTTCCCCAATTCTCCTCCACACCACATACTACTGGTAGGAAACAATGAATTCACCGCTCTGGTGTGCAACCTTTTCGCACGGAAGTAGGTGGATGGTTTGAAGGGGGAAAGGCAGAGATTTCAAGAATTCATGCAAAGGAGGCACTGCCTGCTCTCATAGAGCAGTTGGAGCCTCCAGACTGGAGAGGGAGGCGGGGGCTCTTGTGCTCAGAACCACAGCTGTGTTTCATGCAGGGCCGGGCAGCAGAGGGCGCCGCGGAGCGTGGCGACAAGTGGGAGGCCACTGCCTGGGGAAGGGAGGCCTACCCTGAGCCTAGAGACCCGCGAAGCCTAGAGTGCCTGCGCCTACTACCCCCTCATTAAGGAGTTGAAGAGTGGGAGATTTACTGAGGGCTGTCACTTTTTGTCAAGTCCCAGCTTTTAGACTTCTGTTTTTAATGAGCTATGAAGTCCCCGGCAGCGAAAGGCCTTCTGTGTGAGAGAATGGAAACTCTAGCTCTCGCAGGATAGATCCTTAGTTCCTCCACTGACAGGCTGCTAAGCTCTCCATTGGCAAATGTCAATCAAAATGACTTGTTCCCATCGCAAATATTAACTGGTGATATCGTAGTACAGATTCGGCTGTGCAGTTTTACCTGGGCACGTTCTCGCTGCTAACTGGAGAGCAAAGGTTAGTTTAAATCTTCTCAGTCAGACAAGTGTCCACTCTGACTGAAGTGAGAGGACTCGCTGCATTCCGAGAGTGTCCTCCCAAAAAAACAGATTTCACAGAAAATTGTTCGTGTAAATCCCACGGAAGAGCCTTGCCTTTATGCCATGTCTGAGAATATATGAATTTCTCAGTGCAGCTCTTCAAGTAACTGTGTGAGGGACTTCAGTTGTTCAGAGTTTGTTTTGCTTTGTTTTCTTTTCGTTTCGTCTCGTTTTGTTGTTTTTAAAAGCATAGACTAGGGGAAAGAGAGAATCCGATTCAATCTAACCCTAATTAATAAGTTTAGTCAGTGTGAAAAAGTCAGGCATGAAAAAAGTAATAGCAAACAACCTGGTACAAAGCATTTTAAGACATTCATGCTGGGTAAATTATTTTTTTTACGTTAGAACACAGGCATCTATCAATCATTTCCACCAAACGGCAGTCATAAGCGTGGATTCTCCTAGACTCTTTTACATTTAAAGATGCTTGTGATGTATTGCGGTTTTTTGATGTAAGCAATCTTAACAGCATTCTGGAGAAATTCTATCTCAGAATGATATAAAATGATTCTTTTGTTCTGGGAGAGGCCACCTCTGGGCAAACTGAAAAACAGGAAGATGACCTAGAGCTGAAATCATGTCTGAGTTACTCACTGGCTGCATTAAAATATCCATATTTCTAGTGAAAAATAACTGTGGCTATAAACTGAATCATGTATTTTTCTTCAATCATCCTCTCTAGAAAGCATAAGAAGGTTGATCAATAGTTTGACAATCAGTTGAACCAAGACCCAAAAGCAAGTGGAGTTCTTTTATTGAAGTACTGAGGATTGAACCCAGGGCCATTGCACGGAGCTATATCACTAATTCTTATTTACATTTTATTTTGAGGCAAGGTCTCACTAAATCTCTAAATTGCCCAGGTTGGGCTCAACCTTGCAATCCTCCTGCCTCAGCCTCCCATAGTATTGGCATTACAGGTATATGCCACCATGTTCAGCATCAAGTAGGGTTCTTAAGGGTAAACCACAGCTCACAAGTTGGATGAGGCAGAACTGGGGGTGACACAAAGGGGGAAGACACAAAAAGGCAATTATTCAGGAAATTCAGACAAAATATCTGGTATTAAGGTCTCAGACCTACAATAACCAACTGTTTTTTTTCCAATATGGTTTAGATTAATCAGTGTTTTTTTAAAATGTTACATTGTTCCCTACCCATGTAAGTAAGTGCTTAACACATGAAACCAATTCCTTGATAACTAAAGTTCTATAGGTGTATCCTGCACACACAAAATTATTATTTACAAGCTTATGCATATATCTCTTATATCAAAGCTACTGAGGAAGAAAGGGTACCATTTAATGTTTTGCATAGTCAATGTAATTTTTCTGGTTTTGAAACTAAACAATGATTATGTAAGATATAAGCACTGGAGTAGGGATACACAGAGCCCCTCTGTACTTTGCAACTTCCTATGAATCTATCATTTTTTCAAAATGAAAAAGTTTTAAGCTGGCATGGTGGTGCACACCTGTAATCCCAGCACTCAGGAGGCTGAGGCAGGAGGATCACTGTGAGTTCGAGGCCAGCATAGGCTACAAAGTAAGATCGAGGTCAGCCTGAACTGCATAATGAAACCCCATCTCAAAAAGACAGAAAAAAATGTTTTAAAAATTGATCCATAGATAGCAAATTCCAGGCTTAATGACAAAATTAGCAACCTCTAAAATAATCCACAAAATAATGCAAGTTTTTAATCACACATAAGAGCAGATAGGCAGAGACCCTTACAGAGTATGAATCTCTTTAGATTCAATACTGGGATTTACAGAATAGTCCTTTGTTGGTAAGAAATGATATTTTGTGTGTTTCTGTCAGGCCCATAAAACTTGGACTTTTGATAGATATATTAAAGAGCAGTTCTTCATTTTTTAAAAATTATCTACATAAGATGTTTTAATTTTTCTATTATTTACTTCCTGACTTGCCAGATTATAAACCTGAAAACCAACAGCCAAAACTTCAAATTTACATCAATTAGTTTCAAATTTGTTTTACCAAGATTTATAGTTCAAATTTTTTGTATCAGAGCCTCTTTAATAAATGGTGCTGGAAAAACTGGCTCTCTACATGCCAAAAACTAAAACTAGACCCATATTTATCACCATACACTAAACTAATTCAAAATGGATCAAAGATCTAAATATTAAAACAGAAACACCCAATCTACTGGAAGAGAAAGTAGGTAGAAATCTTGAAGACATAGGTGTAGGCAGAGACTTCACGAACAAAACCCAAGCTGCATGGGAAATACTCCAAAGAATCAACCGGGGTCTCATCTTATTAAAATGTTTTTGCACATCAAAAGAAATCACCAACAGAGTGAAAAGACAACCCACAGAGTGGAAAAAAATTTAGCCAGTCGTACCTCAGACAAAGGTCTTATATCTAGAACATATAAAGAATTGAAAAACTCAGACCCCCAAATTCAAGACCCAATCCAAAAATGGGCATCTGAGATGAATACACACTTCTCAGATGAAGAAATACAAATGGCATATAATATATGAAAAATGTTCAACATCATTGGTCATTCAAGAGATGCAAATCAAAACAACACTGAGATTCCATCTCATTCCAGAAAGAAGGGCTATTTTCAAGAAATCAACCAATAACAAATGCTAGAGGGGCTGTGGGGAAAAAGGAACCCTTCTCCACTGTTGGTGGGAGTGTTGACTGGTGCAACCACTGTGGAAATCAGTATGAAGAGTCCTTAAAAAGCTAGGATTAGAGGTCCCATTCAACCCAGCTATTCCCCTTCTGGTATCTCCCCAGAAGAATTAAAAACCTCATACCACAGCGATATATATGCACCCATGTTTATAGCAGCACAATTCATAATAGCTAAATCTTGGAAGCAACCCAAATGCCCATCAACTGAGGAATGGATGAAAAAGATATGGTATTTTTATACAATGGAATGCTACTCAGCCATAAAGAAGGATAAACGAGATTTTTATCGGTGAATGGATGCACCTTGAGACCATATTATAAGTGAAATAAATCAGACTCACATGTGTACACATCATATTGTCTTCCTGGTATGAGAAATTGAAAGAGTAAATAAGTTCTAGAATGTACAATAGATTTTGTGAAATGGGAAGTAATTGTTTAAAAGAAAAAAGGAACTAAGAGGGGGGAAAGGGGAAAGGAAAGAAGGGAAAAGGAAGAAAAATGCAAGGTGGCCATACTATTAGTGTCTCTTAGTTCATTGAAAAGGAAGGTTCGTGCTAATATCAATTGGAGAATTTCTTATGCCCATATCTTGTATTCTGAGTAACTACTTCGAAGATGACAACATGCAATGTATTAACTATTGTTATTCTCCTGTTGTTATGAAATTCTGTTTTACTTTTTCAAAAAAAATTTTTTTTAAATTTTGTATCATGGGCCGGTGAGATGGCTCAGCGGCGTAAGCGCCTGCCTGGCAAGTGTGAGGGCCCGAGTTCGACTCCTGGAACCCACATACAAAAAAAGGGCTGGTGATATCACTCAGCGGCATGGGCACCTGCTGGCGCACGAGGTCCTGAGGTCGACCCCCAGTACCCACAAAAAAAAAAAAAATTTTGTATCAGATGTCAGCTTGTGAATACACATATACCCTCACCTCACAAACATACTATAAACTGAAATGCATCCCATTAAACATTCCTCCTTCCTCCTTTTAATGAATTCTGATGTTTTATTTCATCCTACCCTATCATATTCCAGTTCATTAAAAAAAATTACTGAATTGATTCCCCAACCTTCCAGTGGGTTTCTATCCATAGGTGGAGAACGTGACCTTCTCTGACAATGTGACATGTCTGGGATAATGACAATTGCTTCTTCAATCTATGTTTCCCTCCACACATCTGAGTTTGTGGGAATGTGTGGTGTGCGTGCCTCTGTGTAGACAGACAACTGGGTAGCATGTGCAAAACATGGCCATTTCCAGGCACAGTGGTTACTGCCACATACATTCCCACATGGGCAGCAGGAGGGCACAGTCCTAAATCCCGATGTGAACTAGCACATGAACATCTCCATCTAAGGGGCTCTGGGAATGAACCCAGGGCCTTCACACTGGGCTATATCCCCAGCCCCCTTTTTAAAATTTTGAGACAGGGTTTCCCTAAATTGCCCAGATTGGACTCAAACTTTTAATCCTCCTGCCTCAGCCTCCTAGGGTCCTGGGAAGATGGTGTGCACCAGTATGGCCAGCTGAGTTTTCCTATTTTGATCAACCTGAGGTCAGATTTCTAGGGATCACAACTAAAGAAGGAAAACACAGGAGCTATGTTTTCTGAGAATGTACCCAAGCAAGCCCAGGTCAAGCTACTGGATGGCCAGTAAGGATTTGTACATCTGAAGACCTCACTGCTATTTGGAAAAGGCAAAGGCTTCAGAGCATGAGACAGCAGAGATCACTTAACTCTCAGCCCTGACAAACGTAAGCTGTTGGACATGGCCATGAGCCCTCCATCTCTAGGCAGAAATAATAATACTTATCCTATAGAGTTCACAATGCTGATCTCTTATAAGCTCAAAGAAACCAATACATGAAAACCAGCTAGCACCATGCCTGGCACAAGATAGGCACTTGATAGTATTAATTCTTCTCTCATGCTAGATGGGCTGGAAAGGGCAGAACCCTAGTAACCAATCTCTTGTGCCTAAGCTCCAGAATTCCCAATCCAGAACACATGATGCACAAGTGAAGTAATGAGATACACCAAAATATCCAAGCTTTACTCTACATAGTAACAGTGTCATCTCCAGCTTATATGATTTGCATGACCATTTCTGTAGAGTAAACTTGGCAAGAAGTGCCACCTGCCTCCTGCCCACTAATGGATAACTTTTCCTCAACAAATACAGCTCTTGGCCTTTTCTTCAGGATGGCCATTGCATCACCACTGCACTCCTCCATCCATAGTGGACACCCACCCTCTCACAACTATCCTCCTCCATCCATAGTGGGCACCTACAGTCTCGCCACCACCCTCCTCCAACCATAATGGACACCCATAGTCTTTCCAATATCCTTATCTACCTGGTCACTGAAGCACTATCATGCTGTGACAGACTGATTGTGCCCCTCTGCCATGATCATTGGTCCAGGACATCCATCTATGTCAAACTGAGCCAATGGGACATTTCTCCTTGAGACCAGTTGAGTGGAAAACTCTGGGATGTCCCGTGCATAAGCTACCAACCACAGTGTTTACAGCCAAATGGAGAAGATTGAGACCAGAGACCAGAGGTAAAGAGAAGCCCCTATTCCAGTGTTCCTCAGGCCAACCACGTGACTGCACTGGGCACCCTGGGAAACCCGTCCAACAAAATTCTTTGCTCCATCTAGCTAAAGTTGCATTTCTATACCTTGCAACCAAAAGAGTATTAAAATACACTAACCACCAACAGTTGGCAGGGACAGTTACGAAGATAGCAAGAGGTTTCAATTCTAAATATTAGCTAAGCATCTTTTTGCCCCTTGTACTCTTTCCATATATTTTGATTCATGCAGTAATCATTTACTAATTCTCTGCTCTGTGCCAGACACTGCCTCCTTTAATCCCTGGAACACCATGAGGTAGGCATTATTATTCCCACTTTGTAGCCAGGAAACTAAGACTCAGGGAGTGAATCGTCCAGTCACACAGCTGATGTGTAATGTCATCTGTGCAAAAGGATGCTATTTGTAAGGGCTTGTTTTCTCTGCAGGCTCTCTCTCCCATAAGGGTTGGCCTTTGTTCTGTCTCTGGGCTTGCCAAAAACTCCACCATGGGGCCTACCACTTTCCACAGTTTCTGACTTCCCCAGCCACAGACTGAGCCCTTCTCTGATTCAGAGCTACCTGCTTCTCACAGCATCTTATTGCAACAGTGTTGGACCACATTGCCATTTGATTTCTCCCCAAAGCCATTCTGTATACCCTATCTAGGTTTTTATTAAAAAAAAAAAAAAGAGAGAGAGAGAGAAATGTTACAAAGTAAGGGAAAAAGGCACTTCTTTGGCATGATTTTTTTTAACAGGTTTTATCACCTGCCCACATCAGACTCCAGCTCTGGGGAAAAGCCTGACTAGGAAAGGAAGTGAACCACACCCAGTACAGCTGTGAAGCCACTCCTAGAATCTGTAGTTCCCAGATCCATCTCTGGAGGGAAGTCATGCGTTGTCCATCAGCTGATGAATGGCTATTGAAAATGTGGCATTTATGCACAATACAGCACTACTCTCCCATAACCAAAGATAAATTTGAGCCATTTGTAAGAAAATGGGTGCACCTTGACATCATAATATTAAGTGAAATAAGTGACATGCAAGCTTTAATATCACAAGGTTTTTCTTACAAGAGAAACCCAAAGTATAAATAATGTTAAGAGCCAAATAATAGATAGATAATAGAAAACAAGGAGACAGAACTTTTGCAAGTGGAAAGCAGACCAAGAGGTGGGGTGTGGGTGTGGAAGTAAAAAGAATTAAGATGTGTTATGCACATGTGCCAATTCCCCGGGATGAATGTGATCACGAGGTACTGCAAATGTGTACTAAAAACAGTTTTTTTAAAAAAAGAGAAGGAGGAAATGGGGTAAGGTCTTTGGAAGGAGACACGTAAGATGGACTTGTAACTGGGACAAAACTCCGAATATTAACGTTCAGGAACATAGGCTTTTCCTCTAAACTGACTTACCTGGGAATATCCTCTTCGATGGTTGCACATCCGTACAGAAACACAATGACCCCGATTACAGAAGATGGGATGAGAAATGACGTATATAATCCCAGCCAGGCAAAGTACAGTCCAATTTTTTCTCCAAAATACTTTCTGAAGAAGAAAAATCAAACACATATTAAGAACGTTATATCCTTTCCTTATTTCTGCTTGCCCCATGCCTAAAAAGGGGTGAGGATCTTCATCCTTTCTTGCAGTTAATACAGAGGGTGGGAGTTAGGTGGGGGACAGGGGCTCAGCACAAAGAACCAACAAATGGTGTTTTCTGAAGTGAAGTGCACTGCACTGGAAGCACATACGCACACCTGTCTCGTGTTCCTGTGAAACAGGAACACAGCCCTCAGAGCAAACTAAAAATATAACATAAGTGCTGGCATCTTTACCAAACATGAATAATGCATTCCTATTTCATGGGTGCCACAGAAAAGAAAGCTGATTTACCGAGGTCAACTGATGTACAAAAAGCTGGACTTCTTTAGCTTCTAGTACTTGATGAGTTTGGAGAGAAGTAAATAGCCACGAGAACACCACCCCAACCAGGCCGTAAACATATCCATCGCTTCCAAGTTTTCTTCTCCAGCTCCTTTTTTAAAATTTTATTTTTGCATTTTAACATAAGATCTGCCCTCTTGGCAATTTTAATTATATAATACAATATTGTTAGCTACAGGATCTATGTTGTATATAGAACTCCAGATCTTGCACGTCTTGCATAACTAAAACTTTACATCCTTGGACTGACAACGTCTCAGTTCCCCCTCCTTGAAACCCATGGTAACCACGATTCTGCTCTCTGGTTCTATGTTTTGATAATTTTTAATTCCTCATAAAGGTAATATCACGCAGTATTTGTCCCCTGTGCCTGGCTTATTTCACCTAGTGTAACGTCCTCTAGGCCCATCCATATTGTCACAAATGGCAGGACTTCCTTTTCTTGTAAGGCTAAATAGTATCTCATTGTATGCGCATACCACATTTTGTTTATCCGTGTATCTATTTGGACACTTGGGTTGCTTCTACGCCTTTGGCAGTGTGAATGAGGCTACACACATGGGAGAGCACGGATCTCTTCAATATTCTGACTTCAGTTTCTTTAGATATGTATCAGGAAGTGGGATTGCTGGTTCCAACTGACAATTGTTTTCCTTTGGTTTTAGATAACAGCTATTTAAACAAGTGTGCAATGACCTTTTATTGTGGTTTTGCTTGGTGTATCTCTGATGACTGGTGATGTTTAACACCTTTTCATATACTTGGCCATTTGTATGTCTTCTTTGGAGACATGTCTGATGAAGACCACTATGAAGCGACTCTGAGCAAGATTTAAAATTAATCAATCGGCTTTCTATATTTACTTATGGGTCTGTCACAGGCCTAGGCAACTTGCTCAAAGAGCAGTGGCTGGTATGCAGTAAGTGCAGCTCTCCATGCCAACTGTCACAGTAGAGGCCTGTATTGGCCCATGACACTGTTACATCTCGGAGGGCAAGATAAAGCCACAGCTGAGGACGCCTGGCTGTCCCTCCAATTCTTAAGATAAGACTGCAGCTGCAGCCATTTGGGTCTTTCTGTAAATGTCATCCTTAGAAATAGGACAGTTCTCTTAACTGGCAAAATTTACTGCTTGAAGTCTTTGATCTAAGCTTCCCAAGGTCCTGCTCAGTTTCCCGCCTTACCTCAGCTATCCCGTTCCTTCGTTTGAAAACCTAATAAATATTGGATGTCCAGAGAAGTCTTTGTCTTAGTTCCTAGAGAGTTTTGACCTTCCTGGACTTCCCCAAAACACATTACATTGACTCTTTTATTTAAGCCTTCACTATAACTCGTTTTGGGAGATTGGGGGCTAGGCCAAGTCCCTGATACATGTCTACTCAGGCCCTTTGCCAATTTTTTAATCGGGTTGATTTTTGTGGGTTTTGTTGTTCTTGTCGCATTTACTATTGAGTTGCAGGAGTTTCTTATATTTTTGAATATGAATCTTTTGCTAGATATATGATTTATATGTATTTTCTTCCATTTGTTAGATTGTTAGTTGTTTTCTTTGCTGTGAAGAATGTAGTTTTTCAGTATAAATCCCACTTGTCTATTTTTACTTTTGTTGTCTATGCATGTCATGTCACATCCAAAAATCACTGCAAAATCCAATATTCACTCCCTTTTTCTCCATGTTTTCTTCTAAGGGTTCTATCCTCAATTTCATTTATTTCTGCCTCTTTCAGGTTTTACATTTAAGTCTCTAATCCATTTGGAGGTGGTTTTTTTCTGTGGTGTAAGATTAGGGTTCAATATTATTCTTTTGCATATGGATATCTACTTTTTCCAGCATCACTTATGGAACAGTAAGTACTACAGACATTTAAACAATATTAATTCATCCAATCCATGAACATATGATGTTCTTCCATTTATTTGTGTCTACTTTCATTAAAATTTTACAGTTTTCATGCATAAGTCTTTCACTTGTTTAAGTTTATTCCTAGATATTTTATTCTTTTTGATGCCACTATAAATGAGACTTTTAAAATTAATTTTTTCATATATGTCATTGGTGTACAGAAATGCAACTAATTTCTGTATGTTGATGTTTGTATCTTAAAACTACTGGAATTGTTTTTGTTCTAACAAAAATTTTTGGTGGAAACAAGGATTTTCAATACTCGAGATCAGGTCATCTGAAACTTTATTTCTTTCCTCCAATTTGGATGCCACCTCATTTTTTTTTTTTCTAATTGCTCTAGCTAGGATTTCTAGTGCTATGTTGACCAGGAGATGCAAAAGTGAACATCTTTACCTTATTCTAGATTTTAGAAAGAAAACTTTCAGTTTTTTAGTATTGAATGTGATGTCCTTTGAATTTCATAAATAGTTTTTATTGTACTGTGATAAGTTCTCTATATATCTAATTTGTTGATATTTTTATCATGAAACTGTTAAATTTTGTCACAAGTTTTTCTGCTTCCATTGAGATGATCGTGTAATGTTTTTAATCTTTATTTTTTTAATGTGGTGCATTACATGGATTGATCTATATATGTTGAACTATTCTCACAATGTAGAATAAAATCCTACCTGGTCATAGTATATGATCCTTTTAGTGCTGTTGAACTTGGGTTGGTAGTATTTTGTTAAAGATTTTTGGAACTACGTTTACCAAAAACATTGGCCTTTATATTTCTTTCTTTGTGGTATCTTCGTCTGACTTTGGTAAAAGAGTAATGCTGGCCTTCAGAAGAATTTGAAAGTTTTCTCTTTTTCTATTTTTTAAAAAAGCTTAAGAAGACTTGGTTTTAATTCTTCTTTGAATATCTGGAATAATTGATCCATGAAACTATCTGCTGTGGGCTTTTCTTTATTGGGAGTTTTTTGTTACCCCTTCAGTCTCCTTATTCATTATTGCTCTGTTCAAATTTTACATTTCTTCTTGATTCACTCTTTATATGTTGCATGTTTCTAGGCTTTTATCTATTTTTTCTAGATTTTCAATTTATTTGTATTTATTCATTATAATCCCTTAGGATCCTCTTTATTCCTATGACATCGGTTGTTTCATTTATGACTTTATTTATTTGAGTCTTCTCTTTTTATTAGCTAATCAAGCTACGGACTTGTTCTGTTATTTATCTTGAAAACAAGCTTAGGGTTTTTTTTGATTCTTCGAATTGTTTTTCTATCCTCAATTTCATTTATTTCTGCCCTAGTTTTTATTATGTCTTTTCTTCTGCTAAATTTGGACTTATTTCTCTTCTCTATCTAGTTCCCTGTGATACAGAGGTATGTTGTTTACTTGAAATCTTTCTTCTTTTTGAATGTAGGTGTTTATCACTATAAAGTTCTCTCTTAGCATGGTTCTTGTTGCATCTTATAAATTTTGATGTGTTGTGCTTTTATTTGCACATGTCTTGAGATATTTCCAAATTTCCCTTTGATCTATTCTTTGAAGCAGAGATAGTATTGTTGGTTGGTGGTTCTGTAGTACTTCCAATATTCCACCCTGCCTTCTCCTGGATTCCAAGGTGTCTGCTGAGAAAGCCACCTCGTAAGCGTCCCCTTATACAGAGTCCATCCAGAAAATGCACACGCACTTCAGGAAAAGAAAAACTTCCATAAATAGTTTAATACTAAATTTATTGAGACATCATGAGATTAATACAAGTTACCTTTGGCCTCTACAATACAAGAGGTTCTCAAAGTGGTGGCCATTTAGCTTCCAGACATGTATTAGTATGGCAAACTGCTGCTTGGGTAACCTTGGTCATCGAGATTGCTGCGAATGCATTTTCAATTTCTTCTCTAAGCACTGGCAGTGTAGAGGGTTTTCTGTGATATATGACATCCTCTAGGGTCCCCCATACAAAGGTAAAACTATCTGTTGAAAAAACATCATACTATTTTTCTTTTCCTGAGTGCGTATACATTTTTTTTTTTTTGCCAGACTCTGTATGTGACAGATAAATCACACTTTTCCTACTACTTTTGAAATTCTTTCCTTGACTTTAGAAAACTTAGTTGTAAGGCAGCTTGGTGTTAATTTATTTGGGGTCAATTTATTTGGGTCCCCTGGGACTTAATGAATCAAGATGTACATTTCCTTCCTGTGATTTTGATATTTTTCAGCCATTATTTCTTTAAGTAAGACTTTTATACTGTCTCTTCCTTCTAAAATTCTCATGATGCATATATTTGTTCACTTGATGATGTCGCATAAATCCCTTAGGCTCTCCCTATTCTTTTTTCTTCCTTCTGTCCTTCCTTTTTGCTTGTTTGCTTTTTTAGTTTTTGTTTTGTTTTGTGTTTTGGTTTTTGTTCCTCTGAATGGGCAATTTCAAATGACTTGTCTTTGAGTTCATTAATTCTTCTGCTTGTCTGATCAACTATTGAAGCTCTCTATTGAATTTTTTTCAGCTCTATCATTATATTCCAAGATTTCAGTTTAGTTCTTTTTATGATTTCTATTTCTCTGTTGAATTTCTCACTTTATTTACATGTTAGACTCCTGGTTTTGATTTCAATTTTAAGTTGTCCATCTGTGTTTCTCATTAAGTTCATAGAGACTTTTTAGGATTATTGTTTTTAATTATTTATCAAGCAGATTGTGTATCTCAATTTCTTTAGAGTCACTTACTGGTTCCTTTGGTAACATTATGTTTGTATGTTCCTGGTAGCCTTGAGTTGCAGTCCATGCATATGAGAAAATGTCACTTCTTCCACTTCTCACTGATTAGTTTCATCTGGTAAAGATCCCCATCAACTAGGCTGGTAAGAGATTAGGGTTGGTTTGGCTGCCAGAGTTTCTAGATGAGCCAGGCAGCAGTCTACGGCCAGACCTAAGACGAGGTCTGAAGATGAATCTACTGCCCTGGGCCGAGGGTACACCTACTATGAGAGTCTATGCACTGGTAGGCCTGCTGCCGTGGTCCAGGAGTGGGTTGGGCTACTATTCTACAAATGACCAGGCCTGATGCTGAGATCCCGATGCAGGTGGAACTGCTTATGGGTTCCATGGACAGATGATGGCTTGTAGGCCTGTAGGTCAGTGGTTGGAACTTTCACGGGAACCCCCAGTCTATGGCAGTGGGCACGCCACCAGAGCCATCAGTGAGGAGGGCTGCTGTAAGGTAAGTACACACTTACCATAAGCAGGGCTACTCTGGATCTGTGAGCAGAAAGAAAACTATGTCTGAATCTATAGTTGGGTGAGGCTGCTTCCAGGTCCAAGACTGCTAAGTCTTCTACCAGGGGCACAGGCCTGTGAGCTACTACTGAAGGACATAAGCCCGCCTTTTCAATGCAAGGTGTTCAGCCTGGGTCTTTACCAGGTTGCTGCAACCCATTACCTAAACAAAGACACATTTTTGGTGGATGGTTATTAAATCAGTGTTTTATGAAAAGGAGAGAGCTGGGCGCCTTTTATTCTGCTATCTTACTGAGGTCACTTTGTTTATTTCTATCTACATCTTAAAATTCTTTACTTTGTTAATGAATTATAAGATAAAGGGATTTCTTTTAAAAAGAAAACTTACCTATCTACACCATTTTCATCCCCAGTTTATAGTTAGAAAATTATTACACAAAGTCCCTAAGAAGCAATTTCCCTTTAGATAATATTGATTATAGTTCTCTAATATATTTCATTTCTCAAGAGCCTGTGACAAAACTCAGGTGAAAATGGGATGGAAGAAATATCAAGTAAGAAGAACAACAAACAGAATTTATTAACCCACTCTCAGGGGTTGGCTTCCACTTAAGACTTAGACAATTGCAAGAGACTGCAATTCTGTCACAAGAAAAATCTAGATAATCTGAAATCATTACTTTTCTTGAGCCCATTAGTTGGAGTTGAAAGCAACTGGGTGAAATGATTTTTTTTTAATGACAACCTATCCAAGAAAATATGAGATATGTGAAGAGTTTTATATTTGACTGAGCTTGGGAAAACACAACAATCACCAGAACAGTAAAAAAAAAAAAAAAATTGCCATTTAAAAAAGAGTTCTGAAAGATGGAGCACAAATGGGCATGACCGAAGCAGTTTGCACCCATGCACAAGACTGCTACCTGGTGCTCATGAGGAAGATAACAGGAGAACAGGGAGGAGACCAAAGAGAAAGTCCCCTTCGCTGCACAGAGGCACGGAAGCTCATCCACTTCCCAGGCAAGGCCATCTCTTCTTCAATTCAGAAGTCTTCAACAACTAAGGAAAGGGACTTGACCTTAGGCTCTAGGCAAAGATTCACTGCTGTGATAAACCGCTTCTGAAGCCAGGGGCTGGGGGTGGGGTGCATTCAAAGCCAATTGTCCTCATGGAAGGCAGGATTCTATCTTGGGCACTGGATCCTGCACGATTACAAATTACAAGTCATTTACCACTGAGGAGGGGCAGGAAACTCTCCCACCAAGAATCCTCACAAATAAAAGACAAGAGTTGACTGTGAGGATTAGGAGAAGGACAGAAATGCTGTCAGTACACAAAGTCTGCTGAGGACTGAGGACAGGCTAGCGAGCCAGGCCTCCCATTTCCCCACCAGTGCAACCCCACGCAGAAGTTAGCCCTGAGTAACAAAAGCTAACAATGTCTGCTACTGGGGGAGGGTGGGCACCTCAAGAGAGAGCTCTCTGTGGCACAGGCTTTCTGAAAGAACTGCTGAAAACTGAGTGTGTAATGGGAACACTGAGACCAAATTGTCAGAATGCCAGAGCCTGCGCAAAGCATAAAGTAGTAGTAGCCATCACGGAAGGAGTGAGAAGTAATGGTGTACTGAAGGTGACTCTGGTGGTGACAGAATTCAAACCCTCCACTAGACTGACTCAGAGCTCCTTCCTAATGGCCTGAGGGGAAAAACATGGTTATTTCCTGGTGTAAATGCTGTGTATCTCAGTTTCCACTGACCCCTTCATACACAATGACTGGTATCCAGTAGAAACACTAAAAGACACATTAATAAAAACCCATTGTTAAGAGATAAGGTATCAACAAAACCTTATTCAAAACCTATACAAAAAATTCCTTTGCATGTTAAAATGACCAGATAAGGAATTTAAAAATAACTATAATAGGGTCGGTGAGATAGCTCAGCGGCATAAGCACCTGCCTGGCAAGCATGAGGTCCTGAGTTTGACTCCTGGAACCCACATACGGAAAAAGGGCCGGTGATATCGCTCAGCGGCACGGGCGCCTGCTGGTGCACGAGGTCCTGAGTTCGACCCCTGGTACCCACACAAAAAAAAACAAAACTATAATTAATATGTTAAAGAAGAATGTACTACAAAAGATTGAATCTACTACAAAAGAGAAAAAGAGTAAAGAATGAAAATAATCTAGCAATCAAAAGCTGTATCAAAAGGTCTGTTGTATATGTAATTTGCCCCAGAAAGATAACTGAAAGAGGAAAGCAGAAATATTTGAATGTATTATGGCTAAGAATTTTCTAAAAGTAACGAAGCATGACGTAGTACCAGTCATCACTGAAGGAGAGCTCAAACCAAAGAAGTTCAGGAATCCCAATATAGTAAGTACAGAAACAAAAATAGAAATCCATTTACCTCCATACTTATAGTCAGATTAATGAAAACCAGAGGTAGAAAAAGAAAAATCTTTAAACAAGCTGAGTGAGGGGTATATTAGATTCAGAGGAACAAAGATTTTTTAGCCAATTCCTTGGCAGAAACTACATAAGATGGAAGCTAACAGAGTTACAAATTTACAGCATGGGAAGATGACAAAACGGTTAATCTAGAATGCTATACATAAAGAAAATATCTTTCAAAAATGAATAAAAAATAAATATTAATTTCATCAAGTAAAAGCTAAAAGAATCCATTACCAGGAAATCTGGACTACAAGAAATGGTAAAAAAAAAAAAAAAAAATTCCTTTGGTTGAAGGGTAGGTAGAGGAACAGGAAAAAAAAAAAAAAGAATTGAGTTATATCATGTACAGGTACAAATTCTTTATGATGAATGTGATCATTATGTACACCTAAAATATACCAATAAACTTAATTAATAAAAAAAATTCCTTGGGCAAAAAAAGTACAATCCCAGTAAAAATCTGAATCTACACAATTAGAGAGTGCTAAAATATTAAAAGGATGAGAAATAAAGAAGATTTTTTTTATTTTTAATCTCTTTAAAAGATAATTCACTATATGAAACATGATTTCTCAATTGGGGACATTATTGCCCCCAAGGAAGTTAAAGTTAGCCCTCTGAAAGCCAAAAAAATTCTTAGTTATTATCATGATTGTTATAGCCCTCTATACAAAACAGATATACAGTAAATCTATGGCATTTAAATTTCATGAGAGAAAAGGGAATGTTAGGAAAAACATCTAAAAGTAGTACCTGAGGGAAGCATCAATGCAAAATAATCTGAGAAACACTGGTTAAAGCAAATATAGCAACTTATTAAGGGATGTATAATGTATGTAGAAATAAAACATGAAAATATAACAAGAAGGGAGGAAATTAAAGTATACTCTTTTAGGGTTCTCAGCTTGTATATGAAATTATATAATATTTGAAAGTACAATGTAAAACATTAAAGGCATATTTTGTAAAGCCTAGAGCAGCAACTAAAATAACTGAAAACTGTGAATAACTAATAGGCAAATATTACAGGTAAAATGGAATCAAAAAATATAATCTATTCAAAAGAAGAGAAAAAAGAAGAAAAACCTGAACAATGGGAGAATTAGAAAACAAACAGAAACATGGTAGATTCAAAATACAAATACATTAATAATTATATTAAATGTAAATGGTCTAAACATCCCAACTAAAAGGCAGAGAATATGAGACTGGCAAAGAACCTAAAACTGAGCCATATGTTTTTTACAAGAAACTCAGTTAAAATATAAAGACTTATTTAGCATACAAGTAAAAGACTGAAAAGTGATATACTATGCAAACACTAATCAAAAGAAAGCTGGGACAAAGTGTTCTTTTCAGAAAAAAAGTTCTTTCAGAAAAAAAGAACATTACCAGGGATGTAGAGGGACATTACATAATGATAAAGGGGTCAATTCATTAAGAAGACCTAATAATCATAAAGTGTGTATACATTTTCAAAACATATATGATAAAAGCTGGTAGAATGAAAAGGAAAACTAGACAAATTTTCAAGTACAAAAATGGGTACTCTTTGACTTATTATAGGGTCACATCCAAATAAATTGAAAATATTATAAGTTAAAAATGCATTCAAGGGCCGGTGAGATAGCTCAGCAGCATAAGCACCTGCCTGGCAAGCTTGAGGTCCTGAGTTTGACTCCCGGTACCCACATACAAAAAAAGGGCCAGTGATATTGCTCAGCGGCACAGGCCCCTGCTTGTAGGCACTTGAGGTCCTGAGTTCGACCCCCAGTACCCACAAAAAAAAAAAAAAAAGCATTCAAAATGCCTAGCCTGCTGAATACCACAGTTTTGCAACATGTTACACTGTAGAATATCGCTCATTTACCCCCATGATTGCAGGTCTGACTGGAGCTGTGCTGGCTGCCACTGTCCTGCATTGCAAAAGAGTATAGTAGTGCATATCACCAGCCAGGGAAAAAAACAAAATTCAAAGTATGGTTTCCACAAGTCAAATGATTATAAATTGGGGACCATCAGTAGAGACATCAATACTCCTCTTACAGTAATTAAAAGAACAAGCAGGCATAGAATCAGCAAGCATATAGAATGTACTACAAACCACCTGAACCTAATTGATATTTACAGAGTACTCTACCAAACAACAGAAGAAAACATATTCTTTTCAATACACATTCACCAGGATAGACCATATTCTGAGCCATAAAACAAAGTCAACAAATTGTAAAGTATTGAAATAATAAACATTTTGTTTCCTGGCCACAACTAAATTAAACTAAAAACTGACCACAGAAAGATATCTGGGGAAAGTCCCCAAAATATTTGGAAATCAAACAATATCCTACTAAACTTCCATGGATCAAAAAATAAATCACAAAGGAAATTAGAAAATAGCTTTGATTAAGTGAAAATGAAAACATAATATATCAAAATTTGATATATTGAAGCCCTGCTTAGAGGGAAATTTATAGCACTAAACACTTGCATCAAAAGAACAAGAAAATTTTGAATTAGTAATCTAAACTTGTACTTTTAGTAGAAAAATAAGAGCAAATTCAACCCAAAGCAAGGAGAATGGAGGAAGTAATAAATATGAATGCGCAAATCAATAATTTTTTAAATGCTAGCAACTGATTCAACTGAAACCAAATTGTTCAAATCAAACAAAAGATGTGTGAGAATTGAATACTGCTCCAGGATAATCCATTGGTACTTTCCGGGGTGTAACAGAGATCACAGATGACAGGCTATGAGGCAGGAAGGGCTGGAAAAGAAGTTTGCCTCTGCTGTTCTCTAGCTTGGAAAACTCTCCCAACTCCTCTAAGCATCATTTTTCCAGCTTTGAACTATGTTCATGTGAAAATTAAATGAGCAAGGCAATTGAGGACACAGTAAACAACCAATAAATGTTATTATATTACTCGGAAAATCCATTAACATAAAGAACGCCTGTTCACCAAACACCACCGCTGTGAGTGAATAAAGAGGAAAGATATTCAACAAAAGGTGTGTATCCAGAACACATAAAGAATTTCTACCTATAAGAAATAGGTAATCCAGGGCCGGTGAGATGGCTCAGCGGTGTAAGTGCCTGCCTTGCAAGTGCGAGGGCCCGAGTTCAACTCCCGGAACCCACATATGAAAAAAGGGCCAGTGATATCGCTCAGCGGCACGGGCGCCTACTGGCGCGTGAGGTCCTGAGGTTGACCCCCGGTACCCACAAAAAAAAAAAAAAAAAGAAATAGGTAATCCAATAGAGAGGTGGGCAAAAGGCTTGAATACTTCATAAAAAAAAAAAATCCAGGTCATGCGCACGCACACACACACACACACACACACACACACACACACACACATATATATATATATATATATATATGTATATATGTATATATACACACACACACACATCAGGTGCTCAGTCTCCTTAGCCATGAGGGGAATGTAAACAGGGCCTGTTCCTCAGAGCCAGCCCTGTCATCTGAAGGGACAGCTTCTGCTCTCACCTCCTGCCAAGCTCAGGTCAGCCTGAAGGGAGGCAGACCCAGCACCTTCCTTTCTGCCTTTACTGATAGCTGTGAGGCCTCCTGGCCCCTTCGGTGACAGATCTGGGTGTCATCAGCTGTGTTGCAGGTAGGTACGGGGATACTGGGAGAGAAAGTTCTGAGCCTTTAATTATAGCTCAGGATTGTTGGTTCTCTGAAAGACAGTCTGGAAATTTCCAGCAACAGAAGCAACCAGGGAAGCCAGAAAAAAAAAGGAACTCTCCCTAATAAAAGTAGGAGATGGGCTTTCATGGTTTTTGTGCTCAAAATTGTAAATATTCTTTTTTTTTTTTTCTCTACTTTCAATTATTTGAGATAATGTAAGTGGACTGTGGTGGATAAAGAGCCAGCATTGGACAGAAAGGGAGGAAGATAAATATTCAGTCAATTCAAGGTTCAAGCTCCCTGGCAGAATGATCTCTTTCCTTTCTCCATCTGCTTTACAATGTAATACCTAGGTGCGAGGGGAAGTGAGATTGCTTCCTTATTGTGGGAGAGGGGAGGGAGGCTCTGCCTGGGAATCCGCTTGTCAGACCTTGGTGCCCTGAGCCCCTCTCTGCTGCTTGCAGACTGAGCAGGCTGCCTCTGCCTTGTCCCACTCTGGATGATTCAGGCCCACTGGTCTATGAGAAGCTGTGGATCCCGTGGGCCCCAGAGTGGGCTGTAGAGGATGGGGGTGCTATTTCAGGCCCATGACCATAGATATTTCCCTCAACCATCCCTAATCAGCTTCCTGGGCAGTGCCAGGGCACTGTGCCATCATGCTGGACACTGGGCTTCTCTAAAGAAGCTGTAATGCTCTAAAATGGGAAGTGCAAACCCTGTGTACTATGATCCCCCAAAAAAATATCCAGGTGTTCATACTCCCTTTACTCCCATTGCCCACTCCCATCTGGCCCCTGGGGCCAGAAGGATCACAGCTCAGCTCCTTCTATTCCTCTCCTTATAACAATCTTCACTCCCTGGAACTTTATTCTACCTTCCTGGCTAATGGGATTTTCCCATGTCTTATCCCTTCTATCCCACTCCTAATCCTGTTCCTGTCCCCTGGGCAAAAAGGGGCAGAAGACTATTGCAAAAGAAACCAAGAAAGAAGTCTATATCAAGAGACTTCAAACCTTTGTGCACCAAGATACTTCATATCCATTAAATAATGGTGCTTATCACTCTCTTTTTCTCAAAACCAGCACCCCAGGACCTAAAGCCCAGGGGCCTTCTCTGGCAAGTATAGACATGCACATGAGAACTGACTCCAAGCCACAGCAACTCAGGATCCAGACCCTTTTCCCCTGTTCCTCACCCTACCTCCCATGCCTTGCCTTCTCATTGTGACCTAGCAATCAAGGACTGAGCCTACCCCTGAGTTGCCATCTCACAATGACAGCTGATTATCACCTCCTTCTCAAAGAACATCTTGCAAATATAGGATCAGTTCAGAAAGTACAGTGAGGTCAAGGCCCGGCTCAGGATGGCTGGGCTATGAAAACCAGGCTCTGCTCAAGTCCCTGGCAGCAGGTGATATCAGCAATGCCAGCAGACAGGATGGCAACTGTTCAGAAGTTTCAGAGAGGAAAAAAAAAATACTTATTTGGGGTCAGAGAACCCTAAGTCTAATATGCCACTGTCCTGAGCCACTTCTTGCAACTAGTTCCCTCTTCCTGGCCAAACCTCTATTTCAAGATTCCCTAATAAAGAACTGGAAAAAAGGAACCTGCAAAACCAAGCCCATGGGCTGCAGTGTCCAGAAGCCAGAATGGAGCAGCCCGATGTGGCACCTCCCAGGGCCTGCCTGCAGAAGGAATGTGCAGAAATGCGCACAGGACTGAAGACCAGGAGGCCCAGGGACCCAACGGGCCAGATACTGAGTCCAGGGGCAACCAGAGAAGGGAGGTGAAAGGCATGCTTGTGTAGATAAGTGAGGTACACAGGAGGTCAGAGCTGGGGACGTAAGTTAAAGCAAGAAAAATAAGGCAGGAAAAAAACAAGTTCTCAGAAGCCAGAATGCTCATCTGAATGGAGGAGAAACACTGGATGCGAACCCTGATCATAGGTCTTTCTACCTGCTGGTATAGGGTGGGTGCACTGCTCTTAACAGCCATGCATCTAAGTCAGAAAGAGAGGCAGGTATAAAATAAGATAAAATTAAATAACTGTTTCTGAGTGCCTACTTCATTCTAGTACTCTTCTGAGTGCTTTATATGCATTCTCTCTGACGATTCTCGCAAGAAGACACAGGTCTTGACGAGCAAGGCACCAGTTTTGAGAGCAGTGTGGTCTGGATTTCAGCCTTTGCTTGCACTTCTAGCTAGGCAAATATGGGCACAGCACAAAATTCTCAAGCCTGTGTGGCAGCCCAAGAGTAGCAATTATATCCCCACTTAAAAGATGAGAGAATTGAGCCTTAAGGTTAAGTACATTGCCCAAGCTGCTGAAGCTCTTGGATTGCAAAACCAGTATTCAGATTCAATTCCTGAGAATCAAAAGATGCTACTCTTCCCTACTATCCCACCGCATGGATGCAGATGGCAGTATCTTTTGGGATGATGTTACAAGAATAACAGTAATGCTACAGATTCCCAGTGACCTGAAATCACAGGAATGCTTCATTTCCCAGTTATGTGATTTGTCCCCCAAACCCTGTTCATGGCAGGTAACTATCAAAAAGCAAAGTAATTCATATTTTTCCAGCTTCTTGGTTTCCAGTGTCATGCTCCTACTAGTCTACCTGACATTTCCCGATGGACGGCTGTTAAGGGTCTCAATGTTAACAAGATAAAAGGGAACTCTTGGTTTCTCTGCCATCCACCACACTTAAACTCCTTCCTCTCTGTCTTCCATATTTTGATTTACAGAACTACAATCCAATTGCTCAGGACAAAAACATGGAAGTAACTATCTTTGACTCTTGTTATCAAATTCCACTTCCAATCCATCACCAAATCCTATAGACTCAACTTTAGAAAATACACCAAATCCCACCACACCTCACTATCTCCATCACTGGCCCCCGGACCAACTGTTGTCCTCTCTCTCCTGGGTCACTGCAAAGGCTGATGGTTCTCCCTGCTTCTACCCTTGCTCTCAAACCTCATCACTACCCAACAGCCAGAAGAACCTTTTCACACTTTTGTCAGATTCATTATTCCTTTGCTCAAGATGATTTTCTGACTTTCTGTCACATAAGAATAAACCCAAAATTGGTTTTCTGACCCAAAGGGTCTTATTTGATCTGGTCCTCCTCTTTGGCTCACATCAGGCCACCTTAGGTCCTTTCCTGTTCCTCAAACACCATGTCTTTTCCCACTGTGGGGCCTTTGCTAGACCTGGGCCCGTGCCCTGGCACACTGCTCCTCAGAACTTATGCTGACTTCCTCACTTCCACCAGCTGCTCCAACCTCACCTCCTCAGAGTGGCCTGCAGTGATCACCCCACCCCCACTGGCCCGAACTCTCACCTTGCCTCATTTTCATGACTTTGACCTAACACTGCCACCTACATTTGTGCTTTGTCTATCTCCACAGTCAGAACACAAGCCCATGAGATCCGAGACTTTCCCTGCTCTGTTCACTGTTGGGTTCTTGGTGCCTAGAAGGTGCCTGGCACGTTGAAACAGAATAATTGAGGGGATGACTAAATCCTCACCAAACACCCACACTAGGATAATCCTCCTCTATGCCTTAGGTGAGTGCAGCTCAGAGAAGCTGAGGAGCCTGTGTAAAGCCACACAACCCGCAGATGAATCCAGGCTCCAACTCAAGGTGGCCTGATTTCTACCTGTGCTTTACCCACGACATGTGTCTTTTAGGTTACAGTGTAGATGACTGATAAAGTAGATTTGAGCCTCTGAGCTTAAAAACCATTATCATCTATTTTAAATTTTCATAAAAATTTTAAAGGAACCCAAGGATCATCTGACACAAAATTCTCCATTCAGTGGTTAAGAAAAAGCAATGATGGTAACTGGTCTAATTTCTGTTTGTTAAAAAAAAATCAATACATAAAATGATTACTTAACCATTTTATGTTTATTAGTAAAAAGCAGGAGCTTCCAAGTCCATGTCAAGTGGTGATAAGAGACACATGCTCTGGCCTCATGTCACAATCATTCATCCCCTGGTGGTTTTGGCCATTTTACATTGTTTTCATTCTCGTCCTTCAATGTTGCTTACTTTCTACCCACCACAGATCTTTAAATAGAGATGGAAATGTAAGAAATATTTATGATGAGATATAGCATAATAATGCAGATCCAAAAATGATAAGAAAGCCATAAATTTCTCTCTAGATAATGTTCACACAGATCCATATTGTAATACTACAGTTTGGATATTTAGTGTCCCCCAGAGTCTGTATGCTAAAGCCTCGGTCTCCAGCCCATGGCACCGTGGGGAGGTGGAGGAACCTTTAAGAAGTGTGTGCAGTGGGAGGTCCCTGGGCCCCTGGGGGCAGCCCTTGAACAGGAGTGTGGTTCCTGGTATCTTCCTTTCCTCCTACTAAGCTAATTATCTCAAGTTTAATGGAAAGCTAGAACATGCATCTAACCAATCAAAACCATTTTGTGGCATAAAAAGACACTCCCATTGTCAAAAACCAGTGCTAAATGGGAAGGGAGACATTACATCAACTGTATCCAATTGGTTTTTCATTTATGGGGAGTTAAAGATTGAACCCAATCACCAAGTGTAATCTAGAGATAATTCCTTGCAGTGGTAGCCTAAAGCCCTCTCCCTTAGCTCATCATTTGGAAATGAAATGTTAGGTAATAAACCAGTTAAATGTTTAACTCAAAGGGCAAACATGGCAAATTTCAGGTAATAAAAGTGTGGGGCATTTTCTGTATTTTGAGATTGTAATAGGATGATAAATTTTAATCTATATTTTACCTGCATTATTCTCCAAACCAAGATGACCTACTCTGCTATTTTAAAACGTATCTGTTAGAACATCTTAGTTTTTCTCTTACATAATTTAGTGTGATAACACAAATAGCATGTGCCACTCTTATTGAGAAGGACAAACTTGTCTTTATGTAGCATGAATATTATAAAAGATTGTATGCAACTGAAATTTGTAGTACAATATCCAAACACACACACACACATATATATATATATATATAAAATAGAACATGTCTACTTAAAATCATGTTTTCATAATATCTACATATTAACTTAAAAATAATTCATTACAGGGGATTAAGCAGATAGAATTGCACAAGTAGTCTGTTTAGAGCTGCAGATCCATTCTCTACCCTGCCCACCTCCTCCGTGCCCAGGAGCTGACATCTGCAGATTGTGCATCAACCGGACTCCTTAGCTCTTTGGCTTCTGGGTTGGCCAATAGGAGGCACAGGCAGAAATTGGAGGGTGCAACAAGAAAGACCATGGGGCACCAATTTCCCCAGCTTTCTGGCTGCACAGCCCTGTGCTGTCAGCAGGTACAACGCACCTTACATGGTGTCACTGGCCACAGCTCTCCTGGGTTCTGGGTTCAGTCCTTCCTCCTGTCCCAGTGCTAGCAAGTCCCCCACGGTTGCTGACATCTGGGGTGCTTCCCATCTTCTGTTGATTTCCATAGTCTTCAATTTACCCATGTGAATGTGTCACTGCTTTCTTGCCAGGGCCCTAATAGCCCAAGGTCCAAAAGTTCAAAGTGGGGTGAGTAGGTCTAGAAGTTACTGGTCTATTCTGAGCTTCTCACTTTACATATTAGGGAGCTGACAGGAAGGGGAGTGCAAGACTTTTCAAAACCACTGCTGGCAACAAGGCAGAGCCCCATCAGAAAACAGATCCTTGACTGTCAGAGACTTATATGAGTTAAATACATATTAAGTGCTTGGAACAGCACTTGGTACATGGTAAATACTCAGAAATGCTAGTGTCATCATCATCACCACCGCCACTATCATCATCATATGATAATTTCTACTCCAGTCCAGAAAAAGTGGGAAAAAA
The DNA here is from genome assembly GCA_028451465.1 of Erethizon dorsatum. NCBI lineage: Eukaryota > Metazoa > Chordata > Mammalia > Rodentia > Erethizontidae > Erethizon > Erethizon dorsatum. Next base: position 30,080,677 of record CM051831.1, read on the forward strand.
TTACGAATTCAGAATTCTTCTAGCATAAGGATTCAAACAGTAATTCTATTTGGTGGATGGTAAACGACAGCCCAGAAGGGCTGTGTCTGAGGCAGAGCCACAGCTCCCTACAGTACACTTGAGAAAGAGGCACTGAGGCTTCCAACTCAGTGAGAGAGCATAGGATGAATTCCAGACCCCTCAGAACCCTTTAGCCAGGTGTCTTGCTCAATGAGCAACCTGGACAGCTGTCACACACTGGCCCTAGTTCAGGTCCCCCAGCAAATTGGTGTCACCATTAAATGAAAATGATTTTATCTTCTTGGATTGTTGCCACTGAGACACTGTATGAAAATTGCTTTACAAATTCTAAGGCAGAGGATTCCAGTGTGAATCAACATGGCCTCCTCGCTGCACATTCTTGCAACAAAGCGGCCAGGGAGGACAGCAAGAAGATGCTGAAGAACAGTTTCGACTTCGCTCTTCATTAGTGTGTGGAATGGCAGAGGGGAAAAATAAACCTTCTCCCTCTTATGACAAAAAGCTGTTCTTCTCCATTCTCTATGGGCGAGCAAGCCTAGCATGATGACGTCTAACAATCATGCCAAGGAAAAAGGTGCACTTCCTGTTGAGAGACTGACAAGGAAGGGCCTTTGTTGAGAGGAGAGGTTTTACCAAAAACTTGGGGCCATGCTGGTAATGTTTTCAAAGAACACTTGACATCAGCCTTGCTGGAACCTCTGAAAGCTGAGTCAGAACCCACCCACCCAGGGACAGGGCCGCCCTTTACCTAGAAATAGGCTGTGCCCACCCTGAACTCTGTGGGTGCAGTCCCTGCCCCAGTGTTTATTCTTGTGAAATCTCAACTGAACCCTTTTTCTTTCAAATTCAAGGTGCATGCCTCACTTCAAAAATAACCCTGCCAGTTCTGTCTCTGGGCACCAAACTTGAGGATTTTCCTTTTCCCAAGTTTGTTCCCCCCCTGCTCCAGTAAGCAAGAGGAGGAAAGTGCGTATTGACCATCTACCTCACTTCTTAAATAGAAAAATGGTTTAATCCCTACCCCGACCTCTCAAGGAAGCTAAGCCCTCTGCCAAAGGTTACACATCCAGTCAGCTACACATCTGGATTTCCAACCCAAGCCTATCTATTTTCAGAGTCTTTGATCTCTGCCACTGCCCTGCTGTTCTGCCAATTCTAAACTTGTTCTTTCCATTGCTAATTTTGCCTTCCTTCTCTACCGCTGGAATATTGTTAGGAATAACTGTACACACACATACACACACAGAAAAACAAACCCTACAAAACAGGAACAACCTTCATTGTCTCATCTTAACCCAAAAGGTCACATATGCTCATATGAGTCATTTTAAAAATTATGGGAGAACAAAGATGAAATATTTCCAAATTGTTTTTCCAAATATAAAGATGCATTATCCTGAGCACCATAAATCTTTTCTCTAAAAATGTTTCAAAATAGTTTTCTCCCTCTGATCCATCTATAGTGGACTCATTTGCCTCTGAGACTGTATATCCCTTACCTCGGAAACCCAGTTTATCCAATGTTCTGCCCAGAACCTTCCACAGTCTTTGGTGTAGTGAACAGTAAACAGAAGTGATGAACAGAGCAACGTGGATTGAACGCTTTGGAATAAAAGCAGCTTTAAAAGCTGTCAGAACGGACACCTACTAACCCCAATCCTTGAATATCGTGATGGTGGTTAAAGATACTTAGCCATGCCATCTAAACAATCCTTCCCCAAGCCCACCCCACACCCCCAACCCAGTCAGCCCTTGCTCAGACCACGCAACAGCCACGAGCACTGCTGTTGAGCAAATACCCATCTTCATACTCATCTGTCACACTCTGGAATCTACTTCTTCCTCATTTTATCTCTGCTTTACAATGACAGTCAGTGAAGAAAAGGTGCAGGGCACTTTACAATTGTAAAATACCCTCACACACCCTGGCACATGCAAACTTCCCAACTTCTCTTTGGAAAAGAAAGTGAAGGTCACAGATATAGATGAAGAGGCGACCCTAAGTCAAATACATGGGCAGGCAAACACTGGGGTTTGTACCTTGTCTTCAGCCTCCACTGCCTGAGCTCTTTCAACCCTACCACTCTTTTTATTATTTCACTGTCTGTATCTTGTCTTGGGCTGACTGCAAGTACTTCAAGGGCCTGTCTGTCTTTTTGTGCCCACTGACATTTCTGCTGAAGGCAGGAATGATTGAGCACAAAGAGGGTCACCTGCTGAGCAGACCAGGGACAGCAAGAGGAAGCCTTGGCAGACTCACACCTTGGACATTTAGGAATAAAGCCTTTCGGGAGCAGCACCAGTTTCTGTCACCAGGCCTCTGCATAAGATGAGCTTTCACAGCATCTTCTCACATAAAGACTATAAGGTAAGGAGCGCCCTTGATCTTAGACACAATCAGGGTCCTTCAGCCACTGCCTTCTTCTCGTAAGTAGAATTTTAACAGTCCTTGCAGCTGAAGTCAAAGACCATGTGCTTTTGGATCTTCTGCAAAGCTCCCAAGGGGCAGGACAGCACCACACCTGGAGGACCATTCCCAAGGACAAGGAGAGGAGCTTCTGACTTGGCAGCAGCCCCCAGAGCTCAGCTTCCAGATCTTAGGAGAAGGCCACGAATTCTTTATGTCAGCCTCCTTTCAGACTGGAGACACATGACAGTGTGTGTGCACATACATGAAGATGAAGTCTCCCTTCGAAAGTGTACGAAAAACTGAGGGAAAAGAAATGCAGTGGACTTTAAAATAACCAAACACAGAATTGACATGAGCTTGGAGAAAATGAAAATGCCAATATTTTGACAGATGAGGAGTTCGCAGGGGCCAATTAGCTGTTGCTTGGGACACTAGCACTAACCAAGAGCCCCCAGCATTGCAGATGATAAAAACAATGGTCTTTAGATGAGGCTGTGCATAACAGGACAGCAATAACCAGCTACAGCCTCACTGATACTCCAGAGGTGAGTAAGGGCTCAATCTCTTATCATTCGCCTCCATGTTGAGGAGAAGGAGAAGGAAACACGGTCTTTGGAGACTAAGGCAGCAAGAAACTGGATAAAAAGGACAGCAGCTGTCCGCACATGAATCAGATCCTCAAACCCTGCAGAGTGGAAGCATGGGCTGAGGAGATGAAGAGCTTGAGCTGGGGTTTGTAAAAGTGGCCGCAAAGACACCCAAAGGCTCCTTCCCAAAAAGACCTTATGATTTCAGGACAAATACATCACTAACATATGGATTTGATTCCACCTCCCCACCCACTTATGCCAGAAAAACACATACGGATTTCAAAATGAAAAGGAAAAAACAAAAGAACGGCCAGGGACTAAAATGCGTAGCTATGGTTTCATGCAAGCTTGGAACATGCTGGGAAAATAATTGTAGCTGGTCAACAAATCCGAATGGCAGTGGCACCCAGCCCTGTCATTAAAGTTCACAGCCAAGAAAGCAAAAGCAATTAGGTGGCAGCAGGTATTTGGCTTGCTGGAGGGGACTGAAAAGGAATGGCCCCAAATGTCAAGTACTCAGAGGGGTGAGGTGACACATCAGGACCCTACAGTTTCAAGATGATTGTGTAAGGGTGACTACACCCCTGTCCTCTGACTTTACCAAAGGATGGCATCCAGCTGTTCTCCATCTCCATTGGAAATGGAGCAAAACAGCTTCCAGTAGACCAAAGGGAATACACTTCAGACCTTAAAAGGAATGCCCAGTTGTAACTATTATTTAAAAAGCACTATTAATTGTTTGCCTATACACAAATTCACTAATATTTGTTGAATGCCTACTCTACCAAGACTGGCAGTATGTATCAGATACTAAACTAGATAACTGTCAAATATTATCCCAGTCTTTACAACAGCATGACAAGGTGGATATTATCAACCCCATTTTATAATTAGGATTCAGCAATAAAGAAGTTGAATGAGTTTTATAAAGTCAACAAACAGTGGAACTAGCATTCAAACTCAAGGATATCCATTTTATAATTAGGATTCAGCAATAAAGAAGTTGAATGAGTTTCATAAAGTCAAGAAACAGTGGAACTAGCATTCAAACTCAAGGATATCTAATTCCAGTTTTTTAATTGCCTTTAATTTCAGCTAAGTGCTAAAGGAGATTCTTTGATTACATCGAGTACATTGATTTCCACTTAATAACTGTTGAATGAATGAACTAACACAAAGGATAGATTTCTCCACTGATATTCTTATAGTCTTATACCATATTTTATCAATTTAAATATGCACTTTTTCACAGCTTTACATCTCTAAGATCTGAATGCTATTACAAAAGATGGCCTGGCATAATGGAATTGGCAGCATTCTCTTTTTTAATATTACATGAAATAAATGTGTATCTTATAATCAGTAGACTCACAGAGTCTATGAATATGCTCATATTGAACCAAGACAAATTCTGCATGAAAATGTAATGAACCACACAGGGTAGTGGATGTTAAATACCAAACAAGGTGTAATAGGCAATCCAGTAAGAGGAAAAACATTTAAAAACCAGCAAAGTCCCAAAGTAGTGGGATCAACTTTAGATTTAAAGGTTGAAAAATTTTTGATGCAAATGGGAATGGTTATTTGAGGCATCTCTTTTGAAAAGTATAACTTTATTAAAGATAGGAACCGCATCTGATTTTATCTTTTTGGCCCCAAATTCCCAGTTCTGCATCATTTGACAAAGAATGGTAGTACCTCCCCTCAGAAAGCATAAAAAAGAAAAATCCAACCCATCTGATGTTTCTGGTGATTCCTGTGCAGAGATAGAGAACTGAATCAGATGGCCTCTGGAGAATCCTTCTAGGTTCAGGACTCTGTATCTAAAACGTGAACCATGACTGGTTATCAATGTGATCAGTCGTGGAAATGTCCTATGCTTTGACAGTGTTAAATCAAGAGCTCCTCAGTTAGGAGATTTTGCTTGCTTGCTTCTCTCTAGTCAAGGTCCTTTCACCTGTTTCCACATTTTTCATCACTTCAACTCTTTCCATAGCACGTAAAACACGACCACTTACAGGTAAATCTCCCTCCTCTATTTTCAATTTAAGTAAACTAAAAAGGCTACTTTCTTCCATGATTTAAGCTTACAAGAAATAAGCCTGTGATCAGCAGTTCCTCCAATCTCTTATCCTTCAAGATGCTACCCCAGTAGGCATAGCAGTCAAAAGGAAACTCTTGGTGCAGAAAGTAGTGGGTGAAAAATCTGAGAAGGAACAGGCTACTGATCACATAGTCTCAAAGACTCTCCCCAAAATTTACTTAATTCACAAGAAAAAGCAGTAGAGGAACCTGGCAGGGTAAGTATAATCCAATAATGATCACAGATAACAGTACAGAAAAGGGACAGCACAGGGACAAGATGACCTCCTGTCGTGGTGCAGTGGAGAGGTGCAGGTCACTTGTGTAAGAAACCTGCTAAAAACAGGTGATCCAAAGCCACTCATCAGACAAGTCCAAATGGGAGAGAACATCTATAAAATGATCCTTTATCTTCAAAAATGTCAGTGTCGTGAAAGACAAAGAAAGGGTTCCAGATTTTAAAAGATCACAGAGAAACACCAACTAAATGCAATATGTGATCCTAGGTTGTATCTTGGAAAATGTTACAATGTGTAGAATTTCCTTTTAAATGCTTCATCATATAAAATATGAGAGTGTTGTCTTTCTTGACTGAGGCTATGGTCAGGGTAGCAATCGGGAAGTAAATTTTAACACAGAACCTTACTGGGGCAATTGAAATTTCAACATGGGTTGTAGAATAATGATACTGAATTAATGTTAAATTTTCTGTAAGAAAAAAATCCCAGTTTTCAGAAATTACACACTGAAGTATTTACAGCTCAAAAGGCATGATGGCTGTCACATACTCCTATATGGTACAATAATAATAATATGTCCATATTATTTACCTATTATTATTCATACACATACATTTATATATTCTAATAGATCTCCATATAATATTCATATATTCATAACGGCAAATATAAACAACTGATGAATCTGAGAACTGGCAGTAGGAATTATTTTGAAATATTTCTGTAAGTTTGAAATTGTTGAAAATAAAAAGTAAAAAATGAAAAGAACCACTCTCATTTTACGGAAGTCATGTAGCCTATGCTCTGTCCCCAAGCAGCAGTGTCTGAGTTCTTAGGCTCCAAAAGCCATCACAGCACAACAGAGAAATTCCCATCGACCTGTGCAAGCCCTGAGCATGGTCCACCCATCCTTTGATTTTGGTCGAGACTACAAGTAAACAAAATGATAGTTGGAAATAATTATCTGGGCATAAAACAATTAGTGCAAAACCACAGAGAGAAAGTGAACAGCCATGTACACACTGCAGGACGATCCTACGCTTGTAAACACAACTGCGAAGCTGGGCCGCGCCCAGTCTGTGCCCTCAGGAACTGCCAGCCTTCAATCAAAGTAACAAGGGAAGGCAGGCAGCAAGCTGGGGACATTTTGAAGGAGGCTCTGAAAACAAGAATACGTCTGTTCCTGGAAACAGTTCTGGAAGAAAATAAAAGGAAACCTTGATGACTGTGTGAGATACTGGAATAGGCTGCAAGGCGAGGCCAGCGGGCGCCTTTCCCTGGACTTCTTTAAAAGAGAACACCGTCTAGGAAAATGTTACAATGTGTAGAATTTCCTTGCAAATACTTCATCATATAAAACACGAGAGTATTGTCTTTCTTGACTGAGGCTATTGTTAGGGTAGCAATCAAGAAGGCACAGGGCTTAGGATTCTACTGGCTCTTATCCAGAAAGCCCATACTTAGAGGCTGCTACTATAAGAATTTTTGTCTTACTACTAGCATGCACAAGACCTGCAAAAAAAAAAAATTTAAATTAAATTTAAAAACTATTGAAATGTGATTCATCAACATGCTGAGTGTCAGAAACAGATTTTCATTGGCAAAAGTAATGCCCTGTTTACTAGCATAATGAATTCTAGAAAATGGCTCTAGTTTGGTGAAATTAGTTTTTCAAATAATATATACCATCTAGCTATACTCTCCACACTTGCTTATAAATATCTGTAGAGGCTGTACCATTTGTCCTTGGGCATGATGCCTTAGACTAAACCCCTAAGTGGTCCTGTACCTCTGGGTTGTTTTCCTGACACTAGCTATAAGTGCAAACAAAATGCTATATCTAAATTCAGGTGTTTACCTGGAAAAACTCTTTCACAAGAAGACGGCTGGAGAACATAAAAGAACAGTAAGTTGGGATGTCCTGAACAGGCTATGTCTTCACAACTGCTAATAAATGTTTAGTTAGTAACTGTCACTTCTTTTAAAACTTCATCGGGAGCCTCCATTATCTGTCAAAAAAGACTTGTGCGTGACTGGGTTGCCTTAGGTTCACTTGCAACAGATGAATGGGGTGACGTCCAGCATAAATGTAGGGACAGTAGACAAGATGACTTGTAGGTAGACCTTTCTGTTAAGGAATTCTAGTTTAACTTCACTGTGCTCTAATGATACATTCTGTATGGCCCCAGTTCTTTAAAATCATCAGAGCTTGTTTTATGGGCTAGAATATAGTTGAACTTGTTAAAAAAAAAAATCCATTTGCAAATGAGATTAATGTGTTCACTGCAGTTTACAGTGTTCTGTAAATACTGCCAAGTTCATCCACAATGTTGTTCAACTCTCCCTTATGCTTATTGACTGTCTACTTGTTATATCAATTACTGAGAAAGCAGAAATCACTAAATATAACTCAACTGTCTATTCCTTCCGTTTGGTCAATTTTTTTTCCATCAGTTTTGAAGATATGTTACTAAGTATGTGCACATTTAGGATTGCTATGTCTTCTAATTGAACAGACTTTTGAATCAATATAAATCTTATCTGTATATCTAATAATATTCTTATCCTGCAACCTGCATTGTATGCTATCAATATAACCACTGCAGCTGTCTTTTAATTAGTATTTGCATATGTACTTTTTATCCTTTGACTTTTAACATTTCTGTGCCTTTATATTTAAGGCATGTTTCTAGTAGGTAGCATGTAATTGGATATTGCATTTTTATTACATCTGATGATTTCTACTCTTAATTTTTATATTTAGGTCATGTATGTTTAATGTAATTATCAATCTGGTTGTGTTTACATTGGCGATCTTGCTATTTTATTTTCTGATTGTCTAGAGAAGTGTCTCTAGGACAAAACTTGTTCTTTCTTTTTTTTTTTTAAAGTAAAACTCGTTCCTTCTAGGATTACTTGCCTGTTGTCTAAGTCTGAAAGCAACTATTACATATATTTTAAACAGGTTTCTAGTTGTTTATGTCAGAAAAGCTGGTCATTAGCAGTTACTTCATAGTAGCCAGATGTGGAAACAGGGTATCTGTATTTTAAAGTTTTTTGAGGTGATCCTGGGGTGCTGTTAGAGTTGAAAACCATTACTCGAACCCAAGGGTCACATGTTTAGGTGGAATAGTAGAAGTGTTGGATATGGACAATAAGAAGTTAGAAGCTATAGAGGACTAGAGAGCCTGAGCTCCAACTGAAAATATTCAGATTTAATGTTTCTAAAATATCTGTTGAACCAATTTTTTCAAAAAAATCTACTGGCACAAATCTTTCCTGAAACCACTCATGTCCAACATCTGTGAAACTTCTCTAAGTCAGTCCACTATCTAAAATATGGTATCAAGAACTGAGAACCATCTTTCATGAGAGACCCACAATTCAACATGGCAACACCATAACTACCTACAATCTGTATCCCAATTGTTCCTTACATCCATGTATGTCAAGCACGTGTCTCGACAACAAAGAATTCATGCTTAGCTGGCTATACTCACAGCTGCCCCACTTCATCTCTCTCACCTCATCTCCAAACCCGTCCTCTCTGTCCTGTGTGGTATTAACAGACTTTACATCTATCACTACCAAATTTCACCTTGTGGTTTTGGCTCAGCATTTTGACTTGTCAAGAACATTTTGAAACGTGATTCTGTTATCTTTTATGGTGACCATTTTACCTAGATGTATGCTGACTGAAAATTTGATAAGTATGCTTCCCATTCTCAAGGATCCAGAGCTACTAAGAATACTCCATGACACAACTCCTCAACTGACACTGACCAAGCAATCCTGTCTTTTTTCTTTATAATCTCCCCTCCAGGGGACAGAGAATAAAAGGAGATAGAAACTAGCAAATCCAGCTGATAGAAAACATCATGGCAAAATGCAGGATGATATGGATTTGCTGTATGCATGTGGATTTTGTGTAAATATTCCTGCGAATACTCTTGCCACACATTTCCACAGGTAACAGGTAGTGTTGAAAGTGGAGAAGATTTTGAACTCTTGAACACTCTTGAACAAAGCTCTGAGGTCATTATTTCTGTTTGGCTTTTGCTCAGATCTGGCATTAGTTCACTGTGTGGCCCTGGACTACCGAGCTTTCTCCCATGAGCCTCAGTTTCCTTGTTGATTTGCACTGTTGGTTTACATTGCTGGAACTACAAATAAGAGCATTGGTTACATGAGGAGCAATATCTCCCATGGCAATAAACCAGACAGTTTCTTCCAGTCAGTCCTCTCAGAAGCCATTGTCCTCTCTCCCACAGGGCTCCAGCCTCCACCATCCTCTACAAGGCCTTGCTTTGCACCAACAATGACATACTTTGGGGAAAAGTAGTTAGGAGGAAATCTTTCTAATCCTCAAATACCATTCCTAAAGCTTATCTTACTCGTTTCTTACTTAAAGCTCTTCCACATCACTTTAGCTCTGTGGTCAAGGCTGGCTTCCTTCCCACCCACCCTCACTCTTGCTCTTCACTCCAGCCACACTCAACACCTTCAATGAATGAGCTTTTCAACATCTTTGTGCCTTAATTCATGTGCCTTAATCCCTGCCTGGAATATCCATTCCTGTGATTGTTAATTGTGATATGTCAACCTGACTTGAGTTGAACTGCTTAGCAGATTAGGAAAGTTCTGGGTGTGTCTGTGGATCACTGACATGCAGGTCAGCCAGCTGAGGGGGAGACCCACCCTGGATGTGAATGGCATCAACCAATATGCTTGGAACCTGGACAGCATGCATATATTTTATATTGTTTCTGCTCCTCTAGAGAACTCTAGTTATTATAAACTCTTTCTTCTATACTCAGCTTACTTCAGTTCATGAGTCAAACCTCAGCTCAGTCACTGCATCTTCCAGGAGGATTCCTCTGGCAGACTCAGACCCTCCTTTGATACCTCCTAGGGCTCACTGCACATGTTCAGTCCAACATTCACTATGCATCACAGGGATTACCTGACTTGTCTTTTCTCTGACTTGACTATAAGCTCCTTGAGAGTCAGGATTTTTCATTACCACTATCTGCGCCAGTTCCTGCCACAGTACAGCTGCTTGCTCAATCAGTGAACAGACTGAATCGAAGAGTGAGCCGGTCACACCACACAGGTGGCTGCCCACTCCCCCACCAGAGGGGCCAGCCCAGGCAAGCCTGTGCCCCCTTCACAGCATCCTGAACTTGGGCTCAGTCTCTTGGACTCTGCCTCAAAGCAGAAACTTAAATGTCAGAGTCGTCCTGCATGGGACTTACCTAGCTCTGCGCCCTCTTCCTAACTCCCTCCCCTAAGCAGGACAAATTAAAGGGAGAAAAGACTGAGAGCTCTTCCTTCTACTCTTCCCTCACCACCTCACAACCAAGGAGGAGCCACACTCCCAGATGTGCTGCCCATGAGAGATGCCACAGTCCCTGGAATCCAAGAAGTCAGAGAAGCCTCCTGGAAAGACATCAGTTGGAAAAGTCCATTGCTGCCCAACCCTTCACCAGGCCACCTCCCCTGCTGAGTTTGCTCATTGCTTGGAAGTCTACAGCTCACCAGCTGTTTATGTTCCTAACACTGAGTTCAGGGGCATCTGCGATTTAATTTGAGCCATGGGTAGACAGAGCTGTTCTCTGCTGGAGTTGCGAGAGTGTAAACAACCTTCAAGCCTGAACTCTGCTTGGCATCCCCCAGCCCCACCCCTACCCTGGACCTATAAATACCTGCTATCACTTTCTAGGGTCAACTCAGGCAGGCCCAGATGGTGGTGACTTGTCCCTAAGACTGGAAGATGTCGCTCAGAGTGAATGGGAACAGAGTTTGAGATGGATTGGTAAGGACAAAATGGAAATGTAAAAATAGGTTATTGCAGGAAAGAGGAGAAAGTTCAAGGGGACCAGGAAGAAGCAAAGAAGGAGACTGGGGATAAACTCCACAGGCACTGGAGATGTGGGCAGGGCTGAGAGAGTCCCAGGGGCCTCATAGAGCTCTGAAACACCATGCTGAGGTCAGGGTTGAGCTGAATGAATGCCAGGGTTCACTTCCATCACTCTCCCACCCCCAAAAAGAAGAAATAAAAGAAATGGTAGGGCAAATGTCACCTCAGTGTCACACTCACAGAACTTCTTATTTATCACCCCCATCCTTCCTGCCAAATGCCTCTTCATCATATAGAACTAGCCAGGCTCCATCCTATCCATCCCTGGGGACTCTGAGGATGAACAACCAAGGCGGGGAGGGCGAAAGTGAGGAACAACAAAGAGCACTCCTATCAGGACATATCGAGTTGGGCACATTCCCAGCTCATCTCCTGTGGAAAACCAACTCACTGCTATTGGTCCCGGTGGCCACACTGGAGATTACTGTCACCTTCACAGAGTACTCATGTGATATTCATCACCCACTGTCTGCCTATTGGTGACACATTGTTGGTTTCTATCCCTGGATGTACAGATAGGAGTGCTGGTTTCCATGAAGAGCAGTATGTCATGGCAACAAGGCAGGGGACCCCTTTTAGTCAGTCCTCCTACACATACATGTACACCACCACCACCACCACCACCACCACCACCACCTGAACGACTCCAAGCCATTTGGAGAAACAGTCCTCAGGCTGAGCCTTGAGCTGGCCCTCACACCAGATCCCTGCCATGTAGCTGCCACCTGCACTCCAGGCCAGCAGCCCCTGAGATACCATGCAGACTTTTCCACTCGTCCAGAGCTTCTTAAGTGCCTCTGATATATACCATGTGTCCCAACAGGAAAACACACGCTCATCAACTCTACAAAATGGTCCAGATGCGATCAAAGCCAGAGAGGCTAAGGAAAACAGAGATGGGGGTGTTTGGGAAGGGGAGTAAGTTGGGGAGAAAATAGAGAAATCCAGGGACCTGGGGGTAGGAGAGGCCTTGGGTGGGATGAGTCCAGTGGATTCCAATCCCTTCCTACTTGGCTCCCTGTGAAATGCTAGCCCTTGCTCCAATATCAGTTTGAGGACTGAGATTCTACCTTTGATTCTACCTTGGAAGCCTCATAGAGATCCTATAGAGTACCCAGCCTACACTTATTTTTAAGGTGAGGAAGGTAATATGCAAGTCTATCTGCCTGGAGCATCGTCCACTACTTCTAACATCACACATCCTTTACCTCCCATGTCACCCTTGTCTGCATTAAATTTGAGCAGATCTAGGGGCACAGGTGAAAGATTCCTCATTTGGAAGTAGCCTCAGACATGACACCCCTATCCTCTTACCTCCTTAGTTCTTGTTAAAGGATTTTTAGTTCCTCCTGTATAAAGTAAGGGGTTCAGTCTATCAGTCTTTCAAAACTGCTCCCAGATCTAAGATTCCTAAGCCCCATTATCTATGGCAACCAAGTCTGTTTAGTTCTAAAAGCTCCTAGAATCCTTCACTGTCTCATCTGAATGTCTGGCCACATTCGCCCCCACTCCCCACCAGCTGCCTCTGGGCCTCTCCTGGGCACTGTCTGTGCACCTCCCCAGCACAGCTGCCCTCCCTGAAAAGATAACAAAACAAGTAGACAATGGGCTCTGATATCACACTGCCTGACTCTGGAGCAAGTGACTCATCTACTCTGTGCTACAGTGTCCTCATCTTGAAAACAAGGTCACTGACCATGCCAAGTCTCTAGGGCTGCCATGATGATCCCATTGGATGCTGTAAACAGGGGGAGGGTGAAACTGACCCAGGGAGGCTGCAGGGTCAGCAGTAAGCCGGTGATGGCTATGGACATTCCCACTCACAAGCACCACTAGTGAACAGAGGACACGCTTCCCAGCATCCTTGGGATGTGGAAGAGTGAGGATGAGAAGAGGAAAGAAGCTCTGGGCTCCGAATCATAGTACCCAGGCTTTCTTCTCCCCAGACCCTCCACCGCACCTCTCTATCCCGTGACACACAAGAAGTACAATCCCAAACAGAAAAACTAAATCTTTTAAAAGTAAAGGCCAACTTGTTCATGTTTACACACATGAAGCCACATGAGCTGAACTCTTCAAGGATATACTCTTTTCCTTGGGGTAAAGTCCAAAATGGTTTAGATGTGGAATGTCCCTCAAAAGGCTCATGTGTTCAGAGGCGGGGCTTTTTGAAGGCAATTGGTTCTTGAGGGTGCTATAGCTGACTTGTTGTTAAGAGGTGGGGCTGGTAGGAGATGAGTCACTGGGACTGGAACCTGGAAGGATGTGTTCTCATCCCAGGCTCCACCAGTTTCTCTCTGCTTCCTGGCTGCCATGGATGACCAGCAGTCCTCCACCCAGGCACTTCCACCATGCCATTTCTGCCTGGAAGCCAGTCAACCATGGACTGAAAACTTAAGCCAAAATAAACCTCTCTTCCTTTAAATTGTGGGTGTTGGGGTATTTTGTCTCCAGTGACCAGGACAAATGGATTGGAGTCTTAGTGCTGGGCTTAGAAAAGAGTTTCTTTCCAGCTCCATGGATTTCTGCTTAGAGAAGCATGGCTGTAACCATCAATCTAAGCCAAATGAGCAGGCTTGCGAAGAACTAAACACAATCTGGAGCCTGGACCTACACCTAACTAACTCTCGCCCTGAAGCAGAGCTTTCCCACTCAGTCTTAATACACAGAAACAGAAAGTAATAAATGACTGTCCATTGAAGCTTGCCGGCATTGGGATGGTTTATTATGCAGTATTAATGTGACAAAAGCTGACTAGTACAATCATGATTGTTAGTAACAGCACTCACTTTTGCTCACAAAAAAATTGAGTCTTCATTCCAGCTGGGTCCTGAAAGGTCTGCCTTCCTTTCTTTCACAGTGGCCCCACAGAAGTGCTCTTGTGCTTCAGGCTGGCTGCTGGATTACCATAGGATATAACCTCCTTAATTCCTAGAAGTCACACCCTCCAAGAAGACCTAGTTTATCCGAAGTGGACGGGGACACATGGCATTCCACACAAGGAGGAAGAAGATCCCAGTAAGCAGCATACCCCACTGAAGACTGAGCAAAAGTGAAAAGGACAGAAACACACACACACGGTGAAAGAATTCCACATGAGGCACCAGGTGGGCCTTTAGGAGACTCAGTGTCCCCACAGTGAGGCAGAGATCTCTTTGTATATGGCTGGTTCATTTCTCCATAGAGCAACTTGTCTTACTGCCCAAAGGCTGAGAATCAGGCAGATTATCAACTTAAAGAATCACTGCCATTTTGTTGGAATGGATGACAGTTAGAAACTATGCCGTTGTCCCTGCCCTCCTCCAGATTAAAATGTTCAAATGAAAAGCTCAGAATTCCAGTTGTTCAATCCTCACCCATGACTATCTTCAGTTCAATATGGATTCCATGAAAAACTGGTAAGGCTGAGCCAATAACTCTGAGCCCCAAGCCCTCACCAAGGTTTCCTGAGTCCCTTCTCCCAGCCAAGGGTCTAAGGCTGAGTTCCACAACCCTGTCTCATCTGTACCAACCAGTGTGCCAAGGCCAGTCTGCAATCTCTGGCAGTCACCCAGCTGTCAACACCTTTCAGTTCCCCAAGATAACTCCAAGAAGATACTAGAGGACAGGAGTCTCCCAGGCAAGGGTCTTGATCTTTTCTTCTTTTTGATGTCTGTGACTTCCAGAACCACAAAATGCTGTGGTTTTCTGTTTTTAAAACAGAGGCATGTGCCCATGCAGAAAGCCTGGGCACGCCAGGCTAATTAAATTTAGCTATCTTGCAGTTGTTGTTGTAACGTGTGTTCTGCCGATGTTATTCAATGTGTTAAGACATTTTCTGTTTATGTTAGTTACATACCCATGTGGTGTGGGTGGAGAAGATCACTCCAGGGAATATCATTAACAGGAGTGAGGAGCCCAGGGGTTCTACACACACGTGGACAAATAGTGGCTCACGGGGTCAAACAACTGGGCCGTATTCATGGCAACACATCCCGATGTCAAACCCACATTCCTCCCAAGGAAAAGCCGATTGCTCAGCTCTGTCTGAGGTCCATGAATTCTGCAGACAGAACCACACCTGCCATCACATGACCCAGAGGTTATGTGGAAAGGGAGATGCGACCCTCAGAGAGAGGAACTCAGGTCCACCAAAGACCTGCCCAAGAGTCCCTGAGAGAGAGTGCATGGAGAACCAGATTTCAGTGGCCTGCTCACTCTTACCTGGATGGCCAGGAACACAATGCCCCTGAAATCCTTCTAGGAGTCTTCTGCTCTGCCACCTGCCAAACCCCAGAGAAGTCACTTGAAAGCCTCTCTTCTGTTTTCCATCATTATGTCTTCATCCAATCCTCCTCCACCAAGGTCTCAAGTATTTCCTCCTGCCACTTCCCTTGGGCCCAGGGCTTTCTTCTCAGCCCTTCTGCCTCTGCCTGTTCTTTCAATATCTCCTAGCCAAGTAATCTTTAACCCAAGTCTTGCAAATCTCCCAAGTGTATTTCTTCTCCCCTTCAAACCTCTGCTTTCTACTTAAAATTCACATGTGTTATATTTCCCTAATCAGTCACATGAAAGCCAGCTACCACACTCTTCAAACTTGTCACCACCTTGCCCCAGCATTACTGAGTACAGCTCTGTCTGTGCATTTCTAACCTGTAGGATGTGACTTTGCAGCTCTGTGACCTACAGAACATTGTGCCCCATTATTATACTTCAAGCTCCCTGTTTTCCTTCTTCTTTGAGGACTCAACACCCAGCACAAAGCTCTGCTTCCAATAGACTCTTGATGCAAGGACTGCCTCGTGCATTAGTAACAGACTCTGAACTCTATTTTAATTCAAATCTTTCATGGGCTCCCAAAACAAGCAAGGAGGGCAAAGTAGAGCTCCACATAGCAAAGGCACCATATTGTGTCACACTCACTCTGTCCTGTGGAGCACATGTCACTCTCACTGAGAGGCAAAAGAAAATATTTCCAGGACAGAGGCAGATCCCCCCACCCCAACTCCCACACCTAGCAGGAGCCAGCTCTGGCACAGATGTAGCATCAGAGAGCACCTTTCTTTGTGCATAGCGCTAAGTGTTTTGGGTGTCTGGTTGCTAAAGCAGCAACCAAGACAAAGCAGAAAATCAGGATGAAGAAGAGAGGCAATTGCATTGAAGAGCAGGAAGTGAAAGCTGACAACCTGACATCATGGAAAGATGCAGAAAAAAAATCGCCATAAAAAGTAGAAATGAGACGTCAAAAGCATGGTCCTGAGAGTGCCATGTTACTCCTGCTGAGCACAAAGAGGAAGGCAAGAGGAAAGCACAGGTCCACTATGGTCAGCACTCTGTTTAGAAGCACACCACACCATGGTTCTCCTGAGGAGGCAGGGAACCGACAGGATTAACTCCAGATAGCTGGAGACCCACCAGCCTGCCATCAGCTGCATGGAGCCTGCGGCAGCTGCAGCCACATGGTACCAAGGAACAAAGCAGTTCCTGGAGCCACAGAGACCTGGGTTTGAATCCCAGATGAGCATTCTCTGTGGCTCTGCTAAGTCTTTACCTCCTCAGCTGAGCACCCTCAACACAATGGATGCAGCAATACCCATTTTTCAGGACTGTTGTGGGGCATGGGGGTCATACATGTAAATAACCCTCAAATATTCTGCTTCTTCTGGGAATCTTTTAATATCCCCTTAGAAAACAAAGCATAGCTTTATTTAACCAGACCTACAGCCATCACCACAGTATTTCTACAACATGCCATCTGAATCCTCACAGTAACACTGTAGGAGGCAGGACAGATGCTAGGGTTCCCATTTTACAGCTGATGAAACTGAGGCTCAAGAGAGGATGGCTCACTCAAATATTACATCAACTGGAAGCAAAGCAGGAGCAAAACAGAGTTCTTTTCATTCTGCACACCGTTCCTGTTGTAAAGGAATATCTTCGAACAGGCTCTCCAGGGTTTGATGAAGATGCACAGTCACTCCATCCACCTTCTGATTTAGGAAATGTCAGGCTCACTCTTTCCCCATGGATGCTTCTCTAAGTCTTTGGTCATATTACTTTTCCTCCGGTGATGTATTTGTAGCTGGGTAGTTTTCCTAGGGAGTGATGGCCTAAATTGGATATATGAGGCTTTGCCATCATTTGGTTACCAAGTGATGTAATCATAGTTTGGTTTCTAAAATGTTTTCTGAGAATTTCAAGGGCCTACTGTGTTGCAAAATATCACATGGATGTTTCTAGAAAGAGTTACTGTCATCCCCAGCAAACTTTACTGAAACCCCTGAACCCATCATTATAGAGGACTAGTCTGGGGAGTGTTATGACTTGTATCTAGATGCTCCCCAAAGCCTCATGCACCCATAGCTGGGGCTTTTCAGAGGTGGCTGGGTCTAGGGTTTGTGATGCTGGGATTAAGGGTACACAATTACTAAATTAGTCCACTGGTTGGTTTAGCATAGTTCTGGCTGTGGATAATAGAAAGGCCCACCCTGGGTATGGGTGGCACCAAAAATGTAGGTAGCCTGGAAGGGATAAAAGGGAGAGGCAGGCTGCTGCTGCTGCTGCTGCTGCTGCTGCTGCTTGCTGCTTTGCTGTCTCCTGCCTGCTTGCCATGAACTACTTCTCCCCTGCAATGCCCCTCTGCCGTGACACCCAGACTTGGAGCCAGCCGACTATAGATTGAAACCTCTATACACTGTGAGATGAAATAAACCTTTCCTCCTTTAACTTTGGGTGTTGGGTATTTTGTCTCAGCGATAAGAAAAGTAACTAAGATAAGGATCAATTTTTCCCCATGATCTTTTCTATAAGCTGTTTTTCTACAGCTTCACATTTACTTTTTATGAAATGTCTCCATCAGTTTAAACCTTCATTTCCCAAAATAATCCCAGTAGTCACCTAGAAGCCTGAAGATTTCCCTTTGAACTTAAAAGCTCCTTGGGAGTAGGACTATGCATGCTCAGTTTCCACACCAGCACAGTGTCTAACAGTGCAGAACATGTGCTGGTTATACCACACTTGAGGAGGATGTACAGGGCTCCTCATCTGAAGTCCCCAGGCCAGTAAGTCCCAAGGGAGACAGTCATGATGCCAAGGTTATTAGAGGAGCCCGTGTCACATGAGGAAATGTGGAAAGGCCAGGGGAGTTTGAGGTGGAGGAAAGAAACCTTAAGTATATGAGAACTGTTATGGACACAACAGCTAGTTTCAAATATTTAAAGGGTTGATCTACACAACAGGATTGTTTTAGCCTTTTGTCACTGTGGCAAAATATCTGAGATAATCAACTTAAAAGAAAGAAAGTCCTATTTTGGCTCACAGTTTCAGATATTTTAGTCCATGATTGCTTGACTCTGTTGCTTTTGGGCCAGAAGTAAGGCAGAACACCATGGCAGGAGAATATGGTGAAGAGAACTACTTACCTTGTGGCAAGCAGGAAACAAAGAGAGGAGAAAAGGCTGGGTCCCAATATCCACTTCAAGGGGACACCCCAGTGACCCAACTTCCTCCAATTAGGCCATACCTCTTGAAGGATCCACCACCTCCTGATAGTGCCATGGCTGGGAATGGGCTAAATGCATTCTGCATTGTGAGGTTGACATGAGCCTTTGGGGGAACCAAGGACAGAATGCTACAGTTTGAATCCCAAATGTCTCCCAATGGCCCATATGTAAAAAAGCATGGTCACCAGGCTGTGGCACTATTGGGAGATGGTGGAACTTTTAAGAGACAGGGCCTAGATAGAAGAAGTTAAGTCCCTGGGGCCTATGTCCTCAAAGAGGATATTGGGACCCCAGTCCCTTCCTGTCTCTACATTTTGGCTTCTACCAGGTGAAGAGATTTCCTCTGCCATGTGGTTCCACCGTGATGTACTGGGTCACCATGCACCCACAGGAAGGGGCCAAGGGACCATGGTCTGAAACCTCTGAAACCATGAGCCAAAATACAACTATCCTCCCTTCAAGTTAATTGTCTCAGGTTTAAAGTGGACTGGCACAAGGGTAATTTTGTGTAGCTCCAGGAAACAGAACTGGAATCAAAAGGATGGAGATCAACAGAGTTCTCATTCATGCTCCATGGCCTCCTAATGGCTAGAGATATCCACTAGAGAAACAAGCTTCCCCTGAGATTAGATGCTCCCTATTCAAAAAAAACAAAACGAAGCAAGCAAAACACCAATCAAGCAAAATCTGGGCATTTGTTAGATGAACATGCTATGAAACTAATTCTTCATTCCTTCATTCCAGAGCCAGTATCTTAGTCACGTTCTTTGTCTCTGAAACACAATACCCAACATCCACAATTTAAGGAAGGAGAAGTTTACTTTGGCTCATGGTCATAGTCTCTCATCAGCTGACTCCAAGGCAGAACAGCGTGGTAGAATGGTCTGGAAGGAGGAAAACTGCTAACGTCATGGTGGTCAGGAAGCAGAGAGGAACTAGGGTGAGAGATGCACCCTTCCAGGTCGTGCCCCTAGTGACCTGCCTCTTCTGACCAGATCCCACCTCCTGATAGCATGTGAGCTATATTAACCCAGTGCTTCAGTCACCTTCCAAACGCCCTGCCTGTGGGTACATGGGGCCTTTGGGGACGTTCGTGATCTAAACCATAACATCCAGGTACTAAGCTGTCTGAGCTCTAAGCCTTATCTCCCCTCTGCAATGCCATGGTTTGTCTTCAGGGCCTCTGGATAACTGAGAATTTATTGCGTACAAAAGTCAGGAGGGCACAAGACAGACAAATCATCATATTTTTTCAGACTAACATCAGCTTCTTCTCTCCCTAGGAAATAGGACATGAAAAAGGAGGTCAAGAACTGCATGAGCTGGTGAGCCACATATCTCCTTCTTTCCTGGCTCTGCTCACAGAATTCTGAGTGGCCATGGAGAATGTGCATAGCCTGTTGATGCCTTGGAACCCAACATCTCTACCATGCAGGTGATGCTACAGGAAGGAAGATTAAAAGTTTGATCTAAATCAGGAGCCACCACCCATGGAAGGCTATGGTGAGGTGGGGGAAGTCACCCTCAGGAAGTCAGGCTGCTGGTGGGACCATCATAACTCCTAGGTCCATTGGTCAACAACAAGACCAACAATAGCCCTCCCTCTGGAAGGGCACAAATGAGAGTCAAGTGATGCCCAGTGGAGGAAGTGCGGGAAAGGAGATCTTGCTAGCGCTTTTTCACACCTAGATTTAACTGACTTGCATCTTGATCTAAATAACAGACCAGAATATACCAGCACAGAACATTTTCATCCTTGTTTCTACCTCACCTCAACCAGCTGCTGCCTACTTTTCTCTTGCTGTTCCATTCTCACACCCTTGGAGGTGAAACAAAATTACTCTTGAGGTTTGTGATGTGTTGTTCCTTCCCATACAGAAAGATGCTTCCCAGATGAATCCAACTCTCAAATGCTAAGAGCTGCGCAAAGGCCGTGATACTGATCCCACATTGTCTGCCCTTGTCGATTGAGCTTCCCTTCCTTACAACCCTGAATTCCCTGCTGACTCACAGGGCAGAGCAGGTGGGAGTAGAGCACAGAGACCAGGAGGGATGGACTGAATCACAAGGCCTGCTGGTGGCAGTCCTGGAGAACACTACAAGGAAAGTGACCCACACCTGGCAGAAGGAGGAGGAAGAGCCAATCCTGCAATGTCAGGGCTCTGGCAGGCTCTCCCCAGTGGGGCTGGAAAGGGCTGGGATTCTAAGATAGTGGAGATGTGTGGCAGTCTTGAAATGGTCCTCCCATAGATTCCACACTGAGATTGTTGAGGAAGTTATGCCATATGACAGGGCTTCAAACTGGGACAAGTATAAGAGAACTCCAGAAATACCATGTGAGTAGGCTTCATGCCAGAGCCTGATTTTCAGTGCATGGAGCCTCATTCAGGAATCAAGTATCCTGGAAGGAGAGACCACTCCCCTTTCCAGACTATAATCCTGGTTGGGTAGAGCAGTGCGCCCCTTGCACCATCCCCTTGGTGAATTCCCCAAAGTCAACAGGGTGCAGTCCCCTGCAATTAGCAGACTTCCAGAACCCTCTCTTTCTCATGCTGTCACAGGCAGGCAGTAGCAGATGCTTAAAAATTAAAAGAAATAAACTTTATACATTAGTTTCAGCAAAGTATAGTCAGGAGATAAGCCAAACTCAGAAGGTATTTAAAAGTTATTGTTTTGAAGCTGGGCATGGTGGCACACACCCATGTCCCAGCACTCGGGAGGCTGAGGCAGGAGATTCACCGAGAGTTCAAGGCTAGCCTGGGCTACATAGTGAGTTTAAGGTCAACCTGAACTACATAGCAAGACCCTGTCTCAAAAAGCCAAAACAAATAAATAAATAAAAGCCATTGTTTTGCCTTATCCATTTGAAAACATCTAAGCTAAGAACTCCATCTGAGAGCAGACATTAAGAGACAGGTCACGGTCCTGATTAGTATGGATCAGACCTGTACCAATCCAAAGGCCTCAGATCTCCCAAGTCCCCCAGAAAATCACGGCCTGTTTCCTTCCTGAGTCCTTGAGGCCTTGACCCAGAGTGGTTCAGATGGAAACCTGCTCCTCTAGCTAAGAAACTTTCTGCCAGCTCCCTGGGGATGACAAAAGCCACTGGCTCTGTTTTGGGCTTCATTTTCCCATCATCCTGGCCACTAACTGTGCCTCTGCCAGGGAACAGCGCTGCTGGCTGGGAGCTCCCAGAGGGATCTTCTGGGCTGGGTGCCACACTTACACTTGGGTTCCTGCTTGCTAGATCCCTCCCTAAGAAATGTGCTGTCTCTGTCTGTCTCTCTGTCTCTCCTCCACCCCAAGGTTCCTAGAGGGAAGGTGGGATCCAGGGTGCAGAGTCCTGCTGGGCTGCGCAGGAGCAATCAGCAGTCTCACAGTGCAGCCTGCTGGGCATGAATGATGGTGCGGTTGGGGGAACCGGGGCAAGAGCTGCAGGGAAAGGCACCTTGCCTCTCCATCCTGTTGATTTGCACCTTCCAGGAAGTGAGCCCCAGGCCCCAAGACTCAAGATTAGAAAGGGAATGATTCCTAGGCTTTGAATATGCAACCAGATCTCCCACTTTCAACTGCTCATGCAAGTTTTCTCAAATGTGCCAAGCAATTGGCACAGGGGAAGAGCACCAGGGTTCCAGAGGAGGGGCAGAACGTTGGTGTTAAAATGAGAAGCAGAATGACCCAGGAAATAGATGGGAAATACCTTGACCGTGCATTTGCATGAATTATCATATCCAGCTTGGATAAGATTCCCCTGCTTCCATCCATCTTTCGAGACCGACCACAGGAGTGCAATGTCTACGTGTGGTGTGCAGAGGTGCAATTCACATTCATGTGCACAGATGGAGAAAAACTGTCACAGTGCAGAACCTGGGATGATTCTGAGAGAAGAGCCACAGCCTGTGCTCTTTGGGCCAGGTGGGTTCTTGCAGGAGGTGGCAGGAAAGATGGAGGAGAAAAGGCAGGAGAGAGAAATGGTGTTAAAGAATCATCAACAGATGAGGAGGGAGAGAAAATCATCAGGTTCCCGAGGCCCATGGCTGTGTGATGATGAAAAGGGGGAAGGAGAGGTCTTTCACAGAATCAAAGAAAGCAAGCCAGGGCCACTTGGGAAGAGAATGTAAAAGGTAAAACGATGAGTTCAGTGTGGAGCTTGCTGAGTGCCAGGAGCTGTTTCCCACTTGCTGCGCCCCAGTTGTCTTTTTATGAGCTCTCCATGCGCCTGTGCACAGTGTCCCTGTCTCTGCTTGCTCACTTAGGCCCTAGCACCTGTTCTACCGTCCTCACTTCTCTTTTCAGCAGCTCCTTATGCCACTGGGTAGATGACAATCTGCCCCACTCCTCCCCAGGATCCAGCCCATTTTCCCTGCCCCTCTGGGCTCAGCCTTCTCTTCCTCTTCCACCACGCCGCCACTGGCCTTGCCCAGGGACTGTGGGAGCACCCTGAGCCATCTGCCCTGTGAGGTGCTGCTGGAGCCTCCAGCTCCACTCCAGCTCATGTGCCCTATCTAGACAGACCTGAGCTCTCCAAACCTGCCTGGCCCCAGAACTGAGGTCTGCTCCAAAAGCAACTCTTCCCCTGCAGGTGAGTCTGCTCTGGTGGCTAAAACCCAGTGCATATTGGAGCCATTTCCCACTTAGCTGGCAGGCAAGTTACCTGAAGTCTTTGGGGAAAATACAGGACTTCTCCCTGGCAGGAAAGATTTTTATTTTTTATTCACGCTTTAAAGAAAATAAATGGGTAGTTGGACAAAACAGGCAACAGAGGTGGGTGGCCACTTGAGATCCAGAGAGAGATCAAAGCCCACAAGAATGGAGGAAGCAGCCTTGGTGTGACCCCAAGAACAGTGTTGGTGGCCCATTCTGCAAAAAGGCAGCCAGGGAATAAAGCTACTGGGTAAGGATCCTCGGTCACGGTCACCCCACACTCCTGCTCCCAAGCCCAAGGTCCTCAGCTGGAAACAACACCTGCTTTTCACAGTTCCCTGGGAGGCCTGTCACATCTCAGCATAGGAGGTGACGCTGCCCAAACTCTGGCCCTCACGCTGTGCTCTTTTTCCAAGAAGAAACTGAAACTCCTCTCCGCAGACTCAATCCTTTATACAGCTACCCTCCCTCACAATCCCGACCCAAGGAAACCAGCCAGGAATTAGAAGAGCCACAGCGATTATGTGGCAAGGAGGCCATCATGTCAGTCATAGTCTCCTCCCCCAAGCTCAGTCCCCTACCTTTCCCAAATGATCATGCTCTACCAAGTTAATCAGGACCCTGAAGGCCAAAGAACAAATGTAGCTGATCCAGAGAATCAGTGGCACTTAGTGGCCAGCTTCAGACTAGAACCCAGGTCTCCAGATTCTCAGCCCAACATCTTCCTCCTTCCCAGTGTTCCCTACCAACATTCCAGCCAGAAAGGAAGTGGGACTCTAAGAGCATATTGGATTTCTACAGCCTAACCCGTTTTAAGTTAACCAGACCTACTGCATTCTTTTAAGTTCTTTCAAAGGACTTTCATCAGTGAGAAACTGAGGAAAGTTCTAAGGTGCCAGCAACAGGACATCATTCTGGGGGCAGCAGTGAAGGAAGGGAATCCAGGACCCATTCTAACCTCCCTTCTAGAAAAGCTATAAAAAAAAAATCACTTCTCAGACTTTTGGGTAAGATCAAGTGTAGAAAAGCTATAAGGAACCCACATTCCCCATCAGGCCAGCTTATTCCCCATGCTATCTGCCAGAACTTCTTTCCCCTTCGTCAACACTGTGGCCATTTGGGTATCACCCTAGGCAGGTTTATGGAAAAGAATAAGAGGCAACTCTTTCACTTCCAAAGCCCAGGCAAGGAAAGAGAGACCATATTGTTGAGGACCTCAGGATGGAAGCCAAAGGATATCCATTTCCCATCCTATCTCTCTGCTGCTTCATCATGCATAAGACACAGAACATGGGATCACACGCCCAAGGAAAGCAAACCCTTCTGCAGGAACAACAGACTGCCAGGGGCCAAGGGGGTTAGCAGTATATCTTTCAGGATTTGACTTTCCAGCATTCTCCCAAAAGAGCATGCCTACAACTTACCTGATGAGGTCAATAGGTTGAAACTTATAAAACACTCCGTAGCGTGCCCACTCTTGATACAGCAGCTAAGCAAGAAAAGTAGGGGGACAGATTAAAGGTGAAGGTGAGTAACTGTTTATATTCTTTTGTCCATTTTAGCAAGTCATAATTGTATCTCCATTATCCCAGCTTCTAAGAAAAATTTCATGAGACATCTACAAAGGAGATGGCCAATGGCGAGAAGCTGGAGTAACCATCTTCTCCTTCTCCCAATAACAAAGGTCATGTTTGTCACACTCAGAGGCATTCCTACACCTAATAGGCTGAACCCTTTCTTTTTGATTCCTTTGTTTTGCCTACTCCTGGCATTCATTATTTGTTCATTTAACAAGCATTCACTGAACATCTTCTATATGCAAGACATCGCCCCAACCCTGAATACAGCAGTAAACAAAGCAGAGTTCTTGCTGTCATGTAGCTTACACTTGGTGTGGGAAACAAACATAAACACAGAGCATATAAGATTTATAAATGTTATAAAAATAAGTCAAGGTAAGGAGGTATGTGAGAGAGGGGTGGTGTAGGGTGCTATTTTAGACAGGATGGGCAGGAAGGTCCTGTCTGAGGAGGTGACACTTGAGCTGAGACCAGAATGAAACGGGCGAATATTCCAGGGAGAACGATCTTCCTGTACAAAGGTCCCGAAGCCTGTGGTATGTCCTAGGAAGATCAAAGAAAGTGTGTGCCTGGGACAGAATGAGCATGGAGAGAGTAGTGGGACGTAACAGCAGAAAGGACTGGTTCTGTGCGTATCATCAGAGTCTGGTAGGCCTTGCTAAAAGTTTTGAACTTTGAGGGAGATTTGCAGCCTACAGGAGAAACGATCTTACATAACTGTAGAAGGTTCACTCTGGATGCTGTGTGGAGAACAGAGTGAGAGTGCAGAGGACTAGGGAGGCTGTCGGAATGGTCCAGGTGAGAGATGATGGCTGCAACGATGGTGTGGTGAGAGACACAGTGGGAAGTAGTTGATACTACTTATCAATTTACTGTTGGACTTAATGTGAGAAAATGAGAACTCTGTCTGAGTACTTGAGTAACAGTGACACCATTTACCAAAGTAAAGAAGACTGTAGGAAGAACAAGTTGTGATACGCAGAACCAAGAATTCACTTTAAGGCATACTAATCGGAGATGCTCTTTAGTAAGACAGTGGAGATGTTGAGGGGAGTCCAGAGTGGAGATGCAAATTTGGGAGTTATTGGAGAAGAGATGATTTATAAAGCCGTCGGACTACGGATATAATCACCAAAGAAGAAATGGTAAGTAGAGAAGAGGCCTAAGGCACTCTGATGTTTAGTGTAGTGGTTCCCAACCTTTTTGGCACAAGGGACAGATTTTGTGGAAGACTATTTTTCCCTGGAAAAACTGGGCAGGGGTTGAAGCAGGATGGTTTCAGGATGATTCAAAGGAGCACGCAACCTAGATCCCTGGCAAACACAGTTCACATTAGGGTTCACACGCCTACGAAAATCTTATGTCACTGCAGATCTGACAGGAGGTAGACCTCAGGCAGCAATGTGAGCAATAAGGAGTCGCTGTAAATACAGATGAAGCTTCACTTGCTTGTCTTACACATACCTCCTGCTGTGCAGCCCAGTTCCCTGGAAGTTAAGGACCCCTGGTTTAGACAACAAGGATGGTGAACCAGCAAAGAGGTAGAAGGAATAGTCAGTGGTATAGAGAAAGAGCAGAAGTATGTGGGGTTCCAAAATCCAAGAGAAGAAAGGGTTTCCAAGAGGAGAAAATAAGCTGAGTCAAATACTACTGGTGGGTCAGGTCAGACAGAAATGGAAAAGTTGCCTTTAGACTCAGTAACTGAAGATCACTGATGAGCTTCACAAAAGAGGATCTGGGAGGGCCGGTGAGATAGCTCAGCAGCATAAGCGCCTGCCTGGCAAGTGTGAGGTCCTGAGTTCAACTCTCAGTACCCACATGTGAAAAAAGGGCCAGTGATATCGCTCAGTGGCACAGGCGCCTGCTGGCGCACAAGGTCCTGAGTTCAACCCCTGGTATCCACAAAAAAAAAAAAAAAAAAAAAAAAAGAGGATCTGGGAAAGGGGAAGGGCAAAATCTGAGTGTAACAAATTCAAGAGGCTGGGGGGGTAGGAGGGTTTGTTATACCAAACACATCACGCCATTTGTGGCAAATTTGGCAAAACTACCAAATGGACAAAACCTGTACAGGTGAGCAAACCACACCTCCCAATATTTTAGTGTCAAACACCTGGCCAGTAAGCTTCACAAATCATCCACCAGCAAACAAAGAAATTCAGAATGAGCCACCGTTAGGCCGCGCCTGGAAACCCATGCTGCACAGAAATTGGTGCTTTCTCAATAACGTGTCTAGGATTGACAGATTTTCAATACAGCTGCTATCGTGTTGTGCACGATACACATTTATGCCCCTTACACATTACATCTTTTTTACATCACACACAACTCACAAGGAAATCCATCAAGGAGAATCTGCTCTAATCAGGTATTTTGGATATCAAGTGAATATTGGCCATCAGGAAGCCATCATTTTTACCTCAGTCTTGAAAGACATGATTTTAAAACTAAAGTGAGAGCTACTATTTGCAAAGAAGAAAAAGTGAGATACAAAAGGAGGCTACACTGGGCATGATCTGAAATCATGAGCATTGATTCTGTTCATTCCAGGAAGGAGCCTTGTAACTCTTATTATTACTGTGCCTCCTCCTTTCCCCCATCTTAGGTTTTTCTGCTGCCTTGAATTTTGATTTCTTTCTCCCAAGTGCAAACCCTGGGCTCTCTAGCACCTGGTTGGCACAGTGACATCATTTGTGGCCCAAAGGGAAGCCAGTGTGCATCAGGAGATACAGGCAGGGCCCTCCTTGAGGACCATGGGATGCCACTGCCTGCCTCATAGGCAGGCTCTGACCTTGAAAGCCGATCCCTCCCTAGGTCCCATGTTCAGCCAAATCCTGAGCCTGAGAAGACCTGTTTGTCACTGTCCTGGAGGGAAAAAACTAAAAACACTCCAAGAAGCAAAGATGCTCCAATCAGCTCCAGCCCAAGCGAAAAGGCAACCTCAGAAGCCTTAACCCAGTTGGATTCTAGACTCTAGAAGACACCATCAATCCCTATTTCAGTGTGGAATTCTCTAAGTACAATGTTATATCCGCAGCTGTGAGTATAGGCAAGGATGAGCCAAGAAAGTTGCTTGAGCTTTAATATAGAAGAGCTAGATAGATACGGAGGAGGGGATCATTAGGCAGCCCCTGAGAAAACAGTGGGAGCTACAGAGAACCATACTGGGAATGCGGGGCAGCGTCCATGCCAGATATTCACACAGATCTTACCAGGAAGCCACACACTCTCCTGTCATCTGCAAGGAGGGAGGGAGGGACGGAGAGGTGCGACAGACCCTTCCCCGCCTCTAAGAACGTTCCGTCACCCATGATCAAGACCAAGTAGGTCATGACAGACTCCAGGTCCCCGGTCCCAGAGGAGGCCAGCAGTCAGGGTGAAGGGAGGCACATTCTGGAGTCTCTGCCCCAAGAGGAGCAGCACAGCACAGGTAAGGTGCAGGGGCTCAGCCATGGCAACACCTAACAGTCCCTTCCAACTTTCAGAGTCTAGAATCTTCTACTGTAGCTCTTAGCAAATCCACTTGCTCCTTACACCCTGTCTTCTCTTCACCAACTGGCCAGGCCTGCAATTAAATTAGAGAGCAGTTGTGGCTCCTTCTTAATGGACAGCGCCCCACTGCAGAGGCCCTGGATGATTCCAGGCGTGTCCCCAAAGCTCTACAACAGGAAGCAATGCACAGGGGCTGCTCCATCAGACAGATACAAGCATATGAGCAGCAAGGTCAGCTCCCTGGAGGACTACGCTTGACAGTAGGTCACTGATTGAAGTACTTCTCAGGACCGTCAAGGAACTCGGTCCTAAAACCCTTCCAAGGACAGTTTGCAACGCCAGGGGAAGGCAAGGTATGTGGGATTATGGTCCTTTCTGAGGCCATAAGCTCCTGAGAGAGCAGCTTGAAAAGTGCCAGTGGGAGTTGGGGAGGCACCAGCAGGGGGCATTCTTGGTTTGAGGGTCTCCCTGAATGGAAGAGTCGGGTTCTGCTCCTGGGTTCTGCAATAACATCAACTGGCAAGGTTTTAACTTCTCCATATAGTCACATTAAAGTTGGCGGCCTGGCAAATTAATCCTCAAGAGAACTCAAAGACATAATTTCCTTCCTTGTCTGAAAGGCAGGATCTTAAAATGCAGGACTGACTCCTTTCACACATGTGTGAGTGAACGGGTCACTAGAGAAGGCGGCCTCCAGCAAAAGCTGGGCAGGGGCCTGGGACCAAGGGCTTCAAAAAAGGGTAAGGAAAATCACATTCTAATGTTGTGCCTTGGGTTCCCTGCTGTGAGTGGGCAAGGGAGTCACAGGGAGTCAGCATGGGCCAGGCAGCCCCAAGATAGTAACTGTCACTTGTCTGGAGTCCTCGAGGACACGAGGCAGCTTTAGCAAATGTGGAAGTAGGCAGCTGCTAGAAGCCAGGAGAAATCCATGTGCCCTGAGACCACTCCCTCTTCCTCCTGCCCTGGCTTCTAGGAAAGCAGGAAACCCCTGTTCTCCAGAGGGAAAAAGCCTCTTCTTAATTACCGTCCAGGAGGCAAGAGAGAAAGACTTCCAGCCCCTACCTGGGCTGAGTCATCGAGTCTGTGGCATTGCACTAGGCAAGCTGGAGGGG
Source organism: Erethizon dorsatum (assembly GCA_028451465.1). Taxonomy (NCBI): domain Eukaryota; kingdom Metazoa; phylum Chordata; class Mammalia; order Rodentia; family Erethizontidae; genus Erethizon; species Erethizon dorsatum. Next base: position 30,110,245 of record CM051831.1, read on the forward strand.
AAGCAGATTGCCATCCTCTGGGGCTTGCAGGCTTGCTTGGAGTCTGCCTGAGTGAGCTGGGGACTTGGGGAGATCAGAGGAACCGCTACAAATTGCAAGGAAAGAATGAAGGGAACTATCCAGGCACTGGGAGGGTGGGCAGCCTGGGATGGCATTGGAAGCCACCCCTGGAGGCCCGAGACTGCTCTGCACTTCTGAAGGCTTCTCCACACCCCCCAGCTCCAAATGCAAGAGTCCTCCCTTGTATCTAGCCCAAACATTCCTGCAGCCACCTCAGAGAACATCTGACTATCACAGCACAAAATACAAGTAAATATGCTGCACATATTCAGAGGGTTTTCCTCCTCTGTTAAGATACAATGTAGGTACCACCCGCACAGCACTGAAATCAATCAGTACCACAAAAAAGGAACCCAGCACCAAAGTAAGAATGCCTCTCTCTGCACAGAAGAAGCTGTAACCATGCCACAAAGAACACTGGTCAGCATTTGGATACCAAGGTTTTAGTCCTGACTTCACATTCATTTACGAACACCCCAACCTGTCTCCTGTCCTGGGTGGGTTTCAGTTTCTCAGCCCAGTTGAACAGAAAAAAGCTCATGCTCTCCCTCTTGGCTTCTTTCATCCCCTATTATGGCAAAACACAGTTCCCCACCCATGACCCAGGCAGAGAAAAGTAAGGACCCAGAACTGGCCAACGAACCCAAGACCAAGCCACAAGAAGGGCTCCTGCTGTCTCACAAAGACACTTGTTCACCTTCATGGAGCAACCTGCTAATAGCAGCTTTGGGAATTATTCACCAAGATTCAACTCCATCCGGACAAGTCTCCCCCTGCCTCCCAGCTCCCGCCTACTCTACCAACTGGTAATGGACCAGCATCATTCTACTGGCCTAAGCAAAAGGTTCCCTAGGAGGAAAACTTGTCATTAAAATGTATTATTGTTGCTGTTAATAATAGCATAATTTCGTTCCAAAGACAAATACACATGTTTTTTGGAGTGTCTACAGTTTATTTCTCCCTACTAGTGCTGATAACAGAGGGCTGTCTCGATTTCTCCCATGAGTTACTGTGCATTCTGCAATGTCCCGGGACAGGCAGGATCACCACCACCCAGCAGGAGGTTCCTAGGGCGGGAAGAGGATGGTGATCACCGTTTAAAGGGGAGGAACACGGAATGAGAGTGTGGGAGGACAGAAAATGGTTGTGCGAGAGAGGCGAGATGCGGGGAGAAATGCTTCCTCCTTTTCCTTTAAATCTGATGCGGGACTTTTCAGGAAATTAAACACTGAGACTATTAGCATCAGATAGAAAACAGATGAGGTTAAGACATCGAAATACTACAGCAGATTCCCTGAGCAGGCAGAGAGGGGACATGTGTAAGTAATCACAGCAGTATTTCTGGAAAAGACCTTTTATGTTTTTAATACTTAACACTTCATAACAGGGACTAATAGGCGGGATAAAAAGAAGGCTGCTCAAAAAGCAACTTGGGAGATGAATGGTTTTCCAGACAACAGAGTTGGGGGAAGGAAACGTCTTGAGCTTCAATCCCTTATCCCTCCCACCCTCACCCACCCTCCTCTGTGCACGAGAGCTGCTGATGGTTGGGCAGGAGGGTGGGCAAGGATGGCATGAGGAGCTACAGCTGGGTCCCCACTAAAGAGGCTGGGACCATGCTGTAGGTGCTGGGCCATGGCAAGGGGGGAAAACACATCCATGACCCCAGTGTATCACAATCAAAATGAAGAGATGAAGGCAGAGGCCTGGCAGAGTGTTGGGCAGTCAGGAGTTAAAGGACCCTGTTCCTCCCCTATCTGTAACCTCTGACTCTCGCTTCTTGGAAGCATAACAGAGCATTCTTCTCCCTCAGCTTTCGCATCTGTAATTTGGGAGTGTCAATATTCCATGGCACTCCACTAGAAGATAGGAAAACATAATTTTAAAATGACTACAAAAGAAGCTACAGTGGCATGGATAAGTGTGCATTTTTGTTAGGGACGCTGGATTTGAGAAGCAAGGTCATCCCGAGCACCCATCTCTGTGTGATCCTGGGCAAGGTGCTCAGCTTTTCTGTGTCTCAGTTTCCATATCTGTAAACTGAGGAATTTGGACCCTCCGTGTTTCTTTTTTTTTTTTTTTTTTTTTTTTGTGGGTACCAGGGGGTCGACCTCAGGACCTCGCGCACCAGCAGGCACCCATGCCGCTGAGCGATATCACCGGCCCCTTTTTCGTATGTGGGTTCCGGGAGTTGAACTCGGGCCCTCGCGCTTGCCGGGCAGGCGCTTAAGCCGCTGAGCCATCTCACCGGCCCCATATAAGAGTCTCTTTTTTTTTTTTTTTGTGGGTACCGGGGGGTCGACCTCAGGACCTCGCGTGCCAACAGGCACCCATGCCGCTGAGCGATATCACCGGCCCCTTTTCCGTATGTGGGATCCGGGAGTCGAACTCGGGCCCTCGCGCTTGCAAGGCAGGCGCTTACGCCGCTGAGCCATCTCACCGGCCCTCCCTCCGTGTTTCTTAATTGATACTCTCTTGCCATGGAGGTGGGATAGGTGCTTTGTGGAGGTCTCTAGGGTATGTTTCAGAATGGTCAGCATTGCTGATCTCCCAGGTACTAACTGCCAGGAGCACCCCACAGCACACACAGTCGTGGCAATGCCCAGAAGTGGCCCTCACATTTCCAAATGCTTGGGGGTGGGGTGGCTATGGAAAAAACCACTGAAAAACAGTAGCCAGTTCCACACGCATCCATAGGGTCCCACATAACACAAAGCAGGCTTACCTTTCTGTCATTCATGTCATCCCCTGGACTGTCATATTCACCCTGTAGAAGAAGAAGGGATGCCAGATAAGGCCAATGAAAGTATCAAAAATAGATGCCACATAAGAAAGAATTTTCTTTTTTTATTTTCTGATTTCATCCCTTTTTTCATTTCCATTTAAGGAAGGTCAAAGGCATGGCATGGTAAGGGGCCAATATTCTATTTTCTTAGTCATCACCACTTGTGATGTTTACTGGGATAGCTTCTCTCACGAAGATGCTCTCCTTCTAATACTTTAAACAGAAGCCTGTGTCCACACACAGCAAGTGCAAAGGCAAAGCCCCTGCCTGGACACAGGCTGGCACATCATGGGAAAATCATCCCATGCCATAGCATGATCACCCTCGTTCACAACTGGCACAAACGGATTTTTCATATGCCACAGCATACATGTCAGGAAGGGAGACTCCCACCTGAGCTATTCCTGTCGGGCACCCTCACATGGCACCACTGCAAGACAGACACTAAAGATGTGACCCATCAGATGAAAGGTGAAGACAGGAAGCATGCAGTTCAAGAGCCAGTTAAGTCCTTCGTGAATTGTCTTGACAAATATCACTGCATTGCATCATGGGATGTTCATAACATTACTCTCAGCCAAGGAATGCCTCCAAGACACTCCGGGCTGTGTAATCCCCAGGACTCTGAGTTTCTTTCCATGGCCATTTACCGACCTTCACCAATGTCTCCTCCCTCCTACACGTTAGATCTTTATGCTCACACTTTGACCAGGAACGAAGGCAGAGAGTTAAGGAAAGTTCAAATAAAAACCAGTTCCTTTTGCCAGTTCCACTGGAGAGACAGTTCGAGACCACTGGCAAAATCAAACTGAGCATTATTGCCAGCAGCAAGTAGGCCAAAGTCCACCGAGGTATTTTAATGTCATGATTCCCTCTACCTCGCCTTGCACACATTCACCAACTGCTTGATCTGTGTTGTTCAACTTCTGGAAGACTCAAGAAAGCACGCCGATGGCAACAGTACTTACATCATGAAGAGGGTAGGCAGCCTCGTAGACATTGTTTGCTATCAGAGAGTTAATACCTACAGAGGAGAGGAAAGTGAAATTACTAACGAAAGGGCTGTTGAGGAGGCATTTTTTTTATAAATCTTAAACTTTCACCCACCTCCCATCTGGGAGTCCCTGCATTCTTCTCGATATCCTTCTGGTCTAGAAGCTTTTGTCAAGCCTTAGTTCTTAGTAGAACAATAGCCCTCATTTCCCAAATATGAAGTCATGCTTTCAACTCAAATATGTTCTCCCAAACTTCACATTCCTCGAAAATTCAGGTACCTCCAGTCCAAAAGCCCTCCACCCCCACTAGCATCAGAGGGCCACCCCGGGAGCGAGGAGGCTCTGCATTCGTGACAGCACAGGTGTGGCTGCACGGACAACTGTGATTCTGATCAATAAAAGCATGAGTCAGAGACCCCACCACCCCCACAGAAGCTCAGACTCCTGCTCTCTCCTGCTCCTTCCCAAGGCAGTGCCTGGCCCGCCCTCTGCACCCTAACTTCCCTGAGGTCTGCAGCAGTGTAACAGCGGTTTTCAAAGTACAGTCTGGGCAACCCTGGGAGTCTCCAGGACCTTTCAGGGAGCCCATGAAGTCAAAACTATTTTTATAATAGTACTGAGACATTTTGCTTTTTCATTCTTATTCTCTCACAAATATACAGTGGGGTTTTGTGCCATGTAATAACACTATCCTTGGGTGGTTAACGGAAGGTGTGCTTCTGGTTGGTTGGTTAGTTGGATGGTTGGTCTGTTTGTGACAGGGTCTTGCTACGTTGTTCAGACTGGCCTTGAACTCACTATGTAACCCAGACTGGCCTCAAACTCATAGCAATCCTCCAGCGTCAGCCTCCTGAGTGCTGGGATTACAGGTGTGTGCCACCACACCCAACTTGCTTGTATATTCTTGTGAGTTGGATGGATATGACAGCCACACAATGCATGTATGTATGGAAATATCAGAGTGATTCTCATTAATTTGTTCAATTAACATGTATTAATAATTATAAGAAAGGAATATTTTCAGCCAAAACATTTTCCCAGTTTTAAATTCTAATACAATAAATGCCGAGTGATAGAACCCACTTAAAATTCTTTTGGGTATTCCCAAAAAATTTTTAAAGTGTAAAGGTACCCTGAAACAAAAAAGTTTGTAAGCTATACATCAAAGGATTCATTTTGTAATATCTCACAACATTTGTGCATAACAGATCATACTGAACACATGTTAAATGACCAAATGCTCCTGTCTCTAACTCCAGCATACAACAGAGAACTTCTGTTCAGCATAAAATACTTGTTATTTATTTGTTTCATTCTTGGTTTTATTCAGAGATATAAAGCAGTCTTTATGTTCTGTCTGAGTCAAGACAGGCAACTTGGGTCACTGGCTTCCAGATGAGCGGGATTATGTCTCACCAACTCACAGGACCAAGGATCCTGCCATACAAGGATCCACATTTAATGGAGGAAAGGGAGGTGGAGGAGAAAGTTCCTGGTACACAGTGATTTCCCTCGTCTTACACACACTTGCATGCCTGAACTATTTTTCCAGAGACTGTAGACAGCAGTGAGATGAGGAGATACTGATTTTGGAAAGAAAGATGTATGGTGTCCAAATGCTAAGCAATCTGTATTTTCACAGCTCTGGGTAAACAATGAGGTCGGTTAACAAATTAGGCAACATTTACTCATTAACGTTCATTGCTATCCACCTCCTGTTCCCACCCAATCCCTCATGCGCAGTTTCAGAGACTGGGGAAGACCTCAGACAACCCTCTCTCCTCTGTCAGCACCCTGTTCCTCAAACTTTGCCCAGCTTCATCACAGTTCTAGGATGCAGGATGCCACAGAGACCATGTCGTGGGCCCATGAGGGAGCAGAGGTTGGGGGGACGCTGCAGGGGTAGCACAGTGGACGCCACTCTTCCAATGAGTCGAGAGCTGGGTGTTTTGGTGCTGCAGCTTCATCAGAGCCAGCAATCCTTTCCTGATTTTAAGTTTCCTCCTTGACACGAACATAAAATGCGAGAGACAACTTTGAGGGGTGAGAGGAGCATGGGGTGGGTGAAGGGGGTGCAGACAGAGGAGAGGTGCCTGGGAGGTCGGATGAGCTGCAGATTTGTTTTACTCACAAGACTATAATTTCACTCAGAGCATCATTAATCAGTTCAAGAGCCCTAACCACAGCCATGTGATGCCATCCTACAATAATCAAAGGGAGGAGCCTCAAGCAGGGAGGGGGATTGGGGAAGGAGTTAGTTCAAAGTGACAAAACTGCTGTCGACATGGATAGAGCTGAAGCATCACAGGTGAGTAGAGCTCCAGCTAAACAATACCCCAGGAATTAACCCCCAATCCTTGCACTGACACCCCATGATTGCCGTGCAGCTGTACATGCCCTAAAGATAGTCACAAAATTTTACTGGAAAAATTAAACAGGTGTTTCACCTCACTTAACTCTTCTGCTAATTCTGTTTTTCTTAGCTCAGTAGCCGATTGTCTGGAAGCATTAGGCTAACAACCTGAACTCCTGAGTCCAGCTGCCAGAGCCTCAAAGAGATCTTGAATCATGGGGGCCTAAAGCTGTGCACCCTGCCTCCACTCTATCTCAGAGCTTCCTGTAACCCTAACCCTAACCCTAAGCAGGTAGCCCATGCCCCTCCCGGGACATTGTTGGCTTGATGTTTTGTGTCTCCCAAAGGCCTGCAAGATGCCTGGACCAGAGGGGCCGGTGAGATGGCTCAGTGGCTTAAGCGCCTGCCCGGCAAGCGCGAGGGCCCGAGTTCGACTCCCGGATCCCACATACGAAAAAGGGGCCGGTGATATCGCTCAGCAGCACCGGCGCCGGCTGGCGCGCGAGGTCCTGAGGTCGACCCCCCGGTACCCACAAAAAAAAAAAAATAAATAAGATGCCTGGACCAGAAAGCACTCCTCTTTCACCAGCACCTCTCAAGCCACTTAGTCTGGGAACGCAGAGAGATGACAGTCATGAAAGTCAACAGCCCCATGGCCACAGTTACTCAGTGTCCCTGCTTGTTCATCAAGGATGCTCGCCTTCCTCACGTGTTTTTCTGGCATCCCGTGCTGAGGAGGAAATTTTAGATTCTGGTTGATTATTCTGCTTTCTAAGACAGGAAGTCTAGGCTAATGGCTCTTTGCCTTGGAGCAAAGATTCAGGTTCTGAAACCTGAGTTGTCCTAAACTCAGAAAATCTAGGGCCTGCCAATTATGTAACTGAACATTTCTCCGTCACCCGTGGCTGGGTACCTTCTGCATGTTACCTCAATAGTATCACATGGATGATCCCAATCAGTGTCTGCTGGGGACGGGAGGGGAAAGAGCGCAAAAGGAGGAAGGAGAAGGGAGGGGAGTTGAACAACAGCCACAGGTCCACAACTTGATCCAAGAGTGGGGCATGCCCTGGCTTCTTGGTTTACTCTCAGCCTTCACAAACTAAGATTCTACCCCCAAACTAGCATGGAAATCAGTTTGAAAGGGCAATAAAATAACCAACCTTTTTTTTTAAGTTTCTGCTTTGAAAATTGAAATTTTGATTTTTTCCTTTTCTTTTCAGCAAAAATGGGCTAATTGGTTCCATCATGTACCATCCATCTGGCCATAATGGTAAAGCTTTCTTTTTCAGGATCTCATCTATAGTCTTTCCATACAGCTTTAGAACCAGAGAGGGGGGAGGAGAGAGACCCCCAAGCTTTTGTCCTATTACTCCCAGAGTAGAGACTGGGGAGAAGAGAGGTCTAAAGACATTTTCCTTTCCCTCCATTCCCCAAAGAGCAGCAGTGCCTCCATTCAGCCAAAGCGTAATCTGTTAGGGCCCCTCACTGATCTCCAAATCTCCTCCAAATCGCCAGGCACTTCATACCTGTTGCTTAGAACTCTGAGCCCCAAAGGAAAAGTTCTGCTTCCTCACCACCCACTCTACAGCCTGGTCCAACCTGATCTGGCATCACTGTCCCTCCACGTCCAGAGGCACTAGGACCAAGAAACATGACCAGAGTGGGCTCAGGCCCTGGCACTGGTACCTGAAAACACACGCTCGTCATCCAGAACCTTGCATTCAGCTCCAGAGACATCTCCGTTTCCTGGACACAAAGGCACAACCAAAGCACAGTTTACAGCCTGCCTCCCAAAGAGAGGCTCGTCAAATCTGCAAGTGCTTCTGGGTGACAGGGACCACACTCTACTCCCTGCAGGCCAAACTCAAAGGAAACTTTCATCCACTGGGACAGGTACTTGGAAGAATGGTGCCATGCTCCTGAAAGCCCATTTGGTTTTGATTCCCTCCAGAACAAGGCCCAGTCGGCCCCGCATTCCACTTTCATCCCTGCACTCCAGCCGGATGTAAATCAAAACCAGAGCCCCCAGACGGTGCATTTAACAGACACTGTATTTACCCATCACCAAATTGTCTTGACGTGTGCTTAATTACTTAAATGCCTTTAATCCCAAGCCTTTTCTTCTAACAAAATATAAACCAGTCCAGCTGGATGAATGATAAACCAGATGTTTACAACACACAACATGCTCTGGCTTCGGTCAAAATAATTAAGACGTCATCTTCTGAGTAGAAAGAGATGCCCAAAGCATACATTTGTTTAAATGCTCTGACACCAAAATGTCCATGAAAATGGAGCTCCATCAATTTGTAATTCTCTGTCCTTGAAGAGGCAATAATGACTTCCATATGAAGGAGCAATAAAGGTGTTTGTCCTCCTCTGATAGGTCAAGGAGGTTTAGGTTTCCTTCCCTGGTAAAGCTTCCTTGAAAGTCCACCAGTGTTGGAGTAGATTTCCAGGGCCCTTACTGCTGACCTCAGGAAATGTGACATTGATTAAGGAGGCATCATGGGGCTGGACCAAGTTTACAATCACTCACACACTTCCACCACCAGACAGAACCTAAGTTGCAAATATTTTTAGTCTCTGAACATTGTGTGTACATCAGCCCGTGGCCCCTCTCTTCTAGGGCTGAATACTAGGGAGAGCTTGTGCTGTCCTTTTGGAGAGTTATGGAAGAAACTGGGAAGTTAACAGGTAGATCATCACCAAATAATAGCCCCCCCGATTTCTCCTAGGTCAGCAATTTTTGCTCTGTACAATTGCTTTGTACGATTTATACGAATTGTAACACCCACACATGAGAGGAAGGGAGGGATGAAGGAAGGAAAGAAAGAAGAAAGGAAGAATTTATGAGTCCTAGCTACTGGTAACTAGGGCATGAAAGGGGACTGAATGCTGCATGTTCACATAACAAGTTTCACAAAAATGACAACAAAAAACAATAGGCCTTTTGCAGACAGACTTAGAAAACTGGTGGCCAAGTCCCCAGAGGCAGAGCACTCTGCATTCCCAAATGTAATCAGCTGAGGAAGCCAGCAACATCCCACCCTATCTGTACTTTATCTTCATTTTTCTTTTTGTTTTGTTTTGTTTTGTTTTGTGTTTTCTTTAGCTAACTTTAGTGCCCCTACAGGCACCTGTGTGGATGGTTAAACATGCACATCTTGGTCTCTGGCCCCTGCAGGTTCAGATTCAGCATGCCTGCCATGAGATCTGGGCAGCTAGGATCTAACCAGTGGCCCAGGTGAGTCTGGCATCCCCCAAGGTCACCCGCACCTGAGCAATGTCACATAGACCTGTGATATAGAAACGGTGACAAAGGTGTCCAAGCTGTACTTCCACCCATTCTCCACAGCTGATTGGAATCCTCCTGGCTCACCTTTTCCCCTTTCACTCCAATTGTCTATTCCTCTCCTCTCTGAGGGCCACAGAATCACGCACCCCAGGTGCTGCCCATCACCCCGGCACCTGTTCCCTGTGAGCTTACAGGAAAGTGAGGCCCCACTCTGGTCTCATCGGCTCATATATATAAGGAGACAACGTGGCTCCTTAAAAATTTCAGAGTCCAGGAAAGGGTAGAGCTTTCTATGGGCTTCAAGAGCATGGACAAGACCTCGTTGTTCAATGGGGGCAGAATCAGGTGCAGAGAGGAAGTGTGACAGACACTGAAGCTTCCTAGCTTGTCATCCTAGAGCTGGAACTGCCACCCACTCCTTAGCCTTGCTAGGTGTGAACCTGCTGTCCACTTATCCTCTAGGTACATGACCTCCCTTCCCCACCTGACATAATCGGGCTCCGGTGGCCTATGACTTTCTCCTGAGTCCAGCAGGTCAGAGAAAGGGAGGACAGTGTTTAGATCCCTGGCCTGCTGCCCAAGCAGTCACCTACAGAGGCCACTCCTCTACCCTTATCCACCCATCCACACTCCAGGGACCTTTCATTCCTCATGGGTCTGCGGGAAAAGAGAGCTCTGCCTCCATCCCTGGCAGTGCCCACCCCCTGCCTGGATCTTTGTAAATGGTCTCTCCACCCACCTCCCTTGAATCTTCCCAATTTGAGTGTGTCATTTATTCCTGTCGGCATCATAAGTCACCCTCCGGAATTGCTACCATCCTGTTTTCTGTATCACTTGCTCTCCTTGTATGTATTTCTCTCCCCAGACAGCCATGAGAGTTACACCCCCTTCTGGAGCATCATCTCATTGTTAAGGCCTTCTGTGACTGTCACATTTGAAACACCTCCCCATTCTCATTTCATCTCTATTGCCGTTCCTTGCTTTATTTTTTTTCCTTCTTACACAGATCCCTCCATGACATACTATTTTACCAATTTATTGGTTTATTTTCATTCTCCCATCACTAAAATATATACCCCATCAGGACAGGGATTTGTGTTTAAATCTCTACTCTATTGCCCTATTCTAGAATATGAATGACACTCAATAAATATCTGCTGAATGAATGAATGAATATTACATTGGGAAGATCTAGGCTTCCACCTTTCCGCAACAACTTCCATTTATCAACTGACTGACTTAAAGAGAGCCCTGAAAAGGAGCCAAGAAACCTAGGTCTAAATTTGGCTCTAAATGTCTCACTATGGGCATGCTAATTAATCTCTGTGTTGTGCAATTAGTTGACATCTGTTGGGCATAATTTGCATGGTGGTTTCAAAGGCTGAATTAGATAATTAATATGAAAATGCTTTGAAATTCATACAACCATGCAGGTATGTAATTTATTTGTAGAGATATCTCACCTGGTTATTTCAGCTCTTACCACAGAACACTCAAAATAAGCAAACAATATCTATAAACAGCTAATGTACATCTCATAAAATCTGTTCTCCCTAATGATGTGTATCTTATCCACAGAAGAATCCTCCCAGCAGGCCCCCTTCAATTTCTCTTTATGCAAATTAACAAGCTTGTTTTTCTTTCTCCCAAACTGCAAAGCAAACTCAAATAGCCGAGCTCAAGGAAGATAGTTAGTAGAACCACAAAGTCAAGAAATCTGAGTAGTGCATAATAATCCCAATAATACTTTGAAATCCTTGAGAAACCATTCAAAATTATGTCCTTAATGATGATCCTGAGTCATCCAGAAACCTTTACACATGAATTACACAGAGAACACATGTATATGTATTTAATATAAGAAAGCAGGGACTTGGGTGATAGATTTTGGAAAGATTTCAATTGAAAAAAAGATGCTGCTGAAGGCAAGAAAAGCTAGAATCCTGCCGTACTCCTCTTTCTCTTTAGATCAGGGTTAGATTTTCAGCTCAACTGCAGAATCACAAGGACCTTCTGGTTTGAATATTGTATTCTATTTTTTCCTTGCTTGTTTTGACATGCTATTTTAATTTGTGTTTTTCCTGGTTCTCATTTTTTAATTTATTATTTATATTAGGCTGTTTTATTGTTTGCCTTGTAAGCCACCTCAGAAATTTTGTGGAACGAGACAGAAATATAAATAAATCACTACAACTTGCAGTATAAGTTAATGTGCTGCAAAAGTAGGCATTCAGTAAAAATGTATTGTATACAAAGAAGAAGGTGATGATATTAATCAGGAGTATTGCTGAATTATTATTATCTTTCCCACTTTCCAGTTTTTGGATTAGGTGCAATGGGAAAGAAATAAAGCTCTGTAAAAGAGTCACAAAAGTTAACAACTATATGAAAAGAAATTCCAAGGGAGAAGGATAAATGGAAAAACCAACATTTCCAAGCACAGTCCTTTCTCCCTTTTCTGATCTTTTTGTAAAACAACTGTGCTCTACAGGAATGTAAGTCAATTTAAGTTTCCCCTCTGTCCCTTGTAAAACCAGAGGGAAGGGTGACAAAATTAAAACTGAGCCCATGGCTCAAAGGTCCATGTTACCAGGAAGCCTCAGAGTGGTATCACATTGTTTCCGGTCCTCTTAGGAAGACTGGTAAGACTGGTGGCCAAGAGCTTCGAGAGTACTTGATTTTCATAGGCAGAAATCAAACCACTGGAAAACTGGTCTTTAGGTTATCCTCGGCTAAGAAGCAGAGTTTGGTCACAAGTCCCTTATTACAAAGCTAGTAAGTCATCAAAGGCTATGCTGGAATTAATAGACTCTAAAGACTCTGCCTAACTCCATTCCTAGTTCATAGCATCCCAAAAGTAGTGGAAACGGGATTGGTGTAAGGACATCCAAGTTCTAGACCCACTACTGCCAAATCTGACTCAATATGTGACCCCAGACAAGTCACCGATCCTACCTTGTGCCCATTTGTAAATGGAGATGACACTTCCTGACATGCCTATTCTCCCTAGGAGCTATAAAACTAACATCGGGTATTTTCTGTTGATATTTAGAAGCACACGCAGAAGCTAATAGCTTCCTGCGCTTTGTCTCGTTACACTCTGCAAGCTCTGCAAGCGTTACAGCCGTCACACCGCCTCATGATTACCCATTTGCATGCCTGTGTGCTTGGCTACACTTAGAGCCCCTCAAAGGTAGAAAAGAGGTCAAATTCATCTTGACATCCCTCAGCTTCCATCACATCATCTGACACATAGCAGGTGCTCAATAAACATCTTCTGAATGTCAAAAAAGAAAGATAACACCCAACCAAAAAACCCCAATAATTTCTGACTTTGAGACATCACAGAAATAAATCTCAGATCCTCAAATGAAAAACAAAACAAAAGTAAATATCCAGTGACTTTCCAACAATCTGGAACTTGTCCCCCAAAGTAAACTTTAGGTTTTTGTTGTTGTTTTAGTTTTGTGTGGGGTTTTTGTTTTGTTTTTTGTTGTTGTTTATGTCTTCTGAGGGAGTTTTTTGTTTTGTTTTTTGTCACTAGGGATTGAGCCCAGGGCCTTCACATTGATCTACATTTCCAGTTTATTTATTTATTATTTTTTAGACAGGCTCTTGCTAAACCACCAAGTCAAGCTCAAACTTGCAGTCCTCCTGTTTCAGCATCCCAGAGTTGTGGGATTATAGGCATGTGCCACCACACCTGGCATAATCATTAGTTTTTAAGAACTTTCCAGTTTAGAAAACAAACTAACAGCTGCCTATTTAATCTTTACAAAAACTCTGCAAGATAGGTATTATTATCTCCATTTACATAAAAGGAAACTGAGTTACAGGGAAGTGAATTCATTTGTCCATTAAGACACACGGGAACCAGGCATGGTGGCGCACACCTGTAATCCCAGCACTTGGGAGACTGAGGCAAAAGGGTGACCACGAATTCGAGGCCACCCTGAACTACACAGTGAGACCCTGTCTCAAAAAAAAAAAAAGAAGACGCATAGGAATTTACCAGTAACTGCTGTAGGACTAGGAGGCTTGGCATTTTTTAATGAATTCATTAATTCAAATCAGCTGAGTATAATGTGCAAGGCAGCCAGCGTGGGGCACTGGGGCATAAAAGATGAATCAGACACATCTCCAGGCCTCACCATCTTGAGAATCACAGCCATGGGTGTAGATAATAAGTGAGAAGAGACTGAGTCTGACAGGAGTTGCAAGGAGGGGGCACTAAGGGAGAATCTGTGGGTTGGTCTGCGGTGGGCATTGGTGAGATTGGGGAGGAACACAGGTGGGACATTAGGACAAAGGGAACAGCAAGAGAAAAGTCAGGGAGGGTGGAGATCATGTCAACAGGAAGAGAAATTGGAGAGAGAGCAACTATGAGTTAGAAGTGCACATATTGATTTTTGAGGTTCTAGTAAAGATCTAAGTGTAGGTATCCATTCAGCAGTTGGATATGGAAGTGCTGGGCCGGAAGTGGTGAGAAAATCAGGAATAAAAATAGTCTCAAATCATCTGTATAGAGGCATTGAGAGAGACAGAAACAGAAAGATGGAGAGGGATGAAGAGGAAGACGAAAGAGGACGATGAAGAGGAGGGGAAAAGAAGGAAGGAGAGGGTGAGGGGGAAGAGAGAAAGGAGAAAGGCAGAAAGGCAAGGCCAAAGGATTTTGAAGAAAACAACATCTAAAATGTAAAAGAGGAACCAAATAAAGTCCTGGATGTCAGCTATCAGAAGATGTAAGTTCAGCAAAGAAACTTGGAAAAGATACAGGAATTAAAGGAAGATGAAAATGAAGACTTCATGTCTTTTTTAGGACATAAAAGGTGAGAAGTAGGAAGTCACCAAGAATAACTGAGGTGGCAATCTGAGCCAACCTGGGGAGGGTGTGAAGGGTGAAAAGTCATGGAACTGAGGAGTGGGTTGGTAAGAAGAGAAGATAAACTCAAGATATTTGAAAGAGGCTCAGAGAAGATAGGAAATTTGTTCTCAGAGCGCTTAACTCATTTGGTGGTCCTTGGGCAAAATGGAGGCTCAGGACCATGGCTTCCACCCATTCTGTGGAACTGGGTTGGAGCCATCACCTCAGCACTCCTCCCCTACCTTATGAGCACCGTGTTCCAGACAAGAAACTTGACATGGAAGACTCCATTTTTTATTGGAGCATTGTTTGGAATTTTGTAGCAAGATGAACACATCAAAGCAACACAAGCACACCTAATGGCCTCCTGAGAAGACAAGCACTTTTCTAAAAATCCCCTCCCTATAGGAAACATGTTCTGATTCCTTTAGTACTGTTCCCTTGTCCTGAGGTAGCTCATGAGCCCTCAGTAAGCTCTTGAATATGAGCTATAATTAATGTCACCAGTTATTACTCCTCAGCTTGACATCCTCTTCCACTCACTAGACATGATGCAAAGTGACTTTGGGTTCTTTTCAACTAAAAGCTGCCTCATAAGCCCAAGACTTGGCTACCACCAAGCAGATTCAAAAGGTGGTTCTCACTAAGGATCCAGAAGGTGGTTTGGGATGGCAGCTCCTTGGGAACAAGAGTCCAGCCTTCTGGAGCAGTCCCTGAGGATAGGACACTTATGTGTGCAACTCTAGTGTTTGTTTCTAGATTTTTTTGTGTGTGGGTACCGGGGGTTGAACTCAGGACCTCACACTTGCCAGGCAGGCGCTTGTGCCACTGAGCTATCTCACCAGCCCTAACATTTGTTTCTAAAGAGCAGCCTCAAGGGGCTGTGGTCTGGGTTTCACCTTTGTCACCACATCTGTCTTCTGCACAGTCTGTCAGAGTCAAACCACTTGCCTTCTACTGCTAAGGTCCCAAACACGGAGGGTCCTGCTGCAAAACTATTTCTTAAACATCCTCATATTTGCAAAACCACAAGGCAAAACAATTATGCTGTATAGGGAGAGGAAAATGCTGTGCTTAAGAGAGGCACATTCCAACCCTACCATCCTTCCTGTGTGGCCTTGGACAAGTCGCGCCCCACCGCAGTTAGTCTCTTCATACACACAGGGAGCAGTTTGGACCAGTGGACCTCTGAGATGCTTATCGTCTTAAAAATAAAAAATGATGGTGTTTGGGGAATTATTAAAAGCTATTGGAGGAGGGGCCCTTGAATGATGGGGATAAAACGAAGGGTTTTGGAGGTACAGAGAAAAGAAAAAAAGGCCTGGAAACCCGAGATGCAGAGGGGAAGACGTTTCCACAGCCCTGGGAGCAGCTTCTGCCCCACCAAAAAATGGGGTGCCCTGCTCCTCCCAGGGCAGCATGGGGTAGGGCGCACAGTGCTGTGAACGTGGAGGCTCCTTACCCATCGTGTTGTTGGCTCGAGAACAGGACGTGCGCTTCAGAATCTCATGCACCTAAAAGGGGACCACAGAGAGCAGTGAGAGCCACAGCCACGCATGTCACCATCGTGCTCAAGGACCCCCGTCAACCCCATTCACAGTGGAGTGCTTGGCAGAAGCAAAGAACTTAGCCCCTCACACACCAAGAGAGATGAATAAGAGGCTCTATGTCTCCTGCAGTTACAGGAAGTGAAGGACAAGGGAAGCACAGGGCCCCCTGGAAGGCTGGGGAGAAGGCACCCAGGTCAGGATCCACTCCCTGCTCTGAGGGCCCTGCTGCAGGCTCCTGGGGAAAGCTGGGGGACCCCAGGATGGGGAATCCTTGCAGAGAGGTCCTGAACCCATCCTCCCCTCAGAGCCTCCCAGAGAGCTGCCCGAGGAGCCCAGGAGACAGTGCATTGGAAGTGTTTGCAAATGGCAAAAGGGCTGCCTATATGGTGGCCAGTGGTGTGCTCATTCTCTAGGCTGACCCTGAGTCCTTGTCCTGCCTCCCCGTCACAGCATATCTGTCGGCCCTCAGAGACCTGTCTTAAAGTTGCCTCCTGCTCTGACATTGCCTGCTGAAGGCCCCTGCGTCTGTCAGGTGTGCAGAACTCCCTGACTGTGCGCTCACAGGGGACAGAACCTCTCTGGAAAGGGCAGGGATGCTCCCTACTGAGGGACCTAGAACAGAGGTGGGCAGGCCATGCCTGCTAGCCAACTGCGGACTCCCAGGGATCCCGAGCCTGCACCGGGCTGTAAGCAGATGCCAGGCAAGGATGTCTGCTCTGGAACAAACAGCGGGCCGGGTCAGGCACCAACAAAGAGGGGACAGGAAGACATTTACATCTGCAGGTGACTCCTGCAGACAAAACCCACAGTGGGGAGCAGATCTCAGGACAAAACTGAAGGCTCTTGTCCACCTTCTTTGGTACGGGGTGGACTGAGGAAAGGGCAGAGGGGTAAGGAAAAAGTTTCCAGAGAGATGGAGAGAAGATGCGTTGTCCCATCATTATTCACACTCCCATACTCCGGCCACAGACTGAGAAGGAGTGGTAAATAAATCACTTCCGGCAGAATGGGGCCCCAGAGTGTCTGATTCTGCTTCTAATCCAGTGCAGTAATTCGACAGCAGTAATAATTAGGAACAGCACGTATATGCATTGTATTATTTTACAAGCCCTTCGTAATTATCGGGTGATCTGCACAACACCCTGTAACTTCCGCCCCAGTCGTGGGACCCAAGCCACGGTGAGATTTAATTGCATTGTAATAATAACATCAAAGAAAATGAGACGTTTACACCTGTCTCCATAGGAAGAAAAAGGAAATCATATGTTCATTTTTAACCCTTCCTAAAACACAAGGCTAAGGGGCCCAAGACGTTTTCTAGCACAGCCTGAAACTGGAGGTGTGACCATGTTTTTCCTGTGCTTTGGAAATGCTCTGAACGGTCCCTCAGTCACCTGTTCCTTCTTATCCTTCTTGGCTTGGTCTCTAACTGTTATTTTCCAGTGGAGATTTAAGCTCTTTCCCAGGGATCAGAGGAATAAAAGAGCAAAGGAAGCTCTTTCCCAGAGATCCACGTTTCCCATTGGGCGTAAGGAAGTTCTAGCATTCCCGGGGCCCTCTTCTCCCCTCTGTGTATAGGCTAACTGACTTCAGGGGGTAGAGAATAAACTGATCAGTATATAGAGATAGTACATGACTCAGGATAGGGACACAGCCACATACAGGTTTTTATTAGAATACAACTACCTAATTCAAAAACTCCATGTAAACAGCAAAAAGACTAGAAGAACTTTAGTCACGAACGTTATCTTTCTGTTGATTTGGCTGGTGATTTTATTCTTGGACAAGTTGGCTGACTATAGCATTCTTTTGTAATGTAAATTTACATAATTCCTTGATACAGAGATGCAAAGAAAAAATGCATACAGCACACAGTAGCCCAGCAATCAGAAGGACTGCTTCTACTCCTCGTTCTGATACTAACAATCTACATGAACTTTTTCAGCACATTGCTTCTCAGACCCTCAGTGTCTTCAACTATAAACCAAAGGGTCACCTACCTAATTGGTAGGTAGCCCACATCATCTCTAGCATTTTGTTTTGTGATTCTAAGAAGGGTTTCAGTGGGGAATCTATAAAACAGAGAGGTTCCTCTCAAACCTGGGTGAGGGAAGTTGGTTGCTATTCTTGATTGCTAGAAGCATGGGGAAACTCTTGGATATGCCTCTTAGTTGCTAGGCAACCTCATGCAAATAATGATGAGAGGTAGCAGGAAGGGCAAGAGAATCCCCTGCCAACCAGCTATTCGGCCTTTCTCAGACACCTTTCCTAACTCAGCACATCCATTTACTTACAATGCGGCTACGGGTGGCATTGTCAAAGAAGGTATCCTTTTCCTGAATGTTGTACCTAGAGACACCAACAAAGCAAATGGTAAATAAACTCATTTCATTACCCTTGAGCTGAGACACTTCCATCCACAACCAGATGAATCCTTTAGAAAGCAACATGGCAAGACATATAAGGCACACATACTCACACTCCACAATATTTATGCTTTTTTTGTTTTTTATTTTTTGTTTTTTGGTCCTGGAGAACAAACCAAGGCCTCATGCATGCTAAACACATGAGCTACATCCCCAGCCTTTTATGCTGTTTTGACCTAATAAATCTGAAAACTTGTCATAGGTCTACAGCCACACCACCCCAAATGCACCTGATCTCATCCGAAAACTTATCAGGAGTTTTATGATAAATAATAACCCGAACAGAGGAAAACCTTACATAAGAAATTCACTGCAGAAGTATTTACCATACAGATTGTGGAGATAAGAAGCAATTCCACAACTGATATAACAGATGAATATTCAGTCCTTGACAATTACAATCATGAATAATTTGTAAATAGAAAAACTTACACCACAATAGAAAAATATTACAATAAGTTTTCAAAATGAAGCCATGTAGGAAATACACCAGTGTATAGACAGCAACGGTAAAAGTACAAAATACAGATCAGTCTAGTTTCAGGGTATTGGGATTATAACTCTTTTTGTTTTTCAAAATTTCATTTCATGTTGTCACCCTTCTCGAATCAATTAGATCAGTGATGGTGAACCTCTTAGAGATGAGTACACAAACTGTAACCCAAAACCCACTTATTTATTACAATGTGCCAACATTGCTACTAAACCTGAATACTGAGGTCTTAGTTTAGAAAAAACAACTCTACATTAACATCTTTTGTCTGAAAAGTAAAACAAATAACACACATTCCATAGGTTCACCACCACTGAATTAGACACTAAGCTCCTGCCTGTTCAGTACTGCATATATTTAACTTTTCACTAAAAAAGGCAAGCGTGGAGGGCTCCTCATGCCCAGGGCACCATGCTAGAGAACACGCAGGTGAACGCAGTACTCCCAGCCCCCAGGAGCCACCAGCCAGTGGGGATACACATCTACAAGTGTTGTGGCCTAGAATATGGCACCTGAGAGCCCAGAGAATGGACTTCTGGTTAGGAAAAAAAGAGTTTTCCCAAGAAGAAGAGGTTCATGGACTGGTCTTTAAAGACAGAAGAAGGGAAATGAATTAGATGTGTGGGAGGGGCCATTCAAAGGCCAGGGAAGGTGAGATGTGAGATGTGAGCTGTGAGATGTGAAAAAAGCCAGAATGCAAAAAGAACAGCAGGAGCCAGGCATGATGGTGCATGAGTATAATCCAGCACTGTGGAAGGCTGAAACAGGAGGATCACAAGTTCAAGCCCAGCCCAAGTAACTATCTCAAAATAAAAAATAAGTAAACAAATAAATAAAGGCTGGGAATGTAGTTCAGTGGGAAAGCCCTGGGTTCAATCCTCATTACCAAATACACACAAAAAAAGCAGAGCAGCAGGCAAGGTGTCACCATGACAGTCATAGCTCAGCCACTTATGGCTGCATGACCCTGGACTAACCTTGGACCTCATTTTCCTGCCTATCACAGAACAATGGTCATATCTGGCGAGTCATCTCATGAAGGAGATATGAGGACTTGCTGACGAGCAGCATATCCATGTACACAGAATCACTGTCTCTCACGGCCGAGATGGGCAGCAGATGCTGTCCCAGGACCCAGAAATACTGCTCCATGACTACCACCTCCAGAGGAGGATGAATCCTCCTGTCTTCTCTGCCTCTCCATGGCCCTCTTCGCCTCTCTCGTTCATTTCCCTGTCACCCAACACCACATATTTTCCCTTAGTTTCTGCAGCAGAGTGAGTGCCTAGCCTCTGCATCTCTCACTCCCCAGCCATGGCTCCTGCTTCCAGCTGGTTCCCAAGTGGCCAGTCCTGTCGAGGGGTTTGATGCATTCTTCCTGGGTGGAAATGGGGAGCTCCTCAGAGTCAGCGAGTGCATGAATATGTAGTGGGAATACGAAAACACAGAAGCTTCAGCCCCCTTCTCTCTGGTTTATCTCATCATGTCCAAACCCCATTAAGCGGGGAACTGGGCAGAGGGGTTTCCCTGCAGAAAGCAGACAGGTGTCTATCATTGTCTTTTTCACAAAGCTCCACAGTTTACAGCTAGCTGCGCCTTGGCTCTCCAACCATCATGCATTGTGGCCAAATGGCAGGTGTCTCCACTGGACAAATGCTCAGGGCTGTTTGCAATAATCTCACGTGGGGAGAGGGAGTCAGAGGCACAGGAAGTATTTCACTGTGAGGGCAGGCTCCTTCCCCTGGCTCCTGGACATCTGGGCACTCACTGTGAGGTTCCACTTCCTCCCCTCCCCCCTCCCCATGCCTGCCCTGGCAGCCCATACTCACAGATACATTTTCTCCCTGGAGAACGGGTAGGAGAGGTTCTTCATCCTGTTGTTGCTGTGCTCCGGAACTCTGGGCTGCAGTGGCGAGCTCAGCTTCTGCAGAACCGCGTTGAACTTCTTTGCAATGCTGCCTCCTGCTTTGATCTCGTACATCTATGAAAAGCAAAGCCAGGGGTCTGAAAAGGGGGCCAAGCAACACTCGGAGGAAAAGGACTTCACAACCAGAACTGCACCGTGCACAGAGCCCTGGGAAGGATGGTGGATAAGGGAGGAGCCCAGGAGAATCGAGAAGCAGGACCTTTCCTTTGCTGTCAAAGGACACCCTCTGTTAAGTGGGTGGCTGGAGGTGACAGTGCAGGAAACAACCAGAGTCCAGACTTTCTCACTGTGACCTGACATCATCACAAGAGAAACTGCAGACCTACTATGTGACAGTCACCATATCCCACCGGACAGTATGGAATTATAGTATAAATATCTGGTAGGTGACACAAAGTAGGCTCCAATGCTCATAGCAGCCAGCAAGGTGGGTAATATTATTCCCACTCTATGCTGAGGAAATTAGGACTGATAGGTGAGATGGGTCAACAAAGGCCACATGGACCACAGTAGCACCAGGGCTTGGATTGAACTCAAATCAACCTAATCCAAAATCTGTGCTACAACTATGCCATGTTTCTGCGACCACCCAGAATCACTTTGTTTCTCTAGGAAATGTCTGTACTTAGATAAATTCGCTTTCAAAATATCAAACTCTTTCAATGTATCAATATGTAAAGGCATCTGCCCTGAGTAAGGCAGAGATGGACCACCTCGACAACTATTAATAACTATAGTACATACAGTTTTTAAAATAATGCATAGAATGCTTCTACCTACATTATAATTTTGGGTCTTTGTAATTTGCAAATGTAGTTACTGAGACACAGAAGTTGTACTTCTGATAGGAAAGCTGTAATAAATTGCTGATGTCCACAAAATGCTCACACAGATTCTCCTTTCAGGCTTGGAGAACAATGCCAAAATCCCAAAGCCTCTGGTGGACTGAAAGGCCCCCCTTCCAGTCCCCACCAGGCACCAAGGCACTCACGAGCCTGGCCCAGAGGGGTCTGGGAAGGGCTGCATTTAGCTTGTGCAAATTCATAGCCCACCAATTGTCTCAGGGCTTATGCTGGCAGAAAATCCAGCTGAGAACTTCTAGACAGTTCCTGAGTCTCGTCTTGGCACTTAGAGGAACAGGCTAAAGAGAATGGATTTTCATGCTATGTCATTCATGGCACCAGGAGTAGGGTCTGGATAAATTTTGACTTTTTTGTGGGGGGGGCAGTACTTGGGATTGAACTCAGGGCCTCACACATCCTAGGCAAGCACTGTACTGCTGAGACACATCAGATATAGTCAGGCCTTTTTGCAAATTTTGTTTTGAGACAGGGTCTCACTAAGTTGTCCAGGCTAGCCTTAAACTTGTGATCTTCCTGTCTCAGCCCCCTGAGTAGCTAGGAGTAGGTGTGCACCACCATGCCCGGCTATTTTGACTGTTGACGGGATACTCCAAACCTCTGAAAGTGATACTACCATCTGCTGTCAGGAAAAATGTCAAGTGTGTGGAAGGACAAAGTCTCACCAGAAACCTCAGAGTAAGTAACGTGGACTGCACAGCCCTGAACAAGCCCCACAAATGCTCCCAGGCTGAGGCACAACGGACTTAGGTTGGCAGAGATTTTGCGGACTTCAGGGACTCTGTGGGGAATGGATCAGGGCACATATGAACAGCAGGCCATGCATGGTGCACCATGCTACAATACCATGGCCACTTGGGGCTGGGGGCAAGGACCTACTTCTCACCTCCATGCCTTGGTGCGTATTGTACCTACTTTCAGAACTTCCTTGCTCCTTTTGTCTGGATAACTCCTACCTCTCCTTCAGCACCCAGGTCCAAGTGTCACCTTTCCCACTCACTTCCTGTCACGCGTCCTTGGCTCCCTGTGAAGGATCACCTGTGCCATAAAATTTACCATGGTTTACTCTTCACTGTTTACTTATCTGTCCCTAATTCTTGCTTTACTTGTCTGTCTCCCCAACAGACTGTGGACATGCAGAGGGCAGAGGTCCTCTCCTCGTGCCTGGCACTTAGTGAGAACACAGTAAGACTTCTTGAGTCAGTGACCTAGCTCCTAGACCTCGCCGACACCGGCTGCATAACTTTGAGCAAGGCATTCTTCCCCACTGTTCCTTCACCTCTACAAAGAGCATCAGGAAACTTCTGTTTCCCATCATGATAGAGTACCAGGCACCAGGTTTCCCACCAGAAAACCGAAAACATCCAGACAAAGTCCATGAGATGCTGGTTTTCAAGTTACTGGATGTCAGGCAACAAAGGGCAGCGATCCTTGAGGGACCAGAAATAGACAGGTGAGAGTGGAAGGGCAAAGAAGCAGAGCCCAGCAAATCCCCACAGTTAAGGAGACAGTTACAAGTCTGGGGAGACCCAGGAAATTAAATTCACAGCACAGAGCACCTGAGAGGATAAAGGGACCCCAAGAACCCCAGAGGCCTGCAGAAGGCCCTTCTTGCATCTTTAATAGCATGGATGTGAGGAAATTTCCCCAGACTGGAGAAAGAACTGAATAGAAGAATTGGGAATAGCACCTATTCCCACTGGCCAAGGGGAAAATCCCATAACTCATGGGGCATTGGGTGATCTCAGGTTTACTCAGTAGTGGTGGATAACTAGCCTTAAACTGAGTGCTGCTCCAGACCCACTTAACAAATCATAAAAGAGGGAAATGCCTTTTAAAGCATTGCCCAAGTCTAATGTTCTATAACATTAAAGATTTAATGAAAGAGAGACAATCATTCATGCACAAACACTTCCAGGCACTTCCTGGAGGTCAAGTCCTGAGCTTGGTGGTAGACTGTGCCACGTGCAGAGAAGTGCAGGGATGACAACGACCTACTACATGCAGAAGAATGCTTTCCAGGATGTCCAGCACCTTCAAGGGCAGGATCTCACACCCCCCCACAACACACTTGAGGCAAGTCTGTCTTAGAGATGAAAAAACAGAGCCTGGGAGGGGCAGAGGATTGCCAGAGTCAATGGGAAAATCAGGCCTGGAACCCAGGTTTCTTGGCTTCCCCATCCAGGGCTCTTTCCTGGAACCTAATGTCCTTTGGTCCTTGGCAGGCTCCTTTCCTGAGAAGGAAGCAGGCTGGAGCTCCCTTCCCAGCCCCTCAAACCCAGCGGCCCAGACTCTTCTTTTGGCTTCTGCAGAGTCCCAGAAAGGCACCCCAATCCTCTCTAATATTATTAATACAATCAGCAGTGGCATCGTTATTACTGTTATTCTTGGACATCAGAAAATTATGAACATCCTCAGAAATGGCGAGACACATGTTAGCCAGCTGTTCCCCATTATGCCCTCCCTGGGTACATGATACGCCTTTCATGTGCTTAAAATCATAAATAATTTTTAAAGAATGTTGCTCTTATTTTTGATTCCTGGGCCCAAATGTGGTTCTCATAAAAGCTCGCTTTGGCCTCACTGTCACAGTCTAAAGGGTTTACTGAAATTTCTTTTTTCTTTACTTCTTTCTTCCTTCTTGTCTCCCTCAGCCTCTCCCCTCCAAAGGAGCACAGCAGTGTGGTCTGAGGGCTGATTTGTTTCCTCTCTACATTAAAATCATGTTGCTTTCCTGGGATGCAGGGAACTAAGGCTGTAGTGATGTTTGTTTTGGACAGTGTACAAGTCACTGCCCTCATTTTACAGTGAAAGAAACCAATGCAGCATTGAAAGTTTTACTAATGTGCCAATATCACACAAACATTAGGCGAACCAGTGACTCCCTAGACTTATCTTGGGAGACAGGGCCAGTCTGAAAGCTATCACACATACTTCTGCTCTGCTTCCACTTCAAAAGGCTGAGACACCCAGAGAAGTCTGGAAGGTGCAGCACATGGCACCTGCTGGATAGGACAGGAGGCTTTGGAGCTGAAGGATGAAGAGAAGAGCAGCCAGATTTCAGCAGAACCGGTCTACTGCTCTTGTGCCCAGGTGGTACCCAAGGGACACGCACGCATGCACTGCGCCACTTGAGGAGTTCCGTGCCGCTGAACATATGTCACTGCTCCTGCCCACAGTACATTTACCCATGCAAGGGAGTGTAAGCCATTCACCAGCCAAAAGGGAAACAGCACCAGGAGCTGTGAAGAGCAGCTGGAACTAGAGCCAAGAGGGAGACTTTCTGAGTGCACAGCAAGAAAAGAGGCTAGCTAGGTCCCTCATCCCTACCTGTTCGGACAGGTAAGCTTCCCATCCACAGCACTGCTGGCTGTCGACAGGGACCTAATGGCAAACTGCACATCCTCTGTTGTCTAATTCTGCATTCATTTATGGTTTTCATTTCTGTTGTCAGCATATCCTCTACACATGAATGAATGTTTGCCGACTTCTAAATTTGGGGATAAAATCCAAACTTTTCAAATTACATGGCTGACAAGGCCCCTTAGGAGCCCTGGCCCTGCCTCCTTCCTCTACCTCAGCCCCTTCTGCTGACCCCGCACAGGCTCCTCTCAGTTCCTCACATATGGGCCAAGGTTTCCTGACCTTGGCACCTAAGAACATGCCATCCCCTCTCTGGGCAGATTTCATCTGCCATCACCACCTGCCAGGCTCCCACCCAGCTCTCAGGTCTCAGCGCCAATGGCTCCTTCCTCCACTCATCCCCATCTGAATGATTTTCTTCTGGTTGGCTCTCTCAGCTTTGCCCTCTCTTGTTTTTCTGTGGGTCCCTCCTAATTCATTAACTAGTCATATAATGTCTGAATTGCACCATACAAAAGTCACAAGGGGCCAAGGGACAATCATAGTTAGTACTGCAGCAGAGAGTACCTGGTACTTAGTGATACTCAATATAATGTTCACTGGGTGAGCTGTGCCACCCCTCAGTATATCCCCAAAGGAACCAAAGTCACCATACATCTGAGACGCCTGCATATCCATGTTCACCATGGCACTGTTCACCATAGCTGAATCAGTGTAGGGCCTGTCAACAGATGCGTGGATAAAGAAAATGTGGTACATATACATGACAGAATATTATTCAGCCATAAAGAAGAAAGAAATCATGTCATTTGCAGGAAAATGGATGGAACTGGAGATGATTATGTTAAGCAAAATAGGCCAGACTTAGAAAGACAAGTATCACAGGTTTTCTCTCATGTGGGAAATCTAGAGCAGGGAAAAAGAAAGAAAAAGTTGACATGAAAGCAGAAGGAAGACAGAGAAGAGGAGAGAGATCTGGGGAGGTAGAAAGTGAGAGAAGAGAGGGTCGTGGGAGGAAGATACTGTCAAAGTATGTTACATGCTGTATGTGTGAAAATGTCAGTGAAGCCCATTATTTTCTTTATTAATGTGTGCTAATAAAAATGTTCATTGGATGGGTGGAGGATGATGATGGATGATGGATGGATGGATTAGCAGAGGAAAAATGTAACTTTCCAAAGGGCTAAGACTTCTTAGATTCAACCTAGCTCCATCCCAATTACAACTAGACTCTGCCTAAATGTTTCTTGTAATAGAGGAACGGGCACTAGTGCACATGTGCCACCATGCTGTGCCACGTCCTGCTCCTGCAGAGAGCCCTGAGGACTAGGGGTCAGTGGATGGAGTCTCACTACCAGTCTCAGAATCACGCCCTTGAAACCTGCCTCAGAAGATGAAATCTAATACCTTCAACTCATTCTTCCATTACCAATATGTATTCAGTGCCTGCTTTTCCCAGCACTGTTCTGGTTGCTGCTGACACAACACAGCACAATCCCTGCCCTCATGGAGCACTCAGTAGAGACACAGACATTAAAGAAGGTACCTGGGGATGCTGAGTCAGAAAAACAGTACAGGGAGGAGGAGTGGAGAGATATGAAATCCATTCAAGGTCCCTGATGTAGACTCTGTCATCCCTGGTCCTTATCTGACCAGTAGCCCCTTCATGCCTGTGGCAGGAATGACTTGGTGATGTCAGCTCAGAGGCAAATGAAGCTGAAGGTCCACCCTGACTGCACCCATTCTCCATGCTCAGGGCTCCAGTCAGTGGGTGCTGGTACCTGTGGCAGCCTCTTGGTGGTGGAGATGCAGGTGGATGGGCCTCGCCAATATGCAACAGTTGCTGATCTCTGTAGGATAAACACTCCCACTCTAGCCAATTCCAAGTGTATTAACCAGTTTTCAAAATTCCTGACAATTGAACAATTGGGTCTTGGAGCTATTGTGGGCCAGCACTTTGCTGTACAAGCTTTTACTGGGTAAAAGCTCCGCCCAGGAGCTCGAATCCAGGAAGCTGACAGCCCCTGCCTGTTCCTCTGCCTGTGCTCTCTGCTAGCTCCTTCCCACATATCCACAGCAGCAGCCGTGGCCACCCTGGGCCACTGCTCTCATTTTCCCTGTTGAAGGAGTAGCTACCTGGCCCGGCTCCTCAGCACAGTCTTGATTTACTACTGTTGCGCTAGTGTGATTATTATCAACAGCTCCTTCACTCTCAAATCTGCACCACTGAGGATTTCTGACTCAAAAGTCAGCCTACCCGTCCCCTCTACTCTCAGCCCCACCAACCCCAACCCAGTGTCCAGGCTCTAGCCAGCCCTACGTGCACGTGCTGCCCTAATTCAGACAGACACGACCTGAGGCCTCAGGGAAAAAAATCACTAATTTTTTTTCCACGTGAGTTTAAAAAAAGTTTAATTCACTTCCTCTGACCTTTTCATATTTTTAACCACACTGTCCTGGAGCCCTGGGTCAGGCTTTGGGCTCACAGACCTGTGCTCCGTCTGCATGGCTGCAACATGGCCATATGCCATCTCAGGTTCCAGCCCACAACCACAGCACTTAGGTGCCACTGGATCTCCTTCTCTGATTTTCAGAGATGAGAAGCATTACGGAAACAAAAAAGAATAAAAGAGTCAAAGCATTCTGCAGTCTTTCCAGCCTATTTAAGTGGTAATCAAAGAGCATGCACCAAAAGCCCATAAAGATATGAAATGTAAACCCGATCCTTTGGGCTGTGCCTCTATTAAAAACAAATGTCTGAGAGCAGGCAATGACAAGAAGAGGAAGGCCCCCACCCAGGGCTGGCCAGCCCTGTGTACATAGCCACAGTTCTAACTCATTTCAAAACGATTCATGGCGACCATGAAAAGAGGTATCCCAAAGGCTAAAGAGACAGCGATCCTTCTCCCCAAGACCAAGGATCTACACTCCCCACCTTAATAAACCTCAAGGAGTTTCTTCTGATTTTTACTTTCTGAATTTACTGAAGTATAAAATAATTCCAGAGTAATTAAATCACCATGTGCTGCAGGAAGGAATTGGTCTGGGTGAAAGAGGAACACGGGGAACTATTACTGCTGAATTTTACACAGGCTGTAGACAACTGTGAGCTGGAACGCCTGCTATTGTGCTCAGGGACTCTACCAAGGACCATGAGTAAAACACAGTCCTGGGCCAGAGGGGCAAGTGTTATTTGGAACAATGGACCAATCAACCTAGCATTTACTGAACTATTATTTATGGAACTCCATACAAGAGTTTGTAAGGAATACCTAAGAAACACAAAATATACCTCGTGCTCCCTGGGAACTTATGATCATTTGGAGACCCACAAGTAAGGCACCCAAAGCAGATGAAGGAAAACCAATGGGTAAGAGAGCTATTGGCTGTAATTGGAGTCAGAATCCAGAAATGGTGATACTAGCTCAGGCTGAGGGAATCAAAGGGGGTCAGTGAGGGACATGAAAGGTGGGCAGAGATGCAAAGGGTGAGGAGGGTTTGTTTCTTTGGGAATGGATAGGAGACCATTCTAGAACCAGACAAATGTTTAAAGCACTTGGGGAAGGGCCATTCCATAGAAGACAAGGGGAAAGTACTCTGCTCTTGCTAGGAGTCTGCAGCAGACTCCACAAAAAGGCATGGTTTGGAAGAGGGAGGCCCAGAGCAAGTAGGGGATTCACAGACTTCCCAGCGATGTTACCAGGAATACGGGCCAGCCAACACGTGGAACAGGCAGCTGGAGCTAAGTACACTGCCTCGCTCAGCACAGGTCAGACAGGTGGCAATGGGGACCATTCTCACACTTAGATATCTTCCCACAATCAGAGTGTGAACGACCCCCAAGAGGTATCCATCCTCATGTGCCTCTGCTAACATCAGCAATGGGGAGAAACAAATTCAAATTGTCATGTGGTTTGCATGTGGGCTACAATATTTTGTTTACAGGAGAAAAGGCTGTAATCCTGGAAGGGTAAGTAGCTCACTGAGCAAATCCTTAGCAAAAATTTGACGTGAGCCTGTCCCAGTACAGGGTTAGTGACTCTTGGGTGAGACTCCCCAGAGCATGCTCTGCAGAGCAGCAGTTCCCCCAGGATACCGAAAGGTGCTCAGGGAGAAAAAGTAAAACAAAATGAACAAACTTGAACCATGTTCCTTACTGTAAGACTTCTCAGAGCCTTTCACAAGTCGGGCAAAATGTAATACAGTAATCAGTGTTTCTGGAGTTTGTTAGACCATGGAAAAAATGGGGGGGGTCATTTTGTTTTGAATTATTTGTTTCTTTGTTTTGTAAAACAAAAGACTTGTTCTATACAACACACCTCAAAAAGTTTCATTCTAGGTGTTGACATTCAGGAAAGTGAGAGAGCAGGCGCGTGGCTTTGGAGTTAAATAGACATGGTTTTGAGTTGCTTGAAGCTCTGTGACCTTGGTAAGTTTCCTCATCTACAAAATGAAGCTAACATTAGCACCCACCTCTTACTGTTGTGAGGATAAAAATGAAATGAGTTATATAAGCCTCCAATCCACAGCCAAGCACACGGGACGCAATAGCAATATCTAAAGTTCAGTTAATTTACACAGCCATACACGAACTTATAGCTACATGTTTTAGTGATGTTAAGATGTTGTGTTTTGACTGGCTTTGTTCAGAGTGGTTGTATGAACCCTTCCCTCAAAGTCAAATGTCGAAATTACAAAATGTGAACAAAATGTAAAACATGCCAATACCTCATTAGCCTCTTACCAAAGCAGAAGCTCATACTCGAGAAAACCTGTGTCTTTGGAAATAGAGGTATAAAGGGGAAAATGATCACTGCATATAATAAGCAGGTCTTCTTGACATCAGCTCTACCATCCATGCCAAGGTGAGCTCTCCCTAACCCTCCTGTTCCATCCAAACAGGACAGAATGGGAAGAAGGAGCCATAGACATGCCAAGGTCAGGAAGGAAGACCCCTGTGCAAAAATTCTTCTGTATGATCCCGAAACAAAGGAGCAATGACAACGAATGGAGAAGGCTGCTCCAAGCCATCTTAGAGTTGCAAAGTGAATTCCAGGGATGCAGAGCAAGCCAACAAGCCCGGGACACCCACCGGGTCTTGAATTGTCTGCTTATTACTTTCAGCCCAGAGGAAGGGTATATTTGTATCCTAGAGCTGCCATAACAAATCACCACAAGTGGGGTGGCTTGAAACAACAGAGATTTACTCTCCCACAGCTACGAAGACCACAAGTCTAAAATCAAAGTGTCAGTGGCACTGCGCCCCCCATGAAGGTTCTAGGAGAACATTTGTCCTTGCCTCTTCCAGCTACTAGGC
The DNA here is from genome assembly GCA_028451465.1 of Erethizon dorsatum. Taxonomy (NCBI): domain Eukaryota; kingdom Metazoa; phylum Chordata; class Mammalia; order Rodentia; family Erethizontidae; genus Erethizon; species Erethizon dorsatum. The sequence continues at coordinate 30,140,536 of CM051831.1, forward strand.
GTTCCTTGGCCCTGGCTGTGTTTCTCCAACCTCTGCCCACTTCATCCCACAGGCTTCTCCTATGTGTCTCACATCTTTGTCGGCCTTTCTCTCCTAAACACACTGGTCATTGGATTTAGAGCCCAGCCTAAAATCCAGGATGGCTTCATCTTGAGATCCTAAACTAATTACATCTGCAAAGACTTGTTTTTCCAAATAAGATCACATTCACTGGGTCCAAAGCTTGAACACAGACATATCTTTTTGAACATCACTATTCATTCTATTACAAAGAGGATCATTGACTCTAAAAGTACAAGTCTTATGATGGCTCATTTTCTGTGACAACTGGACTGATCCCTGAAGAGCTCACATATTTAGTCAAACATTTTCTGGGCATAACTGTGATGAGGCTGGGGATGAGATTAAAATTTGAATCAGTAGACTGAATAAAGCAGATTGCCCTCCCAAATGTGATGGGCCTTGTCTCATCAGTTGAAGGCCTGAATGAAACAAAAAAGGGTCCCCTGCCTGAGGGCCTTAAGCTGGGATATCAGTCTTTTCCTGCCTTTAGACTTGAACTAAAACATCTTGGGTCTTGAGGCTGCCAACTTTCAGAATGCAACTTATATAACGGCTCTCCTGATTCTCAGGTTTTCAAACTTGGACCAGAACTATATCATCTGTTCTCCTGGCTCTCTAGCTCACCAACTGCAGAGCTCCGGACCTTCCAGCCTCCTGCCTATTACAGACCTCAAATCTAGATAACTGAGAACCACAGGTGCTGTAGTCCTGGCTTAGCAGAGGCTCTGAGGCAGGGTGAGCTCCATAAGCCAACAGAGGGCCTCCCTGCGGGACTTTTGCAAAAGCCATGGCTACCAAACCAGTCTCTAAACAGCAGTAACAGGTATTTGAGAACAATTTCTAATCATTTATTTTCCTCCTAAGGGGACACTCAAGCTAATTAAATGTCTAGCCTCTTTGCTTTTCAGCCAGAATTATGTCAGCTCAATGTGGAAACATCCATTTTCTCACACTGGTCAGAAATTGTTAATGGCAGTTATATATGTTCTCCATTAAGGAAAGGGAGAAGATGGGATACTCTTTAATAAATGTAGTTTCATAGCTATAAACATCTCCAAACATGAACTCCATGGGGAAGAATTAAAATATCAATTGTGTTTCTGCTCTAACCTTGATCTTTGAATCAAATTAGCTCATCAGAAATTTGCATACTTTACTTTTCAGTACAACCTGCCCTGAACCACATTTAGCATTATATCCTAAGTTTTTACCCAGAGTTTGTTTAAGAAGTGGCCATACAAAGAACACTCCAGCTCTTCATGAACTTACTACTAAAAACATGATGTTCGTATCCGTGATGGTTAATCGTGTCAGCTTGATTGGATTGAGAAAGGCTGAGGAAATGAGGGGCACACACTTCTGGGCGTGTCTGTGAGGGTGTTACAAAAGATGATTGGGGTATGGGACAGCCAGCTGAGAGGGCAACCCACCCAATAGGTTGCCCTGATGGAACTAAAAATGGAAAAAGGGGGCCAGTGAGATGGCTCAGTGGCCTAAGCGCCTGCCTGGCAAACACGAGGGCCCGAGTTCAACTCCCGGAACCCACATACGAAAAAAGGCCCGGTGATATCGCTCAGCGACACGGGCGCCTACTGGCACGTGAGGTCCTGAGGTCAACCCCAGGTACCCACCAAAAAAAAAAAAAGTGGAACAAGGAAGAAGCCCACCAGCTCAAGATCTCTTTCTTTCTCTCTCTCTGTCTCTGTCTCTTTCTCCTGGCTGTCTTCTGCTTCACCCCAGGCCTAAGAGCAACAGAGCATACTGACCATGGACAGAAGCCTCTGAAAGCATGAGCCAAAATAAACTTTTCCTTCTTTAAATTGTTACTGTCAGGCATTTGTTCACAGGGACAAAAAGCTGGTTAATAAAATGCCCTTTACATAAAAATTAAACTTTATCAAGGTGTAAAGGCACATAACCATAATGCCAGAAATCTGGAGGCTGAGGCAAACGGATCACAATTTTGAGCCCAGCCTGGACAACTTAGTGACTCAGCAAGACCCTGCCTCAAAATACAAAATAAAAAGTCCTGGGGATATAGCTCAGTGCAAAGATTGTGGTTCAATCCCCAGTCTCACCAAAAGAAAAAAGAAAAAAGGAAAAAAAAAAAAAGGTATACTTTGCCAGCAGGGAAAACTTTGCCTTCTCTGTCAAATCAGTTGCTCATTCTATAGATAATATCAGCCAAGGTTCTTTGTGCCCGGACTACCAAGAAGCTCAGAATGAAATCTTCTCTCCCTTGCATCAAGCACTGTTATATTAATTCCTATCATTTCCCAGCACTTCCCATTCCCCCAGTTATGATTCTTTTTTATTTCTCCTCTGTAAAAATAATCCTTTTGTATTCATTTTTTTTTCAATGCAAATCCACCTCAAGTTTCTTTTTTTTTTTTTTTTTGTGGGTACCAGGGGTCAACCTCAGGACCTCGCGCACCAGCAGGCATCCATGCCGCTGAGCGATATCACCGGCCCTTTTTTCGTATGTGGGATCCGGGAGTCGAACTCGGGCCCTCATGCTTGCCAGGCAGGCGCCTACACTGCTGCGCCATCTCACCGGCCCTAAAGTTTCATTTTGAAAAATAGACTAAGATATAAAGCAAGTAGAGCCAGGTTCATGAAGGCAGAGCCAATCCTAGAACCCAAAATCTCCACTGGCCACCCCGGCCATCCCTCCCAGGACACAGGAACCTTCAAGCTCTTCCTGTCACACATCAGGGTCGAGCACTCTCCCCACTGGCTTTCCCAGGGACTGCACCTCAGAGCTCGCACACAGAGCCCTAAGGAACTGCTCCCTAGGATATAGAAATTCCCCCACTATGCAGGCTAACAGCCATCTATGCCTGCATCTCCATGGATTCCATGTCTGGGCTTTTGGCTGCCTAGGCAGAGTAAAAGGACCGGGGCCATTTCTCCCAGTGCCACAGAAGAGAGAGAAAAAGAAAGAGTAGGAAGGAACAGCCAACCCTATGCCAAACATGCTGCCCTACACACACTGCTAGGAACAATAGTGACAACAGTAATAACAGCAGTTAGCAGGCATTGTGCCCACCTCTGTAGCAGGCATTCCACATGTACCATCACTGCTGCCTACCACAGCCCCACAATATCCATTACTGTTATCTGGGAGGTGTGTAGAGCTCAGAGCCAGCTTTCTTACAAAGATAGGATTTTCTGGAAGTTAACAGCATCTACTTGCCTGGAAAGGACACAAGATGGAGCCCTTATAGGCTCCCGGGGACAGCAAACAAGACTCCTGCAGTATCAGCCACTATTAATAGTGGCTACAAAGGTCTCACAGATTGCCCAAAAGTGAAATTCACCCATCCCGGGCACGTCACTTCTTCCAAATTTAATAGTCTCTGGCTGGATTAATGTGTTTTTGTTGACAAGAAAGTTTTCTCTAATAGCCTCAGATATCAGCCATTCCTGGCTTTGTCTCATCTAGGGGATTGGGGGATGTGAAGGTTGTGGGGGGGCTCCACTCACATACACAAAGGCATGAGAAATGCATGGAACTGACCACCAACTAGAAGGGCCACCTTGGGACCAAGCAGAGAGAAGGCATCTGCCCAACAGCACCCATTCCAAGCCTTCTCAGGCTGCTCAGAGGCCAAAGGCCAGGCCTCCCCACCCCTCCTCAGCATGGATGTTGACTGTCCCTCTCACACACTGGCTTTTCTGTTGTTGTTTTTGGAAAACAAATGCTTCCTTCCAAGATTCCCTTCCCAGTTAATATCTGCTCAGGACTCCGCGTCCCTGGACGCATTACAATGGATTTGTCCAGATTTGAGATCTCGACTTCGTGATTTCCTCTCCATCTTCCCCATCTCTCTGGACTCTGCTGGGTTACGATCCAAGCCCCCACTGGCCTGGAGGATGCTTACCTCATCCCGTGCCATGGCTCATTCTTCCTCCACATCCCCCACCCCCTCCAGGAGGGGGCTCTCTGCAAATGCGGCTTACTCTCATTCAACCACTTCCCAACCCCATTAAAAAAGGAAAAATGCCACAGGGCCCACCACTGGCTCTCCACAGTCTCATCCTCCCCTTGCCTTACCCCTCTCTCAGTGTGGGAACAAGGGTTAACCCCCGCGCCACTCCTGGGATCAGAGTCTCAGATTAATTTTTACAAACACATGCATCCAAACACAGCGTACCAAGTAATATCCTCCTCATCTGCTTATAACAACCCTGTGAGGTCAAGTACAAACCACTGTATTCTACAAGTACAAAGAGGAAAGGGGCCATGTGGCTGAACCTGAGGATGGATGCCAGAATAGTCCACCTGTGTCAAATCTGGAACCCAGATTTCTGTTCTCTGCTGCCTATAGGAGCACATGGCTCAGCCTCCCCTGGGCTCCCTAACCCACCACACTGAAAGACAGAGGGACAGATGCAGGTGTCAACACCCGCTCTGCAGCCTGGGTCTGTGCGCTCTTCCTGTCGCCCTGTGACTCTCAACTCCCCAAGAGACTGGGCTGCTCAGTAGCCCCCCATGTCTCTCAAAGACTGCACAGCAGGAGATGTCAGTGCTGGCTGCCTCTGTGGTCAGGAAGGAAGTGGATGGGGGATTAGGAACTGAGAACTCACATAAAAATGTATGAGAAAACAGACACAATAACAAATGTCTGCATTTCCATAGCACTTGTTAGGAACTGGATTCTTACAGTCACCCTCTTTGAAACAGGGCAGGAATTACTATGCCCAAGTCACAGATGAGGAAACTGAGGCTCTGAAATAGGAAGCAACATCCTCAAATCACACAGTTAATCCATACAGACCCAAGGCTAGAAGTCTGCTCTGAGGAAGGAAACCCAGATACGGGTACTTTGTAATACACCTTTGCCCAAGTCAACTGTCTACAAAACTGTCAGGACAAGTCCTGCCTGTGCCACAGATGGCAAGTTCCAAATGGCTAATGTGTAGGGGCCCTGAGCCTTGCAGGCAGATCTGTCATTTATACAAAACTAAACACGCTCTAAATGTCTGAGCCCATGAAAGGATGAAGCAGAGGCCAGAGGGACTCGAGTAAGGAAGGTACCAGAGGGATTCAGAAGGTACCAGAGAAACAAGAGGTGCAGAGGTCCGGTCACCTGTGCAAAGAACACAGAGGGAGCCTAGGGGAGGGAGGCAGAAGGGAGAAAGAAAAGGGGAAGGAAAGCACGAACTGAAATTGGATCATGTAGCCAGGAGCCTGGGAGAGCACCTATTGTTGAGGACGAGCAGAGGTCCAGAGCAAACAAAGATGGTGCCCACGTTTGAGGGCAGTGGTATTAGGAATGAGAGCACTAAGACTAAGAGATGGAGAACATCACACTGCAACTGTAAGACAAAAGATCAGTATGGTCCTTGTGGACACTTCAGGTGTGCAGCTCTCCCAAATTTATTGTTTTTTGTCGGCAAAATGTTTGTAGCTAATATTCATACCTGTGTTTGTTCATTTTGGCCATCTTTACAAATCCATAAGAATAGAACTATGGATTCTATTCTTCTTGAGTAGGGGCTTCGTGATAGCTTGGTCACATGCTAGTATTTGATGAATGACTTTTAATGGAGACCATAGATCTGTTGGCAGTAAAGATGGGATTAGCACAGCCAACAATGTAAATCAAAATGGAGTTGATGCTGCCAATTGTGAGGATGGTGATGAGAAAAAAGGGGTGATTGTGGCTATACAGAAGCAACAAATATGGAACTCTATAAACAGTGGGGAGTGTGAAGTCACAGCAATTGTAGTTAGAATGATGGAGATGATCCCTGCAAAGGTAGGTCACCACCTGTGACATATTGCAGGGGTGTGTGTGTGCGTGTGTGTGTGTGTGTGTAAGAGAAACAGACAAAAGACAGACACAGAGACAGAGACAAACTCAGAGAGAGAACTCACCCACAGAGTACTACCTGCCCAGGACCCTCCTTAGAAGACATCTCTGATAAGTTAAAATCAATCATCACCTCTTTCCCTAAAATGCCTGCTAAAGAAAATGGGAAATCTGTGACCATAGGCTCCCTTTCTTTTTAGAGCTGTTTGCTGGCTTTGGTTATAGAAGGGGACACATCACCTAGGAATTCCCTGGGGAAATTTTTGAATGTAACTATATATTGACTACTCTAATGGAAAACTACCTCAAACACCATCTAAACCGTGCGGTTTCCAGTCCAGATGCGCATAAGAACTTCATGGGGATTATTGTTTTCACAATGGTGATGCCAGAACCTCATCCCATACCAACAAAATGAATCAAAATTTCAGAGGTGAGACACTGGAGTGGATACTTTGAAAACACTTCCCACATGATGTCATCGACTCACCTGGTTAAGAACTTCTGTTCTCTGGAAGAGGTTAAGTGAAAGCCCCATCATACAACCTTTAGCAGGAAAGTCATAACCAGAACAGCATCTCCCAGCCATGCCTGGCGCTGTTTTCTCTGTACATTGCTGACCTAGTTCAGCATGGCTTGCTGTCTGCTCTCCTTGCTACATTCACTCTGAAGAAATGTCTGACACTGTCGGGACCCCAAGAAGAGTGGGAAAGAAAGTGTAACAGACAAATGAGAGGCTAGACCCAAGCAGTGTTTGGCTTTTTAGGAAGCCCAGCACAGGCAGAGCTCTGAAATGGAAAGATCTCTCCCCACCCTGCTCTTCCCTGTCCCTCCCACCTCAGGGACACAAGGGCCACACCCAAGAGATTTGCATCCATCCCAGTCTTGGGAGGCCCAGAACCCAGGAGAAACATGGTCATACTTTCTTGGTGGGAACTTTGATCTTCAAGAATTCTGCCTCTCTGGCCAGCACCTGCCACGGGGCGTGTATCCGGACAAAGACAAATCCCTGGCTTTTACTCTGCAAGATACAAAGAAAGAAGAAATGGAAACATTTGTAAGGACATAGTTTAAATTCCAAGTTTCCCAGCTCTGGAAGCCCAGACTTGTTCCTTCAATTTCTGGCTTTTGTTCCCTTTCAACTTCACTAAGAGTCAGTTCCGACCCATACCCAATCTATTCCTTCTGTTCTAGAAATTCTGTCATCTAAAACCATAAGTTAGTGTTCCCGAAATGTGGCCTCTGAAAGTTTGGTGTCTTCAGAAGAAAAAGAATTTTTTTCATTCATAGATCTGAAACTACCAAGTATGATTTTCATAAAAATTTCTTCATATTCTTAATAACAATTGGTCAGGTGACCACTGCTAATACTGAGCGAACAGCCTGCAGTTTGTCTTCATCCATTGTTTTTATTACTCATTATTCAAGTTCATATTTTCATTCAACTATTGTTCTGTATTACAGTCCCAAATCACAAAAGTGGCTCTTCTAAGCCTAAGAGTAGTGATATAAACAATAATGCAAATGGCACAACCCCAAATAATGTCATAAACATAAATCATGACCCAGGCTCCAGGGTGAACACAGAGCATGAATCTTGTCCCAGGACAAGCGATTGTGTTGTATGTTGATGAAAAAAAAAAAAAAATGAGAAGGAAAGGGAAGGACAAGCAGTGGTAAGTAAATTAGGTTTTATTACCTCAGCAATCCATTTGGACTGGGTGGCCATGTCCGTTATAAATATTTGGCAAGTTACAACAGGGATTCATCCTCATTTTCAAATAAAACTTTAGGGTTTTTTCGGAATGAACCCACCCAAGAAAAAAAATTACTTTCTCATATTAATGTAATCAATTTTGTTGTTGAAGAATGAAAGCACACCAAAACCAAATAGGAAAATCAGGGCGGAGGGGGGAGTTGCACTTTTAGAGAAGCACTTCTTGAACTACCTAGAAAATTAATCACAACTACTGTGTTCAGAGAGAGGACAAAACTAGCGGATAATGCGTTCCTTCACCAAGTGACACTTGGGAAGCACACAGACTCTGCACACCGCAGCCTTTGGGGGAGGCTGGCAGGCTGGCCAACTTGCCTTTGGCATTAAGATGAAGGCACCGAGGGACAGAGTCCCACCCTGGCACAAGTGTGCACTCTAGGGGAAACGAGGGGTCACTGAACGGACGTGTGTTTTGTGACACGGAATGCATGGAGGTCAGTGCCAAGAAGGCATCGACTCTGTCAACAGAAGCAGGTGCTCCTTTTGCAAATCATTCCCTGGCTCCATTCATAGAAATCAGCTTTTGTTCAGTAATCATAGCATGCTCTGATTTTGGATTAGTGTCGAAGATGAAAGTGGGGACCATACAAGCTCTGAGTGTGACTTTCCAGTGTGCCTCACAGAAAACAGACAAGCAATGCTGTTTTGCCCCGCAGGACAATGACTATGAGGGGACATACGTTCCTATTATAGACTATTTCTACTATTTTTAAATGTTAGCTCCAAAATTTATATTCAATAATTCAAACATCTAGAACCTAACCCCACTTCAGGGATGAAAGTTCAAGATTAATAAAGTAGAAGAATGAAGAATAATAAACAAGTATTTCACAAGAAGATTGAACTGTGGTATGAAAGCCTTAGATAGTCTATAGTTTGCAAATACCTAAAAATAATAATAGCCACAATGTATATTTGTAGGGTGTGTATTATATGCCTGAATTGAGCTAGGTAGCTACACACTTTAGCTCATGCAATATTTACAACCATGCTGGAAGGCTGGTGCTATTGCCATCTCTGTTTTACAGTTGAGGAAACCAAGGCCAGGAAGATTTAAATGATTTTATACAGTTACTGAGATAAAAGTACTTTTCAAATCCAACAGCTTTTGTTCTACCTGATGGTTTTCTCCTCTCATTGGAGAGAGAACTGTCACGTCAATGCACACCGTTTAATAACCATGAGGGCTGTAACAGAACACACCAAGTCAAAGGGTAGATGAGGAATCTATGTGGTAGCCCTGAGAGGAAACACTCAAACTTGCAGTACCAAGTATAGCAATGTTCTTAAAAAATGCCAAAAGTAGTCTTTAGCAAGAAATCTCTCCAGTTGCCATACACATTTTTGGTTGGCATATCCAGGTCTAATAAGCAGACTCATCAATCCTTGTCACTCTTACCAACTGTAACTTAAGGTTTTCTGATTTGGCAAAAATAAAGGGTAAGAAAAGAAACCATCTATAAATCTGACCTGCAGCCCCAGCTCTCTAAAATGGTCCCAGAAATGATGTTTTTGGTGAAAGATGGCAAACAGTATCATCTCTCTCACTAAAGTGAAATCGAGACATCATTAATTTTAATATATTATGTTTTTCTTCATTTTTGAATCAGGACAAATTTTTTTTAACTCTAGCTAGACTTGGTGGTTTGGGTGCATGCCAAACATCCATGAAGTAGCTGCAGATGTTCAAAGTTTGAGGTAGGGTTGGGATTGGGAGGGCAAGGGTCAAATTCCATGGCCTCGGTGGCAGACTGCTAGCTGTTCCCTGATGGCTATTCTCGTTTTTTTATTTTTAACTCAGCATACAACCATCTAAACTCAAGTGTACATTCCCTTGCAGTGATTTGGCCATGACAATAATTTCTGGCCAATGTGACAGCAACTAAGTGCCTTTTGCCCTTCATCTCCGCCCCCACCCAACCACTGTCTGGAACTTAGATACACACATCTTGAGCCTTGGGGTTAAAAAAGACCCAGTTGAAAAATGGGCAAGTAAAATGAATAGACACTTCACAGAAAAAGTATAAATGCCAATAAATACATGAAGAAATTCCCAACATCACTGACCATTAGAGAAAATGCAAATTAAAACACAGATTCTATCTTATACCAGAAAGAATGGCATCATCAAGAAATCAAATAATGCAAACGCTGGCAAGGCTGCAGGAAGAAAGAAATCCTTCTACATTGTTGGTGGCAGTGTAAACTGGAAATCGGCATGAACGTTCCTCAAAAAACCTAAACTAGAAATTCCATTTGACCCAGCTATTCCCCTTCTAGGTATCATCTCAAGAGAGTTAAAGACATCATATTACAGTGATCCATGCATACCCATGTTTACAGCAGCACAATTCATAATAGCTAAATCTTGGAAGCAGCCTATATGTCTACTAACAGATGAATGGATAAAGAAATTGTTGTATTTAAACACAATACCGTACTACTCTGCCATAAAGAAAGATAAACTTAAGTCATTTGTAGGAAAACGGATGCACCTTGAGACCATAATGTTAAGTGAAACAAATCAGACTCATAACTTTAAATATCGCATGGTTTCTCTTATATGAAAAACCCAGATTATAAGTACAGAGCAAAATAAAAGATAGACAATAGGAAGTAGGGAAATAGATCTTTCTCAAATGGAAAGGGGATTAAGATACGGAAGGAAGGAGAGGGAAAGGGGATGAAAAAATGAATTAAGATGTGTTATGTACATGCACCAACTCCACACAAGGAATGTAAGCATTATGTACCCGTACTAATAAAATAGACTTCAGATCTGAGACAGTAAAGTGTCAAGAGAGAAACTGGGTTTGACTCCATGGCGATCTGGGCTGCCTCCTGGATTTTTATGTGCAAGATAAAATTCTACCTTGTTTAGCCATTATGACTTTAGAGGCTCTGTCCATTTCAGCCTCACCTTATATTAAGGGATGTAAAATTGTTTCCCAATGTGCAGATGTTGTTTTTTTCTGGCAAAACACACTGCTTCTCCATTTTCCCCAAATAAAAAATAAAAGCTGGAATGCAGTTTGGTGGTGCTAACATCTAGTCATTGTGTTCCTTTCATGTTGTGCAATATTGTTACCTCCCACTTAAAAAAAGCACATGAGCTGGTGTGAAATATTAGCTGGTGTGACTGGCTACATCCCTTGAAGAAGAAACAGACACACGGAAGCCCTGGGCAGAGCCATCATCAAATGCAGAGGCTCCTTTTCCTAATTCAGAGTTCTAAAATTGGAAGTTAACATGCATTCAGCTAAAAAAAATTTTTTTCCTTGTTCTCTAGGCCCAAGTGATTTCCATTCTCCTGTGTTTCCAGATTTGGGTTCTTTCAGGCATAGCAGGAAATGGAAAGAGCTTGGGGCTTCTGATTCAGACAGATTAAGGTTTTGAATCCTGGATTGCACAGCTGGGAACTTGGGCAAGTCACTTAACCCAAGGAGCCTCTGTCTCTGTATCTGAATAAGGACAAGGAGAAACATTACTGGACCGTAATGGGGATTAGAGATGCAGTGGGCGTGGGCATCTCTCATGGCTGGGAATGTTCAATAAACATCGGCCAAAGTGATTCACTCTGTCTCAGCCACAGGGACAGTATTTGGTTCTTTTGTGTTCCCCAAGTGTGCAGCACAGGGCCACACACACACAGTAGGTCCCCATGTACAAAACCAGTTCCTTTTGAATTAAAACTAGTAATAAGTAATCCCAGCTCCTTTATTGCCCTGCATTTTTAAATTATCTACATGATTTGCAAAATGTCATTTGTGCCCTGAAGGAATTCACAGATACAAAATGTAGTGCATCTCTAGAATTCAAGGGCGAGGTCAGAAAATATTCCTTTCTGAAACCAGCATGCAATTTAGCATAAGTTGTCAGAGATTAGCCATCAGAAGATATAACACATCCTTAAAGGAGGTCTTAGAAGTAAATAATTGGTATGAGTGGATGGGCTCCCAAACCTCATCAGGCTACAGCATTTTAGTTTGTGTAAAATGATCTATAAAATATAATTTTATTCTGGTCAGCATAGAAAGGAGATCCAATGCACAGATGTTTCTGCAGGAAAGCCCAAGCATGTCCATGTGGGACATACAACTATTCAGGGGCAGGAATGTGATTTCCCATGTTACGGTAGAACAGGAAATTTTTTCAGCTCAATCGAAGTGTCCCACAGAACTGCGCAACATCATTCACTGTGCTTCTGTTTTCAAACAGCTCACAAATTCTGTTTCTTTACTTCTTGGTTTTGGGGAGAGGTACCTAAGAAGATGGCATGAGCACTCTTGACAAAGGAAATGAACATTCCTCCATCATAACCTGACTTTAGGGTTTATCAGTTTCTTTAAATTTATGTTGTCAGGTGGTCTCCTGAACATACTTCTACTAAGCAAACCAATAAATAATCAAGTTCACAGAAAGACAAAGGCCGGTCCCCAGCATGAAGCTGGGCCCTGCCCCACCAGCCAGTGTCTTGCTCCAATCTACCCTCCCTTCTTCTGAAACTGGCTCTCCAGCAAACCTGGTGATCCACGTACTTTCTGTGGTGCCAGCACCTCTGCCTCCTCCCCAGGCTCCAGCCAATTAGCCCTCCTCATTGGTGCCCAGCTGCTCTAACTAAATTTCCCATCCTCAGAACCTCTTCACACTCCGTCTCCTCCATGGCGAAGGTCTCCCCTCCCCCAGTCCCATCCAACTCTTGTTTGGGTCTCGATTTAAGTATTCCCTCCTTCCCTGTGCCCCAGATTACACTTGGTCTCCTGTTCCTGCTGCACAACTCCTTGCCCCCACCCTTCATAGAACAGACCTACACTCCCATCATTGTGTTTTTAGGTGTTGACTTTGCCTGTCTTCCTGGTTAGACTCAAAACTCCATGAGGACAAAGAACATGTCCTCAGCAGCCAGCACAGCACCTGGCAGATAGTTAATGCTTAGTAAATATTTGTTGCAACTTTGATACACATATTCCTACTTGCTTCTATTTGGATTCTGGGACCACTTTCTAAAATTTGGCAACCACAGCCCAAAAAGTAATTAGTGGCCTTTGGGCCAAAAGAATTAAATACTAATTGAGTTTTAAGGAAATAATTTAATTACCCTTAAGTGTTTTTTCTGACTGTTTCTCCCACATCAACAACTAAAGTCATTAAAGTTTCTACTTGACTGTGAACTGTATAAAGACCATGGCGAGCTTCTCCATTCCTGTGGTAGCCCCAGGCCCTCCCTGCCTTGACGGATCCCTGCTCCCTGTCCTGGAGGCATTGGCATAAATCCAGTGGTGCTTGCAAAATCCAGTCTGAACTGAACTGACACTGGATATACCTAAATCTCACCATCCTATAAGCTGCTAGGGGTACTACAAGAGTAAGGGAAGAGCCTCGGAGGCACACACTTGTAATCCCAGCACTCTGGGAGGCTGAAGCAGGAGGACTACAACTTGGAGAACAACCTGGGCAATTTAACAATTTAGTGAGTACTTGTCTCAAAATAAAAAATAAAAATAAAAAGGGCTTGGATTATAACTCAGTGTGAAGGTCCTGGATTCAATCCCCAGTAGCACCAAAAAAAAAAAAAAAAAAAAAAAAAAAAAAAAATTAACGGAAGGACAGGGACACTCTGGAAAATAAGAGAGACTCCCAATACAAGGATTCCTGGTGTCTAATTGTCAAGCATCAGAGTGTCCTGGTGCCACTCCATGTCCCCCTGCTGAAAGCTCAGGGTTGAGCCAGAATATGGGCACAGGGGAACTGTAGAGGACTGAATTGATTTGGCCACAGGCCTCTTGAATTGGAGAGACCACCTAACACTCCTTCAGTAACAAATGAAGACCTAGACCTCACAGCTAAGCAGTAGCAGAGCCGAGGATGGAATCCAGGCCTCCTGGCACCAAGGCCCATCCACACTATCCAACATGGATGGGCAGTCCTGAGGGCCCTCCCTTCTCCAGAGACTAGCCGGCTGGAGGATGGAGCGATGGGGTGGGAGCGAAGACAGGCCTGCACCCCCAGCCACCTCTCTCCAGAGCTCTGGCTGCTGCTCCAAGCTCCTGGTGAGACTGTGCTGATTGTTTATGTTTTGCTGTTGTTGTCCAAAGATTGCATATGGCTGCACAAGACCACGTCCTCCCTCTAGAGACACAAGAGTGAATAGGAGGCAGCCACAGCCAAACCAGGGAAATCGATACTCCACAAGCCTCCTTCCCACAGTCCTGCCAAGCCACCTCAATGTGACCCCAGAGACCTCAGTGTGCTCTGGTCCCTGGCCTTGCTGTGAGCTGAGAACATCAGCTTCAGCACATCATGGCCTGAGCACAGGCCTGTTAAAGGAAGGGTGGGGAGATGAATGTGTAGGCAATGGAAAGACAGAGGAGAGACAGGCTTCTGTAGACCGCTCTCACTTATCACATACTAGGTCACCTGGAACCGGCAAGGACAAGGGCACATGGTCCCACAGTGAGCATGAGACAGCCCCCAGGGAGCCTCAACCTCTGTGATCACCATGGTTGACACACACACAATAGAGGAACTCTACCAGGCAGCCCTGAGACTGGCCAGGGAGCCATCACTACAGACTAAGTCCCCTAGGGCCAGAGATGTCCAAATGAGGGCAAGGATTCCTCTGAGACCAGCCTCCAGCTGCTCCATTTGAGGAACACTGCCACCTATCAGTGTCATCACCTTAACTTCCAAAGTCTTAACTTCATTGCAGCAATCAGGGACTTCCAGCCTATGATTGGGGACCTCCTATGGCCACTGGGCATTAAGCATAGAGAACTCCCTGACAAGGGGACAAGAGATGACAACTTGCTCTCTTGGAGCTCCTTGGTGAAAGCAAAGGCATTGCCCCCCCAACCCCAACCTCTGCAGGCAAAGGTGATGGTGGTCAGTGATCAGCCCCGTCTCAGACCTATACAAGATCAGCTGCATGACCCTTCCTACAGAAAAGGCTCCACCTAGTCCCTAGCCAAAGACTGGGGACAACCCAGTGAGGGTCCTTGGAAAAGAAAACCTAGCCACTCTTGCCATTTCTCCGTCACTGTCCAAAGATAACAAGTGATCTCTGGGTCTGTCACTGTGGTGTCCACTCTGTGTGTGGCCTGTGCCTACAGTCCAAACGGAAGCAGCCAGGAGCCACCGCTCAAAGTACAGCTGAAGATGCAGCCTTGAAGGAGAGGCCAGGAGAACAGGAGTCAGACCCTCTACCACACCGAGGGCCAAGAGAACCCACTCCTCCATCCTTGAGCTACAGAGGCCCCAAGAGCTGCACAGCACCCTGAAAGGACCCCCATGAACAGTCAGCAGTAGAGAGTGGCAAAGTGTCCCTGGGCTTCATTGTACTTTGGAAACCCCACCGCAGGAAGAAATGGGGAATAATCTTCACCATGTAGGTGAAGATAGGTCATGGGAAGGCCATGGGTGCTAGGACCTGAAGACATGGCCTTGGGGCTCAACTTTGTCACTTACCAGCTGTACTATTTTTGATAAGCTGCCATAGTTCTCTGAGAGTAAGAATCAGTGTTAAAATAACTGTAGTGATTGGTACTAATACCAGTCACTTGGAAGAGAGAAGGATAGACTGTGCAAAAAGACATGTGGAGATGTTGGGGGTGGTCAGTATGCTTGTTACCTTAACTGTGGTGGATTCACAGGTGTGTACATCTGTCAAAACTCAACAGATTAAATATTTAAATGCGTGCAGTTGCTTATAAAGTAATTACACCTCAATAAAACTATTCAGGGGGAAAGATGTACAAAAAATGTAAAGCAATGCCACAACTTCCCACACTTCTTTTTGTTTCAAAATATATTATTTGTATTAAAACACATTATGAATTTTAAATATAGTTACTTTGACATGTTATATATTATTAGTTTTAATTAATAAATATTCAGAAATAAATAATGATTCCATGGTATGTCCGAATCAAATGAAGTTATATACAAGGTGTGAAGAAAAAATACATTGAATGTTTAAATTTTTAAAAATTTATTACAGTAAAAGACACATTGCCATTAATAGGTCTCAAAATATTCCCCCTGACTTCAAACACACTTATCACATCATTCTTGCCACTTTCTGAAGCAGTTCTGGAAGTGCTCTTTCATGAGTGTCTTTAGTTGTGCTGTTGTGGCTGTCTCCATGTCTTGAACCAATTCAAAACCTTTCATGGTCATTTTGATCTGAGGGAAGAGCCAGAAGTCACATGTTGCCAGGTCCAGTGAACACAGTGAACACATCGTAATGTTTTTCCTTGACAGAAATTTCGGTAAATGTAAACTGTAAACTGCCTCAGAAAGTGGCAAAAACAATGGGATAAGTGTGTAGATGCAAGGGGGAGTGCTCTGAGGGGGATCATTGGCAATTTGTCTTTTACTATAATAAATTTTATTTAACTGTATTTTTAATCATACATACAAGTATTTTATAAACTATAAATAACATAACACTGAAAACTTAAGAGTACCAAATCTCTTCCTTGGTATCCAAAGTGTGGAGCAGGCCCAGGCTCCTCAGGCCACAGAACGCCTGCCCTCAACCTCGATGGGAATCTTCCCAGGGAGAATCACAGCTGAGCCTGTTGAGGCAAAAGCCCCTGGCATATAACTGAACAACACCAAATGAGGTTGGAAATAAAAGAGAATATTTCTCATGGGAGTTTCTAATGCTGAGATAATAGGCTGGTCAGAATCCAGTTGCCAAACCTAAGATGAGAATCCATACACAGTCACTCATGAGGTAGACAGGAAGATAGGGCTTCTCCCAGTAAAGAAAGCCAGCTGGCTGACAACTGGGCTTCAGGCACACAGGATGAGCCACAAACAGAGGAGAAAAGATCACTGATAAACCTTGAGGGAAAACCTTAGGAAACGTTGGCCCTTCCCATTCATCACAACAAAACTATTTTGGACACTGGACATCCTGCAAATGGAATCAGATGCTGCAGCCTCAGACTCTCAGCCCTGCGTGCTCCTCCCACCGGCCCCCACCAGGAGAGTACTTCACTGCCCACGAATGGAAGGCAGATGGAGAGTCTGGGCTGTGTCCCCTTGCTGGGGGTTAAAAGAAACCACAGGTGATCGATAAAAGTCCTGGGTGGCCAGGGACAGTCCCCGTTTGTTTCTCTTGCTTAATCATCCCATCTAGTTAACACTTTAGCTTTCTCAAAAATGTCTCAGATTGGAAAATAAATCATAGGGTCACCCTATGGGTCAACGATGAACACCAAATTCAACAGCTACCAATCCTATGGGCAGGAAAGCCCAGGATCTCCCTCCTGACCTTCATTTCTTTGACCAATATAAAAAATTCCCCCCTTGGAAAGCATCATTTCTGAGTTTTTAAAAACCCATCTTATTAACTAGGAATGTACCCCTACTGCTAATGTTCACCTCAACTCAAAATTTACATGATTCTTTGATGCTTATTTTTTTCCTCCTCAAACTGCTTCTATAAAACCTTCCTGTTATAAGTAACCAACTCACTCATGAAAATGTGCCCAGCCTCCTCTCAGCGAGGACTCACCTCTCCCCTAAGGAATATCTTCACTATTTTCCAATGATTAATCATCCCAACATATGTCAGTTCAACAAGTATTTATTGGGCAGTAACTGTGCTCAGAAATGTGCTAAGGGTTAAGAGCCTACAAAAGAAATACAGGCTGCCACTCCATCACACAGTCGTCAGTCTCTTAGAAACCAGATACATGATATCTAACACATGAGACAGAGAAATAACATCATGAGTGGGGTGGTTAATATCCAAAAAGAAAAAGACAGCACAACTAGTGAATGGTCATCTGTTTGTTGTCTCCCTTTCCACCTACCAATAGTTGCCCGATTTTTCTATAAGAGAAACATCCTCCTGGATCTCAGCCATATGTTATTAGTAGAATTGATCCACCACCAACTCCAGAAGTAGGCCCAATTCACTTGAAAAACCACCATGTCCATCCCTCCAGCCACAGTGACTAGTTCTAGAGTATGCTAGTAATACAATCAGAACCAACAAGATTCAAGGAAATGCTAGCCACGGTTTCTGGGAAAATACAGCTTTCTCTTTCTGTCAGAGTCTGGGGAGAATAGTGACAATGCAATCCATAAAGGGAAGTGGCTCGACCAATGGTTCACTGAGTAGAGGATGAAGTGGATTCTGCAGAACTGAGTAGAAAGATGGAGACGTAGAAATTCTTTGAAGGTCTCACTTAAGCTGCTGAATTAGGCTTCACCAGATCTGCTTCTGGGCTTCCTGATTACAGGAGCTTATAAATTCCTTTTGTTGTTTAAGCCAGTTTGAGTTGGTTTTCTGCACATGCAACCAAGAATTCTGGACTAGCAGAGTCAGAGACAATGGCAAGGAGGAGGGGAAACATGAGATACACTTTGAACACTTCATGATGGGATCTGCATATGCCAGCAGGTTGTGGATAGCACGGGAGAGAAAAAATAGGGTGAGTGAAAGTGCCATGAGGAATGGGCGCAGCATGCTGAGACCAGCCTGCCTGAAGCAGAGGGGACCTAGGGATCCTGAGGACTGAGATGTGGTCTGTGACAGTCACGGAGCCCACTATGTCGCTACGGCCCATGAACCTCACAGTAGTGATCTTGATGGATCAACACGTGCTCTCACCCAGATGCATGACATCATCAACAAGATGCAGAATGGTGAGTCACCTACTCAAGAAGCCCTACAGGAAATGCCTTCCCCCTTCCTCAAAGGAGCTCAAAGCAGGAATTTCTGCCCATTCTCCAGTGAGACCAACACATGCACTAGCTGGACAGTGACTGTCCCTCTGCTCTGTGGTTGGCCTAGGCTGTGAGCAAACAGAATAAAGGAACAAGCTTGCCACGTGCCACAGATTCGGGCTGTGTCCATGCCCTGTACAGAAGAGACAGGCTTCTGAGGACAAGGTTCTGGGCTTCCTGTTAAGGATCATTAATTCTCCATAACAGATCTTACACAGGGAGAAAAGACTGCTACAAAGAAGTTAGAAAACCTTCAGCAAAACTAGTTGTAAGCTTTCTTCAGAACTTCAGAAAGAACTCTCTCTTCAAACCAAATTTTTCAAGAAGGTTCCTGCTTGAGCTTGGGAGGGACAAAGTCCCTGCTGCCCAATCCCTCTTGGACCCTGAGATGCCTCTGTGGCACTTTTCTACAAACCCTGGGAGCTGTACCACTCCCCTCAGAAATGGGTGGGGACTGTTGATTGTCAGCACCTGGGAGCAGCATTAACACTTAGCGAATGAAAGAAGGGATAGCAAAGATGGGTTGGTTTCGTGGAAAGACCCACGTAAGGAAAAATTATCCTCCCTGAGATACATACTGCTCCACTGAGCCTCAGTGGCCCAGACTCAGGGAGCTGAAGTTGAAAAGCACATTGCTGTCCTGCAGGTCCATCAGGTCTGACATAAATGCTGGTGTTCACAACTGTCACACCAACCCACTGCCCCCGCCCCACCAGACTCAGATGTGAGCAATATTATAGTACTGCTAAAAAAAAATCCTTCATGAATAAAGGCCATTGAAGTAGCTAAGACCTGGACTGCAGACATGCTATTGACGAACTGATCAGGCACACTCAGGAAAAGAACTATCACTATGATGAAAAATAATAGCAGAGTCATTTTATGGGCTTCTAAAAATATCCAGCGTAGCCCATCTGCCGACAGCGATGTGAAAATAATCCATTAGCCTAGAGCGGCTTGGACTCCAAAGGAGGCAAGAGGTGGCATCTCCAAGAAGCAGGTGCAGTGAAGAAGAGCTCAGAGAGGGCCTGCTGCGAATTCCATCCTCCTTTTTACTCCCTCGGTGTTGCATAGAGAGGCAACAAAATTCTCCTGAGCCTCAGTTTCTCTTTTGGTAAAATAGAAAACTACTCATTCGAAAGTAGCAGCAACCTCTCAGAGTGCTTTTAAAGATCAGCAGGAACACAAGAAAGTTACCAGGCACAGGACAGGTGCTAAATGCTAATAACAATTAGATTCAGCAGATGGTACCCTCTGGCCAGAGGAATTCGAATAAAGGGGGCTGAGCAATCCAGTTCCCAGCATCCTCCCTTTTTTCCCAGAAAAACCTGGCTCCTGGGGCCTTTTTCCCTATATGAGGTGAGAGCCCAGTTTGGAACACATCCCCTCCGCACGGCCAAGACAGGCTCTTCCACAGCGACAACCCTGCACACACACTGCAGTGCTGGCCCTGCCTGAGGCCACCTGTCGCTCCCCACAGCCCCTGGTCTGGAAGACAGAGGTCCACAGCCATGCTAATTAAATCTGCAGATGATAACAGACTGGGCAGTGCTGCAAACAGCACCAGGGAGGATGGGGAAATAAATGAGAAGGGACCTGGGGAGTTTAGAAAATATGGGACAGGAAATAACAAAATGAGACTCAATGTGGAAGAATGTAAGTCACTCCAACTGGGGGAAATAATCAGAAACATGGACCGTGGAGGCTGGGAAGAGGCTGGAGAGATGAGGGTGTGGAGGTGGTGAGTGGCAGACAGGTGGCAAAGGAGACGATAAAAGTGAGAGGTAAGCTGGAAGTGGAGCCCAGAAGGCTGCAGGTAAAGGCAGATGGAGGATGTTCAGGCCATGGCTGGGGCTCCCGGGTCACCTGCAGCAGAGCCCATCCATGTTCTCCAGGCCTTGCTTCCCTTCCACAAGCCCTTGTGGAAGGGAGCTCAGGTCACACCTCCTGCGAGAAGCCTTTCTGCATCCTAGAGCAAGCTCTGCCGGTCTCCCTGCTGACCAGCCACCACAGCGTTGGGTACATGGGCACCTTTCCCTGTCTGCCTCTTCACTCTGCTTCACAGGACAGCAACCCAGTCCTAAAGCTCCTTGGGTCGCTCCTAGCATCCAGCCCAATGCCAACCCCATGGCAGGTTTTCAATCAAAATGAGGGCTGGCAGCCTGTCAATAACACAGCCAGGAACGGTCTCTCTCTCTGCCTCCTGGAAGACCTCCATCATGACCTCCAGGCTCCAGATGCTGGCCTCTAGGCCCACAGTGCCTCATGTACAGTATTCCTGAATCAAAAGCATGCTGTGTGTTTAGCCTGTGCACAAAGGCCGGAGGTCACTCAGGGTCCAGGGAAAGAAGGACAAATAACAGCCAGGGCAAAAGGAAGGGGTGGATGATGGCCTCACCGGACAGTCACTCTGCCAATGTGGCTGTGCCACAGATGGTAGCTTCTTCTGGGCCACAGTGGTCTCACCAAGGCATCTGCCCTCACTCAGCTGAAAACTGCATGCTCAGTAATCATAACAAACATAATCAGGAGAATAAGGTGCAGCCCGCGTTTGGGGGACTTGGGTGAGACTCCCTGGCCCTGGAGAGAAATCTATGTGCTATCTGTAGCCACTGCCACCTTGAGCTCCTAGGAAGACAGGAAGGAGTGCCCCCCCCATGCAAGAACACTACAGTTCTCAATAGGTTTGTGGGCTTTGAGGGATGAGGAAAGCAAATCCCAAAAACATAAGGTGAAGCTCAGCCTGCTTGTTGGTACCAGGAGCAACAAGAGGGGGAAAATAAGGAGTCAACCAGCCTCAGAAAAGCCTGGGTTGGGAGCGGGGTGATCTTCAGAGTGCTTTTGCTGTAGAGCAGGGTCATTTTGTCCCAAGCCAACAGGACACTGGAGAAAGCCCACATCTTCCCTGCCTCTCTGGAGCCACATCATCCCAGCAGTGCTGGCCTCTTCAAAGCAGCGGGAAGACCAAAGACAAGTTGGTGAGCCACAAAGACCGGCACTCTGGGAGGCTGAAGCAGGAGGATCTCAAGTTCAAGCCCAGCCTGGGAAATTTAATGACTTTGGGAGATCCTATCTCTAAATTGAAAAGAAAATTTTAATTCAAAAAAGGGCTGAGGGTATAGCTCTATGTGAAGGCCTTGGGTTAAATCCCAAGTATGAAGAAGAAGAAGGAGGAGGAAGGAGAAAGAAAGAGGAGAAAGAGGAAGAGGAGAAAGAAGAAGGAGGAAGAGGAGGAGAGACACTTCAACTTCATGAAGGACAGGAGTTTTCTCAGCACCTCAGCCTGAAGGTCTAGCTCTTCCATCGTCTTGTTGCAAATACACAAGGGCTGCAAGCTCCCAACCTCCTGGGAGGATCCAGAAGCGACCCAGTGCGCAGAGCCAGAGACTGCCAGACCTCACTAGAACGGGATTTCTTACTGTCTTTTTTCCCCAATGGTCCCTTGCCTACTCTCAGGTTCTAAAACTTGAAAGGATCAAAGAACCTACTCAGGGTGAGGCATCTCTCTGCTGAATGATAAATGCAGCAAATACCAGTATTTATTTGTTATTCTAACCAAGGTAGCCGCATCCAGTTATATAGGTTGTGCACTGCACAAAACCATACCATATTCAGGGGCACCACCTACAGAGAAGGTATCTTTATTTAATAGTATATTCACTGTGAGAATGCTCTGGCAGATGATAGTAAAATGCTGTGACTTAAAACAGAATCAACACATTAAGACAATTTTCCAAAAATGGATGCTTGAAAAAAAAAAGAGAGAAAGAAAGGCCTTCTGAGTCCTTCACGAGTCTCCCAGACAACTGCAGGAATTTCTCTGAGAGAAGGAAAGTTGCAAGTGTACAATCTTCTAAGCTCTTTTAATTCGACCTACAACCAAGGGAATCAAAGAAACAGCCCAGATAGTAGTGCTGGGATGTCAGCCAGCTTTCACAGGTCCAGGTACATGAGATGGGACAAAAACACAGTTCTAATTATCCTGCTGCCCCCTCTCTTGGTACCCAGCTCCTTCCCAGAGGTCTCCCCAGCCTCTAGCCTCACTCTGTGGTGTCTGTGTTCTGTGCCTTCCTTCTTTCAGCACACCTGCCATTCAACCCACATCCTCTCCAGGTAAGGAAGGCCCTGAATGGGGCCCAGGGCAGCCCAGGTTCCCTTGCCAGAAGCTACCAAATGATTGTTTCTTCAACCTGTGATGAGGCTACATTTTTGCAACAGTATCTCACTGTGTAGCCCCGCTGGCCTCAAATTGAATCCTCTCGCCCCAGCCTCCCAAGTTCTGGGATTACAGATAAATGACACCATGCCCAGTTCAGCCGTCCCAAGCTAATGACTAGGGGCAGACATCAGGGCCCATTAGGAGACTGGCAGGAAAAGGGTAAAGGTCTCAGGGCCTCTCTGAACAGGCCCGAATTGCACCCCCATGGGTGGCTGCACAACTTCGTCCACTGATTGTATACTTTAGGAGTGAACTTAGTAGAATTGAAATACCCCGAGTTGATCATTACATGGGACCATCAGGAAGATCCAAGGTACTGATGTATGGGAGACACCATCCACAGCTACCCGCAGGTGTGCATGCAGCAGGCACATAGATATGTCAGTTTCCCTCAGTGACAGGACAGTGTTGGCACTGGGGCTTTTATTTTTTCCAACATTTGGTGACCTGGGCTGGAACGCACTCCATCCTTATATGCAAAGCTACTACAAATGACAGATTTCCATACCGCTGTCAATATGACGAGACACAGGGGATGAAAGGGAAGGGGTGACGACTGAGGAGTTAGGAGGCCATGCCAGGGTCCAAACAGTGTTACTTTCACCTAAAAGAGATGAAGGCAGCTTGCTTGCTTTCTCAATACGCCTGGTGTCCTGGGCTCTTAGAGTTTGGCTTCACGCTATTCTCTGGCTCTATTGCTAAGCCAATGGTGAGGGGCAACTTTTGGGCTGCTGTACAGACAAATAAAGCTAAGACTCTGTGAGCAAATAGCGTCCAACTCACTTTGCACTGTACGTCCCCCTGCTTTCTTTGTCCCTGCCTTGCTGGAGGGATTTGGGCTGGAACCCATCCAGCATGCTGGGAAGCCAAGGAGAGCCGGCACAAAGCTTAAAGGAGCCCGGGAGGAACACGTCCTGTGGATTAGGGGTGGGCTAAGCTGCGGAGTCTTCTCTGGCTGTTCTTCTAGACTTTCCATCAACACATAAGGACAAATGAGGTGTTTCTGTCAATCACCAAAGATGCATGGCATCCCAGCTGACTACTCCCTGGGCTAACAGGGCTGCTTGGGAGACATTCCACACATAAAGACACTCTTTGTTCAGGGGCTGTGAAGAGTTTTGGAGGGAAGGCTCTGCAGGTGGCCATGAAGTATGTGACCTACTGCATAGAGAGCTGCAAAGATGGTCTGGGGCTCAGAGGCAGCCTCACAGCCCTACAGAGGGGCCTCTCCGTCCTAGTGACATCAGCCAGAGCTGTGGGGCAATAACATCTCCAAGAGAGGCCCACGGAAGCCCCTATCTCCTACCTGTGCTTGGCAAGATCCAGACAGAGGCCTCCATGCTCAGTGCTTTTACACACATCTAAGAAGCCCCCTGTGAACAAGGAGGAACTCAGAGAAAGGACCAGACACAGAGCCTGCCCCAGTAGCTTACAAACGGGGACCCACTAAAAGGCTAGGGAAAAGAAGACTAAACGGCTGCAGAAAACTTAAAAGAAAGGGAATGTGAGAAATGGGCTTGCCCTGAAGAGCTAGGACACAGGTCAGTGTCCAAGGAGTCAGTTCCCAACTGGGGAAGGAGCCCTGGGCCAGGTCAGGACAGGACTCAGATCCCACATGCCCAATTCCTAGTTGGTGAGCTAGGTTCCTCCCTTCCCTCATTCCTCTCCACTTGCCCAGTGAAGAAGGTGGGTGTGAGGATCTCAGAAGACCTTTCCAACTCCAAGTTAGGTGTTTTTTCGATGTTCCATATTAAACTGTCTTTGTTCAATCCTTACCATGCCCTCTGTTACCTCTGGCTCCCATCCTTTGCTTGACCCCTGCCCCAAGGTTTCATCATCCCAGCTCTTCAGTGCACTGGGAAGGTAACTGCAGACTCACAGGTTCCTCCACAACCCTCATGCTCTGGACCCATTCACCATGCACTCTGACATCCCACTTCCCAATCAGAAACCTCACACACATCTCCAACCTCTCCCCGACTCAGCTGCCCCAGTTTATCTTTCTCTAAGCTCTGTGTGTTAGGTGCACATACAGAAATCCAGACGGCTCCTAAGGATAAGAACAGAGGGCTGGGGTAGCTCAGTGGTAGAGCTCTAGGCACTGGGTTCAATTCCAGCACTAATCAAACAAAGGATAAGAACAATGTCTGTTTTTCACTTGGAACTCTCACCTGCCCTGCCATTATCTAAGACAGAGGTTTAAAAAGAACTCTCCTGTAAAAATGCAGACAATAAATATTTTAGGCTTTGCAGGTGACTTGGTTTTTTAAGGACTACTCAATTCTGCCACTGAACCTCGAAAGCAGTCACAAGCAATTCATAAGTAAATGACTGTGGCTGAGTTCCAATAAAATTTTATTTATAAAAATAGGTAGTGGCCTAGATTCAGCCTTCATGCCATAACTTGCCACCCCTTAATCTAGTGCCGGCCACTTCCGCCTGGCCCTTCCCTCATTACTGTGGTCGTTTGCTGGTTTCTCTGTTATACTGGACTGTTAGCCTCTTGAAGGCTGTCTCTGTGCCCTCCGACTTTTAAATCCCCATATCTACTACTGAGCCTTATGTATAACACTGTAGGTGCCAAATAAATTCTTGTCCTACTAATAGTCTGCTCTGATGGTGCATATTTCACATTCCCTGACCTACGGAGATCATCACTAGGACAGACGAGAAACTATCAAGAGGCAGACCAGGCCCAGTGGGAGGGAGGGCCAGGGATAAAACCCAGCCACACCAGTGTGGGCTGCACCTGCCAGAGCATGGAGGGGCAGGCAAGCTGGTCTGCTGGCTTCCACACTGTTCTTGGAGGGAGCGTTGTCTGCTACATCAAAGGGTGCATCTCCTGATCAAAAGTTTGGACCAGACACTCCACCTCCTGGACCCATGCCTCTATCCCCTCCCACACTAACAATCCCCGACTGATAGCCCTCCAGGGACTGGGATGAACCCAAGGAGACAGACATCTGCAGGAGCATCCAGTCCCTTTAATCTGAACCTATAACGGACACCTTCATATCTGCCTCTGACACATTCATCGTGTCGTGCAGGTAACAGAGAACAAACACATGGGCCCCTTGACACTGGATGCCCTTGAGATTAAGTGCAGTGACAGGCTGTGACTGGCTCAAAATCCTTGCCATGAACACCAAACATGGCCACTAGTAAAAGCTGATGTGATCCACCCTGTATCTAAAATGACAGAGAGGAACCTTCCTACACACACCTCAGCCGCACCGGTTCATTTCAAGAAGCCCAGCAAATAAAAGCTTATTCATTCAGAGGTCAGAGATGAGGCAGGAGCAGAACTTCAGGCCACATCCTATGAGAAATGGACCAAGGAATTTGAGTTGTCTGCCTGAAGGAAAGTTCAGGACAGGGGCTGGGGGCAGGAATGATGATATCTGGCTCAAACAACCTAGGGTCTCTACAGTGACTCAGAGTAGCAGCAGGGCCAGCTGCAGAGGGAGTAAGAGTCCCCTTGGTCCACTATTGTGACCATGGCCCAAACATGTTCTAAAATATGATTAAGTTCTTAAAGCATTATTCCAATTACTACACTTGCTTATTTAGAATAAATCAGTAAAGAAATAATCCTTCAATTTCCACTTTAAAGTTAATAGTAAATAGTGACTGTAGTTCATTGAATAACATACTCTCAAAAATTCAAGTCGACTCAAAACCCTATTTGGAGCAGTCTTGGAAGATGCAATTAGTTGAGATGGAATTATGCAGTGTTGGAGTGGCCCTAAATCTAATTACTGTCATCCTTTTCAGTAGAGGATAAGTCACAAGACACGACACAGAAAAAGCCATGCAAAGTCAGAGGCAGAGACTAGAGTGATGCAGCAACAAGCCAAGGAACACCAAAGATTGTCAATAACCATCAGAAGCTGAGAGAAAGCCATGGATAATTGTGCCTCCAAACCTCCAGAAAGTACCAACCTTGATTCTGGACTTCTGGCCACAAGAACTATGAAAAAAATGTCACTTGTTTTAAGCCAACACATCTATGATAATTTGTCACAAAGGATTTAGGAAACTAATACAGTTTCCTCACAGAAATCTTATTAAACAGCACTTCATGAAAAGGCAGTATAACACAGTGGTTAAGAGGATATAACTTGAAGGACTACTGCCTGGGTTCAAAGCTCCAGCAAACCATTCACCTACTGTGTGACCTTGGATAAGTTATTTAACTTGTCTATGCATCAGTTTCCCTTCTTATGAAATGAAAAAGGGATCCACTTCCTAAGATTGTTGTTCAAAGCATTAACACATGTAAAACACTAGGACTAGGTTCTCTATCAGGGAAATCATCACTATAAATTTTAGCTATTGCCATAAGCTAAAACAGACCAAAGAGTTCTGGCTTTGTATTCTGATAGTGTTATGGCTTGTACCTAGATGCCCCCCGCCAAAAACCCATGCACTCACAGGTGGGGCTTTTCAGAGATGGCTGAATGCTAGGCTGTGTATATGGATGAAGAGTATGATAATTAAATGGGTTTAGTATAGTTCTGGGTGTGGATAATGGGAAGTCCCACACTGGGTGTGGGTGGCACCAACCAATAAGCTTGGAGCCTGTAAGAATATAAAGGAAAAGATGGATGGCAACTGCTGCTGCTGCTTGCTGCTTGCCATGGGCTGTTTCTCCTCTGCCATGCCGCCCTGCCTTGGAGCCAGCTGAATATGGACAGAAACCTATACAAACTGTGAGCTAAAATAAACCTTTCCTCCTTTAACTTGTGGGTGTTGAGTACTTTGTCCCAGCAATGAGAAAAGTAACTAAAACAGATGGTGAATAATGACTCCGACTCTTTGTCTACTAAATGTGAGGTGATGTACCAACCAGATTGTGTTTGATATACTCTCTCTCTCGGGCTTACAATAGTGTGAGAGAAATAAAAATAATAGATAAAGAAACTGAGCTCAAAAAGATTGAATAACTTGCCCAGGATCACACAGTAAAAAGCAATGGGGCCAAGATTTGCGCTCAGGTCTGTCTGACTTAACGTCTTTCCATAATCTCACACTGTCCCTTGAGCAGAGACCAACCCTATTCCTCAATATATATCTGACCCTACTACAATGCACTGGTCAGAGTAAGTATGCCCCAAAAAGTGAATTAATTAATGGATTCACTAATTGTAATAGTAATGTCTCTAATATTACCATTACTGGCTTTCTTGTAAGCTGAATCACAGTGGTGCGGAAATGGGGAACCAACACCAACAAATGAGCCAGTGGATGAATGGAAGCATTTCTGGGAGCACCGTGATTCCATGACATCCTGCAGGGATGTACTAACTTGCTGGAAACAGGGTATGTTTTTTCCTAGAGAAGCAAGGAAAAGAGCTCTGAGACTGTCCCCTGGCCAATGGACCACACTGTCAGGCAGCTTCATTAAGAGTTCAGTTTTCTACAGGAAATGCAATATGGAGCAAAGGCATTCCTTCTAATATCTCATCCTGAAGCAGATTTCTAACCATGTTCTGCTCAGGTTTAACATTTGATTGAAGAAAGGAAGTGGAACTGGCCATCAGGAACATTGAAAGTGGAGCAGCCGGTGCACGCACCAGTGCAAGAACTCTTCAGTATTTTTTCATCCTGCTCCACTTAAAGCACAACAAGATGAGGCCACATTAACAATTCTTTCTTCAAATGATCAAACAGTAGATAAACCTGCAGTCAGGTAAGTAAGAGTGGACTGTTCCCAAACACAAGAAACAAAGCCAGCTCAGAAGTTCTCCTATTTTCTGTGGATTTCTGACATGTGAAGATCATAGAAAAGGTCTGAACAGACAGGGTGATGTGGCTCAGATACGATCACAAGGGGACAGATAGTCCTAGGGGGATGGATAATCAGAAACACGTACAGAGCCATCTCTACTACAAGACCTGTGTGAAGCTCTTGGGTTACGGGGATTGTGGTGGATTGACAACTGGTGGTCAACTCATAACACCCAGCTGAACTGAATCAGCGTGGTGCTGGGTGTGGAAGGCCCACCTGAGGACCACTGCCAACAACATAAAAAGAAGAACTGAAGAGGAAGAGTGGTGCTGTTGGTTCTTCTCGAGGAGCTTGTCACACTGGCTTTCCTGATAGGAACTTGGCTGTTCTCATCATCGGAGGAGCTCGGGACCTCATTGCCGCTGAGGATGGCTGTGGTACTTTCCTGGAGAGCTCTGGTCCTTACTCTGAGCATCACTTCCTAGCTCAGGTGCAGATCCCTCAGCCTGCTGGCACAAATCCTTCATCCCACTGGCACAGACTTTCTAGCTTCAACCACTGACCTTTGGGTCTTCCCAGTGCAGATCCATGAAACAGACATGCATGAGACATTGTCGTGGGCTCTGGGCCTCCAGTTGAACTCATGGGGGGCATTGCCATGGGCTCTAGGTCTTCAGCTGGACTCGTGCAGGACATTGCTGTGGAATCCAGGCCCTTGGCTGGATTCTTTGGGTCTTTAGTGTGTGGACAGATTTCCTGCACTCTTTTGTATTTGACTCTTGGGTGACTATTACAAAATAATCCTAAAAATTATGTGTTCTGTATCATATTGTTTCCCTTGCAAACCCTGACTTCAACAGGGATAAAAAAAAACACAACCCCACCCTTAAAGATCTCACTGTTTAGTAGGAAAACAGACATGAAAGCAAGTTATTACACATTTGCAGGGTGCAATAAAGGCAGGGAGGAGGAAACCTAAGGCATCAAGAAAGACTTCACAGAAAAATTCAAGCTGAGACGAGCACAAGAGAGGTAAGAGCAGTCCAGGAGAAGAGCAGAGCAGCACCGAAAGGTAGGCAAGAGCTTGATTACAAACACGTGGTACAATGGGCTTAGGGAGTATGAACTTGCTCATAGGTGCTTAGAAGCCATTGAATTACTTTACATAAGGGCAGCTTGCTCGAATTTGCATTTAGAATGATCACTCTGATACAACATAAAGATAGTTTGCAAAGGCAAATCAACAACCAGTTAAGAGATGTTGCAATAATACAGGGAGAAAGAAGCAGTGCTGGGATTAGAAGCACAGCAATAAGGAAGGCGAGGTGAAGAGAGATAAGAGAAATGGGCCTGACATGACTTTGGGCCCAAATGGATGTGAGATGAGGGAGGCATCTAGGGCAGCTTCCAGATACTGGTGCACACGCGTGGAGAATGTTCAGGACAGCCACCAAGACAAAGAGCAAAGAAGGTACAGATCAGACAGAGAAGATGCTGATGTTCAGTTTGAAATTTTCTGGACAACCAAGCATACCCAGGGTAAGTTTAAGTCAAGTTAGAGTACTTTAAAATCAAGAAATGTGGGTAGAGGGCTCAGCGGTGAGATAGCTCAGCGGCATAAGTGCCTGCCTGGCAAGTGTGAGGTCCCAAGTTCAACTCCCATTACCCACATAAAGGAAAAAAGGGGCCAGTGATATCGCTCAGTGGTGCAAGCGCCTGCTGGCAAGCATAAGGTACTGAGTTCGACTGCCAACATGCACATTAAAAAAAAAAGAAATGTGGGTAGATAATAACTTCAACCATAAAAATGGGTGAAATTTTCTGGAAAGAATGTGTATGGAGTAAAGGAAAGGGGAAAAGAGAAAAGAAAGCTCAGCTTAGAACTTTGAGAACACAGATGTATCAATGGATGATAAGGGGGGAAGAAGGGAAGAACACATGGAAGAGAATAAGAAGGGCACCCAAAGAGGCAGAGGAAATTCAGGGGAGACTCATGTTAGACACTCTGGAGACAGGAGGAAGAGAAAATAACAAGTAGGAAGGAGTCAACTACAGGGTACCTCGGCTTACCAACTTATTTTGTTCTACAATTTTGGAAAAGATGACCACATTTGTATTTGTGTGAGAAATATGGCTGCAGTCATGTTTGTCACTCAATGCAGTTTGTGAACAAAAATAAAATTTTGCTAAATGCTTCTGTTTATGAACCAAATTGTGTGCAAACAAAAGCATTTGTGAACTGAGGTGCCACTGTATGTCATATGCAATAGAAAGATTAAGTAAAGCAAGGATTGAAATGGTTTTCTATTCCCAGTGAACATAAATAAGAAAAAAAATAAGAGAGAGAAGATTAACACAGTTCCTAGAATTGAGTAGGTATTTGGTAATGACAGACAGACAGATGGACGGATGGATGGATGGCTATATTTCCACATCAACTGCCCTCAATTGTACCCACTGTCTGCATCATGAATTGGGTTTGTGATGGTTCTATCCAGAGCCAGAGATCTCAGAGCATCCCTTCCAGACTAAGTTACATTGTATTCTACATCTATCCACAGAAAAAAGAAATGTACAGTCCACAAAAAAAAAAAAGAAA
Source organism: Erethizon dorsatum (assembly GCA_028451465.1). Lineage (NCBI taxonomy): Eukaryota > Metazoa > Chordata > Mammalia > Rodentia > Erethizontidae > Erethizon > Erethizon dorsatum. Next base: position 30,171,487 of record CM051831.1, read on the forward strand.
AAAACTATAACTATTCTACCAAGAAGGGTCTTCCAAAGGTCATTCCATCTATCCCCCTGTCTCTGGCAGAATGTCAAGAGCAATTTTTAACATGCATCATCTAATCTAAAGAAACCCACGTACTCACACATCCAAATCAGACTTTCCAGAAGGAAGGGAGGAGTAAGTGTGTGTCTACCCTACCACCTCCTGCCTTCTGGCGGGGGGAACGGAAAAACTTGTTGTCAGCATAGCCGCTGCCCCTAGAGCCAATAGCACAGCACAGAGCCAAATCTCTGCAAAATGCATCAGATCAAACTCAATGATCAATAATAAAATCAACAGTCTTCTCAAAGCCAAAGGAGTCGAAATTCAGAAGGGGCTACCCTATAATTTCTCTCAGCACTGTACAGCACACTCATTTGGGGGACATTTACAGCCTTCGCCATTTCTCTGTATGCAGGCACAGTGTCACAGAAGTCAAGCATTCTGACTAGTTAAGAGGTCAGGGTCAGAGGAGTTGTGACATAAAAATTAAACGGGGTCCATGGACCCCTAGGCCCTTGGCTCCCTCCAACTCTAACAGTTGAAACCCAAACCCCATACGAGGGTTAACCAATCAAACCAGAAAATCCAATAGCCATAGAGTTCAGCTGGAAGAATGTTCTTTTGTTAAACAAACAATGTGTTTGGAACACTTTTGCTCCTGTTATTCCATTCCAGGCCGGAGACTGAAGCTATAGAAATAAATTAGCAATTTCAATAATGCTCATCCTGAACAGGCACTACTGGCAGATAGAAACTTCCCGGCTGGGGCAGGAGAACTGAATTAACTCTTCAGGCTTTGGTTGGAGATGGGAGGTAAGGTATGGTGCATGACTAGGGGAGGTGGAGAAAGAAAATTCAAAATGTAAGTAACAGTTGTAAAAGACATGCGAAGGCTGAACAGCTCTGAAAATGAATTGGGAGTCTTCTTCTTCAGGATCTTTAAAAATGTGAAGAGAAGGAAGGGGTAAAACAACTAGGTTATATTGAGGTTTATCTGACCTGCATCAGTGTAGTCACTGCGATCCATATATCTCCTGCAATTTGAAAGAACAATTTCTCTCCCTCTAACACAAGCCTTGTCAGGGCCCCAGGTAGACCAAGATGAGGTGGATACAGGGAATTAGGTGTGTGTCCTCTATGCCACAAATGAGAAAGCCAAGATTGGGGTGATTTCCTGGCATGAGACTCGATTCCTCTTGACTTGAGAAGCTTCTACTCTGTTCTATTTTCTCCCTTCTTCACAGCCATGGGCCCTAATGGTATCTTCAGGCAGAAAGGCTGAGATCTGCACTTCTGCTCAGAAGATGGAGTAAGGACAGTGCCAGTTTCAGGTCCTGACCTGCTATCTGAACAGAGGACATTCACAGTTTGTTCAGACATCAGAGGGACCAGCGGCTGAAGGACTCCCATCATCTGACAAGCCTTCTTTTCCAAAGTTTGGGGAAGCCAACATCAAAGATGGGAGAGGCGTTAGCTGGGTGGTCTGAGAGAGCAATTAGGGAGGAGCAAAGGAAAGAGAAAAAGGACACAGCTGAGTCGCCCACATCTCAGAACAGGGCTGTCTTTGTTTTCCTGACCCTAAGTGCACAGCAGTAGACTCAGGCCCTGAGAGAAAAGGCAAAGACCTTGGTCAAACTGGAGCCGGGAGGCATTGCCTGGGCCTCTCTGGAATCTGCAGCACCACACAGGGCTGCCTAGGAGAAAAATGTTGGGCAGGAGGGGACAAAAGGAGAAATGCTATGGTAGGTGGGGAGACAGGAGAGCAGAGACACCTTCCTGTGAATTCCTTGCTTGGGTTCCACATGAGCCCCCTCTCACTGGGATCTACCACTTGCCCTGTTAGGAATCCCCTAATGCCACTAACACACACAGCTTGTGTCAGCCTAAAACCTCATTAGGAGCTCCTTTTTCCTTTCCCACCTCAGGTCCGGACCCCTGGGGTGCTGAAGCCTGAGATCAGTAAAAAGTCTGAGTCTCAGGTACAGAGCTTGCGCCCACTCCATTGGAATCGAAGTTCAGAGGTAGAAGACGCACATTCCCCAGGGGCAGGGTCACTTACTCTGTCACTAAACTAGACCTAGTGATGCCTTCTGCGCCAACATTTACTCATAAATTTATAACCGCTCTGTGTAAAGACTCATGGAAATATCACTTTGCTGTCTGTTTAATATGTAACATTCTCTTGCTCAGTCGTTTATGCCATCAATTTGAAATAGCACGAACACCTGGGTGGGTTTGTATGTGTCTATGTATTTGATATCTCCTTGGCTGTCCAGGTGTCTGGATGTCCTGCGTGGCTCTCCTCTTGCTCGGACAGGCGGGCCCCACGCAGAAGAGTGCGTGGAAGGAGCCTTATACTGGGAACTCTGGTCTTAACTTCAAATCCCTGTTCTTCCACTGCGTGACCAGAGCTTAGCAAGTGTCCCTCAAAGGTCCACCTGCTAACACAGCGGTCCCCATGGTGCTGGCAGAGGGAAGCGCTGTGGACTTGCCGGAGGTAGGGCCTCACTGGAGGTCCTTAAATCCTTCGGGGGCATAGCCTCAAAAGGGATGGTGGGACCCTGGCTCCTCCCTCTTTCTCTTTACTCCCTGGTTTGTGAAGTGAACAGTTTTGCTCTGCCATACCCTCCTGCTCTGATTTGCTGCCTAACAGAGCCACTTCATCACAGACCAGGAGCTACAAAACTGTGAGCCAAAACAAACCTTTTCTAAATTAATTGTGTCAGACATTTCATTATAATAATGGAAAGCTGACAAATGCAACAAGACATATTGCCTTCCTAGGCTCTGATTTCTCTATGAAGTGAGGAGTCTGGATGAGATGACCCATCTCAGGTCATTTCTAACTCTGATGCGTCCTGGTTTTACTTAATCCACGTTAAACAGGGTCTTGTGTTAACAGTCAATCATTACGATGGCTAATACTGATGGACTGTGTATTGGGGGGCAGGTACTTCTCCAGGTCCTTTTCATGCATTATCTAACTGAATATTTAACACCAGCCCTGTTAGGCATATATTAAAATCCTCATTTTATAGACAAAGACACCAAAGCACAGAAAAGTTAAACATGTGGCCTGAGGTCACACAAGCAGTAAACAGTGGAGATGGGAAGCCCGGGTTGTCCACCTCCAGACCCTGCACACTTCACTATGACACAACATGGCCTCTACAGCAGGAAATAAAGAGAAGGACATTGTGAATCGGGGCCTCTCACCAGTCAAGGATGAGAGAGTCCTAGATAACAGCCAATGTGGGCAGTGATTCTAGCTGCTGCCACAGAGATGTAGTAAAATTCATGAGAGAAGAGGATGAAATTACAAGCCCCCATTGGGGGCACAAGGGCAGCACAGTTTTAGAGGTGTCAGCCTCTCCATGTCCACCTGACCAGCCTCGTATGCAGACGGATGTGAAGGCCAAGTATAAACCTGAAAGCCTGTCCTTTTGCCCTTTTCCCCACTACCTCTTACTGTTGCTGCCACTGAAGGAGAGGTCAGAGTATGGAGCCAATGGCCCATCTTTGTGTTGGCCCAGGGCAGCTGCACTTTCTGCACCATTCCAGGGGTGGTAAGTGGGCAACAGCAACTCAGACACCAGGAAGCAAGGAAATCCTGGTACCCAGTCTGCTTTAGTCTGCACAGTGTGCACTGGAAGGAAACAGTGCCTGCTTAGGCCTTCTCTCCAAGCCATGACCCAGGGCAACATGCCAGGACTTCAGATGATTTTTGATCATCTGGATAAAAGGGAAAGGAAGCCAGCAGGCAGATGCACAAACCCATTCTCTTCCCACAGCGTGGTGAAGAGGGCAAACACAGTCCCAGGATGGGCCTGCTGATGCAGACCACAGGGTTCGAAGGTGCAAACACCACTTCCCATCCAGCCCCATCAGAGCTATGTTCAACAATCTGCTTCCGATTTACTACAGCCATCCATGGCCTGATTCTACCAGAAAGCACTACATTCTTGCTCTACTATTTCATCTCCCTCTGGTCTAGCTTGCTCTGGCCTCGTGTCAGATTAATATTTCTATTCCATGGAAGCCAGATGAAATTTCCTTTGGTGAGGTTGACCTCTCCAGTTGGCCCCAGCCGTATGGAGTCTTACAAAGCCAGTGGCACCCACCATGCCTTCCTCACCCCTGGAGTCCGGAAGTGTAAACACTCAGGGTGGCCCTGACTCATATAGAAAGTTATTAGGAAGGAGTGAGGCTTTACAAGGTGTCAGAGCTTTCACCAAACTTTCGAGATTGGAGCTGACTTCAAGGTTTTGCAGAAAGAGAGCAATGGAATGGAAAATGCATCAAAGACACAACTGAGGACACATCTAAGGTTCCTGCTTACTAATGACCAAGGCTTAGGCAAAGGGAGGAGGCCATAAGAATAAAAGCTGGTGATAATAATAGCAGCTGATATTTAATGAGCAACTTACCATATGTCAGACCCTGCACTAAGAGTTTTCAGTGCATGATCCCATTTAATTCTTTCAGTGAACTCAGAGAGTACACATACTTTTTTTCCCATTTTACATATAAAAAAGTAAACCTATGAAAGATTTGCTGACTTGCCCAGAATATCAATTAGTAAGTGGCAGAGCCAAAATCTAAACCTAGGCAGTCTCAACCCAGAGTCTAAGGCCTTAAACACTAAGTGACAGGGCCGGTGAGACGGCTCAGCGGCTTAAGCGCCTGCCTTGCAAGCGCGAAGGCCCGAGTTCGACTCCCGGAACCCACATACGAAAAAGGGGCCGGTGATATCGCTCAGCGGCACGGGCGCCTGCTGGCGCGCGAGGTCCTGAGGTCGTCCCCCCGGTACCCACAAAAAAAAAAAAAAAAAACACTAAGTGACATCCACCAGCATGTCCTGAGTTCTGTAGAAGGCCCCTTAGCACTATGCAGTCCTCAATGAGCCATGGTGGGGATGGATTTGAGGACCGTCCATAGCTAATTAGGACTCCTGAGCTAGTATATTCCATCCTCCATCTGGATTAGAGAACCTGGCCACAAATCAGACTTGTTCAAGAAATGGTCCATCGAGGGTAATTACATCAAAAATCAAAGCCAACTTTCCCTCATCTGTCTTTCTGAAGGTCTGTGTCCTGCTTTGCTCCAGGAGCAGGAGTGACCACAACAAACCACAGATCCTATTATCAATGATGCCCTGGAGGTGTCTAGAGTAGACCAAGAAGAACCTAAATACAGTCCTGATACGAGACTGGGCACCTGCACAGTAACAGGAGAGACCTTGGACAGACAGTTTCTCTCAGGCCCTGCCCAGCCCAAAATTCTAAGCTCCCTGACCCCCCAAGCCCATTTAAAAATGGAGAGTAAAAGTAGTCATGCAAACAGATATTCATGCACACATGTTCACAATTGCATTATTCACAATAGCCAAAAACGTAACAGCAAAGCAAGTATCCATGGATGAGTGGATAAACAAAATATGGTACAGTCACACAGTGGAATACTATCCAGCCTTAGAAAGGAATGAAATCCTATTTGCGACATCAATAAACCTACAAAATGTTATGCTAAGTGAAACAAGCCAATCACAGAAGGATAAATGCTGCATGATTCACTACATGAGGGACCTATAATAGCCTCATAGAAGCGGAGAATACCAGAGTGGTTGCCAGGCACTGGGGTTGGGGGGAGGGTGGGGAGTTAGAGCTTCATGGGTATGGAATTCCAATGGAAGAAGATGAGAACATTCTGGAAATGGGTGGTGGTGATGGTTACACAACACTATGAATGTACTTAATGCCACTGAACTATACATTTTTAAATAACAAAAATGGAGCAGAATGTGATGGCACACAACTGTAACCCCAGCAATCTGAAGCTGACACAGGAGGTTTCCAAGTTGGAGCCCAGTCTAGGCAACTTAGTGACTTAGCAAGAACTTGTCTCAAAATAAAAATAAAAAAGGACTAAGGATGTAGCTCAGCGTGAAAGCACTGGGTTCAATCCCCAGTACCTAAAATAAATGGATGGCGAAGAGAAATAAATAGAATGGAAAAATGGTAAATTTATGTCATGGCTAATTAACACAATCTTTTAAAAACTGTTTTCAGCAAATGTTATGCCTCTTTTTTTTTTTTTTTTTTTGTGGGTACCGGGGGTTGACCTCAGAACCTCACGCGCCAGCAGGCGCCCGTGCTGCTGAGCGATATCACCGGCCCTTTTTTCGTATGTGTGTTCCAAGAGTCAAACTTGGGCCCTCATGCTTGCCAGGCAGGTGCTTACGCCGCTGAGCCATCTCACCGGCCCAAATGTTATGCCTGTTGAATGTAAAAATAATTCAAACTTATGCTTTGCTCTTTTTATAATAAAGCAAGCAGAGACAAATAAAAACTTAATACAATCTACAGATAGAAATGAGCTACATTGGGGAGCCTCAAACCTCGGTGCAGTGTAACGATGGATTCACTGAAATGTGGGAAAGTGAAAGGTAAATCTCCCAATATTAAATTATTGAAGGAAGTAACCCTACCTGCTATGACAGCGCCCTCAGTAAAAATGTATGACTCGAGGTCACTCACAGAGGACTTCTGCCACAGGGAGTTTGTCCCCGGGGATGTCCCTCCCTGCCCCACACCAGGCCTGAGCCAACTGTGCCAAGCACATGAGACCCACTGTCCTGGGGAGGCTCGACCTGCCACGTGGCTGCACCATAGTTTGTTTTCTGTCTTCAATCATTTTCCTAACCACTCAACCACTGTTTTTGACTTGAGTTGTTTTGAGCTCTGGAAATGAAAAAAGGGGAAGAGGAAGAATAGAGGCACTCAGTAAAGAGACGAAAGAGTAACTTTTGAGAGGCATGGTGGGTGCCATGCCAAGCTCAGCTCTAAGCTCCTTAAAAGTATGACACTCACTTTTGCTCTGAGTACCACATGCTATTGGTCTGCCTTTTTAAAAATAGAAATGCAGGGCCGGTGAGATGGCTCAGCGGCGTAAGCGCCTGCCTTGCAAGCGTGAAGACCCGAGTTCGACTCCCGGATCCCACATACGAAAAAGGGGCCGGTGATATCGCTCAGCGGCACGGGTGCCTGTTGGCGCGCGAGGTCCTGAGGTCGTCCCCCCGGTACCCACAAAAAAAAAAAAAAATAAATAAATAAATAAATAAATAAATAAAAAAATAAAAATAGAAATGCAGGCTGGGTGTGGTGGGCATACCTGTAATCCCGGCACTTGGGAGGCTGAGTCAGGAAGATCACTGTGAGTTTGAGGCCAGCCTGGGCTACAAAGAGAGTTCAAGTCTAGCCTGAACTGCATAATGAAACCCTGTCTAAAAAAGACAAAAAGAAAAGAAAAGAAAAATAGACATGCAAAATCTCATGAGAGAGATCAAGGAAGATTTTGGTAGTTACCCAGGGATTTGAATCCTGATTGGAGGTAGGTCCTGGGGACCAAGCAGGAGTGCTTAGCCACAGTTCTACACTACTGTCACTCAGACATGCAGAAACTGCATCTACACGATCCTGCCCCCAAGGAACTTATAGGCTACTGGGGAACAGGGCAACAAATTAGTGAGACCGAGGAAAAATCTAAATAAACCCTCTAACTTCATTTGCTTCTTCTATTTATTTGCTTTCCCCACTGATCTTAAAAGTTGCTTAGTTAAAACAAAGTATTAGTCCAGATGTAGTGTTGCATTCCTGTAATCCCAGTCCTTGGGAGGCTGAGGCAGGCGGATCACCATGAGTTTAAGGCCAGCCTGGGCTACATAGAAAGACCCTGCCTCAAAAAAGAAGAAAGAAAAAGAAAGAAAGAAAGAAAGAAAGAAAGAAAGAAAGAAAGAAAGAAAGAAAGAAAGAAAGAAAGAAAGGAAGGAAGGAAGGAAGGAAGGAAGAGAGAGAGAAATAGAGAAAGACAAGTATCAGACCCCTACTAGCTTCGTTATAGCTAATATCACTGACATCATCATAGCTAATATCGTCACCATTGTAAGTGTTACTCTCATTTCAGGAATTTGGAGACAGCCTCATCTAGATCAAACCAGTTGAAGTCACGGCCCCTTCATTTGAGTCTGCCACATGTCCAATGGGTGGCTTTTGATGTCAAGGGCCAAAACACCTACAAATCATATGAATGCCACCATTTTATTATGAACATGCATCCAGTGTGGAGCCATGAAGCCTGATTTTGCAGACTAAAACTACTTCACGCCTCTTCACTTCCAATCATTTTCCTCATCCTTCAGACTACCCTCTTTCTTCATTCCATAAATGCCCTTGTTATAGTTTAGATCTAAAATGTTCCCCCAAATTCTTCTGTGTGTGGAAGGTGACTGAGTCATGGGTGTGCTGCATTCATCAGTAGATTCACCCATTTATGAGTACAGTGGCTAAATGTGATGTTAGACCTGGTTGGAGGTAGGTCCTGGGGTCATGACCTGGAAGGGTATATTCTTGCCCTGACTCCTCCCTTCTCTCTCTCTGTTTCCTAGCTGCCATGGGATGAGCATCTTTTCTTCTACTATGCCTCTCTGCCATCCTGTTGCTGCCCTGGAGCCAGCCAACCATGGAATGAATCCCCTGAAACCGTGAGCCAAAATAAACCTCTTCACTTTTAAGTTCAGGTGTCAGGTATTTTGCCCCACAAAAGAGAAAGCAGCTAAGGCAACCCCTAAACTCCATCCTTGGGGAGACAGATTTGAGATGTGCTCTCCAACCCCCACACTTGCCTGCTTTGTGAATAAACTTTTCTCTTTTGCAAAACTCATGGTTTCAGTGATTGGCGTACTGTACAGTGGGCAAACACGCCTAGTTGGGTAGCATAATAACATTACAAAAAGAGACGTGTTAAAACATGGGTTTTTGTAATGAGTGCCCAGGAGCCCAGGCAGAGGGGCCAGAACATTTCCACAAGGATGCAGCTCAAACCACCAGTGCCTTATAATATTCTTCCCCAGACTGCTTTCTTGATAACCAGGACCAGGTCTCCTCTGCACAACCCCCAATGACACTGAGCATTGTGATGTGCTGCCACCCAATGGACAACTGACCCAGGAATAACACTGTGAGGTTCCCAGGTAAAGGGAAAATTAAACCTTTTAGAAGTCCTTTCTTAATGGAGATATTAACCTTTTATTGCTCATATAACGTCTCTTAAATAAGCTTCCCTCCAAGGCTCCTTACCACCTCCTAGTGGCCTGGAGGACTCATAGCAGTTGTGCAAATAATGTAAGCCCTTTGTACTGTACTACGAGTTTAGAAAGGAGATACAAGAGGTAATGTGTCTGTAGACAGGCAAAGGAAAGTACACAGGTGGAAAATAGCACTCATCGGGTTGTCTCTGGTTTGTGACCCCTGGGACTTAAAATTCCACTTTTTTTTCTTTACTACCCTTGGGGTAGTATATTTACTGCATCTTGGGGATACTAGTTTTGCCCCAAAGTGATAATTCCCACCAGCACTGAGTCCTTGGCAGCATGGAAAATTTCCCCCAGGGGACTGAGGAAGGTGGCAAGGCCTGCTGTGGCCACAAAGCTCATTCCTTTACTGTGACAGCCACTCTGAGATGCCAGCAGCCTTAATGCCAATCCAGAGGCCAAAGCAGAACATGCCTTTAAGCTGTCACTGAGACAGCAGTGATTATGGAACTAGGCCCTTCCACCCACTGCTAGAGACAGATATATACACATTACAAGAACTCAAGAAACTCCTTTGCCTTTACAAATACCCTAATCTGAAGCTGATTATTCTTAGGCAACCCTGTCTCCTAGAATTTTTCTAGAGTCACACATCAAATGTGGATTATAAAGAATTCAGCCCAACAATTATTTATTAAGCCCTGTGTGAGGAACTAGGGATTAGTATTCAGAAAGATGTACCAAGTCTCAAGTAGAGATGAACCTGTAATTACAGTGCAATTCAGTGAAGCATGTAATAAATGTGTGTATAGGAAACAGAGGTGCCCCAGAGAAGGGTGGCGATCCACAAAGATACAAGGTGTGAATTGGTACACAATGACTGTTGGACAAGTATCTTGCATGGCCTCACACACAAAGCTGAACTCTCATCCCTTTACTCCAGTGACCATCTTCCTCTCCATCTTGAAACATCACTACTCACCCCCAGGTTTGGTCACTTGCTACCTCCTGCCTCCTGCAGTGACACAGAAAGCACTGTCTGCCTCTGCTATGTTCCACAAGCTCATACTGAACCTGAGTCTCCCAAACCCACTTCATTGTGTTTGCCTTTATCTTTGCATTCAGACCTCATCATATTCCACCCTTTCCATCTTTTCGGTATGTCCATTTACAATCCTGATAAGCTGTGCCATGTTCACACATTTCTCGTCAAATAACTCCTCTTTCCATGTCACCTCAAGGATGCTTACCATCAAATGCCTCTTTTTCTAAAATTCTGATTCTTGTAAGACACATTCAGATAATATCTACCTTGTGTTGGATTTTTAAAAGTCTATACACAGGGCCGGGGAGATAGCTCAGCAGCATAAGCGCCTGACTGGCAAGCGCGAGGTCCTGAGTTCAACTCCCGGATCCCACATACGAAAAAAGGGCTGGTGATATCGCTCAGTGGCATGGGCGCCTACTGGTGTGTGAGGTCCTGAGGTCGACCCCCAGTACCCACAAAAAAAAAAAACAGAATGGAATTATGGGGCAGCTATTTGAGAATTCTTAAAAGTAAGTAGTGGTGAGCAGACTAGAGAAGAAGAATGGAAATCAAACTAATACTAAGCTCATAAGTTTGGCATTCTTTTCCTCCAGTATCCCCCAGCTTGGACACAAAGCAGTCCAAAACTCAGAAGCAGGAATCAGCATGGATAAGAGATAGCTGCAGAAGCCCTCTAACTCTGGTTTAAGGATTAAAAATACAGTATTAAGACAAAAAGAGTGCAGAAGAAAGCTTCCATTTTTTCCTCCATTCTTTTTCACTGTAGTCTGTTGACCCCTACACTTCAGAGGGAGGATACTCGCTCTGTGCTCCCAAAAGGGGGCATCAAAACCCTTTTGCCTTTTTATTTGTGTATCCTCCCCCATCTCGTTCCCAGACACAGGTGCAGATGTAAGAATTATGTGGTAGAGGGAGATAAGAAGATCCCAAGTTTCCCGACTGGAAGGTGGCAAAGGGTATCCCAAGAAATTGGGAAGACCATGGAGAGAGGAAAATTCATCAGTGTAACCCCACAAGCTATTTGGGAATTCCTGGGTATAATCCTAAATTATGCATGGATCCAACCATAAATTACATATTATACTTTAAGAACTGAATGCGATATACTACTACTAAGTTCCCAAATTGGTCACTTGGTAGCATCTGCAAGACAAATCAAAATAACAGAGCTTTCACAATGAAACTGATATTGACACAGAATCCTGGTCAGAATTTACAGCTTGAATCCAACCAGCATGACTGCTAACACACAAACTGAATTTAAATGAAACCCAAATTTTCATAATATTAAAAATGTCTAGGATACAACTTAAAATTATTGAACATACAAAGAACCAGGAAATGTTTTTATAGAAAAATATAATCAACAGATGTCAATTCTAAGATGGCAAAAATATTAGAATTACTATACAAATGCTTTAAAGTGGCTGTTATAAAAATTCCCCCAAAGAAAAACAAACATTCTTGAAGTAAGTAGAAAGACAGATATTTTCAGGAAAGAAATAAAAGACATAACAATGAATCAAATGGAAATTTTAGAAGTTAAAAATACAATAATTGGTATAAAAAGCTTATCAGATGGACTCAAAGACAGAATGGAGATGACAGAAGAGCAAGTATAATTAAAGAAATTAATAGAAATTATCCACTCTAAACAACAGAGAGAGAAAAAGATGGAAAACAATTAACAGAACCTTTGGAACTGTGGGACAATACCAAAATATCTAACATTAATGCCATTGAAGTTGCAGAAGGATTAAAACTTTCCAAATTTAGTGAAAGACATAAACCTACCAATTCAAGATGTTCAACAAACTCCAAACAGGCTAACTTAAAGAAACCCATACCCAGACACATATAATCAAACTATTGAAAACTAAAGACAAAGAAAAAAGCAAATTCGTAACTAGCTAGAGATAAACAATGTGCTATTTATAGGGAAACAATTTTTGAATGACTACAGATTTCTCATCAAGGACAATGGAGGCCAGAAGACAGTGGAACAACACTTTGAAAATGATAAAAGAATTATCAGTTCCAAATTCTATATGTTGTGAAAATATCATTCAGGAATGAAGGTAAAATACTTTTCAGAGTAAGTAAAGGTAAGATAATTACTACCAACAGACTTACTCTAAAAGAATCGTTAAAGGAAAATGTACCAAAAGGAAACAGAATATCAGAAGTAAAGGAAGAACCATAAAAATGGTAACTATCTGAGCAAATAAAATGTGTTAGTCTCTTTTTTATTTAAAAATGTTTGACAAGGGCCAGTGAGATGGCTCAGCGGCTTAAGCGCCTGCCTGGCAAGCACGAGGGCCCAAGTTCGACTCCCAGAACCCACATATGAAAAAGGGGCTGGTGATATCGCTCAGCGGCACGGGCGCCTGCTGGCACGCGAGGTCCTGAGGTTGACCCCCCGGTACCCACACAAAAAAAAAAAATGTTTGACAACTGAAATCAAAAAGTACAATAGATTCTGATAGCTTTCAATGTATATAACTATAATACATGAGATAACTACAGTACAAAGTGGAAAGGTAAAAGGACTTATAAGATGGTAAGGCTTCTACATTCTACCTAAATAGATTGTGAAAATAAAAATCAATTTTGTAATCTCTGGGGCAACAACTACTAAAACCATACACAGAGATATAGTAATAAAAAATTCTCTGGATGATTTTGATAATGGTCAAAGTTGAGAACCAGTGGACTATAGGAATGCAGAATCTTAAATCTAGGGCCGGTGAGATGGCTCAGCGGCATAAGCGCCTGCCTTGCAAGCGCGAGGGCCCGAGTTCGACTCCCAGAACCCACATACAAAAAAGGGGCCGGTGATATTGCTCAGCGGCACGGGTGCCTGTTGGCGCGCAAGGTCCTGAGGTCGACCCCCCGGTACCCACAAAAAAAAGAAAAAAAGAATCTTAAATCTAATTATGATCCTGATTTGTATTCACTAGTGGCCTCCAAACTCCAGCTTTAAGAGATATGATGGATAATTTCAGCCTAAAAAGGGCCAAAAGTGGTTATGACAAGGACCAGGGGAATCATAGGGCCCAAACAATGTGCGAGTAAGTAAAACTGTTCCACATTCCTTGTTCCACACTCCACAGCTCTTTCATTCCTCTTGCCATCCACCAGACAGGTAAGTAAATCTGGAAACTGGACATTTGTACCTCTGGGTTTCTGAGGACCACCAATGTTCTTGATAAGGGGGCCTAGATAGAAAAAAGTTAGGAGTTTATTGTCTATGTCTGAGCACCTGTCATGGTAGAACAAATTCACTTGGTATTTCTGTGTCTTTGTTTTGCCTCATTTTTAAGCCTCACCATTCTAGTTGGTCAGAATGAAGATGAAAGCAGTAACACTGACGATGACAGATGGCTAATAGAAACTTAATTGATATGATAACTAACATTTTTGTATGGATACTTACCTGTCTCTAAAGACAGTAAAGAAATTTATAGGAATAATTCAGACAATTCCTTCAAATCCCTTGTGAAGGAGAGAAATAATTTCCCATATTAATAATTTTTTACAGATGAATCGCAAATAAATTAAATTCCTTGTCTGAAGCCCCAGTTGGCTAGGATCTAGGTTCATAAAGAGAAAGGAAAGTTTAAAAAAAATTGGAGTTAAAAATAATTCAAGTACAGACCACCGAAGAAAAATTCTGATTGAAGTAATCATGGTTTAGAGCTCTGAAGAAAATTTGCACTGGAAATATAAGTTTGGGGTCTTTCTTAACATAAAAAGGGCAACAGAGCTATTGAAAATTAAAATCATTTTGAGAATGACTGGAAAATGAAAAAATAAGAGAGCTTGAGAATAAGCTTTGAAGAAATCCAACATTTACAAGTCAGAGGAAAATGATCCAGGAAAGAAGATTTAGAGGACTCAGCCAAAGAACAGGAGGAAAATTAAGAAAATATGCCATCAGAGGAGACAGGGTTTCAAGCAGGAAGGAATGGCCAGTGTGCTGAACAATGCGGAAAACTTTCAGAAACTGAGGACTAAAATGTTCCCATGTGGTTTAGCACCTACTAGTGGACCCTAGCCATCTGTGCAAGAGCATCTGGGGCAGAATGGAGGGAACAGAAGGCAAATTGGAATAGGCTGAGTGAGAGGTAAAGAAATGGGAACAGTAAAAGTCTGTTAGATATGAATATAAAATATAGTAATTAACATAATGTGGTACTGGCACAAGGATAGTCAAACAGACCAGTGGAATAGAGTTCAGAAGCAGACCCACACATATGTAGACACCTGATTTATGACATAGGAAAGAGCACTGGGAAGCAGCAGAGCACTGAGGCAGAGTGATCCTTTCAATAAGTAATGTTGGGTCAGCTAAATACCCCAGTAAGAAAAAAATTAACATAGATTCATACCTCATGCCACACCAGACCAAAAATATGTCAATTTTATGTGGATTGTAGATCTAAATGTAAAAGGTTAACCAATAAAGTTCTGGAAAATAACATTAAAAGATCTATTTGTGACTTGGATAGGTGATGATTTCTTAAACAATGTACACAAAACACTGATCATAAAGAAAAAGATCAATAAATAGGACTAAAATAAAATTAAGAACCTCTGCCCACCAAAAGACACAAAAAGCGCAAAGAAAACCACAGACTGGAAAGAAAGTATATGCAAAGTATACTCACCAAAAAACTAGAACCACAAATATAGGAAAAACTCCTTCAAATCAAAAAGGAAAAGGAGGGCAACCCAGTTTTTTAAATGGTCAAAAGATACAAAAATTACTTCAAAAAAGAGGAATCCAAATGGTAGAAAACATACACACACAGTTTTAACATCGCTAGTCCTCAGAGATACCACTAACCATGGTTCAGAATGGCTAAAATTAGAATAAATGACAGCATTACGTTTTGATGGGATGTGGGGAAACTGGAGCTCTCATACATTACTACCAGGGAATATAAATTGGTATGAACACTTTGGAAACAGTTGAGTAGTATGTACTGAAGCTGAACCAACTTGCTGTATGACCAGAAATCTACTCCTACACATAACATTCAAAACTATATTCACCCAAAGGCATGCAGAAGAATTGCCATAGCAACATTATTCATAATAGCCTAAAACAGGGAATAACTCTAATGTCCATCAGCAGTAAAGTGGGTAAATAAAATGTGGTGTGTCCATGCAAAATACTATATCATAATGAATAAACCACTACTACACCCAACAGTACAGATGAATCTCTCTTAATATTGAGCCTACAAACTCAGACACAAAATAGATATTGTATATGCAAAGTTCAAAAACAGGCAAAACTGATGCTAGTAGTAGGAGAACCCTGACTGGAAAGAGACCCAAGCGGGCCTCCTTAGAAAACTGCAAAGGCTCAATTTCTTCATCTGGGTGGTAAACTCACATGCATCCATTAGTGATAATTCACCAGGTGGTACATTTACAATTTGTGCACTTTGGTGATATACATCATACTTCAACAAAAAGTTTGGGTTTCTTTTTTTTTTTTTTTTTTTTTGAGGCCTAGTCTAGCTATGAAGAGAGGAGTGAGCAGGGAACAGCTGGAGCGAGGAAGAAGGCTGGGAGAAGGGTTTCTAAAGACAAATTGAGTGTGTTAAGCCAACCTGCATTCCAAGAAAGAGAGGCCTTGCTCTGCCCAGGCTGGAACTCTGCAATCCGACCGACAAGGTGGCCATGCATGGAAGGCCTTAGCAAAGTCATCCACCTCTGGGTACTGCTCCCCATTTCATGGGCTGGCAATTTGCTCTTCAACAGTCATCTCTAATCATAATCAGAAGGACTAGATACCTCATTAAAAATTCTAAGAGCCAAATAGCCAATTTGCATGACTTCCATCATCAGAGAGAAAATAAAGCAAATAGAAACACTTGGCTGTTAGCAGCCTTCCCCCACCCACCCACACACGCACGTCACATGGACCCTCGGAGAGCATGGATCTGAGGTCTTAAGTCAGGTAAGTCCACACACTGGGGGAATACAAAGGCAGCCCGGGGTTGTGAAAGTGCACAGCTCTAGGGCTGGTGAGATGGCTCAGCGGCATAAGTGCCTGCCTGTCAAGCGCGAGGGCCCGAGTTCGACTCCCGGATCCCACATACGAAAAAAGGGGCCGGTGATATCGCTCAGCGGCACGGGCGCCTGCTGGCGCGTGAGGTCCTGAGGTCGTCCCCCCGGTACCCACAAAAAAAAAAAAAGAAAGTGCACAGCTCTAAACCGGAGCCCCAGCTGAATCTCCAAAATCCCCAGTTTCTATAAAATGGGAAGCAGCATTGAACAGTAATTGCTACTTCCCAGAATTTTGTTAAGAAAACTTAAGTCTGGCATGTACTCGGGTGACCAAGAAATGTTTCTTTTCTTGCTCCTCCTGCTTCCCTGGGGAAGGAAGTAGAAGGTTCTTAGAAGCCAGAAACAGCTCTGTTTTTGCAAAGGAGGGACACACAGGTCCCTCAGATTCCAGACAAGTGTGGTGAAAACCACACAGTCTCCTGGCATGGTCCTTGCCAGTTTGCAGGACAGCTAATCCCTCTTCCTTTGTATAGCAGTGGTTCAGGTCATTCACTTGGGCCTCCACGGTGCTCCAAAGGCTGGGCCTATTATGCACTGTTCCCAGCTCAGGGAGGAGACAGGGCAGGGGCTGGACAGAGCAGCACCAGTGCCTGTGTCTGTGTTTCAGGCTGCAGCTGTTTATTTTCCCACATGAATTTTAAAATCACTGCAAATTAATCAGCATCTTCTGAAGAACCCTCTTAAGGAGCACTGTGCTCAATACTGAGATGCTGCGGCAGGCAGGAAGAAGGAGAATTGGGAAGGGGCACAGGATGGGTGATTTCGGTTTCCAAGCCAGGTCTCCCTGCCACCCCAGTTCTGATGTCTCTGGGGAGCAGCATCCAACTCTTTCCATGTCACAGCCCTGGATCTCAGTGTAATCATGGTCAACCAAGAGCGCTGAGGGCTGGAGCAGAACCACTGCACCAAGTTCACCTTCTCACTCTGAGTCAGGATCAAGATTGAGGAAAGACACAGATAGGCTGATGATTCTTCCCCCAAAAACAGGATGGTCCGGACCAGGCATCCCTCTCTGAGCCTCTCCTGGTCACAATGTCTTAATTTTCTGCATGAAACACTTAGCACCCACGCAGAGGGCAGAGGATGATGTAAAATGCTTTTGTGAACTTCAGCAAGTTACTGACCTTCAGCAGATTTCCATCTGCAAGGTGAGACATGGAGTAAAGACTCTCAAAGGCCCCTTCCAACTCACTTTCTGGGTCATCAAGGACTTACAATAAAATAAAATGGAAAAAAAAAAAAAACTAAAATAAATCTCCCTGTTAAAGGAAATGAGGTAGGTATCCGCCAAGCCTCTGCACTGGACTGGTGGCTCCTGTCATCCTGGCACTGCCTTGCACAGTCCCCTTCCCAGTGACGGGCCTGAACAGGAAGTGGCCAAGCACAGTGCAGCCCCCACTCCCTCATCTGGAGCTCAGTAACTTCATCTGCTGAGTATTTAATTAGAACTGGTGATGGCTGCTTGGAAGGAGTCCAGGCCAAGAGGGCAGGAAGGCGTCTCCTTGTTCTCGGCTCAGGAGAGCCAGAGAAAGCCAAGCAGCTGGGACAGGTCTCTGTCTAGGTCATTCCGCTGCTGGAAGCACTTTGATGGCTTTGTACACTCATCAATTCAGACGTGCTCCTGGGGAAGGCCTGGACTTCACATGGGGTGGGGCCCTCTCAGCAGGGTAATAGGCTCTCTCCGATCAGCCCGACATGGCTTGCTCTCTGAAGGCTGGAAATCCACATTTCCACGCCAAGCAAGACTGCATCAGTGGCTGCAGAAAGGACCTGGAGATGTTAGCAAACCCAGGCAGGAAGTAACAATGAGCAGATTCAACCTGGAAAAATGTGGCCATTGCATCTGGGGATAAATAATCAGAAACACAAATACTCAGGTGGGAGGGAGATGCCTGGAACAGGAAGCAGCCAGACAGCATTTGGACAGGAGCTTGCAATGTGATCTAGTGACAAAGAAATTGCTGGGGGATTCACGAGCTGGATGCTAGGAGGTGATACCCCAGTGAGAACAGGGAAGGAACAGGGGTGGGGCCAAGCAGCTGTTCTGGGCCTCCCTGGAGACCAAGGCTATGTGGACCAAGCAGCTGAGATGGCAGCAGGAGAGGCTCAGATCAGACTCCAGAAAGTGTAAGAGATATTATCTGAGGTGATGAGGAAGACATTTCAAGGACTGGCACCCAGGCAACCTGTTTCAGAAGCGAGGCATGGACAAGATGACTTTCAGACATGTCACACCTTGTTCCAAATCCTGGAGCTGATCTGCTTATAGAGGGTGGAGGAGACCAAAGGTGGAGGAACCCTAACCAGAAGAAAACACTGAAATTCAAGATGTAGAGAAAACCACATGACTTGTCCTGACCCCGAGACAAAGCTGGGAAAAGAGCTCCAATGCACAGACAGCCAGACTCCCCCTCCTCAGGCCCACAAGGACCATATTTTCCAATTCTCCCATTGCTCAACTGCCTGGAACGTGGGCACATCAAAATGAGGCTCCAGAGACAAATCCCCAGGTCTGTTGGACCCAGCGGGGCCAATCAAATGCACGAGACCTGACCTGCTTCTTCACTATCATACAGTTGCTCTGGAGGGATTTAGGTTAGACCTCCAGAAGAACTTCCCTCCTAAGTTTTGCAATACTGCATGAGTAAGCAAAAGAGGCGGTTCGTTATTTCTCTTCGGAGGAGGTGCACACTCCAGACTGTGCTTAGACTGTAAGGAGGAGGCAGCCCCTCCATCTCAGTAACAGGTGCACCACGCTTCAAACCAACTTGAGACTGGAAATTCCAGATTGAAAACGCAGATAAATTAGGTAGATGGTTCACTGAAAAAGGGCCCTCTGAAATTTAAGTATTAACATACTTAAATCTGGGTGTGAATTTTTAAAGCAGGTGTTCAGCATGGCAAGCTGGACTTCTAGCTCGAACCGGGGGACAAAGCTGGATGACTTACTCATGGGCCCAGGGATGTAAAGTTCTCTGTGACTTCGGGGAACCTTTCTGGGGGCCATCCAGAGTCTGGGAGCTCAGAGGGTTCTGGCTTGAGGTCATAGTCTTGGGAGAGCTTTCCAGAGACTCTAGAAAGCAGAAAGGACAAAGCAGGTGTCCTGCTAAAGCGGGCTCTGCACAACATCCCAACAGTCAGACAGGCCAGAAGAAGAATGAGAAAGACTTGGAACAGGAGACCACATCTGATGTGCAGGTGGATCATCTCTGAAGCCTCAAAAAGACGAAAGTGTTTGAAGGATCTTTGGATCTCCAATTAAGGAACTAGAAAAGCACCTAACACCAGGTTTCTCATGTGTGCCAGGCACCATGTGAGGCCCCTGGACAAACCTTAGCTCATCACTTGTTTCCTTGGCAATGTGTTGTGCCAGTTCTTCTTCCAAATAACTCACGAGAGTGATGAGATGCCATGTGACTTGTCCAAGGTTAGACTGCCCTCCGTGGCTGAGCTGGGGATTCAGGATCAAGCTGGCATTTGAACTAGGCTTTCCACCAGAACTTTCTCCTTCTGCGAACCTCCCCGCCCACCACTCTTGGTTCCAGTCGTGATAGTGAGATGGTTAAGATGTGTGTAGACATAAATCTATACACACAGACAGCAAGAGGAGTGCAGGCAAGTTAGAATTACCCAAGCTGGTCAAGGCGGCAGTAAAGACAAGCTTGTAGGGAATCACTGTCACCATGTGGGGGAGGGAGGCCCAGCGTATCTGTGTAATTCCACTTGGCTTAGGCTAGGATTAATGACTGAATTAGCTTCCACTTCCTGAGCATCCTAGCAGCAGGAGGGAATGACCCAGAATGCAAGAGGCAGATTAAGTGCTCACCCTACATAATTAGCCCCCACGTGGCACCACACTGCATGCTTACCTGGGTCATCTTGCATGACCTTGGGCAACTTCCTGCCTTCTGTTTCCCTCATTAAACACCAACCTCCCCAAATGTATCTGCCATGGGATCATCTTCCTTCATCCAGGGCCAGTGTAGGCCTCTGCACTTAAGGGGTGCTCCATCTCAAATGCTGCCTGGCTGAGATAGCATTAGGCTCTAATGTAAGCAGCTTATGAAAGCCATGGTAAGGGGGGTTCCTATCCGGGGCCATGGCCCTTGAAAAAGGGAAGAGCTAATGCAGTGTGGCCCACACGCTTTGCTCCACCTGCAGTGCCAGATACACCTGCCCTAGCCCAATGCTGTGATCTCTAGGAGGATGCAGCTGCAACGCGGCAGGGCCATGGCCTGCAGGGTCTGAATGGGAGACCAGGAGTGCATGGGAAGGAGGAGGGGAACCACAGAAGAGAAAATCTGTGCTTGCTCCAGATACATGCTTTCCAACCCCATCATGGTCTCTTCTGATGCTTCGTGCAGGAACAAGCAAGATACACACTTAAGGATCCTCCCAGCCTTGCTCCCCAGGGTGGCTGACATTCCACTGACTTCTCTACTCCCCTACTAGAGCCCCAAGGAGCTCCGGACACTGGAGAGTCCTGACACTCCTCAACACCCATTGATCTCTCCAGCTCTTGTCCCAGCCTCATGCTCTGGGAACCTTTGCTGCCTCTCACCCCTCCCTGATGACTCCAGATCCAGCCAACCATCTCGGGGTCATCCTGTGCAGACTGGGTCTCCCCACAAGTACAGGCCCTGGGTAATCAGGAGGCATCCAGAGGGATCCAGGTGCTCTCCAGGCCAGATAGGTTGATGGGGTGAGGTCAGAATCAGCAGAACAGAGCAAAAAGGGAATAAAGTAGCAAATACTCCCAAGTTCAGAGGCTCCTTTCCTCTCTCTAGAGCTTTCTTAAGCAGCAGACAATCTGCGTGCTGGAAGCCAGGACCATCCTTCCCCACCCCACCCTCGGATGCAGAAGCATCATCCCTGGAGAGGCGGTGACTGAGAGTTCAGGCTGGGGGTCCAGGTCCTCTGCTGGCACTGGTTGTATGATCTTGACCAAGTTATGTATCTGTGGTTTTCTCATCTATAAATAGGGACAGTAGTGGTAAATACTGTATGAGGTTGTTACAAGGATTAAATGAGTTACTTGACATGCCTAGCACAGGAGATGTGCTTGTTACATTACTAATAACTTTAAAACCAGCAGTAATATGATCAGGGAGGGAGGAGTCCAAAAATCCTGAGGCCCCAGGGCAGGTGTCCCCAGCAACAGGGAAAAGGACATTTGTGGAGACTGGACAAAAGTCACATCCCACTCTCACAGAGGCCTTGAGGACAAGCCATGGGTCATGGAGACCCTAGTGACCTAAGTCCATGGGAAGTAGTGTCTATGCTTTTTGCTGAGGGATTTTATTAGATTGTGGAGAACAGGCATGAACGTAGATGTGTTCAAGGCTGTGACAACAGTAATCATCGTGGCCATGGGATTTGCTCAACAGTATAGATCTGGAGGGTGCTGTGAGGGATGGAGGGAGAGAGAAAAAGAGAGAGACAGAGAGAGGGAGGGAGGGAGAGAGAGAATAAAAGAAGAAACTGCTAACAACACCTAGGGCTCAACTTCTGACCCCAGCAGGTCACCAAACTCCTGCAGCACTGGACCATACAGCAGCCCGTTCAGGGCTCAGTTTACCCCACAGGGCCCTTGAGGGGCTCCACAGTGTAGTATATTTGCTCCCCTGTTTGAGCAAGGAGAAGGAGAGCCAAAGGCAGTGCTCCCACGGAAGAAGCTAGAGCCAGAGAGAGCTCAGGTGGAGAGGGGCTAGGGGAACCACCGAGCCAAGATTCCAGCATGCTGTAAGTGGGAGCAAGGCCAGGAGAAGCCAAGAAGAAGGGTCCCCTCTCCTTTGGAAAGCTTTCCCTGCCACCCCCATGCCTTGGACCACTCCCTCCTTGAACAGTTCCACAACGCAGCCTTTGCCGGGGATTATACTTTCAGTCAATTCAACACACACCATTGTCTATTATGTACCAGACGCTGTTCTCCCCCCAAAACGGATATGATACTATTGTTGTACACAAGGTCTTCACTCTCTCAGGACCAGGGAATGTGCTGAGTGTTTTGGGAGATGTTGCCCATGTACAAAGCAAGGGGCATCAAACTATGGACAGATGCAATGGAGCATCAAATGACAGTTTTTTTTAAAATAATGAGAAAGCCCCTTTCCATTTATCCTGCAAAGATGAAGTCTCAGTGTGATACCAATGTCTTCAACCTCTCTGACGCTAGCTAACCCTTCCTGCTACATCACCCTGCTAGAGAAGTGCAGGTAAAGAAGGGCAGAGAAAAATCCCAAAAGAACCACTGATTTCCTAATCAGTAAGTAGAGCCAGGACACCCAGACCCTGCTCTCAGGCCAAGACCCAGTTGATCTGAACATGTCCTTCCCAATGCCACAGTGTGCAGTAACAACCATGCATAGCAACACACACAACACGGTAACCACGAATGGGCAGGGAACCAGCAACAAACCCACGCAAACTCCAAGGGCTCTGAGGCTTCTTCTCTGAAGCCTTTGGGGGTTCCTTGTTGCCCCTGACTAACGGCACACCAAAGGTTCATCCCTTCTTGACTCCGTATTCCTGAAAAGGTGCCTAAACCTACAGGCCTTCTCTGTGGCCTGAGAAGTCTAGGGCCTCCAGTGGCCTGTGGATGCCTGGGTTGTAAGAACTCAGAAAACATAGCTTTGGCTGAAAAATCCATAGCCAGAGAGACCCCAGCCCTCGATAGCTAAGGATAATTGATTCCTAGGTGGGAACTCAACAAAGCATTTGTAAGAATACCAGCAGTTGCCTAGGCCAGGTCCAGCGTCCAACCCTTAGACTGCTTTCTGCTCCTCCCTCTCTGATTTCCCACCCAGACAGGAAACTCTCAGCACCTCCTCCCTTTGAGGAAGCATACGCTCCCATTCAGCAGTTTCATTCATTCAGATAATGGGAGGGAAATTCAACTCTACTGATATGTGAGGGGGTAGAAAATTAATGTGCAAATGTGGACAGCGTGGAAGAATCAACCTGGGACTATTTTGTGACATTTCACAATTTATGAAGTATATGGCTGCTGGCCATGGCAGAGTGGAGCAGAACAGATGAGACTCCCAAACTAGGATGCCCAAGGACTGGTGTTCACATTTTATGAGCCATCAGACTGGCCACCAGGTCCTTTAAGAGCCACTAGGCCATTGGTGGCAATTTCCATGAATCTTGCTGGGGACTGCCAAGAACGCTATGTGTTTAGTTGAGCTCCAGAGCAAGTCAAGAGAGATGAGGGAAGGCGAGGTCGCCAGAGTGCATCTGTCCTGCTGGCAGAGAGTTGCATGGCTAATGGCCCTGCTATCTATTCTTCCTTTTAATTTCACTGTAACTGCTAGTTTGTCCTCCCTTATGGTCACAGTCCACAGACCAGGGAAGGTTGAGAATACATTAGCTGAGCTGTTGCTCTTGTTAGTGACCTGAATGCAAACAGAAGCATCATCTGCTCTGAAGAAAGGCCATCACACCACATAAACCCACTATATTAGTCACTTTCCTGTCACTAGGATAAAATACCCACAACTTAAGGAAGAGAGGTTTGTTTTGGCTCATGGTTTCAGAGGGTTCTGTCTATGGCTGGCTAGCTCCAAAGCAGAAATGGCATGGTGGAAGGGCATGGCAGAGAAAAGCTGCTCACCCCACAACAGACAAGAATGTATGTGTGTGTGTGTGAGAGAGACAGAGAGAGAGAGGGGAGGAGGAAGGAGAAGGAGATGGGGGAGGAGGAGGCCGAAAAGGAGAAAGGGAGGGAAGGAAGTAGGAGAGGAGGAAAAGAGGGGAGAGGAGGAGGGGGAGACAGGGAGGAGGGAAACTGGAACAAGAATACACCCTCCCATGTCAGTGGATTCATCCATGAATGAGTATAGTGCTCCCATGATCCAGTCACCTCTGATGAGACTTTCAGGGGACATTTTAAATCTAACTCAACACCCACCAACCCACTCACCCCTTTGTTCACCCAGAACAAGAGTCAGCCTTTGAGCAGAGTACATCCTTTCACCCTCAGGTTCAGGGAATGGAGAGGAGCTGGAGGCAGCCTTGGAGACCTGTGGAGCTGGTAGAACATTGATAGCTGCTCTCTGCAAAACCCTTTACCCAGGATCTTTAATACCCAATGCTTAATCCCACCAGTCCAACTGGGACTGACTTAGCAGAAGAATCCATAATGATATGCAACAGAAAATCACATCCCAAAGTTGTAAAAGTAAATGTGATTGGCCAATTCCACTTCTTCCCATGAATATTCTTTCACTTCTGTGCACTCCCTTTGCCCTCTGCAGGTACTTGCTGTCAGACAAGGAGTAATGGCTTCCAAAGGAAAAAGATGTGTAAGAACAAACTTAAATTGAGAAAGTTAACTTTCTTAATGTAATTGTTTAATAAAGTGGGAAAACAACCTTAATTTTTAATTTCATTCCAAGTCACAGAAAAACAGTACTGCCAGATACACAATTTGAGAATCTCTGATTTTACGCCCAACTTCTCCCTTTCCAGATGGCAAGTCAAGATCCAAAAAGAAGCCAGTGGGTGGCAGAACAGCACCCAGAACCCAGATCAGCTCACTTCCTTCCGGGGTTCAGGCATTCCATGGGCCACACCACCTGCTTCCAAAGGGCCACTGGCTACACAGTCCCTGAGTGGCAGCTGTAGCATTAGGGACTCATCTGATGGCACACACCAAGCTGCTGCAGGGAGACAACTCAGGAGCCCTCTCTGAGCAATCAATCCCCAGGCAGCAGCCAGGGGGTCCCCATCTGGTCTCCCTTCTCACACAGCCAGGTGGATGCCTGAAGATGAGGCGTCTTCGGTTCGGGGGAATATGTTCAAGGGTTTGGAACCCTAGGACAGACAGATGAAATACACAGACTTCCTCTCATATTTATTTTATTTATTTACTTTTTAAAATTTACTTAATTTAGTGCTAGAGATAGAATTCAGGTCCTTGAACATGCTATGCAAGTGCTCTACCACCGAGCTACACCTCCAAGCCATTGTTTGTTCATTTGTTTAATTGGTTTGTTGGTTGGTTGGTTGGTTGGTTGAGACAAGGTCTTCCTAAGTTGTTCAGGCTAGGCCCCAACTTGCCATCCTCCTGCCTCAGCCTCCAGAGTAGCTGGGATTACAGGCATGTGCCACAACACCTAGCTTCTCAGAATCTTTTTAAATGTGTAGAACAGTTATACAGGACAAGACTAAGTTCACCAAAATAGTTATCAAAAATTTCAAGCAAAATTATGATAAAGCAATCTACTTCTTCATCAGCACATTGAATAGCAAGTCCTAGCAGCATCTAAACAGTGTTATAACTTCAAAGTAGAGATGAATGTAAATGCTTTTGGAGGCAAAAATCTACATGTCATTTCTACTGGTGACAAAGCCACAGGAACTCATAATGTAGAGCTTTGTCTATATTCTTATTTGCAGTAAGTTCTAAATTTCAGAGTTGGTTAAAATACAGACATACTTTTCTACATTCAAGTTTATCATCGCTTCTACCCCTGATTTCTAGTCACAAAATCCACAAGATTTAAGAATCTCTGTTGCTGCCACATGGCCCCAAGGATCACCAGATATCAGCTGACAAGGGCAGCAGGAAGTTCCTGTCTGCAGCAAAGGGATAGGCCAAAGTGGCCCCAAGAACTACCCTCACCCTCTATCAAACACCCGACATGCCCCTTCTGTGTATCTTCAGACCCCTAAAGGCTCAAAGCCTCTGCCAGGTACAACATCCACTTCAGCTCAACCCCTCAACATGCAAGCCCACACTGCATGTCAGCAGGCAGGGAATGAGTCCTCCCTGGAGATTTGACAAGGTCAGGGAACAGAGCCCACTCACTTCTGCTGGACCCCAGCACCCAGGCAGGAAGAGGGGAAGTGGTTTTGCCAAAAGCTTCAAGGCAGGTTTGAGACTTCCCGACTCATTCCCCGCAAGACTCTGTCCACACCTCAGTTAGGGAGGCTGTCAGGTCAGCCTGCTTCCCCTTGAAGGCAGAGCCCATGTGTCTTTCTCCTCTATGTCATCAGCTCCAAGCCCAGGACGTGGATGCTCAGGGAGCTCCATATATGTCACTAAATGAGAAGCAAGAGACGGGGGCTAGGGACTTAGCCTGGCATGTTCTACATGGCAGCTGTTTCCCTTTCAAATGACTTTGTGGCTACAGTGACTGTCTATTGTAGTCAGGTCTTACAAGGGAGTAGATTTCATACAGGACACATAATTTATAGGATTATTTTATAATATTCACCCAAAAAGTCAAATGCAGAACAGTGCAAAAGATCTGATGCACTAGAGACCCAAAGGATCCAGTTGAGGGCCTGGATCCCATGGCAGTGTCCTCCACGAGTCCCGCTGGAGGCCCAGAGCCCACAATATCTCATGCAAGTCTGTATCAAGGATCTGCACTGGGAAGGCCCAAAGGTCAGTGGTGGAAGCTAGAAAGTCTGCACTGGTGGGATGAAGGACCTGTGCCAGCAGGCTGAGGGATCTGCACTGGAGCCAGGAAGGACCTGTGCCAGCAGGCTGAGGGATCTGCACTGGAGCCAGGAAGGGATGCTCAAAGTAAGGACCAGAGCTCCCCTGAAGAGAACTGCAGCCATCCTCAATGACAGTGAAAACCCGCGCTCCTCTGATGATGAGAACAGCTGAGTTCATATCAGGAAAACCAGCGTGACAAGCTTCTCCAGGAGAATCAACAGCGCACCATCTTCCCCTCCAGTTCTCTTTTTACGCTGTTGGCAACAGTCCTCAGGTGGGCCTTCCACACCCAGAACCATGGTGATTCAGTTCAGCTGGGTGTTACAAGTTGACCATTAGTTAATCCACCACACCGCCTAAGCTGCCTTGGGCTGACAGACCTTGAACTTCCAAGTGACAAATGGAGAAGGAACTTCCTTCTCAATGTGTGTCTCAGAGCCCAACATAACCAGCAACACAATGAAGAGGAACAATGAGCAAGACAGAGACCAACTGTTCCCCAACAAATAGAGAGATGGATGTAAATGAGTGGTAACTAGAATATCTGACAACCCGCTCACATATTGCTAAGCTCAAACAGACCGCAGCCACAAACCCACAGGGCAGTCATACCGGGAACACCAGCAGGACACCAGCACCACAGGAAGACAATAACTCAGCTACAAGCAAGACAGACCTAACAGAAGACACTCAACTCCCTTGACTTGTTTTTTCATTTTTTGTTTTGTTTCCTCAATTATTTACTAGCATGTGTTTGTATGCATTACATTTATTGTGGAGAATTAGTACACACACACACCACACTGTGACCCTTTCTACTTCCCCTTGACGTAAGTGCTTACAGAGACTCTATAACAGCAGTCAGTTAGATTTAGGCATTTCTAGCCATGTGACCTTGTACAAGTCACACCTCTGGACTTCCATTCTCTCTCTGATGGGATTGAAAGAGACTCTAGAGTCCTATGGTCCCATTTTCTTGTCTACATCATCTATGTTACCAGACACAGAGAAAACATTTGCTGACCTGTGCCCTCTGGGGACTAGAGGATGGGTATTGCCAATCCAAGCACCTATGGACAGATGAACAGTGCCAGGTGTGAAGGGCACGAGAAAGGGGCCCACCCCAGCTGCCTTCACGGCTTTTCTCTAGGCCCAGCGCCCAATTTCATTCCAACTCTGGACTATGCCTATTTATCTTCGCAGCTGGGTGACAGCACAAGGCAAACACCACCCTGAGGAGTCATTTTAAGAGACTTAGAGGAGCAGGTGTTCCTTAGAGGACCCAGTTCCAAGGTCCAGCCCCTGCTGTTTGCTGGCTGAACAAGGCACTTTAAGTCCCCTAGCCCACGGGGAGGAGCAACAACTACTCCCCGCAGCCCAGTAAGGTTGCTAAAGCAAACTCTGTGGAAAGATTGAGTGTGGTTTCTTCATTATAAATTCTTTGGAAAAGGCAACAGATATTCACCAGGATTTGGGGGCTTGGGTCCCACTCCCTGCTTTCTCTGCATCCCCTCCCCCAGGCTACCCCACCCGCCCTCTGAGATGCCACCCTGCCCACCCCACTGTGGCTCTGCTCTCAGCTGTGTAGTCCCAGGGGTAGGGCTGCTGGGCTGGCTTTGTTGTGTTCCCTGCAGTTCCCTTGGGGTGGGAGAGAGGCAGGTGAGACACCCAAGGCCCCAGCATGCTGCTTCAGGGTGGAGCAGGTAGGACAGGAACACATCTAGGCCAGGGACATCATTCCATTTCTCCCAGTCACTAGCATGAGCAGCGTGAGAACCATCACCAAGAGAGTGTGGTCAAGGGCATGGTTAAAACCCATGGCGGGGCTCTTCCCGCATTTGCAGTGGCCCTTCCTAGGAATGCACACTCCTGTGTACTGAGGAGACAGCACACTTACTTTCTAATGAAGTCAGTGGGGTCTGAGAACCCCCACTGCACAGAAATATACCACCTTCTGTGGATGCTCAAGGCAGAGCAACAGGCAGGAAGATGCCCAGGGAAACCAAACAGTAAGGTTCTCCTAAGGATGCAAAGCCCTAGTGTTCCTCCAGAAAAGTAAAGTCAAAGCAAGATTCAGGAGCTCTAAGAGGAGAAGCTGGTTTGAATGAACTCGTAAGAGAAAGGCAAACAGCAGCAGGTCTAAGGGGCTCATCTGGGAGGTTGAAGGTGAGACCATGTGAGGAGACACATGGTGCTTCAGATAGGAGGCAGCAAGTCTGCAGTGACACCACCTGGACCCCTAGAAGGGGAAGACAGGGTCTCCCCTGTCTCACTTGCCCTTCAGAAAAATAACCTCTGCCCTGCAGAGAACCTCTGTGAATTCTGGGGAGGGAAGAATAGGAAATGCCCGTCAAGGGCCATTTTCACTGCAGTGACAAAACTCCCAGCTGGTCTGACACTCAGCCGGGTTCAAACTCCAGCCAGATCACTTAGGAGCAATGTGACCCCTGCCAAGTCACCCAGCTCCTTAAAAGACGAGACTACAGCCCACTTGCAAGATATTCACAGACTAGGAGGGAAGCCAGGAAAAGCACACGCATACATGTATGAGGTACAGAGAAGGCACTTGGGAAAGTTAGTTTCCTTTCTTAGGAACACAGATTACTTCTATGAGGTTAACATACAAATCTATGAGATCCGTTAACTCTAAAGACAGGAATTTCCTGAAGCCACCCTCAGCTCCTTCCAGAGGCCCTGGAAGACAGAGGGTCCTATCTAGAGGTTCCTGAGAAGAAGGAGGTGGGCAAGGGGATGATGAGGGCAAGATGCAATGGGCACCAGTTTTATGAAATGAACAGACATTATGATTTTCAGACCTACAGTGGGCCCTACAGGGAGGTCATGATGTCACACGCTCCAGATGTCCCCTATTCCTTTGATGCAGTGCTTACTTGGGCTGAGATGTCAGGTGTCCAGGCTCTGCCAGGCCTACAGGGTTAGGAGTCAGGCGTCAGCACAGGGGAAGGGGGAGGAGACTCCTTTCCAGGGAGAGAGAAGGGTCATTCCTGCATTCCCACCTGACTCCAAGTGAGAGGACAGCTCCATCTCCTGGGCAAAGCGTTGGCCTCTCCCCCCACCCCCTCCCCCACCCCTATGCACACACTGCCCTCTCTACACCTGCTCTGCTGAAAACAGAGCCTGCCAGAGGTGCGAGACCATGCTGAGCAAAGACAGATTCTGCTATCTCAGTTCTCCGGACCCTAATCCCAGGAGTGCTAACCCCAAGCAAGGGACAACTGGCCTTCCTGTTGCTGTCCCCTCCTCCATTTCCAGTTTCAAAGATCTCACTACCCCAAAAAAATGAAATTGTGGGCCATGCCTGCTGGAATTTCAGGGCCTGCAGGGAAGAAGGTCTTGCCTCAAAGGGTACAAACACGCCCTCCAGCCTTCCTCCTGTGTTGCCCCCGGCTCTGCAGCCCCTCTCCCCCAGATACCCCTGGTGACACCCATACATCTCAGCCTCTGACTATGCTCTGCTGGCTGTCTGGGTGAAAACCGAAGGTTTGGGAGACAGTAGGAGGAGGTGGGCGTGCTGGACCTCCAGACCTATCACAGGAGGCCATGTGCAGCTCACCACCGTACAGCCTGACTAGGGCTACAGCAAACTTGTTCAGGGCTGGGTCTATCTCCTGAGCTGCTGCAATTAGCCTCCAATTTGGAAGGGTTCCCCACCTCCAAAGAGATGGCCCAGATTAGAAGAATTGGCAGTGAGAGCATTAAGTGTCTCTGCCACCATATGCATCTCCAGGGACGTCTCTAAGACACATTCTAATCAAATGGCCAAACATAAGAATACACACAGGCAAACTATAATATAGTTCTCTGATGAAATGCTGATCTGTCTTTGAAATATGACCATGGACAATGCCGTACACGGAAATACGCATGCAAAACAAAAAAGGTAAAACACCAGATGGAAGGGGTATATCAATTACCATCCTGTCCAAAGCATGCGCAGACATCAGCTGGGGTCAGAGATGAGGTCTATGATATTCATTCAGTTAGAATTTGTGGCTACAAAGCTCTTTTGATCAGTAAGGTTAAGTGAATAATGTTTAATGGGTCCGTTAGGAACCCATTTCCTCCCCATTTGTCTTAGAGTCAAAGTAAAATTGGAGTCTAAAAATTAGCTCAGCCCAGAGGCGGGAGCTGACCTGAGAGCCGGTGGGAAAGGCTGAGCAGGTGAGACCACTGCACCTGCTCTTTTCACTGCCGCCGGGGCAAGGCGGTAAGGTCCCTGTCCTGTGAGACACCCACGCCAGGCTTCTGCTCAAAGCCAGGGTCGAGCACCTCTACATGGACTAGAGTTATCCAAAGCCTCACAGGCTCCAGTTAGTGAGTCTCCAAAACACCAACATGGCAGAGGTGAGAGAAGGGAGGCCAAGATTATGGAGGCCAAGATGACCACAGATTGTCAACCCTGAAGAAGGTGACAATTCATTCTCAGCCTTGTTTGGTTGCCACGTACTGGGAAGCAACGTAAGTGTCCCTTACTATTAGGGGAATGGCTAGGTAAACCGTGGTAGCTGCAGAACTGCTGGCCCTTTAGAAATAGCAGGTGACATGTACGTGCAGAATGTAAATGGTCTGAAAATTACAGCATGAAGAGAAAAATGCCAGAAACACAAAGAGCTGTAAAATAGACTGCCTTTATGTAAATTTTAAACTCATACAGTTCTGAGAAGCTGTCACCAGCAAGAGGAGCCTAAGGAGACACAGGACAACTAGATGTAATATAATGTCCTGGTCGGGGTCCAGGAATAAAGGGCAGTAGGGAAAAACCAAGGGAATATGAACAAAGCCTGGACTTCAGTTAATAATGGTGTGTCAATATTGGTTCATTAATTGTAACGAATGTACCACACCAATTAAGAGCTTAAGAATATGGAAACTGGGTATTGGGTAGGTATATGGGAACACTCTGTACTAGTCCCAATTTTTCTGCAAATCTAAAACTGCTCTAAACAATAAAGTCTATTTTTAAAATTAAAAAAGCAAAATTGCATAGAGCAAAAAGAACACTATACATTTTCCAGAACCATGATGTACTCAAATGATTGCCTGTGGAGGGAGTAGGCAGCTGAGGGGAAGGGAAATGTTTACAGAACTAACAAGAGGCGCCTTGTGCAGGCCAGTGATAAAATGTGCCATGGTCAGGAAGAGCAGTTAACTCTTTACACGCAAGACAACAACAATCATAATAATTATTTTTTAGAAAAGAGAGAGAGGATCCTGCAAGATGGCAGGTCGAAATGGCCCCACGGACAGGGGAGGCCATGAGGACAGAGGGGCGGGGGGAGGCAACCTGGGGTCCTCATGATGGAGAGGCCCCAAATGGGCCTTGAAGCCAGGTGGGGGCTGGGAGTAGGTGGCCATACAACAGGAGCAACAACCCGAGACCCAACCCAGACCCCCATCTAATGCCAGCCAGTCCCAAGAGCAGAGATATCCCTGTGCCCTCCTCATTCCCAGCCAGGGCCAGGAACATCCAAGAGCACCCAAAGTGGGCCACAAAGATGGCAGAGGCCCTGGGAGTAGTGGGAAAGAGGGGCCAGGACAGTTATATTTGACTTTCAGATCAACAGCAAACAATTTTTTAGTATAAGTATGTTCCCAGTATTTCATGCGGCATGCTTAGGGCTAAAAAATTATTCACTGCTGATCTGAAATTCAAATTTAACGAGGCACCCTGCATTTTTATTTGCTAACCTAACAACTCTAAATAATAATGGTAAGAGTAGTAACTCTTATTCTGTTCTAATGCTTAGATGTCTTGTTTAACCTTCCTAACAACCCAGTGGTCAAGAACATATTATTCCCCTTCTACAGACAGGGAAACTTTGACTCAAAACCATCCAGGCACCTGCCCAAGGTCCTGAGGATATAGAGCCAGATCCGGAATGCAATCAGCCTTCAGCATCTTCCCTCTTGTTTCTCAATGGAACCCTGAGCAAAGCCTAAAGCTCCAGAGACCCAGGGACAGGGGTGTGGACAGTGACTTCCACAGTAGTAAGCCCCAAGAGCTCTTTGTATGACACTCAGTGTGCCACTACCCCAGAAAGACCTTCCCACCAGACTCCAAATAGAGGCCCCACATGAGCGTTGGACTCCAGAAAGTGAAAACCAGCATTCCCACAGCAAAGGACCCCAAAGCAGCCTTCAAGGAACACACTCTCCCTACAGGTGGGAAGACTAACCCTGCCATATCTGGATAAGCAACACAGGTTGGCACCATAAGCACTCAAGCCAAAAAGCATGCCATCCCATCCAGAACCAAAGGAAGGGATGGGTAACATGGGGACCCTTTCAGTTTGAAGACAATGTTAATATGCATGTGAATCTTATAATAGATTCCAATGAAAACTACATCCACCCTTCAACATGAGGCCTTTTAAAATCATGAGCACTTATTGAGCACCTGCTATGTTCCAGACATTATGCTGTACACTTTCTTTGCCCATCTAATGGTGGGACACCTAACACCACAATCCAACAAGGCATCTATTAGTTTGTGGATAAGGGGTATGAGATTCAGAGGGGCCATGCAATTCATGCAACTAATGCTTAGGAAGCACCTGCTATGTGCCAGACTCTGCCCTAGGGGCTGGAAACACAAGAACCCAACCTTCATAGAGCTGTGAGGACACAGATTAAACTATAAATAAATCAATCACATTGCTTTAGGAAGCTGGGCTTCCTAAAAAAATAAAATTAAAAAAATAATAAAAGTAAAGCAGGGTTGAGGCACTGAGAATGACAGAGAGGACACTTTAGTGGGACGGTCAGGGAAGGTATTTAGAAGGAGGTAAGGCTGGAGCAGGACCTGAAGTGAGGAAATGAGCACACACAGGACTGGGCAAGAGGACCTGGGACAGAGACCACAGCACAAAGACAAGGGTGATCGGCCCCCGATGGAGAGGAGGTAGGCAGCCCGGAATAGACTACAGAAAGGTAAGAAAATAGACTTGGAGAAAATGGCAAGGATGGATCATTTCTAAAGGATCAGTGTGGTGTGGATAAATGGACGGACAGATGTGTGGAAGAAAGGATTTCCATGGATTCCCTAGGTTGTCTGCTAACCGCAGGTGAGACTATAATAGCCTACGAGTTGTAAAATATGTCCAGCGTATGCCCCATTTAGTTCCTCAAAAGGTCTCACATCAGGTCCTTTAAGGGGCCTCTAGCAAGTGCCTTCCTTAAGGAGGATATCCCTATATCCGCAGCGAGGGATTTAGAGCCAAACCAGGCAGAGTAGGTCTTTATCACGAGGAAACCGCTGTGCAGAGATTCAGGAAGCAATGTCTTGCCTATGCTCTCTAACCGGACAACTCCCAGGGAGCGGGCTGGCACACCACCGCCATCCCACTGCCACCTGGCACTGCCCACCTAGCCAGAGCACCAGCAATACCAAGACTCTCCCTTAACATCCTGGGCAAGAAAATCTGGTTTTCCAGGCAGAAAAAAAGAAGTGCCACTTTTCAGAATAAAGCCAAAGCTCCTGAAGCATGGCACTGGGCACCAGGAGCCCATCCCGCCCTGAGACCTTGCCACTGGCCTCACCTCCAAGTCCTTCTCCAGTTCCAGGCCGGCCGCCATCAGGTTGTTTTCAAACTCCTCCCGCTGCTCCCTCCTCTCCTCCTCCAGCGCATCAAGTGGCCCTAGCTCGATGTCACTGGGGCCCCCAGCATGGCGCTCCTTGCCCGTCTCCCCGTTGGAGATGACAGCCAGTGAGTGGCCAGGGGAGCCATGGCCCAGGTGCGCCCCATGTTTCCTGTAGTGGTAGGCGAGCACATAGTCGACCTTCCTCTGGTTGTCGTGGAAGTGCATGCGGCTCAGGCGGGCATCTGAGGACACAGGCTCATTGGCATCCAGGTAGTTATTGATGACCTGGCCAGGGAGATAAGGAGAGCGACGGTGAGGTTGGGTGAGTAGGGGGTAAGAGCCAGAGAGTGCTTCCCCTAGGCCCAGAGTAGACTAGGAAGCAAGTCCCTCAGGCCCAGAGACCCTGAATTCCCAGTGCAAGGACAGCACAGCCCAAGTTCATCTCACACCTGCCCCTGCAGCCCTCCACCCGTGTGTCTCCAGTCCGCATCAGTGCCTTCACCTACGCTCTGCCGTCCACGTACACACATGTACTCACATGCACCGTCTGCACAGCCACACTGCCTGCCCCACGCAGGGCCACACGCCCACCCCTGCATGTGCACACACAAGGTCTTGCAAATGCGTGCACACTCACATCTCCCCGCACCAGCACTTCTGTACACAGGTGAAGGAGTCTGCACACACATGCATCTGCCCAAGTGCACTCTGAGACACACACACGGCCCTGCACGTGTTCTGTGACCCACCCACACATGCTCACCTCCTTGCAGATCTGCACATCAGCCTGCATACACTCTGTATATACACACAGAATACTCACGGGCAGGTTCTCTAGATCCATTGGAACAAAGGCCACTTTCTGGTCGACTGGCCCACCCACAGGAATTCACTCGGCACTGTGCCCCCCACAGCCCCTCATCCTCCTCCCCTTCCTCTCTTTCAGCCACTGGTGAGGTCCCTACTAGTGCTGCAGCTGGGGGAACTGGCTCCTGCTCTCCTCCACTCCAGACTGAGGAGGTGGAAAAAAGAGGAGGAGAGAACAGGCGGAGCAGGGCAGGGACCTGCTCCCTCCCTTTGGGTGTTTCCCTGTTTATTACTGGTTTGATACCCAGCTGCCTCTGCAGCCACCTGAGAGGTCACCTGGGCAACCAGATGAAGTGCCAGGCACAGAGGAGAGGCTCAGGGCCACCACAGTGAGGCGACAGGTCTCTCAGGGCATGGGAGAGCAGGGACTTTGCAGCCAACGGGTAGGATCACCTGCCGCTCACACCGGCTCCTTTCTAGACCCCTTCCGGCCAGGATCAGCGCTGCTGAGAAACTGAGCCTCACTTAGAGCAGAGAAAAGGCTCCTAACGAAAACCAGTCTTCTCGCACGTGCACACACATGCACACATGCACCTCGACCTGAGGGTTCCCAGGTGAGAGGCTCTCTAGGGCCTCTATCAGGGCTGGCCCATCCTTCAGTACTCACAGAGCTGTTCTGGGGACTCTGTCTACCCAGAAGCTGGCCAGAGTCTCTGCTGGAGCTGCCCCACAGAGGTGGGGCCCAGGGACCCTGCACCCTGAGGTATTGCTGTCCATGTCTGGGGTCCTGGACCCTTCTGGGTACTGTCCTAGGGCTCAGCCGACATGGAGATCCAGGAAGCAGGGGGATATCTGTGAGAGGAAAGCACAAGGGATGCAAAACAACTTCAGATGATGGGAAGCCTGCAGAGAAACTGAGACGCTAAGGAGGCAATGCCCATGGCCCTAAAAAAGGGCTCATATTTTCCTACAGCCTTAGTTACCAAGTTCATATCGGCTGCAGGAGAGTAAAAGGAAGTGGAAACCCTCACTACACAGACACATACACACACACACACACACAGGGATGGGATCTGGAGTTGCCATTAGGACCTCATTCCAATCACGGGTGTCATGATCACTCTCTGTTAGGGGCAGGTGGCCTGGAGCATGCTAGGCAAGTGCTCTACCCCTGAGCCAGGCCTAGCTTTCTCCTTGAGGGCTGGGGGCTGCCCAGGGTGGCTGCTGTCTGGGAGAAGAGGAAAGACGACTGCACTGAGAAAGTCAGACAGACGTGTCAAATTCCTGACAAAGGCTGGGGCTTTAGGGCCTCTCCAGGGGCAGCCAGGACAGCAGGAACCCTGAGCACCTGCATATCCCCAAACAGAAAGCAAGGGAAGACCAATGGCAGGCCCACAGGAGGCAGGGGCATCCTCCAAACAGGGTGCCATCCCCCAGGGCCCGAGGGGTCCTCCTGTAACCGCTGCCTGTGCCAAGTCCTCAATAAAACCCCAGTGTTGCCCCCAGAGGAAAGGACCCTCTCAGTGATGGAGATGCAGAATATTAGAACTGGGAAAGAAAGACGAGGGA
Source organism: Erethizon dorsatum (assembly GCA_028451465.1). Taxonomy (NCBI): domain Eukaryota; kingdom Metazoa; phylum Chordata; class Mammalia; order Rodentia; family Erethizontidae; genus Erethizon; species Erethizon dorsatum. The sequence goes on from CM051831.1 coordinate 30,208,165, forward strand.
CTCCACCCCCAATGAGCACAGAGGAGGCCACTGAGCCCCAAACAGGAGCTGTGAGCTACCAAGGCCTCCGGCTGGCCTCACTCTGAGGAACTCTAGCGAAGCAGCTCAGTCACAGCACCTGGGCTTAACCCTCAGCCCTGTCACCTGCTAGCACAGTGACCACTGTAAGCCTCTTTCTTCAGCTGTAAAATGAGAAGAGTCCCACACTCACAGGGTGGAAGTGAAAATGGGAACCAAAGAATACATGCAAAGCACCCAGAACAGAGGCCAGCCTCTGGGTGTGCACTAGAAGGCGGTGATCAAGGTAATTGTAATTATTCTTTGGTGTGTGTGTGCTACTGGCCATTCAATCCAGGGCCTTTGCAATGAGTTACCGTACTTCCCTAACCTACTTTATGTTTTATTTTGAGACGGGGTCTCACGAGGTGGCTCAGAGTGGGCTCAAACTTGCCATCCTCCTGCCTCAGCCTCCCAGAGTGCTAGGATTACAGGATGTATCAACGTGTCCTACTTCTTCATAACTTCATTTTAAGCTCCATGTGAGTAGAAATAATGCCTTGTACATCCAGCTTAGCCCTTAAGCTTTGGGGAATGAATGAATGAATGAATGGGAAAAGGCAGCTCTGCTGGGTCTCTTGAAACAGCTTTGGATCAGTTACCAAACTGTGGAGCAGCCTTGCTCGTGCTCATCTCTCTGCTGTACAATTCCAGAGAGCCTAGAACGTTTGGTCCCTGCACTAGAGAAACATCAGCTCTTTATGAAGCTAGAGCTGAATGCAAGAAACCTGACTGTGGCCAGCAGGGAAAGGTTGCATTACCTATTTACATTGTGTGGGCTCTCAGCTGTATTGTGGGAGATTGGAAAGTCTAAGAAGAAGGACTTGAGCCCGCAGCTGGGCTGTAAAGGGTGGGTAGCCCCTGAAAGGCCAGGAAGGAGAGAAAGACCCTCTCTCCCCAGGGAGATAAAGGTGTGACTGGGGTCCTCCAGGTCAGGACACTGGGAGATGCCTCCTCCCCTAGTGCCATTTTGCTTCATTCCTCTTCCCTTGTGCCTTTCTTTAAAGTTGCCCCCCAAAATAGTCAAGGGCAGAACTTGGAACAGAAGCACTCTACCCCCACAGAAACCTTCAAAGCTTCCCGTCTGAAAAACCCAAGACCACCCAGATTCATAGCTGGGCAGGTGGTAAAGACGGTACCTACTCCAGTGCCAGCCTTTCTGCCCAGCTGTTTTGGGATCCACAGCCACGATAAGAGCAGTGCAGATTCCGAGGCAGACCAGAGTGATAGCAAAGCCTCTGTGCAGGAGCCACCACCCCCTACGAGGGTCCTGAGGGCTTGAGTCTGACCATCCTGGCTGCTCCCTCTGCCACAGGCCAACTTCCCCACTCCCTAGGGGTTAAGATGCAGCATATGGTTCAGCCATCCCTGCTTCAGAAAGGCACACCAGGTGACAGTGACACCAGAGAGATGGCTTGTGCCACGAGCAGGAGGCTGCAGGAATGTGAGTGATGCCCGGCCCTCAGGAAGGGCAGGGCATGGAATGTACTCTAGTGAACTCCTTAAGGAGCTTAGACAAGGTGAACTGGGGGCAATGAGAAACCAAGGCTGCATGCGCAGCCTGTGGAATGTACTCTCTCCTTTGCTCACCGTTCTCTTCACTCCTGGCACACACTGCCTTGAGCAACAGAGCCCTGGGCATCGTGGCTGTGAGGGCAAAGAGTGTGGACTGCCCATCTCTGCATCAATTGGATGGGCTTTCCCCAGGCTTGGGCCCAGGGCCTTTCACCACACTGTGACTCTGCCTGGATACTCTTTTCCACTCCTGGGGCTGTCATTACTACCTGTTGCTGATGACCCTCAAGTTAGACCTCCAGCCTTACTCTCCTGCAGATATCGTGCACACACACTGCCTGGCCTGTCTTGTCTCCTACACGTGGATATCTCACTGCCCTTCAAAGCCAATTGCCCAAAAATGAACTGATCATCTTCTCCCAGCGGGACTCTTTTCAGTGCTCACCCCGCCCATGGTCCACCCAACACAGTTCCAAAGCCAGAAATCTAGAAGCAGCCTTGCAAGCCTCTTCCCTTGAACCCCATAGTTAATCCATCACCAATCCTATGAGTTTTAGCCCTAAAACATCTGTCAAACCTCCATAATGCCAGCCGTCTCCCTCGCTGGCCTGCATGAGGGTGTTGCCCTCCTCTCAGGACATCCTGGAGCTCCCCATTTCTGCTGGGCTGTGAGACCCTGCCCAACCAGGCCCTGCCACATCTCAACCTCCGTGTTCCCTGCCCAGCTGGCTCTCTGTTCCCAGCCACACTGCTCTGCGTCCACGCACCGTTCTCCCTCTGGCTTGGACCTTGCATATGTCTGGCCCTCTGGCCAGAACACACTTCCCCCAACACTCTCGTCAGCCACCTACTATGTTGGGCATTAGGGACCTAGAAAGTCAAAAGTAGCATGTTTTTGTTTCAAAAGCTGCCAATCAAGGTGTAAGACGGGGATATTCAGACACTACTACTGGCAGAGTAGCGAAGGCTCCCTCGAGCTGGGGCAGTGCAGGTTTAGGAGGTAAAGGGCTAGGTAGACACAGATGGAGTTCTCAGTGGGGGACCTGGTGTCACTGAGGGAAGAAGACCATTGATCAGTCAAAGGACTCCTTCTGTGCCCTCAGCCTTTGCCCAGCCCCCCAAGTGACCCCCCAACTGACCGCCCCATATGTGACTGGCCCCTCTTTCAACTGTCCTGGGCCCTCCTGAGCCCCCTAGAGCATTAGGATTGGGGGAAAGGAGAGACCCGATGTAGTAAAGAAGCGAACAGATGAAATGACGGAGCCCTCCTGCTGAGCATGGGCAGCATGCCCCTACAGCAGCAGCATCTCCCTACACTCACATTTGCCCCAATCCGTTCCCTCGTCCACCCTCACAGGAATCTTTCAAGATTATACAACTTCCAATCTGCTCCCTACTCAAACAGCTCCCCCAATAATAGAGTATAATGTCTTTACCATGAACAAAAAGATGCTCTACACACAGTCTTCCCTCTGCATCCACGTATCCACAGGCTCCGCATCCTCAGATTCAACCAAACACAGATTAAAATAGAAAAATACGGTGTGTGTTTAAATTGTTTAAAAAATTATTACAGTAAAAGATACATTGCCATTAATCCCCCTCAAAATAACCTCCCTTGGGCCGGTGAGATGGCTCAGAGGCTTAAGTGCCTGCCCGGCAAGCGCGAGGGCCCGAGTTCAACTCCCGGAACCCACATACGAAAAAGGGGCCGGTGATATCGCTCAGCGGCACGGGCGCCTGCTGGCGCTCAAGGTCCTGAGGTCGACCCCCCGGTACCCACAAAAAAAAAAAAATAAATAACCTCCCTTGCTTCAAACACACTTATCCCATCATTCTTGCCACTTCCTGAAGCAGTTCTGCACATTCTCTTTGATAAGTGTCTTTAGTTGTGCTGATGTGGTCGCCTCAATGTCTGAATTAATTGAAAACATTTACCTTTCATGGTCATTTTGAATTTAGAGAAGAGCCAGAAGTTGCATGGTGCCAGATCCAGTAAATAAGGTGGATGAGGACCCACCATCACTTTTCCCCAAGCCTGCTTTTTTGTTGGATAGCACTCAGCAGCATTTACCTTATTTTTATCACACCATGTAAAGACACTCTCAAGAGAACTTCCAGAACTGCTTCAGAAAGGGGCAAAAGAGCACTGGGTATCTACCCAACCCATTAGTGCAAGAGAACTGATTTCCTTACCCACCCAAGACTGACACGTGGTAGAACTGCAGGTCCCTGAGACTGCCCTATGGAGGCAGGTGAAGAAGAAGCAAGACTGGTGATTTGATGGGAAAGAACACAAACTGAGGCAGGGAGAGGTCCAAATCCAAATGGAAAAGCAGATAGAGCCAGTTCAGAGTCCTCCCATAACCTGATCTTTCCTGGCCTCCTCTCCTAAGGGTACCCAAGCCCCTCCTCAGCTTCCTCCCACCACCCCGTCCCCCATCAGGATCTTCCCACACCCGCCCTGTCATTCAGCTGTTGCTGTCTTGGTTGATAAGCTAATTTCCACCAACGAAAAAATATTCCATGTTGATGTCATCAGACAATACAAGTGAAAAGTATCTTGCAAATGTCGGCAGGCTGGGACACTGCGCGAGGTGACAGGTGAAAGAAGAGCTGCTAGGAGGTAGCTCCTCCTGGGCCCTTCAAATCATGCTGCACCCCTCGGGTGGCTCGGCAGGAGTCCCCATGGTCACCACATAGGATGAGGGGGGAAAGGGTCTCTAAACAGAGAGATGGGGGAGCAGAAGGTAAAGGACTAGGGGGAGTAAGAAAAGCTCAAGCCTGTGTCTGACTTATTTCACTTAATATTATGGATTCAAGGGGCATCCATATAAATAAATAAATAGTAAAAGAAAGCAAGAAAAGCTCTAGCCACAACTATAGTAGAAAAGCTGAAGCAAGAGACCACAGACACAGTCAGGAGCAAGACAGGGCAGTGCAGGAAATGAGTTCGCCTGGTTCACCCACGAGGTGCAAGGCAAGGTGAGTCAGCAGAGCCCTGGGAGCTTCCCAGAGTCCCCAGAGAGGACCGAAGCAGGAGGCTGCTGAGGGAGCTGGGGTTCCAGGCCCGCAGGGCTTTTCCTCAACATTTCCCTCTCAGCATCATTACTGTCTCATTACTAACCATGCACAGGTGAAGTGCAAAGGGCTCTGGGAAAAAGGACAGCCTCCATCCCCAGCACCTCAAACCACCACTTCCAGCAAGGCCAGACAGTCCAGGGATGCCCAGAGGAGAAAGAGCATCCACACTCTTCTAGACCAAGCTTGAGACTCCGGGCACTGACATCCTGCCGACAAGCAGCCACCACGGGAACTCAGAGTGACCTGGGCACTTGCAGATATGCAGATTCTCACCCTGCAGCCCTCCTCAAGGACAGAGGGCCCCCATCTTACCATAGTTCCACTTAGCAAATGTTCAGCTTTACAGTGGTGTGACAGTGTACCCATGCAACCATTTTATTTTCATTTTCCATACAGTGTTCAAAAACTATATGAGATACTCAATATTTACAATGAATAGGCTTTGTGCTGGATGATTTGGCCCAGCTGTAGCTGAATGCAAGTGTTCTGAACAGGTTAAAGGTAGAGGAGGCTAAGCTCTGACGTCTGGTAGACTAGGTGTATCAGTTGCATTCTTGATTTACGATATTTTTAGTACAGTGCCAGTTAGAAACAGAGAAGTTGAAGGAACCACTTTCTTCCCTTCATTTAACTATACACAGAACTCCACCCTAATGACCGTCCATGCTTAAGCTTAGGAGGTTGAGATGCCAGAGGTGGCAGGTCTTCAACACCAGTGAGAGTCAAAACTGGGGGCACCTGGGTTAGAGGCATCTGCCCACAATGGGAGGCACCTGGAGTCAGGGGTGTCTGATTCTCTCAGTCCTGGAAGCCTGAGTTATCAAGGGTTCCTCTTCCTTCTCCTTCTTCCCGTCACCCTTCCGCCTGTTCTGCTGCTACCGTCCTGTGATGTTCAGTAAACATAGCTATTTGCTACTTACTATGAGGTGTACCCTTGGCAATTCTTTCCTTGTGGTGCACAAGATCCTGGACTATTTTGACCCATTCAACTGTAACATTTTCAATTTAAGGTGGTTCTATTAGGCTGAAATCTCATCACAAGTTGAGGAATATCTGTATCCTGGAATGTCTGGATTTTACTTCACTTAGAATCTGCATTTATGCTGAAGTCTTACCCTGTTTTCCTGCATTAATTTGATCTAAGTCAGACAGAATTTGAGGTTCTGGGCTTACAATTTGGGCCCAAGGGCCCTGCTGATCACCCCACCCCCTACCCTATAGCAGCATCTTCCTCAGCCTCAGCACTCAGCCGAACTAACCAGAACACAGTCTTCCAGTTTCTGCCACACAAAAAGAACCATTGGCAAATCTGTTTCCTTAGCCCTGCTTATCTTATAGTCTTCGCTCAGAAACAGCCTTCTTTCCCCTGACACATGAACATCCCTTCCTTGATGATGACATTGCCATAGTTTCCATTCTTACCTTGAACCTGGACAGGAACTAACCAGCCTCCCCACCACTAATCTTGCTTCCCTCCCATCCTTGGCTTACAATGGAGCTCAAGTTACTGTTTCGAAACAATCTGGCCAAGCTGCTCCCATTTGACAGCTTTCCACATTTCTTAGGATGCAGACCAGATCCTTTACTAGGGCAATCAGGGTCTTTCATGATCTGGTCCCCACCTACCTATCTGAACTGCCCCATCTGTCAACACTGACTCACTCTCTGCTTTATTCCTCTACCCCTTCAAGCACTGCATGCACCAGCACACCACATCCTGAGCACACCTGGCTATTCCCATGGAGGCTAGGGTGTTATATATAAACTTTCACACCTCTGCTCATTCATTCCAGAACCATTTAAGTCACCAGATGTGTATAAAACATTGGGAATATAAGGCTAAACAGAACATGGTCCTTTCCACCAAGCCCTAGGTGCTCACAAGGAAGGTAGACGAATCAGAAGGTAATTTCAGGAATGGGAGAGCAGCTGAGGTTGGAGTGTGAACAAGGACCTGCAGGAGCTGAACCTTCAGCTCTGCCTAGGGCTGTCAGGAAGGACGTGACCTCTGAGGCTCATCTAGAAGAGAAGAACAGGCATCTGCCAATGGGCAAGGGGGAAGAAAAAGGTTCCAGGGAGGAAGAAAATCATCTGGTCCTGTGCAGTGAGCCTCTGAGCTTGGCTATTTTGGATCATCGAGCTCCTGAGAGTGAGAACTGAGGCCTCAAGTCCTCCTCGGGCTCTCTTTCCACCCAGAGTCACAAGGGGTGGCCAGCTGTGTGGAAGACTGGAGTCACAGAAAGGACCCTTCCAGACTACAGTGAGCACTTTTTAACACAGCCTACAAAGCCCTTTATCATTTTCTCTGACAACCTTCCCAATGCCTTCCCAATATCTTCTGCTGGTCACTTCACCCCCTCCCCACACACACAAATGCATGTGCAGGTACACACACACACACACACACACACACACACTCCAGAAAGAATGTACTTCCCGCAGCTCTCAGAAGGTGACCTGTTTTTTCTTATCTTTTGTCTTTCATATTATTCTTATTTATGCTTCTAAACATCTTTCCCCAACTCTATAACCATCTAAATCGCACTCTGTAAGACATTCAGGTTTCAAATTTTATAATATTTATATATAGTATTTAAGCAGGGGAGCAATATGATTAGAATTACATTATAAAGATCACCCTGGTTAAAGTGAGGATACGTAGGGGATCAGGAGAAGGATGGATGGCTAGATAGATGTACAGATGGATGTACAGATGGATGCATGGATGGACAGACAGACAGACAGACAGATGGATGGATGGATGACTCCTTCATGGTTTTGTTGCTACAGCTGTCCTTATGCAATTCATAAAATTTTATTTCATTCGTTACACAGCTAGTCAAAAAACTCTGTTGTCTACAGGTTTACAGAGCAAAGACTTTCATGTGTGGTTTTTACGTATCTCCAGTGCCTAATCCCTCCATCAGATAAGAACACTCGGTGAGACGGCTCAGCGGCTTAAGCGCCTGCCTTGCAAGCGCGAAGGCCCGAGTTCGACTCCCGGATCCCACATACGAAAAAGGGGCCGGTGATATCGCTCAGCGGCACGGGTGCCTACTGGTGCGCGAGGTCCTGAGGTCGTCCCCCCGGTACCCACAAAAAAAAAAAAAAAAAAAAAGAACACTCCTCTTTAGCTGTACCTATCCCCAAACTCATGCTCATTTTGTGTCTTTACTCCTGCATGGAATGTTCTCTCCACTTATCTTAGTCCCATGCAACTGAAGTCCTACTCCTATACCAAGTCTTCCCCAGCCACTGAAGTTCCAAAACTTTGCCTTTTCTATCTTTATATTCCTAGCACAGGATCTGGATGCAAAAGGGGCTCAATAAGCTTTTGGAGGTACTGATGTAGAGGACTAGGGAACCCTTCCTTCTCAGTCAACCTTGAAACAGGATATATTTCCCTATGCTTTACTGAGAATAGACCTGCCCTGAAGACAAAACAACACTAATAGCTAAGACCCTACCTGGGCTGGGCACTGTTCTAAGCAGTGTACATGTGTTAACTCATTTAATCTCTGTGATAAATCCATGAGTTTGACTGTCACCACTTTACTGATGAGAAAACCAAGGAATAAAGAAATCCTATAAGCTGGCTAAGGTCTAGTGGCACTCACAATCCACACTTTTAACCAGCCAACTGCACTGTGCAAAAGAAAGGGGACAGCCAAGACAACCCGGAAAATGCCTCCTGACTGGGCCTTCTTAGCATAACTCACTTACCCCTTTAAAAGGTCTTTTCATAAATAATATTTAGAGTCCATGCTCAGACCCAAAATCCAAAGGTGTAAGGATAAGAAATTCATTTCAGAAAGTGCTTCACTCGATGACAAAACCCACTCATTGGGACTTGGCAAAGTTGTCCACATGAAGCCTACTACTCTTAGGGGTGTGACTGATGAGATTAAAGTATGTGCCCCTCCTGTGTGTCAAGAGGAAGTAGCTACCTACACATTATTGGTCAAATCTGTCCTGTTAGCTTATTAATTATAACCTGTTTTGCAAGAGATTTGTTCTGCTCTTTCTTTCATTGATATGAAAGAGTGTGATGATGGACTGACCTGATGAGCAAATGTAATCCTTCCCCCATCCCCTACACACACACACACACACACACACACACACACACCCCAGTTTAACGAAGCTGATTGACTCCTCTTCAAGGTATACTGGGTGGATTCTCTCAACGTCTCTCATCTGTCTCCACCACCCACAAATAGCCCCACTTCTCACTTTCTCTTCCTCTGGGATGTAAGACTGATGATCTCTTTCTTATTCCTATCTCTCTCAAAGTGGAACAGGTTTCTGTTTCCCAAAATGGACTGGGTCTGAGATTAAAATCAAAGACCACACACACACAGCTCCCACCCTCAGGTTACTGAGGCTTTTGGATCTGGGTGAGGTGTTGGGGTTGTCCTAGGATTCTAAAGATATCAGTAATATGAATAATCCAGAAGATTTTACAAAATATCCCAGTATACCTATAGTCTGTACAAAACTGCTCAGAAAATTTATCTACATCATGGCATTGTTGAGTGGCATGAATAAATTCATATCATATAGACATGATCTATCCTATAGATCTGCTAGGCTGTACCTTTATCGAGATGGCGTTCATCACTGTAGCCTCAGCTCTGAGCATGGGGCCTGGCACTAATAACCTTCACGGAGAGGTCAAGTTCCTGCCTATGGCTTGGGAAAGGGAAAGTCTCAAAGCAAGAACTAACTAAGATGGAAATACCAGTAGAAGCTGGAAGAACTGCTTGTAGATACGCTGGGGACACCCCAGGGACTCCCACAATTACTGAACTTTAAGAGGGACTGGAGATCCCATAATAACTAGTAGAGGAAAAGCTTGAGAGATACATTCTTTTTTGTTTGATTTCATTTGTTTGTTTGTTTGTTTGTTTGTTTTGTACTGGGGATGGGACCCTGGGCCTCACACATGCTAGGCAAGTGATCTACCAGTCACCTATACTCCCAACCAAGAAATACGTTCTTTAGTTTCTCATAACTCCAGCTGTTTTAGGCTACTATTGTCCTTAAGATGTGTCCTCAATTTGAGCCTCAGTGCAGTTATGACCACCACATGCTAAAGGACAGAACTAGGAAAAGTAGTTCTAGCGGAGAAATGGGTATACATGAACTATCCTATGAGAAGGAGCCTGCCATGAGCAGCCAGACTTAAAATACTACAATTCTGCAATTGGTAAAGGACAAATGGGGACATAAAGTGGTTCTCAACCTTGTATGCACATAGGAATCATCTTGGGAAGGTCAAAACACTGACATCTGTTCCACTTCCAGAAACTTGGACTTAATTTTTCAGGAGTGATTCTACAGTACAGCCAGAGTTGAGACCACGGGTCTGTAGAATCAGCAACAGAATCAGAGTGGTAAGCCCAGCCATAGTCAGAAGATCTTAAATATTAGAAGGAAGATGCACCCTCTAGAACATGAACAAGCATAGGATAATGAAATAATACTTCACTCAGAGCAGTGAAGATGAATATTAGAACTGGATGTTAAAAATTTGGGTGGATTTACATTTTACTAATGACTTATGCTGAGTATCTTTTCATGGGCTTATGGGCTATTTGTATGTTTTCATTGGAGAAATATCTGTTCAGATCCATCACTCATTTTAAAATTATGTGTCTCTTTATGGTTGAGGTGTAAGAGTTCTTCATATACTCTGAATGCAAATTCTTTATCTGATACATGAATTGAAAATGTTTTCTCCTATTCTGTATGTTGTCTTTTCATTTCCTGAATGGTATCTTTTGAAGGCTTTTTAATTTTGGTGAAAATAATTTGTCTAATTTGTCTTCTATGCATGGCTTGAAGAGTTTAACTGTATTAAGAGGTGGAGCCTTCTGAGAAGTGATGCAAATGTGAGGTTCTACCCTCATAAATGGAAGAGTAACATTGTAAAAGGCTCAAGTGAAATAGTCTTTTTTTTTTTTTTTTTTTTTTTTTTTTTTTTGGCCTTTCTGGAAATCTTCCATGAGATAAGGATTCATTAACAAGGCATCAACTATCCGAGCATGGAGTAGAGCTCACCAGACACCAAGCACCAAAGTTTTAATCTTGGACTTCCCCGCTCCAGAACTGTAATAAATGAAATTCTATTTCATGTAAACTACCCAATCTCTGGCATTTTGTTATAGTAAATAGACTAAGATAGACTTGCGCTTTTGGCATAATTGTCTGAACAAAGGCCATGAAGACTTACTCTGATAATGTCTTCTAATAGTTTTATAGTTTTGTTTATGTCTATGATTTACTATGAATTAACTTTTATGTACAATATGAGGGAAGGTCCAACTTCATTCTTTTGCATATGGCTACCCTGTTGTTCCAGTGCCATTTGCCCATTTCTTTGTTCATTCCTTAGCATCCTTGTTGAAATTCAAGAGTTGGCTTCCAGAATCTGAATTCTATTGATTGACCTATGTGGCTATCTTTATGCTAGACCTGTGAAAGCTTTGTACATAATGTCTATGAATGAGGCTACAAATGGCAAGATCTTCTTTTTAAGACTGAGTAATATTTCAGCACATGTCTATATATGTGCACGTGTGTGTGTTACAACTTCTTCATCTATTCACCAATCAGTGGACACATAGGTTGTTTCAATATCTTGGCTACTGTGAATAACACTGCTGTGAACATGACAGTGCAGATATTTTTTATGAGGTAGTGGGTTTATTTCCTTGAGAATATTTCCAGAAGAAGCATTGCTGGATCAGTTCTATTTTCATTTTCCGCTCCACCCTCCGTACTACACTGTTGATGCCCAATGCTACACAGTCTACATTTCTACCGACAGACAGCGTACCTTCCACACCCTCACCAACACTTGTTATCTCACCTTTTTTTATAATACCCATCCTGAGAGGTGTGAAGTGATATCACATTGTGGTTTTGATTTGCATTTCCCTGATTATTAACTATGTTGAGCACCTTTTCACATTCCTGTTGGCCATTTTTCTCTCTTCTTTGGAGAAATGTTTGTTCAAGTCATTTGCCCATTTTTGGGTTTTTTTTTGTTTTTGTTTTTTTTAAATTTGAAAACTATACACATTTTATCTTTAAGAATTTAGTCACATGTACACATATCCTGTTTTTAAAATATAAACAGCATGGCTGACAGCTACAGAGTAAGTCCACACTGGTAAGCTTTTCAGAACCATTTTGATGTGTCACAGGTAGAGAAGAATAATAGTGTTCTGGGAGAGCATAGCGATGGATGGAGCAGGTAGAGAGCCTCAGCGCAGATGCTATTGTGGGGACAAGCCCCAGTAGTGACATGTGCAAAGGTGCTGGTCTCCATAGCAGAAGTGGCCCTGCCCACTGAGGCAGCCTCCCCGCCTGGCTGCAGCTGCAGGGGTGGGACTCTGGCATTGCAGGTACAGGGTAGGGACTGGGCCCTGAGGAAACGCTTCAGACAGTGTGCGCATTCACACCCCCAAAGGGACTGCACTCTAACAAGCTGTACACAATTTAACAAAGGCACTTCCAGCCGCCTGTCACTCTTTGGTAGTAGGTCAGTCCCCCCCAAATGCTGACACAGACCTCAGTGTGATGGGGACAGGCCTTTGAGTGACAGCAAAGCTATCAGAGCTGTAGCATTAATTGGACATCCCTAGATTTGAAAATATGTTAATTGCTAATTACAAGTATACAAGCCAAATTTATGGCCCACACCCCAAGGCTGGGTACAGTCATTTTCCTACACAACAGTGAAATGCAACAGTGAAAAGCCCTGGATCATGTTTCACCAAGCACAGTTAAGGGGCAGAGAAGGAAATTGGCTCCCAGATGCTAAGATTTGTACTTACTGCTATAACTAAGTTTTAAGGTATTTGAGTTAAACTGAAGAAAAACTCCAGCCCCCCATATCATTAAGTCCGGCTGGGGCCGGTGAGATGGCTCAGCGGCATAAGCGCCTGCCTTGCAAGCGCGAGGGCCCGAGTTCGACTCCCGGATCCCACATACGAAAAAGGGGCCGGTGATATCGCTCAGCGGCACGGGCGCCTGTTGGCGCGCGAGGTCCTGAGGTCGACCCCCTGGTACCCACAAAAAAAAAAAAAAAAAAAGTCCGGCTGGCTGCCTGGTCAGAGCTTCTCAGGACTGGATGTTGGTTGAATTGAGGATTCGAGAAGTAGCATCAGATTTGGAAGCCTTTGAAAGTTCTCACGCAAACTCAGAATAGGTGCTGGCAACAGAACTAATGCTGAAGTTGTGCTGGAATGGGGCTGAGCCAGGGTACCCACCTCTCAGGAAGCTTCCGCTAAGCTCCAGGTTCTCCTTGTTGGCCCCAAGTCTGTTGGCACGGGGAGTTTTCTTTCCTGAACAAGTGGAAGTGACTACTGGCTTGCTGCCAGAAGGCGGAAGTCGAGAAATGGGGGAGTGGTAGGCAGTTCCCCCAAAGGCAGGACGAATGCTACTATTGGCTGCAACATTGGACATGATGGTAGTGTTTAGCTTGCGCACCTTGCCGGGCATGCTGGGAGTCAGAACTCGCCGCTTGCTGGGTATCTGGGGAGCACTGCCATGCAGTATCTCTGTCTCCATCTGCTTCTTGTTCTTCAGTTGCCTTTCTTGTTTGGCTCTCTCTTTGTCCAGTCTATGCATCTCCCACTGTTCCATCACGTACTCCATGAATTTCTGCCCATTCACCAGAAATGCCGTTGATTGCTCCTGTTCCCACATTTCAATCCGTGTCTTCAACTCCTTTTCCAGCTTAGGGAGTGTTTTCTGAAGTTTTGCTTGTTGCTTTTCTTCTTTTAGAAGATTTCCTCCCCGGTTTGTAAATCGACTTGGATCTGAAGCTTTTCTCTCAAATTCTAAGAAAAACCTCCAGTTCTCTTCCCACTTTCGGACACCTTCAAAAAGCTCCTCATGACCTTGATAGTAGTTTTTTAACTGTACAATCTCAGCATCCTGCAGCTGCAGCAGGCTTTCTGTGTGGTCCTCAGCATAGTAGGGAGCAAAAGCTTCTCTCTGCTCCTGGCTATAAAAACATCAGTCCCAGTACTGAGCCAGCTCCATTCGAATTGCCTCAATTACTTTCTTCATGTTTTGCATTTTCAGTTCTTCCAGTCAATCTGCTTCTAACTGTAGCACTCTCCTGACTTTGGCGTTTGACCCAGTTTGACTCATGGCCACAGCTTCCCTCTCTTCCTCAGGTATTTGCAGCCTGTCCCACAGCTCTCGGATCTGAGCACGCAGCCCCTCACACAGTGCTTCATTTTGTGATTTTCTCATCTCCAGCTGCCATACCAGCTTTTGTAGTGTTGTGATATTCTCCAAAGACAAGCAAAAGGCATCTTCATCCTCACACACCACCTCTCTTTCAAAGCTTGTGTCTGGAATGTGATCCAATTCTTCCATACACGGTATGATCTGTCTCTTCAAACTGAGAAACTCCTCATGCCTTGATGCCTTTTTTTTTTCCCTCAGAGTTGCCAAGTGTTGTCTGAACTGGTTTAAGTCATCTAAGCTGGGAACACAGGTGCTGTCAGTGTCGTAGTGGGGCATACAAAGAACTTCACAGAGTTCTCGATCTTGTTCTTTTATTTTTATTTTTTTTTTTTGTGGGTACCGGGGGGTCGACCTCAGGACCTCGCGCGCCAGCAGGTGCCCGTGCCGCTGAGCGATATCACCGGCCCCTTTTTCGTATGTGGGTTCCGGGAGTCGAACTCGGGCCCTCGCGCTTGCCGGGTAGGCGCTTAAGCCGCTGAGCCATCTCACCGGCCCTCGATCTTGTTCTTGAAGTAGCTTCAGTTCCTGTTTTCTCTCCTTTTTCTGTTTTCGCATTAATTCCACCTGAGTACGCAAATCTTTTTCTAGTTGCAGGATAGTTGTTTCTCCTTCTTCCTGAAATGGCTCGATGTGTACCTCACTGCACAGCGTGTTCAGCTCTTTTTGGCAGATGGATATGCTTTTGATAAGCCTTTCCTTCAGGCTCTCCTCTTCAGCAATCATCATATCCAGGAGATCCTGGATGTGTTTCTTTACAACCTGGGTTCTCTGTAAGCACTGGTCCTCTGGAATCCCGATTGATTCCCATATTTCCCGAAGGTGATTTAGAGCTTTCTGGAGACATACTATGGACTCCTCTGCCAGCACCTCACTTCTCCTCATGGCAGATGCCCCACCCAGTCAGCTGGGAGACTACACCCCCGAGCTCCTCCACACAGGTCCAAGCGCAGCCACCACCCACAAATGCTGACTATCCCGCTCCACGTAGCCGCTCCATTTGCCCATTTTTGATTGAGAAATTTGGAAAGGTTTTAATTTTTTGGATTTTTTTGTTTGTTTTTTGTTTGCTATTGAGTTACATGAGTTCTTTTTTTTTTTAATGTGGGTACCAGGAGTCGACCTCAGGACCTCGCACTTGCCAGCAAGCGCTTGTGCCGCTGAGTGATATCACCCGCCCTTTTTTGCCTTTTTGTGGGTTCTGGGAGTCGAACTCAGGACCTCGCGCTTGCTAGGCAGGCCCTTATACCGCTGAGCCATCTCACCGGCCCTAGTTACATGAGTTCTTCATATATTTTGGAGATTAATGCCTTATCTGGTGTATTTAGTTCATAAATATTTTCTCCTTCTCTGTTGGTTGTCTTCTCATTCTGTTGTTTTCTTTGTTAATTTTTTAGTGGTAATTTATTCCTATTTCTTTGAATGTCTACTAAATGTTATGGTAGGCTAGACATTGTGAGTGATATAATATTGCTTTCTTATCAAGAGGGTTAATTTTTAAATTTCTAGCGGGAAGTTCAGTTATTGGCTGATTGCTTTCAGCTTATAGGGCATTTTCTGGAAAATCCAAGGTATTTCCTAAGACTATTTATAACTTGTAGAGTTCAACCTCCAAACTCTCTTCCTTATTGACCTTTTTAGGGCTTAGCCTTATTCTGTTTTAGAGTTAATCTAGAGTAAGTTTTTACATAGTGCATGGTTTTAATTCCTAAAATAATGCCCTTGGAGTCTCAGCTGAGTGCCTGGAGTGTTAGGACATGATAACAAGATCTTGCTGCTCTGGCTGGGATGGACCTTCAACGTCTCCCAGGATCATGTGACTTTTAGCATCTCTTTTGTGCCCTCAGTCTTACAACAGCTCTCTCCAGCAAACCCCATACAGCTCACTTTATGCATATGAAGCCTCACTTTTAGCCCAGGACTCGTGAAGGATCCCCACAGACTCCTCTGGGGACCTTCCTTGGGAACCTCCTATCTTGTGCCCAGCCCATTGTTTCTGGCCATTTTAGCTGCCTCAAGCTTAGATCTCTGTATCCTCAGTTCAGCAGGATCTCCTTTCTCTACTTGAACCCCAGATCCCTGAGCCTCAGTCAATGACTGATCCTCATGGGGCTAAATTTGTGCATCTCTGTTTTCTCAGGATTAAACATCTGTGCTGGCAGTTTTTCCATGCCTGAAAATGACAAGCTCATGTACTTTATCTAACTCCATAGCTTATGACAGAATGCCTACCCCAGTACCAGCCATTTCGTTATTATTAGAAGCAAGCCTTGCCAGCCAGCTTTTTAATCACAAGGTCTTTTGTGAGCAAAGAGTGTCAAATGATGTAGGTTATTGGCAAGGGGCAGAAAGGACAGGACTATTAACTGAAAATGGATCCTCCCACCTCAGAAAAGAATGAAACTATCTTATTATTTATTTGTAAAAAAGAAGCTAAGATCCCAACCTCAATTCTAGTCCTAAGGGAAAGGTATACAATGGGAGTATCTGCACACAAGGCCAACATTTTTCTTTAAAAACTATGTTGTGTTTGCTCAAGAATATGAGGCCTCAACATAATCACAGCTCCAGAATTCTGTACCACAAAGCACAGAAGGGAAGACTTTGTCCAGAAATCTCTCTGCTGATCTTTTCACCTTTTCGATTTTTCATCTGTCCATCATTGGATACCTACTGTGTGCCAGTAAGTAGTAAGGGTCAAAGATGAGTGATATCCAGTCCCCGTCTTTAAGCATCGCTCCCTAGCTGCAGTGTGCAAAAGTGTAAAGGGGTTGTTAAATTTCTCAAGCTGAGAAAAACAGGGAAGGCTCTGTTCAGCAAGACTGAAGTATGGTCATTTGACTTGGATGTTACCTCAGGGGACAAAATTACTGCACCTGTACTTTGAGTTATCTATCATTATCCACATTGATAATAAAAGATACTATATAAGCTAGAATAATGTACATCTAGCTGATATAACAAATAGACTAAGAAATAAGGAGCAAAATATTACAGTGTTCACTTCTGTAATAATCTTGAGCTGATAAAGAACTTTGTTGGGTGGCTCTTTTGCTTCTTCATGTGCTGCCTCAGTCCCAAAGCAGTGGGGCCAACTAATCATGGGCTGGGACCTCCAAAACTGGGAACCAAAATAAAACTTTCTCTTTTATAAATTGGTTGTTGTTGGTATTTTGTTACAGCAACAGAAAGCTGACTAATACAAATGGTGAGCTTGTGAGACCATAGGTGGCCAGCAGATTTAGCAGCTTCTTGTGGCTCCTCCTGAAATATCACATATCTACAATGTCAATTTAGGGGAAGATGTTTGCCTTCCTGTTTGTTATGGCAGGTAGACATGCTTCCAGTTCATTTATAAACCCTATCAAATTGTTTGCACATAAGTCAAATACATTTTGAAACATTTCGCATTTGAATTTACTTGGATTATGTAGAACCTACTTCTTCCGATTCTTAAACTGGTACTATGACCAAGGCTCTAAGGTATGTTTTAAAAGTTGGAAAACCAAATGGAAATTTTGCTGGTGGAAGGTCCTCTCTTTGGTTGAGGTACACACCACATCTTCAACCAGGGGACCATGCCTGGCTCATGGCTTGCCAGGCATGAAGCTTTTCCTTTTTCTCCACTGACAGATTTCTCTTGATCCTGGGTTCATGCAAAACCACAATGACATGCTACTTCACACAAAGTTTGATAAAATACAGTAACTTCCAAATTCACAAAGTTCAAACTCGAATTAAAAGAAGAAAGAAAAACCACACCTGGATACAACATAGTCAAACCACTGAAAGCCAAAAATTAAAGCTCAAAGAGTACCAGGTTAAAAGAAATCACACATGAATAAAATAACGAATAAGATTAAAATACAAATTCAGGTTAACTTCTCATCAAAGCAATGGCAATCAACTGAGTGACTCCTGGAGTGCTAAAAGAAAAACAAAAACCATTTCCAGCCTATTAATGTATATCCAAGGAAAATATCTTTCAAAAATGATGGTGAGCCAGGTGTAGTGGCACACACCTGTAATCCCAGCTACTCAAGAGGTCAAAACAGGAGGATCACAAGTTTAAGGTTAACCTGGGCAACATAGTGAGGCCCAGTCTCTAAAATTTAAAAAAACAAAACAAAAAAAAACTTTTAAAAAGTGCTGGCGATGTAGCCCGCTGTGAAGGCCCTGGCTTCAATCCTCAGCGTCACAAAAAAATAAACGAATGAATGAATGAAATAAAATAAAATTTTGGAAAGGAGGGCTGGAAATGTAACTCAGTGGTAGAACACTTGCCTAATGTGCACAAGGCCATGGTTTCAATCCCCATTAGCACCAGAGAAAAAGGTGAAATGAAGACATATTTCATTAAAATACAAGTTGGCAGAATTTCTCACCGGCAGAACAGCACCTAAGGAAATTCTAAAAGCTACTGTTCAAGCTGAAGGGAAAGGGTAACAGAAGAAAACTTGGATGGGCAGTTCCTTGTGGAAGTGCCACGACAAGAAAACTGAGAATTGCTGGTCTAAATGGACATCGGATGGCATTTTCTATGTGCCATGAGCCACTTCTTTTCCTGTTAATTCATTATGGCATGAATCTAACAGTTTGCAAAGAGCATTTTTTGAAAAGTGTAACAGGGTAAGACGGACCAAAAAAGATAAAACAAATATCTCTTTTTAAAATAAGAAACAAATAATAAATACTCACAGATAAAACTCTTTAAAATCCTATTAATAAACCCTAAACCTCATGTTGAGCAAAGTCATTTAAATATCATTAGAACATCCTTCTTAAAGTTTATATTGATTAATTAGTCTCCTTTCAAAAACTAGACAATGACCATGTAACTTATTATTTCTTTTCTGACTTGGCTGTCAGAAGCTCATAAATAAGTTTCTGCTCAATTACAATAACTATTGCTAGTGTAGGTTTTGTGATGCATAATAATGTAATAATATGTTCCCAAGCCTGCTTGGCTTAATCCCACTAAGTAAATAAACACGATGATTATAGGTTGGAAATAGGGTGAAGGCACAGGCTGACCTGGAATGTGACTACAGCATTTAACTAATAGCCTTGCAAAAGTAATAACTCCCTTAAGGCCCAGGGCCACCCACACACCCCACTCTCAATTACTGACATCTACACTTCCTCCTAATGACTTATAAATAGAATAAAAGCAACAAGGAGAGTTGGTGTGGAAAAGATGAGGTCTGGGGTCAGATCCACATTTGAATTCCAGCTTCATCCTTCGGTAACAGTTCAGTGGATATTATATACTAACAGGTGTATTTCTTAGCCTCTTGGACTGGTTTCTCATCTATGAAATGTGCTTAATCTTGACTCCAAAAGTCACTGTGTGGCAAAGCAGGTAGCAGTGTCTGGTATATAGTAGGCCCTTGATCAAGAATCCTCTTCCCTTCCCCTTTGAATGCCAAGAACATGAGACCTGGGCCACAAAACCAAGTACGGCCTGACTCACTCTTAGCACTCTCCCTCTTGATCACTTGACCCTGCTGCCTGGCTTCCTTACTACTCCTTGGACAGCCCAGGCATTTGCGTCCCGTAGATCCCCCAGCGCTGCTTCCTCTGCTGTATCGTTCTCCAGACACATCCGTGGCTTATTTCTTCATTTAATGCAGACTCTGTTCAATTTCAGTATATGTGCTGCTGAAGCAAGCACACAACCTGTGTTCCAAATGCCCTCCTTAGGCAGGACTTCCCTAGCAATTTGATCACAAAGAGAAATTGATCCTATTCTGGGCCAGAAGCAAGAACCCCATCTCTAGCAGTCTGTCTCCCATGCATTCTAGGACAGTCACGCCAAGGGTTGGACAGGCTTCTCAGCCACAGGATGGATAGATTTCCAGAAGACCAGGCCTTTATTTTTAAATGGATAGACATGCTCTACTTTAGGCCCAAATGCCCTGTAACTTTATCCAACAGTGAAAGATGGAAAGAAAGCACACATAGAAAGTGGACTAGAACCTACTTGGAACCCACCCCTGCACACGCTCCACAATCAAGACAACCAAATGGCCCCAGGCCACACAGAGACGACTCAGGAAGCAGCAGTTGTGGCTGCAAAGGACCTTAATGGGCCCATAGCTCCCCAAGAGTAACACAGTGCTGGGGAGAGAGCCCCACCTTGTCTGAGCCCCTTCTGCTCCCTGCCACTTGCCTTTAGGCTGAGAGCTGACCCAGCTCACTGGAACTTCCTGCCCTAGGCCAGGGTCCACATAGTCCCTGGGAGTGTCACAGCTGCTCACAAGCATCAGGACAATGACAGACACTTACCTTCCAGTCCCTTCCGCTCTTTGTCCAGGCCAAAGAAGTAGGCACCTCCCACTTCCTGCATCCCTCCAGAGCTACCCAACAGAACCCCATTACAAAGGAGGCCGGCCCTGCCCAAATGCTGCTGTTCACTCAGCACAGTTTGGGAGGTGCGGTAGAATAACATCTTTCTCCCCCAATCTCCACTTCCACTTGCTTTTCTACTAAGACCCGCCCCCTGGAAAAGGCAGACCTGTTTTCCTGCGCCCTGGGTAAAATGACTGATGTCAGAGCCCCTTGTTAAGGAGGACTGAGTAGGGCCTGGGAGAGCCTTTCTGAAGCTGTGAGGTCACTCCAGGGATGCTGTCCTCAGCAGACTGCTACTGAAATAGCTCTGACAGGCTGTTTACTTATCCTCTGACACTACTGTACAGCCAAAGGCCTTGTCACAAGAAGTGGCAAAATAACTGAGGCGGGAATCAGTAACCAATCACTGAGAAGCTGCTGCACCAACTCTCTGCTACTTCTCTCCTAGATTAATAATAATAATAATAACAACAACAACAACAACAAGGGTCCCAGGATTGTTCAGCCTCTCGTTCATCCTGTCCAGTTCACTTGGGGTCACCAGTGCCCCAGGACAGGTGTTAGAATGTGGCTCCTTCGCCCCTCCTACAACTCAATGAATGTTCAGGACCAGGTCCCGGCAGGGGAAACTTACCGCATAGCCCAGCAGTGGCCATGGTGCAGGCTCACAGGACGCAAACCCCTCACAGCCCGCGACCGTGCTGGCCTCTGAACAGGCTTATCCCGCCGTGCAGCTAATTCCATCGCGCGGCTCAGCTCGGGCCGGAGGTGCCCGCCCCTTGCCTGCCGCCTCCTCCCCCTCCATTCCTCCCCGGCCACGAGGCCGCCGGGCAGAGCCCTCGCCGCCGTCCCGCTGCGCCCTGGGCGCACAGCGCTGGGAGCCCGGCCTCGAGCAGGGAGCGCAGTGCTACGCGCGCAGCGAGCCGGGACACGCTCGTGGAGCTGGGGGGAGACGCGGTGGTGAAGGCTGCCTGCGCGCCTCTCCTCCACTCCGGCAGGCACCTCGCAATCTGGTTCGCTTGTGAAAATTCAGCCGGATTATCTCATGAACCGTCTGGCTGATTAGTTTCCAATCCCGCCAACAAAGCCTCCTTCCTGTGGCCCCAAAGAGTCACCCAGGGTCCAAGAGACAGCCCTGGGAGAGAGCCAGGGCTGTGCCCTAGACAGGGGGTCCCTGTCACACCTATCTTTATACTCCCTGGCCACCGCGACCCTTCTAGATCAAAGTCAGAAGCAGCAGGAGCCGAGGAATAGGTGTACGTGGGACACACGCAGGGCAGGAAGAGGGCTTGCAAGAGGCAGGAGAAGGGGTGGGTTTTATAAATTTCCCCCTTGGCAGCTAGGATGGTCTAAGGAGAGTTGACAGGGAGGTTAGGAAGTCCCTTCCCCAGAGGACAAGAGGAGTGTCATCTTCCTGTGATGGCTTAGGGACCCCGCCACTGGCGGAGGATGGAAGAGTAGATGCCCAAAGGACCAATCCAGATCATGGAATCTACAAGATGCTCAGAAGCAAAACACGTTCATTAATACCATGGCCCAGAAGGTGAAAAGGCAGTGCGTGCAGTCAGGTGGGCTATTTGCAATCACTGACCTTTTGCTTGAGGAATTTTCTCTCCGATCCTGGTGAGGTGGGCTGGCAATGGTTGCTGCCCATTCTACACCCAAGGAGTTGGAGGCAATAAAGGGAAGCAAGTGAACAGCACAGAATGAGCCCAGGGCAGAAGCCAGGCAGCCAGAGAGTGTTATGTTCCGACCCAGCGCTTTATTCCTCCCACTCCAAGTCATGATGGCTGACGTTTACGCAGGGTTTCAGCTTCAGGCACCCTGCTCAACACTCTCCCTAGACGAGTTATTTTGATCCTGACAGTAACTCTGAGCTAGTTACTACGGTATGACCATTTTACAGATAAGACTGAAGTGTCAAAGATGAAGCCACTCCTTCTGAGGGGTGTCCCAAGTCCGCAAGCAGGCGGACGGGCCCAGCGTCTGTGCTCACGACACGACACGGTGCTATTCAGCTTCTGTGTCCTTAACAAGACCTTTCTATCTGTTTACTTCCACGGATCCTTCCCCTGTCTTTTCAATCCCAAAAGGATTAGGAAATTTCCCACTGTGGTTCCTTCATCCATTCCCTTTCCTCTCTCTGCTAGTCAGTACAGACCTTTTCCTTAAGGCTCCCCCAAAACACTCACTTTTGGGGACTCTGTCTCATCTGGGCTAAGGGTGAGCGTAATAGAGGGTCCCTGAACCCTTTCACACACACACACACTACCTCCACCTGTTCCTCCTTCTGCACCTTCTAATCCAGCTCCCACTCATTTTGTTTTTAATCAAAATAGGCAGTTTTCCTGATTCAGCCTTTTCCTTGATAGGGAAATGGCATGTCAGCATCTGTAAGGAGACTTTCAGGCTATCAAAGCCTTTGAAAAAGTGACAACCTGTGATGGAGAAGCAGCCTCCCTGTCCAGCTTCTCTGTGGCTGATGCCTTCAATAACACCCTGTCCCCAGGTAGACTGTTAGACGATCAGTCAGAAGAGTGACAGTTAATTCCCTGTCCCTGGATCTGGTTTCCTCCAGAGAGACCTCGAAGTTGGGAAGGGGGTGGGATGGATGGACAGATGACAGCCTTTGAATGACTGAGTAGTTATATAAAACTTCCATCCTGGGCTGGTGAGATGGCTCAGCGGCATAAGCGCCTGCCTGGCAAGCGCGAGGGCCCGAGTTCGACTCCCGGATCCCACATACGAAAAAAGGGGCCGGTGATATCGCTCAGCAGCATGGGCGCCTGCTGGCGCGCGAGGTCCTGAGGTCGAGCCCCCGGTACCCACAAAAAAAAAAAAAAAACTTCTATCCTTCCTTCCCTCTGACCCACTAAGCTCCACCCCCCCAAGCCTACTCAACACAATTTATGCCATTTTCCTGCAACATAGCTTCTATGAGTTTAGTCCCAGGCAGTAACGTAAGTGGCAGAAACCTAGAAACTCCATAGTTACTGGTTCCTATGATAGCAAGGAATCTGTAAACAACAGAGATCGTGTGGCTCTGGCAGGGTGACCTAGGAGTTCTTGCCTAGACATCGAGACACCTGAATTCTGAAGCTGGCCCTGCAGCTCCACAGCTGCATGGTCTTTGACAAGTCACCTGAGGTCGGTGAAGTCCTTTCATTAGCTGTACAGGGTGGCAGAGGAACTGTGGGCTGGATGATGTCTAAATCCTTTCCAGTACTTCCAGTCAGTTGAGTCTCTCCTATGTTAAAAATATATGGAATGAAAATCACTCTCCTTCAAAGTGCTACAGTATGTCCAGGATGTCCCCTTGGTTCTCGCAGTGTTCTCTCCCCAACAAGACATGGTGTACGTGCAAACTTTTTCATATATTTTCAAGAAGGACAATCCCTAGCTGAGGTTGACAGTACCAGCTGGTGATTCAGGAACGAGGTGACACTGTGTTATCTACACCTTTCCCCACTTACGGATACCTCGAGTAGGCAGGGCCTTGGTATCTAGCATAAGGTCCCAAAGAACTTGGCGTCAGGCCCCCTCCCCCAAACCCAGCATGTTCAGCCTTCAGAATGAAGGAAATACCTAATCCTCAGCCACTACTTTAGAGTCACATATGCCTGCCTTTCAGACTTGGTTTCTCCTTTTTTATTTTTGTCATTTCTTACATTAGAACAATTTACAGTTACTGAAGGACTTTCAGGTGTAATTTTAGGCAGACGCTATTTATATTCACTACCATGAGTCAAACAACCATTCCAGTTTTCCAGATGAGGTAACGGAGTTTGAGGCCATTAAGGGGCTTTCTGAGGCGAGCAGTTGAGCCACGCCTCATGTGAAGCCAGCCAGCTCCTGCAGCTGCCACCCCTGCCTCCAGGTGTCCTCTGCCCTCATACTTCTCCCTCCCACAGGGCCACCAAGGCAGCAGGAACTTTGTCAGACCTATACAAACACCTCTCCACAACATCACCTGTGTGGCAGGTGCCTGGCTGTAGGGCCCTCCCCTCTGCTGCCCACAGAATCTCCTCCAGTGGGACTCTGGAGAACTCAGGCTCCCTCAGCCAATCCCTGTCACTGCAGACCACTAGGTTGGGCTTCTAAAGAGGCCCACCCCATCCTCCACACTGTGCCCCCACTCCACATTCTGGCCTTTCCTCCCCACCGAGCCTTCTCCTGTATCCTCCCTCCCATCTGTGCCCTCTCCGTGCCCCTCACTCACGCCAGCCCTCACACTGTCCTCTACTCCACTCCAGTCTGTCCCCTCCTATGCCCTTCCCTCTGACTTCCCCTCCCCACACTCTGCCCCTCCTATGCCTTCCCATCCCCCCCTCAACTCTGCCCCTTCCCATGCCCTTCTATGACCTCCCTCCCCTCCCCTCCTCTCCCTAGGCTACATCTCCCAACTGCACAGTGAAGGGGGGACCTGCTAGTGTTCATACGTGGAGCCAGTGCCTTCTCCCTCGGAACCAGACTAGGAACTCAGCCCCAGCCTACAGCAGCTGCCACCAGCCTCAAGACACCACCAGCCTTTGCAGTGTTAGACAATGGCCTTTATTGTGGGCACGGGAGGGCACAGGAGCAGGATACATGAGGATCAAGCATCAGTGAGGTGGGCCGGCCCTCACTTGCCACACTTCCGGGGGCTGCACCGGCACTGCCTGGCATTGAGGACCTGGTGGTGCACCACCGAGCCGTTGGCACAGTGCAGGGACACCCACATGGGCTCTGTCAGCGCCGGCGAGCAGCAGGAGCACTGGTCTTGCACATCCTCGGTGTCGATGGAGTACACAGCTTTGCTGGTGCATTTGCCCTGCAGTGCAGCAGAGAGAGGCAAGACATGGCCAGGCTGGAGAAGCCTGGTGGCAGGACTCCGGTGCAGCCTTGCATCCTCCCTGCCAGTTCCCAGAGATAGCTAGGACAGCCAGGCAGTTCCTACAGGAAAGCCCAGTATCCCTCTAGCCCAAATCCCTCTAGCTGCAACTACTCCCCATGTGGGGTTGATCTTCAGGAAATGTAGCCCCAACTTCCACAAATGATTCTCCATTCTCTTGAAAGGACTTATTTGGCCTTTCCTGTGGGGTTAAAAGTTCCTAGTTGCTTAGTAAAACATTTATTTTTAACAATGCTTCCCTCCCCTCCTTGCGAATTCTCCAGATCATTCTCGGATGTTTTTGAAGTGTCGTGTCCAACCCAGGAGATTCAGCCCTTCCCAGTCAAGCCAGGTGAAGCCACAGAGCCTTACCTCGCAGTAGTGAATGTCCACTTTCTCTTGGGACATACAGTCACCCACTTTGATGTACTGCAGTCTGGCAGTGATGTCTTTGCAGTCGGGTGCCTCACCTACAGGACAAGGGAAAGACGGAACCTGGGGAGAGGCCGGGGCTCTGTACAGCTAGTTCTCTTCAGCCCCAGTTCCCCCACTGAGCTGGAAAAAGGCACATCACCAGGCCAGCAAATAACCAAAGCCAGCTGCAGGGAGGGGAATGACACCGTCCTGGTTTACTTGGACAGCTGCTCCTGGCCCTTCAAATTCTGAGATCTAGTTATTGCTGGGTTTAACTCACCTAATGGTATAAGTTTAATTGGAGAAGGAGCTGAGATGCACTGTGCTTTGGTGGTGTAGATGGATGTGACTCACTTTTACACACTGTAGACTCCAGAAAACACAATGGCTGGAACATAATGGATAAGCCTCTCATCCTATAACTACATGCAGAAGTCAATGGACAGTGAAGTAGCCAATGACCAGAAGGATATTAATTGATGGGCTGATCTTAAATCCATCTCTGCCTCTGGGTAAAAGGAAGGCAAAGGTCACTGCCTCTGTGGGGCCAAGAAAATCCTAGGAGCCTTCGCGGGCAGAGTACTCTCTTCAGGGTATTACTACCTTCATGTTGCCAACATGGGTTTTCTTACAGGTAGTAGCATTCAGACTTGAAGTCCTGCTTGGCTCAGTCATGCCAACTCACCATCCATCCCCAGCTGAATATGGGAGTTTTCCATTGTGGAATGGCTCCAGATCTAAATCAACCCTAAACACAGATTAGCCTGCATCCACACTTGCACATAATTTCACTCTAAAGGGAAAGTCTGCCAACTACCTTAAGAAGATAAATAAGGAAAACATATTTAGACCAACATGTGCTATTTTGCTGTAGATGAAAATCCCGAGCCTAGTTTGTTTTCCTCACAGAGGTCTCAAAGCCTCCTGAACACATTACCCAACAAAGGCCCCTTGTCACTGGCTTCGTAGATAACAGTCTCTTAACCAAATTCCAAGTACAGCACCTAGAGAGAATTTATCTTCTCTGATGGTTTCCTGACTCCCCATTCTTAAACCATGCAGAGGAGAATCATAGAAAGAAATGCTTTCAGAATGATTTTCCCCAGTCTGCAATGTGGCTACACCAATTACAGGAACTGTCAGAGCAAGCCATCAAGAAAAGAAGGAATGGGCCAGTGAGATGGCTCAGCGGCATAAGCGCCTGCCCGACAAGCACGAGGGCCCGAGTTCGACTCCCGGAACCCACATACGAAAAAAGGGCCGGTGATATCGCTCAGCAGCATGGGCGCCTGCTGGCGCGTGAGGTCCTGAGGTCGACTCCCAGTACCCACAAAAAAAAAAAGAAAAAGAAAAGAAGGAAGGTTGAATACAGAAGGTATTCATGTTTACACTCTTCTTTTCTCTCCCTGAAAATAGGTGTGGGCCCACGAATCCAAAACAAACTAAACTAAAAACAGAAAAAACATAGTCAGGTAAGTAGCTCTAAGTTGCTTGTGAACAAAGAATTGATAGAAAGAACACTCTCTGATGTGTATCCCCAAAACCACTGCTGTGACCGATCAGAGACAGTCAGTATGACAACTGCAAGGTCAAGGGACCAAGAATGAAGAAAGGGAGATAACGAACTTGGGCTACCATTATCCCAATAGCTGTTTCCCTTTTTCCCCAAGATTCTCCAAGGTAGGGTCACATACAATGAGCAGATGCAGAGTTAAGTGTCTACTCTGCCAAGAGCATGGACCAAGTGGCCTGTCTTCAGGTTGGAGAGAAAAGATGTTCTCTCAGGATAAGCCTGTGAGCAACCAAAGATTGTTAAGGAAAAGTGGGAAAAGATCACAGGTATTTGAAAGGGGATTTGAGCAGGGGCAGCCTAGTGACACTCGGAAAAGGAGGTAGTTCCCTGCTGGGTTGAACATAATGACTGGCCAGTAACCAAGAAATATCTTTCTGGAATAAGGCTTTACTCCAAAGCACAGTGCCTGGACTTGGTCTAATGGGTTTCAAGGGACAAGCTTTTGCTAATGTACTCACATGTGTCACAGCAGGTGCCTGGAATTTTCATAATTTTCCCCTAAGAAAACAGCAAAGTCTCAGATTAGGCCCAAATAGTTCATAGTGGACATAGTTTTCAAGTCATTCTGGATCCACTTCCAGCTCTGGACTCACAGCCACGAGCTTAAGACTCCAGATGTAAAATGCGCTTTCACATCACAAATGTGAGCTGACTGAGTGTCCTACCTGACCCGGCGGAAACAACCATGATTATATTGAATTCTCTTCTAACTGAATCATCTGGATCCTCCTTCCCAAGGAAATCAAAATCAGCTTGACCTCTCACTTTCCTATTCAAGGATCACAGATGCAGATTCCTTCTCTGAAAGACTTTTTTGTAAACCATCCTGCGCATCCTGTACTGCACGGAACTGTTTTTCTCTCCATCGGTCTTTGGTTTTATAATTTCGTCAACTCTTCAACTAGGCCAGAGGTCTGCCTTGGACACTGGGAAACCACTGAGGATCTGGACCCCGTCCTGTTCGGAACCCCACTCCAGGAGTTACAGTTTGAGACAGTCAAGGCCAAAGCAGGGTCCAGGTTGCAGTCACTCACCCCCTCAGCCAGACATCTGTGCTGATCGAAGGGCGGACATCCTGTGACCCTCTTCTCCCAGATGTACTCTCCCATCTCATTGACTTTGCAGAAGTGACTATCGCAGCCATCCTGGAGTGTCTCATCACGCTGAAAGGAAAGACAGGAAGTGAGTAGAGCGAATGCAAAGACATTTTAGGTTCCAAAGCATGGCCCTACTTCTTGGAGTTACTGAAACAATCTGGAGAAGTATGGAACAAGAATAAGATAATGTATATAAAATTTCACACTCCGAATACGACACAGAAGTGGATCCCACTTTTACAACTTACTTACTATGAGCAGGGCTGCATAGATGTGGAGAATCCTCGTATTATAGTGACCCTTAGTGCTTAAGGATGAGTAAACAGGCTGGTACCTGACAACTGACTGAGAGATGAGCCAGCAGTACCAGCTCTCAGCCCCACCGGATACTTCTGGCTTTTAGGGATCAGAGTCTCTTTCATCAGAATGCCCGTCTAGTCTCAAGCTACAGAAAGTCTTAAAGATTAACCAGTTTCGTGTCACGAGGCTGTACACCAGCTGTACTCCTGTACTCTTCAGCAACAAAACAACTAAATCAAAGAGAAAGCCTTCTACCAGTCATTTATCTGTCCTTTGTAAAATTATTAAGAAGTGGAAAAGGAAGCCAAAGATTCTCTTTCTTGAAGACCCCAGAATAGGAAACCAAATGGTAATGTGAGAGGGGCTCTTGAGCCCAGCTTCTCCCACCTTCAGCGTCATGATCTGTCCTCCTCTCAGCTCAATAGTGCACGCAGTAGGCAAACATCTCCCACAGCATTCACCTTGGTTCTTCTCTTCTCTGTAACCCTGTGCCCAAGACAGACAGCAGTCATGGTTAACCCCCTCTCCTAGCGTGGCCCAATTACAAGTCAGCTTACCTTGCTGTCCTCTCCTCTCTCCCACCTCAGCGGTGCACCTGGAGTTCAGAAATTCACCACCCAACTCCAACTGACTTTTGTCAGTGCTCAGCCCCCAGACAGCATTTCTTCCCTCCTTATATATAGATCATGCTCAAGTTGCAGCAGTCCAACCTATTAAAGCTCACCTGCCCTGAGCTCCTGACTCATAATTTCAATTATTTGCTGAACAATTATGTACTTTATTACCATCATGAGATTTATATACAAAATGATATTTAATTTTTGCTCCAAATATCATCCTTTCCATTCTCCTTTATCTTGCTAGATGGTGAGATAACCTACTTGCTCAAACTGGAAATCTGGAAATCATCCTTGATGCCTCCATTTTTCTCTTTCCTCACGCCCAATCATCACCAAATCTTGCCCAAAATGCATTTCAAACTCACCCACTGCTTGTCATAACCAGTATCCTCTATCATCATCTATTCTAAGCAGCAAAACTTGGGTAATAGTCTTATTTTGCCTTCCTACCTTCATTCTTGCCCCTTTACTATAAATCACCAGACACCTGCTAGAATAACATTCTTTTTTTTTTCTTTAATGTGGGTACCAGGAGTCGATCTCAGGACCTCGCGCTTGCCAGCAGGCACTTATGCCACTGAGCGATATCATCGGCCCCTTTTTTTCCTTTATGTGGGTAGTGGGAGTCGAACTCAGGACCTTGCGCTTGCCAGGCAGGCCCTTATGCCACTGAGCTATCTCACTGGCCCTAGAATAATATTCTTTTTTTTTTTTTTTTTTTTTTTTGTGGGTACCGGGGGTCGACCTCAGGACCTCGTGCGCCAGCAGGTGCCCATGCCGCTGAGCGATATCACCAGCCCTTTTTTCATATGTGGATTCCGGGAGTCAAACTCGGGCCCTCGCGCTTGCCAGGCAGGCACTTATGCCACTGAGCCATCTCACCGGCCCCTAGAATAATATTCTTAAGGTATATCTGGTCATGTCACTCTTCTGCTTAAAAACCTTTGGATGGAGTTTTGGTTCTTCTAGTGGCACAGTAACTTGTATTGGACTGACCCTCCTGCAGGAACAATTATAAACTATTGATAAAATATTTAAACAATTGCTTAACGGCACTGAAGGATGAGCGAAGTCAGGGATAAATTGTGAGCTTTTTAATACTTGAAAGAGGGGCCCGTAAAGAAGAAGATTCTTGGGCCGGTGAGATGGCTCAGTGGTGTAAGCGCCTGCCTTGCAAGCGCAAGGGCCCAAGTTCAACTCCCGGATCCCACATACGAAAAAGGGGCCGGTGATATCGCTCAGCGGCACAGGCGCCTGCTGTCACACGAGGTCCTGAGGTCGACCCCCGGTACCCACAAAAAAAAAAAAAAAAAAAAAAAAAGAAGAAGATTCTTGTTTAAGTGAGTTTTCACCTCATGGAAGCCTGCAGGGCTGGAACTCAAGCAGGAGAGTATAACTGTACCTGCCTGAAGACTCAGAGAAGACTTTATAACTGCTAGAATTGCTGAAAACTGAAGAGGAAATCTCTAGACAGGAAGTCAGGAAGACGAAGCCCCCAGTTGTCTGTATGGAATCTCTATGGCAGACCCCTAATTACATATGTCCGTGGAAATCTCCAAGAAGACAGCTGAAAGACCTATGCAGAAATCTCGGTTTTATTCACCACAGAGGAGACAGAGTCTAGAGCCTGAACCCTACCCAACTGGAGGGCTAGGTAAACCCTGAAGGTTTCCATTGACATTTCATAAAGGTCAAATGTTAGGAGTAAAAACTGCGCCTCAGAACTGAAATATTCACCCCCGGGGATTAAAAGACGTCAAGGATACATTTTGTAATCTCTAGAGGAAGTACTAAAAATATCCTATGAAGAAACAGAACTAAGCAGAGATAAATAGAGCTAAGAAGGGATGAAATATACCAAAAAACAAAAACTCAATTGAAGCAAAAGACAGCAAATGAATAGAACAAATAATAGGGAAGACAGGAGACAAAATGAAAAGCAAGATGGGTAGATTTAAACACAACCATATCCATAATTACATTAAATGTAAATGAACGAAACAAAATCTCAGTTGAAAATGGATAAAATCGAAGTCATTATTTTAAGTGAAATAAGCCAGGCATAGCACAACAAATACTACAGGTTCACTCTTCCATGTGGAAGCTAAAGAATTCTACTTGAATACAAAATCATGATACTAGAGTTTGGGAAGTGTTGCGGAAGAAGGTGAGTGAAGGTAAGTGGTTAATAGGTACCAAAATATAATCAGATAGAAAGGTAAGTTCTGGTGTTTCCCAGCACGGTGGGATGATGATGACTCTCAGTGAACTATTATATGGACGTGAGGAGCCCCAAGGCTCCAAACATAAAGAAATGATAAGTAGAGAGAAATGCTAGTTACCCCTATTTGATCAATATGTACAATTCATACACGCTAGTTCTTTTTTTTAATTTTTGAAAGAAAGCATATTAATATCAAAATAGACTTTAAGATGAAGAATATTACCAAAATTAAAGGAAGTTATTTCACAGTGGTGAATATATTCATCAAGAAGATACAAGAGTGCATCTAATAGCAGACCTTCATAATATATAAAGCAAAAAATGAAAGAACTAAAAAGATAATAGGCTGATACACACAGTTTTAGTTGGTGATTTTAATGTTCTCTCAGTAACTGACAGAACAAGTAGGGGAAAATCAGTAATAATATAGAAGATTTGAAAAACTATATCAATTGGTATAACTAAAATAATACACTACTATACCTCAACACTGCAGAGCACATATTCTTCTCAAATATTCATGATACTTTTACCAAGATAGACCAAATTCTGGGCCAAAGTAAATACAGGTCGAAATTGTTAAATCATAAAGATTATATCCTATGATCATGTTAAAGTTAATTGAAATTAGTAACCATAAGGTATTTAGAAAACCCATCTCAAATGCTGTATTTGAAAATTAAATAAAAGTCAGGCATAGTGGTGCATGCCTGTAATCCCAGCACTCGGAAGGCTGAGGTAGGACGATTACTGTGAGTTTGAGGCCAGCCTGGGCTACAAAGTGAGTTCAAGGCCAGCCTGAACTGCATAGTGAAACTCTGTCTCAAAAAGACAAAAAAAAAAGAAATTTAAGTTAAATACTTTGAATTTAAAAATAAGTCACAAGTGAAAACATAAGATATTTTAAACTAGAGATAATAAAAAAAATCAAAATCTGAGGAGTGTAGCAAAAGCAGTCATTACAGGGAAATTTGTATTTTAAATGCCTATATTAGAAAAATTTAAGCTTCCATGTTAGGAAGCTATCAAAAGAAGAGTAAATTAAACCCAAAGTCACTAGAAGACAAGAAATATTTTAAAACAGTAGTTGAAATCCATAAAATTAAAACAAATATTAAAAGAGGCAAGAGTTGGGTCTGTGAAAAGATTGATAAACATCATAAATCTCTGATTAGACTAATCAATAAAATAGAAAACACAAATGATCAATACTAGGAATAACAGAGCAGGATTACTGACAAATTTCACAAAAGTTAAAAGTATAACAAGGAAATGTTAGAAACAATTTTACATCAATAAATTTGACAATTTAAATATTATACTAAATGGCCAAAAACTGAAAGCCTTCCCTCTAAAATCAGGAACAAGACAAGGATGTCCACTGTCCCCACTCTTATTCAACATAGTCCTGGAAACTTTAGCCAGAGCAATTAGAAAAGAGAAAGAAATAAAAGGAATAATGATTGGAAAGGAAGAAGTTAAATTATCATTATTTGCAGATGACATGATACTCTACACAGAAGACCCCAAAAACTCCACTAAAAAACTGCTAGATTTAATAAGCAAATTCAGTAGTGTAGCTGGATACAAAGACAATACTCAAAAGTCAATAGCCTTCCTGTACACAAATAACAAACTTACTGAAAGAGAAATTAGGGAAACAATACCTTTCACAATAACATCCAAAAAAATGAAGTACCTAGGAATCAACCTCACAAAGGATGTAAAAGACCTATATACTGAAAACTACAGTACTCTGAAAAAGGAGATTGAAGAGGATATCAGAAAATGGAAAGATATCCCTTGCTCCTGGATAGGAAGAACCAATATAGTGAAAATGGCCATACTTCCAAAATTGTTATACAGATTTAATGCAATTCCAATCAAAATTCCAACAGCATATCTCACAGAATTAGAGAAAACAATCCTAAAATTCATTTGGAATCAGAAGAGACCTAGAATAGCAAGGGCAATTCTGGGCAACAAAAGCAAGGCAGGGGGCATCACAATCCCCGACTTGAAATTATACTATAAAGCTACTGTGATAAAAACAGTGTGGTACTGGCAAAAAAACAGACCTGAAGATCAATGGAACAGATCAGAAGATGCTGAAACAACCCCAGACATACTAAGCCACCTTATCTTTGACAAAGGTGCCAAACACATTCGCTGGAAGAAAGATAGCCTCTTTAATAAATGGTGCTGGAAAAACTGGCTCTACACATGCCGAAGATTAAAACTAGACCCATATCTTTCACCATGCACTAAACTAAATTCAAAATGGATCAGAGATCTAAATATTAAAACAGAAACATTAAATCTGCTGGAAGGTAGGATAGGTAAAACCCCTGAAGACATTGGTGTAGGCAAAGACTTTATGAATAAAAACTCAACCGCACGGGAACTATCCTGAAGAATCAACAACTGGGATCTCATCTTATTAAAAAGCTTTTGCACAGCAAAAGAAACCACCACCAGAGTGAAAAGACAACCCACAACATGGGAAAAAATGTTTGCCAGTTGTTCCTCAGACAAAGGATTACTATCGAGAACATACAAAGAACTCAAAAAAATCAGACCTCCCAAATTTAAAGACCCACTCCAAAAATGGGCATCTGAGAGGAATACACATTTCTCAGATGAAGAAATACTAATGGCAAATAAATATACAAAAAAATGTGCAACATCACTAGTCATTCGAGAGATGCAAATTAAAACAACACTGAGATACCATCTCACTCCAGAAAGAATGCCTACTATAAAGAAATCAACTAATAAAAAATGCTGGAGGGGCTGTGGGGGAAAAGGAACCCTTCTTCACTGTTGGTGGGAGTGTCGACTGGTACAGCCACTGTGGAAGTCAGTGTGGAGATTCCTCAGAAAACTAGGGTTGGAGGTCCCATTTGACCCAGCTATTCCCCTTCTGGGCATCTTCCCAGAAGAATTAAAAACATCGTACCACAGCGATATATGTGCACCCATGTTTATAGCAGCACAATTTGTAATAGCCAGATCTTGGAAACAACCCAAATGCCCATCAACTGAGGAATGGATAAGAAAGATGTGGTATTTTTATACAATGGAGTACTATTCAGCCATAAAGAAGGATAAACTGGAGACGTTTATAGGTAAATGGATGCAACTCGAGAAAATACTCATAAGTGAAATAAACCAGATGCACATGTGTAAGCATTGTATTGTCTCTCTAGTATGAGAAACTGAAAGAGTAAATAAGATCCAAAATGTACAATAGATATGGTGAATCAAAAAGAAACTGGTTAAAAGGAAAGAGAGACTGGAATAGGGAAAAGAAAGAAGGGAGAGGGAAAAAAAAAGTTGTATATATATATATAAGATGGTTAAGATAGATACACTAAAAATTTTACTTAGTTCATTGAAGAGTAAGGTTTGTGCCAATAATGTTTGGACAATTGAATGCTAATGTCTGGGATCCTGAATAACTAACTTTAAGATAATAATATGTAATGCATTAACCATTGTTACCCTCATATTATGGTGTTTTGAAATTTTGTTCTTTTTTTTATTTGTTTTGTTTTTTCTTCTCTTTAAAATAAAAAAAATTTGACAATGTAGATGATATAGACAAATGCCATGAAAAACTAATTTACCAAAATTTACGAAAAAACAGAAAACCTGAAAAGTTCTTTTCTATTTAAAAAGTCGAATTTTGTTTATAAAATGTTCCCATATGACAAAGCATTAGGACTGGAAGCTTTTGTTAGCGAAGAGTAACAAGAGTTTTAGGACAATAGAACACCAATACTACACACTCTTTCAGAAAATGGAAAACACACCCATCCTGTTTTATTGGATTCAGCATAATCCTAATCCGAAAATGTAACAAAAGCATTATAAAAGAAGAAAATTAGAAATTATCACCCTTTGATCATAGACATAAAAAATCTAACAAAATATTAGCAAATGGAACTAGCAGTAGATGTAGAAAAGAATAACGTAACCGAGTAGATGTATTGAAAGAATTAACGGTTGGTTCACGATTTGAAACCAATCAACGAAAGTAAGGGGGAAACCATATAATCATCTTAATACGTACAGTGAAACTGACAAAATTCAAAACATCATTCATGATAAAAACTCTTAAGCACACAGGAAAAAGGGAACTTCTTCCATCTGATAAAAGACATGCAACTATATTACATTTAGTGAATTAATTCCTTCTAAGGTCAGAAACAAAACACTCTTATCACTCCTATTTAATACTGTACTGGAGGCATTAGCCAATACAAAAAATAAATAAGCAAAAGAAGCAGTAAAGGGCTGGTGAGATGGCTCAGCGGTATAAGCACCTGTTTGGCAAGCGCGAGGTCCTGAGTTCGACTCCAGGAACCCACATACGAATAAAGGGCTGGTGATATTGCTCAGGAGCACAAGCACCTGCTGGCAAGCACGAGGTCCTGAGTTCAACCCCCGGTATCCACAAAAAAAAAAAAAAAAAAAGAAGCAGTAAAAATTGTCTTTATTCGAAGGTGTCATAACAATTTATACAGTAAATCCTTAGGAGTCTGCCCACAAAAATGAGAGAGAGAGAGAGAAGAGACAGAGACAAAGACAGAGACAGAGACAGAGACAGAGAGAGAGAGGGAGAGAGGGAGAGAGAGCGAAGAAAGGAACATGTTGTTACCATAACTATACAAAAAAAATTATAAAAGCAATAAACAATATGAACATGACATTTTTAAGAATTCCATTCACAGTATCATCCAAAAACTTAAAATCCTAGGGAACAAATTTAACAAAATATGTGTACTATATCTACACTAAAAACCATTAAATTGCAGCCAAGCATGGTGGCACATGCCTGTAATCCCACCACCTGAGAGGCTGAGACAGGAAGACTGCTGTGAATTCGAGACCAGCCTGACACTGTCTCATAGCAAGACACTGTCTCAAGGAAGAAAGAAAGAAAGAAAGAAAGAAAGAAAGAAAGAAAGAAAGAAAGAAAGAAAGAAAGAAAGAAAGAAAGAAACAGAGAGAGAAAGAGAGAGAGAAAGAAAAAGAAAGAAAGGAAAGAAAGAAAGAAAGAAAGAAAGAAAGAAAGAAAGAAAGAAAGAAAGAAAGAAAGAAGAGAGAGAAAGGAAGGAAGAAAGAGAAAGGCCATTAAATTATTGCAAAGAAAAACTAAAGAAGTCTGCTATGATTTGTATGTATGTGTCCCTACAAAATTCATATTTTGGAACCCCAAAATAATGGTATTAAGAGGTGGGCCCTTGGTAAAGTGTTAAGTGTTAAGGACTCTGTCCTCATGAATAAATTAATGCTTTTATAGAAGAGGTCAAGTGGAATACCTAAAGCCTTCGTCCTTCTTCCTTCTGTCATGTGAGGTCATCACAAGAAAGTGTCACCTAAGAGCAAGCCAGACACCAAATCTGCTGAAACCTTAATTTTGAACTTCCCAGCTTCCAAAACTGTTAGAAAATAACTTACTTTTTTAATGTTATAAAAGTTTATAAGCCGGCTCTAAGTTCACATAGAAATGGAAATGACATGAAATAGCCAACTCATCTTGAAAAACAACAAAATTGAAAGACTTACATCATCTAATTTCAAGACTTGCCATAAAGCTACAGTAATCAAGACAGTGGTGTGATCATAGAAAATACAAATTAATCAAAGGATCAGAAAAGGGGAGTCTAGCAATAGAGACACGCTGTAGACAATTCTTTTCTTTTTTTTTTTTTTTAATTTGGGTACTGGGAGTTGAACTCAGGACCTCGGGCTTGCCAGGTAGGTGCTAATGCCACTGAGCCATCTCACTGGCCCGACAATTTATTTTTGACAAAGCTACCAATATAATTCAGCAGGGGAAAAGCTAAACTTTCAACTAGTGGTGCGGGGACTACTGGATATTCATATAAGAGGGAGAATGAACCTTAATTCCTACTTTTCAGCATATACAAAAACTAATTCCTGATGGATAGACATAAACCTAAAAACTAGAACTATAAAGTTTCTGAAGAAAACACAGGAGAATATCTTTATGGCCTTGGTATAGACAAAGACTTCTTGAACAGGATACAAAAAACACTAACCATAAAAAGGAAACACAGATAAACTGGACTTTATCCGAATTTAAACTTCTGATTTTCAAAAGATATGATTAAGGAGTATTTCCCTTTCTAATACTCCCTACTCGTCCAGAGTAGCTGTCTCTCCCCACTTTCCCCACCTTGAAGTAAATCGCCTTCCTTTATTTAAAAAAAAAAAAATATGATGAGGAAAAATTAAAGTGGAGCTATTAACTGAGAGAAAATAGTGTAATAGATAGCTTATAAATAGCTAGTATCTAAAAAGAGAAAAAAACTCATACAACTCTGTAATTAGAAGGGAAACAACCCAACTTTAAAATGGCAAAAAGCTTAAACCAAAATTTCACAAAGGAAATGGGTAATAAGGATGAATGTTTTACATTATTAGTCAACAGAAAAATGCAAATTTAAAATACTCCAAGATATCACTCCACAATGACTAAAAATTTTTTTAATGTGCGTGTCAGGAGTCGAACTCAGGACCTCGTGCTTGCCAGCAGGCGCTTGTGCCGCTGAGTGATATCACTGGCCCTTTTTTTTCCTTTATGTAGGTACCGGGAGTCGAACTCAGGACCTCGGGCTTGCCAGGCAGGCGCTTACGCCGCTGAGCCATCTCACTGGCCCAAAATTTTAAAACTTGGCAATAGCAAGTTTGGTTAGGAAGTAACTGGAACTCTTTTTTTTTTTTTTTTTTTTTTTTTTTTTTTTTGTGGGTACCGGGGGGTCGACCTCAGGACCTCGCGCGCCAGCAGGCACCCGTGCCGCTGAGCGATATCACCGGCCCCTTTTTCGTATGTGGGATCCGGGAGTCAAACTCGGGCCCTCACGCTTGCCGGGCAGGCGCTTAAGCCGCTGAGCCATCTCACCGGCCCATGGAACTCTTAACTCTTAACAGAAGAGAAAACTATTCATGAGAAGTACAGGGGTGATTGAAAATTACAGTGAATGTTAAAATTTTTTAATGTATTACCTTAAAAGACACATTGTCACGAATCCCTCTCAAAATACTCCCCTTGTTTCAAACACACTTATCCCATCTTCTTGCCACTTTCTGGAGCAGTTCTCCAAGTCCTCTTTCACGTCTTTACAAGGTGTGATGAAAAATATAGCAAATACACCGCTGCTAAGTACCATCCAAAGAAAAGGCAGGCTTTTACAACATTTCAGCTCCTCATACACCTTATTCATTAGATGTGGCACTGTGTGACATCTGACTCATCCCTGGAGTCAAAATGACCATGAAAGTAAACATTTTGAGTCAGTTCAGGACACTGAGGCAGCCACACTAGTGAAACTAAAGACATTCATGAAAGAGGACTTCCAGAACTGCTTCAGAAAATGGCAAGAAGGATGGGACAAGTCTGTTCAAAGAAAGGAAGAGTGTTTTGATGGTATTAATGGCAATGTATCTTTTACTATCATGAATTTTTATTTAAACACACACCATATTTTTCAGTCACCCCAGTAAGTTCCAAATCACACCCATGCTGTTCTCAATAGTGTCCCCAGCAACTGGTACTTGGCTGGCATTCCTGCATTCATGGAGGCCATGAGGTCATCTAGAAACTTCGTGGTGGTGGCTTCCAATGACAGCCCTTCATTTATTTCTGTATTAGAAAAAGTAGCTGTTTCCAAGCAGTAGGATTTCACTGTTTTTTCAAAAACACCCCCAAATGTGGGATATGATGTAAGGCTGCCAACTTCTTAGTTTGCAAACAGTATTTTGAACAATTTTAATGAAACAAAAACTAGACAGCTACCATGGTTGTCTCACCGTTTCATAAAAATTGAAGTTCCGGGCCGGTGAGATGGCTCAGCGGCTTAAGCGCCTGCCTTGCAAGCGCGAGGGCCCGAGTTCGACTCCCGGTACCCACATACAAAAAAGGGGCCGGTGATATCGCTCAGCGGCATGGGCGCCTGCTGGTGCGCGAGGTCCTGAGGTCGACCCCCCGGTACCCACACAAAAAAAAAAAAAAATTGAAGTTCCTCATCCTTCTCATCCTTCTAAAAAAGGAAGAACATAATCTTGAAATTTAAAAAAATAAATAAATTTACTTCTGTGAGAACTGTGTCTGGTGCCCTTCTCTCTCATTTTGGCACACACAGTAACCAGTACACATACACAGGAGTCCTAAGGTCTTTTTAGAGGGACGCTATAATGGGTCGGCCTTAGGTCCCAGACAGTGGGTGAGTCACACAGGATGAAGGGCAGGCGTCGGGGTGGCTGCTCAGAAGTGAATTTAGGGCCAGTGAGATGGCTCAGCAGCATAAGCGCCTGCCCGGCAAGCACAAGGTCCTAAGTTTGACTCCCAGTACCCACATACAAAGGAAAAAAAGGGCCGGTGATATCGCTCAGCAGCACGAGCGCCTGCTGGCAAGCACGAGGTCCTGAGGTCGATCCCTGGTACTCACATAAAAAGAAAAAACAAAAAGTGAATTTAAACCATTTGCTCCTCCTAACTCAAGCCATGGACTTGCTGTGCCCTCAGGAGGAGGGCAGTGAGGGGGGCGCTCAACACCACAGCAGGGGGACCGGGCCCAGGCCAAAACACTGCTTGGAAAGGATGCTGCTGGAGTTTGGGGGCCATCAGGTAGTGTTTCAGTGGTGAGCTTGAAACCTTGTTTTTATGATGCATAATTCCTTGAAGGTGCATGACGAGGTAAATGGGAGAAGAAGAGAAGACCTGGAGTAAGCACTGAGTGAATGTGAATGGTTACAAGTCAGAAGAAATAAAATATCAGGCAAAGATTCCATGGGAGGTTGAGTCTGGGGATTTTCAGTGAGTTTTAGAAAAGACTCGGAAACGCCCCCCCCCCTTCAGGAGAGGAAAATGGACAGAATCCATCCAAAAGCAGGAAGGAGGTGAAGCCGAGGGAGGAGGGGCTGCCACAGTAAAGGGGCTGGGCAGGGGGGCAAAATGCACACACCAGGCACAAAGGGGACAGAGCTGAGCCCGATATAAGAATGGTAGAGGGGGTTAGGAAGAAGGAAGAACAGGACAGCAAGGACGAGGGATGGAATGGAAGGGGAGGACAGTGGTTTTCTGGTATGGCAGGGACTGGGGGCAAGAAAGAAGCAGCAGAGAGGCAGGCGAAGGAAACTGACCCTCTGCCGGGTCTGCTGGCCTGCGAGGCTCACAGCAGCACACACCAGGCCACACCCAGGATGGCCAGGACTCGGCTGAGCGCTGCTGGACGCCCAGCTGTTGCTGACAGTGGGTATGAGTGCCACCTGCCACCATCCTCAGAAAGGGACCCTGCTCCTGGGCTTTTACCAGACATTTGATCGTTTCAGGAGGGAGCTGCCTCTCTCGTGCCTACAGCGCCAAGCTCCCAGCCAGCCACAGAGCTCACTTAATTAGCCAATTACCCCTAATTAGCAGCCAGCTAAGGACGACCTGCCCTGCCCCATCAGGCCCTGAAAACTCTGCCCGCCCTCTTCACATGGCCCCTCGCCATGCATCTGAGCAATTGCTCAAGGCCCCTCAGTCTCAGCTCTCCCTTCTTCCCTTTTCTGAGCTTCGCTTCTGTCTGCCACTTGGCCACCATTCCCCTTCCTAGAAGGCCCACTATTCCACATTCAACTCAATGGTCGAGGTCAGCTCAGGGCCGGCCGGGCTTCTCCTCCTGAGTGGCCCATGGAAGGGTGGCCTGTCTTCCTCCTTGCACTTTCCTCAAGTGTTCACCTATAGCTCCACCTCCACCGCTGGCTCCGGGGAAGGCGGGTCAGCAGACCTACCCACCCGGACACAATTCACTGCGGCTCCCCAGGGGCCTCGCTGAAGCCCTTCCCTTCATGGCAGAATGGCACAGTGAGACCAGTTAGGGTGATGAGCTAGAACCAGACCAACTAAGGCACGGTTCAGCAAGGCCTGAGAGATGCATGGGAAGAAGGCTAAGCTAGGGGTCCTCAAGAGGGTGGAAGGATATACGCTGCCTGGGGACACACCAGAATTCTGGAGGAAAATAGGAAGAATGCACAAACCAAGAAAAGGCTGTGGGTTTTTAAATATTTTGAAACCTACATCTGGATTGATTCTAAAGCTGGGTATCTCCAGGGGCACAGGAAGGGACCGTGACACTTTGAGAACACCAGAGGGCGCCGGGGAGGGGGGTGGCACACCTTGGGGAAGCTGGGTACAGCCTCTGGTGTCTCGGTAGGGCATGGGTGTGGACCTTTCGCTATGTCTGTCACTGCCTTAATCCTAGTCCAGTGGACAACCAAGGTGAAAGGGATAACGTGGAATTCCAGACAGTGTTACTTCATTCCATATGGAAGTCCAGTGTATTCAGGGTGTGGTTTTACACACACACACACACACATATACACACACACATTGAGCCCCAAATCCTAAAACACCAACTGGGATTTTAAAAAGTAAAAGAAGAAAATGTGCTTAATTAGCTCCTTTCTAATCTCTCCGAACCATGCTATCAAAAATAGCTGTGCCTCCTGTGGATACCCGGATTAGTCCCACTTTGAGCATGACCTGTGTATGTGCTATGGGGAACACAGATGTCAAACACTTGTCCTTTGCCCTCGGTAGGCAGCACCCACATGACCACCCAGCCCCTACCCCGCTCCTTGTTCTGTCTTCACCCCCTCCTGATGTCCCTTCTCCCTCTGGCCACTGAGCTTGTAAGTCCCCTCTGAGCTGGGCACAATGGTACATGCCTATAATCCCAGTGTAGAGGCTATTTTAATTGTAAAGGAAATTCTAAAAATTTATATTTCTAATACTAGTATATTTCTAACACTACTCAAGGATAAGACTGAGAAACACAGCCTGTTCCCATAATTAGAAAGCTACAAAACTTAACAAGCCTTAACATTCCAGGTGCCAGCTG
Source organism: Erethizon dorsatum (assembly GCA_028451465.1). NCBI lineage: Eukaryota > Metazoa > Chordata > Mammalia > Rodentia > Erethizontidae > Erethizon > Erethizon dorsatum. The sequence continues at coordinate 30,250,453 of CM051831.1, forward strand.
CAAGATAAGCATAACACAGCCAGACAGTGATGTTTTGCTCACTTTCAAGTCCCAGAGACTTAGCATTTCAAGGACAGCTCAACTCAGTCTAAGACAGTGGTTGATTCCTCCTGCTCACCCTGGCCTCGACCTCCCTGTTAGAGGATAGAAAGCCCCCAATTAACTTACCTGAACCAAACCTGCCTAGCAACGTGTGACAAGACATATGTAACCAACTGTAAAATATCATGTTATCTGCCTTTTGTGCTTCCTTCTGAAAACCTATATAAGAAACTACCCTACCACAAGACAGCGCTGATGATTTGAGACCTGATTCCCATCAGCCCGCTAGCGTAATAAAAGTTGCCTTCCAACTCCTCAGGTGCAAAGAGTCTTCCATTTGGTTTGATATGAGATTTTCTGTAACACCAGCACACTGGGGGGCTGAGGCAGGAGGAGCACAAGCCTGAGATCAACCTGGGCAACTTAGCAGCTCAGCAAAACCCTGTCTCCAAATAAAACATTTTTAAAAGGGCTAAGAATGTAGCTGAGTGTGCAGACCCTGTATTCAAGCCACAGAACTGAGAGGGAGGGAGTCCTCCAGCCTCTAACAAAGCCCTACCTAGTGCATCACAAAGCTGGGGAGAGAAGCCCCCACCTCAAGCATCTTGGTTATTGCTATATTTTGTGCATGCAGCTCACAGGAAATCCATCTCCCAGAGGTGTTTCTTAAAACAGCAGAAGCCCAGAGTGGAGTTTGAGGGAGAAGTTAAGGTCTCCTGGTAAGTTTAGGGCCTGTCTGCCTACAAGGGGGTTATGACATCCCAGAGAGGTAGGACTAGAATCATAATTAAAATGTGGTGGCACACTCCCGGCACTCGGGAGGCTGAGGCAGGAGGATTGCCGTGAGTTCGAGGCCAGCCTGAACTACATAGCGAGACCCTGTCTCAAATAAATAAATAAATAGGAACAAAGTGGTGACATCACATGGTACCCTATAAATATGTACAGTTTTATATCCAATAAAATTATTTTTAAATTAAAAAATAAAACCAAAACACACTTTAACAAAAAAAGTGAAACACAAATTTTCATCTACCAAACTAGAAATGATGGGATTCACCTGGAGGAGCATTCGAACAAGCAAAGTCCTCATGACTCAGGGAAAAAAAAAAAACCCAGGAACTATCTTAAATCTTTGATTAATTCAGTAATCAAAGGCTGGTGTCCCTGTCAAGAGACATCCATTCAAAAGCAATGTTTGTGTGTCACCAGTGTCTGATAAGTACTGGACTAAGTTTTAATGTTTTCAAAGAACAGTAGTGATGGGCAAAAAGGGAGAGGGAGGGGAAAAAGAAAGAAGGGACAAGAAAAAAAGCAAATAGAAGCATAGAATGAAAACAAAGCTTTTGTAAAGAAGGAGGGGAGAGGGATAGGAAAAAGAGAAGAATCAAGATATATGACATACAGGTACAAATTCCCTATGGTGAATGTGATCATTATGTATATTTAAGTACCAGTAAAATTTTTAAAACACAGAAAAATATATTGTAATTTTTAATGTTAAAAAAAGAACGATAATGAGGTTCCTTTCAATGTGTTCAAAAGATAAAACACTCTAAACATAGCATCATAAGCGTTGCAAGTATTGTGATTAAGAAAACACAGGAAGAAAATGTTTAAAATTTGTAAGACTGAATTGTAATTATTTCCCAGAGATGAGATTTGGGTAGCTGACTTTTAGTCTCTCGTTGACAGTTGTCAACTAGTTTTCATAATTAGACAATAAGGCAAAATGTATGTAAAGACCCCTGTGAGGTCCCATTGCTTGGTCCCACTGTGTCCCTTACCAGGGGGCAAGCCTGGCAGGTGGTCTTCCTGCACTCCAGCTCGAATCCAGAGACAGCGCCGCCCCGCACCGTGCAGTGGCAGGAGGTGCATACGTCTACCATCACGCTCTTCCCGGGCTGCAAGCAGAACCCCCGGGTCAGGCTTCTGCCATCCCTAGACATGGACCTTCTGCCCCCTCAGCCATTTCCCACCCGCCCGTGGGGGCACCGGCCATTGCTGCAATGCTCTTCCTGGGTCTGGTGGCTTCTCCCTGCCCTCCCACCCCATGTATGGACACAGCAGGAGTGAAGGCTTTCACGTCATGGTCAGCCAGGGCAGAGGGAGGGGGCAGAGTGCAGCACAGCAGTGCCCAGCCCTGGGGGTGGGAAAATGGTCACTGCCTGGCTCCAGGATGCCCGGAACCCCAACAGGCAAAGGAAAGCGCACTTGGAAGAGGTCTCCCCAGTTCCTTTCAGGCTCTATTCAGAACCACAGGGCTCCCTGCCCTCCCCACAGCACCCCATCCCCACCACTCCCTCCAAGCAGAGGGCAGCAGCTCACCCCGATGACGGTGCCATTGACCAAACAGGCCTCCATGGGCTCTGGGGGGGAGAGAAGCAGACAGGAGGTGCAGACTCAGCTCCCCAAACCAAGCAAGAGGCTGCCCCCCAGAACTTTCTCCTCCATCTCCACTTAGCCCTTCCTTCTATGGCACCCCACCCCTGGGTGCTGTGGGTCCTCCTGAGAGGGCATCGGGCCTGCCTGACTCTCGCCACCCAGGCAGGGCCAGAAGAGCCGACCCATTCTCCAGGAGGTGGTGCTTGTTTACCTGAATTTATATTTAAGGAATGGGTGGGTTTCTGAAAGAATAAAATTCTGCTCTTAAAACTTTCAGTCCCAGGGGGCTGTTGAGATGACTCAGTGGCATAGGCGCCTGCCCGGCAAGCGCGGGGGCCTGAGTTCGACTCCCGGAACCCACATACAAGAAAAGGGCCGGTGATATCACTCAGTAGCATGGGTGCCTGCTGGCGCGGGAGGCCCTGAGGTCAACCCCCAGTACCCACAAAAAAAAAACTTTCAGTCCCAGAAGAAACTCTCACAAAGCATTCAGAGCAGAGAGTTGGTTTCTGTTACTATTGCTGGTTGGCTGTCTGTCCGTCCAACAGCAGGGTGGAAAGTGGCAGCTGGAACGCCCTCCCCCATGGAGCAACACAGCATAGCTAAAAAGGAGGTCTGCAGAGCAGGAGATGCTGGGGGTGGAATCCCAGTCCTACCACTCAAGCAGGCCGTGAGCAGTGGTCAAGTGATCAAATCGGCAGTGCAGAGCTGGGCCCCTGGTGCCCTTAGGGAATTGTTATATTTTTCTCTTGTCTGCTTGCTCACACATGCATCAGGAACAGATGGAAAGATTTTGATCCTGCCCATTTTCCTTGAGTTGCTAAAAAGGCAAGGAATTCAGGAGCCGGGAGAGGAAAGAGAAGCTTGGAGGTGGGTCCAGGCGCAGCCCAACGGGTCTCACCACAGTGACAGCTGGGGCAACACTCCACAGTCCTGCAGCTCAGGTGGAAGCCCAGGGGGCAGGTAGGCACCTCCAGCTGGGGGCAGGAGACATTCCTCTGCTGCACAAAGACCTCCTCCTTCACTCGGACGCACTCGTTGATGAGGCAGGGGTCCTCCAGGGAGGCCCAGTGGGAGCCGACCTGCAGAGCGCCAGGGACAGAAGTGCCGGCCAGAGCTGGGACCAGAGCCCAAGGCAGCATGCTGTTCTCAGGGAGCTGCACAGACCCTGGGGGTGAACCCTGGCTAAGCATCCCAGTTGCACTCACAGAGAGAACGACCAGGCTCATCTCAGTGAACTCCACAGCAAGTAGGGGTCAGAGTCAGCCTGAGCAAGACCCGGGCTCAGAGGCATGGATTCATCTCCTATGCCACTGTCTTCAGCCACCTGAGTGTGCACCTTAGGGAAGCCAGGGGACATGCCCTGCCATCCCCAGCAGTGGCCCTAGGCTGAGCTCAGAGTCTCAAGCAGCAGTGTGGGCTGTCAAAGAGGGATGCAGAGTTAGCTCAGTCATTTCTACCCAGTACTACTGCCCACTTGCGTGGGGAGGTGGGAGGTAGCCAGAGCCTGGGTGCATTGCTCCTAGACCCCTGGGGCTCTCCAGTCTGTCACCGGAGAATCTGGGCTTGCAGTGGGTGCCCTGTCCTCAAAGGTTGGCCGCATGGCAGAGAACCAAAAGGGCCCAGGACCATGGACCTGGAAGACATGAGCCAGGCCATCCACGCAGACAGCATCCAGACCCATCAACAGCTGCTCGCTGCCCTTCTTGGCCCCTGACCTACCTCTCTCGCTTCCTGCTCACTTTCTCCTCATTCCGGATGAGCAGCAGAAGATGCCAAAACCCCTGTGACCATTCCCTTTCCCTCCCACTCCAACTTGCTAGGACCAAGCCTTCCTGCTGCAGGCCACTGGCTGAGCCCCGGCCATGGGATCCGTTACTAAGACCTTTCGCACCACGCTGCTGGTCTCTGACATGTTCCCAACACCAGAGCCACTGCTGACACCCAAGCCCTGCAGAAAACATGGAGACATGCGGTGGGGGAGAGAAGCTCAGGTGGCCTGGTGGCCTGCAAACACCGATGTGGGCAAGGCAGTGTGAGCCGAGAGGGTGCTGAGAGACAGGGCAGGGCAGGAATACTGAGCCTCGATAGACCAGCACTCACCCTCACCAGGACAGAACAGGCTCTGGTCTAACCTGGTGTTTGGCTCAGACTAAGAGGGACAAAATCTTCCTCAGTTCAAGGTGGACAGGAAGCTGAACAACTAAAAGGGAGCACAAGGAAGGGAAATAAACAGGTGACTTGGATTCCACACGGGGAGGTGGAAACGCGTATGAAAAACTCATGAGTCATTCAGTCATCTCTGTCGCGGAGAAAGGCAAGGGCCCCGGACAGAAGATGGGGCTGCCAGTTAACCCTCTGCCTTCCTCTCTGTAAAGCCACGCGCACTTGGTCTTCCTGAAGGAGACAGAGTCCTAGCACTGCCCCTGAGGTTGCCAGGACTTCGCACGTTATCCTTCTGATCACAGCACTGCTCTTATCCAGGCGTGGGGTCTAAAATTCCCAAGGAAGGCATCCTCGGTGTTCAGGAAAATGGCTTCGGAAGCATCCAGAGTCAAAGTGAGCTCCCGCGGGCAAAGCAGAGGCAGCTGAGATGCTGCATTAGAAAAGGGAATTGGGCTGTGATTTCAGAACGGAAGACCAGGGGCCAGCAACATGGCCCAATGCTACAGCTGGGTCTGCCCAGATTCCTGAAGGACTTTGGGAATAGAACTGTCATTTCCTTCTCTAGGTTATGCATTTCTCCACCTCCCTAAACCGTCAGGGAGGCATCGATGGAAATCAATGCCAAGGTCTGAGCCCCAGGTCGATGTGGTACAGAGCAGTACTTGCAGTTGGGAGAGTTTTGGAGGGGTGCCAGGTACACAGCACATGCAGGGTAGCGAGAGCCACCCACAAGCCAAGCACACAGGGGACGCGCGACCTCAGATTGCTGAGTGAACGGGAGATCACAGATCCCTTGGGAGTTCACATGCCTCTCGGGGAGGCTATTGGGCTTCTCACAAAGCCCACCAAATGGGAAGTCCGAGGCAGGCTTAACTAGTTCCTAAGGGTACAGCAATCCCAGCTGGAACCTGAATAAAACCAACAGCCTGATTAAACTCCCTGTGAGAAAAGCAAAAGGCAGGGAGTACAAGGAAAGCAAGGCGAACACTGAGCACAGAACAGATTTCAGGCTGGTAAATCACTGTCCTCCTTCCCACACCCTCCCCCGGGCCCAGACCTACACTCTTCCAGAAAGACCCTAAGTCACCCCGCGGTGACCCAGCATGCAGCTCACAGGCAGACGGTAGGCACCTTCCACAGCACTCGTCTTGGTGGAGGACATAGGTAAAGCCCTGGAAAACAGAAGAAAGCAGAGTAAGGAGGGGAGCAGCTAAGACACAGGTATTCTCATCTGTTCTTCACATGCACTGAGCCCTGGGGACAGCTGAGACAGCTGGGCTGGACAGATTCACCTTTGTTGTGCGATGGCCTCAGAACCATGCCAACGAGTGGTCCAGAAGCATCAGCCATCGAGACACCAAGCTGTGTCTCCTCCACTGGAAGAGACTAAGCCTGCCTCTGGCAGGTTCCGCCTAAAGACCAAGACCCGATCCATAAGAGTACTGAAGACATCCAGGGCTCACACGCAGCAGCTAACTAACCTGACCTCTGCTGTGGCCAAATGTAGGGCTCCTCACTGACTCATGGCGCCTGGGGTCTCATCTCTGCTCTAATAGGCCTGAGCCCTGGCCAGATAAGTACCCTGAGCCCAGCCTCTTACCCTGGTTATGGGTGGGATCTTAAACATCCCCAAAGGCCCGTATATGAAAGGCTTGGTCCCCTGCCTATGGCTCCACCTGGAGGTGGCAAAGGTTTAAGAAGCAGGCCCTAGTGAAAGGAAGTTAGGTCACTGGGGCTGTGGGGACTCCAGCCCCTTTATCTCTCTCTCTCTCTCTCTCTGCTTCTCAGCTGCCATGAGGAGAACTGCTTGGCTCCACCACATGCTCCCTGTCCCATCAGAGAACCAAAAGCAACAAGGCCACCTGACCATGGACAGAAACCTCTGAAACCATGAGCCTAAATAAACCTTTCCTCCCTTTAACCTTATTGTCTCAGATGTTTTGTCACAGCAACAGAAGGCTAACACACCACTCTGCGGAGGCAGGCTTCCCCTGCAAGTTACTTGACATCTGCCTAGCAGTGTAGAGAGCGCAGCACTCTTTACAAAGGAAAACTGAGACAAGTGAGGAATAGAGAGCCTGGCAGGGACCCTCACATCCTGGAGTCTGTCAGCCCATCTTGCCTCTTAAAGGTCCTCCAACCTGGTCAAAGCATTAGAAACTTGGATTGACACTCTCTGCTGAAAAGCCATGTATGAAGAACCAACAGTGACAAAAGACAATGACAGTGTGGTCATCCCAGGAGCCAAGGACAAAGAACCCAGGCCAAGGCTTCAACTTGGAGCCGTGTCCTTAGAAGCTAAGAAATAACCACGGCTATCTAGGGTGGTGTGCATGCCAAGCCTACAGGGCTCCCCAAGCACACTCCCAAGTAGAGCCACATCAGGAGAGGCACGCAACACTGCGTCCCCTCTGGAGAGGCACAACCCCTCTGGAGACTCGGCTCAAGTTCACAGCGTCTCTGTGGGACCTATTGACAACTCTACCCACGTCACGGCAGTGCGCAGTGAGCTGTCCCCAGCCTTCTATCAACTGAGATTCTAGTCATTTATTGTGCACCAGAGAAGACTGGGCACCATGGAGGAACCAACAAATTAGGATGATACAGTCTCCATAGCTTCTCCTCCACACTGAGGCAGAACACGTAAAATGCCACAGAAGACTCAAAAACTCCAGGGAAGCCCAAAGAGGATATTAATGCCTTTAGAGCTTCAGTGTCACTTCTGTAAGCCTCACTAAAAGTGCTGAGTGAGCTGGATGTGTGTATTCTTTTCGTCTTCTGGGGCATCTCAACACAATGTCAGTATCAAGAGCAAACACCTGATCACAAAGACCACATCAACTTCTCATGCTCAGATGCTCCTTGCCACGCAACCAGATTTTCTTCTTCCCAAGATTCCCCTCTACACCCCCAGTAGCCCCATGTTTCTGCTGCATGACCAGGGGTCATCATATGCTTTCTTCTTTTTTCTTTTCCCTAATTCCTCCAAACCCCCCAGTTTATGTGTATGCTTGCTACATTGTATCAGAATACACATCTCAGGTCCTTCTCCTCACTGTCTTCTCCAACTGTTCTCACTGGTTTCCCAAATAAGCAGGACTAATATCTACCCGACCTGAAGATCTACATCACTGAAAAATAAAGCCCTAATTTATTTATCAGTACAATCCTTGAAGTACGATTGCTGTAGCTGACACGGAGGTGGGAAATGTGGAGTTCAGTTCCCCGAGGAGCAGAGTTTGAAGACCTTGTCCCTCTTCCCTACATCACACTGGCCCATACAGCCCTGGGGACGCCAGTTGCACAAACCTAACAGAACAGGCCCTGAGCTCAGAGTCAGCACAGCCCAGTCACGACTGGCTTTGGAGGACCTGCAGAGCTGCAGTTCGCTCTGCTCCCTGTCCTATTCCTTTGCTTCCCATTTGATAAGTGGAAAGAACAGCCCTCCCTCTTCTTCCTTCTGAGGACTATCATGAGGATGAGTAAAGTAAAACCATGCAGCACGTAATGACATTTTGGTCAACAAGAGCCTAAATACATGACTATGGTCCCGTTAGATTATCACTGACCTGAAAACTTCCTACCGCCTAGCACACTAACATCATGGCACAACGCATTACTCTCACGTTTGTGGCAATGCTCGTGTAACAGATTTACTGCATAGCCACTGGTATAAAAGTGTAGCGCATGCACCTGTGCACAGTACATAACACTTGGTAACAAACAACTATGCTATAATTTTTATCAGCATTTTAGAGCACGCTCTTTCTACCTATTGAAGAGAGAGGTGACGGTGAATGATACATCATGTTGTGCTGGAGCAGCCTCACACCTCTTCTGTTTAGGCATCTCCTGACCACACCAAAAGGCCACAGCCAGTGACCAAACCTATGCCATCCAGGTTAGAAAAAGTACACTGTTACAGTCACACAACCACGAAATCACCCCTTAACTCATTTCTCAGGATGCGTGCTTGTCATTAAGTGACGTGTGGCTCTACAATGGACAACATTCAGCCTCACAGGACAGTTCCTGAGGCCATGATTTAGTCTGATTCTGGGGTCTAAGGGTGAGGAGTCACGTAGTCATAACTCCTCAAAGAAAAACCTCTCAAAGGCTTCAACAAAGGTACAAGAACTCCTCTTGCAAGTGAGGCCATGGGCTCACAGGTATATCTATCAGATTCTCTGGGGAGCCAGGTACATTGATCGGCTTTCCATTGCTAGGACAAAATACCTGACCAGTAATTTAAAGGAGGAAAGGCTTATTTTGGTTCACGGTTTTAGAGGTCTTGGTCCACGGTCAGATGGCTCCAAGGCAGGAGAAGGTGGCAAAGGAAATCTGTTCACCTCGTGGCAGGCAGGAAGCACAGAGAAAGCGAGAGATCCAGAGAAAGGAAGAGGGTGGGGACAAGATACACCTCCAATGGTAAGCCTGCCAGTGACCCACTTCCTCCAGCTGGGCCCCACCTCCTTATAACCCACTCAGCGATGAATCATGGAAGGATTGGTCCACTGCTGGGATTTCTGTTCTCATGCTCCTGTCTCCTCTCTGGGTGCCACCTCAGAACACTGCTTCACTGTGATCAAGTCCTCAGCACGTGAGTCTTTGGGGATGCTTTAAAAACCAGAAATGCCTCTTGCTTCCTTCACATCATTTTTCTGACACACGAGCAGAGACCTATAAAGAATCTTGTGGAAAGTGTGTTTCCTAGAACAATCTCAGAGCCAAGATTTCTAGATGTATTTCCCCCCTACTCACTCCTGACCTCCATACCCATCTTCTTTTTGGAGCTGTTGAAAGCAGCCACAGCCTCAGGACAGCCGGGCTCACATCAGATGACCCACACCCTCCCCACACTTGGCTGGACCAGAGCAGACCCAGGACAGAGCACCCTGGTCCCTGGGCTCAGCTGAGTCCATCAATTCTCCTCTTGAGAAGTTAATCCGTGAACCCCAAAGACTGACTGAGTCAGATTGCACAGGGATGAGTCTTGGATCTTAAAAGCTACAAAGAGTCGGAGCTAGATTCTGTAAAGCTGCGTGTAAATGAAGTTAGTAAGAAAGCGTAATGTAGCCAGGAATGATGGCACATGCCTGTAATCCCAGCATTCGGGAAGCTGAGGCAGAAGGATCACTGTGAGTTCGAGGCCAGCCTTGGCTATATAGTGAGTTCAAGGTCAGCCTGAACTGCATTGCAACACCCCGTCTCAAAAAAAAAAAAAAAAAAAGGAAAGAAAGAAAGCATAACGTGTTCCCAGCAGAATCTGGCCTGCATCAAGGGGCTGCAGTGTATAGACAGAGAGAAGAGGTGACACACATGGGAGATAAATGTCATACACCCATGCTGCTCACCCATATTTCCTTCTCTTCCTTTCTGGGAGATTCCTCTGTCTTTTCCTTAAGTCCCCTTTTTATTTTATATAGTTTGAGAGGGATCTATTCTTTGCAATCAAAAGTCCCTCCTGATACCAAATACCTTGCACATCAATTTTGCTTAAATGACCCCTCTTTATTTGATAGCAAGTTATTGCCATAACTTCCCATGGCCTATGGAAGATGACAGAGGCCAAGGGGTTTCAATGAAGTCTTCCCAAAAAGCACACGTGGATTCCACAGCATCCCCTCCTCCCAGTGGTGCCTAGCAGTTCCACTCACCCACAGCACCAGCAACGCAGGTGGACAACCATATAGCCCAAATGGCTCTGCTGTTCCTGAACTGGCTGCCTGGCCTTCCCTCCCTTCTGTCATCACCCCGTACACCTCCAAAGCAGCATCACGAGCCTGGCCTTCACTGCCAACATTTGCAAAAGCAAGCACAAGGTGCGCATCCTTGCCTGTCCTGGTGACTTGTCTTTCACCACGACTGCGATAAAAATGTAGTAATAACATCAGCATTCAGCCAGCAGCAGAACCTGATCCAAAATTCTCCCTGAAGACTGTTGCTTTCTTCTAGGGACTAAGCTGTCCTCAGTGTGCCAGAATAAGGACGCTTCAAGGCAAACCACTACAGACAGAATTTGGGGGACACTGATTATGTTTTCTGGTTCTCAAATTTTAAACATGGTCTCAAAATCACTGATCTGTGCAGAAACACCATCACGCATTGAAACCGAAACAGTTGTAGAAAATTGAGAGCAAGCGAGGTTTCTAGAGCTAGGCTAAGGCAGCGTCTGAAGGAGGAACAGACAAGGGAAAAGCTCGAGTCTTCTCTTGACATTTAATCCTCTCTGTGTCCGCTGAAACCAACTCTGCCAGCTCTCTGGACCTACAGCCCTACAGCACGCATAACCATTAGCCAAGGCTTGAACCACAGGGCGTGACACAGCAATCCTTTTCTCACCCTTCTTTCTTTTTACCCAGCCCTATCTTCCTTTTTCCTGCTTCCCTCTAGAGGGCTTTGAACCAGACATTACTAAAGGAACTTTCTTGTCCTTTCCTGCGACCCCTTCCCCTACTTCCCAACCCCAGTGGCTCCCTGCATAAGCACCCTACCGCCTGCCCCGCTCACCTGCCGACAGCTGTCTTCGCAGGGCTTCTGAGAGCACTGGGCCACGCGCAGGCCCATCACTGCATCCTCCATGTCTGTGCAAGTGCACACATCGCAGCCTTCCTCCCAGAACTGGCCCACAGGGTAGACAGTGCCATGGTGGACACACACCTGTGGACACGAGGTTTCCATGAGTGAGTTCATTCTGCTCATCGAGGCCACTGTTTATGCAGAAGCTCGGCTGGTGCTGGGAGCACGACGATAATAAAACCCAGTGTGGCCTCTGCCTACATGGAAGGATGTGTATGAAGTGACTTTGTCCTCTTCCCTTCCTTGCCCCCCAGTCCACCCTGCAGATGGCCCCCTGTGAGTCCACCACTGTCCACGGGCCTGGATACAACACACTGGCTGCCTTGGCCCAGTCTCGTCTCTGCCTTAATACATTTAACTCCTGCCGTGTGGCACGGAAGCTGCAGCCAGGTTCTCAGACACAGCAATGTCCTTGGGCTTGGAAGCCACCCCTATCCAGCCCTCAGGAGTGGACCAAAGCAGGAGGAGGACTGGGCCATGCATGTGTGTCCCCTTGACAAGGATGGGGACACCTGAAGCAGTATGACAAGGAATCTCAGTAATATTCTCAAGGACAAACGACCCAGCCTCTCCAATAATCAAAGGTACAAAACATGGGAGTGTGGTTGCTCTACATTAAAATGACATTAAAAGAATGAATAGATAAAAAGGGCAAGAAGGGAGGGGCCGGAAGAGGAGCAAGAGGACAGAGATGTGAGAAGGAGCAGCAACCGCTGCCTCCTGACCCTGTCCCCGCTTCTCCACAAGCTGTGTGCTGGAAGAGCACCCGGATGGAACAGGGTCTGCAGCAAATGAGTTCCTGGTCCTGCCCAGCGGGCTGCAGGAAAAGATCACTGCGGCCACTCTGCCATTCACCCTCAGCCCAGCAGCTATAACTGTGCTCGAGTCATCCTGCTTTGAATTCAGCCTCACTTCAGGACCCACTCACCAACATTTCCCCACCCCTTCTCAATCTCTGTCCCCGCCCTGAGCCCACCAACTCAATATTTCATGACAGCTCATCTTGGTGGATCTCCCCACCAGAAGACCGTCATTTGCACTTTATTCTAGTCTGCTTACAAGCTAGTGTCACATATACTAACAAAATTGTAAGCAGCGACTGCATCTTACATCTCTCCCACAGCATCTAACCCAGTCAGTACCTTTCTGTTAGAACATAGCAGTTGCTCAATAAACATTATTGGATGGGTAGATGAATTGATAGCAATTAATAAATGAGTGAACTATTAACTGATCTCTAAATAATTCATGTAATAATATTATTTCCTTAGCCAACCTAAAAATAAAATAGATATGTACAGTGATTGCAACCTGAGCACCCAGCCATGATGATTACATAGTAGATTCACCATAAATGCCTTTGAGTCAACTGTAGCTCCATTTGGGCCAGATGGGATGCTGACTGCCCACCCCAGACCATGGAGCACATGGGTCAGGCAGCAGGGAAGCTGGGGAGGTGCAGATTCTCAGAGAGGGGCAGGTATCTGGCCATTGTCCAACCAGACCTGAGCAGTCCCTACCTTGTCAGGGAGGCAGGTGGTCGTGGTGCAGCCACAGTCATTGGTGACCTTCGAGGCCAGGTATCCAAGCGGGCAGCTCACCGTGGAGTTGACACAGTTGCAGGCACACTCGTACTCGTCACAGCACTGGGTCTTGCGCAGGGCCAGTGTCCGGTGAGGGGGACATGTGGGTGGGGATGCTTTTCTGCACTCCTCCCTCCTGCAGGCTAAAAGGCAGCATAGGCTGATGCCCTCAGTGCTGCCACACTGGGCACTGCACTCAGGCAGGGCGTGTGAGTATTCAGCTGTGACACATGAGTCCGGGGAACCCCAGGCCCAGAATGTTAAGTCAGACACGCATCCCGTCAGCTCAGGGCTGGCAGGATATTCAACTACAGCAAAAAAGCAGTTAGTCTGAAGAGAAGTAAGGACACTGGTAAAAAGGAGGAATGTGAAGCTAGTTCTCCTGGAGGAGACGGGAAGGCTACGTGGTCCCTGCCTGTTGCCCTGCGAAGGGCACCTGGAGGAAGCAGGGTGCTTCCAGCTGCTGACTCTGAGCCCCATGGCATGGAGAGTGGTGAAACCCAGATGAGCCTGGGCACGCCTTATGCAAATGTCACACTTTAACATGTTGGCAGCTTGTGTGATCTTGTCCCCACCTCTGGACCGAGAACAATACCTTACAGTTTTAGGTTCTCTAGTGTGGAATAAAAGACTGTCAGCAATCTTGTCAAATTCACGATGTCATTTTATAAATTCCAAATCCATCCCTATGTCCTTTACCTATTATTTCCGACTTCCTTCAGTTGCAGTATGCTCCCCTCCAACCCTTGAAGTTCTGCACTAAGGAGCTCAAGTGAGATTCCAAATCAACAGGACAAGAAGTGTACTTGACTTAAACAGATCCCACACTCTCAGTAGCTAAATACAGAATCCTGTTGCTTGCCATGTCTTACTGTAGTTCAACCCTATGCTCAAAACTTAGTATTTAGTGGTTAATATATAACCCTGCAGAAGGAAAAAAAACCCTGTTAGGTTTGTTTGGGCATAAGGTCCATTTCTGAAGATAAGCTAAAGGAACATGTTTTTCCTCAATGGCAGAGGGGGCACAGGAGCAAATACATATAGTGTCATGGTTTAGATCTAGAATGTCCCCCAAAGTCTCATGCTCATAGGTGGGGTTCTTGAGTGATTGGATCACAGGAGAGCTATACTCATCATGGATTCATCCACTCACGAGTCCATAGCTGAATGTGCTGTGAGGTGGTGGGGCCTGGTCAGAAGAGGTGAGTCACTGGGGGCATGACTTGTTAAGAGTGTATTCTCAGCCCCCTTTCCCCCTCCCCCTCTCCCTCTCCTTCTCCCTCTCTCTCTCCCTCTCTCCCCTTCTCCCACTTTTTCTCTCTTTCCCTCTCTTCTTCCAGCTGACAGGAAATAAGCAACTTTTCTCCACCATGCTCTTCCACCACGCCATTCAACCAAGGACTACACTCCCTGAAACCATAAAGGAAAATAAACCTCTCCTCTTTTAGGTTGTGGGTATTGGGTGTTTTGTTCCAATGATGGAAAACTGACTAAGACAGGTGGAGTCTGGAGCTTTCCTCTCCCCAACCCAAGCACTTCTTACTGCTTTCAACTGTGCCCATATCTGGAACACCTGCAGCTGTGTGCAGCTAAGAGGGTTTGATTTGGGTGTGACTTTAACTCTTCTGTTCTACATGTACCCCAAAACTCAGATTCAGCTGACTGGGAAAAGGGTAATGAAATGATCTTCAGCTAGGTCCCCAAGAAAGAAGACAGCTTCCCTAGGCCAGAAGAGCATGGGCACCCCCACCCCTGCACCCACAGAGGCCTTACCACAGGTGAAAATGGGTCTGCACTCGCCAGGGTTGGTCAGGGTAGGTTGGAGCCCTCCTTCACAGGGAGGCACTGGGGGAAGGTCACAGCTCACCAGGTCACACACTGAGGGACAGGAAAGAGAGGGACCACACAGAGCTCAGTGAGGTCGCTCTTCGTTACCTTTGAGAAGGACCCTGATTCCTATTGGTGTAGACGCCTACTGTTTCAGGTGATGGTGGTGATCAACAGAGAGAGGAGATAGAATAGGGATGGGAGTAACAGGATGGATGGGTGGATGGGTGGATGGATGGATGGGATGGATGGATGGATGGATGGATGGATGGGATAGATGATGATGATGATGATGATGATAGATAGATAGATAGATAGATAGATATAGATAGATTGAGAGATAGATATAGATGTCATACATTAAGATCATACAAATTATTCTTATCATCTGCTGGGACTTCCAGGTCTCAGCCTGGAAGCTAGACCTCAGTTTCTTTTTCTGTAAGGCAGGAACTATACCTTATTGGGTTAATCTGAGGATTTCATAAAACACTTTTTATGAATTTAATAACATCTATAAAATGGGGGGCTTGGGCCGGTGAGATGACTCAGCGGCATAAGCGCCTGCCTTGCAAGCGCGAGGGCCCGAGTTCGACTCCCGGATACCACATACGAAAAAGGGGCCGGTGATATCGCTCAGCGGCACGGGTGCCTGTTGGCGCGCGAGGTCCTGAGGTCGACCCCCCGGTACCCACAAAAAAAAATGGGGGACTTAAGTTAAAGGACCCCTCCAGTTTTCTCTACTGCTAACATGCTAAGACCTACTTTATAAATTTGTTCTCTAAAAAAAAAAAAAAAAAAAAAGCCAGTGAGATGGCTCAGCAGCATAAGCGCCTGCCTGGCAAGCATGAGGTCCTGAGGTCGACTCCCGGTACACACATTAAAAAAAAAAAATTTTGTTCTCAAGTCAGATCTCCCTCCCCTATAAGAGTTCTGTTGATTTCTGATAAATTCCATCAGCATAAATAAATTTCTCAGATTGCTGAATTCTTCTCTATATCCCTGGACTCTCCCTTGAAGATCAGCATCACTGGAATGTTTATTTTTTTTTTAAGTGGGTACCGGGAGTCAAACTCAGGACCTCACGCTTGCCAGCAGGCGCCCATGCCACTGAGTGATATCACTGGCCCTTTTTTCATATGTGGGTACCGGGAGTCGAACTCAGAACCTCATGCTTGCCAGGCAAGCGCTTACGCTGCTGAGCTATCTCACCAGCCCTGGAATGTTTAAAAGCCTGTGCTTTATCTTCCAAACAATTAATGAATACATTTGACAGGACAGGGATGAGTGTGCTCAAGATCTCCTGTCCTGTTAACCATCATCCCATCTGTTCTGAACTCACTGAATTACACTGTTTGTCACCTCACCGTGCATTTGGTAGTTGGCAGGCCTGTCAGGTAGCCTTCTGAAATCAAGGTGCCCCACATATGGCCTCCTCTATACCTAGTGTCCTCGAAATCTTATTAGAAAGGAAAATGGGTTACTTGAGTTTGAATTTTTTCTTTTATAAACCTCTGCAGCATCCAGTAACCACCCCTAGTTTTTTTTTTTTTTTTTTTTTTTTGTGGGTACCGGGGGGACGACCTCAGGACCTCACGCGCCAACAGGCACCCGTGCCGCTGAGCGATATCACCGGCCCCTTTTTCGTATGTGGGTTCCGGGAGTCGAACTCAGGCCTTCGCGCTTGCAAGGCAGGCGCTTACGCCGCTGAGCCATCTCACCGGCCCTAGTTTTTTATTATTTATGCACTTACTTATTTACTTACTTGCTTACTTACTTATTGGTGGTGGGGGTGGAACCCAGGGCCACACACAGGCCAGGCAACCCTCCACCACCAAGCTCTACCCTCAGACCTTACTAATGCTCTTAAACTTTGCATGTAATACTCTATTCTATAATTTTTCTAGGTAGATAACCCCATTTTGTGGAGATTTGTTTTAAGTTTACCATCCCTTGCCCACCTCCTCTGCTACACCCTGTGCCAGGGGCTGGGCTGGGCAGTGGCCCCTGGAATAGCATGCGGCCCGGGACACCTACCACACTCATACTCTGGACAGCACTGGTTTCCACTCTGGCGGATCCGGGCCACTTCACATGGGCCACATGTGGGAGCTGCAAGAGGAGCATGGCCACGAAAGTCACAGTAATAAATAACAATGCAGTCTAGAGAAGGTTTTCACATGTTCTAATTCACTGAAAACCAGCATGGGCCCCGTGCGGAGTCCCACACAGAATCAGGCCATGGGGCCAGGGTAAAATGAGTCTCCCTAGTGTGTCCTATTTGACACCTTGAAATTTACCCTTCTGGGGACTCTGAGGCTGGTTCACGGTGAAGACAGGGGGCAGAGTTAGATCTGAGAGTGTCTACTCGAGGTATAGCGCGGGGCCCTGATTCCAGCGAAGGAAAACATGGGCTGATCAAGGAAACCAGCTTCTTGTACCCTGTGAGGACCCAGCCTGCCACATGGGAAATGGGGCGGGGGACACCAGGCAGCAGACTTGCTCACTTTGCGCTGTGGGGCAGGGCTGGGATGTGCAGTTGATCTTCTGCCCACTGAGGCATGTGCAGATCTGACAGGGCTGATGGTGTGGGACCCAGGATTCCAGGAACTGAGGGAGAAAGAAGCTTAGCAAGAACACAGGACACTCAAGGTGCAGAGCCCTGGAGCTCCTGGGAGTCAGTGCCCCATCCCCAGCTTGTTTTCCCTTCCCCGGGGTGGTCCGGCACCTCCCCTGCCGGTGCCACACGGGCGGGCAGAAGCAAGAATGGAGGAGGCAGTGAGGCCCAGGAGGGCAGAGGGTCCTCAGAAAGAACATGGCCGGGCTGTTTTGCAAACTAGACTTTAGAACGTCATTCTAAAATGACAAACTATAGACTTAAGAAAACCCTGGTTGCACAGGAAATATTACAAAGAATCAACAAATGGAATCACATGAAATTAAAAAGTTTCCATACAGCAGAGGAAACCACCAACAGAGTGAAGAGACAACCTACAGAATGAGAAAAAAATTTTGCCGGCTACTCCCCAGATAGAAAACTAATATCTACAATATATAAAGAACTCAAAACAATTAGACCCCCTGAATTTAAAGACCCAAAAATGGGCATCTGAAATGAACAGATACTTCTCTGATGAAGAAATATAAACAGCCAGTAAGTGCATGAAAAAATGTTCAACACTGTTGCCCATTCGAGAAATGCAAATTAAAACACTGAGATTCCATCTCACTCCAGAAAGAATGGCTATCAAGAAGAAACCACCAATAACCAATGCTGCCGAGGCTGTAGGGAAAAAGGAACCCTTCCCCATTGTTGGTGGAGTGTAAATTGGTACAATCACTATGGAAAGCAGTATGAGATTCCTCAAAAAACTAAAACTAGAGGTTCCATTTGACTCAGCTATTCCCTTCCTAAAAGAGTTAAAGTCATCATACCATAGTGATCCATGCATACCCATGTTTATAGCAGCACAATTTATAATACCTAAATCTTGGAAACAGCCCATATGCCCATGAATAGATGAATGGATAAAGAAAATGTTGCATTTATATACAATGGAGTACTACTCTACCATAAAGAAGGATACACTTGAGACATGTTCAGGTAAATGGGTATACTTCAAGACCATAATCTTAATGGAAATAAATCAGACAGACAAGTTTAAATATCACATTGCTTCTCTTGTGTGAGAAACACAAATATAAACAAGAAACAAAATGGAAGATAGATATTAGGAAGTAGAAAGAACTTGTTCAAATGGGAATGAGAATAACAGATGGGGAAGGAAAGAGAAAAGGGATTTAAAGGAAAAAAAAGAATTGAAAGAAAACGTGGAAATAGAGCTTTTGTTAATGAGGAGGAGAAGAAGGGTTGGAGGGAGGGGATAGAGAAAGGGACTATTATGGCTTGTGTCCAGATGTCCCCCCTAAAGCCTCATGTGGTCATAGGTGGGACTTTTTTAGGGGTGGCTGGATCTAGAGTGTGACACTAGAATTGATTCATGGTGCAATGCTAGGTTTAAGGGCACTAGGATTAAGGGTGTGAGTGCTACCTGCCCTAAGTAGCCTGGATAAGATATAAGGGATAGAAAGAGCTGTGGTCGCCCCTTGTTGCTGTGCTACCTTCTGCCCTCGGTGAACTGTTTCTCCTGTTTGACGCCACCCTACCTTGGAGCCAGCCGATTAGGGACTGAAATCTCATCAAACTGGGAGTTAAATAAACCTTTCCTCCTTTAACTTTGGGCGTCAGGTATTCTGTCTCAGCAATGAGAAAAGTAACACCGGGACCAGAAAAAGAATGAGGATGTGTTAAGTGCATTTGCACATCCCCCGTGATGAATGTGATCACCACGTACTGCAAACCCGCACTAATGAGAAGAGAAAGAGCCCGCAAGGTTGTGCAAATTAGCATAGCAAATGTGTGACGTTTCCTTTCCCTGGTGAAATGATGGCTTCTGGAATAGCTTGAATATTTAAAATTGGCTCCCAGGGGCCGGTGAGAGAGCTCAGCAGCATAAGCGCCTGCCTGGCAAGCGCGAGGTCCTGAGTTTGACTCCCGGTACCCAAATAAAAAAATAAATTAATTAAATAAATAAATAAAATGGGCTCCCATAAGTAGAATTAGATATTGAAGAAAAAAAAGGAAGAAAAAAACTTCTCTACAACCTGCTCGGATGGTGGCCCTGAAACCAAGCAAAGCAAGAAGACAGTCCTCCTGCCGCTCCTGGGTTTCCCAAGCCAAGGACAACCTGGAATGTAGCTTGGGGGAAAACTGCGCCTAAGCCTGCAACTGACTTAAGACAATGAGTTGGGAGAGTCGAGGGAGGGCAGCGAAACTCTTAAAACCGTCAAAGTGTCAGAGCCACAGGTGAGGCAGAAGCCCGAGGGCAGGCAGCTCTCCACCGCTCTCCATGACAGCACACGCAGCCCCGCCCCCCGGGAACGCCCAGACTCCAGCGGGGCTCATTCCCCCATGCCTCAGTTTCCTTACTTGTGAGGTGAGGGTGCTCTGCCCACCCCCAGGACTGGCATAAGGAGGGGACACTGTGATTATTTCAGGGCCTGGCACAGAGCGATGAGCTCCATGAAAAGGGGCGCAGCACTAGGACTGGGTCTCCTGCTACACTCAGCCGCCAGGTTAAGTTTAAACTGAAAGTGAAAGGCAAGCTAAGTTAACCCTGGAAAACCACATTATTATCCTGTAACCCAAAGGTCAAGGAACGAGGGGTGCAGCTCAGTGGTAGAACATTTGCTTGGGGAGTCCAGGGCCCCAGGGTCCACAACCAGCACCCAAAACTGCATCCAAGTCTGCAGGTCAGGAAAGTCTCGCTTACTCCCTTCGCCTCCACAGCCGGCTGAGAAGAAGGAAATCTCAGCTCTCCTGGTGAGACGCCCTCGCCCAGACTGCCATGTCCTGCTTCCGGATGAAACCCTGAGCTGCGCCCGACGCCGGTCACTTACTCAACAAGTAGCAACAGCTAGCATTTGAGTAGCGCCTGCTGTGTGCACTGTTTTAAGGGTTTCATGCAAGTTACTCGTGTAATCTCACTGCTCTCCTACAGTGTGACATTTTTTGTTTTTGTTTTGCAGACCACAGGATGGGACCCAGGGCTTTTTCATTTTTTTATTTTGAGACAGGGTCTTCCTGAGTCACTAAATTGACCAGGCTGGGTTCACACTTGCCATCCTCCTGCCTCAGCCTCCCAGAGTTCATTATTTATTATTATCCCCCCTTTTCAAATGAGAAAGCCAAGACCCTTTCTCTGGATTACAAGGTTACAGCAACAAAGCTAGGATTTGAACCCATAATTCGTGTTTTTAACCACCATGCTGCCTCCCATTGAAAATTAACATGTTCCAGATATTTCTCTAAGGTCTGCACATTAATTACTTTCTTTCTCTTGTGATAACTCTATCAGGTAAGTACTACTGTTAACTTTGTTTACAGGTGATGAAACTGAGGCACAGAGGGGTTAAGTAACTTGCCCAGGTGGTACATGTGGGATCTGAACCCAGCATTCTGGCCCCATACACCACAGCATGGCTGCCACACTACCACTGCTTCTCATGCACAGCCATGGCGACTGCAGGTCTGAACAGTGTCCCAGCCCATCGACAGCTGACGGTCAAGTTGAGGAAATAATGCTCATCTTCAAAAGCTGAAATAGGGGGCCGGTGAGATGGCTCAGCGGCTTAAGCGCCTGCCTGGCAAGCGCGAGGGCCCGAGTTCGACTCCCGGAACCCACATACGAAAAAGGGGCCGGTGATATCGCTCAGCGGCACGGGCGCCTGCTGGCGCGCGAGGTCCTGAGGTCAACCCCCCGGTACCCACAAAAAAAAAAAAAAAAAAAAAAGCTGAAATAGGCCTGGGGATATAGCTCAGTGGCGTAAGCGCCTGCCTGGCAAGTACAAGGTCCTGAGTTTGATTCCTGGTACTAAAAAAAAAAAAAAAAAAAGCTGAAATAAACTGATACATGCAAACCATGGAATACTACTCAGGAATGAAAAGGAACACAAGCCACACTCCATGGATGAATGTCAAAGGCATTACGCTAAGTGAAGGAAACCAGGCAAAGAAGGAATACATACTGCCTGATTCTATTTATATAAAATTCCAGAAAATGTAAATGAATCTATAATGACAGAAAGGAGAATTATAGTTAACTGGATTTGCCAATAAAGAAACAAGCAAGCTTTCGGGAGTGGTGTAAATTCATTACCTTGATTACAATGGTGGTTTTATGGGTGTAATCACATGTCAAAATGCATCAAGCTGTAAGTGTTAAATATGTGCTGTATGGACACTATACCTCAATGAAGTTGTGTTTCAAATGAAAAAGAAAAGAGCTGCAGAGGTGTAAAAGATTTCACAAGGTCTGGGTGCGCCCGATCTCACAAAGGTGCATCTATGAAACATGGGAAAGACATGGTGAAGATGAGGCGGGGAGAGGATTCCCGGTGGGGGC
The DNA here is from genome assembly GCA_028451465.1 of Erethizon dorsatum. Classification (NCBI taxonomy): domain Eukaryota; kingdom Metazoa; phylum Chordata; class Mammalia; order Rodentia; family Erethizontidae; genus Erethizon; species Erethizon dorsatum. The sequence goes on from CM051831.1 coordinate 30,272,000, forward strand.
TGGGGGGCCTGTCAAGGCACGGAAGAATGATCCGGGCAAGTGGGACAGGGCTGGGATGGACCGGCAGAGAGGCGGGGCAGGTGAGCCAGCGCGGGACAGTGGCCCTGCGCGTCCACTGTAGGAGTTTGCGCTCACTGCCGGCAGGCGTAGCCCCGAGGACCCGCAACAGGACCTGCCTCCGAGGGCGCAGGGAATGAAGACACAGGCGGTGACCGCAAGCAGGACGCAGAAGGGAGGGCTAGGAGCCGAGAACCCAGAAAGAGGCGCAGATCTGCTATTCCCTGGAAGGACCGGGGAGTCCAAGCAGGAAGTCGAAATGGCTAAAGGGGTGCAATGAGAAGGGTCCTGGGTTGCACATCTTGGTTTTCTTTTTCTCTCTCGTTAAATATGGACATTAGGCATCTTAATTTAGGAATAAATAACTTCGCAGCCTAGCATGTGTCAGGCCCTGGGTTCAATCCCCAGCACCACAAAAATAAAAAATTAAAATTAAAAAAATTTAAAAAAAAAAAAACTTTCTAACTATTTTGAGAGTGTGCAATGCCACAACAGATGACCAAAGGCAGTCATCCTACCTCCTTCTCCAGGGATTTTCTTCTTCCCTGGAAGCCTTTGTGAAGCCCACCCAAGACAGGGCATAGAACCCATAACTTCTGGAAAGCCCAGTACAATCTAAACTAAGAGCGCCAGAGGCCATGCGCAGGTCTGGCCGGGCTATGCGGCGCAGCGGCCAGCAGAGGGCACTCCTGCACCGGCCCAGGACTGCAGCGTGCGGACCTGTCTCCCACCAGGTTCCAGGTAGAGGCACAGAGAACAGGTAGGGGAAGCCTGCTGGAGTTCAAGGTTTAATACCAGTCCCAAAAGAATGACCTGCGAAGAATATGGGAGAGAAAAACTGACGTCTTCAGAGACTAAGGGGAGAAAATCATCAGACATCACCCACCACCAGCAGAGGATTAGATGGAAGATGCAAAGGAAATGTCAGCACCGAGCCAGCCAGTGTACAGTAGGGATGGAGGGAGCAGGAGGAAGGATCGAGCCATCGGCTTCGGGTGCAGTGCGCCCCACAGGGTCCCACCACCAGCAGCCCCTCCTCTGAGAAAGGGACAACCTGTGTGGCTCTGGGTCCCTTCTGAGCCAGCTGGGAACTCTCACGTCGTCAGAGTGCACTCTGGGAGATAAACAAGAGCTATGGAAACTGGTAAATATTTTGCCCCTCCAAAGGAACAATAGATTTATACCCTGATTTATTTCCCTGAAGGAAGATCTTTCTGGGCTTTATTTTCCAGTTTAAATAATGCATTTAATGGAAATGTTCTTTACATTGGATTTTTGTTCTTTCTCTGCTTTGAAAGGAAAAGCTGAAATTGCAGGTGGCTGGACAAGATATTTGTTTTCAACTATGTTTTCTGAATAACTAAAACTGGCTGTGCTCGCTACAAAGTTTTTGATTAATTTCATGTTACTTGATTTTTAAAATATATTTATGAGAGTGTTTCAGCATCCAAAGTATTGCACTACTTGGATGGATTCTTTATACAACTCGAATGCCTGTTCTAATGTGTTGGACTGAAGGTGAGGAGAGCAGCGAAAAGGAGAAATAGAGTCATGGAGGAGTGGGGAGGGCACTGGAGACACTAAGACATTAAGGTAAAATTCACTACACTACTCTGGACACTACAGACATCTGACATTCTTAGAGCCAGAAATACCTTGCAAACAAGCTCGCGTCTCCTCACCGAATGCCAAGAAACAGGGCAGAGACCGTTTCTGCCTCATTCTGAAAGTGAGCACTTCGCCCTCAGCAGCAAAATCCATCTGGAATTACCTCTGGATGCCAGCGCCATATGTAAATGCTACACATCATTTCAGCCCTGTGGGAGCCCGGAAACTATACGAATGAGGAAGAGGAAAGTAAGGTTCCATCTATTCATTTGGGGAATATCATGGTACGGGCAATTATTTAATTTGGCAATTTGAAATATGGCAGTAGAATATGACTGGCCTTCCCTCCTGGCTCATCTATTCTGCAGTGAGAATGAACGGGTCTGCCAGGATTGTTCCTAACAGCTAAAATAGAGCAGACGAGACCTACCCAACAGATGCTTACGCTTGCAAAAACATCTAGCTCACTCGGAGTTTAGATCATGGTTCCACTGAGGTCCCTGGCAGGGCTGGGACACTCTGGGGTGACCTGGTGCTGGATGCCAGCCTTATCACCTTGTGCTATCTGCGCCTCTGTCTTCTCCTCTTGGGACGTGCGATGCACAAAGCGTGGGGGAGATGTGAATAAAATTATCCATTTCCTGGTTTACAATGTCAGGGACAGCATAATACACTAACTGGAGTCATCATTTTCATCATTCTCCAGATTGGTCACTAGCTTTACCACAAGTTCTCCTAGTTATCATTAAATACAAGAGTAAACCACCCAGCCTGGCCCACTAAGTGATAAAGGTCCCCCATGGTGACAATGGAAATGCCAGGTTTTGAGTGCAGCCCACAGTCATCAAACATTTCTCTTTCCTAGAAGCCAAATAGGCTCCTACATCTGCTGCGCTGGGTAGTATCACTGGCAGGGTGAAGCACAGGACCCTATTCACTTGCACACAGAAATACAGGACCCTGGATCCTTCAATATGCATGGCATCAACATAGGAGAGAGAAGACCACCACTTTAGACCACGATGTGGGAGTTTGGTAAATATCCCTTGAAAGTGTACTCATTAACTCTGAAAAAGCTTAAAGTATCGATGGCCTAATGAATCCCAAGCAAATCCACCCAAAAGACACGTAGCAAAGGGCAGTGCGTGTACTAGAAAGACCAAGATCTTTGGGGTCGGAGATGACTTCAAATTCTCAGTCCAGCTTCCACCTCCATCCCTTACAAACTGTGTCTGTGGGCGGATTACTAAGCTCTTTAAGTCTTAGTTCTTCATAGGATTTTTGCGAGTGTTACGACTAAGGTGGCATATCCTGGTATATTCTGTAGAACTCTGGCCCAAAGGAATGACACACACACATACAAACACACACGCGCTCACACGCACATGTGCCATGGTCAAATAGGTTGCAGAAGCAACATTCTTCTTAAATATTCGAGATGTGCATGAGTACAGTAAAAGTACTAAAACATGGTGCAGTAAGCAAACCTGCTTAAGTATGCTTAGCTAGTGTTCTTTAAACTTGCTTTGCTAAAAGTAACTGTTAGCACCCGCAAAAGACACCTTTAAAAAATGGGGAGAAAATGAAAATAGAGTAGTTAGCATGATCAGGACCCACAATATATCTGAATACTGGCAGGGACCACCATATAATACATTATTTCCCTTTTCTGCCTACATCATCCTATGTACATAAATATGATAATACAAATAATAGCAATAATGTGACCATAACATCTTGGTGTTTGATCTCACAGCTAACACGTGACAAACCCAGGACTTCACCCAAGATCTACAGAATCCAAAGCCATCATACAATACTACCTCCCTGCCTCCGGTGGTCTGACGTGTCAACCCTGCTGCAGGAGTTGGGAGAGGCCGAGCTGGAGGAAAGCCATTATGTGCGCCATGAGAGGCCAGGTTCCTACCTGGTGCCGGGCTCCATCCTCCCCAACGCACTCCGTGCAGGCCTCCTGTGGGACACAGCTGCCCTCCAACAGGACACGGTGTGGGGGGCAGAAGCAGCCTTCAGAGGGATGCTCCCCACAGGAGGTTGTGTTGCCGTCACACTGCTGGGGACAGCCACGCTCACAGTGGTTATACACCAGGGACGGCGGGCACGCCATCGCTGCAGACAGAGGAGGAGGTCTCTGTCAGTGGCAGCCAGAGTAAAATGGAGGCACAGCTGACACAAGATGGTGGATCATGGGACAGATTTGCTAGAGCAGAGATGACAAGCTTTCCCATGTCATTCTCTCCATCTTCCACAGAAATAGAACCCTCAGCTGGGCACACAACCACCAGAATAAAGGCCATGTTTCCCAAACCCTTTGCAACTAAGCATGGTCACATAACTAAATTCTGGCCAATGAACTGGAAGAGGAAGTGTAATATCCTTTGACAGCCCTCCAGAGATCTTGTAAAAGACATGTCCTTTGTCCCCTTTCCCTCCTTCCCCAACTGCTGGTTGGAATGTTCATTTGATATCTAGAGGTCTACTTTAAACCATGTGGAAAGACTACATCCAAGTGAGGCCAGAATCAGCTAATCCCACCTTCCGCTGGTCATCCAGCCAACAGAGCATGTGGTCATCACTAGCTTTGTGAACCTGTGTGTCCTTATCAGGTTGTTGCATTCCTTTCTTTGGAACACAGATGTATTTGATGCTTTTTAAGTCATCTTAAAATTAAGTATTTAAGAATCCACAGTGAGGAAGACTTGCCTCGGGAGAGAAGCTACAAAGGGATTCGCTTCTCCCATTTGGACCCTGTTTGGCAACTCCCTCATATGCTCCTGGTGGTAAAGAAAGTTTCCAAGGATTTGAAGCACAGGGAGTTTTCTCTGTTTGCACAGTAAATAGCCCGGATGTACACAAAGAAATCAAGAGGCAAAGAAGGTACTGTGGGTAACTTCGAAACTGACATTTGCCCCCTTGATCTTCAGGCAGGTTAAAAGGAGGCAGCAGCATCCACGTGGACTCACAGAGTTGGAGCTCAAAAGAGTCCAAAGGCACTTAGCCCAGTGTTCTCATTCTACAGTGCAGAAACTCAGGGGCAGAAGGACTAAGAGAGCAGTCGGTCTCAGCCAACTGAGCTAATAATAGGATGCCCAAGTCCTGTAGCCTTAAGTTACAGCTGCTGAAACTCTGTGATAATGGCTCCAGCACACTTGTACATACTGGTGCCCCCTCAAAAAAAGTCAGCAGTTACCTGAGCATGGTGGAACACACGTGTAATCCCCATACTTTAAGAAGGTGAGGCAGGAGGATCACAAGCTCGAGCCCACCCTGAGCTTCTTAGCAAGACCCTGTCTCAAAATACAAAATTTTATTTAAAATTTTTGAAAGGGTGGGTGGCCTGAGAATGTAGCTCAGTGTGAAGGCCCTGGGTTCAATCCTCAGTATCACAAAAAAAGTCAGCAATTATTCACTGTAGAATGAGGTTACTCAAGGTCTTGTCACTCCAGTTGCCTTTGAAGGCAGGACCCAAATGTGATTCAGTTTGATATTCCCCACATTTTAAATAATAAATAAATGTCACCTCTAAGTAAAAAAGCTTACTTTAAGAGAGCAATATCCACACTAGCAATCCTGTAGAATTTATAATTGAGCAGTGTAATGGTTTAGAGCTAAAATGTCCCCCAAAAGTCTCATGTGTTCAGAGGTGGGGATTGGAAGGTGACTGGATCATGAGGGTGCTGTGCCCAGCAGTGGATTAATCCACTGGTGAGTTCATAGCTGAATGTGCTATTAGGAGGTGGGGCCTGGGCAAAAGAAGTGGGTCATTGCCTGTGTACCATAAGGGTGTATTGTTCCCAGCTCCTCCCTTCTATTTCTTTTTTTTTTTTTTTCCGTGGGTACCAGGGGTCGACCTCAGGACCTCGCGCGCCAGCAGGTGCCCATGCTGCTGAGCGATATCACCGGCCCTTTTTTCGTATGTAGGATCCAGGAGTCGAACTCGGGCCCTCGCACTTGCCGGGCAGGCACTTACGCCGCTGAGCCATCTCACCGGCCCCTCCCTTCTATTTCTACTTCCTAACTACCATGGATTGAGCAGCCTTCCTCCACCAGGCCCTTCCACCATGCTGTTTTTGCTTTGGAGCCAACCAACTGTGGACTGAACCCACTGAAACCATGAGCCCATAAACCTCTCCTCCTTTAAATTGTGGGTGTTGGATATTTTGTCTCAGCAATGGGAAAGTGACAAATACAAACAGATTCTTAGTAATCTAATGGCAAAATTCCACTCACACTTCAAAATCCTGCTCAGACACAGCCTACTCTGTGAGCTTTTGCTACAGCTTGGCAGAATTGCAAATTCAGTGTGACTGGTTACACAGTACTTTCCTGATGCCCATATACCTAATACATTAAATTTACATTTGTATAGAAATAGGTCATGCTTTGATTTACATAGAAATACATTCAAAGTATTTATATATCTACCATCTTATTTGGGCCTAACAGGAATCGTATGTTATAGGAAATATAGGGATTTTAATCTTCATTAAGCAGGTAAAAAATATGAGGTTGGATGAGCCCACAGTTAGTTGATCTGCAGGACTTTTGGAACACATATGGGGACTCACCACAGAACTCAGTTGTCCTCCAGTCAACACAAACACCATTGGTCCGACAGAGGTGGGCATAGGAGGCAATCACCTCACACACTCGCTCCTGGTGACAACCATCCTGCTGGCAGATGGCGTAAAATGTGGCCGGGGAAAGGACCTTGCGGCACTCAGAAAACACTGTTGAGAGGAGCACCTGGCAGTGGGAGCTGCCAGAGACAGGACACAGCTCCTCAGGAACGGGCTGGCACGTCTGCCCCGGCTGCTGCACAGCCCATTCCTGGATGAGCATTTTCCAGTCCGTGGTGACCGAGCCATTCCTCAGCACGAAGTCATTGGCCCCATTCTCATCACAGATCCCTAGAGACACAAGGAAAGGCTCAGCTGGCAGCAAGGTGCCGACCCACTGATGCCAAGACTTGGCTGCTCTTTGTCCCCACCCAGATCTGTATCTCGCTACTAGACCCAGAAACATAGCACCCAAGGCCCCTGAGACTCCACAGCAAGATTTACAAGTGGGGATAGGAAGAGGGGAGAGTGCACTCTTACCACAGAGACCATACGTCTTTGAACCAAAGGCCTTGGGGCTGAGCTGCAGTTGGAGCTCATTGTTTTGTGGGGTGAATGTGAAGATGTGGCCAAGATGGTTGAACGTGACCTCGTACATGATGGCGCCATAGACACTGACTTTCATGTTCCTGCCTATGTATGGGACGGGGACCAGTCTCCCATTCACTGCCACCTGTCCAAAGAAGAAAAAGCAGTCACTCCTAGAAACGAAGAGGCCTGGAACTTCACTCTTAGCTTCTTCCTGAAGTTCTGAGTGTCTGCAAATTCATCAGACTCAGCCACAGTCTTGGCCCCAAACCCTGATGCTTGTCAGCAGCTCTCCTAAAAATGAAGGGGCTTCGCAGAGCTCGACAGGAGAACAGATTGGTAGAAGACTGTACAGACAGCCGTGCACCTGGAGCCCAACAGCCCGGGGGTCACAGGGAACCCGGAATCCGTGTGACTTGAAAGGGAAGGGCGACCCCTTTAAGACAGGCTGGGAAAGTTGCCGTCCTGCCAGCTCATCGGGGAAAAGTCCCCAGGAGCATCTAACACGACTCCTTAGCTCTTTTCGTTTGCATGTGTGTCCCCCTAGAAACTCTTCCGAGGCCCCACCATGGATCATATCGAGCATATTTAAATGTACTCACATCCTGCAATGAATATAATTTTTGCTGTACAAATTTTGGAAGGGTTTTTTTATCACTTTGATTTTAATATTTTGGCTATGAGTTACTCATTTAATACATGACTAGCTACGGTTTTTTCAGCAATTATTGTTCATATTCAGGAATCCTTGCAAAGTGAGAAAATCTAGCCTACAAGTTGTTTTCACACAATGAAATATTTATGATTTCTAAATGAACAAGTAAAGAAGTTGGCATAATGTAACCTTTTGTCAACATTTAATCAAACATTTATTTATATCACTTTGGCAGTTTCCTTTTCAAACTTTGGAGCCATACATTTTGTTGAGGCCCTAAATATTTTCAGAGGCCCTGATTTAAGCCCTAAATATTTCCCTTTGGAAAGCTCACAGGCCTTAGGCACTGGGCTCATAATGCCTACCAGGAAGCAGCGCTGGTGCCAACCCCAATTCTCTACCAATGCCAGACACTGGCACTAAATTCATAATTTAATGCTATCTAAAATTGACTCACTCTTCCAAATCTGGGCCCAGAACAACAAGAAATCATGCCAAGACAAGGGAAAAGCAATAAATCCTTTAAAAGAACGTGGTGTTCGACAAGCCAGGCAGAAAGCTGTGTCCCTAACAGCAGGACCAGCTGAAACCAGCGGCCACCAGCTCCATGTGACTTGCCAGGGGACCCAGGGGAAGCACCTCTCACCTCCATGTCACTGTGGAGCTCAACCGAGAGGCCCTCATGCTTCACTTCAATGGACTTCATGCAGGTTGGTCCTGACCCAGAGCTGCAGGCACCATTGTGCAGAATCACCTCCAGGTCTTGCTCTTTGTTTTGAAATAAGACATAGGAACAGTTGCCAGTCAGCTTGAAGTTCTTCCCATCGAAGGTCACGATGTGCCGAGTGGAGCTGCCCATGCACACACCTGGGTGGGGAACAGCAGAGAGTGGATGTGACATTATCCAAAACTCCATCCTGCAACATGCAGAGGGACAGTGTGACCAACCTGTACCAAGACCAATACGGCTTGGCCTGCACAGGCCCCTGGAGGTCCTAGTGCCTAATTTCTTCCTTTTTTACAGATTAGAAACCCAAGGCTGTGAGGTAGAGAGGGGTAAGTAATTAACACATGGCCATTAACTATTTTCCTGGAGAAGGTTTAGAAGGATAACTATTCCATAAAAACGTGGCAAGTTGTAGAACCACACTTCCAAAAAACGTACATGTGCAGTGTGAATGATCCACTCTGTAGGGATGCTTTGGCCCAGGAAACGAAGTTAAATTCCAGGGGTGTTACGACTTGTGGAAATCGTGAGGGGCTAAGCAAGTTATGAACTCGTGATCTCATTGTGAAAAACTCACCTAACGACACTTGTGTCCATTCAGCGGCCAAGTGACTAAGTGTGAGAGGTTGTGTTGACTTAATCTCTTAAGAGATTGCACAAGAGAAATATTTCCTGTGCCAAAACGAAAAGTTGGGTCTCAGAGCTCCCTCATTTGACTATTATTCATTCACGTGATCAGCAAAGTCTTAAGGTTCCTCTGAAAGCACCACTCATGAATAATAATCATTTTGTAGCTACATAAGATGATTAGGTAAAATTTCCCACTTTGAAAGTACCACTGCCACTTATTATAACTTGAAAGCTAATCTTGGACCTCTGTGAAGTTGGAGATGAGCTTTCCAGAGAAACCACAATGACATCTACAGTGACAGGAAAACAAAAGCCCAAGAAGCAAGCAGCAGACTCAGTGGGGCAGAGAGGGCACACTAATGTCCTTCCCTCATAGCCAGGCCTGGGCCACCTCCAACCAAAATGGTGACTGTGGAGGTAGTGCAGCCACTCACAGAACACAGGTATGGATGCACCATTTCTCACAGCTCAGTGGCCTCCCCAGAAGTTCCTCCATTCCAAAGCCCCCAGTTCTTTGAGCATTTTGATCATTTCTAAGTGACAGAACAGGCCTGCTGGCATCTGTGCTGCACATGACCCCATCTATGGTTGGGATAAGTGTCTCCCAAAGACCGTGTATTGAAAGCTTGGTCCTGGGTCTGTGTTGCTATTGAGAGGTAGTGGAACTTTTAAAAGGTGGGGCCTAGTGGGAGGAAATAGATCACTCAGTGTGTGGCCTTGAGGGGATACTGAGACACTGGCCATGAAGCAAACAGCCTCTTCCGCCATGCACTCCAGCCATGATATTCTGTTTTGCCACAGGCCCAAATCAATAGGACCAACCAACTATGGAGTGAAATCTGTGAACGAAAATCCTCTTTTTAATCTGATTATCTCAGGCATTTTGTTAGAGACATGTGACTAACACAATCCTCAATACTTCAGCTGTTAATATTTTCAAGTCAATGAATGAGCCAGCCCCAACTCCTATGAGAATGCAATCAATTGCAAGCCAAAGAAATGGTTTTAGCTTGCACTGAGCAAGCTAATGAAAATGGTTCTGCCCACCATCAGGTCAAATGTGAGCATGGAATGTATACTTCACGGCCATAGAAGCTCAGATTTGAATTCTGTTCTATCATTTGCTTGCCCTCTGAACTTGGATAAATTACTAAACTTTGAGGACCTTCTCCTAGCTCTTCTGCATAATGGGATTATAATAGCTACCTTTTGGGATTATTATGAGAATTAGCTGTTATAAAGAGTAAATGCCTACTTACCATGTATTACATGCATATGTATGTTTAATACAGAGATCCATAAATCTTAAGAATAAACCAAAGCCACAAAGGACATTTAATAGTTTAATAGTTAATAGTAACAAAATGTCTGTGTTTCAAGTGTATTAGAACCTGAGTTTCCTTCATGTCTGTAATACCAAGTTACCTCCCAACAAACCATCTTATTATACTCTAGTTTATTGTTCAGTTTTAATGAGCTGTGTATGTATTAACACATTCCCATGTTCAAGACATGGAAAATATCAACTGAATTTTAAAATTTAAATTTTAAATTTTGTACAATTTTAAAATTTATACACAAGAATCATATAAGAAAATATTACCACAGAGTAAAGTATGCCACTCATAAATATCTCCAGATATCATTTTATCTTATCTCTCTCCTTTTCTTCAACATCTTCCTGCTCATTATCTTTCTAAATGACAATAGAAATATCTGTGACAGAATATTATATCAAAACTTCTGGCTGAGTGTCAAAATGTGATGGATACCAGACACTGAAGAGAACTGAGAGGCCACCATTCAAATATTTAAAAAACAGGGGGCTGGTGAGATGGCTCAGCGGCATAAGTGCCTGCCTGGCAAGCGCAAGGTCCTGAGTTCAACTCCCGGTACCCACGTATGAAAAAAGGGCCAGTGATATCGCTCGGCGGCACGGGCACCTGCTGGTGCGCAAGGTCCTGAGTTCGACCCCCGGTACCCACAAAAAAAAAAAAAAATTTAAAAAACATCCAGGAGCTGGGGATGCAGCTCAGTCTACCTCTTGCCTAGGCTGCTTGAAGCTCTGGGTTGATGCCCCAGCACTAGAAGGAAAAAGAAAGAAAGACATCAAGAGCCAAAGACAAGAACAACTGTTTAGGTCAACATCTCTCAACACATCCTCCAAACACAACCCAGAAAAATAAGAACAAATTAAACTATGGTGCAAAAAGCATGCCTTCTGCTGAACCAGAAAACAGAATACCCAAACTTTAAAATAACTACAAATAAAATATAAAGAGAAAAAAATGCTAACTCCCAGGAAGCAATCGCTTCTTCTTTACCCACATTTGTCCTGAGCAAGGGCACAGAGTTATAAGTCCACAAAAAAAAACTGTAAGGAGAAGAGAAGAGGGGAGGAAGCCTAGAATTTCTCTAAAACTATAATCAAAGAGGTAACAGTTATCTAAGTATAAAAAATGTTTTTAAAGTGACTTCTGCACAGCAAAGGAAACAATCAACAAAGTGAAGAGACAGACTACAGAATGGGAGAAAATCTTTGCCAGCTACTCTTTCACAGAGGATTAATATCTAGAATTCATAAAAAAACAGAACACCAAAGAAACCAATCGGTAAATGGGCAAATGAATCAAATAGACACTTCTCAAAAGAAGAAGTCAAAATGGACAAGTATATGAAAAAATGTTCACCATCTTTAGTGGTATGGCTTGTATCTGGTTGTCCCCCGTGAGCCTCATGCGGTCATAGGCGGGGCTTTTGGGAGGGGCTGGATCTAGGCTTTGTGCTGTCTGTCAACAACATGATGCCAGGATTGATTCAAGGTGCAATGCTGGAATTAAGGTGTGAGTGCTACGGCAGGTAACCTGGGTAAGATATAGGGACAGAAAGAGCTGTGGCCGGGGCTTTTGTCACTTGATGCTTGCTTACTTGCACCTTCCTACCTTTTGCTTGCTGTCTGCCATGAACTGTTTCTCTTCTGTGATGTCCCCCTGCCTTGGAGCCAGCTGACTATGGACTGAAACCTCTACAAATTGTGAACTACAATAAATCTTTCCTCCTTTAACTTTGGGTGTCAGGGATTTTGTCTCAGCAGTGAGAAAAGTAGCTGAGAAATTTAGCCATTTGAGAAATGCAAATCAAAACAACAAAAATTTCCACTCACCCCAGTCAGAACAGCTATAGTCAAGAATACAAAAACAAAACAAAACAAAAACAATAAATGCTGTTGAGAAAGTAGGGGGGAAAGGAACACTTCTACACTGTTGATGGGAATGTAAATTAGTATGACCACTATAAAAATCAGTACAGACGTTCCTCAAAAAGACTAAAAGTAGAGATACTATTTGATCCAACTATATCACTCCTGGGTATATTCCCAAAAGAAATTAAAGACAGCATACTACAAGGATACTTTAAAGATAACTGTATATGTTATGATACATTATATCCTTCTGTACAGAGATTGCTGTTTTATACACAGTACAATTTTGATTCAATAAATAAATCAATAAAAAAAGATACTTGTTTATCTATATTTATTGCTGCACAGTTCAAAGCAGTTAAGGAGTGGAAACAGTTTCAATGCCTATTAACAGATGAATGGATAAAAAACATGGTATATATACACAGTGGAGTATTATTCAGCCATAAAAAAGAACAGTCATGTCATTTGCTGGAAAATGGATGGAGCTGGAGATCATTATGTTAAGCAAATAAACCAGAGAGAGAAAGTTAAATATTGTGTTTTCTCTTACATGAGGAATAGAAAGAGAAGAGAAGGAAAAGGAGGAAGAGGAAGAGAAGAAGGAGAGGAAGAAGTAGTGGTGGCAGAAAAGTAGAAGGCAGACCATTAGAGATGAGGAAGGGGGTGGGGGTTGGAGGAAAGAAAGGGAGAAGGGAATAATGGGTGAGGGAAAATGATCAAAGAATACTATACACCTAGACCAAAATGACAAGAGGAAACTCATTATCCTGCATAAGCACTAATTAAAAAAATATAGAGGAAATCAAGAAACTAAAAACAATGGGAGAAAACTAGAATAATCGTAAGTTCAAACATATAACATATATAAATTATTTTAGAAAATGTAAGAGCTTAACTGCTAAATTTATATTTAATTAAAGAATCAAAACAAGAAAAAAACAGATTATCAGTGATTATTACCATGCATTTTTTTAAACAAAATCACATGTAACTTCTGGAAATAAAAATATAATAGTTGAAATAAAAACTGCCTGGATATTACAGGAAGAATGAAAAACTTCTAAGATGACAAGATATTTCTGAAGTAAACTGTTACGAAGAATATGAATATGAACAAGGTAGATTTTGCAGGAGAATTCACCTAAGTACTCAACGCCTAAGAGTATAGTTCAATAAACAATGCTTGCAGCTATGTAAAAACATCCATGTATTTGTACAAGGATTGCTACTTATTAAACAAGACCAGAAACACAAAAAGATAACCTCACCCAGTGTCTCTTCTGATTCAACAGAATTCTCACTGTATATAGCCATTTTACTCCCCACATTATTTTTTTTTTTTTGGTGGGTATCGGGGGTCGAACTCAGGACCTCGCGCGCCAGCAGGTGCCCGTGCCACTGAGCGATATCACCGGCCCTTTTTTCATATGTGGGTACCGGGAGTTGAACTCAGGACCTTGCACTTGCCAGGCAGGCCCTTATGCCACTGAGCTATCTCACCGGCCCACCCCACATTCTTTTAATTTCCATTTCTACCCAAAAATTAGACAAAAAAAATACTGTTACTTTAAATTAGATGTTAACCACATGAAAATGATGTTGAACAAAATAAACATAACAAGAAAAAAATATATTTTTAAAGTACCCTCAGAGGTCAGAGCAGATGCCTTAAATACACAAAATTAAACAATCTGGAAAGTGTACCTTCTGGGGCAGGGAGCAGAAAGAAGTGGAGGGGCTCGGTGGGGGTGACTCAGAAGTAAAGCATTGCTTCTCCAGCACGTGTGAGGCCCTAGGTTCATTCCTAGCACCCCCAAAAACAGGAATGGAGAAGCAATTGGCAATCGAGTGATGAGATGAAAAAGAAACAAAAAGGAGAGAATTTAGGGCCCAGAAAGACAGAAGAAATCAGAGGACGTAAGATTCTCCACGCACGCATGCTCACACACACACACCCCACTGAGGAAACGACTTTTCTAGGATGATACAAGAGAGTTAGAAACCTTGTAAAGGCCAGAAAAGTAAAAGAATAAAAAGTTTATGAGAACACCTATAAAAGTTACTTTAGAAATCAGAAAATGAGAGTAAATACCCCTTGCAGAAGGGAAATTCCACAAAAAAGAAAAAAAATGACCCAGAAGAAAACTATAAGACAACATTCAAATCAATTTAAACATATTCAAATGTTTCCAAAAATGAAAACCACATTGAATCAGAATGTCAAAAACTAAGAAAATAAATGGACAAAAATAGGAATAAATTTAAATAGAGTTGATTGAATTCAGGAGGGAAAAAATGAAAGAAAGGGATAAAACCCACTCAGAAATGAAGATCAAATTGTAAGAACCCAAGGGAGAATATACTAAAATTAAAATGTAATAAAAAGCATTGAAAAAAAAAAAGCAAGAAATCAATGAGGAGAATGAAAATGAGCTAAAGGAAAAAGTAAAAAGGTCAGAACAAAAGTAAATATAGGAAAAAAAAAAAAAAAAGTAAATATAGGACCTGCAAAAAGCGGAGTCCTTTAAAAAGAAAAACAAAACAATGAAACAAATATTTAAAGACTATGACCTATTAAAAGATCCTGTAAACCAAAGAACCAAATCTTATACAGGAAGCATCTGACCAATGTCCGGAAAAATTAACCCAAAACAGTCAACTCTGAGACATATTAAAGTAAAATTGTTGGAATTCAACGATTAAGAATTCAGGGCTGGTGAGATGGCTCAGTGGCGTAAGTGCCCATCTGGCAAGCACGAGGGCCCGAGTTCGATTTCCGCAACCCACATATGAAAAAAGGGCTGGTGATATCGCTCAGCGGCACGGGCGCCTGCTTGTGCGCAAGGTCCTGAGGTCGACCCCCGGTACCCACAAAAAAAAAAAAAAAAGATAAAGAATTCATCTAAGCAAAAAGATCAAATAGTTCACAAAGACAAAACAATTAGCTTAGTATCAGAATTCTCAAAAATAACATACAAAGCTAGGCAACAATAGGGTAGAATTTTCCAGAAATTCAGTGAAAGAGTAAATCAAGAATTTTGTATCTAGCGAAGATACTCTTCAACCATCAAGGCTATAGAAAAACTGTTTTAAATGTGCAAGAATTTATGGAATTATGGGCCCTAAGCCCTTCTTGAAAAATTTACTAGGAGCCAAGTTTCCTCCAACTAAAAGATGACTATGTTATCCAAATGCTATCCAAATAACTGCAAGCATTTTTATTTACATAATCACCAATCTAGAACTAAAATAAAGGAAGAATGGGAAACATACAAATATTATATGCTTTGAAAATTTAGCAATTATACAAATACAAAATAGAAAGCAAGGAAGGATGAGAAAAGTAAAATAATCATTATTGTACAGGCAACAGGTAGTAGGGGGTGTTATTCAAAACTGACAATCTGGGCTGGTGAAATGGCTCAGCGGCATAAGTGCCTGCCTGGCAAGCACAAGGTCCTGAGTTGGACTCCCAGTACCCACATACGAAAAAAGGGCCGGTGATATTGATCAGCGGCACAGGCGCCTGCTGGCGCGCAAGGTCCTGAGTTCAACGCCCGGTACCCACCAAAAAAAAACTGACAATCTAATTAATGCATGAGAAAATAAGAGCCTGAGGACATTTTAAAAGAGATAAATATAAAGATAGCAACAGGAATAAAAACACAAACTTTCCTAAGGAAAAAAAGAAAAACTTAAAAATTTCAAAGTAAAGAATAATATGTGCCACTATAGAAAGGAATGAAATAAAATATAACAAAAATTACAAAAAATAAAGATACCAAGATCAAACATAACATAGCAACAATTATAATAAGCTTAACTAGTCTACTAAAACAGCGAGTTTTCCAATTTGGCTCAAAAGCAAGATTCAACTAAATGCTGAGACATACTGTACCTAAAATTCAGAAAGACTAAAGTAAAAAATATCAGGCAATAAGCAAATGAGGATAAAGACTGGATATCAGACAAAGCAAAATTCTAGCAAACAAAACATATTCAAACATGACTAACCAGAGTATTTCTGAACACTAGAATTAACAATGAAAATATAACAATTGTAGATATCTATGCACTGGCCAACACTGCAAATATCTTCATGAGGCAAAAACTACAGGAGATGCAGATAGACAAACTAATAATAGGAGAATCTTACACACCACTCTCAGATAAAGTGGATAAAAAATAAGCAAGCATATAGAAGATTTAGACAACAAAAATCAGAAAAAATAGCTCTAATTATGGAGAGAGAGATCAAACTCTATACCCTGGTAATACAGAATACACCTTCAAAAACTCAATCATGTAGTAGATCACAAATAAAATAACAGTAACTTGGATGTTTTAATATGTATTATATAAAACTTGAGTAAAAGGGAAAATATAAACTAATATTACAGAATCTACAAGAATTATAATGAAGATATATATCTGACTCATTGGGATACATTTAAAGTGATCATAGGAAATTCACAGCACTAAACACTTTTTTCAATAAAAATGAAAGAAAAATTTAAATTCCCAATTCCAACAAAATAGAAAAGCACACAAAGAGTACAGTAAGCCAAAAGAAAGTTCAAAAAATAAAATAAGAGGAAAAAAAAAAAAAAAAAAAAAAAAAAAAAAAAAAACAAGGGAAAAAAAAAAAAAAAAAAAAAAAAAAAATAAGAGGGCCGGTGAGATGGCTCAGAGGCGTACGCGCCTGCCTGGCAAGCGCGAGGGCACAAGTTTGACTCCCGGAACTCACATATCAAAAAAAAAGGGCCGGTGATATCGCTCAGTGGCACGGGCACCTGCTGGCACGCGAGGTCCTGAGGTCAACCCCTGGTACCAAAAAAAAAAAAGAAAAAAGAGAAAGAATAAAATAAGATAAAAGGAGAAAATAGAGAATAAAAAAGTAAACAAATTAAATTTCTGATTTTTAAAAAAATCACAATGATAAACCATGAGTTAATCAAAAAAGAATGCATGGGTATATAAATTAAGAAATGGCAAAACTTGCCATTGAAATGGAATTTTAAAAATACTACAAAAGACTATTTGAAGACCTTTATGCAAAAACTTTGAAAATACACATGAAATGGATACATTTCTAGGAAAATAGAGATTACCAAATTAACGCCATTAGATAAAAAGAAAGTATTTAAGCATACCAATTTCTTTGAAAAAACTTAGGGAAAATTAGCAAGAATTAGAGTTATACCCACCAAAAAAAAAAGAAGCCCACACAGTTGTATAAGAATATCTCACCAAAATTTCAAAGATTTGATAGTCTCAATACTCCATAAACTGTACCAGAGTATCGAAAATGGGAGAAACCTTCTTAAAGCTTTTTATGAATCAAGGTTTAACATTAACATCTAAAGTAAATAAAAACAGTGCCAAAAACAAAAGCCTACAGGTGGGAGTCAGAGGGAAGACGGTGGAGTAGGAAGCACCAGAATTCTCTCTACCTAGACAACAATTGCCAGGCAGAATCTGTTTGATGTAGTAAATCAACAGAAACTATCCCTGAGAAAGACCAGATGGTAGACTTACTAAACAAAGATTTTAAACAACTGTCTTAAAGATGATCAAAGAACTAAACAATCTAGACCAATCAAGAAAATTGTTTGACCAAAATAAAAATATCAATTAAAAGACAAGAAAATATAAAAAGGAACAAAAAGAAATGTTGAAAATTATGGGAACTTAAGTTTATAACTTAACTTCCTGTTTTCTCACGACCTCAGAGGCTAATACATTATAGAAAACAATTACCAGTCTATTTGGGGGGCCCATAGTGAATAAAGATATAATTTTGTAGCATCAGTAAGTGAAAGAGCATGCACATGGAGCTGAGGAGCAGAGATTTTTATGTTACCAAAGTTACTGGCACAAATTCAAAGCAGAGTGCTATAAATTTAGGATGCTAAATGTAATCCCCACAGTAACCACAAAAATAACCAAAGAATATACACCAAAAAAAAAATTAAAAGGGGATTTAAATACTTTACCTCAAAAAAGCAGCTGAACATAAAAGAAAACATGATGAACCTTGAAGACGTTATGCTAAGTGAAATAAACCAGCCACAGTGGGCTTAAAAATACTGTATGATTTCATTCAGAGAAGTATTTAGTCAAATTCGTAGAGGCAGAAAATATCATAGTGGTTTCCAGAGGCCCAAGTGAGGGGGAAAAGTGAGTGATTGTTTGATGGATATAATTTGGCTTTTGCAAGATAATAGTTCTGGAGGTGGGTGGTGGCAATAGGTGCACGACAATGTGAATTTATTTACTATCACTAGACTGTTCACTTAAAATGGTTATAATAGTAAACTTTATGTTATATATATTTTACTTTAAGTTTGAAGAAATAATTTAAAATCTACAGATCAATATCACTTATGAATATCAAAGCCAATGTAGTAAATAAAATATTACCAAAGAGAATTCAACACCATGTTAAGAAAATAATACACCATAGTCATTCCACTAAGGTTAAAAAAAAATGTAAGATTATTTACAATCTCCATTACTACTCAACATTGCATTAAAAAATTAATGCAGTTATACAAGAAGAATTAATTGGAGGCACAAGAGTAGATTAAAAATCTAAAACAGTCGTATTTTCAGATTATAAACATCATGCCTAGAAATCTCTAGAGTATCTTAATAAAAAGAGAATTCAATAAGGTAATATGAAATTGAGATACAGAAATCAATACC
This sequence comes from Erethizon dorsatum, assembly GCA_028451465.1. NCBI lineage: Eukaryota > Metazoa > Chordata > Mammalia > Rodentia > Erethizontidae > Erethizon > Erethizon dorsatum. The sequence continues at coordinate 30,290,755 of CM051831.1, forward strand.
ATTCATATACACAAATAATAATCACTAAAATACCACAAAGAAATGGAGAAAACAGTTATCATAGCAAAAAAAGTTTAAATCCTTGAAATAAACAGAATAAGAAATATGCAAAGCCCATATAAGGAGATTTTAAAACACTCCTAAAAGACAGATAAGTCAGCCTGAAAAGTGGACAGAAATATTTGTTCTTGAATAAGATGATTCAATGTCATAATGATGCCAGTTCTCCCAAAGTTAATCTATAAGTATAATCAATCCCAATAAAAATATAGACTTTTCATGGAGCTCAGCACATTGATACTAAAGTTTTTATCAGGGGGGGAAAAAAACATGAAGAAATAGCCAAGAAAATGCTGTAGAAGAAAACTATGTGTAGGTTCTAGTCCTGTCAGACATTGAAACATAAATAAACCTCTGTAACGAAGACAGTACAATACTGGCACATGAATACCTAATGACAAGCAGAATCAGATTTAAAAATTCCAAAAATAAACACATACAAAGGTGAAAATTTAATACGTGATGAAGGTTTTTCCAAAAGATTAGGGCAAATTTTGACAACCCAGTAAATGATACTAGGTAGCTATTATTAAACGGTAAAATCCCATACAAATGAAAACTATATGAATTAATGGGCATCTAAATGTAAAGATGAAATTACACATATACTAAAGGAAGTTCTAACTGAATTTCTCTTTAACCTTGCAGTAGGAAAAGGCTTTCTGTGAGTCAAACTCAAGAGTCAGTAAAAGGAAAAAAGTTGATTAAAAATTGACTACTTGAAAATAAGGAAGGGCTGGTGAGATGGCTCAGCGGCTTAAGCGCCTGCCTGGCAAGCGCGAGGGCCCGAGTTCGACTCCCAGAACCCACATACGAAAAAGGGGCCGGTGATATCGCTCAGCAGCACGGGTGCCTGCTGGCGCACGAGGTCTTGAGGTCGACCCCCTGGTACCCACAAAAAAAAAAAAAAAGAAAATAAGGAAAACTTGTATGACAAAAATCATCAAAACAGAGCCAAGACAATGGGTACAAATGGAGATAGTATTTGCAATCTGTATATTACAGATAATGGGCTAGCAGCACCAATGTTTTTAAATAGAAAGTAAAGATTAAAACACAATGGAGGGCTGGTGAGATGGTTCAGCGGCATAAGTGCCTGCCAGGCAAGCGCAAGGTCCTGAGGTTGACTCCCGGGACCCACATTAAAAAAAAAAAAAAAAAAAAAACACAATGGAAAGAAGAGATAATGGATCACTCTGGAGCAGGAAATAGATATCCAGCTTCAAGAAGCCTAAAAGTACTCCAACTAGCATGAATGTAGAAGAGTTCACACCAAGATACATTGTGTCAAATTGCCAAATTCAAAGATAAAGAGAGAATCTCGAAAGCAGCAAGAGCAGAACATGTGCAAGGGAGGCAGCATGAGACTATTAGCAGACTCCTCAGCAGAACCCTTGCAAGCCAGAAGGGAGTAGCATGATACATGAAAGTGCTACAGGAAAACAACTTCAATCACGTAGACGGTATCTGGCAAAACTGAGCTTTGAAAGTGAAGGAGAAACAAAAACTTTGTCGGATAAACCCTGGAGGAGTTCACCCCCACTATCCCTACCTTATAAGAAGTGCTAAATGGAGTCTTTCATGTTTAAATGAAAGATTCGAGGCAGCAACACAAAAGTATATAAGTCTAAGGCTACTGGTAAAGAAATACAAGTACACAGAGAAGTCCAGAGCACTGAGCACTGTAACGGTGGTACAGCCGTAACCTGAACCATAATTCAAACTGTAACTTCGAATTTCGGTATAAAATTTCAAAGATAAAAGTATTTTTAAAAACTCAAAAATAAGTTCATGAACTAAAATAAATCTCTTCTCCTTAAAAAAAAATCATTTCATGAATACACAATATAAAAAAGAAAAAATGTGATCTGTAACATCCCTAACAGAGTTGGGGATAAGAAGTGAAAGAGAATTTTTGTGTACAAGATATCCAGCTTCAAGAAGCTGAATCAACTTTTGTTTGTATACAATTGAAGTTAACTTTTTATCAGATTAAAATAGATTGTTTTAACTATAGAAGCTGATACCAAAAAAATGGGAAAGAAATCAAAGCATGTTGCTACAGGAAAAAAAAATATACCAATGAAATAGAAAGGCAGCAAGAGAAGAGAGGAAGGGGGTTAAAAAAAAACTACAAGACAGCAAAAAGTAACAAAACAGCACTGGAAAGTCATTTGCTGTCAGTAATTACTATAAATGGAGATGGAATAAGCTCTCCAATCAAAAGATATAGAGTGACTGAATAAAATTTTAAAAGAACAAGGTCCTGCTATGCGCTGCTCCTCCAGGCTCACTTTAAATTTAAAGACACTCATAAGCTGAAAGTGAAAATATGGAAAAAGATGATTCCATGCCAGAGAAAACCAAAAGACAGCAGGATATCCATATTATATCAGACAAGTGTACACTGTTAGTCAAAAATGATCACAAGAGGAAAGAACATTATATAATCGACAATTCACCAAGAAGATGCAACAATTATATATGCACACATCTCAGCAACCGAACACTGACAGAATTAAAGGTGGAAGTAATCAACAACATAGAAATGGTAAGAGATTTCAGTGCCTCGCTTTCAAATAATGGACAGAACATCAAGATAGAAGATCAATAAGGAAAGAGGACTTGAACAGAACTATAGACCAGAGATGGCAAAACTTCTAGAGCTTTCTAGTGACACAAACAGCCCACTGCAGCACGCGCGCCATAGGTTCACCACCACGGCTACAGACCAAGTGGGCTAGCGGCATATACGGAACTCACCCAACAGCAGCAGGGTAGGGGTCTTCTCAGACACACAGAGAACATTCTCTGGAGGAGATCGCATGCTGACTCAAAGACAAGAATGACAAATTTAAGACAGAAGTCATACCAAGTACCTTTCCTGGCCACAACAAAATAAAAGTTGATAATAGAAAGGAATTTTGGAAGATTCACAAATACATGGAAATTAAACAACACACTTGCACAACAAATGAGTCAAAGTAGAAATTAGAAATGTTTCTGAGATAAATGAAAATTTTAAAACATAACATAGCAAAACTTATGGGATACAACAAAGGCAGTAATAAGAGGAAAGTTTGTACCAGTAAATGCCTATGTTTAAAAAGAACAAGAATCTCAAACAATATACCTTTACAAATTAAGGAACTAGAAAAAGAAAAACAAACTAAGGCCAAAGTTAGTAGAAAGAAGGAAACAATAAATTTTTGAGTAGAAGTATATGAAACATGGAATAGAAAAATAATTATAAAATTCAACAAAACTAAGAGTTGCTTTTACAAGAGTTAGACAAAATTGATGAACCTTTAGCCAGACTAAAAGAAAACTTAGAAAAATAGAATCATAAATGAAAGAGGCAGCTATAGCACAGAAATAAAATGAATTATAAGAGACTACATGAACAATTGTATACCAACGAATTGGATAACCTAAAGAAATGAAAAAATGTTTGAAACGTACAACTTATCAAGACTGAATGATGACGAAATACAAAATCTGAACAGACTTACAACTAGTGAGAAGATTAAATTAGTAATCAAAACCTCCCAACAAAGAAAATCCCAGATGGTATCACTGGAAAATTCTATCAAATTTAAAGAATCTGTGCCAATCCTTCTCTAACTTTTCCAAAAAAAAAATTAAAGGAGGGAATAGTTCCAAACCTATTTTATGAAGCCAGAATTATGCTGATATCCAAATCAGACAAAGGCATTCTATGGAAAAGAAACTACAGACAAATATTCCTGATGAGGATAGATGCAGATATCCACAACAAACTATTAGCAAACTGAATTCGCCTGCACAGTGAAAGGATCATACACCATGTCCAACTAGAATTTATCCCTGGGATGCAAGGACTGTTCAGCATTCAAAAAGCAATCAATGTGTTACACCATACTAATAGGAACAAGGAGTAACAAATCACACGATCATCTCCATAGATGTAGAAAAGGCATTTGTCAGAATTTAATACGATTTCAAGATTAAAATATTCAGCAAACTAAAAAGAGAAGGGAATTACCTCAACAAAATAAAGGTTATGTGTGAAATGTCTGCAACTAGCATATCTATGGTGAATTAATGGTGGAAAACTAAAAGCTTTTCCTCAAAGATCAGAAACAAAGCAAGGATATCCACTCTCACCATTTCCATACATTCAACATAGTAGTGGAAACCCTACCTCAAGCTATGAGGTAAGAAAAACAGTCCAAACCATAAAAGAAGCAGTAAGATGATGTCTGTTAACAGATGACATAATTTAGATGTAGAAAGCTCTAGATATCACACACACACACACACACACATACACATCCTGTTAGAAGTAATGAAAAAATTCAGTGAAGTTGCAGGATACAAAATCAACATACAAAAATCAGTTGTATTTCCATAAAGCTAACAACCTATCCACATGCCAAAGAATGAAATGAAACCCTTATGTCATATATCAAAATCAACTCAAAATCAAACTTAAACATAAGACTTGAAACTATAAAACTTCTAAAAGACAACATAGGGGGAAATCTTCATAACCTTGGTATTGGTGATGATTCTTGGACATGACACCAAAAAAAGAGACAACAAAAGCAAAAAATAAGCACATGGGACTTCATAAAATTAAGAGACTTTTGCACTGCAAAATGAACAATTACCAGAATGAAAAGGTAACCTATGGAATTGAAGGAAGTATTTGCAAACTGTCGTACTTTTCTTATCATTGAAACACAACACCTGCAACTTAGAAGAGGTTTATTTGGGCTCATGGAGATTTCAGTCCATAGTCAGCCAGCTCCAAGACAGGACTGGAGAAGGCCCTGGGTGGAAGACAGCGGCTCATGTCGTGGTGGCCAGGAAGCAGAGAGAAAAGAAGGTGCTGGGAAGGGAGATACACCCTTGTAGGTCACAGCCCTGTGACCTGCCTCTAACCAGTCTCCACCTCCTAACGGCATGTCGGCTGTGGCCCCCATAATCCAATCACCTCCCACAAGGACGTGAGGCCTTGGGGGGATATTCCACATATAAGTACAACATTAACCTGTATTTGATAAGGAGTTGGTACACAAAATACACAAGAATTCCTTTGACTCAATAGCAAAACACACACACCCACTAACCTGATTTTAAAAGTTTTTTTAAAAATTTGAATAGATATTTCTCCAAAGAAGATACACAAAGAACCAACTGGTATATGGAAAAATATCCAACATTACTGATCACCAAGGAAATACAAATAAGAAACACAATGAGGTATAACTTCATACATGTTAGGGTGGCCATTTAAAAAAAAAATAGAAAGAACAAGTGTTAGAGAGAATGTGAAGAAACCGGAACCATTGTGCAGGGTTGGTGGGAATACAAAATCATGTAGCCACGTGAAAAACTGTCAAGGTTCTCAATATATTAAAAATAGTGCTACCATATAATCCAGCAATTATACTTCTGGGTATTCATCCAACAGCATTCAATTCAGGATCTCAGTTAGACATCTTACATTTCCATGTTCATTACAGCATTATTCATAATGCCAACAGAGCCAAGTGGGTGTCACATGCCTGTAATCCCAGCACTTCAGAGGCTGAGACAGGAGAGCCAAGAATTCAAAGTCAACCTGGGCCACATAGTGGGTTCAAGTCCAGCCTGTACTACATAGCAAGACCTTGTCTCAATAAAACAAGGGGCCAGTGAGATAGCTCAGTGGCATAAGCACCTGCCCGGCAAGTGCAACGTCCTGAGTTTGACTCCTGGAACCCACATAAAAGAAAAAAAGGGCCGGTGATGTCGCTCAACAGCACAAGCGCCTGCTGGCGAGTGCAAGGTCCTGAGGTCGACTCCCAGTACCTACATAAAAAAAAATTAAAAATTTAAAAAAAATTTTTTTTAAATGCCAACAGATAAAAACCAACTTGAGCACCAAAAGACAAATAGATAAAGGAACGTGATGTATATATACACCATAGTTGTTAAGGTTGAGATAAAAATGTCCCCCAAAAGCCTCACACATTTGGAAAGTGACTGGATCATGGTGGCAGCGCATCTATCTGTGAATTCATCTGTTAATGAGCTCAGTAGCTGAATGTGCTATTAGGAGGTGGGGTGTGGTTGGAGCTTGGTCACTGTGGGGGTCACCAGGAACAGTGGATTCTTGTCCTTGGCTCCTCCCTTCTCTCTCACGAGTTGAGCAGCTGTTCCTCCACCAGGCCCCTCTGCCATCCTGTGTCTGCCTTGGAGGGGGCAGACCATGGACTGAAGCCATGAGCCACAACAAACCTTTTTAAGTTCTGGGTTTTGCGTTATTTTATCAGTGACAGGAAAGTGACTAAGACAGTGGTGTATTATTCAGGCTTTCGAAAGAAGATAATTCTTCTTTCGTTTGCTACGACATGGATGAACTTTGAGGACATTGTGCAAAGGGAAGTAAGCCAGTTGTGGAAGAATAATAGTTGCATGAATCCACTCACACAGGTATCTAAAACAGCCAAATGCACTGAAGCAAAGAGCAGAGCAGCACTCTCAGAAACTGCTCCATGGCAGAGTCACAGTTATGCAAGACAAAAGGGTTCCAGAGATTTGCTTGCACAGCAATGTGCAACAGCTACCAATGCTGTACTGCACACTCAGATTTACTGGGAGTAAATTCCCTGCTACACATTGTACCTAAGTTTTTAAAACTGGAAAAAATGAGAAGATTGTTCACAAAAGTGATACAAAATGGCTCTTAAACATATGAAAAGATGTTTAACTCACTCATCATTAAAAAAATGAATCTCAAGTACACTGATAATATCCTACCTGAGAAGTAAGAAATTGGCAGAAAGTAAAAACTATAATAACATCATCTGTTGGCAAGGCTGTGAGGAAACATACCTCTGTATGTTGCTAATGGAAAAGAAGATGAGAGGAATTCCACTTTGGCACAACTAAGTCTTGCCTTCTGGAGGAGAATCTAGCAGCATCTAACAAAACTATGTAAACATCTACCTTCAAACCCCAAATCTCCCCTCTCAGAATCAAACTTTGAAGACACACATTCAGCCATAGGAAAGTTCATATACTCATGTTTACTTCTGAAGCATCATTTGTAATTTCAAAATATTGGAAACAACATAAATCCATATTCATAGAGAGGTGAATAACCATGGTATAAAATGAAGTACTAAGAAGTGTTCTTTGAATTCACATGGAATGATTTGCAGAATATGCTTTTAAGAGCGGAAAGACATAGGTAATTTTTATAGAAAGAATTGTAGGAGGGATGAACCAGACATGAATGGGATTAGTAATCTCTAGGTTCCAAGTGGGAATGGATGAGAAAATAGGGAAAAGAAAGTGAGAGGCATACTTCTGGGAAGTTCTGACATTTACAACATCCCCATGCTTTATGTACCAAAAACAAACAAATAGACAAAGAAAGGGATAAGGGAGCCCCAAAGGGAATACAAACAAAACAAATTAAGCTAATTGTAATAATATAACTACATTGAAGGAATGGGGTAGGGGTGGGGACTAACCTAAGTAACTTTGGGAAACAAAATTTTACTCTAAGTTTAAAGACAGAATTGTACACAAATAGGGTGCTCTAGTTAGTAGATTTGTTTCTCATTTAGGTAAGGATGAGCAATTCTGAAACTAGTTTATGTGTACTCCTGAATAAGCAAACTTAGAGTGAATGGTGATATCCAAGCTTCCCACTGAGAAAGGAAGCAATGAAAATATGTCAAAGGAACACAGAGGATCTGAACTGCAAGGACTCCCATTAGCCAGGTCTGGGGCCACAGATACAAGATAATCATTAATGCTAGTAACTGATTATACCACATAGATTAAATAAGGATCCATGTGTCCATACTGATACAATAATTAATTTAATTAATTAATTATGGAGAAGGAAAATTTCTTTCTTTCAATACAGTTCCAACTAAGCAACATGCAAGGGATGATGGAAATTGAAAATTTCTATTTGGCAAACACTAGAGTAAAAAAAATTTTCAGCCAAGAATCATCAATGGATGCCAAACTTGGTAGGTAAAGGTGTATTTGTGTAGTTTTTAAGCACCTCTCCACATGATAATTACTAAATGCAAAGAGGAAAATCATAACATTACAGTGGAGAAGCCTGGCGAGCCCCACCTACCCCAGTGCTCATGTGTGGCATCGGCAACAACAGGCAAACTGACAGCGGGGCCTGCGCACCGGGGCGCAGCGCGTCTTCTGCGGTGTTCTTGAAAAAACGTACAACCTGGATTTCACCCAAGCTGAAGGACATTCTCAAAACTACTGGCTAGTATTCTTCAAAAGCATCAACATCATAAAAAGAAAAGGCTAAGACACTGTTCCAAATTAAGGAGATCAAGAAAACATGACCATGGAAGGGGATATGTGATTCTGGACTGACTCCGGATCCAAAAACAAAGGGCATTAGTAGAACAATTGGCAAAATGTGAGTAAGGTAGTAGAGTTTTTACCTATCCTAATTTTAAGTTTTGATTACTATACTGTGATTATATAACAATCTGGGTACAGGTGCATAAGAAATCCTTGCAGTATTTATACAACTTTATAAGTCTGAAAGTATTCAAACTTTAAATATTTTTAAGTTAAAATTCTTTGTAAATATCCAACATCTGGTTTTATCACCCCTAAAGGCCTTCGCTCACTTTGAGTCAAAGGGGTACTGATGGATGGGCGTTAGGGGGTTCGTGTGAAGAAAGCAGCTCCTGTGCTGTGCATCCCCCAAGAGGGACAAGCAGGAGGCGCAGATCGGGTGAGCAGGCCTTGCTGGAGGCCACTCCGGGAGACGGGATTGTGTTCCACGCGCGTACGGGGATCGCTGCACCAGGGACGACACCTGCCTGAGGAATCTGTTGAACAGAGGTAGCTGGCAGCAGGCCGGAGAGTCCCTGCTATCTGTGGAAGCAGAAGAGTTGCTTGTTTTGTCTCAGTGGCATGACAGAAGCAGAGAATGCTGGGGACCAGACACAGAACCTACAGAAGGATGCATCAGTAGTGATTCTGTCTGAAGAACTTCTGCCAGAGAGTGAGTCTTTTGACTCCAAAAGACAAAGAGTCTGTGAGAGACTGGATGCCCAAGAGCCAGAGTTCTCATGGGAGAAAAGCAGCAGCCAGCCAACGTACAGAGACTACTTCTTGATTCCCGGAGGGAATCTTTTGGGAAATTTTGAAGACGGCTGGCAAGAGAAAGAGGCTGCAGTCAACACCCGCCAGGCCAGAGTGCAGAGCGCTCACACAGCCTCAGAACCTCCTGACCCCATCTGGCTCTGCGTCTGCCTCTCTGCCCTGAGCCGCGAGAGAAGCAGCCCTGACTGGGTCTGGGGAGGTGTTTTAATGCCAATTGGGTTCAAAGTTTTGATTATTACATGGCAGTGGGCATCTAGTTAGTAATCCACTTCGTTTGCTGATTTCCTTCTGAATAAACAGAAAGAGCATGAGGTCTGGAACAATCTCATCCAGGCCAGCAGGGAATCTGTCCCCCTAAATAAAGTCCAAAGAGAGAGTGAGATATAAAATGCCTCCCACAGTTACATCTACTCGTCATAACGGTTATGAGCCACCCACTGCTGAGTACTCACAAGCAGCCATTCCTCCCAACCATGGTGTAGGGGGATCCCCACCACCCTGGATGACTTGACTACATCCTCCTCTCACACCAGGCCACCCTGGTGATGCCTGTTGCACCCCACCCCACACAGTTATGGGTGCAGTTGGAGCGCTTTCTGGAGGCATCTCTTGCAGTGCTATATATACATCCATGGTAAATCTCAAATACACAGATGCCAGGGTTGACGGACCACAGATTCTTCCTTCTGGCTATGCATTGTCTGGGGCAGTGCCTCCCAAAGACAGAGGAAGAGAGCAGTGATCCCTGAGAGGTTCAGAGAACACGAGAGCGTGGGTGAAGGATGAGCGTGCTCGTGGTGAGGAAGGGAAGGGAACTTCCAGGCTGGTTGTTGGCTTCTGCGCTAGCTTTCTGCACAGCCTGACTACTCACTGCTCCTCAGACATGGTCGAGACATGGATAGCAAAGACTCACAGAGGCAGGTCCAGTGACAGCCACATGTCTCTTTCACCTGAATAGGGGCTGGTTGTTGGGGGATAAAGTCCTGGGCATCCAGTCACAGTTGACCCAGTGACTCTGCAGCAAGTTCTGGCCATCCGGCAGGCAAGTCACTGTATGGCACTGATCTTGCAAAGTCCAGACATCCCCAGGTTGCAGAAGAAAAAGCAGATTTGGGGGGGCACAGGATGAGGCATTCCAGTGCCAAACTAATCTACTGCCAACCAACCACCTCCACAGACACAGAGATGAGCACCGGACACCAACCTAAATGGTAGGGAGGCTGTCCACAAGACAGGAAGCAGAGTACAAAATGTACAGGTGGATTTCTCAAAACAGAACGACGGTAAGCAGGAGAACTGGACAAAGACGATAGCAGGACTGAGAGCAAAGGAGGAAAAATTATTCCTAAAGAAGGAGCAAGGCCCTCAAACATACATTTCTGATCTTTCTTTCAAAAATCGACAAAGAGGAACTTACCTTCTTCTCATTCCCATGCTCATCCATGCAAATTCTAACAAACCCTGAAAGAGACACAAACAAGACCTTAATTCCCTCCCATCACTCAGAAACTCTAAACCATTCATAATGTCTGCTTGGGCTACCTGGTCTAGTCCTTGAAGTCACCTCGACTTTAAAAAGAATCTGAGTGAGTTTCACAGTGGAGGCAAGGGGACTTAAGGTTAACACCCTATAATTCTTCAGACACAATTTGTGGTCATGGTAACTAATAATTATGATGACAACGACAGTGACCTTGTGGTAATACATTTTTACAATCATACAGTCATTATCTCCTTTTATACCTAGATCACTTTCAGGAAGGACGATGTATTAAGCAAGATCCTGAAAACATGAAGATTATACCAGGATAGTGACCACTAGGAAGGAAATGCAATAACTCTGAAGGAGGTTTTGACTTACAGCTAATTACGTTAAGAAAATATAAGGTGTGATTGAAAAATAAGGTAAATGCTTACATTCTCATTGCCATTCATCCTCCTCAAACACTCCCCCTCACTTTGGACATACTCATTTGATCACTCTTGCCACTTTCTGAAGGAATTCTAGAAGTTCTTTTTCATGTCTTTAGTTGTGCTGTCTTGGCTGCCTTGGTGTCCTGAATCAATTCAAAAAAACATTTATCTTTCATGGTCATATTGAGTTTGGGGAAGAGTCAGATGTTGAATGGTAACAGATCTGGTGAATGGGGTGAGTGAGGACACACTGTAATGTTTTACAAGCCTGCCTTTTTGTTGGATGGCACTCGGCAGTAGCATTCACCATACTTTTCATCACACCTCATAAAAACACTCACAAAAGAAGTGCTCCAGAACAGCTTCAGAAAGTGGCCAAATGATGGAATGAGTGTGTTTGATGTGAGGGAGAGTATTTTTGAGGGGTGATTAATGGCAATGTGTCTTTTGTTCTAATAATTTTTTTTTCTATGCAGATACCGGGAGTCAAACTCAGGACCTCACGCTTGCCAGGCAGGTGCTTATGCCGCTGAGCTATATCACCGGCCCTCTAATAAATGTTTTAATTTAACTATTTGCCATATATTTTGGTCACCCCTTTTGTATAAAACCAGGCCAAAAAAAAATCATGTATTTTTCAAAGGTTCCAAGCTAAAATCAAATTAACCTATGGTCCTGTGATGTTAGATTCTCTTGTCATATTTCTGAAACCCTTTATGGTCATGTCAAGAGTGAGTATAGGACCGTGCCCTGTGGGATGCTGGGGTTGCCTGCTATGTCTTCTGACTCTTTCATCCAAGTCCTTTCTGCCAAAGTAGATAGTTCAAGTGGAAGTTCAAGTGGAAGTTCAAGTGGACTGTGAGCAAAGACTTCCTGGTAGGTCTGGAGCTTTGCAGTATATGCCTTCCATATGCAGAAACCTGGTCTATATAATAATCTTCAAGCTCCATGTTATGCATGGGCAACCTGGAATCTCTGGAATGGAATTCATGTTTTCATGATTTTTTGGTTGTTGTTTTACGATTTTAGGTTTTGCTTTGGCTTGATGGACTTTTGAGGGGGTAAAGAGACATTAGAAGATTTACCAGAGCACACTTTGTGGAAGAAGGAATTGCCCAAGCTGACAACAGTGGGGAGGTCTTCCACGCGCTGGAGCTTTATCACATTGAAGCTGGCCTCTGGGCCTGCCAAGATCCTCAGCTGGCCCAGGTCATACCGATCCCCAATTCCAATGGGGATCACTGTCACTCCTAGAGTTAGCAAAGGAACAAGAGACAGTCTGTGCTCAAATGGGTTTGCAATGGACTGGTCTGACTGGTGCCCAAACTGGGCACACAGACCAACCCTCTGAGGCAGACAGTCATTCAAATGTTAATGAGCTTGTACTGGGTGCCGGCCACTATTCCAAGCAATGAGAACAGAGCAGTGAACCAAGTCCCTGTGCCCTGTCCTCATGCAGCTTACACTGGGGAAAGATGACAAACACAAAAATGTGAATAAGAGTATTTCAGATGTGGTTAGGTGTTTGGAGAAAACAAAAGTGGGTAAGGAGAATTGGACTTCCCAGGACTAGGGAGGGGGTAATTGTTTCATGTATTGTGGTTAGAGCAGTGTACAGTCAAAAGATGGCACCTGGACAGAGACATAAAATATGAACAGAAGAAACCAACAGGCCATCTGAGGGAGCATCATTGCATGCAAGGGGACAGTGAGTGTGAAGACCCAGGACAGGGGCAGAAACGCATGCCCCAAGAGGCTGGAGCTGGGCAAGCCAGGCATAACCAGGGAGGGGGGCATTCATTGTGCATAGCCTTGTAGGCCAAGGCTATGGACTTGCTGTGCCCTCTGAAGGAAACAGATTGGCACAGAGGAGTGACAGAACTAACTTTGATTTGCAAAGGGTCACGCCAGCTGCTGTAAGACAATGAACTGCAAGAGGCAGGAGTGGAAGCCAAGGTTCCAGTTAGACAGCTGTCTCAGTCATCCAGGGCTGAGATGGTGGGGGCTGGGAAGGGGATGACAGTGATGGAGGGGTATGCAGTGGGGTAGTCCCTGGCTAGCGTGGGTCCTTGCTTCAGTGACAATAGAAATTTAAAACTGAGGTAACAGCATGAATTGATAGCTCAAAGTTTAATTCAAATTTTTATTATAGAAAAGAATCAAAGCTGTACTGTAGTCATCCCCTAGAAATAAAAGTAGGCTGCTCCACAGAGGGCCTCTAACAAAGGATATATTTCATTTTTATCAGGCCTTAACAGAAAATCATTAACTATTTATAGATTATTTTCTGAAAAGGCCAGGGATCTTTGGGCAGCTTGGAGTTTAGTTACTGCACAGGTCTGAGTTTACACATAACCCAAACGGGCTTTGAAATGTGTTATGTCCCTTCTCTGGGTAGAGATTTTATTATGGAAATGCATTGTAATGAAGGTGTATAAATGTTAGGGTCAGTTCTCAGTCAGATCTGTCGCTGCCTTTGCTTGTACCAGTCTCACCCTGTTTGCCAAATGCTCAACTTTCTTATCTCAAGCACTAAATAAATCAACTTGCTCTTTTTATTGACAGCCTGATTTACTTTCCCCCTCTTAGCACCAGAAGCTACATCTGCCTTCTTGTTTTCTATCAGTTGCTACTTCAAAGTCATGCCAATCCCCTCTTATCTCACAAGGACACCACTTTAAAAAGGAGAGATTTGGAGGAACAATTACACTGGATGCAGAGGAAAATCACCAAGCAATTAAGGTTATCTTCTATAGCTTGCAGACAAGCATAGACACATATTTCTTATGGCTTAGTTTCCAAATTGTACAATGTTTGGACAACTATCTGGTGACTGAAACCAGGCCATACGTGAACATATTTAAAATCAGCCTGAACATCTAAAAGTAAGCCCCACCACTTTCCCCCTCTAGTATTCTAGAGGAGTCTTGGGACTGCACACTGGACACGTACGATTGGATCTGGCGGCCTGAGCTGCTGCGTCCACCGAATCCACAGAGATATCCATGACTAGGATAATCACCACTTTAGAGGCTGCAGGCCTGGCACCGTGGACTTCAGAGGTGATGTATCGCACAGCAAAGGCCAAAGCATCCCCTGAAAAAGGAGAACAGACCAAGTCAGTACTGACTGCAAGAACAGGGGTTTCTGAAGCAGCTGATCAATCCGTCCCATGGCAGATCCTTAGGTCGTTCAAAAGCTGAATGATTCGGAGACTCAGGGAAAACACAGTGGGATCTGAAAGAGACTCGAAAGAGCACTCAGCCCCTTGCTTTCAGAAGAGGAAACTCAGGCAAAGGAGCAAAGTGACTGTGAGGACACTCGTTCACTTATGCTAAGAATCAGGGTTACAACACAGGTGCCACACCCAGCCTGAGGCTTCAACGTTACCAATCTGGCTAGGGCCTCCCTCCTGCTGCATGAGGTCCACAAGACTCGGTAAATGCTCCTGCTGGGCTGCATTCCACGGCACATCAGTGGTGGTGATGCTCCCATACTGGAGCACAGACACCTGCATGAGATGAGGTCCTAACAAGAAAGAGAAAATAGGGCCGGTGAGATGGCTCAGCAGTGTACGCGCCTGCCTGGCAAGCGCGAGGGCCTGAGTTCGACTCCCGGAACCCACATATGAAAAAAGGGCCGGTGATATTGCTCAGCGGCACGGGTGCCTGCTGGCGCACAAGGTCCTGAGGTCGACCCCCAGTACCCACCAAAAAAAAAAAAAGAGAGAGAAAATAGAAATCACTCGGAGCTAAGTGGATCCCCAAGAAGAACCCCTTCCTTCGCTGGCTGCTCCAGGTGCCTTGCTCACCTATGTTGGCCTTTGAAATGAAAGTCTTGGCAAAACTCTTCATTTCCTCAAAGTAAGAGGCTGGAATGCCGGAGGAGCCATCCAGAAGGAGGATCACATCCAGGGGTTGGCTGCAGTCTGAAAAGAGGACCAGGATGGTGAGCACATAGGTGCCTGCAGCTGGCTGGCCACTACCCCTAGCAGTGAGACACCAAATTCATGAGGTTCTGAAGGTCACCACTGATGACATGGCACCACAAGTGGAAGAGGTCTTCATTATCAAGATGGTACACGGGCCAGGGAGGAGAGAAGGGGGAGATGGTCCTGGGTGACTAAGTTCCCCAGGTTGGGAGGCATTGGAAAGCTCCGACCAAAAGAAGTTTAAGTGCCTACAGATAAAAGCAAGAGACATCCACTCCCTCAGTAACAGGAAGCTGCCACCCTTCCAGAAGTGGCTGAAATACTGGAGCAGCAACATAAGATGTCAGAAAGAAATGGAACAGCAGCAACATCTCCCTGAAAATTGAGCTTGTTTGTTCTGAAGTATTACAGGGTGTGTGAAGGTACCATGAGAAATTCCCATTGCAAATGTGCAGTGCCTATGTTAATGTTTGCTCACAGTCAAGATCACAGAGAGGAAGCAAGCTCTGGCCTGAACACATTTTGAAACTGGGCAGGTGATGCTATTACTATGTTACAGGGTTTTAAATAAAATCCATGGCTCTGATAAAAAAAAAAAGACACTGTTAAGTGTGAGGGTCAAAAAACACTAAAAGGAAGCTAGTTATTCTGGGATAGTCCTAAATATACCACATAAGATTGTTCAAGAACTAGGAATTAACTAGACACCAGTATCAGTTAAGAAGACAATAAGAATGGCAGGAAAAGTAGCAAACAATTTTTGAGCATGTGCCATATGCTGGAATGGTATTAAGCATTGTGCTTGATATTATTATTACCTGCATCCTACAGATGAGGAGTCTGACATACAAAGAGGTTAAAGACTTCCCCCAAATTATCCAGCTAGCAAGTGGCAGAGGTAAGATTCAAACTAAAGCAATCTGCCTCCTGAGCCTGGGTCACCTGACTTCCTGGCCTAGCCCAAAGACTGTCAGCCATATGAATAAGTCCACTCACTCAGTGTGGTCAAAAGGGAGCTAACAGTCACCAAAATTACCTTCAAGGTAGAAAGAGGGGTTGGTGGTGTAAGCATTCATCCTGATATATCAATTTCACTGAATTAAGAAATGCCTAGCAAGGAGATTGAAGAGGATATCAGAAAATGGAAAGATATCCCTTGCTCCTGGATAGGAAGAACCAATATAGTGAAAATGGCCATACTTCCAAAATTGTTATACAGATTTAATGCAATTCCAATCAAAATTCCAACAGCATATCTCACAGAATTAGAGAAAACAATCCTAAAATTCATTTGGAATCAGAAGAGACCTAGAATAGCAAAGGCAATTCTGGGCAACAAAGGCAAGGCAGGGGGCATCACAATCCCCGACTTGAAATTATACTATAAAGCTACTGTGATAAAAAACAGTGTGGTACTGGCACAAAAACAGACCTGAAGATCAATGGAACAGATTAGAAGATGCTGAAACAACCCCAGACATACTAAGCCACCTTATCTTTGACAAAGGTGCCAAACACATTCACTGGAAGAAAGATAGCCTCTTTAATAAATGGTGCTGGAAAAACTGGCTCTACACATGCCGAAGATTAAAACTAGACCCATATCTTTCACCATGCACTAAACTAAATTCAAAATGGATCAGAGATCTAAATATTAGAACAGAAACATTAAATCTGCTGGAAGGTAGGATAGGTAAAACCCTTGAAGACATTGGTGTAGGCAAAGACTTTATGAATAAAACCTCAACTGCACGGGAACTATCACAAAGAATCAACAACTGGGATCTCATCTTATTAAAAAGCTTTTGCACAGCAAGAGAAACCACCAACAGAGTGAAGAGACAACCCACAACGTGGGAAAAAATGTATGCCAGCTGTTCCTCAGACAAAGGATTACTATCGAGAACATATAAAGAACTCAAAAAAATCAGACCTCCCAAATTTAAAGACCCACTCCAAAAATGGGCATCTGAGATGAATACACATTTCTCGGATGAAGAAATACTAATGGCAAATAAATATACAAAAAAATGCGCAACATCACTAGTCATTCGAGAGATGCACATTAAAACAACACTGAGATACCCTCTCACCCCAGAAAGAATGGCTATTATAAAGAAATCAACCAATAACAAATGCTGGAGGGGCTGTGGGGAAAAAGGAACCCTTCTTCACTGTTGGTGGGAGTGTCGACTGGTACAGCCACTGTGGAAGTCAGTGTGGAGATTCCTCAAAAAACTAGGGTTGGAGGTCCCATTTGACCCAGCTATTCCCCTTCTGGGCATCTTCCCAGAAGAATTAAAAACATCGTACCACAGCGATATATGTGCACCCATGTTTATAGCAGCACAATTTGTAATAGCCAGATCTTGGAAACAACCCAAATGCCCATCAACTGAGGAATGGATAAGAAAGATGTGGTATTTTTATACAATGGAGTACTATTCAGCCATAAAGAAGGATAAACTGGAGACTTTTATAGGTAAATGGATGCAACTCGAGAAAATACTCCTAAGTGAAATAAACCGGAAGCACATGTGTAAGCATCGTACTGTCTCTCTAGTATGAGAAATTGAAAGAGTAAATAAGATCCAAAATGTACAATAGACGTGATGAATCAAAAAGAAACTGGTCAAAAGGAAAGAGAGACTGGAATAGGGAAAAGAAAGAAGGGAAAGGGAAAAAAATTGTATATATATATATATATATAAGATGGTTAAGATAGATACACTACCAATTTTACTTAGTTCATTGAAGAGTAAGGTTTGTGCCAATAATGTTTGGACAATTGAATGCTAATGTCTGGTATCCTGAATAACTAACTTAAAGATAGTAATACGTAATGCATTAACCATTGTTACCCTCATATTATGTTGTTTTGAAAACTTGTTCTTTTTTTGATTTGTTTTGTTTTTTCTTCTCTTTAAAATAAAAAAAAAAATAAATAAAAAAAAATAAAAAAAAAAAAATAACCCTAGACAGAGGTTATTCTCAGCTCCCCTTTCTCAATATTTCACAAATCCTTTTAAGAGTGAAAATAGTGTAGCTTTTATCTCTTGAGTAGATCTCATATGGTATTCACCTCCATTTCCATTACTACTTATGTGTCCTTGCCTGGGTGATTATGGTGACCTTCTAAACAATCTTCCTTTAATTTAGTCTTACTACTGCTAGTAAAGTGTTTATTCAAAAAAAAAAAAAAAAAGAAGAAATGCCTAGCAGATTAGGAAAGCATGCTCCTGGGTGTGCCTGGGTGGGTCATGGAGGAATGGCCTTGCATGTTATACATGATACTTCACCCCTTCCTCTCTAGAACTCTTCCTCTGCTCTGCTTCCTGCTCAACACTAAGTAAGCAACTTTACTCTGCAACACCCTTCCACCATGAGGTCTCTGGGCCTACTGACCATGGACTGAGTCTCCCAAAACTGTGAGCCAAATGAAACCTTTCCCCCTTTAAGTGCTGGGTATGTCATAGCAACAGGAAGGCTCATTAATACATGTGGGGATGGGCGATAAAGTATTGTGCTTTTCACTCCTTGGTATTGTTTAAATTTTAACAATAGGGTTATATTAGTTTTGAACTTACAAGCATACATAAAAGATCCTCCTCTATAAAAGGGTTACAATGTAGCTCCCTGTTTGGTAGATAAGGGAACACAGGCAGTTTGAGGCAGAGGCTTAACCAATTGACAGAGTGGTAGAACTGGGATTAGAACCCAAGGTCACATTATGGCCAGATGCAGGCAGCACCAGGGCTACCCCTACCCCTCCCTCCTGCATGTGGGGCCATTGTACCTGGGGCAGAGCGGAAGGTGGGGAGCTGCACTGTGTCTCCTGAGCAGCACCTCTGCAGTACCAGGTCAGGAGCCTCTCGGGGGAGCATCTCGAAGTCCTGGATGAAGATGGGGTTGCTGGGCCAGCTGACCCTCTGAAGCTCCTGAACATTGGCACCAGGGCCCACTCCAATGGGCACCACCTGTATATCTCCAGGCAACCGCTTGATCTCATCAGAGGCAGGATTTCCTGTAACCATGTAAACCAGGTTTGGCGCCTGCTCCCGGTCGCCCTGGCTGGCAGAGAAGCTGTGCTCGGACACGTACTGCAGGGCCAGCCCGGTGTTGGTCTGGTTGCCACCCCGGAATTGGATCTCTTGCACATGCTGCAGCACATCCCCCTTGGACTGGGCCTCACGGAAGGTGTACTCCACAGTCACCATGTATGAGTACTGCAGGACCGTGACGTGAATGCCTTCCTGGCCCACATCCATGCGCTGGATCACCTCTGCCATGAATTCCTTGCTCCTGTTGAAGTTGGCCTCTCCAACTTTGTCTGAGCCCTCCAGGACGAACACCACATCCAGAACCATGGACATTCTCTTGGGTTCTGGGGACAAAATCTCTGAGAGCCCTGGACGCACAGTGACCTGTGCCACCTTGGTGCGCTGAGTCGGGGCGGGGACCTCGAGCGCATGGTCACAGAGGTAGTTTATAATCTCGTCCCTCCGCTGCTCCAGCTCATCCACACCGCTGAGCACGAAGGCCTTGTTTTCAGGGGCCTGCTTCTCAATGAAGCGGATCTGCTGGAGGTTGGCATGTGGCCCAATGCCCACCGGCATCAGGATAACCTTTTTCTTCTTCAGGCCCTGGACACTGCGGACCAAATTCCGGCCCATCTGTTTGGGCTCTGAGCTGGCAGTCAGGAGCAGCACAATGCGGGAGGCTTCAGGGCGCTCGATTTTGCTAAAGATTTGGAAGAGCGTGTACTTCAAGACCTCACTGGTGGAGGCCACCTGGCTGCCCACGTACTTCACCTGGCTGGCGATGCGCCGCAGCTCCGAGGGCCGCTTCCGGGCTTTGAGCTCAAGGTAAGCATGGGAGCCGTCGTGGTACTCCACCACGGCCACCCGGATCCGCTTCTGGGAGATGTGCAGCCGCTCCATCACGCTCACCACGAAGGTCTTCACCACCTCGAAATCCGCCTCCGACAGCCTGGAGGAGCCATCCAGCAAGAACACCAGATCCAGTAGCTTGCTGCAGTAGAAGTCATGCAGGGGCAGCTCCGGGATGTCTTCCAGGTATGGGGTGGTAGCACTAACTGGGGCCTCCGTAGGGGGCACCACCAAGCCTCCAGGCTTCTGACAGGCTTCACAGGTAAGGTTAGCACCATCGCAGTGACTATGGCAGAGGGAGAAGAAACCGAAGTAGTTCAGGAAGAAGCTATGTGCCCTTCTCAACCCACCATGGACACATTCCCATAGAACTGCCTGCCAGCCACAGGAAGATTCCCCACTGGAGTGGGATGTCATTTTTAGTGTGCGCACGTGCGCGCACACACACACAAACACACACAGGTTTCCCTCAGTTCTGGAAGCCAAAACTTTGACCCATCTGAGGACGTGAAAAAAGAATCTTTGCTGTTCTAGGCCATCCACACAATCATCCATCTCTGATTTCTTTCCAGCCTACATCTCTAGACACACTAATATTTAATTAAAACCCAAACCTTCTTCCAAGTATCTCTAAGGACAAATATTGCTCCAAATGCTGATCTTGATCAGGCTTTATAAATGTTCTATTAATAAAGATAAATGGTTCACAGTATTAATTTTAACAGAATTTGGTAGGCTGAGGATCAAGGAAGAGAACAAAAACATTTCGGAATGGTGAATAAAAATTCAAGGTCCTAGGTTTATTTAGCAGAAGACAGTATTTGGGAGGAGTCGACCAGGTCTTGCAGATGTTAGGCCCAGAAAAAGACCGCAGCTCATCCGTTCGCTCCTCCTACAGGCAGGTGGAGAGGCCTGGTACTGCGAAGCCCACACATCTGTATAAGAGCCACTGCCCCATTCACAAACTGCTATAATACCAGGAAAATCTGCAGCCTTTTCTGGTCACTTCACCCTTTTCCCAGGGTCCTAAAGGTGGTAGGCCTCCTGCAGGGCATGCCAGGCCACAGGTGAAATCAAGTTGCCCCATGCCTGCTGGGATCTTCTCCCTTCTGTATGCTTAGCCTCCAAGCAACTTGCCTTCATCACTCCCAGCAAAGCTGTGGGGGTAGCAGTGTCCTGAGCACCAGGAAGTGTCCCTCTGTGGCCTGACCACTAGGCGATGTCCTCAACCTGCTGCAGAACTGGTATCCACCCTGTCTGATGCCCCAGCAGGTACCATGTAGCTGCTCTTCCCCGGTGCTGACAGAGGAGGTGGGGAGAGGATTCTAAACTCAGAGCTCCAAGCCAACGCTGACCTCAGCCCTCACCGGGGCTTTTGTCCTTACATCTCAACTTCAGCACAGCGAGGGCGGGCAGGCAGGGTCCTACTGGGAAGTTAATTCCTACTTCCTCATGCTCCCCACAATTTATTGCCTCAATCCTTGCTTAACAGTGTGTGAGTGACATACTTTCTAGTTTCCTGCATTTGCTAGAAAATTCCCCTAGGCAGCTTTCACTCTTGTTTGTACAGATGGTGGTGGCAGGATCTGGTTCTGGCAGCTGTGGCCATAGCCCCCTCCCCAGTGAGCTGAAGTTCTCAAATTTAAGATCCCCTAAGGCTTCATTGGTGTCAGGGAGTGGTGTTGAACATATCAGCATTTTAATAAATGTTCCCCACTTCTGGGCAAGACTTCAAAAGCACAGCACTTGCCTTGAGGGCTCCTGCCCACCTCCCCAAAGGCCGGTTTCCCAGGGGCGATTCCAGGGAGAGCCCTGAGTGACAGCAGTGAACATCTTCCCTCCCAATCGCAGAAGCTGTGCCCTGTGACCTTGACTATGGCCCCAAGATGTCCATGTTATACGAGGCGGTCAGGGGTTTCATCTCACTTTCCTTCCCTGACCCCCACCCCCTTAAAAAAAAAACTGACTTCTATAGATTCCCATCCTCAGACTAGACATGACCTCCAGAAACGATAAGGAGCCACAAGGAAATGGAAATGCTAATTCCCCTGACTCGATGTGGTGTGTTAAAATATTACGCTTAGCCCACAATAAGTATTGAGAGACAGAGAGAAAGAGAGAGAGAGAAAGCATACCCTGTTTTCCACAAGAAAAGATAAAAGCTTCTTAGAGATAAAAACCTTTTTAAAAGTATTTCAATATTTTGGGGGAACCAGTCTAGTTTGCTTTCAGAAAAATAGAAGCAAACTAGAAACACACTAAGCAATAAACTGAACTAATTAATTAACAAAGTGTCCACTCACCCAGCTAGGAGGATTCATCTCAAGCTTATGAGCAGGCCTCAGGAATATGGTGACACTCATTGCTTTGGACAGCCCAGCGACCACTTACCAAGCCTGGCAGTGTGCAGGGTCATCGGGGTTCAAGGTAACCTTCCTTCCAGGGGCAAGGCGCCGGCCAGCCACCTCACACACAGGGCAATCATGAGGGTCGATGCAGGTCTGCAGAAGTTCATCCAGAATTTTCCCTGCACGGCACACCTCTCATTAGGACAGAACACCCACCTTTCCCACCAGAAAGGCTCCCTTGTCATTAATGGGAATAGTCCTGTCCCTGAAGCCAACTCTGCCACCTCCTGGGTGGTGACCTCACTATCCTTCCTCTTTCATGCCTTGATTTACCCCTCCCAAAGCTGGGAAGGGGAATCCTTCACCCTGTCTCACTTCCTCCAAGCTTTACAACAAGTCACTCTTCCGAAGAGTGGATTCAATAACTTTTGAGTTTTGCTGTCCATTCTGACAGCCATTAACCAAATGTGGTTACTAAAATTTAAATTAAGCAAAATCAACACAATGAAAAATTCAGTTCTTTAGGCACAATAGCCATCCCCACATTCATCAGCACATTTCCCCCACTGTGGAAAGTGCTACTTTATGTGATAAACCCATAAATAGGCCCAAAAAAGCATGGCAGAAGAAGAAATAAGGGTGTAGCTCAGTGGTTAAGCGCATGCTGAGCATGTGCAAGAGCCTGGGTTACACACACACAAGCATCTGATAGGAACTTATCTTGGCAAAACTCAGAGCTGGCCCGGCTTTGATGAAGGGACCCACGGAGGCAGAGGGCTAGGGACCGGGAGCTCCTGGGCAGAGCTCAGGATGCAGCAGGAGGGGGAGGTGCCCGCGCCACCAGGGATGGGCCTCACCTGGTGGGCAGTGTGCATGGCAGCCCTCCACACACCGCACAGGGCAGGCCAGTGGCTCGGGGTGCTGGCACGTGACAGGACAGGCAGGCGCGCAGCTGTTATAGCGCCACTCACACTCATACCCGTTGTCCCGAAGATTCCTCTCTTCGCAGCTCTGGGCTGTGCAAACAGAAGAAAAGGCTGTGACTCCAAAAGCACCAGGCAACCACAGGAGCGGGAAGAGGGAGAGGTGGCGATCATACTGGGGAACTAAGGGGCCACCCCAATAGTCGTGACTTCTGGACTTGTTAAGCACCCAAGCCAGGAACTTCATAGTCTAGATTTGTTTTCTATATAAAAACATGAAGTCACATGCACCCAAGAAAGCAAGACGCCATATAAATGCATGCATTGGTCCCTGTACCAGCAAATATGGTCGTGTCTAGGACACACATGGACTTCCTTCCTCACCTCATGAGTGTCACCCCTTTTCTTCTTCCAGAACTGCTCCAGAAGCAAAGTCCCCGCAGACCATCCTGAAGCCAGGGTCCTCCTCACCCACAGTGTGAACTCCTCACTCAGTGCCCTAGACCTCTCTGGCCCTTGGGCACCCATTCACATGCTAGAACCCTCCCTCCCACGCGGGTGCCTCCAAGTCTAGACAGGCACGGGGCAGGGAGGCTGTCTGAGGCCACCGGGGCATCAGGACTCACGGCACAGTGTGGCTGTCCTCCAGCTCACCACCTTGCCCTGCTGGGCACACGCGTGGGCATAGGCAGCGATGGTGTCACAGAAGCAGGCACAATCCCCGATGGACTCGCAGGAGCAGGTGTCATAAATGCACACATCCAGGTAAGGCTCAGGGTCCACCTGCAAAGGAGCTTTAGGTCACCTGGGTCTTGGGCAGTAGCTAGAGCTGTGGCCCTGAGTCTGGGCAAAGATGTTTTGGGGGTCAATAGAAGAACAAGGGCCCTTCAGGGTAGAATATGTGTAAGTTAATGGTCCCCTCAAAAGGAAATGAGGGGCCGGTGAGATAGATCAGCGGCATAAGCGCCTGCCTGGCAAGTGCAAGGTCCTGAGTTCGACTCCCGGTACCCACATAAAGGAAAAAAAAAGGGCCGGTGATATCGCTCAGCGGCACAAGCACCTGCTGGCAAGCGCGAGGTCCTGAGGTCGACTCCCAGTACCCACATTAAAAAAAAAAAAGGAAATGTGTAAAAAGGCAAGATACCTAGTTTCTTATCTAGAGTGAAGCAAGAAGTGTTGACTAAAGCAAAGTTGCCAGCCTGTCTTAGCACATGATGTGCCTGAGGACTTCAGAAGAACATTCCCTGTGTCCATCTTCCGCCAACCCACCAGTCACCTGTACATGATCCGTGGCTGTTAGGAGTTTTCTCAAAAGCTGGTCACTGTCTTTCTTGGCCAAAGTGTAAAAAAACAAGTGGGGAAACTCATCAGGACCCACTCAAGTGGCCTCACCGGGGAGCCGCAGGGCAAGCATGCTGGGAGGCAGGACCCAAGTGGGCTTTCCTAGCTTTGACCCCAGGTCTACACCACTTGTGTTCAAGCACATTAAGAGTTTCCACCTCTCCTATCCACAAAACATGTGCTGCACACTCTGGGCTCTTTCAGGGCAGCTGTGATAAAAATTAATTCACACGTCAAGCAGATCCCTGTCCTTAATACTTTCCGGAGGCTCTGCTTTCCCTGGCTTCCGCCCCTGCCTCTCCTCTTTCAACTCAGATGCCACCAGGCCAGAGAATCCTAACTGTCCTTTGAAATCCTAAAAACCACTGAAGTTAAGGCCTGAAAAGAGTTTCTGTGAGAAGAGAAGGGGGCACTAATGGGATTGGGTTTTTGTTAACTAGTTCATTGATGAGGGATGATTGGGGATTTTTAGGTCTGGAAACCCAGAGCAATAACAGGAAAGGAGCTCTTTGTCTCTAGTGTGGGAGACAAGAAAATGCAACAAACTCTAAGACCGAGGTCAAAGGAGAAGTGTGGGCAATGCCACCTCCTGTGCAGCAGTCTGCGGCCGCAGTCTCCCTCAGAAGGTGCTGACTTTGTCTCTGCTTCCCAGCCACAGAAAGGACTGCAGCGTCGTCCGGATGGGGTCCTCTCAGGCTCCAGAGTCAGGCATGTGCACAGGAGAACCTCACGTTCCAGCTGCCCCAGGCCAGCCCTGTACCCTGCCCTGCCTCCCTCCCTCTCTCCGCAAGGCCCTCACCAGCTTGTTGCAGTCCTGGAAAATGTCACTGGTGAGGATCCTGCAGGAGGAATCCACCATGGTCTGCTTCATGATGTTGTTATGGCAGGTGGCAGGGGACACGTCCAACACCACCTGGGGACAGGGAAGAGTACGCAGATACATCAACATCAGGCTGGCAAACTGGGGGGACACAGAAGGACACCAGAGACCCTGTTCCCAGGCTGCCACCACCTGCAGTTCCTGCCGCCCACTGCCCACCTTCCAACTCTGGGGGATGGGGGACATTCCGGGAGGTAGCCTCTTGGGGTCCATCCACACAGACCCCACAGGTACCTTGCTGGTGTCAGCACACTGCGGGCTCACTTTCCAGGAGTTCCCGAAGTCCACGGGGTTCTCCTCCACTTGGAGGTTGCTGCTGGTGAGGTCATTGTTCTGGATGCCATCAAAATTCCCACAGAGGCCACACACTTGTTCCTGGATGGGCACATTGAAAGCACACACACACACACAGTGCTTGACCATGCCAGGAACCAAGTAAGGCGTCACTATAAGTAACTCCTTACGAGTCCATTGCTCGTCGGTGGGGTGGACCCATAGGAAGCAAGGACCATGCGGCCTCCCCAACATGTACAAGCTAACAATATATGACGTCATCAGAGACGCCGTGAAGATTGATCCTACCAAGCCTAATCAGCCGCCATAGTCAATAGAGCCACTTGTCACATACACATCACATAGAGAAACCAACAAAGTCTCAACAAACTGGACAAATGCTATCCCCTTTCCCAGCAGGCTTATAAGTGGCTGTCAAAAAGTGCTGGCCTATGGCTCATGGTCAGGCAACGCCCTTAAGTACTCTGTAGTGTTATAATCATATTGTGCATGATCAATTTGCCTAAAGAAAAGCTAATGCTACCTAATCTTCTGCTTTCTTCCTTTGTGCAGATAAACTTCATGCCAGGCAAGGGCAACCAAGGGGGCAGCCCTCGTTCCTGCCTGTGTGCAGCAGACCTAGGGGAGCCATAGTCAACGGAACACCTCGACTCCATAGCTCATTGTGGGGGAGAGGGTGGTGGGGAGGACCACCTCCCCTCAGCACAGAGGAGCCAGTGAAGGTCCAGACAAGATGAAGCAAGAGGGGCCATGAACCTGGAACGTCTGCTTCAGCACCACGGAGACAACCAGGTGTCGGTCCCAGACCACAGAGAGGGCTCTGCCCAGCAGCAGGATGAAGAACCGGCCCGACTCCACCACCTCGAAGTGCGTTTCATCCTTCATTGGCTTCTTCACATTCACCTGAGGGAAGACACGGCAGGAAAATAGGGGGGAGGGTCTAGATCACCCCTCTTGTCCACACCCACCTGTCTCCACTGCACACGTAGACACACGCTGCACCCCACCCACCCAGAATCTGCATGCCCCTTGCTGTGCGCAGTCAGAGCTCTGTCCTCCTGGCTAGCACCACACTGGGCATTTCTGTGTCCATCTCACCTACCACTCTCCAGAAGCTTAAGGGGCAAGAATAGAGGTCGTAGCAAAAGCATAATTACAAGATTAAAAACACAACAAAGCCAACATCAGGTCACCATCGCTTCACAGGGGATTTTTTCCCAGTACTGAGGATGGAACCCAGGGGGGCTCTATCACTGAGCTATACCTTAGCCCCTTTCTTTTTATTTTTCTTCTAATTTTGAGGCAGGGTCTTCCTAAGTTGCCCAACTGGGACTCAAACTTGTGATCCTCCTGCCTCAGCTTCCCTCGGTGCTGGATTGGGGGCTGTTCTGAACCTTGGTCACTGACAGCAGTGGTCCCTAGGTAGGTTTTTAATGTGGCTGTGGTTTTTAGAACCTCTAGTTAATAGATTTAAAAACCTATCCCAATGAGCACTAGATGCTCAGCTCCCTGCATCCCTGCACCTCCTTCTCTCCAAAGCAGCTATCATCAGGAGTCAGGGTTAAAGAAAGAGGATGCTGGAGCTCAGTGCTAGAGGCGAAGACTGCCGATTCCAGTTTCGGACTCCAGCCAAGCCCTTGATCTGCAGAGCCATCACTAGAGCTGAACCCTCAAGACCCATCCCGCCACTCTGACTTGCACGAGCAAGGCCCACGCAAAGAGCTATCACTGCTGCAGAGGTCCCCTCCCCAGCAACACCATGTGCAAGCTGTGGACACGTGCAGATGTGCCTCTCACACATCTGCACACCGCCTATCCATGTCACCACTGTCATCCACCCTAAATAGAGGCGGCCTTTGAAAGGTGCCCACCCACAGTCAAGCTTGCTTGTTAAACAGCTTTCTTCCATGATGGTGGAGATGTCTCTACCCACCCTCCAGTGTCAGTGGTGGGTATTTACAAGAAGCCAGGTGCGGGCCGAGGCCACAGAACAAAATGAAGATTCTGGACAGACTGGAGCCCAGAACTTTGGGTCTCCCTGGTACCACATGTGGCCAGACCAGCTGAACCAAAACTGCACCCCGGGGCAACTGCCACTCTAAATGCAGACTCCCAGCCCCCAGCCAGACCCATGAGTCACCATCTCAGGGTGGAGCCCTGGGACTAGCACTTCCTGTATAACCTTCTGAGAGCCACTTCTCAAGCTCTCAGTAGGCAGGGGCGAAATCTTATTTATTTCACTTCTGAGCTCTAAAACATATTTATCTGAAAGGCTGGAAATGCGGCTCATTGGTAGAGTGCATGTCTAGCTCTGTCTTCACTCCCCAGTACCACCAAAAATAAAATGCATCTGGGACGAACTGAAAAACATAAACTAAAAATATATAAATATACAGAAGTCCCCGCTTATCTGCGGTTTCATTTTCTGCAGTTAACCATGGCTAAACTAAGGTCTGAAAATATTAAATGGAAACTTCCATCAATAAATGATTCATAAGTTTTATTACATAAAGTTTTAATTCAATGAATGTTATAACCCAAGCACTCTGGGAGGCTGAAGCAAGAGGATCACAAGTTCCAGCCCAGCCTTGGCAACTGAGCAACTTAGCAAGACCCTGTCTCAAAATAAAAAAGGGCTGGTGATGTAGCTCAGTACAAATGCCCTGAGTTCAATCCCCAGTACTGCAAAAAAATACATATAATAAAAGTTATATTATATATATCCCATACCTTTTATTACAGTATATTGTTACAATTGTTCTATTTATTATTAGTTACTGTTATTACTCATACAGTAGCAACCTATAAGCTAAACTTTACCATAGCTGTGTATGTATGGGAGCAAGGGTATATACAGGGTTTGGTACTACCTGCAGTGTCAGGTGTTCAACTGGGGTGTTCAACCCTCATGCTCACCCATCTCCTCCCACGCTTACACAGACACTGTCACACACCTTCTCACATGGGTATCCACACTTTAACCAAAATGGGATGCTGTCATCCATATCGGCTGGCTGCTTATTCTGCTCACAGAATAATCATCAAGGCGAGATGGTCAGCCCGGCCTCATACCATACAGGGGCAGCACTGTTCCATCCACATGGTGCTGCATGAATGCTTAACAAATGCTCCTGATAAGCCAACAACAGAACAAAGGTATGCGAGGGTGGAGGTGACGAAGCTGCCTCTTACCTCCCCATCAAACAGTTCGATCTCTCCTCCTTCCACCAGGATGGTGACACGCTTCTTGCATTCAGTGGAAGGGTAGCCACACCCCTCATTCCCTACCAGGATCCGGAAGGTCCCAGGGTTCCCGCCACAGTAATCCTGGGGAGAGAGGAGCACCAGGAGAGGAATATTATCCCTTCCCACCTCTCCCACACCAGAAGATGGGCACCTTGTCCTCTTGGGTCCTGGACACAGATTACAGGATGCTGCCACATCCACCGGTGTGCACATGAGACTGTGTGAGCGTGTGTGTGTGTGTGTGTGTGTGTGTGTGTGTGTGTTGGGGGGGCAGTCCCAGCTGAACTCCCACACTGTCCAACCTCAGCCAGGATGGATGAGCCAGGTGCCTGGGGCGGAGGCATGAGAGAGGGCCGGGGAGAGGGGAGGGAGGTGCGGGTGGTGCTTGGAGAAGTGCCCTCGCCTGGATCCCATTATGGAGCCATCAGGTGGCTCTAACATCTGGTTGACACCTTCTGGGTGGTTGGCTCAGGAATGTAACTAGAGAGGCCTTGATACAGCTCCTGGCCCTGAGCACCACCTCTCCTAGGTACAGAGGATAAGGAATGCTGGCCCTTGTTGGCCAAGGGCCTAGAAAATTAGGCAAATGAGACACATTGCTGGTAAATAGCTCCCCCGTGGTGGCTACTGCTGTGGAGTGACAGAACAGTGATCACTCAACCTGAAGCACGGATGACTCCTGGTGCTCACGTAAGGTAATGTTGAATATATCACTTATCTTTCACACATACACACACACACGCACATACATACATACCCATACATACACATACACATATATGCACACACATTGTTAGAGTTTATAGCTAGAAGTCCCCCCAAAGCCTCATGATCTCATAGGTGGGACTTTGGGGACAGGACTGAATCACTGGTAGGTTTATAGCTAGGTGTGATTTGGGATTTGAAGCCTGGTAGGAAGAAATGGGTCACTGTGGGTGTGGCCTGGAAGAGTATATATATTCCTCTCCCTCCCTTGTTCCTGCTCTACTTCCTGTCTGTCATGCCCGTTTCTCCTCTGCCTTGCACTGAATCCAGTAGACTATGGACTGAACCTCTACAAACTGTGAGCCAAAATAAACCTCTCCTCCTTTAACTTGTGGGTGTCTGGTATTTTATCTCTGCAACAAGAATGTAACTAAGACAGCCATACACATATATATATACACCTTCATATATACATTTAACTGTATACACACATTTACGCACATCGTACACTTACATATACATACACTTACACACCCATACACACACTCACACACACACACATGATCTGCCCTTCTTTAAAATGGGGATTGTCACCTTCACTCGCTCGTTCAGTTAGGTGGGTCTGTGCTGAGTTAGCGGGCCGCGGAGGTCAACAGGAACAAGGGTACACAGGCTTTCCTCCTTCCAGTCCCCAGGGGAAGGGGAAAGAGCTAAGCCAGATGATACCCCACAAAGGAAGGGCACACAGGGAAGGGGCCCAGGACAAAGCACCAGAAAAGAACAGGACTGGGTGTGGGTAAGGACAACAAGCAACCCACAAAGGGCACAGTTTGACTGGGGACTTGCGAAGACAGGCCCCTGGAGGAAGTTCCTCCAAGCTGGGGAAGAAGTAGGGAGCAGCTGAGCAAACGCTTCTCACAGCCTGAGAGCATTGTTTCCAGATTTGGAACCGGTTTGGTAGCTGTGTTTTTTGCTGCTGAGGATGGGAAGCAGCCAGGTAATGGAAAGCCGCTTCCACGTACAACCCAGGAACACTTTCCGAGGCACACGCTGCTGGCTCACCAGTGCCCACGAAATCATTTCAGGGTTTTCCCCTCTCCCTCAAGCTCCTGCGCCCCCAGGCTGGTAGGGTGCGGGTGTGGGTGTGAGCTCTGCACACGGTGGTCCTCAGTCTCCACAGGTCCCGCAGTTCCCTCCCTGAGGCTGAGGCTCCTCTGGATTTGCGGTCCTCCCTTCACAGCACACCAGCTCCCACCCATCCTGCCCGAGGGGACTGGAGACAGAGACCACATTTGTTTAAAGTGTCTCGACTCTCTTGCTTACCCACTTGCTGTCAACCAGCAAGAGAAACTTACAGGAACCCCAAAGTGGGGAGCAGAACACAGAAGGGCTGGTGCCCGCCCCTCGCTCACTAGCTAGGGGTTCCTGAGCAATTTCTCATTCTGTGCTGGGCAGGATGACTTTTCTGTGACCTCATCCTCTCCTCCTCCCCATTCAGAGTAAAACCTGGCTAGACATGAGAATGGTGGAGAACGTGATGGGATCCCAGGGCTGGCCCCCAAGTCCAGAGGTCATCTCCACGGTTCTGCATTCGGGGCTGCACGCGGCCGCTCCCCACAGGAGGCGCCGGAGGGAGGGTGTGGGGGCCCGGAGTCCAGCCAGCCAGCTGCACACCCAAACTCTGCCTCCTGGTTAAGGTCGTGTCTGCCAAAAGGAACGGGGTCTCTTTCTGACCCGCTTTGGTGCTGTTGTGCACGGAGGGTGGCCTTACACACACACCGATCCTAGTCAAAAAACGAGCTTCTGTCTGTCCTCGGAAGCGTCCAAGTGGACAGCAGGGAAACAGACAGCCGTGCTGAGTTTCCAGCTTCCTGCCTCTTTGGGCACCTCTTTCAGGGACTAAAAATTACTCCAGTAAAACCAGACCTCAGAGATCTTTCTACAGACAGAATCCGACCTGGAAACCCCCAAGTGCAGTCAGCAGCTCCCATCCCCCCTAGGGACAGACTAAGGCTCCCTGCACCCCTCCTCACCTGCGCCAGGACGTACTGGCACTCCCCGGGGAACATGTACTTCAGCCCATCAAAGGTGAGGTAGTGACCCAAGCCGATAGCAGAGCACGTGGCGTCACACACATGGTCCGTGCAGTTCCACTTCCGGTCCTTGCAGACACTAGGAGAGTAATGTATGGAGAGCTAATCGGGCACGCTGGGCCTCAAAGGGACAGGGAAGGATCTAGAATGTTCCCAGGTGCCACCCCGGCCTCCAGATGCCTCAGGAACCCATAGCCCAGCCCGGAACACAGCAGGAAAGAGGAAAGCCATGCTGCTGCTCTCAGTTCTAAGGGGGAAACTGAGGCAAAGAAGGGAAAAAGTGGTCCAAGGTCATCTGGGCAGCTAGGGAGGAGGCCCGGACCTTTTCTCAGCCACCTGCCATGGATCAGCCCTCACCCTGGAAGCCACAAGTCTGCCTGGGACTGAGAAAAGGGCTCCACAAGACCAAAACAAATCTCTCTGGGCTAACAGAGAAAACAAGACAGAGCACAGGCAAGTTC
This sequence comes from Erethizon dorsatum, assembly GCA_028451465.1. Taxonomy (NCBI): domain Eukaryota; kingdom Metazoa; phylum Chordata; class Mammalia; order Rodentia; family Erethizontidae; genus Erethizon; species Erethizon dorsatum. The sequence goes on from CM051831.1 coordinate 30,322,975, forward strand.
TGAGTCTGGCAAATAGCAATGAGCCGCGAACTTGTGCTAGGCGGGGTTTGTGTGCATGCAGCTGTATATTTAAATCTATGGTGATTCGCCGATGCTACAGGACCCCTCTCCCCAACATGCTGTCACCAGAGCTGCCCTCGGCGGCCCACTGGTGAGTCAGGGTAGGAAGCGCAGGCCTCAGGCAGCCCTTCCCCCATCCACGAGGGCCTCTTCCAAAGGCTGCACCCGGCCCAGCAGTCACAGGTGGGGGGGAATGCGAGGCCCCTTTGCCACATCCCTCCTCAATCCATGCCATGACAACCACACTGAGAGCATCCTGCAAGGATGGGTCCCCCTAGCCCTATTTCCCCACGGGCAGCTCGGTCACCTATGCAGTGGCCCACATGGGCCTGCGTCCTCTTCTTCCCTAAGGTCCGTCTCCCTGAACAGAAATGCTGAGCCACACAGCAGCGTGTATAGAGGATGCGCACAGACAATGCTGAAGATTCTCCCACCCCGCAGGTGGAGAAACAGAAGCACAGAGAAAAGGAACGAGCACCCAATTTCCAGCGGAGGGTCTGCCCCGCCGCCTCTCCCTTCCCACCCCTGCCCCCGTGGGGACCCGGGCCTCACCAGGTGTTGCAGCCGACCTTCACTGTTTCTCCAGGGGTGAACTCCCTTCCCTCATGGAAGCAAGGACACCTTTCCAGGGCCACACATCTGTTTTCATGCCGGACCTGAGAGGAAAAAACCCAAAGTCCACAGGGATAGATCTGAAGCCCACTGGAGAGGCATCTCCAGGACTGGAGCCCAGCACAGAAGTGGGACTGAGCCGAGGGGACAACCTCGGCCACAGACCAGCCAGGACAAGAGCCACACCCAGGCCGGGGCTTGGCAAGCAGGGCCACTGTCTACACTGCCTCTGTCCCCCTGTGCCCTGCCGGGCAGTGTAACCAGGAACACGTGTGTAAAGACACCTTTGAAAGCCATGTCGGACACGTGGAAGTGTGCAAGTCCACAGATCCCACCACCACACACGAAGCACATCTGCAAAGGAAACAAGAGTACAGACACGCTTAAGGGAGGATTACCTACCACTGCAAAAAAAAAAAAAAAAAAAAAAAAAAAAAACGGAAATAATCAAGTGTTCAGTGACCGGAAAATGATTAAATCATCCAGGGATCTCCAGGGCTGGTGTCCTGTGGAGCTGTCAGAATGGCCACTTGGAAGACTGCATGGCACAAGAAATACTTCCACTGTTCATTTTTAAGACGGGGAGAAAACCATATGTACATATGGTCCCGATTTTATACAAATGTACGCACGTTCCAAAGGAAAAAAAGACTAGAAGGAAATAGAGAAGTTGTCTCCGGGTGGTTGGCTAGGATGGAGGAATGTGGGCACTTCAATTTCTTTTTTGGTTTTTAAAATCTTTGTAAGTATTCTTCAATAAAAGTATATCAGGGGCCGGTGAGATAGCTCAGTGGCATAAGCACCTGCCTGGCAAGCGCAAGGGCCCGAGTTTGACTCCTGGAACCCACATACGAAAAGAGGGCTGGTGATATCGCTCAGCGGCATGGGCGCCTGCTGGTGCGCGAGGTCCTGAGGTCGACCCCTGGTACCCAAAAAAAAAAAAAAAAAAAGTATATCAGGCTTTTAATTAAAGGAAATGGATACTTAATTTAATGACTGCACTTAGTAGCCCTGGAGGTAAGAGCGGAACACTGGCCAGAACTGGCAGAATTCTGCGGCCAATCATTGAAACCTCAGGTTTGGAATGAGGACAGCATCTCTGCCCTGGAGCGGGGCCTCTGGGACAGCAGAGGGCCACCAAGATAAAATTCACAGACGTCCTCTGAAGACTCCACAAGAAAACGTCAGAAACACTCAACCCACTCCCCATCCGCTCGAGATTTTCTAAGGGTGGCTGTCACTGAGAACGTGCAGCTAGGTCTTGGTCAGCTCCAGGAATAATCAGAAAGTGGGCAAAAGCTGATTTAGTCACTGTTCTCTGAAATGGCACCATTCTCCCCACCATATATGAGCACCATTAGGACCCAGGCTCCGGTTCTGTTCTTTTTGTGATGGTTGTTTTTTGTTTTTCTGGCCTGATAGTTCTGTTCTTTCAAAGTCTCCAGCATTGTCTAGGTTCAATCTCTAAAGCTGTCAAAAACAAACAAAAAGCCTCAAAACTTTATAAATCCTCATAGAAAATCAATCACAGTCTAGTGTAAGGTATCTTAAAATACCTTGCTTTAAAAAAGGTCGCTTAAAAAACTACATCTCAGGCCAGTGAGATGGCTCAGCGGCATAAGCGCCTGCCTGGCAAGCGCAAGGGCCTGAGTTCAACTTCCGGTACCCACATGAAAAAAAAAAAATACTACATCTCATAAGATTTCTAATACTCACATGTGAGACCCACTCTGGATGGACCCCTGAGCCCAAGCTCTACAAAACCACAAGCTTCAAAGGGCAGGTAGGCACCCCCAGACTGGCACATGTGCCCCAAGGCCTGAGTGGCCACCCAGTGGCTACCCCCAGGTTGAGGAGACCCAGAGGGCTGAAAGATGGCTGATCTGGGAGTCAGGAGTCCAACATGTACTTGAGCTGGTTGTTCTCCTTTTCCCTTCTCCATCTCCCCTGTGTGATAAAGGGGTTGAAATTGTGGGTCTTGCAGCTTCCTCCCAGCTCTGCCACTGCAGGAACCCTAGAAAAAGCAACCCATTAGGCAACAGAGAAGGGAGCAAGGTGGTGGGTTGTACTTTGCTGCCACCTAGTGGTGTGAGCAGGTAATGTTCTAACTTAAAGGAATGGACGCTTCAGGCCAGAATTTTTAAACTAAAGAAAACGACTTGGCATGTATGACTTGTAGTGCCATCTCCTCTTTTTACTGACCCAACGGGTCTCATAGTGTGAATCCAGGGGCCCTAAAACTTACTCCCAGTGTGTGATGGCTAATTTCCTCTAACATCTCTGTTCATAATGATTCACGGTTTTCCCTCCGTGAACTTACAGTGCCAGTGGTCATTAAACCACCACATGTGAAGCACCTTCTGCACGTGTGGCACACTGTCATCCCCAGTCTCCAAACCTTTCTAATCCGGTTTTACAGGTGAGGAAATTAAGGCACAAAGAGTTTAAGTGATTTGCCATTCAGTTCAGTAAATGCCAGGAACCACGGCATTCCCACAGTGTCTTTCCTCGTGGCTCCTCCGGCCGTTTTTCATGGTGTGGCCACCTACAAAAGCATCCTGCCCCCTGTTCCCAGGGGAGGAGACCTGTGCAGCACTGGCAGGAGCAGACAGAATGCAGCTTGCAGGGTGGACCAAAAAAACCTCTGCTCTACACAGGTGCCAGGCCTGGGACTAATCAGAAAGAAAAGGTCTCCCTGCTTGTCCCCAATATTTTGAAACAAATGCTTCTGGGCGTTGAAGGAGAAAAGGCCATCACTGGCCCAGGGCACTGCTACTCAAAGAGCAGGCACCGGGCCGGGGCTGACCGATGATGGTGCAAAAGCTGACACCAAAGTACGGCAATTGGACAGAGCAATATCCCGTCTCATGTATGTGATAAAAATTGGGAGGGGCTCATACTTCACGTGTCACATTTTTTGTTTTACTTTTCTGATAATCCACTTTTGTTGTTTTTACAGAAGCATTGTTCCGTGGTTGGAAATTTAAGCAAAATGGACCCTACTCAGATCCCTGTTGTGGACAGCAGGAGGAGATGATCCATGCAGCCTCTAAATCTGAGCTTGGTTATTTATGGAAACAATTAAATCTACTGCATTGCTGCAATTCTGTAGCACCTTCTGGGTTTTTTTGTTTTGGTTTGGTTTGGTTTGGTTTTGATTTTGGTACTGAGAATCGAACTCACGACTTCACGCCTGCCAGGCAGGTGCTGTGCTGCTGAGCTACATCTCCAGCCCACAGTTTTAAAAGTGTTTTTGAATGCATGCTCTTGGGGCCTGAGCCAATATGAGTGGGGCACAGAAGAGGAGCTGTGTGCCTGGGTTGCAGTGGAGGCAGCTGAGCTTCAGATAAAGAATCATGGCTTGCACAGGAGCATGAACCAGACAGTGGTCAAGTGTGGCCTGGAGCTGGGCCACCAGCTCTGTCCTCTTTGGTGTCTTGGTTCTTTCCCGAGAGCTGCCCCCGGGAGAAAGCAACTTCCCTCCCACTTGCAAGTTCTCAGAACACAGAGTCTCTGCCCCTTTCCCAAACCCTTGGTAGCATGCTACTCCCTCCTGAAGCAGGATTTAAAAAGGAAAAGTCGAGTTTCCCAAACTTCCCCCTCCCCACAGCTGCTGTTCGTTGTTCTAATACAGATAAAAGCAGGAACTTTTGTCCCTGTAAGTAAAATTTTATAATCTCCTGTTCCCATAACAATCTGTTATGCCCAACCAGGGACACCAAGATGCAAAACTGTCACCACTTGACAAACTGCCTTTGTTCTCCTTCTGCTTGCCCACAAGTTCTGTGCCAAAAATCAACCTCCTGAGCAACAAGTATAGAACGGGAGTCCTTCCTTTGTTCAGTGCTCAGTTCTTTGGACACAAGTCCAGCTGAGTCAGGTGTACACCCAATAAATCCTCCTAATTCACCCATGGTCCCTCCAGTCTCTTGAATTCTGCAACACGACCACCTCACATGGGGGACAGAGAAGCTCTCCTAGGTATAAGGTCTGCACCATCAGATGGGCCTGAACAAGGTGTTTCCAGCTCCATTTTCTTTGTGTTCTGGCCAGAAACACAGGTCTGTGCTACAGCCAGCACACTGCACACACTTAATAAATTACATGGTCTTTTCTGGTCTGCTGAGCCTGGCATCAACAATTTGCACGTGAGTCAGCATCTTAGTGAAGCAGTTGTGAAAATAACCCACTCTCTTGCAATATGAGCTTTCATGTTTGTAATCCCCTGAAGTGGAGGTGAAAGCCCCTCATCATGGGACAGGTGTGTCTCCAGAATGCAGGCCAGAGGTGCCAGGAAGCCAAAGGAGTTCTTGGCAGCATGTCCACACCCTGGGCCTGAGGTCTTGCTCTCCACTTGGGATTTGAGATCATAATGCAATTATTGTGGTTATTAATATGTAAAACTATCTGGATTGCTTCATCAATGACAAAAAGAACTCATTTGAAAGAGTTCTTGGTGCTGACACAATCCCCTGAGAGAAGTCCCTTTTCTTGTGTGCATCTTTTGTGATGTTGGGAGATGTCACCACCAGGTATGATGAAGAAACAGGGATCTAGGTCCTGTCAAAACTCTGAGACACTCACTCCCCTGGGGATAAAAGAATAAAAAGGATCCTTCCCCTGCCCTGTCCTATTTCTTGCCCCACCCATGTCTGAGCTCCCTGTCCTGGTAGACCCTTTGTGGACACCACCTTCTTCAAAGGTAAGAACTACACCTTCCAGTCTGGGGTGCTTACTGGCTGATCCAGCTCCCCCATTAGAAAAGACAGCTCCAGACCCTCCAAGACTAAGACAGAGGGAGCACCCAGGTGAGAAGTGATAAAGGCTGGTGTCTGTGTTTGGGAGAAGAAAGGGTTGGAGAGAAAGAATAAAACAGAATACTTGCCCTGCATCTGCTCCAACCCCCTCCCCAGCCCCCCTGAGGGACCCTGCTGACAAGTCCAAGTCCCCTCTACAGAATGTTGGCAGCTTCTGGGCCCCCCAGACTGAGTCTTTGGTGTCATTAATTCCCCCCACAGCCAAATGAGAGTGGCCCTTCCCCTCCCACCCAGACCTCTGCAGCACTGACCCTCACCACTCACTCTGGGTATCAGGGATTAGAATCAGAGAAATCAAGAAGATGCATTTACAAGAAAAAGTACAGAAGTTGCATTCTTCAGGGTGATGAAAATAATATCTGTGTAATATATCTCCTACAAAACTGGCCTGAGATTAGACTTGAGAAGTTTGAGGAGGCTTGGGAGTGCTTGGGCCATGGCCACCAGCAGCAATTCTAAAAGATGCACACAGGATCCATGTCATTGCAAACCAGCATGACCTTGGACATGGGTGGCTGTAACTAGGACCTACAGGCTGGACCTGAAGGTGCACAATGGGTAGCTAAAAGCAGGATGAAGCTTGGCATCTCTGCCTTCATTTTCTATGTATCCCTTATTGCCTTAAAACTCTGGGTCACTCTCTGCTCAGCTCTGCATGTAGACATGTTAACCTCTCATGAAGTGTCGGTGTTACAAGGTTTGCTAGCCACAGATTCAACTACCCTTGCTCATGCCTGTTCCAGACTGAGGACACCAAGATAAGAGTGACTAAATCTCCAGCATTTGCAGGGTCATCTAATTGCTAGCTTTCATAACATTCGGCTCCAGACCCAGGGAAAGGATACCGAGAGTTCTCCTAAACCTGTAATCACCCTGGGTCCCAGGAAAAGCAGAGCCTCAAAGACCACCCCATGATGAGGTCACCTTCCCCAAACATAAGCAATTACCCCACAACAGAGCCAAGGCTGCCAGTTCCCAAGCAAGAACAATCACTTCATGGGACTCAAACTGCCCCTTGAGCCATAAGGAGTCCCAGGAGCTCCCAAAGCAGGACTGAGATGACCACCCAGACCCCAGCCCACTACAGTGTCCCGTGAAACTGGAGCCAGTCTTTGTTAACGGGCCTCTGAGCCTCTTCAGCACAGTGTGCCACTCCTTACTCCTCTTATTTTCTAATTCTACCCAATAAATCGCCTATGCCTCTCACCGATGTGTCCTGAAATTCTTTTCTTGTGACAAGAGTTAATGAACCTACTCCACGGGGACAGGGGCAAATTGAGGTCCCTGTCTTCCTTTTAGGGGACCTCCTTGGGCCCCATCAGGTGACATGACCTCCATGCATATTTGCAGTTACAGCCCTAAAACACAAGACATAGAGAGCTGGCCAAGACCTTGCAACACACTTTACAGAGGAGGGAAACAAGGCTCTATGTGAGAAAGACTCTTAATAGGTCACTAGTGGCATAGGAGGGACTCAATGTCTTCTCTTGAACTACAAAGTTATACACATATATGCAAATCATATGCAAATTTGTGTGTGTCCTATCTTCATACCATGGAATGCAGCCCTCAGGAAGAGCCCGGTGGAAATGACTGCTTTTACTTGTATTTTCTAGAAATACTTTCTGTGTTTTCCATGGCTTTCCTGGGAGCCAAGATCTTATATTTCTGTCAGATCCCATGAGGATCAACCCCAGACATTTTCCTACCATCTCCCTCCCTGACTTTGGGGCCAACTGGGCCACCGAGGATTTAGCCTACCACCCCAGTCTTGTTTCTTCATTTGGCTGGTCCCATAGCCCCCCAGAGGGAAAGAGAAGGGGAGGTGCCTGCTCCTTGGGGCAGGGGTAGCTCACCATGCCTGGGGGGCAGAGGCAGCCGGAGACACAGCCGGTGCTCATGCAGTCCAGGTCATAGTTCTGGCACGTCTTGGCACACTCCACCCCTTCTGCCCTCGGGTTGTCAGCGGGACACACCAACTTGACCATGGGGGCCCGACAGAACAGGCTCCTTTTGCCTGGAAAGTAGGTAAACCAAAGGGTGATTAATGACAGAGTGGCAGGGTCTCCCTCCTACCCTCCCACCCTAGGAGTGGGTGCGTCCCAGCCTCCAGTGGGACAAGGGTGGCAGCCTCATCTGCTCAAGTGAGCTTTGTCCTACACACAGCAGCCGTCCCGACCCCAGCATTCATTCAGTGGACCAGATTCTCATCCTTTGGACCTGCTGCAGCAGCCTGTACTGAGCCAGGGCACACTGCAAAAGTTCCGGACTAGCCTTTAAAAGACCTGGGTTTGGGTGCTGAAAAGAAAGCCTTAGTGGAACCCAACAAAACTATTGCCAAAATGACTACGGTTTATGAAGGAAGAGAGGCCACTGAACTACAAAGACTTTAAACTGGTCTCTGCTCAAATGTCAGCCTCTGCCTGGCCACTCTATTTACATTTGTACCCTTTGTCCCCTGACTCTGCAGCCTCCCTCCCCTTCCATCTAAAACACTGCATGTGCTCTTCCCACCATCTGTCACACTACACATCTCACCCACTTGATGACCACTCCACCCCACGCCACCCACGATAGTGTGGCTCTGTGAGGGCAGGGAGTTTTGTCTCCTGTGTCCTTTATAGATCTTCTCTCCTGGCAATTAATAGGTATCAACAGCTGACTGGTTCATGATGACAGCAGACGGCTGGCACAACACCTTTCTTTTTCTTTCTGGTGCACCTAACAGCATTTATATTATTCACCATCTCCTCTAGGCAAGAAAACCAGAATTTCCAGCCTCATTTTATACGGAAACTCCAAAAAGATAAATGGCTTTTCCCAATCTGCACAGAATTCCAGAAGTTTCCTGATTTTGCAAAATAAAAGATAACTCCCAGCTCCCAGGCTAAAGACTTTGTGAAAGGAGCACATTAAGGGCAGGTCAAAGGGGAAGAATGGGACAAGGGGCGGGAGTTGGGGACATTGAGAGAGTTAGGGAAGAGAGACAGAGGACCTCATGGCCTTGAGATAATACTGTGGTGATTTCAACTTCCAAGCCAGTCTTATGCATGGAATCTTGCCCAACTCTTGGGATGCTCCCCAGTGGGTCATTCAGGAAGCCAGAGCCAACCTCACCCAGGGTGGCTAGGACACATGGCACCAAGCTCGGCCATCTGGGCAGAAAGGACACTCAGGAAAGGGGAAAGGCAGAGGATGGAAACAGCCCGCTATGTCCCTCCTGCTGCAAGCCTCCTCTCTGAGCAAGGGTGAACCTTCTGGAAGCAGATGCAGCCCCTGTGGGAGAAATGGGACATGGCCCCACTGATGCAAGGCCAGTCCCTCTCCTCTGTGCCTATCCTTAACAGTATAGCAACTATTAGGACTTTCCAACTGGGAGAAACGAGCCCAGACCTTTCCTTCACAGCCAACAGAGAAGCCTTCAAAGAGGTGTCCTTGTCCACATGTCCACAGGAAACAAGAGGCCACCAAAGAACAGTAATTGTCATCACAATCATGGCGACCATCTCACTCCCAGCTGTTCACTGGACTAAGGTCACCACGGACAAAACAGAAGTCTCACTGACTCCACCTTGCACATAAGTTGCTCTTTCCCCTTCCGCAATATAAAACACCTCTTGCCTCAATCATCTGGATTCACCATGCAAAGAATGCCTTTCCCTGAATATCAGGCACACAAACCCAGAAGTCGTGGCAAGCCAGGGCAAAGCCAGACCTGTCCCTGAACACACAGGCGCCCCTCCCCTGCCCTGCACAAGGAGTCTGGATGGGAGGGAGGGACGGAAAGGCTCCAGGCACAGTACTCACTGCGGTGAGACAGGGGGCTGCCGGGGACCGCGTCTGGCAGACTCCCAGGGGCTCTGCTCGCAATGCAGTGCATGAAGCCATCCTCGCAGTAGCTGCAGAGAACAGAGAGTTGTCCACCTTGCTGTCCTGTGTCCTCACCTTCCACTCTTTCCTTCCAACCAGGCTCCCACACCACCAGTCCCTGAGGTGTGGCTTCCCAGGGCCACCAGTGACCTCCATGTCATTAAATCCCACTGAATCATTTTATCAGTTCTTTTCTTCCTTGATCCCTTTCATCATTACTCGCCACTCTTGACTCCTCCATTTTTTTAGAAAATAAAAAACTCCATTCCTGTTTTCCTCCTACTTCCCTGGTTGCTTTCTCAGCCTCAACTATAGCTCACCCCCACACCCACCTTTCAGTGTCTCTGTCCCCAGACTCTATCCTAGGCCCTCGAGACCCCTCACACCACGTGGCTATCCTGTCCCCAGCCCCAATGACACAGGTGATTCACATTTACAGCAGCGCTTGGCCCTCTCCTCTGAACCGCAGGCCTACACCTATGGATACCTCCAGAATAGCTTCCTTCCGGGTCTCAAAGACACTCAAACTCAGTGTATCAAACAGAGCCCACGGTCCTCCACCAAGGCCAAGCCTCTCCCACAGCTGCTTCAGGGACTCTACCACCATCCACTTGGTCTAATTCTGCAACTGGAAACCCAGGTTCATCCCTGCCCCTGCCCTGTCCCTCATTCTCTACATCAGATCCACCACCAAGCCCTTGAGCTTTGCCTCCTCTCTACCCACATCTCTCTCCACCGCCACCATCACTTCCTTTCCGGCCAATGCGAAAGTCTCCTAACTGATGTTCCTGCACCTATTCTTGCCCTTCTCTAAAATAAGCCTCTTGCAACCATGTATCTTTACAAAATCTAAATCTGATTACATCACATCCCTGATTGAAGCCTTCTACAGCCTTCCCTCCAAAGGTCTTCAGGCAGAGAGCAAACCTCCCTGCGATCTGACGCCCCTCCCTCTCCCTCTCCAGCCCACCAGCTGTCTTCGGATCTTGCAGGAGCACTGTTACCTGTAGTACAAGCTTTGACCACAAGCTTCTGCACACCCTTTGCTCTGACCTAAGCCAAAACTGTCACCTCTCCCCAACATACACACACATGCACACACACACACATACACGCATGGCCTTCTTAGCCCCACCCCATCTCAAGCTCTCACAGACCAGCTATTTTCCCCCTATAACCAACCACCCTTCTAACTGGTTAACGCCTGCCTCTTGCTGGACTATAAGATCCATGAGGGTAGAAGACACGACTGCTCTTGTTCACCATTAAATCTCTAGCATCCAGCATAAGGCTTTGCATAAAGTTCTCAATATTCTTTTATTTTTAACTGCCACACAAGTGCACACCTTCATGAGCTACCAGGTGAGATTTGGACACACATACACCACGTGAAATGACCCAGTCAGGGCAATGGGTGTATCCATCACCTCAAACATCTCTCGGTTCTTTGGGGGAACTCAAAACTCTCTCTTCTGGCTATTTTAAAATACAAAGTCAACGATTGTTAATGGTAATCATTTATTGTTCTATAGGACGCTGGGACTTTGGCCAGCTCCTGGCACCAGTCTTGCTCTGCGACTCTGTGAGGGCTGCTGGGATGACCACAGGCACGGTGAGAAGAACCTGTGGGCACATGTGTGTACCTTCCTGCCCCCTTTCCATGGACATCACCAACCCTGGCTCCAGCGAGGCTCACCCTGCAGCATATGGACTCAGGAACAAAAATGAACAGCCATAAACAAGCCCAGAATTCTTTGGGGCACACATTCTCTGTGAGATCCAGTTCTCCAAGTAAAGTGGAGAGTGACGGTGGTCACTAGGATCCAGCCCTGGTACAGAAGAGGACACAGCCCTCTCATAGCTAGAGGACAGAGCCCTGCTCATCCAGGGGCTGCTGCATACCAGCTTCCACCTGGGAGAAACAGCTGGTGGCAGCTGCTGTCCCCTAAGTCATCCCCACTTCCGGTAGACTGCCTTCTTTCCTCCTCATGAAAATGGGGACCACCATGACCACCGATCAACGAGCTCAGCAGTCTGTTCTCAGTGCAACCTGCGGAGCTCACAAATCCCTGGGTTCTACTCACTTGCGGGGATGACTTGGGAACATGATCATCTCTCTGTGCCTCAAATTATTTACTAGAAAAGCAAGCTCTGCCTGCCTAATGGTGTTGTATTAGGGTCCCAGAGAGAAACACCCAGAAACTATATCCAGACAAAAGTAGTGAGATGACCACTGGGATGAAGCTAAAAGATCAAGCCAGCAGTGCATGCGATGACAGTCACCCTCACCAGCTGTGGGTTCTGCCTCTGCAGATTCAACAACCCCAGGTCAAAAGTATCCATAAAATTGCATCTGTACTGAACACATACACTTTCCCTTGTAATTATTTCCTAAATAATACACTATGACAACTATTTACATGGTACTTACATTGCATTAGGCACTATAAGTAATCCAGAGATGACTTAAACTATATGGGAGGATGGCACAGTCTATACACAAATGCTACCCCATTTCATACAAGGACTTGAGCACCCATAGATTTTGGCACAATCTGCCAGGGTCCACAAACCAGTCCCATGAATACCAGCTGGGCTTCCTTCTTCCCTTAGTCTCCACAGGAGGGCACTGTCCTAGTTCTGCCCTTTTTGCTGCCCTCTCTCATGGGATCCCCTTTCCTCCTCTAATCCTCTTAAATTCCCAAGTTCTGGACTCGCCTCTCCTCTGTGGCCTCTTAGCCACCGTCCCTTCTTTCAAGGGTATGGTTTGCAATTCCTGTCGTTTGGATAGGCTGTGGTCTCAAAGGTTCATGTGCTAGAAGCTCGATCTCAGAAGGAACAGTGTACCAAGGCAGTGGGACCTTGAAAACCTGAGACCTACTAGGAGGTAGTAAGGTCACGGAGATACCACCCGCAGAAGGGATTAATGCCCATCTCACAGGAGGGAGTTAGGTCTCAACAGACTGGATTCATTTTCCAAAACATGGGTGGTTAAAAAGTGAGCCCACCACATGTTTGCAGTCTTCCACACCCTGCTCTCAGATGCAGCTGCCCAATCTCGGGCCTGTCGGCCTCCAAAACTGTGAGCTGAAGTAAACCTCTTTTCCTTACAGAGTGCCCAGTCTTGAGTATTTTTATAGCAACTGAAACCCATCCCAGAGCAGCGTGCCTTGAGACAATGCCGCTATGGTTTATTTTCTTCTGGTTCAAATGCTTCAGCCTGAGGACACTGAAAGGAGGCTAACAGAGAGGGGTCCTGGGAGCTCTCTTACTTCCTGTTCTAGGAAAGGGAAACTGAGACCCAGAGCAGGGAAACAGGACTCAAGAACCCTTGCTGCCAGCCTGGAGAGCTAATTCCCTGCCCAGTAAGGAAATCAGAAGACCAAGGTGACTTCTCTGCTGTGCTTCTGACTTACTGTACCAGTCTGGACAAGTCACTGCTTTCCTGGGCCTCAGTTTGCCCATTCACAAAACGAAGAACATTTTCCTATCTAGTTCAGCTGTTTGCAGAGTCCCTTAGCTGTGCAGCCTGCACTTACCACAAGGTATGATGGTCTGAGAAGACGTCCGCAGGCTGGAAGATCTCACCATCATAGTAACAGGGGCACTGGGCCTTAGGCACACAGGCCCCCCTCTCATCCTGGTAGAGACCTGGGGGGCAGAAGCAGCCCTCCAGACAGACCTCGTTGCATTCCTCATCCGGGTAAGAGAGGGAGCGGCAGGTCAGGTTGCAGGGGGCCCCACACTGCAGGTACACCTGGCCCTGCGGGCAGCTCAGGGCTGGAGGAGGGAGAGGAAGGTGGGCATCAGCAGCCACACTGAACAGCAAGGACAGGGGAGCCAACCCTTGCATCTTTGTCCCAAGTTTTATCTGCATGGTCACCACCCTCCCCCCCTGCTATCAGCAAGGGTATTTTCAGACACACAAATGTACTTTACAACTACGGATACCTGCACTTTATCTCCTTTTTAACAAAAGGCAAGATGTTTTAAGTACCTCTGAATTCCCTCAGCCTAGGACATAGTAGAAATCCTGGTGCCTCTGATTATTGAAAGAATGGAGAGTAACGGCCATGAGCATCTCCATGACAGCCATGACAATGACACCTGCATTTTTGAGCACCTACCATATGCCCTACAAGTCACATAGGTTTTATGCCTCACTTGGTTAGTTAGCTCTCATCATACCCTTTCTAAGGGGTAAGAAAACCAAAGTGTGAGCTAAGGGAATCATCAACGTCATGCCTCTCAGGAAAAGCAGGGGCAAGTTCAAACCCAGCTCTCTGGGCCGGTGAGATGGCTCAGCAGCATAAGCGCCTGCCTGGCAAGTGCGAGGTCCTGAGTTCAACTCCTGGTACCCACATACGAAAAAAAAAGGTCTAGTGATATCGCTCAGTGGCACGGGCACCTGCTGGCACGCAAGGTCTTGATTTCGGCCCCTGGTACCCACAAAAAAAAAAAAAATATACAGCTCTCTGTAACCCTAACGGTCAGGTTCTCAACCATTATATTCTAGAAAGGAAATCCTGATAGATCAGACAACAGCGAATAGTAACCATTTTTACCCACCTGTCTATCTATCTGCCTATCTATCTCTCTACCTACCTATTTATGCAGCTATCTACCCATCTATCTTCTATCTACCCATCTACCCATCTACCTACCAATCTATCTCCCTCTTGTCTATCATGGCACCAGGGATCAACCCCGGGTCTCATGCTGGCACTGAATTATGCCCCCAGCCCTCCCTGTGTCTGACTCTCAGAGTTTTGCTGCTCCCTATAGGAAAGGGCCTTACAAACTCATTCAAATTTAACTTTAAAAATAACAGATAAAGCTTCATGTACCATCTCTCCCAAAGTATGTACATTTCCAAATTTTAAATAAACTGAATAATCTTGTAAAAATTTTTAAAGGAAATAGCCCTTCTGAGGACACTCGAGTCCCTAACAGCAGGGACACATGTACCTCCCCCAGGGAACCGGGCAGCCCCCATCCGCCCTCAGCCCTCACCTCCCTGTCCTTCCACACAGGAAAGCAGAAAGGCTGCAGGAGACAAAGCCAGGAGGAAAGGGAGCAAAGTGCTAAAGCAGCTAAGAGAATGGGCCCTGCACCCCAAATACCTAGGCACTGGCCCCAATCCTACCACTAGTAAACGGGTGACCTTGAGCAGTGTCCTCGCTAGACTTTAATAATGATACCTGCCTGAGTCTTCGTGAGGTGCGGTGCACCAGCAGGTTTAGTGAAAGCCTGCGATGTGGTGAAGGCTCCCTGCTGTTCCTATCATTGATACCACCAAGGCTGCACAGCCCCAGCTCAGCAGGCTCAAGGCGAGAACAGTCTTCCCATGAAGGCCTGGTACCCCTGCATCATGGCCATCCCGTACCAGCACCCAGTGAACACCCTGACAGTGACTTTCTCTACTGGGAAGACACAAAAGACAGGGGCATTGTGGGATGCACTTTGCCCTTCCAAAGTGCTTTCTAGTTGCTGATCATCTGCTAAGAAGCCGAAGCTTTAGTCTGCGCACACTTCTCCTGGGACCATGAGAGTCCTTCTCTGTCTAGCAGAATCTGTTTCTGCAGTGGAGACTCACAGGTCGAGCACCTCACAAATGTTATAGAATTCAGCCCTGGAGAGGTCCTGCACCTCCCATTCCTAAGATCGCCTTGGACTTGGTGTTTGATGGTAGCCAGGAAGGGAATGGCTCTTGAACCATCAGAGACACTGACTCTCCTCACAGAGTGGAGAGTCTGGGCCATCGGGTGCATGGGTAGGAGGATGGGGTAAGATGCCAACAGTGGTGTCTGCTTTCAGCTCTTCAGTGCACAGTGACAAGGGTGTACGTCATTACTAAAGAGCAGCTACAGCTGCCAGCTTTATTTCCCTAGCGCTGGGAAATAATTCAATTTCTCCTTCAATCTTGTTCCGTGGAAAAATCATGCACATCTCAGTTTAGCAAGCATTTATTATGTGCCCATCACATGCCAGGGGCTGTGCTAGGTTCAGGCACATGGAGACGCGAAGACTTCGCCCTTGGCTTCAAGGAGCCCTCGGTCTTCTCTCCATTTTACAAGGAAGGAAAAACGTGTGCTCCTCCTGAGCCTCCTCACCTCATCCACCAAGTCACAACCTGGCTAAATCTTTTCTCAAGTGTCCTCGGTCAGTGTGACCTCACCTTATAAATGGACTCAGTGGTTTGGGGAGCCCTGTCCATAGCGCAGGAAGGAAAAATGAGGTCTGTCAGGGTCCTGGAGACAGTGACCCTGAGCTTCTCTGTGGGTGGAGAAAGGAAGGAGAGAAGAACCCAGAAGTCCAGCCCCTTTCCTTGGACTCAGAGGAACAACCTACAACCATCTGCCACATTAGCCCATGGAGACACAGCTCTCCTGTCCTTAAACATCTCCAGGGAAGCTTCCTTCCCATCAGCCAGGACTCTGTGTGTATCACAAAGCCTCTGGAGTCAGGAAACCCTCTCTCCAAATCTCAGTCCCTGCTACTGCCACACCAACCCCCTTCTCATGGAGGTGCGGGTCAGCCATGCTGGAGAGAGATCAGTGAAAGTTTCCGAGGGCCCTGGGCCTCTGGGACAACATCCTGTGTCAGGAAAAGCCTTGGGCCGCTGCTGCATACAATAGTGCATAACCTCTGTAAGGCTGGTGACATCCAAGGCATGCTCATAAATACTACCTCATTGACTCACTACTACTTTTTCCAATTTCTAGACCACAGACACTGGGAAAACGGAAGTGCAGGAGGCTGCACAGAGGCTGGAAATTTACAGCAAGCTGCCCACAAGGCTTTAGCTGGAGTTTTTCAGTGGCCAGCCTGCCACTACTCATGACATCCCAGGGCTGGAGAGGCAGAGCGAGCATAGCGTGTGGGGTTATATACTTGTCTGTTGTCCCTGCTTCTGTCTCTGCTCCTTTTCTTCAAAGAAACTGCTTAAACTCCAGTGTTGAGTTGGCTCATCCAACCCTAAATGTTGACACTTCTAGAGTCCTCGCACCTAAACTTCTCTTCAAATATATTAATTCCTTTACAGTCTCTCCCAGCTCCCATTTTCCTGCTTCTGCCAAGACCAACTACATTTTAGTCTCCAAACACATCTACTTTTCCCTAAATATCAGAATATCCACTAACCTTTACCCTCTGGGATGTTCACCTCACTTTCAAGCCCCAGCACTCCTGTTCAACCAACTCTTCTCTGCCAAGAAAGCACCTTTTTAAAACCATGTTCGCGTACACCTGCTCCAGAAAGCCTCCCTCGGCTGTCCCAGCCCTTGAGCCCAAATCCCTGCCTTCTTCAGCTGTCCTTGTCATTCATCTCCGCATCCCTGCACTTAGTGAAACCACACTTCCTGCAGAGGGAGGCGATTTCCATGTGTGCCTTGGAAAGGAAGGTTCAAGTCCCCATCATCACTCCGGCCCGACCACACTGGGCACTCAGCAAGTGTCCTCAGAGCCATAACAACAGCAAAAAGTGAGCACATTATGGCTACCACGGAACCCCTGCACGGGAGCAGAGACCAAGCCTGGTGCCAGGAATCTACCAAAGCAGAAGGCGGGGTGTAGAGAAGACTCCTTCCCTTTGCATGGCTTTAACCAGTGCAGAGCCATGGGCCTGGAGTCTGAAGAAGGCCAGGCTGAAGTCTCAAGCTGGGGATTCCTACTGCCTTGTCACAAGCATGGGCACCCCACACCCTGGCCTCACATGTGCCGCACCCCAGGTGGGAGCAGACACAGGACATCTTCCAGTCTGGAACCTGCCAGAATAGGCACCCATCCTGTGGAAGAGCCAGCTCCCCCACCACCACATCTTGCTTGGAGATGGACCTGCAACTATCTCCACAGCCCAGCTTGTCAAAGCATCCCTGGGTGCAGTTCCAAATGGAATGATGCAGAGAAAGCACTTCGGAAAGGATATGGATGAACAGGGCAGGCCACGAAGTAAGGCAGCAGGTGGAGGAGGGGACACCCACCACAGAAGCCAGGCTCACGCCACCCAACGTGCACACCCCTCCCAGCGCAGGCTGCGGCGTAGCTGGCCACGGCGCTGCACAGGCAGTCCCGGCCATCGGAGCAGGAGCAGACATCATAATGGCAATTCTGCAGGTAGGGCAGAGGGCTCACAGCATGGTGGCAGGCCTCGAACTTGGAAGATGCCAGCAGTGCGCAGGCCTCCTCTGCGAACCTGGCTGTGGGGAAAGAAGGAAGCGTGTCCAGGATAGACAGGGACCAACCACAGGGGACTCTGACATCCCAGGCTCCAGAGAGGAGCAACAGCGCCTACTCTGTGTCCCCCATGCTCACGTCTGTGTAAAAAAGCAGCTCTTGGCTCTGGGAACCACCACAATTTATTTTCAGCGGCTGACTTCCTTCCCTAAATACATGTCGATCAAATGCACATTAAATTGCATCCCTGAAAAAACACCCACAGACAGAAGGGACAAAGTGACCAGTGGTGGCTTGGGTAGGATAAGACGTTACAGCAGGACTGAAATGCTGCTGCAGATAAATCTGCATGTGGCCACCCTGATCCATTTATCTCACAACAATTCCGCTCTGAGTTCATGCCCATGCTGCTCCTGTAGACCTGGGGACATCCAGGAAAGGGAGCTGCTACATATTGTCCTGTTCTTTCTCACATTTGGAAGAGTGAATGAGCCAGCTGCAGATAACCAGACCCTGCCCCTGTGTGCCAGGAGCCCAGGCTGCACGCACCCAGTCGCGGGTTGAGAGCGCAGGGGTCGCTGGGCTGCATCTGCAGATCCCGGCAGTCGCCATGCAGCTTCCAGGCGTTCCCAAAGTCTGCCACCAGGGCCTCCGTCAGGCCCGCAGGGGTGAGGAAGTCATCGCCCTTGTTGCCGTTGTAATTTCCACACAAGCCACAGGTCTTCCCAGCGTAGACAGGGGACAGCTGTAGGGAGAGGACAGAACACCTTGGAACAGCCACTGCTGAGGTACAACTGCTTCATTTCGTTTAACAGAAAAAGTTCCCGGCAGGGAAAATAAGTAAGTACAGCAGCTTAAGCCCTGAGCTGCAGAACTGGGGGGCCAGGGCACACTTTCATCAGTCAGCTCCGTCCTTGCTCTAGAAGGAGCCAGGCCACCAACACACTGCTCCTTGTCCCATCTCAGGACTGAACAAAGCTCTAACCCCAAAGTGCACATCCAGGGACACAGGCGAGTGGGGCCTGCCCTCTCCGCGGGACAGCTCAAGGCACCTACTTGTTTCTGTTTGGAGGCTCCTGATTCAAAGTTGGAGCCGGACTGGACCCAAGAGTCCTGACCCGGGCTCTGTGCGTAATTAACAAGGCCCGCACCTTCCCTGTGTTCCCAGGCCTCACGGGCGAGGTCCAGGCTCACTGAGTCATGCCTGGGAGCACCAGCCAGCTTCCAGCTCCGACTTGCAAGGTGCATGAGGCACCAAGTGGTGCAAGTTTCCAGCCCCAAATAAAATGTGCCCAAGTGAACATCCTTACTAAGGCAAGAAACCTGGAGACGCTTTCATGCTTGCTTTACAAATATCCAGCGCTGTTACATCAAGCATGGAGGCCTTTCCTGACCTCCCTACTTAGGTTTAAATCCGCACATCCTGGCACTTCTTGCCCCTTCTCTGCTTTATGTATGTCTCCAGGATATCTTCTAATATAGGATATAATCTACTTGTTCACTGTGTTTATTTTCTGTCTCAACAAGACAAGGATGTATGCCTGTTCCATCTCACCATGTACCCTCAGCATCTAGAATGCTGCCTAAATCTGTGCAGGTTGCTATAACAAAACAGCACTGGGTGGGCGGCTTATAAAACACAGAATCCTTTTTCTCACAGTTCTCAGGGCAGGGAAGCCCAAGATCCAGGCCTGAACAGATTTTAGTGAGGGCCCCACTTCCTGGTTCATAGATGGCGCCTTCCAGCTGTGTCTCACAGGGGGAAGGGCTGGCTGGCTCTCTGAGGCCTCTTTTAAAAGAGCATCGATCCTGATCCCATTCACAAGGGCATAGCCCTCATGACTTAATCCTCTCTCCAAAGCCTCCTAATACCATTGCCTTGGGGGGTTAGGATTTCAACCTATGAATTTGGAGAAGCTCAGTAGCCCTAGTGGGCACTCAATAAATGCTGAGCGAATGAGTTGTGGAACAAACGAATAAATACATTAGTGCACACATAGGTCCCCTCTGGACACAGGCCAAAGTGCAAGGCCAATGATCAAGGTCAGCCTGAGCCCAGTGGCAAAACAGTGATGTGCCTGTCATTCCCTCCCCACACTTCACACCATCTCTCCTCTCTCCTCCTCCTTCTCAGATACACTGGGTGCCCTCAGGCTCCCCAAAGTCCCCATGTTCAGCCCCACCAGCAGGCCATCATTACCATTCCCCACTCTCACACCTGTAATCATGCCTGTAATCCCAGCACTCTGGGAGGCTGAGGCAGGAGGATGGCAAGTTAGAACTCAGCCTGGGCAATTTACTGACTTAGTGAGAGCTAGTCTCAAAAAATAATAAGTACACAAAGACTGAGAATGCTCAGTGTGAAGGCCCTGGATTCAAATCCCCAGCACCAAAACAAAAACAAAAACATTTCTCTCTCCACCCCCTTGGCTGGTCTCAGAGGTCAGCACGGCCAGAGGTTAGAAGCCTCTATGTATCCAGGACACCAGGTCGTGGCTGACCCACAGCCCTGCCGCATCCGGGCTCTGGACACTTGGAGAAGACCCTTGCTATCTGAAACAGATCTCTGCTTGGTGACAGTTCTGATGAAGTAGAGACGGTCACAGGGCGGAGCTGGGCCCTATGTGCAGCCAGCTGAGCCGGGAAGTGGAACGAAGAAAGCACAGCGTTCCCCGACTGGAGCCTGGCTGCCTGGACGGCTGCCGCAGGACAGGGTGTGCATCCTGTGCTGGGTGGGAAGCAGAGCAGATTCCCTGCAGCCCGTCCTGGTCTCCTGCGAGCTCATGCAGTGGCTGCCTCGAGCCCTGGGACCAGCTCACCACCTCCAGCCCCTGCAAGGGCCCCTTCCTGCTCTGTACCCGAACCACGGGACAGCCTCACAGAAAGCAGTGAGCTCTTTCTCCTCAGAGGAGAGACTGAGAGCAGAGAACCTGAGGACAGCAGGCAGCTGACTGAGCCGGAAAGTGAGGTGCCAGGACCTTGCTTTGGCCAGGGAGGTGGCAGGGAGGGTGGGCGCTGGCATGGGGCTTTCTCTGGAAGCCTGGGATGAGGCTCGGCAACCAGAGGATCCCAAGACCACGGCAAGTCGCTCTGCCTCCAGAAATGATGGACCTTTATTTACAGTAGCTCTCAAACCCCCTGCTCTGTGCTCTGTTGGCTGCAAGTTTATTTTTTATAAAGGAAAAAGGCAAGAGGAGTCAGTTTGAAACTCTCTTGGGGGTTGTAGGGAAGAACAGACCCCAAGAGAATGGTGGAAACGGGATTTCATCAGGGACCTCCAACACCCATCACTCGCTACACCAGGGACCCCAGGGAGCGTGGACACCAGGAGGAAGTCGTCACCGCAGGGAACCTTGGCACAACCTGGGACAGTACTGTTCAGAGGGATGGCTGTGCAAGGCCGAAATCACTTTCCTACGAATATGAAGTCACTATTGCTTTTTGCCTTCTCATTCCCTTACAAGGACACAGTGGAATTTTCCAGAGGCTACAGGACATGCAATACGGCAGATGACTGACAGCAGAAGTAGATGAGAGGGTCCAGCTGCCTCCTATTAAGTCGGGCATTAAGAAGATTTGCAGAAATGTATGACAACGGTATTCTCACAACTGAGTTGTTTTGGAAAACACAGTTATTTTTTTCCCCCTAAAAGAAAAAGTTTATATTTATACTATACTAGGCTTAGGACTGCATTTTTAAATGAGTTAATAAACACATGTTTCAAATGTCTTTGGTTTCATTTCTAAATGAAACCAAAATAAATACCAATGGATAAAACCCTCATACAGATTCTGAGGTCCTCAGTAATGTTTAACAAAATCCTGAGACCAAAGAGCAAGGGGTCTAATGCGAAGCACAGGTCAGAGAGCTGATCCTCACTCAGCCGTGACTGCAGATGGAATGTTGAAAACTCAACTTCCCCAAGCTTTAGTTGCCTCCCTTATAAGATAGATAACAAGCCTATAATCCCAGCACTCAGGAGGCTGAGGCAGGAGGATCACCATGAGTGCACAGCCAGCCAAGACTACACAGCGAGACCCTGCCTCAAAAAAAAAAAAAAAGAGAGAATAAGAAGGATGGCAGTAGTAATATCTGCATGGCCACCTGCCAGGGACATTTCAAGAGAGAGAAACAACACAAATGTAAACCTAGTGAAATATTATGGGTAGCTATCTAATGGAGTTCAAAGATCCCCCCTAAGAACAAGAGGATGTGGCCCACAGATGGGAAGGCCCAGTGGCTCAGTGAAGAAGTGGCAGGTCCTGTGGAAACTTTCACAGATGGGGGGAAGGCCGCTTTCCTCCCAGGAAGCAGGACATGGTGTCTTGGCTGTGTGCTTCAACCTGGCTCCTCCTCGCTGCCCACAGTGGCGCCCAGGCCTTGCTGCAGTTGGGAGATTGGTTGGCAAATCTGCCCCCAGCTCAGGGTACCTAAAACCCAGAAGGGAGGATCCCCAGGGCCAACAGGGACATCCAGAAAACAAGCGGCAGTTTCTAGCAAACAAGAGAGGCCTGTTTCTGCCTCTGGGGGTGTTGGGCCTGAGGAGAAAGGAATTCTTCTCCCACCACACAAAGCCTTTCTGCCCAGAGCACAAGGGGTGCTTTGTAAGGGCCAGGCCCAGGGAGCCAGGGGCTAGGGAGGGGACCCACCTTCAGCAGCAGCCTCCCGTGGCCGTCCCAGTCCATCTGCAGGTCCTCCCCGTAGCTGAGGCGCACAGAGGCCCTCGCGGTGTGTTGGATGCGGAGGTCACCTGCAACCCGGCAGGACCAGATTTAGGCTGGGGTGTAGGGGCAGGGTGGTGGCAGGCAGAGGTATTGTGGAGACAGGTGATGGGATGTCTCAAAAGGACTATGGAAATGACCAACAGTGAGCCAGAGGCAGACAGGATGTCCATGAACCTTCAGGGGGTCTCAGGAGAAAGAGTGATCAGGGTGGACAGAAGCAGCCGGTTCCTCAAGAAGGAGCCTCTGTGTCCTGTGTGACCTGTCATTCCCCTCGCTGCCATAAGAGGGCAGCAGAAGCTCCTGTATCCCTACCCAGAGCTGAGGGATCTGTCTGCCTTTCGACTCCCAGCACCTTGGGCCCTTTCATTGCACACAGCTTCCAGGCTGGCTTGCTCAGTCCTCGCCGATGAGTGCTGCTGGGAGCAAAGCTGAACACAGCAGTGCTCATTGCTGTGGGGAGGAGAAGACCACCTAGCTGCGTGTGCCCTGCCCTGGTGGTGTGGAGACATTCATGGCACTGTGCACACGCAGACACATGGTGTGCTCACTACCCAAGGTCACTCGCTGTGTGCAAAGCTAGGATTATGGGCCATGGAGTGGCCAGGAGTCAGGAAGAGGAGAATGACACCGGGGAGTGACACCACACAGATGTGGCTCTGCATCAGCAGGCTCCGTGCAAGCTGGGTGAAGACACTGGGCAGGGAAAATTTTCCCAGCAGGCAGAGGGGACGTGGCCTTGTTTTAAGTGGCCTCCTTCGGTAGCAGCCACCCTAACCTCGCATTGTGTGGGCCTCCGCCACTCTCCCACCCCAAAGCATAACAGAGCCATACTGCCTCAGCCTCGGCACGGTCCTCAAGTCAAGGCAAATCCTCTTTGTTCCACTCCCCTCTACACTCTCTTCCAGGCCTGGAGCAGCCCTCTGCTCTGCAGGTGCTCGGCCAGCTTCCTCCTGTGGAACTCCTCCTCCAGGAAGCCTTCCTTTCCTACAGGGATGTGTGCGGAGGAGACCCACACTGCCCTCCAGAGAAACTCCCCGTCCGGCGCCCAGGGAAGGAAGAGGGTAGAGACCCACATGAAGAAGGGGGGTGCTCTGGGGGAAGCCAGACCTCAGAAGGAGGAGGATGGGGCCCACCTTGCAGGAGGGGGACCTGGACGTCCTGGCCGTCCATGGCGACTCCTCCCCCATGCTTCAGCTTCACGAGGCTGTTGTGCAGGGCAGCCAGCCGCACGGTGACCGAGCGTGTGCAGACAGCATCAGGATCATCGGCACACTGCCAAGAGGGACCAAGGGTGACTTCACCACAGACCCTTCCAAGCGGGCACCCGCCCAGGACCCATGGGACCAGAGAAAAGCCTGGGCCTTCTCACACAGCACACCGCTGTCCCATGGAACACGCGACAGAAGGGAGCCCGGAGTTGCACGAGAAGCACGCACACCCAGCACTCACCCACTCTCTCCCACCCAGCCAGGCCACGCACAGAGAGCCCCAGGCCTGTGGCCCAGCCTCCTCCTTGAGCCTACTGACCCCGAGACGAAGGGTGCTTTGACCTCGGGGGAGGCCCTGTGACTCTGCTTGTCCTTATCTTGGCTTTGGTCCCCAGAGAAGGGCACACAGGACACGTGGGGCTCAGGAAAGGAGAGGGGCCCTCCTACCCCACCCAAGTGTCCCCAGCTCCACACATGGGACCAGCCCTGAAGTGGGGGACACTCATGGGTGGGTGCTGGGAGGGTGTAGCAGGTTAGACACCTTGTCACAGCGGCAAGAGAGTGAGGGGCAGGCCGGGTTTCCATGAAGGAGGCCACTGAAGTCTGGAGGAGGAGCTCACCGTGCTGCCTTCTCCCCGCCTGTGCTGCCAAGCTCACCTGCACAGTCTCTATGACAACGGAGAAGGTGTGGTCCTGGCAGTCCCGGGCCAGCAGGTACTGGCAGATCCCACTGAAGGTGAAGTGTCTGTTGTCGAAGCTCTTGAAGTGGGACTGGCCGGTGACGAGACACTCCCCTGGAGGGACAAGGGTGGGGAGGAGGGACAAGCAGAAGCCTCCTGGTGACAAGGTGGCGTGCTTATGCAAACAGGGAGCCCTGTCCCCAAGACGCCATAGGTGTCCTCTCCCCACACCAGTCCAAACCCAAGTCCTAGGCAAGGACTCTAAGTTGGTCCGGTTCAGTGCCTTGTTTTACAGATGGGGTGACCAAGAGACATGATAAAGCCACACGCAGAACCCAGGGCTCCTGGCTCTCAGTTCCCTCTACAGCCTGCTGCTGCAGATCCCGAGCCACCCTGGTCCACGCCACGACAGCCACAGCGGCATCTTGGAGCCCAGGCAGTGTTCGTCCAGGAGCCCAGCATGTAGAGGGTCTCAGGGACCCCGCTGCCCCCAGGAGGGACTCTGAAGCCTGGTGGGCAGCCAGAGGCAGGGAAGGGGACAGGTGGCCGGCACAGAGCTCAGGAGGGGCCAGTGTGAGACAGGCCCCACCCTTGCCCCAGCTGAGGGGCAGCCCTAAGGCCTCCTCAGTGGCAGGCCCATGCTGCGACTTCAGTGGGGCCAATGGGGGGCTGGGAACCTATCTGCCCACCATCTCCCCACTGCCTGGGCAGCGCTGACCTCTGAGGGCCAGCTCCCCAGCCCAGGCTGACACATTTAGGGATGGGGACTGGGACTACCCTCCTCACTCTGCAACACAGAGCTCTGGACAAACCACACGCCCCTCCCACCCAACTGCCGCGTGGGGGAGGCCTCTGCCAATGTCTCTGCCCCAGCTCGGGCCAGTTCCATCTTCAGGGCCCACAGTGAACCCACTGAGGTTGCAGTAGGCATCTGGATCCCTGGCCAACCTCACTGTATGTACTTTCTCCAACTGCTCTCATCCTTGCCGTCTAAACTGAACGTACACACCAACACCTCGGCCTCTCCAGCGCAAGGGGCCTCCTCCCTCCCTGCCCCCCTGACCTCCAGACAGCAGAGGCTGGCTCTCCTCTGCCCATCCCAGGAGGGCCCCACAGCAATCCCACAGGGAGATGAGGGTCGGGGGGACTCCAAGGACCACAGAAAGAGCCCCATTACCCATCTGTCAAGGACATTAGAGGATCCCACTGCCTGCCACCTCCACCCAGGCTTTCTTTGGTCAGGTGCCAGCTAGATCACATGGCTTGACATCCTGCTGCAGCTCAGCCTTGGGCAGGTTTGAACCTTAGGTGACTGGTGAGTGTCCCTCCACCCGGTACCCAGGGCCACTGACCCCTGCCGGGATGGCAGCTTAGACGAAATCAAGAGAAGAGTCTCCAGATGGTTCCGTTCACATCCCCTCCCACTCCACTGCTCCCCACAAAAGGGCAAGAGTGAGGAAGGGTGACTGTCCATGGAAATCAGAGCAGAACAGGCAACAACACAGGGCCAAGGGTCACCCAGCTCATTGTGCATGTCCTGGAATTCCTAACCCAGCCACATCACAGGAAAGCCTTTTCAGATGGCTATTTCTCAGAAATCACCACTACAGGACAAGCAGAGCAACCTGGTCTGATGTCAGTCGCTGCAGTAAAATGAGTGGAAATTCTTGCCCCAACTTTTCTGTTTTCTCAAGCGTACTCTTATCTGAGTAAGAAGTTGGACTTCCACCACCCTTGACAGTGCCCAGGAAGAGGGGTTAGCAAGAAGTTGTGCAAATATTCGAAAGTAAAATGTCAGGACTGGAATCTAATCTTCTGATCTGATTTCCTACTCTAAGTCTTACGGATGTGTTTCTCAGAAATCAGAAGTCTCATATGATTTTCAGCTTACCTCCTTGGTACAACTGAGAGACGGAGCAAGCACAGGAAACCCGGGAAAACGGATGGGTGCATTGTGGGGTAGCAGTTGGCCACACGACTGGGGACATTCACCCCAACCACGGGCTACATGGCTGGGCTCACCCTCCTCTGCCCAAAACAGCGCACCTCAGGTATGGGCAGCAGCAAAAGGTACCCCGTAACAAACAGCTGGCCACCACTGGACACAAAGCTGTGCTCCCCAAGTTTGGCAATGAATTTAAGCAAGGGATTCTTGCACCACAAAGAACAACACCCAGAAGCCAAAGCAGATCTACTCCTGTGTGAAATAAGAGTCTGCCTCATGAAAACAAAGACAAATCGCTTTTCTGATGGAACTTCTTCTCTACAAAACCTTTGGCAGCATATGAGCTCCAGATGGGCTGCTCTACAGCCTTCCCGGCAGAAAAGTCAGCACACAGCCTTTAGCAAAGCAGCTCAGACCCGTCCAGATGTCAGCCTTCACCCAAGCCTGCCCCTAAGTCACAGAACATGATTTCCACCAAAAGCGCGAGCCCCGCTGGCATGGAGTGTAAGGCATGTGTGTCCCCTTGCGCCAGGACCTGCCAGAGTCTGCACATCATCTGCCCCACCTGCACCCTCACCTCACTTCCTCTCGTGCTATTCAGCCTTTCTTTGCCCCAACCAGTGCCGTGGAAAAATGGCACTGGCTCACAATGACAATGAGTATCAAGTAATAACAGCCTCACACAGCCATGGAGTGAAGCTGCTGTTACTACCCATTTTACAGATTAGGAAACGGAGGCTGTGAACCATTAAGTAGCTGGCCCAAAGTCACCCAGCTAGTCAGTGGTGGGGCAGAATTCCAACCCTAAACTGCCTGAGTCCAAAACTTGCACCCCCAGCCCTCCATTCTGGACCCCCTTTACATGAGATTTTGGACAAAAGTGAAAAGTCTTCTGCTTACTCACCCCTTGCCCTGCAAAGTACCTGCCACACTCTTCCAATAGGAGCTTATATTCTTTATTTATTTTATTCATTTATCTGGACTTTGGTGCTACTGGTTTTTTGATGCTGGGGATGGAACCAAAGCCTTGTACATGCTTGGAAAGGACTGTGCCACTGAGCTATGCCAGCAGCCCCTACGGTGACGAAATTCTATGACGAGGGCTTTATTCACTTGAGGAACAGTCCCTGTCATGGCCAAGCTCCACATTGTCTCTAACCACACTTTCCTAGTTCAGTGCGAACTACCCGAGCAGAGCTTCCCTGGGCGCGGTGCTTTGCAGAGGAGGGGAAGAGAGCTCAGGGCTGCAGAGCCGGATGTCCACAGGCTGTGGGGAAACCACACGCTATAGCCTACGTCTAGTCTGTCCCCAAAGGCTTCGTTCGTGTTAAAGAATCCTCAAGCCAGTGCTATTAGGAAGTGGAGGAAACTAGGGAGCCTGGACTGTCACAGGGCTGTGCTCTTGAAGGGCACTGCAGGAGCCCATCCTCTCAGTCTCTGTCCCTCTGCTTCCCAGCTGAAGATGTGACCCACTGGCTTTGACACACACTCCAGCACCATATGACACCATCATCAGAGGCCCAAACAAATGGGGCCACCCAGTGTTGGCCTTGAACCTCCAATATCACAAACCAAAAGAAACTTCTTTACTTCACAAGTAGCCAGTGTCAGAAATGTTAGAGCTGTAATATGGAACTCACGAATGCACCACAGTTCTGCTTACACCCGCCCTAAACTCTCACCCCTAAGTAGAGGTGTGTGGGGAGCGAGTCCTAGGAAGCCCCCGCCACTCCCCAGCACAGATGGGTGGTCCCTGGGCACATTCCCCTCCCTCCTAATACCCACAGCTGACACACAGAACTGCAAAGCTTCAGAGGTGCCCCATGGTCCATACCTCGGAAATGCTGGTCTCTATGTGGTTGGATAAGGTCCTGCATGACCCCAAGCCCTATAATCCACAGGCTTCGAATATGGCCCCAGGTATCCAAACTCAATCCACTCTTGGCCCACCAAAGTCTAAGACCCAGAAAGGAAAAGGCCAGATAGAAGTCTGGCAGTTGTGAGTCTGAGTCCTGCCTCTGCCCCTTAGCAGCTGTGTGACCCTGGGCAAGTTGCTTTCTCTGGATGTGTTTCCCCTTTTTCAAGGTGAGAACAAACTGTACCAATCTCATAGGTGGTAACAACGGGGTGACACATGTAAAACACCTAGCACAGTGCTCAGTACCTCATAAACATCACAAGAGTGCGCACAATGCAGAAGGTCTAGGGCCATGGGGGTTGGTGGAGAGAGTTTTGAATGGGTGAGGTTTGCAGTAAGCAGAACAGCGGGAGGCCAAGCAGAGGGAAAAGCAAAGGGCATAGATTACAAAACGATTTTTCCTACACAGATTTTCCAGAGCAAGGAGAGTGGGGGAATCACTTGGAGGCCTGGTCCTCCTAGCTCTTGAATCATGCTACAGTCTGCGTATCGAGGATTCCAGAAAATTCCACTAAAACTCTCACTCCAAGCCTGAAGAGTCGGCAGCACCTTCTTCCTCTGAAGTTTCCCAAGAATGTTTGCTCAGTGGGTCGTGACTTTACAGACCTCCCAACTCAGGAGCCTCAAGCCTTTGAGCAAGCGGGCGACAGGAAGGGCAGGAACACCTGGCCAGGTGCGTGTCCCCCTTCCAGCGGAGGTGGGGCACCCTCCCTGGGCCACCAACATGTTAGCGTGACTGGCCTCTGAAACCAAGCCAAGCCCCATTCTCTGCAGAAGAACCAGCCTCTGCCTGGCCTGTCATGGGGCCCTCCCAGTAAGAGAGGTCAGGCCTCTCCATCAAGGGAAGGGGAGAGATCAAGGGGCCGCCCACCTGGGCATCCTTCATTGCTGCAGATCCACAGGCTTTTCCGGCAAATGCTGTCAGGGAGAGAAGCACAGGTCATTGGTAGCTCTGGGAAAATAAAGGCACACAAGTGAATTACAGTGACCCAGACGTCAGCCTCCAGAGTAGGAGGGAAGAGGGGAGCCGATGCCAGAAGAGTCTTTCAGATGTCAAAAACTGTACAGGAGCTGGCCAGAGGTGATGTCTAGAGGAGCTCTTGGGCTCAGCAGGGACAGGTGTCCGGGCTGGGCCTGGCACTGCAGGAACCGTGGAGGGCAGACCTCCATGGCACTGCCATTTCCCACCTCCCGGGAGAGAAGAGATTTCAAGGGAAGAAGAGCTGTGTGCTGTTTGTGGTTGGCATGCAGCTCTCTTTGTTGAGGGAAGATCATTTATTAAAGTGGTTTGGGGGCCGGTGAGATGGCTCAGCGGCATAAGCGCCTGTCTGGTAAGCGCGAGGGCCCAAGTTCAACTCCCGGATCCCACATACGAAAGAAAAGGGCCGGTGATATCACTCAGAGGCACGGGCGCCTGCTGGTGCACGAGGTCCTGAGGTCGACCCCTGGTACCCACAAAAATAAATAAATAAATAAATAAATAAATAAATAAATAAATAAAGTGGTTTGGAGAGACAGCTAGTGATGTGGCTTGCATGGAAAACAGCCTTCCCTCTGACCTCCCTAGTGTCCATGCGCATCTGTGATATAATTCTTGGACTCCATCAGTGCCCTGCACTCCTGTCCCAAACCCCCACCCCAGTCCTGGCTCAGCCCCGGCCAACTGCTGACCGGTCTACCCCCAGCTTCCCCTCCAAACCCCTGAGCAGCTCCCCCACCACCACCATGCCACCCAATTACCAGGTGTTGCAGTCTTGAGAAAGGGAGGCACCTGGCGGGTACCGCTTCCTGGAATGCACACAGGAACACTCGGCGCTCTCCACGCAGTGGCCTTCATCAAGGAGTTGCCCCTCTAGGTACAAGGGCATCAAAGCAAAGATCTGTACATTGTCACCATCATTACTCATTTCACAACTATGGAAGCCCCAGGGGGGACCATCTAATTAGGGCTTCCAGGAAGCTCTAAGAACTGGTTCTGTGATGTTTATCCTTAGCATCAATGCAATATGAGGGAGAGAGGTTATGACTCGCTATGTAAAGGTTATGAATCTCCCTAAAGGAATGGGCAGCTCAAGGTCGTCTTCTAGGGAAGCCGAGAGTCGAGGCTCAGGACTCCTTCCAGGAAGCTCAAAGACCTTGTTGTGAGGTACAGTGAGAAAGCGGAAAGATTATGCATCCCTGTTCCCCAGATGAAGAAACAGAGTCAAGAGTTGTGCTCTAAATCATTGAGTAAAGAAGCCTTGAGTTGAAACACATAGGGCCTCCTCTCTGTAATTACGCAGGGCTTGGGACCCACGCTCACAATGCCTCCCAGGATAGATACTTTCGTGCAAAGTCCTTCCTCAGCTGAACTCACATGGAGAACCCAGGAAATGTTACCTAAGACTTTTGTTCCAGCCTGATTCCCTGGCCCCTAACCGAGAAAACAGGCTGCGCACTCCCCAAAGCCGCCGCTGGGGCCCAGTCCGCCCTCCTGGCTCCCGGGACACAGCTGCTTTCATAAATACAGCACCACAGAAAAACATAAATTAGAAGTAAAGACCAGCTCAATCCTGATCCCTCTGTACAAAGACTCTTAAAAACCAAATAAGGGCCTTCTAATTTCAGCAAGGAGGAACAAACACAAGTGGCCTTCATCTCCCTTCCCAATGCCAAGCACACTGGCAAGATCTCGAGTTTGGAAATGAAGTGGGAAGTTTATTACCAGGGCAGCTGCACCCGTCCACGCACTGCTCCTGACACACTTCATTGACATGCAGACTCTGGCAGGTCCTGGCGCAAGGGGACACACACTCCTTATACTCCATGCCAGCAGGGCAGGCTGGGCCTGAAAGAGAAAGCAAAGGAGTCTCCCCAGAGCAGTCCCCACCAGCGTGGCATCTTCCTAGCCACGACATAATCACAGCCTCCTTTGTCTAAAAGGCTCCACGGGCCATCTCTGCCCCACTGCGTCCCCCTGAGGACACCCCATCCCTGGAGCAGCATCTCCCACTTCCTGAGGCCCCAGCTCAGGCCCATTAGGGTTGCCAGGACCCCAGTCTTTCCCCTTGGTCATCCATTCTCCAAGGACACCTCGGCATTCCTTTACCCCTCTGTGCTCCATCCCCTTCGCCTAAAACCTTCTAGAGTGGCACCTACGCCTCTGGGCTAAAAAGCAGGGGCCTCTGGGGATCAGCAAGTAGCCGGTGGGATCCTCCATCACTTCTTCCTCCATGAACACCTGTTCCCCACGAAACTGGTCCCAATCAATGTCCCCTCCCAAGCACAGGGCACACTCTATTCACATCCACTTTACCTACATGGTGACATTCATGCTATATTTATCCCCACTTTGCTGCAGGGCCTAAGCATCTCTCTGTCCTCCACACTGGACCAGGTCCTCATGGTCAGGCTCTCCCCAGACACTGCCCCAAGCCCTTCTCCAAGGTCCATGGGGGTCTCCTCCACCCTGCCTTCAAAGACGAGCTCATACAGAGGAGAAGCCAGCGGCTGACCTGTACTCCTCGTGCCACCACAGCACAAGCAACAAGCTCTAATGTCAAACATGCCGGCTACACTGAAACCCACGTGTGTGGGGTTGCTATCTACGGCTCCTCTCCCTCCATCAGCCGACAGTATCTGCATAATTACTGCAGAGTGGCTGTCCATCTGCACAGCTTTTAATCAGACTGGGGCAGGAGGAGGTTTCTTGCCAAGTAACAAGGGAAGCCCCTGCTTAATCATGATCATTCAGGGTGGTGACAATGACTAAGAGCTGGATGAGATTAAAAGACAACGAACAGGTGTCAGGTGGAAGGAATGATGGGCAGGCTGTGTTAATAAAAGGGAAGACTTAATGATCGTCTTCCTGTCTCTCAGAGATGGCCACGTGGCCAGCTCAGCCAACTCCCTGCTCCTCCTCCATTCAGACAGGCAGATGGTCCTGAAATCGCAACTGCTGAGATTTCCATCAGAGGTGAGACAAGGGGATGGATTTCCTGAGGGAGTCCTAGGGTACTGGGGGATGTGGCATGGAAAAGAGGCAGGGACAGCACAGGGACCTTGCGAAGTCCTGTCCAGCCTCCACACAGCCTGCAAAGGACACTCAGACTCCTCTGCAGGCCAGCACCCCTAAGGCCAGGTGGCAGAGGCCAGGAGCCATTCAAGAAATGGGCCCAGGGATATGTGGTTTTGTGGGGACTAGCTGAATGCAATGCGGGAAAACGCACATCATGGCATGTCCTCAAAGTCTCCTGAGGGCCACCACCACAGGACTGACACGGCCCATGCCTGGCATGGAGGGGAAGGGCAGTGACTCACGGCAGGCGCTGTGGTCTGTCCAGCCATAGAGCACCATCCCCTCCTGGGCACAGGTCCGGGCATACTCCATCAGGGCAGGGCACACGCACGCCAGCCCCCGAGTGCAGGTGCACAGACTCTTCTCACACACGGCCATGAAGGGCTCAGGGTCCACCAGCGGGTGGCAGCGGGCAAACACTGAGGCACTCTTCAGCAGCTGGCACTGCTCCCACAGGGCCTGCAGGGAGAGGGCACCTCAGTGGGGCCCAGAGAGGGCCCTGGCCGTTGCCCTGCATTCACTCTCTGCCTCCCTGGGGAAGGTGTCCAGGAGACAGCCCTGCTGGAAAAACCAAGGATGTCCCCTGAGGACCTGGGACAGTGCCTGGCACCTGGTGGGTGCTTATCAATGTGTGTCCAATCAGTCAAGCCCCTCGGAGCCCGGAGAGGCAGGGACACGTGCTATGTGAGGTAGACCCAGCCTAAGGTGGCATCCTAGACTCCCACACTGAAGTGCAGAGTCTGAGGCCCTGGGCTGCTGCGGCAGGCCAGTCCCTATCCGAGAGTAAAGGAGAGACAGAGAGGGAGAGAGAGAGAAAGGGGGAAAATAGTAAGGCTGGCCAGTATCTGTTCTGCACTGACCTGGCCTTGGCCTTGGCCTTGACCCTGACCTTGACCTTCTTCACTGTAAATGAGGGGTGGCACATGGGGTTTCATACAATAGAGATTCCTGGGCCACACCCCCAGAGATGTGAAGTCAGTGGGGTGGGGATGGGGTTCAGGAATCTGTTTGCTCAAACACCCCCCAGGGAGCTGCTGGGACCAGACAGGGCCAGTTCCCATCAGCAACAACACGCTGGGGCTCTATGAAATGTCCCCAATACACAGTGCTAAGCAAGGGCTATTCTGGGACTTTTGCTTTTGTTGACACCTTCAACTAATAACACCAGGCAGGTTTGGAATCATCGGTTGTTTCTTCTGTTAATTCATGTGTATAAACACTCTCGCATGTTTTGTTATAAACGTCTCTACAGTCTGTGTTTGAATGATTCCAGATGCCCTTTCTTTTTTCACAGTTCAACATCCCTGAAGGTGAGGGGCATCTTACCATGGGTAGCATGCATTACTTAACACGTAGCTTCTCTCTCTTTCTTAATGATACATAGAACAACGATGTGTATTAGAATCAGTGGTGTCTCCGATTTGACACATTATAATATGATCCATATAAATGATCACATAATTTCAAGTATCATTTCTTTCATGCATATGCATGCTCCTACTGGAAGCCAGCAGTTAGTGAAAGAACTCACGACCTGCAGCTGAGAAATAAAGTACAAGAGTCTAAATGGAAGTGCTGAGCCCAGAAGGTTAAACCTCAGCCAATCAGTGTTAGTAAAACAGATAAGAGAGTGGGGAGGGGGGCAGTCTGGGACCAGGGGTATAGCTTAATTGTAGAGCACTTGCCTGGACAGTTTAAGGGCCTAGGTTCCATCCCCAGTACTAAAAACAAAAGTATTATCAGTTTGGAGGAAAGGGAAATCCAGTCTGCTCCAACCATACCAAGGGCAACCAGAGCAAGCCCATGTAAACCAAGAGCCAGGAGCCAGGAGCCAGGCCTATGGGCCTCCTCATATGGCACCAGGAAGAGCCAGGAGGAACGGGAATTTGACCCGGCCTGCTCACGTTCCTCAGAATCCACCTGGGCTACACCAGGGACATTCTGTGGTCCTAGCAAAATCCGTGTCCTGCCCACAGCAGCCCTGGCAGGATCCTGCCCCTCATCTGGCCTGCATGGAGTCTGTATCAGGACAAGCATGCAGGGAAGAATGTCACCAGTGCAGCCTGACCACATCAAGCCCTGGGCCACCCAGTGGGGAGGTGCAGGGTGCATCTGAGCAGGGCCGGTTCCCTCTTCACCCTAGATGGGGCTGAACTGCAAACCTGAACTGCAAACCTGAGGGTGTCCCAGTAGCTGAGTCTGCAGTAGACAGACTCCAGGGAGAGTGACAGACAGCTGCACTCCTCCCTACTACCTTTCCAACTCCCTCCAATCGGGTCCGCATGCCCCCGTGGCTGTCAAAGAGCATAGGCTGAGAGCCCAGCTCTGCCACTCACTGGAGGACTTGAGCCACTTCGTTCCCCTCCTGGAGAGGCGTGTCTTCAAGCAAAAAGGGAAGCACAGCCACCTCCTGGGTTGGTGTGAAGATGACACAGTGCCTGGCGCTGAGTAGGCCGTCAATGAATGAAAGTCACTTAGTCTCCAAAGGTCATACGTCCTTCCATTGGTTACCCCACCACCACCATTAGGCTTTTCCTCCAAAATGGTGAGCAGGTCCCCAGCAGGACAGAAGGACACCTTGGCCCCTTTTCCCATCTCCATCTCCCTGGGCTGTACAGGGAAGGATAGTTGCCATGGTGATATTAGCACTCTCCTAGTATCTTGGATTCTCCCTGATGAGTAGCAAGGCTGCTTTAGTTTATCATTCATTTAAGATGTTCATGCTCCTCTAAGACAAAATGGCAGGGAGGAAACCTCTCTTTTCTGTAATAGGAAGATGCAAGAGATTCCATCCTCCCTGGCAAGTAGAAGCTCAGGGAAGGAGGCTGAGACCTGGCTCTGTCTCCTCCCAGTCTTCCATATTGCCAGGATATCACAATGCCACCCAGGAAATGAGGGTGTCCCAGAGGGGACCAGCTGCTCATCCCTTGCCTACTTCTTTCTCCACTCATGAGTTAGGACTACAGAAAAACTCAAAAAAGGCAACCCCATGGGGTTTTTCTAGAAACTGTCACCATCTCCAGAGCTATAGGACAGTGTCTCAGAGCAGTCCCTGCACCACAAGACCAGCTCCTGCAAGCACAGGGACAGAGCTAGAGGTTCTCACCAGGCAGGACAGAGTGTCAGCCAGACTCTTCTTTCAAACAGCCCCAAAATCCAGGCCCATAACCATGACCAGGCAGAGGCACCCTGGCCCATCTGCAGCTGGCCCAGACCAGCCTTCTCCCAGCTCAGAGGGAAAATGGGAACAGCACATTTCCCAGGAACTTCTTTGAGATGTTAAATGGTGTATAGTAAGCCTTAACAAGAAGGGTGTTTTCTGATTATTTGCCTGCAGGATGGAAGCGATTTCTGCCGAAGCAGCCACCTCCCTTCTTAGAATAATTCCTTTGCCTCTGCAAATCTGAAATCTGCTAGGGTTTCTCTCTCAACAGAAACAAGAGGAAGTCTGCCCTCACCTGTCTTCCAGACTTCCTGTGCTCAGCCCTGGCCTGAACTTGGTCCACAGGAGTGACCACAGTCTGAGAGCCGGGCAGGCATTGCAGACATCTGCCTTCACCCAGCAGCTGCACTACGGTGACAAACAACTTGCCACCTCCGCCATCCCTAGGCTTCTCTGCTCCTGGCATCTCTACTTTTGTACTGAAATCACCTATGTCTGTTGCTGTTTCCCCACAAGCTTTTCAAAGACAAGAGCTATATCCCCAAGGTGCATGTAGCAGTCAATAAGGAAGCAATGGGTCCGACTTCAAAGTAATGAACACAAACGTCAGTTGTATTCTCCAGCCCAGAAGGGGTTTTAGTTCTCTGAACCAGATGTTTCCATGGCACTGTTTACACACAGCCCAAAGACGTGATTCCAGTTTAGGAATCTTCCCAGTGGTGCAGCCCGAGCAGAAGTCTGCCTCTAAGATGCCAGGAAGGGTTCCTGAAAAGAGCCTGGATGGGGGTCTAGGACTTAGATACAGGAGGGAGAAAATGCCGGGTAAAGCCAATGACACACCTTCAGGTGGACAGAGAAGCAGAGTGATTACGGCCAAACCTGAGACTCCAGGCCAGGGCTGCCAAAGTCTTCCTCCTGGGACATTGATCTGCTAAGCTAATGGCCTCAGCTTCTCTCAGCAAGGAGCTAAGGTCCCCATCATAGTCCAAATCTAACTGAGCTCACAGTGAAAAAGTGCATATCCTCTGCCTGTGCCCAACCCTGCAGACCCTCCCATGAGTCCCTGGTGAAGAACTCATAACCACCTTTCTCAGTCATTCAAGTTACTTCCTCCTCGGGCCAGTGAGATGGCTCAGCGGCTTAAGCGCCTGCCTGGCAAGCACGAGGGCCCGAGTTCAACTCCCGGAACCCACATACGAAAAAGGGGCCGGTGATATCGCTCAGCGGCACGGGCGCCTCTTGGCGCGCGAGGTCCTGAGGTCGACCCCCCGGTA
This sequence comes from Erethizon dorsatum, assembly GCA_028451465.1. Classification (NCBI taxonomy): domain Eukaryota; kingdom Metazoa; phylum Chordata; class Mammalia; order Rodentia; family Erethizontidae; genus Erethizon; species Erethizon dorsatum. The sequence continues at coordinate 30,359,479 of CM051831.1, forward strand.
CCCACAAAAAAAAAAAAAAAAAAGTTACTTCCTCCTCTTGAGAACTTGGTGAGCAGGATGGTAGTCGCTTTACCCAGGCTGTCCATGCCTCACTGCTGTGGTCTGGACAAGATATGAGGACCCCAGCCCTTTCCCGTCTCTCTTTGTCTCTGGCCACCTTGAGGTGAACAAGCCCTCTCTGTCACCTGCTCCTGCTAGGATGCACCGTGCTGCCGTATGCCCAAATTGATGGGCCAAGCTAAAACAGTCTCATTCTTCTCCCTTAAATTTTTTGGATCTGGAATTTAGAGTTATTTTATTAAGATATGTTATTTGTGAGCCAGACATGGTGGTGCACACCTATAATCCCAGCACATGGGAAGCTGAGGCAGGTGGATCGTCCTGAGTTCAAGGTCAGCCTAGAATACATAGTGAGTTCAAGGCCAGCCTGAACTACACAGAGACACCCTGTCTCAAAAAAAAAAAGAAAAAGTTGTTTGTGTTAAATATAATGGGTTTATTATCTGTAAAAATAAATGAATTAATAACTATTTAATATGGTAAGTACCAAGAGATGTAATCTAAATAAATAAAATCTCTTTGGAGTCCAATAATTTTTAAGAGTAGGAAAGGGTCCTGAGACTGCACAGTTTGAGAACCACAGTACCAGTGAAGGGGTGACCAAGCTGAGGCCTGATCTTACTCCATGATCAAGTTGTCAGCAAACCACCAAGCAGAGTCAGCCCTGTGTCTCCAAGGGTTGCACAGTCATGATTCAACCAACCGAGGACTGAAAGTATTGGGGGAAAACAGACTCCGTATTGAATGTGCGCAGGCCTTTTATCCTTGTCATTGTTCCCTAAACAACGCAGTATAGTAACTACCTACGGAGCTTTCATGTTCCGTTAACTATTTTAAGTAATCCAGAGATGATTTAAAGTGTCGGAGAGAAAATAGTCTGCCATTCTGTATGAGACTGAGCGTGCATGGATTTGGGTATCAGCAGGGCCCAGAAGCCAGCCCCGACAGATACTGAAGGACAGCTGTACCTGGGTTTCCACCAACCCACACCCCATTTCCCAACAATCACCTTAGAAAACGGTGCTGCACACTACGTATAGCTCAGGTTCTAGAAGCATGGTTGGACTAGATTCCAACCCCGTCACCTCCACGGTGTGTGACTTTAAAAAAATCATCTTGCTCTTCCTCACCCGTAAAAGAGGTGGGTAGTGTGGAAGAGATCAGAAGTCATCCCTCCTTCCTTAGTCATATGGCCTTCAGTTTTGAATTTTTTACTTGAACACAGACCCTGGGAAGAAAGATCCCATTTCTCAGCCAGGAATTGCCATGGGGCCAAGCTGTGCCCTGTAGGCTATAAGCCCAAGGGTCCTCCTGTCCACTTCCCAGGAATGTGCTCCGAAGAAGGAACTGCTTCTTTTTGTGTCTCCTCTCCCAGTGGCTGGGATGAGGCCACAGTGCCTAATGCTTGAGTTGGCATCTTGAACCATGAGACAGAAGCCCCATGGTGAGGACAGTAGAGCAATAAGGTGGAAGGACCCAGCTGCATGGGCTCCAGGACATCCTACCCTGAGTTTGTTTACATGGGAGAAATAAACTTCTAGATTGTATAAGCAACTGTTACTTAGGTGTCCTGTCATTCACAGCTGAACCTACTCCTAAGAACAGATAGCAATACCTGTCTCAGATGGTTGCTACAAAATAAAATTAAACAAGATTATAGCAGGTCAGCAACCAAGTGCTTATGCCAATCATTATCATCTGCCTGCTGTCTAGAGTGGCTTCTCTTCAGCTCTCTGCTAACCCATTCTGGCAGGGACACAAAACAAGGGTCAGCTAATTGGCACTTCCAGCATCTTCCTGGCTCCAGTGCCCACCATCAGCTACTTCTGTGTTCCTTTGTCTCCTGTCAGTGGTGCCAGAAGCTGGTGAGAGAGCCCAAGCCCAGCTCCTTCAATCCATGACCTCACCCTGCCTGGGCGGGTGTGCAGACCCAATTGTGGCCCAACTTAATCACATCTTCAGTTCATCAAAGAACACCAGGCCCCCTCCCCAGAGGCATTAGGTCTGTTCAAAGGAGGGGGAGAGAAATGCACATCTCCCCAGGGGCAGGCAGGAGAGGCGAAGAAGCAACAGCCAGACATCAAAGCCTGGTTATTGTGTCTGTTCCCAAACAGCTGACCAAGGAGGTCCTTCCTACGTAGGGGGCGTCCCTACCACCCAAGTGAACAAAGAGAGGAGAGTTTAGTGTATGAACTGCAAGATTGTTCAGAGGCCCTGATCTCTCCAGCTCTGGGCTGAGTGCCCTGGAGGAGGTGCGGAGGCGCCTGAAGGAGCCTGAACCAGTTGAAAGCAGTGGGTTCAGGAATTCATCTTGTGCAGGAGGCCGCCTGTCATTGGTCACCTAGCAGGGATGGATGGGGGTGGGTGCTGAATCTATTTATAGATTCTGGCTAGCCCGAGAGTCCCATCCACATTCCAAGATTCTGATTCATGATTCAGATCCTGACCAAACAACTAGCAGAGAGTTTTCCACCAAATGGATTCTTTTCAGGAGTTGGTCATTCCTCTCTAAAAATAGTTGGGGTGCAGCCTTCATGAGAAGCGGGGTACCTAGGCAGGTCATAGTAGAGATGGGCCCTCCACACTGTCTTCCCTGGCCTCCTGGGAGGCAGCCGAGTGTTTCTCTGAATCATGGCAGGCAAGAGGAAGGACAAGGGCCAGGCACCATTCCCTGGTTTCCAGTTTGGGGTCTGCACAAGCGAAGCGGACAGGAAACAGCTCAGTCAGAACCAGTCCACCCATCCTGCTCCCAGCCAGGAAGAACACTCCGCTCTGTGACCACAGCTGACTCCCCCAGCTGCCACATCACTTACCATTCAATTGCTAATGCGTCGCCGATGGTTGATTAATTCCTCTTATGTGTCTTGTCCTTTGATCCACCTTGTACACAGTATCACACAAACCACACAAAACATCTCCTAAGTGTGTGCTTATGGGCACCATCTAGCGATTGCCCATTCCAGCCACCTAAGAAACACAGGCATCCCTCAGTATCCTCGGGGAACTGGTCCTAGACCCCTCCTCAGACACCAAGATCCAGGACAGCACAAGTCTCTTGTATCAAATGGCATAGTATTTGCACATAATCCACACACACACACACCTCTCTCACACACTTAAAATCACATCTAGGGCCGGTGAGATGGCTCAGCAGCGTAAGCGCCTGCCTGGCAAGCGCGAGGGCCCGAGTTCGACTCCCAGAATCCACATACGAAAAAAAGGGCCGGTGATATCGCTCAGTGGCACGGGCGCCTGCTGGCGCGCGAGGTCCTGAGGTCGACCCCTGGTACCCACACACACACAAAAAAAAAATCACATCTAGGTTATTTATACTACTTAATAAAATGTAAATGCTACACAAATGGTTGTCACGCTGCATTGTTTAAGGAGTAACAGGTAGAAAACAGTTTGTGCATGTTCAGTGCAGATGTGATCTTTTCCCACAATTGGTTGAATTCATAGATATGCAGCCCAGATACAGGGAGCCAACCGCATTTTCACGGGTTTTGGACTGCTATGTTCAAGAGGCATTTGAACCGAGAGCCTGGATACTAGTGACATAGTTATGACACAGAGCCTGCCACAGGGACAAAGGACAAACTCCTGGGCCCTTAACCTGTTGCTCGTCTAAAGCATAGTTTGTGTTTTCTTCTGAGCCAGTTAGGGACTTGAAAGTGATTTTTACTAAAAATCATGACTCTTCACTTGGGGCTACAGACCTCTAGTAGGTAGCTACATGTAGAATAAAGCTTGGACTTCATTTTGTGACCCTCTGGGTCAAATCCTTCTCAGCGCTGGATATAAGCATGCTAATCATTTAGGGAGTGTCTGTCTAAAAGTTGACAAAACAAGATGTATCAGCCCTAAATTTACATAGCCTATCGCTTTACCCTTCAAGACTGGGGACACTGGAATAAGAGATTTGCAGGGACACGCAGCCACGGTCACTGTAGATTCCAGCAGAGCCTCACAGGACTAAGGTCACCTCCAGGCCATGAGGATCCCTCCCATGGGAACCAAACTTCCCCTCAAGTCCCAAACACTCAACCCAAGCCACAAAACCAGGACTGAGACACCTGAGTGGACCCTGGCCCACTTTGCTAACCCTGAAAAACTGGTCTCCTGTTTTTGAGGGTGCACCAATCTGAACCCCTATGTCAAGGTGAGCCCTCTCCAGCTGCTCGAGCTAGATTCTTGTCCTACTTTTTTCTTACTCTCCTCTGTTAAGGACCAGCTTGATCTTTGTCAGTTTCTCAAGATAAAATCCTTTACCATTTTCTCTTACTTTTGATTAAAGATTTTTTCCTGCTAATTCTTGGTTTGGTTTTAATTTCCACTGCCACTAAAGCAAGGACCCACGCTAGCTGGTGATGCTGGGACCGTATCCAACTTCCTTAAGGGTTTGTCAAATAAGTAATCTAAAAGGTAAGTTCCGGCTGACCCAAGAGAAATCTTTGAAACCCCATGGCAGCCACTAAGCTGTGCTGGAAGGGTAGATCCCACAGGAACTGTCACCACAGTCACCACTGTCCTGCCACAAGCACTCAGTTCACTGCTCCCTCCCACACTGCACTCAGGTCAGAAAATTCACTATAAAGCTACTTGTTCATTGGGGTGTTTAGGAGAGCTGTTCCCTCAGAGAAAGAAGGCTGAGACACAGAGCAGGGAAATGACGTGCACAAGGACACAGAGAATTGAGTGAACCCAGGGACTGCACCCTGGATTTCATTTCTTGGTAAACCATGTGAAATAAGTCCGCATTTCTTAGTCTACCAATGACTCAGAGAGACTAGAGCATACTCACTTTGCAACAGGAGAAAGGCAGACTTGTGCTTGTGTCCAAACCCCAGTGCCTGCCTAAGTACCACGGGACAAAGTGGGCAGGCTCCCTGGCTGTCAAACCAGGCCACGGTGCTGTCATGACAACCAAGTCCTCAGGGATCCTGGCTCCCAAGGGGCTTTGCTTGAGATTCACTGACTTCCATGGGCCAGGATCTTCCCCACAACTGTCTCCCTGAGTCCCAACTATTCTACCAAGCAAAGGAATATAACAAAATCCTTCACAATTGTGACACAAGTCTCCACCAGACCAAAGCATCCAGTGAAGTGAATAGAAGAGATAGAGATGCCCGGGGTGGACCTCAACAGTCAAGTCTTGGGGCTGAAATTGCCTCCTCCCTGCCTGTGAGCCCCCCTCTAGCTCCACTCTGAGCACAAATACCAGGAAGTACTGGCTACATCCCTTGCAAACATCCTTTAATGAGGACACGCAGAGTGAACTGCTTTGTCCCCAACAGAGTGGATATTTCACGTCCTCTTTGGGCTATTGAGGAGACACATTATGCTTATTCAAAGTCAACAGCAGTGTTACAAATATTAGCTCCTGGGACAGGTGATTTCCCGGAACGAGAGGGATGGCAGGTGAACAGCGCGCCGTCTCACACAGGAGGGAAAGGGTAAGGGGCGAGGGGAGCACTGCAAAATGTAAAGATGTAAAAAGTAAAAGAAAATAAAGACTGCATTCACCTAACCAACACCAAATTCAGAGATCAGAAGACAACGGGAAATCTGGGGCTGGTCAGAGACTGACGGGGGGACAAATATATGAGGGCTCAGACCTGGAGCAACCAGATGGGAAGAACCTTGCTTCTTCAGTATTTAGGGACACTGAGGGACTTCTGCTTCAAGTGGGCACAGAATTAAAGGAGGGGTTTATCAAGGACAGGGAGAACCCCTGGGGCCGAGCCCCACACACTGCCTGGAAAGATCCTACCAAGGGCGTTTCAAGGACTTGACAAAGCCACGGTCACAGCGTAGCCTGTGTATCGGGCATGGTTTGCTGAAAGCATTCACGCAGTGGGGAGGAAGCGGAGCTAGATGTATTTTAGGAGCACTTGCACCTGAGTCTTTATGAGCCTAAGACTCCTAACATTAGTGAAAGGCAGTTTCTCCTGCTGATGCGTCGCTGGAAGCTCAAATAATAACTAGGGGACTCAGCCTTCTCAATGAAGACAGGTTATCTTGAGGACCAACTCCTAGGAAGTATATGGAAAGAACTATGGGGTCTAGAGGCAAAAATGTCTTTATGTTCACTCTGACAGCAGCAGGGAAGGCGGGAGACAGATCTGTGTCCTGGGTGGCGAAACACCAAGTGACTATGGTTCACGTGGGGGACACTGTAAACACATCTGCCCGCTGTACGTGCAGTTATAATGTTTGCGGTGCTGGTTTCCCAGCAAGTGGTAGCAAAGCCTTCTAGAAGAAGGGCCCCCTTTCCTCATCAGCAAGAGCACAGCTGGCCTAATGCTGTCCCCTGGCATCTCGGGCTTCACCATTGCAGACAGAACCACAAGACAAAGACAATCTTTTTATGAGGCTTAACCCCTGCTGACATTTCCAGGACCAAAATTTTTAAAAAGAAAGAAAAAACTGCCTAAGGATGTTTCTTCCTAAAATATGCATTGTGTGGCAGAGTCATCTGCAAATTAACATCAATGATTTGTTACTTGGGGATCAAGACTCCAGCAATCCTGTCCTCAGGGGGCCGGTGAGATGGCTCAGCGGCTTAAGCGCCTGCCCGGCAAGCGCGAGGGCCCGAGTTCGACTCCCGGATCCCACATACGAAAAAGGGGCCGGTGATATCGCTCAGCGGCACGGGCGCCTGCTGGCGCACGAGGTCTTGAGGTCGACCCCCCGGTACCCACAAAAAAAAAAAAAAAAAAAAAAAAAAAAAAAAAAATCCTGTCCTCAGTTGGAAAAGCTGAAAAAACTGCAAGTTTGCATGCAATCAATGGGCCATTACCAGTCCCAGTAGATAGAGGCCCTGGGCTTTATTGGTATAACAAGGAAACACTCATTCCCTAGGCTGGCTCTCAGGATGAGCTGCATCCTTGCTAGGCCTCAGAAACATGGGAAACAACAGAGAAAAGGGAGGAACAGATAAGGTTGGTGCAGTTCCCCTCCCCCACCCCCACCCTGAACCCCACCCTAGAACACTTACAGCCAAGATGACAAAGTTGGTAAAGGATGCCACATTTACCAGCTCAGACTTCTGAATTTGAGGCCCAGTGGGGAGACAGAGAACCATTCAAAAGACCACCTTAGGGCCGGTGAGATGGCTCAGTGGCATAAGCGTCTGCCTTGCAAGCACGAGGGCCCGAGTTCGACTCCCGGATCCCACATACGAAAAAGGGGCCAGTGATATCGCTCAGCGGCACCAGTGCCTGTTGGTGCGTGAGGTCCTGAGGTCAACCCCCCCCCCCCCCGTACCCACAAAAAAAAGACCACCTTAATCATCTCCCAGGAGACCAGTATTGTGCCTCCCAGCCAATGAAAAAAACCCCAGTTGTGGGCAAACACAATATGATTGGCTGAGGATGAAGCAACCCTGTTCCTAGGTTAACAAGCTGAGAGTTCTGAGCTTGAAGAAGCTTGTGCCTCTGGGAGGTCAGGTGTATTGGGTGCCTCAGCCCAGCACTAGAACTAGGTACCCAGTGTCTTAAGCTTCTCCCAGGACACTGGTTAGGAAGGACTTTAATGTACCCAGGAGGCAAAGTGAGTAGCAAGGATACAGCTGGAGCCCCAAAAGCTGCCCCTGGGGAGGCTAGCAAACCTCCTCCCTCTCTCCCCTTTGTCTCCAGGAAACAAAGAACCCAGTCTCCCTCCTCAACCCCTCTCTCCACTTGGGGATAAGTCTTCTGAGGATAAGTCTTCACCTCCCATTTCCTGCGATAAAAGCAATTAGTGCTTTGTACTCGGAGGGTGGGGGAACATCAGCCAAGCACCTACTCCACATTGCCTTGCAAAATAAATTGAGACAAATGTAATCAGCTCTCCAAGACCTGTTCATCTTTCCCCTGCCCACAGAACACTGAAGAAGGAGACTTCAACAGAACTGTAAACTTAGATATAAAAGAAAGAAATTATAACAACCCCCCTTCTTCCTCACTGCACACGATACCCTGAGTGTGCTCGATTTGAAATTCATCTGGGGGGCCGGTGAGATGGCTCAGCGGCATAAGCGCCTGCCTTGCAAGCGCGAGCGCCCGAGTTCGATTCCCGGATCCCACGTATGAAAAAGGGGCCGGTGATATCGCTCAGCGGCACGGGTGCCTGTTGGCGTGCGAGGTCCTGAGGTCGACCCCCCGGTACCCACAAAAAAAAAAAAAAAAAAAAAAAAAAAAAAAAAGAAAAAGAAATTCATCTGGGGCCGGTGAGATAGCTCAGTGGCATAAGCGCCTGCCTGGCAAGCGCGAGGTCCTGAGTTCGACTCCCGGAACCCACATACAAAAAAAGGGCCGGTGATATCGCTTAGCAGCACAGGCGCCCGCTGGCACCCAAGGTCCTGAGGTCAACCCCTGGTACCCATAAAAAAAAAAAAAAAAAAAAAAAATCTGGATGAAAAAACAGCTGGACTCTGTCACTTACCTGTCTGGCTGTGCGGTTCTGCCAGGCACCTCCCAGGCACCTTTCTTCTATCCTCAAGCTATGCTCAGCTCCCTAAAGGAATGCATTATACTTGGAAGGAAAGGAGGACAAGAATGAATTCTGGAGCTTACACCTTATGCATGCTGGGGCTACTGCTCCCCATCCCCTCTCAAAGCTTGGGCACTCCAGGGGACACACAGGACAAGAGAACACCAAGAGTCACCTCAGCATCATCATAGTAATAATGGTGCATACAATGGAGCACCTCTAGCATAAACACTCTGCACCGGTTCCCTCTCTCCTTTCCTCTCAGGGGCCTGGCAGGTGCTATTCCTCAGCCTGTTTCACATACGTGGAAGTTGGGGCTTGGAGAAGGCATGTGTCTTGCCCAGAGTTACCAAGTCAGTACCTGGCCTGACCCAAACCCAATGCCAAGCCCAGGGGCAAGAGAAACTCAGCACTCTCAAGGGCAAGCTTCAGACATTTCCAACTGGAAAAAAGAGAGTCGTCTCCCCGTTCCACACAATACCACCACGCGCTCAGTGCTGGAACTCAGTCAGCCTTGTACTCAGTACTGGGCTGTGTTCCAGGGGACGCGGGCTTTCAGGAACCAGCCAGGGGACCCAGTACCATTGAATTACTGGAAACCAAGGGAAAAAGTCTCTGGGAATGTGTTTGTTTACAAGCTGGAAATCGCCTGTGTTAACAATTTAGGCCCTGGATTTAGCAGCAAGCCAGGACATCTTCCGGACCTGACATACTCCTGGGTCCAGAGTTCAAATTGTTTCATGAAAATAAAGAAGACTCATGGAGGAGTAACCAGCTAATAATGAGGCGTCTTTGTGCTAAGGTCTGTGAGTGTGGACAGGTTCTCCACTTAGGTGCAGGTTTGGGTGAACCCAAAGTCCACAGTTGAAGGACTCTGGATTCTTACTGAAGAGGTCACAGCAATCCCTAGGTAACACTGAGATAAGACAGAAGAAATAAAAGATGGGTAAAAAAGAGACAAGATGATCGTAACTAAAAAATTATACTTTTAAGATCATAACTTCCAGGACCCAGCCGAAGTTGCCCAAGACGATGCACTTCAGCGTTCCTCTGGTTAATTTTTTTTTTTTTTTGTGGGTACCAGGGGGGTCGACCTCAGGACCTCGCGCGCCAGCAGGCGCCCGGGCTGCTGAGCGATATCACCGGCCCTTTTTTCATATGTGGGTTCCGGGAGTTGAACTCAGGACCTCGCGCTTGCCAGGCAGGCACTTATGCCGCTGAGCTACCTCACCAGCCATCCTCTGGTTAAATTTAGATCCCTTCCCTACCATCAAACCCCAAATTCCTCAGGAATAAATTGACTTGAGAAAGTAAAGTGCAGGCCCCTGATACCAAGATAAGGGAGCAGGTTGCAAACACAAAGAATGTTCAAATTACCTATTTTTTTAAAAAGCCCATACCTGCGTACCTGTAGAATGGACAAACACCCTTTAGGGTGGGGGGTGGGCCACCTTTTCCCAGGCTTTTCCACCCCTACAATAGAGGTGTAAACGTTGCCCGTTCCAAACTCTAATGCACCTCATCTCTGAGTGCCACCCTCTGCTCTGGAGTGCATCCTAAATCTCCAAGAAACCCTTCTCACACCTCTTACTGGGGCATCCTGAAAATTATTTTTCTGCATCAGGAATCAGTGAACCTGCTGCAAGAGGGTGGGTTAAGTTCCATATTTCAGTTCTATATTTCACCCTAAGACTCATCCCGGCGACAACACCACTTAACTTGCCTTCATTAGTCCCCTGAGTATTTCCTGAGCCCTAGTATGTACTGACTCTCTATGTAATCCACAGAAACATGCAATGAGGAGCTGTTCAGAACTAAAAGGAGCTGTTCAGAACTAAAAGAATCATGTGGAGCCCAACTCCTGCAGAGGAAGACCCATGGGGTGGTAACTCTAGCAGCCTTTTTTTGCCCCTCCACCAGGTAAGGACATGGGAGGAAAGCCCTTACCAGACACTGAATACTGGCACCTTGATCTTGGGCTTCCTAGGCTCCAGAGCTATAATAAATAAATTTCAATTATCCAGTTCCAGACATTTTCTTACAGCAGCACAAATAGACTGAGACACTCACAATATCTATTCACTAGCCCAGACCCATTTTTAGAGTTCCAGGAACAGAAAAGTATTGAATTGGAGTTGGATGGATTCTAGACACAATTAGTTTTAGGAGGATAAGGGCCTGTGGGAACCCCACACTGAGCAGCCAGTGGGACCCACAAGTAAGTCAACCCCTGCCCTAGAGGAAGGACTTGAAGCCAAGTCCTCCTGCCACTTACCTCTAGGAGTCACACACCACCCCGCTGCGTCCAGCCAGGCTGTACTCACCTCCTGCATTTCCCCTGAGGAGCTGTTGCAGAGGCTGCTGGGAGGGGATGCCCGTTGGCACCGCTGTTTCCCACTGCTCAGGGCCCAGGAATTGGCAAAGTCATAGGGGTCCGAGGTCAAGGTCCCTGAGGAACAGCGTTAGAAAATGATGCTTCAGCTATCCTGAGTGAAAGCTCTAGGTGTACTGCTAGCTGAAGAAAACTTCTACTAGATTAGACCATAGGCATTTGGGGTGGGGAAGACCTTTTCTACAGTGCTCAGCACGGCACCACAGGACGTGGGCATTGGAGCTCAGTAAGTGGACAGGGATGGATGAATGGGTAGGTGGATGGATGCATAGATGGATGGATGCATAGATGGACAGATGGAAGCAATGAGAGATGACATGAAAGCTGATTAGGCAGATACCACCCAGTCTCACTTCCCAGGCCTCTACAAAGCTGTCTCCCTCTGTATGAGCCATCCTCCTTCCTCCTATTGCCTTGACTATCTTCACTCATGCTTGGGGATGCAGCCCAAGATGCAACCCCTTCCTCCCAGGAGGATTTCTGTACCAGCTCTCCTCCCTTCTCTACCCCAGCCTGGCTGGGTGTACCCCTTCTCTGTGCCCCCTCATGCCCCTACGTGTCCTTATGCCATAACTCTCACTTCCCTTTGTGTTAGTATTCTTTTTAATTATATTCATCTTCTATTCAACAGTGGCTTCTTAATGAAAGTCATGGGCTGTGTCTCTTATCTCTACATTCTTATACAGTGCATTGTGAATGCTCAAAACTTTTTTTTTTTTTTTTGGAGTGAATATAAGGACGTGACATGGGACTTACGTCCTCAGTCACAGCATCCTCCAGACTCTCACAGCATCTGTGCTTTGGTGCTTGTAGCATTTATGTTGCTGTCAGCTACCTACAGTGGACCCTGATGGCCCTCTGAGCCTAAATGGCCCACTGCAGAGCAACTGCCTGATAACCCTGCTGAATCTTTATTACACAGGTAGTAGTGTGGGACTGCCGCCTTTGCAGTACTGACATGAGCAGTCCTTTGCAGAGCTAGGCCTGGAAGAGTGAAGCATGTTTTAAGGTCAAATAATGCACTTGGGGATGGGCAATAAACTGTTGGGGAAAAAAAGAAAACTGAGGTCTTAGAACTATAGTCAGTTGATATCTGGGGTTTGACAGGAAGAGAAACAATTTCCCCTTCGCGGATGTATTCACTTCTTAATATTCTGTAAATACTATCTTATGTAACTGATGATGTCATTAAGTTAAGGATCTTGGGAGGAGGAGCTTCTTTGGGGATATTTGGGTGGGCCCTAACTACAACCACACATATGTTTAATATGACAGGTAAGAGGAGATCACATCAACAGAGGAGAAGGACTGTGGAGACAGAGAGTGGAATGATGTCACAGGTCAAAGGTCACCTTCACAGGCTAAAAGAGGCAGGGAGTAGATCTTCCCCTAAAGTTTACAGAAGCAGTGAAGTTCTGCCAATGCCTTAGTTCTGGACTTTTGGCATCCAGAATTGTCAGAGAGTAACTTTTTGTTGTTTTAAGCCACTAAAACTATGGTGATTTTTTGCAGCTACAAAAAACTAATACATGGGAGAAGCCAAACAGACAAGAATTGAAATCTGTGGGGTATCCACCATGTGTCGAGCACTGTGATAGGAATCTTTGGCACTCGGCCACTCCATAGCACAGGCTTGGATGTTTCCTGATAAACTATCTTAAGGAAGAGGTGGTAACCTGGGCTGAACCCATCACCCTGTGAAGCCCACTCATCAGAGGGAGGAGCTAGACTAGGTGACCTTGAAGATCCTTCCCAGCCCAGACCTCACACGAGTAAAACTTTATGTCCCAAACTCTACGGGCATAAGGCTGCATAACACGTAAAATTATAAATATTCACATTTAGAGAAAATTCTCCAAGAGCTAGAGTTAAAGTCAAGCTGGGCAGATTCCAGAAATCAGAAAGCACAGTTTATGGTTTGGAAACAAATGGTTGAGTTTTTACTAGCCAAAGAAAATTAAGCTAAACTAAATAATCCTCTGGAAATGATTTCCCAGATACCACCAGAGCCTTGTGTGGTGTTTGTTTGTTTGTTCATTTTGTTTTGGGTTTGTTTTGGGTTTTGTTTCATTTTGTTTGTTTTGCTTTGTTGCCAACAAATACCATATTCTACCTCATGGTCTAGGTCCTATTTTTAGTTTTTTAAACCTTAAAGTCCATAATAAGAAAAACATTTTAGAACTAGGACCCCCATTTCTAGCAATATAGCAGATTAGAAAAATCCAAAACCTATTCTATTACAATGGACAAATATCCTCTTGAATCCATGGATAACCTCACAAAAAAAAACAGAGGAAATTCCAAGAGACAAAAATTAATAATAATATTAATAATAATGAATAAAGAGGAGGAGAAAAAGACAGACAGGAAGAAGGAAAAAAGAAAAAATTGGAGAAAAACAAAAACTGGAAATGCTCTGACTTCAGGGTGTTAAAGGATATCATCTTTCCAACCCGGGTGTCTTGGGTTAAAACAGCCCTGTTGAGATAGAAATGGGTCCTGGAGCCTCAGGATGAAGCTGTGACCCTTGAGGGATGACACTCTCCACATAAAGTTGACAAGAGAAAATCCACTCTGAGAAAAGAGACACAAAAAACGTTTGTTTTTTTGATCTGAGTGAGTGAGCCCTGATTAAAAAGGGAGAAGAGTCTCCCCTGAGAGAAAGCTCCCTGAGTGGTGGGACAGCCCTAAGGGAGCTTTGAGCTTCTCTTTTATACTTCTTATAAGATTCAGTAACTCTGGATTAAAAATTTCACATATACCCTTCTAAAGATGAGCTCACAAGCTCATACTATGGAACACTGAAAATAATCTGCTAGAAGCAAGAGTTAGCAGATGCAAAATTAGCAGAATTAGAGCTCCACAAACTTGTTAATTAAATTTTATAGAGATTATAAAATATATGTTAAATTACTGTTATACAGAAGAAATTTAAACTCAATAAAAGAACAAGAGAATAAGAAAATAATAGAGTAGAAAACTAGCCAGATTACTAAAATTACAAATATAGTCAATGAAATAAAGAGAAATTTCAATTGATGGAGTAGACATCATCTGCATATTAGACTAAACTGAGACAGATTAGTGAATTAGAAAATATAGCTAAGGAGTCTGGGAAAAGGAGAGCCCTGATCTGTAGCACTTGCCAATTTCTGTGGTGTAAATATGCCTAACATGCCCGATTTCAAGGTACCAACATGGCATTACTAATGTGGAGCTGGGAAGAGATGCACACAGTTGGTTTTGCATGAGTACAGCCCTTGACCTACACAAATCACCTGAAAAGCAACTCAGAAGAATAAAAAGATGGGGGAGGTGGAAGTAAGGTAAAGGGAAAAAATGAATGAAATAAAAATATCCACCATATGTCTAACAGCTCCCAAAGTAGAAAAAGTGAATGAAATTTTTCTAAATCTAAGGAAAAATAAAAAGTATCGGATTCAAGGATCACGATAAGCCTCAAGCAAAATAATAAAAATAAAATTCATACATAGATAAAATCTAGTAAAATTGCAGACTATCAAAAATGAACAGATGACATACACTAAGGTAGAAGGCCATATTATTGCTGGGCATAGTGGCATACACGTGTAATCCCAGCTAGACAGGAGATTGAGGTAAATTTGAGGTCAGCCTGAGCAAGATAGTGAAGCCCTGTCTCAAAATAAAAATTTGGGCAGCTGGGCATAGTGGCGCATGTCTGTAATCCCAGAACTTGGGAGGCTAAGGCAGGAGGATCACCATGAGTTCAAGGCCAGCCTGCACTACATAGTGAGACCTTGTCTCAAAAAAAAAAAAAAAAAAGAAAGAAAGAAAAATTAAAATTTGGGCTGGTGAAGTAGCTCAATAGTAGAGCACTTACCTAGCATGTACAAGGACATATATTCAATCCCCAACATCAAAAATAAATAAATAAAGGCATATTATCTGCAAGGAAATAACAATTGGACTAACAACATCTCAATAGCAAGAAGGAAATAGCATTTTTAAAGCACTGTGAGAAACAACCATCATCCTAAAAGTACCAAACTAAAGTACCTTGTGAGAATGAAGGAGTATTGTTTCCATTATCACTACCATACTGAATGATGAAATTACAGGACAATATTTTTTAGGAAATAGAAATTGAACCCAGAAGCAAGGAGAAATTATGAGCAAAAAATCTGTTCAACATGAAGGCATAGTTAAGCAAGCACTGATTTTTGCCAAACTATAATAATAATGCTAAATTTAAAGGTTACTCAGACAAGGTAGGGGAGGCAAGGAAGGTAGGTGGGAAAGAAGTTGCACAGGAAAAGCAATAATGGTAGAAAGCACAAAGTAAGATGGTAAATATAAACCCAAATATGTCAACACATTTAATATAAAATGAATGAAAAGAAGCAAAACTCAACAATGAAAAGACAAGATAACTGTCACACTCCAATAATAAAAATGAGATATGAGATAGCACTACACATCTATGAAAATTGCTAGAATAAAAAAGTAAGCTGACAATACCATGCTGTCAAGAATTTAGCGCAACAGGAACTCATGCATTGTTGTTAGAAATGCAACTGGTATTGCCACTTTGGAAAACACAGTGGTCATTTCTATAAAGCTAGACATACTCTTGTCCTACCACCCAGAAGTCCTACTCCTAGATATTTACCCAGCAAAATTAAAACATATGTCTACATGCAAAACTTGCCCATGTATACTACTTCATACTACTTCATGCCTATTAACATGACAACTATTAAAATACATATCAAACACTAGCAAGGATGTAGAGAAATTGGAACCCTTTTACAGGGTTGGTAGGAATGTATAAAGGCAAGCCACTTGAGAAAACCATACAATGGTCCTTTAAAAAATTAAGAACAGAATTACCATAGGAGTATAATTTATATACAGTAAAATCACACTTCTGGTATAGTCCCACAAGAATTAAAATCAGGGTCTTGAAAAGATATATGCATAGCCATGCTCATAGCAGCATTATTCACCATAGCTAAAATATAGAAGAACATAAGTACCCATCAGGTATGAATTGATAAGCAAAGTGTAGTATAAATATACAATGGAATATTGAGTCTTGAAAAGGAAGAAATTCTGACATAGGTGGTAACGTAGATGAACCTTGAAGACACTGTGCAAAGTGAAATAAGCCAGTTATAAAAAGCCAAATGCTGTGTGATCCCACTTATGTAAGGTACTTAGAGTAGTCAAAATCACAGAGACCGAAAATAGAGTGGTGGTTTCCAGAGGCTGGGAGAGAAGAATGGGAAGCTATTGCTTAAGTGAGTAGAACTTCAGTTTTGCAAAATGAAACAAGTTCTCAGGCCAGGGATATAGCTCAGCAGCACAAGCACCTGCCTGGCAAGCACAAGGTCCTGAGTTCAATTCCCAGTACCAAAAAAAAAAAGAAAGAAAAGAAAAGAAACAAGTTCTGGAGATGGATGGTGGTGATGGCTGCATAACAATGACTAAAATATGTTAGTGAAATATGGTTAATTCCACAAGCATATGTAGAATCTGTACCAAACTGAGAATGTATTCTTTTTGAGCATAGAAAAATTGTAACATCTATACTAGGTTACAAACAAGTCTCCACAAATTTCTAATTTAATTTCAAAATCAATATGGTTACAAAAAGTTTGCCTTAAGTATTCTAAACATTTGAACATTTTAAACATACTATAGTTTAAAAAATAACTCAAAATGGAAGTTAGAAAATTCATGGAATGAAATAGAAATGAAAACATGTCGCACATTAAAAATGATAGCTGTTGTGGTAATTAGAGGAAAATCTACAGCCTCAAGTGCCCATATTGGACAATCAAAGAAACAAGTGACAGGGAAGAAAAAAACAAATGATTTTACTGTTTTTCAACATGGTATAGTACAAAAATAAAATAAAAAACCATGGTATAGTACAACCAAAGAAATAGTCAACTATTTCTCTAATTGGAGGGTGGATGAGTCATAAGGAACAGGATAACATATATAAATCTTCAGCTTTTACAAAGGAACATAACGATTAAACGTTTAGGGGATTAAAGTTATCAAGGTTGATCTACATTACCACTTATGTCAGATGTTCACACCCATATTTTCTCCTATTGCTCATGAACAGACATAAGCTGGCCTTTCCAGATAGTGTGGGGAAGCACTCTTTATAGATGTTAGCATCCAATTGCAGGTGGACTTGGGAGGGACTACTCAAACCATCCAGTATTTGCTCATTATCTATTCAAACCATCTAGTATTTAACCACTATCTACCCACACCATCCAGTATTTACCAAATATGTACCATGTATAAGTTGCTGCAGGGGATTAAAAGTTGAACAAAGTCAAGTCTGAGGAATTCTGGGTTGGCCAGAGATCTAGGCACTAAGGTAGAGGGATAAGGGATAAGACTGTTGATGTAAATTGAAGCAAGATCATGACAGGACTCAAATCCCAGGGAAGGAGTATTAGTGAAGGTCTGTGAAATGGAAATAAAAAGCAAAACCACACCTAAGGGAAATGGTATCCCAGAAAATCTTACCTTCTTGGGTCCTAAAGTCATCTTCAGAAAAAATGTTAAAATCACCACACAGCCCACAGGTCTTGTTGAAGTATCTGTCCGACAGCAGAACTTGAAAGTTGCCGCTACTATCGATCCTGGCTGCAAAGCCATAGGCCTCACTGGACAGCTTGTAGAACCCAGCCTCAGTTTCCAGATACAGCCCTTTGGAGGCGAAGGGCACAGAGATTCTGGAGGGCAAAAGACAGGCTCAGAATTGGGCTTCCTGTACATTTCCAGGATATTTCTCCCACCTTCCAACTCCAACCCCATGTTACAGGGTTCAGACCCTGGCCCAAAGTGACAGAGGTTCTTTTTTTTCTGTGTGTGTGTGTGGGTACCAGGAGTCAAACTCAGGACCTCGTGCTTGCCAGCAGGCGCTTGTGCCACTGAGCAATATCACCGGTCCTTTTTTCCTTTATGTGGGTACCAGGAGTCAAACTCAGGACCTCGCAATTGCCAGGCAGGTGCTTATGCCACTGAGCCATATCACTGGCCCCATGACAGAGGTTCTAGACTCAGTGACTGGGAGACCTGGCTCCCACACCACCCTGCCTCCTCTGGGCACATTTACTTCCTCTCTCTGAGCCCCAGCTTCTTCACCTGAAACATAGGGGAAGGGGATCCCCAGGGTCCTTTCTAATTCGTACTTCAGGCTTCTGACTTACCTCTGGTCCCCCTGCACCACTGTACCATTGACGAATAAATGGATATCAAAAAATTCCCCAAGATACACAGAGAGACTGACTCTCTCACCATTTTGGAAGTCCCCTGAAAGAAAAAAGAGTCAGTAGTATTGTTACTCATAAAAGTTGTTAAATGTACTAATCACATTACTTCTAAAATCTTATCTCAGTGAAAAACTCCCCCAAAAGACTTAATAAGTGGGCAGCAGAAACCTCTCTAAATATCTCCCTTGCTCATTCATCTTCTTGTTCACCTCAAAATACTTATTTGAGTGCCTTCTGGATATCTAGATTTCCATGGGCTCTTATATCTCACAAAAGAAAAATTTAAAAACATGATCACTTCCTTCTGAGAGTGTACAACATAGGTATAAATGTTACACAAGCATAGTCATGAATACATTGTAAAGCAGCAAATAGAAGAAAAAACAGAAGTTACTCATAGAAGGTACTCTAGGATAGTGTTACTTAAAATGTTATTTTAGGGGGTAGACGTGCAGCTACATGACAGAGCCCTTGCCTGGCCTGGGCAGGGCCCTGGATTCAATCCGCAGCACCACAAAATAGACAGATAGATGATAGATAGATAGATAGATAGATAGATAGATAGATAGATAGATAGATAGAGGATAGATAGGTGTAGATATAGATTATAGAAAGATACTTTGGACATCTAAACCAGAATTCCTGAGCTCTTCGTTCAAAATAGAAATGGTGACCCATGACTCAATTCTCTGTATTTGATTCTCTGGGAAAGTTAGACAACACATGAGTAAATCCCTCCCACCATGCAGGGAACTTAATAAGGACTCAATAAATGATCAATGTTGCCTTTGAGATGTTTGAATGGTCAAACACATGATACAACAGTGTCAGTTCATGGTCCTGTTGTGAGGAGCAAACACAGAGACAAGGGTCCTGGCAGCTGGCATGAAAGGGACAAGACATTTTTCACAACATTATTAAGATTAACCATCCACAGCCAGTCTCCAAGAAGTGCTACTTGGGCTAGGTTCTTGGTATTCAGAAATAATGGATAGGCCACAGGCGATGATGGAGCGAGAAAGGTAGAGTTTGAGTCTCAAGCCTTGAAGACTTGGAAATTGATGAAGAAAGGGAGGGTGGAGGACAGCCAGTGAAGGCTGAGGCCAAGTGTTGGGCCATAGTACCTTAAGGGTCCTGAAGGAACAGGGCACAGGACACAGGTGAAAGGAAGCCTTGGACATGAGGAAATATATCTCCTCTTAGAAGGTATGGGGGAGCATGGGCTCCAGCTCCTCAGAAAGGAGAAAGGGTGTTTGTAGAATCAAGTCCAGAAAACTTGGGAAGGTCTGTGGACTTGGTATTACTGCCATTGACCCAAACTAGGGAAGGGCTTCCTCACTTCTGGCCAGGCAGAGGAGGAGTTCCACAAACCACATTCTACAGGGCTCCCCACCTGTGCTGTCAGGGGAAAAGGGAGATGCCAAGCAAGGTGAAGGAATGTTGTTCTGTATTTAAAAGAAAAGAAAAAAAAAAACTTGCAGGAGGCCACTAGATTGGGCTGAGTTTCTATGCTAGGCCCCAACAGACCAAACCAAAATGGAGTCACTTATGCTAAAGTTCCACATGACCAAGCCAAAACAAGAATGGTTATTTGAATGAGAGAGAGAGGCCAAATCCCCAAATGGGCCAACTGAAGCTGCTTATATCCTTACCAGGAAAGTAACTTTGAAAGAACTGATTCCCCAGCTGGTGTTTTGCTGGGGATGGAACCAGGGCCTGGTGTGTACTAGACAGGTACTCTACCACTGAGCTAGATCTCCAGCCCCTGCCTACTTTTTGTTCTTTTGTTCCGTTTCTGCTCTCCTCACCCCTTCTGTGTAAAACCAACCTTCTCTGTTCAGCTCATCAGAACATTCATTCTACAGAATGAAGTGTTACCTGATTCTTGAATAGAAAACAGTCTACTGAGATCTTGTAATTAAATTTGTTTTAATTCTGTCTTTTCATCCCTGTCTAAACTGGGGAGTCTGATGTGCTCTTCATTGTCCCTGACAACAGTTTTTGCAGCAAGCAAATCTTCAGAAATAGAACAAACTTCCCAACAGAAAGAAATTAGCCATATGTTATGGTTTAGATCTAGAATGTCCCCCAAACTTCTCATGTGTGTGGAAGGTGATTGGATCAAGGGGGTGCTGTACTCCTCATTGGATTCATGGGTAAATGAGTTCATAGCTGAATGTGCTGTTAGGAGGCGAGGCCCAGTTGGAGGTGGGGCCCTGGGGTGTGTCCTGGAAGGGTGCATTCTTGTTCCCAGCTTCTTCCTTCTCTTTGCTTCCTGGCTGCCATGGGTTGAGCACCTTTTCATCTACCAGGCCCCTCCACTGTTGTTTCTGCCTTGGAGCTGACCATGGACTGAAACTGTGAACCAAAATGAACCTCACCTCTTTCAAGTTGTGGGTGTTGGGTATTGTGTCCCAGTTGACAGGAAAGAGACAAAGACACCAAAGAAACTGGAGACATAAATGGAAGTGTAAACTGAAGAAAGCACATGAATGTTGGAATGTTGAATGTCACATTAGTATTCTTTCAACTTTTCTTTTTTTTTTTTTGTGGGTACCGGGGGTCGACCTCAGGACCTCACGCGCCAGCAGGTGCCCGTGCCACTGAGCGATATCACCGGCCCTTTTTTCGTGTGTGGGTTCCGGGAGTCGAACTCGGGCCCTCACGCTTGCTAGGCAGGCACTTATGCCACTGAGCCATCTCACCAGCCCTCAACTTCTCTGTATGTTTGAAATTTTCCATAATAAAATAGTAAAACAAAGAACAGCCAGGCAATGGTCCCTCCCCCAGGGTCTTCCTGGTTCCTGGGCATTTACAATGTGCCAAGATCAAATTCCTTCTTAGGCTTCTTCTAAGCTGACACTCCAACCACGACACACCAGCCTGAGTGACCAGCGACCAACAATCCAGGGCAAGGATCCAGTCGCATCCTCCTCTCTGCAGACCCACTGGGCAGGAGAAGGCCTGCCTGCCAGAGAAGAGTACAAAACTGCTGGGAGGTCTCCAAGGCCTTGCCCCTCATGACCACTAACCCTTGCTCCTCATCAGCATGACCCTCCCCTCAGCCCCAGTCTTACAGGGCAGATAGATGGGGCTTCACTGGGTGATCCAGCAGAAGGTCACCTCCAAGCCAGAGGCACCTCTTGCCTCAAAACAAGAAAGGAGTCCATGTGGGCCTCTCCTTGCCAGCTCTGGTTCTCATGGGGATTCAGAAAGGGTGGCTGGGAACACGCTGGCCAGGGAGATTTTGTGTGGAGGGTTGGTCAAGAATACTTGGGAGGCAAGCAGGCAGCTTGGGATGCACCATTCACACACAGCTCTGGATCAAAGGCTCCCCAAGGCCTTCAAACATAGACAATCAGCTAAAGGAATCATTTGCTCCACTGAGGCAGAGCTGTGCAGGCACCATAGGGAAGCCTGAAGATTGCTATCATTATAAAGTTGAAAAGCAGGGCCCAAAAGGCTGGACAAGCCAGGAAATCAGCAGAAGCAGAAAATCCAACAAAAGAGAACCCAGAGACTATGTAGGAGGGTGTGACAGGCCCAGCCGTTCTCAAGTAAATGAAGGCAATGGGTCCCCTAGAATAGAGGAGGATGAGGACGGTTTTATAGACAGAGAAGGGCTGAGGAAAGAATGAAAAACTGATAGGAGAAGTGCCTGCCTTATCAGGCCTCCATCACGGACCTGGTAAGTGACGGCAGAGCTGGGACTTGGGCCTGGGTGGGTTTTCAGTATTTGAAGAGCTTACTCTGAGTGGCCCCAGGAGGGACCAGCATTAGCAAATCCAGGAGGCAGCCAGAGAGCGGTGCCCAGAGCTAAGCCTAAATGAGCCCATGGGGGAGGGTGCTCTCTCTATCTTCGCCCACTGTAGGAAGTCGAGACCCTGAAATGGACGACTTAGGCCATGGTAACCAGCCCCCACCTACCTACCCACCTAGAGGTGAATCAAAAGTAGCAATCAGCCCAGTGTGGTGGCGCACACCCGCAATCCCAGCACTCAGAAAGCTGAGGCAGGAGGATCACCATGAGTTTAAGTCCAGCCTGGACTACATAGCGAGCCCCTGTCTCAAAAATAAGCAAATAGCAATCTAGGGGCAGAGATGCCCTTGTGACCTTGGGCAACTACAGAACTGTGTGGAGCCTGTGGGGTCCCCTGGCCATGCATGGTAAGGGGGCTTTGAGGGCCATCAGCCCACACCCAAGGCAGCTCATGACAAGGGGAGTTTGACAGTCAACAGTTCAGAGAAACAGACCGACGGCAGCAGGCGTGGAGGATCTTAGAGACCATTTAAAAAGATGGCTCTTAAGGGTTTTGTGTCCAGAAATCACAGTAAAAACACTATTTACTTCCTGACCCAGTATAGACACACACACACACACACACGCACACTTCTCCCG
The DNA here is from genome assembly GCA_028451465.1 of Erethizon dorsatum. Classification (NCBI taxonomy): domain Eukaryota; kingdom Metazoa; phylum Chordata; class Mammalia; order Rodentia; family Erethizontidae; genus Erethizon; species Erethizon dorsatum. The sequence goes on from CM051831.1 coordinate 30,382,088, forward strand.
TATTTACCCTTACCATGTCCCATGTTCCCATGTACTCTGAAATTTTCTGACGTTTTCTATTTTATTTTATAAGGTGTGACCAAAGTACAGATTGAATATTTAAATTTTAAAATTTATTACAGTAAAGGACACCTTGCCATTAATGTCTTCAGAACTCTTCCCTCACTCGGAACACACTTACCCCAGCTTAAGTAGTTCTGGAAGTCTTCTTTCACATCTTTATGAGGTGTGATCAAGAATACAGTGAATGCTGCTGCCGAGTGCCACCCAATGGAAAAAGCAGGCTTACAAAAACATGACAACGAGTCCCCATCCGCCTTATTCACTGGATCTGGCACCACCCAACCTCTGGCTCTTCCCCAAAGTCCAAAGGGCCATAAAAGGTAAATATTTTGAATGAATGCAGGACATCCAGGAGCCACAACAGTGCATGTAAAGACTCTCCTGAGACATGACTTGGAGATTTGCTTCAGGAAGTGGCAAGAACGATGGGGTAAATGCATTCAAAGCGAGAGGGAGGATTTTGAGGGGGATCAATACCAAAGTGTTCTTCACTGTCATCATTTTTATTTTAAACGTCCACTGTATTTACCAATCACACCTTTATCTAATCTTTGTAAAAGCTGGTTAGGATCCAGGGCATGTGGCTCAGCGTGGAAAACCCTAGCCAAGACTGACTTCATTTTACAGATGGAGAAACTGAGGGCCAGGTTTATAATGGATCTCATCATCTCGCCACTACTGACATCTGAGGCCAAATGCTTCCTGGTTGGGGATCCAAATGTCCTGTGCATGGTGGGATAATTAGTGGCACCCTGGCCCCTGCCCACTAGATGCCAGTAGCATTCACCCCCACCCTGCGACTGCTGAATGAGGGCAGGGTCACTCACTCTGCCTGAGAACTGCTGGTTTACACTGGCACGCCCAGGTTTTCTGGCTCTGAGCTCAAATTTCCTTTTGCAACATAGAACTGCCCAACAGGGAAGCCTAGGACTGAGGGCTCACAAGCCACTAATGTGAGATCTGCAAATCAGCCTTCCATGTCACTCGCCTCGGGCACTTTTACTGTAGATGACCTGTGGCCATTAGGGACACAAGCCAAGGACTCCAGGGATCCCACACCCCAGAGACCTCCAGGTTAGCACTTCCTATAACTGCAGGCTGTCACCCAAGGGAAGGGACAAACCAGCCAGGCTGCCCCGGGGCCTCGCCTGGCCTCGAGAACTTCGTGATAAAGCGCTGAGTGCATGGTCAGCCCTAGCCCCAGTATCGGAGCCACAGACATCCTGCAGCTTCAGAAGTAGGTGGGCAGCTGGAAGCAGGAGCAGACCTGAGGGCCTTCTCTGGCTTTAGTGAGGAGCTTACTGATCTGCATTTCTAACAAATACCCTGTCCTCCATCGGAACTCAGAGGAACCCGGGGGAACAGCAGTCTGCTCTTCACGTGACATCCCACTGACCACTCGGAGCGGGGCCTCGCCGGCCCCTGGCGCACTGCAGCAGTGACTCAGCAGGCCTCAGTTGCTCCTGGCTCTCTGGTGTGTGCCTGTGAGCCAGATCCTGCAGCCATGGCTTAGGAAAAGCAGGCTCCACAAAGCAGGAGTATCCAGGACTCTGCGGTTCTCTCTCTAGACCTGTGCTGACTAAAAGACTTGTACCTTAGCCTGGGCCCCTGGAGCTGCCTGACCAGAGGGTGGGATCAAGGAAAGCCACTCCCTTTGTACCACGTGGCCATCAAGGACAGACATAAGCACATTCCCCTGGATGTGAGCAAGACCCGCCAATGTGAATTATTTGCGCAATAGGATGGAGGAAATAGGATGTCATTGTTCATATCGTCCTGTGAACCAAAACCACAGGGTCCAAGCTCTGGGTTCCTTCCCCTGACCCAAGGACTCTGGTCCCCCCAAAACACCACTGCACCCTGTATGGATGATTCCTCCTATAACACCCACCCCCCACACACCTCCGGCATCAGCACCAGCCCCAGAACACAGCCACCCAGTCTTTCTGACGTTAACAGCACAATACTTGGTGGAAATGAAACCAATCCACACTAAAGTGCATTTGACCTGGAGCCTGGTACACACCAATAACTTCCCAGAAAACTGCCACGAGCCGGTGGGGAACACACTGAACTGTTCGGCCGAGACCCCTAGAGGTGGTGACAGACCAGGGCTCTGGTATAAACCTGTGCAGTGGTGGGAGGGGGTGCGTCATGACCCGCACTTCAGCTTCCCCTGTGGCCCCGCCATATAACGCCTAGGTCCCAGCCCTATGCTTCTCAAAGTTTAGTCCCCTGGCCAGCTACACCAACAGCAGCAACTGGGACATTTTTATAGGTGAAGAAACTCTCAGGCTGCAGCCCAGATCTACTGAGTCGGACCTCTGGGGGCCGGGGGCAGAGCCTAGCGATCTGGCTGAAGCAGCCCCGCCAGTAGTCCTGACACCAGCTCAGCCTACACACACACACACAACACACACCCAGCTCCCTGTAAGAAGAACACACTTCTTCTAGCCTAGTATCCTTGCACACACTGTGCCCACTGCCTGGAGCATGGAGCCTCTTCCCCTGTCCTCTCCACCCAACCAAAACCCTCCACACCCACAGCTCCTTGACTGCCACTCATGGTGTAAATGCCTTTCTTTAGTACAACAGAGGCCCGAGTGAGCTACGGAAGCACCAAGAGACAAAGATGAGCAAAACCTTTGCCCTTGAGGGGCTCCTAGGAGGATAGAAGAATGACAGGCGCTGAGGTCCTGCTGTGACCAGCTGCTCTGCAAAGGCAGGGCAGGTGGCAAAAGGGGAGAAGCTAAACAGCAGAAGCTCATAGCCATGGTCACAGTCACCTCACTGAGCTCCCAGATAGAGCACACGGGCAGAGAGACGACCCTGCATGGATTCCACCTTGCCTGTTGGGGTAACAACCCCAAGAGCTCTGCAGCCTGTGTGTCTCACAAGGCCCTGCATGTTGCCAAAGACTCTCTTTGCCCAGCCTTGCATGAGGCTCCTGTGAGCCCTCTTTTCCAGTAGGTCTCAACCTTGGGCTATGTCCTTGGCCTACTTAGTTGAGTTCTAGCAAGAATCCAATTGGGTCAGTTTAGAAAAAATAAAATAAAATAAAACTCGCCCTCGGTGTATGATTCAATTCCTCCTACTCCAACCAGATCGCTGGTCGTGTGGCTTGACTTCAGCAGGATTCCCCTTGTCCTGATGAGTCCTCCTGTAGTTTTCCATCTCTGACTTCCACCCTTCTTTGGCTCTAAATTCCACTTTCCCTTACATTTGGAGCTGAGCTGTACTTCTCTCCCCACCACAAAAGCCCCATTGCTGCTGTTCCTCTTGAATACAAGGTCTTTCCTACCAGTTTTAACAGGTGCCACGGAATTTTTCTTTCACAACATAGATCTGGCCATTGCCACCTCAGCTCGCCAAAGCAGAGGAACACACCTTCACTGGGTTTTGTACCATCCTTCTCACACATCCCAGCTGACTTGACTCTTGGAGTGTGACATTCACCAAACCATAATTCTCCATCGGTGGTCCAGCCCCACGCCTGGCCTGGGGAAGTACCACTTCACCTTCGTACAAAGGAAACATCTTCAACCTGAAAAGCTGGGAGTTAAGATCCAGACCCTCCTTTTATTACCTGCCAGGCCTTGGGGGAATTATACAACCTCTTTGGGCCTTGTTTCTTCCTCTATAAAACAGGGGTGACTATACCTACAGCCCAGAGCTGTTGTGGGGGTGTGGGGACAACACCCGTACAGTACCAGCACTTTTTCTGATAACATGGGATTTGCTCAACATAAGCTGGATATTCTGAATTCCACAAGCCAGCAAGAAAACGATGACCCTTTCCTGTTGCAGGGAGCTTTATGTGTTCCAAAGGTCCTTGTAGATGTTTTGTTGTTGTTTGTTTGTTTTGATTTGGTTTGGGTTGTTTTTTGTTTTTGTTTTTGCCAGTGCTGGAGATTGACCCCAGGGCCCGGCACATGCTAGGTTAAGTGCTCTACCACTGAGCTACATCTCCAGCCCTTTTTCTATTTTATTTTGAGATAGGGTCTTACTAAGTTGCCCAGGCTGGACTTGAACTTGTGACCCTCCTGCCTTGACCTCCTGCCTTGAGTGGCTGAGATCACAGGTGTGTGTCACCAGGGCCAATGAGATCACCATTTTTCTTGATGCTTTGGAGCTCCCAGCATGTAGCCTGGACCCAGAGCAATGAATGCAACCACCGGAGAAGCAGAAATGCTCTCTGCAGTCCACCAGGCTCTGATGGAGAGAGATCCTGGAGAATCTAAGGGAAGCCAGGTATCATGGAAAGGCCATTGCCCTCCATGTTCTCAGCAGTGACCTCTGAGCTAAGGTGTGCAGTGAGAACTGGACCCTCCCCCAACACCGGGGCTGTGAGAAGCTCCTTCAGTGGCAGGACTCACCCAGAATGGAGAAGGAGTGTTTCTGGCAGTCCCCTGCCAGGAGGTAACTGCAGTCTCCTGCGAAGCTGTACAAGTTCTCATCAAAGGTGTTGATGAAGTCACTTCCAAAGAGGCTGCACCGGGCCGTTGAGGGCCTGTCTAGAGTCCTTTCCATGCAGAAGGTCCCTGGAGGGGGAAGAGCTGGTGAGCAATGCTGGGATCATCAGTCAAAGCTCTCTGACCTGTAGAGAGCCTCTTTCCAGCCTACACAAGACTGCAGCTACTGCTTCCAGCCCCAGATATGAGCCAGGACTCAGGGCAATCATGGACAAGGCTCTCAGGCTCTCTGGAAATCTATTCATTTTAATGGCATTCCCTTTTGACTTAAAATGTTAATAATGCTCATAATAGAAAATTTGGAGAATACAGAAGAAAATAAAAGTTGAAATCATCTATGACCCAATATTCAGCAATAACTAGAGTTAACATTTTAGTACTTATCTTTTTGTTCCACTTTAGGGTCCTTACACAGTTACAGATTTTTACAAACTGGTGATCGTCCTGTGCAAACCATGTATGACCGTTGTTTATTTCTCAATATGTTGTACATAATTCATCATGTTTGTATAAATTTATTTATGTATATATCTGTATATACATATTAAACCAATTTTTAGTGGCTGCATCATGTCTTACATCTATATATAGTATATCACCTATCATTAGGTTCTTAACATTTTCTCAAAGTTTTTACTATTATAAATAGATTTCAATGACCATCTTTGTACATAAATCTACTAGCATATCTTGAGCAGAAATGTTAGATAGCTCAGATGGTGTGTGCATCAGTGTGGTCACGAAGTGTTAACTGCTCCCACGTGCTCACTCCTTACGTGTGTGCGCCCACGTGCGTGTGGACAGGTGGAGAACTACAGCAGTGAATTTCCTCTGGCACATCCCCCACCTGGCAGGGAGTGTGCAGAGTGTGACAGATGTGCACTTCTCCCCACACTAATCTGTGGACAGCAGGCTGCACGCTGCTGACCTGCAGAGTCTACATGAGGGCAGGCCCAGGTGCAAAGTCCCTGCCGCCTTTCACAAACTCAGAACCACGGAGAGGGAAGGAAGGCATACGATGCAGTAGATTGGGAAGAGAGCTGGCCTCCAGCCCAGGAGAACTGACCTCTGACTTGGGCACTGTGTGACTTTAGAGCAATCATTTCTCCTCTCTGACCGTCAGTCTCTTCATCTGTACCATGGGAACTTTGACTGGATGATCTCTTCAACCCCTTCTAAAACTAATAACCTATCCAAGGTTAAATTCCATCTTGCTCTTGTGCCATCACATCAGTCAGTTCTGTGCCCCCTTTATCTTTTCTACCCCAATAAGAGAAGGCATTGCAGACACCCAGTCTTGGGGTACATGTGTCAGAGGACTTCGGGAACCCTTCACAGGAGACATCAAATGCCTTGAAAAGACCCCTCATGGTGAGCCCCAGACACATCGCTGATTCTTGGAGAGGGCCTGCTCCAATGGCCCTGGGGCAGGCATGAGGAACAGTACCTTAATACCTACCTGGCAAGGTGAGGACCAGAGCAAGCAGCACCCTGGCAAGCCTGGCAGGAGCCATCTGCAGGGAGAGAGAGAAAAACAAGCTGTTTCTTACTGCCCAGATAGACCCTGCTGGCATACGCTATGTCAAGGCATAAAGCAGGGGAAAAACAAAAACATCTTCATGAAGCAAGAGAAAAGATTATTCCCTCATGGCCTCCCATTTCTCACTTGAACATGGATTGCTAATCCCAAAAAATGCCCCTGGCCAGTGCAAGGCAGGTCAGTAACAATCTCTGTAAGCCACACCTTGGACACCCTTCCCCAGACAACAGTCCCAGGGCTAAGATGGGGGAAGCCCCGCCTGCCCCCTCCATTCCTCCCAGTCAGCCTGACCTCTCACATCCCCACATCACTGCAGCAGCCAGGAGCAGAGGTGCCCCTATCCTCCCACTTTGGCAGCAACCCGGGGAGCGGGAACTGTCTTGGACTTTTGTGGCTCGTAGCTTTTGCTGTTACAGTCCGCCCCCAGTAAGACCCAAGAAGTGAGGGCAGAGCTCCTGCCAGTCTCATCTGCACGAAGCATTGCCATGCTGGAAAACCACTATGAAACAGAACAAGATCCCCAGAGGGAGGAAGAGGAGGAGGGGGAGTTAAGATTGCCCTGGCTTTGAATCCTCCCCTTCAGCAAACCCCTTCTAGTCCCTGGATGAAGGCCCAGCCCACAGCCCAGGGCTAGCTAGAGCTCAGCCCGCATCCTCCTCCCAGCTCAGCGCCAGCCCTCCTTCCAAAGACCGCACCTTCCTTGCAAATGGAGGCTTCAGGTATCTCCAAGGTCCCTTGGGAAGGCCAGCCACTGCCCAGTAGTGTCACCACCCCTAGGCCATGCTCCCAGCAAGTGCTGAGGCTGGCTAGACTGCCACAGGTCATGGACCGTCTGGCTGTGAAGTAGCCCAGGGGCCCTGGAGTCCCCACAGAGGGGGAGATAAAGCCCAAGTTGTGACGTTGACCAACCACCCCCTCTTCCCTACTACAATGGCTGTGAACCGCTACACAGAGCACTGGCCTCCCCTTAATTACCATAGGAAAACAATGGAAGGAAATGGTATTAGAAACACCTCCAGGCTGATAAGGCTTTGAACAGTTTGGAGAGAGGCCTCCTGTCAGTGGCCCTAATGAGCTGCCTTGACCTCCCCGAAGAAAACACTCCCAACCCCCATGGCCCCCGGGTGAGGGCCTTGGCTTTGGGACTCCCCAGGTGCCATAGAGATTACAGGAGTTTGTGACCGGGAATGTGGAATGTTGGCTTTACCAGAGCAGGCTGATCAGGACAGGGAGGGACCGGGCTAGATAAACATGGCTTCTGGATCTGGCTTCCAGGGCTAGACTCCAGGAAATTTTGAAAAACACTTCAACCTGAGCCAATTTAGCTGCCAAGAAGGGGGAAGGAGGGAATTAACACTTCTTGCCCACTCCAGGTATGGCCCAGACCCGCTCAGAACAGTCCATTTGGGCTGTGGCCAACATTTAAGGGGCAGGATAAAGATGAAGGTCCTGGTCAAGAGACCAGGTCTTTGTAAAAAGATGGGGGTGGAAGTGATGGTTTGATTCTAATATTCCTCTCGGTCTTCTGTCTCTTCCTCTTTCTCCCTCTCCCTCCGCTGCAAATTGAGCCCAGGGCTTTGCACATACTAGGCAAGTGAGCCACTGAGCCACATCCTCAGTCCTCCAGAGACTCTTCCACCCTATTTCTGCTCCCCTGATTCCTCCCCAGCCTGTACACATAGACATGCACATACACTTGCACACATGCACGTACACACATATGTATACATGTACACACACGTACCATACGTATATATACTCACACTCTCCAACCTCCCATGTCCCAAAACTTAGTTCTCAACATCATCTGCCAAACTAATTCCTGCTAAAGAGAGATCACTGACAAAATGAGAGGGAGGGAAGAAGGCAGCACTCACGGCGGGGCGCCTGGCTCTAACCCTGGCAGGGTTAGACACGCCGCATGGAGGAAGCGAGGCCGCGTCACTGCTTCTCACATGATGCGCCTTGCTGTGGGACTCTGAGGAACCCTTCATCCCCACTCCACCCTTCCACACACATGTCGTAAAGGAAGGGGGATGGCAGAAGTGGCAGATTAGCACAAGGTAGAAAAGACAACTAAGGATGTCCACCACCATCTTTTAAAAAAGGAAAATTAGGGCTAGTGATATAGCTCAGCGGCATAAGTGCCTGCCTGACAAGCGCAAGGTCCTGAGTTTGACTCCCGGTACCCACATACGAAAAAAGGGCTGGTGATAGCGCTCAGCGGCACAGGCGCCTGCTGGTGTGCGAGGTCCTGAGGTCGATCCTCAGTACCCACAAAAAAAATAATAATAAAAATAAAAAAATTTAAAAAATACATATATATACCTAGAAATGCTGCATTAAATATAACAAGTGTTTTCTTTTTAATGCACCACTGAGCTTGGAGTGAAGTAAGGATTACTGTATCTCCAAAGGCCCATGAAGAAAAAGGACCTCACCGAGCACGGGGCGGTGCAGGCCTCCAGGACTTAGCCAGACCCTCCAGGCTGATGGCTGGATGTCATGGGGACAGGAAATGAGGCTTTGGGCCCGACCAGACAGAAAACTGGCACCAAGAGCCCTGCAGAGAGCTGAAACTCTTAAAGGGAAAGAGTAGACCAAGAAAAAGAATCCATCTACAACACAGCTGATAAGAAGTCTTATGTATCTCCATCAGTTTCAAAGGTATGAAAATTAAGTCTTTCTATAGTGTATGCAGCCCTGGTTACATGCGGGTTTGAAGGTCGAAATGAAGTTACCACACAGTCAGGAACCCCCAGGCTGAGCAAGTCTTAGTACAGGCTTGTATAGGCTTTGGTCTTAGTATCCGGAGTTCCTGACAGAAATGAGCACAAATTTAACTAAAAAAGATAAACTTTCTTCTCAGATCACACATGATCCCCTCAGAAAAAGCTGTCTTGAGGGTAGATTCTACTGCAAATTTTAAAACATTTGAGAAAAAAATGATCCACCATGAGCAAGAATAAGCAGTCACAACAAAAATACAACTGAGAATTTAAGTAATAAAATGATGAAAGAAAAAAGTGTTGAAAACTATAATGGACTAAAAAGCAAGAACTGGAAATAACAGAAAGACTTAAAAAAAGAATTTTTAGAAATGAAAATTTATAGTAAATTCACTGAAAAAGTTGAATTTAAAACAATTTCTGGAGAAAATTTTGTTGAAAATAAATTCAAGGAAATTACTCAAAGAAATAAGGAGATTAGAAGAATGAGAGGCAAGTTCAGAAAGATAGCAGAATGAGGAGTGCTGACAGAAAGCGTCCATCGCTGTAGAATTCCACCCGCCTCGCTGAGTGCTGCAGACGTGGACCCTGAGTGCTTTCATGCGGATAATTACTTGGAAGGGCAGGAAACAGAGGCAGGGAGGGGGAAATGTGATATGGGAAAGGAAAGCTGCCAACAGATGCTTATTAAGCCAGCCACCAGCCGGACAAATGACACTTAACCCTGGGGGAGAATGGGGAGAAGTTAGAACACAGATCTCAGAATTGCCCCATGCCCAAGTCAAGGGGGCCAGGGTATTTCTACACCTACATCTGTCAGCTGTCCAGAGCCATTCCTGGGGCTTTGCCCTCTGGACCCGTGGCTGGGGGCAGGTACTGGTAGACTAGAAGAAAAACCAAAGACTGGAAATCAGAGGGCCGTGGGAGAAGAGGTAGCCTCTGGTCTATGTAGTAATCATCATTCAGAGTTAGGAACGTAAAGCCTTTTCCTTTCCTTTCTTTCCGTCTTTTTTCTTTTCTTTATTTCTTTTCCCCAGAAAACCAAAAGATTTACCATTAGCAGTCCTTCCTGGAAGAACTACTTAAAGAGGGTATTTCAGGAAGAAGAAAATGAAACTCAGAAGATGCCAGAAGAAAAGGTAAACAAAGAAATTGGTAAATATGGGTGTTAATATGAACAGGTAGAAAACAGTAAATAATAACAATGGTAGAACAATAGCGGTGACAAATTAGAGTTAAAAGAATAAGATGGAACCAAAATACCAGACAGCAATAGCACACAGGATAAGGAGGCAGTAATGGACATAAAAGTGTACATATTAATGTCCTTACATTCCTCAAAAGAAATAAAAAGGTAATAACCATAGTCTTTTTAAGGCAAGACTGTATAGTAAAACTTTAAGAAAGAATATTTAAATAAACTTAAAGGTATGTTTTTGGGGGGACAAAAAATAAAGAAAACTACATAGATCTAGGAGAAAAGTGGGGGGAAAAAACAGGATAAATAGTGTAAAATAAAATAATAATAAACCCAAAGAGATCAATATAAAAAATCAGAAAGGATTACATAATAATCTAATAATGTTCAAGTCATCATGGTTAATGTAATCAATGTAAAATGTAAAATAATCTAGCTATGTACAAGAGACAAGTCTAAAATATAAAGACACAAAGACTGCAAGGGAAAGGTAAATTTACTACGGCCCTATTAGACAAATCAGACTTTAAGATAAACATCGATATTAACAATAAAGCAGATAAGGTGATAAAAGTTTCAATGCATCAGAGAGATACAACTCTAGATAATAATGCAAGCTTATAGGCTTTATGTTTTTGTTTTTGAGACAGGCTCTCGCTATGCAGTTCAGGCTGGCCTTGAACTCACTACGTAACGCACACTGGCCTCAAACTCACAGCAATTCTCCTGACTCAGCCTCCAGAGTGCTGGGATTACAGATGTGCACCACCATGCCTGGCTACTTATAGTTCATTTTTTTAAGGGTGACTGACTCAAGGCTGGACGTGAAGCTCAGTCCAGGGCTAGGCCCTGGTTCCATTCCCAGCCCTGCAAATAAATAAACAAATAAATTTTTTAAAATGATTGAATTATAATACAAAGAAGAAAAGGCTTTGGATAAAAGCCACAGCATCCATTTATTTTTTAAAAAGCAAATAAAAACATTTTGGTAGCATACTAAGATTTTGAAAGGAATAGCCTTGGCCTGAGAAACAACCAACTTTACACAGGATAAAATGCAAAACACTCTCTTTAAAACACAGAACAAGGGCCAGTGAGATGGCTCAGTGGCATAAGCTCCTGCCTGGCAAGTGCAAGGTCCTGAGTTCGACTCCCGGAACCCACATAAAAGAAAAAAGGGGCCGGTGATATTGCTCAGCGGCACAAGCACTTGCTGGCAAGCACAAAGTCCTGAGGTCAACTCCCAGTACCCACATTAAAAAAAAAAAAATTATGCAAAAAATTATAAATTTTGCTGCAAAACACACAAAAAAAAACCCAATGAAGAAATACACTGTGTTCCTGCTTACTAAGTCACAATATTGTAAAGATGCCAAATATCTTCAAATTAACCTATAAATTAAATGCAATACCAATCAATATCTAACAGAGGGGCCGGGTGAGATGGCTCAGCAGCATAAGCATCTGCCTGGCAAGTGCGAGGTCCTGAGTTCGACTTCCGGTACCCACATCAAAGGAAAAAAAGGGGCCAGTGATATCACTCAGTGGTACAAGCACCTGCTGGCAAGCGCGAGGTTCTGAGTTCAACTCCCGGTACCCACATTAAAAAAAAAAAAAATCTAACAGAGCTTTCATCAAATTAGACAAGCTGTTCCTAAAATCCATATGGAAATCCTGAGATCAAGAATAGTTAAAACAATTCTAAATGTTAAATTGTTAATAAAAAATAGACCTCAATCCAGTGACAATAGATAATGATATGAAAAGGCCATTCTCAGGGAAAAAAAAAAAAAAAACCATTTGGCCAGCAAACAGATAAAAACATCACCAGTCATCAGGAAAATCAAAAACAAAACCACAGTTCTCCACCCATCAAAAGGGGAAGGATGTGGAGCAGTTGGGATTCCCATACTCTGCCATTAGAAGGAGAAATGTGGAATCATTTGGAAGAAAAATGTACAACTACCTATAAAACGTAATGATGGTCTTCCCCATAGTCCTGCCATTGCACCCCTAGGCACGTCCCCCCTCCCAGCACATTCCCTCCTAGGCTTGTCCTCCAGGAACTTACAGCCAAGTGCAAAGCCAGTCAGGTGGAGTGTTCGCTGCCGCAGAGTCTGCACTCCCAAAGATATGTAAACAACCAACTAAATACACTTCCATAGAAGACGTGAGTTGTGCTACCTTTATCCCGTGAAGTACAGTACCAAACATCAGTTTAAAAATCATCTAGGCTACCTAGCTTGACATGGCTAGATCCCCACAATAATGGTAAGCAAAAATAAGAGAAACTATCAGAGGATATGTACACTGTGATACCATTTATGTAAAATTAAAGACGTGTAAAATAAAAGTGTATATTATTGTTTACAAAAATGCTTAATTTCAGTAAAAGTAAGTATGTGTGTTATGCTAATCACTACACTTGAGATAGTGGTTACCTCTCAGGAGGAAGAAAGAAGGCAGGCTCCTGGAGAGGCATCTAGGGGTTGTACCTCTCTGTATATGTTTTATTTATTTAATCTTTTCAAAAATATGAAGCAAATGTGGCACAATGTTACCATGGGACTCAGCTGGCTGCAACATGAGTATTTTTACTTTATCCTGTCTAGGTTTCTATATGGTTGCAATTTTTACTTAAAAGATAAAGTCCTGAAGCCAATGACTTGGGAGTATTGGCTTTGGCCTTACAAATGGCGGAATGACCAGCATCCTGTACATAAATCTCCATCCACACAGCCTATTTCCTTCAAACAAGAAATTCCTAGAGGGGAGAGAAAATGCTGGGTCAAAGGTCACAAAAATTGTGAAGACTTATACATCCTGCCAAGAAGTGTACAAATTTACCCTTTCATTGTTTTTTAATTTGTTGAGATAACTGACAAAAACTGTTGTAAGGTTATTGTTTTAATATTCATTCATTTACTTACTGCCGGAGCATTCTCTAACAGTGCACATCTGTATTTCTTTTCTTGCAGGTTTCTTACTCAAAATGACAGGTCGTGTTCAACCGAGATGCTTGTCCCTTCTGTTGACTTGTAAAAGCTCTTGAATGATTTTTATTATTTTTTTCTGACATTAATAAGTGAATGTTCTTCCCAGTTCTTCACTTACCTTTAATAGTTAGTCAGTCAGTCAGTCAGTCAGTTAGTTAGTTAGTTAGTTATAGTGGTTTTGGTTTTGGTCTGTTTTGGCGGTGTTCAGGAGTTTGGGGACTTTTTAGTGTTGTTTTTAGGGGGCTGGATAATAGGTGCAAAGCAGAGCAAAACCCACAGCACACAAAGAGACCACAGTGAAAAGGCAACTCTCCTTCCTTGGGGTTTGACGTCTAGCGACCCCCCTTTTGCCTGGACTGAGGGAGTTTCACAACCTAAACTCGGACAGTTCTCAGCAACCTGGATAGTTGGTCTCCCAAGTAGCCCTCAGTTCCCTTCCCAAGGAAACTCTGTCCCATTTCTTCAACAAACTTCCAAAGATATTATAAAAGTTTTAAGCATCTGTCTTCCAATCTATTGTGGGGAATAGGAATCCTAGTACACAAACCTTTTTGTTTTCTTGACATCAAAGTAAAAGCAATCTTCTTAGACAGGAGGGTTCCAGGGCGCTCAGTAACCAAGGTCAAGAACCTCACATCTCCATTCCATCCCTACCCCACAGGGCTTAGGTAAAGACCTGCTGTCCAACAACTTCCACACCTCCCAGGCGTGACTTCTGGGCCAGGCACAAGTTACCTCTATTACCCCAGCTTCAACGTCCCATGACCACCAAGGAAGTGGAAACTGGGCAGATGTGGGGCCATGCAGGGCCACCACGGGGCAGGCAGCAGGGAAAAAACAAGCCATTCATCTTCCTGTCTCTCACCCTAGCTTTGGGGCCTCCTCTTCTGGCCAGCAGCCCAGGAGTAAGTGTGCCTGACTTCTTCCTCCTGACCGCACACCATTTGCCCAGGATGTTTGCCCAGTGCCCCTTCTTGTTGCTCCACAGATCCTTCCTGCACTCAGCTCAGATGCCCCCCCAACCCAGTCCAAAATGTTCCACATCCCCTGCCCAATCCCTCTCCCCTAAAGAAATGATTGGTCATTTGGTGAGCACCTGACTAGGACCAGGTGCTCTGGAAGAGATGGGACCTTTGGGAGGTCCCATTACATCGTGAGAGTTACAGGCTCCAAAATTTCAAAGCCAACCAACCATGGACTGAAACCTCTGCAACTATAAGCCAAAATACCTTTCCTCCTTAAAGGTTGTTTGTCTATGAATTGGTCAGAGTGATGAAAGCTGACTCACATACCCTCCTAGCTTTTTCCAGCCGTGGGTAACTCCTGGCATTGCCTGGCTTGTGACTGTCACACCAGTCTCTGCCTCCATATTTACCTGGCCTTCTGTCTTCTCTATGCATATCTGTCCTCAGTGTGTCACTTTATAAGGACATTTGCCATTGACTATAACTAGTCTGGAATGATCAAGTAATCTAGTATCTAAAATTATCTCATCTTCGGACCCTTAATTACATCTGCAAAAACCCTTTTTTCCAAATTAAGTTTAAATTCACAGGTTCCAGGGATCAGGATGCCCACACATCTTTTGATTTACTGTATATTCTAACAAACATTTGAGGCACATATGAATGTACTCTCTGCTATGATTTTAATGTGCCCCCCAAAATTCATGGCTTGGATAACTGAGCCAAGGCAAGAATGTTATTAAGAGGTGAGACTTCTAAGAGGTGACTGTGTTATAAGGGCTTTGCCCCATGGATGGATCAATGCCATTGCTGCAGGACTGGTTAGTTATCGCAGGGGTTTCTGATAAGAAGATGAGTTTGGCCCACTTGCCCCTCACCCCATTCAATCTTCTGCCCTCTGCATGGCCTGATGCAGGAAAAAGGCTCTCACCAAATGCAAGTCCTTCAACCTTGGACTTCCTAGTATATTCTTAATACATTTACCAGTCTGTGGTATGCTATGATTGCAACACAAATACTAAAACACCCTCATTTTACAGACCCAGATGCTGAGGCCCAGACTAGTTCTCTTGCACAGGACCACACTGCCATGGAAAACAATCAGCATCTGAACCACTTCCCTCTGATTCCGAAGTCTGCTCCACATCCCCTGTGACTTGTTGAAGCCCTTCCTCCTCTTCTCCCCCCGCCCCTCTCCCACTGCCCTGCCTTCAAGCCTCCTCTGGATGTGCTGCATGGAGCACTCATCTTTTCACATATTCTCCTGTTAGGTCTTATCTCCTCTGATCTAAGGGTTCCCAGAACAAGGGTGATGGCTTACTCATTTATGTATCTTCTGACATGCTTGACACATGCATGGCGAGTAAGTGCTCCACACCTGCTTGCTGAAATTTCTGCTAATATAATAACAGTGTCCAATAATCAGCGCTTAGTAACGAAGTGTAGCATAGGCTGAAACTGCAGAGAATGAATTGTTCAACCCCAGAGGAACTTGTCAGCTGCTCTTCAATTCATCAGCAGGAAGGTAAAGAGCACTCGTCACTGTGGTTGGGAAATTGCACAGAAGTCGCAGAGGGCAATGCTAGAGGACAGGGACATCAAGCTGGGGTCATGTTCCATTTGGCATCTGTGTACAACATTGGCTGGAATATTGAGACTATTTGGAGAGCAGGGGGTGTAGCTCAGTGGTAGACCACTTATCTAGCCCTGGCTTCCCTCCTCAGCACCACCCTAAATGCAGATGAATACAGGTAGAATCCAGCCCTCAGGGGATTCCTGATTCGCTGAGAAGAGAGCTGTGTAGACCAACCGCAGCAGCAGAATGGGCTGCAGATGGGGGCACAGGCTGCAGAACAATCAGCTTCCAGCCCTCACAGCCCACAGCTCCCCCAGAGTCAGTCGTCACCACAAGCACCATTTTCCAGAGCAAACCCAAAGCCAGAGGCCAAGCTATCAACATGTGCATTCGACAGTTTAACCCTAGTGATTTTAACAGATATTTCCTATATTAGGCAATTGATCAATTAGCAAAGAAGAGAATCGCCCAGGTTGACCTCACTGAGCATGTTTCCCTGGAAGACTATGAAGTTTTCATGTATAAAAGCATGCTATTGAAATGAAAGGCAGAGCCATGAAGTCACAGTGCTAAGCTATGTGACAGTGTTTGAGCTACATTTGTGTACAATCATGGCCTGGTGCCCCAAGTACCCAGAGCACATCAACTCTTCTGTCACCAGCAATGACCCCATACCACTATTCAGCAAGGACTCACAAGATTTTCTGCTTTTTACGAACATGGCCGATGCCTTATCTCCCTCAGTAGAGCACCAGTTCCATGAGAACAGGAATGGGATTTTGAAAGCACACTGCCTTCGCAAACTACACCCCACCTCCAGACCAGGGCAGGGCTTTTAGCCAAATGGACCCTCTGTGGAACCCAGGGCCTCACCCACGCTAGGCAAGCAGTCCACCACTGAGCTGCATCCCCGTCCTCATAACGAAATTTTTAAATAAGATCTTCCCACACAGTTTTGTTATCTTCTTCTTTTCGTCTTTTGAGTAGATCATAGACATCTTTCAACTCATTAATACTTCTGTATCTTGTTGCTTTTGGTCACTGTATAATAGTTCACTTACTAGTATACCACAGTTTATGTGACCAGAGCAATATTTTTGGACATTTTTCTTTTTGTTGACAGAGCTACAGTGAGCATCTTTGGAGCTGTCTATGTACAGTCCTCAGGATTCTTTCCTAAGGAAAGAAAAAGTATGGAAATTGTATATGTAGACTTTTGGGATTAGCAAGCATCCACATTTTAAAACCTTTGACATAAGGCCCACTAGCTGCTCTGAAAAAATTGTAATGGTTTACATCTTTACTACTCATTTGCAGGGTAGGATGTTTACAGGTGAAAGAAGGGCAAAGGATGTTTCAGATGCACAGAAAGAAGAAAAAGAATAGAAGCGGGAAAGTTCCAGGAATGTTAAGTAAATAAGTTAAAGTGTGTAAGAGAGACTTGCAGGAGACTGGATGAGAGAGCATGCTAAGAAGAAATTCCTCACAGACCTTGAGCAAGAGGAGAGATTTGTACCTCACTTGTAAACACTGGGTTGACCATGGACTATAGAAAGAACAGATGGAGAAAGGGAGCTGATTGGGTGGCTGATGGATTCTTCCAAAAGAGGAATGACAAGGGCCTGAAGAGGGCTATGGAGCTTGAGAAAAGCAGGTAGCACCATGCACATCATGGCGGTATGGCAGGCAGCATAATGGCCCGGATATGTGCCAGGCCTAGGTCTCCGCTATGCCAAAACTACAGAGAAGAAAACACTAGAAAGAAAAGCGCTAATACATTTGCATCATTTTCTTGGATTTGCTTTGTAATACTTCGTTACGATGACCCAAGTATAGTGGTGCTTCTACTTGTAACATCCCCAAACTGGAAACCACCCAAATGTCTATTGCCAGTAGAATGAATAAATAAATTGTGGTACACTTGTCAGCCCTCAGCCACACTTTTATTTTCTGTAGTTTCATTTATCCATGGCAATCGTTTTTCAAAAAATTACTTGAAAAATTCCAGAAATAATTCATAAAATAACTTTTATTACAGAATATTGTTTATAATTATTCTATTTTATTATTAGTTACTGTTGTTAATCCTTCACTGTGCCTAACTTGTAAATTAAACTTTATCATAGGTATGTAAGTATAGGGAAAACAGAGTATATATGGGCTCAGTCTTAGCTCGCTTTCAAGCATCTGTTATGATGAATTTAGGAGGTATAACCTGGGCTCTTGTGTACAACAAGCAATGAATTGCAAGTGCGCACTGCACAGCAAGGGGAAAGCAGCTGCACTTATTGAAGATCACAGGAAGCTGTGCTCAGGGCAAGTCTGTGCTGGCAAAAGATGCAGCACAAACAGAGAAGAGGTGAAGGGGTGACAAGAAAGCAAAAGCAAGGCACACACAGCACAGCACACAGCAGCTCCCAAATAAATCAGGCTTTGGAATTTAAAGCATCTGCACCTCAGCTCAGTGCCTCCCCTGAGTCTCTGGGTGGGATAGACGGGAATGACCCACAGGGTGCTGTGTCATCTCAGGGGCTCTCTACGCGCATGCCTGTCCCAGATGACATGCATGAGACTTAATGTTTATTCATGAACCATAATAAGGTTGGAGTGGGGTGAAGGTGACTAAGGTCAGGCCAGGGGACCCAACACTCATGTGCTCTCTCCCAGAGCATCAGAGATTATCCGGGGTTTTGTTATGTGATTCACTGCCTCGCTTAGGACAATGGAAGGCAGAATGGCACCAGGATGCCCTTTAAAACTACACAGATGGCTGGGGTAGTGTACAGCTGTAATCCCAGCACTCAGAGGCTGAGGCAAGAGGATCACCTTGATTTTGAGGCCAGCCTGGGCTACCTAGTGAGTTCAAGGCCAGCCTGCACTACATAGCGAGACCCTGTCTCAAAAAAAAAAAAAAAAAAAAAATCTAAATTAATAAACAAAAGTACGTGGGTGGAAGGGAATGACTTCCTCAGCTCCATTGTTTCTAATCATTCTACATCCACCGGGGGGTCTTTGACGTTATTCCTCAAGGATAAGGGAGGAGTGACTGCAACATTGACTCGATGGAGTATTTAGTACCAAAGACAATGAACTACAATCACGGATAACTGTATGGGCAAATCTCACCAATACAGTGTTGATCCCAGTGATATAGGAGGTACGGTGTGGCAAAGCTGGCTGGAGACCTGGGCAGCACCTGTCCAATGCAATATCCCAGAGCAGAGCCAGATGGTTCTCAGGACCCCTGTGCAAAACTCTCGGGCTCCCACGAGATGTGGACCGCATAAAGGAGACCAGACTCCACGAGGAGCCCGCTCGTGACTCTTCACAGAGCCCACTCTGCACTTCTGGAGGCAGGTGCACTTTTATTTTTGCTTTTATCCTTTCTTTTGTTTGGCCCAAGTTCACTCAACAGAGACAGTTCTTCCCTTACCCCTTCATCCCTCATTTTTCAAATAAACTTTTAGCACCATTTTTGCTTGTCTCGTCCAATTCTTTGTTTGAGGCGAGAAGGACCTGGAACACTTTTAATTGGTGAGTCTTTTTTTTTTTTTTTTTTTTTAGTTTCAATATTAAGCTTTTTTTTCTTTCAGAGTGAGTTTAAGCAACAATTTAAATAATTATCAGGATGTATAAATGAACGTCCACTTAGATAAAACATTCCTGCTTAGAAGTGGCTAAGAAATATTTTGCATGTAATAAGTATATTCTAAGTTTAGGTTAACAGGCACCATCTTGAGAGGAGAAAAGTTTTTGTAACCAATAAATAAATTACATTTAGTAATACAAGTTGTCTACATCTGGAGTATGATAAATGTTTTTCTTCATACACCACCCAAACTTCCAAACTGATTAGAAAGTATCTCTAAAAATATAACTCATACCTCACGTCATAAAAATGGCCAAGGAAAAAACCCAATTAAGGATAAAATTTACAGCTTCTATGCTTAATTCCCCATTCAATAAAATATCAATTGACAATTTCTTAAAGGTAAATGAACTCTATATATGCAACTTGTTAGTGCTGAAAACCTGCCATATACGTATGAATTTAAACATCACTCTTTCTGATAGTATTTAGAATACTGCATCTCTAGTGGCAACCCTGAAAATTATCAAGCATTTCATTCCCTAGTTCTCATACCTCCACTCCTACTCCTACTCCTTTTTATCTTTAAAATACATCCATCCAACATTTTGTTTGGTTTGGTTTTGTAAATACCCCTACTTATATCAAAACACAAAGCACTGACAATATTCCTTGGTAAACAAGGAAATTCCAGAACAGCCCAACCACACAGCTTTGCTCCCAAAGTGTGGCACAGACTAAATGATAAGTAAAACACAATCAGTGCCCCTTATTAATGCAGTCAGAATGCACCTGAGGGTCCATCAGTTTCAGAATTCACTGATGTAATCCCGAAGGGAGTTTCAACAGATTCTTCAGACAAGGATCAGAGAATAAGTCTTTGGTTGATAATTTTGCTATTTATTTCTGCCAAGGTGACTGAAAACATGAAAGCCTTTCCATTGGAGAGGTTAGCATACACGTCAATTTCCTTTTCCTGTTTCTCTGTAGAAGATGATTTTCATTTAAAAGTTTTGCATTTAAAAGTGTTTTGCATTTAAAAGTTTTTTGTTGATAAATATGTAACCACAGGGACATGATTTACATGCAGGAACCTGTTGGTCGCACTGTTGGCAGGACTTGGTGGCCATCTTCACTTTCTTTTTTTTTTTTAACAAGAAACTGTATTTTTTTAATTAATTAAGTTTATTGGTACATTTTAGACATACATAATGATCACATTCATTATAGAGAACTTGGACTTGTACATGATATAACTTGATTATTCTTTTTTTTTCCCATGCCCCTCCCTTCAACCCCTCTTCTCCTCATTTACAAAAGCTTTGTTTCCATCTTTTCCTTTTTTTTTTTTTGTGGGTACCGTGGGTCGACCTCAGGACCTCATGCATCAGCAGGCGCCTGTGCCGCTGAGTGATATCACCAGCCCTTTTTTCATATGTGGGATCCGGGAGTTGATCTCGGGCCCTCGCACTTGCCAGGCAGGAGTTTACACCGCTGAGCCATCTCACCAGCCCCACTTTTTCCTTCTTTTCTCGTTTTCTTTTTCTTTTCCCTTTCTTCCTTTCACTCGCCCCCCTCCTTAGTTCCACTTCCCATTTGAATATTTTCTTCCTATTTCACAATATCTATTATACATTTTGGTCCTTATTTACACTTTCAGTTTCTCACATTATTTCTCTGGTGTGAGAAAATATCTTCAGTTTCTTGGCTCCAGTCACAGACATGCTCCTCTCCTTGGGCAGCACGGCTGGCTCCTCCCTGGCCTGTCCTCATCCCTGCCCCACTGCCTCCCTGGCAAGCCAGTTTTAGAGGAACTACCCGACAGCACAAATACACAGGAGGCTGAGGCAGGAGGATTGCCACAAGTTTGAGACCAGCCTGAGCTACATAGTGAGTTTAAGTCCAGCCTGAACTACATAGGGAGACCCTGTCTCAAACAACAAACAAAAATAAAAAGCAAAGACAACAACAACATTGAGTGGAAGAAGCCAGACTTGAGAGAGCATCGTCCCATTCACGTGGAATGCCAACATTGGCACGACTGGACTGCGCTGGCAGAAGTCGGGAAAGCAGCCTCCAGCGGAGGGGTGGCAAGAGGACAGTGAGCAGAAGGGCAGCTGCGGGCACCAGAATGTTCCACTCCTACCCTGGGGGGTGGTGAAGAGAGGTGTCAGTCTGTGAAAATGTACCGAACTGCGTGCTTAAGATCTGTGCACTTTCTCTATGAATATTGTACATCGATATAAAGTTTTCAAAATGAAAAAAAAAAAAAAAACAATACAATAGTGCTTAAAAGCACACTGGGAATTTATTTTTCCTTAATTGGATGAAGGTTCCTGAAAAAACACTGGGCTTCCTAGAATTTTTATTAATAATTCAAGTCTCCCAAGCTGAATTTCAGACAGAAGAGCATCTACTAACGCAGCTTGGGCTCCTCGCTGGAAACCTCGCTTCTCATCTGACTGCTGCTCTCGGACCAGAGCTGTGGGCCTCTCCTAGCAGATACAGAGAGGCATCCACTGCCTACTGCTAATAACTAGTGGCCGTAATTTGATGTGTACAAAATATAGAGACATAAACAGGACATCACAGTGCCCCAGAGATGGGCTTAGCGGGAGGGCGCGAGAAGGTGCAAACACTGGGCTGATTCACAGATTCATCTTACTGAGGATGTCTGCTAAGGCACCAGAATGCAGACTCCCTGCTACCTGCATCCCAGGACCTGCAGTGCAATCAATAATATCTATTAGGCCCAGGCCATATGTGGGTGAGCAAAAACACCATTCTCTCCCCTCCTATGGTGTGTTGTCAAGGATGGTCACAGATGTACACAAATGTTAACACAAACAGAGATGGGAGTAAGATACATGACGTGGTGGTAGTATGTGTGTAATAGAGAAGTCTAGCCTTTGCTGATGGAGGGAAGGGGGTGTGGTCAGCAAAGGCTTCCTGAAGAGACACCAGAGCTGAGTGCCACATGATGAACAGGTTTAAAACCAAGCAAAGCAAGGAAAAGAACTTCAGGCCACGGGAATAGCATGTACAAAGGCCCAGGGGCAGAAGTGGAACCTTGGTCTGTGTGGCTGGAAGACAGAACACAGGGGAAGCATGGAAGGGAGGAAGGTGCCAGATGAAATGCCCATCCTTCCTGCTGTGTCTTTCTGCTCCCAGGGCACTTTCCCAGACATGACCTCAGCAGGGCCTGAGAGCACACCATGAGTTAGCAAGAGTAGGCAGTTTCATTTCCTGTTTGCAGAGGAAGAGGTAAATTCTCAGGAAAGTGACTTGCCAGATGTCACTCAGCTAGGGAGTGGGAAAGCCCATGTTCGCCCTTTGTCCTCTGACTCTGGGTCCAAGGCTAGGTGCCCTGTACTATCATTGTCTTCCTCTGTATGTAATGCAAGCTATCTTCCCTGTGGGTCAGCCCACAAGTCCAAAGTGCAGGTGTCAGCAATCACCCTGGAAGGGACTGTAGCAATAGTCCCTCTTCTAGGACCCTCCCAGGGTGCATCCAGATAGCACAGAAGGCCCCAGAATCCCTGCCTGAGCCTTTCTTGATTTACTACCTGAAACCAGGCTGGAATCCTGGCAGCTCAGGCTTCCTTGGGGGGAAAGGCGTTGGGTCGGTGTGAGTTGGACCAAACAATCGTGCTCTTGACTCAGGTTGTCCACACTTCCAGGGATCTGCTCAGAGACAGGAAGTGCCTCTGTGCAGCAGGCCACCTCGAAAGGGAGGCTCTTGCTCACACACTCAGGACCCCAGCCACTTCCCTTATCCCATGCCTCCCTGAAACATGGAGAGCACCATGTATTTTAATGGCCTCTCTTGTACTACAAATTGTTAATTGATTTAGAAAATATCACTTATAGAAAAATCACAAATACTCCAGGACAAATTCTCCTCTTGTCCTAAGCTTCTGTTCCCCTGTAAAATTCAATTACTTGCTGTAATTTGCATAGAAAACTTGATGCATCCCCATGGGTGGCCTTGAGCAAGCTGCTACCTCCAAGCCACCCACCAAGGGTGGGATTTCTCACTCAGCCACATGTTCAAGACACTGGCTTTGTAGCAGGCAGCAGGCTGGAGCCACGCCTAGATGGGAATTCGTAGCTGTACGTATCGCATCTCAGAGTCACAGAAAAGGAGAGGACTCAGAAACAGAGTCCTGGGGGTCAGAACCTCCACCTGGCCTTCTCTGCCTTGACAAAGTGACTGAGTTTCTCTGGCCCAACACACCAGGCTGGTGGCACACACCTGTCATCCCAGCACTCTGGGAGGGTGAGGCAGAAGCATTATAAGTTTGAGCCCAGCCTGGCCAACTTAGCAAATTAGCAAGAACCTGTCTCAAAGTAAAAACTAAAAATAGAGCTGGGGATGTAGTTCAGTGCAAGACCTTGGGTTCAGTTTCCAGTACTGCCAGAGAGAAAGAGAGAGAGAGAGACCTACATGTATTATCTTTGTACATTGTGTCTTGCCATTACAGAATACCCAAGACCAGGTAATTTATAAAGAAAAATGTATTTCTCACAGTTCCAGAGACTGGGAATTCTAGTATCAAGGCCCTAGCACCTCTTGAGCACCTTCACGCTGTGTCATTCCATGGCAGCAGGCAGGAGGGCAAAAGCAAGCACGCTCACATTGATAGCAAGCCCACCCTAGGAGCAGCAGCAGCCATCTATTCACTGTGTCTGGGATAGAATCTCTGGCTTTGCTTCCAGCTAATGGTTAGGGATCTGTTGTTGAAGTTAGAAGGCCAGAATAACTCTTAGAGAGCCACTGACAGATTCTACCGCAAAGAAAATTATCCCTAATTCAAACTCTGACCCCAATATAATCTTGATGCTAAGGCCAGACATGAACAGTATAAATAAAGAAAGTTCCTGGCCAGACTTACTCATGAACACAGATGCAAAAGACTAAACAAAATATTAGCAGCTGAATCCAACAGTATGTTAAA
Source organism: Erethizon dorsatum (assembly GCA_028451465.1). Classification (NCBI taxonomy): domain Eukaryota; kingdom Metazoa; phylum Chordata; class Mammalia; order Rodentia; family Erethizontidae; genus Erethizon; species Erethizon dorsatum. Next base: position 30,406,174 of record CM051831.1, read on the forward strand.
AAGAGAGTAGATTATGACCAACTTTCATTTATTCCAGAAATTCAAGGGTGGTTTCAGGTTAGAAAATCTATTGTTGTCATATAAAAAATTAAAGAATAAAAATATGAGCACCTCAACAGACTCAGAAAAAGCATCTACAGGGCTGGTGAGATGGCTCAGCGGCTTAAGCGCCTGCCTGGCAAGCGCGAGGGCCTGAGTTCGACTCCCGGAACCCACATACGAAAAAGGGGCCGGTGATATCGCTTAGCGGTGCGGGTGCCTGCGGGCGCGCGAGGTCCTGAGGTCAACCCCCGGTACCCACAAAAAAAAAAAAAAAAAAAAGAAAAAGCATCTACAAATTCACTCATTCATTATAAGAACTCTTAGCAAACTGTGAATACAAACCTATGGAGTACATTTCTCTCTCCCTCTTCTCTCTCTCTCTCTCTCCCTCCTTTTCTCTCTCTCCCATTTTAAAGGAAATGGAAGGTCAGTCTCTATTATATCTAGATGTCCCCCCAAGCCTCATGTGCTCCTAAGTGGGGCTTTTGGGAAGTGGCTGGATCATGAGCGTATGATACTGGATTATGGTCATAATAACTGCACTAGTCCACTGATTAGTTTAGCATAGTTTTGGGTGTGGTTAATGGGAAGGCCCACCCTGAGTGTGGATAGTACCAACCAATAGGCTTATAGCCTAAATGCAAAAGAAAAAAGGAAGAGGAGGCTTGATGCTGCTGCTTGCTGCTTCCTGCCTGCCACTCCATGGACAGTTTCTCCTCTGCCATGCCCCTGTGCCATGCCTTCTAGCCTTGGAGCCAGCTAACTATGGACTGAACCTCTACAAACTGTAAGCTGAAATAAACCTTTCCTCCTTTAACTTGTGGGTGTTGGATATTTTGTCCCAGCAATAATAAAGTACTAAGACAGTCCCCTTTAAATGAAAAATCAAGATAAGCATATCCACTATTCCCATTTCTGTTCAAACTACATTTCAATCCTGGCCGATGCAACAAGATAAGGAAGATGAAGTCACAAAGATCAGAAATAAAAAGGTAAAACTATCAATCGAATTCAAAATGTGATACGATTGTCCCAAAAGAATCTACAGACAAAATATTGGAAATCAATAGAAATTTTGTCAGGGTAGCTAAACATAAGATCAATGTTTGAAAATCTATATTTGTATACACCAGCAACAGCTAGAAAATATAATTATTAAAAATACTCATTAACATAACCCAAAGCTATAAGATACATAATAACAGATCTAACAAAAGATACTCAAGACAGGTAAGTAAAAAATAAAACATTATTAATAGCCATTAAAACCTAAATGCTTTGAGAGTTATTTCAAGGCTATTTAGACTCATTATAATAACAATGTCACCAGGCACATTGGCCAACGCCTGTAATCCCAGCACTCGGGAGGCTGAGGCAAGAGGATTGCTGTGAGTTTGAGGCCAGCCTGGGCTACATAAGCAAGTTCAAGGCCAACTGCACTACACAGCGAGACCCTGTCTCAAAAACAAACAAACAAACAAACAAACAAACAATGACAAAAAAACAGTGTCAATTCTCTCTAACTAGAAATACAGACTCACTAAAATTCCAATCAAAATCCAATAAAAATCAAGTTTTAAGGACCTCAACAAGCCCATCAACTGAGCCAAAAATAGCCAATTTACTCAAGAAAAAGAATGAGATAGGAACACTTAACATACAAGACATCAAGACTTATAAATCTGTGCATTTTAGACTGAGTGGTATTGGTGCAGGTAAAGACAGATTGATCAGTTGGATAGAGAACCAACAAGCAGACCCAAAGATAAATACAAATCTTGTACGTGATGGGTGACATTGTAGGTCAACTGGAAAAAGTTGGATTGTACAATGGTGTTGGAATAATCAGTTCTACACATAAGAGAAAATGAAATTGGATTCTTACTTCTTACCAAACTCAAAAATCAAATCCCACTGGATTAAGAAATTAAATATGAAAGTAAAACCTCAAAACTTTTAAAAGAATACATCTTTATTACCTCAGAGTAGACTTATTAAACAGCTCTACAAAAATCCTAGGATGATCAATGTATTTATCCACATTAAAATTTAAAACTTTTATGAAAAATTAAGACAGAACCTGAGAGAAGGTATCTGTAAAATATATAACCAATATAGAGCTGGTATCAAGAATATATAAATAATTCCTACGAATCATCAAGAATTAAGACAAACAATCCAATTGGAAAATAGCCAGAAGATAAAAATAAGTGTTTCAGAGAAAAGAAAACACACAGGCAATCCGCATCCCATTGTTCATGAATAAGCATACGGAAAGAGGCGTGGCCTCATCAATAGCCAGGGAAATGAATCAGGTCCCATGCTCAGCCATCTTCCATTAACTGGTTCGGCAACAACTGAAAGACCGCAGCCTCCAAGCGTTTGTCAGGCCATGTATTAACGTGAACTCACACTGCAGCGGGAATGAGAAGCGGCATAGTAACTCTGGATTCCTTTGCAATCACCTTGTGTGCTTGAACGATTTTATGTTCTACAACACATCATGTTCCACCTCTCCCTTGTAAATGTGGGCACCAGGAGACATGCACATGAAAACACGCAGGAACATTGTACATGATTTTTTAAAAGCCCTACATACAACATGATGCTGTTTTTCCATTGTTTTTATTGGGTATGCTGATTGATAGGTTTCATTTTGGCAGATTCGTACATGCACATAGCGTATTTTGATCTTTTTTTTTTTTTTAGGTTTTTGAGACAGGGTCTCACTATGCAGTTCAGGCTAGTCTGGAACTCACTACACAGCTTAGGCTGGCCTAGAACTCACAGCAGCCTCTCGAGTGCTGGGATTATTTATAGGCGTGCGCTACCACTCTGGGGTTGATCATTCTGTTCCCAATCACTCTCCTTCCCTTGCACTCCCTCCAGTTTCACATAGAGGGGTTCAGTGTGTATATTTTGCTCATATCCATCCCTACTATTACCCGCCCTTACCGCCACCCCATTCCCTTCCTCTTGACAATACACTATTTTCATAGAACTCACAAAAGCAGGGGAAGGGAGGAGAGTGGAAGGGGGCATAAGAAGAACGAAGATGTGTTATGTACATGCACCAAGTCCCCATGATGAATGCGATCATGGTGTACTGCAAACATGCACTAAAAAAGTTAAAAAGTCAAAAAATGAGCAAAAGTACATGAGAAGTAAAGTTCCTAGATATAAACATATGTAACGAATCAGATTTTTTTGAAGCAAAGAAATAATACTGTAAATGCACCATTCAGGGCCATGGCAACTTGTAGGGGAGGCAGGCACGTGGGACCAGAAGGGACACAGGCAGATGCGATGGTCCTGCTAATGTCTTCATTCTTGGATGGGCAGAGTGTTCACAAATGTTAATTTTGTTAGCATGATTTATAGCGTGTGTTTTTTGGTTTTTGGTTTTTTGGTTTTTTTTAGTGGGTACCAGGGGTCGACCTCAGGACCTCGCATGCCAGCAGGCGCCCATGTCGCTGAGCGATATCACCGGTCCTTTTTTCGTGTGTGGGTTCCGGGAGTTGAACTCGGGCCCTCGCGCTTGCCAGGCAGGTGCTTACGCCGCTGAGCCATCTCACCAGCCCTAGCATGTGTTTTGTATTTATTATTTCATGCATAAAATTTTAAAAGAAAAAAAACTCCCCCCAAAGAGAACAGCCCCTGGGGCCGGTGAGATGGCTCGGCGGCATAAGCGCCTGCCTTGCAAGCGCGAGGGCCCGAGTTCGACTCCCGGATCCCACATATGAAAAAGGGGCCGGTGATATCGCTCAGCGGCACGGGTGCCTGTTGGCGCGCGAGGTCCTGAGGTTGACCCCCCGGTACCCACAAAAAAAAAAAAAAGAGAACAGCCCCCCATTAGCAATGCGTAGGAAGTGTGGTAGATTAACTAATGGTCAACTTGTAACACCCAGCTGAACTGAATCAGTGTGGTGCTGGGTGTGGAGGGCCCACCTGAGGACTGTTGCCAACAACATAAAAGGAGAAGTGGAGGGGAAGATGGTGCGCTGTTGATCCTCCTGGAGAAGCTTGTCATGCTGGATTTCCTGATATAAACTTGGCTGTTCACATTAGCTCATCGTTAGAGGAGCTTGGGTCCTCACTGTCGCTGAGGATGGCTGCAGTTCTTTTTGGGAGAGCTCTGGTCCTTACCTTGAGCATCGCTTCCTGGCTCCAGTGCAGATCCCTCAGCCTGCTGGCACAGATCCTTCATCCCGTTGGCACAGACTTTCTAGCTTCCACCACTGACCTTTGGGCCTTCCCAGTGCAGGTCCTTAATACACACTTGCATGAGACATTGCTGTGGGCTCTGAGCCTCCAGCTGGACTCGTGGAGGACATTGCCATGGGCTCTAGGTCTTCAGCTGGACTCATGCAGGACATGGCCGGGGGGTCCAGCCCCTCGGCTGGATTCTTTGGGTCTCTAGTGTGTGGACAGATCTCTTGTGCTCTTGTATTTGATTCTGGGCGACTACTATAAAATAATCCTATAAATTATGTGTCCTGTATTAAATCTTTTCCCTTGTGAACTCTGACTACAACAAGAGGTAAACCCTGAGTTACAGCAGGTAAAAGACTTAGCTCTCAAAGCAGCCAACCTCCAGCCAAGTCCGACTTGGGCTACCAGATTCAATGGGAAGCCTGGCCAGCAAGATATGAAGGTGAACGAAGCCAAAGGGTGGAAGGTCGTTCTGTCCCTGGGAAGCAGAGCAGGGCGGTGGCCTGCCTGATCACACATTCCAGTGACAGAGATTTAGGATCAGTGCCTGGTGACAAGGGGAGCCAACAAGGAAGACGTGCAGGAGGCTGTGTAGCAGCCAGGCAGCCAGCCAGGCAAGGCGCAGGCTGGGACTGGCTCTGGAAGCTGTCCCAGCCCTGATTGCAATCCGATTCCCACCACAGCAGAGGAGCAGGGACAGCCGGGCCTGCAGCAGGAGCCAAGTAGAGCTGCTGGCATCTTTGGGGACCAGGGTTCCTGGAAATGAAGGAGCCACGGATTGGCTGAGAATAACAAAAGGGGAAAGTGGTGGGAGGGATCTCACTTTTGGACGGTTAAAAAGAAAAGAATTTCTGCTCCACCAGGTACAATAATCTTTTTTTTTTTTTTTTTTTGTAATACTAAAGGTTGAACCCAGGACCTTTGTATTGAGCTACATCCCCAGCCCTATTTTTTATTTTATTTTATTTCATTTCATTTCATTATTTTATTTGGGGACAGGATCTAAATTGCTAAATTGCCCAGGCTGGGCTGGAACTTGTTATAAATCCTCTTGCCTGAGCCTCCCAGAGTGTTGGAAATACAAGCATGCACCATCATGCTCAGCTCCTTCAGGGCTCTTCTGATCTTGCCCCTGAAGTGGGACAAAAGAAATAAAAACTAAGTAGAAAGGAGACAAGTAGTTTGAAGTTTTAAAATTGCACTTAAGGGCCAGTGAGATAGCTCAGCGGCATAAGCGCCTGCCTGGCAAGCACGAGGTCCTGAGTTCGACTCCCAATACCCACATACGAAACAAGGGCTGGTGATATAGCTCAGTGGCATAGGCGCCTGCTGGCACGCGAGGTCCTGAGGTCGACCCCCGGTACCCACACACTCAAAAAAAATAATAATAAAATTGTACTTACCTGCAGCTGCAGGGCACAAAATTTACTCAAGCTATTTTTTCCTTCCAGGAAACTCACTCAAAAAAAAAAAAAAAAATCCTAAAGAATTTTAAAGACAATAAGCCTGTGAATCTGGGGTCTGGGCCTGTGCTTTTCACCTGTAAATTATGTTTCTTCCACCCCCAAGGAAGCAGCAATACTGGTGGGCAGCAAATGTCAACTTCAAACACAGGCAGATGGCTTGCACTGTGACCGACAGCCAGAGAGAATGCACATTCTGGATCACCATCTTGAAGATGCCCCAGCTCATAATGCTCATAACGCATCTCATCTCTCAGCACCCGCGCTCCACTCTTGAGTGCACCCTAAAGTCCGTCTAAAAGCCCTTCTTGTATTTTGTACTAACGCATCCTGAAAATGTTTTTTGCACAGCAAGAGTCAGTGAACCTGCAAACCTGGTCTACAAGGGTGGGATAGGTTCCTTATTTCAGCCTCAGGCACCCTCAGACCAGCCCAGCAACACTCCCACCTCTACCAGCCCAGGGTCTAAAGCTGCCAGGGTTATCTGTGTCATGGTGCAGTTTAAGGACAATGGGCCAGTAGGCCTCTCCCCACTTACTGGCTATTTCTCTAAATAACAACAGTAGCTCCTTGTTTCTGTCTCTCTCTCTCTCTCTCTCTCTCTCTCTCTCTCTCACTCTTTCTCTCTCTCTCCCCTAGAGATCAAACCCAGGGGCACTCTACCACTGAGCTATATTCCAGGCTGTTTGTTTGTTTGTTGATAGACAGGATCTCATTAAGGTTGCCCAGGGAGAACTCAAACTCATGATCTTCCTGCCTCAGCCTCCCTCAGTGTTAAGATTATGGGCATGTGCTACCATGCCCAGCTTTGTTTCATTCTGTTTTGGTTTGGTTTGGTTTTGGTGGTACTGGGGATTGGACCTAAGGCCTTGCACTTGCTAAGCATGTGCTCTACCACTGAGCTACACTCCCAGCCCCCCTTTGCCTATGTTATTATGGCACTAAAATTGCTGGTATAAGCCCTGTATCGGTTACATGTTCCTTCTCGTCCACAAACTGTACTCCCTTTGGCGGGCTGTTGGCGTTGTAAGATCAGGCCCACATCTAACTCCTATTTCCTACCACTTGCCTCAGAAACTTATTCATAAAAATATCCCAGTAAAATTTAATCAAAAATTTTTTTAATCTGAGAAAGGAAAACGCCAAAAACTATTACTTTCAGCCACAAACCCTTTAATATAAATTAGTTTTCAGACTTTTTTTACAAGGTAGATTTTGAAAAATTGAATAATTAATAGTAATATTAAAAATAATGAAAGCTAGACTAGATATAAAAAGATACCCCCCTTAATTATACCTTAGATATACCTCAAATATACTCCAAACACTGCACCAGCCCTGTCTTAGTTAGACCAGCCTTTGTCTCATTGCTGAGACAAAATACTCAACAGCCAAAGTTAAAGGGGGAAAGGTTTATTTAGCTCACAATGTGTAGAGGTTTCAGTCCCTAATCAGCTGAGTCCAGGGCATTGCAGAGGAGAAATAGTTCATGGCAACAGAAAACAGCAAAAGCAAGCAAGCAAGCCTCTTTCTGTGCCTTATATTGTATCCATTCTACCGAGATTAGGGCAGTGCCAATCCAGTCAGTGGCCTGATCCTGCAATCACCCTCCCTTAATCCCAGCACCCTTTTTGGCACCATGAATCAACCACAAGACTCAGCCACCACCAAAAAAGCCCTGTGACCACATAAGGCTTTGGGGGGACATCTAGACACAAACCATAACAAGCCCCTGCCTGCAGTTTCCAGCTACACCTATAACATTTTAGCCTACAGCCACAAGAGGCCCTGGTTCCTAGTTGCACTAGCTTTTCCAAAAATGTATCCTTCCTCCCCTTTTAGGATCTTGCCATTATGTTATTTTAATGGACTTTCAAGTACTCCTCAGGTAAAAATCTGGCTTCTTGTATAGGTGTGCCTAAAGAATTAAAATGCCAATATAAATATTCTATCTACTAAGTTTTGTTACCTTTGTGGTATGAACTAACTTTCTGTTATCTACTTCCACTTCTATGTTTGTATATCTGGAGCTGGTCAGTATGAAAGGTCTTCAGGTTTACAGAATAGAGGCCAGATCCAGGTTCTGAGGCTGTTACAGAAATCTGACATCAAACCAAATGGAAGACTCTTTGCACCTGAGGAGTTGGACGACAACCTTTATTACGCTAGCGGGCTGATGGGCATCAGGTCTCAAATCATCAGCGCTGTCTTGGGGCAGGGTTGTTTCTTATATAGGTTTTCAGAAGGAAGTACAAAAGGCAGATAACATGATATTTTACAGTTGGTTACATATGTCTTGTCACACGTTGCTAGGCAGGTTTGGTTCAGGTAAGTTAATTGGGGGCTTTCTATCCTCTAACAGGGAGGTCGAGGCCAGGGTGAGCAGGAGGAATCAACCACTGTCTTAGACTGAGTCGAGCTGTCCTTGAAATGCTAAGTCTCTGGGACTTGAAAGTGAGCAAAACATCACTGTCTGGCTGTGTTATGCTTATCTTGCAGCTGGCACCTGGAATGTTAAGGCTTGTTAAGTTTTGTAGCTTTCTAATTATGGGAACAGGCTGTGTTTCTCAGTCTTATCCTCGAGTAGTGTTAGAAATATACTAGTATTAGAAATATAAGTTTTTAAAATTTCCTTTATAATTAAAATAGCCTCTACAAGGCCTACAGTAAAAATTTTAATGACCCAGTGGTCGCAAAAACATAGATATCTTCATTTAGTGTATTCTTTGGCCATTGTTATAATTAAAATAGAACACTGGATTTCTTATTGACAAAACAAGGCGAAGTCTGTGTGCTCTTAAAGTCTACCTATTGTATTTGAGTATAAGACCTCTGAAAAAACAGAGGTCAATATTAAAGGTAAAAAGGTTTATGCCAAATTTTGTCTGACTTCTACAACTTTGTGGAACCACTATTCACCAAAATTCACCAAATTTAACTTTTGGCCCCTGCTTCTTTAACATGGTTATCAAATGAATCCTCTTTTTTTTCTTTTTTGTCTTTTTGAGACAGGGTTTCACTATGCAGTTCAGGCTGGCCTTGAACTCACTTGTAGCCCAGGTTGGCCTTGAACTTGCAGTGATCCTCCTGCCTCAGCCTCCCAAGTGCTGGGATTACAGGCATGCACCACCATGCCCGACCTTATCAAATGAATTTTAAGTATCAATGATTTTGTTAATGTCCTTGTCTCCTTTTCCACTATCAAAAAATAGTGGAAAAAAATAGTTCACCAAATAGCAAAACCAATCTTCCTTATCTCCTTTAGCTCAGTCAGCGTCTGTCCCCCTCAGCTTGAAGCAGGCATAAGAAGAAGGGCCTTGGCCCTTCTGTATCCCTGAGGAGTAAGGGATCGAAGTCTCAAGTGGGGAAAGGAGGCAGGATAGAAGACAGAAATATAGGTAGGAAGAAGACTAGAAAATTGTAATTTAAAAGTTGTACCTTTAAGAAGACTGCAGCTTCAGGACACAATCAAAGTTACCCAAGAGTCTTCATATCTCTACTCCTCCGGCTGGTTTATGCTGCTTTTCTTCCAGGCCCACTGTGGAGGACCACCTGGACGACTCTCCTTGAAAGAAGAGCAAGTATCTCCATTTTGGCTGAACCTGGCCCTATTTCCTTGTATTGATATGTACAGAGCTGGCTAGGACTTTTCCTTATCCCTTCAATTGGCTTTAAGCAACGCAAATCGGTCCAGCCAAGGTGCTGATGTGTAGTCTTTGAAGCAAGGCGACAGGCCTGTGTTTCCCCGCCCCTTTGCTTCCAATACATGGTTGAGCCTAGTGGGATGGAGAGCCGTGCTCCACGCTGTAGGCTGGGATCGAGCCTCGAGAAAGAGGCTATGACTTCCCAGGGCATAAAAGATTACACATCAGAGCTGAAGCACCGACCCCAAAACATTAGATACTATCTTGAATTGTGTTATGCAGATTACTCCTTCTGCATATCCTTCCGTCTGCATATTGCAAGGGTGATTTCAGGCCACCTACCTAGCCCAGCTCATGGTACCCACAGGCTTCCCGCTACTCTCAGAGTCACTCATCCCCGAGCCACTCCCCTCCTTGAGAATTAATAAAACCCGGGTTCAGCCCTGGGTTGAGGTCTTTGTTCCAGTAGCCACCATCTTGGCTGGACTTAGGACCCCTTGGCTCCCCACAACTATAAATATGCCTTAGTGTCTTTATTCTTGCCATGTGTTGCACTGGAAGTGGTAGACTGGAATTAACTCTCTAGAATTCCAATAACTTTTCCATGGGATTACAAACATAAACTTCCCGGACCGCATTGAGGACCGGGAGGGCTCTCTATAGCCCACCACACCCAAAGGGCAGAAACTTACTTTATCTTAAAATAAAGAAACAGATTCAGAGAATTCAAAGAATGTTTTTAGGCAAAATCTCTTAGATCATCCATCATTACAAGGCTGGGTTGGGCCTTGTAATGGATTGGGCCAATACAATGGACTGGGCCTAGCCTTTCTCCTTTAAAATGAGCCAACCTTTCATTAGTAAAATGAGTCTTTGTTTTTCTCCTTGTGGGTGGGTCATTGCTTTTCTCCTGCAAACCATGCCCTATTTTATAGACTCACAAATTCCATAGAGTTCCACCACCAAAAACGCATAAATATCCCCAGCTCCAGGATATAGTGTGCCTCTCTCTTGAGGGCCCTCATTCTACTTACTTTAAGTGTGTACTTTAAATTTTCCTTATTAAACTTCTTTAGGCCTCTTTTTAAAAATGTAGATTTTGATAAGGAAACTGAGAGAAAGTTTAGAAATTTTATTTTAATTATGAGGTTTCTTGAAACAAAAGGAGATGAGTATGTGGCCTTTCAGAGAGGGAGATTATTAAAAAAAAAAATCATGATTTACTCATGCCCTAAAGCACTATGGAGACATTAAACATGGGTAGGCCTCTGCAGCCTGACGTGGAAGGATATCAGACATAGTATTACGTTAAAACAAAAGAAAACAAGCTCTTGCAAAACCTTTACAGTGTGACCTTATTTTTGTTAAAAACAACAGCAGTAAAATTCATGTGTCTTTGTTATTGCAAAGATCTAAAAAGATATAAACAAAATCATAAACAGTGGTTACCTCCAGGACCATGCTTTGAAAATGTAAAACCTTGCTACTTTTTGTACTTTGAGAAGCATGTCCCTAGAGGTAATAAGATATATAAATTCCTGAGAGTATTGTTTGAGATGTCAAAATGCAGTTTCCCAGTCAGCCGGCTGGAGTGGGACCCAAGACTGCATTTCTGGCAGCAGAGATGGGGTGGGGCCAGCACATCACAGCTTGCAAACACAGACTGTGACGTCTTCAGGAAGTTTGTGAGTCCACTATTGAATACAGTCATCTCTGACTACTAAAATATGTATTCATAATTAAATAAGTTATATTTAAAGCAGATGATAAATATTCAAAACTCATTATGTCCTAATTATTCTTAATCTATAGTCTTAATCTATACTATCTATATTCTTGAGATTGTACATATAAACTGCTGAACCTGTGTGTTAGAAATAATATATAATAGTATATTACTGTGTGATTCTTCCCAACCTTGCCTTCAGTGCCATCACATCAGTAGCATGAAATGTGCTATGATGGAAATGTTTACACAAGGGAAATTGGTGGACACCATAGACCAGGGCTTTTCTCCCCAGAGAGCCTCTTGTGAAGCCTTCATCAGCACACTCCTGCTCCCAGCACATGGCACCAGTCTAGGGCATGGGACTGACATGGGGAACAGTTTATCAGTATGTATGTCTTTGTGTAACTCCAAGACTATGGGTCTGTGAAGGTATTTTATAAGGAATTCTGTTGGTACACATTTGTACTTAGGCAGGAGATTGGGGCATGGAAAACTGGCTGGGGAATGTGGGCGTGACCTATTGATTACAAAGTCCCAGGACACATGGGCAAAACAGTTCCCAAAACCCTGCACATGGAACCAGTCAGAGTTTGCTGTTTTCAATTATTCCCGCCAGAGCTCAGGTAGGTTTTTGATAGGACAACCTTGACCTGACACCAGCCTGAGGAGTGGGAGATACAAAAAAATAGCTGGGTGTGGTGACACACACCTGTAATCCCAACACTTGGGAGGCTGAGGCAGGAGGATGGGTGTGAGTTCAAGGCCAGCCTGAGCTACATAGTGAGTTCAAAGCCAGTTTGAACTACATAATGAGACTCTGTCTCTAAACAAATAAATAAATAAATAAATAAAATAAAAACAAAAGATAGCTACCTGTGAGCCTGGGGCCCTCTGTGCTCTCATTTTCATGGTGATCTGCTCTCACCCTGTAAGAGTACACTTCTTTTTTTAGTTTTAACTGGCCCGTGCGCACTCTACAGAGCATGTTTCAGCCTCGCTACCTTTGTGTTTGTCTTGACTAATTCTTTGTCCATGGCAGAAAGAACCTAGAAACCACCTCTAGAAGGAGACTCCAGTGCCCCAGAACCTGGAGTCTGGAACCAAAGCTGGAAATATGTGTTTTTTAATCCTTTCTGAAAATACAGTGAAGTTAATAAATGGGATTGTTTCTTCTCTACTTGGGGGGAAAAATAGGTAGAGATCAGAGAGGCCATAAACATCGAATACCAGTTTTTGCCACAGTAAGATTTCCTGTATTCCTGGCTCGTTGGTGGCATGTAGCCCCTAACAGATGTTTGCCAACATAGCAAAGGAAAGAATGTTGGGGAGAACCAGGAAGAATATCTTGCATGGCTCACTTCACTTCCCAAAGGAACCGGGAGCCCCGGCTCCTTCCCACCTCCACATTTCCTGTTTGGTTTTGGTTTCTTTATCTGTCCGCCAGCATCCACTCATCTCCTCCTCTGTCCTGGCTGAGTGAACAAACAGCCAGGGCTAGACCCGGGCTGGAACCAGGTCTGGAGCTCCTCTCCCTGCTTCCAGCCTCCAGCCCTACCCCACTACAAGAACCTCCTAACTGCGCTGCTCCCTCTGACCCGTCTTACTCCTCTGACCGCCCTGGGCAAAGTCCCACGGTTCATGAAATCTTCCATCTGTCCAGCTCCTGCCTCCCGGCTTCCTCGTCAACAACACGAGCCCTCCAAAGTCAAAGTCAGAGCAGCGCCTTGCTGGCCCGGTGCGCGTCTGAGCAGACTCAGTCCTGCGCAGCCCCCAAGTCTCAGGCTCAGCTTCCTTCCCTTCACTCAGGCAGAGAAGCTGCACTCCACGCCCGGCTGCAGCAGGTCACCCCGCACCCCCTTCCCATCCTGCGCACAACTGACTATGCATGCGCTGGCACTGTAGGCAGTGGACCATCCACTCAGAGGGCTTACCCTGAGCAGAGAGAGAGGGCAAGTACCAGAAAACACAGTGCAACAGCGAACAGAAACACCGAAACAACACCCAGGGTTTGGAGGCAGATTTATTCACAGCAACGGGCACTGATCAGGTTCATTCCCAAAATATCAGGCCCTGATCTCTGGTGGTCCAGGGCTTCTATGGGATAAGCAAGCAGGAAGTACAGAGGCACAGTGGCTTGTCAATTGGGGATTGGTTTATACAGTGTGCATCACAGCGACCAGCTATGTGTCACAGTGACCAGCTGTTTCTAAGAAACAAAAGTAACAGGAATTGTAACGGGAACTGTTACCTGGGCAACTAAGAAACTAAATTATACTGGTGTGGGGGGGACATCTTCTGCTACAATAATTCAGATGGTGACAAGTTCTAGGAAGAGAATAAAGTAAGGTAAGGGGGACAACAAGTAATGGAGCAGGTGACACGAGCTTGATATGAGGAAAAGTTTGTTACATAGGCCTGTAGGGGACATTCTCTGTGATCAGGTGATACCGGAAAAGAGGCCTGATAGGAGGGACAAGCCATGGAGCTCTCTAGAGAGGAACATTTGAGGCAAAGAGAGCTGTACCCCAGTGCTTTCTGTGCTCCGGACCCCCCAAGTGAAGTGAGCAGGAGCTGAGGCCCGAGGCAGAGGAGGAGGAGCGTCATGCAGGGGCTGTGGGCCAGTAAAAGGAAGCTGGAATCTGGAATCTACTCTGGGAGAGAGGCCCTGGAGAGATTTTAGCAGAGAAACAACATGGTCTGATTTACCTTTGAAGGGGATCATCTGAGAGCTCCTGTTGAGAATAGACTATGGGTTCAGGGATGAGGAAGGAAGAAATATGGCAAATGGGCAAAAGCGAACATTTGGGCAAGAGGTGATAATGACTTAGACCAGGATCAGGGGTCTTTTCCATGTCCTTGGTTCCTTGAACAAAGAATTGAGCAGGCCACCCAGAAGGAATAGCAAGACTGAAGATTTATTGAAAGTGAGAGTACTCCACGGGGTGGGGGTAGGACTATGAAGAGTTCACAGCCCCCAGGGGGGTTGGTGTTGAGAGTTTTAAGCATCAGGGTTTGGGTGGCATTGAGGGGTTCACCTGAGATTTCACTCTTGCAAAAAGCAGCTTGACTCTGCCCCTCTGTTAGGTGGTAGAGATTTTTACCTTTTATGGCCCTTGGAGAAACTGTCATGGCATCGAAATCCCACAGGGTGGTGTGTGGGGGGTAAATCAGCATAGTCAATGACACAGTAAATAGGATGAGGTCAGCAAGTGTGGCTCAAGACCACGGGGCACATTCCCTGGTCACTTACTGTGCATAAGCTGGGTTACTTTCTCCAATTGTATTTAGATCTGGATACAATCAAATTCAATGGTTAGGTTCAATGTTGACTTTATGGGGAAATTTGATTTGGTTCTCATTCAATTCGGTTTGCAACCAGAATTGTGGAAAGAATTAAGTTCACGAACCATGGTACCACCTTATCCAGGTCCTGGGCTAATGTTTAATTCAAAAGGTGGATCTAGACCAGGAAATGAGCTCCCAGGTGAGCCCACCCTTCTCTCTGGCCATTTCTTAGCTACTTCCTGCCTTGGTGGGAGCGAGGTCCCTGATTATGTTTTGAAATGGATCTGACAAGATATGCTGATGAATTCTTTCTTCTTTCTTCTTCCTTTCTTTCTTTTTCTTTTGCAGTGCTGGGACAGAACTCAGGATCTTACAAGAGTTCTGCCTGTAAGTTACATCCTCAACCCTGAAGCCTCACACAATCCTCCTGCTTCAGTTTCCTGAGTAGCCAACACTCCAGATGTGCACCACTGTTTCCAGTTCTCAGATGGATTCTTTATGGAGTGTGAGAGAAAGAGAAAGGTCAAGAATGACTCCAAGGTTTAGGGCTTGAGTGGCCGGAGTCTGCGTAGAGCAAGCCTTCAGGGCAGGAACTGGGTCTTGTTCTTCCTCACTGTATTTCCAGGAACAAAGTGTAGGTACAGGGCCTGGTCCTGATTGAGAGGAAAGAAGGGAGCAAGGGAGACAGGGAGTTATAGGGGCATAGGTGAGCAGAAGAAAGAATCCTCAGGCACTGGAAATCTTTAAATCTTGCCTCCCCCGTGAAGTCATGGGGACAGACCCAACAAAGTCTGATGACTTGCCTGGTCTTTCCCAAGGGCATTCTCTTACCCACCCACTCTCCCCACTGCCCATCTCCCATTCTCCCCCTCCTTGAACAAATACAATGTGTTAGTAATTAGCTGGTTGAGAAGCAGTTTACCATTTTACTTCACCATTGGGTTTGTGTATTTGTCTACTTTCCACTGCTATGCCAAATACCTAAGGCTGGTTACTTTATAGAGAAAAGAGGTTTATGGAACTCATGGTTTTGGAAAATGAAGTCTAAAACCAGGGGACTTTATTGATTCAGCCTCTGGTGAGGGTCTCCTTGGCTGTGTTACATCACAGCAGATGACATTACATGCAGGAGGGAGAGATCACATGGAGAAACAGGAAGCCAGAGACACCAGAGAGGCCAGACACCCCACGACTTCTATTTCCACTCTGCCCTCCAGGGGGGGTGCCCACATGGCATGGTCTCAGACTGCCATATCTGTGCTCCCAGTGGCCTGAAGGAGGAAGGAAGGAGGGGAGAGTCACAGGGTTAGAGATCGGGGTCAGGGAAGTGGAAGAAGGAGCTTCTGCCCTCCAGGACACACCTAGAAGTTACATCTGCCACTTCTGCTCACATCCCATTGGCCAGAACACAGTTGCATGGCCACCCTGGCTACAAAGGAATCTGGGAAATAGACTTTGTTCTGGGAAACCATGTCCCCAACTAAAATACAGTCGTAGTGGAAGAAGAACAAGAGAATTTGGGCTGGGTGTGGTGGTACAAGCCTGTTATCCCAGCACTTGGGAGACTGAGGCAAGAAGATCGCCTTGAGCTTGAGGCTAGCCTGGGCTACATAAGCGAGTTCAAGGTCAGCCTGCATTACATAGTGAGACCCTGTCTCAAAAAAAAAAAAAAAAAAAAAAGAGAGAGAGAGAATTTGGGAGGACAACTGGCAGCTCTGCCACATGGATACCCAAGGCAGGGCCATCTGCCCTCAAAGCCACTTTCCTTCGGTCTGTGAGAACTACTCAGGACATGGCCCAGCTTAAACCCTTATATATTATGCACAGAATTTTTCTATACATAAAGCATAACCACCCATATAATTGTGCTTCACCTTACCCCCGTGAGCCAGGTGGTGTGATCAGATTTCATCCACAAGAAAACTGGGGCTCAGAAAAGTGGGATTTGTATAGGCTCACGGGCTGACCAACACCTGGGCTTTGAACTGGGACCTCATCTCCAGATACCTTGCTCACCCCCCTCATTAGCAGGGCACGTAACGGGTGATGAGTGTGATGTGAGGGGAGGCACCCTGCCCTGTGACGTGAAGGAGAGGAGCCTAATCCATGTTAACATTGTTTGACTTGAATACGCCAACATGTCTGTGTCCCACAGTTTTTCTGTCTTTTTTCAGGACCAATTTGACTTCATCTTCTGATTCAAGCTCAACAAAAGCCCCACCACTCCATCTACCTTCTCTGGTGTAGATGAAACGAGTATCTTGAGCCCCATTTTGAATTCTGCAGTCAGAGAAGAATTGCTGCGCTTCATCAGCCGAGCACTCCTCACACCTTCACCATAAATCCCTCTTCACCTTTGGTGCCCAACATCATCATCTCCTTGAGGATCCCAGTGTCAAAACAGACTGCACACACAAGTTCAGCATGGCTGAGAAGAAAAAAAATTGTTTCTACTTTATAGATGATGTCTTAGTTACTTTTCTCATTGCTGAGACAAAATACCTAACATCCAAAGTTAAAGAAGAAAAGGTTTATTTTGGCTTACAGTTTGTAGAGGTTTCAGTCCATAGTTGGCTGGCTCCAAGGTAAAGTGGCACATGGCAGAGGAGCATGGCACAGGAGAAACAGTCCATGGCAGGGTAGGCAGAAAGCAGCAAAGCAGTGAAGCAGCAAGCCTCCCTTTTCCTTTTATCTCATCCAGGCTACAAGCCTTTTGGGTGGTGCCATCCACACCCAGGGTGGGCCTTCCCATTATCCATACCCAAAACTATGATAAACCAATCAGCGGACTAATTTAGTACCACACACCTTTAATCACATACCCTAGATCCAGCCACCTTCAAAAAGCCCCATTTATGAGTGAGTGAGGCTTTGGGGGAACATCTAGATACAAACCATTAATAGATGAGAAACATGAGTGTCCCAGAGGTCAAAAACCTGGGCCCAGCCACATTGTTGATCAGTGGCAATGTCAGGACTTGAACCCAGGTTTCAGCCTGGTTTAGCTATTTTTTACATTGCTATGGACAGGGACCCCTGCTCTTTCCATGCTGCCTCCACTGGTGCACTGGCGCTGGCCCTAAGTGACAAGTGATAATGTACAGACACTCCTGCCCCACTCCACATGCAGCGCCCCCTATATTTACACAAGCACTTCGCTTCCCAGGCCTCCTTCATTCCGAGGCAACTTGGGACAAAGAAGTTCGCTTCCTGCTTGGGATGTGGAATTCCTGCCTCCAGCCCTTTTCTCCTCTCAGCATCTCTCACCCTCATCAGTCCATCAGGGCAGGCAGGCACAGAGGCCCAGGCACAAGGAGCTTATGAGGGGGCTTCTTGGCTTCCTCCACTGCTTAGCAAGGTTCGGGGGGAGCTGGGCTTGCTCAACGCCACAAACCGAAGTCCCAAGAGAAAGGATGGAGACTTCGGTGGTGAGTGAGTGGAGAAGCCAGGACCCCAGGGAGCCCCCAGAGGGAGGCTGGTCGACAGAGGGGTGGGCATGAGCAGCAGTGGCTATGCATCAGAACAGCGCTGCGAGAGGCTGTGGTACCCACATCCCCGGTGCAAGGTCCTCCGTAAAAACAGCATCCACCTGGACCACACGGCCAGCCCCACCATTCTCCCAGCCCAAGTTCCTGGAGTGGTGTCTAAATCCTCTCTGAAGTCTGGAAAGGCAGGTTATCCCTGGGAATTTGCTTTGTCCTTTTACCTGTTCTCGGGGACCACTAAACTGTAGCTTGTAGGTCTAGTTCAGCCAGCAGCCTCCTTGGGGACAGCTCACGAGCTAAAAACATTTTTTTGTTCATTTTGTTTTGTTTTGTTTTGTTTTCAGTACTGGGGATGGAACCCAGGGCCTTTGCCCTGCGCTATATTCCCAGTCCTTTTTATTTTTTATTTTGAGACAGGGTCTTGCTAAGTAGCTCACTTACCCAAGCTGGGCTCAGACTTGTGATCCTCCTGCCTCAGCCTCCCAGAGTGCTGAGATTACAGGTGTGCACCACCACACCTGGAGTGGCTTTTATGTCTTTAAAAGGCTGAAGAAAAAGAGAAGGAGGACAAGGAAGAGAGGCCATATGTGACCCAGAAAACCTAAAACGTCTACCTTTTGCAAGAGAAGTTGCCAACCCCTGACGTAGACTCATCTAGCAGCAGAAACGCTGGCCAACCAAGCAGAAGGCACAGCAGGGAGGACACAGTCCTTGTACCTACACAGCCCTGGCACAGGCAACCAGGAATGGTATTTAACCTCTGTGAGTTTCCATCTCCCACTCTGCAACATGGCGACAGTAATGGAACCCAGCTGCCAGTGCCATGAAAGTTGAACCAGGTATAATCCCAGTCGAGGCTTTGGCCAGGGCATTCTGGGCAACCACAGTGGGCAGCCCATATGGCTGATGGCAGCAGTGTCAGTGATGGGAAGACAGTGGAAGGGACCCATCCTGACCACCTGACTATCTCCACATCACAGAGAAGGAGGAGACTGATTCTTGGGCGATTCCTCTGAAGTCACCTGGCTAGAAATAGGATGTCATGAAGACAGCTCTCAACAACTCACGAAGGTCCAGCCCAGGAGCAGGTCCCTGGCACCCTCCCCCCACTGTCCCCTTCCATCACCCCACCCTTCTCCAGATTTCTGCCCTCGGCCCCCTCCCCACAGGACTCAGCTCTTTTACAAGCAGGTTGTTCACACACACACACACACACACCCATTGCTGTGTTGTTGCCAACAGCTAATGTTATTTCTTATTGTGGAAGTATCTTCATTTTTACAGATGATTCCTAGACCCCCAAATATTCACAGGTATTTACCTCCAATTGTATGTCAGGCAGCTCAAATAGGTGTCCACGTATTTATTTGTTTATTCATTCATTTTTCCCAACACTGGGACCGAAGTTGAGCGCTGGCCAGGGCCTCTGCTTTTAATCCAAGCCCTGTGTCTCACATGTTTATTCACACTCTAGGACAGGTAAACGTGTGACTTGGCCACACGAGTCTGTCCAGCTCTGCTACCACCAAACCTCTCGCGGCCCCCACACCCCATCATCTCCCTCACCAGCCTCTTGGTGCCTGAGAGTGGCAGGGTCTCTGACAGGGCGCGTGCAGGGTGCCAGGCCACTCTACCTGTGAGCTTACCAAGACATATATTTTATAAAAATGAAGAAGCGTCTGTCCAAACAGGGTCACAGAACTTGTGCTCTACACAAATAGCTACACTGCAAAATTAAACTTTCAACCCCGACCTGTGGTGCCGATCCACAAAAGCATTTAAGGATTGATCACAAATATCAGTTTATCCTGAAGGAGCAGGCAAAGTGCTTCAACAGGGAGGTAGACGGGGAGCCGAGCTGAACAGCATCAGTCTCCTGCTCTGTCCATGCGGCTCTATGTCAGTTCACACCGTTACTTTACTGGGAGATGACGTCCTTGGAAATAAGACCCAGGTCCAGAGGTGCCGCTGCTCTAGCACGGCGCTCCAGGGAATTCCTAGACAGCTCTCAGAGTCCTGTCTGCCAGTCCTGGGACGGGATTCTTCTCATGCACGAAGCGCCACCACGGCCACAAGCCGCTAACTCACTCTCAGTGCCAGGACACCTGCCACCACCCTGTTCTGCCCTGACCCCCTCCCTGCTGCTAGCAGAACTGCTTGATCTCATTCTCCCATGGCTCACAAATTATTCTTTTTTTTTTTTTTTTGTGGGTACCGGGGGGTCGACCTCAGGACCTCGTGCGCCAGCAGGCGCCCGTGCCACTGAGCGATATCACCGGCCCCTTTTTCGTATGTGGGATCCGGGAGTCGAACTCGGGCCCTCGCGCTTGCAAGGCAGGCGCTTAAGCCGCTGAGCCATCTCACCGGCCCCTCACAAATTATTCTTGCAGACAGCGTGAAGCAGGGGATGGGAGAGACCTGACAAACATGGCCTCAGCCGGCGACCAAGGTCAACGTCAACTGCCACAAATCATGGTGCTTGTATGTAATATGATGTGATGAGCACGGCACTTTATTTGTGTGGCCTTTCCCAGAAAAAAAAAAAAAAAATCCTAGTCTACTCATGAGAAAAGCAGGAAACACAGGCCTGCAATCCCAGCTACCTGTGAGCCTAAGGCAGAGGGTTCAAAAGCTCAGGGCCGTTCTGATCCTGTCACAAAATAAGCATGAGGCCCTTGGTTCAATCTCCAGTACCACCGGAGAAGGAGAAGGAAGAGGAAGAAGAGAAGGAGGGGGGGGAGGGGAAAAGAGGAAGAGGAGGAAGAAGAATAAGAGGAAGAAGGGGAGGAGGAGAAGGAGGAAGAAGAAGAGGGAAAGGAGGAGGAAGAGGAGTAGGAGGAGAAAGGAAAGAAGGAGGAGGAGGGGAGCAACAACACAGAAGACCCAAGATTCCTGATCAGTATTCCTCAAAATTGTCTAGGTCAGGGCCGGTGAGATGGCTCAGCAGCGTAAGCACCTGCCTGGCAAGCGCAAGATCCTGAGTTCGACTCCCGGTACCCACAAAAAAAAAAAAAAAAAAAAAATTGTCAAGGTCACCAGAAACAAGGAAAGCCTGAGAAACTATCATAGCCAAGAGAAACCTAAGGAGACATGAAGCTTAAATATAATGTAGTATCCTGGATAGGATTCTGGAATAGAAGAGGGACATTAAGTAAAAAATAAGGAAAGACTGCAGGCATGGTAGTGCACACCTGAAATCCCAGCATTTAGGAGGCTGAGGCAGGAGAATCACCATGAGTTCGAGGCCAGGCTGGGCTACATATGAGTTCAAGGCCAGCCTAAACCATAAAGTGATACCCTGTCTCATAAAATAAGGAAAGAAATTTGATAAAGTACGGGCTTTAGTTAACAAAACTGTATAAAAATTGCTTCATTAATACTGTACCATACCAATGTAAGACAGTAATAGAGGAAAATGGGTATGGGATACACAGGTTTTTGTACTATCTCTGTACTATAATTCAGTACATCCAACACTGATCTAAAATAAGGTTTTTCTTTTGTTCTCATTTGTTTGTTTGAGATGGGGTCTCGCTATGTAGTCCAAGCTGGCATTGAACTCACTATGTATCCCAGACTGACCTTGAATTCAGGATCTTCCTGCCTCATCCACTTCAGTGCTAAGATTACAGTTGTTACACCAGGCAACAAGGTACTTATTTTTTAAAAGACTGAAATGAATGGCTGTTTCATCCTTACCCACCTCCTCCAACACAGGAGGCGTGAACCTGGCTCTGCCACTTCCTGCAGAAGTGCCCCTGACTGAGCTGCTGGGCCCCTCCAGCTTCCAATTCCTCGACATCAATGGGGAGGGAGTAATGACAATAGCATCCATGCCATGGAACTATAGAGGAAATTAAGATCCAAGGGCTGATTGAAAAGTACCATGAATGTCAACACTTTTTAAAAAATGTATTATAGTAAAACACAATGCTAAGAACTACGGGACCCCTGCAGTGAGTCCCCAGTCTCCTGCCCGGAGTTATGGTGCACAGTGGGACGAAAGAGCAAGAGACAAAATAGGGGTGTAGCAGGGATCTGGGGGGACCAGTTGTTCATGGGGAGCAACAGGCCATGAGGCACCCAGAACCTTGTATTTATTCGTTACATCTAGTCAAGGACAATGGGTAAAGGGCAGTGAGCGTTTCCAGGAACAGTAATGGCGACTATGGCGGGCTGCAAGAACAGGGTCGGTGAGATGGCTCAGCGGCGTATGCGCCTGCCTGGCAAGAGCAAAGGCCCGGGTTTAACTCCCGGAACCCACATACAAAAAAAGGGCCGGTGATATCGCTCAGCGGCACAGGCGCCTCCTGGCACTGAGGTCCTGAGGTCAACTCCCGGTGCCCACAAAAAAAATAAAAATTAAAAAAGAACAAAGCATTCTTGCAAAGACAAGGACAAGACAGGGAGGCAATGAGGAAACTGTAGTTTCCCCAGGTGCCTTATCATCTTCAGCAGGTCTTATCTTGCCCTGTGGGCACCACAGCAGTCATTAGACCTAGGGCTTCCAGCTGTGATCAGAAAGGGAGTTTCTGCATTCCAATCTGGCTCAAAGGGGAGGACAAAGACAGCCTTGGATGTCCTCAAGACTCAATTTATAACTCGTGACCCCCAACAAAGGATAATGACAAAAGTGTATTCAAAGTGCATATTTTGAGGGGGCTTAATAGCAAGGTATCAGGCCAGGGATGTAGCTCAGTGGCACAGTGCCTGCCTGGCAAGCATGAGGCCATGAGTTCAATTCCTGGTACCAAAAAAAAAAACAAAAACAAAAACAACATATCTCTAACTGTAATTTTTTTTTACTTAAACATTTATCTAATTTTTGATCTCTCAATGATCAAACATTTATAGTAATTTCTGGTTTTGTTTTTTGTTGTTGTTCTTTTTTTTGTTTTTGTTTTTGTTTTTGGGGGGAAGTTGAGACAGGGGCTTGCTGTGTAGCTCAGGTTGGCCTTGAATTTATGGTGATCCTTCTGCCTCATCCTCCTGAGTGCTGAGATTACAGATGTATGCCACCACACTAGGCATGTATGGTAATTTCTGTCACATAAAAATTATAGTGTGTCCTCATCCACCTTATTGTCTGGATCTGGCACCATACAATTTCTGGCTCTTCCCCAAAGTCAAAATGACCATGAACAGTAAGTATTTGGAATCAGTTCAAAACTTTGAAGCAGCCACAACAGCACTCATGAAAGAAAACTTCCAGAAAGTGGCAATAGTGGTTTCAGAAAGTGGCAAGAATGATGGGATAAGTATGTTTGACACACGGGTGAGTAATTTGATGAGGATTAATGGCAGTGTGGGTTTTTACTGTAATAAATTTTTATTTAAACATTCACCATGTTTCTGATCCCTCCCACGTATAAAGCTCATAGGCCCTGCATCAGGAAATGCCAGCCGTGAGCTGATCAAGAGAGAGGACATCTGGGAGGAAGGCTGCTCTTCCTGGGCCTGGCTTTGTGGTCGTGGCCTGCACCTCAGGTCACACAAGGCCATCTCCTCAGAGGAGAGCAGAGGAGCCGGAGGAGTTCGGTCCCCGAAGTGCCTGGACTCAGGAGCCCCTGTGGAATGCAGGAGGAAGTACAGGGTGTTGCCGTGTTACTACAAAGGCATCCTGGCCCCTGCATTTATGACCGGGTCATACCGGGAGCACAATGCCCGGAAGGCTACTCATGGCCCAGAAGGACAGACAGCGAGTCTGCAGCCTTCCCTTGCCACCCCCCAACAGGGCTGGTCACCACATTTTGCCAAAGCAACCCCACCTCCACCAGGAACACAGGACATGCCACTGCCCCCCCCCCCACAAAAGTGCTGGGTACCCTGTGCGTCCAGCGCCCCCAGCAGCCAGGCCACAGCAAGGCCATCGCGGGGTGGACAGGCCAGCAAGGCCTAGGGACAGCCAGGGCCTCCTCCAGGCCTGTCCCTCAGCATTTATGGAGCTTTGTTGGTGAGCCAGTCCCTGGGGGGCACTGACTTCCTGACAGGATAGCTGAGGCCTTGCCATTGGCCTGAACTAGACATCATAAAGCTTGGGTGTACAACCTGCGCAGTCGCTACTGGCCAGATGTCCCTGAACAAGTTGCTCAACTTCTCCATACCTCAGTTTCCTCCTCTGTCACCAGGAGAAACTGCATCTGCCTGAAGCCTCTCACAGCTGGAAACATTAAAGCAAATCAGGAGGATACAGGTGCCTGGGGAGCCCTAAAACGCACAGCCCATTACTCACCCAGCACCTCCCAAACAGGATGTGCAAGCCTGCCCTGCAGCTTTAAATCCAGCCGCAACTGCAAGGCATCCTGTACCTTCAGACTATTTATGTATGACCTGGTAGCCGAGGGAGTGCACACCGGTAATCCCAGCTACTCAGGAGGCCGAGGCAGGAGGAGGTGAATTCGAGGCCAGTCTTGGCAATTTAGCAAAACTGTCACGAAATAAAAATAAAAAGTGTTGGGTCTGTAGCTCAGTGGTAGAGCACTTACCTAGCATGTGTGAGGCCCTGAGCTCCACCCCTAGTACTAAAAATAAATTACTTATATATGGAACCACTGATACTTATAAGGTATGGATTGGCCTACATGAATGACAAGAAAACTGAGGTCTCAGGCCTAGAGGGCTGACTTGATTTTCCCAAAGGAGCCAGCAGATTAGTAATAAAGCCAGCCCTGGATCTCTCTCCCTCCCTCTCTCTCTCTCTCCCACAGTTTTTTTTTCTTTTTTTTTTTTTTTTTTTTTTTTGTGGGTACCAGGGGTCGACCTCAGGACCTTGCGCGCCAGCAGGCGCCCGTGTCGTTGAGTGATATCACTGGCCCTTTTTTCGTATGTGGGTTCTGGGAGTCGAACTCGGGCCCTCGCGCTTGCCAGGCAGGCACTTATGCCGCTGAGCCATCTCACCGGCCCCCATTTTTTTTTTTTTGTGGGTACCAGGGGTCGACCTCAGGACCTCCCACACCAGCAGGCGCCCGTGTCGTTGAGCAATATCACCAGCCCTTTTTTTGTACGTGGGTTCTGGGAGTCGAACTCGGGCCCTCACTCTTGCCATGCAGGCGCATACACCGCTGAGCCATCTCACCGCCCCTCTCTCTCAGTTTTCTGAGGCAGGGTCTTGCTATGTAGTTGAGGCTGGCCTTGACTTCATAGTGATCCTCCTGCCTCATCTTCCTGAGTACTAGAATTACAGGCGTGCACCACCACCATGCCCTGCTTCCCCTCCAGTTTCTTAGCATCTCAGAGGAATGCAGTTTGATTATTAGATTCAGCGTGAGGCAGACAGAATGCCTGTGCTCCTGGGCTGTGGCCTGATCCTTCTCTTTGTGACTCCCCTGTCCTACCTGTAGTGTGAAAAGAGTGAATAAAAGAAGAAAGTGTGCGTGAGAAGCATTCCGTTTGGTTGGAATTACAGTGCCTGTGTTTTACTGAGCACCTGCTTTGTGTGAGGCACCTAACAGTCTCCCGGGTACATTTGAATAGAAGCAAAAACCTCACAGCCCCTGCCCTTGAGGAGTGCGTGGTATAACAGCAGCGACTAAAGTGTGTCGCTGCCTGTTACCCTTCCTTCCTCACCTTTGCTCGGGCAGCCATGTTCATGCTATTCTACAGATGACATGGAAGGAGCCAGCCAAAGCGCCAGAACTGTCATGTTCTGAAAACAGCACACAGAGACAATGCATTTGCACTTGCTGCCCCTAAATCTGCGCGTCGGCCGCGCAGGGCCTGGCGGGGTTCCTGGTGCGCACCTGCGGATCGGCATGGCCTCTGCTCGGCATCTGGAGAGCGTGCTGGACGGAGCACATGTCACCAGACCCAGAAAAGTCAAAATCCAAAATGCCCAGTGTGGTTTCTCCTGAGCGCCTGTCACTTTCACACCATGGAGAAGTTGAGAAATCGTAACGCAAAGCAGCGTGGGTGGGCACGTCCTGTGCTTACATCCTAATTCTACCATCCCTAGTCCACTATGCTTTAGAACTGAAATTCCTGGTGTGGAAGAAAGGGGCCACAAACATACTAAGATAGGCGAGACTAGGGGAAATGTCACGGCCCTGAATTTGAACCAGAAGCACCAGCCTCGATGGGATGTGTGCGGTGACTGTGGGTGGAAGCGTTCTGGCCTCTAGGCAGCGGTCTGGGGTCCATCCTTCCCTCTGCCACCTCCCACTTCTACCCTTCCAGTCTCCGAAGCCGGGCAGCTGTAGCTCAGGGAAGTCTCTCCGCGCCGGCCCTTCGTCCCTCACTTGGGCTTGCAGCGTCCACCCTCATCCCTGCCTGTGAGGCCCCCCCCGCACCTCCACCAGGAGCCTCTTCCCCACCCCATGCCAACCGAGCCACACTCTCCGCGTTGGGCACGGCCCCTGCTGAAGACAGTGTGACGCGAGATGGCTGCCCGCAGCCGGAAGCCTTTCCCATCTGGGACTGCGGTGGGTCCAGCAGAGCCAGAGAGAGCTGGGGTCAGGGTGGGACCACCAGGGGGGACCCGTAGCTAGAGGGACCCAGCGGCTGCCAGCAAGGTAACAAGGCAATAAGGGAGTCCTGTCCCAGCCTCTCTGCTCCTGCCCTTCACCCACGGGCCAGGGAGCCAGCTGAGCAGTCTCTACAGAGGTCAGAGGAGGGTGCGATGCACTGGCGGGAGGCAAGGGGCGAACAGAAAACGGCTCAGGAGCAAGCCCACTTCTGGGCCAGGACATTCCAGGCGCTTCACTCTCCCTGTGACAGGTGCTCATTAGTCACCTCCCCCACCATGCCCAGCCCAGGCCCAGCTGCCCCAGCCCTACATAGCCCTCACCCAACTTCTCCCCATGCCCAGTGTTGGTCCCTCTGCTTCCATTATGCTTTCCCCATACCCATCTCCTCCCCTTCTTCTGTCATCCATCCATCAAGGCCTTTCTCTGACGCACACCCTCCAACCCCACTTCATGCTGCCTTCACTAAATCCCATCATCAGAGCATCATCTCTGCTCCCAAAGCTGCCTCGAGGGCGGAGCACCCTTGATGTTGCTCTGGGACTATTTTCCCGTGTGTCCCTGTCTGTCCAGACTGTGAGTATCGTGATGCCTGGGAACAGCTCTATTGCATGCCCCAGTTCAGAAGTGATCGAAAAACACAGCAAATGTTTCAATTTTTACAAAGCCTATTATGGTTGGTTAACAGACACATTGCCGCGAACCATGGGGTAAGTGTGATCAAAGCAAGGGAGAGTATTTTGAGTATTTCAAGGGGTGTTAAGCACAATTTTTTTCACCATAATAAACTGTTAAATTTGAAGCATCCACCATAGTATCTGACCACACCACATATCCACGCTGCATCTGGCCTCTCGCCATCCAGTTCCAGCTTCTACCTCACATAATACAGGAGACTTTTTCTATCACGGGACAAGAGCCAGGCTTGAATCCAGGGAGCCTGAGGGAAAGTAGCACTGGGGTCACCCGAGGCAGCCCCAGCCAGACTTTTTGCAGCAGAATCTGCCTCACCAAAAGAGGCCACACTGCTATACCCTGACCAGTGGCACCATCACACAGAGAGGCTGCTGCTGCTCCTCTTACCTGAGCACCTTTGGCCAAGGCATCCCTGACCAGCCGGGCGTGGTAGCACAGGCCTGTAATCCCAACACTCTGTGAGGCTGAGGCAGGAGGATCACAAGTTCAAATCCAGCCTAGGTAACTTAGTAAGACCCTGTCTCACAATAAAAAAGGAGCAGGGGATGTAGCTCAGTACAAAAGTCCCTAGGTTCAATCTCTAGTACTAAAAAATAAAATTGTATCAAGTGCCCCAAGTGCCCAGGCCTGATGACAAGGTAGGGAGTCCCTGGTGTCCTGCACTCACAGTCTAGTGGGAGAGGCAGGACTGAAACAAGAACATCAAGGGCTGGGGATATAGTTCAGCAGCATAAGCGCCTGCCTGGCAAGTGCAAGGTCCTGAGTTCGATTCTCGGTACCAGAAAATTTTAGCCAGTGATATAGCTCAACGGCACAAGCGCCTGCCTGGCAAGCGCGGGGTCCTGAGTTCGGTTCCTGGTACCCACACTGTAAAAAAAAAGAATAATTTAAAGAACGTCAGTGAGACGGGCAGCAGGGAGAGAAAAGGGAAAGGGGGTAAGGCATTTGGGACCAGCAAAGAAACCCAAAGCAGAGCTGGTCAGCAACTAACTCCTCCTCCCTTCTCCAGCCTGAAGACCAGCAATCAGGGCACCTGCCTGGAAGCGGGCCACAGATGGCCACAGACAGGCATTGGATTCCTTTTCTGGGGCTGTGGCAACAAAACACCACGAGCCGGGTGGTTTCCACAAAAATGCACTGTTGAAAGTTTTGAGGACCACAAGTTAGAGAGCGAGGTGTGGCGGGGTTTGTCTGTCTAAGGGCTGCAAGGAGAATCTGTTCCCGGCCTCACCCCAGCTGCTGAATCATCACATCATCTCCCCTCAGCAGACTCTCTCTTCCCCTGGCATTTGTGTGTGTGCATGTGGTGTGTGTTTCTATTTCAAAATATAAGTGGGGGAAAAAAAAAAAAGGAAAAAGCAAGAGGATTGCAAGCTCAAGCCCAGTCTAGGCAGCTTAGATCTTGTCTCAAAATAAAAAATCAAAAGATGCCAAGTGTGGCATATGCCTGTCATTCCAGCACTCTGGGTGGCTGAGGCAGGAGGATCACCATGAGTTCGAGGCCAGCCTGGGTTACATAATGAGTTCCTGGCCAGCCTGCACTACATAGTGAGACCCTGTCTCAAAAAACAGGATTTCAAGTTGGAGCACAGTATGGGCAATTTAGTGACTTAGTGAAACCTTTTCTCAGAATAAAAAAAGGCTGGGGATGTACCTCAATATGAAGGTCCTGGGTTCAATCCCCAGAAGTGCAAATAAATAGAAGATAGATAGATAGATAGATAGATAGATAGATAGATAGATAGATGAAAAAGAAAGAACAAAAGAAAGAAAGAAAGAAAGAAAGAAAGAAAGAAAGAAAGAAAGAAAGAAAGAAAGAAAGAAAGAAAGAAAGAAAGAAAGGAAGGAAGGAAGGAAGGAAGAGTGAGAGAAAGATAGGGATGTAGCTTAGTGCAAAGGCCCTGGGTTCAATCCCCAGAACTGCAGATAGATAGATAGATAGATAGATAGATAGATAGATAGATAGATAAAATAAAGAGAGAAAGAGAAAGCAAGAAAGAAAAAGAAAGAAAGAAAACTAGGGATGTAGCTCAGTGCAAAGGCCCTGGGTCCAATCCCCAGTACTTCCAAAAAGAAAAAGAAAGAAAAAAATGTAGCATTTAACCCTTTTTAATTACACAGTTCACCAGCCCAAAGTACACTCCCAGTGGTGTCCAACTCCATCTCCAGAGCTTTTCCATCATCCCAGATTGAAACTCTATCCATTAGCTCTCATTCTCCCCACTCCCAAACCTGAGGACCCACTATTTCGTTTTTTTGTTTTTTGAATTTGGCCATTCTAGATCCCTCAGAAGTAGACTCATATAATATACATCCTTTTGGTGTCTGGCTTGTTCCCCTTAGCCTAATTTTCATCCCTGTCACTTGACTTCTTTTTCATAAGAATACCAATCATATGGGATTAGAGGCCAGCCCTGCTCCCATACCCCATTGTAATATAACAAAGTACATCCACATAAAAAAAAAAAAAAAAAAAAAAATTGCTCAGCTGAGTTCCCCATCCACAGCGCTGAAGGTAGAATCTCAATATGAATTGGGGGCACACAGCTCCCCCTATGCAAGGCACCCTCGTGGGCTGCCTGGGAGCAAGGTCTTGTCCTGTTGACCCTTAACCCCCTGCACTCCTGACAGGGACTGGGTCCTGGGGATGTTTCCTCTGCTGTGACTCACTGCACAGGAAGGGAAGGACAGGAACCGTAGGCAGATGAGCCAGAGACCCTTCAACCCAGGCCAGACCCCTCAAAGACTCCCAGGGAGCCCCAACCCTGTCCTCCTGGACCTCAATGTGTCCTGCCTGGTAATGGTGCAGCCACTCTGCCCTCAGAGGGCCACCAAGGGGGCCCTGCCCTTCCTGTCCACACCCACTTCCCCCGGGGCAGCCACAGGGCCCAAGGCTTCCCTATAGTGGGAGTCACTCTTCCATCCACACTTCCCGTCCACACAGCCCTGGAGACAGGGAGCATCTCCCCCACTTTGGGCTCCCATCCAGCTGGAAGGAGACACACAAACAAGAAGAAAATCGAAGGCAGTGTGTCCGATGGTGATAAGGAGGGACCAAGGCAGGGGAAGGGGGAAGGACTGCCTGGGGGGATGCTGGTGTTGCACGGAAATGGAGAGGATGCCTCTGATAAGGGCACCTTGGAGCAGCGGCCCCAGAAAGGGGAAGGAACCGGCCATGTGGACGGGGAAGAGGGACCAGGCGGAGGAAACCACAGGTACCCAGACCAGTGGGGCATCGCGAGTCCAGGGCAATCCAGTGTTAGAGTGAGAGAGGCAGGCGAAGCATACAAGGAGGCACTGGCATTGCAGGCCCTAAGGAATCTGGGTTTTACCCTGACGAACCAGAGATAAAAAGAGAAAGAGTAGCTGGGACGTAGCTTAGTGGTAGAGACTTGCCTGGCATGGGTGAGGCCCTGGGTTCCATCCCCAGCAGGGCGGGCGGGGAGGAGAACAAAACATCCCATGCTTCAGGGAAATTCAGATTAGGAATGGAGCAATCTCCAGAAGGACCTCTGTGGTCAGTGGAATTCACTCTGAAGACTCTTGGAATTGAGCAGGCCTAGAGAGAGATGCATGCTCCCTGCCAGGCCTGGGGAAACAAACCCAGTTTTCTCTACCAGGGTTGGTTTAGGACAGTGTTTGGTTTGTTCCTCTTTACAATTAAATTGAGAAGGAAACTGTGGTAATTTCTAGGTTACCCATCGTTTTTACTTCAGAAAGCAGGCAGAGGATCCCACAGCTAACTCTGGGGCCACGAAAGACAGGACAGTGTGTGTGTGTGTGTGTGTGTGTGTGTGTGTGTGTGTGTGTGTGTGGACTCAAGCCCAGAAGCAAACAGTGTCTCCCGCCTGGCCACCATCTTGCCCTGTCCCCTCTAGTCGGGTTTCCTGGGATAGCTCCTCACTGCTGGAGCAAGAGGCAGAGTGGGTACAAGAGGCAGGGAGACACTTTGGAGAGTTTTTGTGGCAGAAACAGATGTGAACAGGCTGCTCACATGAGTCACACAGGCAGACAGGGTGACTGGGGGGAGAGAAACACGGGCAGAGCCCATGTAAATGTTGTGGACTGAGCACATTCGTGCGGCTCTGAGGCTTTGGGGAAAACAACTCGCAGATCTGGCCAGGTTCATGCTGAGAGGGGTGCTGTGTGATAGACAAGGGCCAGAGCTAAAAATAAGGCGATATTTCTGTACCCAGCAAGAGCATTAGTGAGGGGGGAAGGTCTGAGCTGCTGCCAGGCATGGGGAGCGGAGCCAGGCCTCAGTGGAAGGGAGGCCCACGGCTGGGGAGGACGGACCCATGGCCAAGGCTTGGCCCCTTACAATTAAGGCTGTTCGGCCCCGGAGGCCGGGCTGAGTCTGCATCCACAACTCTAGAGCGGAGGGACAGCCTCCAAAATCCTCCCCAAGGAGCCTAAGGAACCCAGGGAGTGGCCTGGAGTGGTCAGGGAGGGATGCAGCTTTCATGGAGCTGCAGGTGGAATGTTTTCTACCATGACCCTGAGGGGTAAACATTTTCCTTTCTTTTTAACAGACTGTGAAAACAGGGTTCAAAAAACCTCATGAGTGGTACAGATGCCTCTAATACCAGCACTCTGGGAGGCTGAGGCAGGAGGATCACAGGTTTCAAGCCCAGCCTGGGCAACTTGTCTCAGCGCCAGCCTAGGCCCTGTCTCAAAACAACGAAAGGAAAATAAAGAAATTTAAAAAATAAAATGGCCAGGGATATAGCTCAGTATGAAGGTGCCAGGGGCCAAACAGACCCCCAGATACCTGAGGGGAAGCGGAGGGGAATAAAGAAAGATTAAAAGACAACATTTAAGGTACAAGGGGGACCAGGAGGAACTTGTCTCTAGTGGACAGGCACAGCAGTCTCATGGCTGACCCGCTTTTATCAGCAAGCAAGGACCGCAGGGAGCGGTAGCACGCATTTCGTGGAACAGCAACTATGGAGAATGGGTAGACAAGGAATAAGGCCCGTGTTTTGACAGCTGTCCTGGCAGATGCTCTCTTGCTCCGCAGTGCTGGGCTATCAGCATTCCGCCCATAGCCGGGGGCATGCAGCCTTCCACACGCTTTCTGTTCCCCAGGCGGGATACCACTGACCCAGACTGCGAGATCCGAATTGCGTAGCATAGTCCCCAACAA
Organism: Erethizon dorsatum; assembly: GCA_028451465.1. Classification (NCBI taxonomy): domain Eukaryota; kingdom Metazoa; phylum Chordata; class Mammalia; order Rodentia; family Erethizontidae; genus Erethizon; species Erethizon dorsatum. Next base: position 30,438,335 of record CM051831.1, read on the forward strand.
GAAGGCCATGAAGAAAGAAAGAAAAGAAAACCATGTAACTTGAGGCCATCCAGCAAGAAATGGTAGAGCTGGGATGGCCCCCATATTTTTGTCTCCAGACAATGACGAACTGTGAGTGGCTCAGAATATAAACGGGGTTCCAGGGAGGGAGGACAACTTCCTATGAGCCAGCACTACCCAACTGTAGAGAGGCCTCTGAGAAGGGCCAAGCTCATGCAGAAGCTGCCTGCTGGGGCCATCAAGAGGGACCCCAAGTTCCTCACCACTCTCAGAGTCCAACTGCACCCTCGGTGTGCCGTTGGTGTGAGGCAGAGGGACGCTCCCTTTCAGCAAGAGTGAGGGACAGCATGACCTGGCCTCTCACCGGATGCTGCCCACTCCCAGAGCAATCACTGGCGGGCTGTAATCCCAAACACCATCCAAAACATCTGACATGGAGGGCCGGCCTCACGCTGCTGGCCACAGCCTAGGGAAATAGGGTCACAGGCAAAGGGCACTGAGCAGGCAAGACAAGAATGGGGGCTTATGGGAGGCCTCCTGGGTCTATAAGGGATCAGAAGAGAGAGTGATGAGACCTGGAGAACTCCCAGAAATCTCCTGATTATAATAATTATAATCCCATTCATAATAGTATTCATAGCCATCTTTTCTTTCTTTTTTTTTTTTTTTTTTTTTTTTTTTTGTGGGTACCGGGGGGACGACCTCAGGACCTCGCGCGCCAGCAGGCGCCCGTGCCACTGAGCGATATCACCGGCCCCTTTTTCGTATGTGGGTTCCGGGAGTCGAACTCGGGCCCTCGTGCTTGCAAGGCAGGCGCTTAAGCCGCTGAGCCGTCTCACCGGCCCCCATCTTTTCTTTCTTGAGCATTTACTATGTGCCAGGCACTGTGCTGAATGTTTAGTGTGCATTATGTGATTTAACCTCAGACCAACCTTATGAAACAGGTATTCTTGTTATTTGTATTATTATTATTTTGCAGATGAGGAGACTCGGGAGGGTTACATAAATTGCCCAAAATCACACTAGTATGTGGCCCAGCCTGGACCCCAGCCTAGATCTGCTGGACTCCAGATTTCATGTATAACCATGAGGAACCAAGACTTCTGCAGTCTCCACAGCAATGTGGAAATATCTCTGGGATACTATGCGGTAGACGTCTATTGCTGCCGGGACGAATTATCAGAGATCTGGCTCACATATTTATTATGCGTTTCACACTTAGGTAGGTTGGAAGTCTGTCATGCAGATCTCAAGGGGGCTAAGATCAGGAATGGGCAGGCTGCTTCCTCCTGGATGCTGTAGGGAGGATCCACTTCCTCAACTTCTCCAGCTCCTAGAGGCGGCAACTCCTTCGCCTGTGGTCCCTCCCTCTCTCCACAAAGCCGCCATTGCCTTGTCCCTCCAACCTTTTGTCACAGCTCCCTCTGATGCAGCCAGCACAGAAGTCTCTGATTTTAAAGGTTAGATTGGGCTCCCTGGATAATACAAGATATCTCCTTGTCTTGGGGTCCTTAATCTTAATTGAATCTGCAGAGTCTCCTTTGCCATTAAGGTAACAATTCTCAGGCAGAAGGATCGCTGCGAGTTTGAGGCCAGCCTGGGCTACAAAGTGAGTTCAAGGCCAGCCTGAACTGAATAGTGAAACCCTGTCTCAAAAAGACAAAACAGGGCCAGTGAGATGGCTCAGCGGCGTAAGTGCCTGCCTTGCAAGCACGAGGGCCCGAGTTCGACTCCCAGATCCCACATACGAAAAAGGGGCCGGTGATATCACTCAGCGGCACGGGTGCCTGTTGGCACGCGAGGTCCTGAGGTCAACCCCCGGTACCCACAAAAAAAAAAAAAAAAAAAAAGACAAAACAAATAAAAGGTAACAATTCTCCAGTTCCAGGGATTAGGATGTGGACATGTTTGGGGGCCATTATTTCGCTGACTACATTATAATAAAGGAAGAAAAGGCAAGGTACGAACTGTAGCAATGTGCTTCTGGTGGAAAAATAAAAGTGGGAGGTGGTAAGTAATTATACACACATACAAGGTATGATTGAAAAATAGTATGTTTAAATTTAAACATTTTTAATATAATAAGAGACACATTCCCATTAATCCTCTCTTCCAACACACTTAACCCCATTGTTCTCGTTACCTTCTGAAGCAGTTCTGGAAGTCCTCTCATGAGAGTCTTTAGATATGCTGTCATGCCTGCCTCAGTGTTCTGAATTGACTCAAAATGTCTTTCTTTCATGGTCATTTTGACTTTGAGGAAGAGCCAGAAGTCACACGGTGCCAGATCCAGTGAATAAGGCAGATGCTGACACACTAATGTTTTAGGAGCTGCCTTTCTGTTGGATGGGCTGCTCAGCTATAGCATTCACTATACATATACATATATATATATATATATATATATATATATATATATATATTTTTTTTTTTTTTTTTTTTTTTTTTTTTAATCACACCTTGTAAAGACACTCAGGAAAGAGGAATTCCAGAACTGCTTCAGAAAGTGGCAAGAACAGCTGGGTGTGGTAGCACATGCCTATAATCCCAGCACTGGGGAGGCTGAGGCAGGAGGACTGCTGTAAGTTCAGGCCAGTCTGGGCTACAAAGTGAGTTCAAGGCCAGCCTGAACTGCATAACGAGACTCTGTCTCAAAAAGACACGCACACACAAAAAAAAAAAAAAAAAAAAAAAGAAAAAGAAAGAAAGAAAGAATGAATGAATGTGGCAAGAACAATGGGATAAGTATGCTCAAAGTGAGGGGGAGGTTTTTGAGGGGGATTCATGGCAATGTGTTTGTTACTGTAATAAATTGTTTAATTTATACATTCATCATATTTTTGATCATATATATATTTGCATAAAGAAAGATACATAAAAACACTATTAATTATTGGGGGAGGGCTAGACTGATAAGGTTCAAAATTGGATTGAGGTATTTTTTTAATGGAGGTGTTTAAACACACACAAAAGTAGAAAAACTAGGAAAGTGGATCCCATATACTCATCATGCAGCTTGACAGTTTTGCCCTTCATATTTCATTTTTTCTCACTACTTTTTGGGAAGGGGCTGAAAAATTAAAAACAATTTCAATCATCATATTGTTCTATCCTCTGAAATTTTAGTTTGTCTCTCTAAGACAGTGTTTTCCTCTAAAATATGACCACAATGTCATCCTCACACATGATAAAATTGTCAATATTCCTTAATATCAGCTAATATCTACTTCATATGTAAATATCCCTTAATTGCCTACAAAAGTTTTGTTTTTTTGTATGGCTGTCTGTTCTGTTTTGCAGTACTGGAGATCAAACTCAGGGGCACTGTACTACTGAGCTACACCCCATCCCTTTTGAGACAGGATCTTACTAAGTTGCCCAGGCTAGGCTCAAACTTGCAATCCTCCTGCCTCAGCTTCCTAAGTAGTTGAGACTACAGGTATGAGCCACTATGCCTGGCAAAACTTCTGTTTTAGTAATTGGTCTGTCTGGATTGGGATTCAAATAAAGCCCACACATTTGCATTTGGTTAATATGATTCCTGATCTGTCTTACAGATTAAGTTTCCAGGAGGGACTCATTACCCTCTCTACTCTTCTAATATCTTTATTTTTCAATTATGAAAATGAATGAGCTATTTAAAAATTAAATTTAGGAGCAAATACAAATCTAATGTTGAATGGAGAGTTGGCCTCCCAAAGGGAAGGCCTCCAGCAGTCGGAACTCAGGGGGTGGAGGGGGTGGGATCAGGGATCCTCAGGGACCCCACCGAAACCATAGGCAGTGGTGGAGTCCCGGAGTCCAGGGCCTGGCCTTTTGGTTCCTGGCCTGTTTGGCAGAGGGGCTGGGGAGGTGTGGGGGATGCCAGCAACATCATGTCGTCCAGAGCAGCAGAGTAACAGGCCAAAGCCAAGGGCACTGCAGTCAGTACTGGGTGGGGAGAAACCACAGGAAGCCGAGCCCCAGTCAAATTGAGCAGCAGGATGCCCCCAGACCTAGGCATGAGAATAACACACACCTGGACTGGACAATAAAGGACACCAGGGACCAGCCCAGTCCTACTTCCGGCTTTGCCACCAACCCCCACACTAGCCAGTGAAAGCCTCCTGCAAATCTATTCCCTGAGTAACATGGGGGGGTGGGGGGCACACCTAATGATATAGGAGTATATGCTATGGTTTAGATGCTGGGGGTTGTTTTTTGGTGGTTCTGGGTTTCTAACCCAGGGCACTCCATCACTGAGTGACATCCCCACCCTATGTGTGTATGTATTTAAATTTGAGACAGGGTCTCCCTAAGTTGCCCCGGTGGAACTTAAACTTGTGATCCTCCTGTCTCAGCCTCCTTGAGTGCTGGAATTATAAGCATGTGCTATCACACCCAGCTGGGCTTTTTCTTTTTTTTTTCCCCTAAAGATTCACCAGTTAGGAGTCAGGTCCCAGAGTGGCAGTGGTCCTGGGAAGCACTGGAGAACCTTCAAGAGCTGGGACCCAGCAGAGCAGGAAGTCCTCAGGTCAGCTGGGTGCTGCGCTCAAAAGGGATTAAGGAATTTCTTGCAGGACCCTGGTTAGTTCTCACAGAGGATTGCTATCAAAGCTGAGCCTGGCCCCACCGGTTTCTCTCTGCTTTCTGCCTCCTGGGGGATTCCCTCCTTCACACACACTCTCCACCCAACACTGGGTGCTCAGTGGAGCCTGTGCCATGCCATCTAGATCATAGGCCTCCAACACTATAAACTAAATACAACTCATCTTGCAAAGTTAACTGCCCTGGGTATTTCATTATGGGGACAAAAAGCTGACTAATACAGTATTCTCTCACATTTGTACACAGAGAGGTATATAACCCAATGGGACAGCCAAGTGGGGACATCAATTAATATCCCAAACCCAATCCTACCAAGTTACCAAAATGACCCTTGACCCAAGAGAGGGGCTGCTACAGGAGGAATGGGAGTTTGTGTAAACAGGAAAATTGATACAGACAAAGAGGATGGATGGCAGGTGAAAGGCAGAGAGACAGGAAACAAGCCCAGTGCATGCAGGGGATTTGAATGAACGCAGAGTACTGAGTGCACTGTGGGAGTTTGGATTGGACTCTGGAACAGAGCAAGGACACTGTGGAAAAACTGGTGACATCTGAGTGAAACCTGAAGTCTAATAGCGTTGGATCAATGCTAATTTCCTAGTTTTGACTAATATTCCATGTTAACACCAGAGGAAGCTGTATTAGCTTTGCAGCTTTTCTGTAAACCTAAAATGATTCCAAAATAAAAAGTTTAATGAGAAAGAACAGAAGAGCAGGAGCACATGCAGTGCCAGGAGTGAGGAACTCCAGTGACAGATATGAGCAGAGACTAAATTAGGGGTCCCTGTGCCATGAGTTGGGGTTCAGACTTCATTGTCTCCAGGCAACGACTTGGTGGCCATAATTCACAAGCCCCAGTGACAGTTCTCACCTTCAAGTTCATCCTAACTGAATTTCACCTCCTCAGTCCTGCTGCACCTACACAAAGGTCCTGGTTCTTATACATAAGTATGCACACACACACACGCACGCACGCACACACACACTGCCCCTCTAGGAGCAGCCTATGTCCAGCCTACCCTAGACACAGCTGGCTGGAGAAGACAAAAGAGTGCTTCCTGGAGCTTGCTTAAAGTCCTGGGAGCATCGGCCAGATGTCCCGTGAAGCACGAAGACATTGTCAGGCAGATAGGATTTGGGACTTCTCCTTTGGTAGACCAGTCTCCAGGCCAGCTCAGGCTGAGCTGTGTAAATGGGAGGCAGGCAAAGGGCTGGGCCCTTCCCAACATCGCTGGTCCCTGCTCCAAGATCAGCCCAGCTGTGCACTCTTCAACCTGGGGATGCCACAGCCCTCCACCCCTATTCTTCCCTTGCTTTGCTGCTGTCCAGTGGTTGGCACCTACCATACCGAACTTGGAAGTACCCGCAGTTGGGAGGTGAGCTCCTCCCCACCAAGGCCAGGTTCCAATCTGTCCTGGGACCTGGCAGTCAGAAAGTGCAGAGTACATGTGTGGTGAACAGGACACAGCCCACTGAGCAGGGACACTCAAGGGACAGGGAGCTTGCTCTTCATCTCTTCATGCCAAGACTCTGGGACTCCGAGGCTGGGAGTCATTCAGTACTTTATAACAACCCAGTCCACTGCCTTTTTCCCCTCAGATGCAGATCTGAAGTCCAGTCTGTAAGTGCCCTTCCAGTTTACGAGCACTTCTACAACTAGGGTCTCTTTGGAGTCTCTCCCAACAGTGATGTAGGAATTCCCATTAAGCCCAACATATGGATAAAGAAATGGAGTCTCAGAAAAGCAGAGAGACTTGCCCAGGTTGTCATGGCACCCATGAAGATGCATTGGGGCTTGGACACATGACTTCTAATTTCAAGTTCATGATATTTTCCTGTAGTTCTCTGCAACCTCCTATGCAGGGAACAGCACACACATGCGTGTACACACACACACGCACGCACACACACACCAGAGCCCTTCTTCTTCCTCCTGAATGCAGAGGCACCACCCAGAATCAGCAGCATTGTGTGGGGAGAAGTGCAGGTGCCACCTGAGCCACCAACACGTATCACTGAGTAAAGGGCAGCCCCCACCCAGGACACACTCCTGCCTGTCTGTCCCCACAGAGAGCAATAAGTCTCCTCTCTCTGCAGCTATGGAAAGCAAGGCTCAGAAGAGACAGACGCCAGCAGAAGCAAGACCAAAGTGCAAAAAGTGGTAGCCCCTAAGATCCAGAGAGCCAGCTTGCTGGGGGGCACCTCCAGGGGTGGGGGTGTCACCTGCAGCCCCACTGACTCACCTCAACAATCAAAGGGCAAAAATGGCAAAGTGAGGCAGGGCAGTGTTACTCAGGAGGCTGAGGCGGAAGCATCACTTGAGCCCACAGGTGGGGCCCAGCTGGGGAAACAACATGACTTTGTCTCAAAAAAAAAAATGGCAGAAAGTAGTGTCAACAGTAATACATCCACTTGCCCCACACAGAGGCAGTTTAGCATCCAGGATCTGGAGCCAGACCACCTGAGTTCCAATCCTCTTCTGCTGCTTCCTAGCAAATCCATGAACTTCCCTGTGACTTGTTTTCCCCATTTGTAAAATGAGATGAGAAGACACTGACCTCATAGGGCATTTGCAGATTCGTGGATTTATATACAATAGCTAGAATCACATCTGGCACATAATAGGTGCTTGTCCAAGTGTGAGTTCTAGGGCTTATTTTTTCATTAAGCATTTGGAAAGTACCTACTGTGAGTACAAGGGGAAGTGGTAATCAAACTGGGAAGATTAAAATTAAAAAAAAGAAAAAAAAAGAAACATGAAACCATCAGCCAGGACAAATCTTTTAGGTCTTTTAACAGGATTTGTCAGAAAGAAGTTGTTACAGGAGCAAGCTGCGAGGAAGGCTCAGAGCAGCCTGGGCTGATGGTGGAGAATGCTGGGGACGCCGGGGGAACACAGGGATGCATGTGGCCTCCCAAGAGTGAACAGAAATGTAAACAGAGGTGAAGCCGAGAGCACAGGGGTCACGAGATGCTCATCCACTCATCACTCAGCATGCACCTGCTGGGCGTCAGGCACTGTTCAAAGCATGCAGATGCACTGGAGAATAAACAGTTTAATCTCGCTCTTTTGGAGCTCACATTCTCATAGAAGAAGCAGATAAATAATGAACCCATTCTGAGAAAACTCCACTCCATGGAAGGTGGTAAGTGCTGTGAAAATTGTTCAGAAGTAGAACTGGATCAAGGGTGTCAGGAGGTTTTTGAGCAGGAAAAAATAAGCGGGAAAGTGTAAAAGCAAAGCTCCAGGAAGGGCTGGTGAGATAGCTCAGCGGCATAAGCGCCTGCCTGGCAAGCGCGAGGTCCTGAGTTTGACCCCAAGTACCCACAAAAAAAAAAAAAAAAAAAAAAAAAAAAGAAAGAAAGAAAGAGAAAAGGAAAGGAAAGGAAAGAACTTATGGGTAAGAGTAGAACCGTCAATTCCCCCAGAGGTGGAATTTGCCTCCACAAAAAGATACAAAGCAAGGCCACTCGGAGAGACATGGGGGGGGGTGGCCACAGCCAGCTCCCTGCCTTGGCCTGTGGCACCTCTGGCTCCAACAGGAGCATGCATGTCCTTTCCCACCAAAACCATGTCTCAAAAGAACAAAAACAAAATAAAATAAAGATATCCAAACTTAAAAAAAATAGAGCAGACCAAAGCAGCCTATCATGATTGACACTACAGGACAATCCATCCAACAAATTGTACAGGGTGGGGAGCAGCTGAAGCTAGAAATTGATCCCATGGTGCGGCTCCTGCTCCACCTCCCCTGGGCGGCAGGCAAGAGGGGCCAGCCAGAAAACAAAGAGCAACAAAGAAGCAAGGAAGAGGTGGAGGTGGGCTAGGTAAACAAGCCGTTCCAGCCCAGAGAACATTTAGTCCCAAAGCAATCCAAGCAATGGGTTACTAGGAAAAGGGGTGTCACATGACACCAACTTGCTAAATGTATAAATAAATGCACTGCTTTGGTTGAGCAGTTCCTTTCCTCTCATCTGGAGAGGGTTCCACCTGACCTCAGCTCTGGTCTCTTCTCTTTATTTCTCCATCTTCTCGCCGTCCTTCCCCCCGGGAACTTTGAGAGCTGAGCGGGATGCGGCAGTACAGACTGGACAGGTGGACGGTAGAGACAGGAGGGAAAGTAGAGAGCTGTTTGGGTGGAGGATGAGTTTCCAGGGCCTGGTCCCTTTTATGGGTGGGGGTATGAGCAATGAAAGAGGGAGAAATGATGCTGAGCTGAATCAGAAGACCTGAGGTCTAACCTTTGGCACTAAATCTCTATACCTCTATACTCTCTTGCTTTAGACTTCGTTCCTCATCTTTAAATGGAACAGCAGTCTATGGTGCCTCTTAGCGACAATACAAGAGAAACTAGGGAAGAAGCATTGTATTCGCTCAGCAGGTATGAGGGTAGGGGAAGGAGGAGTGCGGGTGATGGGAGGCTTCGGAGGCTGGGAGGGCTATGGAGGAGGCCCTCAGAGAGGATGATCTCTGATCCTAATGTTTATTTTTATAACCATGTGAATTTTCTATTGCTCGTGTAACAAATCACCACAAATTTAGTGGCTTAAAATAATGCCAGATGTTTATTTTACAGTTCCAGAGGTCAGAAGTCTAGAACAAGTTAGCAAAGCTGCAGCTGTTCCTCACAACAGCTCTGAGGGACAATTCATTTCTTCCCCTTTTCCACCTTGCAGGAGTGGTCCACATCACTCAGCCTCTGCTTCCATCTCATACTCACCTCTCTTCTCAAAGAATCTTTGTGATTACCCTGTGATCATCAGAGTCTGAGGAGGTCCCCAAAGCACAAATGGGGAACTTCGACTCACCCCATCCACCAGGCAGGTTGCAGGTTCGCTGACTTCCATCGCAGAAAAAGAATATTCAGGATGCATCAGTAAGAGGCATAAAGAGGAATACTAGCCAGAATTCAAAAAAATAGAGTACAAGCCCTCAAGAAAGAGGCGTGCTACAGTCAGGACTTAGGGATTTTTGGGGAGTGGAAATCTGTGGAATTTGTGGATCTATAGAAAGGTTGGGCTTTGTTTATAGGAGAAATGCCAAGGCCTACCCACAGGTAGAAAGACAATAGCCTACTTGGAGAAAGGTGGGGCCCAATCTATTATACTTTTCAAGGTCAGGTTTCTGCCCTTTACCTTAGCAACTAAATTATGAAAAGTTTCTTTAAGAGATTTGGGGTGTGATGGGCCTGGAAAACAAGTACACTATAAATAAGCCTAGAAAGTAAAGATATGGATAACCTTGGGTAACTGATTTGTCCTGAAGTTGCAGTTTTCTTAAAGGTATCATTTTTTTTTTCATTTTTTTTTTATTTTAAAGAAAAGAAAAAACAAAACAAATCAAAAAAGAACAAATTTTCAAAATAACATAATAGGAGGGTAACAATGGTTAATGCATTACGTATTATTATCTTTAAGTTAGTTATTCAGGATACCAGATATTAGCATTCAATTGTCCAAACATTATTGGCACAAACCTTACTCTTCAATGAACTAAGTAAAATTAGTAGTGTATCTATCTTAACCATCTTATATATAAATACAATTTTTTTTCCTTTCCCTTCTTTCTTTTCCCTATTCCCCCATCCCAGTCTCTCTTTCCTTTTGACCAGTTTCTTTTTTATTCACCATGTCTATTGTACATTTTGGATCTTATTTACTCTTTCAGTTTCTCATACTAGAGAGACAATACAATGCTTACACATATGCGTCCGGTTTATTTCACTTATGAGTATTTTCTCGAGTTGCATCCATTTACCTATAAAAGTCTCCAATTTATCCTTCTTTATGGCTGAAAAGTACTCCATTGTATAAAAATACCACATCTTTCTTATCCATTCCTCAGTTGATGGGCATTTGAGTTGTTTCCAAGATCTGGCTATTACAAATTGTGTTGCTATAAACATGGGTGCACATATATCGCTGTGGTACGATGTTTTTAACTCTTCTGGGAAAATACCCAGAAGGGGAATAGCTGGGTCAAATGGGACCTCCAACCCTAGTTTTTTGAGGAATCTCCACACTGATTTCCACAGTGGCTGTACCAGTCGACACTCCCACCAACAGTGAAGAAGGGTTCCTTTTTCCCCACAGCCCCTCCAGCATTTTTTATTAGTTGATTTCTTAAAGGTATCATTTAAAAGTTATGATTCTCCTTGTCTCCTTTCTACCTTTATTTTTTCTATCCTACCTCATCCCATCTCAGGATCCTTTACTTTAATCCCATCTACAGCATCCTCTATGTCATGTAAAGTGGCATATACACACATTCTGGGGGTGGGGGGATAGCTGAATGGGTATCAAGACTTGAATTTGCAGAGAGGGGAGCTCACAAAGAAAACATGGGAGGAGCTGCAGGGCTCAAGGCAAGAGCTGAGAAGGAAGCAGAGGGTGACATATGTCCTTGCAGTTATTCCACAATAATTATGTTTATCGAGGGCCTATTGTGGGCCAGCCAGGGACAGGAGATTCAGAGAATAGAAATTAAACAAAGCAAGTGTACTTTGGAGGAGCTCACCATCGAACTGTGTCCATATACAGGAAGCTGATGGAGGCCAATGAGTCACACACAAGACACTCAGATGAGGTTACCCAGGGAGTAACTCAGGGAAGAAGACACTGGGGTGCTCACAGAGGCCTCATGAGGCAGTGGCACTGGGGTTTAGTAAGAGGAGCAGCTAAGAAGATTCTGGAAGTGAAGATTAACCAAGATGGCCACTGCTATGGTGGCTGAGAATGCCTTGGTGGTCTGTAGACTGGGGGTCCAGCCTGTTTCCCACAGTGGAGAAAAAGCCATCCCAGGAAGATTGGGTGTGATTAATCTCTAGCCTGCCTGGTCCACCAGTGTTTGAATATCATCACCAGGGGGCGCACAAAAACCAAAGTGGACCCTGGGATTTTGGCAGAAACTGGACCCCACCCTAGAGGGGATGTGGGGGCTGTTTTCTCCATCCAGTTCCACAAAGTCTGGAAGGCCTGGCTGCCTCCATGTGATCTCTGACTCAGGGCTTACCCAGATTTTCCTTTTCCAGTTAAACCAAATCATATTTCTTTCCATTTCCCCTTTCCTGGTTGCCTGTAGCAAACAAACTTTGGCCCAGAGCCTTATTGCACCATCCTGCTATTGCTAGAATGGAGGAGACATTTGCGTGTTTTTATTAACATGCTCATTGCGCAGGTGAGGTGGCTGAGGTTAGCGGTGACCTGTGCAATCTAAAGCAAAAGTGGAACCAAAACTGGAACTCAGATCTCCACACTGAATCTCAAGATAAAGATCCCTGAATATACGCAATATCATTCTGAACTGTAGGCTCTCCATCGTCCCTTGGGGGCAAATAATGCTTGTCATAGTAACGATGAGCAACATGCCCTGAGTTCTTCTGTGAAATACCCTCTTCAGGACTCAGTTACTCTGAGAAGTAGTTTCCAGACTGACCTGGAATATTCGCTGAGCTCCTCCCACCAGTGCTGAGTGCAGGGGTGGGAGTTACAGAAAGCCTTTCTCCTTAGACCTGTTCTCCCAAGACAGTGGACTCTGGAGGAAGCAGCACAATGAGACCAGGCTTCGAACACTGAGGTAAAACCATCGTCATGATCAAGGCACTGCTTGCATTCCTCTGCTAGGTCCTGCATGGCATTGGGCTCAAGGCAGGCCCTGCCTCTCCATCCTCCTCCTCCTTTCTCTTCCCACATCACCCCCCACCTGTAGTTTCCTGACACAGCCACCAGCCTGTGGCTTCAGGCTGCTGTACCTTCTGCACACAGTTGTTTGTGCCTGGGATTTTCTCCTCAACCTATCCACTGACCTCATCTCCCAAAGGCAGCTGCTACAGTGTCCCCCACACTGGGAGACCTCGGGCTGGCTGATTTGAGGACAGGCCCTGAACTCCTACTTGTTCGCAGACTGCATCTCCACTTGAGCAAAGACTGCAAGGCTGTACCTTGCTGTCTGTTCCTGGGTCCCTCAGTTCTACCTGTGACCTTCCAAAGATAGAGGTGGTTTCATCTCCTCCCTCACCCTCCACATTCAACACCCTGCGTGACACATAGCAAGCTCTCACCAAACGTCTCGAGGAACGAATGAATGCAGCCCTCCAATCTGGCTTCTGCTGCTGACTTCTCCTCCCTCCCGTTCTCACCTTGTCCCCTTTATACCCCAATGTACCCCCTCCCCTGAACTATCCCACAGCCTCCTAAAGGTCTCCACCCTGTTCTCAGCTCACCTGCTCCAGCACATTACCCAATCTCACCTCCCCAACTTCAGCATCTCAGTCTTCCCTCCGACTCCCCAAAGCTCTGAGGACCGGAAATAAGGGTCCTTGTCCTGCAGGAGCTCACTGCCTGCTCCTCCTGCCCCTCCCCCCCCGCAAATTCGTACCTAAAATCCAAGGAGCGACCCATCTAAAACACTTTAAGCCATTCCCCAGCGCTAACCCTTCGGCGGCCCCTCCCACTTCCGGACTGTAGTCGCTCAACGTCCAGGTGCTCAGAGCTGGTTCCCACCTCCCCACACACTCCCTCCAAGCACCTGAGAGCCCGAGCTGCAGCCTGTGCCCAGGATGTCCTCTGATGGCAACGTCCCCTATGGGGTAGTTGGGTGGGGTGGTTGGTTCAACTTAGGTCTCCTGTGAGCTCCGTCAGTCCCCAGCGAGTCTCCAGAACCCCACACTACCTCATCCGACGGTCTGGACGCCTACCTCCCTTCCCAGGAGACCTCTGAGCTCCTGCGAGAGCCAATCCAGGATCTAATCCATTACCTTCCGCTCTTGTCCCCAATGAAATAAAGTAGATATGCAAAAATAAATGTTTTTGAACGAATCAATGAGACAATTCTAATGATAATAAGTCGCTTAATAAGAGCTACAATGCGCTAACTGGCTATTTCTGCCACGCAAAATTTGGCTGTTTCTTGATCTTTCCTGTTTTTGTAACGGGCATGTTTTGCTTTCGTAATAATAACGCTAAAGGAAACTTCATTTGCGAAAAAAAAAAATGCAGAGGGGTTAAAAGTACTCTCCACACCCAGGCGTGAGAATCAGGAAGGTATTTGAAGAGCCACAGGACTCTGCCCACAGAGAGGCAGGGCCAGCCCGGCAGGGGCGGGCACCATCTGCGGCGCTGCCCAGGTAAGGGAGCGGGGGTGGGGCCCGGTCGGCCGAAAGCCCCATGAGAAAGTTTCCTGCCCTCGGTCTTCAGTGCACGACGAGGAACTTCGACTTAGGTCCTCACAGAATGTAGGGAGCTCCAGAAAGTTTCCGAGCAGAAGAGAACCGTTCGGCGCTCGGCAGGCACCTGGAGCACGGCAGAGCGCACAAGCGCGGCTACCAACCCTCTCTCCCCTCCCGGGCCTCGGAACCGCTTCAGGGCGGCCCAGACCTTGGCCATAGAACTACCAGGTGATCGGTATCTAATAACGACTTCCAGGAGTTCCGATGGCTTCACCTGCCCTGCCAGCTCCTAATTCCTCCTCCTCCGCACCCTGTGCCAAACACGCCCAGCCCGCGAAGGTCTGCAGGGAGGCGCCTGCGACAGAAACCAGGCTAGGCAGCTTCCCTGCAGGTGGAGGTCAAGGCAAGAGCCCACGCGCTGCCAGCCGACCGGGGGAAAGGTCCTGGGGCCTCCACAACCCGGGCAGGGGCTCCCCAAGTCCAGGGCCGGGACAGGGTGCGAAGAATCCACCCAGGGAACCGGAAGGGTGGGGCCTCCCGACGACCCCTTGGTGACAGTGGCGGCCTGGAAAGCCCCCAGGAAGGCTGGGAGGAAAACATGAGGCGCGAAGAAGACAGCGGGGTGGGGGGCTCGGGACGTCGCCGCGGGTGGGGCACCAAGGCCAAGAAGGCTCTCACGGCCGGAGCCGGACACGTGGGCGGGGCAGGTGGGCGGGAGGCGGGGTCGCGGGGGCGGATTCCACGCACATGCGCAGCGCGCCGGCCCGCGCCGTAAGGAGTGGCAGTTTTTAAAAGTGCAGACCCAGGTCAGCCCGCAGCCGCCAGCCCCTCCGTCCCGGGCGACGGGTCCGTTCTGTCCCCGCTGCGCACTCCCCCGGTCGCACCCCAGTCCGGCCCTAGGCCCGTCCAGCCCGCACCATGCCGGTCAAAGGAGGTTCCAAGTGCATCAAATACCTGCTCTTCGGGTTTAACTTCATCTTCTGGGTGAGTGAGCGCCACCGCCCCACGATCTTTTCCGGGACTTCCTGCGCCCGACCCCGTGCCCGCACCCAGGACCCGAGCTAGGGCGTCTCGGCCGCCAGCGGGATGGACACGCGCGGTTCGGGCGCGCTCGTGGGGGGCTCTTGCGAAGCCGAGGGAACCAGGCGCGCACACCGATTCGGCCCTCCTCCTTCCTTCAACAAAAGCCACTCTCTGGCCCTCTCCGAGTGTAAAAGGGGAAGGCGACGGGGGAAAGCGGGGCACCCCTGGCCTGGGAAGCCAAGGCCCTGGTCAGGGAGGACTGGAGCGGGCAGTGTGGTTGGTGAGCCGAGCGGGGTCCCGCGGGTGGGGCTCGGGGTCCGGTCCCCTCTCCACTTGGACGGACTCGCAGCCCCTTTTCACGGGCTCAGGACTTGGGTTCTGAGCCGCCCGGGGAGCGACACGCTCCCTCCCTACTCGAAAGACTAGCTTATCCTGATTTTTTTTTTTTTTCCAAGGGCGATAAGCATCTAGGCTTTAGAGAACTCTGCGAGAGTTAGGAGAGGAGGGGTTAGATGTCTATGGACACCTGGTGGGATAAATCTGAGTTTCCGGAAAGACCAGGTGCCTGTGCGGTGGAGGCTCAGCCTCGCCCCCTCCCTGCCAGCCCATCTAGCGGCCAGGCGGGGCGGCACGGATTGGCCTTCACCTGGAAGGGACCCTGGGGATACACTTGGCCTCTATGAAGCTGGGAGAAGCAACAGCCCGGCAGTGTCCACTTCAAACCTTCTTCCCTCACCTGGAACTTCGGGGCCACCTAGAGACAGGAGTCTTCTGCAAGCAGGAAAGGTTTTGGCAACGCCAAACCCCTGTGCCACCTCAAGAGAGGTGGCCCAGAAAGCAGTGAGGTCCACAAAGGCTTGAAACCAAAACGCTTATTCGCCCGGAGCTGGTCGTTGGGGTCCCTATAATCCTCCAGGCAAATCTAAGGTTTAATTCTCGCTCCAGAACTGAAGGGGAAGGGTAGGGGACAGTTTTGCATCGTGTACAGACTGACCTGCCCTTCCAGGAGCACCACACCCAACGCACTCTTGACAGGGTTGTGCCGTGTGCCCTGCCCAGTCTTTGATCTGCTGTAGGGAGACCCTGCCCAGGGTGGGCACCCCTGTGGTGTTCCCTGCAGCCAGACTGCTGCCAGTCTTGGCTTCCTACACTCAGCGATTCCTGGGCACCACAAAAGAATGTCTGAAGGCGGCTCCTGCCTTGACTGGCCCCACCCCATTGCACTCTTCTCCTCACCTTCCCTGGCAGCCTTCCCTACCAAGTGTGTTGCTTAGTCCGCTGTCTGCCTAGACTACACCAAGAGCTAGAGCTAGGAGGACCCATGGACTGCCACAGTGTGCTTGTGTACCCCCATCTGCCCCCGTGTCCTGTGCAGCAGGCTGAGGGGAGACCCCCGCAGCCACCCCATGTCCATTCAGTCTGTTGCCTGCTGGCTTGCAATCTGTCAGTGCTGTCCCCAGCCTGCCATGCCGCTCATCAGTGCCCCCCTGCCTGGGCTCAGTGCTGCTGGGTAGCTAGTTGGTTATGCCGCCTGAAACAGAAATGGCTTCCTCCAGAAGCGTTTGGATTTAGAGGGGGTAGTGACTTTGGAAGTTGTGCCCTCTTGGTTTCTTGTGAGGAAGCAGAGAACCAGAGAGAGGGGTGGCTTACCCTGGATCGTGAGGCTAAGCTGGTTCTGTAATTCCTGAGTCGATTACTGTCCTGTCCTCTTCTGTCTCCATTACAGGAAGGGAGGTGACCAGTTTGAGACAGAGCCCTCGTCCCCTAGGAGATTGATAGAGCAGTATTATGATCTACTTGTACTGTGTTTTTTGCAGTGTGCAGAGGCCCCCTCCCCAATTCCCATGATAAGAGCCAGAACAGGAAATATTATGTCTGTTATACAGACTTATCACAAGTCTGGTCCATAAGAGGTTAAATGACTTATCAGGGTCGTGTGGCAGACTAGTATTAGACATAAATTACTTTACCCAGCAGGGTTTCGTGGCTGGGTGGGAATAGAAAGGTGGCATGAAACAAAACAAAAAAAAAAAAAAAAATTTTTTTTTTTTTTTTTTGAAGGTTTTACTGTGTATTCCAGGTTGGCCTTGAACTCACTAGGTAGCCCAGACTGGGCTAGAATTTTCAGCCATCCTCCTGCCTCAGCCTCCCCAGTGCGGGGATTACAGACATACACCACCAAGCATATGACCTAAGGAAATTGCTGGGATTATTATGATGGCGTCACATCTTTCTCCCTTGAGACTCCCGTCAGCAGTTTATGAACTTGGAGCTTGGAACCTGATGTGACCCTTGAAAAGAAGAGGTTGGGAGGCAGGGACCCGCACCTGTGGGGGGTGCAAGAGCCAGGAGAAGAGACAAACCAGTCCCAGGGGCAGGGGTGTGGCCGGGGGACTGGGCCTCTTCCCTGGCCCTTCTCTCATTTGTCTCCATGACGGCCGGGCCTGTGCACCCTACCCTTCCCACACGGGGCGTCCAGTGCCCACAGCCAAACCAGCAATTAGTCTGTTTTTCTAGCATCCCCAGAGCAGAACGACTCAGCTCTATTTTGGTTTGTTTCTGCATTCCCTTGAGCTCTGCCTGCCTCTCCCCCGCCCCCAAATAAAAAGGTTGAGAGGGAAAACATGTTACTGGTGTCAGTGACAGATACGAGTATTATGTGCTATAAAGTGGGAAGCCGGGCATAGGCCAGGCTGGGACTCTGCCTGGCCAATTCTGCCCCCCATATCCTAAACCTGCTGGCTGTTTTGAGGGAGCGGGTTCCCACCCACACGGCCCTCTGCTCGTGTCTCTCACTCTTCACACTCTCGCACTCACAGGTGGAAATGGAGGGTCTCTTTGCCAAGAAATGGTGTCAAGTGGGCCTAACGGGCTGCTTGGAAACACAGACAGAGACCTGAATTGGGAATTCGGGGGCCTGGTTGCGCATCCAACTCTGTCCTCAGCTCACTGAGAAATTTTGGGCAGGTCACTTTTCTGCCTCAGACCTCAGTTTCTCCACCTATAAGCAAATGGACTCAAAAGTTCCCTTTAAGCTCAGTCTACAACACTAACCTCACCCCAGCACCTAAGCAATAGGACTTTCCCCACACAGCCCAAAACGGAATCAGGAAGGGGAAAGTGTGGCAGGTACCTGGGCTTGTTCGCAGCTCTTAGCTGTTTTTGACCTTTACCCTGGAGCAAGAGCCTAGTTCTAAAGTCTCTTTCCTGTTCTCTCTTCATCCTGGGTGGGCTTTCCATTGGGGGTCCTCTCTTCATTGCCTTTATGCCTTAGCCATTTGTCTGGTAGAGTCTAATGGCCAAAGCACCAGCTCTGGATAGAGTCCCCATCCCTGAGGGGTCACAGGGAGAAACTTCAGGGACACATGTCGGGCAGTAGCATAGCAGTAGAAGTGAGTTCGGAGTCCACCAGCAACGTTGTTACTCGCTAGTAGAAAGTGGTTTGGACCATGGGGAGGGTAGAAGCAATTCCCTGAGAAGTGTGGATGTTTAAACCACAGAGGTAGCTAGGAGCACGCTTCCAGTCCATATAGCCTCCCTTTCCCACCTCTTCCTGCACTGGGGCCAATTTCCCTCCCTAGAGCAAAACACAACTCCATTTCACGTGTCACTACATGTTTGACTGTGGAGCTGGGGGTGGGAGCACTTTGGAAGAGAAAGCCACATGGCAGAGAACCTGAGACATCAGGATTCAGGGTCTGGACAGGACATGGACAAGTGGGGTGGCGGTGGCAGTATCAAGGCCCTTCTCCCCCCCAGCCCACTGGCTGCCTCCCCCAGAAGCTGTTTGACTTAAAAGCTGGGTTGAGCAAGTAGCTGGGCTTTTGCATGAACCACCTTCCCACACCTGTGCTCGCCTGGGTGCTGAGCTCTTGAGGGAAGTGGCTGTTTGTGCTGGACCTGGCAGGTGTGGGCAGAGGTGAGCTGAGGCCAGCACAGCTGAGAAAAATAGGACTTCTCTGCTGGCCACATCTTTGGTTTCTCTGCACTTCTGTGATGGTTGCCAGCAACAGAGATCTGGGCTCCTGATCATCAGTGGCGGTGACAACATGGACTCCTGTGTGCGCGCGCGTTCACACACACACACACACTCTTGAACTCTCTACTCTGTTTTCAAAGTGGCCCACAGCACCTTCTAGACCTTGCTTTCTGAGGCTCAGGGGAAGCAGCTACTGGTTCAGACCGAGTTTGGAGGAGCCAGAAAGCTTGCTTCCCTAAACACTCTGTGGCTTCCGGACATTCTCTCTTGTTCCTTCTTTCCTCTGGGACTGTTGGATGTGACCCTTCCCTCTTGCACACAGAGTCCTGTCCCAAGTTTGTTCTGTTTGCTTTCCTGTTTCAGTCCAGTTTTATAAAGAGGTGTGGCTTCTGGGATCACTTGCAAGTTTGGAACTTAATAATGCCTTGGATTTTCTTCTAGAGAGCATTAACTTGATAGGGTTTGCCTGGGCATGTCAGGCAGTGAGCTGGGCCCCGAGGTCACAGGTTTGCGAGGCTCTGCCACCCCAGTGTCGCCTGTGGCGCATGCTGTAGGTGGACCTGAGTGGAGTTGGTTCTGGAAGAGCCCAGAACTTGGAAGGCTGTATATTCCATGCTGCAGTGCTCCTTGCCCCAGTTTGGGTCACCGAGACTTTCTTTGGACCTACCCTAGGTTTTTCTTTTCTCAAAGCCTTCCAGAAATGTCCTCACCTAACATGCAGAACAGCGAAACATCCAGAACAGCGACTTCATTGTTAACACTACCCAAGCCGGGGACTACCAGGAGAGATCGTTTGCAACTGAGAAAATTCCAGCGACAAAAAGGGCTAATTGTAAAACATTTTGTAAATTTATGTTTTAGACTGCAGAACCCTTTCCTGCTTCATCCCATGGAAAAAGTCAGGCTGGTCCAGGGACATTTCCATTTTCCATCAAGTGATGGCACGCAGCTGTGGAAAGCAACGTATCCTGTCCCCAGATGAGATAATTCTATAATAGTTACATCCATCCAGTAATTTCCTCCCCCCCAACACACAACAAAAACCACTTAGTTGTGAATAGTTTTTAAGTGCTGTGTGCTGTCATTGTAGATTTCCTTAACCTTTTTAGGGAATTCTGTGAAATCAATGGGACCTGCCTCCAGAAAAATGTTATACCTTTTCTTTTTTTTTTTTTTTTTTTTTTTTTTTTTTTTTTTTTTTTTTTTTTTCCCCCTTAGTTCCTGGAGTTCCATGGGCTTTCTCCATATTGGTTTTTCTCCCTCAGTTTCCTGGCAACCCCTGCTGTGTCCAGAATCCCACTTTCCGTCCTAAGAAACAGGTTGCCTCATTACTGTCTGGGGCGAGGGAGACAATGGGGACTTTGGGAAAGGCTTTCCAAGCCCTAGAAGCCCTAAATTCCCGTAATTTGCAAGCGCTGCCTAGACTGGAACCTGGCCTCCCCACCCATCCCCACTGAATGGAGGCTTAATCATTGCCCAAGGAGTGGCTTTGATTCTCGCTTAATTTAATGAGTCTTCTGTTTCTAGTCCCTACAAAGAATCCAGCTTTATGAGCTTCTGGCCAAGTTTTGCTTGTTGGGTTAGGTTTTCCTTAGATCAGTGACTTGTCTCTGTTCAGAAAGAGCAGAGCTCTCTCTCTTCTCCTTCCCACCAGATGGAGCCTGGAAGGTTCAACCTGGCCTTCTCCTTCCTCCTCTTTCCTCTGAGGACTCTGGGAAAGGGGAAAGTCTCGTGGGATCTGACTAGGGATCCAGACTCCTGAGGAGATGACAAGGACTGGTTAAGTGACAGGGACAGACAGTCTCACTCGGAGAGTGGCCCAGGTTCATGGGATTCCAAAGAAGATCCCTCTGGCTGAGGTGTAGCTCAGTGGTAGAGCGCTTGCCTAGCATGCGCAGGCCCTGGGTTCCATCCCCAGTGCTGCAGAAAGAGAAAGAAAAGCTCTCTGGGTGGAGAGGTTTGGGGGCTATTGTTGACTGAGAAAAGGAAATCAGAGACCTGGACACTGAGTCACTCTTATTCAATCCTGTTGCCATGCAGTGTGTCAGGGAGCAGACTCTGCTGTTAGGACAGTGATTGGCCCTTCCCAGTCTACCCTGTGCACAGCCAGGGTTCCAGGGAATGCTTCAGACCTGGCGCCACCACTCCTGCCAAGCTTCTGCATCCAAACTGAGCGTGTGAGCATCAGGAGGCCGTCCTACCTTATACCCCGGTCTCCCCAGCGTGCGAACATCCGGCTGGAGAAGCAGCGCGATTCTGTGTGGCTCCCTTAAGCAGGTCCTTGACTTGGGGGTTAAAAATATCGTGAAGTATGTTAGATTGTTTTATTAAATCCAAAACAGATTTCTGTAGCGTTCTAGTTTCCATTTCTCTTCCACCTGCATGGATTGCCTCTATAGCATGGTAAATGATAATATGGGTTTAACGCTCTTGGGCACCTACCAGTGCGGCCCACTTCTAGGGAGTAATGTGCACCCAGAGACCCCAGCCCGCCCAGAGGTATGTTGGCACCTTCCTCCTTGTGACAGTTTTCACTGAGCTGGGGACACTCTTTCCACACTTTGTTTTCCTGTCCTCCAAAGTGTGGCTCTTGCTCCAGAGCTGAGCAGCCTGGTAAAGTCCCTTAGAGACCCAGAAAACACCTTGCAAGTGGAAATTAGATTCTCTTCCAGCGCCAGGGAGAACCTTTAGTCCTTCATAACAGGAAGCTGGCATTCTTCACATGCTCTGGGCAGGTCTCAGGAGCTGTGTCCAGGGCTGTCACACCAGCCTGTGTGTCGCCATGTTGTGCCCTTTGCTGGCAGGATGGTGCTGTGGGGGAATGGCCGAGGTCTGGGTCCCTCTCTGGGGCTGTTCCTAGAGGGGATGAGAGAACACTGGCCCCTGGTGGGCTGCTTCATGTCTGTGGCCAATGGGCAGCTGCAGCAGTAGCAAAGCCAGGATGAGAAGGAAAATGGGCCAAGTTGCTTTGCAGGATCTGCTTTTCGCAGAGGCCTGCTCTGGTCATTGGAGAAGAGTGTGGAGGAAGTGCTCAACCCCGAGGCAGGGAGAGAGGCACTGGCCCTTTCTTAGGGTCTGCCCATTGGCCGGGGGCACCTCGAACCACAAGGATGGTACGGGTGCCCTCCTTCCCTCACACATGGCACTCTTGAGGCCAGTAGGGATAGAAGATGCCATTTTGAAATGGGATCAGATGTGGTTAGGGAGGAAAAGGAAAAGGAAAAATTCTGGCTTGGGAATTTAAAAAAAGATATCAAAAAGACCAACAGTTCCAGGGTTGGTTTAACATGATTGAGAATTTGGGTTCACAGTCAGAGAGGTCTGAGTTCAAGTTCAACTCTGCTATTTATTTGAAGTATGGTCCCAGCAAACAACTTCACTTCTGACCCCCCTCCATTTTCTCATCTAAAAAAATGGAAGATAATATATGACCTACTCAGTGCCCTATTATGAAAATGAAATAGTTCAGGTGAAAAGCTTAGAGTGGGGTGTGGACATAGATTTTTGACAACCTGCTGTCTGATAATTAAAGAGACCTGGAATGAAGGTGGGGATGGTGGCAGAGGGCCAGGGCAGGTGGTAGGTGAGACCTTACCCCTCTTACTGGCCTGGGGCTCAGAAAGCCCTGTGATGGGGGAGGAGGGCATTGGGCTGCATGGTGCTGGGAGGGCCTTCTGCCAACACTGCCAGTCCACATATCATAGGCATTGCTTGAAAGCTGTGAGGGCCGGTGAGATAGCTCAGCGGCATAAGCGCCTGCCTGGCAAGCGCGAGGTCCTGAGTTCGACTCCCGGAACCCACATACGAAAAAGGGCTGGTGATATCGCTCAGCAGCACGGGTGCCTGCTGGCACGCGAGGTCCTAAGGTCGACCCCTGGTACCCACAAAAAAAAAAAAACAAGGGGCATCTCTCACTTCCAGGGCTGTGCAGCACTTGGTAACTGGTTCCACTGAATGAGAGCTGGCTAGTCCACGTGGCAAGGTGTGTAAGCGAGAGTGTGTGTGTCTGATCACCAGGCATCTCAGCGAGGCGCGCCTGATGGAAAACAAATGTGTGGTGTTCTGGAACTTAAAGCAAAACATCTCCAAACAATCCCCCACATCAGATGATTTTGGTTAAGATCAGAATGCCTACTTTCAGTGAAAAGGCATTTATTTATGGGCTGGCCAGTGTGCTGTGCATCTGGCAAGCAGGCAGTGGAAACTTGAAATGAGGTTTCTTGTTTAGAAAGAGGTTACCTTGGGCCTCACATCCAAGCCAGGACTCTACTACCACGCTCCACCTCCAACCCAAGGGTTCTGGTTCATAAATGGTGCTGGCTTTGTCTTTGCAAGGGAGGATTTCTCAACCCTTGACCTTGTTCAGACCAGGCACCTGCCTCCTCTCCGTAAAGATATGCTGAGGAGAAGCTCTGGAGGCCCTAAATCCCCCGCCACACCCTGGAGAGGAGACCAGGCCACCCCTCTTCTACCAGGGATGAGACGGCATTTGAGTAACAAATCTCTGCAAGGCCCATGCTGTGCATGTGACAGGGAGAGACCCCACATCCGAGTCACTCTATATTTGCTGTGTAACCGTGGGCAAGTCACTTACCCTCTCTGTGCCAGTTTCTTCATCTGTGTGATAATCAAGGCCACTTCTCGGGATATGAGGCAGCCCACAGAGTATGAAAAGCGGCAGCCAGATCTTACTAAAACTGCCCTCGCAGTGGTCTCCTCTCCCAGGGAAACTTCTAGTGCCCTTTGTTCCCGAGGCCAAGATCAGAACATATAACCACAGTTGCCCCAAAGCCTGGCACAATGACATGTGGCACCACTATGCAACTCAGACTCCCTTCGCCCAACCACCAGGAGTCTCCAAGGATGTCATTACCATCTCCAGAAGGAAAGGCCACAGGGTCAGCTTGCAGGCTAAGCAGGCACTGGCAGAGCAGCTAAGCCCAGAGAATCAGAGAAATAGCACTGTCTTCAGCTTCTTATATTCATTTTTATAGTGTATGGGGGGGTGGTTACTACACTGGGTACTGAACCCAGGCCCTCACACATGCTAGGCAAGTGCTTTACTACTGAGCTACATCTCCAGCTCTTTTTATTTGACTTTGAGACAGGGTCTCACTAAATTGTCCTGACTGGCCTCAAATTTGCAGTCCTCCTGCTTTAGCTTCCCAAGTAGCTGGGGTTACCAGTGTGCCTCACCCTGCCCAGCCGTTTTTTTTTTTTTTTTTTTAATGTTGAATTATATGGGTGGTGGGATGGGTACTATAACCTCAGAGTTTAAAGCACTAACTAAATGGCACGAGAGACAGAAGCTGCTTCCCCCACAGACCTGGCTTTGTTTATCATGACTCGTTGGGGATTATTTTGTTGTGGGCTCCTCACTGCCCCAATGCTGTAAAAGAGCAAGGTAGAGTACTCTTCATTTCTGACCCAGGGTCATTATTGGGGCAGAAGTGGGGGAGATTTCTGTGGGGAGACACCAAATTAGTGACTTCCCTTCAGCTTTAATTTCTTTATCTGGAAGGTGATTAATGGTGATAAGCAGCTCAGGGTTGCCATGAGGAATAACAGGCTTTCCAGGCCTTCCGTCCAAAGCAGTTGTCAGGCCTGGTTCCTGGGAGAGAGCCACTGTCACCGTGGCTAGGATGATTGCTACCTCTTCTCCTCTGTGTCTTCCTACCTCAGTTCTGTGAAGCCGCATCACCAGGTTGCTCAGAGTTGAAACAGTACCTGCAGTGTCCCTTTCAGACACGAATCTGAGGGTTTACTTTTCTGTCTGCAGAAACCGAGTTCCTGCGGGGAAGGTGGGGAAGGAGAGGTCCCGGCTCTGCATTTTGCTGGCCACACCCCATGAGGACACCCAGTAGGCAGAGGCTTGCTCAGCCTCCTGATCTGTGCTTGGAGTTCATTCACTATCAAAATTGAGGGAAGCAATCTTCGTTTGTAAACCAAGAAGGGTGGCCTGGGCACCTCCCTTTCAGTTCACTCCTTGTACCTCCAAAAAGGGGGCTGATTCCTCTTATCTAGAACTTCGTTGACATGTTGGACACCCAGAGAAACCAGATCCCAGGAGAGGGGCTGAACCAAAGTCACCATTACTTCTGTGTGGACACCAGGTACAGGAAATGACAGCTGACCCTGAAGCGGGCATTTTCCTCCTCAGCAGAGGGCGGGACCAAACCCAACGGATGAGTGAGTGGCCAGCCCCTTCTCCTCCTTCACCTTGGCCCTTGGCAGACTCAAACCTGAACCATCCAGTCAGCAAGCTGGGCAAGGTAAGGGGATCGTTGTCACCAAGTCAGAGCATGAGGTCAGAGCATTTTGCCAAATTCAACATGTCCAGGCCGCCTTCCTCCCTGGGGGTTTCTGTTCTCACCTAGGCAGTGAGGACGCAGAGAGTGTGGGCACCTGGGCAAGAGCGTAGCTGTGAGTCATCTGCGCAGACCTGCTTGCTGTTTGAGCCCTGCCTCTTACGAGCTGTCTTTGTGAGTGAGTTGCTTAACACCTCTGTGATCCTGAATCATCTATAGAATGAGGGTGATGAGAAGATAACAATCAGATACGATATGTGTGGCACATGGGTCCTCACAAATAGTCACTGTTATCACTACCAAATCACTTTTATGGCCATTATTTATTTCCTATCACACTTCTGGAGGAGATACTTATAGACGGAAAAATCTGCCAGAAGTTGAGTCAGCACTGAAGCTGGGTGACCTACAACCTGACCACCAGCCTCTGCATGGTGTTTGTGATACTGGGGATTAAACCCAGTAGCACTGAGCTACGTTGCTAGCTTTATTTTTTATTTTGAGACAGCTTCTCACCAAGTCATTAAGTTACCCAGTCTGGTCCTGCCTCAGCCTCCCAGAGTGCTGGAATTACAAGCATGTGCCACCACACTCATCTGTCTGTATGTTTCCTTGTTTAAAAAGAAATTTATCTTTTCTAATGGCTTGGGCAGTGTGAGGTTAGAGTCCATAATAGCAGCCCAGCCTGCAAAATATGGAGAGGTTTTCCCAAGCTTCACCAGTGCTGACCGCAGAGATAGTGGGAGCCTCTTGTGTGCCCAGAGCCACCAGGGCTCCCATGGGAGCAGGGTGCCCATGAGCTGCATGAACAGCAAACATTTGTGAGCCAAGTGCAGGACCCGACATGAACTCTTTCCTGCGGCTTCTGAGCTCAGTGGGTTCCGTCAGGAGTCACCCAGCCAGTGTCTTTCTTACCTGGCCCTTCCTTCCTGCATCTTTGCTTCTCAATGTCACCATGTGGTGGTCCCCAGGGTGGCCCAGGCACAGTCCTCACAGCCGTGGGGTGCTGGTCAGGGCACTGCAGGCCCCTCCCCAGGTGTGCTAAGAAGGGCAAGGTCCACTCTGCGGCCTCGTGGGCCTCGTCGGCCTTGTCAGCCTGAAGCCGGGAGCATTCCTTTCACAGATAAGGAATTCAGCTGGGGAAGCACACCTCCCTTGCAGGCTTCCTGGCTTCTGCATGGATTAAGTGAAGGCCCAGCACTTTAGATTCCTCAAGCTTGAGTGTGCTTAAACTGCCCTGGGGAGATTTGTTCAAACACAGATGGCCAGGCCGGCACCCACCCTGGAGTGTCCACTTGGTCTAGGATGGGGAGGCCAGTTCACATGTCTGCCGGGCTCCGGGGTGCACACTCTTGAGAACCACTGGCCTGCGCTGCCTTTGAAGATACAGATTTGAGCATTGTCATTTGACAATGGCAGCTCCGTAAAGGCTTAGACAGTTGTCTGGAGAGAAGAGAGGATGGTGGGGCTGGGCCTGCCTGCCAGGCCCTGGGATGATCGAACCTGCTGGGGGGACCTCTGGTCCCTAGGGCTGTGATCACTGGGGCTTTTACCTTGTCTCTGGTAAAGTGTGTTAGTGCCCTTACTGATGCCTTTACATTCTGCCATGAGCTAATAGCATGCTTGTGATCCCTAAAGGCAGCGAACTGTGGCGTTTCTGCTGCTGATTGGAGGGGCGCTGGGTTTGGTAGCTGTTGAACTATGCAGTAAGCCGGGCACTCGGGTGCCTCTGCCTTCTTAGGGCCCACAGCTCCAGCCTCCATTTGCACTGGGGGAGGAGGACACAGGAGAGGGTGGGGAGGCTCCCACTGGGATCCTGTTTGTTCTTGCTAGTGCTGCCTGGCCCAGCCTCCTGCCTGGTGGGCCCCTCCCAGGCTTGGCATTCCCTGTGAGCCAAGTTGTCATGGAGATGGGTGAGGCCCAGAGGCACAGGTCCGGGTTGCCTGACTTGTTTTTAAATGTCAAAGCCTGTGTGGACACAGAGGGACTTATCTCTACTTCTGTGGTTTTCTTAAAATATTTGGGGGCCATATCTTCCCTTGTTTGGTCTGTGACTGACTATACCTATAGTTATCCAAGCCCAAGGCATTGAAAATCAAAACCAAAACCTGGGCAATGTACTGGGAACTAAAGAGAGCGAGTTTACGCAGTCATGGGGGAATACACTTGTAATTGAGGCTATTTGGGAGGCTGAGGCAGGAGGATCCCAAGTTCCTGGCCAGCCTGGGCAACATAGGCAGACCCCGCCTCAAAAGGGCTGGGGACAGGAGGGAGTGGGAGGTGTAGCTCAATGGTAGAGTTGCCTAGTATGGGTAAAGGCCTTAGGTTCCATCCTCAACACCATTAAAAAAGAGTGCCTGTAATCCCAGTACTCTGGGAGGCTAATGCAGGAAGACAGCAAGTTAGAGCCCAGCCCGGGCAACTCAGTGACTTCGCAAGACCTCGTCTCCAAACAAAAATCAATGCCTGAGGATGTAGCTCAGTGCAAAGGCCCTGGGTTCAATTACCAGTACTGCATGAGAGAGAGAACGCACATAAGATTCGTTTCCTGCGCAGCCCTGGAAAAGCCCCTTCCTGTCCCCGCCTCAGCAGAGCTCAATCTGGGACCCCAAGAAGGACAGAGGTCGGGAGTCTGAGCCATCTGGCTCACCTTTCCCTGCCCACTCGGCCTTGTCCGTTCCCCTCTACCAGAAGGCGCTTTGTGGGTGCGAAGTAGGTAAATTTATCCACCTTCCCCCATGGCCAGCACTCACAGAGACTCTCACAGAAAACAGAACCCCAGGGTCCCAGGCTACCTTGAGCCCACCCAGCCGCCTTTTTGGATCATAGGAGGACACACAGAGGATGTCCCCGGAATGCCCGTGAATTACCCGGTGTCCTCTCCTGCCCTTCCCAGGGCTTATTACTATAATTGTTGTTATAGTTTTCAGTGTTTTGTATGCATTGGTTCATTTAATTCTTGCCTTCAACCTAGGCAGAAGGCAGAACAGGTAGGGATTTTTTTTGTGTTTGGGGGAGTGTTTTATGATACCGGGGATTGAACCCAGGGCCTCCTCACACCTGCTCAGCAAGTGCTCTACAGCTGAACTGTATCCCCAGGCCTTTTTTTTTTTTTTTTTCTTTTTTGAGATAGGGTCTCATGAAGTTGCCCAGGCTGGCCTTGAACTTGGGATCCTCCTGCCTCAGCCTTCCCAGTAGCTGGGATTATATTCAGCCACCACTATACTGAGCTTTTCTCTTTAAAACAAATGAGGACTCTAAGGTTCAAAAAAGCTGAGGAAAGTGCTTGGGGCCATTAGAGTTCCTGGTGGCAGTGCCAGAAGTGGAGCCTAGAGTCTACACCCATCTGCCGCACAGTCATTCTCAACACGGGTTCACAGTAGAATCACGTGGGGACGCTCAGGATCTCGGATGACTCTGACTCCCACCTCACACAGAGCAGCCATGCAGGTGACAGGTGGCAGCCCCATGGCCTCCTGCCTCTTGCTCACTACCTTTCTGTTGTGCCACTTGTCCTTCTGAAAATAGCTGTTGCTCTTCCAGAAGGACGATGGGAAGTAGGGAAGACGACCCCTTCTTCCCAAGCCCTGGCCACTCAGCGCTGCCCACCTCTGACCCCTTCCAGTGTAGCAGGTATGGCCACATCCAGTTCACAGCAGCCCTCAGAGAGAAACCACCGTGGAGAGTGATTTCCTGTCTGCTTTCTGGGCTTTTACTTTCTTCTAGTTTTTTGAGTCTGGGTCTCACTATGTAGCCCAGGCTGGCTTTGTAATCCTCCTGTCTCAGCTTTCTGAGTGCCAGGATTATAGGCATGCACCACCATGCCCGACAAACTGCTGTCCGGGCTTTTCAAGACAGCTGGCTAAGAAAAGTGTGATGAGTATTTTGGTCTTTAAAAGGTGGCAGGGGGAGTGACTAATCAGGCCATGTAACAAAGGGGTCTGAGCCAGGACCACCCAGGTTGTTTGCAGGGAGAGGGTTTTGCCCCTGGCGGCAGTGTCCCTCTCCCACACGAAACCTCCTCCTTCACTCTGTCACCTCCTCTTCTTTCCACATACCAGCCTCAAGAGTTTCTGTCCATCCACTCACCTGTGCCTACGTCACTCCCTGAGTTCTGACTGGACATTGTTTTCCAAGCTTGCCACAGGGTGCTCAGAGCAGCCAGGTGCCCCCAAGCTCTGCTACCTTTTGATTTGTTTTTTCTTCTTTCTCACTTTGGAATTAGAGATGATTCCTTTAGCTCCAGGAGCATGTTTCAGAGTAGGATTTCTGGACCTGTCCCTGTAACTAGGGAGTATGACTCCCTGCATCCAGGCCTCCACCAGGAGCCTTGGTGAGGTGCACATTCTGCTTCCTGGGGGGCACAGTTTGGGGAGGAGAGGGGCCAGGGGACTCACGGAGGGCTCAGGTTGGGGCAGGACTAGGTTTTCATGCCTCTGAGGTAGTCAGCGCCTCCTGGGGCCCAGTTCTCTGTATGTTCATCCAGAATCGGAGGGCTGCAGGTATAGCTCGAGCAGAGTGCTCACCCGGCATACACAAGGCCCATCCCCAGCGCGCACGCTCACACACCCACACCCACCCACCCACACACACACACACACACGTCTACCTAGGATTCTCAGATTGCCGGAGGTGCAGCTAGAATGAGGACAGCAGTGCGTGGACTTTTCAGGATGTTTTTCAACAGGCTTTGCTCTCCATGTTACTATGGCATTCATCGCATGCAGAGAGAGAGAGATCTTTGTCATCCACATATTCCTGAGTCAGCCCTTGTGGGTTGTTCTCGGTATTTTCTCTGGGCAAGTCATTGTTCTTTGTTGTTTCTGACTCTTGTGAGATATGAGATGATGGATCTGGATGAAAAGCCAGGTGGGAAAAAAGGCTTCGTGTAAGGGAAGAGGGCCCAGAAGAGGACCTTCAGGTGGGTTTCAGAGGTCTCTGTCATTGGAGTCATAGTTCACTTACTGAATAATTATTTGCTAGTGCTGCTTCTGTCTAAGGTATGATACGGCAGGCAAGATACAGAGGACCGAGAAGTCACCTGACCCCAAGGAGTGTGCACTCTGAGTTGTGAGGCAAGCATCCAGACCAAGGAAGGCAGAGCTTGAAGGAGCTGAGGGGCACAAGTGTTCCCTCACTGCACTCCTGGGAGGAGCCTGGGGAGACCTGGGGGGGGCAGGCCTAGGTGGCTGGAGTGACATTTCAAGAGGAGCAACTTGGAGGAGCAGAGGCCACCAGAATGCAGGAGGCTGGTTTGGGGAACCTTATAGAGTCTGGCTGCAGAGCAGAGGAAGAAGCAGGGTACAGTGATGTCCGCTGTCAGGGACCCACTGGGGAGGGTGAACGGTGACAGGTTAGTGAGGACAGCAGGTGCGTAGGGACAGTGCAGAGGAATGTGGCTGGAAAGGGAGGGCTTGGGTCTGTTTTACTTTTCAGGCAAAGAAAACTGCCCTTGCGCTGTTGGCAAGGGCAGGAAAGGGGTTAAGGAAAGGAGCAGGGCCTGGCAGGAGACGGGAAGCGTTGATTGAGAGAGATGCGAGGCCCCAGCTGTTGTCGCCTTGCTGCTTTTTTAAACACTTAGAATAGTTTTAGGCCTACATGAAAGTTGCAGAAATAGCGTGGAGTCGGCTTGGGCTCCTCATGAGTTCACCCTGTTGTTCTGCCTCGTGTTCTCCTGATTCGTTCCTCACAACTAGAAACCAGCATTGGTCCATTGCTGTCAACTGAACTGCAGGCCAACCAGGTTGGAACCAACTAGGGTTCCCGCACGTGTCCTCTTTCTGTTGCAGGGTGCCACATGACAGCTGGATATCCCCTAAACCTCCTCTGCTCGACGGCAATTTCCATCTTTCCTTGTTGTCCATGACCTTGACAGTTTTGAGAAGTACTGGCCCAAGTGTTTCATAGGCTGACCTCAATTTAGGTTGTCTCATGTGTTCCTCTTAAAAAACAAAACAATGGGCCGGTGAGATGGCTCAGCGGCGTAAGCGCCTGCCTTACAAGCGCGAGGGCCCGAGTTCGACTCCCGGAACCCACATACGAAAAAGGGGCCGGTGATATCGCTCAGTGGCACGGGTGCCTGTTGGCGCGCGAGGTCCTGAGGTCGTCCCCCTGGTACCCACAAAAAATAAAAAAATAAATAAATAAAAATAAAAAACAAAACAAAAAAACCAGCATGAGTGAGGAAACAAAAAAAAAAAATGTATTACAGTAAAAGACACATCACCATTAACCCCCCTCACTCTGAACACATTAATCCCATCCTTCTTGCCATTTTCTGAAGCAGCTCTAGAAATCCTCTTGTAAATGTGTTTAATTGTGCTGTTGTGGCTGCTTCAATGTCCCAAATCGAGTCACAACATTTACCTTTTGTAGGTCATTTTGACTTTAGGAAAGAGGCAGAAGCTGCACGGAGTCATAACTGGTGAATAAGGCGGGTGAGGACATACTGTAATGTCTTTACAAGCTGCCTTTCGTTGGATGGTGCTCGGCAGCTGCATTCACTGTGTTTTTGATCACACCTGGTAAAGACACTCATGAAAGAGGATTTCCAGAATTGCTTCAGAAAGTGGCAAGAAGGATGGGATAAGTGTGCTTGAGTCGAGGAGGAGTATTTTAAAGAGTAATTAACAGCAACATGTCTTTTAATGTAATAAATTTTAAAAACTTAAACCCTCAGTATATATTTTGATCACACTTCAAGCTTATATTATGAAGTCCCTTAATTGACTTAGTGCCCTTTCTAAAAGCCAAAGCTGTCTGGTTGCTGGCTATTAGTTCTTTCCTCTTTAGTTTCTCTACTGTGGAAGTAGCTGGAGGTGAGAGCCCCTCTGTCACCCAAAAAAGCAAGTTCCCCTGGAAGTACACTTAAGAGCTCTGGACACTGCGGCTGGAACAGCTGTGGGCCATTCGAGTTTGTGGCGCTGCCACCCCAGCCGGACAGCCCAGCTAACTGAAGCAGTCTCTCCAGTCACATTCCGGGGCAGCTGGTAGCTTCTGCGGTGTCCCCTTGGTCCAGTCCACTCAGAAGCTCAGTCCGGAGCAGCAGCTTCACTCATCTGTGATTTGGGTGAACCAGTCCTACACCCCGCTGTCCTTTCTCTCTGGGTTTCTGGAATCCTTCTCTGATAGTGACTTTTAGGCGTAAAGACTGAGGTCTGTTGGAGCTTTTCCCATTTTTCTTAAGCCTGCTGCCTCTCCATCCTCATTACCACGTAGTGTTATGACTTTGACAACCCAGAAGCATGATGTTGGGTTGGGAGGAGTCCAGACACCCGGGACCCCCCACTCCTGCACTTGGCCTTGGCCGAGGGGAGACCTGAATGCTTCCTTTCCCCTCTGGTCTAGTTCTGCAAGCCAGCATCCTTACCACCCGTGCATGTAGATCAGGAAGTGTAAAGTAAAGTGGACGGACCCACAGGGAGGTTCCCTTTGGACACCTTGTTGCCCCAAAGCCTGGGCTCATTCCCAGGAGACCTGGCCCCGCCATGGGGAGCTGCTGGGCAGGGCGCAGCTTTGTGGCACCTTCCGCAGCTCAGCCCCTGAGCGTGCCGATGCTTTCCTTCTTTCCTTGGTGACTTGAGGAGTTTCCCTAGCAGATAAGGGGTGGTGAGTAATTTTACTCGATGAGGAGACAAGTGACTTGGGGTGGTTCTCTGGTAAGCACGAGCTAGTACAGCTGCTCCCAGGCGGGCCAGGGCAGGGGAGACACCTGCTTCCTCCAGGAAGCGATGCTCTGCTGCACCGGGGTTAGGCTGGGAGGCCCTCCCTTGCCTGTGTGCCTTACTAATAGGAGGGAAAAGCTCATCTGTGTCTTGGAACCCGACATTCTCAGGTTCGTTTCAACCCTAAAATCCGTACACCTCCAGTATCGAGCCACGGGCACTGGGCTTTGTGTAGTTCTCACTAAGGTTTGCCATTGCCCTACCCCAGGTGGGGACCTAGGCGTGGAGGGTGCGGAGCAGCTGCCCCCAGAATTTAGGGTGCCATGCCAGTTGACCTCTGTGCCGTGCCAGGTTCCCCCAAGGGTATTCAGTGCCTTCCCCTTCAGAAGCGCTTTTTCTAACCTCCTTTCTTCTTTAGCCATCCCCGAAAGGCAAGGCAGGGTTGTGTCCCCATTCCTGCTATGCAGATGGCTCTAAGCCAGGAATGGCAGAGCCGGGTTGCAGGAACTCACCTTACATGGGAGCAGATCAGCTCGCACCACGGGGGGCGGCCAGGTTGTGTCCACTGCAGGCTGAGGTCTCTGATGGCCACCATTTCCAGTCTCCACCCAACACGTCCAGACCACTGCCGTGTGGTGGAGAAAAGGAGGAGGGAAAGAGGGGTCGTGACAGCTGCCAGGGCGCAGACCATGGTCCTGGAGAGCAGCACTTCAACATAAGGGGCCTTTGTGGAGGGGTTGGCACAACACCTGGTCCCGACCCCGCATCCAGCCAGCACTGCACTGCTGGCTGTGAGTGTCCACCCACGAGCCCTGGTACGGGCAACGACAGGGAGCTCAGCTGGCACTGGGGGGAGGGTTGGCAAGAGGCCTCCTCTGCGGCATCTGGCCCAACAATGCCACGCCAGGATCACCCTGTGAATAAGGGACTGATGGAGATAGGCGAGGGGGGCTCTGCCGTATCACACGCCAAGCAGTGTGGTATAAGGATATCACAGCTCCCTTCCTCGTGCACATGTGCGTTCCTGTCTGTGTGCACTGTCTTGCACCTTTAGTCCCAGATACTCTGGAGGCTGAAGCAGGAGGATCTCAAGTTCAAGCCAGCGTGGACAAACTTAGCAAGATCCTGTCTCAAAATGTGAAGGGTGTAGGGATAGAGCTCAGTGGTAGAGCCCAAGACCTGAGTTCAGTCCTAAGTACCAGAAAAGGGGTTGGGGGTATTATACCAGGACACAGTGAGAATATTGTCACCACCCTAGACATCTGCTCACCCACCATTGTTCTTTCCTGAGCATCCCTCCCTCCACCTGAGGTCACCATTCACTTTGTGAATGTTGCTTTTTTTGTTCCTTTGTCATTTATATGCACATGGATATGTATACATATGTGTGTCCTACATAGTATAGTGATTTTTGACTACGTGGAATCATTGCATGAATGCCCATGGCTCTTGCTGTTTAGCATTATGAGATGCACTCATAGTATTGCAGGCAGCTAGTGTCGTTCTTCTTCACAGCTGTGTAGTGTTTTGTGGTCTCTAGTACCCATCTCTTGCCTATGCACCCATCTGCTAGATACTTATTTCCAGCTTGCTGATATTTTTGGCACATGGATTGATCACACACACACACACACACACATACGGTCTTCAGACACTATCAGGTGCATGTGAGGGAAGAGACAGGGTGGTCCCAAAGTGTCAAGTTGCAAGTATCAGGTCTCACCCTTCACTGTGGGACTGCGTTGCCCGTGGCAGCCAGCGTTAACCAACATCTTGTGTGTCTTACAGCTTGCCGGGATTGCTGTCCTTGCCATTGGACTATGGCTCCGATTCGACTCCCAGACCAAGAGCATCTTCGAGCAGGACTCTAATAGTAACTCCAGCTTCTACACAGGTGACTTGCGGCTTCCTCTAAGTCTGGAGACTCCCTGTTGACCAGGGGACTGGGGCCTGGGAGGGACTCTGTGTGCCTCTCGAGTTGTGCAGCTTCCTTGTGTGGTTGTACCTATGAATTCGCTTCTGACTGGTGTGGCCTCTTTTCATGCTAGCTGAGCTCGGCAGTTTGACTGTTCTCTGATGTGAATGTGGCTCTGGCCAAGTTTATCCTAATGATGGCTTCTGAGGCGTTGTCCTCCTCCTAATTCGGAAATCTTTGACCTGGGGCTGTGCCATGCCAGGAAGAAACAGGTGGCTCTTGTCCCCAGTATTTGAACAAGGACTCAGAGCCCCTGGAGGAAGACCTGCCTCCTGGATAGTGAATTAGGGGTGCTGGGCTAACTGCTGTGGGGTTTGGTTTAATTTGTTTTTGAACCGTTTTTCAGCAGAAAGGTTTCCCACTTTAACACAGCTGGGATTCTCTGAGCATGACCAGACTTAGCAGGTTTCTTTGTACACGAAGCCTGCTTGTGAACTTCTCTAGCATCCTTCTGTCCCCCTTGCTGCCGGATCAGCTCATCTAAAAGGAGAGGGCACCAGAGCCTGTCAAAGGCATCGTCCCGGCTTCCCAATAAACTCAGACTTTGTGCTTCTACTTTATGCCTGGTTTTAGGGGTAGGAACCATTTCATTTGTGAGAAACAAAAGAAGTCCCCTATTTTTATTTTTTTTGTTTTTTGGTTTTTTTTTGTTTTTTTTTGTGGGTACCGGGGGGTCGACCTCAGGACCTCGTACGCCAACAGGCACCCGTGCCACTGAGCGATATCACCGGCCCCTTTTTCGTATGTGGGATCCGGGAGTCGAACTCGGGCCCTCGCGCTTGCAAGGCAGGCGCTTACGCCGCTGAGCCATCTCACCGGCCCGTCCCCTATTTTTAGGATGAAGCTGTCATGTCATCAAGCTCCAAGTGTAAGTTTGGTCACTTCCTTCCCACCCACCACAGTTATTTTTATAGAAGATGGAGAGAGCAGTCTGACAAGGTTTATCTCCTAGGCTCGGGGACAAGGTGGTGGCAGCTGGCCAGCCATGGCGACCTT
Organism: Erethizon dorsatum; assembly: GCA_028451465.1. Classification (NCBI taxonomy): domain Eukaryota; kingdom Metazoa; phylum Chordata; class Mammalia; order Rodentia; family Erethizontidae; genus Erethizon; species Erethizon dorsatum. The sequence goes on from CM051831.1 coordinate 30,474,034, forward strand.
CCCTTTACCACCTCCCAGGACAAGAGGGGAGGAAGCTCTGTAAAAACAGCCAGTTTGGTTGTATAGCACCCAAGCCCTGTGGATAGTTTTTCCGGTTTTCCTGCTTTTTGTTTGTTGGGGTTTTGGGGGGGGTGTGGCTCCCTATTGTCAGAATGTGAGGGAAAGAAAAGCATAGTGGGTTTTCTTTGTTTTTTTTATCTACGCACACGGTTTTTAGGGAGCAGGTTTCCATAGTGTCCTGACTTGTTTTAGCCACAGAGCATTTTGTGTGTCTGCTGTGGCCACCCTGTAGAGCAGGGGACAGGAGGGGACACTGCCCAGAAGAGCGGGGACAGTGAGCCAAGGGGACGCCCTGTTCCACCCCCCAGTCATGCCGGGCTATGAGGCTCGCTCTCTGAGGCCAGCAGACCTGCCCGCAGGAATGGCACCAGTCCAGGCCGCGCTCCTGAGCAAGAGCCCGTGTGCCTCTCTCTCAGAAGAGCTCCTCAGCCCTCCTGTCATTCTGGCAGCTCTTAATCACCCAGTTTGGGTTTTTTGTTTTGTTTTTGTGGTGCTGGAGATGGAACCCAGGACCTCACACATGCTAGGCAAGCACACAGCACTGAGCTACTCCCTAACGCTATTTTACACATTCTTCTTCTGTAATTTGCTCTGTGTGTCACAGTATTGGAAACCGAACCCAGGGCCTGGCACTGAGCCACATCCCCAGCCCTGTTTATAATTTTATTTTCAGATAGGGTCTCAGTAAGTCTCTAAATTGCCCAGTCTGGGTTTAAACTTGCCACCTCCTGCCTCTGTCTCTGGGCCAGCTGAGATTACAGCCATGTACCACCATGCCCAGCTCCTGTTTTTTGTTACCTGGAACTCTGGCTAATTCTGTATGTTTTCAGATGTGGGAGGCAAGGATCTCATTGGCGAGGAGATGGACTGGGAGGGAGGCACTGGCATTTCTAGCCTCTGTCTGCTGAGTCACTGGCACCATTGTAGAGTTTAATCCTCATAACTCCGTGTAGAGTGGATCCCATGTCAGAGAAGAAGAAAGCAAGGCCTAGAGGCTAAATAATAACTATCCCTATGTAAGAATTTTTTTTTTCTTATACCAGGAATGGAACTCAGGACCTTGTGCTTACCAGGCAGGCACTGTGCCGCTGAGCTATATCCCCAGCCCCCCATGTGAGAAATTTTAAAAATCTGCACAGACCCAATGTTTCCCACTGGTGGGAGCAAGGTGGGACTCTCTTGGCCTTTGATTTCTCCCAAATTGTGGTCAGGGGAGAGAAGCCCCGATATCAGTGGCCCTAGCCAGCAGGTGACAGAGGGAGAGCTGTACAAGGTGGCAGCAATGTGACGAGCACATGGGTAAAGGAGCCAAAACCTTCACAGGGTTCAGATCCTGCAGGTCACCGTGGGCCCCCTCAGTAGCGAGTGTCCTTCCTGAAGTGATGAGGGGGTGACATGATCCAGAGACACAGCAATCTAGTTGAGTCTGGGAGCCTCACAGACCCTTTGCAGATGGACCTCTGCCTGAGCCAAAGGACTCAGCTTTGTAGTTTCTGCTGACAGCATCCCGGAGACCAGGGGATGATGCTGGTGACCCTACGACATCAGCAAGCTGAGTGGCCACCTGGGTCTGGCTGGGCCCTGCCCAGGAAACTCAGTGGTCATTGTCCCTGGGCAAAGGGCCAAGGAGGCGTCACTGCGTCCTAGTGCCCACAGGGCTGAGAGCAGGCTTTTGTGTGACCCCATAGCTATTCTCCCAGCTGAGGAGCCGGGCGTGCCAGTTACCCGCTGGCTGCTGGCCTGACATCATGGGGTTCACTGTCCCTTGCATGGGGCTCTAATTGTCTGCAGAAAACTTCTCTAGTATTTAGAAGAGTTCATAGCAAGCCCGGGAGAGCTGACACCCTTATATGGGCCCTCTCTCCAGTTCAGTCTGGGAGATTCAGCCCGTCAGCAGTATCCATAATCCTGAGCGTCTTGGTGAACTTCATTTTCTCGGTTCCAGGCCACCAGCTCTTCTAAATTCCTTGGTAGCCTTCCGAGACCATGGCCACTGAGTGAGGGAAACTAGGGAGCTCCAGCCAGCAGTCCTAGAGGTCCACCCATCCCTGAGGCGACCCCTGTGTACAAATGGGCGTCCGGTGATTTTCCAGACCTGTGGCACTTGCCCTCAGGAAACTTCCCCAGCAGTTGGTTTGGTTTCCTGTGCCCTTTGGTTTTCTGTGCCTTGTTTTCCCCACTTCATGTGGGCATAGCTGACATGTGGCCGCCCCTCTACAAAAGACACTGTGCCTAGCAAGCTGAATTGCTCTGCACTGCTTGTCATTGAGAACAAGGAGCTAAGGGACCAATTGTGGGGCAGAGTTCAGGTTCCTGTGAACCCCTGATTGGCCCACTTGGAGGTGGTAAGTGGCCTCAGAGAGCCCAGAGGCACAGGCAGAGTTTGTTCCCCTCCCCACAGTGCTGTTCTTGAGGTGGCATTGGGGTCACCACAGGAGGCTGCTGTGTCCTCTTCAGCCTGCTCTGAGGGCCCTGATATGCAGTGGGCATGAGGCCCCCTTTTTGTGTAAAGGACACTCTGGGGTACGCTGCTGCCACTCTAGTCTTGTTTTTTGTTTTGTTTTGTTTTATTATGGGGCCTGTAATGTCAGGCTGGAAAAGAGCAGGATAAACAGCTTAAGCAATTGAACATGATAATCGTGGAGAAGGCCTGGGAGGAGTAACTTTTTCCATGAGTCAGACAGAAAGCTAACATTCACTTGTTTTATAGAGGGGAACACTTTGTCGTTTAGCATCACCAGCCTTTGCTAAGCAGCTTGGGGGACGGCCAAAAGCAGCTTTCCCAAAGGGAAATGAGCAAACCGAGGCTGGGGTGTGACTCGGTGGCAGAGCGCTTGCCTGGCTTGCGCAAGGCCCTGGGTCCCGTCTCCAGCAGCACAAGAAAAAATGAGCAGCAGCCACTGCCAGGTGAGCCCTGCAGTGGTTCTGTGAATTCTTGAGAGCGGAGGCCCAGCTTCCAGATGACCGTGCATCCTGTAGCATGTTGGCTGCCGGGTGCTTCTTGCCCTCGCCCTTGACTGGAGAGGGTTAAGTTAGGTCCAAGTGAAAGCATTAAAGCCAGTGAGCCCTTTTATTTTAAAGTCTTCCTCTGCAGAGTTCTAGAATGAATATTTCATATGAACTGAGAGGCCTGTTAAGAGAATGTTCACTTGCTGCGCTGGAAATGCTCTTTCCTGTTGTAGCTCACTTGCTCCTGACCCAACTGGCCGGCTCCTGCCTGGCTCACCAGGCTTCTGTGCTGGGATGTGGACGCAGAGAAAACACGTCCATGTGTTCCTCCCCACCTGGATGTATTTCATGCGCTTGAAAATCCTTTTGACCTCTTAGTACCTCTCAGTTTTTCAGCGCCTGCTCTGGCACTCACAGAGATGTCTTTTCCCTACGAGCTGGGGAGAGATGGGGCTGTCCCGCCGCCTCACTGAGTGGCGTCCCCATGTTAGGACTGAGTGGAGGAAGGTGGCTCTCCCCAGGGCCCCATGCATGGGGCTGTACTGCAAAAAAAAAAACCACTCCCCGTGTTCCGCCTGCAGCCCCACTGCACTTGACTGCCTCGAGGGATGACTCGAGGACAAGCTGCGTTTGTCCCCTTGCCCAGTCTGGGCTGGGCGTGTACAGGAACAATGTCCGTATTCATTCCACTTGGGGTTTGCCAGGAGCCCCACGTGACTTGACATCACAGCAGATGTGGGGGAGAAGGGAGAAGCACAAACGCTGCCTGTGTGCTCTGCTCAGTGCTGCCCGTGCGCCTCAGCTGCAGGTGGGTGGACCTCAAGGTCTGTCGCCTGCACAGCCTCAGCCCCATGCCAAGGTCACTGTAAGGTGAGGTCACTGTGTCACCTGCGAGAGGTCCCGTCATGTATCCTGCTGTGTCTTGTGGAGGAAACAGTGCATCTCTCCCTCATTTCCAGCCCTGAAGGAAGTTTCTCTGACCCCAGTTCAAGGACAGTATGGAAAGAACATCAAGTTTATAAAATCCATTCCTGGGGTTATTAATAATTGTTACCTATCTCTTGGATTATTGAGATTAGTAAGAGCTAGCATTGGTCGTGAATGTGGATCATATCATTTAACCCTCACAACAGTCCTTGAACTTGGCATTGTTACCACCCCTCCTTATTTGTGTGTGTGTGTGTGTGTGTGTGTGTGTGTGTGTGTGTGTATGTGCGTACACGCTGGGGATCAAACCCAGGGTCTCACATATGCTAAGCTGGTGCGGTACCACAGAGCTATACCTCCAGCTCAACTGTCCTCATTTTGCAGGTAAAAAAAAAAAAAACCTTGCACAGAGAGATTGAATGATGTCTACACAGGCACAGAGCTTTCAAACCCAGATATTCTGAGTGTCAGAGGGGCTGCTCTCAGTGGCTCAGGAGCCCTCCCAACATTGCATAGAAGGCACCTACAAGGCAGGGACACTGGGACGTCTGCTGTTGCTCACACAGGGCCTTTGCGGGGGAGGACACTGTGTTCAGGTGTCACTGTGCAGGGGTGGTCCCTGCAGGACAGCTGTGGTTTCTCAAGAATATAACTGTAGGGTGAGTCCCTCTGGGCATTCCCTTGGCATAGTATGGAATGAACAAGGCCAGGGTTGCATGCCTGTGTCCCCTATCCCAGGAATTTGCATTGTTCTGGGCACAGAAAAGAGCTGTAGAAGTCACTGCCCTTCCACTTCCTCTCCCTCAGCCTCTCCAATGGAAGGCCTAGTAGTGGTGTTTCTCACCCTCCTTTTAGCAAGAAAGATCCTTTTCACCCTTTATCTGGAGTAACTGCATTGCAACTATAAGCTCTCCTTAGTACGCTATAGGGATGTCTTGAAATTTTCTAACAGTCAACCTCCTTAATTTTCCTAGGTAAGGAAATTGAGGCCCAGAGAGGAAATGTGTCTTACCAGAGGACACACTGTGGTTAGTAATGGTGGAACTGAAACAAGGATTTTCTGATACCGATATGTGTCCTTTGCACTAGAGCAAGGTAGTTGTCCCTTTGCCATCATGTGCCCTGCGTGTTCCTAACCACACATGCTCAGCAGCTGGGCACAGGGGTGGCCCTGAGGGGAGTCACACAGAGCTGGCCTCCCGGAGCATGGACATCTGGGTGTCCACAACCTTCCTGCTTGCTCTGACAACATGCTGTGGTTGGGAATGGGAGCAGAGGCGGAAGAGACTGTTTGTGAAGGACAGGGACTTCTTCCCTGAGGTAGGATGATAAAGAGTGGGAGACATATAAAGTCACACAGGAAAAAAGGAGAAACTGGAGAAACCTGGGCCTGCAGACTAATGGATCCTTTGTGTGCCCTTTTCTTCCTTCTCCCCTCAGGAGTTTACATTCTGATTGGAGCTGGGGTCCTCATGGTGGTGGTGGGTTTCTTGGGCTGCTGTGGGGCTATCCAGGAGTCACAGTGCATGCTGGGATTGGTGAGTATCCCTTCTTTGTTCTTTATGGCCAATCTGACCCTTGGCCCCACTCCCTCCCCCTCCTCCCAGCAGACCCCATCCATAGAACAGGCACATTGAGGCAAGGTAAAGAAGATGCCTTCATAGCAAAGCTTTCTTCATCCTCTTGTGTCCCTTCCTCCAGGCCCTAGCCAGCTGCCATCTAATCTTGTCTGTGATCCTAGCCAGCCGCCATCTTTTTGGTGGCCCAGGCCTCTATCCTGTGGAAGGCACCGCTCCTCTGCCTTTCTGGAGCTGTTCTTACCATTCCCTTAGACAGCTAAATGCCAAGACCTTGTTTCTCCCTTTCTTGAGGACCATGTTTGCTGTTTTTCCTTGAATCCACAGGTACTTTTACCTTTTCTCCTTCTTATTTTAAAATTTGTTACTGTCTTCCTCAAACCCCACAGAGTGTATTCACTGCCTTTGTTTCCCCAAACCTCAGTGGGTTTGGGGAGTTATTTTGTTCACTGACTCCTCTACCTAACACCCTGTAAGTGTCAGCGTTGGGGCCTCTGTGCCTCACTCTGCTCCGGGAGGGGTGCCCTTCCCATGTGTGATTCCCTCTGCCCTTCTAGGCTGTCCCTATGTGTCCCCAGATAGCTTCATTCTTCCTTCTCCCAAGCACCCTTTGATTTTTCTGACTGGTTGGCTGGGATCGCTCCTCACGCTATCTCCTTTGCCTTCTAGTTCTTTTGCTTCCTCTTGGTGATATTTGGTATTGAAGTAGCTGCAGCTGCCTGGGGCTTTACCCACAAGGATGAGGTAAGTTTTTCCCATGTGAACTCTTGGGTCCTGCAGTGATCTGGGTTTGAAAGTTGGGGGGCCAGGGAGTGATGAGGGTGCTGGCTGGTCCCTTTGGTTGGCTTTCAGCCATTGAACATCAGAACACTCACTCCTCCAAGGCGGTGTGCGACACTGTGCTGGCACATAGTAGATGTTCAGGACTCTCCACTGGGAGATTTTGTGTGTCTGTCTCACAACTCAGCACCCCCAACTCTTGGAAAGATTCTGGAAACCATGGCTTTCTGCTGGTGAGGCACCCTTGCTCCTTCTAATCTATAAATATGTGTTCAAGTGCCACCACAAGCCACCTGCAGTGTCATGGAGTATCCACAGAGCCCCAAGCTGTGGTCCCCCCTCTCTGAATTTTGCCGTCTAGTGTGGGAAAAGGATGTTTTTGACAAGTGTCATAGAAGTGATTTATATCCAAAAGTACTATGGGATTTGGAAAGATGGCAAGGGAAAGGGGACTTTCTTGTGGATTTGTGAAGAAGGGAGCAGTGGCTTAGACCCTGAATTTGAGAACAGACCCCAGGAAGTGGGGATGGCGGAGACTTCTGGCAGAGGAAGGGTCTGAGCGCAGCAGAACTTGCACTTTGTGGGAGCAGCAGGGAGCTCAGGGCCAGGCAGGGCCATACCAGCAACACACCACTTTAGGAAGGGCCATCTCGTCTTGTTCCGTCTCATCCTGGAGACAGGAACTGTGCTTTAAAAGGAAAATAAATTATCCAAGCAACAAAAGCCACAGCCATAGGAATAGGAAGGGATAATTATGAAGGAAAAATGCCAGAGCCCGGTCTGTTCGTTGGGTTGGGTGAAGGTCAAGGAGACAGATGTGCCTTAATTTGGCCTGAGTTTAGCCCCCGTGGTTTAATATCCCAGCTAACACTGCTTCCACATTCGCTCTGCACCAGGCTCAGTGCTAATAGCAGAGCGTGCGAAGTCTCGCCTAAGTCTTCACAGTAACCCGTGAGCTGTGCGGGCTCCTACCATGCCCTCCGTACAGATGCAGAATCAGATGCGCAGAGAGGTTTTAACAATTTGCCCAAAGTCATACCCACGTGAAGAAAAACACAGAGAAACCTGAAGAACCAGGCAGATCAGGAGTAGGAAAAATCTTTTTAAAATTCTTTTGATGGAGGAAATTCCATTTATTTAACAGGCAGAAAGGAAAGAGTTGAGTAGGGGTAAAGGAACCAGCAGAGGTGCAAGAGAAAAGGACAATGATGAGAGAAGGTGGAGGGGCACAGCAGCCCTGAGAAGGGCAGTATTAGTGCTTCGGTCTATGGGGTGACATGTTCCGGGCGCAGGGATTCGTTGGCCGAGGACAGTGCACAGGAAGAGCTGGTGAAATGTGAAGAAGTGTGGGGAAAAGCCATCTCTCTCTCTTGCTCGTCTGCCCCTGTAGGTGATTAAGCGCCTCCAGGACTTCTACATCGACACCTATAACAAGCTGAAAAACAAGGACGAGCCCCAGCGGGAAACCCTGAAAGTCATCCACAAAGCGGTAGGCGGCCTTCGCGCAGACCCCGGCCCTCCTGGCAGGTGGCAGAGGGGTCTGAGGCAGGTGTTGGCTGCACCCAGCCAGGACACCTCTCCCAATCACCTCCCCATCCCTGCTTTCTCTGCAGCTGGACTGCTGTGGTGTAGTTGGGGGCATAGAGCAGTTTATCTCAGACATCTGCCCCAATGATGGCATCCTCAACAATCTCAAAGTCAAGGTAAACTGAGGAACAAGCTTCTGGTTCCCTTCCCTTGTCACTCTGGGCAGATTCTGAAAGGATGGGCATCTGAGTGCTTCCTAAAGATCCCTTCCAGCTGAAAGGGCCCCGGGGAGACCACCCCACTTCTTCCCTGCCCTGGGCCCTCTTTCCTCAAGGGGCAGCAAAACAAAGGCCAGGCCGGGTTGGCAACAGTGCCCCAGCACCCTACTGCCACTGGCACAGGGAGCTGCCCACGGCCGCCCCAGCCCTCAGCCTCTCAGCACAGACACCTGAGTCTTGGACTCTTGTGTTTCAGACTTGGGAACTGGCTCATGATCGTATGCTACTGTCCAGGCTCCAGAGTAATAAAATGCACCTTAGATCCGTATCAGAACTGGGCCCCATTGAGCTGGGGGTGTCGCTCGGTGGGACAGCACTTACCCAGCATGCACAAGGCCCTGGGTTCCATCCCCAGCACTGGGATGGGGGGTGAGTCTAGAGGCGAACCTCTTCCTCCCTCAGGTCTCACCCAGGAATTAGGGACCCACCTCCTGTATCCCTTGGGTCCCCTTCCATCCGGCAGCCAGGACATCTCTTTTCCCTGAGCATACCCAGTCTGCAACCACGAGGGCTCCCCATATCAGACAGGAGCATAGGGGAAGTGCCCCCAGAATTGGGATTATGGGTGACCTGGGTCTCCTCTGCCTCCCCCAGCCCTGCCCTGAGGCTATCAGAGAGGTCTTCGACAACAAGTTCCACATCATCGGTGCGGTGGGCATCACCATCGCTGTGGTGATGGTGAGTGAAGCGTCATCTTCGGTCTTTGATCTTCACAGTTGGTAACACTTACCGAGCACAAGCTCTGGCCGGGCACTGTCTGAAATGCTGCGTGTTCATCATCTAATATAATCTCACCATCCCTACACAGTGGGAGCTTTTAGTATTTCCGTTTTACCGCTAGGAAGTAGAGGGGTAGGGGTGTGGCTTCATGGTAGCACAGTGACCTAGCATGTGCAAAGGCCCTGGGTTCCATCCCCAGCACCCACACAAAAAGGGAGTATATTGATCAAAGCCTCTCAGCCTGTGTGAACTCAGGGTTCTCCAGAGCCCATTCTCTTCACACTGAGGGTCAAGGGCAGATGTAAGGGGCTGCCATCGCAGCTGCTCCTCAGGCATGTCCCCCATGCACCCCGAGAAAGCAGTTTTCTTGAGGCTTCATTTCCTCCCGTATTTTGAAGGGCACCCAGAGGTAACAGCCAGTGGGAAGACTGGCTGTCTCCATTTCGCTGCTCTGCTGCCCATCAGCCCCTAGAAACCACCAAAGGCCAACCAGACTCGTTGGGGTCACCCCACTCTCCCGATGGAGGCATGCTGGGAACTCCACTGGGACTGTCCCTTTCTGGGATGGCTGGGCTTACTGAAACCCCAGTCTCTGTCATTGTCCCCTTCCTCTGTCCCTCACAGGCCTGCCCCAAAGGAGATTGGCCTTCTTTCTCAGCGGTGACTCACACCGCTCCTCTGCATCTAATAAAGGCTTGCAGAAGCTTTGTAGAAAGCGACACACTAATACCTTTTAAAGTAGAATTTTAGACACATACATATCACAAAGATGAAAGCAAAAGTATTACCCTCTGGCTGAGGATGTGGCTCAGTGGTAGAATACTTGCGTAACATGCAGGAGGCCCGGAGTTCGATCCCCAGCACCTGCTCCTAACCTGTGTGCTCCAGTGAAATACTGAGAATCCGAACTTGAATCCACCTCCGTATTTATCGGTCTTACTGTGAAAGGTCTCCAGGCAAGGTGCGTGGGCAGTTTGTTAGCAGCTGACTGCCGACTCTCAGAATCGGCCCTTCCCATTACCCAGCCTCCCTGTCTCTTCAGTACCGCTGGACTCTCACGACCTTGAGGAACCCGCCTCGGCCTGACGGACTGGCATCTCCCTTTCCCCCAGCCTTCCTTCCCGCAGACCAAGCGCCCTGTTCTTGTCTTGCAGATATTCGGCATGATCTTCAGCATGATCCTGTGCTGTGCGATCCGCAGAGACCGAGGGATGGTCTAGAGTCGGCTTATTTCCCCGAGCAGGAAAATTGACCCCTGAAGATTGTCGGGTGTTTTGCTTTGTTTTGTCTTTGTATTTTGGGGGGATTTTTGTTTATTTTTTCCCACTAACATTAGTATTCATTCTGCATTTCTAAACAAAAGTCCTGTGTTTGTCTTTTTAATGCTTCATTCAATATTGACATTTGTAGTTGAGTTTGGAGGTTTTGATTTGCTTTAGTTTTTTTTTTCCCCAAGTTGTTTATTTTTGCTTGTTAAGCAGAAATCCTGCAATGAAAGGTACTATATTTGCTAGACTCTAGACAAAAAGATACTGTATATAAAGAGAATTTTTTTTGTCTTTAAGTGGATAAAAATGTCTATCAAATTTAATCAGGTTGTAACTTATATTGAAGACAATTTGATACATAATAAAAGATTATGATAATATCCAGGACTGGCTTTTGGTTTTTGCTTCCTTTTATTTTTTATTTATTTATTTTTTTGTGGGTACCAGGGGTTGACCTCAGGACCTTGCGTGCCAGCACGCACTCGTGCCACTGAGCGATATCACCGGCCCTTTATTTTTTCCGTATGTGGGTTCCAGGAGTCGAACTCGGGCCCTCGTGCTTGCCAGGCAGGCGCTTACACCGCTGAGCCATCTCACCAGCCCCTTCCTTTTATTATTTTTTGTAGAGCTATATCATTTTCAAATGTTTTTCTACTCTTTACTCTTACTGTGTTTGTGTGAAGTTCCTAATGAAGAAATCGAGGCATGGAGAGATGAGAAGTTTCGATCCAGGGTTACACAATTGTTAGTATGAGAACCTATCCTGACTCACTGAGTAGTGGGCTTTGTCTTGGGGACCCAAAAGTACATTGAGTCCCAGGAGACAGGAACTTCCTTCCACTCACTGCTGTGCCCCCAGTGCCAAGCATGGGCTCAGTGTTCTTACCCATGAAGATGTGTTCTTTGAATGACTGAATGGGTGTGTACCCATCAGGGGTCAATCAGAGATGCGTATGTGCAGGGTTTTGCCACAGGACTTGAACCCTCCACGATCACTGGAGCTTGTTAAGTGGTCTCTATGGGAAGTATGGAAGGACAGATGAGAACGCCTATTAAGGGGAGACCAGGAACAAGCTGGAGCTACAAGCACAAGTTAGTCCCCATGGCAATAGACAAATCCATGTCTTTGTCTTCTCTGGTGCTGATGGTGTGAGACCTACAGGGACAGAGTCCTTAGTCAAGGAGCTAAACACACACTCTCCTAGGAGGTGGAGAAGCTGGCAGAGCCAGCCAGGATGTGTCTTCTTCCCTCCAAACCTCTCACAAGGTTCTCCCTGCCCACCCTCGAAGGGGGATGCCCAGCAAGGGGGATTCTGGGAAGTGTAGTTCAGATGCCTGCGCTGTAGTGCAGTGGGCAGTCCAGGAGCCACGCAGGAGGCTACCAGAGAGAGGGAAGAACAGGGCACAGGAAGCCTATGTTTATTTACCACTCCTTGATTCATTTTGAGTTTTCTTAATGTTAAATAAAGGAGAGAAGGTAAAAGAAGAATCAAAATGTCCCTGAATGACTTGTTGGGGATGGCAGAAGGGAGGAGGAAGTGGGGAGGGGGTAAAGGGATCAAGAATGACCAAGCTGTACTATACACATAGACCAGTTCCTCGGACGAATATAGCTAGCTTTCTGTATTGCGAACACCCTCAGTTTTTTCAGTGTCCCTGAGGTCAGGCATGGCGTAAACAAGTCTGTAATCCCAGCACGCTGGGAGGCTGAGGCAAGAGAATCACAAGTTAAGCACAACCTGGACAACTGAGCCATTTAATGAGACCCTGCCTCAAAATAAATTTTAAAAGGACTGGAAATGTATCGCAGTTTAATCCCCAGTGCTTGGGGAAAAGAAGTCCTCGATACCATTGTATTCAGAAACCAGAACACCCATGTTTACAACCTGAGTCGCAATAGCTAAGAGGTAGACACAACCCAAGGAACCAATGGATTAACACAATGGAATATTATTCAGCCTGGAAAAGATGCAGTTCTGACACATAAGGATGAATCTTACTGTTATGCCAAGTGAAATAAGCCAGACAGAAAAGAACAAGCATCCTTTAGTTCCAGTCAAATTCACAGACAAAAAGTAGATTCAAGGCAACCAGAAGCTGGGGAGAGGGGAGACAAAGACTGTTTAATGAGTACAGAATTTCTGTTTGGAATAATGAAGCTGCAGAAACAGATAGTGGTGATGGTTGTGCAAATGTGCGAATATACTGAATGGTGAAGTCAGGTGTGGTGGTGAATGCCTGTAATCCCAGCACTGTGGGAGGCTGAGGCAGGAGGATTGCAAATTCAAGTCTAGCCTGAAAAGTGAAGTGACTTAGATCCTATCTCTAAATAAAGGCTGGGATATAGCGCAGCAGGGAAGCCCTGGGTTCAATCCCCAGTACTGCCAAAAAAAAAAAAAAAAAAAAGGTGAACTCTATGTTAGGTGTGTTTTACTACACATGCAAAAAATCAGCCAGGTTAGCATCCTTGAGTCATGTTACTGCTGCGGCCCTACATCCCTTCTCCATTAGAGTATTGAAAGCTACCTATTGTTCCAGTTATGGAAATACATGATCAACCGTTGGTTTCATGCAAGTTGCAGAGAGTGCATGAGAAACGTGAGCAGTCAAATAGAGTCAGCTGCAGGCTGTGGGTCCCCGCCAGCGGCCATCAGGAGTCTCAAGGGCTTCATTCCACCAAGCTAAGTCCTCTCTTGCCCCTCAGCTGTGACTTGAGCCCACCCAGGGATATGTGACCAGGGCACTTCCTGCCCCACCCATCCAGTCTTCCTGCTGGCCTGGTGAGGCCCCAGCAGCTGATGTAATTGTCTCCACTCAAGTCTTGGCCACCAGGCCTCTGGAAAGCTAATTAAATTTCTTTCCTGTAAAATTGGATTTCCCCAAACCATCTGCTTCCCCTGTGGCAATGCAGGCCCAGTCAGATCTTACCCGGTGTGGAATCTCCACCATTCTGCGAGGTTCCCGGAGCCAGACCCGAACTTCTGGCCAGTGAAGCTGTCCCAACAGCTCCTGCAGGGACAGTGACCGGCCCCGTGGACCTCGCAGTGAATTGGGCTGTCCACCTGACCCTCAGCACTGCTCTGGAGCCAGGGGAGTGGATTATTCTCCATTCTTCACACGGGGAGACACTGGGAGCCAAAGAACAGTCACTGCCTTGCTTGGGACCTCTAGAAAAGAAGCACCCCTGGCAGAGAGAGACACCAGAAATAGACCTACATTCGGTTTAGATCTCTGACATTCAACTAGCACGATCTTGGGCTTCAGTGCCTTTGTAAGTTGGAGCTGGCAGAACATAAATGACAGCATTTATTTTAAAAATCATCTATGGGGGCTGGTGAGATGGCTCAGCAGCATAAGTGCCTGCCTGGCAAGCGCAAGGGCCCGAGTTCGACTCCCAGAACCCACATATGAAAAAAGGGCTGGTGATATCGCTCAGCGGCACGGGCGCCTGCTGGCACGCGAGGTCCTGAGGTCAACCCCCAGTACCCACACACAAAAAAAAATAAAAATAAAAATCATCTATGAAGTGTCATCAAAACATATGGTATATGTTTAAATTTTTAAAAATGTATCACAGTAAAGACATTAATCCCCGTCAAAATCCTCCCCCTCACTTCAAACACACTTATCCCATTATTCTTGCCACTTTGTGAAGCAGCTCTGGAAGTCCTCTTTGGTGAATGTCTTTAGTTGTGTTGTCATGGCTGCCTGGATGTCCTGGATTGATTCAAAATGTTTACCTTTCATGGTCATTTTGACGTTAGGGAGGAGCCAGAAGTTACCCGGTTCCATGATCTGGGGAATAAGGTGGACGAGGACACAGCGTAATGTCTTTACAAGCCTTGGCAGCAGCATCCACTGTATTTTTTATCACACTTTGTAAACACACTCATGAAAGAGGACTTCCAGAACTGCTTAGGAAACAATGAAAACAGTGTGTCCGAAGCGAGAGTAATGTGCCTTTTAGTGTAATTTTTTAATTAAAGCATTCACCATATTTTTTGATCACCCCTTGCCCAGTGTCTCTGTGTATGATAACTGCGTGTTACAGGACGGCAGCCTGCAGTCTCAACAGATTCCAGCGTGGCGCCCAGATTCATCTGAAGACCTGGCAGTGTGGGTGGCAGCAGCGTCCCTGAACTTGTACTCGGAGCTGGGTGCAGGCTGGAGGCACAGTCCTGACATGTGGGACAGACAGCTTTGATTAAGGTCTTGGTGAAGTTCTAGCTTCATTTCAGAGTGCACTGAAAATGGTGAAATTTCAGCAGCTTCTGACCACAAATGTGGAATGCATAAAAAGAAGTCTGTTAAGTATTTTAGAAGCTGGACATGTTGGGGCACACCTGTGATCCCGGCACTCAGGAGGCTGAGGCAGGAGGATCGCAAGTTTGGGGTCAGCCAGGACTACACACTGAGTTCAAGACCAGCCTGAACTACATAATGAGACCCTGTCTTTATTTTTTATTTATTTTTTTTGGTACCAGGAGTTGAACTCAGGACCTTGCTCTTGCCAGGCAGGCGCTGTGCCACTGAGCTATATCCCTGGCCCTTACCCTGTCTTTAAAAACTAAAAACAGGGCCGGTGAGATGGCTCAGCGGTTTAAGCGCCTGCCTTGCAAGCGCGACCGCCCGAGTTCGACTCCCGGAACCCACATACAAAAAAGGGGCCGGTGATATCGCTCAGCGGCACGGGCGCCTGCTGGCGCGCGAGGTCCTGAGGTCGACCCCCCGGTACCCACAAAAAAAAAAAAAATAAAAAAATAAATAAAAAAATAAAAAAAAAATAAAAACTAAAAACAAAAGGAGAAAGAGGAGGGAAGGAAGAGGAGAAGAAGGAAGACAATGGAGAAGGAGAGAAAGAGGAGAAGAATTAGAGAAAGAAGAGGAGGAGAAAGAAGAAAGAAAGAAGGACCATACTACTGCACTGAAACAGTAGAGGCAACAAGGGACACTTGTTCTGTCTTTGGGCAAAGGCAGCAGCATTGATGCAGCTACCTTTGTTTGGGGCTGGAAATAAAGAGGAGAAAATTCTGTCTGGTCCACTTTTCATAATCCGCAAAGGAGTTTACAGTGGGAAAGAAGATGAACAGGAGAATGGAGATGAAATGCAAAAATGGTATTCAGCAAATTAAAGTTAGGAATCCTCTGAGTCTCTTGAAAGCACACTCAGTCCCACAGGATGAAAAGAGACTCAGAAGCCAAGTATGGTGGCGCAAACCTGTAATTCCTACGTGCAGGAGGCTGAGACAGGATGATCTGAATATGAAGCCAACCTGAATTACATAGTGAGACTCTGTCTCAAAAAAACAGAAAGAGGGCCAGGGATGTAGCTCAGCAGCAAAGCACCTGCCTGGCAAGTGCAAGGTCGTGAGTTTGATTCCTGGTACCAAAAAAAAAAAAAAAACAGACAGAGATAGACACAGACAGACAGACAGACAGAGACTGACTCAGGGCAACTGCTATCTCTTCCATCAAGCTCCCTGCTCCAACTAGACCTAGAAAAGCCTAAACCCAAATTCAGTGGTCACCATTCTTTGGATCATCTGTCCTCTTATTTCCTTCGGGTCCAGCATGCGGTTCGCCATCACCTCCCCTGCCCCCGACCCTCCTGTGACGCCTGAGCATCAGAAGGTACCATGGAAGTCAGGTCCGTGAGTGACTCGTTAGCCACTCTGGGTTTAAAGCCAAGCAGAAGGCAAGCGCCCTTCCATACAATGCCAACCTCCCTGTCCCAGGCACAGTCCTGTTCCATCAGGCTCCGAATGATACGAGCCAGTGCTTCATCATTTTCTCCATAAACAGTTGACTCATGCGGGTATAATTCATATCTCCTTTCAGTTGCAGTAGATTGGAAATTGTTAAATAACCAATGTATAATCAGAGTCTAGCCAGGAAAACAGAATCCAAAATAGGTAATTCATCAGAGAGAATTTTTTTTTTTTAAAGAGAAGAAAAAACAAAACAAATCAAAAGAAGAACAAATTTTCAAAACAACATAATAGGAGGGTAACAATGGTTAATACATTACGTATTACTATCTTTAAGTTAGTTATTCAGGATACCAGACATTAGCATTCAATTGTCCAAACATTATTGGCACAAACCTTACTCTTCAATGAACTAAGTAAAATTGGTAGTGTATCTATCTTAACCATCTTATATATATATATATATACAATTTTTTTCCCTTTCCCTTCTTTCTTTTCCCTATTCCAGTCTTTCTTTCCTTTTGACCAGTTTCTTTTTGATTCACCATGTCTATTGTACATTTTGGATCTTATTTACTCTTTCAGTTTCTCATACTAGAGAGACAATACGATGCTTACACATGTGCTTCTGGTTTATTTCACTTATGAGTATTTTCTCGAGTTGCATCCATTTACCTATAAAAGTCTCCAGTTTATCCTTCTTTATGGCTGAATAGTACTCCATTGTATAAAAATACCACATCTTTCTTATCCATTCCTCAGTTGATGGGCATTTGGGTTGTTTCCAAGATCTGGCTATTACAAATCATCAGAGAGAATTTAATACAGGAAGCCGGCTAAGCCAGTGTTGGAGGGCTAGAGAGTCACTGAGAGAACAACAGGGCAGAGGAAGCAGCCACCGGGCCCAGGGCTGGGAGCAGAGGAAGAGGCTGCTTATTGGATTCTGGAGCCCCCAGGGGTCCTGCAGAGCTGGGGCTCAGAACAGGGGCAGGGGCCACATCCCAGCTGCTGTAGGTCCCTCTGGGGATCCCGGAGAGGCTGATTCTGGAGTCCCAGATTCCGCCCTCTGAATCCTCCACCTGAGATTTCTAAAATCTCCCAACTGTGAAGAAAATGGGGTCTCAGACCTGCACCTGGGCTCAAAATGAAGAAACACAAATGGCCAACAAATATGTGGGGAAATGCTCAATAGCATTAGCCATTGGGGAAATACAAATCAAAGGTATGACGAGATCTCATCTCACCCCAGTGTGGCTACTATCAGAAACCCCCCAAAACAAGAGATGCTGATGAGAATGTGGAGAAAAGGGAACCCTTTTCACTTTTTCACTGTTGTAGAAATGTAAATTAATACCACCACCTTGGACAACAGTATAGCAGTTCCTCCAAAAACGATCAGTAGATCTACCGTGTGGGCCAGCTATCCCGTTCCTGGGTGTGCATCCAAAGGAAAGGGCCCCAGATGCGGCCCCACTCCACAGGGGTCTTCTTTGGCTCTGCCCTTCACCTCCACATGCCCTGTGCCCACCACCACCCACTGAAAGGTCCTCCCTCCCCTCCTCATGAGGTCTCCCTTCCCTTCGAGGCCCAGCTTGGACTCCATCACCCATCACAGAGCTGGTGACAGAGCCCCTCCATGGTGGGTACAGTTGGTGCTGGAAGTGGCTGTCCAGCCAGTCTGCTGCCATGTGTGAGGCACCAAGTGACCACTTCCTGCAAGTGGAGTGCAGAGCACAGAAGAGGGCCTGGGGAGTGAGGTGGGTAAGGGACATCCCCCAGCTCAGCGGGGAGGACCCAAGGAGGGAAGGAAGGGAGGTTCTCAGGTCCTGGAATGACCACATAGTAAGGAACAGAAACTTAGAGTGGTCCATTTTCAAGATAAAGTTTTAACTCTGAGTGGAAAGCTACTGGCCTGCAGATGTGACTAAGATTGCACGTCTAAAAGGTCCCCTAAACAAAGGAGGAAGGGACAGCTAGTCCATAAAGTATGGCTTCACTATGCTAACTCTGATTGGAAAAGTACTGTCTGTAAGAAGTGACCCACGGTGGCTTAATGATTTGCCTTTAAAACCACAAAATGTTTGCAGAGGGAGCAGGCCAAGGGTATCTCCTAAAATCTAGGCATTGTCCAGGGAGATTGTACCCCCATAGTACTCAGCCAGTGAGAAACTGGGGGAAGGGACCTGCGTGCTAGGGGTTAAATTGATCACTGTACCCACCGTGCCTACCTGCCTGCTAAGCTGCCACCCGCTCCTGCAAAATCAAAAAATAAAGTCTCACTGCACCTCCCGTCCTCGGTCTGATCAGTCCATTGTGCACAATCAAGGTGAGGGGGGCCTGTTCCTTACACACACAATAGGCCGTCCAGATGGGATTCACTGCACAGTTAGGGAAGCAGCGAGAAGTATTCTGTGTTGCATTAAACGCTGAGTTTCTCCAGGCTGGTACCACAGCTAGACTCACAGCTCTTTCACTCTCTACAGCACTTACCAGCAGGGCCCCAGTGCAGCTCTTTACCTTCCCTGAGTGGGATGATTTGAGCCAAGTACCAGAAGCCCAAAGTCAGAGATTCTTAAGAAATAAGGAACTTCTATTGTACCCAGGAAGTCGGGAGGTAGGGGAATTCCATGGCTGGTCATGGTTAGCATCGTTGGCCTGGAGTTTTTTCCCCTGAAGGTGACTGCAGCAACTCAGAGATCCATCTTGTTGTATAATGTCCTCATCTAAATGCTGGAAGTGAAAGTGTCCCTTCATTCTGTCTCTTTTTTATTTCATTTTGTTGTTTTATGTTGTGTTTGAGACAGGGACTCTAGCTACTTAGCCCAGGCTGGCCTTGAACTTGCAATCCTCCTGTCTCAGCCTCCCAAGTGCCGAGATTATAGGTGTGTGCCACCATGCCCACCTGTTTCTCTCTTTCAAGATATGAAAATCTGATCCCAAAATTGGGCATGGTGGTACACACCTGTAACAACACTCAGGAGGTTGAGACAGGAGGGTTGCTACAAGTTCAAGGCCAGCTGGACTACACAGTAAGACCCTGTCTCAAAAGCACTGACAAACATTCAATCTAATCCCAGCACTCTGGGAGCCTAAGACAAGAGGATTGCAAGCTCAAGCCCAGCCTGGGCTATTGACTGAGAACCTGTCTCAAAATAAAATAAAAAGGGCTGGGGATGTAGCTCAGTGGGAAGATCCTGGGTTCATTCCACAGTAGAGAAAAAGAAAAAAAAAGGGTGAAAATCACACTCAGAATCCCCTCAGAAAACATCTCCTCACACACACCTCATTGGCCAGAATTGATCAATCACCTACCCTTAAACCAAGGCAAGTGATGTGGAATTACCGTATCTGATTGGGCTAATCAGGTCTCATTCTTCCAGGCCCAGGGCTGAGGAGAGTCTGGCCTCACCCGAGGAATGTGTTCTGCAAACAACTGGAGACAGCTAGGACACGGCCCTGGGACAGGCCCTAACACTGTAGGCCAGGTTCATATGCATCCCATGTTGTTCTCTTACCATCTTAGCCCATGAAAAGTATAAACTGCTAGGTAGAGGATCTGTCTTCTGAAGCCACCAAGGTTCCATAGCAGTCATGATGGAAAGAGAGCAATTTTACCAGGAGCCCAAAACTGCAACTGGGGCTGGGCATGTAGCTCAGTGGTAGAGCACTTGCCTAGCATGTCTGAGACCCTGGGTTCCATCCCCAGCCCTGTGAAAGAAAGAAAGAGAGAGGGGGGGAGAGAGAGAGAGAGAAGGAGGGAGAGAGGAAGGAAGGAAGGAAGGAAGGAAGGAAGGAAGGAAGGGAGGGAAAAAGAAAACCTTCAAAATGTGACAGGGTGTGGCCTAGGAGTATATAAATGATTACAGCAAGGAAATCCTGACTCCTTGCTTCCAGTCTTATCAATTCTTCCCTCCTTGTGACACTAGCCTCAATTTTGTTTGCCGATCGTGGATAAACCGGCTAATCTCTAAGGTCTCAAATCCTCTGGTTGTAATCTCCTGAGGCCAAGAACCAGGTCTTCGCCTCTCCTCTATCCCCAGCATGGCTCTGGGGTTGACGTTCCATGGAGATGGGAGCCACTCAAAACTTTTAACATATCGGTCTGTGGGAGAACACTGTACCCATGACGTGTGGCCACGTGCAGCTGGAGTGACGCGTGACTCTCACGGTCCCGTGAAAGGGTGGTCTGGATGAGAGACTTCATGAGCTGATGAGGGAGTCCAGGGATGCAGAGACAGACTTGAGTTCAGATCCCGCCTCTGTCGCTTCCTGAGTGACCTTGGGCAAGTCCCTCACCTGCTGAAGTCCAGCTTCCACGGTGCGGGGTGCCGGCCAGCCGGAGCTCGGACAGCAGCTGTGTACATGATAGTGACCTGGGGACTACGTGTCAGTGATGGCAGCCTTGGGGACAGCAGCAGGCAAAAGTGAGGAAACCCCTCCCTGAGGCCTTGGGCAGGGAGCCAGCGGGTTGGAGGCAGGTTGACAGGGCTCTTAGCCATGGGCTGGTGAGCAAAGAGCCAGATGCGGGGCCAGGTGGGGGGAAGGAAGAGGAGGGGTCAGAAGTCTCGGAACAAGGAGTAAAGGCCACTGAAACAATCATCTACAGACCCCAGGCCATTGCTTGGAAGATTTTTGACCTGGTAAAATATCCCCCTCTCTCCCTATATAGTCTGTGTGAGTTCAGGATTCATGGTAAAATGCTCCCTGTGGGGGCTGGGGGTGTGGCTCAGTGGGAGACCATGAACTTAGCATGCACGAAGCCCTGGCTTCAATCCCCGCACACACACAGAATCCTTCCAATGACCTGGCCTCTCCATTCTATGACCTCCTCACAGTCTCTCATGGCCAGTATCATTCGAATTTATTTGTCTATGACCCAACCTGACATTTGGCTGAATACACACACACACACACACACACACACACACACACACACACACACACACACAGGCACCCTGCACGCATATACCCATGGCTACATATTCTTGCATGGAGCGAAGCTAAGCTGGCAAGAGTTACCCTTGCTACATGCAATGCGTTCTGCGCCTCTGTTCTATTTCATGTTTATAGATGATGGCTGCAGCCCACTAACTTAATTGTCTGACCTACTAATGAGCTGTGTCACTCGGTTGGAAAAACACTGCCCCGGACTTTTTCATTGCTTCACTCCAGTTTTAGAGATGGATAAATTGAAGGGGAACCAGCAACAGAGACTGAGATAAAACAGCCAACGAGGAAGAACGGAGACCTTCCTTCCTCAGCTCAATCAAAGCATCACACACCCTCATCCCTTCCTGCCGGTCAAATGCATCCCTCTAGCAGATACACCCATTTCTCCACCCTACCCAGAGACTCCGATCCTCACCATCTGCCTCTTGTGATGTCACTTCCTCTTTATCTGGTTCCAATTACAGATTGTTAGGTAAAAATTATAGGAGGGCATTGTTATGGACAAAGCTCCAGCACTCGTCCCCTGTGGACCAGGCTGAAAATCGAAATGGAATCATCCTCCCCAAAGTGCCAGGTCGCAGCTAGAACTAAGCTGTTATCAAAATTAGAGCAATAACAGCTGATCTTCTCAAATAGGCCAGTTTCTATAGCTGTGACAGTGACATTCCCACTGCCTTAACACACACACACACAGCCCAAAGCAACTTGATGCTAATCAGTTATTTTCTTATTGTTCTGTCTCAGCCCAGCTTTACAAAGAAAGTAACTTCAAAATAACCAATCCACTTTTTGTCTTTGTTTCTGCTTTTTTCAAGGCTTTTTTCTGTCTATAAAGCTGACCTCCTTTGCTCAGCCCATCAGAACACTTTTTTCTATTTTATAGAATGAAGCGTTGCAATGTTAGTAATTTTGTCCTTTGACAGTAGCTGTAACAATGACCCAATTGGGCTCATTTGACAAGTAGCTGCCGAGGGCCCCACTGTTTCAGGCACCGGACATGTGATAGTGAACAAAACACAAGAAAAGGAGGGAGGCCAGGTGTGGTGGCGCATGCCTGTAATCCTGGCACTTGAAAGGCTGAGGCAGGAGGATCACCGTGAGTTCAAGACCAACCTGGGCTACATTATGAGTTCAAGGCCAGCCTGAACTGCACAGCGAGACTCTGCCTCAAAAAAAAAAGAAGAAAGAAAGAAAGAAAGAAAGAAAGAAAGAAAGAAAGAAAGAAAGAAAGAAAGAAAAGAAAAGAAAAGAAAAGAAAAGAAAAGAAAAGAAAAGAAAAGAAAAGAAAAAGAAAAAGGAGGGGAAAGCTAAGCAAAAGGCCCTGGGTTCCATCCCCAGTACCACAAAAAAAATGTGTGTGTGGATATGTGTGTGTGCATGTGTACATAATGCCAAAGGACAAAATTCAACAAATTGAATTTAATGATCCCAGATTGCCTTTCCTTGCAATCCTAGACTCCACGAACTAGAATCCATGTTCAGATGGGCTGCGCAGAAGCATTTGGTTCGACAGACAGACAAGGGTTAGGACAGAAGAAACAGCAAAACTCAGACCGGCCGTTTCAAAGTCACCTCCCATGAAGGCAGGGCCAGTGAGCAGAACAACAGGAAATAACTGTTGGTTACCATCAGGTTATCTCTTGATACTTTTTCTTAAGGATTCAGGCAGAGGGAACTTCATTTTCCCGCTATGGCAGCGGGCCTGTTTGGGAACTTCGTTATTTCTGTTGATATCTCACAAGGTCAAATAGCAACTTAATTTCAGTCAGGTGATGTGAAACTTATATAAGTAACTCCAGTTTGTTTTAAGTCTGGCCCAGCAGGAGCTTTCTCCAAAATGATGGCCTCCTGTGATTTTAGTTTTTTCTTTTTGTTTTATTTATTTTTATAAATACATGTTTGTAATACATTCATCATGGAGAGTCGGCACATGACACAGGATCTTAACCCTTTTTACTTCCCTCTCCTCTCCCTCCCGTTTCTCTCCATCCCTGGGTCCCCTTCCTATCTGCGAGGTCACCTGCTGTTGAGCGTGGTGGAGTCGGGACTGAAGCCCTTTAGCTCAGAGCGCCAGCCTGGGACCCACGCCACTCTCTGGCGCCTGCAGCTTCCGCAGCCTGGGAATCTGCACTCCGGCCCTCAGCGCCTGTCACTTTTCCCACCTCAGAGGCACGGAGGGAGTGCCTGAAAGACAAGAACCCAAAGTGTCCCTAGAAGGGGTCCCAGGCCCTTTACGGTGGCCATCAGAGTACACCCCGCACAGAGGCCCACACACACCAGGTCGAGTGAGGGGCACACAGCAGGCCCTCCCGCTCCCTGTGCATGAGCCACAGAGGAGGATGAATGGCAAAGTTCTTTGGGATCAGAGCCTGGAGTCTGCAGCTCAGGTGACTGAGGATCTGTCCCCCACCACAGGCTAGACAGGTAGAGGTGGCCCTCTCACCTGGCCAGCCCCAGAGAGGGCAGTGCCTTAGGTGGCCTGAGACACTGTCTCACCCCAGCTTCTGTGGGAGCAGGCAGACCCCACCCTCCCCAGGACACCTGGGTAGGAGGATATCTGCCCCTCTCGTGGAGCACCTGCCTGCTCCCAGGACACAGGAGGGAGGCCACAGGGCAGGGAAGGTGGGAACCTCAGGGCAAAAGGAAATGGGAGGATTTTTAACCAGATACAGTGGCACACACCTGTGATCCCAGTACTCAGGAGGCTGAGGCAGGAGGATCACCGTGAGTTTGAGGCCAGCCTGGGCTACATAGTGAGTTCAAGGCCAGCCTGAACCTAATAGCAAGACCCTGTCTCAAAACAAATGAATAAACAAACAAACAAAACACAGAAATGGGAGGATTTTTCTCCCTGTACTGGGGATAGAACCCAGGGCACTCTACCACTGAGCTACATCCCCAGCCCTTTTAATTTTTCTTATTTTGAGACAGGGTCTCACTAACTTCCCCAGGATGAGCTCGAACTTGCTATTCTCCCACCTCAGCCTCCCAGCTAGCTGGGATCACAGGTGTGTGCCACCAAGCCCAACTGGAAGGAATTTGATTTTTTTTTAATTCTGAGAGGAATATGGTAGTGATGAGAAATCACATTAGAAAGGAATAAGAAAGAAGAGGAAGAAAGACAGCAAGACACCCAGTAATAGGCAGCTGGAGGCAGAGCTGCCAAAATGCCAGGGACGTTTGTGTTGTTAGGGCACCTGGTCTAACGGCCAGTTTGAAGGTGTCCGTGCTGCTGTAAAGTCCCTGCATCCAGCCAGAGTGTCAGCAAAGATTGCCAGCAACACACAGGCCTTGCGTTGGGCGGGGGAGATTTTGAAATAAGGGTAGAAGGCTGCTGGGTTGACAAACCAGAATGACAGAGGTGAATGGTGATAATATTGCTGGCTGGGCAGAAACAAGAACTCAGACTGACCAAAACCCAGGTAATCATTGACATTTTGGGGAAGACACTGAACTTTCCATAATGGTGGTGGTAGGGGTGAAGATTTGAGCCAATCTTGTCCAGATCTCGGAGGGAGGAGCTGCCCATCAGCCCGCGCTCTGTGTAAAGTGTGTTCTAGTGGGTGACATCACAGTGCGCCTCTTCCCGGCCACCTGGATGTTGGTTTGCAAGTGTAACACCCAGAGAGCACCGCGGGGTCCTCTTATTGACTGCGTGCCACCATAGTGCTGCAGCCCTCAGTTAACCCTTCACTCCTGTGAGCCTCAGTTTCCTCACTGTGAATTAGGACCCCCACACCTTCCCCACAGCTTTTAGAGATTTCAAAGACAACTCCTATAATTACTAATTTTATGTGTCATCTCGGCCTGAGCAACAGAGTCCAGAGATTTGGTCAAACATTTTGCCAGATGTTTCTATGGTGATCTTCTTGTATGAAATTTACATTTTAAAAGATGGACTTTGAGAAAGCAGGATGGCCTCCATAACGCACATGAGCCTCGTCCAATCAGTTGAAGACCTGAAGAGAACCAAGACCAATCTCCCCCAAGCAAAGGTGAACAACAACATCAGTTCTTTCCTGGGACTCCAGCCTGACAGTCAATCTGGCAGCCTCAGCCTGATTCCCAAGCAGCCTTTTTGGTCTGGTCTGGTCTGGTCTGGTTTTTGAGGTGCTAGGGATGGAACCCAGCACCTCGTGCATGCTAGGCAAGCTCTCTACCACTGAGCTCACCTCCGGTCTGCAAGCAGCATTTGAAGGGCGGTGGTGAACTCTGAGGCAGGGGCTGTTCTGTCTGCATTCACAGGTGCTCTAACTGCTCTTCTGCTGGTAAAGGGCACCACCAAATCATCACCATCATCACCGTCTTCTTCCTTGGGTATCCAACCCAAGTCTTCTCCCACTGTATCCAACCCCTCCCAGGCGTGACATCTGAGACTAACATGGCTTAAACATGGCGGTACCTTAAGAAATGCTCTGCCTGAGGCCCTCGCTTCGCACATGAGCAGCAGAGGCGCAGAAGGCAGGCCACTGGAACAGTACAGCTGGTGACAGAGCAGGAGCGGAGCCCTGGCCCAATGGCGGCTGCCAAGCGTTACAGTGACTTATGTCAAGGAGACAGCGAGCAGCAGAGCAGGGCTTGACCCAGGTCCTGTGCACCTGGAAACCTGTGCTCCACTCTCGTCCCCACCCTTGGTAAGAATTGAGAGACACACAGAGGACACACCCCACGCAGCTGTCTCAGTCCTGTAATTCTATTTCCTTGCTTCTGCCTTCAGCTTCTCTGGAACCAAACCACCACCTGCCATTCTCTCCCTCCCACAACTCCAGACAGATGTGTGTCATTCAAGTATCACTCGGCACGTGTTTACAGAGCACTCCTGTGTGCGAGGCACAGCAGTAGGGATGTCAGGTCTAAAGAGAAACAAGCTCACCCAAACTCATGGAACTATCTGGTGGGGGTGAAAGGGCTGTGCCCCAGCAGGCAGACAGGATTTTCTGGCACAGAACGAGGCACAGCCCAGGAGACACAGAAGGCGCCAGGACCACACAGTGCAGACGCAGAGGCTGGCAGAGGGCTCTGAGGAAATCTAATTGTCCCTCGGTACCTAAAGGGGAGGGGTCCCAGGACCTCACGGAATACCAAACTCCAAAGATGCTCAAGTCCTTGGTGGAAAATGATGCAGTGTTTGCAATTAACCTACACACATTCTCTTGTGTACTTTGAATTATCGAGTCAGGTATGGTGGCACACACTCTAATCCCAGCACTTGGGAGGCTGAGGCAGGAGGATTGCCACGAGTTTGAGTCCAGCCTGGGCTACATAGTGAGTTCAAGACCAGCCTGGACTACATAGCCAAAAATTAAAATATGTAAGTAAATAAATGAATAAATAACTTATTTATTTATTAAAAAAATAAAATAAATAAATAAATAATTGCTGGATTACTTATAATACCTAATACAATGTAAGGGCTATGTACAGTAGCTATTATACTGGATTGTTTGGGACTACTGACATGTCCAATGCAGATGCAACCATCCTAGGTATAACTATGTCGTGCACATCAGCAACCATGGGCTATTTTCCCTGAACATCTCTGACACCCTGTCTGTCGAACCCACGGATGCATTAGGCTAACTGCACTGCCCCGAGACAGTGCCCGTTTATTCTGAGACCCAAGGTGCCAGCAAGGGTCACCTAAAACAGGAGGGGAGGAGGAAGCAGGGCCAGCATGCAGGCACAGGGCAGCCGCCTGAATTTGAAACATTACCGCTTACTCCCGTGTGTGACTGTACATCTCTCACCTCGCTCAGTTTCCTCATCTGTAGAATAGTACCTAACTCTCCGGGTTATTGTGAGGGTTAAATAAGTTAATTCATGCAAATGCTTAGAACAGTCCTGACACATCAAATTCAACAAATGTTCAACTGAAAACCAAATGGGCTGAGGAGTAGATGGAAGGGGAGGCGGTGGAGGTACTGTGTGTAAGCCAATCCCCAAAGAACTGCCTGGCACAGTGGCACCTACCTATAATCCCATCACTCAGGAGGCTGAGGCAGGAGGCTTACAAATATCAGGCCAGCCTGGCAACTTAAAAAGAGCCTGTCTCAAAAAAAAAGAAAAGGAAAAGTGTGATTCTGTAGCAGAAAAAAAAAAAACAGCAGCTAAAGGTAAACAGGGACACGGAAGGTCTTTTTGGAGTGTCAAGAGTAGTACTTGGGATTGAACCCAAGGCCTTCTCACTGAGCTACATCATTCCCCAGCTCCTTCCCTCCTTTTTCTTTTTTTTTCTTTTGGGACAGAGTCTTGCTAAGTCACCAAATTGCCCAGGCTGAGCTTGAATTTGTGATCCCCCTGCCTCAGCCTCCAAGAATGCTAGGATTATAGGCATGTGTCATCACACCCTGTTTAAGGTCTACCTTTTAAGACAAGAAAAATCTGAGCATGTTTAAATGCTGACTGAAAGGAGCCAGTAAAGACAGAAGTTGCAGATATGGGGGAGAGGGGAAGGGCTGAATGAACCCAGAGCAGGGTCCCTGCAGAGGCAGAAAGTGGCCTCAGGCACCCTCGCAGGGTGACAGGATGCAGGCGAGATGGAGCAGACGCTGGTAAATGGGTGGTCAGTGTGTGGGGACTGTGGGGCAAACCTGTTTACTCCATGATCGTCGCTGTCAAACAGAGAAGAAAGTTTCCCAGGACAGCCCCTTGCTGCCTAGGACACAACAGTTCATAAGACCGTGTCTCAGTTTTATCCTCCCCACAACTCACAAGAATGTTCTTGTCATTCCTGTTTACTGGGAGGAAGCTGAGCCAAGAGAGAGTTATAAGCAGGACCCAGAAGAGAGGCAGGCCTTCCAAAGGAGGTCTCACTGTTATTGTCTTAGTCACTTTCCTCATCACTGGCACAAATTACCAGACACCCACAATTTAAAGAAGAGGTTGATTTTGGCTCATGTTTCAGTCATGGTCAACCAGCTCCCAGGTAGGAAGGGATGGTGGAAGGGTCTGGCAAAGGAAAGCTGCTCACCTCATGGCAGCCAAAAAGCACAGCATCAAGGGAGGAAAAGAGAAGGGAGATGCGCCCTTCTAGGTCACCCCCACAGTGACCTCCCTCTTCCAGCCAGGCCCCACCTCCTGACAGCAAGTCAGCTATAGGCCCCCATGGTCCAATCACCTTCCAACACATGAGGCCTTGGGAGACATTTTAGATCTAAACCATAACAATTATTAATTCTAGCCAGCATTTCCTCAATTTATCTCATTTCCCTTTTATTATCCACAAATGATCCATAGTGAAATCTTACCAGTTTTGCTTCCCAAATATTTTAAAATTCTGTCCCCCCTTTTCAGTATGAGGACTTGAACTCAGGGCCTCAGACTTGCTAGACTAAAGCTTTAACACTGATCTACATCCTCAACTTTGGCCTTTCTTTTTTTTCTTTAATAAAAAGTCTGAACTGCCATTTCCTTGGATCAGGCCACCATCCTTTCCCACCAGGGCCACTGCCTAGCCTTACAGTCATGTCTCCATGTTATAGTTTGGGTCATAAAGGGTCCCCAGTGGCACGTGTGTCAAAGGCTTGGTCACCAGCTACTGGGAGGTGGTGGAACCTTTAGGAAGCAGGGCCTAGTGGGAGAAAGTTGGGGTTTTGGGGGGTGTGGCCTCAAAGGGGGATATCAGGACCCAGCACCTCCTCTTCCTCTTTCTCTTTTTTGCTTTCCAGCTGCCACATGCTCCTGCCATGATGTACTGGGCTACTACAGGCCCACAACAACAGGGTCAAGCGACCGTGAACTGAAACCTCTGAAACTGTGAGCCAAAATAAAACTTTTCTTCCTTTAAGCTTATTATCTCATGTATTTTGTCACAGCAACAGAAAGCTAACACAGGCCTCCACACCAGAGTTCTTCTTCAGGTCTTCCTCAAAACACACACAAGCTCACACACACATGCACACATGCATACACACACACATGCTCCCTAAGAATCCAGGACTCTCCCTCAAAGAAAGGAGCAAAGGCATGCAAGATAGCAAGTTGATCTCAACTCTGCCCTCACTGAGAAAAAAGTTAGGAAACTTCACAGCTAAAATTTTTTAAAAAATAAGCTCCAGGACAGTGGGAGAAATCCGGATTTATAACTAGCTGCTCACAAAGGACTCATGAAGGCCCTGCTGCCTCGGTCACCACACTCAGCTTCCAATGTGTTCTTCACTCATTCATTAATTCACCAAGTATTTTTTGAGCACCTACTATGTGCCAGGTCCCACACCAGGCCCTTGGGAAACATTAGTGAACAAAACACAAACTCCTTATGGTCTAGTAGTGAGAGAGAGAGGAGAAATCTAATAAATAATAATAATACAGGGCTGGAAGGGTAGCTCTGTGGTACAGCACTTGCCTAGTATGTGTGAGGCCCTGTGTTTGATCCCTAGTACTACTACTATTACTAGTACTAACGATGATGGTGATGATAATGATAATGTCTTAGTTACTTTCTCATCACTGGGGCCCCCGACACCCACCAATTAAAGGAGGAGAGGTTTATGTTGACTCACAGTGTGTAGAGGTTTCAGTCCATCATCAGCGGCTCCTAGGAAGAGTGGCATGGCAGCGGGGCAACGCAGAGCAGGCTGCTTGTGGTGCAGCAGCAGGAAGCAGAGGGAGGGATCGGGGGGTGGACTCCCAGGCCATGGCCCAGTGACCACCTCCTCTGACTAGGCTTCACCTCCCCGCATCACATTTAGCTATAAACCCATCAGTGGACTCATCCACCCATGGGTATCACGCCCCATGATCCAATAACCTCCCAAAGCCCTACCTATGGGCACATGAGGATTATGGGGGATGTCCACATAGAAACCATAATGGGGAAGAAGAAGGAGAAGAGGAAGAGGAAAAAGGAGAAGCAGGAGAAGGGGAAGGGGATGGAGAGGAGGAGAAGAAGGAAGAGGAGGAGGAAGAGGAGGAGGAAAAAAAGGAAGAAGAGAAGCAGAAGGAAGAGGAGGAGGAGGAAGGGAGAGTGGACAAGGAGGGGGGAAAGGAGGAGGAAGGAGGAGGAGAAGAGGAAGATTATTATTACATAGTGTATGAGAAGGCAGAGAGGGCTATGACAAAATAGAGCCCAGTAAATGGGGTCTAGAGTCCGTCTCAGTGGCCATAGAGTGTGTATCCATGTAAAATGGTTCCAACAGGCCTAGCAACGAGGCACTGAGGGGAGAAAGAGATTTGCCTAGCAGATACGCGAGGGAAGAGTGTTTCAAGCAGCGAAGGCAACAGGCACAAGGCTTTGGTCTTGTTGTTCCAGCACAAGGGTAGCCTGGCTGAACAGAACTGTCTGCTGTAGCTTGGATCTAGAATGTCCCCAAAACCCACGTCTTAAAGGCTTGATACCCCGCTGCCACTACTAGTGGTTGGTGAAGCCTCTAGGAGGGGGACCTTGTAGGAGGTCTTTAGGTTGTTGGGGTACCGTCCTTGAAGGAGAGAGTGGTGAGATAGAGGTTAGCAGGACTGTGAGGGAGCAGCGTGAGAGAACAAAAGCAGGCATTTGCAACTTTTGGCGATAGAGGGAGAAATAAATCAAGCTCTTAATTAAGCAAGCAAGTCAGTGCAGTCCTTGACATCAGGTAGGATGCATAGGCAAACTGAGTGAGACTGGCACAAGCAAAGATGGAGCAGATCTGAAGGAGATACTTAATGACATTCTTTTGAGACCCCATCAAAATGGAATGTCCCTTTGTTCAGGGTTGTTCTACCCATGGAATGGCCATCTCTGTTGTCCTTCCCAGGGCTCTCTGTGGAGCAGCCAGCTTTGCTGCTATCTTCTCCAGGGCTCCTGTCAGTGGAGCAGCCAGCTGTATTTCTTTCCTATAATAAATTTCTAGCCTTGAAACTGGCCCACATATGATTTCCATCCTATGAGCATCAAGAACCCATGCTAGCTGGTGGAAGTGGGACCTCAGCCCCTTCCGTTTTTGCTTCCTGGCCACAAGGCGAGATTTTGCTCTGTACAGCCCAAGACCAATGAAGCCCAAAAGCAATGAGGTCAACCAACCACTGACTGAAACCTTGGAAACTGTGAGCCAAAATAAACCTTCCCTCCTTCCAAGTCAATTATTTCAGGTGTTGCTGGCTAACACATCACTTTTGCTTGTGCCAGTCTCCCAGCCAGAAATGCATTTTCTGCTTTCCCTACCAATTAAAATCCTCCTCCTCCTCCTCCTCCTCCTCCTCTTCCTCCTTCTCCTCCTCCTCCTCCTCCTTCTCCTCCTCCTCCTCCTCCTCCAAAGCTCAGCTGGAGCTCTCTGCTCCATGAAGAGTTTCCTGATCCATCTCCAGCCAAAATGAGGCTCTCCTTCTTCTACACTCTCAATCCCGTTGGTCTCTCCCCATGGATTCTTCCTAGCCAATCATCTACAGAAGCTAGCTCAAGATATTGTTGACCTGGACTAAACAGACCTGAAAACAAGGACATTCAAGGGGGAGGGGGAGGAGACCCTCCAAGGACTGGTCTACTGACACTGTATGGTGGACAGTCACGTCCCAGAGCTACCCAGCATCCACCCCCTCTCCTCTCAGCATCCTACCCACCCTCTGGAGAATTCCCTCCTGCAGTGCAGCTCATGAGGGAAGCCAGTCCCCACATCTCCCCACAATAGCCAAAGCCTGCATCCTCCCCTCCCACCCCAGCCTCTTGCTGATTCTGTGAGAACCCAGTGTCCCCAACAAATGTCCTCTGCCTATGTTGGCCCGAACCCGCTTGTGTTGGTTGCAGCCCAGAATGCTGATTGCCAGAGCCTGTGACCCTCCACTCCCCACCACAGGCCTGACTTGACTCCACAGTGGTGGACCTTGGCATGTTTTCTTGTTGTCCAACACCTCTAAATACTCTTTTTATGCCTGGGGAAATTCCTGTCAATGAGTTCTACTTTTCCAAGGTAGTAGCCAGAAATTTTCTTTTTCCAGACTCCTTTGTACCTAAGTAGCAGGTATATGATGTGGCCCCCCCCAACAAGAGACAACCAAAAATGTGTTTAAAACTGTGAAAGCCACCAGTCGTCGTAGTGCACTCCAGTAATCTCAGCGCTTGGGAGGCTGAAACAGGAGGATAGCTGCAAGTTCCAGGCCAGCCTGAACTACGTGGTAAGACGTTGTCACAAAACAAAATAAAACAAAACAAAACAAAACAAAACAAAACAGCTGGGAAAGTAACTCAGTGCAGAGGTCCAGTGTTCAATCCCCAGCACCAGGAAAAAAAAAAAAGAAGGAAGGAAGAAAGTGGTAAGGCAGGAGCCAGGCGGACACACCTCCAGATGGAGGAGAGGCACCGGCAGTCGAGGCCAGAGGGAGAGGAGATCCCAGCATCTGGGGACCAGTGTGGGAGGACAGGACACACCGCCCACAGCCAGGGGTGGTGGTGCCCTCCCTGGCCTCATCAGAGAGAGGCACTCGGTAGCTCTCTGAAAATCGCCTGTCCTGAAAAAGATTCCTGCCGTGTCTCAACTAGCAGGGATGAGCTCTACACTTCACAAGTAAGAGCACTGCCACACAGCGTGAAGGGAAAAACCTAAATGACTCAGCACCCGCTGCTGTTACCAAACTGAGCGCCAGTCTCTGGTGGTGTCCAGGCTCTTTGTATCCTGAACACGGAGTTGAGCAGGACACTCGGAAGTAGTAAAGCAGGGATCAAAGGAAATACACTCCACAGAGAGAGCACGGGCGGATGAGAAAGCTGGAGACAAGTTCGACTCAGAGCAGCCTCTGCATCAGGTTTTATGTTTGTTTGTTTTTGGCACTGGGAATCAAACTCAGGACCTCGCGCTGCATTGGGTTTTGAGGTATTTATTGGGACCTTTCCCAGGTCTCAGGGTGTAGGGCCGCACTAAGGGGACTCTGTCCAGTTCACGTCAAGTCTCCACCCTCATGTCGGAAGGGGGTGTTTTTGACTTTCTGTGGACCGAGGCAGAGCCACCACGGCTGTGAAGCCCACCAACGGGGTCAGAACTGCAGTGCTAATGGTGTTACAGCAACCCTGGCGCTGCCCCGTTGCTTGAAACTGGTGACAGCGCATGCGCCTCAGGCTCACACTGGAGGTCAAGAAGTGGAATCAGGACAGGAGCATGGTTTTCAGGCTCCTCTCAGGATGTTAAGGAGATACGGTGGAAGCGGGATGAGCTTATGGTCCCCAAGAGCCAGAAGGCATCCTGTCCTCCACGCCGTCTCCTGCACAGTCTGTCACCTGCCTCGGCATTACACACCCACAAAGCAGAACGCTTCCGTGACCCCAGAATGTGTGGGGACCCCCAACCCAGAGGAAGCAATCAAATCTGCAGCAAGTGCCAGCTGGGGGTCCTCTAATTCAATTCGATTCTGACACTTTACATGGAGACAGCATCAGCCCCCACAAGCTGAGGCTCAGACCCCAAGACTGCTCCCCCGTCAGATGCCATCACAAGCCCTGAGTTGTTTGCCCTGGGCTTCCGAGTCACAAGCTATGATCAGGGTTCCCTCAGCCCTCTCCTTGGGGTTCAGAGGCCACACACGGGCAGATGCAGTTAGCAGCTTATTACGAAGGACACTGCAAAGGATACAGTCACGGAGAAGCCGAGGTGAGGCTGGGAGGGGCTTCCGTGCCCTCTGTGCCCTTTAAATCTGCCTGCTGGAGTTTGGTTTGCTTTTGTTTGGTTTTTTGAGACAGTGTCTCATTTTGTAGTCCAGCTTGGCCTTGAACTCATGATCTTCCTGCCTCAGCCTCCTGGGTGCTGGGATTCCAGGGTTGTGCCACCACCCCAGCCACTTGGGGGTTTTTATGGAGGCTTTATTAGGTAGATGACTCACTAAATCCCCAGCCCCCTGATGATCAACTTAACCTCCAGTCCCTTCAGCCCAGAGATTGCAGGTAGGCTAAAGTTCCAACCCTCAGTCCTACCTGAGGCTTCCGGGTAACCAGGGCCCATCCTGAAGCTGCTAGGGGCCACCAGCCATTATCAACTCAGTAGTGGACAGAAAGACACCCTGGCTTCAGACAGTCCAAGGATTTCAGGAGTTGTGTAGCTACCAGAGAACCAGGATAAAGACCCAATGTGTATTACACACTAGGGCAAAGCGCCTGGTTCTTTTTAACCCAGTTTGTTACACTGTATTTAACCCCACCAATGGTTAAAACTCCAAGGAGTGGGGTGCAGTAGCCCATGCCTGTAATCCCAGTACTTGGGAGGTTGAGGCACGAGGATCATTGTAAATTTGAGGCCAGCCTGGGCAGCACCATGAGTTCAAAGCCAGCCTAGATTACATAGCAAGACCCTGTTTCAAAATACCAAAATAATAATAGTAAAGTTTTAAAATAAAAACTCCATGGAGTCCCAGTCATGTCATTTACCAGGAGCTTTGGCCCTCCTGGTCCTGTCTCTAAGAAGGGCGACAGGAAGGAAACGGAAGGGACCAGGCCACTCACAGCAGGGAGGACAGAGGACCTGGATAGGTCCCGCAGATACTCTGGAGAGGGGGGCAGGTCTTGGAGGGTTCAGGGCTGAGTGAGAGACCCAGCAAGGTTGGGCAGGCACAAAAAAGGATGAAGGAGAGGTCACAAACCACTTCCTGTGGCTCACTTCACCCCAGACATACTGGCCTCTTTTCTGCTCCATACTGGCACCTAGCAGGCTCCAGCCACAGGGCCTTTGCACTGGCTGCAACTTCTGCATGCATCACTCTCCTTTTAACCAGCTCAGCACTCCCTTCTCACCTCTCCCAGGCTGCTCAAACACCTCCTTCTCAGCAAGGCCCATCTACCACCCTCCCAGAACCCCTTTCCCCCTTCTTTTATCTCTCGGAGCTCTCACCAGCCTCCAATATTATATGCACAGACACTCTTCTGTCTGTCTCCCTGCCTGAGAGGTCCTTGTTTTTATTATTCACAAATATATTCCAAGCACCCAGCGCAGTGCCTTCAAGAAATATCTGTTGAGTGGTGAATGCATTTATTCAACATTATTCAACGTCTTTAAACCTGCCCTGCACAGGGCCCCATGCTGCACAGCGTTGCACAACACAGACCCCACAGCCAGGGCTCTCATCGGACGGAGCCAAGGAGGGGGGGAAATGAGTGATGAGATCAGACGCACGGCTTCCTGGGGATACTACAGAGAAAATGTTCAATCCCAAGAAATGACTCTCTAGCCTCAAGGTTTGGGCCCAGCTATTTCTGAGCAGGGCAGCCTCCAGGGTAGATCGTGGATTACACCGCAGAGGACACACACACACACACACACACACAGGCCCCACCTGCCAGAACCCTAACCACAAAGCCCTGAGACAATGACCTTGCTTCCTCATATTGAGACATTCTCCATGCAGGGCAGGCCTGGCAGTGAACAGAGAGGACAAAACTGAAAGGGGCAATGTGGGCTGGGGTGCAGCTCGGGGACAGTGCGCTCGCCTAGCCGGCACAAGCCCCAGTTTCATCCCAACACTGCACAGAGAACGGGGCGAGGGCTGGGAGCGTCAGGGACAGAGGCCAGCCTGCCAGGTGCAGGACAGGAGGGGAAGGATACGGTGGACCTGCAGGGGTAAATGGGGACCCTCCCAATAACCTCATTTGCATCCTCTGGCCCAGCTGGGAAACTGAGGCAGAAGCAGCTAACCTGGGACCCACTTCTCCAAATGAGGTGGGGCCTGCAGGTATAGAGCAGAGAGGAACAGGCCGGACACTGACTCACCATGAGGGGGCAGAGGAAGCAATGTGCTTTTCTGGTCATCACCATAACCACCTCTCTGAGGCACCACCCAGGTCCAAGTCCAGGGCCGGAAGTCTCATTTTCCATCACCCACCCATGGCACTCTCACCCTGTTTCCTTCCTCCTTGGCCCCAGACAAAGGGACTTCCCTGGTTGCGTCCATTCCCAAAGAGAGCTTTGGTGAGAACAATGGATGGAGCCTTGGGGTGCGGACTCTTGGCAGCTATGGCTAAAGCTAGGAGAGACGCAGCAAGGAGTCAGAAGGGAACCAAAGAGGACAGCACAAAGGAGAGAGGATGAAGGGGAGGGGAGGCATGACATCTGGCCACTGTCAACAGCAGTTTTGCTGGCCGTGGCCACATAAGACCATATCAAACCATTGCCGCCCTCCCTCTGGTCCTGCCAATCAGATTGCAGCCAAGGCCAGGATGGAAGGAGGCTCTTTTCCATCCCTCCTTGTAAAGGCACCAAAAATGGTTACCAGGGACCTACAGTTGTGAGGGGGTGTTGGGTAGCTTTCCCAGTTGCTGGTATAAAACACCCAACACCTATAATTTAAAGGAGGAGAGGTTTATTTGGCTCATGGTTTTAGATGACTCAGTCCATGGTTAGCTGACTCCAAGGTAGGAACATCATGGCAAAAGGACATGGCAGAGCAAAGCTGCTAAGTTCACAGGCAGCTGGGAATCAGAGCAGGGGAACAGTGCCAGAGAGCAAGGGCCAAGGCACTAGACACAGACGCAGAGGCCATGCCCCCACAACCCACAGGGACACACATAGAAGTGTGCTTTGCTATCCCTCCCAAGCCAATCAAGTTGTCAATTAAGCATAACCATAACTGGAAGGGGGATGCTGGGGGCACAAGTGAGCCCAGGTCTCCCTTCAAGGGAGACCACTGGGAGAAGGAGGCTCCTGACTTCCTAGGAAAGCAAAGACCATGGAGTGAAGGGGCCATGACTTCACCCAGGACTCAAACTCGCAATCTTCCTGCCTCAGCCTCTCAGAGTGATAGGATCACAGGCATACGCCACCACAGAACTTTAATATCAGTTGCTGGCCTCTTGGGATTCCCTAAGGAAGGAAATTACCCCTTGTTCCACCAATGAGGCAAAAGAATGCTCCATCTACCCTCCAATGAATTAAGATTAACATTGGTATTATAATTTTGACTCATCAAAGAATATTTTTGCACTCTTATTTGAACCACACAGCAATATTGTAAGGCACTTATTTACCTCAGGTACCTAAGAACACAGGTTCTTAGATGCTTAGCTTAACACAGACTATCCAGAATAACACCTAATGTCCAAAAGGAAGTGAAAAAAGCCATCAAATGGGGAGAGAGCCAGGCACAACCTTATTCCAGGATGGAAGGCAACACCAAAAGATAGGTGTTATGGTTTGGACTTAAATGTCCCCTAAAAGTCTCATGAGCAGAGGAGGAGCTTTGGGAAGGTGATTGCATCATGGGATGCCATACTCATCAGTGGATTAATCTATCAGTGAGTTCACAGATGACAGTGCTGTCGGGAGGTGGGGCAGGCAGAGGAGGCAGCTCACTAGAGTGTGACCCAGAAGAGGGTATCCTCATCCCCGGCTCCTCCCTTCTCCCTCTGCTTCCTGGCCTCCATGGGATGAGCAGCGTTTCCCCCACCAGGCTCTTCCATCGTGCCATTGCAACCTTGGAGTTGGTCCATCATGGACTTAACCCGCTGAAACTGTGAGCCACAATAAACCTTTCCTCCTGTAAGTTCAGCACTCGAGTAGTCTATGCCAGTGACAAGAAAGCTAATACAAGTGAGATAAAGGATTCGCCCTGGCAAAGCACACATGTTGTGATAATACTGCCTCCCAGAGAACTGGGGAAAGCGGACAGGCCAGACATGGGAGCTCACAGAGGTCGGGAAGTTCCAGCCCCGGGTGGAGAGCGCAGAGGAGTGCCCAGAACCCGCCAGAAGCGAACCCCACTGGTGAGAGAGAGGTAGGGGCCAGGACAGGC
The DNA here is from genome assembly GCA_028451465.1 of Erethizon dorsatum. Classification (NCBI taxonomy): domain Eukaryota; kingdom Metazoa; phylum Chordata; class Mammalia; order Rodentia; family Erethizontidae; genus Erethizon; species Erethizon dorsatum. The sequence goes on from CM051831.1 coordinate 30,511,452, forward strand.
TGAGTAGGGAAGGACCCTTTCAGAAGCAGCTCTTGCAGGTAACCCTGGTGCTCCCATAGAAGAAACTGGATTCCCTGCTCCAATGAGAAGCCGCGGGTGGGTGGGGTCCTGAGCATGAGGTCTGCAAACACAGCTGCACAGGACAATACCCGGCAGATTCTCTGAGGCACAGGCTTCACCTCAGCCTGCGGCCAGTCTCCAGAGCAGCAGTCCTCAGTCAGCTGCTCCTGGAGTAACAGGAAACTCCAGGAAATGCTGATGCCAGGCTAAGCCCCAGATCCATTCAACCAGGCTCTCAGGCATGGAGCCCAGGTATCAGCACTTTCTTCCCTTTGCTGAGACACAGTTTGGGTAAACTGCCAAGGATGGCCTTGAATTTACTATCTTCCTGCCTCAGCCTCCCGATTAGGTGGGATTACAGGCACCACCACACCAGGAGCATTTTCTTCAGCGCCCTCTCAATGGATGCCCAAAGTTGAGAACCACTGATCTCAAATGGGCCGGGGGATCTATATGTTTATCACATCTCCAAGAGAGTCTAGCGAAACCCACGTTACCTCCACTGGGCTGACACATACTGGGGAGCCTTGCTAAGGGGAATACCGCCAAACTGCAGGTGTGGGTCAAAACCATCCGGGGAAAATGGGAGCCACAGACCAGGTCCCTGGGTGACAGGCTTCATGCACAAGGCTCCTGTGCCTTCGGCCTGGCTTTGGGAAGACGCGACAACACCCGGCTCCGCCCTGCCGCCCACACCCGGGGCCCACCCCCGCAGGAGGCGACCCGCCCTGAAAGCCCGGTCCCGGGGTGGGGGGGGCGAGGTCACGGGGCGCGGCCTCTCCCCTAGCACAGCGCACGAGCGGCCCAGCGTGCAGCCGGCGGCCAGGGCGGGGGCGTCGCGGGAGCCCCGGGCGGCTGAGTCACCGCCGCCGCCATTCCCACCCCCCCAGTCTGAGTCACCCGCCGTCGCCACGATCCGGGTCGCCCAGGGGGCTCGGCCCCGCAGCGCCCTCTGCCGGCCACACCCGGACGTGCAGCCGCAGCTCGAGGGGCCCGGGGAGACATCTCCGCAAGACCTGAGACCTAGCGATATCTGACAGTTAGGGAGTGTAAGCGAAGAATGAGCGGGGGATCGTCGTGGTCTTCTTCCTGTTCCTTTCGGATAGGAACATTTTCAGAACGGAAGTTGGAGAAGCAGGCCTCCCTCCCTCAGGATGAGACACTTTGGGGTTCATGGGAAGAGGAAGCAGCAGAAAGACCCTCGTCGGTGGGCTGCTTCCTCCCCTTCAGCCCCACGGATCTGTGCCCCAGCCTAGGACAGATCCCCATTTTACCTAAACCGATGGGCTCAGTCCTGAGACAGCAAAGAATTCACTGGATATGACCAGGAACATAAGGACAGCTGCCACCATTTCCCCAACACCCTGCCCGCCCTGTGCTAAGCCTTCCATGCTCCCGTTTGTCGCACAACACCCTAGAGGACGCAGGTGCTATCCAGGTGCCCATTCTCAGAGGAGGAAAGGCAGCTGAAGCCATGGCATCATGAGCGCTTGCAAAGAACTCATTTAAGCAACATTATCTTTCTTTTCTTTCTTTTTTTCTTTTTTCCTTTTTCTTTTTTTTTATATGTGTGTGATTCTTTGCTTTTATCTCTTTAATGATCATATTATATAAACTTCCAGATCCCTCATATTGCTCAGTACAATTTCACAGCTTTTGGGATGCATATGGCAACCCTAGGTGAACAGTTAGACTTGGCCTATTGTCTGATCCCAAAATTAGGAGCAGTCCGAACCTTGGGAAGATGTCCTTTAACGGCACTTTCGTTACTTCCAGTGCTTTCTCTGTCAGGGTGGGGAAGGCTTCTACCTACCTGGAGAAGGTGCAGACTAGCACTAGCATATATCGATACCCTCTACTCAGGGCAGTTCAGTGAAGTCCACAAACAAATTTTCACACAGGGTAGCACCCACATCTTGGATACCCAGGGGCCTGGTTGGCCCTTGTTTTGGGTTGTTCTGTGCACAGGTCAGACACTATTTGCAAACAGTTCAAGTGATGGCAGTGAGCTGTGTCACACAGAAGTGACAACTTAGTAAAACCTCTAGTGCCATTTTTCCCATGTGAGACCCTTGATGGATTTAGGCAACACTTTCACTGAACTCTGGAACAGTTTGGGAAAATGGGCATCAGTTCCTGATGCACAGGTCAGCTACTGGGCAAAGCAAATGATTTCCCTAAGGTCTCAGAGCCCCAGGCTTCGGATCCCAAGAATTCCTGGCCTCTTTCCTCATTGCCCCCAACTGCCACCCCTGACTGCCTCTTAAGTAACAAGTGACTGACTCTCCTAACTCCCTCGACATCCAAATCCTCTCCCTCCGCTCTGCTGACGGCATCTTTTCTCTCTGCCTTTCAGCAGATTATTCTCTTCGGCATCAAAACCAAAGGCTCTGGGTACCGTGTGCATCTTCTACTCACTCTGGGAATCCATGCCGGGGCCTGTGACTCCACCAACCTGCACCCCCAGCCCCCACATGCATTTTAAAAACCAAAATAACCACCCAAGACCCCCACTCAGACTGCCCATTTCTCTACTGTCCTAGAGCTCAACTTGTTTTTTAAATAAAATGTATATATTTACAGTATACAACATGACACTATGAGTTACATATATAGATAATTTAAAAGGTTACTATAGCAACACACATTAACATATCCATCATATTATGCAGTGACCCATTTTGTTTTTGTGACAAGAGTAGCTAAAATCTACTCATTTAGGGCTGGTGAGATGGTTCAGTGGCATAAGCGCCTGCCTGGCAAGCGCGAGGTCCTGAGTTCGACTCCTGGTACCCACAAAAAATAAATAAATAAAATCTACTCATTTATGGTGAATCCCGTACACAGCACATCTTACTACCTATCGTGCTCCTGGTGTTATTAGAGCTGTTAGACTTGCTCACCCCAAATATCTGCTACTTGTATCCTCTTTTCAGCGTGGCTCCCCACTCCTCACCCTGCCCCCATTTTGCTTTCTATCTCTGTAGATTTGATTTTTTTTTTTTAAATGTGGGTACCAGGAGTCGAACTCAGGAACTTGCGCTTACCAGGCAGGCACTTTTGCCACTGAGCTATTTCACCAGCACTGTAGATTTGATTTTTAAAAAGATTCTACCTATAAGTGAGATCATCTGGTATTTTTCTTTCTGGGCCTGACTTGCCTCACTGAGCCTAAGATCCTCCAGGCCCAAATGCAAGATCCTGCTCCTTCCTAGGGCTGAACGTGATCCACTGGTTTTATGTCACAGTTTCTTTATCCATTCTTCTACGGGTGGACACTTCCTACCTCAGCTGGGGTGAGTAATGCTGCAATGATCATAGGTGTGCAAGTATCTTTATGAGGTGAGATTTCATTTCCTTTGGGCCCACACCCAGATGAGGGTTGCTGGGTCAAACTGCAGTTCTATTTTCAAATTCTTTAGAAACCTCCATACTGTTTTCCATAACGGGTGTACCAATCTACATTCCTATCTACAGCCTGCTGCAAGAGTTCCCGTTTCTTCACACTCCGGGCCAACGGGCCAAGGGCCAACGTATTATCCCTTAAACGTTTGTTTTTTCGTTTGTCATGGTGCTGGGGATGGAATCCAGGCCTGACCCAGTGAGCCAAGCTACCACGGAGCTGCAGCCCCAGCCCCTCATCTGTTATTGACTTTTTGATATTAGCTGTCCTGACTGGTGTGGGGTAGTAGCCCAGGAACTCTGACTTACCTATCTCTGTTGGCCATTTTTATGTCTCGATTAGAGAAATGTCTATTCAGGTCTTTTTTCCATTTTTTAACTGAGTTATTTGTTTTTCCACTATGAAGTTGGATGAGTTCTTCATAAATTTGGGGATGCAAGCCTTTATCAGATGTGGCTTGCAAATACTTTTCCCCAACTGTAGGCTGCCCTTCAGTTTATTGATTATTCAGTCTCTGAGTTTTCTCGTTGTTTTTTGTTCCTGGTTTTTTTTTGTTTGTTTGTTTTGTTTTTTATGCAGGTACTGAGAGTCAAACTCAGGACCTCACGCTTGCCAGGCAGGCACTTATGCCGCTGAGCTATATCACTGGCCCTTTTGTTCCTCTTTTTGTTTTTGCTTTGCTTCTATGGCCTGAGCTTTAGGTACAATAACCCAAAACTCATTGCCAAGGTCAGTGCCCAGAAGCCTTTCTACTGGGTTGTCTTCTACAAGTTTGAAAGTTTCTAGTCCCACATTTAGGATTTTATTCGTTTTGAGTTTTGTGCATGGCACACACAGGGTCCAATTTCGGTCCTCTGCGTGTACAAATCTAGCCTTCCTAGCACCATTAATTCGAAGACTCTTCCTTCCCGTTGTGTTCCCCTGATGCCCGTGTGAGGAAAGAGTTGCCCCTGTATGTTTGGATCGAACCCTGGGCTCCCTGTTCTGTTCACTGACCCATGTGTCTCCCCAACCCCCACCCCTCAGCACCGGGAGTTGAACCCAGGGCCTCAACACTGAGCTGTATCACCAGCCCTGTTTATTTTTTATTTTGAGACAGGGTCTCACTAATCGCCTGAGCTGGGCTGGAACTTACAATCCTCCTGCCACAGCCTCCAAAAGTGCTGGGATCACAGCCATGCACAATCATGCTCTGTTTATTTTTATGCCAGTAACACAGTTTTGACCATTATAGCTTTGTAAGGTAATTTTCAGTCAGGAAGTATGATGTTTGTAACTTTGACTTTGATTCTCTTTGTCAGAGTTCTATTGGCTATTTGGGGTCTTCTATGTGTCTATATGAATATTAGGGGTTTTTTCCTATTTCAGTGAAGAATGCCATCACGATTTTGATAGATTGCACTGAATCTTCATATTAGTTTGGACAATATGACCATTTTAACAGTATTACTTTTCTGACCCATACCCATGGACTATATTTCAATTTACTTGTCTTCTTTAATTTCTTTCATCAGTATTTTGTAGTTTCAAGTGTACAATCCCAGTATCTTTTTTTTTTTTTTTTTTCTTTTTTTTTTTCAGTACTGGAGGTTGAACCCAGGGCCTTCACGCTGAGCTACATCCCCAGCCCTTTTTTATTTCTTTATTTTCAGACAGGATTTCACTGTTACTAAATGGCCCTGGCTGGGCTCCAACTTGCAATCCTGCTTTCTCAGCTTCCGGAGAGTGCTGGGATCACAGGTGTGCACCTCCACACCAGCTCCCAGTGTCTCCACAGAGCTGTCCGCTCACACCGCCTGCGCTCCCTCACCTTTCTTCTCTCTCTGTCCAGCCTCTGCTGGAACTGCTCTTGTCCAAGTCACCCACCGCCTCCACCCTGCCCCGCCCAGCCCAGGCCCTCTTCCCAGCAGTCCCGGCTTCACTCTGAACCACACACCCTCTCTTGGGTCCAGGGCAGAGATTCTCGCTTTTCTCCACTGTTTCTTTCTCAGTTTCCACCTCCCACACCCTACCCCAAACATCAGGGACCGGTCCAAGGCTCCCGTCGCCTCTGTCATCCTCTGTCTGGGCATCAGCACTCCCTTGGCTTTAGACTCCCTCTCTAAGATGGCAGCTCCTAAGGTCCTCCTAAGCCTAGATCTGCTCTCTGAGCTGCAGACTCAAATCTGACCCTAAAAAGGGACTATGCTGACCACCCTTCTCCATCAGCAGACCTGTCACCAGGGGACAGGCCACCTACCTAGGCCCTGGACTGTGGGCCACTCTTATACTTCTCACTGCCCCCAATCTCTCTCTACCCCAGCCAGAGCAATTCTGTACCTGTTGAAATTTATATCAGATTTATATAATTTCAAAAACATTAATTAAAAAGAAAAAGAAAACACTTGAAAGTAGAATCCCAAAGAGATATTGACACACCCACATTCACAACAGCATTATTCACACTAGCCAAAATGTGAACCCAACCAAGTATCCACAGATGGATGGATGGATGGTTGGATAGATAAGCAAAATACGACCATGTAAACACAGTGGGCTATGACTCAGCCGAAAGGAAGGAAATTCTGACGCATGCTGTAGTGTGGCCAACCTTGAGAGCAAGGCAGACAGGCCAGTCACAAAATTGCAGACCTGTAAGATTCTGCTTCTGTAGAGTTCACAGGGGCAGAACTGAATAGAGGTTGCCAGGAGCCGGGGGAGGGAGTGGGGAATTGATTTTTAACAGGGAGAGTTTCGTAACAATGTGCATAACAATGTGAAAGTATTTAACACTACTGAAATCTACCCTTAAGAATAGTTAAGGTTGGGCCGGTGAGATGGCTCAGCAGCGTAAGTGCCTGCCCGGCAAGCGCGAGGGCCTAAGTTCGACTCCCGGAACCCACATATGAAAAAGGGGCCAGTGATATCGCTCAGTGGCACGGGTGCCTGTTGGCATGTGAGGTCCTGAGGTCGACCCCCCAGTACCCACAAAAAAAAAAGAATAGTTAAGGTGAGGGATGATCAAAAACATGGTGAATGTTTACAAAATTTTATTACCAGAAAAGACACATTGCCATTAATCTCCTTCAGAATATTCAAATACTCCCTCACTTCTAACACACTTATCCCATGGTTCTTGGCTATGTGTCTTGTATTCTAATAAATTCTTTTAACATGTACCATATTTTTCAATCACCCCTTTATATGTTTTTATTACAAATTTTAAAAGAAAAGCATAAATTAGTTTGTGTTTCTTTCTCCTCTGCTTCATTTAAAGCCCATCACGGCTTCCCATTTCACATAGGAGAAAATCTGATGAGGCCCAGAGAGCCCTGCGAGCCTCAGCTGCCTGCTCAACCAGGCCAGGCACCTGTCAGATGCACACCCAGCCACTGCTCCTCTGGCCCGTCCCCACCTCTTGCTCTCCCCTCACCCTGTGTCCCTGCGCTCCCTGGCCACCCTGGCAGCCTCTCTCTGGGCCTCCTCATTTGTCTGCGGTGCTGCCCTGTTTCTTTCCTTCAGCGCCCTTTTCTCACTTTACACTTGTGTGCTTCTGTGTCTACTGCCCATCTCCAACCAACATGCCCACTGTCACTTCCCGTTGCCAACTCAGGATGGCAGAGGCAGAGCTGCTCGTACCCCTCGACCTGGCACCCAGCACAGTGCTGGCTACACCTTGGTCCCTTCATCTCTCTGTGGAGGGGTTGATGAGTCTCTCTCCCTGTTTCTTCAGTGCAGTAACAGCGGAGCTCAAACCAGACATTCTTGGAGACGAATCTTAGCCTCGTTGCTTCCCAGCTGTGTGGCCCAGGCCAAGGCACTTTAACTCTTTGGACCTTGGGCTCCCATCTGTGAAATGAGAATATTTTGCAAGGGAGTTTGCAGATTATATTAAATAACATATATAAAGTGCTTGTCACTTGGTAGACAGCATATTGGTACCCGACATCATTGTATTCTACTACTGTTTAAGCAGTGCTTCTTGCTCTGTGTGTGTGTGTGTGTGTGTGTGTGTGTGTGTGTGTGTGTGTGTGAGAGAGAGACATAATCCATTGCTGGTTTGATTAAACCTCTAAAACCTCCCTCTAGTTAGAAAAGTGCATGTGCACATATATTTTATATATGAATTATCAATATGTTCATGGAACATCAGGAGCAATAGTTTCCAGGTTACAAAACTCCAAATATACGGAGACAAAATTAGTTTGGATAAAGAGCTGGGGTAGAAGTGAAGAACAGCTGGAGAATAAGAACTCTACACCCACACTGTCCAAAGCTGGCCTCCCTGGTTGCACAGCGCCCTCTAGAGGCGGGATGTAGCTACTGCATGGGACCTCCAGCCAAAGGAGGAAAGGCAGGACCCTGGAGAAAAACTGAGGCCAATGAGTCCCCAGTCAGCGTTTCAGAGGTCTCAGTCCACCCATCTACCCTTCCTCCGTCTTTCCTACAGCCCATTGCTTAGGAATATAACATTTCTTGACCAATGAAATGTTTTCCAGAGTGAGGCCCAAGGACAATTTGATCAACAGCCCCTCAGGTAGACCAGTAGTTTCAGGGGCAACAGTGCTAAACACTTATTTCCCTACTTTTCACAAATTTGAAATATGGTGCTGGTTATGGCTACAACAGAAATATTATGTTCTTAATAACTATTATATTCTTAGTAATTACTGCAGTCTTAAAGATTGCACAAGGGCAGGTATGGTGGCACACCTGTCATCCCTGGGCGCTGGAGGCTGAGGCAGTAGGATTACCAATTCCAGCCCAGCCTGGACAACTTTAGTGAAAGTAAACTCTGTCTCAAAATAAAAAGTAAAAAAGGCTGGAGATGTAGCTCAGTGCAAAGGCCCTGGGATCAATCCCCAGTACCAAAAAAAAAAAAAAAAAAGATTGCACATGGTTTTCTGGGATTGCTTGAATTACCTTGGCTAATCTTATATGCATGTTATTGTTTATGTTTTTTTTAAAGAGAAGAAAAAACAAAATAAAACAAAAAAGAACAAAATTTCAAAACAACATAATAGGAGCGTAACAATGGTTAATACATTATGTATTGTTATCTTTAAATTAGTTACTCAGGGTACAATATATCAGCATTCAATTGTCTAAACATTACTGGCATAAACCTTTCTCTTCAATGAACTAGGCAAAATTAGTAGTGTATCTATCTTAACCATCTTATATATAAATACAATTTTTTTCTTTTCCCTTCTTTCTTTTCCCCATTCCCCCATCCCAGACTCTCTTTCCTTTTGACCAGTTTCTTTCTGATTCATCATATCTATTGTGCATTTTGGATCTTATTTACTCTTTCAGTTTCTCACACTAGGGAGACAATATGATGTTTGCACATGTGCCTCCGGTTAATTTCACTTATGAGTATTTTCTCGAGTTGCATCCATTTACCTATAAAAGTCTCCAGTTTATCCTTCTTTATGGCTGAATAGTACTCCATTGTATAAAAATACCACATCTTTCTTATCCATTCCTCAGTTGATGGGCATTTGGGTGGTTTCCAAGATCTGGCTATTACAAACTGTGCTGCTGTAAACATGGGTGCACATATATCGCTGTGGTACGATGTTTTTAATTCTTCTGGGAAGATACCCAGAAGGGGAATAGCTGGGTCAAATGGGACCTCCAATCCTAGTTTTTTGAGGAATCTCCACACTGATTTCCACAGTGACTGTACCAGTCTACACTCCCACCAACAGTGGAGAAGGGTTCCTTTTTCCCCACAGCCCCTCCAGCATTTGTTATTAGTTGATTTCTTTATAATAGCCATTCTTTCTGGGGTGAGATGGTATCTCAGTGTTATTTTAATTTGCATCTCTCAAATGACTAGTGATGTTGCACATTTTTTGTATATTTATTTGTATTTCTTCATCTGAGAAATGTGTATTCATCTCAGATGCCCATTTTTGGATTGGGTCTTTAAATTTGGGAGGTCTGATTTTTTTGAGTTCTTTGTATGTTCTTGATAGTAATCCTTTGTCTGAGGAACAGCTGGCAAACATTTTTTCCCACATTGTGGGTTGTCTCTTCACTCTGTTGGTGGTTTCTCTTGCTGTGCAAAAGCTTTTTAATAAGATGAGATCCCAGTTGTTGATTCTTTGTGATAGTTCCCGTGCGGTTGAGGTTTTATTCATAAAGTCTTTGCCTACACCAATGTCTTCCAGGGTTTTACCTATCCTACCTTCCAGCAGATTTAATGTTTGTGTTTTAATATTTAGATCCCTGATCCATTCTGTATTTAGTTTAGTGCACGGTGAAAGATATGGGTCTAGTTTTAATCTTCGGCATGTACAGAGCCAGTTTTTCCAGCACCATTTATTAAAGAGGCTATCTTTCTTCCAGCGAATGTGTTTGGCACCTTTGTCAAAGATAAGGTGGCTTAGTATGTCTGGAGTTGTTTCAGCATCTTCTAATCTGTTCCATTCATCTTCCGGTCTGTTTTTTTGCCAATACCACACTGTTTTTATCACAGTAGTTTTATAGTATAATTTCAAGTCAGGGATTGTGATGCCATCAGCCTTGTCTTTGTTGCCCAGAATTGCCTTTGCTATTCCAGGTCTCTTCTGATTCCAAATGAATTTTAGGATTGTTTTCTCTAATTCTGTGAGATATGCTGTTGGAATTTTGATTGGAATTGCATTAAATCTGTATAACAATTTTGAAAGTACGGCCATTTTCACTATATTGGTTGTTCCTATCCAGGAGCAAGGGATATCTTTCCATTTTCTGATATCCTCTTCAATCTCCTTTTTCAGAGTACTGTAGTTTTCAGTGCAGAGGTCTTTTACATCCTTTGTGAGGTTGATTCCTAAGTATTTCATTTTTTTGGATGTTATTGTGAAAAGTATTGTTTCTCTAATTTCTTTTTCAGCAAGTTTGTTATTTGTGTACAGAAAGGCTACTGATTTTTGAGAATTGACTTTGTATCCAGCTACACTACTGAATTTGCTTATTAAATCTAGCAATTTTTAGTGGAGTTTTTGGGGTCTTCTGTGTAGAGTATCATGTCATCTGCAAATAATGATAATTTAACTTCTTCCTTTCCAATCATTATTCCTTTTATTTCTTTCTCTTGTCTAGTTGCTCTGGCTAAAGTTTCCAGGACTATATTGAATAAGAGTGGGGACAGTGGACATCCTTGTCTTGTTCTTGATTTTAGAGAGAGAGCTTTCAGTTTTTGTCATTTAGTATGATATTGGCTATTGGTTTGTCATAGATAGCTTTTATCAGATTGAGATAAAGACCATCTATTCCAATTTTCTTTAGGGTTTTTATCATGAATAGGTGCTGGACTTTGTCAAAAGCTTTTTCTGCATCTATTGAGATGATCATATGATTTTTGTCTTTGGTTCTGTTAATCTGGTGTATTACATTTATTGATTTACGTATATTGAACCATCCCTGCATCCCTGGGATGAATCCAACTTGGTCATTGTGTATAATCTTCTTAATGATTTGCTGTATTCTGTTTGCCAGTATCTTATTGAGGATTTTTGCATCTATGTTCATTAGGGAGATTGGCCTGTAGTTCTCTTTCTTAGTTGGGTCCTTCTCTGGTTTTGGTATCAGGGTAATGCTTGCTTCCAGGAATGAATTTGGGAGTATTGCTTCCCTTTCGATTTCATTAAAAAGTTTGAGAAGTATTGGTGTTAGGTCTTCTCTAAATTTCTTGTAGAATTCGGCAGTGAATCCATCAGGGCCTGGGCTTTTCTTTGTTGGGAGGTTTTTAATTACATCTTTGATTTCATTGGTTGATATTGGTTTATTTAGGATTTTTATGTCTTCTTGATTCAGTTTTGGTAGTTCATACATATCTAGGAATCTGTCCATTTCTTCTGCATTTTCCATCTTATTAGAATATAAATTTTCAAAATAGGTATAGATGATCTTCTGGATTTCTGCAGGGTCTGTCGTGATATCTCCCTTTTCATTTTCAATTGCATGGATTTGAGTCTTTTCTTTTCTTTTTTAATAAGGTTGGATAAGTGTTTGTCAATCTTATTTGTTCTTTCAAAGAACCAACTCTTTGATTCATTGATTCTTTGTATTGTTTTTTTAGTCTCCAATACGTTAATTTCTGCTCTGATCTTCATAATTTCCTCCCTTGTAGGAGCTTTTGGCTTAGCCTGCTCTTCTTTTTCTAGAAGTTTGAGGTTCACCATTAAGTTGTTTATTTGCTCTTTCTCTATTTTCCTGATATAGGAATTTAATGCTATAAATTTCCCTCTTAGGACTGCTTTTATTGTATCCCATAAGTTCCGGTATGTTGTACTGTCATTATCATTCAGTTGCAGAAACTGTCTAATTGCTTCTTTAATTTCATCTGTGACCCACTGGTTGTTGAGGAGGGTGCTATTTAATTTCCATGTGTTTAGGAAGTTTTTGTGATTTCTTTTGCCATTGATTTCTAATTTCATTGCACTATGGTCCGATAATATGCATGAGATAATTTCAATTCCTTTGCATTTACTTAAGCAGGTTTTATGAGCTAGTATGTGGTCTATTTTGGAGACCGTCCCGTGTGCAGCTGAGAAGAATGTGTATTCTGATGTTGTGGGGTGGAACACTCTGTAGACATCTACTAAGTCCATTTGTTCAAAAGTTTGGTTCAGTTCTACTATTTCATTATTGATTTTTTTTTGTTTGGTTGATCTTTCTTTTTGCGACAGTGGAGTATTGAGATCCCCCAATATAATTGTATTAGTGCTTATTTGATTTTTCATGTCCTTTAATACTTGTTTTATATAATTGGGTGCACTGGTATTTGTTGCATATATATTTATGATCGTTATCTCTTCCTCTTGGATTGTTCCCTTTACAAGGATGTAATGACTGTTTTTATCTCTCTGAATCATTCTTGGCTTGAAATTCACTTTGTCTGCAAAAAGAATAGCTACCCCTGCTTTTTTCTGGGTTCCTGTCGCATGGAGTATTGTTTTCCATCCTTTGACTTTCAGTCTATGAATTTCTTTCTGAATTAAATGTGTTTCTTGTATACAGCATATTGTTGGATCTTGCTTCTTGATCCATTTTGCCAGTCTGTGCCTTTTGATTGGTGAATTGAGATCATTAACATTGATGGTTAAAACTGTATGTATTGACTTATACCTGTCATGTTATTTTCATGTTGTTGGTTCCTCCTCTTTTTTTTGTTCCCCCTCCCTCTCTTTAATTATCTGCCCTGCCTGGTGGATTTCTTCTGTTGGGGTTCCTGGAGTTGTACTCCTTATTATCTCCTTCTAGAATGTCCTTCAGAACATTTTGGAGTGCTGGTTTGGTGGTCATAAATTTTCTCAGATGTTCTTTGTCCTGGAAGTATTTTATTTCTCCATCAATTTTGAAAGATAGTTTTGTGGGGTACATCAATCTGGGTTGAAAGTTATTTTCCTTTAGAGCTTGAAATACATCATTCCAAGCTCTTCTTGAATTGAGGGTTTGTTCTGAAAAGTCAGCTGTGATTCTGATGGGCTTTCTTTTATAGGTGATTTGTCTCTTTTCCCTAATAGCTTTTAAGATTCTGCTCTTCTGTTGAATTTCTGGTATCTTGACTATGATATGTCTGGCTGAAGACTTTTTTTTGATCATGGCTAGTTGGAGTTTTATAAGCCTCATTTATATGAAGATCAAATTCTTTTTCTCTACCAGGGAAATTCTCTGTGATAATGTCTGTGAACAGGGTCCTGATGTCATTTATGCTATCTCCTGCTTTTTCATTGACTCCAATTAATCTTAAATTATTTCTCTTTGTGTCATCTAGCAGCTGCTGGATTGATTTTTCATGCTCCCTTGTTATTTTTAAGAATTCTTTCTTTTCATGATCACTAATCACAAGCCTGTCTTCTATATCTGAGATCCTGTCCTCACATTGGCTTAATCTGCTACAAATACTTTCAATGGAATTTTTGTTCTCCTGGATATCTGCTTGGATCTGCTTTATGGATTCCATTTCTTTCCTATGCTGAGCATTCATGGCTTCCATCATTTTCTTAAACTCATCTATTTTTTCATCTGTGTCTGCTCTAGCGTCCTTAAGCATGGTCTGCATTGTGGACATTATCTCTGCAGTTATCTGAGAAATTATTTCTGATTTAAATTTTTCCAGAGCCTCATTCAACTGCTTTGTTGTTACCACTTCAGAGATGTCAGGTGGGTGGCTTTCGGTTCCTCGCACCTCATTGTCCCCTGGGTTTACCTTTGGGGAACTGGATGTGTGGGATTGCATCTTGTGTAAGTGTCGTCTCATTTTCTTTTCTTTCTTTAGTTTAATTCCTGGGGTGATGTTTGTAAATTACCTATGGTAGGTTGCTTTATTGCTAGTGTTTAAAATCCTTAGGAGATGACTACTTCTCTGTGGTATCTTCCAGGCGTAGTTTATTTTTGGGTTTTGAGCCTGCTGCAAGATCCTACCTCTTCAATTTGTTGGGTATGAGAAGTTGCTGCCTGTTTGGCCCAGTCCTTGGTTCTTTGGTACTGTGCCACTGTATTTTCTGTGACCCTTAGTCAGTCTCAGTCATGGAATACCAGGAAGAAAAGCGCCAGCCAGCACAGCCCTTTACTGCTCCCCTGCACGGCCGCTCTCTCACGTTCCTCTGAGGAGGCCCCCGGGGGCACCAGCTGCCACCGTGTGTCCGCAGATTTGAACTTCTGTTGTGCTGCAGTTCCTGGCACAGGGATAAGTTGCCCGTGGTCTCCTCCTTCCTCTTCCTCGAAACCACTCTAAACCACTCTTCACTCACTCTGTGGGTCCCGAGCTGCGCCTCAGAATTTTCCTGGGTCCACGGGAGCCACCTCCCTCCCTCCTGTGCTCTCCCAGTCACTATATTCCGGTGGCCGAATGGCAACTTTTAGAGTTTTGCTGCCTGCTTCTTACAAACCCACCATCTTTTTTTCAGTCCCTTGTTGGTTTTAAAATGTGTTTTATTAGCACCCTGAAAGGCCAGGGTAGGAAGATAGCAAGTTCAAGCCCAGCCTGGCTAATTTAACTCCTTAGGACACACGGTCCCAAAATAAAACGAGGATGTAGCTCAGTGAGGAGGTCCTGGGTTCAACCTAAGTACCGAAGTGGGGGGTGATTGTAAAAGTCATTAATAGGGTGGTACATGCCTGTAATCCCAGCACTTGGGAGGCTGAGACAGGAGGATCACTATGAGTTCAATGCCAGCCTGAGCTATGTAGTGAGTTCAAGGCCACCCTGGACTACATAGCAAGACCCTGTCTCAAGGGAAAAAAAAAAAAAGTCATTAATGTCTCAGAAGTGCTTCATTGACCCATAAAAGTACTAATGACAATTGTCTTCTAGATCTGCCAGCTCAGAACAATGCCATCCATATAAACAGTGGACAGGATCAGGGAGAATATCAGATGTGTGTCTAGAACAAAGGAAAGTAAGAGCGATATTTTCCATAAGGAGCAAAAAGAAATTTCAGCTTGAAATGACCTCCAAGGTGACCTGGAGACTGGTCTTAATTGACCAGCTACCTTACCCCCATACATTGCGTGCTATGAAGGGTCAAGCCATGGCTCAGAGTCACCAGAGCTCAGGTATCAGTCACACTCATAAGCCTACTGATCTTTTCCAAAATAACATTGCCCAGCATACAATTATAACTTTGTGCTACATCTTCAGAGAGACACCAAGAATATATATAGCACGTCACTCGGAGTGGCTGTCACTTCTACAGGTCATTAGCCAGTTAGGGGGCTAATGACATAAAAAATTAGAAAGTGTTATTAAATGCCACTGTTGGATGTCACATAACAATGGTAAGGCATTTGGAAGAGCCACTCCCATCACAGAAGCGTGCTAGCATGTAGTTCCCTTTATGATTGGCCACACTCCTAATGTACCAACTAAGAAATACCTGTCAGAATAGAAACAGCATATGTGACAGTGAAATGAATCAATGAATATGTGTCCTCTTTATGTCTAAAATCTCCTACTAGAAGAGAAAAATATATTGTGTTAAGAAAGGTCATTTTGGGCCAGTGAGATATCTCAGTGGCATAAGTGCCTGCCCAGCAAGTGTGAGGTCCTGAGTTCGACTCCCGGAACCCACATAAAAGAAAAAAAAGGGGGGGGCTGGTGAGATGGCTCAGCGGCGTAGGTGCCTGCCTGGCAGGCACGAGGGCCCGAGTTCGACTCCCAGAACCCACATACGAGAAAAGGGCCAGTGATATCGTTCAGCGTCACCGGCACCTGCTGGCGCACAAGGTCCTAAGGTTGACACCCGGTACCCACAAAAAAAAAAGAAAAAAAAGGGCCAGTGATATTGCTCAGCAGCACAAGCACTTGCTAGCAAGTGTGAGGTCCTGAGGTCAACTCCCAATACCCACATTAAAAAAAAAAAAAAAAGAAAAGAAAAAGAAAGGTCATTTTGGGCATGGAAAAGGCACACTGGAATTAGTACAGGTGGTGCGCTGGTTTGGGGAGCTGAAATTCTGATAAAAGAAGTTGCAGCTCTCTGTGCTCCCATTTTTTTCCTCTGAAAATTGGGAACAACAAATATAGTAGTAATGATGCCTGTTTCGCACAGGTGTGATAAAGATTAGTGAAGAAATGAACGCCAAGTGCTTAGGGCATTGTAGCATATAAAGGTATGTATTCCGTCAATGCCAGCTGTATGGTGACTGTCATCCCAGAAATGCAAATGAGAGCCAAGTTGAATCCAGAGAGCCCCTGACCAGCACCAACAAGCCTCCTGGCCCCAGTGTAGTGTCAAAGGAAGTAAAATGTTTGTTCACCGTGATTCAAATCACAGTCACCACAGAAGAATTCTTTGCGATGTTCATGTAGAAACAGGCACCAAGTATGAGGAACTTCTTTCTCCTCCACCATGAAGGGCTCTGGTCCAGGAGGGCAAAGGTGTGCGCCTGGATTTTGTTCTGTTTAGGCTTTTTTTTTTTTTTTTTTTGTGGGTAGCAGGGGTCGACCTCAGGACCTCGCATGCCAGCAGGCGCCCGTGCTGCTGAGCAATATCACCGGCCCCTTTTTTTTGTATGTGGGTTCCGGGAGTCGAACTCGGGCCTTTGCACTTGCCAGGCAGGCGCTTATGCCGCTGAGCTATCTCACTGGCCCTAGGCATTTTTATTGAGCTGTGACTCACCTAACATAAAATTCACCGTTTTTTTTTTTTGTGTGTGTGGGTACCAGGGGGACGACCTCAGGACCTCGCGCGCCAACAGGCACCCGTGCCACTGAGCGATATCACCGGCCCCTTTTTCGTATGTGGGTTCCGGGAGTCGAACTCGGGCCCTCGCGCTTGCAAGGCAGGCGCTTAAGCCGCTGAGCCATCTCACCGGCCCAAAATTCACCGTTTTAAAGTGTAGGAAGGATGTTTTTAGTATATTCACTATGTGATATCGCCAAGACCATTACCCTCCCCAAACATGTCTCTCGCCCTCCAAAAGCCCGTGCCCCCATCTGCAGGTCCTGCCAGTCCCTTCCCTTCCCCACTCCTGCTCATCTACTCCCTGTCTCTATGGATTTGTCCATTCCGGATATTTTATATAAACGGACTCATACAACATGCAGCTCTCTGTGGCCGGCTTCTTCACCTAGCATCTTTTCAGAGGCCATCCACAGTGCCATGTGTGCCAGAATTCCACTCCTCTTCTTGGCTGAAGTCACTTCCATTATGGACGCATCACATTTTATTTATCCATTCATCACTTAATGGACATTTGAATTGTTTCTGCTTTGGGGTATTATGAATGAAGCTGTTGTGAACATCTGTGTATATG
The DNA here is from genome assembly GCA_028451465.1 of Erethizon dorsatum. NCBI lineage: Eukaryota > Metazoa > Chordata > Mammalia > Rodentia > Erethizontidae > Erethizon > Erethizon dorsatum. The sequence continues at coordinate 30,528,649 of CM051831.1, forward strand.
TTTGGGGGGTTTTTGTTTTTGTGTGGTTTGGATTGGTTTGGTTTGGTTTGGTTCGGTTCGGTTTGGTTTTGTGGTACTGGGGATCAAACGACTGAGCTACCTCCCCAACTCTTTTTTTACTTTGAGAATGGTTCTCCCTGAGTTGTCCAGACTGGGCTCTAAATTGTGGTCCTTCCTCAGTCTCCCAAAGTCCCAAGATTATAGGAGTGTACCCCCATGCCCAGCTTGTGTACATGTTTTTGCCTCAGATGTTTTCAGGTCTCTCCAACATATACTAATAAGTGGTCCCACTGAGATATATGATGAGCCTACATTTAACCTTTTGAGGAACTGCCGAACTGTTTCCCATAGTAGTTGAGCCATTTTATATTCTTACCACCAATGCATGAGATTCAATTTCTCTATGTCATCAAAACACTTGTTTTCATCTTAATATTATTATACAGGCATGCTAATAGCTGTGAGAGGGTATTTCATTATGGTTTTGATTCATACTGCTGAAGTAACTATTGATGTTAACCATCTTTTCATATATGTATTAGCCATTTTTATATCTTCTTTGGAGAAATGTCTATTCAAATCTCTTGACCAGCCAGGTGTGATGGTGCACACCTGTAATCCCAGCACTTGGTAGGCTGAGGCAGGAAGATCGCTTCAAGTTCCAGGCCAGCCTGGGCTACAAAGAGAGTTCTAGGCCAGCCTGGACTACATAGTGAAACCCTGTCTCAAAAAGACCAAAAAAAAAAAAAAAGTCTTTTGCCCATTTTTAAAATGGAGTTATCTTTTAATTGTTTAGTTGTAAGCGTTCTTTATACATTTTTGATATTAGTCCCTTATCAAGTAAACAACATGCAAATATTTTCTTCCACTCTGTGGATTGTCTCCCCCCCCACCATCTCTCCCCTTGGCACTAGAGATTGAACAAGGCATGAGCTACCACTAAGGTACAGCCCTAGCGATTTTATTTTGAAACAAGATCTCACTAAGTAGCCCAGTCACTTGCAATCCTCCTGTCTCAGCCTCCTGAGTAACAAGGATTACAGCCATGCACTACCATGACCAGCTTAAAAGTTTTTAAATTTGATGAGGTCTGATTTATCTATTTTTCCCTTGATTGCTTATGTTTTTGGTATCAAAACATTCTAAGAAATCATTGGGGATTGAACGGAGGGCCTCATGTGTGCTGAGCACACACCCTACCACTGAGCTGCACCCCTCAGCCTCTCAGTATTTTGTTCTTTTTAATGTTATTCTAAGTGGAATTGTTTTCTTAATTTTATTTTCAGATTGTTCATTACTAGTGTGTAGAAATGCAACTGATTTATATTGATTTTGTATCCTGAGATTTTGCTATAGTTGTTTATTAGCTTTGATCATTTTTGGTAGGTTCTTTGGGTATAAGATCTCAAGGTATATAAAATCATGTCATCTGCAAACAGAGATAGTTTCACTTCTTCCTTCCCATCACATCAGGTTTTTTGAGATGGGGAGTGATGCTTCATGACATCAATGATGCTGACAAAAGAATGTTTATCTGCTTGCCAATGGTTGGCTCGAGTAGCACATCTTAGTGATATATCAGAACCTACCACTCTTGCCGGGCGTAGTGGCGCATGCTTGTAATCCCAGCACTCAGGAGGCTGAGGCAGGAGGATCACTGCAAGTTTGAGGTCAGCCTGGGCTACAAAGTGAATTCAAGGCCAGCCTGAAAAGCATAGAGAAACCCTGTCTCCAAAAGACCAAAAATAAAATAAAATAAAACCTACCACTCAGAACCAAAGTTGAACTCTTTTTTCTTTTTTTAAATTCTGAAGATTGGCCAAGGGCCTTGTATATGCCAAGCACATACTCTACCCCTGAGCCACAATCCCTGCCCAAAATTTCACAATCCTAATGTTGGGAATAAAATATCAGAATTTCTAAAACTAGAACTCTGGCATAATTGCATCATTAGAGTTTTACTATTTCCTAACATTTAATTTTTTAAGAAATCAAAAATATATTATTGAGTATATTTTAAAACCACCTTGATAAAATAGCAAACTGCATTTTATATGTCCCTGAACACAATAAAACACACACTTTGAAGTTCTCCATCATAACAGAAAGCAGGGGCCGGTGAGATGGTTCAGCGACATACGCGCCTGCCTGGCAAGCGCGAGGGCCCGAGTTCAACTCCCGGATCCCACATACAAAAAAAGGGCCGGTAATATTGCTCAGCGGCACGGGTGCCTGCTGGTGCGTGAGGTCCTGAGGTCGACCCCCGGTACCCACAAAAAAAAAAAAAGAAAAAGAACAGGAAGCAGCATTTTCCATCAAAGCTGGGGATTGGATAAAGAATCCCTTTACTTCCCCACCTTCCTGGTCAAAAGAGTCCATCTTGGGCTGGAGCTTAGATCAGTGGTAGAGTCCTCGCTTACCATGGGCGAGGTCCCGGGTTTTACTGTAAAAAAGAAAAACTAAAAGCTTTTTTTTAAAAAAGTCAGTCTTCCAAGCTGGGCATGCCAGTAATCCCAGCACTCAGGAGGCTGAGGCAGGAGGATTGCAATGAGTTCAAGGACAGCCTGAACTGCATAGCGAGACCCTGTCTCAGAAAAAAAAAAAAAAAAAAAACTCAGCCTTGCAACTTTTGAACTACTACAGATTTAGGCCCTGGCGCTTTGGCAAACCAAGTTCCCTTAGAATGTTCTCCACAGTTCTGAGTTCAAGTGTCATCTGAGTCCTTATCCAGGACTGTGACAGCTCCGAAGCACCTGATACCAGTCTCAAGTTCTTCTGACTATGAGAGAAGTTTTCCTAATTAACTTAGTAGAAATATTGGAAGGGAGCTGCCTGACTGGCTATGCGACCCGAGCTGTGGCTCAACTACCTGATTTTTTTTTTTTTTTTTTTTTTTTTGTGGGTACCAGGGGGTCGACCTCAGGACCTTGCGTGCCAACAGGCACCCATGCCGCTGAGCGATATCACCAGCCCCTTTTTCGTATGTGGGATCCGGGAGTCGAACTCGGGCCCTTGCGCTTGCAAGGCAGGCGCTTACGCCGCTGAGCCATCTCACCGGCCCTCAACTACCTGATTTTAAGTAGAATACGAATAATCCAGAGAAGATTACAAATAATATCTTCCTTGTGGGTTTATAACAGAGCCAGTGTTCTTACTTTTTAAAGATTCTAGTACAGTATTTTTAAATTTCTGACAATTTTTTTATTTACCAAAATGTTGACACTTTGTGTATCCTAGACACCCATTAAAATCATCAAGGAACCAAATGTGATGATGAACAGCTATAATCCCAGCACTCTGGGAGGGTGAGGCAGGTTCAATCCCCAGGACCATATAAACAAAAAAGATCAAGGATGTGAATATTTGAGAAATACTGATTTGGTAGAAAGGGCACTGACTTAGGTACCAGGAGGTCCAGATGCCACACCTGTTTTTGACCCTGGCTACGGTAAGCAGTTTATAGAAATCAGCCTTAGTTTACGCATTTTAGGAAGGCCTGGTATTTCTTGTCCTGGCTTCCTCACAGGGTGACCGAACAGCAAAGGCGAATGTGATGTGCATGCACTTTGTGGCCCTAGAACGTCGTGCAAAGGTGTGACACGAGGCAGTCCCTACGGACCCTTCGGCCCCTGTGGGGCTTCTTTTCCGTGTGTGTCTGCACCAACAGTGGCACAACCAGTTCCCCCAGCTCTGCATTCATAAGTTTGGCCTGTCGCCCGCCACTGCCTTGGAGTGCAAACTCTGTTTGTCCCTGGTGTAGAACGCGGTCAGATTCAGAATCTTGTCCGCCCCCTCTCTCGTCCCCTCCGAGGAAACCGATAGACTGCGACAGACAGCGACTCTCCCGTCCCCACCTCTCCCTGCGGTGGGTGGGGCGCCGTGCTGAGTTCCGAGTCCAACCCTAAGACCCCACCCCCTAGGCCCGGGCGTGTGCTCTGTTGTTGGTGGGAACCATGGAAACTGCAGGGGACGCTGAGTCAGAGAGTAGTAAACCGGATTCTTTACTCACAGGAGTCGCCCAGGGCAACCCCGAAAGGGCAAGGCCCTGGAATTCTTTCTCGGTTTGGCCTCTGAAAACCTGCTGGGTCTCTGAGATCGCGATCCTGGGTAGTGACACAGGCACAGGAATCTGCAGCACAGGCAGACCCTTTCTGGAACTCTGTGTCCCCCATTCCCAGCTTCTTCCCAGTCCTCTGAGCACGCGTCCCTGGGCTCTTCATTTTCACACCTGAGCCTCCCATTTCCTGAAATTCTCTGCCCTCTCCTTCCCCAGACTCATTCTTTCCATCTTAGTTTAAATTTCAGACATTTCTCTGACCCTCGAAAGCCCCAGGACCTTGTAAAATATGAGATCTTACTTCCCCCACAGGCTGGAGAAAGGGAGCTCTCTTGGGAGGTAAAGCGCTTTCCTAGCACGCACAAGGCCCTGGTTTTCCTCCTCAGTGCTGCAAAGATCAATAAATATTTCAATAAATAACAAGGAAAGTCCTCTGTTACCAAAGGTGCACAGAGCAGGGTAGCAGGAACTGTGCCCAACTCCACCAAAGGCAGGTGACAGAGGGTGCCTTGTCTGTAGAAAAATGTATCTTATTTTATTTATTGTTTTTGTTTGAGACAGGGTTTCACTTTGTAGGCTGGCCTTGAACTCCCAGTGATCCTCTTGTCGCAGCCTCCCATGCATAGAAAATTTTAAAAAAAGCAACTAACTAGATGCTAGATGCTCTTTGTGACCACCTCTGCCAGCAATTCCAATCAATTTCAAGGATATAATACTCCTTCCTGAAATACTATTTTGTTGGGCTAAGAGGGTTTTTTTGGTTTTGCTTTCAATTTTTTGCTATGCTGAGGGATGGACCCCGGAGCCTCACACATGCTAGACAAGTGCTTTACCACTGAACTACACCCCAGGCCTGGTCTAAGTCTAAACTAAAACAAATTCAGCAGTGACCACTGAGTTTCAATAATATGTGAACTTCAAATCAGCAGGTTTTTATAACTTAGGCTTTTTTTTGTTTTTTGTTTTTTGTTTTGAGGCAGGGTTTCTGATGTAGCCCATGCTGGCCTCAAATTCCAAAATCCTCCTGCCTCAGCCTCCCAAGTGCTGGGATTAAAAACATGCACCACCACATCCAGCTATTTTAACCTTTAACAAACACAGAATTTAATTCAGAAAACTCCTGTTGTACAGTGGGCCCCTGGAGCCCCCAGATTCCATAGTCTAAGGCCACCTTCTCTCTGGAACATCCCAGCTCCCTGTGACTCCAAAGTACTTGCAACCCTTCAGAGCTGCGTGTCCCTGTATCCCAGCCAGTGACGCGAAGGACACAGCAACAGCACCATGGCTGCGGAGACAGAGCAGAGCCACGTAACCCCCACACCAGCTCCTGTCACGATGCCCTGCCATCGGAGGACCCTGCCCTCGGGAAGGACTCACCAGGTGCCCCGCGGCTTTGCACCTCCATTTCTGAGACAGTTATGGACCACTGTGGGGGGATAGAAGGCTGGGCGACAGTAAAAACTCCTGGCTGGCATAACTGTTTTGTACACAGTGCAGCAGGTCTCAACAGACCTGTTAGAAACCCTGATAAAACCACAGAAGCAGGATGTCTGCGTAAAACGAGAAAAAGTTATCAAGAAAAAACCCCAAGGAGCCAGGTGTGGTGGTGCAGGCCTGTAATCCCAGCACTCTGGGAGGCTGAAGCAGGAGGATCGCAAGTCTGAGCCCAGCCTGGGCCACTTAGAGACTTGCCAAGACCCTGTCTCAAAGTTTTTAAAAAGGGCTGGGGATGCAGCTCAGTGCGAAGGCGGTGGATTCAATCCCCAGCACCACAAAAGAAAAAATCTAAATAAGCCCTCCAGCCCCACTTTACACTTTGTTGCTCTCTGGCTCACCTTGCTGCAGGTGATTCGGATGATAGCAGCTGCCCGGCTTCCTTCAGGGACCCGAAGGTCGCTCTCGTAGGGACACTGACGCTTCCCTCGGCCTGGTGTTTGGTGTGGCTGAATGGGTAGAGGCTGGCATCTCTGTCCTCATGCCGCGTCGGTGCCCTTGCCGAGCCAGACCCCTCTCGGCTCTGCGCACAGACACACGGGCCATTGTTAAATGCTTTGTCCATAACTAACTTAGCCAGCTGGGGCTGGGTGTGCTTCTCCTTCACCATCCTGCGCCCTGAAAGCCCTTGGGTCCTGTCTCAGGCCCAGGACATCCCAGGCTGAGGACGCCAGGCCCAAGTCATTCGGCACGTTGTGGATAAAGCTGAGGGCCCATCAGCCACCGAAGCCAAGGCCATGATGTGTTACAGGGATGGTGACACCAATATTGGAAAATTCAGCAGCCTCCAGGACAACTCGACCACAACCACCTGGTGGCCCAAGCTCGTCCCAAGAAGAAGAGTCTTTTGAAACCGTGCCCCAGGCCAACGGAGATGAGCGGACCCAGCAAGTCGGTACAAACCTGCTATTGTCTTTGTTCCTTGTTCAGGAACGGCAGCATGGTCCCTCTCTACCAGCTGCTCAGTCCCTTCAGCCAAAGCCCCAGTTTGGCTGAAGCCCCCGCCCCCAGTAAAGCTGCGCCTGTGCAGGAGCGGGTGAGCTCGGCCTCATTTCTGCTGTCTCTGGATCAAAAGATCCCATCATCCCGAATCAACACCACAAGCCTAGATAAACATCACGGGCGTGCGTGTGTTATGAGGGACTGAACCCAGGGCCTTCGCACTGAGCTACGTCCACACCCCTTTTATTTATTTTTTATTATGAGACAGTCTTCCTAAATTGCCCAGGCTGGGCTCGAATTTGTGATCCTCCTGCCACGGGCTCCTAGAGTGCTGGGATTACCAGCCTGCACCACCCTGCTCAGAGACCTCTTTTCTTTAAAAGGTCAGTCTGTCTATCTCAGGTATTTCATGTAGTAATAAAAACTGAACTAATACAGTTGCCAAAATTTAAAGAACAGAAATTTGTAAAGCAGTGTAAACAAAGGAATAACTTGAGTTATTTTATTTCTGTCTACTTGAACTTTTAATTAGTGTTTAAAATAAGTGGGAAAGAGAACAAAGTACAAACTGTAATATTTTTATTGTTCTTTGGAAAAGGCTAATGCAACCACTTCAGCCAGGCATGGTGGTGCACTCTTGTAACCCCAGCACTCAGAGGCTGAGGCAGGAGGATCACTGCAAGGTCAAGTCCAGCTAGAATTACATAGCAAGACCCTGTCTCCAAAAAACAAAACAAAAAAGACAAAAAAATTTTTTTTCAACTCATGATTAGCGCTGACAGTAATTTTGTCTAATAGATCTGGGAGTGTTGAAAAATAACTCGTGTCATGTGGAATGCTTTAGATATACAAAGCCTCTCACTCCTCCTGAATTTTAAGATGTAATGCTTTTCTTGAAGACATTGGTGTAGGCAAAGACTTTACGAATAAAACCCCAATGGCACGGGAAGTATCACAAAGAATCAACAACTGGGATCTCATCTTATTAAAAAGCTTTTGCACAGCAAGAGAAACCACCAACAGAGTGAAGAGACAGCCCACAACGTGGGAAAAAAATGTTTGCCAGCTGTTCCTCAGACAAAGGATTACTATCGAGAACATACAAAGAACTCAAAAAAATCAGACGTCCCAAATTTAAAGACCCAATCCAAAACTGGGCATCTGAGATGAATACACATTTCTCAGATGAAGAAATACAAATGGCAAATAAATATATGAAAAAATGTTCAACATCACTAGTCATTCGAGAGATGCAAATTAAAACAACACTGAGATTCCATCTCACCCCAGAAAGAATGGCCATTATCAAGAAATCAACTAATAACAAATGCTGGAGGGGCTGTGGGGAAAAAGGAACCCTTCTCCACTGTTGGTGGGAGTGTCGACTGGTACAGCCACTGTGGAAATCAGTGTGGAGATTCCTCAAAAAACTAGGGTTGGAGGTCCCATTTGACCCAGCTATTCCCCTTCTGGGCATCTTCCCAGAAGAATTAAAAACATCGTACCACAGCGATACATGTGCACCCATGTTTATAGCAACACATTTCGTAATAGCTAGATTGTGGAAACAACCCAAATGCCCATTAACCGAGGAATGGATAAAAAAGATGTGGTATTTTTATACAATGGAGTATTTCTCAGCCATAAAGAAAGATAAACTGGAAACTTTTATAGGTAAATGGATGCAACTCGAGAAAATCCTCACAAGCGAAATAAACCGGACGCACATTTGTAAACATCGTATTGTCTCCCTAGTATGAAAATGCAATTTCACTGTGACTGTTCCATTCCTTAGTCTTCTATTTTTACCTAGCTTTTACATGGCTTAATCTTATACTGAGTAATGTTTTTCCCCCAAAAGGTTATTTGTACATTCTCTAATGCTTGAGTTTGTTAATACAGGAGAATGTTTACTTGTAGTCTTAAAAAATAAAAATAAAAATAAATAAATTTTAAAAAATAAAATAAAATAAAATGCAAATATGCTAATAAAAAAAAGATATAATGCTTTGAGTATAAATACTCCATGGCCCTCATCGAACAAACACTTGAAAACACAGGTTTGGGGCTGGCACGTGGCTCAGAGGTGAAGCATTTGTGTGAAGCCCTGGGTTCCATCCCCAGCACTATAAAAATGTGTGTGTGGGTGTGCTGTGTGGTTGTTGTTGTTGTTGCTGCTGCTGCTGCTGTTCAGGGCAAAATGTGAAACTAAAAGGAAGCTATTTTGGCCTCTCAATGGGATGTTCTGGATTCAGGCAGAATGGAGAGCAGCCTGCTGTCCCTGAACTGTCCGGAACACCAGAGGGCCAGGCGTGTCCCTGCAGCAGAAAGCAATGACACATAGCACCAGATGGCCTGCAGATGATCCAGGCCGCAGAGCACCCACCTGATCTGCCTTCTGTAAAGATATTCATGATTCTTAAAAAGCCCCAGCCAATGCGACGGTGCTTTGCCACTGCAGTTCTTGGTGGTAAATAGAGCGCAGGGCCAGCCAGCCTGCGCCTACCTCCGAACTCCTGTGCTTGATTTGCATGACTTCGAGGAGGAGGAAGTGGGGAGTTTCACATTTACTTTCAACAGATGAACGTGACATCTTAAAAAAAAAAAAAAAAAAAAAAAGAGGAATGCTGTAGTGTTTTATGTTTCGGTAAGCACTCAGACTTATAGAAAAGAATCTTCATTAACTTCCATCCCCCAAATTACTGGATAATGAAAAATCGCATTTGTTTTTATTTATGTTGGGTACCTGGTCCCAGCTCGCTGCCACTTATCAATCACCTCTCTGCTCATTTACAGCATTTATTTCTACTGTATGCTCTTATTAATTTAACACTGTGATGTGATTGTATTGTGAATAATGAATTTAACAATAATCTTTTTTGTGTATCAGTTAAAAATAAAAAAGTAGTTGTTAATACCTTTTGTGTAAGCCTCCAATTCACTGGTGATATAATCTCTTCTTTTTTCAAATTATTTCTTTATTATTTGAGATAGATTCTCACTATGTTGCCCAGGCTGATCTCAAACTCCTAGGCTTAAGTGATCTCCCTGCCTCAGCCTCCAGAGTAGCCACCATATCTAACTTTGTTTTCTTAGAACAAGAAATGTTTATTCACCACTGCATTCTATGTATATCATAAACATAAATTGTTCTTGCAGTATATTAGGAAACATTCTTTGTTTTTGTTTTTTCAGACAGGATTTCACTATGTATTCCAGGCTGGACTCAAACTCACAGCGATCCTGCTGCCTCAGCCTCCCGAGTGCTGGGATTACAGGCGTGCGCCACCACACCTGAATCGAGTAGACCCTTTTTTTTCAACAGACAAGTTGTCACTGAGTTGTCCAGGTTGGTCTCAAACTCCTGGGCTTAAGCAATCCTCCCGCCTCAGCCTCCCAAGTAGCTGGGACTACAGGCACACACCAGCAGCTTCTAATAAAGATCAAGATTCCCAGTCAAAGCTTTGGGATTAGATCTCTGGTTCTTTAAATGCTGAGATGACCTGCAGGGCTGAAGCAGGGCAGTCAGCTGTGCTCAGTTCCTGGCCATGTGACCCAATCCCACACCACGGCCTGTGCATTTCCCACGGAGATGCGGTTACAGGACAGCTTGCAGGAGACACCAACCTGAGTCCAAGTCCTGGCTTTTCCTCTGTAATCCCAACCAGGTGTTGTAACCTGCCCATACCTATTTCCTCGTTTGTTACAGGAAAACACCTGCCTCCGAAGGTTGTTGTGTGGATTAACTGGAATAAACAAGTAAAGTACTTAATTATGCTTTGCACATGGTGACTGCTTTATTAAAAAGCTAGTGGCTATTATAATGATCCTAAAATTTATTTATTATTAACGTCATTTTACACGTACGGAGAGAGACACAGACAAGTGGAGTCCACTTCCCCGGCACACTGTAGGAAGGGCTTACTGGGGCTGGGTGGAGCTCCGGGGTGGAGCAAGTGCTTTGCATACACAGGGCCCTGATCCTTCCTCGGTACCAAAGGTGGAAAATATTTCCCAATGAATGAAGTACATGACATGGGACAGAAACTAGCTCCAACCTCCGAGGGCTGACGAGGGTTTATAAATACAACCAAAGTGTGCATGAAAAGAAAGGACTAAGGGGAGGGTGTTCAGGCAGAGGAAAAGGATTCATGCCAAATTACAGTGGGGACCGGCATCAAATGGGACCAAGGTCGGGGAAAAGCACCTGACCCACAAGCTCACACCACATTCTGGCTTTGTAAGCTTCGTCAGCATTTCACATCCGAGACTCAGTCTTACATCTACCAAATGGTCAGCTTGTGGGGCCAGGAAAGCAGAACAGTCTACTCAGAGCACCCAGCACAGCACTGGCACCCCGCTGCCTGCCTGGTGAGCCCACGCCAAGAACTTGTTCTCAGAAGGGAAGGGAAAGAACACGGGACTTCTGAGCCTTTTGACATGGCCTAAACTGTGGCTCAGTTATGCCAAGAGGGGTCCTGATGAGAAAGTATTCCCCAGAGCAGGAGGAAATTAAGCTTAAGCCTGTGGTATGTGGACCAGAGATGACAAAGAGCTTCCTGAAAGTCAGGGTTGTCAAATTAAATTAGAATGATTTCTATGCATGCATCATACCTCCAGATAATACATATTCAGAAAGTCAAAGAGTCCTGCAAAATAAATTAATAAACTAAAAGCAAACATACACACACACACGCACACACACACACGGAATAATTTAAGATGATTGTGCCAGGGGACAATAGCTCAGCAGCACAAGCGCCTGCCTGGCAAGCGAAAGGTCCTGAGTTCGATTCCCGGTACCAAAAAAAAGGTGATTGTGCCAGAGTCTAAGAGGCAAATACATGCCCATCTTCCTGGGCTGACCAAGTTGTGGCACAATGAATGGGCTGGGATCAGCCAGTCACCCTGGCAAATGGGCCTGGAAATACATATGCCATGAGCCAGGGTTGGATGCGACCCTGGGCTAACTGACAAGAGCCACAGAGCTGGTGGAAACTGACCACGGCAGGGAGACAGGGCTGTCCTGGCTTCAAAAGCATTTGCAAGGGCTGGTCATGAACTGCCCACTCACGTGCACTCTGGAGGCTCCTCTGGACTGCAGAAACCCAAGGGGACCCAGTGACAGTACAGAGGAGGGAGGAAATCAACGAATACTTGGAGGAAGGGGACTAAAGGAAGTGGCCGTGCTCACAGAGAGGAGTCGGTGAATTAAGACACACACAGATGCTGGGAGAAGCCTGCCTGGAGGTTGTAGGGCAGAGGGGGACCCTCTGCAAGGACTTAAGTCAGAGTTTCTGACGGGGGACAAATGTTGGACTGCAAGGTCATGGGGGAAAGACCAGAGCTTGGACACTTGTCCCCTCCTGTCGCTCAAAACACAAGCAAATCTGTTGCATTTCCAGAGGACACCACTAGGGGCAACCGTGGTTCCTGGGTGCAATGGGGCAAAGCTTTCTGGAGAGACAAAGGCACTAGAGATCCCTCACCATTGCTGCAATCTTGCTCCTGAAGGCCTTAGCCATCTGGAAGGAAAGTGGGGCAGAGGAGCAACTCCCTCCAATGGGGCACTCAGTGGCATCGCCTGGGCCCCAACTGCCGAGGACCTGCTGGGGAACCAGAGCCTCGAAGACCCTACTTGTCTGGATAAGAGGCCACAGCCCTCTAGGGCTGCAGGTTAAATGCAGGAGGGGCACCAACAGACACGGACCTGGACATCAGACACCCAGTTCCAAGGTCACCTGGGAAATCCCAAGGTCACTCTGCCTATGAAGACTCCAGCTCCCCTTCCAGTCACTCACCCCTTCAGCTCGTATGCAGCACGCCCTCCTGGGTGTGTAAGAAAGCATCTCTACACTAACCATCATGTGAGGCAGAGGAGCCCTTCCTTCCCCCAGAGAAACAAGGCTAAGTCACCTTAGTGCCCTTCCTGCCGAGCTGCCACCATCCAGGCATCCTGCTAACCCCAACGTCCCAGGAACTATGACAACCCATCAGAATTGCCTTCCAGGTAAAATTACAAGGCTCATTTGTCCTGGGGGTCAGGAACCTTTCGAAAGTGCATAAAGACACTCAAGAGCCAGGAACCCCAAACTGAAGTTATGGGAAAATTCTAGGTATCTAAAACACAAGGCAGGCCTTCCGGGCAGGGGTGGAGAGATGACAGTGCAGGCGAGCCTCCCTACAGACCGGAGGTCTGGGTCCTCCAACCAGCCAGTCAAATCCACTTCCCAGACACCAAGGCCGATCCTGTGCCAGGCTCTGTGCAAGGGACGTGGGCAGAGAACCAATGTCCACAAGATGGGGCAGATAAGAGCAGTGCGGGGGGGGGGGGACTGGCTGGGGGCATCAGGAGAAGCTTCCCAAAGGAGGCAGGCCTGGGGAGGACACGGAGGAGGCTCAAGTGGAGCCGCCCAAGCCCGGGCATGGGCCAGGAAGGCTGAGGCCAATTCAGGATGGGACACAGGCCAGGGTGAAGTAGGAGCAAAGCAGGCGAAACGTGGGAGTATTGCTGGGGCCCAAGGTGGAGACCCCAGAATGCCAGGAAGAGGGTTTGTCCTCCTCAACCATCACTGGAGGGTGGAGGGTGGGTGTCACCAGGGAAGCATCAGGACAGACCCTCCGGAACCTCTGGACAACCTGCCCTTCTCCAGTTTTGTTTTGGCAAAGTGTTGTTATGCTATCCAGGCTGGTCTCAAAGCCCTGGGCTCAGGCCAATGTCCCTCTTCCACCTCCCGAGTAGCTAGGACTACTGGCAAGTGCCACTGCATTGGGCTGCAGTCTTCCCTTTAAATACGCTCTTTCAATCCAGGTACCGGGCGCATGCCTGTAATCCCAGCACTCTGGGAGGCTGAGGTAGGAGGGTTGCAAGTTCAAACCCAGTCTGGGCAATTTAGCAACTTAGACTGTCTCTCAAAAAAAAAAAAAAAAAAAATAGTGTGAGGCTGTAGCTCAGTGCAAGAGCCCTACATTCAATGCCCAGTACCAGAGAGAGGAAGACAGAGAGAGAGAGAGAGAGAGAGAGAGGAAAGACAGAAAGAAAGAAAGAAAGAAAGAAAGAAAGAAAGAAAGAAAGAAAGAAAGAAAGAAAGAAAGAAAATACACACATGTACTCTGCACATCCTTGTCTTTGCTAAAGCTGTTCTGTCCTCTGAAAAGGTCTTTCCCTCCTCTGCTCAACAGACTCCTGCTCATCCCTATAGTCCCAGCACAAAGTTCCCCTTCTGCAAGAAGTCTTCCCTGCCTCCCTGCTGAACATCTCCACAGTGCCGGACCCATTCCTCCTGTGTCTCTTATATATCACTGTTCTGTTCCCGGCCTCCTCCCCATGGGACTCTCTCCCTGATCTCCAGATTCCCAGGACCTTGCCCAGGCGAACAGACTGGAGGGAGGCGGGAGGAGGAGGGAAGAAGGGAAGGAGGCCCCGTGCTGATCTAAGGCCCTGGCGGCTGGGTCCAGCAGCCAGGTATCCTGATTCCATTTGCCTCATGGGACCTGGTGCCTTCAGTTCAAGTCGTGCCCCTCCCCTACTCTGAGCAGGGGGGACACAGCTCCCACCACTACCTCCTAGAGCCTTCTGACACCTCATTACCTCAGATGGCCCTGCTTGCCCCAAGAGGTGTGGGCTGGGCAGGGCTCAAGGCTCCAGTAAAGCTCCTGAACTTCCTGCCTGCTGAGCTCCCATGCCAACCCCACAGAAAGCCCCCCCATGTCAACCCCAGAAGTGGCCCTCTAGCTGCTATTAGACAGAGATATTTGATCCTCAGCTCAACCTTGGACAGACAGGCACCTCCTCCCAGCTGCAAGGTCAGGCTGGGGGCTTGATGAGGGCTACCTGCACCAGAGAAAACTGAGGCAATGGGCCTCCAGCTAGAGACGGAAGGAAAGTCCAGGTGACCAGGAAGAAAGATACTATCCAGGCAGTCCACCCTGCGCAGAGGACAGGTGACCGCCAGCCCCACTCAAGATCAAGGCTCCAACCTGCCAGCCTTTTCGTTAACTGGGGCTCCCTCAACTCCCTGAGCTGCATTCCCTTCAGCTGCCACAGGAAGCTTCTCTCCACCACACGCAAGAGGCTATGGGAAATGGTGGTTGTGATAGGGACAACCAGACCGGGCCAGATGAGAGCCAGGGAACAGGACAGCCCTGCCTGCCAGCCCGCACGCTGTGCCTACCACACCTCTGGCTTCCAGACTCCCTGGGAACTTCTCCTCCCAAGAGGCTGAAGACAGCCCTGGGGGCACTGTTCAGTGGAGACTGGACCTCATCCAAGATGGGAGGGAAAGGGTTAAAGGCGCCGGGTCCACCAGGCCAGCCTCCCCTGCCAGCTCTCCCCAGTCACTGTAAGTCCAGGCTTGTCTCTGCACCCGCCCGCCCGATTTCCCTCTTGCTTCTTCTGTTCCTTCTGGGAGACAGTGGGAGGAGATGATAGGAGCCCTGGGCACCAGCCTTCTCTGGGATGTCATTTATTACTGCCGTTAATCACCACCTCCCGCCTCATTAACTCTCACCCTCATCTCTACTCTTGTCATCCTTGGATGTATATATATCCCTTACCACCACCGCTCGACGGGAGAGGAGGATGGAGACCCTTCCCCATAGCGACTCAGTGAGTTTGGACTTCTGAAAGTGTTTTGGATTTTTGCAAATGGAAGGGGCTGTGTGCGCCACTGTACAGCTGGGGGCAGGAGGCAGACCGCAGGACAGGTCTGGGTGCATGAAAAGGCGGCTGGTCCTTGCCCAGGATGCCTAGCCAGTGTCCTTCCCCCAGCAGCAGCTACTTTGGTGCAGACTGGCCATTGGTAAGGGCAGAGTGGGGTGGAAAGGTGCCCCATGGGACCCCTTCCGCCCACCCTGTCTTAGGCAACGGGAGAAGTGTTGGGTCACGGCTCAGCCTGGCACCTGACCACCTGCAGCAAGGCAAAGTCCAAGTGCAGCCTTCCACCCGGTTGCCAGGGCAGGCAAGCAGCCTACCGAGAGATAAGGGACTCCATGGCCAGACAGAGGCGAGGGTGCCTGTGGTCCCTGGGTACCCCCACAGGGCACCGTCATTATTCTGCCCGCTCCCAGCCTCTCCTTTATCCCTCGTGGCTCTGGTGTCTCGCAGGGTCTGGCTGGGAAGGGAGGGTGCGGGCCAGGTGGGCAGTTCGTTTGGGTGTGAATCAAAAAGGGGAAGGACTGCGCTGCGAAGTTAGCTCTCCGGGCCGGGGAGACGGTGGCTTCTTCTGCCCGGGCTCCTCCACTGTCTCCAGGCCCGGCCCGGGGGCGGCTGCGCTGCGCGGCCGAGCGGTGCCCGCGGGCAGGGGGCGGTGCTACCCGGGTCCCCGCCCCACTCCCGCTACTGTCCCCTCCCCTCCTCGCAAGGAGCCGGCCGGGTCCGCAGGCCGCTGGGTCCCAGTCCTAGGCTGGGCAGTAGGGCTGGCATTGCTGCAGCCGACCGCAGCGACGGGGTCCCCGGAGGAGAGCGGGTGCCAGACACCTGCACGCACAGGTGAGCGGGAGCTCTGGGCGCAGGGGCGGGGCGGCCAGGAAGGGCCTGGGAACCGGGGCTCAGGGCAAAGGCCTGGCATGGGGGAGGGGGGTCGGGGTCAAGACTGGAAAAGGACCCTGGGTAGGTAGGAGGGGGGGCACACTCCTTAGAGGGAGGGGCTTGGGGAGGGGGCAGGAAAGCCGGTGAATCTTTTTCTCTTCTGCTTATAAATCTGAAAGTAAGAGAGGGGCTAAGGAGGGACTTGGGGCCCAGCTGGTGATGGGACCCACACCTGCGTGGGTTCTGGGGCCTGCCTCCCCGGTGTTGCACTCCGGGTCCTGGCTGCTTAGAGCGTGGGTCTTCAGCCCCGACGTAGGGAGGAGGGATGGAGCACCACGCATGTATTCTGTGTTCCCAGACCACGGCTCTCCTTCTGGGTCCACCTGTAAAGCCCCCACCTCACTTGCTGTCTGTGGCCAGGAGAATCCAGGCAGCAGGCTGGTACCCTTTTCAGCGAAGGGCCTGATAGTTAATCTTGTAGACTTTGGAGCTTGTCTGTCACCACTAGCAGGAAAGACAGTAAATGAGTAAAGGTGCCCATATTCCAATCAACTCTATTTGGGGGTATTGAATTTGAATATCACACAAACTTCACTTTTCCCGAAATGTCATTTTTCTTTTGACTTGTTTTCAACTCTAAAAATGTAAAACACCATTCCTAGCTGACAGGCTGTACAGGAACAGAGGGCAGGTTGGGTGTCTCCAGCCATCCCTGCCCAGCTCGTGACCTCCCCACAGCTGTTCCCAAGCTATGTGCAGCCATCTAGGTGCAAGGGGAGTCCTGTTCTCAGCACTAGGGACTCACTTGTGACCTTTGCCCTCTGCTGCACTTAGGAAGACAGCATCCTTTGAGGCCCCCCGGGAGGGGGAGGTCGTACCCAAATGTGCACACGCGTCAGGGGGAGGGCCTATCTCCAAGGGGCTGTCTACCCCACACGCCTGGGAGTACCCCAGCCTGCCAGGTCGTAGAGGAGGCAGCCGTGCTACCCCTAACGAGTGACCAAGTCCTTGGCCTCCTCCACTGCATCTTCTTGCCCCTCCTTAATCTCTAACTGGTGCCACCCACTGATCTAGCCTGGCCCTTCCATTCCCTTCTCTCTTGCAGCCTCAGGGGACCCCCTTTCTCCTGACATTGGAGCTATGACCCTTGGGAGGTGACCCAGAAGAGAAGGGATGCAGGCCTGTGGTCCTCCAGATGAGGATCCCCTCCAAGGCCTCGTGGCCTCCCGAATTGAGGCCTATGGGGGCCGGCATCGGGCCTCCACCCAGAGCACCGCTGCCAGTCCCTGTCCCCGAGGAGGCCCCGTGCAGGTAAGTTCAGGACTCGTCCCAAAGGTGACCTGGGTGGGGCAAGAGGGAGGACACCAGCTTTGAAGTCTCTGTCCCCTTTCAGGTTTATCAGCAGCTCTATTCTTGTCCCTCCCCTTGCCCTCCTCTTCTTTCCTGGGCAGCGGCTCCCAGCACTTCCCATCCAGGTCCCAGATAGAGGGGGCAGGAGAGGCAGTGTTCCTGGAGCAGCCACCATGGAGGGGGTACTGCAGGGGTCTGGGTCTCCCAGGAGACAGATGTGAGGCACAGTGCTGCAGGAAACACACCTCCCAGGTCCTGCTTCAATTTGGGAAGAGTTGAGGGCTACCTGAGACGCACTTCCCCCTGAGTCAGGACTGAGGAAGAGCAAAGGTTTAGGGTGTCCCCAGCAGGGAGGAAGCGCTGTGCTTGTCTGGCTCCACCTCCAGCTCCTCCTGCCTGGCCCACCTCCAGCCCAAGGGAGGAAACTGGTGTGGAAGCCTCCAGCCCTTCCCCCAACATCGAGGACACTTCCACCTGCCATGGGGTATCCCCAGCCTCCCTGGAGGAGAATTTGGCCCCTGGACAAGGTGACTCTCCCAGGCAGAGGGCAGGATGGGACACTAGGAAGTGTGTGGGTAATTCAGATGAAGGAATGTGACCAGGCCTGCCCTGGGAGGAGACTTGTGGCTATGGCCTCCAATGTCACAAGGAAGGGTAGCCACTCCCAGCTGGAAGGGACCCAGGCTGCAGCCCCCTGAGGAAGAGGCCGCACATCTATGAACTCTTGTCCCCATGTGTGAGGAGGGCAGGCCACGGGCAGGGGAAGCCATGAGGGACTCTGAGCACATCATTCCCCTCGCAGTGTCCCTGCAAGCCTGAGGTACAGGGAGCACTGGGCAGGTGGGCAGATACCAGGCACAGACCCCAGGGCCTAGGCATGTGCGTGCCTGTGCGATTGCCATGGAGGAGGCCACTGCTCCTGCCCCAAGCCCCTGGGGAGCCAGATGGGTATGGCCCTGCCCAATTTAGCTCTGCCTCCCTGGCAGCAGCCACCGTGACTCAGGGCTGCAGCAGGCCACACCAAACTGGTCTGAGGGGACTGCAGAGCCAGCCCAACCTGTGCGTGTGTGGGAGGGGGCTGTCTAGGCAAGTCTGGCCCCTGCTACCTCTCAGGCCCTTCCGGGACCCCCAGAATTTCCCCTGTTCCTCCCACAGGATCCCAGCTGCCGCCGCTTCCAGCACTATGTCCCCTTTGCCAAGAGTCCTGGCCAGGCCCAAGGCCTGTATCCCTTGATGTTGCGAGAACCAGAGCCTGAGAAAAGGCACGGAATCTACTTTCGGGTCAGCCCGCCTTACTCCCCCAGGCTTAAGGTAAAGGGTCCCTCTGCTCCCATCCCATAACCCAGCTGCAGCAGCCTGCACAGACACAAGCCTGGCAAGCTGCAGGGCAGGAGCCTGTCGGAGAAATCACACACAACACCGTCCCCAGGCCCTCTTCAGGCTCCGCTCCATTTGGCCTTCGCATTGCACCCAGTACTCAAGACATTTTTAAAAAAAGACATTTCAATACACTGTAAAGGATAAAGTATTAATATTAAACTTTCAGCCTTTGGAAATGAACTCATCCCATGCAAGGCAGGTATGACCCCCGCATCTCAGCTCCTCCAGAGGGTCAGAAACACCTGTTACCTACATTATTTGGTACCAGAAAGCAATTATAAACTTTAAGCCACGCTGCCTCATAAAAATGTCTGTCTTATGGCCAGATGTCAAAATGTTGCCTGAGACCATGTTTCTGAAGTCCCATGCTGGTCTCCACTTTGAAGGCCCCTCTGAAGAGTCTGACTCTGTACCCCAACCCTGTTTGGAACCAGGAAACCCCTTTCTGCTCAAGGAGCTCTGATCAGGCCCTGTCCAAGACCCAGGGATCTTTCTGCAGACCAAGGTGCCTCTCCAATGAGGTTCCAGCACTGCCCATTCCGCTGGGAGTCCAGCCAGGGTGATCCCTGTCCCTACTCTTTTTTTTTTTTTTTTTTTTGTGGGTACCGGGGTCGACCTCAGGACCTCGCACGCCAGCAGGCGCCCGTGCCACTGAGCGATATCACCGGCCCCTTTTTCGTATGTGGGTTCCGGGAGTCGAACTCGGGCCCTTGCGCTTGCCAGGCAGGCGCTTAAGCCGCTGAGCCATCTCACCAGCCCCCTGTCCCTACTCTTAAGTCAGTGCTGTTTCACACACACACACGCGCACACACACACACACACACACACACAGCCCTCCCAGAGCCAGACTGGCTGGGTGCTGAGGATGTGGCCCACTGGTCCCCTTCTTCGCGCTTCTAGGAAGTCACCAAGGCCCATGAGCTGGAGACGAGGTTGCGCACCTTCAGCATGTTTGGGATGCCCCGCCTGCCCCCTGAGGACCGGCGGCGCTGGGAGATTGGTGAGGGCAGCGACAGCAGCCTGACCATTGAGAAGTCCTGGAGGGATCTGGTGCCTGGGCACAAGGTGGGCCTGAAACGGTGTCTGTTGCTTGGTGTGACAGACCCACCCACAACCACAGGTCTCATTTCTGCCCCAGAGACGGGAAAGGCCTAAAGGGGTGAGGTCAGGTGTAAAAAGACGGGAGACACCAGGGTCTGGTTCAAATCCCAGCTGCGCCACAAGTGAGACCTCGTGTGCAAAATGTGGGAGGATATTACCACCTGCACACTAGAGGACTGGCTTAGGGTGAAAAGGCCGTGTGTAAGGCCTTTTCTCCATGGTACCTGCTATTGCCCTCCTTCCCCAGGAGATGAGCCGGGAGCTCTGCCTCCAGCAGGAGGCCTTGTGGGAGCTGCTGACCACTGAGCTGATCTACGTGCGAAAGCTCAAGATCATGACTGATGTGAGCCCCAAGCCTGCCTCGCTCCCTTCCTTTATCCCCCAGTCCTGCTCTCCCAGACCAGATGGAGCAGGTGCCCTGGGGATGGAGGGCCAGGACCCCAAGAGGACCCCAACCAGGCTTGCTAGAGATCTAGGGGTGTGGGGGACAGTTGGTGGGCTGGGTGGCACTGATGGGCTAGGCTGGGGTTCAGTGAGGAGAGGTCAGCGCCAAGCCGTCATCTCTGTCCCCGCCTCCAGCTCCTGACCGCTGGTCTGCTGAACTTGCAGCGAGTGGGGCTGCTGACAGAAGTGAGTGGGAACTCAGAGGGCAGCCTGCACACCATGGGCGGGGTCACAGGGAGCCCTCCTGGAGGCCCAGCACTTTCTGGGACACCTCTGCCCCTCCTACCTTTGATTTGCTCAAGACCCTCAGTGGGCCACAGGCCCCCCATTTCCTAGGACTCTGCCCACAGGTGGAAGGGAAATCCAGGGCCCCTTACCTTTTCCGGCAAGCCCCACCTCCACCATCCAGGCTTATGACACTCACCTGGCCCTGGTGGTCCTGCCTGACAGTGACCTGTCAAGGGCCTGCTGCTGAATTCCACCCCCTTCTCCAGGTGTCAGCTGAGACCCTGTTTGGAAATGTCCCCAGCCTCATCCGAGCCCACCAGAGCTTTTGGGAAGAGGTGCTACGGCCATTCCTGGAGCAGACTCGAGCCTCAGGCCAGTGTCTGGACCCCGTTACCCTGCAGAATGGCTTTCTGACGGTGAGCCTGGTGACAGACACTCCAGGAAGGGCAGGGCTGGGAGAGCCCAGAGGGGTCCTACCCACAGGACTCAGATCTCTAACCCTAAAACATCACCTCCACTCCTGCACTCCATCCCACAAGTCTGACCCGTCCTGAAGGCTCTTGGGTCCTTGGAGGGCCTAATGAAATGAATACTCAGGGATGGCTTACACCTACATTCTCATCAACTATAAACTCATATGCTTGGTCAGAAATCTATCAGCTAAGAGCAGGGTGCAAGACTGGGGCCTAAGCAAGGGGACCCTTAGGGCACAAAGTCCTGGAGTATGGAGAAGAGTGATGAGTGAGAGCAAGAGGGCCCAGGACCAGCCTTTCTTCCACAACGCTACCCAGCCAGAAGCCATGGACACTGTAGGAATATGGTGCCACAGGGTGGAGAGGAAGGGGACAATTTCCCAGGAGCCTTGGCGCCCCTTCCACAGGAACAGGGCTCCTGGGCAACCTTTGGTCACAGAAATAGGAGCTCCTGTGTCCTAAAAACAGGCAGGCTGAATTATTGATGGTGCAAGAGCAAGTGCAGAGGAGCGGACACAGCAGGCACAGAGGACGGCAGGGGCTCTGAGAGCAGCCATGGGTCCACCCCCAGCCCCTCCCTGGAATGCAGAGGGGACCCTGGCCAGTGGGACAACCCTGGAGGAGAAGTCTGGGGAGGAGCGTCACTAAGGGGACCTGTGGGGCTCTCCGCCACCCTGCCCCCTTGATCTGCAGCCACAGCCTGTATTTGTGACCCTCTTCCCCCTGCCCACTCCTGGCCCTTTACCTGTCCCCCCAGTTTGGCCAGCGGTTCCAGCCCTATGTCCAGTACTGCCTGCAAGTGAAGCGGACCATGGCTTATGCCCGGGAGCAGCAAGACACTAACCCTCTCTTCCACGCCTTTGTGCAGGTGGGAGCAGCAGCCCCAGGGAGTGGGGGCTGGGTGCACCTGGACAGCCAGGGAACCCCCAGTCTCCAGCTGGGTCCCAAGCTGAGCTTGTCACTAGGGTGGGCAGAGAGGCACTTGCAGACTCCTGAGCCCCGCCCACCTTCCCAGCAGTGGTGTGAGCAGCACAAGCGCTCCGGGAGGCAGACACTGGGTGACTTGCTCATCAAGCCCCACCAGCGCATCACCAAGTACCCACTGCTACTCCAGGCTGTGCTGAAAAGGAGCCCCAACACTCGAGCCCAGGAGGCCCTGAATGCCATGGTAGGTGCTCAGGCAAGGCCAGGCCCCTTGTAGGTTGGGGCTGGTGAGTGGGAATCACTCTTCAGGTACTCTGACAGGACTGGCCCAGCTGTTTTAGATGCTGTGGTTGACACTGGGTGGGTGAGCGATGCAGAGCTGAGCTGCCCCTCCTTCCCCCACCCCCAGATCGCAGCTGTGGAGTCCTTCCTGCAACACATCAATGGGCAGGTGCGCCAGGGTGAAGAGCATGAGAGCTTGGTGGCTGCAGCCCAGCGCATTGGTCCCTATGAGGTGCTAGAGCCACCCAGTGAAGAGGTGGAGAAGGTGAGCCAGGGCCCAGGAAAGAGGGCTTGGAAAACGCAAGTTTCCAGGGACAATGGGGGAAGGTGCACCCTGTCCTTGGGTGCCACGGTGGGGTGTGCCCAGCATTCCTTCCAGGTGGCAAGGGTCTGGGGACAGAGTTTAGAAGATTAAAAAGGAGGCACTGGGGTACTCTGGCTTCAGGTGGGGGAGGCTAGGAAGAGAAGGTGGACATTCCTGCCTCTGTGACCCTCAGAACCTGCGTCCATTCTCCACCCTGGACTTGATGTCGCCCATGCTGGGGGTCTCCCTGGAGCACACCAGGCAGCTGCTTCTGGAGGGACCTGTGCGAATGAAGGAGGGGCGAGATGGGAAGGTAAGTGAGCCACGCTGGGGGTGAGAAGATCGGGGGTATCAGGGGGAACAGAGTCAGAGGGGAACTCTGCGTGCGTGCGTGCGTGTGTGCATGTGTGTGTGTGTGTGTGTGTGTGTGTGTGTGTGTGTGTTGGGAAGAGGTCATGGTTCAGACTCAGTTCTGGTTGTTTATGTGTTTATGTGACCTTGAACCCGCCCCTTTCCCTACCTGTAAATAGAGCCAGGACCAAACAGCCTCCCTTCAGGCCTAGCATTCCACGGTTCTGCCCATGTCCCTCTGCATGCCCATATGCAAGCCTGGCTCCCTGAACAGCCCTTCTCCTAGCTCCGGCTGACCCATATCTTCCTTCTCTGTCCCCACCTGCAGCTGGATGTGTACCTGTTCCTCTTCTCCGACGTGCTCCTGGTGACCAAGCCGCAGCGCAGGGCAGACAAGGCCAAGGTCATCCGCCCCCCTCTAATGCTGGAGAAGCTTGTGTGCCAACCACTGCGAGACCCCAGTAGGTCCATCCTATTGGAAAACCCAGGATGGGGGTCACATGAGTCCTGACCATTACAGCCAACCTTCTCCTCCTTGCAGACAGCTTCCTGGTCATCAGCCTCACTGAATTCCAGTGTGTCGCCAATGCATTCATCGCACACTGTCCCACTCCCACAGATCGTGCACAGTGGCTGAAGAAGACACAGGAGGCCCAGGTCTGTGAAAGCCAGCCATGGGGAGGGATGGACAGGCAGCCCTGAGGCTGAGGAGCAGACCAAGGGGGGGGGAGGAAGAGAGAGAGGCTGGGCAGGAAGCAAGTTCAGACTGGACCATCTGCCCCTCAGGTGCCCCCCAGAAGGAGACAGAGCCTAGACCATACCTAAGATGCACCAGTTCCTAAGCCAGCCACTGAGTCCTCATGATTTTTACACCCTGAAACAATTACCTTCTAAACTTCCTCTCCCACTGCTGCGTCACTTGCTGGGTACAGGCACAGGGCTAGGTGCTAGGGAATCAGAAGAGAATAACGTAGCATTCCTGCCCTCTAGGAGCCCAAGCTGCAGTCCAGTTAGAGTAATTAGTGTGCCAGTGGTAGAAACGTGTTCGGAGGGACCTAGGAAAGGCGTGGTGCCTTCTGTCGGGCAGGCAGGTCTGCTGGGAACAGGACAGTGTAGTGGGGAGGGTGGGCGGGGAACTCCTCACACCAGAGCTGAGGAGGGACCATTTGGGGGAGAGCTAGGAGTACATGTAGGGGCCAGGGCAGGAGGGAGGGGTCGTCCTAATGAAGAAGCTGGATGTGCAAGGCCAAGAACAGGAAACAGGTGCGTGTTGAGAACCCCTGACCTAGTACTGCCAGGGCTTAAAGTCCAAGGGCGGACACAGCAGGAGAGAGGCACCGTCAGATAGATCCTGCCCGTCATTAATGCTGCACTAAGAACTGTTGAACTTTGTCCTATAGACGACATGGAGCCAGCGGAGGTGTCAAGCAGGGCAGTGATGTGGACAGATGTATGTGATAAAAGCAGTTCAGAAAAGTAAGAACTTGATAAAGCTGTCTTAGTTCCTGCAGACTTGGTGGCTTAAAACAACTCGAACTAGGCTCAGTGACAGAGCCCTTAGGGCCTGGCATGCTCTAGGCCCTCGGTCTATCCCCAGCACCGCCAAAAACAACACAAAACAAAACCAGAAGCCATTCTCACAGATCTGGAGGCCGCAAGTTCAGAATGAAAATGTTAGACAAGCTGAACTTGCTGCCCAGCTGTAGGAGGAATCCATGCTGCTTCCAGCTTCCGGTGGCTCCAGGTGCCCTTGGCCTAGGGCAGCTCAGTGCAGTCTCTGCCTCTGTCTTCAGGTGCCCTTCTTCTCTGTGTGTCTGACAAACTTCCCTTTCCTTTCTCACATGGAGACACCAGGCATTAGATTAAGAGTCCACCCAAAATCAGTGCAGGCTTCCTCCTGAGATCCTTCACCTGGGGTCCTGGTACATCTGCAGAGTCCCTCTTGCCACATGGGTCACATTTTATGAGTCCTGGGTCAGGTCTTAAACACATCTTCCTGGGGGCTGCTCATCAACCCCCTGCAGGAGGGGAATGAGCAGAGAAGGGAGAAGATCTGAGTTGGATTTTTTTACTTGTTTGTGGTACTGGGGACGGAACCCCGGGCCTTGCCTGTGCCAGAAAAGTGCTCTACCGCTGAGCTGGACTCTGAAGGACAAGGAGGAGGCTGAGTAGAACCCCCACGGGAGGAGCTGTGGGGCTGGGTCTAGTTCTGAGCAGTGACCACGTCGCTCCATGTCTGCAGTGCAGGGTTTTCATGAGCGAATGGTGAGAGGCCAACCTCAAGATGACACAGAACTGCAGGAGAGGGAGACAAGATGCATCTTAGTTGAATGGGGGACTAGAGAGGGGAACCTTGAGTTCTTGACCAAGGCAGTGGCGTGGTGGAATCAGTGTTTGTCTGAGAAGAAATGAGCTAAAGAAGAGGGAAGAAATGGGTGAGATGCAGGGAAATACGGTTAAAAGCCCATACCAAACACAGAAAAACCTACGTTCAAGCTGAGCACTGTGGCACACACCCATCACCCTAGCACTTGAGAGACCGAGGCAGGAGGATCACAGGTTCAGGTGCCACCTGGACAACTTAGCAATTTAGCCAGACCCTGTCTCAAAATAAAAAATATAAAGCCGGGCACAGTGGTGCACACCTGTAATCCCAGCAGTCTGGGAGGCCGAGGCAGGAGAATTGAAAGTTCAAGTCCCACCTGGGCAACTTAGTGACTTAGCAAGACCCTGTCTCAAAAAAAAAAACTTTTAAAGAGCTAGGGGGCTGGGGTGTGATGGTATATGTTTGTAATCCCAGCACTTGGGAGGCTGAGGCAGGAGGATTACTGCAAGTTCAAGGACAGCCTGGGCCACATAGTCAGTTCAAGGTTAGCCTGAACTGCACATCGAGAACCTGTCTCAAAAAAACTACAAAATTGGGGCCGGTGAGATGGCTCAGCGGCTTAAGCGCCTGCCCGGCAAGCGCGAGGGCCCGAGTTCGACTCCCGGATCCCACATACGAAAAAGGGGCCGGTGATATCACTCAGCGGCACGGGCGCCTGCTGGCGCTCGAGGTCCTGAGGTCGACCCCCCAGTACCCACAAAAAAAAAAAAAACTACAAAATAAAATAATAAAGGACTGAGGATGTAGCTCAATGTGAAAGCTCTGAGTTCAATCCCCAGTATGAAAGAAAGAAAGAAGAAAGAAAGAAAGAGAAAGAAAAAAGAAAGAAAGAAAAAAAGAAAGAAAGAAAAGGAAAGAAAAAAGGAGAGGGAAGAAAGAAGGAAGAGTGGTTATGTATCTCACTGTGAAGGCCTAAGGTTCAATCCCCTTTTTATTTTTTATTTTGAGACAGGGTCTCAATAAGTCTTTAAGTTGTCCAGGCTGGGCTCAGACTTGAGATCCTCCTGCCTTAGCTCCTCAGAGTGCTGAGACTACAGGCAACAACAACCACACCCAGCCTGGTTTTCAGTCTTATGACCTCTTCCCCTTCACCCTTTAGAACTCCTGAGGGCCACTAAAACTGCTGGTATTTATAGGTCAAATAGTCTAGCCCCTGTAGTCTTACTCCAGCCTGATGGACGAAAGTCATTTCTGACCTACGAGTCTCCCTCAGCAAAACAAAGAAGCCTGAAACACTGAAAAGCATTTCGCTGACACTGTCTCAGCAAATTCTTAGGGAATCCTTGCTCAGTCAGCCTCTGGCTTTGTAGATGGAAAAGCTAGGGGGATATCTATGGTCTCCCTCAAGCAGCCACGCCCAGGGCTCAGACCTTTCCTCCTCCTTGCAGAAACGGCTAGGAAGGTTAGCAGAGGTGGCTTACACTTTCAGAGAAAATGAGCTTCTCAAGGGGAGAGAAACCGAACTTGGCAGATGCCCATAGTTAGCAGCTGGGGAGAGGAAAAGGAACTAGAGAAGGGGACAGAGAGCGCCATCAGAGATGAGAGCCCAGAAATAACAGCTGGGCAGACCGAGAAAGGCGGCCGAGAGTAGCAGGGGAGTCCAGCCAGCTGCTGCGCCCTCTTGCAACCTGTGTTGTTGGATGAATGCTTCACCTCTCTAAGCCAGGCCTTCATCCGGGGAACCACAGTAATGATGGCAACGACTTTGCAGCACAGACAAGGGAATTAATTATATAAGAGGCTTGGCACAAGACCCTGCACTTCATGGGTGCTCCAAAAATGCGTGTCATCTGTACTCTTTAGAAGAAAGAGCCAGCAGTGTTGCCAGGGCTAGGGGAATACATCAGCTTCTGTCACGCAAGAAGTCAGCAGGCGTCTTCTAGAGATCTGTCTCAGTTCAGTAGTGGGGACAGCAGAAGGGGAGCAGGTGAATCTGGAGCCACCCCAAGACTGCAGGGAGAGGTGGTATTCCTTCCACAGGGACAAAGGGAGAAGAATCCTGCTGGGGAGCCCTTCCTCTCTCACCTGAGCTTTGTATGTGTGTGTGGGGGGGTCACATTCTAACTCAAGCACCAGTTTCTTCTTCCTTTCTAGCCCTGCCCCCCAAGTCTCTCCTCTTACCTTCCCAGGGCTGCAGGAGAAGCTTTGAGGGTGCTGGCAGCCCCATGCCCTGGTCCTAAGGCTCCCCCACTTTTCCTCTTCCCAGGAAAGAACAAGGCACAAGTTTAGTGCTGCTGTTGGACCCTTCCAGAAATGCTTTCTTCCTTCCAGTTCTTTTCTTCAACACCACATCTCTAACCTGGGCAGCCCACCCACAAAGTTGATCTTGGCCATGTGGGGCACAGGCCTTGGCATCTCAGCAGGACCAGTAGTCTGCTCCAGCCCTTCTACCCTCCTTTCTCTCATTCCTTCCCTTCTCCCACATGGAGTGGGGAAGAGAGTAGTCACAGGATCTGGCCCTGGTGTGCTGGCTTCCTGAGCGCAAGTACCATCCCTGTTCTGGCTGAGTGACCCCCATGTACCCCCAGCACCAGCTCTGGAGAGCCAGGGAGAGGATACTGGGAAATATCTGACTGGTGTCATTTCCCTAGGCCTGTTCATCATTTCTCCAACATGCCTCTTGCCTGACCCTGCTACCCAGTGTCCCTGGAGCAGCTGAGGTGCCCAACAGTTGCTTGCTGGCTCATATACCTCATGTTGACCAATCTGAATGGAGTGAGGGGGGTAAAAGTATGGCGTGCGGGTGGTGCTCAGGGTCCTCTGCTGCGCCAAATATTCCTTCTTTATCCCTCTACTTGCTAGATTATGGTAGGAAGAGGCCTGGAGACAGGCAGGAGACTCAGGCCACAGCCATTTCCTTACCAGTGTGGAAGCGCTTCAGTATTTTAACAGCATGGCTGTACCAGTGAGGACTGATCTTGGCACTGCCCACAGCAGCCACCATTACTCACCCTTCTCGCCAAGACTTGCCCTACAACCTCTCCATGGGTTCTGCTGCCTCCTGCACTGGCTAACACCCTGCAGTAACTTTTGACGCTTCAAAGATTGAAAAGTTGTGCAGTTAGCCAGGTGTGTAATCCCAGCACTCCAGAGGAAGGAAGGAAGGAGAAAATGGAGGGAGAAATGGAGGGAGGGAGAAACGGAGGGAGGGAGGGGGCTGCACAGTTACTGAACTAGGACTTAGAGCTGGGCCCTGTACGGCAGTGCTTCTCTCCCCCTGTGTGACCTTGAGCAATTGCTATATCTCTCTAAATCTAGTCTTCTCCTCTGTAAAGTGGGCTGATCTGCAGGCTTTCACCCTGCAGGGCGATGGTGTCACTAGATGCCACACGCACATAGAGGTGCCTTGTAAACCCCATCTCATCTTGAATGCACTGTGTTATTCTGATGCACCTGTGTGAGAATGCTGAGGAAGGGACAGACAGTACAACATGCCCTGGTCCAGCCTTCTAGGACGGTCTTGTCCTGTTCATGCCTCTGCAGGACAGCAGTGTCCTCAGCCTAGGACAAAGCCTGCCCTGCCCACCATCTGTCCTCTTGTTCCTCCCCGCGGCAGGGCAGACACCCAGGTGGCAGGAAGTGGACACTCCTAACACTGCGCTGGCACCGCAGTCAGGGAGTGTGTTCTGAAGAGTCTGCCCAGGGGGTATGAGAAGGAGGATGGCACAGGGGGCAGGGGGCATTCTGCACAGCCCACGTACCCCCAGCACCAGCTCTGCAGGTTACCACCACCAAATCTGCCATCACCCTGCTTTCTTAGTGCCAGTTTCCACTTCTCAGTGGTAGCATAGGCTAAGCATAACCCTAACCCTCACAGGGATATTGTGAAGATTAAACAAGATAAGGTATGCAAAGCTCTCAGCACAGTGCCAGGCACACAAGTGCTCTGTAAAGAAGAGCTCTTCATAAGAAAAGTGCCCCTCCCCAGGCCACCCTGCGGAAGCTGAAGGCAAAGGAGTACGTCCAACAGAAGAGGGAGCTCCTGGCCCTCTACCAGGACCAGGACCGGGAGTGCCCCAGCACCAGGCCCTCCACACCCTCCCTCGAAGGCTCTCAGAGCAGTGCAGAGGGGAGGTAAGACCCACCTGTGCCACCAGATGGGAGGCCACAGGCAGGGAGGGGGAGGGCAGGAGCCCAAAAGGCTAAGTGGCAGCACAGCCTTGGCAGAACTGTCATAAATAGAGGGCAGCAGGCTACAGGTTGGAGCAGAGCAGGCCTGAGAAGGGATGCCTGGGACAGCTTGTAGGGGGAGCCAGCCTAGGGTGGGCACGGTTTGAAGGAAACAAACAGGACAGGTGAACTCCTGACAAGGATGAGGATCCGGAAAGGAGGTGAGCCTGGATTTGTATATCATCAGAGCTGCCCAGCAGTGGCAAACCCAGATCTCCAGAGTGTGCGAGGATGGTCCAGGGTAACATAGCTTCTTAAGCGCATGCTTATGGGACCAGGAAGAACCCATCGCTGTGGGTGCAGTCTGAGTCACCTCCCGTGAAAACCTGAGTCATCCTCACCTTGGGACCTGCTCAGCAAATACCTGACCATCTGCTCCACACAGGTCTCAGACCTGATGCTGTGGATGAAATGGCTTGGGGCAGCCCGAGCTCTTTTAGTGATCACAGTTCAGCCAGTGAGACGAGAAAATCACAGTCCCATGTACAGGGAGTGTGTAAATAAGTTTAGAGAAGGCGCCATTTCCGGATGGAGTCATTAAGGTAGACTTTCTGGGCTTGCACCTGACCCCAAAGCATGAGTCTGGCCACTTGCTTTTCATTGTAGGACTCCCGAATTCACTGTCATCATCCCCCACCTGGTGGTGACAGAGGACACAGATGAAGACACTCCGTCTGTACCAGATGATACCTCAGACTCTGGCTATGGCACTTTGATCACAAGGTCACCCAAGGGGTCCCCCTCCCCACTAAGCCGTCTACGCCCCAAGGCTCTTCGAAGGGACCCCCGCCTCACCTTCTCCACCCTGGACCTCCGAGATGTTCCTTTGCGCCCCGAGCCTCCGGATCCCCAAGCTCCCCAACGCCGAAGCGCCCCCGAACTGCCAGAAGAGATCCGAAGAGGGGGCAGTCTTCCCAGGGGAGACCCGCCCACCTGGTCCGAGGAGGAGGAGGAAGAGGAGGAGGGGACCTTGACTGGGCGGAATGTGGTGGTGGAAACTTTGCACAGAGCCAAGCAGCGGGGGCAGCTCCCGCCCTCCCCGACCCACGCTGACTCTGCCGGGGAGAGCCCCTGGGAGTCCTCGGACGACGAGGGGCCTCCCTTCCTGAGCCCGGGATGCAGCCCCCGTGCCCACCCACTCCGGACCGAGGACATGCTGCGGGAGATCCGAGAGGAGCTGGCCAGCCAAAGGATCGAGGGAGCCCCGGAGCCTCGGGACAACAGGCCTCGGAAGCTGACGCGTGCTCAGCTGCAGAGGATGCGGGGCTCCCACATTATACAGCTGGACACCCCTCTGTCTGTGTCGTAAGTGCCAAGGAGAGGCTGGCATAGGGCGGAGTAGGGAAGGGGGTTGTGGGCAGTGTAAGTTGGGAGGGGCCACAGGAGGACAGTGCAGACCAGGGACCAAAAAGTGCCCTTAGCTTCATTCCAGCCCAGCCTGACCCTCATGCTCCCTCCGCCCTTGACCTTCACCTAACACCTGCCTCCTTGCGTTTCAGAGAAGTGTGAGCAACGCTGAGGACCTCTGGCGTTTCTCCCAGAGGAAATGTCTCCCCAAGAGTGCTGGCCACCACCCCACCCCTGGACTCTACCTCAAGGACTTTCCCCCTGAGAAGCCTGGCCCAGGCATCTGGCTCGGCTCACAGGACTGTAGATTTATGTATCAAAGACACCGTGGAGCCCCGCATAAAGCTGTGTATAAAAATGACAGCTTGGTCAGTGGTAGATGTGGGTGAGGAGAGAGATCCTGGGTGCGGGGGCTGGATGGCGAAGGGGGCTGATTCTGTGACACCCCCAATCCCAGCCTCGCCCCAATCTCTCACCCCCAGAAGCAGAGGTTTAATTTCAGTTTTAGTGTATTTACATAAGTCCATGGCTCCAGCTGGAGGCCCTGTTGTTCCGTGCGTGCTCCTGCCCGGGGACACAATTCCATTAGTGTGATAAGATTGAGACAAACATTGCTTATCTACTGTGAAAGAGGCCCAGGGACCACCCAGGGTCCCCAAGCAGCCTTGCTGAGCCCTCCACACCCAAAACGCGCCTATGGCTCCTTTCTCCGCCCTCCCACGCAGCCGGCCATGAGCAGATACACGCCCCACTGCCTGCAGGCACTGCAGGCTCCAGGGCGGTGTCAGGCAGCTGAGAAAAAACTATGTCCACCCGCTGAGGGGGTAGCACCAATTAAGCGGCCATCTTGTGCCTATTCCTCCAAGATCTTCCTCGCGGAGGGGGTGGTCCACAGGGTATCTCGCGTGACGGCTTTGGCTTGAGGCCTCAAAGAAAGCGTCTGCAACCTAGGCAGGGCCCTGGGGCGGGGCCTCACACCGGCGGGCGCGGGGCGTAGCCTCACGCGGGAAGGTGGCACCCAGAGGGCGTGGCCTAGACTTTGGGCGGGTCGTGGGCGTGGCCTCATCGGGAGCAGTACGGCGCGGGGGACAGGGAGGCGGGGCCTTGCAGCGCCTCCTGGATGTTCTCCAGGCAGCCCAGGAGGTCCATGTCACACAACACGCGGCCCAAGACGTCCAGCGTGGCCTCGCGTCGTGGTGTGCGCTGCCGCCAGGCCGCCAACATGCTGTAGTGCGCCTCACGCAGGCAGCGCCCGTTCTGCAGCTCCAGCCGCTCCATCTCGTGTTCGCTCAGCCCCAGGCGCCGCATGAACTCCTTCCAGCGGGACGGAGGCACGCCGTTCACCACGGCGTACAGCGTCGCGGGCTCGGCTGCGAGGGTCGAGGCCGGTGAGCCTCCGGCGGCGGCCTCCACTGGGTGTGGCCCGGCCCGCCAGCGTCCACATTCACCATCTGCGACCTGCATGGGGACACCGTCCTCCCTCTTGCGGTTGTCGGTGAAGACGGGCTCAGCCCCCAGGGGTGGTTCAGCCACCTCCCTGTAGGGTGCCTCATCCCTGAAGTTGGGCCAGGCACAGGGAGTGAAGGTGGAGCTGGAGGTGAGGCTGGAGCTGGGGATGGGGCTAAAGCCCGGGGTGGAGGCTAGGGCCTTAGCAGTAATTCCTTCAAGCTCGCCCTGAAAGAGAGAAGACACAGCATTAGTAGCAGGGAGGCCACAAAGCCCTCTTTATTCTAGACAGCGGTTGGGGCAAGATGGAAGTAAGGGACCCCGGTGGTGCAGGGTGAGTATTTGGGTGGTAGGAGATCATAAGGAGCAGTCAGGGACCTTTGGGCGTAGGCCCTGGTTTCCTCACCTCTTTCACCGGTGCTGATTTCCCACACACTGAGAAAAAAGAAACAAAGTGTCATAAATTTCACTTCCCCTCTCGCCCCTCACCCTGTACTGGGGTTGGCCGTGGGGACTTGCGGTGGCATGCTTCAGGGCCTATGGGGCCCCAGGGACAAGAACGACTGATGCAGCATGACCTCCCACCACCCATGGAGGGTCAGCTCCTTCTGGAGACACTCCTCCTCTCCCTCCATCTTTCCCACCCAGCCTCCTCCCACACCTCTGTGGCACCCTGTCCCCTCCCCAACTCTCTCCTCACCAATGGAGTAGAGCTTGGGCTTCCACCGCGGGTAGCGGCACATTAAACTGATGGAGAGGAAGGATAAAAGGCAAAGGCCAAAGAAGATTACCAGGGGCAACAGCACTGTGGTACCTGGAGACAGAAGTAGATCTGGTGAGGAGGGAGGGGTGCGGGGAGGCAACAGGGATGGGTGGGAGGGGACGTAAGGATGAGGAAGAGGGCCGGTGGGCATGGGCTCCAGGTCATTTCTCACCTGAGTCCTGCGGGGGCTTAATTACAGGGCGCGGGCACACCTTCGTGCACTCCGAGTCTTGCTTACATCTGAAAGGAGAGACAGCACTGGTGAACAGAGGCTTCATCACTTAGAGGAACACAAAAGAAAACACAGAGAGAGGTTGTTGGAATTCTTTGCTTTAAAATAGTTTTGCTGGGGCCGGTGAGATGGCTCAGCGGCGTAAGCGCCTGCCTGGCAAGCGCGAGGACCCGAGTTCGGCTCCCGGAACCCACATACGAAAAAGGGCCGGTGATACCGCTCAGCAGCACGGGCGCCTGCTGGCACATGAGGTCCTGAGGTCGATCTCTGGTACATAAAAAAAATTAAAAAATAAAATAGTTTTGCTAAAAACTATATAAATAAATAAAATAAAATAGTTTTGCTATCTCTTAATCTAATGGAATTTGACCTATCTTCAGAATGAATGCAGAGGAATGAAACATAGTTAATCAGAGTCATGTAATTTTAGAATTAGAAGGGATCTTTTGTTTTTGTTTTTGTTTTTGTGAGACAGGGTGTCACCATGTAGTTCTGGCTGGACTTGAACTCACTATGTAGCCCAGGCTGCTCTCAAACTCACAGCAATCCTCCTGCCTCAGACTCCCAAGTGCTGAGATTACAGGCATGCACCACCATGCCCAGCATAGAAGGGATTTTGAAAAGGCTGTGTTGAAAAAAGTTAAAAAGCAATCAAGATCACAGGGCTCGAGGTGTAGCTTAGTAGTAGAGCGACAGCCTAGCACTCACAAGGTCCTAGGTTTAATCCCCAGCACTACCACAAAACAAAACAAAAAAAGCAGTCAAGGTGACAGTATAAATTCCAGCCCATTCAATGGCTAACAGTGTGCTCTAAGTAAGCCATTTCACCTCTAAGCCTCAGTGTCCTAGGGATCGCACCCACCTCAGTCTTGAGGACTAAGATAATTATGCTTGACATACTAAGTGCTCAGTAAATGGTAACTGTTTTTGAGTTGTTATTTATCCTTATTTTGCAGATGAGATTGTGGCACAGAGAGTGCTATGGTTTGGATCTGGAATGTCCTCAAAGGGCTCATGTGTTACAAGCTTGGTTCCCAGCCTGTGGTGCTATTGGGAGGTGGTGAAACTTTTAGGAGGTGCAGCCTCGTGGGAGGAAGTTAGGTGATTTGGGGTGTGCTCTCGAATGAGATATCAGGACCCTGGCCTCTTCTTCTCTCTTTGCTTTCCACCCACCATAAAGTGAACAGTTTTGTTCCACCGTGCATTCCCACCATGATGTGCTGCCTCACCAGAGGCCCAAAAACATAGCCAACCAACCATGGACTGAACCCTCAGAAACTGAATGTAAATCAATTTTTTTCCTCCTTATAAATTGATTGTCCCGGTTTTGTCAAAGCAGCTGAAGGCTAACACAAGATATTAAAGAGCTTTTTCTCAAATGATACGGCTAGTTATAGTATCTGACTTGCAGGGGGTGGGGTCAGACATGCATGTGAAAGCCCTCTATAGAACCAGCACATCTTCCCCTGCTGGGAACACCCTTGGGCAGTGCAGTATGATGAGAACTGCATGGAGGAACTTGAGAAGTAAGTCCTCCCCAGAATCCAAAAGCAGGGAGGGGCGCTTTTGCCACCTCACAAGCTCATGGTAAAACCAGGTGGGATGGGTGTAAGAGCTCTTTCAAGAAGAGATGAAACTTAGTGGAAAACATAGAAAATAAATAGCTTTGTGTCAAACACTTTTTGCGGTACTGGGGAATCCTATCCATGCCCTCAACACATGCTAGGCAAATGCCCTACCACTGAGCTATACCCTGAGCTTCACTGCTTTATACGTAAGGAAAGGTAAGGCTCGGAGATCTTAATAACTTGCCCAAGGTCACACAACTACTAAGTAGCTAGCCTGGGGTTTAAACCCAGGTCAGTCCACCTCTGAGAACCTTCTGGTTTCTTCTGTACAAGCGACTGTGCAAGAACAGACTTCATGGAGGCCTCATCAAGGACACTGGGTAGGGGGAGCACATTGCAGTGATCCCAAGATGCACGGTAATAAGCAGCACTGTTCTTTACATACCGCACACACGTGTGCACGCACACATACATGCATGCACAGCACTGCCAACTAAGCCATGATATATCATCAATTGTAAGACATACTCTGATTTCACAACCATGAAAGTGTACATCCTAGAGTCAACAAACATTAGTAGAAGTCATTGACCAAGGGTCCAAAAACCTGAGTTGGAAAGGTTCCGAGTCTTGGGGATGAGCTTCTATCCCCAAATGCTTTTCAAAATTTGAGGACCATGTTGTGGGGAAAAGGGAAGGAAAAGACTACCTAGCATCATTAAAATTTTTTTATCTTTCAGTACTAGAGAGTATTAAGCCCAGGGCCTTCGCACCCACCCCTTTTTCATTTTGAGACAAGGTCTTGCTAAGTTGCTAACTTGCCCAGGCTAGGCTCAAATTTGCAGTCCTCCTGCCTCAGCCTCTCAGAATGCTGGGATTATAGCCTTGGGTCATCACCCACTCAGCCAGCCAGTGAGAGCCTGAGCACTCTGGAGATCTCCCTTGCCTTGCCACTAGCTCTCAGCTGCCACTACCCCTCCCCAGGGGACCCCATACCTCTATCCCATGCCAGCAGCTGGCAGATAGATACTCACTTGCTGCAGGAGACACACTCACTCCCTCTTGGAAAGAAGCCTGTGTGGCAGGTGCATACGGTGTTCTGTCTCTCCTGGCCTGTGGGTAGAAGTGCCAAACACTAAAGGAGATGCACCCTGCACCCCAGGGCCAGAGGAGTACAGAAGGGCAAGGTGGGGTGGCCAGACGGGCTGCTCCTCACACCCACAGACCATGGAAGCAGAGGGGAAGGAGAGGAAGAGCTACCTCATGGGAAAGGTGCAAAAGGCAGAGCCCTTCCTTCTGGGAGATGGGCTGGCCGTGGGGTGGGGTGGGGAGAGGGCAAGGGCATGGGCCCGCCATGCTCACAGGGGATAGTCACAGTGCCATTGAGGCAGAGGCTGCAGTCGATGCACCGGAAATGTTTTTCACCGAAATAGTCCCGGAACTGGTTCTTCCTGCAGCCACACACGGTGTCCCGGTCCACTGTGCAAGAACTAAGCTCCACCTGGAACAGTTCTGGTGAAAAGAAAAGGGGTGTGAGTTCTTCATTGTTTTTCCATATTAACTCTACTTCCGCTTTCCCTGCAGTACTGGGAACTGAGCCCAGACTCTACCACTGAGCTATACCCCAGCCCTTTGTAGTTTTCATTTTGAGATAGGGCCTCACTAAATCCCTGAACTTCCCAGGCTGGCCTGGAGCTGACAGTCCTCCTGCCTTAGCCTCCAAGCAGCTGAGATTACAGGCCTGCACCACTGCAGCTGGCTCCTGCATCCCTTCTGGACATCCCTCACCATGTGTGTCTGTCTCTGTGACTCATACTCACACCCATGCACACACATCCTGCCTGCACCACCAGCACCAATTTGCAGATTCCTCCAGCAGCACAGGGGCGCCTCTGCAGCCGCAGCGCCCAGACCACACCTGCTCCCAGAGCTCAGCGCTGCCCGGAGACTGACCTTCCCGACATCGGGAACAGCCGAAGCACTCCCGGTGGAAGTTCTCAGAGGAGGTGAAGGTGCCACTTTCACACTCCCTGCAGTCTGTGTCCAGCCCTGGGCCTGGACAGTCATTGTACAAGTAGGTCCCTGTGAACAACGGGGCATCAGGGTTAGGCTGCTGTGGAGAACCCAAGAAAGAGCCTTGTGCTGGGGAGACCAGCCAGGGCTACTTCCCTGAAGTCCCTAGGGGAAGAAAGGAGGGAGAAAATCCCAGCAACTGGGGGAGAGGCTTGGGGGCAAGGACCTAAAGCCTAGAACATCTGGAATAAGCAAATGAAGACTCCAGGCCCCACAGCTGAGGGGACTCCCCGTTACCACTTTCTCCTACCTTTGTGGCACTTGGTGCAGCAGATGGAATTATTTTTAGGGTGGCTGTATTTTCCCTGGGGACACAGACTATCCCTCTTCTCCCGATCCCCAAAGGGAGGGACCAGGCCAATGACACCTGATGAGTGTATCCCCACCAACAGAGCCAGGAGCACCTGGGGAAAATCAGAGGAAAGAGAATCTCATTAAGAGATGCAGGCATGGGGGGCTGGATGGCAGCATCCCAACACCTCCAGCTCAGGACCCTGCTCCAACCTCCTCCCTTTAGCAGTACACTGCTTAGCTTCTAATGGTCCCATGTGCTAATTCTTGTTCCTTCAACCCAAGGGTAGTAGGCCCCAGGCCCAGCCTTGTTGTACCGACTGATAGTGCCCGCTGCAGCCCCAAGTGCCAGATACAGAGCAAATATTCAAGGAATGTTTCGTTGTTGTTGTTGTTGTTTTTGCTGTTGCTCGTGGTACTGGGGATGGAACCAGGGGCATGGTGCATGCTGAACACACACTCCACGGTGAGCTACACTCCCAATCCAGAGAATGGCTTT
Organism: Erethizon dorsatum; assembly: GCA_028451465.1. NCBI lineage: Eukaryota > Metazoa > Chordata > Mammalia > Rodentia > Erethizontidae > Erethizon > Erethizon dorsatum. The sequence continues at coordinate 30,566,283 of CM051831.1, forward strand.
TGGATGGGGAACTGGCAGTTTACTTCAGTGATGGCCCTTTCCCCCTAGAGGCAGCGCTGAAGAGGGAGGAGGGCATTTCTCCAGGTGGTGTGGGCTTCCCAGGGCATTCATGTCATGACCATCCATGGAGGTGAACAGTTAGATTCTGTAAACTCTCCTGGATTATGTTCTACCACCAAAAAGTATTTTTAGAAAATCAGATGGAGGTGGAGGGGAGTGGTGTCCCCCTGGCCACCACTTCTGAGGAGTGGGCAGAAGCAAAAGGGACAATTTCTTTATACATTTATGATAAACCCTACTCAGGACCCTGTCCTCACACTCCCTGCCCTGTCCTTACACCGGAAAGTTTACACACATACCCCCAGGTTGGTGAGGATAGAGGGGGCGGGAGTAAGAGCAAAAATTGAGGGGTCAGGCATGAGGGAGGGGGCAGACAAATTTTGGGAGGCCAGGAAAGAGCAAAGGCTTGTGGGTCACAAGCAACTAGAGCAGGCCGGAGGCAGGGATGCGGCTCGAATGGCTGACAGGTCAGGAGCTGAGCGTGTGCCGGGGAGTCCCGGTGCCCTTTGCACAGAAACACCCTCTGGGAGGCAGGTTGTACAGCCTTGTGCCAAACCCACAGGAGCTGAAGGGCTTTCCCATGTCTGGCTTCAGTTTCAAGAAAACGAAAGCCAGGAGTCAGTATTTAGCTCCGACTTTCAGATTTTGCTCTTTGATCTCTTTCAGCTTGATTCTGCTTCTCCCTGGATCTTGATTATTTTTCCTCTCTTCTATGAGTCACTTTATATAAAGATAGAGGTGTCCTCCAAGAATATTATGCACTGGGGAGCAAAAGACTTATCTGATCACAAAAACCCCAGCCCAGGAGAGGAGCTCCACACGGCTCCAGTTCCCAAAAGGGCAGGCAGGTCACACCCTGTCATTTGCTGGGAGCTGCTACTGTGGCAGCTGCACAGGTCTGGAAGCCCAAGCCTCTGCCACAAACCTGGAATGCCACTTGCCACTCGGAGAAGCCCAGCTGCAGCCCCCGCAGCAGGGGTGCCGCCCCCACACTCAGGGCAGTGCCTTCCAGGGCAACAGGAAGGGCTGGTTATGGGAAGAGCTTCCCAATCCTAAATGAGTGGTTCCTTTCCCCGAAGAAGAGCTTGGCACACCTAAGATCATTAGCACTTGGAATGCCACCAGCGCACTGAGGGCAAAGTCAATAGGCAGACCCAGGTCAGGAGGAGGACTGGGGCTCCAGTCCTAGGGCAGCCTTGGAGGGGTGCGGGGGAGCCTCCCTAGAGGGAGTTGGAGAGAGAGGCTTTCCCAGGCCACACACTCATGTCCCTCCTTCTCCAGAACTTTGGGGGTTAACTCAGATCCGGGAAAGGGAAAATCTTTTCCCAGCAGCTCCGCCCCATGACTCAGGCCAGAGGGAGGGGATCTAGAGGAGCGGAGAGGGAACTAGCAGCTTCCCCAGCTCCTCAAAGGTCATGAGTCAGCAGAAGACAGGGTCCAGCCAGCAAGTGGGGGCCCAGCCAGCAAGTGGGACCCCATCTGATCCCTCTCCCTCCTGTCCCCACTCAGAGCCCCTTTCCACCCCCTCCCCCTCAAAGGAGTCCAGCAGTGGACCCCTGTCCCCCTTGGCCCACAGATTTCGGGAAATGCCTCCCCTCCCGCTCCATCCCAAAGGGAAGTCTCCTTCAACCCCTGGCTTCCTCCCCTCAGGTCAGGAGCTGCCCCTCCGGAGGACCACTCAGATCTGCCTGCCCTCAGCATCCTTCCTTTGGACTTGGCCCCTCCCCATTCCTTCTCCAGCAGATAAACCCATACCCTGTCCCTGGGCTCTTGAACTAGCCCCCTGACACTCCCCAGTTCCAGCAGGAAGCAAAGCCAGGCTGCCCTCCCACCCTGGGTTCACCACATTCCCACAGCCCGCCTGGGTCTGGGGAGTTGCATCAGGCTTGGGGGCTTCCCTGGGTCCAAGGACAATCCTTAGGAATTAGGGCCAGTTCTGAGGCCCCATAGTTCCTCCCCAAGCCAACAGGCCACATAGGAAAAACTCTAGAGTCTGGACATCCACTTCCAGGAATAAGGGAGCAGGCAAGAGTCAGAAAAGCACCCTCCGAGACCCTCGCTGCCCACAGCAGCGCTACCAGGCCAGCCCTCTCTGCCCCTACAGTGCCAGGGCCCTCAGGCTCCCCACCAGTGGGCACCATTTGTCAGCACCAGAGCCCTGTCCTCAGCAGTCGCGTGATGTGGTCAAACAGCAGAAGCAGAGGTGAGCGCTGAGGGCCAACCCCAGCTTGAGGGCTTCTCTCATCTGGTGCTAAGGAAGGGCAGGAAGCAGGGGATGTCTGTGGAGAGACAGCTGAGGGGGTGGCCCAGCACCCCTCTACTCCCCTGCAACTTCCGCCTGGGAAGGCTTTAAACTGAAGTGTGACTTCCTGTGTAGGGGCTGCAGAGCGGGGCAGAGAAGCTGAGATGGACCCTGTGGTCTAACCCTGACCCAGCCACCTCCTTCAGAGACCTGTTTTGCTGTGCCCTTCCCCCGCAGCACTGAGTTCATTAATTGAAGTGTTTGTTCCATTGCATATCACAACCTTGGGGGAGCCCGGAGCAGCCAGCTGCTGCTCCAAGGGCCCTGCTGAAGTCCCCCTCCTGCCCATGAACCCCTCCACCAATGGCTCATGGTTCCCCACCAGAGCTCATTGGACACTCAGCGTCGGTGTTGAATAACCTGACCATGTCTACTTTGGGCTCTTATTATAATATGGTTATTTCAGATAAGTAGATATGATCTCCCTGACAGACCACAAGCCCTGTGAGACGCGACATCAGAGAGAGTATTGGTCAGACCCAGTCTTATCCTCCTGCCTACTCAAAGTCAGGCCTGCAGAATGGGAAGGACACGTAAAGATGAGTTTATGACCTGTCTTCCAGGTGAAGCCAGCGATGCCTTCTGGGGGGGGGGTGAGAGGCAGCAACCCCCAGAGGAATACATTTATCTCCGAGGTTTCCAACTGTGCCCCTCCTCCACACACACATGCGACAGAGCACACTGCCCTCTCTTTCTGAGACCACTGGCAAGTGAGTGTAGCCTCCACAATGTGGAGGCAGAGAAAGGCTGAGACACCCTGCTCCAGCTGGCTAGACAGCACTTCCACCTGGCTAGTCCTCAACACCTAGCACGCCCGGAATTGAATTCATTCGTCTCCTTGTGTAGACAAAGGTCACACCTCTAACTTCTTGGCATCAATGCCAAGGCCTTTGCCACAGCTCATGACCCCGGCCCTAGCCCTGCCTCCATCCTATCTGTCAGTTCATCTTGCCAGTCTTTCCTCTGTGATCTCTCCGTCCTCTCCCTGTCCCTTGGTTGTCTCACACCTGGATTATTATTGCAACTGTCTTCCTCTTTCCTACCCCAATCTATTCTACACACTTTCTTTTTTCTTTTTTGAGACAGGGTCCAACTATGGTGCCCATGCTGGCCCTGAACTCCTGGGCTCAGGCAATTCTTTGCCCTCATCCTCCCAAGTAGTTGGGATTACAGGCGCCTCGCCCAGCACCCTGCATACTTTCTCATCTGCACTGATGTCGCAGGTTGCACACCGTTGTGTGTGAATTCTCCTGTCCACCTTCAGGGCCTGACTTCAAACAGCGTTTCCATGGGGTACTCCTTTCTTTAATGTGTGCACCCGAGAGTCCTCACTGCTATAAGACACAGTCTAGGCACAGAGTGGGCTTGGGGAATAACGAAGGAAGGAGGGAAGGAAGGAAAGAAGGAAGGGATGGAAGGAGAGGGGAGGGAAAGGGAAGGGAAGAAGGAAAGGGAAAGGGATCCTTCCACCTGAATTCATACTCGATTCTTTTTTTGCTCTTCCCCACTCACCCCAATGTTCCCCACCTCAATTCTAAGTGTTCTTCACAATGGTCACTCCAGCTAAGGTGTTCAGCTCCTGTCCCCACCACTCCTCAACAAAATCCCCCCAAACCAGTCTCCCAACTCCTCTGCCTCCGTCCTTTCTAGCCACCTGGCCAGGCAGTGATTTCAGATGTCAGCTCCAAACCCGCTTTTCTAGGAGGCTTTCCCTCCATCACCGTCAGACCAATCCCTTGTTCTCTTGTTTACTTAATAGTTCAGGATGGGGCCCGCGAGGTGGCTCAGCGGCATAAGCGCCTGCCTGGCAAGCGCGAGGGCCCGAGTTCGACTCCTGGATCCCACATACGAAAAAAGGGCCGGTGATATTGCTCAGCGGCACGGGCGCCTGCTGGCACGCGAGGTCCTGAGGTTGACCCCTGGTACTCACAAAAAAAAAAAAAAAAAAAAATAGTTCAGGATCACAGTCTCTAGCCAGGCCAGGCCCCAGCTGGGTGCAGGAGATGGCAAGATGGGTAATACCCAGCTCATGCTTTGAAGAGCTCTGGATGGGTCAGAGACATCCATTGTAAGCCCTGGGCCTGTGCAAGGGTGTCCTGGCCCACAGTGAAGGAAGGGCACCCCAGTCAGTTCCTGGGGCAGAGATCCACTGAGCAAAAAAAGGCAGCTGGACCAAGGCTGGTCCCCTCCCCTGTTCGACCTCCCATGCTGCGGGACACCACATCACAAGCCATCAGCACTCTTTTCTCCAAGTGTCTCTGAAATGCCTTTTCACTGTAAGCCGTCTTGGATTGTACAGAAACTCAGTTCACTCTGCCACACTGAGTCCTGTCTTCACCGTCCCCTCGGCCCCCCAGGACCTCCCACTCGCATACCCCCTATACACACCACACTCACACTGTCTACTGAATGGTGAAAAACTGTTAAGTCCTCTGCAGACCTCGCCTGTCCCCTGTCCCCCTGGCTTCAGGCCGGCTTTTGTCATAGGACAACAGCCCCACCTGGCTCCAGCAGCCCCCAACAGGCACCTTCATTTACTCTGTTTCCCAGAGAATAAGTACAACAAATACTCCTAATGACATCACTATAAAAGCCACTCGTTTGCTGCATGTTTTCTCCCTGCTTTACCCTATTCCCCTACTAGAACCTAAACTAGAGAACAGAGGTTTCATTCACCACCGTAATCCCAGCACCTGAAATAGAGTTTAGCAGAGTAAGCACTTAATGAACTGCATAAATACTTCACATGTATCCATCTATTTAATCTTAAATAGATTAAATAGGAGGTAGTGACCACTATGCCCATTTTAGAGATAAAGAAATTAAGGCATGAAGGGGTCACAGAACCTGCTCAATTCATGCAGCTATGACATGAAGGAGTCAGGTGACCTACAACCACAGAGAGAGCAGAATTAAGAGGACCTGGCAGCTGGACAGTGAGGGGGAGAGAGAAGGAAGTCTTGGGAAGGGGAGAGAGGGTGGGCCTGGGAGGAGAGGAGGAGGGAGGAGGACAGAGCAAGACCACTATAGAGGCAGATGCTACTTAAGGGTCTAGAAATGTAGGACTAGAGCAGAGAAAAGAGCGAGAGGGAGGAGGCTGGAAAGAAAGGGGCTCAAAAGGGGCTCAGGAGACAGATAGGAAAGGAAGGGATAGTGGGAGAGGAAGGATGTAAGATGCTGAGGAGAAGGCAGGTAGGGCAGCTATTGTTCCTGGCCCAGGGAAGGGCAGCAACCCGGGAAAGGCTGCCAACACAGGCAGCAAGTCCTCCTGACTAGACGGGTGAGGGGCTCTGGGTATGTGACTAGGATGATTCCAGGACGTGGAGGAATGTCAAAGCACATTAAAACAACCTGAGGCCGAACAAAGGGACATTTTCCAGTGACAAAAACAACTTGCTACCAACTTCCCCAAATTGCACTGTGGAGTAAGAAACCAAGTGATTGTTGTTTAGGTCTGTGGGGAGGGGGCTCGAGACCAGCTTGGGGACACTGACCAGGCAGAGGAGGTGCTAGCGATCTAGGCAGCATAGTCAGTCCAACCGAGGCAACCTATATGGAAACCAGAGCCTGGGGTAGAAGAGCAAAGAAAGCTCTTATGGCGAAGGCCCTTTCCACCTGGCTGCCCTGCCCCTGTCCTGTTTCCCATTCCACTCCCAGATACCCCGTCATACAGCACCCCAACCTACCCATCAGCTTGTCCCCTTCCTGGACTTAGTTTCCCCATTTCACAAGTCAGGCTCTCTAACAGGGATGCTCAGGCAGATTCCACAGGTCCCCACACTCCTGGGCCAGGCACACTCCTGGGCCAGCCCCCTGGACCCAGGGACAGAACAGCCGGTCTACACCCCCAGAACACTGGCCTCCTCTCTTCCCAGGCTCCTCTCCTTCCCCTGCCAAAACCCAACCCCTACCCACCACAGGCCTACGGCCTGCCCCCAGGGTCCCACACAAGGCCTGGCCAGACTAGGACAAACTTCCTTGGCAGTCAGGAGCGAGCGCTTTCACTTTTTCCTCTTTAAACGGCTCAGGGCAGCTGCCTTCTCCCGAGCTGGGTGACGGGAAAGCTGCCTGCCAGGGCCTGAGTTTAGGCCCAGCAGGCCCGAGGGTGGCAGCAGGAACAGGTCAAGGCAGGCAAGTCTCCCCTTCCTGGGAAGGGCCCCGTCCTGCCAGTCGGCTCCCGACCCACCAGCCCGTCTAACCCGTCTCCCTCTCCCCTCTCACCAGTGGCAGCAGCAGGCCAGACACAGTGGGGAGGCCCATATCCGGCCAGCGGGGGCCTCTCACTCCCCCATTGGGGCTCAGGACAGTTGCAGTGGCAGTGGTGTCCAAAGTTGCACGAGTCTGACCAGAAGGTCCCAGGAGCCGTGGGGCCTCGGGTTGGAGGAAGGGGCAAGCGTTGAGACCGGGGGGGGGGGGGGAGGAGATCACCGCCCCATCCCGGGGTCCTCAAACCCCGGAGGCCAGAACTGAAAACTCCGAGAAAACTAAGGCGAGAGGAGAGAGGGGGCGGGAGGGGAAGGGAGAGCAGCAGCGAGGGCGGTGTTGCAAGAGCACAGACAGGAAGAGCTGGGGAGGAGGCTGGAGGAGGAGGGAGGCGGAGGGGGAGGGGCGGAGACCTTTAACACTTTGTAGCGCAGTCCCGGGCTGCGCCCCCAGAGCCCAGGGCCCTGCGCCCCCAACCTGCCAATCCCACCACTCCCCGAAACACCAGGGGGCTGGAGCCCCTCCCCAATCACTCCATCACTGGCCTTTTCCATATGGAAAAGCAATCGGAAGACCTAGAGTTTTGGAGTCAAACTTACCGTGTTCCAGTTCAGAATCCTCCGCCTTTTAGCTGGGTAATCTCAAACACATAATCCTACTTCTTTGAGCCCATTTTCCAGTTTGCAAAATGAAAATACCCTCTCTCATACGGCTTCTGGAGGGTTCACTGAGGCAGGACAGAGGTGTGGCTGTCACACAGGGTTAGAACAGTACTCGGTGTCCCTTAGTGGTCCTGCCCTGTACCCAAGAGTTCTCCACGCATTTACCCAGCCACGCCTACCCTCAGCGTGAGTCCTAATCCTAGTTTTCTGCCCCGCCTGGGGCCTCGACCCGCAGCCCCTTCCTTCTGGGTCTCATCCAGTCTCTGTCTGGCAGATCTCCCTGGCTGGCACCCTGACACTGCCACCAGTCCTGGGACATCTGACAGCCGCGCTCCCGAGCCTCATTTATTAAGTGGGGGAGCACACGTCTGCCCACCTACACGGGGAAAGCAATGCCAGGAAGATCAACGAGATCACACCTGGGAAGGCGCCTTGAAAACACGGATACATCCGGGGCTGTTGCCAGAACATCCCGGCATCCTTTCCTCAAATATTCAGTTGCATTCATGGGAACTGACCCTAGAGATGATTTACTACAACCTTCTGACTTTATAGAGGCCCAGAGAGGCCCAGCACACTGGGAGGCAGAGCCATCAGAGAACCCCCAATTCCTAGTTCCCAGCCCATCTATCTACGAGAGACACCCAGCCACTTTTCTCTCTGTCCCTTGGAGCTGGACCCCTATTAGGGATTGGGCATCTATGGCATCTCTGTTTGAGCAAGTTTTCTCTCAAGTGAATTCTACAACACAGGCACAACATTCATTCAATGACTGGCCCTGTACCCAGCCCAAACTCAAGTCTTTCATGGGCCGACGCTGTGAGAAAAGCGGGGAGACCAGCAGAGCAAGGTCCTAGGCTTTGTGACTTGGAACCAGAGCTCCTTGTCCCTTCTCCCTTTAATCCACAGCTGACCTCCAGCCCCAAGCCCATCCCTGGCTTTCTTGGTCTCCCCTCTGTGATTCCCAAGCTCCCCCCCACATTGGTAGATCAGTAGGTCTAGGTTGTGGGTAACTGGGTAACTGGGCGTAGGTGCCCTGCCCTGGGGGCTGACTTCAGTCCAGCCTGTCCAGCAGCTTCTGACTAACTGGAGGTGTGGGAACTGGACTCGCAGAGGAAGGGGCTCACCATCAACCGCAGGAAAGCCCTACATGAGAGAGGAGTGGACCCCAGACAGAGCTCAGGGGTCAGACTAGCCAGTGCGTCCTGTGAAGCTGGGAGAACCTCGGGCTCCTCATCTAAAACAATGAGAGGCCTGGGGGTGTAACTCAGTGGCAGAGCCCTAACCTACCAAGCACCAGGCTTCAGCTTCCATCCCCAGCACCACAGATAGATAGATAGATGATAGATAGATATAGATAGATGATAGATGATAGGTGATAGATGATAGATGAAATGGGAAATGTGCTAACATGCTAGTATCTCTCACAGAGCTGGTTTGATAATTAAATGCACATAAAGTATTTAGTAACTGTTTACCATATATTAAGCATTCTACAAGAGCTAGCAATATTAGTAGTTCATACTAATAACAACTTCAGTGTCCCATTTCTAGTGTTACAAGGACTTTAGAATAGTCTGTACAAGCTGCCAAAGTCATTATGCACAGCCCAAGACCAAAGAATTTCTCTTCATGATTTAAGATTAAATGCTGATGGGCCGGTGAGATGGCTCAGCGGCGTAAGCGCCTGCCTGGCAAGCGCGAGGTCCTGAGTTTGACTCCCGGAACCCACATACCAAAAAAAGGGCCGGTGATATCGCTCAGCGGCACAGGCGCCTGCTGGCGTGCAAGGTACTGAGGTCGACCCCCGGTACCCACAAAAAAAAAAAAAAAAAAGATCAAATGCTGATTTACTAAGTTTAAAGCTTTGACACATGTAGTACTAAATAGTTCAACAGAATTTTTAAAATAAATAGAAGAGGGCCGGTAAGATGGCTCAGCGGCTTAAGCGCCTGCCCGGCAAGCACGAGGGCCCAAGTTCGACTCCCGGAACCCACATATGGAAAAGGGGCCGGTGATATTGCTGAGCGGCATGGGCGCCTGCTGGCGCGCGAGGTCCTGAGGTCGACCCCCCCGGTACCCACAAAAAAATAAATAAATAAAATAAATAGAAGAGAAGATGGTGAGAAGTGGTCAGATCTAGGGATATGAAAAGCTAGCTTGCTTCGGGCTGGGGGTGTAGCTCAGTGGTAGAGCACTTGCCAAGGACACACAAGACCCTGGCTTCAATACCCAGTACCAAAACAAGCCAAAAAATCTAGCTGGTTTCCCTGAAGAGACCATAATCCCTCCAAGAGTAGAAAAAATGTTGGTGTGGTTGGATCGGGAAAGAGATGGAGAAACAGAAGAAGGCCAGGATAGGGGATGACAGGTTTGGCTGCTGGGCTTGGGGAGCCAATGATGAAGAGCTTGAGAACTGGGTGTGGTGGCACAGGCCTGTAATCCCTGCTACTGGGGAGGCTGAGGCAGGAAGATCAAAAGTTCCAGGCCAATCTGGGCAACATAGTGAATGTCTCAAAATTAAAACTGAAAGGGTTGGGGGTACAGCTCAGTGGTAGAGCCCCCTGGGTTTGATGCTCAGTACCACAAAAAAAAAAAAAAAAATCAAGAGCCTTGTCCCCCTTCACTACTCACACAGGCACGTGAGCGCCAATAGACACACATGCACACTGGACCTGAAAGGGCACTGGACAGAGTCCAGGTGACGTGGGTTCTCGCCCAGCTTTGTCATCCAGGGCTCTACCCTTTCCAGGGAGGCAGGAGACCCAGTTCTCAGCTGGTTCTGTCAGAAGCATGAACCTGGGCCAGCCACTCCACCCACCAACCCAATTAGAACACTGAGACCACGTGAGCTCTGACCCAACTCCTAGGAGTAACCCACAGACAGGATGGGGTTCGGTAAGCGCTCCAGATGGACTTACAGGCAGTCAGGGAGACTCATCCCTGCTGGACCCCTCTCTGTCCACCTGGTCCTCCTCCCTTGCCAGGGCAAAGGGCATGGGCACAGGGTGGAGCACAGCTGAGGGCAGCCACACCTGAAGGCTCTGACAGAGGAGGCGGTTGGGACAGCACCACTTCCTCCCATCGCCATGAATCACAGAAAGGGACGTCAAACTCATCACGTGGGTCCAGGTCATGACCCTTCTTATGTCCCTATGTCCCTTTGCTGGCTCCTCTCCTTTTCCCCCAGATCCCGTTTTTCGTCTGGCACCTCGGGACAGAGAGAGTGTAACAAATGAGAATGAGACCAAAGCAGCAGAGGAAGCATCCCAAAGGCAGTAAGAAAGGCTCATTTCTGGGTTCTGGGTCTGCTGCTGGAGTGGGCTGAGGGACTGGAGCTCAGAAAGGTGGGCTTCCCTCAGACAGCCTCAGCCCTCCCTGGACCCATTTCTCCTCTGAGAGCGGAACGATGCTCTCTGTGACGCCGAGTGGGCAAGGCTGCACGGTCTCAGAGGTTTCTTAAGCAACTGGCCTAAATCTCATCATCCCCAGACAACAGTTGACAAGGAGGAGGGCGGATGAGTGGTGCATGGTGTTTGGCAAATGAGCAGAGGCTCAATGGCAAATTAAGCTGGGTAGGAAAGGAAGCTGAGCAGGAAAGGAAGCTGGGTAGGAAAGGAAGCCAGGACGCCGGGGAGGGCGGAGAAGTCTCGATCACTCTGAAGCAGGTCTCCTGAGGGGAGAAGCACAGGTCCCCCGCTTCCAGCCTATGGAGGGGATGAGCGCAGAGCAGACACTTCGCCCATGGATGGGCAGATGAATCCCCCCAGTCTGTCTCCTACGGCTCCTTGAGAATGGTCTCCTCCGTGGTGAGCCAAGGGGCACAGGAGTCCGTCCTTTCCCCGTACCCTAAGACTTCCCGGAAGGGTGCGCCGTGACTCCAGGACTTGTATCCACTCTGTACCCATTTCAGGGGCACCATCCAGCTCTCCATGATACAGCTTTACCCAACAAACATTTATTGAGTGCCTGCCTACCTGCTCCAAGCAGGACGCCAGACTAGACCTGGAGAACACGTAAATGAACAAAACTTGGTCCCTGACCATCCAGTCAGGGGAGCAGACACAAATGAACAGGAAAGTATAACGTTACATCAGTGCTCCAGTAGATGTCATAGTGTGTTATGGGCGTCCGGCGAGAGGGGGTGATCGATTCTGCGGAAGACAGGATTTCATAGAAGTAATGGTGTCTGAGCAGGGTTCTGAGAGACGCATAGGAGCTCTCCAGGAGACAGTAGAGGAAACTTCCAGGCTGAGGAAATCACTTGAGCAGACATGCAGAGGTATGAAGGGCTCAGAGCAGAGGCACGGGGATATGGCTCTGTAAGGGCCTGGAGCCTGAGACCAGAAGAGTCTAGGAATGACTGGGAATGGCCAAACATTTATTAAACTGGTCTGTTCCAGCCGCTGCCCTGAGGAGTCAGGGAAGGGAAATTGCCCAAGAACTAAAAAGGGGGATTTTGGGCAGGGTTCCCCGCCCAAGTTCAAGAACAGGAGCAGACGTGTCTGTGTCCCTGGACAGCAGTGCGGCCAGGCCAATCTGGGGCTGGCTCAAGGTTGCTGGAGAGGGCACCTGGGCGTGGCTCTGTGTGCACCTTGTTTGTGTTTTGTTCTGGTTGCCGCAGTTTCCTAGGGAAGTTCCTTGCCAGAGCTCCAAGTCTGGCTCAGCTGATCCAAGGGAAAAGGAGACTTGTCTGCGCTCACGGGGGGAGCCTGGGGCAGACCCAGGGCGCTTCTGGGCAGCTCCACCGCCCCTCGCCCGGCCTGCCTCCCCCTCTGTGCCGCAGGCACACAGGCAGCTCAGGAGGTCCCAGATGTCTCCCAGGAGCCTCGGTGCCAACTCTCAGGGCTCCCCCAGAGCACAGGCAACCGAGCTGTGAGCCTGAGGAGGTGGGCAGGCGCTGAGGGTGGCGTAGGCGGGTGGAGGGGCTGTCAAGGTCGGGGAGGCAGAATGGGCACAGAAGCGCGAAGGGAGGGAAGACGGGGGTGTGCAGGCCACCTCCCTGGCAGCCCTGGCCCCTCGTCCCGGAGACCAGTACCGGCTTCGGAACCTCCGCAGCAGCATGAGGAATGTGATGACCAGGAGGTCGAACATGAGCTCTGCCATCTCCACCACAGACAGCACGGAGGAGCCGAACCACAGGCTCCACTGGCTGCCCAGGTTGGACAGGAGGGTGACCATCTGCAGGGGAGAGGGGCAGGGCAGGGGGCACTGATGGAACCACCCTGTGTGCCTCCCTTGGACTCCCCCTGTCCCCAACCCTGGGGCCCTGCCTCAGCCTCCCAGAGAGAGCTGGCAGCAAGGCTGGTGGAAACCGGGGCAGGTCTGGGCCCCTCCCCACCACCTGCCACACAGGTGCCTCCCCCCCACCCCAGGACCTCATGCACCAGCCCCGGCCCCCTCCTTCCAACCCTCTCCGCTCATCCTCGGTCACACCTTGCTCTTCCATGGAGCCCCTCTGGCCACACAGAGACAACCCCTTGCTTCCCTGGCTGACCACCCTGGAGACCCTGGGAGAGGCGCAGGCTCAGCGAGGCAGGCCCTACCGTGACCGAGGGAGACTCAGAATTGGTTTTGTAGTTCAGCTCCTTGAAGAAGATGTTCAGTTTGGCTACTCCATTTCTTGGGAGTGGGGGAGAGGGCAGAAAGAAAGCATTAATTTCTTGGACCCTCTTCCAATTGACTGAATTGGTTCCTCTGCCCAGATCTGTCCTCCCTCCCAAGGATTCCTGTCCCAGGACTAAAATGAGGCAGGACTGACCTTTTGTTGTTGATGGTATAATTGTTCTGGAGGGACAGCATCTGGAAGATCCAGTCCTGGGAAAGGATGGGGGCGGCTATGAGGTCACAATGTTACACGCGTGTGTGCGCATGCCTCCCATTCCTCCCTTCCCCACATTACCTGGGATGTTGCCGAGGGCCAGCGTGAGTAACCAGCAGATAACTTGTAGATGGTCACACTGAGGATGAAGAAATGCACTTAATTTAGTTTTGGTTTTGATTTTCTTTTTTTTTTTTTATGTGGGTACCGGGAGTTGACCTCAGGACCTCGCACTTGCCAGCAAGCACTTGTGCCACTGAGTGATATCACCGGCCCACTTTTTTCCTTTATGTGGGTTCTGGGAGTCGAACTCAGGACCTCGCACTTGCCAAGCAGGCGCTTATGCCACTGAGCTATCTCACCAGCCCTTGGTTTTGATTTTTGAGACAGAGTCTCACTATGTAGCCCAGGCTGCCCTCAAACTCATGATCCTCCTGCCTCAGCCTCCCAAGTGGTGGGATTACAAGTGGACCCCACACCCGGCTAAAAATGTGCTTAGTGTTGGATGGGGGCTCTCCCACTCACGAGTTTAGCTGCATGTCTTGTATCCTCCCAGCCTCACAGCCCACTGTTCACCCTGGACCTGGGAGCAGGGGGCACTCACCTACATGGCTTCCGGCACTTGTTGAAGCAGCCCAGACTGTCAGAGGAGAAGGCCCCCTGGAGCTTATAGTAGCAGTAGCCTATGGGTACAGAGAGGTGCCTGTGTTCTGAGGGTACCTCAGTCTTCTCCACCCCACACCCAAGAGGCCTCCCACTTCGCAAGAGCATTATGCAGCAGTATCCTGATGCATCCTGGGTAGGAGCAACAAAAATGTTAACACATTAAGCAAAGTCAGGAAAAAACAAACTGTGCTTTGTGGACAAAAATTAAACCTCAGAAGAAAAATGGGAACAAATATTGTGTAAGAATAATGGGGTTAAACCACAATGAAAAACCAGTTTACACCCATTAAGATAAAAAAGGCAATATGAGCACTAGGGAGACCAAGGCAGGAGGATTGTGAGTTTGAGGTCAGCCTGGGCTACATAGTAAGCTTTTGTCTGCCTCAGAAAAAAAAACAAGGCCAGGTGTGGTGGTGCACACCTGTAATCCCAGCACTTGGGAGGCTGAGGCAGGAGGATCACTGTGAGGCCAGCCTGGGCTACAAAATAAGTTCAAGGCAGCCTGACCTGCATAGTAAAACCCTGCCTCGAAAAAAAAAAGAAAAGAAAAGAAAAGAAAACAAATAAAAGAAAGGAAGGAAGAAAGAAAGAAGGAAAGGAGGAAAGGGGGAGGGAGGGAAATAGGAAGGTGGAAAGAAAGAAAGAAAGAGACAGAGAGAGAGGAGAGAACGAACATAGCAAGGACTAGCAAAGATGTGGAGAAACTGGAAACCTCATTTACTGCTGCTGGGAATGGAAAGTGGTACAGCCACCTTGGGAAACAATCTGGCAACTCTTCAGAAAGGTTAAACAGAATGACCATATGATCTCAGTAATTCTTCCCCAAGAGAACCGAAAACATACGTCCACACAAAACTTGTATGCAGCAGCGTTATTCACAAAACCAGAAAATAAAAGCAACCCAAATGTCTAACAACTGATAAGTAAACCAAATACTGTACAGTATCATCCACACAATGGATATTACTCAGCCATAAGAAAGGAATGAAGTACTGTTACATCGTACAACACAGATGAACCTGGAAAATACACTAAATGAAAAAACCAGTCACAAAGACCACTTGCTGTAACCCCATCTATATGAAATGTCCAGATCAGGGAGATCAATAGAATCAGAAAGAGCAGGGGTTGCCCAGGGGCTGGCAGTGAGGAGTGGGAAGCTTGGGGACTACTAATGGGTACAATGTTTCTTTCGGGGGGGTGATGAAAAATATTCTGAAATTGATTGTGGTGATGAACAATCCTGGGACTGAACAGTCCTGGGACTACACCAAAAACCTAAAGCTAAAAATTATAATCTTACTAAAATTAAATTACATACCCTAAATGAGTGAATTGTATGAGATATGAATCATCTCAATAAATCAATTATTACCCAAAGGAGGAAGAAGAGGAGGAAGATGACCTGGAGGAGCTGGAGGAGGAGGAGGAAAGTGAGGAGGGGAGAGGAGGAAGAAGAGTAAGAGGAGGAGAAGAAGGGAACTCTGGGTTTCCCTCCACTGGGATTTGCCAAGTTCTAAATAGGATTATTTCATCATCATTGCTATTTTTAGTCACTGAGTCCAAAGGCCTTCATGTCCCACCCAAATTCCTCCATCCACCAGGGCTGGGGATCTGTCCTTAGAGTGGGAAAGACGCTGGGGAGCACCTGGGCCATTTCCTGGGGGGCCAAGCCTTAGGGGGTGCATCGGACCACGGTCAGCTCTCATGCCACTCTGCCATCCTCACAACCCCCCAGCAATTGATGCCACTATTTTTCACTCCCAGATCATCAAGCTCCCAACTTAGAAATAATTATTGGGGGCAGGGAGGAGCAGAGAGGAGCTGCCCACCCACACTGCTCCGCATATCCCAGCATGTGTGATGTCTCATGCCTTCCTTCCAGGCCTCAGTTTACCCATCTAAATAAGGAGCCGAGAAGTCAGATGGCCTCTCAGTTTCCCTCCAGTTCTTCTTCTTCTCCTTCTTCCTCCTCCTCCTCCTCCTCCTCCTCTTGTTCTACTTCTTCTTTTTCTTCTTTTTTTGTTTTCAGTGCTGGGGAATTGAACCCAGGGCCTCACGCTTGCTAGGCAAGTATTCTACCATGAGCTACATCGCCAACTTTAATTTTGAGACAGGGTCTTGCCAAGTTGCCCATCCTGGCCTTGAACTAACAATCCTTCTGCCTCAGCCTCTTAAGGAGTTGGGATGATAGATATGGCCACCATGCCCAGCTCCCCTCCAGTTCTGATGTGCTCTGATCCTCTGAGATTGGGGACAGAACCAGGAGGCCACCACTAGAAAGAACAGGAAGAAGGAGAGGACCGTGTGGAGCCAGCCCAGACAGGAAAGAAAGCAGGGCAGTCACACAGGCAGGAGGAGGGGTGGACACGAAACTCAGGGAGGAGACAACTCCCCTTAAGGCCCCTGTGATGCACAGCCTGCCACCATGTCCCCTCCAGCAATGGCCCTTGGTCTGTTCCCCCCGGAATGCAAACCCTGGGGCCATTCACTATTTCTGGTTGGGAGCATCCTGTCTCAGCTTCCTAGCACACAGCTCCCCTGTGGAACAGCTCAGCATCAGGGCAAAGGAAAGAGATTTATCTACTCCTGTGCCAGGGTAAGGAGGTATGCCAGCCCTCCCCAAGCTTGTTCACTACACTCTCCTCCAGGTTAAAAAGCATTGTACAATAAGCAAGTCTGATATGTGTATCTGGTTTCCAAATGACACACCTAGGCCCGCTGATGGATGCAGTGTGTACATTCTAAAACACGCCTAAGATGGACATAGTGAAAAATCTACAGGGACACATCCAACTCCACCCAGTGCCCCAGGAGCCCGCCCAGCACCCCCAGGAGGACCAGCAGCGAAGCTAGGGTCCGCAGGACAAAAGCTGAACCTCAGCAGGCAGTGCAGAAGGGGCTTTTCTTCTTGTCGCAGGCAAAGGAGGGTGAGTCTGTGACAAATCTGCCCAAACCAGGAGAGAAAGAGACCGACAGGGAGGAACAGATAGAGGAGGGAGATGGAAAGTGAGAGGGAAACAGAGAGGCAGTAACTAAGGGCTGGAAAGGGAGACGGAGAAGCGGGCCGGGCAGGTGGGAGCCACAGCATCCCACAGGCAGGCGGCCCAGGAGAGAGGGCTCTGGGGAGAGGGTGTCTGGGAACGGCCACTCTCACCCCAGGCACTGTGGTTCCTGTAGTCGCAGAACTCCACGCCCTTGGGCCGCGGGTAAAAGATGTAGGCGCAGCCGCACTTCTCGATCATACTCTCCTGGAAGCAGGAGTGGATGCAAACCTGAAAGAGGACGGAGGAAAGGCAAAGGCGTGAGGCCCTAACCCTAACCCTGGCCCCACCCCTCCCCTCGCTGCGCCTTCCTGCACCTGTGGCCCTCTCCCCGGAGCCCCCCCCCTTTTGGGCCACCAGCGCAGGCCTGGGCACCGACAGCCGCAGGAACAGGGCGGCCTCACCTGCTGCGTGTACTTGGAAGGGTACAGGTTCTGGACAGGAACGTCGCTGCCGTTCTGGGTGCAGTCTCCATAATTGCCCCCAAGTCTGTCCAGGGCTTCCTGTGACCCACACATACAGAGGTCAGAGCAGGCGGCCCAGACTCCGGCCTGGCTTCTCCGTGTTCTTCCCTCGGTCCCGTGTTATATTTCACCGCACCTGCTATCTGCCTCACCATCTCTAAACATTCCAGGCATCCCCCAGTGCCCATCTCCCCCCAACACACACTCTCGAGATGGTGCTCAGAGCGCCCCCTGGGGTTCTAAGCATGTCCAGCACCCCCTCTCAGCTTTTCTCACCCAAGCTGTACTTTGCAGTACCTCTCCGCCAGCCCCTTCGCCCCTCATTCCTGCTGCTGAAGACCTCCCCATTCTCAAAGCACCCCCTCCACGATCTCCCTCCAAGTCTTCTTTTTGTGTGTGTGTGTGTGGGTACCGGGGGGTCGACCTCAGGACCTCGCGCGCCAGGAGGTGCCCGTGCCGCTGAGCGATATCACCGGCCCCTTTTTCGTATGTGGGTTCCGGGAGTCGAAATCGGGCCCTCGCGCTTGCCGGGCAGGCGCTTAAGCCGCTGAGCCATCTCACCGGCCCCCTCCCTCCACGTCTTCTGCAGTCAGGTCTCTGTTCACCTGACCCACCTGCCCCCCCCCCCCGCCCCGTTGGCGTCCTTGCCTTCCGCATGCTGATGGAGGTCTCCACGCCAGGCCGCAAGTTGAAGCCGCCATCATCCATAAAGGCCGGCTCGTCCTGCCCATGCACTGTTACCCTGGCCCCCGTCACCGTGGACAGCAGGGGGATGTAGTCATTCTGCTCCGTGCGCAGCGTCAGGGACAGACCTAGAGGGCGCAGTGGGAGCAGAGTTGTGGTGGGGGGAGTCTGGGAGGAGAGGATGGAAACTCACCAGCCCACCCTGCATGGCTGCTAAGCTCCACGGGAAGCAAGGCCAGGAGGACTTGGACTCTGGGGAGGAAGAACTGGGACAGGATTTCCCGCATGCCTGGAATGGAGCATGCAGTGCTCTTGGAGAGAAAGAACAGAGAAGCCCCTTTCCAGGACAGAGAGACCCAGAAGGTGTGCGGTAGCTCCAGGATGTGAGCCTAAGGTGAGTAAAGGTGGGTGGCCAGGGTGGTGGGAAGGGTAGGGGCAGAGGGCGGGCATCCCGGCAGCAGGACTTCTCACCGTTGTTGATCCCCGGCATGGAAGACATCCAGAGGCTGGTGTCATTCTTGTTGTTGAAAGTGTAGCAGTTGCCATATATCGGGTGGTGGAAGTGAGAGTAATTCCTTAGCAGGAGAGAGAGAAAGAGACAGCAGGGTCAGAGAGGAAAGTACAGGTGGTCAGGGGAGCAGAGAGATAAGACAGAAGAAACCACTCCTTCAACTCCTCCAGGAGTTATGCCTCTGGGAGCCATTTGTTCTTAATCACCTGCTGACACAGCTGAGAGCTTTACCCGTGATCCCTCTGTCACTGCAGACAACATCCTGGGAAAGCCTCATCCTCCCATCACGCAAGTGAAAGCTCAGGCTCCAGCTGGCCCAAGATCACATGGACAGTGATGATGGACCTGGGATTCAGATCCAGGTCCTCTACCTGCCAGCCCAGGCTCCTCCCACCAGGCCATGTGACCTCACTGGTCTTGACTTCCATGCTGCCTGGTGAGCAGTCTTGTGTTGCCGTGGTACCTTATGAAGACTCTTGCAGTGGCCCCTAACTTTTCATATGTCTAAATCTTAGTTCCTCATTTGGATTGCAAGCTCCTTGAGGACGGCAGCCACATCTCATTCATCTCTATATCTTCTTGGGGTTAGTTACATGGTTCCTTCCTATAAGAGACAGTCAATAAATGACGGATGGATGGATGGATGAATGGATGGGTGGATGGATGGGTGGGTGGATGGGTGGATAGATGGATGGGTGGATGGATGGATGGATGAATGGATGGGTGGATGGGTGGATGGATGGATAGGTGGATGGGTGGATGGATGGATAGGTGGATGGGTGGATGGATGGATGGGTGGATGGATGGATGGATGGATGGATGGATGGATGGATGGAGAAAGGGAGGGGAGCAGCTAGAGAAAGAGTGAAATCAGTGACGAGCATGTTGCTGAGAGGAGGAAGTTCAGAGCCAGGGCAGGAAGGAGGCCAAGTGTTTTCCAGAGGCCTCCTCATTCATCAGCAATTCTCAGATTGCTATGGCCAGGGCCCATGTGCAACAGGTGTGGGACTCAAGAGAAAGCAACCACAGAGGCAGTGCTACTGCAACATAACTTAACAGCAGATCGCATGTTCCAAAGCCTGGAGGCTGTGTGGGATTGCAGCAAGAGCTCACTTGGGAATAGCGGGATCTATGTCCTAGCACCCTTCCATCTTAAAGCTGGCTATGGAAGCAGGGGAAGGCAGAGATGGGGGATTTACCTGTGAGAGGCAGAGAAGGAATGAAGAGAAGTCGAGGGAGGTGGGCTAGAGAGCAGGAGTGGGATTCTGGTAGTATGGCCTTGAACAAATCATTATTTCTAAACTACTTTTCTTCAGCTGCAAAATGAGGAGCTTGGAACTAGATGATCTGGAATACCCTGTGGCCTTAATAACCAAAGGCAGAGGTGTGAAACACGGGGGCACATTTTAGCATTCGCATTTGGGGTGGAGGCAGAGAGGGACTGAGGAGGAGGCTGCAGAAGTGGCCAGTCCTGAAGAGCCACTGCGCCCACTGGCTGGGAGAGGGGACAGGCACGGCATGATGGCTGCACCATAGAAGGCGGTGTGCAGCAGGTGGGTCAGCAGATCCGATGCAACAGCACGGATGGTTGTGAAACATGTCGAGTTTAGTTTTTTGTTTTTTTTTTTTTAATAAAAGAGGAGCAATGAGATCATGTAGATAACACATCACTTATGTAAATCAAATATAAATTTTACAAAAACACAAAGAAATGTACAGCAAGGACATTAATATATAGTGGCCTATGAGATGCTGTATAGTAGGATCATTAAGAGCACAGACCCAGAACGTTTGAATCCTAACTCTAGCAAGTATCAGAGATGGGAACAAATAAGTGACTTAATCTCTTTGTACCTCAGTTGTGTCATCTGTAAAATGAGGATAATAAAAATATTTACCTCGCAGTGGTACTAAGGATCAAATTATACTCAGAACATCATTAGCACTTATTGAAAGCTATATGCTAATGAATTTATTAGGATTCATAAGACGACTAAAGTAAAAAAAAAAGACAGACAATAACAAATGGAGGATGCAGAGAATTTGGGACCCTCAGACAATGCTGTTGGGAATGTCAGTGCGGACATTCAGCAAAGTCTAGCAGTTCCTCAAAATGTTAAATGTAGTTACCATAGGACCCAGCAATTCCACCCATGGGTGTATACTAGGAGAAATGAAAACATATATCCAAACAAAAACCTATATAGGAATATTCATATCAGCTTTATTCATAATAATCAAAAAGTGGGAACAAGCTGGGTGTGGTGGCCCACACTTGTAATCCCAGCACTTGGGAGGCCAAGGCAGGAGGACTGCTATGAGTTTGAGGCCAGCCTGGGCTACAAAGTGAGTTCAAGGCCATCCTGGACTACATAGTGAGACCCTGTCTCAATAAAAACCCCTTCCCCTCAAAAAAAGTGGGAACAGAGTTGGGTGTGTGGCTCAGTGATAAGAGCACTTGCCTAGCACACAGGAGGTCTGGGTTCCATCCCTAGTATCAAAAAGTGGGAACAACCCAACCAAAGAGCTGATGGACAACAATGTGGTATAGCTATACAATATAGCATTATTTAGCATAAAAAGAAATGAAGTTCTGGTACATACTACAGCATGAATGAACCACGAAAACATGCCCGTCAGTCACAAAAGACCCTATATTGTATAAGTCCCTTTATGTGAAATGTCACAGTAGGGAATCCAGAGAGACAGGAAGCAGATTAGTAGCTCCCAGGGCTTAGAGAAAGGGTGGAAATGGAGAAGAACTGCTAATGTGGACCAAGTTTCTTTTTTGGGGTGAGAAAAATGGTCTAAAATTAGATAGTAGTGATGGTTGCACAACTCTGGATATGCGGAAAACCAGTAAACTGTACACACGAAAAGGAAGACTTCTGTGGCCTGGGAGCTGTATTTCAGTAAAGGGTCATTAAAGAAGAGACAAGAGCTGAGGATGGAGCTCAGTGGTAGAGCGCCTGTCTAGGATGCCTGAGCTCCATGCCCACACACACACACACACACACACACACACTCAGCAGCAGGTGGGGAGGATTTGTAGAGAGGTGAGAAGATCGTACTAAGGAGATTCAACTTGATTCTGAATGCCCTGGAGAGACTTTGAAAGACTTTGAACAGGACCAACTGGAATAGTTAAAGTATAGTAAAGTAAGAATAGTGAATACAGGGGCCGGTGAGATGGCTCAGTGGCTTAAGCGCCTGCCCGGCAAGCGCGAGGGCCCGAGTTCGACTCCCAGAAGCCACATACGAAAAAGGGGCGGTGATATCGCTCAGTGGCACGGGCGCCTGCTGGCGCGCAAGGTCCTGAGGTCGACCCCCGGTACCCACCAAAAAAAAAAAAAAAAAGAATAGTGAATACAAAGCTTCCTGCATTGTGGCTCAGATGTGTGTCCCAACTCATGTATCAGAAGCTGAATCCCTCATTGTGTGTAGGGCGGTACCTTAACAGGAGGTGACTAGGTCTCCGCAATGGCTCAGTGCCATTATGGGGAAGCGTTAGTTACTGTGGGAAAGGCTGTTTTACATTTGAGCCTGTCCTTCCTGCTTTCTCTTTCAAATGCACAAATGCAGGTCGGCAGTCCTTCTGTGTTCCATGGTGTTGTGTTAAGAAGCCTCATCCATGCCAGCGCCATTCTCTCAGGCTTCCCAGACTCCAAGGCTGTGAGAAACAAGTTTCTTTTCTTTATGAATTACTCAGCCTGTGGTACCCAGTTATAGCGACAGAAAACAGACTAAAATACTTCCTGAGACCACAGGACAAAGGAGGACTTAAAGGCAGAAAGACCACAGCAGGATGGTGGCAATAACCCAGGAAAGAAAGAAAGAGGTGACCTAAGCACCAGGGCCAAGATGGACTACGGACTTGCTGCTGATGGAAGGCGGCAGCACCAGTAGGCAAAGCGAGAGAACTACAGGTGGGGCAGTGACAGTTGGGGAGGCTTGGTGGCAGGTGCGGCCTGACTCAGACTGATCTGCCTTGCTTCCCAGCTGCCAGCTTCTGTCCTCAAACAAATACAGTACCAGAGACGAGAGCAGAGTGTGTGTGCACCAGGGAGTGGTGGGGGCTTAGGAGGCGGCACTTGGCCCTGCTGCCATTCTCCAGCTGTGGGTGTCTCCATCACCAGCTTCATCACTCAGGTAAAAGGTGCTAAAGGCAAGTTATTGTGGGAAAGGCTGTTTTACATTTGAGCCTGTCCTTCCTGCTTTCTCTTTCAAATGCACAAATGCAGGTCGGCAGCCCTTCTGTTTTCCATGGTGTTGTGTTAAGAGGTCTCATCCATGCCAGCGTCATTCTCTCAGGCTTCCCCTCTGATGTATCCCAGATACCTAGAACAATGTCTGACACATAGCTCAGATAATCAAAAATATTTGTCAAATGAATATTGAATGAATCTCCTTTTTGTGTTTTGTTTTCAAAGAGAAAGGCTCTGGAGAATGATGTGCAATGCTCAGCATCACAGGGCCAAGAGAGTGACCAACTACCTCAGCACAGGACTGCCTCCCAGGCCTGCTCAAGCTTCAGAGCCAGGGGAGGAAGAAGCCTCAGAAAGAGCAAGCACCGCGCTCCTGGCCCTGCTTTCTGAAAGCTAGGCCTCAATTCCCAGTCTTCCCAGGGCAAGCAGATGAGGCCGCTGTACTCAAACACTGCAGAGCGGCAGAAGTTTCGGGTGATCTTGGGGCAGACTCACGCCTGGGTGCACGGGGCCTGGTTGAAGCGGCAGGCGAAGATGAAGTTGCCCAGCGCTTCTTCCTCCAGCGAGGGTGAAGTGTCCGCCAGCCGGGCCAGGATGTTGATGTAGTGGAAGCGGTACCACTCGCGCACCCCGTCCACCCCTGACGAGGAGGTCTGGTAGAAGCAGTCCGATTTGTCCTGGTTGCACTGGACACAGAGGCCTGACGTCAGCAGGTCCGCAACAGGGCGGGGCCAAGGTCACAGAAGACGGTCAGGAGCTCTGAGGGCCGGGAAGGTAGGGAGGAGGGGTAGAACAGGAGGGGAGAGGAGCAAAATCGCCCACGAGAGTTGAGCAGGAGAGCAAGGTACTGAAGGGCAGTAGGACAGACATCGCAGGGCTTCGGTTCATTTATACAGCCCCTCCGGAGGTCATTCACCCCATTTCCCGGTGGAAATGGGGAGGATGAGGGATCCAGAGGTTTGTAGGCAACAGAGCAGAATTCTGGAGGTGCGGCCCACTGTCATTACAGAGGTCTCCCTCCCCCCTCCCATTTCCTCCTATTCTCCCTCTTATTATTATTATTTTGTGTGTGTGTGTGTGTGGGTACCGGGGGTCGACCTCAGGACCTCGTGCACCAGCAGGTGCCCGTGCTGCTGAGCGGTATCACCGGCCCTTTTTTCGTATGTGGGTTCCGGGAGTCGAACTCAGGACCTCGCGCTTGCCAGGCAGGTGCTTATGCCGCTGAGCCATCTCACCGGCCCCCTTTTTAAATTTTTTAACTTTTGATTTTTGAGACAGGGTCTTACTATGTAGCCCAGGCTGGCCTCAAGCCGCAGTGATCCTCCTGCCTCAGTCTCCCAACTGCTGGGATGACAAGTGTGCGCCACCACGCCCATCTCTACCTTGTATTTTAAAAATACCTTTAAATCTCCCATTTCACTGTCCTCTTAGCCTCTGTTTTAAATTGATGGGGCCTCACATCATCATATTGGAGGGTCCGTGCCCAGTGTGTCACACCGGTGGGGACCGGGAATTCAGAAAGGTACATTTTCCAAGATACCCAACACAGACCCTGCTGCCCTACAGATAGATGTGATTTTTATTTATTTATTTATTTGCCCACAAATCATGGGCCCGCCCCCACCGCTGTTCTGCGAAGGAGGGTCGGGAAGGGGAGGGGCTGATGGGCGGGGCCGGTTCCCGGCGAGCGGGTGGGCGGGGCCTTACCAGCTGGAAGCCGATCTTCCAGTCCCTCCGGTCCACCTGGGGGTTGTTGTCCCGCACGCTGGAGGTCTCGCTGCTGCGCGCTCTGCGGGGCCCGGGCGGGACTGGGATGCGCTGCAGCGGGTGCGGCAGGGTCTCCCCGAGGCCGCGCCGGCTGCGGGCATCGGCCAGGAGGGTGTTGGAGGCGTTGTACTTGTACAGGTCGAAGAGCGTCTGCTGTGTGATGCGGTCCAGCTCCCTCAGCTGCTCTTTAATTTCTTTGTACCTGGAAGGTGTTGCGGGGGAGGCATATGGGCCACGCGCGCGAAGCCCTCGCGCCTCTGGGCCTCGGTTTCCCCATCTGTAACAGGACAGGCCGGTTGATCCCCGCGAAGCCTGCGGGGTCGCTGCACGGGCAGGGTGTCCCCCGGGGACGGAGTGGCAGCCCCAGGAGCGAGGCCTGTGGCGGAGCGAGGCGGGAGGCCCGTGGGTGGCGCTGTCCTCTCCCTCGCCGCCGCGCTGGGAACCGGAACTCGCGGCCCTGTCGCGGGGGCGGGCGGCCCCGCCCAGCCACTCGCGGGTCGTCCTGCCGTGACCCTCAGGGAGGGTGGCCTTTGGGCCACTGCCACCTGTAACCTCCATCAAGGGTACTCAGCTGCACTTCAAGAACTTTCCCGAGGAATTCTGAAAATACCGGCTGCCGCAGCTACCCCCCTCCTCCCGCAAAGACCCGGTTTTAATGAGTTTCGGGTGCGGCCAGACACTATAAACACTGTTCTGAATAAATCCTCACATTCCTTCTTCTCAGGCCAGGCCCTGTTACCATCCGCATGACGAAAGTTCACATCGCTGGGCTTTACCATTACAGTCTACCAAAACAAACATCTGGACCTAATAAACAAGATTGCAGGATACAAAACCAATATACAAAAACTAATGCACAAACTAGCAATGAAAAAGGAAAATGAAATCACAAAACAACCCCTATGTTATATAGTATAAAATCCAATACCTAGGAATAAATCTAATAGAAGACGTGCAAGACCTCTGCACTGAAAACCATACCGAAATCCCTGCTGAAGAAATCAAAATACAAAACCAAAAAAAAAAAAAAAAAGAAAGAAAGAAAAAAAGGGAAGATACAGATGTTTGTGGATCAGAAACTCAGTATAGTTAAGATGCTTCCCAAACTGGTCTTTAGATTCGACAATCCAGGCCTAATTTTCAGCAGACATGTTTAAAGAAATTGACAGGCTGGTTCTAAGATTTATGTGGAAATACAAAGAGCCTACAATGGCCAAAACAGTTTTGGAAAAGAAAAGCAAAAGCCAGGTGTCACAGCATACACCTGTGATCCCAGCCCTGGAAGGATACGAACTTGGAACCCAGGCTGGGCAACTTAGTGACTTAGCTAAGACACTGTCTCAATATAAAAAAAAATTTAATTTAAAAAAATTAAAGAGTGTTGGGGAGGAGGCTCAGTGTGAAAGTACTGGGTTCAGGCCCCAGTACCACATTAAAAAAAAAAAAAAAAAAAGCAAAACTGAGCTAGGCAGAGTGGCTCACACCTGTAATCCTGGCTATTCAGGAGGCTGAGGCAAGAGGATCACAAGTTCACAGCCAGCTTGGACAACTAAGCAAGATCCTGTCTCAAAACAAAGTAATACAAAGGGCTTGGTATATAGCTCAGGACTCCCTGGTTTCAATATCCAGTAGCACAGAAGAGAAAGAGACAGAGACAGAAAAACAGAGAGACAGAATAAGAACTTACACTACCTGACCCTAATATTTGCTCTGAAACCATAGTAACCAAAACAGTGTGGTTCTTGGAAAAGATAAACAATGAATCAGGGAGCAGGAGTCCAGAAATAAGCTCACACATATAATGTGTTCAACATTTTTTTTTTTTTTTTTTGAGACAGGGTTTCTTTGTGCAGTTAGGCTGGCCTTGAATTCACTATGTAGCCCAGGCTGATATTGAACTCACAGCGATCCTCCTGCCTCAGCCTCCTAAGTACTGGTATTACAGGCATGTACCACCATGCCTAGCTAATTTTTGACCAAAGCACTGATTCAGTTTCATAGGGAAAATAGAAAATTTGGTATTGTAACAACTGGATACAGTATAAGAAAAATGACCCTCAACCTCCACCTTACTCTAGGCACAAAAATTAATTCAAGATTGACCATAGTACTAAATATAAATTTCAGGACCATAAAAGCTTTAGAAAATGGAATATATCTTCACGACTAAAGTAGACAAAATTTTCTTGTATGAAAAATAGCTAATGAAGAATCCTACAACAACTTTATGAAGTAGACACTGTTATGAACAGATTTACATTTTTATGACTTCTCTCCAGTCCTCATACACTGCTGGTGAGAAAAATGATACAACCATTTGAGAAAAGAATCTGGAAGTTTCTCAAAAGGGAAATTATAAAACATATAATCCACCATTTCCACTCTTAAGAAAAATAAGAACATGTGCCTACACACAAAAATTGTGCACAGATGTTCATAGTAGTGCCCATAATAGCCAAAAAGTAGAAAAAAAACCAAATGTCCCTCAGTTGATGTGAGTACAAATAAAACATGGTCCAGCTGTGCGCTAGAATACTATTTGGCAAAGAAAAGGAATTAAGTACTAATATATGCTACGGCATGGAAGAAATTTTGAGCCATTACATTCACAGAAGTGAATGAAAGAAACCACTCACAGATGACAACACATATGATATGGTATGATTCAATTTATGTGAAATGTCCAGAATAGACAACTCTTACAGAGACAGAAAGCACATTATTGGTTGTCCAAGACAGGATGAGTGGGGTGGGGGAAAAGGCGAGCACCACTACAGGATATGGGGCTTCTTTTTGGGGTGATGAAAATGCTCTAGAATGGATTGTGACCATAATTGCACAATTCTTGAATATAATAAAAACTATTGAATTGTACATATTAAGTGGGTAAATTATATAGTATATAAATTGTATCTCAATAAAGCTGTTATTAAAAGAAAAGAAAAAGAGACCTAAGGAAGAACTCATTCTGATACATAAAGAACTCTTACAATAAAAAGACAAAAAGATTAGTGGCCAATAACTACATGAAAAATTACTCAACATAATTAATTCAAAGGAAGTACAAATTAAACCTTAGTGCAGTGCCATTTTAACATCATTAGAAGGGCTAAAACTAAAAACAAGGACTCTATATGTTAGCGAAATGTAGAGGACCTGGGATTCTCCTCATCTGCTGATGGGAGAATAAAATGGTACGACCTCTTTGAAGAATCGACAGCTTCTTATAAAGTTAAACATACATCTACCTTATGACCCAGCTGTTCACTTCTAGCTCTAGTACCCAAGTGCAATGGAAATATAAAGACTGGTCCACAGATGCGTATAGCAGTTTTAGTCATAATAGCCAAAAAACGGGCAGGGCATATAGCTCAGCGGCACAGCGCCTGCCTGGCAAGCACAAGGTCGTGAGTTCGATTCCCAATACCAAAAAAAAAAAAAAAAAAAGCCAAAAAACTTGAAACAACCCAAATGTTCACCCAAACCACTCAGCATAAAAAAAAACTGCTGGGCCAGTGAGATAGCTCAGCGGCATAAGTGCCTGCCTGGCAAGCGCGAGGTCCTGAGTTCGACTCCCAGAACCCACATACAAGAAAAGGGCCGGTGATATCGCTCAGCGGCACAAGCGCTTGCTGGCAAGTGCAAGGTCCTGAGGTCAACTCCTGGTACCCACATGAAAAAAAAAAAAAAAAAAGAACTGCTGTGTGCAAAAACATGCATAAATTTCAAAAACATTAAGGTAAGCAAAATAAGCCAGACACACATACAAGAAAATACCTATCATGCGATGGCATTTACATGAAATCAAGGAACAGAACAAGCTAATTGTGGTGATGGGCTACACCAGCCCAAGGTGGTTCAAGACTCTCACATGGTCCTAACAAGCAGATGCATCAACCACTCCTCCAGGTTTTCACATCCTCGCCCGTCTGGCCTCTCTCCCTCTCCACCCTAAGTGTCCTGCTGGCTAGGCCTTAGCCACTCTAGAGTGAAAAAGGGCTGGGTTTGAACTTGCAACCTTCCCCTCACCCACTCCCATTAGAAAAGGTAGCTCAGGTCAGAGGTATGTGTTTGATCTTCAGAGAGACGTGGTAATAGCTAGTATTTCTTGAGCAGCCACTAGGAGCCAGGCACGGTGCAACTAGAACCCACATTACTTAACCTAATCTCCAGTGTGGCTCAGTATACTGTTAGCTCATACCACTGTTGCCCCTCTCCCAGGTGGAAAACCTGAGGCAAGGGCCCTTGCTGAAGATAGCACAGTCAGGAGATGAATAGGATGGTGCTCCGGCCATCACACTGTCCTCTGTCCTGTTCCAGAAAGTCCACCAGAGCCAGAGCAGCTGGACGTGGATCCTGGTGTCCCAGCTGCACGCTCTAGCCATGTAAGGCTGGGTAAAGCAGCCGAGCCTTCTGAATCCCAGCCTCAGCCTCATCTGTGAACTGGTTACAGTGCTAGAGTTGCCTTCACACGAAGCTCTTGGGAAGTTCAGTGAGAAAATATTCCAGGTCACAAAGTGAAGAGACCAGGAAGACATGGACAGGGGCCCAAGGCCCAGGAAAGTGGGGTGTCTTTCTCAAGGTCGCACAGGAAGCACCCAGGTGTCCCAGCTTGGCTAGAATTATTTCCATGGCACAAGCTGCAACTTCTCTGTGAGAGCCTCGTTTTCCACCCCTGTGCCCCTCTGCTGCCCCCATGCCTCCCTCTTGCCCATCACCAATGCCAAGCTGTCGCTGCTCTGGCCACTTTGCTCTCCCCATTGAGCCCTCCGCTGTCCCTGTGCCAGATTTTCCCCTCAGTGTTCCCGCCTCTTCTGGGGAAGATCTTACGAGCACACACCCAGCACAACCTGTCCCCTAGCCATGACAAGGCCCCTTGAAGAGGTCCACACAGGACTCTCTCACTCTCCTAGGTCACCTCTCCCTCTTTCCAACAAAGAAATCTTTCCTTCTCTAAATCCCTGACACTGGGAATTCCTCTAACGGGAAGCAGGACCTGCGAGTTGGCACTGGAATTCAGAGAACTGATTCCTAAGCAAAATACACTAAAGACTCAGCTCTTGTCCTGAGGAGGCCGGGGGCTAGAAAGATGGGATCAAGAAGGCCTACAATGGGCTCACCTGTAATCCCAGCACTCTGGGAGGCTGAGGCAGGAGTATTGCAAGTTTGAGCCTAACCTGAGCAGTTTAGCAAATTAGTGAGACCATGTCTCAATAAAAAAAAGGACAGGGGATGTAGCTCAGTGTGAAGGCCCTGGTTCAACCCACAGTGAAGAATCCCTGCCATAGAGCGAGACCACCCAGCCCCTCTAACCTCGACCTCCTGCCCGGGCCGTGACCACTGCTCTCACCCCATCTGCCCTGACATGCAGCCCTGCCTCGGGGCCTGGGTGAACCCTCGAACAACTCCATGAGGCAGGCGTTACTCTCTCCATCCCACAGCCCAGGAAATCGAGGCTCATCCGCTAGGCAGCTTCCCAGGATCACTCAGCGAGGAAGTACCTACCAGAGTCAAGATTTGAACCCAGGCTAATGGGACTGCTGGGCCCCTACTTTTTCCACTGCTGCCTCTGGCTTCGAGGCACTTAAGATCAGACCATAGCACCTGGTATCCTTGTTGCTGGCCACCTCCCCTCCAGCCCTGCTTCTCTGTAAAGGGCTGGCAGGCTGGCAGGGTGCAAGGCCCTGGTAGATCTGGGAGCTGACACCCCTGCTCTCTTCCATCTGTCTCCTCCTCCTCCCCTCTTACCCTAGGGGAGTTCCCCTCACAGAAAAGCCCATGCCCACCCTGTCACCCTGGGAACTTGTCTAGGCTCCCACCTCCTTGCTCAGGGACCCCTAGAGGCGCATTCTCATTGGCAGTGCAGCATACCAGGCAGATCTGGGCACAGGAAACATGCCAGCCTCCTGCCTACCCAGAAGCCTCCCTTTCCTTTCCAGGCCCTCTCCCCCAGTCCTGTTCTTCCCCACCCCTCAGCACCTCCAATCTTGTCTCCCAGGGGGCTCCTAGGTCACCTCTGAGCCCAGCCTGCACCATAAGGTATTCACAGAAAGTGCCCTACAAGTGGCCCTCGTCCCTGCACCCCGTGAGGACAGAGCTTACCCTTTGAGTGGGTTCTGAGCTCTCAGACTATACATGGAGTTCAGTCCTGGCCACAACTTTTTTTTCTTTTCCCATTACTGGGGATTGTTGTACCCAGGACCTTCACACTGAGCTACATCTCCAGCTCTTTTTTTTATTTTTTATTTTGAGACAGGGTCTCATTAAGTTGCCCAGGCTGGGATCCAACTTGTAATCCTCCTGCCTCAGCCTCCCAGAGTGCTGGGATTACAGGCATGTGCCACCACGTCCAGCTGTGGCCGCATTTTAAGATCAAAAGATGCTTACAAGCCAATGACCGTTCAGAGGATGAATAGCTGGGGAAGTGAGAGGTCTACAAATCATTCATTTGAGGAAAAGTTAGAGGAATCAAATTCTAATTAGCTTTCTGGGCTCATATCTGAACTTCACCACTAATGAGCTGGTTGGCTTCCATCAAGTTACTTATCTTCTTTGGGCCTCTCTTTCACCATCTGTGAAATGGGAGAAATAATAGTACTGGCGTCCTTGTGTTATTCCAAGGATTAAATGAGTTATTATGTATGAGAAGCCTGAGCAAAGTACCTGGCAGAGTAGGTCCTGTGCACCTGCCACTGCTGTGCTGAGTGTCACTGTTATTGTTGTTACTCTCCTCAGGGTCACAGCAGCACTCTGTCACCTGTCTACCATGTGACTTTGTGGTCTTAAGAGAAATGGAACTGAAGACCTGGACTCCGGTTCTGACTCCACTCAGCAGTTGGGCGACCCCTGCAAAGCCTTCCGGTTTTCTCCTCTGGCTATGGGGCACCAGCCCTGGCTACCTAAGAAGTCGATGTGGTGATCAGAACTCGAGAGGGGGCTTTGTGAACTGCAGAGCAGCTGCGCTGTCATAGCTGCACCTGAACTGACAGCCACTGGGCGAGGAAGGGGGTGACACCTCCAGGTGGCTTCACAGAGACAGAACCAGGGCCAGAAGGTAGAAGTTGCAGGGCGATAAACTAGAGCGCCACCACTGAGGTCGGAAGGACCCAGCACCAGAGGACAGATCACTGTGGCAGAATCTGGGCTCTGAGCCAGGCCTGCAGTCCACGCCATGTGGGGCACAGGTGCCCTCGCTTCTCTGTGGGAAGCTGCCTCTCTCCTCGCCCACTCCTGCGCCAGCCCCCTCTGAATAGAAGAGTACCTGACCGTCGCTGCTCACGTGTTCCGTGGTCTAAATCCCTCCTAGTGGTGGATGAAAAATATGTCTGCAGACTCCATTCTCTAAGGACAGCCTGGCCATCCTGCTCTTTTGGTCAAGACAAGAAAGAACAGCCCTGCAGCAGCTGACCCTTGCCACTGAGTTCTTAACACTTCGTGCTTAGTTGGACAGCTTGGCAGTCTTTGTTCCCTTTCCTGGAGACGACAAAGCCACACAAGCTCTGCAGACAGGACCATCTCCCTGCCACCACCACCAGCACCCTGCAGTCCTGGGGACAAACCCAGGCCTTTGCGCTGAGCTACGTCTCCAGCCGTTTTCAGTTTTTGAGACCGGGGCTTGTTAAATCATTAAGTTGCCAGGCTGGGTTCAACCTTGTAATCCTCCTGCCTCAGGCTTCCAGAGTGCTGGGATTACAGGTGTGTGCACCATGCCAACGGGACTAGGGCCATCTTTTTCTCTCCTCTGCTGGCTGTGTCTCTCAGCAGGTAGACACCCAGGATGGGACTCTGCCCCACTCCACTTCCTCTGTCTCGACTGATCCCTACATCCTCCTGTTCCTCCCTGGAGGAGCCACTCAGCTCCCTGCCTCTACCCGGCCTCAGTGACTCACAGCCAGGGCGGCACAGCTGTCCACCCACTGGCCTCTCCCCTTTCCCTGGAGCCCTACCTGGGTCCTGGGCCCTGCATCCAGCCCTTCCCTGGTCACACCAGAGGTCCCAACCCTGCAAGCCTCTGTGGCTTCCTCTGAAAGTGTGATGGCAGGAGGACTTTGATGTCACACACGCTTGGTCTGTGCCCATCTGCTAATCTGGGGTGCTTTTAGTTGGAGAGACAGAGTTTTAGATCAGGCACAGCACTGGGGATGGAACCCACAGAGCGCTGGGTTACATCCTCAGCCCTTTCTGAACTTGGGTGGTTTTACTCAACTCTGGGCCTCAGTTTTCTCATCTATAAAATGGGAATACTAATGTACTACCTCCAAGGTCTGCTGTGAGGATTAAATAATTTAATAATATTTAATTCAGATTTAGATTCATTTGGAAATACTGTACATGTGTGTCACCTGTTATTGTTTTATTATTAGCCGTATGGCCTTGCTCAATTTCACCTTGCAGAGACTCAGTGTGCTCAGCTGAAAAATGGAAATATACAAAATGCTCACCTCCCTAGACTTGCCAGGGTTAAATGAGGTTGTGTTCATAAACCACCCAGCATGGGGTTGAGCACAGAGTAGGTGAACAGTCTCCTCCTGTGTTTCCCAGAATTCTCTCTTCCTAAGTCCTGCAGCAATGGACACCTCCTTCCGAACCCAGGGTCCTCGGGGACTATGGTTTCCATCCCCAGGGGTTTTAGCTTCACCTTTCCAGGGCCCTGCGCCCAGCAGAGCCTTAGAAGTGCACAGATTCACCCCTGCCCTCTCCATATCTCAACATCTTTACAGCCACAAATATTTATTGAGTGCTGCTACCCTGCCCACATCCCTCCCCTGACCGGTCCTCCCTTCCTGCTCTGCCCCCACCCTCCAGCTTGGCCAAAGGAGATGAGGGGGGAGGAACCCTACCGGAAAAGAAGGCTGGGGGGAGAAGCATCGCAAGGAGAGAGCCCTCTAATGAGCGGTGAATAACATCTCATCGGGAAGTCAGCCAGTCCCTGTCCCACATCTCAGGTATTAAAAAGAGACTGAGTTTTAGGATCAGGCAAACAGGATGAGCCATGGTTCAGTCACTGTCTCTGCGACCTGGTGACTTGTTTCTCTCTGCCTGTTTCTTCATGTGTAAAATAGAGACATTATTAGATCTTGCCTTGGAAGATATTGTGAAAATCACTGAGATGGCTGTAAAATCCTCGCGGTGTTTGGTGCCTACAGCAGCTTCCTTGGTAAGCAACCCTGCCCTCCACAGAGTGCGGAGGCAGCTCCCTCTCCGGGACTCCCCAACCCTCCTTAATCCGTGACACATCAGGAAGCCTCCAACCCCAACATGTGACCAATCCCAATCGTCCATAATCACATGCATTCCCCGTGTATGTACTCACCCACACGCATGCTCAGACAAACACTCATTAAAGGCCTTATGCTCACACATTTTTATTATTCTTATCACAGTGTGCTGCTATTACATGTTTATATGCCTTCCTCCTGATTTTAGCTTTCTGTTCCCAATACCTAGAAAAGTACCTGGCCTTCAATAAAGTTTGTTGAATTATTAATAAATTCATTTTACCCAGTGCCTAGCACTGTGTCTGATGATGCAAGTGTTCCCAAGGTGTGGCACCAACTGAGTGAATACAAATAAAAGGTATGTACAAACACCCAGCCCTGCCTCCTCTCCTCTCCAAGGTTACCACCCCCTTTGCCTCCCAACCCCAAACTGGCAAAGAGCACTGTTGAAACCCAAAACTGTGGGACACATCCAAGTCCTTAAAGGTCAGGCACCTGGGCAGGTGAACAGAGCAGCCCAGCGGGAGCACCTTCACCAAGTAGCCTGGGTCTTTGGGGCACAGCTGCCCCATTCTCCTTTGGGCTCTGTAACCCCTACCCCAAAGCTGGCTTTGCAGCCCTGACCTCCAGCACCTGCCATGTTGCTTTCTGCACAAAGGCCAACCTCACCCTCTTCCTCAGCACCCGCACGGCCTCACCTCACGTCACCTGGCTGCACCTCTCCATCAGACTTGAGTGCACTGGGGATTGAACCCATGGCCTTGGCGTGCTACGTCCACACCCTCCCACTGAGCCTCTGTTCTCAGCTGTCCTCTTGCTCCAGGGATGAGGCTGCCCTAGGCCCTGTCCTTTTGGAAGTAGTGAGTGTGTAGACCTCCCCAGTGCTCCCTCCCACTTACAGGAGGGAGAGGGAGAGGGACAGGGTGGGGAAGGCACTGCTGGCCCAACCCCACTCTCTGGGTCAGGTGATACCCAAGACAGGACAGTTCCACTGGGCAGAGATGCCAGGGCTCCCTATCATGCCCAAGGGAGTTGCCTGGGGTCTGCAGGAGTGTGGCATGATTGAGGGTCTGCCTGGCGAAGGCTGAACACCTCAGTCCCCACCCCCCCGTCACCCTCTGCGAGTGGTACAGACTGACCTGTAGGGATTGAGGGTGCAGACAGTGACAGCAGGGAAGACGAGCTTGTCAGAGTTGAGGTTGATGTTGAGGCTGACAGGGTAGCTGAAGTACTCTCCGAATAGCAGGGCGAACTGCCAGTACATCATGCCAAAGGTGCAGAGCCAGAGCACGGCCCAGAAAGCCGTCTTCATGCGGTTGTGCTTGGAGCACACAAGTCGGATGGCGCCATGGATGGTGGTGTTGTTGCAGAAGAACTGGAAGAGCTCACGGTAGGAGCGGTGGAACTCAATCAGGGCCTCCTCCTCCTCTGTGTGCTGCTGGGGGGCGGCGGGTTCTGGGCCCAGCCCTGGCTGCTCGCACTTGTCCCGCTTCAGGGGCCCTGGGAGGGGCTGGGGAGGGAGAGGGCCTTGCGCCTTGAGCTCATCACCCTTCATTGAGCCCTAAGGTGGGTTGGAGAGGAGAGGGTCAGGGTCAAGGTCAAGGCTGAGCATGGGGCTTGGAAGCCCTCCCCGATCACCACCTTGGACCAGAGGGCAGCTGCCCCTGCCAATGCCTACATCCACTGAGCCCAGTTTCCCCCACTCCACCCCACCCTGCCCTGTTCACCTCTCCAGGAGCCAGCTGACTTGTCAGAGTCGGGCCAGTGGGCTGGCGCTGGGCTTCCTTGGAGTGGCCTCTTTCCTCCCCCGATAAAGCCACCTTTGGCTTTCCGCACCGGCACCTCCCTGCTGTCTCTACGGCAGGCTCCCGGCCCAGTTCTCAGACTCTCCCTCAGGCCCTCTTCCTGCAGGTCTCTGGCTTGGCTCCTGCCTTTCACCCCCTCTCTGTTGACTTCTGCTCTTCTTTGGGCACCTCTCGTCCTCCTTGCCTGCCCCCTTTCCCTGTGCCAGCTCCTCTGATCCTGCCTCTCTTCCTCTTCCTCCCGTGCCTTCCTTCTCAGCTGGGCCCTCTTGTCCCTGGACTGGCCTCCTGCCCTGTCCTGCCTTCCTCGCTGCCCCACAGAATGCAGGGCTTCAGGAGGTCAGAGCTGCCTCCAGCTCCCCACTCCCAGGCGTGGCTGGGCTGGGACTGGTTCCTTTCCAGTTGAGTCTGGCAGCCAAGTCTCTCCTCCCCCTCACCTGACAGGTGCAGCAGCAGCCCAGGGGCCGCCCGTCGGTGAGGGATGGAAGCGACAGAAGCCTCATTAGCATCTCAATTAAAGGTGAGCAGGGCAGGGGGAGGGGCAGAGGAGGAGTCTTGGCTGGGAGTTCTCCAAAGGGCAGAGGTCTCCTGGGGACAGATGAACCTTGGCGAGTGGGGACCAAGAGTCTAAGCCAGGGATTGATGGGGAGTTGACAGGCAAGGGGTCTGGGGACAGAAGGACAGGCGAGGGTCAGAGATCTCAAACAGGTAGGATTCTGAACACCAAGCCAGGAAGGCAACACAGAAAGGAGGATAAACCAGGAGGAGTGAGACCAGGGTGCAGAAGCCAGGGAAACAGAGAAAGCAAAAGCAGGGAAAGGGATGGAGGAAGACAAGGTAGAGGACTGAGGGGATGGAAGAGGTCATGGGGTGAAGAGACAGAAGAGAGCAAGAGGGTGCAGAATAGGGAGCCACCCCCAGGAGTCTGCCCTCAGGCAGAAGAGCAAGGAAGAAGGTGGGCTTCCAGGAGGTAGGCATCCTCTACTGGGGTCCCTCTTGGGCTCCCCAGGTCAGTCGTGCCCCAGGTCCTGCAGAGAAAGAAGTGGTCTTTGCAGAAGGGGGAATACCTTGCAGCCCCACCTGCCTCTTCCTCCTCTCTATCCTCTCTCTCCAGACTCCTCATCCCCCAGCCTCGTCCAGGCCAAGGAGGGGCCCAGGGGCAGCTGGGGGCTGGGCCCAGCCCCAGGACATTCTGTTCTGTTTTACACCATTGGCTGCCAGGCCAAGAATGTGTAATGTCCCCTATTGTGGTCACGGGGTTGCAGGAATGTGGGCATGGGAGGTAGCATTGGGCCGGACAGGGCACTGTGGGCACAGACAGGGAGCCTAAAGAAAGGCAGAGCCAGTGGGCACTGAGAAGGCAGAGAGGGATATGTTAGCACCCATGCCTGGAAGAAAGAAGGTGGCACGACCCCAGGCTACAGGACCCTGGAAGGAAAGAAAGGCTAATCGGTAGGGGCTCTGGTTTCCCTAAAACTTCTGTCCAGACTTGGTCTAGAAGACAATGGAGATAGAGGCACCAAGCAGTGAGCAGCTGGACAGGGAAGGGTCAGAGAATCAGGCTCAAAAGGCGGCCACAAGGAGACAGAGCGAGTCTGTTCACAGAGCCCAGGCCCTGCACGGCTGATGGCAGGTCTGCCACCCTTGGGCCTATGGGAGGCAGCCAGAGCTGGGACTATGGCCCTGGCTTTTCCTGCCTCTCTCCCTCCTGCAGCTGGCATGGGCCTTCTCTCCCACCCACAGACACAGCCCAGCTGGGGCCAAGAGCCAGGCCGGGGGTGGGGGGCAGTTCAGGGGAGATAAGGACTCTGGAGGCGAGATAAGGACCAAGTCTGTGGGAGTCTCGGGGAAGGACTTGCTTCCACATGAGATCCCATAGATGGTGACATCTCAGCTGGATGGAGCAAAACAAGGAGTTTGCCTGGCAATGAAGAGGGATGGAGAGTTCTCCAGACTCTAGGTACAGCCTGCTCTTGTTGCTTCTTACAGTGAGGACCAGTGTCAACCAGGGTTCCAAAACTGGTTCAGCTGTTTACCTTGACACCTGCTCATGAAACCTGCCTCAGGAGGGACAGGCTGGTTTGCTCTTCATTTTCCAGGTGACACAAATGGCCATTTACAAGCATAAGCCAGTTCTCTAACATCCCACAACAAAATGACAGCAGCATTATAAACAGAATTAGGAATTCTGCTCCTCTGGGGTTGTCTGCTGTCTCAGTCACTTTCCTTGCTGCTGGGACAAAACCACTGACACCCACACTGTGAAGGAGGAGAGGTTTATTTTAGCTCATGTTCAGAAGTTTCCGTCCTTGCATGGTCTGTGGTGTGGTGGAAGGGCCTGGGCGGAGGACTGCTGCTCAGGTCATGGCGGCCAGGAAGCAGAGAGAAGGGAGGAGATGCCAGGCCACACCCCAGGGATCCACCCCTTCCAACCAGGTCCCATCTCCTAACAGCTGAGCCGCTATAATCCAGTCGCCTTCCACAAGCCCCTGAGCACATGAGGCTTTGGGGGACATCCAAACAGAAACCATAACTTCTGCTTAGCACGTTTGCCACTCACTTTGGGAGCCAGACCAGCCACAGACTTGGGGCCATCAGCCCTCCCCTGCGCCTGGACTTGAAGGCCTGCAGGGGTTCACTCTTTCCACGCAGCGCCCATGGATCCATCAGCTCTCTGGGTTTTGGACTGTGTCCCTGGCTCTGAGAAAAACTCTGCAGTTCCCAGATACCCCTAGATAAGCCAGGTCCTTAACTAGTATCCTACAGCCATGTTGCCTGGCTCCCTGACTGTGTGATCTCAAAGGTTCTGCAAAGCTCCTCCCTGTCTTTTCTGTATGCTTGCTGGTGCCTGGAAGCCAACCACAGGCTTAAGGCAGCGTGACAAATAGTTTTCATCTCAAGGGCTCAGTGAGAAGCGCTTCAAGAGCTGGTCTGGAGCGTGGGGTGACCTGGGCAGGAAGGGCCAGGATCAGAGCGGCTCAGAAGCCACGGCAGTGTAGATCTGGAACTGCAAGCTTGTCGTGAACAAAACAGAGAGCGGAGACCCGAACTTTCATCAGAGCTGTGTTTTAAATGTTACTTTTTAAAGTGCAGAAATAAAGCAGGAATACATTTTTGCCACAGTACAGTTTCTAGCAATAAAGAAGTACATAGAACAATCAAAGCTTCCCTTTGTCCTGTTCTTTCCCTCCTCTCAGCCCAAGAGGACCCACTGTAATTTGTCCATCTGTCTGTACCCTTCTGTGGGCCTTTGTAGACTTGTTGTACCATGTGATAAGTATTAGTCTATGGTTTCTATTTTTGCTTTTACGCTGTATGACTTTGGAAAAGGCATCATACCTCTCTGGGTTCCCGCACTCTTGTCTGAAAACTGATGGGCAGGATTGGGTAGGTAAGGCATCCGGTGACCACGAGGACACTGCCAGCTGAGCAGCACTGAGCCCCTTGCTCAGTGCATGAGGGAACTGAGGCCCAGGGAAGCAAAAGCTCTTGCCTGCAGTCACCCAGCATCGGGGTGGAGTCACACTGAGAACTTAGCCTCCTCTTTCCACGCTCAATTCTGCTGCCCTGGCTTCAGAGGTAGGGGATCAGGAGCCTACCAGACCATGCCTAGGAAGGACCCTCTGGGTCTCCCAGCCTCTCCCAGAGCCCCAGCTCTTCCTTCCAGCCCAGGGCTTCCTTCTCCATCCCAGTGTGGACTTAATGTACAAAGGCTGCTGGGAGAGAACTAGAGTCAGAGCCCCTGCAGTGGGATGCAGGGAAGGAGCCGGAAGGTCTTCCTGACAGAAGGCGTCACTTCCTCCCCCACACTGTCCGGCAGAACCTGCCCTAGTTCTCGCTGCTGTTTCCTAGTCTCATATGTGCCCCTATACACATGTGCGTACCCTTATGGGCATGGGGGTCATATCAGGAGTTCTCTGAGGACAGGGACCCAGTTTTTTCATCTTGGTGGCCACAGGGTCTAGAGGCCTGGAGGTCACGTTTGTTGACTGACCCACTCTGCAGAAAGAATTAGCATCCTGGGTAAGACTCAGGATTTCTCTTTGACAGAGAGGAATGTACACTGAGAAAGCATCCTCCAAACCATCCTAACTTCCTCTGATAACCCATTCATTTGTGGGTTATTATTAATCGATTTATTAATTATTAATCTATTAATTAATTTATCTAAGTTTAATCTATTAATCTATCTAAGTTTTCTTCACTTTTCTCTCTTTGGCCTCTAACCTTCCTAGGGTAAAAATGAATTATTCAATGAAAAGCAACTCTTCAGTCTTACAACGAGAGCTAGTGATCTGCTCCACACCGAGTTGTGTATGGAAGAAGACAGCTGTCCTCTCGTTTTCACTTATGGAAGATAAATCAGGAATGGTGGACCAGTGTCCCTTCCTGCTGCCTGAGAAGACAGGGTTTCTCAACCTCAGCACTGTTGACCTTTCTGCTAGGTCATTCTTTGTTGACAGAGCTGCCCTATGGGCTGTGGGCTGTTTAGCAGCATCTTGGGCCTCTACGCACTAGCAGACAGTACCCTCTTTCCCTGAAAGTAAGACATAGCCAGAAAATAATCAGCCTTGAAAACTAGAGATCAAAACTGCCAGCCCCAATCAGCCTATCCTTGCCTTACCTGACATCACTATTCTCTTGCTCGGTGCCTACTCTACAGCACCTCCTGAGTAGTGGCAGCCAAAAATGTCTCAAGATATTGCCAAGTGCCTTCTGGGAGACAAAGTCACCCAGTTAAGAACAACTGGGTAGGGCATTGTTCCCACCAAAAATAAAAACATTCTGCAGGTTACATTCATTTCTCAGGGTTTCCCAGGCCCTTCCCAAGGGGGTCCGATGGCTAAGAGCAGTGTGGGGAGAGAAGAGAAAGAATGAGTATTTAAAAGCGATCCATTCACCCCAGTCCCCTTTTTGGATTCTCTGAGAGCCTGCAGGAAGAAGGACCTCTCAGCGACCTCTCCAAAGGAGGCCTAGGAGAGGAGCAAGCCCTTTCCCACACATGCTAACTGCCCAGGGCCCGCTGTGCACACTGGACATCAGGATATCTTCAGGGAAGCTTGTGAAGAACAGGAAAGGAGAGAGACTGTGCCTGCTCACAAGGAGTTTCTGGATCTCTCACCCCTGTGGGACTCCATCCCCCAAGAGGAAGGCATTGTGATAACCGTTCCCTAGTGAGATTTGTCTGTCAAGGCCCAGATGGGGAACAGGAAATACTCCAGGTCCTTCAAATGGAAGAGATTTAACAGAGGGGCTGGGTATGTGCGTCCTAGCATGGGCAAGGGTCTGGGTTCAATGCCTAGGGTAGAGAGAGAGAGAAAGAGAGGAAGAGAGAGAGACACAGAGACAGACAGAGGCAGAGAGAGAGAAAGACAGAGAAGGGAGAGGAAGGGAGAAGAGGACAGGAGAGGGGAGGAGAGAGGGAGGAAGGGAGAGAGAGTAGAAAGAAGGAAGGGAGGGAGGAGAGGAAGGAAGGAAGTAGAGGGAATTGTTATGTGGGTGATAGAAGAGCTGAGAAGCCAAGAGGAGATATTGAGGCAACTCAGAAAATAGCAAAGCAGGGCCAGTGAGATAGCTCAGTGGCATAAGCACCTGCCTGGCAAGCACAAGGTCCTGAGTTCGACTCCCGGAACCCACATAAAGGAAGAAAAGGGCCGGTGATATCGTTCAGCAGCACAAGCACTTGCTGGCAAGCACGAGGTCCTGAGGTTGACTCCCGGTACCCACAAAAAAAAAAAAAAAAAAAAAAAAAAAAAAAAGAAGAAGAAGAAGAACCAAAAAAATAGCAAAGCAAGAAGCAGTTACAGTCTCCAATCCTCCAATCCTGGAAAAACAGCAGGGTAATACAGCATTGTAGACCAAGAAGACTGCAGAGGTGTTAAACAGGAACATGGTGGCTATCAAGCAGGAGATGGGATTGTATAAGGAGTGTAGGAAGAAACAACCAACTTCAGGTGATGCCACAGAGCAGATTGGGAGAGAAGCCAACTTCTTCCCTTCCCCACCCACTGGTCATCTACCAGCGCCTCCTATTGGCTGATCCCACACACAAACCAGAGGGAAAGGAGCCTGGGGAATGTAGTTCCCAGGAGAGTCATAACGCAGAGCAGAGAAAGGGTGGAGCACAGATCTGCAAGCAAACAGGCCAGGGCTATGCATGAAAAGAGGACCAGAGTTAAAGTGATAGGTTCAGGATCAAAACCGAGAGCTAAGGGCTCTTTGCTTAGGGCCTAGAGAGTCCTTGGCAGACGAAGTGAAAGCAGGGACTTGCAGCAGAAAGAAGGATATGGTTCAGCCAGCAGGGCCATAGAGGAGCTGAGATGATGCTTACCTGTGACTGGGAAGGGCATGCAGCAACCTTTCACAGGGTCAGCATGTTCTGGAAGGATACACAAGAATACACAAAAGTGATCTGGGGGGCCGGTGAGATGGCTCAGCGGCATAAGCGCCTGCCTGGCAAGCGCGAGGGCCCGAGTTCGACTCCCGGATCCCACATACGAAAAAGGGGCCGGTGATATCGCTCAGCGGCACAGGTGCCTGTTGGCGCGCGAGGTCCTGAGGTCAACCCCCCGGTACCCACAAAAAAAAAAAAAAAAGTGATCTGGGAGGCTGAAGCAGGAGGAATGCTCACAAGTTTGAGCTCAACCTGGGCAACTAAACAACTTAATCTCAAAATTTCAATAAAATTGAAAAAGCTAGGTGTGAAGGCCATGGATTCAATCCCCAGTACCAAATAAATAATGTACAAAAGTGAAATTTCAGCACTCTGCATGTATAAGATTCATGTATTTTATGCACCTTGTTGTATATATGTTTAACCTCAATTTAAAGACAAAGAATCTATCTTTTAGAGCACATCCTGAAATATTTTCAAATAAGGTGATATGATGTCTGGGATTTGCCTCAAAATAAGGGGGATTTGAAGTGCATAGGTAGGGGTCATGTGATGGAAGAAGGCTGCCCATAACTTGGAGCAGGTCCCGATATTACTTTCTCTCCTTTTATTATGAAATTCCAATAATAAAAATTAAAAAGAAGAAAGAGAGAAAAGGATCTATATACCACTTCCTTTATGCATTTAAGAGCTCTGGGTGAGTCCAGCCCCAGCCCCAAGTTCTAGATCCGGAAGAGTGGTGGCCCTGAGCAATGCAGCTGTTTGGACATTTCTTCCCTCCCCGGCAGCCCTGGACATCCGGGTGCACAGCTGCCAGGAGGATTCGGGTGTTCAGCATGCACCAGGTGAAGAGAGAGCACCTCCCAGAGTGGACCATCTAATGCTCAGCCAAGTCCCTTCGTCTTTCGCTGCATCTCCTCCCAGACACACTTCTACACCAGAGCTTCCCAACTCCTCCACCAGGACCCTGTCCAGCCATCAGACCACCAAGGGTAAGGATGAGTCCTGAACGGAGGCCTGGGGGGGGCAGGGCCCAGATGACCTATCTCAAGAGAAGTCAGTCGCATCCCAAAAGAGACACTCCTGAGTCACAAGGAGACAGTCTGGTTGCTGGGATGAGCTGGGCCCTGGCTGGTTTTGCCATGGACCAGCTAAGGAATGTGGACATCATTCATTTATTCCATAAATATGTATTGTGCACATGGCATGAGCCTGTCTCTCCTAGGCTCCAAGATCCAGACCAGGCCACTGTGGAGCCCACAGCCTTCTGGGAAGCAGGTGACAGGCAGCAGGTTACAGATAGCACCTTCCTGGGATGCAGCAGCCTGGGCTAGCTGAGTGAACCCTCCAGGGCAGGTCAGGACTGGCCAGGCGGACTGCAGCTTGGCGACCAGACCACTGGGTGGGGAGGTAGGGGGAACTGCAAGTAGCTGTATGGGGCTGTTCATGGGCTTCAGGAAGATGGTGGGAGGAAAGGAGGAGGCACCAGGCTGAGCAACCTTAAAGCCTTGGCGTGTTGTGCCTGGCAACCTGAGCCTCAGTTTCCTGAAGGGGAGGGGGCTGTACTGGGTACACTCAGCTTCCTCTGGTTCATCCAAAGGCTCATGGGAGAGGAAGCTGGAACTAGGCTGCCCAGCTCCGACACAGCTGGCCCCAATCATCAGGAACTCAACCGCACATCCTCCCCACTCTGCTCTTGAGAGGGAGGCCCCCAGGGGACAGGGGCACATGGCCAGCTGCACTCTCGAGTGTTGTGTGGCATGCCCACCCATGTGTGGATTGGGCTGGGTTAGCCAAGTGGAGGCCCAGCTGCCTGGCCACTTATCCCTGGGTAGCTTGTCTTAAAAAGCCACAGAGAAGGGCAGGCATGCTGGCATTTGCCAAGTGGGACTTTTGGGTCCCAGATGCTGCATCTGCCTGCTGGCTGTGGTTCTCTGATCTACACACAATTAGTCCCTGGTGCCTCCCATTTTTCCGACCTGGAACCCAGCTGTCCATAGCTTTGTCTCCAAATCCATCAGTTCCCAGCCAGCCTTGCCTGAGCCAGACTCCTGGAGGCCGGCCTGAGGGTGTTCTCCGTCTTGCTGCCCTTTCCTACCAGATGGACCTATCCCTGCAGCCCTCCTCTCTGGCTCAGCTTCCCACCAATGGAGGTGGCCAGTTCCGGGCCTGCTGTCCTCACGTGCTTTCCCGGTCACCCCCTCCCGCCCTGTGAGGCTGCCAAGCCTGTTCCTCTTCCTCCATGCGATTGCGACAGACTGGCCTCCGCTCCCAGGGCTCCCTGTCCCCGCCCCGCGGCCGGCTCGCTCCACTCCCACTTCCTGAGCCTGGTGCTGGAGCCCTGGAGGCCAGGCCCGGCCACTCCGGCCCTGGGGGGCACGTCGGCCCAGCAGCTGGGCTCAGGAAGCTGCCCCATCGCTGCTCAAGACGTCCGGGCTCCCCACCCTCCTCCCAGGCCTCCACCCATCTGCTCGTCCCACCGGCCCAAAGGGCCGCCATGCGCCTGCCTCAGGCGGCCTCTCCCTTCGGCCTGGCCTGGGGGCCACTCTTGCTGGGCCTCTGTGGGCTCCTGGCTGCATCCCAGCCCCAGCTGGTGAGGG
The DNA here is from genome assembly GCA_028451465.1 of Erethizon dorsatum. Classification (NCBI taxonomy): domain Eukaryota; kingdom Metazoa; phylum Chordata; class Mammalia; order Rodentia; family Erethizontidae; genus Erethizon; species Erethizon dorsatum. The sequence continues at coordinate 30,610,686 of CM051831.1, forward strand.
GTGGGGAGGCTGGCTGGTCAAGGGAGAACGACAGAGGGGTCTGGCAGCCCTCTCTGCAGCCTGGTGCTCTCCCAAGCTGACCCCTGACTCGTTCTTCTCCCTCACCTCCTTTCTCCTCAAAGGTACCCCCATACCGCTCTGAGAACCACATGTGCTCGGACCAGGAAAAGGAGTACTACGAGCCCAAGCATCAGGTCTGCTGCTCCCGGTGTCCCCCAGGTGAGAGGCAATGACTCCGGGAAGCCGGGGATGCGAGGTGGGTCAGAGGGACGGCGGACCCTGCACCCCAGGAAAACTCACTGGCAGAGACAGTGAGCAGGAAGCACTGGCCGTGGGCACTTCAGGCTCTGAGATTTGCCCTGGTCACCGGGCCTCCTAGAGAGGCAGGAAGACAGCAAGCTAGGGGACAGGGAAGGAGCAAAGGCCTTGAGCATGGTTCAGGTCACACAGCAAGTGGCAGTGGTGAGACAGTATCTCACCCTCCTGACACCTGCTGTCCCCTGCATATAGGTACGTTCGTCACAGCCAAATGCAGCCGCAGCCAGAACACGGTTTGTACCACATGCGCCGAAAATTCCTACAACGAGCACTGGAACCACCTCTCCATCTGCCAGCTGTGCCGGCCCTGTGACCCAGGTGAGTGGGGTGCCGGCTGGGGCCACCTGGAGCATGGCCCCACTCTGAGCTCTGTCTCCCCATTAGTGCTGGGATTCCAGGAGGTTGCGCCTTGCACCAGCACTCGCAAGACAGAGTGCCGCTGCCAGCCGGGAATGTTCTGTGCCTACCGGGACCCTGAGTGCGTGCACTGTGAGCTGCTTTCGGAGTGTCCCCCTGGCACTGAAGTCGAGCTTAAAGGTCAGAGGGGGGCGCCTGAAAGGAGGCTGTTGTGGGCGACCCCGAGCAAGGGCAGGGAGTGTGGTGCTGTGTCTGTGGTGTGACCCTCAGGTAGTTCTCTTTGCCATCAGATGCCTGTTCTCGTTTATGCAAAAGGCTCACAGAAGGGGTGTGCAGGAGAGCTAAAGAGTGGTGGCTGAAAGCAGGAGGCCATCCAGTGGGCATGAAGGAAGCTCACAGCTGGCCTCCCTTTTGGCCACTCACCCTGGCTGGATTGCCTTTCTCTCGCCAGATGAAGATGGGGAGCCTGACAACACCTGCATCCCCTGTAAGGCAGGGTACTTCCAGAATACCTCCTCCTCCAGTGCCCGCTGCCAGCCCCACACCAGGTGAGAGCGTCCCGCCCATGCCATGAAGCCCCAGCTGCTCATGCCCCTCCCATGGTTGACCCCACAGGCTCTCCAGGCCACTTCCACCCTAGCCCCCTTGAAAGGGGCACTGGTGGGCACGGGCAGAAGAGCTCACAGTCCTCTTTCCTCTGCAGGTGCGAGGACCAGGGCTTGGTGGAGGTGGCTCCAGGCACTTCCCAATCTGACACAGGCTGCAGAAACCCCCCAGAGCCACTGCCCCCTGAGATACCAGGTGAGAGGCCAGGGCTGAAGGGCATGAGGCAGGGTCTGGGGAAATGCCTTAATCCTCTTCACCTGAAAAAAGGGGGAACAATTAATCCTTCCCTCCCAGAATGGGGTAAGAAGGAAATTTCCTTAAACTAAAGCAACCCTTGGCTAGTTTACTTAGATGCACACGCACTTTTTAAACTATAGATAATGCTGTGACAAGGTACTACCCTCCAATGAGATGTAATTGTAACTGACACTGTCATTTTAGACTTGGCTCCATCAAACGTCCCTTACTGGACGGCAGACCTCCTTATGAGCTCCCGCGCGCTCACTGTTGGAGAGATTAGCTCCCCATTGGAGTCACTCTCGGTTTTTTCCTGTGGACTGATTTCCCTAGTTGAGTGCATATGACCCTAGAGTGTTTCTGATGATGGTAATTCTTATTGACAGTTTATTAGCTTTTTCAAATTACCAAATATTTATAATTACAGCTTCTGTTTATTAAGAATAACACATTAGGTCATCTAAACACTTTCTATTCATTATCTCCTGTAATACTCTTACTGATTCTATGACGTACAAGGGCTGATCAAAAAATATGGTATTGTGTGTTTTTGGGGTTTTTTTTTTTTTTTTTGGTGGGTACTGGGGGTCGACTTCAGGACCTAACGCACCAGTAGGCACCCGTGCCGCTGAGTGATATCATCAGCCCCTTTTTCGTATGTGGGTTCCAGAGGTTGAACTCAGGACCTCACGCTTGCCAGGCAGGCGCTTATGCCACTGAGCCATCTCACCGGCCCGGTATTATGTATTTAAATAAAAAAATTATTACAGTAAAAGATATGTTGCCATTAAACCTTCTTGAGACACTCACACAGCAAGTAGCTTGCTTCCCCTTGCTTTGAACATACTTATCCCATCACTCTTGCCACTTTCTGAAGCACTTCTGGAAGTCCTCTTTCATGGGTGTCTTTATAAGGTGTGATAAAAAAGATGGTGACTACTGCTGCTGAGTGCCATCCAATAAAAAGGCAAGCTCATAACAACATGATGGTAGGTCCTCATCCACCTTGTTCACCAGATCTGGCACCATGCAACTTCTAGCTGTTCCCCTAAGTCAAAATGACCGTGAAAGGGAAACCTTTCCCTTTATCAGTACAGTTAAAGACACTAACAAAAGCAGATATCCAGAACTGCTTCAAAAAGTGGCCAGAATGATGGGAAAAGTGTGTTCAGGGCAAAGGAATATACTGAGGGAGATTAATGGCAATGCGTCTTTTACTAGAATTAAGGGTTTTGTTGTTGTTGTTGTTGTTTGGTACCAGGAATCAAACTCAGGACCTTGCACTTGCCAAGAAGGTGCTTGTGCTGCTGAGCTATATCCCTGGCCCCTAGAATTAAGTTTTTAAAAATTGAAACATTCACCATGTTATTTGATCATACTGCATAGGTTCTATTATTGCCCTCATGAAAGATCAAGGAGGTTAAGTGACTTGCTCAAGATCAGTCATCCCAGCGGTAACCAGTGTTATTAAGACCTATACCCGGGTCTTTTTACTCCAAAGCCCATGGCATAATACACACACACACACACACACACACACACACGCATGCACGAACACTGTAGAAAACTAGAAAATGCAGATAAGTAAAACTAAAAGTCACCCATAGAATCACTATTTAGCATATCCACACTTAATATTTTGGTATAGTTCCTCCCAGATATTTTCCTATGCATATCTATAGATATGAATTTTTTCACTAAAAGTGGAATAATTTGAATGGTCTATAACCTGATGGGTGGGTGGTCCTGGGGCTGGAACCCAGGCCCTCAAACATACTAAGCAAGTCCTCTACCACTGAGCTACACCCCTAGCCCCTTTAATCTGATTTTCTAGTCAGTGATGTATCATATCTATTTTCCCATGTTCTCTTAGAATTTTTAATTATATATCAAACAGATTGGCACTTTGGAGCTGGAATTTGAGTATGTAAGCTAATCAACTCATTTTATATATGAAAAGCTGATGCCCAAATCCCTTAAAGTCACACTGTTGGGGAGAACCCAGGTGTCCCGCATCCAGACTCCTGGTCCAGTTTCTCCCATCCCTCCCATTCTGTGGCTGCAGATTCGGGTGGATCAGAAGGGGCAGAACTCCCAGGACACAGCCAGGTGCCAGGGCGCACACCTATAATCCCAGCTACTCTGGAGGTTGAGGCAGGAAGATTGAAAGCTCAAGACCAGCTTGGGAAATTTAGCAAGACCTTGTCTCAAAATAAAAAATATAAAAAGCTGAGGATGTAGCTCTGTAGTAGAGCTCTCTTGGGTTCAATCCCCAGTACTGCAAACAAGCAACAAACAGAGCTTGCAGTGTACAAACATGCAAGCACTCCTAACCTTCCCCAAGCAACACGGATGAACACTGTTGACTCCATGCTATCGATGGCAGACTGAGGCCATAGCAGGACAGACGTTGTCCACAGGAACAGATCAGGGTCAGAGAGATCAAACTCCCACCTCCCCTCTCCTCCTTCTGAAACCTTCCCTGAGCAAGTGGATGGAGAAATTGCCATAGGCAGAGCTCAGAAGCGAGGCTCCCCTGTCCTGCCACCCCTGTCACACTCCCCTCACCCTGTGGCCTGAGCCTGTTCACAACCCCAACCCCACTTCCCCTACTGCCTCCACCCCTTGAAAACCAACTGCCTAAGCTCCCTCACTGTCCCCTAATCCTGGTCTCTGAGCGGGGGCCTCCTGTAGCACCCCCAGATCCCTCCATCCATGATAGGGGCTCCCCAGGCTGTCAAGAGGTCCTCCTAAGCCCAGCTTAGGGCTTCTTCTCTGTAGCCCAAGGGAAATGGCTCTAATTCTGTCATACAGCCAGAGGAAAAAGCTGCTCCCCCTTTTCCCTCTCTGGGTTGCCCAAAGGACAGGAAGCTCCTCCTTAGCTTCCTCCCCGCCCTTCCAGCATCACCCACCACCCCCCCCCCCCGTCCTGTCTGCTGTCCAGCAGGAATGATGCTGGTGCTGGCCATCCTGCTGCCTCTGGTCTCCTTTCTGCTGCTCACCACTGTCATCGCCTGCACCTGGAAGAGCCACCCCTCTCTCTGCAGAAAGCTGGGTAGGAAGAAGCCAGCCCTCTGTCCCTCAGTAGGGCTTATGGTAGAGGGACAGGGATATGCAACTGACCCAGGGCAAACTTTCTGCCCCTTCCATGACCTTAGGGCTCAACCCTGCTCCCCACCTCCCTGCAAACAGCACTCAGTCCTCTATCCCCAACCCTCAGTCCCGGCCTGCAGATGAGGGAGGATAATGACCTTTTCCTGTTGGGACCCCGGGTGGGGGGAGTGTCTCAGGGGGGCACCTGGAGGGTAGAAGGCTGGGGGCTTGAGGCCTCTCACCTGTTTCATTTTTCATTGCAGGATCGCTGCTCAAGAGGCATCCAGAGGTAACCAGGGAGGTTGACAAGGCAACGGTGGGGTGAAGGCAAGCGGGGGGCGGGGAGCAGATAGAAAAGCGCGAAGCTGATAGTTTATTGAACACGCCATGCACCAGGCACTGTGCCAGGCATGGCATGGGAGCCAGACACTGAAGGGAGCAAAGGCAAGCGCCTCCCCTCCTGGACTTAATGTGCTAACAGCAAAAATAAAGTTAAATAGGAATCAGGGTAGGGCCGGTGAGATGGCTCAGCGGCGTAAGCGCCTGCCCAGCAAGCGCGAGGGCCCGAGTTCGACTCCCGGAACCCACATACGAAAAAGGGGCCGGTGATATCACTCAGCGGCACGGGTGCCTATTGGCACACGAGGTCCTGAGGTCGACCCCCCAGTACCCACAAAAAAAAAAAATAGGAATCAGGGTAAAGGATGAGGATGTGTTGTTTTAGACAGAGCGGGCAGGGAAGGCCTCTCCAATGTGCTGATATGTGAGCAGAGAGCTGAGGAGTGAGGGAGCCAGCCAGGGAGCTGGGGGAAAGCACTCCCGGAGGCAGAGGCATCGTGGAAAGGGCCTGAGGTGGGGGCTCTGTGAGGAGCCTGGGAAGGAGTCTCCAAAGCAAGGAGTGCAGTGAGATGAGGTCTGGGTCCCTTGTCAGCGGTTGGTTCTCTGCCTCTCTTCCACAGGGAGAGGAATCCCCCTCCTGCCCCCTTCCACGACCCAACCCAGGTGTCCCCGACTTGGTAAAGCCGCTTCTGCCCATCTCTGGAGATTTGTCCCCGGGCCCTACCAGACCCCCAGGACCCCCACGACCCCCACCTTTGGAGGAAGTGGTGCTGCAACAGCAGTGTCCTCTGGTCCAGACCAGAGAGCCGGAGGCTGAGCTGGGGGAGCAGGGCCAGGTGGCCCACGGTGAGTCCGGGCAGGCTGCGGAGGGGATGCAGTGTGAAGGAGGGAAACTACAGCCAGATGCAACAAAAAACACCAGGACAGGGAGGACAGAGATCCTGACAGCCAACCAGTGTCACACCTAGAGAGACGGGAAGAGTCTGGAAATCCAGAAATGTACCCAGAGCTCCAGAAGCTGGGAGCCATGGGAGGGAGGCCAGGAAGGAGGGTCCCGAAGCAATGGTATGGACCCTTGTCGAGGGTCTTCCCTCACAATCCTCCCTCAGCCCCACATTCCACCTTCCTTTCCACAGGTGCCAATGGCATTCATGTCACCGGGGGCTCTGTGACTGTCACTGGCAACATCTACATCTACAATGGGCCGGTACTGGGGGGAGCACGGGGCCCTGGAGACCCCCCAGCTCCTCCCGAACCTCCATACCCCACCCCTGAAGAGGGTGTACATGGCCCTTCGCAGCTCTCTAGGCCCTACCAGGAAGATGGCAAAGCTTGGCACCTGGCCGAAACAGAGACACTGGGGTGCCACGCCCTCTGACCGGGCTCAGGGGCCAATTCATCACCCATGCCTGATGGTGTCTGAGAGACAGAAGGAGAAGAGGGGCTGAGAGCCTTCTCACCAAGGCTGTCCCACCCACAGGATTCACCAGGGGCCTGGGCAGGCCTCTGTAGGCATGGCCCTAAGGTACTGGCCTCAGATACTTCTTAGAGAGTGGGCCGGGCCCCAGCTGGGGACAGTGTCCCCACAGGACTCTCACCCCTGCCTGGGAGAGCCTGCAACTTCAGCACAGACCCACTGCCCGCAGGGGCTGCACCTGCTCAGCCTCGGGCACAGACGGGGCTTGTGACGCTAACTGCTGCCGACCGTGGCACTCTGCACCCCAAGCATGGACTGAGGGGAGCTCAGGGGGTCACATGGTGGGTCACCTACAAGGACATCCTCAGGATCTCTGGAGGACTCGTGGTCCTCAGTCCCAAGCTTCGGAGGCCCTGTGAGGGTCCGTACTTGCCACGGACTGAGGTGGACCCTGGGTGCAGATGAAGTTACATGGAGGATCACCCGACCCTCTCACCTCCTGGAGGAGGGGAGATGGAGTCAGTCAAAACCGGGGGTTTGGGTAGGGCTACAGGTATGGGGATTAGTTTGGGAATGGAGGAAAATGACGAGTGTATTTATAAATTGTAACCACATGCAAATAAAGAGGAGATCGAGACTCAGGTAACTTATTTTTTGGGATTTATATAGCAACCTAGGTCCGCTAGGGCAGTTTCAAAGCAAAGGTCAGGATGTTCAAGTCCCACACGGGGATTTCTCTGGGGACCTGGAGATGCAGTTCAGATAATAGCAACATCAGCCAGAGATAGCTAACAATGTAGGAAATATTCTGCATGCCTTATAGTAGTCACATCTTTCATCCTCACAACACCCCCATGAGGCAGATCCTGTTCTTAGTCAACAAATGAGGAAACTGAGGCACAGAGTGGGTAAATAACTTGCCCAATTCAGCTGCAAATGGCAAAGCTGGGTTTTGCACCTAGTTGGTCTGTTCGTAGAGGTAATAAAACTTCATAAAACACAACCTTCCAGGTTTTGTTTGTTTGGGGGCTTTCGGGGTTTTTTTTGTTTTTGTCATACTGGGGGTATAACTCAGGGCTTGCACACGGTTGGCAAGGAGTCTACCACTGAGCCACACCCCCGGTCCCCAGACTTTCTCTGAATGGTAGAGGCTTTCTCCCTCAGATCTCTTGCACCCCAAACTCCAGCCACCATGCAAGGTGAAATGTGCCCTCCAGGGTTGGCTGAGTCAAAAGATATGCACCAGAAACAGGTCAAGTTCACGCTCTGTGGCTGAACTGACATCTAGGTGGCCTCCTTTTAGCTCAGAGGGAGCACCTTGTGATACTGATCTGTTTTTATCTCATTTTCTCTTTTCCCGAAAATAACTTTAAAACTTCTCTAGCACTGGGCATGATAGTGCAGAACTGTAATCTCAACACTCTGGGAGGCTGAGGCAGGAGGATCACAAGGTTGAGCCCAGCCTGGGCAACTCAGTGATTTGGTGAATCACAGTGTGCCTGAGTGCTGGGGCTGGGTGTGGTGGTGCACAGTGGTAATCCCAGCCCTTGGGAAGATGAGGCAGGAGGATCATGAGTTCAAGCCCAGCCTGGATGACAGCCAGAACCTGTCTCAAAATGGGGGAGGGGTGGCTGAGAGTGTAGCTTAGCGCAAAGGCCTCAGGTTCAATCCCTAGTAATGCAAAAAAAAAAAAAAAAAAAAAAAAGACTTTCTCTAGCACTCTTATTAAAACTGTTTGCCCCCATTATCCAATCATTATACACACTGTTTGGCAGAGGTGATCCTAGTTTGAAGGATTGCTAGGAGAGTGGCTGCCAGCTGACTGCTCCTTCCATAAAAGGTCACTGCTGCAGATCTAATGTTAGGAGCTCTGTTGCTGGCCTTCGTCAGGATGGTGTAGCAGCCAGATGTGAACCCCAGAGTCATCTAGGGCAAATGACGGGTTATTTAGGGTTACTGTGAAAGTATGGGATCCGGCCTCCTTTCGTGAGCAGTCAGTGATGGTGAGCCACATCTTTACACAGAGACATCCACGGCCTCCTGAGGTGTGCTAGAGCCAGGTGACGTGAATCTTTCATAATCGTTCCAGTGCCCTTAGACCAAAAAAAAAAAAAAAAAAAAGGTTATATATTTCCCAAAAAAATAAAAAGAGAAGAAGTATCTAGAGAAAAGGTTCTAAGGCACAGCCCTATGCGACGATGTTCAAATTTAGGATTATAGCTACCTGTACTGTATTAGTAGCAAACAAAGTCTTATTGGTATTTGCACTGAGACTGCATTAAATGTATAGATTAATTCAGGCATTTGACATCTTCCTGGGATGGGCTCTTTCTGCGAAGAACACAATGTGTCTTCTTCATTTGTTGATAGCTGTTGTGCTGCAGTAGTGTTTTAGTATTTTCTTAGTATAGATCTTGGGCATCTCTCGTTAAGTCCATTCACAGGCGTTCATCTTTGTGCTACAGAAGTGAGATCAGCTCTTTTAATTTTTTTAACCCAGCCATCCACTGAATTCTCTCATCTGTAATAGTTTTTTTTTTTAATTCTCTGAGGTTATCGCCTATAAACAATGTGAAATCTCTCTCCTGTCTAATTTTTATACTTCTAATAGTTTAAATTTTACATAAATGCATTGCCTACGACATTCAGAAAACATTAAATTGTAATAGACACTTCCGTCTTGTTCCTGATTTTCCTGCGAATACGTTTAATATTTTCTCACTAAGCAGGGGATGAAATAGATACTTTGATTTTATTATGCTAAGAAAGCATCCATATGTTACTATGTCACAGTAATCCAGTGGTTAATCCAGGGTGGGAGCAGGGAGCTTGGGGAGAAGGCTTTGCAACAAGGATGTGAGGAAAGGTGAGTGATTCAGGGCTGTACCTTGGAGGCAGAGTGAACAGGATGTGCTGATGGGCTCACACCCCAGCTCTTGTTTTATAGCCTTATTTTGCAGCTTTGTTAAATTAATCTGAGACTCGCTTTCAAAATTAATATTTGGAAAAATATTAAATGAATAGCTACTATTACCAGGCATCGTAAGATAAAAGAGCAAACAAGACAGACCTGATTCATAACTTTCTGGAGCTTGTAAAATGATTACCGTGATCTAAGAGGCACAACATGTAATCAGGGACCTACCCGAGGCCTGGAGATCAAGAAATGTCCCAGAGGAAATGTGAGAGGCAACCTGAAGAATAATAAAGGGTTAGTGGAGTGGAGGAGGGGAGGGAGCCTCCTGGGGGAGTGGGTGGGTGTAGGAAGGCCCTGTGACAGGAGCTTGAGTGTAGAGAGATGAAACTGGAGGAGCAGGCAGGAAACAGATGATTCACACTTACAAACTACTGTCTCACAAGGATTTTGAACTTTAACCTAAAAACAATGAGAAACCACTAAAGTTGTTTTTTTTTTTTTTTTTTTTGGTGGGTACCGGGGGGTCGACCTCAGGACCTCGTGCGCCAACAGGCACCCGTGCCGCTGAGCGATATCACCGGCCCCTTTTTCGTATATGGGTTCCGGGAGTCAAACTCGGGCTGTCGCGCTTGCAAGGCAGGCGCTTACGCCACTGAGCCATCTCACCAGCCCTGTTTTTTTTTTTGTTTTTTTTTTTTTCCCAATGCAGTAAAATAGGGAAAGTGTATTAATCTTACATTTAGAGGCTAAAGAACTGTGACAGACTCCTGTTACCATCCCAGGAGACACAGGACGACTGCAGGCTCTGCCACCCAGAATCCACTGCTGGAGCCCCACTTACACCCCAGGAGATAGAACATCTGAGACAGAAGATGCTCCCCAGAGAGGCCCACTTCTTTTTCCCTGTTTTGATTTCTACCCCCATCAATCAATTTTGCTTATACTTTAACTATTTATAAATGAAAAATACCCTATTAGTTCCTTTTTCTTCTTCTTCCTTTTGTTAGTGCTGGGGATTGAAGCCAGGGCCTCACGCATGTGAGGCCAGTGCTGCGCCACTGAGTGACTCCGCTCCACGTCTTACTTTTCCACGTAAGCCTGTGAGCCTTTCTTTTTCATGTGTGAGGTGTATGTCCAAGGTTTTGTTTTTGCGTATGAATGTCCAATTGTTTCAGCCTCATTTGTTAAAAAAATCATTCTTTCTCCATTGAAGCCTTTGCAGCTTTGTCAAAAATCAGTTTAAGGGCCAGTGAGATGGCTCAGCGGCATAAGCGCCTGCCTGGCAAGCGCAAGGGCCCAAGTTCGACTCCCGGAACCCACGGAACCCACATACAAAAAAAGGGCCAGTGATATCGCTCAGCGGCACGGGCGCCTGCTGGCGCGCAAGGTCCTGAGGTCGACCCCCGGTACCCACAAAAAAAAAAAAAAATCAGTTGACAATGTTTTTGTTCTTTTAATGTTTCTGGGCTCTCTGTTGCCTCCACTGACCTTTGTGTTCATCCTTTTGAACTGGATAGTGTAAATCTTGAAATAGGGTTATATAATTTCTCCAACTTTTTAATTTTTTTTTTAGTTCCTTTCAGATTTCCTTTTCTATATAAATTTTAGACTGTAACCCCAGCACTTAGGAGGCTGAGGTAGGAGTTCAAGGCCAGCCTGGGCTACATAGCAAGACCCTGTCTCAAAAAAATAAATAAATAAATTTTAGAATGAGCTTGTTGATTTCTACCCCCAAAAAAGATGCCTGTTGTGATTTTGATTATAAATGCATCGAATCTATAGATAAAATTTGGGAGAGTTAGTATCTTTGTAATGTTGAACTTTCCAATCCATGAAGAGTATCTCTCTCAATTTATTTACAGCTTTGTGAATATTTTTTCATCAGTATCTTGTACTTTTCAATGTGAGGATCCTGCACATATTTTGTTATATTTATGCTTAAGAACTTCAAGGGGGGGATGCTATTATAAATCTATTTTTAAGGCTGAGGCAGGAGGATCTCTGCAAGTTCAAGGCCAGCCTGGGCTATGAAGTGAGTTCAAGGCCAGCCTGAACTGCATAGCAAAACCCTGTCTCAAAAAGACCAAATAAAATAAAATAAAATAAAATTTAAAAAATCTATTTTTAAAATTTCAAATTATAATTGTTTATTGTTGATATATGGAAATATGATTGACTTGTAGGTTCACCCTGCTTCTAGCACTCTTCCTAAATTTATTTTAACCTAAAAGCAGCTCATTTGTAGATTATTTGGGATTTTTACATAAACAATCATGTTATCATCTAACAAAGGCAGTTTTATTTCTTCCTCTCTAATATGTAAGACTTTTATATATTTTCTTTCCTTACTTAACTGGTTAGGCCTTCCAATATGATACTGAACAGGAGTGGTGAGAGAGGACACCCTGGGTTTGTTCCCGGTCTTAATTCAGTCTGTCACCATTAGACACGACACCATCTGTAGGTTGTCCACAGATACTCTTCATTAGGTTGAGGAAGTTCTCATCTATTCTTAGTTTGCTGAAAGTTTTTATCATGAGTGGACGTGGCATTTGTCCAATCTTTTTTCAGCATCTATTGAGATCATATTGTTTTCTTACTGGGTCTATTAATGCTATGTTGATTTTTGACTGCTCAGTCGCCCTTGCACTCCTGGGATAATTTCCACTTGGTCACCATGCATTGTCCATATATATTTCTGGATTTGATTTGCTGATATTTTGTTGGGAATTTCTGCATCTATGTTCATAGGGAATATTGGTGCCTGTAGTTTTCTTTACTTATAATGTCTTTATCTGGTTTGGGTATTTTATTTTATTTTATTTTTAAAGACAACAAGTAAACATTCTTATGTATTAACAAAATCAATGGTTTGGGTATTATGACAGTGATAAAATCAGTTAGAAAGTGTTCCCTAGCCTATTTTCTTGAATAGACTGTATAGAATTCAGGTTATTTCTTGGTTAAGTGTGTGGTAGGATTTACTGGTAAACTCTTTTGGGCCTGGAGTTCTATTTCTTAGAAGATTTTTAATTACAAGTTCAATTTCTTTCCAGATATTTCCTCTTGAGTAAGTTTTGGAAGTTTGTGTCTTTTTAAGGAAGTTGATCTAAGTTATCAAATATATGGCCACAGAGCTGCACCCTGTGTTCCTTTATAATATCTGTGGCATCAGTAGTGACGAGTCTTCATTGCTAGTGTTTGTAACCTACTTGAATTTCATTATGATCTGAGAAGATATTTTATATGATTTGTATTATTTTAAGTGTGTTAAGCTTTGTTTTAGGGTCCTGAACCTGTTCTATCTTGATTTTGTTGCACATGTACTGAGAAGAAAGAGTTCATGCTGCTGTTGGGTGGGATGGCCCATAAACGTCAGTTGGTCAAGTTGGCTAATAGAGCTCATCAGGTAGCTCATCCTTCCTGGCTTTCTGCTTCCCTGATTTCTGGATGGCCATTCTTCCTGGGGTAAGATGGAATCTGTTGTTTTAATTTGCATTTCTCTAGTGGCCAGCAATATTGAGCATTTCTTCATGCATTTATTGGTCATTTATGCTTCTTCTGTGAAGTATCTATTCATTTCACTTGCCCATTTTTTATTGGATCTTTTATGGGGGTGTCTAATTTTTTTGAGTTCTTTATTTATTCTAGATATGAGTCCTCTGAGGAATCGCTGGCAATTTTTTTTTCCCATTCTGTAGGTTGTCTTTTCACTCTATTGGTTGTTTCTTTTGCTGCACAAATGCTTTTAATATGATCCCATTTGTTGATTCTCAGAACTATTTCCTGTGCATCTAGGGTTCTGTTTGCAAAGTCCTTATCTATGCCTATGACTTCAAGAGTTTTACCTATCTTGCCTTCCAATAGGCTGTGTTTCTGGTTTAACATTTAGTTTTTTAAGCCATTTTTATTTTAGTTTAGTACAAGTGAAAGATATGGGTCTAGATTCAATCTGCATGTGGACAGCCAGTTTCCCCAACATCATTTATTAAAGAAGCTATCTTTCTTCCAGTGTGTGTTTTGGGGCCCCTTGTCAAAGACTGAATAGTTGAATGTACTTAGGTTTGTTTCTGCACCCTCTATTATGTTCCATTGATCCTCATATCTGTTTTTGTGCCAGTACCATGCTATTTTTATCACAGTAGCCTTGTAATATACCTTCAACTCTGGAATTGAGATCCCCCCACACACTTTGCTCTTTTTACCCAGGGTTGCTTTTGCTATTCTGGGTCTCTTCTGGTTCCATGTGAATTTTAGGATTGTTTTCTCCAGTTCTGGAAAGAATGCTGTTAGAATTTTGATTGGATTTGCATTAAATCTGTACCTCAATTTTGGAAGTATGGCCATATTGACTATATTGGTTCTGCCTCTCCAGGAACAGGGGATATTTTTTCATTTTCTGGTGACCTCTTCCATTTCCTTTTTCAGAGTACTGCAGTTTTCATTGTAGAGGTCTTTTGCTTACTTACTTAGATTAACTCCTGAGTGTGTAGTTTTTCTTAGTGCTATTGTGAATGGTATTTTTTCCCTAATTTACTTCCCAGTGAGTTCATTATTAGTGTACAGGAATGCTATTGATTTTGGAGTGTTAATTTTGTATACTGCTACATTACTGAAGTTGGTTTTTTAATTCTAAGTGCTTTTTGGTGTATTTTGGGGAATCTCCTATGTAAAGGATCATGTCAACTGCAAATAATGTTAATTTGACTTCTTCCTTTCTTATATGTATCCCTTTTGTTTTTTCTTGCCTAATTGTTCTTGCTAATGTTTCAAGTACTATGTTGAACAGGAGTGGTGATAGAGGACATCTTTGTCTTGTTCCTGATTTTAGAGAGAAAGCTTTCAGCTTTTCTCCATTTAATATGATGTTGGCAGTAGGTTTTATCAGATTGAGATAAAGTCCTTCCATACCTATTTTCTTCAGTATTTTTATCATGAAAGGATGTTGGATTTTGTCAAAGGTTTTTTTGGCATATAGAGATGATCATGTGATTTTTGTCCTTGCTTCTGTTTATGTGATGTATTACATTTATTGATTTGTGTACGTTGAACCATCCTGTATCCCTGGGATGAAGCCTATTTGGTCATAATATATAATTTTTTTGATGATTCATTACATTCTGCTTGCTGGTATCTTGTTGAGGATTTTTGCATTTAAATTCATTAAAGAGGTTGGTTGATAGTTTCCTCTTTTGGTTGGATCCGTTTCTGGTTTTGGAATCGGGGTAATGATAGCTTTTAGAAATGACTTTGGGAGTACTCCTTCCCTTTCAATTTCACTAAAAAGCTTGAGACGTATTGGTGTTAGAACTTCCCTTAGCTTTTTATAGAATTCAGCAGTGAACCTGTCCGGACCTAGGCTTTTCTTAGTTGGTAGGTTATTTATTACTACTTTGATTTCATTGCTGTAGAGAGCCATGAAGGACCCAACTTCTGAGCATGCGCTACCCCTGCCCGCGCCAATCCCGCGCCAGTTAGCGGTCCCTCCCACTTCCCCCCCAAAGATATATAAGCCATGGCACTTCCTCAATAAACTCTCTCTCTCGCTCTCGCCTTCAAGCTGCGTGTGTGTCTTTCATCATCCCCATACTGTCTCTCGGGTTACGCATTCCTGCCCCTGGGAGCTCTGCTGGTCGGAGCCTCCGCGGGTCATGACATTTTGGCGCCCAACGTGGGGCCCGAGAACAACAGGTTCTATGAGGGATCACCCTACAAAGGTTTAAAAGAGTGCCCAGCCGGCCTTTGACCTAGATGAAATTTTTCCAGAGGACTTTCCCTCAGTGATCCGCACGAAGACTTCTCTCTCATCTCTCATCTGAATCACGGTAAGCATACTCATATTGTAGTGTGTAACATGGGACAAAACCTCAGTGAACATGAGCTCTTTGTCTCAGGGCTCTCCAAATCTCTTAAAGCCCGGGGAGTCAAAATTAAAAAGACTGACTTAACCGATTACTTTAGCTTTATAAATAAAGTCTGCCCTTGGTTTCCGCTGGAGGGCACGATCAATGTTAAGGTTTGGAGCTGTGTGGGTGACGCGCTCCAAGACTACTACTGGGTCTTCGGACCTGAAAAGGTTCCTGTAACTGCCTTTGCTTATTGGACTTTAATCTCAGAATTATTACAACAACACCCTTCTGATCCCCACATAGCACAGACTATAGCTCATGCAGAAGCTTCCATGCGCTCCAACACCCCCGACAACAGTCCCCCAGCCTCTGTGGTTCTTGACGTGCCTGAAGACAAACATGGCTGCCCTTCTCCCGCTCCATCCTTGTCTGCTTCCACCTCCCCACATGATGACGGACCTCCATCTTGTGGGCACTCGCTCAATGAGCCGCCATCTTGTGCTAAGCCACCATTTTGTTCTGAACCCATACCTGCCCCCCCTTCGCTTTATCCTACTCTCCCACCACCGCCATCTTCCTCATTGCTTCCGCTCCTCCGCCCCATTTTACAGCACCAGCATTTCAAGTTCAGTTCCCCCCCTTTATCCCCCATTGCCCGCCACTCCTGCCTATGACTCTTTCTTGAGGAGTCTTCTATCTCGCATTGCTGCACTTGAACAAGAGGTCCACCACAAATACCTATCCTTCAAACTTCAACAATCACACCCACCTGATCCCCCTCCCAACAAGCCCCGGCTTGCCTTCCCCATCACGGAAGTCCAACAGGCCCCCACTGTTGAGGGACAACCGGCCCCTCCCCCTCAACGAGCCAGAGTTCCCTTCCCCTTAAACTCTCTCAAAGAGCTCAAAATGGCGGTCACTCAATACGGCCCCACTGCTACCTTCACCCTTGCAGTACATGATAGCCTCTCCCAAGGATGGGTTACTCCAAATGAACATAAAAAATTAGCGAGAGCTGCCCTTTCTGGAGGCGATTTTTTGCTCTGGAAATCTAACTTTTTGGATCAATGCAAAACAATTGCCAAACAAAATCAGGAAAGACAACCCCCCAACCCGGTTACGTTCACCATGTTGTCTGGAACGGGTGACTTTTGTACCGATGAACAACAAATTGGTCTTAACCCTCAAGCGTTTGCTCAAATCTCCCTGGCAGCAAGCAGAGCCTGGCGTAAACTCCCATCTAAGGGAGAGGGCCCCACCTCTCTAACCAAAATCCGACAGGGCCCAGACGAACCCTTTTCTGACTTCATTGGCAGACTCACCGAAGCAGCAGACAGAATTTTTGGGGAACATGAAAATAACAATACCCTCATACAACAACTTGCTTTTGAGAATGCTAACTCTGCATGCCAAGACATTATTAGGCCCCACAGACACACAGGTTCCATTGAACAACTTATCCGCCTATGCGCAGATTTTGGCCCCACCTATAATCAGGGCGTCATGCTTGCCTCAGCACTAGAAGACACTCTCAAAAAGGTTCTAGATCACAATAAGGACCCCAAACCAACTTACAAACATCCACTCTCATCACTTCGTTGTTTTAAATGTCATCAGGCGGGACACTTTTCTAAAAATTGCCCCACCAACACCTCATCCACACATACACAGCCCCAAATCCACCACCCCCCACCCAAAACTGTCTGTTCCAAATGCAGGAAGGGATTTCATTGGGCCAATGAATGTAAGTCTCGCTACACTCTTGAAAGTTCCCCCATTCAAAAAAACTTCCTGCGGGGCCCTCCCCTGGCCCCACTTTCAGGCTTACAACTGACTCAGGGGACAATGGAGTCAAATACCCCAACACAGCCCGATCTCAATCTGTCTCAGACCTCTTCAAGGCGACCCCCACTAGCCCAGGATTGGACCTCTGTGCCTCCTCCCCAACAGTATTAGACCATACTCTTCCAGTACATGTGATCCCAACCAACGTCCGAGGACCACTACCCCCCGGATGTTGGGGCCTCGTGTTGGGCCTGTGTCCTCCACTATTCGGGGTATCCATGTTCACCCAGGAGTCATAGATCCCACTTTCCAAGGCCACATCCACCTCCTCATCTCCGCTCCTGACGGCCCCACCCTAATACCCACGTCACCCCCCATAGCCCAACTCCTACTTATTCCTCAGGTCCCAACACCCAATAACCCCTCCCTTTCCTCCCATCATCACCCCTTGCCCCCCGGTGTTTCCCAATCGTACTGGTCACAGACCATCTCTGCTCAAAAACCTATGCTTGACCTTTTCATCAATAACAAGCCCTTTCGGGCCGGTGAGATGGCTCAGTGGCTTAAGCGCCAGCCCGGCAAGCACGAGGGCCCGAGTTCGACTCCTGGAACCCACATACGAAAAAGGGGCCGGTGATATCGCTCAGCGGCACGGGCACCTGCTGGCACGCGAGGTCCTGAGGTCGACCCCCCGGTACCCACAAAAAAAAAAAAAAAAAAACAAGCCCTTTCAAGGCGTTATTGATACGGGGGCCGATGTTTCCATCATCTCCTCCCAACATTGGCCTAAACAATGGCCCCTACGTCCCTCAGCCACCCACCTCCAGGGCTTGGGATACCTCCAACAACCTCACCAGAGCGCCACCCCTCTCACGTGGCATGATTCTGAAAACAATTCGGGCACTTTCCAACCCTTTGTCGTTCAAGGTCTTCCTCTTAATCTATGGGGCAGAGATCTTCTCTCACAGATGCAACTCATCATGCATAGCCCTAACACCACGGTCACAAAACAGATGCTCAAACAAGGCTATCTCCCCAAACAGGGCCTTGGAAAACATTCCTCGGGCATTACCTCCCCCATTCACCCCCGGCCTCTTGTTCCCCGCCAAGGCCTTGGTTATACCGACAATCCTCCCCTCATATCACCCCCCCGATCCTCAAAATTTTTAATAGGGACCACTGATCCTCCTGTAACCCATGCACAAAAAATCACCTGGCTTTCGGATGATCCTGTCTGGGTTGATCAGTGGCCCATCATAGGCCCCAAATACTCCGCCCTTTTGCAGTTGGTACAGGAACAACTTACAGAGGGACATATTACCCCCAGCTCTTCCCCATGGAACACTCCTGTTTTTGTTATTCCAAAAAAGGACAATAAAGGTTACAGGCTGCTACAAGACCTCAGGGCTATCAACAAAACTATGGTCATTATGGGCCCCTTACAATCAGGTATGCCAACGCCAAGTGCTGTCCCTTTAAACACTCATAAAATCATCATTGATCTCAAGGATTGTTTTTTCTCCATTCCTCTACATCCTCAAGACCAACAGAGGTTCGCCTTCACTGTCCCTATGCCCCGTCATTCTGGACCTGCCTCCCATTATCAATGGACTGTCCTCCCTCAGGGTATGGCCAATTCACCCACCCTATGTCAACAGTTTGTGGCCCAAGCGATACAACCTTTCAGACAACAATGGCCTGATGTTCACATATTCCATTATATGGATGATATTCTTCTAGCACACCCTGATAAATGTACACTTCTTAAAAGTTATGCTCATTTACAAAGCCTTCTAAAAACTTGCGGCCTATGTATTGCCTCCAACAAAATTCAACTTACCGACCCTTATGTTTACTTAGGATTTCAGATGACACACACCCATATTCGAGCACATAGACCTCAACTTAGACTTGACACTCTTCATTCCCTTCATGATTTCCAAAAACTCCTCGGTGATATCAATTGGCTCCTCCCTTATATAGGAATCCCAAAGTCTACACTTAAACCCTTATATGACATCCTTCGTGGTGATCCAGACCCCTCTTCACCTCGACACTTCACTCCTTCGGCCCACAAAGCTCTCCAATGTGTTCAAACTGCCATCAACAACCACATGCTTACCTTCATAGACTATACACAACCCCTCCTCTACATTGTCCTCCCTTCCCCAATACAACCTACTGCCCTCTTCTGGCAAGATGCCCCTCTCCTATGGGTCCACCTATCTATCTCCCCAAAAAGGGTCCTAAACCCTTATTATGACCTTGTGACTCAATTAATCTTGCTGGGACGCAGACAAGCCAAAAGTTACTATCATAAAGAACCTGACACCATAATATTGCCATACTCTGATCAACAGATTACATGGCTTTTACAAACCTCAGATTTATGGTCCCTTGCACTTGCTGCCTTTCCTGGTCGATTGCTTCACCAATACCCTCACGACAAGCTTCTAACCTTCTTTTCTCATCACCCCCATATCTTCTCAAAAATTACCTCCCATGTTCCCATTGCCCATGCAACAACAGTGTTCACAGATGGCTCCTCATCAGGTAATGCTGTCTATGTCTGCCAGGGTCATGATCCGGTTGTTGTCCCTACCCCTGGACTTTCAGCTCAACACGCTGAGCTTCAGGCTATTGTCCAGGTCTTCCAAGATTTTCCCGAGGCCCCTCTCAACATATATACCAATAGTCGTTATCTAGCCACATCTGTCCCGCTTCTAGAAACTCTTTCTTGCTTTCACCACCAATCAACAACCATTCCCTTATTTACTCGCCTTCAAACACTCATTCATGCTCGTACTCATCAGTTTTTTATTGGCCATATTCGTGCCCATTCGGGTCTTCCTGGACCCTTAGCTTCAGGCAACGCACTTGCGGACCAACTATCCCGTTCGGTCTCTGTTCATGCCACATTTTCCCCTCCCCTCGCTTCCCCTTCCTCCAATATTCGCTGAGCACAGTCCGCACATGACCTACATCACCTTAATGTCCATACCTTGCGCCTCCTTTTTCAATTAACTAGAGAGCAAGCCAGAGCTATTGTCAAACAATGTCCAGCCTGTGTGACCCACCTTCCCTCTCCTAATCTTGGCGTTAACCCTAAAGGTCTCGTTCCCAATGCCCTCTGGCAAATGGATATCACCCACATACATTCAGTTGGTAAGCTCAAATTTGTTCACGTCTCCATAGATACATATAGTGGATATATCTTTGCCTTTCTTCAATGGGGGAGGCCACTAAACATGTCATTGCTCATATGCTTACTGCCATCACCCACCCGGGTTGCCCCACAAAACTTAAAACTGATAATGGCCCCGGCTATTCAAGCAAAGCCTTTAAACAGTTTTGTCACTGTCTCAACATTTGTCATGTTACTGGGATCCCTTATAATCCACAAGGCCAAGGCATCATTGAAAGAGCTAACCACACTCTTAAGCTAACCATCTCTAAGCTCTCAGAAGTGTCTTGGTACCCCACCATGGGGTCCCCCCGCAACACTCTCAATCATGCCCTTTTTATCCTTAACTTTCTCTCTTTGGATCAAAATGAACGATCTGCTGCCGACCGTTTTTGGCACCCCTCTACAGCCACCTCATTCACCACAGCACTTTGGAGGGACCCCCTTACCAACCGCTGGAATGGTCCTGACCCCATTCTCATATGGGGAAGAGGTTCAGTCTGCATCTACTCCCAGGCTGACCATAATGCACTCTGGCTGCCTGAGCGCCTTGTAAAACAATTTAACAAACCTACCCAGGGAGGCGCCCCTGAGGATTAATGTTTTTTCTTCACAGATGCATTTAACAATCATCTTGTATATTCTCATGATACTCCCATTGATCGGCGCCAATCATCACCATGATGTATTCACATGGACAATCAGTCATTTGGGAGACCATCAAAAATTAAGCCAGTGGATGGGCCTTGGACAACCCACCTTATCCTGTAAGCTAAAGTCATACCATCACCAGACAGGCCTATTCCCCCAAGATCATCTTGAATTTTGGCACCCTGTATATACATGCCCCCTCGGTACCTGAGGCCGCGCCTGGTGTGCCGACCCCTCTCATGCCTATTGCCCCAAATGGGGATGTGAATCAAACATGGAAGAAAATTGGTGGAAAGTTCCTTCTCCAGACCCAGATATCAAAATTATCCCTAGAAGTTGCACATGGTGTCTTCAAGGAGAACAAAAGGCCAAAGCTAAATGCCCAGGGTGCAATAAGTACAAGTGCACCCCAGACCCCTGCGATAATTTCACTGTTATCATTACCAGCCCTGATGACCCTACATGGTTTCAGGGGAAAACATGGGGACTACATTTGTATTCCCCAGGAATTGATCCCATGACCTTCTTCCACATAATAAAGACAGCCCCTAGCAAGACTCATGCCTCTAAGGCCCCATCCAAACCCCATACTCCCCCACCCAATATCACCTTATCCCCTCATACTCGTCCTATAACCACTATCACCCTTCCACCACCCTCCCTTCCTCGCTTCACCCCTTCCTCCAGCGACCTCATTAAAATGGTCCAATCTATGGCTCTTTGGCTTAACGCCTCCCAGCCTAATCTCACTGCCCCATCCTGCTGGCTTTGCCTTCAGGCTTCTCCTCCGTTCTATGATCCCTATGCCATCTCCAACGTCTCTATTATCTCATCTACGCAACCCACCACAGGACATTCCCAATCCAATCTCTCCCTTTTTGTACCCTTCTCTTCCGTCCAGGGTAAAGGCATCTGTGTAAATGGTTCATCAACAAATCAAAAAAAATGGACCCTGTCACACTTTCTATCCAATCAATACATCCAACATCTACCTATACACAGAGAGCTATCATTGGCTATGCCGTCACGCAGGACTAACCCACATCCTCTCTACTAAAGTCCTCAGAGAACAACAGGACCTCTGTGTGCTCGTTGCGGTCCTCCCTCGTGTCTCCTATCACCCTTCCACATACCCCTTTACGCTTGACCCTGACCCTAGGGATCCACCTCTAAGCCCAACTTTACTTCGCTTCAAACATGAACTCACCACCACCGTGTCTCTTCTCGTCCTCGGTACCGCCTCAGGAATTGCCCTTGGCTCCACGGCCTTGGCCCTCGGACAAACCCAATATAACACCATACTCTCTGCTGTTGACCAGGACCTTAAAAATGTTGAAACCTCTATTCGCACCCTACAAACATCACTAACCTCCCTCTCTGAAGTTGTTCTCCAAAACAGGCGTGGCTTAGATCTTCTTTTCCTCAAGGAAGGTGGCCTTTGTGCAGCCCTCAAAGAAGAATGTTGTTTCTATACCAACTCCTCTGGCGTGGTCTTACACGCTATGGATAAATTAAAAGATGCCATAAAAAAGAGAGAGATAGCCAGAACACAGGCCTTATTCCCCAACACTTGGTTCTCAACTATTCTCCCCTACTTTGCCCCCTTCTTGGGCCCCCTTATAATCTTGGTCCTCGCTTTGGCTCTTGGTCCTCTCCTATTTAGGAGACTTATTGTCTCCGTCAAAACGGCCCTTGCTCCTGTGTGGGAAAGACCTCTCCAAGTTCATTATCAGCGTCTAGCCATGGCAGACGCTGATGAATACAAACAAGCCGAACCCTATGATGATATCGAGGCCCCAGCACATAGAATGATGGCCAAGGATGGGTAAGATGGAGTCACAAGTCACTAGCACTCTCAGGACCACCTAAGACAGAGCCCCACTCTTCGCCAGGACACTGGCGATGCTAGTGGTCAGCTCGATGACGGGTAAGGCCTGAAAAATCAAATGCGTAAAAACTAAAAAAGACTTTCAGTAACCTCCACAACCTAAGACAGGCCACATTCAGGGTCATACAAGCACTCATGGTCGGCAATATTTTCTTTTGGAGAAAAAGGAGCATATGTAGAAAGCCATGAAGGACCCAGCTTCTGAGCATGCGCTACCCCTGCCCGTGCCAATCCCGCACCAGTTAGCGGTCCCTCCCACTTCCCCCCAAAGATATATAAGCCATGGCACTTCCTCAATAAACTCTCTCGCTCTCGCCTTCAAGCTGCATGTGTGTCTTTCATCATCCCCATACTGTCTCTCGGGTTACACGTTCCTGCCCCTGGGAGCTCTGCTGGTCGGAGCCTCCGTGGGTCATGACAATTGCCTGTTATTAGATTATTCAAGGTTTTTCAATCTTCTTGGTTCAATTTTGATAATTCATATGTATCTAGGAATCTATCCATTCCTTGTGAATTCTCCAAGTTATTGGTGTACAGGTTTGCAAAGTAGTTGTTAATAAGATATTTTATTTCAGCAGTGTCCATTGTGACTTCACCCTTTTCATTTCTAATTGCATAATTTGGATCTTTTCTCTCTTTTGGTTAGATTGGCTAAGGGTTTGTCTATTTTTTTTTCTTTCAAAGAACCAACTCTTAGATTCATTAATTCTTTTTTCTTTTTGTCTCAAATCCATTGATTTCTGCCCTGATCTTTATAATGTCCTTCCCTATACTAGGGTTAGGTTTGGATTATTGTTTTTTTCTTTTTTCCAAGATTTTGAGGTGCATTGTTAGTCATGGCTACGAACTTCCCTTTTAGGACTGCTTTCATTGCATCCCATAAGTTTTAGTATGTGGTAGTGGTATTATCATTTAGTTCTAAAACTGTTTTATTTCTTCTTGAATTTTTTTCTGTAACTCATTGTTTAGTTGAGAGTTTATTACTTAGTTTCCATGCATTTGCATAATTTCTGTGTTTTCTTTTGTCATTGATTTCAACTTCATTGAGATATGGTCTAATAAAATGAATGGTATAATTTCAATTCTTTAACATTTACTTAAGGCTGTGTTGTAGTCAGGATTTGCAAGGGAAAAGATTTAACACAGGACACAATTTATAGGATTATTTTATAATATTCGCCCAAAAAGTCAAAGGCAGAAGAGATGCAAGAGATCTGTCCACACACTAGAGCCCAAAAAATCCAGCTGAGGGCCTGGATCCCATAGCAATGTCCTGCATGAGTCCAGGTGAAGACCTAGGGCCAATGGCAATGTCCTCCACGAGTCCAGCTGGAGGCCTAGAGCTCACAACAATGTCTCATGCAAGTCTGTATCAAGGATCTGCACTGGGAAGGCCCAAAGGTCAGTGGTGGAAACTAGAAAGTCTGTGCCAGTGAGATGAAGGATCTGTGCCAGCAGGCTGAGGGATGTGCACTGGAGCCAGGAAAGGATGCTCGATATAAGGACCAGAGCTCCCCCAAAGAGAACCACAGCCATCCTCAGTGACAGCGAGAACCCCAGCTCCTCCAACGATGAGAACAGCTGAGTTCATATCAGGAAAACCAGCGTGACAAGCTTCTCCAGGAGAATCAACAGCTCACCATCTTCGCTTCCTGTTCTTTTTATGTCGTTGGCAACAATCCTCAGGTGGGCCCTCCACACCCTGCACCTCGCTGATTCAGCTCAGCTGGGTGTTACAAGTTGACCATTAGTTAATCCACCACAAGCTGATTTATTGGCTAGTATATGGTCTATTTTGGAGAAAGCTCCACGTGCTGCTGAAAAAAATGCATATTCTGTTATTGTTGGGTGGAACACTCTGTAGACATCTACTGAGCCATTTGTTCAAAGATTTGTTCAACTCTGATATTTCTTTATTGATTTTTTGTCTAATTGATCTATCTATTTGTGACAGTGGGGTACTGAGGTCCCCCACTATAATGTATTTATGTCTATTTGACCTTCTATGTCTTGTAGCACTTGTTTTATGAAGTTGAGTTCACTGTTGTTCAGTGCATGTATGTTAAGAACTGTTAACTTTTCCTGTTGGATTGTTCCCTTAACCAATATGTAGTGACTTTCTTTGCCTCTTTTGATCAGTTTTGGCTTGAAGTCCACTTTGTCTGAATATAAGATAGCTATACCTACTTTTTGGGGTTTCCTGTTGCATGGAATATTGTTTTCCATCCTTTGATTTTTAGTATATGAGTTTCTTTTCAGGTTAAATGTGTTTCTTATACACTGTATAATGTTGGGTTTTATTTCTTGATCCATTATGCCAGTCTGTATCTTTTGATTGGGGAACTGAGACCATTTACATTGAGAATTATTGATAAGTATTGACTTATTCCTGTCATTGTCTTATTTTCCTGTTGTTGATTCCCTATCTTTTTTCCCTTCTACTTAACTGGTGTATTCATCCTATTAGACTTTTTGTCATTGTTAGCTTCATTGTCTCTTTCTAGGATATCCCTGAGAATTTTTTGGAGTGCTGATTTGATGGTCATGAATTCATTAGGTGCTCTTTATCATGAAAGTATCTTATTTCTCCATCAAATATTTTTTGTGGGTACCGGGGGGTCGACCTCAAGACCTCGCGTGCCAACAGGCACCCGTGCCGCTGAGCGATATCACCAGCCCCTTTTCCGTATGTGGGATCCGGGAGTCGAACTCAGGACCTCGCACTTGCAAGGCAGGCGCTTACGCCGCTGAGCCATCTCACCGGCCCTCTCCATCAATTTTGAAAGATAGTTTTGCAGGATATGTCAGCCTGGGTTGGAAATTGTTTTCTTTTAGGGCTTTAAACACTTCACTCCAAGCTCTCCTGACCTTTAAGGTTTGTACTGAGAAGTCTGGTGTTATTCTAACAAGTTTTCCTTTATAAGTAATTTGTTGCCTTTTTTCTAACTGCTTTTAAGATTCTGTTCTTGTGTTGGACTTCTGAGATTTTTACTATGATGTGTTATGAGGAGGTTCTTTTCTGATCATGGCTATTGGGGGTTCTATATACCTCACATCCGTATATTAAATTCTTTTACGTTATTTGGAAAACTTTTAGCTATTATTTCAGTAAACAGGTATTTAATGCCATTTGTGCTATCTTTTGATTTTTCACTAATTCCAATTAATCTTGGATTAGTCTTCTTTGCATCATCCAGGAGCTGCTGGAGCCACATTTCATGCTCTCTTGTTGTTTTTAAAATGTCTCATTAACTTGTCACTGACAACAGCTCTACCTTCTGGTTCTGAGACTGTCCTCACACTGGTCACTTCTGCTGCCCATACTTTCAATAGAATTTTTAATCTCCTGAATTTCCATTTGAAGCCCTTTTATGGACTCTAATCCTTTTCTATGCTGATCATGCATGTTTTGAATCATTTTGTTTAACTCTATCTTTTTATTAGTGTCTTGTTTAGTCTTGCTGATGATTTTGTTTAATTTGCCCAATATCTTGTTACTTGTATCTTCTGTGATCTTGCCAGTTGCTTTGTTGAACCATTTTGTTGTCTCCCCTCATACCTTTTAAGATAATTTGGGCATGAGGCTTTTGGTTTCCTCCCCTTTGATGCCCCATGGATCAGCTTTGTGAGAGTTGGGAGTTTGGGAGGCATTTTGTTAGCTTGTCTTCTCGTGTTTCTATTTTTGTTTGTTTTGTGTTGAGGCTTGTGGGTTTATTGTAGTGGAAAGTCTTGTTTCTAGTATGGAGACCACTTTAGTTAATGTCTACTTTTCAGTGGTGTTCTCTGGACATGGCTAACTACTTGCCTTTGCCTCTGTCCCAGAATCCACCCGCCTCTGTTTATTTGAGACAGGAGGTTGTGGTGTGTCTGGCCCAATACCCAGTTCTCCTGGAATGGGTCGCAATATTGTTAATGACCCCTAGGCAATCTAGGTATTGGCCTGTCAAGAAAACCAATTAATAGCAACAGCTATGACACCTTGGCTATAGTAATAAAATCAGCATCAATTATAGCATTAAATACAAGCCGAATATTGACAAACCCTAAGGAAGGACCAATAAAGTATCACCCTTGTCCATAGAAAAGAGATCTATATTATAGCATGAACACTAACACAAACTAAATATTGACCTAGTACTGACCTACAGTAAATATCTACTGAATGGAACAACTCTACCTCCGCTAACAGTGACGCAGTACTCAACAGCAACAGCATAAAGCTAACTACATATCTAGGGACTCTTAAAGCTCAGTAGTATACTAGTAAAGGTGGAGGGGTTGAGGAACCAGAGGATAAAAAAAAAGAAAAATTTGAAAAATTAATCAGTGGGATATGAGTAAAGTAAGTTAGAGGATCTATTAAGGAGTAAAAGGAATTCGGTAGTGATAGAGAACAGTCTCTGGAAAAAAGTAAAAAAGAAAAAATACGAACAGCAAAAACAGGAGATGAAAGAAGAAAGAAGATTTTTTAAAAGTTGAAAGGGAAAAAGATAAAAGGGAAAAAAAGAAACTAAAAGAAGAGAAAAATACAGTGGGAGAAAAACCGTAACCCTGAAAAAAACCAATGAAGGAAAGTTAAAAATAATACAAAATAAGAAAATAAAAAAAGATTAAGTCAAAGCATATTTCCTGCGTTGTTGAATGAGCAATTCCTTTCCACAATCCGCAGTCTTGGGATCCAGCCCCATACAGCTTTTTATGCCTTGTTTAGGGCCGATGGGTCTTCCAGCTGCCCTCCTTGTCCTAGAGGCCGCTCCGCTCGTTCCCTCCAGACCATGGTTACTATTCAAGCCAAGCTGTGTCCTTGCTCCTGTCGGCAGGTGGGGAACACGATCAGCCCTCTGTTCTCTGAGGATCACCCACAAGGCAGGGTTCAAGTGAGTTGTTGGGCTTAATGTTGACAGTTGTGGGGTCCAGTCGCTCCCTTCTCTCGCTGGCTGTTGTCTTCATCCAGAGCAGGTTGGTTGGTCAGTCTTTGCCTCTGCTGCCCCATGCTGTGCTCCTCTGGAGCCAAGGTGCTGCTCTCCCATCACAGGTCTGCTCTCTCACAGAGCGGGTGGGGCACCACCCCAGGTCTGCTGTCCCCTGGGGGGCCCTACTGACATATTAATACACACATATACTTTGATTGTATTCTCCCATTTCCCTTCTTTACCCTCCTTCTCTTCTCCTTCTGATCCCCTTCGTCTTCTCTCACAGTCTCCCTTCTACTTTCATTTTTTCCATACATGAGAGAAAACATGCAATAGTTGTCTTTGTGAGTCTGGCTTATTTCACTTAACAGGATGACCTCAGTTCCAACCATTTTCCTGCAAACGACTTGATTTCATTCCTTTTTATGGCTGAATAATGCTCCAGTATACATAACTATATTTTCTTGATCTATTAAACTGTTGACAGCATCTAGGCTGATTCCATGACTTGGCTATTGTGAATAGTACCATGAAAACCAAGGGTATGTGGTTATCTCTACTATGCTGACTTTTATTCTTTTGGGTATATACTGAGGAGTGGTACAGCCGGATCATATAGTAGTTCTATTTTTAGGATTTTGGAGCTGCCACACTGATTTTCATAGTGGCTATAATAATTTATATTCCCACCAACAGTGTATGAGGGTTCCCTTTTCCCTGCATCTGCAATAGCATTTGTTATATTTTGCATTCTTGATGACAGCCATTCTGACTGCGATGAAATGAAATCTCAATGCAGTTTTGATTTTCATTTCCAAAACAAAATCAACATAGTTTTGATTTAGCAAATTGCATTCCCAACATGCTAAAGATATTGAGCATTTTTTTCATATAATTATTGGCCACTTGTACTTTTTTTGAGATATGTCTGTTCAGTCCTTTTGCCTATTTGTTGACTGAATTATTCGTTCTTTTGGTGCTAATTTTTTTCAGTTCTTTATATATTCTGAATATTAATCTTCTGTCAGAAAAATAGCGGGTGGATTATCTCCCTTTCTTTGGACTGTCGCTTCACTCTGTTAATTGATTCCTTTGTTGAACGGAACCTTTTTAATTTGAAGCAATCTCTTTTTTTTGTTGTTTTGTTTTGTTTTGTTTTATGTAGGTACCGGGAGTCGAACTCAGGATCTCGTGCTTGCCAGCAGGCGCTTGTGCCACTGAGCAATATCACCAGCCCTTTTTTTCCTTTATGTGGGTACCAGGAGTCGAACTCAGGACCTCACGCTTGCCAGGCAGGCGCTTACACCGCTGAGCTATCTCATCGGCCCCCCTGCAATCTCATTTGTTGATGCCTCCATTTTATTTCCTGAGCTATGGAAGTCCTATGCAGGAAGACATGGCCTAAGCCTATATTTCGAAGTGTTTCCCTTATGTTTTTCTCTAGTAGCCCAGTTTCAGGTATTACATTTAGGTCTTTGATACATTTTGAGTTGATTTTTGTACAGGATGAAAGATAGGGAACTAGTTTCCCCAGCACTATTTGTTAAAGAGGCTGTCCTCTCTCCAGTGTATGTTTGTGGCACCTTTCTTAAGAATCGGATGACTGTGGCTATGTGGATTTATTTCTGGATCCTCTACTGGATTCCATTGGTTGATGTGTCTACTTTCATGCCAATATTGTATTTTTTGTTTGTTTGTTTGTTACAATGGCTCTATGTTTTGAAGTCATGGATCGTGATGCCTCCAGAATCACTCTTTCTGCTCAGGAATGCTTTTGCTATTTGGGGTCTTTTGTGTTTCCACATAAATTTTAGGATTTTTTTCTCTAGTTCTATTGAAGAATGTCATTGGTATTTTGAGGGGGATTGTATTGAACCTGTAGATTGCTTTTAGTAGTATGGCCATTTTAGCAATATTAATTCTGGTCCATGAATATGAGAGGCCTTTCCTTCTAGAATCTTCTTCAATTTTTTGTTTGTTTGTTTGTTTTTGGTTTGGGGGGGTAGGGTCTCACTATGTAGTGCAGACTACCCTTGAACTCGCTTATGAAGCCCAGGCTGGCCTCGACCTCACAGCGATCCTCCGGCCTCAGCCTCCTGAGTGCTGGGATTACAGGCGTACACCACTACACATGGCTTGCCACTGTGTTTTTATTTCAAACATTTTCATTCTATTCTTACAGTTGCCTTTGCTGAAAATATGAATAAAATATGATTTTGGCATGTTGTCTACTTTTTCCCTTAAATCCTTTAATATATCAATCAATTCATTTTTAAAGTCCATATTTGATGCTGATGACTGTTTTGTCTCTTCAGACTGTATTACCTTTCTTTGGCATATGTCTTGTGATTATATATTTTTTATTTATGGTATTTATTTTTGTGGCTGTGGAGTTTGAACCCATGGCCTCGCACATGCTAATCAAGTGCACTAGTGCTGAGCTATATCCTCAGTCAATTTTTGCTTTTATTTTAAGACAGAGTCTCACTAAGTTGCCCAGGCTGGGCTCGAACTTCTATTCCTCCACCTCAGCCTGTTGAGTAGCTAGGATAATAGGCATGTGCCACCCTGTTTAACTACCTTATGATATTCTGTCGAAAACTGGGTGTCTTGTATTGAAAGGGAAAAACCATACAAGAGAAATTGTTCTTTTAAAATTTTGTTCTTTTGGAACAAAATTGTACCATTGTACCAAGTTTCATGAACCGATGATCACTAATCTACCTTTGTAACTGATGATGTCACCCTGCTAGCTAATCAGAAGAACTGCTGGGCTGTTCTGTCTCACCTTTGTACCTCCTTTGTATCTCCTGCTTGTGCATCATATAAAAGCCCTAGACCACCAGAGATCGGGGCCTGATATTCTGAGAATGATCCTGATCAGTGCCTGTCAACGTAAATAAATCTGCCTCCAAATTCTGGGTGTTGTTTCGGTGTTTCTGCTTGCTGTTGCAGTATCACATAGAAGATAGTGATTTTTAAAAATTTTTTAAATATTACCATTCCTTTTCTTCTGCTAGCTCTTTAGTGTGGAGGTTACTGTTCACCTACTTGAGAGTTGGGCTGGGTTTGACATGTGCTTTTGCTATTATTATCCTCTGTGCACTTGAATTTGAATTCCTTTAGCCATGCCTTGCATTCATTTTCCGCTTGATTTTGCATCTTTGCTTTGCACTGTTCCCCAGAAAGAGTCCATCTCTTAGTTCTCCATGATGTACTCATGTGTTATTTTTACTTCATGCCTATTAAAGTGGTGGTGGAAAGTGGAAGAGAGAGTGTATTTTCTGGTGTTAGTGCCCTGATAAAACAGACATCCACAGTGTGACCCTTGTCTCTTCCACCACATGAAGTTACAGCAAAAAATGGCCATCAGTGAACCAGGAAATGGGCCCTCACCAGACACAGAATCTGCTGGTGACTTGATCTTAGATTTCTCAAGTTGAAGGGCTATGCAAAACAAATTTCTGTTGTTTACCAGCCACCTACTTTATGACATTTTGTTGTAGAAGCCTCAGCAAAGCACCAAAGAGATGACAAGATATTAAGGAATTAGCCAAGGAAAATCTAATCTAAGAGACAGTGAGACTCCAGACATATAGGGGGCAAAAGGCTTAAACTCTTGCTTCACCAAAAAAGAAATCTTCATGACTAATGATTACATATAAGGGGTGTTCAGCCTCATTAGATGTCAAAGAAATAAATAAAATAAAAACACATCCACCAAATTGAAAAAAATTCAAAACTCTGACAGTATTAAAATTTGATTAAGTGAATGGAGCAATTTGGACTGATAAAACTGCCCAGGGCATCTCAATTGGTTCAATTGCTTTTTTAACATTTAAAAAAAGTTTTTATTAGTACATGCTTATAGTATATAATGATTGCATTCATTGTGGGGAGTTGATACATCTACATAGCACATCTTCATTCTCTTTACATCTCCTTCTCCTCTCTTAGTTGCTTTGGTAAAGCTAACAATACTCTGATCCAGCAAGCCCATTCCAAGGTACATACCCAGAGAGATGCATGTATATGATCACTAGGATACATGTACAGTAAGGCCAATAGAAGCAATGTTCATAATTCCAATTCCAAAAACTGGAAATAAACCACAAGTTTGTATCATAAACAATGGTACAGCCACCCAGTGGAATGGTATGCAGTGATGGCAAACCTATGGCAAGCATGTGACGTGTTTTTCATTTAAGACATAAGATGTTAATGTATGAGTTTTTTTTTTTCTAAACTAAAACCTCAGTATCCAGGTTTAATTGCAGTGTTAGCTCTTTGTGATAAATAAATGGGTTTTGGGTTGTAGTTTGGGCACTCATCTCTAAAAGGTTCGCCATCACTGGTATATAGTAATGAGAGTTGATGAGCTATAATGAAACATGTAAATAAGCATGAATCTGATAAAACTGTATTGATAGTGAAGTAAAAGAGATTACAACATGCTACCAAAAATATGACACTTTGGCATATGCATTACTTTGATCAGAAAACAAATTAAAAACAATAAATGCAATAAACCGGGTATGGTGGTGCATGCCTACAATCCCAGCACTTGGGAGGCTGAGGCAGGAGGATCGCCATGAGTTTGAGGCCAGCCTGGGCTACATAAGCAAGTTCAAGGCCAGCCTGAACTACATAGTGAGACCCTGTCTCAAAAAAACAATAAATGCAATTTAAAAAAGCTCTCTCCCTTCCCCCACCACTTGCCTGAAAGTAAGACTAGCCGGAGTCACTAGAAACTCCGAGCCCAGAGACAGCACAAAGGGGAATCCACCTACAATGAGCCTTACTGCACAACCCTTAACTTCCACTAACCCCCTCGTCTATTTACCATCCCACAGTTTACTGACCGTGGAAGATTAAAACTCTTTTCACTTGTCTTGCTGTTCCCCACAAATTTATTACTTTTTATTAAGATGCAATCTAACCTGGGTGTGATGGTGCATGCCTCTGGGAGGCTCATGCAGGAAGATCACAAAATCCAAGCCCAGCTTGGGCAACTTAGCAAATTAGCAAGATGCTGTCTCAAAATTAAAAAAAAAAAAAAAAAAAAAAGGAGGAGGAGGCTAGGAATGTAACTCAGTGCAAAGGCCTGGGATTCAATACCCATTATCACACACACACACACACAAATGCAACATAAGCTCAAGTTCTAACCACACCCTTGAGTTACTCATCACTTTCTCCTACACATATGCAGAAAGTGTGCATTAATAAATTCTGCTCATCCTGCTCTCATTAACCTTTTCCTTCTCTTCTCTCCACCACCCCCATACCCCTTTTGTCAATCTCTTCACAGTCCATGCTTGGGCCTCAGCCAAAGAGCCTAGGAGCTAAATATTTCCTCTTTTGCTATAGAAAAAAGGGCGTGGAGAAAACATACAGTGTGATAAATTTAAAAAAACAAAACTACACTATTTAGGGATGCATACATAAGTAGTGAAACTGATACAACAACAACCAAGGAGATGATGATCACTAAAGCCATTTAGTCATTCCTCCAGGAGGGGAGAAGTTGATGAAAGAGGGGTGCGTGGGTGACTTCTGAAATTCCAATAGTGTTCCAGTTCTTGATCTACCTGGTAATTACCTGCTCATTTTACTTTATAATTATTCAGATGATAGATAGATAGATAGATAGATGATACATAGATACAGATTCAATTTCCTGCTTGGAGGTATTTTTCACAGATAAAATAAAATAGCCTTGGGTTAAGTGTGTGAAATACCTGGAGGCTTCTGTTTGGAGCATTATGAGATGTCTACAGTGTGAGGCGATCAGGTGTTGGCACTGACAAGACTGGAGACATAAACTTGAGAGTCCTGGACATGCAGATGATAGTGAAGGACCAAAGTAGACAGGATCACCTACAGAGTGTACGAGGGTGACCAGAGAAGGCGGCCAAGACCACACGCTGGGGAACTTGCACATTCAGTGGACAGGCAGAGGAGGAAAAGCTGACCAAGAACACTGCGAAGGAAAAGCCAAATAAGAAAAAAAAAAAAAAAGGAAAGATGAGATCTGGAGAAAAAGTGTTTTAAGAAGAAGGCAGTGGTCAATTATGTCAAATGAGCTGAAGATGAGAACAGATGTGTTGGGCTTAATAAAATGTGATCATTAACCATAGCAAGAACAGGTCCAAAGAAGAGATGGGGATGGTGCAGGGTGAAGGCTGAGCTACCATGTCGCATAATTCCAGAAGGCACATTGCAAATTATGCCCCAGGAGACACCAGGATATCAGACTACAATATTACCATGCTCTCTAGAGCTGTGCAATGCAGAGAACCTGGTGAGGAACCAGCACACCGGAGTGAGGTGATTTAATGGCATTCCCTCTAAGGTCCACCTCCTCGTCCTCAAATGCTGGTGCTACCTCTCATTAACTGATGCCATGTGATGTGGACGGCCTCCTCATATGCTCATGTGGCACAGTACACCCTTTCTGGTGAGATG
This sequence comes from Erethizon dorsatum, assembly GCA_028451465.1. Lineage (NCBI taxonomy): Eukaryota > Metazoa > Chordata > Mammalia > Rodentia > Erethizontidae > Erethizon > Erethizon dorsatum. The sequence goes on from CM051831.1 coordinate 30,644,708, forward strand.
TCTGTTGAAATCTATGGTCCATTTTTAAAATCAGGTCATGTGCTTTATTCAGTTCCTTATTCTTTGTATGTTTTGTACCACAATCCTTTTGTCATATACATCTTTTACAAATATTCGCTTCCAGTCTGTGGATTGTCTTCTTATTGTCTTGATGTGTCTTTCACAAAGCAGAAGAGTTTACTGAAACCCATCCACTTTATCAATTCTTTCCTTCATGGCATGTGTCTTGGTATTTAGATCCTTTTGGATCATCACCAACCAAACCCAAAATCATCCAGATTTGCCATGTTGCCTTCCAGCTTTATTGATTTGCATTAAAATGTTGGTTAATTTTTTCGTGAAAGTAAAGTCTTTATTTGGATTTGTTTTGTATGTGAATCCCAGTTGTTCTATCACCATTTGTTGAAATGGTTATTCTTTTCTCTATTGTATTGCCTTCTCTCCCTTGCAAGAGACCAGTTAACTATATTTATGTGTTTCTGTGTTCTCCACTCTGTTTCACTGATCTGTCTCTTCTTTCACAAACACCATGCTGTTTTCATTATTGTAGTTTTATACACAACTCTGATAGTGTTGGTCCTCCAACTTTGTTCTTCAGTGTTTTGTTGGCTTTAGAATCAATTTATAACCACTAAATAGCTTACTGGGATTTTGACTGAGATTGTACTGAACCAATAGGTGAATTTAGAAAGAAATAATATCTTGACAAAGTTGAATTTTCCCTTCCATGAACATGGAATGTCTTTCCATGTATTTCATTCTTTGATTTTTTTTCATCCAAGTTTTGTAGTTTTCCTCGTATAGACATTGCACACACTTTGTTATACCTATTTTACTTTGGAAAGCTCTAATGCATATGGTATCATCTTTTTAACTTTAAATACTACTTGTTCATTGCTAGTGTATAGGAAAACAATTGGTTTTTGTATATTAACTTTGTATCCTGAAACCTTGCTGTATAATCATCTATTAATTTTAGGAGGGCTTTTTATTTGTAGGTTTGTTTTCATCAATTCTTCCAGATTTTCTACATAGACAGAGATGTCATCTTGCAAATAAAGACAGTTTTATTTCTTCCTTCACAAATATATACATTTTATTTCTTTTTCTTGTCTCATTGGATTAGTTAGAATCCAATATGATGTTGAAAACCGTAGGTGAAAGGAGACATCCTTGCCTTGCTTTTCATTCTTAATGAGAAAGCTTCTAGTTTCATTAAGTATGATATTAACTGAAAGGTTTTTGTGGATGTTTGTCAAGTTGAAAAAGTTTCCCTCTAGTCCTACTATAGTGAGAGTTTTTATTATTAATTTATGTTGAATTTTATCAGACTTTTTTCTGTACCTACTGATACAACTATTTGCTTTTTTTTCTTTAACTTGCTGATATGGATTACATTGATGTTTTTCAAATGTTGAACCAGAGTTGTGCAACCAAGGTAAATATCATTTGGTTGTAGTAAATGGTTATTATTATTTTTTTTTATATGCAGGCATTGGGAGTTGAACTCAAGACCTCGTGCTTGCCAGGCAGGTGCATATGCCACTGAGCTATATCTCCGGCCCTAAATGGTTATTTTTATACATAGTTGGATTCAATTTGAAAAACAATGCTTTGTTAGGATTTTTCCATATATGTTCATGAGGGCTATTGGTCTGTGGTTTTCTTGTTTTGTAATGTCTCCATTTGGTTTTTATATTAGAGTAATGCATTGGTAGCCTCATGAATAAGTTAGGAAGTATTCCCTCTGCTTCTATTTTCTGGAAGAGACTGTAGAGAACTGATATAATTTATTCACTATATGTTTGGCAGAGTTAGCAGTGACCCTATCCAGCACTGGTGCACTCTGTTTGGAAGGTTATTAATTATTGATTAAATTAAAAATATAGACCTTGTTATGGTTTATATCTAGGTGTTCCCCCAAATCATGTACCCATAGGTGAGGTGATTGGGTCATGAGGGCATAACACTCATTAGTGGATTAGTCCACTGATGATTTATAGCTCAGCATGATGTTGGGAATTGTAATGGTTGATACATTGTGTCAACTTGAGAAGTCTAGAAGCTTAACCAAGTAACTCAGCAGTTCTACATCCTAGGGTGTAGAGGACATGCTCTTACCCATGCTTTTCAATGTGCCAACTTGAGAAGTTTAGAAGTTTAACTAAGTGACTCAGCAAGGGGCCAGAATCCTCACTTTGTAAACATCCTGAGCCCGTGCAAGAGGAGGGCATGGAGATGGTGTGAGTGCTGCACCCACCTGAGGGCAGGCAGCCTGCATATGATATAAGGGAGGAAAAGAGGCCTGTTCTCCCCTCTTCTGCTCTTGTTGCTTTTGCTGTCTTCTGCCTCGAACTGTTGCCCCTCACCATGCCACCCTGCCTTGGAGCCAGCTGATCATGGACTGAAACCTCTACAAACTGTGAGCTAAATAAACCTTTCCTTCCTCAATTTTGGGTGTCAGGTATTTTGTCTCAGCAATGAGAGAAAAGTAATGAAGACAGGAAGTGAAACCTGGTCAGAGGAGGTGGGTCACTGGGAGTGTGGCCTGGGAGGGTCTATCTCCCCTCCTCCTCCCTCCATCTCTCTATATATACTTCCTGCTGCCCTGCCATAGCAGCTCTCCTCTGCCACTCCCCTCTGCCATGCTGCCTTGTCTTGGAGCCAGCTGACTATGGACTGAAACCTCTACAAACTGTGAGCTAAAATAAACTTTTCCTCCTTTAAATTGTGGGTGTCGGGTATTGTGTCTCAGCAACAAGAAAGTAACTAAGAGAGGCCTATTCAGATTATCCATTTCTTCTTGTGTAAATTCTGGCAGATTGTGTCTTTAAGGGGATTGGTCTATTTTTTCTAAGCTATCAATTCATGGGAACAGAATTGTCCATAGTACTCCTTTATTATCTTTTTAATATCTCTGGGTTCTGTAGTTATGTCCCCTCTTTCATTTTTGATACTATTTCTCTCTCTTTTTCTCCCTCTCTCTCCTTCCTTCCCTCTTTCCTTCCCTCTTTCCTTAATCCCAATAGAGACTTACCAATTTTATGGATCTTCTCAGAGAACCAGCTTTTGATTTTTGTTGATTTTCTCTTTAGACTGCTTGTTCTCAATTTCACTGATTTATGATCTAATTTTTATAATTTCTTTTCTTCGGCTTACTTTGAACTTAATTCGCTCTTCTTTTTTCTAGTTTCTTGGTAGGATCTTAGATGATTGATTTTAGATCTTTCTTCTTTTCTATTATAATGCATTCAATGTTATAAATTTCCCCTTTGGCACTGCATGAGGTAGAGCCTACAAATTTTGATAAGCTATTTTTTTTTCTCATTCAGAATATTTTTAAAATTTCTCTGGAGATTTCTTCTTTGATCCATGTGTTATTTAGAAGTGCATTGTTTAATCTTTAAGTATTTTGGGATTTTCTGAATATCTTTCTGCTTTATTGACTTCTAATTTAATGCATTATAGTATGAGAATTATCCTTGTATCATTTCTATTCTTTTAAATTTGGTAAGATGTGCTTTGTGGCCCAGAGTGTGGTCTGTCCTAGCGAATGTTTCATGTAAGCTTGACGAGATGTGTATTCTGTTCTTAGACGAAGTTGTCTGTAGATGCTCACTATATCCAGCTTTCGTTTTTGGTTTTTGGTTTTTGTTTGTTGGTTGGTTGGTTGGTTGGTTGGTTGATATTTTGAGACATGATCTCACTATGTAATTCACACTGGTCTTGAACTCATTGCAATCACTGAAATAACTGTGTGACCCAGGCTAACCTTGAACTCACTGCAATCTCCCTGCCTCAAATCTATCCAGTTACTGATGATGTTGTTGAGTTAGGCTAGATCCTTACTGATTTTCTACCTCCTGGATAATCCATTTCTGATAGAAGGACATTGACATTACTAACTATAATAGTGGATTCATCTATTTCTCCTTGCAGTTCTAACAGTTTTTGCCTCCTATATTTTATTTATTTATTTATTTATTTATTTATTTATTTATTTATTTATTTTATGTGGGTACCAGGAGTCAAACTCAGGACCTCGTGCTTGCCAGCAGGTGCTTGTGCTGCTGAGCGATATCACCAGCCCTTTTTTTTCTTTTATGTGGGTACCAGGAATCGAACTCAGGACCTCACGCTTGCCAGGCAGGTGCTTATGCCGCTGAGCCATATCACCAGCTCTGCCTCCTATATTTTAATACTTGTTATTAGGTGCATACATACTAAGCCTTATGTCTTCTTATAGAATTGACTGCTTTATCAATATATGTTTCTTTTTATGCTAGATAACTCTCTTTCTCTGAGTTCTGCTCTGTTTGCAATATAGCTACTCCCTCTTTCTTTTAGTATCAGTGTGTTATAATCTTTCTCCACCCATTTACTTTTCTTCCATGTATGTTTTTATCTTTTTTTTTTTTTTTGTGGGTACCGGGGGGTCAACCTCAGGACCTCGCGCACCAACAGGCACCCGTGCCGCTGAGCAATATCACCGGTCCCTTTTTCGTATGTGGGATCCGGGAGTCGAACTCGGGCCCTCACGCTTGCAAGGCAGGCGCTTACGCCGCTGAGCCATCTCACCGGCCCATTATCTTTTTTTTTTTAATCTTTAAAGTAGGTTTCTCACAGACAACGTATAGTTGAGTCTTTGCGATTATCTGGATAGGGAATATCTCCCAAATGCTCACTTGTTAAAAGCTTGGTCCCCAACGTGGTACAACTGGGAGGTGGTGGAAACTTTAACAGGGAGGCCCAGGGGGAGGCCTCAGGGTCACTGGGGGCAGGCTCTCCAAAAGACTGTGGGACTCTGGCCTCTTCTTTTTTCTGTCTTCTCAACCATGAGGTGAGAGGTTTTGCTACTCCCCACACTCCTGCCATCATGTGCCCAGGAGGCAACTGAAACATCTAAAACTGTGATCCAAAGTAGACCTTTCCTCGTTAGAAGTTGGTTATCTTGGGTATTTGGTACAGTAACAGAGAGCTGACTAACATAGTCTCTTTTCATAAATCCACTCTGACAATCTCTGCTTTTTAATTGATGTATTTAGACCTTCAATGTTCAAAGCAATTATTTATACATTTGGATTAATAACTATGGTATCGGGGCTAGTGAGATGGCTCAGCGGCTTAAGCGCCTGCCCGGCAAGCACGAGGGCCCGAGTTCGACTCCCGGAACCCACATACAAAAAAGGGGCCGGTGATATTGCTCAGCGGCATGGGCGCCTGCTGGCGCGTGAGGTCCTGAGGTCGACCCCCCAGTACCCACACAAAAAAAAATAAAAAAAATAAAAAATAATAACTATGGTATTTGTTACTGTTTTCTGTTTGTTGCTCTTGTCCTTTAATCCTATTTTTGTCTTCCTTTTTGCTGTCTTTTGTGATTTTTAATTGAGCATTTTATATGATTCCATTTCTATCTTCTCTTAGCATTACCAGTTATACATTTTTAGAACATTTTTTGTGGTTGCTCTAGGGTTTGCAATATACATTTACACCTAATCCAAGTCTACTTTCAAATAACACTAAGCCAGGCATGTTCGTACACTCCTGTAATCTCAGCAATTTGGGAGGCCGAACCAGAAGGATTGCAAATTTGATGTCAGCCTGGGCACCTTAGCAAGACCCTATCTCAGGCAGGCACTGTGCTGCTGAGCTATATCCCTGGCCCCACAAGACCCTACCTCAAAATTTAAAATTTTAAATAAATAAATAAATAAATATGGCTGGGAGTATAGTTCTGTGGTAGAGTTCCCTGGATTCAATCCCCAGTACCACAAAAGCAAATAACAATATCAAATAATACTATACCACTTGGCAGGTAGTATGAGTACCTTCTAATAACAAAATAATCTTAATTACTTCCTTCTACCCCTTGTATCATTTGTGTCATTCATTTCAATTATGCAAAGCCATATATAAACATATATAAATATATATAATTGTTCTTATTATTTTGAAGAAAACCACTTGATGTATCAATTAAGAATAAGAAAACTGTTTTTTCTTCTCTTTTCCATTGTTCAGTGCTTTTTCTTTATTTACATAGACCTGAGTTTCTGACCTGTACCATTTTCCTCCTCTCTAAAGAACTTCTTTTAACATTTCTAGCAAGATGGGTCTCCTCACAACAAATTATTTTTATTTTTGTTTGTCTGAGAGTGTCTTTATTTTCCTTTCACTTTTGGAGGATAATTTTGTACAGTAAAGAATTTTAGGTTGGTGGTTTTCTTCTCTTTAAACATTTCTCCTTTTGCTTGCATGGTTTCTGAGAAGTTAGATGTAACTCTTATCTTTTTGTTCCTCTTAGGTAAGGTGTTTCTTCCTCTGGCTTCTCTCTCTCTCTCTCTCTCTCTCTCTCTGTCTTCCTTTCTATTTATTTTGAGACAAGGTCTCATTATGTTGCCTAGGCTGACTTTTATTCCTAGGTTCAAGTGATCTTCCTGCCTCAGCCTCCTGAATAATTGGGACAACAGCATGTACCACCATGCCTGGCTTATCTTTAATTTTCTGTATTTTAAAAAGGAGTGGTTTGTTTTGGCATTCATCCCCTTAGGTGTTCTCTGAGCTTCCTGGTTCTGTGATTTGGTGTCTGATTAATTTGGGGAATTCCCAATCATTATTGTTTCAACTATTTCTTCTGTTCCTTTTCTCTCTTCTTTCTTAAATTCCCATTACATGTATGTTACACCTTTGGTAGGTTTCTCACAGTTCTATTCTGTATATACTATTCTGTATCTTCCAGTCTCTTTTCTGTTTGCCTTTCAAATTGGGAGGCTTCCATGGAGATATCCTTGAGCTCAGAGTTTCTTTCCTCAGGCTGTGTCCACTCCACTAATGAGCCATCAAAAGCATTCTTTATTTCTATCAGTGTTTTTTACATTGAACTTTTCTTGTCCCTTATTTCTTAGAATTTCCACCTCTCTACTTACATTGCTCATCTATTCTGGTACATTACCTACTTTTTCAATCAGAGTCCTTAGCATATGAATCATAGTTGTCTTACAGTCCCAGTCATCATTTCACGAACATCCCTACCACATCTGAGTCTGGTTCTGACACTTGCTCTGTCTTTTCAAACTGTTTTTTGTTTGGTTGGTTGGTTTTTGACTGATTGGCTGGTTTGATGGTTGATTAGTTGGTTTTTTGCTTTTTAGTATGACTTGTAATTTTTTCTTAATAGCCATACATGAGGTAGTAGGTAAAAGGAACTACTACAAATAGATCTTTAGTATGCAGTGGTAGGATGTCAGGGGAGGGGAAGTCTTCTATAGTCCTAGAATTAGGTCTCAATCTTTTGGTGAGCATGAACTTCCGGACTGTAAACTTCACAAGAACCTACCTAGGTTCCTCTCCTTAGGTAGAACAGAATGGCTACAGGTTGGATTGGGTATTTCTCTCTCCCAGGTCACTTAGAGTCTGATTAAATCCCAGCAGGTTAGGCTATATCTGAACAGTTTCTCCTCAAGGCACTTTTGTTAGAAAGAATAGAATGTTCTAGTTTATTTTTAAAATGGTTCCTTTTCCCCTTCCCTTGCAGAAACATGAGGGGATTTTTCTCCAATATTCCTTGTGAGAGTTTGGTGGAGCTCCAGGAGGTAAAACTCATAAAAGTGCAGGGAGGCCTCTGATGACCGGTGCCCTATGGGGTTTCATCTGTCAGATGTGTCCACATCGAGCCTCCAGCAGTTAACCAATGTGATATGTGAGATCACCCAGTATACTCAGGGATCTGGTTGTGCATATAGAGAAGGAAAGAGTTCAGTTCATCCAGGATTTGGGTGTTTCCCCAAATATAAAATTATAAACTTTCCCCAAATATAAAGTTTCCACTTCCCTACCTGTGGAGGATCACTGGGACGGCTCCCCCTGAAAGAAGACAATTTGTCTCCATTTTGATTCACCTTTGCCCCACTTCCATGTACTGATATGTACAGAGCTGGCTAGGGAAATGCTCTACAACACCCCCCATTGGCTTTAAGCAATGCAAATGGGTCCAGCCAAGGCGCTGATGTATAGCCTTTGAAGCAAAGCCACAGGTCTGTGAAGCCCCACCTATAGCTCCCTCCTACTAAGAGTGAGCTAGGCCAAGAGACATGCCGTGCTCTGGGTTTGAGCTCTGGGTTTGGCTGGGATTGAGCTTCGAGAAAGAGGCACTGAGGTCCCAGGGCAGTAAAGGCCGGATATCAGAGCTGAAGCAGCTGACCCAAAACATGATACTTCCTCAAACTGTATTAGGCAGATTCTTCCAAACTTAGAGGCTACCTGTTACCAGAATCTGGTACTTTTTCTACATACCTCTCTCTGCATATTGCAGAGGTGCCATTGTGCCTCCTACCTAGCCCAGCTCACAGGACTCACGTAGTTCCCACCATCTTCACAGTCACTCAACCCCGAGCCACTCCCCTCTCCACGAATTAATAAAATTCAGGTTTGGCCCGGAGTCATGGCTTTTGTTCTAGTTAGCCTATGTTCCAACTGGACTTAAGACCCCCTGGCTCCCCACAACTGCAGATATGTTTTTGTCTTTTTATTCTCACCATGGGTTGCACTGGAAGTGGTAGATTGGAATTTACTTGTAAGAATTCCAATAACTTTCCCTGGAATTACAATTTATAAACTTCTCTGGACCACAGCGAGGTCCAGACGGGCTCCTATACCTACCCAGCAGCAGTTCTCTGGAGGTGCCCTCATGGCTTCCTGCTCTGGTGAGTTGTGTTTCACTGTATTCTTCTGCCAGTCTCTCCAATTTGGGACAATGGGTTGTTCTGTGTACCAGAGTCTGGTATACAATATTCTGTGTACAAGAATATTAAATAGCCGGGTGTGGTGGCGCATGCCTGTAATCCCAGCACTCAGGAGGCTGAGGCAGGAGGATCACTGTGAGTTCGAGGCCAGCCTGGGCTACATAAGTGAGTTCAAGGCCAGCCTGCACTACATAGTGAGACCCTGTCTCAAAAAAAAAAAAAAAAAAAAAATTAAATGGCTGGCTGTTTTCTATACTAGAGAGTCCAGAAAATTATCACAGAGCCTAAATCTTCAAGGGAAAGTAGTTCATTCCTCCATCCTCCTAGCACTCATAGGCACCATGGTAGGGACAGGGATGTCTGAGGCACAGTTCCTGCCTTCACGAAGCTGGAAGTCCAGTGAAAAACAAACCTTGGTACAGAGTTTAAGTTTTTGAACCACATGCTTTCTCACATATAATCATCTCTAAAACTCCGTTTTTCCTCCATTTCACACATATAGAAACTTGTTAACCACAATCTCAAATTTTGCCCACCTGCTCCGTGATCTTTCCTCAGGGTTGCCTGTCCACTGCCTCTTCTACTTGATTTTCAGCCATCATCTCCTCTATTTTCACTTCTCTTCTTTTCATCTTTGATCCTACAGTCCACTGTTTTTATAACTTTGTCATCAGTACTATAAACTACTTTGCCTCTCTAAACTTTAATAACACCTTTAGGGAAACACCCAAATCCTGGATGAACTGAACTCTTTCCTTCTTTATATGCACAACTGGTCCCTGAGTACACTGGGTAATCTCACATATCAGCATATTTTGTTACTTTAAGTTCATGGTCACCACTGGTCTTCGACCCTGCCTGGTGACCCTTGCTGTATCTTTCTAGCCAACCTGCTCTTTTCCTTTATGCAGTGACCATTTACACCTCCTCTATTCAGATTTCCAAGTCCTGCCTCATCCTTTTGCTCTCAACAGATGACCTGGCACCCATCTTCATCAAAATACTAAGCAGCACCAGATTTATAAATACACATACATCTGCATCCATCCTCACCTCCTTCCCTTCTTTACAATGGACAGAGGTCCATCTAGTGACAACAGCAAATGTCAGCAAGGATGGGGAGCAACTGGAACTCTCATTAATTGCTACAGCAAGTTTAAAACATTAGAACTTTGGAAAACACTTTGGGAGTTTCTTATAAAGTTAAATACATACCTATCTATGACTAAGAAATTCCACTCCCAGGGATTTATCCAAGAGAAATAAAATCATATACCCAAAACACTTGTAGAAATATGGTCTCAGCAGCTTTGTTCATAATAGCCCAAAACAAGAAATAACCCCAATGTCCATCTACAGGTGAATGGATAAACTATTTATTCCACGTTCTTAACAGTAGTAACCCATTATATTCTACTGTGCTAAGGCACAAGAAATTAAGGCACATACAATGACATAGATGAATCTCAAAAGCATTATGTTGAGCAAATATGTTAGACAAAAATAATGATTCATTAACAGAAATTCTACAACAGGGAAAACTAATCTTTGGTAATAAAAATTGCAACAGTAGTTGCATTTGGTGTGGTGGGAAGATACATTGGAAAAAGGAACCTCCTGGGGTGATAGAAACATTCCATAACTTGATTAGAATGTAGTTATATGGGTGTACACAACTGTCAAAGTTCATCAAACTATACACTTAACATCTGTGTTTTATTATATGTAAATTATCCTTCAAAATAAGTGCCAACTTCTTAAATTTTTAAAAAATGAAATCCTTTTCAGGTACTTTTGGATCCTGCCACATTGCATACCTTCCTTTAAAAATGTTATCAGGGGAGGAGAAAGCAAAATCATTATCTTTGGGGTATTAAAATATAGGGGCAATATTGTTATACTGATTAAATGGGCAAAAGCAGTTGGATTTAGCTGACTAGAGCTACGGAGTGGGGCCATAGCTCACAGTCCACAGGGTGCCCACCAACTGATGGCAGCTTGGAGAAGTGATGTGATATTGGCGTGGAAGGTAGCACTCCAGTGCATAAGAGCTTATAGGGAAGTAGAAGAAAGGGCCAGGGTGATCTTTTCAGGGTGAGACTTTCTCAAGAGTAGACTCCAGAGGAAGATTCTCAGTTGGCCACGCTCGAATGAATATGGACAAAGGCAAGTGTGGCTGGCACAGGCAGGTGTGAAGCTCTCCCAGGAGTCTCTGCCTCTGCTGGCCTGCCTCCTCCCAAGCCCAGGGCTCCAGACCAAAGCTGCCTAGACCGGAAATGGAGGCACTTCCAGAATTCAACCCCACACTCCAATACAGAACCCGAGGTTGCCAAGGCCGGGAGCAGGCCTGATGATGAGTCTGTAGCTCACTGTCTTGTCCCCAACTCTGCCTCCCATCCAGACGTTACTGAAAGAATAAGATTTTTTACCTCACAATGAATCTTGAGGACCAAAAATCATGGCCCCAGCCTGTGCCTTCCACGAGCTCAAGCCCTGTCCCTGAGCCACAGTCAGTCACAGCTCGGTGGACACAGCACTAGTAATCGAGCAGTCGTGGTAGCTGACACTGTGTTGTTATTATAGTATACCAGCAGTAGCATCAGGAGCTAATATTTACTGGTGCTTAACTATATGCCAGGCCCTAGGCTGAGTGCTTAAATGCTCTTAGTGAACCCTAAGTGCCTTCATCTATCTCCCAGGAGACAAACACTTTGTAAACACTCTCTTACAACTTTCTTTGTCCTTGTTGCATAGCTAAGACTTATTCCTTATAGAAAAGAAAGTTAGAAGATTGAGGTTAACAAAAGCATGAAATAAAAATCTCCACCATCGGGTGTGGTTGCACATGCCTATAATCCCAGCACTGGAGAAGCTGAGACAGCATCGCTACCGGTTTGAAGCCAGCCCGGACTACATAGCAAGACACTCTCTCAAAAAAAAAAAAAAAAATTACCACCATCACCTCTCTTTAAATTAATAAGTCTGCCCTACCACACATAAATTGTTCTATATATTTATAAAAACAGTATTCAGCATGTGGGTTAATTTACTTATGTCGTTCTATAATGTATTTAATGTATTATGAGTCTTTTCTCATATTAATAAATATACTGCTAATATATCATTGCTATTTTATATTCCATTGTTTATAATACAGTGTACTTCCAATCTCTTGTTGCTGGGCACTCAGATAGTTTTTTGGGTGAGATATATATATATATATATATATATATATATATTCTTGTTATAAAAAGTTTTTCACAGACGATCTTTATCACCAATTCTTCGCACACATTTTCACTTATTCCCTTAGCATAGATTCCAGAAGTCCAATTGTTGAATCAAAGAGTGAGCATTTTTCAGCCATCTGAAACCTCTAAGAACCCTGGCTTTGAGGTCGGCCAGACTCGCCCATGAATCCCAGCTCATGGCCTTACGCAAACTCCTAGTGGGTGCTGGGTGCTAAGTGTGCCCTCTACTCCCTCTTCTCCCTCTTCCTGGCTATTAACCACATTATGCTCTACCCTCACTATTGACCCACTGGTCCTGCGCTCTTCCCTGACTGTGAAGCCCTCAGGGTAAGGCCTATGTACTCCCTACCTCTAGGCTAGAGGCAGTTGGGGCTGCAGAAAAGATAATGAAGGTGCCCAGGTTTCCTTCCCAACATTTACCGCTACTCGTGTTCCAGTTGTAGAAAGTGCACCTCATGACCGGCCTGCTCACCGTCCAAACTCATCACACCTCACTCTGTCCTTTTGCATAAGCAGCTCAGAACTAATCTTGGAACTAACACTTCTCCTACCGCATCTTGCTTTCTACATTTCCATGTGTCACCCACATCTCAGGACTGAAGCCCACATCTTGCCTTTGTACAAATTAGAAAAAGACCCCCTTCCCCTTAGTGGACACAGGCAAGATTTCACATCTGACTTATCCCTCGGCCTGGGACCACTCACCTGCCCAGCCTGCATGGTACCCACTCTCACAGATTTAGCCGGCTTTTCTGCTAAGCTTCCTCTGCTTTTTTTTTTTTTTTTTTTGTGGGTACCGGGGGGGGGGGTCGACCTCAGGACCTTGCGCGCCAACAGGCACCCGTGCCTCTGAGCGATATCACCGGCCCCTTTTTCATATGTGGGTTCCAGGAGTCGAACTCGGGCCCTCGCGCTTGCAAGGCAGGCGCTTACGCCGCTGAGCCATCTCACCGGCCCTTTCCTCTGCTTTTTGAATAGCCTCCATGAAAACAGTTATCTTACACCCGGCATGGTGGTTCATACCTGCGATCCCTGGAGGCTGAGATGGGAGGACCAAGAGTCCAGGGCCAGCCTGGCAATGTGGCGAGACTCCATCTCAAAACAAAAAAATATTTCAAAATAGTATCTTCTTTTCCAAACAGAAAGGGGATCAAGGGATGAAGGAAGAGGGATGGAGGGGAGGGAAAGGGGATGAAAAAGGAATTAAGATGTGTTGTGTACATGTACCAACTCCACAGAAGGAATTAAACAGTATGTACTGCAAACATGTACTAATAAAAATAAGTTTTATGGGCCGGTGAGATGGCTCAGCGGTGTAAGCGCCTGCCTTGCAAGCGCGAGGGCCCAAGTTCGACTCCTGGAACCCACATACGAAAAAGGGGCCGGTGATATCACTCAGTGGCACGGGTGCCTGTTGGCGCGCGAGGTCCTGAGGTCGTCCCCCTGGTACCCACAAAAAAAAAAATAAATAAAAATAAAATAAAATAAAATAAAAATAAGTTTTAAAGAGCCAGTTCTCTTTCTGAAATTATGGTTGTTTCTGTATATATGTCTCTACCTCATCTGATCAGGGTTTTTTTCTTCTTTGATTCAACATAAAGGCCCAGTTCTTGGTGGCCCACGCCTGTAATCCCAGCACTCAGGAGGCTGAGGCAAGAGGATTGATGCAGGTTCAAGGCCAGCCTGGGCTACAAAGTGAGTTCAAGGCCTGTCTCAAAAAGATTAGGAAAAAAAAAAAAAAAAAAGACCCAGTTCTTGACACATAAGAAGTGATCAAAAAGTTCACTGAATGGATGAATGAACAGCAGTTTACCAGCTGGTCACTACCTTGCTTGTCTGAGAATAAAGGAATTAGAAAAGGAGCTGCCTGGAATTCCTCCCAACTCTAAATTCTCTTTTCCAATATGCATTAAGTAAACATTTGTTGAGCAAATGAAGATATCCAACCAAAATATCCCTTTAAAGGTGTGTTTTAAAGGGACATGGATCAATTTGTTGTTTTAAATTTTCTTCTAAAAGCAGGTTGGTGTGTTTTTGGACTCTCTTAAGTGTTTTGCCTTGTCTCTCTTTTTTTTAGGACAAGGTCTCGCTCTGCAGTTCAGGCTGGTCTTGAATGCACTATGTAACCCAGGCTGGCCTTAAACTCATGGCGAGCCTCCTTCCTCAGCCTGCCAAATACTGGGATAACAGATGCGGGCCTCCATGCCTGGCTCGCCTTGTCTCTTTTTTTTTTTTTTTTGTGGGTACCGGGGGTCGTCCTCAGGAGCTCGTGCGCCAGCAGGCACCCGTGCCACTGAGCGATATCACCGGCCCTTTTTTCGTATGTGGGTACTGGGAGACAAACTCAGGACCTCGCGCTTGCCAGGCAGGTGCGTACGCCACTGAGCCATCTCACCAGCCCTCGCCTTGTCTCTTGAGGCAGCTCCTATTCTAATGTGAAGCACCTTTTATTCTAATTCCTTTATTCTCAAACAAGGATTGGGCTTGAAACTGCAAGAGACATTTCATACCTTCTGAGATTGGCCAAAACTGGAGTTTAAGAGGAATTGCCTCCGGAAATCCTTCCAGAGAGTGGCTTGCCTTTCACCTCATTCAGATTCCTCCATTTACACAACTTTGAGATTATATAAATTACCTATTTCTTTTTTTTTTTTTTTTTTTGTGGGTACCGGGGGTCGACCTCAGGACCTCGCACGCCAGCAGGCGCCCGTGCCGCTGAGCGATATCACCGGCCCCTTTTTCGTATGTGGGTTCCGGGAGTTGAACTCGGGCCCTCGCACTTGCCAGGCAGGCGCTTATGCCGCTGAGCCATCTCACCGGCCCTGAATTACCTATTTCTGTCATTTGTCTTTCTTAGATATTTTCATAAAAGGACGTCTGTTTCTCAACACAAGGCAGCGTTTACACGTGTCTAAGGCTGATGCTGTTTATCTCATGAGAAGAAATTCGACCCTGCATCCTTCCTCCTCTCTGGAGAGCTTGTCCTTAAGTGCACCTTGTCTACATCCTCAGAGCACAGCACATTACCTGAGACATAGAGCCTTGGAGAAACTCATGGGAACAGAGACTTGGAATAGGGGCGTGTACACACCGTGTGGGTGCCTGGTCCCCACTAACTCCCTGAAACCCCATTCACAATATTGCAAGTGTGTCACTTTCTAAAGGAAGTTCCCCACACACACACACACAGATTGAACACAAGGGCACACTACCACTAAACTACATACCCAATCCTTTTTATTTTTTTTATTTTGAAACAGAGTCTTGCTAAGTTCCCCAGGCTGGCCTTGAACTTGTGATCCTCCTGCCTTTGCCTTCCACATAGCTGGGATTACAGGCTTGTGCCTAGCTAGAGATCCTCATCTTTCTTACAATGCTCAAAAGGGCCCTTTGATCCCCTCCAAAACCTAATTAAGAACCACTGGTCCAGAGTGTGGGCTAAACAAGACTAAAAAGTCCACGAGCTTTTAAGGTCAAGTGATGATCTGGTGGGTTCTCCTGGGTCAGATGAGAGACAGCCATAGAGTCCTCGGGACCAAGCCCCTCTGCCCACATCAGTTCTCCACCCTGGGCCTCTTCCCATCCCTGGATCACACACCAGCCAGCTCTGCAGGCACAGGAAAGCCCTGGGCAGTGGCAGACATCCGCATCTGTGCCCTTTTGGTACCAGAGACTGAACCCAAGGCCTTGGGACTGCTAACCACACCTTCAGCCACTGAGATCTGACTCTGCTCTTACATTTCAACAGGGATGGCTGTGGAGCTGGACCTGGGTACCCTAAAGGGCTTGAGACACGCTCAAGACCAGCATCACTATTCTGCCACCAGAGGGCACCCAAAGCCCAGACAGATGGGACAAGAAGCATCCTGCTTCCTAGCAAACCACACAGGCGCTGACTATACAGCAGAGAGGCTGCTCAGGCAGTGAGCCAAAGCTGGAAGCTCCAGGTTATGCAACTGGCCTACACTGCCCTTATACCAGTACCTAGAGGATCACCTGCCCCTTGCAGTACAGTTACAGCATGCTTCTTGCTGGTTTCAGTCCCTTCCCAGAGATGATCACGGACCACCCCTCCTCCAAGGAGAAATCTCCACCCTGGGTGTGTGAGATCCTGATCCTGGGTGAATGCAGCATGCACTTCCAGTCTTCACTCCCTGGAGTTACTCTGAGGCCCTGCAGAGTTCCAGCCAGGGCTTGGTCAGGGTCATTAGCATCATTTCAGGCTATGAGCTGAATCCTGGAGAGGGGTGCAGGTGTCCGCAGGTGGTATTAAAATATGTACAGGATTGTGACCCAACCGGAGAGAGAATAAGAAAAGGTTCTAGAAGTCAGGCCAAAAGGAAGAGTCACCAGGAATGGCTACAGTTTGGGTGGGGACTCCAGACTTTCAGGTACACTAGTAGAAGACAGTTTACAAATCTAAACCTATCAGAAGGGTATGGACATGGATAACATCAGAAATACTAGATTTATAAGTGCATTCAAGAGAATTTGGAGTACTAAATTCCCTAGGTGAGAGGACTCATCTAGACATATATGTGGCCCAGATCCACATCAAAGGCTCAAATTCTGGCAAATAGACAAGTCAGCCTTCCCAAGATCAGAATCATATATCATGGTCACACATTTTCCACTTGAAATAGTGAAACTTCTCCCCTAGGAAATAAGCATCCTTTTAACTCCAGGAAGACTTACCATTAACTCGGTTGCTTTGCACTGCTCCAGCCTAACCAAGATGGAACCCTAGTCCTTGGACTGTACATTCTGGGTTAGTGCGGGCTACAAAAGAAAAGCATGCAAGATCTGCAAGGCAGAAGGCAGAATTGAAGCAGCAGCCACTATGCCCTGCAGGTCAGGGTGAGGCACCAGGCACTGCTGCTCTCGTCTCACATGCATCATCACTGATCTGCTGGCTCATTGTGTCTGCATGGCAGTCCAGGCCGGATTCCCCCACCCTCCAACTCCTGGGCCAGGCCTGTGTGCAGCTTCTCAGCGGAACGCTGGGTCCTTCTGCACATGGTCCATGCAATCCGGATTGGAGGGGAGGAAGGACACGGGTTCCAGTTGGCTCTTGCTCCTCCCCACTTCACATCTAGCATCTTTCTTGGCTGGTTCTCAGGCCCACCACAGATGCAGAGGCAGTGGCTTCCTGTGGCCTCTTTCCC
The DNA here is from genome assembly GCA_028451465.1 of Erethizon dorsatum. Taxonomy (NCBI): domain Eukaryota; kingdom Metazoa; phylum Chordata; class Mammalia; order Rodentia; family Erethizontidae; genus Erethizon; species Erethizon dorsatum. Next base: position 30,661,865 of record CM051831.1, read on the forward strand.
CAGCTCCCAGGACTGCACGCGGCCTAACCTCTAGCATGACTTCCTCACTCCACATCACTCACAGTGGGTTTGCCTCTTTGGTCAAACCTGAACTGACAAGCATCAAAAGGGATGAAGCAGAGCAAACTTAGGCTAAGTTCTAAGCTTTAATCACTGGGGCAAGTTATGTGGATTTGTTTCTTAAATTGTATGAAGTTTTGGTAAAGCTTTTGTAAAGAATTTGACATAGTAAAGCTACACTTTCACCCACTTACACTACTTCAAATGTGTAATTTATTGCCCAGCATGCACACGGCCCCAGATTTGATCCCCAGCACTACAAATAACATAAAGTGTGCAATTTAAAAGGTCTAATCACTTCAAGTGATGATTCTGAACTGAAGGACATAAAACATGTTGACTATAAACAATTATAATGTTTAAGAAATTAAAATTTACTCTACGTAAACATTTATTAGACTTACGAATGATATTTAAGTATTTAGGGATGTTTTCTTGTTAGGGTAAGAAGTCTGTCCAGTCATGCATCTGGGTACTTAAAAAGCAAATCAAGTATGTTAAATTTAGATATGCAGTTTAAAATATTTAAGAGAGCAAATAACATGATCCTATATTTAGAAGACCCTAAAATCTCCACCAAAAGACTTTTAGCGCTGATAAACAAATTCAGCAAAGTAGCAGCATATTAAAACATTAAAAAATCAATAGCTTTTCTATACACCAATAATGAACTAACCAAGAAAGAAATCAGGAAAACAGTTACATTCACAATAGCTTCAAAAACAAATCCTAGGGATCAATCTAATCAAGGAGTAGGAGACTTCTACGAAGAAAATTTCAGAACTCTGAAGAAAGAAATTGAAGAAGACACTAGAAGATGAAAGACCTCCCATGTTCAGGGATCAGCAGAATTAATATTGTTAAATGGTCACACTGGGCTGGGGATACAGCTCAGCGGCACAAGCACCTGCCTGGCAAGCGGAAGGTCCTGAGTTCAATTCCCAGTACCTAAAATAAAATAAAATAAAATAAAATAAAATGGTCATACTACCAAAAGCAATTAACAGATTGAATGCAATCCCCATCAAAATACCATTGAGATTCTTTACAGAATTAGAAAAAAAATCCTAAAATTCATATAGAAACACAAAAGACCCAGAATAGCCAAAGCAAACCTAAGCAAAAGGAGCAAGGCTGGAGGCATCACAATACCCACTTTCAAATGATACTACAAAGCCACAGTAACAAAAACAGCATGGTACTGGCACAGAAATAGACACAGAGACAAGTAGAACAGCATAGAGGACACAGAGGCAAACCCAAAAAACTACAGCCATCTTATTCTTGACAAAGGGGCCAAAAATAAAAACTGGAGAAAGATACCCTCCTTAACAAATGGTGCTGGGAAACTGGATATCCACTTGTAGGAGATTGAAACTAGATCCCTATCCCTCACCCTGTCCAAAAATTAATTCAAAATGGATCAAAGACCTAAGTACAAAACCTGAAACTTTGAAACTGCTAATAGAAAATATAAGAGAAACACTTAAGTCATAAGCACAGGCAAAGACTTCCTAAATAGGACTCCAACAGCATAGGAACTAACAGCAAGGATCAATAAATGGGAACACATCAAATTAAAAAGTTTCTGCACAACAAGGGAAACAACTAGCAGAGTGAAGAGACAGCCTACAGAATGGGAGAAAATCTGTCAGCTACTCTTCCAAAAAGATTAATATTTAGATTAAGAACTCAAAAACTTAACACATAAAAATCAATGGCTTGGACCGGTGAGATGGCTCAGCGGCGTTAAGTGCCTGCCTGGTAAGCGTGAGGTCCTGAGTTCAACTCCCGGTACCCACATTAAAAAAAAAATGGCTTGATCACTGGCTTTGTAGTCCTGAGTTTGATTCCTGGTACCAAAAAAACAAAACAAAAAATAAAATAAAATGGTCATACTACCAAAAGCAATTAACAGATTGAATGTAATCAATAACTGGGTAAATAAAGTGAACAGAAACTTCTCAAAAGAAGTAGAAATAGACAATAAGTATATGAAAAAATGATCACCATCTTTAGTCATTAGGGAAACACAACTCAAAACTACATTGAGATTCCAACTCCAGTAGGAATGGCTATCCAAGAACACAAAAAACTAAATGCTGGGAGGATGGGGGAATGTAAATTAGTATGGTCCCTATGGAAATCAGTATTGAGGTTCCTCAAAAAACTAAAACTAGAACTGCCATTTGATCTAGTTACAACTGTTATGGTTTGTTATGTCTGGATGTCCCCCCAAAGCCTCATGCAATCAAGAAGGGGTGCTTTTCGGAGGCAGCTGAATCTAGAGTTTGTGATTGATTCATTGTCTAGTGCTGGGATTATGCGTGTGAGTGCTACACCCACCCTGGAGGGGTGTAGCCTGCATACAATATAAGGGACAGAAAGAGTCTTCTCTTCTCACTCCGTTTTTGCTCTTGCTGCTTTTGCTGTTTTCCACCACCATGAACTGTTGCCCTCTGCCATGTGCCACTGCCTTGGAACCAGACGAGTATGGATTGAAACCTCCACAAACTGTAAGCTAAATAAACCTTTCCTTCCTTAATTTTGGGCGTCGGGTATTTTGTCTCAGCAACAAGAGAAAAGTAACCAAGACACCAACATCCTTGACACGTACCAAAGGAACTGAAGTCAATCATAGGGACACCTGCATACCCATGTTTATCATGGCACAATCACAATAACCAAGATATGGAGCCAGCCTAGGTGCCCAGCAATAGATGAATGGATAAAGAAAACACGGTATATGGGAATTTTTGTCATTTGCAAGAAAATAAATAGAAAAAAAATAAAAAAGAAGAAAAGAAATAGAACTGGAGATCAACATGTTGAGCAACATAACAGAAATAACAAACATCACATGTTCTCCCTTACTATGCAAAATCTAAAGAAGATGACAAAAGTAGAAGGGAGACTATTAGACAAAAAGAAAGGAATGGGGGGCGGGTAAAGGGAGAGCAATGAGGGATGGACGAGATCAAAATATATTACGTACATTGAAACCCAACATTTTGTAAAATTAATGACACTAATAATAAAAGGAAAAAACAAAATATTTAAGGGAATTCACTGGTCTGTATTTACAATGGAACTTACTATTAATGGAATCTAGATTGTTCAGCTTGAGTTCATCAAATTTTAATTTTAGAAAGTGAAGATGATTGTCTTACTATATCATAAATAACAAAACCTATACCTTGATGAAGAACAAAATGATTCTCAATTATTATTAGATTCATCACTGAATAACAGAATTTGTGATTTGAACTTAAAAGGCAAACACTAGATTTTAACATTGATTATGTGTGTATGGGGTTACTGGGGACAGAACCCAGGGTCCGTGTATGCTAAGCACCTACTTTCCCACTGAGCTATATTTTTAGCTCTAACACCAGTTATATTAATAGACTAATATCTGCTTGCAATTCTAGTAACTACAGACCTGGCGGCTTTTTATCTGTGTCCTCCAATATCAGAACGCACAAACGCGCAGCATCCACCTCCTGCAGCAGTCACTCGCCAACTGGCCCCATTGCTTCGGCCTGAGAAGGCGATGGAGGCCTCTCAGCCCAAAAACAGCGAGCTGTGCACAGCAGGGCTCCACAGATTATTATTCCTCCTCCTCCTCCACCTCTTCCTACTAAATCTCTTCACTCTTTCCCTCCCGTTCTGAGCTCTGCTCCATTTCACGAATGCTGAGCTCTCTCACTGCCCCCATTCTGGTCAAGGAGGCAGGGGCTGGTGACCGGCTCATGCGCCTGTCCTGCCTTGCACCCTGTGCATCTACCCAGGTGACCAGACATAACTGCTCATGCCCGTCCTACCAGGAAAGCACCAGCAGCCTCAGGCTACGCTGGAAATGGAATCAGATGTTGAACAGCTGGTCCAGCTAGTAAGTGACAAAGCAAAGAGATGGCTCACAGAGAAGGGCCAGGCAGCAGGGATGCACCGTCAACTTCCTAATCTGACCACTCCTAGATGCCCTCCCAGACTCCTTGGACCCCACCAGCTGCCAGGACCCTGCCTCTGTCCTTCCCACTAACAGCCCTCTATGGAGAGGACACCAACAGAGCTGCACTTCTGGCGTGACTTAAAGGCTGCCCACTTTAAACTTGGGCAAAGGATTTGAACAGACCTTTCTGCATAGAATATACACAAACGGCCAAGACATACAGTAAAACATGACCCCTAAAGCACAGCCCTTGCCCTTTGGGAGTGCCTGTCCCTTCAGGACACGCCGCAAAGCCCTGTAGGAATGAAGCAGTTGTGGTAAATGGTGATGCTTGTGCCACCAGCCCACTCTTCCTCTCCTACTGTCCCAGCCAATGGAGCAGGTAGAAGAAGCAAAGGGAAAAATGAGTCACAGGTTTCCCTTCCTGTCACAGCATCAAATTCTCCATCTGTACCTCAGATAAGTCACAGAAAATCCCCAGCAACGGCCCACAGGGTGTCATAGCAACATGCCCACGTCTCAAGGCATCACCTTCCAACTCTGCAGAGAAAACACAGGCCTCCTTCAAAGTCAACACACCTGCCAGGTATGGTGGCACAGGCCTGTAATCTCAGCTCTTGGGAGGCTGAGGCAGGAGGATCACCACAAGTTCAAGGTCAGCCTGGGCTACATAGCGAATTCAAGGCTAGCCTGGACTACATAGCAAGACCCTGTCTCAAAAAAAAAAAAGCAAAGTCAGCACACAACACAAGCGATGAACAAGTTGAAAAATGAAATTAGAGGGGCCAGTGAGATGGCTCAGCAGCATAAGCGCCTGCCTGGCAAGTGCGAGTTCCTGAGTTCGACTCCCGGAATCCACATACGAAAAAAGGGCCGGTGATATCACTCAGCGGCACAGGCGCCTGCTGGTGCATGAGGTCCTGACTTCGACCCCCGGTACCTACAAAAAAAAAATAAGAAAAATTAAATTAGAAAAAATATTTTTTTTTTTATTTTAAAGAGAAGAAAAAACAAAACAAATCAAAAGAAGAACAAATTTTCAAACAAACATAATAGGAGGGTAACAATGGTTAATACATTACGTATTACTATCTTTAAGTTAGTTATTCAGGACACCAGACATTAGCATTCAATTGTCCAACCATTATTGGCACAAACCTTACTCTTCAATGAACTAAGTAAAAATGGTAGTGTATCTATCTTAACCATCTTATATATATATATATATATATACAATTTTTTTCCCTTTCCCTTCTTTCTTTTCCCTATTCCAGTCTCTCTTTCCTTTTGACCAGTTTCTTTTTGATTCACCATGTCTATTGTACATTTTGGATCTTATTTACTCTTTCAGTTTCTCATACTAGAGAGATAATACGATGCTTACACATGTGCTTCTGGTTTATTTCACTTATGAGTATTTTCTCGAGTTGCATCCATTTACCTATAAAAGTCTCCAGTTTATCCTTCTTTATGGATGAATAGTACTCCATTGTATAAAAATACCACATCTTTCTTATCCATTCCTCAGTTGATGGGCATTTGGGTTGTTTCCAAGATCTGGCTATTACAAATTGTGCTGCTATAAACATGGGTGCACATATATCGCTGTGGTACGATGTTTTTAATTCTTCTGGGAAGATGCCCAGAAGGGGAATAGCTGGGTCAAATGGGACCTCCAACCCTAGTTTTCTGAGGAATCTCCACACTGACTTCCACAGTGGCTGTACCAGTCGACACTCCCACCAACAGTGAAGAAGGGTTCCTTTTTCCCCACAGCCCCTCCAGCATTTGTTATTAGTTGATTTCTTAATAGTAGCCATTCTTTCTGGGGTGAGATGGTATCTCAGTGTTGTTTTAATTTGCATCTCTCGAATGACTAGTGATGTTGCACATTTTTTTGTATATTTATTTGCCATTAGTATTTCTTCATCTGAGAAATGTGTATTCATCTCAGATGCCCATTTTTGGAGTGGGTCTTTAAATTTGGGAGGTCTGATTTTTTTGAGTTCTTTATATGTTCTCGATAGTAATCCTTTGTCTGAGGAACAGCTGGCAAACATTTTTTCCCACATTGTGGGTTGTCTCTTCACTCTGTTGGTGGTTTCTCTTGCTGTGCAAAAGCTTTTTAATAAGATGAGATCCCAGTTATTGATTCTTTGGGATAGTTCCCGTGCGGTTGAGTTTTTATTCATAAAGTCTTTGCCTACACCAATGTCTCCAAGGGTTTTACCTATCCTACCTTCCAGCAGATTTAATGTTTCTGTTTTAATATTTAGATCTCTGATCCATTTTGAATTTAGTTTAGTGCATGGTGAAAGATATGGATCTAGTTTTAATCTTCGGCATGTGTAGAGCCAGTTTTTCCAGCACCATTTATTAAAGAGGCTATCTTTCTTCCAGCGAATGTGTTTGGCACCTTTGTCAAAGATAAGGTGGCTTAGTATGTCTGGGGTTGTTTCAGCATCTTCTAATCTGTTCCATTGATCTTCAGGTCTGTTTTTTTGCCAGTACCACACTGTTTTTATCACAGTAGCTTTATAGTATAATTTCAAGTCGGGGATAGTGATGCCCCCTGCCTTGCCTTTGTTGCCCAGAATTGCCTTTGCTATTCTAGGTCTCTTCTGATTCCAAATGAATTTTAGGATTGTTTTCTCTAATTCTGTGAGATATGCTGTTGGAATTTTGATTGGAATTGCATTAAATCTGTATAACAATTTTGGAAGTATGGCCATTTTCACTATATTGGTTCTTCCTATCCAGGAGCAAGGGATATCTTTCCATTTTCTGATATCCTCTTCAATCTCCTTTTTCAGAGTACTGTAGTTTTCAGTATAGAGGTCTTTTACATCCTTCGTGAGGTTGATTCCTAGGTATTTCATTTTTTTGGATGTTATTGTGAAAGGTATTGTTTCCCTAATTTCTCTTTCAGTAAGTTTGTTATTTGTGTACAGGAAGGCTATTGACTTTTGAGTATTGACTTTGTATCCAGCTACACTACTGAATTTGCTTATTAAATCTAGCAGTTTTTTAGTGGAGTTTTTGGGGTCTTCTGTGTAGAGTATCATGTCATCTGCAAATAATGATAATTTAACTTCTTCCTTTCCAATCATTATTCCTTTTATTTCTTTCTCTTGTCTAATCGCTCTGGCTAAAGTTTCCAGAACTATGTTGAATAAGAGTGGGGACAGTGGACATCCTTGTCTTGTTCCTGATTTTAGAGGGAAGGCTTTCAGTTTTTGGCCATTTAGTATAATATTGGCTGTTGGTTTGTCATAGATAGCTTTTACCAGATTGAGATAAAGACCCTCTATTCCAATTTTCTGTAGGGTTTTTATCATGAAAAGGTGCTGGACTTTGTCAAAAGCTTTTTCTGCATCTATTGAGATGATCATGTGATTTTTGTCTTTGGTTCTGTTAATATGCTGTATTACATTTATTGATTTACGTATGTTGAACCATCCCTGCATCCCTGGGATGAATCCAACTTGGTCATGGTGTATAATCTTCTTGATGATTTGTTGGATTCTGTTTGCCAGTATCTTATTAAGGATTTTTGCATCTATGTTCATTAGGGAGATTGGCCTGTAGTTCTCTTTCTTAGTTGGGTCCTTCTCTGGTTTTGGTATCAGGGTAATGCTTGCTTCCAGGAATGAATTTGGGAGTATTGCTTCCCTTTCAATTTCATTGAAAAGTTTGAGAAGTAGGGGCGTTAGGTCTTCTCTAAATTTCTTGTAGAATTCGGCAGTGAATCCATCAGGGCCTGGGCTTTTCTTTGTTGGGAGGTTTTTAATTACATCTTCAATTTCATTGGCTGATATTGGTTTATTTAGGATTTTTAAATCTTCTTGATTCAGCTTTGGTAATTCATACGAATCTAGGAATCTGTCCATTTCTTCTGCATAGAAAAAATATTTTTAAAATGAGATTAGAGGGGGCCGGTGAGATGGCTCAGCGGCTTAAGCGCCTGCGCGGCAAGCGCGAGGGCCCGAGTTCGACTCCCGGAACCCCACATACGAAAAAGGGGCCGGTGATATCGCTCAGCGGCACGGGCGCGCAGGCACCCGAGGTCCTGAGGTCGACCCCCCGGTACCCACAAAAAAAAAAAAAAAAAAAAAATGAGATTAGAGGAAAGCATTCCATTTACAACAGTATGAAAGAGAAAAAACTTAGAAATGAATTTAACAAAGAAATTGTAAGACTTACACACTGAAAATTATAAAATATTGTTGAAAGACATTAAAGAAGTCCTAAATAAATGAAAGACAGCTGTGTTCATGGCTTTGTTTAGGTGGCAATACTCCCCAACTCCATCTACAGATCCAGTGTAATCCCTATCAAAATTCCAGCTGCCTTTTTTTTTTTTTTCAGAAATGGATAAGCTGGACCTAAAATTCATATGGAAATTCAAGGGGCACAGAATAGTCAAATTAATTTCAAAAAAGAACAAAGATGGATGATTTACTCTTCCCAACTTCAAAACTTACTTTAGGGCCGGTGAGATGGCTCAGCGGCGTAAGCGCCTGCCCAGCAAGCGCAAGAGCCCAAGTTTGACTCCCAGAACCCACATACGAGAAAAGGGGCCGGTGATATCGCTCAGTGGCACGGGTGCCTGTTGGCGTGCGAGGTCCTGAGGTCGACCCCCCAGTACCCACACACAAAAAAAAAAACCTTACTTTAAAGCTACAGTAATTAAAACTGTGGTACCCGGACGCATGTGTAAACATCATATTGTCTCCCTAGTGTGAGAAACTGAAAGAGTAAATAAGATCCAAAATATAAAATAGATATGGTAAAACAGGAAGAAATTGGTCAAAAGGAAAGAGAAACTGGGATGGGGGAATGAGGAAAAGGAAGGGAAAAGAAAAATATTATATATATATATATATATATATATATATATATATATATGATAGTTAAGATAGATACACTACTAATTTTGCTTAGTTCGTTAAAAAGAAAGGTTTGTGCTAATATTGTTTGGACAACTGAATGCTGATGTCTTGTACCCTGAGTAACTAACTTAAAGATAACAATATGTGGGCCGGTGAGACGGCTCAGCGGCTTAAGCGCCTGCCTTGCAAGCGCGAAGGCCCGAGTTCGACTCCCAGAACCCACATACGAAAAAGGGGCCGGTGATATCGCTCAGCGGCACGGGTGCCTGTTGGCGCGTGAGGTCCTGAGGTCGTCCCCCCGGTACCCACAAAAAAAAAAAAAAAGATAACAATATGTAATGTATTAACCATTGTTACCCTCCTATTATGTTGTTTTGAAATTTTGTTCTATTTTTTTTCTCTTTAAAATAAAAACAAAAAATAAAAAAATAAAACTGTGGTACCAGCACAAAGATGGAAACAGATCAGTGGAATAGAATTGAGATTCCTAGCTGAGCATGGTGGCACATGCATGTAATCCCATGGAGGCTGAGGTAGGAGGGTCACCGCAAGCTCCAGGCCAGCCTGGGCTACGTAGGGAGACCCTGTCTCAAAAAACCAAAATAGAAAAAAAAAAAAAAAAAAAAGAGAATTGAGAGTCCAGAATCAGTGCATAAACCACTGGTTTTGATAAAGGTGTCAAGAGCATTCAATGTGAAAAGAGTAGTCTGTTCAACAAGAGCTGCTGAGACAACTGCATGTCTATAGAAAGAAGAATGAAGGTTGATCTCATCATAAAACCATATGAAGAACTAACTGTGAGCTTGAGTCCAGCCTGGACTACTTAGTGAGACCCTGTCTCAAAAAAAAAAAAAAAAAAAAAGACCCCACAGAACAGAAGCCAAGTGTGGTGGTGCATGCCTGTAACCCCAGCACTCTGGGGGCTGAGGCAGAAGGATTGAGCCCAACTTGGGCAGCTCAGTGATTGAACAAGATCTATCTCAAAATAAAAAATAAGGGGCCGCTGAGATGGCTCAGCGGTGTATGCGCCTGCCTGGCAAGCGCGAGGGCCCGAGTTCAACTCCCGGATCCCACATACGAAAAAAAGGGCCGGTGATATCACTCAGCGGCACGGGCGCCTGCTGGCGCATGAGGTCCTGAGGTCGACCCCCAGTACCCACAAAAAATAAAAAAATAAAAAATAAAAAATAAAAAGGGCTGAGGATGTAGCTCAATATGAAAGGCCTAGCATCAATACCCAGTACCACACACACACACACACACAAAATCTGGAAATTGCATATCCAATAAGGGTCTAGTAATAAGAATACATTTAAAATCTCTTGCAATTCAATAATTAAAAAGACAAATAACTCACTTTAAACAGGGCAAAGGACTTAAATAGACATTTCTCCAGAGAATACATACACAAATAGCCAAGAAATACAAAGATGAACAATATTATTAGTCTTCAGGAAATATCAATCAAAACCACAACGACATAATGACATACCACTTCACATCAACTAGGTGTGACTTACAAAAGTCCCAGTTAAAAGTAGCTAAGAGATTTTTTAAAACAAATTAATGTGTGTTGGCAATCATGTAGAAAAAATGGAACCTGTGTGGACTGCTGGTGGAGATGTAAAATGTGTAGCTGCTGTGGGAAACAGCTTGTCAGCACCTCAGACAGCTAAACACAGAGCTGCCATCTGACTCAGCAATTCCACCAGTAGGTATTGCCAACACATTCAAAATATATGTTCAAGAGCCAGGTGTGGTGGCGCACACCTGTAATCCCAGCACTCGGGAGGCTAAGGTAAGAGGATCACCACTATTTCAAAACCAGCGTGGGCTGTATATTGAGTTCAAGGCCAGTCTGAACTACATAGTGAGACCCTGTCTCAAAAAAAAAAAAAAAAAAAAAAAAAAAAAAAATATATATATATATATATATATATATTTATATTCACACAAAAACTTGTACATGAATGCTAATGACAGTATTTTTCCAAATAGCCCAAAACTAGAAACAACCAAAATGTCTATCAACTGACGAATGGATAAAAAATGAAATATGTATTCATATAGTGGTATATTTTTCAGCACAAAAAGGAATGAGGTTCTCACAGAGGCTACAGGATGGATGAACTCTGAAGATACTATGTCAAATGAAGGAAGCCAGACACAAATGGTTGCATAGTGTATGATTCCATTTATATGAAATGTTGCAGATAGGCAAACCCATAGAAAGTAGAATAGTGCCCGGGAGGGGCTGAGGATGGGGAGAGTTGGGAGGGACTACTAATGAGTATGAGGTTTCTTTCAAGGGAGATGGAAATGTTCTGGGTTAGAAAGTGGCGATATTTGTATAATTTTCTGAATTTACTAAAAGTCACTGATAAATGATTCATTTTATTCCAATAAAAAATGGTCAGCATGGTGGCACACACTGTAATCCCAGTACTCTGTGAAGCTGAGGCAGGAGGATTACAAATATAGTGCCAGCTTGGGCAATTTATTGACTTGGCAAGACCCTGTCTCAAAATAAAATATAAAAAAGGACTGAGGATGTAGCTCAGTATGAAAGCCCTGGGTTCCATCCCCAGTACTGCAAATAAATAAATAAATAAATAAATAAACAAACAAACAAATAAGCAGCATGTACCAAGGAGCCCTCAGCCTGACTGGAGGTCAGTGAAGTCTTAGGGAGGATTTGAGCGCTGAAGGAGGGCTCTCGGGACCACCCAAGACCCAGGTTCTTCCTGAGGACAGAAGGGACTCACCCTGGGGCAGGTGAGACACCGCCCGAGGATATGGGGAGGGAAAGGAGAGACTCCCCAGCCAAGGCAAGCTCTTCTGGGCCCACAGCAGATGGCAAACATCAGCAGTGCCACACAACTGCAGCACCCCAAATGTTGGGTCAAGACTGGATTTGCTGGGGAAGAACCAGGGGTGGGCTTCAGGACACTTACAGTGACACAAAGGTAAAAAAGACATCTGTCACAACTGAACAAACACAAACAGCCAAGGGCCGCAGCCACAGTGGTCTGCTGAAGAATGTGCCCAAAATGACAAGGAGACAGCACTTTCCTTGGTGGGACTGTCCACAGGGTTTGTTCTATGGGAAGCAGGCAGGCAGGAGGCAGCATGTGTCTCTCATCCCTCTGCTGCTGCGTGAACTTGTGGAGCCACAGTGGAGGGCACCTCGCCAGCGTCTGTTACAGAGACAAACGTGTGCACTCCATGACTCAGGGATTCAGTGCCCGGTATCTATTCTAGAGCAGTGGTGGCAAACCTATGGCATGCGTGCCACAGCGAGCACACAGAGCCCTCTCTGTCATCATGTGAGCCAAGTGTATGAGTTGTTTTTTCTGAACTAAAACCTCAGTATTCAGATTTAGCTGCAGTGTTGGCATTTTGCAATAAATAAGTGAGTTTGAGGTTGCAGTTTGGGCACTCGGGTCTCTGAAAGTTTTGCTATCATTGTTCTTATAGGTACAGCCCCACATGCACAGGAAAATACAAGATGCTTTATGCCACACCATTGGTAACAGTGAAATGTTGGGAGCGACTTCAGTATTCACAAACAAGGAAATGGCTAAAAAGCCTCTGTACATCCATTCTCTATTTAACAAAATGACTGGTTTTCTGTGTACAAAATGAAATGATCTCTGAGACATGTAATTGGAGTAAAAAAGTAAAAAGCAAATCCTAGAATGATACATACTATACAACACTCATGAAAAAACAAAACAAGACTAGGAGTGTACTGGGGCCCTAGGAGAATTCTACCTGGCAGACTGCGACACTAGACCTATAAAGACAAGACTGTGCCTTTCTTTATCTGGAAAAAGATGGATTTTACAAACCAGCAAAAGAAGAACATGGAACTGCCAGACTTGGGCTGTTTCATGTCCCAGAAATGAGTTTCAACCAGTGGAGAAAACCAGTGTAGGGTTTCTTTCTTAGGCTTTGTTTCTTGCTCCACGTTAGAATTACTGCAGGCTGTGAGTGGTGGCACAAACGTATAGTCCAAGCTACTGGGGAGGCTGAAGCAGGAGAACAACGTAAGCCTAGGAGTCCAGGACCAACCTGGGCATTAGAGTGAGGCCCACAGCAGAGAGAGAGACAGAGACAGAGAGACAGAGAAGTAGTGCAGCATCATCTAATATTTCCTTTAGAGAACCGAGGTATTCTGATATGCCCCAGATGAGAAGGAAAAGTTAAATGTGAGCTGGGCATGGTGGCGCACACCTGTAATCCTGGCAAGAGGACTCCTGTAGTCTGAGCCCATCCTGGGCTACACAGCGGGTTGGTTAGTTCAAGGCCAGCCTGCCCTACATAGTGAGACTTTGTCTAAAAATAAAATAAAATTTAAAAATTTTTTAAAATTAAATGTTTTTCATGAACTGTGCTATATATTTAAAAAGTAGTATAAAAGAGTAAGAGTTGGGAGTGGGTGCACATGTCTGTGATCTCAACATTCTAGGAAATAAGCCAGGAGGATCACTAGTTCAAATTTAGGCCAGGCATAGTGTCATATGCCTGTAACCCCAGCACTCGGGAGGCTGAGGCAGGAAGATTGCTGCAAGTTCGAGGCCAGCCTGGGCTATATAGTGAGTTCAAGATCAGCCTGAACTACATAGCGAAAACCTGTCTCAAAAAGACAAAAAGACCAAAAAAAAAAAAAAAAAAAAAAAAAAAATTCATGCTCTACCTGGGGAATTTAGCGACCCTGTCTCAAAATAAAGAATTAAAAAGGATGGGGATGTGGCTCCCTGCAAAACCCCTTGGTTCAATCCCTAGTATCAAAAAAAAAAAAAAAAAAAAAAAAAGTATATATATGAAAACCCATGAAAAATCAGAATATTCTTAGACCCTTAGAAGAAGCTCTAAAAAAAGGAGAGAGAGGGGCCAGTGAGATAGCTCAGTGGCATAAGCACCTGCCTGGCAAATGCGAGGTCCTGAGTTCAACTCCCAGAACCCACATAAAGGAAAAAAGGGGCCGGTGATATCGCTCAGCGGCACAAGCGCTTGCTGGCAAGCGCAAGGTTCTGAGTTTGACTCCTGGTACCCACATTAAAAAAATAAATAAATAAATAAATAAATAATTTTTAAAAAGAGAGAGAAAAAAAGTTATTGTAATTCAGCATGGCCAATGTACCTAAAAGTGTACCTTGATTTAGTATAATTGTTTTATATATTTTTGGCCTGTTTGGCTGTTAATGTGTGTTTATGATAATTAACTTAGAAAGACTTATAAAATAAATAAATCTGATGCCGGCAAATAAAAAAAAAAAACGAGGGGGGAGGGGAAGGGGAAAAAAAGAATTGGGATGTGTTATGTACATATACCAATTTCCCACAAGTTATGTACTGCAAACATGTACCAATGGGTTTTTTTTAAGTATGGAAAAAAACTCTTGCCCTGAATGACATTTCCAGTACTTCAATTTATCCTACCATATCTGTTAAATAAAAATAATACAATGACAAAACATCTAAGTAAATAAATAATAAAGAAGCTCTGGATCATGCCTTTCCCTCCTCCGCCAACAGAACCAGCCCTGGGTTGTGTCCACTGTGCCCGCACTTTGCTCTGTGCTTCTACCATCTATGTATGCCCCTCCCTACAACAAATGTTTTGCTTTACCTCTTGTTGGCCTTTTATGTCAATGGAATCTTACTCAATCTTGCATAATCAAATCTTTTTGGTGGCTTGCTTCCTTTCTCTCTGTCTCTCGCTCTTTTGTGGTACTGGGGATTGAACCCAGAACCTTTGCACTGTGTTATGTCCCCAGACTTTTTTTTTTTTTTAATAGTGAGACAGGGTCTCATTAAGTCACTAAGTTGCCCCAGGCTGGGCTTAGATTTACAATCCTACTGCTTCAGCCTCTCAGAGTGCTGGGATTACAGGGATGCACCACCATTCCCAGCTTAAAATTATGGTTTTTCATTTATTTATTTATTTGTTTGTTTTTGTTGTAGTTAGACTACACATAAAATTTACCATATTAACCATTTCTAAGTGTATGATTCAGTGGCATTAAAAATATTCATATTGTTGCACAAAATTATGTTTTTGAGACTCAGCCAAAGTAGTCTGTAGATGTCACATTTTCATTTTCCTAAAGCATTCTACCATGTAAAGATTCCACTGGGTGAATATACAATTTGTTAGTCCATCTACTATTCTGTTACTTCTATTTTGCTAATATGAACAGTAGTGCTTGCACATTTTTGCACCTGTCTCCCAGGGCACTTGCACAAGGATTCTTAGTGTATATATCTGTGGTAAAAGGATGGGTTTTGCTGTAAGGTTAGTTTTCTATAAGAATACGATATGATTTTTTTTTTTTTTTTTTGAGACAGGGTCTCACTATGTAGTGCAGATTGGCCTTGAACTCACTTATGTAGCCCAGGCTGGCCTGAAACTCACAGCGATCCTCCTGCCTCAGCCTCCCAAGTGCTGGGATTACAGGTATGTGCCACCACACCCAGCATGAATATATTTCTTGCATAATTAAAAATTTTTTTTTATGTGGGTACCGGGAGTGGACCTCAGGACCTTGCGCTTGCCAGGCGATATCACCGGCCCTTTTTTTCCTTTATGTGGGTACTGGGAGTCAAACTCAGGACCTCGCACTTGCCAGGCAGGCACTTGTGCCACTGAGCCATCTCACCGGCCCGCATAATTAAATTTTAATTTATCAAAAAAAAAGAAACAGATATTGAGGTGATCTCCTAGAGGGAAAGGGCAGGGAAACTGTCTGAGACAGGAAGCAGAAAGGGACAGGAAGAGCAGCTGACCTGGGTCTGCAGGCTGAGCTCAGAAGTTTCCCCAAGAATGAAATCAGCTCAGCACAGGTACTGAGCATCTGAGCAGAATTGGCTCTGTACGCACTCATTGCCAATATGCAGGGACCCCAGAGACCTGAGCTCTCTTGGTTCCAGGGAGCAAATCATTGAACCTCCTCAGTGAGGGGTTCTGAAACCTGTGAAATGGTGATGGGAGTGGTCTCAGGGGTCAGAACCCTTCCTTCCAGCTCTGCTAGTTTGGGATGTTGAACTGGTTGGAATAGGAAGACAGAAGCCAACTGTAAGTAGATCTGTCTAGAAGCCAGAAGGAGAGGAAAGACTAGGTAGGAAAGACTGCCTCTCCGGGGTCCAAAAAATGATTAAAGGCAACAAGTGGGTCTCTTCTAGCAAGCCAGTGGTAAACATTTAATAGCTAGCCTCCTGGGGTGGTAAATCCTTAATCTATACCATTTGGTAGTTATAAACAGTCCTACATGGCCTATATGCCAATTTCAAGCTAGCAATGTATAAGTGGCTCACAAAGTTCCTGAAAATGAACAATCTGGCTTTGGCAGTACCAGTTGGCTCTAGTGCACCCCTGAGAAGTGAAGTGACCCTACAAGATGAGGTTCAGATGACACCCACAGGTTGGGGGCAAATGGAGCAATCAGTTACCCACGGGACTTGGATGATTTAGACTCAGGAGTGTTAGACAGGATTAGGGCAGGTGCTGGGCTGGCCTATGTACAGGCTATACTCACCTGGTAGGCAGGAGGGATCATTCAGGAAAAGCAGGTGGGAAAAACCAGGAGCCCACTGTCAGGGGAAATACTGCCCCAGCTCTCTGCGAAATCATTTTTCTGCAGTATGAATGATCCGTAGGGCCACACACTGCATATGCATGGCTTGCTCACTCACATATGCAGTGCGTTTATAGTTTAGTAAACTGTTCTGTCTCTTTCATGCTCTGTTGGTTCAGCTCACAGCCTGTCTGTTCTTTCAATTCCATCTCTCGCCATTCGAGCCTCAACCACCAGGCAAGGGAGAGACAGAATGAACATATACTGAGTTCCCAAAGAAGGAAGGCATTTCCTTCATACACACTGTCACCCCTGCTTGTCCAGCATGCAGCATGGTATGTGACCCTAGCTGTCGACCTGCTCGGAGAGCCCAAGGGAGATTTTCATGGGTGAGGTCCCAAGGTGAAAGAACATATATATGTAAGACATCAGCAACAACAGCAAGCAGCATGGAGCAGAGCAGAGAGCCATAAAAAGAGCCAGACAGCCACCTGTGTCTTTATTGTATAATTCTTATACAGGTTGTTATCTCATGTTTACATTCTTACATAGTACTGTAACCAGCGCATGTGTCTTCACCTGTGCTAAGTCATGGTTATATAACTGTATCCCACTGTGCATGTGTGCTAGACAAGCAGGGGCATGTCCTCAGGTGTCCTTAAATGCCCCTGAGATTTGAAGCAGTATGAGTGGCTCCCCACACTAACCCAAGGAGATGAGACCTGATTTGGAGAGGTCCTGAGCCATGCCAGAGGTGATCCAGGTAATAACTGGCAGAGATGCATTTGGACCACCAGTCAGACTGGTTCTGAAAGTCAGGCGCTCTCCACAGAGCCCACAAGCCTCCTGACTCAGGGGGTAGGGTGCCCCTAGCCCACTTCCTGGTCAAGGCTGCCCCCCTCCTTTTTTTTGCATTTTCTTTTTATTGGTATAATTTAGATATACATAATGATCACACTCATCATAGGGAGTTCGTACCTGTACATGATATATCTTGCTTCTTTTTTTCCTCATTCTCCTCCCCTCCCTCCAACCCCTCTTCCCCTCCTTATCTACAAAAGATTTGTTTCCACTTTTTCCTTCTTTTCTTTTTTTTTCCTTGTCGCTTCTTTCCCTTTCCCCTCCCCCCTCCATTGTTCCCCTTCTCATTTGAACATTTTCTTCCCATTTCCCAACATATATTATGCATTTTGGTCCTTATCTACACTTTCAGTTTTTCACACCAGAGAAACAATGTGGTATTTAAACATGTGTGTCCAATTCATTTCACTTAAGAGTATGGTCACGAGGTGCATCCATTTAGCTAGAAATATCTCAAGCTTATCCTTCTTTAAGGCAGAGTATTACTCCATTGTATTTTAAAAAAACACATCTTCTTTATCCATTTAACGGTTGATGGGCATTTGGGATGTTTCCAAGATTTAGCTACTATAAACTGTAAGGCCTTTAGAGCCACATCTTTCCCGCATTTTTCTGTCCCTTGCCTGGTAACCTCTAGAATTTCCTTTTAGTGGTCTTACCTTTTTCTGACTACATAGACCTAAAACCTCAAAAGTCAGCACTCAAACCCTATCTGATGTCTGAAATTACCTTTACTTCAGACTAGAACTAATTTCCTAAACCACTTATCAAATAAATTCCTAAGAGTCAATAAGCCCCAAGGAAGAAAGTACTCAGAAAGAGAGACTGTAAGGGAACCCTGGAAGATGCAACTTCCATCTTCCATGACAAAGCCCTTGCAATGCTCTATATAAAGAGCTCAGCTCAGGGGCACTGGGAATCTCTGCCATGAGTACAGGGACTGTCAGCTCCTAGGCTAAATCAGATCTTTAAAAGTCAGGATTTTTGCCAGGTATGGTGGTGCACACCTGTAAACCCATCACTTGGGAGGCTGAGGCAGGAGGATTACCATGAGTTCAAGGCCAGCCTGGGCTACATAGTGAGTTCAAGGCCAGCTTGTCTCAAAAAAAAATTTAATATTGTTAAGGTATCAATGCTACCCCCAAATTATTTATAGATTCAATGCAATCCCCGACAAAATCTCAATGACATTTTCACAGAAATAGAAAAATAACACCCCAAATTTACATGGAATCTCAAGGGACCCCAAAAAGCCAAAACAATCTTGAAAAGATAATGCTGCAAGATACTATATATACTTCCTAATTTTAAAATTTACTACCCAGCTATAGAAATCAAAACTGTGTGGTACTGGCAAGAAGACAGATATATAGGCCAGTAGAATACAGCACCCAGAAATAATTCTCACATATAACATGATCAGATAGTTTTGAGCTAGGTGTACTGTTACACACCTATAATCCCAGCTACTCAGTAGACTGAGACAGGAGGACCACATGTTCCAAACCAGCTTGGGAGACTCAGCAAGACCCTACCTATAAAAGACCTAAACTATAAAACTCTTAGAAGAATATGCAGGGCAATAACTTCATGACCCTGGATTCAGCAATTATTGGATATGACACCAATGGCCTAGGCAAAATTTTTAAAAAAAAGAATAAATAGACAAACTGGACTTCATACAAATTTTTAAATTTTGTACATTAAAAAAATATAAAAAGAGTAAAAAGGGCAATTCATGAAATGGGAGAAAATATTTGCAAATCACATGTCCAATAAGGAATTAATATCCACAATACATAGAGAACTCCTAAACTCAATAATGTAAAACAGGCTGATTCAAAACATGAGCAAAAGACTTAAGACATTTCTCCAAGGAAAACACAAATGGCTTTTATTAGTACATGAAAAGATGCTCAAATGGCCACTAATCATTAGGTAAGTAAAAATCAAAACTACAGTAAGAAACTACCTCACACACCCACCACTTCACATCACACTAGGATGGTTATTACCAAAAATAACAAGTTTTAGTAAGTGAAACTTATGCACTGTTGGTGGGAATGTGAAATGGTGTAGTCAATGTAAAAAACAGTGTGGTGGTTCCTCAAAAAATTAAAAGTAGCAGGAAGCTGAGGCAGGAGGATCACCGCAAGTTCAAGGCCAGCCTGAGCTACACCGGGATTTCAAGGCCATCCTGAACTACATAGCAAGACCCTGTCTCAAAAAAAAATTAAAAATAGAACTATGATATGATACAGCAATAACTGAAACATGGAAGGAACCCAACTATCCACCTACAGATGAATGGATAAGCAAACTATGATTATACATACAATGGGATATTACTTAGCCTTCAAAGGAATGACATACACAACATGGACGAACCTTGAAGACATGTGCAGTGAGGTCCGCCTGTCACAAAAAGACAAATACCATAGAATTCCATTCATATGAGATACTTAGAGCAGTGATGCTCTGGCAAACAGAAACACCAAAATGACACCCAGGATTTGGAGGCAGATTTATTTACATCGACAGGCACTGACAAGAAATTAATGCTTATAAAAATGTCAGGCCCTCAGGCCAGTGAGATAGCTCAGCGGTACAAGCGCCTGCCTGGCAAGCGCAAGGTCCTGAGTTCAACTCCCGGTACCCACATAAAGGAAAAAAAGGGCCAGAGATATTGCTCAGCAGCAGAGGCACTTGCTGGCAAGCATGATTCCCGGTACCCACATTAAAAAAAAAAAAAATGTCAGGCCCTGATCCTTGGTAGTTTGGAGCTTATATGGCATAAGCAAGCAAGAAGTATAATATCCATCACAGGGACCAGCTATGCATCACAGTGACCAGCCATTTCTAAGAAACAGAAGTAACAGGAACTATAACAGGAACTGTTACCTACACAACTAACAGAAATTGAAGTATACTGGCTGGGAGGCATTTTCTGCTACATTTCCCCCCTCTTTTTAGGGTCTGTCCCTAAGTTGCTTTTAGGAGGAAACATGATGTAGCACTACTCTGACAAGGTAGTCAGTTTGACCCTGGAGCATGTCAAATGCACCTTGGATGCTCGTCAAATCTCGATCAATTGTACAATAAGGGGAAGGGCCTTACTGGTTGTTTTCTATTTTCTCAGGGCAATCATCCACAGAGCTAAGGCAAAAACCACAGCTAGCAAGAGGATGGGGAGCAAACAATACAATATCAAATCCTGAAAAGGCACAAAAATCAAGGGGAGTAATGCATTGAGGTATGGAGCAATCCTGTGAACAGTGTCCTCAAGCTTCAGCCATGCGTGGACTGGTCAGTGTCCGGAGTGACCAGAGCAGGGCTTTGAGTGTGTATTCTCTTCAGAGTGAGATTTAGAGAAGCTTGGGTTCCTTCCAGGTAAATTCTCCAGCAATCGTCTGGATGGGCTCTTTTAACTCTGGAATGGTGGATCTGAGGCTGGATTTCTGAAACTTTAAGAGCTCTAGAGGTAGTTAATATGCACCTGGGTTATATGTGTGTGCAGGGGTGTCTACAGGTATAGCTGATCTTTCAGCTTTTTTTTTTTTTTTTTTTTTTTTTTTTTTTGGTTCCAGGAATGGAACTCACAACCTCATGCTTGCCAGGCAGGCATTGTGCTGCTGAGCTATATCCCAGCCCCTCAGCTAAATTTTTATGGAGCTCATTACAAGCAGTTTCTGTAGGGTTATGTTTTATTTTCTCAACTTTTTTAGAGCTTTGTGGCCTACATGCTGTATGTAGTTTTGAGTTATCTCTGCTACAAATGCAGGCCCATTATTGCTGCCAATAATCAAGGGTAGGACATATTGAGGGATGATTTCTCACAGCAGGACCCTACAAACTGTTGTCTTTTCAGTGTGGGTAGGGGATGTCTTGGGCCAGCCTGAGTAGTGCATATAAGCACCAATAGATATGTAGCTCTTATAAGGCTTTACTTCAGTGTTTTTATTTTTATTTTTTTTGTGGGTACTGGGGGTTGACCTCAGGACCTCGCGCGCCAGCAGGTGCCCATGCCACTGAGTGATATCACCGGCCCTTGTTTCATATGTGGGTACCGGGAGTCGAACTCGGGCCCTCGCGCTTGCCAGCTAGGCACCTACGCCGCTGAGCCATCTCACCGGCCCCAACTTCAATGTTTTAAAAGGGTGATATTTCAGTCAATCAGATCCCCAGAGGGGGCTTAGGACTCTGGACTGGTTGTTTTGAATGCAGGTTTGACATCGTTGGCATACAGTGCAGCAGATGCTGCATAAGCCAGTACAGCATGTGGCATTAGGTAGTTAGGTCTCAGCCTAAGGTGAGCTTGTCAGTTTTCTTGATCAGAAGGACAGTGGCTATTAGAGTGCAAAGGCAAAGGGGGAGGCAGCCCTTAGCAACTAGATCCAAGTGTTTGTACAGGTAGGCCACTGGGCACTCCCAGGGGCTGACAGTCTGAGTAAGCATCTTTGAAGCCACATGTCATCATTTATCAACAAACAAGTTGAATTCCAGTTATATCTGGAATTCCCAAGGTTGGGGCTGTAGAGAGGGGCTTTTATTTTTTGTTTGCAGGTTTGTGTTTTTCTCAAAATATCTTGTAGCCAGTTTCTGCCAGATATTGCGGCAGAGCTTTTGTGTCTTTCCAGCAGGCAGCTTGGGTGTCATTAATCAGAAGTGCAGTGATATTTTGTGTTGGGATACTAGTGAGGTCAGCTGTGAGGGCTTCTCCAAAGAGGGTAAACAAGTTTTTGAACCTCTTGGAAGTTGAGTCCAGGTCAGTTGACTTTTGAGTCCAGAACTAGGGTCTTTGTAAAGAGGGGCTGGCTGACAGAAGCCAACTGAAGGCAGAAGAAGGCATTCTTTAGGTCCAGGCAGGTGTACCAGCAGACTGTGGGTGGCAGAAGACTGAGGCAATGTATATGGAGGGCAATCACAGTGGCACTGACAGCTTGGAGATCCTGAACTGGCTTTATAGGCAGGAGAGGTGTATTTCAGCAGTTTGACAGTCTATAAACATTTTGTGGTTTTGAAGTGTCTGGATGTATGGTTACATTCTTTTCTTGGGGGACTGTGATGGCAAGCAGGAGGAGACAGGGAAACAGGCTGTCTTGGAGTGGCCAAATCTGTTGTCAGAGCCTCCCCCAAAATAGTGGGAGAGTTCCCAAACCCTTGTGGCAATTGAGTCCAAGTGAGCTGGCCTTTCTATCCTGTCTCAGGATCTTCTTATGGAAGTGACCTGCAAGCAGAAGGCGTCTTTTAAATCTAGACATGTAAACCAGGTGGCATCTGGCGGTAACAGTCCAAGAAGAGTGTATGGGTTAGGAACCGCAGAGTGCAAGGTGATGGCTGCATTGTTGATGGCACGGAGATCTCGCACTGGCCAGTAATTCCCACTGGGCATTTTTACTGGGAAAAGAGGAGTGTTTCAAGGTGATTAACAGTCTATCAGGATCCCGAGCTGCTTTAGGCAGCTGATGTGTGGCTCAATGCCTGTTTGTGCTTCCCATGACATAGGATATGGGAGCACAGTTGATGGCCAGGCCAGGAGGCGAGTCTTCGGCCCATACTTCTGGAAGGAGAGTTTTCAGAATTTCAGGATTGTGGTTATTTGTCTCAGGCTGATGCAGGGTTAAACAAGAGGGAGGCTGACTGGCTCGGTGTCTTTAAATTGAAGAGGAGGTCTCTTCCCAGAAGTGGTATGGGGCATTCAGGCATACACAGGAGCTCATGTTTGGTGAGATGTCCTTCCAGGCTGCAAGTTCATGCCTGGCAAAAGGGGCAAGAGGCAAGAGTCCAAGTTGCCCCAGTGATGGTACTGTGGGCTCCCAGTGGTCCAGCTGAAGAAAGGAGCCTGGTCTGACCTAGTCTGAGCCCATCAGACTAATGAAAGGGTTGTCATCTGATCCAGGTTGAAGCTTTTGAGAGTTCTTATCTTTAAATCTGAAGAAATATTTATTTTTTTAGTGCCCATAGCCCTTATAACTCACATATTGGTCTTTGGCCAGAGGGTATGGTCATCTCTCAGACTGGATTTTCTTGCAGATATCAGATGCTTTTTGTGCAATGAAGGCTGCATTTATCATCTGTGGATTTTCAGGGGTCTTGGGATCAAAGGGGTACAGACCCTGTAGGCTTCATAGAGTCTCATAAAAATCTGAAGGGCTTTATCAGGCTTCTGGGTAACAGCAGTAACTTTTGACATATTGTTGGGCTTTTTGCCCCCCTCTTTGATGCCTCTGAGAAGCGCTTGACTGGGTTGCTTTGTTTCTTTTTGCTGGCTGGAAAGCTGGTCCAGTGAGAGCTACAGTGGCACCTGCCAAGGTGGAATTCTCAGGTCTTGTTCAGGCTCAGAAAGCAGCAGTTTGATTTTATTTTAACTCCATAATCATCAGAAAAGCCCTTAAATTTTTTTTTTTTGCCTGCAGTCAAGGACTGTGGGTTTTAACTCATTAGTTCCCACTTTCTGACTTCCTACATGTGTGTTGTGTACCCTTGAATGATGGTACAACAGACAAAGGGTGGGTGGCCCTCAGAATGAGAGAGAGAGAGAGAGAGAACATTCAGATGCCCACCTGGCCGCTTGCCTCTTGGCAACATTGGGACCATCCAGACTAAGGAGAAGCATTGGTAGGTTCTCCATTTTGTCCTTTATTAGACACATCCACAGAACCACAGGTTGGGGCCCAATCAAGCTCCATAGTTTGGAAAGGGAAGTCCAACTTCTCACTGGAACAGTCTATTGCTTTCACCATCCGTTACAAACACACACAATCATTCAACAGGCACTCAGAGGTTAAACATTCCAACCCCCTTCCCATGAGGGCAGCACTGGCTAACAAGAATTGATCAGGCTCTCCTTCTGCTCAAGCTGAGCAGGACTGACAGAGAGACAAACTGGGGTGTCCCTGGGGGTCTTACCAGAATCTGGCAGGTAGGCAGGCAGGCAGACTACATCCTCCTCCCTTTTGGGTCCAATGTGAGCCATTCAAACAGGGAGCTAAAAATCCTCCTCTAGACCTCCAAGGGGACTCGAGAAATCTCAAGGGAGTGCCTTCCCATTGGGACCTGGAGAGGTCCTTGCTCCATCCACGAGGGCCATGACTGGTGACTAAATAGGTCAGTACAGTCAGCTTTCCCGGCCAACACACCGGATGCTCTGGCAAACAGAAATACCAAAATGACACCCAGGATTTGGAGGCAGATTTATTTACATCCATGGGCACTGACAAGGAATTAATCCTTATAAAAATGTCAGGCCCAATCCTTGGTAGTTTGGGCCTTATATGGGATAAGCAAGCAGGAAGTACAGAAGCAGAGTATTTGGCAGTCTTTGGTCCTTACAATATGCATCATAGTGACCAGCTATGCATCACAGTGACCAGCCATTTCTAAGAAACAGAAGTAACAGGAACTGTTACCTAGGCAACTAACAGAAACTGAAGTATACTGACTGGGGGGGCATTTTCTGCTACAAGGAAACTCACAGAGAAAAGTTGAATGGTGGTTGCTAGGGTATGGAGAAAGGGAAAAATGAGAAGTAATTGGGTTTTTGAGTTTTTAAAAATTTTACTGGTACATTTTAGATATACATAATGATCACATTCATCATAGGGAATCTATACCCGTATATGGTACATCTTTATCACAGTAGCTTTGTAGTATAATTTCAAGTCAGGGATTGTGATGCCCCCCCCCTGCCTTGCCTTTGTTGTCAAGAACTGCTTTTGCTATTCTAGGTCTCTTCTGATTCCAAATGAATTTTAGGATTGTTTTCTCTAATTCTGTGAGATATGCTATTGGTATTTTGAGCAGGATTGCATTAAATCTATATAACAATTTTGGAAGTACAACCATTTTCACTGTATTGGTTCTTCCTACCCAAGAACAAGGGATATCTTTCTGATATCCTCTTCAATCTCCTTTTTCAGAATACTGTAGTTTTCAACATAAAGGTCTTCTACTTCCTTTGTTAGATTGATTCCTAGGTATTTCATTTTTTTGGATGCTATTGTGAAAGTGTTGTTTCCCTAATTTCTCTCTCAGTGAGTTTGTTCTTCATGTACAAGAAGGTTATTGATTTTTGAGTGTTGACTTTGTATCTAGCTATATGACTGAATTTGGTTATTAAATCTAGAAGTATTTTGATGGAGTTTTTGGGGTCTTCTATGTAGGGTGTCACATCATCTGCAAATAATGATAATTTAACTTCTTCCTTTCCTATTCTTATTCCTTTTATTTCTGTCTCTTGTCTAATTGCTCTGGCTAATGTTTCCAGAACTATATTGAGTAAGAATGGTGACAGTGAACATCTTGTCTTGTTCCTGATTTTTGAGTGAAAGCTTTCAGTTTTTGTCCATTTAGTAGGATGTTGGCTGTTGGTTTGTCATAGATGGCTTTTATCAGTAATTGTTTAAAGGTGCAGACTTTTGTGGGGTTTAGTTTGGTTTGGTTTGGTTTGGTTTTTGGGGTTTTTTTCTGAGGTGGGGCCTCCTCACCATGTTGCCCAGGCTGGCCTTGAACTCCTGAGCTTAAGCAGTCCGCTCACCTCAGCCTCTAAGCCTAGCTTCAGAGTTTTGATTTTGTAAGACAAAGTTATGGAGATGCATGAGACAATGTTTGCACAACCTCATGGATGTATTTAATACCACTGAAGAGGACAATTAAAAATGGTTACAATGGTAAGTTTCACCCTGTAAAACAGGAAGAAACTGTTCAAAAGGAAAGAGAAACTGGGATGGGGGAATGCAGAAATGAAGGGAAAAGCAAAAAAAAAAAAAAAAAATATATATATATATATATATAAAAGATAATTTAGATATACTATTTCTCTTAGTTTATTGAAAAGAAAGGTTTGTGCTAATATTGTTTGGACAATTGAATGCTGATATTTTGTACTCTGAGTAACTAATTCAAAGATAACAATATGCAACGCATTAACCATTGTTACCCTCCTATTATCTTGTTTTGAAATTTTGTTCTATTTTCTTCTCTTAAAAAAAAATTCACGCTGAATGCACTTTATTTTTGTTCCATTTTGTTTTGAGATAAGGTCTCCCTCTGTAGCCCAGAGTGGCCTCAAACTTGTGATCCTATATTTGTGTGTTTTATCACAAGTTTTCAAAATTGAAGAAAAAGGAAAATTCTGCCATACCTAACAGCGTTCTATTCACAGTTGGTGAGGGGGAAATTCAAGCAAGTCTTGTGTCCCTGCATTCTGGGCTAAAGGAATTGCCAGGAGACACAGGCACAAACAAGACCTCAGCCAACAGAAGACTTAGAACTAGAGGTGGACAGGAGAACACACAGCCCGCTGGAAGCTGTCCCAGTGGACAGCCCCACCTCTTCCCACCCTGCCCAGGACTTGTTCTTAATACAAATCCAGGAGATATCTAGGTCTCAATATTAAGCAGCAGGGTGATCCTAAGTCACGTGTAGGCTGTAGTTACTGGTCCGGTTGAGGGTTTGGTCAGGATCTCTCAAAAGTGATGAAAGTTGAGCCAGGCATGGTCACTTACTCCTGTAATCCCAGCCTTAGGGAGGCTGAGGCAGGAGGATCACTAAGAGTTTGAGGCCAGCCTGGGCTACATAGTAAGTTCAAGACCAGCTTAAACTATATAGTGAGACCCTGTCTCAAACTAAAATAAAATAAAATAAAGTGACAAAAGTCCTCAAAAGAAAAGGGCCCCTGGGGCTCCTGTGGGTATGTCTTTGCAGATGCAAGAAAAGTGCAGTATTTGTGGGGGGAGACCATACACATGGAGAGGCTAGGCCTGTAAGAGAACACAGTGGCAGAGGATTCCAAGGAAGATGTCAGAAGGCTGCTCTCCTCAGGCCTAGGGACAAGAGGGAGGGACTGTCCAGGTTGCCCGCCTGGGGTAGGGCAGAGCTCACTGGAAGTTTGTTCCATTCCCCCAGAGAGGAACCCGTTCCAGAAACCCACCTTTCCTCCTCTGAGCAAGGGCTCTCCAGGAGGCCAACAGCCTGCCAGAAGTGGTAAGCAGCAGAGTACTAGGCTTTGGCCCACAAAGTGGACGCCTGAGGTGAGCGGCAGTTCAGGGTCCAGCCCTCAGCACTCTAAGTCCCCTCTGGCAAGTTTCTCCTCAAATGTCTCTACCTCGTCCTTCCTCTCAGGTCTCATCCCTTCCCTCAGAACCTGCTGCCACCCCACCTCCCCTTCCCTATCTTGGGGGTTAAGACCAACAGAGAAGTTTAGTTTGTTGTTGGGTTTTGTTTTGTTTTGCTTGTTTGCTTTGCGGTACTGGGGTTTAAATCCAGGGCCTCACACATATTAGGCAAGTGCTCTACCACTGAGCTACATCCCCAGCCCTTTTTATTTTTTATTTTGAGACAGAGCCCACTAAACTGCCCAGGCTGGCCTTGAACTTGAGATCCTCCTTCCTCAGTTTCCCAAGTAGCTGAGATTACAGTTGTGCATCACAAGACCTGGCTAACAGTGAAAACGTTTACCAGAACATAGGAATGGGCTGGGTCTGTTAGCGACAGCAAAGACCTCATGTCCCCAAGTTACTGCTCTCGGTGGG
Organism: Erethizon dorsatum; assembly: GCA_028451465.1. NCBI lineage: Eukaryota > Metazoa > Chordata > Mammalia > Rodentia > Erethizontidae > Erethizon > Erethizon dorsatum. Next base: position 30,689,742 of record CM051831.1, read on the forward strand.
GGGAATCTTGCAGAAAGTCCCGCCAGATAGTGAGAAGGATGGTTTTCCACAACTGTCCACATGGCGATCATATGTGGCTTAACGCTTAAGTGGAGCCCCCTGAGGAGCTGTAGAGGGGCTGCGAAAGGCAGGGTGGAAACAATGAAGAGAAAGGAAACTGAAGAGTGAGATAGAACAGATCTAACAGATCTACCAGGTGCGACCACAGGGCTGTGACATTTCATGAGCAGTGTGGAAACAACTGCAAAACCCCGAATGAAAAGTGCCCACGACAAGCAAGCCACCCCCCATCACTGCACAAGGGAGAGGACACACTTCACTCTCCGGTTCCCAGAACGCGGGGGCCAATGTCCCACATCAGACTTCCCAGGAGAACTGGGAAACAGGAGAGGGGTGACCCATATAGAAACCACCCAAGTGCCCAAGTCCAGAGGGAAGACACCTGGGTGCTCCAGGACACAGTGACAACCCAACCAGCGCAGGGAGGGGAGGGTGAAGATGGCCCCAGGTGAGGAGGGTGAGCAATCACGGTGCCTGTATCACAGGCTGGCAGGAAGATCAGAGGTCACACATAATCTTCTGGCCCACAGTGTGACCAGAAGAGACACAGGCCCAAGGCTCTTGGATTTGATTCCAAACAATGCTGCAGCAAGCTCTCTTGGCCATAAGAGCAGACTTCGATTCATGCAAGGCTAGTTATGTCATGATTCATCCCACTTAGCATATCCAATAGCTGCGTCGCGGCAGTGCTCTTTGACCATGAGCACTTCCAGCTCCAGTGGGGATTCTGGCTTCCAAAATTCATCCAACTCCAAGAGTCTCAGAGAAAAGTCTGTGGATCTCAAGGCCAGTTCCCCTTCCTTCTTTAAACTGCTCGTCTCTGAAAGAAGGGATGGAGGTAGGGGAGAGAGGAGATTTACTAGCAGATTAGCTAGTAAACTAATGGACAGGGAGCCATGTGGGCAACTGGGTGTCCAAATCTGCAAATAAGAAAGGTGCGCGACTATGTATGTCCACGCTCTTTTTGTAAAAAATCCTCAAAGAGACAGAGACAGACAGACATACAGACAGAGAATAAGGAGAGGAAATATCTTTGAAGAACAGGGTGTCTCAGTTTGCCCTTTAACGCCCTCCTCCCTGCTACTCGGAAAAGGGGAAGGAGGTGGAGGATGCTGCTGTGAGAAAAAAAAAAGACCCAGCCACAACAGAGCTTCGACTGCCATCCAAGTCCAGCTTGCCACTGAAGCGGGGCAGCTCAGAAACCGTGGCTGCTGCCCAGGAAGGGCAACGAGGCACCGGTGCCCAGCGGTCAGCTACCGGCAGGCAGACGCAGCTCCCTGGGCGGCAGCGATGGCCTGGCCACCTCCTGGCTGGCTCTGCATGCTGGGGACCCTGGTGGGGCTCTCGGCTGCCCCAGCCCCCCAGAGCTGTCCAGAGAGGTACTACCGCTCTCCGGAAAGGCTGTGCTGCCAGATGTGCAGGCCAGGTAAGGTGGGCTGTGCAGGCCAGGCGTGTGGGGACAGGACCTGCGAAGGTGAGAGAGGCATCTCGTGGCAGCCCCACTGCCCCGAGAAGAGGGACAAGCCCTCAGGCCTCACTCTGAGTCCTCTGCTCACAGGGACGTTCCTGGTGAAAGACTGTAACCAGCACTCAACAGCTGCTCAGTGTGACCCGTGTAAACCAGGCCTTTCCTTCTCCCCAGACTATCACAGCCGGCGCCACTGCGAGAGCTGTCGTCACTGTCACTGGGGTGAGACAGGCAGGGGTGTGCGGGTGGTGACCCTGGGAAATCGCACTGGCTGTGGAGAAGCAGGGGCGGGAGGTCAGTACTGGGAAGGTACAGGGTACTGGGTGCCCTGTGTAAGGCAGGTGTCAATGTGGAGTTATCTGTAATTTTAGGGGAAGGGAGAGCAGGGCTTGAGGGGCTGGTGAGAAGGGGCCTAGGGATAAGATCAAAACAACAGAAAGAGCAACATGGCTGGGTGTGGTAGTACAGGCCTATAATCCTAGCTACTCAGAAGGCTGACGCAGGAGGGTCACCTGAGCCCAGGAGCTCAAGGCCAGCCTGAGCAATACAGAGAGACTTTGCCCCCCACAAAAAAAGTATATACAAAGAGGGATGTGACTCTGGGACCCTATATTTTTTACAAGTAACCAACTCCCAACCAATAAAATACTGTGTTCACAGATTGGGCATTTGTAAGCCAGCTATTTAATACTTCCAATACATCTTTCTAAGAAAATAATAATATAAGCCAGGAGGTAATGACCTTTTTTGCATAAAAGTCTTTTTTTCCAGGGGGCAGGAGATGAGTATGTATGTGCCCTGTGTTTTTCTTCTTTTGTAACTTCATCTCTTTTAAAATTGAGAGATACAGTACCTGTAGTTGTGCTTATGAACTCTATTGTTATTTCTCCATCTTAGCTAAAAATTCAGAAACTATGTCAGAGTACACAACAGCAGGCTTTCAAGTGGCCCCTTTGAACTAACAACACTCTCCTTCCCTGACACTACTAAACCACTTAGCCGTACCTCGTGTTTGGTCTCACCAGGTCTTTTACTACTGTATTCTTTCAAAAAGAAAAGTTTTATGATTGCAAATCAAAGAGCTACATCTTGTAGCTCAGTGGTAAAGTGTGTACTTAACATGCACAAGGTCTTGGGCTCCATTCCCAGCACCACACACACACACACACACACACACACACACACAAGAGCAACATCATTAATGTACAAGAAATAGTCCTCAAAAAGCTTTGAACTGTGATTGTTAACAGATGCTTTTCTCTTCCTGACTGCTGCCTCTGCAGGGTTGAGCCTTATAGTCAGAACCTCCCCAGCTCGCTCTGCAGGCCCTGTCAGAGGCCTTTTCCTCCCATACTGAGCCAGTCTTGGCCCCTGCTCTGATCCCAGACCCCCCAGTCCATGCACAGGTCTCCTCTGGGAGACTCAGCCTTCAGATCCCAAAGTACTCAGGCTACAGAAGGATCCTGGGGACCATGGCACAGTGCACCTGGCTCTGTCTCAGTGTTCACATCTTTAAGAGGAGGTAATGCCTGAAATTAGCTCATTTTTGTGCACTGGTAAATGCTAAATGGATACTCACCCCTGCAGGCAAGGACACATCATCCATGGTGAGGAGCCCTGCGCCTTCCTCAGCTCCGCCCTTTCCTTTTTAGCAGACCACCTCATGAGTCCCCCACCCTGCCACTCTTGTGCCCCTTCACTGGCCCCAGCGTCTCTCGCTCTTCCCTAGTGGATCCTTGTCCATACTGGCTCACAGTTCTTGGTCAGCCGCAAAGACACTAAGTTCTAGTAGCAACCCAGAGTCAGAATTCAGAAGAGGCCACGGGGCAGTAAGGATAGGAAAGAACCTGTCTCTTCCACATCCTGACAAAAGGCATAAGGAAAGGAGATATTAGAGCTGAGAGTGCTCTTTGGCGTCCTCCCTTCCTGGGCCCCTCTTCCACCTATCATGGCTCCCAGGACACTAAGGTCCCAATGAGTGCGCAGCCCTGAGGCTCCTACTCAAGCCTGTCCCATATCCAGGAGTTGCTGTCCTCCAAATCACCTTCCTCTCAGCCTCAACCATCTGCCAGCCCAGCCCAGAGCCCCCCATCACCACCAGCACCTGACTCCTACACTGGAGTAAAATTTGTATTTTAAAGGCAAAAGAGCCAGGTGTGGTGGTGCATGCCTGTAATCCCAGCACTCGGGAGGCTGAGGCAGGAGGACTGCTGTGAGTTCAAGGCCAGCCTGAACTGCATAGTGAGACCTTGTCTCAAAAAATAAATAAATAAAAGTCTAATGGCAAAGGATGTGTGTAATCAGTAACTCTCTAGTAAAGTTAAAGACCTATCAGGCATTACAGCAGCACCATTCCTAACTGCTGAAATCCGGAAACTCCACATGGTGATAGGCTCCTGCAGCACCAAGAATGAACACACTGCAATTCCAGTCAGCCCCAAGGATAAATGGAACAAGGGGCTCAGGGAAAGAAGCCAGACAGAAATAGGTCCATACTGCATGATCCCACCTATGGCTTGTACTTAGGATACGTGTACTTCTCTGTACATATTTCCATAGAAAGTTAGTAAAGTATCCATGAGTAATGGAAGAAAATGATGTTAAGTTCTTTCAGCTTTGCAGTTTCCATTTCTGAGCTTAAGAATGTTCTGAAATGACCAACTTTCTTCCTTAGTAACAACCATAATAATAGTGAAGGTCACAGGTGACCACAAGGGGCAGACCCTCGTGGGGGTGGGGTGAGGCAGAGGGAATGGAAAGGGGTCATGTCCCCCAAGGTGGGCCTGAAATGGGGCTGGGGACTGAACACATGGACCTGCAGGGGGCTGAGGCCTGAGTGTCCTCTGCCCCCGACCTTCCTCTTTCTCCAGGTATCTCCACTCGCATCTGCAACATCACCACCAACACCCAGTGTGCCTGCCCCCAGGGCCGGCAGTGCAGGGACATGGAGTGCACCGAGTGTGACCCTCTTCCAGGCCTGACCATTCCTTCCCCTGCCGCCCCAGGCCCACATCCTCTACCCAGCCATTCATCTTATGTCGTCGAGAGTAAGTTCCAGCCCCTGCCCCCAGTGTCCAGTCACTTGGGGTAAGGATGACACCTCAGCCAGTGCTCCCCACTCCCACACCAGCCCCAGAGAGGTTCCTGGCCAGCCTGCTCCTGCCTTCCCATCAGCCAGGACAGTCAGGGCTGTGCAGACTCCAGCTGACTTCAGGCAGCTGCCAGCCCCAGCTCTCAGCACCCCCTGGCCATGTGAATTTTCTCCTTAATCCCCAGCCCCAGAGAGAAAGCAGAGAGGCCAGGCAGGATGCTTCAATGAGGAGGGGTAAGAAGAGGAGGGAACACAGAATCTATTGATAAGAACAGGGCAGTCCAAGGGGTGAGGGATAGGGTAGGAGAAGGAGAGGCAGGGGTGACAGGAGGGCAGGGCCAGACACTCCCAAGACCCCTGTGTGCCCTGCCTCTCACAGCCCAGGGATCCCTGTGCAGCTCAGACTGTGTCCGCGTCTTCATGATCTTCTCCGGAATGCTTTTGGTTTTCACCCTGGGCGGAGCCCTATTCCTCCACCAACAGAGAAAATGCCAATCAAGTAAGAGACAGAACCCAGGCCTCCCATCCAGGCCCTGTGCCACACGCACCACCTCAGCCCTGCTGCCCATGCCTGGAACCTCCCTGAAACCTCCTCAGCCCCAGCTTCACCAGCACAGTCCCACTTTTCCATCCCTCATCGCTGGCTCCTTCCTTACAGCCCTGAGCTCACCCTCCTCAGCTCCTCTCCTCCTGCTTCACTTCCTCTCTCCACTTCACTCTTCTGTAGACAAAGGAGCGGTGGAGTCTGCAGAGCCCTGTCCTTACAGCTGCCCCCGGGAGGAGGAAGGCCACACCATCCCCATCCAGGAGGACCACCGGAAGCCGGAACTCTCTTCCTACCCCTGAACCAGCCAGGTGGGAGGGAGGATCTCACCACAATAAAGTCCTGGCCTCCTCTCTGCCCCACTGACCATCCAAAGCGAGATCAGGACCGATTCCAGTCTGTCCTCTCAAGACCCTTTGCTGTGTACACACCTGACAAAGTGCCGTTCCTAGACTGGCAGTGACAAGGACAAGAGCCTCCTGTACTGCAGGAGGGCCCAGGCTGTGGCTGTAAAACACACTTCTGGCAGTGAAAGCCCCAAGTGCCCAAGTGTTATATCTCTATCTCAAAAAAACAAAGACAAAATGGGCAAAATAAAAGTGACAGCATTGTTTCTCTGGTGTGAGAAACTGAACGTGTAAATAAGGACCAAAATGTATATTAGGTATTGTGAAATAGGAAGAAAATGTTCAAATGGGGAGGGAACAAGAAAGTGGGGAGGGGGAAAGAAGGCAAAAGTAAAGCAAAAAGTGAGAAAAGAAGGAAAAAAGGGAAACAAAGCTTTTGTAAATGGGGAGGTTAGGGTAAAGGGGAAAAAATGAATCAAGTTGTATGAGACACAAGTACAAATTCTCTATGATGAATGTGATCATTAAGTATACCTAAAATGTACTAATAAAATCTGATTGAAGAAAAAAAAAATGACGGACTCCCACACTGCAGCTCTCCAGCTTCCTCTCCACAGTTCCAGTCCCCAGGGTGCAGCTCCCAGCCTGAGGTGGGGCCAGAGTAGGTGTGGCCCCAACAGAAAAGGGGGATGGTGCCCCGGCCCCTGGGGATCCGTCCTGGCTCCTGCTCTGGCTCTGTCACCCCTGCCCCTTCCCCACGGTTTATGGCCCCACTTTCCTGGGGCTCAAGGGAAGCAAATGAGTGCAGTGAAATCACCTGCAGACTTGGGGGTTCAGAGAAAGTGGAAGAACCGGGAGCAGGACTCTGGCAACTGCTCAGCATGGCTCTGCCGAGAGGCAAAGGCAACCACAGTGACTAGGAAAGAAACTGAAAGCGAAAGAGAAGTCCAAAGAGGACAGAGAAGAAACCCACAGGCCAAGTGAGGGGCGTTCCAAGAGCTCTCTCCTCCAGGCCGGTGTCACCAGCGGGGTGGCCGTGGGCACGGGGCAGCTGCCAAGGACAGCAGCCCCATGGGAGCGGAGCAGGGCTGGTGGCTGCTGCTGTACGTGGCTCTGTCCAGAGCAGCAGGAATCGGTGAGTCGGGTCGCGAAAACTGGCTGGGGAAGCGCGGGCCTAGGGGGCCCCAGGTGACGGCCCTCGCCAGGGTTCCAGAAGGGCCCAGGGGCCAGGAACGGTTTCTAAGACCACCGGGCAAGAGGCTCATGGCCAGCAAGTTAAGGAACTGATGGTGTGGGGAGAGGGGCTGAGGACCCTGCAGGAAAAAGGGTAAAGAGGGCTCCTCTCTGGAAGTGGCAGGGGAGCCACTGTCCCACGGGAAGGTGCTGGCCTGGGAGCAGACTTCCCAGCCTAGGAAATCTCTTGGGAAGGGACTCTGGGTGGGGGCGGGGAGAGCAGAGTGCCACCACAGTGGCAATGAGCAGAGCAGACTCGTGCGTGCTGGAAACGGGAAGATGGCTGTCACCCCCACGAGCAACAGCAAGTGCCTGGCTCCTCGTCCCACAGCACTATTTGCTCACTTGTTTTTGCTGAGAGTTCCTTTGACTGAAAAGACAGTCTTTCAGTCATAATTGGAATAAGGGTAAAAGCATAAACTCTTCTGAGCAAGGCAGATCCAGGATTTTAAATACTTCACAGCAACCGGGCATAATGGCACACACCTGTAATCCTAGCACTCGGGAGGCTGAGGCAGGAGGATGGCTATGAGTTCAATCAAGGCCAGCCTGGGCTACATAGTGAGTTCAAGGCTAGCCTGAACTGCACAGCAAGACTCTCTCAAAAAAAAAAAAAAAAAAAGAAAAAAATTTTTTTTTCACAGCAAAGCCAGGCATGGTGGCTCAGGCCTATAATCCCAGGCTGTGGCAGGAGGATCGCTGTGAGTTTGAGGCCAGCCTAGGCTACATAGTGAATTCAAGGCCAGCCTGAACTACATAGTAAGACCCTGTCTCAAAAAACCAAAAATTAAATAATAATAATCCACACCAAGTATTTGCCCAGCATGGCAAACCAGTTGGATGACAGAATACAGGTACACAGAGACACCTAGGACCCCAAAGAGAACTCTGACCCCTCTATAAGTCTGTATTTGGGGTGTTCAGGTGGGAAGCAGGTGTGGAGTAACCTTCTGAGACGATGCTCACCCTGTAATGTCCCCTGCAGAGCCTCAGGTGGCAGAAAGGCAGTGGCGGGCAGTGGACGTGATCCTAGACTGCTTCCTGGTAACAGAAGCTGAGCACCCCAGGGCTCTTGCCAGTAACATGAACAGGGAGAAGGCCTTGCTGGTGTTGAAGCAGGTGCCAGTGCTGGATGATGGTTCCCTGGAAGGCTTCACTGACTTCCAAGGGGACACAGTGGCCAAGGATGAACCACTTGTTATCTTTGAGGCCTCAGGTAAGCGCTGTCCACCCTATGTTCTTATCCTTCTGGGCTCCCTCCCCTAGGATGGCCCAGCCCCCACCTGTCCCTGCCCACACCCAACCCAACCTCTGTGCATCCCCTTCTCCCCAGTGGACAGGGTACAGCTTCCACAGGCCGCAGCCCTGCTCCACGCTGACTGCAGTGGGAAGGTGGTGAACTGTGAGATCTCCCACTACTTGCTCCAGGCCAGACCTGAGGCCACCTGGTTCATGGCCAATGTGCAGGTATCTAGACAGGGACCCAGTGTCTCCATGGTGATGAAGACTCTGGGGGATGCAGACAAAGGGGATGTCCGGCAGACAACGCTGAACCTGCCCCTGAGCCCCCAGGGGACCGTGCGGACCACAGGTGAGGACATAAAAAGCAAGCAGCAGAAAAGAAATTCTGTTTCTTTAAAGTGGCAAGAGATGCAGTAGAAGGGACAGAGTCCACCTCCATCTACCACGTGGGTCGGCTCAGGGTACTGAGTCCAGAGAGGAGAATGCTGGGAGGCCTGCGAGTTGAGGGAGGGTCTCAGCACAAAGAAAACCTGTGTATCATCTCCAAAGAGAGATGATTTCATCTCACCAGGATGCCGCAGCCCAATGGGACACGTGAGGCTTTTGTATTCACATACATTGTCCCTTGCAGCCTTATTAGGGCAAGCACCAGTTTTGTCCCAGAGAAAAGTTAGGTTAGTCTGGTGCTCCAAAATAATTACAGCGAAGCACAGAGACACAGAATTGCTCATTATCTCCTATTAGTATGCTCACCTCAGCAGCATATATACATTTTCTATTAGTAAAGCCCAGCCCTTGCCCTCTGTAACTCAACATATCCTAAAAATCACAAAGTTAAGAACGTGATGACAGGTTCCTCCAGAGCCCATCTAAACCACTATTTTGCCAGCCATGTATACAGAAGATGAGAGGGCTATTCTTCTATCCTTGGAAAGTCCTAGAACACTAACCTTTCTGAGGCCCAAACTAAACGCATCCTGCCACATCAGAAAAGAAAGATCCTAGCTGGGCATGGTAGCATATGCCTATAATTCCAGCCCTCAGAAGGCTGAGGCAGGAGGATCTTGAGTTTGAGGCCAACTTGGACTACCATAGTGAGTCCACAGCCAGCCTGACCCTGTCAAAGGAAGAAAGGGTTAGGAGAGGGGAAGAGGGGAAGGGGGAAAAAAGAGAGGGAAAAGGAGAGAGATACATCTGCTCAGTGTCTAATGTAAGCCTGACATGGTTTGGTACTACTACCGTTTTGGATTTTTCTAACCTACGAAAAACGTAGAAGAGGGGCTGGGGATATAGCTCAGCAGCACAGTGCCTGCCTGGCAAGCGTGAGGTCGTGAGTTCGATTCCCAGTACCAAAAAAAAAAAAAGTGGAAGAATAATATAAAGCATATACAGACCCTTTACCTAGATTCGATAATTGTTACTATTTTGCCTGTCCCCCTCTTTCCAATATGCAAATAGAGATACACCTCTCTCCTTGAACTAAACTTCAGCCATCGCAACACTTCACTCCCAAATGCTCCTGTATAGTGATGTGTAGGTTTCTAGTGAGGGACAAGGTCGCTCTTCACAGTCACAAAGCCATCACCTCAGAAGCCAACCAAGGTGGGGGAGTGGTCTACTCACGGTGCAGCGTATAGAGAATTGGATAACAAAATGAACTAACAGTCAGGTGGCATTATATCCCCACCACCACCCTCACTGGAGATCTGAACAGGATCAGCGATAGGGTGCTCCTCCTACCAGGGTTCCTATCCCCCCAGTTTGGCAAGCCTCCAGTCAGCATATTTTTAAGTTGATATACTACTACTCTCAAATATAAAGTCCAAATTCAAAGTTCTCCAGTTGTCCCATTTTTTTAAATAACTTTTTCTTTTCTTAAATCCAGGATTCAAAGAAAGATCATGCATTTCATTTTGTTCCTATTCTTCTTTTATAGCATTGATTTTTTTTTTTTTTTTTTGGTGATGGTGGTACTGGGGATTGAACCCAGGGCCTTCCCACAAGAGCTACATCCCCAACCCACCCTACCTCCCTCTTCCCTCCTTTCTTCCATCTTGCCTTCCTTCATTCCTCCTCATACTGGGAATTGAACACAGGGCCTTCACACTGAGCTACATCCCCAACCCTTTTTAAATTTTCAGATAGGGTCTCGCTAACTCACTAGCTTGCCCCAGGCTGGGCTCGAACTTGCAATCTTCCTGCCTCAGTCTCCCAGAATGCTGGGGTTAGAGGCATGTGCCACCACACCTGGCTTGGCCTTGACATTGTTGAAGAGTCCAGGCTAGTTGTCCTATAGACTATCCCACTATTTCTATTTGGGTGATTTGTTCTCCTCATGATTGATTTAGGTCAAGCATGCCTGGGACAAATACCAACAGTGTGTGCTTTTTAAACTCTTATCGTAGTCTTCACAGCAGCCTTGCTTGAGCAGATGAGCCTGGCAACACTGACGGCCTTGTCATAATCACAGCTAGTGAGCAGAAGAGCCAGGGTTCTAGAACTTTGCAGCTATGCTGGTAGTGCCTCCCTGAGAGCCAAAAACAATAGCATGAATTTGGAAGTGGCTGAGAACCCATAATGCTGCCTGTATATCTTTCTGGTGAGAGATCCATCACTTTCATCAGACAATGTAAGGCGTGAGCGATCCCCATGCACCATGCTCTTCTTCCAGGGCCCCATTTCTTTGTGGTTTCAGTTGATGGGAAATGAGCTCGACTGACTTCACTGTCCAGGGCAGGGGGCAGGGCCAGTGTCCACCCACAGCTGAGAGACCAGGTGACCTCAAGGAGGAAGCAGCCCACATGTCACCCCCTTTTGTCCCCACAGTGGAGTTCCAGGTGACAACACTGACCCAATCCCTGAATTTCCTGCTGGGCTCCACAGCTTCCCTGGATTGTGGCTTCTCGATGGCATCAGGCCTGGACTTCGTCAGTGTGGAGTGGCGGCTGCAGCACAAGGGCAGTGGCCAGCTGGTATACAAATGGAAGACAGGGCAGGGGCAGGCCAAGCGGGAGGGTGCCACCCTACAGCCCAAGCAGCTACTCAGGGCCGGGGACTCCTCCCTCACCCTGCCCAGCCTCAGTTTGAAGGACGAGGGGACCTACATTTGCCAGGTCACTACCTCTCTGTACCAAGCTCAGCAAATCATCCAGCTCAACATCCAAGGTGAGGCCAGGGCTTGGTCACTTGGGGTGAGGGAAGGACACGCCTATTGGGAGTGTTTTCTAGATGGGAAAATACAAGGGCAATATGATGCAAATATGAGGGCATTTCCTGAGAGGCAGACCACGCTCCCCTGGCTACACGCCATCTTGATTGTAGACATACAGAGGGCATCAAACAGGTGTCTCCTGGGGTCCCCACGTAACTCCACCAGGAGCTAGCTAGCCAGGATCCTGCTGTCCTGCCCTGGCTGGCCACCTGCTATCACCCCAGTCCACATCCTAAGGAGCAGCAGGGGACCAAGAAGGGGTGGAGGGAGCAATTCTGACCAGGAGGAATATTTTACCGCTCTAATTTCCTTTAAAGTTGCTAGCCTGTAGTGATGACAAGAAGCAAGTCAAGGGGCTCGGGGTGTAGTTCAGTGGCAGAGCATGGGTGAGGCCTGAGGTTCCCCCCCACTTCCAAAAAAAAAAGAGGAAGAGGAAAGCCATTTGTGTGACTTTTCCAGAAAAGATAATTAAGGCCAGCATCTAGGGGCACCCCTCACACCCCCACCCCTTGGAACAACACTGAGGAAACTGTGGCCTCCACACCCCACTCACTCTCAGTGGCTTCAGGCTCAGACTCCCCTGTTGGCCCCGGCTGGACCCCTCAAGAATCTTATTCCTCATTCTTTCCCCAGCTTCCCCCAAAGTACAGCTGAGCTCGGCAGACAACGCCCCGCTGCCCACCCTCACCTGCAAAGTCACTGGCTATTATCCTCTGGATGTGGTGGTGACATGGATCCGAGAAGAGGGTAGCAGAGCCCCAGTCCAAGTCTCTGGTGCTTCCTTCTCCAGCCTCAGGCAAAGCATGGCGGGCACCTATAGCATTTCTTCCTACCTGACGGTGGACCCCGGGCCAACAGGTGCCACTTACACCTGCCAGGTCACCCACATCTCCCTGGAGCAGCCCCTCACAGTCAGCACCAGGACTGTCCCAAATACAGGTACTAGGCATGTCCTCCTTGCCCCACCCTGCATTTGGGCTGCTGGAGCTCCTGCCCCCAGCTGTCTTTGGCCTCGTGCTGCCACCCGCATGCTTTGTCCAGTCCCAGCCTCTTCATGTTCCTGCCCCGTTCTGGTTTTCCCAAGATGACAGCCTTCACCACATGGTCCACCCCAGCCTCCAGGGGGCTGGGCAATGTGCCTGGAGGAGATCAAGGTGGAAGGACTCCTGATCCTGCCTTCCAGGAGCTTAGTCCTGCTGGAGACAGGACTAGGGAGGCAGTGGGGGACACTCCAGGTGGCCAGCTAAAGGGAAGGGACACGCGAGAGGGAAAGAACTGCACCCAGAAAGGTGAAATAGTAAAACAGCTAAAAAAATTTTAAGGAACTGCAAGTTTAGTACAGCTAGAGCCAAAAGTAATGTGAAGAAAAGGAAGTAGCTTGAAACTTCAGAGGTAATTATATTTATTAAGCATTTACATGAATCAAGTACTATATTAAGCACCTATTTTTTTTTTTATATGCAGGTACCGGAAGTCGAACTCAGGACCTTGCGCTTGCCAGGCAGGTGCTTATGCCACTGAGCTATATCACCGGCCCTAAGCACCTATATTTTAAGTATAATCTTCCATTTTACTTATTTTTTGAGATGGGGTCTCACTATGTTGCTCAGGTTGGCCTTGAACTCCTGGGCTCAAGTCATCTTCCACCTCAACCGCCCAAGCAGCAGGGACTATGAGTGCGCACCATAGTGCACGACTCCCAGGAAGCTGGCCTTCACAGATATTAAATAATGTGCCAAGGTCACCTACCAATAAATGGTAAAAGAGGAAATGTGAAAAACAGGCAATCTGATTCCCCTTACAGGCTTAAACCTTGTAATCTCAATGGGCCTTCAAACTGGAATGTCACCCTGAAAGCCACTGGACGCTGCTGAAAGGGAACAGGGAGGGGACAGAAAAGAAAGTATCTGCACTTTGGAAGGCAGACGTCCGGGAACATGGGGCATTATCAGGTTGCTCCCTAAACTGTGTTTTTCCAAAACTGGGCTTTGCCTTGGTTTGTATCAACGTTCCTCAGTTATTTGCAAAGTCCAGTTTAACTGTCAGTTACTGATGAGCCTGAACCTCTCACAAGCAATTTCTGAGATGCTGTCCTGAGGGAAGAGGAAGGAGTGAGTGTGGAGTAACAGGAACACCTGGCGCCTACTTGTGAATGAGTACTGTGTGTGCCCGCCACTCCTAGCTCCTCCCCGAGGTGCACACGCGCACACACCTTGCTCAGCACAAGGGACGACCCCTGCCCATGCTGCTCTCCCTACAGAGTGGGAAATGGCCAATGGAGTCATCTTTGCCAGCTGCCTCTTTCTTCTTGCACTGTTGTTCCTGGGGCTTCAGAGACGGCAAGGTGAGTGCCCAAGCCCGGCTCCTGACCCACCTGACCTGCAGATCAACCCACTCTGAGCACCATCCCACCCGGACAGGGACGCATCCCAGACGTCTGTGTTCCAGATGCCTCTGCCACCCAGCCACCCCAGACAGCCTCTTGCTGTTGGGGTGATCCCAAGTGAATACCATCCTGTTCCCTGTTTTCTCTTAGCTTCCTCAACAAGGTTTGTCAAGACCCTGAGGCACTCGGAGTAGCCACTCTCCAGGCTCAGCGTAATCTTGCTCTCCAGCAGCACCGCAGCAGAGCTGGGAAAGGCCTTCAGGAGGCACCAGATCCTGGCCCTGGCCCTGGGTCTGTGCAGGCTCCACCTTCCTTCACTGTGCCTTGGGCTACTGATCAAAGCAGAGAAGGGGAGGAGGTGAGGGGCAACGGGAGGCTAGAACTCTGGGTGGAGTTGACATCAAAGGGCCACATCTGAGGTGAAGTGGAAAGTAAAAAGAAGAAAAAGAAACAGAGGGGTGGGGACAGGGCCAGCCCTCACAAACAGAACTCTGTCAAAGTTCTGAGGCAAAGCTTTCCCATTTTCCTGTCTCTCTGTGGTGATCCCAACTTAGGCCTAGCCCGAGTCATAGCTGTTCCTACTTGCAAAGTGTTTGAAGCTGTGAAACACAGGTCCTCAAAGGCAAACCAGGGCTCCGTCTCTGCTGCTCCATGTAGCCCTGAGCTGCAATTAAGTCCTGCTCCTTCAGATGGTTGCTAGGAATTGCGGAAACCTGTAAATCCTCACTCCCTCAGTTGTAGAAGATAGGCGTCTCCTTTTATTCATTCCTACACTGTGCTGGGTCAGCAGTAGAACTGCCTAAGCAAACAGTGGGTGAGGATAATGGGGAAAGGAGTTGTGTGCTAGAGGCCTTATCTGCGTACATCCCCTGGGACACACAAGCAGGCCAGGGACCAGCAAGGAGGCAGGGGGAAAAGGCCTGAGGAAGTCTGAGCTGAAGTCTGAGCTGTTTGCTGGGAGAGATGCCCACTCGACTTCCTGTCATCACTTCCTCTCACCAGCAACTGCAAGAGCGGGGCTGCTTCAGGTACAAACGCCGCAAGCACAGACCACTTCCTCTGCCAACACCACCACACAGCACACACGGGCCAGCCCTTCCCACCCGCAGCCACATGGACTGCAATAAAGAAACAACACGCCCCTCCTCTCCCTCCTGTTACTCCAACCCAAACAATAACTGAGTCAGTTGAGTGGTAGGAATTTGTATTTTTTGCCTTTGTTCGGAATACATGAAATTGGTAAATATGCCACATGCCTTTGGTGGAAGTACAACTGTGATTATTCTATACAAGTGTGAGATTGGGGTTAGGAAAAAAGACAAAGAGGTAATGACAGACACACAGTGGAAACCCCACATCATCTCATGGCAAACTGAAGAAGGGGATGTGGGGAGCTCAGCTTCATTTGACTGAGAGCCCTGGGTTTAGGTGCATATCTGCTCATGCACATGGGGAGTGGGAGGGAAGAAGAAACAGCAAAGACACAGAAGATGTTCAGGGTAGGGTGAGAAAGAAAGTAGAAGGGTGAACACCCTCAAAAGAACAGAGCCAGCTACACCTGGTGAGCTTCTGAGAGAGAGAAACCCAGGAAATAATCCCTTGCTAGGGCTGGGTGGCCAAGAGGGCGGATTTGCTCCAGGCTTGGGACACATCCAGGACAGTGGTGGTTCTTCTCCAGCGGTGACCCCTACATTAGGCAAGGAGGAGCCCAGAGGAGAGTGAAGACCTTCGAGGGGATGCTGGGAGGGTACACTGACTGCTCTCTTCCAGCTCTTCAGTCCCACCCTGAGGCAGGACGAAGGGAATGCGGGAAACGGGCGAAGGAAAAGGAAGGATGGTTTGCACAATGAAATGCTGCTGCATGGAAAGTAACATCCGAATCCAGCCCACTGTGGCCTCAGCGTCTGCCTGCTCGTGGACCAGCGGACAGAAGGCATCAAGGTCAAGGGTATTATTCCCCTTCCTGTTCCCAGCCTGCCCCCTTCCCCCAGCACCTGGGTTTATCTTATCCTGAAGCTCAGCAATAGTTCCCAGGAGCTGCAAGGTGGCACACACCCATAAATCTCAGCACTCTGGGAAGCTGAGGCAGGAGAATCACAAATTCAAGCCCAGCCTGGGCAACTCAGCAACTCTTTCTCAAAATAAAAATTACAAAAAGGGCCGGGGATGTAGCTTATTGTGAAGGCCCTGGGTTCAATCCCCTGTACCACCAAAAAAAGAAAAACCCCCAGGATAGGCTGAGCCGCTCCCATCCTCAGGTTGCTCAAGTTGTACAGTCTGTGAGAACAAAACATGCAAAGAGGAGAAACAGAAAGGAGGCAGCATAGATTCAGACAGGTGAGGGTGCTTCAGAAGGGGAACATACTTCAGGAAGAATGGTCAGGCAGCTCTGGTGCAAGGGCCCCGTGACATACACAAGCACACACAGCGCTGACCACACTTCTCCTACCCTGAGACTGAACTGCTGGGTCTGCTGAATCAGCCAGGCCTGGGGAAGGACCTCTTGCCTCATCCCTGTCTTTTAAGCAAGTACCTGGGATGGCATGGAAGAAAAGGCTCGATGGGAGCCTAAGGAGCTTGCCTCTAACACTCTCACATTCCTTTATCAACAGGAAGGGAGGAACTAGACCTTCCTTTGCAAGAAGGCAAGAAGTTGCTTCCTGCAAACTTGGTATTTTCAAATTAGGCCCTCAACTCACTGTTTCTTTATAACAAGCATCCTCTCTGTACACCAAGAATTAAAATTGACTAAGAGTCCCAAACTTTGGCCAGATGAAATTGCTTGGTGCCCTCATGAACAACACAGGATGCTACAGAAAACACGAAGAGACAGCTCTTTTTAGTAGAAGCAAATGAAACTGTTTCTAAAACAGTCTCCTGGTATTGTTACAATCAATAAAGACTTATTTTCCAGACCTATAAGGAACAAAGGAAATGGCTGGAAGATCCCCGAAGAAATAGAAAATCTTGAACCAACAGATTAGCAATAACTGCAAAAAACAGGCTTTACTTTCTAAAAGGGTATTGTATCAGGACCTGCTGGCCCCTGGGTCCTCTGAAGGGTCCAGTGAGGGTGGCACAGGGCAAGTCACCACTTTCCCATCTGCTCACAATCCACTCCTGCCAGCGGTCGGCCTTTCTAGGAGATGCCATGGGCACCAATACCCTTCTCCTGCCACCAACCTTGCCAGCTTCTTGGGCTCTTTATCTCAGCCTTTCCCCTGCCTCTTCCTTTCGCCACTGACTCTTTCTGGCTTTGGAGGAACATGAAAGGACATAAGAAGGGGGTAGGCACCAGCTGTTGTTCTTCAGGTAGTGACTTCAAGACTGTGCCATGAGCAGCATTTCTAGTGTTGAGGGACAGAGCGCAAATGATTGCAACCAAAAAGGAGTAATGAATGATGGGAAAGCCTGGGCTGGGATGGAGGAAGGCAGATGGGAAGTTTGTTGAGAGAGCAAACAGAAGGAGAAGCACATGAGCTCAGATGGCAATGGAGAACAGGGAAGGGATGGCACATTCTTAAGTAAAAAAGTAGACTGGACACAGGAATCAGGAAGTCCCAGATGGAGAAAAGAGAGACAGGAGAAAACAAGAGGGCAAATTACATCAAGTTACCAGACATTCAGGCCTCCAGTCGCAAGTGTCCCAGCCCCACAGTCTCCCTCTGACCCAAGCCAGTGACAAACAGCACAGCCCACTCCCTCAGAGCAGGGTAAGGCCTGTCCACCAAGAAAGTACCCCAGTTCCGCCCTTTCTCTCTCCCGAAGCCCACGACAATCCCACAGCAGCGGTCTCCATACCTCAGTCAGAGCAGCCCCACTCCCCAGGCAGGCAGGCAGGCAGGCAGGGCTGGGAGAAGACTCCGGGACCTTCCCACCTCTTCACCCCATCAGCAACCTCAGTGATACTTACTTACAATAACTACCACGATGATGGCACAGATAGCTCCCAGCATGATCATCATCTGAGGAAACAGGGACCACACGTGAGCCCGTAGACTTGGGGCAGGAGGAGAGGAACCAGAACCACGGATGTGGGAACAGAACTTCCTCCATCCTCCGGACAGTGGAAGATGCTATCCATCATTCAGAAAACCTGCAGGCCTCAGAGAAGGGCCCAACCCTCTGCTTCCCACTGGCCTGAAAGCCCAGCACCATGTCGGTAGCTCTTCAGGAACAGCACAGAGCAGGCAACTGGCTCTTTTTGCTCAGTTCCTTTTGCCTGGGAACTTGAAAAGGAATTCTAATGGAAAGGTAGACGTTGGGTCTCTATTCAGTTGGTTTGGTTTTCATTGTGAAGAATTTACTGCATTCTCAGAAGTTGCAGATATTTTAACCCTGAGCTACTGTGTTGCTGTTGGGTGTGTCTGAGGAAGGGCCATGGAAGAATTCTTGCAGGAGACTTCTATGGAGAAAAGCTCCTACCCGCTCTAAACTTCTCAGGGTAGCACTTTCTCTGAGTGGTTCTTAATACTCTAGCCTACCCTGGTGGCCAACATGGGTATTCATCTCTCAAGAGCAGGCACTCAAATTCCTCCCAAGAATCGTGCAGGGCAGAGATATGGCACCATTAGAGGGAAGGAATGTAGAAGTCAAGGGTTTTCTTGCCTTTTACAAGTGGAAGCCCAGGCAAAGAAAGCGGGGAGGACAAGGAAATTCACCTTGCAGTTTTTCCACCAATACTTCCTCTTTAGCTTGGCAGCACTGCTCTCAAATTGTGACGCTCCAGCCTGCAAGGCGTCAGCTCGGTCATCCAGCTCTGACAGCTTCTGGTCCCTCTCCAGGACCTTGTCCACATTCACACGCATGATGTCCACCACCTGTGAGGGGTGCAGAGACAGAGCTGCTAAGTTTCCTGCTAGAGACAGGAAAGAACATCTGGAGGATCACAAGTCTGGACCTGTGTAACTAAGGGATGCTTTATCCCCGGAGCTTTTAACCATCTCCTTATAAAAAAGAGAATAGACAAGATGCTCCCTTGTTTCTGAACTCCTGCCGTTAGAAACTCTCAGAGAAACATCTATCCACCTACCTCCTCCACTTGTGCCTGGGTTTGCTGTAGTCGTCTGTTGCTGGTCATGTTGGGAGGAGGGCCAGGAGGACCCCCACTGGGGGCAGCCCCTTCCATCCCTTCAGCTGGTGGCTGAGCCGGAGCAGACCTGAGAAGTGGAGAGTACACAAAGTAACCAAGAGAAGAAACCAATGGCAAGCATGCTTGCCAAAGCAACTTGGTTTCATGTAAGTTGGTTTCATGTTAATGGAAGGGATTCTAGGCCCTTGGCAAGTCCAAGTAGGGAGAGACCACACAGAGGCAAAAAGCAAAAGGTGAAAGAAACTGTAACAACTTTTAGCTGGAGCTCAGTGTCATTACAAGATCTTGTTTGGGGATAGTCCCTGACCCAAACTCTAGCACAATGGCTACAGGGACAAATGTACTACCCTTGACCTAAATGGCACTTTTCTGGCTGTCAGAAGCCTTCACATGAAGCAAAATGGGAAAACCCAATCCAGAGTAAGAGAAAAGACTAAACCCTCAGGACAAACCAATGAACTAAATTGCAAAGCATTATTATAAAAGGCAGGGGGAAACTGACAGACACTGCTTAAGGGGATCCGGTTATTGATTATATTTCATGCAGTGATTAGTAGTTCAGGGCTGCTATAACCACCGCTTGGAAGATCACCAATGGCAAAGTCTACATAGATGGACTGAGTCAGTCTACACAGCTGGACTGAGTCAGGACTTTGTTTGCATTGTTTTTGGCAAAGAAAACAGGGGTTTCACTTAGATTGAATCTGGGGCCCAAAACAATTGCATTAGTAATGGAAACTGTTCCAAGAGCACAGACAGGAAGTAAAAATGCTACAAATAGTGCTCAGTGTACATGTATCATAGACATTCTGTCCCTTCCTTTTCTAGATTTAGCAGAATCTCAAGGGACAACCCTAGTTCCCTACATTACAGAAATCTTGGCTTTTGGTTTACACTACTGTATACACATGGAGATTGTTCTCTCTTTCAGTACCACTTACAGCTACAGGATGTCTTAGGCTTAGGAGGGAATAATTCAATGTAGGGCCAAGGTAAACTTCTCTCTACATTCCAAGATATGAAGGCTAAACTCACCTGTTAACGAATCCCCAGGAGCCTAACCTAAAGGATGAGATTTTCTCTGCCAAGGAAAAAAACACACACAGGGGCAGAGGATCTCTACAATTTGCTGGAGAGCAGAGATTTCCTTAGGAACTCCTCAAAGAAAAGTAGAACTTCATAGAACACACTTCACCAGAGCAGTCCAAGAACAAAAGCACTAGAGGTAAAACCATCACAAAGCCAGGTGAAAGGAGAGTCCTTGGCTAATTACCATAAAACTAATACTTAGAAGTTCCTCTGCCCTAGGTGAATTTCTTTCAGACTAAAAAAAGGACAATAACCCCTCAGAAAGGCCTTGCTAGCAGATTATTTTGACTTACTCCCATTTAAGGAGTCACTTTCACAATTCCCTGCAAGGCACAGACAAGGCAAAGGAAAAAAAGATGCTAAGGGAGGGCTGGTGAGATGGCTCAGCAGCGTAAGCGCCTGCCTGGCAAGCGCGAGGGCCCAAGTTCGACTCCTGGATCCCACATACGAAAAAAGGGCCAGTGATACCGATCAGCAGCACAGGTGCCTGCTGGCACGCGAGGTCCTGAGGTCGACCCCCGCTACCCACAAAAAAAAAAAAAAAAAAAAAAAAAGATGCTAAGGGAGCCCTAAGACTCTTGCACTGCTATTGAGCTAGCTAAGCATTCTAGATCTAGACTGAAGGCGGAAATCTCAATGAGTAGTGAGCAGCCAGTGTTGGAGTAAGTCCAGGATGGTGGCACCAATGACAAGATTAAGGTCAGAGACCTCGTGATTCCCTGCTAGCCACCATGCTTTCTCCATCTCCTTCTGTTCATCTCACATGGGTGCTACATGGAATCAGTCAGCTGAGAAAGGTCCCCCGCCCCAAAACAAAAACAACTGGACCCTTAGCACTTGTCCAACATGCACAGACTAACACCTATAGTTAAATCTTAGAAATCGAAGAGAAAAAGTGAAATGGCTATATACAGTGTTTGAGGGGCTCACTTCACTTACTACTTGTTGGGAGTTGGAAGCGCTCAGCAATAACATATCCAGGGATAGTTACAACCCTTATGTAACACCAGTAAATCTTTCCTCTTATTTGTTACTAAGAGAAGCAGCAGAAATACGTCTAGGACCAGGCCAGTGCTCCAGCTAGTAATCAGAAAGAAAAATTTCTATTAAACACATTGTGTTCCTGACAGAGAAGTACTTAATTTAGCCATAGTTCTCCCTCAGGAACTTGGGAAGGGGACAATGCTGAAGATGGCTGGAAACTAAACTGTGTATTGGAAAACAGGGGCAATGCTCAATTCTCCTATTTCTCCTCCAAATACTTTCCTCGGACTTGATGACAGTAAACCACCACCTAGACAGGTGGCCTTGAGATGAACACGCGATGCCATGCCACCGTCCCTCAGTGTTACAGAGGGGCGCAGGTAGCACCAGAGTACTGGCAGATAAGTTTCTGGAGCTCTGCACCTCCCACGAGGGAGTAAGTCTCACTTTGGGTAAGAGGTATACACGCATCTAGAGACTGCAGGGCTGGCTCTAAGTACAGATTCAGATGACCACAAAGGGTCTTTCGAGTACCCCGCTGTCTGTCTTCATGGCCCCCTTCTCCTCTCTGGGTTCCACTACCTCGAGACCAGAACCAAGTGCCACGCAGACAAGAGGTGAGGGTGCCATGAACGTGGGACCCTTGCCTCCCTGCCCGGCCCGGGGTGTAGCTGCGGCTGGTGCAGGAAGAGGGTGCTGCCCCTCCCGGGTGGGCCGACCCAGGGACGGCGCGGCGGTGCTCCCCGCGTAGCCGCAGCTGCTGCAATGCGCCATTTTCCGTCCCGCAGAGTCCGGCGCTGTGGGTGAGAGTTGGTAAGGAGGTGTTCAGCCCCTCCACCAGAGTCAACTCACATTTTTCTGACAGAGGGAGTGGGGTTCAGTCCCCTCTCTGGATGCTGCGGCGAGACACCCGGCGGGAAGGCGCTGCAGTTGAAGCGGACGGAACTACCGAGCTCCGCCTCTTACTAGTCACCCGGAGATCTAGCTGCGGTGGGACTTACTGCAGCTGTCGCGCCTGCCCTCGGCTTTATTAGTGCTGGCCACGCCTCCTGAGTTACGTTACGGACCTCACCGTCCAATCCACGCCCGAAATGGGAGGATGTCCAAGTCCGGAAGGCCTGGTGCGCCTCGCCCCTGCAGTTGTGCTAATCACAGTTCTCCTCTCATTTCAACTCGGGAAAGGAGCGGTTGCGAAGAGGGCCCTTCAACTGACCAATACCCCTGTAGTTTGCTTACCTGGCTAGCTCAGGGGCGGGGCAGGGTGATTACGGATCCGCCCTTTCGGGGGCGGCCTCGACAATTGAGTTAGGACTTTTTTGGTGCCTCCTAGCCAATTGCTGGACAGCTCCTGGGTTCGGGCACGCCCGCCGCTGGCGGCTCCAGCCAATCACGCCTCTTCTGCAGACATGCGCCTACTGGCCTGCACAGAGTTCGGCCCGCGGGAGTCCAGGCGGAAGGTGTCAGGGCGGTGCGCGGATTTTACCTACCTCTCGTGGCTGGCCGACGCCCCTGAGGACGCGGAACCCACGGGACCGAGCCGTCGCCGGGCCCCCAAGTCCGGGCGCAGGCCTTCGTCCGATCGACCAAAGCTAGTACGAAGGCCTCGTTTATCCGCCTCTTTCAATATAACTCATCCTAAATTGAATTCTCCAGATCTGCTCCTCTGTTCCTGAATCAGGAAGCGATCCTAGATTTCCTCCCACTTCCTTAGCGTTCCCCCAAGAATTCACCAAGTCTAGTCGATTTTTTTCTTCCTAATACTTAAGAATTTTCTACTCTCTCCTCACGATTATCCCTTTCCCGAACATTAGTTGTAAAACATACCATTATTTATGCCTTGTTTTTAAAAAGTTACAAATAAATTGTGACTGTGCTTTCTTACCACTTTAGAGTTTTTATTTTACATTTATTGAAAGCATAGGTTTATATGCGTATAAATTTTTATCATTTCATTCTTGTGCCTACATAAAAAGGAAAATAAAAAGAATTACATGGAAACAGTGTATGCACAGTTCATATTCAGAGACTGATTCTTAATGATTCCTTTTTTGACTCAGTTTTGGGTGTCCCGACTTCCCACATGCTGTGGTCCTGTGTACGCCATCAGAGGCTTTGGTGATACAGCTTTTCCAAGGAGTGTTCCTCCTCTGTCTCTGGAACTTTCTTACAAGCTTCAGTCACCCATTTTGCAAGTTTTGATGCTCATGAGCAGCTATGACAAATCCAGTATGACTGCTGACTAATAGCTACAGTGAAACATCCCAATTTGGGAGATGTTAAAATGCCAACAGACAGAAAAGGTGCCTTTTAGAATCAATTAAGTATAATTGCTTCTAGTCTTGCTCTTCTTCATGTCCCTAAGAAGCCAATGGGGTGATGTATTCAAATAGCACAACCCTGCTTAAAACCCTTAAACAGGTGCTCTTACAAACACCCTGTATTGATCATGTGTTTATCCCATCCTCCTCCTGCATAACATCCAAATGACAATTTGTAAAAATTGAAAACAACTTATAAGCCCTTGATGACAACACGAATGGGAGGACATGTTTCTGGCAGTATGAACACCTCAGTGTTACCAGCAGTTCTAACCTAGAAAAATTTTAAATTGCAGAATTTTTAAAAATGGAAGTATTGTGAGATAGCTCAGCAGCATAAGCGCCTGCCGGGCAAGCGCGAGGTCCTGAGTTCACTCCCAGAACCCACATAAAGGAAAAAAAAGGGCCGGTGATATCGCTCAGAGGCACAAGCACTTGCTGGCAAGCGCAAGGCCCTGAGGTCGACTCCCGGTACCCACATAAAAAAAAAAAAAAAAAAAAAAAAAAGTATTTTGTAAGCTTTTTATTTTTATCAAATAATTATAGATTCACATGAAGTGGCAAAAAGAAAAGTTCAGGGAAGTTCCCCTATACTGTTTACTCCATTCCCCCAATAGTAACATTTCTTATAAATACAATGAAATATTAAACCAGGGAATTTATATTGATGCAATAGTTTATCCGGAACTCATCAGTTTTACAGACAATCATTTGTGTTTGCGTGTGTATAGTTTTATGCAATGTATCACATGTGTAGATATGTGTGAACTCATCACCACAATCAGGATACAGAACTATTACCTTACCACAGGGCTCCCTTGTGTTACGTCTTTATAGTCATCCCATCCCTAGCCCTATCCCTTAGCAATACTAATTTCTCTCCCTCTCTATAACTTTATTTTGTGTTATGTAAATGTATCATATAGTGTGTAACCTTTTGAAATTGGCTAATTTTTTTTTTCATTCAACGTAATGGTCTTGAAAGCCAGGTGGGTGGCTCACACCTGTAATCCCACCACTCTAGGAGGCTGGGGCAGGGGGATCACAAGTTTGAAGCCTACTGAGCAACTTTGCAATTTAGTGAGACCCTGTCTCCAAATAAATAAATACAGCCAGGGATGTAGCTCAGTAGAAAGGCCCTGGGTTCAAGCCCAAGTACTGGTGGGGGGGCGGGGGGGAGCTCTTGAGATCCATCCAAGTTATTGTATCAATAGTTTCCATTGCTAAATAATATTATATTCCATAGTAGGGACATTGTTTAGTCATTTGCCAACTGAAGGTAAGTTTTTAAAACTGTTTGATCTACTCTAGGTCCTTTGCCTAAAAGGGCATTTTTTGGTGGTTTTTGTTTTGTTTTGTTTTGTTTTTTTGAGACCAGGTCTCACTATGTAGCCCAGGTTGACCTTGAACAGTGATTAGGGCTGGGATTACAGGAAAATAGCATTTTAAAATGTAGTTATGAGCTGACAAGAAAGTAAACACTAGCTGAAGACCAATAAGTAAGTGACAGCTATCCAGAGAGATGTAAAGAATTGAATTTGAGCATGGTGGCCTCAACAGGGTGCTACTACGGCACAGGAGATAAAGCCTAGGGCTTCCTCAAAGTAGGAGGCTCACGCCTGTAATCTCAACACAGGGGAGGCTGAGGCTGGAGGAGCACCACAAATGAGGCCAGCTTGGGCTACATAGTGAGTTCAAGGCCAGCCTGAACTGCACAGTGAGACCCTGTCTCAAAAAAAAAAAAAAAAAGGGAAATCTAATAGAAAGACCCTACCCTAAAGCTGGAATCCTAAAGGACTATATCATCATGTAAAATTGGATTTAAAATATTCTGGCACCCAAACTGTCCCTGGAGAACTGTATCATAGACAGTTACTTGTTTGGGAGTCAGGTATCTGATGGGCCTTCTTAATTTTTTTATTTTAAATACTTGCACAGAATTTACAACTCCATACTATGTTTTATTCTGCCTGAATGACTTGTTTTATTCTTTTGGGAGGGGCTTTGAGAATCTTTTCTTCTTCCTAAAAACAAAATGGCAAGAACTAAAAGTGTTTGGGGGTTGGCAGTACCACTAAGCACCTTGCAGAAGCAATGTAAGACCTCCTCGGATGGATTCATCTTCAATCTAGGCCTTGGGGAATTTCCATAGACACAGTGCCAAGAGAAATAAATTGTGGTCCAAAATTGCACACAAGTAAGGAACAAAAGTACCAGAGTAAGCGCCAGTAGAGCTGGAGGCAGGAAATAAGAAAATTAGAAAAGTAAGCCAAATAGTCCAATGTCTGATTAATTAAAGGATCTAAAAGGAGAAAGCGGGATATGTGAGGTAAAGAGAGAGAAAATATAAATATGTGTGGGCATGATCAATTATAAAAGAAATACAAGAAAATTTCCTGAATTGAATGAACCTTTGCAGATTAGAGGGTGTGGTATGTGTCCAGCACAATGAAAAAAAAAAATAATCACGGGGCAGGGATATAGCTCAGCAGCAAAAGTGCCTGCCTGGCAAGCGCAAGGTCCTGAGTTTGATTCCCGGTACCAATAATAATAATAATAATCACATCAAAACTCATCTTTTGAGTTGGGCATGGTAGCACACACCTGTAATCCCAGTACTCAGGAGGCTAAGGCAGGAGGATCACCACAAGTTCAAGGCCAACCCGAACTGCATAGTGAGACCCTGTCTCAAACAAAAGAAAACAAAACTCATCTTTCATTGTACGTGGTGACCTTATGAAATCCCTGGGTTTAATTCCCAGACCACCCCCAAAAAATACTAGAGAGAAAGAGAAGATCCTGAAATATGTCAAAAAGAGACTGAAAAACAGAACAAGAGGCCAGAAGTGGTGGCACATGTCTGTAATCCCAGCACTCGGGAGGCTGAGGCAGGAGGATCGCTGAGAATTTGAGGCCAGCCTGAGCTATAAAGTGAGTTCAAGGCCAGCCTGAACTGCATAGTGAAACCCTGTCTCAAAAAGATGAAAGAATAAAAAAAAAAAATAGAACAAGAATCAGAATAACATCTCAACACAGGATTAGAAGATAGAAGACAATGTGGCAGTGCCTTTAAACTTCTGAATAAAATGATTATTAACTTAGATTTCTATAACAGCCAAATTATCAATAAAAGATGAGGGTTGTGTTGGTTACTTTTCTCTCATTGCTGAGACAAAATACCCGATGCCCAACATTAAGGAAGGAAATGTTTATTTAGCTCACAGTTTGTGGAGGTTTCAGTCCATAATCAGCTGGCTCCAAGGCAGGGTGGCGTGGCAGAGGGGCAACAGTTCATGGCGGCAGAAGACAGTAAAAGCAGCAAGAGCAAAAAGGGAGGAGTGCAAGAGAAGACTCTTTCTGTCCCTTATATTGTATGTAGCCTACCCACCCCAGGGCGGGTGTAACACTCACACCCATAATCCCAGCATTGGACCATTAGTCAATCACAAACTCTAGAAGCCCGCCTCCATGACTGCATGAGGCTTTGGAGGGACATCTTGACACAAACCATAACAAGGGTGAAATAAAGACATCTTCCAGATATGTAAATAATCAAAAATATTACCTCTCTTTTTAAGTAGGCTACTAGAAGATGGGCTCTGATAAATTGGAAATAAAAAGGCAATACCTGTAGGACGTAAGAGGCCGACACAAAATTGGTGAAAGGAAATACTTGCAAATGGAAGCCATGCCACAGACCGAAGAGGCTGTCCTGATGAAATCAAGAGAATAGAAAACACTATGAGACAGGCTTCCGGGAAGCCACTGAGAAAAGTATCTGACAGGCTTACGCAGTTGGAAATAATATGTATTATTTTACATAATAATACATCATAATAATGTTTTATGGATCTGTTGAGGCACATGGAAAAATTTAGAACTAGATTTTAAAAAGGAGGCAGCTTCTTTTTTTTTTTTTTTTTGTGGGTACCGAGGGGTCGACCTCAGGACCTCGTGCGCCAACAGGCGCCCGTGCCGCTGAGCGATATCACCGGCCCCTTTTTCGTATGTGGGATCCGGGAGTCGAACTCGGGCCCTTGCGCTTGCAAGGCAGGCGCTTACGCCGCTGAGCCATCTCACCGGCCCCAGGAGGCAGCTTCTTATTCTTTCCTTTTTCTTTTTTATTGTTTATTTATTGAATATAGTCTGTCTGTGTTGCCCAAGCTGGCCTCCAATTTTCAGTCCTCCTCCCTTAGCCTCCCAAGTACCTGTGACTACAGGCGTGTGCCACTATACCCAGCGGAAAGCAGCTATTGACTTAAGGAAAGGCAAAAAATTGGATAAGAAGTAGGAGCTACCTTATGTCAACTGATTTTCAGAGAGGGTGCCAAAGCCACTGGATGTGGAAATGACAGTCTTTTCAACAGATAGTGCTGATACAATTCAATGTCCACATCCAAAGAATGAAGCTGGATTTGGGGGGAGCCATGTTAGGGATTGAATGGAGGGCCTCATGAACGCTAGGCTGAAGAGAGATCTTTATCTCACACCATACCCAAGCATTAACCCAAGGCCAGGGATGTAGCTCAGTGGCACAGCGCCTGCCTGGCAAGCATGAGGCCCTGAGTTCAATTCCCAGTACGAAAAAAAAAAAAAAATACTCCAAGCATTAACCCAAAACGTACCAAAGACCTTAATGTAAGAACACTATAAAACCAACAACAAAAAAAGCAATGTCTTTGTACACTGAATTAGGTAATAGTTTCTTAGATATAGCAACAAAATAAGGCACCACCAAATTTTAAACTTCTAGTGGGGCATGGTGGTGCATGCCTGTAATCCCAGCACTCAGGAGGCTGAAGCAGGAGGATTGCCGTGAGTTTGAGGCCAACCTGGGCTACATAGTGAACTCAAGGCCAGCCTGAAACACACACCACGACCTTGTCTCAAAAAAAATTTTTTTTAAACTTCTGTGTGGAGTAGGGATGTAGAACTGCTGCTTAGCATCCACAAAACTTTGGGTTTGATCCCCAGCACCACCAAAAATGAGGTCACTTTTGTATTTCAAAGGATACGAATCAAGAAAGTGAAAAAACAGCCCATGGAATGAGAAAACATATTTTCAATTCATAGAGCTGGTAAAGACTTGTATCTGGAATGTATAAAGAATTCTCATTTGGACAATTGAACACTGGTATCTTACACTCTGAGTAACTAATTTAAAGATAACAATATGCAATGTATTAACCATTGTTACCCTCCTATTATGTTGTTTTTGAAATTTTGTTCTATTTTATTCTCTTTGAAATAAAAATTAAAAAAAAAAAAAAAAAAAAAAAAGAATTCTTGCAGACCTGAGGTGCAGACCAGTGGTAGAGCACTTGCTTATAAGGCCCTGGATTCAATCCCCAGTATCATAAAAAGAAAGAGAGGGAGGGAGGGAAATAGGGAAAGGATCCACTGAGACATTTTCCAATGAAGATTGACAAATGGAAAAGATTTGTCAGTCTTCAAGAAAAGATGCTCCACAACACTAGCCATCAGGGAAATGCAAATCAAAACTACAGTGAGAGATCTGTTTAAACACCGGGATGGTGCAAAAATTAAAAGTGTGGACAAGGATGTGGAGAAACTGGACACTGCTGGTGGTAATTCAAAATAGTGCATTTTGGAATTTTCAGTTTGGAAAAGATTTGACAACTGGTCAAATGGTTAAAAATATTGTTATCATATGACCTGACAATTCCACTTCTAGGTACATACCCAAGAGAAATGAAGACAGATGGTCACAAAAAATCTTGGCCATGAATTTCAAAGCAGTATTATTTAGAATAGTCAAAAAGTAGAAATAAGAGCTGGTGATATAGCTCAGCAGCATAAGCACCTGCCTGGCAAGCGCGAGGTCCTGAGTTCAACTCCCGGTACCCGCATATTAAAAAAAAGTAGAAATAATCCAAATGTCCATCAACATATGGATGGATAAAATTTTTCATTTTGTTGTTTCAGTACTGGGAATTAAACACAGGGGTTCATACATGCTAGGCAAGCACCCTGCCACTGAACTATGCTACCTTCTTATTTTGAGATAGCGTCTCCTAAATTGTTCAGGCTGGTCTTGAACTTTCAATACTCCTGCCTCAGCCTCTTGAGTAGCTGGGATTACTGGTATGTGCCACTACTCCCAGCTGTGACAAATGGATATATTATTGTGCTATATCCATAGAATGGAATTTTATTTGGCAATAAAGAGGGATGAAGAACTAACACAGATGACACACAGGTAAATTTTTTTTTTTTGTGGGTACCGGGGTGTCGACCTCAGGACCTCGTGTGCCAGCAGGCACCCGTGCCGCTGAGCGATATCACTGGCCCCTTTTTCGTATGTGGGTTCCGGGAGTCAAACTCGGGCCCTCGCGCTTGCCGGGCAGGCGCTTAAGCCGCTGAGCCATCTCACCGGCCCCAACACACAGGTAAATCTTGAAAGCACTGTGCTAAGTAGAAGAAGCCAGTCTCAAAGGGTTACGTGTTGAGATACAATTTCTATTAAATATCCAGAATGACAAGAACAGAAAGTAGATTAGTAGTTGCCTAGAACTGGAAGGGAAGGATAATTGGGGTGATGGTGAAGAGTATGGGGTTTCATTTTGGGGCGACGATGAAAATTTTCTAAAATTGCTTGTAGTGATGGATGCACAACTCGGAACATACTAAAAGCCACTGAAACGGGTGAATTGTGTGGTGTACAAATTATATCCCAGCACAATAATAAAGATTTTTAATAAGAAACATAAGTGATTTCACTGTAACCGCTTGACTCATATTGAACATTATTTCTGAATTCCTAATAATGTAAACACTGTTTGCTGATTTAACCCAAAATGATGGTATACCTATGATGAAGAGGAATGCGGGGTGTGAGATAAAAAGAGGTAAGGGGAGTATAAATCCATTTCCTGGACAAGATGAATAACTACTACATGTCAATGGCTGTCTCTTCCAAAATTATACTTGAGAACCTATAGAAGAGACAAGGAGTCATGAACTTCAAGAACAGCCACAAAAGCATACTCATGCCCTGGGAAGATTGAAGGTTATGGGTCAAATTGTGTTCTTCAAATGTTTGTATGTTGAACCCCAATTTTTTGTTTTTGCTTTTTTGAGAGGGGGTCTCACTATGCAATTCAAGCTGGCCTTGAACTCACTATGTAGGCAAAGCTGGCCTCAATCTTGTGGCAATCCTCCTGCCTCAGCCTCCCAAGCACTAGGATCACAGGCATGCACTACCATGCCTGGCTTTAAAGCATACATATTAACAGTTCTTTATAACCTTCATCATCTGACTCTTGTTTCCACCTCCTGCCCTATCTTTAACCACACATGGTAGCTCCACTAGCAAACACCATGCACAGCTTTCTCAGCACATCATGCGATTTCTCACCTCTGGGCCTTTGTTTCTGCTTCATATCCCAGGAAAGCCCACTACCCTCCGCTTCCTGTAGACTCCTTTAAACCAGGTGTGGTGGCACACACCTGTAATCCAACCACTCTGGAAGGCTGAAGCAGGAGAACTGCAAGCCTAGCTTGTGCAATTTAGCAATTTTGGCTACTTGTGGTGGCACATGCCTGCAATCCCAGCACTCAAGAGGCTGAGGCAGTAGGATTGATGGGAGTTCAAGGCCAGCCTGGACTACAAAGTGAGTCCAAGGCCAGCCTGAGCTGCATAGCAAGACCCTGTCTCAAAAAGGCCAAAAAAAAAAAAAATTTTTTTTTAGCAACTTAGTGAGACCCTATTTCAAAATAAAAAGGACTGGGGGCATAGTTCAGTGTGAAGGCCTTGGGGTCAATCCCCAGTACCACCAAAATAAAAAACAAACAAACAAAAAACCTCCTTTAAGAAAATCCATGGTCAGGAAAAAGATGGTGGATCTGTAAGAAGCAGGCAGTGAACATCTCCAAAAGTCGCCCTCCGGATACTGGAATATAGTGACTGGAGGAGGTCAAGAAAAAGGACCCAGGAAAGATCTGAAGCGCAGTTCAGGGCCCACGGAGAAAGTGGAGAAACTCCAACAAAGAAGAAGGAGGTAGCCACCGGCACCTTTTCCCTGTGTCAGGAGTCCCAACGTGACTGAAGCAGTTCAAATCTGCAGACACGCGGTGACTGCCGGCGCCCCCAGGGGCCTCCGCGGAGGAACGTGAGATGCCGCAGTACAGAGAAGCACCAGCTGTGAAGGACACACTGACTGGCGGTGAGTGCTGACGCCCAGCCATCAGGCGCATGTGAGAGGGACTAGCCAGGTGCCATTGTGGAGGGGGCAGCAGCTGAACTTCGAACTCAGGGCAGCCGCCACTCCATCCACGGCTCCAGTGGGGACCTCCGTGGAGGAACACGGGACGCCGCGGTACAGAGAAGCACTGGCCGTGAAGGACACACTGACTGGTGCTTTTCTTCCTGGTATTCCAAGAGTGAGATTGTCTAAGGATCACAGAAAATACTGTGGCACAGAACCAAAGAATGAAGGACTGGGCCAAACAGGCAGCAACTTCTTATCTACAACAAATTGAAGAGGTAGGATATTGTAGCAGGCTCAAAACCCAAAAACAAGCTACAACTGGAAGATACCTCCGAGAAGTAGCCATCTCTTAAGAGTTTGAAATACTAGCAATAAAGCAACCTACCATAGGCAATTTACAAACATCACCCCAGGAATTAAACTAAAGAAAGAAAAGAAAATGAGATGACACTTTAACAAGATGCAGCCACACACATCCAGTTCACCAAAGGCAAACTCAGGGGGCAACGAGGTGGGACAAACCGAAAGCCACCCACCTGACATCTCTGAAGTGGTAACAACAAAGCAGTTGAATGAGGCTCTGGAAAAATTTAAATCAGAAATAATTTCTCAGATAACTGCAGAGATAATGTCCACAGTGAAGACCATGCTTATGGACGCTAGAGCAGACACAGACAAAAAAATAGACGAGCTTAAGAAAATGATGGAAGCCATGAATGCTCAGCATAGGAAAGAAATGGACTCCATAAAGCAGATTCAAACAGATATCCAGGAGAACAAAAATTCCATTGAAAGTATTTGTAGCAGATTAAACCAATGTGAGGACAGGATCTCAGATATAGAAGACAGGCTTGCGATTAGTGATCATGAAAAGAAAGAATTCTTAAAAATAGCAAGGGACAATGAAAAATCAATCCAGAAGCTGCTAGATGACGCAAAGAAGAATAACTTAAGATTGATTGGAGTCAATGAAAAAGCAGAAGATAGCATAAATGACATCAGAACACTGTTCACAGACATTATAACAGAAAATTTCCCTGGTAGAGAAAAAGAATTTGAAGTTCAGATAAGTGAGGCTTATAGAACTCTAATTAGCCATGATAAAAAAAAAATCTTCAGCCAGGCATATCATAGTCAAGATTCCAGAAATTCAACATAAGAGTAGAATCTTAAAAGCTGTTAGAGAAAAGAAACAAATCACCTATAAAGGAAAGCCCATCAGAATCACAGCTGACTTTTCAGCACAAACCCTCAGTCAAGAAGAGCTTGGAATGATGTATTTCAAGTTCTAAAGGAAAATAACCTTCAACCCAGATTGATGTACCCCACAAAACTATCTTTCAAAACTGACAGAGAAGTAAAATACTTCCATGACAAAGAACATCTGAGAAAATTTATAACCACCAAACCAGCACTCCAAAATGTTTTGAAGGACATTCTAGAAAGGGATAACATGGACTACAACTCCAGGAACCCCAACAGAAGGAATCCACCAGGCAGGGCAAACAATTAAAGAGAGGGAGGGAAAAAAAAATAAAAAGAGGGCCGGTGAGATGGCTCAGCGGCTTAAGCACCTGCCCAGCAAGCGCGAGGGCCCAAGTTCGACTCCTGGAACCCACATAAGAAAAAGGGGCCGGTGATATCGCTCAGCGGCATGGGCGCCTGCTGGCGCGCGAGGTCCTGAGGTCGACCTCCCAGTACCCACAAAATAAATAAATAAATAAATAAATAAATAAATAAATAAAAAGAGAGGGAGCCAACAACAGGAAAATAACATGACAAGGATAAGTCAACACATATCAGTTTTAACCATCAATATTAATGGTCTCAATTCACCAATCAAAAGGCACAGACTGGCAAATTGGATCAAGAAGCAAGATCCAACAATATGCTGTATACAAGAAACATTCAAAAAGAAATTCATAGACTGAAAGTCAAAGGATGGAAAACAATACTCTATGTGACAGGAACCCAGAAAAAAGCAGGGGTAGCTATTCTTTTTGCAGACAAAGTGAATTTCAAGCCAAGAATGATTCAGAGAGATAAAGAAGGTCACTACATCCTTGTAAAGGGAACAATCCAAAAGGAAGAGATAACAATCATAAATATATATGCAACAAATACCAGTGCACCCAATTATATAAAACAAATATTAACAGGCATGAAAAATCAAATAAGCACTAATACAATTGTATTGGGGGATCTCAATACTCCACTGTCACAAAAAGACAGATCAACTAGACAAAAAATCAACAATGAAATATTAGAACTGAACCAAACTTTTGAACAAATGGACTTAGTAGATGTCTACAGAGTGTTCCACCCCACAACATCAGAATACACATCCTTCTCAGCTGCACATGGGACGTTTTCCAAAACAGACCATGTACTAGCTCATAGAACCTGCTTAAGTAAATGCAGAGGAATTGAAATTATCCCATGTATATTGTCAGACCATAGTGCAATGAAATTGGAAATCAATGGCGGAAGAAACCACAAGAACTTCCTAAACACATGGAAATTAAACAGCACCCTACTGAACAACCAATGGGTCACAGATGAAATTAAAGAAGAAATTAGACAGTTTCTGCAACTGAATGATAATGACAGTACAACATACCGGAACTTATGGCATACAATGAAAGCAGTCCCAAGAGAGAAATTTATAGCATCTAATACCTATATCAGGAAAACAGAGCAAGCACAAATAAACAACCTAATGGTGAACCTCAAACTTCTAGAAAAAGAAGAGCAGGCTAAGCCAAAAGCTCATACAAGGGAGGAAATTATAAAGATCAGAGCAGAAATTAACGTATTGGAGACTAAAAATTAATACAAAGAATCAACGAATCAAAGAGTTGGTTCTTTGAAAGATTAAATAAAATCGACAAACCCTTATCTAACCTTATTTAAAAAAGGAAAGAAAGTACTCAAATCCACACAATTAAGAATGAAAAGGGTGATATCACAACGGACCCTGCAGAAATCCAGAAGATCATCTACACCTACTTTGAAAACTTGTATTCTAATAAGATGGAAAATGCAGAAGAAATGGACAGATTCCTAGATACATATGAATTACCAAAGCTCAACCAAGAAGATATAAAAATCCTAAATAAACCAATAAAAATCAATGAAATCAAAGATGTAATTAAAAGCCTCCCAACAAAGAAAAGCCCAGGCCCTGATGGACTCACTGCTGAATTCTACAAGAAATTTAGAGAAGACCTGACACCACTACTTCTCAAACTCTTTAATGAAATTGAAAAGGAAGCAGTACTCCCAAATTCATTCCTGGAAGCAAGCATTACCCTGATACCAAAACCAGAGAAGGACCCAGCTAAGAAAGAGAACTACAGACCAATCTCCCTAATGAACACAGATGCAAAAATCCTCAATAAGATACTGGTAAACAGAATGCAGCAAATAATTAAGAAGATTATACACCATGACCAAGTTGGATTCATCCCAGGGATGCAGGGATGGTTCAACATACATAAATCAATAAATGTAATACACCAGATTAACAGAACCAAGGACAAAAATCATATGATCATCTCAATAGATGCAGAAAAAGCTTTTGACAAAGTCCAGCACCTATTCATGATAAAAACCCTACAGAAAATTGGAATAGATGGTCTTTATCTCAATCTGATAAAAGCTATCTATGACAAACCAACAGCCAATATCATACTAAATGGACAAAAACTGAAAGCCTTCTCTCTAAAATCAGGAACCAGACAAGGATGTCCACTGTCCCCACTCTTATTCAACATAGTCCTGGAAACTTTAGCCAGAGCAATTAGACAAGAGCAAGAAATAAAAGGAATAATGATTGGAAGGGAAGAAGTTAAATTATCATTATTTGCAGATGACATGATACTCTACATGGAAGACCCCAAAAACTCCACTAAAAAATTACTTGATTTAATAAGCAAATTCAGTAGTGTAGCTGGATACAAAGTCTACACTCAAAAATCAATAGCCGGGCCGGTGAGATGGCTCAGCAGCATAAGCGCCTGCCTGGCAAGCGCGAGGGCCCAAGTTCGACTCCTGGAACCCACATACGAAAAAAGGGCCGGTGATATCGTTCAGAGGCACGGGCGCCTGCTGGCACGTGAGGTCCTGAGGTCGACCCCTGGTACCCACAGAAAAAAAAAAAAATCAATAGCCTTCCTGTACATGAATAACAAACTCACTGAGAGAGAAATTAGGGAAACAACACCTTTCACAATAACATCCAAAAAAATGAAATACCTAGGAATCAGTCTCACAAATGAGGTAAAAGACCTCTACACTGAAAACTACAGTACCCTGAAAAAGGAGATTGAAGAGGATATCAGAAAATGGAAAGATATCCCTTGCTCTTGGGTAGGAAGAACCAACATAGTGAAAATGGCTATACTTCCAAAATTGTTATACAGATTTAATGTGATTCCGATCAAAATTCCAACAACATATCTCACAGAATTAGAGAAAACAATCCTAAAATGCATCTGGAACCAGAAGAGACCTAGAATAGCAAAGGCAATTCTGGGCAACAAAGGCAAGGCAGGGGGCATCACAATCCCCTGACTTGAAATTATACTATAAAGCTACTGTGATAAAAACAGTGTGGTATTGTCAAAAAAACAGACCTGAAGATCAATGGAACAGATTAGAAGATGCTGAAACAACTCCAGACATACTAAGCCACCTTATCTTTGACAAAGGTGCCAAACACATTCACTGGAAGAAAGATAGCCTCTTTAATAAATGGTGCTGGAAAAATTGGCTCTACACATGCTGAAGATTAAAATTAGACCCATATCTTTCACCATGCACTAAACTAAATTCAAAATGGATCAAAGATCTAAATATTAAAACAGAAATATTAAATCTCCTGGAAAACAGAATAGGTAAAACTCTTGAAGACATTGGTATAGGCAAAGACTTTATGAATAAAATCCAGGAAGTATCACAAAGAATCAACAACTGGGATCTCATCTTATTAAAAAGCTTTTGGACAGCAAGAGAAACCACCAACAGAGTGAAAAGACAACCCACAACATGGGAAAAAATGTTTGCCAGCTGTTCCTCAGACAAAGGATTACTATCAAGAACATACAAAGAACTCAAAAAAATCAGACCTCCCAAATTTAAAGGCCCACTCCAAAAATGGGCATCTGAGATGAATAAACACTTCTCAGATGAAGAAATACAAATGGCAAATAAATATATGAAAAAATGTTCAACATGACTAGTCATTCAAGAGATGCAAATTAAAACAACACTGAGATTCCATCTCACCCCAGGAAGAATGGCTATTATCAAGAAATCAACTAATAATAAATGCTGGAGGGGCTGTGGGGAAAAAGGAACCCTTCTCCACTGTTGGTGGGAGTGTCGACTGGTGCAGCCACTGTGGAAATCAGTGTGGAGATTCCTCAAAAAACTAGGATTGGAGGTCCCATTCAACCCAGCTATTCCCCTTCTGGGTATCTTCCCAGAAGAATTAAAAACATCGTACCACAGCGATATATGTGCACCCATGTTTACAGCAACACAATTTGTAATAGCTAGATCACGGAAACAACCCAAATGCCCATTACCCGAGGAATGGATAAAAAAGATGTGGTATTTTTATACAATGGAGTACTACTCAGCCATAAAGAAAGATAAACTGAAAACTTTTATAGGTAAATGGATGCAACTCGAGAAAATACTCACAAGCGAAATAAACCGGGCGCACATTTGTAAACATCGTATTGTCTCCCTAGTATGAAAATGCAATTTCACTGTGACTATTCCCTTCCTTAGTCTTCTATTTTTACCTAGCTTTTACATGGCTTAATCTTATACTGAGTAATGTTTTTCTCCAAAAGGTATTTTTACATTCTCTAATACTTGAGTTTGTTAATACAGGAGAATGTTTACTTGTTGTCTTAAAAAAATATAAATAAAAATAAACAAATAAATAAAAGAAAATCCAAAGCCAGGGATATAGCTCAGCAGCACAAGCGCCTGCCTGGCAAGTGAAAGGTCCTGAGTTCGATTCCCGGTACACAAAAAAAAAATCCAGTGGCTGCCTCCTCCAGGAAGCCCTCCCTGCCATTCCTGCTCCCGAGAATGGGACAGGTGTCCCTCCTCTCTACACCTACACACTGATTTCCCACTTCTAGCAACTGTAATTTTCCAAGACTTATTTCAAGTATCATCTCTTCAACAAATACTTTTTCTTATCCTCTAAAAAAAGACCTCTCATAGAACTCTAATTTTCCTATGTAATTATCATATTCAAATTCATATTGTTTGCATACATATTCTACACAAGTAGGATGAAGTAGGAACCAACCCTGCCTCAGCAATTTATTCTTTTTGGTTTTTGGTATTTTGTGTTTTTTTTTATGTGGGTACTGGGAGTCGACCTCAGGACCTCGTGCTTGCCAGCAGGTGCTTGTGCCGCTGAGCGATATCACTGGCTCTTTTCTTCCTTTATGTGGGTACTGGGAGTCAAACTCAGGACCTCGCGCTTGCCAGGCAGGCGCTTACACCGCTGAGCCATCTCACCAGCCCTGGTTTTCGGTTGAGACAGGGTTTCACTATGGAACCCAGGCTGGCCTTGAACTCACAGTGACCCCTGCCTCAGCCTCCTGTGTGCTGGGATCATAGGCATGCACCACCCTGCCTGCACGGCTTAATATGTTCCTCCAAATATACTTGCACATAATGGTTCAGCGTTAGTTGAAAGAAAACGTTATATAATGTTTCAAAACTCAAACAATATTATTCTGTCCTCAAAAACAAGACCTTTGTATCTTCACAGCAGGAAGTATTTTATAAATGCCCGTTGACCTAATTTCCTCATCACTAACAGTCACGTATTCTATTAAAATATGTCTATTTTTCAGAGCTCCTCACACTTAGCAGACTCAAGCACTGGATTTTATTTTTTCCATTCCAGTCCCATCAAATCATACAAGTATCACAGCCACTCACAGATCACATCAACCTCTGCATTCTCCACACAGCCCCTCCCAGCCACCCCTCGGAAAACTCACTGTTGTATACACGATCAGAAAAGCCAGGATGGTAACGTACTTTCATATATTCATTTCTCCATTGCTCCATAATCCACTTACTTAACAAGCACTTACTAACTTAACTGCACATTTGTTGAATATACCAGAGGTCCCGACAAGCACAAATGATGTTACTGGGCTAGGTTGTCTATCTCTCCCAACTCTTTCCCACGTCCCTGTCACTGCATGCTGCTGCTCTGAGCAAAACACACAGTGACTTGCCTCCACCTTGAATCTGTTGGTTTTTGTTGTTGTTTTTGAGGCAGGGTCTCACTATGTAGCCCAGGTTGGCCTTGAACTCACAGCAATCCTCCTGCCTCAGCCTCCCGAGTGTGCTTCTGTCTTGAATCTGGGCTGGCTCCTGACACCCTGACAGGAGAGTCATTCATCAGAATGTCCAACAAGCAACACCACGACTTCTGGGCTTCTATCAAGCTTTGCAACTTCTATTTTTGCCCTCTGGGATGAAGCCTCTCTATGTAAAAAAGTCTGGGTTCAACTACTGAGTAATAAAGCCCCTCGGAAAAGGGAACCGAGTCAACCCGCTCTGCACCAAATGTGGGTGAAGACATTTTGGCCACGCTGGCCCCAGGCAAGCTCACAGCTGAGCACAACCTCCTGTCTATCCAACTCACAACAAATAGAGCAGAATCAATCAGCTGAGTCCAGATAACCTAGAGAATATGAATCAGTAACTTGTTTTCTGTAATTGCATTTCAGGGTGGACTGTTCTATAACAATAATCATTGCAGCAAGTATTTAAGAGGATTTGGATCACTGATTCCTCTACCTTCAAACCCCAACTCTTATCTACAAGTACTTCCTCTTCTTTAATTTGAAATATTCCTTTATTAACTTTAAGGACATAATTTTTCATTCAATTCTTCAGATTTCATTAGTGTATACATTTGGCAAACCCTGTATTTTTTTTTTTTTTTAAGACAGGGTCTCACTATGTAACACAGGCTGGCCTCAAACTCTCAATCCTCCTGCCTCAGCCTCTCAAGTGCTGGAATCAGGCATATGCCACGCCTGGCTGTACTAGTTTACATAACTTCATTTATTCCTAGCACAAGCCTGAGGGAAAGGTTTATATTATTCCTAACAGGATTTAAAAAACTAAGGTTCATGGAAGTTAACTTGTTATCTGGGATTATATACATAGAAACATAAGACTTTGAACTCAAACCCAGATCTAATTCCAAAGCTTTTTTTCCCTTTGCAGTGGCGAGGATGGAATCCAGAGCCTTGGACATGTTAGGCAGGTGTTCTACCACTGAGCTACACCCCTTAGCCAATATTCTTATCAATAATTTATGCCAGAGATTTGTTCGTGTCAACCTCGAAACCTTCCTAAAGAACACAAACATTTTAGTCCACATAAGATTTCTTTAAATGCAATACATCAGCCAGGTGTGGTGGCCCACACCTGTAATCCCAGGATTTGGGAGACTGAGGCAAGAGGATCACCACGAGTTCAAAGCCAGCCTGAACTATGTAGTGAGACCCTGTCTCAAAACAACAAACAAAAAGAGTATAAGCTTGTGCATACACAGCAAATGTCAGAAGGATTAAAAGGTAAATTGTTTGCTTCTGAGGAGCAAAAACAGGCTGCAGGAAAATTTTCCACCTGATTACCCTATTTTGCACTTGTATGGATGATAATTTTTAATTATTCAAACAACAACAAACAGGGCTGAGGGTGTAGCACTTGCCTAGCATACTCGAGGTCCTGGGTTCAATTCCTAGTGCCCCTCCCCCACCAAAAAAAAACCCAAACACCCACATAGTTGTCAGCTCATCAGTACTGATCAGTCTTTAGGGGCTGGGACCAGGCTTTTTTTTTTTTTTTTTGCAATGCTTGGGATCGAACCCATGGTCTTGTGTACACTAGGCAAGCATTCTACCACTGAACTACATCTCCAGCCCTTTTATTGTTTTATTTTGAGACAGGGTCTTGCTAAGTTGCCCAGGTTGGCCTATAATTTACACTTCTCAGTCTCCCAGGTAGCTGGGATTACAGGCGTGCACAGCTGAGCCCTATGGGTACAATCTTTTGAAATATTAAACTACCCAGATAGTTCTGATGATCAGACAGACTTTGTACCTCATCTATACCATTCTCATGATACCTTAAAGTAAGGAAGATACTTAACACTTTTTTATTTTCCTATAATTTGCATTCAGAGAAATTGCCTAATAGATGTTTTTTATGAGTAGTACAAAAGTATAATTGCACTTTTCTATTACATTTTACTTCAGTTTGGAAAGGTCTTTAGAACCACTTAATATAACAGCATCACCAGGCATGGGGCACATGTCTGTAATCCTAGCACTTGGGAGCTGAGGTAGAATTGCCATGAGTTTAAAGCCAGTCTGGGCTACATAGTGAATTTAAGACCACCCTGGAATACAAAGTCAGACCCCATCTCAAAAAACAAAACAAGGGGGCCAGTGAGATGGCTCAGCGGCGTAAGCGCCTGCCTTGCAAGCGCGAGGGCCCGAGTTCGACTCCCGGAACCCACATACGAAAAAGGGGCCGGTGATATCGCTCAGCGGCACAGGCGCCTGCTGGCGCGCGAGGTCCTGAGGTCGACCC
Organism: Erethizon dorsatum; assembly: GCA_028451465.1. Classification (NCBI taxonomy): domain Eukaryota; kingdom Metazoa; phylum Chordata; class Mammalia; order Rodentia; family Erethizontidae; genus Erethizon; species Erethizon dorsatum. The sequence continues at coordinate 30,730,698 of CM051831.1, forward strand.
CCGGTACCCACAAAAAAAAAACAAGGGCCAGTGAGATGGCTCAGTGGCGTAAGTGCCTGCCTGGCAAGTGCGAGGGCCCAAGTTCAACTCCTGGTACCCACATAGGAAAAAAGGGCCAGTGATATCGCTCAGCGGCACGGGCGCCTGCTGGAGCGCGAGATCCTGAGGTCAACCCCCAGTACCCACAAAAAAAATAAAAAAAAAATAAAAATAAAAATTTGCATGACAACATTATAGGACATTAGAAATGACCACTTTCAAGGGGTTGGGGATGTAGGTCAGTGGTAGGGCACTTGCCTAGCATGTACAACAGCACAAAAACAAAACAAAACAAAAACACTTTCAATACATGAAGGGCCAATGTTGAAAAATGCCAACAGTAAATTATTCTCACCAACTTCTCTTTTTTTAAAGGCCATAAGTATAGACTGTAAAGAGCTAGTGACCAAGCCCAAATCTAAGACCCTAAGACTTAAGGATGAGTCAGACTCCATAGCATACATGTATAAATACAAGCAGCTTTTAGAGAAAAATAAAGTGTGTGGATATTAGATCCCGAAGTTTCATTTTATTAGTGAGCATACAAAACCCTTTCGTCATAGGGAAAAGTCTTGTCCCCCTTCTCCAGGGAGATAGATGTGCCTCTTCCACAGATCCCAGATTTTTCTTCTACCGGTACTTCCCATGACGATTAAAGTGTTTGTAGAGATAGCTGATACGTTTTTTAAGGTTGTGCAGGTCATCAATGAACATTCTATTTCCCACCATTTTCTTCTTTCGGATACATCGCTGCAATTCATTTCCCTTCCAGCCTCGAAGCCATATTGGGCCCCTGATCAGGTCTTTGGGGTGCTTTTCAAAGTCTCCTGTATAATGTAAAAGAACATATTACTTCCAAGATGAGAATTCAGCCTAGACCAGCTAAGTCTTCAGCCCACAGTTATGTCTTCCTGAGCAGCACCTACAGAGAAGACACATTATAGTATCAAGAGCACAGACCTCAGAGGCAGAATGGCTGGGGTTCAAATTCTGACACTGCTATTTACTAGCTTTGAAAAATCAACCTCTCGGTTCCTCAGTTTCCTTACCTGCAAAGTGAAAAGCTATTATGACAATTAAAGGGGTTAATATCCGTAGGACACTCAAAACAGAGCCAAACATAATAACAGTCACATAACTGTTTGTTTTACTACGGAGCACGGAACCATTCTCCAACCAGGTGAAAGAGACAGTCGCTATGGCGTTAACAGCCCGTCTGAAATTCGTACCGCGAGAGTCAAGTCTTACCCAGGATCCCGATGTTGTCATATACTCCGAACATGGCCCTCTTCTCGTTCCAACGATCAACCACTTTGGGAGGCGGCAGGGTGAGCCTTATACGGGACAATCCTGGAACACCTAGGGATGAGGAAGAGATGGGATGATTCTGAGCTGCTTACCAAGAAGCAGTTCTCGGACGGTCTATCTACAGGAGCCACTTACCCAACGAGAAGTTTCTGCAAGCCAAGGTCGCGCAGCCCCACAGGCCCCTACCAGCCCTCCAAGAGAGGGCCCCTGCCATTGCTCTATTCTGTTCCTCTCAACAGCACATCAAATTAGTCCTAGAATGTGAATCAGACGTGGCCTTCAAGGTGATGACAACGCGAACCGCCCCGGTCACCCTTACACTGGTTTTAGCATGTAGGCAGCCATCTTGGACCTTACCCAGGTAGCCTTCAGCGCAGGCCCCGCCCCGCTACAAGCCCCGCCCCAAGTCCCGGCCGACGGAGGCGTAGACAACCCGCCCAGCCTAGACGCTTCCGCTCTGCACGCCGGAAGTTTTGGAGTACCCTCTAGAAGAGCTGAGGACTTCTCTGATCGTTGTGAGGGCTTCCCAAAACTGAAATTCAAAGAGAATTCACCCTTCCCCACCCCCTCGGGTGTCCCTCAACTGTGAGGGAGATGAAGGGTCAGCGTCTGGAAGGCAGAGTTTCGGAGTGTTTAAAGACCAAGCCCTTTTGTCTGCCTCACGACAGTAGTGCGCTGTTTTTTGACTACTTCCATTTTACGGGGGAGAGATTTTGAGGCTCAGCGACCTGCCGTACGACACAAAACCGGAGATGGGAAGACCTGGATTAAAGCACAAGCCTTCTGACTTCCAGCCTGGATTTGCCCACTGTTCTGGTGGTACCTGAGTGGGTCACTATCCCAGGGCCAGGGCCACTGCTCAACTACGGAACGAGCCCCTCTGGCCGGGAGTCCTAGAGCCTTGTCCCTTCTGCCTGGGTCTAAGGACCCTAGAGTGCAGGAGGCTTCTAGTAGGCGCGGGGCTTGGGAGCCTGGGTTGAGACTCCGCCCCTTGCTGGGAGGGGTTCCCGTGCTGTGATTGGCTGATCACTTCAGCGAGTGCCGCGATTGGTCCCTTGGCAGCCGTTGGAATTTGAACTGCGAGTTGGTGGCTTAGCCCGCGCTGGGCCTGTCTTGGAGGCGGGCCTTAGTCTGAGCCTGCCGCGAATTGGCGGGTTTCTCTGCCAACGTCAAAACAGTTTCGCTGATAGGTTCGTATTGTGCACTCGTGGTTCTCCGCCCCTTCCATTGCAGCGGGATCCCAGCGTCTGAGAAGGAGCGGAGGTGCTCAGGTGAGGTGTGCTATTTGAGTGAAGGGCTGAGAAAGTCGGGTACGGGCAGTTGGACGCAGTCTTAGACAGTATGCAGTCGCAAGGGAGGTCTATTAGGTATATCCTTGGGATGCGATGTGGTAGAATCAGTAAGTCTAACAGCTCCGGAACGGAATGAGTGTAATTCGGGCAAATCACCTAACCTTAAACTCCTCATCTGTACATTGGGTTGTGGTATTTACTGTATTATGCACTCCACGGGACTGAGACGAGGAGAGTTAGATCGGATATGGTATATTCAAATGGACTAAGAGAATCTGACCCAGAGTGAATAAAAATATTAATGCTACTCATTCTGGAGCCGGGAAACCCACCAGCCCAGGACAGGCTACTGCCCTGGCCTCAGGTGAGACGTTCTCCACACCGAACCTTAGACATTGATGTGTTGCCTTACAGTTCTTTAAACACTTTACTACCCTGTTGTCCATCTGGTCCTCAGAGCAACTTTGTGATCAGATTAGTGACCTTGTTTTACTGATGAAGCCGAAGGGGTTAAGTGACTTGACCAAGTCGCAGAGTTATGACAACAATTGGATTCTAGTCCAGGGTTGACATTACATCCTCTAAGATAATGTCATCAGCTTGTTGTAAGATTAAAATCATATTGGAGGTGGGGCAATAATGGAACCAGATTAAATGACAGATCTTAGGTTTAGTCCCTAATTTTTTTGCTGTTTGGTCTCTAGCCTGTGAGCCAGTGGGGGAAGGATGTCTCCCCAGCTGTACGAATTCCATCTGCCCTTATCCCCAGAGGAGCTGTTGAAAAGTGGAGGTGTTAATCAGTATGTTGTACAAGAGGTAGTGTCCGTTAGACATCTGCCATCCCAGCTTAAAGGTAAGACTCCACGGTAGCCATTGTACCTAGCATTTCAAAACAACCATGCCACGTGTAATTACACTGCCTTTTCTATTCCACTACACTGAAACTCCTCTAGGGCAAGGAACATGTCTTTCTTGTTCCCCCGTTTTTTTCCCTAGCATGGCATGGTATTCATGGCAAAGAATACACTCATTACCTGCCTTCTGTGGATTATTTAATAAACAGTCTTGGTGAACATGGGTAATCTTCGGGAGATACTTACTTTTGCTGTTTACCCTAACCATATACTAAAATAAAGTCCTGATAAATTTAAGAGAGATAGGAGAAGGTAGCTTTCTCAATGTCTGGGACCTGACCTGGCCTTTTTTAGGTAATGCTTTTTTAGAATCTAGATATCTTGTTTCCAACATGTGCATTAATTGAACAACATGTGCACAATTGCAACACCATACAAGATAGTCATGCAGCGTTTAACAAAGAGGATAAAGGTGTGTGTGTGTGTGTGAGAGTTCTGAGAAGCCTGTTGTCAGGTGATTTTTTCATTTTACATCCTGGAGTATGCTTGCACAAACCTAGTTGATAAAGCCTACTACACACCCAGGTTCTGTGGGGCACACTCTAGGGCTGGGGATACAGTGCAGGAATAGAGTGCTTGTTGAAAAGAATAAAAAGAGTACACTCTAAAATAGTAACAGGGGGCTAGTGAGATGGCTCAGCGGCGTAAGCGCCTGCTTGGCAAGCGCGAGGGCCCGAGTTCGACTCCTGGAACCCACATACGAAAAAAGGGCTGGTGATATCGCTCAGCGGCACAGGCGCCTGCTGGCGCGTGAGGTCCTGAGGTCAACCCCCGGTACCCAAAAAAATAAATAAAAATAAAATAGTAACAGTCGTTTATTAACAAGGAGTATATACTATGCATAATTGTATGTGCTATACTTTTATAGGCTTGCAATATAGTAGGCTCACTATAAACAAGTGAGTAACACGCTGTGCAACAATGTTACAGTGGCTACAACCTCACTAGGGGATATCAGTTTTTCAGCTCCACTGTATTGTAATTTTATGGAACCACCCTCATATGTGGTCCTTCATCTACTGAAAAAACATGTGGCACAGGACTGTAGGTATAATGCAGTTACTTTCTGAAAACTCTAAATGTCCTAAAACAACTTGTGCATTACTAATGAGACCCCATAATGCCACTGTACTTCTTGGAATCAGTTTGTATCCGGTTGCTTTGGAGAAGTTTGTGTACACTAAAGACTCTGTGCCAGGCTGCCTGGTTTGAACTACTATTCGAACCTCAGACAAGCTACTTAATTCTCTCTGTGCCTCAGTTTCCTCATCTGTAAACACAGGGATAATGACATCATTTGTTAGCTCTACAAGAAGGCTGAGTCAGTGCAGCAGCTCAGTAATACACTTTAGCCTCTCTCCACTTGGCCCTTGCCAAGCACTTCTGACCACAGGGGTCAGATGGCCGATGTCCATCTCTGGCCGATGTCTGGCTCTGATGTCCAGAGTGAGAAAAGGCATTTCCCTCTTGTGCTTTTGAAAGCCCCTCAAGAGACTCAGCCAGAGGCAGATCATGTGCTTATTCCTCTGATTCCTGGCAAGGAAAATGGAATTAGCCAGATTAGCTAACCTGATCGAGGTTATCATTTGAGGATCCTCCCGAACCCTGAACATATCATCATCAGGTAGGCAAGGAAGAAAGCAGTGTGGAGGCTGACGGGTGGGTGGCTAGTACCATTCGTGCCCACAGATGTACTATTCTGTCCATGTCGTGTGGCTGTATGCGTCACCAGCAGCACGGGCTGTGCACTAGCAAGCTCTTCATCAGTTATTACAACACATCAGTGACTCCTGTTTTGTTTTGTTTTGTTTTGTTTTGTTTTGTGTGCTGGCAGTTGAAGCCAGGGTCTTGTACCTGCTGGGCAAGCAGTCTACCACTGAGCTATACCCCAGGTCTTTTTATTTTATTTTGAGACACAGTCTCATTAAATTGCTCAGGCTGGCTTCAAACTTGTGATCCTCTTGCCTCAGCTTCCCAATAAGTTGGGATTACAGGCGTGTCCCCATGCCTGCCTAGAACTATATTTTAAGATCCCCAGATAATTCTATTTGATAAGCACTGATCTCTAGATCCTTGTATGTCATGGTAAAGACTTTAGCTTCAGTGTAAGCAAGAAATCCATGGAGGGCCGGGGATATAGCTCAGCAGCACAGCGCCTGCCAGGCAAGCACGAGGTCGTGAGTTCGATTCCTGGTACCAAAAAAAAGAAATCCATGGAGTTTTGAGCACAGAAGTGATATTGTCTTTTTTTTTTTTTTGGCACCGGGAATCGAACTCACGACCTTGTGCTTGCCAGGCAGGCACTGTGCTGCTGAACTATATCCCTGGCCCGACACTGTCTTTTAAAAGGATCACTTTCACTGGGTGTGGTGGCACACACCTATAATACCAGCACTCAGGAGGCTGAGGCAGGAAGAGCACTTCGAGATCAAGGCCAGCCTAGGCTACATAGTAAGTTCAAGTCCAGCCTGAACTATATAGCAAGACCATGTCTCCAAAAAAAAAAAAAAAAGGTGAAAGAGAATGTTTTTAAAATGGAAAGGAGAAAAAAAAATAGAGAGGTTACCAGCAAATTAATTACTAGATTTAAGGATGTACTGGTGTCTGATAACCTTGACAAAAGCTGCTTCAGAGGAGAAGTGGGTACAAAAGCTTGAGAGGAGTGTATTTGCAGGAAAATGGAAGGAGAGGGATTGGAGACGATGAGTTCGGGTAAATACTTCTTTTTTTTTAAATGAGTAGACCAAGCTGGTTGTGGTGGCTGAGGCAGATGGATCTCAGGTTCGAGCTCCAGGCTGGGCAACTTAGCAACTGAGACTCTGTCTCAAAACAAAACAAAACAGCTGGGAATGGACCTCAGTGCAAAGGCCCTGAGTTCAATTCCTAGTACTACCAAAAAAGAAGAAGGGCAGATCGTCGTAGGGCATAGTACATGCCTGTAATCTTAGCTACTTGGGAGAATCACAAGTTCAAGACCAACCTAGGCAATTTAGCAAGACCCTGTCTCAAATTTTTAAAAAGAGCTAGGGGTATAGGTCAGTGGTAGAGAGCTTGCCTGGCATGCGTGTGGCCCTGGCTGGGTTCAATCCCCAGTAACACCAAGAACAGACAGGCAGGTGATACGTGGTGTACTAAATGAGAATGCTTAGGGAGAGGGAAGGTGTTGCAGGAGGAAAAAGGAACAGTTCTTGGAGCAATATCCTTTAGTAAGAGGATGTGGTCTTGTGTGTAGAGGCAAGAGATGGCTTTTTTTTTTTTTTTTTTTTTTTTTTTGGTGGGTACCGGGGGGACGACCTCAGGACCTTGCACACCAGCAGGCGCCCATGCCGCTGAGCGATATCACCGGCCCCTTTTTCGTATGTGGGTTCTGGGAGTCGAACTCGGGCCTTCGCGCTTGCAAGGCAGGCGCTTACACCGCTGAGCCGAGATGGCTTTTTTGGAACAAGGACAGTTTATGTGCAGTGGCAAAGGAAGGCCAAGGGTGGGGCAGAGATGCAGGTGGTGCAGTGCTGTGGAAATGGGAGCAGTTGAGCGTTCCGTGGTGTGCTTCTGTTTATGCGGTGAGAGAAAAAGGGAGCCCTTACCTGAGAGTGAGCTGGGTGGATGTCACGATAGTAGAAAAGGAAAGTTGTGAAATGACAGCCAAGACCAAAGTGAATAGACCTGAGAGTAGAGATTTGTTTGTTTAATTGTTTTGTGGTACTGGGAATTGAACCCAGGGCCTGTGCACTAAACAACATCCCCTGCCCATTTTTTATTTTTGTTTTTTTCTTTTTTTTTTTTTTTTTTTTTTTGTGGGTACCGGGGGGTCGACCTCAGGACCTCGCGCGCCAACAGGCGCCCGTGCCGCTGAGCGATATCACCGGCCCCTTTTTCGTATGTGGGCTCCGGGAGTCGAACTCAGGCCCTCGCGCTTGCCGGGCAGGCGCTTAAGCCACTGAGCCATCTCACCGGCCCTTTATTTTTGTTTTGAAACATAGCCTCGCTAAATTGCAGAATTGCCTACTCTGGGTTTGACCTTGTTATCCTCCTGCCTCAACTTCCCAAAGTGCTGGGATTACAGGCTTGTGCCACCATGCCCGGTATAGACCTGAGACTTTGTAAAGGCTTACAAGGAACTATGAAGGCTCTCCTGAGTGGTCATAAGTTTAAGTGAGTGTAGAGGCAGCAGGTTTGTATGTTATTCTCAGCCCATTTTTATCTATGCAGCTATGTTGAGTGAAATAAGCAGATAACTGATTTAACCCAGATTTTCCAGGAGAGTAAATTTGTTGTTATTGGGAGAAATTAGAAATGTCATGTCTAATAATAGAGGAGAAGTAACTTGGACCCCCTTTTTATGATGGCATTAATCTGTTCATGCGTGGTCGATGCCAGAGAGGTCCAGGGCAAGTTCAAGGTGACCTGCAACACGTTGTGCAAGATCATAAGGGAGCATCTCCAGAGAACAGAGGCCAAGCTGAAGGAGCTCCCAGTGATCTTTTTTTTTTTTCTTTTTTGCAGTACCAGGGGTAGAACCCAGGGCCTTTGCACTGAGCTACATCCCCAGCCCTTTTTATTTTGAGACAACATCTCACTAAGTTGCCCAGATGGAACTCAGACTCACAATCCTCCTGCCTCAGCCTCCTGAAATGTTGGGATTATAGGGCATATACCACTACAACCAGCTGAAAAGTACCTTCCCATAAAATATAGTGTGCATAGCTTATGGACAGTGTACTTTCTGAGACCTGTATCTTTAGGCAGTTTCATCATTGCGCAAATATAGAGTGTACTTATACAAGCTAAAATGGGTACTGCCTTACTAGGTGATACAATCATATGGGTCCACTGTCATATGTGCATTCAACCAACGACATTGGCTGAATGTCGTTATACAATGAGTGACTGTGCTTATTAATAATGAGGGATGGAGAGACATGGCAGTCACTGCAGAGTGATCCAAGTTAACATCACCAGTAACAAGACATGCCTCTTGGCATGATAGATTAGGAAGACACAAACTTCCTTTCTATGAAAGACTTGCCAAAAATGTGTAATTCCAATATAATTTGTCTTCAAAATAACTGATTAATACTTTTCAAAAAATGTCAGGATCATGAAAGACAAAGATGGCAGAAGACTAAAGAAACATGACAGTTCAGTGCAGTGTGGATAGAATTTACCCAAAAGTCCTGTCTCCCTTCAGACTGATGAGTTTCTTTCATCTTTGTAGCTTTTCAGGCCGCCTTCCGAGCTCAGGGGCCCCTGGCTATACTGGAGCACTTTGATACTATCTACAGTGTTTTACAGTAAGTAAAATACCCAGCTAGTGCCTTAAACAGAACTGGTGGCTCTTTGACCCGCATTTGCATGTTAGTCCTGAAATCCCAAATTATAGATTCACTGATAAATGGTTCTGGGTGCTGATATTTCTCCTTGTGAGCATTTATCCAGATTGCCACCATGTTTATTCGGTTGAGCAATTCACATGTAATTTCAAGCGTTAGATTCCTTCAGTTAGCTCTGATCTCTTGGAATGGGCTCTGCAGGGTCCTGTCTCACCCCCACACTTTCTTTCCCCCGTAGTCACTTTCGAAGTATAGATCCTGGCCTCAAGGAAGATGCTCTGGAATTCCTGACGAAAGGTGGCAATGGGTCAGGGGGTCGGGGATGGAAGTGTGATTTGTGTGTTTGTCCTGTCTGCCGTATTTTATCAGCCACGTGATGATACCAAGGCTGTTGTGATTCAGTTGGTCTGACTAAGCCTGGGGACCCTGGACCTGTTACGGTCTGTAATCTTGGTGGGTGATACAGAGTTATGTGCATCCGCTGTAAGGCCAGACCAACAAGAACTTTTTCCTACTTTCAAACTACTTCTCTTTCGTAGGGGTGATTCTTCCAGTTGCCAGGGAGAAATTGTGCTAATTGGAGTGAGAGTAGGAACAGGGCATGTTCCAGGTTTCGATTGGGGTCGAGGGTCTCCAAGGACTTAGCTCTCTTATGGCCACTGAGAGATGAAACATAGATCTTTGGTAATCTGATGGCTGCACTGCTGGGTGTTCTGAGATTGGGGTGTATGAAGAAAGTGAAAGAAACCAACTCCCAGATTCTGCCCCTTACAGTGGTATCCCGCCACTCCCAGGAGCTTCCAGCCATCCTAGATGACACAGCCCTGAGTGCATCAGACAGAAGTGCCCACCTCAATGCCCTCAAGATGAACTGCTATGCCCTGATACGCCTCTTGGAATCCTTCGAGACGATGGCCAGCCAGACAGGCCTCATGGACCTGGACGTGGGTGGGAAGGTAATTTAGATTTCCTGGCTAACTGTACAGGGGGAGAGGGGAATTGATGGGAAAGAAGGGAATCCAGTGATTCTGAGAACACTGCTCTTCTCAATTAAGGTTTAGAAGGAAGTACTCTAAAGTGTCACATTCCCTTCCTTACGAGTCTTTTTTCTATATTTCAGAGCTTATAATGCTTCTATGTTTACCTTCATCGTGTCTTGAACTAGATAGTTTGGGCACACACATTGGCAGATCTTGACCCACTGTTTATTGTTTCTTTTTCAGAATAAGAAATCCCGGAGCAAAGCAGCCCATGGCTTTGACTGGGAAGAAGAGAGACAACCAATTCTTCAGCTCTTAACACAGCTCCTCCAGCTGGACATTCGTCACCTGTGGAACCACTCAGTAATTGAAGAGGAATTTGTCAGGTGAGTAGTTAACATGGCTATAGATAATATAGAGCCAAAGACAGGCACGGTGGCACATGCCTGTTATCCCAGAACTTGGGAAGCTGAGGCAAGAGGATAGCAACTTTGAGCCCAGCCTAGGCAACTTAGCAAGATCATGTCTCAAAATTTAAGAAAAAAAGGGCTGGGAAGCCAGGCATAGTGATGCATGCCTTGTAATCCCAGCACTCTGAGAGGCTGAGAAAGGAGGACTGCAAATTCAAGCCAGCCTGGGAAACTTAGTGACTTAGCAAGACCCTGTCTCAAGAAAAAGGGCTGGTGGGGCTGGTGATGTAGCTCAGTACAAAGGCCCTGAGTTTAATCCCTAGCACCAAAACAAAACACCAAACCTGAGCCATGAGGAATAGAAGCGTTGTTTCTTAAATAAGCCTTTGAAATACTTGACTTAATGCCTCAGTTCTGTCTGTGATACATAGAAGTATAACAGCATGAAAGGAGATACTGGAATGTAAGAATCTGATGTCACTTTCTCATCTCTAATGGCCCTTTATATATTCATGAAAAGATGTTTACTAAGAGTCTCCTAGGTATATAGTGAGCATCATTATAGATTCTGCAAACAAAAGTTTTTGTCCTTTTATTAGAGATTATATTATAGAGTAGAAGACAATTTTTCAAATAAGTAAAACGCGTACTGTGTTTTACGTTTTATTACTGTGTAGCAAAATAGGAGGAATGGGAAGTTTGGTAGAAAGGGGCTGTGATAAATCAGCTGTTTGAGGGCCGATGAGATGGCTCAGTGGCGTAAGTGCCTGCCTGGCAAGCGCAAGGACCCAAGTTCGACTCCCAGAACCCACCTACGAAAAAAGGGCCGGTGATATCGCTCAGCGGCACAGGCGCCTGCTGGCATGCGAGGTCCTGAGGTCAACCCCCGGTACACACGAAAAAAAAAAAAAATCAGCTGTTTGAGTCAGATCTCTTTGAGATGGTGACATTTGAGCACAGAGGCACCCAAGGGGGAATGAGCACTGTAAGACTATCTGGAGGGTCAGATGTGGCACACACCTGTAATCCCAGTGTTCTGGGAGGCTGAAGTAGGAAGGATGGAAGTTCAAGCTCAGCCTGGGCAATTTAGTGATTTAGCAAGACCCTGTCTCAAAATAAAAGATGGCTAGAGTCTAGGTCAGTGTGAAGGCCCTGGGCTTCAGTCCCTGATACTGATAAATAGACAGATAGCAAGAGCAGAGACCTGGAGGAGGGGTGTGTCCAGCATGTGCAGTCCTAATGGTGAGGCCCAAGAGACTGCAGCTGAGAGAGGGTGAGTGAGGTAGGCTGTGAGGTGAGGGGAGCAGTGAGGAGCCAAAGTGCAGAGCATCGTAGCCCATCATGGTGACTTTGGCACATGCTCCGAGTGCCATGGGGCAGCCCCCAAGCAGGGCAGTGGGGTGATCTGGCACCACTTCATGGGATCATCCTGGCAACTGAGTGACTTTGGAGGGAATGGGCAAATAAGAGTTCAGTTATAAGGCTGTTCCAAAACTCAAGACCGTGGAATAGCAGTACAGATGGGGAGGGGCTGATTCTGTACTTTTTTTCTTGAGGGAGAACTTGCAGGATTTGCTGGCAGTTTGGGCATGATGTATGAAGGGTGCAATCAAGGGTAACTCCACAGGGGCCTGCCCTGAGCATTTGGAAGAACAGGCTTGCTGATAACTTAGCTTCTTTATATCTGTGTGTACAAGTTCAGAGCTCTGTTTTAGACTTGACAAATTTGAGGTGCTTATATCTGAGTAAAGTTACCAGATTTGACTATTGCACGTACAGATTGGGAGTTTGGAAGAGAGGTCTGGGCTACAGAGAGACATTTGGGAGCATAAGGTATTTAAAGCTATGAGACTGGCTGGGTGTGGAGACACACTCCTGCAATCCCAGCACTCGTGAGGCTGAGGCAGGAGGATTGTCACAAGTTCAAGGCTAGCCTGAACTACATAGCAAGATCCTGCCTCAAAAAAAAAAGTTATGAGACTGAATAGGTCACTAAATCATTAAGTATGCTGGAAAAGAGCAGTACCTAGGGCAGTACCAGCATTAAGAGGGCAAGATGAGGAGGACGCAGCCAAAGAAAGTGAGACGGGAGCCTGACATCCTAGAAGCCAGATGTATTCTATGTTGAAAGGACAAAGTAAATGATCAACGGCACCTGAAAGGTCTATTACTATAAGGACTGAATTAACCATTATATTTTGCAATGAGAAGTCACTGGTGGCTTTTTCCTGTCCTTCATCATATACTCCGGTTGTTTGTCAGCATGAAAACTGGTTGAAAGGAAGGGGTACCTATGTGCAGTCACCAAAGCAACTTGTGTAGGTGATCGAATGAAGAAGGCTGGGTTCTGCCCTGGGGCCAGCAGGGATAGAATGAATGCGGCAGGGCCCTGCTGTGCCTGCTTCCCCCAGCGGTTTCATGATCACATCCTTCCTTCTCAGTTTGGTTACTGGCTGCTGCTACCGCCTTCTGGAGAATCCCACCATCACTCACCAGAAGAACCGCCCCACCCGGGAAGCTGTGACACACTTGCTGGGGGTGGCCTTGACACGATACAACCACATGCTCAGTAAGTGGGCCTCTGCTTTGCCCCACCTGTGGCATTTCGTCCACGATGCCCCACGTTTCCGATTTCTGCAGGTGCCACTGTGAAGATCATCCAGATGCTGCAGCACTTTGAACACCTTGCACCTGTACTGGTGGCAGCTGTGAGTCTTTGGGCAACAGATTACGGAATGAAGAGCATCGTGGGAGAGATTGTAAGGTGACTCCTCCTTCTTAACATTTCTAATGCTCGGTTTTCCTTGGGAAGGGATAAAGAGAGATTGGAAATATATTCTGTGCAACATGAGATTATTTGTGTATTCGATACCAGTCTTTCCTTCCCTTCCTGAGGACGGAATAGTCGAACTATTTTGCCACAGCTGTGTTTCCTTCCCCATGTAGAGAGATTGGACAGAAGTGTCCTCAGGAGCTGAGTCGAGACACATCGGGGGCCAAGGGCTTTGCCAGCTTCCTGACGGAGCTAGCAGAGCGGGTCCCAGCGATCCTGCTGTCCAGCATGTGCATTCTGCTGGATCATCTGGACGGAGAGGTGGGTGGTCAGAGGTGGCCTCGGAGGTTTTCCTAGGGGCTTAAGTTCAGTGCGGAAGGGCTTCTTCTTTATATTTTTCTTACTCTTTTTTCTTTTTTTAATGGTACTGAGGATCAAACCCAGGGCCTTGCACACACTAAGCACACAATTTACAACTGAGCTCATCCCCAGCTCAAAAGGTTTTTTCTTAAAACAAAATAGCTTTCGCATGAAGACAAGTTGTGTAGGTTTACCCTTTTGGTGGTCCCCTTCTGCAAAGAAGCAAATGGAGCGTGCTGAGTAAGGAGCCCTCCGTCCAGGTCTGGTAAGGGAGATGAGAGTTCCGTAGCTTCCGTTGGTGCGATTGACTCAGCTTTGATTCTGAGCCCCTGCATCCCTCAGGATGAAGCCTCTTCCTGCTGTGTGGCTTGCCTGCTTTCTCTAAACAGCCCAGCAAACACTGCGCTCTCTCAAATCAGCCTGTGTCTTTTTTCTCAATCCTCTGTCATCCCTGGATTCTAATCTGCCTGCTTCTCAAAGTGACGTTGAGTATGCCTAGGTGAATATTACAGAGACAGCCCAGCCCATTTATCTAATTTACATTAAACTTATTACAAAAGACTCTATTCTGTGGCTCATGGCCTGTCAAAAATCCCAAACCTTTCCTCCACCAGATCCTTTAACGGACCTGCTTGGCATCTATGGCTGATTTCTGCTTTTTGGTCCATGAGATATAGGAGGAGAGTGGGAGGAAAAGGAGATGTTTATTTGTAGAGAGCAAAGGCTTTATGATCTCAGATAAAAGATATAATAAACACTGCTCAAATATATATTGGTGGGTAGATGTGATTTCCAATTTCAAAATGCTCCAGAATTTATACTTTTTGAGTACCAACATGGTACCACAAGTGGAAAACTTGGTATCACACTGAAACTTTAAAGTATTATGTAAGAGTCCCTTCAGAGCCAGGCACAGTGGCACAAGCCAGTATTCCCAGTTCTTGGAAGGCTGAGGTAGGAAGACTACATAAGTCCAGGAGCTTGAGACCAGTGTAGGTAAGGTAGCAAGACCCCATCGCAAACAAAAGATTCCCTTCAGCTATGTGTATAAGGTATATCAAAAACATAAAGGAATTTCTTGTTTAGACTTGGGTCCCCTCCCCAAGATATCTCCTTGTATGTACAAATATTGCAAAATATGAAAAAAAATCTGAAGGATTCTAATCCTAAGCATTTCAGATAAGGGATACTCAGCCTGTACCACCATACTTACCGTGGTTACCCTTATAGAGAAAAACAGGGTGGCTCTTGTTTCTTTTTTTTTTTTTTTTTTTTTTTTTTCCGAGACAGGGTCTTGCTGTGTCATTCAGGCTGTCCTCGAACTCTATGTAGCCTAGGCTGGCCTTGAACTTGGGGCAATCCTCCTGCCTCAGCCTCCTGAGTGCTGGAATTATAGGCGCATGCCACCACGCCTGGTTCAGCTCTTGTTTATTTTCTCCCAGTATTTTCTCAGCAAATAAGTCCATTTCTGGGATTTACTTCTTCCTGTGACCTTGGGCCTGAATACATAGTTGACAAGAAAAGTCATAGCTGGGCACAAGTAAGCTTAACTGTGGCTGGCGGCCTTGTGCTGGGTGGGCACGGGAGTTTAGAAAGAGGAGCGCTGATGTGAGACTGCAGAGATTCGTGCCAACCTCACTTCTCCCTCCTAGAATTACATGATGCGCAACGCCGTGCTGGCAGCCATGGCAGAGATGGTGCTGCAGGTTCTGCACGGTGACCACCTGGAGGAAGCAGCTCGAGAGACCAGGGATCAATTCCTGGATACCCTGCAGGCCCACGGCCACGATGTCAACTCCTTTGTTCGGAGCCGCGTCTTGCAGCTCTTCACCCGAATCGTCCAGCAGAAGGTGAGCGGCCTCTTGTGTGGTAGAGACCTAGTCTTCCTTTCCATACAGCCAAAGTAAGAGGACCGGCTGCCCAAAAGAGGAGGCGAGGTGTCAGATTTTTAGTATCACTAATAAAAGTCTTCCGTACCAAGAACGAGGATGCTTGGCTCCATTTAAGAGCTATAATGTGCCTTGCCCACTCCTAGGAGTGCTGTTACGTATTTTTTACCCCATGGAGAGGTTTCTTTAGAACAGGGAGAGTCCAGAGTATGTGTCGAGGTCATCTTGAACAGGATGGATGGTGCGGGATATGAGTGGACCCTTCTCTTCTGCCTTCAGGCGCTTCCTCTGACACGCTTCCAGGCCGTGGTGGCCTTAGCTGTGGGGCGTCTGGCAGACAAGTCAGTGCTTGTGTGCAAAAATGCCATCCAGCTGCTGGCCAGCTTCCTAGCCAACAATCCCTTCTCCTGCAAGGTAAGGGGACTCAGTCCACCCAAAAGAGAAGGAGTGAAACACAGACGGGGGGAAGGATGTCACTTAGTGACTGGATGTTCGTTTCTACCCTGCTAGCTTAGTGACACTGACCTTGCTGGACCACTGCAGAAGGAAACCCAGAAATTACACGAGATGAGGGCCCAGAGGCAGAGTGCAGCAGCTGCCTGTGAGTAGTTACCCCTAGGAGCCCTTCCCTGGCCAGCCTCCTCCTGCAGTCTGAATCTCAGCGAGAGACACTGAGCCGTGCTGTCCTTCAGCTGCAGCGGTGGATCCCGAGGAGGAGTGGGAAGCGATGCTGCCTGAGTTGCAGTCCACTCTGCGGCAGCTTCTAGAGCTCCCCCAGGACGAAGAGGAGATTCCTGAGGAAATTGCTGCTGCAGAGACCGTGGAAGAGGTGAAAGGACACATCCGTCAGCTACTGGCCAAAGCTAGATACAAGTATGGAAAGGAAGGGGATGTTCTGTAGTGATCTGTTTGGATTTAAAGTTAACCGCTGTGAACTTAGCTCATGTTTCTCTAGAATGAACTGTGCTTAGGTATGCTGCCCCCAGGTGGACAGCAGGTTTTCATTGTGGTGATGGGGTGGTCAAAGGCACAGGCCACCTTAAATATGCTTTTCTACTTTACAGAAACAACTAAATGTAAACAGAATTTTAGATGTATAATTTCATGTAAGATGCTGAACTCAGTTTTATTATCTCTAAAGCAAGAAATTGAGTAGATCATTTTATCTCTAATAACTTTCTAATTCTGAATTCTGTGAGCTCAGAAATAATGTCATATTTGCTTAATATTACCTTAGTCTGCAAATCAATGTGGTTGGGATCCTGATCTTAGAGAAAAGATTTGTCCCAGTGTTTTTGTGCCACTAGAACTTCAGAGCAGCTTAGCAACAAAAGCCCCTTACACCTACCAGCCATTATTCTTTCTTTGTTTTGCTTTGTTTTGTTGGTTTTTTTGAGAAGGGGTCTCACTTTGTAGTTTAGGCTGGGCTTGAGTTCACTTTGTAGCCCAGGCTGGCCTTGAACTTGTGGCAGTCCTCCTGCCTCAGCCTCCCAAATACTGAGATTACAGGCATGCACCACCATGCCCAGCTGTCAACAGATGTTTTTAAACTTCAGCTACGGGGCCGGTGAGATGGCTCAGCGGTGTAGGCGCCTGCCTGGCAGGCGTGAGGGCCCGAGTTCAACTCCTGGAACCCACATACGAAAAAAGGGCCAGTGATATCGCTCAGCGGCACGGGCACCCGCTGGCGAGGTCCTGAGGTCGACAGCCGGTACCCACAAAAACAAAAACAAAAACAAAAAAACTTCAGCTACACATCACTTACTTAATTCTCACCTAGTTATGATGTTCAAAAAATGCTAACTAACTGGGCATGTTGGTGCATGTCTGTAATCCCAGCACTCTGGGAGGTCAAGGCAGGAGGATCACAAGTTCAAGCCCAGCCTGGGCAACTTAGCAAGACTCTGTCTCAAATAAAAAATTAAAAAAGGACTGGGGATATAAGGCTTACTGCAAAGGCCTTGGGTTCAATCATAAGTACCACCAAAAAAAAAAAAAAAAAAAAAAAAAATGAGGAAGAGAAGCCTCTTCCAAACCTGTTTCCCAGCTACTTAGTCCTTCCCAGCAGGAAGCAGTGTCACTACCTTGTTGAGCGTTGTTCTAAAGAGAACATATATATGTACAGGCAACATATGTGCTTTTCCCCTCCTTTTGCACAAGTAGTAAAATTTTCTACCCACTGGTCTCTACCACCCTCAATTATGTTTCCCAGATTTTTTTTTTTTTTTAACATTTATATGTAAGTACTTCCCCTCTCCTCTTTTTTTGTTTTTGGTGCCAGAGGTGGAATTGAAGGTCTCATGCATGCTAAGTACATGCTTTCTTTTCATTAGGGGGATTGAACCGGGGCCTTCACTTTGAGCTATGTCTCAGCCTTTTCTTTATTTTTTATAGTTCATTTGTCTGTTTATCTTGTGATACTGGGGAGTAAACCCAGGGCCTTGGCACCTAGCTACCTTTCCAGCCCTCTTTATTTTTATTTGGAGGTAGGAGCTCACTGAGTTGCCCCCATTGGACTCAAGCTTGTGTTCCTCCTGCCTCAGCCTGCCAGAGTCCTGGGATCTCAGGCCAGGCTTCTTTTATTTATTTATTTATTTATTTTTTGGTACTAGGTGTTAAACCAAGGGCTTTCACACTGAGCTACATCTGTGGACCTTTTTATTTTTTATTTCCAGAAAAGGTCTGCTAAATGGCTAAATTGCACAAGCTGGACTCAAACTTGCAATCCTCCTACCTCAGCCTCCCAGAGGGCTAGGATTGTAGGCCTGCACCACCACACCCAGCTGCCATTCTTTTTATAGCTACATAACTAGGTAGAATCTCATTGTGTGGATGTGCCAGTAAGTAATCAATAGCTGAAAATGTGTTTCCAGACTTTCACTTGGCAAGTCTATAAACCAGTGTTTAAGGTAGATGAAAGTCTTAGTCAACTTTTGAAGACTGGTGAAGGGCGATTATCGAGCTCCTCTTCTTAGCGGGCAGTGCTCAGCGATGTAAGCCTGAGAATGCTCTTCTCTGGGGCATTTGGGTCTAGCAGCTTGGTGGAACCACAAGGCCTTGAAGGCTACAGCGACAGCCTGGGTGCTGCGTTGGTGACAGGCTGCTGTTCCCTCAGGCAGGCCATCACTCTCGCTCGAGCAGCCATAAGCCACTTCCCAGAGTCTGAAACCTTCAGGCACACAGACTCAGAAGAGTCGGAGGAGACCAGGTTCCTGAATCTCTTAGGAATTATCTTCAAAGGTAACCCTTCCCCTTCAGTTAACAACGGCATCTCAGCTAGAATTTACTGAGCATTCATCTTACGGCACCTAACAATTCAGTGCTGAAGGAGGCCGAGGCGTTGGGCATGCTTCTGCTCTGGAATGGGAGCAGCCCAGTCACATAGTGGCTATCCAAACTAGAGAAGCTCCAGGGATCTTTTTTGAAAAGTCAACCAAGATATTTTAGAATAGGTTCTAATTTCATACTTCTACATTTTAGAAAGAAATAGCCGGGCCGGTGAGATGGCTCAGCGGCGTAAGCGCCTGCCTTGCAAGCGCGAAGGCCCGAGTTCGACTCCCGGATCCCACATACCAAAAAGGGGCCAGTGATATCGCTCAGCGGCACGGGTGCCTGTTGGCGCGCGAGGTCCTGAGGTCGTCCCCCCGGTACCCACAAAAAAAAAAAAAAAAAAAGAAATAGCCAAGCATGTTGATAGCCGTTGGGTCCCCGATATACCCTTAAGCAGAAACTACCCTGTGCTTCCCTAACTCCCAGGCCCAGCTGCTTCCGCTCAGGGCTGCAGTGGGAGTATGGTCCCAGGACAGACTGTCCTGACAGACACTCCCAGTGCATCAGAGCCTGAGGGGTCCAGGGGCAGTGATGAGCTGGTGAAGCAGGAGATGCTGGTACAGTACCTGCAGGACGCCTACAGCTTCTCCCGGAAGATCACAGAGGCCATCAGCATCATTAGCAAGATGATGTATGAAAACACAACTACAGGTAGGCCGGGCTCATGTGGGGAGGACTGGGGCTTGGGAGTAGAAAACCAACTCCTGTTCATATTTACTGATCTCTCTCTCTACTCCTTTAGAAGGCAGGATTTCTTCCCTGACTTAGGCTCTGTGTTGTCCTTTATAGCTTATGCATTTTGACATATGTAGTATTTCATGATGAGGCAACAGGAGGAGTTGATATTCACGGGGCAGTGAGGAAGGCCAAGGCTTACATGTTGCTGCGAAGGGGGGGTGGTTCTACCTAAGCACTAGGGTTTTGCTGAGTTGGTGAGTGATGTGTGTGTCTGTCCTCGCAGTGGTACAGGAGGTGATTGAGTTCTTTGTGATGGTGTTCCAGTTCGGGGTGCCCCAGGCTCTGTTTGGGGTGCGCCGAATGCTGCCTCTCATCTGGTCCAAGGAGCCTGGTGTCCGGGAAGCTGTGCTGAATGCCTACCGCCAGCTCTACTTCAGCCCCAAAGGGGACTCGGCCAGGTCTGTGGGTTCTTCTCCTTCCCTGTTTCTGTCTGGTTTTTTCTGGTCTCCTAAAGGAAGGGGGCATCTTTCCAGAGGAGTTCCTACTCCACGGGCAACAAGTCTGTTACAGGGCTGTGAGGGGGGCTCACATGCCGTGAAGCCTGTCCTAAGCAGTTATTTGACACCCTTGCTGTTGCCAAGTTCACCTTGCCTGTCTCCTAATGTCCCCTGATCTCTGCTGTTTCCACAGAGCCAGGGCCCAGGCTTTGATTCAGAATCTCTCTTTGTTGCTGGTGGATGCCTCGGTTGGGACCATTCAGTGTCTCGAGGAAATTGTAAGTCTTCTCGCTTTCTCTATTTTCATTCAACAAGCACATTTACTGTGTATGCGGTAAGTTACTCAACCCCACAAGGCAGTATAAGACTTTCTTACTCCCAGCCTTCAAGAACAGCAGTCCAGGTGATAGCCAAAAACACAAAACATTTTTAGAATAAATGCAGCATGTAGGTAATTAAGTGCCAGAAATAAGTGGCAAGGTAAAGACTAATAGTGATAATAAAACATGTATGTGGTTCATAGGGCGAGTGCTGTTCTCAGCACCTCACTTACATTAACTTGCTTAGCCCTCCCCTCCCCATGGAGGTCGCTTTCTCTGCACTCTACACTGAGATGTCTGTGGGCCTCATGGAGAGGCGGGGGAGCTCGGCTAGTTACAGCTACTCCTCTGGTGCATGGTGGGAAAGAGCTGTCTGAGGTAGAACGGTCAAGGAAGCTCCGTGAAAGTTTAGGAACTAACATGGTCTTGAAAGATGAGTAGGATTGAGAGTCTGACAGGAGGCAAAGTATTTCAGACAGAAACCTACGAAAGACCAGAGCCCATGTTGCAGAATAAGGAAGTTTATGTCTGGCTCAAAATTATTATCTGGAAAAGATAATAGAGTTGAGAATATAGGTTTGAGCTGAATTGTGAAGGTTTCTGAGTGCCTCCAAGAGCCGGGGCCTGGAACCTTGTTAACCAGAGCCCTGGCATTTCAGTGAGGCAAGTCTCCCATGGAGAACTTGCACTGTGGGGACCAACAGTGGAGGTGGAGGGGGTGCTGACAGCTAGCTTCTACTGGGAGGGACACTACCGCCCTACATTAGTCCCTTGCTGAGGAAAAGGAGACCGCCTGGCCGTAACACCTACGCAAGGCCTCACAAGCTGGCTGTTGGACAGGAGCCTCACCAGAAGCAGAGGAGAGCTCAAAGTGATGAGCAGCAGCACTGTGACAGCAAGAGGCAGATGTTCGGGGGGACCAACCCAGCAGCAGCTTATAAGCTGGCTGAGGGGAGCTAGGGACAGGACAGGAAGGTTATGGAGGCTACTGCTGGTACAGTGACGGAGTGAGGCTGGGGGCCTGGAGGGATAACTACAGAATTGGACTTACTAGAAGACAATTTTTAAAGGACAGATAAGTAAGACTAAGTGACTGAGTCATAAAAAAATGAGGTGATGAAATTTTTTAAGCTTATGTAACTAAGAGAATGTTGGTACTGTTGGCAAAATGAAAAGGCAGGACAGAATGATGGCTTCTGTTTTAGGTTGAGTTTGTGGGAACCACAAGAAAGCCTACAGAATTCTCCAGAATGGAATCAGGACTAGGGATCCACATGGAACGCATATCAGTCAGCTTTCTTGCCTCTGAGACAAAATACCCGACCCCCACAATTTCAAGGAGAAGTTTATTTGACTCAGTTTCAATGGGTTCAGCCCATGGTTGCTGGCTCCAGTGCAGGAAAGGCATGGTGGAGGAAAACTGCTCACCGTATGGTGGCCAGGAAGCCAAGAGAGCAGAGAGGAGCTGGAGGGAGAAGAATATGCCCTTCCGGGTCACACCCCTAGCCACCCACCTCTTCCATGAGGCCCCAGCTCCTAACCACACATTCAGCCATGAAATCATTAGTGGGTGAGTTCTGCTTCCTGACTACTGGGCCCTTCTGCCATGCCACCCTGCCTTGGCGCCAGCTGACTATAGACTGAAACCTCTGCAAAGTGAGTCATAATAAAGCTTTCCTCCTTTTAGAAAAAAAAGAGAGAAAGAAATTAGTGGGTGAGTATAGCACCTCCACGATCCAGATACCTTCCAAAAGCCCCACCTCTGAACATGAGACTTCAGGGGATATTTTAGTTCTAAGCCATAACAGAGCTTGGGAAGGTCATATTTTTTGTTTTTTGTTTTTTGTTTTTTGGTTTGTATGTGTGTGTGTGTGTATAGATATAGATATAGATTTTTTTTTTAGTTTTTTTTATTTTAAAGAGAAAAAAATAGAACAAAATTCCAAAGCAACATAATAGGAGGGTAACAATGGTTAATACATTACATATTGTTATCTTTAAATTAGTTACTCAGGGTACAAGATATCAGCATTCAATTGCCCAAACAAACCTTTCTTTTCAATGAACTAAGCAAAATTAGTAGTGTATCTATCTTAACTATCATATATATAATTTTTTTCTTTTCCCTTCTTTCTTTTCCCCATTCCCCCATCCCTGTTGTCTCTTTTCTTTTGACCAGTTTCGGGAAGGTCAGTTTTGATGTATCACTTTAGCTAGTGTAGTTTTAAAGACAAAGTCAAAGAATGGAGGGCTGGGGTGTAGCCTAGTGGTACAGCTAGCCTAGCAGACATAAGGCCCTGGGTCATATCCCCAGTACAGCCACACACACACAAAAAAAGAGCAGGTGTGGTGGCACATGCCCATAATCCCAGCACTCAGGAGGCTGAGGCAGGAGGATCTTGAATTCAAGCCCAGCCTGGGCTATATAGTGAGCCCCATCTGGGAAGGAAGGGAGGAGAGAGAAGGAAGGAAAAAGGGAGAGAGAGACACCTCCCTGAGCACCTACCTTACAACTTGGGCTTCCTTCTTCCTATTCTATTCTGAATATTGCTTTTACTTACTCCAGGTTCTCTGGTGTCTTCAAAGAAGGAGACCAAGAAGAATACTGTTTTTTGGCTTGACCTCTTCTTCTTTTCTCCTCAGCTGTGTGAGTTTGTTCAAAAGGATGAGTTAAAACCAGCAGTGACCCAGCTGCTGTGGGAGCGGGCCACCGAGAAGGTCCCCTGCTCTGCTCTGGAGCGCTGTTCCTCTGTCATGCTTCTTGGCATGATGGCTCGGTGAGGCTTGGGTCCCGCAGGCAGTGGGGTGGGGGGGTGGGGAGGGTTCTAAGTGCGCCCTTCTTCCATAGCAGCAACCAGGCCCCGCTGAGCTCTGCTTGGCATTGGCCCCTGAATAGAAAGAGGAGCAGCCCTTTGCCTCGTACCAGTAGGTTCAGGAGAGCGAGTGGGACTCACAGGGCTGGCCGTGCAGCAGGGCCTCCCACAGTATCCCGGGCTTGGGAAGCCCTACAGTGGCACTGTTCTCCCAGAGTCCCATCCAGGACTGCCTTGACTATGGCTTCCTTCCCCTAGAGGAAAACCAGAAATCGTGGGAAGCAACTTAGACACGCTGGTGAGCACAGGGCTAGACAGGAAGTCTCCGCCGGACTACAGTCTGGCCCAGCAGGTGTGCCAGGCCATCGCCAACATCTCTGACAGGAGGAAGGTAGGTGGGGGCGGCCACTGGCCAGCCCAGAAGTGGGGGTCCTTTCACCCATTACATGCACCCCACTGTCTTCCTTGTTACTTCTCCACAGCCTTCCTTGGGCAAACGCCACCCTCCCTTTAGGCTGCCTCAGGAACACAGGTTGTTTGAGCGACTTCAGGATATGGTCATAACAGGTGAGTATCCAGAAGGGCCTGGGCAGGGCGGGGTGGGCCGGGCCCTGCAGTGAGCAACTTACCCTCTCCTGTATAGGCTTTGCCCACCCGGACCCACTGTGGATCCCATTCAAGGAGGCAGCAGTGACCCTCACTTACCAGCTGGCAGAGGGCCCCGAGGTGATCTGTGCCCAGATGTTGCAGGGCTGTGCCAAGCAGGCTCTAGAGAAGCTGGAGGAGAAGAGCTGTAGCCAGGAGGACCCCAGTAAGTGGACAAGGCTGATGGGCCAGGCCTGGGCAGGGGCAGCCAGAGGCCACTGCCACCAGCACTTTCTACAGTCCCTCAGCCCTCATCATCCCAGTTTTGTCCAAGTTGAAGTTGAGCCAGCACCCCCCACCACTAGTTTGAGGGTCACATGAGCAAGGGGAGCTCAGTAGTGTGAGGGAACTGACCCTGTCTTTCCTTCCCTCCTTCCCTCCCCTCCGCCAGGGCAGACCACGCCAGTGCTCCCCACCTTCCTTCTGATGCACCTCCTGTCACTGGCCGGGGATGTGGCCCTGCAGCAGCTGGTGCATCTGGAACAGGCAGTGAGCGGAGAGCTCTGTCGGCGCCGAGTTCTTCAGGAGGAACAGGAGCACAAGACCAAAGAGCCCAAGGAGAAGGTACGTGTAGCACACGGGCACTGGGGTCACAGCCCAGGCCCTTGGGATTTGTTTCAGAATCAGAACCTCTGGTCAGAGCACTGTCGTCTGTGGGTCTCGGCCTCTTTGCTGCTGCTATGCTGGGGGAGACTGACGTAAATAGGATGGGACAGTCTGTCCATGCTCACACAGGAAAGAGTTTTAGGGAAACAGATTATAGAGCTAGGCAGCTCAGGACAGGCATGAGACACGAGACACAGGTGCTGTCTAAGGCAGCATTAGACATGGACGCACTCCTGCCTCCCATCAGCCTTTGCTGTTGGCCGGGCACCTGGCCAGAAACAGATGTCTTGCAGACAGATAGAACATGGAGACGTGCACAAGTGGCTAACGTCTGGTCTCCTGTTGACCTTGAGTCATTGTCTGGCATGATCCTACCTGTTTACGACGAATGGTGTATTATGCCTTCTGAGGACTAATTAAGAAGAGGAATAGAGACACCTGCTTTGGCAACTGAAAAATGTAGGGGACCTACTTATTTCCCTGCTTAATTTAGGAATTCTTTCTTTTTTTGTGTGGTACTAGGGCTCAAACTCAGGACTTAGTGCATGGTAGGCAAATGCTGTACCTCTGAGCCAGATCCCTAGGCCTTCCTGTTATATTTTGAGACAGGCTTTTACTACATTGCCCATGCTGGGCTCGAACTTGTGATCCTCCTACCTGAGACTACTGAGTAGCTGAGATAACACGTGTGTCCGCTTGGGGACTTCTTTCTGTTTTCAGTCCTTTGGATGAGTCTATGAATACTTCTGTACACTTTACCTTTCTTCACAACTGTTCATGCAAAACAAAGGGTTGCCTCTTCTCCCTTAGAACTCAGGCTCTGAGACCACCATGGAGGAAGAGCTGGGGCTGGCTGGGGCCACTGCTGATGACACAGAGGCAGAGCTCATCCGTGGCATCTGTGAGCTAGAACTGCTGGATGGTAAGAACAATTGCTCTGAACAAATAAAAAAAGAAACATTGCTACCTAGTTCCCCAACCAAGATAACCTGTCTCAAACACAGAGTTGTTCTTCCAACAGGCAAACAGGTACTGGCTGCCTTCGTTCCGCTTTTGCTCAAAGTTTGCAACAACCCCGGGCTATACAGCAACGCAGACCTCTGTGCAGCTGCCTCTCTGGCCCTCGGCAAGTTCTGCATGATCAGGTAGGCCTGGCACAGCACCACCTCTCGTGGGACGAGGGTGACAGCTTCCCTGATGAGCCTCTCCTTCCCTCCAGCGCCACTTTCTGCGACTCCCAGCTCCGTCTTCTGTTCACCATGCTAGAGAAGTCATCACTCCCCACTGTCCGCTCCAACCTCATGGTTGCCACTGGGGATCTTGCCATCCGCTTCCCCAACCTGGTGGACCCCTGGACACCTCATCTATATGCTCGGTAAGGACCCCTCACGCTTGCTCCAGGGGGCTGAGGTCAGTGCGAGAGTCATGAGACTCAGGTCCGGGCATCACTGTCAACATCTGCTTGCGGTGACCTGCACAGGCCCTGGCTCTGTTACCCAGGGAAATGGAAGCTTCACCTCTTTCCCCACCTCAGCTTTCAACTCTCCCTGCTGGAGAGGCGCCCTGTGGGGTGGGGATCCCTGCTAGGCCCCATCCTACCAGTTCTAGAGTGTGGTTCAGCTCTGGATTGCAGAAACCTAAGCTTTCATTTCTAGCCTCCGGGATCCAGCTAAGCAAGTGCGGAAGACCGCAGGGCTGGTGATGACCCACCTGATCCTGAAGGACATGGTGAAGGTCAAGGGGCAGGTGAGCGAGATGGCTGTGCTGCTTGTCGACCCTGAGCCTCAGATTGCTGCACTGGCCAGGAACTTCTTCAACGAGCTCTCCCACAAGGTGAGAGGCAGGCGGGCAGGCGGGCGGCTTGCACCCGCTGCAGGAGTACAGGGAGGTCCCCTGGCTCGGTGTGACCTTCCCTCTCCCCTACAGGGCAACGCAGTCTACAACCTCCTCCCGGACATCATCAGCCGCCTGTCAGACCCTGAGGGCGGGGTGGAGGAAGAGCCTTTCCACATCATCATGAAGTATGGTTCCTGGGGCCATGGGCACATTTCTTACCTAGAGCACAGGCTTAGGGGTCAGACAACTCTATTCTATTCCAGTTCTGCGTGTTTGTTTGTTGCACCCTCCCATTGAGCCACACCTACAGCCCCAGCTCTGCTCCTCTCTAGCTGCCTGGCCTTCAGCAGTAACTTGACCTCTCTGTGCCTGTTTCCTCCTCTGTGCAGTGAGGCTTACATACAACCTGCCCTGTAGTTCCTGGCAATAGTAAAGATACGTTCCTAACATGGTGGCAGGTGCATGGTCCTACTTGCTAAACAGCAGCTGTTCTTAGTAACTTCCATCCATAGTCAAAGTGACGGGGCTGGGCTTCCCTCATGTCTGTGAGAGGGCGTGAGGAGGCTCTGGCCAGAAGCATTCTATTCTCCTGCTAAGGCAAGGACAGAGAGGGCAGATGGCACTGGGTGAGGCCCTGGCCGTGGCTGATCTCGCACGCTGACCTCCTCCCACAGGCAGCTCCTTGCCTACATCACCAAGGACAAGCAGAACGAGAGCCTGGTGGAGAAGCTGTGCCAGCGCTTCCGCACGGCCCGGTACGCACCACCCGAGGGGTTGCGGTGCCTGCCTGTGTGACCTGTGGGGAAAGAGCCTGGGACAAGGAGGATGAGAAAGGGGGAGGATGAGGAAGGGCCAGAATGAGCCGAGCTGCTCCTCACAAAGGCCTGCCCTGCCGCAGGACCACACGGCAGCACCGCGACCTGGCTTACTGTGTGTCGCAGCTGCCCCTCACAGAGCGGGGCCTCCACAAGATGCTCGACAATTTCGACTGCTTTGGAGATAAACTGTCAGATGAGTCCATCTTCAGTGCTTTCTTGGCTGCTGTAAGCAAGCTGCGGCGCGGGGCCAGGCCTGAGGGCAAGGTGAGCTGCGCAGGGACCCTGGCCGGGCGCCAGAGATGGTGGCACAGTCTGCATTCCCTACACTGCCTACATCACCAGCCACTGTCCCCAGCCTCATTACAGCGGGTCACCAGAGGGAAGAAGACTGGATCCTCTGTCTCCAGCTCTTAGCAATAAGATTTAAGGTTCTCCCCTGTCTTTTATGACTGTTTCTTTTTAAACATAGAAATAACAATGTTTCCGGGCCTGCTCTCCATCTTCTCTCCCTCCAGCCTGTGATCCATGAGTTTGAGCAGAAGCTCCGTGCCTGTCACACACGAGGCCTGGACGGGACTGAGGAGCCCAACCGCTGCAGCCAGAGAGCCGCCCGGGCTGAGAAGCCGTGCACAGGTGCAGGGGCCCCGCGGTGGGGCCGAGCAGCCTCTAGCAAGCTGCACTCCTGTCCCTAACCACACTCCCTGCCTTTTCCAGGCTCTGGGCGGCGGCCTCTGGCCTCTGTAGGCTCTGACAGTGACTTCCGTACGCCCGAGCTCCGCCGCACTACCCGTCGGCTTCCCCATGCCCAGCCGCGCACCTCCAAGAAGAGACCCAAGATTGTCTTCTCCAGCGACGAGTCCAGCGGGGAAGGTGGGTGCCTTCTGCGGGCCCCGGGCACAGCTGGGGCAGAGTCTCCCTGCCCCGCCACAATTTGGTGTCCTCCTCCCCACACTGGTGGGCCCGTTCCTGTGTGGTGCAGTGCTGTCCCATTTGTTCCCAGATCAGTCTGTCACCATCTTTGTGACTCAGCTTTTCTTACTTCCATGATTCTTTGAATAGAGCTTTCAGCCGAGATGACAGAAGATGAGACACCCAGGAAAACAACGCCCATCCGCAGAGCCTCTGCCCGCAGGCCCAGGTCCTAGCAGCCGGCTGCCCGCTCCCTCCCTGCTGTGCAGGGTGTCCGTGGGATGACCTGGACCCGGGTTCCGTTCCCCCTGTAAAATACTTGTCTGCCTGTCTCCTTGATTTTAGTACCCGTGTGTCTTTAAAATTCGAGGCATTGCCCTTTAACACGCTCCATCTAAACTGATTGGAGCTGGTCTCTGTGCAATAGGGGTTTACCAGTCTCATTTCTACTGAATAAATGTTTTTATATACTTTTGGACACTGTCTACGTCTGTCTGTTTCATCTCTCCCGTTTGCCCAGACTCTGTTCTCGGAGAGCAGTCCAGGGCCCCTGGGCAGTCTGCAGAGCTCAGCTGCACTCTGCTCCCCACACCACGCCATTGTGCACAAGAGACGCCTACACAAGCCGCACTCCTCAGCCTGGGCTGGCTCTGCCCCCGGACATTTAACAGTGCCCAAGGCTGTCTCAGCCCTGGGGAAGGGGCCATTGCTAACTGTCCTGTGTAGACAGGACAGCCACACCACACTGCTAATGTGGCTCCAAGCAACAGTACTGCCAAGCCAGAGGAACTGGCTCCACGGAGCACACAGACCACTCTGCGTGCGTCTTCAGTCTGCTGAGTCACCCGAACAGGGGCAGCCTGAGCCTGCGCTTAGGGACCTCCTTGGTGTCTCTGCCGTCATGACAACAGCACACTGTGCCAAGAGTGCTCCTGCCTT
Source organism: Erethizon dorsatum (assembly GCA_028451465.1). Taxonomy (NCBI): domain Eukaryota; kingdom Metazoa; phylum Chordata; class Mammalia; order Rodentia; family Erethizontidae; genus Erethizon; species Erethizon dorsatum. Next base: position 30,759,384 of record CM051831.1, read on the forward strand.
CTGTGGGTGGGGGAGTCGAGGAATGACAGCGGAGGCGAAGAGGAAGGCACTACTCAGAATGGCGCTTTGGACCGGCTACTCAGGCCCTGGGCAGGGAACGGGTTGATGCACAGGGAGGGTGGCGGCTCTGCCTGGGGCATAGGGAAGGCAAGGGGCTGGGGATCCAACCCCTCATCATCAGGCCCGCTTGCGTGGCCTGCTCCTGCTGCTCACGAAAAGCCTGGGCACCAGCCATGCAGACTGCTGCCAGACTCCGACACAGCCTTGGCTCTGGAGCCGCAAGGAGATAGGGCAAGGAGCTGGGGCTGGAGCCGGGGTGCAGCACCTCGTGCGCTCCCTGCCTTTTAAGCAAAGGTTAACGCCAGGCCAGCTAAACTTAGCCACGGGCTTTTCAGCTAGAAGGGCAGGGGGCTAGTATCAGGTGACGCTGGCCCAGCAAAGCGACCCAGGATCCCCCGGCCCTCCGCCCAAGGCCTGCAAGCCTCGGTCTGCCTTTCTTCCATCCTCAGCTCACAAGCCCCGCCCCAAGCTCGGTCCTTAGGGGGCGGATGGACGCCCTCCCCTCCCGCCGCGAGGCCCGAGACCTCTCCCCGCTCTTGCCCTCAGCCGGACTCACCCACCCGCTGCCCCCGGGGAGGGGCACAGTGCAGGGGCGTCCCCGACTCCCGGGCCGGCCCGCACGTCCCCGCGTGGGGAGGGACTTCCGCCCGCACGTCCCGCTCCCCGCCCACCGCGCAGTTGGGTGAAAAGAGCTCTGTCTGCTGGGCTGGCCGCGTAGCCCTCAGATTCCCGCTGGGCCTCCGCCAGCCCAGCCCCGGGCCCGGCCGGTGGGGACAGCTGGTGCACAAGGGACCGGTTTGTCCGCTCCAACGATCAGGGCTTCCGGCTGCCGGGGCTGCGGGACAGCGTGACCTTGTGCGCAGGGACCACCTCCCCTGCAGGTCCCCGCCGCCCGGTCTCCAGCCCAGGCCCCGGGGAGGCCGGGAGCCAGGAGCGGACCGGGAAGTCGGGGCTGGGCAGGGTCCCCTCTGGGCCCTCCCTTCAGCAGCTCCTGTCACTACCGAAACAGTTTAAGATCCCCGGCTTTGCCGCCAGCAGTCGTGGAAAGAAAGTGAAGGGCTGGCAGCCCCGGCTCCTGTCCTCTCCCCCCCACCCCCGTCCTCCCATTTCATCCTGCAGCAATCGCACGTCCCTCGCCCCTGGGCGTCCTCGGACCCACGGTCCCAGGCACCCCGTCCCCTCCCCCTCGGCCCGGAGCCCACACGCCCGCCGCGTGCTCCTCTCCGGGAGGGGGGGGCCGCGCCCGGCTTTCCGGGCGCACGTAGCTCAGGCCTCGGCGCCGCGGGCAGCGACTGGACTAGCGGCCGGGGCGGGGCCGCGTCGCCCCGCCCCGCCCCGCCGCTATAAAAGGAGGCTGCAGCTTACGCCGCCGCTCTCTGCTCCTGCGCGCCCGACTGAGTGCAGCTTTTCCTGTGCAGCGCCAGGTGGAGACCCACGGGGCTCCTCGGGGCTCGGGGTGATCGCAGCGGGCGGGCCGGGATCTGGCGGTGGGGCCGGGCCAGGTGGAGCGGGGCGGCCGGGGACGGGCGCGGGACGTGCCGGGGCGCGCAGGGGTAATGGAGGCCGGGGAGGGGCCGCGCTGATGCTCACCTCCCTCTCCCTTCCGCAGCCGCGATCCGAGACGCGATGGTGAAGGTCGGAGTGAACGGGTAAGTGAAAGCTGGGCTGAGGCGGAACCCGGGCTGCAGCTGCAGCCGAATTGCGTCTGCAGGTGTGGCTGGCCCGGGGCTTTGCAGTGGCGTGCGGAGGTGCACCCCCCCGCGCCCCAAGGAGAGTTCAAGGTCACCGCTCCGACCGGCGAAGGCCCCCGCAAGGCCTCGTGTCCCCTGCTCCAGCTTCCTGCCCCTTCGCCCGCATCCCTGCACCGCCCCGCCCCAGATATATAGAAGATGCCCCGCGCTGGCCCGAGATCCATCCCCTGAAGCCTTGGGCCGGGGTTCTTTCTTCGCTTTCGCGCCCTGTGGGGTCACGTGCCGTGGAGGAGCCCCTCCCCCACTCCTGCAGCCTAGGGATGCGGGGTGAACGCCTGGCGCATCAGGGGGGTTTGCCGCGGTCACCCGGCTGCCATGTTGCAATGGGGAAGGAAATGAATGAACCTCCGTTAGGAAACCCTTGCTCTCCTGCCTTCCTCCTCTCCTGCTGTCACTAACCCTCCCTCAGCAGGGTGGAGCCTCCTTTACCGGTTCTGGTGCTCCAAGGAGCTGGACCTGAGAACCGTTTCCGGCCTTAGTGTCTCTAGAACAAGCTTCAAGCCTGACTGCCCCTCAGTCGTGTTGCTTTTTCTGATAATTCTCAGATGAATCAAAGAAGCAGGTTTATGGAGTTTCGTGTCCACCCACCCCTAGAGGTGTGGTGGCCGTGGCTCCTTGCCAAGCAGGGGGAGCTGACTCATGGTTAGAAAAGAAAATTTGCAGCACAAAATGGCTCTGGTGCCAACAGCCCCTTCCCTTACAATGGCTGTTCTCTGCCCCTTCCCATCACAGCCTAGCAGTGACCCAACCCTAAAGGTCAGGCTGTAAAGGTCACTGTGAAGATTAGGTGACAGGGAGCCCCGGGAATCCTGCCCTTCTCCCCATCCCATCTTCCAGAAACCAGATCTCCCCACTCCACCCTCATCTGGGGTTAAATATAGCCACCGACCTTTCTGTAGCTGGGGGCCTGGGCGCCTGCTCTCCAGCACCCCCTGCCCCCCACACAGATTATTGCTCCCTCTCCTGATTGGAGCCAGGAAGGACAGGTAGTTTAGCGAATGAGAGCCCAAGGATGAGCTCTTTCTCTTTTGGAGGAGGGACTTGGAGAAGGGGTGGGCTTACCCTGTCCAGTTAGTGTGACCTTTACTCCTGCCCTTTGAGCTGGGTGATGCTGAGTGTAGGAGTTGTTGCTGCCCAAGGTGGGGAACTGGAGTTGGCCAGGCAGGAACAAGACCTCCCAGGCCAGGGAATGGGTAGTGGGGGTGACAGACACTTTGTGCCAAGCTTCTTCCTAGGATTGGTTGGCAGTGCCTCCCTCTGCTGCTTCTCAAAGGACTCTAGATGACTGAGGGTTGGGAAGTCTCAGAGCCTGCTCACCTCTTCGGCAGGAAGGGCGCCTCCACCTTAGGGCTATAGTGTAAAGCCGGCTGGCCTGGTGGGGCTGCTCAAGGAAGATAAATTAGACCTCATGGTAGGAAAATTCAGTACAGTTGGCCCTTGTATCCAAGAGTTCTGAATTCAGCTAACTGAATCAAAAAATATTTGGGGGGAAAATTCTAGAAAGTTTTCAAAACATGAGTTTCTTGCCCACCAAGTACCACACTGAATCCACATGAATGAAGTAATGTGTAGGCATTGTTTGGGTATTAGGAACAACCCCAGGGGTAATTTTAAAGTACCTACAGGAGAGTGTGCAGCAAGTGCTGTGGCATTTTAATATGGAGGATTTTGGCATCTTTTTTTTTTTCTTTTTTTTATTGAGACAGGGGCTCTGTAGTTCAGGCTGGCCTCACATGTGGCAATCCTCCTGCCTCAGTCAGCCTCCCAAGTGCCGGGATTACAGGCATTCGCCACCATATCAGGCCAGTGTCCCTTGATTTTAGTATTTAAGGGGGTTTTTGTTCCTGGAACCAGTCCCCACGGGTACCCAGGGACAGCTGTTTGCTGGAAGATACTATGTAAGCTGAGGGCCTTACACTGTGTGTAACGCAGCACACCTTCCTGTATGTACTTAAATTATCCCCCATGAGAATTCTCCGCCCACCCCCTCACTGCTTTGTTGCCTCTGGTGTCCCTCAGATTTGGCCGTATTGGGCGCCTAGTCACCAGGGCTGCTTTCAACTCTGGCAAAGTGGATGTTGTGGCCATCAATGACCCTTTCATTGACCTCAACTACATGGTGAGTATGCCTGGGTGCCATGGGGAGGAGCTGCCTGTGAGGCAGCACCTTGACACCTCCCCGCCCCCAGGTCTACATGTTCCAGTACGATTCCACCCATGGCAAGTTCCACGGCACCGTCAAGGCTGAGAACGGGAAGCTCGTCATCAACGGAAAGGCCATCTCCATCTTACAGGAGTAAGTGCACAAGACACAGCAAGATAGGGAACTGCCCTGGGAGGGCAGCTAGTAGGATGGCGTGCCCTGTATGAACTCTGGCCTCTTTCCCTCTTGCAGGCGAGATCCCGCCAACATCAAGTGGGGCGATGCTGGCGCTGAGTATGTGGTGGAGTCTACTGGTGTCTTCACCACCATGGAGAAGGCTGGGGTAAGTGGCCTGAAGCTGAAAGATGAGGAGGTCCCCACTGTGCTGTGTGTGGCATAGCCAGGAAGCCAGGATTTATAAGCAACCCTTCCTCGCAGGCTCACTTGAAGGGTGGCGCTAAAAGGGTCATCATCTCTGCCCTTCTGCTGATGCCCCCGTGTTTGTGATGGGCATGAATCATGATAAGTATGACAACTCCCTCAAGATTGTCAGGTGACCAGGCGTGGTGCGGCTGGTGGGCAGGGCTGAGGGCCGAGGGATAACAGTGGCAGGGCCTCCCTGACGTACCTACCTTTTTCCAGCAATGCTTCCTGCACCACCAACTGCTTAGCCCCGCTAGCCAAAGTCATCCATGACAACTTCGGCATTGTGGAGGGACTCATGGTATGCAGAGTGTGACTGGACCCCTCCTCTACCTGCTGAGTCCCTGTCCTGGGGGTGGGGGTGGGGCATGGGCATTGTGCAGGGCCTCAATTCCACTGGCTTTCCAGACCACAGTCCACGCCATCACTGCCACCCAGAAGACTGTGGACGGCCCCTCTGGGAAGCTGTGGCGTGATGGCCGCGGGGCTGCCCAGAACATCATCCCCGCATCCACTGGCGCCGCCAAGGCTGTGGGCAAGGTCATCCCAGAGCTGAATGGGTGAGGCTGTGCTGCTCCAGGAGGCTGGAGGAGTGGGGGGCACAGGCCTGCAGTGTGGCTCACAGTGCCCCCCTGTGTCTGCAGGAAGCTCACAGGCATGGCCTTCCGTGTGCCCACACCCAACGTGTCAGTTGTGGACCTGACCTGCCGCCTGGAGAAAGCGGTACATTGGGCAGGCTCAGGTGGGCTGAGGTTTCACCCATGACTGAGGTGGACTGTGCTCTTGAGTTCTGTTTTGGTTTTACCCTATTAGGCCAAATATGACGACATCAAGAAGGTGGTGAAGCAGGCATCAGATGGCCCTCTCAAAGGCATCCTGGGCTACACCGAGGACCAGGTACTCCTGGGGCCTGGAGCTCAGGCCCTGCACAGCGCTGCAGAGCAGGGCTGGCCTCCCACACCAAGCCTTCTCCCTTCCCCAGGTTGTGTCCTGTGACTTCAACAGTGACACCCACTCTTCCACTTTCGACGCTGGGGCTGGCATCGCCCTCAATGACCACTTTGTCAAGCTCATTTCCTGGTAGGTGGCTGGGATGGGTGAGGCAACAAGGCTTGAAGTGGCCTGGGTTCCAGCACCTGTGGTGGCTGGTGCAGAAGAGCTGCCTCTGATGTCCTTGGTCACCTTGCAGGTATGACAATGAGTTCGGCTACAGCAACAGGGTGGTGGACCTCATGGTCCACATGGCCTCCAAGGAGTAAGCAGCACCCCACCACAGTCCAGCGAGACCATGGAGGGAGAGGCCTCGCTGCAGAAGTCACTGCCCTACTCAGCCCCAACACTGAGAATCTCCCCTCCTCACAGCTTCCATCCCAGGCCCCCTGGAGAAGGGGAGGGGCCTAGGAAGCCCTGGCTCATTGTGCACCATCAATAAAGCCCACTGTACCCAGCTCTGCTGTCTGCTGTTTCTTAGCCTGCACCAGGGGAGGGAGGCTGGACTGGTGCCAAGGGCACAGATGAGGGACTCAGTGGGCCCCATCCATGTGCCTTCCTCTAAAGGCAGTCCCCTTATAACTGTTCCCTGTGAGCACTACAGAAAACAGGGCCAGCCCAGTACATGGAACCGCTACCTGTCTGCCTGTCTGGAAGCTGCTCTGCCTGGCAGCCAGACAGAAATAAGGGATTTGGGATTGGCTGTGTGACTGTGACTTGGCATCTGATGTCTGAAGCAGAGTGCAGTAGTCTATGTGGAGCTCGGGCACAAACTCCAGCTCCTCCCACAGTCATGGACAACTGTGGGTCTTGAGCAAGTTACTTCTGTGTACTTCACCTGTTGAAACAGGACAGTGGCAGCCCTGTTCCTAGTTCTGTAGACTGCAGCTCGGTTGGGTAAACGTGTGAGCACCTAGAAGCATGCCTAGTAAGCAAGCTGTGTCACTAAAACAGCTTACTACACCTTCCAGCTTTGAGGCTGGGCTGTGTTGAGGTGGCCGAACCGCAGGTGAGGGGGAAGCAGGCTTGGAGCTTGGCAGGGGAGCTGGCCTCTGCCACCAGGAGGCTCCCTTGCTTTGTGAAGTAACTTGCCACTTTCTGTCCTGGCTTTCCACAATGGAAATAATGCATATACCTCAGTTAAGATTCTAGTTAAGTGTCAGAAAGTGCTTGAAACAGTGACACCAAAGTGCTCAATAAATACTCGCTATGATTATTATTAAAGATTCCATTCAAACATCAGCTCGGCACAGCCTCCTAGACAGGTATTCGGAGGTGAACCTCCTGGGTCTCTCCAAGCTTGTCCAAGCCTATTGGTTTTGGTGAGTGAGAGACCTGGAGAGGCATGACTTTAGCTGATACTTGAAAACACCCTGAGCACTCATGCACGCAGACCCAGGTGCACAGTGTCACCTCTGTCAACCAGTGGTGACAGAGGCTAGCGTGAGCTTCCAAACCCCCAGGATACCATACCCAGCCTGGGCTTTAAGCCTGGGCCACAGGTGAGGGGGACAGCTGTGTGTGCCCAGCCCAGCCCCTCCCTCCACCCTGACTAGGGTGTGAGCCTTGCACAAGCCTTTAGGGAACCTCTGGCTGATAAGCTTCATGCCAGCGCCTGGGCCACTTAGCACCAGAACAAAAACCAAAGACGGCCAGTCCAGACCCGGAGTGGAGGGCAGGAGCCGGTGCATGTTCCTTACACGATGGAGATGGCAGGGGCATGGTGTTTAAAAGACAGGGAAGTAGCAGACCCCCATGCAGGCAGGAACCACCCAGGAAGGGTGGGCCGAGCCTAGCTCCAGACAACTCATTACCCTGCGGAGGCCCAGGACGGATGAGGGAGGGAAAAGCCCCAGGGCCAGGCCTGGCTCTGTGGTACACATGAGTGAGTGTCCCCTCTGCGAGCCCTCGTCCTCTCGGGGCGAGAGATCAGAAGGCCCTGCCACAGTTGGGCCCTATCTCATTGAGCTGTCGGATGAGACATCTCGATCGGAGTCCTCAGTCTCGCTTGGCGGCGGCGGCGGGTCGCTAGGCGGGACCGCAGTGAAAGCAGGAGACTTTCTAGAAAAAAACACCATTTGTCACTCTGAGGCCACAGGCAGGAAGCCCTCTCCCATGGGCTCATCCTCTAGAAGGCAGGTGGGTAACACCTGGGTATGGCAGATGCAGGAAGGAAGTTGGGGCAGAGACAGAGTCCTGGTCCCCACCCTACTGGGGGAAAATGGTCCCCATCTTATATCAAGGGCTCTGAGAGGCTCAGAAGTCAGGAATATCCAAATCACAGCATGAGAGATGCTGCCTCAGCACAAGTATATTACACTGACGAGGGCCCAGCTTTGTCTCCGATTTTTCCAGGTAGGTCTCGCTATGCTGCCCAGGCTACCCTTGAACTTCTGCACTGAAGTGATCTGAGCCTCCTGTCTCAGCCACCTGAGTGGCTAGGACTACAGACACGCACCGGCATGGCCAGCTGTTCATACTTTTTTATATTTTTTAAATGGACTCTTTGGTTGAGGTATAATTACCCAGGGTCACATGCAAAAATCATACCCCTGACTCGAGAAAGTCAGGACCCCCATCTGACCCTTGCCAGCCTTTAGGCCACCTCCTTGTAGCCAGGGGAAGCCCCGGTGCTGGTGGCATAGGGAGATGTCATCCAGCTGCCCAGGGCGGGAGAGAAGCTGCTGCTCTGGGGCAGGCATCCAGGGACTCCCAGAGGGCAGCCCATCCAGAAGCACTTGTCCCTGCCACGGGGCTCCAGGGATCACTGGCTGAGAGGCTCTGCTCCCACTCCTTCCACATCACTCAGGGAGCAGGGCCTTACCGGTCCCCCGACTGGGTGATGAGCCGGCGGCAGGTCTCCATCTGCACGTCCAGGCCCCGCTTCATGCTGCACATCTCCATGTACTCGTGCAGGTGCCGGTTCATGTCATTCTTGGCCGTGGCCAGCTCCAGCTGCAGAGGGGCGGGGAGGCCGATGGGCTAGCAAGCATGGGCCAGGAGCAGCAGCAGTGCCTCTGCTCCCCCAGCCATGACACTAAGCTGACCAAGAGCACTGGCTGGGCCCAGGCGGCCATGGTTCAAAGCTCAGACTTAAAAAGAAATCGAAGCCAGGAATCGTGGCTCACATCAGGAATCTCAGAACTCTGGAAGGCTGAGCCAAGAGGATGGCAAGTTCGTGCCCAGCCGCTTAAAAAGACCCTATCTCAAAATAAAAAACAGAAAAGGGGCTGAGGGTATAATGCAGTGTAAAGGCTCTGGGTTCAATCCCTAGTACCACAAAAAAAATCAATCAACCTAATCAGAGGCAGAAAGCACCAAATATCCTACATATGTCTCTGGTTTTCCTGGGAAACTTCTTGCCTTTCCTTTCGCCTTTCCTTTCTTGCTTGCTTTTCTTTCTGTGCTGGGGACAGAACCCAGGGCTTCAGGCACACCAGGCAGGTGCTCAGCACTGAGCCACACTCGCGGCCCCTTTCCTGGGAAGCTGGGTACAGAGCAAAGCAAGGGCACCTGCTGCAGGCCTAAAGGCAGCAAGGAAGGAATGCCAGGTGGGCAGACGGAGAGGTCAGCACCCTACACCACACAGGCAGCACCTGGGGACACCCTGCTTCTCCTCAGGGTCCCCAGGGCCAGTCTCGCTCACCCTTCTCCCCGCAGCACGCTGGCCCCGCCTGACCCCTCGCCACCATGCGAGCTGCTCTGAGGGCTGGCAAGGGTCTTACTCCTCTCTGTGCGCCAAGCACTCTTCCAGGGAACTAACTCAGTACCTCTGGGAAGCAGCTCCAAGGCTCACAGCAACAGGGAAATCGGGCTGCTGGCAAAAAAGGCTCAATCTGCAAAGCGTGTGCTGCACGCCTGTGATCCTGGCTACTCTGGGGGCGTCGAGGCAGGAGGAATGCAAGTCTGAGCCCAAGCTGGGTAACTTAGTAAGACCCTGTCTCAAAATAAAAATGCTATTTAAAAAATAAAAATTTTAAAAGGGCTAGGAATGTAGCTCAGCACTTCCTGGGTTCAATCCAGAGGCTCATTCTCCTACCATCTTCTGCATTTCCTCTCATAAACCATCCCCAAACACTAACAGAACGACAAGACACAAGCTGACTTCACAGTGTCTTTGCGGGAAAAGAAGGGGCTTGGGACTGGGGAGCTCGCTCCATCCCAGAGCCTGACTCTGCAGCCGGAAGACTCTAAGGCAGAGGGGGAGACAGGGCCAAGGCAAGAAGAGATCTGGGCCACAGACAATCAGTCTACTGCTGGTCTTTGTTTTGGGCACAAAGGTCAGGGGCCAGGAGGACTAGAATCCAGAGAAGCAAACTGCCAGGAGGCAATATGCTTGAGTGCTTGAGAGCAAAGAGAAAGGGAAGGAAAGTTCACCAGAACGATGGGAACTGGGCAGAAGAAACCACCCAGAACTAATGAGAGTTGACCACAGAGGCGCCGGGGACCAGAAGAATGAGATGGGTGGCAGGACCCGACAAAGCGGCGGCCAGGACAGTGGTGTTCAGGGTGAGGTGGCAGCTGGGCAGGTGGGATGCCGCAGCGAGGACGGCCCAAAGGGCACGCCTGTTGGCACAGCAAAGAGGACCAGGACATGCCGCCTGCACAGTGTAGGGGACGATGTGACACTGGCAGCACCCGCTCAGATCAGCTGCTACCACCCCAGCCTCTCCTCCTCCTCTCCAGGGAAAGCACAGCAGAGGGGGCAGGAGACAATCATTTGGGGGACAGGGAAGAAGGAAGTAAAGCAAAAATATTCTATCAAAACACAGGGCTAATTCAGGTGCAGTGGAGCATGACTATAATCCCATCTACTCGGGAGGCTGAAGCAGGACAATCACAAATTCAAGTCCCACCTGGGCAATTTAGCAAGACCCTGTCTCAAAATAAAAAAGGGCTGAAGATGCAGCTGAGTGGTAGACCACCTGTGGGTTTGACCCCCAGTGCTATAAAAAATAAATACAAGGCTGGTCTCTACCTATCTGTACGTCCCTCTAATTCACACTCTTAAGGCAGGGGTGAAGTAGGAGGATGACACATCAGGGGACACCCTCGACACCACCTCAAAAATTCCAGACTTGGGCATGGTGCAGAGGAGCAATCCTTCCCTCTCTTCCTCCTCTCCTGCTCTGGGCCTCAGCTTTGCCACCCACAAGTGGGACATCCATCTCAGTGACCCTGAGAGATCAAAGATCACAAAGGTAAAGGAACCTGAGGCCACCTGGCCTGCTCCCCAAGCCTGCCCCTCACCTCATTCTGCAGAGTGAGGTGGGGTCAGGTGGTTCAGAAGAGCTCAGAAGGAATGTCTCCTTCCAGTATTTTCTACCAGATTTCCATGGGGGGGAGGTGGAGATTGAGCCAAAAGACTCTGCACTCAGTTACATCCCCAGGGCTTTCTATTCTTGAGACAGGGTCTCAATAAGTCATGAAATTACCCAGGCTGGGCTCAAACTTGCGATCCTCCTGCCTCAGCTTCCCAGAGTGCTGAGATCACAGGCGTGCGCCACCACACCAGGTCATGTTTTGAGCCAGAGATGCAGCCCCAGATCACTTGGTCTCTGCCAGGTAGAAGGCAGAGTGGGGACACAGAACCTTAAGTCTCCCACGGAAAACGGGGGCAAAGCAGAGGCAGGGAGGGAGGGGAGGAGGACACGGTGAGACAGGAGGACACAGGACGGTGAGATCAGCTCTTCCCAATGGCCTCAGCTAGCAGGAGAATGCTGGCCGTGCCTCCGAAACTTAGCATTTGTTTGCCTGGACCAGAAACATAAAACAGCTTTGCTTAGAGGAGCAGGACCATTTGATTCCAGATGGGAGAATGAAAATATAGACAAAGAACTGCTCAGCCTCCTCCTCCAGATGCAGCAGAGCGAACATGACAGGAATCTGAATCTGCCCCACGTGCTGGAGAAAGGAGCAACCACGAGGCGGAGGTCTCCTGCCACAGCCCATTAGTGTCCCTGTAGCAGTCACCTCACACCCAGGCAGGACCCTCACACAGCCCCACCCAATCCTCTGCCCAAGGCCCCCTGCATTCTGCAGCTCCACAAATCCTCCCACAGCCCCTGAGGGCGCCCAAGGCAAGACCCCCCCAGGAGCTCAGAGGCTGAGCTGAGAACTGAGAACTCAGGAGGCCATGCCTAAGTGCCACCACGCTGCTGGCATTAATGGGGTGCTCAACTGTGGGCAGAGCCCACCCTAAGCGCACAGGTATCTCTTCATTTAATCTTCCAAACACTTGTGAGGGGTGGATATGCTCGATCCCCATTTGACAAATAAAGCTACAGGATCAGAGAACATGTCAAATCAAGCTGTGGTAAGTGACAGAGCTGAGACTCAAACCCACATCCCTCTGCCTCCAGAGCCCAAGGTCTCAAGGACCATGAGGAGTGCCACAGTCACTCCTCCCTGGTGACAGAAAAGGCAGGAGCCAGCACACCCACAGCCTGGCTGGTGACTTCTGGGAACAGGGCCCCACGGCACCAGCACACACCCTTACCTCTATCTGGTCGATGGTTTCCTGATACTCCTTCTCCCGGGTTTTAAAGAGGGACTCCGTATCTTTAATCACCTTCTCCAGGCTGTCTTCTTGCTATTGGAAGAGAAAGGGAAGCGGGGGGGGGGGGGGGGACCAAGTGGAGAGGACCGAGAGGGGGAGAGAGAGAAGGTTGGGTTAGAGGAGGCTACGGGAAAACAGGAAAGGACAAAGAAGGGAGACACAGGGAGCAGAGGGAAGCCACACGAGGAGACAGAGCAAGGTGGGGGGCCAGGGAGGGCTCAGGCTGGAGAGGCAGTGCTGCAGGCCTGAGGCAGGAGGGGTGGTTACCTCTCCCTGGGCCTCAGCCGCTGCCATGGCATAGCCTGAGAAATCCTCCCACAGCAGCAGGGTCTCCTCAGTCTCCTCCCAAGTCAGGCTGTCACAGTCGTCCTCAAAATCATACTCCCTCCTAGAGACAGGAACCCATGTGTCGGCGGGGGCTGTGGGGAGCCGGCCTCGGGCGGGCGGGCCTGTGGGACTCACAGCTGGTTGAGCATGCGCTGCATCTCCTCGTTGATGCTGAGGGCCGAGCTCTCCTCCTCCTCCCCATCGGGCTGGTGGGGCCCATCACTCTCTGACACGGAGGTGTCCTCCTCGACAGCGGCCTTGCGCTCCCGCTTCCGCCCCCCCATGGATGGGACCTTAATGGGAGACAAGTGCAGAGACTACAGAGCCGAGGCCGGGTGCATGGGGGAGAGGGCGGGCGGGGAGAGAGCATGAGCCAGCAGGAAGGGGGACAGACAGAAGAGACACAGTTACAACAACAGGAACAGAAACAGCAAAGTCACCGAGAGACAGGCAGACACACAGAGATGGGGCAGGGCTGCACACTGAGAAAGGAGACAGAAAATAAAGCAGTAAGATAAGGGGCGAGATGGCCTGCTGTGACCACCTTGAGAGGAGTCTGATGACTAAAGAGGAAGGGTTTTCGCTAAAAAGAAGTCTCTCATCAGAAAGAATTCAACTAAAAGGAAAGTCGTAGGCTGAGGATTTGGTGTTTACAAAGGAGAACTTGACTGGCATCCAGATTTAGGCGGTCAGTGGGAGAAGGACGAGGAAGAAACGAAGTAAAGGGGAAAAGACTGAAAATGGGGAGAGGAGCAAGGAACACAGAAAGAGAGAAGTCTGTGCTGAAGAGGGGCCCAACAGTGGGTGGCTTAGAGACTGGGATGGGGACATTGATAAGCTTGCACAAGATCAAACTAACCAGCTTCTTCTATGGAGAAAGCAAGAAAGATGAAAGGAAAAGAGAGGAGCAGCAGACAGAGGAGAGAGAGAGGGAGGGGGAGATGGCGTTAGAGACGGCTTCCAAAACTTCTCTCCTGAGGCTGGTTTTTGCCACCCAGCCTAGTCCCACTGGGGGCCCCAGAGGCCAGAGAGAGGTCCCCTGAGAAGGGGCAGGGCCGCCTCAGAGTGGCCACGATGGAAGCTTCTCCACCTGCCCCAGCCCTGCCCCAAGAGGGCAGCCCAGGCCTCTCACCTGGAACATCTGGATCATGTCCTCACAGTTGCGCTGCTGAGCCAGGTCACACAGCTTGGCAGTGATGTCGATGCGGCGGCAGATGTCCATATCTACCTTCATGGCCTTCTCCTGGATCTTGGTGTCCAGCTCTGATAGGTTCTGCCCAGGGAGTACAGGGGAAAGTAAGGAGAGGCCCAGCACCCTACTAAGGCCTTAGCAAGATCCTCATTCTTCTCATCATGCCTGCCACCTCCTCCTTGAACTCCCCGGCTCCCTTTTCCCAAGCTGGCCATGGTGATGCAGGCCTGTAATCCAGCACTCAGGAGGCTGTGGCGGGAGGACAGCCTTAAATTCGAGGGCACCCTGGGCTCCATAAGGGAGTTCAAGGCCAGCCTGAACTATATAGCAAGACCTTGTCTCAAAAAGCTGAGAGAGAGAGAGAGAGAAACGCAAGCAAGCCCTTCCCCTTTTCCTGGGGGGCCTCCTCACAGCCCCAGCCAGACAAAAGCTCCAAGGGTGTGGCCCAGAGCCTGGGACAGGCAGAGGCTCCCTGGCCCAACAATAGTACTGACTCACCCAGAACTTCAGTCCCCACAGAAAGGAGACACCTGGCATTGTAGGAGTAGAAAAAGTAATAACGACGACAGCTGATGCTTATTAGTACTACACAGGTGCGAAGCACTGCCCCACGTCCATCACCATCCTCACAACAACCCTGCAAAGGACCTGCCTTTACTTCTCTGTTGCGCAGGAAAGACTACAGAGGCCTTGCACTGTTGGCAAGAAAGCTGGCCCAGAGCTAACCTGGCTAACAAGCTACAGAGGTGACTTGGGCGCCCAGGCAGCCGCCCCAGGGCTGCGCTCTTACTAACGCTTCATAACAACCAGCAGGGATGGGGCTACACCGCCCCTGTGACACAACACAAGGCTTTTGTTCCTTTTTGTCCTGAGTTAGTTGGAGGGTAGCATGGAAGAAACAACTAGAGGGACGGCAAAATGAGGGTAGGGGCAGCGAACAGGATGCTAACAGGCCAGAGCTGGACTCACATTACTCATGAGCCCCTTGAAGACCACCAGCTCAGCTTTCAACTGCTCCACCTTCATGGCCAGCTCCTCTTGGCAGGCATCAGCCTCTTGGGCCTCCTGCAGGTGGGAGGAAACCCTGACATCAGGACATGAGGAGGGACAGGGAGGCGGCACCAAGGTGAGGGAAGCAGGGGCAGTGGGGCAGCCACCCTTACCTCCTGGAGCTCATTCACACGCTCTTGCAGCTGGATCCGCACTGTGTACTCCTCTTCCCACCTGGCAGACAGCAGGAAGGAGAGAACATAGCTCCCGGGACCTGTGACCCTCCTGCCCCTACAGCTCCCTGTCCCCACCTGTCTGACCCCTAGACGGGGACATGTGGCCAGCCAGCGGGTAGCCAGCTGCAGCTGTCGGGAGGCTCCGTGCTTCCTGGCAAGGACCAAGTTCACAGCTGCCTTCTGGGAACCTCCAGGCCATGCACCAGAAACTATTTAAAAGCAACTGTGGCCACCCTAGTCATTTTCCGTGCCCATCCCTGCTAGGGCCCCAGCTAGCTCTACCAGCTGTCTGCACAGCCGCATCACCCTCTGCCCACACCACACCACCAGGCCCACCCGGCCCAGTCTCCCACCTTCAGTGGCACAGATCCGGTCTCCCGCCTCCTGCCCGCACCAGAACAGAGCTCGTCTAGCCCGCTGCCCTGCCTCCTGGGGTACATTTAACCCTGCAAAAGCATCTGCAGGACACAGGCCAGGTCACCAGGGCTGCTCAGGAGCCTGGAGGAAATGCTCACAGTCCTACCCAGAGCCCCCAAAAGTGAGCCTCAGAGAGGTAGCAAAGCTGGCCTGGGGTGCAGAGTCCCCCAGCAGCACAAAACCAATAGCCATCAGGAGCCAGGGATTACTCGGCACCCAGACCGGAAGGAGAGGGGATGGGAGCATGGGAAGCACCTCGCTAACAGAGGGGTAAGAGCCAGGCTGGGCAGCCCCTCCTGCCTTTGAGAATCCAGAGACAAGACCACGACCACGGCAGACAGGAAACACTCTTGCCCATCTCCCAGGCTGGGGCAGCGCCTACTCCATCCCAGGTGTGGGAGGAGAAGCAGGGGCTGACAGGGCTTAGGACTTGGCTCTGTCACTTCAGGGGCCAGGGTGGGCTGGACTAGCAGCACATCTCAGACCTAGTTCACACAAGCTCATCGCTTCTCGCCACATTCTGGAAAGGTTCCTCTCAATCTGAGAAAGGAAGGGCACTGCATCATGAGAGAAGCTTCCATGGAAGAGAGCAGGCAAGGAAGCAGCAAACAGCACAGCAAGGACACAGACATCCCAGGGAGGAGCTGCTGGGGCTGGGATTAGGCCCTTTCTACCCTTTCCTGCCACTGTTCTGCATCTCACGCCCTCAGGTCTGGTCTGCCTACTCTTCTATGTGAGAGCGCCTGGCTCATAGCGCACTGCAGTGCTCCTAATAATAGCTCCTGCCTCACCTTGGGGCCCCTCCCACTCAGCTGGCACAGGCTCCCCATGCAGCCCAGCTCCCTTCTCCTTCCCTGCCAGCCCCACACCCCTCTCCTTTCACGCCAGCACTGAGGGCCCTAGGAGCATGAGGCTATGAGTTTTCTTAGATGAGACCCTTCTCTCTTCTGGGCCTTCGCTTCTTCATCCATAACATGAAGGCGCAGGATGCGGTACCCTCCTGTGCCTAGAGTCCCTGAGTGCCTGGTGGAAGCCAGCGACACTAACGAGGGGCCAATAACCCTGCACAAAATGTATCCTAGAGGATAGGAAGTATTGTCTAACAGTGAACTCTACGGATTTGGTGCAAACAAATCTGAAATTGGGCAAACAAATCTGAAAATGAATCTGGGAAGCTCACTGGGATTCTCTCTGCGCTCCAGCCAAACTTTCACACAACAGGTTCATCCTGACTTCTACTCGAGTCTCATCTCTTAGACAAGCTGTCCTTAATATGGGTAGAATTGAGCAACTTCCGCAAATACTAAATTTACCAAACACCTCCCTTGCAAATAAGCTACTGTATATCCTCGAGTTGAAGAGAGAAAAAGGTCACACAAAGCAGAGGGGCTGAAAATAGAACCCAGCTCCTTCCCACTTTAGTATCAAGCTATCCCCAGGCCTCCCCCACCAACAACAGGAGGTACAGTGTTGCCATAATGAGCCCAGAAGGAGGGCAAGGGATCTGGGGTGGAAGAATGAGTGCTGCCTGTGTCACGTAGCATATAGTTCTGGCCACGGGGCCCTCTGCACAGCAGCGTGCTGCAGAGTGATGAGCTAATCAGTCCCCAAGGAATAAGTCTTTGCTGCCCTGGACAGCTGGACCAAGGACAAATACTCTTTCACTTTAAAAAAAAAAAAAAAAAAAAAAAAGAGCAGTTGTTCCTGTAGCTATGGACATATTCCAGAAGTGTGTTCTGCTGACTGTGTTTGTTAACGCCTGCGGGGGCAGACTGGTCCTGGGTGGCACCTGGATGATAGTTTCAGGACAACTGAAACCCCCGACAACTGTCACATGGACCCTACCTCAGGAAGCCAGCCTGAAGACAGGACTCCACCTCAGAATGCTTGCGGATCTCTGTTCCGGGGGCTGCAGTTATGAATCCCTCAAGGTCGCTGCCAGACCCGGTGGCAGTTTCCCAGAATATTCAGCCAGTCCTTGCCCACTGGTAAACCAGGCGCCAATCCCTATACTCTGAGCTGCAAAGGTAGTCCTAGTCCTGCCCAGCAGGGGTGACAATAACCAAGATGAGACTGGAGCCCCTTAACCAGGCCTCCTCACTGTCACCTCTTCCCCCTCCACCATGGCCCTGATCAGTCTCCCAAGTGCTGGCCCTGCCTGAGCTCCTGTTGTACTGGCCTGGTGACCAAGCACCCAGGGAGCCCACCTAGTAAATAGCCGGCACTCTGGTACCACATCTCTTCCCCTTGTCCCTAATGCCACCCACTGGGGTAGGGTTCTTCTCAGAAAGCAAATCTTCATCCTCAGACCATACAGGGCCTGCCCTGAGCTGCCCACGGGCTATAGGGTGTGTCCCTATTCCCAACTTTTTCTTCCTTAGGCCCTCTCTGCTGCGTCTGTTCCTGCTTCCTTGGCTGAGTCCCCCACCAGCCCTAGGACAGTCCCTTCCCTTTGCCCCAGTGAATTCCCTTCACTGTCTTTCTCCATTTTTCTCACCTACTCCAACGGCTCAAAGTCCCAGAGCCTTTCATGTGGAACAAGAGCACATACCTGGCTTCTCTGGGCATGGCCTGGGGAAAGCCTGGGTGGAGACAGGACCACCCACAACAGGGTGCAGCCCCTGCCCCAGCACCCCTCCCAATTTCACTTACTTTAGTTTTCCATAATATAGCTATATCCTTTGCCTGCTACTTCAGATTCGTGTATGGAGCTTATACCCTAAAGTTGCCCCAAGAGCTGAGACTGATAGGGCAATCAGTACCCAAGATGCACGCCCCTTTCACTACTTACAAACCACCCCCCAACACAGTCATCTGAATGTGAAAAGGGAGACACGCCAGAAAAACTGAAATCCCCAGTGTTCAGCTCCTAGCATTCTGTCACGAGTCTGACTTCCGCATTCTCCGTGGACCCCAGGTTCCCCGTATCCTGTCCCTGCCAAGCCCCTCATCACACAGGGAGAACGTTACTCTTGTTCTGTCCACCCTGATCTCGGGCCCCCACACCTCCCCGCCCAGCTGTGCATGGCATGTCGCTACACCCCGGCCCCCACTTCCCGGCCCCTACCTCCGCTTGTACTCGTCCCGCTCCCGCTTTACTTTGGCCAGCACGTTGTAGAGCGCGCGGATCTCGGGGGTGATGGTGTCGATCTGGACGCCCACCCCGTCAGGGTGCACCCACGACAGGCCGGGCCCCTGCACCAGCGTGGGCTCCAGTCCTGGCCCGAGCCGGCGGGAGTGCGAGAAAGACCAGATGGTGCCTGGCATGAAGCGGGCCGACGACGAGAAGGCGGAGGCCGCAGTGGCGGAGGGCGGTGCGGGACAGGCCGGGGAGCGCGCCGCCGGAGGGCAGACGGCGGCTGGTCGCGCGCCCAGCGCCAGCCCCAGCGGCCGCACCGGGCTGACGAAGCCGGTCTGCACCGCCTGGTCTCGGCGCGCCGAGCCCCGCCGGCCCTGCTTACCCTCCTCCAGCGCCTGCTGCAGCTGCTTCTCCAGCAGCCGGTTCCGGCGCTCCAGCTCGTGCACCTTGGCCAGGAAGCAGCGGAAGCGCAGGTTTAGTGTCTTGAGCACGCTGATGTTGGAACCCAGATCGTTTCGGAGCGCCATGGCGGCGGGGGGCGCGGGGCCCGGGCCGGGCGGCGAGAACGCGGCGGGGCCGGCGGGCGCGAGCGGCGCCGGGGGCAAGTCCCCGCCCCCGGAGAAGGGGTCACTTCCCAGACTGTCCCCCAGAGGCCCGGCCAAGCCCTGTTGCTCCTGCTGTAGGAGGAAGAGGTTGGGGCCGAATAGCGGATTCATGGCTGCGCCTTCTGCCGGGAGACGGAGTCTAGCGCTAGAGCCGGAACGAAGGGCGACAGAGAACCAATGAGGCGCCCGCGGGATCCGGGCGACCAATCAGACAGCCCGACGAGGGGGCAGAGGTCAGGAGTTGGGCAGAAAAGCAGCCAATGAAAGGCGCACTGGAGGCTGCGCCCTGGACCTCTCAGGTCTGAGGCCCTTCTGGCCGGCGACTGCCTGGATCTCAGGCAAGGGAACCCAGAACCCAGGACCTCCAGCACCCCGTGGGTTCCCTTGGCGGGAAGCCCATCCTATCTGTACCCCTATCGCCCTGCTCTTGCTGAACACTCAGCTCTGACCCCCAACACCTCTCCTTCCCTGAAGCCAAGGGATGGCAGGAGGCTGAAACTGGCCTCCTGAGTCAGACCCACCGAGCCTCCCTCAGAGAACGCCAGTCCCCAGTCCCCTCAAAGAACAGACCAGAGATGGTAAGATGTGTATTAAATTTCATATATATGCACAGTGGGGAAGTCACAACAGAAAGAAGCGTTCCAACCCAGAGACAATGGCATGAGCCAGGCCAGGCTAGTTCTCAACACCTAAGAAAACAGCGGCTGGCGGTTACCCCTGGGGACAGACTTCCTCCTCTTTGCTGGTGGGGGCCGGCTGGACCTGAGCTGGGACACAGTAGGGACCTGAGGGTCCTTGGGGGTGCCATTCTCTTTCTGGAATTTGGCTTTCTTCCCAGCCCCTTTGGCCTTCCCAAGGATCTGACCACACTCCTTCAGCCTGGGGGTGGCCTGAGTCTCAGAGAGGGACAGCACAGCAGGTGTCCCAGTGTCCCTGCCCTTAGGCAGGGCAGACTGTCTCAGGGAAGCAGCCTTCTTGGAGGACTGCAATTTGTGTGCCTGTCCCTTTAGCTTCCCAGTCATCTTTGGCTCCCTGGTCACATTAGCTTTTCCAGGGAGCTGACCGCTATCCTGGAGCCTGGAGGACATTTGGGCCTTTGTGACAGAAGGTACAGTGGACAATTCCGTGTCTGCCCCTTCAGAGATGCCATTCAGCTTCTGGAAGGAGGCCTTCTTCGGACACCGACCCTTCTGCAATGGTGGCTTTGCTTTGGTGGCCGCTTTGGCTTTCTTGGCTGGCTGGCTGCTGTTCTCAGATTTGGGAGTGTCCTGACCTTTCAAGTCTGGCAAATCTAGGTCTGTAGGGGTGCCTGTTGCAGAATTTCCTAGGGTTAAAATTAAATAGACATTTGAGATGGGCCTTACCATTAAATGGTCTTGATCATTAGCAAAGAAAACAAGTAGAGGTTGTTAAAATACAGGAACTGCCATCTTGGCCAAGCGTTCCACACAATTAAGATGGTGTCTTACAGCTGATTACCTAGATTCATATTATTTGTCCTACTGAACTTGTGTTAAGAGATCACTGTAGTCAGGTGTAGTATAATCTCAGAGGCTGAGGCAGGAGGATCATTTCCAGTTCAAGACCAGCCTGGGCTACATAGTGAGTTTAAGACCAGCCTGAACTACATAGGGAGACCCTATCTCAAAAAACCAAAAAAAGAAGAGAGTCTCCTCAGGCCAAAAGGTTTTACAGAGAGCCACGCCCCCTTGAGGACAGTAGGTAGCAAGACACCTCTAAGGAGGAATAAACCGGAAGCACTAGGCTTTATTTTTTTTTTAAAGCAAAGACAGTTTCCCCCCTAACGGGGATTCTGACAAAATGCAGTAATACACACCCACATAACAACTAGAAACAAGCTAGTAAAGCATCAATGAAGATGGACAAATACGTACTTAAATTACATATTTCTTAAGATTTTTGTATGTTAATATTCAGATATGACTTTTGTTAAGGGACATCATTTAAAAAAAGTATTAGGGTTAAGGGTGTGGCTTAGTAGCACAGTGCTTGCCTAATATGCACAAGGCCTTGGGTTCAAGCCCCAGCACTGCCCCCAACCAAAGAAAAAGAAAAGCAGGGGGCCGAAAGGAAAGAAAAAAAACCATCAATGCAAATCACAGAATTTGTATTCAGAGAAGCTTTTCCGTCTGCCATTAAGCCCAGGCTTATATCCCAACATGCAGTGCTGTCAAGTCTGTTTTAGAAAACCCCACCCTTGCCCTTGAGAGCCAGGCCAGCCTCAAGATGGCCAAGAAAATGATCTGCAATTAGCGAGACAGGCTCAGAGAACTACTGATAGTTCATAGTGCCCATGCCAAGCCAGTGCTGAGAATGCTGGACCGGCAGAGCTGTATTACCAGTAAGTCAGCCCCAGGCTAAGACGGAAAAGAAACCACAGCCTGAGGCTGAAATGCATTAGTGCTCAACAGTCACAGCCACTGGGTAGAAGAAAGGAAAAGACCCCGTCTATGTGAACACTTGAATGTATTCGAATGTGGTCCTGGGCTCAAGAACAATTCTGAGGAGACACCCAAGCATGCTAGGCCTGAGGTAAGCAAGCATCCATCTTTCTTCCCTGCAGTCACCATGAGGTCTCTAGAGAGGCACAAGGAGTGAAAGGGGCAATGAATGGGAAATAAGCAGATTGCTTACCTGCTTCAGCCTGGGGGACAGAATTGGAGAATTTCTTGAACTTGGCAATGAAGAAACCATCCATATTGTGGGTGTGAGGGTAGAAACGCCGAGTGGAACGCAGAGTGGGATGAAAGCGCCTTTCTCGAAAACGGGTAAAACCTTCCTGGCCAAAGTCTAAGCCTGTGGGCACCAGCCGCACATTCCTCTTTTTCAGGGCATAATCCACTACCCACTCGTTCTCTTCCACCTGGACCGGAGGGCAGACAGAGCCAGGAGAGAGGAAGGGGAGCTGAAGCAAAGGCCCCTTGAGCCACGCTCCCCCAGCTACCACAGCAAAGACCTCACCATGATGGAGCAGGTGCAGTACACCAGGTAGCCACCTGTCTTAGAGGTGGCGTTGACAGAGTCGATGGCACTCAGGAGCAGCTCTTTCTGAAGGTGAGCACAGCGCAGGACATCCTTCTCGTCCTGTCCCAAGGAGACCCAGGTGACTTCATAAGGTCCAGGATGCTCCTCCACCTCACAACCCACTCCCCAAGAGCCCAACCCTCTTGGCCACTCCCCCGCCTGCACCCGTACCTTGTTGGTCTTCACAGCTGGGTCCTTAGAGATAACCCCAGTGCCACTGCAGGGAGCATCCAACAGGACGCGGTCAAAGCCACCCACCACCTGGGGAAAGGGGCAGGTCAAGTACATCTTTCCTATTATCTGCCATGCAGCATGTCTTCCCTAGGGGCAAAGCTGAACACTGATGTTAGAGAAGGGGAGAGTCCAACCTTAGGGAACTGGCGCCCATCATAATGGCTGATAATGGCGTTGGTAACTCCCAGCCGGTGCAGGTTGCCCACGACACTCTTGAGCCGCTCAGCATTGGCATCGTTAGCAAGGATCACCCCCGTGTTCTTCATCAGCTGGGCTGGAGGGAGGCGCCAGTGCTGAGCAGCCAGATCCTCTGCCTCCATATTCCTGCCCACCCTCCAGCCAGGAACCTGAAGGCCAAGTCACCTCCCTTCATTGAAATTTCATTCCCAACAACCCCTTCTCCCTACTGCACAGGTCTGCCCAGCTTGCACTGGCCCAGCTGACGGGCAAGCCTGCCAACACGGCTTCCATTCTTTTTTTTTTTTTTTGTGGGTACCGGGGGTCGACCTCAGGACCTCATGCACCAGCAGGTGCCCGTGCCGCTGAGCGATACCACCAGCCTGCTTTTTTTTTTTCTGTATGTGGGTTCCGGGAGTCGAACTCGGGCCGTCGCGCTTGCCAGGCAGGTGCTTACGCCGCTAAGCCATCTCACTGGCCCACGGCTTCCATTCTTACAGAACATCTTTTGGCCCCACAGACTAAATTACTGCTGTTAACTGATAACAGCTTCATAAAATGACTCACTGCTTATTACGTACTTAACACTGTGCCAAGGATGACATTTTTGGGTTCGTTTTTTGAGATAGGGTTTCATTATGTAGCCCAGGCTGGCCTCAAACCCACAGTGACCCTCCTGCCTCAGCCTCCCAAGTGCTGGTATTACAGGTATGTACTACCACACTCAGCTCTGAAGACTTCTAAATGCACTGTGTCAACCTGCACAACCTCGTGTAAAGCAACAGCCAGCTCAGCACAATTTCAACACCATTTTGTGGATGATAAAAGAGAATGAGAGGCCTGCCCAGGTCAGATGGGCAGTAAGTAGTACAGCTAGCACTGGAGCCCAGAGCCACTCCAGAAACTGCTCCTCACCATCCTGCCAACTGCCTGGAGTGTGCCATGAGCACTAGGCAGTCACCAACCCCCTCTACTTTCAAAGGCACAGTGCCAGACAACCCCTCCTTTCCTACCTATGTAGCTGGTCTTCCCTCCAGGTGCACAACACATGTCCAGGATCCGCTCGTGTTCCTGGGGCGCCAAGGCCATGACAGGCAGCATGCTAGAGGCTCCCTGCAGCATGTAGTGCCCGGCCAGATACTCAGGAGTAGCACCTGAGTGGGGAGGACCACTATGTGACATGCTGGGACAAGGACAGGGATAAAAGAGGGCTATCGGGCAGGGGACACTTACCAATGGGCACTGAAGAATCATACACCACAAGTCCAGTCTTTGACCACTTGCCCAAGGGATCCAGGTTAACCCCACGATTAATTAGTGCCTGAAGGGGGAAGTTGGAAAACCTCATAGGATACTCCACCCTGCAGATGAGGGAGGCCAGGTTCACCAGCTACTCCACGCAACCCTACTCCTAGACTGTTCGCTCAGAACAGCCAACAGACTCCCTCCTCATCCTGTCTGTGGCACCCTCGCCTGTCCCCTATCTGCAGTGCTGGAGATGGATCCAGGGCCTTGTGCATGCTAGGCAAGTGCTCTATCCCTGAGCCACACTCTCAGCCCCAACCTTTCTTCTTAACCCCAGGTTCCTAACTCAAGATCTAAGTTCTTTCCCAAAGGATCAAATTCCCCTGTCCCATTTTTTCATTTCCTGGAAGTAGACTCTGATCTAAGAGGCTCAAGCCCTCTCATCCTAAAATTTGACATTATTGGTTACAGCACATAAAAGATAATAACTGAGTTACTTTTACCCTAGAAGATACACAATATAAGAGACCACACTATACAACAGGGACCTCTAGGGGTGGGAGTCAGCTTCCCTAGCTTCTCAATGATCTGCCGACAATTTGCTCAGAAGGCAGTTTACTAGGATGCAGGTGTCTCATCCCGGCCCCAGGGAGCAGTCTAGCAGAAGGCGTTTCCCATCCCTCAACCTACAACATTGACACAGGTCTTTCCAGGTCTGCCTCCTGGGATATGCTTAGGTCCTAAGAACCTACCCAGCCAGGGTGAGACAGGGCAACTCCCAGTTAGCAGAAGCTCATCCCTCTCCAAGACAGAGAGACTCAACACCAGCCCTTCACCTGAGCAAGGTCTCGGCGCCGCGTTTTCAAGGTATTAGTCCTGAGGGTGATGGGCCGAGGGACTTCATTAGCTTCCAAGAACTCTATGAGCTGGGGAGACAAAACAGCAGGGCTGAGTCAGGCTAGCCAAGGGGCTTAGTCAAACGAGAAGAAAGAAGGGGGCTGAATGTCCTCATCATGGAGTAAGATGAGTGAAAAAAGGACAAGAGGCATTAGACTGGCCATCCCATACCTCAGACACAGGAAAGAGCTCCATGAGCTTGCCAAGCAGGAAGTCTCCATAGGAGTAATAAGTGGCCAGATCCTTCTGAAGCCTGTTCAGATACTCAGAACGAGATCGGCCTTCTTCCCGCTGCGCCCCAAAATCACGCAGTACTCCTACTATGTCCTGGATCCTCTTGTGAACTCGCTGCAGGTCTGGAGCCCGGGCATGTGGACCGGCTAAGGAACTGTTTCATGCAATTGTAGGGCTGGGAACTCCCTTCTCTCCAAAGCACCTTCCTCCTACCCACCCCCCACAGCTCTGGAAGGATATCCTGCTCCATCTCCCCAGCAGGGGGCAGCACAGATTCCTCTTCATCCACATTGATCTGCAGGCCCCCATCTGCCTCATCCTTTGTGGCATCTAACTCAGTGCACATTCCCTCCTCTTCATCAGTCTCCTCCTCAGTCCACTGGACCCTAGAAACAAGTCCAGGAACAGTAACTCACAGACCAAAACAGACACCTCCTCCAGCCCAGCGGCCGCCTCTCTGCCATCCTAACAGTTTCCAAAACTCACCCAGCAGCAGCTTCCCGAGCCTTCTGCTTCTGAGCAGCTCTTTCAATAGGCAGCAACTGAAAAGGCAGACAAAGGGCTGACAACACAAGGCCACCCTCCCATCTCCCAGGTCATACTGTCTACCCTGGTATTTTATTCATAAATACAGATGTAACGCTTGCTCTCAGAAGCAAATATGGAAGCTAAAAAGAGTAAGATTTAACACAGGGGCTGGGGATGTTGTTCAGTGGAAAAGCGCTTGCCCAGCTCACACAAGGTCCTGGGTTTGATCTTCAGCACCAGAAAGATTTGACACATCAGTCACTGCTGAAACTAAGTGATGGATTGAAAGGTTTGTTACGTTGTTCTTTCTACTTTCAAGTGTACTGATTTAAAAGAAAATGAAATATACCTTTATAGCCACATGTATAAAAAGAACACAAACTGCCCTTGGGCACCACTTGGTCGTATTTTCTTTCAGACTTTATATTAGTTCAAATTACAGTGCATTTTCAAGTTTGTTTCTTGTTCTTTAATTTAGTTGACCATGAGCATTTTCTCAGACATAATGGCCAATGTTAACTCATCAGATGCAGGAACTATAATCTACTTAAACGCAGTCGATGCCGTGGCAACTTCTGTTTTTTGGTATTATAATGCACATGGTGCCTGCAAACTTAGTAACTGCAGATGGGGGTGTTGTGGGAAAGAGTGCAAATGGAATTGGGTTAGGGATGTAACTCAGTGGCAGAGTACTTGCCTGGCATGTGCAAGGTCCTGGGCTGCAATTGGTGATTTTCTTTTTTTCATACTGCTTGAGTTTTTATAATATACTAACATGCAATTGGGTAGTAACTTCTTACATCTCAGTAAATAACCTTTGCCTACATTTTTGATCACCTTCTAAAACAGAATTATTAAGTGCAAAAAAAAATACATTTTTTTTTTGAGACAAGGTCTTGTTATGTTGCCCTAGCTGGTCCTGAACTCCTAGACTCCAGCATCCTCCTGCCTCAGTCTCTCCAGTAGGTGGGACTACAGTGTCACTGCACCAGGCCCAGAAGAAACTTTTCTAAAGTTCTCAGATCACAATTATTTTATTGAAAACGTGTTTATGTGCCTATTCACATTGGTGGGGCATACAAGTGTGTACCTTCCCACATCTTCACCAGCAGTGAGCATTCTAACTTTTTAAAATGCTCTATCCTACAGCTCTTTCAAACTTGTGAGTGTTGGGAGAAAGGACATATTGCAGTAGGGAAAGAGCAAGGAAGACCAGAACCCCTCTTAACTAGCCAGGTTATCCTCGTCACTGAGGGGTAGTCTCAAGAATCTGGAAAGAGGGGCCGGTGAGATGGCTCAGTGGCGCAAGTGCCTGCCTGGCAAGCATGAGATCCTGAGTTCAACTCCCGGTACCCACATAAAGGAAAAAAAGGGCCAGTGATATCGCTCAGTGGTACAAGCGCCTGCTGGCAAGCACGAGGTCCTGAGTTCGACTCCCGGTACCCACATTAAAAAAAAAAAAAAAAAAGGAATCTGGAAAGAAACTAAAAGGCAAAGCTCCATCTGTGAATACCCAGAAATGAGTCTCACCTTTCCACCGTAATCCTCATCCTCTGAGTTCGAGTTAGCTCCATAGTCATCTACCATTTCAGCATCACTGTCCTCAGAGCCCCACAGGGCCCTCTGTTCCATTTCGCCATCCTCCTCAGAGTCTTCCTCCTCCTCTTCCTCATCACTGCTGTGGGCTGGTGCTGGACGCTTCTTGCCTCGAGTGGCGTTAAACAAGGACGGTGTTCCCTTCTTACCAGGTGTTTGGATTGCTTCTGCAAAGGTCCCCAAGGATTTGAAGAATCTAGGACTAAAAGCAAGGACACTGCCCTCCCCCACGCCCCTGGCCTGTTACTTTCCACCCTGAGAATGGCCTCTGGCTCTTCCTTCCACACCTCAATGCTCAGCAAGTCTGCCCCTGCCCAAGAGTGTCAGAGCCCTCGAAAAGACCCAGCTTCTATTTCCACTGACCTTTCGGTAGCTTTCCAGGTGATGGTTTGGTCCCCAGGGGCTTACTTGTCTTAGAGGCTTCAACAGACCCCAACCTCCTCTTAGCCGCCCTAAAAGATGTAAGAATGGAGAAAAGGGAACATGTCTCCAGCTAGCCTACCTCTCCCAGGAGAAAATGACACAGGTCACAGCCCTCTCCCTCAACCAATCTCCATGTAGCTAAAGATGAAAAGCACCGATTTAATCTGTGACAGTCTAGATGTCCACACTTACCTCTTTCTAGCACGACTGGACAGTCTCTTGGAATTTTCATCCCTAGCTGCTTAAAAATAAAAAGCAGAATAAGTCAACACACTCAGGACCCCTTCCGTTTTAGACAGAAGCTTTCTTTCCCCAATAAATATATTCTGCTCTTAACCTCTGTTGCTCCTAGAATTCATTCTTCGAGTTTAGAGAACACAAACTCATACTGGATATCTAGCAGTTTGGGAGTTTCTTTCCCCTATATCGTTTGGAGGTTTTCTACTGAGATAACTGGACAGAGGTAAAAGTTTGGTTTTGTTTCATAGATTCTGGATTATGACTTATTTAGGCAATCAAAATTTTTTTATGCTTCAAATTTTTACCATAGTTTTGTCCCACATCATGCCCACTTCATGATTTCCCATTTAATTAACATTACTTAAGTGATTATACTCGTAATGTTATTGGTTCACCATAGTTTTGTCCTACTGCTCACACCCACCTTGTGACTTCCCATTGGATGAATGTTACCTAAATGCTTATACTTAGGTAATCTTATTAGTTGATTATAGTTTTTCCCACCTTGGACCCACCTCACCTTGTGGTGTTTTTTTTTCTTTCGGGTACCGAGAATCAAACTCAGGACCTTGTGCTTGCCAGGCAGGCGCTTTTGCCACTGAACTATATCCCTGGCCTTTACCTTGTGGTCTTGCTCTACAAAATTCCCTTGAAAAGCAGGATCCTCAGCAACCCATTTGGGACCCCTTCTGTCTGTCTTAGAAGTTTTCTTCCCCCAATAAATACATTGTTCTTAAAAAAAAAAGAAGGCAGGACAGGCATGGTGGCACATGCCTGTAATCCCAGCACTCAGGAGGCTGACACTAGAGGATCACCGTGAGTTTGAGGCCAGCCTGAGCTACACAGTGAGTTCAGGGCCAGCCTGAACTACATAGTAGTGAGACTAAAAAAAAAAAAAAAAAAGCAGAATAAAAGATTACAGGAAAAAGAAAAATAATAAGAGGATCAGTACATTAATTAAAGGAAGCAGAGAGCTGGGGTCTGGGGATGTACAGCCCACATTCTCAGCATATACAAGGCCCTGGGTTCAATCCCTGGCACCATAAGGTAAACGAAGAATAAATGGAGTAGATTATAACTTCACAGTACTAGGAGCTGGATAAAAGGTGAAAGAAGGGCTGGGAGCATATAGTTCAATTGTAGAGTATATGCTTAGTACATGTTAAGATTCTGTGTCTAATCCCAGCATTGTTAAAAATAAAAATGAAGGACATGAAGCACTCATCTGATTGCTCAACAACTAAATCTGCATGGTAAGACTGTAATCCCAGCACTCTGGAGGCTACACCAGGAAGATGGCAAGTAATAAGCCTACTATGGGGAACTTAGCAACTTAGACCCAATCTCAAAATTTTTAAAAACTGTTAAAAATTTCAAAAAGACCAAAGATGTAGCTCATTCAGAAGACCCTCAGGTCAATCCTGGGTACCATAAAAAATAAATAGTAAATAAAAATTTAAAATCCACCAGGCGTGCTAGTGCACCACTGTAATCCCAGCACTTGGAAGGCTGATGGAGGAGGATCACTGCAAGTTCAAGGCCAACTTGGACTACACAGCAAGACCCTGTCTCAAGAAACAAACAAATTTAAAATCCAAACTGGGCCTTCCTGCAGGTTTCAATAAAGAGCGACATCACCATTCTGATGACAGTATCAATGCAAAATTTTTTTATCTCTCCTTTTCCTTTATTCTCAGCTTACTCAATTATCAACCGCAGATCTGACTTCACGAGTGTTGTTTTTTATACACTACCGAGACATAAATGGCACAATATCTCAGCCCTGTCGTTTAAAACTCTCGGCACCTTCTTAGAGAATGAAATGATATGGTGCGTCCTAAGAGTTCCTAGTAGGCTTGCTAATCCAATAAACTGCAGCCTTTGCCCAACGCCAAAACTCCCTCTGCAGCTGTCTCTCCCACCTGACCTCCAGGCAGACGACTTCTCACCACCCCCCCCAGCTTTCCCATCTCCATCCCTCCCGCCAGGTGACTGGCCTGGCCCATTCCCAACTCCCACTTGCTAAAATGTTACCATATTCCAAACCCAGCTTTCACAAAACTTTACAAAGTCTGCAAGAAACTCACAATGAGAAAGGACACCTCTCTTTGCAAGAATATTCGTGCCCCGTCGCACCCTCCAGCCCTATGACAGGCTTCCACGCGCAATTCCTTCCTGGCATCTTCTACCTGAACAGGATACATCTACACAGAAAGTGAGCGCAGGCTACAAGGCAAGAACCCTTACCTGCAGACAGGAATCTGACCAGCTCGGTCTCGGCGCCCTTCTGTTTTCGGGCCTTTCGGCCCGGCCCGCGCTTCTCCTTCGTAGGGTCCAACTTGCGCCCCATACTACTGGAGGAAAGCACGGGATAAGGCAACGTCTCGCGTTGTCGGAGGAAACACAGCGGCGTGGGAAAGGGCCCTCGCCACCCCTCCCGCCCCGAGCCCGCCGAACCCTGCACCGCGCCCCTCTCCCCCCACAGGCTGCGCGGCCTCTTTCCGCGCTGCGCCTTCCCGCTTACCCAGTTCAGGCCTTGGCCTACCCGAAACCTGCACAGGCCCAGCCGCGGCTCGAAAGTAGGCCTCGCTCCACGTGCACTCCAGGGAGTGCGGAGCGGCAGATGCCGCGGAAACGCGTTGCGCGTGCGCGTGAAGACGCTCATCCGCCCCGCCCCTTCCGGTCGCGGCCGCGGCCTAGGCGCGGGCTCGGCGCCCTCGCGGCGCGGGCGCGGAAGATAGCCTGGGACCGCCCGCTCCGCCGTGGGGAGCCGGCTTCCGCCTCAAGGCTCTCCATTACTTCAATCCAGTCAGCCCCATGTACTGGCGCCTAGAAGCCACCCCTCCCCTCGACCTGAGCGCAAGTGGGGCCGCCCACCTCCGACCTCACCCTTTTCTGGGGGCGCCGCCCCCCCGCCCAGGTAAGGTTCCCCTTGGCCTCCGTCCACATCTGGAGGTCAAGAGGGAGTCAGTGCCACTGGACTTTGCAAGAAAAACCTACTCAACCCTCCCTGAGTGAACATTAAGGTAGCGTTTAGCATAAAAAAGAATTTTTTCTTTTGGGTTTTTTGAGACAGGGTCTATGTAGTCCAGGCTGGCCCTTAATTTCAGGCGATCCTCTTGCTTCAGCCCCCCAGGTGCTGGGATTACAGGCATGCCCTACCAGGTCCGGCCTAGTATGAAAATCTAAATGGCCCGTCTCTCATATTCGGGTGTCAGTCACATGCCTGCCCAGCACGCATGAGACCCTGGGTTTGATTCGCCAGTAGTGCTGCAAAAACTAAAAGTCCCGAACACTTTACTGGTTTATCCTCAGAAACAAGGCTCAAGGTGACAGAGCCTTCAGGCAATGTCCAGACAGACCCACCCCAGCCCCCCAGGGCACAGGGGTCTCTCTGGCTGGCCCCATGGCTCTGGAGGGAAAAGCAGCCCTTCCTTTCCACACACAGGTTCTGGGGCTCCTTCCCTACCCACTGTCCACCTGTGCCTTACACCCACACTGAACCAGAACACTAAAATACAAGGAAACTTTTATTTTCAATTTTCATCAAGAAATTTGCTGTGGTTTTTTATGCTTTTGGTTTTCCTTTTTTTTTTTTTTTTTTTTTTTTTTCTTCCACTTTATTTCATTTTAGCCGCTCAGTGGCTGGAGCCGCTGGGTTCCTGGTATTAAAAAGATGCCAACAGAGGTAGCTATGTCTCGCCCAGGGGCCCCGCCCACTCTGAACACCCCCAAAAAGGACAAAAGAAAACACAAAATAAACCAACAAAATAAAACCAAAAGGAGGAAGAAATTCAGATCATTTTCTTCAAGCCTGGCAGGAACCCACAACAGTTTGTGTGTAACGAAGATTACGGTGGGGAGAAGCCAGGGTCCAGAAGGCCAGCCTGCCAGCTCCCTGCAGATGGCGCCGGCGCTACTGCTGTGTGTCTCTTCAGCAGGAAGGGCACCACTGCCCCTCACTCCCTCCCGGTCCCCAGTGCCCAGGGCTGTTCCTTTACACGAAGATGGGCAGAAGGCAAGGGTCTCTCAGGCCCCTTGGGGAGAAGCTGGGACAAGAGAAAACTGCTCAGCTGTGGAGGTGGTCATCACTGATCCAGATCATCACTGCTGCTGGGCAACCTACAGGGAAAGAGCCAAGAGTCAGAATTCCAGACCACACAACTGCACCTAAGCCCAGGGGACTCAATGGACAGCCCAGGTACTGCCTGGGAGTAAAACTAGGGACTGAGCAAAAATACAAATTCAAGAACAGTTCTGTGGGAAGACCTGGCACAGAGAAGAAAATGGTCCTACACAGGTGTAAATACTGCATTGTTTCTCTGGTATGAGAAACCAAAGATGTAAATAAGGACTAAAATGTATAATAGATGTTGTGAAACAGGAAGAAAATGTTCAAATAGGAAGGGGAACTAGGGATGAGGGGAAGGAAGGAAGGGAAAAGAAAAAAATGAGAAAAGGAAAAAATGGAAACAAAACTTTTGTAAATAAGAGGGGTTGAAGGGAGGGTAGGGGAATGGGGGAAAAAAAAAAAAATCAAATTACATCATATACTGGTACAAATTCCCTATAATGAATGTGATATTATATATACCTAAAATGTACCAGGAGGGCTGGGAATATAGCTCAGCGACGCAGTGCCTGCCTGCCAAGTGCAAGGTCCTGAGTTCAGTTCTCAGTACCCCCCAAAAATAAAAAAATAAATAAGAAGTACCAATAATACCAATAATACCAATAAATGTAATTTTTTTAAAAAATAGTCCTACCTGCTGTGGGGGAGGCTCTGATGCCCGGTTTGCCAGGCGGCTGAGAATGTTCCGCTCTGACATCTGTAACCTCACAGCAACTGGAGGAATTCGGGCAATGGTAGCTGGGAGTCGGGTCACATCAGCTTTCATGTCGCTCAGCAGTTCTTCCAGCTGTTTCAGAACTGCAGAGAGGGAAAAAAAGGTGGTGAGCTGTGGTGGTCAAGACGGAGATCCTCAGATCTTTCTACCCTGACCCCATCTTTTTTTTGGTTTTGTTTTTTGAGTCAGGGTCTCTATATGTTGTTCAGGCTGACCTTGAAGTCACTATACAGCCCAGGCTGGCTTCCAATCTTCAGTGATTCTTCCCGCTTCAGATTCCCAAATGCTACAATTACAGGTGTGCACCAACACACCCAGCCCCTCATTTCTTAATGACCAAGTGACTGTGATGTGTTGTCTTTTGTCACTAAGTCACCAGATCTGGCCTCTACCATGCTCAAATTCCTATTCCTGAACTCTAGTTCATTGTCTTATAGTTCTCTGCTTTTTAACGTCACCTCACTTTATCCCTTATCATTATCCCTTGCTCATTATTGTTTGCATTTCCTCCACTTCTCCAGAGAAGCTTGTTGCTACTGTTTCCTCTGCACTCTTATCTTGCCTCCCTACCTTGTGGATATGTCTCCCACTTCCTCTGTAACAGCTGCCTTCTCCTCATTTCACCCTCCACCTCCTCAGAATGTTTTACTTTAATTAGAAACAAAATGTTGAAAGGGGTCTAGAATTTAAAGAGATCTTAAATCACCTTAAATTACCTCTATAAAGTATCCCAGATGACACTATTATTCTGCTTTACTTTCCATCTCAAGAACATGACTATATTAAGTATTAGAAGAAGCAAAGAACTACTGTCCTTGACTGCCTCCAAGGTAGAGATCCTCAGCACACCCTAAGCTCTCTAACAGGCTGTGAAAAAGGTTCCGGGCAACAATTATACAGGTGTTGAGAAGGGGTTAGTGGAGAGGGGTGACTCCATCACAGGAGGCAGGGGAGCCACTGGCTACCTTTGTGCAGGACTGCATTGGCTGGCTTGTTCCCTGCCATCGACTCCTTGGACAGGTGCTGGTGACTTTCCGCCAAACACTCCACCTCGGCAAAGCGAGTGTTGAGGGCCATGGAAGGGTGAGAAGGGTCCTCTGACATGTTCAGGTAAGCTGCTCTGCGCAGCTGCTCCTCAATCACCAGCGCTTGTTCTAAGAGCTGAACATGGATAAAGACACGGGAGTCAGAGCGGCAGGTCATTTTGCTCATTTCTCATGGGCTTGTCAGCTCACCTTTCTCCAGATAATGAGCGCCTATAAAGAACTTCAGGGATGGCTCCTTGACACCAGTGCTCACACTCAAGCAACTCAACATTACGTTGCTTTATTCCTCCCCATTGCCAGTCCATGTCTCTACAGCTTTATTTTTTCGACTGTCTTATACAAAAACAATAAAAACTCAACTTAGAAAATACAAAACAAGACAGAGAAATAGGGAAGAGGAGGTGGGAGGGGACATTAAAAAATTAAAATGTGTTATGTACATGTACCAAATCCCATTATTAATATTATTAATCCAATAATAATCATTATATACTGTAAACATGTACTATTAAGAATAAAAATGCCTAAAAAAGAAAATAGAATGATACAGAAAGTAACACAAAATCCTACCTATATACTGTTAACATTCTGGTGTTGCTCTTTAAAGATTTTTCTATGCAGTATCTTCTTTATATTATTGCGATCATATTATACATAAGCACGTTATATTTTCACACAAAGTTGTATAGTAAGCACCTTCCTTTATCATTACTCTTCAAAAACACAGATTTGTTTTTAAATAAGAAACAAGGTCTTACTAAACTGTCCAGGCTGGCCTCCAATTTGCAGTCCTCCTGTCTCAGCCTCCCAAGTAGCCATGCCTATGGGCACATAATCACTGTGCCAGCAAAAACACATTTTAATGGTTGCATGGTAACCCACCCTATGGATATACCCTTTAGGTATATCCTTTAGGTTCTTTTACCTTTAAAAATACTTCTGCTGGATTTTTTGTTTTGTTTTTTGAGACAGGGTCTTGCTATGTAGTTTAGACTGACCTTGAACTCATGCTGTCTCCTGCCTCAGCCTCCCACATACTGGGATTACAAGCTTGTGCCACTAACACCTGGCTTGTTGGATCATATTAAATGGGGAAAAACTGAAAACTTTTCCTCTAAAACCAGGAACTTGTCCTCTAAAACTGGATGCCAAGACAAGGATGTCCACTATCACCACTCTTGTTCAATACAATAAGCAAAACTTTAGACAGAGAAAGCAGGCAAGAGAAAGACAAATTCCACTAGAAGACTCCTAGAACTAGTAAGTTCGCAAGGTAGCAGAATACAAAAATCACACAAAAATCAAAGTGTTTCTGTAAACCAATAATGAACCCACCAAGAAAGAAATTAGGAAAATACCATTCATAATAGCATCAAGAAAAATTAAATATAGGAATTAACAAAGGAAATAAAAGACTTCTAGCTGGGTGTGGTGGTGCACGCCTGTAATCCCAACACTTGGAGGCTGAGGCAGGATTGCTGCAAATTCTAGGCCAGCCTGGGCTACAAAGTGAGTTCAAGGTCAGCCTAAACTGCATAGCAAAACCCTGTCTCAAAAAAAAAAATTAAAGAAATTTTTTTTAAAAAGACCAAAAAACAAAACAAAACAAAAAAGACATCTCTAAGAAAAACTATAGCATTCCAAAAAAGGAGATCAAAGAGGACATCAGAAAATAAATACCCCCAATTCCTGAATAGGTAAAACAAGTATTGTCAAATGGCCATACTACCAAAACTGAGATCAGATTTAATGCAATCCCAATCAAAACACCAACAGCATTCATCATAGAACTAGAAAAAACAATCCTAAAATTCATATGGAGGACCAGGCATGGTGGCACACACCTGTAATCCCAGCACTTGGGA
Source organism: Erethizon dorsatum (assembly GCA_028451465.1). Classification (NCBI taxonomy): domain Eukaryota; kingdom Metazoa; phylum Chordata; class Mammalia; order Rodentia; family Erethizontidae; genus Erethizon; species Erethizon dorsatum. The sequence continues at coordinate 30,794,533 of CM051831.1, forward strand.
GGCAGAGGCAGGAGGATCGCCGCAAGTTTGAGGCCAGCCTGGGCTACATGAGTTCAAAGCCAGCCTTGGTGGGGCTGGGGAATTAGCTCAGTGGTAGAACACCTGCCTAGCAAGTGGGAGGTTGGTCCCACTTTAATTTAAAAAATTAAAAACCCAAACCCAGCCTGGATTACATATCAGGACCCTGTCTCAAACAAAACAAAAAACAAAACAATATGGACCCAGAAGAGACCCAGAATAGCAAAAGCAAACCTGGGTAACGAGCAAACCAGATGCCATCACAATTCTGGGTTTCACATTATATTACAAATCTACAGTAACAGGGCAGCATGGTACTGGCACAAAAACAGACAGATGCATCAAGGGAACAGAATAGAAGATTCAGAAACGACCTCAGGGACACTCAGACATCTGACTTTTGACAAAGGAGCCAAAAACATATGCTGGAGGAAAGACAGGCTGTTTGACAAATGGTGCTGGGAAAATTGGCTATCCACATACAAAGATTGAAACTAGACCTGTATCTCTCATGATGCACTAAAATAAAATCAAAATGGACCAAAGATCTAAATACTAAATCTTCTAGAAGACAGAATAGGTAAAACTCTTGGTGACATAGGCAAGGACTTTCAGAATAGAACCCAAATTGCACAAAAAATAACATCAAGAATCAACAAATGTGATTGTATTGAATTAAAAAGTTTCTACACAGCAAAGGAAACCACCAACAGAGTGAAGAGACGGCCTACAGAATGGGAAAAAAATTTTGCTAGTTACTCTGCGGACAGATGACTAGTATCTAGAATAAAGAACTCAAAAAAAATTAGAACACCCCCCCCCAGATAAAAGACTCACTCAAGAAAATGGGCAACTGAAATGAACAGACCCTTCTCAAGTACAAATGGGAATACATGAAAAAATGTTCAACATCTCTAGCCATTAGAGAAATGCAAATCAGAACACTGAGATTCCATCTTACTCCAGAAAGAAGGCAATTATCAAATCAACAACAGGGGCCGGTGAGATGGCTCAGCGGCGTAAGCGCCTGCCTGGCAAGCGCGAGGGCGCCTGCTGTCGCACAAGGTCCTGAGGTTGACCCCCGGTATCCACACACACAAAAAAAGAAATCAACAACAAATACTGGCAAGGCATTTTTACATTGTTGGTGGGAATGTAAACTAGTACAACCACTATGGAAATCTGTAGGGAGACACCTCAAAAAACTAAAAATACAAAATTCCATTCTACCCAGTTCTTCCCTTTCTAGACATCTTCCTGTAGGAATTAAACACAGCCTATTACAATGATAGTAGGTAAATCATGGAAGCATCCTATATGTCCATAAATAGATGACTGGATATAGAAAATGTGGTATTTATGGAGTATTCCTCTGCCATAAAGAAGGATAAATCTGAATCATTTGTAGGAAAATAGATGCACATTGAGACAATAATGTAAGTGAAATAAATCTGTCAGACGATTTATGGTTTCTCTTACATGAGAAACCCAAAGTATAAATAATTTTCAAGTGCAAAATAAAAAACAGGCTCCCTTTTAGAAATGGGAAGGGAACTAAAAGATGAAAGGTGGGGAGGAGAAGGGGGAGTGAAAAGAAAATCTGTTACATACATGTACCAACTCCTCATGATAAATGTAATCATTATGTACTACAAACATATATTCATAAAAATTTTAAAAATTAAAAAGTGTATTTTTGTTGGCTGCAGGTATACCTCACTGATAGAGCAGATTCTTAGCATGCGCAAGGCCCTGGGTTCAATCCCTAGCATCAAAACAATATACAGTACAGTGGTACGTTGGTTCATGAATGCTTTTGTATGTGAACAATTTGGTTCACAAACAGATGAGTTTGGCAAAATTTTGTTTTTATTAGTGAATTCTGCATCGGGTGACAAACACAACCGTGGCCATCTTTCCTGCATGAACACAAATGTGGCCATCTTTTCCAGAATTGTGGAACAAATTAAGTTTATGGACTGAGGTACCACTGTATACATCTTTCTTTGTTTTTTCTGGTGGTACCGGGGCTGAATGTGGGTTCCTCAAACTGGGAACCCAGTTTGGGACAAGGTCTCACTAAGGCACCCAGGCTGGGCTCAAACTTGCAATTCTCCTGCCTCAGCCTCCTAGAGTGCTGGGATTACAGGCATCTGCCACCATGCCCAGCTCACTGCCGTCCTTTTAAAGCATTCTCCCCAGCTGGGTGTGGTGGCGCACACCTGTAATCCCAGCACTCAGGAGGCTGAGGCAGAAGGATTGTCGCAAGTCTGAGATTAGCCTGGATCCTGTCTCAAAAAAAAAAAAAAAAAAAACACAAGCATTCTCCCACCTTCTCCTGCAAGTGTCACCAAGTTCTACAGCACTGATGGTTCTGAGCCCACCATGTATGGTTGTGGGGTAGGTGGTGAGAGGGGTGTTGACTTGTGAGAAACACCAAGCAATTTTTCTAAAACCAAATTTTTTACTCTTTTCTATAAACTGTTCCCAGTTCTCTTAAACGATCATTTTTCTCAGTGACTCAGATTCAAAACACCAGTGATTTTTGGAGTCTCATTTACTCCTTTGTACATCAAATCCATTAAGAGCTGGTAAACTATGGTCTGGTTTCTACACGGCCCAAGAGCTAAGGATAGATTTTATAGTTCTACATGGCTGGAAAAAAGGTGAAATAAGGCCATGAGCTCTTCTCACTGGCCTACTCCCACCTGTGGAGTACATCTTTCTTTTCTGTTTCAAATGAATCTTTTTAAAAATCTGAAAATCTTTGATCTTGCTGCTGCTACTCTCAGATTTCCTGCTCAATTCTTTGTTTAGGACATGAAGAACCTAGATAAGACCCTCAACCCTGTAACAGTGGTACACACTGGTAATCCCAGCACTCTTGGGAGGCTAAGTTTTAGTCCAGGAGGATCCTCAGTTTTAGCCCATCCTGGGCAATTTAGCAAGACTGTCTCAAAGCATACAAAGGGATGTGCAGGTAGCTCAGTGAAAAGCCCCTGGGTTCAATCCCAAGTACTAAAAAAAAGCAAAATAAAGCAACTGCATGCTACTTCATGAATATCACATAATATTCAAATTTCAATGTTCATAAAGTCTTACAGGAACACTTCCATACTTATTCATTTATGTGTTTCCTATGGCTATTGTCACACAATGACAGAGATGAGTATTTGCAAGAGATCATTATGTCCCACGAAGCAGGAAATAGTCACTATATGGCCCATTAGTAGAAAAGAGCTGCTGACTCCTACAGTAAGTCCTAGAAATTCTTTGGTCCTTTGTTTCCTTTAATCCTTACCCTTCTCATCTTCTACAACCAGCATCACAGCCTCACGACTGTATGGTAGCTGTAATTTTACAGATGCTGTTTACATTTCCCTTGGTCCTATCAAAACTGCGTGAGCTGGGGATGTGGCTCAGTGGTGGAACACTTGCCTAACGTGCATGCACTTCTAGATTCCATCTCCAACACCATTTTTAAAAATGCTATTCACTTACCTTCAATGGCTGCTTATTAACTACAGGATAAAATCCAAACTATCTTATCTGGTGCCAAGAACCTACCCGCTGACCTCTAGCACTTACTTTTCTCTTTTCAACTTCTCCCTCACCATTACCCAAGTATTTTCTATAGCTAACCCGCACTATTTGTTGTTCCCAACCACCCTGAGCTTTGCTACCTCTATATCTTTGTCCAACTGAATCCCTATGGCTTAACAGCTCTGTTTCTACTCCACAGTCTATCACATTCATCAAAATTTAATTCCGGCTGGGTGTGGTGGCACACACCTGTAATCCTAGCACTCAGGAGGCTGAGGCAGGAGAATTGCCACAAGTTCAAGACCAGCCTGGACTACACAGTGAGACCCTGTCTCAAAAAACTAACAAAACTTAATTCCATGCTATCTTTTCCATAAAGCCATTTGCAAGCTCCCTCCCTGCTCCCCCAGTTGCCTTTGGAGAACTTTCTTCAGCATCCCTTCTGATACACAAAATGGCATTCATCTGGTAACACATTTGCTTCTGCTAGAAAGTGACAGTCAGGGGAAGGCACCATGCCTGTCTGTCCTTGTATCCCTTGCCAGTCAATATTTGCTATATAACACCTGAAGTATACATTTCTTATTCCCCCAATTACTTACAGCTTCCGAGCTCCATGTCTAATTTTCAAGGGATCTTATTTGATGGTCTGCATAAAGGTGCCCTCAATAAATATTGGCTGAATTCCCAAGTACCCCATGAGTAGGCTCAGCCCTTGTGATTCTGCAAATGGAGCTCTACTTCTGCACTGCCTCTTTGCATACACCCCAACCCTTGTCTACACACACAAAAAAAGACCACCAGCCCACTAACAGCACTACCTCCTCAGGTATGGGATTTACTCCCTCTCTCCTGAACACTCCAGCCTATAGCATTCCCCCATTAAACCCAGTGCACTACTCTGTGTCACTCACTAGGCATGCAGTCACCTATAGCTCTTGTACAGCTAGTAAATTCTCAAGTATGTCTTGATCGCTAATATTAAAGTTACCTGGGAGCAAAGCCCTTCATAGGGTACAAAGAGTCTAATGGTATGGTTGAAAAAGAGACTCCCTCCTCTGCAGAACCTTCTGGACTTTCAAATCCATCACTCAAACACCACATTCCTCTCATCCTGCTCACCTTGAACCTTCGAGCTAGAAACTTATTCTTGATCTCTAAGAAATTGCCACGGTTCATTTCACCCTTGAAAGGCTCATTGAGGATGGCATAGCGGGGATCATTCTGGATGTCCTGCCACCGGGCATAGCCATGACTGTTGGAAAAATGCTCAGGAAAAACAAAACAAGGAACACAAGTCCCTCAAACTAAACGCCCTCAGAACCCTTCACCAAGACTTCCATCTTGCCTCAGGCAAAAGATACTTTATGATGCCAGCTAACAGCCAGTAGTCATGCCGTCGATGCCAGATTTCATAAGTTTTCTTGGTGACTGTGGCTGCCCGCTCCTCATTCTGCCAAAGGGAATGCAACTCTGAAAAGGAAAGGGTAGAGAGAGGGTAAAAAAAAAAAAGGAAAACATCTGTGAAAATTCGAAAGCTATTTACTCCCATTCCCCTCTCCATCCTAGTATGACCTGCCTCTGGCTCTTTAACAGAAAACCCAGAGGAGCACATAACCAGCCTAGCAGTTCCTCTGTATCTTGTTTCTGATGAGAACCCAATTTCAATTCTGACCTTATCTCCCAGTTAGGTCCCTCATTTCCATACCAGTAAAACCACCATCTGCAATGTTGAACATGAAACGCTGTTTGATATTTTTCTTCTGCTTCTCATCACTCAAGTCCTTGGGGGTCTCTCCATTCTGAAGCATCACCTCTTTTTTGTCTTCTTCCTCTTTCTTCTCTTCTACAAGATATGCAGGAGGAAAGTATTAACTCCACACAGAAGCCCAGCACCATACCTTCCCCATAGGGAAGACTGACCCTGAAGAAGTTGCCACAGCCCACTAACAATGTGGAGACAGACAGTGTCTTCCATCTTGTTATAAGATATCTGTATGGGGGGCCGGTTTTATAGTTCAGCGGCGTAAGTGCCTGCCTGTCAAGCTTGAGGTCCTGAGTTCAACTCCTGGTACCCGCATATATATAAAAAAAAAGACATCTATATGGGTGTGGACAATGAGGCAGGTGCAAATAAGGTCCCTGCTTCTGGTTTTACAGTCCTCCTAAACCACAAGCAGGTTCTCCAAATACCAACCTTTGTCCTCTACCACAATAGGGGTCAGATCTATTGCAGACTTCTCCTCCACCTTCTCCACCTCAGCAACACCTGGAGAAACAGAATCCATTGAGAACATACCTAATGGAAAAATGTTCTCCTCTGTCCCACACTACTATCCAAAATCTCTATGGTTAAACTCATAAAAGATTTCTGGGAGGTTCTGTAACTTAGAAGCAAGAGTCCAGGCTTCCTCAATGCGTCACGTCCTCCTGACGCTGCTATACCTTGGCTGGAAGTCCCTGAAATAACTATGGTTCAGATAGGAACCTGCAGTGCTCCACAATGTGGTTACCTTTGGGATCTGTCTCCATAGGTTCCTCTGTTCTCTCCTTCGCCTCTGCCTTCTCCACTTTCTCCTCTCCCTCAAGGGGTTCAACAAGAACCTTTTCATCCTCTGAGGCAGGGGCAGGGGGCTGTGCACACTTCAAAGGAAAAAAAAAAAAAAAACAAGATGAACCAGAAGGCCAACACCTAAAAGGAAAAATGGGCTTATCCATTTGCTTCAGTAAGGCTTCCTGTCACCTCCATCTCCTACCTCAACGGTGGCCTCAGGAGCAGCCAATTTAACCTCCTTTTCTCCTTCTGTGCTCTCTTCTTCTTTGAGGCTATTTTCCTCTATTTTTATCCCATCTTCTGCAGACCAACAAGAGACAATCAATTAGGAGGAAAGTCCCAGATAAGGGAGAAGGTCATACCTTCCTAGTTAATCTCATCTTAAATTGTCCTCTCGTGCCTTTAAGAGCCAGCCCTATTCTTAGGACAGCCCTCCTAAACTGAGAGGGAAGTTTCTGTGTGTCCTGCCAGACTACCCTGTTAGAGCTGAGCACAGGGGAGCACAAAACATAGGCCAGGACACGAAAAGAGGGACAGAAAAGACGGGACAGGCAGATTTACCAGCAGGTGGGGCAGGTGCAGGGGTATTGGGTTGTGTGTCCCCAGGCGTGGACGGTGTCGGAGTCTTTGGAGAGGGTGACCCTGGTTGAGACATTTTCTTGTTTTCCTCTACTTCAGCCAGTTCAGGCATGCTCCAGCGCCCATTAACGTGCTCAAACTCCTGAACCTGTAGCAAGTGACACAATGTTCAAGATCCAATTCTAGCTCCAGGCTCCTTTCCTATCCCCCACCCCAACCCCAACCACTGCCAGTTTCCCCAGAAACCTTTAAAAGTGGAAAACCTAAGGACTCACCTTCTTTCGAATCAAGGACATGACACCAATCCTAGTAAGTACATGCTGGCGAGACAGGCCTTCTCGGGGCACACCATCAGCAAAAGTCTCTGCCCCATCTGCCCCAGGCTCACATAAATGCCGCATAAAGAGAGACACATAAGCCCTGTAGCAAAGAAGTAGAGAAATGAGTTAAGCAGAGACTATGCCAACCCCTACCTACATTAGATTCTTTCCCATCTTGTTAGGCAGTGTCACAGACAACAACTACTACTCCGCCCTGAGAAAAAGGCCACCACTGCAGTGGAAGGCTGGTCTCCAGACCCACCCCATGCCAGGTTCAGGGAAGCAAAGACCACAACTCTCATTACTAACAGCTTTACAACCCATTTCAGCAGAGTAGGAGGTCCTTTCCCTGCACAGCCTGGACAAATGCTGTGGAATGACCACACGGTAGAAGCCCTTGCATTGCACCAGAACAGTCGCCCCAGCCCTCAACTTACTTGAACTCTTTTTCTGACTTGCCTCGAAGATCTCTCACAAGCCACTGAGTAGTAAAAGCATCCTGAGGTGGCATCCCATATCGCATAATTGCATTAAGAAAAGCTTTTCGCTGACGAGCATTAAAACCAAGTACCTAGGAGAAAAAGGCACCTACATGAAAAGGAGCAGTCTCTCTCCACCAAAGCCCCAGGACCTGGCACCCCCAGCTCCACTTCAGAATTGAATGGTTACTTACTTCAATATTCCCACCCACACGGGCCAACAGAGGAGGCAATGGCTTATCTTTATCATTCCGCAGGCCCTTGCGACTGGGCCTACGGGGAGCTGCAAGAAGAAAGGTATGAATAAGTGACACTGATAGGGTAGTAGAGACAAAGCAGTTTTTAAAAGGTCGGTAGAAGAGCTGAGCTCTCACCTTCTGAGCGTTCATCAAAGTCTTCATCACCTTCCTCTGAGGCCACTGAGTAATCGGACTGGTTGTCGGACTGGTCGTCCTGCCAATCTGGAGGGAGAGAGGGCAGATGAGCGGGGCCCACTGCTCTAGTGGAACGGCCCATGGGTGGGGGGCGGGGCCGGCCACACACACCTCTGTCCTCCTGCGAGCCATCATTGTAGTTGACCTGTTTACGAATTCTTTTGCCTTTGCCCAGATTTCGGGCTAGATCTTCTTGCTGCTGCTCATAATGGTGCCGCAGCAATTTCTCCCAGTAGTCAGGATCCACACTTTCTTCCTGTTTTATGATTTCCCGTTCTACCTCTTCTTCCTCCTGGGACAGACGGAGGGCCAGAAAGTCAGCACCACCAGCTACCCCTGGTCCTCACAATTCCCATTCTGCTAGCTCCTCTGCATAAGTGGACACTAAAATACTTGGTGTGCCTGTTTGGACCTAAGAACTTAGAAGAAATGTAATGGACAGGAAATGGCTCCTCGTTACTATGTGTAGATTAGCAGTCACCAGAACTAAGGAAAAACGTAAAACAGAGTATTATCACGAGACGGTGAACACACTGCTTTCTTCTGACCCTCTGGTGCACATCCAGTTGGGAGAGAGCAAAAAGAACAAAATGGTTAGAGCCTCAGCAAGCAGAATAGTGGGGCATCTAAAACACTGTGAAAGATCTTTATACAGGCAAAACAGGCCAGAAGCCCTTCTGATCTTCATGATCCTCGTAAGTTTACAAACTATCTGCAAAGAAACCGAAAATCTTATGTTATGCATTTTTTGAGGTATTTTCAGAACAACTGATTGAATTCAAGTCCTTCAAAGAATTAAGCCACTGCTTAATTCAATAAATAATCTTGTTATTGCATAACAATAAACAATCTAGCCAGGCGTGATGGCACATGGCTGTAATCCTAGCACTCGGGAGGCTGAGGCAGGATAGCTGCAAGGTTGAGGCCAGCCTGGACTACACAGTGAGTTCAAGGCCAGTCTGAACTACATAACAAGATCCTGTCTCAAAAATCAAAAATAAAACAACAACAACAAAAATCTAAGTGCCCATCACTATGCAACTAATTAAATAAATTACAGTACAAGTTGAGCATTCCTAATCTGAAATGCTAAATGCTCCAAAAGCTTTTAAATGCTCCGAAAATTGCCAAGTGTGGTCGCACAAGCCTATAATTCCAATACTCTGGAAAGCTGAGGTGCGAAGATCACAAGCTCAAGCCCAGCTTGGGCAATTTAGCGAGACCCAATCTCAAAAAATAAAAAGTTCTGAGGATATAGCTCAATAAAAATGCCCTGGGTTCAATCTCCAGTGGGGGGGAGGGGTTTAATTTAAAAATGCCTTTTGAGCATGGTATCAACCACAAGAAGTTTTAAGATTTCAATTTTTGTATTGAGCTGGGTGTGGTGGTGCACACCTATAATCCTAGTAGTTGGGAGATTGAGGCAGGAAGATCACCACAAGTTCAAGGCCAGCCTGGGCTACATAGCAACTCTGTCTCAAAAAACCAGAAACAAACAAACAAACAAACAAAAAGCAATATTTTTACTGGGGTACTTAATTGGTAAAGTCTAAATGCAAAAAAACTCCCAAATATGAACACTTCTGGTTCTGGATATTTCAGAAAAGGGACTCAACCTGTGCCTCCCCTCAAGGATCAAAAACAAGGGCTCTTTATGTTCTAATTTGGACCACAGCCCCAAGATATATGAAAGGGACAAAAGCAAGGTAGCCAACCTTAAATATAATAAATTATTTTAGCTAACTGCAGGGGTACAAACCTGCAACCCCAGCCACTCAGGAGACTGAGGTAGGGGGATCACAATTGCAAAGTCAGACTGGGCAACTTAGCAAGACCCGATCTCAAAAAATAAAATGGGCTAGAGATATAGTTTGGTGGTGCAACACTTGCTTGGCATGCAGGAAGCCCTGGGTTCAATCCTAAGAATCACTAAATAAATAATTTTTGTGTTTAAAAAGAAGTAAGGTGGGCCAGTGAGATGGCTCAGCAGCGCAAGCGCCTGCCTGGCAAGCACAAGGTCCTGAGTTCGACTCCCAGTACCCACATAAAGGGAAAAGAAAAGGGCCAGTGATATTGCTCAGTGGCACAAGTGCCTGCCTGGCAAGCACGAGGTCCTGAGGTCGACTCCCGGTGCCCACATTAAAAAAAAAAAAAAAAAGTAAGGTTATTTGCATGCATACACTGTGTGTGCACTACGTATGTGCACAGGTTTGAGTGTAATATGTGTGCACATAAAGTATTTTTGCAAAGACATATGAGAAACTAAAAGCCTTAGTCATCCCTAGGAAGAGAACTAGATAGAGAACATGGAGGGAAGAGATACCTTTGGACCAGCATGCACCATGCTGCTGTGATGTGGATAAATGGCTTTATTGCCAGCCGGGGAAACTGAGAGTAGAACCTGTAAGAGGCAGGGCCTAGCGGGAGGAAGTAAGGTCGCTGTGGCTGTCCCTGTGAAGGGAATGCTGGGACCCCAGCCCCTTCCTGTTTCTGCTTCCTTGCTGCCCCAGGTGAGCAGCTTCCTCCACATGCTCCCCACCACATGCTATCTTGCACAGGCCCAAAAGAAACAAGGCCTACTGACTCAAACTGTTGAGTCAAAATAAACCTTCCTTTTAGGTTGATTACAATCAGGCATTTTGTTACATTAAAGGAAATCTAACATATAGCAATTCATATCTAAAAAATAAAACTTAAAAACTACCTATCTTATGATAGGGCAGCTAGGTGTGGTGGCGCATGCCTGTAATCCCAGCATTCGGGAGGCCAAGGCGAGAGGATTGCCATGAGTTCAAGGCCAGCCTGAACTACAGTGAGACCCTGTCTCAAAAAAATAAAATAAAATAAAAATAAAAATAAATTTTATGGTAGGGCATGGTGGCACACACCTATAATCCCAGCACTCTGGGAGGCTGAGGCAGGAGAATTCCAAATTTGAGCCCAGCCTGGGAACTCAGCAAGACTTTATCTCAAAATTTAAAAATAAAGGGGAGGAGGGTGGTTGTTGGCAATATAGCTCAGCGTGAAGGCTCTGGTTTCAACTGCCAACACTAGGAAAAAAATCTGTAACACTTGCTGCTGCTGAAAAGAATGGAATCGCGTATCAGGAAGCCTTTTTTGATTAAATACTGCTGGTCTATAGAATGCATCACATTTCCCAGCCAGGTATACATAAACTATGACCAGAAGCATCACCCTCACAAATATAGAGAATAGGCGACATTACCCAAAATACACAACCAGACGATGATTCTGAGCTGGATGGATGAGGAAAAAAAATGACGAAGACGACCAAAAAGCTAAGCCAATTCAATGGTCCCTGTGTCGAGTCACTTAAAGGGAACCAGCAGAGAAAGAAAAAAAAAAAAAAAATTTTTTTTTTTTGGTCTTTTGAGACAGGGTTTTACTGTGCAGCTCAGGCTTGCCTTAAACTCACTTTGTAGCTCAGGCTGGCCTCAAACTCACAGCAATCCTCCTGCCTCAGCCTCCCCAGTGTTGGGATTACAGACGTGCACCACCACTCCCAGCAAGCAAATTTTATTTTTCACTTTATTCCCCTCTATATCATTTGAGGGAAAAGAAAATATTTTTGTTCTATTGTAAAGATCAAGAAAAAGAGACAAAAAGGGAAGCAAGTCTGATCTTTTAGAAACAGAGAAAGCCAGGCGTGGTGGTGCACACCTGTAATCCCAGCTACTCGGAAGGCTGAGGCAGGAGGATCACCATGAGTTTGAGTCCAGCCTGGATTACACAGTGAGTTCAAGGCCAGCCTGAACTACAAAGTGAGACCCCGTCTCAAAAAACCAAAAAAAAAAAAAAAAAAAAAAAAAAAAAAAAAGAAACACAGAGATACCTTATCTAAGTATTTATGTTCTCTCATGCTTTTTCTCAAATTTTTCTTTGTAGAATAAAATATGTAAGAGAAAATTAAATCCTGGCAGAGTCAGTGTAACTGTTATGTATATGGAATTTTGCTGTACATTTCCTGACAGCCAAGGCAAAGAGGAGAGCATGCATAGTCATATTACATCCTTTGTTTTCAAGGAAAGAAGTGTATCTACTCATCAATGTACTAATTTACCTACAGGTGTTTTCCTTCTGTCTCAAACATCATCTTGGTCTTAATTCCAATTTGTAGATCAATCACCAAGCACAGCACTGCCTTGGACACATACTCACCCCCATTTCTTCTTCTCGAACAACATACTGAGCCACTTTGAATGAGCTCAAATATTCATTCATGCCCTGCAGTTCTGTGTCTTCAGTCTCATCCTGGTTGCGGTCCAATAGCCGTTCAATGGCCTTATCATCATAATGGATAACACTGCTGTCTTCTCCCTCTTTGTTGTCTCCTCCTGTAGAGAATCAAAGAGCCATAATCCAAAGTCAGCTTTAGCGGCAGTGGGAAAAGCAGGTTCCACAGCACCCCTGGTATCTAAGATACTCCCTGGTCTCTGAGAGGCCAAGCCCCACACAGAAACTGAAGTCCCGACTTGCTCACCTCCATCAGTGGCTTCATCTTTGAACAGTTCCTCAGTACCAAATTTGAGAATATCATCAAGCTCCTGCTTGGACATAGATCCAGTCTTGGACCCAAGCCCTGGCCGCACTACTAGATGTGTCAGCATCATCTTCTTCTTTGCCACCTGCGTGATGCGCTCCTCCACTGATGCACGGGTCACAAATCGGTAGATCATAACTTTCTTATTTTGTCCAATACGGTGAGCTCTGCTAAAGGCCTGGAGTTGAGCAAAAAATAACCAGAAACCATGTTTTCCTGCTACCATGCCTGCCTTGCCTCTTACTGAGTTAAATCCAATGTAAGGTCGGGGCTGCCACTTGCCTTCATAGGAAACTTCCTTTTTCACCCATGCCCCAAACACCACCCTTTATTGATGTTACCCAAAATACGGCCAGTACTAACCCAAACTCTCTGGTTTATAATAAAGTAAACGACATAAAAATAATCTGCTCGTTGGATGTGCCTACAGTCCCAGCACTCTTGAGAGGCTGAGACAGGAGAATCACAAGTTCAAAAGCAGCCTGAGCAACTTAGTGACTTAGTGAGACCCTGTCTAAAAAAAATTGGTTATTTTTATTTGTTTTGTTGAGACAGGGTCTCGCTATATAGTCCAGGTTGACCTTGAATTCATGGCAATCCTCCTGTCTCAGCCTCCAAAGTGCTAGGATTATAGGCATGTGCCACCATGCCCAGCTCCAGTCTCAAATTTTTTTTTTTAATGTGGGTACCGGGAGTCGAACTCAGGACCTCGTACTTGCAAGCAGGCACTTGTGCCGCTGAGTGATATCACCGGCCTTTATTCCTTTATGTGGGTACCGGGAGTCGAACTCAGGACCTCGTGCTTACCAGGCAGGCACTTCTGCTGCTGAGCTATCTCACCGGCCCCTGTGTCAAAATTTTAAAAGAACTTTTTTTTTTTTTAAAAGAAACTGGGATGTGGCTCAGTGCAAAGGCCCAGGGATTTTAAAAGAAAAAAGGATTCTGTTGTTTCTCAATTGAACTAGTTTCAGAAGGTGGAGCCCTCATAGAGAAACTGTATTTCTAGCAAGTTCCTGTCTCCCCAGACTGCTCCCTCTGCTCACCTGGATGTCATTATGGGGGTTCCAGTCAGAGTCATATATAATAACTGTGTCAGCAGTGGCCAAATTGATCCCAAGGCCCCCAGCTCGAGTGGAAAGCAAGAAGCAGAACTGCTGAGCCCCTGGTGCTAAGAAAGGAACCAGAACACCATTAGCGTTGTCTCCTAAATTCCAATTAATAAATGGAGAAGGAATCTCAGAAATATAAAACTCTATAGGCAGAGACCATAGTAATAATTATAAGCAAAGTTCCCCCACTGGATACTGAAATCAGTGTGAAAGTTTAAGGACAAATAGGCTATTAACAGTCAAGTATCTTCTTCAAGGTATTTATCAATTACACAGTGCAACCTGTAATCCCCAGCTAATAGGGAGGCTAAAATAGGAGGATTACAAATTCAAGGCCAATCTGAGCAACTTTAAAAAAAATATTTTAAAGTAAAGTGGGGGGTTGGGGATAAAGCTCAGTGGTAGAACACCCCTGGGTTCGAGCCCCAATACCACAAAACTATATATAATCAATTACAATGGGAAAAAGAGTAAACCAGCACACATCAAGAGATCCTCTTAACCAATAATCAATAATCCCCAGAAATGGGACATAGCCTCATGTCCACCTCCAGTGCAATGCATTAAAAATGACACAGCACCAGGAGAGGTGGCGCACACCTATAATCCCAGCACTTGGGAGGCTGAGGCAGGAGGACTGCCATAAATTTGAAGCCAGCTTGTACTACATAGTGAGTGCAAGGCCAGCCTGGACTACAAGCAAGACCCTGTCTCAAAAAATAAACTGATGAATGTTTAAGGTAAAAATAAAAATGACACAGCATCAGTTCTGTGGTATTCTCCAAAATGTCTCCTCAGACAAACTCAGAGACATTATACAAAGTAACTAACCAATACTCATCGAAAGTGTCACCATCATAAAACAAAAGGAAGCTAGGCATGGTAGTGTACAGCTGTAATCCTAGCACTCTGAGACACTGAAGCAGCATGATTTCAAGTTCAACCCCAGCCTGGGCAACTTAGCTTGACCCTATCTCAAAACATAAATGAATGAATGGATGAATGAATGAATGAGTGAATGAATGAATGAATGGAAAAGGGCTGAGGATGTAGCTCAGTGCAAGGGCCTTGGGTTCGATGCCCAGTACTGCACATGCACCCAAGGCAGACAGGTGAAATGTCATGGGCAGGAAGCAGCACAGTAACTAAAGCACTGGATCCTGAAACCAAAAAAGGACATTAAGGGAAAAATCAGGGACATTCAATCAGGGCCTAGAGTTCATTTTACAGCACCAATGTCAATTTCCTAGTTTTAATCACTGTACTTACTGTGTTATGTAAGTTGTCACTATTAGAATAGGCAGGTTAAATGGTATACATGAACTCTGTGCTGTTTTGCAACTTTTAAGTTCAAAATTATTTCAAAATAAAAAGTTGGAAAAAAACAGGCAGTAGTGTCTACTGAAGACAGACAAGTCTGGCACTAACTTGGTATGTGATCCCTCTTTTGGCCTCAAGATGCAGTGAGGAGGATTAGATAAAAATGCTCTTTTTTCTAGCAGAAAGAATAAAGACTTCAAAGGGAAAAAAAAAATCTAGGAATAATCCAACACATTCTTCCAATCGAGACATTCAAAAGTTTTCCTCTTCCACATCAGTTGACGAAGACCCAAAAGAACTATACAGAAAAAGAGATGTGTAAGAGTAAGCGATCCATCCAAAGATACAAGTGACTTAAGGATGGCTGGAAGCAAGCCCTTCCCTTCCTCTCCTTACCATTAAAGCGGTCAATGGCCTCTTGACGCATGTTCCCAGTGATTCCACCATCGATACGTTCATATTTATAACCTTCATGTTCCAAGAAATCCTCTAGCAGGTCTAACATCTTGGTCATCTGTAAAAGGAGCAGCTTAGTTAAGGAGTCAGATGGTAATCCCTTTCCTTATGTCTCTCTGGACTATCCACTACTGTGTCCCCTAAAGCTCCCAGCCCAGCCCACATAATACCTGGGAGAAGATGAGTACACGATGCCCACCCTCCTTAAGGTTTTTAAGCATCTTCTGCAGCAGCAATAATTTCCCAGATGCTCTGATTAGGGCACTGCCATCATACATGCCATTAGGCATCTTAGGAGCTTCCTGAGGACAGAATCAAAGGAAAAAATACTGAAAGAAAGCCTACAAGGAGGAATTCCAACCCAGGGAGGACCAAGAGGTGGCACAACATACCATTGCTGCCACAGGGAAGAGGTATGGATGGTTGCAGCACTTCTTCAGATCCATCACCACATTTAACAGAGAGACTTGGTTGCCACCACCTCGAGCATTGAGAGCTTCAAAATTTCGAGTGAGGATGTACTTGTAGTACTTCCTACATGGGCAAGAAGAGAAAGAGGTTGGACTCAGGCCTCTGAATGACTAATAACGCAGTGCATGGCCTGAGGTCCTTCCAACACACCTCACTTTGGGGCTAAGGAAACCATACAGGCTGACCAGCAGCACCACTACCATGTTAAATGTGAGAAGGTCTAACTAAGATCTATCTGCTCCATCTCCACAGCACCAGTTCTCCTCAGGCCCCACCTGCTCCTGTCACTAGCCACCTTGAGTGTGTCGGAGTGCGGCAGGGGTGAAAAACACTGCAGATCCGGAGGGGTCTAACTGCACTTGCAGAATGGGGTCAGTGCTCCTGCCCCTCCTCACTCACTTTTGCATAGGGCTCAGCTCCACCCGCACAATCAGTTCTGTCTTGGATGGCATATTCTTGAACACATCAGCTTTGAGCCGCCGCAACATGTGAGGCCCCAGCATGTCATGCAGTTTTTTAATCTGGTCCTCTTTGGCAATGTCAGCAAACTCCTCCAAGAAGCCTTCCAAATTGCTTCAGAAAGAAAAGGAAGAAAGTTATTGGAGGGGGAGAAAGAAAGATAAAGTGACACAGAAAATGGGCAACAGGGAAGAATTAGGAGCAGCATTATGCACTGATTGTAGATAAACACACACTCACTGGAACCTCTCTGGAGTGAGAAAGTTGAGCAGATGAAACAGCTCTTCAAGATTGTTCTGCAACGGTGTCCCAGTCAGCAACAGCTTGTGCTGGAGTGAGTAGCCATTCAGGACCCGGAAGAACTAGTGAAGCAGATGGGGAGAGATGAACCTCATGGGCAGAGGATGCTAGTGTATCTGCAGAATGCCAAGCTGTCTCCTGCCCAATATACTTAAGCCTCCTACCCATCCTCATCCTTTTTATATTTATTTAGGTGGCACTGGGGAATAAGCCTAAGGTCTTCGCACTGAACTATACTATATCCCAGCCTTTTTGTTTGGTGAGACTGGGGATCAAATCCAGGGGTGCTCTACCACTGAGCTACATCCTCAGCCCCTTTTTTGGAGACAGGGTTTCACTAAGTTGCCCAGGCGGAACATGAACTTACACAGGTGTGCACCACTGTGCCTGGCTTTTTTTTTTTTTGGGGGGGGTCTCAATAAATTGCCCAGGCTGGGCTCGAACATGTTAT
Organism: Erethizon dorsatum; assembly: GCA_028451465.1. Taxonomy (NCBI): domain Eukaryota; kingdom Metazoa; phylum Chordata; class Mammalia; order Rodentia; family Erethizontidae; genus Erethizon; species Erethizon dorsatum. The sequence continues at coordinate 30,811,587 of CM051831.1, forward strand.
CCTCCAGCCTCAGCCTCCAGTGGTGGGATTACAAGCATGCACCACTGTGCCCAGCTATTTTTGATGCCTGAGTACCAGGCATCAAACTCAAAGTTTCCCACACACTAAGCACATGCTCTACCACTGAGCTGTACTCCCAGAGCTTTTGCTTGTCTGCTTACTCTTCAGTGCTGGGGTGAACACAGCACCTTGCAAACACTAAGAATATGCTCTAACCATTACTGCTTTTCTAAGGTCTGGCCTTGTGAGGATGGAGAGAGAGACCATTTTTCCCTTTCCTCTCCTAGGTTTCCACTGAAAGAGTGTGGTACTAGAAGACTAAAACTGGGATCTTATAACCCTCTTCCTGTCTCCTCACCTTAGACTGATTGTTCTTCAGCCGATGGGCTTCATCCACAATAAGGCAGGCCCAGTCAATAGAACCCAGGATAGCCATGTCAATGGTGATCAGCTCATAGGACGTCAGCAGCACGTGGAATTTCACAGATGCCTCTTTCTGCACAGGAAGACAGCCTGGTCACTACTGCCCCACACCTCCAGTGTAAATCCCCCTCCCCTCCCAGGGTTATCCTGCCTCATCAAGGACCAAGTCACAAGGAGGCAAACCAAGCCCAAAGCCTTGACGCCCTCTCTAGGGTAGCTTCCCCCAGCAGAGGTACCTTCATGCGTGATGCCTTTTTGCCACCACGAATGGCATTGTCTTCAAAGGAGAACTCGTTCTCCCGGATGATGGCACGGCTGTCCTTGTCCCCCACGTAGGTCACCACATACATATCAGGAGCCCACATCTCAAACTCCCGCTCCCAGTTGATGATTGTAGAAAGAGGTGCACTCACTAGGAAGGGCCCCTTCGAATGGCCCTTGGAGAGAAGAGGAGGCAGTCAGGACCCAGTATCCACCTCTGCCCATTCCTTGAGCGGAATCAAGGACTGGCATCTGCACTGCTGTCCCCATCCTCACCTCATATACCAGAAAATCCTACCCACTCCATCTCACAATGCCATGGCCCACCTGGACAGACAGATGAAGCTCTTACTCCTGTTAAGTCTTTCCCTACCAACCCCACCCACAATTCCTCTGTCCTCAACACACAACCACTGCCCCAGGATGGAGGCTCAGGCACCCACAGCTAATTCTACCATGGCTCTATCCCTCGAGCCTTTCACTGGGGATATATGCCTGTATATCCCTCACCAGTGTTCTTCAAGCTCACAGACCAACTTCTAACCAGTTAAGTTTACCCCAAGTGGCACTCGGGCAATGTGCTTGTTTACACACTGACGATCCCGAGCATTACCCAGGCAGGTGTCATTTCAACCAGTCACTTGAGACAGGGTTTCACTATGTAGTTCAGGCAGGCCTTGAATTCACTATGTAGCCCAGGCTGGCCTCGAACTCACAGCAATCCTGCCTCAGCCTCCCAAGTGCTGGAATTACAGGAGTGCACCACTACACCCGGCTCAACCAGTCAATTCTTGTATTGAATAAATTTGATGAAATTGTCATTTTTATATATCCTGTTATATTAGCTTATAAAAATTAACAAAAAAATTTTGGTCATCCCTTTTTTAAATAATTGGACTGGTAAGTAGTCAATTCCCTTTCCTTCCTCACAGGGCAAGAGAAGACTAAACATAAAATACCCACGCCAAAAATGAACACCCTTTCCTTCCTCACCTCTTTGTAGAGGGAATAGAGGAAGACTGCTGTCTGTACAGTTTTCCCAAGGCCCATCTCATCAGCCAAGATGGTGTCGGTACCCTGAGCCCAGGAGAAGCGCAACCAGTTCAAGCCCTCCATTTGGTAGGGGTGCAGGGTTCCACCGGTGGCATCCAGGTACTCTGGCTGTCGCTCATATTTCACTGTTGGCTGAAGAATGAAATAGGGAAGCTGGTCAGGAATTCCCTTTCTTCCATTAAAGAACACCTATTTCCTCATCTGTCCTCACTAGATCCTCCCTGAGAGAGCCACAAGAAATTTAGGGGAGTAGGGCCTAAATAGTAGAACACACGCACAAGGCCCTGGATTCTATCCTCAGCATCACCAAACAATAATGAGGGAGGTAGCTGGGCATGGTGGCACACACCTGTAATCCCAGCACTCAGGAGGCTGAGACAGGAAGACTGCCACAAGTTCAAGACCAGACTGAACTACATAGTAAGACCCTGTCTCAAAACACCAAAAAAAAAAAGAGGGCTGTGAGAAGAGATCCTTACCAGTTATTACAATTTTACACTTGCCTTAGGATTCTCTAGAAGCAAAACAAAAACCTGCCAGGCAGATCTGATCTTGGTCATTTGTAGATCAGAGGAAAAAACACATCAGGGACTCTCTAAAAATACAATCCACAAGGGAAATAATCCTGTGTGTCTCCTGGATCCACTTTTCTGTTGTTATCTGGTATTGTGCATAGGTGCACAGGACCCAGAACTTCATGCATGCTAAACACACTACCACTGAGCTACCCCTCAGCCCCAAATTCACTTCCTTAATCCTAACTGCCCTCATATTATACAAGCAAAAACCAGAGAAACTCAGCTGCAAAATTAAAGGTCAAAAGACCCAGGTTCCAATACAAATTTCATAGTAGCTTGGTTGTATAACCCATCTAGATAAGATTTCTTCAGTCGATTCAAATACACCCTAGCTGGGCGTGGTAGTGCACATCTGTGATCCCAGCACTCGAAGGCTGAGCCAGAATTGTTGCAAGCTGAAGGCCAGCCTGGGCTACATAGTGAGTTCAAGGCCAGCCTGCACTACAAACAAGACCCTGTCTCAAAACAAAACTTAAAAAAAAAAAAAAAAGAGGGGCCGGTGAGATGGCTCAGCGGCCTACGCGCCTGCCTGGCAAGCGCGAGGGCCCGAGTTCGACTCCCGGATCCCACATACGAAAAAAGGGGCCGGTGATATCGCTCAGCGGCACGGGCGCCACTGGCGCGCCAGGCCCTGAGGTCGACCCCCGGTACCCACAAAAAAAAAAAAAAAAAAAAAAAAAAGATAAAAATAAATAAATAAATAAAATACACCTTGTAGCCAGGTGCAGTGTTGCACATCTATAATCCCAGCTGCCTGGGAGAATGAGGCAGGAGGACTACAAGTCTGAGGCCAACCTGAGCATCTAAAGGAGATCCTGTCTCTAAACAGAAAAGTTAAAAAGGGATGGGGGTGTAGCTCAATGGTAGAGTGCCCAGCATACGTGAGCCCCTGGGCTCAATCCCCAGTACCAAAACACCCTCTGTGGTTTTTTTATGAAAAGAAAATAATTCTCATACTTCTAATTTGCAGAGATGTGGAGAAGTGGGGAAGTGGACATCATAAGACATTCTCAGTGATAATGTTACTGTTTACAGATCTTTTCCTGCAGCACTATTACTGACACGGGCAGACAAGCTATAATGCCCTACCCAACAAACCGTGCCCTCCCTCTCTTCTGTGCCAACTCACATCAACAGTGGGAGTCTCAGGAGGCCTCTCCAACTTCCTCAGCTTCACCTTCTTCAGCTTCTTGCCTGGTCGTCCTTCTTCGCCCCTCATTAATTCCCTAAACAAGAAAGAATTCCGCAGCTGCCTAGGGCCATTTTTGAAAGGAAGCAACTCTCCTTCTCTCCCCAAATCACCTACCTGTGATTCCAGTAGCTCTGCTTGAACAGGTCATAGTCCTGTATCTCAACATCTTCACTCTCCCAAGATGCCTGATCATAAGGTAAGTCTCGCCACTTGATCAAGTAGTGGACATGGCCCTTCTTGTCCACACTACAAGGTCAAGAGAGAGAGAAACCCTCAGGGTCAAGAAGCAACCTCACCCCCCAAGTCACCCTTACCCTCAAAAGGGAACAGTAATTTATGTTTCAAACTACTCGACATATGCTATAGACCTTACAGCTTCAGAGCCTCTCTTATACTTATCTTTGGCCCAAAAGTTATCTCTAATCTATATTCTCCTAAGGCTCCAATTCCAGGATTCGATCACTCATTATACTACAGAATGTCCCCAAGGATAAGTTACTGGCATCACCCCTTTCCTCACTCCCTGTCCCAAGATTCTCCCATGGATATGCTGTCTATCTTCAGTGGGCCCATGCAGTACCTGTGATTGAGGATTCGATGGATCATCATCCACTCGGGTTTTATACCATAACGATAAAAGCGTTCCTCCATCTCTGCAAATTTAGGGTCCTTGTTCTTTCGCTTTCGGCTCTTCTCTTCATCACCACCAAAGTCCCCAGAAGGTGGCTCATCCATATCATTCTTCCGCTGATAGTTTCGGAACATCACCTGACAATGAAGCTCCAACTACAAACAGAAAGAGAAAATAAGTCACAGAAGAGCTGTGTTCACTCCCTCTTTCCACAAGGCTCTTTGCCCACTGCCTGCTTTGTTGTAGCCTCTCCCCCACCTCCAGCCTGTCCCAAGCTTACCTGAAGCTCAGACACCCAGGAGCAGTGCCAGTAGGACATGCCTTGCCATTTCACAAAGAACTGCCGCTCTGGCCGCCCCTCCAAGGGCTTGGGGGAGGGAGTATTGGGATCCGCATCTGGAGGCCGAGGCACTGGTGTGGGAGATGGTGGCTGACCCCACTTCCAGATTAGGATCTTCTGCACTTTGCCCTTCAGAGCTGGACACTGAAAGAAACAGAGATGACTTAATCCCAATTCATAACCAGGGAGGGAGGAAACGGTACATAGCCTATAGCCTCGAACTTACCAAAGGGTTATTAAAATCTCATTTTAAGTAAAATCTAATCCCAGACCCTCCTAGGGAAAGAATAGTAGAGTCTCCTCCCCATTTCTGGACTTCATCTGGCATGTAACACTGTGGTGCCTAGCTGCTTGAGAGAGCTAGACTGCCTGGACTTCAACAACACACCAGAAACCCCACAGACCCAGAGCCCAGCCTTTCTCTCTCAAACAATCAGTAAATGGCCCTATTAAATGTTCCAAGCCACCAAGCCCCTGAGACAGGGCATCAAGACAGACAGATGTTCTCTGCCAGGACAGCACTTCAGCCCTTTCCAGAGGGCTGACAAGACGTCAACTCCTCAGTTCAAAGTTCTACATTTTCCCAGGAAAAAGTGTCCCAAGACTAGGTGAGGAAGGAAAACACCTGTCTCACAGCTAAAAAGCGCCTAGCTCTCCAATGACCTCTCCTGTACCTCCACCTCGCAATGCCTACTTACAGGTAAGCCCTTCTACTAGACTAGACTTCCCACAATTCCACCCTGGCTGAAGCCGGTCACTCACGGTGCAACGGGGACAGAGCCATTCGCCATTGGGGATCTCTGGCAGTGGCGGGTTCAGGCAGTGGATGTGGTAGGAAGACGGGCAGGTGTCACAGCAGAGCAGCTCCCCCCCATCCTTGCAGACCCGACAGAATTCCATATGGTGATCATCCTCCTCTTCAGGGTCTCCCCCAACCTCTTCCAGGATCTCCTCACCCTCCGAGTTGTCTTCTTTTGCCTCCCACTGGATGCCCTCCTTCTCCTGCAGCAAAGGATCACAGATTCCGATTATCCCCACCCCACCCCTGCCACACTCCTCAAGTCAGACCCCACTGCACATCGCTCCCCTCGATCTTCCCCCAAAGCCCACTGCCACCAACTTTCCCATCCTACCCTTCCTCTCACAGGTGTTTGGGGGCCACACTGGCCAGGTACTCACGCAGTGTGGGCAGCTCCACTTGCCCTCGGGGGCCTTCTCCATGTCCGGATCCAGGCACACCATGTGGTAGGCTCGAGGACAGGTATCGCACAGGATAATCTCACCGCCTTGCTGGCACACCTCGCAATAGTCCTGGTGGTCTGTCTCATAACCATCCATAGCAGTCACCTCCTCCTCGCCTGGGCAAGGAAGAGGGAAAGCCCAGTTATTAGAAAAAAACCACCTCCCCCAACCCCTATCTCCTAAGGGAGATTCTTTCCCAGCCATTCCCACCATGTCCCATCACAGACACAGAAAAGAAACACACCTTTCTTTTTCTTTTTAGTGGTTCGGAGTTTCTTGCGGCTGCGGCTACTGCGGCTGGTGGAACCATCAGAAACAGAATAGCTATTGATACTGGCATCATCGAAGTCAGATTCCACATCTAAATCGTCATCCTCGCTCTGGCAGAATAAAAAGGAATAAGGTTAAAAGTTCACACCAGGGGCTGGTGAGATAGCTCAGTGGCATAAGCGCCTGCCTGGCAAGTGCGAGATCCTGAGTTCAACTCCCGGAAGCCACATAAAGGGGGAAAAGGGCTGGTGATATCGCTCAGCGGCACAAGCACTTGCTGGCGCGCAAGGTCCTGAGGTCGACCCCCGGTACCCCCATTAAAAAAAAAAAAAAAAAAAAAAAAAAGTTCACACCAAGGGAAGAAGAGAGCAGCAGAGAGGGGATTACTCCCTCACTGGGGCAGAAAAGCCCAACAGGACTACACAGAGGAAGCCCGGGCGCCTGCCTGAGGCCAGCTCCCCATATTCTCCTGTGCAGGACACACCCTGACCAAGAGCAACATCCCTTCCTTTACAACCGCTCCTTCCCCCAAGGGATGGGCCAGGCACTCACTGAGGATCTTTTCCGCTTGGAACCGAAACCTCCCAGCTTGATTTTCAGGGGCGCCACTTTCTTGGGTTTGGGCTTCTTGGCATCAGGTACACGAGGGCTGCCCTTGGGCTTCCTCCGAGCATTGGGACCTAAAACAAGGATACTCCCAAATATGTATCACAGGGGAAATGGATGCAAAAATAAAATCTTTACCTCAGCTTGCCTCACCATGTCTAGCCCCCCAAATCCCAGACTTATTCTTCCCTCCTGTCTCCTACCTCAGGACTGAAAGAACAGCATTCCTATTCCCCAGGGCTCTCTGACTTTCAAGGCTCACATTAGACCCCTCGCCCATGGAACCCCACTTTACCTTTGCCCTCCTTCGTCTTGGCCTTGCGGATAGGCACCTCTACAGGGGGAGGTGGAGGTGCCACCTCAGTGGCTGTCACCATGCTCTCCACCACAGCCACTGCTGCTGCCGCCGCTGCTGCCACTGAAGCCCCAGAGCTGCCTTTGAAGGGGTTGTTGGTGCTGAACTCCCGCCACTTCGCACCCAAAACCATCATCATCTTGGAGACTGCGATCTTGGGGTTTTTGGCAGCAATGAGGGGTCTGGTGGAAAAATGGACAAGAACAGGAAAATGTTTAAGAATAAAAGAAAGAGAAGCAAAAAGAGATTATATAAGACTCTCCTCCTCTTCCAAGACCCTCTTGGTTTACCGGACAAACTGGCTGAAGGCCTTGTAGTTGGTGAGGGTGCGATAATCCTCCTCTGAGAACACATGGTCGATGTCTTCCATGCCCCAGTCTTCCAGGAGCTGAGCAGATGATTTAGGCTCCTGCAGAGAGCACAGTCAAGGGCCTGCCACCTAGTGCCCACGCTTGTTAAGGGAACCTGAGACAGGAGCTACAGCTGGCAAGACCAGAGCTAAGAGGAAGAATTAGAAACAGGTGGGGAGAACATGTTCTAAGGGGCAAAAGAGTATCTGGGAAACCGAGGCTAGGAATCAATTAACGGCACAGAGGAGGAGGAAGGTCCACATACCTTTGAATCATCATCATCATCATCCTCCTCCTCCTCCTCCTTCCGCTTGGATTTGCTCTTCTTCTCTTTCTTAGGTCCAAGTTTCTTCTTCTTCTTCTTGCCAGGGGTATAGTCACTACCCTCACTGTCTGAGCGCAGAGCCACCTCTTCCTCCTCCTCCACAAACTCTGGCCCCTCCCCAGAGCTGTCCCCCAGCTGCCGGCATAAGAGCAAACGCTGGAGCAGGGAAGGGGGGAGAGGGAGACAGACACACACATGCTACACACATGCTGACCTCAGGACAGCCCTGAGGCTCATCCCAGGACCTGGCCCACCACTCCAGAGGAAGGGACAAACACCCTTCTCACAACTCCTCCCTGCTTCCTCTCCTTCCCTGTAACATGCAGTCACCCACTCACCTCCTTTTTTTGGCGTTTGCTCTTAGGGATCTTAGGGTCCCGAGGTTTTTTAGGCTTTTTCTTCTTCTTGAGCTTCGGAGTCTCTGTTTCTGATAAATCCTCTTCTGGGTCCTCTTCGTTTTCTACGTAAATTTGTCAAAGAATAGTATGCAAGAAAAATATCAATAGCAAAAGGTTAGGGCCTAATCCAGAGGGTTTAAGATTTTACTCCCCACCTCTTGTCCCAGATTCTTCTGAAGAGAACTGCTATACTCTCCACAGAAGGAAGCTGATACCCAGGACTAAAACAAAGAGAGAGCTGTATATACCGAAATAGGCCTGCCAAACCAGACCAGGCCCACCTCGGGCAGCTGTCCAGGCCCTGCCTCGTCTCCCAACTCCTGCAGCAGCCCTCTAGATGTTCACCAGCACAGCTGAAATCAAGCTGCCTAGAGTTCACCAAACAAGAAAACTAGATCTGAGGCTTCTTGCAACTGGTCGAAGCCAAGGGATGGGAATGGAAGGTCCTACCCACACGCCAACCAAAGAATATGCCCTGACCACGTTCCAGAACAATACAGGCTTGGAGGGCCAGAAACCATACTCTTCTCTAATCCCTTTGGAGTCATCACTGCACAGAACAACCAGAACCTCCCAAGCCCAGGTTCACGTTCTGCTCCAACCTTGCACCCACTTTCAAACACAATTTCCTTTCCCCATCTCCAGCCCTACTGCTCCTCCCTAGCTTCTCCTGGGTCAGCAGCCTCTTTTCCCTAGGGACCCAAATCAGCCCAGCTGTCACCATCTCCCCCCTCCCAGTCCTCCTCCCATCTGGCTCCACCTCCTCCCAGGCTAGAAGCACACACAAAGCCTGGAGAACACTGAGAGCTCCTGGGCAGAGATAGGTGGGAAGGGGCACTGGGGGGAGGAGAAGGCCAGGAGGCAGCTTCCTTTGTAACAGACATTCACACCAGCTCCCACATCCCTCCTCCCTCTTCCCAAGCCACCCCCGCCCAAGCAGGGGAGAGTGCAGAAGGGAGTGGAGCAAAGAAGTGCCTCACCCACTGAGGAGAGGGAAAATGGCTCCTGACCACAGAAGCCAGCCAGGGCACCCAGCTGCCAACATAAGACAGACAGGAAGTGGCAGGGGAGGGGGGCGGGGTTGACAGAGGTGGCTAGGGAGACTGCCCTCACAGAAGACTTCCCAAATTATTACCTGACCCCACATCCAAATGCCACCAGTCTCTAACATCTACTCTGGGATGACACAGTTTCCAAAGGTCACCCTAGGACCCTAAGACAAACAAAGAGGAACACTATTCAAAGGGAAACACTATTCAAGGCACTGGGCTACTCACTCAATCATAATTGTTTTTCAAATCATCAAAACTAAGATTTAACAAAATTTCAACAGAGCTGTGGTCAGAGAATACAACCTTCTCCTCAAACTGCAGATTTAGCTTGAGGAATGGGAGTCTACAAGAAGTCTCAAAACTCAGCTTCCTCATCACCCCCAACCCAACATACGGGAATCATGCCAACATATGGGAAGCCTAGCTAACATATGTGAATTATGTCCACACCAAAAAAAGTAGCAGGACCTAACATGTAGAGGGAAACAGTATGTTTCCTTCAATTCCACACATACTCTTAGCACCTGATCCCCAAAACTAGCCCTAAAATGCTTCTGGCTCCACCCTTCCTGAGCCAGACAGGTACCAGGGAACAGGAGACATTAGGCTGGACAAAGCACCATCAGCCTCCCCACCTCACTGAGCACAGATTCAAGCCAGGCACAAGAAAGCCCCTCCCATTCCCTTGGAAATGGGAACACCAGCCTGGACCTCACCAGACAAAATAATTTTCCTAAAGGCTTCTCCCCACATCACCCCTCAATCAGCTGTATCTTAGTTCTTTCTCTTTGCCTCCACAGAAGCTAGAAACAGCAACAACAAGGACAAACCCGTGAAGCCAAGGGAACACTCTTCCATCCACATACAACCCCCCAGCTCCTCAAACAAACAAGGTGCTGAAATGGCAAGTGGCAAACTGGCTGAGAGATAGAGGAAGATTTGGGAAAGGGGCAGGAATGGGTGTGGCAAATGGAAAAACTGGGTCACGCTACAGCTCGGGCCAGGGTTCACCCTGGAAGCCCGCACAGCTACCAGTCAACCTGGGGGGCAGCCCCAGACCAACGGGCTAATGGGAGGCCAAGACAGGGAACCAACATTGGCTGGATGGCACTACCATTTCTCATGCTTCTGACTGAAATGATGAAAGAAAGGTGAGCCTTCCCCTTACCACCCCCATTCCACCCCCACCTGGAGTAAGAGCACAGGAATCAGCCACCCTACCCTTCCAGTGATGAGACTCAAGCCTAAGTTCCTTAAACCAGCAGCTGAAGACTCAGTAACAGAAACTGCTCTCTTATATGGCCTCGGGTTGAAGTGAAGAATTCCAAGTTAGAAAATGCCAACTGTGAAAGCATTCCTCCCAGACCACCTCAACTTCCAGCTGGAACTAAGAGAGAAGGCACAAGTGAAAGACATTCAATGAGAAAAACAGGATCAGCAGGCTCCAGAATAAGAAAAAAACTAGAAGCAGAGAGGGTGAAGAAATGGCATACAGAAAAGAAAAAAAAAAAAAGCTATAAACGGGGGAGGGGGGGTGTCAAGCAAACAAGCAAGTGACTTAGCTAAGGGTCTCTGAATAAGGAGAGAGACATCCACTTAGAAGTATGACATCAACCATCCTTTGAGGACAGACAGAGCTACTCCAATCAGGCAGCGTGGTTACAACCATTGGAGTTTAGACAATCCACGGAACCACCCTAAAACACTATAGATAGTGCAGCCCCTCGCACACCTACACAAACACCTCACAAGCCAGCCCAAACCCTGGGCTACTCAAAGAGGCAAAAGCCTCTAGGACAAATGTTAGAATAATGTCCACTCCTCGGGGACCCCTCTTTGCCAGGCTAGTACATGCTCCCCGAGCCCCCATCCCTTCCGCACTCAAAACATTCCAGCGATCTGCCTGGCTGAAAGTGCTCTAGATCCACTAAGGAGCGCGATTCAAACTTCATACAGCTCAAAGTACAGAAAACCGGTAACTGATCAGAAGCTAAAAACATCAGATGTTAACCAGCACTCCCTCTTTCCTTTCCACAGCAGCAACCACAGGATCGGACTAGCACAGATGCCCAGCTGGGATCTTTCAACAGAAATCCTCAACGCCCCCTGCCACCGAAGCCCCCAAAAACTTCCAGCTACCTGCATTCCTCCAAGGACCCGCACAAGGTAACGCCTGCCAGCCCGGAGAGCTCCCTCAACTGGGAACTGCAGAGCATTCCTCAAGACGGACGAGCGCAGCCAGCTTGCATCTGGGTCCGCGGTGCCCAGGAGGCACATGGCTTCCACCCCCCTCACACAAGAGCTCCGCAGAAGGGAACCACTCCCTTCAGATGCCCTCCACCTTGGGCTTCGCAGCGAGCGAGAAGAGCAACACAATCCAGCCTAACGGGAGTCACTAGAGAGTCCGCAAGTGCTCCCCTCCGGCCCCGAGCCCTTCGCGAAGATGTTACCTGGGTGAGGTGGGGGCAGGCTGTTGTTCAAAAGTGCATCCATATCCTCCTCCTCGCTGCCCGCGGAGCAGGGGGACGGGGAGCCCAGGCCCGACGCCATCCCCTTCCGCTCCCGGCCAGGGAATCGGCCCAGCTGCTCCTGCCTGCGGCCTGGGGCCCTCTGCACTGGCCCGAGTCACTGTGCGGGGGAGGGGGAGAGCACAGTCGGTGACGCGCACGGCCCCCTCCCCCACACCCACCGCTCCTTCCGCCCCCACCTCGGCCACCCCGGCAGGGCACCCGAGCCACTAGGGCTGAACTTAGTTCCACACTCCTGGGGGCAGCCGGAAGCCGGCTCCGCGGCGGCAGCCCCCACCGAGAGCAGGAGCGACGCCCCGGGGCAGGCTGGTGCCGGCGTGCACAGCGAGAAGCCGGGCGGCGGAGCCGACGGTGTGCCCTGGGGAAGGGGTCTGGGTGGCCGCGGCGCGGGGGGTCGGGGAGCCGGCGTCGGCGAACGCTCGCTCCGGGACACAAGGTCACTTAGGGGTGGGGGGCTCCTCCCTGCGGGAAAGGCCGGTCCCCAGACAGGGCAGCGCTCCAAAGCCTGTCCCCCGGGACAACTCAGATTCTCGCGGGGACCAGGGGGCGTGGAGGCGCGGGCGCCCCGGGGGTCCCGGGCGGGGACGCGGGCGAGGAGCACCCACCGGGAAGGGGCCGGGCCACGTGCCCCGGGGGGCGAGTGAGCAGGGCGAGGGGCGGGCGCCGGGCCTGGCGGGAGACCGGCCGGGGCGGGGGCGCGGGCGCAGGACGCGGCCGGGCCCGGCTAGGCGGGGGTGGGGAGGCCGGCACCCTGCAAGGACGGGAAGGGAAGGGTCGGCTCTGCCGGGCAGGAGCCGGCCCGAGGGTCAGGGACTTCCGAAGAGGAGACAGGTGAGGGAAGACCCTCGGAGTTTGTCGGGTTATGAGGGGCGCCTCTCAGGGAAACCCGCGCTCTCCTCACCCCGGAGCCGCCGCAGGTCGCGCTGGGTCCGGCCCGGTGTCACTCCCGCTCCGGCTCCTCCTCGCCGCGGCCGAAGGGGGGAAAATGGCTCCGGCTCCGGCGTCGCCTCTTAAAGGGCCCGAAACACCGGCTGGGAAATCCCACCGCACAGGCCCCGCCCCCCACGGACAGCCCATAATAACCTCAACCAACTCCAACCCCCCCCACTACCGCCACCCTCCTCCCTAGGTCTCCCGGGCAACCCCCGCCCCCTCGTCGCTCAGGCAACCACTGACCACGCCCCCTTTAAGCGCGCCCGCGTGTCACCCAGGCAACCGCCCACCTCCTGGCCATCCCATAATACACACGGACACCCCCACATACACACACCCCGCCCCCCCACGCTCCATACACATATATGCTAGGGGTCTGCTGACATAATATTGCAGACCTTCTGTAACTAACCCTCAGACATCCCATAATAACCATCCTTTGCCAACTTCACTCTTGGCCTAATGCTAACATCCCATAATAATTCATCACCCCTCCCTCCCCAAGTCCATCCCATAATAAGCACCCCTCCCAGCACTTCAGCCTCACATCCCATAATACCCATCCCCCATTCCCCACAGATATCCCATAATAACCACCCTTCATCCACCCCCAGTTCGATATCCCATAATACTCAGAAACTCACCCCCCCATACTACAACAACGGACACTCGGCCTCCTCCCACACACATCCCGTAATAATCAGTCTCCCACTTTCTATACTGACATCCCATAATAACCAACCCCCTAGAGCTGCCCTCGGTCCCTGCAGGCTAGGAGGGTCTAGAAGCTCACACCACAACCCCAGCCTCCACGGGTTCCTGGCTCCAGGGACAAACTCACCACTCCTTCCTATCAAAGAGGACCCCCAAAGGATCAGCAGCCCTAGTGTCACTCCACAGACTAAATCTAAATCTCCTTTCCCCAACACTGGAAAAATATCCCATAATAATGTTACTCCCCCGCCCACGCCCTGACATCCCATAATTGCAAAGAGCCCATGCACAACCCAGTGTCACATCCCATAATGCTTCATCTCCACTGCCTCCCCTATAGCCTTCCACTCAGACATCCCATAATATTCATCTTTACACCTTCCCCCATCTCCAGAAGCTGTCAGTCTATTCCAGCACCCTGAGCAGAGAGGGTAGGGCAGGCTACCCACACTGTCCTGTCCCACCCCCACAGATACACCTTGTTCCCTTTCTGGGCCTAACGTCCCTTGATGTCCAGGACCTTAGGTTCCCTCATCGCCTCATTTCCACTCAGAAGCTGAGGCGTAATCGAGGGTCCCACCAAATCCCACCAAAGTCCAGGTATAGCCCAAATGCTTATCCCAGCCCTTAAATTTTCAGTAAAACCAACAAATACTATGCTGACCAGATGAAACATTTACATAAAGTTTAACTCACCCCAGGGCATCCCATAACAATTGCCTATCCCATCCAAAGACTATTCCTCAACATTCCCACAGTCCTCCCCCACCACCCTCTAAGTCAGGAAGTATTCCTCAGCGCCTCCAGGCCACTCCTATGGATGGATGGCCCGCCATGAAGAACGGAGCATCCAGCTAGGTACACAGCAAGGGCTGAGCCCAGTTCTCTCACACCACTGCTCACATTCATTCAACATTTGTTGACAGAGTGCCTATGAAGGCACAGAGCTGGGCACCAGGACAATGCAAAGAAAATGCTGGTGCCTCCCTTCACAAAGCACAAACCAAACAGAGATACAAGAAAGAATGATGTCAAGGGAGAACTACTGAGTGTTGTTTCCCAATGTCCTATCCCAGAGAATAGAACAAAACCTGATTGGTCTCAGGAGAAATCATGTCCAGTGGAGTTCTTTCTTAGTGGTCCTTCTAAAAGCTAGAAAGTATTCCAAAAGGATTTACAGGTATAGATGGCTGATCAAAATAATCTCACTGTTCTAAAGGGTTTTAGATTGCAAGAATTTTAGATTGCAAGCACTGTTCATCCATCCAGTGTTCCTAATATTGAAATCTTGTGATTATCATGCTCTTCCTTCCTGACTCCACATGCCACAACTATTACCCCCACTTTTGAACACCAAATTCTGCTCACCCTAAATGTCCCATATTTTCTTTTTTTTTTTTTTTTTTTTTTTTTTTTTTTTTGTGGGTACCGGGGGGACGACCTCAGGACCTCGCACGCCAGCAGGCGCCCGTGTCACTGAGCGATATCACCGGCCCCTTTTTCGTATGTGGGATCCGGGAGTCGAACTCGGGCCCTCGCGCTTGCTGGGCAGGCGCTTAAGCCACTGAGCCATCTCACCATATTTTCAATCACATTCCCAAATTACATCCTTAAGTGTCCTAATACCTCCAATTGCCCCCATCCTTGTCTCGTTGAGGCCCCATTCTCCAACTCAAAAAAAACTTTGGTGGTATAAAGTTCACCATTGTCCCCTCCCCATGTACAGGTCAGCATTGCAGGAAGCCTTCCTTATTCAACTGTGCCACTAGGTAGCTTCCAATATATACCATCCCCATCCTTAACTGTGCCTACCCTCTTATCATCCCAGGGAACGAGCCCCACAAAGTTGGAGCAGCCCAAACTTGGAACCCTTTGGCCTTCAGAGAGCCTGAGTCCTTCAGCCTGTCACTATCCCCTCTTCTTGCATCTCAAAGTATCAGGCCCGGAATGAAAAACAATGCCCCAGCACCACTTGCCTTGCTGCCCCCAACCCTCAAGCTAAAGATAACATCTCCCTCTAATCTCATCTGCCTTTTCCACACAGGCCCAAGACCTATGGCAGTGGGACAGGTTGAAAAGAAACTGGAGCTTTCTCCTTGGAAGGGCCCTTCCTGACTAGAAATGAACAGGAAAAACCTCATGCCATCTCTGCAGTGCCTCACTCATCTCCCTTCCCTAGAGAAAGGGTCTGTCCAGATGACTGTCCCTTCCTCTGGGATCCAAGGGATGAGGGACAATGGGAAAACTGAGTTTGGGAGGGGCAAGAGCGAGCTTGCTTCAGGAAATGACAGTTCTCTTGCTCCCAAGCAGAGTACCAGTGAATGTCAAGTCTTTCTACCAGTACCTGCCTGCATCTTTACTCTTTTCTCATCTTGGGACTGGAGTTTTCAGCATCAGAGACCTCAGCCAAAAGCTCCCATTGTCACCTTTAAAGTTTATCCCTCCCCCATTTACTCCAACTCCCTAGATCACCCTCTTTCTGTGTTTACGGTGGTGTGCCCTGGTCATTTCCCCCATTCTGCAAGGCTTCTATAGTCCCCCTCCTTCAACTCTTTGACATCAAGATTGAGCCCTATTCACTTATCCACACCCTCGTCCAATGCTCATTCTAATGAAACTGGTTCTACGTAAAGCAGGAAAAGGAGGCATGAGGCAGCTCTTTTAAAATATCATAACTGGAACCTGGTGAGGTAGTAAATAACATCCCAGCATGCAGGAGGCTGAGGCAGGAGGATCAAAAATTTGAGGCCAGGGTCAGGGATATAGCTCAGTGGCAGAGCGCCTGCCTGGCAAGTGCAAGGTCCTGAGTTTGATTTCCAGTACCAAAAAATAAATAAATAAATAAAATAAAAAAGAATTTGAGGCCCGCCTGGGTTACACGGTAAATTCAAGCCAGCTTGGACTACATAGGAAGACCTGTCCAAGAAAAAAAAAAAAAAAAAAAGCTGAGTGTGGTGGTACGCACCTGTAATCCCAGCAGGAGGATCACAAGTTCAAGCCCAACCAGGGCAACTCAGCAACTGAGAGCCTGCTTCAAAATAAAAAGGGCTGAGGATATAGCTCGGTATGAAGGCCCTGGAGTCAATCAATTCCCAATACAATACCACAAAATGAACAAAATAAAAAAGACACCATAATGTGGGTATGCATCCTTTCAGGCAAGTTTCTCCTTCCAAAACAGAGCTGCCAGATAACTTTTAGGCCCTCTTCTACCCCCATTTCTCTAGGGGACCCTGTGTGTCTCTAGGCCTCAAATTCCCTTGTGTCATATCTCCATCTGCCTCAGATCCTTGCTTTTATATATGTACATTACCGCAGTAATAAATCAATATAAACCAGTAAACAGGTTTGTAAGTAGGTAGTCACAGCCGCTCGCCTGTGACTCAAAATTCTGCTATCCTTTGTCCACCACAGCGCTCTCTCTCCCTACTACCCCTGCAGGTTTTACCCACTAATTCCCTTGTTTCTCTGACTTCCCACCTCTTCCTGATTCCACGAGAAGGATAAATCCCTTCCTCTCTTCTTGAGCTCCAGAGAGAGCTAGGATGTGTGTTTGTGTGTTGCTTTTGTGGTCTTTATACTCCTGTGCCTGCTGCTCCCTACTCGGGCCCCACGTTACCCTCCCAGATAAATTATAAATAAGCCACCAGCATGATTGGCCCATGGAGACTAAGAGTGCCATAATCTCCTAATTAATGCACCCAGGGGGGCAACCTCTCTAGCCAGTTACCTTCGAGTTGTGTTACCATCCCATGGTACAGAGGAACTTAGAATAACACTCCGAGGGGTTGCCCTAGAGTTTTCAGCATATGCTCTGCTCTATAATTCCTCTCCTTATGTAAAGCTGCCTCTGTTCTGTGTGAGTCCAAGAAACACGACTGTCAGAGGTCCACAGGTCCACCATGTGCTGCTCTCTCAGGAAAAGGGATTTGGGAAGACAACAGAGGGAATAAAAGCACAGTGACAGTGCACTGTGATGGCTAGACAGGATGCAGACGTGTTGGGCTTGGGGGTGACGCCTGTCCCTCAGGAGCCAACCCAGCCTCTCCCCTTGGGTGGGACTGCACTCCATGCTCCGCCCCCCCCATGTGAACTGTGGTCCCGAGGCTCGACCCAGGAAGGCGCAGACGGAGGGGAGACCTTGGGTACTATCACCCAGGAGCACCATCCTTTGATGCGCCACCATCCAGGACCTAGGAATTCTGCAGCACAGCACTGCAGACTCAGTCTGCAGTAAGTATCTCTATATTTAACAAGCTGTGAAGAGAACCCAGGTGTCCAGGGTTCGGATTTGGCTAGGTGGAGCCTGCCTCAGAGGCCCCTTCAAACAGCGGTCACCAAAGAAACCTCTCCAGCCAGTTACTCCTGCCAGGCCTCAGGTCTGGCTCCAGGGTTCTCCCCACCCTCCCCAGCTCCTTCCCTCCCTCTTCCTTCCTTTTCTTCTCCACCCCTCTTCCCCAGAGCTTCACCTACCCAGGACAGCCCTACCCAGCTGTGCAGGGCACAGCCCATAATAATTCTCCTCGATAGCCCCCCACCCCCCCAAAAGAGAGGCGGCCATCCCATAATAGCCACCCACAGGAGACATTCCGCGGTGACCGCCCCCTCCCTGCAGAGTGCTGGGAGCAGCCATCCCATAATAGCCGGCTGCCTGTTTTACTGGTTACGGCTGTGGAGGGAGCTGGAGAGGAAATGGAGGGGAGGGGGTGGGGGCCAGGCTCAAGGGCCCCCACTTTGTGGGAGGGAAGGAAGGAGGGTGGCCTGAAGGTTTAGGGAGCAAAAGAGGACGGCGGTGAAGGTGAGAAATGGGAGCCACTGGCCACCCCAACCCTGCTGTGGGGCTTCCTCCCCACTCACCAGGGCGCACGGTCCCCTCTGCACCATGCACCCGGAGGTGGCTGCCAGTTAGGGGAGATGCCTGGGATGGGTTGAGGTGCCCAAAGTGTGCGCGCGCGCGCGCGCGCGTGTGTGTGTGTGTGTGTGTGTGTGTGTGTGTGTGTGTGTGTGTGTGTAGGAAGATTAGATTTCAGGATTTCAGGTGCTCGCCTTGGGCCGTTGGAGGAGGCTGACCCTAAGGGTGATGAGAGTAAGCGTGAAGGGGTGGGGGGCTAGAGAAGAGCTCCTCAGGCCCTCCCCATTCCGCACCACCATCCCATAATAATCCCCCAGCCCCACTCCCCCTCCCACACACGACATCCCATAATATCTTCTGGAGAAGCAGTCCCCGCAGTAGGTACAAAGAGCTATCCCATAATAAGCTCCCCACCCCCACTCACTACCCCCCAACTTGCCCCCCCCAGTCACATGCAGCCGGTGCCATCCCCCGCTGCTCCCCCCTCTGGCCACCGAAGGCCTTGCCAGCCCATAATACTCTTGTCTCTGGTCGCAGGAGACCTCCAGCCCATAATAATCCCTTCCACCACCACCCCCCTTCCCGCCCCGCACCCCTTCCTCCCGCCTCCAGTTGGAGCCGGGCCTCACCAGCCCATAATATTCCCCAGTCTCCTAAGGCTGTTCCAGCCCATAATACTCTCCTGTCTCCTAAGGCCTCTCCATCCCATAATACTGCCAGACGCCTGACCTGTGGGCCAAACCCCAGCCCGTTCCACACATCGAGGCTGTGTCAGCGCGCCGGTCTCCCCGTCCCTCCTCCCTCCCTGGTCGGCGTTCCCTCCCGGGCGCTCTCCCGCCCTGAGGCTCTGGGCCCCTCTCCGGGCCCCACCCCGGGCCTGCCCGGCCCTCATTTCCCCTCCAGCCTCCTCCCTGGCCCTCTCGCCATCGCTCGGTTCTTCACCCTGTCCCCCTCCTGTCCCTGTCTGGCGCTTCTCCACCTCCTCCGCAGCCGTGGGATGGACGACGTCTCACAGGGAGAGAGTGCCCCCAGAGGGCAGCGGGCCAGTCCTTGCCCCTGAAGACTGCTGCTTGACCCAGCAGCATGGAAACATGCCCAGCCTGCCTCCTCACCAGCTCCCCTGGTCCGAGTTCTGATGGCTGGCCGGGCTCCTCTGGGTGACAGTCACCTGGAGCCCTTGCTGTCTTCCAGAAGCAGGGGCATCACGAGCAGCATCTCAGCCCTATACTCTTGTTGGAAAGACAGCCCCCACTCATGGGGCTTCTAAAGTGCCTTCTTTCAATGGCACTTACTTCATCTCATTGACCCCCGCCAGTACCCAATGAGTAGATATTATGAATCCCATTTCACAGAGGAGAAAACAGAGCCTCAGAGAGGTTAAAGGACTGAAGTCACATTGCCGGGAAGTGACCCCTGAACTCACTACCCAGGGTTGTTTGATCCCGAGGTTCTAGAAGCCTTTGTTTTTTCCCGAATCCCATATGAGAAACTTCACTTTCCAGTTTTTTCAGGGATTCTCTGATAAGGATAGCATGGCCAGAATTACCCCAGCCTGTTTGTCTCCAAGGCCTCTGGGGAGAATGGAAAAGGAAGGCCTGGTGTGACATTTCCCTTCCCTTCCCCATCCTTTCCTTGTTTCTTCTGTAGGACCCAGTTGACAACCTCACAGAGATTTCCTTCAAGATGGTTCAGAGCCAAGAACTAAGCAAGCATCTCTGCTCTCCTTTGAGATCCTTACCCCATCCTGGTTCTCCTGAACCGGTTGTATTTCAAGACCAATGATTGATACTGTTCACCAACTCCACTGGCATGTGGAGGAGGCATCATCCCATGGAGGAACTGAGATCCAAGGGATAGTCAGCTCCTCGGTGGAGTTAATGGACAAGAAGTGTGCTGCCATCAAGATGCTGGGTACATCCCAGGGTGGTTGAGGGAGTCATGACCAACTGCAGGAAGTCTAAGCCACCTTGCCTGTGTGCACCACCAAGAAGCTGCTCCTTCCTTAACCCTCCATGGGGTGTGCTTAGGGCCCAACGTAATGGAAACCACGGGTGAGCCAGTTGTCAGCCGCCAGCAGTCGTGCCATGTCCAGCATAGGGGCAATGTAAAGGGAAGGAGGACATGAGCATGGGGTGAGTGGATTGGGGGCGTGGAGGAAGAGCTGGGAAGGACGGGCAGGGCAGAGCAGATACCGAGAGAGGTGGCTTACATGAGGAAGGAAGGAGAGCAAAGAAACCGAGGGTGCATGTAACAGCAGCAGGGATGGGCAGGTGAGGAGTAGGATGTACTGTACTGCAGGGAGTAAGGGTCTGGGAGCCCAACAGAGACTGAGCCACTTCCTGGTTGTGTGACCTTCCCTTGAGGTTGTCCTGAATGTGGCATCTGTGCAATGGAGAGAACCATCATCCCTAACTCACGGGGTGATTGTGATCATTAAATAAGATGAGGCATCTGAAGTGCTAAATTGAAATCCTGGTATGCAAAAGATTTTTTTCCCCAATACACTGTCCCTATATATTGCCCAGACTAGCACTGAACTCCTGGGCTCAAGCAATCTTCCTGCCTCAGCCTCCTGAGTGAGGAGTGGAAACTACAGGTGTGTGACACTGTGTCAGGCCTGAAGAATGTTTCTTAAAACTTTTAATGCTCTTGCTCTTTCCTTTCAATCTAAAGTTTTCTCTTTCTCCTCCTTTAGATTTCCTAGCCCGGAAGATGGGTGAGGGTCCTGGATTTCCCACATCTTGCCTCTCCCTCCTGCTCACTCAGTAATTGGGAAATTCTGTGTGAAGAGCAGGCTTTCTGAATCCTCCACAGCACGTTACTGGTCAGGTTCTATTCATTTCCACACTGCCTGCAACATTTCCTTAGTCTATTCCTGCATCCCTGTTCTTGTGCTCAAAACCCTTGGGCTATCTGGACGCAGGGAACCCTCCGATGCAGCTTTAACCCCAGACTGTCACGGCCCGAGGCCACACTTCTTCACAGGCCACCCGTCCCATCCCATTCTTTCTTTGCCTTAGACTGTCCCCGCCCGCGGCATTCCTCTAGTTTATCCTTCATGGTTTGTCTGTGCGAGCAAAAACCCACAGCTTCCCACACCTTCCCCCATTTCCCGTACCCTCCACCCGTAGTGCTGTAGTCACTATTGTCCATCTGCTCCGTGGTCCCCACAGGATGCAGCAAGATCTGACTGTTCAGGCAACAAATGTTTATTGAGACGTCCTCACTGTTCTAGATGCTACAGGTTACGTTCAAAAACCAACCAAGCAAAAACCTCAAAACCACTGCCCCAACAGAGCTTACATTCTACCTTGGGAGGCTGGGAGGGAAGACAGACAATAAACATAAATTAGAATAAATAAATAAGCACCTTATATGCTGTGTTAGATGATAAAAGCTGTGAGTTTTAGTTACTTGGAATTCACTTACATACCTACCCACATAAAAGTACAGTACTCAACTCTTTTTTTTAAAAAATGTATTTGCTTATTGCGTTTTATGGTGCAAGGGATCAAACCTAGAGGCTGGCGAATGAGGAGCACACACCCTTCCACCCGAGCTATATGACCACTCCCTAAGCACGGGGGTTGAACTTGGGGCCTTTGCACTAAGCTACATCCCAGCCCTTTTTATTTCTTGAGATGGGGGGCTTGCCTAGTGGCTAAATTGCCCAGGCTGGGCTCAAATTTGCCCAAATTTGCCTCCTGCTTCAGCCTTCTAGAGTGCTAGGATTACAGGTGTGCACCACCATGCCTGGCCCTCTTAAGGAATTTTTAAAAGTTGTGTTCTGTTTGGGTAGGGCAAAACTCTGAGATTTTGGACTATGAGGTTTTGTGCTGCTTGTGCTTTAAGGTCCGGAAAGGCACAGGTTTTGAACCCCAAGGATGAAGCGAGATGGGGTGGGTACTGACCAGCAGGGATCCTCTGGAGCAGCAGGAAGTGGTAAGGACCCAACTGGGGCTCTAACCTCCACCCTCAGGTGGAGGCCCAGAGCGCAAGGCTAACCTGAGGAATCTAGGTCAATTCCCCGGTTTGGCCACCAGAGGTCATTTTGCCCCTGGAAATCACCAACCGGAACGCTGGTGTAAGGACACATACAAAAGGCTTACTCCAAACTGAGACACAGACACGGGAAAACGTGTGCGCGTGCACACACACGCACACACACGCAGTACTGAGAACCATAGGCCAGAAATGCATACAGGACACACACAGCAACATCTAACTCTCATGAATGTCAGAATCTGAAGATGTCACAGTGCCACCTCTGTGGCCCCTGCCAGCTCCCAGAGGCCCCCCCCCCCCCCGCCGCTTGGGTAAAGGGGGCAGGAAGCCATTTCACCGGCCTCGGGCCCTTCCCGCCCTCCCATCTCATTCTACTTCCCAGTACACTCTTCCCTCCTGTTTGTAGCACACTTCCTTTTCCCTAGCCAGAGCCACCCCACCTCTTCCTCCTGAGTGGTTTGGGGTTTGGTTCCTGGGCTGCTGCTACGGGAGCCCAGGGTAGTGTCCCTGTTAGTGTCCGACTCCCAGCTGCCCCCAGCAAGCCCCACACCTGAGGACCACCATCAGCAATGAGATAGTCAAGCATCGCCTTCTCTCACAGATACTTTAAAAACTGTTAGCTAATGCCCCGGAAGGAAGTTAGATGTGAACTCTAATACTCTAGTACAAATGCGATTATCAAAATGTGATCGAGAGACCAGCTATTTGATGAACTACACGAGGTCAAAGTTATTTTCATAATATACTAAGATGCCACTTGTCATTCTCTCCCTAGTCTCCCTGAACTATGAGGACGTTCCCGCTGCCATGGCTACTGCAGTGTATACTTACATATTTCTGTGTTAAAAACTCATTAATTTCTAATACAATAAATATCAAGGGAAAAAGAATAAGCAAAAGCTCTTTGGGATTCTCCGTTTCTATAGCATAAAGAGGTCTAAAACCAAAAAATCAAGAACCAATGCTTTAGTGGTGCAAAGAATGTTCCAGAGAGAGACAGACAGAGGGAGAGAGCGTCAGGACTGGGAAAGGAGGGAGTCCTGAAAGTGGCAGAAGGAGAAGGAATAACCTAGAAAGGAGACGAAGCGCTAGGATGGGGGTGTCAGGCCTAAACTGTGACAAGTCACTAGACCAGAAGGAGCCCAATTCTGTTCACACCAAGTAAACCCTCGTACTCTGCCTCCACGCCGAGCAGCGCAAGCCTAGGAGGGAGCGAGGTGGTGACTCTGGCGTGGCCCTCACGTCAGCACACAGAAGTAAGCAGGTGCACGAAGTTCTCAGTAGCTTCGTCCACCAAGCCCCGGAGCTCTTCACCGTTCAGACCATGGCAGTGGAAAGTCAGGACAGCCGTTTTGTTTTGCATCGCGCAGCTCCTAGCCACGGCCAGGCTCATCCCATTACTTCCCACCAACTGAAGGAGCCCGCTGCTCACTACCACCAATCTAAACAAGCCACTGCAGACAGCACTGTTCCTCCGTGCCCTTGCTCCCACGCTTCGTTCTCTTCAGGATGCAGGCACCGCAGCCCGAGGTCCTGTAGAGCCGCGCAGGTCTGCACTAGGGCAGGCGTGGTTCAGAGGGCTGAATCCTGGTTCAGAGGGCAAGGGTCGGAGGCCTGCAGTAGCCCCCGGTTGGTGGCATCCAGCGTGGCGGAATGGGTGGTCTCCCAGCGCCGCTCGGGGGGCGCGTCCCCGGTCCCATTTCCGGCCAAGGTGAAGGCGCGGAGCGGGGCGCTCAGGCCGCGCAGGGTGTTGCGGAAACCCTCGGCGCTGAAGTAGTAGACCAGGGGATCCAGCACGCAGTTGGCGCCGGCCAGGAGGACCATGACCATCAGCACCCCGCGCACCCGCTCGCGGGCCCCCGGGCCGGCCGGCACGAGGTCGCCGCGCAGCAACCCGTACACGGCCAGCGTGGCGTTGTAGGGCACGAAGCACAGCAGGAAGATGATGAGGTTGGCCAGCAGGAGGCGCACGGTCTTGCGCCGCCGCCGGCTCTGTGAGGCGTCGGGCCGCGCGAGCACGCAGAAGGCCCGACACGACGAGTAGAGCACGGCAGCCAGGGGCAGCAGGAAGCCCAGCGCCTCGGCCAGCAGCACAAGCGGCAGCAGCCGGCCCCGCCACAGCTCGTCGCTGAAGCTCTCGAAGCACAGGCGCCACTGGCGGCCCGCGTGGCTGCAGACCGAGGGCCGATGCACGCGGGCGGCGGGCACGGCGCACACCAGGATGAGCGCCCACACGCCCAGGCACACGCGCCGAGCCACGCGGGGCCGCCGCAGGTGGCGCAGCCGCAGTGGGTGCACGATGGCGGCGTAGCGGTCTGCGTTGATGAGCATCAGGAAGATACAGCTGCCGTACATGTTCATCTGGAAGATCGCGCCCGACGTCTGGCACAGGATATCCGGGAAGAGCCAGTGGTGCCACGCGTAGTAGGACAGGCGCAGGGGCAGCGAGAGCGTGAAGAGCAGGTCGCTGGCCGCCAGGTTGCACATGTATATGCTCACCACTGACTTGACGCGCAGCACGCGCAGGAAGACCCAGAGGGCCAGAGCGTTGAGGGGCAGCCCGGCCGCCAGCACCAGGCTGTAGACCACCATGTGCAGGCGATGGAAGGCCCGGTAGTCGGGGCACGGAGAAGACGCGTTGGCCGAGAAATTGTCCGATGTGGAGTCGTTGACAGACAACATGGTTCTGGGTGGCAGCGCGAGGCAAGCCGAGGATATCAGGGGGCACTCTGAGGCCTGTGCATGGCTTTCACCTCCCGGGTGGTGGCCAGGAGGCTGTACGGAGCCAGTCCCAAAGCAAGCAGTTGCAGGGCATGGGAGTGTGGGCTATGGCTGCCAAGGGTTGGAAGCCACTCCATACAGCTTCATCCGCAGTGGAGACCTGGAATTAGAAGGCGAGCCCAAGTCAGAGTTGCACAGGGCAGGGCGCAGACGCGTGTTTATCCACCTGTGCTAGTCGGCTGGCCTCCTGAGGGTTTTTTCAACCCCAGGCCTTTTACCCTCTTAATGAGGCCATAATAGCATCCTATAGCAGGCCTGGTTCATCCAGGGTTAAATATACAGGTTCTGGAGACAGCGACTCCAGACTGCCTAGGCTTAAATCTTGGCTTTGCCACCTTCCCTTGCCAACAAGGTAAGCAAGGAATGGAGGCACACACTTGTGATCCCAGCACTCCGGGAGGCTGAGGCAGGAGGGTCAGCCAGCCTGGGCAACTTAGCAAGACCCTATCTCAAAAAAATTTTGTTTTAATTTTGTTTTAAAGGACTGGGAACATACAAGGGTCTTCTTCCGTGTCCTTATGAGGTGTGATTAACTGTCTGGTGAATGCTGCTTCTGAGTGCCATCCAATGGGAAGGCAGGCTCATAAAAACATCAGTGTATCCTGGTCTGCCTTGTTCACCTGATATGGCACCATGCAACTTCTGGTTCTTCCTCAAAGTCAAAATAACCGTGAAAGCTAAACGTTTTATACCAGTTCAGGACATGAAGCAGCCATGACAGTGCAAATAAAGACACTCACAAAAGAAAACTTCCAGACTGCTTCAGAAGGTAGCCAGAACAAGTGGATAAGTATATTCAAAGTGTCGGAGGGAAGGGAATTTTGAGGTAGGTGGATCAATAGCAATGTGTTTTTTTTTAACCATAATAACTATTTTTGTAATTACAACATTCACCGTTTTTTTTCAGTCATACCTTCTATATAGCCAGATGTGCATGCTGCAACCCCAGCTACACAAGAGGTAGAGAGGCAGGAGGATTAGGTTCTAGGTTAGGCAATTTAACAGGACCCTGTCTCAAAATAAAGGCCCTGTGTTCAAGATGCAGTACTGCAAAATAAATAAATTAATGAAATTTTTAAAAAGAGAAAAAAGGTAACCTCTTTGAACCTTATTTTTCTTACCTTGGGAGAGGGAGAGAGAGATTTGAAAAATCTTCGCCTCCTCAAATTAGAGATGAAATAAGGTGATGGATGGAGATTACAGTTATAAGATTCCTCTCCTTGGGCCGGTGAGATAGCTCAGCAGCATAAGCGCCTGCCTGGCAAGCGCGAGGTCCCAAGTTCATAATCCCGGTACCCACATACGAAAAAGGGGCCAGTGATATTGCTCAGCAGCACGGGCGTCTGCTGGCCCGCGAGGTCCTGAGTTCGACCCCCGGTACCCACACACAAAAAAAAGATTCTTCTTCTCTTTCTCTCTCCCTCCATCACATGCTTACTGAGTTTTTTTTTGTTTTTTGTTTGTTTTTTGCTTTTTTAGACAGGGTCTCACTATGTAGCCCAGGCTGGCCTTGAACTTGCTGCGATCCTCCTGCCTCAGCCACTAGAGTGCTTAAATCTTTCGAAAGAGGTTCCGGGCAAGTTCAAAGCAGTGAACAAAAGAAAGACCATGCCCCTGCCTGCTTCTTATTCCCCTGGGAGGGAGACTGGGGGCACAGATGTGAGTGTAAATAGGTCCACTAAGCGGGGGCGTGGCGAGGAACGCTGCACTGGGGCCAAGGTGCTAGGCAGCTCCCTACTATCTAAGGAATAAAGTTCAGACTTCCAAGTCCACTGCAGAATCCCAGCCTCACTTATCACATTCAGCCTCCCGTGCATCTGGCCTTGGAGTCAGGGGAACACAGGTTCAGCTTGCTAGTGTGACCTGCCCCACCCTCACTTTCTCCACCTGTGGAATGGGCAGGAAAACATACTGGTGTGTTCAGAGGGGGTTTGGCCACCCACCCTGGGCAAAAGCAGTTAGGGGACCCAGCCCTCCATCTGGCTGGAGGGGGAGGCCCTGTGTTGGGCTTTTCCCAGGAGCTCTCCCATAGACTCTACCAGGAGAGCGTCACAGAGGGTTCTGTGGCAGGGAGACTTGATATTAGGGTGTGAGGGCTCACTGGGGACCATACGCCCGGAGAGGACGGAAGTAAGGCTTGGAAGTGGTATCTCTGCTGCCCAAAAGAGCAACTGGCAGTAGCTGGTGTCCTCAGGCAAGTTGGCAGACCACGGACATGACCAGAGGACACGATGTGGTCTGAGGGTCCTGCCCTCCTCAGCCCAGTGAGGCTGCAGAAGCCACCCCTCCATTCTTGCATCCCGGATAACATCTGGTGTATGTGTCAGGGGTGGAGACTACATATAACTTAAAATTTACCCTTTTGTCTGTTGAGACAAGGTTGCATTGTGTAGTCTAGGCTGGCCTTGAACTTACGGCAATCCTCCTGCCTCAACTTTCTGACTGCTGGGGTAAGTGTGTGCCACGATATCTAAGTCAAAATTTACCATTTTTACTTATTTTTTTACCTTTTTTTTTTAAAGTGTTGCCAGGCATGCTGGTGCATGCCTCATAATCCCAGCACTCAGGAGGCTGAGGCAGGAGGATTGCTGTGGGTTTGAGGTCAACCTGAGAGACCCAGTCTCGTAAAAAATAATTTATGAGTGTCCTGCTCCTTGTCCTTAAGTACATTCACAATGATACATAATCCTCACCCTAATAATTTCCAGAAACAGAATTTTTTCATCATCCCAAATGGTAGCTCTTTACCCGTTAAGCAATACTGTCTGCCCCACCGCACCCTTAGCCCCTAGTAACTCTGTTCCACTTTCTGTCTCTGTGAATCACCTATTCTATATACCTTATGTCAATGGAGTCACACAATATTTGTCCTTGGTTTTGTTTTTGTTTTTTGCATTATTAGGGATTGAACCCAGGGCCTCCAAGCTGAGCTCCATCCCCAGCCCTTTTTAAACTGAAAAAAAACTTTTTTGTTTTGTTTTTGTTTTTTGAGACAAGGTCTCACTATGTAGCCCAGGCTGGCCTTGAACTTGCAGTGATCCTCCCGCCTCAGCCTCCTGAGTGTTGGGATTACTGGTGTGCACCACCAAACCTGGCTGAATTTTTAAAATTTTTGGGACAGCTAATATGTATGAGTTTTCTATATACCTTGTGTTTTCAGGCCTCTGCCTGTGCAAATTCTCTGCAGCTAGCTGTGGGCTTGGTCCCAGTTTCCAGTTGGCTGACCCAGTCCTTTCTCAAGACCTTGAACTCTTTGCTGGCTCTCCTCCCTACGGGGCAGGCAGAGTCTCTTCCCTTGCACTTTCAGGAGTGTTGGGTACACAGATCTGTGGTAGCTGTGTCCCTGTAATCAGCTGTTTATAGTTGGCTCCTGCCATCAGACCGTGCACTCCCTGGGGGAGGAGCCGTGGACCTGGCTTATTCATGTTTGTGTCACCAGCCCCTACCCCTAACGTGTAGTGGAAAATAACAGCTATCCTTCGCTGATGGCTCCCCATATCCCTGGGTCTGTTGTAATGCATAAGCTTTAATTTTTCTTCTTTTTTTTTTTTTTTGGAGACAGGGTCTCACTATGTAGTCCAGGCTGGCCTTCAACTCACTATGTAGCCCAGGCTAACCTTGAACTTGTGGTGATCCTCCTGCCTTAGCCTCCCGAGTGCTGGGATTACAGGTGTGTGCCACCACACCTGGCCGTAAGTTTTAATTTTTCCAAGAGTCCTGTGAGGTCCATGTTTGTCCTATTTTATAGGAAACAAAATCCAACAGCTGATCACTAAGGAGTGGAGTCAGAATCCAAACCCAGGACTGCCCGGTTCCAAAGTCCAAGCTGTACCACACTGGCTGCAGCAGGAGTGGACGGGCGGTAGATACATGGACAGCTGCTGGCTGCAGCAACGGGGCTTTTACAGTTGCCTATGTGAAATCTATGCCCATAGGTAACTTATTTTACTTCCTCATTTGTCTAGTTGAAAAAGACTTTAATAACTTACTTCCTTCTTCCACTTCAAACATGGCTAATACCAACTTATCTTTTTCACACACACAAATATGCCTCCTTACAGTTTCCCATGAGTATTTGAGCATTTAAATTGGGTGGAGTGCCACATGCCTATAGTCCCAACTACTCAGGAGGCTGAGGCAGGAGCACTTGACTCCAGGAGTTCCAGGCCAGTCTGGGTAGCACACCAAGACCCCATCTCAAGGAAAGGGCTTTGAATCCCCTTGGCTGTTTTGGTGTGGGGGGACTATACCCTGCAGACGCAAGCTTAGTTTCTGCATTTAGCAGGCCTGGAGTGCTACTCATTGGTCCCCTGGCAAGAAATCCATTCCCTGGAGTCAAGCACTGTGGTACACACCTTTGATCCCAGCATTTGGGAGGCTGAGGCAGGAGGATCCTGAGTTTGAGGCCAGTCTGGATTATGTGGTGAATTCAAGACCAGCCTGGTCTATGTGGTTGAGACCCTGTCTCAGAAAACCAAACTGGGGACTGGAAAGCTTTCTCTTAAAAGGCCTGTTTAGAGACAGCTCACACTATTTCGGTAAAAGTTTATATTATAATTACAGTTACACTCTCACTTTTAACTAATAAGAGAGAGAGGCTCCTTACAGTTAGGAAACACATACTAGACACATCACTCCCAAGTCTTTCATTCATTCCTTTTTTTTTTTTTTTTGAGACAGGGTCTCACTGTGTAGTTCAGGCTGGTCTTGAACTCACTACGTAGCGCAGGCTGACCTCAAACTTGCAGCAATCCTCCTGCCTCAGCCTCCAGAGTGCTGGAATTACAGGCCTGCGGCACCACACCTGGCTTGCATTACTCTTTTCTAAAGAAGAGCAGTCCTAGGTGGTGCATGCCTATAGTTCCAGAATTCTGTGAGGCTGAGGCAGAAAGATCGCAAATTTGAGCCTGGCACAGACAATTTAGCCACTTAGCAAGACCTTGTTTCAAAAAAAAAAAAAAAAAAAAAAGGCTGGGGATGTAGCTCAGTGTGAAGGCTCTGGGTTCAGTCCTCAATAGCCCCCCTCCCCCAAAAAAACCCCAGAAATTCTTGGGTGTCTTTATAGTGGAGCCCATTTGTCAAAAGCCACCTCTCTCTGACAGAGTAGCACAGAAAGGCTGAGCTGAGCACTGAGAACCGCCAGCCCTTGCCCTGGTCCCCAGCCGGTTCCCCCACTACCCTGAGCCCTGGGGCTCCCATCTGTGTCGCTGCATGGGCACAGTGCCAGGCCAGATGGTAAAGATGGGAAAAACTGCCAAGGAGGAGACAAACAGGAAATGGCAGAAGGGGGTGTCACTGTGTGGGAGGGGTGGCGCAGCCCCCCCACCCCCACCTTAGAGAGAGGTCAGGTTGGAGGGAGACTCAGGCATCAAAGAAAACAGCAGCTGCCTCACAAAGAAGGGTCGCTGGGGTCACCAGGGAGCAGGAGGGACGTGGAGGCGTGCAAAGCCTCATGACGTGGGGAGCACATTGATGTGGGAACATGACCACACCATTGTATGCATATGTGCACAGACAGAGCAGCACACATATGTTGAGGGATGGTAATGTGCAAGCCAGTGTTCATGTGTGCCCTGTAACACACAAGGGCGTCACAGAGAGCCAGGCCAGAGCAGGCGAGGGAGACCAGCCTCTGCCTTTTATCCAGACATGAACTAAGTGGCTCCCAAGTGTGTCCCCAGGCAGACTCGCCCAGATCTCCACCCCAAGGCACTGGGGCAAAGAAAGCACCATCTCCACATTGGCACCAGGGAGGGACTGTGCACCCCACATCTCCTGCCCCACCCCACTCCCACACTAGAGGCGCACAGCCCCCACCTGTTCCCGTCTCTGTCCTTTGGCTGCCCGCATCACTTTGGAGCCCACACCTTACCTCCTCAGGGCCTCTGGGACCTGTCCCACTGCCCTCTGAGCTGGGTTGGGTGCTGTGCTTGGCTGAGATGAACCAGAGGGGCAGGGCTATTTTCTGCCCCACACAGGAAGTAGAACCAGGGAGTCAAAGTGGGCAGGAGGCAAGATCATGATCATTCCCTCACTGTCCCCACAACCCTGCTCTTGGTGCCACCTCCTCTGGCGACTGGCCAGCAATGTGGAGGCAGCTGAAGACAAAGGACTAGGTGATTTAGGACAAAGAGGGGACAGGAAAAGGGATAGAAATATCTCTTCTTTCTCCAGCCTCTGTCTGCCCTATCTGTATGTGCACCCACCACACATGCACTAAATCCGTGATGGCGACCCTTTCAGAGCTTTCAATGATACAAACGGCCCGCTGTGGCACACGTGTCATAGTTTTCCACCACTGCACTAAAGGATCTCTCTTTGCCTCCTCTTTTTAATAATTCACATCTTTTTGCCTTTTCCCTAGAGTCAGAAGTTTGAAAAAGACTCTCACATCTCCGCGTCTTCCTTGCCTGTAAAGATTGGCTCTGGGTAGCTCCAACCTCGTTTAGATTCTCCTGATCTGTCAGTGTGTCGTGCCTGACACAGGAAGTGCTATACCCCTTTGGTGAGTGCTCTAACCCACTACATAAATTAGCTGAGCCCACTTCCCTCTGTGTCTGTCTTCAGGCATTGTGGGGAGGGTGCGGCATGGCCCCTCAGACAGGATGAACCCTAAAAGACCCGCACAGGTCCACGTGCTCAGGCGCTCCAAATGGGCAGCACCCCACTGTGCTGACCTCTGGGGAGCCCTCACCTAACCTAACCACTTTGCTTTGTGAAAAGCTCAGTCCCAGAGGTGCTTGGGAGCACAAATGAATCCTGCTCAGCAGCTTACCCTGGGTCTGAGGTGCAGGATGAGATGGAAGGTCACCAGGACGTCCTGCCCTGGGGGAAGGGAAGGCGTCTCCTGGGTGCCCAGGGGCCACAGCCTTCCTAAAGGGCAGTGTCTCCAGCCCCCACACACCCGTTCTGCACTGGAGCCCGTCTCTTCCTGCCCTCCCACCACCCCCGGCCCACATCTTCTCCCTCCCTGGCCACGTGGATCTTGTCCCTCCCCACGTTTTCCTGGGAAAAGGCAGAAATCGAAGGCAGCCTGAAGCTCAGTAGTTCCCGATGTGTGGTTGACACCTTGCCACCTGCACATCTCCCTCCACCCTGTTTTCAAGAGCTGGAAAAACAGGAAATGAGGTCCCAACCAAGAGAAGTCACCATGTCAGGCCTCCTCCCCGACCCCCATGTACTCTACCTTTGCTTTCAGCCTAGAGAGCCCGGCCTCTTCTGGGCAATCTCCCTGGAGACTTTTGGCCTCTGTGACCTTGCTTTGAACTCAGTACAGCACTGGCATCCGCCCTCACTCGGTCTGTTTGTTTTTTTTTGTTTTTTTGTTTTTTTTTCTGTAGTGCTGGGGACTGAACCCAGAGCCACACATGCTAGTCAGATGCTCCACTGCTGTCCCCCGCCTGAGTCCTCCCCTTTCTGTTGTCTCCTCCTCTACCTTTTTTAACGGTTGCATACTGGGGGTGAAGGGTGGGGAGCTGGGCGCTGGTGTCTGGGTGGCTGGGAGGTGAGGCTCACACACACGGGTGTCTCCCTCAATCCTCTTGCAGCTACAGCTTGGGCTTACCCTAAAAGGAGGCATTTGGAGATCCAATCTGCTGGACCCCTCCACATCATGGAGGCCCCACAGACACAGGTAGAAGGTAGGCAGTGGCCTGCTGTGTGATGCAGAGGCCCCAGAAAGCCCTTTCCATGGTGCCTGCACCTGGGCTCCATATCTGAAATGTCCTCCCTCTCAAGCTGCTCACGAGCTGCATTTTGTCACAGCCATAGGGACATCAGAGCCTCATCCTCATCTATAGATAACCCCATTAAAGAGTGTCTTGGGGGCCGGTGAGATGGCTCAGCGGCATAAGCGCCTGCCTGGCAAGCACAAGGCCCTGAGTTCGACTCCCGGTACCCACGTACGAAAAAAGGGCCGGTGATATCGCTCAGCGGCACGGGCGCCTGATGGCGCATGAGGTCCTGAGTTCGACCCCCGCTACCCCGAAAAAGAAAGAAAGAGTGTTTTGGGGGCTGAATGTGGCTCATCTGCCTACCATACTGCAGGCCCTGGGTTTAATCCCCAGCACTGCGAAAAGGAAAGAGAGACAGAGACATAGATAAACAAAGAAAATACACCTTGGACACAGGCAGGGGTGGAGAACGCCTGTGATCCCGGGACTGTGGGGAGCTGAGAGAGGAGAACCCCAAGTTTGGGACCAGCTGGGGAAACCTGTCGACTTGGTGAACCCCTGTCTCAAAAAATAAAAGGGCTGCGGGTGTAGCTCATTGTGAAGGCCCTCTGTTCAGCCCCCAGTACTGCAAGAATAAAAACACCTTGGATGCCTGAGAAGGATAATAATAACACATCTGTGCCAGTGAACCCCCCCGCGAACTTGAATCAGAGTAGCTCTTGGTCTTTTACAAAAGCCCCCCACCCCTGAAGTGGGCATGGGGGAATGGGGTTTAACAGAGTGGGCAGAGGTTGGATGCAGACCAGGGGGCCTCCTTGGGAAGCCCAAGGCTCAGCGTGAGAATGGGGCCTAAGCGAAGGGGAGGGGCGGAGACCCCCCCAGAGAAGCAGCTTCACTTCTGGGGGGCACTCCGGGGGTGTCAGGCCTGTCAGTGGCCTGTCAGGCTCCTTCTGAGGTCTACCTGCTTGAGGCACTTTTCTCTCTTCAGAAAGGTTTTCAGAGCCCATGGAGCCACCTCACCTCTGTCCCCATCATGGCCCCCATTTCCACAGGCAGGTTGCTGCCCTGTGCCCCCTGTCAGGCCCACACCACTGGGCACACACCCCATACCTGCACTTCCTTCGTCACTCTGCTGCTACCCCAGGTCGGCTGACTTCTGCTGCCTGCTCTGGACTGGGCTGGCAGGACCTGCTCCAGGCCAGGTGGGGGACACACCCACCTGGCCCCATCCCTCGAAGCTTCTTGAACTCACCTAGCCCCAAGGGGCCAGGGAGTGAGAGGAGATGGAACCTCAACCTCAGCTGCCTCCAACTGGCCCAAGAAAGTGGGTTGGCAGCAAATGACTCTCCATCCAGCCCCAACTGCTGTGCCTCACTCCCGCACCATGGCTGCACTGCACCAGCTTCCGGGAACTCACTGGGCACACCCTCCCCATGATGCCTGATGACTAACCCACCACCACTGGCTGTTCTCTCCGTCCCCTCCCCCTCCACGTGACTCTTCCTCTTGGGTCTGCCAGGTAGTTTAGCCCAGGCCAACAGTGTTCTGCAAGTCGCCTGCCCCACCCATCACAGCAGCACCAGGCTGAAGGCTTCTTTACTCCCCTGCCTGGGAGCTCCAGGAGGATGGAGGCTCAGAGGACAGCCCCTTGTTGCTGGATCCTCCAGCTGAGGAGCTGAGCACAGCCCCTCAATAAACATCATGAGCCATGTTCAATAAGCAAAAAATGAAGTTTTTTCATGGTAAGAAGAAAAAGTACTGTGGCCAGGTGAGTTTGGGAAACACCAGGTTAAACAGTTATCACAGAATTTCACAGATTAACGTGCTGTTGAATGATGCAGCTGTGTGCAGGCCACGAGGGTGCATTAGGCTTTTGGGATGCTTGTTTGTGCAGTGCTGGGGTTTGAACCAGGGCCTCTTGCACCTTAAGCACACATTCTACCACTGAGCTATACCCCCAACCATTTTTGTGCATGAGTTTGTGGGGGTGGGTACCTGAGACTAAAACCAAGTCCTTCACAGGGAGCTACATCCTTAACCTTTAAAATTTTTTTTTACTTTGGAGCCAGGCATGGTGGCACATGCCTGTAATCCCAGTACTTGGGAGGCTGAGGCAGGAGGATCGCTGCGAGTTCGAGGCCAGCCTGGGGTACAAAGCGAGTTCAAGGCCAGCCTGA
Organism: Erethizon dorsatum; assembly: GCA_028451465.1. NCBI lineage: Eukaryota > Metazoa > Chordata > Mammalia > Rodentia > Erethizontidae > Erethizon > Erethizon dorsatum. The sequence continues at coordinate 30,846,326 of CM051831.1, forward strand.
ACTGCATAGTGAAACCTTGTCTCAAAAAAGATAAAACAGGGGCCGGTGAGATGGCTCAGCTGCATACGTGCCTGCCTGGCAAGCGCAAGGGCCCGAGTTTGACTCCTGGAACCCACATACGAAAAAAGGGCCGGTGATATCGCTCAGCGGCACGGGTGCCTGCTGGCGCACGAGGTCCTGAGCCCGACCCCCGGTACGCACACACAAAAAAAGATAAAACAAAATTTGTTTTTACTTTGACATAGGATCTCATGAAGTTGCCAGGCTGCCCTTGAACTTGCCATCCTCCTGCCTCAGCCTCTCCGAATGCTCGACTTTCAGGTGTGCACCAATACACCCAGCTTATTTGTGTGCATGTTTAAACTTTTCCATAATAAACAAGTATTTTGGGGGGATGCTGTTAATTACTGTTGAGTTTACAGAAGAGACTAAAGTTTCCCCCAGAAACTACTTTGGGAAGTTCTTACTTGTTCAAGGCCAGTTGTAGAGTTACATATCTCAATGTGTGTAGTCAGGATGCAACCGCCTCATCATTCAGATCATCTGGCAAGTTCCTGTGTGTCGAATCACGGGGTTCCTGAGCTCCAGGCTGCACCTCCCTGAACCCTCCCTCTTGACGAAGTACCAGTCACACCCTACTCCTGGGGGTTGGTCCCCTGGACAAGTCATGCTCTGGCATTTACCCTACACTCATCTGAAATCATGGTGCCCAAGGCTTCAGAAATGAAGATGCCTATGCTCCTTGGAACCCCCGGCACACAGCCATGGCCTTCCTAAGTCTCTCTGACTGCTGAGTCTTCTGCTTCTCCCGGCAGAGGGCTGCTTCTCCAAGTACCATCCCCACACAGTTCTCTCATCTACAGAGGGATCCTATGCCTGGGAGATTGAGGACTGATTCCCAGGGAGAACGGTGCTGGTGCCAAGGAGGGAGCTCAAACCACAACAGGCCACATGAGCAGAAAATAATCACTTTATGTAAAGACATTCACGAAGGCAGATGAGCTCCCATCAGCCCCAACCCAGGGTAAATGTGCATCCAGGCTAGATAAGAGACCCAAGAGGGCCAGCCCGGAAGCAAGCGACAGATGAGGTTTCAAAGCAGTAGATGAAGAATGTGAAAAAGTCTGGCTGGGGTGGGGACAGAGTGGACCCAGCCTATCCGAAGCGGCTTAGAGCCAACGTGCTGAACTCCTGGCTCCATCGAAGCACAATGTCCTCCCCTTTGCTTGGGGTCAGCACGTTGTAGGTTTCATTCTGCATGCATCTCATGCGGGACACCTAGGAAAGGACTGGGCTGTGGGCTGTGTCCCTGAACCAGGCACCCACAGTGTGAGGGCAGGAGGTGTCAGCAGCCCCAGGAACAGGAGAGGTGGACAGTAGAGGGAGGAGGAAGCTCGGAGGGACACCAAGTGGCCCACCCCCCTTCTTTTGGATATAAGAGGGCTGAGACTTAGAAGGGAAGTGACTTATCCTAAGCTGCCTGGTGAGTAAGAACAGGAGGCCAGACTGAAACTCAGCACCCAACTCCCAGCCCAGCTGAGGGTTCTACCTGCTGTGCCCTCAGGGCCGTTCCTCCTCTGGGTGCCAACTTCCCCTGGCCCTGCTGCCTGGGAGGCCCACTCACCCTGGGACTGCAGTGGCAGAGGTCGCCTCTATGGAGAGCACTGCCCCAAGATGCGAGGAGGGTACCTGTGGTAGCCGAGGGGGAGGTGGCAGAAACTAGGAGCAGGGTGAGGGGCTCACCTTCCGGTTCCGGTTTTTCATCAGGCACTGTTGGCTTTTGAAGGAACAGTAGTTTGGGTACTGGATATAGTCCGTGTCACAAACCTAAGCCAGGGGCGGGGAGAGGGGATCAGCAGAAGCCAGGCAGGACACCTGCTCCCAGAAGTTATCCGTGACATGGAGCCAGAGGCAAGGCAGGGCCCTGGGGAACACTTCCTCTCTGCAAAGCAGGGGTGTCCCCTCTCCCCTCTGGCACAGGTCCCGGGAAGAAGCCAGGCGTCTGGGAGAATCAAAGCAGCCACCTACTGGTCAGCTCACTGGGAAGGGGACTAAGGAATGGAAACGGGGGGGGGTGCTCAAGGGTCAGAACAGGGGCTGGGGTGCACCTCAGTGGTCAAATGCTTGCCTAGCATGTGTGAGGGTCTGGGTTTGATCCCCAGCACCTCAAGGAAAAAAGAATCACCCAATTATCAGTAGTCCAAACACCGGGCTTCTTCTGGGGATGGTAACTGTGGGAGAGGCAGGAGAATCTCTGCTTTGTGTCATTGTGTGAATCACTTGCTTCTCTGGGCCTCAATGCCCATCTATAAATCCAGAGTAATAGTAGAGATGATCTCCAAGGCTCTCTCTAGATCTGGGTTTCCAGGGATAAGATCTGGGCATGTTCCCTCAACTCAGATACCAGCCCCTTCTGTGTGTGTGTGTGTGTGTGTGCTGGTACTAGGGACTGAATCCAGGCCTTCCCCCTGAGCTACATCCTGGGTCCTTATTTATTTATTTATTTACAGAATCTCACTAACTCCTTAATTAGCCTAGGTTGGACTTAAATTTATGATCCTCCTGACTCAGCCTCCCAGAATGCTGAGATTATAGATGTGTACCACCATACCCAGATAGTTTGTGTTTTTTGGAGCTGGGGATCAAACCCAGGACTTCAAATATGTTAAGTGTACACACTCTACCCCTAAGCTCTACCCCCAAGCCCTTTTTTACATTTTACTTTTTTTTTGAGACAGGGTCTCTCTATGTAGTTCAGGCTGGCCTCGAACTCAAGGTGATCCTCTTGCCTCAGTCTCCTAGGAGCTGGGATTACAGGTGTGCACCACCACACCTGGGTTTATATTTTATTTTGATACAAGCTCTCACTTACTTTTGCCCAGGCTGGTCTTGAACTTGCAGTCAGACTGCCTTAGCCTCCCAAGTACCTGGGATTACTCATGTGATCACAGAGATGAGCATAACTCTTTTATTGTAGAGATAAGAATAACCTGCCTGGAGAGGGAAGTGACTGGACCGAAGCCAGTTAGCACTGGAACAAAACGGTCTGTCTCCTGCCTCCCAGTCCCAAGCTTTCTCACCCAGGCCTGGTTCTTGCTGCTTTGCCAAATCCCAGCCTGCTGTACGGGGAGAGGGTGTGTGGCGCCTGCCAGAAGGAGGCAGGAGGCTGAGGGGCGGGGGCTCCATCCCCACTGGAGGTCGGAAAGGGTCTCACCTTGGTGGGGAAATCCCCATTATGGAAGCTGAGGAACTCCGTCTGGAGCCAGCTGGAGACCCGGACGTCTTCACAGCCCTTTGTGGCCAGCCGAGCACACCAGAAATCCATGCGGAGCCCGCCATACAGATCCAGCCCATAAAAGTGGCCAGATTCCGAGGACTCCGCCTGGGGCACGGGACAGGAAAGGTGCATGCCCTGCCCCTGTGGCCTCCTGGCCCTCCCTGCATGTCCCCTCCTGCTCCCACTGCAGGCCGCCCCGCAGGTACCTGGGTGCCCATGGACATGGTCTGGGCCGTGAGCAAGGAGCTGATGAAGGGTGTCTTGTGGGATGCATCGCATTGCTGCCGCTGCAGGTTGGCCTCTGAGTGGCACTGCTCCAGCTTCAGAGAGCAGAAGGCACAGAGGGGACAGAGAGCCATGTGTCGCCGTCCAAGGTTGTCACAGACCTGGGGCAGGTGTACGGGTGAGGCTGAGGCCAAGACTCAGACCCATCCTCTCCTGTGGCTCAGCCTTCCAGAGCCCTCAAGGTGTTGCTGCATTGAGTCTCTTCTGGGCTCTTCTCAGATCTTGCCACCTGCTGCCTCCCTCTCCAAGGTGCCCAGGGACCTGGCCTCAGCTCCTTCTTCACCCTCTTCCTGATTGTTTCTCTACTCCTCAGTAGTCTTCATCTATCTGAAGGTGACACCAAAATCCCTGTCACCTCATTGCTGAAGGCCTGACAGACATCTATGGTTGGGTGCTCTGTGGTTGCCTTGCCTCTCAACAACCCGCCTGAAAGAACTCTTAGTGCCCTTCCCTTCTCTGCTAATGCTGATGCTAATATTTATGGAGGTGACGAGCTTCTGGCACTATGGCCATCCACTCTTGTCTCATATAGTCTTCTTAAGAACCCTGTCATGGGGGCCGGGAATGTAGCTCAGCAGTGCAGCGCCTGCCTGGCAAGCATGAGGTCCTGAGTTCGATTGATTCCCAGTACCAAAAAAAAAAAAAAAAGAATCCTGTCATGGTGGAAGTACCAATAATACCCCCAGTCAATACCAATGAGGAAACTGAGGCTTGGTGAGGTTGAGTACATTGTTCAAAGCAACATGCCTAATAGGTGTAGCTGGGTGTGAGGCAGGAGGATCCCAAGTTTGACAGCAGTTTGGGCAACTTAGCAAGACCTGTCTCAAAATAAAAATTTAAAAAGGGCTGGGAATGTAGCTTAGTGGTAGAGTGCTTATCTCTCATGAATGAGGTCCTGGGTTCAATCCTCAGTACTGGGGAAAAAAAATATGTGAATTTGGGACATGGATCCAGGTCCTTCAAAATCTAAAGTTTATGTTTTGACAAGGACCTGGTTAAAAACCTTTAAATTCACTGGGCATGGTGGGGCACGCCTGCAATCGCAGCACTCGGGAGGCTGAGGCAGGAGGATCACCACAAATTCAAGGTCAGCCTGGGCTACATAGTGAGTTCAAGGCCAGTTTGAACTACACAGTGAGATCCCCTGTCTCAAAAACAAAAAACAAACAAACAAACAAAAAAAACCACTCCAGGTTCTTGGAAGATCTTCTCAGAGTGGGAGAGGGGTTACTCATCTCCTGGCTGGACTCTGCCCCGCTTGAGGTTCCTCAGTACTGTGACTAAGCAGCATCCTCAGTCAGTCCCATGGTCCTCCTTCTTACCTGTGGGTTCAATCTGTAACAGTGCATGAAATCTCTTACCCCACTGAGCCCCTTTTTAACGTTTTGAGACAGGGTCTTGCTAAGTTACGTTACTAAATTGGTCAGGATGGGCTTGAACTTTTGGTCCTCCTGCTTCAGCCTCCCAGAGTGCTGGGATTACTACAGGAGTGTGCCGCCTCACCTGGCAACCTGCTTACTCTTCACAGAAGCACACAAGGGAGGCACTGACACATCCCTGACTCAAACTCTCTATCAAATTCCCCTCACTTACCAAATTAACCACAAATGCTCTGCTCCAGCTAAAATGGACTCTACTGTTACTTCACATAAACCATCTAGAGAGCACTCTCCAAGCCCACTAACCTGTTTTTATTTTATTTTTAATTTTAATTTTACTTATTTGTGCTGGGAATTGAACCCAGGGCTTTGAGCATGCTAGGCAAGTTCTCTCTCATTGAGCTATACCCCCCCAGCATTTTTTTTATTTTATTTTGAGACAGAATCTTCTAAGTTGCCCAAACTGGCCTCAAACACAGGATCCTTCTGCCTCAGCTTTCTGACTAGCTGGGATTACAGATATATATTCCCATGCCTGGCTCTTCTTATATGTTTATATTTTTATCTAGTTAATGATTTACAGTACTGGAAATTGAACCTAGGCCCTTCACATTGCACTACATTCCTAGCCCCCCCCCTTTTTTATTTTTTGAGACAGAGTATAAGTCACTAAGTTTCCCAGGCTAGGCTTGAATTTGTGATTCTCCTGCCTCAGCTTCCCAGAGTGCTGAAACTACAGGTATGTATCTCTATTCCTGGCTTTTATGTGTCTTTAAAAACCTCCCTCCAACTCCTACCACACTCCTCCTGTAATATTTACCAATATGAACCCCTTCTGTCCCTTAAGGGCAGAAAGAGTATGTCCATTTGAGCCTTTCGTGAAATTTTGACTCGTTCTTTTTTTTTTTTTTTTCTGTGGGTACCGGGGGGTCGACCTCAGGACCTCGCGCACCAACAGGCGCCCGTGCCGCTGAGCGATATCACCGGCCCCTTTTTTGTATGTGGGATCCGGGAGTCGAACTCGGGCCCTCGCGCTTGCAAGGCAGGCGCTTATGCCGCTGAGCCATCTCACCGGCCCTTGACTCGTTCTTGTATCAGGGCCTTTGCACTACCAGGAATCTCCCACCAGTCCCTTCTCCTGCCTGGTTAACCCCTTATTTTCAGGGTTCTGTGCCTCTGTGGAGCCTTCTGTGATCTTCCCAAGCACAGCACATGGTCCTCCTTGTGCGTGCGCATCCGTCTGTTCTCTAAGCTCTTCGCAGCACTCATCTCCTCACACTGTGCTGCCTGTGTCCTCCTCCCTTCCCGACCAAATCCCAACAGAGCACTGAGTCTACCCTATACGCCGCCATTGGCATCTCAAGTACCTAGAAGGGAGCTGGTGCCCGGATGATTTGTGAAGAAATAGATGAAGGTTGGCATCCCAGCTCTCAAAAAATATTTGCTAATTAGCATTATTTGAAAACCTAAGTGCCGGGTATGGTGGTGCACACCTGTAGTCCCAGCTACTCAGCAGGCTGATGCAGGAGGATCACATAAGCCCAGGAGTTCCAGAGGCAGGAGCCTGGGCAACACAGTGAGACCCACCTCAAAACCACAAGCAAAAGAAACCCTGTGGTGTATTTTCCTGGGGATAGAAGACCACGATCTCTACAGATTGTCTAGAACAGGTTCTATGAACCTTCTCGAGGGGAGAGCTGTCTCAGACACAGCTAAGTATTGCAGAGGGACTGAGGGGTAAGGTCCAGACTGGACTGGATTCCAAGTTAGGTGTGCAGCCCTCCTCCTTTAATGTGAGGAGAGGTCCTTCCAGAGAAAGGATCCCCACTCAGACAGACTCTCTCCACCTGGCCCTCTGGAGTGCTTGGGCTAGGACACCCAGAGCTGTGCTTACTGAAAGGCTGCAGGCTTACCGACTTCCCGAAACTGAAGGTCTCCTCCTCCAGGTACCTCCAGGCCCTAGCTGCGGGGGTTAGGACACAGCTGTTCATCACGATGGAATAGCACAGCACCAGCAAGGCCTCCTTGTGAGGCAGCTGCAGGAGGCTGCAAGAAGACAGTGCTGGTGGGGATGCGCTGGGGGCTGCGGCAGGAAGCCACATCCACTCTCCCTGTCCCCTGAGAAACTGCTCTTGGTCACACACATTCTGCATGCTTATCGTGGCCCTGAGAAGCCCTGGACTAACTGCCTCCTCTTGCAAATGAGGAATTGAGGAGCTGGGTGTGGGGCTGCATGTCTGTAATCCCAGTACTTGGGAGGCTGAGGCAGGAGAATCACCATGAGTTTGAGGCCAGGCTGTGCTACATAGTGAATTCAAGGGCAGCCTGAACTACATAGTGAGACCCTGTCTCAAAAAAACAAAGAAAAAAAAAAAAAAATGAGGAACTGAGATCCAGAAAGGAGAAATATCCTCTCAAAGGCTGCATTGTTAATTAGGGCTAGAAACAAGACCTGAGCCTTGGTGGCACCAGGTTCAAGGCTCACTGTACCACATCATGTAGGAGGATGGGGACCGAGGCTTCAGTGAAGGGCTGAGGCCAAGTGGGCACAGGAGAGGAGAGGCCAGTGATGCTAGCTGAGCCTGAAGCCCAGGTGGCTCTGAGTGGGTCTGGAGGCTGAAGCTAGGAGCATAGGCTTCTCACTCCCAAAGAAGTTGGCAGGAGGGCAGGGCCACATGGGAGCCGCCACCTCCTGTACCTGCCGTGGTTCTGGCTTCTCCAGTAGGTGTCCTCGTCGTACATTTCCTCCATTTCCTGGGCTGATCGAATGAGCTCCTGGATATTCTCCATCATCATAGGAGCCGAGTCCACCTCTCGGACCCGGGCAGTGAAGGAGTGCGGGTCAGAAGACAGAGATGCGAACTTCGGCTCGGGCTGGGACCCCGTCTGCAGGCCTTCCTCTGCACCCTGGCCCTCTTCCTGCTTCCCCTCCTCCTCTTGTTCCTCCTCCTCTTCTTGCTCCTGCCCTTCCTCCTGCTTGTGCTCCTGGGTCGGGTTCTCCTTGCGCTGCTCCTGTCCTTGTTCCTGCTTGTGACCAGCCGCTTGTTCCTGGCCTCCCAGTGACAAGGAGGACTGCAGCAGTTCCTCCAAGTTGTTGTTGAGCCGCTCGGGCCAGGCCTGGAAAGCCTGTCGCTCTGTGGCTGCAGCAGGGTTTGGGGGGACCAAGAGAGAGGAGAGAATAAGTATATTAAGAAAAAAAAAAAAAAAAAAAAAAAAAAGAAATGCATACAATATCAAAATGAAGGACTATTACCATGGCAAATGCACAGTGGGACCCTTTCCCGCCTTCCTTGTAAGCGTGCTGCTTCTTTTTCTTTTTCTTTTTTTTTTTTGAGACAAGATCTAGCTATGTAGTTCAGGGGCTGGACTTGAACTCACTGTATAGCCCAGGCTGGCCTGTAACTCATGGCCATCTTCCTGACTTGATGGAGACCACTACAAAGTGGCTCTGAGCAGGATTTAAAATTAATCAGTGGGCCGGTGAGATGGCTCAGCGGCACAAGCGCCTGCCTAGCAAGTGCAAGGTCCTGAGTTCGACTCCAGGTACCCACATTAAAAAAAAAACAAACAGGGCCGGTGAGATGGCTCAGTGGCGTAAGCGCCTGCCTTGCAAGCGCAAGGGCCCGAGTTCGACTCCCGGATCCCACATACGGAAAAGGGGCCGCCGGTGATATCGCTCAGCGGCACGGGCGCCTGTTGGCGCGCGAGGTCCTGAGGTCGACCCCCCGGTACCCACAAAACAAACAAACAAACAAACACGATTTGTAAAAGCATTTTGCCGGGGATTTAGCTCAGTGGCACAAGCACCTGCCTGGCAAGCGCAAAGTCCTGAGTTCGATTCCCAGTACCAAAAAAAAAAATTTAAATTAAAAAAATAAATAAACAAAATTAACCAGTTGGCTTTCTATATTTACTTTTGAGTCTGTCCCAGGCCTAGGCCCCTTGCTTGGAGAGCAGCAGCGGATTCATGGTAAGTGAACCTCTATGAATCACTGGTCCTGGCAGAGGCCTGTAGTGGCCTGTGATGCAGTGACACCTCAAAGGGCAAGACAAGGCCACAGCTGAGGACACCTGGCTCTGACTCCAATTTACTAGATAGAGACTGCAGCTGCAGCCATTTCACTCCTGCTGTAACTGTCAACCTAGAGATAAGACAGTCTATTAATTGGCAAAATTTACTACTTAGAAAAGTCTTGGGCCGGTGAGATAGCTCAGCAGCATAAGCGCCTGCCTGGCAAGCGCGAGGTCCTGAGATCGACTCCCAGTACCCACATACAAAAAAAAAAAAAAAAAAAAGAAAAGCCTTTAAACTGACTCCCAAGGTCCTGCTCTGTTCCCACGCCTGCCTCAATATCCCCTTCCTTTGTTTGAAAACCAAATAAATACAGGCTGCCTGGAGAAGTTCTTTAGCTCAACCCTCAGGGAATCTTGAATTCCATTAGAGGTTTTTGATCCTCCTGGAGCCCTAAAATCACACAATCTGTCTCTTTTATTTAAGCTGTTCACCGTCCACTCTTTCAGGAGGTTGCGGGCCTGATCAAGCTGAGATACTGCCTCAGCCTCCCGAGTGCTGGGATTACAGGCATGCACACCACACCTGGCAGAGCTCTGCTACTTTAACTCACATCTCAAATGCCATCCCTCTGCCCCCTGCCTTAGGGACCATCAAGTGGACTAAGCAGCTAGCAAGTAATCCTTCCTATGGGTGGGTGGGGGGCTGATGCTGGGAATCAAACCCAGGGCCTGGTGCATCCAAAACACATGCTCCACCACTGAGCTACACACTCCCCTGCAGCCAGTCCATGCCTAGAAGCTGGGCATGATGTTGCATACCTATAATCTTAGCACTATGGGAGGCTGAGGCAGGAGGACACCAAGTTCAAGCTCAGACTGGGCAACTTGGGGATTTAGTGAGAGCCTGTCTGGAAAAATAAAAAAGAAAGGGAGGGGAGAGCCCTAACCTGTATTCCTAAGCAGATCTCCCCATCCCCACTCACTCCCACCAGGATCCGGCAGGAGCTCACCTTTCACACGGGGTGTGATGGGTGAGGTCATCATGGTGGGGGGCACCTCTGCTGCAGAGTCCAGTTCCTTGAAATTGTTGACTGACAGGATGGAGACCGGCTGGGAGCACCTGACCCTCTGCAGGGAGAGCAGGATGGCTTTTGTAGAGGGCAGGCTGCTCCTGCTCAGTGATTCTTCAGTACCTTGCCAGCCTGTGGCCTCTCCCACACTTCCAGGCAGGAATGAAGGAACATGGTCCTCGTGGGGACCCTCTTGTCCTGACAAAGGGCCCTTAGAAGACAGTCTGTTTTTCTGGGCCACACCTGGGCTTTACTGTTGATCATTTGACTTGAATAAAGTCCCTGGATTGTTAGAAAGAAATGGAAGGGCCACCTCTCCCTCTCCTCATCCCTCTGCCTGCTTTGCCTGGAGTCTACGACTGTTCAAACGTATGAAGGCTGAACAGGGCAGTGTCCATGTACAACAGGGTCAGCTGGGTGGGTGACAAGCAGAATGGCAGGAAGGCGGGTCTACACGTGGCCTGGCACGCCCCTCCTCACATCGCCCTCTCTCCCTTGGCCCCGGGTCCCCAGATCCAGCTTTTCTCAAGTGGGCCTCACCTTGGCGTAGTAGACGTGGTTGGAGCAGCGGTACTGAGCGAACTGGCAGAAGGACTCGAACCAGGAGGCGTAAGGGAGGTCGGAGCAGACTGCGCCTGGGAAAGGGCAGGCGGGGTGAGCGCGGGCTTTGGAGGGAGGTGGGGGCACAGCGAGACTTCTGCCCCCAGGGGGAGCACAGGGCTTCTGCCAAGCGGGCCCTCACCGTCGGGCACCAGGCCGTGGTTCTCATACTGGTCCAGCTGAACCATGGTGGGGTTCCTGCAGCCGTGGGTGGCGCGGAGGCGGCAGGTGGTCTCCGCCTTCCAGGTGGGGGTGAGCAGGGCGAAGAAGCGCTCATATTCGGTGGGGGAGAGGGGACTGCCTGGAGTCGGGGCCGTGGGCGAATCTTGCGCGAGAGCAGGTCCCAGAGGCAGGAGCAGCACTGCGGAGGGGGATTCAGACGGATGGGAGGGACGCAGTCCAAAACCCCGCCGGCCCTTTCGGGCGGCCAGTGGAAGACCTGCGGAAGTTAGGGGCGAATGGGGCGGGGCGGGGTAGGGTGGGGGCCCAGGCGGACGATGCCAGCTTAGGAGGTTGAAGGGCTGCTAGGGACGGAGGCCAGGTCCGGGGAACATCGCGAAGGACCTGAGAAGCAGACCCATCACCATCACTCTGAGAAAGCGTCTGAGAAATCATTTTGGGGAGGCTGTCATGGACCGGAGGGGCGCGGAGCTCAGGGAGCAAGGGGGAGCCTCTTACCCCTCAGCAGTGTCAGAATGGAGCCAGCAGCCAGCTGCCCCATGTCCCGGGGAGATCAGAGCCTCTAACCGGCGGAGCGAGCGCGGACCGCGGACTGTGCACCACGCTGAGGCGCCGCACACGTCACAGAGGGAGTGCGGGGCGGGGCGGGGGTCACGCCCTGGACACCAGAGGCCAGCGGCAGGGGGTGTCTGCAGGCGGACCTGTTTCACCGGTGATGGGCCCAGGGGATGGAGACCCGGATGGGAGCACAGGCGGGGTTCTGACATTCTGGAGCAGCTGGAGGTGCAAGGCACAAAACAGGCAGAAGCCAGGCACAAGCCTGTAATCCCAGCTCGGGAAGCTGAGGCAGGAGGATCTCCCAGAGTTTGATGCCAGCCTGAACTACATAGCAAGACCCTATCTCCAAACACACACACACAGGGAGGGAGGGAGGAAGAGAGAGGCAGAGCCTTCGGGCAGGAGCTAGAAATGTTTCAATTGAGAAAAAGGCCAGAAAGGAAACTGAGAAGAGAATGCAGCACCCCCCTTTCCAGGCAGACAGACCACATCATTTCTGAGAGGAAAGCAGAATTTAACTCGACTTTGACTGGGTGATACCATTCAGAAAAATAGAAATTTAACTTAGAAAAGCAGAAATTGGCTCAACCAATCACCCTCACCTGCTTAGTCCCCTTCTGCTCAGTCACTTCTATCCGACCTCCTAAACCCAGAGCTATGTAACCCAAACACCTGGGCAACTGAGGGAGTCACAATCGGGCTGTGTAAACCTATTAACCTTCATTTTATTATTATTTATTTCACTGGTACAGTTTAGATATACATAACGACATTCATCATAGGGAGTCTGTACCTGCACACGAGGAATCTTGCTTCTTTTCTTCCCATTCCCTTCCCTACCCTTCAACCCCTCCTCCCTCCTCATTTACAAAAGCTTTAAATGTTCTTGCGGTTGGTTAGGCTGGTTATCTTGTTGGTTTATCTTCTTTGAACTAACAACCACTGAGGGCAGATTCACAGGAGGGAATGCTCAGTGTCCCCGGAAATGGTTAAGAGACAGGCAAGCAGGGCAATCCATGGAAGTATGGGAAGAAAATACCGTATTTGTTTCATGTTTCATATGAAATCAAGCTAGTATTTAGTTTGTGGTACACATATGTAACACAGACACATCACTCATTGGAAATTGAGAGATGCCTTCTGGAGGAAAATGGAGGGCTGACCAAGGCCATGAGCCCTGGCCTGTGGCAGCACCCCTGGCCCCGGCTACCCCTGTGGATGCAGTCTAGGTACCACTGTAGCCACCTGTCTGTTCCGCTTCCAGGGTGCCATCCTCCCCCTCAATCTGCTCATTGGACGCACAGAGAACCTGAGCCATGTGTCACTCAACAGTCTCCATAATAAACACAGCAGGCCAACGTGGATAGCTTTTATTTACCTACCAAACTCCTTTTACATGTGAGTCATCTGCATTTCACTTCACCCCCTTCTCTCACTCACAAGGCCAGGACGAGTCCCCTCAGGTGTCCCTTCAACTAGGGCCACAGCCCATGTGATCTGGGGGATCCCTCCCCATGGGAAACAGGAAGAGAGTGGGGAAGGTTTATCACACATCTAGCCCCCTGCGGGGAAGGAGCTTCAGGGCAGGGGAGCGCCCAGTGTTACTGTCCCTGTCCTTAAATCCAAAGCAAGGGGAATGAGGAAGACCTTCCCTCTGAAATACAGCACCAACCTCAGCACGGAGGCTCAAGAACAGCGGGCAAGATCACATCCCTGTGAAAGGGACAGCTGGAATGAGGGCACATACCATCGGTGGCCGTGGCACCCTCCCTGCAGGGTTTGGATGCAGCCTCGGCACCGGGGTGGGGAGCGAGTGGCCAGGACGGGGTGACGACACTGTACCACCCGCTTCTCCCTGGCCCCCTGGCCCAGAACACTTCTCTGCCCACCAGCCCAGGTCAGGAGATGTGAAGAAACTGTGTGGGAACCCAAGGCCCTCATCTACTTCTTCTTCCGCTCTTGGGAGCAGCGTGGACAGAACCTAGAAGGCAAGGATGGGAAGACAGTGAGTGGAGGGGCCAGCACCCTCTGCCACTCAGCTGTAGGACAGCCCAGCTCCCGCTGACACTGTCACTCACCATTTCCCCCGGGGCTTGGTCGTCAGCCCCACACAGGCAAAGTGGAACCACTCAATGGAACACTGGAAAAGGAAGGAAATGGAAGATGCAGTGGTCAGCACCTTGGGTAGACACCAGAAGGAAAGGAAGTGGAGCACAGACTCCTTCATTGCCCCTTTAGTCACTCTCTTTGGGGACTTCTCTAAAGATCCAAGACCACTCAGCTCCAACACTGTCCCTTTTTCCTTTCTTCAGATGGGATCTCACTATGCTGCCCAGCCGGCCCCAAACGCAAGTAATCTTCCTGCCTCAGTTTCCTGAGTACAGTATTAGAGGCGCATGCCCTGTGCCTGGCTTTCAACCATTTCTTAAGTCCCACTCTTCAACTGCGGCCACCCCACTTTATACCCACTCTCTCGTGCCTCTCCAAACCCGTCACCCTGAGGCAAAAGGGTTCTTACATCAGGGTTGTCGCAGCCAATCATCTCTCCGTAGGAGACCTGGTGACAAAGGCAATAGGTGGGCTCATTGGGATCCACAGGCATATCCAGCACATCCGAGGGGTGGACGCTGCCAAAGGTCACCGAGGGCATCCCGTACTCAGGACTTCTGTGTGCCGAGAGGGAGAGAAAGTGTCATCCACGGCCGGAAGCTACCACATGAGGTGCTCAGGGCAGCAGGGGAGAGCCTGGAGGGGAGTGGGCTGTGGCTCCTCCTCTCCCCAGTAGACACCAAATGGAAGGAGAAGCGACCGGCACAGAAGACAGGAGGGTGGGGACCATGCAGGGCAGCGTGGGGTGTCACGAGAGGAGGGGTGGCAGAGGATGGCAGCAGATACACTCACGTGCGCACGAGCTTTAACTTCTTCTGGGCAGTCTTGGGGGCTTCTTCGTCCGAATTTTTGCCCTTGGAGCGAGCACGCGCAGCTTTCTTCTCCTTCTGAGTCCGGCCTTCTGGGGGAAAGAGGGGGAGCCAGAAGGCAGGAGACAGGAAGATGGGTTAAGGCCTCCTTCCCCTCTCCAGCCAGGTCTCCTCCCACAGGCCAGGGCCGCATCTTCTCTGCCGCATCCTCGCCACATCGCAGCCCGCCCCCCTCCTCACTCTTTTTGCCTTTGCTAGAAGAGCTGTCGTAGTCACTCGACTCAATCTGTTTCTCCTTCAGGTCCGCCTCAAAACGGGCCAGGTCTGTGTCCAGTCGCCGAATGTGCTTGTCCACCTGGGGGCAGGGAAGGTGAAGGCAGAGGTGAAGGGCAGTTCCAAGGAAGCAACGCAGGCGGAGGCACAGTCTATGGATCTCCCAGACCCGCCATGGATCCCAGCACGGCTGAAGGAGGGGCTGAAGGCCCCGAGGATGAGATGGGAGGTAGTGGGGTGCCGTGGACAGGGCCATACCATCTCATAGGTCTGCATGGCAAGCTGCACCTTGTCATCACCAAATTCCTTGCACTTGCCATAGGCCTCCTGGATCTGTCTGAGCAGGGCCAGTTTCTCCTCGGAGCTCAGGCTGCGGGCGCTACTCATATACTCAGTGGCCAACTTGTCAATTTCAGCCTTCAGGTCTACAACAGAGACAGAGGCCTGGTCACGATGGCCCCAGGGTTGCCAGACAAAGCAGGCTTCTTCCTCTCGTTCCTCGGACCTCTTCCGCGGGCCACCGTAACCTTGGGACTAAAACATATCGAATGCACCAGGCACCAAGCCATGTGCTCAAGAAAGGCAGCACACCGACACTAGGTGTTTTTAAGGTGCCTTCAGGGTACTGAAAACATTGCTAAGACAGTTGGAACTTATATTGCCATACACGGACAGACTCTGCACACCATAGTAAGAGGAAGCACATTTTGGTGGATGTTTGAAGATGCTTCTTTGCAGGACTCACAGCTTCTTGATAAATCTATTTTGTCCCAAAGGCCATCTTGTTTCTTGTCTCAAAAACATCCCGCAGCAGCTGTGCCTGCTGTGAACCAGCCAGGTTGTCTGCTGCTCTGGCTCCCAGGTCTCATGATTTCAGCTGAGGCCTACTTAATACTGCCTGCCCCTTCACCTGCAACTTGCTTCTATTTCCCATCATTTTTTATATTGTTCACCTTAGACCCTGCTCCCGACAGTTTAATACCGGAAGGGTGTTGATGTCCCGGCACCCTGACTATGGCTGTCTGCCCCCTCATGTCTGCTAGGGCTCATGGAAATATCAATGGCAAGAGGCAAGAGTCTGATTCTAACAGCGAAGTGGTGGCTAACAGGAAGCACCTAAAACACACTAGGACAGGGACACACTTCATTCCAGGCCTTTGGAAGAAGCCAAAAAGCAAATAACTCATCGTTCCCAACTGGTCTTTGTGCATGGACTCAAGAGGTAGAAGTGAGCTGGGCGCAGTGTTACACACCTGTGACCCCAACTACTCGGGAGGCTAAGGCAGAAGGATCACAAGGCCAATCTAGGTAACTCCATGAGACCTTGTCTCAAAATTAAAAAACAGAAAGGGATGGGATGTAGCTCAGGGCTCCCTGGGTTCGATCCTCACTGCCACCAAAACATAAATAAATAAAAGCTAGGTGTGGTGGCACACACCTCTGATCCCAGCACTGTGGGAGGCTGAGGCAGGAGGATGACAAGTTTTGAGTACTGCATAGGGAACTTAGTGAGATCCTATCTCCACACAGGACAGGGTGCTGGCTCAGGATATACCTCAGGGTTAAGGCCCTGCATTCAATCCCCAATACTGTGAACAAGCAACAAATAAGTGTTTTTTTTTTTTTTTTTAATTTGAGGCAGGGTCTTGCTATGTAGCCCAGGCTGGCCTTGAACTCACCTTAATCCTCCTGCCTCACCCTCCTGAGTGCTGGGATTACAAGCATGCGCCACCACACCCGGCCCAATATGTGCAATTTTTTTAAAAAGGCTGGGGACATAAATCAGTGGGGAGTCTTGTATTGGAAAAAGGCAGCTGGGTCTCACCGTGTGGCAGGCAGTGCTCAGGCTGGGCTCTCCTCGTGAGTGAACTTACAGCACAGCTTCTAGCAGGCTAACGGCTGCCTGTTCCACCTGGAGAAGGGCCATGCAGGACGGAGGTTTAAGACTATCTTACCCTCCCAGGGTACGGGGCTCCAAGTGAAGGCCTCACTGCAGCATGATTTGCTCAGGCTCCAAGGCCTGAGATGATTTCCTGTTTCTGTCAGGCTGAGTAACACAGTATAAGGTCCTGATGTTAACTGCTGCCTTTCTTTTCTTCTCTTTTCTTTTTCTTCTTTTTTAATAATGTCTCATGTAGCAAACCTCCTAACAACACAACTAACTAAAGCCACAACTATAATTCTGTAACAGTAATGTTAATTCAGTGAGGCAGAAACACCCTAGTTCTCCTA
The DNA here is from genome assembly GCA_028451465.1 of Erethizon dorsatum. Taxonomy (NCBI): domain Eukaryota; kingdom Metazoa; phylum Chordata; class Mammalia; order Rodentia; family Erethizontidae; genus Erethizon; species Erethizon dorsatum. The sequence continues at coordinate 30,863,112 of CM051831.1, forward strand.
TAAATATATCAAACAAGAACAACAGAGATGGTTCAAGTCAACTTTGGTTTCTTGAATTCTTCTTCTTTTTTTAATTTTTTTGAGACAGGGTCTCACTATATAGTCCAGGCTGGCCTTGAACTTGTGATTTGTGGCAACCCTCCTGCCTCAGCTTCCCGAGTGCTGGGATTATAGGCCTGTGCTACCTCACCCAGCTTCTTAAACTGTTCTTGAGGAAAGCATAAAGATCATAACATCGCTTTTTTTTTTCCAGTGCTGGGATTGAACCCAGGGCTTTGTGCATGCTAAGGGACTGAGCTATATTCCCCAGTGTTTTTATAATTTATTTATTTTTGTCTTTTTGAGTCAGGATCTCACTCTGTAGCCCAGGCTGGCCTCAAATTTGAGGTCCTCCTGCCTCAGCCTCCTGTGCCACTGGAATCTCAAGCATGTACACACTGTGACTGGCATATCTTTTGAATTATTGAGGCACAATACTCCATTTGTTATGGAAAAGCTGATACAGAAATGAGAATTGTCAATACTCTCTCTTAGGAATTGCAAGAGAGAAAAAGAAAACAAAGAATTGCAAGAAAATAAAAAAGCCACAGTACTTCAGATCATGCCAGATGACACAGTACTAGCAAGCAGAAGAATAAATGGTTATACATCCTCCTTTTACACAGAGCCCCTTCTCAGTACGTACCCTCTGTCCTTTGGTCCAGGTCCCTCATGAGTTGAAAGTTTCTCTGTAATTCAAAGGGGAGGTTTTCAATACCTAGGGAAGACAGAAAACTGACTTGGCAAGTGATCGACACTAATTTATACTCCAATCCCCAAATTTACTATTTTTTTTTTTTGCATTAGAGATTGAATCCAGGGCCTTTGCACTGAGCTATATCCCCAGCCCTTTTCCAAGACAAGGTTTTGCTAATCTGCTAAGCTGCCCAGGCTGGCCTCAAACTTAAGGTCCTCCTGGCTCAGCCTCCCAAGTGCTGGTTTATAGGTGTGCACCACCATACTTGGCCTCTATGGTTCCCTGTAAAATGCAGTTCCATTTTCCCTCATTCGAACCTCTGGATGTATGACAGCAATCATACCTTTCTCATGAGAGGCTGTGGCTGCTTCTCTCTCTCCACAACTAACTTCACCTCTGCAGAACTGTCCACCACTTCCTTCTTCCGTGACTTTACTCAGCCTTTCCCCTTCCTTTAGCTTCAGTCACTACCTCCATGTTCCCTGCTCTCAATTTACGATACCACACTGGCTGGATGTGTGGTGCACACCTGTAATCCAAGTACTCTGGGAGACTGAGGCAGGAGGAATGCCATGAGTTCAAAGCCAGCCTGGAGTGTATAGTGTGTTCAAGGTCAGCCTGAACTACATAGCCAGACCCTGTCTCAAAAAAACCTAACCTTGGGCCAGTGAGATAGCTCAGCGGCACAAGCGCTTGCTGGCAAGCACGAGGTCCTGAGGTCGACTCCCAGTACCCACATTAAAAAACAAAACAAAACAAAACAAAAACCCTAACTTTGGGGATAGTGGTGCACTCTGTAATCCCAGCACTCAGGAGGCTGAGGCAGGAGGATTGCTGTGAGTGCAAGACCAGCTTGGGCTACATAGTGAGTTAAAGGCCAGCCTGAACTACTGCATGAGACCCTGTCTCAAAAAACAAAACAGAACAAAACAAAACAAAACAAAACAAAACAAAACAACCAAAACCATAAACCACCCTGGTACCTTCTACTACTCATCACATGACACACTTCCAATCTACTTTCCGTAAGAGTAGCCTGAACATTCTTTTAAAAAATGCAGCCGGGCATGGTGGTACACACCTGTAATCCCAGCTCTCGGGAGGCTGAGGCAGGAGGATTGCTGCGAGTTTACAGGCCAGCCTGGGCTACAAAGTGAGTTCAAGGCCAGCCTGAACTGTATAGTGAAACCCTGTCTCAAAAAGACCAAAAAAGGGCTGGTGAGATGGCTTAGCGGCGTAAGCGCCTGCCTGGCAAGCGGGAGGGCCTGAGTTCGACTCCCGGAACCCACATACAAAAAAAGGGCCAGTGATATCGCTCAGTGGCACGGGCGCCTGCTGGCGCGTGAGTTCCTGAGGTCGATCCCTGGTACCCACAAAAAAAAAAAAAAAGTAAACTGTTGGGTACGGTGGTGTACAACTATAATCCCAGTATTTTGGGAAGCTGAGGCAGGAGGATCCCAAGTTAAACTCAAGTTTGAGCAACTTAGCAAAATCCTGTGTCAAAATAAAACATAAAGAAAGGGCTGGGGATGTAGCTCAGTGTAAAGGCCCTGGGATTCATCCCCAGCACTGCAGGAGCGGGAGAGTAAAGTAACAGGGTGTGGTGGTCCACACCCATAATCCCACCTACTGTACTCGGAGGCAACGTCACAAACTCTGTCTCAAAAAAAAAAAAAAAAAAAAGCCAATTCTCCTGCTTACATCCTTCCCACGATTTCTCAGTGCAGAGAGGAGGTTCTGGCCCTTGCTCCCCCACACCAGCCAGGTCAGGCTCTCTGCGTGATCTCTGAGCACACTGGCTTTCCGAGTGCCCGGAACCTGCTTGGCCTTCTTTACCCCATCCCTGCCATACCTCCTGGCCTGCTAAATTCATGTTCATTCTTCAAAGTTCAGCTCAAACCATGTACAGTGGTGTACCCCTACCATCCCAGCACTCCGGGAGGCTGAGGCTGGAGGATCACAAATTCAAGCCCAGCCTGTGCAATTTAGTGATGTAGGCCCTGTCTCAAAATAAAAAATTTTAGGGCCAGTGAGATGGCTCAGCGGCTTAAGCGCCTGTCCGGCAAGCGCGAGGGCCCGAGTTCGACTCCCGGATCCCACATACGAAAAAGGGGCTGGTGATATCGCTCAGCGGCACGGGTGCCTGCTGGCGCGTGAGGTCCTGAGGTCGACCCCCCGGTACCCACACACACAAAAAAATAAATAAATAAAGTAAAATAAATAAAAAATTTTAAAAGGGCTCAGTGTGAAGACCTGAATTTGATCCCTAATACTGAAAAATAAATAAATAGCACAAACCAGCCCCAACCTGACCTTCCCAGACTCTGCCAAGTACTTATAGGCTATCAAAGTATTCTCTTTGCCTTTTTGTTCTTTTTCTTTCAGTATTACTAAGAATTAAAACCCAGGGCTTTGCGCTGGGCAAGTGCTCTACCAGGGGGTTTCATCCTAGCTCGCTTGCTTGCTTTTTTTTTTTCTTTTTATGTGGGTACCGGGAGTTGAACTCAGGACCTCGCGCTTGCCAGGCAGGCGCTTATGCCACTGAGCCATCTCACCAGCCCTTCTTTATTTATTTATGGAGACAGGGTCTCACTTTGTAGTTTAGACTGGCCTCGAACTCATGATGATCCTCCTGCCTCAGCCTCCTGAGTGCTGGGATTACAAGCGGGCACCACACACCCAGCCATCCTAGCCCTTTTTATTTATTTCTTTTTAAAATTTTTGGACAGGGTCTCACTAAATTGCCCAGGCTGATGTTAAATTCTTGATCCTCCTGGCTCAGTACCCTGAGCAGCTGAGATTTCAGTTACGCACCACTGTGCCCAATTCTTTTTTTCTTTTAGCACTTACCCAACTGTAATTAAATAATTGTCTAATTACTTAGTTTGCGCCTTCTCCCTAGCTCTCCAGGAGGCCTGAAACTCATCTGTCTTGTTCTGTCCTGTCTCCCTAGTGCTTAGAAGTCTGACTTGCGTACAGAAGGTACTCAGTGAATACTTGAATAGACGCATCAAGTCTCGCCCATACAAGAAAAACCTCTTCCTATGAATTCACTTCAAACTTTTAATTTATCTTGGTCTACCACCACCAATTCACAGAGATTATTTTAAATTACCAATGATGGCCAGGGACACAGCTAAGTGGCACAAGTGCCTGCCTGGCAAGCACAAGGTCCTGGGTTCGATTTCCAGTACAAAAAAAAAAATTACCAATGATTTACCAAGTCAAATGATATTACAGTCCTCTCTTAGAAAACACTTCAGCAGCACTGCGTACTATCTACTTTGAGGCAACTCATTCTCTTAGGGTTCCAAATATCAGCATATACCTTCTGGTAATCACAACACTGATGCTTTCTTAGCCTGTCCCTTAAATGTTAATATTTTCTAGAGATCACATTTCAACACTCCTCTCTCTCTCTCTCCCCGGTACCAGGGACTGAACCCAGGGCCTTCTCACTGAGCTACATCCCTAACCCTTTTTATTTTGAAAGAGGGTCTAACTAAATTGCTAAGTTCCCCGGGCTGAGCTTAAACTTGCAATCCTCCTCAGCCTCAGCCTCCCAGAGTGCTTCATATTCTTCGTTTCTTTTTTTTTTTTTTTTTCTTTTTTTTTGAGACCGGGTCTCACTATGTAGTTCAGGCTGGCCTTGAGCTCACTCTGCAGCCCAGGCTGGCCTTGGACTTCTCTATTTATTTTCTCTGAGTGATCTCATTCCATTCACTCTCCTGGATACAGTTACCATTCCTATGCTTAAGTATAAAATGAATGAAAATCTATTGTGATCACTCCCAACTTTCCCATCTTGTTAATGGTAGGTACACTGTCTGCCTCATTTTCCAAGCAGGAAGAAGTCACATTAGATTCTTTTTTCTCGGAACCACTCAGTAGGTACTGTCATATTTAACTCCTAGACACTTCCGTCACTCCCTGAGTGACAGAACATTATTATGTTGAGTTGCCACAGTAACTGTCTTCCTTTATAAAGGATCACAAACTACTTTCAAATGCAAACTTTTTCCAGTCTCTCTGCCTCCTAATCTCTCACCTTCAAATCATACATATCAAACACTCTGCCCTCATTTTCACTTGACCTTGCCACACACCCATCACAATACTTGTGCTGATGCTTTCCTCAACCATGAGTTCACTTTCTTTCTCTGCATTGGCAAACAAGCTTAGCTTTCAAGAACCTATTCAGAATCACCTTGTCTGTACTAACCTGCAGTCCCAAGTAGTTAGCCCATCTCTCCAGGGTTACCAACTGTCCTCTTAATGTGTTCCTAGTATTTCTTATATTTTACTTTTGTTTTGTTTTGACACAGGGTTACACTATGGAGCCCAAACTGGCCTCGAACTCGAAGCAATCCTCCTGCCTCAGCCTCCTGAGTGCTGGGATTATAGGTGTGTACCACCACGCCTGGTTTTACTGTTTAATAATTATTTAATCTGCAGGATCTGTTTCCCATTACACTGTGAGCTTCTTGAAGGCAGAGGCTGTGTGTGTCTGCCTCTCTCTTTGTAGTGCTAGGGATTGAACCCTGGGCATTACGTATGCTAGACAAACACTACTACTGAGCTGCAATACCAGCCATTACTCGTTTTATTACATTCCCAGTATATGCCATTATGTCTGATCCATAGCAGTTCCTCAATAAGTATGTTAAATAATGACCCTCCCATAAAACAAACCTAAGTACACAGGGTGACAGGCTTTGTGAAGCGGTGGGTTACACAATCAGCATGAACATAACCCTAGATTTCCATTTGGTGAGAATTGGATCCTTTCAGTTGATCATCTGACAACGGTCCCTCACCCCACCTGCACTCCCACCACCACGAGAAGCCACTTGAGAAAAAATTGGCTGCAGGACACTCGAGCAGGTCTTTGGGGTTGCTCCAATGGCAGTGAGTGCTACCGATTCTATAAGATTTGGGGGTGGGGGGAGTCTACCCTGAGGCTAGAGAGACACTGGAGTACAGATGTAGCAAAGATTTCCTTGTCACGCCTGGTAAGTTCTTCAAGACACATCCCTGAATCCCACCGCGCAGCCCCGCCTTCCTCTACACCCAGCAGCGAGGACTTGGCCCTTCTGCCCCGCCCCCTCCTTCTTCCCGCCCCTCAATATTTCCTCCCGCGGATCCCCTTCATAACTGAGACCTTCTCGCCACCAAGACTTCGAGGCCGTAGATCATCTCGGCCCCGGTCGCCCACCACTCTCTGACCCTTGACCTCCCTTCTCCAGCTTGCTCTTACTGTCCAGATAATGTTCCAAATACATCCCAGCAGCCATCTTGAAGCAAAACAAAGCAACTTCCGATCCGCCCCGGAAGTGACTGGAATATGACAGGCGCTGGAGCTATTCTTAGTTCAGATCCTTTCCGCCCTTAAAGAGAGCACTTCCGCCCTTAGTAAGGATCCCGCCGGACATATCCGCCCGACGTTGAACTTTTCCTTTGGCGTGTGTATTCACGACCGCTCACGGCGAGGCTGCTGTATCCCGCTTCCGCCACTACTAAGACTCCCGTCCGCCGCCGAGACAGGTATGACGTCATGGAAGTCGCCATTTTGCATTTTCTCGCAAACTTTTTTTTCCCTCCAAAAGGGGAAGATGTGGTAATGGGAAAAACGGTTCTCTTTTAGAAGTGTATTCCGTAGATATCCCCTTTCAGCAACTGGCGATTCCAACTTTCTTTGGCAGATTATGAATTTGGTAACCAAAGCAGGTCCTGGCTGAAGCGACTTTCTCTAAGGCAGCTAATTTAAGGATTTGGAGGAGTTACCAGGCCTTGCAAATTTAAACCCTCTTACATTTCTCTTCACTCATGCAGACAATTTTACATATTATCATTACTATCATTATTATTACAGTTATTTTGGTACTGGGGATTGAACCCAGGGCTTCACAGATATTAAACAGGCACTCTACCACTGAGCTACACCAGTCATTATTTTAAAACTTTTTTTTTTGTATCAAGAATGGAACTCACGACCTCATGAAATCACAACCTTGCACTTGCCAGGCAGGCGCAGTGCCGCTGAGCTATATCCCTGGCTAAAACTTTCTTCTTAAAAGTACAAAAATTACAAAATACTGCACTTTTGTCAGTTCCTGAGCTTTATTCTCAAATAGCTTCACATATAAGAAAACGTAACTTCTGACCTTGCACTCACGTCTCTTAAAGGAGAGGCCATGTTTTTTCTTCTTCTTGGTGCTGGGGTTAGAAACCATGCTAGGCACATGCTAGGCAAGCACTCTACCACTGAGTACACCCCAGCCCCTCGATTCCTTTTTTACTTGAATTTACGTGTGATGTTAACGTTAACATGATTCTGAAGGGACTGGGACATTGAGTTCTACCACAACTGGGCCACTTAGATGCCACCCATTACTACAGTCATCTATAATGCAGTAAACACTGTTTTTCATCACCATAAAAGGCAAGGCTATGATTGGCTATTACATTAGGGAAACAGAATTCAAAGCCAGTAGTATCTTGGATCTAAGTGTACCCTTAATTCACAATCCTTCATAACTGATGTCACATGGCAGACTTTTAATAGGATAGGTTTTCAGTCATACGATGTAGACCCAATATGTAAAGAAGGGCAAAGCGGGCCCTTTCGTAGTGAGCAGGTGCTGAGAAGCAGCAACATACTCTAGGAGACCTCATTCTATCACAAGTGTCATACCCTTGGATGATTTCATTTCCTTTTCTGTACAATGAATGAGATTCCAGTTCAAATCTGGTGATGAAGAAGCAAACATATCTGGTCACATGTGTGACACAGTGTCACACTACGTATTGACAACTATCTCTGCCTGGCCCCCAAATAAGTAGGTACTGCTTATCCACACCCCACTAGGTACTGAATACCATTGGCCACAAGACCCAGGCAAGCCAGCAGTTTTCAGATGCGTGAGCCTGGTCACAGCTTTTTCAGTGCTCAAGAAAGTTCTTGTTCAAAAAGCAATCTTAGTATCTTAACACATTCACGACAGGGCCATAATTCCTGTCTTGCTGCTGGGTGGCTCTGAACCACTGGTGGGAACATGTTAATCCCTCATTTAACAGCTGAAGCAGCAACATGACCAAAAGTGGTCAATGGCAGTGCCAAGGTAGCAAGTCTAGGTTTTCTGACAATGCTCTACTCTTCAGTGCTCACTTCGGCAGCACATATACTAAAATCATTCTACCTCTCAGTAGAACTGCCCTGTATGTGGGAGGGGAATGTGATTATCACTATACTACACTCAGCTTGGGATTTTTGGTATTTTTTTTTTTTTTTAAGTGTATGTAATTCAGGTTAGCCTTTAACTCTTGGGGATCTTACTGCTTCAGCTTCCTCAGTGCTAGGATTATAGGCATGAGCCACAATGCCAAGCTTCACTGTTTCACAATGTTCATCGACCTGAGCCCACTGACTAATAATGGTTTCCACTGGAAACCATTTCCACTGGAAATGTCTGGTTTTGTGTGTCAAAGCCTACTAAACATATGTATGTGTACACATTACCAACTGAAAGTAATACCAAGTAACTAGGAGGCTGAAGCAGGAGGTCTTTTCAAGGGGCCATGTATGTTTCCTTTTGTTTTGGGTAGGGAGCACAGCTGCTTTATTAATACTGCAACCTTATTCTCACGTATGCAGGCAGCATAGTCTTCATGACAGAATCTGTATGCAGAAGTCCTCATAGATCTGTATTCATTTACAAGAAAATGAAGCTGCGCCCTTCTATGGCTGTGGAATCACACATGGGGCCTCATCACACCAGCACTCATTCCTCACATTCTGTGTAGATTCTTAGTGCCTCAAACGTGCCCAGAATAGCTTCTCCCATTTTCGTTCACATCAGTAGCTCCACTGCCTCGGATCCTTTTACATGAATTTATTTCTATACAATGTTCTAAAAACACCCCTTGGTTTGTACATAAGTTTTTCTTTTTCATTTTTAAATTGCTGTATAACAACTGGTTTCCTGATTCTTTGTTTTCTCTGAAATCGTCTATGATTAAAAAAAAAAAAAAGGCAAAAGGAAATAAAAATGCCATGGCCAGAGGACAGGGTGAACTTTTAAAAAAACAAAAATAAGACATCAAATATGAAAATTCTCAGAGATAATGCATTTATAAACACAGAAATGGTTACAACAAAGATGGCCGTGATGAGCAGGTATATCTATATATCTATATATCTATATATATAGATATATATTTATATATCTATATATAAATCCGTGTCCGGCATCTGACCGTGGCACCTTGGGAGCTACGTCCAGTCCTCGTGTTTGCCCTGAACTCCCCCTTCTCCGCAACACCCTCGTCCTGGGGCCTCACGGAGAATGCAGAGCCTCCACAGCTCCTTGGGGGCTAGGACAGGGAGAGGAGTACAGGGACTTGGTGGGCAAAGAAGGGGCAGAGAGGCTCCAAGGAAAACCATAACCCACACTTCCAAGCCACCCTTGACCACCTGGGGACTCTCTGGCCCCTTGGGGACCACATCTCAGCCCTTGCCCCCTTATAAATAAAAGGAGGTCTAATCCCCACCCAAATCTCCTCCTACCAGCAGTAGGTAGGAAGTGGAGTGAGACTGTATAGGGGAGAACGGCTCTCTGGCTGGGGCATGTGAGAAACCGCTGTTCTTTTAAAGGCAAGCACAGGACAGGAGGTGTGTTGCACATAAGGCTCCCTTCTGTTATCTGGGGAAGCCAGCTTCTAGTCTTCTATCACCCCAAACTCAGGATGAGGAGGGAACGGAGAGGTTAAGTGCCCATACCAGGCAAGTTCTTTGTGAGGTCACAGCAAATCCTTCCCGTAAGCACCAACCCCCAATTTTTAAAAACACTGCTCAGGAGGGGGCCGCTGGACGACACCAGCTCGGTATTCCTTTGCCAATCAGAGGGCTGATGTTCCTTTTGAAGAGGAGCTGAGAATAAAGACGGTCTGCTGTGAAGGAGAGCTGTGCCTGACGGAGCCGAGGCTTGTCCGGGAAGAGGACTTTGGCCACCAAGAGAGGTTGGAAAAAGAAGGGACCAAAACTTCCTTCTCCTCTTCCCAGTGGGTGGCAGCATGGATCTCTAAGAGCTGGCCAGGTGTTCCACCTGGATGGTGCTGGTGGTGACAGTGAGGCAGATGTCCTTATGGTGCTCCGCTGTCTTATAGGGGGTTAGGTCAAAGGAGCACTGGGGTGGAGGGTTGGTGTTGCTATCCCCACCCCCCCCACCCTGGGGGGCTGCCCCAGGGGACTGGAAGTGCGGTGGCTGTGGCTGCTGTTGCTGCTGCGATGCCTGGGATACCTGGGCCTGAGCTTGGGCTTGGGCTTGGGCTTGGGCCTGGGCCTGGGCCTGAGCCTGGGCTTGGGCTTGAGCCTGGGCCTGCGCTTGAGCCTGGGCCTGGGCCACCGCCGCCGCCGCCGCCGCCGCCTGTACTTGTTGCTGGAGATCAGGAGGGTTGTGTTTGTGCATGTGTTTCATAAGGTACGTTTCCTGAGAGAGATGGTAAAAAGAAGTTGAGAAGAGAAGGAGATCACTTGTAATCAGCCTCCTGGGCTCTTACCCTACGTCAAATGGAGAACATTTATAGAGAGAGAGTCCTGAGTTGGAAGTAGAGTTCAAGTAGCCAGGCTCACTGTTTGGTAGAAAAGTCAGGTATCTTTAGAGGGCACTGTGGACATTCAATGACAGAGGGAAAAACTGCCATTTTTCTCAGAAATATCTGAAGGAGCAATTTACAACTTTTTTCTGAAGTCTAACAGAAAATACCTGAAATCTTTCTCCCCAAACATTCCAAGTGGCTTTATTTTGCCTCATGTTTAAGTAAAATAAAGAATCAAGGGCCGGTGAGATGGCTCAGCGGCATAAGCGCCTGCCTTGCAAGCGCGAGGGCCCGAGTTCGACTCCTGGAACCCACATACGAAAAAGGGCCGGTGATATCGCTCAGCGGCACGGGCGCCTGCTGGCGCGCGAGGTCCTGAGGTCGACCCCCCGGTACCCACAAAAAAAAAAAAAAAAAGAATCAAAGCTGCGTGTGGTGCCGCATACTTGTAATCCCAGCACTCATGAGGCTGAGGCAGGAGGACTACAGGGAGTTCGAGGCCAGCCTGGGCTACATAGTGAGTTTAAGGCCAGCTTGAACTATATAGCGAGACCCTGTCTCAAAAAAAATTAAAAAAAAAAAAAAAAAAAAAAAGAATCCTTGCTTATCACTCATTATAGGTTAAGGGGACCGGGCATCCCCTAAATCCCTGATGCAGGTCTCATTATTTCTACTTGTGAACCTCATTTGTTGTAACAGATCTTTACCCAGAAGGAAGGGGCACAGGAGACTGCTGTCTTACAGGGCTATACGGAAGAAATCAAGCACTCACCGATGTGTATGCCCGACTACAGATCGTGCAAGTATACACCTTGGCGTGCTTCACCGTATGCGTAGATAAGTGCACCTCCAGTGAGGCTGCATCTGTGTACGCCCGATGACAATTGTGGCACTTGAAGGGTTTATCTTTGTTGTGCTGCCGTCTGTGGGACTGAGAAAATCAGGAGAAAGCAGGATGAGTATGTAGTGCTCTCCCCTCCGTTCTTCCTGACCTTTATGGAGGGCCTGAGGTAAGCAGCGGGCCTCCCAGCTTTGTTCTCAAAGGCAGTAGAAATGGCTTCCATGGAACTCGGGGAGCTAGAGGCAAGGGAGGAGGCACAGCACACCTCATGTAGCATATACCAGGGTGCCGAAAGAATGGAACTTAACTTGCTGTCCTTGCACAGCAGTTCTCAAAGTAAGGCGTGGGGATCTCTAGACAACACTAGGAGTATTTCAGGGGCCCACAGTATTGAAACTCATATTAGCCTCCCAGAGTGTCCCACCGCTCAGCTACACCTCTAACCCCTTTAATATTTTATTTTGAGACAAGATCTTGTTAAACTGCCCACGCTGGCTTAGCTTAGAACTTGCAATTCTCATGCCTCTACCTCCTCAGTAGCTAGGATTACAGGTGTGCACCAGCACACCCAGCTGCATACAAGGTGTGATTGAAAAATATGGTGAATGTTTAAATTAAAAAGTTATTACAGGCCAGGCAGGCATGGTGGTACACACCTGTAATCCCAGCACTTGGGAGGCTGAGGCAGGAGGATCACTGTGAGTTCAAGGCCAGCCTGGGCTATATAATAAGTTCAGGTTATTACAGTAAAAAAAAAAAAAAAAAAAAAAAAAAAAAGCTTCAAAAGGTGGCAAGAACAATGGGGTAAGTGTGTCTGAAGTGAGGGACAGGATTTTGAGGGGGATTAAGGGCAGTGTACTTTTTATTGCAATAACATTTTAAAATTTCCATATTTCAATCATACCTCATACTTGGTTTTTTTTGGTAGTACTGAGCATTGAATCCAAAGCCTTGACTCTGAGCTACACCCCCAGCCCTTTATACTACTCTTTTTAAAAAAAGAGATTACCAAGTACTCTTTAGTGTCTCAGTGTCACAGTACCTATGCAGACAAGTATGACCCACACAGACCAAAGCGCTTTGGATGCCTCAGTAATTTTTATGAGGAAACCTATGAGAACCACTGCAGGAGTCATAAGGTGCCCTGACTCCAAGCCTCAGACCTTGGTCTTAGTGGAAGGTGGAACATTTACCTGCAAATTGGAGAGTTGTGTGAAGGCTTTTTCACAGCCTGGGTGTGCACATTTATATGGTCTGTCACCGGTGTGGATTCTGCACAGGATGAGAAAAGAAGATAGAGAATGGATGTCAGCAAGGCCACTCAGGGACTGGGCTCCTGTACAGACCTCCACGAGGCCTCCCAGATGCCCTGTGAGCAGCTCATCAAGAGGCTCTCGCCGTAGCTCCTCTCCGACCTGAGTGGTTTCTCACATCTGACTTCTGACTGCTGCCTGTATCGCTCAGCTCAAGGTAAGCCCCCACCGCTGAGGGAGGAAGGCTTAAGGCTTCAGCATCCAGGGTACAGGCAGGCCATGATTTGGCATATGTGCCGGCTCCTACAATAACTGTCCTAGTGAACATTCAGAAATGTAAGGTACACCTGATCTTAGCCAAAAGGCCAAGAAATAATTCAGAAACACAAGGTGAACACAATGGCAAGGAAAAAGAAAAATACAACATTCTTCCTTCTCCCAACAGCCAGAAACTAGCCCCTTGGTCTGGAGCATCACTTCTAGAAAAGGCTCTGGCAACAAAGAAAAGCAGAGTTATGTTGACTATGCAAAGTAGCAGGGATATTAATGAGAACTCATGGAGCTCCAATGAGCTTTTCCTAGTTCAGCCTTCTCATGGCTGGAAATGCCTCAGTTGGTACCAATTTGACCTCTTCCCCTAACTCTCTGCTAAGAAAGCCCAAGCCTTGAGAGTACACTGATATCTGCTTTTCATCATGGAGCTCAGAACCACCTCCTCTGGACCTCCATTATAACCTTGAAAATATCACATCTCTGCGTCGTGAACAAAGTCTGAGTCCTCTTCTCCAAGCAAGACATCCAATCATTTTAAGCTGAAACTGTCATGTCCACAAGTGGAGTGAGATGGCCTCTGGACTCCAGTTCAACTTGAGCTAGCACCACAAGAGACCATCAGCTCTTCCAGCTAGCAGGCTCCCTTCTTTCTGGCCACTTCGGGTTCGTGGGATGAACAGTGGGCATCCTTACAAAGCAGCAGCTTTTCCATGTTCTGCTTGCTGGTTCTCTGATATTTAGCACGTGTTTTGTTTTGGTCTTGACTTCTGGCATCCCTTGGAGCCTTGCTTGTTGCTGTGGGTGTCACCAGGCTGGTGCCAGCTAATATCTCCTATTCATAATTGGTGCTCTGCAGCCAAGGGGCATGGTCTTCTCCAATGAAGTGCCTCTGCTTTGGCATCCAAGAGGAAATCTTGTAAAAAATGTGCATGGATATTTTCATGGAGGGAAACGAGGGAAAGAAAAGTTGTCCTGGCTTCAGGTATCTCTGCCTCCCCGATCAGGGACATCACACAGAATATTTCCTGGAGGTAGCTCGTCCCAGAAAGGCTCACTTCACCACTTGAGTCTCCACTGTAGTTACTTGGTCATCTTTCTCTCCGACGTCAGCCACGGTCTCCTCCAGTCAGGCCTCTCCCCCGCCCCCCGCATGCGGGTTGTTGTGTGTCCGGGCCGGGGGTAGGGAGGGCATGCCAGCGGGGCGGGTCAGTAGCCCGTCACTCTCCCTTACCGTGTGTGCTGCTGGAGGTGGGAGAGCTGGCGGAAGGCCTTCTGGCAGTAGGAACAGTTGTAGGGCTTGGCCCCCGAGTGGATACGGAGGTGCTGGGCCAGGTAGGAGGTGTTAGCGAAGGTCTTGGAGCAGTGCGGGCACTTGTGGGGCTTGATAGTCTCCGTGTGCATCTTGGAGTGGATCCTGCCGGAGAGGAGAGGAGGGAAGGGGGGAGGAGGGAACAGTTCGACACCACGGGCTCTGCTCTCTGCTGGGTGAAATGATGTTTCTTGGCAGATGACAGCGCCCCCTCCTCCCTCCTCCCAAACACGCTCCGGCCTGAAGAGACTAATGAAGAGGACACCCAGGTCTAGGTTGTTGCTGATTGTAAGTCGATGGCTAGAATGGCAGTGAGATGATGAAGAGCTGCGACCCATGGCTTCTGGTAGCATTAAATTATCCAGTCTTGTCAACCCTTGGCTTTTTCCTAAGGTCACACACTCACCACAGATACCCTGCTTCCAAATAGCAATTTGAACACAGACCAATACCGCCTGTTCCCCATGGACCTGTAGTTGAATGCACACCTTGGCTCTGAACTGAAGCATATAGTAAAATCAGGGCCTGCTCTGCAGAAGACTTCCAAACACAGACACAGAGAGAAACCACAAACATTGTTCCAGAGTTTGGGATTGCAGACCACAACTTTCAAGGCCCCCCACACTGCTATGATATAGAGTTTATTTTTATTTTTTTATTTTTTATTTTTGGTACTGGGAATCGAACTCAGGACCTTGTGCTTGCCAGGCAGGCGCTGTGCCGCTGAGCTGTATCCCCGGTCTAGAGTTTATTTTTTTCACAGACAATAATAGGAGAGAATTGAGGATCCCAAAGGGCAAAAATGAGAGGCAAAAAAGCATACATATGGAGAGAGGAGTCGGTACAGGCAACATGGTTTTGGGGAAGGGACCACAGCTCGACAGTGGGTAAAACCAAGAGCAGCCTTACCGGGTGTGCTGCTGAAGGTGGGAGAGCTGGCGGAAGGACTTCTCACAGAAGTTACAACTGTAGGGCTTGGCCCCTGAGTGGATACGGATGTGCTGGGCCAGGTAGGAGCTATTGGCGAAGGTCTTGGAACAGTGTGGGCACTTGTGGGGCTTGGTCTCGGTGTGTGACTTGGAGTGGATCTGCATCTCCGACTTTGAGTAGAATGTCAGGGAGCACATCCGGCACCTGGGCCAAGTGAGGTAGCAGTCAGAACCCTTTCCACCAGGAGCACTGCTGAACCCTCCCTCCACTTCCCAGAGAAGCCACTATCTGATCCCTCGCCTATTCTAACTCCACCATGAGGCCCTTGAGGATGGTTCATTATTCATCTTTACAGCTAAGCTTCTAACACAGTTCCCAGCACATTATAAATAATCAATGTTCGTTGAATGATTGGTGTCCCTAAGTGTATTAAAAACAAGAATTCAACCTTGGTAAGGCAGAAAAATGTAGGGATCTGAGTACATATGGCTTTTTTTTTTTTTTTTTTTTTTGTGGGTACTGGGGGTCAACCTCAGGACTTCATGTGCCAGCAGGCGCCCTTGCCACTGAGTGATATCACTGACCTTTTTTTCATATGTGGGTTACTGGGAGTCGAACTTAGGACCTCGCGCTTGCCAGGCAGGCGCTTATGCCGCTGAGCTATCTCACTGGCCCCGTGATAAGGCTTTTACTGGCCCAGGAATATGTCTTGATTTCAGACATTAGAAACTCCTTTTTCCAATTTCCCCATGTACAGCCCCCTAGAGGATGATGAAGAATTAGATTCTCTTGTCTCTTATTAGAGGTTTTCCCTACTTTTGGCAATGATTCCTAGAAAGATGGAGGTAGAGAAGTCTCAGAATTATTTAGAGGGGCTTTTCCAAACCATCTATGTCTGGCCTCTACCCTGTTGCTGATATTCCATCAGTCACCTACCCCAGCCTCCCCAACTTCCATAAGCCAAGGTATATGGCGGTAGTGGACTGTCCCCTCATGTCTTCTGGAGAAAAAGGTTTGCTAGACAATGAACTTCCAGGCTAAATGTCTGTTTCCTAGCACATGAAGCCAATGTCAGCACTCCAGGATGGCATCAACAGCACCCAGTGGCACCGGAGTTGGTAACTCTTCTTCCTGTTCTGACATTGTCCAGTATCAGACAAGGAAGCCTCTGCACAAGCCAAGCCACAGGTCCTCAGGCTTTACTGGGTAAAAGCTATTTACACATGAGCTATTTACACGTGTCATTTCCATCAACAACTCACCCGTATACAATGTGTGTGAGCGGAAAGGGTAGCAGCCTGAGCAAGACAACTAGAGCAAGTGCCTCTTCGGTGGGTTCCCCCCACATTATAAGAGGGACTTGGGGTGATGTGCTGTTGATAATTTCTATGTGTATGTGTTCTTTCAATTTCAGGAGAATTTTTTAAAGAATAACTGATGTCAAGACTAAAAAAACACTGAATTCCTCAGAGAAAATGACATCACAATTAACTGGGTATGGCCCTATATTAATGTTAAAATTCCCATCATTCATGCCACTTCCCATTTCTCTAGTCACTTGATAACTCTGAAGGAAATCTAAGTTCCAGCCTGTCAAGCCCTGGCTGATGTCTGAGATGCCCAGTGTAGTCAGCATGTCTGAGATGCTGATGTCTGAGATGCTGATGTCTGAGATGCCCAGTGTAGTCAGCATGGTCCACAGGACATAGCCAATGGGAGTCTGGATACCCTGGTTCTGCTCTGAAAAAGTTACAAGCCTGCTCATTAACTGAGATCTCAATTTCCTGGTCTGTAACATGGGAGAGAACAATTTTTGCCCCTAGAAGGGCCTGCAAACACTCAGGACAGCCAAAGGTAGGCTAAGCCTTCCCTAGGTATAGAATGGCATTAATGCTAACAGCCTCAGTGTTGACGAAGGAGCTCATGCTACCAAATACTTCACTAAGACTGAGGGTAGCATTGGACGCCAGTGTCATTTGGAGGGGAACTATACTATACATGATTGCCAGAATCAAGTCAAGAAGAAAATGAATAATGCTGTGCCACTGAGCTGCACACACATCTCTGACACCTTGATTTTAACTCAAATAAAATCTCATTAGGCTTGATTATGAGGCGTTAAACACACAACTGTGCCCTTAGCATGGAAGTTAATTACAAAAAAGGAAATAACTCTCATCATCAAATTTTCCAGATACAGAAGAATCTGCAAATCTTCAATTGACAATAGACTGGCAAAAAAAAAAAAAGTCTCCAAAGGTACCAAATATATGGACTGGGGATATAGCTCAGCAGCACAGTGCCTGCCTGGCAAGTGCTAGTACCAAAAATAAAACAAAAAAAAAGGTACCAAATATAATAATGAAATAACAACAGTTGCCACTTCTTGTTGTGCCTGATACTGCCAGACACTGGCTAGTACTTTCTTTCTTTATCTTTTTCTTTGAGACGGGGTCTCACTATGTAGTTCTGGCTGGCCTTGAATTTGCGGCAATCCTCCTGCCTCACCCTCTTGAGTGCTGCGATTTCAGGCATGTGCCACCATGCCTGGCATTGGCTACTCTTTCCTCACAACAACCTGACAAGTTATTATCCCTGCTGGTTTTACAGAAAGGAATACAAAGGCTCAGAAGGCAAGTAGGAGAGTTATTCCCCACAGAGACATGAGGCAACCTAACACAAAATGCATGATGCTAAAACTACTGAAGCAGAGGCTAGATCGATTATCCACCAGGTGAAGGGACTGGCCTCGGTCCAGATGACCATTAGCATCACTAATCCAAAAATCCACAATCTACTCCAAAATCCAAAACTTTGTAACTGACACGACATCACAGGTGGAAAATTCCAAACCTGACCTCACGTGATAGGCAGCAGTCAAAATGCAGGCTCACTAGAAGTACTGTATAGAATTACCTTTGGGCTATTGTGTATCAGATGTACACAAAACAAATGAATTTCATGTTTGGACTAGAGTTTCATTCCCATGAAATCTTCTTACGTATGTGCAAATATTCTAGAATTTGGAAAAAATCCAAAACACTTCTTGTCTGAAGCATTCAGACAAGAGATACTCAACCTTTATTTCCAACTTTGAAATCCTATGAACCCAAGAAGAGTAAAAGGCCTCTACTGCAGAGTGTTGGATAGCTGCAAAGAAATCTGCTTCAAGAGAATTGTGGCAGTGGGCTGCTGGCAGGGGACAGAAAGCTAGCACCTTACATCCCTGGGTGACTTACTCCCGGGGCCCCATTCACATCCAACACGGTAAGAACACAGCCTTGGAGGCAAGTGCCACAGTAGTCTTAGACACAATGACCACTCTGAATTATTTTCCCATTTTTTTCCCTAAGATGCTCAAGACAATTTCAGATGATTTTCTCTCAAAACTTTTCTCCAAGATAAATGAGAACATGACTGATCTTCCCATTGCATACACTGAACAAAGAGTCAGAGACAAGTCGGCTCGCCCAAAATAGCAGAACCCAAACCCCCAGTACTGAGTCAAACACTATGAACACTGCAATGGAGACGGTGACCCATATGTGCAAAAGTGGCACTCAGTGATTGAAGACTCGTCTAGAACACCCGAGCTCTGAGTTTCTGAAGGAAGGCTGTGTACCCACGACACAATCAGTCACCTTCAATTTCACAGTTCCCTTTAGTCGCCTGAGTATGGGGTCTTTCAAGAATTCCAAAAACACTGAGGGTGTGGAAAGTCCTATCAGGCCTCCTTCCAACTATACAGTCATATTCCCTTCATACAGTTTGGGAAGTCCAGAGATAACCGTAACATGGACTCAGAAGCCAAACAAAAACAGAACCTAGGAAAATCAGAGGACCCTGACCTGTCAGAAGGGCTCCCCAGGGCTGAGAAAAGCCTCCCACACTTCCAGCAGCACATTTTACACAGATGGCTCTCCATGGCTCTGTGACCTCACTTTAATCAAACACATAGAAATCTAGATTTCTACACAATAAACTTAAAAGGGATTTTCATACTATGAATATATAAATCCCTTTAAATGAATCAAGCTTGTCAAGTACCTTTATAACATGATATGCTGTGAACACTTTCCAGGAATGTTTATTGTATTAAGTGGGGTACACCTGTAATAGTAAAGTTGCAATGAACTTTTGCATTATGACCTGGAATACTGTAGTGCTCATTACTTTCTCCACAGCAACAAAGCCCTTGTTTTCATGTACAAAGAGAGATTTAAACAGTGTACTTGTAGCTACTCTCTTCAGTAGAGCTACGTAATGCAAATAAAGTAAATGCTAAGTGATGACTATTTTTTATCTTTCTGAAGTTCCCAACATTTCAAAGTTCATCTGATATATATACTCCCAACAAATGGGAGACATAAACTGAATTCTCCCCATTTTACAAATGAGGAAACTGAGGCCCAGAGAGGGGGAAAGGACTTGCCCAGGGTCACACAGCAAGTTCGTGGTGGAGCCGGGAACTGAATCCATGAGCCCAAGGCTCTGTCCATTTCCTGTGGCGCAGTTCCCTTCGCTCCTAAAATGGGAACAACATTGCCCATCTCGGTACACTAAGGACAGATTCCATCTCCCAGCCATGCACATCTGTCCCTGTCTGCATCCAATCTGTGGGAGTAGTTATCCCACTATGTATGCTGGGACCAAACCCCAAACCCACAAGGGCCCCTGACAGCTCAAAAGGATTAAGATTTTCAGCTTCCAAAGGGCAGGGCATTTACTTATGTAATTATTTCTGCATAGTACCACATGCAAATATGCAGATGATGCCTTTTGTAACAGACAACTTAAGAGAAAGTAGAGGATCAAAATGACTTCCATGGAATTAGAGAACAAGCAGTCATTTTATAAACATGTATTCCCAAAGGGGGAAGTATCCTATTCCGTCCACCTTTTTATGTAGACCTCTCCCATCATCCCAACCATGAGGGGTCAGACTCCAGGCTCAAACATGGCCCAAAAGCTGGTGGACAGCACACAGGTTAGGTTAGGTGCTTACCAGAAAGCGTTCTTGGGAAAATAGGAATGGAAAACAAAAGAAAGCAAAAAAGAGTTACAGAGTCTCAAACCTGGTCTAAAGCCTTATTATGACACATTTTCCTGTCACTCAAAAGTTAGTCATGGCCACTGACCACCAAAACTGGGGTTAAAAAAAGTAAGGGGGGAGTGTGCATGCTTGAGAAGTGCCAGCAGTCCTGCCTTCCCAGCCTACAATGGAACACCTGACATACACGTGTGTGGCTCTGAGCTAGGAAGCTGTCAGTGTTGAGCTTGGCTGAGGTAAGACAAAAAGATCACAGGGGAAGTGGAGACAGCAATCCCACCTCTGGCTCTGATTCCTACCTGTAGGTCTTGCCGTCTTTCTGATGGTCATCATCATCCTCAGGAGAGAGGACGTAAGGGTCACTCATCTCAGGAAGCCCTGATTCCAGCATCCGCTTCTTCTTGCGGCCCCGGGGCGGCTTAGGAGCCACACTGCCACCTCCACCACCACCTCCGCCTCCTTCCTCGGTAAGGGTGGCTGCTACCTTCTTGGAGAGATCGGGGACCACCTGCAGGGCTTGTGAGCCAGGGGGAAGAGCTGAGACAATCATGGGAGCCGAAATGGGAAAGCTCTGAGCTGATGAGGCTGTGGTCACAAGAGAGCCTGAGGGGGATGTGATTACCAAACCAGGACCTAGGATTGGGAGAAAGAGGAAACAGTGTCATGTAGGTAAAGTTCTGATCCAAATTGTTTCATCGTATTTCCCCTCAGATAGCTGTCTAATTAACCCCTCGCCACCCCTCCCCATCCCACAATACACAGGAAACCCCAAACCCTGTAGAAAAACAATGGTCTCCTAACCCCTGTCCCCACCCCCCTGGTAACAGTGAGATTTACCCCTTGATTGACTCCCTTCTCTTCTCCACCTCTGAGAACAGGAGACTCCTTGATTCAGAGAAGGAAAGAATGTCACCTCCTCAAAGGCAGGGACCGCATCTTCTACTTCTTTGTATCCCCCACAATGCCTAGCACATTGCTAGGCACACAGTAGGCACTTAATAAAAATTTGATTGAGCAATCACACACACACCCCACACCCATGTCCTCAGAGCCCTCCAGCCTGGGGTCCTGATCATGGAAGATCAACACCTCAGATTGGAGAAGAGCGGAGGTGCTCACCAGCAGTCATCAGTCCCGTCGACGGCACGGGGACCACTGTGATATTCTGGGTGACAGACGCCTGACTGTGTGGGGTGAGCTGCTCTGACTTGGACTCCGTGTCCATGCTGATGCCTGAGGGCAGAGACACTGAGGCAGGCACTGTTAGCAAGGTGGGGTAGTGAGGTGGGGCCAGCCCACAGCCCTTCTCTGGCAACAGCTGATCCTTCATCTTGTTGATGAACATTGTGTTCTCGATCTAAAAGACAGGAAAGGGGAAGGAAGTCCTTCTTCAGACCCACAGTCTGATTTTGCCTGTTCCCTAAGCACTTTTCAGTCTTTCCTCCTTGGAGATCAAGGAACAATGACAGTCTAGATCTTTGCACTTCTACACGGAAGCCAAGACACAAACTCTACCCACCTCCCAGGAACAGGCCTCGGTGATGGACTAGTGTGTGGTTTATGTCACTTTAGACTCCAGTCACAGGACCTGCTCACTCAGTAAAGGAACTCACTCCTCAGAGTTGAAACGTAAAGGACCTACCTGTCCTGAGACTGTGGGGATAGAAGGCCAGAAGTACGGGTTAGAATTGAAGTGAGATTCTTCCATTCTACCTGAAGAAAGAAAGGAAAAGCACATCACGCCCAGAAGAGATCTGCAGAAATTCAGCCATGGAGAAGGTTGCTGAGGGGCTGCTGGTTTCTTCTTGGCACCTGACTATGCACCTGGGAATCAACAGTCAAGACAGCATCCAGCATGTGAGTGCCCTTGGTCAGAGCTACTCAGCACTCCCACTCCACCCAAAGAAAGGCCACCTCAGTGAACGCTCGTGACAGAACTATACATGTCTCATGGAGCCGCAGGTGTGACGAGCCCCGAAGAAACGGACACGGTAGTGCTGCTTTTGCTGACAAGGAGAGAAATGAGGTCGTGAGAGAAAGGGTATGTGTCCAAGGTCACATGAAACAAGTCACCAACCAGCCTGAAAATAGCCAGAGTACCTATCACTGTGCCTCTTTTCCCATACCCCTTAAATCTATCCTCCTTGAAATACAAATTTCAAGATTTCCAACCAAAATGTTTACAGTTCTATGGAGCTTAAAAAGGTTTTAGGTCCAAACAGTAAACGCTCAAGTTAATAAGGAATGAAACTGACAGAAACCAAAACCAAGGTATTTTTTGAATACCAGGCTAATATATGGGGATATCACCATCCAGACCCTATCGAGGTCAAAGAACATCCAAGGTGTTTCACTGGATATTAGACATGCCAGAGTGAGCAGTGGGAACCAAGAACTGCCGGTTTAAAGAAGAGTTTTAGCACCAGCTGTGATGCCCTACATTTCCACCTAAAGGGTTTCAGAACAGTACTAGACTCTTGCTTTGTATTTCTCACTTTGCTTCTGAGAGTTCAAATTCTTCTCTATGTGGATGATAATTAAAGTTAATATTTTCTAAGAAGCTGAGCATGGTAATCCCAGCACTCGGGAGACTGAGGCAGGATAACTACCATCAATTTGAGGCCACCTGGGCTGCACAGTGAGTTCAAGGCCAGCTTGAACTACATAGCGAGACCCTGTCTCCAAAATATCTTGTAAGGAATAAGAACAAGAGAAGTAATCCCTCAGAATGACATGGGCAAGTCACAGAGGGTACGGAGTCCAGGCACCCTACCACTCCTTTTCACACTCTGATCGTTTCTCCTGTGAGACTGAATGGCAGGAGGCTGGTCAAGAGTAGCTCCCCCCAGTTTTGAACCAGGAAAGATCCATCTTCACACACGACAGTGGAGAAGACATGAGACTGGTGTAATGGAGAAGGAGGAACTCCAGGAAATAAACATCACCACCACAGAAATGGCAAATGTTTAAGGAGTGGGATTTAATCATTACACATGGTACACATGTATGGAATTATCACATTCTGCCCAATAAACATGTACAATTAGTATGTGTCAGTTAAAAAAAATTACCAGCCAGGTATGGTGGCCCAGGCCTGTAATCCCAGCACCCTGGGAGGCTGAGGCAGGAGGATCACAAGTTCAAACCCAGCAATGCCAACTTAAAAAGAGATGTTTGAGACCCTGTCTCAAAATAAAAAATAAAAAAAAATAAATAAGGCTGGGCATATAACTCAATGTGAAGGCCCTGGGTTCCCCGGTACTGTGGTTGAAAAAAAGAAAGAAAAAGAAAAATCACTATGCTGCTATCATGAGCCATCAGTCACCAAGGCTCAGGTGGGGAAGGAAGCCTCATGGTTCCAGGCTATACTAACTCCAATGAGAACTCACTAACTCATGGTGGCCGAGTCCACAGCCTGGAGGTGCTGGAGATCAGACGGGCACAGGAAGTGAGTTTCACACAGCAACTAAGGACGCTGCGAAAGACCCCAGCAAAGACGGCAAAGCTAAGGATGCTGCTCTGGACACTGCGCTGTTCCTCATCTTCTTTAGGGGCTCATCATCACACGTTGTGCTCTATGACCACTCTCAATTTTCATGAAGTCTACAAAGGGAAAGAACTCTATTTCTCTTTTTCTGTCTACTTTTTCTTTCTTTCTTTCTTTCTTTTTGTACTGGGAATCGAACTCATGACCTCACACTTGCCAGGCAGGTGCTGTGCCACTGAACTATATCCCCCGCCCCTCTGTCTACTTTTTCTAAAAGTGGCAAAAGACAGGACTGCACCAAATCTGTTACTACAGCAGCTCACACAAACAATGCTCAACATGAAATGACCAAGGATCAACTACATGCAGCTCCCTGAGTGGTGAAATGCAGTTGTCTGTGGTGCCCCCAAAGGGGACTGGTTCTAGGACCGCACCCCTATACCAAAGTGCAGATGCTCAATCCTTTAATAAACAGTACAGTGTTTGCGGATAACCTACATGGGAAGCCCAATTTCTAGACTACTTATGATACTGCAGTGTAAATGCTTTGTAAACAGTTCTACTGAACTGTTTAGGGCATAATGATAAGGGACAAAGTGTCATGTTGAATGCAGACAGCACCATCGTAGGCCTAATGACATACAACAGTGCAAATCAGCCACAACCCGACATTCTGGTTGATTCCACAAATACTGAGGCCCAACTCAGTGCTAAAACCAGACAATTCCCCACACAGGTGCTTATCTACTCCTTCTAGCCCTAGAACTGTAACAGGATTTCAATCTTGTCATAGCTTCAGGGGATCCAATCTTGCCATACTTTGGGGGAGGCAGTAGTCCGGTATTTTACGTTTGTGTCTTCCCATGTCACTGATACAGAATTCATCATCCAAAACGCAAACAGGTATCGAATGACTTGAACGTCAGTGGGATCTACACATAGATTCTGAAAATGATGCTAGAGGCTCAAACCTTTATACCACCATCTGTCTAACCTGCTAGCTGAGAGAAGTGAAATGGACAAGAGATGAAAATGGTAATTGAGGGAATGATTAGAGTAGAGAATTGGGCTGGCCAGCAATAGGAAAGTCTAATATATAATTTCCCCCTAAAGAATGAAGCAAGTCACTGGGCATGGTGGCGCACACCTGTGATCCCAGTACTCCGGAGGCCGAGGCAGGAGGATCTCGGCCAGCCTGGGCTATATAGTGAGTTCAAGGACAGCCTGAACTACACAGCGAGACCCTGTCTCAAAACACCAAAGAAGAATGAAGTAGCTAGGTGTGGTGGCCCAGGCCTGTAATCCCAGCACTCTGGAAGGCTGAAGCAGGATTCCAAGTTTGAGCCCAGCCTGGGTTACTCAATTTGGAAAGACCCTGTCTCAAAAAAAGGGAGAGGGGGCCAGGGATATAGCTCAGCAGCACAAGCACCTGCCTAGCAAGCGTAAGGTCCTGAGTTCGATTCCTGGTACCAAAAAAAAAAAAAGGGAGAGGGCCAGGGGAGGGATGAAAGTAGCTCATTACAAAGGCCTTGGGTTCAATCCCCAGAGCCACCAAAAACAAAACAAAAAAGTCAAGGAAGTAGGAGGGGCAAGGTGGTGCATGCTTATAATCTCAGCACACTCAAGGCTGAGGCAGGGGGATCATGAGCTCAAGCCTGAGATACACAGCAAGACCCTGCCAAGAAAAACTCAAGGAAGTAAATGTGTAATGGATGTGAGACTTCAGGGAGGAACTAAGAGCCTGGTAGTAAGAATACACACACACAGCCAGGCATGGGGGTGCAAACCTGCAATCCCGCCACTCTGGGAGGCTGGCTGAGAAGCAGGAGGACCTCAAGTTCAAGCTCAGCCCGGGCAACCTGGCAAGACCCTGCCTCAAAAGAAAACACTTAAAAAGGGCAGGAGACATAACACAGTACAAAGGCCCTCCCTGGGTTCAAACCCTAGTACCGCACCAAAAAAAAAAAAAAAAAAAAAAAAAAAAAAAAGAATGTACACATATAGAATCCCTGAACAAGGCCCTCCCCTTTCCCAAAAGATCACATCCTCTCATACTATTCTACATGTGGAGCAGTTTCTGAGGGTTCCTCTGGGTTTCTGAGGGGTTCCGAGGGCATCCCTGACTCCTGTAAATTTTTGTAAAGAGAGTAGACTAAGTGATGTGGCAGACAACGTCACCAGCACTGCCATAATCATTAACATTTACTAAGACCCTACTGTATTCAAGGTAGCATTCAAAGTACTTTAACATCTCTTATGTCGTTCAATCCCACAATTCTTTTTTATCCTCCCAGTACTGGGGATGGAACCCAAGGCCTCACGCATGGTAGGCAAGTGCTCCACCACTGAGCCCCCACCCTAGCCTTTGTATTTTGAGACAAGGGCTTGCTAGGTTGCCAGACTGGCTTTGAACTTGGGATCCTCCTGCCTCACCCTCTTGAAGTAGCTAGAATTACAGATATGCATCACTGCTCTCAATTTAATCCCCACCATTCTATGAGGTATGTATTGTAACCCCTGATCTTTCAGATATGGAATCTGAGGGTACAGAGTCAAACAGTAAATAGAGCAGGGGTCTGAACCTAGGCACCAAACAGTGGGTTAAGGAAAGTGTCTACAAGGGATCAAAACCACACAACTAAAATATATATTATGGTGTTGTAGCTTGATTCAGAAACTAAAACTGAGAATCCTTCCAGAAATGAGTTATACTTCTTTTCACATAGTTGTCAAAATTAAAGTTTTGCCTATGACACCTTAAGTTCAATGATTACTAAGCAATAAAATATATCTTTCATAATATAAAAAAAGACACCAAAACAAGATTAGTTTTTAGTTTAGTTTTATTTTATTTGCAGTATTGGAGGAATAGAACCCAGGGCATCCACTGAGCTACATCCCCAGACTTTTTTTTGTCTTTTAGAGACAGGGTTTTGCTATGCAGTTCAGACTGGCCTTGAACTCACTATGTAGCCCAGGCTGGCCTCATATTTGCAGATCCTGCTGCCTCAGCCTCTGGTGCTGGGATTACAGGTGTGTGCCAACATGCCCAGCCTTTTGTTTTTTGTTGTTGTTTTTGGGTTTTTGAGACAGGGTCTTGCTATGTAGTTCAGGCTGTCCTTTTTTTTTTTTTTTTTTTTAATATGCAGGTACTGGGGAGTCAAACTCAGGATCTCGCGCTTGCCAGGCAGACGCTTATGCCACTGAGCTATATCACTGGCCCTAGGCTGTCTTTGAACTCACTATGTAGCCCAGAACTTGAACTATGTAGCCTTGAACTTGTGGATATCCTCCTGCCTCGCCCTCCTGAATGCTGGGATTATCGGTGTGTGTCACCACGCCCAACATCTACAGTCCTTTAAAATTTTTTAAATTTTGAGACAAGGTCTTGTCAAACTGCTTGGGCTGGCCTTGATTTATAATCCTCCTGCCTCAGCCTGTGTCCTAGGATTACAAAGATGCACTGTGCTGCCCAGCTTAAAATTGAAGTTTTCATTAACAGCAATATGACACAAAGTTCAAGATCTTGTGAAACCTCACTTGGCCACACAGACAATTCATTTTGAAATGATGGTGTCTGAATAAGAAGGTAAGACTTCCAGAAGATAACAAATAAAAAGCTCCCCTCACCCCAATACTTGAATAGCCAGCCTATTGCTCTGCTATGGTTCTGAAGAGAACAAAGTGGAAGATTACAACCACAGCGGGTCCTGGGACAAGAAAAGACCATACACATGCCTATGGGACTTCTGATCGAGTCGGCTTAGATCTATGTACCCCTTGAAATGAGACCAGTGGGAGAGCCAAGAGCGAAGGCCTTTAGGGTTAAGGAACAGGTGCCCTGGGCCAGGTCACTCACATCCCCATTCACTGTCCACTACCACTTACTCTTGTCTTTCATGGAGAAAAATCTAACCAAACCATCCCAACATCCCAGCAGGCACACAGCAACAATCCCACAACCTGAAGAAGTCAGTTATGATGATTATAGCAATATACTAAAAAAATGAAGCAGCAGCCAGCCTGGAGGGGCAGGCCTGTATTCCCAGCACTCTGGAAGGATGAAACAGAAGGATCACAAATTGGAGCCCAGCCTGGGCCAGCTTAGTGACTCAGCAAGACCCTGTCTCAAAACAAAAAATAAGAAAAGGATTGGGGATGTAGCTCAGTGCCAAGACCCTGGGTTCAATCCCCAGTACTGTGTTAACAAAAAAACAAAACAAAACAGGATTTGGTTTATCCTAGACTGGGAAGGAAGAGGAAGGGGTATCTTATAGCCCCAAAAAGCTGGAAAGAGGAATGCTGCCAGATTGAAAATCTGAATTCCAATTTTAATTTTACTCCTGCAGTAAGCCTCAACTATTCTGTTAATGCGAGGTTTATTATAATTGAGTAAGAGTGCATCATTCATTCAAGTTCTCCAGTCTCAAAATCTTGGAAGCACTGGGGAAGTGACAGAGAGACACATTAATATCCATGAAACTCAGAGGAGGACATGAACTCTTGCTGCTGAGCTCTGTCCATCTGTCCATTCTTCCACAGTGCCACCAACCATCTAAGGATAAAGGTGTCATGGCCTCTTGTAAATGGTTTTGGGAAATACAGTGAAGATCACCACATCTTTCCCAGTAATTACTATTGACTTTTTACTGCTGTTTTACAAGTAAAGCATGATTTTCTTTTCCCAAGAAAATAACATTCCTTTAATACAAAAAACCTTTAGGAAATCAAGAGAAATACGTCTGCCTGATGAGGACTGTTAGTAACAATTATTGAAAATTACATAAAGACCACATAATTACAAAGAAACTACCCAAAGGTAATGGATGTTTAGCCTCCAGCTAAGTAATCATCTACAAGATATATCAACAAGAAAAAGATGCAAAAAACCCTAAAAAACAAAAAGAAAAAAACTCTAATTCAAGTACAGAAAAACTTAAGACATTCTATTGAAAGAAACAGTTGTAAAATGTACAACTTCAGAAATTTTGCAAGTATTAGCTAAGGATGTGAAATGAAGAAACCATTTTTTTCTCAGTAAGGAAACACTCTCTTTCAGGTTTTAAGGACATTCAAGAAAGTCCATCCCGGAGCCGGTGAGATATCTCAGCGGCATAAACGCCTGCCTGGCAAGCACGAAGTCCTGAGTTCGACTCCTGGTACCCACGTAAGAAAAAAGGGCCGGTGATA
This sequence comes from Erethizon dorsatum, assembly GCA_028451465.1. NCBI lineage: Eukaryota > Metazoa > Chordata > Mammalia > Rodentia > Erethizontidae > Erethizon > Erethizon dorsatum. The sequence continues at coordinate 30,891,778 of CM051831.1, forward strand.
TTGCTCAGCGGCACGGGCGCCCACTGGCACCAGAGGTCCTGAGTTCGACCCCCGGTACCCACCAAAAAAAAAAAAAAAGTCCATCCCAATAGCATTTGGGGCTTGCCTACTACTACTACTGCTGCCTTAATTAAAGTCTTTCAAGTACAAAGTAACAGAACAGCTTTTCCCCAACTTTAATGCAGAAAGACCATCATACCACGCATAGAACAGCAGCCCCCCATCATGCAGCCGGCAATCTCGACCAGGAGCTTCTCCCTGGGCACCAACGGCCCATGGTATCATGCACCCTGTCCTCGCCATCCTGCCTGTTCCACTCTAAATGATGTATCTGAGAAAGGTGAGAAAAGAAAAGGCTGCAGGTGTAGCTCAGTGATTGAATGCATGATTAGCATGCCCTAGGTTCAATTCCTAAAAACACAAATGTTAAAACTACAATATACATATAAACCTAAAGAAATATGTAGTATTTAATTCATTTAACTTATTAACTTGGTTCATAAACTTATGGGAAATGTTATAAACTGTCATGGAATTAGTTCGGGGGGGGATATTGGAGATTGAACCCAGGGTCTTTGCACTGAGCTACATCCCCAGTCTTTTTTTCTTTTCTTTTTTTTTTTTTAATGTGGGTACCGGAGGTCAAGCTCAGGACCTCGCGCTTGCCAACAGGCGCTTGCACCGCTGAGCGGTATCACCGGCCCTTTTTTCCTTTTTATGTGGGTACCGGGAGTCAAACTCAGGACCTTGTGCTTGCCAGGCAGGCGCTTGTGCCGCTGAGCCATCTCACCGGCCCTCTTTTTTTTTTTTTTTTTTTTTTTTGTGGGTACTGGGGGTTGAACTCAGGACCTTGCGCGCCAGCAGGTGCCCATGCCGCTGAGCGATATCACCGGCCCTTTTTTCGTATGTGGGTACCGGGAGTCGAACTCAGGACCTCACGCTTGCCAGGCAGACGCTTACCCCACCGAGCCATCTTTTCTTTTCTTAAAAAAAGTCTTGCACCAGGTATGGTGGTGCATGCCTGTAATCCCAGCACTCAGGAGGCTGAGGCAGGAGGATCACTGCAAGTACGAGGCCAGCCTTGGCTGCATAGTGAATAGTGAGTTCAAGGTCAGCCTGAATGACATGGCAAGACCCTGTCTCAAACAAAACAAAACAAAACAAAACAAAACAGGGTCTCACTTCATAGCTCAAACTGGCCTTGAATTAAGATTCTCCTGCCTCAGTCTCCCAGAGTGCTAGATTATAGGCATGTACCACCATACCCAGCCATCCCATCTTTCAGAGTTGCTAAATTGTCCAGGCTGGGTGTGAACTTTTGATCCTTCTGCTTTAGCCTCCCAGAGTGCTGGGATTATAGGTATGTGCCACAAGTGGCTTTAAACTGGTTCTTAAAATATTTATTTTCTAAGGTGATAAATTCTCAACTAACTCCATACATTGCTACTCCAGACTATCAAAAACTCTCATTACTATCATCAGGTCTCACAATGAATTCTCCCAGACTTTGGAGTCTACTCCATACAGTTTTATTATCTTTGCTTCAAACTACCCAAGAAAAAATTTTCCCCCTGAAAGCTTCACCCTGCCACACCAAATTCAAATAACCCCAATTCACAGATTCTGCGATTACTCAACAGATCTACTTCAACACTCCACTGGTATTAAAGATAGGAACCTCACTCTAAACTTAGCTCCACTGTTCCAAATACAGGGAAATAATTCCGTAAGCTACACCGTAAGGACTACATTGGCAATCAGGGTCTTTGTGTACCCAGAGCAGAACAAATTTCTCCCTTGGACACAACACACCCCTACTCAGTGGTCTGGTTTCACTTGGGCATTTCACATTTCATTCCTGCTGAGTACAGGTGGCAGTGGAAGGTGACAAGGGTACAGTATCAACTTTTTACACTGAAACTTCTTGGGTACCCTGAAGAAATAATACGAAAAGAATGATCTTTCTCCCACAGCAAACACCAGTATTACAATGGCTATTACTTCAAAACTTCTGTCACTGTCCAAAAAGCCTCTATTTGATTATGACCCCTTCTCCCCCAAAACCAAAAAACCCAAAATTGTCTTACCCTCTCTCTCTCTTCCTCCTGTTGTCTTATTCCTTCTCCTTTCCAGGGCTCCTGAACTTTCTGTAAACAAATTGTCTAGGTTACAGGAGCCAGTGAGGGTGCAGCCACCACAGAACTGTAGAAAGCTCAGGAATTCCTTGACAGTCAGCAGTCAGTCTGGAAGGCAGGCTGACTCCCAACCAACAATTCAAAGATGGAAGAATAGAGTAATGGGAGTTCCGTGCTACCCCTATGTGGATACAAGGGAAATAAGTGCAATTCCCAGAAACTAAGATGAACTATCACCAGCGTTTGGGTTCTCCTAGGCTCAGACACTGATTCGTCTCCCCTTCCTGGCCACAGGTACATGGGGTCAGAGAACACTCAAGTTGGAGGGGAGGAGAGTCCCTGCCCCTGAGAAGTGGCCTCAAAAGGCAAAGCTGAAGGCTGGGGGATGCACCAGCCCTTGTGTCAGGCACAGTGCCAAGTTCAGGCCCAGCTACTTCCTCTGGCCTCCCCCTACTTCTGCGAGGACTTCGCCCCCTGCCTACCAAGGCCCGGTGCCAACAACTACCTCCCCAGCCAGAACAGTGGTCTACCTATTGGAGACCCCTGCTGTCCGCCCAAACCTTCGATCCCCTGAGACAGCCCGGGGGAGCTTTCTCCTAATGTCACCCCCCACTCTTTCCTCAAGCCCCTTCCTTGGGACGTCCCTCCTAACCCCTCCAGGGAGCTGAACTCTGCCACCCACCAGACAGGCACCCGCCCCCTAAGCCCCCCCTATTCCTCCCCATCGCCCGCTCCTCCACAACCACTTCCGGTTCCGGGACGGACACTCACAGCCACACCGTGGACCCCCCTCCCCCCCAGGAAAAGGAGAGGGGGAGGAGCAGGGCGCTCGGCGTGCGCCTGCTGTAGCGGCGCGAGACTCACCCGGCGGCAACGGCTGCGGCGGCGCCAGAGCCTGAGCCGAAGCGCGGGAGGGGCAGCGTATGCTGGGGAAGGAGGGAGCCGAGTGGGGTGGGAGGGCCAGGAAGAGGAGAGCGCGCGGGCACGCACTTCAGGCGCGAGACAGACCTACACACTCAGACGCGACGAGTGCGCGCGAGACACCCGCAGGGCGGGGGCGCGAGGCGGTGGGTGGTCCCCCGCCCTCCCGAACACTCACCCGGAAGTGCTGGAGGTCCCGGGAACCCCAATTCCTCCACGCCCCCTCCCTCCCTCCCTCCCCCCCACAGGCTCCGGAGAGAGCCTCTGTGGAGAGAAGGCGGGAGCGCCGGAAACGAAAAGGGGGGAGGGAGGGAAATAGCACGGGGGGGGTGGCACTGAGGAAAGGGGGGGAGTGCAAAGGCCGAGTCACTTCCGGGAGCGGCCCAAACACTTCCGGCGCTGTTAGTGCTCCGGGATATTCGGGCGGAAGTCACGACACATAGGGGCGGAAGTGGCTTCTGCTTAAGGTGAGGGAAATCCTTCGGTGGATGAAACGTCATACCGGAAGTGAAGACGGGTTGAGTTAAAGGCTGAACCTGAACCTTCAGAACTGCGATGCCGGTTTCCGGAAAGGGACTTCTGGGGAAGTGGGAGGGTGGAAACGCTACAGGTTCATGAATTATGCATCAAGGTACGAGAGAGGCATGGATTCTTGGGTCTCGTTTCGTTTCCCCCTAGACTGGAGTAGGTCGATGTAGGACGTTACCGGTTTTTCTTTCCCTCTACCTCAAGAATGTCTCAATGCTTGGAATATGCCAGAAAGGGTAAGGTAGTGTGAGTACTGTAGTTGCCTGAGGTCCCAACTTCGGCTGAGTACCTTCAAAAACCGACTCCTTTTCTCTGACGACACCCCCTTTGGTCTTGTCGCCTTCACCCACCTCGCTGTCCCATTACCTCGCTTTACTGTTGGGGGGGGTTAACTGGGAATTAAACCCACGGCCTTAGCGCTGAGCTACATCCCTTGCCCTTTTCTTATTTTTTGAGACAGGGTGTAAGTCGCTAAATTGCCCAGGCTGGGCTGGAACTTTACAGTCCTCCTGCCTCGGGCTTCCAGAGTACTGGGATTCCACACATGTGCTACCACACCCAGCAAGACCTGCCATTTATTAAGTGGCCTGTAAAAAACTGTTGCAGAGATGAATTACAGTTTGTCGTGGACACTTAATATGATCTTTTCCAGGAAGCCTTCCCTGATTACTCCAACCCAGTTTCTCTGAATACCCACAGCATTTAGTCTATACCTTTCAATATTATCTTAGCTATTTCATGTATGTGATTCCCCAGCAAGATTGTCAGCTCCTCAAAGAAGAAACTCCTCCAATGCGAGGGCGATCTAGCTGTGGCATCCGTCACCCCATTGATCACCAGGGTTGATTCAGCTGATATGGCTGGCTAGGCGGGTGTCTCCTTCCTCCTTCAGCGCTCCATGTGCATCCCTCCCAAAGCTGCTCACTCGTCGACCACCCAATAGAGGACTGCTCCTTGGTCAAGGGTATACAACTAGCTGTGCTCCCCTTCTAGAACCTCCAAACAAGCTCTCAAAGAAGAAACTCCTCACATTGTATTGCTGTGTGCATAGTAAGTGCTAAATACTGTTTGAATGAATTCTACCACAAGCCTGCACCTGATCTGGCCAGAATCCTTCTAGGCTCGGCTCTCTTTTGGCTGAAGCAGAACTGAGGTGCTTCCCATTAACAGGAATAGCAGAATACCCCTTGACTGAGAAAGCAAGATTACCTTAACAAATACGGTAAGTCCCTGATTTGAACATTCAAGTTGCAAACTTTTACAGATACAAACTGGACCTTACATACAAACATTCGTAGATGGAACAAATTGTGGAAGTAGCTAAGGTGTCTGGCGGCCATTGTTGCAGTTATGCTACTGTGTGCTTACGTACAGCTGGATAGTGTACAGCAGTACAGTGCTCAATCAGAACCCCGGATTCTAGAAGAGGAAAAGCAGTGGTGCTGTGGAGGAGACTGCTAGCAATAACCATGGAAACAAAACTGAAAATAATTGAGAGACTGGACCAGGTAAAAAGATGGTAGGTGTCACTTGTTCTTAAAACATGAATCATTCAACCATTGGCACAATTCTAAAGAATAAGGACAAGATCATGGAACATGTGAAGTTGACTGTGCCAACGAACTCAACAATAATATCCAGAAAGCATGGTACAGTGATAGACGAGGTGGAGAAACTTCTCAGTGTGTGGATGCAGGGTTAGCATCACCGTCGAGTCCCAGTCAGCTTAATGATTATTCAAGAAAAAGCTAGAAGTCTGAAGACTTGAAGAAAAAACAGGGTGAACAGGGTGCATCTTTTCCTGCCAGCCACAGATGGTTTAATAGATTCAAGGCTAGAGCCAACTTTCAAAACAGAAAAGTAAGTGGTGAGGCTGCAAGTGCAGAGACCATAACTGCCCAAGAATTACCAGCAATACTTACAATGCTGAGAAAAAGCCACTACTCAGATATTGCTGGATCATTTTCTCAAGGGGGTAGACAGAATTGAATCCATCAAAAAACCTGTGTCACCAACATCAGGTGGGACCAAATTCCATCTTACCCTCCATGTCCTATTGCTGATGATCCTTCAGCTCCACCATCTCTCACCTACCCTTCCTCCTCCAGCAACACTTTTTTTGTGTGTGTGTGGGCACCGGGGGTTGACCTCAGGACCTCGTGCGCCAGCAGGCACCTGTGCCACTGAGCAGTATCATCGGCCCTTTTTTCGTATGTGGGTACCTGGAGTCGAACTCAGGACCTCACGCTTGCCAGGCAGGTGCTTATGCCACTGAGCCATCTCACCAGCCTCAGCAACACTCTTATTGTCCGTTTACTCCATGTAATCCCCTGTATGCCACTGTAGTGAACTGCTATTTTAAGGTAACTGTAAAAACTGTAAAAAGGGCCGGTGAGATGGCTCAGCGGCTTAAGCGCCTGCCCGGCAAGCGCGAGGGCCCGAGTTCGACTCCCGGATCCCACATATGAAAAAGGGGCCGGTGATATCGCTCAGCGGCACGGGCGCCTGTTGGTGCGCGAGGTCCTGAGGTCGACCCCCCGGTACCCACACAAAAAAAAAAAAAAAAAAAAAAAAAAACTGTAAAACGTAGTTTATTTACAGTTGTACTGTACCACCATTTTAGGGTAACTGAAAGTAAAAAGTTTATTTACAGTATTTTTGTGTGTGTTTAGTTTTCGTTTTGTTTTGTTTTTGGTACTGGGAATCGAACTCAGGACCTTGCACTTGCCAGGCAGGCATTGTGCCACTGAGCTATATCTCTGGCCCTGTTTGGATTTTTTATGTTTTACGTTGTATATTTGTGTCGAAGGTGTGTAAGATTCATTTTGTCAGGCTACGAATGAATCCTACTTAAAAATGTTCTCCCTGGGGATATAGCTCAGTGGTAGAGCACTTGCCTACCATGTACAAGGCCCTGAGTTCAATCTCCAGTACCATTAAAAAAAAAAAAAACAGAAGAATGTTCTCCCGGATTGGAACTTGTTTGTAAGTCAGGGATGTACTGTAATGATAATGCCTGTGTGTATCTGTGATACTGGGGATTGAACCCAGGCCTTCGCACTGAGCTTGTTTTTCTTTTTGGCACAGGGTCTCCCTAAGTGGCCCAGGGTGGCCTCAAACTTGTTTTTTTTTTTTTTTTTCTTGTGGGTACTGGGCGTCGACCTCAGGACCTGGCGCGCCAGCAAGCGCCCGTGCCGCTGAGCGATATCACTGGCCCTTTTTTCGTATGTGGGTTCCGGGAGTCGAACTCGGGCCCTTGCGCTTGCCAGGCAGGCGCTTATGCCGCTGAGCCATCTCACCGGCCCCTTTCAAACTTGTTTTGAGACAGGATCTTGCTTTGTTGTTCAGGCTGGCCTTAAACTCTCTTATGAACTCTCACTCAGGTGATCCTCCTGCTTCAGCCTCCCGAAGCTGCGATTATAGGCCTGTGCCATCACACCTGACTAGTTTGTATCTTTTTAAAGTGTCAGCCGGGCATAGTGGTGGATGCCTATAATTCTAGCACGTAGGAGACTGAGGCAGGAGGATAGCTGCAAGTTCAAGGCCAGCCTGGGCTACCACAGCAACCGAGACCATCTCAAAAAAACAAAGTGTCTGCTCCGCTATCACAATATGGGGCTCAGCACTCAATGTGTGTGACTAAGTAGCAACAGTTGGCAAGGTAAAGAGCTTAAAGGTTCAGATGTGGCACACCTGTAATCCCAGCTTGGCGAGGCTGAGGCAGGAAGATCACCTGAGTTCGAGGCCAGCCTGGGCTACATAGTGAGTTCAAGGTCAGTTTGAACTACATAATGAGTGAGACCCTGTCTCAAAAAAAAAAGTTCAGATGTGACTTCCTACTTGATTGATAGCTGATTTGAGAAACGGAAACCTTAACTCTGCACAAGAGTATAGAAAAGTAGAAACATGGGCATGATGGCACACACCTGTAATCCCAGCACTTGGAAACAAAACAGTTATCACTGTAAATTCTGGTTCTGTGTACATTAACTGGCCACTTCCTGAGCCTTTAATGCCTCTGTCAGCCCTGTTTCTGCCCTTGCATTAAGAAGCAAGTTTTATGGTACATGCCTGTGATCTGAGGAAAACTGAGGCAGAAGGAATGAAAGTTCAAACCCAGGCTTAGGGCAACCTTGTCTCAAAAAGTAAAGGGAGGTTGGGATTGTATCTCAGTACAAAGGCCTGCACTCAATCTCTAGTACCCCCAAAAAAAGAAGAAAAAAGCAAGTTGTAAGTGCTTTGAACTCCTTTGGGCAAAGCTAAAATTGAGAGCAATACATGTGGGGCACAGGGGGAGGAGGACGGTTAATTTTAGCCTGGGGTTCTCCAGCTGGCACACTTTCCATCTTGAATCACTTCCTCACCCCCAGCTTTGCCTGGGCGATCCCTCCTCCGGGGGCTTCCCTGGTTTGGTCTGCACCACAACGGCAAGCATTCCGGGAGCTACTTAGGAAGCCTGGCTGAGTCATTTGACGCACTGCCCAGGAGGCAGAGAAAGCGTGGTGCTGAGACATGCTGCTGCCGTGGTGCCCATGAAGTGTGGCTTCCAAAACTGTTCAGTTTTGAGCATTTCTGGCTGCCACTGTTTGGCTCCTGGTCAGGGATTGTGTTCTCTTACTTGCGGCTTTTTTTTTTTTTTTCCGTAGATACCGGGGGTCAACCTCAGGACCTCGCACGCCAGCAGGCGCCCATGCCGCTGAGCGATATCACCGGCCCTTTTTTCGTGAGTTCCAGGAGTCGAATTCGGGCCTTTGCGCTTCCCAGGCAGGTGCTTATGCCGCTGAGCCATCTCACCAACCCATTACTTGCGGCTTTCTGAGGACCTCCCATGGCCCCATGGTTTGTTTCAACTCCGGAAGAAAGAAAAATGAGGTTCTGTCAAAATGTAGAATAGCCAGGCTTGGTGGCACACGCCTATAATCCCAGCACTTGGGAGAGGCTGAGATAGGAGGATCGCTGTTGAGTTTGAGGCCAGCCTGGTCTACATAAGGGAGTTCAAGACCAGCCTGCACTACCTAGCAAGACCCTGTCTCAAGAAAACCAAAAAAAAAAAAGAAAAAAAATTTTTTTTTTAAGTTAAAGTACTGGGCCGGTGAGATAGCTCAGTGGCATAAGCGCCTGCCTGGCAAGCGCGAGGTCCTGAGTTCGACTCCCAGTATCCACATACGAAAAAAGGGCCAGTGATATCGCTCAGCAGCACAGGCGCCTCCTAGAGCGCAAGGTCCTGAGTTCGACCCCCAGTACCCCCCCCAAAAAAAATTCCAATAAAAGTTTTAAAATGCCAAAAAAAAAAAAAAAAAAAGGTTCTTTTCTCCAGGGCCTCGTAACTTACCATCATCATGACAGTGTGGCTTATTCTGCGATAATTCCTCTAGGACGGTGGTGGCCCGGGAACCTATGACTATGACACCCATGCCACAGGGGGGGTTTGTATCATTGAAAGCTCTAAAAGATTCACCATCACTGCTCTAGGACAACCCAGAAGTCTAGGGCTCTCTCCTTTCTCCCCTGCCTTTCTAACTGTCTGATTTGGGCCGGTGAGATGGCTCAGCGGCTTAAGCGCCTGCCCGGCAAGCACGAGGGCCCGAGTTCGACTCCCAGAACCCACATACGAGAAAGGGGCCGGTGATATCGCTCAGCGGCACGGGCGCCTGCTGGCACGCGAGGTCCTGAGGTCGACCCCCCGGTACCCACCAAAAAAAAAAAAAAAAACCTAACTGTCTGATTTTCCATGGGATCAGGGACACTTAGGGAGAGGGAACAGGTGAGGATTTCCAGTGTCTTGGTGTATATTAATTTATTTAAATTTAGAAAAATAGCGGCTAATCAAGCAGTAATTAATTCCCTCTTCATTAGGGGCCGTGATGTGTGCCTTCTGCATATGGATGAGCCGCAGGGTCATGCTGTCCCTCTGAAGAGACATCGCTGAAGGTGAGCACTCGGCGAGCTCTCCAGCACTTGAGCTGCTCCCCATTCTGTGCCAGTGCTGCTCCCTCCTCCCACAGCCGCCCCACAAGAGGGACTAACTAGATCGCTGTGGGGAAATAGGGAAGGTTAAGAGCCTTCCTCTCCCACCCTCTCACCCCCAACACAGCCCATCGACACCTGTTTTCCCTCTCCCTCTCCAGCAGCTGCCTGCTGGGATTTCTCCAGGCCCCACAAAATTGATGCAGCCCTCCTCAGAAGGCTGGTTTGCCTGGCACCTCTGCTTTTAATTGGCTCATCACCCCTTGACCCTGCTTGTTTCTTCCCTCTGTAGCAGTCTGTCCTCTGAGGGAGTGATGCCCCAAACATACACACTGGTCCAGTCATGAAAAATATACTTTCTCCCCACATACACCATGATGCATGCACAGCTGCAGCACACAGTGAGACCCCGATACCTAAAGCACACACTTACCAACACAGACCCAGTCCTCATTTTAGGGTCAAAGATAAACACACATAGGTAGGTACAGTCTCGGGCCACCCACACTGCCCTCCTGCATAACACACACTTTCCTATCCTCCCTGGGGCTACCCTGTTTCCAGGGAGCAGGTGGGGCACCGGTAAGGGAGGAATGGGACCTGGGTGATTACCATGGCAACAGAGTCTAGCAACAGCTGAGAAGCTGATGTGTGGGCTTTCCTAGAGCTGTTCTAAGAGCCAAACCTAGAATGAGGCCTCAGAGGTGACTGATCCCAGCTGGGCAGCCTGCCTTCCCTCCCCAGACACCCGATTCCACCCCCACACCCCAGAAGAGCCTCTGCCTCAGAGGGGGCAGAGTGGGATACGCTAATGAGCTAATAACCACAGGGCTTCTAATGCCACATGGCTGGAGGGGCAGCTGGGGGGGGCAGGTTAGGAAGCAAAGCTGAAAATAAACCAAGCAGGGCAGGCTCCTTCCTCTGGCTCACTCTCGTCTGTTTTCCTTTGCTCCATTTTTCTCTTACTCTTCACCCTCTTCTGGCTGGCTCCATTGCCTGTCTTCCTATGTAATTATCCTGTTTCATCCATCTCCTTTCTCTTGGTCTCTCTTGACCTTCACTTGAGAGGACCAAGCCAGCCTACTTCTGATTCCAATGTCCATCTTACATGGCTGCTTACCAGGGCTGCTCCCTTTGATTCCTCTTTCCTTTTCCCCTCTTCCCTCTTTCATTGTCCCCTGTTAAAACCCAGACTGGTCCCCAGCTCCAGGGCAGGGCAGAAAGGGTCTGCAGGAGATCCCACCCCACCTTTCTCCTGTTCCTGCCTGCCCACCCCTTCTCTTCTCCTCTCAACAGGGCTCATAAGGCAGAACTGGGGACTCAAATATCTTGCAAAGGCTTTATTTGAAAATTTTGAAACTTACATCCCACAAGAATTCAAGATTATCACCACAAGAAGAAAGAGATAATACAAAAATATATATCACAGCATAGGAGCCAGGGAAGAGGAGAAGAAGGAAAGTAGAGACACTGGTGAGAAGTAGGGTGGGAGGCAGAGGGGAGGAAGGAGAGGTGGGCAGGGAGCCCAGGAAGGAGGGCTGGTGGTGGAGGCGGAGCTCCTGATGGCCTTGAACCAGCTGCTCCAGTCCCTGCTGCCTGGTGGAGGGAGGGAGGCCCAAGGGAGGCTGGGGACTGGAGGACCCGCTCAGGGGCTCTCACGTCCAGACAGTGACACAGACACAGACACCCAGGACAGACAAGACAAGAGGGACTTGGAGGGAGCAAAGGATGAACGGGAGTCCCTTTCTCAAGTAGTGCAGCAGGCGACTCCCAAGACCCACCTCATGGCCCTCACTACCCCCATCCCCATGGGGGAGCCCCAGGGTGACACTCGCGCGCTTGGAGTGGGATGGGATGTGGGGACAGTGAAGTCATGACATGGGACAGGACAGGGCATGACAGATGAGGGCACACACAGCCCCCAGCTTCCCTCCCAGCCACCTCAAGGGCGCATGCAGGGGCCACAGAAACTAGACCGGTGATTGTCCACAAGGCAGAGCAAGTGCGCCACACCACAACTTCCTGCCAGAAATGCACGTGAGCCATAAGGGGCACGTGGACCGGGGACCCTGCCACCGAGTGACTGGGCTGAGCACAGAGTGTGTGCAGGACAGAGAGAGAATGGGAAATGAGAGAGTGTGAGCCATCAGTGAGCGGGAGGTGTGCAAGGGAAGAGGTGCAGAGAGTGGCTGCCAAGAGCATGAGCATGTGCAATGGCCTTGAGGGTAGAGGTGAATGTGCAAGGCTTTCACGTGAGTGTGCAAGGGGGTGGGGGACCCACAGTCACAAGTACGTGAAGCCCCCCACTACAGTAGGGTGAGCGGGGGGCTTGCCCATGTGGCCAGTGAGTGTTCCGGGGGGTGTGCAAGGGCAGCAGCCAGAGCCCCAAGGCCCCAGCTCCCCATGGCTGCCCCACCCTCAGTGGGATGGCGCCTATGCTGGCCCCTTGGCCTCCTGCTTGGCAGCACCCCAACATGGGGGGCATCACAGATTCACCAGGGGAATCCTGAGAGGAAGAGGGAAAGGGCACAGTCAGGACCCAAGGGGCAGGCCACATGGAAGGGGAAGTCCGCAGCAGAGAAGGGACTGTAGGCTTAGAGGGCAGCGTTGGAATTAAAGGGCAGCACGAGGATAGGACAGAGCCTGAGACACTGGGAGAAGGGCTGCTGCAGAGGAGCTGGCCTGGCTGTCTCGAAGGGCCTGGGTCCAGGCAAGGAGGGGAGCCAAGGGCTGTGGGGGGCCATGCCACCCACCCAGGGAGTGCCCCACCCCAGCTCTGGAGACCTGGGAGCCTCCCCCCCATCACCCTCCCATCCCATTGCCCCTGCCCTCACCGGTTCAACTGGAAGGCTGGAGCCCCCTTGGACTGGGGCATCCCAGGCCGGGCTCCCCCTCGGGGCTCCTCATGATCAGGGGTGGGGGTAGGTGAGTCCCCGAAGGCCCCTAGCACAGTCACTCCAGCAGGGGACAGGTCGGTCAGTGGCTGCTGGCTCTCCTCCTGCCTCAGGGCCCCTTGCTGCCCCGAGGGCCTGCGCCGTTTCTGGCTGCGGTCCCAGCTAGCACGTGGAATGAAACACAACCTCTTGCACACCCATGTGGCCCCATCCTGGGCCCACAGCATTGGTCACCCAGTCTTCCCAGGCACCACCAATAACCTACCAAAGAGACCCTGGCCTCTGGCAATTCCCTGTTCTATGTCTGCTGGGACATAAACCAGCAGACCCCATAAAACCACCTCCCCATCCCTTACAGGGATTGGGAGTCTAAACCATGCTTCCAGCCTGATCGGGACCCCCAGAATTAGTGCCCACCTCACCAACACACAGTCCCCTAAAATTGCTTCCTCCCCAACACATGCCCAGAAGGGCCACTGCTCTCCTCTGCAGGCCCCTGGTAGATTTCGTTCTATTTCAGAGTCAGCTAATGACCTGGACACCTGGGTCTAATGATCCTGTCCACAAAGTGTGAAGGACTGAGTGTCCCAAAATTAAACGTGCAAAGAACGCTCCAGATTTTCTTTTTTGCCTGATCGCCTAAGAGGCTCTGCAGCCTGGGTTATTTTCTCTGTCTCAGAGAGATGCCTAGCAAAGCCCCCAGCATACAAAAAATAATTCTGTCTCCCATTATCCTTGGATCTCCCTGGGAGAAGGAATCCGAGCTGTTTTCTCACTGTCTTCCCCCACTCAAATCACTCTTTTCCAAAGGTCCTGCCTTCATCCACTATTTCCTACCCGAACACTAGCAAAATTGCCCTTGGTCCCTCCCTGCTTCAGTTTGCAAACACTCAGGCCCCACGCAGCACCCTCCTCCCCACAGCTTACCAGAACTTGAAGATGATGCCGGTGGCCACAAGAACAATGATGACAGAGATAGTGATTGTGACATAGAGCTGAGGGTCCACACCTGATTGGAGTGGGGGAAAAGTTGCAGGAAGGTGGGGTAGGGTTAGGCCAAGGAGTACTGGCCCATGCATCCACACTGCCCAACGCTTTCTGCTTCTCCAGGGCCTCCATCCTTACCAACAGCTTTTCCCCTGAATGTTCAGCTCTTTTCTTCCACTCCCCTAAAAGGTTGTTGTTTTTGTGGTGCTGGGGATTGAACCCAGGGCCTTAACACTAAGCTGCATCCCCAGCCCTTTTCTAAAAATTTGAGACAGGATCTCAATAAATCTCTTAAATTGCCCAGGCAGGGCTTGCACTTGGGATCTTCCTGCCTTAGCCTCCCAGGCACGCATCACCATGTTCAGCTTCTCCCATATACAAGTGATGAGGACGAGGCTCAGATCAGAGATCAGAAAGAACCTAGCTTTGTGTGTAGAAGTTGGGGGGTGCGGTTGGGGCTGTCCCAGTCTCTGCCCTGGGCCCAGCCCCACCCACAGGCACTCCCAGACCCAAGAGGTCACCCTGGCAGTCCCTTCCTCATGGTGCTCCTCTGCCTGGAATACTCTCGCTCTGTTTTCTTTTTCTTTTTTTCTCTTTTTTTTTTTTTTGTGGGTACCGGGGGTCGAACTCAGGACCTTGCGCACCAGCAGGCGCCCGTGCTGCTGAGCAATATCACCAGCCCTTTTTTTGTATGTGGGTACCGGGAGTTAAACTCAGGACCTCGAGCTTGCCAGGCAGGCGCTTATGCCGCTGAGCTATCTCACCCGCCCCTCTCTGTATTCAAGATCTAGCTCAAATGTCAGTTCCTGAGCTGTCCTGATCCCCAGACAAAAGTCGTCTCTCACTTCTCTCTTCCCCTAAAAACAGGCCGTGCATGCCTCTATTAGAGCTCTACTGTGTTGACTCACCCCTGCCTGTGTACACAGCTGTCTCCTCCGGTGGACCTGAACTCCTCCAGGGCTCAGTCCGCATCTTTATCTCTGCATCCTGGCCGGCACACAGCCTGGCACTTTGCTGAGGAAGCTCCCAGCCAGGGCCCCTACTTCTGCCCCTCAGAGTCTTCCCCCAGCCTCAGCCTCACCTTCTCCACGGCCTCCGAACAGGAATGGCCTCAGGGTGGCAGGCGTCTCTCCCAGGATGAGCCCATTTCCATCATCCCGCATGGAGTCTGAGTTGGGGTGTGGGGTAGCAAGCCCATGGGGGGCTGCAAAACCATAGTCCAGGGGCAGAAATCCAGGATTGACAGAGTTGGGGTCCCCTCCATCCTCTCGAGACACAGTGGGACCCCACACAATAGCCCAGGGGTACTGGGATGAGGGTGGCCCCTCCTCAAAGCCCGATGGGGTAGCAGGGGGCGCAGTGCCAGGCAGGATTTGCCTCCGAGATCTTGGGACGCGAGGGGATCGGCTCGGTGGAGGTGCCCGCTCCCACACACACACATGGCGTGGGGCCAAGGGGCCGCCCCGGGCACAAGGGGGGCGGGCCGGGGCCGGAGGGGTCCGAGGGGAGGAGGAGCCCTGAGCAGGCGGTGGGAGGGGCAGCAGCAGCAGCAGCAGCAGCGGCGGCCAGAGAGGGAGGAGGTGGGACAGCAGTAGAGCAGGCCTGCAAGGAGGGCGAGAAAGTGGGTGAGACCCAGTCCAGCGCCAGCCTCTGCAGGGCGGGTAGGGGCCCTGAGAAAGACCCCGGTACCACTTCCCGACCTCCTAGGCTTGCACCCTCAGGATGGAGTGCCTAGGTGGGCAAGGAACAAGCCCCCGGGAAAGTGGTCTCCAAGCTCCCCCTGCTGGGCCAGACTTACCACATCCTGGACTCCAGATCTGAGGTCTTCCTTAGCTGTGACCCAGATTTTCAGACTTTACTGCAGAAGAAAGGGGTCGTCACACACCAACTCTGCCTGCTGTACCTCCCGGTTCCTTCCCCCCGCATCTCTACAGCCACTTCCCCTCCCCATGGCTGCACGGCACTGCCAGCCATGTTGCTGTCACCCAGGATCCACTGCTTCGGAACATCTTTTAGGGAGAAAGCGCCCAGCGTGGTTCCCTGAGCACCCCCAGCCCGTCTACAACTTCCTAGGTCCCTGTTACCTCCCTACCCCAGCGTCTACTCTTGCTTCTCTGGCTTCCTTCCTTCTCACTTCCTCTGCCCACAGCTCCAGGCTTTTCTTGGATCTTAATTTAGAGCCAAGAACCTTGTGATTCCTTGAGCACCTACCGCTAGGGAGGGAGCCCGAGGGTGGGGGAGGGAAGTCGTTCTGATCAGTCTGCGCAGGGGGCCTCTGGGCCTCCTACCCGCCTGCGGTCCCAGGCATTACTCTTAGGAGGGCCCCAGGAGCCCGCAGCTTCAGCAGAAAGGGAGGAAGGGATGCAGGGATGGGAGGAGAGAGAGAGGTGGGCGGGAGAAAAACCACAGATGTAATTTTTGCTCTTAATGTTTAATCATCCAAATGCATAGGTGCCCTCCGACAGGAGGCATTGGGAAGAAGCCGCCCCCTCAAATGTCCCTCTCCTGGGAGAATGTGGCTGGCTGGTTTGGAAAGTGGAGGGGTGTGTGCTGAGAGCTGAGGGTGGTGAATCCAGGGGGCAGGCTCCTCAGAGGGAACGAGGAGCCCACACACTGCCCAAATCTGAACCCCAGCACTCCCAGAGAACAGCATAAATCTGAGGAAGGGAATGATCAGGAGTGAGGAGAAAGCCAGGTGTGGCGGCACACGCCTGTAATCCCAGCAGCAGCACTCTAGGAGGCTGAGGCAGGACGATTGCCACGAATTTGAGGCCAGCCTGGACTACATAGTGAATTCACCCTGAGCTACACAGCAAGACCCCGTCCCAAAAAAAACAGAGTGAGGAGAGAAAAGAAAGGCAAGGGGCAGCCAGCGCAGAGTGCAGGGTGAGGGGCAGCAGGCAGCCCTGGGAGAGAACGGGACAGAGGATGCTGAAGGTGGAAAGGTAAGGGCAGCAGGCGAGGGGAAGAAGGAGCCAAGAGGCAGGGCAGTCGGAAGTGCTGAGAATGGAAGGGAAAGGGGGAGAAAGGACAGCAGAGACAGAAAAGAGGAAGCGAGAGGACAGAGCATAATGCTTAAAACAAAACGCGAGGAGGACAGGACTAAGGGTCGGAAAGATGGAGGAGTTGGGAATTGTGTCTTCAGACTAAGGGGATCTGAAGGCAGCTCGGAGGGCGCGGAGAAAGGAGATGGGGATTGGAACTGATGGGCACGGCAAGGGGAGAGGCTGGAGGCAGGAGGGAGGGATGGAAGCGGAAACCAGTGGAGCGGGGAAGGGCTCCCGAGGACCTCGGTGGCCAGCCGATGCCAGGACCCACCTGCCCCTCGCCTGGCGCATCCCCACCCATCGCCCGCAGCCCTCTAGTCACCCCCTCCAGGAAGCCCGCAGTCCCCAGGCTGGCGCGCCGCCCCCACCCGCCCGCTCCTCACCGACCTGTTGTGCGCAGGAGTCGGCTGGGGGTGGGGTGGGGAGCTGGACCCCGGGCCCATCCCAATCTCGGGCGCGGCCCCCCATCCCGCCCATCCCAGACTGGGCTGCAGAGCAGCGGGAGTGGGGACGACGAGAAGGTGGGAGGCCAGGGGCTCGGAGGGAGGACGAGGGGACCCGCGGCCGGGCTGAGCCGGAGGCGCCGGGATGCAGGCGGCGGCGAGGACGCGCCTGCCGCATGGGGAGGGCGGCCTGGGTCGGCGCGGCGGGGAGGCGCCTCAGGCGGAGCCGGCCTGGGCAGGGGCGCAGGGCGCGCACGAGGAGGCAGGGCCAGGGCGCGGGGCCCCACTCACCTGCGTGCCCGGCGCGGCGGCGCGAGGACTGCGGGCGCGCGGGGTGGCGCGGGGTTCGGGGGTCGCAAAGGCGGGCGGGGCGCGGGGCATGGTCGGGAGGTTCGGCTGGCAGCAAGCGCACGAGCCGGAGGGGGCGGGCGCCCGGGGCGCGGGGCGCGGGGCGCGGGGCGGCGGCGGCGGGAGATGCTCGGCTCGGCTCGGCTCGGTTCGGCTCGGCTCAGCGACTGGGACTCCTGGGTCTCCGCCTCTCCCACTCGCGTCTGCAGGCCACGCACGGTGAACTGCTGCCGCCGTGCAGCAGGAGTCTAGCCCAGCCTTGGCCCAAGTGCAGTGCTGGAAAGGGCAGCGAGGGCAAGGGGGCGACCTCCAGTCTCTCGGGTTCCCACCTTCTTCACCCCAACTCGGTGTACGCCTGTGGTACCCCCATGCAGTTCTGATATTCTGAATCACCCAGTACTTTTGGTTTTTTGAGACAGGGTCTCGCTATGTAGTTTAGGCAGGTCTTGAACTCAGCGATCATCCTGCCTCAGCCTCCCGAGGGCTGGGATTACAGGCGTGCACCACCGCACCCGGCCCGGACTTGGGTCAACTAATACTCCTTGATTCTCCAACTCTGTTTTGCCCTCTTGGATGAGAGGTGGAGGGATAGGTGGGGAGAAGACCCTGCATCATCATTGGAATACCCCAACAGCTCGATCCCCTATTTTACTCTGGTCCTGCTATAATATATTCTCTCTGAAGCAACCCAGATGATCTCTAAATAAGTAGATCAGCCCCCAGAGATGGCAGCTGCAGGCGTCTTTCCCAGTACTCACAATATTCCAACTTCTTACTGTACTTACAGGGCCATATAAGATGTAGTCCCTAGGTACATCCCTGGTTTCCTTCCCCAAAGGTTTCTATACTTGAGGTACAGTAGACCTGATCTACATTTTGAGAATAGCAGAACCTGCCTCAGGGCCTTTGTACTTGCTGTTGCCTTTTTCTGTAATGATTTTCCCTGGCTTTCATTCTTCACTCCAGTCTTCCTTGTCTTCTGGGAAGCCTTTCTCAATCTCTCTCAAAAGTAGAATCCCCTGCTCCTACTCTCGCCCTATCCTCTCTCACATTACCCTGCTCTTCACCGTTGCACTTTAGGACACCACACTCCTAGTTTCTTTCCAGCCTAGCCAGCTGTCTTCCCTAGTCTTACTCAGCTCTGACCTCTAAATGTTGGTGTCTCCTAGGGCTTAGTCCTTGGCCTTCTCTTCCTACGTTCTCTGTCCAGTGATCTCATTCGGTCCCAGGGCTTAAATACTCTGTAAATGTCAGTGAGTCCTAAATTTATATCCAGAGCGCCAGACTCATTTATCCAGCAGCCTGCTTGACATCTCCACTTGGATATCTAATGGCCATGCAAAGCCAACGTGACTAAAATGGATGTCTTGAACCCTGCCACCCCCAACCCATTGCTCTCCCAGCATCCCCTTGCTGGGACATGACAGCTCCTCCTTGTTCAGGCTAAAAATGGAGAATGGTTTCCTTTCACTGGCTCCCTTCCTGTGTTGAATTAACCAGCATCTCCTGTGGGGTCTGTATCGAACATCTGTCCCAACTCCATCCCCTTCCCTTCATCTCTTGCTACAGTCCGAATCCAAGCCCTCATCTGTCATCCGGAGTATCACAGTAGCTTCCTAGTTGGTCCCTCACTTTTGTCTTTGACCTTACAAACTAGTCTTCACAGTATCAGTAACATGTTAAAAATCTAACATGTTTAACATGTCTAACAAGGTTTTCTTTTTCCCTTTTTGCAGTGTGTGTGTGTGGGTATCAAACCTAGAGGTGCTCTACCACTGAGCTATACCTGCAGCCCTTTTTATTTTTTATTTTGAGACAAGGTCTTGCTGTGTTGTCCAGGCTGGCCTCAAACTTGTCCTGACGATTCTTCTACCTCAACTTCCCAAATAGCTGGCGTTACAGATGTGCACCCCTGAGGCTGGCTTCAAGTGTCTTTTTATCATACTAGGAATAAGTCTGAAGTCCTTGTAAGGAGAAGTGACAGCTCTGACCCGTCTGCCCCTCCTTCCCCAGCTGCCTGAGCTCCTGAGCTCTGAGAACAATCACAGCAGGTTCAACATCCTGCAGCCGCCACCTGAGCCCGGGAACAAAGCCTGCTCCGCCAGGATGAGGCACATGCGCCCCACCCCCACCCACTAGGTCAGCGCTATAGCCCATCCTCAGCCATTCTTGCTCCCCCAATCTCACGCTCCCCTTGCATCACCCCACCTAAGCCCATCCCACAAAGCCCCCTAATCCTACCCATAAATGACTCAGCTCAATACTGGACTCAACTCTCCTTTGGAGTCACTCCAGGAGGTCCTGCCCAAAACCCCCCAACTCAGGCTGACTGTGTTCTTTACTGGCTCATCACCATTTACCTAACAAGAAGCTCACCAATTTATACACTTCTTGGTACACAGCGCTCCTGCCCAATCGAACTTGTTGCTGTTGTAGAACATCAGAAACCCTTCTCTTAGCATTCCTGCAATTTGATTCCCTCTCCCTGGAATGCTTCGCCACCCTTCCCTCCCATCCTACCTACCTTCTGATCATTCAGATCTCTACTCAGAATCTAAAGTGCCCCTACCCTCTTTTTTTTTTTTTTTTTTTTTTTTTTTCTTTTTTTGAGACAGGGTCTCCCCAGGTAGTTCAGGCTGGGCTTGAACTCACTATGTAGCCCAGGCTGCCCTTGAACTTGCAGCGATCCTCCTGCCTCAGCTTCCCAAGTGCTGGGATTATAGGACAGGCATGCACCACTACGCCTGGCCCCCCACATTCTTTCATCACCAAGCTTTGTTGTCTTTTGGACTCATCACTTTCTGGAATGATCTGTCTGCTGTTTGTTGTCTGCCCCACATACAGAGGAGAGCAAAGCTGTCATTTGTCTTGCTCACCCTGGATTCTAATCCTACTGCAGTGCTTTGGCTCATGGGAGATGCTTGCTGTCCATTGCTTAGGGAACTCCCAGGACCCCTGGCTCCTCAGAACACTTCGTCCAGTTCACTGTCCTCCCCTGCCCTTCCTCTATCTGCCCACCCACCCTGACCTCTGCCCTGGGCCCACAGCTTACATCCCCACCCCTGCAGATGCTCCCCCTCCCTTCACCGCATTATTACTGTCATTAGCCTGGCACTCCTGCCCCCTCCCCGGAGGAAGCCTGCTGCTCCGACCAGCATCTGCAGCAGCTGCCCTCCTCCTTGCCAGTCCCAACAGACTTCATTAGAGGGCACACAGCAGTGAGCGAGTGAGCTGTCCTCCCAGTGTCTCCTAGTGACACAGGAGAGACCGTGCACCTTTCTGGTGGACAGGGCCACACGGCCACAGGTGGTGTCCATTCCGAGGACATGCCTGGTGTGGACCACATTTATCAAGCAAATATTTGCTTTCTGTGTACCTTTTACATCGAGGACTTCAGGTCATTATCAATCATTTCTAGTATTCCTGATTGATTCTTTCTTCTAATAAACATTTTTTTTTGAACACTTACTACATGCTGGGTACTGGGCCACAGTTGGGGATATGGTAGAGAGCAAGAACAAAGTCACAACTGGCTTTTTGGCCTTATCATGTAGTAAGGGACACAGTGAAATGGAGTGACAGGCTGGCCGACTGTGCTCGTGGCCCTGTTTCTGGCTCTGTGTCTGACTCTGTAGTATCTTTGTCACCCTCTCCGGGCCCAGGTAGTATTCCCAGTATTTGTCAGGGTGGATCTCTTTCTGTCTGTTTTCTGGCCTCAAATGTTCAATGTCCTTCTAAACTATCTTTTTTTAAACTGATGATATTGCTTGCTCCTTTACTGAGAAAGTAGAAGCAAGCAGAGGAAATACTTCGACTTCCACTACCTCTTCCCAGTGCCTCTGTTCCCCCTGTGGGGATCCCAGACCCTGTCACCCCCAGAGTCATCATGCCATCCACTGTCCCTCCCTCTCCTGCAGCAGCTCTGCTTGGTTACGGTCAGCAGCATGCACCCCACACAGTCTCCCGACTTACAGGGGATCTGCCTTAGCCGCGCATTCGCCTCCAGCGTGCCCTTCTCTGCTACTCACAGCAGCAAGGCTTTCTCAAAGACGGCCTCTGGTCAAGGTCTCCTCCACCTCTTCTCCCCCACCTTCTCTGTCTTACCACTCAAATCTGGACAATTGCATTTTTCAACCCACTGTTTAGAATCAGTAATGCATTCATACGTTAAAGTCAACGCTCTCAATCTATATAGAACGATGTGGAGTCAAAGTTTTCCTCCTCACCCCACCCACCATCCTTCTGGTTCCCATCCCTGACCCCAGCATGACTCAGTTCTATGTGTTGTTTCAGTTTCTTTAGCAGATAGCAGATAGCAGCACAAATTCTTCCTCTTCCTCCTCCTCTTCTCCATCTCTACCCTTTCTATCTCAGCCTCTCTCTCTCTCTCTCTCTCTCTCCCCGCCCCCTGCTGCGGATCAAATTCAGGGCCTTGCTACGCAAGTGCTGTATCTCTGAGCTATATCCCTAGCCCTGCACTATAATTTTTTCTGAGGGGGGATACTGGAGATTAAATCCAGGTTGCACTGAGCTACATCTTCAGCTCTGTTTTATTCTAAATCAGAGTGTCTTGCTAGGTCATCAAGCTACCCAGGCAGGGCTTAGACTGGCAACCTTCCTGCCTCAGCCTCTCCCATTGGTGGGATTACAGCCATGTGCCACCACACCCTGCTACCCTTGTGATCCTGCCATCGATGAATGGAGAGCATCCTCATCCTCCTACCCATCCTCATGGTATTCTGAGGTGTGGCTGCAGTCCCAGTCTCTTGAGCCTTCTCTTGATGGGCTTCTGCCCAAGCTCCCCTCCTGAAATCTTCTTCCCAAAATGACCTGTGACCTCCATGTTTCTCACTCCAGAGGTCAATTATCAGGGCGATTTTACTTGGTGAGCAGCATCCTTTCACACAGTTGATCATGTGCCCTTCTAGAACACTTTCTTTGCCTGGTGTGTAAGATGCTGTGAGGTCCTAGTGGTTGCAACGCGCCAGCTCCTCCTTATCTCCCTGGCCCCAGTGACTTACTCTCTGCACTCCCTGTGGTCAGTCCCCCTCTGGATTTCATTCCGTCTCTGGTTGCTAAATATTTTTTTTCTGGTTTTTGTTTTGTTTTCTCTTTTTTTTTTTTTTGAGACAGGGTCTTGCTATGTAATTCATACTGGCCCTGCACTCACTATGTATCCTAGACTGGCCTCAAACTCACAGCAATCCTGCCTCAGCCTCCCAAGTTCTGGGATTACAGGCGTGTGCCACCATGCCCGGCTTGGGTGCTAAATATTTTGTCTGATGACTCCAAATTTTATCTCCATCTTGGCCTCCTCAAGACCTTCTCCATCCAAGTACAAATCTCCCCACTCTAGCGTTTCCTCTCTGCAAGTAGCATCTCCATGCCTCTAGTTTATTCAGGACCAGAACCCTGGAGCTACCCTGTCATCCTTCTCAACTATCTATACCTGCTGAGTTTTGTTTTTGTTTTTGTTTTTGTTTTTGTATTATGAGACAGGGTCTCCTTATGTAGTTGAAACCAACCTTGAACTTGCTATGTGGTCCTGGGTGACCTACAACTCTGATCTTTCTGCCCCAGCCTTCCAAGTACTTGAATTACCGGCATCCACCACCATGCCTGCCTTTAGTATTTTCTTTTGTTCTACTTTTAAGTGTATAGATATATATAAATTTTATTGTGGTAAAATACACGTAACACAGAATTTACCATCTTAACCAAAAAAATATGTTTTTGGTTATACTGGGGATTGAACCCAGGATGTACTCTACCACTGAGCTTATACCCCAAGTCTCAGGTCATCGCCCACTACTGGGAATTGGACCCAGGACCTCTGCACTGAGCTGTGTTCCCTAGTCCATTTTAATACTTTGTTTAGTTGCTGACACAAGGTCTCACTAAGTTGTCCAGGCTGGCATCAAATTTAATCCTGCCTCAGCCTCCCAGAATGCTGGGATTATAGGCGTGCACCATCACACCCAGCCCCAGCCATTTCTATTTTTTGAGACAAGGTCTTGCTAAATTGCCCAAATTGACCTTCAATTTGGGGTCCTCTTAGCCTTCTGCCTCAACCTCTCTAGTGGCTGGGATTACAGGTGCGCACCACCCCCAGCCCATCTAAACCAATTTTAAGTATGCAGCTCAGAGATATTAAATACATTCATCGTGGGCCGGTGAGATGGCTCAGCGGCTTAAGCGCCTGCCTTGCAAGCGCGACGGCCCGAGTTCGACTCCCGGAACCCACATACGAAAAAGGGGCCGGTGATATCGCTCAGCGGCACGGGCGCCAGTTGGCGTGCGAGGTCCTGAGGTCGACCCCCCGGTACCCACAAAAAAAAAAAAAAAATACATTCATCGTGTTGTGCAGCCATCACCACCATCCATCTCCATAATTTTTTTTTTTTTTTTTATACAGGGTCTAGCTATGTAGTTGAACTACTATATAGTGCAGGCTGACCTTGAACTTGTGGTGATTCTCCTGCCTCAGCCTCCTAAGTGCTGGGATTACAGGTGTATGCCACCATGCCTGGTTTACCATAACTCTTTTCATCTTATAAAACTGAAACTCTGTACTCATTAAACAATAACTCCCCAGTTCTACTCCCTGCAATCTGGTGACCACCACTGTGCTATCTGGCTCTATGATTTTCGACCGCTCTAAGTACTCTATCTTATCGATCTATTGATTTACACATCTATCTATCTTACATATACATTGTATATAATTATAAATATATTGTGTGTAATACTTGAAATTAGGTATGTATAATAATTCAACACACTATATACTCACATATGTATGAGACAAAATAGGAAAATAAAATTAATACCTAGGAACCCAAGGACTTGGCATTTATCAAGGATTCACATCTATGTGATTCCCCCTCCTTCCATCCTCTCGGCTCCTCCCCATAATCACTATCCCCCAACTCTTTCCTTTTATTCTGTTATTTTTATAATACAGTTTGCTCACAGGTACAAATAAACTTGAACAGTATGTTTAGTCTTATTTTCAAACTCTATAAAAATGATGTTAAAAAAGAAAAAAAAAATGATATTAAGTGATACATCGTCTCCTGGCACATGTCCACTTGTGCTGTCACTCGGCATGAGGTCCAAGATTTATCCACAGCGTTGCACGAGGCTGGAGTTCATATACATTCACTGGGATCAAATGTGCCCTATGTGACTGTGTCACATGTGACCATATCGTACTGTGCCTATTCTTCTGTCGATGGATTTATGAACTCTTTTTTGTCATTATAAACTTTTTTATGACCATTAATGTATTTGTTTACTGTGCATTTACAACAATTTCTCTAGAGCAAATGCTTAGGAGTGGGACTGTTAGATTATGAGGTACAGTATAAGAATAATTTTGGAGACTGGAACTGGAATAGGGAAAAGAAAGAAGGGAAAGGGAAAAAAATTGTATATATATATATATAAGATGGTTAAGATAGATACACTACCATTTTTACTTAGTTCATTGAAGAGTAAGGTTTGTGCCAATAATGTTTGGACAATTGAATGCTAATGTCTGGTGTCCTGAATAACTAACTTAAAGATAGTAATACGTAATGTATTAACCATTGTTACCCTCCTATTATGTTGTTTTGAAAATTTGTTCTTCTTTTGATTTGTTTTGTTTTTTTTTTTCTTCTCTTTAAAAAAAAAAAAAAAAAAAAAAAGAATAATTTTGAATTGGGCACATGCCTGTAACCCCAGATACTCAAGGAGGCTGAGGCAGAAAGATTGCAATTTCAAGCACATCCTCGTGACTTAGCTAGCAAAACCCTGTTTCAAAATTTACAGATGAGATCAGGCGCACGACTATAATCCCAGCACTCAGCAGGTTGAGGCAGGAACATTGCCTCAAGTTCAATGCCAGCCTGGGCTATAGTGAGACCCTGTCTCAAAAAGGAAAGAAATATGGAAAGAAAGAAGAAAGAGAGAGAAAGAAAGAAAGAAAAGAAAAGAAAAGGTAAAAAAAAAAAAAAAAGGGCTGGGGATGTCGCTCAGTGCGAAGGCCCTGCGTTCAATCCCAATCGTCATCATCATCATCATCCATGAGATAGGTGAAGTGGCACAGGCCTGTAATTATAGCTACTTAGGAGGCTGAAGCAGGAAGATCACAAATTTGAGGCCAGCCTGGGCAATTTAGCAAGACCCTGTCTCAAAGAAAAAGTGCTATAGGTGTAGCTCAGTGTGAGACCCTATGCCCACCATGTGCAAGGTCCTGGGCTCAATTCCCAGTACTTGAAGAAAAGAATAATCTTTTAGAAGGAAAGCCAAATTGTGAGCCCTAATTTTTCTACATTTTAACATTTATAAGTTTAGAATTCTTAATTTTGCAAATCCAGTAGGTATACAGTAGTATCTCATTATAGTTTTACTAGTCATTTTTAAAATTACTAATGCAATTGAGCCTCTTTTTACATGCTCTTGTTGTTTTTGTTTTTTGAGAAAGGGTCTCGATATGTAGCCCAGGCTGGCCATGAACTCACAGTGACCCTCCTGCCTCAGCCTTCTGAGTGCTGGGATTACAGGCATGTACCACCACACCCAGCTTTACATGGCTTTTAGCTTTTAAATTTTCCTCTTCTGGGAAATGCCTGCTCATTTGGGTTATTTGTATTTTTCTTCTTGATTTGTAGTTCTTATATATTCTGGATACTGATCTTTTGGCAGTTCTGTATGTTGCAAGTGTCTGTACTTTCTTCCCTCTCCTCCTCTCCCTTCCCCTCCCCTCCCTTCCCCTTCCCTCCCCTCCTCTCTTCTTTTCTCTTCTCTTTTTTTTGAGACAGGATCTCACTAAATCGCTAAATTGCCCAGGCCAGGCTGAGCTCAAACTTGGGTGACTCCTGCCTCAGCCTCCCAAGTGCAGGGATTACAAGAGTCTGCCACCCTGCCCAGTGATATCTTTCTTTTTCTTTTCCTTTTTTTAAAATTTGAAACAGTCTCTTTAAGTCACTAAATTGTCCAGGCTAGCCTTGAACTTGCTATTATTCTGCATCTGCCTTCCAGATTTCTGGGAGTACAAGAGTGCACCATCAAGGCAGGCTCACCATGCTATCTTTTTGGTATTGAACTTCCTGTCATGGGTTGGGGATGTCACTCCATTTATTTAGGTCTTCTTAAATGTCTTTGAGTGAAATACAATTTTCAACATGCAGATAATGCATGTGTTTTATGTATTCCTAGATACTATTTTGATTTTTTTGTTATAGTTAATGGTATTTTTTTAAATTGCATTTTCAAAGTGCCATTTGCTGATATATAGAAATGCTATTGATTTGCAATATTGACTTTAGAGCCTGCAACTTTGATAAGCTCTGTCTTCTGTCTAGTAATTTTCTGCAGAGTTTTTAAATTTTTATAAAAGTAATCATGTCATCTGCAATAGATAGTCATTTGCTTTTTCTTTCCAATGGTGTGCCTTTAATTTCCTTTTCTTGTGCTGGTCAGGACCTTTAGTACAGTGCTGAATAGAAGCAGTGATAAGCTGTCTTGTCTGTTTTGTTCCTCCCTTGAAAGGGAACACTTCCAGTATTTTTCTAGTAAGAAAGGTCCTTGCATTTGAAGCCCTGGGTTCAATCCCCAGTACCACATAAACAAACAAATAAATTCTTAGAATGGTGTTTACGTAGTCTTTTGTTAAAGTAATTTTTACAAGTTAAAGAAGACTCTTCTGCTCCTTGTCATACATGTGTGTTGAATTTAATGCTTTATACGGCTCATTTTATCATAAAATATAACACACATAAAGACAAATACAACAAAACATAAAGTATGGCTGGGTGTGGTGGCAGACACCTGTTATCTC
Source organism: Erethizon dorsatum (assembly GCA_028451465.1). Lineage (NCBI taxonomy): Eukaryota > Metazoa > Chordata > Mammalia > Rodentia > Erethizontidae > Erethizon > Erethizon dorsatum. Next base: position 30,918,874 of record CM051831.1, read on the forward strand.
AGCACTCAGGAGCCTGAGGCAGGAGGATACCTGTGAGTTCAATAGTGAGTTCAATGCCATTGTGAACTACATAGCAAGACCCTGACTAAAAAGACAAACAAACATAAAGCATAATTAATACCTATAGAGGGAATAATTATAAATGGAATAACCACTATCCAGGCTATATAATCCTAAGTAAAGAGCCTTGTCAGTACTCCTGCGGACCTGTGTGTCCCTGCCCAGTCACTCACCGCCCCCTCCTCATCAGAGGACAGCAGTACTATGATTTTAATGTCAATCGCTTCCTTGTTTTTAAGTTTCCCAGATGGGTATACATTCTTTGATATAGCTTATTTTATATGGTTTTGAAGATGTACCTGCAATAATAATAGTCACATCTGCTATCTACACAGGAATGGAGATGTTCCCACTTTCTTGGATGATGCTAAGGCCTTTTCCACCATGGCTTACACACTTGTACACTCACTAGCCCGGTGTGAGTGTCTTTGCTCCACATCCTTGTCAACACGGGGCATTTTCAGACTTCAATTTTAGCAATTATGGCATATACAGTGATATGCATCATGGGTTAATTTACATTCTCCTGATTGCTAATGAGGTTGAGCAAGTTTTCTCATGTTTGTTGATCTTGTGAGGAGTGTGAGTTCGAATCCAGTTCATGTTCATCATTTTTATTAAGGCTTTCAGTTTTGTTTTTCTTAGTGACTTGTAGGAGTTCTTTATGCATCCTAGACACATCTTTCTGTTATATATCTTACACACGCTTTTTTTTTTTTTTGAGATGGAGTTTCGCTATGCTTCTTTACATCTGTGGATTGTCTTTAATGAACAGATGTCAAATTTGTCAGTCTTTTCCCTTACAGTTAGTATATTTGAGTCTTTTTACTTTAAAAAAAATTTTTTTTATTTTTTTTATTTTTTTTATTTTGGGGGGTACCAGGCATTGAACTCAGGACTTTGTGCTTGCCAGGCAGGCGCTGTGCCACTGAGCTATGTCCCCAGCCCTATTTATTTATTTTTGCAGTGCTGGGGATTGAACCTAGGGCTTTCCCACTGAGTTACATCCCCAGCCCTTTTATTTTTTGTTTTTTTGTGTTTTTTTTTTTTTTTAATGTGAGTACTGGGAGTCGAACTCAGGACCTCGCACTTGCCAGCAGGTGCTTGTGCCGCTGAGCAATATCACCGACCCTTTTTTTTCCTTTATATGGGTACCGGGAGTTGAACTCAGGACCTTGCGCTTGCCAGGCAGGCGCTTATGCCACTGAGCTATCTCACTGGCCCGTTTTTTGTGTTTTGAGATAGGGTCTCACTATGTAGTTCAGGCTGGCCTTGAACTTACTATGTAGCCCAGGCTGACTTCGAACTCTTGGCAATCCTCCTGCCTCAGCCTTCCAAGTGCTGGAATTACAGGTGTACACTAGCATGCCTGGCTCCTTTTTTTATTTTGAGAGAAGATCTTGCCAAGTTGCTGAGTTGCCCAGAGTGGGCTCAAATTTGTACTCTTCTTGCCTCAACTTCCCAGAGATCTGGGTTCACAGGCATGTACCACTGCACCTGGCTATGTATTTGACTCCTATGAAATATTTCCCCAGCCTGAATTCCTGAATATATTCTTCTTTATTATCTTCTAGAGCCTTTTGATTAACCTTTTACATTTAGTGCAGTGGGAATAGATTTTTTTTTTTTTTTAATATGGCTTGACGTAGGGATTCAGTTTTATCTTTTTCTTATGGAAACATGTCATTTCTCTCCTGGTCAAAATGCAAGCTCTATCATAAATCAAGTATCTATATATGGGTGGATGTGTTCCTCAGCTCTGAATTAGGTCCCAGTGGTCAGCTTCTCTATCTCTGTGCCAATACTATACTGTCTTTTAGTTGTTTGTTTGTTTGTTTTGGGGGTGAACGCAAGGCCTCAGGGTGGGAAGCACATGCTTTACCACGGAGTTACCACACACCTCCAGCTCCATCTACTGTCGTAATCCTTATGGCTTTGTAATCGTGTCTCGGTATCTGGTACAGCAAGTCTTTCCACCTTGTTCCTCTTTGAGAGGATATTCTTGGCCTTTTGCATTTCCCTGTACATTTTGGAATCCATTTGTCAGTTTTCTACATTCACCAATAAACCTTGTAGAGGGCCAGGGATATAGCTCAAGTGCCATGGTGCCTGCCTGGCAAGCACATGGTCATTTGATTCCCAGTACCAAAAAAATAAAATAATAAATTTTCTATACATACTTTCATATTTTTGTAAATGGTAAAATGGTAAAACAGCTTTTGTTTCTTTTTGTATCTAATCCTTTTGACTTTTTTTTTTTTTGAGACAGGGTCTTGTTATGTAATTCAGGCTGGCCTTGATCTTACTATGTAGCCCAGGCTGCCCTCAAACTCCTGGTGATTCTCCTGTCTCAGCCTCCAGAGTGCTGGGATTACGGGCCTGGGCCACCACTCCTGGCCTCTTTCTTTCTGTGCTAGAGATCCGAACTCAAGGCCTTGCTCATAGTAGGTAAGTGCTTTAAGACTTTCAAAAATCACAAATGGATACTGACTTCATCACATGCTTTTTCAGTATGTATTGAGATGACAGCATAATTTATTATTTTAATCTCAACATGAAGAATAAAAAGAATGTATTTTCAAACATTAAGCTCCTCTTAAATTCCTGGGATAAATTCAAATTATTCTGATATGTTCTCTTTTTTGCATGCTTCTGGATTCAGTTTGCTAATATTCTATCAAAGATTTTTGCGTCTCTGTTCTTGAGATTGGCCTATAATTTTCCTTTCTAGTATTGCCCGTATTCCATTGTGTTATAAAGTAATTCTGGTCACATAGGTTGAGAAGTGTTCTGTCTTCTCCTATAGTCTGGAAAAGTTTATATGAAATTGAAATGGTCTCCACTTTGAAGGTTTGGTACAACTGGTCATTATGATGTCATTCTTGATTCTTTCACACCTCGCATCTAAAGCAATTGCAAATTCTGTTCATTCTTCTTTTCTTTTTTTTTTTTTTTTTTTCCTATTTATTTTTTTGAGACAGGGTCTTGCTGTGTAGTTCAGGCTGGCCTTGAACTCGCTTATGTAGCCCAGGCTGGCCTCGAATTCATGGCGATCCTCCTGCCTCAGCCTCCCGAGTGCTGGGATTACAGGTGTGCACCACCACGCCCTGCCCATTCTTCTTTTAAATTAAATTTAGAATCATGCACCAGGAGGATCTCAAGTTAAAGTCCAGCCTGGGCAACTTAGCAAGTTTAATGTCTCAACATTAAAAAAAAAAAAAAATCCAATTACTTCTCTTCATTTCCATGGCTCCTACCTTGGTTCAGATCACCATCTCTCTCCAACATCACTGTAGTGGGTGGTTGATCTTCTGTCCATGCAGCTATCATCATATTTTTTTTTTCAAGACATCATTTCAGGGCCAGGGATATAGTTCAGCGGCATAGCGCCTGCCTGGCAAGCTCAAGGTCATGACTTTGATTCCTGGTACCAAAAAAACAAAAGACATTATTTCACTTTGTACTTCAGGCTGGCATTAGACTCACTATGTAGCCCAGGGTGGCCTTGGATTTGCAGCAATCCTCCTGCCTCAGCCTTCTGAGTGCTGGAATTACAGACATGTGTGACCAGGCCCAGCCATCCTCTTAAACATGTAGGTCAAATCAGACTACTCTTCTGCCAAAGCGCTCCATCAGCTGCGATCTCACTCAAAGCAAGAGAAAAGTCCTTACTATGTTCTGATGTGGTCTGACCAGGCTTCTTACTCTCTGCTCACTCTGCTCCAGCCACACAGGCCTCTTGAAGTGTTTCCACCTGCGAGCTTTGCACACAATTGTACAGTTGGCTTTGCCTACAGCACTTTCCAAATAGAAACCGTGACTTGTTTCCTCATTTGGGTCAGATCTCTGCCCCAGGGCCACATCACCAGTGAGGGCCTCCCTTAGTACTGTGCATAAAATAGTAGCTGTCTCCTGCATTCCTGTTTCTGTTTTTGTTCGAGTTTACCCTCCTATTTACGTATTTGCTTACTTAGGGCCTGAACTACAAGTACTGAGAGGTCTGGGATTTTGTTTGTATTCCCAGTAGCTGAACAACGCCCAGCAGTGAGAGGGGCTCAATATAGTATCTCTTGAATCAATAATGAATATTTTACCACGTGTCTGACACTTAGTAACAAATGGATAAATGATTGCTGACCCTCTTCTTGGAGATCATTATTTTTCTTCCCACTTTTCTCTCTCTTTTTCCTACTTCTGTTCCTTTCTCACATCTCCTTGCTCTTCATAATCTTATTTCTTTAGTCTATCCCTTTTATTTCTCCACATTGTCTTTTTGTACTTTTGTTCTCTCACATTCTCCTCTCTTTCTTTCTCTCATAAAACCACAAAGCATCAGAGCCAGACTTGGGCTTACATCTAACCTCTCACCTGCCAGATGTGGAAGAGGAAATACCAGGTGGTAGAATTTGCTTTACAGTTACAGCTAGTTTAAGGCAAATCAGGACTAGGTCTCAGATTGTTTCTCTCCTCTTTTCCTCTTTCCCTTTTTTCTTTCTTCCATTTTTTAACACAGTGTTGGAATCTAATAACCATGCACTTGCGACTCCGGTGACATTTTTCAATAAATTATTTAACTTCTGGGATCCTCAGTGTCCACACAGTTTAACTGAGACATCAATAATTGCCTCAGAGGATTGTTGTAAAGATTGAACAAAAAGTATATTGCAAATAAAACACCCCATATATAATATAACAAATCAGTATTGTTCTTTTCTCATCCTTTCCTCTTATCATTTTCTCTTTCCCCATCTTTAAAAATGAAGAGTTTGGGCCGGTGATATTGCTCAGCGGCACAAGCGCTTGCTGGTCCTGAGGTCAACTCCCAGTACCCACATTAAAAAAAAAAAATGATGAGTTTAGCTAGGCGTGGTGGTGCATGCCTGTAATCCCAGCACTCAGGAGGCTGAGGCAGGAGGATTGATGTGCGTTTGAAGCCAGCCTGGACTACATAGTGAGTTCAAGGCCAGCCTGAGTTACATAGCAAGACCCTGTTTCAAAAAACAAACAATCTGGGCCAGTGAGATAGCTCAGCAGCATAAGCGCCTGCCTGGCAAGCGTGAGGTCCTAAGTTCAACTCCCGGTACCCACAAAACAAAGATAATTTTGGTGGCAAGATAAAAATGATGGGGCCGGTGAGATGGCTCAGCGGTTTAAGCGCCTGCCTTGCAAGCGCGAGGGCCCGAGTTCGACTCCCGGAACCCACATACAAAAAAGGGGGCCGGTGATATCGCTCAGCGGCACGGGCGCCTGCTGGCGCACGAGGTCCTGAGGTCGACCCCCCGGTACCCACAAAAAAAAAAAAAAAAAAAAAAAAAAAGATAAAAATGATAAGCTTGGACTCATTAATCTTTTGGTTCCTTCAAACTTTGCGTGGTTTATTATGATGTTGATTCTTCTCAATTTGGTTCCATCTCTTCCATTCACTTCTCCATTTCTTTTTTCTGCTTTTCATTGTTTCTGCTTATTTTCTATCACAAGCCAAGGGTCTTGGGCCATAAACTCTACTTAAAAAGTACCTAAAGCCCTTCAGCCCTAGCAGTGTACTTTTATGTTTTTCTCTTCATCTTTTCTCTTTTTCCACTTTCTCAACTTCACATCAGTTACAAGTTACTTAATTTCCCTGGGGTTTGATTTGTTCTAGAAAATGGAGATAATCACTAGATTGTTGGGAACATCAAATGAATTAAGGAAAGCTCTTAGCTTAGTGCTTACCAGAGGCTTCTAAGATTTGACCTGCAAATGAAGACTGACAGGAAATATAAAACACTATAGATTTGTTTTGTTTTGTTTTGTTTTGTTTTGTGGTGCGGTGGATGGAACCCAGGCCAAACACTGTCACTGAGCTATACTCCCCAGCTCTGTTTTAAGAATCACTGGACTGGCGCAGGGCATGGTGGCACACACCTGTAATCCCAGCTGAAGCAGGAGTATCGCTTGGAGTCCGAGGCCAGCCTGGGCTACAAAGTGAGTTCAAGGCCAGCCTGCATAGTGAACTGCATAGTGAGACCCTATCTCAAAAAGAAAAAAAAAAAAGGAAAAAAGAAAAAAAAGGGGGGGGTGGTGGCCGGGGATATGGCTCAGCGGCGGGGTGCCTGCCTGGCAAGTGCGGGGTCCTGTGTTTGATTCCCGGTTCCAAAAAAAAAGAAAAAAAAAAAAATTCACCGGACTGGGGTATAGCACGCACGAGGCTCTGAGTTCTATCACCAGCACCCCGAAACAGACAAAATAACAATAAAATGTCATGGTGAAGTGGAAAGATGATTTTGACTTTGAAAAGACCTAGGTTCCAGGTAAATCTCAGGATTTTTATAAGCCTCCATTTCTACTTAGGGTCTTTTCTTCCCCAGGAGTAGAGACAGGTTCCAGGAAGCATGAACTCAAACAGCACAAGTGGTTACCGCGATGGCCAAGGGTGTCCCGGAGTCATGTTGGCGATGCAGGACGATTTTGAGGATTCAACGGGATAAAATCGTGTCCCATCTATAGTAAACACCCAATTCCTGCTCGATAGTATTTCTTTTACTCTTCAAACTTTTCTCCTGCTCCTCAAAAAGGTGAGTGGCTGAACACCCCCCGCTAAACCTCTATTATTGATCATTGTTTCCTTCCTCTCTCCTCATCCTCTTTTCACTGTTTTCCTGCTTCCTCTCTCCTTCCACTACAGCTTTCCCACGGTCCCAGGAAGCCCGCGCCGCCCTCATCTCCACATCTCCGGCAGCGCGAAGCCGACAGAGTCACCCTCCACGCCCGGAGAGCAGGGGGGCCGCTGCGTAGTCGCTGGCGCTTTTTTTTTTTTTTTTTTTTTTTTGTGGGTACCGGGGGTCGACCTCAGGACCTCGCGCGCCAGCAGGCGCCCGTGCCGCTGAGCGATATCACCGGCCCCTTTTTCGTATGTGGGTTCCGGGAGTCAAACTCGAGCCCTCACGCTTGCCAGGCAGGCGCTTACGCGGCTGAGCCATCTCACCGGCCCCGCTGGGGCTCTTCTACCAATAAAGTTTTATTGTAACAAAGCAGGGGAAAATAAAGTACCCGTCATTCCTTCCCCACCAACCAATCCAGAAAGTAGAACGCCTATTCCCTGCCCCGAGCCTCAGAGGTCGGAAGGCAGAAGCGGCGTAGTCCCGCCCGGAACTGCTTCGTAAGAGCGGAAGTGCGGCCGGAAGCCGGTCATCGAGATTAGTGCCTAGAACGACCCTGTAGGGAGGTGGCAGGAAAGGCTCGGAGCAGCTGCCGGAGGTGACGGAGCGGCCGCCCCGCCCGGAACCCTGGAAGAGGAAGCTTCCAGGTAGCGGCCCGCAGAGTCTGGCTCTGGGTACTGCGGGGCAACCGGCGGGAGCGCACGATCTCTGGACGGCCTCTTTAAGGGAGGGGGCGGAGCCACGTGCAAGGATCCTGGGGGTGAGGTCACGTGGTTGGGGGCACGTGCGGGAGACGGGTGGCTGCTGAGGGTGCGTCGTGGTTGGGATGGACACGTTATGACGCCCATTCCCTCGCTGCATCCCGCGCCTTGGAGTTCAATGGGGTGCACGTGGTGGGGCTTGGGATTAGGCCCAAGGGTGAGGGCCTAGGGTGGGCGTGGCAGCCGTAAAGTGGCTGATTTTCGGATTCCTAGATCCGAGTTGTAGACCACTCCGTCTGTGACCTCACTGCACACGTGCCGCTATAGCCCAGCCTCTTGCCCTTGGCCTTCCCGTCCTGCCAGTGTTCAGGGACTTTTAGCTTCACATCCTCTTTCTTGCAGCTCCAGTCAACCTGAGCCCAGGTACCCCCGGCTCAGTGCAACCATGAGTGCGGAGGTGAAGGTGACAGGGCAGAACCAGGAGCAGTTTCTCCTCCTGGCCAAGTCGGCCAAGGGGGCGGCGCTGGCCACACTCATTCACCAGGTGCTGGAGGCCCCTGGTGTCTACGTGTTTGGGGAACTGCTGGATATGCCCAATGTTAGAGAGGTGGGTTGCTGGCCCCTGGAGCCACAGGGAAGCGCAGGGCTAAAGTTTCTGTTTGAGAGTGGGTGGGGAGGACTCATTTTGCAAGGAGATAGCCATTCAGTTGAACAAAGGCTGTTGTAATGATTAATTGGTAACTTGCAAATGCAAACAAGCAAGTGAAATCTAGTACTTTTCATTAAGTAAAACTCATGTCATTCATAATGAGCTACCAGTGTTCTAGCCTGTCTCCACCAGTGTAAGACCTCCTAATAATCATATCACCTTGATCAAGACACGTTTTATTTTTTTTATTTTTTAATTTATTTTATTTTTTTTGGTGGGTACCGGGGGTCGAACTCAGGACCTCGCGCGCCATCAGGCGCCCGTGCTGCTGAGCGATATCACCGGCTCTTTTTTCCTTTGTATGTGGGTACTGGGAGTCGAACTCAGGACCTCGCACTTGCCAGGCAGGCGCTTATGCCGCTGAGCTATCTTACCAGCCCCCACGTTTTATTTTAGCGTCTTAGTTTTTTCTTAAAAATGGAGGTGAAAAGATTAAAGAAAAAAAAAGAGGGCTGGGTGTGTAACTCAGTGATAGTGCTTACTTACCATGTGTGAGGTCCTGAGTTCAAACCACAGCACCGCAAAAAAAAAAAAAAGTTACTGCTCCTCAATCTTGTGGGAATCAGGTAAGAGTATGGGAAAGTGTAAAGTTTAGTACAAATGGAAGGAATGAACATGTTGAAATAGCATCGCAGGGCCGGTGAGATGGCTCAGCGGCATAAGCGCCTGCCTGGCAAGCGCGAGGGCCCGAGTTCGACTCCCGGATCCCACATACGAAAAAAGGGCCGGTGATATCGCTCAGCGGCACGGGCGCCTGCTGGCGCGCGAGGTCCTGAGGTCGACCCCCCGGTACCCACAAAAAAAAAAAAAAGAAATAGCATCGCTATTCTTTTCTCTTGGGCAGCATATAACCATTAACTTAAGGTAGGGAGAAGTTACCTTTTTCCCAAAAAGACATGGCAAGCTACTAGAAACAGCAGAGAGCAGTTCACACAGATGTGGCAATGGAAAGTATTAAGACTTGTGTCACCAGTCCCTATTCTGAAGTACCATGACAGTAGTACATGGGTAAACTGTGAGCCACTGTTTTGAGAGCCTGTGATTGAATCAATGGATTTAGCCTTTTGTGTCACTCTAGTATGGACAAGACTGTGGTCATCTTTTCCCTGCTTTCATCTGTAGTGGAACTAAAGAAATGTCAATGAAGGTGAAGAAAAAGAAGCACTTCTTCTAGCTTAAACTCCTGATCTCCTGCCTCAACCTTCCAAGTAGCTAGAATTCCAGCTATATGCCACTACACCTGGTTAAAGAAGCACTTCCTAATGGTGCTTGCTTAGTGGTCTGCCAGTGGTCTGGGAATAACAAAAAAGTGCAAGACATGAGACACATTCTTCTGTAGTTTACATTCTAGTCGGAGAGGTAATAGAACTGGGTATACATCTATAAGTCATTTATTTAACAAGTGTCTACTGAGAGAGCCAATTACATGTGTAGCTCTGCTAGGTCCTAGTGGGACACCAGAGACTGTCTATGATATTGTTGAAGGGAAAGACATTCTTTTTTTTTTTTTTTTTTTTTTTTTTTCCCCCTACCCCTGGACATTCTTAGGTAAGAACCTTCTGTAGAAATTGAGCACCAGAATGAGTGACCTATAGCAGGAGGAGAGGAGACCCTGGTGGGCTGCCCTGGGTGACCCAGACCACCCCTTGGTGAGGTGGGCTGGCAGCAGAGGCCATCAACTCAGGTGTGTCGAGGCTGAGGCAGTAGTCTGGTGAAGTGGGAAGTACCACAGATTCAGACTGAGAAGTAGTGCATTCTGAGAGCCAAAAGGCACAGTTTGCAGTGTGCGATGTGTGTGTCTGGCAGATTTTGAACACTGAGTGTTCTCAACCCTGAGTTGGATTGGTAGGGATTGGATGGTGGAGGGAGGGAGAGGGGTTTGTGGATTGGGAGATGATTGTAGCAAAGGCTTGTGGGTGGAAATGAGCCCTTCCTGTAGGGAGAGTATGAGAGAGGCAGAGCATGCATCTTGGCGAGCCAGAAGAGGTGATATTGGCTGGGAAAGATGGGGAGTTGGGAGGGTGGCGAGGACGGCCCTTCCTGTCAATTCTCTTCCCTCATCTTGCAGCTGGCTGAGAGTGACTTTGCTTCCACGTTCCGGTTGCTCACAGTCTTCGCTTATGGAACATATGCTGACTACTTAGGTAACCAGAGGGGCTTGAGCTTTGGAGCACCGGAGATGGGAGGGCAGTTTCTGGAGGGATTTAGCATTCCTGGGAGCCCCGTCTTGTGGTGCATACCTGTGATCCCAGAACTGTGGGAAGCTGAGACAGAAGGATCCCAAGTTAGAGCCCAGCCTGGGCAACTTAGACCCTGTCTCAAAATTTGAAACAAGGGCAGAGGCTGAGGATGTAGCCCAGTGTGAAGGCCCTTGCTTCAATTCCCAGTACTACAAAAAAAATTCCTTTGAGCCAGGGGTATAGCTCAGTGGCATAAGTGCCTGCCTGGCAAGCACAAGGTCCTGAGTTCGATTCCCGGTACCCAAAAAAAAAGTTCCTGAAACCTGAAAACTGAGGTTTTAGTTCACAAAATAAAAGTTCCTTTGATGCCACACTCAGGTACCCTGGGTATATAGGGTCACGACCTACCATGACATGAAAAAGAAAATGCAGCCAAAGGAAGCTAGGGCTTCCCGCAAAACTGAAAGTAGGATTCCCTACACTTTGTCCTTTCTCTTTAGCTGAAGCCAGGAATCTTCCCCCACTCACAGAGGCTCAGAAGAACAAGCTTCGACACCTCTCAGTCGTCACCCTAGCCGCCAAAGTCAAGGTAAGTGACAGCCTCGTCCAAAGCCCAAGAGGTTGAGTGCATCCCTTTTGTGTGTCCGCGGGAGTTTGTACCAGACAGCCCTTAACCAGCGGCTGCTTCTCTATGCCTCCTCTCCACCAAGGTCTATCTCAGCTCCGTTACTGCAGCTACTTAGGCCAGATATTCTTAGTTTCCTATTTTATGTTTCAACTTAAGATCTAAGTAAACATCTTTGTGTTTTTGATCAAAATAGCAAGTGGGATGCTGATCATGTGCCATTGAACAAGTGCCTGCCTCCCTGCAGTGTAACGGGTTCCATGCCAGCAGAGCCTCCGAGCCGGGAGCAGGGCTCTCTCTGGATGGAGTGCTGGCTTCTCTTTGTTCAAATGTAGAAGCCAGAAGCACCTCTGTATTCCTGTGTTTTGTTGACTCTCTCCCCAGACCCCCAGTCCACCCTCGCCCAGTTGTTACCAGGCTGTTGAGTCACTTTTATGATTTTACTGAAATCAGGCCATTGTCTATTGTGGCTGTGTCAACAGGCACACCAGGCTGGAAGGAGGTGGGGTGTAGGTGGCACACCGAGTGCGGCACCTCCCGACCTTCCCCGCCATGCCGGGCTGATCTGGGCCAAGGGATGTGGGTTAGTGGGGTGTACAGGTGGTGGGGGAGATTCAGCCTTGTATTTTATTAGGACTGTCCTCACGGTGCTGTTTCTGAGGTGGGGTACTTTTATTTATTTTGCCTTAGACCAGCCTCATAGAGGAAAGGGTTCAGGACCAGGAGAGGCGCCCGTGGGCCTGGGCAGGGAGGGAGGATGATTTGGGGATGCCTTTCCCTGCCGCGGAATCCCACAAACCCCAGCCTGACTCCCCACCCCAGTGCATCCCTTATGCAGTGCTGCTGGAAGCCCTGGCCCTGCGCAACGTGCGGCAGCTGGAAGACCTCGTCATCGAGGCCGTGTACGCTGATGTGCTCCGTGGCTCCCTGGACCAGCGTAATCAGCGGCTGGAGGTCGACTACAGCATTGGCCGCGACATCCAGCGTCAGGACCTCAGCGCCATTGCGCGCACCCTGCAGGAGTGGTGAGGCCTGGGTCCTGGGCCTGCCCACTCCCAGAGAGGGTGGGAGAGGGTGGGGCCCAGAGGTAGAGCCCGAGGGGAAAGAGGAAGTGAGCTCCTTCCTAGGAGGGTCCTGGGAGCAGTAATTAGGGAAAGAAAGGGGATACTTGAGGGATTTTTTTTTTCTTTTGGAGTTTTGAGACAGGGTATCACCATGTAGTTCAGGCTGGCCTTGAACTCATTATTATCCCATGCTGGCCTGGAACTTGTGGCGATCCTCCTGCCTCAGCCTGCTGAGTGCTGGGATTATAGGCATGGAGCACCATGCCCAGCTTTTTTTAGGGGATCTGAACTGGGAGGTTGGTCATTTGCCATAGGCTGGACTCAATTCCTTGGTTTGTAAGACCATTGTCCATTAGCTGCATGGCTCTTCCTCTTCTTTTTCTCTTTGTGTTCCTGTCTGACTTTGTTTTGTCTTTTTGTCTTTTTTTTTTTTTTTTTTTTTTTTTTTTTGCAGCACAGGGACTGGGTACTAGGCCTTGTGCCTCATCCACAGCCCTGTCTCTTTAGTCAAAATTTACCACTTGTCCTCTCCAGCGTCTCCCACCCTATTTTTTTTTTTTAATGTGGGTACTGGGAGTCAACCTCAGGACCTTGCGCTTGCCAGCAGGCGCTTGTGCCACTGAGCGATATCACTGGCCCTTTTTTTTCTTTTATGTGGGTACTGGGAGTCGAATTCAGGACCTCACACTTGCCAGGCAGGTGCTTAAGCCGCTGAGCTATCTCACCGGCCCTCCCACCCTATTTTGTTTCTACTTCCTGCTCCCCTTGGACTGTCACCCCAGGCACTTCCTCCCTGTCTTCCCCTTTGGGTCCAACTCGCTGCTGGGGGATGGTTGTGGCTTATTTCCAGGCAAACTCACACACACACACACACACACACACACACCCATACCTGTGAGTTTCCACCTCAGACAAGGGCTCGCCAGGTGCGAGGGTTCTCTTCAAGTCTTTTTTTCATGGGTCTGATCCCAGCCCTCTTGCACTGACCTCGCAGGTGCGTGGGCTGTGAAGTTGTGCTGTCAGGCATCGAGGAGCAAGTGAGCCGTGCCAACCAGCACAAGGAGCAGCAGCTGGGCCTGAAGCAGCAGATCGAGAGCGAGGCGAGTCCTGTCCCAGCACGTGTCCTGTGCAGAGGGTTTTGGACGTGGCTGCAGCAGGCAGACAGGAGGGACGGGCTGAGAAGAGTCTTCCTGGCATCCCCTGTTCCCTTTCTCCTGGCAGGTCGCCAACCTTAAAAAAACTATTAAAGTCACAACGGCGGCGGCAGCTGCAGCCACGTCTCAGGACCCAGAACAACATCTGACCGAGCTGAGGGAACCTGCTCCTGGCACCAACCAGCGCCAGCCCAGCAAGAAAGCCTCAAAGGGCAAGGGGTGAGCTTTGGGGTACCCTGCTTTTACTGTAGCAACCTGGCTGCTCCACTCCCTTTAATCCTTTGATGGAGTAGCAAGTTGGGGGAGCCCCCAGCGGCCAGGGGATCCCCTGCATCTTCTCTCTCTCTGCTTTCCCCACTTGCCAGGCTCCGAGGGAGTGCCAAGATTTGGTCCAAGTCAAACTGAAGGGACTGTCGTTTCTTCCCTGGAGATGTGGAGTCCTAGCCGCCTGCCTCATTGGAGTCCTCAGAGCCTTCCTGTGCCCCTGGCCAGCTGATACTAGTTCATGACCTTCCACCCCCTCCACCCGCAAGCATAGGTCATGGCCTCGCTAGGGAGTCACTAGTACAGGTCATTTTTGTTGGTACTTTTTGTTTCGTGTTACTTTCTTCTGTGTCCCATCGCCCCATCTCCCTGCCATGCTTTCTTCTATTTCTTTAAGAGCTCAGCCTCTGTCCCTCTCCATGACTTCTGTCACTTGGTAGGTATGCAGTCCTGATGGGGGTTCCTGTGTCTCTAGCATAACCCGCAGGTGTCCTTCTCCTGCCCCCATCCCTGCATGCCTGACCCCCAATTCCTGCTCCCTACCCGCATCTCTTGGGAAGCACCTTTATTATCACCCTGGGGATCCTGGGAGCCAGTCTGCCTTTGTGGGGGTCACTGGGCACTTTGACCCCAGAATCCCATCACACTGCAGTTGTTTCCTGTTTTCCTCCCCTTGGGTCCTGGGAACAATGCTGCCTCAGGACCCCAGAGCCTAAGAAGGACAGCTGTTTCCTAGGGTGTTGACAGATGGTTCTTGGCTTTGACCATCTTGGGAAGTTCGTTGCTGACCCTGGAAGGGTTTATACCCTTTTGTGCATTTGGTGGGAAGGAGAAGGGAATATAGATAGTATTTAAAAAAAGAAAAAGGTGTATACATACATCTATATAGAACATGACAAAAATAAATCTATGAGAAGTCTATGTACGGGCATACCTGACACCGAGTATCTTTTCCATACGTGGGTGGAAAGAAGACTCGTCCCCGACCGCTCTAACGCGAACTGCTGGGGTGAAGAGAAGCAGGTACTGTTGGCAGAGTCCGAAGCCTGGATCCTGGCTCCGCGGCGGTGGACAGATCACGCCCTGTCCAGCATGTGGTCAGAAGGAAAGGACACTGACCCGGCACTGATGTGTGATTGGCACTGGACATGCCAACAGCTGGCACTGTCCCTGTTCCGTTCAGCCTCTTTCCTTCCACCTTAGGCAGAAGGGGAGGAGTGGATAATGAATTTGAATTTTCACATGAAATCCACACCAGAGGAGGCCCAGGGATATGGCTCAGCGGCACAGCGCCTGCCTGGCAAGTGCGAGGTCCTGAGTTAGACCCCTGGTACCCACCAAAAAAAAAAAAATCCACACAGAGGACTGGGGCTGTAGCTTAGTAGTAGAGCGCTTGCCTGGCAAGTCCAAGGCCCTGGGTTCACCCTCAGCACCACACATGTGCACACACAGGGTTGTTAGACTGCTGTCCTCAGTCCCAGTAAGAGCTCCAATAAGCGGGAGGATTGGTGTCCCTGCCAGGATTGCTGTGCTGTGCAAGCCCTGGAGTCAGAAGCTGGGGTGTGACGGGCTATTAAAGTGGATGGGACCAGCTTATTGTCTTGAGGGCCAGCTGAGAGGATGGTGATGGTTTTAATGAGCCCCGCTGCAGCAGCTGATGGCCTTGGCGTCTCAGCTTTGGCCTAGACAAGCTTGTTGAGCCTGTTGCCTCTGATAAACTCCTTCCCCACCATTCCCAAGTATCGAAGGGGGTAGCCACTGTGTTCTGGGCCTGTCCCTGACTCTGTCCATGCCTCAGTTTTTCCTTTGGAACTTAGAATCTCCTTTTCCAGAAGCTGCCCCCAGCTAATAGCCCCAGGATTTCCCAGCCCCCTCTAGTCCCATGGTTAGTGAAAGAATCGCTCCCCTCCAGGCGTGGTGGCACATGGCTGTAACCCCAGCACTCAGGAGACTGAGGCAGGAGGATTGCCTGAAGTTCAAGGGCAGCCTTCACTACATAGTGAATTCAAGGCCAGCCTGAACTACACAGTGAGAACCTGTCTCAAAAAAATGGCTCCAAAGTGAAATGAAGCCTGAACTGGGAGGGAGTAGGCCCCACACATATCCCTAGGCTCATGCAGTGCATTTTTTTTTTTTTTCTTTAATGTGGGTACCGGGAGTCAAATTCAGGACCTCGCACTTGCCAGGCAGGCGCTTTTGCCACTGAGCTATCTCACCGGCCCACCTGGCAAGTACGAAGGCCCGAGTTCGACTCCCGGATCCCACATATGAAAAGGTGGGTGATCTCGCTCAACCGCACCGGCGCCTTCTGGCGCGCGAGGTCCTGAGGTCGACCCCTGGCACCCACAAAAAAATAAAAATAAAAATGAGCAGTATATCAGTTATCTGTTGCTGTCTAATAAAAATTACCCTTAGCTGGATGGGGGCAGTGCACACCTATAGTCACAGCACTCTGGGAGGCTGAGGCAGGAAGATCTCAAATTCAAGCCTAGCCTGGGGATCTTAGCAAGACCCTGTCTCAAAATAAAAGGGCTGGGGATGTAGCTCAGTGCAAAGGCTCTGGGTTCAATCCCCAGCAACTCAAATGGCTTAAAACATATCTCAGTTTCTACCTGGGCATGGTGGCTCTCTTACTTTCTTGTTGCTGGGACAAAATACCTGACACCCACAAGTTAAAGGAGGAGGGGTGTTGTTTGTTTGTTTAGGAAAGGTTTATTTTGCCTCACAGCTTGTAGAGGTTCACTCCATAGTCTGCTGGCTCCTTCCAAGGCAGGGCAGCATGGCAGTGGGAAGCAAGCAGCACTCAAAGCAGGAGGGTTATATATCTATATAGATATATAGATATCTCCAGGTCACACCCACAGTGACCACCTCCTCCCACCATGCTTCACCTCCCAACATCTCACCCAGCTGTAAACCCATCAGTGATCTAATCCAGTATTACACACCCATGATCCAGGCCCCTCCCAAAAGCCACAACTGTGAGCACATGAGGGTTCGGGGGACATCTAGATATAAGCCGTAACAGCGGCGTGCACCTGTAATCCCAGCACTGGAGAGGCTGAGGCTGGAGGATCACCTTGAGTTTGAGGCTACCCTAAACTACATGATGAGACCTGTGTCAAAAGACAAAACAAACACGTAAGTGTAAGACTACTGGTTGAGCTGGGCATGGGGGTGCACACCTGTAATACCAGCAACTCAGGAGGCTGAGATAGGAGGATTCCAAGTTCAAGGCCAACCTGGGCAGCTTAGCAAGACTTTGTCTCAAAAAGGGCTATAATGCTGGTAGAGTGCCCCTGGGTTCCAACCCCAGGAAAGGAGAGTGGGGATATTGAGTGAGCTGCAAATATTTGGCAGGAGGATCTACCTCTTGCCCTGGGTTAGAGAAACCCTCTGAGGACCTGACCTGTAAACTGGAGCCAGCTGCCCAGGTAGGAGTTAGCCTGGTAAAGGGGGGATGGTGCATATCTCAGGAAGAAAGGAGGTAGAAAGGCTTCACCCTGTGATGTCCTTCCCCACCCCAGTATCCTTGCCAGTAAAGGCATACAATCCTATGCTTACCGCTCATTTTTTATTCAATTGGTACCTGTGTCTTGACTGAAAAATCTGGAATAAATATAAACCATGCAGTTAGTGGAGTATTTTCTTGGTATTGGAGTTTTAGGTGATTTGGGGGTGATTTTTGTCTTTCTGCTTATAATTTTTCTATGGTAATTGCTGATAATAATGACAGCTGAAGCTGGGAATGGTGACGCATCCCTGCGATCCCAGTACTCCGGAGGCTGAGGCAGGAGGATCACTGCAAGTTTGAGGCCAGCCTGGACTACAGAGTGAGACCCTGTCTCAAAAAACAAAACAATAATAATAATGAAAGCTGTTATGTATTATTTGCTCACTGCAGCCAAGCACTATTCTCCATGTATTGTGAAAGTGTTATGTGAGTGATGGTGTCCAGGACCAGGTTTCCAGCACAAAGGTAAGGAAAAAGCAAAGTTCTAATCAAGCAAAGATACACTCAAGAGTGTGGAGGAAGGCTTAGACGGGAAAGAAAGGGAAATTGCACAAGTGCTTGACAGCATAGGATCCTTCCATTGGGTCTTCCAGCGCATGATTGACAAGGTGCTATGTCCTATCAGCTGTGTCTCCCTCACAGGTCCTTTCCCATGAGTCACTCTGCTATAATTAGATGTATGAGATGCAGTCCATATGCATGAGAGCCTTCAACGAGCTCTGGGGAAGAAAGGTTACTGTAGGTCATGCAAGAAAATCTGGCATGCTTGTGTCTTATCGCTACCTCTGGTATGGGCCTAAGGACAAAGGTCGGGCGTTGGCCCTGGGGCATTGCCCAATCTGGTTAATGGAGTGGCTTGGTCCATCAGCCCCAACTGTACTATCTGTAATAGGCCTGTAATCCCAGCACTCTGGGAAGCTGACTCAGGAGGATCCCATATTGGAGCACAGTCTAGACAATTTAACTACCTACTAAGACCCTATTTCAAAATAAAAAATGAAAAGGACTGGGGGATATAGCTCACTACAAAGGCCCTGGGGCTTGATCCCCAGTGCAGCCAACAACAAAAAAGCATTCAGTAGCCAGCTGTAGAGCTATCATGCCAAGGCCCTGGGTTTCCTCACCAATTTAAAAAAAAAAAAAAAGGAGAAGGAGGAGTGCACACCTGTAATCCCAGCACTCGGGAGGCTGAGGCAGGAGAATCACTGTGAGTTCAAGGCCAGCCTGCACTACACTGGGGGACCCTGTCTACAAACAAACCAAAAAAAACATAACTACTTCCTAGCCAGTCATGGTGTCCCACACCTGTGATCCCAGCACTTGGGAGGCTGAGACAAGAGGATTGGCAGGAGTTTGAGGCCACTCTGAGCTACATTAGTGAGTTCAAGGGCAACCTGGGTTACATATCAAGACCCTGTCTCAAAAAAAAAGAAAAGAAAAAAGAAAAACACAACATTGGAAATAAAAAATTAAATACATTGAGGTATCTCACCCCACTCAGAATGGCTATCATCAAGGGATAGGGATCACTTTCTTTACTGCTGGTAGGAATGTAAATTAGTACAGCCACTATGGAGATCAGTATGGAGGTTCCTCAAAAAACTAAAAATAGAGCCACCACTTGATCCAGCTGTACCACTTCCGTACCACTTCCAGTATATACCTGGAGTTTTGAAATTGACGTACTGCAGGTACCTGCATACCCATGTTCACTGGATACAATTCACAGTAGCAAAAATGCCCATCATTGATGTCCATCAGTAGATGAATAGGTAAAGAAATTGGTGTATAATCTACACAATGGAGTATTATTCATCCACAGGGAAGGGTGAACTTCTGCCCTTGGCAAGAAAATGCATGGATCTGGAGAGCACTTAAGTGGGGAAAAAGCCACTCAGGAAGACAAATATCTCATGTTCCCCTATGTGGATACTAGAAGAGATGACAAGAAAGTAAAAGGGAGGCTATTACTAGACCAGCGCAAGGCAAAAGAGGGAGGGACAGAGGTCTAAGGGTGGGCACCGGGGGGATGCATATGAGCAAAGTGCACACATGAACCGCCTATGTGAACCTGGGGGGTTGGGGGTGAAAATGAGCAAGTGTGAAATTGGCACATATGAATCTGCCAAATAGGAACCCATTCATCCATATAAACAATAAAAAATATTGTGGGTCAGGGATATAGCTCAGCAGCACAAGCACCTGCCTGGCAAGCTCAAGGTCCTGAGTTCTATTCCCAGTACAAAAAAAAAAATTGTGACTGTTGAAAATAGAAATTATAAATTTAATGTTTGTCTCCTCAAGATAGAATTTCTAATCTGCTTGTATGTTTGAGCTGGTTGTAGTGGCACACGCCTATAACCCCCACCACTTCGGAGGTTGAGACAGAACGCACAAGTTTGAGGCAGCCTGAGCTACATAGTGAGACATAATGATCTTGCCTCAGTAAAACAAAAGACAAAAACAAACAGCAAAACAACAACATATATTTGTATATATACCCCTTGAACTAGGCAGTTTTAGTATTCAGCATTTGGTATTTGCCATTTGCAGTATTATATATGACAACTGCAATATAAGAAGAGAGGGTAAATGGACCTATGTGTTGGTAAAATAGCTCTATTTCACTTGAAGTGATAAAACTACTTCTGAGTAGACCATGAAAAGTCTGTATTTTGTAATACCCTAGCATAGAGGTTAGAAAGACATATGCAGGCTGAATCCTATCCATCACATTTTTTCTTTTCTCTTTTCTCTTCCCTTCTCTTATCTTTCTCTTCTTCACTTTTCTTTTCTTTTCTTTTTTTTTTTTTTTTTTGTGGGTACCAGGGGTCAACCTCAGGACCTCACGTGCCAGCAGGTGCCCGTGCTGCTGAGCGATATCACTGGCCCTTTCTTCGTATGTGGGATCCGGGAGTTGAACTCGGGCCCTCGCGCTTGCCAGGCAGGCGCTTACGCCACTGAGCCATCTCACCGGCCCCTTCTTTTCTTTTCTTTTCAGACAAGATCTGGCGATATTGCCCCAGGCAGGTCTCTAACTCATGGCCCTCCCACCTCAGCCTCCTGAGAGGCTGGGATTATAGACCTGGTCCACCACAACAAACATCACTGCCTGCTTTTGTAAATAAAATTGTATAGGAATGCAGTTACACCTCATTCACTGACATGTTGTATATTGTTGGTTTTGCACTCTAGTCACAGCGTTACAACAGACATTGGATCTACAAAGCAAAACATATCACCTGACTCTAGGATAAGGTGGCCAGATCCTGCCTGGGGCACTCACAAAAAAGGAAGAAACAATTCTATATAAAGAAATTTAGTGAAAAAAAAATCAATGCATAAATTAAAGTAGAACACTCAATAACATTCAGATAAACCTAGACAAGTCTGGAAAGCGGAGAAATTACACACACAGGGAACAAACAAAACAAATAATAAGATGATAGAAATAAATCCAAACACATGAATAGCTCTATTGCAATGGCAACAGAAATACCAAAATGATAACGTCAGACAGACTGGCACAGACAGGGAATCAACTGTCCCTCAAAATGTCAGGCCCTGAAGGCTCAGGGAGGGAGGTTTTCATGGTCTGCAAGGGGAAGTACAAAGGCAGAGTACTTGGCTGTCTTTGGTTCTTACAATATGCAACATAGTGACCAGCTATGCATCACTGTGACCAGCTGTTTCTAAGAAACAAAAGTAACAGGAACTGTAACCTGAACTATTACCTGGGCAACAAACAAACTAGAGTATATTAGCTGGGGGGGGCATTTTCTCCTACATTATTAAATGTAAGTGGCCTAAAATACCAATTAAGGGCCAGTGAGATAGCTCAGCAGCATAAGCACCTGCTGGCAAGTGTGAGGTCCTGAGTTTGGCTCCCGGTACCCACAAAAAGGAAAAAAATACCAATTAAAACACAGAGATTACCAATGTGAATTTAAAAAAAGATCAGTTACAGATATCTTAAAAAAAAACACAGGTAGAGTAAAAGTAAAAGAATGGAAGCTGGATGTGGTGGTACATGCTTATCATCCCAGCACTTGGGAGGCTGAGGCAGGAGGATTGCTGCTAGTTTGAGGCCAGCTTTGGCTACATCATGATTGCAAGGCTGGCCTGAACTACCTAGCAAGACCCTGTCTTAAAAAGCCAATAAATAAATTGGAAAAAAAAATTATACCTTGCAGACGCTGATTGAAAGAAAGCTAAAATGCCTGTAGTATTATCAGAAAAAGTAAATTATTTTTTTTTACATGCGAGTACCGGGAGTCGAACTCAGGACCTCGCGCTTGCCAGGCAGGCACTTATGCCGCTGAACTATATCACCAGCCCAATTTTATTTTATTTTTTTTGAAACAGGATTTCTCTATGTAGTTCAGGCTGGGCTTGAATTCACTATGTAGCCCAGGCTGGCAGTGATCCTCCTGCCTCAGCCTCCCAAGTGCTGGGATTACAGGCATGTGCCACTGTGCCCAGCAAAAGTAAACTTTAGAGCAAAGAAAATTAGCAGGTATAAAAAGGGACATTATCAGGCGAAAAAAGGGGGTGGGCCCATTTCCTAACGCTGTTTCAGTCTTCCAAGAAGACAATTCCAAATGTCCATGTATTTAACTAGTTTCAAGACACATGAAGCAAAACACTGATGGATCTTGACAGAAACCAAGATCCACAGTTACAGTTGAAAACATAACTCATCTCCTAGTAATCAGCAAGTAAAACATTAGCAAGTGTATAAAGCCGTCACCAACAAGCTCTAATTGACATTTATAAAACACCCCATGCAACAGAATCCACCTTTTTTCCAACTACATAGAACATTTAGCAAGATCAACTATGTCCTGAGTCATAAAACAAGTCAACAACAACAACAACAAAAAAAAAACCAAAGAAGTAAAAGAATTGAAATCACACAGAATATGTATGTTTTATGACCATAACAGAATTGAACTAAAAATTAGTAACAGGAATCCTTAAACAACAGGGAAATTCCTAAACATTGAAATATAAATTACATACTTCTAAATAGCCATGCATCAAAGAGGTTGTCTCAAGAGAAATTAGAAAACAGTAGTGTGAACTTAACAAAAATGAAAATACAACACATCGAAGCATGTAGGATGCAGCTAAAGCAGGGTTGAGAGGGAAATACATAGGCTCAAATCCTTACATTAGAAAAGGAGTTCTTAGGTTGACAATCTATGCTCCTACCTTAAGAAGTTAAGGGGAAGAAGAAGCTGAAAGAAAGAAGAAAGAAAAAGAAAAGCAGAAATTAATGAACTGAGAACAGAAAAACTTTTTTTTTTTTTTTTTGTGTGGGTACCAGGGGGACGACCTCAGGACCTCGCGCACCAACAGGCACCCGTGCCACTGAGCGATATCACCGGCCCCTTTTTCGTATGTGGGTTCCGGGAGTCGAACTCAGGCCCTCACGCTTGCAAGGCAGGCGCTTACGCCGCTGAGCCATCTCACCGGCCCAACTTTTTTTTTTTTTGAGACAGAACTTCATTATGCAGCTCAGGCTGCCCTTGAATTCATGGCGAACCTCCTGCCTCAGCCTCCCGAGTACTAGGATTAAAGGTGTGTGCTACCATACCCGGCAAGCTTTTTTTTTTTTTTTTTTTTTTTTGGTGGGTACCGGGGGGTCAACCTCAGGACCTCGCACGCCAACAGGCACTTGTGCCACTGAGCGATATCACCAGCCCCTTTTTCGTATGTGGGTTCTGGGAGTCGAACTCGGGCCCTCGCGCTTGCAAGGCAGGCGCTTACACCGCTGAGCCATCTCACCGGCCCCCCGGCAAGCTATTTTTGTGTGTGTGAGACAGGGTCTCACCATGTAGTCCAGGCTGACCTTGAACTCACTGGATGCCCCAGACTGGCCTTGAACTTGCAACAATCCTCCCAGGTGCAGGGATTGTTGCAGAAATCTGGTATCAAACCGCATGGAAGACTCTTTGCACCTAAGAAGTTGGAAGGCAACTTTTATTTTAACGCTAGCAGGCTGATGGGAACCAGGTCTCAAATCATCAGCCCAAAGTCAGCTTAGAGTTCAGCTTAAATACATTTTTGCAAGCCAGAAATACAAATCTGATTGTAGGTTATTATATGATTGGTTACATAGGCTAAGGCATATGTTGTCAGGCAGATTTGTTCTGGGCAGGCTCTGCTAAGGACGGGGCTGTGCCAGCGGGCGGGTGAAATCAGGCAAGCACGTCCTTGACTAGGTTATTCTGTGCTAGGTGGAAAGTTCCTGGAATAGGCAAGCAAAACAGAGTATGTTTATAGGCTGGAAAGTACGGGCAATGCAGCTGGATGCAGTCAGATAAGGCTGAGTCAAACTGTCTCTGAGTTATACCTGGCCTGGCGGTCAAGGCTGGCTGAGTCTAACTGCGTGACAGGCAGCATGGGCTTAGGCAGAGGCTACTAATTGAGTTCTAATTTCTACTATGAAATCTCTATAAGTTTGCTATTCTATAACTTTGCTCTTACAGGATTACAGACCTGCACCATCATGCCCTGCCAGAAAAACAATTTTAAAGAATCAATGAACCAGGGCCGGTGAGATGGCTCAGCGGCGTAAGCGCCTGCCTTGCAAGCGCGAGGGCCCGAGTTCGACTCCCGGATCCCACATACGGAAAAGGGGCCGGTGATATCGCTCAGCGGCACGGGTGCCTGTTGGCGCGCGAGGTCCTGAGGTCGACCCCCGGTACCCACAAAAAAAAAAAAAAGAATCAATGAACCACAAAGTTGGTTTATTTTTCTGTGCTAGGGATTAAACCTGGGGCCTGTGTTTATATCTCCAGCCCAAAAGTTGATTATTTTAAATGATCAATAAAACTGATAAAACTGATAAACCTCCAACTATACTAACAAAAAGACAGGGAGGGAGGGAGGAAAGGAAACACAAGTTGTCAGTAGCAGGAATAGAAGAGGGGCTATTACTATAGACCCCAAAAGTTAATCAGGGAATATTATGCAAACAGCTCGACATGCACATTCAACAAAATGAAATGGGCGAAATGGGCCTGTTGCTTATTTTAGAATTATTTTGTCCTCTCCAAAACTTATGTTTAAATTTAATTCCAAATGCAAGCTGGGTGCGATGATGCATGCCTGTAACCCCAGCACTCGGGAGGCTGAGGAAGGATTGATTTGAGTTCGAGGCCAGCCTGAACTGCATAGTGAGACCCTGCCTAAAAAAACAAAAATACAAAAAACCCCTACACATCCAAATGCAACAGTCCTGGGAGGTGGGGCCTGATGGATTAATGCTGTAGAATGGGCTTCGAGAGTGGGTTCCAGTTCTTCTGAGGTAAGTCCCTCCCCTCCAGATGATGCCCAACACTTGGCCTCCCCAGACTCTACTGTAGGGCTATGAGATCAGGTTCTCCTCCCTTCTCCTCCTCCTCTTCCCCTGCCCCACCTCTTCTTCTTTGTCCTGGGAGTTGAACCCAGGGCCTTCCCATTAAGCTACATCTCCAGCCCTTTTTAAATTTTATTTTTGTATTTTGAGACAGGGTCTACTAAGTCCCTAAATTGCCAAGGCAGACCTTGAACTTGTGATCCTCCCAGCTCAGCCTCCCAGAGTGCCAGTATTACAAGTGTTTGCCACTCTACCTGGCTAGCATTTTCTTATAAAGTCAAATGTACTATATGACCCAGAAATCCTCTTTCATTTCATTTCTAAAGAAATTTAAACATAGCTGGGTCTGGTAGGTAGGCTGAGGCAGGAGGATTGTGAGTTCAAGGCCAGCCTGGACTATGTAGAGCCCCTGCCTCAAAGGGAAAACTGCACACCCCCATCCATACAAATACCTGTACGTGAATGTTCAGAGAGGCCTGTAATTGCCAACACCTAAAATGACCCAAACGTTTCTATTTATTCACTTATGTATTTATAGTACTGAGGATTGACCCAGAGTCTTTGCACTAAGTAACATCTCCAGGTCTATTTGTTGGTTTATTTGTTTGGTTTTGGTTTTTTGACACAGGGTCTCACTATGTAACCCAGGCTGGCCTCACTTGCATCGATCTTCCTGCCTCAGCTTTCTGAGTGCTGGAATCACATGTATAGGCCACTACACCCAGCAAGATAGGTTCTTGCTTAGTTGCCCAGGATGGGCTCATACTTGCAATCCTCCTGCCTCAGCCTCCCAGAGGGCTGGGATTGCAGGCACACACCACCATGCCTGCCCAAACTCAAATGTTCCTTGATGGGTGATTAGATAAACAAACCATGAATACACGGTGGAATACTACTGAGCAACGAAAAGAACGCAGTATTAGCACATGCAGCAATATGAATCTCCAAGTTATTTTCCCAGGTGAAAGTCACCTTCAGAATGTTTCACACTGGATAATTTCATTATGTACGACGTTAGGGAAAATGGAGAAACTAATGGGTACCAGCCAGGGGTAAGGATTGGAGGATGGGGCAGCAAGAGGGCTTCCGGGTGCTGGGACTGTTCTGGTTCTGAGTGTGATACTTCGGGACAGATCCAGCAGAATGATTTCAGGCTCTTGTGTAGGTCCCAAGGGGAAAGGAAAACAGCTACATTTATTATAGGGAATAGGAAAACGTGCTCAGGGCAGATCCGTGCCGGCAGAAACGAAAGTGTGGCATGAACAGAAGAGTGGTGTTGGGAGGGCAGCGAAAATTGCCAGGCACAAATCAGGCTCTCAGGTTTCTAGAGAGGCGCACCCCAGCCCGCACGGCTCCTTGGGTCTCTGGGTAAGGTGGATGGGAATAATGGACAGGGTGCTGAGTCATCCTGACTGAGGGCCCTTGCGTGTCCAGGGCTTGCACTGAGCTGACTCAGTTAGGTGGAACAGTGGGAGGAGGACTGGACCTCAGGCATTGCCCAAACTCGAGGAGTCCGAGGGGAGTGGCCTCCCAGCCCACCTGGTGCTGCCTGTGCTAACTGCGCAAATCTATAGGCTATTAAAGCTCACAGAACTGTACACACATACACACCAAACCAAACCAAACTAGACGAAAAGCCCACACATATTAGCCAGGTGCACACACCTATAATCCCAGCTACGTGGGAGGCTGACACAGGAAGATTGCAAGTTCAAGGCCAGCCTAGGGAACTTAGTGAGACTCTATTTTATATAAAAATAAAAAGAGTGGGCCTGGGATGTAGCTCAGCGGCACAGTGCCTGCCTGGCAAGCCCGACGCCCTGAGTTCGATTCCCGGTACCAAAAAGAAAGAAAGAAGGAAGGAAAGAAAGAGCAAGCTGGAGATGTAGTTCCGTGGGAGAGCCCCACCAGCACTGGGTTAGAACCCCAGTACTGGGGAAAAAAACTCAAACTCTAAAAACCAAACCAAAGCAACAACAAAACAATGGTGGTGCAGGCCTGTAGTCCTGATATGGGGGAAAATACGTAACTGCCAACCGCTAGATGTCTGATACACCGAGTTCTTGTTCCCCAATTCAACAATGAACTCTAAGGAACAATGGGAGTTAAGAATAGGAAAATTTATTGGGCAATAGTACTAGCTCCTAAGAGGAGAAGTCTCGAATGGGTTGCCAACGAGGCCACTTCTCTGAGAAAGTTTTTTTTTTTCTTGGTACTGGGAATCGAACTCAGGACCTTGCGCTTTCCAGGCAGGTGTTGCGCCAAGCTATATCCCCGGCCCGAGAAAGTTTTGTAGAGCAAAATCAAGACACAGGTACAGCGTGGGTCAAAAACTATGATCAACCAATAAGATTACAAGTATAGCCACTTGGCTAATATTAATCCAATTGTAGCAAGGACATATGGATGACATCATTAACCTTTTGTTAATCATCTTTAGTCTTAGTCTTCTTAGTGGGTGGGAGAGGATGGCCCACCCCTAATGAGATAATGGTTTATTTATGCATGAAATCTCAAAACGGTGGTACCAATAATCTTAAACTTCCCTTTATCCCTTAGGGAAGTATGTGAATCTGGCCATTGTGACTTTAATCTTCTTCAGATGCCTCCAGCCACAGTTTTGATGCGTTCTCATCTTCTGCACTGACTGCCTCAAGGGCCCAGCCCTGCCTGACTGCCTACAATATTTCTACCTAATTTAGCTGTCTATAATAGTCTCAGCTAATTGGGAGGCTGAGGCAGAAGGATTCCTTGACCCTAGGAGTTTGAAACCAGCTAGGCAACATGGCAAGATCGACTCTCAAAACAAACAAAAACCAGACATACAGAGTTACTTGCATACAGGCAACCATCATTTTAAACACTGAGCTATTACTTGGTAAATTTTAATATAAAAGTTTGTCGAGCTGGGCCTGGTAGCATATGCCTATAATCCCAGCACTTGGGAGGCTGAGACAGGAGGGTCAACGTGAACCTGAGAACAGCGTGGGTTACACAGTGAGTTCAAGGCCAGCCGAACTGCATAGCGAGACTGTCCTGCCTCAAATAAATAAATAAATAAAGTTTGCTGAGGCCATTGAGGAACTTGCTGTTTACAGGACCCCCCAGGGCAAATGGTTCTCCAGCGATTCAGTAACATTTGTGTCAGTGTAGACGGGTCCTGCGCTGTCTGCACTGCCCAGAGTTGTTGCCATTCACCTGTTCTGCAGCAGTAAAAATGGGAGCTGGGCTTTGCATCTGTGATTGCTGCTAAACTGCACTGGAATCCTCTGTGTCCTGGCAGTTTGGCTTTCGTGGGGTGAAAGCAATGATCCGTAAGGTCTCTTCCAACTCTGACACTGTCATTTATATCATACACTGAGGCAGCTTAAATTAAGGTCCGCCTGTACTAGGAATCAACTTGTCCTTCCTGGCCACATTCTCTGAATTGGTAAATTGATCATTCTCCTCATCCCAAATACAAGATTTTTAAAAAGCATGTATGTATGTACTTGCTGTATGAGGAATGAACCCAAGGCCTTTGCACTGAGCTACTTCCCCAGCCCTTTTATTTTTCTTTTGAGTCAGGGTCTCACTAAATTGGTAAATTGTCCAGGCTGGGCTTGAATTTGCAACCCTTCTGCTTCAGCCTCCCAAGTGCTGGAATTACAGGCGTGTGCCACTGCACCTGGCTCCCCCAGTGTTTCTTTAAGAACACAGCTTTGCTTACTTTCACCACCTGAGTGTCACCCTGAACTTTCCCAAATTATTTCTGCTCCATTTTTTATTTTGTTTTATAGAGATAGGGTCTGGCTACGTATTTCAGGCTGGCCTCAAATTTGCAGAGATCCTCCTGCCTCAGCCTCCTGAGTGCCGGGATTACAGTCATGCATCACCATGCCCAGCTTCTCCTCCATCTTCTAGAGACTCAAGCCCTACAGCCCTTTCTTGGGCCTCTTTCTCTCCTGTTCACCCACTTGGGTCAGTGCAGACCCCTCAGGCACACCCCTCCAGACCCTGGCTGGAGGACGGTGACATCCCGGAAGAACTTGGTACAGGAACTGTGCACTTTCCAGGTGGCTGGTGACAAAGCAGACAGAGAGGGGTGGGAGCTGGGGGAAACCAGGAGCAGCACCTCTTTGCATCCACAAGTACGAAAGGACCTATGTGTGACCCACTCACCTCTCAGGGACAGTCCAGGGGCTTGAACTAGAGGGGGGTCCTCCTGCTGCTCCTCTCCCTGACTGGAAGAGCAGAAACAGGTAGAGAGGCTCAGCGCCATCAGTACTGCATGGGTCTGAGCCCCTTCTGTAGCAGCCCTGGCAGCTGTCGGTATCCAAGGGCCCAGCTCTGTGCCCCCAGGCTCTGCCCAGACAGAGGCTCCCTGAGAGAACACAAGGCCTCCTCCCGGCCTCGAATCCTGACTGTCCCCATCTACATCTTCCCCTCCCCGGCAGCCACACCTGCCCCTCACCTCTCTCATCTGAAAGCCCCAGTGGTGCAAAAGAGCAACCAGTAAAGTCTCCTTTCCCGTACCCTGGTCCAAAAGGGAAGGACCTGAGTGAAGAACTCCACCACTGCTGTGGCTCCTTCCAGCCCTGGGTGACACTTCCAGGGCTGGGAGCCAAGGTAGGAAGGTAGGTGGTGTTAAGTGGCTTGGAATATGTGAGCTGGGAGACCAGAACCATGTGTTCCTAGGGCTGGGGCCTCTGGCTCTCTGGGTGAGCTCCATGTATGTGACTTGGAGACTGGGTAGAGGAATGGGGAGCAAGGGGTACCTCTAAGGCCTGGGACAGTTACAAAAGGAGAGGAAAAAAACTCCCAACTGCAAGGAGGGCAGGGGCCGCGTCCATCTGAGGGGAAAACACAATGACCCACTGCTGGGAGGCCCAGGCTGCAAGGATGATTTCCAGATCATCTGAGGGTGCAGTGAGGAAGCAGGCACCCCCAAAGACCCCTGAAGGACAAGGCAGGGGTGGATGAACTGGGTGAAATCCGAGGACCAGAGAGCAGTCACTTTCATTCCACACACTGTGTCAGACTCTTTTTCTGCACTAACTCTTAGTTCTCACAATCGTGAAGTACAAATCCATGTCCCCACTGCCATCTGCATCTAGAAAAGGCCCATTTTGCAAAGCAGGGAACTGAGGCTGAGAGAGACAAAGGGATCTTTCCCAGAGTTGGGTCTCCTGAATGGCAGAGCCAGGTCTTGCTCATTTCTAGCTTCCCTCCTCTTTATTACCCTGCTTGGCCCCATACCAAGTTCCTGCCTCTTCTGACCTATAATTCTCTGGGGTGGGGAAAGAGCTTGAGTTAGTTTACCCTTGTCCTCTGGACATTAACTGAGCCAGAGGCTGAGGGGAAGCCATTGTAATGGTGAGGCTGGGCCCAGATGGAGAGCTGACCACGGGAAGATGGCAGCATTCCTCCTGAGTGAGTGTCCCTTTCTGGCCTCCTCTCCCTGCTTCTCCACCACAGTGGCAGCGCTCAGGAGGTGCCTGGTTCCTCAGCACCTTACTCTACTGTTTGCAGTGCCTGATCTCCCACCACACATCCCTGGGAGCGCTGGTCACAGGCCCCAGGCTGAAGGCTGCCCCACACCTAGTACCAGGGTGCAGGGGTGTTCGGTTCCATGGGGCTGGGGACACAGCTCAGTGGTAGGGCACAGACCTAGTATGTGCAAGACCCCGAGCCTGATCCCTCCTAGCACTGTGCCTGAAAATCACTAGGGCCCTGGCCCTGCCCAACCCCCGTCTTACAGGCTGGACACTGCCCTGAAATGGCATGAGGGTAGCCTGATTTGTATTAGCGGGGACCTGCACAACTGAAGCCCAGGGAAGCATATGAGCTGCTTTGGACCATGTGCTCGGCTAGTGGCACAGCCGGGCTCCTTCTGCAACTCCCAGGCTCTTCTCACAACTCGTGGTGGTGCCTCTCCAGGACATGCTAGAGCCACTCCTGCTCTTAGAGGTAGTGCACACTCACCTGGACAGCAACACGATCCAAGCCGGGCATGGTGGCGCACACCTATAATCCCACCAGTTGGGAGGCTGAGGCAGGAGGACCACCATGAGGTTGAGGCCAACCTGGGCTACATAGCTCAAGGCCAGCCTGAACTACACAGTGAGACCTTGTCTCAAAAAACAAACATGTGATTCTTCTGCTTCAGCCTTCTGAGTGCTGGGATTGCAGGTGTATGCCACCACACCTGACCCCTGCCCTCTTGAATCTATTTGTCCACCAGAGCCATGGGGAATCCTCCCTTCCCTGAGAGGCCCCAGAGCCTTACGAGTGTCTTTTGGGCCTTACCAGCAGAAAGCTTTCACAAAGAGGAAAGCAGGCTGGGGGTGAAGCTCAGTGGTGGGGTGCATGCCCAGCATGTGTGAGCCCCCAGCACCCCCCCACACACATAGAGGAAAACGTCTTGAGACTTTCCATCATAAAACAAGCTCCCGAGAGGGACAGGGTGACCCATTTGGCTGGAAAGCGACAGTGAACATCTTGAGAAACGTGAGCTCCTGTCCCTGCAGGACTACTCAGGTTCCAGGTTAGTTTTCTTCGCTGGTCTCCTTCCCTGGGCTCAAATTCTCAGCAACCGGCGTGGAGGGTCTGACTCCAGGGTTCCCCCACCCCCAAGACCCTGGCAGGTTTTCTGGACTCCTTACTGCTCCGTGCGAATGTCCCCTCCCTCCCAATCCCTGGAGGACCCAGAGGCAGCCCATTCTACAGGCACATGGCAAGCTGTGCCCCACATGTCCTAGGAGAGTGAAGGTACAGCAGTACAGGCCGCCGGGTGGCAGGACTGCTGCCTCCATGTCCCTCCTGGCCTGGCCCAGCTCTGCTGACTGCCCCACCGCAGGCCTGGGCCACACAGTGGACAGCAGGTCAGGCAGGAAGGTAACATAGATGGGAGATGATACAACAGGGAAAGGATAAAAAGTCCAACCACAGACCTACTCGGTCTTTTTTCCATTCTCCTTTATTCCATAAACACCTAGTTACAAGTTGCACAAATCAAAAAATAAAGGCAAAGGAGGGTATGGGGGTGAGTTCTGTGATATGTGGGAGCAGGGATGGAAGGGTCGGGACCAGTCCACTCCCTCCCCACCCCAGACAGGGCGGCAGGCCTGTGGTGGGGGCTGAGAAGAGGTGATGAAGAGTCGGGGCAGCTGAGGGAAGGGGGAGACCCCTATACCCCGAGGACCCTTCAGTGCGTGGCAGGGCTCAATGGGGCAACCAGGA
The DNA here is from genome assembly GCA_028451465.1 of Erethizon dorsatum. Classification (NCBI taxonomy): domain Eukaryota; kingdom Metazoa; phylum Chordata; class Mammalia; order Rodentia; family Erethizontidae; genus Erethizon; species Erethizon dorsatum. Next base: position 30,950,370 of record CM051831.1, read on the forward strand.
GGTTTGGAGATGGAGCAGCAAAGTGAAAACTCAAGTTAGTGGACACAGAACAGGTGGAGGCATGGCAGGAAGGGACCGAAGACGGAGAGTGTGGGTTGGGGCAGTGAAAGGTTCTTCCTGAGACCCCCAGGGAGAGGCGGGGGCCGGCTTGCCTGTTAATTTAATATTAAATTGGGGTGGGAGATGGAGAGGAAAAAGTTACTTCAGGGATGATTTCTCAGCCTCTCAGCCTGTACCTAGAGAAGAAAGACAAGCATGTGTCAAAGGGAAGAAAAAATATAAACGCCAGAGGAGGGGCTCCATCTTCTACTCCAGGAGAGTGTCTTCTGGTTTCCGTGCCAGCTGAGGGTACACGATCACAGGCACCCAGACTCCTGTCTGCCAGTGGCAGAGGAAGGTCACAGGTCCACTCCCTGACCCCTACCTGAGGTTGTCACCTGACTCTTCTTCCCCACAGATACTTACAAGAAAGCCTGAGGCCCAGGGCCTTCACCAGTCATAACGGCGGGACTGTCGGGAGGGGGAGTCCTCAGGTCCCTGGATGGCCAGGCGGGGAGGACCCTCAGCCCTCCGTCCCCCACCTGAAGAAGCCTCATGCCGCCGGAATTCCAGAGGGCGCTGCTGCCGGAACCGGGAGGTCTCCCTCCGCCACTCATCATCAAACGCAGCAGCCTCACCTGGGAAGGACAGGGCAGATGCAGCAGCTCTGAGCAGCCTGGTGATGGCACCTTGAGCCACGCCTCCTGCGACCCAAAGCCAGGGCGAAGGCTGAGACGGGACAGGAGGGAGGGGGCAGCAGGAGCTGCACTCAGCTCTCTGGGCTTCACCATGGTCCTTGGCACTAGCAGGGCAAGGGTACAGCTACTGGACAAAGAAAACCACAATTATACCAACTGTGAGCATTTAACAAATATTTGCTGGTTTGAAAAAGATAAAGAAAAAGAAAAACAACGGATCCATGTCGGGAAGGGCAGGATACGATCAATGTGACTTCAGCAGCACTAGCCTCAGACCTTAAGACCAGGAAGCTTTGGTCTGGGGTTCGCCTGTAACTGCCCCAGAACGTGTGGGACGGGTGGAGGCAGCTGGGATCCAGGTCACAGGACCAGTCCTGGGCTGCTGGCAGGGGCCGGAGACTCACTCTCATCCAAGTTGATGTAGTCCTGCCGCTCCTCCTGGTCCCCCGTGCGGTGGTTTCGGGAGCGCTGGAGGATGTGAGCCCTGTCCCGGATGTGGTGGCCAATGGACATCTGCTCGAGTCCACTGTCCGAGTCCCGGACAGTCCTCCGGGTCTCCCGGATCTGCGACAGGGCAGAACCCAGCACACTCAGTGGCCCCTTCTAAAGCTCCATCTGCATCACCCCAGCACCACATTCCTGGGGAAAGGCCAGGATCCCTTGTGTGCAGCTCGCTTCTGCCCACTCACCCCGCCTGGCGCTGAGCGCATCTCTGAGGTCTCTTGGTAGACCTTGGGGGCGCCATCACCCGTGTTGGAGTAGGAGATGACAGTGGAGGATGAGAAGGTCTGGCAGTTCCCCCCAGCTGTCATGTGCTCCTAAGGAGGACAGGGGAGGGTTGGGACAAGTGCAGAGCAGTCTCCCCCAGAGGAAGGACTTGGCTTCAGCGTTTTTGTTTTTTTTTTTTTGATGGTACTGGAAACAAACCACCAATTAGCACTAAGCTCCACCTCCAGCCTTTTTAATTTTTTTTTTTTCTTGAGACAGGGTCTAAATTGCCCAGGCTGAACTTGAACCTATAATCTTCTGCCTCAGCCTCCCAAGTAGCAGTGGTTACAGGCACGCACCACTACACCCAGTCAGCTGCTTGGTCCTGCCTGTGTCTTTCCCACCAAATGTGAGAACAAGGGAAACACTGCCACTCCCTGAATCCTCTGAGTCCAATACTAACCCAGAACCTTAAACACAAAAACTGACTTTCGGATTTCCTGAGAATGTGGCTGCCTCTCTTCACACTTGGGCCTGAGGGCAGACTCAGGATCTAGGCTTCTATCCAGTTCCTTCACCCAGCTCGACCCCTTTACTGCCACGCTCCCTGTGCCCCTCCTGCCTCAGACGACAGGTGTTGCCAGCCAGCACTGAGGAGGAGAAAGGGCCCGGGAAGAAGATGGGACAAGTCTCACCATGTTCCCAATCATGTCGTTCATCATCCCGAACATGTCCATGAAGCCACCAGACTGGAGGAAAGACGTGGAGACAGAAAAGCAGTAGGTGCTCAGAGCTGATGCTACTTAAGTGGTGGTGAGCCACCTGGCTACAGGGCCCCCTCCTCTTCCTGTGCATCGCAGCAACTGCTCTCGCCTTCTCATTAACATACGCTTCTCTACTGGCATTGTGGCTGGCCTCCGCCTCCGCCGCCTCCTCCTCCTCCTCCGTGACTGTTCTCATCCAACTTTCCCTTTCCTGACCCCCCTATCTCCCCTAATCTTTAGGGAGAGAGCCAAAGTTAATGGATACTAGCCTCACTTTCTGGCCCTTCCCTGGAACCTCCCTCCTCCAGAAAGTGAACTTTGCTACACAATTACATCTTCTGGCTGGAAGGGGTGCAGGACTCCCCAGGCCTGACTGGCTGAGAGCTTTGGCAACAGTATCAAAAGAGACCATCTGCGAGCCACCAGCAGGCCATTCCAAGGTACACATTTGGAAACATCTAAGATTGTACAATGTGTCTAAAGTAAAGGGAGGGCCGGGTGAGATGGCTCAGAAGCATAAGCACCGGCCTGGCAAGCACAAGGTCCCGAGTTCGATTCCCGGCACCCACATACAAAAAAAGGGCCGGTGACATCGCTCAGCGGCACGAGCCACCTGCTGGCGCACAAGGTCTTGAGTTCGACCCCCAGTACCCACAAAAAAATAAAAAATAAATAAAGTAAAGGGACACACAAGGACTCACCATTCCTAGCATCCCAAAGGGGGAGACAGCCCCGGCCTGCTGGAACACACAAAACAAAAATGAGAGATTTAATTGGAGCCCACGTCCTGCTTCCTTACAATCCCTTACAATCCCCAGGCTCATGTCCTCCATTTTTTTTTTTTTTGTCCTCCTCTCAAATGGGGGCACAAAGCTCTTTTCCTACTCCCTGCCTCCACTCCTGCAAAACCATTTCATTTGCTAAGTCGCTTGCAGTGCAAGAAAAAACACGAGTTTTACTAACCACCCAACAACCTTTCTCTGGGTCTCAGGGATGTTTCTCCACTGATACCTGCATCCTGCGGCTGGCAGGCCTGGTCCCCGGCATGTTGCCATCTGTGATGCTGAGGAAAGGGCTATAACCAAAGCCACCAGACAGCATGCGGCTCATGTGCTGACGGTGAATGGCAAAGGGGTCCCTGCGGAGTGAGCAGACAGCATGAGTGGTGGAGGGGCCCCCCTCTCCCCACCCCTGAAGCAGCAGCCAAGGGGCACACAGTGTCACAGATGCGACTTCCCTTAAAGTTGGAACTGTGGTGGAGAATCTGGCCAGTCCCAGCCACGGGGAACCCACATGTCTGTCTGAATTGAAGGGGAGTGAGATATGAGGGGGAGGCAATTCTCACATCAGGAACATGGGATCCTCGGGCTCCACGTCCCTCATGAAGCGGAACATCCTGATCTCAGCTCCAGGGGGCTCCACACTGGAAAAAAAGATGTGGTGGTTCAGTTAGTCGGGGGCGGCCAGGCTTCTGCACACCCGCTTGCTCGGTGCAGCGACTCTCAGAGCACTGCCCCCCTCCAAATACTGCAACTGACCCCCAAACTCCTGGAAGCACCCTCTCCAGAGGTCCCACACAAGCCCTGAAGAGTGAAGAACGCTCCAAACTCATCTCAATTAGGGCCAGGGAAATCTCTCAGCCTCTCGATGTCTGGCCTCCCCCACTCGGAGCCATCCTCCCCCAAGCCCAGGCCTGGAGCACAGCCTGGCTCTTCCCCGACGCTGCAGTTTCCGAGGAGAACCCGGGACACTGGCCCATCACGGACCCAGCCAGCCGCCCCTGCCACCGCGCCTGTACCCCGCGGGCGGGCCAGCGAGGCCCGACCTCTCTCCGCACCCGGGCGCCCAGCCCTGCACCCACGGCCCGCCGCCGCCTCACCGCTCCCCGCCTCGGGCTCAGCGGCCCATCCGGCCGGTTCCGGGTCTCGGTGCGCTGCAGGATCAGGGTCGCTGCCCGGGGCGCGGAAATAGGTCGGGGCTCGAGCTCCGGGTCGCCTCCTGGCTCAGCTGCCACCTCCGTACCCCCGCCCTCGGCCCGAGGAGCTCCAACCTCTGCCGGGCCGGAAGGAAGTGACGTCACGACGAGCCGCCCCGGGGCGGGGCCTCGGGGCGCGCGGAGCGGCCTTATTAATATATCGGGTCTGGCTTCCGGGGACCCGTAGAGCCTCAGGGCGAGGCGAGGGGAGTAAGGGCGGAGCTCCGAGAGGATGCAGGGTGCGCGCACCCCCTCCGGAAAGGGACGGGGCACCAGCCTGCGAGAGGCGGACAGATCGCGGGAACCTTTAGGCTGATTGTCTACCGGGAGGGGCAGCGCTTGGCCCTAGAGGGTGGAAGGGCAGCGTTTCTGCGGGGCAGGCGCTGGGGTCCGTCACTGCGGAGGAGGAGCGCTCCCGGCAGGGCGGGTCCTTGGAGTGACGCACAGAAGGAGGGCACAGTGCTGCAGCCCGAGTTTAGTTCCTGGTTGGAAAAGTAGGACTGGGACGGAGAAGCCAGGTTAGGAGATAGGCCACCAGATGGCGCTCCTCTGCCAGGCTGGACCTGCAGCCCCCTGGGAACTGGTGCTGGCCCAGCTCTAGGGCACACAGTGACCCATGTGTGAAGGTTGATTGGGCGAAGGCTCTGATCTTGAAATCTGTTAGGTTTTGGGTTTTCTTTTTCTTTTAATGCTGGGGATGGAACGGAAGACCTTGTGTATCCTAAGCACGTGCTCTGCTACAGAGTGTTGGCCCCTGGAATCTTTCCGTTTAGTGCTCATCTCCCCCTTTCTTTTCCCTAACTCTGTCCTCAAAAGCCTTCAGTCCTTCGCTGAGCTTTCGTGCCTTTAGTGAGGTAGATAGGTCCAGGGTCTCAAGTTTGGGAGAAGCAAGGGGTGGGAAGCTCAATGAACAAGGATCACTCAAGGACTGAACTAAAACTGGGTCCAGGAGGCCTGAGTCCAAGCTCGGGGGCTACTTCGACATACTAAATGTCTGGCATAAAATTTGGCTCCGCTGGAGAGAAGGGCCCTCCCCCTGGGGTCAGGGGAGTTGAACCGTATAAGGTAGACTTTGAACCTGACTCATCCAAACTCCAGTTCCCCAGAGTTCTTTACTCTGGCTCTTAGCCAGCCGCTTTGGTGCTTTGTGACCCTAAGAGAAAGACTTGTTCTGGAGGGTTCCCTGGGGGAGGAGAAGAGGGTCCCTGGTGACTCAGGAGAAGGGGCTGGGTTAGGGCTTCTCAGGTTTCTTTGGACTTGATCTTCATTGAAGAGGAAATACTGGTGGAGACTGGGGGAATCAAGACAGATACTAAGATAAGTTGGCTGACTGGCAAAGTCAAAGAACACCAAAAGAATACAAGAAAATTTTTTTTTTTTTTTTTTTTGTGGGTACTGGGGGGTCGACCTCAGGACCTCGTGCGCCAACAGGCACCCGTGCCGCTGAGCGATATCACCGGCCCCTTTTTTGTGTGTGGGTTCCGGGAGTCAAACTCGGGCTGTCGCGCTTGCAAGGCAGGCGCTTACGCCGCTGAGCCATCTCACCGGCCCAGAAAATTTGTTTTTCATTGGTATTTCTGGGGAAAAGACCTAGTAAAATCTTTTTTTTTTTTTTTAAAGAGAAGAAAAAACAAAACAAATAAAAAAAAGAACAAATTTTCAAAACAACATAACATGAGGGTAACAATGGTCAATGCATTATGTATTATTATCTTCAAGTTAGTTATTCAGGATACCAGACATTAGCATTCAATTGTCCAAACATTATTGGCTCAAACCTTACTCTTCAATGAACTAAGTAAAATTGGTAGTGTATCTGTCTTAACCATCTTATATATATATACAATTTTTTTTCCCTTTCCCTTCTTTCTTTTCCCTATTCCAGTCTCTCTTTCTTATTGACCAGTTTCTTTTTGATTCACTGTGTCTATTGTACATTTTGGATCTTATTTACTCTTTCAGTTTCTCATACTAGAGAGACAATACGATGCTTACACATGTGCATCGGGTTTATTTCACTTATGAGTATTTTCTCGAGTTGCATCCATTTACCTATAAAAGTCTCCAGTTTATCCTTCTTTATGGCTGAATAGTACTCCATTGTATAAAAATACCACATCTTTCTTATCCATTCCTCAGTTGATGGGCATTTGGGTTGTTTCCAAGATCTGGCTATTACAAATTGTGCTGCTATAAACATGGGTGCACATATATCACTGTGGTACCTAGTAAAATCTTTTAAGTTTCTGGACATTCTACTGTGCAACTCCCTTTCTGTTTGTCCCAAAGGAGAGCAAGTTGACATCCAAACAAGTTACCCCAGTGAGCATTCTGCAACCCAGATCTAACAAGGGAAATCCTTTCCAGATTTTCTTCTTTTTCTCCTTTCTTTCCAAAGCAAGTTTGCTTTTTGGTTTTGTTGTTGTTGTTGTTGTTTTTGTTCTTTTATTTTGTTTTTTTGAAACAAGGTATTGCTATGTAGTTCAGGCTGGCCTTGAACTTGCAACGATCCTCCTGCCTCAGCCTCCAGAGTGCTGGGATTACAGGCATTGCTGCCATGTTGGCCTTCAAAGCAAGTTCTTTATTGTCTAACCAATCAAAAAAATGTTAATGAGCCACACGTGGTGCCACATGCCTGTAATCCCTGCACTTGGGAGGCTGAGGCAGGAGGATCACTGCAAGTTCAAGGCCAGCCTGAACTACATAGTGAGACCCTGTCTCAAAACAAAACAAAAAAATTAATGAGACCTTGCACCACTGTATATTGTACCTAACTTAAGTAGAATGAGATAAGACAACGTCCCCTTCAATTTGAGACATACAATTCTCTAGCCACCTTGTTTCTGTTTTGATTACCTGGTATCCTCTACCTACTGCCTTTAGGTGTCTGGAGCCCTTCTTCCTTTCAAACCTTAAGAACCTCATATCAGTCATTTTTTTTTTCTTTTTTGGGGTCCTGGGGATTGAACCTAGGGCAGTGATGGTGAACCTTTTAGAGACAAGTGCCCAAACTGCAGCCCCAAATCCACTTATTTATCTCAAACTCCCAACACTTCAATTAGACTTGAATACTGAGGTTTTAGTTTAGAAAAAACAACTGTCATTTGATGCCCAGCTGCTGGGGTGATTCAGTTCTCGTGCCAACAGAGAGGGCTCTGCATGTGGCTCTTGTGCTGCAGGCTCACTATCACTGACCCAGGGCCTCATGTATGCTAGAAAAGTGTTCCACCTCTCAATTACATCCCAGCTTTATTTATTTATGAATGAATGAATGAGACAAGGTCTCACTAAGTTTCCCAGTCTGGCCTGGGACTTGTGATCCTCCTGCCCCAGCCTCCCAAGTGGCAGGGATTAGAGGTGTGTGTACCACCTCACCCAGCTTCATGTCTACCTTTTTGCGATTTAAAATCATGAATTGTCTCTCCTGGTCATATTTACAAATTACAATTTAGCTTTTTACAGCTAGGCATGGTGGTGCACACCTGTAATCCCTACACTCAGGAGGCTGAGGCAGGAGGATCGCCTCTTTGGAGCCCAGCCTGCACTACATAGTGAGTTGAAGGCCAGTCTGAACTATGTAGCAAGATCCTGTCTCAAAAAAAAAAATAAATAAAAAATAATAATTAAATAAATAAAATAAATTTTGAACAACTAGGAATGGAGGAGACGCACAAGGTCATTTTCAACATCTTTGGAGACACAGCAGACTGGCTGGAATTAGATGTGATTCCACAAGTGACCAGAGTTGGTGTCTGCCTTCATCCTCTCCCCTCTTCTTCCTTTCCCTTCTCTTACCTCTTCCCTGCCCACCTGTCTCCCTCTCTCCCTCCCTCCCTTTCTTCCTCTCTGCCCAGTGTACTGTGAGCAAGAGCTCCCCAGGACTGGAGTTCCCATCACAGATGATGTAGGAGCCACAATGTAGGTGGGAGGCCAGGCTCTGCCAGGCAAAGCCAAGGAGGGTGAGGGTTGCTGGGAAGGAAGAGAATGGAGCCACAGTGATTCCTGCATTCTGTGCTCTCTCATGGAGCCAAAGGCAGGAAGTCCTTGAGCAGGAAGAGCAGAGCTGGAGAAGGGGCCCTGTTTCCATGTGAGGTCACACATCTGGAGCAGATCCAGGGTGGTTAGATGTTTGAACAGAGTGAAGGCAGAGCAACAACTTTGGGAAAGTACAACAGTGTGCCTGCATTTTAGGTAGAAAGCAATTTATGCATTTCAGGAAACATTTTTTCTATTTTTTTCCCCCAGTGCTGGGGATCAAACCCAAGGTCTTGAGCATGCTGGGCAAACTCATCAGGAAACATCCTTGGGCTGCAATATGCCAGGTGTGAAATAGGTGCTGAAAAAACAATGGTTCTTTACACCAGTAAAGAGCTGGGTGTAGTGCCACATGCCTGTGATACCAGTGCTGAGGAGGCTGAGGCAGGAGGATTGCTGTAAGTTCTAGGCCAGCCTGGACTACACAGCAAGACCCTTCGAGTAGCCCCAGAATGGGACTTGGAGAAGAGACACCCAAGAAGTGTGGAGGATCCAGGAAGGAAAGTCTAGGCTGGCTCCTTCCCGTGAATGAGTGAGTGGAGGAAGGCACTGCCCTCTGAGGTAGGAAATAAAGGGTTTCCCTTGGAGCACCCAGGGGGTGATGAACAGAGAACTGAGGTCAGTACAGGCACTCAGCAGAGAAGACCACGCTGAAGATGAGCCCTCCAAGGCTGAACTGACCAGGAAGGGATCACTCAGCACTGCTGTCACCACCTTTCAGTGCTAAGTACTCCCTCCGTTTTGAGCCAAACCTTTAGCTGCCAGTCTTGGTTCTTTTTTTTTTTTTTTTTTTTTTTCCTTTGCAGTGGTAGGAATTAAATCCAGCACTTTTGCACTGAACTGCAGCCCTAGTCATTGCCCAGCCTGGCCTTGGACTTAGAGCGATCCTCCTGCCTCAGCCTCCTAAGGGTTGGAACTGCAGGAGTGTACCCACACCCAGCACTTTTTTTATTTTTTGACAGGTTCTAACTAAATTGCTAAATAGCCTAAATTTAATCTGTAAAAATGTGAAAACCCTGGAAAAACACACCTATGGTAAAGTGGCCACCTGATCATAAATTCAGCAGCCAGAGTTGCTATCTAACTTTCTAATTGCAGGTCGCTGGGATTGGAGGTGGGAGACGAGCTACTTTACAGTTTGAGAGTACAGCTCAGTGCTACAGCATGTGCTTAGCATATCCAAGCCCCTGGGTTCAATCCCCAAGACACCAAAAAATAAGACAGCTTGAGTGGAGGTCTAAAGTAGTGCTGTCCACTACCTACACAATACTATTTAATTACAGTTAGGTCAAGGAGGATGTAAATCAATGGTACAGCATCTACCTAGCATGGCTGAGGCCCTGAGTATGATTCCCAGAACAAAAAAAAAAAAAAAAAGGAGGAGGAGGAGGAGGAGGAGAAGAAGAAGTTGTGTGTGGTAGTGCAGGCATGTATTCCCAGCATGCTGAAAGGGTGAGGCAGGAGGATCACTTCAAGTTTGAGGTCAGCCTGGGCCACAAAGTGAGCTGAAGGCCAGCCTGAACTACATAGCAAAACCCTGTCTCAAAAAGACAAAAGAAAAGACAAAGTGAGACCTTGTCTCAAAACAGAAAACAAACAAAAAAGCACAAAAAGAAAAAAGAAAAGGGAAGGAGGTGTGTGGGGGGGAGAGAGAGAGAGAAAGAAAAAGAGAGGAAGGAAGGGCTGGGCTACTGGGCTAGGAGTGTAGTTCAGTTGAACAGCACTTCCCAAGCATGCAGAAGGCCCTGGGTTCAACCCACTGCACTGAACAATAAATAAAATTAACTTTTGCTGGGCATGGTGGTGTACATGTCTATAATCCTAGCATTCTGTGAGGCTGAGACAGGAGGCTCACAAATTTAAACCAAGTCTGAGCAAGTAATTGCCTTAGCAAGACCCTGTCTCAAAATTAAAAAAATAAAATAAAAGAGTTGGGGATCTGGGGATGTAGCTCAGTGCAAAGGCCCTGGGTTCAATCCCTATTACAAAAACAAAACAAAACAATTCACTTCCTCACTTTCTTAGTTGCACCAGCCCCATTTTCAAGTGATCAATGACTGCCTGTAGCTACTCTAGGAAAGAACAGATAATGAACATTTCCATCATCACAGAACATTTCATTGGACAGAACTGGAAAGCAATAAATGTTGGAGGGCAGAGGAGGGGTGGGCAACACTATTCTAGCTATGAAAGAAAAGACTAAGAAAAGCTACACGATGATGCTGAAGGAGAGGTGCAATGATGAAACCACTTCTTTTTGGTGGGGACAAAGTTCAGGGAGAAGCAGGAAAACCACAGAAATTTTGGTTGTGGCATCAAATCATCAAAGCATCAGTTGTTCATGAGATGATCCTGAGTCAGGCAGAGGCAAGCTGGGTATGTTGGCAACATGTCCCAGGCTGTTGTGTGCTTTCCTAACCCATAAAGAAAGATTTTGGGACGGGGCTGGTGAGATGGCTCAGCGGCTTAAGCGCCTGCCCGGCAAGCGCGAGGGCCCGAGTTCGACTCCCGGAACCCACATACGAAAAAGGGGCCGGTGATATCGCTCAGTGGCACGGGCGCCTGCTGGCACGCGAGGTCCTGAGGTTGACCCCCCGGTACCCACAAAAAAAAAAAAAAAGAAAGATTTTGGGCCTGTGAGATGGTTCAGTGGCATAAGCGCCTGCCTGGCAAATGTGAGGTCCTGAGTTTGAGTCCCGGTACCTGCATATAAAAAAAAGAAGTTTTTAAAAAATAAGAGAAAGGGGGAAAAAAAAGAGAAAAATAAGGGAAAGGAAAAAAAGAAAGAAAGAAAGAAAGAAAGAAAGAAAGAAAGAAAGAAAGAAAGAAAGAAAGAAAGAAAGAAAGAAAAGGCAGTTGAGAAGGCCCTGAGATTGAACCTAAAATGGTATCTTGGCTGGGAAGGTGGAGTATGCCTGTAATCCCAGCACTAGTTGCCATCTATTTAGATGTGAATAGATGTTTGATGAGGGATAAGACCAATTGGATTGACTAGTAGATTCATGATGGAGATCCCTTAGAGTTGTTATAAAGATGGTTTCTATTTTATGTATTTTATTTTTGATGGTAGTACGCACTGGACCTATGGCCTTCACACTAAGCTACATCCCCAGCTCTTTTTATTTTGAGACAGGTTCTCCCTAAATTGCCCAGGTGGGCTTCCAACTTGTGATCTGCACTGCACTGACTTGAGTTTTGAAAAGATTAAAAAAAATAAAAAAAAAAAGCATAGAAAAAAATGGGGAGTAGAAAATGAGGTCATTGGGATTGGAATTGGGATAAAATAGCAAAAGAAGGAGCAGGGATGGCCCAACTATCAGGTTTCTGGATGATAACTAGGCTTCTTAGCACTTACTCTATGGGATAAATACACACTGAAAAAAATTAGATGGAAGTCATGAGAACTGGACTCTGCTATACTGAGTAACAAGGTAAATTTCTGGGATGTGAGGCCAGAAATAATAGCTTCCAGGAAGGGGCTCAGGGCCTCCCTCCTTCGCACCTATCCTCCTTTTCCCACTTTCAGAAAATGTGTCAGACACACAGGTTTCCCCTTTCAACCAGTGAGAGAAATTCTCAACTGGGCCATGGAGTACTAGAACTGAGGGACAGGCGAGGCCTGGGAGCAGCTCTGTGGGAAGGTGCGAGCGTGCATCTGACAGCACTGGCCCAGAGATAATCCCAAAAGCTGTGGGCTGGGTTTTCAGCACCCCACTCCAGTTCACCCCAAGTCTCATTTCCGGCTTCTTCTTCTTGAAGCCATGAGTTCAGTAGACCAGTCCGTGGTCCAGGCAGGCAGGGAAGGCCAAGGGATCCTTCCCCACGCAGGATGGGAACTAGACCTAGGCCTCCAGCTTCCTAGATGTCGCCCTCAGAGCCGCTGCGGACCCTAGTGTCCAAGCTCTTTGATTCTCTAGGCGCTCCCTCGAGCCTTGGGGCACGATTCCCATTCTCTGCCTCTCCTTCTCCCTGGAATTTTCCACTGCAGCTGCCTCTGCTCGCAGACGCCCCTCCCTGGGCAAAATTCCCGGCTCCCTCCGCCTCCCCTTCCCTAATCACACCTCATTCCCACCCCCAGCCCTGAGGCCCAGCCCACAGTCCGGCCCACACCCCAAGCTAACCACGGTGGTCCCAGTTAGAGAAATGGGAGGCCAGGCCCCTTAGGAAGGAGGGTCCCAGTCCCCCCTTGGGAGGGGGAGAAAGGAGAGTGGAGGGGGTGGTCCCCTGTGGGGCTGGAGTGGGGGGAGTGGCCCTCCTCATATCCCCATATAAGGAAGGGCAAGCAGTTACGCTCTGGATTGGCTGATTCAAATGAGCAATCCACCTGGCAACAGGGTTTCTATTGGCTCTCAGGAAAAACAGGAGGAAGGTGGATGGAGGTTGTTGGTGGCGGTGATGGGATGGGGAGGGTAGTGGAGGTGACCCGAGTGGGGGGCGGTTACCAGGGCAACAGGGTAAGAGCCCAGCAGGGTGTCCGAGACAGCAGGCGGGGCTGGGAGGTGGAAGAGAGGGAAGAGGAAAAGAGAGCCCGAGGGAGAGGAAAGAGACCGACCTGGAGGGAGACTGGAGACTGGGGGGCGGGTAGCAAAGGTGGGGGGCAGAGGGAGATAAATGAAGCAGGAGAGGAGCGCAGAGATGGAGACGGTGAGAGATCGCTGAAGACATCGGTCAAGGAGTCAGAGACACAGAGTGAGAGAGGAAAATGGAAAGACCTCAGGGAAAAAATGGACAGAATCCCGCAAGGAAAAACCTGGGTGGGGCCCCGAGATTTCTAAGGAAACCAAGACTGAGAAATTCACGGAAGAATCAGGGGAAAATTGGAAGTGTGCCTATACCAAGGGACCAAAAGATGGTGTCCTTAAGCACCTAAATACCAAATGACGCGGAGGATGGGTCAACAACCGTCTTTATTAAGAACATGAAAATGATTTTAAAAGTCGAAGAGTAATAGTACAAACGTGGGAGTACACACAGATTCTCCAAATCCCAGCCTTCCTGACCTTTAATACACAGCCCAGCCCTGTCCTCTCCTGAAACCCCAAGATGTTGAGATGACACTGAGGCTGGCAGCTCCAGGCCTGGACCTGTATTACGTTTGCAAAGGGGGGCAGCGTATGAAGAAAGGCTAGGAACAAGGCAGCAGAAGGAAGAAAAGCAAAGCGAGGGCAATGTGAAAAATGAGGACAGGAAGAGGACTTGAGGGAAGTCAGGGATCCTAGAGCTAGGTGTCTGGGGCAGACAAGAAGAGCGGTCCATCTGGGCGCTATGGGAAAGGAGGCAGCGGCTCTGCGGAAGCACAGAAGAGATGCTCCAGGGATGGGAGGCATAGACGGCTAGGAGGGAGGGTCTGGGTACCCACGAAGGAAGAGGGATGTAGAGATAGAGAAGGGCCAGGCAAAAAAAAGCGAGGCGAGGGAGAAAGGTGGAAGATGGGGAGAGGTGGAGGAGAGCGGAGGACATTGGAGGCCTCTGGCTCCCTCGATTGCAGGGAAGAGCCCGGAAGGGAGGAACCGGCAAGGGTCACAGATGCCAGCTTCGTCGGGAGAGAAAGTCGAGGTTGCCCTTTTCGCGCTCCCATTCCTTCCTCCCCGAGGCCACCCCGAGAATGTGGCTGGAGAACGAGAGGGGAAATCCAGCGCGACGCATGTGGAAGCAGCTCCGCCAGCCTCTTCCTCTTCTTTCAGCTTTTGGTTTCTCCTATACCTGCCCTGCCTCTTCATCTGCTTCCCCACCCCTCTCCACCCCTTGGCAAAACCTCAGGGTTCTTGGGGGTCAGCAGGATTCTGGCTACCTCTCCAGTCCACCAAGCAGCCAGACTCCTCGCAGGCAGTAGGTGGAGATTTGGAGGTGTCTCCGCGCAGGAGCCCCACCCCTTCCCGTCTCCCGTCCCGCTCCCCTCCCGCGCGCTGCCATCCTCCTATCCCCACCTCTCCAGCTCCCGCTCGCCCCCTCCCCGCGCCGGCCCTCCCTCTCCCGCCGCCCCACCCCTGGGAAGCCCCTCCCGTCGGGCAGCGCCTCCTTATAAGCTGGTTCCCGGCCCGGGGGCGGCAGCGGCTGGTCGGCGGCAGCTCTGCGGTGCGGGGGCGGTGAGCCCAATACCGAGCAAGCCTCCGCTGCCCGAGCGCGCCGGCCACCGCCCGCCTCGCCCCCGCCCTCCCGGCCGCAGCCCTGCGGGTCCTGCGCCGGACCCGCCCCCGCCCCCGCCCAACCCGCGCGCCTCGCCGCGTCTTCCAAGACCCAGCTCGCCGAGCGGTCGCGGCCGCCGTCGCTGTCGCTGTCGTCGCCGCCGCGCCAGCTTCCGGCCGCGGGCCCCCCCCCGCCGTCCAGGGCCCCTCCGTCTCGGCCCCGGGACCTCGGCTCCCCGCCAGCCCCGGCCCCGGCACCATGTCGGAGAAGAGCGTGGAGGCAGCGGCCGAGCTGAGCGCCAAGGTACGGACCAGGGCGCGGCGGCGGCGGCGACGCGGTTTCCGGGCTCCGCGCGTCCCCCGGCCTCGTCCGCCCCCGACGGCCCTCGCGCTCCGGCCCCGGCGGACCCCGCTCCGCCTTCACCCCGCTGCCCTGCCCGGCCCGGCCCGGCCTGGCGCCGGCGACCCGCCGCGCGCCCTGCGCCCTGCGCCAGCGCCCTCTAGCTGCCCGCGCAGGCGTCCGCCCCTCCCCGTCAGCCGCCAGTCGCCCGTCGGAGGAGGTCTCCGCGCCCGCCCGCCCTCCGACCTTGCTAAGCGGGTTGTGATCCTCGGGTGTAAACAGGGCCCTCCCCTCGCGGCCCGGCGGCTCCCACTTCCCTCCCGGGAGGCCTGCTCCCTGCGCTCCCTCCCATCTCCATCCCTTCCCTTTCCACACCCCGGCTTTCAGTTTTCTTTTTAATCCCTCACCCCCCCACCCCAAATCTTGAATTCCTAAAGATCAGAAGCGGGGTCGGGAATGGCTGTCACGAAAACTGAGGTCAGGCACTGCGTGGCCTGGCATCGAGAAGCCTGGCCTTCCCTCGCCAGCGCCTCTGCCGGCCTGATCCCTTTGCCCTTGCCTCTGTCGAAGCCAGCTCTCCTCTAATTTCCCCAGGGAATGCGCGGAGTGTCGCCTAGGGAAATTAATGCGGCCAGGCTTTGGGGGCTGGGAATCGGTCTTGGGGGTTGCAGAAGAGCGACACACAGTTCTGGAGGCCTGCGAAGTGAAAGGGGAGCCAATGGGATCAGAGGCAGTGGGAGCGGGGACGTGTGTTTGAGAGCTGACAAGGTGTGCCGTGTGGCCCTCCGGTGGGCTGTGCAGTGGCATGTGACTTCACTGAGTAGGTGTCTTTGTATGTCTGAAATCCGATGAGTGTGTGGGACTGCCCGTGGCAGCTACATGTGTGCATGTGGAGACGGAGATGTTCTGGAGCCATGTTTCTGCTTTGTGAGTGCCAAGTGGCTCTGCTGTCATCTTGTGCTGGCTCAAGAGAGTGCCAGGATGCCAAACATTGGGCCATGTGGCTCCAGATCTCGTGGGCGCACCTCTGTGGCTGTGTGAATCGGTGTTAGCCTGTGGCACTGTGTGTGCCTGCATGGAGGCCAGAGAACTGTTGAACACGAGGCCCAGGGCCCAGGTCACGTACCCCCTGCAAAGGGATCATGGAAGGACAGTGACCAGAAAGTCAGGACGGGGGAGGAGAGGGCCCGGCCCCTTGGACTTTGGTCTCTGGTGCTCTCCCTCCCCACCTCCCTCCATAGGCCCAGATGGGAGACTTGGCCAGGGCCATGCAGACCTGGTGCTAGACCTGGTGCTGGACCCAAGAGAAGCTGACTTAGACGGCTCCCAGCCCAGGATGTAGGGAAAAGCCCACCAGGTAGGAGAAATGCAGAACCTACCTGTGGTCAAGAAATGAAGACAGCAAGATGGGATGAAGTAGAAACCTAGGTAGAGTGAGAGGGGCAAGTGTTTTGTGCTCCCCTTGAAGTTAGAAGGGAATTGAGTGCGCTCCAGGCCACTTGGCACCCAGCCCCTTTCCCACCCCAGCCCTGTTCCAGAAAGCCATACCCTCCGCTGCGTGCTGCCCACACAGCAAACTTCCTCCACATGGAGTCAGGTGCACAGTCCGCACACCAACACCAGATCAGAGCATGCAGGACACCTGTGGTGTCTCAGCACTTGCCAAGGGGTGGAGTGGGGAGAGAACTGGAGTCTGCATCAGAAGGCTGGTGTGGTGGTCAGAGGGGATGCCCATGTGAGCGGCTCCCTCTGCCAGATCAGAACAGGGCATCGAGCGTGTGTCTGCAGGGATCTCGGGGTGAAGGAGGGGTATGTGGTGGGAGAGGACTCTGGACAGGTGCGTCCCATCTACCTTCCCACTGCTCCAGACACAGACCTTGTGTGCTGCTCTCTCTTTGCCCACCTGGGCTGATACTCTTTCCCCTGTGTGCTTTAACCCTGCTGGGCCTCCATTTCCACTGGAAATGGCCATTTCTCTTCCACTACACCAATGTGTACACCACAGGAGAAAGACTGGAACTGTTCGGGGATAGAAATGGTTCAAGTGGGCCAAGGTGCTAGGGCTCAGCGTACTTGGGTGCTCTCCCTCTTCCTAAGGTGTTCAGCCAGTAGGAGCATGAGGCTTAGGGAGACATAGAGACTGCGAGAAACAAAGGCCTTAGAAGCTGAAGGGGAAGCTGGGAGGGTTGCCCAGGAGAGAGACGACTCCGGAAAAGGCCCCAGAGGTAGACAAAAGGCAGAGCGGGCAGGCAGAGGAGGCGGAGGGACCCAGAGGGGGTGGGGCATTGAGGCTGCCTGCAGATGGAGGGGATTTGCTTTACTGAGCTGAACTCTTCAGCCAGGCAGGTTGGAAGAATTTGACAGGGTGGGAATGAGTTATCCTGGCTGCCCACTCCCCTTTTTTGACTTTTCCACACCCTGGGCATTGTAGGGAAGGTGTATGGTGTTAAACCCTCTGTGGCCTAATATCAAGACCTGGGACCTCTGTTCTGTCAGCTGTGACTTCCTTCATATCACACACCTCTAAGCTCCCTCAGAGAGGGAGACACAGGGTTGGAGGGATTCGAGGGCTGCCCAGCATTGTGGTGAGAGAAGGTGACTTCTTTCTTGTAGGACCTGAAGGAGAAGAAAGAGAAGGTGGAGGAGAAGGCAAGCCGGAAAGAGCGAAAGAAAGAAGTGGTGGAGGTATGGAGGGGTTGGGGAAGATACCCATACCTGCCCGTCTTCCCTCCCCATTATCTCATTCTTCATCACCTTCCTGGGGTCTGGGTCCTGCCTTGCTCTTGACCCCACCCATCTTTACTGTCCCACTCTGAGCCCTCTCCCAAGTCCTTTAGTCACCCAGTGGGTGAGGGCACATAGCCACCCTGATACCACTCCCTTTCCTGATCCCCACAGGAAGAAGAGAACGGCGCTGAGGAGGAAGAGGAAGAAACTGCTGAGGATGGAGAGGAGGAGGATGAAGGGGATGAAGAAGGTAGGGAGGGGCAGGGAAGGCTGGGCTGAAAATTTGGGACTTACAGGAGCAGAGTCAGGGTGGGTTTGAAGACCTGAAGCAGGGCTGAGGGCGACCATAGGGGGTCTCTGCCAGAGCTTCCTGCCCTTCCCCAACCACCCATTTCTGGCTCCTCAGATGAGGAAGAAGAAGAAGAGGATGACGAAGGGCCCGCGCTGAAGAGAGCTGCCGAAGAGGAGGTTTGGGCTGGGTTGCGGGCCTGAGGGGCGCCAGGGATGCAGCAGGGCTGGGCGCCTGGTGGATTTGGACCCAGATCAGTGTGGTGGCACGGGCGGGGGCTGGAACAGGCCAGCTGGGACAGGCTGGCTGGGACGGGCGGTCCCCTCTCTGTTTTACAGCTGCCCAAACTCTCCCTCTCCACAGGATGAAGCAGATCCGAAGCGGCAGAAGACAGAAAATGGGGCGTCAGCATGAGCTCCCCACCAAAAGGCTCGGGTGGGAGGCCCCTTGGGGTCTGGAGGTCGGGGTGGGAACAGACCAGTACAGCCACCTGTCACCTGGCTCCTTGCTCTGGGCCCTGCCCCAGAGCTGCCACCCTCTTCTTTCTTCCCAGCCCTCTCATTTCCACCTCTCCAGACACTGCCCTGCCCTCACTCTGCCATCCATCCACCTGTTGAGCTCCCCAGCTGATCCTGTCCCCCCACCCTTCCTTGCTCTCTTCTCCCCTTCCCCACTCAGCCCACCCATCCCTGTCCTGGGGTAGTCTCTCCCCTTTGCCCCTTGCATCCCCCATCCTCACATCCTTTCCATCCCTCTCCTGCCTGATTCCTGGGTCTCCCTCAGATACCTTCCTCTCGGACAGCGCCAGGCCGGGGTAGGGCTGGGGTTGGGGCTGAGCCCCGCAGCTGCCCCCCTCCCCTCCCCTTTTTGTATAATTTAATAAAGAAATGGTCGCGCTTCTGTTTTTAACCTGTGTCCTGCTTTCCAGGGGTCTGGTCGCTACAAAGAAAAGGGTGGGGAGGGAGGTTGACTTCACACCTGAGATGCAAGGAGCTACAGCCAACCTTCCAGAGGTGGATTGGGAGCCCAGCTCCTCTTGAGAGAGGGAGAGCTGACCTGTGTTCCTGTTTTGGGTTCTTGGGGATGCTCCTCCCCAGTAACACACACTTCCCTGCTAACCCACATGAGATCTAGACACTGCTGAGCCCAGTGGAAAGCTACCAGCTCTATTGTGCTGAACCAGGCAAATAGAAACAGCCTTAGAAACAGGAAGTCCTGCCCCTGGAGTGGGACAGACTGGTAGGCCTGGGTCTCACCCTTCTAGGATCTGCCAGGAGATGAGCCTGGCAAGAAGATGCCTTCTGCCTGACATTCAGGAAGCAAGCTCCTTCTCACAAGGGTGAACCCTGGGGTTTCTTGTTCCCAGGTCTGTCTCCATGTCACCTGCTCTTCAGCTCTCCCTGCCGGGCTCCTGGGCTGGGCTGGACTAGGGAGCAAGAGCTGGCTTTCAGTCTCGTGCTTCATTCTCTGTTTTTCTTGGGTTTGACTTGTTCCAGGATTTTTTTTTTTTTTCCCCATATTCGTGTCATCTTTGCCCTCAGTGCAGAGCCTATAGATTGGGGGAAACTTTGGAGAAAGGAGAGGGACCCACAGCCAATAATGTTAACCAACAAGGAGAGACCCGTAACTCACCCAGGGTCTGAATTACATACCACAGTTTCTGTCTTCACACTCCCTAGCCATGGTAAAGTACTCTCTTTGAGCTTCAGTTTCCCCGTCTGTACAATGGAGGGAAGTATTAGATTTTACGAGTTACCATATGTAGTGTCCAACATGGTGCTTGGGGCAGAATGCAGAAGGAAGCCCCCTTGTCATGTAACTGTTCTACTCACTCCCCCTTGGCATCCCCTTGCTCAAGTCTATCTTGGGTGTAGTGCAACTTCCTGCCCACCCTGATCCAGGAGCCACACAGACTGCTGGGTAGCCAGGTCTACAGGGTGAGGAAGTTCTGGGAGGTTAGGGAACAAGGGAGGAGATGAGTACAGGAAGGAGCTGGCACACTGGGACCAGTGAAGCAGTTTAGAAATGGGCAAGTAGGTAGCTGGTGTAGAAATGGTTGGCAGAGAAGGTCAGATGGCAGGTGAGGGAACGTGTGCAGCACAGGGAAGGGGTGAGGAGAGGGAGGTGGGGAGACCCAGGTCTGAGGAAGTAAACAAGGAGACTGCCACCACAGGGGTGGAGGGTGCTGCTGCTGGGAATCAGCCCCCTCAGACTTTCCACTGCGAAGTGAAACCATGAGCCCTGGGTGTGTGTGTGGGGGGGGGGCAGCGTGGAGGGGAAGTGGGGAAGGTGGAGGGAGACATAAGGACAGGGCCAGGGCCCTGGAGCAGCAGAGCAGCATCCAGCTCCCGACAGCCACCGCCTCCAGTCTGTTCTCTGCCATCACCCCACCTGGTGCCCAGGGTGCCCCGGCCTCTGCTGCCTGGACTCCAGCCTCCATCACTGGTCCTCTCCACTCTCTCCAGGCCTCCCTGGAGGGGGGGTTCCCTTTCCTCTAGATCCCCTCTCTCCATTGCTCTCTTTGCAGAACTTTTCTTTAGTCTCCCTGTCCCCTTGCTGACCTCCCTTTAGAGGGCTCAGCCTGGCTCAGGCCACAGGGGAGATGGGGCAGACTCAGTTCCTGGGCTTGCTGCTTCTGCAACTGCTGTGGGTGGCTCCAGGTAAGGTGGGGGTGGGGGCAGGGTGCCCTCTCAACTCATGGGAGGGGTCAGCAGAGATCTCTATGGCTTCAATGGTTCCTTGGTCCTCGGCTCTGTGGTGGAGTCTGGGGCAGTTTTTCCACCGCCAGAGCCTCTCTTCAGTCTTCCCCTTGGCAGGGAAGGGAAGGGCACCCAAGCCCTTTTTCGTCCTGTTTCTCCTTTGGGAAGCGCTGAGGTCCTTCTGTGGCCCTGTCTCTTGGCTCATGGCTCCTCCCTCTGTCTCTTTTCCTCCCTCAGTGGAGGCTCCAGGGCCCGAGAAAGAGGTCACGGTGGTGTGGGCTCAGGAGGGAGCTCCTGCCCAGCTCCCCTGCAGCCCCACAGTCCCCCTCCAGGATCCCAGCCTTCTGAGAAGAGGAGGGGTCACTTGGCAGCATCAACCAGACAGGTATGCACCCCAAACCTGGCAACAGGTCCTCCCAATCCAGCACTAAGGGGATCCGGACACAACCCACTTCCCACTTCCAAGCCTGCCCTGTACCCTCCCCTGAGGAAGTCCGTCCCCACCAACCAGTGACCCATCCTGCCTTGCGCTTCCTCTGCAGCCTGCTCCCTCACACCTGCATCCCCTAGCAGGCAACCTCATCAGCAGTGCCTGGTGCCAGCCCAAAGGCAGAGGGCACAGGATGGGGGTGGGGATAACCTGTGGTCTAGGGATCCCTCGGGGCTGGCTAGTGCATTCTCAAAGTGCTGCACTGCATCTTGTCTGGGGCTTCTCACACCTTGAAGTTCTTAATTCCATTCTCTCCTCTGCCCAGTGGCCCAGCCGCTCCCGCCCCCATTCGGCCCTGGAACCTCGGCCCTCGTACAGAGGAGGCGCCCACCCCGCAGCGCTACACTGTGCTGAGCGTGGCCCCCGGGGGCCTGCGCAGCGGGCGGCTCCCCCTGCAGCCGCGCGTGCAGCTGGACGAGCGCGGCCTCCAGCGCGGGGACTTCTCGCTGTGGCTGCGCCCGGCCCTGCGCGCCGACGCCGGCGAGTACCACGCCGCCGTGCGCCTCCTCCGGGACCGCGCGCTCGTCTGCCGGCTCCGTCTGCGCGTGGGTCAGGCCTCGAGTAGGTGGGCTGGACAGGGACGGGGACGTGGACGGGATCGGGGCTGGAAGCCGAGCCCTCCCATTCCCAGGGAGACAGGAAGGGCTGCTGCCAACGCTGAGCCCTAGGCACTGCCCGAGGGCCCCCAGGAAGGGGTGGGAGAAGGTGCCCTCGGAGGAGCACTGGTATGGGAGAGGGCTGTGGAGAGGCTGTCACCCTCGAGCCCCTCCCGCACCCACAGCGGGAGTGCCCGGTGGAGGTGGGGAGGGGGTAGGAGGGAGAGCACGGGGCTGAAGTGCTTCATTGCACGTCTGTGTGCAGGGCGGTGGGCTTAGTGGGAATCGTTAAGCGAGGTCTGCAGAAAGGGAGGGGCCAAGTAAACCGTAGGCAAGGGGCAGAGGAAAGCAGTCTGGGAACTCTCAGGGGTCCATTTTAACACCTCAGGCACTGAGCTGGAGGAGAGGATGGAGGGAGGAGAAGCCCAATCGCCTCCAGCTTGGTTGGTGGTGTTGGGGTTGATGGATCCTTCCTTGTCCCTGCCCAGTCACAGCCAGCCCTGCGGGACCTCTCAGGACCTCTGACTGGGTCATCTTGAACTGCTCCTTCAGCCGTCCGGACCGCCCGGCCTCTGTCCACTGGTTCCGGGGTGCAGGCCATGCCCCTGTCCAGGAGTCCTCGCATCACCACTCAGTGGAAAGCTTCCTCTTCCTGCCCCAAGTCAGCCCCTTGGACTCTGGGATCTGGGGCTGCATCCTCACCTACAAAGATGGCTTCAAAGTCCGGATCACACACAACCTCACTGTTTGGAGTAACTCCCCTCATCTGCCTTTACACTTGACCACAACCCCTTCCTGCCCCCCATCTCCTCCCCTGACTCATGGGTCCCTGAAGTAGGTTCTCAGAAGCTAGCGTCACCCTTGGGTGCTCTGGGCCTCAGTTGGTGTATCACCCCTTCCTTCCCTCTGCAGGAGCCTTCTGGCACTGGCTCCCCTTCAGCTTTCCCCTTGGCCATCTGGCCTCACCTGCCAGCCTTGGGTCTGCCAGCCTGGCCCCCTCGGCCCACTCTGGGTCTCTGAGTGTCCTCAGTTCACACATCTTATTCTGCTCCTTAGCACTCTCCTTCTCCTTCACTTTTCTGCCTCTTTTCCCTGCCAGGGACACAACCTCAGCCCCTGGGTTCCTTCTCTCCAGCACTTTGGCCCCACTGCATACCCCCTGGGCTTTAACTTTGGGTTCTCTTTCTTCTCCAGGTCCGGAGCCCCCAGCCCCCTTGATGATATATGCTGGAGCAGGCTCCAGGGCAGAGTTACCATGTCACCTGCCTCCTGGTGTGACAACTCAGTCTTCCCTCATGGCCATGTGGGCCCCTCCTGGTGGAGGCCCAGACATCTCAGTGGCTGGAGACAATGGCAACTTCACCCTTCGACTAGAGGCTGTGAGCCTGGCCCGGGCTGGGACCTACACCTGCCGTATCCATCTACAAGGGCAGCAGCTCAGTGCCATGGTCACTTTGGCAGTCATCACAGGTCAGCACCAGGTGGGAATGGAGCAGCTCCTGTCCCAGCAGAGCAAGGACAGGGAGGCAAGATTGGCTGGTTAAAGGCTGTGCAAATCTACCCTATCATCCCAGGTCACTGGGCACAAGTCATAGCCTCTTTTCTCACCCCCATGATAAAGAACTGAAACTGAAAATCTCCCTTGAGTCACAGAATAAGTGTTCCACTCTTCTCTAAGGGACTCCCCTGCTCTGAATTGGCGGGAGGGTCTGAGAAGTTAGAAGGGGAGGTGGCAAAAATTTGAATGTTTCAAAAGAGGTGGAATAGATTTCTAGAATCCTCGTCTGTTTTGGGGCCAGGGTTTGGGTTAAAGTTGCAGGAAGTGGCTTGGATTTGGAAGGAGTTAATAAATCAGTCCCCTGGTCAGCAAATATTTACTGAGCAAGGGTTTTCCAAGACAGTATAAAACAAACACAGAAAAAAAAATTACTCAAAGTGTGTGTTCATTGATCGGTGATTATCAGTCATGACAGGTGAGCTACATCAGCAGTGTTCCCCTGAGGCCACTGAACAGTAGCATCACATAGTAGGTGCTTAATAAGTTACCTTGGCTGCATGAATAAATGAATAAGCTAACAAATAATGCATGTCCTGAATGCAATCCTGACTTTCCCCCTGCTTCCTGAATATCTCTCCCTAGCTATTAGATCACTCGTTAGCCTCACCTTGGACCCTACCTTTTCCTTATATCAATCCTCTTACTGATTTAGCCTGTTATTTACGCTGCTGGAATCCCAGTGCCCCAAACTCTGGCCTCTTTTCCCGAATCCGTTCAGTCACCAAAGCCCACTGATTCTTCCTGTCTAGTGTCTTCTAATTCAATGGAAGAGATAGTTATCCCTGTTTTACAAAAAAGGAATGTTCTCAAAATCACACAGCAGGAAGTGCCAGACTCAGGGACTAAACTCAGGAATCTGTGTCACCAAACCCTTCCTCTCCCCACAGGCCATGTCAAGGCCAAGGCCCTTCATCACTTGTCTCCTCCTGTCCCCCTATCTGTCACTAAACAGCTTGGAGAATGCTATGTCTCTAGATCAGTGGATTGGTTCACCCTTCTCTAAATATTCAGAAAGGGAGATGAAATGCATCCAGAGTCACCACAAGGCAGGGGGCACTGATGCAAGCCAGATCATGGAAGGAGGAAAACTGCAAAGTATATCAGAATCCAACTCATCTAACTGATACTGAGGGTCTGAGAATTTCAGGAGCAAGTAATGTAAAAGAATCTTCAATAATATTTCTTCTGTGGCCTTCAGAGCCAGTTTGAGTTTGAACAATGCCCTGGAGAGCTTGGAATGTTCTGGAGCAGGTGAGCAACCTGACCAGAGCATCCTCATGTTAAGATTAATTTGGGTCCAGGATGCTGGTGCATGCCTGTAATTCCAGTACTCTGGGAGGCTGAGGTAAGAGGATCAGAAGTTCAAGGCCAGCATGGGCAATTTAGCAAGACCCTGTTTCAAAACAAAAATTAGAAAAATGGCTGAAAATGTAGCTCAGTGGTAAAGTACCCCTGACTTTGGTCCCCAACAAAAAGATTAATTTGGCCATGACCTGATTTCCTCCCAGACTTACCCAATTAGAACCCTGGTGGAGCAGGAGAGACTTGGGATTGAACTTGTAACAAGCAAGATCATCAGGACTCCAAGAGATCTCCCTCTACTTTTTTCAGTGACTCCCAAATCTTCTGGGTTACCCGGCTCCCTGGGGAGGCTGCTGTGTGAGGTGACCCCAGCATCTGGACGTGAGCGCTTTGTATGGAGCCCCCTGGACACGGAGTCCAGAAGAAGTTTCCCAGGACCCTGGCTGGAGATGCCTGAGGCCAAGCTCCTTTCCCAGCCCTGGCAGTGCCAAGTGCATCAGGGGAAGAGACTTATTGGAGCAGCAATGTATATCCCAGGGTCTAGCCCAGGTCTGAGGCTCCTAAATGCCGTGCTCCTGACTCCAAAGCAGTCATCTCAGTCTCCCTTCCAGACCCCCACCCCCAGCCACTTGCCCTGCCCAGCTCTTTTTGCTCTGTCAGGGACCTGACCTCAACCTCCTTTTAGGCCTGACCCATTTCAACCATTATTTAGCTGAAGGATGCTGGACAAGTCCCTTAAATTCTCTGGACCCCATTGCATCTGTCAAGTGGGGGGAGTGGCATCCATCCCTGACCTGTTCCTAATTCTGTGCTTTCTCCATAGGTGCCCAGCGCTCTGGAAGAGCCCCAAGTGCCCTCAGAGCAGGCCAGCTCCTTTTCTTTCTCATCCTGGGTACCCTCTCATTGCTCCTTTTGGTGACTGGAGCATTTGGCTTTCACCTTTGGAAAAGACAGGTGAGCCAGGAACATGCCCCTTGCCCCCTGGCTTCCTTCTTTTCAGTCCTCAGAGTGGGTCTGGCACCTCTTTGTCAGGAAAGATGACCAAGGAGGGCACTGGACTCACCATCAGAGCCCCTCTTCATAGGCCTCTGCATTTCAGGGTCTTTCTGTACCTGGAAAGGGGTTGAGAAGGCCCTGGATGAAATAGACAGATGGGCTCAGGATCCTTCCTGTTCTCTTCCCTTCATCCTTTTCCTCCCTCCCCCATCTCTTCCCACAGTGGCGATTGAGAAGGTTTTCTGCCTTAGAGCTTGGGATTCGCCCTCCTCAGGCTCAGAGCAAGATCGAGGAGGTGGAGCAGGAGCCAGAGCCAGAGCCGGAGCCGGAGCCAGAGCCAGAGCCAGAGCTGGAGCCTGGGCAGCCCTGACCTGGAGCGAAGGCAGCAGCAGATCCTAGCAGCTCAGCCCAAATAAACCCCCCCTGTAACAGCAAACCTCAGTCTGGTTCTTTCTTGTGCACTGAAGGTTCCTGTCTCTCCCAGCCTCTGGGGGGCTCCCTTCTCCCACTCCAGCCTCCTAACCTACTTTCCCCAGCCAGTCTTCCTCAGCTTCCCCTTTTTTGTTTCTGGCTTCTTTGTCTCGCCCTTGGTCTTTCTCCTGTTTGCTGTATCTGGGTAATCATTTTCCTAAAGCTCCATCTGAAAAGCCCTCCCCTCGGACCTCGGTAGCCCCCTTCTCCACCCTTTCACCCGCATTGTGCTGGCTGCCCTGGTTTCCTTTATCTTTTTGTCCTTCTGGCTCAGCCCATGCCTAGCTGCCCTTCAGCACTGGTGCTCAGCCCCAGGGCTTGCAGCAGATCTTGCACGTTTGCATGTGTGCGCACACACACACACCCGCATGCACACAGGAGCCCTGCCATGTCAGGTCCTCTGGGAGATCAGGACTCGCCAACTTCCTGGGCAGCTGGCTGAGGCTCCTGCCTCTGCCCCGCCCCCACGTTCCTCCACCCCAGGCCACTTTCCTAGTCACAGGCGTGAGAGCACACTGCCACCCCGTGGTCACTGCTTGTTATGCCCCATCAGAGGTCCCCGGGTGGGCTGTGGCAGCCGCATATCTCACCCTGCACAGATCTCAACATGGGCAGGTACTGCCTTTGTGGTGTGCACACTGTGTGTGCAGCGTGTGAGTGTGCACCAAGCAGCTGTCACATGTCCTGTGCATCCCGCAGGAGAGGGACTGAACAATGCATGCTTCCAGAGACACAGTGCCCGTCCTGGCAAGGTTACAATCTGAGTCTGACAAAGTCAAGGACTGTGAACAAAGCCCACAGGCAGGGAGAGAAGCAGCCAGCAAGACAGCTGGCTACTATTCCAGCTCTAGGAGTCAGGAGTTCTGCCTTCTTAATCTGGTTCTGCTGCTATGACTGACACCAATTTCCTTGAGTCTCAGTTTCCCCACCTATTAAATAGGGTACTTGCCAGGCACAGGGACATACACCTGTAGTCCCAGGTATTCGGGAGACTGAGGTAGGAAGATTGCTTGAGCGCAGGAGTTTAGGGCCAGCCTAAGCAATATAGCACAACCAGTCCCCAAAATAAGTAAGCGCAAATAACCCACTGAAAAGAGTTATTGTCAATACGAGATGGCCAAAGGAGGGCTTTGATAGCCATGAAGTGCTCCATGTGTGTGTTTCCCCGATTATCCATTAGTAAAGGAGAAAGCAGCCCTTCTCTTCTGCCAACAATGAAACTGAAAAAGTAGGTGTGATGGCCCACATCTGTAACCCAAGCACCAAGGGTTGCAAGTTTGAGCCCCATCTGGGCAATTTATGACTTAGGGAGAGGCTGTCTAGGGGAAAGGGGGGAACTGGGGATGTAGCTCAATGCAAAGGTCCTGGGTTCAATTCCCAGTAACAACAATGAAAATATGGAAGGTCCCTCACCTGTCAGTACCCCTCTGTCTCTCTTGGAGACAGCAGTCTTCTGGGCCATACAGATGGCCCTTTCTGCAGAGCACATTGGGCCTCAGCCCTTGGAAACTTCAGGTCTGGCCCAGGGACTGAGACCTCTGCATGTGATGCGTGTGAGCCCTGGATTTTGCTGCAGTGGTGCACACTTGTAATCCCAGCTACTCAGGAGACCGAGACTGGAGGATCACAAGTTTGAGACCACCCTGAGCATCTTAATGAGACTCTGTCTCAAAATAAAAGTATAAAAAGGACTAGAGAGGTACCTTGATTGGAGAGCACCCCTGGTCCTTGGGATCAATCCCCAGTACTGAAGGGAAAGAAAAAAGCAGGTGGGAGGGGACCTGGAGGAGGCCCATGGTGGCCAACACACAGCCACGGCAGCTGGGTGTGGCAGTGCATGCCTGTAATCCCTGCACTTGGGAGGCTTAGGTTAGAGGAGTTCAAGGCCAGCCTGGCCTCCATAGTGGGTTCAAGGCCAGCCTGAACTTCATAGCAAGACCTTGTCTCCAAAAACCAACCAACCAAACAAACAAACACACAGCAATGGCAGATGTCCTGTTGGACATCTATCTTAGTTATTTTTCTTGTTGCTGAGACAAAATACCCAACACCCACAAGTTAAAGGAGAAAGGTTTATTTCATCTCACAGTTTGTAGAGGTTTCAGTCCATAGTCATCTGGCTCCAAGGTAGGGCGATATGGCAGAGTGGCATCAAAGAGGAGAAACAGTCCATGGCAGGCAGGCAGAGGGCAGCAAGCACCAAGCAAGTCTGCCTGTTTTGTTTTGTTTTGTTTTGTTTTGTTTTGAAACAGGGTCTCACTATGTAGTTCAGGCTGGCCTTGAACTCACTAGGTAGCCCAGGCTGGCCTCAAACTCATGGCAATCCTCCTGTCTCAGCCTCCCAAGTACTGGGATTACAGGTGCGCACCGTCATGCCTGGCAAGCCTGCCTTCTTTCTGTCCCTTTACATGCCATTCAGGCTACAAGCCTATTGACTGCTGCCACCCATACCCAGGGTGGGGCTTCCATTATCCACACCCTTAATCCACATTCACACACCCTAATCCAGCCACCTTCAAAACTCGCCACCTATGACTACGTGAGGTTTTTTTTGGGGGGACATATAGATACAAGCTATAACAGTGTAGCAGTGAGCCTGTGTGCCACAAGCAAAGTGATACCAAGGGACAAAGCAAGAGGTTGACAATCTATCTCAGCCTCAGACTTGGGGACAGAGAGCAGAGAAAAGGATATGGTTCTGTGCAGAGCATCAGAGAAAAGGGGGTACCCTCTAAAGCTGGAATACTGAGGTGCCTAAAGCACCTGAGGTTCCCAGCCTTATGACAGCCATGGTGATTCTGGCTTTGTCACAAGTGGAGGACCAGTGGCACAGAAGGAGGAAGCTGTGCCAGCAACAATTGTGTCATGGTGTAAAGAGGAGTCCTGAGGGCCTCTGGAGGCTCCAAAGCATCATGTCACTCTCTTCGAGGTGCCTCCCCCTCAGCTCCATCTCAGGACCCTGCCTTCTGCAGCCCCTGAGTTTTCATGGGCAGGGTTTCCTGGAAAGTTCTGTGGGTGGTATTTTGCCTTTCTACCAAGTGACATCCTATGGCCTTTGGGGTTGTGAGAGGAGTCATTGAAGATTCACCTGGGCTGATGCAGGGATTTCCCCAGGCCCCTTCCTGAGGGAAAAAGAGGAGGAAGAGGCAGCTTGAAGTATCACCTGTTCCTCAGTTCTCAGGAGAGAAAACAGGGGAGAAGGAAGAGGAGGTAGAGGGCTTGTGCTTCCAGTGCTTCCGCATTGGATCTTTCCTGGGGTGCATTCCTGTTCCTACCTCTTCCCCCATAATCGCACTCCTTGGCCAGCAGGATAACCTTTACCCCTTTCTGAGTACTCCAAGGAGCTGGGGTTAATATCTCTCTCTCTCCCCCCACCCCCTTTCCTGTGGTACTGGGGATTGAATCCAGGGTCTTCGTCCCAAGCCACATTCCCGGCCCTTTTATTTTACTTTATTTTGAGACAGGGTCTTTCTAAATCACTAAGTTGCCCAAGCTGGGCTCAAACTTTTGATCCTCCTGCCTCAGCCTCACAGAGTGCTGGGATTGCAGGTGTGTGTGCGACCCTGCATCTGGCTAATTTGACATCTTTTAAGTTTCTTTGGAGGGGAGTTACTGGGGGTGGAATTCAGGGCCCCACCTATGCTAGGCAAGTGCTGTACCCCTGAGCCTCAGCATCTCAAAGTAACCTGTCACCAGGTTGGAGTAACAGGAACCTGTAACCATGTCAGAGCCCGGAGGGGAAGGGGCTTTGGGGCTTCACAGAGCTTCAGTGCATAAGTGAGTAGGGAGTCATCTCAAAGCCTTGATAGGAAGGAAGGGGAGGCATTCCTTCTCTATCGCTCCATAAAGTCCCCCCAGACTTGGTAATTCAAAATAATTCTCTCGCCCAGTGAGGAATCAAGAGCGACCTTGCCAAGCAGTTCTGGTACAGGGTATCATGAGGGGGTTTCCAGATGCAGCTGGGCCTGTGGTCATTTGAATGCTTGGCCAGTGCTGGAGGATCTGCTCCAGGAAGGCTGGCACAGGTGGCTGAGCTCCAGAGACCGCAGTTCCGGCCCACACGGGCTCCTCCACACAGCCTCTCATTTCTCCGAGGTGGTTTCCCCCGAGGGCTAAAACTGATGGGGCAAGGGCTACTACATCCTCATCACCTAGTCTTTTTTGTTTTGTTTTGTTTTCTGAGACAGGGTCTCACTATGTAGTTCATATTGGCTTTGAACTCACTATGTAGCCTAGCCTGGCCTCGAACTCACAGCAATCTTCCTACCTCAGCCTCCCAAGTGCTGGGATGACAGTTGTGTGCCACCACGCCTGGCTTCACCACCTAATCTTGAAAAGGACCTTCCATCACTGCTGCCCTGTTCTGTTGTCCACACAGACACCCTGTGGCACAGCGCAGGAGGGGCTGCTGTAGGGAGGTGCAGCAGGCGAGGCCATCTTGCAGTCTGGTGGTCACAGCAGGTGCAATGCCTGAAAGACAGACAGGCCAAGGGAATAAGGGGTGTCCTGAGCATGCTACTCAACCCTCTCCCATGGCCCCAGTGGCCTCCTCCAGTGACTTCTTCCAGAAGTCTTGGGGCCACCAGAGGTCCAGGCCTTCGTAAGCCAAGCGGTCAGGCAGGAGGCCACACTCTGTATCTAGACACGTGGCCACTTTTGGGGTATACCCCCCACCCCGACCTGGTCTCAGTTCTACAGGGCAAGGTGGAGGTGTCAACAGGCACAGAAAGTTCTGTGCTGTGACCCCTCTGCAAAGAACACCAAGGGCTACAGGCCCACCCAAGGTCGAGCTCCCCCTTTGAAGGGATTGGGGTCGGGGTAGGGACTGGTTGCATCTGCTCCACTCTGTGGCTGACGGTTTCTCCAAGAGCTGCAGGTGTCAGTTGGCTGAGCTCAGGCTGGGCTCTGAGATGCGCTACCTCTAACCTCCCCTGGGAGAGAGCAGCCACTGGGGCTGGCTCTGAGAGCTGCAGAAGATGGTCCTGAGCTGGGGAGAAGGAGGCCAGACTGGAGGTAGAGCCTGCTCCTAGACTGCTTTCCAGACCCCCTCCCCTTGCCCTCCAAGACCAGCCCCCAGCCCCTTGCACAGGGTGTCAGCGCCCCTGCAGAAGATTCTGGAAAGGAGGTCACTGCAGGGCTGTACCTGGCACCTCCAGGTTTCCCCCTTCACTGACTGCTGTAGCCTTTGACAAAACTTGGTCCTGGCCCTGTCTGTAGCCTGCCAGAGGCGGGGGTCCCTCTACATCCCATCTCCTATTCTCCTCCTCGGCCTCCTCCTCTTCCATGGAGACACAGAATACGCACAAAATAACTCTTCACCAGGAGCTAGAGACTCTTGGGAAGTCCTGCTCCATGGTCGTGGTCATGTCACAGGAGAGACAGCACATCTTAGGTTTCTCCTGTAAAATGAGGAGAGTAGTGCTTACCAAAAGCATTTGCCATGCACGAACATATGTGATGGTGCTTGATTTTTTGTTTGTTCTTCTTTTATTTTTTTTTATTTTTATTTTTTTTTTGAGACAGGGTCTTGCTATGTAGTTCAGGCTGGACTTGAACTCACTATGTAGCTCAGGCTGGCCTTGAACTTGCAGTGATCCTCCTGCCTCAGCCTCCTGAGTGCTGGGATTACAGGCTTGTGCCACCATGCCTGGCTCTTCTAGCTTTTTTTTTTTTTTTTTTTGTGGGTACCGGGGGTCGACCTCAGGATCTCGCGTGCCAGTAGGCGCCTGTGCTGCTGAGTGATATCATCGGCCCTTTTTTCGTATGTGGGTTCTGGGAGTCGAACTCGGGCCCTTGCGCTTGCCAGGCAGGCGCTTACACCGCTGAGCCATCTCACCGGCCCTCTTCTAGCTTTTTGAAATGTACATCGCACCCCACCCTGCAATGCCACAGCAGAACTTTTGCTCCTGATTGTCACTTATTTATTTATTTATTTTTTGTGGGTACTGGGGGTCGACCTCAGGACCTCGCATGCCAGCAGGCGCCCGTGCCGCTGAGCAATATCACCGGCCCTTTTCTCGTATGTGGGTTCTGGGAGTCAAACTTGGGCCCTCGCGCTTGCCAGGCAGGCGCTTACGCCGCTGAGCCATCTCACCGGCCCCCCTCATTGTCACTTAGAACCCACCGGTCATCCTTTCCCCATTCCCCACCCAGCCTACTGGTAACCATTGCTCTATTCTCAACTGCTGTGAGCTGGCATGATGGCTCACGCCTATAATCCCAGCACTCGGGGGCCTGAGGTAGGAGGATCACCTCGAGCCTGGACTACTTAGCCAAACCTTTCTAAAAAAAAAATCAACTACTATGAGATCAATTTTTTTATTTTTATTTTTTCACAATGCTGGGAATCAATCCCAGGACCTTGCACATGGTGGGCAAGTGCTTTACTGCTCTATCTCCAGCCCCTTTTTATTATCTTTTACAATTTTGCGACAGGGTCTTGCAAAATCACTAAATTGTCCAGGCTGGGCTCAAAAGTGCAGTCCTCCTAGCAGGAGGCAGGAGGATCACCATGAGTTCAGGGTCAGCTCGGGCTACATAGTAGGTTCAAGGTCAGCCTGAACTACATAGGTAGACACTCCCCACCCCCGCAAAAAAAGTAAGGTTTGGAGAATAACACCTGTGTCCTGTTCTTGTTCTTGTGAGGATTAGATTAAATCCATAACCACAGGAAGACACAGTGTTATGGCTTGTGTCTAGATGTCCCCCCAAAGCTTCATGCAGTCATAGGGGGGGCTTTTTCACAGGTGACTGTATCTGGAGTATGTGATTGATTCATGGTGCAATGCTAGGATCAAGGGCACTAGGATTAAGGGTGTGAGTGCTACCCGATCTAAGTAGCCTGGATAAGATATAAGGGATAGAAAGAGCTGTGGTCATCCCTTGCTTGCTTGCTTTTGCTATGTTCTGCCTGCCGTGAACTGTTCTCCTCTGCAGTGCCCCTCTGTCATATGCCATCTTGCTTTGGAGCCAGCTGATTATGGACTGAAACCTCTACAAATTGTGAGCTAAATAAACCTTTCCTCCCTTAACTTGCAAGTGTTGGGTATTTGGTCTCAGCAATGAGAAAAGTAACTATGACACAAAGCAAAGCTAAATGTGTACTCTCTCTTCCCCTTGTCTTATCCTCTTTAGAAAGTCCAGAAGAAGAGCCAGATTCTTGGGTCTGTTGACTCCCAGGAGCACATCTGCTCCAACAGTGACAAATCAAAACACCCATAGTAGCCAGGCATGGTGGTGCATACCTGTAATCCCAGCACTTGGGAGGCTGAGGCAGGAGGATTGCCATGAGTTTGAGGCCGCCTGGGCTACATAGTGAGTTCAAGGCCAGCCTGAACTATACAGTGAGACCCTGTCTCAAAACAAACAAACAAGCAAACAAACAAACAAAAAAACACCTGTAGAGCGGAAAGGCCATACAGGGTCCCACGGTCCTCCGGGGCTGGAAACGACTGGACCTGCAGCTGGAGCCAGCCCTGAGAACTCTTGATCAACCCAGTGTTACAACAAAATACAAATGCACCGTCAGCATTAAAATGTGAAGACACTACATACATGTGTCGTTGTCCACTGTCTCTTGACATTTGTCAAGGCTGGCAGCTCTAGGTTTATGTTCTGATAACTTCTGGTACAACTTCTACATCATAGTGAGACTGTGGAGCTGCCGGCTCCCCTTATGCTCTTAGGCAGGTGTCCTCTAGCTTACCCCTGTCCCCACCCCTGCCTGCTCTTATGTTCTCTTCTCCCTCCCTTCTTGGGAACTGGGGATTGAACACAGAGCCTTTACACTGAGCTATATCTCCAGCCCTTTTTTTTTTTAATTTTTTATTTTGAGACAGAGTCCCACTAAATTGCCCCAGCTACACTTGAATTTGCCATGTTCCTGCCTCAGCCTCCCAAATCCTGGAATTACAGGCTTGTGCCAACGCCTGCTTTTCTCATTTACATTATCTACCAGGCTCCTGCTACTGTAGTCTAACCCTATTCATTCATTCATTCATTCATTATAGCAAGCCCTTCCCGGTCCTCCTCGCGGTCCGGGAAGTTTTTCCAATCTACCACTTCCAGTACAACCCACGGCGAGAATAAAGACACTAAGGCATATTTATAGTTGTGGGGAGCCAAGGGGTCCTAAGTCCAGCCAAGAGGGTTGCTACTGGAACAAAGGCCTCGACCCAGGGCCGAACCTGGGTTTTATTAATTTTCTAGGAGGGGAGTGGTTTGGGGATGAGTGACTGTGAGAGTGGCAGGAAGTACCTGAGTACCATGAGCTGGGCTAGGTAGGTGGCCTGAAATCACCTTTGCAATGTGCAGAGGGAAGGATATGCAGAAGGAGTAATCTGCATAACACAATTCAAGATAGTATCTAATGTTTTGCGGTCAGTGCTTCAGCTCTGATGTGTGATCTTTTATGCCCTGGGAAGTCATAGGCTCCATCCCAGCTGACAGCGTGGAGCACGGCTCTTCATCCCGCCAGGCTCAACCATGTTTTGGGAGCCAGGGGCGGGGAAACACAGACCTGTTGCCTTGCTTCAAAGACTACACATCAGCACCTCAGCTGGACTGATTTGCATTGCTTAAAGTCAATTGAAGGGATAAGGAAAAGTCCTAACCAGCTCTGTACATATCAGTACATGGAAATAGAGTCAGGTTTAGCCAAAATGGAGATAATTGCTCTTCTTTCAAGGAGAGTCCTCCACAGTTCATTCAAGAAATGTTCAATAGAAAGGAGCTGGGGGAGAATGAGGAGTTTGTGTTTAGTGTGAACACAGTTTCAATTGGGGAAGATGGAAAAGTTCTTGAGCTGAATAGTGGTGATGGTTGCACAACCATGCTGACAAGAGAAAAATTCTGAGATGTCCTGAATTTAATTACGGGAACCAGAGGATGGGGGGCGGGGCGGGTAGGGAAGTTAGTCTCGTAACAGCTGCGTTGCTGAGCTGGCGAAGGAACTGTTCTGATGAATGTGTGTCAAGACCGTGGGCCACAGCACAGCTGCCAAGCAGCCCCAGCCAATGCAGAGTCCTTCTCCTGGTGGACCGTCCTCCTGCCCCCCAGCTTTCCTTCCTTCACATAACACTGCCCTGTCATCTACAGCCAATGTAGCTTTTTTTTTTTTTTTTTTTTTTTGTGGGTACCAGGGGGACGACCTCAGGACCTCGCGCGCCAACAGGCACCCGTGCCACTGAGCGATATCACTGGCCCCTTTTTCGTATGTGGGTTCCGGGAGTCGAACTCGGGCCCTCGCGCTTGCAAGGCAGGCGCTTACGCCGCTGAGCCATCTCACCGGCCCGCCAATGTAGCTTTGACGTCAAAAATTTATCCTTTCCTTTTTCAGTTTTTTTTTTTTTTTTTTTTTTTTTTTTTTTGGTACTAGTGATTGAAGCCATGGGCTACTGAGCTACATCCCTGACTTTTTTTTTTTTTTTTTTTGGAGAAAGAGCCTCACTAAATTGCTCAGGCTGGGCTTGACTTTGCTATCCTCCTGTCAATTCTTTACTGCCCAGTGCCCATGTCACAAGCCAGAGCCTGAGTGACTTTATCTGTCACATTCTGCATCGAGTCCCCAGTGCTCCACACAGTGCCTTGGGCTGGTAGACCCATAACAAGTGGTGAATATGTGAGCGAGAATGAATGAGAAGATTTACAAGAGCCTGCTGGGGATTGCAAATGAGGAAAGCAGGCTGGCTGTGAGCCTGAGCCCAGGGAGGAGTTTGCCTCCCAGCCAGAGAGAGACAGAGGGACTGGGGAAGGGGTATCCACCACTGCTCCTTACCAGGAGCACTCATTTAGATCCCTGAAGATTCAGCTACTTGGCTACATTCCACTACAAAATGGAGTTATTTGGGAAATATCTATTAAGTAATATCTATCTAGGTCACTAAGGCTGGGTAAACTGGTATGTGCCTATAGTCTTAGCTACTCAGAAGGTTGAGGCAGGAGGATTGCTTGAGCCCAGGGGTTTGAGATCAGCTTTGGCAACATGGTGAAACCCTGTCTTAACAACAACAACAGCACCTCATACATGCTGACCTATGAGCTCTGCTAAACATTGAAGGAGGAGGATCAGGAGGAGAAGGAGAAGGAGGAAGGGGAGAAAGGGGAGAGGGGGGAGGAGTAAAAGAAAGCTTTTCTGGGACAACTAAAGAGATAGTTCAGATCTGAAGAATGAATAAATTCCCCAAATCCATTCTCAAAGCGTAAGCTGGCCTGCCCAATTGCACAGGAACTATTACAAAGAATCAACAACTGGAATCTCATCTCATTAAAAACTTCTGCACAGTAAGAGAAATCAACAACAATGTGAAAAGACAACCCACAGTGTGGGAATAATGTTCATCAGCCGTTCCTCAGACAAAGGATTACTATCGAGAACATATAAAGAACTCAAAAAAATCAGAGCCCCCAAATGTAAAGACTCAATCCAAAAATGGGCATCTGAGATAGATACACATTCTCAGATGAAGAAATACAAACAGCAAATAAATATATGAAAAAATGTTCTGGTCATTCAAGAGATGCAAATTAAAACAACACTGAGATTCCATCTCACCCCAGAAAGAATGGCTATCATCAAGAAATCAACCAATAACAAATGTTGGAGGAGCTGTGGGGAAAAAGGAATATTTCTCTACTGTTGGTGGGAGTGCAGACTGGTGCAACCCCTGTAGAAATCAGTGTGGAGATTCCTCAAAAAACTAGGGCTAGAGGTTCCATTTGACCCAGCCATTCCCCTCGTGGGTATAGTCCCAAAAGAATTAAAAGCATCATACCACAGCGATATATGCACACCTATGTTTATAGCGGCACAGTTTGTAATAGCTAAGTCTTGGAAACAACCCAAGTACCCATCAACTAGTGAAAGGATAAAGAAGATGTGGTTTTTTTTATACAATGGAATACTACTCTTCCATAAAGAAGGATACACTGGAGACATTTCTAGGAAAATGGATGCACCTTGAGTTCATACTTGTAAGTGAAATAAATCGGACATACATGTGTAATTATAGCTTTGTTTCTCTGGTGTGAGAAACCAAAGTGTAAATAAGGACCACAATGTACGATAGGTATTGTGAAATAGGAAGAAAATATGCAAATGGGAAAGGGAACAAGGAAGGGGGGAGGGAGAAAGGAAAGAAGGGAAAAGTTAAAAAAAATAAGAAAAGGAGGAAAACATGGAAACAAAGCTTTTGTAATTGCCGAGGGGATGAGGGGTTGAAGGGAGGGTAGGGGAATGGGGAAAAAAACAAGTTATATCATGTACAGGTACAAATTATGATGAATGTGACCATCATGTATATCTAAAATGTATCAATAAAATCTGATAACAAAAAAAGTGTAAGCTGGCCTGTGGCCCCCTCCAAGTCCCTTAGGTCTTTCAGGGGATCTTCAAAATCAAGCTAATTTCATAACAATGCCAGGACTTTATTTGCCTTTGTCACTATGTTGACGTCGCTATGTGTTGCGAAAGTTTCTTTTCTTTTCTTTTTTTTTTCTTTTTAAGACAGGGTCTCACTGTGCAGTTCAGGCTGGCCTTGAACTCACTTTGTAGCCCAGGCTGGGCTTGAACTCTCAGCAATTCTCCTGCCTCATCCTCCTGGGTGCTGGGGTTACAGACATGTACCACCACACCCTGCTATGTGTTTCAAAATTGATCAGGGTAAAACTGCTGCCTTAGCACAAATCAAGGCGGAGGCGGCAAAGCATGACTCTCCCTGCCAGGCACTTTCAATAAAAAAATGAAAAAAATTAACGCCAGTTTTACTGAAGAATGCCCTTGATGAAACAGTAAATATTGATTCATTAAATCACAATCCTTGAGTGCAATGTGTTATGGAAAGAGAAGCAGCCTGCTGTAAATAGGGCACAGTAGCTGTCACAAGCAGAAGTGCTTGTATTAATTGTCGCTGTTGCAAGCTGGACTCGCTATTTTTTTTCAGAGTGGGGGAATGGCTCTTTTTTTCTTTCTTTCTTTTTTCTTTCTCTCTCTCTCTCTCTTTCTTTCTGTAGTATTGGGGATTGAACTCAGGGCCTTCCCACTGAGCTACATCTCAATTCCTATTTAATTTTTTATTATTTTGAGACAGGGTCTCACTAAATCACTAAGTTACTAGAGTGGGCTCAAACTTGTTATTCTCCTGCCTCACCCTCCCCAAGTGCTGGGCTCACAGGTGTGTGCTACCATGCCCAGCTACGTGTGCACCTTCTGATTATCAATCCCGCTGTGTGTGGAAGTTGTCCTGGAGAAAGTCTACATGGAGAGGCCAGGACAAGCGGGGAGACAGAAGCTGGAATACAGGCAAAGGACAACAGTGGCTCTGTGGGTCGGAATGGGGGTACTGGTACAGAGTGACCTGGGTGGATTTTGGAGCCATTTAGAAGTCAACATTCACAAGAGGTGGTAAATAAATACATGAGAGGGGTTGGATGAAGACTTAGCTAAAGATTACACTCTACTTAGTTTGCTAGGACAACTTGGTGGCTAGTGACGCCCTCGCTGAGTGGGAACTTGGAGAAGTAGGTACACACATGGTAAGTTGGCTTGGGTCTGGTAACCACCCAGGTGGCGATGTCCAGTGGGCAGATGGGAATCCACATGGTGGAGCACATGAGAGGCTCAGCTGGAGAAAAGCACCTGGAACGTGGGAACATCCTTGTCCGTGGTCACTAGGGACATATCTGGCCCTTCCTGCCATCACGGGCCACCTAGAATATCTCTGGTACCTGTAGCCTTGTAGCGCCCACTGGACAAATGCCCCCAGGGCTCTCCTAGGCCCTATCTGCCTCTCACTTTTTTCCCCGAAGCCCCACAGTATCTGGCTGTGTCAAGAGCAGTCTTTCTTTTACCACCTGGCGGAGGCTGTGAGACTCCGGGCTCCAGCCAGATTCTGCTTAATTTTTCCCATGACTTTGGCATTTTCACTTCGACATTTTCCCCAAGAGCTGGCGTGTGGGAGGGGTGACCCCAGGCCCAGGTGGTGACGTTGGGGGCTGGCCCAGGCCTGGAGTGTGGAGAAGCCTCGCTACCTTGCTTCCTGTCTCTCTTCATTTAAGAACGTCTCTGCAGCAGTAACCAAGCCCTCTCCCACAGGGCTCCTGGTTGCGGAGCCCCACGCCCTCACATCTGTTTGAGGAACAAGAGGAAGAAAGACAGACTTGGAGGTAAGAGAGGCATCTTTAGCTGCTTTCCTTTCCAGGGAGCTGGAAGGGACGTGAACATGGCGGCCCATGCACTGGATCACGCCGGACTCTCAGTCCTCTGCCCAAAGTGCTGGCCACCTTCTCTTGCGTTTCTCTCAGAACTGGTCCTAAGCAGCCATCTGCCACTGCAACTGTGAGCTTCAAGAGGCCAGGACTACCCCATGTTCCTCTCTGCATCCCCGCCAGGCTCAGATCCTCACAAGATCGGAAAAGGCCCAGCGGAGCAAGGCGGTGGAAGGCAATTAGTATGGGACAGGGGACCGGGTGAAGCCCAAAAGAGAGAAAGAGCAGGAAAAGAGCTAATGGGGGGGGAATGAGAAGGAATAAGTATTATGGTGGGAGATCTATAAAGAAGCAAAAAGTGGAGAAAAATGGTAAAAGTAAGAAAAAGAGAATGAGAAGTAGAATCTAGTTGAGAGACAGTTTTCCTAAAATTAATTTCTGCAATGACACAATCACTAAAAAGTCACACCTCTGATCACACCTGCAGCATTTCTTAAGACATAAAATCTATGTAGCCGCTCTTAACTCTTTTGGGTTTATGTGTATTTTAAAATTTATCTCTACTTTTGTGCATTTTTAGAATTTTTGAACAATATGTCTAAAGACACTTCTGTTTTCATTAGCTTGATTAAGGAAATGGAAAGTTAAAATTCTCAAGAAGTGTTGAAACCAAAATACTCTTATGAAATACTGTGTATATATATATATATATATATATATATATATATGTATTTTTTTTTTTTAGATAAGCATGACATTAGCAAACTTGATGCTAAGAGAATGGGTTTTAGGTGTATCTGGAGGCTAGGAGAGGTCGAAAAGGGTTGCAGGACACCCACCACCGCCACCACCCTGGGCTTGGTGAGGTGTGGCGGAGACATGGGACTCCACAGTCCTCAAGTACAACCCCTCTAGCACTCACATGGTCAGCCTCACCCCTCTCCAGAGACCCTGTGGCCTTTGAAGCCATTCTGTCCTACCCCCACCCCCGCGTCCTCTGCCTTTACCTCACAGAATTATTCTGAAGGGGAATTCTCCTAGGGCACACTCTGATCCCTAAACCAGAAAGGCTCCACTTGTGAAAGATCCCCCTCTACATGGGATAGCATTTGTGAACATCCTGCTGTCTTGCAGGGCACCTTTTTAGGAATGCAAGGCTGGGAGAAGAACGTGGTGGGGGAGATCACCACTGTTTCATGTTTTGATAAACAATTTCTTGTGCTGTGTCAGATCCTATGGGCTAATACAAAATGGCTGCCCTGAGTCTAAGGAGGTGGCCTCCCTCTTTCAGGCTGGGGACACTTATACAGAAGAGGCCTACCTTTAAATAAATATCCTCCCACACCACTTGGTGTTAGGCAGAGACTCGAAGCAGCCTCAGGCCCTGCCCCTGGCCATAATGGGAAGGTGACACTCAGAGGAGTTGGGGGCAAAGGGTCTCCACATTTTAGACACTCAGTAAATGTGTGTTGAATAAGTAACTTGGATGAAGATGGGACACCAGACATCAGGGTGCTGGGTGGGGGGAGACGGCAGGGGTCTGGGTTTGCGACGCTGGAAGGTTGAGCTCCATCTGTACCTCTCTTTGTGGGGGGCACAGTGCCCCATGTGGGTGTCTGAGACAAAGGAGAGGATGCAGCCACCAAACCACAAGAGTCCCTCAGAGGGGTCTGGGTCTCTAGGAAGTTTACACGAAGCCAGGCAGCAGTCGACAAAATGCATGTGTTGGGGGTGCATCCCGCTGCTGTAGGCTCGAGTGGGCCGTGGGGTAAAGATGAAAGTGCCTGGGGGACCACAGACCGTCGCTGTGGTGGGGCTGTGCCCTCTTCCTCTCCCCAGCCCTCATCCCATCCCTGGGGCCAGGGTGAGGGCTGTGGAAACCTCAAGAGCCTTGGGAGGTGTGTGGTGTGTGTGTTGCCATTTTGGTTGCATCCTTTCTTTCTGTGTGCATCCCGCCTCCAGAATTTCTTCACTGCTTTGCCTCCCCCCTTCCGTTTCTGTCCAGCCTGTGCTGCGCATGGGATGGTAGATTGTATGAAGGTGGCTGCTGCTTTCAAGAGCCTCTCAGTGTCTCTCCCTGCTTCCCTCTGGTCCTCTCTTGAGGCCTCCAACTGTTTCTCAGGAAATCCTTTGGCTTCTTGGTCTGCTGTCCCTCCCACCCTGTGGCCATCACCCCTTTCCACTCTCAGCTCAAGCCATGGCTCTGCAGCCCTGTTAGATTAGAGCTCAGCCTGCAGCCACCAGAGGCTGGTATGCTGTGTGCAGGGTGGCAGGAACTAGACCCCAGTGGCAGTAGCTAGAGAGGAGAAGGAGAAGGCGAAGGGGCAGTCTGCAGGAAGAGACAGGGAGAGCCTCACACAGAGGAGGGGAGGTACCCACAGGGAGTTGGAAGCTGAAGCCAGGGACAGGGGGAAGCACAGATTCAGAAATGCACAAGCAGAGAAATAAGCAAAGGAAGAGAGGGAGGGGGGGAAAGGAGGAGAGAGAGAAAGCGAGAGAGCCAGCCTCGGGAGACCACAAGGCCTCTTGGCCTCTCCCAGGGGTGACAGTGCACAGGATGCTACTGTACTGAGGCTGAGGGCCTCTGGGGACGCTGAGGATGTGGAAATCAAAGGCCAGATCTCTAGGGTGGCAGCGGAAGCTAAAGCACCAAAGCAAGCAGCAGCTGGAAACCCACAGCCTCCTGTACTAAGCCGAACCCTGGGCGGGGTGGGGTGAGCACAGGGAGCTGGAGGCAGGGAGGAGGTGACTTTCTGAACTGACCCCAGCCCCAGACCATGGATGAGGGAGACACAAAGGCTACCACTTGGGGAAGGGTCTAGAACGCCCCTCAACTTTGTCAGGCTTCTTACAGGGTCCTGGAGGAGGGAAATCCCCCATGGACACTCCCCCTTTTACCCTCTGCTCACCAAGGACAGAGGAGTGTGGGCTCGGGGGTACAGTGGAACGCTTTTGCGTGTGAGGATCCCCTACCCCATTCCTCACCCCAGCCTTCCCATAAGTGCTTCCCCTGCCCTGCCCTGCAATAACTTGTGAGCAACCTCCCCCCTGACTACCAACAAGCCTCCTTCCTGACCCTTCTCTTCCTGGTTCTCTGGTGTCAGCAAAATCTATCATCTGTCTGTCTATCTGTATTTATCTATCTTTCTGTCTTGAACATCAACCACACGTTAGGCTCTGTCTGTATTTATCTGTCTCTGTCTCAAGCATCAACCATGCATTAGGCGCTGGGTAATTCCTCTTCTGGGCAGATGGAGGAATTGGATGGGCGCTCTCTCTTGACTCCCCAACCTCACAGGAGAGCAAACCCCCAGCACCTCAGGCTCCACCTCAGGGTGTTCCGGGGATTGTAGGAAGGGGTTATTTACCACGGTATGCACAGGATAAGGAAACCAACTGGCATGTTGGGGCACATAGACCCTAGTAACAGCAGGGAGTATGCTAGAGCAGAAATGGTGTTTCTGGAACCCAGTGAGGGACTGAATTGTGGATAAGGGTCCTCTGGCCAGAGTTTTAGTGAAGAGGGCCAAGACAGCTCTTGCCAGAAAGTAGCTCCAGAGCAGGAAAAAATAAATGCCTCAGACTCTTGTCTGGATCCTCCCACTTCTCCTCTTTCTAGAACTTTCCATTGTCCAGCCCAAGCCACAGCCTCAGGGCTGGGGGGGCTGGATGGTGGCAGCTGCTTAGTGGACAGCAGGGCAGAGAAGATGGAGAAGAATAAGCAGCATGGACTGGGGGGCCTTGGGTCCACCCAGGACACACTGGGTGTGCACATACACTTACACGACCCGTTATCTATTTACTTATTTATTTTTCATTCTTTTTTTGAGGTGCTGGAGATTGACCCCCCCCAGGGCTTGTGTTTGTTAGGCAAGCACTCTACCACTAAGCTGTATCCCCAGGCAGGGCCGGTGAGATAGCTCAGCGACATAAGCACCTGCCTGGCAAGCGCGAGGTCCTGAGTTCGACTCCTGGTACCCACATACAAAGGAAAAAAAAAAAAAAAGGGGGCCGGTGATATCGCTCAGTGGCACAAGCACCTGCTGGCAAGTGCAAGGTCCTGAGTTTATATCCCCAGGCATAAATGGCCCATTTTACACACAGAAGTAGTATGTAGAGTACAGCAAGGGTATCAGTGATTTCCCTTCCTCCATTCAATTCGATTTGATGTAAGTTAACTGAACACATC
This sequence comes from Erethizon dorsatum, assembly GCA_028451465.1. Lineage (NCBI taxonomy): Eukaryota > Metazoa > Chordata > Mammalia > Rodentia > Erethizontidae > Erethizon > Erethizon dorsatum. The sequence continues at coordinate 30,993,574 of CM051831.1, forward strand.
CTGAGTGCCCTCTCTATGTTTCTGCTGCTGCCGGGCCTGTGGTGGCTGCATAGCTGGCTGAGTTATCATCCCTGTCCTTGTGGAGTTCACGCTGGTGGGGGAGAAATTGGGAACCCAAATCATGACATCATACGGTGGAAGATGGGACACATCCAACAGGGCGTCAATGGGGAGCTGGGTGAATTCAGAGTGGGCTGATGGTTGCAGAGCTCAGAGACCAAAGGTGACTCTTGGGGAAAGAAAGACCAGGCTTAGGAGAGAGAAAAAGTCTGGATGCAGCTGTCCTCTCACAGCCCAGGGCCAGTCCAACCTGACCCCCTCTCCCAGTAGTTGCCTCTCTAAGGCCTTCTTAGGGCCCTGGCCTGGACTTCAAAGACACTTGGGGCCCTGCTCTTATCTGCTTTTAAGGTGCTATCTGGTGGCCCTCCTCTCCTCTCCGTTCCTTCCATTTCAATTACTCTCTACTTACTGTGTCAAGTGTCCTAAAACTACATAGAGTAATAGGCTCTATGCAGTTTGGGCTCTCAGTGTACATCCCTGATCAGAGTCAGCAGCAGGGCTAGGGATGTAGCTCAGTGTGGAGTGCTTGCCACACACACGTGACAGCCTGGGCGTGCTCTTCAGCCTTGTAGCAAGTGGGGATCAGCAGCAGCTCCGTCACCTACAGAACCTAACCCAGCTTTCAGCCTGCCTGTTAAGATCTACACTCCGACCCCAAACCCCTTTCCCATTTTGCCTGCCTGTCTTCCCCATGCCCCTTCTCTCCTCCCTCCTTACCCGAAACCCTCTTCCAACTTCCCCACACCTCTGTACACCAGGCTGGGAATTTCCTTCGCTTCTCCCTCCCCTCTCACTCTGGGTTTTCAGACCTGAGTAGGCTTCCGTCACCTGGAGACCCATCTCTGCAGGTCTAGGAATCTGAGAATCTGCATTTTGACACATTCCCTGGCAATGCTGAGGTGCTGACTCAGGAGCTCCTCTTGGAATCCCTCCTCTGCGGAAATGCTGTCTCTTCCTCATGGCCCCCTCGGAGCCATTCTGAAGGAAGAGCCTCGGCCATCTTTCAGACCTGCAGGAGTGGTCCGCCACCTAAATAGCCTCCTTCCAGAGTCCTACTGGCCCAACAGGCCTCACAGAGTGTTCCAACTGTGAGCAGGAGGAGACCTCTGCTCTTCCTCACGGCCCTCACGCTGGATCAGGCTCCAAGTCTGAGAATTTTACCTCTCAACCGTCTCTCGTCCGCATGCCCCAGCCACTCTTCCCTCATTGGCGTTGCCGTCCTGCTCTGCCGCGGGCTTCCTCCCATTCCACTTTCACAGCAGCTGCAGGGATCCATGTTGCAAATTGAATTATCTGTTTCTCTAGGTAAAACCCTCTCCTGGCTCCCTATTTCCCAGAACCAAGTCCAGCATCTTAGCACAAAATTTAAGGACCTGGTTCCATGGTCTCAGATCCCTCACTTTGCTGCCTTCTCCATGAATCCTTTTCTGATCCCACCTGTTAAAGAACACATTCCTGGCCTGGGCGTGGCACTTGAAAGTTATTTATTTATTTATTTATTTATTATTATTATTTTTTTAATGTGGGTACTGGGAGTCGACCTCAGGACCTCGTGTTTGCAAGGCAGGCGCTTATGCCGCTGAGCTATCTCACCGGCCCTTGAAAGTTATGTTAATTTTTTAAAAAATTAGCGGGGCGTGGTGGTGCACACCTGTAATCCCAGCACTCAGGAGGCTGAGGCAGTAGGATTGCTGAGAGTTTAAGGCCAGCCTGGGCTACATAGTGAGTTCAAGGGTAGCCTGAATTGCATGGTGAGACCCTGCCTCAAAAAACAAAACAAACAAACAAACAAAAAATTAAAAAGCGGGGCCGGTGAGATGGCTCAGCGGCTTAAGCGCCTGCCCGGCAAGCACTAGGGCCCGAGTTCGACTCCCGGATCCCACATACGAAAAAGGGGCTGGTGATATCGCTCAGCGGCACGGACGCCTGCTGGCGCGCGAGGTCCTGAGGTCGACCCCCTGGTACCCACAAAAAAAAAAAAAAAAATTAAAAAGCAACATGGGTATAGCTCAGTGGTGGAATGCTTGTCTGGCATACACAAAGCCCTGGTTTTGATCCCCAGCACTGCAAAAAAAAAAAAAAAAAAAAAAAGAATAAGTAAGTGCCCACAATGCAGACTCTTCCCCACCTCAGTGTGTGGTATGTTTCCACTTGTTCCTTGCTTTAAAGCCCAAGGATGTCTCCATTTTGTATGGTCCATGGGCCCAGCATCTTGCACGCAGGCCAGAGACTCTACAAAATAAAAATAAGAACAAGGCAGCCTCAATGCAAGGGGGTAAATATATTATACATTTGAAAATTACAGTATCAGGGCTGGGGTGTAGTCCAGCACTGAGGTGCAGTGCTTGCCTGGCATGGCAGAGGCCTTGGGTCCTCATCCCTACCACCTGGAAAAACAAAAACAAAAACAAAACTACTCATAACCACAATATCAATAAAAGTGATAAGTAGTTTTTTGTTTTGTTTTGCTTTGCTTTTTGAGACAGGGTCTTGCTATGTAGTTCAGGATGTTGTTGAACTCACTGTGTAGACCAGGCTTGAACTGGAGGCAATTCTCCTGCCTCAGCCTACTGAGTGCTGGGATTACAGGCATTTGCCACCATGCCTGGTTTAAAAGTGATAGTTTTTACATGTGATATAAAACTATCTGAAATTTATCTACCACAGTTTCTGAGCCTGGACTGATACAATAAATTATAATATTGTAAATATATGTTTGTGTGCTATTTATATGAAGCGGAATTGGTAGTCCATGCTTTAGCTTTTAAAATTGAACCTGAAGCCGGGCATGGTGGTACACGCTTGTAATCCCAGCACTCAAGAGGCTGAGGCAGAAGGATCGCAGCTAGTTCAAAGCCAGCCTGGGCTACATAGAGTTCGAGGCCAGCTACATAGCAGGACCCTGTCTTAAAAAAAAAAAAAAAAATTTTGAACCAGAGCAGAAATCTGAAGTAAAAAGAGATTTTCTCTATGTTGAGTCCAACAGCTTCTTTCATGAACTACTTGTTAAAAGCCTCAAATAATCAACAAAACAAGAAAACCCATCCATACTACAATCTCTCAAAACTGGATATTTCTTTTTCTTTTTTTTTTTTTTTTTTTTGGTACCGGGAATTGAACTCACAACCTCACGCTTTCCAGGCAGGTGTTGTGCCACTGAACTATATCCCTGGCCCAAAACCGGATATTTCTGAAGCAAAGGGAGAACAAAAGTTGTTATGTTATTTTCTCCCCAAATACCCCCAGGGATGTGTTCTGCTTTTATTAGAAGACTACATCTAAACTAACACTCTCAAGCTTGCTGATGTACTGGGGATTGAACCCAGGGCCTTCACACTGAGCTACATCCTCAGATCCTTTTCTTATTTTGAGACAGGGTCTTGCTAAGACCCTAAGTCGCTTGGGCTGGGCTGGAAGTTGTGATTCTCCTGCCTCAGTCTCCCAGAGTGCTGGAATTGCAGGTATGCAAAACTACGCCAGGCTAAGACGACAACTCTTTCTATAAATACCCTGATACTTTAATCTGTATTTGATATCCATGGATATATTAATTTCTCCCTCCCCTCCCCTCCCCTCTCTTCCTCTCCCTTCCTCTCCCCTCCTCTCTCATCTGATGCCATGTCAAGCCTGGGAGATTATTATCATGCTATGTACTAACATCACAAGATCTCAGCAGGCACAGCCTTTGGTGTCATACACTGCAGGGTTCTGCTTTGTGTGTACCTGTCTACTAAGGGTCCTGCGAGAGCAAGATCCCTATGTGCCCCACGCCCAACAAATGCCAGGTGACTAACGATTAGTATCTCCCTTGGTCCCTGTCATTTCTTCAGGTTCAGGCCCCTGATGACTCAGGCCCTCGCCTGCCTCAGCAAGGGTACAATGCCCACAGGAGTCTCTTTCAGGCTCCTGTTCCTGGTGCTGCACGTGGGTAAGTATTGGGAGAGTCCGTGGGAGGTGGGGTGCCCGGAAGTGGAAAGGTGGGCGGGTGGGCACAGCTGCAGCGAGGGTGGGGTGGGGTGGCTGACTCTTCTCTCCCACCCAGCACTCCTCCCAGTGGTCACTCAGGGAAAGGAAGTGGTGCTGGGCAAAGAAGGGGGCACGGTGGAGCTGCCCTGCACAGTGTCCCAGAGGAAGAACATGCCCTTCAGCTGGAAATTTCCCAACGACACCAAGATTCTGGCACAACAGAACACCTACCTGACTCGAGGTAGCAGTCCCCTCCTTGCCCTATCCGTGGACTGAGCCCCCCCTGCTTCAGGGATCTTCTCCCAGAAACTCCGGGATCCCAGGGGGCTGGGGTGGTAGAAACTCAGTAGCACTCTTGTCTGGAATTTCCGCATGCCAACTGCTGGTGGCAAATCCCTTTTGGTAGTACCTATACTAATTATAATATCTTAATATTCATGACCTGATTTTAATGGGTAGTGGAAAAATAACTATTGCATAAAACACATCATAAGAATATTATTGCCACAGGCCCATGTAGAATGATAGTTTGTTTACTTCCATTAAAAATAATAGAAATCTTCTTTTAAATTTTATTTTGTCTTTTTGAGACAGGGTCTTACTCTGTAGTTCAGACTGGCCTTGAACTCACTATGTAGCCCAAGCTGACCTCAAATTCACAGCAATCCTCCTGCCTCAGCCTCCCTAGTGCTGGGATTACAGGCATGTACCACCACACCTGGCTTGCTCATTGGTTATTTTTAAACATTTTATTTAAATTATTTTAAAAATCCCAAATGTATATACAATAACTATATAATAAACTCCCATGTATCCCACTCAGCTTCAACAATTATCAATTTATGGTTAATTTTCTTTCCTCTACATCCCCACTCCAACCCTACCACCATATCATTTTGTTGCAAATGCCAGAGATTGTATCATTTAATCTATGAATACTACAGTATTTTAGTTCTAAAATGTAGCTACCTTTTTGCTGGAATGGTGCTACATGCCTGTAATCCCAGCACTCTGGGAGACTGAGGCAGGAGGATTGCCCAGGCTGGGCAATTTAGTAACATAGCAAGATCCTGTTTCATTAAAATAAAATGGCTGGGGCTATAGCTCAGTGCAAAGACCCTGGGTTCAATACCCAATGTTAAATAAATAAATTCTTTAAAAAGAATTTACCCAGGGCTGAGGGTGTAGCTCAGTGGTAGGATACTTGTCTACTCAAGGCCCAGGTTGGATACTTAGCACCAAATGAACAAAAAATAAACTCCCATAATGTCATATTACCCTTTAAAAATTAAAATCAATTCCTTAAATACAATAAATATACAGTGTTCAATTTCCACAATTATCTGATAATATTACTTTTACGTTTATTTTTTAAAATCAGTATCCAAATGAAAATGTATGCATTGTATTTGGTTGAGATGTCCCTTACGTCTCTTTGAATTTGTATCTATCTATCTATCTATCTATCTATCTATCTATCTATCTATTTTTTTTTTGTGGGTACCGGGGGTCGACCTCAGGACCTTGTGCGCCAGCAGGCGCCCATGCCGCTGAGTGATACCACCGGCCCCTTTTTCGTATGTGGGTTCTGGGAGTTGAACTCATGGACCTTGTGCTTGCTGGGCAGGCGCTTACGCTGCTGAGCCATCTCACCGGCCCTGAATTTATATTTTTACTCTCCTTTTTTTAACCCTCTCACAATTGATTAGTTGGAAAAAGCAGACAACTGTCCTGTTAATGTTTGCATGGTACAAGTTGGAGTTAGCTGCGTTCCCATGGTGTCATTTAACATGTTCGTCTGCCCTTAAATCACCTATAGATTGGAAGTTAGATTGAAATTCTTGATTAGCTCATGTCCAACTTTTTCCCCAAGAACATTTCATAGATGTTTTTGCAATTCCAATTTCATCACATCATGTAATTTTTTCAGTCTTTTTGTACTGTAAAGGTTAATTGATGATTCCATTGTTAGTTTTTGTTTTGTTTTTTGGTACCAGGAATCGAACTCAGGATCTTGTGCTTGCTAGGCAGGTGTTGAGCCACTGAGCTATATCCCTGGCCCTGCAGTGTTAGTTTTAAGTGACGATTATAATAACACGATTCTCAATTTTTTGTGGGTTTTTTTTTCTTTCTTATTTTGAGGCAGGATCTTGCTATGTAGCTATGTAAATCAGGCTGGCCTTGAACTCACTATGTAACCCAGGCTGGCCTCAAACTTTCAGTGATCCTCCTGCCTCAGCTTCCTGTGTGCTGGAATTACAGGTGTGTGCCACCATATCCAGCTCATAAAGTTACTTTAAAAAAAAATTTATTTGGGGGCTGGTGAGATGGTTCAGCAGCACAAGCGCCTGCTCACAAGTGTGAGGTCCTGAGTTCGAGCCCCTGTACCCACACACAAAAAAAAATTTTATTTAATTTAAAAAAGTGAACTCATTTAAAGACATTGCATATAAGGAATGGGTAGATTTGGCTAAAACCTTGTATGAAGTCTGAGAATGATGGAAATTTGGGAAACACGGCTCTATTGAATCCTCTGGTTTTACTGGTGAGGAGTCTGAGGTTTCAGTATATGAATGGCAGGGGGCACAATTCAGTCCCTCATATGTCATATATGAGATGCATTCATCCCATCCCAACAACCCCAAAAGTCTCAACCCATTCTAGCACCAACTCCGAAGTCTAACATCCAAAATTTCATCCGAGTAGCATCCAAGTCAGATGTGCATAATATATATTTCATTAAGGTATAATTCATCCTGACACAGAATTCCTCTCCAGCTGTGAACCTGTGAAATTAGACAAGTGAGGTGCTCCCAAAATATAATGGTGGACAGGCACAGGATAGACTTTTCAATTTCAAAAGGGAGAAGTCAAAAAGGAGGAAGAGGTGATTGGCAACCTTAGCAAGACAGATTCCATTAGATCCTAAGTGAAACATACTATTCTTAGGTTTGCTGCTCTGCCCTCTAGGCCCACTGGAATGGCAGTGTGACCCCTTCTAGGCAGGATTCTGTCCCCATGACTCTGCTGGGCTGGGGTCCTGTCCCCAAGGCTTCAGACAGAGTCCACCTGGTCTGTTGACACTGGAGACATGGCTCTGATGATCTCAAACCATCACTGGGGTATTTTTTCCTGTCCTTGAGTGATCTTCTCATTCCTATCTGCTAGCTGTACTGTTCATCCCATCAAACCCAAGGAGTCCAACAGCTTTCCTTCATCTCATCCCCCCTCTAACCATTTCAAAAAAAACAGTGTTTCTGCACCTCTAATCCCATAATCTTTGTTGAATAGTGGTCTAGCCAATCTTTGGTGTTCTCTTCCAAACATATTTCCTCATTTTTGAGATATGAATAGGTTGAACATTTTCCAAAATCTTTGGGTTCTAGTTTTGTTTTTGTTTTGCTTAGAAATATCCTCAGCTTGGGGCCAGTGAGATAGCTCAGTGGCATAAGCGCCTGCCTGGCAAGGGCGAGGTCCTGAGTTCGACTCCCAGTACCCACATACGAAAAATGGGCCAGTGATATCGCTCAGCGGCATGGGCGCCTGCTGGTGCACGAGGTCCTGAGTTCGACCCCCGGTACCCACCAAAAAAAAAAAAAGAAAAAAAAAGAAATCTCCTCAGCTAAATACCCAATTTCATTACTTGCAAATTCTACCCCCACAAAAGACTAGAAAATGAACATAATTTAGCCAAGGTCTTTGCCACTTTATAATAAGAATCCTGTATGTAATAACATGTTCCTCATTTCCATTTAGACCTGGAAACAGCAATGGGTACAGACAAAAATAAGCCTCCACAAAAGCCAGCTGTCTTCTAGCTAAAGGCTAGGGAAGAAGCAACATAGTGAAACAATTCCCCCCAACACATACTTTTTTTTTTTTTTTTTTTGAGACACAGTCTCACTGTGCAGTTCAGGCTGGACTTGAACTCACTATGTAGACCAAGTTGGCCTCAAACTCACAGCTATCCTCCTGCCTCAGCCTCCCAGGTGCTGGGATTACAGGCATGAACCACCACACCGGGCTAACAAAACCCTTTTAGATGGTAACTGTTCCCCTGCAGCCATACACCAGCAGGACAGCTGTGCCCCAGCCTCTCCCAGGCCAGCAGAGGCTGAGCAGAGAGCCTCAGCCTCCACCCTCCTGAGACTGTCACAGGTAGCCCCAACACTCCCACTCTGGGTTACAGTCGGAGAAGGCAAAGCAGAGAGGTTGGACATGCACCCCACCAACCAGCAGCAAGGTTCCCCATTTCTACACCTGGGACCAAGGAGGAGCCTGGACTCTCACCCCCACACAGCAGTAAGGAGCCACCTCCTGCAGAGGTGGTGTCAGAGGAGGCCTGAGGGACAGTCAGGAGGACTTTGTCACCCTGCACTAAGAAGGCTGTCCCCAAAGCAGGGTCATGTAACGATCATGTGGGGACCTGGAATTCCTACTCGGCCCCACAGCCATGAGGAGCTTCTCCCCAGCATGGTGATGGAAGATGAGGGGGAGCCAGACTTCTACCTTCAACTGGCGTGCAAAGGTGGCTGCTCTTGATGAAGCAGTGTTGTTACATTAAAAGCCAGTTAAAAGGAAAGGTTTATTTAATACAGTCCAGAATCTCATAATATAATACTCTAACTTCCAAGTTTCCATCAAAAATCACTCATAGAACTAAGAATCAGGAAGAACTCAAGCTGAATGGCAAAGAAAGACAATCAATAGATAAAAATCTGGGCCGGTGAGAGAGCTCAGCGGCATAAGCGCCTGCCTGGCAAGCACAAGGTCCTGAGTTCGACCCCTGGTACTCACACACACAAAAAAATAGATAAAAATGCTTCAACAAGCAATAATATGTACGCTCAAAACTAACTCAAGTACGAAAACCTTGGCAAAGAAAAAAGAGGATATTAGAGAGAAACACATGGAAATTTAAGAACTGAAAAAAATTCAGTAATCAAAATACAAAGCTCAGTGAGTGGGCTTAACAGTGCTGTGGAATCAGTGAACTGCAAGACAGAGAAATAGAAATGACACGGACTAAACAACAGAGAGGAAATAGGCTGGAAGGAACCTGACAGAACCATGGGGACCAGTGGGACTCTAACAAAGGATCAGATGTTTGTGTCCATGAAGTTCAAGGAGAGGAAAAAGAAAATGGAGCTTAAAAAAGAATGATTGAATTGCTGAAAACTCCTCAAATTTGGCAAAAGACATAACCTAGATTCAAGAGTCAAGAAGCTGAGTAAACCTCAAACAGAATAAACCCTAAGAAACCCACATCAAGACGCTTCATAACCAGCGGGGTGCAGGGTATGCACCTGTGTGCTCAGCTACTCAGAAGGCAGAGGCAGAAGGATCCCTCGAGTCCAGGAATTAGAAACCAGCCAACATAATGAAACCTTATTTTATTATTTTATTTTATTTTATTTTATTTTTTATGTGGGTACCGGGAATTGACCTCAGGACCTCACACTTGCCAGCAAGCGCTTGTGCTGCTGAGCGATATCACTGGCCGGTTTTTTCCTTTATGTGGGTACCAGGAGTCAAACTCAGGACCTTGCGCTTGCCAGGCAGGCTCTTATGCCACTGAGCCATCTCACTGGCCCAAGACCCTATTTTAAAAGGAAAAAAAAAAGAGCGCCAGACTCAGCAAAGCACACCTGTAAACCCAGCAGCACTTGGGAGGTTGAGACAGGAAAATGGCAAGTTCAAGTCCCACCTGGGCGATTTAGCAAGACCCTCAAAATAAGTGTACAAAAGCCATGGGTTCAATCCCCGGTATTGGGAAAAACAAAACAAAACAGAAAGGAAAGAAGGAAAGAAGGAAGGAAGGAAGGAAGGAAGGAAGGAAGGAAGGAAGGAAGGAAGGAAGGAAGGAAGGAAGGAAAGAAAGAAAGAAACAAAGAAAGAAAGAAAGAAAGAAAGAAAGAAAGAAAGAAAGAAAGAAAGAAAGAAAGAAAAGAAAAGAACAGAACTGAACCAGAGAAAAATAGCATTGTACCTTTGGGGAAAAACCAATTTGAATAATAGCAGATTCCATCTCAGAAATCACAGGATAGAAGAAAGTGACATGATATTGTTAAGTACTAAAGTAAAGAACTATTCAGAACCTTATACCTAGAAGAAATATATTTCAAAAATGAAGGTGAAATAAAGACATTCTCAGAAGAAGGAAAATTAAGAATTTATTGCTAGCCAGGCATGGTGGCACACACAACTATAATCACAGCACTTGGGAGGCAGAGGCAGGAGGTTTGTCATGAGTTCAAGGCCAGCCTGGGCTACATAGTGAGTTCAGGACCAACCTAAAGTACATAGCAATACCCTGTCTCAAAAAAACAAAAAACAAAACAAACAAACAAAAGAATTTATTGCCAGCTGAGTATCCTGAAAGAATGGCTCAAGGAAGTTAAACAGAAAGGAATGATAAGAGAAGGAATCTTAAAATATCAGGAGGGTAGAAAGAAAAGGTAAACAAATACATGGATAAATAAAATAGGTTTTTCTCTTCCTCTTGATTTTTTACCTCCTTAGTGCTGGGCCTGGCACATGCTAAGAACATACTCTACATCTCTGGGTGTAGTGGAACCTACCTATAATACCAGCACTCAGGAGGCTGAGGCAGGAAGATTACCACAAGGTTGAGGCCAGCTTGAATTACATATTAAGACTCTGTCTCGGAAAATCAAAACCAAATCAAAACAAAACAAAAAAATATAATTTATCAGTGAGCCACACCCTCAGGCTTATACAGTTGAAGCAAAAATTGTAGCACAATGTAAATAATTCTAAATGCATATATGAGCTGGGCGTGGTGGCGCACTCCTGTAATCCCAGCACTCTGGAGGCTGAGACAGAAGGACTGCTGCGAGTTTGAGGCCAGCCTGGGCTCCAAAGTGAGTTCAAGTCCAGCATGAACTGCACAGTGAAACCCAGTCTCAAAAAAGATTTTAAAAAAATGTATATATGGGAAATTTTTAAAGGAATTATATTATAAATGGGAAGGGTAAGGGTCACAGAAGGAAGCAGGTAAAATGATAGCAACAGGCTGTGACCATACACAAGTAATACCGAGAACAGTCACCAAAAAGTACAAAAAGGTACATTCAATATCACCATAGATAAATCAAAGTGGATTCTAAAACACTCCTGAAAATGTTCACATCCCAAAGAATTAAAAAAAAAAATGAGCCCCTGATTATATGAATAACTGATTGAATAAATAAATAAATGGGGAAGAAAAGAAATCTGCCATGTAGAATCCCAAATAATTTATAGATTATCTGTCGTTCAAGGCAGCAGAGCAGGACTCCTCACCCTAAGGACAGCCTAGGGTGTTGTTTCTTCCTCCTAAAAGCTCTGGATGGAGGGGGAGGCAGGGAGGCGAGAATAACTTTATGGGGAGAAGCAGAAGAGCGTGACCTCAGCCGGGCTATCAAAGTCGGCATCAGGCGAGTAAGTCACGTATGTGCTCTTGGCGTGGAGTGAAAACGGAGCTTCACCTGTGCCGTCCTCTTCCCTAAACCCACAAACCCGGTCTAATCAAGAGGAAAGCATCAGACGAACCTCAGCAGAGGGACATTCTGTAAGAAACTCAGTGAGCCCAGCGTGGTGGCGCTGAGGCAGGAGGATCACTGTGAGGTCAAGCCCAGCCTGAGCTACAAAGAAAGACCCTGTCTCAAAAACAAAAAATGAACAAAAAGGATCAAACAGAAATCAGAAACAGAAAAACAACAGGGAAATCTCCAAATACGTGGAGGCTCAGCAGTTTAAAACCCCATGATGCTGATGAAGGAAGTCAGGAATCTAAACAGTGGGCAGACATTACTTGCTCATGGATTGGAAGACTCAACATGGTAAAGATTCTCCCCAAATTGATATACAGGTTTAACCCCGTGCCTATCAAAAGAGCAGTAAGGATGGGGAACAGTGGTGCATACTTGTAATCCCAGCTGTTTGGGCGGTTGAGGCAGGAGGATCACACATTCAAGGCCAGCTTGGGCAACTTAGTGAGTGTGACTCTGTCTCAAAAAAAAAATCAAAGGGCCAGTGAGATGGCTCAGTGGCGTAAGCGCCTGCCTGGCAAGCGTGAGGTCCTGAGTTTGACTGCCAGAACCCACATACGAAAAAAGGGCCGGTGATATCGCTCAGCGGCACGGGTGCCTGCTGGTGCGCGAGGTCCTGAGGTCGACCCCTGGTACCCACACACAAAAAAAAAAATCAAAGAAAATAAAGGGCTAATGCTGTAGCTCAACTGTGGAGTGCCTTCCTAGCATGTGCAAGGCCCTGCGTTCAACCCTCAGTACCACAGAAGAAGAGAATAATTAGTGTATCTGATTTCAAAGCTTTCTATATAGCTAGAATAACCTCAGCATGTGTGATACTGAGGGAGGGACAGACAAGTAGATCAATGAAACAAAGTAGAGAACTCAGAAACAGGTCCACATAAACATGTCTAACTGATAACACACACACATACACACATACACACATACATACACACACATACACATACACACACGTACACATACACACATACACACATGTACACATACACACACATACACACATACACACATACACACAGACACACACACACGTACACATACACATACACACACAGACACACACACAGACACACATACACACATACACACACATGCACACACATACACATACACACATACACACATGCACACACATACACACATACACATACACACATACACATACACACATGTACACATACACACATACACAGAGACACACACATACACACACATACACACACACGTACACATACACACACATACACATACACACACAGACACACACACACACAGAGTTGCAAAATAATCAAATAGTGGAAAGATGGACTTTTTTCTTCAGTGCCGGGGGTTGAACCCAAGACCTTTACACTGAGCTTCAAGCCTAGCCCTTTTGTTTTAATTTTGAGTTAGGGTCTCACTAAATTGCCAAATTGCCCAGGCTGGGCTTGAACTTGTGATCCTCCTGCCTCAGCCCCTCAGAATGCTGAGATTACAGGTGTGTGCCACCACATCCAACACTTTCTCTTTGTCTTTCTTCTTCCTCCCCTATCTCGTCTTCTTCCTCTTCTCCTTTTCCTCCTCTTTCTCGTCCTCCTCCTCCTTCTTTTTTTTTTTTTTTTTTTTGTGGGTACCGGGGGGGGGGTCGACCTCAGAACCTCGCGCGCCAGCAGGCGCCCGTGCCGCTGAGCGATGTCACCGGCCCCTTTTTTTTTTTTTTTTTTTGTGGGTACCAGGGGGACGACCTCAGGACCTCACGCGCCAACAGGCACCCGTGCCACTGAGCGATATCACCGGCCCCTTTTTCGTATGTGGGTTCCGGGAGTCGAACTCGGGCCCTCGCGCTTGCAAGGCAGGCGCTTACGCCGCTGAGCCATCTCACCGGCCCACCGGCCCCTTTTTTGTATGTGGGTTCCGGGAGTCGAACTCAGGCCCTCGCGCTTGCAAGGCAGGCGCTTAAACCGCTGAGCCATCTCACCGGCCCTCCTCCTCCTTCTTCCTGTTTTTTTTCGCTTTTCTTTTTTTTTTTTGGTACTGGAGATTGAACCCAGGGACATTCTACAGGGACTTTAAAAATATTTATTTATTTATTTGTTTATTTATTATTTTGAGACAGGCTTTCACTAAGTTGCTCAGGTGGGACTTTCGATCTTCCTGCCTCAGCCTCTAAGTGCTGGGATTACAGTTGTGTGCTACCGCGTCCTCTAAGAAAGACTTTCCAATAAATGGAGGCTGGAGCAATTGGATATCCATAGGTTAAAAAAAAGTCTCATACTTTATTTAAAAATTAACTTGAAATGCATTATGAACTTAAGTGTAAAGTGTAAAAATATAACACATTGGATAAGATCTCAGGATCTTCTAAGCAAAGAATTCAACTTGACACAAAAGCACAAATGGATAAAAGGAAAAATTGAAACCTTTTGCTCTACAAAGACTATTATGAAGAGAAAAAGAATGCAATCATTATGTATATCAAAAGTGTACCGATAAAATTAATTTTAAAAAAAGAACTTGCTGAGGTCCTCCTGCCTTAGCCTCCTGAGTGCTGGAATCACAGGCGTGTGCCACCACGCCCAGCAAGGACAAGTACCTTTCACTGCATCACTCGAAGCACCCTGGCACGCTGGCCACTCTCTCAACTACGTGTTTTCTCTTCCTCCTGCTGCAGTGCTGGCTTCCAAAGCAGTGCTATGTGCACCTCACACCCTAGCCCATTTGACTAAGCTCGGAGCTTCGCTGTCTTAGTGGCCGTTTCCCATAGCCACGAGTTTGAGGCCAGCCGGGGATACAGCCTGTCCCCCCCAAAATTTTACCTTCCATAGAAATTGCACCAGTTGCTACTCCCTCCTGTCATGTGTATGGGTCTGGGCAACTGCTTCATCTCTGAGCCTCAGTGTCCTTTTTTGCGGCACAAGCCTGTGCTTGGAATTACTGTGATTACTACACAGGATGTGTGTCAAGTATTTGGCCGTGCTGGGTGTGGTGCCACATGCCTGTAATCTCAGTACTCTGGAGGCTGAGGCAGGAGGATTGCTGGGGGTTTAAGGCCAGCCTGGGATACCATGTGAGTTCAAGGCCAACCTGAACTACACAGTGAAACACTGTCTCAAAAAAAAAAAAAAAAAAAAACTATTTGGCCATAGGAGCTGGTGCTCTCCAGATCAGCATATTGTTTTACAATATTTTGAATCAGTAGAAAAAAAATCAGAGATATTTTCCCCAGCAGGCAATTGGGCATGATGGGACCTCTGCTCTGGTCTGGGGTTTTCTGATGAGAATGAGGGACAGTTTCTGCACTCAGATAAGAAGAGTTATGGGCAGTACTAGTGCCAGGGTGCCATGTCACCCAGCACCTCAGCCTCCTCGTTATGGCGACTACTTGCAGGGAAAACCCACTTGGATAACCGGATTGAGTCTAAGAGCAGCCAGTGGGATAAAGGATCCTTTCCCCTGATCATCCGGAAACTTGAGGTGAAAGACTCCGGGCCCTACATCTGTGAAGTGGATAACAAGAAGATGCCAGTGGAGCTGCAGGTGTTCAGATGTGAGTAGGGCAGGCCAGGATGTGGACACCTCTAACCAACTGAAGCTGGGGCCTGAGCTGGGGATGCTTACAGCTCCCAGGTGGGCTGGGCTGGGCACCAAGGTCCTCATGCCTTCCTCAGGCCTTTGGTCATGCAGAGAAGAGAGAAAGGGCTAGAGAGAGGGAGGGGGAAGGGGAAGAACCAAGGAAGGAGGGAGAGAGACTGGGGAAGACAGGAGCAGGGGAGAGGAGGAAAGGAGGTAACAGGAGGGCCTGCCCTGGACTGGGGGTGGGCAGCTCGGTGCTGGGAGGGAAGGTAACATGGGGACAGGGGCAGTGAAGAGACTCTTGGTTTCCTCTGTCCTCCTCCTTGGGGATGGTGGGTGTGACCCAGGTGATCTGCTCTCTCCACAGTGATTGCCAGCTCGGGCACTCGCCTGCTGCAGGGGCAGACCTTGATCCTGGCCGTGGAGGGCCCCCAGGGCAGCAACCCATCAGTACAGTGCACCAAACCAGAGGGTCAAATTATGGAAGGGAAAAAGGCCATCTCAGTGCCCAATCTGGGGTTCCAGGACAGCGGCACCTGGAAATGCACCGTCTCCCAGGACAAGAAGCTGCTCCAGCTGGACATCCACATCTTGGTGCTGAGTAAGAGGGGGTCTCGCTCTGAGTGTCCTGCCTGCTCAGGGGGCTCCCAACCCCTCTGCTCTCACTGCTGCTGTGGGGTGGGGGCAGGGCCTGGGTCCAGAAACCCCTAGGGCTGAGGGCTGACCTAAGGGACAAGCTGGGCCTCTCTCCTCAGGGAGCTGATTAGAGCCACCCTTCAGGGACCTCCTTTCTTTGTTGCCTTGGCTCCCTGGCCCTACCAAGTTGGCAAATCCACTTAGGGACACTGGTGACATTTGACACTGCACCTCTACACCTAGTCCTGCGCTAGGCACTGTGGGGAGATCAAGAGCCCAGGAGGCATCTCCAGGTATGGCATAAAGCAGTGCAGTGTAGTGCATGGATTCTGATTTAAATCCTGACTCTGCCACAGCCGCGTGGCCTTGGATGAGGCACTGAACGTCTGTACCTTGGTTTCTGCATCTGACAGTACTCACTTGCAGCATCACAGTGATAATTTGTACATAGGATACACCCAGGACAGGGCCTGGCACACATAGGAAGCCCCGTGTAAGTGCTGGCTCTCACCAGATATGGTGGTGCACACCCAGCGTTTGGGAGACTGAGGCAGGAGGATTGCCACAAGTTCAAGGCTAGCCTGGACTACATAGCCAGATCCTGTCTCCAAAAAAAATTTTTTTAAAGTGTTGGGAATTACACACTCAGGGGCATAAGCCAGATGGTTTCTGTGCGGCTGTTCCTTGAGGGCTCCCAGGAGGAGGGTGGGAGCTGCCTGGCAACGGGAATATGCTGGGCTGGCAAAATGGTATGGGAGGGAGACTGCAGAGGTAGGAATGGAAGCACTGTACCTGCAGTGACAAGCTCTGTGTGTGGACTCACCCGGTCCCCCTACGTTCGCCGCTGCCCCTGCCACATTGGCCATCCAATCTGCATGCCCCGCTTTCCTCTCTTCCCCTCCCTTTCCACCTCCAGGTTTTCAGAAGAGGAAGATGCCCAGCACTGTCTACAAGAAAGAGGGGGAGTCGGTGGAGCTGTCCTTCCCACTGACCTTCGACAATGAAGAAATGTTCTTCACGGGGGAGCTGAGCTGGCAGGCGGACCGGGATTCTTCCTCTCAGTCTTGGATCACCTTCTCCGTGGAGAACAAGAAGGTGTCTGTACAGAAGGCCACCCAGGACCCCAAGCTCCAGATGGCAGAGAAAATCCCGCTGTGCCTCACCCTGTCCTCAGCCTTGCTCCAGCATGCTGGCTCCGGAAAACTGACTCTGACGCTGGCCCAAGACCAGAAGCTGCACCAAGAAGTGAACCTGGTGGTGATGAGGGGTGAGGGGCTGGGACGAGATGGGGGTGGGTGCACTGGTGCAGGATGACCTCTGAGGCCAGCCAGGTCCCAAAAGAGGATGCCCAGGCTCTGGTTGTCCGGTTGAAATGATCAAGTGCCCTCTGGGTTGGGACTGCTTTGTTTGTCTTTTGGTGCTGGGACTGAACCCAGAATCCAGAACACTCCAAAGCTAACAAGCAGGGCTCTAGTTCTGCGTTTGCCCAACCCTGGCTAAGTGTCCTACTGACTGTGGACCTCTTTTCTCATCTTTCTTCTAATAGGGATAACAAAATGCTCTTTGTATGCTAGAAGTGATGGTAATATCACGATCAGCATTGAGGCTTTTTTTTTTTTTGTGGGTACCAGGGGTCGACCTCAGGACCTCGTGCATGCCGCTGAGCGATATCACCGGCTCCTTTTTTCGTATGTGTGTTCCGGAAGTCGAACTCAGGACCTCGTGCTTGCCAGGCAGGCGCTTATGCCGCTGAGCCATCTCACCTGCCCGAGGCTTTTGAATTATCTCCTATCATCTTAACACTGCCACACATAATAATGGCTAACACTTGATGCTCAGTACCTGTTAGCGCCCCCCTTCAAACACTTTACATGAATTCATGCATTAAATCATTGTCTCGGGATCAGGTTGTTAAGTAACTTGCCCAGGAATGCACAGGTAGTTAAGAAGTGGAGCTGGTTGGGATTCAAATCCAAGACCACTGGACCCCTTACGAATACATGAAAGGGTGCAAAGGATCATTTTGACTGTTCTCCTGACCCCCTCAGTGCTTGAGGGCCAGCTCAGGGTCTCAGCTTCTCCTTCTTCTGCAGCGGCTCAGAACCAGAACTCTCTGGTCTGTGAGGTGCTGGGACCCACCTCTCCCACGCTGGTGCTGAGTTGGAAGCTGAAGGACCAGAAGCCCCACGTCTCGAAGCAGGAGAAGCAGGTTCAGGTGCTGTCTCCTGAGGCAGGGACATGGCAGTGTCTCCTGAGTGATGGGGACCAGGTCCTTCTGGAGTCCAAGGTCGATGGTGAGGATCCAGGTTGTGAGGCCTGACCCTGAGCCTTGGCCTCCTGAGCTGTGGGACCTTCCTGGGGGGTGGCAGAGACCACAGTCCCAGCCTCCCAGTCTGGAGAGGGTTATATGTATGGTGGCCTGGAGACACAGGAGTGATGAGGCAGTGTGGCCCTGGACTACAGGTTCCCTCTTGGAGCCCTCTGTGGTCCCTAAGGTCTGCAGGCTAGGGATGGGGCCTCCTGGTCAAGAGCTCCCCTGCCTGCCCCAAAACTTAGACACACCCCAGCCCAGGGTCTGGACCCCTGCTTCTTGCTCTCCAGAGTGCCCTCAAACCTAAACCGTGAAGCCCTTCCCAGCCTTGTGCCCTCAGTCCCGGCTGGTGGCGTTTGAGAGCTCTGCGCACCCTACTGTCTCCTCCAGCCCTGGGATGGGATCCCAGTCTGCCCCTTGAGCAGCTCCGGCCCGATGGCGGTGCACTGAGCACCCCTCTGTCCTGCAGTTGTGTCCACGGGGCTGCACCAGGACCAGTCAATGTTCCTGGCTGTTGTGCTGGGGGGCACCCTAGGCTTTCTGCTCCTCACTGGGCTCTGCATCTTCTGCTGTGTCCGGTGCCGGCACCAACGGGTAAGCAAGCCTCACGGACCCCCCTCCTCCATGTCCCCCACTGGGCCCTAGAGCACCCAGGCCCCGAGTTCCCTAATTGCAGACCAGGCCCTGCCCCAGATCCTTTGTGGACAGGTGGCTTCCGCCAGGGGCGGTGCTTCTCCTCTCCCAGCCCCCCCCCGGGCACCTCCCTCCTGGAGGCCTGGGACCCTCACAACTCCCCTCCCTGTCCCTGGACAGCGCCAGACAGCGAGGATGTCTCAGATCAAGCGGCTCCTCAGTGAGAAGAAGACCTGCCAGTGCCCCCAGTAAGGACCTGGGCAAGGAGAGAGGGGAGGGGGAAGAGAGGAGGGAAGGTGGGGTGGGGCCAAGGGGAGAGGACGGAGAGGAGAGCAAAGGGATGGCCAGAGGAGGTGAAGGCCAGGAGAGTCTCTGGTGGCCGCTGAGGAGGCTACCACTGCCCTGGGAGAGAAAAGTAGGGTCTGGGAGCCATGGTGGTTCCAGGTTCCAGAATGCTGAGGGGCTGGGGGCTGGGGGCTAGATTTGCTCCTCTTTGTCTCTGCAGCCGGCTGCAGAAGACTCGGAATGTCACTTGAGGCCTTGAGGCGTGTCTCCCGTTGGGTGCATGGACCAGAAGAATGTAGCAGATCCCAGTGCCTCTGGCCTCCTGTTCCCCTGCTCCACCACTCGCCATCGTTTCTCCTCCTCTGCTCCCAACCTGACTGGGGTCTTAAGCACACTGCTCATTCTCCAGAAGCTTAAACGCACTGTTTGTTCTCCCCCAAGCCCTAGCCTGCTCCAGGTCCCCTGAGCCTCTCCCCAGCGGTCCACACAGTGAGTAGGACCCGCCCACCAACACAGCAGGGGCCTATCAGTTTGCAGGAGAGGACCCTGTGACCAGAGAGAGCAGGGACTTGCCAAAGATCACTCAGCCAGTCAAAGACAGAAGCAGATCCAAAGCACCTGAAGCCAGCTCCCCCTGCCCCAGGCTGCCTGCCCTTCACCCGGTGTTGGCAGGACCACCTCACATCCTGACCGGAACACAAACAGGCCTCCATGGACACACACCCATGCACACAGCCACACACTTGCCCTTCTGCACAATTTCTTAACACCCAGGCAGCGTATCTCACTTTATAAACCAGTGCACATTCTCTGTTTTGTCCTTTATGAAAATCCTAGCTGGGCATGGTGCCGCATGCTTGTAATCCCAGCACTCTGGAGGCTGAGGCAGGATTGCTGAGAGTTGGAGGGCAGTCTGGGCTATACAGTGAGTTTAAGGCCAGCATGAAGTACATAGTGAGACCCTATCTTAAAAAACAAAACAAAACTTAATTAAAAACAAAACTGGGGACGAAGCCTTCAGTTCTCTTAGAGCACAGGCTGGAAGCCAGCTCTGTGGGAGAGAAGCTCAGTGACCCACTTACTCCATGCAGAACCTTCTGGAAGGTGAGTTTAGCTGGCAGGAAGTTAGCCTGGGACTAAGCCCTATGGGGGACGCCCCAAGAAAGCTCCCTGTCCCCCAGCCCTGCAACCTCCATCCTCCCCAAAGCCTTCCAGACACTGGGAAATCTCAGGACACAGGGAAATCAGGGTTCCACGCACCCTTCCTCCTTCTCCTTGTTCCATTTCTCTCAGGATCCCCAGCCAGATTCTGCCTCTTTCACTCTCTGCCCTTTCTCACCTCCTCCCTAAGGCTTGACCTGTTCCCCACTTTTCCTTTGACCTTTTTCTTTCCAACTTGGCTCTTCCAGAAAGACCGTCCAAGTACTGCCAGCTCCCTACTACTGCTTCCTTGGGCTGAAGGAAAAATACAATAAACGTCCTATGGAGAAGATGCTGTGTGTGTGTGTGTGTGTGTGTGTGTGTGTGTGTGCACACGCGCGCGCACGCGTGTCTACGTGCCCACACGCATGAGCCCACATCCTTTTAGAGTCTTGCACAGTCGCTCCCCAGCCCCAAGTTTGCACCCCGGTCCCCCTGGCTCCCAACCCGCCTCCACCCCAGCACTGGGAGCTGTCCCCAAGGCACAGCCCTCACACGGAGGCACACAGTGACACACGGTGACACACGCTTGCTTCCTCCTCTCCGAACACCCAGCTCCCTGGTCCCCGACAACACCAGCTGGCTCCTCGGGCTGGGCGGGGGCAGGACATGGCTCTGCCAGCCGAGCCCGCGTCCTCCTCGCCCCCTCCCTCCGGAGCCGTGCTCGCCCCTCCCCCTCTGTCGCCGCCGTCCAGTGTCTCCGCCCCGCCCGCGCCGGCCCCCCAAGCCCCGGTGTTGTCCCCGGTTCCCTAATTCGTGCGCCTAGGCCGAGGTCCTTGGGAGGCAGGGGCCGGGCGGGGCCTGGCGGGGCCGGGGCGGCGCGGGCTGCGAGCTGAGCCCGAGGCCCTGCCGGGGGAGGGAGCGAGGGAGCCGGGGCGGCGGCGCGGAGCAGCGCGGAGCCGGGCCAAGTGCGCGTTGGTCCCCGCCGGGCGGCCGCAGCGCAGGTAAGGACCCCTGCCCGTCCCCGCGCCGCCCCTCCTTCCCAGCCACCTGCTGTTCCTGCCCCCGAGAGCGCGGCGGGTGGCGGGGGAAGGAGCTGCCCGACCTTACCCTGCACCGCAAAGGGCGAGGGACCCCTGCCGGCCTGGGAGCCCCAGTCCCCCTCCTTCCTCCCCCTCATCTCTCTGTCCTTCACCTCCTCTCTGTCCTTCACAGCCTTCCTGCTTCTGTCCCTCCGACTCCCATCTTTCTTCCTGAGCCCACCCGCTGCGCCCGGGGGAGGTGGGTGGGAAGGGGTCAGCCGCTGTAGAGGCGGGCAGTGGGGGGCTCCTGACCAACTCCCTCCACCTCCTTCTGCATGGCCATTACCATGGCAACTAGGGTGTGCTGGGCTCCGGAGGGAAGACAAAAGTGGGGGGTGGACTAGGACGTCCTGGGGAGGGCAGGGGTCTGCGGTTCTTCCATAGGAAGTAGACTCCGGCACTGCTGTGCCCCATTTGCCCCAGAGCCATTATGCCCATCCTCACAGCCTCTGCTGTGTTCAAGGTTTCACCCGGTTTCCTCTTAGCCTTCTCCCCAGGGCTCCCTGCAGCTCAGCGTCATTAAGAGCCAGACTGTCCCAGAGGGAAACTGAGGCTCTGGGCCCGGGGGGTGGGGGGACTCAGAGTCTCCCAGTAGGAGTCAGCACCTTACTGAACTGTGGGGCTTTTCTTCTCAGTCTCCTGTTCCCCGCTCCCACCTCCACCTCACCCCTCCTCCCTCCAAGGCCTCTTCTCCAGGGGCGCCTGAGCATTCCTTCTATTTTCAGATACTACCACTTTGCCCCCTCTTTCTCTTCTGCCAAACTCTCCTCCTTCTCCCTAGTTCCCCCTCTTTCCATTTCTGGATGCTTCTGATGTCAGTGGTTTCCCCGCCTTCAGGTTCCCTGGCCCCCACTTTGGTCGAAGCCTCTTTTCTCCCATTTTTCCAGCTCCCTGGGTAGCTGGAGGGTAATCAGCCAGGCTTGGGGAATCACAGCTGGGCACCAAGACCGCTGGGTGAGGGAGACTGACAGGTAGAGGAGGCGGTTGACTTTGAACCCCAAGGAGAAACCAGTCCTGTGGCTCTGGTCAGTCCCTCTGAAGAGGTTTAGGGACATGAAGATTGTGGGGGGGCATCATAAGGAAGAACCTGGGAGTTCGACTGGGGAAGAAGGGCTAAAAAGGGATGGGAGATAGGGAGGTAAGAATATCTTCTTCCTCACAGTTTGGAATCAGAGGCACTCTTATCTGTGTGGGGTGCTTGAGTGGCTGTCTGATTAAGACAGGGGGAAACTCTGACCCCTATAACCCTAACAATCAGTCATTTCAATAGTTTGAAGGGAAGGGGGGTGCCTAGGAGCCAGTTAGAGACCAGGCTAGGCTCAGCCTTTGCCCTCCCCTTCCCTCATCTCATCTTTCCTTTGCAGCTGGTCCAGGTGGCTGAGCCCACCTCCAAATCCCTTGGGCCATCCAGAAGATTCCCTGCCTCGTCAAGAACCTGAGGAAACAGAGATCTGCAAGTCCCAGCTTGGGGACCAGAGCGCCCCAGCTAGTCTCACTGTTGGGACAGCAGCCAGCTGGCCTCTCCCATCAATTCCAGGGACACTTAAGGAAGAGCTGCACTCGGGCCTGGAGGCTGAGGACCACCTCTGCTGACCTGCAGCCTCCTCCCCTGCTCTGGCCCTAGCTGGGTCAGTCATGCCATGCTGAGCAGGAGGGTGGGCCTGGGGGCAGCCTGACTGACTACAGGGCAAGGATCGTGGGCATCATGGGTGTGCATGTAAGTGGGGCTCCTGGGTGAGACCTAGCCCCCGCCCCTGGAGTTCAAAGGGGGTGGGGGGCTGAGGATAGGATGGCTCGGGGCGGGGTGGGGGCAGAAGAGGCCTCCCTGCGCTCCAATGCATTGTCCTGGCTGGCTTGTGGGCTCCTGGCACTGCTGGCCAATGCCTGGATCATCCTCAGCATCTCGGCCAAGCAGCAGAAGCACAAGCCGCTGGAGCTGCTGCTCTGCTTCCTGGCGGGCACACACATACTCATGGCAGCTGTGCCCCTCACCACGTTCGCCGTGGTGCAGCTGCGGCGCCAGGCTTCCTCTGACTATGACTGGAATGAAAGCATCTGCAAGGTCTTTGTGTCCACCTACTACACGCTGGCTCTGGCCACCTGCTTCACAGTCGCCTCACTCTCCTACCATCGCATGTGGATGGTGCGTTGGCCCGTCAACTACCGCCTCAGCAATGCCAAGAAGCAGGCACTGCATGCTGTCATGGGCATCTGGATGGTCAGCTTCATCCTCTCCACACTGCCTTCCATTGGCTGGCACAATAATGGAGAGCGCTACTATGCCCGAGGTTGCCAGTTCATAGTCTCCAAGATTGGCCTTGGCTTCGGTGTCTGCTTCAGCCTCCTGCTACTTGGGGGCATTGTCATGGGGCTGGTCTGTGTGGCCATCACTTTCTACCAGACGCTGTGGGCCCGGCCCCGGAGGGCTCAGCAGGCCTGGAGAGTGGGGGGCAATAGTAGAGCCAAGGCAGGTGGGCCAGGGGGCTTTGGTACCCGGCCAGCTTTTGAGGTGCCAGCCATTGTGGTGGAGGATACCCGAGGGAAGCGGCGATCCTCGTTGGATGGCTCCGAGTCTGCCAAGACATCACTGCAGGTCACCAACTTGGTCAGCGCCATCGTCTTTCTCTATGACTCACTCACAGGGGTGCCCATCTTGGTGAGCCTGGGGTCCCCCAGCTATTCTCCCTAATATCCAGGTCCCTGCATCATCATCTGACCTCCAGCCCCATCAGCCATGCAGAAGCTCCATCGTCCTCCTCCTGTTCTATCATCCATCTTCTTTTCCTCTACCCACCCAATGCATTTATGAGCCCTCTTCTCCATCATCCATCTTCCAGTTCCCACTTCCCCACCTCCAGGCTCCACCATCTGCCTTTCAGTTTCCACTATCGAGCTCCATCATCCACCGTTCAGTTCCACTACTTGTCCTCCAGATCCATCATTTGCCTCGCAGCGCCACTGTTCAACCTGTCATCCTGGTGCCCAGAACCATGCTCCCTTCCCTAATTCCCTCTGGATACCATAGTCTCTGAGTGCTCCTGGGCGGAAAGTGCGCAGGGCTCACCTCACCACCCTATCCTGTCCCTATTTCTGGATTTCTCTCTGTTCAAGTTTCCTGCATCTTCTCTGTACTTCCGTTCTTCTCTCTCAGAGGATTCCAGGGCTTTGTCTCCAGCACTCTCCCCCGCTCTGAGTCAAACCCCACCCCACCCCACTTCCACTTCCAACTTCACTTCTGTCCTCCCTAGGACAGGCATCCATTCCCGCCCAGGGCTGGGCTCTGGGCCCTGACCTTGGCCTTTCCCCATCCTCCTGCCAGGTGGTGAGCTTCTTCTCCCTGAAGTCTGACTCGGCTCCCCCTTGGATGGTGCTGGCCGTGCTGTGGTGCTCCATGGCCCAGACGCTGCTGCTGCCCTCCTTCATCTGGTCCTGCGAACGCTACCGTGCCGATGTGCGCACAGTGTGGGAGCAGTGTGTGGCTATCATGTCTGAGGAGGACGGCAATGACGGTCAGAGAAGGGACTGGGTTTTGGTGTTCCTGGACCTCTATCTACTCTCTGCCCTGTCCACCACCCCTTCCCATGAGGCGCTGGGCTGTCCTGCAGTGCACCTGCTGGACGGAGCCTATGCTACCCCAGCTCCCCCCTTTTTTTTTTGTGGGTACCAGGGGTCGAACTCAGGACCTCACGCTTGCCAGGCAGGCGCTTATGCCTCTGAGCTATCTCACCGGCCCCAAGCTCCCCCTTTTTTTTGTGGGTACCGGGGGGTTGACCTCAGGACCTCGTGCGCCAGCAGGCGCCCATGCCGCTGAGCGATATCACCGGCCCCTTTTTCGTATGTGGGTTCCAGGAGTCGAACTCGGGCCCTCGCGCTTGCGGGGCAGGTGCTTAAGCCGCTGAGCCATCTCACCGGCCCTCCCCCTTCTTTGATCAGGCCCTCTGCTGCCCACTTGAGGCTTCCTTCTGCCGGAGGGCTCCCTTCCCCTGGCCTGGGCTCCTCTCTAGAAGCCCACAGGCCCTGCTCTGGCCCCCACCAGGCAAGTGCCCGGGAACCAGTCCCCAGTCATAATGCAAAGAAGTCTGTGGCACTAAAGGGAAGCTAAGCTTCCTGAGAGACGCCAGCTCCAGAGACAGTTCTTGGAGGAGGGCAGGTGACTGTTTCAACAAGAAAGTCTGGATGTATGAAGCACCAGGCCCTCAGCACCAAGTGCCACAAATGCCAGGCAATCTCTGGGTCCTCTTGGAGCTTACAGACCCATGGGAACTGAAGGGTTCTCTGGGAGCTTAGAAAAGGGTGGCATGAGGTGGGTGTTCTCTCCCTGTGACCTCTCTGCCCTCTGTCTCTCCTAGATGGGGGCTGTGACGACTACACAGATGGCCGAGTCTGCAAAGTTCGATTTGATGCTAACGGGGCCACGGGGCCAGGGGGCAGGGACCCCACCCAGGTGAAGCTGCTGCCTGGCCGGCACATGCTCTTTCCCCCTCTTGAGAGAGTGCACTACTTACAGGTATGGAGACCCAGCCCTGACCTGGCTCCCCATGCCACTCTTCTCCAAGCCCTGTTAGCTGCCCCCCTATGACATAGCCCAGGCCTGCAGGGCACCCTAAGGGGAAGGGGAAGGAAAGGCATAGGAAGAGAGGTTCCCTCAGTCCTCTCGGGGCCAGGTTTGCCCACCAGAGCAAAGGTCTAGAAGTTGAAGAGGGTGGAACCATCTTGTAGGTCCTCACTTTGTCTCTGCAGCACTTCCAGGTCTCACCACTTCTCTTCCTAGGTCCCTTTGTCACGCCGTCTGTCCCACGATGAGACGAACATCTTCTCTATGCCTCGAGCACCGGGCTCCTTCCTGCACAAGTGGTCATCCTCTGATGACATCCGGGTCCTCCCTTCCCAGAGCCGGGCCCTTGAGGCTCCTCCTGAGTACCTGGGACAGAGACACCGCCTGGAGGACCAAGAGGATGAAGGAGAGGCTGAAGGTGGGGGGCTGGCCAGCCTTCGCCAGTTCCTGGAAAGCGGAGTTCTGGGATCAGGTGGGGGACCCCTACGGGGTCCTGGCTTTTTCCGGGAGGAGATTACCACATTCATCGATGAGACACCTCTGCCTTCTCCAACGGCCTCTCCGGGACCCTCTCCTCGCAGGCCCAGGCCACTGGGTCTCTCACCCCGCCGACTCTCCCTGGGGTCCCCTGACAGCAGAGCTATCGGACTTCCTCTGGGGCTAAATGCAGGGCGACGCTGTTCCCTGACAGGGAGCGAAGGCAGTGCAAGGGCCTGGGGGAGACCCTGGGACCCGGGGAACCCCATCTTCCCCCAGCTGACCCTGTGAGCCCAGGTGGGCCTGCTGGACTCTGAGGAAGGGGCCAGGTGAGGACACTTGTTCTGGCACTGAGCCTAGGGCCACTGCCCCCAGACTCCAGGGAGATGGGTAACTAGATCTGGGGCTGAAGAGCCCCTGCTCTTTACCATCCAAGTGACCATATGCCCTACTCACCCTCCATCATCCCTAGCAAAATGTATTAAAGTCTGAGTGTTGCCATAGGAATCTCAGTGTCCAGTGTATGGTGGTGGCAAAGGGTGTGGTCAGAGACTCGGGGGGTGAGTGACCATAGAAGACAGAACAGAGCAGGGATGGGGACAGAGGCACCAGAAGACACACGGGGAAATCACCACACGCCAGCCTACAGACAGCAGAGAAGGGCTTGCACATATGGTGCTGGGGGTGAGCACGTGGAGACACCCAAGTTCGAAGGGTCTTTGTTCAGCTTTGTGGAGGTGGCTTTGGATTGTGGTTCTGTCATCAACACCCCGACCTTCCTGTTTTTCCCAAATCTATCCGGGACCTCACTTTCTGGGCAGTAAAGTGTTGGGGCCTGACTTGGGGTCCCGGGTCTGGGTAGACGCACCACACTCCTTTTCCTGGACCCAAGAATGGAAGGGCACACAACCCCAGGGACCCCTACAGCATGGACGCAGGAGTTGGTGTCACCAGGCCCTCCAGAAGCTCCAGGCCTGCTCCGGTTCCCTCACCTTTGACCCTCCTCTAAGCCACACCAGCCCCACTCTTGTTCATGGTCGGTTCCCTCTCCGCACCGGCTCCCCGACTTCTCTCCATCTCTCAGCCGGCCGCCCCCACGGTTCCGCCCGGCCTCAGCAGGTCTCTCTGGCCTCATGTTCCTTCTCTTCCTCTCCCTCCTCCTCTCCCTCGCGCCCTCCGTCCCTCCCCCTTCTCCCTTTCCTCTCCCGCCCTCCGGTCCCGCAGTTCCCTCTCGCAGCCGGCCGCTGGCTTGGGCACCATGCTCCGGCTCCTCCGGCCGCTCCTGCTGCTGCTCCTGCTGCCGCCGCCGGGGTCCGCCGACCCGCCGGGGCTGACCCCGCTCTCCCCTGGGGCGCCGCCCCAGCCCCCTGACTTGCTCTACGCGGACGGGCTGCGCGCCTACGCGGCCGGGGCTTGGGCGCCGGCCGTGGCGCTGCTCCGGGAGGCGCTGCGGAGCCGGGCGGCGCTGGGCCGCGCGCGGCAAGATTGCGGGGCGAGCTGCGCGGCCGAGTCCCGCGCCCCCCAGCCCGACTCAGCGCCCGGGCCCTGGCCGCGGGCCAGGGAGCCGCTGCTGCTCCGCGCCGTGTTCCGCCGCGCCGAGTGCCTGGCGCAGTGCGTGGCGCGGGCTCTGGGCCCCGGGGGCGCGGCGCGGCTCCGCGTGGGGCGAGCAGTGCGGGATGCCTTTCGCCGGCGGGAGCCCTACAACTACCTGCAAAGGGCCTACTACCAGGTGCGGGGGCCGCAGGGTCCCAGCCCTGCCCGCCGCGTCGCTGGCCTACTTCGAGCCGACAGGGAGAGGGCGGGGTGGGGCCAGAACGAAGATGGAGGGAGCTCTGGGCTTTGGTTTAGTGGGTTTTTTTTTTTTGGTTTTGACAGGGTCTGCCTCTGTAATTCAGGCTACCCTTGAACTCATTATGTAGCCCAGGCTGGCCTCTTAACTCGCGGCGATCCTCCTGCCTCAGCCTCCCAAGTGCTGGGATTATAGCCTTGCGCCACCACGCCGGGCGGTTTAGTGGGTTTTATTGACACCTAGGCGGGGTGGGCGCCGCCTCTTCTTGGGAATGAAAAGCAGAGGGCGGCGGGCAAAGCGCAGGATGGAAAGGGCGTGTTTGTGTGTGTTTCACCGGGGACTTCAGGAAGGTTAGAAGAGCGCGGATGAGGCTGAGGGCCCAAGCTGGCGGGATGCCGAGCAGCCACTGGACGGTAGCTGGTGTCTGAAGCCTGATGCCTACGTGGCTGGGAAGTGGGGCGCTGGGTATACACACCTCAGCGCAGGGTCCTAGAGACCTGCGGCTTTTGCTGTCGCCCAGGTCTCCCCCTCTTTCCCACTTCAGTTAGCCGTTGATTCCACACTGTCACCCTGAGCTCTTCTGACCATGTCCCATCCACTCCAGTTTTCAGAACCCCTTTCCTTAGGCATGGGGCTCCTGAAAGGCTCACAATCTGACTTCTAGAGGGGTCTACAGTGGGGAGCTGGGGACCAGGCTCTGACGCCCCCACCCTTGGCCCCTCAGTTGAAGAAGCGGGAACTGGCAGCAGCGGCAGCGCACACCTTCTTTGTGGTGAACCCTATGCACCTGCAGATGCGGGAGGACATAGCCAAATACAGACGAATGTCGGGGCTTCGGCCTCAGAGCTTCCGCGACCTGGAGACACCCCCGTACTGGGTGAGACCTTCGTGCCACCCTTGCCTGGCCCCCACCTCTGACTGGCTGGATACACCAGTCTCTCTCGACTGGGGCTCTGTGTAGCTTGGGCAGCGGAAGTTCTGGGTCCTCAGTGGCCCTGGACAGTGAATCCTTCCTCAGTGTCACTAAAGTTGAATGCTCTCACCTTCTGATTCCAAGGCCTTGTGTGTTCTTCCCAAGGTGCCTCAGAACATGGAGCCCATGCCCCAAATGAGGCCAACACTGCTCTGTCCCTTTTACCACCCAATCCTGCCCCCCCATTGTCAGATGACTGAGTGCTCCCCTCCCCAATAGGCCGACTATGACACTGGCCTGGAGCTCTTGGGACGCCAGGAGGTGGGACTGGCACTGCCCAGGCTGGAGGAGGCCCTGCAGGGGAGCCTGGCCCAGATGGAGAGCTGCCGGGCTGTCTGCGAGGGGCCAGAGGAGCAGGAGACAGAAGAGGAGGAGGAGGAAGGGCCTGGGAGCCAGGGCGGCCTCTACCCAGCCATTGCAGGTGAGAGACGAGGAGCGTGGGAGGGGTGTGGGATGGGTCATGCACAGCCCCATGGCTGGCTCTGTCCTCTGCAGGACACTGGATTCGGGTCCTGCAGTGCCGGCAGCGCTGTGTGACGGACATAGCCACCCGTCCGGGTCGCAGCTTCCCTGTCCCCGACTTCCTCCTCAGCCAGCTGAGACATCTGCACGAGGCCCATGCTCAGGGTGAGTTGGGGAAGGGTGGGCCCTGGGGGTGCCTGGGATCGGTCTCTCAGGGTCTCCTGAGCCCACCTCTCTCTCTCTGGATCTGTCATTTCCCTATCAGGACCCACTTCAGGATGAGGACTCTTAGTTTGCTCTCCTTCTTTGGCACCATTGAGAAAAGCTTGGGAGACGGGTCCATCACGGGGCTCCTTCTGCTTTTGCTGCCTGTCACCTTCCTTTATTTCCTCTCTTCCACTTTGGCTTCTGCCGGCAAAGTTATGTTTGAGTAAGCTTGGCAAAAAAGCAAGGGGTGGACACCTCTGCCAGGCCAGCCAGGGGCTCCTGGAGTCTGTTGGTTGGCCTGGGTGATGGCATTTGCCAGTTTTGCCTTTGTCCAGCGCATGCCATTGCCCAGGGTCACTGCCCTTCTCTACCTCTGTGTCCCCTCCCTCATCCCTCCATCTCCAGTGGGGAATCTATCTCAAGCTGTGGAAAATGTCCTGAGTGTCCTGCTCTTCTACCCGGAGGACAAGGCTGCCAAGCAGGCACTGACCCAGTACCAGGCCCAGCTGGGAGAGCAGGGTCTTGGCCTTGGGCCAAGAGAGGTATGGGCTCTTGTGCTGACTGCTGCAGGGAGCCCCGGGTTAAGCAGATATAACTGAGAAATAACCTGGGCGCCTCTCATCTAAGTGCTCCAGGCAGCATGGGGAACCCCAAGTCCAACATCTGACTTCTGCCTCGAGTCCCTGCTCCCCATGGAGTCCATTCCCAGCTCCACTCTCTTCCCTTAACCTCAGTCTTGCCTGCCCCTACCTTGTACTTATGTCCACACACACACACACACACACACACACACACACACACTCATACTTCCCCCCAGTTTGAGCCCAGAGTCAAGGGGTGCAGTGAAGGGTTAAGCAGCATGCAGGCCTGCCGTAGATCCAGGGTGCCCTGCCCTCCTCCACTCTTCCCTTCTCCTTGTCCCCCCTCTGCTCCCATCTGCCACTCAGGACATCCAGAACTTCATCCTTCGGTCCCTGGGGGAGAAGAGGCAGCTCTACTATGCCATGGAGCACCTGGGCACCAGCTTCAAGGACCCTGTGAGTGATTTCTGTGCTGTCCCATCCTGCCACCCCTGCTGCCCAGGAGGCTTGGAAAAGCCTGTCGTCCCAGTGTCCCAAGGACAGGCAGTGGGCCTGTACTTCACAGTAGCTTTGGGATCATTCAGGCCTAAGAGTCAGCCCTCTGCCACAAACATGCTGCAGACCTTGTCTTGCCTCCACCTCAATTTCCTCACTTGTTAATCACAGCAATTACACCCGTCCACGAGGCTAAGAAAGAATATATATATATATATATATATATATATATATATATATATATATATAATTTTTTTTGTAATACTGGGGATTCAACCTAAAGCCTTTAAACTGAGCTATACTCCTAGCCCCTTTTTTATTTTTTATTTTGAGACAGGGTCTTGCTAAGTTGCTCAGTTGCCCAGGCTGGGCTGGAACTTGTGATCCTCCTGCTTCAGCTTCTCAGAGTGCTGGGGTTCCCAAGCACGCGCCACCACACCTGGCTGAAGCTCTATTATCTGCTGCTTTCCTTATCCTCCCTGTGGTCACAAGGGCAGAGGCTTTCCCTAGCCAGTGCGTTAGCACAGAGCAGCGATTCTCTACTGACATTCTGAGGTCAGGGGATGCAGCTTGGTGGTGCCTAGTATGTACAAGGCCCTGGGTTTGATCCCCAGCACTGCATGCACTCATTTATAAACACACACATGCACACACACACACACACACACACACACTTGAGGCAAATATTTTGGACCCAGTAATTCTTTGTTGGTGGAAGGAAAGGGGTTTGTTATAGAATGTTCAGCAACTTTCCTGGTCTCCATTCAGTAGATATGAATAGCACACTGATAGCCCCAAGTCATGACAATCAATAATGTTCCTAGACATTGCCTGATGTCCCCTGGAGGCAAGACTGACCTGGCTGAGAGCCGCTGGACAAAACCAAGGGCAGTGAAGCTAGTTTATATCTCACTCTGTCCCTTACTAGCTGTGTGATCTTGAGAATGTTACTTGACCTCTCTGTCTCAGGACTCAACTACAAGACGAGCCCATTAACCCTATGTTTCATAAGACCATTGTGAACTCAAAATGGTAAATTCCATTTCTGTGTATAAAGCTCTTAGACTAGCATCTGACAGACAGTAAGTGCCATGCAAGTCATCTTTGCTGTTATTTATTATCACAGAGTTTGTCCAGTGCCCAGGGTACTACGTTGAGTCACTCTAATATTGGGCCTGGGGCTTTCCCATCTCTGTCTTCCCTTCCAGAAGCAGGAGGACCTTAATATGGTGATTCAGAGTCTAATGTTGGGGGTCCCAGGGGCTGGACTTGTGGGTGATGGACGTTTCTTGATGGTCACAGGATCCCTGGACCCCAGCAGGTCTCATCCCTGAGGTGCTGAGAGCAAAGCTCAGGTAGGGGGTACCCTGGGGCAGCAGGAAGGGGAAGGGTGTTGGGAGGCTGGGTCTGGGCTGGCCTGTGCACCCACTGAGCATGTCTGCACCCCTGAGAGAGGATCAGGAGAAGAGACCTTGGGACCAGGAGCCTCCACAGCCAAAGCCCTTGACCTATTGGAAGGGTGAGTTCCTGGGGACAGGAGCCTGGAGAGTCTGGGGCTGTCTGCTCTGAGGATCCCCAGTGACACTGTCCTGTCCCTTCCCCTGCAGATGTTCTCCTCCTGGAAGGGGTGACCCTCACCCAGGATGCCAGGCAGCTGAACGGGTCGGAGAGAGCAGTGCTAGATGGGCTGCTTACGCCGGCTGAGTGTGGGGTGCTGCTGCAGCTGGCCAAGGTTTGAAGGCCGAGAGGATGGCAGTGCCGTGCTGTGGCCTGCTCCCATGGGTGTGGCCTGGCCGTGCCCCTGCTTGGCCTGTCCCCATTCTACACTGAGGGGCATAGGAAACCAAGCCTGATTTGGGGATCTTCCATTGTTTATCGGTGCTTCTTAGCTGGCATGGGGTGGGTGTTCTTTACAAAGAAATTTTGCTAGAAGTTGATGGGAAGAACAAAAGAAACCCACAGAGGCATAGAAATGGCTGAGTGTGCAGGTCCTTGGTTAGCAGAGTTGAGTCATGGGTATGGTGACACTCAGACTTCTTTCCCTATCCTCATGTCCCCTCCTACTTTGGATCAAATGACCCACACCCGAAGGTTGACTCCACCTCTACGTGAAGCTTTGGTCCTTGTTCTAGGCTACTATTCATTCAGCAGTACTCACAGAGCCCCTGCTGTGTAGAGAAACTGCCAGATTCCCGGAGCATGGGGTGTGTACAGACTCCGCCCTTTGGGAGCGCGTGTGTAGACGGTGCACGTGTGCAGGCAGGGTGCGCACAGAGACGCGTAATTACCTCACTCGGTGTTTGATAAAGGAGCGTGTACGCATCCCGACAGCACAGATGCAAAGTCATAGGGGGCTTAGCAAAGGGGGTGGCCTTTGAGCTCAGTCCTAACCCAGTCTTAACCAGGCAGAGGAGTACAGTGGCATGTGCCTGTAGTCCTACTAGCCAGGAGGCTGAGGCAGGAGGATAACTTGGAGCTCGAGAGCAGCCTGGGCAACATGGTGAGATCCCATTTCAAAAAAAAAGTGTTGGGGGCCGGTGAGATGGCTCAGCGGCGTAAGCGCCTGCCTTGCAAGCGCGAGGGCCCGAGTTCGACTCCCGGATCCCACATACGAAAAAAAAAAAGGGGCCGGTGATATCGCTCAGCGGCACGGGCGCCTGCTGGCGCACGAGGTCCTGAGGTCGACCCCCCGGTACCCACAAAAAAAAAAAAAAAAAAAGTGTTGGGAAGTGAGCCAGGGGTGAACCTCAGTAGTAGAGTGCTTGCCTTGTCGAGTGCAAGGCCCTGATTTGATCGCTGTAGTACAAAGAAAAAATAGCAAGAAGGGGAGGAAAGTCATGAAGAAGGAAGAGCAGGTGCATTCTGGGAACTACAGTAGAGCACCAGGGAAGTTTATTTAAACATCTCTGAGCCCGGTTTCCCATCTGTAAAATGGTGTGGTGAGGATTATGTGAATGAGAACGTGGTAAAGAGCTCACAAGAACATAGAGTGCTCAGTGTTGGCTGTCGCTGTTGTCATCGGGCTGTGTATCATCAAGAGGCGATACAAGGGAAGAGCGAAAGAGCCCAGGCCGGGTGCCGGAGAACCCCCTCTGTCCCATGCCAAGGAGTGTGGGATTTGTTGGTGGATGGCGGACGGCCGCTGCAGGATGTAAGAGGTGACTTCCGGGTTCTGTAGCACCTCCAAGAACGTCTGGAGTCGGCATTGTGTAGAAGCAGTAGCTCCCTCTAGTGGCAGTATGCAAAGTGGAGTGATTCTGCAGGGTGGCTTCAGTTAGGTCCTCCTCTCACTGGAACAAAGAGCGAACAGATGAAAAATACATCTAGAAAATAAAAAAATGAGCTGGGTGCGGTAGTGCAAGCCTGTAATGCCAGCGCTTGGAAGGCCAAGGCAGGAGGTTCACGAGTTTCAGGCCAGCCTGGGCAATATAGCGAGTTTTAGGCTAGCCTGCTAATGAGACCATGTGAGAAGAAAAGAAAGGATGGAGAAGTTGAGGTGGAAGATGATGAGTGGAGAGAGTAAGGGTAACTCCCAAACACCAGGCCTTCTTTCTGTTCCTTGCTCATGCTGAACTCATCCTAGCCTCCACACTTCTGCCGTGCTGTTCCCTCTGAATTGCACCTCTTCAGTTAGCTGTCCCCCAGCCGGTGCCCGGGGACTCGCAAGGTTGTAACACTGTTTTAATTATCTTCATGGCACTTTATCGCCATGTGAATTGGTCTGACTTGTTTATTTTTTTATCACCTCAAAATATAAATCCCAGGTAGGTGCTGTGGCACAGGGCTGGAAACCCAGCTACTCAGGAAGCTGAGGCAGGAGGATCACAAATTCCAGGCCAGCCTGGGTAATTTAACAAAATGTTGCAAAATAAAAAAATGAAAAGGGTTGGAGATATAGCTCAGTGGTAAAGCCATCCCTGGGTTCCATCCCCCATGCCACCAAATCAATAAACAAAAATCTCATAAAGCAGGGACCTTTCCTACACGTTTGTGTTCCTGATTCCTAGAAGAGTGCCTGGTAGATAGTAGGTACTCAGCACAAATGTGTTGGTTGAAAAGAATAGAAGATTTGGGCAGGGGCTGTGACTCAGTGGTAGATCACTTGCCTGGTGTGCATGAGATCCTGGCTTCATCCCCAGCAACACAAAAATAAATGAAGATTACATGACTTGAGTGAGGCGGTGGGGTCCTCAGAGATGAGGTCTGTAAGGGGTAGCGAGTTAGTGGTATTTAAACTTGAGATTTGAGGGCCGGTGAGATGGCTCAGTGGCTTAAGCGCCTGCCTGGCAAGCGTGAGGGCCCGAGTTCGACTCCCAGAGCCCACATACGAAAAAGGGGCCGGTGATATCGCTCAGCGGCACAGGCGCCTGCTGGCGCACAAGGTCCTGAGGTCGACCCCCCGGTACCCACAAAAAAAAAAAAAAAAAAAAAAAAAAAAAAAACTTGAGATTTGAAAAGTAGACAGAAAAATGGATGTCAGAAAAGGGAAGGGCCCCAGCTGCAGACGCACCAAGTCATGGGAAACCCCGAGGTGATGAGCATCGTTGTATAGGTGCTTGGTGATTAGGACTCAGCATCAAGAGGCTGTGGACCAGGAGATCCCCAGAACATGTGAAGAGTCGGTTTCCTGCCCAGACTGGGCCTGCCTGTCAGGTTTCCTTTTGGGGTCCTGTTTCCACAAAGGCACCTCTATTCCCAGCTCCTGGGGGATGGGTGACAAGCCCTTCCGGTCCCCAGCTCTGTCTCTCTTCCCCTGCTCTCTCAGAGGCCCCTTCCGTGAGTGCTGTCCACACACAGTGCACTTGGTGAGTGGGATTCCAGGCCTTTCCTGAGAATGACAGTGCAGGCAGCTGTGACTCTAGTCGTTCTCTGGGAAGGGCCTATGGCTCAGGAATAGGAGCCTCAAGGGAACTACGGGAGCTTCCAGCCTCTTCCAGGGAGTGGGAAGCCTGGAGGGATGGTCCTGTAGGCCTGTGGCTATGATGCAGACCAGGGAGAGAGACTCTATGTGAATTCCCTTTCTACCCAGGATGCAGCTGGGGCTGGAGCCAGGTCTGGCTATCGTGGTCGCCGCTCCCCTCACACCCCCCACGAGCACTTTGAGGGGCTCACAGTGCTTAAGGCTGCACAGGTGAGAGGAGGCGTCATGCCTGGGCTGGAGAAGAGGGCAGGAGACTGGCACCAGGGCCTGGGCCTCTGAGGAGGAACTTTCCCACAACCAGGGCTACCTGAGAGCTAGGCAAGGGTTGAGAAAGGGGGTGTTCAGGGACCTGGGGACCTGGGGTGGTGTTGTCACAGTGATGACGGGCAGAGCCAGCTACTGAGCCTCCAAGGCCTGTGTGAAGAGTAGAGGAGATAGGGCAGGGGTGAAGGCTGGACCATCCGCCATTGCCTCCCTCCTTTCCTGCCCTGCCTTCTGCCCCACAGCTGGCCCGGGCTGGCACTGTGGGCAGTCAGGGTGCTAAGTTGCTTCTGGAAGTGAGTGAGCGGGTGCGGACCCTGACCCAGGCCTACTTCTCCCCGGAACGGCCTCTGCATCTTTCCTTCACCCACCTGGTGTGCCGCAGTGCCATTGAAGGTAACTGTCAGGGCCCCAGCATACCTCCCCAAACTGCTAGGCTCGTCACTGCCAAGCACCCCAACCTTTCAGTCCGGAAAGACCCAAGCCTCCCTGAACAGGTAGGGCCTGGCTTCTCTGTGACCTCAGGAGCTGCAGGGCACTCATGGGTGGTGTGAGTTGTGAGGTGGCAGGTGGGCAGGGCTGCAGAGGTCTCACTGGACTGCTTGGCGTGTGCCCAGGAGAGCAGGAGCAGCGCATGGACCTGAGCCATCCCGTGCACGCGGACAACTGCATCCTGGACCCGGACTCGGGAGAGTGCTGGCGGGAGCCCCCTGCTTATACCTATCGAGACTACAGGTGGGTGCCGGCAGTGGGTACACAAAGGTCACCCCACAGCTGCCCAGGCCTGGGTGGGCTCCCAGTGCCTCCTGTCCTCTTCCTTCTGCAGTGGACTCCTCTACCTCAATGATGACTTCCAGGGCGGGGACCTGTTCTTCACCCAGCCGAATGCCCTCACTGTCACAGTAGGTCATGGAAGGGATTGGGATGACACAGGGCCCAGCTGTGGGGTCAGAATTCAAAACAGAAGGTTCTCAGAGGCAAATCCAGGGAAATGGCTGGGCCGCTGTAACCCTTCCCTGCCCGCCTTTCCAGGGCTCCCGGCCACCTCACTGGGTTCAGGGCTCTTTCGGCAGAAATTGATTGCGTCCCCCCAGTAGTTCTCTAAGTGCCCCCCTGACCCTACCTTCTGGGTTCACCTCACCTAAGGGAGACTATGTAGGTGGCACTTGCCTGTAGTCCCAGTGTCTCAGGAGGGTGAGACAGGAGTATCGCCTAAGTCCAGTTGGAGGCCAACCTGGGCACCATAGCAAGACCCTGTCTCAAAACAAACAAACAAACAAAAAAATGGAAGGTGAGTGAAGCATAGCCTGGATCCCTCTGGAATCCCATGTCCCTATTTTAAGGATTTGAAGAAATTAAAAAACAGTCCTTCCTCCTCACAGAATGATGAGGATGGTGGCTAGTGTGCAGAGGCTGAAGCGGAGCCCAGGTTTTGGCTTTTAATCTTCCTGAGGTTCAGGAATGGGAGTGATGATAATAGTACCTATTTGTTTATTTATTTTAATGATGCTGGGGATTGAACCCAAAGTCTTGTGCATGCTAGGCAAGCGTTCCACCAGAGCTATACTCCCAGTCCTATAGTAACTAGTTTAAGGGTTTTGTTTGGGTTTTTTTTTTTTTGCTTTGTTTTGTTTGTTTGTTTGTTTGCTGTGAGACAGGGTCTCACTAGTTCAGGCTGGCCTTGAACTCATGATCCTCGGGTCCCCTGATGGCTCCCAGCTTGGACTCCAGCTCCTCTGACCTCAGGCAGCCATTTTCTGCTCCCCAAATGGAGGCTGATTTCCCATGGGCCCAGAGTAGGTCCCTGAATTAAGATGTGGGAAGTGAGAGAAAGAGAGCTGCCTGGGGGGGGGGGCGTGAAGCTGGTTCTCTGTCCCTGGAGCTGAGCCAGCTGGCCCCCCAGGCCCAGGTTCGTCCTCGCTGCGGACGCCTCGTGGCCTTCAGCTCTGGTGTGGAGAACCCTCACGGCGTGTGGGCTGTGACACGTGGGCGGCGCTGTGCCCTGGCACTGTGGCACACTTGGGCACCAGAGCACCGGGAGCAGGTAAGGAGGAGTGGGGTGGGGAGGGATGTGGTTCTCCTGAGGACTGAGAGGGCCCTGGGACTGGGCCACACTCCTCCTCCTTCCTCCCCAGGAATGGGCAGAAGCCAAAGAGCTGCTACAGGAGCCTGAGCAGGAGGAAGAGGAGGAGAAGGAGGAAACCCCTGGCAGAGACCCTGCCCCAGAGCCCCCCAGCCGCAAGCCCCAGCGGGCCCACAACAAAGATGGAAAAGTTCCTCGGGTCCGAGAGGAGCTGTGAGTGGCTGAGACTGTGCCTTGGGAGTGTGGCCACCTGGC
The DNA here is from genome assembly GCA_028451465.1 of Erethizon dorsatum. Classification (NCBI taxonomy): domain Eukaryota; kingdom Metazoa; phylum Chordata; class Mammalia; order Rodentia; family Erethizontidae; genus Erethizon; species Erethizon dorsatum. Next base: position 31,031,854 of record CM051831.1, read on the forward strand.
TTGGGAAAGGATCCCCGAGAAGTCCTCGCATGATGTCAGGAGCCGAATGTGAGCTCACCGTCCCTGGGCTCTCCCATTTGGGATCCAAAGGGCACCAGCCTGGACTCAGGGTGCTCACCAAGCCTGGGAATGGGGCCTGGCCCCAGCTGATGGACCTGCAGCTCTGGGACAGACAGAGGACACTGTGCCTCCCTGAAAAGCAATGGCCAGGGCTGGAGGTTGACTGCTTTCCAGGAAGATAAGGGCGTTAACTGTGTCCTCCCTCCCCACCTGTGCAATAAAGGACATGAAGACCCCTGGATCCCTGGCCAGAGCCCCCATCTGATGTGTCACTGTGTCTGTGGGGCTGGAGGTGGGGATGGCTGTGGCTGGCCAGGGAGGAGACAGGTGTCTTTGGGCCTCCCAGAGGCGGGGCCGTGAGAGCCTGTGATTTGTCAGGGAAATCTCTGCCACCTGCTCCCTCATGCAAATAGGCCCAAGCCCCCACCAGCTCCTCCTTGGGCCTCCACTCTGAGCCCCATTTTCCCTCCCTGCATGAGGCTGAGTGAGGGCAGCCTACCCTCTGCCCCCTGCTTTCCCAGCCTGTGGGGCCCCATGAGTCACTGGGCCAAGGAGCAGGCCAGACCCCCGTCCCTGATCCTCCACCCAGGATCAGGCCCAGGGGCAGCTGGTTGGGGTTTGTTGAGAAGAAGGATTATCCAGATCAGTCCCTTCTAATCTCAGCTCCTGCCCGCACCCTCCCAGATTCGCAGACCTCTTCCCCCACCACTCTCAGCTAGGGAATACAATTTGGGGTTTCGACAGCAGGGCCATCGATTGCCTTTACACCCTGGATCCCTGGCCTGGTCATGGAGCAGGCCCTGACTGCCAAGATCTTGCCCTCAGTTGGGGGCCAGGGGTTGGGGCCATCCCAGGGGGCTGCTCCTCTGTTCCCTCCCAAACCCCAAACCTTAATCCTCACAGCTTTGCTCTGATCCGTGGGCCTGATGCTCTTATCTCTGCCTGCAGACTGACCAGGGCGGGACCTGCCATCCCCCTCACCCCCCTGGCCGGGTGTGGGGCCCGCTCCTGTCTCTGGAGCACACTCCTGCCCCCACCCCTCCTCCGAGCAGGCCCAAGTTTCTAGAACCACACACCTCCTCCCTCCCGGCCTCACCCCCACCCCACCAGCCAATTTCATTTGCCTGACGTCTTGTCCCTGGCCCTACCCTTGCCTGTCAGTGCCCGCCTCCCCCCCCGCAGCTGGGGCCAGGCCAGGCCAGCTCCTCTGGCAGCAGAGCTGGGGCAGGTGACAGGCAGGCATCACAGCTGAGGGAGCGAGGAGGCGCCTGGGATCCGGAGCTGGAAACCTGGGATAGGTCCAGCCAGCGCCCAAGTAAGAGGGAGCTGGCCAGCGCCCAAGTAAGAGGGAGCTGGCCTGGGCTCTGCCCTCTGGGCTTGGGGGCCGCAGGGCGGGCGCAGGCAGGGCTGGGGCTGGGTACACCAGACGCCAGTTGGAAGGGTCTGACCAGGGTGGGGATGCAGGCAGGCACCCTGCTATCACTTCTCTGTGTCCCGGATGGGCTCCAGCCCTCAGGAGTCTGGGGTGAGTGGTAGAGGACAGAAACTCACCTGGTGGGGACTCTCCTATACTTACCTTGTGTTCCCGGCAGGAGCCGGAGCTACCCCTCAACCTCTCAGCCATGGGGGAGATGGAGCAGCTGAGGCAGGAGGCGGAGCAGCTCAAGAAGCAGATTGCAGTAACCCCAGAACCCTCCCACTGGGGACCCCAGAGCACAGAACGAAGGACCAAAGGGCGTGTGGCCTGGAGGGAAGGGCTGGGTTTGCTGAGGCACTTTAGAGACCTCTGACTTAGCAGCAACTCGACCTCTCTGACCTGGATCTCACATTTGAGGCCCCCAACCCCTGGAGCCCCGTCCCGCCCCCTCTGAGGCCCACACACCACACCCCCCACCTGCCCGTAGCCACCCCTGATGTCTGCTTTCCCTGCAGGATGCCAGGAAAGCCTGTGCTGACATCACCCTGGCAGAGGTGAGACCTACTGTCCCCACCTGAGGCAGGGCATGAAGGGAGGGGACAGGAGCTCCCTAACCAGGGACAAATTGATGGCACAGTGTGTCCTTGGAATAAGGAAAGGCACTGATGAAGTCATTTGACAAATGTTTAGCCACACCTGCTTTGACCAGGCACTGTATTGGATGCTGAAGACTCAGACATTGTTCCTGTCCTGGTCCATAAAACAAGAGTGATGCTACCCCTTCCCAGAGCAGTGACGACAAAGGGAGTGAAACTATTTTGTAAATCATGAAGCCCTTATGGACTCTAATTAGTTGCTGTCTAAGGCTGTATTTCATCGATTCTACCATGCACACTTCTTCACATTTAGACATCTCTAAAATCAAGATGTGCCCAACAATGGATGACGCCTTACAATTATAATGGGTAGCATTTTTTTCTTAGTGATACATAAAATAATGGGGCTTCTTAGAGTTGAAGCCATCTCAAACTGGATTAAATATGCTAATAAGAGTAAAGATCAGATTACATATGCAAATAACAAAAGCAACCATCATGAGCCAGACACTGAGCTAAATTGTTGAGGCAGATAATTTCATATGTTTCATGTCACCTCTGTAAGGTAGGTGCTGTGATAAGCCTCACTTTACACCTTCAGGCTCAGAGAGGTTAAGTAACTTGCGCAAGATAACAAAGCAAACACAGTAATGGCAATCAAGTCTGTTGATTCTGGAGCCCAGCCTGAATCTAGATGCTTGAATGCTCGTTGGCATTCAAGGGGTATGGGACCACATATTCCAGGAGGTGCAGTCTAGAGTTGTGGTGACACCCGGGTACCAGTTAGAGCTGGCCGTACTGCGGTGGTATGCAACAGACAGCAGGCTTCTACTGCTTTGGGAAAGTCAACTGTGTCATCTTCCAGAGTTGGTGTTCAGTGACGCAACTGGGGCAGCTGAAATTGACCAAAGCAGGAGTATTTACATAGTGGAGCCCCAATCTAGAGGAACACTGCTGAACACCTCCCAACAAGCCACTGGCTACACAAGTGTCCATGTCCCACAGGATTCTAAGTCACGCCAGTGCAGGGGTGGGATTTATTTCTCTAAGGTTAGGGGACCTGCTTAGAGCCTGCTGCTAAGCAGGTACTTGTACAGATCAGTAGCCGTAGCAGACGCTTGACATCTAATCCCCCTTTCTTGGCAGCTGGTGTCTGGCCTAGAGGTGGTAGGACGAGTCCAGATGCGGACACGGCGGACGCTAAGAGGGCATCTAGCCAAAATCTATGCCATGCACTGGGCCACCGACTCTAAGTGAGGCTTGACAGGGGCCAGAGGGGTGGGGGAGGCAGGGAGGAGAGATGTGGGTGACATGGGCACACTCTCCACAGGCTGTTGGTAAGTGCCTCACAAGATGGGAAGCTGATCGTGTGGGACACCTACACCACCAACAAGGTACCAACCCTACCCCAACCAACCCTCCACGGCCACATCCTCCTGGGGGGCACTCTGCCGGCCACTCTGCCTCTGCCTGGCTGGGAGCTCAGCCCAGGTCCCACCTCTGCCGCAGGTGCATGCCATCCCGCTGCGCTCCTCCTGGGTCATGACCTGTGCCTACGCCCCGTCTGGGAACTTTGTGGCATGTGGGGGGCTGGACAACATGTGTTCCATCTATAGCCTCAAATCCCGCGAGGGCAATGTCAAAGTCAGCCGGGAGCTTTCTGCTCACACAGGTGAGTGAGCCACTGTCTGACGTCTGAGGGATCCAGGTGGGATGCAGCCCTGCAGCCAGGGCATTGTCCTGTAACCATCTCCAGGTTATCTCTCCTGCTGCCGCTTCCTGGATGACAACAACATTGTGACCAGCTCCGGGGACACCACATGGTGAGGGCCGAGGCTGTGGGTGCTGAGGCTGGGGAAGTGGTCCTGCCCTGGGTACGTGTGATGGCCTTGCTCCCTTCTGGCAGTGCCTTGTGGGACATCGAGACAGGACAGCAGAAGACTGTGTTTGTGGGACACACTGGTGACTGCATGAGCCTGGCTGTGTCTCCTGACTACAAACTCTTCATTTCGGGAGCCTGTGATGCCAGCGCCAAGCTCTGGGACGTGCGGGAGGGGACATGCCGTCAGACCTTCACTGGCCACGAGTCAGACATCAATGCCATCTGTGTAAGCGCCCCCATCACCTCCCAGGGCTGCGTCCCTGATCCCTCCCACAGCTCCCTAGCCCTTGCTTTTCAAGTTTTCACTCTAAAATCATTTCATCTTACATGAGTTTCAAAACTAACCAAAAGAACTCCCAGGAACACTTCACCCAGATTCACTGTTAATATTTTGCTGTTTCCTTTATCATTCTCTTTGAAACTCAGCCTCCCCAGTAGCTAGGATGACAGGTGTGCACCACCAAGCCTGATTTTTTAACTTTTTTTTTTTTCTTTACTGGGCATTGAATCCAGGGCCTTCACACTAAACTGTGTCACCAGCCCTTTTTATTTTTTTCTGAGGCAGGGTCTCTCTAAGTCACTAACTTGCTTAGGCTGGGCTTGAACTTGTGAACCTTCTGCCTCAGCTTTCCAAGGTGCTGCTATTATAGGAGTGTGCCTCCCTGCCTGGCTCCTTGACTCATTTTTTAGTCTAAATGGAACCATTCTTAGGCATGGTGGCACAAGCCAGTAATCCCAGCACTTGAGAGGCTGAGGCAGGAGGATTGCTGTGGGTTTGAAGCCAGCCTGGCTACATAGTGAGACCCTGTTTCAACAAAACAAACCCAAACAACTGGAACCATTTTCCTGCCAGGACATTGGCATTTTTGAAGAGTACTAACTAGCTTTCTGTACTTTCCCCCAATTGAGTTGATCTGACATTGTTCATGATGAGATCAGGTTATGCAGGTGAACCTGGCCATGTTTCCCATGCCCCGCCCCCAGTCACAGTCCACGGAGTCTGAGCCAATCCCCACCCCTCTAGCCTGTGGCCCTGAGAGAGGCCCAGTGCTCTCGCCTGCAACATAAGAAGACACTGCCTGCAGCTCTGTAGCAGGGAGCACTTGGGGGAGGAGGGGGAGCCAGCAGCATACCATGTGAGTCCTCTGTGAAGAGCCTGGTTACGGCTGCTTCTTGCCCCAGGCCAGGAGGGTCAGGCAGGAAGCTGAGAGGCAGCTTGCTCTGAGCCATCAGAGAGCTAGGGGGCAGGCGGAGCTAAGGTGCCCCAGGTCTGAGCTGATGCCCTTCCCTGCCCCCCATACTGCAGTTCTTCCCCAGCGGAGAGGCCATCTGCACTGGCTCAGACGATGCATCCTGCCGCATGTTTGACCTGCGGGCAGACCAGGAGCTGACTGCCTATGCCCACGAGAGCATCATCTGCGGGATCACATCTGTGGCCTTCTCACTCAGCGGCCGCCTGCTCTTTGCAGGGTACGATGACTTCAACTGCAACGTCTGGGACTCCATGAAGTGCGAGCGTGTGGGTAAGGGCCCAGCCCCAGCCTGCCCTCCCTCCCAGTTCCATCTCCTCCTGCCAGCTCTTCCTAACGCAGATCCCAGTGACTGGATTAACTCTACCTCTGGAAACCACAGCCCTTGCTTCCCAACCTAGGGCCACGTACTCCCAAATGGAAGAGCTCTAAGCAGCCCTCCCCCATGTCCTGCTGTGGCTGCTCCCTGTTGGTCTCCCTAGAACTCTGGACCTTGGTATCCAGTCTATCCTGGTGTCTGATGTTTCAGGGGCACGAACTTTAGGAAAAGGCAGCCTCAGGAAGCTGTGGGTGGGAACAGAATCCAGGAGATCTGGAGTACCCCGGGGCCTGGGCCCAACGTAGTCTGATGGAGCAGATAGCCTGGCTTTGTCTTGGGAGAGGCCAGGTGCTACAGGGCCCAGAGTCAGGATCCAAACCCTAATTTTAGTTCATTTTCTGAGTTCCCTTGCACAAGTCACTTCTCTGGGCCTCCCTTTCTTCATCCGGAAACAAAGGCACTGGACAAAAGGGTCGCCACTTCCCGTTTCCCTGTACCCATCAAGGTGACCCTGGCTTCTCTCACAGCACACTGACATTTTCAACCATTCTGTCTGCCCCATCTTATCCCCAGCCAAGTTACAGATGGAGGAACTGGCCTCAAAAGAAACCCTCCCCTGAGATCTCATCCTTCCAGTCCCTTGCTCCCCTACAGCAGCCAAAAGCCCACCAGCCTAGGGCTGCTTCCCACACACATTTCTGAATCAGCACATGGAGATGGGTTGATTTCTTTCTCTCTTCCTCAGGGATCCTTTCTGGTCACGACAACAGGGTCAGCTGCCTGGGGGTCACAGCCGATGGGATGGCCGTGGCCACTGGTTCCTGGGACAGCTTCCTCAAAATCTGGAACTGAGGAGGCTGGCGGAAGGCATGAAGACATTCAGCTGCCCCCTCCAATCCAGTGATTTCAAGTACTCTCTTCTGTCCCAGGGGCTGTTCCCACTAAGCTTCCTCCTTGGAGGGAGGTGGGGAGTATGGAAGTCTGCCTTTGGGAGACAGCAGCAGGGACACAGGGGCAAAGAGTTACCCCATCTCCTCCCATGGCCCCCTGACTGCCTCTCCCTGCATGAGTGAGGACAGCCCACCCCTTAGCTGCCCTTTGCAGGCCCACCCGCCTTCCAGGCTCAGGCCCCAGTCCCTAGAAAGTACAAGTCACTCAGCCCCATGACCATGGCTCTGGCGCATCTAGGCTTCTGCCCCTTTCCCCTTCATGCTTTCTCCTTTTCAACCTTCTTTTGTTTCTCTCCTGAAGCATCTGCAATAAAGTAAAGCACCTTGGTACCTCTGTGCTGATTGGCTTCCATGCCCTTCTGTTCCAAAGACCTGGGTCCCATTTAAGGGCAAGGTGTTACACGTGCTATGATACAAGCAGTAGGGAGGGTGAAGGCAGAAGGGTTAGGAGGAAGCCCGAGCTGGGTCAGAAAACGTGAATTTAGCCAGCGGCTGGGGTGTGTATGTGGATAGTTCACTACAGCCCGCCTATGAGGCATGGGTGTATGCCTGTGCGGGGTTCAGGTTGTACAAGGCCTTGAATGCCAGGCTACAGAGTCCAGACTATTTTAAGGGCAATGGGAGGCTCCTGAAGAGTTTTTTTTTTTTTTTTTTTTGTGGGTACTGGGGGTCAAACTCAAGACCTCACGCGCCAGCAGGCGCCTGTGCCGCTGAGCAATATCACTGGCCCCTTTGTCGTATGTGGGTTCCGGGAGTCGAACTTAGGCCCTCACGCTTGCCAGGCAGGCGCGTATGCTGCTGAGCCATCTCACCGGCCCCTCCTGAAGAGTTCTGAGCAGCACGTGATCAACGAAACTTCTCAGGAAGATTGCCCTGACAACAGTGTAGGTTGCTGAAACAGAAGGTGAGAGTGGCACCCTGGAGATGGGGTATGAAGCAGGTGGCAAGAAATACAAGAGTGGGCCGGTGAGATGGCTCAGTGGCATAAGAGCCTGCCTTGCAAGCGCGAGGGCCCGAGTTCGACTCCCGGATCCCACATATGGAAAAGGGGCCGGTGATATCGCTCAGCGGCACGGGCGCCTGTTGGCGCGCGAGGTCCTGAGGTCGACCCCCCGGTACCCACAAAAAAAAAAAAAAAAGAAATACAAGAGTGACAGAGCTGGGTGTGATGGCATAAGCCTGTAATCCCAGCACCTGGGAGGCTGAGGCAGGAGGATCACTGTGAGCTCGAGACCAGCCTGGGCCACAAGTGAATTCAAGATCAGCCTGAACTGCAGAGCGAGACCCTGCCTCAAAAACAAAACCACAAGAACAATAAAAAACCAAAGATAATAGGAAAGACATAGAATCACCAGAATTTAATGACCAACTGTTAAGATGTGAGATAGCGAGAGGGAAGGATTTGAGATGCCCATGGTTTGGATTTGGGCAGCTGGGTAGATGATATTCACAAGGGTAGGAGCTAGGGGATGAGGAATGTTTTTAGGGGAAGATCATACATTCGATTTTAGGCAAACTGATTTTGAAGTGCTTCTGGGGCAGCTAGATAAGGATCAGGATTAGAGACCTGGAAATTACCAGACTATTAGGAAAGTGATAGTTAAAGCCCTAGAAATACATGTGTAGGGAGAAGAGAAAACAGTCAAGGACAGAGCCCTGGGAACACCACAATTTAAGGGATGTGAGCAAAGAAGGCTCAGAGGTATTAGTGGAGAGGCCCTCAGGGAACACAGCCCTCTAGGCTGCCATTCTATACACAGAGGACCCGTGCAAACCCTCAGGTCTAATTTTTTAAAGCACTGTTTAAAATCACTTCCTTAGGACATGGTGATACACACCTGTAATCCCAGCACTCAGGAGGATGAGGCAGGACGATCGCTGTGAGTTCGAGGCCAGCCTGGGATACATAGTGAGTTCAAAGCCAGCCTGAACTGCAGAGCGAGACCTTATCTCAAAAAGACCAAAAAAAAAAAAAAAAAAATCACTTCCTTTAATATACAAGAAATACATAAGACACAAAGAAAGTTCAATAAAGCTCTAAGTCCCAGAGTTGGTAGTTTAAAAGAAATCAAAGAAAAGCCTTTCTTCAGTCTCCCTGGGCAAGAAGGTCCGAGAGGACACAAGATCATCAGGCCCTGCATGAGTCCAGTTTGGGCCCACCCCAGGCTTAGCTCTCTACCAAAGAAAAGTGCTGATTTTCTTTGTCATGGTCCTGGACTGGCTCCCGTGCTCGCCCTCCAGTTTTCAGAAGTCGTCCAGTTCCAAGAATGGCTCCTTCCTTTAGTTCCCTAACATTGTCACTCAGGGGAGAAGGCCGCTTACCCTGCAAAAGGAGGCAGTATATACATTGCGGGGCTGAGAGGGTGCTGTTCAGGCATGGGAAGATCTGGGTCAAAGGGCCTCCCACCCTCTCTGTTGGATATGCTAGTGACAGCTTTTCCCCTCCCTCCCTTTACCTGTCGTAGTGTCAGGGTCCCAGGTGAGTTGTCATCCTGCAGGATGGTGAGGGGAGATCTCCCTAGTACCTTGCTGTTTTGTTTCCGTCTATTGTGCTTAGAACCTAGGATGGTTAAAGCAAGAATTCAAATCTGGGGGCTTCAAAACTGGCAGCTTACAGTTTATTCTCCCCACACTCCTCCAAGGATATTATAGTTTCTATTCTCTGCACCTTGCTCCTGGATTTTGTACCTGAAGACTGGGGAGTCTCAGGGTCTCTTGAGGGCTTGTCTGAGCTCTGGCTGGCCACGGGGGTTTCAGTGGGCTGTCTAGCTTCCTCCTTGGACAACACCTGTTTAGAGGGGAGCCTGGTCTGGTTCCAAGGTTTTGTCTGGTCCTCCAGGGATAACTGAGTATCCATAGACAAGTCCAGTTCAGAAGGTGAAACTGCTCCCAGGGCCAGAACGGGCTCTGGGGGAAGATTTGATTTTGAGGCTTCGGTCTCAAATACTTCACTCAGCTGTTTCACCAGTGGACTCTCAGGGTCTAGAGGAAAGAACTGAAGTGAGTAGTGACCTTCTATAGAAATCATTCAGCAAGGAGGATCCAGGAACTTAGGATTAGAGCCCAGGTGGGTGAGGGAGCAGGAAGAGTGAAATCAAGGTGAGAAGAGTGAGAAGAGTGGGATGGGTGCTGGGGGTGTAGTTCAGTGGCACGGTACTTGCCTAGCATTCAGAAGCATCCATCCCCAGCGCCACAAAAAATAAAAGGAGAGTCTTGAGAGGATGGCTTCATTGACTCCACCCAAGAACAGCCTCATTGGCATTGCCCTGGCAGACACTCACCTACACTGGTGGTCTTCATAGGTGTCCGTGCAATGCCAAGGGTAGGAGAGCGAGGATCTGAGTCCTGGGCCTGCTTAGGATCCTCCAGGTCTTCTCTGGCTGGCAGGCTTGTTTGTGGAGAGCTCTCCACCTGTCAGGACCATAGGCTAGAACAAGTCTGGGTCCTGATTTCTCTCCCCATCTTTCTGGTGGGAGTTACTAAATCCCTTAGAGGTTCAGCCCACAGCAGGAAGATTAAGAATGCAGAAAATAAGGCTCCAGTAGGGCTGGGGGTGAGGTGGCGCCTTCAGTATCAGGTTAGGTAGAAGCCCAAGAATTCGGGTTCTCTGTCTTCCCCACCCCGGCCTCTAGTACCTGGATAGGAGTGCGCTGGATGCCAGCACTTGGCGAGCGAGGGTCCGCTACACGAGCCAGATGCTTGTTATGTGGTGGAGGCCGCGCTGGAGTGGCTGGGACGCTCTTGGCTGAGCCCATCTCCACTAGGGGTCAGGGCAGGGTCCGCAGGGCAGAGAAGAGGATGCCTGTGAGAAGTGACACGGGTCTTAGCTATTATCGCGACCGTGTACGACCTGTGACCCCAGACCACCTGATTTTTCCAGTTTCCAGCTGAAGAACCTCCTGGTCGCTGACCCAGAGGCCTCTGCGGGGCTAATGACTGATGAAACTTTCCAAAATGTTCATTCTGGGTCTGCTGAGTCCTCTAATTTATTCATTAATTTATTCAAATTACTTACCGGGCCCCAACTCCACCTATGGGTGCAAACCAGCTTGAGGATCAACTCCCGAAGTTACGAGTTTCAAACTTCCCGCCACGCCCCCTGCTCCGACACTATTGGCTGAGCCAACGTAGGCTCCCATAGGTCCACTGTGTGAGACCCGCCTCCAGAGCGGAAAGCCATTGGCCTTGGAGGATGTCTATCATGAGGCTCGTGGGGCCAATGGACTGAGGCTTCCTTGCCTAGGGATGACGCCTACGTGGTAAGACTTGCTCAGTGTCTGCTTGTGAGCTGTCCGTCGCGAGATTTTGAGGAGTACCAAACTTCGCTTTTGAGACCTCCAGCGTTAAACACAAGCCATTTTATTAAACAACATGCAATAATGAATTATTACGCTAGTATGTATAAATTTAGTTGGAGTCGTGATGGTTTTCTTGAGGCAAGAGAGATACTAATCCTTATTGGTTGACGGGGTTGTCAATCACTCACATAACCGTCTTAAATTCTCTTTGGACGGCCTCTTTTCAAATACCAAGAAAATAACTGCCTTTCTATTTTCCGACTGATGACTCCCCAGGAAAGTTTTGGAAATCGAGAGGTTTAAACAACTGTTAGTTTCTGCCCTTCACGCGAAGGGACTGTGGGAGTCCTCAAGTCTGAGCAGCCGCTGCCACGAAGTCCACGGGGCTGCTCTACCTGCGAGCCTGCCCTGGAAGAGTGGGATTGGTCCTTTTGGCCATCAATTGAATGAAGAGCGCTTCTTATTGGCGTTGGGCGAGAATAGGGCAGGGGGCGGAGCACTATCCCTCAGGCTGAGTCCAACTGCCATTCTCGCGTGTCTGGCATTCAGCGCATGCGCCCGACGAGCAGCACTCATTGGCCAGGAGAGTAGGGGTGGGGGACTGGGAACTGTGAGAGCCGCCGTGTGGAGGAGCTACTGCCGGTGTCATGGCGGAGCTGAGCGAGGAGGCGCTACTGTCAGTATTACCAACGATTCGGGTCCCCAAGGCTGGCGACCGGGTCCACAAAGACGAGTGCGCCTTTTCCTTCGACACACCGGTAAGCCCCTTCCCCACGCCCGCAGCGAACACGACTTCCTTCCATCGCCCTGGTCATTCTGCCGGGGCCTGCGAAGCTCGGGCCGCCGCCTCCCCGCGGTGCACCCTGGAACCTGTAGTCTCCCGTGCTCCTTTCCGCCGCTGCTCTTGGTTAGCGGGAGCCTCCGCGTGACTACCGGCCCCGGAAGCCGCCGCGCCCGAGCGGCGCGCGGCCGTGCCGCGGGGCATTGTGGGCTTTGTAGTCGCCTGCCGCCCTCACGGCCGTGCGAGCCCGGGGCTGCAGCCTGACGGTGGACTACATCCCCCAGGCAGACTCCCGAGAGAGCCAGGAGCCGGCCTTGCTAGTTGCGCGCGGCTCTCCGGGTTTTGTAGTCTCGTAGGGGAGGAATGGGGCCGACTCCCCTTGTTGTGGTCCGGGGTTGTGAGGGTGCGGACGGCAGTTCCTAGGCGGCCGGTAGTCTGGAAGTGAGCTGGAGGAGGGCTGGTTATGAGAAACATCGCGTTAGGCAGCCTCCACCCGTAGCTAATAGGGACAGGGGCAGGGAGATGGGTCATGGTGGTGGGGAGGGAGGAAAAGGAGAGGAAAGTTCTAGTCGTTTCTCCTATAAGTGAACTATGGCTGCAGACCCTTCCCCACCCTGCCCATCACTGGAAGCAGAGAGAACCCGTTTTAAAGTATTCCCGGAGAGATGCTTTCTTTCTGGGAGGATGCTAAGGCCCCTTTCCCATCTCGCTCCCACTCTTGCCTAGTTAGACAAAGCCGCCACCCACACCCGTGCTTCACGTTTTGCAGGCTCCACCCGATACCTCCCTTCCTGCGGTTCTGCCTTCCTATGTCACCCTCAACGGAGACGAGCCTCCAGGCCTGAACTGAGAGGGCAGTAGTTTGGTTGGGATCCGCCCCCCTTCTCAGCCCACAAGCCGCTGTTGGGCCTTGCCCATAGTGTTCAGCTGGACCAGCTCGTGGCCTGAAAATTGCAAGTCAGAGTGGAAAGGCTTCATTAATGCATCATCCGTGCTCAGTATAGCAGCATGATGTGAGGCCCAGTTCAGGGCCATCACTGAGATTTGTGGTTTGCCTGGTTTGCTGGGCTTTGATCCGGGCCAGACAATGTGCTACTTCTCTAAAGTCTGGCTTTGGCAGAGGTAAAAAGAGGACTGATCTGAGCAGCGCTCCAGGGTTCCCAACCCATGGTGAAACCAGCATCTCTTGTATCCAGCTGAAGAGCTCCCACCTTCTTCCCTTGAGGGAAAGATTTTTCTTAATCACCAGCAGATGGTAGAAGTCAGTGAGTCCCTCTTTATATTTGAATCTTGCCTCTGTCTTTAGTAACTGCTTTGAATAATCAAGAAAGGGGTTTTGTAATTTTCTGACATTTTCCCTTTTTCATCCCCAGTCAGGAGATCTCCAATGTAACTTAGTTGCTTTGCTAACCAACTCCCAGCATATTTGATTATCCTCAAATCGGGTTCATGGGAGAAAAAGCTTACCTGATCTCCCTGCTGAGAAATGCTCTATTTGTTCACGAAGATTGCAATCCACACTATTCTAGGGAGTGGAACAGAGCAACTGATAGGAGCAAGAACTGCCTTAGACTGTGCCCTGTTTTTAATATCACAGCAGAGAAAATTTTCAAGGCCACTGAGACTTTTATTCTGGGAAAAGGATGCCTGTTGCTCAAAGCCTTGAAGGCAAGACTCATTGTCTGCAGTTCCTCTGCCACCTTTATCATCACTCTGTTTGCAAAGGGACTGGTAGACCTGCTCAGCTTTGGGGTGAGCCCATCTTCTCAGCTGTGATTCTGGGTGGACATTTGTCTTGCTCAGTCCTTTTGCAGTAAGTGTGTAGTAACTATCTCAGTGGATCCTGCTGGATTGTTCAAAGAGGGTGGTGGCTTTGAGGTTGGAGGTTAATGGGACAGCAGTGGGGAATCTTATTTAATGGTCCAAGGGGAGGGGAGAGGAAGACATGGCTGGTGACTGTAGAATGCTGCACTTGATGACCTTCCAGACTGGGGCTGGTCTAGCTGTGAGTTGTAAACAAGGCATTGTTCCCTAGAGCTAGGCTCAGCAGGACAGGAGGGAGAGGACTCTGGATCAGGGCTCAGCTACCTAGCAGAATGTGGTAGAGGGAAGGTCTGGCCTGTTGGCAGTCTCAGGGTTAGGTGTACTGTTTGGTGCTGGAATCTGTTCCTCTAGTCTGGAAACTTTTCTGAATTATGGAAGTGAGGTAGTGTTTGATTTTGGAGTCTCAGGTCTGGGATCAGTGTCTCCTAGGAAAGGACCCCTTTTCCCTCTGAGTGTAATCCCTAGCACTGAAAACCTAGTGTTTGGTCCCCGTTTACTTTCTGGATCTCTTGGCCTCAGAAAAGAGATGAAGCAGTGTGTGGAGGTGCACACCTGTAATCCCAGCACTCAGGAGGCTAACGTAGGGGGATGGCTGTGAGTTCGATGCCAGCCTGCGCTGCATAGTAAGACCCTCTCTCAAAAAAAAAAAAAAAAAAAAAAAAAGAGGTGAAGGGAGTCCTCTGATTGATTATGATGGCTGGGTTGCAAAGCCCAAAGAAGCAGAGGGAAGATGAATGATGACTAAGAGGTGTTGTTCAGTCTCCTGATGTTCTTGCTGGTTGTTGGCAAAGTCATAGGAAATGGGGGAGAAGCTTAGGTTCCAGGTCTAAAAGGCTAAATAAGAGCCAGGCGTTGTGGTGCACACGGCTGTATTCCCAGCACTAGAGGCCAGCGGCTTCTGACTCCCAAGTCCTTGCTTTCCCAACCCAGCCAGGCTTCATCCGCTTGTGTTTCTTCCCTTGCCTCATGCCCTGCAGGAGTCTGAGGGTGGCCTCTACATCTGCATGAACACATTCCTGGGCTTCGGGAAGCAGTATGTGGAGAGACATTTCAACAAGACGGGCCAGCGTGTCTATCTGCACCTCCGGCGGACCCGGCGCCCGGTAGGAACATGGGTAGGGAGAGGCTGGGTGTATTCAGGCACATTCCATAGGGTACCCATTTGGAGTCTGTCTGTTCCATCTGACACCCTATTGCTTTCAGTTTCTCCCTACTTTTGTTTGTGTTGTTAAAACTTGCCACATGCTGGGCATGGTGACTCCTATAATCCCAGCACTGTGAGAGACTGAGGTAGAGATCACAAGTTTGAACCCAGCCTGGGCATCTTGGCAACTTAACAAGACCCTGTCTCAAAATAAAGAAGGCCTGGAGAATGTAGCTCAGTGCAAACGCCCTGGGGTTCATTCACCAGTACTGCCAAAAACAAAACAAAACAAAAAAAAGTGGCACAGATATTTTTTAGCATCATTCCATTCTGGGATTAACCACTCCATTCCCTCCATTGTCCCTGTTTGCTCCTTTCCTGATGTTCATTGCTGATCTTGCCCTTCCTGTTTGTTACAGAAGGAGGAGGATGCCACTGCAGGCACTGGAGACCCGCCCCGTAAGAAGCCAACCCGTCTGGCTATCGGTGAGCACCACTGCAGTCCTGTTCTTCTCCCTCAGTGGCTCTTTCCTGCTCTCAGAGGCTCTAGGGCCTGATTGGTGACCCTAGAGTTCTAGAGGAGACAAAGTGAGGTGTTGTGTTGGAAGAGGGACATTGACTATAGTTGTTATCCTACTCTCCCTCTTCCCTGTCTCTCCAGGTGTTGAAGGCGGGTTTGACCTCTCTGAGGAAAAATTTGAATATGATGAGGACGTGAAGATTGTCATTTTGCCAGATTACCTGGAGATTGCCCGGGATGGCTTGGGGGGACTGCCTGACATTGTCCAAGATCGGGTAGGAACGTCTTCTACCTTGTGAAAGGTTCTAGGTCAGGAGAGGCTGGAGCAGCAATGGCTTGGGCAGTGCTGGCGAAGCTGAAGACCAAGGGGGCAGGGGCGGGTGGGAAGGGGTAGGGTACTGTCTGACCTGCTGCTTCTCCCAGGTGACCAGTGCAGTGGAGGCCCTCCTCTCAGCTGACTCGGCCTCCCGCAAGCAGGAGGTGCAGGCCTGGGATGGGGAGGTCCGGCAGGTGTCTAAGCATGCCTTCAACCTCAAGCAGTTGGACAACCCTGCTCGGATCCCTCCATGGTGAGGCCTGACACCACCATCTCCGGACACAACCCCCAGAAAAGGGCAAAAAGGCCACCTTTTGAGGCAGAAGGGGTCTGGTGGGAGAGAGAGTAGGTAGAGGGACAGGGAGGGAGACTTAGAGGAGAGATGGTCAAAATGAGGGACATCCAAAGGAATAGGAGAAGAAAAAGAGCCTGCCCTCAGGCCGGCAGGGGCCTGCAGAGCCCCCTTTCAGCACCACACCCATGTACCTCTGATGCACTAATTTTCTTCTCTCTGGGTTAGTGGCTGGAAGTGCTCCAAGTGTGACATGAGGGAGAATCTGTGGCTGAACCTGACAGATGGCTCCATCCTCTGTGGCCGACGCTACTTTGATGGCAGTGGGGGCAACAACCACGCTGTGGAGCACTACAGGGAGACAGGCTACCCATTAGCTGTCAAGCTGGGGACCATCACACCCGATGGAGCTGGTACTGCTCCCCCTCCCCTAATGTATTCTGGTTGTTATTCATCTTCTGTGACAGGAAGAATACATGAATACATTCTCTGATAAAAAAATGAAAGTACTTCATATGAGCTAAATTTTCAATACCCCCAAATCCTACTCCCCTTCCTAGAAGTAGCCATCGTTATCTGTTTAGTCAGTGTTCTTTAAAGCTGTCTTACCCCGGTACTTTATGCCACAGTTCATTCCAACTCTTACCCCATTTTCCCTGACACCCTGTCCTACAAGACTTGTGACCTCACTGATATTCAAGGAAGCTAAGAGGGTGACCCTTACAGGTTCAGGCTGTCCTTCTGTCCAGTGCAGGTCCCTTTGGGCAGGAAGTGGAGTAAGTGGCCAGTCCTGAGCCATGTCCCCTGACGCTGTCTGCTTCCTGCTTTAGATGTTTACTCCTATGATGAAGATGACATGGTCCTGGACCCCAGCCTGGCCGAGCACCTGTCACACTTTGGAATTGACATGCTGAAGATGCAGAAGGTGAGACCCCCATCAGCTTCAGATTCTTCTAGTTCTGGCCCCTATGACCCTACTTCCTTGCCTGAGGCTAAGGTAGGGTTTTGGAGAGAGCTTCCACAATTAATCCAGTCCCCAAGATCTATAGGCTTCTCCTGAAGAATTTTCTAGAATCATTTAGTTGTTCAGTTAATACTGTGGAGTACCTACTATTTCTAGTCACTGTGAGTAAAACAGGTATGGTCCTTGCTTTCATAGACTTATATTCTGGAAAGACAAGCATTAGTCACATGTACAAGTAAGAGAACAATTACAGAGTTGATGGGTACTGCAAAAGAGAGGTGGGGGCACCAGGCATGGTGGTGCATGCTTGTAATCCCAGCACTCGGGAGGCTGAGGCAGGAGGATCGCCATGAGTTTGAGGCCAGCCTGGGCTACATAAGTGAGTTCAAGGCCAGCCTGCAGTACATAGTGAGACCCTGTCTCAAAAACACCAAAAAAAAAAAGAGAGAGAGAGAGAGGTGGGGGTACTGTACCATAGTAGTTTATAGCAGGGGGACCTTTCCTGGGGAGCTGCTCCTCCGATGATAAGTGAGTAACTTTAGAGTGGGAAAGGCGTTGCAGGTAGATGGAATCTCATTTTATTTCGGCCTCTGGGATAATTACTTCTGCCCTTCCAGAACTTGGGCTGGATGTTCCTCAATGTGCCTCCCTTGATAGTGTCCATGATTCCATAAATCCTGGACTACAGCTGGGTCTCCTCCTAGACTGTGGAAGAGATGTTTGGTGTTTTTTCTTTAAGAGAAAAAAAACAAAATTTCAAAACAAGATAATAGGAGAGTAACAACGATTAATACATGGTATATTGTTATCTTTAAAGGAGTTACTCAGAGTATAACATATAGGCATTTAATTGTCCAAACAATATTAGCACAAACCTTTCTTTTTCAATGAATTAAGGGAAATTAGGGTTTTGTTTGTTTGTTTGTTTGTTTGTTTTGAGACAGGGTCCTGCTATGTACACTATGTAGTCCAGGCTGGCCTTGAACTCACTGGTTAGCCCAGGATGGCTTCGAACTCCATCAATCCGCATGTCTCAGCCTGCCAAGTGCTGGGATCACAGGTGTGCACCACCACTACTGGCGAGGATGTAGTTTTTTGTTTTGCGTTTTTTTTTTTTTTTTTTTTTTTTTTTTTTTTTTAGCCCAGGCTGGCCTTGAACTCACAGCAGTCCTCCTGCCTCAGCCTCCTGAGTGTTGGGATTACAGGCGTGCACCACCACGCCTGGCTTGTGGGAGAGTTCTGTGTAGAAAATACAAAGCTGAATTCCTCCACCAGTCTGAAGTGCCCTTCCCCACACACAGACAGACAAGACGATGACAGAGCTGGAGATAGACATGAACCAGCGGATTGGTGAATGGGAGCTGATCCAGGAGTCGGGCGTGCCACTGAAGCCCCTGTTCGGACCTGGCTACACAGGGATCCGGAACCTGGGGAACAGCTGCTACCTCAACTCTGTGGTTCAGGTGCTCTTCAGCATCCCTGACTTCCAGAGGAAGTGAGTGGCCCCCTGCCTCTGCCCCACCATGTCCCCAGCTCCTGCCCTGGTTGCTGCCACACACGGAGCCTGTGTGTGGGATCTTGGTCTTAGAAGAGTTCCTGTTACACTGTGACTGGCGCACTGTGAAGAGAGCTCTGCCACTCCCCACCACACACCCCTCTGATAGAGCAGGATGCCAAATCCCAGGGCTCTCTGACCTGACACACTCAAGAGTCAGCAGGTGGTCTTTATTTTAGGCCAGTGACATCAGAGGAGCACCTAACATGGATGTGTAGCACTCCAGGGAAGGAGAGGGCTTGAGATATTAAGGTAGAAGAAAGGCAAATTCTTAGCATAAGTGAGTTTACTATCTAACTGGGAAGCAATGAGAATGTGCCAAGAAGCTCTGTCCAGCAGAGAGTGAACTCTGTGTACCCTAATTCCAGCTGCCTTCTCCTTTCGCTGGCTCTGTCTCAGAGAGGAGGCGGGGAGAGAGCCTCCAAGCACGCTGCGTGCTGACTTACGGGAAAGGAGGGGGGACAGACTGCTGACAGGAATGGACTGTAAGGACCAACCAGTCACTGCCCACACTGAGGGGAGCCCAATCATAGAATGAGTAAAGGCTCCCTTCCCTGGCCTCAGTGCTCAGGCTGAGCCCTCCAGTCCTCCTTCCTTTGACTCTCAGGTATGTGGACAAACTGGAGAAGATCTTCCAGAATGCCCCCACGGACCCCACCCAGGACTTCAGCACCCAGGTGTATGTACCCAAGTCCTGTGTATGAAGGCTGTTGAGAGCCTCACAGCCCGTATACCTTCTTTCTTCTCCACGACCACCTGGGTGGGAGCAGTTAAACCCTAGGCAGCTAGAAGCTTTTGGGTAATTGTTTCTGGACATGTTGTCTGTCCCAAGCTGGGTTTCTGTGCAACTTAAGGTTTTTTCTTTTCTTTTCTTTTCCTTTTTTTGGATGCTAGGCATTGAACCCAGGGCCTTGTACATGTTAGGCAAGTGCTCTGCCCCTGAACTACAGCTCCATTCCTTTTTATTTTTATTTTTATTTATTTATTTATTTATTTTTTGTGGGTACCGGGGGGTCGACCTCAGGACCTCGCACGCCAGGAGGCGCCTGTGCTGCTGAGCGATATCACCGGCCCCTTTTTCTTATGTGGGTTCCGGGAGTCGAACTTGGGCCCTCGCGCTTGCCAGGCAGGAGCTTAAGCCGCTGAGCCATCTCACCGGCCCTCCTTTTTATTTTGAGATAGGGTCTCACTAAGGGTGTTGCAGGCTAGCCTTGAACTTGAAATCCTCCTGCTTCGGCCTCCTGAGTAGCTGAAATTACAGGCATGGACAATATGCTCAGCTGCTTTTTACACATTCGAGAGATGTCTAATGAGGGCCATGAGCAAGTTAAGTTGGGGAGGAAAAGATGTAGGTAGCTGTGAGGATCGTTAGTTGACTGAAGCTAAGTAGTTTTCTTGGCTCTTCACTCAGGGCCAAGCTGGGCCATGGTCTTCTCTCAGGAGAGTATTCTAAGCCAGCACCGGAGTCGGGGGATGGGGAGCAAGTACCAGATCAAAAGGTAAGTTGGGATTTTATTGCAGGCTTTGGAATTATGGGGAAACTGAGGTTTGAGAGATGGCTGACGGCCACTTGAGAGCTGGGACTATAGCTCAGTGGTACAGCACTTGCCTAGCATGCACAAGGTGCTCAGTCCCCAGCACTCCCCCCACCCCCAAAAAAGATATTTTAAACAAGAAAAGAAAAAAGTCCCCTTCTTGATAACCTCTGAGCTCCAGCAGAGTCTCTGCCCTGGCTCTGCCTAGGAAATGCAAGATGGCATTGCCCCTCGGATGTTTAAGGCCCTCATTGGCAAGGGCCACCCTGAGTTCTCTACTAACCGGCAGCAGGATGCCCAGGAATTCTTCCTGCACCTTATCAACATGGTGGAGGTAAGGGCTGAGAGATCACATGCCTATGTGATCTGCTCGTCCCACACACCCCTTCCTTCGATAGCCCCACCCTGTCCCACCTCCACCCAAGTCAGCTTCCCCTGAGCTGCCCTGCGAGCAGGCTTTGCACCTGAGGAGAAGTCAAGGCGCGTGAGGACCCTTACCTGGGACGGGCTTGCAGCCTGATAAGGGCACGTACATCCAGAGAAAACAGCTCAGGCCTGGGCATGTGGCTTAGTCACAGACCACTTGCCTAGCATGTGTGAGGCCTTGGGTTCCATCCCTGTTACTGCATGGAAAAGGAAGGAAGAAAGGAAAAGAAAGAAAAAAGAGAATGACATGAGAAAACTTACTGCTTACAAAGAAAAACAAGCATCTTCCCAAAAAGTCACACAGTGCTGTGATGGGCTAGAACTAGGGCTGGAGGGTGGCTGGTGAGGGGAAGCTGTACCCCTCCTGCATCCCTGTGCTCCTGTGCGGGCCTCTTCCCTCCACCGCCCTCTCCCCTGACTCTAACCACCTCATAGGCTGTTCTGTTCCCTACTTGCCCAGACTTCTCTGCCCTGCCTGCCTCTTTCCCATAGAGGAATTGCCGGAGCTCTGAAAACCCTAATGAAGTGTTCCGCTTCTTGGTGGAGGAAAAGATCAAGTGCCTGGCCACAGAGAAGGTGAAGTACACCCAGCGAGTTGACTACATCATGCAGCTGCCTGTGCCCATGGATGCAGCCCTTAACAAAGGTAGGCTGTCACTCCGCAAGGCCTTGTGCACACGGAGGCTGAGGTTGGTGAGTGCGTCAGGTACATAGGTACCTGATAGAAGCAGCATTGTGTTGAGACAAAGGTAAGGTGAATAGGGCCGTGTGTCTAGAGTTTGGGAAGATGGAGAAACTGGAGCTGGAGCAGTCTCGAGGCTGAGGTGGGAAGAGGCAGTGCTCTCTAAGGACATACTACCCAATTGTCTCACCAGAGGAGCTTCTGGAGTATGAGGAGAAGAAGCGGCAGGCTGAAGAGGAGAAGGTGCCACTGCCAGAGCTGGTTCGGGCCCAGGTGCCCTTCAGCTCCTGCCTGGAGGCCTATGGGGCCCCGGAACAGGTGGATGACTTCTGGAGCACGGCCCTGCAGGCCAAGTCGGTAGCTGTCAAGTAAGTCCCCGCCTGGGCGCAGGCTGCAGGCTGCAGCAGGGCAATCCTCACAGACACAGCTGCCTCTCGACTGCTGATGCTTTCATCCATTTTGCTTGGGTCTCAGGGTTGAATCTTCCAGGGCTGGTGATCTTTCCCTGAGGGAACCAAGAGGCCCTAGCAGCGGTAGACATGGTAATGACTTTGTCTTGTCACCTTGTTCTGCCCCACCACTTTCTCTTCTCCCAAAGTGTAGGATTTCTTCCCTTCTTTGTGGGACTTACTGTCAGCTAAGGATTCTCATGGTCACAGAGCCAGGAAGAATGAGGTTCCACATTTGGACTTCCAGCAAATGGCTCACCTTTCAGCCTGGCTATTGGTCCCTGACAAAGGCTCAAGAGCTTCAGGAGTAGTTTGGTCTCCAGGACGAGGCCCCCAGCACTTTGTGCTCTGTCCAGGAGAGATGAAGGCCCAGGGTGAGGGCTTTGAGAGAGGAGAGCCTGCAGTCCTTGGGTACAAGCATCTTCTTTCCTCCCTAGGACCACACGGTTTGCCTCATTCCCTGAATACCTGGTCATCCAGATCAAGAAGTTCACCTTCGGCTTAGACTGGGTGCCCAAGAAACTGGGTATGGTGGCCGGGCCGAGGGTGGTAAAGCAGGCCGTGCTAGAAAAATAAAGGGCTTTAGCACACATAAATCCATGTTTCTCAAACTTCTCAGAAAAAGGAAAAAATTAATCTTAGATGTTACAAAATGCAGCTGGTTTGAAAAGCACTAAAACTTGAATCTTTGATTTGTGTTTTTTTTTCAGACGGGTTCTTGCTCTGTAGCCCAGGGTGGCCTCAAACTAGCAATCCACGTGTCTCAACTCCCAAGTGCTAGGATTACGATGTCTGCCATGAAGCTTGGCTCAGTTGCTTTCATTTTATAGTTAGGATTTACAACTGAAAATTATTTTTGTGCTTTTAGTTTTATAATTAGTCTTTCATTTTGATAATTTTGAAATAATTCTCCTGAGTCTTACAACTCTAGGGCAGTAAGTTGAGAACTGCTGATTTACCTTCGTTTTCTAGATAAGGAAGTTGAGACCCACAGAAGCATTAGTTCCTCTGCCTCACCAGTTGAAAACCCTGTTTTGTTTTGTTTTGTTTTGTTGTGTTGTGGGTAACGGGGGTTGAACTCAGGACCTCGCGCCTGCAAGCAGGCACTTGTGCTGCTGAGCAATATCACCGGCCCTTTTTTTCTTTGTATGTGGGTACCGGAAGTCAAACTCAGGACCTCACGCTTGCCAGGCAGGCGCTTATGCCGCTGAGCCATCTCACCAGCCTGAAAACCCTGTTTTTGAGTAGCTCTTGGTAGTAGATCTCAGGAGATCTACTCCTAGACTCACTAGTATTTCTGTGATGTTGATTTCCCTGAAGTTGGTACTAGACTTAGTAATTCCTTCTTGCTGAGCAGTTCCAGGCTATGGGGCAAGGCATTGAGAGAGTCACAAAGTGTTTTCTTTTTTTAATTTAATTAAGTATTGGTACAAGTTAGGTATATACTATGATCACATTCATTATAGGGAATTTGTACCTGTACATGATACACCTTGATTTGTCATTTTTTTTTTTTTTCCTACAAAGTTTTTGCAGGTGAGCCTCAGGGGCTGCTGAGGTGACCCTTCTGCCCTTCTAATTGCAGATGTGTCCATTGAGATGCCAGAAGAGCTAGACATCTCCCAGCTGAGGGGTACAGGGCTGCAGCCGGGAGAGGAGGAACTGCCTGACATTGCCCCACCCCTGGTCACTCCGGATGAGCCCAAAGGTAGCCTTGGTTTCTATGGCAACGAAGACGAAGACTCCTTCTGCTCCCCTCACTTCTCCTCTCCAACATGTTAGTGACTCTTCTTCCTGCCTGTGTCTCTCCTTTGCTGATAGGGGGCCTCTCTGCCTTGCTTCCCCAGACCCTGACCTTTGTGTTTCTACTGTCCTCCCTTTCACATTTCCTCTGCCCTCTTTTGATGGATGTCGGGACCAACTGGAACACTCCCAGCCACATTCTGCATTTGGACAGCGGTGGCATTGGCCTAATTGCCTCTCTCTACCCTTGTTACTGCCTTAGTTTGGGTGGAACGGGGACATCATAATTAAGAAATGGGGCCCATTCTGTGAGAATGGCAGGAAAGTGATAGTCTTTGGGATGTTATGCCCACATTATATTTTGTGTTCCTTTTAGTTCTAGGCTAAAGTGCCGTCCATCGAAGAAAAATGCATGGAATGGGTGATCGGGGCCCAGCATGTGGGAGGAAAAAGAAGTAAACAGAAATCATAGCCCTAGCAATCAGGTCATAGTGCCCATGTTTCCCTATCACAGCGCCCATGTTGGATGAATCAGTCATCATACAGCTGGTGGAAATGGGCTTTCCCATGGATGCCTGTCGCAAAGCTGTCTACTACACAGGCAACAGTGGGGCCGAAGCTGCCATGAACTGGGTCATGTCACACATGGATGATCCAGGTAGGCAGGAGCAGGTGGCAGGGTGGACCAGGGCCTGCATCCTCCCCCACACACTTCAACCCCTCCACATCCACAGATTTTGCAAACCCCCTCATCCTGCCTGGCTCCAGTGGGCCTGGCTCCACAAGTGCAGCAGCTGACCCCCCACCGGAGGACTGTGTGACCACCATCGTGTCCATGGGCTTCTCCAGGGACCAGGCCCTGAAAGCTCTGCGGGCCACGGTATGGTTGCCCTGGTGAAGGACTCGGAGCCCATGGGGAGAAGCGGGTGGGCCTGAGGTTCCATCTTGGGCAAGTAGGATCAAGGACCAAGGCTGGGGGGTGTGCTCAGTGGCTGCAGCAGAGAAGCTGCGGCCGGTTAGGAAAAGTAACACTTCCTTCCTCTCCAAGAACAATAGTTTGGAACGGGCAGTGGACTGGATCTTCAGTCACATTGACGATCTGGATGCGGAAGCAGCCATGGACATCTCCGAGGGCCGCTCAGCTGCTGACTCCATCTCTGAGTCTGTGCCAGTGGGACCTAAAGTCCGGGATGGCCCTGGAAGTGAGTGTTCCCAGAAAACAGGACAGACCTGGTGGCATGTACCACTGTGGTACATCAGGGCCCTCTTTCCAAGCAGCTCTGCTTTCCTCAGGTCAGAGGATTCCGAAGCCTCTTTCCATGGACAGGACTTGTAAGGGTGGGATCTAGCAGGCTGAGGCAGCTTTGGCCCAAGACATTCCCCCACATCCTCTGAAGCTCTGTTCTGAGTTTGAGTTATTACATACATCTTAGAACTGTCACTCAAGGGTCTTTCTACTGTTTTCCCCTCTGCCTTCTGTCTCATTCCCCAGAGTATCAGCTCTTTGCCTTCATTAGTCACATGGGCACCTCCACCATGTGTGGTCACTACGTCTGCCACATCAAGAAGGAAGGCAGGTGAGGGCTGGCCGTGTGCCGTGTGAGTGAGAGGTGGTGGTGGGAGTGAGGAGGAGCAACCTGGAAGTCCCTAGGGGTCTTCAGGACTGCCTGAGAGACATAATACACCTGAAGCCGGGAGGATTCATTGCCGCAGAGATAGGCAGACCACAGCCCAGGGGGTTGAATCTGGCCCCCTTCTTTGGCTGGTGCTGTTTGACTGGACAGCCACTGGTTGTTTATATATCGCCCGTGAGCCTCTGCATGTGGCAACAGGAAAGCTGAGTAGTTGCATCAGACCAGAAGGCCTGCAAAACTGAAAATAGTGACTGGCTCAGAAAGTCTGCTGTCTCTGCCTCTCAGGGCTGGGTGAGGGTGGCTGGTAGATGCTGGAGGGTCTGAAGACACCAAATGGGGAAGCAACCCTTATTAGATCCAGACACTCCCTCCAGAGCACAGTGGCCGGACTCCCTTGGGAAGCCAGGCAGAGAATGCTGAGGGTTTTGCCCCGGGAGCTCTCCCCAACCCCCAGGGGGCTGGCTGAGAGATGAAGTTGGTGCAACTTGGAATGCTGTTTGTGCATCCTTTTCCGTCCCTTCCCACCTCCCCAGATGGGTGATCTACAATGACCAGAAAGTGTGTGCCTCCGAGAAGCCGCCCAAGGACCTGGGCTACATCTACTTCTACCAGAGAGTGGCCAGCTAAGACCCTGTCTCACACCCTCCATGGAGGCCAAGGGACAGACCAGCGGGCTTAAGGGCCAGGGCCTGCTCTGCACCTTTTTCTTCTGTCCCCAGCAGCAGGGAAGAAGCTGGAGGCCATAGGAAAATGGCCAAGCAAAGCAGAGGGGCACTGGAGTAGATGGGGCTAGCGCAGGGCCCACCGCCCACCTGTAAAGAGACTTGCTTCCCCTGCCCCGCGCACAGTGCTCTGCTTCTCCGCGCTGCCCTGCCCAGCCCTGGCGGAGGGCGGGGTCTGACTTGTGTGCCGTGGGTGTGGCTTTGTGCATCCTCTTCCAGGGGAGGGAGCTCTGCCCCTCCCCTGCCCCTATGTGTTCTCTCCTCGTGGTTGGGCAAGAAGGGATATGAGGGACATGGGGACCCCCCTTCTCTTCCTGCCTCTGTCTTTCCCCCCATCTTGTCTCTTCCTTGTCCTCTGGAAAATGCCAAATTACACGATGTGAATAAAAGTACAATGGGAAACCGTCCTGTCCGGTACCTTGGGAGAGGCTTGCCCTCCTGGGGAAGATAAAGAAGCTCTCAGCTCTGTACCTTGCCCCTCCCCAATGGAGTGTGAGATGGGGAAGTGGAATAGAGTGACATGAAATGCAGCGCACAAAGCCAAGGAAAGGTGGGGCCCTGCCTGAGTGTATCCCAAAAACCCTGGTGGCTTGTGGGCCTCATCCGGGCCATGCTGTTGTCAGGCCCTGGCCAGCTGGAGCGGAGGGCGGGCTATTGGGGTGGGGGAGGCAGTGCCCGCACAATTGCAAGGCGCTTCGGCTGCGTGGGCATGGGCTGCCCCTTCCCATATTTGCCCCGCATCTGGGGGCTAATCCCAGGGTACCTGCTGAGCGGTCGGGGACGGAGCTACCATGGGAGCAGGGGGCTCTTTCCCAGAGCTGAAGCCGCCTGCGGGTGCTCAGCCCCAGGGAGCGAGCTGAGCTAAGCTCAAGCGGCTGCGCTGGTTAGCGACTTCTATCCGGAGCGCGGAGGGCTGAAGTCGTGAAGTGGGTTTTCTGAGCACAGACACTCACCGTGCTGACCTCCCAAGTCAGGAATGGAGTCCGGAGCGCCCGAGCCCCGACCCCTGGAACGTCGCTAGGACCGGGGACGCTGGAACCTTGCCGCGGGGAGGGCGGGGCGGGGCGGGGCGGCGATGGCGGGGGCCGGGCGGGAGGCGGGCTTCTGCTTCACCAGCCTGTACATAAGCGGGTCGTGGCCGCAGCTGCGCGCTGATCCTGACCTTCAGTGTCTCGGCTCCAGCACTATGGCGCCGTCGAGGAAGTTCTTTGTGGGGGGCAACTGGAAGATGAACGGGCGAAAGAACACTCTGGGGGAGCTCATCAACACCCTGAACGCCGCCAAGGTGCCGGCCGACACCGGTGAGCGCTCTACAGGAGCCGCGGGGCCCGGGAGGCTCGGGCCTGGCAGCGCCCTCCCCGAGGTCCCCGAGCCGGGATCCACGCAGACCTGGGTGCAGGGCTGAAGGACAGGGATGTCGGGTGCCCGCGCAATGGCCCCGCAGCCGCGGGGCCCGAGCTGTGTCGAGGGAAAGAGAGCATTTGCCGGTGTCCATGGCCTGTGGGGCAGGAAGGGACTACCTAGGTCGCGGGGAGGAAGATGGCCCTTGGGCCAGGAGTAGGGCCGCGCCTGCCCAGAGCTGGGGAAGGAGTGGAGCCTGAGCCCATACGGATGATCGGGAGAAGCTGCTCGAATCCCAACGCGTGGGGGAGGAGGCTGGGCTCGCGCGCGTGCTCTCTGCTACCTGGCCCGGCAGCCCGCTCCTCTGTGCGCCTCCGCACGTAGTCCGGCTCCTCCCCATGTGTCCGGGTCTCGGATCCCTTCCCCTCTGCGGCCGCGGCGACTCCCGCCTTCCGCAGCAGGGGTTGAGCGGGTGCGAAACGGGCTAAGGCACTGGGAATGATGAGCGATCCTACAGCTTCCCCGAACCTGGAACGGGAGAGCACAAGGCCTCTGTGCGCTAATGGACTCCCGGCCGCCCACTGACAAAGTGCTGCCCTCCATCCTTCCCCTACCCACCTAAATCACAGAGTCACGGGTCTAGTCACAGGGGCGTCCCTTTCTCTCTTAGTTCCCAAAGACACAAATACACAGCCAGGAGTCGGCCCCTTCTTTTGCTGAACATCAGTGCCTTGTTGGGTAAGGGGGAGTGTACTATTTTAGAAGGGAAGCAGGGTTGGCCTCCGGAGAGTGCTGAGTCTGAGAGGTGCCCATGCTCAGAATAGCCCAAGGAAATTGGAGCCACAGCTGTTAAAAGAGCAGAGGGCAGAGTGAGAGCCGTAGCCCGTCCGGGGCGTTTGGATGGCTCTGGAGTTGGGTGCAGGCCCAGCCTGGACTGGGAAGTGGACAAAGTCATCTTGCTGGGGTGAAAAGGGGAGAGCAGAAGCAAGGAAGGAGGGAGGGCTGGGGGGCTCCCGGGCATGGAGGGCTTTCATGGATCTCATCTGTGTGCCACCATCTCATGCCCAGAGGTAGTTTGTGCGCCCCCCACTGCCTACATCGACTTTGCCCGGCAGAAGCTGGATCCCAAGATAGCTGTGGCGGCGCAGAACTGCTACAAAGTGACTAACGGGGCCTTCACTGGGGAGATCAGGTGAGAGGGGAGGAGAGGGTGCCTCACTCAGGGTAGAGCCACGAGGTAGGTTCCCTGCTAAACCTTGGCTTATCACTTCCCTCAGCCCCGGCATGATCAAAGACCTCGGAGCCACATGGGTAGTCCTGGGCCACTCGGAGAGGAGGCATGTCTTTGGGGAATCAGATGAGGTGAGCAGTGACCAGGACAGGAGGTAAGAGATGCCTTGTTTCTAGAGGGTGTCTCATCAGGTCTGTTCCTCAACAGCTGATTGGGCAGAAGGTGGCCCATGCCCTGGCAGAGGGACTGGGAGTAATCGCCTGCATCGGGGAGAAGCTCGATGAAAGGGAAGCTGGCATCACGGAGAAGGTCGTTTTTGAGCAAACCAAGGTTATCTCAGGTATCTCCAGAGAAAGAGGTCATCTGCCTAGGGTGGGGGGCAGAGACAGAAGGCGTGGGGTCAGATGCCCTTGCTTGGTCCTTAGCACTTTTATGTCCCTGAGGGTACAGATGCCACCTGGAGATTCCTTAAGGCCACCAGAGGGCAGTAGGCCGCAGTTCCCCATACTCTGGGGGACTTGTCTGGATAGCACCTTCATAGGCACCCTTTTCTTTGTGGTCCGTCCTGCAGATAACGTGAAGGACTGGAGCAAGGTTGTGTTAGCCTATGAACCTGTGTGGGCCATTGGTACCGGCAAGACGGCAACACCTCAACAGGTAACTGGGCCTAGGAGCCCTGCCCTCATCCTGTCTTGCCTCAGAACCAGACAGCCACAGAGATCATCTGGGCCAGCCCCTCATTTTATTTTATTCATTTATTTTTTAAAAAGGCATGGGGCGGATTTATTAGAGGAAGATATACGACACACTCGAGTGGAGTGTGGGTGCTCAAAGAAATGAAGCACAGTACAGATGGGAACTGGGGATCTTCTCTGTGTTTTGGGAGGTGGAAATCTGTGGAATTTGATTCTCGACTCTTAGTCTTAGAGGGTGGGAGAGGATGGCCCACCCTTAATGAGTTATTCCTGTGGGAAATGCCAGAAGGGTGGTCCCTTCATGGGTGAAAGAGGACCATTTGCAAGTAAAATGGAACAGGCAGACCCTTTTTTTTTTTTTTTTTTTTGTGGGTACCGGGGGGTCAACCTCAGGACCTCGCGCGCCAGCAGGCACCCGTGCCGCTGAGCGATATCACCGGCCCCTTTTTCGTATGTGGGTTCCGGGAGGCGAACTCTAGGGCCCTCGCGCTTGTAAGGCAGGCGCTTACGCCATTGAGCCATCTCACCGGCCCCTAGGCAGACCCTTTTTGCAGCTGAAAGGGAGTCAACCAGGTTTGCTATTTTGGGAGAAAGAAATGTAAATAAATCTGGGCTTGTGTTCTGAAGCTGCAGTTTAAAGTACAACTTTTAAATTTTTGATTTGTCTCCCTTCTACCTATTTCTTCTGTCCTACCTAAGCCCCTTGTTTTAAAGGTGGAGCCCCCCCAAGCCTAGAGAGACAGTGACTTGTTCCAGGGCATCCATTCCAGGTCCTGGTTGGGATGAGAGCCTTGGCATTCGGACTGAGGTCCCGAGGTTCTTGCATGGAAACCAAACTAACTCTACTAGTGCCAGTGATTTTTTTTTCCTATTTGGCTGAGAAGCAGGATGGGTCTTACTTAGTCTGCTTTTTCATTCTAGGCCCAGGAAGTACATGAGAAGCTCCGCGGATGGCTTAAGTCCAACGTCTCTGACGCAGTGGCTCAGAGCACCCGGATCATTTATGGAGGTGAGTGGCGTTGGCTTCCCGCCTGTGGGGTGGACTAAGTGGGAGATGGAGCCCTCCTTAGACATGGAGGCAGGGATGGAATGTACTCACTTTCCACCCCCTTCCCAGGTTCTGTGACTGGGGCAACCTGCAAAGAACTGGCAAGCCAGCCTGATGTGGATGGCTTCCTCGTGGGCGGTGCTTCCCTCAAGCCCGAATTTGTGGACATCATCAATGCCAAACACTAAGTGCCATCCATCTCCCCTACCCTTCCTGCTAAGCCAGGGAACAGACAGCCTGGAAGCCCTGTGATGCCCCTCCCCCATGCTTCGGATGATGTCATCTGCCCCTCCAGCGGCCCAATCCAAACTGTACCTTCTTTGAGTGTTTACACCTCCCCATAATGGTTGGGACCAGGCCAATCCTTTCACCACTGACTCTGATTAGAGCTGCAAGGTAGCTTCTCCTTGACTAAGAGCAGGAGTGGAGCTTTGCTCATGGTCCCCCTCAGGCCCTGCTGAGGGCAATAGAGAGAAGTCATCCTCCCCATCACATTGTGACAGTCTTCCCTTGAGAGGCAGGGATGTTCCCATCCCACATGTAAGGGAAATAAACACCTGGCACTAAGATAATGTGCTTGTCCTCCTTTGCTGTACTTGCCCATATTTATTCACTTTTTTTTTTTTTTTGGTGGGTACCGGGGGTCGACCTCAGGACCTCACCAGGCGCCCATGCTGCTGAGCAATATCACCGGCCCTTTTTTTTTTTTGTATGTGGGTACCGGGAGTTGAACTCAGGACCTCGCACTTACCAGGCAGGCACTTACGCCGCTGAGCTATCTCACCAGCCCTATTCACTTATTTTTTTTGAGACAGGGTCTTCCTATGTAGTTCAAGCTGGCCTTGAACTCATGGTGACCCTCCTGCCTCAGCCTCCCTCATGCTAGGATTACAGGTGTGCGCCACCACACCCAGCAATCTCTGTCCTTTTTGACAGGCACAGGACTTTATCACTTGTGCAAAAAAAAAAACAAAACCAAACAACTGTGAATAGGTTTCTGTAACAACATATCTCTTACTATTTTTTTGAAAAAGGTCTTGAATACCAGGCTTCGACAGCCTGGAATATCCTCTTCCCGGGCTGTTCTGGGTGCCTGTGGTCCTGTTGAGCTCCCCAGAGCTTAGGCTGCAGAAGGGGCCCAGCCTCACTGGCTTTAGTAGGTCCAGGGTAGGGGTGGTGTCACAGGGTCACTGGTAGAGCAGGTATCTCTTCATGGCAGGGGGCAAGGGCAGAGCAGACACCTGGCCAAGCCGGGTGTCCCCCAGGGTGTGGCGCACACACAGGCGGCTCAGGTGCAGAAGGGAGTGTGGCTCCGCTGGGAGAGAAGGAGGGGAGGTTAAGCAGGGTGCAGGAATGGCCACACTCCTCACACTGCGAAGTCCTGCCCAACTTCTGCTTTCCTGCTCTGAGCCTGCCTCTTCCCGGCTAAGGGAGATCTTGGGCTCCCTAGAGTTCTGTATTGCACATCCCTAGTCAGCCAGGTGTGAAAGTCCAAGTCCTTCCAAGCAGCAGGCTAAGGTGGTTCCAACAGTGGTAGAACTGGCCCAGGCTTGGATTCCAGAGAGGCCCTTAGAGCTGGGCTTAGGAGAAAAGGAAGGCTGTCGCTTCTCCACTGTGCTCTCTTGGTGACAGGAGGACAGGCATTTGCTCTCTGCTGAGGCCGTCAAATGCCAGAGCCAGCTGCCAGTCCTGGCCTCAGTTCCCAAGGAGGCACCTTCCCTATGGCCCCACCCAAGGCCTGGCTCTGCTTTCCTTCCTGGTGCCCAGGGTCCCTGTAGCTTCATCCTGGGGTTTGAAGAGGGAAGTAGCTATGTGGCCCAGAGACAGGTCAGAGCCCAGAGAATCTGCTATACTTTGGGTGCCTGGCACTGCCAGTCCTTTTCTTTTTGGGGCTGTTCACCTAGCCCAGTCACCTGTTCAACCCTTTGCCCTTCTTGCTCAGGAGCTGGTATCTCCTGTGAAGTCCTAATCCTGCCTCCCTCCATTCTGTGGGGATGCCACTTACTGGCCAAAAGAACCGGAAAATTGCTTTCCCAAGCCTTGGTTTTACCTGTTGCTGGGGGACTTAATTAGATCCTTGGCCATTCGTGGCCCCAAATAGACAGGTCAAATGAGGACCCCCCACTCTGCTCTCCTCCAACTTTTTGAGTTTCCATCCCAAACCGCCGCCGCCACCGGTGAGAGTCCTCTCCCCACACTTGCCCCAGGACTCACCTCTCCTCTCGCCCAGGTAGCGGATGCGGACCTGGCATTGGCCCCAGACAGCACTTACAGCGGGATAGAGGGTCCTGCCCTTCAGTCCGCGGAAGGCTGGCCCCAGGTAGGTGCCCCCAACAGCGTAGCCCAGAGTTCCCTCCTCCATGTCCAGAACCACCAGCAGCCTCTCTGGCACCGCCAGCTGCTCACCCTGAGGTCGGGCTGGATACCGGGGAGCGTCAGGCCCCTTGCTCTGATGGTACAGCTTCCCTCGCCCGATGTCCCAGCCCCACGACTCGCTGTTGCTGCCCAGCAGCGCCTCGTAGTGGTCAGCCTGCAGCGGGGCGCGGGCCGTGGCCACGCCCACCACGGCGTGGGTGCCCCTCTGCTCCCGCGGCCAGCTGATCTCCCAGGCGTGCAGGCCCCGCGAGTAGCCCCGCTTTCCCCGGGCCCCATCCGTGCTCTGGGCCACTGGCCGCCGCTCAAAGCACAGCCCCCCTTCCTTGACCACGATGTTCTCGGAGCAGTCCTTGGAGTTCCAGCCGTGGCGCCTTTGGGCTCCTAGATCAAGAGGGGGAGCCGACAGGAGCTCCTCCAAGCCCTCGGGAGGAGAGAGGTCAGAGGAGAGGGCCTGCGGGGCGGGGATGCTGCTGCCGCCCCCTGCCAGGGCCGTCTGGCCCATGGAGGTGAGCAGCCGGCCGACTGCCCTGGAGAGTCGCTGAGGAGCCTCTCTTGTAAAACTGGAGCTTCGAGAGGGACCGATCTGGAGTGGAGATGGGAAGGAAAGGGACCTGAAGCGCGGTACCCTGGGGTAGGGTCCTCACCCAGGCATCCTGTCCTTTCACCCCTGCGCGCAGACCTGCCCGCGACCCCAAATCTCCTGGGTCCATCACCCTGCCTGCGCCCCATCTGTGTCGGGTCGCACAAGACGCCGAGTTCGCGCCCTTCCGACCTCACCATGGGTCGCCCCCCGTGACCGCCCCGAGCTCCTGCCGCCACCGTCCCCAACCTCGCCTGGCCTCCCTCCTGGCCCGGGGGCCGCAGGACCTCGAGAAGAAGAAGCCGAGAGACGCCAAGGCGCATCAGGGTCTTCGGTAGCCGCTTCCGCCTCCAGCGTGGAGCCCCGCCCCCGGGCGGTTAACCCGCCAGTCACCGCTCATGCCACGCCCCCGGAAGTCACCCGGCGGTTACCATGGCTTCCGGATGGCGTAGAGGACTGCGCCCGCCTTGCCGGTGTTGGAGTCCGGGTCGTTTGGTGAATTTCGGGTCACCTCCCCAGGGGTGACCTGCGCGGAGAGGCTCCAGGACAGTATCCGTCCCGTCGCCGCCCCGGCGTTCGCCCCCGGGCGTCCCCACTCCGAATGAACCCTCTGATGACGAGCCACGCCCTGGGTTCCCTGTGGGTGTGCATAGTGGATACCTGTGGGCCACCTAGGTGGCCGGCTTCTGAGTCCCTGAGGACAAGGGGTGTGGAGTCGAGGAAGGGCCTTCATTTGACGGCCTGGTTTCCAGGTCCCTGAGATTCTGGGTCACCGTTGCTGGGGTGGTCTCTTTCTGTCCTGGGCCGGACCCAGCCTGTGCTGACATCAGAGGTTCCGAACTGTGTCCCGGGCTCCGGGCTGTAGGTGTCTAGGTCTCCAACTGCTCTTCACGCCGCACATCAGTCCCTTCCTAGACTGATGGTCTCTGTCAGTCGGTATAGTACAGGGCTAAGGCTTTGTTGAGGTGCGAGTCTCACTGTATAGCCCGTGCTGAAGCATCCTCCATCCTCAGCCTCCTGAGTGGCTGGGACTACAGGTGCGTGCCTCCTTGTCCTGTTTCAGAGGGTTGTTCCAAGTGACACTCTGGGGAGGTTGCCAAACTATCCAAACTTGTTTTCTCTTATGTAAAATGGGAATAAGGATGGTACTAACATCACAAGGTTGTGTTAGAGTCAAAACAATCCAGGTGAAAACAAGCGAGGTGGCATGTACTTGTAATCTCAGCTACTGGGACTGCTGAGGCAAGAAGATAGTGACTTTGAGGTCAGCCTGGGCATAAAAAGGAGACTATTAAAAAAAAAAAATCCAGGTAGAGCACTTAGCACACAGAGCCTGGTGTATAGCAAGCACTCCCTGAGCATAACTATTGTTTACTAAACATTTCCTAAGTGCCACTCTATAGCAAAGGGACATGAAAGTTGCCAAAGACGCTGAACCAGATTGGGCATGAACACCTGAAGGCCAGCATGCATTGACCTCCACGAGTATCTGTTGCATACCTATAGACAAGATGCAACAAGCTTATATGTAAAGCATTTAGGGCAGTTTCTGGCTCTAATTCAATGACTTGTGCTAAATATTGGAGATTAAGTAATGAGTTTTCAAAGAGGATATGAAGACATTTATAAAAGTTTGAAATTAATGCCGGGTGTGGTGGCGCACGTCTGTCATCCCAGCACTCAGGAGGCTGAGGAAAGAGGATCGCCTTGAGTTCATGGCCAGCCTGGGCTACATGGTGAGTTCAAGGCCACCCTGGACTGAGTAGTGAGACCCTGTCTCAAAAAACAAAACAAAACAAAACCCCCCACAAATTTAACACTTAAAAGCAAATAAATAAAGGGCCAGGGTGATGCAAAGGCCCTGTGTTCAGTCTCCAGTACTGAGGGGTGGGGAATGTAGGTCAGTGGCAGACTTTTGCCAAGCATATGCACATGCAGACCTGGGATCCATCCTCAGTCTCCCCCATGCCAAAGCATGCGGAGGCCCACCAAAAGGTTTGCTTGTACATCAGGTACATAGTAACTTGTTTTTGTTTTCTAGTGCTGGTAGAGAACCCAAGTCCTCTAAGCCTGAGCACCCAGCTCAGCATGTATTTCTTTTTTTTTTTTTATTTATTTTTTTAAAGACAACAAGTAAATATTCTCATGTATTAACAAACTCAAGAATTAGAGGATGTACAAATACCTTTTGGAGAAAAACAGCATGTATTTCTATTGGGTACAAATTCATGCAGAAGTGCTGAGTTACAAATAATTACAGTGTACCAACTTAACCACTTTTTTTTTTTTTTTTGTGGGTACCGGGGGTTGACCTCAGGAACTCGCGCACCAGCAGGCGCCCGTGCCGCTGAGCGATATGACCGGCCCTTTTCTCATATGTGGGTTCCGGGAGTTGAATTCAGGCCCTCACGCTTGCCAGGCAGGCGCTTACGCCGCTGAGCCATCTCACTGGCCCCTAACCACATTTAATACATGGGCTTTATTCAGAAATTAAGTCATTCAGGTATTTCACAGCATGGGACACTTCACCAAATTTAGGATGATTTAAACTGGTCTTCTCTTCCTATTCATCTTTGTCTTTTGAGGATGATTTTATTGGCTCCCTAAGCTTTCTTTTTTTTTTTCCCCTTCCCTTCCCTAAGCTTTTTATTAGAATTTCTCTGTGGCTTTCAAGAAATTCTTAAACCAGGAGCCATGGTGCACACCTGTAATCCCAGCTACTTGGGTGGCTGTGGCAGGAAAATCGCAAATTCGATGCCCGCCTATACAACTTAGTGGGACCCTGTCTGTAGCTCAGTGCGAGGCCTTGAGTTCAATCTCCAGTCCTGAAAAAATTATTTAATTTCTTTTTTTTTTTTTTTTTTTGGTGGGTACCTGGGGTTCGACCTCAGGACCTCGCGCGCCAGCAGGCGCCCGTGCCGCTGAGCGATATCACCGGCCCCTTTTTCATATGTGGGTTCCGGGAGTCGAACTCGGGCCCTCGTGCTTGCCGGGCAGGCGCTTAAGCCACTGAGCCATCTCACCGGCCCCATAATTTCTTCTTCAATGATGTCTACAAAACCATCCTGATCTACTTCCTAGGCCACACGAATGCGTTTCACCTCTGTCTCACAGAAATCATTAAAATCCCAGTCACATTCACCCAACATACACTTCTTGTTTCGTGTAAATGATGCAGCTGGTGATATCAAAGACTTCAGCTTGCGATCACAGTGACAGGACGGTCAGCATCCAGAGTGGAGCAAATCGTGCTGGGTGAGTCGGGTGAGTGATGGTGATGGAGGGGGAGGAGGACTCTCTTGGGGCCTTTTGGAGGGAGCACCTTGGGGAAGGGTGCGGTACCTGGGAGTGGCACTGTG
Source organism: Erethizon dorsatum (assembly GCA_028451465.1). Classification (NCBI taxonomy): domain Eukaryota; kingdom Metazoa; phylum Chordata; class Mammalia; order Rodentia; family Erethizontidae; genus Erethizon; species Erethizon dorsatum. Next base: position 31,067,843 of record CM051831.1, read on the forward strand.
GGGACCCTGCAGTAAAGCTGCGTCTGTCCTCTGGAAGATTCTGCCCAACTGAACCAGGGAAGGTGCTGCAGCACAAACGGTCTTTTTCTGTGGTGCTGGGATCCAACCTAACATTGTAGCCATGCTGGGCAAATGCTCTACTACTCCCCCTTTTCCCGGTACACTGGGGATTGAACCCAGGGCCACATACATACATGCTAAGCACTTGCTCTACCACTTTGCCATGTCCTGCCACTGGTAGGCATGCATTTCTGGTTCGTATCTTCCAGCAATGTTTAATTTCAGTCTTCATTAAAGATTAATAACACTGTGCTGTCACTGTAGCAGTTTTAGAACCTGATGAGCTGGTTTCACAAATTTCTTGAATCTTGATCGCACCAGTAAATAACTCCCTCTCACTCTCTGCTCTTGAGACATGGTCTCACTTGATAGCTAAATTGCCCAGCCTGGGCTCAAATTTATGATCCTCCTGCCTCAGCCTCCCTGAAAGCAGGGATTACAGGCATGCGCATTTCTTGAAGCCATTATTATTATTATTTTTTATGTGGGTACCGGGAGTCGAACTCAGGACTTCGCGCTTGCCAGCAGGCGCTTGTGCCATTGAGCAATATCACCGGCCCTTTTTTTTCCTTTATGTGGGTACTGGGAGTGGAACTCAGGACCTCGCGCTTGCCAGGCAGATGCTTATGCCGCTGAGCTATGTCACCGGCTCTCTTGAAGCCATTATTTTTGTGCCACTTTCCAGATGGACAGCTCACAGCTTGCTTAGTGGGGTGGGAAAGGGATCGCTGTTTCCTTGCTTGGGAGCCAAATGAGGTGGCTGGAATACCTTCGGGGGCTGGTCATGTTACACGGAAGGAGGCGTCTGAAAGCACTGGAACCAAATTTAAAAACGCACCAGAATCACAGCGTGTCAGAGGTAAGATGCGCAGAGAGGCCCAGCCCCGGGCCAAGGCAACAGTTAGTCTCCTCTGCACAGGCGTGGGAGATGGCCATTGCTGAGTCCACATTGAATGTGCGTATTTTGAAACTCCATATTTCCTTGTACCCCCACGATTCATTTTCCCAGTTTTTACAGATTTTTGCATGAGGTTTAGAAAAGTTAAATCACCCATTAATAGGAAAGAGCTACTGACACTGGAAGATTGGGAAAACCCGGCCCCGCCCTAAAGCCGCCCCCCTCCGCCGCGTGCCAGTTACATAACCACAGCGGAGGGGGGGGACCTCCTGCCGGCCTTCGGTCACGTGGGTGGCGCGGCGCGCGGCCCGAACCTGGAATGACTCGCGCGCTCCCTAGCGGCCGCAGGCTTTGCAGCTTTCGCTGCGCAGGCGGGAACCAGGCTCCTCCCGCTGGACATCGCTGGACCAGGCAGGGACCAGGCTCCTCCCGCTGGACATCGCTGCGCACCTGGCGCGGGCCTTCTATCTGGGATTTTCTGCTCCAGAACGAGGACCCCACCGCTAAGGGGCTGCTCTGTCCGCACTTCGTCAGCTCCAGAAAGGGTGCAAGGGGCGGAGGGCGCGTGCAAATCTCATAATTGAGGCTTTATTTAGTTTAGCCTGGCCTTGAATTCAGTGTGTGCGTGAATTCAAGTTCGAGGCCAGGCTGGGCTACACAGCAAGACCCTGTCTCAAAAAGAAAAAAAAAAAAAAAGGAAACATAAAGGAGAATACTATTAAAATAACCACACCCTCTTAAACTGCCAGCCCCACCTAGATTAGTCACGTAAAAGTTTTCCATGCCCAATCAACTAAATGCTCTTTTTGTTTGTTTGTTCATTTATTTATTTATTTATTTTTGAGAAGGCTCTTGCTATGTAGCTCAGCCTGGCCTTGAACTCCAGATGATCCTCTTCCGTCACCTTCCCCAGTGCTGGGATTACAGGTGTTCACCACCTCGCCCAGCAACTTTTTTTTTTTTTTCGTGGCAGCGTCTCACTATGTAGTGCAAGCTGGCCTTCAACTTGTTTATGTAGCCCAGACTGGTCTCGAACTCACGACAATTTTCCTGCTTCAGCCTCCAGAGTGTTGGGATGACAGGTGTGCACTAACACACCTGGCCATTTGTTATTTTTTTTTAAATACTAAACCAAATTTTATTAGTTTTCCTTCCACCGTCGACATCCTTCGAGGCCTCAGTTTCCATCTAGTGAATCCTAACTGGGTACCAGTCTCCCCAGGCTTGGCATTTGTTCACATTCATCAGGCATTTGTTCACACTCATCATATAAGGTGAAGGAAGAAGGTAAGAACATTTCATCTGTAATGGCAAATCCAACTTGTTGAAGGGAGGACATAGTTTTTTTTGTTTTGATTTTGAGACTGGGTCTCAATGACTAAATTGTCCAGGCTGGGCTCAAATGTGCAATCCTCCTACCTCGGCCCCGCAAAGTGCTGGGATTACAGGCCTGCACCACCACACCCAGTTTGGTTACTTTTTTTTTTTTTTTTTTTGTGGGTACGGGGTCGAACTCAGGACCTCACGCTTGCCGACAAGCGCTTGTGCCGCTGAGTGATATCACCGGCCCTTTTTTTTCCTTTATGTGGGTACCAGGAGTTGAACTCAGGGTCTCGCGCTTGCCAGGCAGGCGCTTATGCCGCTGAGCTATCTCACCGGCGCTTGGTTACTTTTTTTTTTTTGTGGGTACCGGGGGGTTGACCTCAGGACCTCGCGTGCCAGCAGGCGCCCGTGCCGCTGAGCGATATCACCGGCCCCTTTTTCGTACGTGGGTTCCGGGAGTCGAACTCAGGCCCTCGCGCTTGCCGGGCAGGCGCTTAAGCCGCTGAGCCATCTCACCGGCCCCCGCTTGGTTACTTTTTAAAAGCACATTTAATAGTAGTCATCAAGTCCCAGCATTCAGGAGGCTGAGACAGAAGGATCTCTGAGAGTTCAAAGCCAGCCTAGGGTACATAGTGAGTTCAAAGTCAGCCTGGGCCTGGGGATGTAGCTCAGTGGCACCACGCCTGCCTGGCAAGCACAAAGCCCTGAGTTTGATTCCCAACACCAAAACAAAAACAAAACAAAACAAAACAAAACACCCCAAAGGGGCCGGAGATATAGCTCAGGGGCACAGTGCCTGCCTGGCAAGTGTGCAAGGACCTGAGTTTGATTCCCGGTACCCCCCCCCCAAAAAAAGCCAGCCTGGACTACATAGCGAAACCCTGTTTCAAAAAAAAAAAAAAGTTATACAGCTATTGAGCAGGTGTTTATTGAACACTTACTGTGTTCCAGGCAGTGTGATGGAGAGTGAAGCCCAAAATCTATTGGAGTTAGGGGCTGCGAGTGTGGTGCTTAACATGCTTGAGGGGGGCTATGTAAACAAGCTGTTCCAGCCCAGAGAACACCTAGCCCCAAGGCAATCCAAGCAATGGGTTGCTAGGAAAAGGGATGTCACATGACACCAACTTGCTAAATGTATAAATAAATGCACTGCCGTGGTCGAGCAGTTCCTTTCCTCCCATCAGGAGAGAGGGTTCCACCTGACCTCAGCTTTTTGTCTCTTATTTTTATTTCTCCAACCTCTTGCTGTCTTCCCTGCAGGGAACTTTGAGAGCTGCACAGGGCGTGGCATATGGCGCCTGAACACGGACAGGGGTAAGAAGAAATAGTGTGTCAGAGGACACTTCTCATTGTGCATGCAAAAAGGGGAGAAGTGCATTGATATCATCAAGTGTTAAATTTGGGGCAAGAGAGATAGGGCCAGAGAGAGAAAAGCAGGTCCACTAGGGCGGGGAGGGGACCAGGCTCATGAGAAACAAAAAGGAAAGAGGTGTATTGATTTTATTAGTTGTTAAACATGGGACAAATTCTCAAGAGCCACAAATGTATATGGAACTGTTTGTTGTAATCTTGATTCCTGTATTTATTGTACTTTTGTGGATTTTGATTAAAGAGAGTCTTAATGATTGTAAGTTTGTTGGGATGACCACAAAGGATTTGGCTCTGGGCACTATTTTAAAATCAAGTCTTCAGCAGGAGAAGGATGGTGAAATAACAGCCAGCCCAATAACCTTTACTGATCCACAAACAGCAATTCCCACCTTTTCAGCTGAGAGAAATATTGCTGTGTCACAGGTTGGAAATTCCGCCTCTCAGGGAGTAGAGCCATTTTCTCTCTCTCCCTTGCAGTTGGCACTAGAAGAAGCCAGATGGCTGTAGGAGTCCATGGAGGGTTTTCAACATGTCTACCCTGTCACTGCAGTTGAAGATCCCAATAATCCAGGACAAGTTATACATCTTCATGAAGCTGTACCCTTTGAGACCTTAAAGGAATTAAAACAAGCTACCGCTACCTATGGCCCTACAGCCCCTTTTACCTTAGGTTTAATAGAATTTTTAGGACAACAGATTATGGCCCCAAATTATTGGAAAGGAATAACTAAAACATGTTTAAGTCCGGGGGATTATTTGTTGTGGAAAGGAAATTTCTTTGAATTGTGCACTGATCAGGCCACTTGCAATGCCACTCACAATATAACCATTACAAAAGACATGTTAACCGGAGAAAGTGCCTTTGCTGCCACAAATAATCAATTTACTTTTGAATTACAAGTATATGAACAAATTAAAATAGCTGTCACGGGGCTTGGAGGGAGCTTCCTTCAAAGAGTGAGACATCCCTTGATTTGACTTCCATTTGTCAAGGCCCTGATGAGACTTTTCAAGATTTTTGTGACATGTTTATTGCAGGCTAGTGGGAGGATTATAAGCGATACAGAGGCTAGCAAGTTAATAGTTCAACAGTTGGCCTTTGAAAATGCAAATAAATGGTGTAAAGAGGCTTTAAGAGCCCACAGAAAATGGGCTACACTGGCTGAGATGATTCGAATTTGTGCAGACATTGTGCAGGGGGCTACCTCGGCAGCAGCTATCACTCAAGTTATTCACCCACAGCCCAGAGGAAAGGGAAAAAACAGTGTGGTTACTTGTTTCAGCTGTGGGGATGGGGGGCATTTTGCAAAAAAATTGCTCTGCTGCACCTGTAGGGGCAGCATAGCCACTATCTGTCCCTTCAACAAAACCTATCTGTCCAAAGTGTGGATGAGGCCACACATGGGGAAACACATATGGCCATAATCCCATAATCTGTTCACACATGGGGAAAATGAGTGTAGATCCAAAACCGATGTGGAAGGCTGACCCATTTCAGGAAACTTCCAGCAGGGCCTGCTCCAGCCCCGCCAAACAGTGGGGGGCACTTTCCCTAATTCCTCCCCAACCCTACCCTCCACCGCCAAGCACATTTCTGACCTCTGTTGAGCAATAAAACACAGCAGAGGCTTGGACCTCAGTCCCTCCTCCAGATTCATACTAACTCCTGAAGTAGGACCACAAGTTATTCCTACTGGAGTCTGTGGACCTTCACCTCATGGAACAGTGAGTCTCCTGCTAGGCCGCAGCAGTCTAACTTGAAAAGGTCTCCAGGTGTTGCCTTAGGTCATCGATGCTGACTGCAAGGGAAATCAAGGTTGTGGTTCAATCTATTCAAAACACTGTTTAAGTCACACCAGACTCTCATATTGCTCAATTGGTTATTATTCCTTTGACAAAAACTGGAAAATCTATAAATAAGGAAAGGGGATCCAAGGGTTTTGGGTCCTCTGATTCATATTGGGTTCAACAGAGTAAACAAGATCGTCCCAAGATGGAATTGATTATTGAAGGAAAAACATTTGAAGGGCTTTTAGACACAGGTGCGGATGTTTCAGTTACCGCCCAAAACCATTGGCCTACAGCACAGCCTCTGAATGTGGCAACTACAGATCGACAGGTGGGCAGTGTTTCTCATCCTAGTAGGAGTGCTAAGTTGCTGACCTGGAGGGATGCAGAAGGCCATTCTGGACATTTTTCACCTTACGTCCTCCCCCAGAGTCCAGTCAGCCTATGGGGTCATGATATATTACAGGATATGGGGGCATATTTGCTTAGTCCTAACTTTTTGGTGACTCATCAAATGTTGCAACAAGGTTTCCTTCCCACTCAAGGGCTTGGTAAAAACAGTCAAGGAAGGAAAGAACCTCTTCCAGTTATTCCTAAAAAAGTCCATTGTGGTATAGGCTACTCACCTTCACATTTTCAGGAGGGGCCTTGATCTCTTCTCTGACCCCATGGACAGTGTCCAAGATTACTTGGATGTCCGACGACCCTGTTTGGGTTGATCAATGGACCCTCATGAAGGAGAAGTTTGCAGGAGCTCATACACTGGTTAATGAACAGATGATGGCAGAACACCTAGAATCCTCCAATAGCCCTTGGAATACCCCAATTTTTGTAATAAAAATAAGTCAGGAAGGTGGAGATTGCTACAGGATTTGCAGGCTGTTAATCGCACCATGGAACCTATGGGAGCACTTCAACCAGGATTGCCCAGTCCCGTAGCTATTCCTTTACATTTTTCCCCCATGGTGATTGATTTAAAAGACTGTTTTTTTACAGTCCCTCTCCATCCTCAAGATAAAAAATGTTTTGCCTTTAGTTTACCCTCTATTAATCATCAGGCCCTATGCACCACTTCCAGTGGTGTTGTCTGCCACAAGGAATGGCAAATAGTCCGACCCTATGTCAAGAGTTTGTGGTTGCAGCCATTTTGTCAGTCCATCAGGCTCATCAATCTGCTTATCTTATCCATTACATGGATGATATTCTTCTAGCACATGAACCCTTGTCCACCTTGCACCAAGCATTTACTCCATCAGATAATGCCCTTCATAATGCAGGTCTAATGGGGGCCCCTGAAAAAGTGCAAACTATGGCACCTTTTTCATATTTAGGTCACTTTATCCAACAAAGACATATTGTGCCCCAAACTGTTCGGATCCAGGTTAATCATCTTGCAACCCTGATTTTCAGACTCCACTTGGTAATATTAATTGGCTCCACCCAGCTCTTAAACTAACAACTCATGATTTAACACCTCTCTTTGACATTCTTGAGGGGGACCCAGCCCCCACCTCTCCAAGAGTACTCACATCGGAGGCTAAAACTGCCTTGGATAAAGTTAATCTGGCTCTATCTAATGCTCAACTCTCTAGAGTTGACCCATCTTCACCAATATTTTAAATTATTTTCTCAACTCAACATATGCCCACTGGGGTCCTTTGGCAGTCTCAGGGCCCTCTACAATGGCTACATATGCCACATACTCCACATGAAACCATTACACTCTTTTATGATGCTATGGCAGGATTGATTGCACATGGGTGGGCATGTCCTATTCAGCTTTTTGGACATGAGGTGCAAAATGTTGTTCCCTTTTCTTTGGTTCAACAACAGTGGTTATGGTAATTCTCGTCCTCTTGGCAAACTGCATTAGCTAACTACCCTGGTGTTATTGATTGTCATTATCCTCCAGATAAATTAATTTAATTTTCTTCTCTCACACCCTTTGTCTTCCCTTCAAAAATAAGCTCTCTTCTCATAGCCAGAGGTGTCTTTGTTTTCGCAGATGGCTCCTCCTCGGGCAGGGGAGGTTATGTTATGGCCTCCTCTTCCAGAGTACAGGATACGGGTTTCTCTTCTGCACAAAAGACAGAATTGCAAGTGATTGTATGGGCCTTACATGATCATTCAACCACTCCAATTAATCTTTTTTCACATAGCGCTTCTCTTTGCGTTGTAATGTGCCATATTGAAACTGCCACCATTCACACTAACCAGGAAGATCTTTTTCATTTGTTTCACACTTTCCAGTTTGCTATTTGGTCACGTCATGTCCCCTGTTTTATTGGTTATTCACGTTCTCATTCCCAATTGCCAGGGCCTCTCAGTGAGGGAAATGCTGCAATAGACAGATTGCTAGCTACTGTCACTGTCACTCCCTCAGATGCCATCCAACAGGCTTCTGCCTCCCATGCCACCTTTCATCAAAATGCTTCTGCCTTATGCAAACAGTTCCATTTAACTTGGGAACAGGCTCAACAAATTGTTAAACAATATTCCTCATGTGTAATACATTTTCCCTCACCCTCTGTGGGGGTTAATCCCTGAGGATTATACCCCAACCATCTCTGGCAAATGGATGTCACTCACATTCCTGAGTTGGACTCTCTACGCTGGGTCCACATTTCAGTGGACACTTTCTCAGGATTTATTTTTGCTTCTGCCTGCACTGGTGAAGCAGCTAAACATGTCATTGATCATCGTTTGGATGCCTTTAATACTCTTGGCTGTCAGTGGGCACTTAAGACTGACAATGGCCCAGCCTATACAAGTGCTGCCTTCCAAATGTTTTGTAAAACTTTTTGTATTTCCCTTACCATGGGAATTCCTTATAACCCTCAAGGTCAAAGGATTGTGGAACATGCTCACTGTACACTCAAAATTCACTTACAAGAACAAAAAGGGGAATCCTTCCCTACAAATTTTTTTTTTTTTGTGGGTACCGGGGGGTCGACCTCAGGACCTCACGCGCCAACAGGCATCCGTGCCGCTGAGCGATATCACCGGCCCCTTTTTTGTATGTGGGATCCGGGAGTCGAACTCGGGCCCTCGCGCTTGCAAGGCAGGCACTTACGCTGCTGAGCCATCTCACCGGCCCTTCCCTACAAAATTTATACCTCATAATAGACTTCACTTGGCAGTATATACTATTAATTTTTTAAATCCTACTAGGGATGGGACTACAGCAGCAGAAAGACAATTCAATCAGGTAAAAGAAAAAAAAGCTAGGAAGAGTCCTTTGGACATACTGGACAATGGAAGGGACCCAGCCCAGTGCTAATTTGGGGTTAAGGGTATGCTTGTATCTCTCCAGAGAATGCTGAATGGCCTATCTGGGTGCCAGAGCTTGCTGTCCGGCTGTATCATAGACCCAGGCCTGGAGAAGGAGTTGATTCCAACTTTCAAGAAGCTATGGGCCGGTGAGACGGCTCAGCGGCTTAAGCGCCTGCCTTGCAAGCGCGAAGGCCCGAGTTCGACTCCCGGAACCCACATACGAAAAAGGGGCCGGTGATATCGCTCAGTGGCACGGGCGCCTGCTGGCGCGCGAGGTCCTGAGGTCGTCCCCCCGGTACCCACAAAAAAAAAAAAAAAAGAAGCTATGGGCCGGTGAGACGGCTCAGCGGCTTAAGCGCCTGCCTTGCAAGCGCGAAGGCCCGAGTTCAACTCCCGGAACCCACATACGAAAAAAAGGGGCCGGTGATATCGCTCAGCGGCACGGGTGCCTGTTGGCGCGTGAGGTCCTGAGGTCGTCCCCCCGGTACCCACAAAAAAAAAAAAAAAAAAGAAGCTAATGCTCAGCCCTAAGACAGTGATGCCTCAGAGACTGCTTTACAGCCAATAGACAAGGATGGGGTAGACCTGACGTAGGGCCAATTGAAGGAATTGACCCACAAGATGGTACCCAGAAGACGGTAACCAAAAATGGGTATCAAAGGTTTGAGTAGGTGGTAGAGTGCTTGGAGATAACTGAGCTGAAAGTTACATGAAAAAAAAGGGGACAAAAAAGTTACTAGTATTCTTAAGACAAAATAAAACACAAAAATTGTATATTAATTATAGATAAAATATTTTATTCCTTCTAAATTCTTCTTAAGAGATCTCTGCTAATTGACCTACAAAAAGTCTGACTAGTCTACTTATAGTTATAAAATTCTAAAATTGTAAGAGTTACTATAATTCAGTTTGTTCAAAAATATACTTGAGGGGGGCCGGTGAGATGGCTCAGCGGCGTAAGCACCTGCCTTGCAAGCGCGAGGGCCCGAGTTCAACTCTCGGAACCCACATACAAAAAAGGGGCCGGTGATATCGCTCAGCGGCACGGGTGCCTGTTGGCGCGCGAGGTCCTGAGGTCGACCCCCCGGTACCCACACACACACACACAAAATATATATATATATATACTTGAGGGCACTCTGATTTTGTAAGATGTTTGTCTGTTTGTCCAATCTGTTAAGCTGTGTATTTGCTTATTTGTCTGCTTGTCCATTCTGTGAACAGCTGTTTTTTATTTGAGCTCAACAATTTTTTTCTCTTTTCCCTTTTTCTTTTGCATTTTTGGATTATTTGTTCATAAGTTAATTTGGTTTATAAACTTTTTTTTTTGGTGGGTACCGGGGGTCGACCGCAGGACCTCATGCTCCAGCAGGTGCCCGTGCCGCTGAGCGATATCACCGGCCCTTTTTTTGTATGTGGGTTCCGGGAGTCGAACTTGGGCCCTCGCGCTTACCAGGCAGGCGCGTATGCCGCTGAGCCATCTCACCGGCCCCTTGTTCCTGATTTTAAAGAGAAAGCTTTCAGTTTTTTGTCCATTAGTATGATATTGGCTGTTGGTTTGTCATAGATAACTTTTATCAGATTGAGATAAAGACTATTCCAATTTTCTGTAGGGTTTTTGTCATGAATGGGTGCTGGACTTTGTCAAAAGCTTTTTCTGCATCTATTGAGATGGTCATATGATTTTTGTCCTTGGTTCTGTTAATATGGTTTATTACATTTATTGATTTACGTATATTGAACCATCCCTGCATCCCTGGGATGAATCCAACTTGGTCATGGTGTATAATCTTGATGATTTGCTGCATTCTGTTTGCCAGTACCTTATTACGGATTTTTGCATCTATGTTCATTAGGGAGATTGGCCTGTAGTTGTCTTTCTTGGTTGGGTCCTTCTCCAGTTTTGGTATCAGGGTAATGCTTGCTTCCAGGAACGAATTTGGGAATATTGCTTCCCTTTGAATTTCATTAAAAAGTTTGAGAAGTAGTGGTGTTAGGTCTTCTCTAAATTTCTTGTAGAATTCTGCAGTGAATCCATCAGGGCCTGGGCTTTTCTTTGTTGGGAGGTTTTTAATTACATCTTTGATTTCATTGATTGATATTGGTTTATTTAGGATTCTTATATCTTCTTTTTTATATCTTGATTTCAGCTTTGGTAATTCATATGTCTCTAGGGATCTGTCCATTTCTTCTGCATTTTCCATCTTATTAGAATACAAGTTTTCAAAGTAGGTATAGATGATCTTCTGGATTTCTGCAGGGTCCATTGTGATTTCATCCTTTTCATTCCTAATTGCATGGATTTGGGTGTTTTCTTTCCTTTTTTAAATAAGGTTGGATAAGGGTTTGTCAATTTTATTTAATCTTTCAAAGAACCAACTCTTTGATTCATTGATTCTTTGTATTTTTTTTTTAGTCTCCAATGCATTAATTTCTGCTCTGAACTTTATAATTTCCTCCCTTGTATGAGCTTTTGGCTTAGCCTGCTTTTCTTTTTCCAGAAGTTTGAGGTTCACCATTAAGTTGTTTATTTGTGCTTGCTCTGTTTTCCTGATATGGTTATTTACTGATATAAATTTCCCTCTTAGGACTGCTTTCATTGTGTCCCATAAGTTCCGGTATGTTGTACTGTCATTATCGTTCAATCATAGAAACTTTAATTTCTTCTGTGACTCACTGGTTGTTCAGGAGGGTGCTATTTAATTTCCAAGTGTTTAGGAAGTTCTTGTGGTTTCTTTTGCTTTGATTTCCAATTTCATTGCACTATGGTCTGATAATATGCATAGGATAATTTCAATTCCTTTGCATTTACTTAAGCAGGTTCTATGAGCTAGTATGTGGTCTATCTTTTTTTTTTTGTGGGTACCAGGGGTCAAACTCAGGACCTTGTGCACCAGCAGGTGCCCATGCCGCTGAGTGATATCACCGGCCCTTTTTTCATATGTGGGTACCGGGAATCAAACTCAGGACCTCGCGCTTGCCAGGCAGGCGCTTATGCCTCTGAGCTATCTCACTGGCCCCTATGTGGTCTATCTTGGAGAACATCCTGTGTGCAGCTGAGAAGAATGTGTATTCTGATGTTGTGGGGTGGAACACTATAGACATCTAAGTCCATTTGTTCAAAAGTTTGGTTCAGTTCTAATATTTCATTGTTGATTTTTTGTGTAGTTCATCTGTCTTTTTGTGACAGTGGGGTATTGAGATCTGCCAATACAACTGCATTAGTGCTTATTTGATTTTTCATGCCTGTTAATATTTGTTTTATATAGTTGTGTACACTGGTATTCGTTGCATATATATTTATGATTGTTATCTCTTCCTCTTGGATTGTTCCCTTTACAAGGATGTAGTGACCTTCTTTATCTCTCTGAGTCAGTCTTGGCTTGAAATTCACTTTGTCTGCAAAAAGAATAGCTACCCCTGCTTTTTTCTGTTCCTGTCACATGGAGTATTTTTTTTCCATCTTTTGACTCTCAGTCTATGAATTTCTTTTTGAATTAAATGTGTTTCTTGTATACAGCATATTGTTGGATCTTGCTTCTTGATCCAATTTGCCAGTCTGTGCCTTTGATTGGTGAATTGAGACCATTAACATTAATGGTTAAAACTGATATGTATTGACTTATCCTTGTCATATTATTTTCCTATTGTTGGCTCCCCCTCTTTTTTTTTTTTTTTTCCCTCCCTCTGTTTAATTGTTTGCCATGCCTGGTGGATTCCTTCTGTTGGGGTTCATGGAGTTGTAATCCTTGTTATCTCTTTCTAGAATGTCCTTCAAAACATTCTGGAGTGCTGGTTTGGTGGTCATAAATTTCCTCAGATGTTCTTTGTCATAGAAATATTTTATTTCTTCATCAGTTTTGGAAGATAGTTTCGCGGGGTACATCAATCTGGGTTGAAGGTTATTTTCCTTTAGAACTTGAAATACTTCACTCCAAGCTCTTCTTGACTTGAGGGTTTGTGCTGAAAAGTCAGCTGATTTTGATGGTCTTTCCTTTATAGGTGATTTGTTTCTTTTCCCTAACAGCTTTTTTTTTTTTTTTTTTTTTTTGTGGGTACCGGGGGGACGACCTCAGGACCTCAGGCGCCAACAGGCACCCGTGCCGCTGAGCGATATCACCGGCCCCTTTTTCGTATGTGGGTTCCGGGAGTCGAACTCGGGCCTTCGCGCTTGCAAGGCAGGCGCTTAAGCCACTGAGCCGTCTCACCGGCCCCACCTAACAGCTTTTAAGAGTCTACTCTTGTGATAAATTTCTGGAATCTTGACTATGATATGCCTGGCTGAAGATTTTTTTTTTGATCATGGCTAATTGGAGTTTTATGTGCCTCACTTATCTGTATATCAAATTCTTTTTCTCTACCAGGGAAGTTTTCTGTCATGACATCTGTAAAGTTTTTTAATATCATTTATGCTATCTCCTGCTTTTTCATTGACTCCAATCAATCTTAAGTTATTCTTCTTTGCCTCATCTAGCAGCTGCTGGATTGATTTCTCATGGTCCCTTGCTATTTTTAAGAATTCTTTCTTTTCGTGATCACTAACCGCAAGCCTGTCTTCTATATCTGAGATCCTGTCCTCACATTGGCTTAATCTGCTGTGAATACTTTCAATGGAATTTTTGTTCTCCTGGATATCTGTTTGAATTTGCCTCAGGGATTCCATTTCTTTCCTATGCTGAGCATTCATGACTTCCATAATTTTCTTAAGCTCATCTATTTTTCTGTCTGTATCTGTTCTACGGTCCCTAAGCATGGTCTTCATTGTGGACATCATCTCTGCAGTCATTTGAGAAATTATTTCTGATTTGATTTTTTCCAGAGCCTCATTCAATTGCTTTGTTGTTACCACTTCAGAGATGCCAGGTGAGTGGCTTTCGGATTGTCCCACCACATTGCCCCCTGGGTTTGCCTTTGGCGAACTGGATGTGTGGGGTTGCATCTTATTTAAGTGTCTTCTCATTTTCTTTTCTTTCTTTAGTTTAATTCCTGGGGTGATGCTTGTAAATTGCCTATGGTAGGTTGCTTTATTGCTAGTATTTAAAGGCCTTAGGAGAAGACTACTTCTCTGAGGTATCTTCCAGGTGTAGCTTGTTTTTGGGTTTTGAGTCTTTTTTTTTTTTTTTGTGGGTACCGGGGGGTCGACCTCAGGACCTCACGCGCCAGCAGGCGCCCGTGCCGCTGAGCGATATCACCGGCCTCTTTTTCGTATGTGGGTTCCGGGAGTCGAACTTGGGCCCTTGCGCTTGCCGGGCAGGCGCTTAAGCCGCTGAGCCATCTCACCAGCCCGGGTTTTGAGTCTTTTGCATGATCCTGCCTCTTCAATTTGTTGGAGATGAGAACTTGCTGCCTGTTTGACCCAGTCCTTGGTTCTTTGGGACTGTGCCACAGTATTTTCTGTGATCCTTAGTCACTCTCAGTCATGGAATACCAGGAAGAACAGCTGTTTAGAAGAACAATTATGTCACTTTTGGTTATAGTGGTACCAGAAGCATCAAACACAGCCTAGAAAATGACAGACTAAGCTAACCAGTTATTTGCCACTTTTAATTGTATGAACTAGATTTGTGGTTATATAATAAAATCTAAAACAAACCAGAAAATTATATGCAGTATACAAGTCCTTAATATGTCCATTTTGCCCTCAGGGGTTAAAATTTAAAATAAGTTAAGGAGAAAATAGAGAAGTGGAAGAAGAGGAAGGAATTAGATGTAAGGCTGGAGGACTGAGCCCTCAGCACTCACTGCCAACCAGTGCAGTCTTTCACGTCCGCTGCTCCCCTGCACTGCCGCGTCTCTCCACAAGTTTGAACCACTCCTGTTGTGCAGCGAGTCCCGACCCAGGGAGAAGTCACTGGTGGCCACCTCCTTCTTCTTTGTTGAAGTTTATCTTGTCACTTTCTCCATGGGCCCCAAACTGCGCTTCAGATCCTTCCTGGGTCCAGGGGACCCACTTCCCTCCTTCTTGTCCTCCCCGAGCCGCTGTATTCCAGTGTCTGGATGGTGACTCTCAGAGAGGCTCTCTGCTGGTCACAACTCTGCCATCTTCCCTTTAAGTTGGTCTTGAACATCCACCAGAAAAGTATAACACAAGAAAGCTGTCTGCAGAGTCCTCCAAACACAGCCCCTCCAACTTCAACTGACCACCCATTGCTTACAACTACACAACAGAAAAGGGGGAGATGTGGGGAGGGGCTGAAGCTGGAAATTGATCACTTGTGCAGGGGTGAGGCAAGACCGGCAGGAAAACAAAGAGCCTCCCAAGTCCTGGGATTACAGGACTGTGCTACGTTGCCTGGCATATTGTTTTTCTTTTCTTTTCTTTTCTTTTCTTTTCTTTGGAAGTAAAATAAACATTTAATTTACAAATTAATAGTTGCTGTGTATAACTGGCACATTATTTCTAGTTTGTTTGTTTTGAAGCAGGGTCTCGCTATGTAGTGCAGGCTGGCCTCGAACTCATGGCGATTCTCCTGTGTCGGCCTCCAAAGTGCTGGGATTACAGGCATGTGCCACCATGCCCGCCCACATTATTTCTGATGTTGACTATTTTTTGTCTTTTTTTCTGTGGTGCTAAAGGAGGGACCCGGGCCTCACACATGCTAGATTATAACAGAAAATGAACCCCCCTCCAGCCAGTATATTTCAGTTTCTTATTTGTCCAGCTAATAGTTCCTGTTCCAGTTCCAGTTGCTTTGGTCTCTTAGAAACGGCTGGTCACTGTGTTGCAGAAACTGATACTGAACCCAGTATCAGACTCTTTCCACCCAGCAAAAGGGAATAGTTAAAAGTTACAGTATATTTATATGATAGAAGACTTGACAACCATGAAATGAAAGAGGTGGATCTATGTTTCCTGATATGAAAGAAGCCCAAGACATATGATTATCATTGTTATTTTAATTTTTTTTGAGACAAGGTCTCACTATGTAGTTCGGGGTTGCCTTGAACTCATGGTGATCTTCCTGCCTCAGCCTCCCTAGTACTGGGATTACAGGTATGTACCATCACATCTAGCTCAAAACATATTATTAAATAAAAAAACCAGTTGATGAACAGTATTTATTATGATTGATGTCATTTCTCTTTTGTTTGTGTTGTTTTTACAGTACTGAGGATTGAACCCAGCACTGTCATGCTAACCTATATACCCAGCCTTTTTATGTTTCATTTTGAGAAAGGGTCTTATGAAATGCGTAAGTTGTCCAGCTGCCCTTGAACTTATTACATAGTCCAGGCTGTGCTCAAACTTGCAGCAATCCTCCTGCCTCGGCCTCCAGAGTCCTGGGATTATAGGTATGTGCCACCACGCCCAGCTCTTCCTTTTCTGGATTTTAAAAAATGTATATATTGGCCGGGGATGTAGCCCAGTGGCACAGTGCCTGCCTGGTGAGCACAAGGTCCTAAGTTTGATTCCCGACACACATACAGAATATATATATATTAATAAAAGACAGGCCGGGTGTGGTGGCACACACTTTTAATCCCAGCATTCAGGAGGCTGAGGCAAGAGGATCACTCCGAGTTTGAGGCCAGCCTGGGCTACATAATGAACTCAAGGCCAAACTGAACTACATAGTAAGACCCTGTCTCAAAAAAAAAAAAAGACAGTGGTGCTGAGGGAGATCATGAACTTCTGTGTCCCTCGATAGACACTTCCCTATTCATCGCTTTGTTGTTGTCATTATTTATGGCACTAGGGATTGAACCCAGGGCCTCACAATTGTGTATCACTAAGTATTTCCCTAGCCACTACTTGTACTTTTATTTCAGGTGAATAACGCTTTGTCATTGCATTAGATTCCCCTAGACTAGCCAGTGGGGGAAGGGTATCAAGCATGGCATGCAGTACGTACCCTGGTTGCACAGCGTAGCTTCAGTCCTTGCCAACTGAACACAAAGCCCACCCTTCTTGGCTCTCCACCGCTTTCAGGCTAAGGTCCAGGCCCCTCACTGCGATGTGGTTGCTTCCTGCTCCTGTGTCCCTCCACACTGATTGTCCTGGCCAGCAGAGCCACCTGGTTTCCCTGCAGATACTGAGCCTTTCTCCTTCAGGTTGTACCATAGCTCTTTCCCCACTTGGAATCTCCGCTTCAGATGTATGAAACTATTTCTATTCATGTGCTACAAAATTACCTCCTGGGCCGTGGGGCATGGGTCAGTGGTAGGAGCTCTGGGCTCCATCCCCAGCACTGCTAAATGCATAATTTGCTGGCACTTAGGAAAGACCCTATAGTGCAGGCTGGTGCAACGATGACACCTGTCTCATTATATCAAATTTCCTTGTGTGCCTAATGCCATCTCTGGCCTCGACGCCCCTGAAAGCAGGGGCTGTGCTGTCCTGTCTCCTGGAGCCCAGCACTTGCAGCCTGCCCCCATCCACACCTGTAGTCTGGCAGATGGTGATCTGCCCATGGCAGTAAGAAGAAAGAAGCAAAGTTTAATGAAGGTTAAAGAGCAAAGATATGCTCAGAGTGCGTGGGCAGAAAGGAAAATGGAAGCAGCAGTTCTGGGCATTGTGCTTAAGAATCTAAAATGTAAACAAAAAAACAGATTAAAAAAAAAGAACTTAAAATGTTAGGAGGGGGTGTAGGGCACCTCCTGTTGGGCTTCCAGAGCATGACTAACAACATGATTGACAGGGCGCTGAGTCACATCTGTATCTACAGTGTATCTCCTTTCCCATAATTCACGCTGTTATACTGGACGCAGGAGGTGCAGCCCATATGCATTAACTTTTAATGAATTCTAGGTGAAGAAAGGTTATAATAGGTCTTGCCCACAGATCTAGCAGGGATTCCTCCTGGCTTGGGATTTTGGAATTTCCAGGGGTCTTTGTTATTCTTTTTGGGGTTGTTGATTGGTTGGTTTTTTGGCATTCTCTTGCAGAGAAGGAACTTTTTGTTTTGTTTTGTTTTCCTGTGAGTACGGGGAATGGAACTCAGGACCTTGTGCTTGCCAGGCAGGTGCTGCGCTGCTAAGCTATATCCCTGGCCCTGGTTAGTTGGTTTTTTGAGATAGAGTCTCGCTGTTCAGTTTAGGCTTGCCTTAAACTCAACATATAGCCCAGTCTGGCCTTGACCCTCCTGCCTCAGCTTCCCAATGCCAAATTACAGGCAAATGCAACCTCTGGGGGTCCTTGTTATTCTTACCACTGGCTCCAGGCCAGAGGACCTTAGGACAAAAGTCACAGGGGTTGGCCCTGGGGTGTTGCCTAAGTTCAGGTGAGTGGAAGGGAGTGGTCCCTCAGCCCCTGTTGTACGATCTGTATTACTGTGATTTGGTCAGCTGATCTAAGTAGCCAGTAATGATAGGCATAGAACTTCCAACTCTTCAGAATGCCTTTGTATTTATCCTTTCTTTTTCATCACAACAATTGCAGTGTAACCAGCTTCCTCCCTTTGTGTTCTTGTTCTGAGGTGACAAAGAAGTTAGGTGACAGAACAACAAGCAGTGGGGACCGGTATTGGGTGTGGTTTATTAGAAAGAGGAGAGGAAAGCCCTCACTATACAGGGGCAAAAGGACGACAAGGAAGTGCCTGAACCTAAACACTTCTGTCCAGCTCTTTGGTGTATTTTCGAAAGGGCAGGCAAAGGGGCAGAAGACTTGCAAAACTGCAGGTTTGTCGTAGTTGGCCGCTGTTGTTTGCCCGGCTGCCTGTCCCAGCAGACTCCAGTCAGTTCTTTGTCTTTTGCACTGTAATTTCCCTTGAGGCTTAGCTCACCTTGCCTTCCTTTACGTAGTTTGTTTAGGTTGCTCAGCCCTTTACCCTTTGTCCCTTTATTTTTTGGTCTCCCCTGTACTGAGGAAACTGAGCAAAGGGGTGGGGAGGAGCAGAGTTTTGTTTACTGAGGGGTCAACAAAGTGCAAGGCAGTTGATTCACATTCTGTTTGTGGGCCTCTAATAACCCTCTGAGGTGAAAATTTTTATCCTTATTTACAAACATGGAAATTAAACCTCAGTAAAATAGTTTAAAAGAAATAAAAAATAGGGGGCCGGTGAGATGGCTCAGCGGCTTAAGCGCCTGCCTGGCAAGCGCGAGGGCCCGAGTTTGACTCCCGGAACCCCCATACGAAAAAGGGGCCAGTGATATCGCTCAATGGCACGGGTGCCTGCTGGCGCGCGAGGTCCTGAGGTCGACCCCCCGGTACCCACAAAAAAAAAAAATAATAAAATAAAATAAAATAAAAAATAGGCAGAAAGGAGACAGGGCTGGTGAGATGGCTCAGCGGCATAAGCGCCTGCCTGGCAAGCGTGAGGTCCTGAGTTCAACTCCTAGTACCCACATACGAAAAAAGGGCTGGTGATATCACTCAGCGGCACAGACGCCTGCTGGCGTGCGAGGTCCTGAGTTCGACCCCTGGAACCCACAAAAAAAAAAAAAAAGAAAGAAAGGAGACAATGAAATCGGGATTTAAAAAATATACTTTCAAGAAAAACTGCAGCTTCAGGAAACACACACACACACACACACATATACACACACAAATTCCTAAAGGTCTTAATGATATAATAAGCCTATAAATTGGGCTCTGGGCCTGTGCTTTTCACCTGTAAATTGTGCGTCCTGGCCAGGGGGTCTCAACTTCAAACACAGGTAATTGGTTTGCATTCTGAAGCAGCCCGCACAATGGGTACCTGACAGGCCATGGGAACACACATCCTGGATCACCCATCCTGAACACCCTCACCAAGACCGCACAAACAATCGCAGTCCCACCTCTTAAGGGGCTCTCTCCCTTGAGGGCCCACACTGTTTCTCTGAGTGAGTACTTTTGAATTTCAGTCTAATAAAACCCTTCCTGTGTCTCTTACTGACTAGTCCTGAAAATTCTTTTTCTTGGATGGGAGTTAGTGCACCTCAAAATATTTTATGTTACCTGGGCATGGTGGCCCATGCTTGGAATCCCAGCATTTGGGAGGCTGAGGCAGGAGGATCACCTTGAGTTCGAGGCCAGCCTGGGGTACATAAATGAGTTTAAATAGCGATACCCTCTCTCTCAAAAAAATATGCTGCATTGTGTAGGACGGCCTAGATCTGATGTCAGCTGGAAAAATGAGGGTAAAAACTACATAGGTCATGAACCTTGTGGCCACTGTGCTCTTCCTCAATAGCCCTCTCTCACTTGGCAGAGCATACTTCTTTTACTACCTTTGATAAATGTGAAACCTCACTACGTATTTCTCACTTGTCCAGTTCTTGTTCAGGACAACAAGAACCGACAAAGAATCTCCAGGAGGAGCCCACAGCACCCCAGAACCCTGGTGACAGGGTTACAGGAGCCCACTGACACACCTGACACACCTTCCTTACAAGGACGGAAGGAAGGACATCACAAATGCAGATGAAGTTTGAGAAATCTAATAATGCAAACCACAGAACTAGACAAACAAATTAGAAATTTTAGATTATTTTGGAATTTGGCTTATTTAGACAAATATACTCCAGGCTCTTGTGTACGATGAGCAATGAATTGCAAGTGCGCACTGCACGGCAAGGGGAAAGCAGCTGCACTTATTGAAGATCACAGGAAGCTGTGCTCAGGGCAAGTCCATGCTGACGAAAGATGCAGCGCAGAGAAGAGGTGCAGGGGTGACAGGAAAGCAAAAGCAAGGCACACACAGTACAGCACACAGCAGCTCCCAGATAAATCAGGCTTTGGAATTTAAAGCATCTGCACCTCAGCTCAGTGCCTCCCCTGAGTCTCTGGGTGGGATAGACAGGAATGACCGACAGGGTGCTGTGTCATCTCAGGGGCTCTCTACGCGCATGCCTGTCCCAGATGACATGCATGAGACTTAGTGTTTATTCATGAACAGTAATAAGGTTGGAGTGGGGTGAAGGTGACTAAGGTCAGGCCAGGGGACCCAACATGCATGTGCTCTCTCCCAGAGCATCAGAGATTATCCGGGGTTTTGTTATGTGATTCACTGCCTCGCTTAGGACAATGGAAGGCGGAATGGCACCACGATGCCCTTTAAAACTACCTGTGGTAGGGAGTGACTTCCTCAGCTCCATTGTTTCTAACTATACTACTATCTCTGACTGAAGACACTGCTAGTTCCATGACACCAAGTTAGCCTGTCACCCAACAGGGTCCGAGGAGGTTCCCAAAGTGGAGGTGGGGAACCTGGAAGTGACTTGGGCTGGACTCATCCCACCCATGGAGCAGGCTAATGAGTGGCTGCTTTCCAGCACCAATAAAGAATGTTCAGGATGCATCAGTGTGAGAGGCATGAAGAGACTTATTAAGCAGAATTGTAAAAGTGCACACTCAAGTGCAGGCCCTCCAGAGGGAGAGACACGCCTTATGGCCTTGAGCTGGAAATATTTACGGGTGACGCCGGAAGACAGGGCTTGGCTAAATCTGTCTGGGAAAGGAGACGAAGATCCCGGGACGCATGCACAGAACAGTTCCCCAGGCCCTGCACGTGCACTTCTCTTGAGAACTCCAGCAGGTTTTCCATAGACAGCCTAGAACTGACATCAGCCTGAGGAGTGAATGACAGAAAAAGGATGGTCCACGCTGAGGTTTTGGCGCTCTGTTCTCTCTTGCATGGTGGCTGCCCTCTCGCTATGGGGCAGTGGTGGTAAACCTATGGCACATATGCTGCAGTGGGCTGTTTGCATCACTGGAAGCTCCAAAATGTTCACCATCACTGCTGTAGGGTATACTTCTTTTCCTACTTTTACTGGGCCCAGATTCACTCTATAGGGCCTCTTTCTTTTCCTACTCTTTTTTTTTTTTTTTTTTTTGTGGGTACCGGGGGTCGACCTCAGGACCTCGCGCGCCAGCAGGCGCACATGCCGCTGAGTGATATCACCGGCCCTTTTGTTGTACATGGGTTCCAGGAGTCGAACTCGGGCCCTCGCGCTTGCCAGGCAGGCGCTTATGCCGCTGAGCCATCTCACTGGCCCCTTTTCCTACTCTTAATAAAATTTTCCTACCGTTTTTGCTTGTCTTGACCAGTTCTTTGCTTGGGACAGAAAGAATGTAGAAACCACCTCCAGAAGGAGATTTATGCCCTGTCCCACCCAGCTCTCAAAGTTCCCGGGGAGGGGGAGGATGGTGAGAGGATGGAGAAATAAAGATAAGAGACAAAAAGCTGAGGTCAGGTGGAGCACTCTCTCCCTTTGGGAGCAAAAGAACTGCTTAACCAAAGCAGGGCCTTTATTTATACATTTAGCAAGTTGGTGTCACGTGACACCCCTTTTCCTAACAACCTATTGCTTGGATTGCCTTGGGGCTAGGTGTTCTCTGGGCTGGAACAACTTGTTTAAGTAGCCCACCCCGCTCTTTGTTGCACCTTTGTTCTCTGGCTGGCCCCCTGGCCCGATGCAGGGAGTTGGAGCAAGAGCCCAGGTGTGATCAATTTCCAGCTTCAGCCACTCCCCACAGACTCTGGGACCCCAAAACTCAGTAACATGGTATTTGGGGGTGCCCCTGAGATGGGTTCCCTCCAATATGTATTCGAGTGTCTGTCAGGATTTGCTCATTTCATGAACCATGTTAAAACGCAACCATTTACATGTGTTTGAAGCCGAGATCTGCTGTCCTATTAATGAAAATGGCTTCATGTGGATGGGGTTGTTGGGAGAGCACAACTTACAGGCCCAAAGCCCCCTTTACAGGCTTGTTACCTTTAAGGCCTTTAGGAATTTTGTCTGGAAGGGAAAAAAGCTTGAATAACCCTGAAGCTTCAGGAGTTGGTTGTTTTTGTCTTTTTGTGTTTTTGTTGTTTTGGCTTTTTGAGATTGGGTCTTGCTATGTAGTTCAGGCTGGTCTTGAACTCACTATGTACCCCAGGGTGGCCTCAAACACATGGCGATCCTCCTGCCTCAGCCTCCAGAGTGCTGGGATTACAAGTGTGTACCACCATGCCTGGCTTTGAAGTTTTTCTTTCCTTTTCTTTTCTTTTCTTTTTTTTTTTTTGGTAGTGGGAATCGAATTTAGGGCCTTGCGCTTGCCAGGCAGGCGCTGTGCTGCTGAGCTACACGCCCGGCCTGCAGTTTTTCTTAAAAAGCACAATTTTTATATTACGATTTTTATTGTCTCCTTTGTATTTATTTCCTCCATCTTACCTCAAGCAGATTTGTCTATAGATTATATAGATAGGAGGAATACTTCCTGATTATCCTCCCACCTCATCTTCCCAGCCACTTTGTATGTTATTTAAAGACTGCACCGGGGCCAGTGATATGGCTCAGTGGCATAAGCGCCTGCCTAGCAAGCGCGAGATACTGAGTTTGACTCCCGGTATATGCATATAAAAAAATAAAATAAAATAGGGCCGGTGAGATGGCTCAGCGGCTTAAGCACCTGCCCGGCAAGCGCGAGGGCCCGAGTTCGACTCCCGGAACCCACATACGAAAAAGGGGCCGGTGATATCGCTCAGCGGCACGGGCGCCTGCTGGTGCGCGAGGTCCTGAGGTCGACCCCCCAGTACCCACAAAAAAAATAAAATAAAATAAAATAAAGACTGCAACTTACAAGTTAACAATTAGTCATGTATTTTACTTTATTACCTAATTGTTCTATCTACACTAGATTCCATAACAAATCCCTTTCCCCAGGCAGGAATTGTGGCATAAACATTAACCTTCCTGAGGATCTCACTAAGGTTTCCAGGCTGGTCTTCAACTTGTGATCCTCCTGCCTCAGCTTCCTTAGTAACTAGGATACAGGGCCATGCCACCATACACAGAAACATTCAATATCACTTGTAATGACATCTGATGCAATGTGTGGAATAAACTTCAGAAACATTTGCGACATCTCATCTCCTTCAACGTGTCACTGAGGCCTGAATGCCTGTGTTGCGGCAGGTCAGTCCTTGCTGAAAAACTGATATAACAACATTGGATTAGGAGTATTTTATTTATTTATTATGTTGGTTTTTTGAGACAGGGTCTCACTCCTAGTTCGGGCTGGTCTTGAACTCACTATGTAGTCTAGGCTGGCTCAAACTCCCAGGGATCCTCCTGCCTCAGCCTTCCCAGTGCTGGGATGACAGGTGTGCACTACCACGTCCTGCTCAGGATCAGGAGTATTTTAATGGGCAAACGTTGGATATTTTCCCTTATCCAAGATTTTCCTAAATCCAGTCCAAGGGCACTCACACCCAACCCTTGACAGTGGGTATAATTAAGTTTACTCTAAGCTTATTCGACAGAGGGGTAGATAAATTGCTAGTAAGCTGCAGATCCGTCAAGATAACAACGCAGGTTTTAAGATACTGTACCTCAGCCTGGGCTCCTTGTATTCCATCAAATCACTTTCCAAGGTTTACCTGAAAATAACTAATGGGCGGGGCCTATGTGGGATCCAGACACCTTACCTTGGTACTTGTTGCTACATCTAGCGCTCCCCACACCCACCCTACCCCTTTTGATTTTAGGGACAAATTTCTTCTAAACTCACAACACTGTACAATACTTTTCCAGTGAGAATGTCCTGTCTCTTTAAGGTCTCGGGTGACGTAATGGCTAACCCTTCCAACTGCCCTGTTCTAAGCCCTGCCCACTGTTTTACAGCCTCCCCTACATCCGGGTTCCCTCACTTGGACGTTGGCCTGGTAACCAGACAACTCGTGGTCAAACGGCCCCGGGGTAGGCGGCCGTTTAGCTAGGGGCGGTTCTTCCCTTTCTAGAGGCCGAGGAGGGGGCTGGGCGCTTCGCCCCGCCCCCGTTGCCATAACAGCAGTACACACCCTCCCCCCATCGCACCTCTTCCAAAGCAATCCTAGGCTTTGGACCAAGACCCTCCCCAGGACTGCTTCCAGTTGAGAAAACCGGTGTCCGTGCCCCTTTGGGAAGGGGCATTGGGAGGGAGGACAGAGGACAGGGGGGAAATGGGGCTAAGCAGGGAGGGAAAGTTAGAAAGGGCTGGGGGTCTGGGAGGGCATCTTGAAGGGAGGAGATTGTGTGTGGAAAGCATGAAATGGAGGCCGGGAGTCAACGGGAGACTTTTGCAAGGGCGAAGCACAGTTGGGAGTCAGGAGTAAGGGGGGGTGATGGGCAGGTACTTGTCAGTAGAGGTAAGGGAGCTGGGGGTTGGTGGAAATCTGGACCTTTTTTCTCAGGACGAGGATTGCGCTTTATCTGACTCCAGAATCTTCCGGCGGGGAGAAAGATGTCACACGAAGACGATCTGGACGACTTGGAGGCAGAGCAGGATGATCGGGAAAAAGAAGTTAATAAGGATACAGAGGTGTGGGAAGACTAGAGGAAAGAGGGGGAAGACTTGCCCGAGGAAGTGAGAGCCTGGAAAGGGAGGGCTCCTAGCAGAGGGCTGCGAGTGGACCTGAAGAGACACCTTAAACCCTTCCCTCCCGCAGTGGCTGCCCACGCCCCTCACCCTGGAGATGATGAAGGAAGGGCTGTCTATGCTCTGCAAGACGGGGGATGGACTGGCTCATGCTTATGTTAAGCTGGATGTTAAAGACAGGTGTGTTATGGGGAGCAAAATGTCCCATGACTGAGAGATTGTAGGACCCCATCTGCTTTCCCACTCTTCTCCTTGGTGTTTTGGTGGAAACCGGATCTCTCTTATCCTGGCCTAGTGGGCCAGGGAAGAATGGGATTTACTTTTCAGGATCTCTAGGTCTCCCCGGGGGCTGGTGTCTAACTTAGTGGTAGAGTACTTGCCTAGTGTGCGGGAGGCACCGGGTTCAGCCCCAGCACCACAAAACGCACAAACTCAGAAGACTTCCTGAGAAACTGGAGGCAGAGAGAGAGAGAAAGAGAGAGTGCGTGTATGTATTCCTGCTGGATTCTCACCTGTCTTTCAGAGTGTGTGGCCTCTGTCTGCATGGACACAAAGTCTGGCCACTGTGAAAAACCCACCTGTGGGGCTGGGGATGGAGCTCAGTGGTAGAGCACTTACCCAGCCCGTGCAAGGTCCTGGGTTCCATTCTCAGAGACACACACACACACACACACACACACACACACATCTACCTTCTCTTCCCTTCCTCACCCCTCCTGTCTGTTACCCATTCCTGTGCCCATTCACTGTAATCCCTCTCTGTGTTGCCCTTGGCTGTAGCTCTTCTGCAGTTTTCCTAATTCTTTCCCAACCCTGATTCTCCCCTCCCTGCATCTCCTAGAGACCTGACAGACATCTCCTTGTTGTGCTCCTACATCCATCTGCGCTACGTGGATATCTCTGAGAACCACTTGACAGACCTAGCGCCACTCAATAACCTCACCCACCTGCTGTGGCTCAAGGCCGATGGGAACCAGCTTCAGAGTGCCCGGCTGAATGAACTGCCCTACCTGCAGATCGCCAGTTTTGCCCACAACCAGATCACCGATACGGAAGGCATCTGTCATCCTCGGCTAGCAAGCCTAGATCTCAAAGGCAGGTCCTCATAAGGAGCTGCCTGTGATTCTTTCCACCCTAGCCTGGGGCTCACAGAAGTGGGCAGTGTGGTCCTTCACTGAGCCACACAGCAGTCTGCATTCATTCATTCATTAAGACACTCACAGAGCTGGGACATAGCTCAGTGGCAGAATGCTTAACTACCACGCAGAAGCTCCAGGTTTTTTATTTGCTTGAAAGAGGGTCTTGCTATGTAGCTCACAGTGGCCTTGAACTCACTATGTAGCCCAGGCTGGCCTCAAATTCACAGCGATCCTCCTGATTCTGGGATTACAGTTGTACACTACCATGCTTAAAGTCCTGGGTTTAATCCCCAGCATCGTTAAAAAACAAATCTGGACACATATTAGGATTTGTTATGACAATTCTTCATGCTGGTGATAAAGCCTTGAAAAAAACAACCATTCCTATTCTCAGCTGGACATGATAGCTCATGCCTGTAATCCCAGCACTGTGGGAGGCTGAGGCAGGAGATCACAAGTTTGAGCTCAGCCTGGGCAACTTAGCCAGATTCTATCTCAGAATAAAAAATAAAAAGTGAGTCACCTTGCCCAGCTAAGGGCTAGGGATATAAACTCAGTGCAAAGATCCTTGCTTCCATCCCCAGTACTGGAAAAAAATCCGTATTTTCTCATAGCTTACTTTCTAGTCGAGGCAGACAATTCACAATGAACACAATAAATAAGTAAATTTGTATAGTATGCAAGGAGGAGATACCTGCTACGGAAAAAATAGATCAGGGAAAGCAGAATAGGGGAGGGACAAGTGGCAATTTGAAACAGGTTGGTTAGGACGAGCATCATGAAGACAAGTGAGCAAAGGCTTGAAAGAGAGGGAGTTGACGTGCGGGTTGCTCAGTCCTGGCAGGCTTAGGCATACATGTCCACTGGGGCCACTTGGCTCAGGGCTCTAGAGGTGCAGTCTAGAGCCATCCTTCCTCCGCGTCCTTCCTGTGTTAAAGGGAGAGGCTGTTAAAATTCGGGCTGTAATGCTGAACATTCAGAGCGGCCCTTCAAGTG
Organism: Erethizon dorsatum; assembly: GCA_028451465.1. NCBI lineage: Eukaryota > Metazoa > Chordata > Mammalia > Rodentia > Erethizontidae > Erethizon > Erethizon dorsatum. The sequence continues at coordinate 31,094,958 of CM051831.1, forward strand.
CTGATTCCCTCCTCCCCAGGGAACCGCATCCAGGTGGTGACCGGTCTGGACCCTGAGAAGCTGAAAAGCCTGCACACCCTGGAGCTCCGGGGGAACCAGCTGTCCACTACCATGGGAATCAACCTTCCTAAGCTGGAGAAGCTCTTTCTGGTAGCTCCCTGGGCCGCAGGGTAGTGTGGAGAACAAGGACGCTTGGGTTCTTGTAGGCTCAGCTCCCAACTTCACCATCCTAATAGAAGCCAGTGTCATCAGTTGAGCCCTTCCTTGGTGCCAGACACCATGGAGATGTAAAGTGAAAACAGCCAAGGTGCTTCCTGCCTGGCAGGGCTGATGGTCCCTTGTAGATAATGTGGAGATAGTCCGCTTTGATGCTGGCCGCAGCATCCTGCGCTGTAACTGAGGCACAGCGGTCAGGCTAAGGCGACCACTTACAGGTTTAGCCTTTTAGACTGGCACTGCTTCATTGCAGGGGATGCTGCAGTCGTGTTTCTGGGGCTCCCGGGCCTTGGGGGTAGGGTGAAGTATCTCCACCTCACTTAGTTAGAGGTGGTGTGGTGAGATCTTAATAGGGAATTACAGTGGACCTTTCTCTGGGGTGGAACCCAGGGCCTAGAGTGCCAGGCAAGCGATCTACCCCTGAGCTGTGTGCTCAGCCTCTCCTGGACATTTTGAACTCTTTACCTGTTCGTTGCTTGCCCCCTTCCCTCTCCCACCCTGCTTTCCTGTCCTTTGCATTTCCTCTTTTGCTTTATCTCCTTCTGATGTCCCTTCCTTCCCTCTCCCTCCCTCTTCTCTCTCTCTCCTGTGTCTTGGAGCCTAGGCCCAGAACATGCTGAAGAAAGTGGAAGGCTTGGAAAACCTAAGGGATCTCACTGTCTTACATCTGCGAGACAACCACATTGAAACTCTGAGCGGCTTCTCCAAGGAAATGCAGTCGCTGCAGTACCTCAACTTGAGGTACACTTCCCTGCCAGCCCCAGCCTGTGCCTGCCCTGGCCAGGAGGAGCTTTGGAGCTCCTGTTCCTCCCTGCCCAGGCCTCCCAGTCCTCGCCCACAGTCTGCTCCTCACCTCAGCCTTCCTCATGCAACTGCAACCCTTCCCTTTCTACATCCGGTCCTCATTGCAACTTCTGAACCTTATTGATTCAGTCCACAACTGATAAGAAGATGCCAGGCTTTGTACTGTGTTTTGGAAACATCTAAAGGAATCAGAGGTGGTCTCTGTTCTTTTTCTCTTTTTCTCTCTCTCTCTCTCTTTCTGTTCTCTCTCTCTCTCACTTTCAATTATAGGGAGAGGGCCGGGGATATAGCTCAGTGGTACAGTGCCTGCCTGGGAAGCATGAGGTCTTGAACTCGATTCCCAGTTCCAAAAACAAACAAACAAACAAACAAACAAAAAACCATAGGTTTCACTGTGTTGCCCAGGCTGTCCTTGAAATCCTGGGCTCTAGCTGTCCTCCTGCCTCAGCCTCCAAAGTAGCTGGAAATACAGACATATAGCACTGTACCCTGTGGCCCCTATTCTTCAGGAATTCACAGTCTGGCTCCAACTCTTTTGTCGGCCCTATCCCTTCCCATTTCTTGTCTCTCTTCTCCGGAGCCCCACCTGTAAGGGATGGCTCCTGTGCTGATTTCTTTTCTGCCCTCCCTCCCCTGGCCTCTTACTGATATTCAACATAAGGATGCCCTCCAATTTGAGGAGAGAAGAGTATTGGAAATAAACTGCCCAGGTAGAAAGATTCTGGAGGTTGGGGGAAGAGATTTTCTGTCAGCAATTCATATAGTGGAGGATTTTTTCTTTGTTTGTTTCGTGGTACTGGGGACTGAACCCAGGGCCTCATTCATGCTAAGTGTGGTTCTAACATCCAGCTATTCCTCTAGCCCCCGGAGGGTTTATGTGTGTTTCTTTTCTTCTTTTCCTTCTTCGTCTTCTGTTTCTTTTCCTTCAGTACTTGGGATTGAATCCAGAGCCTTCACACTGAGCTATATCCCCAGCCCCCCTTCCCTCTACCTTTTCTTTCTTCTTCTTCTTTTTTTTTTCCTTTTCTGTTTTTGTTTTTGAGCCCTGGTCTTGCTAAGTCTCTAAATGGCCCAGAATGGGCTCAAACTTGCAATTTTCCTACCTCAGCAAGTAGCTGGGATTATAGGTGTGTGCCACTGCACCTGGCCTTATGTGTGTTTAAGTAAAAATGTAAGAAAAATGTCTCCTTGCTTAGGAGGTAACAAGAACAAATCCTCCAGCTGGGCATGGTGGCACACACCTGTAATCCCAGCACTTGGGAGGCTGAGGCAGGGGGATCATAGTGAGTTTAAAGCCAGCCTGGACTACATAGCAAGACCCTGTCTCAAAAGAAAAAAAAAATCCTCCAGCTGGCAACAGAAGTGACTGCTGCACCTGAGACCCTGGTCCCAGGCCTCTGACCCCTGGGGCAATTTCTTGGCCATCAGCTCTGCCCCACATGGATCCTGAGTGTGTGTGTGTGTGTGTGTGTGTGTTCCTGGGAATACCCTAGGGATAACAGGTCCTTCCTCAGTGGCCATTAACTGGGCATGCTTGGAGATTGGGGGCATGTACAGACACCGCATCTAAGGGACAAGGACCAGAGATGATCCCCATCCTGCCTCATGCAGAACACTCCAGTACAAGACACCCATAGTGCAGGAGGCCCAGCACATCCATGGCTACCAGGCCGAACCATTTGCATGAACTCTACAAAGGCCTGAAGAAAGGACATGAGAAGAAACACATAGTTGCCCACGGGGAGGCCCCTTGGGAGAGCAGTCTTGTTCTCCCACTCGCCCCTTACTCCAGGGTCCCTCCTCAGCCAGCATCAACACAGCACCCATGTAAACCCATGTTCTCCTGCACTGACCTGGGCCCTGCCTTCTAACCCTAACCTGCACAGACACGTGTTCCTCCCCCCGTAGGACAGAGTGTGGCTTGTCGCTGCTCCTGCAGGTGAAAGATGACACATAACAGGGTAGAAAATGGGATTCCTTGAAGGGCAGAAGCAGGACAGGAGTGGGACTGGGCAGCACCTCTGTAGCAAGCCCAGTGTTTGGAGGGAAACTGTGGCCTGATGGGAGGGCCCCCCAGGGACCCCACCCCTAACAGCAGCAACCAAAGCCCATTATTCCTGGGTCACCTCCTCATAACCACACTGGCAGGGGCAACTCCATAACCAGCGTGGGGGAGCTGGCCAAGCTTCGGGATATGCCCAAGCTGCGAGCTTTGGTGCTGCTAGAGAATCCCTGCACGGACCAGACTGACTACCGCCAGGAGGCCCTGGTGCAGATGCCACACCTCGAGCGCCTGGACAAGGAGTTCTATGAGAAAAAGGAAAGGGCTGAGGCTGATGAAATCCGTCAGAGGATGAAAGAGGACCAGGAGCAGGAGCCCAAGCCTGAGCATGACCTGGGACTGGACCAGCTATCCATCTAGCAGCAGTGCTGTCTTCAAGCACAGTAAGGGAGCTGGCAAGGAGGCAGTGAGCAGAGGCCAAGGGCTGGGCAGTAGGGAAGAGAAGTTGCTGCAGGAGGAGGTGGGCAGGGAAGGGCCAAGGCAAAGGAACCCTTGGAGAGAGCAGAGTTAAGGGAGAGGGGACCTGAGGTGAGGACAGAGGGCCAAGGAGGGCGAGGAGCTGCTAAAAGGCTTAGGAGAGACATCAAGAGGCCAGAAGAGTGAGCAGGACCCCAGGTGGAGTGAAGACCCTAGGAGAGGGCTGCTCTGGGGCATGGATAGAGGGAGGCAGGGCAGGGGCTTGGTGGTGGTGCATGAAGAAGAAAGTGGGGCCTGGAAGAGAAGGCAGCGAGGAAGACCCTGTGCTAAAATCCAGGCACTGAAAATGACAGGACAGAGGGATGGGAGGAGAAGTGAGGGCAGATGCTGAGGCAGCTGGGCACTCCAGACAGGGCCAGAGGCTTTCCTCCTGTTCTCTTCCCCCAGGAAAGCCAAAGACCTGATGAGACTGCGGGACAAACAGAGGGAAACGAAGAGACAGAGGATGCCTCCCCTTGCCCCAGAGCTGAAGATGCCTGGGCTCTGCGATGGGCACCTGGGCAGGGTGTGGTGTTTGCCTGGCGCCTGCTGGGGCCTTAGGGATGGTTGGGTTTTCCAATAAAGGGACATCTTGGTACTCTGAGGCCTAACCTGGTTTGTGAGGCACTGAGTGGGATAACTGGTGTGTGGCTGCACCTGTCTCCATGGAGTCGCTCAGGGTGTGGGTACCAGCGCCAGCCCATCCCCCAGCCCATCCCCCGCCCTCCCAGGCCTGGCCCTCCCCATAAGTGCCCCCCTCCGCCCCCCACACTGGCTTGTACGTGCGCCTCTGCGGGCAGCTCCTGACTCATCGTGGGCTCCGGGTCACATGTGCCGGGTGGCCCTGCAGGCGCCGCCCCCGCCCGCCCGCGCCGGCAGTCGCAGCAGCAGCCGCTACCGCCGCCGACACTCGCGTCCTCCCTGAACTGCGCCAGCCGAGCCTGCAGCCCCGAGTGAGGTGATGTGAGGCCCAGCCGGGACCCCCTCCCCTGATCGCATTCCACCCCTGCCGCAGCCTTGAGCCTAGCGCCCTGGGGCGCTGAGCACCTGCTGGGCCCAGGCCCTCTCTCCCCACCTGCTCCTCTCTGCGCGCCTCTCCATCCCGCCCGCCTTCCCCTTCGCGTCCGCCTTCGCCCCGGTCCTGCCGATCGGTTCCTAAATTCGGCGACCCCGCGGGCTCTGCATTTCATCCGTGCACGTCCCTTTTTGCCTTGCATTTGGGCAAATGTCTTCTCTCACCTTTCTCGACCCCCAGACTTCCTTTAGAAGCCCCCTCTCCCACGCGTCCCCACGTCGCCCTCTGCTGCCTGGGGAGGAATGGGGAGGGTCTCCGCTGGGGTCCGGAGCGCTGGACCTCATCCTCCCCCAGCCCGCCCCGGCACCAGGACCCTGTCCCCAGGACTTTGCCCCCAGCCTCCTCTGCAGTACGCCCCTCGGGAAGAGGAGGTACCCTAGAGAGTGGCAGAGCCAAGCGGGCTGAAGTGTTGAGTTGGGACAGGATGGGGGTCTGCAGGACACACACCTTCCTGGCTCCCGGGAGAAATTCCGGCCTGGCGACCATTATGGGTGCTCTGGGGCGATTGAGGATCCCAGCGTCGGCGAAGCTACTCAGAGGCCAGGGAACCTCTGCCAGGCCCCTCCCCTCCTCTCTGCGGTGTTATGACATCTTCTGGTCATTTGAACCTACCCGACCCCCAATACAGTGACTTTCCCTTCCTCACTGCATTGACCTTCTCTCAGGGGGCGAAGGGGGGTCTCCTTTACAGCTGCACACTGCAGCCCGCTTATCCCCTCCCCCATCCACTGCAGTAACCTCTTTCTCAGCCACTGGTCCCTCCCTCTGAACTCAGGCTCCACCCCCTAAGCCTCTTATCTTTTGTCTTCCTCGCCTTCCACCCCAGGAGCCCCCAGCCATCATGTCCATAGAGAGGATCTGGGCCCGGGAGATCCTGGACTCCCGTGGGAACCCCACCGTGGAGGTGGATCTCCACACTGCCAAAGGTATTGGCTGGGGCTCCCACTTCTCTGTCCCAGCTGAGGCTGCAGCTGTGGCTGGCTGGGGTGGGGAGGCCTTCTCCATACCTCAGGGACAGGGCCGGGCCAAGCTCCCAAGACTGGACTGTGGGGGGGATTCCTGTGTTCTAGTTTAGTGGGAGAGGTGCCCTGCCTCTGTATGTGTGCCTGAACACACGTGTGTGTGCAGGTGTGTGCCTGTCATAGCCTCACTTCTGTGGGCTCCCACTTGTGCCTGTGGGGCTTCAGCTGGGTGGATAAAAAGCCCACTGCTTGTGTGGTTGGCTCAGGTGTGTGTGTGTGGGAGGCGGATTATGGGGGAAGGGCTTCCCTCTCCACACTGTGATATCTCCCAGGTCTTTTCCGGGCTGCAGTCCCCAGCGGAGCTTCCACTGGCATCTATGAAGCCCTGGAACTGAGAGATGGGGACAAACAGCGTTACTTAGGCAAGGGTGAGGCCTTTTCTTCTACAGCTTCTGCCACCCCTCAGCCTCATGCCCTTACCTCGTGAAGTCCCTGGCCCTCTCCTAGTGTGCTTTCTCCTCCTTGCTGTCCCCTTCCTGTCCTTCCCAGGCGGACCCTGTCTCTGCTTGCCCCTGACTGGCTAGCCTCCCTCTCTCCCCAGGTGTCCTGAAGGCAGTGGACCACATCAACACCACCATCGCACCCGCCCTCCTGAGCTCAGTGAGGCCTGCCCCTGGCTGGGGATGCAGGACCAGGGTCCTGGAAGGAGCCCCATGGGGAGAAGGAGGGGGAGGGAAAAGGGTCTCCTTATTGCTGCCTGCTCCCATGGAGTTCCAGTCCCCTTGTAGTGACAGGCTGCTATCACAGGGACCAGGATGCACCCTGGCCAATGGGTGTCTGTGTGCCTTAGGGCCCAGCCTCCCTTCTGGCCCTGGGTGATGGGGTTCTGTCCACAGGGTGTGTCTGTGGTGGAGCAAGAGAAATTGGACAACCTCATGCTGGAGTTGGATGGGACCGAGAACAAATGTAAGCAGGAACCAGGAGAAAGTGAGGGGGGAGCTGGGGGGGTGCTGTTGTGTTGGGGGCCTTCCTCCTCCCAAAGCTGCTGTGCTGGGAGGGAGTGATATTAGACAGAAGGAAGCACTTTGGAGCAGAAAGAGGAGGGAGTTGGCAAGAGACAGTCTGGGGGCTGTTTGGAAAGAAGTGTGGCTCCCTGCCCTTCCCAGTCACCTCCTCCCCACCTCCTCCCTTGCCCAGCTATTTGCAGCCCAGAAAGGATGAGTGGCTGGAGTGGGGAGGGGAGGTCTCCTTTGCTGGCTCTTTTTGGGGAATACAGGTGGAGGCAGGGTGCAGAAAGGGGATCATTTTTGTTCATTCCTTCTTCTGTAATCTCCCAGCCAAATTTGGGGCCAATGCCATCCTGGGCGTGTCGTTGGCCGTGTGTAAGGCAGGGGCGGCTGAGCGGGAATTGCCTCTCTATCGCCACATTGCTCAGCTGGCGGGGAACTCAGACCTCATCCTGCCTGTGCCAGTAAGCACTGTGCCTGCCTGGGCCTCTCCTGGTGGGAGGAAGGGGATGTAGTCTTGTGAGGAAGGATGGGGGGAAAGCGAACAGGGTAGCTGAAGAGAGAGGATGGGGACCCATACCTTTGGGTCTGGGCCTCTGGGCCCAGGTTGGAATTCTGGGTTAACCCTCTCGGGGCGGGGGGGGGGGCTTGACCTTTGACCCACGGTGGCTCCCCAGGCCTTCAACGTGATCAATGGTGGCTCCCATGCTGGAAACAAGCTGGCCATGCAGGAGTTCATGATCCTCCCCGTGGGGGCCGAGAGCTTCCGGGATGCCATGCGGCTTGGTGCGGAGGTCTACCACACCCTCAAGGGGGTCATCAAGGACAAGTATGGCAAGGATGCCACCAATGTGGGGGATGAAGGCGGCTTTGCTCCCAATATCCTGGAGAACAGTGAGGGTGAGCCTGGCTCGGAAGCTCACTGCATTCGGAGGGTGACAGGACAGTTACACTCTGGCGAGTCCTGAGAAGCATGGGTGGAGGGTTCTTGGGCTCCTCTGATCCCTAGGTGGTACCAGCCCAGGGGCCAGCTCCGAAGCATGCCAAGTTCACAGGCTGACCTAGGACAGGTTTTTACCTGCCCAGCCACACCTGTTAGCATGTGTAAATACTCGCTGTAGCCCCTGGGGATCCTGGGTGATGGTCCAGGTGACCTGTGTCCTATTCTTTAACTCCATAGGCACCTCAGTTTGATGAAATACACCATAATTTAGGGAATCCATTCCCAGTGTATACTGCCTCTAGGATTCCTAATTTTTCTGCACCCTGGGAGAAACTGTATTGTGAATAGAAACCATAGAGGTGGTACTTAACAGTGAAGTCTCTCCACCAGGGGCAGTGGCACACACCTGTAATCCCAGCTGCTCAGGCAGCTGAGGCAAAATTACAAGTTTGAGGCCATCCTGGGCAGCTTAGCAAGACCTTGTCTCAAAAACAAAGTGGCAGGCTGGTGAGATAGCTCAGCGGCATAAACGCCTGCCTGGCAAGTGCTAGGTCCTGAGGTCGACTCCCGGTACCCACATTAAAAAACAAACAAACAAAAAAAAAAACAAAGTGTACCACTGGTGTAACCCAGTGGTAAAGCACATGCCCAGCATACTTGCAGCCCTGGATTTGATCCCCAGACACCAAAACAAAGAAAGGTTAAGGTTCTGAGGTCACTTGCCTGGGTTTATTTGAACCTTGAAGGGTTACAAATTACTAGGTGATGATCTTTCTTTCTTTCTTCCTTTCTTTCTTTTTTTTGACAGGGCCTTGCTGTGTAGTTTACACTGGCCTTGAACTCACTGTGTAGCCCAGGCTGGCCTCAAACTCACAGCAATCCTCCTGCCTCAGCCTCTTGAGTGTTGGGATTTTAGGCATCTGCCACAACACCTGGCTGGGTGTTGATCTTTCTTACTTAACTCCATGCTTCCTTTTTCTTATTTGTAAAATGGGAATATAACAATTTCTGCCTTGTAGTACCATTGTGAGGATGAAATGAGACCACATATGTAAAGTGCTTAGGTGATGTGATGCCAATAAAAAATGCTGACTGTTAGAAACAGTTCCATTCTTTCTCCCCCCACACCTAGGCACCAGCTCAACAACCAGCATAGCCACACCTCCCCTGGCAGCAGACCCCCACCCTGCTCTTTCTTTTCTCTCCCTCTTCCTTCCCTACACTCTCCTCCTCCTTACGATCTCACTTTCTTCCATCTCTAGCCTTGGAACTGGTGAAGGAAGCCATTGATAAGGCTGGCTACACGGAAAAGATTGTCATCGGCATGGATGTTGCTGCCTCAGAGTTTTACCGCGATGGGAAATATGACTTGGACTTCAAGTCCCCAGCAGATCCTTCCCGATACATCACTGGGGACCAGCTGGGGGCGCTGTACCAGGACTTTGTCAGGGACTATCCTGGTGAGAACTGGCTTGGGGGACTGTAATGCCACCACTTGGGAGGCTGAGGCAGGAGGACTGGTGTGAGTTGGAGGCCAGTCTGGGCTACATAGTGAGTTCAAGGCCAGCCTGAACTACATATCAAGATTCTGTCTCAAAACAACGCCCCCCCCAACAAAAAAAACCTGGGATGTGGTGGGGGCAGGCAGACCTGCTGGGGCAACTCAACTTTGTGGATGCCAACTCAGCTGCCGTGTGCAGATGTGCTAAGGGGAACTTGAGAAGTAGCGCTGGGGTGAAGGAGCCTGCTGCAGACAGGGCTTTGCAGGTTGTGTAAATGTGCAAGGCCCTGTGATGTTTCAGCTTCCAGATGGATGCTTCCAGGATGCTTCAGATCCTGACTAGAAGCCACTGGGATCATGGGGAGGGGGGTGGAAACCAGGGACGATGAGACAGGCTGGCCTGCCCTAGCAGCAAACTAGTGTATTTCAGTATCTTTGAAACTGTGGCTGCAGGATGGACCTGTGAGTGATGTGTGAATAGAGAAGACGGCTGAAAAGGGACTAAACTACCCTCTCCAGGTCTATCAAGGGCTTCTGCCCAGGGGAGAAGACAGCTGGGCTCTGTTCTCCTGAGATAGAGCAAGAAAAAGCAGAAACTGCAGCAGGAAGGGGTTCAACTAATAATGAGGAAGGGCTTCCCAGCAGTGAGAGTAGGAAAATGCAAAGTGAGGTTGTAGGAAGGTTCTGAACCCTTGTTATTGGAAGGTTTATGAAGTAAGACTCAGGAGTCGGGGGTGGTGGTATACACCTGTGACCCCAGCACGCTGGGAAGCTAACAAAGGAGGATTACAATTTTGAGCCCAACCTGGGCACCTTAGTGACTTAGTGAGACCCTCAAAAAATAAAGAACATAAATGAATAAATAAGCTGGGGAAAGTGGCACACACCTGTAATCCCAGCACTTGGGATGCTGAGGCAGGAGGGTGCCTTCGAGTTCAAGGGTGGCCTGGGCTACATAGTTCAAGGCCAGCCTGAACTGCATAGCGAGACCTTGTCTCAAAAAACAAAACAGGGCTGGTGAGATAGCTCAGCGACATAAGTGCCTGTCTGGCAAGCACGAGGTCCTGAGTTTGACTCCTGGTACCCATATAAAGGAAAAAAAGGGCCGGTGATATTGCTCAGTGGCACAAGTGCCTGCTGGCAAGTGCAAGGTCCTGAGTTCAACTCCCGGTACCCATAAAAACACACACACAGGGCCGGTGAGATGGCTCAGCGGCATAAGCGCCTGCCTTGCAAGCGCGAGGGCCCGAGTTCGACTCCCGGATCCCACATACGAAAAAGGGGCCGGTGATATCGCTCAGAGGCACGGGCGCCTGCTGGTGCGCGAGGTCCTGAGGTCGACCCCCCGGTACCCACAAAAAAAAAAACAAAACAAAAAACAACAAAACACACACACACACACACACACACACACACACACACACACACACACACACAAACATTCCACAAAAACAAACAAAAAGATAAAAAAAAAAAAATGAGTCAGAGGGCAGCCTGGCCTACATAGTGAGTTCAAGGTCAGCCTGAACTACAAGGTGAGACCCTGTCTCAAAAAGCAAAAAACAACAAAGCATTTGGGGCAGGCTTATTTTATTTTGGGGAGAGTGGGTGGAGCAAGGAGGAGCAGGCTTTGTTAGTCAGGGGACCTCAACATTTCAGAAAATCAAAGGGTGGGGGCGTCCCTGTTGGAACAGAGATCCAGGCAGGGTGACAGTCCCCTCCCACTCCCTCTGCAGTGGTCTCTATCGAGGACCCATTTGACCAGGATGACTGGGCAGCCTGGTCCAAGTTCACAGCCAATGTAGGGATCCAGATCGTGGGTGATGACCTGACAGTGACCAACCCAAAGCGCATTGAGCGGGCGGTGGAGGAAAAGGCTTGTAACTGTCTGCTGCTCAAGGTCAACCAGATCGGCTCAGTCACGGAAGCCATCCAGGCGTGAGTGGCTCTTGGCCTGTCCATGGCCCTGCTGTTGCAGGCTCCCTCTTTCAAGCCCTCCCAGCCCGATCTCGCTCAGGGCTGTTGAAGGGAGCAGGGAACCCAAGTCCCCTTCCTGTTCTCTTAGTTCTGCCCTCTGTGCCCCTGATTCTCTGGCCCCTGCCCCACATTTCTTGCCACAGACCAAGGGTGGGCGGGGCCAGGCAAGCTCAGGAGTGTGGGCTGGGGCTCAGGCTGGTGTTCGGTGCAGGTGCAAGCTGGCACAGGAGAACGGCTGGGGGGTCATGGTGAGTCACCGCTCAGGGGAGACCGAGGATACCTTCATTGCTGACCTGGTGGTGGGGCTGTGCACTGGCCAGGTGAGGGGCAGCCTGCAGGGGGAGGGGGGTCTTGGTGGGATTGGTGAGTTCTAGGCTCAGGTGGGTTTCTCCTGCAGGTGTTAGAGGGCATCCAGCAAGTTTCAACAGCAGGTTTCAGGGCTGGGGGTGGTGTGTAGCTCAGTGGGAGGCCCTAGGTCCTATCTCCAGTACCAGAAAAAAAAAAAAAGCATGAGAGGTTTCTTTTCTGGGGGTGAAGGGGACAGCTGCTGAGCTGCCTGTGTTTTGGGAATGTTTCAGATCAAGACTGGTGCCCCGTGCCGTTCTGAGCGTCTGGCTAAGTACAACCAACTCATGAGGTGAGGGTATTGGGGAATGGGAACCCAAAGCCATGGCGTTAAAAGCCTCATTTGTCATGCCTATAATCACAGCACTGAGGGAGGCTGAGGCAGGAGGCTCAAAGTGAGTTCAAGGCCAGCCTGGACTACATAGTGAGGCCCTGTCTCAAAAACAAAAACTGGGGCTGTAACTCAGTGGCAGAACACCTCTGGCTTCAATCCCCAGTACCAAACGCACATGCACACACACACATATACAAAAAGTTGTCCACTGTTCCACCTCCAGCAGCCTTTCTCCTTTCTGCCTCTCTCTCAGAATTGAAGAAGAGCTGGGAGATGAAGCTCGCTTCGCTGGACATAATTTCCGCAACCCCAGTGTGTTGTGAACCCTCTACTTGCCTGGACACTTGGACCCTCTGTCCCACCCTCTTGGAACCTCCTCCTCACTGTCCTGCCCTGTGATAGTTCACCCCCATCCCCATCCTGAGCCCAGGGCACCCAGAACCCCTGACTAACCTTCTCTGGCTGCTCCTCGGCAAACCCAAGCCCTGCTTCTCTGCTCTCCTCCTCTCTAAGCCCTGTTCTCTAGGGTTCCATGCCCTGCATTTTCCCTTCCTATTCTCTCTTCCCTAAAGACTGGAGATGAGAACGAGGATTTATAAGGGGGGTGGTGGAAGGATGTCTTTCTGTGATGGGGACTTTGGGGCTGGCGTGTTGAGGTGTTGGGAGTAGGGCCATGTGTCACTGTGCCTCCCCTATCCCATGTGTCTTCCATGTTGCGTGTGAGCCATGAACTGTGTGGAGTGTGCCGGGTGTGCGGTCATACCTAGGTAGGGCTTTAGTACATTTATTTATTTATCCATTTATTTTTTCATTCATCCTGTTAATTATTCATCTCCCTATAACCCTAGGGCCTAAAAATGGCCTGACTTGAGGGGACTACCTCTGTATATGACATACAGAGCTGTCGATCCCATGAGCTGGGATGAGAGGGTTTGCTGACATGGGAAGGGTAACCAAGAATGGCCTTAACATCCGTCGTGTTGTTTGTACTAACCAAAGCCTGGGTTGGTGCAGAGTGGGGTGTGTACCTCGGGGGCTCTCCTCGTCTATTTTCTCTCCCCAGCCCTAGATTCTCTGTTCCTCCTCCAGCTGCACCAGAGCACCTGCTCGCTCTCCCATTGCCGTGTTCCACAGTTGCCACCACCACTATGGCGTTGAAATGAGCTCCACTATTAAAGTCTGAATCACAGTGCATTCTTATGTCTGAGAAGTCTTACCTGCCATATGTGAGGGGAGAGAAGATGGAGGACCCGGTTGGTGGTGTAACTGGATAGCAGAGTGGAGTGGTGGGGAGGAAGACCGGCTGAACAAACGTGGCCACAATGATGGCACTGCCCACCCCACCTGGCTATGTGGGCTCTATCTTGGCCCTGCATTTTCAGCAGCAGGTCTGGACCCAGGACCCAGGGGAATCAGGCTTTTTTTTTTCTTTTTTTTTTTTTTTTTGGTACTGGGAATTAAACTCACAACCTTGAGCTTGCCAGGCAGGTGCTGTGCTGCTGAGCTATATCCCTGGCCCTGTTTGTTTGTTTTGAGAGAGGGTCTTGCCATGTAGTGCGGGCTGGCCTTGAGCTCGCTTATGTAGCCCAGGCTGGCCTTGAACTCACGGTGATCCTCCTGCCTCAGTTCCGAGTGCTGGAATTACAGGCATGCACCGCCACACCTGGAGGACTCAGGCATTCTTTGTTTTTTTTTTTTTTTTAATTTTAAAGAGAAGAAAAAACAAAACAGATCAAAAAAGAACAAATTTTCAAAACAACATAATAGGAGGGTAACAATGGTTAATGCATTACATATTACTATCTTTAAGTTAGTTATTCAGGATACCAGATATTAGCATTCAATTGTCCAAACATTATTGGCATAAACCTTACTCTTCAATGAACTAAGTAAAATTAGTAGTGTATCTATCTTAACCATCTTATATATAAATACAATTTTTTTTCCTTTCCCTTCTTGCTTTTCCCTGTTCCCCCATCCCAGTCTCTCTTTCCTTTTGACCAGTTTCTTTTTGATTCACCGTGTCTATTGTACATTTTGAAACTTATTTACTCTTTCAGTTTCTCATACTAGAGAGACAATACAATGCTTACACATGTGCGTCCGGTTTATTTCACTTATGAGTATTTTCTCGAGTTGCATCCATTTACCTATAAAAGTCTCCAGTTTATCCTTCTTTATGGCTGAATAGTACTCCATTGTGTAAAAATACCACATCTTTTTTATCCATTCTTCAGTTGATGGGCATTTGGGTTGTTTCCAAGATCTGGCTATTACAAATTGTGCTGCTATAAACATGGGTGCACATATATTGCTGTGGTAAGATGTTTTTAATTCTTCTGGGAAGATACCCAGAAGGGGAATAGCTGGATCAAGTGGGACCTCCAACCCTAGTTTTTTGAGGAATCTCCACACTGATTTCCACAGTGGCTGTACCAGTCGACACTCCCACCAACAGTGAAGAAGGGTTCCTTTTTCCCCACAGCCCCTCCAGCATTTGTTATTAGTTGATTTCTTGATAATAGCCATTCTTTCTGGGGTGAGATGGTATCTCAGTGTTGTTTTAATTTGCATCTCTCGAATGACTAGTGATGTTGCACATTTTTTTGTATATTTATTTGCCATTTGTATTTCTTCATCTGAGAAATGTGTATTCATCTCAGATGCCCATTTTTGGAGTGGGTCTTTAAATTTGGGAGGTCTGATTTTTTTGAGTTCTTTATATGTTCTCGATAGTAATCCTTTGAGGAACAGCTGGCAAACATTTTTTCCCACGTTGTGGGTTGTCTCTTCACTCTGTTGGTGGTTTCTCTTGCTGTGCAAAAGCTTTTTAATAAGATGAGATCCCAGGTGTTGATTCTTTGTGATAGTTCCTGTGTGGTTGAGGTTTTATTCATAAAGTCTTTGCCTACACCGATGTCTTCAAGGGTTTTACCTAGCCTACCTTCCAGCAGATTTAATGTTTCTGTTTTAATATTTAGATCTCTGATCCATTTTGAATTTAGTTTAGTGCATGGTGAAAGATATGGGTCTAGTTTTGATCTTCAGCATGTGTAGAGCCAGTTTTTCTAGCACCATTTATTAAAGAGGCTATCTTTCTTCCAGTGAATGTGTTTGGCACCTTTGTCAAAGATAAGGTGGCTTAGTATGTCTGGGGTTGTTTCAGTATCTTCTAATCTGTTCCATTGATCTTCAGGTCTGTTTTTTTGCCAGTACCACACTGTTTTTATCACAGTAGCTTTATAGTATAATTTCAAGTCGGGGGATTGTGATGCCCCCTGCCTTGCCTTTGTTGCCCAGAATTGCCTTTGCTATTCTAGGTCTCTTCTGATTCCAAATGAATTTTAGGATTGTTTTCTCTAATTCTGTGAGATATGCTGTTGGAATTTTGATTGGAATTGCATTAAATCTGTATAACAGTTTTGGAAGTATGGCCATTTTCACTATATTGGTTCTTCCTATCCAGGAGCAAGGGATATCTTTCCATTTTCTGATATCCTCTTCAATCTCCTTTTTCAGAGTACTGTAGTTTTCAGTGTATAGGTCTTTTACCTCCTTTGTGAGATTGATTCCTAGGTATTTCATTTTTTTGGATGTTATTGTGAAAGGTATTGTTTCCCTAATTTCTCTTTCAGTAAGTTTGTTATTTGTGTACAGAAACGCTATTGATTTTTGAGTATTGACTTTGTATCCAGTTACACTACTGAATTTGCTTATTAAATCTAGCAGTTTGGACTCAGGCATTCTTAACTTGGGATCCTGGAGTCCCTGGAAGTAGAAATGACGTGTGTGTAGTTGGGAGAATTTGGGAGGAAAGTGGTCTAAAGTGTTTCCAGGTTCCCAGAGTCCTTGACAGTGGATAAGGAGTGCATGGATGGGCTTCTGCCCACAATATCCTGTCTACTTCTAAGATGGGACAGGACCCCATGGTCATGAGCCCTTGCAGGATGCGGAACTGGAGGCCGGGTATGGTGGCGCATGCCTGTAATCCCAGCACTCGGGAGGCCGAGGCAGGAGGATTGCCATGAGTTCAAGGCCAGCCTGGGCTACAAAGTGAGTTCAGGGCCAGCCTGAACTGCATAGCGAAACCCTGTCTCAAAAAGACCAAAAAAAAAAAGATGGGGAGGGAAGGATGGTACCAGGGGTGTAGAGGTGGGGCTGAGGCAACTGAGACCTTCTGACAAATCGAAGACGGGATCTGAAGAGCTCAGCAGGTCCAGGGCTGGCTGGACTGCAGGCAGGCTGCAGTGTGTGGCCAGAGCCTCCGCATCAAGCTGCTCAGCTGCAGTACAGGAACCATTCTGGGGGACAAACACACTCACAGTGCCCTGGCTGCAGGGTCTGCACAGGGGCAGCTGCGGCCACGAGGGGGAGTCAGGGTTCTGCAGGACACTGTGCAAGAGGCCCAGCCCAAATCGGATGGGGAGAATTTCAAGGTTTACCCTCTGGGGTCCTCCCACTCTGCTTCTACTAAGTTTTGTCTTAGCTCCTTCTGCCATGCAGCACACTCCAGGGCTCAAAGAAGACTCCAGTACAGCATGGGCAGGGCCCATGTATCTGCCCTCATTCCTGTGTCCCTCACACCTCAGCCATTTTTAATTCGAAGAGCTGCTTGCGCCCTCTCCTTCCCTGTGCCTCTTAATGTGGGCATCTCATCTTTCCCTCCTCCTAGCACCCCTTTTCCACTCCCTTGGGGCTCACAGTACTTTTCTCTGTGGCTCTCCGTTTTCT
The DNA here is from genome assembly GCA_028451465.1 of Erethizon dorsatum. NCBI lineage: Eukaryota > Metazoa > Chordata > Mammalia > Rodentia > Erethizontidae > Erethizon > Erethizon dorsatum. The sequence goes on from CM051831.1 coordinate 31,111,371, forward strand.
CTGGGGTTCATGACCTCCATCCTTCTTCAGTAACTCTCAGGCTAGCCAGGACTACTGTAGTTGGAGCCACCTTTCCTAACCTTGGCCCTTTCTTCCCTCCCTCTTTGCTAGGCTGCCTTCTCTGACAGGTACTGGATTGGATTGGGTTACAGCTGGCTCTGCCTGGGCCTCCCAAGCCTCTCTCTCCACTTTCCTTTTGTGCCGTTGCCTGGAGACCAGTGGGTTGTGGGGGGCTGGGGCCAGAGACAGAGCTGGGGTGGGTGATGGGGGTGTGTGTGGTACTTCCCTGCAGCCAGAGTTGTGAGCCTGACCTCAGGTAAGGGAGGAATCGGGAGGGGTAGGCACTCGCTTCTCTTCCCACTGTCTCCATGCCGTGTCCCTACCTCTGGCTAAATTTTTCTTTTATGCTCAGATAAAGCACCATCCTAACCCATGTCTTAGTGCTTAAAAAACAAGAGAGAAAAGCTCAGTCAGAAAGGGATTTGGGAAAGGGCCTGGGCCAGGGCCCAGTGAGAGACTGAACTGAGAAGTCAGAAAGGAAACAACGCCACCAGGAGAGGGTGCAGGGGGGAAGGAGGAGCCTTGGAACCGAAGTGGGTGTGGAGGAAAGGAGCAGAGCCTGTCCTAGAGCCTTGGGGGAGGCAGGGTGCAGGGAGCTGAGGGCCTGGTCTGAGAAAGGCCCTGCGAGGGGCAAGGAAGATGGGCATGGGGCGGTACAGAGTCCCAGCTGACTCAAGGGACTTCAGAGTGATGATTCATTCCTAGGCCAAGGAACCATTCTTGCTCCTGTTCCTTGTTCCCCAGTGCCTTGCAATCTGTTTAGAGCTTTTCAGTGTTCCCAGAACTTGGCTGACTCTAGCCTAAGGAACTGTGACAGAAAATCTGTTGCTACAGAGCAAACCTCCTTTCCCAGCAGGCAGGTGAGAGCCTGCCGGCTCAGCACCCCCACCCCCTCCAGCCGGACTGGCCCCACCAGTACCCTACCCCCCCAAATCTGGAGCGCTACTGAGGGCTCCCAATCCATACTCCAGCTCCAGGTCTTCCTGATTCCCAGCCTCTCTCCCTCCCTTTCTCTGGCCTTCCCAATTTCAGCTGCCAAAAATCACCCTGTCTTTCTGGTGTCCTTTGTCCTGGGAGATGTTGCTGCTTAGTGTGAGGCCAGGAAGGGAGCTCAGAAGAAGGCACTGGTGGTGGGTGGTGGGGATGCTGGCTTCAAGGATGAAGACTGGGGGTGGCCGGCACTGACAGCCTGCAGAGTAGTGGAGGGGAAAGGCAGGGCTAGGAAAAGCCTGCTGTCTGGTGGGGATGGGCTCCAAAGGGAACAGCTGGGATAGGGAGCTTGGGCACTTGGAGAGGCGGCCACACGGAGCCCAATCCCCACCTGACCCCTTGCCCGTGACCTCAGATACCAATGAATGATGACTTCAACAGCCTTGAGGAAAAAATGGAGGCGGCAGTAGGTGGAGGAGCCTGAGGACCATGGCCCCTCCTGTTGTAGCCCTTAGCTGCCCAGGGCCTGCACCCCGCATTTCTGTCACCTCTCTCATACTCCTCTTTCCCCATCAACGACCTTCCCTCCATGTTGCCACCAATGGGCTTTTTTAAATCTTCCATCTCCTTCCCTTCGGCTTTAAGTCCTTCTCTCCGAGTAATCTGCCAAAGGAAACCCTCCTCAGTTGACCGGAAGCCCCCAGCAACAGGACGGGCCACCTGCCACTCAGAACCCTAGTGTGGTCTAGGCAGGCACCTTGCCCCACCGGACCCTTCTAGGGTTCCGCATGCTTGCTTTTCCGCTGCCTCCTCAGACATCTCTGCACTTCCTTCCTCACCCCCAAATCTCACAGTCCCCACTCTTCCCAACACCAGCCACTCTGGGGACTCGACTTTCCTCCAGAAACCCTGTCCTCCTATACGTGTCATTTTTTTCAATTTCTCCCTTCTTCAAGTCCCCAAACTTCCACCACATTCTCTCTGAAGACAGCACCAGCCGCTCCCCTTCCCCTCGACGCACACCCCACTGCTCCCAAGGCCCCCCACCGCCGCCTCGTCTTTCCCCTCGGTAGACCCCAAGCTCCTCCCACCTCGCGCGGACCACAGACCCCGCGACTTCCCGGACCCCCAGATCCGCGCCCCGGCGCGGCCCCTCCTCCCAGCCAGGCCCAGCCCCTCCGCGGCGCCTCCCTCGCCGCCCGCCCGCTCCCTCCCTCCGCCTCTCGCCGAGCGCTCGCTCCCGGCCCCTGCCTCGTCCTCCGCGCTCCCTCCTTCTCGCTCCTGCTCCCGCTCCCATCCCCCTCTCCCGCGCGCCCTTCTCCCTCCCTCCGCCGGCAGCTTTCCTGCGCGAGTCGCCGGACGCGCCGCCCAGCCCGCCTGCCCTCCCGCAGCCCGGCGCCTCGGGCCGGGACCCGCGTGGGGGGCGCCGCGGCCGGGGCGGGGGAGGGGCGAGCAGGCCCGGGCCGGGCGGGGCAGCGCGGGGCGGGGGCCGGGCGAGGCCGCCTCGGGTCGGGGACCGCGGGGCCGGCGGCGCGGGCGCGGGCGCGGGGGCACGGGGCGGGAGCGCGGATCCGGCGGCTCCTGGCCGCGAGCGATCGGGCCGGGCGGAGATCGGGGCATGGGGACAGCCCTCCGGGGGGATCGGAGCCGCCGCCGCCGCCGTCATCGCGGCGGCGACTGAAGCCAGGAAGCGGAGAGGGGGGCGGGGAGCAATCGCCGCCGCCCCCCGGAGGCGCCGGGCCTGGATCCCGCGCCGAACTAGCCAGCGTCTCGAGCCGTCCAGGTAAGGTCGACAGCCCCCGGCCCGCCCGCGGGATTCGGTGACCTGGCCGGGCCTGCGGCTCCCCACCCCCACCCTCCTGGTCCCCTCCCGCCGCCGCCGCCGCCGCCGCCTCCATTTGTTATTTCGCGATCGCGTCCCCACTGCGGGCCCTGCCTTGCTGGGCTGGGGTGCGCGGATGGGGCGCCCAGCGTAGGGCTAGGGCCCGGGCTCCCCGAGGCCCGGGAGGCTTGGGGAAGGAGGGGTCTCCGGAGCAGGCCTGATGGGGCCGAGAGTGGCCGTGCTCGGGGACCGTGGAGGAGGACGCGGAGGTGGAGGGCTGGGGACAAAACCGGGTGCTGGGAGGGGTTCGCGGCGAAGCAGAATGGTTTGGAGAGGTGGGGCGTGAACGCAACCGGAGAAGCCCCACAAGACCAGAGCCCGGGCTCCAGAACCGCGGTTGCGGGCCTTAGGGACGGAAAGGAAGTGGGAACCGGGAAAGGGGTGTGGTAGGCGGACAGAGAGGGATTCTAGCTGCTGCCGAGAAAGGGCCCTGGAGCCGAGGGAAGCGGAGGGTCGGAGAGGAGCGGAGCGGTCCACCTTTGAGAAGCAGAGCCCAAGGTTTACAGGGTGTAAGTGGGAAGGCCATGTCTTTTGTGACTCAGTTTTCCTTTCCCTGTTCCAGGTCACCTCTGACAGGTTTTCCCAAATGCAGGCATAGTTACTTCTTGAGAGAGGGGCATCGGGCCCAGTAGTGTGGATCCTTCTAAAACTAATGAGTACGGGGACGCTGAAGGCAAGTTAGGAAGAAAGGGTTTCTGGGAGGATGGAGAGGAGAGAATTGGGCAACCTCAGGCATTCCAAACAAGTTGTGACCTCCACCCAGAAGTCACCGCGCGTCGTTGGCTGCCCCTGAGCTGCGATTTCTTCAGAGGTCTCCCTTTGTGCCTGGGGTAGGTACCCTGAAGCTCCGGTCCCTATGGTGCTGCTCTAGGAGGTTAAGAGTTGCTTCAGCAACTGGGGTGATGGTGGTGGCTGCCAGATGGTCCCCTGGGATGGTCTTTTGTGGGGCACTTTTTTTGCCTTTTTGTTGCCATGGCAGTGATCTATTGGGATGTCCAGTAGGTAGGGGTTCAGAATTGGACCTAGGCCTGGGGATGATTCCTAGGGACTCTTGGCTGGGCTGGGGGGCAGTGTTGGTGCCCCCCGTGGTTGGAAGTTTCCCCACCAGATGCATCCCTGTCCATCCAGTGGACCGTTGGAGCAGGTAGACGTGTTACTTGCAGGTCGTTTGTCTTTCCAAGTCCCTCCACCTAGGCACGGTGGGAGGATGAGAATGTTCTTGTTCAAGTTATACCATCTTGGGCTGTGTGTGTCTGTGTAGCTTAGTGATAGATCGCTTGCTCAGTGTGCACTAGGCCCTGCGTTTGATCCCCAGGACTTGGAAGACAACAAAAACCAAGTTATACCATTTTTGAGCAGTGCGTTCTGGGCTCTATCTCCCTTACTGTGTTTTATACACAGTAGTCTTTTTGCTTCTTTGCACTGTTCTTTCATTTTCTTAACCTTGAATTCCTCTTTGTTTTTTGAAACAGGGTCTCCCTATACAGTTCAGGCTGACCTCAAACTCAGGCAATCCTGCCTCAGCGTCTTGAGTGCTTAGATTACAGGCACATGCCACCAGGCCCAGCTTGTCTTCTTTGAATCTGTCTCCTCCTCCTTCCCAGACTGTCCCCAGGGTGATCCCTTCCCTCAGCTAACCTTTGACCTTCTACTTTTCTGACCTTGTGGGCAGGACTGGGCTCTCCATACCTGTCCCAGGTGAGGGTGGCTTAGGAGAGGAGGCTGGGAGACAGCCTAGGGCAGTGCAATACTCTGCCAGGAGCCAAGATCCCTGGGTTGGGCCTGGCTGTGCCTCTAACTCACCATGACCTTGGGCAAGTCGCTCTCTTGCTTTGAGCCTCACCACTGTAAGATGAAGAGATTAGAGGAGAGATGACCTGGAGGCTGCTGTGACAGCCCTGGATTCTAAGTAGGCTTAGGCCGGGACATCGTCATCTGCAGGTCTGGGCTGCGCCAGGGTCTCAGAGTCCCTTGGACTGCTTGGTTCTCTGGCAGGTGTGGAATGATGGGGGCTGGGTCCCGGATCCTGAAATCCATCCTTTATGCTTCCCATATTTTCCCCTTAAATTCTCTTGTATGTACTTAGGGGCTGTTTTCCTGTTCCTCACTATTTGGCCTCCCCAGTCTGGTCTCTATCATTTTCCTTTTGTAGTAAGGTGCACTGTAGGTGCGCTCTCCAACTGTAGTCACAGTGGCTGCCTTCCAGGGCCAGAGGAGCGGGGCTCAGCTGCTGGTGCTGGACTGTAACCGAGGGTCCCCTGCCGTTCCTTATCCCTGAATTACTTTCCCTTGGATGACTGGTTTTCTCCTTCACATGTACTCATTGCAAATTTTCACGGATTTCAACTGATTGACAAAGTGAGGACACACTATCCTCGTTCTGTTCTTTTGGTACCTTGCTGTATTTCTTTGACCTTTTGGGTCTCTGAGCTCTTAACTGACTTGGTGAACAGGTTTCTTGATGGGGTGGAGGGGTGGGCATCCTGCTTTAGGAGAGCTGCCAAAGATAACCAATCACAAGTCATCTGTTGTGCTTTTGTTAATATTGTTTTCACTTTTGTCCAGTCTTGTTCTTTGGCTTTTGTTGTTAGTGTTGTTGATAGTATTTTAAAACCAATGTCTGTGATAACTCAAAAATGTGTTAGCTGTAGTTGAAGAAAAATGACTAATCCATTGGGTACAACATCATTTAATTTTTAATGTTTTGTTTTTTTGAGATAGGGTATCTTGATCCTCCTGCCTCAGCCTCCCAAGTGCTAGGATTACAGTTGTGTACCACCACACCCAGCTACACAGCATTATACCTGGGCCTCTGTCCCAGATACGTTGTGACTTTTTCCCGCTAGTACTAAGGATTGAACCCACAGCCTTTGCACTGAGCTTTATCCCCTGCCATTTTTTATTTTAAGACAAGGTCTCACTAAGTGACTCAGTTGCCGAGGCTGGGCTTGAATTTGTGATCCTCCTTCCTCAGCCTCCCAGAGTACTGGGATTACAGTTGTGTGTGCTGTCACACCCAGCTGTGTTGTGATTTTTTCTTTTTTCTTTTTTTTTTTTTTTTTGAGGCAGAGTCTTGCTATGTAGTTCAACCAGGCCTTGAACTTACTTTGTATCCCAGGCTGGCCTCAAATTCACCGCAATCCTCCTGCCTCAGTCTCCCGAGTGCTGGGATTATAGATGTGCACCACCACAACAGGCTGTGTTGTGACTCTTAAATAAACTATTAGTAAGTTGCCCAGAAAGGTTAGACTCCTCACTGGCTACCTCATTACAGTTTAGTGGGGGTGAATGAGAAGTAATCACTCTGTATTCCTTGTGGAAAATATGCTACAGAATGTGGAAATGACACTCACCTAGCAGGGCTCCTAAGTCAGAATGGGGTGGCAAGCTTCGTGGGTCCCACCAAGGCCAGCAGCACTGAGTTCCAGAAGAATTTTTGACATTAACTGGGTCAAAGGTCTGTGACAAGAGAAGAACACCTGTGTATCCCTAACCTCAGTGGAGGAGCTAGAAAGGAAAGCAGTAAGAAAATGGCAGTTTTTGCTCTCCAAAGATCTTAGAGTCGGTAAGATGCAGAGACTTGATGCTTAGCAAGACATACAAAGGCGCAAATGGAAACAGCTGGCCATGGGGACAGACATATGATGATACTTGCCTATTGATTAATTTTTGCAGTAAAATTGAACCCAGGGTGCCCCCATTTAAATTTTAAGACAGGGGCTCCCTGAGTCAGTGAGGTGTCCAGGCTGCAGCAAACTTTCTGTCTTCCTGCCTCAGCCTCCAGAGTGCTGGAATTATAGGTGTTTGCCACACCCAGCCCTGTCTGTGGATGGATATAGGTGGGTAGGCTCTCTTTGCCAAGGGAGGATAAGCTTAAAAACTATTGATCTGTATTGTGTGCTCGCTGATGTGAATTTTGAGTCTTTTTTGTGTTTCATATTTTGAGCCTTTGGTTGTTAATGTGAAAACCCTGACTTTCTCCTGGCCTTAGGGAATGGATGTAGTCATTCCTGGGCTATCTAGGGGTGCTGTTTCTGGGACCCCCACCACTACAGACCCAAAGTCATCAGGTGCTCCAGACCCTTGTGTAGAATGGTGCTGTATCTGTCATATACTTTGTCTCTAGGCTACTTACAACACCTAATGCAGTGTAAATGCTCCATAAATCATTGTTATACTGTGTTGTTGAGGGAATGATGACAGAAGAGCCTCCTAGGCCCAACTACCTGGTATACGGAGGAGATTGAGAGAATTGGCCAGTGACAGCTGGAGACCCAGGGTCTGCGAAAGGGCAAGAGGCCACATGTCACGTCATTCCTGCAGACTCAGAAAAGGCACAGTATGTGCCACACTCAAGTTTCATTTTCTGGAACTTTCTGGAACTTGCCTTGAGCACTGTGCTCTATAGCTGGTTGAGTCTGTGGCAGGGGAACCTGTGGATGGGAAAGTGGCTGTACCAGGGAGCGGGTCTTGATGAGGCTCTGAAATGCAGTTCTATACCACGGCAGTATCTAGATGTGGTTATGGAACTGGCGGGGCTGTGCTCCTGGGTGGCGTACAATGGGACATTCTTCTACCTACTCTGATGTTAAGAAAGAGTCACATCTCTGCGAGTGATCTAGGCCTTCTGAGAATTCTTCCCACCAACTTCTGAGGGGAGCATGTTAAAGTGGGGGGCTTTGAAGTCGGAGATGGCGCTGGATCCTGGCTCTGTCATTGGTGCCTCACTGTGGGAGGCTGGGCCAGTCACAGTCACCATCTCTGCACCTTAGTTCCCTCCCCTACCTAATGAGAATAGTGACGCCCACCTTTCCGGTGCTGGTTGTAAATATTCCATGAAATCACGTATGTAAAGGGCCTGACACAAAGAAGCATTAAGACTTCAGCCTCATTTCTTTGCGCTTCCTCGCAAAGCCCCTCGCGTAGACTCTGCACACACAAATATTCTTTAGGGATTGTGAAGGGTAAAAGTCCTGCAATTTCCTGAATTGGGGCTCCTACATTTGAATTTTCTGCCTTCCCCAGAGATAAAAGTGACCTCGCGGGGCTGGCCAGCAGTGTCTATTGGTCCCCTTGACCGCTGACAAACACAGTAGCGCCCCCTGCAGACTCAAGGTGAAGCCTGGTGGTCCTTTCCCGACAGGTTTTGCGGAAAGCCGACCCTGAGAATTCCAGGAGCTCCTGGAGCTGTGCCTGCTGCCAGCTTCCCAGTCACAGCTGGGGGACTTGGGGCGGGGCAGAGAAGTTTCTGTATTCAGCTGCCCAGGCAGAAGAGAATGGGGTCTCCACAGCCTGAAGAATGAAGACACGACAGAATAAAGACTCGGTGAGTGAGAACTAAGGGACAGGAAGATTAAAGGCAGGAGGGTGGGAGGGAGAGCTGGAGAAGGAGAAGGCACACCATACAGTTGGTGGGATATAAAGACATCACTGGCCTCTTCCTCTCCCTCAGATGTCGATGAGGAGTGGACGGAAGAAAGAGGCCCCTGGACCCCGGGAGGAGCTGAGATCAAGGGGCCGGGCCTCCCCTGGAGGGGTCAGCACTTCCAGCAGCGATAGCAAAGCTGAGAAGTCCAGGCAGACGGCCAAGGTATTCCAACCCCAGGTCCCCCGGGATACCTGTGAGGGGCACAGGGGTGCTGTGGGTCCTCATCCAGCAGAGGGTAGTGTGGAGGCTTGGGAGGGAAATGACAGGACTCTCTTTCTCCCTAACAGAAGGCCCGAGTAGAGGAAGCTTCCACCCCAAAGGTCAGCAAGCAAGGCAGGAGGGAAGAGATCTCAGAGAGTGAAAGCGAGGACACCAATGCACCAAAAAAGACCAAAACTGAGGTGGGAAACTGCCACCATCCTGACCCATGTTCTGATCATTCTTTCCCCAAACTTCCTTCCACTCAGTATTCCTACTTTGGTCTTTGCTGGGATATGGAGAAAAGTCGTATCTTACTGCTTATTAAATGTCCCTAATATCAGACAGATTTTCAGGGCTTTGATCAGACCATAAATGATTGGGCAGGACCATAGGGGCCTGGACGAGTTGGGGGGTCACAGGCTGAGAAATCTTAGTGGAAGGAACAAACTATAAGGAGAAGCCGGGCATGGTGGCACACCCCTGTAATCTCAGCATTTAAGAGGCTGAGGCAAGAGGACTTCTGAGTTCAAAGCCAGCCTGGGCTACATAGTGAGTTCAAGGCCAGGCTGAACTACAAAGTGAGTCTTCAAAAACCAACCAACCAAACAAAACCTCATAAGGAGAATGCAGAAGTGTTTGTGGGTTTTGTTTTGTTTTGTTTAGAACCAAGGGTTTGGAGGATGGTTAAAGGGGCCAGTGAGATGAGAGGAGGGTAGGTACGAGAAGGAAGAAGGGATTCAGAATTGTGGAGAGGGAGAAGGTGCTTGAGATGGACCCTTGGTATTGACAAGTAGGGTGACGAGCCTGGGGGGAGGAGATGGGCTTGAGCAGGTGCCGTGGGGAAGCTATGTGGAGAGGGGGCCCCAGTCTTGGTCTTGGGGAGGCAGGAAAGGGAAAGAGGAGAACACGGCCCTTCCCTCTGCAGCAGGAGCTCCCTCGGCCGCAGTCCCCCTCGGACCTGGACAGTCTGGATGGGCGGAGCCTGAATGATGACGGCAGCAGTGACCCAAGGGACATAGACCAGGACAACCGCAGCACATCCCCCAGCATCTACAGCCCAGGGAGTGTGGAGAATGACTCCGACTCATCTTCTGGCCTGTCCCAGGGCCCAGCCCGCCCGTACCACCCACCTCCACTTTTCCCTCCCTCCCCTCCACCACCAGACAGTGCCCCCAGACAGCCAGAGTCTGGCTTTGAACCCCATCCTTCTGTGCCATCCACTGGCTATCATGCTCCCATGGAGCCCCCCACATCCCGAATGTTCCAGGCTCCTGGGGCCCCTCCCCCTCACCCACAGCTCTACCCTGGGGGGGCAGGTGGAGGAGTTTTGTCTGGACCTCCATTGGGGCCTAAAGGGGGAGGGGCTGTCTCTTCAGTGGGGGCCCCTAGTGGGGGCAAGCAGCACCCCCCACCCACTACCCCCATTTCCATATCAAGCTCTGGGGCCAGTGGTGCTCCCCCAGCAAAGCCACCCAATACTCCAGTGGGTGGTGGGAACCTAGCCTCTGTGCCACCGCCAGCCACTTTCCCTCATGTGACACCAAACCTGCCTCCCCCACCTGCCCTGAGACCCCTGAACAATGCCTCAGCGTCTCCTCCTGGCCTGGGGACCCAGCCAATCCAAGGGCATCTGTCCTCTCCCCATGCCATGGGCCAGGGCATGGGTGGACTTCCTCCGGGCCCAGAGAAAGGCCCAGCTCTGGCCACCTCGCCCCACCCACTGCCCCCTGCTTCCTCCTCTGCCCCAGCGCCCCCAATGAGGTATCCCTATTCATCCTCTAGCAGCATCTCCGCAGCAGCCTCCTCCTCCAGTTCTTCCTCCTCTTCCTCTGCCTCCCAGTACCCAGCTTCCCAGGCCCTACCCAGTTACCCACACTCCTTCCCTCCCCCTACAAGCCTCTCGGTCTCCAGTCAGCCTCCCAAGTATACTCAGCCTTCTCTCCCATCCCAAGCGGTGTGGAGCCAGGGTCCACCCCCACCTCCTCCGTACAGCCGCCTCTTGGCCAACAGTAGTGCCCACTCAGGCCCCTTCCCTCCTGCTGGGGCCCAGGCCCCTGCGCACCCCGCCGCCCCAGCACATCACCACCACCAGCAGCAGCCACAGCCCCAGCCGCAGCCTCCACCCCAGCAGCCCCCCCCACCACAGCACCATGGAGGCTCTGGGCCCCCTCCCACGGGAGCGTACCCGCACCCCATGGAGAGCAGTGGTTCCCACCACACACACCCCTACGCCATGTCTCCCTCCTTGGGGTCCCTGCGGCCCTACCCTCCAGGGCCAGCACACTTGCCCCCACCCCACGGCCAGGTGTCCTATAGCCAGGCAGGCCCCAGCGGCCCCCCAGTCTCCTCCTCTTCCAACTCTTCCTCCTCTCAAGGTTCCTACCCGTGCTCACACCCGTCCCCTTCCCAGGGTCCCCAGGCGGCGCCCTATCCCTTCCCCTCGGTGCCTCCGGTCACCACCTCCTCAGCCACCCTTTCCACAGTCATTGCCACCGTGGCTTCCTCGCCAGCAGGCTACAAAACGGCCTCCCCACCTGGGCCCCCAACCTACGTCAAAAGAGCCCCGTCCCCATCCCCGGGAACTTACAAGACCGCCACCCCGCCCGGGTACAAGCCGGGCTCACCGCCCTCCTTCAGAACGGGGACCCCACCAGGCTATCGGGGCGCCTCCCCGCCTGCAGGCCCGGGGTCCTTCAAGCCGGGCTCGCCCACCGTGGGCCCTGGGCCTTTGCCAACCCCGGGGCCCTCAAGCCTGTCGTCCCTACCGCCGCCAGCCGCGGCCCCTGCCTCGGGGCCACCCCTGAGCGCCACGCAGATCAAGCAGGAGCCGGCCGAGGAGTACGAGGCCCCCGAGAGCCCGGTGCCCCCGGTCCGTAGCCCTTCGCCCCCTCCCAAGGTGGTGGACGTGCCCAGCCACGCCAGCCAGTCGGCCAGGTAAGTGGGTGTGGGAGGGGTGAGGCCTTTTGTCATACTGGCAATTGAGGCCAGGGCCTTCACAGTGCGATATGTTCCCAGCCCTTTATTATTTTGAGCCAGGGTCTCGCGAAGAACCCCACGCTGGGCTTGACTTAGCTGTTCTGTCTCGGCCTCCCAGAGTGCAGGGATTCCACATGTGCGCCACCACGCCCATCTCATGCTGATTTTAGACGTGCACCAGGCAGGGTACCCTGGCCCGCGCGCCCGCGGTGGATGGGAGCCCGAAGGGCTAACAGCGTGCTGCCTCCGCGCCCGGCAGGTTCAACAAACACCTGGACCGCGGCTTCAACTCGTGCGCGCGTAGCGACTTGTACTTCGTGCCGCTGGAGGGCTCCAAGCTGGCTAAGAAGCGGGCCGACCTAGTGGAGAAGGTGCGGCGCGAGGCCGAGCAGCGCGCGCGCGAAGAAAAGGAGCGGGAGCGGGAGCGGGAGCGCGAGAAGGAGCGCGAGCGCGAGAAAGAGCGCGAGCTGGAACGCAGCGTGGTGAGTGCGTCACGAAATGCGCCGTCCGCCTTCTTTCCGTCTCTGCGCGGTGCATCTGGGCTCCGGGTGGGGGGGGTGGGAAAGTCATTTCGCCACCTGTCGGAGAGGAGGATCCACAGCAGCCGGGAAGAAGGAACGCGAGGATTGTGGGTGAGGGGGCTTGCTCCGGGTGGGCGGATACCTGTGGGTCGCAGGAAGGGAAAATATAAGGTAAAGGGGCAGGAAGGTTCCTTTTAGGAACAGGCAGTGTTCCCATAACCGCTGTTTTGACTTCACTTCTGTACCTCGCAGAAGTTGGCACAGGAGGGTCGTGCCCCAGTGGAGTGCACATCTTTGGGCCCAGTGCCCCATCGCCCTCCGTTTGAGCCTGGCAGCGCTGTGGCCACAGTGCCCCCCTACCTGGGTCCTGACACTCCAGCCCTGCGCACTCTCAGTGAATACGCCCGACCTCACGTCATGTCTCCAGGCAATCGCAACCATCCTTTCTATGTGCCCCTGGGGGCAGTGGACCCGGGGCTCCTGGGTTACCCGGCCCTGTACAGCAGTGATCCCGCCGCCAGGGAGAGGGAGCGGGAAGCCCGTGAACGAGACCTCCGTGACCGTCTCAAACCTGGCTTTGAGGTGAAGCCTAGTGAGCTGGAACCCCTGCATGGGGTTCCTGGGCCAGGCCTGGATCCCTTCCCCCGACATGGGGGCCTGGCTCTTCAGCCTGGCCCTCCTGGCCTGCACCCTTTCCCTTTTCACCCGAGCCTGGGGCCCCTAGAGCGAGAGCGTCTAGCGCTGGCAGCTGGGCCAGCCCTGCGGCCTGACATGTCCTATGCCGAGCGGCTGGCAGCTGAGAGGCAGCACGCTGAAAGGGTGGCAGCCCTGGGCAATGACCCGCTGGCCCGGCTGCAGATGCTCAACGTGACCCCACATCACCACCAGCACTCCCACATCCACTCGCATCTGCACCTGCACCAGCAGGATGCCATCCATGCAGGTGAGCTGCCGCTTCCTTGCTGTGGCCTTTGCCCCCTCCATCCCCACCCCCCGCACCCAGGCCTGACCCAACTTCTCTGTTCCTCGGGCCAGAATATCCCTCCCCAGGTGTGGTAGGAACCTCTGCTGAGATTGCTGCCCAGGTCTTTGCCTCCCAAACCTTCCCCACAGCTCTCCCCATAGTCCAGGGAATTGAACCCAGGACCTCGCACTTGCCAGGCAGGTGCTGTGCCGCTGAGCTATATCCCTGGCCTGCCCCCTTCCTTCCTTCCTTTCTCTCTTTTTCTTTCTTTCTTTCCCTTTCTCTCTCTCTGTCTCTCCTTTTTTTGTGGTATTGGAGATTAAAGCCAGATCCTTCACACTGAGCTATATCCCCAGCCCTTTTTTTTTTAATAGCCTGTGGGCTCAAACTTCAGATTGGCTGCTTCAGCCTCCCACCCACAGTTCTGGGACTGTCACCCTATTATTGCCTGCCCTACCCTTACACTCATGTTCATTCTAGGTTCCTCGTGTCTTCTTGTTAATCTCTTTTCTTTCTGTCTTATTTCCTGTGCATCCATCATCTTCCACCTGAAAGTAGCTTGCCTTTCTTTCTACCTCAAACTGCTCCAGCAGCTGCAGTCTCTCCTCTGTCATGCCTGGGCCCCTACGCCCAGGAGTATCTTTGTCTGTCACCCAGGTCTCTAGGCTTCTGTTCTGCCTTTGTTTCTCTCTGGATCCCCTTGTGTTTGGTGGTCTGTGTCTCTCCCCAGGCTCAGGTCCCAAATGCATGCTTTTCCCCTAACCCTGCCTTCTAGTGACACGTGCTCTTCTTTGCCCTTCAGCCTCTGCCTCGGTGCACCCTCTTATTGACCCCCTGGCCTCAGGCTCTCACCTTACCCGGATCCCCTACCCGGCCGGGACCCTCCCTAACACCCTTCTTCCTCACCCTCTGCACGAGAACGAAGTTCTTCGTCACCAGCTCTTTGGTAAGGACAGAGGTCAGGGTAGGAAGGTTATGAAGAGGGAAGAAAGGGGGAATGTGGGTGGTGGGAAGGGCCGAGTGGGGTTTTCAAGGAATGAGGAGCTGGGATTGGAATCTGGAGAGGCTCAGGTGTAATTCTTCTCCATCACTGGCAGCTTGCAGGACGGGTGTTCCTTTTCTTTTAGTCTCACTGTCCTGTGCGGGTAAAGTGGCTGGCTGCCCCCTCCCTCAGGGTGCTCAGTATCTACCAGTGACAAGCCCCCTGCCCTTCACAGCTGCCCCTTACCGGGACCTGCCAGCCTCCCTGTCTGCTCCGATGTCGGCAGCGCATCAGCTGCAGGCCATGCACGCGCAGTCCGCCGAGCTGCAGCGCTTGGCGTTGGAACAGCAGCAGTGGCTGCATGCCCACCACCCCCTGCACAGTGTGCCGCTGCCCGCCCAGGAAGACTACTACAGGTACTGCTCACCGCGCATGGCTCACCCGCCCTCACCGTCACCCACATCGGCTCATCCCAGCCTGTCCTCTTTCTGCCCCTTCTCTTCCTAGTCATCTGAAGAAGGAGAGCGACAAGCCGCTGTAGAACCTACGGTCAGAAGCGAAGTGCTCCTATGGCTCCTGCACCGGGACCAGGAGGACCCGCTCCTGGCCCGCCCACCACCCAGCTCGAGGAGAGGGTGCTGCTCAGTGGCAGGGGCTCTGCAGCTGGGCACAGGGAGGAGGGAGGAAGGGACTCACAGAAGGCCGGGGGGGGGTGCACAAGGGGGGATGGGCAGAAGCCCACAGTGTTGCGGACCAGGTCCCTCTTTCTTGTCCCTGGCTCCCCTCATTCCTATGCCCGACCTTCAGTTGCCACCCCCCCCGTTGGTGTGATGATCTCATCTGTTAGATGTGGCTGTTTTGCGTAGCATCGTGTGCCACCCCTGCCCTGCCCTGCCCAGCCCAGCCCGTGTGCGTGCCCCTTCTACGATGTCTGCCCTTGTCCCGCTCCACATTAATAATTTATATATATAAATATCTATATGACGCTCTTTAAAAAAATCCCAATCAAAACCAACCAAACAAAAACACCCTCACAACTCCCCAGAAAGATGGCTGTGACTTGTTCTTTGTGGGCCACGGGGCTGGGACGGGGAGGTCTTATGGGGCCTGGAAACAGGAGATAACCAGGGCTGAGGGGCTGGGTGTGATCCCTGACACCGGACAGGAGACCTCGATGGCTCCGAATCCTCGGCTGTGCTGGTCCTTCCCTCACCCAGGCTGGCAGGAGCCTGGAGCCCTGGAAGAAACCCACAGAGGGCATGGCCAGGCCTAGCAGATCACTCGCCTTGGAAGTGATCCTGTCATTCATGTTCCTAGGTGCCACTGGAGTCCCCTGGAAGGAGGGCTTCAGAGTCCTGACTCTTCTCATAAAATAGTTTGAGACTGGAATGGGAGGCCAGGGGAGTTGGGCATGGGTTCAACAGGCCAATGAAACTAAGCGCCTATCCTCCCCGCTCCCGCCTTTGGCATGGGATTGAACCCAGGCCCTTTCAGACAGGCTGGGCTTCAATTCGCGATCCTCCTGCGTCAGCTTCCCAGAATGCTGGGATTACAAACATGTGCCACGCCCTGCTAGCACTCAGTATTACGTATTCCGACGGTCCGAGAGTGACGACTGCTTCAACCGCCCAGAAGCGTCTGGGCCAGTTTAGCAAAGCACTGGCTGAGGTCTTACCCTGGAGCTTTTATTGCTGCCAATCACTGTCTTCCGGCTTAAAAGGGGGGGCTGTGATTGGTTGGATTTTCAACCAATCAACATCAGGATCATTTGCATAGCAGATATCAAACGTGCAGAAATTCTAGAAATAAATGACTTCGCTCAGTTCCTTAGAGTACTGTTTTCTCCTACTGAAGGGCATAGTGTACCTTGTTGTTTATACATTAGAGCGGCTGGGAAGAAGAAAAAAAAAAGGGTGGGGAGGACTCTGATCTCACCCTCACCAATAGTGGAGTGAGCAGATACCACTGGCTCGCTCCAGAACTACCCACGAAAGTGTTACAGCTCTTTTAGAATTTGTCTAGCAGGTTTTCTAGCTATTTGCTGGAAAACCCCCGGTTGTGTTTTATGTAAGAGTTCTATGTTTATCATTTTCCCAACATCATTGTTTTTGTGCGGTCACCTGGTCAATGTGTGAGTTGGGTGACGCAAAAAAACTTCCGGCTGCGGTTGATACAGCTTCCCTTGCGTCTCTCTGGTGTCAGCACGCGCTCGCAGGCGGCGCGCTCCGCTCTAACGCGCTTTCCCCGCCGGCTCATGGCGTCGGTTTCGGGGCAGCCCGCGGCGCTTAGCGCCGAGCAGGCCAAGGGTGAGCGGCGTTTCCGTGCATGGGTATGGGGGCTCCGAGGCGGGAGCGGGGTGCCGCCCGCAGCCAGGGCTTAACTCCCTGTCCTTTTGTGTCCGCTGCGCGTGCGGGCTGTGCCTCAACGCCCACCCTGCCGCCTTCCTGGGCTCTCCGGTTCGTAGTGGTCCTGGCCGAGGTTATCCAGGCGTTCTCCGCCCCTGAGAACGCCGTCCGCATGGATGAGGCTCGAGACAATGCGTGCAACGACATGGGTAAGATGCTGCAGTTCGTGCTGCCCGTGGCCACGCAGATTCAGCAGGAAGTTATCAAAGCCTACGGCTTCAGCTGCGACGGCGAAGGTGGGTCCGCCGCAGGGTGGCGGTGGAGTGGGTCCGGGAGAGGGTACAGGGTCGCCGGGTCCCTGAGCAGTGGTCCTTTTTCTTGCCACGCGGCGGTAGCCGCAGTTTGACTGTTGGCACCCACAGTCCAGCGTCTACCCTGAACTTTTGTTGGAGGGGTCCTGAGTCCGTCTTGTGGTTCCCATTTAATCACTGTTCTTCCTGGTGAGTGCTCGGGGTCTCGGGACCTGCACCTCACTTCTGGTAGCTATGGCAGCTGTCTCCATGACTGCAGCTTCTGGAGTACCTTCAGGTGTTGGAGATTGCATTTTTTCTCCGTGAGATCACAGCATTTCCCCAGGGTGTGAAGGACTGGTGTGCATGTTCCTGGGTTTTGTGACCAAACTGCTAACGTGGCTCGTGGCACGCTGGAGAGAGAGACACACATTGTTTGGGGTTATTTTAATTCCCTGCATCCCATCCACTGTGCCTAGTGTGGACCGGGAAGTTGTTGATCCTAACCCTGCAGGTCGGAGGCCTGCAGTGTCCTAGGTCGTGGGTGGCTACTTGGCCACAGGGAGAGCCACCTGTACCACATCCCAGGCCACTTCCCTGGCACCCTGGTCTCAGGAGTGTGGCGTGATTCTCCACTCCCCCTTGCAGGTGTCCTTAAGTTTGCCCGCTTGGTCAAGTCCTATGAAGCCCAGGATCCTGAGATCGCCAGCCTGTCCGGCAAGCTGAAGGCGCTGTTCCTGCCGCCCATGACACTGCCACCCCATGGTCCTCCTTCTGGTGGCAGTGTGGCCGCCTCCTGAGAATTGGCCTCTCCACTGCCAGGAAAAGGAAGGCCTAGGTGTTTCTGAGGACAATAAACGTGCCTGTCATTGAGCCTGTGTTGGTCTTCTAAAGCCTTACCTCTCTCCCCAGACTCTCTCTGCTTTCCCAGGTTGCCTCTTCTCCTTGTCCAGGTCCTTCCTGTCCTCCCCCAGGGCAGGTGAGGGCTGGCTGGGTCCCCTCTGGTCTGAGGGGGCGGGTCTGCACAGGCAGCACCTCCTTCTCTGAGGGCACTGCACGCTGAGAGCCTGGTGGCGGGCGTGTCCTTGGCTACGGTTACTTCCTGGTCTTCACTCCTACCCACCCCCCGCTGCTGTCAGACTAGCTCCAGGTGGAGCTGCAGGTGGCGCCGCCTCTCCCTTGAGCTCGGTCTCCTGGCGGTCTGGGAACTTGGGGACGGCGGCAGGGCAGCGGGCTGCGAGGGCGTCCCGGCCAGCCCCGCCCCACCTGTCTTCCCCGGAGACCATTAGTCCAGGGGCTCGGCCTCGCGGTGCCATCGGCCTGGCAGGCGATTGAGAAGGAAGTGGCTGAGATCCGGCGCGTTCTTCCTTCCTAGACTGGCCACAGCTGTGCCCCTGGCCTGGTCCCGCCCCCCTCTGCTAGGGACTCCCCTAGCCCTCCAGGGAGATGCTGTCCAGCGGGTAAGTTCTCCGCACACCTGGGTCCTGCGGGCGCCTGTAGCTCCGGAGGGAGGGGCATGGTTGCTGCTCAGCCCCGACAGGTGTGAGTGAAGCCTGCTGCCGCCCCCGTCACCACTGGGCTTCCTGTCCCCACGGACTTTCTCCTCCCCACAAGATTCGAGGATCCCTGGCTGATTCACACCCCACTGCCCCCTTGTTCTTTCCCGTTTTCCCTGGACAGTTGTGTATCTTCTTTCATCATTGAATCTTCTGGCCTCCTGTCCCCTGCTTCTGCCCCCTGCCTGAGTAGTTGGCATCACCTCAAACATGACAGACGGACACATCTGAGGAAGCTCCTGCTTCTCTTAATGTCCAGACACCTGAGCTTGATTCTGTTTTGTTTCCCATCACTTCCTCCTCCTCCCATCTACTTAGCCTTTGTGTGTGGAGCATCTGCTGTGTGGCAGCTACTGTTTAATGAGACAGGCATGGTCCCTGCTGTCACACAGCTGACATTTCAGTAGGGGGTGACACTGAACAAACAACCCAATAAAAAGAGATAGGTGTGGTGATCCACCCCTGTAATCCTAGCTTCTCAGGAGGCTGAGGCAGGAGGATTCCAAGTTTGAGGCCACCCCAGGCAATTTAATGAGGCCTTGTCTCAAAAAAGGACTGGGGGGGGAAGCAAAAAGAGTTGGGGATATAACTCAGCGCTCCGTGGTTCAGTCCCTGGTACTATGAAAAGCAAACAAATGAACCAATACATAGGACTATGTCAGGCACTTGGAAATGTTATGTAGAGCCTGGTATACTAGTGAGGGATGGGGTGCTGGGGACATGCTGGATGACTCAGGGAGGGCTTCCTGTAGAAGTGGCATTGGAGCTGAGACCTGGATGAGGAGGAGGATCCAGCCATAGGGTAATCAGGAGTCAAGCAGCCTTGGGGATAGGAAGTGACAAGTGTACAGCCTGGGGTGGGGATACAGGGAAGAACAATGTGCCAGTGCAGAGGGGGCCTGAGAGGAAGCAGGATCAGGCCAGGGTAGACCTACTTGGCATTTTCTCAGGCATCTCTTCCTTTCTGTCTACACTGCCTGCCCCGGGCGCACCTCGTGGTTGCTAGTCAAGGAAGGGGTCTCACTCAGTCTTCTGGTCCCTGGGCCCTTCCGTGGTGCGGCCATGGTCTTTTTCCTACAAGGTGGCTTAGCGGGGCCTCACCTGGCTCAGAATGCTCAGCCTGGATGTGTGACACGCGTTGTGACAGGGCCCCAGCCTTTGAGCTGCTTCACTCTAGCTGCCCCGCCCGCTGGCCTGGCCCCACTCCTCTGCCTTCTGTGCTTGCGCCTCTGTGTCTCGCTTGGTGTTGCCCCTGGGAGGCACCCGCCCCTCCGTCTTCCGTCTGTGCCCCGGCATCCACCTGGAGCTGGCTTGGCAGCGCTATGGTGGGCTTGTTCACCTTCCCACTCACTAGCTTGTGACTTTGGGCAAGTTATGTAACATTTCTGAGTCTTAGTTTTTGTTTCTAAAATTGAGTTAATAATAGCTAAATAAGGTTGGCATGAGCCAGGTATGCATGTAATCCCAGCTCCTGGGGAGGCTGAGACAGGAGTGTTGAAAGTTCAAGACCATGGTGTGCAACCTAATGAGACTCTATCTCAAAATAAATATAAAAAGAGCTGGGGTCCAGGTATGGTGGCCCACACTTGTAATCCCAGCACTCAGGGAGGCTGAGGCAGGAAGATTGCAATTTCAAGCCCAATTTAGCGATTTAGCACAACCCAGCCTCAACATAAAAACGGCCAGGGGATGTAGCTCAATGTGATTCCCACTACCAAAAATATAAAATAAGAAGGTGGCGGCCAGTGAGATAGCTCAGTGGCATAAGCGCCTGCCTGGCAAGCGCGAGGTCCTGAGTTCGACTCCTGGTACCCACATATGAAAAAAGGGCCAGTGATATCGCTCAGCAGCATGGGTGCCTGCTGGTGCACGAGGTCCTGAGTTCGACCCCCAGTACCCACAAAAAAAAAAAAAAAAAAAAGTGGCCCGAGAATTAATAATACATTCATGCCGGGCATGGTGGCACATGCCTGTAATCGTGTGCCTCAGGGGAGGCTGAGGCAGGAGAATTGCCATGAGTTCAAGGCCAGCCTGGGCTACACAGTGAGTTCAACACCAGCCTGAACTACATGGCAAGACCCTGTCTCAAAAACAAGAACAACAACAACAAAAACCCAAAAAACATTTGTTCTTTGTACCTTGGTCCTTCAGTATCCACGGGGGAATTTTGGGGGTTGGTTCTAGGACCAGGAGCACATAGTAAAGTCTGCATCTGCTCAAGTCACTGATATAAACGGTGCAGGATTTGCGTAGAACCCACACACATCTTCCATAAGCTTGGGATCATCTCGGAGAGTATTCACAAACCCTAAAACTCTATGTAAATGCACTTGATAGGGGTCTTATTGCCTTGTAAAGGGGATAATGAGGGAAAAAAAAGTCTGTACATCATTAAACACAACACCCCGGGCCCTGGAGTGGGGCTTCAACCCAGGGCCTTGGCATTGAGCTGTATCCTCAGCCGTTTTGAATATTTACTTATTTGTTGTTTTTTGTTGTTTTTGAGACAGAGTTTCACTATTTAGTTCAGGCTGGCCTTGAGCTCATTGTACAGCCCAGGCTGACCTCTAATTCTTGGCAATCCTCCTGTCTCAGCCTCCCGAGTCCTGGGATTTCAAGTACCCACCACAATGCCTGGCCAGAACAGACACAATTAAAAATAAATAAATAAATAAAACTTTTTTCAATCTCTGCTTTGTTGAACCAGAGGAGGGAAGACCCTTTGTTGTAGAGAGCATGCTATACAATGTAAAAGCTATTGATACTGAAATTCTACCACCTGTCAAGTTTTTGTTTTTCTTTTTGACACAAGGTCTCTCTCTGTCCTTCAGGGTAGGCTTGAACTCACTGTGTAGCCCAAACTGGCCTTGAACTACTTACGGTTATCCTCCTGCCTCAGCCCTCTGAATGCTGGGATTACAGGTGTGCATCACATGCCTGGCTTTCTCCCCCTCCCCCTTTCTTCTTCTTCCTCTTTTTTTTTTTTTTTTTTGAGACAGGTTCTCACTACGAGTTCATCTTGAACTTGCTATGTAGCCCAGCACTTTTTTCTTCTTTTTCTCCTCCTCCTCCTTTTTTGTTTTTGGGATGGGGGATTTGCTCTGTTGCCCAGACTGGCCTCAAATTCCTTGGTCTAAGCAGGCGAGGTGGCATGTGCTTGTAATACCAGCACTCTGGAGGCTGAGGCAGGAGGATTGCTGGAGTTCAAGGCCAGCCTGGAGTACATAGCAGGACCCTGTCTCAAAAAACAAACAAAACAAAACAAATTCCTCCATTAAAAAAAAATATGGGGGGCCGGTGAGATAGCTCAGCAGCATAAGCGCCTGCCTGGCAAGGGCAAGGTCCTGAGTTCGATGCCCAGTACCCACATATGAAAAAAGGGGCCAGTGATATTGCTCAGCGGCACGGGCACCTGCTGGCGCTCGTGAGGTCCTGAGGTTGACCCCCAGTACCCACAAAAAAAAAAAAAAAAAAAAGGGCCAGTGATATAGCTCAGCATAAGTGCCTGCCTGGCAAGTGCGAAGTCCTGAGATGGACTCCTGGTACCCGCATTAAAAAAAAAAAATTCCTGCATTAAGTGATCCTGCCTCAGTTTCCTGTGTAACTGGGTATCACCTTTGGCATCAGTATTTGGGAATTACAGTTAACCCCTGTCATCAGGTGGGGATACTGAAGCTCAGAGAAGTCCAATAATAACTGAAAGATTGTGCATGCCTATACTTTCAGACCTCGGAAGGCTGAGGCAGGAGGATAACCTGCCTGAACTAAGTAGCAGAGACCCTGTCTCAAAAAGTAGCCGGGCGTTGTGGTGCATACCTGTATTTCCAGCACTCAGAAGCCTGAGGCAAGAGGATTGCCACAAGTTTGAGGCTAGCCTGGGCTACACAGCGAGTTCAAGGCCAGCCTCCACAACATAGTGAGACCCTGTCTCATAAAAACCAAAACCAAAACCAAAACCAACAAAAAAAGCAAACAAACAAAATGAAAGATTTTTTTTTTTTTTTTTTTTTTTTTTTTTGAAACAGGGTCTTGCTGTATAGTTTGGGCTGGCCTTGAACTCACCATGTATCCTAGGCTGGCCTCAACTCGAGGTGATCCTTCTGCCTTAGCCTCCTGAGTGCTGGGATCACAGGTGTGCACCACCGTGCATGGCCAAAATTGAAAGATTCTTTAGATTTCTCTCTCTTGCAGCCTGCCTGTCTTCCTGACCTTCTGAGCTTGACTTCTGCCTTCATCTCTCTGCTCCCCGAGGGAGTGCTTTTCTTTTGTGGCTTATCAGGCGCTTCACTGTGTAACTGTCGGCGTCCTTGAAGTTGTGTCTTCCCTTACAACCTGGGGGAACATTCCTGTATCACAGGGCATCCCAGAACCTCACACGGGATGGTCATATGTGTGCCAGTGCTCTGCCAGCTCCAGTTGTTCTTTCTTTTCCTACCAAGGGACAGCAGGGCCTGTGCATCTAATTTTTGCTTTTGTTTTTGTTGTTTTTTTGAGGCAGGTTCTCACTGTGTAGTTGAGGCTGGCCTCAAACTCGTGGCAATCCTCCTGCCTAAGCCTCCCGTATGCTGGAATTACAGGTGTGCACCACCAAGCCCAGCAAGGGCCTGTGCATCTTATCCAAGCGTCTGTCCTCTGGATTGGAGCAGAGGGAAGTCCCTGCCACTTCCCTTGATGGAAGAGGTCAGGGACGGTGGAAGAAGGGACCCCGGCCAGGGTGCCGTGGGTGTACGGTGCTGAGTGTGCGCGGAAGCTTGGGTGGTGAGGACCTGGTGTCTGTGTGGGGCTTGGCCCAGACCAGGTCTGGCGGTGAAAGGACGTGGGTGGGAGGCCCCAGGGGCCCGCGTGTGGGCACAGGAAGACGTCCTTGTGGGCGTGCCGCCATGTGTATTGGTGACTCTGTTTGCTGCACACGTCCTAACGCCAGGCCTAGGGAGGGAGGTGGCCGGTGCTCGTGGCCCACTTTGCGTAGATTCGTTTGCCCTGGGTTGGTGGCACCAAGAGGCCCAGGGCTCTGGGTTACGGTGTCGGAAGCGAAGGCAGTGCAGCTGGACCGTGTGGTAAAGTGGCTGAGCCAATTCCCCAGGGCACCAGTACTCTAGAGAAACCATGTTTGGAGAAAAACTATAATTGAGGTTTCTAAAAATGATAAAGTGAGCCGGGCATGGTGGCGTGTGCCTGTGAGACCAGCACACTGGGAGGCCGGAGGATTGAAAGTTCGAGCCCGGCCTGGGCAATTTAGCAAGACTATGTGTGGAAATAAAAAATTAAGGAAGGGCTGAGGCTGTGGCTCAGCATGAAGGCTCTGGTTTCCATCTTTAGTACCACGGGGGGAAAAGAAAGTTGTCATATGGGGAAGTCAGACTTTTTATTTTTTATTTTCGTGCTATAGGGGGTGGAACCCAGGACCTCCAGCAGGATAGGCAAACATTCAACCACTAAGCTACGTTCCCAACTCTTTCTATTAATTTATTGTTTGAGACAGGATTTCACCTAGTAGTTCAGACTGGCCTCAAACTTGAGGTCCTCCTGCCTCAGCCTCCCAAGTATGCATTACAGGCATGTGCCACCACACTCAGTTTTATTTTTTAATTGAGATATAACAATAGCGCCTGGCGTGGTGGCACATACCTATAATCCCAGCATTCAGGGAGGCTGAGGCAGGAGGATCACTGTGAGTTCGAGGCCAGCCTGGGCTACATAGTGAGACCCTATTTAAAAAAAAAACAAAAAACAGAAAACAAAACAAAACAAAATGAGAGCTATAAGGTGCATACAACCTGATTAACTTCATACTTTTTTTGTGATACTAGGGGTAGAATCCAGAGTCTCACACATGCTAACCACTTTCTTTGTCACTGAGCCACACCACATCCCAACTTCATATTTTTAAACTTAATTAATTAATTAATTTTGGTGTTTTGAGATAGGGTCTCGCTATGTAGCCCAGACTGGCCTTGAACTCTTGGTGATCCTCCTGCCTCAGCCTCCTGAGTACTGGGATTATAGGCGTGTGCCACCAACTTCGTATTTAAACAGACCCACATGAATCCCACCCGGATGGAAACACAGTGTTCCTGGCACCTCAGAACTTTTGTAGAAATTGCAATCTCCTAGTCAGTTTATTTATTTTTATGAAGGTCATGCATGGCCATTAGGCAATATTGGGGGCTTTTTTTTAATTGTGAGACAGGGAATAAACGCTGGGGCCTCCTGCACAAGCTGTGAAGGAGATGCAGCCAGGTGTCCACCAGGTGTGGGGAGGCATAGCCACCCACCCCGACCCGGGGCCACTCCCCTCCCTGGGGCAGCCATGTGACTGCTCAGTGTCTTCCCTCCGGCCTTGGCTCTGCTGCCTTTGCACTTGAATGCACACACAGAGCATCAGTAGTCGGTTGCTCAGAATCTTGGGCTAGAGATGGGGGTGTCACTTTGTCCCCCTCTGCCCCAGCAGCCTCTCTTCAGACAGTGACTATGGAAAGCAGAGGGGCAGGCGCCCTGGGTCTCCCTTCCTCCGCAGCCCCTTTGGACAGGGAGCGGCTCAGCCTGTCTTGGAGGACCTGAATGCTGGTATAGAGTAGTTAAAATCAGTGACTTTGGGGCCAAACTCTCTGGGTTTGAGTCCCAGCCTGGTGTGGCCCTGGGGCAATGCCTTAAACTCCCTGAGCCTCAGTTTCCTTGTTTATAAAATGGGGACAGAGGGCACCGATGTCACAGGGCTTGATGAGAATTCTAAGGCCCGTGAGTGACGTCATGGCAGTGTCTAGCGTGCAGTGACACTCCGCTGAATGATAGTGGTCCCTGTCATTGTTAGTGCCACAGAAGGCTGTGGAGAGACAGCCAATGCAGGAGGCATGAAGTGGGTGGCGAGGGTCTGAGACACACCAGCATCCTCATGCTGCCAGTCCCGAGGGCAGATGTGTGGGAAGCCGTCCCTCCCCCACTGCCACCCTCTGGTTCTCTCTCACTCTGCTCCAAAATGAGAAGTACATGTGAGTTCCCCCAGGGGTCGGCCGCGCCCCTTCCTGTCCCCGCCCTGCCACTGCCTGGGGGCCGTGGATTGGCAGCCCTGTGCCAGGACCTCGGGCTTAGGTGGCGAGGAGGCGGCCTTGGCCCTGGAAGCGCAGCCTCTGAGTCCTCTCCTGCCTGGACAGGCTGCGCCACCTCCTTCCCGGTACCCCCTTCCTCTCCGGGAGCCCCCAGGATGGTGAGGTAAGGGTAGGGGCTCACAGGAGCAGGTGGCATGGTGCCCGGGCCTGGGGACCCTCCTCACTGCTGCCCACACCACCAGGTGGTTCCACCGGGACCTCAGTGGGCTGGACGCGGAGACCCTGCTCAAGGGCCGGGGCGTGGATGGCAGCTTCCTAGCTCGGCCCAGTCGCAAGAACCAGGGCGACTTCTCGCTGTCTGTCAGGTAGGTAGTCCTCTCCTCTGTGGCCCAGCCCCAGAGCCCTCAGGCCTGTTCCTCATGGCACAACCCCCCTCCCCGTGCCTCCTCCTTATCCTTGTCCCCATTGCGCAGCCTGTCCCCACCACTCCCTACCCCTGTGCCTGCACCTCTGGCCTCACCGCCTGGCACCCCACAGGGTAGGGGATCAGGTGACCCATATTCGGATCCAGAACTCGGGGGACTTCTATGACCTGTATGGCGGGGAGAAGTTTGCCACGCTGACCGAGCTGGTGGAGTACTACACCCAGCAGCAGGCTGTGCTGCAGGACCGTGATGGCACCATCATCCACCTCAAGTACCCGCTCAACTGCTCTGACCCCACCAGCGAGAGGTGAAAACTTGATCCCCTGGCCCTCTGGGAAGCAAGGCCTGAGGGCCACCTTGCCCTTGTCCAGGGTCCCTGTCAGCTGCCAACCCAGCCCTGTGAGTGACAGGGAGGCCACTCCTCAGCCTGGTGTTCCTGGCAGGTCAGCCCTGTTGCTCGAAAGCGCTTTCTGTGGAACTGAATCTCCTTCCTTCGGCTCTCTCCTGGCCTGGCGAGGCTCCTTAGAGCAGTGACAGGTTGATGGGCAGGCCTATCATGGGTTCCCTTTAAAAATGTTTTTAATTTTTGTTTCTTTGAGACAGGGTCTTGCTATGTACCTCAGGCATGCGTTGAACTCACTGTGTGGCTCAGGCTGGCTCATGGTGAACCTCCTGCCTCAGCCTCCCAAGTGCTGGGTATTCCCTTTTATTAGGACACTTAGTGCCTTATCTCAGCAGCCTGGTGAGGATTGGTTTGTCCATTGGGGTTGATAGAGCTTGGCCAGTCCCAGGGCCCCAACATGGATAATTAAACAAGGGTGTGAGGTGGCCACCTGGGTGGAGGGCCCATCTCTGTCCTGGGGGCAGGTCATACTCCAGGCCATTCCTCCTCCTTTTGCTGGGAAGATAGGGCCCCATCACTGGGCTGGCTGACCCCATGTAGTCTCCCCAAAGCACAGGTGAGGGATGGGGAAAGAGCACTCCTCATTAGCCAGAGTGGTGGAATCCCACCACTCTGGGAGGCTGAGATGGAGGGTTGCAAGTTTAAGCGCAGCCTGGGGAATTTAGTGACTTAGTGAGACCCTGTCTCAAAATAAAACAGGTCCGGAGATATAGCTCAGGGTGAAGGCCCTGGATTCAATCCCCAGTGCCACCACCACCACCAAAAATAAAGCTCTTCATTGTACTGTGGCCCAGTTTAGCACTTTAGTGGCAGAGCCTGTTAGAGTAAAGGGAGGTGAACAACCCAAGGTTTTCTTCCCCTGGAACTCTGGAGCCGGGCAAAACTGGCCTTGCCCTGTATTTATGTGCTGACTGTTGCAATGACTCTGAACTTTGACGCTGCCAGCTTTTAGTAATCGTTTTTCTTTGCTGCTGGGATGGAACCCAGGGCCTCGTGAATGCCAGCCTCATGCTCCACTGTGGAGCTGTGTCCGTGGCAGTTTTCAGGTTTTTTGAGATTCATGTCTGTGAACTTCATCCGTGTTTGTGTTAAGTCACTGATGAAAACTTAGAACTGGATGAGGCCGAGCTCAAAGCCCTGTGCCCACCGCTGGAGACCTCTTTTCAGTCAGCATGGAGCCATCCATCAGCCTCCTCTCCTACAAGTGAACCCTGAGAATAGATGCCTCTCCTCATGGTTGCCCTCTCAAGTTCCTGTCTTTCTTTCTTTCATTTATTTATTTACTTACTTGAGACAGGGTCTCACTATATAGTTCAGGCTGATCTTGAGCTCACTATGTAGCCCAGGCTGGCCTTGAACTCATACGATCCTCCTGTCTCAGCCTCCTGAGTACTGAGATTACAGGTGTGAGCCACTTTCTGAAGTGCTTTCTTCTTCCCTGCAATGTTCATGGCTGTTTGCCACCCAGACCCCGCTCTGTATTCCCCCTCCTTCTAGGCCCAGCCTGCGGGGCAGCAGGGCCTGGCAGGGGCCACAGAGAGGCTGTTTGTGTAAGTTCAGGGCCAGAAGAGGAAGGCTTGCTGGACAGGCCGTCCAGCAGGGTTGAGAACCGGCTTGGAAGAGTCAGAGAAGCCTCGGGGGAAGGGAGCAGACTGGGCCAGGAGGTTAAGGATGGGCGGCTCTGAGAGGTGCTGTGGTCACCCCCGCCTGGGAGCCTGAGCCTCACCCCTGACCTGGGTGCATGTGGGAGGCTCTTGCCCCAAGCTTCTGTCTGTTCCCTGCCCGTGGCTGCTGCCCTTCTCTTGGGAATTTGCATCTGTCCCTGGGTGGCGAGCTGAGCTCTTGGCCTGTGGTCAGCCATCATTTGCAAGGAGACTTCCTCATCCTGTTTCAGGGAAGGGGCTTGCCCCCTCCTCTCTGTCCCCTGCAGGGTGGCCCAGGGCTCCTGGGTGGGGCGGGAGAGGTGGAGCCCCTGAGCAGCCGTGGCCCGCAGGTGTGCCTGGGTCAGCAGGGCCTGGCCCCCTCGCCTTCCCCCATCCCTGCGGTTGGAAAATGCCCCCTCCTGGCCCTGGGCTGAGGAAACCTCACCGCCTCACTTCTCACTCTCCCCAGAAGGAGTTTTGTGTTTTTCCATCACGTGGTTTCCTGTGGGGCGGGGCATCTGGGGCTGCAGTTTCCTCCTGGGAAGGGGTGTGCTTGGGGAAAGGTCTTAGTTCTGCTTTCTACCCTGACAGCCCCTTTGAAGCCTGGGCTCCCTGACATCACCACGGGCACCCTTGGGCCCCCACATCGCTCTTTCACAGTGGGTGTTTGTGTCCCTGCTCCCGGGGGTCCTCCACGTGCCCTCCCCTGACTTCCGTCCCACTATCTCCCACCGCTCTCTGTGGTTTGGACTCCATCTGCCTCTCTTCCTTTGTCTCTGCTTTCTTTCCCCAGCCCAAACTTACATCTCAGGGACACTTGGCGTTTGTCCCTCCAGATATCCCGGATGTTACCTGTCTTTCTGTCCTAAGCTTTCAGAGGTAGCTCTGGGTTCAAAGCCTGGTTACAACTCTTTTTATTATTTTTTTATGCTGGGGAGTGAATCTAGGGCCTTGCCCATGGTAAGCACAGGTATAGTCTCTCATGGACCTACACCCCAACCCCCATGGTTAGAACTTTTCTTTTTTCCAGTACTGGGGATTGAACCCAGGACCTTTGCAATAAGCTACATCCCCAGTCCCCACCCCTTTAAATTTATTTATTTATTTTTGAGACAGGTCTCACTATATATTCCAGGCTGGCCTTGAACTTACTATGCAGCCCAGGCTGGCCTTGAACTTGTGGCAGTCTTCCTGCCTCAGCCTCCTGAGTGCTGGGATTACAAACATGCACCACCATACCTGGCAAATTTTTAAAATTTTAAGACAGAGTCTTGCCATTGCCCAGCCTGGGCTCAAACTTAGGATCTTCCCACCTCAGCCTCCTGGAGTACTGGGATTACAGGCATGCACATTACCCCTGGCTTGATTAGAACTTTTGAGATTCTTCCTTTTTTTTTGGTACCGGGAGTCGAACTCAGGACCTTGTGCTTGCCAGGCAGGCGCTTGTGCCGCTGAGCTATATCCCCGGCCCCTGTTGAGATTCTTTTTTTTTTTTTTTTTTTTGTGGGTACCGGGGGTCGACCTCAGGACCTCGCGTGCCAGCAGGCGCCTGTGCCACTGAGCGATATCACCGGCCCCTTTTTCGTATGTGGGTTCTGGGAGTCGAACTCGGGCCTTCGCGCTTGCCGGGCAGGCGCTTAAGCCGCTGAGCCATCTCACCGGCCCCCCTGTTGAGATTCTTGATTAGAACTTTCCTCCTATCAATCAGGGGTGTGAGGCCAGTGTTCAAGTGCTCAACCTGTTCCCTCATCTGTAAAATGGAGATAATAGCTATCTCTCAGCCTTCTCTCCCAATCCTCCAGAGCAGGAGTAGCTGGGACTATTGGCACGCATGGCCACACCTGCTTTTTCCTCTAATAAGAGTAATGGACATAAATATAGTGATGGATTTGATTTGTTGTTGTTGTTGTTGTTTTTGAGACAGGGTCTCACTATGTAGTACAGGCTGGGCTTGAACTCACTATGTAGCCTAAGCTGGCTTCAAACTCATGGCGATCCTCCTGCCTCAGCCTCCTGAGTTGCTGGGATTACAGGCATGCAGCACCATGCCTGACTTTTATAGTGGTAGATTTGAAAGCATCTAGCAGGTGGTAGGTGCTGAGCTCACCACCACTCTGGGAGCATCCTTCTCCGAGCCTCTCTCTGCCCCAGCCCTCACCTCCTGCCCCTTCTCCAGGTGGTACCATGGCCACATGTCAGGGGTGCAGGCTGAGGCACTGCTGCAGGCCAAGGGTGAGCCCTGGACCTTCCTGGTGCGTGAGAGCCTCAGCCAGCCTGGCGATTTCGTGCTGTCGGTGCTCAGCGACCAGCCCAAGGCCGGTGCAGGTTCCCCGCTCAAGGTCACCCACATCAAGATAATGTGTGAGGTGAGGCAGCTGTGCAGTTGGGGAAGGGGGGCATCCTGTGGGGCTCCCGGCTGTGCCCACAGCCAAGGCTGGGCTGTGGAAGGAGGCTCGAGCCCTGAAGGGTGGCCCTGCTTGGCACCTCCAGGGTGAACGCTACACGGTGGGAGGCTCAGAGATCTTTGATAGCCTCACAGACCTGGTGGAACATTTCAAGAAGACAGGGATCGAGGAGGCCTCGGGTGCCTTTGTCTACCTGCGGCAGGTGAGGAGCAGGCCTGGTACCCCCTTCCTGTGGGGGTGAACTCCTGGGGTCTTTAAGTTGCTGCCTTGTCCTCACCCACCACAGCCTTACTACGCCACTCGGGTGAATGCGGCTGACATTGAGAGCCGGGTCTTGGAGCTGAACAAGAAGAAGGAGTCGGAGGACACAGCCAAGGCCGGCTTCTGGGAGGAGTTTGAGGTATGCAACAGGGATGGCAAAGCTAGAACAGCTGGGCAGTTGGCCACTGAGGATGCTGTGCCCCCTTTATGCACCCAATACTGCTCTAGCCCTCTGCGTCTCTACCTGCGGACGTGTCCCCACCCCAGGCTGGTGCTCATGTCTCCGCTCACCTCTCAGAGTCTGCAGAAGCAGGAGGTGAAGAACTTGCACCAGCGGCTGGAAGGACAGCGGCCAGAGAACAAGAGCAAGAACCGTTACAAGAACATTCTCCCCTGTGAGCACCATTGCCATGGCCTCTCCCACCTCAGAGTCTCCTTCCCGCTCACCGGGGTCCACTTCCCCCTCCAGCAGAGCGCTCCTTCCTCTAGAAGCCTCTTCCAGGAACCTCCCTCCACCCGCTCCCCACACCCTCCTCCTTAGGAAACCTCTCCCCAACCGGAGGCCGATCCACCCCTGCCCACCCACGGTCCTCTGTGAGCCACAGGGCTTTGGATGCAACAAAGTCCTGTCAGCTTAGGAAAGCTCTGTCCTGGCTACCCCAAGCCACTTCCCTACCTCTTTGCCTACTGCAGTTGATTGTACCCGAGTGATCCTGCAGGGACGAGACAGTAACATCCCTGGGTCTGACTACATCAATGCCAACTACGTCAAGGTCAGTGGCGTGGGTCATGTGGGAGCAGGGGCTGGGCCAGGGAGTTCCCTGACCATAAGACGTCTGGGCCAAGCTGAAGCTGATGTTTAGGGTGAAGGTATAGGGCCTGGGGCTCACAGTCCTGGGATGCCTCTCTCTGCACTGACATCCAGAACCAGCTGCTAGGCTCTGAAGAGAACTCTAAGACCTATATCGCCAGCCAGGGCTGTCTGGAGGCAACGGTCAACGACTTCTGGCAGATGGTGTGGCAGGAGAACACACGCGTCATTGTCATGACCACCCGAGAGGTGGAAAAAGGCCGGGTAGGACACAGCCCTATGCTACCCCCTGATTTCCACATTCCCTTCCCAAGACTGGTTTGGCACTGTTAAGCCAAAGAAAGTTCAGATGTTGGGGTGGAAAGGGAACCCAGAGAGCAGGGCCCTGATGCTCATCGGGAAAACAGGGTCCTTGTACACTGTGACTCCGACTTCTGCTTCCAACCTTGGGCTCCAGACTCATCCTTGGAACTCAGGCTGGGGTGTAGCTTAGGGGTACAGCACTTGCCTGGCGTGTGCAAGGCCCTGGGTCCCCTGCCCAGCATTGGCAACTCCTCCTTTTGAAGGACCCAGCTCAAATGTGACCTCCTCTGGAAGCCATCTTGGGTTGCCCGGAAACCCCAGGGAGACTTAGCCTCTTCCTGGGCCCTGTTCCGAGCGGTGCACTCTGTTTGTCTTGTTCGCCTGTCTCTCTGCGGGCTCCTGGAGGTACCAGGCCATGTTCAGTGTCATACTTGCTTCAGTTTTTCTCTTTTCCTTTTTTGTTTTGTGCTGCTGGGAGTCATATCCAGGACCTCACACAGGCCAGGCAAGTGCTTTATCCCTGAGCTCTGGCCACCCCAGCCCTGGAATGTTTGTAGCTCCAGCCTGGTTTGTAGCCTTAGGCGGTTACTGGATGAGCTGGAGGCTTCAGTGGTTGCTCAGCCGCAGAGGCTGTTACAGGTCTCAGACAGCATCCCCAGTCACCCGGTTCTCAGTGGGCTCACTGGTGGCACACTCAT
This sequence comes from Erethizon dorsatum, assembly GCA_028451465.1. NCBI lineage: Eukaryota > Metazoa > Chordata > Mammalia > Rodentia > Erethizontidae > Erethizon > Erethizon dorsatum. The sequence continues at coordinate 31,143,501 of CM051831.1, forward strand.
CTGTCACGTGTCTGCACCCATGCAGGAACTCAGGACCCAGCACAGGGTCCTCAGCGGCCCCAGCGCCCTGCTTCTGTGCCTCATCCTTGCCCCGCTTTTCAGAACAAATGTGTCCCCTACTGGCCAGAAGTGGGCACTCAGCGTGCCTATGGCCCCTACTCGGTGACCAACTGTGGAGAGCACGATGCAGCTGAGTATAAACTCCGCACCTTACAGGTCTCCCCGCTGGACAATGTGAGTGTCCCCAGCCCCTGCCCACTCCTGGAGCCCCTGCTTGGATGGGGTGTGGTGTGGGGGCATGGGGCACTGACCCTGTCTGTATCCTTGGCCCAGGGGGACCTGATTCGGGAGATCTGGCACTACCAGTACCTGAGCTGGCCTGACCACGGGGTCCCCAGTGAGCCTGGGGGTGTCCTCAGCTTCCTGGACCAGATCAACCAGCGGCAGGAGAGTCTGCCTCATGCTGGGCCCATCATCGTGCACTGTAGGTGAGGGCCACAGCAGTGACAGTGGCAGCGAGAAAAGCCACAGCAGAGAAGCACCTGTGAGTGCCTCTCCTCCCTGGCCACCTGATGTGGTGAACCAGGAGGAACCAGACCCGGTGCTTGCCCTCCACCGGGCATGGAGGTGCCACACACTCTCCAAGATGCACCTTGGACCTGGTGATCCATGGGAGGCGCTGGGCTCAGTGTCACCATAGGCTCAACCCCTGGCTGCCCGATATCCCCTCCGGGTCTTGCTCGAAGCTCGGCCTCTTTCTTCTCTGCCTTTCCCCGGGATTGATATGGTCCCCGCACCCTCTGCTTCCTCCATTTGTAGTTCTGGGAACCTCTTCACCTCTCTTTCCTCTCTCCCTCTTCCCGAGCCTCCAGGGTTTTGTAGGGACAGGGGACCTTTGTGTGACGGGTGGGGAGGTCACAGCTCAGCAGAGGTCCCACAGATAAGCTTCCCAGTGGCCTGGGAGGGGAGGCCAGAGGTCAGGGTCTTGGCCAGGGGAAGCCTGCATAAAGTCCGGCTCCTCTGCTTCCCAGCCGTGTGTTCTTGGATAAATTACTTAAGTTCTCTGACCCCCAGATTTCTCATCTGTAAACTCAACCTCGTAGCATTATTGTGAGGATTAAATAAGACCCCTTTTGTGTGTCTGGAATACTCTCAGTGACCTCTCCTGTCAGGCAGGGGCCAGGGGAAATGGAAACCTGCTGTGTCCTCTTCTCTTCCTTCTCCCTCCATGTGACCTCAGGCCTCTGGAGGCCTCACACTTCCTCCTTCTTCCCACCAGCAACTGTCTGTCCTCAGTCCTGAGGCGAGGCCGAGTCTGGAGTGGCCTCCCTGCTGCCTTGGTGGCCGTGTCTGCTCTCTGCCCTGCTAGGACCGGGCGGCGCAGGAGCTACCCTCCTGTTGTGTCCCCCATTCACACACTTCTTGAAATCCCCAGGACCTTTATTTAGACATCACAGGAAGGAAGTGGGTGAGAGGGGGTTATTTTTGACAATCTGGGTTTGAAATTAGACAGCACCACTCAGAGCACCAGCCTGATGGGCCCAAGCCACGGGTGGGCCTTGGTCACCACAGTCTGTTTGCCCAGGGGTGGTGGCAGGGGGTATGGAAGGAGGGAGACATTCTGCAGCCTCACTGCTTCAACCTTCCAACCCCGGTGCTCCCTGAGCCCCGTGTCCCCAGGCCTGCCCTTGTCCCCTTGCCTTGCTGCAGGGTTTGAAGGGAAAGGAAACATCTCAGAAAGAAGTGCCAATGTCACTTATTTTTTTGGTCCTGGGGCTGGAACCCGAGGCTGCTGAGCTGCACAACCCACCAATGGGACTTGGGAAGGCTGGGATGGGGAGAGCCTGGGGAACCCCCAAGACCATGGCAGAAGGTGGGGCTCCTGGGTCTCCAGGGCTGGGGGCAGCCACCAGTCAGGAGTGAGGGGTTAGGGCAGGAGGCAAAGATTTGTAGTGCTGGGAGGCATCTGGAGGACTCTGCATCTGTCCGGCAGTACCCCAGAACCCAACCCTTTCTTGCAAACTCCTTGGCCAATGTGGTGGGCCCGCTGCAGACTGGGTGCATCTGCTCAGACTGAAGCAGTGACTGGGCATATTGCCTCAGGTGGCTGCAGCCTCTGATGGCTGCGTCCTTTCTCCCTCCACAGCGCAGGCATTGGCCGCACAGGCACCATCATCGTCATCGACATGCTCATGGAGAACATTTCCACCAAGGGTGAGTGCCCGGGGGTGCAATGGGCATTCGGGGAGTGAGTGCGCAGCCCCAGGGCCTCCGCCTCCTCTGGGCCTCTGCCTCCTTGGGCCCTGAGATCCAGCCCCTGCCCCAGGGCTGGACTGTGACATCGACATCCAGAAGACCATCCAGATGGTGAGGGCACAGCGCTCGGGCATGGTGCAGACGGAGGCGCAGTATAAGTTCATCTACGTGGCCATTGCGCAGTTCATTGAGACCACCAAGAAGAAGCTGGAAGTCATGCAGGTGAGTGCAGGGCAGGGCCATGGGGGAGCACAGGTGTTGGCCCTCAGAGTCCCCTGGGACCACCACCCTGCCACATCTCTACCCACAGTCCCAGAAGGGCCAGGAGTCGGAGTATGGCAACATTACCTACCCCCCAGCCATGAAAAGCGCCCATGCCAAGGCCTCCCGGACCTCCTCCAAGTGAGTGACCCTGCCCGTCGCTGCCCAGCATCTCCCCATTTTGCCCATTTGCTCTCCTTTGATGGGGTGGTGTGGAGTGGCCACTGGTGCTGGGCAAGCTTGGCCTGCCCGCACCTGCCCACCCGCCTGCAGACACAAGGAGGACGTCTACGAGAACCTGCACGGTAAGAACAAGAAGGAGGAGAAAGTGAAGAAGCAGCGATCGGCGGACAAGGAGAAGAGCAAGGGTTCTCTCAAGAGGAAGTGAGCTAGGCACCCTCGGAGGTGGCCACGGTACAGCCCCCGCGTGTGCATGTCTCCGCCCTAATCCGACCCCAGCTCCGGGATGCATGGGTGGCTGCAGCCCTGCCTGGCCTTCCGGGCTGTCCCCAGACCTGCTTTGTGTTGCCCTCCCAGTGTTGCAGCTGCCCTGACTCCCTCCCTCCTCTCTGCAGCCTCATTCCTGGTCCCTGCAGAGGCCTCCCGTGGAGCCACCCAGCTCAGAACCCAGGCCCCTGCCTGTTCTACTGTAATTTAAATGGCCGTGTCCCAGCCTCTGCCTCCCTGACCCTGTACATAACCCTGCAAGGTCCCTGGCAAAGCCAGGTCCTTCTGTTCTTGTAAATAAAGTTCGTGAATCACTGTATGTCCTCCGGCTCTGTATGCCTTTCTTGCCCAGGGTATCTGGGTGGGCGGGGCAGGGTGGTGCTGTCTGGGGCCACGTAAACCTCAGCCTTCTGGTCAGGCTGACCTGGTTCTGGGCGCTGCTGCACACAGCATGTGACATGAGCCAGGTGCCACAGTCTGTCTCTCTGTCCTTTCTTTCTTCCTCCTTTTCTTTCTCTCTTTTTTTTTTTGAGACAGGGTCTTGCTATGTAGTTCAGGCAGGCCTCAAACTCATGGCGATCCTCCTGCTTCAGCCTCCTGAGTGCTGGGATTACAGGGGTGCTCCACCACGCTTGGCCCTTTCTTTCCCTTTCCCTTCCCTTCCCTCCTCTTTGCAATGCTGGGGATGAAGCCAGGGCTTATCAAGTGCTAAACCACTGAGTCACACCCCCTGGCACTCTTCTTTGAAATGGAAAATGAACATTGTGAAATCCACAGGAAAACGTTATGAATATGGAGTAGTGGGAGAAGTGCCCTTCTCGCCTTCTTACCTAATTTCACTGCTAATCCTTTCCTATATATTTAAGATTTCCTCTGAATACTGTAAATTGTCTTTGTTTTATTATTATTATTCTTTTTATTTTTGGAGGCAGGTTCTCACTATGTAAGTCAGGCTGGCCTTGAACTTACTATGCAGCTCAGGCTGGCCTCGAACTCATGACGATACTCCTGCCTCAGCCTCCTGAGTGCTGGGATTATAGCCGTGCGCTACCACACCCAACCTGTTTCATTATATTTAAAAAAAAATGTTTTGTGGAGTTTGGGATAAACTGCACCTCAGACTGCTAAACTAAGTACTGTACTTTAAAAAAAAACTAAATAAATTTAGTCTTTATTTTATTTATTTTTTTGGGTACTGGGAATCGAACTCAGGACCTTGCGCTTTCCAGGCAGGTGCTGAGCCACTGAACTATACCCCTGGCCCCTAGTCTTTATATTAAAAAATGAATCATCCTAATTCATCCACCCTCCTCAGGGTGGTAATAAAGATCATGGAGATAATGCATGACAATAGCAGTGGCAACCATAAGTCATTACACGCTGGCCAGCACTGTTTAGAGACTCCGGGATTAATTCATGCTAGGAACCTTTCTTTTATTTTTTATTTTTTATTTTATTTATTTATTTATTTATTTTTATTTTTTTATTTTTTTATTTTAAAGAGAAGAAAAATCAAAACAAATAAAAAAAAGAACAAATTTTCAAAAAAACATAATATGAGGGTAACAATGGTCAATGCATTACGTATTATTATCTTTAAGTTAGTTATTCAGGATACCAGACATTAGCATTCAATTGTCCAAACATTATTGGCTCAAACCTTACTCTTCAATGAACTAAGTAAAATTGGTAGTGTATCTATCTTAACCATCTTATATATATATACAATTTTTTTTCCCTTTCCCTTCTTTCTTTTCCCTATTCCAGTCTCTCCTATTGACCAGATTCTTTTTGATTCACTGTGTCTATTGTACATTTTGGATCTTATTTACTCTTTCAGTTTCTCATACTAGAGAGACAATACGATGCTCACACATGTGCGTCCGGTTTATTTAACTTATGAGTATTTTCTCAAGTTGCATACATTTACCCATAAAAGTCTCCAGTTTATCCTTCTTTATGGCTGAATAGTACTCCATTGTATAAAAATAGCACATCTTTCTTATCCATTCCTCAGTTGATGGGCATTTGGGTTGTTTCCAAGATCTGGCTATTACAAATTGTGCTGCTATAAACATGGGTGCACATATATCGCTGTGGTACGATGTTTTTAATTCTTCTGGGAAGATGCCCAGAAGGGGAATAGCTGGGTCAAATGGGACCTCCAACCCTAGTTTTTTGAGGAATCTCCACACTGACTTCCACAGTGGCTGTACCAGTCGACACTCCCACCAACAGTGAAGAAGGGTTCCTTTTTCCCCACAGCCCCTCCAGCATTTGTTATTAGTTGATTTCTTGATAATAGCCATTCTTTCTGGGGTGAGATGGTATCTCAGTGTTGTTTTAATTTTCATCTCTCGAATGACTAGTGATGTTGCACATTTTTTTGTATATTTATTTGCCATTAGTATTTCTTCATCTGAGAAATGTGTATTCATCTCAGATGCCCATTTTTGGAGTGGGTCTTTAAATTTGGGAGGTCTGATTTTTTTGAGTTCTTTATATGTTCTCGATAGTAATCCTTTGTCTGAGGAACAGCTGGCAAACATTTTTTCCCACGTTGTGGGTTGTCTCTTCACTCTGTTGGTGGTTTCTCTTGCTGTGCAAAAGCTTTTTAATAAGATGAGATCCCAGTTATTGATTCTTTGGGATAGTTCCTGTGCGGTTGAGTTTTTATTCATAAAGTCTTTGCCTACACCAATGTCTCCAAGGGTTTTACCTATCCTACCTTCCAGCAGATTTAATGTTTCTGTTTTAATATTTAGATCTCTGATCCATTTTGAATTTAGTTTAGTGCATGGTGAAAGATATGGGTCTAGTTTTAATCTTTGGCATGTGTAGAGCCAGTTTTTCTAGCACCATTTATTAAAGAGGCTATCTTTCTTCCAGCGAATGTGTTTGGCACCTTTGTCAAAGATAAGGTGGCTTAGTATGTCTGGGGTTGTTTCAGCATCTTCTAATCTGTTCCATTGATCTTCAGGTCTGTTTTTTTTGCCAGTACCACACTATTTTTATCACAGTAGCTTTATTGTATAATTTCAAGTTGGGGATTGTGATGCCCCCTGCCTTGCCTTTGTTGCCCAGAATTGCCTTTGCTATTCTAGGTCTCTTCTGATTCCAAATGAATTTTAGGATTGTTTTCTCTAATTCTGTGAGATATGCTGTTGGAATTTTGATTGGAATTGCATTAAATCTGTATAACAGTTTTGGAAGTATGGCCATTTTCACTATATTGGTTCTTCCTATCCAGGAGCAAGGGATATCTTTCCATTTTCTGATATCCTCTTCAATCTCCTTTTTCAGAGTACTGTAGTTTTCAGTGTATAGGTCTTTTACATCCTTTGTGAGGTTGATTCCTAGGTATTTCATTTTTTTGGATGTTATTGTGAAAGGTATTGTTTCCCTAATTTCTCTTTCAGTAAGTTTGTTATTTGTGTACAGGAAGGCTATTGACTTTTGAGTATTGACTTTGTATCCAGCTACACTACTGAATTTGCTTATTAAATCTAGCAGTTTTTTAGTGGAGTTTTTGGGGTCTTCTGTGTAGAGTATCATGTCATCTGCAAATAATGATAATTTAACTTCTTAGGAACCTTTCTTATTTCAAGTGCTGGGGATGGAATCCAAGGCCTCTCAAATGCTAGGCAAGCACTCACCACTGAGCTATACCCACAGCTCAACTCCTTTGTCCTTCTCATTTTATAGTGGAGTAAACTGAGGCACAGAGAGATCAGATGACTTTCTCAAGGTCACAGGACTTGGGGTTTCGAAGCTGAGATTTTAATCCAGGCCATCTGATCCCAGGGCCCCTCCCTCCTTACCCTGGAGACACAGCAGGGTCACCTGAGAGGGACACACCACACACCTGCCAGGCTCCCGGATCCAAGCACCAAGATATTCAGGAAGTTCTAAGAAGCGGAGACCTAGCAGTGCTGGCCTCCCTGCTTCCCCTACCTGGGCCAGGAGGGGCACACAAGGGGCTCCTGTCCTTCTGCCTCTGTTCTCCTGGGCATTAGGTCAGTTTATCTAGAAGGCAGCACCTCTTTACTTTTTTTTTTTTTTTTTTTTTTGTGGGTACTGGGGGTCGACCTCAGGACCTCATGTGCCAGCAGGCGCCCGTGCCACTGAGCGATATCACCGGCCCTTTTTCCATATGTGGGTTCCGGGAGTTGAACTCAGGACCTTGCGCTTGCCAGGCAGGCGCTTACACCGCTGAGCCATCTCACCGGCCCAACACCTCTTTACTGCTGGAGTCCCCCAAGTGGGGGTGCTGAGCTGGAGCGAGACACACCTGGGAAGAACTGGCCTCCATTACCAGAAAGGCTAAGGTTAAGAAGGGTGCGTCCTGGGGCACAGGCCTGAGTGTCCACTCTGTCACCTGCACTGACGAGTGCCAGGGGCCCATAAGTGACAAGTCAGCTCCTGTCCTCCTGGAACTCAGGAGACAGAATCAGAAAGTGTCCAAAACAGAATAATTACAGACAGGTATGGGGAAGGATGCAAACAAAGGGAGAGCAGGACTGGCTGCGCTGGGATTGGGCCACACAATAGCTCCCTGGAGAGGTGGCCCCCAGGGTGGGGTGGGGGTGGGGCTATCACCTGCAGCCTCAGGGCCCCTTTCCCAGCAACGCCTGAGCAGCTCTGAAGAAAGGCAGGAGGTCCCACCCCTCCACCCGCCTTGGGTCAACTGCCCTTGGGCTGGGAGTTGGACTCCAGGAGCGCAGAGGACTGGATCCCCAGTGCCCAGTGTGAGCCACACTCCTGGTGGGATAGCTGTGGGATGGGGTGGGGGGAGCACAGCAGCTCTGCGCTGCAGTCTGAAGGCTCGGGTGGGTGCTCAGCTGGGGCCTCTCTGCTGGTGTAGGCACCCGGTCTCCAGGGCAGGAGCCTGACCTCCCCCACCCCTTGGCAGTGACCATAGGCCACTGGGCAGGGGCACAGACCAAACCTGCCGGGCTGACCCTGCACTGACCTCGGAGATTCTGCCCTCCTGCTTTGGCTTTGGGCAGGGTCGGCTGGTCCAGGCTGGTCCTGGGGGCAGCAGCTGCTGTGTGGACAGGACAGCGTCTCTCTTTGTTCCTCTGCAGTTACAGAGAGGAAAGGCAGGTAGGAGAATAGAGGTTGTCTGGAGAGGGTGGGAAGCACTGGAGGTGTCCACAGCTGGTGCCGGGAGGAAAGGGGTTAAGGCGGCGAGGGGGGGCAGCCTATGGCAGGAGGACACACCTGTGTGCAGGGCGGGCGGGGCCCAGGTGAGGCCTGGCTGCCTCAGGCAGGCGGAGAAGGAAGGCGGAAGAGTGGGCCAGGACGGGCTGCAGGCCTCTGAATCTGGGCCAGGACGTCCCTTCTTCTCCACATCCAACTCTGGGGGCAGACGGGCCTGGTGACAGGTAAAGGCCATCGGGCAGGGGTCCTGGGGCTGAGGGTCATTAAGCTGATGTCAACTGGGGACAGGGACTGGCTAAGAGGGTGGCAGGTGAAGGAGCCAGAGGCGGAGGGCAGAGGGGTAAGGAGCTGCTGAAGCCGTCTGGGCCTGGGTGGTCAGCACCTTCTGGTGAGGCTGGTGGTAGGCAGCAGGGCTCACCCGGAAGTGTCCCCAGGGACCAGGTAGCTGGGGGAGGGGAAGTGGGCCTGGGCCTGCCAGCTGTGGTGGGCAGGCTGGGCGGGGGCCCTCGTCTTACCCTGCAGTGTTTGGGTGCTGGTTGGGTCTCTAATACTGCCGGGTAATGATGGAGGCCCCTGTCCCTGTGGCACCCGTCACCTCAGGCCCTCGGCCCGGCTAGCTGCCCCCCCAAGACCCTTGTCTTGGGCTGAGGGTGCTGCAGAGGTGGCTCTGGGTTGGATAGCTGCCCACTGGAGGAACACAATGGCTCAGCCCCTCCTCCAGCCCAGTGTGATTTGTCATCTTGTGGGTCCAGAATCCACGGCTAATGTTGAGCTTGTGACTGGCTCCTGGGCTCTCAGTGGCCTGTGGCCAGGATCCCTGTAGCTATCAACTAGTCAGCTGTTGCCCGGACTCCATGTTGGCTGGCTCTGGGTCCATCTTCCAGCACAGTGTTGGATGGTCTAATTGTGAAGCTCCTAACACTGTCTGGTAAAGATGGCTCCCGGGTCGGTTCCCTCGGCAATGACCTCCAGGGAGCCCTGAAGACCGTGGAGGCCTCCTGATCAACCACCTCTGACCTTTACCCCTTTAGGTGCAGGGTGAAGCACTAGGAAGAGGGGAACAATGGGAAGGAGACAAAATGGCTGCCTCTAGAGCAGCAGCAAGACTTGGAAATAGACTTGTCCCTCAGGTACCTCCATTGTCTTCCCTAGGAACAAGTGGGAGACTGACCCAGGTCTCTGGACGTCTTTTGTCTGTCAGTCTCATCTTAGGCTTCCTGGAACTCAGAAGAGCGGCTGCCACATCTGCTTCATCTCCCTTTCCTTTCCTGACATTCAACCCACAGAGCAGGGAGAAATCAATCTACTTCCTTCAATAAGCTAAGAAGCCAAAGATTTCCCCACTCCCTCTAACCCTGTTAGGACCTGTCTCCTCTCCTCCAAGCCACTCTAATTCCTGGAGCACCAGCACTTTCTCTTTTGTTTTCATGGGTCTCTTGTCTCCCCAGGACAAGGGACAGGAAACAGGCTGGAGGTGTGTCTGTGTGTAGGCACTGGATTCCCTTCCTAAGCCTGAGATAGTAGGGCTGCCTGGGAAAGGTGGGGGGTGGTCCTTGCACTAGGAGGGTCCCTGCTGTTGGTCTGGGCTGGGCTGCAGGAGGGCAGCACCCACCTCCACAGGTGGGGCCTTTATGCAATTAGCTCCTCACACCTGGTGACTATGAATTTGAGGGTGCAGGTGGCCCACAGCAGGCAACGAAACCCACTGGGCTTTGGAACGCTGAGGTCCCTCAGCGGGTGCACATGATCTCCCTACAGCTCCAGGGAAGCCTGTTACCAAGGAAACAGCTGCCCTTGGGGTCATCAGGTTTTTGGTTTGGTTCAGCAAAGCTGCAGCTGCTCCAGCCTTAAAGGAGATGTTGGTAAATGATAGTGTGGTTCACGAGGGGTGGTGAAGGCACAGTTGGCACTCTGGATGTGAGGCCTATTCCTCCCAGCAGCCCAGCCCCATGTAGTTAGCCACTGGGCAAACTCCTTGCGCCCTCTGCTGGCCGACAGGAGACTCAGCACGCATGCCCGCTGCCTCTCCCATAACCCACTGGGACACGGAAAACCCTGACTTAAGTAATAAAAGTTTATTGAGAATTCCTGGGGTGGTGATTATTCCTCCCATCTGCAGGGAGGGAACAACACTAGGAAATCACTGAGAAATCACACACGGTCCCGACCCCTGGCCAACACAACAGGAGGAAGTCATCCCCAAAGGTTGGTCTTCTGTGGGCCCCAGACGACAGGTGCAGAGGACACCATCACTGAAATGGGGGTGCCGGAGCCCTAGCTGCTCCTCAAGATCCAGAGGAGAAAGAGCCATTTCCTCTCTTAGGCGGAGTTCTGGGAGAGCAGGCTCATTTCTTACCCTTGATGAGACTGTCACTGTGGGAGAGAGAGAGGGTGAGCTGGAGCGTGCAGGCCTGCCCTCCCCAGCGCTGCTGTGACAGGTGGTGGGAGGGGGGCCGGCACGGGCAGGGGACCCATAGAGGGCAGGACGCAGGCACAACTCACCTTCCCCTGTGGACACCAGGTCGCCAGGCAAGCAGAAAAAGAAAGAAACACACATGACTCACAGCTCGGGCCGTGGAAGAGCTGCTCTCTGCTTCCCCAGTGCACCTCTGTGCCCCGGAGCAGCAGTTTCAGGGGTCCTGAGCGCGGACACTGAGTACCGTCTTCCATCACTTTTTGGTTAGGCAAGTATTTGCAATTAAAGTGCCCTTTGAAGATCAGAATCAGTCCTACGGGATGCAGGACAGGAACTGGCAGCCGCCCCGCCCCGTGCCTCTGGTTCAGAGCCAGAATGTCTCACAGGTCACATGTGTAGCTTTAATCGGCGCGGGAGCCCAAGTGACTCGACTTGTGCCCCACGTGCCTTCACCTCACCATGCACCACACATTGCTCACCGGGTGAAACTTTCATCCTGGAGGTTCAGCACGAGGTTGTCGGCCGTGAGATAGATGCGATTCTGTGAAGTGGCAATCTGCAGGGCAACCAGACAGATTTCATTAGCAAAGCCCTCAAAGCCAAGGAGGTGGTACACACCTGCAACCTTGGCACTCTGGGAGGCTGAGGCAGGAGGATCCCAAATTGAGCCTAGTCTGCCAACTTGGTGAGACCCTGTTGTCCCCCACCTGCCAAAAGGCTGAAGATGTAGCTCAGTGCCAGTGAACAAAAACAAAACCCTCGATTCCTAACCGTGCTATTCAAAAGCCACTTGACAGAGCAAGATGTGGTTTCTGTTCTCAAGAACAAAAGCAGTGAGTGATGACTGTGATGTGTTAGTCCTGGGAGCTTCCTTGATGTGGGAGCAGTGCCAGAGAAGCCAGTTTGAGTAGAAATCTGAGCAAGCGAGAGTCTAACTTCCTCACTTTGAAGCGTGTTAAGTGAGAACACTTTCACTCCAAGGTAACTGAGGTACAGGTGCTGGGCTCTTGCTTACCGTCTTGGAGATGTTCTGGGCTGCCCGGATCTTACGGAGCTTGATATAGCCAGGATTCTTGCTCAGTGCTTCTCCAAGGTGAGCAGGGCAGGGTTAAGGGTCCACAAGGCTGGGCCCAACCCACCCTCACTCCCCTCTCATGGTCCTCTGGGCCGTCAGATCCAAGCTGTGCTCACGTGGCTTCTGCCCACCCCATCTGCAGCTCTTCCTGTAGGCCTCCCTGCAGGCTGCTGCCAGAGCTAAGGGCAGCAGCAGACTCAATGTCAAGACAAGGCCAGCAGTGCTATGGGTCCAGCCTTACCATGGGGAGTCAGGCCTCGGGAGTCCCCACCAAGATTCCAGATCCCATCTGCAGCCCCCCAGCCAAGGAGCCAAGGGACAGACAGCATGAATCACATTCGCCTTGGTCTCATCAGCCGGTCCAGTGAAGGACAGGGAGGCAGGGCGCCCCAGGGGCTGGGCCAACTTTCTGTGGCAGGATATCATCTTGGCGGCTTCCGCCTCACCCTCTGCCTGTACGATCTTCTGCCGCTGTTCCTGCTTTGCTTTTTCCACCAAGAACTGGGCCCGCTGGGCCTCCTGCTGGGCTGTGGTATGACAGAGTCAGGAGTCAAGGATGTGACAGGAACCTCAAACACAGACCCACCTGTTCCCCTGCGGTAGAAGTCCTTGTCCCTTTCCCCTTGTGACTCACCCACTTGTTTGGCTTCCACAGCAGCTGTGTACTCCCGGCTGAAGCTCAGCTCCGTGATGGCGACATCATCCAGGATGAGGCTGAAGTCCTTGGCCCTCTCTGTCAGCTCACGGCGGATCAGCAGGGACACCTGGGGGCAGGGGTAGGGAGGGGAAAGGAGGGACGGTTTGAGGGGACTGGAGGACTGGAAGGAAGACGTGTGGCTGTGACCATCTGATGCCAGAATCTGACAATGGTGGGAAACTCACTAGCCCGGTTTAGTTCCTCAGACGCTCACTAGGCCACGTGAGTTGGACAGAACTTGGTTCAGTCTTGTCAGGTAGAAGACCCAGCCTGAGGGAGGTGGTCTGACCAGCCCAGGTCACACTGATTCCTAATACTCCACTCCCTCCAATATAAGCAGCATCTTCTTAGCTTCTGACAGGCAAACCCACAACTCTCTTCACAAAGAGGTAAAGGAACATCTAGGCTTTGTCACTGTCTTCTCCCATGATTCCTTCTTAACACTGACGGCTATGGGCTGCTGGCATTGGTTCTCCTTATATCCTGCCAGTGGCAACTGGCATTGCTTTTAATGGAACCAAAGTGCCGACCTTGGGCCTACGAGGGAAATGCTGCGAGCTGGGGGGGGGGACTCAGACCTGGGCCCGCTGGGTAATCAGCTGTGAGGCATTGAACTTGGCCACCACGCTCTTGAGCACCTCGTTGACAATGGACGGCAACACTCGCTCCTCGTAGTCCAGGCCTAGGCGCTGGTACATGCTGGGGAGCTCCTGGGCATTGGGCCGAGACAGCACGCGCAGAGAGATGTTCACCATCTGCAGGTCTGAGGGAGAGGTCAGCAGGGGCTGATCAAGGGCTCCCTCACCCCTGCATTTTCCTTCCTGTGCTTCTCTCTAAGCCAGTGGTGGCGAACCTATGGTACAAGTGCTGCAGTGGGCAAGCAGAGCCCTCTGTCGGCACATGAGTCAAGTGGCCCCAGACCTTGAAAGAGGGTAGCAGAAATATATGCATTTAGAGAACTCTACATTTGCAGACAATCCTACAAGCCATTAGGAAATCTAAAGGAATCTCCTAGCATGTAGCAGCTGCAAAGAATTTAATAAGATTTTTACAGTACCATAAGATGGAGACAATCCTGTATTTTCTCCTCCAGAAAAGCCAAAAAAAATTTTTTTTAATGTGGGTACTGGGAGTTGAACTCAGGACCTCATGCTTGCTAGCAGGCACTTGTGCTGCTGAGCGATATCACCGGCCCTTTTTTTGCCTTTATGTATGTACTGGGAGTCGAACTCAGGACCTTGTGCTTGCCAGGCAGGCACTTATGCTGCTGAGCTCTCTCACCGGCCCAGAAAAGCCAAATTTTAAGAACTTGATCTTTCCTACTTATACTGGTTAGATTTTTTTTTTTTGTGGGCATTGGGGGTCGAACTCAGGACCTCGCGTGCCAGCAGGCGCCCGTGTCGCTGAGCGATATCACCAGCCCTTTTTTTGTATGTGGGTACCGGGAGTCGAACTCAGGACCTTGCGCTTGCCAGGCAGGCGCTTATGCCACTGAGCTATCTCACTGGCCCTATACTGGTTAGATTTTGGAAATCTGGAAATGGAGCTATTGGAATTTCAAGAACGCTCTACCTGGAAAAGTAAATTCTATGATCTTCATGTAACACTTGAGAAGATGCAGTGTGAAGGGATGACAAAGGATAGCACAGTTGGTAGTTCTCAAAATGAAATCCTTAAAGTGTGGAATTCTCTGCCAAGTAATTTTAAGTCAATGAAAGCACTTGGGACTGCTTTTCTTACTGTGGACAGTCTTATGCTTGTGAGCAGCTGTTTTCAGGTTTGAATTATATCAAAGCTGATAAAAGAAATAGGCTAACAGGTGACCTGAGTGCTTGCATGTGTTGCTCTCAAACTAAGTATGAGCCAAACTTTGACAAATTATCAGCATGCATACAATAGCAAAGATCACATTGTGCAGAAGCACGCCAAATGCAAACTTTTACTTTTTTTTTGAGACAGGGTCTCGCTATGTAACCCAGGCTGACCTTGAACTCATGACAATCCTGCCCCAGCCTCCTGCGTGCTGGGATTACTGGTGTATGCCTCCATGCCTAGCAACTCTTACCTTTTGATAAGAAATTGTGTCGTTGAAAGCTGTTGTCGTATTAAGACAAAAGATGTTAATGTATGAGTTGTTTTTTCTAAACTAAAACCTCAGTATCAGGTTTAAGTGCAGTGTTGACACTTTGTGATAAATGAGTTTTGGGTTGCAGTTGGGGACCCGGTCTCTAAAAGGTTGGGCATCATTGCTCCAAGCCCAGTGCAATGCTGCACAGTGTAGCACTCCCCTGGGGAGGGTTCTCATCAGGTCCACATCTGTGACAAAGCACAAGTGAAATGGACCTTTGTGCACTGTGAAGTCTTCACCTACACAATCCGTCCAAAGCTGACTGTTTTTGTCACTGGGGTTTGTACAGTCTCTACGCACTATCATGCAGGATCATAATCACCTGTCTCCTTTGCTAGACTACAGGTAGCTAAGGACAAGAACTGTGGTTTTTTCTTTTCCTGATACTGCAAATTGAACCCAGGGTCTCTGCACTAAGTTACATGCCTAGCTTCTTTTTATATATATATATATATATATATATGTATATATATATATATATATATATATATATATTTTTTTTTTTTTTTTTGTGGGTACTGGGGGTCGACCTCAGGACCTGGTGCGCCAGCAGGCGCCCGTGCCGCTGAGCGATATCACCGGCCCCTTTTTCGTATGTGGGTTCCGGGAGTCGAACTCGGGCCCTCGCGCTTGCCGGGCAGGCGCTTAAGCCGCTGAGCCATCTCACCGGCCCATCTTTTTATATTTTTTGAGACAGTGTCTTGCTAAATTGTTGAACTGCCCAGGTTGTGCTTGAACTTGCAGTCTTCCCGCGTCAGCCTCCTAGAGTGCTGGGATTATAGGTATAAGCCATTATACCCAGAAAGGATTGTGTTTTATGGATTATTTTCCCTAGGACCTAGGGCTTCACAGTACAAAGAAGCACATTACTAGCCATAGCTACTTGCCTCAGAGTGTATGTGCCTGTGTGAATGTAAGAGAGAGTCAGGGGACTGGGGAATCTCAGTGGCACGGCTTTTAGGTGTGAACTATAAAGAGAACTAGCGAAGAGTGGAAACAAGCTTCTCCAGGGTAGGGTGTACCAGTACATCCATAACTGAATTAATAACTCAGAAGAGAAAAAGGCTTTAAAACAAGGCTTTTACCTGAATAGCGACTTAAAAAAAAAAGGACAAACAATACTCTCGTTTCTTTCACATCGGGGTACACAGACGGTTAAAATACAGTCGTAGGGAATGTACTGCTTTAACCTCAGGCTCTTATGCAGACGCGGAAAACCAAAGAGACCCCAAACTACTATCTTCCCCCATGTGGCCGGTGTCCCTTGTTTACGTTAGGTATCCCACCTGCCATGTGACTCCCAGTTGCCCACGCTTACCTTTCGAGCCTGTGGGGGAGGAGATTTTTCGGGGTCTGGCCCGAATGTCATAGATAATGGGGTACTGGAACCAGGGGATCCTGGAGGGGAGAGGGCAGGGATAGGAATTAGGAAACTGCAGTTTCCCTAACTCTGTCCAGTCTGCCTTCACCACTTGCTTTTTGGTCTGCTCCTCCCGAAAAGAACCACAGACAAGAACAACCGTTTATGTGCTGCAGGACTCTGAGCGGCACCCATTGTCCTGGGAGCGGGGCGGGGATGAGGAGGGACAGCAGCGTGAATCGTGTCGCAGCGGCGGGTCGCGTCAAGCGTGAAGGCTCAGGGTCAGCCGGCGCTGCCCGCCATTACCTGAAGTGAAGGCCCTCGGCCAGGATGGTGTCCTGCTGCACGCCACCGATCCGGTTAAAGAAGATGGCTCGATGGCCGCCTTCAACTGTGGAGAGAGTGGGGGTCAGGCTCAGCTCAGGGGGCCGGGGCGAGGGGCTGACGAGCGCGACCACCCGGCGAGCCCGGGCAGGGACCTGGGGCGGGGAGTCCAGCCAGTAGCAGGCTGCTCACCGGTGAACACGGACTCGCGGACGCCGTAGGCCACCGCGCCGGCCCCCAGTAGTAGCTTCAACGCCGTGCCCATGCCCCGGGGCCCGGCGGGCAGGCGTCCCGCTAAATCCTTCAGGTTCTGGGCCATGTCTGATCTTGAGGGCGGCGGCACCAGAGGTGAGGAGGGGGTGCCCGCCCGCTTATACCCCACTCCAGCCTAGAGTTCACAACTGCACACGAGGGCTCGGGCGTCAGCGCTCCAGGGAGAAAGGGCACCGGAAGTGCGCTCCCTTCTAAACCCTCCCCCCCGGCTTACGCCAGGCCTGAACCCGAGCACAGGAATCCACGCATCCGGAAGTCCCGCCCCGTTTGGAACCCCGCCCATTCAGGCAGGCTTCCGTAGCGCAAGACTACAAGCTGTAACTTTCTTCCGGCGCCCACTTTCAAAATGGCAGCCAGAAGGAAGTGTGCGATAGGACGAACGCGAGGTTATAATTAAGGACGTTGGCGCGATTTCCGGTCTGGTGGTAAGATGGCTGCGCCCAGTGGTGGGTTTCAACCTGGTGAGCGGAGCTTTGGTGAACAAGATCAGAATTGGGATGCTGCCGCGCCCAAGAGGCCCCGACTCGGAGCAGGAAGCAAGACCGGAGGCCGCAGGCTCATTGTGGTGCTGGAGGGGGCCAGCCTGGAGACAGTCAAGGTAGTTTGAAGCAGGAAGCATGGAACTAGTAGATAAATAGGGTGGGATTTCGTGGGATGAGGTGGGGGCTACAAAGTGGAGAGAGCACAAGTGAAAAATGTTTTTGGAGGAAAGGTGGTGGAAGAGTCACGTAGTTGATTATCACGTGGTTTGACATCCCGGGTTGGCAGAACAGATTTTCTTTTCCCTTCTTGACTCCTATTCCCGCTCTCACCTCCTTGCTTTCAGTTGCTTTATCAGGGCTCCATGATACAATATCATGTAAAATCAGGGCAGTTTCCTCCATCATGGCCTCCCATATCCCAGTCGAGAAAGGTAGTTACGTTAAAATAGTTAATAGTACTGTATCCTAGTTTGCCCAGCCTTTTTTTTTTTTTTTTTTTTGTGGGTACCAGGGGGTCGACCTCAGGACCTCGCGCGCCAACAGGCACCCGTGCCGCTGAGCGATATCACCGGCCCCTTTTTCGTATGTGGGATCCGGGAGTCGAACTCAGGCCCTTGCGCTTGCAAGGCAGGCGCTTACGCCGCTGAGCCATCTCACCGGCCCTGCCCAACCTTTTATTAGTAAGAGCTTGATGCTTCATTTCGTTGAAGGATTGCCACTGTCGCCCCTTTTTCTATCCACCCTAAAACACTGCCTGGATCACGTTATTATTTAATACGTTTATTTTTTTAAATCATTTTTTTATCTAGATGCAATAAAGTCAGCAACTCTCTGACTTAACATCTTGTACTATGTCTTCATGTGGTGACTTTGTCTCTTACTCTTTAGAGTCAAACTTGTTCAGTAGGTAGACCCAGAAGAACGTTAGAAGTCAGAATTTTAATCTTTTTTTTTTTTTTTTTTTCCTTTCCTGGAGACAGGGTGTCGCTATGTAGTTCAGGCTGGTCCTAAACTCACTATGTATCCCGGGCTGGCCTTGAACTCTTGGCAGTCCTCCTGCCTCAGCCTCCCAAGTGCTAGGATTACAGGCATGTGCAACAATGCCCAGCTTTAATCTTGTTTCTTAACATTTATTTTAATTATGTGATTTTTGAGAAAATAAATTATTCATTTTGTAAAATAGGGATATACCTTCACTCTGAACCACATGGAGTACTAATGAAAGTCTTTTAAAAATAGTATGTTTTCATAATAATCTAAGGTGAGATTCCTTCCCATTTGTTCCTCAGCCATTGTGACACTTAGTTAAGATTGCAGGCCTGGGGGCCGGTGAGATGGCTCAGTGGCGTAAGCACCTGCCTGGCAAGCGCGAAGGCCCGAGTTCGACTCCCGTAACCCACATACGAAAAAAGGGCCGGTGCCGCTCAGTGGCACGGGCGTCTGCTGGCGTGCGAGATCCTGAGGTCGACCCCCGGTTCCCACAAAAAAAAAAAAAAAAGATTGCAGACCTGACACTGTTTTAAAAATGACCAGCAAGGGGCCGGTGAGATGGCTCAGAGGCTTAAGCGCCTGCCCGGCAAGCGTGAAGGCCCGAGTTCGACTCCCGGAACCCACATACGAAAAAGGGGCCGGTGATATCGCTCAGCGGCACGGGTGCCTGCTGGCGCGCGAGGTCCTGAGGTCGTTCCCCCGGTACCCACAAAAAAAAAAAAAAAAAAAAAAAAAAAATGACCAGCAAATAATCAGGATTCTGCTTCATTTTTTTCTGTAATTGGTATTTCTAACCTAACTACAGGTTCTTGTGTTCATCCCTTATTGCCTCCTTTCTATTAACTGTTAATTTTGACATTTGCTGTCAGTTTATCGCATATAAGTATGTAATTTGCAAATCTGAACAGCTTGTCTGTATCAGCAGAGTGTTTGAGAATGTAGACTTGCACTAGAGTACCTGGGTTCAAATCTTTCTACCTACTAGTTGTGCGACCTTAGGCAAAACCTTAGTTACTTTGGGGGATAATAACATTGGGAGGGATTAAAAGAGTTAATTTCTATAAAGTTGTTGGAGTAATGCTTGGCACTTGGAATAAATTAATATGTACGTATTTGGCACATGCCTATAATCCCAGCACTCCAGCACTCGGGAGGCTGAGGCAGGAGGATCACTGCGAGTTCGAGGCCAGCCTGAACTACAGTGAGACCCTGTCTCCAAAAAAAAAGTTGAAAGGGTTGGGCATGGTGGGACACACTTATAATCCCACCACTCTGGGAGGCTGAGGCAGGAGGATGTAAAGTTTTAGCCCAGCCTGGTAATTTAGTGACTCAGCAAGGCTCTTTCTCAAAAAATAAAGGGGATGTTGCTTAGTGTGAAGGCCCTGTGTTTGATCTTCAGCATCACAAAAAATAAAACCACCCCAAGAAATTGAAAAGGTTATGGGCAAATTAAAATTCCTAGAATGTATTCTAGAAGAATATTCTAGGCCAGTTTGTGGGGTGAACGTGATAACCACTACACTATGGAAGCTGACAGGTTAAGATGTCATTAATGTACTTCAAGGATTAGAGACTTCATAGCTGGTTGAAATCTTCATCAGGCTGTTATTATGTCTTCCTTGTACTAGCACCTGTTGCGTCTGCCAGTCTTATCTGGCAAGAAGTCTTCCCATTTATTATTACATTACTGTTATTATTATTATTGGTGCTACTGGGGATTGAACCCAAGGCTGCCTCATTGAGCTACACCCCCAGCTTTATTTCTGAAGACAGGGTCTTGCTAAGCCACGCTGGGCTCAAATTTGCAGTTTTCCTGCCTCAGCCTCCCAGATTACGAGGACAAAAGGCATGCACTACTATGTCTGGCTTCCATTTATTCCTATACTCCATTCTCAGTGGCCTCCTTTTAAGTTTTTTTTTTTTTTTTTTTGTGGGTACCGGGGGTCGACCTCAGGACCTCGCGCGCCAGCAGGCGCCCGTGCCGCTGAGCGATATCACCGGCCCCTTTTTCGTATGTGGGTTCCGGGAGTCGAACTCGGGCCCTCGCGCTTGCCGGGCAGGCGCTTAAGCCGCTGAGCCATCTCACTGGCCCTCCTTTTAAGTTTTTTGAAAGCAGTATGTTCTCTTATACCTTAAGGCCATTGAATGTATCGTTCTTTCACAACAAGCCCATAACTCAGCTCCCTGCCTCACTAATTGTTACTTAGCTGTTCATTTTACAACTGAGTTTCTATTCTAACACTCATTCTTCAGTTATTAGGTTAAACCTGGGAATTGCTGGTTTTATAACATTCATAAAAAGGCAGATGTATTAAATGATAATCTGGGGCCGGTGAGACGGCTCAGCGGCGTAAGCGCCTGCCCGGCAAGCGCGAGGGCCCGAGTTCGACTCCCGGAACCCACATACGAAAAAGGGGCCGGTGATATCGCTCAGCGGCACGGGTGCCTGTTGGCGCGCGAGGTCCTGAGGTCGACCCCCGGTACCCACAAAAAAAAAAAAAAAAAATTGATAATCTGTTCCAGTGTTGGGGGGGGTAAAAGTGCATTGACTCCCTGGCATAAATCTGTTACAGTACTTTAATAAGCCACTTAACTCTTTCTTCACAATGTTTGTTAAAGTTCAAAGTATGTGATTATTTATTGTTGTTGGCTCTGTGAGGGCTGAGAATAGAATAAGATTTCAAAAATTCTTATCTCCAGGACATTTTATAGTCACTGATTTATAGTCATTGACTAGAGTCATTGATTACTTAGTGGTTTTCAAGTGTATTAACCCACAAAAAGGTTACATGTGAGTAAATATACACATTCAACTATATGAAACCAGGTTTCATAATCTTTTTTTTTTTTGAGACCAGGTCTTGCTATGTAGTGCAGGCTGGCCTCGAACTTATGGTGATCCTCCTGCCTCAGCCTCTGGAGTGCTGGAATTACAGGCATGTGCCACCATGCCTGGCACTCATAAACTACTACTACTACATGTGAAGTACTTTTGATGTTTTCTATTCTGTTTTATTAAAAGAAAACCCTGGTTATATGCTAGGAGTGGGTGGAAACTGGTTATTCTATGTAAGAGGTTCTTTTCAGTGTGGTGGTGCATGCCTACAATTATAGCTACTTGGGAGACTGAAGAAGGAGCATTGCAAGTTTGTTGTTGTTTTGAGACAGGGTCTTAGTAGTGCAGACTGGCGTGAACTCATTGTGATCCTCCTGCCTCAGTTCTCGAGTGCTGGGATTACAGGTGTGCGCCACCATTCCTGGTGAGGATCGCAGGTTTGAGGGCAGCCTGAGCAATTTAATGAGACCCTGTCTCAAAATTTAAAAAAGGGCTGGGATGGGCCAGGCTTGGGGTTGCACTCCTGTAATCCCAGCACTCGGGAGGCTGGGGCAGGAGGATCGCCATGAGTTCGAGGCCAGCCTGAGCTACATGAGTGAGTTCAAGGCCAGCCTGAACTACATAGCAAGACCCTGCCTCGAAAAAACAACAAAAAGAAAAAAAAAGGGGTGGGGAGTGGGGCTGGGATGAAGCTTAGTAGTGTGAGGCTGTGTATTCAATCTGCAGTACTGGGGGTGTGATGGGGTATTTTTTTTCTTCTATTAAAGTGTGTCCCATGGATTTAGTTCTTGGTTCTTTGTGTGGGTTTGTGTTCTTTGTGACATTCCTGTTATTTCAACCATTCATTTAATTTCAAAATCTACATTCCTTTTCCCAACTTTTTTAGAGCCATGTAAAGACATATACAAATATTCTAATGATAATACATAGAACAGCCTGTCATGACCCGTACTTGTACTTAACAGGATGTTTTTATTTTCAAAAAAATTTTTTGAGACAGAGTCTTGCTGTGTAGTTCAAGCTGGCCTTGAGTTTACTACATAGCCCAGGCTGGCTTGGAACTCTCAGTGATCCTCCTGCCTGAGCCTCCCAAGTGTGTGCAGCACCATGCCTGGTGACACTGTTTTTGGACTTTACTGTTTTGTTTTATTTTTTGGATACAGGGTCTTGCTATGTAGTTCAGGCTGGCCTCGAACTCGCGGTGACCCTCCTGTCAGCCTCCTGAGTGCTGGGATTACAGGCATGCACCACCACACCCAGCTGCTTTTGCTTTTTCTTGACTTGTTTGTACCTTTACTCACACTTGTCTTAGAACTGGGAGCATCCCCTCTCATTTAGCTCCTTCACCGAACTAGTTCTGTCATGAGAATCGTCACACATCCCGCTTAGATTTATAGCTCTTCGTTTAGTTCATGTTTGTTGTAAGCAGACTCAGGGCAGTGATTTTTTTTTTTAATGTGGGTACCGGGAGTCGAACTCAGGACCTCGGGCTTGTCAGGCAGGCGCTTATGCCGCTGAGCCATATCACCAGCCCAGGGCAGTGATTTTGTATATTCTCCCTAGTAGCTACTTACTGCTCCTGTGAGAAACATGAACATTCAGCCCTGCTCACTCACTTGCCACCTCTGTCATCTCAGTGGCCTTGTTCAGCAGCCACGGGTTGTGCCCTTCCTCTCGTTCCCCTCTCCCTCCAAGAGTGGTTACTCGGGTGTGTGTAAGCATGGCCACACGGTCGGCCTCACCTCCAGTGACTGAGTTGAGAGGGGGCCGGACAGGTTTCCAGCTGTTGCTGCTGGTTCAGGGGCCACATTCGGAGAACGACTGGGCTAAACAAGGGAGCTCATGCTGCTCTCCTCTCCTCACGTTCTCTGTTCTTCAGGTAGGGAAAACATATGAACTACTCAACTGCGACAAGCACAAGTCTATGCTGCTGAAGAACGGGCGGGACCCTGGGGAAGTGAGACCAGACATAGCCCATCAGGTAACTTGGGCTCGGAGCTCCTGAGCTCTGGGCCTGTAGGGAAGGGGAGGCAGCAGGATGCTGCTACTCGTGGCCCTCACTGCCCTGGCCTCTGCTTCCTCAGAGCTTGCTGATGCTGATGGACAGCCCACTGAACCGGGCCGGCCTGCTGCAGGTGTACATCCACACGCAGAGGAACGTGCTGATTGAAGTGAACCCCCAGACCCGGATCCCCAGGACATTTGACCGCTTCTGTGGCCTCATGGGTGAGGAGCACCAGACCTGAGAGTTCAGGATGACCACGGCAGCAGGGAAGAGGGGAAGGAGGAAAGGGAGCATTAGCGGTCGGGTTCTCCAGCTGGGAGGGGACGTGACCGGTAGACAGAGACTCCGCTGTGTTGTTTTTCCGTGTGCATGGACATCCCGCTGTCCTCTCCTTGGAGTGGGTTCCTGGCTGAGAGAAGGAGGGAGTTCAGTGCCGTCACTGCTGCCGGCTCAGGTGCTGCCCTGGCTGTCACATGTAGGAGCAGTCTGGGTGTAGAGGGCACATGGCACCCACCTTCTGTGGCAGCTTTTCAGTTAGGTCACTGGGCAGGAGTGGAGTCGCCACCTTGTTCTGCTTTTTTTTTTTTAAACTTTGAGACAGTGTCTTGCTGTGCATTCCAGGCTGACCTTGAACTCACTGTGTAGTCCAGGCTGCCCTCAAATTTGTGTGATCCTCCGTGCCTCAGCCTCCGAAAGGCTTCCACCTAGCTCTGAACCCCTTTTTTTTTCCTCCTAGTTCAGCTTTTACACAAACTGAGCGTTCGAGCAGCTGACGGCCCCCAGAAGCTTTTGAAGGTGAGGCATTGAAACCCACGGCATGTGTGGTTTGGGGACCCTTTGGGGCTGATTTTCTTTCTTTCTCCAGGTAATTAAGAACCCAGTGTCCGATCATTTCCCAGTTGGTTGTATGAAAATTGGCACTTCTTTTTCCGTCCCGGTCATCAGTGATGTGCGAGAGTTGGTGCCCAGGAGTGACCCTATTGTTTTCGTGGTGGGGGCCTTTGCCCATGGCAAGGTAAGGTTTGGGCTCAACTCTGAGATCCCTCGTAGAGCTGAGGCTTAGTAACAGTTCCAAGCGTGGTTAGCAATAAACAGTCCTTCTAGACTGGGAAGTTGAGGTTAGAATAGCAGCTAGAAGACAAATGGTGGTTCCACTTCCTATGCCAGGAAGGCTGCTTGCTTGTAGTAGACAAAGCCAGATCTTCTCCATGCTCTATAGGGAAATGCTAGCTTGGCTGTAGTTTTTCTTTCCTGAAGAAAGGCTGAGCTTGTGAGCAGCAGCTGGCTGACAGGACTGTTGTCTCCTCAGGTCAGTGTGGAGTACACGGAGAAAATGGTGTCCATCAGCAACTACCCCCTCTCTGCTGCCCTCACCTGTGCCAAGCTCACCACGGCCTTCGAGGAAGCGTGGGGGGTGATCTGACGGCAGCAGAACCTGGTTCTGAACCGAAGGACTGTTGGCCGCTCCCTGGCCCTGCTCTGAATGGACTGCTGCCAGCCGACCTTTCTGCATGAAGACTGGAGCCTGGGGAAGCCCATGCTGTACATTTGCTCTTCATTTGTCCTATAAATGTGTTTTTTTCAAATCTGGTGTTTTGGGGTTTCTAAGGTTAGCAGAGTCTAACGGTATAAATTTTTCTCAGACTTCAGGGCAGATGTGAGGTCACAGAGTTGGCACTTTTGGTTGGTTTTGGGCTGTGAAAGCAGCCCCTGAATTCTCATGCTCTAAAGGAGACAACCCTGAGATTTCAGCCATGTGCGCACCAAGAAGAACTGTGTGTGAAAGAAAGCAATCAGGGATGCCAGCAGTGAAAAACCAACAAACAGAAGTGATTTTATCTGGTACAGTTCCAAGATAGAAAAAGTGGAGCAGGTGGGGCCTTGTACCCTCTCCTCCCCCCGTGGGGGCGGTGGCACAGACAGTCTTAGGAAATTGGCAGAAGAACACAGCAGATTCCTGGCTAGAGAGGAGAGATAAGGCAACGTGCACGGGGGAGCATGAGGGACGAGGCCCCTGCTCCTCCCACAAAAGCTTCCCCTTTGGCCGCTGCAGCAGAGGCACAGCTGGAAGCATACGGCTTCTGGCTTCCAGCTCCCTGGCTTTCTGTGCTCTGGACGAGGGAGTGCTGTGAAAAAGGGCCAAGTAGTTTCTGTACCAGTCCTGCTCTAGGCCACCTGCAAGACAAGACGTCGGATTGCAAGGCTGGTTCCAGTGTGCCTGATCCCTGTCGCCGTCCCGCAGCTTCCTCCTAGTGGTCTCAGTGAGTTAGTGGTCCTCAGTTCCCCACACTGTGACCCAGCAGTCTATGGCTCTCGCCTGTACCCTGCTAGCTTTAGCACAGCTGTAGAGTATTTACCAGAGAAACAGATTATTCCATTTTCTTTAACTTCTCTTTCCTTGGCACCATTGCTCTGCGAATGTAAGGCAGTGTGAACAGTAGGCTCAAGAAGAAGACGTGGCCGATAAAGTAGACAGATTGATACACCTGTGGCGGGAGAAGCCAGTGAGTTAGGTATGGGGAATGGTGTGTCCTGGATGCCTGAGCTCCCCAGGTTCTCTGGCAGTCTTGCCAGCCTCCCCTCACCTTAAGCCATTTGTCCCACGTGAAGAGGCAGAAGGCGGTCATGGAGTAACCCATGAAGAGCCAGTGGATGGTCTGCTGCACCACGTAGTAGAAGGGCTGGAGGGCAGTGATAGAGGCCAGGCTGCTGAGGACTGGGCTGTCTCGGATGAGGGCGGCAGCCTGGGAGGAAGGAGAGCAGGTGTCAGTGTCTTGTCCCTTCCTCTTCCTCGTCACATGTCCCCTTGAGGCCCACCTGCTTTTCCACAATAACGATGAGGAACTCCATCTGGAAGCAGATCAGGTATCCTGAGTGAAGGCCATGCCAGAGGGCCAGGAACAGCAACGAGAGACCATGGGACAGTTGTTTATTTCCAAGGAACTTGAGGCGTTTGAAGAAGTAACTAGAGAAAAGGGGTCGGATGAGCCTCAGGATCTACTCCCTGCACCCTCACTGTCCTGCCGCGGTCCTTGGAGCCCCTAGGAGTAGCGCAGCAGCTGGCTGCCACTTGTGGCCCCTTGGGGTACGGGAGGCCGTGCTGACGCCTGCTTTAAAGATAGCTAGCTTGGCAGGGTGACCTCGGGTGAGCCACTAGCTTGTGCAGGTAGTGACAGCCTACCAAGTGCCTGGCGCAGAATGTGCAGGGGCCAAGGGGTGATCATTCTCAAGTTGTTTGTGCTCTAGTGGGGACAAGCAAGTAAATGGTGACCTTATGCACAGGGCAGTGGAGGATGTGAACTAGTGACAGGACGGCTCGGCAGTTAGAACTTGAGGCACTTCTGTGGGATGTTTTGGGGTGTCAGGTGGGGACAGAAGGATGTGAGTGACCACAGAGTCTACCCACACACGTCCCTGCCCTCACACCCGGGAGGGAGCAGCAGAAGGAAGAAGCTTGGCTCCAGCCTGCCCCGCCAGCGCTTACCGGGCCACCCAGGCGTTGGTGTTGATGTTGAAGGAGGCAATGGTGCCATTGAACTGGGGGGTTGTCTCAAAGAGCCACACCTTCATGTTGGCACAGGCGTCCCACTTGGCTTTTCCATCTTCTCCAAAGCCATTGAAGCCCAGCCCCGTCAAGATACACACTCCTTCCTGAGGCAAGAGACGGCTCAGGGTCCCGGCCTCTCCCCGCCCTAGCAGGCCCGCAGCCATCTGCATGCAAGCCTGGGCTGTCGTCCCTACTTACTGTGACCAGCCAACAGGTGACGTATTTGTACAGCACAAACTTGCCCCAGATCAGCATGTACATGCAGCGGAACCAGAAAGGGCGGTTCTTGAGGGAAGAGAGGACATGTGTGAGGCCCAGCACACAGGTTCCCTGAATGCTTGTCTCCTTTAGACTCTGCTGTGCTCGGCAGGGAGCCCTGTGAACACCCACCCACTCCTTTCCCTGCAGAGTCCCAGATGCAGCTCTGTCCTTCACTTGTCTGCCGTCTGCTTTCCTTGGAACAGTTAAGTGCTAGGGACCTTAAAGATCCACAGTCCGTGTTAACCTACACAGAATGGGGAGGGAACTGCTGCACTGGGCCCTCGAGCTGGACAGGTGCTAAAGCCAGAACCCCCCCCCTTCCTTTCTGACTTCCCAGGGGCCCCCAAAGAGAAAGAAACAGGCTGGAGTCAGCCTGCTGTGCCCACGGGGCTGTCGTGCATACTGAAGCAAGCTAAGAGCAGCTCCAGTTGTCCAGTGTGGGCTGGCAGATGTGTTCTGGCCTGGCTGCCACTGACCCCAGCTCTCACAGATGGCACTGCTGCCTCTTCTGCTACCTACGGGGTCCCGGCCAGGCCGCTGCTGTCCGAGCGGCACCCGCCGCACGCCGCATTGGCCTGCATTACTCACTTCATAGTCCTCAGAGATCAGGTAGTCCTCTGTGATGTGCGGACTGAGCAGCGTGTGACCCACCAGGTAGACGAGGCCCAGGCTCAGACGCTTGAGAGCAGGCACAGTGCTGCAAAAGAAGGAGCAGGGTCACGGGAAGGGGCCAGCTGCACTTCCACCCCTCAGTCACGGAGAGCTGGGTCCAGGCAGTGGCTGCAGGAAAAGCTCTGCTGCCCAGAGTGGACACCATTTTGGAGACGGCTCTGTGTGGTGCTATACGAATGGTGCCTACAGGAAGAGCAGGTGGGGCAGAGGGGAGGGCATGCAGTCTGGGACCTGGCATGGCTCGAAAACCCCGGTGGACAGCAACAGCAGCTATCACTTCTTCCTGAGTTGATGCTGAGACTCAGGCTGGACAAGTTCTCAGCAAAGGAATTCTGGTCACTTCTGAATTTTCTACCAATATATATTCATACACATTTTTTCCTCTTTTTTATATAATTTTTATATACCTAAAAATCTTCCCGCCCCCAGCAGTAGGGACTGAACCCATGGAGCACTGAGCTACATCCCCAGCCCTTTTTACTTATATTCTGTTCTGAGACAGGGCCTTGCTAAATTGCCCAGGCTGGCCTTGAACTGGAGATCCTTCTGCCTCAGCCTCCCAAGTAGTTGCGGTTACAGGCATGCACTATCACACTTAACTTTTTTTTATTTATTTTTTTAAGATGAGAAAACAGGCTTTCAAGGCAGGGACATCACTATTTTGGGTAAAATCCTGTGGCATAAAAATGAATATTTACAAGCTGGGCACTGTGGCACATACTAGTAATCCTAGCATTTCATAGGCTGAGGCAGGAAGATAGTAAGTTCAAGGCCAGCCGGAGGTACATAGGGAAACCCTGTCTCAAAAAACAAAAGTCCTAATGTTTGTAATCTGGGCTGAAAAGGCCACTAGGGCCACTGGCAGGTGCTGAGCACCCAGAGCACAGTCTGGGACCTGGGAGTCATGGTCTTCATGCCAGGGCCAGGCTGAGGAAGCCGCTTCAGAAGAGACTCTGCACTGGGGTTGTGACCGGATAGCGTGGTTACCTGTTTGGCATCTTCCCTGGTGTGTCTGTCAGCTTCCCCTGCACCAGCTTCATGTAGTGGTTCATGGAGAACTGGGGACCTACCAAGAAGGCCCCATAGAAGTAGGAGAAACCAGCAACTTCCAGAAGAGAAGGGACACCACGGAAGGCATACTTCTGTTGCTCAGTGGTTAAGGAACTCTGCGGTGAGAAGAGAATGGAAGGTTCAGAACATCCTGGCATCTCCGCCTGGGAGCGAGGCCGGGTGCCCCGCACTGGCGCCCCCTGCTGGGGCTGGCTGTCTTGCGATGGAAAAGGGCCACTCAGTGTGGAAAGGAGTGTGTGTGGGGTGGCTTAGCAACAGCTGGCTGCTGCTGCTGCTTTGACAGTCCCTTGTGGCTCTGGTCTCTGTGCAAGAGCTGGGTCCTGAATGGGTGAGATTTGTGGGTCCTTGCCCAGTGCTCTGACATGGGGATCAAAGGCTGGGAGCTGAGGCACAGGCTCTGGCCCTGGGATCCGGGTCCGCCTTGGGAACAACAGCCTTCCTCCTCCCTCGGGTGAGGCTGTGAGCCTCTCTGCAGTGGAACGGGTACTTACCTGATCTTTCCCTCCATCAAAGTAGTCAACAGCCAAACCTGAGCAGAGAGAGAAGGGGTGGGTAGAGTAGAGGGAGAGGACACAGGATGTGGCATGTGGACCGCGTGCAGGCAGGTGTGTGCCAGGGGAGCACCAGGAGGTGTGTGGTCCTTGGGGCATGCCCACTACTCACCAATCAGCTTCAATGTCAGGACACAGTGTGGCATAGTCCACTTGATATCATAGTTGCCCGTGGCAGTGTAATAATATCCAGCAAGAAGGTAGGCCTGGGGAGGAGTTAGTACTCCATCACTACGAGGTCTTTATTTCCCCTTGCTCTGAAATCCCTGGTATTCTCTCATTTTTTCCTTTCTCCTGGACTCATCATGAAAAGCTTTAAGAAGTTCCTACAAATGGGGACAATAAGCCTACAATGGGAAGAGACTGGCTCAAGGTTTCTCTGCAAAATGAGGCTAATCTGAGATGAGAGGTTAAATACCCTCTCTCTCTCTCTCCAGGGTCTCGCTATGTAGCCCAGGTTGGCCTAGAAAACTCAAGTGATCCTCCTGCCTCAGCCTCCCGAGTGCTGGGATCACAGGCGTATGCCACCATGCCCGGCTTTTGCCTTGCCTTTAAGGCAGAAAGGGTGCCTTGCACACCCTTCCTGAGGCAAGCAGCAAGTTCCCATCATGCTCTGCAGATGAAACTCTGGGCCTGTGATAAGTGACCCACCAAAGGGCAGGCTGCAAAGTGCTGGGAGGAAGGTTAGAAGTCAGGTGTCCTAGTTCACTGCTTCTGCACCACACAGTCCCCTACTCCCAAACTGCTGCCAGCTGTGACTTGAGTCTTCAGGGAGAGACATTTATTTACCATCTGCAAGCAAAAGGTGGTGAGGACGGCAGTGACGGTGCGGCCCATCAGTCGGAGGATGAGGAACTGAAGCACTACACAGAGCAGGGAGTGGTAGAACTGGCACCCTGGAGGCAGGGAGAGAGCACAGCTGAGTCTGGTCTGCTACATCCGCACCTCCCTGAGGCTTCCAGCAACAAAGAGGACACAGAAAGAAAGCCCTTCAGCCAAGTGTGCTGCGCATGCCTCTGATCCCAGCACGCTGAAGGGCTGGGGCAGGAGGATCACCCTGAGTTCCAGGATAGCCCGGGCTCTGGCATGAGGTGAAGGCCAGCCTGATAGGAACTTTTCCCCCAGAAATCCCAGACTTGGAGGAAGGGATGCAAATTAATTGTAGAAACATGGGGATTATCAAGGTATTACTGGGTTTGTACTGAGGTGGATTCTAAGTAGGGACTGCTTGGAATTGTCATTCAGCTACAGCCACAGCAGAGGAGTGCCACTCCTTTGGTGACAGAGGCTGCAAGGGTAGTGATCCTCAAAGTGGCTTTATTTAATTATTATTATTATTATTTTGAGACAGGGCCCTTGCTGTATAGTCCAGGCTGGAAGTTTATTTACTCTTGCAGTACTGGAGATGGAACCCAGGTCGCATTCATGCTTGGCAACTGTTTTACCACTGAGCCACATCCCCCAGCCCTACATTTACTTTTTTAGCCGATACGTTGAATGAAAAACTGTTCTTATTAGTTGGGCACGCTGGCACATGCCTGTAACCCCAGCGCAATGGGAAGCTGAGGCAGGAAGATGCAAAGTTTGAGCCCAGGTTGGGCAACTTAGCGAGACCTTGTCTCAAAATAAAAAATGAGGGCCAGTGAGATGGCTCAGCGGCATATGTGCCTGCCTGGCAAGCGCGAGGGCCTGAGTTCGACTCCCGGATCCCACATACAAAAAAAGGACCAGTGATATCACTCAGCGGCATGGGCGCTTGCTGGTGCACGAGGTCCTAAGGTCAACCCCCAGTACCCACAAAACAAACAAACAAACAAAAAAAATGAAAACAGCTGGGGATGTAACTCAGTATGAAGGCCCTGAGTTTGATCCCTGTAACACACACACACACACACACACACACACACACACACACACACGGTATGTATTTATAGGGTATCAAGTGATGTTTGGATACATGTATACACTTTTTTTTTCCTTTTTATGTGGGTACCAGGAGTCAAACTCAGGACCTCGCCCTTGCCAGGCAGGCGCTTATGCCGCTGAGCTATATCACCGGCCCTACACTTTTTATTTATTGTTTTTCAAAATGCTTTTATCTGACAGTGGACTGTACAGAAAAGAAAAAAGGAAAAGTTGAGCTGTTCCTGTCCATACAACCCTCTCTTTGCAAGCAGAGCATTATAACTTCACAAGCCACTGAATTCTTTCCAGGAAACTTTATTCAAGTTTGTTTTTCTCCAGGGCCGTCTGATCACAGAGTCACTGCTTACTCGGTTTACTCACCAAAGTTAAAGTAAGCGATGGAGAGGCCCGTGAATGCATGGAACAGGTGGATGAGGTAGCTGTCCTTGTGGAAAAGGTAGTGCCGGTAAAATAGAGCCAAGGGGTAACCTGCACAGGGAGAGATGAGAAGCTCAGACCAGAGAGAGAGAAAAAAAAATCACATAGTTTATGGATGTTACCAGAGAAGGAAGGACAGCACCCCATACAGTACACTCCCGAAGTTGTTTTGTGAACAGACACTTAGAACTGGGGCTGGGGACAACACAGCACAACAAAACAAATTTAGAAATGACACTTTTTTAAATTGAGAGAGAAATTGGATCCTAGGACTGCCTGTCAACTATTGTTAAGAATCTTCTCTTCCTTTAATTAAAAAAACAAACAAAATACAAAACAAAACAAAACATGATACAAACAACTGAGGATGAGCCAGGCATGGCCTGTAATCACAGCACTCGGGAAGCTGTGGTAGGAGGGTCAGCCGAGTTTGAGGCCAGCCTGGGCTCCACAACGAGACCCTGTCACAAACACTTGAGTATGCCTGGGAACTGCGTTAACTCTGAGGTCTGTCCCGTTAGCACAGTGTCACCGGATCCTCAGGAAGGTAAACATGAGCTAACTCTGGGATGGCACAGCATGTGCACAGCGGTTACAGGATACCAATCTCAGCAGCAACAAAGTTATAAAACTATTCATTAGGGGATTGGAACAATGTCCTCCAAAGCTGGGATTCACAGTGTGGTCTGAAAGCCACGTGCAAACTACAGGGCACCTCCTGATGGCCACCACTGGTTTCACATGGCCAAGGCCTCTCACCGCAGTAAAAGCTGTCCCTACCCTGGGACCTTTGAGTTCCACGGCCGTCCTGCGACTCACATTCTGCATCTGGTGCAGAAGCCTGGCCGAAGTTCTTGGCAACATTCCTGCTGCACGTGTGAGGAATCAGGATCTCCCTACTGTTTTTGGAGGGACACCTTACCTGCCACTGTCACTGCATAAGTAATGTTCATGAGTTGGTCATGGTTTACAGTTACCCCCCCCCCATGCTGGGGATGGAACCTGGGGCCTCACTGATGCTAGGCAAATGCTGTACTGCTGAGCTCTACCCCCTACCCCAGCTGCTGGAACTCGTGGTTTTAAACTATAAATTGCATTTAGTTTATGTTGCCAATATAGTTTGAGTTTGGTTAACTTTGAAAAGCTAAGAACAGTGTCATGCAGAAAGTAAGTACTCAATTATTAGCTATAAGGTAAGTAAATGAATAATCATGTTATATTTGGCTGATAACCTTCTAGTCTTTTCCTTGTATACTTTTTTTTTTTTTTAACTTATGGTCAGACTGTGTACTTAAGTATCTCCTAGTGTTTTCAAATAACAATGTACCAACCATTTGATCTGGTTGGTACCATTTGATCTGGTGTCCTTTGATAGCTGCTCCCATAATGGGTTAGGTTCTTTATCAGATTTACAGCTTCTTGTAAGTATAGCTGACACTTGAACCACCTGAGGGTTAGGAGAACAAATCCTTGACCACAGTCACAAATTCTGCATATAAACCTGGCATGGTGGCGCACCCCTGTAGTCCCAGCACTCAGGAGGCTGAGGTTGGAGGATCGCTGTTGAGTTCGAGGCCAGCCTGGGCTATAGAAGCTGAGTTCAAGGCCAGCTTGAACTACATAGTGAGACCCTGTCTCAAAAAAAAAAAAAAAAATCATGTATGTACTTTTTGTTTTTGTTTCTCCAACACGAGAAATAAAACCTAGGGGCTTGCATATGCAAGTTAAGTCTACTGCTAGCCGCAAACCCTGCACATAACCTTTGACTCCCCAAAACTCAACTATTAGTAGCCTGCTGTTGA
This sequence comes from Erethizon dorsatum, assembly GCA_028451465.1. Classification (NCBI taxonomy): domain Eukaryota; kingdom Metazoa; phylum Chordata; class Mammalia; order Rodentia; family Erethizontidae; genus Erethizon; species Erethizon dorsatum. Next base: position 31,176,461 of record CM051831.1, read on the forward strand.
CTGAAGCCTTACTGATAATACCAACAGTCAATTAATTCAGCCGGGCATGGTGGCGCATGCCTATAATCCCAGCACTCCAGAGGCTGAGGCAGGAGGATCACTGAGAGTTTGAAGCCAGCCTGGGCTACATAGTGAGTCTAGGCCAGCCTGAACTATATAATGAGACCCTGTCTCCAAAAAAAAAAAAAAAAAAATTAACTCATATTTTATATGCTATATGTACTATATATGGTGAAAGGTACCCAGGAACCTTGAGAGGTCACTTTGTCTTGTTTTTTGTGGTGTTGGAGATGGAACCAAGATAGGCAAATACTCTAATACTAAGCCCCCCCCCCACAGGGCTTTTGCTGTGTTGCCCAGGTTGGACTCCAGAGAGGTCACTTTTTACTACAATATGCAATTTACTGGAGAGATGAAGGCTCTCAGAGGTGATTAGTGAGCACCACATGGTGTTTTTTTTTTTTTTTTTTTTTTTTTTTTTTTTTTGGTACCGGGGGGACGACCTCAGGACCTCGCGCACCAACAGGCACCCGTGCCGCTGAGCGATATCACCGGCCCCTTTTTCGTATGTGGGTTCCGGGAGTCGAACTCGGGCCTTTGCGCTTGCAAGGCAGGCGCTTACACTGCTGAGCCATCTCACCGGCCCACCACATGGTGTTTTAAGTGGCTACTTATAACACTTGAGCTCACCACAATAGAAGCAGGGAACTATATTGGCAACTTTAACTGCACTAGCAGCTACAGAATTACTATTACATAGTACAGTATATACTACTGTTATTTTTTATTTAAACTTAGTTTTTTAACTGATATATAAAAACATGAAAATTAAGCCAGGTATGGTGATCCATGCCTGTAATCCCAGATAAGTGGGAGGCTGAGGCAGGAGGTTCATAAATTTGAGGTCAGCCAGGGCAATTTAGCAAACCCTGTCTCAAAATGAAAAAGGCCGGGGATGTAGCTCATTGGCAGAGCACTTGCCTAGCAAGCTTGAGGTCTGTTCGGTTCAGTCCCTAGTATTGCAAAAACAAATACATACACAAAACCCCCCATAAAGATTGTACATAATCACGAGGTAACATTTAATGTTTTGAGACATGTACACATTGTGTGATGATGTTTAAATCAGGGTAAACAAACATATTCCTTAAACGTTATTTCTTTATGGTAAAAACATTTAAAATCCTTTTAGCTTTAATACAGGGTCTCACTATATGGTTCAGGCTGCCTTGAACTTACTGTGTAGCCCAGGCTGGCACTGAACTCACAGTAATCTTTCTGCCACAGCCTCCCCTGGAGTGCTGAGATTACAAGTGTGTGCCAGAATGCCCAGCTCACTTAGCTTTTTTATGTATTAAAAACTTTTTTGTTTTGGTAGTGCTGGAGATCAACCCAGGGTCTTGTATATGCTTGGCAAGCACTCTATCACTGAGCTCCACCCCCAGCCCTTTTTATTTTCAGACAGGGTCTTGCTAAATTCTCCAGGTGGGACTTAAACTTGTGATCATCCCTCCTCAGTGCTGAAATTACAGGCATGAGCCACCATGCCCTGCTAACTTAAAAAATAGATTTGTGTATGTTTTATGACAGTAAATGGTAGACTATTATCTCCATATTTTTGCATTTATGACATACCAAAGTTTATTTTATAAACATCCTGAGGATTACTGGCTCATTCATTGGACAAATGTTTAGGAAATACCTCCTAAATGATAGGTATTGTTCGCGGAGCTGATACAGGGGCGATATTTTCTCTTCTAGTTGGCTGGGATCATGTGATGTGGTAATAGTAGCTTGAGGGACAGGGAGACGTCTATGACCCTTTCAAGTCAGGTGATCAATCAAGGAAGCAGGAGCAAGTCTCCTACATTTCACGAGCAGAAATTTGGCAGGGAGAGTAGCAAGCAATACTAAGCGCCTGGTACTAAAAGTATAGAGAATAATGCCCAAAGCCTTACATTTTTTGCTTTTCTTCTGATGAATGAATAAAAATGACATAATAGCATAGATCCTAATTGTCTAGAGCACTCATCAGTAAGTTCTGCATAGCTAAGTTTATCCCGAGCACTAAACCCTTTAACCATGTGCAATACTTGAAAATGAAGAAATGTAACTTATTAACTCTCCTCGAGTTTAACATAGTTTAGTATTGTCCTGGTACCCTGGGTCACTGGTATCCAGATTAGAATTACAGTGGCTTTGTGACTTCTGAGGACACTGTGCGGACCCCGTGTGGCCAGCGCTGTCCTGAATTTGGAGTTCCTGTGTCCATTTCTTACCAGCTTCTCTGTCTACTTCCTTGCTATTCTGGGATCAACAGTCACTTCTTGGGCTTGCAGTGAGCCTGCCAAGAATAGTTCCTTTTCCCTATTTCTAACTTACTGCAGGCTTTAGAAACCAGGACTTTCATTTTACAGGAGTAAAAAAAGACAAGACAGAGGCCCAGGCTTGGGCCTTTCTTTCCCTACAGACCCAGAGCATGGCTTGAGGACATCTGCTTTGGTCACCACACAGGGGCCCTGTTTGCTGTGTCCTGGCCTCGGGTGTATTCTAGAGTGGAGGCTGTTTTGGCCATGCAGGTGAAGAACACTTGCACACTGCAAACCCACAACAATAAGACAGAGGACTCGGGAGGACAGGAACAGGAGACAGCAGGCCAGAAGGGCAGAGCGTGGGGGGAGCCTCAGAGGAGGAGCCACACTGGGGAAGCTGCCAACAGCCCAGGGCGACTGTGAGCGTGCAAACACCCAGCCTTGCTCTTGGCTGCCACCCAGCTCAGCAGGCTCTGGAGCCCGGCTGCCCGGCCGCCCCTTTAGGGACACGATGGGTTCCGGAAGGGTGTTGTCCTAAAGCTGTTCTCAGGTCCTAATGGCTTTTTGTGGGCACCAGTCCCTACTGCAGTGGCTATAGTCCCCCAAAGAGTCACAGAAGAAGCTGTTGAAGTAGCTCCCACTCACACACCTGCCCTCTGGAGTTTGACTCGGTGGTCTGGGTGGGAAAGGACTTGTACTTTCAGGAAGCCCCTCGAGTGCTTCTGGGTGTGGCCATAGACAATAAGCCCTGCCCTGCGGAGAACCTACTGTAGGCTGCAGGTGTCACGTGGGCCTGAGATCAAAGCTCTCAGCCTCTGACTGGGGACAGCTGTCTTCCCTCTGGTCACGCTGATGGGGCTTTAGAAAGCTGGTGTGGAGGTTCTGAAGCACAACTTTCCCTCTTCCTGATCACGCGTCAGGGGAGGGCCTGCACACACTTAGCAGGGGAAGACTCCTCGAGGATGATGGCTAAGGTTTGCTCCTGTTAGAATGGCAGCTTCCTAACCAATATAGTGAAAATGGCCATACTTCCAAAACTGTTATACAGATTTAATGCAATTCCGATCAAAATTCCAACAACATATCTCACAGAATTAGAGAAAACAATCCTAAAATTCATCTGGAACCACAAGAGACCTAGAATAGCAAAGGCAATTCTGGGCAACAAAAGCAAGGCAGGGGGCATCACAATCCCTGACTTGAAATTATACTATAAAGCTACTGTGATAAAAACAGCATGGTATTGGCAAAAAAACAGACCTGAAGATCAATGGAATAGAATAGAAGGTGCAGAAACAACTCCAGACATACTAAGCCACCTTATCTTTGACAAAGGTGCCAAACACATTCACTGGAAGAAAGATAGCCTCTTTAATAAATGGTGCTGGAAAAATTGGCTATACACATGCCGAAGATTAAAATTAGACCCATATCTTTCACCATGCACTAAACTAAATTCAAAATGGATCAAAGATCTAAATATTAAAACAGAAACATTAAATCTCCTGGAAAATAGAATAGGTAAAACTCTTGAAGACATTGGTGTAGGCAAAGACTTTATGAATAAAACCCCCATCGCACAGGAAGTATCACAAAGAATCAACAACTAGGATCTCATGTTATTAAAAAGCTTTTGTGGGCCGGTGAGATGGCTCAGTGGCGTAAGCACCTGCCTTGCAAGCACGAGGGCCCGAGTTCGACTCCCGGATCCCACATACGAAAAAGGGGCCGGTGATATCACTCAGCGGCATGGGTGCCTGTTGGCGCGCGAGGTCCTGAGGTCGACCCCCCGGTACCCACAAAAAAAAAAAAAAAAAAGCTTTTGCACAGCAAGAGAAACCACCAACAGAGTAAAGAGACAACCCACAACATGGGAAAAAATGTTTGCCAGCTGTTCCTCAGACAAAGGATTACTATCGAGAACATACAAAGAACTCAAAAAAATCAGACCTCCCAAATTTAAAGACCCAATCCAAAAATGGGCATCTGAGATGAATAAACACTTCTCAGATGAAGAAATACAAATGGCAAATAAATATATGAAAAAATGTTCAACATCACTAGTCATTTGAGAGATGCAAATGAAAACAACACTGAGATTCCATCTCACCCCAGAAAGAATGGCTATTATCAAGAAGTCAACTAATAACAAATGCTGGAGGGGCTGTGGGGAAAAAAGAACCCTTCTCCACTGTTGGTGGGAGTGTCGACTGGTGCAGCCACTGTGGAAATCCGTGTGGAGACTCCTCAAAAAACTAGGATTGGAGGTCCCATTTGATCCAGCTATTCCCCTTCTGGGTATCTTTCCAGAAGAATTAAAAACATTGTACCACAGAGATATATGTGCACCCATGTTTATAGCAACACAATTTGTAATAGCTAGATCGTAGAAACAACCCAAATGCCCATTAACCGAGGAATGGATAAAAAAGATGTGGTATTTCTATACAATGGAGTACTACTCAGACATAAAGAAAGATAAACTGAAAACTTTTATAGGTAAATGGATGCAACTTGAGAAAATACTCACAAGCGAAATAAACCGGATGCACATTTGTAAACATCGTATTGTCTCCCTAATATGAAAATGCAATTTCACTGTGACTATTCCATTCCTTAGTCTTCTATTTTTACCTAGCTTTTACATGGCTTAATTTTATACTGAGTATTATTTTTCTCCAAAAGATATTTGTACATTCTCTAATGCTTGAGTTTGTTAATACATAAGAATGTTTACTTGTTGTCTTTAAAAAAAAAGAAAAAAAAAGAATGGCAGCTTCCCAAGTGCCAAAAGCAGACACCGGGGACACCAGGCTCTGTCTGCGCTGGCTGCTGGGCCACGCATAAGGTGTCCTCTGGGGCAGCCATTGCGCCCGAGCTGCACTCTTCACAGGGTCCCGCGTGCTGTTTGGGTCCAGACCAGCATCTGTCACACCCTGCACTGTTAGTGGTAACTCCTTATTTCCTGTATAACAGTGTGAAATTACTTATTAATGCTAAAGTTGAGACGTTTCATTGGAAAAAAACAGAAACGGGCAGTTTTCGCTAAGGTCTGGTAAATTTTTTGTTCTCTTTCATTGTGTGCAGCTATTTCTGGGCCGAGGAAGATGACATGGCCCTGCTTTGAGCAGGCAGAGGTTCAAGTGAGCCTGGTAGAGCAGCACAAGTCATGTTCTATGTTCTGGCAAGTGCGAGGGAGGAGGTGGTGCTCAGTGAGTTGTGGACACCAGTTCTACGGCAGAGGAGGCTGCTTCAACAGATGCCACAGCAAGGGCTGGGTGACACTGTGCAGACCTTTTAAACTTGTTAGTCTCTGGACCACTATTTGCTCCTATAAAATACGGGGAGCCTCAAATGTTTTTCAGTCTGGATTTTGCATATCTATACCTACTGTATTAGAAAATAAAACAAAAAATGCAATTATCAGTTCATTAAAACACCAATAATAAACCTATTACATGTTAATATAAATAACATACTTTAAATGACAGTGACTATATATTCCAAAACGAAGTAAAACCACTGAATGAGAAGAATGGCATTGTTTGCAGTTTTGCAAATTTATGGTCTTTGTCTGGCTTAAGAGAAAATGGATTCTCGAAGCTGCTTCTGTGTTGTGTTTTTTTTTTTTTTTTTTTGGTCTTTTTGAGACAGGGTTTTGCTATACAGTTCAGGCTGGTCTTGAACTCACTTTGTAGCCTGGGCTGGACTCAAACTCGCAGAAATCCTTCTGCCTCAGCCTCCAGAGTGCTGGGATTATAGGCGTGCTCCACCACGCCAGCCTAATCTATTGTAATACGCAGGTTTGGTTTACCACTTAACAGTTTACCCTAAGCGGTACTGGCAGCGCTATTGTTTGTGTACTGATTATCCCAAGTGTCACTTGGGCAGGTGTCATTTCAACCAGTCAATTCTTTTTTTTTTTTTTTTTTTTTTTATTTATTTTAAAGAGAAGAAAAAAACAAAACAAATCAAAAGAAGAACAAATTTTCAAAACAACATAATAGGAGGGTAACAATGGTTAATACATTACGTATTACTATCTTTAAGTTAGTTATTCAGGACACCAGACATTAGCATTCAATTGTCCAAACATTATTGGCACAAACCTTACTCTTCAATGAACTAAGTAAAAATGGTAGTGTATCTATCTTAACCATCTTATATATATATATATATATACAATTTTTTTTTTCTCTTTCCCTTCTTTCTTTTCCCTATTCCAGTCTCTCTTTCCTTTTGACCAGTTTCTTTTTGATTCACCATGTCTATTGTACATTTTGGATCTTATTTACTCTTTCAGTTTCTCATACTAGAGAGATAATACGATCCTTACACATGTGCTTCTGGTTTATTTCACTTATGAGTATTTTCTCGAGTTGCATCCATTTACCTATAAAAGTCTCCAGTTTATCCTTCTTTATGGCTGAATAGTAGTACTCCATTGTATAAAAATACCACATCTTTCTTATCCATTCCTCAGTTGATGGGCATTTGGGTTGTTTCCAAGATCTGGCTATTACAAATTGTGCTGCTATAAACATGGGTGCACATATATCGCTGTGGTACGATGTTTTTAATTCTTCTGGGAAGATGCCCAGAAGGGGAATAGCTGGGTCAAATGGGACCTCCAACCCTAGTTTTCTGAGGAATCTCCACACTGACTTCCACAGTGGCTGTACCAGTCGACACTCCCACCAACAGTGAAGAAGGGTTCCTTTTTCCCCACAGCCCCTCCAGCATTTGTTATTAGTTGATTTCTTAATAGTAGCCATTCTTTCTGGGGTGAGATGGTATCTCAGTGTTGTTTTAATTTGCATCTCTCGAATGACTAGTGATGTTGCACATTTTTTTGTATATTTGTTTGCCATTAGTATTTCTTCATCTGAGAAATGTGTATTCATCTCAGATGCCCATTTTTGGAGTGGGTCTTTAAATTTGGGAGGTCTGATTTTTTTGAGTTCTTTATATGTTCTCGATAGTAGTCCTTTGTCTGAAGAACAGCTGGCAAACATTTTTTCCCACATTGTGGGTTGTCTCTTCACTCTTCAACCAGTCAATTCTTGTGTTGAATAAATTTGATAAAACTGTCTTTTTTTTTTAATGTGGGTACCGGGAGTCGAACTCAGGACCTCGTGCTTGCCAGCAGGCGCTGATGCCACTGAGTGATATCTCCGGCCCTTTTTTTCCTTTATGTGGGTACTGGGAGTTGAACTCAGGACCTCGCACTTGCCAGGCAGGCACTTATGCCACTGAGCTATCTCACTGGCCCCAAAACTGTCATTTTTATATTTCTTGTTATATTATCTTATTAAAACGAACAAAAAATGCAATTTTTGGTCATCCTGCATTTAAATAATTGAACTGGTAAGTATTTAAAATATATGAAGAGGATCTAGCCTTACACAGATATATTTGGAAAGAGTATCTTAGATAATTGTGGATATTCTTCTATAATATTATGCCAACAATTAGTAAGTTCTCAAAGGTTAGTTGCAATGTGAAATCTGAAACCACATCAAGTAACTTTTCATACGCTGTTACAGTAAAATCCACTGGTTTCTTTTGTGCTTCAAATGGGTCTTTAACCCATACGTGATGTTGCAACATTAGACACTGGGCATCTGGAAAATACTGGTTCACTGAGTTAGATCTTTCAAATACTGACATATTTCATTAGAATGTAATATCTAAAATCACACTCCTTAATATCACCACTGAGTTCACAGAATTTTTTTTTTTAATTTTGTTTTTGAGATAGGGTCTCTCTCGCTTTGTAGCCCAGGCTGGCCTTGAACTCACGGTGATCCTCCTGCCTCAGCCTCTGGAGTGCTGGGATTACAGGCATGCGCCACCACGACTGGCAACCTCCTAGTTCTTTTCTCATCTTTGAGATATAATTCACCATAAAACACAGCCTTTGAAGTGTAAAGTTCAGTGGTTTTTAGCATATGCAGCATACTCTACTAATTCCAGAATGCTTTCATCCACCCAAAGAAACCCTGGACCTCACAGCAGCCACTTCCCATTCTCCGCCACTTACAGGGACTGGCGACCAGTAACCTGCTTTCTATTCTATCTCTGTGGCTGTGTCTATTCTGATTGTGTGAGCTTTTCTTTTCTTTCCTTTTCTTTGAGACAGGGTCTTGCTGTGTAGTCCAGGCTGGTCCTGAATTCACTATGTACCCAAGGCTGGCCTCAAACTCATAGCAATCCTCCTAGCTCAGCCTCCCAAGTGCTGGGACTACAGGCATGTGTCCCCACAGCCAGCCATGTGAGCTTCTTCCACCTAGCATAGTCTTCAAGGCTCCTCCATGTCATGGTGTGTATCAGTACTCCAGTTCTTTCCACGGCTAATATCCCACTGTATGGATGCTCCATACTCTGTCTGTCCATCTCCGTCTGATGACCTTGGGTTGTTCCCACTTTCTTGGGTATCATGAAGAAGGGGCCATAAACATTCAGAGTGGGGTTTTATGTGGATGTCTGTGCATTCTCCTGGGTATACGCCTTCTCATCTTCTACCCCAGCCTTCTGAGTCAGTGATGTAGACCAGGTTTTAGATTTTCTATCATGGACCAATAATTTTGTAAAATAAAATGCCATGGATGTTAATGCTAACACTGCCAAATTACTACACTGGCTCTCACATCCGGGACTCCTAAGTGGCACTGGTCTGCCTGACTGCACCTGGCCATCCTGCTCTGCCTCGCTCATGGAAGGGTTTTCCTGGCTCCTGAATACGACTGACCTCTAGGGGTCAGGCTGGGCGCTCTGCTGGTCTTTCTACGCTGCCTCTCTGGAAACCCCAGGGACGCCTGCATAACTTAATATGATCTTTATGACAAAGACAAGCTAGGCTTAGGGTCTCAAATATCTGTCCCACACTTCCTGTTTCCTTGCTGGGTATTTTTAGTGTGACATTTCATACCATCTCAGATGCTGTATAAAGAAAGCATGACTTTCTCCCCCCAAATCTGCCTTCTCTTGGTTTATTTATTTGCTGAATCTAGGGCCTTCTGCACTGTGCTAGCCCTTTTTATTTATTTTTATTTTGAGACAGGGTCTTGCTAAGTTGTCCAGGCTGGGCTTGAACTTGGGATCCTCCTGTCTCAGCCTCCCAGAGGGCTGGAATTACAAGTGTGCACAACCACACCTGGTGGCTTCTTTATTAGTGGTGTGACCATTCTCCCCATCGCCCAACATTAAACACCTCAAGCTGTCTCTGACTCTTGCCTTTCCTTGGTTCCCTGTGTCTGGTCACTGAAGCCTGTTGACGTCTCCCTTTCAACGTCTCTTACCGTCATTGTTGCCACGTTCTTTGTCCCACGCCACCACTGCAGCTATGGCCCTAAAGGACCTCATCCTCACTCTCCTGTGGTGGCCTCTTACCTGACTTCCGCCTGTAGCCACATACTCCTGGCAGTCCCACATCAGAGCGCGTCTCCTTCACCTCCTCAGGGGCTCCCAGCTGATTATTCACCAGATCCCAATTCCTAACCCTAGAACCTACAGTCTGTCTTACAAATAAGTCTAGACGAAGCCCCCATTTCTCTGCCACAGGCAAAACTGATCTGCCTGTTCTTGCCTGAACACATCTCTGTCTTTTGTATCTACATCTTCGTTTATGCTACTAATCCCTTTACAAGGAATATCTTCTCCAAGCACCCCATCAAGTGAAATCCCAGCTTTTCTTAAAAAACCCACTGGGCGTGGTGGCGCATGCCTGTAATCCCAGCACTCGGAAGCCTGAGGCAGGAGGATCTGGGTGAGTTTGAGGGCAGCTTGGGCTCTGTAGTGGGTTCAAGGCCAGCCTAAGTGCATAGCACACCCTGCTATGCAAAACAAAACAAAATAAAACAAAACAAAAATAAAACAAAACAAAACAAACCCAATCAGCAACAACAAAATGCTTAATGTCAAACAAAGTCGGGCATGGTGGTGGACATCCATAATCCCAGAATTTAGGAAATTGAAGGCAGGAGGAGCACAAATTGGAGGCCAGCCTGGGCAACATAGTGGGACCCTGTCTCAAAACAAAAACATCCCCCAAAACATCCCCCCAGTTCCACTGGGCTTTGTGGCATGTGCCTGTGATGCGGCTACTTGAGAGACAAAGGCGGGAAGATGGCAAGTTCACGGCCATCCTGGGCAACTTAGCAAGACCCTATCTCAAAAATAAAAAGGGCTGAGGATGTAGCTCAGTGGCAGACTGCCCTCAGGCTCAGCCCTCAGGACTACAGACACACACACACACACACACACACACACACACACACACACACACACGCTACTTCAAGTGTCTTCTTATGGAAGGCTACCACAGACCACAGTGAGCTGATGGCCCAGTGTTTAGGACTTAGGGCTTACGTGCCTGACATGCAGGGCTAAATTCACATCTGACAAATCATTATGTACCACTACACATCATACCACTACTCATCACGCCTTACATTTTTATTTTGTATTAAAGTTTTCTTATGTTCACAATCTCTTTTCCCAACAGCCTCCTTTGTCCCTGAATCTCCCCAGCCCACTAACTTGTATACTTCATGTTTTGGTTGCTTGGCCAAGAGTGATTGATACTTAATAGCTGTTTGATTGTGAGCAGCAGCTTCCTCATGTAAACTTGGGGACATTAACAGTGTCTGTCTCAGTGAGTTGTTTTTAAGGGCTAAAGGAGATAATGCATATAAAGTAATTAGCACAGTACCTAAAATACTGTTTACTAAGTTACACATATACACAGTCACATAAGGCCAGAGCATGGTGGCACAGGCCTTATCTGAGGATGCTGAACAATGCTGTATCTAATCTTCATCCGGTGTGACAGTAAAATGTCAGGAGATTTCCTCAGCCTGCATCTCTGCAGGAGGACCCTAGCATATTGACTGCTACAAGAGTGTGGGTTATGGCTTGCCAGGGGGCTCTCTCTAAGCTAAAATGGAGGCACTCGATGGTTAGAAGTTGTTGCCCTTTGGACCTGAGACATCGAAGTCTGAATACTGGTCCTGCTGCTGACTAGCTGTCACCTCAGGCTGGCTGACTGGTCAACCTTTTTGATCCTTAGCCTCATCGGTAAAATGAACCTTAGGCTTTGTTGGGCATGGGACACAGTGAGCACCCAGTGAAAGCAAGACTGCTCCATCTTTGCCCAGCAGTGAGGTGGTAGGGAGCTCATCCAGGAACGTGGTCTTAAGTGCCATCCACAGGCTGATGCCACCCATGCTGCTACTCTAACCTCTCCCCTGATCCACTCTCTAGCCTGCTTGGCATCTTGCACAGGTGCACACCTGGCAGACATCTCCAACCCAAAAGGTCCTGAACTGAACTCTGCATGCCTCCCTGGGCCTTCGCCTCGCCAGCCTGCAGCGCAAGGACCTGGACAAGCCCTGCACTGCTCCTGGCCTTTCACCCCCAACTCCCCATCCAGCAATTGGCACATCTTCCAGATCCCAGCACAGCCTCCACCTGCCTCTGCTGCTCCAGGGCACCACTAGTCTGCCTCTCCTGTGGCAGCCAGAGGGACTCCTACAGCACAAGCTGGAGGCCGAGGCGGGACGTCTCCGCTGGCCCTGATCTCACCCAGAGCAAAGGCAGAGGTCCAAGCAGCCCCTTTCTCTGACTCAGCTCTGTCTGGACTCTCTGTCCTCCCTTCCGGGAACTCCGAAGGGCTGGCCCCAGAGCCTTCCAGTTAACTGCCTGGAGGGCTGCAGATCTTTGGTAAAACGCCCCCTCAATATTGAGGTCCTCCCTAACTCTCCTATCTAACACCTTCGTCCCCACTTTATTCTATTCCTAAGCACCTAACACGGTATCACTTTTTGGTGCGCTGTTTATTCATGCGGCACTGAGGACAGAAGCCTTCCTGCAGATGGGCATCTCCAGCCCTTTATTTTTTTTGTGGGTACCGGGGGGTCGACCTCAGGACCTCACGCGCCAGCAGGCGCCCGTGCCGCTGAGCGATATCACCGGCCCCTTTTTTTTGTACGTGGGTTCTGGGAGTCGAACTTGGGCCCTCGCGCTTGCCAGGCAGGCACTTATGCCGCTGAGCCATCTCACCGGCCCCAGCCCTTTATTTTTTGAGACAGGGTCTCAAAGTTGCTCAGGCCAGACTTAAATGTGGCGATCTGCCTCGGTCTCCCAGAGTGCTGGTGCCACCACACCTAGTTATTTAACTTATTTATGTGTCTTTGAAAGCAGGGGGTATGTATGATCTGTTTTGTTCCCTAACACACCCCAGTCCCTAGAACAGTTCCTGGGTGAACAGGTGAGAGAATGGGACAGAATGAATGGTTTGTACTAGAGATGATCAAATATTCATTCGGCATCTCCTGTGTGCTGAGCATCACATTAGGCATCTAGGGCAGCATGGCAGCTTTTTACTAAGGGAACCTGCTCTTCAGATAGAGATAAAAGATATTCTCCCTGTACGGAAGAGTCATGTTAGAGATTTAGAGAAGCAAGAACTCAATCTCTACCTGAGTGGTCAGGATGAATAGGGCCTGGAGGTCCCAGGGAGGGACATGGAATATTCATTTCATGAATATATGGCTAATTCTAAAACGGGAAAAAGAATGTAACAAAATGGACAAGAGGTGTGCACCTTGGTGGCACAGTGCTTCCTCAGATGTGTGAAGATCTGGGTTTGATTCTAAGTACTGCGAAAAACAAAGCCACAAAACAAAGCCGGGTGTGGTGGCACGTGCCTGTAATCCCAGCACTCGGGAAGCTGAGGTAGGAGGATCTCGTGACATAGGGAGACCCTGTCTCAAAAACAAAACAAAAAACAAAGCAGAAGAATGCCGGGCACGGTGGCACATGCCTGACATCCCAGCACTAGGGAGAGACTGAGGCAGGAGTATGGTTGCAAGTTCGAGGCCAGCCTGGACTACATAGTGAGACCCTGTCTCAAAAAGCCAAATCAAACAAACAAGAGAAACAGAATGGTCAAGGTTTAGAAAACTAAACTAAAACTGATATGAGAAAAAAGAATCAACAGGACTGACAGGATGTGGGGGAAGGAACAGTGGTTAGCCTGCTAATGTAACAGTGTTAAAACCTTTTTGCCAGTATGGCCTCTAAAAGAATTCTGAAGCAGTATATATCCTTTTTTTTTTTTGGTGCTTGGGACCAAACTCAGGGCTACTGAGCTACAACCCCAGCCCTTTCTGTCACTTTTTTTTTTTTTTTTTTTTGTTATTTGAGTTGGGGTCTTGCTATGTAGTCCAGGCTGGCCTCAAACATGTGGCGCTCCTCCTACCTCAGCCTCCCGAGTGCTCAGATTACAAGACTGTTCCACCGGACTGTACCACCATACTAGGCTTTTCTCACATTTTAAAATTGACATGTAAAATTTATAAAGTTACTTGGGAGGCTGAGGCAGCAGGATCACTTAGTTCAAGCTTGAGCTACATAGCGAGTTTGAGGCCAGCCTTAATTACATAGCAAGACCCTGTCTCAAACCCACCTCCCCAATTATAAACTTAGGGGCCAGGGATATAGCTCAGTGGCACGGCGCCTGCCTGGCAAGCTCTAGGTCCTGAGCTTGATTCCCGGTCCCCCCCACCAAAAAATTATAAACTTAAACTATAGCAAATGATGTGTGTTTTAACATCCACTGAAGATGTGATTTAAAGTACATATGGTGAACCAGGTATGGTGGTGCATGCCTGTAATCCCAGCACTTGGAGGCTGAGGCAGGAAGACTGCTGCAAGTTCGAGGCCAGCCTGGACTACATAGTGAGTTTAAGGCAGGCCTCAATTACATAGTGAGACCCTGCCACAAACAAGATAAAACAAAACAAAACAGAAACAAAACAGATAAAAGTATATATGGTGAATATCTGCCACGTGGTCCGTTAAATAAGAATTACAAGAGGTCATTGTTTTGGACTCAGCTCCTGCTGGGCCTCAAAAGACCAGGCTAAAAATAAAAATGGAGCCACACACACTAAAGTTCCACGCCACCAGCTGAAGTGAAGCTGTTTACCAACCTTCCCACAAGTCAAACTTCCCCAACAGGCCAGTGGGAACTGGATTGTTCCAAACCTTACAAAGTAACCTCAATAACCTGACGGCAAGCAATCACTGCTCTTCCATTGTCTCCCTGTCCCTGTCCCCTGCCCTCAGCCTCCTGTGCCCAGCTCACTGGCACTCCTCCTGTGTTGTAACGTGGCACTGTTGATTCTGGAGTCAGAAATAAATTTGACCTGTGGCAGGGACTTGGCTTGGGGTAAAGCGTCTGCTGACAGGCACCAGGCTTAGGTCTGGTTCTCAGCAGCCCAAGCCCATCAGGTTTGTTGTAATTTTGTCCTTGGTCAGATCCAAACGTCAAGTTTAACTATGGAGCTGGGGTGTGGCACTGCTTGCCTAGCATGTTTGAGGCCTTGGGTTTGATCTTCAGTACTGAAAGGGAAAAGAAAAGTCCAATTTCTCTCTCTCTTTTTTGGGGAGGGACACTTTGTTGAGACAGGGTCTCACTATGTAGCCCAGGCTGGCCTCAAACTTGCAGCGATTCTCCTGCCTCCAAAGTGCTGAGATAACATGGCTGGGGCCCTTTCTTTCTTTAAGAAAAGTCTAATTTCATTTTTTAATTCAATTCCAATAAACATGTCAATAATTCTCCCTCCTGACAACCACTTTCATTTTTTTTCTTTGCAGTGTGGGGTGGAACCCAGGGACTTTGTGTGTGGTAGGCAAACATTCTACCACTGAGCTACATCTCCAGCCCTGAATTCCACCTGCCCCCCCTTGAACCCAGGGCCTTTGCACTGAGGTACAGTCCCAGTCCTTTTATTTATTTTTATTTTTAGATGTGGTCTCACTAAATCTCTAACACTAAAGTTGCCTAGGCTGGGCTTAAACCTGTGATCTTGCCTCAGCCTCCCAGAGTGCTGGGGTTACAGGTATGCGCCACCTCCACTTGAATTCTACTTTTTTTTGGTCTTTTAGAGACAGGGTTTTGCTATGTAGTCCATGCTGGTCTTGAACTTGCAGCAATCCTCCTGCCTCAGCCTCCGGAGTGCTGGGATTATAGGTGTGCACTACAACGCCTGGCTTGAATTCTATGTTTAAGATGGACAGATGAGGCCAAAGGTTCCCAAGATTTGACACCAGATAAAATAAGGTGCTGCTCCTCTTGCTTAATTTTGTGGTATCTTGTGAAATTTCTATATCCTGGGGCACCCTGGGGCCCCTTTGTTTATTGAAAGGGTGATTATAAGGAAACTGGGAAAGGAGAACCTCCGAGCAGACATAATGCCCAGCACAGCAATGTTAGAAAAAAAGCATATCCGGAAGCTAGAAAATCTGGAGGTAGTTTCCTCAAAGCTGCCCATGCCCCAGAGTCTCCGGGAGGCTGCACTAGGGACACATTCGAGCTGCAAGGTGAGGCCTCTTATCTCGAGGCTCTGTGTCTCAAGACTCCGTGGTGCCACTGACAGGACTTAAAAGATTGGCTGGCTCTGGTGGTGGTGACAGCTGACGTGCAGGAAAAAGATCAGCTCTCAGGAGACGAGCTGTACAGGAAGGGCAGACCAAGGGCTGGCTTGGTCTTGTATTTAAGGAAGGAGGAGCAAAGGGACTGAGACAAAACAGGAAAACGAGGAAAATCAGCATAAGTCTGTGAGAAAGGATGGTTTCAAGTGGGAAAATGTTTAATAACATTAAATGCTAGGGAGGCTGAGGTGAGTAGGTAAAAGCGAAATGTCACTGAATGTCCCAATAAAGGCACTGGGAACTGGTCTAGCAGTGCATGTTGGACATGGGGACTGGGGGTAGCAGCCACCTAGGAAGGGGGTGAGTGACAGAGTGGTGATGTGGGCTTTGTGAGGGCCACACCATTAGCAGCCTGGCTGTGACTAGTGGCCACACCATGCTTCTCAGACAGGAGCTCTAGCTGTGTGTGTTCTATGGAGCAGAGAAAGAGTACCTGAGTATTTGAGAAAGAGGCTCTTTCCTGAGACTCGAGCCAAAGGCAGATGAGGACATTAGCAGAAAGGACCATCATGTCCCCAGCCTGTAAGGTGGCCGCGGCTTGGAAGGACAGCAGCTTAGCAAAGGCAGACTGGGGGAAAAGAGCCCACCACCAGGGACTCAAACTAAAACAAAAGAATTGACTGAAGCTCATCTCAAAAACCAAAACTCTTCTAGACCTTGGCATGTTACCACAGGTAGTGGGCTTATTTGCTTTGGATGATACTGGAGGGGCGCATGCAAGGTCTATCTGTCCAGGTATAGCTACCTACTTTTTTGTTTTGTTTTGGAGACTGAACCTAGGGCCTTTGCACTGAGCTACCTTCCCAGCTCCTTTTTTATTCTGGGACAGGGTCTTGTCAAGTCACTAAGTTGCCCAGGCTGGGCTTGAACTTATGACCTTCCTGCCTCGGCTTCCCAGGTTGTGGGGATTACCAGTCCCAGCTTAGCTCTTTGAATTCAATGTCATAGACCAAGAAATGAGACTGATGGGCTGGGGATCTAGCGCAGCGGTAAAGCAATTGCCTAGCAATGCAAGGTCCTGGGTTTGTTCCCCGGCACATCAATAAATAAACAGAAATTTTTTTTTTTTTTTTTTGGGTGGGTACCCGGGGGTCAACCTCAGGGCCTCGCACGCCAGCAGGCACCCGTGCCGCTGAGCGATATCACCGGCCCTTTTTTCATATGTGGGTACCAGGAGTTGAACTCAGGACCTTGCACTTGCCAGGCAGGCGCTTATGCCGCTGAGCTATCTCACCGGCCCAACAGACAGAAATTTTATAAAGACTGCTTTCAAACATGGCTCGTTTGTAGTTTGTTTCTGTCAAATGTTTTCATATGGTAATTTTAACATTATTATTGCTACTCTGAGGACTTGTCTCATTTTTTTTTTTCCTGTTCTTTCATCAAAACAGAAATTCCTGTGCTAGGGAACTGGAAGAAAAGGAAGCCAGACCTAGGAAAGAGATCTATTTAGACAACAGGCAGCCAATCAGGCACTCACACCCAGCACTTCCTTAATGATCTGAGGGTGAGCTCTGGCTGCGGAGGGCGGGTCACTCACCTTTGGAACTTATTCAGGACGTCCGTTCTGTTCACCAGATTAAGCTGGGCTGCTAGTAAGGACAGGGTGCCAACCCTGCTTCTGAAGCCCGACATTTGTCTGTCTCCGGCTGAGTCATATGCTCGAGTTATTCATGAATACACAGATTCTTAAAACTGAAGAAATCTTAGAAATCACTGACTCCAAAGACCTCATTACACAGAAAAGGAACTCAGACCCAGGATAACTGACACACCCGGAGCTTATGGGGCAGGCTTAGACCCGAATCCCCAGCACCTCATTTCCATTCTAGAACTCTTTTTTTTTGTGCATGTGAGGGGCGGGGGGGTGGTACCAGGAATTGAATTCAGGACCTTATGCTTGCCAGGCAGGCACTGAGCCACTGAGCTAATCCCTGGCCTCTCCATTCTAGAACTCTTGCCACATGCCTGACGCCTGGTGACCCGGGAGTAGACACTAATAACTAGCTGTGTGATTGTCTGATTTCTAGATAACAATCTATGTTGTCACACTTGTTCATAGACACATGCATACCTGTTTTAATGCTTGTTCATCTTCCTATCTGAAAACATTTAAAAATTTCCTTTTAAGCTAGGTACAGTGGGGGTATGCCTATAGTCTTAGCTAATTGAGGCTGAGGTGGGAGGCCGAGGCAGGAGGGTGGCTGGAGCCCAGGAACTTGCAGTAAGACACCTCTCACCCACCAATGAAACAAAACTGAACACTTCACTTTAAAGCTAAATTCAGGTGCTCTCTCCTGTACTTTGTAATTTAATTCTTGGGGAATAGCCCCCTTCTCCCAGTACTGTGTGGCAGAAATACAGCAGCTTGTTTCTGAAAGTCATGTCCAGCTGGATATCTCAAGCATTTTGACAACTGTGACGTGGGACTCAGGGAAACTAGGACACATAATCAGAGATGTACCAGGGATAAGTAAGAATAGAGAGGGGGGCCGGTGAGATGGCTCAGCGGCGTAAGCGCCTGCCTTGCAAGCGCGAGGGCCCGAGTTCAACTCCCGGAACCCACATACGAAAAAGGGGCCGGTGATATCGCTCAGTGGCACGGGTGCCTGTTGGCGCGCGAGGTCCTGAGGTCGTCCCCCTGGTACCCACAAAAAAAAAAAAAAAAAAAAAAAAAAGAATAGAGAGGGCCGGTGAGATGGCTCAGCGGCGTAAGCGCCTGCCTGGCATGCGCAAGGGCCCGAGTTCGACTCCCGGTACCCACTTATGAAAAAAGGGCCGGTGATATCGCTCAGAGGCATGGGTACTTGTTGGTGCGCGAGGTCCTGAGGTCGACCCCCGGTACCCACACACAAAAAAAAGAATAGAAGGGACATTTTATTTATTTTTTTGTGGTGCTGAAAATCAGAACCATGCCAGGCATGGTGGTGCATGACTGTAATCCCAGCTCTCTGGAGGCTGAGGTAAGAAAATCGCTGTGAGTTTGAGGCCAGCCTGAACTTACATAGTGAGTTCAAGGCTAGCCTGAACTGCATGGCGAAACCCTGTCTCAAAAAAAAAAAAAAAAAGAAAAAGATTCAGAACCAGGTGCTGAGCATGGTAGGTGAGTGTTCCACACAACCTACAGGGGGCACTTTAAAAGTTGGTGCCAACTAGAAATACAGAATGAGACTTGCTTTGGTGGACTGACATACATAGATCACGTTTTGATGATTTTCACCCTCATTACCCCCCTCCCTTTGCTCCTTTCTAGTTTCCTGTCATCTTTTATTTTTTTGTGGGTACCGGGGGTCGAACTCAAGACCTCGTGCGCCAGCAGGCGCCTGTGCCACTGAGCGATATCACCGGCGCTACTATTATTAATTTTGAAACAGGGTCTTGCTAAATCGCTAAATTGCCCAGGCCAGGCTTCAACTTTTGATTCTCCTGCCTCAGCCTCCCAGGTTACAGGCGTGCACCACCATGTCTAGCTTAGAGGGAACACTTTAGGGATGAACTAGAGGACGGTTGTTACTTATGAAAAGGAAAAGGGACCATTATGAATGATCACAAATAGTTTTGAGTTGCTCCACCCAACCAAACCACCCTGCTCTGCTCCAAAGCTCCCAAAGGTGTTTCATCAGTGTCTCCATTTATGCCAAATGCTCTCAGTCAGGCTTCCTCCATTTCATGCCAGTGACTGATGTTATACATCTGTCAGCTGATAAGTGGAGATGTGACACACAGGAATTAGGCTCACAGGTCGCTAGCTTCTTACACCAGGACAAGGTCACCCATCAGAGGCTGCGCTGGGGTTGCTTTCCAGTCTGATCAGATGGCAGAAGGCATCTCACATCATCAGCCTTCTGCTTGAACATCTGGATTACAGTAATTTTCAATTCTACTACAGTTTGTTGGAATGGTCACAGTTACTTTAGTTTTTTTTTCCCTAAAAAAATATTCTATACCAATTTATAGACTGAAAGAATGTTAACTCTAAAAGAGGCTGTAGAATCATTTATTTTAGAAGAACAGGGACAACAGATGTTCAGACTGACTTTGAGATGCTTTGAGACACCTGTCTTTACTAGTGAAGATAAAATGATACCCTAACTGCCTGTATTCAGGGCATTTCATCACATTTTAAATCTCTGTAAATGAGTGAACCATGTGGTTGCAACTTCCAGCCAGATTATCTGGGCTCTGGGCTCCAGCTGATCCAGTCTAGGAATTTAGCTCTGTAGCCTGAGCAAATTACTTCCATTCTTTGGACCTCCGTGTCTTTATCTGTGGAACAGGGAAAATCATCTTGAAGGGCTGTTGTGCAAATTAAAATAGAAGATATTTGCAAAAGCATCACACATATGCAGAAGTTCCCCTGTCTGAAGTTTGTAACCCAAGGTTTTGGTTACTTGTGGTCAGGAGCCACACATGAATATTGAATGGCAAATTCCAGAAATAAACAATTTGTTAAGTTTTAAACTGTATACCATTCTGAGTAATGTGATGAAAGCCTGCTCTGTCATGCATGGTCCAGCCCAGGATGTAAATCATCCCTTTATCTAGGGTGTCCTAACTACGTATCCTGTCACCCATTAGTCACTGAGATAACTACTCAGTTATCAGATGGACTGTGGTAGTCAGATGTAACAGTCATTATCACAGTGCTTGCATTCGAGTGCCCTTAATTTCACTTAATAATGAACCCGAGTTGGGCATGGTGGCACACACCAGTAATTCCAATATTCTGGGAAGCTCAGTTAGAAGGTCACAGATTTAAATTCAGTCTGGGCAACCTAGTAACTTAGCAAGACCCTGTTTCAAAGTACAAAGTAAAAAAGGACTGGGGATGTGGCTCAGTGTAAAGGTTCAGTGTGAAGGTATTGGGGTCAGGGGAAGACCCCAAAGGGCCAGAGGAGTGAGATGCTGGCGGTTCAGATATCCGAAAGACAGGCTGCGAAGAGCTTCCTTTAAGTAAAAAAGATACAGTACTGTAAGATATTTTGGGAGAGTGACCACATTTTAACTTTTATTAACGTTATCACAGGTACATGTGTGTAGGAAAACCCATACGTACATTGCTGGGTGCGAGCTGTGGTTTCCGATGTCCCTTGGAAAGTAACCCATGATAAGTGGGACCACTATACTTCCTTTAGGACACCTAAAAATATTTATAAATGGTCACATGTTTTAGATATACATATCTAAACTTCTTGAGATCTACTCATCTTTCACTTCTTTTAAGATATAAACTCTCAGGTGAAAAACTCTGAGCCCCCTAGGTGTGGGAGACTGGGCACACGGCCACCTCAAGTTGACTCCCAGAGGAGGGTGTAAGCTGTTGCCAGCACTTGCGGGACGCACACCCGCTGGGCAGCTACAAAGCCTCAGGGTCACTTCCCATCTGAGGCTCTGTTGGTGTGGGCGTGAGCTGGCTACGTGTGTGTCCCTAGGGTCAGATCTTTTTGTAAAACTGGCAGAAGATATTTTTGTATTATTTTTTCCAGTGCTGGGGATTGAGCCCAGGCCCTTGCACTGAGCTACCTCAGCCCTCTTTTTCTTAAGGAAGGTCTCCAAGAATAATAGGCTGCATGTCCCACAGATTATGGACTATTTTGAAAAATAATCAACCACCACTAGCACCAAACTAGGTGAATGCCTGAAAATTCTGCTGCTACTTCCAGAATTCCTGGGTCTGGGGCTTCACCAAGGTCTTCAGGTAACAGGCACATTTCCCACACCAGATCCAGAGGGGCCTTGCAGGGAGCCGGCAGGGGCTCATGTGGCTGCAGTTGGGGAGAGGATCCTAATCATGTGGCTGCACCAGGCCCCGGGAGGGCCGAGGCCAAGAAGTCTCTGCCAGGACTATGACTCCCAGGGAGAGCCAGCTGGGATGTGGGCGCAAGGGGCAGGACTTGGAAGCCACTGTGAAGAGAAGAGGCCGAGAGATGACTGGACTCAGATGCTGTCCCCTGGGCTCGCTGTGTTCACGTGTGTAAGGCACACTCCTGTGGAAAGGGCCCCTCTTCCTCCTCACAAACCTTTTTTTATGTGCAGTGACTGATAGTTATGTTCATCAAGAGATCGACTGCACAAGCAGAGAAAAGAGCTGGAATTAGGGCAGGTGGGGAAGAAGGGTGTGGGGATATAGTTGTTGAGGGACAGCTGAGGTAACCTGCATCTTTTAGGCTAAAGCTGTGTTTTTTGTTTTGCTGGTTTAATTAATTTTTTATTTTTTTGGCCACTACTGGGGATTGAACTCAGGGCCTATTTATTATTTTGAGACAGGGTCTCACTCAGTCACCCAGTCTCCGCTGGAACTTATGATCTTCCTGTCTCAGCCTCCAGAGTGCTGGCACACTGTCATTCACCACCACACCTGACTAGGAATGACATTTGAAAGAGTCAGTTGTAGTCAGGCTTGGTGACACATGCCTATAATCCCAACTATTTGGGAGGCTGAAGCAGGAGGATCACAAGTTCAAGGGCCAGCCTGGACTACTCAGGGCGAACCTGTGTCCAACCCCACCCCCCATTTTAAAAGGGCTGGGATGTAGTTCAGCACTGTGTTCAATCCACATTACCTCCAAAAAGCAAAAAAAAATCAGTTATAGTCAACCTACTCCATATATGAGATGTGAAAAATTGAAAACTAATTGGTAGACTCCACTCAACTCATTGAGACCCGAAACAAAATGTACTTAATTGAATTAAAAAAATAGTCAAACAAAACACCCCATTCCCAAAGCACTCTAATCAATAAATGCCAAGGGAAAGAAGGAAGAGAATTTTGTAGTGCATTGCCTGGAAAGTATTGTTTTAAATTTGGGATGAGGGTGCTGTAGACTGAACCCACAGCTTTGCTAGGCAAGTGCTCTAAAGAGAAAATGATTTTTATGTAGTCCAGTTTCAAGTTCTGAAGGGAACACACAGGGCTCAATAATATCTAATGTTTGACGTTTGTGCTTTGCCCATTTTTACTGATTTCTTTCTTAAGGAAAAATTGCTACCCAGGTATGTGAGTATATAAAAGAATGCAGTTCATAAATAGTAGCCGGAAAGTATTTTAATAGAATTCAAGCTCCCTCTCTTTTCTTTTCTTTCTTTTTTTTTATATGCGGGTACCAGGAGTCGAACTCAGGACCTTGCACTTGCCAGGCAGGCGCTTATGCCGCTGAGCTATATCACCAGCCCTCTCTTTTCTTTTGAAGGGACACAGAAAAAGAGAGGAGTGAACCCAACAATTACGTCTTCCGACTCAAGGACAGTCAGGGCTGCTAGCACCATTCCGTTCTCTGGCTAGAGTCTCAGCCAGCTGAGAAAGCTTATTGTTTTGTGTGCTGAGACCCTGCTGGGAGAAGCAGCATCCAGGCCCTGTCCGTGTGTGGTCATTAGGTCTGGACACAGGGAAGGGACCCTAGTAAGCCCTGGGAGAGTGGGGACAAGCATAGATGGGTCGCAAGGCGGGGTGGCGGGACAGCCCTGGTGCAGATCCAGTTAGACCAGGAGTGAGCAACGTTCTCTCCACAGCCAACAGGGGCCATCAATAAAGGGAAAGGGGCACTTACCAAGCATAAAGGACCCTTTCCTGGTCACAAAGCTGGGGAGTAGCACAGCTGGGGTCCAACCCAGACCCTGGCTCCAGTCTGTTCTTGTGCCTGCTCCACTGTTTACTGCTTTGGTTTCAGTATTCACATTAGCGCCTTGGCCTTTCCAGGCACCTACGTATTCCATACAGATGTGCATATACACACATACCCAGGGCCATCCATAAAAATCCAAACTTGCCTGGTGTGGGGGCACGCACCTGTAATCCCAGTACTCAGGAGGCTGGGGGAGGAGGATCCCTGTGAATTTGAGGCCAGCCTGGGCTACATAAGCAAGTTCAAGGCCCTCCTGCACTACATAGGGGGACCCTGTCTCAAAAAGCAAAGCAAAGCAAAACAAAAAAACAAAAAACAAACTATAAAACAAAAAACAAACAAAAAACCAAAAAAACGCTGAAGCATGGGTATTAAATACATGAATCTACTATAGGACCTTCCACCTCCCCTTCTGGCTGCCAGTAGCTCTCCTTCCCACTTCACAAATTAAACTTCCTTTGGCACTGCTTTGAATATACTACCTCTTGCTCAAAATACTCTAGTGGTCTATCCACTGCAGTGCCCAGAATAAGCAATCCTTAAAGCCAGAAAATAGATTGGCTTTTTTTTTTTAATTTTTTTTTTTTTTTTGTGGGTACCGGGGGGTCGACCTCAGGACCTCGCATGCCAGCAGGCGCCCGTGCCGCTGAGCGATATCACCAGCCCTTTTTTTCATATGTGGGTTCCGGGAGTCGAACTCGGGCCTTTGCGCTTGCCAGGCAGGTGCTTATGCCGCTGAGCCATCTCACCAGCCCTAGATTGGCTTTTTAAAAATTTATTTAGTTTAGAGACAGGGTCTTGCTAAACCACTAAGTTGTCCAGGATGGGCTTGAACTTGTGATACTCGTGCTTTGGCCTTCCAGAGTGCTGGGATGACAGCATGTCCACCACGTGTGGCCTCACACAGTTTCTTTTTCGTGGCTGTGTATTTTTTTTTTTTTTTTTGCTATGTGGCTCAGGCTGGCCCTGCACTCATGATCTTCCTGGTTCAGCCTCTTGACTAATGTACAAGTTTTAAATTTTGATCAAGTTCAACTTACCCTGACCATTCCAGCCAGATATGACCTACTTTCTACATTAGCTTTCAGTATTACTTGATTTGGAGAGAATTTTTGAAAATATAAGAAAATTATTTTAGAATCAAAGGAAATCTCTATCATTTTGATATCAAAGTGCAAGGGCTACAGGCATGGCTCAGTGGTAGAGCACATGCTTAGTATGTGCAAGGCCTTGTGTTCTACCCCCAGCACCAAAACCAAACCAAACCAAACCAAACCAAACCAAGCCCCAAAGACAAGACTTGAAGAAATCTGGACCTTCTGGTGAGATGGTGACCCAGGCACTGTGACAGCCATTGGGTGTGGCGGACTTGTGTGGAGAGGCTGAGAAGCACTGGCCCACAGCACTTATATGGTATGACAATGCCTAAGTGACACTGGGCACACTTGGAAGCTGGCTGTTTTAGGGACATATGCACAGGGGCTGGGCGCAGCTCAGTGGTAGAGGGCTTGCCGAGCATGCGGGACGCCTGGGTTACACCTCGCGCTGACACACAAATAAACGAACAAGCAAGCAAACTATCTAGGAGCTCCCATGCCTGCCTTCATATCCTATTCTTTCAGAGAGGTAATGACAAATGAGGAATTAAAATGTGGACTCAGATCATCCTTTAACTGAAGTATGAGGATTTCCAGAAGTCATGTGGTTTGGTATTTTCAGTCAGGACCCCAGTGTGTCCGTACTCTAATCAATTTTATTCATTTATTTTTTGGTTTTTGAGACAGGGTCTCTGTAGCCCAGGCTGGCCTCAAACTCGAGGTGATCCTCCTGCCTCAGCTTCCTGAGTGCTGGGATTATAGGCATGCACCACCATGCCCAGCTAATTCTAATCAATCTGCCACTTTGGTCTGAAGTATGCAATGCAGGAACCTTCAAGAGCACTGGTCCAGTTGGCTTTGCTTGCTGGCAGTAGTTTTATATTTATGGACAGTAATCTAGTAGGGTGTCCAAGTTCATCTGAGTTTAGAACTGCTTTCACAGCAGAAGCAGGAAATCTCTTGAGCTATGAGCCATTTATCACATCTGCATAAATGCTACTTCTCATCACAGCATATAAATATACAGAGATCAAAACTGTAATATTCTGGGATTTAATACCCCAAAATCTGTATGCAATATACGATACATAAATCCTCTATTTTTAACTATGAATACAGCCTTAAGAATTACTATCTCACCACATGCGCTTCTGTGTAGCAGACGTGATCACGTATGGCTTTCTTATGAAAATGCCATAGCAACACGAATACTTGGTACTGAAAACATCTTTAATTGATAAAAGCTTTTTATTTTTTATTTATTTATTTTATTTTTTTCATGTGTGTACCGGGAGTCGACCTCAGGATCTCGCACTTGCCAGCAAGCGCATGTGCTGCTGAGTGATATCACCAGCCCTTTTTTTCCTTTATGTGGGTACCGGGAGTCGAACTCAGGACCTCGCGCGTGCCAAGCAGGCGCTTATGCTACTCAGCTCTCACCAGCCCCAAGCTTTTTATTCTTAATTTAAACTTAGCCTGCAGAGCGAGGCATTTAAATAGTCCACTTGGGGCCGATGAGATAGCTCAGCGGCATAAGCACCTCCCCGGCAAGCGCAAGGTCCTGAGGTCGACTCCCAGTACCCACATTAAAAAATAAATAAATAAATAAAAAATAAATAGTCCACTTGAAGATTTCCCATGTGAGCCAGAAACAGAGCTGAGTCTGATAATATTGGCCTGATCTTCCACCCACTCTGACAAATTCTCCCTAGATTTATAAATCAATGACCTCTGTATCTGAAGCCTCTGGTGCTAACCATTACACATGGTTCTTACCCAGAATCCTTCATCCAAGATGTTCGGGGCTACATCTGTTTCACTGATCTTCAAAGCTACTGCTTGATAGGAGGAACTTAGGTGTAAACATCAGTGTATTTCATGCCCAAAGGAAAATTTCACCCAGATATTACTTTTCTTTTTCCTAGTGTCTTACTTTCTATACCCACTTTTGAAAACAGGAATAATGACACATATGCCAGCCTTTAGACTGTATAAATTATAGATAAGTATTGAAGGTGTTAGTAAGCTCTTATTGTTTCACCAATGGAACTCCAAGCAGGTCCTAAATCTCCTGGTGCTTGATTTCAGCAACTTCTGGGAAACTTCCACATACCCACATGTACGCATGTACATCCCTATCTTAAAAACTGTGCTTGAGAAGTTTTTGATATTGGAACAGCTTTCCCTGGCAGTTGCAACTGGGACACCTAATTTTTGTTAAAGTTCCAAGTCACAATTAATTAACTGAATTAAGAAATGTAAGAAGTTCAATTAGATTTTTTTTTTTTTTAAATAGTACTGGGGATTGAACCCAGGGCCTCCACATGGAGCTACATTCCCAACCCTTTTTAAAATTTTGAGACAGACTCTCCCTAAGTCACTAAATTGCCCAGCCTGGGCTTGAATTCAGTGACTTTCAGCCTCAGCTCCCCAGGGCTGGGATGACAGGCATGGGCCGCCACGCCCAGGTAGGAGAATGTTATATTGCTCAAGGCAGTTGATGCAAAACGGAAAAGGAAAGATGGAACTGCTAGTCCACTCACCTTCCAAAAGAGTTCAGTACCTGACCTCATCTGAAGGTGAGGCAGATGGTGAAATGATGATGAAAGTTGTAACAATGGCGATCATGATTCAACAATAAGACTTGAATAACAACAAGATTTTAATAATAAGATGTCAACTAATAGGGACTACTAAACCATAAAGAATCTGAGAGTTTTATTCCAAAGACCATAGCACAATGACATTTCAAAAAGTTTTAAGATCTAACTGGAGCTGGGTGTGGTGGGTATATGCCTGTAATCTCAGCACTGTGGGAGGATGAGGCAGGAAGACTCCAAATTCAAGCCTAGCCCAGGCCATTTAGCAAGATCCTGTTTTAAAATAAAAGGGTGGGGAATGTAGCTCAATGTGAAAGCCCTGGGTTCATTTTTCACTACCAAAACAAACAAACAAACAAACAAAATCCAATCAGGACATCAAGTATTACAAAATAGATGCATGAAGAGACACACCCGACTTGCCACACTCTAGCTCTCCCTAGCAAGTGTAACCTGAGGGTGTGTTGAAAGGCAGGCTACTACGCCCATGCTCAGTTTATGAATCTGGGAGTGTTTTCACAGCTTACCTCATGTAGTCCTGGAGCAATCCAATGAGCAAAGAGTCTCAAACTTTTCTAGAAGCCCTGCATAGTCCTTTAGAAATAGGAAATTTCTTCAATGACTACATGATTTAAAAAATCATGTAAAATTTGCATTCTGATTCAAAATACTGTTGCTTGTTACAAATTCAACATAATTATTTACCAGATAAACTGCCTGACTGTCAGCCTCCGTGCTCCAATAGAGTTGGCCTTTGGGCTGTGCGGAAGTAGAAGGCTGTGCAGCAAGCCCACATCTGCCCTGCCTCATTTGGCCACCTCACCATGCTAGGAGACTTTTCTACGACTCTTTCAGGATTGTACTACTATTCTAGCCAAAGTGGATTATTTGCTGTTCCTCAGATTTTCCCATGCTTTCTGATCTCTGCATTTGTGCTCATTATTCTTAGCAGCTGGAGAGCTCTCCCTTCCATCTCTTCCTGACTAGAATCTTCCCACCCCTTTAAGGCCTGGCTGCAAAGCCATTTTTTGCCCCTGAAAACAGAAATCCCACTGCTGGAAGGCTGCTGGGCCTCAGAGGAGTGCTTTCATAGCAGCGCCGTGCAAATAATCTCCCGGGCCCTAATTTACACGTGCTTCTGTAAAGCAGTGGTTCTGCTTGACAATAAAGTTATGCTGAAATCCAAAACATGAAGTGTTTTTTTTTTTCCCAATGTAAGATCTTGGGATATAGAAACAGTAGTTGGAAAGACACATTTAAAAGAAATTCCCAAATAAGGCTTCAGATGATAATGAAATGTGTGGCTATGAATTAGAATACTGAATTAGAACTAGAAGGGCTCTCAAAAGCCATCTAGGACAATCCCCCTATGTTATAGTTGAAGTTTTTGGGTCCTGCTTTATATCGTGGTCAGAAGTCCCATTTGTTTACTTAATGCTATTTAATTTCCATGTTGGTTAGCTTTGGTTTCTTTATGTTGTGACTTCAGTCCTACCTGAAAAAAGTTTTCTGAACTGAATAATGGATTCTTCCTGAAAAGCCAGTGGTGACGGCCTAAAGAGAACGAAACTGCAGGCTCTCTTTTGATTTCAAAGGTGGCTGACATCAGTGATGCTAATTCTGAACCTTGGGCATGGCCAAGACCAGGAGCAGTTGCGCTCAGTATTGTGGCCATCTGTTCCATTTGGCAGCTCTGGCTGTGGAGGGAAAGGCATCGCCTGTGTGATTACATTTTGGTTTAACCAGAAAAGCGTTATCTCTTCCACTCCACACATTCCTCCCAGTTCCAATATGGGGCTCCAGACCCTGTGAGAGCTGAGTGTGACTTCAGGCAAGGTACTTAACCTCTATAATCCCTAATTTCCTTCTGTATAAGGGAGATAATAAACACTGTAATTATCTTATTAGTAACTGGCAGGTTTGGGGAGGGAACTGCCTGTGGAGCATTTACTTAGGACAATGTTTAAGCAAATCCTTAATAAACAAAAATGCTAGCTACTATTATAATCAATAAGGGGTAGCACAGCCCCACATGGTAGTGCACGCCTCTAATCCCAGCACTCAGGAGGCTGAGGGAGGAGGATTGCTGTGAGTTCACGGCCAGACTGGGCTACACAGTAAGTTGAAGGCCACCCTGAACTACAGATCTTGACCCTCAAAAAACAAAAACAGGGCCGGTGAGATGGCTCAGTGGCGTAGGCGCCTGCCTGGCAGGCTTGAGGGCCCAAGTTCAACTCCCAGAACCCACATATGAAAAAAGGGCCGGTGATATCGCTCAGTGGCATGGGCACCTGCTGGCTCACGAGGTCCTGAGGTCGACCCCCAGTACCCACAAAAACAAAAACAAAAACAAAGAAAACATAGCAACATTAACATAATCAAATGAATTAGATTCTAGTGCTCACTTTGGCAGCATATACAAATGAATTAGGTTCTCTTTTCGTATATGCATTTCCATGGCATTCAGTTCCCTCCCTGCTTCAGTTATGACACCAATTCTAACTTCTAAGACCGCATCTTTTTTTTTTTTGTGGGTACCGGGGTGTCGACCTCAGGACCTCGCGTGCCAACAGGCGCCCGTGCTGCTGAGCGATATCACCGGCCCCTTTTTCGTATGTGGGATCCGGGAGTCAAACTCGGGCCCTCGCGCTTGCAAGGCAGGCGCTTACGCCGCTGAGCCATCTCACCGGCCCCCGCATCTTTTTTTTTTTTTTAATGAAGTCTCGCTATGTAGTTCAGGCTGGCCTTCAACTCACCATGTAGCCCAGGGTGCACTCAAACTTGCTGTGATCTTTCTGCCTCAGCCTCCTGAGTACTGGGATTACAGGCTTGCGCCACCACTCCTGGCTCCCTAAAAGTGGATCTTTGGCTCAACTTCTTTCCTAAGTTCAAAACTAGACTTCCCAACTCTCCACATACGTGGAAATGGCCTTGCAACCGAAAGAAAATCCCAAACCAGAGCATTACCTGGCACTCACTAATACCTGACCCTCCTCTTGACCTCTGTGAATGGCTACCCAGGCAGGAGAGAATCTTTTTTTTTTTTTTTTTTCCTGTGGGTACCGGGGGTTGAACTCAGGACCTTGTGCGCCAGCAGATGCCCATGCCGCTGAGCGATATCACCGGCCCTTTTTTCCTATGTGGGTACTGGGAGTTGAACTCAGGACCTCGCGCTTGCCAGGCAGGCGCTTATGCTGCTGAGCTCTCTCACTGGCCCGTTTTTTTTTTTTTTTTTTTAAGCTATTTCTTTATTCCAAGTCATTCATCTATACATTCACTTATTCAACAAATATTTTCAAGCCTTTCTGTTACTGTTCAACTGGGTACACTGTGAAGAAAACTGATGTGATGTCTGCCCTCGTCTGCAAATACTTAATTTTAAGTTGTAATATAGTCTTGGAAGGAAATTTCAGTCAGTGTGGGAAGGGGACACAATTGCAGTAAGAGTCTAGAAAGAAGGTTCAGAGGAAGGACCATGAGGCAGGCGACTAGGGCAGGCAAACCGGCAGAGCAAGTGGGCATGGCCTGTCAACTACAAAGTTCCAGGACCAATGCACAGAACGGGTCCCAAAGCTCTGCAAGTGGAGCTAATCAGAGAGTGCTAGAGAACTGGAGCAGGTTTCTGATAGGACGGCCTAGAGCTGAGGTCAGCCTGAGGAGTGGGGTGGGGGATACAAAAGACCCGGCTGCTGGGCTGGGGCCCCTGTATGTGCTCCTTCTTGGTGCTCTGCTCTCACTCTGCAGTGTAGTTTTCCTACCTTAGTTGGTCTGATCTCGCTCTGCAGAGCATGTTTCTTTTCCTACCTTTAATAAATGTAAAACCTCGGAACCACTTGCATTTGTCTTGACCTATTCTTTGTGCAGGGCAGAAAGAACCTAGAAAGCACCTCTGGGAGGAGACTCCAGCGACCAAGGGAAAGTCATGTGACTGAGCTCTGAAGGGAGGAGGGTGCAGCAGAGCCTCGCACAGAGGTGCTGGTAGCAGAGGCCGGGCCTTTCCGCGGACCTGACAGAGGCGGGGGCTTGGTGGGGCAGAAGGCACAGGATAGGCTACTTTTGGGCAAGATTAGACAGCAGTAAGGAGGATGCTTGCGGGGTCGCCATGCTGCGGTGATGGGGAAAGGAAGAGGCATCTGAGACACCACTTGAAGGTTGTATTGATAGGACCAGAAGGTGGGGGAGTGGCAGGGAGGTGACAAGGCTGATTCTGGGGTTTCTCTTGAGCGCTGTGTAGATGAAATGCTCACAGAATCCACCTTCCAAATCGTTCTGCATTCCTAAAAGGCCTCAAGTGACCTTCCTTTTTCCTCCTCTCAGTCACCCTAACTTCCCACCCAGATGGCTGTTTCCTCTCATTGGTCTTCATGCCTGGTCTACGCTGACTTCAGACCACCCTGGGCTCCATTCCCAGCGCTGCAAATACAAAACAAAACAAAACAAAACAAAACAAAACAACTCCAGTGCTCCTCCTCATCTGCTGAAATGAGAACTCCCATAACAATTCATGTTATTAATTATGTTAAAGAGCGATGAGGCCCAGGTTGGTGAAAGGGAGGTGTTTTCTAGGAGCATTTGCTGGCGCCAGGGATCACAGCAAAATGTATCATTGGCACCCTTCTGCCAAACTTCTTGAGATCCCCAGCTAACACAGATGTACACACACAGACCTCCTCATAGATAATCCTGCCTGTTCAAAATACTCCAATACAGTGATCACATAAGCTTACTTTCCTTCAGGTATTAAAAATCACAGGGGGACTGGGAAGGAAACTCGGTGGTACAGTCCATGCTTAGCATGTGCCAAGCCCTGGGTTTGAGTCCCTGTAACCACGCCCCCATCCTCTAACTGTGGATTTTTTAAACTGCTGTGATTCATCAATCAAAAGGTCATTAAATAGACAGGTGTGGTGGTGCACGCTTGTAATCCCAGCACTTGGGAGGCTGAGACAGGAGGATCGCTGTGAGTTCCAGGCCAGCCTGGGCTACACAAACCCTGTCTCAAAAATAAAAACAGGGGGCCGGTGAGATGGCTCAGCGGCATAAGCGCCTGCCTTGCAAGCGCGAGGGCCCGAGTTCGACTCCCGGAACCCACATACGAAAAAGGGGCCGGTGATATCGCTCAGCGGCACGGGCGCCTGCTGGCGCGCGAGGTCCTGAGGTCGACCCCCCGGTACCCACAAAAAAAAAAAAAAAAAAACAAACAAACAAACAAAAAACAATGGAGGTCATGAAATAAATTTAATGGGTCATAAGTAATACTAAAAAATAGGGCAAATATTATTTCCTGGAAGGTTTCAAATGCATATGTACACGTACACATATGTGCACGAGCACAATATCGCTATGTAAAATGTATTTCTTGGGTCGGTGAGATGGCTCAGCGGCATAAGCGCCTGCCTTGCAAGCGCGAGGGCCCGAGTTCGACTCCCGGATCCCACATACGAAAAAGGGGCCGGTGATATCGCTCAGCGGCTCGGGTGCCTGTTGGTGTGCGAGGTCCTGAGGTCGACCCCCCGGTACCCACAAAAAAAAAAAAAAAAAAAAAAATGTATTTCTTACCTACGATTTAAGTCAAAACAGGTTGAAAGCCAGTGCTTTAATGTTGTGCCCCACCCCCAGGATCGGCATGAAGAACTCAAGTAGACAAGGTAAAATGCTAAGAAAATTTTGATGAGACTACCTGATTAAAAGTTACTTACATTTTGCCATATGAATGATACATCTCTTTCCTTGAGAGATGCTTTCAACCCAAACAGATTTCTCATCACTAGAAAGTGAAGCTAGGTAGGCGTGGTGGCGCATGCCTGTAAGCCCAGCACTCCGGAGGCTGAGGCAGGAGGATCACTGTGAGTTCGAGACCAGCCAAACTACATAGTGAGACCCTGTCTCAAAAAACAAAACAGCCCCCACCCAATAAATTAAAATGAGAAACACCATGAGTTACTGAAGGCAATGGTATTTGAGTGATAGAAAGAGGAAATATGGGAAAAGTAGAATGGCGATGGCCTCTTGGGTGTGTGGCAGATGCATCACATTGAGAGTTTACTACCTTGATGATTGGTAGTAATAGGAGAAGAAAGGTAGAGTACAGAGAAAACACTTTCCTAGTCAGCAGTATGGCCCATTACAGTACCCAGGAATGCACGAGCAGTATCTGATTATATAGGCACACAAAAGACAAGTGCCAAGTCCTAAATACAGCCCTAGCTTCATTTAACAGCTTGCCCCTTGTGTTATGTTCTCAATTCACAGTTGAGAAATCAACAGTGGGCTTCCTGACTAATAAATGTAAACGCTCTCCATTGCCGATCCCAGTTCCAACGAGTAACTGGGTCAGAGCAAGGTTCAAAGAGCAGGAAGTTCAAAGCTGGTGTGCTACAAAGAACTCTACCTAGATGGGGTGCTCATAAATTTGGGTTATGCCTGGGTGATGCTTAGCAAATCGCGCAACTGAAGATCCTTTCACCTCTAAAATCATACAATTCTTCAAGGAGGGGAAAGGCGACCTTTATCAGGAAGGAAAGGAGATCATCTTGCTTTGATATGTAATAGGCAAATGACAATGACATTATCCAAGGCTGTTTAAATATGAATTAGCGCCTCCCCCATTATGCAGAATGCGTTGACACCCTTCAGGCTATTGTGTGTCAATGTATCTACTGACTACAGGATAAACTCCAAACTTCCTTCTGGCATTTAAACCCTGCCGTACCGCCCAATCTCATCTCAAACTTTTTATGGTTGAGATCTCTGCTTTTGCCCCATTCCTCTTTCCTTATTCCTTTACCTTAATTCTTCCCAACCTCGCTCTTCTGAACTAAAATTCTGCAACCTTCCTAAAAACTTCCAACCACTCAAATGACCTATCTATCACCTGTGATTTTAGCCCTACCATTCCTACAGGACTTTACAGCAATTACTGTCCTCATTTCGTAGATAAGAAAAGCAGGTCGGGCGTTAAGTGCCTTGTCTAGGTTCCTACTACCTGTGAGCAGCAGCTAGGCTGGGTCTGACTCCTTTGCCTTCAAAGTCCACATTAAAAACCATGGAGTACAGATGCGGTTTAAAAAAAGAAAGCCCATAAATCAGTTATAATACCGCTTGATGTGACATAAATTCAGACATCACATCCTTTGAACTATATGGGTAATAATCACTTGGAACGGCATGGATAGTTTTTAAATAGATTGTTAGTTCTGTTTCCCAAGCACAGTATTAAAATGATATTCCAGGGTCAATGACAGGGGTGGCTAAGGATCAAAACAACAACAAAAAAAGCCATATGGTTTAAGAAGGAAATATTAAAAACGGGACAGAAAGAGATCAAAGTGTAACAGGAGCTGGCAGTGCACAAAATAGACACAGGGCATGGAATATGGGGCTAGTGAGGCCCCCCCTAAGTTAGGGGGCCTGCGCCCGCTGATAACAGCGCGCATGTGTCGGGCTGTTACGAACAGACAGCAGTACACATGGCCAGCCCAAGTGCAACTCAAGAGCGACATGAAAGACAGGTCATGGGGACACCAAGGAGCATGGCACGACAAGGACGCGGGCGCCCAAAGAGGGACCAGAGGGCACAGCGGGTCGAGGGGGAAAGAGGTCCGGAGGGCACAGCGCCCCAGACTCGAGACAGGACTTCTGTTGGTGTCTTTTGGGGTTCACGGCCGCGCTCCACACAGCCTTGCTAGGGAAGTCCTGTCCCCATGCCCCCTCTATTCCCCGGGGACCCCGAAGGGGGCGGACGAGGCAGGAGGGTCCTCACCCAGGAAGATGGAGATGATGAGCCGCAGCGCTTGTTCCGACGCGCCCAGGGACGTCGCCAACTTGTTCAAGCTCAGCTCTTCCAGCCCCGGCCGCAGCCCCCAAGTCGGCCCCGCCGCCATCCCCACGTCCCCCTCCACCGCGGACGCCATCTTAACTGCGGGCGGCCCCCAGGGACCCCCGGCTCCCAGCGCCCCGATTGTGGGCAAGACGCTGGAGCTTCACCCCCAATTCCGGCCGGGGGCCCGCCCACGGCGTGCGCATTGGCCGCGGGCCCGCCCCGGCCGCCGGGCCCAGCCGCCGATTGGTGGGACGCTGCGGGGGCGGGGCCTAGCGCGGCAAGGTAGGAAGAGAGCGGGCCCGAGCGTTTGTAAGGCAAAGGTGGCTCAGCCGAGAGTGACACGGGGCCCGCCCGGCGCGGGCGGAGCCTGGAGCCGAGACCGCTGCTATTGGAAAGGGCCGGAGCGCGCGGTGCGGCGACCGCACTCCCCGGTCCTAACCGCCCGCGGGCGGCGTCGCTAGGAGCGAAAGTCCGGCCGCTCGGCGCTGCCCTCCCATTGGCTGAGAGCGAGCAGGCGAGAGTCGGGGCGGGGGGGGGCGCCGCCCAGGCGGGGTTACTCGCGGTCGCCGGCGCGCTGGGGTCACTGGGGCAGCGAGCTGAGAGCGGGAAGCCGGCGGCCTCGCGCGTGCCCCCTAGCGGCGCCCCCGCGTACCGCACCGACCCCTTTCCCACGCGGTGTCCCTGCGTCGTCGTCGATGTGCTGGGGACGGAACCGTGCATGCCAAGCAAGCGCTCTGCCCCTGAGCTGAGCCCCCACCCCACCTGCAGTTAGCCACGGTAAAACGGGGCCTTACCCGCAGAGGCAATGACATTAACATACGAGTTTTTTGGTTTGTTGTTCTGGGGATTGAACCCAGGGTCTTCGCTCTGAGCCACATCTTCATTTTGTATTTTTTGAGATAAGGACTCATTACGTTGCCGAGGCTGGCTCCAACTTTTTCTCTTTTGTTGTTTTGGTTTTTTGAGACAGAATTTCGATAGGTAGTCTAGGCTGGCTTTGAATTCTGTAGCCCAGGCTGGGCTCGGACTCAAGGCGGTCCTGCATCAGCCGCCACAGTGCTGGGATTACAGGCGTGCACCACCACGCCTGGCTGCTGGCTCCAAGTTTTTGATCTTCCTGCCTTAGCCTCCCAGTGCTGAGAAGGGTATGCCTATTTAACAATTGCTGTTTTTTTTTTTTTTTTTTTTTTTTTTTTTTTTGTGGGTACCAGGGGGTCGACCTCAGGACCTCGTGCGCCAGCAGGCGCCCGTGCCGCTGAGCGATATCACCGGCCCCTTTTTTGTATGTGGGATCCGGGAGTCGAACTCGGGCCCTCGCGCTTGCCAGGCAGGCGCTTAAGCCGTTGAGCCATCTCACCGGCCCCAACAATTGCTGTTTTAATGAACAATTAAATTAGTCATGTCACCATTTTAGTAATACGTATTCATGATAAAAGTTCAAACAGAGAAACGGGAAACAAAAAGTAGGAGCCCTTTTCTTGCCATGCTGCTTCCTGTTCTCACTTTCTACAGGTAACCTTATTTGGATTACACTAAAAAAATGTGCCAAGCACTTGGCATGTGCCTGGGACTGTGCCGGGCTTGGAATATAACGGAGTCCAAAGCCGCGAGGTCAGCACATGCTCAGACAGCACCAGTGAGTATGCTAGTGTAGGCCTCGCCCATGCTGAAGGCCGGGGCTAGGCTCTGTGGGTGTGTAACCAAGAGAATTTCTTACACAGTGGCAGCTTCCACTTCTATAACATTTTGTAAAGGATATGTGTCCATACTACTGTACTTAATTTGACCGTGCAAGAGGAGGATATTTTTTACTTATTTTTTATTTTTTATTTATTTTTATTTATTTATTTATTTTTTGTGGGTACTGGGGGGGTCGACCTCAGGACCTCGCGCACCAACAGGCACCCGTGCCGCTGAGCGATATCACCGGCCCCTTTTTCGTATGTGGGATCCGGGAGTCGAACTCGGGCCCTCGCGCTTGCAAGGCAGGCGCTTACGCCACTGAGCCATCTCACCGGCCCGGATATTTTTTATTATGAGGTCCTCTTACAGAAGCGTGGAGAAACTGAGGAACTTTCTAAATTCTTTTCCCAGTAAGGGGCAGAGATTATTTTTTCTTTTCTTCATCTTCCTCTTCTTCCCCTTCCTCTTCTCCTTCTCCTCCTCCTTCTCCTCCTCCTCCTTCTTTTCCTCTTCTCCTTCCTCCTTTTTATTTTTGAGACAGGGCCTCACTGTGTAGTTTAGGCTGATCTGGAACTCACTATGTAACCCAGGCTGGTCTTGAACTCATGGTGATCCTGCCGCAGTCTCCCTAGTGCTGGGATTACAGGCATGCACCACCACCCTTGGCCTAAGTGGCCCAGAATTTTAAACCTATGCCTGTCAAATTCCCTCTAATTTTTCTTTTTTTTTTTTATATGCAGGTATGGGGAGTCGAACTCAGGACCTTGCGCTTACCAGGCAGGTGCTTATGCCACTGAGCTATATCACCGGCCCTACTCCAATGTTTTTTAAAAATTTTATTTTATTATTACATAATCAAACTGATTTTGTTTTGTTTCAGTTTTATTTTATTTTTTTGGTTTTTCGAGATAAGGTCTACTTGGTTCAGGCTGGCCTTGAACTCAACTAAGCAGCCCAGGCTGGTCTTTTTTTGGGGGGGGGGATAAAAAATTTTAAAGTATGAAGAAATTCACTCATACAAGAAAGTAGAGAATACTATAACTCGCTTTTCTTCCCCCTTAAGCAACAAACATCATGTATGTGGTTGAGCAGCTGGGCGTATCCCTTCTGGGTGGTGGTTACCTCTTTCCCTTCGCAGAAATCAGTAGGATTGATACACATCTGTATCCTGTGTGTATAGATCCTTCCCCTTTCAGGACTGATAGATCTGTCCTAACATAGATAGGAAGATAGAGAGATGTAGATGATATACTTAGATTTCACTGAGTCAGCTTATCACTTGGCTCATTTTGGTATTGTCTTCAAGTGTTTTGGTTTGTTCTTCTTTTTCTCTTACGGGGTGCTGGGAATTCAACCCAGTGTCTTGCACATATTTGTGACTTTGAAATTTCTTAATCCCTCGCCTATTTTTGTACTTTACGTAACTATAAAAAAACCAATGTGTATTGCAATGAATTGATTTTTTTTTTTTTTTTTTT
This sequence comes from Erethizon dorsatum, assembly GCA_028451465.1. Lineage (NCBI taxonomy): Eukaryota > Metazoa > Chordata > Mammalia > Rodentia > Erethizontidae > Erethizon > Erethizon dorsatum. The sequence goes on from CM051831.1 coordinate 31,214,575, forward strand.
TGTACTGGGGATTGAAACCAGGGCCAGGGCCTTTGTGCTGAGCTGTATCCCCACCCCATTTTTTTTTTTTTTAATGTGGGTACCGGGAGTTGACCTCAGGACCTTGCGTGCCAGCAAGCGCTTGTGCCGCTGAGTGATATCACTAGCCCTTTTTTCGTATGTGGGTTCCGGGAGTCGAACTTAGGACCTTGCGCTTGCCAGGCAGGCGCTTATGCCGCTGAGCTATCTCACCGGCCCCCCCCACCCCATTTTAAAAAATTTTAATTTTAGTTTTTTATTTTTGAGACAGGGTCTCTATAGGTTACACAGGCTGGGCTTGAACTTTTGATCCTCTTGCCTCAGCCTCCCAGTGCAATTTTTTATGCTTGACATTTTTATTGAGATCTGTTCAGTTTCTTATGTGTAGCTCTAATCCACTCATTCTATCTGGGTTGTAATATTCCATGCTCTGAGCCGGACATGGTGGTGTACACCTGTAATTCCAGCACTCAGGAAGCTGAGGCAGGAGGATTGCCATGAGTTGGAGGTCAGCCTGGGCTACATAGTGAGACCTTGTCTCAAACAAACAAACAAAACAAAACCATATTGCATGCAATGATTATGTTTATATCACAAGTAACTGCGCATGAGAGGAATACTTTCCATTGAGGTATTCTTGTTTTCTATTTATTTCATCTTACCAGCATTGCTGCAGTGGGCGTTGTTTTAAGCAACAATTGGAGCTCTAGGACTATGACTTCCAAACTTAAAAAACAGAAAACAAACAAACAAAACATTATCTGGGATTTACTATTAAAAACCATATAGTATATGTACATATTCACATACTATGCAACAAATGTGTATACTCCTTATGCACATATATGTACTACACAGGACCATACTCTATGTGTGTTCACAGATAATTTCTAATTTTATTTCATGAAGAAAATTAGCTGGGTGTGATGGTGAATGCCTATAATTTCAGAACTCTCAGAGGCCGAGGCAGGAGGGTGGAAAGTTCTAGTGCAGCCTGGGCAATTTAGTGAGACCCTGTTTTAAAATATAAGATGAAAAAAGGGTCAGGGATGTAGTTCAGTGTGAGGGCTCTGGGTTCAACCCTCAGTCTCCCCTCCCCCGAAAAACTTGCTGGCCAGGATCCACTAACTTAATTGCAGTATTTACTAACAGTATGTGATCCTTTGTCTAGAAAATAGCACTTTAGGGCCTGTAACCAGGAGGGCAATTATAGGTTGTAGGATCTGCGCACCTTCAACTTTACCAGATTTTGCCAGTTCAGTGTTTAGCTTAATGTTATTTAAGACTCTTAAAATCTCTGATTCGCCATGATGAATAAAATGTTCTTGTTAAAGCATCCGTTGGCCAGGCTCTGTTTGGACATAGAGAGGGCTGACGTGTAGCCCGTGGTAGCGCCCTTGCCTAGCACAGCGAGGCTGTGGGTTCCATCCCTAGCACTGGGGGAAAATTTTTAAAAAGGAAATACAGAAAGTCAGTTTTTCTTTGTGTTCTGTGAGCAGATGACAAGTTTGTCCCTCCGAGTGTAGGCTGGGTGGGGACAGGGGCAACTGCTTTCTCCTCAGGTGTTCAATCAGCCATATTCTCCTCCTTCCTGGTGTCCTGAGGGACAGCTCTGCCTCCAACTACAGGGGCTGGAGAGCAGGAGATTGAGACGATGTGGCCTCTTAGTTTATAGTGAACCTTACTAAGTCCAGTTCTCTGCTGGACCCCAGAATACAAGGATGAAGACGAAGTAGCTCCTGCCTTCAAGAAACTCTGTGCCGCATGGGAAGAGAGACATGAAAAAACTGTGAAACAAAATGGCAGGGGTCTTGCTGGGTAGTGTAGGCTGGCTTAGAACTCTGAGGCTTCTAAGTGGCTGGGGCTACAGGCCTTGCACCAACATGTTTGCTTTCTTTTCTTCCTCCTCTTCCTCCTCCTGTTTTTTTTTTTTTTTTTTTTTTTTTTTTGAGGTGCTAAGATTGAAAACTAGGGCCTTGAACATGCTAGGCAGGTACTCTACCACTGAGCTATATTCCCAGCCCTTTTAGAAAAATTCTTCCTTTTTTTTTTTTTTTTTTTTTTTTTTGTCTTTTTGAGGCAGGGTTTTACTATGCAGCCCAGGCTGGCCTCGAACTTGAACTTATAGCAATCCTCCTTGCCTTAGCCTCCCAAGTTCTGGGATTACAGGGGTACACCATCATGCCCAGCTCTAGTTGAGATTCTTTACGTGGTAGAGTGAAACAAATCTTCATTCCCACAGGATTGGGGCTGTTTGTGGTCTTGCCTAGATTGGGTTGTTGTAGTTTCCTGTTGACCTTAATCACAGGCATGGTAACACCAAGAAATGCCCTGAGCTGGGTCCCGTAATGCAGACATACTCTTCCCTCCCTCCCTCGTGCAGTAGAATCCAACTTCCCCTTGATAATCAGGCTCCGTCACCAGCCAGCACAGTAACTCCCTTCTTGCTGTCGATTCAGGGACGTGGGGAGTCCAAAGTGACAGGATGGCAGCCTTGATTCCCAATTCAGTGTGATCATTCTTTTTTTTTTTTTTTTTTGAAACAGGGTCTTACTGTGTAGCCCAGGCTGGCCTCAGACTTGCAGTGATGCTCCTGCCTCAGCGTCCCGAGTGCTCAGTGAAATCATTCTTGTGTCTTCCAGTAGAAGCAGTCCTCCCTTCGGAACTAAGGCCAGCAGAGCCTAAGGTTGCAGAAACAGGAAGCAGAACTTTTGCCGGTGGGTCACTAGGGGTAAGAGCAAATGCTGCCACTTCGTTTCGGCCTTACGATTCCTGGACCTGCGAATCTTGGCTGGGGACACATATAACCCTCTAGAGAAGAGTGCCCCAGCCCTGCAAGGTGTTACCCAGTGAATGCTATATCTGTGTCTTTACACCGAGCCAGCTGCTCAGGAGTGTGGGGCATGGTAAGACCAGAGAGGTCGGTGAGCAGCAATTCCTTGCCATACTCCTTTCCTGAGAGGCGAGTGCCTTGAATAGAGGCAAGGCTGTTGGAATACCATGATTATGGCTATGGTGTTCTGTAAGCCCATGGGTGGTAGATTTGGCAGAAGTATTCTGTGCAAAGGAGGCAAATCTTGGCTGGATGTGTGGTGCACACCTGGAATCTCAGCACTCTAGGAGGCTGAGGCAGTGATATAGGAGACAGGGCGTGGTAAAGCTGGCTGGGAAAATAAGCAGGACCTGTCAACTACAAGATCCCAGGACAGCACCAAATACATCTCATGACCCCGTATGTGGAACTTCTCGCAGGCTGCCACGAGATGTGGATGGCACAAAAGAGATGAGATGTTAACAGGAGCCTGCTATCGTGACTTCTCGCAGTAGCCCACGCTGCATTCTAGATGAAGGGTGTACTTTTATTTTTGTATTTATCCTTTCTTCTCTTTGGCCCAAGTTCACTCTGCAGAGCTAGTTCTTCCCTTACCCCTTCACCCCCCATTTTTCAAATAAACTTTTGGCACACCATTTTTGGCCTGTCTCATCCAATCCTTTGTTCCAGGCAAGAAGGGCCTGAATACTTCTAATTGGTGAGCCATTTCTGAAGGAACTATCCAACAACAGCAGGAGGATTACAAGTTCATGGCCAGCCTGGGCAATTTAGCAAGACTCTGTCTCAGAAAAAAACAAAAACAAAAACAAATCTTTTTCCAGAGTAAGTATCCATTCCAGTAAGGCAAAACACTGCCCTTTCGTGATGGAAGCTGCCCACTGTAATCAACCTCATGCAAGGTGGGTGGCTGATTATCACCCCAGGGAACCATCCCACACCAAAGATTCAGGGCTGGTTTCTGCTGCCACAGCTTGGGCATCCAGCAGTGGCTGCAGCCAGTTCAGCCTTGGGAGTGGAAACCATGTAACTGAGCCCGTGCATGACCTCCATCCCTGCTACGCTGGCCACAGTGTTCAGGAGACGTTAGGCACAGACCTGGTCATCCTATCTACTTTATGGTTAAAATTCTCCAGAGCCAGGTGTGGTGGTGCATGCCTACAACCTCAGTACTCTGGGAAGCTGAGACAGGAAGATTACAAGTTGGAGCCCAGTCTGGGCAATTTAGCAACTTAGTGAGAACTTATCTTTTTTTTTTTTTTAATGTGGGTACTGGGAGTCGACCTCAGGACCTCACGCTTGTCAGCAGGCGCTTGTGCTGCTGAGCGATATCACCGGCCCTTTTTTTCCTTTATGTGGGTACTAGTAGTCAAACTCAGGACCTCGTGTTTGCAAGGCAGGTGCTTATGCCACTGAGCTATCTCACCGGCCTGAGAACTTATCTTAAAAATTTTTTTTTAAAAAAAGAGTTGGGTGAGATGGCTCAGCGGCGTAAGCGCCTGCCTTGCAAGCGCGAGGGCCCGAGTTCGACTCCCGGATCCCACATACGAAAAAGGGGCCGGTGATATCGCTCAGCGGCACGGGCACCTGTTGGTGCACGAGGTCCTGAGGTCGACCCCCCGGTACCCACAAAAAAAAAAAAAAAAAAAAAAAAAAAAGAGTTGGGGATGTAGTTCAGTATGGGGGCCTTACGTTTAATCTCCCATAACACACACACACATACACACAAAATCCTCTGCTGAGATTACCCTTTAAATGTTTACATGTGATGCAAATATCTTGGCTTTTTTGCCCATGAAAATTATCTGCCCACATACCTTATCCCTAAATTGGCTTGTCATCAATTTTTCAATCATATTCCTTCCAGGTTCCTTTTTTTTCTTTTCTTAATTGCTGGGAATTGAACTCCAGGTCTTGTGTATGTAGGCAAGTACTCTACCTTGGCTGTATCCCCAGGACCCGGATTCCAAGTTTCTGATCATCCAGCCACACCACTGGCCACAGCCCGTGAATCAGTGTAGAGCTGCATACCTGACATTTTTCCTCCTAAGCAAAGCAAGCAACCATGTGTCTGCTTAATGCCCAGAGAGGATTTCAGTTCACCACTGTCTTTCAGGGAAGTCACAGAAAAGAGTGTGGGGTTGCAGCTGTCCACTGTTGGAAGAGGTCTGCATTCAAGCCAAACCAGCCCAAGTCTTCTCTTCTTCTATCAGCTTATCAATCACAGGAGCTATCTGTGAGCTCACAGGGGCAAACTGGGAGAGAGCAAGCAGTACAGCAAGAGTGGAGTCCCAAGCGGTGGCACACACCTGTAATCCCAGCACTTGGGAGGCTGCGGCAGGAGGATTGCTTCGAGTTCCAGGCCAGCCTGGGCTACGTATTAAGTTCAAGGCCAGCCTGAATTACATAGTGAGACCCTGTCTCAAAAAACCAAAAAAAAAAAAAAAGAATCCCATCTCAATTTACTGAACCTTCAGAGCCCACATGGGCCCATCCCATATATCCCTCTTCCATTTTTGATGACAATGTTCTGTGCACACCTGACTTTATTTCTTATGGGTCAGGTAATACCCAGTTCATGATGGACAGCTCAGATTCATAATGGCTTGGTGGCCTTCGGTTAAGTGTTCAGTTTCTACTAAGGCCCAGTATGAAGCCAGGGGCTGTTACCGATGAAGGACAGGAGGGATTTGCTCTGAAATTCCAAGGGCCTTGTGCTATGATTCAGCTGTTGGAGTCTGCCAGCGGTGCCAAATATGATCCCTGTTTTTACCCACACTTTGAACATCATTAGATCTGTGGATCCTCTGACCCAACTGGCAGAACAGCCTGCATACCAGCCTGGACGTGCTGCAGAACCTTTTCTTATTCTGGGGCCCACTCAAAACTAGCAGTTTAAAGCTGGGCATGGTGGCACATGCCTGTAATCCCAGCACTTACAAGGCTGAGGTAGGAGGATTGCTGTGAGTTTGAGGCCAGCTGGGGCTACATAGTGAGTTCAAGGCCAGCCTGGACTATATAGAGACCATGTCTCAAAAAACAAACAAACAAAAAAACAAACTAGCAGCTTTTTGGGTCCCCCCAGAGATGGGCTGGAGTAACACACTCAGGTGGGGACTGTGAGAAACCCACTAGGTGTTATGCCTCCTCTTTGATTGCAGGAGAGGTTAGATGCACTGACTTCTCCTTTATGGTAGAAGGGATAGCTCAACATGACCCATACCACAGGAGCCCTAGAAATGTCACTGAAGTAGAAGACCCCTGTCTTAGTTACTTTTCTCATTGCTGAGACAAAATACCCAATACCCAAGTTAAAGGAGAAAGATTTATTTCAGCTCACAGTTTGTAGAGGTTTCAGTTTATAGTTGGCTGGCTCCAAGGCAGGGTGGTATGGCAGAGGGGCATCACAGAGGAGAAACAGTATATGGCAGGCAGGCAGGAGGCAACAAGCAGCAAGCAACAGCACCACCAGCAGCCTGCCTCTCCCTTTTATCCCTTCCAGGCAACTCACCTTTTGGGTGGTGCCACCCACACCCAAGGGTGGGCCTTCCCATTATCCACAGCCAGAGCTATGATAAACCAATCCACGCACTAATTTAGTAACCACATACCCTTAATCCCAGCATCACACCCTTAATCTCAGCATCACACACCCTAGATCTAGCCACCTCTGAAAAACCCTGTGACCACGTGAAGCTTTTGGGGGACATCTAGACATAAGCCACAGCAACCTCTGAATTTTTGTCAGATTTATTTCCCACCCTTTGACACACAAATGTCTTACAGTAAGTCTAGAATGGTTGCCACTTCTTGCTTGTGAGGTGCAATCGTCACGTCATTCATGTAGGAACTGGTGTGATAGCTTGTGGGAGAGAAGAGATTCGGGACCTCTACAAACTAAACTGTGACATAGCGCTGGAGAGTTGATTTACTCAAGTAGGACAGTGAAGGTGTAATGGTGGCTTTGTCAGTGAAATCAAACTGCTCCGGGTAGACTTTACTAACAAGTATTGAGAAAAAAAGCATTTGGTAGATCAGTAGCTGCACATTGGGTCTCAGGGGTTATGTTAATTTGTTCCTGCAGTGAAATCACATCTGGGCCAGAAGCTGCAGGTGCAATCCCCGCCTTGTTAAGGCTCACACTAATCCATTGTCATTTCCCAAGATCCATCTGCTTTCCATGCAGGCCAAATAGATGAGTTGCATAGGAATGTGGGGTTGGGGGAACTACTCTCTGCTGTCTTCTCAAGAATATGGTGTAATTTAAGATTTGTCATTTTCCTGGTACAGACAGCTTTAACGGCCTCCTTTGGCTTTTCCCACCATAAGGGTCCTTACTCCACAGGTCGGGGTCCCAATGTGGGCTTCCGTCAGCTGCTGAGTGTATTTATTGCCATTACGCTTTGTAACACTGAGGACAGTCTGGGTGTGGGGACCTAAGCTTAAACCTCCCTGCTCGCATGACCTCTGTCAGGCGCTACTCTGATCTGTGAGCCGTAATGACTTCTCGGATCCCCAGAATTAATGTTTGTTTAGAATCAGTGTCCAGGAGCCCCCAAATTGGCTTTACCTCATTACCGCTCCTTTTCCACACTCACTTTCTTTAATTTTTTTTACCACATTACTTTATTTCTTCTGAAAGATCCCTACTTTTCTTTTTTTTTAATTTTAAAAATTTGTTTTGGCATTGATAATTTACAATTTATTTATTTAGGTTTTTTTGAGACAGGGTTTCACTATGTAGTTCAGGCTGGACTTGAACTTACTGTGTAGCCCAGGCTGGCCTTGAACTCACAGCGATCCTCCTGCCTCAGCCTCCTGAGTGCTGGGATTACAGGTATGTGCCACTATGCCTGGCTCCCTACTTTTCTTGTTATTTTTCTAGGTCAAAAAACCTATCTCTCTTTAGTTTTGTTGCACAATAAATAAACCAATACTTTGGCAAACATTGTTTGTATCCAGAGTCCTTGAGAATAGTCTAGGTACACTGTATGTTAAAGGGCACTGTGTTAGTGAGCTTTCTGTCCCTGTGATAAATACCTGAAATGCATATTTTAGGAGGAGAAAAGGAGCCGGGGGTGTAATCCCAGCACTCTGGGAGACTGAGGCAGGAGGATTGGAAGTTTGAGCTCAGCCTGGGTAATTTAGCCAGACCATGTTTCAAAAGAAAGAAAAAGAAAAGAAAGGACTGGGGGTGTAGCTCAGAGGGTAGGCCCAGAGTTCAATCCCCAGGTACTAACCACACAGACACACACACAGACACACACACACACACACACACGGAATTGCTTTGACTTGCAGTACATGTGGTTGGGAGCATGTGGCAGAGGAGGGTCGGGGCAGCTGGGAAACAAAAAGAGAGGAAGGGGCTGGAGTCCCCATGTCCCCTTCAAGGGCCCACTCCATGACCTAACTTCCACTGGGTCCCACCTTCTAAAGTTCTGCCCCTTCCCTGTAGTGCCGCAGGTGGAAAGCAAGCCTTTAACACGGGTGCCTCTGGGAGCCCAATCTAGATCCAAACTAATAGACAGGATTCTCTTCCTTCCTCCCAGTGTGTCCTTACAGAATTACCTCCTGCGAGGGAGCCGAGTTCTGCACATGCTAGAGTGCTAGTGAGATTCCAGGTTTAATCTGCGAGTGCCTGGTTTGGGCAGGGAGCTCTAGATTGGCAAATTCCATTCTCCATTCAGGGCCAAGGAAGAAATGGTGGCAGGTCTGACCTTGAATTCAAGTGGTGTGTTCACAAGCTTGAGAGTGGGAAATTCTCCAAAAATTACTGGGTGTGTTTCAAGGTGACATGGTTGTTGTAGGTGTGTTCGCTGTTATTGCCTGTACCTGTAAGCTCAGCTTAAGTTGTTACTGAAATGAAAAAATGGAAGAGGAACTAGAACCAGTCCCTGAGCAGACATCTTTACAAGGGGCTCAGCCTTCAGAAGCCTCAGGATTGACTTTAGCTCAAGAATCTGCTGAGAGATGAAGAAATAGAAACAGCAAATAAATATATGAAAAAATGTTCAACATCACTAGTCATTCGAGAGATGCAAATTAAAACAACACTGAGATTCCATCTCACCTCAGAAAGAATAGCTATCATCAAGAAATCAACCAATAACAAATGCTGGAGGGGCTGTGGGGAAAAAGGAACCCTTCTCCACTGTTGGTGGGAGTGTAGACTGGTGCGGCCACTGTGGAAATCAGTGTGGAGATTCCTCAAAAAACTAGGATTGTAGGTCCCATTTGACCCAGCTATTCCCCTTCTGGATATCTTCCCAGAAGAATTAAAAACATTGTACCACAGTGATATATGTGCACCCATGTTTATAGCAGCACAATTTGTAATAGCTAGATCTTGGAAATGACCCAAATGCCCATCAACCGAGCAATGGATAAAAAAGATGTGGTCTTTTTATACAATGGAGTACTACTCAGCCATAAAGAAGGATAAACTGGAGACTTTTATATGTAGATGGATGCAACTCGAGACCATACTCATAAGTGAAATAAACTGGATGCACATGTGTAAACATCGTATTGTCTCCCTAGTATGAGAAGCTGAAAGAATAAATAAGATCCAAAATGTACAATAGGTATTGTAAAACAGGAAGAAACTGTTCAAAAGGAAAGAGAAACTGGGATGGGGGAATGGAGAAAAGAAGGAAGGGAAAAGAAAAAAAATATAAATACATATACAAGATAGTTAAGATAGATACACTACTAATTTCTCTTAGTTCATTGAGAAGAAAGATTTGTGATAATATTGTTTGGATAATTGAATGCCAATAACTTGTACCCTGAGTAACTAATTTAAAGATAACAATACACAATGTATTAACCATTGTTACCCTCCTATTATGTTGTATTGAAATTTTGTTCTCTATTTTTTTCTCTTTAAAAAAAAAAAAAAAAAGAAGAATCTGCTGAGAGTGCCTTTTCCGGCCCAGGAAGCGTGAGGGTGAGGGGAGCTTTCCTCAGGAGGAGGCCTTTTAGAGCTTAGCGATTTTACAAGAGGCAGCGAGAGAAGCCGTAGCAGAGACAGGGGATTGAAAACATTTGTCCTCTTGCTGTGGTGGGGTCTGTCCCACCATGGAAGGAGGACCAATGAACCCTGCCCTGGGGGTGCTGGGAGTTTGGTCACGGGGGGAAGTGGGAACTGAAAAGATCACATAGGAGGAGTCCCACATAGTAAGTACAGGATGCCCAAATTACCAGGTTTCTACCTGATTTCTTCCAATTATGTTTATGTTCCCAGGGAATAAATTTCTAATTTATTTATTTATTTTAGACAAAGTCTTGCTATGTAGTTCAGGCTGGCCGAACTCACTATGTAGGCAGCTCTGGCTGGCCTTGAACTCATGGCGATCCTCCTGCCTCGGCCTCCGGAGTGCTGAATTAGAGGCATGTGCCACCATGCCTATTTATTTTTGAGATGGTGTCTTGCCACGCTGCCTAGGCTGGTCCTAAACTCCTGGGCTTAAGCCAACCCTTGGACTTGTATTTATTTATTTGGATTTTTCAAGGCAGGGTCTTGCTGTGTAGTTCAGGCTGCCCTTGAGCTCACTATGTAGCCTAGTCTGGCCTTGAACTTGCTGCGATCCTCCTGCCTCAGCCTCCTGAATGCTGGGGTTACAGGTGTGCATCACCATGCCTGGCTAGCCCTTGGACCTTTAAAAACCAAGGCTCATTTAAGGCTTGCCTTGTTACTAATGCAGCCCCTGAAGTCTTGGAGGAACTAAGCCATTCCAGCCTGGGCTGCAGCTTCTGGTGCAACCATACCTCTGTCCAGGGACTAGAAACGTTCTGGGTTAGATTAAACTGAATACATTTGGGGTTATTTGTTTTATGACATTTAAGAACTTTGGACTTTAGTTCCTTTTGTGTTTAATGTCTTAGTTTCAGTTTGCAACGGAATTTGAACTTTAATTTGGGAATTTGCTAGTGGGAGGCTTTGTTATTGTTCAAATTTGAGACCATTCTGTTGTTGCCATTCTGTTATTGGATGTCTTAACACAAGTGTACAGTGTTAGTACTGATTTCCCACAGCCGTCTTAGACAACATGGCTGTGAGATTCGAGATGGTAAATGAAACAGGAAGTGGATTTCTTTGGCTGGAGGATATATTTAACGTCTTTTTCAGAATTGTTTTAGGACTTCTGGCACCAACAGCGTCAGTGGACACAAAAGAACAGGTGCAGGTGAGGGTGAGTGGGGCAGGACTACACTGGCTGTATTTCTGGCCCCCTCCTTCAGGTGCGTGGTCATCTCCCTGGTTGATCAAATGCTTAATTATCAAGCATAATGGATTAAGAGCAGCTTTGGGAATATCAAGGAGCAGGTGTTCCTAGTCTTCTTGGGCCATGGTTCCTGAGGGAGAGAGCGCCCTCCCGTGGTTCTTCTGGTTACCCAGTCCATCCCTTGCCCTGGGGAGGTGGAGAGACTTTGTCTAACTAGTAGTGATGAGAAGAACAAGTTGGCATGTGTCCCTCAGTTTGGCTTCCTTCCTTTCAGCGGGGAGATGTCTTCAGGGAGCCCAAGTTCTCTCTTTGGGAAGCCTTTCCTGGCCCAGTGCTGCCTGTGTCTAGGAAGGCAATTCTGTTGAATTCAGGGGTTCAGTTAGCATCCATTTGGATTCTACTCTAAGTTACTTCTTCCACCTTGGCCTTTATTTCTATTAAAGATCATATGTATATACTTAACTTTATATTTTTTATTAGTGTATATTTGTCATACATATCGCATTCATCATAGGGAATTTGTACCTGTACATAATGTTTAATTCTTTTTTTCCCATTCCCTGCCCCTCCCCTCCCTTCAACCCTTCTTCCTCTCCTCATTTACACACACATATATATATTTAATTAGTGCATGTTAGTAATATAGAGTGGTGAGGTTTGTTTTGGGAAGTTGGTACATGCAGTTAACATATCTTGATCATTTTCAATATCATTAAACTCCTTTCTCATTCTGCTGATCCCCTTCCCCAGCTCCAAAAATACAGTTTTTTTTTTTTTTGTGGGTACCGGGGGGTCGACCTCAGGACCTCGTGTGCCAGCAGGCGCCCGTGCCGCTGAGCGATATCACTGGCCCCTTTTTCGTATGTGGGTTCCGGGAGTCGAACTCGGGCCCTCGCGCTTGCAAGGCAGGCGCTTACGCCGCTGAGCCATCTCACCGGCCCTTTTTTTTTTTTTTTTTTTGAGACGGGGTCTCACTATGTAGTTCAGGCTGGCCTTGAACTCACTATGTAGCCCAGGCTGGCCTTGAACTTCTGGTAATCCTCTAACCTCAGCCTCCTGAGTGCTGGGGTTACAGGTGTGCACCACTACAAACAGCTAAGACAGTATTTTGACCAACATCTGATGTTTCTGCTCTGTTTCTTAATGTCTCTAGAACTTGAAAGAGGATGAGAGATACTATTTATTCAGGCCTCTCAGAGACCGCAGTGTCACCATCAACATGACTGTTTCTCTGAGTAACACTTATTCATGTTTACATACATCTGCAAGGTTTTACTTTCATATGTTAGCATTATCACATAAACTAGGGTTCAGACTGTAAAAGAATGCAATGGGTTCACCCTTTGTGAGTGAAAAGCCAATAAGTGCAATTAGGAGATAAAGAGTGGAGAGGTGTGTTATTAGTCACTTTTGTGTCACTAAGACAAAACACCTAACACCTACAAGTTAAAGAAGAAGAGATTTATTTTGACTCACAGTTTTGGTTGGTTTAGTACATGGTTGGCTGGCTCCAAGGCAGAAACATCATGGTGGAAAAAAGCTGTTCACCCCATGGCAGTCAGGAAACAGAGAGGGAGGAGGTGGGGACAAGAATACACCCTCCCTGGCTGGGTGTGGTGACACACACCTATAATTCCAGCACTCTGGGAGGCTGAAGCAGTAGGATCTCAAGTTTGAGCCCAGTCTGGGCAATTTAGCAACTTAACAAGACCCTGTCTCAAAATAAGAAAATTGAAAGGACTAGGATGTAGCTTAGTGTGAAGGCCCTGGGTTCAATCCCCGCCTCCCCAGTATACCCTTACAGGATACCCCAGTGACCCACCTCTTCTGACCAGCCTCTACCAAACAGCACATTCTGCTTTGATCTCATGAATAGATTAATCCACTGATGAGTATATAATCCAATTACCTTCCAAAAGCCTCACCTCTGAACATATGAGATTTTCGGTGGACATTTTAGATATAAAACCTGACATTCCAACCCTGACCCCTAAAAGGCTCATGTTCATTTCAGTATGAAAAATACATTTAGTCTATCTCTAAGAGCTGCCAAAGTCTTAACAGTTCCAGCACTGCCGAGAAGTCCAAGTCCCAAGTCTCCTCTGAAACTCATGGCACACTCTTAGCTGTATGCTCCTGTGAAAATCAGAATTCAAGTTAAATACTTTCAACACACAGTGCCACAGGGTAAATATTCCTATTCCAAAAGGGAGGAATAGGGGAATAGAAGGAAATCAGACCAAAGCAAGACCGAAACCCAGCAGGGTGAACATTTAATCTTGTAGCTGCATATCCAGTGTCCCTGGAAGGTTGCAGTGAGATGCAAGCTGTAAAGAAAGGACTTGGGCAGCCCCATCCCTATGGCCTGGCCAGTTGCAGCCCACATGGCCTTTCTCTTAGGCTGGCTCTACTTGGTGCCTGTGACTTTCCTTGGCAGATGTTCCACATTCTTGGCATCTCCGACTTCCTGGGGTCTCCACTGCACCTTTGGCTTCACCACTACTCCTGGCTTGTTAGTTATTTTTCAAAGGTTTACTGAGTAATAGATACATGTTGAAGGCTTAGCACATACTATTTCATTGAATCTTAGCCACAACTGGCTTTGACAAAGGATAACTGGGTCTGAAATAGGTGATATTATTTCATTTTACACACAGTGAAGCTGGAGCTCAGAGAGGTAAAAACCTTTCATGGTCATACTGCCCAAAGTAGCTAGTGAATGATTTACATTTCTGTTGGCTCATCCATTCAGTCATTTTTCAGGTACTCACTAAGCAGATTGTATTTTCCAGTGTTCTTAGTTGCAAGCTACAGAAACCAAGTGGTTGATTTTATTTATTTTTTATTTTTTATTTTTTTTTTTTGTGGGTACCGGGGGGTCGACCTCAGGACCTCGCGCGCCAACAGGCGCCCGTGCCGCTGAGCGATATCACCGGCCCCTTTTCCGTATGTGGGATCCGGGAGTCGAACTCGGGCCCTCGCGCTTGCAAGGCAGGCGCTTATGCCACTGAGCCATCTCACCGGCCCCAAGTGGTTGATTTTAGCAGAAGAGAAATTCATTACAGGAATTGCGCATTGCTCATAGAAATGCTTGGAGAGCTACCTGTGGGCGCTTCACAGAGGGACCCTGGTCAGAATGGGGCTGCCTTTGCTGCCGCAGCCCATGCTGTGCCACAGACACTCTGGTTTGCAATGCTTGCCCACTGTGCGGCAGTCCACACATCCTCCTCCATCTCGCTGCAGCCACTGCTGTCCCCAGATGCTCCGTGGTCTCTGCCTCTGATGGATGGAGCGTGCTGCAGGGGGCTGCTCCAGGACTGCTGCAGAGATGGGGGATCTGCTTCCCAGGTCTGTGTCTTCTCTCCTGGGAGGTCATTTCTGCTCCCCAGACTCACACAGCAAGGGGCGCCCCCAGTGTGATAAATGTTCAAATGCTAGGTAGCCAGGGGAACAACAGATGGTTGCATGTGCATCTGTTCTGTGTGTGACACGGTTAGATGTGGTGGAGAATACAGTGGGTCAGACCCAGAACCGAACCTGCTGGCTTCGGAGACCTCACAGGCTCACCTCCCAACGTGTGCATCGATTTGGAACCATAGTTTGTAAAATTCATTCACTCTGATTTTCCATTAGGTAGCCCAACAGTCATGGAGAGAAGGCAGAACTGATTTTAATTTAATTTAATTTTATTTTATTTTTGTGGTGCTGAAGATTGAACCTAGGGCCTCGTGCGTGTTAAGCATGTCTTCTGCTTCTGAGCCACGTCCCCAGTTATTCCTGTTTCATATTGGAGGAAGCCAGGAAGGCAATGAGCCTGAGGTCTCCCCACTGGCGAATAGCAGAGGTGACACTTGGATTTGTCTTCCAAATCTAGGCCTAGCGCTGGACTAACCAGAGATAAAATGTGTGCAAGGATACTGTACCATGCTGTACCCATTCCCTACTTTTTATTACTCCTGAAGTCAGGATGCTTCTTATAATCAGTAGAATGTTATAGCTTAATTGACAACTTCTTTATTCCAAGAAGAATATAAATTAATGGAGAATCTTCAACTGATGAAATCTTGGATTCACTGGAATATAGGCACTATGGTACGGGTCAGAGAGCTTGCTGAGCATTCATAAGACCCTGGGTTGGACTCCCAGAAGCACACACACACACGCGCACGCGCGCGCACCCTATCCATCCATCCATGGGGTAGAAAGTGACAAAGGACAAAGAAGAAATGAGACATGAGGGAAGACTTTGTGGAGGAATTGTACAGATCTACAGTTCCTTTCCTGTAATTCTAAACTCTGAAAGTCTCTGAAAAGTAAGTTTTTTTACCCCTTTTTCTCCAAGTTTGGTGCCAAAATTCATTTGACAGTAAAACCTGACTTTAACTGATGTTAATTAATTTTTTTTTTTTGGACAAGGTCTTGCTGTGTATTTCAGGCTGGCCTCCAGCTCTCAGTGATACTCCTGCCTCAGCCTCCCAAGTGCTGGGATTACAGGCATGTGGCACCACACCTGGCTGTAATTTTCTAGAAAAAACATTTTATTTTATTTTATTTTTTTAAGAGTAGGAAGAGTTTATTGAGAGAAAGAAAACTTTTGTCTGAGAGGGACAGAAGGGGGCCCGGAAAGTGGGTTGCCTGTGAATTAATTTATAATCTTTAGTTATTCCACTTACTCTGAAGATCAATATGTTCAGCTGCAGAAATATTGATGTTTGCTAATGAAGTGTTTTTCTAGGGCCTGGGGGGAGATGCAAAAGTTGTTACCTAGTTTTGGGTTCATACAGCTCATTGCTTCTGTAAAATTCTGTATCTCAAAACACACATGGCCCTGAGGGTTATGGCTGAGGGACTTCAGGTGGCATCTGAGCTGGTAGATGGAATTGAGACCTTTGGAGCTCTAGAAGAGATTTTAGGAAGAGGAATCCCCAGCAGCTCACACCAGCTGGGATCTAGCTATAAGTCATTGTCTCATTGTTGAATTTGCCTTGAGGGTAGGGATGGGGTGGACTTGGGACAAATATAGTGCTCTCTCCCTGGATTTGTGACTCATATCCAGCCAGAGGGTTGGATTTTCTTAGTTTAGTTTTTTCTGCTTAGTCTTAATCTCCTCCTTTTCCCACAAATCACCTGACTTCCCTCAAAACCCTGAAACACACCCTTGGCTGAAAAAGAGGATTAGGCAATCTGTGAAACTCCCCTCTTCTGTCCCCCTGGAGCCCTGGATCGCGGGATCTCAGACCTAGGCGGAGGATGCAGTTCTGGTTTCAGAAGCAGAGGGAGCTCCAAGATCAAGGCTGAACTACCCTTCCCTGGAGTGTGGTCTCCCAGCCCCCTCTGTTTTGATCAGGGAATTTCGGACATGCACACTTGGGTAGGGAATCTTATGCACGGAACCAGGGAGATCAGCTGGAGGTTCCTGCGGAGGGAGCGACAAGGCTGACCTGACACTTCTGGGAGCCCACAGGGTCGCCCAGCATGACCGCTGGCAGGAAAGAGGACTGAGTCACTTGCTCCCATCAGCTTCTGAAGGTAAAAGCCTTAAAACTGAATTGCAGAGTTTTGATGGAAGAGAAAAGGAAGGTGGAGAACTTCACAGAGAAAGGTTTGGGAAAAGATAGAGGGCTGGGAAAAGTAGAACAAGAAAAGGCAGAACACAGACAACCTATTTCTCTCAGGCTGTCCCCACCCATGCTACCCACCACGTATCATTGTTTTCAGAGTTAAAAGCAATTTTGGCAAGACTTTCCTAGGGACTGTCGGGAAATATCTTGTCTTTGTAGTAAAAGAAACAACCAACCAACAAACCAGCCCTGGGAGATTACTGTAGGGAACTTCTTTTCCAATCCCATCTCAATGGGGGCAGCAGTTGCCCCCTCAGACCACTTCTCCCAAGGTCCCTGCCCATGCTATAGAAAGAAGCTCATTCCCCCACCAGTGGTCATTAGGGTGTCAGCAGAAACACATGCACAATGAGCATGGTGGCCCAAAAGTGCAAAGGGCACCATTGGGAAGGTGGGGGCTGTGCTAGCTGGGTGGGCAAAGACTCCAGACAACCTGTGGAAATGGGGATATTGTTCCACAGGGGCAGGAGAGAGACTGACAGAGGGGGCCGAGAGTGGGGCAGGAGAACAGAAGAGAAGAAGGCTGGGAGAAAAGACTTATTCCTTTCGGAGAAAAATTGGGAGAAAGGCCAGAGAAGCAATGGGAGGAGAAGATTTAGTTCTAGTCTAGAGAATTAGTTGCAATTGGACCAGGGAGGGTGTGAGAGGCCAGGTGTCACATAGTGATGATTAGTGGTCCTGCTCTATTAAACTGTGTTTTTCTTAGGAAAGTGACACTGAACCCCAGGTGACTGCTCACCACCAAAGTGGGTGCCTTTCACCACTTCAGCTCCAAAGTCCAGAGAAGCAGAGAACCAGGACTGGTGACATGGGCAAATCGCCAGCAATGTGGTGAGTGACCAGGGATCTCCAGAGAGGTACGCGGTCCCCATTCCCTCCAGCTTCTGAGAAAAGGGCTCAGACCTTAAGTCTGGGTTTTGGTTTATTCCACCTTAAGATTCTCTTCCCTTTTCCTTCTCCTTTCCTTCCACCTGTGAGTACTGCCCAGGACCTGCGTCCCTGGGTGACGCCTCTCATTGTGCCTTCTCCCCCAGGTGCCTGGTCCTGTGTTCTCTCTGGGCCTGGGCTTATGCAGAGCCTACCTTGCATGGGGAGATCCTGTCCCCTAACTACCCTCAGGCGTACCCCAACGAGATAAAGCAAACTTGGGACGTCGAGGTTCCGGAAGGGTTCGGGATCCACCTGTACTTCACCCATCTGGACATGGAGCTGTCGGAGAACTGCTTGTACGACTCAGTGCAGGTATACTGCGTGGAGGACAGTGGGGGAGGTCGGGCCAGGGTGAGGAGGATGTAGGAGTGGGTGCCTCAGGCACGTTGTGACCAGAGTCAAAGAGTCTTGTGGGAGTCAAGGATCTCTTCTCTTTGTCCTTTTTTCTGTCATCTCCGTTCCAAAATATTAACCTTTTTTAGCATCTTTATAACTCTTTCCCTAGATAGTGTCAGGAGGTATTGAAGAAGGGAAGCTCTGTGGACAGAGGACCAGCAAGAATCCCAACTCCCCCATCATAGAAGAGTTCCACATCCCATACAATAAACTCCAGGTGACTTTTACATCGGATTTCTCCAATGAAGAGCGTTATACTGGATTTGCCGCTTATTATGTTGCCATTGGTAAGATTCAAAAGA
Source organism: Erethizon dorsatum (assembly GCA_028451465.1). Lineage (NCBI taxonomy): Eukaryota > Metazoa > Chordata > Mammalia > Rodentia > Erethizontidae > Erethizon > Erethizon dorsatum. The sequence continues at coordinate 31,232,903 of CM051831.1, forward strand.
TTTGAAGCAGAAAGAATCTTGCACAGTGCATCGAGTGAGGATTCTTTGTATAACTTCACTAAATATTAGCTGGGCATGATGGCGCACACCTGTAATCCCAGCACTCAAGAGGCTGAGGCAGGAGGATCGCCGAGTTCAAGGCCAGCCTAGAATACATAGTGAGACACTGTTTCAAAAAACAAAACAAAAAACAAAATATTGACTTGTCCTGGGTCCCTCTATGTGTGCCTTTTTTTTTTTCCTTTTTTTGGTACCAGGAATCAAACTCAGGACTTTGTCCTTGCCAGGCGGGTGCTGTGCCACTGTGCTATATCCCCGGCTTGTCGCCTTTGTGAAATGCAAACGTATGATATTTTAGTGGTGATGGTAATTATAATAGTAGATAAAAAATAGTAACTTGTTGAGAACCACTATAAATTGGGCAATTTTACTAAAGTAATATTGTCTTCACTGCAACACTTCAAGGTAGGTGTCCTCATGTAAAGATAAGGAAAGTGAGAACTAACAAAGTTAATAATGTAGCAAGAATTGCACAAGAAATATGTGATTCTCAAACCCATTCAATATACAGCATTCAAACCTTCAAATTATGAGTGTTTCTACACCTATCTTCAGGTCGAAATGGAGTTAGAAGCCCTTATAAATTATTGTTCAGATTTGAGAGAAGGACCAACATTGAATAAAGTGCCGAATGTGCTCCTTATCCCCCCACAGAAGATGCTTGTCTTTGGCGCTGAAACTCTTAAGTGGGAGAAGTCAGTGGTTTCTGACATTGAGAGCTCTCCTATGCCTGTCCAATGGCAGGGCACATTGGAACCACTGGAACCATAGTTCAGGAAAGATATAGAATAATGCCATTCCAAAATGTGGTTTTTTGAAGGCCTTTAAGCAATGAATCTCTCTTACTTTTTCTTACTCTTGTAGGTTTGGGTTTAACCTCATTCCTCTTTCTGGGTTTTTGTCCTTGACTGCAATCTTTCTCTACTCCTTGTAGATGTAAACGAGTGCACAGATTTTGCAGATGTCCCTTGTAGCCACTTCTGCAACAACTTCATTGGCGGTTACTTCTGCTCCTGTCCCCCAGAATACTTTCTCTATGATGATATGAGGAACTGTGGAGGTGAGCTTGGCACTAAGAGGGTGCACCAAGAGGAAGTGAGCCCTCAGAAAGGGCTTTGCCTGTATTCCAATTTTGATTAGGCTCACCCTTCATTTGTCATCCGTTCTCAGTTTCCCATAAATTGAGAGAGAAGCACAGGAAGGGAAGATGATAAAGTATGTTAGTCAGCCTTCTGTCACTGTGAGGAAATGCTTGAGAGGAACAACTTAAAAGGAAGAGGGGTTCATTTTAGCTCATGGCTTCAGAGATTTCAGTCCATAGGCAGTTGTCTAATGTCTTTGGGCCTGTGGCAAGGCATAGCATCATGGTGGGGGCGTGTGGTGGAATAAATCTGTTCATCTCATGGTGGCCAGAAGCAGAAAAAGAGACAGATATATATAGAGAGAGAGACAGAGAGAGAGAAGCAGAGAGACAGAGACACAGAGAGAGACAGAGACAAAGAGACAGAAAGAGAGAGACTGGAGTTCCAATGTTCATTGAAGGACACTTCCACCATGACCCAACTTCCTTCCACTGAAACCCATCATCTAAAGGTTTTACCACTTCCCAATAACACCACAGGCCCAGCCTTTAGCATATGGGAATTCAGGAGACATTTAAGATCTAAACCATAATACAAGGGTACAGGATAAAGTTAGTTAATCGGAGAAGAGAGATAGATGCCTCTGAAGAGTCTGCCAAAGGCTATTCACAACCATGGAAATCTTCAACGTAAGCAAAATGATGGAATCGAACAGGCACGGGATGTCTCTACTGGAAGGTATTGGGTGTGTAATTGTTCCCCGGGGACCGCAGTCAGAAATGGATCCTAGGAGAGTCTGAATGAGGGGCTATCAGTTAATGACAGAAGGGCTGGTAGAATAGAGCAGGGACTTCTTTGCTTAGCCCTGTATTTGATTCTCCCTTTCTCCTTTTTTCTCCTTCAGTCAATTGCAGTGGGGATGTATTCACTACACCGATTGGGGAGATTGCAAGTCCCAATTATCCCAATCCATACCCAGAGAACTCAAGGTGTGACTACCAGATTAAGTTGGAGGAGGGGTTCCAAGTGGTGGTGACTGTGAAGAGAGAAGATTTTGATGTGGAACCAGCTGACTCAAAAGGGAACTGCCGTGACAGCTTAGATGTGCGTGGCTGATGATTCTTGCCATCACCCCAACTCACGTAGAGAGATGATTATTTCTTCCCCCTCTCTTTCCCTTTTCCCTCCCCCCTTGTCTCCCTCCCCTTCTCCTCCTCCTTTTCTTTTTTGTGTTACTGGGGATTGAACTCAGAGTGTTTGCACTGAGCTACATCCCCAGCCCTTTTTTATATTTTATTTTGAGGCAGGGTTTTGTAAGTTGCTAAGTCTCCCAGGTTGGGCTTGACTTTTCAATCTTCCTGACTTGGAGTAGGATTACAGATGTGTGCCACCATGCTGGTGAGAGATTTCTTCTTGAAGACAGAATTATCTTTCTTCCCGTCCCTTATTTTCTTTTTTCCTTCTTATTGATGTTCTATTTATTATTTTCTTTACTTTTATCTCCCTGCTCCCATTTAACCTCTTTCCTTTTATTATTTCTCTTTTCTGATTTCATCGTTTTGTTTCCTTTCAGTTTGTTACAAGAAATCAACAGTTTGGTCCTTACTGTGGTAATGGATTCCCTGGGCCACTAACTATAGAAACCAAGAGTAATACTGTTAATATCATCTTTCAAACTGACCTAACAGGGCAAAACAAAGGCTGGAAACTTCGTTACCATGGAGATCGTGAGTAGCCTAGAAGTGCCTCTTTGGTGATACCGAAGTCCCTGGACAATGTAGAATCAAAACAAACAGATTGTTCTTGGTAGAGTCCTGAGACACTTCAGTTCCTCAGGAAGATCGAACCCTGTGAATGTTGCTAGAAATGCCTTGCTGTCTATGCAGACGAGTTGGGGGTAGTGAGTTAGTAAAGCCATATTATGTTGGAATGTGAGGCATTGGAACTGAGGACAACTGATGATTTTAAAAAATGTGAGAATGATGTAAAAAGAATAGTCTCTAATTATCTAGTAAAAACTGTTTTTCTTTCCCAATTTCTGTCTTTTCCAAGCAATCCCCTGCCCTAAAGAAGTCTCTGCCAATTCAATTTGGGAGCCCGAAAAGGCAAAATATGTGTTTAAAGATGTGGTGAAGATAATCTGTCTGGAAGGATTCGAAATTGTAGAGGTGAAATATGTTCAGCTTCTCTGCAAATCTCTGGCCTCAGGTCAGGATTAACATACTGTCCCATTCTTTGCCTGATGTCCCTGTTAGACCAAGGTATGGACACCTTTGCCATGGACAGAATGGCTTGAGATCTTTGCCCTTGCAAGTCACGGAGCTCTCTGGCCAGCTTGACATCCTTGCTCTGCTTTGAGTCTTCCTGGGGAAGGGCAGCGGACAGTTGTCTTTTAGTCCAAAGTCCTGAGTGCTTTGGGTCATTCTGCTAAGATGTTCCTAAGCCTTTTTTTTTTTTTTTTTTTTTTTCTCCTGTGAGGATTCCTCTTTGATCCAAGGCCAGAGATCAGTTCCATTTTTGGTTTTGATTTCTTGTATCTCTTTTTATAAATTAATGATGATGTCTATTCTCTAGGGAAGCTCTGACTCAATGTCTTCATATTCTACTTGTCAAAGCAACGGAAAGTGGAGTAATTCCAAAGTGAGATGCCAACGTACGTGTCCTGTCAACGTGGAACTCTTATTTTTCCTCTCAAAGGCAATTGCAAAATCTGCGCAACAAAATTCAAATGTGGTGGCCGGGTGTGGTGGTGCATACCTGTAGTCCAAGCACTTGGCAGGCTGAGGCAGGAGGATTGCCTTGAGTTTGAGGCCAGCCTGGGCTACATAGTGAGTTCAAGGCCAGCCTGAACTACACAGCAAGACCCTGTCTCAAAAAAAAAAAAATTCGAATGTGATATGGTGGTGGTGGTACATCCCAAGTACTCCCAAGGCTGAACAGGAAGATATCAAGTTTGAGACCAGGCTGGGCAGATCAGTGAGACTCTGACAAAAAATACAAGGCTGGGGATGGAGCTCAGTGGTGGAACCCTTGCCTAGCATATGTGAGGCCCTGGGTTTCATCCTCACCACCTTGTGCCCCAGTTCAAATACACGCTTTCTTCTTAGGCTCGTGAGAGAGTAATTGGGTTTGAGAAGGGAAATCAGTCATGGATAAGTTTTAGTTCCAGCCCTGGGCTGATCCCAGGTCTGTTAGACTAGTAACTTTCTTCTAAAGAAGGGAACTGTGGAATTGGTAGTTAAGACCCCCAAGTAGGTGTGTTCTTGGCTTCTGCAGGGTCCTCCACCAACCACTGAGAACCAGGTTCCTCTCTGAAGCTTTTAAGGGTCCATCTGCATCGGCAGATCTCCCTGGGCTGGAGGGTTGGGTGGGCCATTTGTAGAGGCCGGTATAGGGAGAGTCACCCTGGGGTGCTTGTGGATATGGGGAGGGGAAGAAGTCAGGATGGAACTGGTCCCGTAGCCCTTCCTGGAAGGAAGTGGCTGTCGGACCATTAGTCTCCTCCCTTCCTCTTGTAGCCGTGGACTGTGGTGATCCTGAACCCATTCGAAATGGCAAAGTTGAAGAACTAGCAGATACTTTATTTGGTTCTGTCTTTCACTACGCTTGTGAGGAACCACATTACTACATGGAACATGAAGGAAGTGGTAGGTTTCTTCTACCAGGGTCATGAGAGAGTGTGCATGTGTTGGAGGGTAAAGAGCACAGCCTTTCTGGGTGGGAGAGAGTTTGTATAGAAATGAGGGAGACAGAACAGATCTCGTCACCTTCTTGGCTTAGTCTAAGGACACAGCTTTCATGTGGGATGGGGGATTTCTCAAGGTCATTTGTGAGGAATCTTAGAGGTCAGCTCAGCTTCACAGCTGCAGTAGGAATTCCCTGCACATTCATTTCATGTGGTTATCCAACTTTGGACCAGTCATTTCGTGTAAAACGCACAGGGGGGATGTTTCTAGAGGCGGTTGACATGCTATGATGATTGGCTTTCTTTTTCTTTTTCATTTAATTATTATTATTTTTTTCTTGTGGTGCTGGGGGTTGAACCCAGGGGCTCATGCATGCTAGGCAGTAAGTGCTCTGCCACTCAGCTACATGCCCAGCCTATGACTGGCTTTCTTGATGTAGAGGCCTTGGTACTGGGTGAGACACAATATGACTTACTATCCTGTCCTGTCCTGTCCTGTTCTCTCCCTTCTCCCTCTTCTTTTTCTCTTCTTTTCTGTTCCCACTTGAACCTTTCCCAGTCACCCCCACGGCCCTCTTCCTCTGCTCTGGAGACTGCTCTTTTCCCTCCCTTGCCAGGATAGAGGGCTGAGGGGTTTTTTGAGGGGTGATCTGATGATTGTTTTCTAGCTGACCTGATCTGACTGCCTGTTCAAATCCCAGATGTGCTGAGGCTATGCCCGGAAGGGGGAATGGAAGGAAGAGCCAATGTGGCGGTAGGTGTGACCATGTTCTTTGTGCTCTTCCAGCTGAGTATCAGTGCTCTGGTAACGGGAGCTGGGTGAACAAGGTGCTGGGTGCAGAGCTGCCGAAATGTGTTCCAGGTAATCAGGACTTTGGCGTGGGTGGGGACCACAGCCACAGGTGCAGGGGTGTGGTGGTCACCATCTGAGAGTAGCTCTAACCCTCTGGAGCAAGGGCTTTATCTGGTCTTCCCGAGTCCTGTTTGGTGAGGTGGTGGTAACACCAGGATGTTGGCCTGCCAGGGTTGTGGGGAATTCCCTCAACCTCCAAGTCAAGTTGACTGGAAGGGAAATAGAAAAGTCAACTGCCAGCAGTTGGTGGCGGAGTCAGGGCCCGATAGGTCTGGCAACATAGACGCAGTAGGTAGATACAGAATGGCTAAAAGCAGGGCCTGAAAGTTGAGAGGGAAGAATGATCATTCAAAAAGCTAGTTATATTAAAAGTCTTGATGGCAACAAGATATAGGGAAATAAAAGAAACAGCTGGGTGTGTGGTGTCATATGCCTATAATCCCAGCATTTGAGAGGCTGAGGCAGGAGGATTGCATGAGTTTGAGGCCAGCATGGGCCACATGGTGAGTTCAAAGCCAGCCTGAACTACATAGTGAGACCCTGTCTCAAAAAGAGAAAAGAAGGAAAGAAGGAAGGAAAGAAGGAGGAAGGGGTTGTGGGATGGTCAGAGTTGAGTAGAAAGTGATATTTGGGCAAAACCTAAATAATGATAGTGACAACAGTGCTGCTGAGCACTCGGGTGCGTTTGTCACCCATGTCCTTGTGGCAGTCCTGTGAGGTAGTATTATGCACAAGTGAGCTGAAGGTGAGCTCACAGAGGTAGTAAGTGCAGGGGCAGGCTTTGAACCCAGGGAGCAAAGGACTTAGATTAGCTGACTTTGTCTGTAGTTCACCAATGGGGAGTGGTGAAGTGGTCCTACCTGGATCCCGTCTGTGGGAGTGGGAGGTCAAGACCAAACCGGAGGAGCCTCTCTCTACTTCATAGGCTGGCCTGGGAGTTACTCGGAGGGACTTGGGCACAGCTAGGACTGCAGCGGAGGTGAGGGAGGAGGGTTTCCTCTGGGCCTTGGGAGAAGGTGGAAAGCTTGCCTCCTCCACAGTCTGTGAGGAAGGGGGCTGCAGCTGGGTCCCTGGCTCACGTGCTGAGTGCGGGTGTGAAGTGTGCCTGAGCGGGGTTGGGTCTGGCTGTGGGTAGCACAGCACACTAGTTCTTCTGGACGCTAATGCACAGGCTGCCTCTGCTAGCCAGTCTTTCCTACAAGTCTGCTAGTGGCACTGGCAAAGGGGGGCATCTAGGTAAGGTCAGGGTAAGTCCAATGTGGAGATGGCTGTGTTGGGAATTCCACCTCTCAATGGTGAATTATTGGAGTGGCCTGGAGAATTCTCAGGAGGTGGCACTGTTTCCTGTCCCACCCCTCCTTGTCCTTCTTCCTTCCTAGTCTGTGGAGTCCCCAGTGAGTCCTTTACAACATCACAGAGGGTATTTGGAGGCTCCGCTGCGAAGATTGAGAATTTTCCCTGGCAAGTCTTCTTCCATTCGGAAAGGGCCGGTGGGGCCCTCATTGATGAGTACTGGGTGCTGACAGCAGCCCATATCGTGGACAGAAGCTATCGCCCGGCAATGTACACTGGGTTGACCACGGTGCAGAACTCACAGCTGACCAAGGCCCATATGCTCACCGCCGAGCGTGTATTTATTCACCCAGGTTGGCAGCCAGTGGCTGACCCAAGCACACGAACCAATTTTGACAATGACATTGCACTGGTGCGGCTGAAAGACCCAGTGAAGATGGGCCAGACCGTGTCTCCCATCTGCCTGCCAGGCACCTCCCCCAAATACAAGCTCTCAGTGGGGGACCTGGGCATGATCTCGGGCTGGGGTAAGACAGAGAAAAAAGATTGGGTTGTCAAACTTAGAGGAGCCGTGTTACCTGTAACTGCTTTAGAGATGTGCCAGACGGTAAGAGGGAAAAATCCCAAAGTGGACCCCAAGTCATACATTTTCACTCAGAACATGTTCTGTGCTGGAGGAGCGGGTGTGGACAGCTGTCAGGGAGACAGTGGGGGGGCTTTTGCTGTCAAGAGGCTCATTGAAAAGAGCTCCAAATTCTACATCTTTGGCCTGATATCCTGGGGAATCGAGTGTGGGACCTATGGGATCTACACCAAGGTACAGAACTATGTTGAGTGGATAAGAACGACCATGCAGGAAAATAGCACCCCCCTTCAGGAATGACCACATGCGTCCTCTTTGTGGGTGTGACCAGGCCACTGTGCCCAGCTCCTTGTCATCGTCCCATCATTTCACTATGACTGAGAGGAGACGCGGGATAATGATTAAAACAGAACACAGTTGTCAGGATACCTGGCTGGAGGTCATATTTGGGCCCAGAATTGTTAGTGATTCAGGTGTGGTCTGCAGATAGGCTGCGAGGGGCACTGCTGTCTCCTACTATTCTCCAGGGGTACCTTAAGTTTTTGTTTCTTCTTTATTGTTTGAAATTCTATTTGCCTTCTCATTCTCAATGCCCATTATCTACTTCCAATAAAGCATGTTTATAATTCAGTTCTGGCTGACTGACTTTATTCCACATCAAGATTTCAGAACAGTGCAGGGGAGTGGAAGGAGACAGAATGTGGGCACCTAGCAACTCAGATTTAATTGTCGCAAAAACAGGGAATTCGGCTTTTCTATTTTCTTCAGTGGAGATTCCTGAGTACTGTACTGTTAGAATTGGCTGGTTTTTTTTTGTTGTTGTTGTTGTTGTTTGCTTCTTTGATTGGTTTTGAGACAAGGTCTTGCATTGTAGTTCAGGCTGGCCTTGAACTCACTAGGTAGCCCAGGCTGGCCTCAAACTCGCAACGATCCTCCTGCTTCAGCCTCTCCAGTGCTGGGATTACAGGCGTGCACCAACACACCTGGCCTTCTTTTTGAAGTGCTGGAGATGGAACCTAGATCTTATACACGCCAGGCAAGCCCTCTGCCACACTGAGACCTAATGCCCTCCCCCCCCCCCCCCGTGCTGGAGATCGAGCCCAGAGGCAGCATTTTACTCTGAGGACAAGAGTGCTATCTTAGGGTGATGATTGTCCTACAAAAAATTGAGGATTCAAGGGAACTTTGGCCTGTTTGGTGTGACAGTGGCTTTCAGGAAGGCAGGTTTTTTTTTTTTTTTTTTTAATGTGGGTACCGGGTGTCGAAGTCAGGACCTTGTGCCTGCCAGGCGGACGCTTATGCCGTGGAACAATATCAGTGGCCCTTTTTTTTTTTAATGTGGGTATCAGGAGTTGAACTCAGGACTTCGCGCTTGTCAGCAGGCGCTTGTGCCTCTGAGCCATCTCACCGGCCCAGGAAGGCAGTTTTTACCAGAAGCCAGCAGGGGTGTGTTTAGGGCTTATCGGGAAAGGACTCTGATCTTCCATAGACCCAGAGGGCTGAATGCAACAGTTGACTTTGGACTGGACGGTAAACACATGCTGGAACCCTAGCAGGAGGGCCTGAAGAATCGCAGCGGGTCACAACACAACACAACACAACACAGGTCGATGGCAAGGCACCCAAGTGGCATAAAGTCATGGCGCTACTCTGTACAGTGCAATGGAACTAACAGTGCACTGGACTGTAGGGTTTTAGGTGGGAGAAAGAGGATTTTTCTGAAGAAAAAAGACATTGGAGAAATATTGAGATTGAGAAACAAAGGAGGCATGGTGGTGTATGCCTTAATCCCAGCATTCTCAAGAGGCTGAGGCAGGATGATTGCAAGTTTGAGCCCAGTTTGAGCCCAATTTAGTGATTTAGCAAGACTCTGTCTCAAAAAAAAAAAAAAAAAAAAAGAGGGAGAGTGGGGATGTAGCTCAGTTCAAAGGCCCTGGGTTCAATCCCCGGTGCGCCATCCCCCAAGAAAAGAAAGATTGAGAAACATAATCTGTGACAGAGGCATTCCTTTTCTTCTTCTCCTCTGTCTCCATCTCCTCCTCCTCCCCCTCCCCCCTCCCCTTCCCCTCCTTCTTCTTTCTTCTTTGTAGGAAAATGTGGGCTGGGGACTTAGCTCAGTGGTGCAATGCCTGCCTGGCAAGTTCGAGGTCCTGAGTTCGAATCCCGGTACAAAAAAAGTAGGAAAATCTATTGGGGAAGAGGAATGGGGAATAGGAATAGCTCCTGAAAGACAGGAGGGGTCCCAAATGGGTGCTAACAAGTCCACTTCTCAAAGGAAGTTTTATAGAACAAAATCATGAGGCAGGTACAACATGGGTCAAAAGTATGATTAACCAATAAGATTGCAAGTATAGCCACTTAGGTAATATTGACCCAATGGTAGCAAGCGCATATGGGTGACATCATTAACCTTGGTTGTTTTAGTAGTCTTAGTCTTAGTGGGTGGGAGAGAATGACCCACCCTTAATGAGATAATGGGAAATCTCAGAAGGGTGATACCAATAATCCCAAACTCTGTTTATCCCTCAGGGAAGTATGTAAATCTGGCCATTCTGATTTTCATCTTCTTCAGATGTGCCTCTAGCCAGTTTTGACGTGTTCTCATCTTTTGCATTGACTCCCTCCAGAGCCCAGCCCTGTCTGACTGCCTACAATATTTCTATCTAACTTAGCTGTTTACAATATTCCCCCCTCTGAAGAGGTATCCCTAACTGTGGTTAGGGGAGATGGGGTGTAGTTTCCATCTAGCTGATTCAAGCTGATAAGGGTCAGTTTAGGGGAAACCGCAGTCACAGGCCTTCTCCAGAGAGCTAATCTAAAGGGCCTTGGCTAGAAGTCATGCTGTGGTTTAGCAGTTATGAATTCCCTTTACGAGGTCGATCTAGTGAATCCCAGTAAAAGGAATCTGGCACCTTTGTCATTGGTTCCATCTGCATAATCACTTAGAGTTTGGCAGCCTCAAAATTGTAGGATCCTATAGGAAAGGTTCCATCATCCTGGGTCCTCATTGATCTAGGAGGGCCAGGGCCAAAATACTGACTATCCTCTTAGCCCAGTTACCTCTCTAGTTTTAGTCTCTAAACTTAAGTTGTTGAACACCCAGAAGAGAAGATCAGTTACATCAGTATTGCAGAGGGAGCAGTGAGCTTAATTATGATAATCTCATCTGAATATCAAGCACATTGAAATGTAAAGTATAGCCGAAGGACTGTTATTTCTAACCAACCAGGTTGTTTTAGTAGTTGAGTTCCTGAAGAATGTTAGCAGACAACAGTTATATAGTCTTACAGAGAAAACTTGAGATAAAAAGCCACACATATTATTTCAGCATGACAATCATGATGACATTATCTTTGCAACACACTTAAATGTCCACCTTAGTATAGAATAGCCTTTTAGGTCAAACATCTTCATCTGATCACAAGACATTAAATAACACAAAGAAATCCTCACCTGATTTGTTATCCTTCAACAGGATGTCATCCAAGAAGAATGTACCTGTCAATAAATGTACCTTAGAAGTTTATAATGTCTCGCCTTTAATCTTTAGCATGTGACATTGTTTGGACTGCTTGGTGCCTGAACATCTCTAAGTGTAGTGACACAGGTGTAACATACACATCACATAAGTTTTAAAAAAACTATCATCTGACTGGTGGTCTCATGCTGGCTTGACATGTACCTCTTATCACAAGTACTGGAGCTGGGTGTAGTGGTGCACGCCTGTAATCCCAGCACTCGGGAGGCTGAGGCAGGAGGATCACTGTGAGTTCAAGGCTAGCCTGGGCTATGTAGTGAGTTTAAGACCAGCCTAGATTACAGAATGAGACCCTGTCTCAAAAAGCAGAAAAAGAAATAAATAAAGAAAGAAAGACTGTAATAAAAACATTTCCAGGCAGCAACTCCTTTATTCACCAAGGGGAGTCCTGTCCAGCAGTTTCCCTAAGCCTAAGGGGTCCCTATTTAATTACCTTAACAAAATTTTAGATGACTTATGAGAACCAGATCATAAACATTAACACATTATTCTTTTTTTTTTTTTTTTTTTGGTGGGTACCGGGGGGTCGACCTCAGGACCTCGCGCGCCAGCAGGCGCCCGTGCCACTGAGCGATATCACCGGCCCCTTTTTTGTATGTGGGTTCCGGGAGTCGAACTCGGGCCCTCGCGCTTGCAAGGCAGGCGCTTAAACCGCTGAGCCATCTCACCGGCCCCTAACACATTATTCTTGACCAGTGAAAGACTCCCAAGTTAATGTACATAGACAACGATATGCATTGCATTTGTAAAACCAGTTTCGACATCACTTTGATCAGCTAGTAGCCCGGGTGGAAGCACGTCCTTAGCTCTAATGACATTTATCTATAACTTTAGTTATAGACAAATATTTTAAAAATCCAAAAAGGCAAAAAGAAGAAAAAAATTGTTGAGCTCAACCAAAACAGCTGTAGGTATTGTATCTAGTCACAAACTGAACAGATAGACACACATAAGACAATTGTTAGTAGACTAGAGTGCACTCAGATGTATTTGGCCAAGTTGAATTACAATAACTCTTTTACAGTTTTTAAGTTTGTAACTGTAGACTAGTCAGAACATTAGTAGGTCAGTTAACAGAGATCTCTTGAAATAAGTATCAGAAGGAATAAAACCTTTTACACCTGTGAAAGCAAAGGCGGGTTTTAAGACAGGGTCCTAGGCTGATGATTTATCTGATTGGAATATCCCTGCTGTATAGGCTTCTCGTTGTTTGATAGCCATCGTTGGATAGTCACAGCTGACAGCCAAAACTGCTATTTTGATAGCTACATGTAATTGTTTCCTCTGGAGGGGCAGACTGTTAAAAGGTAATTTTTTTTTTTTTTTTTTTTGTGGGTACCGGGGGGTCGACCTCAGGACCTCGCGCGTCAGCAGGCGCCCGCGCCGCTGAGCGATATCACCGGCCCCTTTTTCGTATGTGGGATCCGGGAGTCGAACTCGGGCCCTCGCGCTTGCCAGACAGGCGCTTACACCGCTGAGCCATCTCACCGGCCCAAAAGGTAATTTTAACTATTTCCAGGGGTAGGTTCGCAGGGCAGGGTGTAGAAGGGACTAAGTGGCACTCTCTGGAGCTAAGTATGAATTTTGAACAGTGGGAGAAGAAGGCCTGCTAAGGCTCTAATCTGTTCCGCCACAGTTGTCTACCTATGATAGTTTTTCACATTTTGCCTCTGACTTTTGCACCATACTTAGCTATAGGCCTTCCTTTTCAGCCTCAGTTAGCATATCTCTGAGAATAGTGATGGTCCTGGCAAGATGCTCTGGAGAGAAATCATGATGAGAGAGGCAGTTCTCTGGGGACTGGGGCTGTGCCTTTTTAAAATATTTGTTCTTGAACCTTAATTATGGCTGGCCTAGAAGCTCACCCTCAGGACCTGAAGGGCAATTAGGGGGAGCCTCAGACTTAGTAATAGTAAGCGAGACTTTGATTAAAGTTACCTTGGAAGCCTTATCCTCAGGTTCCAAATGTTGAGGAAGAGTACCCTCAACCTCAGTGATAGTGGGTGCTTTAAGGGCTAGAGGTGTCTGGTTTTCCTGTGGTTTACATTTACATCCTGAACACAAATAAGGATTATTTCTTAATGCAAAGAAATTCTGAACATAAGGCAATTCTGACCATTTTTCCTCTTTCTTACAGTATGATTCTAGTTGTGAAATAGCACCATAATCATTATTTCCCTCTGTATTCCATTTTGTCTCTAGGGGTAAGCAGGCCATGCATGGATGCAGAAAAATATTAAACCACTCTTTCTCAATATGTGAGGGTTGAACATTTTCCGGTGCTTAAGAATACATTCCAAAGGAGTAAGAGATTTTGACATCAATTTTCCCATCAGAGAATACAAGAGAAATAATTGGTATCCCTTTAAATTCTACTTGTTTTCTATATCCCCAAGGCATCCCCCAAGGTGACCCACTCCAGAGCAGGTGGTGGCTGACTGGAGAGGAACCAGAAGATAGGCCAGGTTGTACTAGCCACTTTTTACCAGCTCACAACCCTATCTTCCTTGGGAACTCAAACTGTTAACTCCAGCAGGTGTTTTTTAAAAGTACAAGTTACAATTGATCTCAGCTATAACAGTCATGTGTAAAGAAGGAAGCATTGCTTAGCACTAAACCTCTGCTTTCTAGTTCTTTGAAGTATAGCAGAAGATGCTCCTGCCCCAGCTAGTATACTCAGTTTGTTAGTTGTGCAGGTAATAGTTCCAGTTCCAGTTCCTATTACTTTTTGTTTCTTAGAAATGGCTGGTCACTGTGATGTATAGCTGGTCACTACGATGAATATTGTAAGAACCAATAACCAATTGACAAGCCATTCTGCCTCTGTACTTCCTGCTTGCTTATCCCATAAAAGCCCTAGACCACCAGAGATCAGGGCTTTATATTTTGGGAATGATCCTGATCAGTGCCAGTCGACATAAAATAAATCTGCCTCCAAATCATGGGAGTTGCTTTGGTGTTTCTGTTTGCCATAGCACTAGTTATTTGAAAGAGAATGAGGGCAAATACCAAAGAGTGAGTTGGAAGTAGTTAGAGTGCTTCTCAGCTTGCAAAAGAGATCACCTCTAGAGACAGAGTCAGGTAAAATGGCTCAGAGAAAAACCCAGCCTTGGCCCTAGGGCAAAGAAGTCTCCAAGACATTCCTGTTATCTACCTAATCACTTAGGCAACCTCCCTTAGCAGTAAGACAAGGCTACACTTTTTTGAAAAGTTTATTCTAAAATTTCTACATCTCCGACGCTCACAGGTTAAACATATACCCATCACCTAGCAACCACAATTCACATGTTAGTAAAGTCTGCTACACACACATGAAAGAAGAGAAAGGCTGACTAAAATCTTTCTTACTCATAGTTAGCATATGCAAGGCACAAATGTAAATATTCTCCTGATAGCTGCTTTCCTCCTTGAAAGGCAAACAATTATTGAAAGCTGCCTCAGACTGATTTCCAGACAGAGGAGTGGTATAATGACAAGGTAGTTCTAAAGTTAACTCCCAGTGAGTTGGAAAAAAAACTGGTTTCTAACTTACTAGCACAGAGAGAAAAGTTCAAACCTGTAGCTCAACTCTCAATGGAGGCTTTAAAAAAGGGCTCTAACAGCATCGTCTGGTCACTGGTCACTCTGCGACAGAGAATACCAGAAGATCACTGAGAGTTACCTCTCACCTCACTGAGGAGTGCAGGTGGGGATGATAGATAAGTGGAGATTTTTCTGCTGAGTAACCAGTTGAGCTGTCAGGACTCAGCTTCCACCGAGGAACCTTTGGGTATCTGCCAGAAAATAGCCCTGGCCATGACCCCTCAGTTGTCCTCTCAGTTTCCACTGGTCCATGCAATCAGAGATTGGTCTCTGGAAATGAATCCAGTTGCCTGTCTGGTCAACATTCCATTGGCCATTGGGTTCAATGGGGATTCACCAGAAAGTGCTGGGAAACCTGTTCTCTGCTCTAACAGTGGCAGCTGCTCTAAGAGCATTTAACTAGCTGTCAGAATGACCACTGTTTGTTAAAGTTCTCTAAGGGATAGATAAAAGCCTGAGCTAAATATAGAATAGACTTCATAAAAAGACCCGTTTTACAGCATTTCATGTCAAAGTCCACTAGGAGGCATTCTAACACTACTTTTCCCTAGAGCTGTTGTCTAACGAGTCAAGCAAGGAACACCAGTAAATTCAGCAAATAGTCCAAATGCAACATATACAAAAGAAGAATAAAATGTCCTATTAAAGATGCATTATAACCTTCCCATGTTCTCAACTTAAATTTATCATCATTTAACAAAAGAGAATGCATAAAAGAGACAAGGGCTAAACAACTGACAAAGGCAAGGCAGAAAATTCAAAGATGACAATTATAATTACCTAAGTGAGTCACAATCCAGAGTCCAGTTGAAATATTTTAGAGGTGCCATGAAACAAAAGCAAACTCTTACCTCCTTCCAAGTATCTTGGTGGGACCTCCAAGATGATATAGGGGAAATGCTAGATGTCAGATACACCGAGTTCATGTTCCCTGAAATTGAAGAATGAATTCTAGGGCCGGTGAGATGGCTCAGCGGTTTAAGCGCCTGCCTTGCAAGCGTGAGGGCCCGAGTTCGACTCCCGGAACCCACATACAAAAAAGGGGCCGGTGATATCGCTCAGCGGCATGGGCGCCTGCTGGCGCGCGAGGTCCTGAGGTCGACCCCCCAGTACCCACAAAAAAAAAAAAAAAAAAAAAAGAATGAATTCTAAGGAATGACAGAGGTTAAGAGTAGGAAAATTTATTGGGGAAAGGAATGGGGAATAGGAATAGCTCCTGAGAGACAGGAGGGGTCCCGAGTGGGTTGCCCTTCTTTTCTTTTTATACTTGGAGTAATACCAAAAAACGAACCAGGAATTTGACAAATTAACAGAAAAGGAAGTTCACTCCTTCCAGCGAAAATCTTCAATTGATTTGGGTTCTGCCCTTGCTGATGGGCTGAGGGACTGGGAAAAGAATCCACTCTGCTACAGCCATCCTTGTATCATATGATGGGTTTGGGTTTTGCATGGTTTATTCAGAGGTAAGACTGTTTCCTCCACGCCTGGTGGTGCATGCTTGTAATCCCAGCACTTGGGAGGCTGAGGCAGGAGGATTGCCACAAGTTTGAGGCCAGTCTGGGCCACCTAGAGAATTCAAGGCCAGCCTGAACTATGTAGAACGACCATGTCTCAAAAACAACAAAAACAAACAAGCAAAAGAATACACCCTTCCAAGTCACACCTCCAGGGACCTACATGTTCCAACAAGGGTCTGCCTCCTAATAACACATCAAGCTATGGGTTCACCAATGGATAAACCACTGATTAGTATGGAGTCCTCAGGATCTCATCCTCTTTAAAAACCCTGCCTCTGAACACAGCAGAACTTTGGGCAACATTTTAAGTCGAAACCATAACAAAGGGTGTGTCAAACACACTGCCTGACAAATTGTTTGGGAAAAACATATGTCTACCAACACTGAAACTCAGGAAAACACATATTTTTATTTGTTTACTGTGGTTTTATTGTTTACTGTGGTACTAGGGATTTCAGGGACCCAGAGCCCTGAAATAAGCTATATCTTGAACCCTTTTCTCTTTTGAGAAGGGTTTTGCTAAGTTGCCCAGGCTGGCCTCAAACTTACAGCCCTCTTGTTTCAGTCTCCAAGTAGGTAGGATTACAGGCATGTGCCACCATGTCCAGCTGGAAAGTGCTTTTTTTTTTTTTAATAATTTTTATTTTCTGTGATGCTGGAGATTGAACCTTGAGCCTTGAGCATGTTAGGTGAGCAGTTCACCAATGAGCTACATGCCCAGCCTAAGAAACCTCTTTAAGGCAGGTGAATTGTCAGTTTTCTCTGGTCAAAAGAAAATGGGACAATAGATCATTATTTTAGTCAGCTTTCTATTATTGGAACAAAACACCTCAGACAACCAACTTAAAAGAAGGAAGGGTTTGGTTTGTCCACAGTTTTGGAATGTCTAACCCATGATTTGTGGGCCTGGTTGGCTTGAGCCTGTGGCAAGGGGGTATATTATGGTGGGGAGCATGTGATGGGGAGACCTGCTTACTTCCTGGTGGCTGGGAAGTAAGGAAAGAGAAAGAGGAGAGGCCAAGGTCTCAAGGGCATGTCCCCAGTGACAGCTGCCTCCTGCTCGGTCCCATGTCCTAAGGCTCCAGCACCTTCCAAGAGTGCCACAAGCCGGTACCAAGACTTTGGCACATAGGCCTTCAAGAGCAGACTTTAGAAATCTACAGCTCAAGTGGGAAATTAGTGCCTAGGGGCCCAAAGAACTCGATGGAAAGCACAGTAGTTGCTGGAGCAGCCAAGAAGGGGCTGGAAAGGATTCTGGGACTCTTTACTGTGATTTGTAAAATCAGAAGCATACTGCTCTGTATTTTTATTTTTAATTTATTTTTTTAATTAATTAAGTTTATATTAATTAATGTACATTTGAGGTATACATAATGATCATATTCACCATAGGGAATTTGTACCTGTACATGATATGTCTTTTTTTATCTTTCCAATCAGATTTTATTGATACATTTTAGGTACACAAAACGATCGCATTCATCATAGAGAATCTGCACCTGCACATGACATAACCTGTTCCTTTTTTTCCCATTCCCCTCCTTACTTCCCCTTCTTATTTACAAAAGCTTTGTTTCCATTTTATCTTTCTTTTCTCTTCTTTTCCCTTCCTTCCTTTCCCCCTTCCCTCTCCCTAGTTCCCCTTCCCATTTGAAGATTTTCTTCCTATTTTATAATATCTATTATACATTTTGGTTCTTATTTACACTTTTAGGTTTCTCACATCAGAGAAACAATGTGTTATTTACACATGTGTGTCCAATTTATTTCACTTAAGAGTATAATGTCAAGATGCATCCATTTACCTAGGAATGTCTCAAGTTTATCCTTATTTATGGCACAGCAGTACTCCATTGTATATAAAAAAACTTCTTTATCCATTCATTGGTTGATGAGCATTTGGGCTGTTTCCAAGATTTAGCTATTACAAACTGTTCTGCTATAAACATGGGTGTGCATATATTGCTGTGGTACAATGCTTTTAATTCTCTCGGGAAGAGGAATAGCTGGGTCAAATGGAACCTCTAGTTTTAGTTTTTTGAGGGCTCTCCACACTGATTTCTACAGTGGTTGTGCTAGTATTTTTATTTTTAATTTTTTTGGCATTAGGGACTGAATCCAAGGCCCTTGCACTGAGCCACATCCCAGTCTTTTTTAAATTTTTTTGAGAGAGGGTATAGGTTAGTCACTGAGTTGTGCCGGCTGGGCTCTAATTTATGATCCTCCTGCCTCAGCCTCCCAGAGTGCTGAGCTTACAGGTGAATGCCACCATCCCTGGCTTGTTGTGTTCTTTTAAAATTAAAAATATGAGGGAACTCTAATCTTGGTCAAATCCATAAACTCTGCCATGTATTTTTCACCATGGTTTAACAATAACCCTCTTTCATTTGAGATACAAATTCACTGCAAATTGCAAAGATAGTGCAGAGGTGCTGTGTGCCATTCCCTTGTTTCCCATCATGGTTCCATCTCAGGTAAACACAGTGCAATAGCAGAACCAGGAAGCTGCCCGTTGGTGTAATGAGTGTGTACAGTTCTGTGTCATCTTTCCACACTGGAGCTTCCTGTGACCATCACTGCAATCAGATACGGAACTATTCTATCACCACAAAGATCTCCCTCCTTCCACTTTATAGTCACACTCCTTCCCTTTTCATTTTCTCTTACAATTGTGCAAAGGTAGTTTGGAAGGGTCCAGCATCTCTCCATTGTGCTCAGAGGATTAAGGGACATGGATTTCAGGTGTAATCACTGATTGCTGGGTCTGGGATGTCCCCAAAGGCCTGTGTGTTACAGGCTTTGTCCTCAGGCTGGCACTGTAAAGTGGTGGCGGCTGTAAGAGGTGGCACCTGGTGGGAGGTTTTTAGGTCATGGGGGGGTGTGCCCTCGAGGGAGATCATGGGGTGCTGGTCTCTTCCTCTCTATGTTTTGCTGCCTATATCCTCCGCAAGTAAGTGCTTCCTTGCCATAGGTCCAACAGCAACAGGGCCAAGCCAGGCATAGTGGTGCATGCTTACAATCCCAGCACTCGGGAGGGTGAAGCAGGATTACAAGTTTGAGGCCAGCCTAGGCTACATAGTGAGTTCAAGACCAGCCCTGTCTCAAAAAACTAAACCAAAAAAGACCAAAGCAAAACCAAAAGAAAAACACCAAAAATACTCCCTAAAAAACAGAGCCAACTGACCACGGGCTGGAACCTCTGACATTGAATGGAAGCAAATATTTCCTCTTTTTAAATTGACTATCTCAGGTATTTTGTTACAGCAACTGAAAGCTGATTAACACACCTACTCTTGAGTAGAGAAAGGAGACGGGATATATGGTGCGGGTCAGATGAAATATAGCAACAGGAGCCACCGTGGGGGAATGCCAACAGAGGGAGCATCGACACAAAGGAAAAGTTCCTTAACAGACTGCTTCCTAGGTAAGGCTGTAGCTTCTGTTTTATAAAAGCAGTGTCCCTCTACAAGAGAATACAAAAGAGGTCGAGACTAACAGTGCCAGTAAGAAGCTCATTCTAATTTTAACCGCCGTATTCTCCAAATAGGCTTTTGCAATCTGTACCTCCCTTTATGTTTACTGTAGAAGCAAACTGATACAGTACTTTGTACTGAGTGTGAAATGTTTTTGGCAAACTATTCTCAGTTTTTCTGGGTATCTGCCTACTCATGGATAATGTTAAAATGTTTTTTGTTCTCTCTTAGATAGAAAGTAAGAACCTAGATTTTCTAACGGAAGAGGAGAGTCAGTGTCATGATTTTGATCTAGAATGTCTTTCCAAAGCTTCATGTGTTCAGAAATGGGGTTTCTGGAAGGTGATTGTATCATGGGGCACTATACTCATCAATGGATTAATCCATTAATGAGTTTCTAGCTGAATGTGTTGCCAGGAGGTGGGCTTGGTTAGAAGGGGTTTTTCATGGGAGGTGTGACCCGGAAGGGTGTATTCTTGTCCCTGACTTCTCCTTCCTTCCCTCTCCACTTCCTGGCTGCCATGAGGTGAGCAGGCCCTTCCACCATGTTGTTTCTGCCTTAGAACTGGGCTACTGTGGACTGAACCCTGTGAAACCATGAGCCAAATACAAACCTCTCTCTAAATTACAGTTGTTAGGTATTTTGTCCCAGTGAGGGGAAAGTATCTAATACAGCTAGAATAAAAGTTCACAGAGGCTGGAATGAACCAAAACAATTCCTGAGGAGATAGTGGAGGGAAAACTCAGAATGAAAAGAAAACAGATCCTGGGGTCCCTGGAGGTGAGCGCTCAGGCTTGAGTGGACTGGAAAACCCGAGGAAGAATTTAGTCTTCTCAAGGAACTAAGTGTGGGCAAAGGCTGAACCCAGGAGGCTCCACAGAGATCCTCTGAGAGAGATTTTAAAAACATTAGTCATCTGTATTGGACCTTGGTGAACTATGCTCTCTGTGCTTGTGACACAATTTAATGTAGAGGACCCCCTCCAAGCAGTTTTTGAGTTTGTTTCAGGTGGCCCTTTGGCTTCCCAGTGCCACCCTGCTGCTTACCTTTCACATCCGACACTCTCATTACCACCACCCATTCTGTGTTAGTGGATGCACCAACTCACTGGGTTATGAAGTCTGGAAGGATGTGTGCTCCTTGTTAATGACATTTCAATCACTCACAAATATTTGGGCTTAAAATGGTCCCTGGACTCTGACAATCACAGCTCTTCTCCATTTCTGTTTTTTTTTTTTTCTTTTTCTTTTTCTTTGTGGCACTGGGGTCTCACACATGGCAGACAAACACTGTACCACTGAGCTACATCCCAGACGGTCTTTATATTTATTTTGAGACAGGATCTTGGTAAGTTTCCCAGCTGAGCTCAAACTTGCAATTCTCCTACCTCAGCCTTCTATGAAGCTGAGACTAAAGACATGTGCCGCCAAGCCTGGCTTGCTTCTGTACCTTGAATGACAGTATTTTTTGTTACATTAAATCTTAGTCCATTTAATCCTGCTGTAAAAATACCACAGACTGGGTAATTTATAATGAACAGAATGTTTTTTTGCTCATGGTTTTGGATGCTGAGAAGTGGAAGACCCTGTGGTAACATCTGCGAGGGGTTCATACTACTCCATGACGTGGGGGGAAGCATGGCATGGTGGGAGGGGCAAACTCATCCTCCTATCAGGTACTCACTCCCAGGATCACTAATGCACTCCCATGGTAACATCTTTATCATCCATAGGGCAGAGCTGGCACATGAACTCTGGGGATACATTTGCATCATAGCACATTACAGTGTTACCTCGGTTCATGAACTTAATTTTTCCACAATTCTGGTCCTAGAATGCAACCTGTTACATGTACTATTTCATTTAATTCTTCAATTTTCTTTTCTTTCTTTCCTTTCCTTTTCTTTTTTTGCAGTGCTGGGGATAGAACCCAGAGCCTTCATAGTGAGCTACATCCCCAGCCTCTCTTTTTTTTTTGTGGGTACCGGGGGTTGACCTGAGGACCTCATGCTCCAGCAGGCGCCTGTGCCGCTGAGCGATATCACCGGCCCTTTTTTCGTATGCGGGTACTGGGAGTCGAACTCAGGACCTCGCGCTTGCTGGGCAGGTGCTTATGCCGCTCAGCCATCTCACCGGCCCCCCCAGCCTCTTTTAAGATTTTTTAATTTTGACACAATTTCTCGCTAAATTTCTGAATTACCCAGGTCAGACTTGAAATTGCTGTTCTCCTGCCTCAGCCTCCCAGAGTGCTGGGATTACGGTTGTGCACCACCATGCCTGGCTTAACTTTTCAGTGTTTGTATGAGTGTGTAGGTACTATTACCCTCATTTTATAGATAAACAAACTGAGACTCAGAGAGGGTAAGTAAATTGCTAGGATCTGTGGGCAGGAAGTTGCCAGGGAGTTTGATCATAAGGCTGATTCTCTGAATTATTGTGCCCACCTGCAGCTCTCTCAGGGACTGTACTTCCCCCTGCAGCCTCCCCTGGGCCTCCCCTGGGCCTGGCAGCACGTTGCTTTTCCCTCCCTCTTTTTTTTTTTTTTTTTTGTGGGTACCGGGGGTCGACCTCAGGACCTCATGCACCAGCAGGCGCCTGTGCCGCTGAGCGATATCACTGGCCCTTTTTTCATATATGGGTTCCGGGAGTTTGAACTCAGGACCTCGCGCTTACCAGGCAGGCGCTTATGCTGCTGAGCCATCTCACCAGCCCCCTCCCTCCCTCTTCTTGAAACCTCTCAGTTTTGAAGCTCAAATTGCCAAACTGTGTCATCCACGTCTGCTTGTGATCCCCTCCTGAAGCCTGAGTCATTCCCTTCCCTGCTCAGTGATTTTGGTTTCCAGCTCCCTGACTTTCTAATACTCTTCCTGTCTTAACTTTTGGCAATTTCAGAGTCTGTGTAGGTGATTCCCATAAAACTCTGGCCCTGTAGGTCTCTGGAATCTACTCCAACAATCTCCTCTTCCACCCAGTCTCAGACACATACTTGAGTGGTCATGGTAGGTCATGCTTACATTACCAACAGCCAGGAACCCCAGTTTCACACAGCTCATTCTCCTGCAGTCACCTCCTATTTTTTTTTTTTTTTAATGTGGGTACCGGGAGTCAACCTCAGGACCTCGCACTTGCCAGCAAGCACTTGTGCCGCTGAGCTATATCACTGGCACTTTTTTTTCCTTTATGTGCGTTCTGGGAGTCGAACTCAGGACCTCGTGCTTGCCGGGCAGGCACTTATGCTGCTGAGCTATCTCACCGGCCATCACCTCATATTTTTTGAGGTTATTTTATTTTTTTGAGACCGGGTCTTGCTATGTAGTTCAGGCTAGTCTTGAACTCACTATTTAGTCCAGGCTGGCCTCAAACTCTTGGCGATCCTCCTGCCTCAGCCTCCTGAGTGCTGGGATCACAGGAGTGTGCCACCACGCCCGGCAAGTTTACTTTCCATAGAGCTACATTTCTTTGGTTCCACAACACCAGGAACCCAAAACATTAGCCTCCTGTGATTTACTGTATATCAGCCCCTTAGTACAGTATCTCCTGTTTCCTTAGTTTAAATTCCATGCACTAACTCTCCTGAGTACACCTGGAACTCCCTACCCCTCTACTTTTGTGTGTGTGTGGTAGCAGGGATTGAACCCAGGGCCTTCACACTGGACTACATCCCCAGTCCTTTGTAAATTTTTATTTTAAGACAGGTTCTCACCAAATTGCTAAGCTTCCCAGGTTGGGCTTGAATTTGCGATCCTCCTGCCTCGGTCTCCCAGAGTGCTGGGATTACAGGCGTGGACCACATTGCCTGGTTGCCCTCCTACAGTGTGAATATACAACATCTTCAAGGCCTCGCCTGTGCCCGTGCTGGTGCAGCAATTCCTGGCTGGGGGAAAACTCACAACTAAGCTCACACAACTCTCAGAAAGGTGAGAATATTTTCAAAAGAACAAATCTTTCACTTTTAATCATAATCACAAACCTTGAACAAACCCTTAGAGTCAGTCCCAGGCTATCAAATTCCCCAATCCAAATCTAGGAGGCTGAGCCAGGGGGATCACAATTTCAAGCTGGCCTGCACAACTTAGTGATTTAGTGAGACCCTGTCTTGGGATAAAAAGTAAAAAGGGCTGGAGCTGGAGCTTAGTGTGAAGACCCAGAGTTCAATCCCCAGTAGTGCCAAAAAGGGAAAAAAAGCCCTAATCCATTCTGAATCCTGCTTTCCCATGTGATGATTTCATTCCTTCTCTCTCCTCAAAGCCCCAGGCCGTCTCCGTCTTCACTCTCAGCCAATGACCTTATTTCCTACTTCACCGAGACAAATGAAGGACAGAAGAGGACCACACTTCTACCCCACCGCTGCTGTGCCACACCATTCCTGTGTCCTCCGCGCACTGACCGGATCCACCCTGCCATTGCCATTTCCCCTCTATTGCATAATTCCCATCAGCGTGTAAACACGCTGGTGTTCCTCTAATCCTAAAATCAACTCTTCTTGACCAAGTTCTTCCAATTGCGTGCCCAATTCCTCCCCTCCCCTCCCCTCCTCTCCTGTGCTGTGCTGGGGGTGGACCTCACTGCATGCTAGACAAGCAATGCACTGAGCTACACTCCTGGGCCTAGCTTGTCCTATATCTTATTCCCTTTGGCAGCAAACTCCTTAAAATAATAGAGAGTACAGGACTCTGTCTCCATTTCCTCTTCTCCCACTCTCACACCAACCTGAGTCTGGCTATTTCCCCTGTCATTCCACCAAACTGTGGGTCAACAAGGATCAGATCCTATACTGGCTTCGTCCTCCATCTTCCCCTCCCTCTGGGTGTGCTGTCTTTCCTTGGTATTTGAGACACTGGGCCTCCTGGGGTTTCTCCCTCCTCCCTCCATGGCCATTGTCTCAGTTTAGACATTGGGAGCATCTGAAGCAGGACCTTCTGTCTTCTCTTCCCAGTGCCCTGAGGACTGTGAGGGTTTCCCACACGCCGGTGGGATCCCCACACTGTTCCCAGATCTTGTGAAGGCTGAGTACTGTTCCCTGTAAGGATCTCAAACGTTTTTGTTTTTTTATTCCTCCATCCTCAGGGAATTTTCTCCTCGAGCTTTGTCCATGGTTTGTATCAATTTATGTTCTAATAAAAGACGCATAACAGTGACTTTCCATCTTCACCAATGTAGTATATTATCTATGATAATTTTATAAGGAAAAAGATGGTGCTCATTTAAATATTTTCCTTCTTGTGAGTGAAGTTAAGCTCCAAAGCCCCAGACCAAATCGTATTTTCTTTTCTGTGAGCTATTTAATTGTAGAGCATTGGTTTTTTTGTCCACGTGTTTCTACTCCTGTGAACTTGAAGAGTAAGACACATATAACTTGAAAGGAAGGGAGCAGGAATTCAAAGGGCAGAGGTTGTCATTGGATTCTCCTGGAGATATCTCTCATTATTAAAGTAAAAATAAGGAGCTGGACAGGGTGGCTTATGACTATAATCCCAGTGCTCTGAGAGGCTGAGCCAGGAGGATTGCAAATTCAAGTTCTGATTGGGCAACCTAGTGATTTAGAAAGAACTTGTCTCAAAATAAAAAGGGCTGGGAGGTGTAACTCAGTGGTAGAGTGCTTACCTAGCATGATTGAGGTCCCCAGTTAATCTCTAGTACAACAGAAACAAAAACAAAAACCAGCAATGAACCTCTACTCCTTAAATGTACCACATACCATTTGTATATGCTGTCGTGTAGACCATGAGAAAAAGTTTTCTTCTATCATTTCGTGAAATCCACAGTCCTGATATCCAAAATACTCTAAAGGCTGAAAGTGTTCTTATTAGATTTGGCACCAAGATTTATTTAGTGACAAAGTCTGACCTGAACCAATGGGTAGCCATTTAAAGATGTTATCTCGCTTACTATGAATATTTACATTTTATTTTTTAAAATCACTTATCTGTTCTTTTTTTTTTTTTTTCCTTTATGTGGGTACCAGGAACCGAACTCAGGATCTCGTGCTTGCCAGGCAGGCACTTATGCCGCTGAACAATATCACTGGCCTCAATCATCTGTTTTTAATGACAAGGTGCTTCCCTGGGTCCCGCAGGGATGCTACAGGACTGACAATACATATATTACATTTCTGAGACCTAGTCAGTCTTGAATACAGAAACGCACTCGTCCGGGGAGGTATTACAGAAGGGCATGTTTGAACTGAGACCCTTGTTGCTTGGGAATGTTTTACCTCTGCACAGGTCTTTATCTGTTGGATCAGATGAAGCTATGCACGCATTACTTCTGCGGTAACACAATAATGTTCTGTTATAGAGACTTGTGATGTTTATTCCAAGGTTTGGGCCGCCTCTGAATATTAATTATATCTTAAAGAGTCCAAAGGATTTAAAAATATTGTTAGTGATTCAACTACAATACAAAAATTTCATACTACATCTACCTTAAGGAACATTTAGAGATTGAAAGATGAGCTGTTAAAAAAGTTGTTATATGTACAACTATGTGTGTGTGAGGACCAGGATTTTCTTCATATTGTACAATTAAAGCCAAATGTAGGGCCGGGGATGTAGCTCAGTGGCACAGTGCCTGTCTGGCAAGCGTGAGGTCCTGAGTTCAACTTCCAGTACAAAAAAAAAAGTAAAAATGTACTGTTATCCTTACCTTAAAAGTAAATGTGTACATAAATTTAATAGTTCTCGCTGCCTCAGTAGGTATTTTAACATGACCTTATTAAATATTTTTATCTTAGATACTATTTTTGATTCATTTTATACACTGTAATCTCTTTTTTTAGTATATGTGCTGCCGAAGTGAGCATTACACTCTTATCTCATATAATTTATTTGGAATGGGGTGTATTCAGTTTCCCAATGGTATAAAAACAGAAAAGGAAAATGATAGCTAAAGATTAATAATTATATCCTCTGCAATCCTTAGAGGAATGAAAGGCAACCTGTCGGTAAAGAATGTGGATGGGATGATAGAAAAGAACTTATTTCACACAGTACCTGTCTGCATCTGTGATTTTAATGAGTTCTTACTGGTTATCAGCTGGTCCGGTAACTTCGTTTTTACCGCTGTGCGCTGGATTCTGACCTACTGAATCCTGGGCTCAGTCTTCCTCCTCACCTATCTCTTTCCTGATCCAGTCCACATAGTTGAGTAATTTGGTGTAGAAGCCGTATCCATAGCCACACCCAATGCCCCAGGACACGATGCCCGTGGCCACCCAGCTATCCCTCTTGTGGTCTCTCACTGCGAAAACGCCTCCGCTGTCCCCCTGGCAGGCATCCTGCTTTAAATGCGGGGCCCCTGCACAGAACATATTTTGAGAAAACACATCATCCCTTTTTTTGCTCTGGAGCCAGCTCTCACATGCTTCCCGCTCAGCTACGGGCACACGAATAAACCTGAGGTTATCTGGAAGCCGATCCTCTGTTAACCCGAAGCCACTGACGTAGCCCATGAGGTGGTGGTCATAGAAGGTCTCATTGTCCGGGAGGCAGATGGGGAGAATGTTGGGGCCCAGGGTGACGCTATTTTTCAGCTCCAGCAGGGCGATATCGCCATTAAAATTGTGGGGCTGGTCCTGGCGGTAGTCTGGGTGGATTCTGATAGTGCGGATAGGGTGGTTTGGCAGTTTCCTGAGCTCTTTCATAACTGTGTGGCCCAGGAACACCTCCCTGGTGTGGTTACTGTCCTGTGAGGTTTGTTCCTTGGGGTACACGGTGTGGGCGGCGGTGAGGATCCAGCGGTCCCCCAGCAGGGCCCCACCCCCGGGGCTGGAGAGCAGGGTGTACGCCTGCCAGGGGAAGTTGCCTGGCTTGGCTCTCTGTCCACCGATGACGCGCTGCTTCTGCTCCACGGGGTGCACGGGCTTCCCGCACACTGTGGGGGCGGGGGCGTCAGAGGGAACAGGGCCATCAGCACAGCTCCTGTGTCCCCTTCCCTCTCCCGGGTCACTAGGGCCCTCCTCCCTCCCTTCCTTTTGGTTCTTGCTCTTTTCTTGCTCCTCCATTTCCACACCTGTTCTTTGGCCGCCGTTGGCTTCCTCCCTCGTTCTGGTTTATTTCTTCCTGGCATTTCTCTTACTGTTTTTATTCCCTGACTTCCCTGCTGCTGAGAAATTGCTGGAATGTCAGGATGAGTCCTTTCCCTGTGCCTCTCTCCTTTTCTCCCCCTCCTTTTTCCTTACTCCGCTCTGTCACCTCGCTCTGTCTCCTCTCTCCATGCCTTTTTTGGATCCCAGAGGGCTCCAAAGGACACTGAACCTGGCCCAGGGGTGTCCCTCTCACCTGGCAGACACCGGGGGATCTTCTCCCCGTCCTGCTGGTTCTTCCAGATGCCCTGGGCGGTGCAGGTGAACAGCCCTGTGGGAGAGGACCACAGTCAGGGGGAGGTGACAGGCAAGAAATCGGACCACAGGGGCCAGTGTGCACTGATGGTTGGATGGATCGGAGTTGGGAGATAAGAAGTCAGGGCGGGTAAGGGTCAAAGTTAACTGGTTCAAAGCTATATGAATTAACATCAAAAGCGCTGAGAGGATCCATACATATATTTTTGTCTTAATGTTAATTAAAAAAAATCAGAACACTTACCTATATGTTTGATGTGAGGCCTATTTGTGAAAACAGAAATAAACACTGGAAGGAATGCATTCAAATCTTGCATCTTATCAGTGATTACACGTTGGTGGTAGAATTGTAGCTACATTTTCTGATTGTTGACAATGTGCCATGCTTGTTCTTAGGTACTTTATCTGCATTATTTCATTTAAGTACTACAGTGACACTTTGAGGTGTGTGTTATTCTCATTTTATAGACAAGGAAATAGAGCTTAAATAATTTTCGTGAAGAGCCAGGCATGGTAGTGTACAGCTATAATTCTAGCACTCTGGGAGGTTGAGGCAGGAGGATCATAAGTTTGAGTCCCACCTGGGGAATTTATTTATTTATTTATTAGTACCGGGAATTGAGCTCAGGACTTTATGCTTGCCAGGAAGGCACTATGCCACTGAGCTAAATCCCCCGTTCCCACTTGGGAATTTAGTGAGACCCTGTCTCAAGAAATAAAAAAGGCTGGGCTGGTGATATAGCCTGGCAAGTGCGAGGTCCTGAGTTCAACTCCCAGTACCCACATAAAGGAAAAAAAGGCCGGTGATATCGCTCAGTGGCACAAGTGCCTGCTGGCAAGCGCGAGGTCCTGAAGTCGACTCCCGGTACCCACACACAAAAAAAAAAAAAAAAAAAAAAAAAATGCTGAGGATGTAGTTCAGTGTGAAGGTCCTGGCTTCATCCCCAGTACTTGGAAAAAAAATTTGCTTGTGGTCACAGAACTTCTAGCACTAGAATCAATATTAAAAGTGAGGGTTGTCTGACTCTAAAGCCTAGCCCTAAATGAATATCATATATAATCCAGGATTTGTACTTGTCTCAAATGTGTTTCCTTTTTTTGTTGTTGTTGTTGTTGTTCTTTTTTATTTATTTATTTAGTCTTTTTGAGACAGGGTTTCACTATGTAGTTCAGGCTGGCCTTGAACTCACTTTGTAGCCCACGCTGGCCTCGAACTCAAAGCAATCCATCTGCCTGAGCTTCTGGCGTGCTGGGATTACAGGCATGCGCCGCCACACCTGGCTTGTTGTTTTTTGAGACAAGCTCTTGCTGTGCATTCTAGGCTGGCCTGAACTCACTATGTAGCACAGGCTGACCTCGAACTCTCAGCAATCGTCCTGCCTCAGCCTCCTAAGTGCTAGGATTACAGATGTGCACCTCCATGCCCAGCACAAACATGTTTCAATGAATGTATTGTTTTTTCCAGTGCTGAGAATTGAACTCAGGAACTCGCACTAGGAAAGAATTTTATTGTTGAGCTATCCCCCCATTCTTTTTTGAAAGTGTTAAAGATATCCATGGATGGTTTAAGAGGAACTAAATAAATCTAAATACAAAAATATCACAATATATCAGCCTGAGAGGGGAGAATGTCAGGGCACATCTCACTGTAACTGGTGCTACGATAGCAGTCATGGTGTTATGGCCATTGGTTATGATGGCAGTGGTGTTGGTGGGAATGGTAGTGTTGGTGGTGAGGGTGTTCTAATGGTGGTGGTGATATTTTTGGTGATAATGATGGTGGTGATGGTGTTGGTACTGGCAATGGTGGTGACTGTGTTAGGACTGGTATTGCTGGTGGTGATGATGATATTGTTACTGGTAGTGGTGGTGGTGGTGGTGAAAGTACTGAC
Organism: Erethizon dorsatum; assembly: GCA_028451465.1. Lineage (NCBI taxonomy): Eukaryota > Metazoa > Chordata > Mammalia > Rodentia > Erethizontidae > Erethizon > Erethizon dorsatum. The sequence goes on from CM051831.1 coordinate 31,262,799, forward strand.
TCTATGATGTTCAAGTCTTCTTTTGCATCAGTCAGGTGCCTTCTTCTTCAAACCTATTAGCTGCAGTTTAGGCCCCTGAAGCCAGGGCTCTGGGCGCATACTTAGTCTACATTCCCTTGGGATTTTATTGGAAGAGCTCTCAGAATACGTCCCCAGAAGGCGTACAGGAGAAGACTGCCATGGGGGTGAGTCCCTACCTCGCTCGGACTCGCTGCTGCCAGCTCGGGTCTTCATCTTGTAATATGGTTCTTGGCAGTAGTACTGGATGCGGGACTCGTAGATGTTCACCCCGTTGGTGGTGATGTACCGGAAGTCCCCATTAGACAGGCTTCGGGGCTGCCCACAGTCCCTGACTTGGAGAGAGTACAGGTGGGATGAGAACTGAGAGTGATACACGTGTGTGTGTGTGTGTGTGTGTGCGCGCGCGCTGTCTGCCTGCAGAATGGGGTGCAAACCCTAGAGAAATATGGTCAGTGAGGAGGGCACTTGTGATCAGTGGAGCTGGGTAGCGTGCAGTTCAGTTCTGAGGGAACTTGTCAGTCCCTGAGAAGGGACAAGTCTGGGGAGGGTCTCTTGGGAGAGGCTCAGTTTGGACCCCCCCTTTTCTTCTTAGTTCAGGCTCTGGAGGAGAGGGGCTTGGAGGGCCCCAGGGGCAGACACATCCTGGAACTATGACTTACTCTTGCACCTGGGCATGGCACGATGCCATGTGCCGTCATCCTGGCAGACAGCTGTGAAGGACAGCAGTGCCTGGTCCCCCTGTGTGAGCAGAGGTCAGAGGAGCCATGAGCACCAGAGGCGTGTGGCTGCCCTCCCTGCCTGGACCCACGTGAGAGCGGGAGCGGATGTGAAGACAGCTTTCGAACTCTCAGACCTCAGTGCATCCTGACTGGCTCCTTCCTCTTCCTAGCCAGCCCTCTCAGTTCAGCCACAGGGGACACCGAGTCACACAGCAGAAAGTCAGAGCAAGGGCTAATTGTTAGACACAAAAATCTCCCCTCTAGACTCTTGCCTATTCCCATTAAACTCCATGATTTGTAATTTTATTTATTTTTTTATTTATTTATTTTTTTTGTTTTGTTTTTTTTGTGGGTACCGGGGGGTCGACCTCAGGACCTCACGCGCCAACAGGCACCCATGCCGCTGAGCGATATCACCGGCCCCTTTTTCGTATGTGGGATCCGGGAGTCGAACTCGGGCCCTCACGCTTGCAAGGCAGGCGCTTACGCCGCTGAGCCATCTCACCGGCCCATGATTTGTAATTTTAAAACCACAGCCAGAATGAGTGTTTTGTATTGAGACAAAAGACTCAGGCTTCTCTTTTTCTGGAGGGCCCTGCCAGTTGAGGCCTACACCACATCCTCTCACCTAAATTACAGTTTTCTTAAGGGCAAGCCTGTCCTAAAACACCATTGTCGTCTAGCTCTTTTCAGAAAAATTGGGCGCGTTCAGGGCAGTATGGTCATAGACACACCTAGACTATTGCAGGGTAAGACACTGATGTTCGCTAAGAGCTGTAGCAGTTGAGCAGACAGCAGGGACAAGACTGGAAAATGGGAAACTCCAACTGTATATTTTTGAAGAATAATGTTTCAGTTTACGAGATTTTGTGACATTGGCCCATAGATAAAACCATGTTCCATCCTGAGTCTGCAAAGCTGAGAGGGCAGTGAGTCCAGTATGAGACCCCCAGTGTGCATAAAGAGCCCTGGAGCAGGAGGTTGGGGTCCTAGCCCCATGGTACAAAATCGTCACATGATGTTGAAGAAGTCACCACGTTTGCACCCTGCCCTTCTTGTTCTCAACTCTACAGTGAGTTATGGACAAGGTCAGTAGCCCTCAAACCTGCTGTATATCAGAATCACTTGAGTAATTTTAAATAATCCTAATGCCAAGGCATAGTACAGATGGATGAAAGAGTCATCCAGCGGGAGACCCGGACACCAGTATTTTTAAAAACTCTCTGAGTGTTTGCAGTGTGCACTCAAGTTGGAGAGCTGGTCGACCGGCTCAGCCCTCCGTGATTCCTGGAGCTGCAGTGCGTGGACCCACCTGGATTCCTCCTGGGAGGCAGGGCCTGGGTGCTGGCTCCCCTCAGCCCTGGGGCCTTACCTCCATGAGCTGGTAGCCTTGTTTGCAGGTGACAATGAAATAGTCCCGGAACTGGTACTGTGCCTGTGGGTTCTGGATGATGGTGAACTCATCTAGGGGCTTGGGCAGCGGGCACTTGATGACTGTTGGGGAGGAACATGCTTATTTCAGAGCCACTAGTCATCCTTCTCCCCAGTGAGCCTTATTTTCACATTTTATTTTTATTTATTGATCTTGGTGCTAGGGATGGAACCCAGGCCCTCATGCATGCTAATGAGCTCTGTCATTGCGTGACACCTGCAGCCCACCGGCCTTACTTTCCGTGGTATAGTGCAGCTTCCAGCCCCGGCTATCCCCTGACTCATCGGTGAAGAACAGCAGGTCGACAGCGTTGCTGCTGGCGTCTAGGTCGGGAGGCCTCTGCGTCCCACAGAACTCGCCCATGTTCTTCCCATTGGCGTAGATCTGATGGAAGAAGAGGGAGGGTTAGTTTTCCTGCTGGGGGATTTTTACACAGGGGTCGCATCTGCCTTGTGTATGTTTTCAGCTGAAGGTGGAAAGGACCCCCAGGACTCCTAGTTGCGCAGGAACTTGCCCAGCCCTGAGCCCTGGTGTGAGGCTGGTCATCCCTGTCTGAGTTGGCCAGAGGATCCAGCAGGAAGTAGGGATGAGAGGAGCCACTTGGGTGTGGAAAGGAGAGGGAGAGGCCCAGCAGGTAGGATAGCTGTACCTGGAGCTGGTCATAGGGGCAATGCACTTGCTGGTGGTCGTCAATTTCAAAAGGCTCCAGGAACTTGAGGTGCAGTGTGAAGCCCCGCTCCACCCGGATGCTGTAGTTGCAGCGCAGATCCGGGGGGTATGGCTGGGGGTACTCCAGGCTGGCAATGTAGCCCGATGGCTCTGTGTACAGCTCGCGGCTGCACTCAGCTGTGAGAGCAGAGTCTCAGGGGTCACCAGGGGCCCAGCAATCCCCACTCAGTGCCTGCCACCCCCCCATACCCCACTTGACCCACCCTGGCAGGAATGCCCGTCCTCCCTAAGCTCATAGCCTGCACGGCAGGAACAGAAGTAGCCACCGACATAGTTGTGACAGAGGTGCTGGCAGTGGGGCTGGGAGTCATCTTCCATGGAGTTGCTCTGGGAAGCACATTCGTCGAGGTCTGGAGGAGATTCAGAAGGAAGGGTTGAATCCCAGCCAGGAAATTCCTGCAGGGGCTCTGGTCTCAGAGAGGTCACTCACCAGAGGCCTAGTGACAAACTCCACTCCCGGCTACCAGGACATCCAGGCCTCTCTAATGCTTCCTGGGAATTGCCCAGTGGGGGCAAAGCCCAGGTTTGACAGTCCCTTTCTCTTGAGGGGAGAAACAAGGAAAGCCAGGCTTTGGGCTCCTTTTGATTCAAGGTTCCCCTTTCCTGCTAAGGCCAAGGAGAAGAGCTACCCTCAGGGAGCACTTACCCATGGCATGGTAGTAAGCCCGGAAGCCCTTGTAGAACATGATGGTCCCTTTCTCCTCATTGGAGAAGTCTGTGTGGAAGGTCAGCAGCATCTTGTTTCCTTTGGACACAAATTCCTTCTTCCCTGGAGGGTTGCCCAGGGAGGACCCCAGCTGCCCACAGAACCTCCCAAGGTTTTTCTTATCGGCGGAGATCTGGTGGAAGACGGACAAGGTGGGGGAAGAAGTCTGGCTGAAGGGCTGGATTCCTCTCTACCCCAGAATGAATTGTGCTCCACAGTGTCTCCAACTGGTCACTGCCTGCTGGACTCTGTGGGTGCTGCAGACATCCCTGTGATGTCCGCCTGTCCCCTGCATATCCCACTGACTGACTCTGCATGTCATCTGTGGCTGGGATGTCACCCCATCTGTTTTATGCCTGACCCCCTGACAGGTCTCAGATCTCTCTCATTCCCACCCCTCTGGGTCCTTCTTCCACTAGCATCCTGGTGGTCTCTGCCCAGCTTTTATGGTTCCTTCGCTCCCAAGCTTGGATGGGTCTTCATTTTCTGTCTTCTTACTGTGCCCCACACACCTATTCAACCTCTCAATCCAGCCATGCCTCTGGATGGACGTGGCTGAATGTGAGCCCCCCAGGGCCCAGCAGCCTTTTTCCTGTCTCTTCTCCTCACAGATTCCTCTACTCCTCACCCTCCAGGCCACCAGATGCCCTTCCTCCATGCATGTTGTGTCCTCTGTGCTAGGAAGCTGTGATGTTTCCATGTTATTCCATCAATCTCCTGGGTTGCCTGGGATGGACAATCCTTAATCCACTCTGCTCCAATCCTTAATCTTATCTTTACTGGATGTAAAAGACGGGATGGGGAAGGAGTCTCCTTGGTGGATACAGAGTGTGGGGACTGAGTCCCTGTCCTTGCTGAAGGCTGCGCGCAAGCTGCCACATACATTTCTTATGTTCCTGTTGAGGTGGGCAGCCATGGCCATATTCTCCATGGAAACAGGGAAACTGAGACACAGATGTTTCTCAAAGATTCCCAGCAAGTCAGCGATGTGTCTACTGTGCCTCCCCTTCTCTGGGTTTCTCCCCATGGTGCTCACTGAGCACCCTAAAACTCGTGGGCACCCCATCTGTGGCAGTGAGTGGCTCTCTGAATTCTACTCAGCCATCAGCTCCGACACGGCTGGGGTGGTGTTGAGGTGGACTTGCTGTCCGGGGTGGCTGGAGCGTAGGCCCTCAGTGCAGTGTGCCCTCTGCCCTCCAGTCTGGCCCCTACCTTGACGTAGTCATAGAGACAGCCTTCAGAAGGCTCCACGTCAAACTGCTGGAAGACGAGCTTCACCCTGTATCCCGGGGGCACTGTGATGACAGTGGTTGTCTCATAGTTGTTGGGGTAAGGTTTGGGGTACAGAGGGGAAGTCACCTCCCCAAAGAGCTTTTGAGGGAGGGGAACAGAGCCTCCTACCCTGCAAAGCAGGGCTGGCACCAGGAGGGACAAGAGCCACCTGCGGAAAGGAAAGAGGTGTTTACAGGGCTCGTGAGGAGCACCCCGAGCTTCTCTCTGGCTGCTGGAGATGCCTGGTGAGGGTGGGGCGCCTCTGCAGCTGCTGCCTTGAGTTTCCTCCCCGGGGCAGTGTCTAGTCCAGAGGTTGCATGCTCCCCTCATGCTCCCTCCCCAGCCCCCTTCATTGCCTCCCTTTCCTGGAATGAGGTTGGCATGGGACCAGGGCATGGGACCAGGGCATGGAGGGTGAGGGCTCCCAGGCATGGCTCTCGGAAAGGGGTCCCACAGGTGCAGCACAGCCCTCTGGCAGAAGCCCTCCATGGGGCCTGGGAAACCAGGGTGCTTCCTGCTGAGCAGAGTGGGGGTCCCCTCCTTTCATGCCTCCCTGTTATGAGCCCAGAGGAAGAAAGGGAAGGCAGCATCAGCTCTGTATCTCCTCAGGACGGGTGTGTGTGTTGGTGAATGAGCATGCCTGTGTGCGCCGGCACAGACAGGGTATGCGGGGAGGGGGCATCCCTGGCTCCTGCATAAGTCTGGGGCAGGCTTGCCTCTTGTGCCTGGCCCCTCTTCCTGCCTCGGGCTCCCCAGCCTTACTCACATTTCCCAGGCCTGCTTGGTTTTGGGTCCTCGGCTCTCTTGACGACGTGTTCATTCACGGAGGGAGTTGAGGGAGAGAGCAGCCCAGCAGAGCAGGGAAGGGGAGGGGTAACTGTGGAAGTGGAGGGGGACCATTCCCGGAGGAATGAGGGAATGAACCATTTGCATAAACAAAACAAACCAAAAAAAAAAAAAAAAATCTGAGTTTCTTTAGTTTTGGTTTTGATAGCCCTGTTGGTGCTGCCACCTGCTGGTCTATGTGGGGAAGGGAGGAGCCTGGGTCTGAAGCTGTAGGCCTGGGGAAACCTTTGGGTGGAGGTCCACACTCCTCAGTTAGTAAATCTAATCAGCATTTCTTTTCTTTTCCTCTTCCCCTTCCCCTCCTCCTCCTCCTCCTCCTCCTCCTCCTTCTCCTTCTTCTTGTTTTTGTCTTTTGCTAGGTAGTTCAGGCTGGCCTTGAACTCACTTTGTAGCCCAGGCTGGCCTCGAACTTGCAGCAATTGTCCTGCCTCAGCCTCCCGAGTGCTGGGATTACAGGCGTGTGCCACCACACCTGGCTAATGAGCATTTCTTCAAAGACTTTCCTAGCCACTGCTGCTGTGTTTTCAAGGTTCCTACCCACAGGGCAATGGGGACCCCAGCTGCTGCTTTGGGTGTTGCTGCCAGGGCAGCGTCCAGTCCAGGAGTCTGGGCCCTCAGAGACGTCCCCAGAAGCTTTGTCCCCATTCTTCCTGTCTGTAGTCACTACACAGCCCCAGTCCAGGAAAGGCCGGGGCTCAATGCTTGTGACGAAGTGACAGGAACAACGGAACACCAGAGGACATTCGGGAGTAGACAGAAGAGAATGGGTTTTCTTCTCCAGTGACACTTAGACCTAGAGGGAGTGTTGTGATGTCAGGCGACTCTAAAGCAAAGCACAGGCTTGCCGGTGAACATGGGTCTTAGAGATATCAAGGTGGCATCCTGTTTTCTCAGCATCTGGTTGAGTTTGAGACCCAAGGGTTACATTACTTAGTGCTTAGGCAAAAGGTGTGGCTACAGAGCAAGATCGAGTTGGGCTTTTTTGAGAAATTCAGGCCCCTGGGACAGCTCTCCTGTCCACTGGGAGGTGAGGTCCTGCTTTAAAATTTTGCTCTTTTTGGGAGCCTCTCTTCAGCTCTCCATGGCTTCAATGCCCTCTGGCACTTTTTGAGCAGGCCTCCTGGTTACTACACGCTTGTAGGCTGATTTCCTTCTTAGATAAACCTTTTTACCGATCTCCCCACCTGCTCACCCTGTTTCACATGCCACACACTGTCTTGGACTCACAGAGATGGACGTGTCTTCATTTGGCACTGGCTGTGTCCTCACAGAATGTATTAAACAGCAGGCGCATGGAGGGTGCATGAATGACCAAGGTTTGGAGGGGTCTCCAGTAGGCTGCTGGAGCTGAGGGACAAATCTGGTGGCAGGGCTGATCTGACGATTGATCAGGACATGAGACACTGTGCTGTCAGGTTGGGAAAGACAGAAGATGGGGTAGAAGGAAACACACCAGATCAGAAGACGAGAAGGAAAGGGAATCTTGTCTGGCTAATGGCACTTTAATATCCCGACAGCAGTGTGTGTGTGTGCGTGTGCGTGTGCCTGTGTGTGTGTGTGATGTGTGTTACAGGCATAGACCTGGCAGGTAAGGTGAAGGTGGTTGAAGAGGGTAAGTCCTAGCTGAGGTTCTCTCTTCCATCCTGGGGGGTCTGGTTTCTGCTCTGCTGTGACGTCGCATGACTTAAAAGTGACAAGCTGGGACCTCCCCAACTCAGGCCCAGCTCCACCTCACTCCGCCCAGCCACTCAAACCAACCTTCCCTCATGCACGTTTGCTATACCCTGCACTTAGACCAAGAATAAAAAGGAGGCATAGCCATAGAGAGATTGCTCCTGTGTTGTTTTAAGCTGGCATTACACTGTTCATTCCTTCTAGGATTTGATTCTGGGGGAAAAGATTCTCTTTTAAAGCAATGGTAGGTTTTCTGTGGATGTATCTCTCTCTGTATCTATACTTTAGATTTGGATCAGCTATACATTTATATCTCTAAGTATAAATGTAGATCCCCAAATTTAGAGCTAGAATTGAATCTACAGCTACACCAAAAAATATAAATATACAGATCTAGATACTTATACAAAAGTATAGACATATATTTTTTGCATTGGAAGGGAGAAACATAATTTTTAATAAAAATGCTTTTTAATAATAAAAATGAGTAAAATAAAAATAAAAACGACATATGCTTATTAAATAACATCTAAGCTAAATAGAGAAACAGTGGAAAATCAAATGGTCCATATCATATCCCATTAAAATAACCTCTGCTTAGTATTTTAAGAATATATATATATTTTTTTAATATGTGGGTACCGGGAGTCGAACTCAGGACCTTGGGCTTGCCAGGCAGGTGCTTATGCTGCTGAGCTATATCACCGATCCAAGAATATTTTTAATAGTCCTTGGAACTGTGTATAAATTTAAAAAATAACAGTAACCACATGGATGCACAGCTTTTTTTTTTTTTTTTTCCTTAGACAGGGTCTCCCTACGTAGTTCAGGATGGGCTTGAACTCACTATGTAGCCCAGGCTGGCCTCAACCTCAAGATCCTCCTGCCTCAGCCTCCTGACTGCTGGGATTACAAGTGTGTGCTACCATGCCTGGCTGAAGATAAATTTAACCTTTGATTATACAGTGACTTGGCTCTCAATGCTAACAAATTCCTGTTTTCTCTGATTTACGCTATTCATCAATGACAACAGCCAGTGCGCCTCCAAGAAGTCTCAGCCCAGTGCTGGGGCCCTCGAGGCATCTGCAGGGGCAAGGAGGGAAGGCAATGCCCACTTCACAGAAGCAGGGCATCCAAGGAGAGAATCTGCAAGGACGTGGGGACCAGGACAGGGAAGGTAGGTCCGGTAGACAACTGCAGAGGCATCATGGATACTGGGGGGAAAACAGCCTCTGTGGTCGCTGTCACAAGTCAACATATCTCCCTGAACTGCAGCTTCCTCATTTGTAAGCCATGGATAAGAACATACCTTTTGCAAACATGTGTGAGGATGAGATGGAATAACACGAGAAGAACCTGCAGGTTGAAGGTATAAAACAAAGCAGGAGCTATTACTGTCATTGCATGTAGGAGTTGTGGTAGGTGACAAGCCAACAGCTTGAATACCTGAAGGGCAATTAAAGGCTCTTTGGAATATTTCAGAAACAAAATGCCATGAGGACCCCCTCCTCCACATGCCACTGTAATGGGGGTAAGAAGGCACCTCTTCCACAGGTAAGTACAGGAAAGCCGTGTTGACAGGTGCGATTTGGGAGGGGGATGCGAGACCGCCAGACGACAGTTGCTTAGATGTGCAGGGCTTCCCTGTTGCAAGCACACTTGAAGGTAGAGGGGAGGGGACAGGGCCATCAGATGCTGCTTCCTACTAGGTTGAGGGAAGGAGGGTTTCTCCACATGGTGCCTTGCCACAGCAGTGACTTGAAGGTCTCACTCTTCACCCCAACCCTCTGGACCCGGTGTCTGCAACATTGGTCGGTCCCTGCCCGTGAGCCCCACGCTCAGTCCCTGCCACCCATCACTTCCTTGATCCAGCCCACGTAGTTGAGCACTTTGGTGTAGAAGCCATACCCCTTGCCGCACCCGACCCCCCAGGACACGATGCCCGTGGCCACCCAGCGATGGGCGTGACCATCCCACACCACGTAGACGCTGCCACTGTCCCCCTGGCAGACACTGTTCGTCTGCATCTTATCCTCCACACAGAACATGTTGTCAGAAAACACCTCAGTCCGCTGCCTCTCCCGGAGCCAGGCCTCGCAGGCCTCCCTGGGGGCCATCCGCAGCCTGGAGTACTTCAGCTCCGTAGTAATCCAGCCCATCTCTACGCCAAAGCCGCTGACGTAGCCCCACAGGCCGCTGCGGTAGAGCGTCTCAGTGTCTGGTAGGCAGACCGGGAGGAGGTGGGGGCCCAGGGGGACGCTGTGCTGCAGTTCCAGGAGGGCTATGTCCCCATCGAAGTTGTGGGACTCGTGCTGGCGGTAGTCGGGGTGCACTGCGACCCGGCGGACGGGATAGTTCCCCAGCTGCAGCATCTCATCTATGTGTGTGTGGCCCAGGAACACGTCCACACTCTGGTCCTTTCTGAGAGAGGCGCTGTCCTTGGGGTAGATGGTGTGGGCAGCAGTGAGGATCCAGCTGTCGCCCAGGAGGGCCCCGCCCCCGCGGCCGTGGATGACCGTGAAGGCTTGCCAGGGGAAGCTGCCCAGCGGAGCTCTGGAAGGGCCAAGGGTCTCCGGGTGCTGGGCAAGGGGGGTGACTGGACGTCCACACACTGAGAGAGAGAGGACAGAGGAGCGGACACTCAGCGGCTGCGTGGAGACACGCTGATTAGACTGCAGGCTGCAGGAAGAGGTGCGTGGAGGCTCTGTATGGGGCTGGGACCTCACGTGACCAGGCCCACAAGTGTAGACACAGGGGCTGATGTGGGGGGTGGATCAACTCTGACACGGCTGGGCACACATCCTGCCTGAGGCTCAGGAGGGCAGGCTGTGGGGTGGGGCCCAAATTAGCACACAGTTGGGGCTGGCTCTGTAGGTCTCCCCCTCCTGCCTCTTTGGCCATCCCTTAGACTCTCAGAGGCACTGTCTCCAGGCTACAGGAGGCAGTTTGTCATTGGTGTCTCTATGTTCGGTGTCCCGCGCTCGCCTATAGCATCTCCCACCCCACCCTCCCTCCAAGCCACTCCCTGAGCCTGAGCTTTCAGGCTGCCCCTGGTGTTCTCTCCTGATCTGAGTGGGTTAGGAAGGCCAAGCCCACCTGTAATTCCAGCACTTGAGAGGCTGAGGCAGGAGGACTGCAAGTTCAAGTTCAGCCTGGGCAACTTAGTGAGAGAATGAGACCCTTTCTCAAAATTAAAAATACAAAAAAGGGTTGGGATGTAGCTCAGTACGAAGGCCCATGGGTTCAATCCCTAGTACTGCAAAATCAAAAACAAAACAAAAAGCGGTCTGCAAAAATGACAGACTTGCACCCTCATATTGCTGGTGAAATGTAAAATGGTGCCACTGCTATGGAAATATAATTTGGTGGTTCCACAAAACGTTAAACACAGAATTACCATGTGATTCAGCAATTCCACTCCTAGTTATATACCCAAGAGATTTGGAAATGTATGTCTATACAAAAACTCACATAAAAATGCTCATATCATTCATAATATGTATGCAAAAAAGTGAACACAACCAAAATGTCCATCCATCCATCAATGGGTACACAAAGTGTGGTACATACATACAAACAGAGGGGTATTATTCAGCCATAAAAGGAATGAAGTTCCGCTACCTGCTAGAACACGGGTGAACCTTGCCAACATTGTGCTGTATGAAAGAAGTAGACACAAAGGTCACATATTGTGTGATTCCATTTGTGTGAAATGTGCAGATTAGGCAAATCCACAGAGACGGAAAGTAGATTAGTGGGAGCCAAGGGGCGGGGGAGAAGAGAGTTGGAGATGCAGGGAAGTTTAGGTGCAGGATGATGGCTGTGTTCTGGAATTAGTGGTAATGTTTCTACAACATTATTAATACACTAAAATTCTCTAAATTGCACACTTTAAAGTGGTTAAAATGGTGAGTTTTATCTAAATAAAATAATTTTAAGGGCCGGGGATATAGCTCAGTGGCACAGTGCCTGCCTAGCAAGCATGAGGTCCTGAGTTTGAGTCCCAGCACAAAAAAAAAATAATAATTTCAAGGTAGAGGGCTAAGGCATGGCTCAGTGGTAGAGAGCTTGTCTAGCATGTGGGAGGCCCTGGGTCCAGTCCTCAGCCCCCACCTCCACTCCACAAAGAAAGCAGAATTTTTGCCACTGTGGCAACCAGGAAGGGAGGTTTTAGGGTGGTCTGAAAGTCCTGTGTGTCCTTAAAATACAACATACAAAAAGTCTTCTGTTATTATTATTTTTTTATATGCGGGTACCGGGAGTCAAACTCAGGACCTCGCGCTTGCCAGGCAGGCGCTTATGCCGCTGAGCTATCTCACCAGCCCAAGTCCTCTGTTATTTTCACTCTTCTCTCCTTCCTGCTTCACTTGACCACCTGATTAACTCCCTCTTACTTTACTTCCCTCAGACATATTTCAACATTGGAAGAACAAGGGATGAGCTCCTCCTTTCTGCTCATCTCCCCATCTACCTGAGGCTCTCCTGCAGGCCCTGTAAGTACATCCTGGTTCCAGATGAGGCTTACTGGGGACATGGTCCTTGGAATAGCACTGGGCGGGGAACTACTCACCAGGCACACACTGAGGACACGCCTGCCTGTCCTGTCTGTCCTTCCAGGTCCCCTGGACTGGGCAGCTGAGCATCTCTAGGAGCAAAATGAGGGGAGGCCTAGAACAGGCTCACAATTGGAGGGCACTGGGCTAATGGTAAGTGCTCAGAGGGCCCAGGCAACAGAACCGCTTTCCTTCACGGGGGACCTACCAGTGGGTACCGCCTGGTAATAGGGCTCCTGGCAGTAGGTCTGGATCTCTGCAGGGGTGGCTCTGGGTGTGAGGGTGCCCGCAGAGCCCCCACTGGCCTGGCTGGGGGGCTCGCAGCTCAGAGCTGTAGGAAACAGTAGTCATTAGAGCTTCCCGCAGGCTTGCAAAGTGGCAGGTTCTATTTAGTTTGACCTGCACAATGATTTAAAAACAAAAACAAAAACAAAACAAAACAATTGAACAAGTTTTCACCATTCACATTGTCAACACTTAGAGTTTGAAAAGAACTGTGATTTAGCAGAGTATGGGGAAACAGGTACTTCCATATGTGGTTTGTGGGAGTGAGTGTAAATGAGTGAAAAATGTTTTGGTGAGAAGTTCAGCAATAATCACAATGAAAAAGGTAAAAACTTTTTAACCTAGGATTTCAGTTTCTGAGAATATTCTAACACATACGTGCAAAGATATCCACAGCGGCATTGTTTATGGCAGCAAAATATCTGTTAGTTGGGGATCAGCTAAATACAAGGGGTAATCAAAATATATAGTGAATATTTAAAATATAAAAATTTACTATGGTTAAAGGCACATTGCCATTAATCCCCCTCAAAATACCCCCCTCCTAACACACATCATCTCTCCCTCCTCCCCTCCCTCCTCCCTCCCTGCCAGTACTGTTATGGTGCTCCTTTTTCCCCAGGGCTTGAACCCAGGGCTTCATACAAGTTAGGCAAGGGCTCTACCACTGAGCTACCTCCTCAGTCCTTTTTTGACCTTTCTTGATTGGCAAACACTGGGTCCGTAAATCATCCTGGAGCAATTAAGCATCAAGGAGCAATGGCTGCCCTTGAACTGGGTTGTTTGCCAGCAGAGTCAGGGCTGGGGTCAGCCCAGGGGTTCCTGCGCCCACAGCCCAAGCTAGAGCTTCCATTTGTGGCTTCAAGATGGCAGGCATCATGGCTGGGGACAGACACTCCTTCCCTGCACCCCCAGGAGAGACACTTACCCACAGCCTGGTAGACAGCCAGGAAGCCCTTGTGGAGGTGGGCGGGCTGCTCCTGGGAGGAATCGTGTGCCCGGAAGGTCAGCTGCAAACTCCTCCCGGAGGACAAGAACTCTCTCTGACAAGGAGGGCTGTAGAGAGGGGAGCCCTGTTGACCACAGAGCTGGTGTGGAAGCATCCCACTGCCTGAGATCTGGAAGGGGGAGCAGCAGGACACAGGTAGGTGTGAGATGAGCCTGCATGCTGGTGGTCACAGGGTCATGTTTGTCCACGACCACTGTCCTGTCTAGAAGCAACCCCTCAAGCACTCAGGAGCTGCCTCTGCTGGGGTCTTCCTCGAGGAGCTTTTTGTTTTCACACTGACTCCCAAGTGTCTTCCAGAATGACCACATGCTTGAATACCTCTAGCCTACTATATTGGTAAGAGTCACCATATTTTCCTTCTTTCAAGAAGCTTCTTGGGCTGGTGAGATGGCTCAGTGGCGTAAGCGCCTGCCTGGCAAGCGCGAGGGCCCAAGTTCGACTCCCGGAACCCACATACGAATAAAGGGCCAGTGATATCGCTCAGCGGCACGGGCGCCCGCTGGCGCACAAGGTCCTGAGGTCGACCCCCGGTACCCACAAAAAAAAAAGAAGCTTCTTGGGAACCCCAGGGTTCCTGCAATAGTGTGTGGGTCCTAAGGCCTAAGAAGACAGAGCCTACTTCTGCTTTGCTCATCACTGAGTCCCTGATGAGCAACACGATGCCTCCAGCACCACAGCTTCCAATCAAAGAACTACAGGTTCAGTGCCTCCCCTCTGGCTCCTCCACCTTCCACACAACCTCATCCCAACATCTTCTACTTCGCTGGGTAACTTTCTGTGTCCAACATTAGTGAAGCAATAAGACCCTCTGCAAAGACTGAGACCCTACAATAGCTGAGTTATAAGTCCAGGAAGAGAAAATAAAGAAAGCAGACATCGGGAAATTATTAAAGAAATAATGCAAGCTATTTCCAGAATTAAAGGATAGAATAAGTTACTAAATTACCCAGGGATGCTTAAATTTGTGATCCTCCTGCCTTGGCCTCCCAGAGTGCTGGGATTATGGTGTGCACCACTATGCCCCATCCCATAAGAAGTTTTATAGTGCCTCCTTTGAGGTGAACCCGGTCTTAACTTGGTACTTAATCTGCCGTTATTATCTGGGCCCAGCTTCCTAACTGGACAAAGCAGGCACTGAACAAAACCCGATGTGTGCACCCCTGACCTTTTGTACTCTATATATTTACAGTATTTGTGTGTCCCATTGCAGGTTTTCAAAATGCAGGGCCTGTCCTGCACCCTCTCCCTTGCTCTATGGCAGATGACATTGGCTGGGCAGAGGTGCTGGAGCGAGGCCGTGTACTGGGCAGACTGTCACCTCTCCCAGGGAAGCTGGGCCCCAGGGCCCTGACGTGGGCTCATCATCCCTCCTCTAGAGGGGCGACTCAGGACCTCCCCTGAGCCCCTGCGGGACCCCAGCTCACTGTGACAGAGTCCCCTTCACAGTCCTGGGATGGCTCTAGGTCAAAGTCCTGGAAGACCAGCCTCACAGCAAAGCCCCCAGGAGCCATGATGTCGATGCTGCTCTCCTGGCCTCTGGGATAAGGCTCTGGGTACCCGGGAGACGTCAGCTGCTGGGGTAGCTGCCAGGCCAGCAGCACGGAGCCCTGCGTGGGGCAAGCCTGGAGGATTCCCCAGAGCAGCAGCCAGCACCTGTGAGCAGGGGGAACAAGATGGCGACTGAGAGGCCTGGCAAAGGCGGGGGTCTGGGGACTTCCTGTCCACTCCCTCATTTCCTGTTCTCCTCAGTCCCGACGGGCTCCTGCCCAGCTTGGGCCCAGGGCTGTGAGCATCCCACCTTCTGAAGACATCACCACTGTACCTCTCCCCAGACAGTCTTATCCAGATGAGAAGGCTGCCTCCTGCCTCAGCCAGCCCACCACCCTGGCATCCCAGTGAGCCAGGAGGGCTCAAGGGAGGGGTATTGAACTGTTTCCTCCCCAGACCAGGAAGAAAGCTGCCAGAGGCCGCAGGCAAATTTCAGGTCTTTCTGGAATACCTGCTGTGTGTGTGTGTACACAGACGGACACTGTGCTCTGCCTGCTCCCGTCCCCGCCCCTCTCCTTCTCCAGCCTTCTCCTGGGCACTCACGTCTTGCCTGGGCAGCTTGTGGAGGGAGGGTTTCTCCAGAGATAGTTCCCCCACTCTGAGGCCAGACATCTGGAACCTGACATCTGGACCTGTAGAGGACTTGGCCCAGGCTGGGAACAGGAGGTGGGGCTGGGGAAGGCCCTGTGGGGAGGATGGAGAAGTTACTGGAAATAAATTAAGCAACTCTGCAGTTTCGTTTTCCTAACTCTCCGGATTGAGTGCCACCTGCTGCCCAACACAGGAATAACTGACCGCAGCTTGGAGGAAGACGCACACTGTACCTCCCACACCTTGAAGGCGCTTTGTACTTGATTCTTTTGTACTATTTAAAACTGATCTTAAAAAAACCTGATTTTTACTGTGTGCCTGTGCCATAGGTGGCATGGTGGTTCCTGGTGAGTGGGCTCCTTCCCAGTCTCTCCCACTCATTTGCACACCCAGCTGGCCTCTGCTAGAACCTGAAGTTGTGATCTATGGACTTGAGCCCTCCCTTCCTCTCCATCCTCACCAAGGGTCGCTGGGAGTCTTGCGAACCCCCTACAACCTCTGGAGGCTCCCTGTCCTGCAGGCTCAAGGTCACAGTCCAGCCCAGGGCCTGGATGTGGTGGTCCCTGTTGTGGGGCATCCAGCACTTGAACATGAGGGTCCACAGGTGAGACTGCAGTGTGTGATGGGGACAAGAGGAGGAAGCTGCCAGGGACTTGGGGCTGGAGAAAGAGCCCGAGGGCTGTGTGTCCAGCTGATGACTGCAGGTCCTGTGGGCCGGGGCGGGCAGCTGGGCTCTTGCCCTGTTCTCAGCACTGGCTCCCTGTCCCTATCTCCAGCTAGATGCCACACAGGAAGTGGCTGTTGCTCTATAGCTTCTAGCCTGGGCAGGAGAAGCAGAAGTAACGACTGGAGAAGCTGTGGACATAGATGCAGGCATGGGCTGTCGAGGGCTGGCACTGTATGGGCCGGCACACTTGTCCACATCTGGGAGCAGGGAGGAAGGGAGAATGAGAAGTTATTGATGAGGGCCCTGGAGTTGTGTGGAGGGCTGAGCCAGCTCTCCTTCCTAAATTCTTCATCACTGAGGCTTTTGCTCACCTTCATCTGTCTGGGGCCACAAGTAGGTGCTAGGAGAGGTTGTGGGGCTGTAGCTCTGGGCCTCTGAGCTCTAAGCCTTGCAGGTGAGGTTTCCTCTCACTGTGTGAGGCTGGAAGCTACTTGACCGTAACATAATTCTGCATTTATTCCCCTAAACAATGCATATGTGTGACAGACTCTAAGAAGTCTGGCTGAGACTGGAAGAATCTGAATTTAACATTCGAGCCCTCGCTTTTCTAAAAAGAAAGTTTGCAGTTTAAGCTAAGCCAAGTTAACTGCCTACTTGAAAAAAAAATCGTTCTTTGGAAGAACATCATAGAATCTGCAGTTTTCTTAAAGTATCAATCACTATGCTATGGTTTGAATGTGGTCCCCAGAAGTTCATGTGTTGGACACTTAATCCCCAAATTCATGTGTTAATGGCATTTGGAGATGGGACCTTTGGGAGCTAAGTAGGGTGAGGTGAGGATGGGCCCCCATGATGGTATTGTGGATTCATAAGAGGAAGGACCTGAGGCATCACTCTTGCTTTGTTCTATGATGTGATCCCTTGACCATGTATGGTACAGTAAGAAAGCCCCCACCAGAGGTCTTTCCCAACCTCTAGGATGTGAGAAATACATTCCTTTCTTTGTAAATTATCCAGACTCCTATATTTTGTTATAGCAACAGAAAATGCACTAAGACATACCATGTCCAGGATATGATCCAAAGTTACTCAAAATATGGAGGAAAAACAAACCATGTTCATGAGAAAAGACAACAGAAACCATCCTCCAAAATGACCCAGATGTCGGAGTCAGTATGACAGGATTTTAACACATAAAGAAACAAAGAAATTGGATATTGTCACATATTCTTGTAATCCCACTACTTAGGAGGCTGAGACAGGAGGTTTGGTAGGCATTCAAAGCCAGCCTGGGCTGCACAGTGAGTTCCAGGCCAACCTGAACTATATAGCGAGACCCTGTCTCAAACCACACAACAAAAAGAAAGAAAAATATGCTCATAATAAGGAAAAAATATAGGGAACATAAACAGAAAAACAGAAACTTTAATAATCAAATTTAAATCATAGAACTAAGGAAGGTAGCATATGATAAAAGAATTCACTGGAAGGGCTTAATTGAAGAATGGAAGTGGCTGAAAGAGTTAGTGAACTTGAAGACAGATAAATAGCAATGATTCTATCTGAAGAATAGAAGAAAACATTTTTTTTTCAAAATTTTTTTTTTTTTTTTTGTGGCCTAGGCTGGGCGTGGCGGCGCATGCTTGTAATCCTGGCACTCAGAAGTGCTCAAGAAAGTGCTTCAGGCTGAAGGGCCATGAAACCAGATGGAGGAAAAGAAGCCACCATAAAGAGAGATGAGGTAAATATAGAGGTAAATGTGAAATACATTCTTTTTTCTTAATGTTAAAATACATACAACAAAGGGCCAGCCATGGTAGCACACTCCTGTAATCCCAGCACCCAGTAGGCTGAGGCAGGAGGATTGCTGTGAGTTCAAGGCCAGCCTGGGCTACATAGTGGGACCCTGCCTCAAAAAAAAAAAATTCTTATAACCATTTACGGCAAAAATCATAACACTATTGTGGGGTTTAGAGCACATGTAGGTGTAACTTATATGAGAACCAGAGCATAAGGCTGGGGGTAGAATCCCACTGTTACCTGAAATACTCAGTGTGGACTCTAGGGGGTATAGGGTTCTTAGTGAGGGGCTCTCTGCGGAGCGATGGCTCTCCACGCGTGGCCTGGGATGCCCTGGGGGTCCTGAAGATCCTTTTGGGGGGGCAGTGAGGTAAAAATGATTTTCACAAAAATGTTAAGGTGTTTGCTTTTCTCTCTCTCGAGTTTACAGAGGAGCAAAGCGGAGGCTGTGTTAGGTGTGCTGACTCATTCCCCGATAACGAATGGAATGTATGTTGTGTATCTTTGTGTTTTACATTTTTCCGTTGTAATTTCCAAAACAGTGACTATTAATAGCTACAACTTATAGAAGCAAAAGCTCCTTAGGCTTCTTAATCACTTTTGAGGGTATAAAGTTGGAAACCTGCTGCCCTAGGCCAGACACAGGGTAAGGGAGGCAAAGAGGTGTAGCAAAAGGACTGTGTGTAAATTAGAGCAGACTTCTGAAGTCTGGACTGGTTTATTTTGGGGGAACTTGCTTCTAATAGGGTGTACTATTAGAAATCATCCAGGTTTGTCTGGGTCTGATGGGTTTCCTGGGATGTGGACTTTTCTACTAAACTGGTTTAGCTCCAGCAAACCAAGGCAGTCGGTCACCTGTTCGAATGTGTCAATCTTGTCTTTTGGCCCCCTTTCCCGTACCCAAATGTGAGTGCTAAAGTCACATCCGGTCTATGTTGATGCCCCCAAATATAGATACAAGAACTGAGATGTTTGCCATGCTAAGTAAAGGAAGCAAGCTATAAAATTATTAATTACACTGTTCATGAACATAGGAAACATCCACAAGAAAAATTTAAGACTACAGGGTTATGGATCATCTAAAGGATGTCTACTAAAATTTCTGTAATATTATTGAGTCACTCAGTGTTACAAAATAAATGTATTTACAATTATAATAGTGACTGATGCTTCTTTCTAAGTCAGACAGGAGTGGGAGATCTTAAAAATGATCTAAAAATGAGACCCTGGCTCTGGGGGCATCTTTAGTGCATGTGATTAATGCAGAACGTTTGTCCTCTGGCACAAGCTTAAGCTGGGTGTGGATCCTCTCATGCTAAGTGAGCCAGGACAGGGTGCTCCAGGGACCAGGAATAAAAACATTTCCATCCCTTGGTCTCCATCTCCTCCTCCAGTCTCACCCCTTTCAGGTTTACATCTGGGGCCACCAAATTTTGTTTCTCATTAACTGTAGAGGGGCAAAGGGCAGAGGAGGGAGCTGGAGGGCAAATACAGAGTAGAGTATGTGCGTGTGAGGACAGAAGTGCACAAACACACTTCAGTTTTGGGTTTTTACTATTGGTTTTCTTTTCAAAATCCTGTCGGTGCTGCTACTGGCTGTCCTGTGAGGAGAATGGCCCAACAGGAGGGCCCAGGTGTTCCTGGCTGGGAGGCTTCTCTGCAGCCCTCATTTAGAGATTTGCTTTCGTGGGATCTCAGCAGCCACGGGAGGCCTTGGGCTGAGGGACTGGGATGACACCGGCCATTCCTTTCCCTGGCTTCCCTGCCTCTAGACGCCCTGTCCTGGCCTGGGCACCTTGGGGCTTCTACCAGTGCCAGGTAGGGAAGGAGACACAAGACAGCAGCAGGGGTGGAGGGGCCTGAGTCAGCTCCCTGGAAGCCGGGGCTTCTATCCAGAATACAGATGTCGGTCAGGGATGTAGGGGACATAGGTGACCTCGATGAAATTTGGGCTTGTTCTGCATGCTGTCTTACCCCAAGTCATCCCAGGCTTGCAATTGAGCCCTTGACTTCCATAGGTTCTGGACAGTCAGGCAGGGGATAAATCAGCCCAAAGTGGGCGCAGCTGCAAGTTTCAGCTCTCAGGCCCATTCTTCCTACTGCGCCGGCGTCTGTCCCAGTATCAATGGATCCTGCCCCTTCTCGCTGAACACTTTTCAAGGACTACACCCTGTGGTCCACAAGATGACACCAGAGCCACCTGCGGGCCATGGCAGTGTCTCTCTTCATGATAGACTCTGCTCTCCTTTCTACCTCTCTCTGCCCTCTTCCACCATGCGCCTGGGTTCCTGGCATGCTGATGATCTCGTGGTGTCCCAGACAGGTCTTGGATTTGCACTCGTGGCTCTCTGGCCAGTACTGGGTTCTTCAGACACTGGAGACCAAAAAGCAGCACAGCACAGTAGTGAAATGCATGAGGCTCTGCCACGTTCACCAGGTTCAAAGCCAGGCTTTGTGATTATGGCTGACTTGAATAACTGCCCCGTGCCAATGAGCACCCAAGGACTGTGGAACCCACATGGCAGGGTTGCAGTTAGGATTACATGAGTTATAAGCTAAATTGCTTAGGTGAGTGCCTGGTGTTTGGCGAACAGAAAATCTCATTACTTGCTGAGGAAGGCAAAATAGCAAAAATGGTTAGGTCAGTAGTCCTCAACCAGGAGCAATTTTGTTCCTCACAGATGTTTGACAATATCTAGTTTTGCTTTTGTTCTCATAAGTGGGGTTGCTACTGCCATCTAGTGGACAGAGGCCACAAGTCACAGGCCAGCACCGCCTACAACACTGAAATACTGTATCTGGCCTAACATTGAGAAGCCCTAGCCTAAGAATCAGTTCCAACCTGCTAGTGTTCAAACCCCACATTTCTCTTTTATTTGACATATAATTTTCATAAGCTATGGGAACTCTTTGTTCTTTTGGTTCCTTCCCTGTAAAATGGGGACAGTAACACGCGACTGGGTCCTTGAGAGTAGATGCCTGGCATGCTGTAATCATGCCACAGATGTTGCCACTATCACTGTTTCTCACCCTATGTGTCTCCTCCTCTGGGAAGCCCTACCTGACTCAGGTAGGGCTGATTACTTTCCCCGTGCTTGTGGACACTCGCACATGTCTTGAGGCATGATCATCACCTGTCCACTTGTTGTCTTTCCCACAGGACTGTTAGCCCCTTGAGGGAGGGACTTTGTCCTCAGGGTGCAACACCCCAGGACTGAGCACAGTGCCTACCATGTACAGGCACCACCTGTGTCTGTAGGGTGGGTTCTTGGAGTGGGCAGAGGAGGGAACTGAGCACCAGGGATTGGGGTTGGTGTTGAGGGAGGGTGAGAAGCAGGTGGTAGACAGGTGCATCCAGGAGCTGGATTTGCACCAAAGGCAGATGTTCTGAGTGTAGCCCTGCTCTATTTGCTGTTCTCTCATGAGAGTTCTCCACTGCCAAGTAACCTTGCTCCTTGCTGTTGGGTACCATGCCTTGTGTTGGAGAGAGCAGCCCTGTGAATGGATTCCACCCTTGAGGTAGCCCTCTGGTCCTCACTGGAGGGTTATCATTTTGTGCCGGGTCTCTGGCAGGTGGCAGATCTGGGCTTGTAGGTGCTCTGCTCCTCCTGGGTGACAGTGGCTGTTTCCACTTGGCAGGCTTGGGGGCCACCCTTTGTCTCCACTGGGGATAGCACTATGGAACAGGGCTGTGATAACACCTTCCCTGGTAGGTCAGTTGGCTTGCAGCCTCCATAACAAATACTGGAAATCATTAACTTATAAAGAGAAAAGCTTGATTTTGGCTCACAGTTTTAAAGGTTTCAGTCCATGGTTGGTTGACCCCATTACTTTGGGGCCTGTGAGGAGGCACCTCACCATGGTAGGTGTGTGTGGTAGAGCAGAGCCATTTACCTCATGGCCAGGGAATGAAAGAAGGAGAAAGAGGAAGGAGTTGTGGTCCTGCTGTCTCCTTCAAGAGCCTCTGGAGGGGGCCGGTGAGATGGCTCAGTGGCTTAAGCGCCTGCCCGGCAAGCGCGAGGGCCCGAGTTCGACTCCCGGAACCCACATACGAAAAAGGGGCCGATGATATCGCTCAGCGGCACGGGTGTCTGCTGGCGCGCGAGGTCCTGAGGTCGACCCCCCGGTACCCACAAAAAAAAAAAAAAAAGAGCCTCTGGAGATTGATTTCCTCCCACCACTCACCTCTGGAAGGTTCCACCACCTCCCCATAATGTCAAACTGGGGACAAAGCCTTTACTACATGGGCTTTGGGAGACATTCAACAAGGGAAAGGGAAGACAAGACTCTTTCTGTTCCTTATACCGTATGCAGGCTACACACCTTGGGGGGGGGTGTAACATTCACACCCTTAATCCTAGCCAGAACTATGCCAAACCAACCAGTGGACTGACTTACTAATTACACACCCTTAATCCCAGCATCACACACTCTAGATTCAACCACCTCTGAAAAAGCCCTATGACCGCATGAGGCTTTGGGGGAACATCTAGACACAAACCATAACACAGATATATTATTTTAGTATAATAAATGCAGAAGATTAGTTAGCAGGATATTATTTTTGCTGGGTCTGGTTGTATTTTGAATCCAAAGTACCTTTGGAGGCTCTGACCCTGTCCTTCTCTACTTTAAGATCTGAAGGGCGCCTCCATCCATCCCTATCTGGTAGCAGGACTGTGCAGATCAAAGTATGATCTACAGCAAGCCAAACACAAGAGGAGAAAGGTTTTGGAGGCTAGTAAAGAGTTAAAGAGACCTAAGAAACTGTTGAAAAAGAGAGATGAAGCTATGTGTGGTGGCACATGATTGTAATCCCAGCACTTTGGGGCGCTGAGGCAGGAGGATTCCAAGTTGGAGCTCAACCTGGACAACTTATCAATTTAGTGAGATCTTGTCTCAAAATAAAAGTAAAATGGGGGGCCGGTGAGATGGCTCAGCGGCATAAGCGCCTGCCTGCCTTGCAAGCGCAAGGGCCCGAGTTCGACTCCCGGATCCCACATACGAAAAAAGGGGCCGGTGATATCGCTCAGCGGAACGGGTGCCTGTTGGTGCACGAGGTCCTGAGGTCGACCCCCCGGTACCCACAAAAAAAAAAAAAAAAAGTAAAATGGGGTCTGGGAATGTAGCTCAGTGTGAAGGTCCTGCGTTCAATTCCCAGTACAGTAAATTCCCAGTACTACAGAAAAAGAAGAGAGAGAGAGGGAGGGAGGGAGAGAGAGACAGGATGGGTGTTACGGCTTATGTCTAGTTGCCCTCCCTCCCATGTGCTCATAAGTGTGGCTTTTGGGAGGTGGATGGCTCCCATGGATATGTGAATATAGATTAAGGGTGTGTGTTATGGTTGACACATTGTGTCAACTTGAGAAGTCTAGAAGCTTAACTAAGTAACTCACTCAGCAGTTCTACATCCTCGGGTGTAGAGGACAGGCCCTTACCACTCTAGGATGTTGTTCATTGCGTCAACTTGAGAAGTTTAGAAGTTTAACTAAGTGACTTAGCAGGGGGCCAAGGTCCTCACTTTGCAAACATCCTGCAAGAGGAGGGCACTGAGACAGTGTGAGTGTTACACTCACCCGAGGGCTGGTAAACTGCATACAATATAAAGGAGGAAAAGAGGCTTGCTCTTTCCCCTTTTTTGGTCTTGTTGCTTTTGCTGTCTTCTGCTGCCTTGAAGTGTTGCCCCTGTGCCATGCCACCCTGCCTTGGACTGATTATGGACTGAAACCTCCATGAACTGTGAGCTAAATAAACCTTTCTTTCTTTTTTTTTTTTTTTTTTTTTGTGGGTACCGGGGGGTCGACCTCAGGACCTCGCGCGCCAACAGGCGCCCGTGCCGCTGAGCGATATCACCGGCCCCTTTTTCGTATGTGGGATCCGGGAGTCGAACTCGGGCCCTCGCGCTTGCCGGGCAGGCGCTTAAGCCGCTGAGCCATCTCACCGGCCCAACCTTTCTTTCTTTAACATTGGGTGTTGGGTATTTTGTCACAGCAATGAGAGAAAAGTAACCAAGACAGTGTGTGATAACTGGATTAGTCCACTGATTGGTTTAGCATGGTTCTGGGTGTGGATGATGAGGAGGCCCACCCTAGGGTGGGTGGCACCAACCAATAGGTTTGTAGCCTGGATGGAATAAAAAAAGAAAGGAAGGCTTAGTGCTTGCTGCCTCCTGCCTACCCTGCCATGGACTGTTCCTTCTTTGTGATGCCCCTCTGCCATGCCACCTTGGCTTGGAGCTAGGCAACTATGGACTGAAACCTCTACATACTGTCAGCTAAAGTAAACTTTTCTTCCATTAACTTGCCAGTGTTGGGTATTTTGTCCCAATAACAAGGAAGTAACTAGACAATGTGCAAGAAAGAAAAGTCCCAGGCAGAATACTCTTCCCATCTCAGGACAACTGAGCCACAGGTACATCCTGAGGATTATACAAGGTATCACACCAGCAGTTGTCACAGGAGTAAATTGAGGCTGGACTGTCAGTGGGCTTTTTGTTTTTTTCCTGTAGCAAAGTCCTTTAGCAAAGGACTTTTTTTTTTTTTTTTTTTTTTTGTGGGTACCGGGGGGTTGACCTCAGGACCTCGCGCGCCAACAGGCACCCGTGCCGCTGAGCGATATCACCGGCCCCTTTTTCGTATGTGGGTTCCGGGAGTCGAACTCGGGCCCTCGCACTTGCAGGGCAGGCGCTTAAGCCGCTGAGCCATCTCACCGCCCTTAGCAAAGGACTTTAAGCATATTGTGTATGCACTTGGCCTGTTGATAGCAGGGCAGTTTTGCTCTGTCATGCACATCCCTTCCTTGGACAATAAGTTCAGGGAGAATGTCGTGTTTGTAATAATTGAGTTGTTTCTTTCTTTCTGTTCTATTTCCCTTTTGTTTTCTCCAAGACTTCAATAAACGCTTGTCGAACAGTCTACCTTGTCCCATCTGTGCTACTCAGAAAGAAAGGAGTGGTAGGGAAAATGAGTGAGGATGGGGGCTGGGGGGCAATCTCAAGAGCAGGGGCCTTTGCCATCTTGCTGCCCCTTCTCAGGTGGGTTCTGTCTCCACTACAGGCCCAGCAGGATGAGCTTCATTTACATTAAGGATGACAATGGTTTCCTTGCAGCTGGGTCAAGGATATAGAGCAAAGCAGGCCTCTTCTGAGACACCCAGGAAGAGAGGGAGGGGGGTTGTAGAAGGCAAGAGAGTAGATCAGTCCCAGAGGATCAGAACAGGGTCAGTCCAGTGAGGAAGCAAAGGCACACAGTAACGAAATGACGTGCTCAGGGCCACTTGCCCAAGGCCACTTGTCCAGGGCCACACAGTGAAAGTGACTCCTCCATTGGTCCTATTAGCTCTGTTTTGTGTCATCTGCCTGGGTCAGTGAAGAAGCCACAGGTATTGTTTTGTGTGCAGAAGAAAGAAAAAGATCCCAGCAAGCTTGTAGGACAGTGAATGCCAAGGCCACCCTACCATACCTACATATCCCTGCACACCTTAGAAGAGGTATGGCCAGAGAAAGCCCAGCAGGAAGTGCACACTACATGAAAGAAAGTGGTCCAGTGGCCTTTGTATGGACTCTCCACCTGCCAGTGCATCTGCGGGTGAGTGGGGCCCAAACTGAGGCTCAAGGTGAGGGAAGGATGGAGTCCTGTTGTGTGCAAAGGAGACAGGGGATTCTCTGCAGATAGGGACAGGAGAAGGGCGGAGGCCTCAAGCAGGAGGAGAGTGGGAAACAACTCCAGGGCAGGGTGAGGGTGCTGGTTCATAACCATGGAGACAGAAGTAGGGAGACACAAGGGTCAAGGGAGTGGCTGAGCCTAAGGCTGGTGACTGTCCAAGGCCCGGACATATCCCCACCACAGAATCCAGCACCTGGAACTGGGCAGCTTTAGCAGGCATTGTAGGGGTGCGGGAGTGCAGCTTGATGACTGTGCAGCCACATGGCAGTGGCCGGGCTGGGCAGCTGTCCTACCGTGAGCTGCTCTCCTGCCTTGAAGCTTCCGGGGCTGGCCGGAGGATAAGAGTGGCTGTCGCAGGAGCAGAAGCAGCCTCTCTGATGCTGGCACAAAAGCTCCACGGAGCAGCACACTTGTCCTCCTCTGGGCACAGTAAGTGGGACAGTGGCAGAGGCTGGTTCTGGAATCTGGGTGTGTGTTCAGTAAGTCCCTGGCAACCCCATCACCCCCAGATGACTGCCCAGCCTGGAGACCCAAGGCGAAGCTGTATTAGCTCCACTTCTCTGCTCTTGGTCACTTACGCTTTGGTACAAATACATCACTGCATAACCTCAGGGGTACTGGCACTTGTGCTTTGTCCTAAACTGTAGTATACAAGGGTTTGTTTCTGATCGGGAGAATTTCAGGCATCAGATGCTGAGGAAGAAAATAATACAAGCAGGAGTAGTCAGCAGTCATCGGTGCCTACTCAGTTCCCAGTACTCTGCTGAGGGACAGGGCATGAAATTTTCACCAAATCCCCAGGAGGAAGGAAGTGCTCTCAGTATTGCCTCTGGCGCCTGGCCCATGAGGCTTATTTGCTGAAAGGTGGTGACCTGTATGCACTCATACTGCTAATAACAGGTGGCAGTTTGATACCAAAGCCTGCTCACTGACCCACGTTGGTGTCATTTTAGGTTCATGTAGAACCTCTGGGAAGTGATGTACCTGTGAACCTGATGGCCTCGCTACACGGGTGACCCTTTGGGTACTGCACCCTGGGTACAGAACAGAGGCTCCTAGGACTGTCCCTTCTCCTAGGGGCCAGAGTAAAGCAAGGTAGGGGAGGTGAGGCTTAGGGTGAGGCAGGGTGAGGCAGAAGCCTCACCTCCAGCTGGATGGTGGGCCTAGAAGTGCTGGAGAAAGACAGGGCCCCCCTTGCT
The DNA here is from genome assembly GCA_028451465.1 of Erethizon dorsatum. Lineage (NCBI taxonomy): Eukaryota > Metazoa > Chordata > Mammalia > Rodentia > Erethizontidae > Erethizon > Erethizon dorsatum. The sequence goes on from CM051831.1 coordinate 31,289,514, forward strand.
CTTGCTAGGAGGATGAGTGTGGAAGGTCAGCTCCATCTCATTCTTCCAGGACCTCCATGGCCTCTGGTGGGGGTGGAGCGTGGAGCATGGCTGTCCACAGAGCTGGTCTGTCCTGGTGGCTGTCTTTTCTGGCCTGTCAGGCTGGCTCTCTTGCATTCCAGGCATCCTCGTCTCTGGTGTGGTGGAGTGGGAGTGGGGCCAGGGCCTGGTTTAGCAGAGTGCACTTCTATCTCACACAGAAGTAAACATTTTGGATTCCTAATCATATCCCTGGTCAACCAAGGGATAAGACTCTGGTCAACCGAGTCAACTCCAAGCTCTTCCTGCGACGACCGTCTTATTTCTGAGGATGAACAGAGCTTGATTTGAAGAGGGGGTAAGGGTCTTGTGTGGGTTGGGAATTGGGGTGTGTGTGTGTGTGTGTGGTGGGGAGTGGAACATCTAAGGTGGCAGAGGAGGGAGGGAGGGTTGAACTGGAAGGATCTCTGGCTTCCACTCATGTGTGCAGCACCCCCTGCTGCCCACAGGGGACACAGCAGCTCCCGCTTCCTGTGTCTCTGTGGGCTGGGGCTCCCAGGTCCTTGGAGGGGTCTTCAGAACCTCTCAATGTTTCCCTGGACTCTTGCACTCCCTGGGGGTCTCCGGGCCTCTTGTTGGAGTCTGGCTTCTACAGGAATGTGTTTGAGTGAGGGTGGGGCATGCACTGCAGGTGGTCTGGACGGCTGTGTCACAGAGAGTTTCGAGGGACTAGCCCTGCTGCAGTATGGGTCTGGTAGCCACGCTGGGGGCTCACAAGCTCTTAGTCAGGGCTTGGGCAAGACTGCAGCGAAGGGTCCTGGACCCCCAGGAGGACAGTTGTGTGTGGGGAGGGTTGGACTGTGCACTCAGAGGACACCATGGTGATCTGGTGGCTTGGACAACGGGGCAAGAACACCCTAGCATCTTCCTGTGCCTTGGGAGGGGACAGGGCAGGACTGCAGCTTCTGTTGGGTGGTTTTGCTGAGATGAGTCCCTATGCCCCAGGCTGCTGGAGACATCTTCAGAGAGGCTGGGCAGGGAATAAGCGATTCAGTCCAATTTTGAGTCCTTTTCCAAATTAATCGCAGGGTATGTGGTAGGGTCAGTAGCACAAGCCTAATTCTTCTTGGCCAGAGCCCCAGTGACTGCCTTGTATGTGTAGGGGCCTTGCCACTGCAAGAAGAAGGGGTGAGGGTGTTCATCTGTGAAGGCCAGGGACTTTCCAGCATCCACCTCTCCAGCCCTTCCACTGGTGTCTGTCCCCACCCTCGCAGTGAGCACTCTTCTCTGTGCCACATGCCCCACTGGACTTTTATTCTGAATGGACCAAGGTCCTGGAAGGGAGGGAGGAGGCTGAGGCTGGAGCTGGCCCTGACCCTGAGCAGCTCCACCCTCTGGGCTGTTTTCCTAGGCACTCTAGGGGAGTGGTCTTACTATCCTTAGCTCTCTCCTTGGCTCCAGCTTTGCTGGCCTTCAGAATAGAGGTCCGTATGGCCACCCCTGCTGTGCTTCTCCTAGCATTCCCCATGCCCACAGATCCCTCATCTCTTTATCCTTGGGCTTTGCATCCTCCAACTTCTTCCCTTTTGGGTTTCTGTGGTCCTTCTTTCTGCTTGTGTTTCCCAAAGCAGCCATGGAGGCCAGGGCACTATTTGGAAGCTCTCAGGACAAAGGTGTTGCCTAGCTCCATGCTTTTCCCCTGCCTGTGGGAAGGAGGGATCAAATAGCCAGGATGCCCTCTGATGTTGGCATGGTGAGGCCTCTGTCAAGTACATGAGGTTTTCTCTAGGAAAAGGCAAGGAAATAAGCAGAATCTTTCAACTGGCTTCTATTTAAATCTTGAACCCAGTCACAATTTTCCCAAAGACCCACCAGGATAGATTTCACTGACTCTCAAGTGCCCACAAAGTACCCAGAGCTTAGGAAAATAAGAAGCCAAGGCAACGAAAGAGACCAGGTTCTACTTGAGGGCTCTGACATCCAGGCCAGACTTTGACCTGGGACAGGGACTACTGCTGGGCAGAGGAGTGTGAGAGAGGAAGGACTTTGACCTGGGGGCTGCAAGTTACCAATTAACAAGTAGGGGGCTGAGGAGGGGCCAGAGGGAGGTGAGTGGCTGAGGAGACAGGGACACTGACCCGGCACAGTCAGGCTTGAAGGGGGCACAGGAAGAGGGTTGGCTTCTCCCGGGCTATCTGATCTTCTTGAAGACCTGCTTGCACACAGCGCCCCTTGCTGTCAGCTCCTGGGGATGGAAGAGGAGAGAGGAAGAGGGTTCTCCCAGCTGGAGCTCCTTTCTCAAAGCCTTTGATCTCTGTTTACTCCTTTAAGAAATAGCAGCTAGAGCATTTGATGTGTAGGGAATTGTTCCTCAACTCTTCACCCCAGAGGAAGGAAGGGTGGTGGGCCAGGAGATGTGCAGTGGCTGTCTCCATCCCCGCATTTTGCTTTTTTAAATTAAATTAAATTAAATTATTTATTTTTTTGATATTGGGGATCTGGCCAAGATCCCCAGCTGCCTGTATGAGGGGTATGATGAAAAATAAAATAAGAGACAGAGACAATTTAGTAATGCATGAAAAGAGGGGCTGGGAGATCAATGCCTCAGGATGGGCAATGATAAAGACTCTCTAGCTTTCCGCTGTTTTTATTAGCCAGTGCATGGAGAGGGGTAGTGAGTGATTTTAGGAACAGTAAGGGTGGACTAGTAAAAGAACAAAGCATTCTTGCAAGGATGAGACAAGGGCCAGTAAGGAAACTGTAGTTTCCCCAGGCAAAATTTTTACTACTGCTATTACATTGTTTTAAAGATCTTTGTCAACCTTGGCAGATCTTATCTTGTCCTGTGAGCTTCACAGCATCACTAGCTTCAGCTGTGACCAGGAGAAAGTGGAGAGTTTCCGTGTTCCAGTCTGGCTTACAGGGCAGGACAAGGACAGCCTTGGATGTCCCTTAGACTCAATTTATAATTTGTGGTCCCCAAAATTTTGAGACAGGGTCTTGCTCTGTAATTCAGGTTGCCCTTGAACTCACTATGTAGCCCAGGCTGGCCTTGAACCTGCTGAGATCCTTCTGCCTCAGCCTCCTGAGTGCTGGGATCACAGTTGTGCACCACACCTGGCAAATCCCATCCATTTTGATTTATGGGCATCATCTGATTAGCAGCCAGGGCCCATCCTGGCCACTTTTTTCTCCTCTCCCCCCTCTTCCAAGTGATTTTGTTTCCCTCCTTGGCCCCTTGCTGGGGTGGGTGAGGGCAGGGCCGGGGTACAGTAGTAGACTCACATTGCCAAGGGGATGCATCCTAGCTGAGGCCCCTCTCAGACACCCTTGTTTGTGTCTCCCCTCTGCTTACCAGATGCAACATGTCTCCCTCCATCCAGTGTCTCCAGCCCCGGTTGGGGACCTCACCTTTCTGCACGCACACCAGCTGCTCTTCCTCCCAGGTCACTATGGTCTAAAGAGGAGATAAAAGAAGACTGGGGGGCGGGGCACCCCAAATGCTTCTCAAGTCACTCTGTCTTCTCCAGCCCCTCCATTTTGGGATAGATGCTCTGCTTCAGCAGGACTCCCCTCCTCCACTCCTGAAGGCCTCCAAGGAGCCACCCTTGTCCATGGTGACATTTGGGGAAAGCAGGGGAGGAGCAGGGGTGAAGTTGGGGAGGGTGGTGACAAAGAATGGAGGCTTTGTCTTTTGATGCCTCCAGTTGATCCAGAGGGACTTTTGAGGAAGAAGAGAGATTGGCCACTTTCAGTTTCAAGGACACCGGGAATGAAGGACCAACCTCTCTGGCCTGGGTATTCCAACCAGCACTAACGAAGCCCTCCTGAGGATGGCCTGCTGAGCTCAGTCTTGACCTATGGAGGATCCTTACCTAGGTAGCTAGGACACCTGGCAAGAGAGTTGGGACTGGGAATGGGGAGGGAGGGATGAGCCAAGTCTTCAAGGAAGTTGGGAGTTCATTAGATTGGAGATACGTAACCGGAAAATTTTAGCAAGGAAAGAAATAGCACAGAAGAAAGAAGGTCGCATTGTTCTGAAGGGCTCTAACCTAGACTGTGTGTGGGAACACAGTGAGGAGCTGGTTCCCAAGCCCCTTGTGTGCCCTGTTGGGTGTGCAGGCTTTGTCTGGAATAGATCATCGCTGAAAGGGTTTAAGTCAGGGAGTGACGTGGCTGTTACATCACATGTGGACCCTGTGGCTGCCATATGCAGAGTGGTGGAGGGCTACGACTGGGGATCAGTTTTGGGCATCCAGTGAGAAAGGTGGTGTAGTAAGAAAGAGTAGGAGGAACAGATGAGAGACATTTAGAAGAGTGACATTTCACTAGAAATAAAATGGAACGAAAATGCAAGGTACACGTATAAAGCATTTCTGGGAGCTTATTAGAAAAGCAAAAAGAAACAGATGAACTCAACTTTAATAATATGCTTTATTTAACCTAAAATAGTAAGATACTAGAATTTCAGTATGTGACCAATATAAACATTTCTGAGATGTTTTACGTTCTTTTTTGGATACTGTTTAAAAATCCAAGGCCAGGCATGGTGGCTCATGCCAATAATCCTAGCACTCTGGGAGGCTGAGGCAGGAGAAACACAAGTTTGAACCCAGCCTGGGCAAATTAGTGAGATCCTGTCTCAAAATAGAAAATCAAAAAAGGATTGAGGGTGCAGCTCAGTGTGAAGGCTCTGGGTTTAATCCCCAGTACCGAAAAGAAAAGAAAAAAAAAAAAAAAAAAAAAAAAAGAAGAAAAGAAATAGAAATAAGAAAAAAGAAAAAAAAAAAAAAAAAAAAAAATCCAGTTTTATTTTATCCTTGTAGTACATTTCCATTTAGACAAGGTACCTGTCACATGTTCAATAGCCACATGTAATTTGGAGCTACTATATTGGTCAGTGCAGAAAGGTTGTGTCCTCAAGACTTCTTAAGGTGGGCCGTGTGTGTGTGTGTGTGTGTGTGTGCGCGTGTGTGTGGGGAGCACAGAAGTAAGGAAACAAGAGACATTGACTATGACTTCTGGTCCGGCTGGTTGTTGCCATTAACAGAGACTGCAAATACAAAAGCGGTTTGTGCAAGAATATAACGAATTCAGGTTTGACCTTGGTGCACACAGATGGAAATATTTTGCAGACAGCTAAAAACATCACCCTGGAGCTCAGGAGATGGCTCTGGCCAGAGAAGAAATGTCAAGGACAGTTTATAGATGGCAGCAGAAAGCATGGGTATACATGATTTTGCCCAAGAAGGGCGTACAGGCAAGAAAGAGAAGGGTAAGGACAAAACACTGGGTGAAAACTGCAACTTAAGGAATTAATAAGAAAACTATTGTCTGTAAAGGGGATCAACAAGGGCCATGTAAGAAGTAGGGGAAAACGCAGGAAAGTAGGGTTATAGATGCTAAGTGAAAGAAGCTGCATGTGGTGGTGCAGGTCTGTAATCCCAGAACTCTGGAAGGCTGAGGGAGGAGGATCACAAGTTTGGGTCCAGCTTGGGCGATTTAGCAACTCAACAGGACACTATCTTGAAATAAAAAATAAAAAAGAGCTGGAGATACAGCACAGTGTGAAGGCCCTGGGTTTAGTGCCCAGTAATGGAAAAAGAGAGACTATGGTAGGTCACAGTGTCACAGGCTAGAGGGCCAGCAAATGTTTGTTGATTGGCCTGGGGTAGGTAGTCTGCTTTTTTGCCCTTTTGGCTGATGATAAGAGGGGGCAGGGAAGAAGTAGGAAGGGTTAGGGAAGGAGGATGGAGAACCAGGAGCCTGTTACCACCAGACGGGTACCCTGGGGGTGCCGTGGCCTGCTGCGGTGGTTACTTCTCTTAGCTGTGGCTGGGAGAGTCCCTTTGGTTTGGCCATATTGTCTGGAGGCACTCCCCACCCCCAGGAAAGTACCTGGCATTTCCGTCCATCCACGACCCTCAGGTCCTCCTCGAACTCAACTCCCACTTCGAATTCCATGATATAGTTGCGAAAGGTGCTGAGGGTCTTCACTACCATGTGGTCGCCCCAGTGCTCGATCTCCTTGTCGGGCTTGAGCAGCAGCACTATTTTCCGCAGCGCCACGTTGATGTCTGTGGGAGCCGAGTCTTAGCCGGGCCAGCCCTGCGCTCCCGAAGCAGCACCTTGTGGCTGTGACTGGTGCCTAAGGCAGGTCTGGCACTGGGGACTGACCTGCCTCTGCTCAGAGGTGGATCCCACCCAAGCGTCGCCCCAGTGTCCAACCCCAGGTCCCCTTCTCAGTGGGACCCTGAGGCGGGAAGGGAGGGAAGAAGTGGGAGGGAGGGGCTGGGAGGGAGGGAGCATTACTTAGGGCCTGCAGGTAGTCCTCCAGGTTCTTCTGCGAGACAAAGCGGTAGTAGCCCGTGAGGTTGGGAGGCATAACTAGGTGGCCAAAATGGAGCCCAAGATTGCAGGAGAATGTAGGAGAAGCAGCGCGAGTAGGGAAGGGGTGCTGTCTGGCAGATGAGGCTGACCAATGCCTGTGGCCTACACACACACACACACACACACACACACACACACACACACACACACACACACACACGTGGAAAGGTCGCTGTCCAGGCCCTGCTGCAATAAGAGTCCCTCCGTCCCTCCCTGGGACTGGTGTGGGATTTAGCAAAGCTGAGCCTCATCTCTGCTTTTCCTGATGAAGGAACCCAGAGAGGGATTGGGGCTGTGAATCCTCTAAAATGTATGCCTTTCTCAAGGTCTCTTTTGGCCTCCGGCTCATTTCTGGAGGGCTGGGAGCCCTGAGTGGGGTGGTCTCCCCCACAAGCTACTGTGGCTGGCCCAGCTTTGTAGGGTGGGGATGAGTTCCAGCAATATCCTGAGATCCTGGGGTACAGTCAAGGATACTGAAAGGTGTGAGGGAGGAGGTGGAGACGGCCAGCTGCCCAGTAGCCACCATGAAGACAGCCCTGGAGCCCTGTCCCCAAGTTCTTCAGGTGGCTGGCTGAACTGGGTCCCCAAACTGGCAAGGTAGGCTTGGTCCTAGGTGGCAGTTAAGAGCGAGGCCGTGAGACTGGATGGCTGAAGCCTGCTCCAGGTCTGGAGGGGCTGAGGGAAGGGCCTGGCTGGCTCTTCCGGAGGATCTTATCCTCTTCCCCTGGGGACCCAGGGGTTCCCTCTCCTGAGTCATCCTTGCACACACAGCCTATGCTTAGCAGGTGTGTTCCCACAGTGGTGTGCAAGGACACTAAAATGACTCTGTGCCCTTTCCCCACCTGCCCACTTCTCTCTCAAACCCAAACGTGTCTGGCTTCCGAAGCTGCTGGGCTGCTCCATCGTGGTTTAAGGTGGGAAATCTGGGAAGGGGGAGGTAGGGAGGTCAGCCTGACATTCCAGCTGTGTGACAAGCGTGTGCGCCTGGGGGGAGGGCACAGCTGTATCACTCTTCCCCCGGTGCCAGTGCCCTTCCCGGTCCCTTCCTGACCCTCCTAGGGTTTCTTTTGCCGCCTGGGCCGGGAACTGAAACGCCTCGATTTCAACCGTTCAGGCTGAAGCTTTCACTTCACAGGTCCCAGAAGGCACACGCAGCAGGGACTTGCTGATGGAATGGGCTGGGAAAAGAGGTTAGTGCGGAGTTGGGGGTGGGTGTCGTGAATGCTGCTCCTCCTAGCCACCCTCGGGTCTCCGTTGACGTCTCCCTTCCCTACCCCCTGGCTTCTAGCATCTCCCTCTCCCATTGTCCCTCGGTCTCCCGCCCCCTCTATGGCTTCCTATCTTCCTCCCCAGCCCCCGTAGTTTCTCTGCTCCCCCAAATTGCAGTCCCGGGAAAAAACCCTAACACGTTCTCCCGCCCCTGCTCCCGGGTCCCATTGGCTCCCTCCCCCCGCTGCAGCACCTGGCGCCCCCAGTCACCCGATTGGCCAATGGCCCCATCAATCCTCGCCTGGCCGTGCTGACGTCATCCTGCAGTAGCGGGGATGGGGTGGGGGAGAGAGAGAGAGAGAGAGAGAAAGAGAGAGAGAGAGGACGCTGGGCTCGAGAGGGCTCGAGAAGGAGCCACAGCAGGTCCCCCTCTCAGCCACCAGACCGGCCTCCGCCACACCTGCCCTATGGACTAGTGCGGGGGGCAGGCTCTGTCACTGCCCCCTGCCCACTCCTCCTGGCTGAACCCCTGTATCCTTCCCCCGAGGGGGAATTAGAAGGCTCGAGGCTCCCAGGGGACAGCGGTTGCCAGGTCCAGCCCTGCCCACCCCCGCACCATGACCCTCCTGCTGCTGTCCCTCCTGCTGGCCTCTCTGCTCCCACCCAGCTACAGCAACAAAGGTGAGTGAGTGGGGGTGGGGGCGCTGAACGAAGTGTCAGGAGAGCGACGTGGGGGTGGGGCGGGGTGGAGGTTCCCGGTCTCTCTGGCACCTGACAGGTGGCCCTTTCTCCCCACCGCCCTCTTCCCATCCCCTTCCCAAACCTGCTTCCTTCCTAGCTGCCTCCTTCCCAGGGCCTCATCCTGCCCCTGGCTCATCTCTACCCATGTTTTCGCTGGTCCTCTCGCTCCCATGTGGTCCCCTTCCCGCCCGGGGGTCTCTCCGCCCTGCCTCCTAGTTTCTCGGCGCTGGTGGGTATCTCGGGCCTCTGAGGACTTGGCCCAGGTTTCTACGCACCCCTCCCCTCCTGGGTCCCTGCTTTCCCGGGGTGTGCGCACACATACACGAAGCGTGTGCGGCGGGCAGACCCGTCTGCTCCGTCTCCCTCCCATCCTGGGGAGAAACTGCAATTCGGAGCACGTACATTTTGGCGTGGTCCTCTGCACCGTATCCTTCTGCCTGCACCGGCTGGGCTGTGGGTTACAGAGCCACCCTCTCCGAGAAGCCGGCAGAGGGACCGGCAGAGGGACGGGGGAAGGCGCGGCAGGACTGTGGGGTAGCGGCCAGGCAGGTGGGAGGGAGGAAGGTCGGGAGGGCAGGAGTGGGTGTGTGGGGTGCTGCATGAGTGGGGAGAGGGGAAGCTGAGAAGGGGGAGAGGGAGATGAGGCGTGGGAGGGGACTAAAGGGATAGGAAAGGGTAAAGGTGGAGGCAGAGAGGGAGGGATGGAAGGAAAAGCAGGGAGAAAGAAGATGGGGAGGAGAGAGCCAGGGAGCTCTGGGTGAGTGACAGGGAAGGACACGGGAAACATAGGGCCAAGAGAGGGGAGCAGGGAGCCTGAGGAGGCTCAGGGAGCAGGAGGGCAGCAGGGCTGGAAAGTGGGCTGTGGAGAAGGCGCCCAGCTCTGCCCCTGCCTTGCCCCAGCCCTTCCGTCTGCTCTCTCCTCCTTTGGCAGGAGCTCCTGGCTCCAGTACCTCAGCCTGGCTCCCGAGCCTCCTGCCACTTCCTGTGTGGCCTCTTGTGCACCATCTTGTGGCTTTCTCCCAGCCATTAGGGAATGGGCTCTGGTGGTCATCATTGAGAGAGGGGCAGGGGCAGACATGCAGATGGCAAGGAGCGTGCTGGGGTGTGGTTGGAGGAGAATGGCAGTCAGGATTTCTTGCTCACCATGAGATCCTGAGGTTGAGGTTTGGTGACTCAATTTCCCCTTGCTAATGCGTCCTCTCCCACCTTTGTCCAGCTGATGTGCTGTCATGAATGGGCTTCGCCTGCTTGTGGGCAAGATGGGATCAGACAGCACCAACAGAGGAGGTTGGGGTTGGGGGGAGGAAGAGGGGAAAGGGAATCCAAGGAGCCCAAGGAGCCCTTTCCCTTTCCCGAAGCCCCACCAGCTTAGTGGGTGATTGGTCCTGGGGCCCAGACACAGACTCAAGTTAGCTGAGTGTGGCAGGAGGTGGGGAGATGGGGTCTGACTAGTCACACCTCTATCCTGACTTGGCTGGTGGTTAGAGGGCAGAGGAGTGGGGTGGACCGGAATTGGGGGTTAAGTCTTGGGTCTGTGTCACAGATAGGGTCAGGGAGTGTGGTGTTTGGAAGCCTTGTAGAAGACACAGCACTGTGCTGGTTGTGACTCTTCTCCTGGGTGTGGGAGTGGGAACAGGGAGGGACTGGCTGTGTTTCTAGGCCAGCTCAATAATCCCTTAGGATGAGGGCTGCGCTGGGTTGTCATTTGGTGTTGATTCCTGTGCTCTATTCCTGCCCCTTGCTGTCCCCTCCCTCTGCCCTATATACCTTTCCTTCTTTCCTTTCGCTTCTTCATCTGCTGTAGAAGTGTGAAGTGAGATGGGTGGGGGAGAGGAGAAATGGTCAGGATCTCAGGAAACTTCTAAATCTTTACTCTGCCCTTCACTGATCCCTTGCCTTCCCATGGCCTTTGAGGGCTTACCACTGCTCCCTGAGTTCACGGTCTCCATTCCCTAGCAAGTGAAGTCTCTAAAGATTCTTTACCCAAGCTGGGTGTGATGTGCACACCTGTAAACCCAGTGTTCTGGGAGGATGAGGCAGGCCCAGCCCGGGCACCTGAGTGATTTAGTGAGACCTTGTCTCGAGATAAAAAATAAAAAGGGCTGGGAATGTAGCTCAGTGAGAAGGGCCTGGGTTTAATCCCCTGTACTGAGGGGGTAGGGAGATTCTTCATCCCTAACCGTGGTTCCCAGGGGGAGATAGTGTCCCTTTTCTCCAAGGGCAGGCAGTTGCCATGGAAACTGTCCTGTTGTAGTATAAGGTGGTGGCTTCCCACAGACCTTTGGGCTCCTTGTGTAGCTGATTTCTTTTCCTCAGCCCTTTGCTCCGGCAAGGTGCTCTGGCAGGGAGTGAGGTGTCTGGGTCCACAAGGGTTGTCACGGGAATGGGGGTCCCACTCACGGGCGCTTCCTCTTCTCCCCCTGGGGTGGGACCAGCCAACAAGCACAAGCCTTGGATCGAGGCGGAGTACCAGGGCATTGTCATGGAGAACGACAACACTGTCCTGCTGAACCCACCGCTCTTCGCCTTGGACAAGGATGCCCCCCTACGCTATGCAGGTAATTGGGGCTGGGGCTGGCAAAGCAGGTGGGACAGAGCAAAGGGGGTGGGAGGCAGAGGCAAGGGAGCAGGAGCAAGGAGGAAGTAGGGGGAGACCCCGGGCAAGCAGGGGTTGAACATGTTCCAATTTTGCCAGACCTCAGGGCTGGTGGCTCCCAGAGGCTGCTGCTCAGGGAAGCTGGGTTGGAGTGATTGGAGTTGTACATCCGATCACTGATGCTTTCACGGTTATAAGAGAAGAGGTGGAGAGGTGGAAGTGGACCTGGGAGGCAGGTGCCCAGGGGAGGGAAGGAGCAGCCACAGCTGGGCAAGAGCCTCATGCCTTCCCTTCCTTCTCTTTCCCCCTCACCAGGTGAGATCTGTGGCTTCCGGCTCCATGGGTCTGGGGTGCCCTTCGAGGCTGTGATCCTGGACAAGGCGACAGGAGAGGGACTGATCCGGGCCAAGGAGCCAGTGGACTGCGAGGCCCAGAAGGAGCATACCTTCACCATCCAGGCCTATGACTGTGGCGAGGGCCCTGATGGGGCCAACACCAAGAAGTCTCACAAGTGAGGAAGGCCCGTCCCCTGCCTTGTTGGCCTGGGGTCCTCCTTCCTGCTCCTGCACCCCTCATCACTCTCTGTCTGTGCCTCACTGACTGTCCACCCCATCCTGCTGTTGAGAGGGTTTAGGGACCTTCAGTCAGGGTGACCAGCAGGCAGTACAATTCAGTGGGGTCTAATCCTGGCTTTGCCTTTATGACTTTGGACAATTTATGTAGCCTTTCTGGCCCTGGTCTTCCTTGTCTGTAGAATGGAAAGGTTGCTGTGAAGATTAACAGAGATTTTTTACTTTTTGTGGTGCTGAGGGTGGAACCCAGCGCCTCATGCATACTGAGCAAGTGCTCTACCACTGAGCTACATCCCCAGCCCTACTGGGGATGGTTTGTGTAAAAAGTGCCTGCCCCTTGGTGAAGGGCTTGAAGCATGTGGGAGTCATGGTGATGAGGAGGAGAACAAGGAAGAACAGGTTAAGCACACTCAGCACACATCCAGATCCCTTTCAAGTGCCTGAGCCAGGGTCTTTACGAGCACGCCATGCACACCATTCATCACACACACACACACACACACACACACACACACACACACACACACACTTCTAGGTGGGGTGGGCATGGGATGGTTATAGCACAAAGGAAGCTTGGGTCCCAGACATCTACATCTGATCCAGCTTACTTCTCATTTCAGCACAGCAGTCAGGATTCCTGGGCACTAAGAGGCATTAGCAATGACACGCTTTTTGTGACTCAGTTACCTGTTTAGAGATGGGACCTTTGCCTCTGGGCCCTGGGAGCCTGGATCTTGGCCAGGGGTAGAGCTCGGCAGGAAAGTTCTTAGCCCAGCTCAGCTTGCCCAGGAAGGTGTGTGAGCGGGGAGAGGCCATGGGCGAGCCGCACATGCAGGGATGGCAGCCACCGCTCACTCGTACTGCTCAGACCTGTCATGAGTTAGTTACAGCTTTTGTACTAGTGCTGCTTCCCTTGGGGATGGTTTTCATTTGGCTTTTACGCTGCATCTTCTGTGATTATCCCATTGGATCTGGGCTGATGGATTTTGTCTCACCCTCATCTGGGCCCCTGACCTATAGCTTTCTGTGCAGGCGTCATCAGAGTCAGCTACGGTGCCCCCTGGGACATGTTCCTTTCCCCTTCATCAGCCCCCTGTCCTTGGGCCTGCTCCTTATGTGGCTGGGTGTCTGGCATGGCTTTGGCACAACTTGGTGCCCTGTGCTGGCGATGAGCAAGCTAATGGGTAGATTGGCTCCCTCCCGCTCTGACTCTCCATCTAGATTCCCACTCATGCTTCTTCCCATGTCAGAAGCTGGCTAACGCTTCACTGTCTGTCCCCCTGCTCTGGTTCATGCAGGGCCACTGTGCACGTGCGGGTGAACGATGTGAACGAGTTTGCCCCAGTGTTTGTGGAGCATCTGTACCGTGCTGCAGTGACCGAGGGGAAGCTCTATGATCGCATCCTGCGGGTGGAAGCCATCGACGGTGACTGCTCCCCCCAGTACAGCCAGATCTGCTACTATGAGATTCTCACCCCCAACACCCCCTTCCTCATTGACAATGATGGTGAGTCTACTCCTGGGCCCTCAGCTGCCCAGTCCCTGGCATCCACAGCCTTCAGGACTGTACTCTTCCCTTCTCCTGCCTCTCAGACTCTCATGCCACCCTCCTTTCCTGATGTGCAGCCTTTTTCTCCCAGACACCTTCTCCCTGCTTCCTGCTGCCTAATCCACCTGCTGCCCAACTACATCACTTAATCCTCCCTTTGCCTCCTGGGCTTCCTCTAGTGCACCTGACCCTGTCCCTTCTGCCCCATTCCCACTCCAGGGAACATTGAGAACACAGAGAAACTGCAGTATAGTGGTGAGAAGCTCTACAAGTTCACGGTGACAGCTTACGACTGTGGGAAGAAGCGGGCAGCAGATGACGCCGAGGTGGAGATCCAGGTGAAGCCCACCTGTAAACCCAGCTGGCAAGGTGAGGAGCTCTGCCCTGTGAATCTTATGAATCGTTTTTCACCTTGGCTTCCCTCTCTGCTTTTTGTGACAGTCATGGGGACTTGGCTAAGGGTTGGGGCAGGCTTCTAGCCCAGCCAGGCCATTTTCCCAGTGTTACAGACCTGGAGGTGGCCCCAGGAAGAGGAGGATGGATAGCAGAGGCTGCTTACCTTCTCTCTCCACGGCCCTCTTTGTCTCCCCATGCAGGCTGGAACAAAAGGATCGAATATGCCCCAGGTGCAGGGAGCTTGGCTTTGTTCCCTGGTATCCGCCTGGAGACTTGTGATGAGCCGCTCTGGAACATTCAGGCCACCATAGAGCTGCAGACCAGCCATGTGGCCAAGGGCTGTGATCGAGATAACTACTCAGAGAGGGCCCTGCGGAAACTCTGTGGTGTGTGTGCCCCTCCTCCAACACTCCCCAGCCAGTCCCTCACCAGCCATCCTCTCCCTTTTCCTGAGAATCTGCCTTCCGCCTCTTCTGGCTCTGGGCAGGTGTGCATATCTGCAGGAGCTGTGGCCCAAAAGGCAGGTAGACATGTTTGGCAAAGATGCATAGTCATTGCTTGAGTCGCCAGATAGATGAGGGGACAATTATAGGAAGGACTGAAGAGTTGGCTAACCAGTTAACTGGGGGGACATTCCTAGGTGAGAGATGCATCCCTCTTGTGTCTCTGAAAGGCCACAAGGGGGTGAGACTGGCTGTAGGAAATCTTGCCCCTTCACTCTCTTTCTGCCTCCTCCCCATTTCTCCTCTGTGCCTCTCAGCAGTGACACTTGTGTCTCTCGGGTTCCCACAGGTGCGGCCACTGGGGAGGTGGACCTGCTGCCCATGCCAGGCCCCAATGCCAACTGGACAGCGGGGCTGTCGGTGCACTACAGCCAAGACAGCAGCCTCATCTACTGGTTCAATGGCACCCAGGCTGTGCAGGTGCCCCTGGGAGGCACAGCTGGGCTGGGCTCTGGACCCCAGGACAGCCTCAGTGACCACTTTACCCTGTCCTTCTGGATGAAGCATGGTGCAACTCCCAATAAGAAGGAAGGCAAGAAAGAAGAGGAAACCATTGTGTGTAACACAGTCCAGAATGGTGAGCCTTCCTCAGAGTGCTAGGCTGCGAGTGGGAAGCTGGCTTCTTGTCCTGTATCTGTCACTGCCCAATAGACAGGTCATTTCCCCTATCTTTGTGAATTGCCAGTGCAACTTCCTTCCCTCCTTTCCCTTCCTTCCTTCCTTCCTTTCTTCCTTCCTTCCTTCCTCTTTGAGAGAGGGTCTTGCTAAGTTGCTCAGGCTGGCTAAGAACATGCCATTCTCCTGCCTCAGCCCCCCAAATAGCTGGGATTACAGGCCTGCAACAACACACCTAGATCAGTGCTAGTTCTCATATTCTTTGACCTTTTGTGATTTATCCTCAACATGACACGTTGGAATCCTGCATTTTAGTACAGTAGAATTCCTCTCTATCATTCTCATTCTCATTATTAGCTACCCAGTCAGCCCCCTGCATCCCACTAGGTAGTGGGTTGCCCCCATCTCTACTCCTATGAAAGCCTCTCCATTGCAGCAGAAGAGCCTGGGTTATGGTGAGCCCATTTATTTCTCTTCCATTACTAACCCATCCTCCTCCTCTAAGGGCTAATTGCTTCCTCTCCAGGTACCCCTCTTCTCTCAACTGCAGTGGCATATCCCTCCAGGGAAGGCTCAGCCTTGACCCGCTTTTATATTTCCAGCCACTTCTCTGCCCTCATTTCTCTTGACCTGAAAAGGGTTGTCACCCATGATGTATGTATGAACCAGAGGATCAGGTGGGCAAGTGTTCCCTGTTGGCCAACCAGAGCCCAAGGAGCCCTAGTTATACTTGGACTGAAGTGTGTGTGTGTGTGTGTGTGTGTGTGAGAGAGAGAGAGAGAGAGAGAGAGAGAGAGAGAGAGAGAGGGAGAATACAAGAGAAGAAGGAAATGAAAACACAAGAGAGAGATTAAGAGAATCCCTGCTCTTAACCCATTAGCTCCCTACTGCTGTTTTGAGTTTGTTCTTGCCTCAGGCCTGTGCCTGACCCTGTCCCTATCCTGTCCCCAGAGGACGGCTTCTCTCACTACTCACTGACCGTCCATGGCTGCAGAATTGCCTTCCTCTACTGGCCCTTGCTCGAAAGCGCCCGCCCCGTCAAGTTCCTCTGGAAGCTGGAACAGGTGAGCTGCTTTGGGGCCAGGGGCTGGGTGGGTGTAAGAAGGGCTCTGGGGCAGGGGTCAGCATTTCCTGGGCTGTCACGTGCCCTCTTTCATCTCCACTCTCAGTCCCGACCACTGAGCTCTAGGATCTCTCTTTCTCTCCTTCCAAGGTTTGGACCCCAGAAAAAGCCTTCCGTAATTAAACAGAAATAGGCAAGGAGTTCCTGCCAACCCCAAGCCCATCCTGCCACCCCCCTGTGTTTTATTTAATCTCCTTCTTATCTAGAATCCTAACTGTCAGTGTCCCTGACTCTTAGAGTTGTAACCAAGAAATAAGCAAGGGTGAGGTGCACGGATGGAGTTTGCTGCCAGGGAGCTTGCTGCCTATGAAATCTTGGTTAATATGTCTAAGCTTCAGGGTTTAAAAAACACTTATTAAATAGGGATAAAAGGAATTTGATATCCCAGGGCTGCTGTAGGATTAAATGAGATAGTATAACTTTATAGACTGAAAATCACCTTATACAGTAAATCCCTGACTTATGAGTGAGTTTGGTTCCTGGAGAATGTTCGTAAGTCAGATTTGTTTGTAGGTCCAACTACACCTTTGACACAAATATACAATGTAAAGCATAAAAAACCATTCACACACACACACACACACAAATACTGTAAATAAACTATTTTTAGTGGCAAACACACGAGTTACTTCCACAATTCGTTCACGTCTACGGGATGTTTGTAATGTGAGGTCTGTTCGTATCTGTGACAGTTTGCAACTCAAATGTTGTAAGTTGGAAACTTACATACATGTTAGTTGTCACTATTTTTTGTCCATAATTATAAAGGATACATAAAATAGACAAAAAATTTAAATCCTCTCTTGAGCCAACAGTGACAACTTCTATTTTATTTTATTTTATTTTATTTTATTTTATTTTATTTTATTTTATTTTATTTTATTTTTTGTTATAGTGGGGATTGAACCCAGTGCTTTTGCACTAATCTACATCCCCAGCCACTTTTAATTTTTAGACAGGGTCTCACTAAGTCGCTTAATTATCCAGGCTGGGCTCAAACTTGTGATCCTCCTGCCTCAGCCTCGAGAGTTCTGGGATTACATGTTTGTGCCACCATGCCTGGCTAAGCAGCCTTTTTATTCATTCTTCAAGCTCACAAAGACTAGTGAGGACTCATTTCAGTTTTCGTCTTGTAATTTCCTTGCAAGTCCTGATAGTGGCTGAATAAGCAAATGAAAAACAAAACCAAAAGGCAAGGATTAGAAGAAAAAGAGAAAATAAGGACTTAAAAAATCCCAAAGTGGACAGTTGCAGGCTGTCTCAGAACTTTTGCTGTTTGTGCACTCTTGTAAGGAGAGCCTGCCACTTTCCCCCATGTTGCTAATATCGTTCATGTGGCCTGTCCATTTTTTCCTTCACTTACTTTTAATTTATTAAAAAGAAAATCCAGTAAATGCCAATTAAGTTCCTGTCATTCTGTTAGGTTCTGGTGATACAAAGGAGTATTAGATAGAACAAAACCTTTGCTTTCAGTGAGCTTACGTTTTAGTTGGGGAGATAGTTGTGTGTGTGTGTGTGTGTGTGTGTGTGTGTGTGTGTGCGTGTGTGTGCTGGGGAATCAGAAGGCCCTTGTGCATGCTGGGCTATATTACTGAGCTACATTACTAACACTTAAAGGAAACAGATTAAAAAAAAACTAAACAGACAGGGCTGGAGGTGTAGCTCGGGGTTGAACATGAGCTTAGCATACCAACGCCCTGGGATCAATTCCCAGCACCAAACAAACAATCCAAAGCTAAACACACAAAGTGGGAATGGGCAAGCAGAGGACTGGAGTCGGCCATAGGGAAGGTAAGGAGAGAGGAACTCATCTCAGATTGGATGTCCAGGGAAGGGCTGACCGAGGTGAAATTTCAACTTCATCCTAGAGGATAAATAGCTACCAGCTGACAGAAGAGAGTGGGAAGCATCTCTGGCAGTGGGAACAGCAGATACAAAGGCCCTGAGGCAGGAAAGAAGGCCAGTGAGGCTGGGGACAGAGAGGAAAGGCTAGAGATGAGGTTGGGGAGATGGGCAGTTTTTGGGCACACAGTGGACTTTGTCAGCTAAAGTTAGGGAGATGAGAAGCCTTTTATGGGAAGAGTTTAAAGCAGGGGTGCAATCTGATCAGATTTAGATTTATTTATTTATTTATTTTTTTTTTGGTACCGGGAATCGAACTCAGGGCCTCACGCTTGCCAGGCAGGCGCTGTGCCGCTGAGCTACATCCCCGGCCCCAGATTTAGATTTCACCGGGAGTCCATTGACAGCTGAGGGAGGACTATGTTGACGACACAGGAGTGGAAGTAAACAGGCAGGACTGTTGTCGGAGCGCTCAGGAGAGGGGCCGGGGACTGGACTGGTGTGTGGCTGTGGAGGTGGAGAGACCCGCACAGGAGCCCACAGCTTCGAGTGCTCTGGGGGCCCGGGATTGACAGCACCTGCTGGGGGGTTGGACACGGAGGGTGAGGGGAAGGGGGAACCAGTGTTGTCTCCCAGGCCGCTTGAACAACTGGATGGATGGTGGCATCCTTCATACTCTGAGCAAACTGGGGCAGCAGGGAGGGGCGTGGACTCCCGTCTCACACTTGTTAAACTTGAGTTGCCTCAGGACATCTGAGTGGAAGCCCAGCATTCAGGGGCGAGTTCTGGGCTGGAGAAAGAGATTTTGGAATTATCCCCATAAATATGTAATCTGAGCCTATGGGAACAGATGAGGTAACCTGCGGAAGAGCGTAAAGAGGAGAAGGGTAGAGGGCCTAGGCCTGAGCCCTGAGGGAAGTCGATAAAGCCAATTCTCTATGCCCTCCTCTTCCTGTTTCCACCCCCAATTGGCTGACCCCAGGAGAATCTGCAAAGGAAGGAATGTTTGTTTCAGTGGTTCCTGTTGAGTAGCAACTGCCCCAGTGCTTCCAGTGCCAGACAAATGTACATAAATATTTTTGGAGAAATTTGTCCACAACATAGTTTTATGCTTGTAGTGCTTTTGTTTTTTGAGATGGGGTCTTGCTATGGCCTTGAGTTCCTGGGTTCCAGTGATTCCTCTCTGCCTCAGCCTTCCAACATAGCTAGGATCACAGGCTTGCACACCATTGTGCCCAACTCTACATTTATAGTTTTAAAAGTTTACCTGACTAGTGGAATTTTCCATACTAGGTTGGTTGCCCAGTGGATTTTGGACAAGAATGTTATTCCTTGATGTGAGCTTGGTAGAAGTGGGAATATGCAGGGCTGTCCAGTCTCCTAGGAGATGGGGCTATGCTTAGGGTTAGTTCCCTGCAGAGGAAGTAATTGAGAATTTCTTGTCCTCACCCTGCTCCTCAAGGTCTGTGATGATGAGTGGCATCACTATGCTCTGAACCTTGAGTTCCCCACAGTCACGCTCTATGCCGATGGCATCTCCTTTGACCCTGCCCTCATCCACGACAATGGCCTCATCCACCCGCCCCGGAGGGAGCCTGCACTCATGATTGGGGCCTGTTGGACTGGTAGGTTCCCCTCCTCTCAGCCAAGATCAGAGGTTTCGGGGTGGCGAGGGGAGAGAGGCTGATGAGGAGGATGGGAGCTTCTTCCTGCTTCCTGCATGTCCCTGCAGTTGGGTGGGTTACTTTGAACCATGTCCACTGGGGGACACTATGGCCTCCCGTGTCCCACCCACCCTCTGACTTGGAGGAATTCCCTTCTCGGGGGTCCACAGAATCTCACTTCCTGCAACTTCAGGTAGTTCCTGCTTTGTTCTGTCAAAGTGATGCAGATTTCCACGGCCCACTCCCCTGCTGGGGAACTGTGACCCTTGAGAGTGTCATCCACCTTCCCACTTTTAGCCATTTCTTTCATATTTTTCCCCTGGGAGTGCATGTGTGTGCCTGTCTGGCCAGGCCCTCGTGTTCCCTCTGCAACATATTTGGGGGAGTGTCTGTAACAGAGGCCTGGGAAATTGGGGCCCAACAAAAGTAGGGTTGGTACTCAGCTGAGAGGTTGCAAGTCCGAGTGGGCATGAGGGCTTTTCATTCTTGTCAGTCTGTCCTCACACCCTGAGATCACTGCCACTTTTTTTTTTGTCCCCAGAGGAGAAGAACAAAGAGAAGGAAAAGGGAGGAGACAACAGTACAGACCCCGCCCAAGGTACTCTGTGCCTAGCGACTGGAGACCCCCGAGTTCTCGTCCTGATTTTCTGATCTGTATGCTCTTTCCCAAATGTCATCTGGCCTCTTCAGTTACTACTTCACAGGCCACCAGGGGGCAGAGCCTCGCAGCATTTCAGCCAGGCAGGATCCGCCTGGAGCCGCAAGGCTGGATACTAGATGATTTTCCTGCCCGCAGGATGCAGGAAGGGGCTTCCTTTGCTGGCTTTCCACGTAGAAAGAAGGTGGCAGGAGGCAGACACGCAGGAGGGGAAGACCTGGGCGTCTGCGAAGCTTACACACATTTATCCTGGTCTCCTTGCATGTCGCTGTGAAAACACTCTCCTGCAGTCTCCTCCTTTCCTTTTTGTTTCTCCTTCCCTTCCATCTTGTATCTTTCTTCTTTCTCTCCTCCTGTTGCTTCTGTTTTTCACTTTTCTTTCTCCCTGGCTTTACCTTCTCTTCCGCACCTCCTTTTCTCTTTTGCAGCGCTGGGCTGGGACCCTGGGGCTTGCATAGGCCAGGCCAGTGCTCTGCCTCTGAGCTGCAGCCCCAGCTTGTCTTGTCCCATCTCCAGCACATCCTTTATCCTCACTTTTCTCTCACATCTAATCTCTTTTCTTTCCTTCTTTTCCTTTCCAAATTCCTCCTTCTTATTTATCAGCCTGCTAATTCTTTTTCCCCCTTTTCTCAGCCCTCCTCCTCAACCCCTCGTCTTCTCCTCTTTCTTTCCTCCTTTCACCGCCCGGCCTGCCCCTGTGTTCCTGCCCTAGGAGACCCCTTGCCGATCCACCACTACTTCCGTGGCTACCTGGCTGGTTTCAGCGTGCGCTCAGGTCGCCTGGAGAACCGCGAGGTCATCGAGTGCCTCTATGCATGTCGGGAGGGGCTGGACTATAGGGATTTCGAGAGCCTGGGCAAAGGCATGAAGGTATAGACCCTCCCCCAGCCCTCTCCTTCCCAGCATGGCCCCCGCCCCTCCCCGCCCCACCTCTCCACCTGTGCTCCTTCTCCCTTGCCTCCTGGTCCTGCTCTCAGCTGTGTCTGTGTCTGGGGCCCAGGTCCACGTGAACCCCTCGCAGTCCCTGCTCACCCTGGAGGGGGATGATGTGGAGACCTTCAACCATGCCCTGCAGCATGTGGCTTACATGAACACTCTGCGCTTTGCCACGCCTGGCGTCAGGCCCCTGCGCCTCACCACTGCCGTCAAGTGAGTGCGGGGTGGGCGGGGCAGTCAGAGCAGGCCAGTGTCTTCACTGGTTGGTCTAAAATGTCACCTAGAGCTGGCCTTACCAGCTCTTACACATTTTGTGTCCCTCTCTGAGTCCCCAGAGAGGACAGTTGACCTGCTGAAGGTCACATGGTAATGTTGGGAGAAGTGCCTGATTTCCCAACGAGCAATTCATTATCTTGGGGTTTTGATGGTCCCTTTGCTGATATGTAAAGTGGGACAGAGAGACCGGTACCTGGGGGACCTGGTGTTAACCTGACTCAACGCTAATTGGCTGGACGACCTTGGGCAGAGAACAACTCTGGTTTGCTTTGCCTGTTTTAATCCTGCTTCACTAAGACACTGCAAGCCAGATAAATGTAAGGATCCAAGTTTAGGGGTTGACAAGTTTAGGGGTTGACAACCTGTGGTCTCAGGCTTGCTGTCTGTTTTGTAAACACAGTTTTATCGGAACACAGCATGGGCCAAGGGTTGGAGCACAGGCTGTATATGGACTAAAAACACAAGAATATGTACTATCTGGTCCTTTATGGAAAAAGTTCGCTTTCCTCTGAATTCTAAGTGAATGGTTTTGAATTCTTTAAAAGAAAAATTCTGATTATTTCAAGGTTTAAGCATACATTACTTAAAAATACAGATTGAGAGACAATGAGAGCATAAATAATAAAGGACACAGGATCTGTTACTAGCTTTTTAAATAAAATTGGCAAATGAGGCATAATAATAGATTCTAACTAATGGAATCATTATGAGAACTAAGCGATCTAATCCAGATCAAATGCTTACCAGAAGCCGGATGTGGTGGTGCATGCCTGTAATCCCAGCACTAGGGAGGCTGAGGCAGGAGGATTGGCTTGAGTTCAAGACCAGCCTGGGCTACACAATGAATTCAAGCCAGCCTGAACTATGTAGTGAGATCCTGTCCCCCTCCCCCTCGCAAAAAGCCTACCAGAACACCTAGTCAGTAAAGGTTGACTGTTCTTGTATGAAAGGATTTTCACCCCTTATCATGGTGCATGGGCCTGTTTTTTGGAGATGCTGCCATCAAGTGGGTGCATTACATGATTTGGAAGTCAGGATTCCTGCGTTCTTCCTACTGTACCTCAGTTTCTCCAGCTATCCAAAAATATATATCTCTGACTTGTCCTGAAGGCGCTGAGCCCTCTGGTCAGTGGGCCTGATTATCAAGCCTCAGATTTAGGGTGGTGGAAGGCATAGGCAGTGGCTTTTGGGAGTTGGGCTGCTGGTCCATGGTGTGTGGTCTTGGCATGGAGCTGAAGGGCATGGTAATCGAGGTCATGCAGGAGCAGATCTGAGCTGAGTGGACTCGCATTGTGCTCTTGTCAGAACTCCAGTTGTTAAAGGGTTGCCACCCAGTTATCGAGGGCTCAATCCCTCAGAGACCAGGGAATCATCATCTTTTTCGCTTCAGTGTCCTGAGGAGCCACATCAGAAGAGAGGGCGCTGGTTTTGCCCAGGGTGGAGCTCAGCAGTAGGAGTCCCCACAGGGGAGGAGTTGACATCCTCTGTTACTGGCTTGTCTGAATTCCTCCTACTTCTTTCAGGCTTGGATAGAGGCTTATCCAAGGGCATGGAAGCCGTTGTTGGTCCTTTGGAAGAGGGAAGGGGCCTTGACATTTTCTTATGAGGTTGGGAAAGACAGATCTGTTTTTCCATGTCTAGGCCTACTTCATGGTTGGCATCATCTTAATACTTCCCTGAGAGAGTGGGGAAAAATATAGAGGAGAGAGAGAGAGAGAGAGAGAGAGAGAGAGAGAGAGTGAAAGAGAGGGAGAGAGAGACCTCGTAGCACCTCTCTGATGCACATCCTTGCCTTTGTCTATGTGGTTTCCTTAGCTTCCAGTTGTTGGTACTTGGACTTCTGTCCATTTAAGGCCAGATTTATGCAACTATTTGGTCCATGCTTAAATAAATACAAATTTTCTAAGAGTTAAAAATTAAAAAAAATTTACATCTGTTTCTTAGGAAACTCGTCTACTCATGGCATTAACCCCTGAATGATGGCAATATCTTTTTCTCTAGCTTCATTCTTTCTCTGTAGCTCTTGCGTCTATAGCTGCTTCCTGCAGCCTCTGTCTAGAAGTTCTGCCAGCCCCTCAACCCGGATGAGCTAATTCTGAAATAATTAACTTTAAATAACCAGTGCTCCAAGCAGCTACTCGTATAACTCCTGCTTTTTTGCAGTACTGTGGATTGAACTCAGGGCCTTCACATTGACCTACATTCCCAGCCCTTTGAAAATTTTATTTTGAGGCAGGTTCTCCCTCAGTTGCCCAGCCTGGGCTTGAACTTGCAATCCTCCTGCCGTAATGCTGGGATTACAGGTGTGCACCACCAGGCCTGGCCCCTAACTTCTCTTTCCATTGGTATCTCTATCCTTGCTTCATCCAGGCTTGAAATCCCCCAGGCATCTTTGGCTCCTCCCTCTTTATCCTCCGTACCATCAGTTCCCAGGTCACCTAAGCCCACTTTGTGTAGGTGTCTGGAATCTGTCCTGTCTTTTTCCATTTCTGTGACCTCATACCTGGCTGTTGCCCAGCCTCCCAGCTGCTTGATCTAGTATTAGTTCACACTCCCTCCTGTGGTGATCTTTTTATTTTTTTTGTACCTGGAATCGAATTCAGGCTCTTGCACTTGCCGGGCAGGCACTTGTGCTGCTGAGCTATATCCCTGGCCTTCCTGTGGCGATCTTAAGTTAGACTTTTTGTCAGTGTACTCTCTGATAAAAAAGACATTAGTGACTTTTTGTCCATGGTATAAAACTAAAAGTTGGTCTCTCTCTCTCTCTTTTTTTTTTTTTTTTTGTGGTACTGAAGATTGAAACTTTCACACTGAGCTACATCTCCAGCCCTTTTGTAAATTTTTATTTTGAGACAGGGTCTTGCTAAGTCCTTAAGTTTCCCAGGCTAGGCTTGAACTTGCCATCCTCCTGTCTCAGCCTCCCAGAGTGCTGGGATTACAGGTGTGCAGCACCATGCCTGGTTTACAGATTGAACTCTTATGATCACATTCAAAGCTCTAAACCATGTGTGCTTGCCTCCCTTCCTTCATTCCTCCCTCCTTTCCTTCTCCTCCTTCTACCTCTGTGTGTGTGTGTGTGTGTGTGTGTGTGTGTGTGTGTGTGTGTGGTGCTGGGGATGGAACCAAGGGCCTACACACAGACTGGACAGGTACTACACCACTGAGCTACATCCCCAGCTTGCTTGCCTCCCTTGCCTGCTTCACACTCCTCTATTCTCTTTAGTGTACTCCTCACAATCTGTTCTACTTTCTGCTGAGGCAGTGTCTTCCCTCCTTCATAGGCCTTACTCTGTAACACAGGAACTCAGCAAGTCATGGACATTGGAAAGGGCCCTGAGCTCATCATACTTGCTTCTTGAGCAGCCAAGTCAGGGAAGCTCAGTAACATTAATAATTATAGCTCTTTCTGCAAAACCATTTGTTAGCACAAATGTATGTACCAGAGTCTGTACTCCTGAATGACTAACTCCCTTGTGAAATCTTGTTCAAGGAGGATGTCTTAGGTCATTCTGTGCTGCTATGACAGGATACCTGAGACTGGATGATTTATCTAGCCAGGGACTTCTTGCTTTGTCATCTGGTGGAACAGCAGAGAGAGGAAGGGGTAGGGAGGGAGAGAACGGGAGAAAGATGGGGGAGGGAGGGAAAGAGGGAGAGAGGGAGAGAGAGAGGGAGAGTTGCTACCTCAGTCCTTCTGTAGTCGACATTTAACTCATTCATTCCTGTGAGTGGAGTTTTCATGACCTAAACACCTCTATTACACCCTACCTCTTAACACCATTCCATTGAGGGTTAAGTTTCTAGCAAATGATTTTTTGGGGGGACCTTTCAACCATAGCATTCTGCCCAAAATTTATTGTGTTCTCACATGGAAAATACATTCGTTCCATCCCAGTAACCCCAAAGTCTTGTCTCATTCCAGCACCAACTCGAAGTCCAGTGTCCGGAGTCTCATCTAAATCAGATATGGATGAGACTCAAGGCATGATTCATCCTGGCGCAAATTCCCCTTCATCTGTGAGCCTGTGAAATTAAAGTGACCTATTTCCAAAATACTATGGTGGGACCAGCATAGGATAGACACTTCCATTCTGGAAGGGAGCAACAAGGAAGGAAAAAAAAAAAAAAAAAGAAAGGGTAACTGGTCTCAAGCAGTCCAAAGGCTAACAGGGTGAGAAACATTAAATCTTGAGACT
The DNA here is from genome assembly GCA_028451465.1 of Erethizon dorsatum. Lineage (NCBI taxonomy): Eukaryota > Metazoa > Chordata > Mammalia > Rodentia > Erethizontidae > Erethizon > Erethizon dorsatum. The sequence continues at coordinate 31,314,798 of CM051831.1, forward strand.
CCAGAGTAGTCTTTAACTCCATGGGCCACCTTCTGGACACACTGGGTTGGGGGTTCAGCCCCCAAGGCCTTGGGCAGCCCCATTCCTGTGGCTTGGCTGGGCTCAGTCCCTGTAACATGTGTCAGTTCTCACAGGCCAGTGTTTCATGCTGGTAGCTCTATGTAGTTCTGGGGTCTCTACGGTGACTTTGCTGTAGCGGAGACTTTCAACTCACAGATCTGCTAGTGTTGCCTTTGTAGGAAGCACTCGATGGTGGCTTTCCCCAGTGATGTCTCTGCTTGAGTCTTCAGGCCGTCCAAGACATCCCTTGATACCAAGTGGAGGAAGCCGTGGCCCCATAGCTCTTGCACTCTGAGCTCATGACGAGGCAGCACCACATGGGTGCCACCAAGGCTTCCTCCCTGTTCCTTTTGGAGCTGTGGTCCAGGCTGCATCTGAGATGACTGAGCCATGGCCAAAGGGCACTGGTCCAGAATGTAGGGGACAGAGATCCGAGGTGGCACAGGGCTGTGAATGCCAATTTCTCGTGGGTATCCTGGGCTCTTCTGAAGATCTCTGACACGGCTTTGGGGCCATTCTCCCAGTGTCTTGATGAATAGCACCTTGCTTTCTTCTATCCATGTGAACGCCTTCATCAGAGGGTCACTTGGCCATATTCTGGCACACATTTTCAGTTTTTACTTTGTCATGCTGGGAATTCTTTAAGCCCCTAAGATCTGTTTCCCTTTTAGTGGTAAATTCTACCTTTATTTTTAATTTTTTTTTATTTTTTGGTTTTGTATGAAAATTTGTTTTATTTTCTCATAAACTTTTATTTTTAAATTCTACCTTTAAATCATTTCTTTCCTTTCTCATTTTCCTGTATGTGGTTAAAAGTAGCCACACAGCTCCTTCAATATTTTGCTTAGCATTTTCTTTCTAGTTCATTGCTCTTAAATTCTGCCTTCCACAAAACTCTCAGGAATGAACATAATTTAGCCATTTTTTTTTTGCCAATTTATAACAGGATAGTCTTTATGGTTTCCAATAAGATAGTCCTCTTTTTTTTTTTTTTTTGATAGTCTTCATTTTTTAAAGAGACTTTATCAGAATGGCTGTTACTGCCCATAGTGCTACCAATGTTCTGATGATGACCTCTTAGACAATTTCCAAGAAGTTCCATGCATTCTCTTCAGTTCTTCTCTTCTGAGCCTTCACAGAATCATCCTTTATGGTCTATTGTGGCAACACGAGCTTCTCTCAGCATTCCCTTCAAAACTGTCCCAGCCTTTACCCACTGCCCAGATCCATAGCTGTTTCCACATTTTTAGGTACTTCTCACAGTGGCCTCACTTCTCTGATACCGATTTCCTGTCCCAGTCCATTTTGTGCTGTTGTAATGGAGCCCCTGGGACTAGGTGACTTATGAAGAGTCTGGCATTTGATGAGGGCTGTCTCACTATTGTGATTTCATGGTGGAAAATGGAGAGAGAGGGAGAGAGAGAGGGAGAGAAAACAGGAGAGAGGGAGGGAAAGGTCAAACTTGAAGCTTCGGTCCTTTTATAATCAGCATTAATTCACTCATGAACCCTCCTATTGTGTCCCACTTTCCAACACTGTTGCATTGGGGATTAAATTTCCAACACATACATTTTTGGGGATACATTCAAACCAAAGCAGGAAACTTCTGTATAAATACGTTTCCCTGGTGCCAACCCAGGCTCCACATGGTAGCTGTGGTTTAGTGAAAAGATCAGTGGACTTGGAATAAGAATGGATGTAAGTCTTGCCTTTGACGCATATTTCTTGTGTGTGCTTGATACTTGATCTAAGAGCTTTGGTTTCTTCTCCCTATTCTACAGCATGGAAACAAGTTATAATAAAATGACATGGGCAAAGTGGTGCATAAGCCAGCAAGTGCAATGAGATAGGTGTCATTGCTGCCGGCAAAGAGTGGGGCTGGAATTGCTCCTGGAAGCTTGGGTCCTGGGCGGCTGCCCTGTGGTTGGTTTGGCATGGTGGAGTCCTCTAGGACCGACACCCAGATCAGGCAGCTGGTGCAGGCTGGTGGGTCCCGGTCCAAAGTCAGATTATCTCAGCCACCTATCAGTTTCTCTGATATTGAAGGGAATGGAAGACACTCTAAGGAAGCAGATGTCCTTTGATAGATCCCCACCTTATATTTTGAGGGCAACATCTGCCAGACCGTATATTGAACCTATGTATATTTTTTCATCTCCTAGATAAAGAAATATGCGTATATATACATTTTTTGTCAGTTCAATTTCTTTCTTTTTTTTTAAATTTTTTTTTTAATGTGGGTACCGGGAGTTGAACTCAGGACCTCGCACTTGCCAGCAGGCACTTATGCCGCTGAGCCATATCACCGGCCCCAATTTCTTTTTTTATTAAAATAGAATTTGATAGATGTTCTGTAATCTTGGGGTACAGCATTGATGATGTCATCACCCCCACAGGTTGGGGCTGTCTCACTTTTTGTTCCTGACCCCCTGCTACTTTCTTATGGGGTTGGGGAGTGGACGCACTATTCCCTCTCTCCCAGATAGGGGGTGCTTTACTATAGAGGTGGAGGCCCAGAGTGATGAAACAGAATATAGATTTTTTTTTTTTTTTTTTTGTGGGTAGCGGGGGTCGACCTCAGGACCTCGCGTGCCAGCAGGCGCCCGTGCCGCTGAGCGATATCACCGGCCCTTTTTTCATATGTGGGTTCTGGGAGTTGAACTTGGGCCCTCGCGCTTGCCAGGCAGGCGCTTACGCCGCTGGGCCATCTCACCGGCCCCAGAATATAGATTTTAAGGGAGAGAGTGTCGGGATCACTAGTGGTCTGTCTCCCCCCTCTCTTATAGGTGCTTCAGTGAAGAATCCTGTGTCTCCATCCCCGAAGTGGAAGGCTATGTGGTGGTTCTTCAGCCCGATGCTCCCCAGATCCTCCTAAGTGGCACTGCCCATTTTGCCCGCCCTGCTGTGGACTTCGAGGGACCTGAGGGTGTCCCTCTGTTTCCCGATCTTCAAATCACTTGCTCCATTTCTCACCAAGTGGAGGCCAAAAAAGATGAAAGTTGGCAGGGCACAGGTGAGCATGGCTCCAGGAAGTGACATCCAGGGCAGAGGCCATTGTCTGGAAGCAGAATGAGGAAGCAAAAATGTGGGGCTGGAAATGGAGAGTGACTACTCCATGTGTTTGCATGACTACAATGTCTTACCCTTAAGAGTCTCATGGGTGTAATGAAACCATGCATAATGATTTCATGAAAATGATACTGACTTCCTTATGGAAAGCCCTTTGGAGGAGCAGAAAAGAGGCCACGACTTGATGGTGATGGCCAGGTCTCAGAACCTCAGTGAGGCCATCTCTGACTCAAGACACTGATTCTTTCCCATCCAGTGACAGACACACGCATGTCAGATGAGATTGTGCACAACTTGGATGGCTGTGAAATTTCTCTGGTGGGAGATGACCTGGACCCTGAGCGGGAAAGCCTGCTCTTGGATATGGCATCGCTGCAGCAGCGAGGGCTGGAGCTCACCAACACATCTGCCTACCTCACCATCGCTGGTCAGTGGGGCCCGAGAGCCTGTGCTTTGTGTGGGTGTGCCCCTCCCCACAGTAAGCACCTGGGTCCTCCTTCCAGGCCCAGGGAGGTGGCCAAGCGGCATTTGTATCTTCCCAGCTGGAAGGCCCTCTGGCTTCCAGGTTGTGCCTGGGGAAGTGCGCTGGGCTGTAGGCTCTACACGTTCTCCTCTCCTCTCCGTGGCTGGACTCACTTATGCCCATGGCTTCACTTCTGTTTCCCTCCAGGCCTCTGTCATCCCTTCCCTCTTTAAGCTCAGGCTTCCTAATGAGCTTTTGGATTCTCTAGCTGTTTGGTATTTCCCTATCTTCCAGCTCACTCGACTCCTGCACACGCTGTTGCTTTGAGTTGAGTGATTGTCCATGAATGAACGGTGGGGGGTGGTGAGCTGGTGGTTTCCAGAATACTCTGCAGGGCCCTCTGGGTGGGAGAATGAAGAAGATACTTATGACCATCTCCTCCTTTCCCATCCCTTTCTGGGCCTCACTAAGGCTGTGTGTTCTCCCTCTGTTTCCCTCCTGCCTGTCACTGCTGTGTGTTCTCCCTCTGTTTCCCTCCTGCCTGTCACCTCTCTTCTGTTATGCTTCCTCCTTTCCTTCCCAGAAGCCACAGAGATGGCCAAGAAGGGCAGAGCAGGAAATGGGACCTTGCTCACTCTACCCCTGTGCACCAGAGTGGAGTAGAGAGCAGGGCAGCATTTCTTCCTCCGGGAGCCCAGTGAACACCCTGTAGGGATGGGGCTGACCCCTTCTGTGGCTTTGCTTGCTGGTGTCTGGTGGGAGTTGAGCGAGAGAGTGCTGCCCATGCCTGCCTTTGCTGGCACCTGCACTTCCACCCCTGTTCCGTAGGTGTGGAGAGCATCACTGTGTATGAAGAGATCCTGAGGCAGGCTCATTATCGGCTGCGACATGGAGCTGCCCTCTATGCAAGGAAGTTCCGGCTATCTTGCTCAGAAATGAATGGCCGCTATTCCAGCAATGAATTCATTGTGGAGGTACCCAGAGAGCTCCTTCCTCCATAGCTCCTTTCTCCATAGCAAGGAGCCAGGGTGGAGTGGACTCAAATCCGTGGGCAGGGACACTGTAGTCTGGAGGACTCCTGGCCTGGCCCTGGGTAGAGGAGAAGATGTGGGGTGGCAGTTAAGAGGTGGAGCTGGGCTCTGGAGGTGAGAAGCATGTGTGCCATGGACCCTTTCCTCTGCCCAGGTCAACGTGTTGCACAGCATGAACCGGGTGGCCCACCCCAGTCACGTGCTCAGCTCCCAGCAGTTCCTGCACCGTGGTCACCAGCCTCCTCCTGAGATGGCTGGACACAGCCTGGCCAGCTCCCACCGGAACTCCAGTACGTAAGCTGAGGCAGGCTAGGCAGGGAGGGGGGGACACAGGCACCCTCCCCTTTGCCCTTGGGGTGGGAGGTGCAGGGTAGAGCAGTATATTCTGTTCCCTGTGGTACTTGCTTTGTGGGCAGCTTCGGACTTATCCCTTCAATGGTCATTAACCTTGTCACTGCAGGGTGCTTATGCGTGAAATTATAGTCATTGTGGGGTGTGGGTGTCTTTGCTATTCCTACTGAGCCCCTGCCATATACAATTAGCCCTAGACCTAGAGATCCTCTGTTACAAAGCTATTAGACATTTATTAAGCACCCACAGGGTACTAACACTATCTTAAAATGCTATTTGGGAGAATTATAGGATTGATACTGTCCTTTCTTCAAGAAGAGAGTTGCTATAATTACATGCTGCCTGCAAAGTTGTCAGAATATTTCTGAAACAAAAAAAAATATGCAAAGGTTTGCCTCCAGGTGGGGTGCTGCCTTCAAAGCAATCTTGCTCCCTGGCCACGATCCTTTACCAGTGGTACAATTTTTTTCCCAATATAAGAGTTGCTTAATTGTAGAAATATCAGAAAACACAAGTATGAAAAAGAGCAATGAACCAGGTTCTATCACAGAGGAGAACACTCTTGATATGGCGTTTTATGTTCCAATATTTTTTCTGTGCATCTTTTTTCTTCCCTTTATGGAGTTGCAATCAAACTATTTTGTAAGCTGTTATTTACATTTAATATTATAAAGCAAGGCTTTCCACACATTGCTAAAATCTGAAAGACGATGCTGACAGCGCTGAAAATGACTTTTGGAATCCCGTTTTAAAGTTGTTTTCAAAGCCAAGTTATAAGGTGCATTCATTTTTGTCACCTTTGGGACACATCTTACCTTTGGCCCAGTTTGGAATTATCCAACTTAATCATCTACTTTTGTCAGAGTTGGCTCTGGAAGTCATTTTAATTTTGTAAACATTGAACCACTCTCAGACTTGTCACCTTTGAAGAATGTCGGAAGGTGGCGCAATGGGCTCTGCAGGCAATTCCCCAAGGAGTTTATGAATGCTTTCTCGGGGAAAGTTCACGGTCAAGGAACACTATCAGGAATGTAGCACTCATTCCAATACATGGAATGGTAAGAATAAGGTTGTCAAACAAAAGGAGCTTTCCTTCTGTGCCCATCACCATGTTTACACACATATGAACTCATCTGGCCATTACAAATGACAATTGAAATAGGTATTAGAGTTATTCCATTTAAATGCAAGGGAATGGAGGCACAGAGAAGTCAAATACCTTATGCAAGGTCACACAACTAGGAAGAAGGTGGAGCCAAGATTGGAATCCAGATGGTGTGATTCCAAGAGCCTGTACCCTAAAATGGCCCTCAGTGCATAACCAAAGCTGTGTGTGGTGGTGCACACCTGTAATCTCAGCATTGTATGAGGCTGAGGCAGGAGGATTACAAATTTGAACCCAGCCTGGGCAACTTAGCAATACCCTGTCTCAAAATATAAAATAAAAAATGGGCTGCGGATGTAGCTTAGTAAGAAGGCTCTGAGTTTAATCCCCATTGCTTCTCCCCGCAAAAGCATAATCAAGTTGCAAAGAAAGTTCAAGGACATGTCACATAATATTTAGTCAATAGGGACATTGTAGTGAACTAAATCTTGATTTTCTTTTGAACCCTTGGGGCTTCCTCCTTCCCTCCTCCTTTTCTGAGCTGGAGTCCAGGTCCCCCAAGCTTTCCTCTAGATTTCAGTTGAGAGCTCCAGTCTGCCTTTGCTTCTTCCCTTACCTTGGCCGGAGCAGGCACAGGGGGCAGAGTTTGGCTGAGGGCCTTAGAGAGGGACATTGCCCTGGCTCATTAGGTGATCCACTTCTTCAAACCTGTTCCATAGCCCTTTTCTGACTCCCCGGGTCCTCCCTCCCTCCCACTTTCTGAGCCCAAGGGTGATGTTGCAGAAAGATGGTTTCAAAATATCAAATTAATCATGCAGAAGCAACAGGAGATATAATCTCATCTAGTGGGATGGAGGCCCATTTCTCTGTGGCTCCTATGTGCTCTGGACAAAGGTCAATGAGAAGTGGGATGGTCAGGGATGGGCGGGATATGTAGAGTTTGAGCTTGAACCTTGGAGGGAAGGTCTGCAAGCATGAAAAGCATGGGAAAGAATGAGAATTTGGGAATCTGGGAGGGCAGTTAAGGGAGAATTAGATTGTTTAAGGGTGAGAAAAGATATGTAGTTATCCGAAACTTTGATGCACACCATAGTCACTCAGGAGCTTTAAAAACTCTTGGCATTTAAGTGACACCCCGAAACAATGACATCAGGACGTCTGGGGGTGACATCCAGGTATCAGTGGTCCTTAAAGATCCCCATGTTATTCCAGTGCACAGCAAAGTTTGGACACCCTTTCCCTATTTTGTTTCCTACAAGAATCTGAAGCTTCCCGGAAAAAAATCACAAAAGAAATGGGATTAAGAAGAAAATGAGTTAGGAGGTAAGGAGGAAAGGTTACTGACTAAAGAAGAACAAGATGTAGCCAAGGAATAATATCACTTCATCAAATACATACTGTGATATACCACAGAGTTGCAAATGTGGGCCAGGATTTTGACTCTGGGCTTCCTTGCAGCTAATGTGGAAGGAAACTCGAGCAGTTGTGTAGGCATAGGATAGGAACTAACACATACTTCGAGAGAAGTTCTGGGAGACTGAGACTGAGAGTGGGAAGACGACTCCCCCGAGGTTCTTTCTTCATAGGGAGGAGACCACATGGGCTGTGGACAGGATTTCAACAGTGTCCTTACAATCAGATGGGTTGTCTACAGAGATCATTCGAGGGCAGAATGAACTGATTGACTATAGTATAGCAAGAAAGTTTGACTGAACTTCTTTATTTTTGTCTGTAGCTAATTTTAAAGTCCTCCCATCTCCCTGGCCTCCTGGGTCATCTTAAACTAGTTAACTAGACTTGTCTGCCTACAGAGTGTCTGCATTTTGTCTTTCTTGTGGTGCTTTCTCATTTCTGGTGATCAGCCTGGCATTTTCTCACCAGTCCAGGGCTCAGAGGGACAAACGCATTGATGAAGACACACACCAGAAGCTTTGGCTTGATACCCTGGTGCCCAAGTGCAAGTTCACCTGCCATGGCCCCACTCTGACAGTGGCTTAGCCACAGGGGCCACCGGCGGGTGGGGTGGTCTTGTCCATTAACTTAGAGGCACAGAAGGAGCTGTTTCAGGCAGATGGGCACAGAGAGGAGCTCTGCCTTCTTGCCCGTCCTCTTCCATTCCCAGGCAGTTGAGAAACATTCGTCGTGCCCGGCCCATCTTCTTCTTGGAGCCAGTGCCTGGGAGCCTGCCCTCCCCGCTGCTCTGGCAGAGTCAGCTCTGTCTGGCAAGTGGCCTCAAGTGGGCTATGGGTCAGGTCAGGACAGGGACCCACTTGGCAAAGAGCCTGCAGGGTGGCCTCTGGGAGGTGTGTGGTTAGCAGTCCTGCCCAGGCAGGGCCTTCTGCACATACCTGCTTGGCACTGGAGTGGGTGACAGTGTGAGTGTGCTGGTGGCTGGTGAGGAGGTCATTTGCAGCAGGGTGTGGAGGGCTCTTGGGCCATATGCTTCTCTGTGCTCTGCTGTGTCTCGACATGAAAGTCTCAGGATGTAGGCAAATTTGGGACTGGGCTGGAATGTAATGTGTGTGTGTCTAGGGGCTTGCCTGTGTGACACACACACATGGACTAGTCCCTTAGTAAGGGACTGACTGCCCTGGATCAAGCTGTCTTAGAGGGTGTGGACTCATGTGGCCTGTCATGACTCAGCTGCTCACCAAGGCCCTGGGCCTGTGGGTGCATCTGTGGGGTTTCTACCTCCACTTGCTGTCCTTGGGGCTGGAGACCACCCTGCTTTGCCTCCTCGTGCTTCTCCGAGTGCTGCGTGTGTGTGTGCTGAGGGGGAGCAGGGCTGTGCTCCTGGCTGTCTCCTCAGTGGCCCTTGTGGCCCAAGCCTGCAGTGTTTATATCCTCCTGCAGGGGCTTGCTTGGTCTGCTCAGCTGGCAGGGAGCTGGGTGGCTCTGCACCTGTGGGTCTTCCATGCCTCTCTGGAGATGCTGAGACGCATTCCGTTAATTCTGTTGTTTGATCAGGTGGCCAGGTGGATGGTGAGGGCAGGTGTGCGGGCCAGCAAGGGCTTGCCTCAGGTGTGGGGTGTGGTGACCTTTGTCCAGCTGTGTGCCCACATGTTCTTCCTGGGCCTGTACCTGTGCATGCATGTCTGTCTGTCCGCCATCAGCTCTCAGGTCCGCGTGAGGGTGCAGGTGCCCTTCCGCCTCTCGCTGCCCGTCAGGATCAACATCCCCTTGAACCGGGGCATCGGAGTCAGGCTGAGGAGTGGGAAGAGGGGGAGTGCAGAGGGGGAGGCAGGGACACTGCAGGGGGAGGCTGGGAAGGAGCAGGAGCCCCAGACATTCAGAAGCCTTGAGCCCACAAGGAGGGAGTTGTCAAGCAGGAATGAGACCAGTTCAGGTGGGTAAGTGAAGGAGCTTCTCCTTGCCCCTTGGTCCCTGATGTTGGGGCCAATAGCTCCTCCAGGAGGGTGTTGGAGTCTGCTTTTGCCTCAGTCAAGCCCGTGTGGCTGCCCCTCTCCGCCCCCTTTCTCTGGGCATCTCTTTCTAGGTTGTGTGGTCTCTGGGGAAGGCACAGGCAGTTCCTGTCCTTGCCCTCTGTCTGCTGACATGGCATTGCTGGCTGGAACCGTCCCCTCCCCTGGCCCTTGCCTCCCTCTCTGCGTGCTCTTCGGTCCTGCTGCAGCTGCTCTGCTCCCTGCCCTTCCTGGTGGCCTGTTTCTCTTCCAGCTTCTCAAGCTGTTGACCTGTCCTGGACCATCTCAGATGGTGGTCCTCTCTTGCTCGGGCAGCCTCTTCCCCACTCAGTGCCCCACCTGGGCCGTGTTCTCCTGCTCTCCCTGCAGTGGTCCCGAGTGCCGCGACTCTCATCATTGTGGTGTGTGTGGGCTTCCTGGTGCTCATGGTCATCCTGGGCCTCGTGCGCATCCATTCCCTTCACCGCCGCGTCTCAGGGACCGGTGGGCCCCCAGGGACCTCCAGCGACCCCAAAGACCCAGACCTCTTCTGGGACGACTCTGCCCTCACCATTATCGTGAACCCAATGGAGGTGAGTGGCTCTGGGGAACAGAGGGAGTTCAGGAAAGCCCTCCAGTGAGGGACCTGGCCTCGAGTGAAAGCTCTGGCAGATCTCTGGAGGGCAGGAAGGAGGAAGGTTTGGGCTGGGGAGGAGGTGGGAGTGGTGGGCCCCGGAGGAGAGGCTGTGGGGTGTAGGCAGGCCTCCGATCCCTCTTCCTGTGTTCCTCCCCTGTCCAGTCCTACCAGAATCGGCAGGCCTGTGTGGCGGGGGCTGCTGGGGGCCAGCAGGAGGACGAGGACAGCAGCGACTCAGAGGCAGCTGACTCCCCAAGCAGCGACGAGAGACGCATCATTGAGAACCCCGCACACCGCTACTAAGGCCAGGCTTCTGCCAGAAAGCAAGAGAGATTTTTGCCCTGGTGAAACAGAGATACCCAGGAAAGAAACAGAGAAGGACATTCTGAGAGAAGAGAGACGGAGAGGGAGGCAGCTCATCAGAACAAGCGTCCTTCAATCTCGAAACCCTAGTGGCCCTCCTGGAGCCACCCCTGCCCCTCCTCCTCCACGCGCCCCTGACTTAGGCTCATCCTTCCCTGGCTGCTAGTGTGGCACCCAGGATGGCTGGAGGACCCCAGTAGCCCTTTCTGTCCCCAGGGCAGAAGTCCCCTTTACTCCCCCGTGTCTGTCGCCTCCAACCAGCCCCACTATCTACTGGGGAGGAGGCATTGATAGCCATGGCTGGGGGCGGGGGGGATCGAGGGACTCCTCCACCTGTCCTTCTCTCTGCTGTCCTGTCCAGGGAGGCTGTTTCCCTGGCGCCTGCGGCTGGGCCTGCCCTGCTGCTCTTCCAATCTCCTCACCTCTACTTCCATTTCACTTTGGGGATCCCTGCTTCTCCACTTCCCCAAGTTCCCTTCCTTTGTTGTCCTCTTTCCCCTTCTGCCCTTGAAGTCCTGGGGTTCTACAGCCCTGCCCCTTCCTCCATGACTAGCTTGTGGCTGGGTTGTGGGGCTGGGAGGGGGAGAGGAGCCCTGGGTGTATTATATATAATGTATATTTTTTCAATGTTGTCGTGAGTGCAACCCCTGTGTCCCTGTGTGCAGCTCACAGCCTTGTGTGTGTGTGTGTGTGTGTGGCATTGTCATGTCCTGGGTTGGGGGTAGGGGATGGGTGTGGCGAGCGAGGGCTCACCCTAGGGTTTTCAAATAAAACAACCAAAAAAAAAAAAAAAAAAAAAAGAAAAAACAAAAACCAAAAACAAACAAAAAACAAACAAAATGGTCCACAGCTGCCTCCTAGCTGTCTGATCCTGTGGTTATGGGTGGCAGGCTCTCCAGTTTCAGAGTCACTCAGGTGTCTGAGCAGGTAAGGTGAGGGGACAGGAATGGGTATCTCAGGTGCTCTGCCCAGGTAAATCCTCAGGACACCTATTGGGAAAGGAAGATGGGTCTTACTTCCCTCAGTGCCCCTAGAAAAGAGACAATTCAAGGAGTCCCACAGCACTGGACAGATGCCCAGTGACTTGTGGGGGACACTGTCAGCTCCTTCTACATCTTCCAGAACATTCTGCAAGGAGGCTCCTAGCCCAGGAGTGCAGGACAGAAGCAGATGTGCTGTTATTTGGAACAAAGGGGTCTGTAGCTTCCCTCACTGAGCTGCCCATGGCCTGTGGCTCCCCTGACATGGCTGCTGAGTGGTCTCAGCCTGGCCCTCAGTTCTCTGTCCCAGGACTGACCTAAGCCCCAGGTGGTTCAGGACAGAACCAGATGAGTTATTTCAGAAGTGTAAACTACTGGTGGGAGCATCCCTCCCACGCTGTCCCTGCCCCAGGAAGCACCGGGGAGCCAAGTCTTGGTTCCTTTCTGTGGAATGAGGGAGTTAAGAGTATCAACAAGGTTTTCCAAGTTCTCTGTGATGAGGTCGCCTAGTGGTGGGGAAGTTCTCTGCTCTATACCTGATGTCACTCAACACACCCCACCGCCACCATGTGGCTTGTGCTAGCCCGGGCTTCTTTACTGACTGGTATTTCTTCCACCTGTGGTATCTCCACCTGGGCATCCTTTGCCTCATACTCAACCTTTGTTCTGATTCCACTGTCCAATCCCTCTTCCCTTTACTCAGTTACCTAAGCCCTGGTGGTTAAGTCTAGATTCTTCCCTCTCCCACTCTCCATGTCCAAATGGTGTCTAAACCCTGTCATCACTACCCCTTAAAATCTCTCAAATATGACTTTGTCTCTTGTGCTGCTGTCGCTGCTGCCTCCTTGACTCTTACCCTCCTGTTTTCACCTGATCTGTTTTAAGAGGCTCCTCCCTCCCCACTCTCGACTCTGCCGTCGTCAGGCTTCACTCCAGCCATCCCTAACTCTGGTCTCAGGTGCCATCCCCCTCTTTGGGAAACTCCCTCCTGCTGTTCCTGGGCCTTGACCCCTTAGCCCAGGTAGGTCTGGTCCAGCCTCCCTCCCTCCCTGGCCTCTTTGCTGGGCACCAGTCACACAAAGTGCTATACTTCCTGAAGTCACGGACTCTTTCTTGCTTCTATGGCTTTGCATATACTGTTCCTTCTGCCGAGCATGTGCTGTCCCCTGTGACTTCTGTGCCCCTTGGTCACACCTCTGTGAGATCATTTCCCACAGGCTGTGGCACAGGTCTGTCTGGATTCTCTCATCAGGCCTGGGACACAGTAGGGGTGCAGGAAAAGGTGAGTGAGGCAGTGTGTGGTTCTCAGATGCAGAGAAGACTCACTGGTGGGAAGAGAGAACTGTATTGGTGGGCCACTAGCCTGGGAAATCAGGGGACAGAAGGTGGCCAATCAGATGTCCTGCAGCAGTCTCTCCTGTCATGGTCTGTCTAGACGCCAGGCTGTTTTGTCACTATGACAGCACCACATTTATCCTGGAGTCTCTCTGAAGGTCACAGCCTTGAGACCATGCAGAGCTTCAGCTCTCAAAGGAGTTTGAGAGAGCTTTAAGTTTGTGGTCCTGAATGCCTGTGCATTCGTCCCCCTTTCTTCCCTCTTATCCCCCTCGCCCTCATTCTCTTTGTCCACACTTACCGCTGTCTCCCATGGGACCACAGCTTCCCATGCAGAAGAGTGGAAGCCATTGTTTCTGTTTGCCTTCGGAGCCTCCTACTGTGTGGCTGAGACTGGGGACTCAGGGTCTTTATTTACCTCTAGTTCAAGTTTTAGGGGCAGGGAGTGGCTTGGGAGAGGGCAGGTTGGTTGTGAATTCTGTCCCTCTCTGATGTACATACACCTTGCCTATTGCATGGTAGCCTAGTCTTTGTCGCACCTGTCAATCTCTGGGCCATCTTGGATCATCTGTCTCGGGCCAAGTGTGGGCCTCTTCTGGGGCCCAACCACTTTACAGCAGCTTCTGGGACTCTCCAGTCAGAACCACTGACTGCTGATGATTTCTTAGAGGTACAGCCATCCCTGTTCCGCCTCTTCATCCTCGGGACCTGACACCTTGGGACCCAGCCCAAAATTTCCATTGTCTCTATGACAGCTGGGCAGGCAGAGATGCCACCGTGGGTGGGCAGGGGGTATGGAAGCCCAGAGGCCTGGGAAAGATGTCAAACTCCACTTTCCCCAAACTTATGCTCTCAATTACCAACTCACCCCTCCTCTCTCAGTCTCTGTCTCTGTTACACGCACACACACACACGCACACACACACACACACACACACACGCACACACACACACAAGTACACACTGGGGTGTAGGAATCACACACACCACTTGGCACAAGACAAGATGCCAAGTCTGCTAGTGGAGGGAAAGGGCAACAGGCAGGAGTCCAAATGGATTTTTATTTTATTGCTCAAAACCTGGAAAGATGTTTCCTGACAGCCTCATAGAAGCTGGCAAAGCCTCAGGATCTCAGGCCTTGGCAGAGTTTCCAGTTCACCTATTCCCACTTTAATTAGAAACAGCAAACATATTTCCCTTGGCCTTGCTCAAGTTTTTCCTCCCAGGGCAGGAGGCTGTTTTCCTCTCAAGTCCACTCTGCAGTGAAAATTAATTAGCTGCTTAAAAGGTGCACAATAAAGAGCTCTGTGCTTGGGGAAGAGCAGAGCCGCAGCAGCAGATATAACTACCATTTCAAGAACAACACGTGTTCCTCCTCCTGATACCAAACCAGGGACCTGAATAGTCTCCTCCATGCTTTTGGGGCAGGTGGACACAAACACGGCGCTTCTGTGCCCACGCCATGAGTCTGGAGCCCACCCTGCAGCTGACATGCCCATCGGCAATGCTTCTGAAATCTCCATGCATCAGTCCCACCTTGGTGGCTTTCTCAGGGAAGTTCAAGGACCACAAGTCACTCCCTGCCACTTCCACAAAGGGAGGGTGGGCTGTGCCCATAAGGTTTCTCTGCATCTGTGGGGACTGGTTTCCTGACCCCCAAAGTCTAGAGAATGCTGTCCTCACCCAGCATCCTGCAGACACAGTGTGCTCCCTCTGGCTGCCTCCAGGGAGGGAGGAAGGAGGAGATGGGGAGATGGGTGCAGAGAGAGGTGGGCGAGCCCCTGGCAGAAGGTATCTGACAGACAGAGAGGAGGAGCTGCCACGTCTACCTCCACAGCGATGCTGGAGTCCCTGCCTCTCCTGTGGCACCACACTGCAGAGCGCTTAAAATACCCTCGCCCTACAGGAAAAGGACAGACCAGGGTCTAAATTTAGCTAGTGACAGTGGGTGGGAGGAGGGGGATAGAGATTCTGGGATGTGGTGGAGCTGGCTTTGTTAGAAAAGGAGTAAGAATTTTGTATCTGCTGGCAGATTCTAGTCCACATGGATAAGGGAACCCTATCCTAATTATTCAGTCATAAAGATCCAACCCCAATTTCTGCAGCTCCTCTCCTATCTCCAGGGTGTGTTTCCCTCAAAAACCCTTGAAGGTGGGGGCTGTGTGGCTTGTCCACCCAGGGGTCATGGTGCGGCTGGCTGTGGAGGTTGGGGCTGTTAACAGGTGCAAAAGCCTCATTGGAGGAGGCTTCTGATTTGCATTAGGCCACTGAAAGAACAGCCTTCCTTCCTCAGCCATGGAGATGGGAAAGAGTCCACAGGGCATGATGCAGTGAAGAGAGGGTCACACAACTTCCCGAGGACAGCCATGGTATTGGCCCATGGTATTGGACGTGGCTGCTCACCCCTCTGTGCCTTCGAGGTTGCACACTCCCAACATAGACTCCTGGGCCAGTGGCCCTCGGCCTCGGGGATCTATGCTTGATAATCCATCTTTGGGTCTGAGGAAACCCAGAGCAGAGAAGGCGGAACCATTAAAAAAAGGCTGAAATAGACATAATGGCCTCTGGGTTGGAGAAATCTTTCAGTCAAGTGTAATCTCAGCCACCAGAATAGCTGAAACAAGACCAGAAGGGTGGACTTGGGTAGAGACTGCCATTTGCTCACTAAACTGCATTCTAGTGCATCATGGGCACACAGCTAAGCTACATTTCCCAGCCTCTTCTGCTGTCAACATGGCCATATGACTAAGCAATAGCCAGTAGGATGTGCGCATTCAGCCCCACCAACCTCTGGGCCGGAGAATCTTCTCAAAGGAGTGTAATTTCACAGTTGCTGGCATAGTCTACACTGAGACCTGTTGGGGATGACAAATTCACAATGGCTCATTTTGCATACTTCCCTAAGGGATGAATGGAGGCAGGCAGTTGGGGATCTTGACCAGGTCCTTGATGGAAAGTAACATTTCCTCCATTCATCTTCTTCTCTAGAGACTTCTGAGTATATGGGCACTGGCTACACAGTTATACCCGCAATTCTGAAATTCATGAATCTCTAAAAACCGAAAACATTTTAAACAAACACTTAAATGGTTTTGATGCCAAAATTCATTTGTAGTAACACCTTGCCTGAACTATTCCTGGGGCAATTTATAGACTTTCCTGAGGCTACATTTAGACTTCATCCCAGAGTAACTATTCGTAGACTTTGCAAAGAAATATGAATGTCCTTGATTCTAGGGTGCTGATCCAAACCTCTCTGGGGAGAAATGTAATTAACATAGACCAGCATGTAATACATATACTGTATCACCTTACCCAAGTCCATGAAGTTCTGTATACCAAAATATACTTGGCTCCAAAAGCTTCAGAAGAGAGATTGTGTACTTGAAGAATGCGAGTCTGGATTGTATAGTTTTGTCCTGGATTGTGGGAACACTAATTTGCTTGGGATAATCACTTTTGAATTGGAAACCCAGGCTAGTTCCATCCAGTGCCTCTGGCATTTTCAACATAAGGTTTCCAAGGTTATGCGTGGATGTTTGTATTAGACTGGAAAGGACTAGGGTCAGAGGACGATGTCACCTGGGAGATTCCACAAGCCAGGCCTGGAAGGAGCATTTCCTGTTCTGCTCATGTTCCATAGCTAATAGTCGTGTGGACACCTTAACAGCAGGTAGTTTGGGAAGTGTAGTTTAGCCATTTCCATGATGTGAAGGGGTGGGGCTCAGTAATCAACTGGCAGTTTTGGCAATAGTTCATCTTCTGGTCACAAAGTATTTATTCCACCCTGTTTCCCACAGAGAGAACCCACTTATTCCCCCTCTCAGGGGACACACCTAAGTCTTAGTCAGGAAATACATACAGCTCTAACTCCAGAATCTCTGGGGCTTGTATAATATTCTTCCTCTGAGACCTCATGGGCTGGTGACCTGTGACCTAAATACAGGTTATGCGAATGCTGCTTTTGCCCACAACCTTTGCTATGACTTGGCTAGAGATTGACTTCTCTCTTTGCCCAACCCTTCTTTCTTTGTTCCCTGGCAGCTGTTGATCCTGAAGCACTCTCCAATCAACTCTGTGCACGTAAGTTCTGCTCGAGTCTACTTTCCAGGTGTCTTAGTTACTTTTCTTGTTGCTAAGACAAAATATCCGACACCCAAAGTTAAAGTAGAAAAGGTTTATTGTAGCTCACAGTTTGTACAGGTTTCAGTTGATAGTTGGGTGGCTCCAAAGCAGGGTGGCATGGCAGAGGGGCATAGCAGAGGAGAAACAGTTCATGGTGGGCAAAAGGCAGCAAGCAGTGAAGCAGCAGCAGCAGCAGCAGCAGCCTTACTCTCCCTTTTATCCCTTCCAGTACAGACAGTTAAGGACAGCTCTTAGCTCAGCACCCCCTGAGCCTACTGAAACTAGCCAATACTAAACCTGCGTATCCTGCCTCTTCCATTCCTTGTCAGGGAAACCGAATAAGGTTCTTGTCCAGTTTCCCCCTTGCTGTCTATCTTCTGAATGATTCTGGTAGCCCCCCCCCAGGGCAAGTGCCCCTCCTTTTGGGAACTGTGAGCAAATCTATCTTTTCAACGGCAGTCATCTCCTGATCTGTTAGATTTACCACACCTAAAAGTATTAAAACAACTACTACTGGTATATATCAGGCACAGTTATAGCAATAGCTGGTAAAGGAAGAAGCCCAGCACCTACAGACCTAAGGATATGTTGAGATCAGTCATAGCATCCCTAACTTGGAGGAGAGGTTGGAAAGTCATTGGCTTGGGAAGTTCAATTCAGTATCACCCCAATCCCATAACTGGATAAAGACCCAACTAAAAAAACTATAGGCCAATCTCCTTAATGAACACAGATGCAAAAATCTTCAACAAGATATTAGCAAATAGAATGCAGCACATTATCACAAAGATCATATATAATGATCAGGTAGGTCTCATCCCAGAGATGCAAGCATCCTTCAACATATGTAATTCATTAAATGTAATATATCACATAAACAGAAGCAAGGTCACAAACCATGTAATCATATCAGAAGATGCAGAAAAGGCTTTTGACAAAAGCCTTCATGATGAAAACCCCAAAGAAAATATGTATAGACAGGCCATACCTGAATGTGACAAAAGCTATGTATGACAAACCAATAGCCAGCATCATACTAAATGGGGAAAAACTAAAAGCATTCCCCTTAAAATCAGGAACAAAACAAGGATGTCCACTATCACCTCTTCTACTCAATGTAGTACTTGAAACATTAGCCAGAGAAATTAGTCAAGAGAAAGAAATAAAAGGGATACATATAGGAAAGGAAGAACTCAAATTATCATTATCTGCAGATGCCATGATACTCTACATAAAAGACACAAAGAACTCCACCAAAAAAATCTTAGAATTAATAACTAACTTCAGCAATGTAGCAGGATACAAGATCAACACACAAGAATCATTAGTGTTTATGTACACCAACAATGAACAGGATGAGAAGGAAACTATGAAAAGAATACCATTTACAGTAGCTATAAGAAAATGAAATACCTCAGAATTGACATAACCAAGGAAGTGAAGACCTCCACCACGGAAACTACAGTACTCTGAAAAAGGAGATTGAAGAGGATATCAGAAAATGGAAAAATATCCCTTGCTCCTGGATAGGCAGAATCAGTATTGGCCATATTCCAAAACTATTACACAGATTCAATGCAGTCCTAATCCAAATACCAACAGCATGCTTTATAGATCTAGAAAAAAAAATCCTAAAATTCAGATGGAACCAGAAGAGACCCAGAATAGCAAAAGCAATTTTGGGCAAGAAGAACAAAGTAGGAGGTATAGTAATACCTGACTTCAAGCCATACTACATAGCAATAGTGATAAAAACAGCAAGGTACTGGAATAAACCAGATATGTGGATCAATGGAACAGAACTGGGATACAGAAACTTCCCCTGACATAATCACCTATTCAATCTTTGACAAAGGGGCCAAAAGCATATGTTGGAGGGAAGATGGCCTATTTAATGAGTGGTGCTGGGAAAACTGGTTATCTTTATGCAGAAGATTGAAACTGGACCTTTACATACTCACCATATACTAAATTAAAATCAAAATGGGTCAAAAATCTAAACATTAAACAAAAACATGAAACCTTCTGGAAGATAAAATAGGTAAAACACTTGAAGACATAGGTGTAGGAAAAGATTTTCTAAACAGAACCACAATTGCACAAGAAAAAACAGCGAGAATCAACAAATGGGATTATATCAGACTAAAAAGTTCTATACAGCAAAAGAATCAATCAGTAGAGTGAAGAGACAGAATGGGAAAAATTTTCGCCAGCTATTTCCCAGACAGAGGACTAATATCTAGAATATACAAAGAACTCAAAAAATTAAACCACCTAAAATTAAAGATCCAGTCAAAAAATGGGCAAGAGACATGAACAGACACTTCACAGAGGAAGGAATACAAATGGTCAACAAATATATGAAAAAATGTTCAACATTAGAAAAATGCAATTAAAACAATGCTAAAATTTCATCTTACTCCAGAATGGCAATCATTAAGAAATCAAACAATAACAAGTGCTGGTGAGACATCATACTACAGTGATACATGCACACCAATATTTATAGCAGCACAACTCATAATAGACAAATTCTGGAATAGCCTGTATACCCATTGCCAGATGACTGGATAAAGAAAGTGTGGTATCTGTATATAATGGAATACTACTCTGCTATAAAGAATGACAGATTTGAGACATTTGTGGGAAAATGAATGGACCTGGAAAACATAATGTTGAGTGAAATAAACCAGACACACACAAGCTTAAATAACGTATGGTATCCCTCATTTGAGTGAGGCAAAGTACAAACAAAGAGAAGAAAGAAGGATGGATAGAAGGGGACTAGGAGATGGATCTCTTGCAATAGGGAAGTGGTCCAAGGGAAAAAGCACAAGGGGTGAGGAGGAGGGGAAGGGGAACTAAGTAGAATAAAGATGAACCGTGTACAGAAACCTAATAACCTCAATTAATGTAAACATTATATGCCATAATATGAGCTAAGATTCATAATATTAAGAATGAAAAATGGGACAGGGGAATTGGAGATAGGGGGAGGGAAGGGGATTAAATAAAAAGAAACAAACTGTGGTACGTACATTAACCACTCTCCAAAGTGATTATAAACTGCATGAAGTTCAAACGTGTAATAATAATAGAAAAAATTTTAAAAAAGCATACTAGGGCTGGTGAGATGGCTCAGTGGCATAAGTGCCTGCCCGGCCAGTGCGAGGGCCCAAGTTCGACTCCCGGAACCCACATACGATAAAAGGGCACGGGCACCTGTTGGCGTGCGAGGTCCTGAGTTCGACCCCCGGTACCCACACACACACAAAAAAAAAACCAAAAAAGCATACTTGATAGTGTTCATAAAGTGTTCAGTACAGTGCCTGGGACAGAGAACCACCTAAAAATCTTAGTTATTCCTACTGTGGTTTCAGTTGTCATCACCCTTTCTGAAATACTTTAGCAGAGCCAGATGTAGCACACGCCTGTAATCCCAGCACTCAGAAGGCTGAGGCAGGAGGATCGCTGTGAGTTTGAGGCCAGCCTGGGCGACATAGTGATTTCAAGGCCACCCTGAACTACAAAGTGATACTTTGTCTCAAAAAACAAACAAACACAACTTAAGCAGAAGAGAGCATCTACACCTAAGAATATAAGGAGAACGAAGGTTCATTTTATTAGTCACCTTTCTGGTGCCGAGATTAAAATATCTGACATACATGACGTAAAGGAGGAAATATTTATTTTGGCTCATGGTTTCAGAGGTTTCAGTCCATGGTTGGCTGTTTCAAATGCAGAAATGTCATGGCAGAATGGCATGGTGGAGGAACCTCATGGTGGGCAGAAAGCAGAGCACAGAGGAAGAGCCAGATAAAAGATATGCTCTTCAAAATAATGCCCTCAGTGACCTACTTCCTCAACAAGGTGCCAACTCCTAACAGTCTATTCCATTATGAACTCATCAATAGGTTAATCCACTGATGAGACCACAACACTAATGATCCACTCCTCAAAGCCCATCGACGCTGAACACATGAGACTTTTGGGAGACATTTTAGATCTAAACTATGACGCTCATGTTCTTGGACTCATGCCTAGAATTATGACAGTAAGCTATATGACTATATCATGATATACTACCTACTGTTGCTCTCCACACTCTTTGCAGGGAGTTTTTAGTAGGTGCTAACAGTTGCTATTCCTGAGACATATATCTTGCCGGCACTGTCGTCAGCCAGGGTCTGTGGAGTGGTGATGTGCTATTTCCCCTAACAGACGAGAAATGGTGTGGGAGGAAAGATACTGCCCGGATGAGGTGGCTAAATACTTTAGCAATAGCTGATAGGAAATGTACTATACTTTTCTCTGAAGAGGCCCTCTAATACTTTTTTAAAAAAATACTTTTTAAAGAGACGCTTTAGGATCAGAGAAAAATTGAACAGAAAGCACAGAGAGTTCCATTAGACCTTCTGCCCCCACTTCCAGCCTCCACCTCTCTCAACATCTCTTACCAGAGTGGCATTTGTTACACTTGATGAACCTACACTTACCCATTATTATCACTGGAGTCCATAGTTCTCACTCGGCTTCACTCCCATTGTGGGTTTTGACAGATAATGACATGTATCTACATTATAGTGTCATACAGTACAGTTTCACTACCCTAAAAATACTGTATGCTCTACCTATTCATCCTTCCTCCTCTACTTGTACCACTTGGCACTGACTGATTTGTTCCCTATTTCCATAACTTTGCTTTTCCAGCATGTCATGTATTTACAATCAATGTATGTTTTTCAAATTGGCTTCTTTCACTTATTAAATGTGTTTAAGGTTCCTCAATGTCTTTATACAGCTCCATAGCTCATTTCTTTTTTAGTGTTAAATAATGCCCTAGATATGGATGAATGAACTACAGTTTAGTCATTGATCTACTGAAGGACATCTTGGTTGCTTTCAGATTTTGCAAATTATGAATACATCTATGCAGCAATTCGCATGGATATGTTTTCAACACACTTGGTTAAATTTCAAGGAGATCACTGCTGGACTGTATGGTAAGAATGTTTAGTTTTTTTTTTTTTTTTTTTTTGGTGGGTACCAGGGGTCGACCTCAGGACCTCGTGCGCCAGCAGGCGCCCGTGCCGCTGAGTGACATCACCAGCCCTTTTTTCGTATGTGGGTTCTGGGAGTTGAACTTGGGCCCTCGTGCTTGCCAGGCAGGTGCTTACGCCACTGAGCCATCTCACCAGCCCAAGAATGTTTAGTTTTGTAAGGCATTGCCACAGTGTCTTCCAAAGTGGCTGTAACATTTTGCATTCCCATGAGCAATGGATGAGAGTTCCTGTTGATCCACATCCTTGCCGGCATTTGGAGTTGTCAGAGTTTTATGTGACCATTCTAATAGGTATGTAGTGGTATTTCATTGTAGTCTTAATTTGCAATTCGTTAATGACATATGGTGTTGAACATATCTTCATATATATATATTTGCCACCTATTTCTTTGGTGAGGTGTGCCATTTGTATATCTTCTGTGGCTTGTTCAGGTGTTTTGCCCATATTTATGTGGAATTGTTTGTTTTCTAATTGTTGCATTTGAAGAGTTCCTTTTATATTTTGGATGAGTCCTTTCTTGCATATGAATTTGGAAATATTTTCCCCAAGTCTGTGGCTTGTCTTCCCAGTGTCTTGAAGTAACACCTTTAGAATCAGTGAATGTAGAAGAGATCTCACAGGCAGCCAGGCTGGGAAGTTGGGGAGGGGCATTCCGTTTTACAGGGCTCTCATGGGCAGGAAACATATGTAGTTGTTGGTGGTGTTGGTAGTGGTAGACGGGCTGGTAAGATTAAGCCCTGGAAGAGGATTTAAAGATAATGTATAATATCAGGGTAAATACCTAGTACAGTGTAAATGATTAGAAACTAGAGAACTAGCATAATAACTTGTGCTCAGTAGGTGCTTGAAATATCCTTGCTGAATTTTTGAGTTAAAATGGACAACGACGCTGGCTTTGTGGAGCTATTAATATCTATTTCATAGTGGTGCTACGCAGATTAAAAGTGCTAATGCACATAAAGTGCTTAGTGCAACATCTGCATTTTAATAAGCATTCCATAAACACCACTTATTGCCATTCTCCCAAGAGCTAGGCACGTAGTCAGTGCTAATCAGTTGCTGTGGAGTGATACTAGGAAACACTCTCTGCTTGCCTTGCCATTTTACCATATCATATGCTTTCAGTTAAACATTACTTTCTCCAGGGATCCTCTTTTTTAAAGTATGCAAATTCCAGAGAGTATCCCTTCCTCCTCGGCATAGTTGAGTTTACCAGGTTCTAGGCATTTTCCTTACAATGGGAACGAAGGACACTCTGAGATTCGTGATCTCCAGAAGAGTGGAGAGAAATCAGGGCTCCTGACAGATGGCGAAAAGGTAAGCAAAAGCAGAAATGTTCCACAACCTTCTGGTTTGGCCTGTCATTCCGCCCGCCCACCCCTCTTCGTGCGAAAGAAAGGAGCTTTGTCTTCACAGGGATGAATTTACTCAGCCACGCCCCTGTAGGATCCCGGCGGGTCTTAGGAAATCTGCAAATGACCAGGAAACAAGCCTGCCCCAGAGCGCCGCCTGCTGTCTACCGCCTCCTCTCCCGCACCCGGGGCTGGGATGACACCATACTTCTACCTTTCTGGCACTACCGCATCCTAGCACATCTGCACCAGAACGCCTTTGGTTTTGGACCCAGGTTAGATGTGCAGTGGCCAGGGCTTATTTCCCAGTGACCTTGAGGTTTGACACCCGAGCCAGTGCTCTGGCAGATGGAGGCTGAGGCTTGGCTTGGGCTCCTGTTCCGTGATTGAAGTACTGCATCTCTCACGTCTGTGCTTCCCCAGCCTGGGGCGGTGGGAATAAGGCCGTTGTGACCTTGACCCACTGGTGAGGCAGGAAGGAGGGGACGGACAGGAGTGACTCAAGCACCTTCCTTGCTTGAGATCGGACCCTATTTTCGTCTCCGGAACTTGTCATCATCCAGCGCTACTTCCCCCTGCGCAGAGGTGGCTGAGCGACTGGGAGCAGACCTCTGTCTCCATGGAACCGGGACGCTGCCCTACGGGGACAAACGAAGAGGCAGGCCTAGGAAGCTGGAGAAGTCCACAGAGTTGGGCCCCAGAAAACCTTGTGTTAGGACCTTTCTTTTACCTGAGCGTGGGAAGATCAATCAGAGGGGGACTTAGAGGGGAAACTGAGGCCCAGAAAGGGCAGGGAATCCTCTTCGGTTTCAGTGCTCCCCCAGAGAAGAGCTAGAATGGGCTGAGCACAGAATTCCGCATCTTCGGCTTCCCCTTAAAACCCAGAAGCTCATCTTGGCTCTATTTTTCTCTAGCGTCCTAGGGTCCCTTCAGGGCGCAGAGTCGACTCTCCGAAACTTCCTCTTTAAGGAGCTCTGCCCCTTTAAGGCTCGCGGCTCCTCCCGTCGCGCCGTCGTCTGGAGGCCCCGCCCCTCACGCAGCTTCCGCTGGGCTTTGGCCCTCCGCGCGTCGGCCGCGGCCCCTTTAAGACCGGCCCCGCCCCCGCCCCGCCCCCGCGGCTCTCCCAGAGGCGCTCGGGGTGCCCGGGCGGGTCGTCAGCTCTGCGCGCGGGGTGAGCGCGGGACCGGGGCGCTAGAACAGCCGGGCTCCCCTGACGCTGCGGTGGCCATTGGACCCAGGGCGGGGGAGCGGCCCTCGGGGCCGCGGTGTTGGGGTGGTCGGGAGCCGGAGACGGCTAAGCCGAGCGGGGGAGGGGCTCAGGTGATGGGGGAGGGGATGCCCTCGGGCGCCCAGCCTCGGGGCGCAGCGGCAGGGCTCGATTGGCGGCGTTTCAGCTGTCCCTTGCCCAGCCGGGTCCCAGTCCAGTCGGTACAGGGGCCCTCGCGTCCCCTGGGGTGCAGGTCCTCTTTGTGGGGGCGGCTGCTGGCCGGTAGGGTGCCCGCTCTCCACTGGGTCCTGTTCCCCACAGGGGTGCCCGCTTCCCACGGGGCTCTGGAAGAGGTGGGGCCGCAGCGAAGGGCATCGGGAGGAGGGGGCCAGTGGCCGGCGTCCTGGCTCGCGTAGGACAGTCGTCTGCCCACCTCCTTTAGGTAGCGGTTGCCTGGCTTCGGGACCTCAGTGCCAGTCCTGTGCCCCACGGAGAGGTGGTGTCACCATGGCAATGCGGGAGCTGGTGGAGGGCGAATGCGGGGGTGCCAACCCACTCATGAAGCTGGCCGGCCACTTCACCCAGGACAAGGCTCTTCGGCAGGAGGGATTGCGGCCTTGCCCCTGGCCCCCGGGAGCCCCTGCCTCTGAGACCGTGAGTGTGCCTGAGGTGGCTGGGATGGAGGGTACATTTGCACATTTAGGGTGACTGCTCTTTCTATTGTGTTGCAAGTAATAGTGGTTACCACTTAGCGCTATGGTAAGCACTGTGCATCTTTACATTGATGAAAGCCCCTATTTTATAGATGAAGAAATTGAGGCTCAGGGAAGGTTGGTGACTTGCCTAAGGTCAGGTACATGGTACAGCTGGAATTTGACTCCCGTGTGTCTCAGGTGCCTCTGGTCTCATCACTCTACTATATTGTTTTCCTTTTTTTTTTTTTCTTTGAAGGTCTCCAAGCCTTTGGGAGTAGCCTCTGAAGATGAGGTACATACAGCAGTCTCTACTCTGTCCCATTTTTCTCTTGCTCATTGTGATTTTTTTTTTTTTTCATCTTTACACTTAGTTTACCAGTATTTCAATCTTTGGACTCTCCTGACCAATGAGCTTTTAAAAAATTCCTGGTGTTAATAAATTTGTGGAAAGAAAAATCTATTTCCTTCAGTTTCTCCAGTTTTTATTTTCCTTTCCTTGTATGTGACAGCTGTATTCCCATCCAATGGGCCCTTTCTCGTTCTGGGGCCTTCTGACCTTGAGGGTTTATTTCACCATCTCTTTTTTGACAGTTGGTGGCCGAATTCCTGCAGGATCAAAGTGCACCACTTGTGTCCCGTGCCCCTCAGACCTTTAAGATGGATGATCTCCTAGCAGAGATGCAGGAGATTGAACAGTCCAACTTCCGCCAGGCTCCCCAGAGAGGTGGGTCCAGAGTCTGGTGAGAAGAGAGATCACTGTTTTCTGTGCAAGCAGGGCCCAAGGGCTTCCATATTTGGATGCTGCCAGCATTGGGAAACTGAGATGCAGAGGAGACAGAAGGAACAGTGTTTTCATGTGCATTTAGAGTTCCTTAGACACAATTGGATGATATGTATATATTTTGTTTTTCTCTGTCTCTGTCTCTTTTAAGCGCCTGGTGTGGCAGACTTGGCCTTGTCTGAGAACTGGGCTCAGGAGTTTCTTGCAGCTGGAGATGCTGTGGATGTGACTCAGGATTATAATGAGACTGACTGGTCCCAAGAATTCATCGCTGAAGTTACGGGTGAGCGTTGGCATTTTTGTAGGGTGTTGGACTTTCTTAGGTGATAATAGGGAATTGAATAGAAACTTACATTAGACAGAGGCCTGGGTTTGAACTGGATAAGGGATTTTGGATAGAGAATGAGGAGTTAGGTCTACCTCTTTTTTGTCTGGAACTTTATTACTGTAGTTTAGTGGAGAGGAGCCGGAGATTGAATGAGTGGCAGAGTTGCCCAGGAAAAGGGAAACATTCACCACAGTGCTTGGGATTCAGCTAGTAGGTCATCCTCAACCGGATTGGGGCCTTGGAAGGTGTGATTGTGGAGTTCAAAGGCCCTCTGTATCTGTGGGTTCCTCATCTGTAGACTTAATTAACTGTGGATTGAAAATATTTGGAAAAAATTTGGGTCTGTGCTAAACATGTGTAGACTTTTTTCTTATGGTTCTCTAAGCAATGTAACAGCTATTTACATAGCGTTTACATTGTATTAAATGTTGCAAGTAATCTAGAGATGATTTAAAGGACATGATGATTTAGGAGGACATATGGCTATATGCAGATACTTTGCTGTTTTATATGGGAGAGAGACTTGAGAATCTGTAGATTTTGGTATCTGTGGGGTGGTGGTGGGGGTTCCAGGACCACTCCCTCAAGGATACCAAGGGATGACTGTGTATGGTTTTGGAGGGCAAAGGCCATATTATGATGACAAAAATTGATAGTAGCTAACATTTATGTGCTGCACTCACTATGTTCCAGTCTTTTTTGAGACAGGGTCTCACTATGTCATTCAGGCTGACCTTGAACTCACTATGTAGCCTAGGCTGGCCTCTCACTGCAATCCTCCTGCCTCAGCCTCCTGAGTGCTGGGAGTGACTATAGGCATGTGCCACCATGCCCGGCTTTTTTTTTTTATGTTTTAGTCTTTGTGTTAAGTGCTTTGAAATGCATTATCGATTTAATCCCTTTGAGAACCCTAGAGATAGTTACTGTTTTTAATCCTGGTTTATAGATAAGAATGCTGAAGTTTAGAGGCAAAGCAATTAGCTGAAGGTGGCTCAGGTTTGTAAGGGTGATTGGGATTTGACTTTGGGCTTGAATGATTCCAGACCTTGTAGATTCAACTGTTAGACTGTTCTGCCAGGCCTGCTTGTGCTCTTCCTTCTTGGGTACAGACTTGAGGGGCGCAGCCTGATTTTCTGTCTTTGAGAACGTTCATTGCTCACTGCATTCCTTGGGATTGATTCTTCTTCCCTGGAGGCTGTCTGCTGAGGAGCAGGTAGGGGGAAGCAATTATCTTCAGCCTTTCTCTTTCTGATTGCTGATCAAGAGAAGTATCGTTCACCTTTTCCCACTTTGGGAAATCAAGAATACAGTAATAAGGTATAAATGGAGAAAGTTCCAAAGATTCTATACCAGCAATGGCGCACCTTTTAGAGATGGAGTAACCACACTACAACCCAAAACCCACTTATTTATTGCAAAGTGCCAACACTGCAGTTAAACTTGAATACTGAGTTTTTAGTTTAGAAAAAACAACTCATACTTTAGCATCTTTTGTCTTTTTTTTTTTTTTTTTTTTGTGGGTACCAGGGATCGACCTCAGGACCTCGCGTGCCAGCAGGCACCCCTGCTGCTAAGTGATATCACCGGCCCCTTTTTTTCGTATGTGGGTTCCAGAAGTCGAACTTGGGCCCTTGCGCTTGCCAGGCAGGCGCTTACGCCACTGAGCCATCTCACCGGCCCACATCTTTTGTCTTAAAACATAACCTGTGTGCCATAGGTTCACCACCACTATTCTAGACTCTCAAGGAAGTCGTATCATCCTAGTTCTGAATTTTTTTGAAATGATTAATGGGGCTTAATTTGTGTTTTTCTTTCACCATTTTTATTCTCTTAAAGGTAGGTCTTTCTCCACACACAAGAGAAAAACCCCAAAATCTAATAAACAAACTTACCTTTAATAAAATCTCTTGGTCTTTTTTTAAATCAAGACTCATTTTCCCAACCAGTGCTGGAGTTAAGGTGGAATAATAGGTGCTCTTGTGTTCATTAATAGTGCTAAGCACTGCACATTCTTAAACTCATTTGATTGTCACATCATGTGCCTTGTAACTGTTCTTTAATCTAGGAGGTGGTGTGTGCTAAGTACATGCTGCACCACTGAGCCACATACTCAGCCCCTGTAATATAAAACGTTAACATTTTTGTGGATGAGGAAACAGATTTGGAAAGATTTTCCCCAAGTATTCTTTTTTAGGGGGTGGGTAACCAGGAATTGAACTCAGGACCTCACGCTTGCCAGGCAGGCGCTATACCACTGAGCTAAATCCCTGGCCCCTCCCGAAGTATTCAGTAACAGAGATGAGATTAAAATGCGTGCCTTTTTGGTTCTAGGGTCCATACTTTTGATAACTGTTACATTAAACTCGAGAATCTTCCCTGTGGAGTTGCTTCAGGTTAAAATCTGAGCTGTAGCAAAGATCCGCTGCCAGACAAACTTTCAATTTTCACACAAACCTCAAACTTAAGTGCTGTGCTGTGTGTTGTAAGGTATGGTCACCAGTCATTTTCAGTAACTCAGAAAGGAGTAAGTCAGTGTTATGAGCCTTGAAGATGGATGAGATTTTTGTAAATTTCTGAATTGCTTGCAACCCATGAAATCTTCCTTAACTTTTAAACAACTTTTGAAAACCATTGGACCTGTCTTACCTGTTGAGTCCTCCTTGGAGAGCTCTTCTGTACATTTTTCTGGAACTGTGCCTATTCCACAAAGGCAGGGATGTGGGCCCTCAGGAGGTTGAACTATGTGAAATCTGCCCTAAGTGTGTCCTGTTGCAGCAATACATTGCTTTGCATGTAGTAGGACTTTGGTAATGAATGGAAATCTGGGAGAAAGAGGTAAAGGAAGTTGATTTTCTAGTACTTTATTTCTTTTTATCTGGGCCAGGGATATAGATCAGCGGCACAGCGCCTGCCTGGCAAGCGGAAGGTCGTGAGTTCGATTCCTGGTACCAAAAAAAAAAAATTTCCTTTTATCTTTCTCATAGCACTTGTGATCAGTGTATCAAATGATATAGTTAACTGTTGCTTTATGGATTAAGTAGATTTTGAGACAAGAGAAGGTAATACTTTTTAAATCTTACTATTTTATTTTATTTGAGACAGGGTCTCACTGTGGCCTTGAACTTGTTATGTAGTGTAGGCTGTCTTCTTAGCTCACAGTCCTCCTGCTTCAGCCTACTGAATGCTGGCATTACAGGTGTGCACCTCCATACCGAGCTAAATTCTTATTATTTTGAAATCCCCATTCCTAAGATTCTAGAATAAGTTTAAGAGGAACCTGGACGCTCAGTTTTCTTTAGGTTTTTACATGGGAGTAGTTATAGTCTCACAGGATGTTGTAAACAAAACAAAAATGGTATATAGGAAAGTAGGAAAGTTCTGTGTTCCCTTTACCTAGTTTTTGCTGGTGGTGCCATTTTGCATAGCTCTTGGTGATGTTCAGTATCAGAATCAGTGACTTGTCTTTACAGCCCACAGAGCTTAATAGATTTCACTATTTTTATATGTCCGTGTGTGCACGTGTATGAATAGTTTTATGTAGCTTTATCATATTTTTAGATTTGCCTAAGCACCATTAAAATCAAGATACAGAACTCTTTCACCACCATGTGAAACTCAGTTTTCAGTCTGCTGTATTTCCTGATAAATCCCTCGCATCCTAAATCTTCTGGCCAAGTAATTCTGCATCTTGTGTTTGCTCAGATCTGAAGATAAAACACATCTTTTAGTGTTCTTGAGTTTAGACAGCCTCAGTTGGCTTGGTGCGTGAGGCTGATAGGGTCATTGTGAGGTGTAAGCCTGCACTTGCATGGGAAGAGCAATGGACAGCAGTAGCAGATGATTTGCAACAGACCTCTCCTGGGTGGTGGAAGAGGCTGTGGAATAACAGGAGTAATCTCATTGTGATGCTGTTTTTTGTGTGGGTTTGCCATAAGTAGGTAGTAATGATAGTTGCTAATATTTGTTACTATGTGTTTTGGTCACAGAAGCCCCTGTGAGATAATCTATTATTCTCTCTCTTTTAGAGATGAGGAATAGAACTGTAGAACGCTGAGTAACATGTTTGTAGATAGTGGTGGAGTTGGGATTTCAGCGAGGGTGGGTAACTCCAGAACATTTTTTTCTCTCAGTGCTGTTAAGCAAACACAAACTTTCATTGATAAGAGTAGGAAGCTCTGAGTTTCTGATTTTGAGCTTGACCTAGATAGAATGAATACATAATGAGAGACTGTAGGAGGCAAGCATTACGAATTGGATCTAGGTCATTGGTTCTAACTCTAACCTTTGTGACCTAGGACAGTTCCCTCCCTTCCTTGGGCTTAGTTGCTTCAATTTCAGATGTGTGTAAATGGATCTGATTTTCTGTGAGGATTTCTCAAAGACACTTGAAAGGCCAGTTGTTGTTCTTCTGGTATTTTTATTTGATTCTTTTATTGGAGCAGATGCCCAGTGCCAGGAAATTGTGTGTTTTGTGGCTAATAAATATGGCCAAATGCCAAATTATAGTAATTTGAGGATGACTTTCCTCCCTCGTGGGATTTTTTTTTTTTCCCTTATGTGCCTTGTGTCTGTTGTGAAGTCCAGGTGCTCTTTAATTTTTCTGTTGCTTCTGGTCATTGTGAGGAGCACTTGACAGAAATGTTCCTGGGAATTTGGGCAGCATCTGTTCTCTGATTTGAGGAGTCTGTGTGGCCAGAATACACTTTTGTGAAATACTGGAGAGTAAGGTGCAGGGACTCCTCCTCAACAGAATGGGACTAAGGACCTGGGAGGTGTGATGAGGTCTGTTGCAGTGTTAAGTTTCTCCTTTTTGGTCTCCACACTTGACCCAGCAATCTAGGTGGAGCAAAAGAATTATAGGAATCTGTAAGAATTAGTGAGTAGACTCTGGG
Organism: Erethizon dorsatum; assembly: GCA_028451465.1. Lineage (NCBI taxonomy): Eukaryota > Metazoa > Chordata > Mammalia > Rodentia > Erethizontidae > Erethizon > Erethizon dorsatum. Next base: position 31,346,036 of record CM051831.1, read on the forward strand.
TATAATTGCTGAGAGTCCTTGAAATCAGGAGATGGGATCCACGACCAAAGATAACTGCAAACTATATTTTTAATTATAGGATACATATTACTTACTTATGTATTCTGAGACCCTTGACCCTTTGTTTTTCAGATTTTAACATTACTTTCTTGGATTTGGAGGTCTTTGCTGAGATTATTCAGGCAGTCTCAGTTAAAATGGAATAGAAAGTTTCGTTGTACATTAATACTGAGGTGATAAATCTGTCTTCTCAAGAGTTAAAAAGCAGACTGGGCATGGTGGCGCATGCCTGTGATCCCAGCACTCTGGAGGCTGAGGCAGGAGGATCTTGAGTTCGAGGCTGGCCTGGGCTACATAGTGCGTTCAAGGCCAGTCCGAACTACATAGCAAGACCCTGTCTCAAAAAACAAAAACAAAAACAAAAAACAAAGTTAAGAGCTATGACACATCTTCAGATCGGGAACCGAGATTGGATGACTGTGTCAGTGTCTGACTTGGGAGGCTGTGGGTGTTCACTTACTCTGTAGGAACCCTGCTTTGTGTGTTTTTCCTCCTTCTTGCCCCTGGGACAGTAGGACAAAGTCCTGGAGATTGAGAAAGAGTTCAGCACACTCAGTTACTTTGTGTCTTGATAATGTTTATTCTGATGTTGCAGCAGTGCCCTTTGCCACTACAGCTTCTAAGATAATTTTTGCAATTATATTTAAAAACATGGCCTCCTAAAAGCGAAAGCAAATCTGGGACTTGGTCTGGGTGGTGGTGTTGAGAGTGGGTGCATTCATGCACAGGAGTCAGTCATGTGCTTAAGTTTGGCGCAGGTACTGTACTTTCATGTCTGTATGTTGTGTCTTGATTAAAAAAAAAAAAATCAAAACTCAGTGGGAAGAGCAGACCCATGTGTCTTTCATTCTAGCCTAGCATTCTGCCTCTTAGGGTCTTGGTTGGCATATTACAATGGACTGAGGCTCCGACGGTGGGGTGGCGTGGCTCTGAGTAGAGAGAGACTAGGCTACAGGCACCGATGAGGAAGCTGGGAGCCCCATTGTTTCTTTCTGAGGTCCGTGTACTTCAAGAGTTTGGTTCTTAATCTTTCTGGAGCCTCCTAATTTGATCTCCTGTTACATAATGCCCATCCCAGGCCCCTTGGAATGGGTTGACCATTGGAGAACATATTGAAGACTTAGAATTTTCTTTTGACCAGGGGTCTCTGCGGGAGTAATGGTGTTGTCTGCTTTGGCGTGGTTAGAAGATCTGTTGAGGATGTATATTACTTTCTCAATCCCACATTGAACCTGGGGTGACCTCCCGACTCTGTCCCTTGCAGACCCCTTGTCTGTGTCGCCTGCCCGCTGGGCTGAGGAGTATCTGGAGCAGTCTGAGGAGAAACTGTGGCTGGGAGAACCTGAGGGAGCAGCCACCACCGATCGCTGGTGAGTCCAGCTTCCTTGTGGATCACTATGAAAGGAGTAGGGTATCAGAATTTTCCCGGCCTCTTCCAACTTGCATCCCTTTTCTTTTTTTTTTTTTACTTTATTTATTAATATTTCTACTTGTATTGTTAGTCCTATGAATTTGTATTTCGGTTACAGGTAAGAATCCTAATTACCCGACCAGAAGTTCCTAACTTTATGTCCCCTGTTCCCATTTTAATGTTGAGCCTACTGCTGTCTGTTCCTCATCTCTATGTTTGGGAAAGCAAGAGGTTAAAAAAAGTGCAACTAATACAGTGCTTTCCCACTCCTGCCGAAATGTCCTTCTGGAATGTAAATTAGAGTTTGTGGGTCCTCAACCAGAGAGATTTCTGTTTCCCTCTCCTTTCTTCCTGAGGAGCTGTAGCTGCCCGGGCTGGGATTGGGGGAACTAGCATGGGGAAGGTGCCAGCGACTGAGTTGTGAGATTCGGTTTCCTCACCTCTTCCAGGTATGATGAGTATCATCCTGAGGAGGATCTGCAGCACACAGCCAGCGACTTTGTGGCCAAGGTTGATGACCCCAAATTGGCCAACTCTGAGGTGAGCGACGTCCCACTCTTGCTTTGCTCAGCAGAGCTGGTCTTGGAAGGCAAGGTTGCTTCTCTCACTCTACTTTAAAGAGGAGATGAGATTGTAGGTCTGCTCCTTTCTTTCTAGAGAAAGAATTCTGGTTTTTCCTTCCAATATTCTTTCCCTTATTTCCTTGCCAACTAACCCTTTGTCTTTTCTGGTGCCTGTGAAATCTTTAGAGGCAGAAACCCTTGTCTTTTTGCTCTAATTTTTTTCAGGGCCTTTAGCATATGTTGTTTTCAGGTAGTGGTGGCCAGGGGAGGGACGAGTGCAGGGTCCTCTTGGGCATGGTTGAGTGCACACCTGGAAGTCTTCTCCCAAGGTGCCCATGTGTGTCTCTGTACCCCAGTTCCTGAAATTCGTGCGGCAGATTGGCGAGGGCCAGGTGTCCCTGGAGTCCGTTGCAGGGTCGGGCCGAGCTCAGGCAGAACAGTGGGCAGCAGAGTTTATACAGCAGCAGGTAGGACATTGTCACTTCCCAGCCTGTTTCAGCCAGCTGGTGCCCTGGACCTGGGCCTCAGTGTTCTGTGGTTCCACATGGGAAAGGGACTCTATCATTAGCTTGTCTTGGTAGCATCCAGGTCCTGAGCGGGTGGGAAAGAGAATCTGAGAATATTCTCAGGGTCCAGGCTGCTGGTGTTCAGTGGGTCTTTAGTCTGCATTAGTGGGAAGAAGGTTGATGGAGGTGGTACTGACTTTTTTCTTTGTCATAGGGTACTTCAGATGCCTGGGTTGACCAGTTCACAAGGCCAGTAAACACATCTGCCCTTGATATGGAGTTTGAGCGAGCCAAATCCGCCATAGAGGTGAGAGCAGACAGGGTGGGAGTGGGCTCCCTGTGAGCAAGCGCTTCCTTGGGGAGAGTGGTGCATTAACATGGAAGGTGGTGAACGCTGTTTTTTAATGTCCCTGATCATCTGTGTCAGAATTATGAAGGGTTTTGCAGGAGCTTTTCAAAATGCAGACTCCTGGGCATCACTCCCGACTACAGTTTGAGAATCTAAGGTGGAATCTGGGAATCTGCATTTGAAAAAACGCTCTTCAGATGGTTCCTTAACACCCTGAAATTTAAGAGCTGGTGCCCAGGGAATGCATCCCAGAGGCTGGAGGGCAGCGCAGGGTGGTCATGAAGGCTCTCGTTTCTCTACCTGCCTTCCCTTCCTTACAGTCTGATGTCGATTTCTGGGACAAGTTGCAGGCAGAGTTGGAGGAGATGGCGAAACGAGACGCTGAGGCTCACCCCTGGCTCTCTGACTACGACGAACTCACGGCTGCTTCTTATGATAAGGTAGGGACCCAGGTTCTAGAATTTTCTTTAATGACTTTGCTATAATTCTGAGTTTGTAGAATATTCACACAAAGGTCATTTCAGTTTTTTTTTTTTTTTTTTTTTTTGTGGGAACCGGGGGTTGACCTCAGGACCTCGCGCACCAGCAGGCGCCCGTGCCGCTGAGCGATATCACCGGCCTTTTCTTCGTATGTGGGTACTGGGAGTCGAACTCAGGACCTCGCGCTTGCCAGACAGGCCCTTATGCCGCTGAGCCATCTCACCAGCCCATTTCAGTATTTTCTTAAGCTGCTTTCTGTGAAAAGAAAACTGAATCATACCTTTGCCCTTGTTGTCCTTCAGTAATTAAATGTGTGTTTTATTCTTGAGATACAAAGGCTAATAAGATACTCTTGTTAAATACGAAAGCCCAGTGGCATGGTACTATGCAAAATGCTTGTGCCTGATGCATTAAGAGTGCAGAGGATGTAGCTCTGCTTTGGAGGTCTGACAGAGGCATGTGGATAAGAGTCCGAACTCCTTTGGTAGGGGCTTTCTCCCTGCCTCCAAACCTTAGTATATAGTGACTATTTTTTTAGCTCAGAAGTTCAATTTACATTCTAATTGCTTTTTTTTTTTTTGAGACAGGGTCTTGCTATGTAGTCCAGGCTGGCCTTGAATTCACTATGTAGCCCAATCTGGCTTCGCGTATGTGGCAATTCTCCTGCCTCAGCCTCCTGAGCATTGGGATTATAGTCTAATCTCTTTTTGGAGGTACCAGCCACTTGCCCAATTTAGGGTTTTAAAGAATTAAATAATTTAAGTATTAAAAAAATTTCCCAGCAGTTAAGTGGTAAAAGATGATTGAGTTTCGCATATAGCATGTGCTATTGACTTAGAAGTGTAAGTTACATCAGGGTCTTACTTGGGGATTATAGGATATTTGGGGATGTGGCTAATGAGCTCCTGAACTGAAGCACGAGGAGAAAGGGAAAGAATTGCTTGGTTTTAAAAAAGGCGAAACAGGACGTGAGTGATGCCTTTTCTCAGCTTGAATGTGGTTGGGGAAGGATTATGGGGCTAGAATCAGAGCCTGGATGCACACCAGGGTGTAGGAATAGATCTTGGCATAGTGAGGGAGCTGTGCAAAACCTGGGCAGAATTCAGTTCAGGATAACTCCAAAAAGGTTAGGGAGTGGTGGTGCATGCCTGTAATCCTAGCACTCAGAGGCTGAGGCAGGAGGATCACAAGTTTGAGCCTAGCCTGGGCAATTGAGAGTAACTTTGCAAGGCTCTTTCTCAGTAAAAAAATAGGTACTGCCAAAAAAAAAAAAAAAAAAAAAGAAAAAAACAAAACGAAACAAAACAAAAACAAGTAAGAGAGATTAGGTTTTGAGAACCAGTGAAAATTGAGTACTAGAAAAATATATGATTTTGTTCATTATTCCAGTCTGATCTCCTGGGTTTTTCTGAGAACTTACTTGTGTAGTACAGTAAAGGAGAGCTTCTTTCTTGGGACTTTGCTCTGTGTTTTGCTGTGGTTCGAGTTCTTCCTATAGAATTCAGATAAGAAAGAATGGAAAGACTTACCTACAGACAACACTTTTATTACTCTGCGTTAACAGTTTAGTAAGTTGCCTAAACCCCATTAACTTATGAGTGGCAAGTTATACATTTTAGATAAAAATTTCCATGCTTTTGATAAATGTAGGCGTAGTATTTACTTCATATGAACATTTCCTGTTAGCATTTATTACTTATGTATTTATGATATGCTGGGCAGAGTACATTTTTTAATTAAAGCTTAAAATATAATTAGATTTTTAGATTAATGAACCCCATTTTATATTATTGATACCTTGAGACATTGTAAAGTTAGGTTTAGAAAAACTTGCATTAATGTTCTGTAAAAAATACTGTACTTTATTGCTCACTAACAGTGAACAATTCAGACATAATGATTTTGGCTTCAGTTAGGGTTTTCAGAATGTAACAGTGATGTCAAGCTTATTTTGCATTGTATAGGGGTTTGAAGGTTCCTTCAGAGGATTCTTTTTCCACCCGTGCAGATGTTCCCCCCATACTGGGGATTGAACCCAGGGCCTTTGCACTGAGTTGCATCCCCAGTTGTTTTTTATTTTGAGACAGGGTCTTGCCAGGTTGCCCATGCTGGGCTCTAACTCCCCATCCTCTTGCCTCAGACCCCAGAGTGCTGGGATCATAGGCTTGTGTCTTTATGCTGGGCTTAGTGTTGAAAATTTTCTCTCTGGTTAGTAATTGATGAAACCTCAAGGAGAATAGATAGGAAGGCCTAAAGGGAACTTAGAGATGGCTGTGGCTGAAAGATGATGTTATTCATTTGTTATGTTGTCTACTGAAGACACATGAAGAGCATTGAGGTCACTCCTAGCTGTCGCATACAGGCCATCATCTCTCAAGGAAGTACCTGGAGCAATGAGGATAATACCTATTAATAATAGCATTTTAAGCTTTTTGGTAAGGCTTTGGTTAACATTCTCGTTTGATGCTCCCAGTAGTTTTGCATTCATTAGAAAATTGCATTGTAGATGACAGTAACCTCTGTTTCCCACAGGGTGGGTTACAGCATGGATTGATGATGAGCAGCAGTTGAGGCTGAGTGTAAAAGGATTTATTTTATTGCATTCTGAGAGTCTAGGGCAGGGGCCAGCAAACCAGGCCTGTGGAATAAATTCGCCTGCTGTTTGTTTTTACATGGCTCAGTAGCTGAGAATAGTTTTAAAATTTTTAAATGGTTGAAAAAATAAAAATTAAAGAGTAGTATTTCGTGACACAAAAATTAAATAAAATTCAAATTTTAGTGGCCTAAATAGATTTATTTATTTATTTATTTATTTATTTATTTATTTATTTATTTTTTGTGGGTACCGGGGATTGAACTCAGGGCCTCATGCGCCAGCAGGCGCCCGTGCCGCTGAGCAGTATCACCGGCCCTTTTTTCATATGTGAGTACCGGCAGTCGAACTCAGGACCTCGCGCTTGCCAGGCAGGCGCTTATGCCTCTGAGCTATCTCACTGGCCCAGTAGATTTATTGAAAAAGACAATTTTCTTTTCTTTTCTTTTTTTTTTTTTACATATTGTCTGTGGCTGCTTTTGCACTACTGTGATGCAGTTGGGTAGTTGCAGCCTAAAATATTTATTTCTTGGCCCTTTACTGTAAAATTTGGCTAAAATCTGGCCTAGGGTTCTTTTCTGCCAGTTGAGGTTTTATTTTGTGTGTGTGTGATAATGGGGAATGAACCCAGGGTCTCCCGCGTGCTAAGCACATGCTTTACCACTGTGCTCCATCCACAAGTGAGTCTTCAATATTGTACACAGATGTCCCTAATGCACACGTACCAACTTCCTGCCATGTATGTAATCAGTTATGAACTGCAGCCATGTACCAATAAAAAACCAAAACTATAAAGAAAGATACCCCAAGATCATAATAATTTTCAGCATAAATATACTTTTTATGTATCTACTTCAAATCCATCTTCTCTAGCATATTTCACTTCTTGAACTCTATTGTAATTATTTAATTTTCCTTTGTGACAAGAATAATTTGCTACTGATGGCTTAGAATGGTTTACAACTTTGCTGGCAATATTTGTTTCTGATTCTTCACCAGTTTTCCTATAGTAATGAAATAGAGTGTCATGTTTTTCTTAGTTGCAGTTTCATTCTAATTTGTTCTTTACTGTATTTTAAACTTTGTTTCCATTTTGGTGCATTGTTTTGTGATGATAACTATTTTCCCCAAAGGCGTGTTTTATTTGCTTGTGGCAAGTCATCAGGCTTACCAGTGACTTCCATCTTACCTTCCTACTTAACATCAAATGCCAGTTCACAAAGGTTTGTAGGTAGTATCATAACTCTTTTCTCAAATGAGAAATCCTAGCTAGAAGAGAGTAGAGGCTCACAGAAGTATTCTGTTTTCCAGATTTTGCAATCCAGCTTTCAGTTACTATGTATTTATTTATTTATTTATTTATTTTTGTCTTTTTGAGACAGGGTCTCTCTCTTTAGTTCAGGCTGGCCTTGAGCTCACTTTGTAGCCCAGGCTGGTCTTGAACTTGCAACGATCCTCCTGGCTCAGCCTCCTGAGTGCTGGGATTACAGGCGTGTGCCACCAGGCCCAACTCGGTTACTATTTAGATACAGATTATTACTCATACTTATTAAGAATGAAATTGGGGAATAAATTAACATTTTTCAGATGTTGTCCAGTCTGTGCATACGCTGACCCTATGGTCTAGGTAAGAATTGCATTTGAATGACAGGGTTTCTGACTCTTCAGTTGCACTTTTTTTTTTTAAATTTAATTTAATTTAATTTAATTTAATTTTTTTTTATTTTAAAGAGAAGAAAAAACAAATCAAAAAAGAACAAATTTTCAAAACAACATAATAGGAGGGTAAAAATGGTTAATGCATTACATATTATTATCTTTAAGTTAGTTATTCAGGATACCAGATATTAGCATTCAATTGTCCAAACATTATTGGCACAAACCTTACTCTTCAATGAACTAAGTAAAATTGGTAGTGTATCTATCTTAACCATCTTATATATATATACAATTTTTTTTCCTTTCCCTTCTTTCTTTTCCCTATTCCCCCATCCCAGTCTCTCTTTCCTTTTTTTTTTTTTTTTTTGTGGGTACCGGGGGTCAACCTCAGGACCTCGCGCGCCAGCAGGCGCCTGTGCCGCTGAGCGATATCACCGGCCCTTTTTTCATATGTGGGTTTCTGGAGTCGAACTCGGGCCCTCGTGCTTGCCAGGCAGGCGCTTAAGCCGCTGAGCCATCTCACCAGCCCTCTCTTTCCTTTTGACCAGTTTCTTTTTGATTCACCATGTCTATTGTACATTTTGGATCTTATTTACTCTTTCAGTTTCTCATACTAGAGAGACAATACGATGCTTACACATGTGCGTCCGGTTTATTTCACTTATGAGTATTTTCTTGAGTTGCATCCATTTACCTATAAAAGTCTCCAGTTTATCCTTCTTTATGGCTGAATAGTACTCCATTGTATAAAAATACCACATCTTTCTTATCCATTCCTCAGTTGATGGACATTTGGGTTGTTTCCAAGATCTGGCTATTACAAATTGTGCTGCTATAAACATGGGTGCACATATATTGCTGTGGTACGATGTTTTTAATTCTTCTGGGAAGATACCCAGAAGGGTTTTTTTTTTTTTTTTTTTTGTGGGTACCGGTGGTCGACCTCAGGACCTCACGTGCCAGCAGGCGCCCGTGCTGCTGAGCGATGTCACCGGCCCTTTTTTCGTATATGGGCTACGGGAGTCGAACTTGGGCCCTCGCGCTTGCCAGGCAGGCGCTTACGCTGCTGAGCCATCTCACCGGCCCATGTTGCACTTTTTTCACACAGTATCACATTCTTCTAGTTACTTTTCCCATTGCTGTGACAAAATACCAGACACCCAAAGTTAAAGGAGGAAAGGTTTATTTCACTCACAGTTTGTAGAGGTTTCAGTCCATAGTTGGCTGGCTCCAAGCCAGGGTGGCTTGGCAGAGGGGCATTGCAGGAAACAGTCCATGGCAAAGCAGGGCAGGCAGAAGGCAGCCAGCACTAAAGTAGCAAGCAGCAAGCAACCACAGCAGCCCCCTTTCTGTCCCTTATGTTCTACCCAGGCTACTGGCCCTTAGGGCTGGTAGCACTCACCCACAGAGGGCCTTCCCGTTGTCCACACCCAGAACTATGCCAAATCAATCAGTGGGCTAATTCAGTAATCACACACCCTTAATGCCAGCATCACACACTTAATCCCAGTGTCACACACTCTAAATCCAGCCACCTCTGAAAAGCCCTACCTACGACTGTGAGGCTCTGGGGGGACATTTAGACACAAGCCATAACACACATTGTTGAAGGGTAATAAGAAATGCACTTTGAATAGTTAAGGAGAATTTATCTCATTACTGTAATCAGAAGCCCTGTCAGGAAATTTGTCCTGTCCAGTGGTGAGACGTCAAGGACAGGGGGACACAGGTCTGTGAAGACTTCGTAAATGAGCTCATCCCTGGCATGGATCAGAGTCTGTAGGCTTGTCCGACTCTCTCTTATTTTAAACAGCACATGGCAGCATGAATCTGACAATGAATAATTTTGCTGGAGTCATAGAGGATCTTTATAATGTGGAGAATTGGCCAGCATTTAATTCAGATGCCTGCGTGGAAGCCTTCAGCTTCTGCGTATCTGTTCTGGTCATTGTCCTTGCTGCTCTGACTGTGATGATCCCGCCTAGAGAGTTTCTTTCTTTTCTTTTCTTTTCTTTTCTTTTCTTTTCTTTTCTTTTCTTTTCTTTTCTTTTCTTTTCTTTTCTTTTCTTTTCTTTTCTTTCTTTCTTTCTTTCTTTCTTTCTTTCTTTCTTTCTTTCTGTATTTATTTATTTATTTATTTATTATTTATTTATTTATTTATTTAGACAGGGTCTCGCTATATAGCCCAGGCTGGCCTCGACCTCAGGATCCTCCTGCTTCAGCTTCCCAAGTGCTGGGATTACAGGCGTGGACCACCATGTCCAGCCCTAGACAGTTTCTTACTTGCTTCCCTTCCTTTCAGGGCTACCAGTTTGAGGAAGAGAATCCCCTGCGTGATCACCCTCAGCCTTTTGAAGAAGGGCTGCGGCGACTTCAGGAGGGGGACCTGCCAAATGCCGTGTTGCTGTTTGAGGCAGCTGTGCAGCAGGATCCTAAGCACATGGAAGTGAGTGGGTCTTCTTTCTGACTGCTACCTCCTGTGTTGAGGGTGGCTCCAAGAGTGGGTTAGAGCCTGGCTGAGGGCCTAGGCTGGGGCTAGGGGAGTGAGAGGGTGAGTGGAAGAAGTCAGCAGGAGGATGGAAAGGCAGCCGCAGCAGTGACAGGATCTGTTGGCTTCCTTCTAGGCATGGCAGTACCTGGGCACCACCCAGGCCGAGAATGAGCAAGAACTCTTAGCCATCAGTGCCCTGCGGAGGTGAGTAGCTAAAGGGTGAGGGCCGGGCGACTCGAGGGCTCGGTAGTCTTCTGATAGGAGCTCAGAACCAGATCCTTGTTTTCTTTCTGGCTACTGACTCGTGTGTTTTCTCATGATGAAACTCTCAGGTTTGGAGTGAGTTGGAGAGAACTGGTTCTAGTCTGTCATTAGATTTTTATTTTATTTGTAGGATCCTGGTTGGTTCCTTGGCTGCTAAAACTTTCCCCTTCTCTGATCTGAGACTTTGTTAATACACTGTTAGATCTTGGGGTGCTGATAGGTGCCAGTGTCTCTGCAGACACGACCCCTGTTCATCCCTGTCCAAACAGGTGTTTAGAGCTGAAGCCAGATAATCAGACAGCACTGATGGCGCTGGCTGTCAGCTTCACCAACGAGTCCCTGCAGCGACAGGCCTGTGAAACACTGCGGGACTGGCTACGCTGCACCCCAGCCTATGCTCACCTGGTGGCGCCTGCTGAAGAAGGGGCTGGAGGGGCAGGACTGGGCTCCAGCAAGCGGATCTTGGGGTCTCTGTTGTCTGAGTGAGTGTGAGGGGTTCCTGGGATGAGGAGTGGTCACCTGAGTCCCAGTAGGGGCATGGCCTTGATTTTGGAAGTTTGGACAGACGAACACAGGGGCCTAATAGTGGGATGGGAATCCCAGGATCAACTTGAAGGAGCTCTGCTTTCTGCAGGGCAGTGCTGAGTGAGAATCTGGCATGGCTGATACCTCGATAAATCTTGGGGCTATAACTGACTTTTTAAGGACTTTCTTGAGGGGTAGGAATGCAGATGTGTCTATCTGTTTACTTTTTTGGTGTTCTTTTCTCCTCATCCAGCTCCCTGTTTCTTGAGGTAAAAGAGCTCTTCCTGGCAGCCGTGCGCCAAGACCCAACATCCATTGACCCTGATGTGCAATGTGGCTTGGGGGTCCTCTTCAACCTGAGTGGGGAGTATGACAAGGCCGTGGACTGCTTCACAGCTGCCCTCAGTGTTCGTCCCAATGTGAGTTTCAGGGAAGAAATGGCAGTGGGAGATGGCTCAGGGCCTTATGGAAGAGTCACTTGTGCATGGGCTGGTTCATTCAGCATGCAGGTGCCAGCTGCCTTGGGAGGGCCAGGAGATGGAGCGTCTATGTGGGGCAGGGGAGTTACATTGTGGTCACACAGGAACTGCCAAGGAGGATAGGATGTATTGGTAGCATGTAGTAGCTAACAGTAGTGAAGCAGGGGAGGAATGGGCGGAACTTGATGCGAGCCCACTCATGTTCCCAGCCCTTCTTCATCCCTATGCCAGGACTATTTGCTATGGAATAAGCTGGGGGCCACCCTGGCCAACGGGAACCAGAGCGAGGAGGCAGTGGCAGCGTACCGCAGGGCCCTTGAGCTGCAGCCTGGCTACATCCGGTCTCGCTATAACCTGGGCATCAGCTGCATCAACCTGGGGGCCCACCGGTGAGAGGACTGTCGAATCCCAAGTGGATGCATTTTTTCTTCTGCCTTTGGGCCTAGCTCCTGATTCTGCGGTCCTGTCATTTGGCCGATGGACCCCTGCTTTCTCCCTCCCCGCCCCTGCCCTGCCTCCTTCCTCTGCTGCTGTGCTCACCAGCTCTCATTCCTCCTCTTCCCCACAGGGAGGCTGTGGAGCACTTTCTGGAGGCCCTGAACATGCAGAGGAAGAGCCGGGGCCCTCGGGGGGAGGGGGGCGCCATGTCGGAGAACATCTGGAGCACCCTGCGTTTGGCATTGTCTATGTTAGGCCAGAGTGATGCCTACAGAGCGGCAGATGCTCGAGACCTCTCTGCCCTCCTAGCTCTGTTTGGCCTGCCCCAGTGACAGTGGGACGGGCTGCCCTGTGAGTGCCTACCTGGAGGCATCTCCGCCCTGGATGTGACACCCTCTCCCCCAATGGGCCTCCCAAGGGGGTGGGCTGACGACCACAAGTGGTATGGCTTCTCAGGAGCTGCTTCAGTGTAGGGGTGGATAGTCCGGGTTCTAGCTCCTACGTAATTGTAGGAAAATGAGCTGTTGTCTGTGTCCCTTGGTAATTCAAGGGCTGTGCATCCAGCTACAGATCTCTCTATGCTCATCATGCCCTTTCTTGGTGCTGCTTTCTGGGTAGGCCCCAAGGATTTGGGTAACTGTTGTCATCAGCTGCCATTTCTGATAGGGTCTCCCACATTTGTAATGTCTGTCTTTCCCCTCATGTGGTTGGGAATTGGTAATAGTCTAGCTTCCATGGGCAGTTGTGTTAGGAGGTTCTGCCGGGTGTCTGTAGTGATGGTTGTATCTGGGCTGGGATATTGTAGGTGTTGGTCTGTTGGACAGCAGGATGGATTTGATGTGGCCTCTGCAGAACTAAGCATTGGTATAGGTGCTCACAGATCTGCCACTCTTGGACTGTGCCTTCTGGCTGTCAGCTTGGGTTCTCCGAGTGTGTGACACTGATGCAGTAATGCTAGTGTTAAGTTATCATAGGGGTCCTCAGGAGCAGCTGGGGCCAGTTGGCTGTGGGGTAGGTGAAGGCTCCTGTGTGGAATGAGCCTGGTGGGGGCTGCTTGGGGTCAGATCAAAGGCTGCATCCTGGGAGTACAGAGGGGTGGAGAGAGTGCAGCAGGACCTCCTGGAAAGGCCTGAGTAGGAGTTCTGCTGACTCTTGTGCTGACTCTTGTAGAAAGTTGGTTCTTAGATTTACATTTTGCCAAATTCCTAACAAAGAGGGGGCTCAGTGTTACCACGAGCCTTTGCTGTATTTCTTGAAATGTTTCTAGGGGAGAGTGGAAACATCCCCTTCCTCCACATTACCTCCACACGGTGAGGACTGAGGGAGGAGAGGAAGCAGCGTGGACTCTGCTCCACCGTCCCCTTCATGGGAGATGCCTGAACCCCCACTAAGGACTGCTAAGCCTCTTGCCTAACTACCATGGTCCCCAGGTTCCATCCTGAAATTTATTTTTCTTTGTATGAATATGTGTAAATGACTTAAAAATAAAACTAAAATATTTGTATGAAGAATAAATGGAACTGATGTGGGTGTGAATTCCGCCACTGGTCACGAAGTTGGGGTGGTAGGAGTGGGGCTGGTGTTTGTTTTTCTCTTCTTCTTTCATCTTCTAAATGCTTATTGGTATTTTGATGACCTATGCATCTCTTCAGGGTTATTGAGCACCTAGGTGCTGCAGAGAAGACGGACAAAGCCACCGCCTTCAGAGTGTGTCTGGGTTTGTAGGAGAAACAAATGTTTAACAAAGTTTTACACGTGTGTTACCACTTACATAGGAAACATGCAGTGCTGTATAATTGCATGGGAGGATTTTGATTCTTTTTTGGTGTTTTGAGACAAGGTCTTGTTATACAGTTTAGGTTGGCCTTGACTGTACAGCCCAGGCAAACCTCAAACTTGCAGTGATCCTCCTGCCTCAGCCTCCCGAGTAGTGGGTATACAGGTGTGTGCCTGGCTTTATTTATTTTCGTGTGTGTGTGTGTGTTTAGATCTAAAAGTTTTCATCTAGCTCTGCCTTATCTTACCAGGAATTTTATTAAGAGCCATATCAAGACAGGCATCTAGGAGCTGGCCATGGTGGCACATGCCTGTAACCCCAGCTACTGGGGAGATTGAGGCAGAAGGATCACAAGTTGGAGGCCAGCCTGGGCAACTTAGTGAGGTCATGTCTCCAAAAAAGGGGGGGCATTTATCCTGTAGTGGGGATTTTTTTTAAAATTTGGGTTTTTGAGACAGGGTCTTGCTATGCAGCTCAGGCTGGCCTTGAACTCACTGTGTAGCCCAGGCTGGCCTCAAACTCTTATGATCCTCCTGTCTCAACCTCCCAAATGCTGGGATTACAGGTGTGTGCCACTATGCCTGGCTGGTGGAAAATTAAAAAAAAAAAAAAAATCTAAACATAAATTTATATTTGGAGATAGATAATGATAGAATGGAAAAAATGTATAAAAGAACTGCCTCAATGGCTTCAGTAAACTATCCAGGCCATGCTATATATAGGTGTTTAATTTTACTGATGAAGCAATTTCCAGTGATAATAAATACTAACAATAAGGCCAGGTGTGGTGGTGCAGGTAGCAGGTGAAGGTGTCCAAGAAGATGCTCTCCCTGCATGATTAGCACCAGGTACATCTGATCAGATTCTGCCAGTGTTTCCTGAGCCCTGGCAGGTACCCAGCCCCATTCCAGGAACCCTCTCTTCTCCACCTTCCTCTGCCACTGTTTCTTTTCTTCAAAGGTCTTTCCTTTGTGGATCTCCTACTGCTTTTTTTTTTTTTTAAATAGCCATGATTATGCACAAAATTTTATTTACCTGTAAATTATACAAACAGAACAAGTATGTTATCCAAAATATTAAATTTTCTTGCATTTTACAAAAGAAAAACTAAAGTGAAATTGTAGGAATGCTGAAGTTCAGATAAATATTTCTTCAAAACAAGAGGTATTAGTTCCTAAAAGATTCTTCTGAAGTTAAAAAATGATTAAGAAAAACATTAAGCTAATAGGTTATTACATTGATAAAAATATATGTTTCTTAATTGCCACATCCCACGCAGCTCTCAAAGTTCGGAGGGGGGGAAGGATGGCGAGAGGATGGAAAAATAAAGAGACAAAACGCTGAGGTCAGCTGGAGCCCTTTCTCCTGATGGGAGGAAAGAAAGTGCTGAACCAAAGCAGTGCCTTTATACATTTTGCAAGTTGGTGTCACGTGACACCCCTTTGCCTAGCAACCCATTGCTTGGATTGCCTTGGGGCTAGGTGTTCTCTGGGCTGGAGCAGCTGGTTTAAGTAGCCCACCTCCGCCACTCTTTATTTTCCTGCTGGCCTTGCCTTGCCCCTGCATGTGTGATCAATTTCCAGCCTTAGCTGCTCTCCGCACATAATGGACATGTTTACTTTTAGAGATAGTAAACTTAGTCTCCTGTCTCATAAAACTTAGAAGACACCAATGATGTCTAAATGAAACAAAACAATGAAAGCCTTTTTTTTTTTTTTTTTTAAAAGCAGGGTAGTTCAAGGCCAGCTTGCACTACATAGTAAATTAATAGTGCGTAGTAAACTACGTAACCCAGGCTGGCCTCGAATTAACAGCAATCCTCCTGCCTCAGCCTCCTGAGTGCTTGGATTACGGGCATGTGCCACCACGCCCAGCTAAAAGACTCTTTTTCATACTAAAACCTAAATCTACCTAACTTTACATTTCGAGAAAACAAAGGATTGCTAATCTGAAAGCAACATGTTACATAAGTCACTCTGAAGAAAAGAAATACATCATGGCACTATGCTTATCCATCTGCTTCTTAAATGTTGATGTTCCTCAGCAGTTACTCAGCAGTTTGGTCCTTGTCCTGCTTTCCTGGCCTTACAGAATCCCTTGGTGGCCTCATCCACACCTGTAGCTGTCAGTACCATTTCAGTACTGATGACAGTCCATCCTAGATCTCCACACCAGTGCCAACGTGGCACTGTTGCTATGTTCTGTCGCTGACATGTGGATGTTCCCCAGGCACATAATGCTCATATAAAACTATTGTGATGGGTCAATAGGCCACGGTGTTCTAAAGACGCAGAAAGGTTGGCAGCCAAAGAAGGTATTGTAAAAGGGTAATGCCAGCTATTGCAATAGGAAATCACAATCCCTTAATCACGTTCAAGAGGAGGGCCATTGCTGATTGAAGAGGAGGCTAGGTCTCTGAAAAGAACGCTATGCGATAGCACCAGTGTATTCAGGAAACACTCGCCAAATCTCTATAGGTACCAGAGTAACCTACTCAGGGAAAGGAGAACACCAGATCTTGAAAGGATCTGAAGCACTATTATGACCTTGCATCATATAGTGGGGAGTGAACAGAAGCCAGAAAGGAAATGGGGTGCTGGCCCAAATCCTTTTCTTTGTGGTGGTTTCCTTCAACTCTTTGCCTTTCCTGGTTAATACAATTAGTCATTGTTACTAAAAGCATCACCCCCTTCCAACTCCCCAGATTGGAAACCTTAAATCCCAGCTCTCATTACCACATTTCATCATTTACAAAATCACAACTGAATCTTATCTATTCGTTGTTTGCAATTTTTGTGTAATAATACTTTAATCCAACACGTATTTTATAAAGTACAATAATGAGATTAATTTTCTACAAGAATCTCAATAACAATGAACAGCAAGAATGTTATCAATAACATTGAAACTCTGCCTTTGTTTTACCTCTTTGCTGTTTCTTCAAAAGTAACCACTATCCTGCTTTTTACAGAATACTTCTATCATGCATGTATGCTTCCCTAAATAATAATGTGTTTATTTTTGAGTTTTCCAAAAATAGTATCATTCTGCTGTTTGCTGGCATTTGCTTTTATTCATTGAACATTCTACTTCAAAGACTCATTCATATTTTTGTGTACAGCTGCATTTCACAAACATACCACAAATTATTGGCCATTCTTCTGTTGATTAACATTTAGGTTTTTTCTATTTTTGGCTATAATGAGCAAATCATTGCTATGAATATTCATGGTAGCTGTCTCCTAGTGCACATGTGCGAGAGATTTTAGGGTATATACTAAGGAATAGAATTGTTGAGTAGGGTTGAGTTGTGAATGTTTAATTAAAAGGTAAGGAGTCAGGCATGGTGGCACAGGCCTGTCATCCCAGCACTTTGCGAGGCTGAGGTAGGAGGATCTTGAATTTGACTGCAGTCTGGGCAAATCAGTGATTTAGAGATCCTTTCTCAAAATAAAAAATAAAAATGTAATGGTAAATTTATAGAAATTTGATAACAAAAATTAAAAATCAATTAGTAGCCTGTTATTATATTGGGACAGGATATGCTCATGCTGCTTTCACATAATTAGACTGCTAAACTCAGCCTTGACTGTCTGCATCCAGCTGCTGCTTCAAGATAGCTAGGTCAGCCTGACCACATTCAGCTAAAATGCTTGTGTTTTTCCTACCTAAAAATATAAAGTTTTTCTAACATGCTTCAAGGACTTTATGCCTGAGACAGACAGTCAAGGACACATTAAACTTTACCTGCTCTACTCAAACCCCCTCCCTCCCAGAATGTTCCTGCCTTATGATCAACAATTCCTTTTAAATAAAAGTGCTTTAAACAAATCTGCCTGACAACATAGGACTTGATTCATTAACCAATTATGTAATAACCTGCCATCAGCTTTGTACTTCCTGCTTGCAAAATGTATTTAAACCAGACTGTAAGCTGACTCTGGGCTGGTGATTTGAACTCAGTCCTCCAGCCCACTGGTGTTAAAGTTGCTTTCCAACTCCTCAGGTATAAAGAGTCTTCCATTCAGTCTGATATCAGATTTCTGCAACATTTCTTGGTGTGTTGGCTGGAAAACACTATGCTGACCATTTTAGGTCACTTGTGGAGGCCTGCTGGTTGCAGTGGGGACAGGCCCTGACCCATAGACAAGAAAGCACACCCTCTGACTCTTTTATTCAGAGTCTTCTTGGTGGTCTGGTGTGGGAGCCCCTGTGAGAGAGAGGAGACCTCAATGGACCTAAGGAGGATGTGGAATGCAACTGGTTCAGACATCAGGTAGGACTGCCCCAGGAACTCCCTCAGTTAGCCTGTCAGTTACCATCCCCTTGTGGAGGAAGGAGGAACTGATCACTCCTTGTCTGTCTCATCTGTTTTAGTTTCAGTCAGAGCAGTCAGTTTCAGTTTCAGTTAGATTTTGCCCTCGGGATTGGGGGCTGAAATGTATTAGCCTCTGTGTGCCTGTGTGTAAATGTGGACTAATTATAAATGGACAAGATGGGCAATGTGTCATTCTATCTGTGCTCCACAGTGGGGTTCCCCCGCGGGGACTCAGAGCTGCAAAGCTTGATTGGCCCTAGCCTGTGTTTCCATGGATGTGTCTGACCGAGCACTCCCTAGGGGCTCTCCTTGGAGGCTTAGGGGGACAGAGTGGAGAGCCTACCGACACTTCTCTTCTAGTCCTGATGGTTCCAACATTGCCGAGAGGCAAGCAGCCATGTGGGCACCTGTTTGGTCTCTCCTTCTGGAGGGGCACCCACCCTTTGTCATGGCACTGCTTAAGGGTGCTGGAGCTGTGGGGAATAACTGGGTGCAGAGAGGTGTGCACCCAGACTCAAATGACATGGTGTTGGCAACTGAGTGCCATTGAGCACCCTTGCCTTTGGTTGCACAACTTCAGAGGTGGGGTGTAAGAGCGCAGGGAGTGCTCGGAGCCCTGCAGCCCAAGAAACAGAGTAGGGTGCACCAGAGCCTGGCTCCATAGCAGGCACCAGACTCCCACTGCATTTGGGGCACTGGGCGGCCTTCTACACAGCCTGGCTGCCACTGCCCCCATGGAGGGATGGGCTGGCATGGCTGGGTGCCAAGGAGGTGGCTGTATCAGAGATGGTGGTGGTGAGGCTGAGGCCAGGGAGAGAGCCCCTGGGAAGAAACACCCGAGCCGGGCCACGGGAACATGTGGGCCCTGGAGTGGAGTGTGGGGCACACTGCTGCTGGCATTGCTACTCTGCTGAGGCCTGAGGCTAAGCCAAGCAAGAAGGGCTTTTTGTATGACTACAGAGTAAAAATAAAGCCCTGATTCCACTCCCTTTGTGAGGTTGATTGGTTGTGCCTATGTCCTGCTTGGCTGCCAGAGGGAACCCTGGATACAAAAGTTGTCCGCTTTTATGTCCGAGTCTGGGACTAAAATGACGGACTCCCAGCCCAACTGTCACCCTGATCAATTCCCCTGCAAAGAGGGCCCCAGAAACTAAAAAGATTTGTTCCATTCTGCCTGATAATCCTCGTGACTTCCCTCCCCCATATAAGGGCAACAACCCAAACCCGCTGGGACCACCACTGCCGCTGAGAGCTCATGGGTTGGGAATGGGTCGCATTGTGAAGGGCAGAGAAACAAGTGCAAATGTACATGGAAGACAAACCCCACTGCCTGGCCTCGACGTGAGTGTTGCTCCAATTCTTGCCAGCACCTTGCAGGGGCCAAGGCGAGCCGCCCCATAAAGCTCCCCCATGATGCAGGGCAGCCCCGTGGTTACCGTGACTATAGCCCCAGCCTTGGACTCTGCAGCCACTGCCGACCTAACAGATGCACTGTGTGAGTTTGATGCAGTACTGGCCAGCTTCGTGTTGCCCCTTTCATCAGCACCATTCCCACTACAAGGAGCATCTAAAGCACATAGAGCGGCGAGGCAATGTTAATGTCAGTGACAACAGTAACCTCAGCGACTCAGAGAGTGCAGATTCACTTCACAGAAACAGCTTCAGCTTCAGTGATAAAAAGCTAAGTTCTCCAAAAGACTCTGCCCCAGCTCCACCCTCTCCCTCTATCACCCCTCGGAAAGCCAAATTAGGAGACACAAAAGAGCTAAATGACTTTATTGCTGGTCTTGACAAAACATTAACAAGTATGTAGAATAAGGAGTTCTGGGTCCTTTTATCATGTGAAAAAAGTTTCAGAAAGCTCCAAGGACCTGCAAAAATCAGCTACTAAAAGTCAGCTACTGCCAGAAGGGAAAGAGATAAACACTCACCACAAGGCCAAGAGACTTAGGCCCAACTGTACACTCTGAGATTAAAAGGACAAAACAGGGGTTATCTTTTCATTTCAAAGAGAGAAAAAAAAAAAAAAAAAAAAAAAAAAGAAACCAGAGCCCAAGCTCTCCTCCCAGCTTCAGGAGCCCCAAGGCCAGCCCTTGCTTGACGTCACTAGCCTGGCACTGCCTGCAGGCATCTGAAAGCTGAAACAGCTCCAGTCTAAATGGCCAAAGTCCTGTTGAGCCTAAAGAAGTTTTACAGGAAAAATCAAATTACAAGTTTTAATTAATTGATAAATATACTTTTGGTTTTCAGTTTGAGCTGATATACATAAAATATTTATTGTACATTAAAAAGGTTTAAATTTACAGGGTTAACTTGCTCTTTATTGTTTTAAAATAAAAACACTGATTCAAGGTTGCTCAGAGGTCTATTGACAGTTGGTCAAGTTTACTATCTGAGAAAAAAAAAGGGATACTTTAAAATTCAAATGGCTATAGTCAAGTTTGTTATAAAAGGTTATAATAAATAAAAAATGTTTAAAAGGCTATAAATGTAAGAGATATACTTTTTTTTTGTGTGTGTGTGGGTACCGGGGGGTCGACCTCAGGACCTCGCGCGCCAACAGGCACCCGTGCCGCTGAGCGATATCACCGGCCCCTTTCTCGTATGTGGGATCTGGGAGTCGAACTCGGGCCCTCGCGCTTGCAAGGCAGGCGCTTATGCCGCTGAGCCATCTCACCGGCCCTATACTTTTGATATAAAAAGATTCTATATGATAAAAGTCTTGTCCTGCTAAAGAGATAAAAAGAGAGATAATGACAAGACTAAAAAGCTTGCATACATCAAAAAAAGCTTGTAAAAGTAGTTTATTAAAAATATATTTATGGTTACTTGTTAATTTGATAGAGCTCAGGTTGTTCCTTATAAAACTCCCATGAAAAAATGGTCAAATCAACATAAAATTACCAAATAATAGCTTAAAAAAAAACCTTATGTGGTATATATTACTCTATTCTGTAATGTTTCTATATGTTACTCTATTCAATACTAAGATGGACATTCAAATGTTTTACAAAAATAATGTCATCATGATTGTCATACTAAAATATTATGTATGGCTTTTGATCTCAAGTTTTCTTTATAAAACTATATAATTGTTATCTGTTAACATTCTATAAGAATTCAACTACTAGGACAACCATAATTGATAAGCTGACATTCAGAAAAATCCAAAAGATTGACAAATTTGCTGGTATAAATGCCATCCAATTACTCTGGATAGCCCAGAAGGAGTTTTACAAACCAAGACAAAAAAAAAAAGAAAAAGGTCATTTGTTCCGTCCTGTGGCCTGATTGCAGAAGAAAACTCAAAAGAGTTTTTAGGAGCAGCTAGATTCTGCCAGATCTGGATACCTTGGTACACTGAAAAGGCCAGACTGCTTTATGACATGTTAAACCCACGACCAAAAGAGAGATAATCAGGTGGACTTTACAGAAAACTGAGGTGTTCAAACAAATTAAAAGGGCCTTGGCCTTAGCTCCAGCTTTAAAAATCCCAAATGTGATTCACCTCTTCAACCTGTTTGTCAATGTTGTCTCAAGAGTCCTAACTCAAACAGGGGGACCCTGGGAGAGACCAATTGCCTACCTAAGACACTGGACTCAATGTCAAAAGGGTGGCCTCCCTGTCTATGGGCACTTGTTGCCATGGCCCTCCTGATGAAGGAGGCAGACAAACTGACTCTGGGACATAACCTGACCATTCAGGTGTCACATGCCATTCTTAAATTCTCAACAGTCAGAGACATCAGTGGCTCTCAAACAGCCACATCACCCAGTACCAAGGACTGCTTGTTGACAACCCCTGACTCATTTTCCAACCGGTTAAAGCTCTCAATCCAGCTACCTGTCTACCCACAGATCTCAAAGACCCTGACCACGATTGCCTTGCACTAACTGATAAACTCTTTGCTAGCCGGCCTGACCTCCTGATGACCATCATTAACAGATGACAAGTACACCATGTTTATGGATGGAAGTAGCTCTGTTAAAAATAGACAACATAGGGCTGGCTATGGTGTTGTCACCACCAAAGAGGTGCTTCTAGCCAGACCTCTTCCTCAAAATTTGTTAGCTCAGTGAGCTGAGCTCTGGGCGCTCATACAGGCCCTCAATTGGGCAAAAGACAAAAAGATAAACATCTACACAGGTTCCGGGTATGCTTTCACCACAGTTCACATCCATGGGATGCTATACAAGAAAGATGGCCTTTTGACAACTGAAGAAAAACAAATCAAAAATAAAGATAAAATCTTACAACTTTTGGTTGCTGTATACAAACCCAAAAATGTGGCTGTCACCCATTGCAAAAGACATCAAAAGGTAAAAGACACCATCACTCCTAAAAATCAAAAAGCAGATAAAACCACAAAAAATGGCTACTGAAGGCTCTACTTAGGGAGAAAGTGACTTGGTCCAGAACTTAGAAGCTCTACATAAAATACCACCAAAAACTGTACTCACTCTACAGCACAGACCTCTCCACTATACTAAAAAAAAAAAAAAAAAGACACAACAAAAAGGGGCTCATACAGACCCAGATGGTGTCTGGGCCCTACCAGACAATCAAATGATCATTCCAAAGGAGTTAGCCTACACCTGGGTTAAGCATCGTCATGACATCACCCACAGAGAAAAGACTGCCATGGCTAAGCTCCTGAGTCGCTATTATTATATCCCAAAGTTAACAGTGATCAGATGAAGCTGTCAGCCAGAGATGCCAAATCCATGCAAAGACCAAGGCCTCAACAGGTCCTCGATCACCATCTGGAATTCAACACACGGGACTCTCTCCTTTTAAAAATCTCCAAATAGACTTTACTAAAATCAAACCATGCTAGGGCTACAAATATTCACTGGTTCTTGTCTGAACTTATTCTGGGTGGCCAGAAGCATTCCCTACAAAGACTAAAAAGGCCTCTAAAGTATGCAAGGTACTATTAAGAAAAATCCCCAGGTATGGGCTGCCCCCAACTATAGGCAATGACAATGGACTATCATTTATGGCAAAATGACCCAAAACCTAGCTCAAAAAATTAAAAATTAGGGCCGGTGATATGGCTCAGTGGCATAAGCGCCTGCCTGGCAAGCATGAGGCCCTGAGTTCAACTTCCGGTACCCACATAAAGGAAAAAAAAGGGCCGGTGATATTGCTCTGCAGCATAAGCACCTGCTGGCAAGTGTAAGGTCCTGAGTTTGACTCCTGGTACCCACATAAAAATTAAAAATTAAATAAAATCTTCACACTGCCTATAGGCACCAGAGTTCTGACAAGGTTAAACAGATAAACAGAACTCTAAAATCAATATTAACTAAATATTACCAAGAGATTCAAGTGCCATGGGTAGACTTGCTCCCCATGGCCCTCCTAAAAGTCAAAACATCACCAGGACCCACTGGATACACTCCTTTTAAAGTCCTATTTAAAAGACCCCTACTGCTAATAAAGAGCCTACAGGGAGACTTGCACCAGTTGGAAAATATCACCTTACAGAAACAGCTCATTCAGTTAAAAAATTTTTTTTCCCTCAGATACATAAAAACATATCAGGGCACCCCTTCCCATTGACGCCCCTGCTCATACCCATAGTCCAGGTGAGATGGTCTGAGTTAAATATTAAAAAAAATTATTTTAACCACTTCCACCACAGTAAAAGTGGCAGAGATCCACCCCTAGATTCATCACTCCAAAATCAAGTAGACTCATCCTGACAACTGCTAAAAGGCCTACACTGATGAGACGGACCCCCCAAAGACCACCCTAAAGAGACAACACACTCAAAGACCTGCTCTCATCACTCAAAAAGCTGACGAGTCAACACACAGCTAAAGATTAAATGGACGTTATTCACAGGAGCACCTGCTCTAATTGACTCATGTTCTGTTACCCAGTTTTGTTCTTAGTCCCTTTTCTCTTGTTAATCTTCGTGCTTGCTACAGGACTCTGAGCTGTATCCCTAGAGGACTAAAAGTTTCCCCACAAAATTGCCTTTGTTCTTTTCTATGTTGGTATAACTATTAGACTAAATACCCTTGACTGCCTCTCCAAGTTTTAAGATGGCTGTTATTTTCTTCCTGTGTTCATCCCTGTTGGCTGCTTTGTTTAACTCCTATTAAGCTACTATATAATGGCTTAACTATTAGTCTCAATATATTCTTATTCTGTTAGGTTCCCAGTTCCTTTTCTCCTGTCAATTTCAGTGTTTGTTATCATTTTCTGGGCCACAACTCCACAAGACTAAAAACCCCACCAGAAGGCTGCTTTTGTTCTCTTTTACAAAAATATAATGGGTGACTCTTCCTGGTAAAGATCCCTAGACTTTCTCCCCTTGTAGACAGGAGCTTTACTTGGGCCCTTAATGGCCCTCCTGACAGTCCTTCTAGGCCCTTGTGTGATCCACATCCTGACCGCTTCCTGATTAAACGCTTTAAAGCTATACACCACCAACTCCTTTTAGAAGTTACTTGCCCTTACCAGCTCCATAACACTAAAAAAACTGAAAAAAAAATCTTCCCCATAATAAAAATGGGAAAATATAATGATAAATTTATAAAAATTTTATAACAAAAATTAAAAATCAATTAGTAGTCTGTTACTATATTGGGACAGGATATGCTCATGCTGCTTACATAATTAGACTGCTGAACTCAGTTAGCCTTGACTGTCTGCATCCAGCTGCTGCTTCCAGAGATAGCTAGGTCATCCTGACCATATCCAGCTATAATGCCTGTGCTTTTCCTATCTAAAAATATAAAATTTTCTAACATGCTTCAAGGACTTTATGCCTGAGACAGACAGTCAAGGACACATTAAACTCTACTTGCTCTGCTCAAATCCTCTCCCTCCTAGAATGTCCCTGCCTTATGGTAAACAATTCTTTCTGAATAAAAGTGCTTTAAACAAATCTGCCTGACAACATAGGACTTGATTCATTAACCAATTATGTAATAACCTGCTATCAGCTTTATACTTCCTGCTTGCAAATTGTATTTAAGCCAAACTCTAAGCTGACTCTGGGCTGGTGATTTAGACTTAGTCCCCCATCCCACTGGTGTTAAAATAAAGTTGCCTTCCAACTCCTCAGGTGCAAAGAGTCTTCCATTTGGTTTAATATCAAATTTATGCAACAAAAAAAGGGCTGGGGATGTAGCTCAATGTGAGGGCCCTGGCTTCAATCTCCAGTATGGAGAATAAATACTATATAGACTAAATT
This sequence comes from Erethizon dorsatum, assembly GCA_028451465.1. NCBI lineage: Eukaryota > Metazoa > Chordata > Mammalia > Rodentia > Erethizontidae > Erethizon > Erethizon dorsatum. The sequence goes on from CM051831.1 coordinate 31,371,160, forward strand.
GTTTCCTGAGGGTCTCAATTTCCATGCTACCATCAGTGCATAAGGATTTCTATTGTTCTCTATTACTCCTTCGCTCAGCACTGTTGGACTCCAACCCATTCTCTGAGTGGGTATTGTTAGATTTACTGATTTTTTTCTCATTGTCATGACTTTAAAATGGTATTTCATTCTGATTTTACTTTATACCTCTCTGATTAATAAAGACATTGAGCAATTTTCAATGTTTATTGGCCATTTATATTTCCCCTCTGTGAACTGCCTATTCTTTATGGCCATTTTTCTACTGGGTTGTCTTTCCATTATCTGTTTTTAGAAGATCTTTATATATTTTGGATATCGAGTGTTATGAATTGATTCTCCCAACTTGTGGCTTGATTTTTCACTTTCTGTTACTTTTTGACTAACAAAAGCTAAATGTAGATGAATTTCTGACTTCTAAAAATGATTTTTGCTTTTTGTGTGTACATAAAAAATAAAAGTTTTTGCCTACCTCAAAGTCATAGAACTATTCTATTAATCATTCTATAACTTTAAATGCTTTGCCTTTCACATTTAGAACTTTAATCCACAAAATTGATTTTTATATGTGAAGTGAGGAAAGGATCCATTTTAATGAGTTTCCCCATGGGTAATTACTCTAGAAGTAATTACCAGACTTGATTACTAATTACTCCAGACTTGACCACACTGGACAAATTCTGGCACTCTTTTCATCTCCTCTGGTCTCCTTTGTCTGGTTCTAATTTCATCCAATAAATTCACTAACTTTATAGCCCAGGCTGGCCTTGAACTCACAGTGATCCTTCTGCCTCAGCCTCTTGAGTGCTGGGATCACAGGTGTGTGCCACCATGCCTGGGCATGAAATTTAACATCTATTTAAAGGAAAAAAAGAAAGGTAAAAGAAGAAAAAGAAGTGCTCTGAAGATACGTTCTGCATGCAGGATGGACCAGTGCAAGAACAAGAGGGCAGTGGCCCGGTTTATTTCTTAAGTTCTTGCTTGCTTGTATGTTTTTATATAAAGAGTTTATAAAGTTCCTTGAAAAAGCCTACTAGGACTTTGATCAGGACAGCATTTAATCTGTAGATAAGTTGGGGAGAACTGCTATCTATTTCTACAATGATTCTTTTCCATGAAACTCATATAAATATTTTTCAGTATACTTGGATTTTATCATTAAAGTTTTATAGTTGTTAAATTCATTTCTCTATGAGCTGTCATAAATTCTGTCTTTATTAAATTATATGTTAAATTGTTTATTTCTGGTATAGGAAAGTGAATTGAATTGTTGTATGATATTATAGCCAATTGCCAAATTCTCCATAAATTCAGATTTCATTAATCAGACAATATTAGATGTTTTTGGATTTTCTACAGTCACAGATAATCATATCACATAAAAACAATGGCCCTTTTTATTGCCCTTACTAATCCTTATACCTATTATTATTTTTTTCTTTTTTTTTTTTTTACATCCAAATGTTCATTTACTTGACAAAAATACAAAGTGACGTTATCATGAATGGTGAGAGAACCCTGGTTTATGAAGTCTAATGCTTATACACTTTTAAAAAGCTCTCAAATACTACAAAAATTACAATAAAATCACAAAATTTTGATTAATAAACCAAGAATATTTTGATTAATAAACCAAGAACTCCTCTAGGAACCCCCACATCTATCTTTTATTTTGCTCTTTACTTATATTTCAGTTTCTCATATAAGATAAACCATGCAATATTTAAGCTTGTGTGTATAATTTACTTCACTTAACATTATGGTCTCAAAGTGCATTGATTTTCCTACATAAAACTCAAGTTTATCCTTCCTTATGGCACAGTAGAACTCTATTGTGTATAAATGCCCTATTTTCTTTATCCATTCATCTGTTGATGGGCATACTGGCCACTTCCAAGATTTAGCTATTGTGAATTGTACTGTTATGAACACGGATATGCATGTCCCACTGTAATATGATGCCTTTACTCTTTTTTTTTTTTGTTTTGTTTTTTTGTGGGTACCGGGGGGTCGACCTCAGGACCTCGCGCGCCAACAAGCACCTGTGCTGCTGAGTGATATCACCGGCCCCTTTTTCGTATGTGGGTTCTGGGAGTCGAACTTGGGCCCTCGCACTTGCAAGGCAGGCGCTTACACCGCTGAGCCATCTCACCGGCCCATGATGCCTTTACTCTTTTGGGAAGATAACTAGAGGAGAAATACCTGGGTCAAATGTAATTCCTATTTTTGTTTTTTTGAGGAATCTCCACACTGATTTCCATAGTGGTTGTACTAATTTATATTCCTGCCAACAATGTAGAAGAGTTCTTTTTTCCCTGCAGCTTCTCCAGCATTTGTTATTATTTGATTTCTTGATAATAGCCATTTTTCTGGAGAAAGATGGAATCTCAGCCTTGTTTTAATTTGCATTTCTGTAGTGGCCAGTGATGTTGAACTTTTTCAAGTATTTATTGGCCATTTGTTCTTCATCTGAGATGTGTATATTTATTACAGTTGTGCATTTTTTGATTGGGTCTTTTGTTTTTGAGGGGTCTGATTGTTTTTGAGTTCTTTATATCTTCTAGATGTTAGTCCCTTGATGAATAGCTGGCAAAGTTTTTTCTCATTTTGTAGCTTGTCTGTTCACTCTTTTGGTTGTTTCCTTTGTTGTATAGAAACTTTTTAATTTGATGTGATCCCATTTGTTGATTCTTGCTATTATTTCTTGTGCAATTGGGGTTCTGTTCAGAAAGTCATTGCCTATGTCTTCAAGTTTTACCTATTTTATCTTCCAGCAGGTTAAGTGTTTGTATTTTAATATTTACATCTTTGATCCATTTTGACTTTAGTTTAGTGCATGGTAAGATGTATGGGTCTAGATTCAATCTTCTGCATATGGATACCCAGTTTTCCCAGCACCATTTATTAAAGAGACTATTTTTCCTCCATCTTAAGTTTTTGGCTCCCTTGTCAAAGATCAGGTAGCTGAGTGTGTTTGAAATTGTTTCTGCATCCTCTATTCTGGTCTACTGATCCACTTGTCCTTTTTTTCAATACCAGGCTATTTTTACCATTGTAGCTTTGTAGTATAACTTTAAGTCTGGGATTGTGATGCCACCTGGCTTACTCTTGTTGCATAGAATTGCTTTTGCATTTCTACATCTCTTTTGGTTTCATATGAATTTTAGGATTGTTTTCTCTAGTTTTGCGAAGAATGCTATTGGTACTTTGATTGGAATTGCTTTAAATCTGTGTAATAGTCTTGGAAGTATGGCCATTTTGACTATATTCATTCTGCCTATCCAGAAACAGAATATATTTCCATTTTCTGATGTCCTCTATGATCTCCTTTTTCTTAGTATACTATAGTTTTCATTGTAGAGGTTTTGGTTTTTTACTTCCTTGTTTAGGTTAATTCATAAGTATTTAATTTTTCTTGGAGCATTTGTGAAAGGTATTTTTTCCCTAATTTCTCTCTCAGGGAGTTTATTATTGGTGTACAGAAGTGCTATTAATTTTTGAGTGTTAACTTAGTATCTCATATGCTACTGAATTTGGTTATTATTATAGTGGAGTAGAACTTTTGGGGTCTTCTATATAGAGGATTATGTCATCTGCAAATAGTGATAATTTAATTTCTTCCATTCCTATCCATATCTCATTTATTTCTTTCTCTTGCCTAATTGCTCCGGTCAATTTTTTTGAAAACTATATTGAACAGGAGTGGTAATAGTAGATATCCTTGTCTTATACTGGAGGAAAAGCCTTCAGCTTCTGTCCATCTAATATGAAATTAGATGGCTTTTATCAGATTGAGATAAAGATCTTCTGTACCTATTTTCTTTAGTTTTTTTTTTTTATCATGAATGGATGTTGGGTTTTGTCAAATACTTTCTCAGTATCTATTGGGATGATGATGTGATTTTTTGGCTTTTCTTCTGTTTATGTGGTACATTACATTTATTGATGTGCATGTAGAGGATCATCCCTACATCTCTGGAATGAATCCTACTTTTTCATGATGTGTGATCTTTTTGATGATTTTCTTTTTTTTTTTTTTGTGGGTACCGGGGGGTCGACCTCAGGACCTCGTGCGCCAACAGGCACCCGTGCCGCTGAGCGATATCACCGGCCCCTTTTTCGTATGTGGGATCCGGGAGTCGAACTCGGGCCCTCGTGCTTGCAAGGCAGGCGCTTATGCCGCTGAGCCATCTCACCGGCCCCTTTTTGATGATTTTCTGCATTCTGTTTGATAATCCTTAATTATCTTATTGAGGATTTTTGCATCTATGTTCCTTAAAGAGATTGGCCTGTAGTTCACCTTTTTGGTTGGGTCCTTTTCTGGTTTTGGAATTATGGTAATGCTTATTCCAGGAATGACATTAGGCTAATGTCATTCCAGGAATGACTTTGGGAGTGCTACTTCTCTTTCAGTTTCATGAAAGAGTTTGAGGAGTACTGACATTAAATCCTCTCTGAAGTTCCTGTAGAACTTGGCAGGGAACCCAACAGACCTGGGTTCTTTTCTTAGTTGGTATTTTTCTTAGTTGGTATTTTTCTTATTACTTTTTCAATTTCATTGACTGATATTGGATTCAGGATTTTTATAACTTCTTGATTCATATGTATCTAGATACATGTTTATCTAAGAATCTATCCATTACTTTTCTTGATTTTTTTTTAATTTTAAAGAGAAAAAAACCAATAAAAACAATGATACAGAGTTTCAAAACAAGATAATAGCAGGGCGGGGATATAGCTCAGGGGCATAGCGCCTGCATGGCAAGCACAATGTCCTGAGTTCAATTCCTGGTACCAAAAAACAAAACAAAACAAAACAAAACAAAAGCAAACAAACAAACAAAAAACCCAACCCCCTCAAAAACAACAACAAAAAAAGAAGATTATAGGAAATTAACAATGGTTAATATATTGTGTACTATTATCTTCAAAGTAGTTGCTCAGATTACAAGATATAGGCATGCAAAATTGATCAAACAATATAAGCACAAACTGTTTTTTTAATGAACTAAAAGAAATTAGTAGTATAATTGTCTTAGCTATCTTGTGTGTGTGTATAGATATAGATATAGTTTTTTCTTTTCCCTTCCTTCTTTTCTCCATTCCCCCATCCCAGTTGTTCTTTCCTTTTGAGCACATTCTTTCCCTTTCACAATATCTATTATAGATTTTGGATCTTATTTACTCTTTCAGTTTCTTACACTAAGGAGACAATATGATGTTTACCCATGTGAGTCTGATTTATTTCACTTATGAGTATGGTCTCATACTGTGTCCATTTACCAATAAAAGCCTTGAGTTTATCCTTCTTTATAGCTGAGTAGTACTCCATTGTATAAAAATACCATATGTTTTTTATCCATTCCTTGGCTGATGGGTATCTGGGTTGTTTCCAATATTTAGCTATTACAAATTGTGCTGCTATAAACATGGGTGCACATATGTTGCTATGGTACGATGTTTTTAACTCTTCTGGGAAAATACCCAGAAGGGGAATAGCTGGGTTGAATGGGACTTCTAATCCTAGTTTTTTGAGGAATCTCCACACTGATTTCCACATGGTTGTACCAGTCTATGTTACCACCAACAGTGGAGAAGTGTTCCTTTTTCCCCACAGCCATGCCAGCATTTGTTATTGGTTGATTTCTTGATGATAGCCATTCTTTCTGGGGTGAGATGGAATCTCAGTGTTGTTTTAATTTGCATTTCTTGAATGACCAGTGATGTTGAACATTTTTTCTTATATTTATTTGCCATTTGTATTTTTTCATCTGAAAAGTGTGTATTCACCTCAGATGCCTATTTTTGATTTGGGTCTTTGAATTTGGGAGGCTTGATTTTTTTCAATTCTTTATATATTTTAGATAGAAGTCCTTTGTCTGAGGGACAGTTGGCTAAACATTTTTCCCAATCTCTGGGTTTTCTTTTAACTCTTTTGGTGATTTCTTTTGATGTGCAAAAACTTTTTAATAAGATAAGATCCCAGTTGTTGATTCTTTGAAGTACTTCCCATGCAGTTTGGATTTTGTTCATGAACTCTCTGCATACTCCCATGTCTTCAAGATTTCTACCTACTTTTTCTTCCAGTCGATTTAGTGTTTCTGTTTTAATATTTAGATCTTTGATCCATTTTGACTTTAGCTTAGTGCATGGTGATAAACATGGGTCTAGTTTTAGTCTTCAGCACTGTTAGGGTTGAGACACCTGCCGCGTGAAAGAAGACTCCAAGAAGCGTTCTCTCATGCAAAGGGCAAGGGGTTTTATTATCCAAGCATGCGTGGGGCTCACTGAACACGCAGGAACAGTGGGCCACGAGGTTTGTCTGTGTAGGGCTTATATGTCTATAGAACAAAGGGAGGAGGGGTGTTTGCAAGCACGGTTACAGAAGCAGATGGCATTGGTTAGTTTAAATAGCTTTTTACATTCATTGGGAGAAGACAATCATACGGGAGTTTTTAGGCTGGCCAACGGAGCGGTGGAGGACGTTTCCTAATATGGGCAGCAGGTGTTCAGGAAAGGCACATTTTGCAAATTCTTTTAGTCATGAGGTAGTTCTTATCTTATGGCCCAGATCCCTGGTCAGCTCTGTTCCATTTTTATCTAACTTAGGCAACTTTAAATTGTAACAGCTCAATTCCCAGAACATTGGGAGGAGAGGGACAGCATGGACCGTGCATTCCCAGAAGGGAAAATTTCTCTTACATTCCCTCCCTTTTTGTTTTTGTGAATCTCTAATCTTAGAGATCGGAGTGTCCGTTTTTAGGATCATCTAGAAATGCATACTGTTGTCTGACGAGCATTAGTTTTACATTGTCAATCTGGTTATATATTTGAAGCTAGGAATAGGTATGGGTTTATCTCCTGAAATAATGTCTAAATAACCCAGTCCAGTTTACATGAAGGAGAGTGAAAGCCAGATTTTTGGCTTTCAGGCCATTCATCACAGGTGGGGGCAGCAATATTAATAACATCAGTGACATTAACACATACGTGGTCAAGCAGAACATTTTTTTTTAGCTTAACCTTTAGGGTGTTGGTTCCCCTTTCCATGGTCCACTTATCTGGTTCTGTGGGTGGAGACTGAGGTCGGCAGCACTTTGAAGTGGCTATGGTGGATCCAGGTGGTCTTTCCAGAAATTGCCTGAGGAGTACCTGGGTACCTGGCTCCACCGCTTGAGCAGGTTCTGTGGTCGGTGGGTCAGGTGGTGGGTGTTTTTGCCGGAACACCCAATGGATGGAGGAGAACACGGGCTGTAGAGCCTGAAGGGACTTAACAAGATCCTGATTAGTAAGTTCTGTAATCTCTAGTTTAGGTAACGGAGGGGGAGGTCAGCCAAACATGGCTTCAAAGGGGAAATTCCTGATACATAGGGAGTGCATCTGGCCCGGAGGAGAGCAAAGGGGAGGAGACTACACAGGGTGAGGGCGGTGACCAGAGTCATGTTGGTGTTTAGCTGCAGCAGCTTTTGCTGAAGTCTCTTGGTGCATCCAGGTCTAAAGGTCTCTGGGGCAGACGGTCGCACTTCTGCAAGCTCAGGTGTCCATGTCTTGATTCAGGAGCATTGGATCCATGGAGCACAGCCTGTAACTTTAAGAGCAGTGGGAGTGGTTAGGATCACCTCATTGGGTCCCTCCCACTTTGGTTGGAGAGGCTCCTCTTTTAGGCTGTAATCAGAACTTGGTCTCCCAGATTTGAAGGAGTGGACTGGCGTGGGCATGGGGATCAGATGTCTCCATAACAGTCTGCTGAAGTTTCTGAAGCATCTGGTGCAGCCCCTTTATCTGTTGGTGCAAGTTCAAAGTTCCCATCTCCTGTAATCTATTCAAAACAGGTATCAGTGGGGGAGGCTCCCAAACATTATCTCAAATGGAGTTAGTCCACCTCAGTACAGTGTGCACCGCAACTGCAAGAGGGCCGACGGGGAGCACAGTAACCCAGTTAGCCCCAGTCTCTTGGCATAACTTTGTCAGGGTGGTTTTTAAAGTACAGTTTTGTCTTTTTACTTGGCTTGAGCTTTGTGGCCAATATATAGTATGGAGTTTTTATTTTAGCCCCAGCACTGCTGTAAGGCCTTTGACCATTTTACCCACAAAAGCAGGTCCATTATCTGAACCTACCGTTATGGGGAGCCCGTACCATAGAATGATCAGCTCCATCAAAACTTTTATCATCTTTCTCGATGTTTCAGTCTTAGTGGGAAGGCCTCCACCCATCCTGAATAGGTACAAACCAAAACTACTAAGTATCTCTCATTTCCGTTGGTGGGTTTAATTTTAGTAAAATCCACTTTAACATCTTTAAATGGCACAGTTCCTTGTCTCCGGACACCTAGTTGTTGTGTGGCCAGGAGACAAGGTTGTTGTGGGATCAGTTAGTGCCCCTCTCAGTTACTGAAGCACATAAGGTCCATAGTCATGCTGTTGTCATCCGAAAACAGGGTCAGGCCAGGGTTCTGGAGGGGAGGAGTGTCCTGTAAATCCAGTCGGGCTGTCATCAGTCTTTTTTAGGACTCTGAAGGCTGTCTGGTACTTAGGACTCCACTCGAGCGAAGGGGTTGTTTCCTCCCTTTAAGGCCTCATATAGGGGTTTTGCAATGGCTGCAAAACTTGGAACCCAAAGACAGTAGTATCCAACCATTTTTCAGGAATTTTTTTTTAAGTTCTTTTTAGTTGTAGCCTCCTTTTAGGCCCCAAAGGGCCTGGATATGTGAGACTGACAGCACGTGTGTCCCATCTTGTAACATAAACCCTAAAAACTGTACAGTCAGCATACAGATTTGAGCCTTTTAGTCAATTATCTCTATCTAGTACATAAGATGTTTTTATCTAATTTGTCTTTTAATAGGACATCACTGAAGAAATTTTATGACATTATCTGGACTGTTTAATATCTAGGCATCTCTAAGTACTGTGGCACGTATATAGCATATACATCACATAGGTTTTTGTTAAAAATTATCATTTGATTGGTGACCTTATATTATTATTATTATTATTATTTTTTTTTTTTTTGTGGGTACCGGGGGGTCGACCTCAGGACCTCGCGCGCCAGCAGGCGCCCGTGCCGCTGAGCGATATCACCGGCCCCTTTTTTGTATGTGGGTTCCGGGAGTCGAACTCGGGCCCTCACGCTTGCAAGGCAGGCGCTTAAACCGCTGAGCCATCTCACCGGCCCAGGTGACCTTATATTAGTATGAGCCTCTTATAATAAATATCTGGAGCACAAGCAAAGGCAGGTGTCTGAATCTGAAAGAAAGAAAATGTTTACCTCTATAAACAATCCCAGTTTTATATTTTAGAAGACCTGTACATCTGGAAGGTATGAATACACTTAATATACTATGAGATTAGCAACACTGAATTGTCATAGCCCTATGACAACTTTTGTTTCTTAATTTAGTTTTGTACCAGAGCATCTTTAAATCAGAAAACCTCATTGTCTTGTTTTAGAAGATTTAACCTGTTGATGATGACCAATGTAAACATATCACAATAATATATTTTGTCTAACAATTTTTGATGACTTATGAAAACCAGATCACTCAACACATTATTTTGAACAAATGAGAAACTCTCAAATCATAATATAACAATAAACAATAAACAATAAACAAAACATGTATTACATTTATAAAACCAATTTTAACATCATTTTGGCCAGCTGGCAACTTTTGGTGGAAGCATTCCAGACAAACATTTTAAAAATCTAAAAATGCAAAAAGAAAATTTGTTGAGCTCAAATAAAACAGCTGTTTACAGGTTGGGCACACAGAAAAACAAAACATACAGACAAATTTAAAAAATCAGAGTGCACTCATATATATTGGCCAAATTAAATTATAGTAACTCTTTTATAATTTTAGAAGTTTGTAATTACAAATAGACTAGTCAGAATTATTTGTAGGTCAATAGCAGAGATCTCTTATAAGAATTTGGAAGAAACAAAAAATAAATTCCTTCATAAAAATACCAACAAGTTTCATGTTTTCCTTTTATGTAGCTTCCAGCTCAGTCATCTCCATACCCTCTGTCACATACTCAAACCTTTCTTTTACTTTCTTAGCATTCTCTCTGTAAGAATATCATTTATATAAATTTCCTTTGATATATCTTTGTCAAAACTTATTTTGACCCCTTGTGCCTGGGTTGTTACAATTACGCCCAGTTTCCCGCTGGCTGCAAATGCTGCAGCCATTTGTGATTTAAGAGCAGAGACCCTCTTTGTATGCAGAGAAAGAGAAAAACACACTTCAGGATAAGGTTTTTGTCCAAGGTGTTTTGAGCCAGGGCACCCAGCTTGTGTTTTCCACTGTGGCTTACTCAGCTTACTCGATGTTTTGACAAAGCAGGCATTTACATTTCTCCTTTTAGATAGTAATTTTGATTAATTGTCACTCAGGAGTTTGTAGTGCACAAGAAATGTTTTATGCACATCAGTTTAAACTGAAAACCAAAAGTATAAGTGCCAATTAGTCAAAATTTGCAATTAGATTTCTCCTGTAAAACTTTTCTAGATGCTTGCAGGCAGTGCCAGGCTGGTGACGTCCAGGCTGGCCATTGGGGCAGCACTCGCACCACACACAACCAGTTTATATATGGAAACTAATTTGGGTGCTCAGGCTTTCCAGTGACAATATTTCATACTCCATTGATTACCTGGGGGTCGAGCGAACCTTTAGCTAATCATCCCACGTTGAATGTGGGCCACTCAAGCTCACAGAAGTTTTGGAGCTTCACTTTTTATCTTAACTCTATAATCCACTTTGAACTTATCAAAATTGTTAAGCATACATTTGAAAACAGTTGACTTACTACCAGCAGAACCCATTATGTCAATGACTTGGACAACACAGTAACCCACAATTACACTTTTTCTAAGCAAGTCCTGTCCCCTCCACTTAATCTGAAATGCAAACAAAATTTTGAGACTAACAAATGGTCTCCTGCCAGCAGGTTGAAGTCCTCTGGTAACAGTGACTTGGAAGCGCAGGCACAGGGGGGTGGGTATGGATGCAACACAAGGGAGCACGCACACACACACAAAAACAGACAATCCTGGGAACAATAACCATACCGCTCCCGACCTCAAATTTAGAACAGATTCAGAGGACGACCTCTGACAGATGGCAAAACACCACGTCCGGTGGCCTAGCTCTCACAGGTTTAAACAGAACAGACCCTAGCACAGACCAGATACCTGGACAAGCCTTGGGCAAATTGCCAAACCAGAAACCAAATTACAAGCGCACTTATCTTGGTTAGGAGGCGGGAATTCAGTTGTCTCTGTCTCGTAGCCTTGCGTCCTGCCTTGCAGCTGATCTGGGGGGGCCAGCTGAAGATCAGCTTTTTGGCGCCTTGGCCCCCCAAGGGTTAGCTGTCAGGCAAGGAGGCACCGAGGCCCCCTCCTTATTGTCCATGGTGGGTGCTGTGGAACAAAAGAGGTTAGTGGCGCCAAACAAACAAACACTAAGACCAAGACAATAGACAAATGCCGGTGTACACAACTTCCCCAGAAGAGGAAGTAAACTGAATCTGACGGGCGGCGAATGGTGGCCGCACCAAAACAAAAATTCTGAGACAGAATCGAAATCGGTGATTCCACCGCCAACCGGTCTGCTAAACCGAGAGTGCCCTGGGGCATCCCCCTAGGGATGTGGCCTGTGGCTCAAAAAGGATGCCTATGGCATTCACCTAAAGACTCATGTCCTTAGGTGCAAGCCACGTGGATCAAGAAGCTCACACCCCCTGAAACCGACCATGCTAAGACACAAGAGATCAAGATCCAAGTAAAACAAAGAATGAGAGATAGGAACGGCTGTACTTACCCTGAGAGGCAGCTGTTGGGGTCTTCTGATGCAGGGGGCAATCCCCGATCTCGCTGGGGCCTCCAAAATGTTAGGGTCGAGACACCCGCCGCGTGAAAGAAGACTCCAAGAAGCATTCTCTCATGCAAAGGGCAAGGGGTTTTATTATCCAAGCATGCGTGGGGCTCACTGAACACGCAGGAACAGTGGGCCACGAGGTTTGTCTGTGTAGGGCTTATATGTCTATAGAACAAAGGGAGGAGGGGTGTTTGCAAGCACGGTTACAGAAGCAGATGGCATTGGTTAGTTTAAACAGCTTTTTACATTCATTGGGAGAAGACAATCATACGGGAGTTTTTAGGCTGGCCGACGGAGCGGCAGAGGACGTTTCCTAATATGGGCAGCAGGTGTTCAGGAAAGGCACATTTTGCAAATTCTTTTAGTCATGAGGTAGTTCTTATCTTATGGCCCAGATCCCTGGTCAGCTCTGTTCCATTTTTATCTAACTTAGGCAACTTTAAATTGTAACAGCTCAATTCCCAGAACATTGGGAGGAGAGGGACAGCATGGACCGTGCATTCCCAGAAGGGAAAATTTCTCTTACAGCACGTGGAAAGCCAGTTTTTCCAGCGACATTTATTAAAAAGGCGATCTTTCTTACAGTGAATGCATTTGGTCCCTTTGTCAAAGATAAGGTGGCTGAGTGTGTTTGTAGCTGTGTCTGCATCTTCTAATCTGTTCCATTGATCCTCAGGTCTGTTGTTTTGCCAGTATCATGCTGACTTTATCACAGTAGCTTTGTAGTATAATTTCAAGTCAAGGATTGTGATACCTTCTGCCTTGCCTTTGTTGCCCAGAATTGCCTTTGCTATTCTAGGTCTCTTCTGGTTCCAAACGAATTTTAGGAATGTTTTCTCTAGATCTGTGAGGTACACTAATGATATTTTGATCAGGATTGCATTAAATCTGTATAACAGATTTGGGGACTATGGCCATTTTCACAAGGTTGGTGCTTCCTATCCGTGAGCAAGGGATATCTTTCCTTTTTTTTTTTTTTTGTGGGTACCAGGGGTTGACCTCAGGACCTTGCATGCCAGCAGGCACCCGTGCCACTGAGTGATATCACTGGCCCTTTTTTTGTATGTGGGTTCCAGGAGTCAAACTCAGGGTCCTCGTGCTTGCCAGGCAGGCGCTTACACCGCTGAGCCATCTCACTGGCCTCCATTTTCTGATATCCTCTTTTATCTCTTTTTTCAGAGTACTGTGATTTTCAATGTATAGCTCCTTTACTTCCTTTGTTAGATTGACTCCTAATTATTCAATTTTTTGGATGCTATTGTGAAAGATGTCATTTCCCTAATTTCTCTGTTTGTTATTTGTTTGTTATTTGTGTACAGGAATGCTATTGATTTTTCAGTGTTGACTTTGTACCCAGACATACTCCTGAATTTGGTTATTAAATCTAGAAGTCTTTTAGTAGAGTTTTTGGGGTAATCTATGTAGAGTATCATGTCATCTGCAAATAATGATAATTTAAATTCTTACTTTCCTATCTTTATTCCTTTTATTTCTTTCTCTTGTCTAATTGCTCTGACCAATGTTTCCAGGACTATATTGAATAGAAGTGGTGATAGTGTACATCCCTGTCTTGTTCCTGATTTTAGGGTAAAAGCTATTTTTTTCCATTTAGTATGATGTTGGCTATTGGTCTGTCATAGATGGTTTTTATCAGATTGAGATAAAGACCACCTATCCCAATTTTCTATAGGTTTTTTTATATCATGAATGGGTGTTGGACTTTGTCAAATGCTTTTTCTGCATCTGTTGAGATGATCATGTGATTTTTGTCTTTGGCTCTGTTGATATGGTGTATTACATTTATTGATTTGCTTATGTTGAACCATCCCTGCATCACTGGGATAAATCCTACTTGGTCCTGGTGTATAATCTTCTTGATGATTTGCTGCATTCTGTTTGCCAGTATCTTATTGAGGATATTTTGTGTGTATGTTCATTATGTAGATTGGCCTGTAGTTCTCTTTTCTGGTTAGGTTCTTCTTTGGTTTTGGTATCAGGGTAATAGTTGCTTCCAGGAATGAATTTGGGAGTATTGCTTGCTTTTCAATTTCATTAAAGAATTTGAGGAGTAGTGGCTTTAGACCATCTCTAAATTTGTTATAGAATTCAGCAATGAATCCATCAGGACCTGGGCCTTTTTTTGTTGGTAAGTTTTTAATTTCATTTTCAATTTCAATGACTGATATTGGGTTATTTAGAATATTTACATCTTCTTGATTCAACTTTGGTATTCATATGTATGTAGGAATCTGTTCTTTTGTTTTTCCTTTCATTAGAGTGAAAGTTCTTGAAGTAGGTATAGATAATCTTCTGGACCCTTTTAATTTCTAATTGCATGAATTTGAGTCATTTCTTTCCTTTTTTTGATAAGGTTGTCTAAGGGCTTCTCAATTTTATTTAATCTTTCAAAGAACCAACTTTTGATTTTTGATTCTTTGTATTGGTTTCTTAGTCTCAATTGCATTAATTTCTGCTCTGATGTTTATAATTTCCTCCCCTGTAAGAGCTTTGGGTTTGGCTTGCTCTTCTTTTTCCAGAAATTTGAGGTTCAACATTAGGTTTTTTATTTGAGCTCATTCTGTTTTCCTGATAAGAGAATTAATCACTATAAATTTTCCACTTAGGACTGCTTTTGTTGTGTCCCATAAATTCCAGTATGTTGTATTGGCATTATCATTTAATTGTAGATAATATTTAATTTCTTCTTTAATTTCATCTGTGACCCATTGGTTGTTCACAAGGGTGTTATTTAATTTCTATGTATTTATGGAGTTTTTGTGATTTCTTTTGCCACTGATTTCCAATTTCATTGCACTATAGTCTGATAATATGCATGGGATGATTTAAATTTCTTTGCATTTACTCAATCTTATTCTATGGATTAGTATGTGGTCTATTTTGTGTGTGTGTGTGTGTGTGTGTACTGGGGGTCAAACTCAGGACCTCGTGCTTGCCAGCAGGTGCTTGTGCCACTGAGTGATATCACCGGCCCTTTTTTCCTTTGTATGTGGGTGCCGGGAGTCGAACTCAGGACCTTGCACTTGCCAGCAGGCACTTGTGTTGCTGAGCTATCTCACTGGTCCTATGTGGTCTATTTTGGAGAACGTCCTATGCACAGCTGGGAGGAATGTGTGTTCTGATGTTGTGGGTTGGAGCACTCCATAGACATCTACTGAGTCCAATTGTTCACAGGTTTGGTCAGTTCTGGTATTTCTTTGCTGATTTTTTTGTCTAGTTGATCTGTTTGTGATAGTGGGGTATTAAGGTCCCCCATTACAATTGTGGTAGTGCTTATTTAATTTTTCATGTCTGTTAATATTTGTTTTATTATTTATTATTTATTATTTTATTTTATTTTTTATGTGAGTACCGGGAGTCGACCTCAGGACCTCATGCTTGCCAGCAAGTGCTTGTGCCGCTGAGCGGTATCACCAGTCCTTTTTTTCCTTTATGTGGGTTTTGGGAGTTGAACTCAGGACCTCGCACTTGCCAGGCAGGCGCTTATGCCACTGAGCCATCTCACCAACCCCAATATTTGTTTTATACAGTTGGGTGCATCTGTATTTACATTTATGATTGTTATCTCTTCATCTTGGAGTTTTCCCTTAACAACTATGTAGTGACTTCTCTGTGTCTGTTGATCAGTCTTGGTTTGAAGTTCATACTTTCTTCAAATAGAATAGGTACCCCTGCTTTTTTCCAGGTTCGTGTTGCATGAAGTATTGTTTTCCAGCCTTTGAGTTTCAGTCTATGAATTTCTTTTTGAGTTAAATGTGTTTCTTGTTTGCTGCATACAGTTGGATCTTGCTTCTGGATCCATCCTGCCAGTCTGTTTCTTTTGATTGGTGAATTGAGACCATTTACATTGACGGTTATAACTGATATGTATCGACTTATCATTTTATTTTCCTGTTGTTGTTTCCCTGGCTTTCAGCTCTGTTTAATTGCTTGTCTTGCCTGACAGTTTCTTTCTATTGGTGTTCCTGGAATTGTGGTCATTGTTATCTCTTTCTAAAATACCCTTCAGGACATTTTGGAGGGCTGGTTTGGTGTCATAAATTTCTTCAGTTGTTCTTTGTCATGGAAGTATCTTATTTCTCCATTGATTTTGAAAGATAGTCTTGCAGGTACATCAACCTGACTTGGAAGTTGCTTTTCTTTTTCTTTTTTTTTTTTGTGGGTACCGGGGGGACGACCTCAGGACCTCGCGCACCAACAGGCACCCGTGCCGCTGAGCGATATCACCGGCCCCTTTTTCGTATGTGGGTTCCGGGAGTCGAACTCGGGCCTTCGCGCTTGCAAGGCAGGCGCTTAAGCCGCTGAGCCGTCTCACCGGCCCGGAAGTTGCTTTTCTACAGTACTTGAAATACTTCACTCCAAGCTCTCCTTGACTTAAGGCTTTGTGTTGAGAAATCTGTGATTCTGATGGGCTTTCCTTTATAGTTGATTTGTTTCTTTTCTCTAACAGCTCATAATATTCAGTTCTTGTGCTGGATTTCTGGAATCTTGATTATTATATGCCTTGGTGTAGATTAATTTTCATCATGATTAATTGGAATTCTACATGCCTCATTTATCTGTATGTCTATTTTTTTTCTATGCTTGGGAAGTTTTCTGCCATAACTTTTGTAAACAGGTTTTTTATGTCATTTGTGCTGACTCCTGCTTCTTGATTGACTTTGATCAACCTTATGTTGTTCTTCTTTGCATCATCTTGCATCTGTGGGATTGTTTTTTATGGTTTCTTGCTATATTTAAGAAATCTTTCTTTTTATGATCACTAACTGGGATTTTGTCTTCTAAATCTGATATTCTGTCTTCACTTTCATTCAGTTGGCTTTGTAAACTTTCAATGAAAATTTTAATTTCATGAATATCTGTTTGAATCTGTTTCATGGATTCAATTTCTTTTCTATGTTGGGTATTCATGGTTTCCATCATTTTCCTCTGTTCCTCTATTTTTAAAAAATCTATGTCTATTTTCGGTTTGCTGAGCAAGTCTGTCATTATGGTTGTCATCTTTTTTTTTTTTTAACCTGGGAATTTATTTCTTCTCTGATTTCCTTTATAGCCTCATGCATTTGTTTTCTATTTTACCTCTGCTGCTATCATTCCAGATAATTCAGGTGGTGGCTTCTGATTTCCTCTCTCTCTTTTTTTTTTTTAATTTTTTTTATGTGGGTACCGGGAGTCGACCTCAGGACCTTGCGCTTGCCAGCAAGCGCTTGTGCCACTGGGCAATATCACCAGCCCTTTTTATTCCATTATGTGGGTACTGGGAGTCGAACTCAGGACCTCGCGCTTGCCACGCAGGTGCTTATGCCGGTGAGCCATCCTACCGGCCTTGATTTCCTCTCTTTGTCCTGGATTTGTCCTGGGTGGGCTGGAGGTCTGGGGTTGCATTTTGCTTCTGCATCTTGTCATTTTCTATGGTTTTATTTTATTTTGTTTTCTGTATTGATGCTTGTAAGTTTCTTAGAGTAGATAGCTTTATCACTAGTGTCGAGGCTTTCCTAGGGGTCGTCCACTCCTCAGAGATGTGTCCTGTGTGTAGGTGATTCTTGGTCTTTGTGTCTGTGCCAATGATATGGCTAAAGTGACTCTATTTCTTTTTAGGGACCAGTTTGTCTCCAGTTTGTCTCCGTTTAACCCATAGATAAACCCCCTCCTCAGACTCCTTCCCAGTTAGCCATAAAACCCTAAAAGGAGAGACAAGGTTTTAGCACAGGCTGGTACCCCTTACCCCCATTCCCTGTGTTAAGTAACCTGATGTTTGAGAAGGACCTTGTAAAATTCCAAAGAAATGATGTGGTAAAGAATGTGGTCTCTATGGCAACCAAGAAATTTTGTAAACCACCCCTCCAAATGTGTATAAAAGGAGCTATGAGACAAAAGCTCAAGGTCAGCGGGCTCAACTCCTATGAGTGACCTGCTCTCCAGGCCAGCTTCTTTTAATAAAAGAACTCACTTATCTCTAGATTCTCGTCTTCCTGTGAGTGAATCTTGTGATTTTGCCGTAACACCAAGACTTACCTTCCCAATTTATTAGGGATGAGATGTTGCTATCTATTTGGTTTAGCACCTAGTCCTCTGCTACTGGACTATGGTGATGGTTATGACCCCAGACAAGCACAGTGTCTCATACAAGGGACAATAACTGACAATAACTTTCATAGAAGGCAGCTTGTGAGGGATTGTGCCATTCTACTCATATTTTTGCTGCTGCTGCTGCCTCTGCACTGTCAACATGCTGATGCACGGTCCCTTAGTGACTCACTGCCTGCCACTGCTTCAGAGGCAGCCCAAGGCTGCGCAGTCTGCTTCAATCTCCTCTACCACAGCGGGGGTGCCACGGCTGTTTAAATCCTGCAAGTCTGCATCCCTATCACTAACACGGGACAGGAAGTGTTATGGATCGCCTCTGCTGTGGTCTTTAAACTTGTCACTAGGGGTTCCAGTTAGCTAGGGTGCATGACAAAAAAAAAAAAAAAACCAACCAAAAAACAAAACCAAAAACACTGGTGGCCCTTTGGGGAGGGAGAAGTGTTGGCGTAATTTGCGGCCAGTCTGCCTCATCCTGTGTGGAGGAAGGCACAGAGGCAAGGGGCCTATATCCCTAATCTATCCTATTTGCCTTGTTAGCCCCATTTTGCAGTCCGTCTCTTTCTTGGAGACTTCACAGTACGGTGAACCTTGCTCAGCATGCAGGCGGTAGTGCCGTAGGCAGCCTTGTGTGTTGGACCGCCATTTTGTAAATTCCTTTGTCTGTGTTTTGTTTGATCTACAAGTGTCTTAGTTCAGATTGATTTTGGCAGCAGGGTGTATGTCCCTACCTTTCCTCCTATTACCTGTGTTTTTGGTTGATTTTCTCTGATTAGATCCCGTGTGGCTCCTTTATTCAGCCACACTGAATCCCTCTTTCTAGGTGGTTTCATTTAGTCTCGTCTTTTAGAAATCCAAGTTCAAAGTCTCACTTATGCTTACCCTGATGCCATGTTTACATTTTTGTTTTATACTATAATAAGAATCAGAAAATAAATAGATCTGTGTATAAAATTCATGAATCAATTTACTTTGATACAAGTGAACTTGAATTAAAATTTAACTACCACATTTATTTTACCCTCCTGTTTTCTTCCTATGTTCCAGGTTCTGTTCATTT
The DNA here is from genome assembly GCA_028451465.1 of Erethizon dorsatum. Taxonomy (NCBI): domain Eukaryota; kingdom Metazoa; phylum Chordata; class Mammalia; order Rodentia; family Erethizontidae; genus Erethizon; species Erethizon dorsatum. The sequence continues at coordinate 31,390,222 of CM051831.1, forward strand.
GGCTTTTTTGAGTCACATTCTCACTCTTGTAGTCTAGGCTCGCTTCGCACTCCCCACTTCCTGCCTCAACCTCCTCAGTGCTGGGATTACAACCTCCACACTTGGCTTCTGATTTGTAACAATAGACGGTGAAAGGGATTTAGATCTAGAATCTTTTGTTTTTATTTTTTTCTGACTTGTCATGATTATTTATCATTAGCCTATTGTACATTTGTATTTCTTTTGTACTTTTTCTTGTAATACAGCAGGGATCCGGAAGGCAAACAAACCAAAACAAGATTTCCTTTATTCTCATGCAAAAAATCCTTGTAAAAGAGACACAGTGCTCTTATTAGAATAAGCATCTTTAATTTTTACTAATAACATTGCTTTATACTTATTCATATGTATTTGTTTTTCTTCTTTTTAGTGTAGTATTTACTTTTAATCAAAGAATTTATACTTCAGGGTAAGCCAGCGTTGCACTTGGAAAGTTCTTTTCCAAGTGGAAAATAATCATTTTAAGATTTAGTGTATGAACCATTAGTTCACATTAAAATATTTAATAAATTTGGGCAAATTAGAATGATGCTAAGATTATACAGTACTTTGATTTTTTTCTTTTCCAACTAGAGAAGTTTTTCTGACCAGTGAGGGAACTCAGAATTTGGTTTGGTATTTAAATATCCTTGGGAGGTATATTAGTTATTTCTTGCTGCAGAAAAGCCATCCAAATAATAGTAGCTTAAAACAACAACAGTAATTATTTCTGACGACTCTGGGGGTTGGCAGTCTGGGTGTCTCGCTGCTGCCGTCCCCTGGGAATGCTCACAGGGCGGCCTCTAGTCACATGAAGTGTCAAGCAGGGGGATGTCCCGGGATGGCTCCACAACCCGGCTGTCTGTGGGCGGGGCTCCTTGGCCCTGCTCCGGGCAGCATTGCATTCTTCTTCAATAGACCCAGCAGGGTTTTCTCACAGCATGGTGGTCTCAGGTGGCCAAATGGGAAAGAGCAGGAACCACAGGCCTAAAAGGACCAAGTCTCTGATCTCACATGGTCTCACTTCTGCCATCCCTTATCAGTCAGAGCACGTTATTTATTTTACAAACTTCCAGCCCAACCCAAAACCAAGGGTGTGAAGAAACAGACTCCATCCCTTGACAGGAAGAAAAGAAATGATACACTGGGATGTGGACACGGGAGTATGATTTATTGAGGACCATTAGTGTAGTGATCTACCACAGTGGCTGGTAAGACTTTGTCCACCACCTGTGTTGAATGCTTAATGGTCTTTCTTACATCAGTAAAATAGGAATCTGTTGCAACTGAGACAATTTTTGGCCTTTAAATTTAAGAATATTATAGGGATAGGCAAACTATTCTAGGTCAAAATTTCCTTTATTGGAAATTCTACAACTGGCTTTTATTTAAATAATTTTTTTTTTGAGGAACTGGGAATTGAACCCAGGGACTTTGCACTGAGCTACATCCCCTGCCGTTAAAATAAAAAAAAAAAATTTTTTTTTTTTGAGACAGGGTCTTGCTAAGTCCCTAAATTGTCCAGGCTGGGCTGAAACTTGTGATTCTCCTGCCTCAGCTTTCCAGATTGCTGAGATTACAGGCTTGCTCAACCATGCCTGGCTTCTTTTTTTTTTTTCAGAAATATCCAGCCTCTGAAGACACTGCTTCTGAATCAAAAGGCTGGATGGAATTCCCTTGGGATCTTGATGTGTCTTGGATTCTCTATCTTGTATGGTCATATGGGAGAGCATGTCTTTGTTCAAAGAACAGGTGTGAGTGACTAAATTTTGAACACACTAGACATTAAAATGCAGCTTGTATTTCAAAGAAAAAAACAGTTGAATGGGGGAAAACCCCACCTACAGTCTTAGGATAAAACACTTAAGCATCCTGTCCTGGGATTTCTAGCAAACCTCCCATTTATGCTGTCTGCTCAGGCCGCGGGTCCCTTATCCTGAGGAAGGGCTGTCATGCAGGGCCATATCTTTTCCATATCTTCTCTTCTGCTCTAAACTCTCCTGGAAATTTTCTTGCAGACTGAAACTGTGATCTCCTGACTCCTGCTGAATTGCTTAGTTCACAATGTCACGAAGACTTTCTGCCCCAAGTTGAATTGAGGTATCCATCTAACTTAATAAAACTTACAAATAAAAAAGCACTCATGTCAAAGGGAAGAAGGTAATATTTCCTCAGTTTGACCACTTAGGCTTTATCTGTTCAAAATGTTTTTGTGTTTACTCTGCTGACATGTGGCAATGCTGTTGGCCAGGGCTCGGTCAGGCCTGAATCCCGGTGAGGCCTAAATTGTGGTCCAGGCAGAAATAGTCTTATCTGTTAAGGATCTATTTTACCTTTTCAGTTACAGCAGCTCCTATGAGGCAGCAAACTGTGTTAGAAGAAAACACAGAGTCTGTCACCAATATTCAAGGGCGGATGAATGCCAGCACTATCTCTTCTGGTCCCAAAGCCAGAGTGGCCCATTTTGGGGTCATTATCTAATTTTTACTCCTTTTCTATTTATTCATCTGGCTAGAAGCACCATTTCTTGTTTAAACAAGGATAATAACCTAAATTTCTGTGTTTGAACAAATGATGGCAGAGAAGAAAACATCTTATGCGGTGAAAACCCTGTCAGCTGAGGGAAAATATTTGCTACAGCCAGCCTTGGACCAACAGCAGATGGCGCCAAAGGACTTCAGTGGCATCCAATAGATTTGTTGCCGTTCTATCAATGATCTGCTTTTCTTTCTTTTTCTTTTTTGAGATTGGTGTCTTTACATCTTTACATTGCCCAAGCTGGTCTTGAACTCCTGGGACCCCATGATCCTCCCACCTCTGCTTCCTGAGATCTAGGATTTCAAGCACACACCACCACTTTCTGTTCTTTTCTAAATTTCTAATTGCTAAGCACTTGAAGGGTTAGGAGTGGTGGTTTAGAGCACTCAGGAGTTAGACTGCTCAAATTCACAAGCCCACATTTGCTAGGTGGGTGACCTGGATGAATTCCTTAACTTGGGTTTTCTCTTGTAGAACAGGAACATTAAGAAAAACCCTGTCTCATTCCTGATATGTTTCCCAAGTGTTAGCCATTGCTTGCTGACTTCCCCCCTCCCATACTCCATATTTTAATATCTCCAATGGTGTGTAATCCTGTTAAATGGCCACGACTGCTTTCCTTCTCACCTAGGTTCCGTGGGAAGCTTCCGATGACCAACTGAGAAAAACTGGAGAAAAAAGCAGGTCTGATTTACAGATAGTTCTGATGATGTATTGGTATCACCTGAGAGAGGATGACCACAGCATTGCAGGGTCAGTCCCTCCAGAGTGATCCGAAGGGCAATAAGGGGATATATCTTCTTAATAGGCGCAACTTTAAGCAGTGCATTTAGTCGTTCATTTTTGTTTATTTTGCTGGAATAGGAATAGTCCAGAAATTAGGGATCTATTTGTGGGTAGTGGCTAATGGTTTGGATATTCACAGACTTAGGAAAAAAAGGAAAGATTAACAACAACCAGTTGCAAAATAGGAATTTAGATAAACCTTTTGTAAGGCCAACGTGTGGAGACATACTTGTCCTATGCACATACTGTCCATGTGTCATCATAATAGTGTGGTGCTCAAAACCGTCAGGACAAGGGAATGCCAGTCCCCTGCCTCCCCAAGCCACCTCAGCACTCTCATTGGACTCATGCACAGAGGGGTCACAGTGTCAGAATATGGATTGCAAATAGGCTCAACAATGGGACTTTCCCTGATCAAGGCTGATTTGGATACACTTTTGGTAAGTACCACACCTGACACCTGAGGAAGCTGAAGCTTCATTTCTGATATTACACTCTGATTCCTGGGACCAATCAGTCACCTGGTAGCAGAGATTATATTAGGTTTATTCTCATGTGATTATTTGCTTCACTGTAATAGGTACCTTGGATGTACATCTGATTTTTTGTACACAGTGCTTTTGTGAGCACCATCATTCTTGGGTTTACTGAATTTTTATTTACCATGATGCTCTCCTACACAATTCTGCTCTATACTAGGAACTCATTTTATAGCCAAAAAAGTGGGCAATGTGTTTATTCCCCCAGTGTTGTATTTACCAGTCTTACTGAGGCAGGACAGTATGGGAGACACCCTTGCCTTAGGCTCACAATTGATATGATACCTTCTGGTTCTTGGAGACCAAAAGAGTACACTGGTCTCATCATATTTCCTTAATATCCTGACATTAGCCTGAAATTTTTTTTCTCCTGCCATTATCACACTTCCTTGACCTCTGGCATGAGCCTGAGGAGCACGTGCTCTGTTTCAGAGTAACCGAGGGTAACCCCATGGTTGTTATAATATCATTAGCAGTGAGGCTTTGACCCCCCACTCCCCGTGGGCTTTGGAACCATGCTTATTCCATCTAGGTCTATATAAAGTAAAAAGCATCCTCTCCTGACACGAGAGTCGAGACTTTCAATTAATAGGACAGAGTCTCCTTTGGTGCCGTCCCAGGCCCCAAGACCTGGAAATAGTCCCAATAAATAGCTCAAAGCCCAAAACAGACAGGGCTACTCTGAATCAAATATTCCTGAGTTTTCTCACCAGCTCGCTCCAGGTCTGCGGAGTGTACTTTCCTTTAATAAATCTCTACCTTCTCACTGCTTCTGTGTGTCCTGCTCAATCCCAAGTTGGTTAGCATTGGTCTGCATTATAGCATTTACTGTGGTTAGAGCTACTATATTTAGACACACCGCCACGCCATGTCCTCCTCTTTTGTCATCCTTATAACTTTGTTTAGAAACATCAGTATCAGCACAGTTTATTCCAGGATAGGTACTATTTTTGTCATTTGGAGCATGGAGTTTTAACACCAAAGATGACTGTAGAATAAATTGCTTGAGATGTTCTTAACGTCTGTCCATGGACCACCGTACCTGACAGGCAGACAACTTGAAAGCGTATCTTCCAAGGGAGCTGCTAAGGAAGCAATCACCAAGTTCTTGCCCACCAAGAGGGAATTAAAAATCATTTATGCCTTGCAACCACATAGGCCAGTGATATAGCCCACTGGCATAAGCGCCTGCCTGGCAAGCGCGAGGCCCTGAGTTCGACTGCCGGTACATGCATATTAAAAAAAAAAAAAAAAGAAAGAAAAAAAAAGCATTTATGCCTTGTGATGGGCTGAGGAAATGTCCTACCAGAAGGTGGAGGAAGAGTTGGGTAGTGAGAACATCAGCAGACTGGGTTCTGCTGAGCAAAGTTGGGCTGCTGCCGAGGATCAGTGATTCTCCCTGTGGCTACAGTTACTTTACATATAAAAGAGGAGAAAACCAAAGTTATGAGGAATCAAGGAATGAAGAGTGGCTGAAGCAGCTTCTAAGATTTGAGACCCTCTCTTAGTGAGTGTGTAATTGAAGTCTATAATGTGAGGGGTTGGCCTCCTTGCTAACAATAGTTAAAATTCTAAATCATTATAGAATGGAGGCCAGGGTAAGTCGCTTCCTGGAGATCTCACTATACAAAAATTAGGAAGTCCTAGCCATGCATGGTGGTGCATGCCTGCAATCCCAGCACTCTGGGAAGCTGAGGCAGGAGGATTGCAATTTTGAGCCCAGCCTTGTTAATTTAGCAACTTAGCGAGCCTGTGCCTGAAAAAAAATGGCTGCTGGGAACATAGCTCAGTGCAAAGACCCTGGGTTCAATCCTCAGTTAAAAAGAAAAGTAAAAGTAATAGGAAGCCCCTGGGCTATCAGGAAATCAATTTGGGTTTTAATTCTTGTAGTTCCAAAAAGCCATGGTAAAATTCCTTTCCCAAGTCTTTCTCAAACATCTTTACCTTCATCCAGTCAACTATTCTTAGGGTAGAGCTCTCTACATTCTTCACATTTAACTTGTATTCCAGTGACTAAAATGCTCCATTTCTGCAATACACTCAATAATACTGTTCTTATTTCTTGGTGCATTTCCCACACACCTCTAAAAAATCCTGAGGTTTTGGTACCTGCTGCTCTTTTGTTGTAGGTGTGCCCTTTGTCACATTGCTGACCCAGGCTGTCAGGCTGTCATTCTAAGCAGGAAGGGAAAGGCTCATAAGTACACACAGTCTTTCCATGACCTCAGCCAAACCTTTCATGAGCCTTGTTTTTCTCTCCTTGAGGAACACAAGTTTAGAAAAACACATGTTGGATGCTGTAAGAATTTCTATTTTCTTCCTCCTCCACTATTTCTTACGGAGGAAACAGCAGGAATCATTTTGATAAATTCATATACTAAAGAATACTTCTGGTTTTTAGAGTTTCTCGAAACTATCTTTTCTGTGTCCCAATAGTTTGATCCTTTCTTCATCTATGCAATATCTTTCCAGAGAAGTTATTTTTAGCTCTGTAATGACTTGTGGTGGGCACCTATCCATCCCTTACAAGTCCATTGTGTTATAGTTTGAATGGTACAGTGGGGTATTCTTTGATACTTTCTATGAGTGATTTGACTAAGAAAAGCTTGTTTCTTGTTACCGTATTATAGTTTACCAATTTTGGAAACAATTTTGGAAAACTAAGGCAAAGCCTTACCAGCCATTGTACCTCATGGCAGTTGGAAAGCCATACAAGCAGTTATTGCTGGAAAGAATCCAGGCTTCTTCCATTTGATCACAAGCACCTGTGAAATTCAGAAGCTGGAGGATGCCAGCGATGAACACTGCTGCAAGGTTGTTTTGTATCTGTAGGAACCTGCTTAGATGGGGGCCTAGAGTTCCTTTCTGGGTCTTCTTCTATACTTTCTTTTGATTTCTTTCTTTCTCATAGTTGAGGCTTCATCCTGTTATTTTCCTTGTGTTTGGACTAACAAGATCTATTCTTTCTGCTAGAGGTAAAGGCCATGGGAAAAATCACTCATGCTCGTTCCGCACATGTTTTGGGTGAATTAACTTCAAGACAGACACATGTCTTTCTGGTTGCTGTTGAGTACATCTCATAAGCTGGGCTGGGGATATAGCTCAGCGGCACAGTGCCTGCCTGGCAAGTGCAAAGTCCTGAGTTTGTTTCCTGGTACCAAAACAAAAATGAAAACAAAAACAAAAAATCTCATAGACTGAATTTGGTTCTTTTTTGTAATAAATGACATGCTCATCACCAGAGGTAAGAAGATGTAGGAACAAAGGATGTATATGGGACCGAGAATTTCCCTCTTCTCCTCTCCTTTCCTTTCCTTTCCTTTCCTTTCCTTTCCTTTCCTTTCCTTTCCTTTCCTTTCCTTTCCTTTCCTTTCCTTTCCTTTCCTTTCCTTTCCTTTTTCTTCTTTCTTTTCTTTCTTTTCTTTCTTTCTTTCTTTCTTTCTTTCTTTCTTTCTTTCTTTCTTTCTTTCTTTCTTTCTTGCTTGCTTGCTTGCTTGCTTGCTTGCTTGCCTGCCTGCCTGCCTGCCTGCCTGCCTGCCTGCCTGCCTGCCTGCCTGCCTGTCTGTCTGTCTGTCTTTCCTTCTATACTGGGTATTGGGCCCAGAGCCTTTTCACTAAGTTACATCCTTTTATTTTATTTTTTCACTTTGAGATAAGGTCTTGCTAAGTTGCCCAGGCTCAGCTTGAACTAGTGATCCTCCTGCCTCATCCTCCTAGAGTGCTGGGATTGCAGGTGTGCACCACCACATGTGACTAACTTTTCTACTTCATTTGTTTCCTTGAAAATATGACTGTCTCATCTAACTTGATTTTCATCTCATACTGTTGTGTTTTCATCTTGCCATTATTTATCCCTGACTTTTGTTCACCATTTCTAAGCTGCCATATTTTCTTAAATGGTGTATTCTTTTTTTTTTTTTTTTTTTTTTTTTAATGCAGGTACCGGGAGTTGAACTCAGAACCTTGCACTTGCCAAAATGGCGTGTATTCTAATAAGCCAAATGACTTTAAAGTTTTTGATATGCTTCCTGCTATAGTTCATTTTTAAATGTTGAGATGCACTCTCCCTAGTATCTGCTTGTCTTGGGTTTGGTGCGTTTGATCTGGTCCTGTCTCTGGACCTATGCATTGGGCTTGTGGAGAAACCAATGAAGCCTACTCAGCTGCCAGATCTTTGGGAGATGTTGCTAGTCAGAGCCCCACAGAGCGGAACAGGAGTCCTTCACGGTCCTGAAGCAGCTCACGCCCTTGTTGTTTCATGCCTTGAGGGGAGTGGGCCTTGGGAAAGGAGGCTTTACTAACCTTGAACCAACTCGGAAGGAACACAGGTGGATGAGGTGGGTGTTCCAACGCTTTAATGAGACAACCCAGTGTATCTTTTTTCATGAAGATCTATAAAATCTTTTGAATTCATAAGAAATATTCTGTATCATAGTCACTGACTCTCATAGATCCAGAGGAACTGTCTCTCAAGTAAGATGTTTATCAATTTCTTCAGAAATGAGATTACGTTGCCTCTGTAAACCTCTGCTTTCTCTGTTAAATTGGGAATAACAATGCCATGTTACAATATTGTTGTAGCGTTTTGTTATACAACCAAAGGCCAACTAAGCACTTATCCACCTAGAAGATCACAATTCTTTCTGCACTTCTTACTTAATACAGAAGTTGCTGAACTGAAATTTTTTTTAACAAAAATTTTTTCCCCTTCTAAGTTATGTGTGGTTGTGATAGAAAATGTGCCAAATGATAAACATGAAAACATGAGCCGGGCCTGGTTAGATTGGAGCAGGAGGCTTCTGGGGCTCCACTTCTCAGTATGCTGTGGCTTCTCTTCTGTATCCGGGGTACACGAAGAAGCCTGCAGCATCCATATATCCTGATAAGCGGCTGTCTCAGCACAGCTCTGGGAATGTGGCTGCATTTGTTTCTGGAATTTGGAATTTACTATATTTCATTGCATGAATTGCATAATGATGTTTGGGTGTTTTGAACTACAGCTCACACTGTTTAATGTTATTGCTTTAAATACATTAATAAGTATCACATCCGGTTAAGCCAGCCCACATTGCTTTTCTCTTTCTTGCTACCTAAAGCACCTTGGCTTAGGGTTAGGGTTAGGGCTAGATGTTAATAAAACAGGAAATTAGGTTGGGGCTACAGGAGAATTCACTGCACTTTGCTCACAGTTTTTGTGTACTTATAAAACTACTCTAAAATAAAATTTTATTTTCAGACATGGTTACAGGACTTCAAGCACCTGCTTGTGTATTTACTCATACAGTTAGTTGGTAGTATTTGATACTCCTAATTAATCCTGGTTTTAAGTAAGAGCATTTGGACAAAATTAAATGATACAAACTAATATATAAGTCAAAATAAGAGATGCTTTTACATATTTTCTATTGAAGTAATAACACATGTATGTAAATGTGATTATATATTTTTTTCTTATGCTGTGGCCATGTCTTGGGTTTATTCTCTAAAAAGCTGTTCACTCTACAGAAAATAAAAATTCACACTTCACATACTCTATTTCAACTCATAACTGAACATTTTCAAAAGAGTGACTTTGTTTAATTAGGTTCCAATGGCTGATTTGACTCCTCGTCACTGACCCAGAGAACCTGCTCTTTACTTGTGAGAAATGCATTCACTTGCCCAGCCCTAAGGAATGGACTCAGAGGCATGAAGAGCAGTGAAAGTGAGGCTTTAATTCAGTGTTGCAAGGCTGGTGTCTGCTATGCAAGCCCACATACACAGGGCAGTTACAACAAGCAATCTATCCCCAGCATGCAGGTCCCTTCCCTCTGTTCCAGTTCAATGGCTGAGTACCATGAGGGGTACAGCCCTTCCTGGACATCGCCTATGTTTCATTACCTCCTGATAAGGTGGTTTCCTGGTTCTCCTCCCAATTTGAGTTTGGATTTCTTCATAATACCATCTGTTTTTTACTTTGGGACTTTCCCAGGAGCAGGTGTTTCTGTTTAGAGATTTTATGTGACCTTGTGGTTACTATGTTTCCACTTAGCCCTAGCTATCTTATTATTATGAAAGTGGATCATTCTATGCCTTTCTTTTCCCTTTTCCACTCACGTCTATATTTCTCAATAAAGGCTTTCTTACTAGTTTATCTCTCTCTTAAGGTCTCATTTGCATAGGGACATTTTAGATGCATGAACTTTGTCACATCTGTAGGCTATTAGGCAATTTTAACTGCTACTAGTTTTCCACCCAAAGTTAATTACTTTGTCTTGAAAATTGACCACTTTAAGTTTCTATTTCTTACATACTTCCTATGCATGCCTTTCAGCAGTAATAGGCACAATCAAAGATTTGGCACAAAAATGCATTCAAAGAATAGAAAATCAATTCCCATGAGGATGCTTGAAAGAAACTGTGGAAACAGAAAAATGACAGCATGCGTATGAGTGATTTTAGGTATTTCTTTGGTTCAAGGTGTGTGTGTGGGATTTAGATTTTAGAAATCACAAAGAATTATTGAAAGCCAAATATCTTAAATGTTTCTAAATTTAGTCAAACTTCTAATTTTATTATCAATATAGCTGTAATTCTAACCCTAACCCCTAACTCTAACATTTAAAATTAACCAAACAAACACTGTCAGCAGGGCTGGTGATGTAGCTCAGTGGCATAAGCACCTGCCTGGCAAGTGTGAGGTCCTGAGTTTGACTCCCGGTACCCGCATAAAACAAACAAACAAACAAAAAACCTGTCAGTATAACAAACTCTGACCCTCACAACAAAACTTAACCCTAACTTCTAGCCCTAAACCCTAATGTCTAAACCTAACCCTGAGTAAGAGTGGCAGGGTCCATCTATTTCCTGGGGTGATAGCTAACCCCTGGCCTGCCTGGGGAGGGTGGACCAAGTGTTTTTGTGTCACTCTGTCTGTCTAGTTGTGTGCAGGATGTGGGTTGGGGGCAGTCAGCAGCCCAGGGGCTGTTTGAAGTCCAGTATGAGGAAAAGTTCAGTTAAGGAGACCCTAGTAGATGACCTTACTTCCTTCGTGATGAAACATTGCTCGGAACCCTGTTGCCAAGCACCACACAACACAACTACCTGAAGCCTGCTCACTTGTCTGGAGATGTAGGACACGTGAGGATGTTTTCTTGCTGCCTCCAGACTTCTCAAGGCTCATGCCTCAGGAGATCTTGCAGGGGAGGACTCAGCCACATCTGGAGAAACTGGGTCCCCCGTATCATTCGATGCCTGTGGCCATTTTCTCAGAGGAGTCAAAGTGGGGCATATAGTAGTCGAGGGCAGGTCAGCAAAGGCCAGCACGCTGCTCTGATCCCTCCTGTGTGGGTCCAAACCCTCCCTGTGCATGTGTGTGTGTGTGCGTGTGTCCATGCACATGAGTGAGTTTCAACAAAAAATCTGTGGTGTTCTCACATCATCATATGGTAGAGTCATTTGACAGTTTTCTAAGGTTGTGGCTTAAATGTAAAATGACCCCAAATGTCTCATGTATCTAGAGGTGTGGCTTTTGGAGGTGATGAGATTGTGTGGGTGACATACTCATCAGTGGATCAATGCACTGATGACTCCATAGCTGAACATGTTGTTAGGAATTGGGGCCTGATTGGAGGGGGTGGGTCACTGTGCCTGTGACTCTAGAGAGTGTATTTTGTCCCAGTCTCCTCTGTTCTCTCTCTCTCTGATTTCTGGCTGCATAGGTTGAACAGCTTTCCTCTGCCATTCCCTTGGATCATGGCATTTCTGCCTTGGAGCCAGCCAACCATGAACTAAACTCTCTAAAATGATAAGCCTCTCTTCCTCTTAAGTTGTGTTGAGTATTGGTCCCCGAGACAAACAAGTGATTAATACAGCTACTGTTTCCATGTTAACCTCCCTCCATGGTCCCACTCCAGGGTGAAAAGGAGTCAGGTCAGAACGTGGATACTTGAGCTTGCTTTGAGCTTCTGAAGAAGGATATATAAGGGAGACCATGGTCAACCGTCTTGTGCCATCCCTGCTTCATGGGAACCCCTTGTTCCTCCACGAGTTTTTGCAAAACTACCAAACATTTGGCACCATGCGGCAGGTGCTGGATCTGCTGTTGAAAAGGTTTGTGCGCCATCTTGTAGGCCAGGGGAGCTCAGCACCATCTGGGCAGGTCTTGGGAATGCCTTGCATCAATCAGCGACCCAGTTTGCTGTGTGGAAACTGGGAGGCTAATAGGAGGACCCAAAGGGTGTGGTCAGGGCCAAAGGAGCCTGTGAATGCCTTTCTTAGGCTTGGTTGTGTACATGAGTTACCCAGCACCACGGTCCACTTGTGTGTGACATTCACCTTTCATCAACACGGAGAAGCTCTCAACCATGGTCCTCACTTACTTGAAGCCACAGAGAAAGTTTTCCCATCTGTAAAGGAGGCTCTGGACTCCATCAAGGAGACTCATCTAAATGCAGGCAGAGCAGAAGCCCTGGGGGTAGACTGAAGGGCCTGGGACCCATGGAGATATTCGGGAAGGAGATGGGTTCATTCATGGCACACACAGATATGAAGCAGTAATTGTATACAGGCACATTTCTGGGTACTTAGCCCAATTCAGGGCTCTTAGGCTTTATTTCTATGTCAGAGTAGCCAGTGACATAAGATGCTATAAGATGTTAGGGTAGGTGCATTACCAGCCTCCCAGGTCCATCTGCTCAGGTTCGTTTGCTCACTTCTGGGAAAACCAAAGAAAGCCATTTATTCAGGGGAAAAAGAGAAAGGCTTTCTTTAAATCTCGCTCCAAAGGGATGAAGGTGCTGCCTTTGCCTCAAATCACAACTCGCAGCGTCCAGGTGTGCAGGGTCTTTCACAGGAAGGCACAGAGGGGAGAGGGCAGCAAAGGAAAGAAGACGCCTCTTCAGGCTTTGGCTCCCAGACACCTCCCAGCCCCTCCCCTGCTTCTGGAAATGAAATGGGACTTGACCTCCAGGGCAGCATCTGCCTATTCTCTCCTTTTGTCTGGGCTAAGGAGAAGAGCGGGTGGCAGTTAAGTCTTCAGCTTGAGGGAGTTTGGAGAAGACACTTGTCCTTAGGGAAAAATTCTCACAAAGTACCGTTTTATCATGCTGGTTACAGATGTGATAGCCTCATGGCTCTACATACAGCCAAAGCCTCCATTGCTCCAGCGAGAATGGCAAGCCTCTGGATCAACTGAAAAAGGGAGTGGGCTTTGGCTCAAGAAGGAAGGCTCCTGTGTCCAGAGTGGGGAACTGGGGGGCTGTGATAGGGAGGGGGGCAAACACCAACTCCTGTACTTGTGTTTCCTGCTGGAGTGCTGAGGTCCAGGGCTCCTTAGCAGGAGGAGGAAATAAGAGCTGTGGGTGGGGTCCTAGACCAGGGAACAGAGGGGAGCCCAGGGATTTGAGCCAAGCCTTGTGAGGATCATCTCCACCAGAGCCCATTCCAGCCATGCGTGCCCACCCCACCCTCACTGGGACACAGTGGCTGTTTGGGGAGCAGCGTGCTCATACGTGGCCTTGCTACTTTGCTAGTAGTTTCCAGGCAACTTGGTGACTGTAAGGGGTGGCTGCACCCCTCAGTAGAAGTATGGATGGGAAGACAAGACCCATAGGTGTCTCAGAGATGGAAGCAGCCTGGCAGCATGGACCGCAGGTTGAGGTGTCACCAGAGTCATGGGTGGGAGCAAAAACCGTTGAAGAGTTTACCTTCCAGTGAGCAGGGGGCCCCGAAGTTCCACACAGCAGTGTGTGGGCTTCTCTGAAGAAGGGGAGTAGTTGATCTAGGGCTCCCTCCAGTGGAGGTTCTCTGCAGTCTTTGCTGGATTTCCTGACACTGCCCACCCATCTGTCCTCAGTGCCATCTCTACCATTTTGGGCACATGGCTTGAAAAGTATTCACACCAGTGCTATCAGCCTCCAGAGTACACATGCCTCAAGCAGCTGGTGGAGTACGTGCAGCTGCACATGCCTGGCTCAGACCTGGAGCACTGTGTGTACCTTCTACTGGCACAGCTGGAAGACACGGAGACCGTGAGAGCCAAGCCTGAGGGTGAGGAGGGCTGGGATGGGTCCACCAAAGCACAAGAGGAGGGTCTGTGCTGGACCCACCAGGAGAAGGCTCCTGGCTGGGTTAGGCCAGGCCCAAACATGAGCCTCAGGCCCTCAGGTGGTGAACCACAGTCTGAGCAGATCTTCTGTTTTGGAATCAGGGTCGGAAGATTTTCTGGCAGGCAGGGAGTGGTTCAGAGCAAGGCAGTGATGTTGGACACCTTTTTTCCTGCAGCTCTGGCACCAGCACCAGTGCCAAGTCCAACTGGAGAGCGAGAATCAGCTCCAGCAGCAGCCTCTAAACCAGAGGCAGACCCACCACCCATTCTGGAGCAAGAGTCAGCTGCAGTGCCAGCTCCAGTGCCAAGGGTACCTGTAAAGCCACCTTGGGTTATTGTTCCATAGAAGGAGCCAACTGTATCTGTGACTCTGGAGCCACAGAGCCAGAGCAGGGCCACTTCTACCAGTGGTGCCACCCTGGCCTTCTCCTATGACCATGAAAAGCAGGGTGAGTGTAGAAGAGCCTCACATGATGGTGCTCCCTCCTGACCTGGTCATGGGTCATGCTGAGGGACATGGGAAGTGTCTGGGCTCAGAAGGAAAGGCAAATGTGGACTCCTTTCGGGCATCCACCGTCAAGACCTGCTGTTCCCTGGTCCAGAGCCCATATCCTGTTCAAATCCCAGCTCCATTCTTGCACACAATAAGGCCACTCTTATGTAAGATGTCCTTAGTGGCAAGAAACAGAACCCCAAATTCCCCATGAGGCCTGAGCCATGGTCCTGACTTCCTGAGCTCCACACCTGATCAGTGGTCTCCGTCCTTGCTTGGGGTCCTGTGGTCTGTGGCAGGGCCCAGTGACACCATCTCTCCTCAGGAGCTGTTTAAAAACATGGTACTCTACCCTTTCCAGGATTCCACCTGGATGCAGCGGGACAAAAAGCCAAGGAGCACTGGGCTGCCACCATCTGCACCACTTTCACTGAGCTCTCAAGTGTGGCCCAGTGTGTCATCAGTACTGTCCTCAGGCACTGCATCATGGAAGCCTCGGCCTGCACCCAGGTTGTGGAGCACTGGATCTCCAGGGGCCCCGGGTCAGCTTCAGGAGGGACTTGGGACCTCTCTTCACCTTTATGTGCTCTGAGCTCTGAGCCCCTGCATAGACCTCAGGCCCCTCCTTCCCAGGGCTGCTCTGGCCTGGGTTCTCATGTACCAGTCCTCCCTCCTGGAATTCTTTCCTTGGCAGTAGCTGCAATCCTGGGCTCTCTTATTTCTTGCTTTCCAAGTGCCCCTTCTGGAGGGGGCTCCATGAGGGTCTGTGTGATCAGGACAGGGGCCTCATCCAGGGGCAAGAGCTCCAGTGTCCCTCACAGAGTCCTTCCCTAGAAGCTAAATCCTGAGGAACCACGCCTCCCTCTCTGGGCTGTGAATCAGCGCCATCCAGTGACTGACGGAGACCTGGGAAGACTTCTGTAGGCAGCCACTCATCTCCATTGGAGCTCTGGGAGAACCAGCACCACAAACTGGACAAAATCTGTGTGGAACTTGTCTGTGAAGGTAGAAATGTCTAGAATGTATTTTATAAAGTTCCCCCAAATTCAAAATAAAAAACTGTATTAGAAAAGAGGCAAAAGAAATCAAAGACATTTTATCAAATAGGCAAATAAAAATGTTGAGGCTGGGTGTGGTGGGGCAGGCCTGTCATTGGATTACACTGAAGAGAGGCTGAGGCAGGAAAATCATACGTTCCAGTCCAGTTTGGCAATTTAGTGACCTAGTGATATCCTTAAAAAAAAAAAAAAAAGATGAAATTCACCATAATTAGCCATTAAAGAAATACAATTAAAAACCCATTAAAGAAATATAATTAAAAACCATGATGCTATAGCACCTGAACCTACTTGAATAGCTAACATGAAAAATACCAATTACCTAATGCAAGGGTGGATGACAAGAAATCAGGTCTGTCACACACTGCTGGTGAAGAGGTACATTTCCTAGTTTTGATATCACCTATTATTTTTGCAAACTGTTTCCATTGGGTGAAACTGGGTAAAGAGTTCATGGAACATCTTATTCCTCAACTACCTATGAGTTTATAATCTTTTCAAAACAAAATGATTTTCAAAAAGCAGTAATAACATCTGATTTCTAGAAGGTATGCATTTGAAATATAGACATAGATAAATTGAGAGTATAAGAAATGAAAAAGTTACAACACACAAACATTAATCATAAGAACATTGGTGTAAGTGTATTAATAAGAGAAAAGGCAACCTCCAAGGTAAAGGATATGACAGTAAACTAACCAAGAAGGATACTGCATAATGAGAAAAGAAGAAATTTGTCAGGAAAGCAAAACAACCATTCTCACGCAAAAAACAGTAGAACATTAAAATTCATGAAGCTAAACTGACAAAGGGGGTAATATAGAGAAAGTCACAGATTTAGGTGGGATGTTTTAACATCTCTGATTCAGTAACTGAAAACTTCAACAAACAGTCCTCCAGCAGGGATACAGAATCTTCACAATATATTTTTGTTTATATATATACACACATATGTATTTATTATTTTATGAAAAAATAAATTTGTAATCTAACAAGAGAATGACAATAGTTATTACACTGTCATTATCTTAAAGTAGTTACACAGAATACAAAACGTAAACCAAAAAGATTCTTACAAAAACCAGATAACACAAATCTTTCTTTTCAACGAACTAAGAAACATGCATAACAGCACAATTTATAATAGCTAGATCTTAGAAATAGCCTATATGTTCATTAACAGACAAATGGGTAAGAAAAATGTGGTATTTATATACAATGGAGTACTATGCTGCCATAAAGAAAGATAAACTGGAGGCATTCATAGGTAAATAGATCCACAGTACTTTTAATTCCTGTACACAGTGGCCATTTATAAAAACTCCATCCAATAGCAGCAGAAGAGGGTTCTTTTGCAGGCATGTGGAGCCATGTGGACAGCTCAGAGCCAGATTTGGACAGCAGAATGGGAGAGAACTGCAGCATTATAGTGTTTCTTCTGAAATACTGGGCATTTATATCACCGTTACACTCAGTCTCTCTGCTTTACACACTGCACAGGGAGAATACAATAACACCATCAAATGGAAACTTCTCTCCAGATATAAAACCATTACCACTACAATTAAGATAAGATAATGTTTTAACATGGTTTGCAAGACCTTCTTTGCATTGCTTTTTGTTTTTTCCCCTTTCAGGGCTGGGTATTGAGCCTAGGGCCCTTGCACCGAATATAACCCTAGCCTGTTTTATATTTTTGAATCAGGGCCTCACTGAATTGCTAGGTTGCCCAGCCTGGTTTCAGAAGCACAGAGGTTTTCACGGGTTGGGGAAAGTTCCTTCCTGTGTTTCTAACAGCAGACCTGGTTTAGTCTGCTGTAGTTTAGACGTGGGACAAGGCTGTTCTTGGCAAATGCTGTGGAAAAGGTGATATGGTCTACAAACGTGGGCCAGGTGGCTCCCCATCTCCTAATGTAAGATTCCTGATCAAACCCTTCGCCCCCAAACTCACACACCTGCAACTGCTAATCACCAAGGAAAGGCAGCCAGAGGAGCCTAAATTCTTTTCCTGGAAAGGAGGGGCAGGTCAACTCCCGTGCAGAGTGCTGGGGCTGGACTTCAGGAGATGCCCCCCCCCCAACTAACCCCTGCCGCCTCTCAAAGTGGCCAGCGCCGGGAGCACAGCGCGGCTCACCTGTGGCCACACCCAGAAGGGGGCGCCGGGGCTCAGCTGTCACGTGGGTCACCAGCTGGGTCAGCTCCATCAGAGGCTGAGCCTGCGATAGTGAGTGAAGGGGACCTGTGCAGGCTAAGGCCTGCTGCTCTGGGCGCGCAAGCATAGGCTGGAGCGAGCCACGCCAGGACGCATCCAGTCTAAGAGGCCCAGGACAGTTCCTGTGGCGAAGGTGCGCAGAAGGTCCCCACCTCCGCGCCTGGGGACCCGCCCACAGCCTAGCTGAAAGTCTCTCTGTAACCGTTTGCAACCCAGAAGCCTTGCCTTTTCAGATCTGCCGAGAAAACCTCTCCAGCCGCTGCCCAGGAGACCGTGTGACCCTCAACCCCGCCCCTTTCCACCTGCGCCACTGGCCAGGAGCTCTTAGAACTGTGGAACCTCGCGGGTGCGGGCACTGGTGCCCCCCGCGGCTGCGGGTGTGGGGTCGACGTCCTTACAGGACTCCGTGTAGCCTGGGGCTCCGCGCAGGCGCGAGGCCAGTTCCAGAGGAGCTGCCGGGACCGGGTTCAGATGCTGTTGATCTCAGGAAAGGGGCAGCTCCAGGCCGATCGTCTCCCGTGCTAGGCTGGCGGGCCCCAGGCTCAAGCCTGGCTCTCCGCAGGGCGACCAGGGCAGGTCCGGGAGGTGTGGAAAGCTAGGAAGTGGTGGGTGTGGGGGCGGGGCCTCCAGATAACTGGGCGTCAAGTATCTTCCGGCCGGTTTGGTAACTAAGACTTCCTCTCAGCAGCGGAAGGCTGGGGAGGCTTCTTAGATGTTAGCACAGAGCAGGCAGCTAGAGGATCTCGTGTCCCTCCTCCTTAGCCTGCAGTGGGGCCTGACAGGGCGGAGGCTCAGCCGGCTCCCTGTAGGAAAATACCTCTGGGTGTCCTTGCACTGGTTTATAAAACCCTGTGGAGGTTTCATCGTGGAAATACATCTGTTTCTTGTTTAAAGCAGTATGGCGACGATTAAGCTGAGGCAAGACATAAGCTGATCTGCACTTTGTAATTTTCTTTCATGAGGAAAGCATTAAAAAAGTTAAAAAGTGGAAATGGTGAGAAAATTTAAGCTATACCAAAAAGAAAAGTTGGTGAGTTAGTGGATACATTTTCTTTTTAAAAAAGTATTACTTAGGGAAGAAGTATACATTTAGAAAGTGACATTTAGAAAACGGAGTTTTTTGGTAGAAATACTTCATATGACAAGTAAGAAATATAGATTGAGACAAAGGGTAAAATTGAAACAGTTAAGGAAAATGCGAAGTGTTGAGCTGGGGTGTCGCTAGTGGTAGAGCTCTGGCCTAGCATGCACAAGGCCCTGGGTTTGACCCCCAGTAGCAAAAAAACCAACTACCACTACCAAGAAACCTTCAAATAGAATGTCTGTATCTGTGTCTATATGGCAAAGAGTTCATCATATATACGTATATATGGGATTCTTATAATTGCACGTATCATGGAAAGGATTAATGTATATTTATACAAATTTTCGTATGCAAGTACAATATCCAAATGATAATTGAGCAAATTATGAAAAGACAATTTGCACAAAATGAAACCACATGACGAGCGTCCATTTAAAATGCTCAAATTCATCAGTATGTCTGGAGAATGCAAACGGTAACTAACAATGAGGTATTGCTTCATAATGATCAGACTAACAAAAGACTAAAATAACATCAGTATTCCTTGCTGATAGGAATACAGAGAAAAGTTAATTTCAAACACTTGTTACTTGAAGAATTTGGTACCCACTGGAAAGCAGTCTGGTATTTTGTAATAAAATTGTTGTTATAATAATAATAATAACTGCTTCGCAGATCCTTTTATCCATTCTAACCTGAGTATTCCTTCCATACAGATAGTCACTAGTATGTAAGGATGTAATTTAAGGCATTCTTTTTTTGCAATGCTGCTATTAATGGCAAGAATACTGGAAATACAGTGAATGTCAATTGATGGGGTAGTGATTGGAAAAAAATAGTTTAGCCAACTAAAAAGGGAAATGTTATCCATAAATATATTGTATGATTCCACTTATGTGATTATATTATTGAGTATATCATCAAATAAATTGTAGATTTTTTTCCTTTTTTATGTGGGTACTGGAAGTCAAACTCAGGACCTCACACTTGCCAGGCAGGTGCTTATGCCGCTGAGCCATCTCACTGGCCCAAATTGTAGATTTATAGACTTGTATATGTAGAAAAACTGAAAATTCTAACAGTCCTGTAAAGTGAGGACTATATAACTTGGCTTGTGATCTCAAACATATAAATATCTTGTGATGTGACAATGATTAAACAAGATTTTCCTTTAAGTGTAATCACTACATCCTAATGCTTCAGAATCACATGAAGGTGGTTTTAAAAATGGCATTTCTTGATCCCACTGTATTTTCATCAAATACAAATGATTTTTATGTACAATAAGGCTTGAAAAGTATTGTGTTTATGTTTCCTGCTCAGGAAGACTAGCATGCTTTTTCATACAAACGAGTTCATCTGTGTTATAATCCATACTTCTATGCATATGTATATAAAGTGGGAAACACATTTTTCCATTTATGGCTTTATTTCAGCATTTAAGGTCCTTTGATGAAGAGCTGGCCTGTTGAATGGACCAAGAATCCTTCTTGCTCACTGATGGTTGCAGTGATGTTTCCGCGCACTCCTTTGTCTCCTGCTATCCCATAGCCTTCTGCTGTATTCCCCCAGATGAAGTCTGCGAATGTGACTTCTTAGTAGTGTATGTGAAACTTTTGAGGGAACTGGAAAAAGATTACTATTGACTTGAGTTTTTCTTAACTTATTCTTGACTTTATGTATTTCTGACTGAGCTTTCTGATTATTCTTAGGGTTTCATAAGTATAATCTGATGCCTTTTCATTTGATATCTTAATTGCAAATATTGTACATTTTTTTCTAATTCCAGGCCACATTTTGTAGCTCTCCCACCCTGAACTCCAGGGCCCAGGGGCTGACCCCTGTTAGAATCACTGCCTTGTGGTTCAAACTTGTGTTTTTTAATGAAGTGACAGTTCTTTGATTTTGTTTTTGTTTTTGAACATTAGTCTTGGGACCACAGTTATTCAGGAAACTACCCTGCCCTCCCCTGCAAAGAGATGAACATTTATGGAGAGACCTAGCAGCACCTCTCCTCCAGAAAAAACTTACTGTGATGTTTAGATTTGTGCGTTGTTAATCATATGTTCTGTTTGCCATCATTACCTGCGCTATCCTTTGTTTATGGTGTACCCCAGAAGAGTACTAATCCACTGTCTCTAGTGCTTGACTTTGAATCAGTCTAGTACCTGTACCTGCACAGGGACTGCTCCATGTAACACTGTACACTGAGGGACCGTGCTTTCCTTTGTTTTGCAAAGGTTTTTTGTTTGTTTGTTTTTTTGAGACAGGATCTTGCTATGTAGTTCAGGCTGGCCTTGAACTCACCACATAGCCCAGGCTGGTCTTGAACTCACAGTGATCCTCCTGCCTCAGCCTCCCGAGTGCTGGGATTACAGGTGTGCATCACCACACCTGGCTTGCAAAGGGTTTTATGTATAAATATATTTATGCTTTTTAATCACAAGCCTTTTTCTTGAATTGTCATGGCATTTTGTTCTATTTATATTGTAAATTATGCATTATAAAGAGTCCACTCAAGGGATAGTAACTGGTACAATAATTATTGTAATTAAGAGACATAGCTTTTATTAAAATTTTATGTTTTTCAAAAAGAAAAACTATACAAAGAATGCCTTTCCTCAGTTCAACTGTTTTTTGTTACTATAATTCTGCTCACTGACGTAAAAATCATACAGGATTTTATTTCCTTATTCCTCAAGAAAGCATCACTGAGTTGAAATAATACATACATGTTATGGCTTGTATCTAGATGTCCCCCAAAGCCTCATGCAGTCATAGGTGGGGAGTTTTGAAGGTGGCTGGATTAGGGTGTGTGAATTTGGATTAAGGGTGTGAAACTGGGATTAAAGGTGTGTATAATGGAAGCCACCCTTTGGGTATGAGTGGCACCAACCAATAGACATGTAGGGACAGAAATAAGGCAGGCTTGCTGCTGCTTGCTGCTTTTCTGTCTTCTGCCGGCTTTGCCATGGACTGTTTCTTCTCTGTGGTGCCTGTCTGCCACGCCACCCTGCCTTGGAGCCAGCTGACTATGGACTGAAACCTCTACAAACTGTGAGCTGAAATAAACCTTTCCTCCTTTAACTTTGGGTGTCTGATATTTTGTCTCAGAGACAAGAAAAGTAACTAAGACAATACATTATATCTTTCCTATATGACTATTTTGAAGTTTGTTCCTAAAATTCACTTACCCATGATAAATATTCATGTAAAGAGAAGAACATATTTTGAGTAATTCAGCACTAAGTCTACAGTCTTCTATGGAATTGATTTTTTTTTTTTTTTTCTTTTTTGAGACAGGGTCTCACTATGCAGTTCAGGCTGGCCTTAAACTCACTTTGTAGCTCAGGCTGGCCTTGAACTCGCAGTGATCCTTCCTGGCTCAGCCTCCCAAGTGCTGGGATTACAGGCATGTGCTACCGTGCCCAGCTTTGGAATTGGTTTTTAAATGGCAAGTAAATATACATATTAATCATGTAGAATATGATATTCTGAAATATGTATATATTGTGCAATGGCTAAAACAAGCTAATTAAATTAGCATGTATTACCTCACATAGTTATCATTTTTTTTGTGATGCAAACACTTAGCACCAACTTTTCTTAGTAATTTTTAAGGATACAGTAGCTTGTCATTACATAGAATAACCATGTTGTAGAACAGATATCTTGAATTTATACCTCTTTCTGTCATTGTGTATATCTGACCAACGTCTCCCTGGTATCCCCTCCAACCTTTACTGACCACCATTCTACTCTAGTGTATGAATTCACCACATTTACATTCCCCCATGTAAATGAGATCATGTGTTACATGTCTTTCTGTGTAAGGCTTCTTTCTTTTAATATTAATCTACCAAGGATCATCCACATTGTCAAAAATGACAACATTTCCTTCATTTTAAAGGCTGAATAATATTCCATTGTATATTCATACTGCATTACCTTTATCTAATGATGAACACTGGGGTTCATTTCATATCTTAGCTATTGTGAGTAGTGCTTCACGAACATGGGTGTGTAGCTATCTCTTTGACATATTAATTTTATTTTCTTTATATACTGAGAAGGGGGATTGTGATATCATATAATAATTTTATTTCCAGTTTTCTATTTTTTAAGAGTAGGAAAATTTATAGGGAAAAAGGAATGGGGAATAGAAATAGCTCCTGAGAAACAGAAGGGGTGCCGAATAGGTTGCCGTATTTCTAGTTTTCTTAGATTAGACTTTCATAAATTTTTTCCATAACAGCTATACCCATTTACATTATCAAGAAGAGTACACAAAGGGATCTCTTTCTCTGCTGTAAGTTGTTTTTATAACATTTATAATATCTTTTTTTATTACTTCCCTCTTAAATAGTTTGCTTTTGTCATTCTAAATGTCTATCTTTTTCTTTGAATTTTTAATTGGGCTATTACTAATATCTACACTTCTGGTTCTCTTGAAAATCAGAAAATTTCGGTGATCATTCCAACATGACCATAGTGACCTCTAGGTGAGTGGCTTTCCCCTCTTCATAGGACATGCTCTTGCCATTTTGGCACATTTCAATCCCAGCCCTTCTGTACATTTTCATTTCCTGTCTTGTCACTCTAGGCAAATGCATTTATTTGGGGATGAGTGAATCATAGATAGGTATCGGCACATCACATATTACTATGTATCACTTGCTTAGCGCTACCGTAGACGCTCACCTTATCCATTCACTTCATGCATATGAACTCTGCTCCCTGGCCAGCAGGCTTTCCAGATCCTTGTAGCTCTGAATGCTCTTCTGCAACCCTCCTTCCCCTCTCAGATGAGAAACAAATGCCATATCCTCCTCCATATCCACATGCTTCCAGTCTTGCCTTCTTGCCCAGAGTGGTTCCACTGTTACCTGTCAAACAGGCAGATCTAGAGAGGCTGGAAATGTCCCTGTCATCTACCACCTTATTTGCATATCTGTTATAATTTTCTCTAAAGGTTTATCAGTTAACAGGAAAAGGTATAAAACTAAAACCACCTTTGTATACCTTTGGTCTTATAATTTTTCACTTCTTCCTCACCATGATAGTTTACTCTGAACTTCTGCTACATCATTTATAATGAGGGCAGTTGACTGGGAGGGAAAGAAATTTCTCACCATCATCATAATTTATTCTTGACTTATTGTTATCACAATGGACTGTAACAATTTCAGATAAAGATTTTTAGTGAAAGATTATACAATAAAACAATAATATCATAAATTACACAGGCTACTTTAGCATTTACATATGGAGGGGAGCTTGGTCATTTGGCTGCTTTCAGAATATTTCCTTAAAAATTTTGTAAGCATACTTTCACAAAAATACACTTTTCATTCATTTCTGTAATAAACATTTTATAATGGAATAATTTTAGATTTACAAATAAGCTGAGAAAATATTAAAGAGAGTTTCCTTTTACTGTTTATCCATTTTCAATTTTTTTCTAATGTTATCACCTTATATCACCATGGGACAATTGTCAAAAATATAAGAAGCAGCATTTAAGTATTGTTTTTATGGACTGAACTGTGTGTTCCCAAAGACATGTTGAAGTTCTGATCCCTGGTACTTGTGAACACGAGCTCATTTGGAAATAGCATTTCTGCAGATGCAATGAAGTTAAGCTGAGATTTTATGGGGTTCAGTGATTTTTCCTTGTGACAAGAGGGAGAGTTGAACACAGAGACACAGGGAGAATGCAATGAGATAATGGAGGCACAGAATGGAGAGAGAGGTCTGCAAAGCAAAATGAATCTGCAAAGTAGGGTTGCCAGCCACCAGCAAAAGTTAGGAAGAGAGACTTCAAAGACAGAAGGGTCCCTCTGGGACACTGACTTCAGAGTTCTCTCCTGCACTACAGTAAAATGAATTTATTTCAAGATACTCAGTACAAGATCAAAGTGCTGGAAATCTTTTCTTTCTGGCTTGTAGACAACCACCTGTTTCTTAGAGAGAGAGAGAGAGAGAGAGAGAGAGAGAGAGAGAGAGAGAGAGAGAGAGAGAGGCAGATAGAGACAGAGATAAACACACAGAAAGAACTCTCTGGTGTCTCTTCCTCTTCTTATAAGAACACCAATATATGTCTTAGAGTCTTGGTCTAATCACTTCACTTAACCTAAATCACTGCTGTAAAGAGCCTATCTGTAGCTATCAATAGCTACATTTGGTGACGAACTCAAATGACAGTTTTTGAAAGGATACAATTCATCCCATAACATCCCACCTTCCCGCTCCCCAATGCTCCTCTTCTCACATGTAAATTCATTCACCCCATTGCAAGAACACAAAACATCCCATCCCAGCATCAGTTTTAAAGCCCAAAGGCTCTTTTAAATAAGGCGTGAATGAGATTCATAGTACAGTTCATCCTGAGAAAAAAATAACTCTCCAGTTGTGAACCTGTGAAATCACACAAGTTACATGCTTTTGAAATATAATGATAGGACAGGCATAGAATAGACATCGCTCTTCCAAAAGGGAGAATGGAATTTACCTTGCAAGATTTTGAACTTGGCTGGGACCCATCACTCTTTCTTCTCTTCTTTTTCTATGGTTCTGTCAGCGTGAACGTGACACGCTAGACATCTAGAGATGCTGTGTTTTGAACATTTCAGGAAGTGGCTGCACCTCAAACGTCCTACACGAAGTTCTCCCTGTTTTTCTTTAAACAGCTCCTGACTGGGCATCTGTCTACGGTCTGGGCAGGCAGTTACACTCCTTCATAATTCTTGGGTGTTCCACGAAGGACAGTTGTGTTTAACCTTACCATACTCCCCGCCATGGATCTAATAAGGGGAACAGCGAAGATACAAGCCTTGAATTTGGCAAGACTATATGAGCTACGTAAAGAGTCCCTGGTTCTGGCGATCATGCTTTGATGGTTTCCCCTTCTGGTCTCTGTCGCCGCTCTTTTTGCTGAGGTTCGCCAGTTCTTTCTTGTGTTGGTGTCAGAGCTTTTGAACGAGTCTCCGTACAGCTCATGCTTTATATCCCAGCCACTGGTGCAGAAGGCAGCTCGGCATTTCCTGGGGGAATCTGGGCAGGTGAAATGGCCCCTCCTAGGATAATTGTACCCAGGAGGCTTGACGGGACTAGGAATTGCTATCATTAGAAATGAGATAACAAGAGAAAAAAAAGACCAACTGCGTAACTGTTTTGGATGATGATGGAAAAAACGGGAACTTGGGGGACCAATTGCCTATTCCACAATTATTTCTTGTGGTTTAGGTAGTTTTTCTCAGAACAATGGTTATAATGAATGATAGCGATCCCAATAATGTCTGTTTTATTATAATATTAATCTAACAAAACCTAGTCATTAAATATAATAATGATATAAATAACAAGAGCCATAAAAGAGAACATTGGGTTACTTGTTCTTTTTTTTGGTTTTGTTTTGTCTTTTTGAGACAAGGTCTCACTATGCAGTTCAGGCTGGCCTTGAACTCACTTTGTAGCCCAGGCTGGCCTTGAACTCGTAGTGATGCTCCTACCTCAGCCTCCCCAGTGCTGGGATTACAGGCGTGTGCCACCATGTCCAGTGGGTTACTTGTTCTTAAAGAAGAATCTGGAATTAATTTTAGTTTCAAAGCATCATATGAAAAAAAAAAATCTGCTCACTGAGGCAGCCCCATTCTGGTGAAGGCCCAGCCTGCTCAGGGCTCCGCACTCCTCCTCCGGCACCGACAAAGGGGGTTTCTGCTTTCCTTGTCTGTCATTAATTCTATTCAGTTTAACTCTTACTTCATGTTTCCTCTAAGATACCAATAAAAATATTGCTTATAATTGTTCTCTGACAATTTACAGATTTTTGAGTAAACATGATAACAAATATTATTTTCAAACACTCCTCATATGTTTACCCCTGTAAATCTCTGTAAAATCTCTGCAAGGGAATTATCCACAGAAGTCCCTACCACTTAAGGTTCTTAAATTCATCTTTCTAAAATGTAAAATTTGCCAGCATGTTTGGATTAAATTCAATGACATCTCCAGATTACTCTCCGAATAAATTCTCACCCCTTGGCGGGTATGTTGATTCTTCTTGTCTTGACTCACTTCCTCACAGAGCATGAGCTCTCCTGGCTGCAGGAGTTCACTGGGAGGGGAGGGGGACGTGGGGACGCAGGTAAGGTTCTGCAGATAAAATAGTGAGACCGCAAAAAAATGAGTAGCTGTGGTAAACAATCAGGAACTCAATCAGCAGCTACTCCTACAGCAAAGGAAAGTACTGATTTGCTTGTCAATTTCAGGCGCAGGCCTTAGTAGAGCGCAGGGAAGAACTTTTAGCCCTGTTCCCACAGCAAAGGGCCAGGTCTGGTACACGGCCACAGCGCACACTCAAAAAGTAAGTGAATAATCAATGTGGGGCAAAAAGTTGAGGGGAAAACACTAATAAAACGGGTGAGAAGGTGGACCAAAAAAATGGAAGAGTAAAAGTAACCACTCCTAAAATGCTAACCAGACCACCCCAAACAACCTCAAAATATATTTGAGCACAAAATGAAAACTGTCAGCATCACTGGCTAAAAGATCAGCCCCACTGCTAACTGTTTGGTAGTTTTCGCTTACTAGCGAGGTTTCATCCTGCGCTGCTCTCCTGGGATAAAACTGTGTGCATTTTCCCTGACAGGTGAGAATGACCCTTCCTACTGCTTCCATCCTGTTATGGGTTTAAATCACAAATACCATCGAACATTTATTAGAAGGATGTGGAATTCTGTCTCGCGACATCAAGTTTCTACAGATTTTGGAAGACGCTGCCATCACCAGAATCCTTTCTCCACTGTGTTAATTTACATCCTGCCTCTGAATTCCTGTTTTCCACCAGCTGCTTTAGTGGGTTCTGGGGAAGAATTACTTTTGGGTTAACAATCTCCATCCCACCTTTCTCCTATTCAGTACCCAAAATACCTACAACATGTAATAATAGTTTTGGAATCTAGTAAATATATCCTGTAAATAAAGGTGTAGTTTTGTTTTTCTATAACGTTTGTTCCTCTGGATAAAAATCGTTTTCAAATGTGAACCATATCTGAAAAAAATGGATATTGTATGAGGTGTGATAAAATGGTAAATATTTAAATTTAAAAATTTATTATAGTAAGGCATATTGTCATTTATCTCCTTCAAAATGCTTTTGCTGTTCTTCAACACACTTATTCCATGGTTCTTGCCACTTTCTGAAGCAGCTCTGGAGCTGTCCTTCCTGCCTCAATGTCCTAAATCGCTTCAAAACATGTAACCTTCATGGTGATTTTGACTCTGGGGCAGAGCCAAAAGTTGCCCCTGCAGGTCTGATGAGTAAGGTGGATAACGACACAGCCTAATGTTTCATGAGCGTGCCTTTTCATTTGATGGCACTCACCAGCACCATTCACCTTATTTTTTATCACACCTGTAAAGGCAAGAAAGACAGCTTCCAGAACTGCTTCAGAAAGTGGCAAGGAGGATGGGATAAGTATGTTTGGAGGGAAGAGAACTATTTTGCAGGAGATTAATGGCATGTATCTTTTACAGTAATAATTTTGAACATTTTAAACACACTGTAGTTTTGAATACCCTTTTTATTTTATTTATTTATTTATTTATTTTTTTTTTGTGGGTACCGGGGGGACGACCTCAGGATCTCGCGCGCCAACAGGCACCCGTGCCGCTGAGCGATATCACCGGCCCCTTTTTCGTATGTGGGATCCGGGAGTCGAACTCGGGCCTTCGCGCTTGCAAGGCAGGCGCTTACGCCGCTGAGCCATCTCACCGGCCCCCCTTTTTATTTTTGAAACTAGAAAAACTTGTTAATAAAATTTACAAGATACATAAATTGGAGACCTTGATTCATGTTTTCTTCGTTTATATTTTGATATAGTTTGCCTTTATTAAAAGACAACATATACAATGTTGTATACATATACAATATCAATTATATCAATAAAATTAATGTTATTTAAATATACAGGCATAACATATTAACATTACATAATTATATACTAAAACTCAGAGAAAAACTCCTAAGATTTTAAAATAGCAATTCGTAGTATATTTCCATATAATTTTATAGTATTTTAAGGAAATTTCTTACTATACTGCACATATTGGATATTAACTATAGGATTCTTTAATATTTTTATTCCATCATATATTCACTTATGATGAAGTGTTTTCTTGGTGTGTAGGATACTATTATCTTGATAGAACAAATAGATTTTAGTATGTGTGATTACTGAATTTACTTTGGTTGTATATTTTAATTATTTTAATAACCTTTCAAATAATTATATTCTACAGATCTGACACAGAAATGATCATTTTTCTAAAATTTTCACTATTTTCTACATTTTTTTTTTTTTTTTGTGGGTACCAGGGGTCGACCTCAGGACCTCGCATGCCAGCAGGCGCCCCTGCGGCTGAGCGATATCACCAACACTTTTTTCGTATGTGGGTACCGGGAGTCGAACTCAGGATCTCACGCTTGCCAGGCAGGCGCTTATGCCGGCTGAGCTACCTCACCAGGCTTCTACATTTTTAAATTAGTGTCAAAGTTATAGCCTAGGTGGCATTTTTGTTAACTTAGAATTTTATTGCTGTTGAGATTTAAGCATAGTATTCAAATTCCTATTTAATGCTTTTCTTCATGCATTACTAATATTTCAATTTAATAATAGAATAGTATGACACCTTTATGTTCCCAAATAGTATTGTCTTATTTTCACATGTTACGGACAGTTTTGATTAATTTATTTACTTTTCAAAATGCATTAAATTTCTTTTTAATATAACACTTGATTAGACAAAAATGTCCAGAACATATATACTTCATATTAAGTTTAATGTACTGGACATCCAGCAAACGATTTTTATCAGCCACTCTTTTCTGGTTATATATTTTTTTTATCTCCCACCTATTTGCCACCCTCTATCCTGCATCACGCATTTCTCATGAACTTACCTTCCAAAATAATAGACATAAATACATAAATATTGTGCCGTTCCGTTTTGCTTGTTTTCAAGCAATATAAGCTATTAAACTGCGTTTATTGTTCTGGGATTTGGTTTCATTTTTCAATGCTATATTTCTAAATTTCAGTTCTGCTGCACTTGCGACGACTGATTCCGTTGTCGCTCATGTCAAATACCTCCTCTTCCACACGCATCCTCGTGGATGAATCTGCGCGCCATCAGCAGTCCCGTGGACTCCCGTCAGACTCCCCACGCGCCGCACACGCTCCCCGTCGAGTGCACCGGGCTGCACGGGAGGCGGCGGAAGGAGCAGGCGGAGGACGCCGACGTCCGCAGCCTCCCGCACTGGAGGCCGCTCGCCCCGCAGCAGCGCCGCCTCCTCCAGCCTGGCCGCAGGGTCCCCGGGGCTCTCGGTCCCGAGGGCTGGGCGCAGGGCATTGCGCGGTGTTCGGGGACTGGAGGCGGGGGCGGGGCTGGAGGCGGCAGGGGCGGGCGGGGGCGGGGCTGGAGGCGGCGGGCGCGGGGTGGGGTGCAGCCCGGGTCCCCGTGCAGCCCCTGGCGGCCGCGCTCCCGCCAGACCTGTGCAGGCCCAGCGCGGTCTGCACGCGTTTCCTGGCTTCTTTGCCCGGTCCCCACCGCCCAGCACCTCCGGAAACTGAACTCAGGACCCTTTTCTGTCTATAACAAAGTCACCAATTTAAATGGCTTAGAGCAAAAATTATCACTCCTAAATTCGCACAAAGTAAGTTAAAATACGCATGGCAGAAAGTGCAACCTGAAGCGTGTTCATGTAACAGATAAATGATAAAAGTTAACCAGTAAAAATTAAAATAGGCATATATGCAAGCGCTTGAACGCAAATTTTCATGAATAAGAATAAATTATTCATTTGGATGCTTTTAGGTACGGCTTGTATATAATTTAAAACAAGTACAACGGAACATTTCTATGTAAAAGCCACAATAAAGTCAAATGAAATACTAACAGGCTTGCAGATCGGTCTCTCTCAGGAGTTCATAAGAAAATGCCTCAGTGATGCTATTCTAAGAAATACCCTCTTCTTGATCCATCACTTGTTTTAACTGAAAACACAGCTCCCAGCACATGTTTTGGAATCTCTGAACTTTCGGGGCATAACAAGCCATTCTCCACTTCGGCGGGATTCTGTTTCAAGGTTTACAGCTTTTAGAAACCCTGTAGGTCCAGTGCTGCCAGTGAAAGAGAACCCATTACGAATTGGGCATAAAAACCTGTTCACTGGGCCTGTGAGATGGCTCAGCGGCTTAAGCGCCTGCCTGGCATGCGCGAGGGCCCAAGTTCGACTCAGGGAACCCACATACAAAAAAGGGGCCGGCGATATCGCTCAGCGGCAGGGGCGCCTGCTGGCGCGCGAGGTCCTGAGGTCGACCCCCCCGGTACCCACACACATACAAAAAAACAAAAAAAACAAAAAAAACCCCTGTTCACTTCAAAGGGTGTCAAAGTCTCCACTCTTTAACTGGGAGTGGCGTCTCCGGCTCTTCCTGCTGCCGCCGCAGCTCTGGATTTGTCTTTTTAAAAAAACTAATTCCATGTATGATAAAACCATTTATGATCTTACTGGTGAATTGGAGAATTTAATCCCTTTACATGTATTTATCTTTTTGGGGGATTGCACATGCTGGACAATTGCTCTACCACTGAGCTACACGGGGCCAGCCCTCCATTTACAGTAAAAGTAAATGTTTAATTATGGACGTGTATAAGGACTTCCTACTGCTATTTTGTTAATTATTTTTAACTACTTAGTAGGTTCTTCTCCCACCCTACCTTTTGTGTTGTGATGTAGTGGCGTTCTTTAATATTTTTGTCTGTTATGTATCCACTACAAGTTTTTCTCTTTCGATTACCATGAGGATTAGATAACATCTTACAGTGTTAACCGTCTGTTTTAAGGTGGTAATGCTTCTAACCACACGCAGAATTTCTACAGCTTGTTTCTCCTCCATATTTATGCTATTGATGTCAAAATACACAGCTGGCGACAAGATTCCAGAAACGGAGCTTTAAACAGTGTTTCACCCCGCTTTTTGTTTGTACCTCTGTTTTAAATGGTGTTGATCTAGAATTAAGATTTGGGGTGGGAGCAACTGTCGTGTTGGGGGTGCAGAGTTGAGAGTCCAAAGCGGGCCATCGACAACGCGATCAGGACAAGGCTGCTCTCTGAGCCCCCAAGTGGTTGGAATTGGAAATGCACCTCATGCCCTGTCTGCCCGGTCCCATTTGGTACTATATGGCTTGGTGCTATCCCTGTTCTGGTAAAGAATCTTTGCTTTTTGACTGCAGATATTCTGGATGGGTAAATCGTAACTGTATTCATCAAAAGGTGTGATGGCACTCGCCCATCATCCCAGCACTCTGAGAGGCTGAGGCAGGAGGATTTCAAGTTTCAGCCCAGCTTGAGCAATTTAGTGACTTAGCAAGACCCTCTCTCAAAAATAAGAAAATAAAAGGGACTGGGAATGTACTTTACTGCAAAGGCTCTGGGTTCAATCTCCAGTACTGGAAGAAAAGATGTGACTGTGATCTGCTCATATAAGACCTATGTCTATATGTCTACATCATTTAGTTACATCAGATAAAATGCTTTTTTTTGGAAGACAGAACCAAGCCCTAAAGAAGTTACAATCTGAAATGTAGGAATTGACTTTCTTCATTACCCCCCCCAGGGATTATGTTTTCATGTATTCTAGCATATTATGTTGTAAACCTCCCTTTTTGAGATTGAGATTTATGATCTCTGACACCATTTTAGTTAATTCTGATTTGTGCAACAAGATATCCAATCTGGTCAAAATTACTACCAGGAAACACAAGTGTGTGATTAGATTAATATTTAGTATAATTTTAATGTGTACTTCAATTACTTGGTATATTCATAGAAACAACAACATTCTTTATAATGTTATGATTAAATTTGTTTTAGCACTTTTTTTGACAAATAGAAACCACTTTTGAGCAGTATTTATCTCAAAATGTGTGACTTTGCTAATTGCTTCATGCCTTACACTATTGAAATTGCTAATTGCTTCATGCTTTACACTAGCGAAATTTTTGCCTGGAAGCCTTTTGTTTTCCAGTTTTGGATTCTCAACTATAAGCACCTTTCCTTCCTGCTGTTTCTTTCTAGTTTTTTGTTTGTTTGTTTTTAATTTGAGAAGTTAGAGGTAGGTAAGGGTGTTGGGGTAGTAGGTATGGGCTATTTTTCAAAAGTTAAATTTTAAGGTGAAGAGACAGATGGGATGATAACTGGAAAGGAACATGGTCTCCAGAGCGGCTACTCAGTGTTATGTTTGAAGGAGATTCTAGAGTAGCTCTGCCTGTGGAGAGCTCACATTGGAAAAGGAATGATCCTACTTGGGCTGAAAATTTCCAGTGACATGAAAGTCACTTTGCAATATGCCCCACAGCACCCCATCCAGAAGTTCACTGTAACAACAAAAGAGAAATTTGATTTAACCGTTTTTGTGCGATTTTTTTTTATTTTAAAGAGAAGAAAAAACAAAACAAATCAAAAAAAGAACAAATTTTCAAAACAACATAATAGGAGGGTAACAATGGTTAATACATTACGTACTACTATCTTTAAGTTAGTTATTCAGGACACCAGACATTAGCATTCAATTGTCCAAACATTATTGGCACAAACCTTACTCTTCAATGAACTAAGTAAAAATGGTAGTGTATCTATCTTAACCATCTTATATATATATATATACAATTTTTTTTCCCTTTCCCTACTTTCTTTTCCCTATTCCAGTCTCTCTTTCCTTTTTACCAGTTTCTTTTTGATTCACCATATCTATTGTACATTTTGGATCTTATTTACTCTTTCAGTTTCTCATACTAGAGAGATAATACGATGCTTACACATGTGCTTCTGGTTTATTTCACTTATGAGTATTTTCTCGAGTTGCATCCATTTACCTATAAAAGTCTCCAGTTTATCCTTCTTTATGGCTGAATAGTACTCCATTGTATAAAAATACCACATCTTTCTTATCCATTCCTCAGTTGATGGGCATTTGGGTTGTTTCCAAGATCTGGCTATTACAAATTGTGCTGCTATAAACATGGGTGCACATATATCGCTGTGGTACGATGTTTTTAATTCTTCTGGGAAGATGCCCAGAAGGGGAATAGCTGGGTCAAATGGGACCTCCAACCCTAGTTTTCTGAGGAATCTCCACACTGACTTCCACAGTGGCTGTACCAGTCGACACTCCCACCAACAGTGAAGAAGGGTTCCTTTTTCCCCACAGTCCCTCCAGCATTTGTTGTTAGTTGATTTCTTAGTAGTAGCCATTCTTTCTGGGGTGAGATGGTATCTCAGTGTTGTTTTAATTTGCATCTCTTGAATGACTAGTGATGTTGCACATTTTTTTGTATATTTGTTTGCCATTAGTATTTCTTCATCTGAGAAATGTGTATTCATCTCAGATGCCCATTTTTGGAGTGGGTCTTTAAATTTGGGAGGTCTGATTTTTTTGAGTTCTTTCTATGTTCTCGATAGTAATCCTTTGAGGAACAGCTGGCAAACATTTTTTCCCACATTGTGGGTTGTCTCTTCACTCTGTTGGTGGTTTCTCTTGCTGTGCAAAAGCTTTTTAATAAGATGAGATCCCAGTTATTGATTCTTTGGGATAGTTCCCGTGCGGTTGAGTTTTTATTCATAAAGTCTTTGCCTACACCAATGTCTCCAAGGGTTTTACCTATCCTACCTTCCAGCAGATTTAATGTTTCTGTTTTAATATTTAGATCTCTGATCCATTTTGAATTTAGTTTAGTGCATGGTGAAAGATATGGGTCTAGTTTTAATCTTCAGCATGTGTAGAGCCAGTTTTTCCAGCACCATTTATTAAAGAGGCTATCTTTCTTCCAGCGAATGTGTTTGGCACCTTTGTCAAAGATAAGGTGGCTTAGTATGTCTGGGGTTGTTTCAGCATCTTCTAATCTGTTCCATTGATCTTCAGGTCTGTTTTTTTTGCCAGTACCACACTGTTTTTATCACAGTAGCTTTATAGTATAATTTCAAGTCGGGGATAGTGATGCCCCCTGCTTTGCCTTTGTTGCCCAGAATTGCCTTTGCTATTCTAGGTCTCTTCTGATTCCAAATGAATTTTAGGATTGTTTTCTCTAATTCTGTGAGATATGCTGTTGGAATTTTGATTGGAATTGCATTAAATCCGTATAACAATTTTGGAAGTATGGCCATTTTCACTATATTGGTTCTTCCTATCCAGGAGCAAGGGATATCTTTCCATTTTCTGATATCCTCTTCAATCTCCTTTTTCAGAGTACTGTAGTTTTCAGTATAGAGGTCTTTTACATCCTTCGTGAGGTTGATTCCTAGGTATTTCATTTTTTTGGATGTTATTGTGAAAGGTATTGTTTCCCTAATTTCTCTTTCAGTAAGTTTGTTATTTGTGTACAGGAAGGCTATTGACTTTTGAGTATTGACTTTGTATCCAGCTACACTACTGAATTTGCTTATTAAATCTAGCAGTTTTTTAGTGGAGTTTTTGGGGTCTTCTGTGTAGAGTATCATGTCATCTGCAAATAATGATAATTTAACTTCTTCCTTTCCAATCATTATTCCTTTTATTTCTTTCTCTTGTCTAATCACTCTGGCTAAAGTTTCCAGAACTATGTTGAATAAGAGTGGGGACAGTGGACATCCTTGTCTTGTTCCTGATTTTAGAGGGAAGGCTTTCAGTTTTTGGCCATTTAGTATAATATTGGCTGTTGGTTTGTCATAGATAGCTTTTACCAGATTGAGATAAAGACCCTCTATTCCAATTTTCTGTAGGGTTTTTATCATGAAAAGGTGCTGGACTTTGTCAAAAGCTTTTTCTGCATCTATTGAGATGATCATGTGATTTTTGTCTTTGGTTCTGTTAATATGGTGTATTACATTTATTGATTTACGTATGTTGAACCATCCTTGCATCCCTGGGATGAATCCAACTTGGTCATGGTGTATAATCTTCTTGATGATTTGTTGGATTCTGTTTGCCAGTATCTTATTAAGGATTTTTGCATCTATGTTCATTAGGGAGATTGGCCTGTAGTTCTCTTTCTTAGTTGGGTCCTTCTCTGGTTTTGGTATCAGGGTAATGCTTGCTTCCAGGAATGAATTTGGGAGTATTGCTTCCCTTTCAATTTCATTGAAAAGTTTGAGAAGTAGGGGCGTTAGGTCTTCTCTAAATTTCTTGTAGAATTCGGCAGTGAATCCATCAGGGCCTGGACTTTTCTTTGTTGGGAGGTTTTTAATTACATCTTCAATTTCATTGGTTGATATTGGTTTATTTAGAATTTTTAAATCTTCTTGATTTAGCTTTGGTAATTCATACGAATCTAGGAATCTGTCCATTTCTTCTGCATTTTCCATCTTAGTAGAATATAAATTTTCAAAATAGGTATAGATGATCTTCTGGATTTCTGCAGGGTCCGTCGTGATATCACCCTTTTCATTTTCAATTGCATGGATTTGAGTCTTTTCTTTTCTTTTTTTAATAAGGTTGGATAAGGGTTTGTCAATCTTATTTATTCTTTTTTTTTTTTTTTTTTGTGGGTACCGGGGGGACGACCTCAGGACCTCGCGCGCCAGCAGGCGCCCGTGCCACTGAGCGATATCACCGGCCCCTTTTTCGTATGTGGGTTCCGGGAGTCGAACTCGGGCCTTCGCGCTTGCAAGGCAGGCGCTTAAGCCGCTGAGCCGTCTCACCGGCCCAATCTTATTTATTCTTTCAAAGAACCAACTTTTTGCTTCATTGATTCTTTGTATTTTTTTTTATTCTCCAATACGTTAATTTCTGCTCTGATCTTTATAATTTCCTCCCTTGTACGGGCTTTTAGTTTAACCTGCTCTTCTTTTTCTAGAAGCTCGAGGTTCACCCTTAAGTTGTTTATTTGCGCTTGCTCTATTTTCCTGATATAAGTATTTAATGCTATAAATTTCCCTCTTAGGACTGCTTTCATTGTATCCCATAAGTTCCGGTATGTTGTACTGTCATTATCATTCAGTTGTAGAAAGTGACTAATTTCTTCTTTAATTTCACCTGTGACCCATTGGTTGTTCAGGAGGGTGCTGTTTAATTTCCATGTGTTTAGGGAGTTTTTGTAATTTCTTTTGCCATTGATTTCCAGTTTCATTGCACTATGGTCTGATAATATGCATGGGATAATTTCAATTCCTTTGCATTTACTTAAGCAGGTTTTATGAGCTAGTATGTGGTCTATTTTGGAGAACGTCCCATGTGCAGCTGAGAAAAATGTGTATTCTGATGTTGTGGGATGGAACACTCTGTAGACATCTACTAAGTCCATTTGTTCAAAAGTTTGGTTCAGTTCTACTATTTCATTATTGATTTTCTGTCCAGTTGATCTATCTTTTTGTGACAGTGGAGTATTGAGATCTCCCAATATAATTGTATTAGTGCTTATTTGATTTTTCATGTCCTTTAGTACTTGTTTTATATAGCTGGGTGCATTGGTATTTGATGCATATATATTTATGATCGTTATCTCTTCCTCTTGGATTGTTCCCTTTACAAGGATGTAATGACCGTCTTTATCTCTCTGAATCCTTCTTGGCTTGAAGTTCACTTTGTCTGCAAAAAGAATAGCTACCCCTGCTTTTTTCTGGGTTCCTGTGGCATGGAGTATTGTTTTCCATCCTTTGACTTTCAGTCTATGAATTTCTTTCTGAAT
The DNA here is from genome assembly GCA_028451465.1 of Erethizon dorsatum. NCBI lineage: Eukaryota > Metazoa > Chordata > Mammalia > Rodentia > Erethizontidae > Erethizon > Erethizon dorsatum. The sequence goes on from CM051831.1 coordinate 31,427,763, forward strand.
TAAATGTGTTTCTTGTATACAGCATATTGTTGGATCTTGCTTCTTGATCCATTTCGCCAGTCTGTGCCTTTTGATTGGTGAATTGAGACCGTTAACATTGATGGTTAAAACTGATATGTATTGACTTGTCATGATATTTTCCTGTTGTTGGTTCCCACTCTTTGTTTTTCCGCTTTCCGGCTATTTAATTATCTGCCCTGCCTGGTGGATTCCTTCTGTTGGGGTTCCTATCTCTTTCTAGAATGTCCTTCAGAACGTTTTGGAGTGCTGGTTTGGTGGTCATAAATTTTCTCAGATGTTCTTTGTCATGAAAGTATTTTATTTCTCCATCAATTTTGAAAGATAGTTTTGCAGGGTACATCAATCTGGGCTGAAAATTATTTTCCTTTAGAGCTTGCAATACATCATTCCAAGCTCTTCTTGAATTGAGGGTTTGTGCTGAAAAGTCAGCTGTGATTCTGATGGGTTTTCCTTCATAGGTAATTTGTCTCTTCTCCCTAACAGCTTTTAAGATTCTGCCCTTCTGTTGAATTTCTGGGATCTTGACTGTAATATGTCTGGCTGAAGTTTTTTTTGATCATGTCTAGTTGGTGTTCTAAAAGCTTCACTTATAGGGGTGTCAAATTCCTTTTCTCTTCCAGGAAAGTTCTCCCTGATTATGTCTTTGAACAAGGTTTTAATGTCGTTGATGCTATCTCCTGCTTTTTCATTTATTCCAATTATTCTTAAGTTGTTTATCTTTGAGTCATCTAGCAGCTGCTGAATTGATTTTTCATGGTCCCTTGCTATTTTTAAGAATTTTTCCATTTCATGATCACTAATTGCAAGCCTGTCTTCTATATCTGAGATCCTGTCCTCGCATTGGCTTATTCTGCTACAAATACTTTCAATGGAATTTTTGTTCTCTTGGATATCTGCTTGTATCTGCCTTATGGATTCCATTTCTTTCCTATGCTGAGCATTCATGGTTTCTATACTTTTCTTAAGTTCATCTATTTTTTTGTCTGTATCAGCTATAGTGTCCTTAAGCATGGTCTTCATTGTGGACATTATCTCTGCAGTTATCTGTGAAATTATTTCTGTTTTAATTTTTTCCAGAGCCTCATTCAGTTGTTTTGTTGTTACCCCTTCAGATAGGCCAGGTGGGTGGCTTTCAGATTGTCCCACCTCGTTGCTCCCTAGGTTTGCCTTTGGTGAATTGGATGTGTGGGGTTGCATCTTGTTTAAGTGTCATCTCATTTTTTCTTTCTTTAATTATTTCCTGGGGTGATGTTTGTAAATTACCTATGATAGGTTACTTTATTGCTAGTGTTCAAGATCCTTAGAAGATGACTACTTCTCTACAGTATCTTCCAAGTGGAGCTTGCTTTTAGGTTTTGAGCTTTCTGCCAGATCCTACCTCTTCAATTCGTTGGGTATGAGAAGTTGCTACCTGTTTGGCCCAGTCCTTGATTCTTTGGTACTGTGCCACTGTATTTTCTGTGTCCCTTAGTCAATCTCAATCATGAAATATCTGGAAGGAAAGATGTTTAGAACAATTATTTCACATTTGGCTATAATGTTAACTAAAGCATCAAACACAGCCTAGAAAATGACAGACTGAGCTAACCAGTTATTTACCACTTTTAGCTGTATAGAGTTGCGGTTATATAACAAAATCTAAAACACACCAGAAAAATTATATGCAGTATACAAGTCCTATGTATGTCAATTTTTCCCTGAGGAGTTTAAATTTAAAATGAGTTAAGGAGGAAATAGAGTATTGGGAGAAGAGGAAGGAATTAGATGTAAGGTTAGAGGACCAAAAGGGATCCCAGTAAAATTGGGACACTAGTGCAGAGGACAGGTGGTAAAAAGAGAAGGAAGGGATAAAAGGAAGAACAGATCACAACCAGAATCACAAAGAAGTTAGAGGCGCTGTTTACACTCATATAAAAAAGCAGAGAGAATAATGAAGGAAAGAGCAAATACACATACAGAAACAAAAACGAAGATAAAAACAATAAAACAGACAGATCAAAAATAAAGCCCCACCAAAAAACAATACAAAACAAAACAAAAACAAAAAAACCCTTCGCCAGAACAAAAAACAAATCAGTGAGAAAAAAAAATAAAAATAAAAAAAATAAAATAAAATAAAAAGAATCAGTTCCAGGTGTTGACTCTGCTGTAGGCAGGTACCCTGTGGTGAGAGAGTCCTGTTCTGTGCAGGTCCGTCCCAGTAAGCCAGGAGCGCCCTCTGGCGGGCGGTGAGCAGAGGCGCGTACTTTCAGGCAGAGACCAGTCTAGCTCGCCTCCGCTCTCAGCGCCCTTTCACGATCCCTGGGCCTGAGAGGCTCAGCGCGCTGTCCGGAGCGTGGGTTCCCTGCACTGGTTCCCGCCGCTCTGGTTTTTCGCCACGCCCCCCACAATGGCGCCGGGCCAGTCGCTCTCTGGCGCGGGACAGGTGTGGCTGAGAGTCCAGTCTCGTTCGCCTGCTGACCTCAGCACACTTTCGTGGGCCTGAGAGGCCCCGTGCTGCCCTGTCCGGAGCACAAGTTCCCAGAGCAGTTTTCGAGCCGCTCTGAGTTTCGCCACACCCCCCACAATGGCGCCCGTCCGGTCGCTCTCTGGCGTGGGGCAGCTGTGGCTGAGAGACACTCACCGCCGGTCAGTGCCATTCTCCCCCGCTCCCCTGCCCCGCCGCTGTCTCAGGATCCTCCGTGGGGGCTCCCTGGGCGCCAGCTGCCACCGTGTGTCCGTAGAATTGAGCCTCTGCAGCGCTGCAACTCCCGGGATAGTAGAAGGTGCGTGCGTGCGGTCTGCTCCTTCTTTCCTTCTTCTTTGTTGGAAGTCACCCGTCACTGGTGCCGGGGGTCCCAGATTACGCTTCAGAACTTCTCTGGGTTTCGGGGAGGCATCTCCCCCCTCCTGCGCTTTCCGGGTCGCTATATTCCCGTGTTCCAATGGTAACTTTTAGAGAGAGTTTCGCTGCCTGCTTCTTACTCATCCGCCATCTTGAGGTTCCCCCTGTGCGATTTTTAAATGACTTCATCGCTGGGCTATAGATAGGTTGCAGGGCTGGAGTTGCAAAGTGATTGTCTCTTCTCTAAAGCTTTATCTCCTCCTAGGATACTCAGGGCCTGGTTTGTGAAAGGCAAAGCCCAGGGTGAGTAGCCTGCAGATCTAGCTGCTTAGACACCAGGGCTCCTTCTGAGACATCCCCTGGGACCTGGAAGATGCCGACAGCCTATGTAGTCTGCTCAGCTCTGTGATTCCTCTCTCAACCACAGGAAGACAATACACAGAGAACAAAGTGACCATGCTTGGGGACATATGTTTCATGGCTTAGAGAATGAATCATTTCTGGATAACTGTCAAATGGCAGTCCTTGGAGCACCCCAGTGTGTACATAGAAGCATTGTCTCCATGACCTGCACAGGTAGAGAACAGTGTTCATGTTTACCTACTGATAATAGTGCCCAGGTGTGGGGGAGGGGGTGTGGAACTGAAGGAATGATAGGAAGATCGGGGAGGTGAGCTGGCATGATAATCAAAGCATAAGAAATAATGATAATGGGACCACTCCTTGTGTGAAGGTAGCACTCACTTTAGTGTTTGAGATTTAAGAGTAAATATTATTATTATTAAAGATAATTTTATTTGATCACAAGGGGATGAAGAATCCTTATTGCAATTGCTGATTCCCTTTTATCACAGAACTTTTAAAACTTTTCTATGTATTCCAATCCTACTTTTACCCCATTTTCTACACCATTTACCAGGAAGCCAGATCCAGCCACTGTTTCTATGCTCCGTAAAGCTATCTGCCCCGCATTTGTCTTCAAGCCTGGAGGTCAGCACTTGCATCTGCTGAGGGGAGTGAATCAAACAGGCCTAAAAATGCTTTGCAACTTTAAATCATGTGAACTATTAACTGGACTTTCTCCTTTTAGGGAACAAACAGCTTCACTTGATGGATGGTGAAGGTCCCTCAGCCGGGAGAGTACAGATCTATCCTGAGAGCATCTGGGGCACCATCTGTGATGACAGCTGGGACCTGAGTGACGTCCACGTGGAGTGCAGACAGCTGGGCTGTGGAGTAGCCCTCAATGCCACGGTCTCTGCTCACTTTGGTGAGGGACCAGGGTCAATCTGGCTGGATGAGCTGAACTGCACGGGAGAGGAGTCCCACGTGTGGAACTGCCCTTCCCAGGGCTGGGGACAGCACGACTGCAGGCATGATGAGGATGCAGGGGTCATCTGCTCAGGTCTGCGCTGCTCCCTCCTTTACACACACACACACATACACACACACACGGCAAAGTGTATGACCTACGAGTATGGAAAACTTGACTTTAACTCTGTAGTTACACTAATTTCTCAACAGCCCTGCCATAATACTTCTTTCATCTGAACATCATGTCCCAATTTAGGAAAATAGAATACCGATCTTAGAATACAATGACATTCCTCATGGGGCGTTGGCACATGTGTATAACACATCTTAATTCTTTTTTCATCCTCTTCCCCACTTCTCCATTCCCCCCTCCACCTCTTGATCTCCTTCACACTTGAGAAAAATCTAGCTCCCTACTTCCTTTATCTATCTTTTATTTTGCTCTTTAGTTATATTTTGAGTTTCTCACATAAAAGAAACCATGCAACATTTAAGCTTGTGTGTCTGATTTATTTCACTTCCATTTTCCTACAAATGACTCAAGTTTTTCCTTCTTTATGGCAGAGTAGTACCCCATTGTTTGTAAGTATCACATTTTCCGTATCTGTATAGGTACAGCCACTTCCTGGACCCATATAGGCTGCTGCCAAGATTTAGCTATGATGAATTATGCTGTTATAAACTTGGGTATGTGTGTATCACTGTAATACGAATGATGTCTTTAACTTTTTTTGGAAGATACCTAGAAAGAGAATAGCTGGGTTGAATGAAATTTCTGTTTTCAGTTTATTTATTTATTTATTTTTATATGCGGGTACTGGGAGTTGAACTCAGGACCTTGTGCTTGTCATGCAGGCGCTTATGCCGCTGAGCTGTATCACTGGCCCTATTTTCAGTTTTTTGAGGAATCTGCAAACTGATTTCCATAGTGGCTAAGTTAGTGGGGTGTTCGGATGCTGTGTGCTTCTTCTAGAAACTTTCCAGATTGGTGTCCTGCACAACGAATTGGACAGAAAATAGAGCAGTGAGGTTTTACATTTCTAGTTAAAGTAGGAAAGGAAGTAGCTCTGCACTGAAAGCTGGCCACTGAGAAGGAAGGCAGTGGCCACAAGGACAGTGGCTGCCATCTTTTATACCCTGATTCTGACCTCAGATGTCAAAAACCTGGTTGATCTTGTGCCAGAAGAATTGAAGACAGCATTCTCTGGTTGGCGTCAGGTGCAGAGTCTCACTACGTAGTTCAGACTGGTCTTGAACTTGCTATGTAGCCCAGGCCGCTCTCAGACTCGCTGTGATCTTCCTGCCTCAGCCCCAGAGTGCTGGGATTACAGGCGTGCACCACCACACCTGGCATGGTGCAGGGCTGAGAAGCTGTTCTGCAAGAGTCCTGAATCTCCATGACTGACAGGTCACGCTCATTTGTCCAACTGGCTGGCCGCACCCTAACGTCCTGTCTCAGTTGTATTAGCTTCTGAAGATTATCGTTGTAGTCGCTTGGATAAAATGAACATTTCTAAGAATCTTCATACATACTTGCCAAGTGCTGCCACAGAAGGTGTGTATATTAATTTCATTCTATGATCAGTGTATAAAAGTATTAATTTTAACTCACTGTTTCTTTTTCTTTTTTTTTTTTTTTGGTACTGGGAATTGCACTCAGGACCTCATGCTTGCCAGGCAGGCTCTGCACCGCTGAGCTATATCCCTGGCCCATTAACTCAGTGTTTCTACACTGTTTCTACAAGGAACATATATATAGGAACTAATTTTTTAAAAACCTAGTTCAACATCATTTGCATATGTTTGATTAGTAATGAGTATGGACATTTTGCATGAATATTGTTCACTTGTGATTCATATTTTAAAATTTCTGGTATAATCTTATGACATGATAAAATCATTGTCCAAACCAAAAATTTGAAAATATAGAAGGCATGAAAAGCCCACAAATATCAGCTATCATCTCATTATTAACTTAGGGGCTGATGTTACATCCTAAGGACAATATATGTGCATATGTTTATATAATTTATATAATTTGTTGCAAAAATGGTATGTATATTTGTGTTGCTTGCTTTTATGACTCATCAGTGCTTTTTTATGATAAAGAAAATTTCTTTCCTTTTTTTTTTGAGACAAGGTCTTGCTGTGTAGTTTAGACTGGCTTTGAACTCACTATATAGCCCAGGTTAGCTTTGAACTTGCAGTGATTCTCCTGCCTCAGCCTCCTGAGTGCTGGTATCACAGGTGTACACCACCATGCCTGGCAAAGCACATTTCTTCACAGCATGATATACCATGATTCGATGCAACAATAGCACTCTTTGGGCATTTATTCTCTAAATTCAAGTTATTTTTTCACATTAAATAATAACTCATAAACATATAAAATAATTCTAGGTATTTCCAAGAAAAATCTATTTTCCTATGGTATCAACAGTTATACTCCCTTAAACTTTGGATTTTAAGCTTCTTATGTATAATATTTTACTTTAAAATTTTATATCTATATATGCAAGTGATGCGTACTGTTTTTCCCCTTTAGTATCCCTCTATCTTTTTATAGTTTCTGGTTTTAAAACCATGTTTTCATTGCAACACAAAGTTGATTATAATGAATTCTGCCAGCTTTTATGGTTTTTGATAATCTACAGATCATAATTGTTTGTTATGGTTTATATCTCGATGCACCCCCAAGAGTCTCATGGGCGCAGAGGAGGTGGTACTGGAAGGTGATTGGGCCACGGGGATGAAGTAGTTGACTTGTTGTGAGGAGATGGGTCCTGGAGCAAGACCTGGAGAGCTTATCTCCCGCCCCTGCTCCTGGCACTTCTGCTTTGGCATCCTGGTCACCACCACATGGGCAGCCTTGCCTCTGCCCTTCCCCTTGACCGTACTGCTTTCCACCGTGGAGCCAGCTAACTGTGGGCTGTGGCTGAGAACTGAATGAGCCTCTCTGCTTTAAGTTGTGTGTGTGTTGGGTATTTGTCCCAGTGACAAGAAAGTAGCTAAGACAAGGTTTAAAGATATGAAAGAAATATCTACAGCAGCAATTTTAGATGGTAGTTCATTGATATTCAGTAGAACTTCTAAGATCATTGGGTGATTTTAGTTATCTTGAATCAATTTTGTGAAAGGATTAAAAAGATAAGATTAAGAACCATCCTTTAGAAAAGTCTCTCACCCATTAATAATGAAACTAAAGATGGCACCAATGGATCTATGACTTCTACAGAGCTCCTTTTTCTAGAAAAATTCCATTTTTTTTGGGGGGTTGCTAAGGTTTGAACCCAGGACTTTTGCCCTGAGTACACCCTTTATTATCAATTTTTTGGTACACATTTCCAGTTCATCCATTTTACAGTCATTTGGGGAGTGGGTACATGTACATAACACAACTTGTTTGTTTTCTTAAATTCCCTTCCCTTTCCCTCCTCCTGTACCCTCTTCTTTTTTAATTCACCTTTCACCATCTCCATTCTTGTTGATATTGTTAATCTCAACATATGTTTTTTGTATATAATGTTTACACTAGTTGAGGTTATTAGGTTCCAGTATATGACATATCTTTATCCTACTTATTTCCCCATTCACCCCAACCTGCATTTGCAAGAGATCCATCTGATGCTTGTCTCCTTCTATCCATCTTTTATTACGCTCTTTGTTTGTACTTTGCCTCACTCAAATGAGGGATACCATGTAGTATTTAACCTTGTGTGTCTGTTTTTTTCCACTCAACATAATATTTTCTAGGTGCATCCATTTTTTAAACAAATGTGTTAAATTTGTCCTTCTTTATAGCTGAATAGCATTCCATTATGTATAGACACCACATTTTCATTATCACATCATCTGTTGATGGGTACACAGGCTGATTCCAGGATTTAGCTATTATGAGTTGTGCTGTTATAAACATTGGCATGCATGTATTGCTGTAGTATTATGTCTTAAACTTTTTGGGAAGGTAGCTAGCAGGGTATAGCTGGGTCTTATGGAATTTCTAATTTTAGTTCTTTGAGAAAGCTCCATTCCTATTTCCATAATGGTGGTACTAGTTTACATTCCCACTAACAATATAGGAGGGTTCCCTTTTTATCACAGCCTTGCCAGAATTTGTTATTTTTTGATTTCTTGTGATTGCCATTCTTCCTGGGGTAAGATGGAATCTTAATGTTGTTTTAATTTGCATTTCTCTAATGGGCAGAGATGTTGAACATTTTTTCATGTATTTGTTGACTGCTTGTATTTCTTTCTTTGTGAAGTTTTTGTTCATTTCTCCTGCCCATTTCTTGACTGGGTCTTTAATTTTAGGTGGTTTAATTTTTTTGAGTTCTTTGTATATTCTAGGTATTAGCCCTCTGTCTGAGGAGTAGCTAGCAAAATTTTTTTCTGTTCTGTAGGTCGTCTTTTCAATCTACTAATTGATTCTCTTGCTGTACAGAAGCTTTTTAATCTGATATAAACCCATTTGTTGACTACTGCTGCTATTTCTTGTGTGATTGAGGTTCTGTTTAGAAAATCTTTTCCTACACCTATGTCTTCAAGTGGTTTACCTATTTTATCTTCCAGTAGCTCTGGCATTTATGTTTTAGTGTTCATATCTTTGATCCATTTTGATTTTAATTCAGCGTATGGTGAGAGATGTCTCCAGTTTCATTCTTCTGTACACAGATAACCAGTTTTCCCAGCACCACTTGCTGAATAGTCTATCTTTCCTCCAACATGCTTTTGGCCCCTTTGTCAAAGATCAAATAGCTGAGAGTGTCTGGGGAAGTTTCTGTATCCTTTATTCTGCTCCACTGATCCACGTATCTGGTTTTGTTCCAGTACCACGCTGTTTTTACTGTTTTGTAGTATGGCTTGAAGTTAGGTATTGCTGTGCCTCCTGCTTTGCTCTTGTTCCGCAAAATTGCTTTTACTATTCTGGGGTCTCTCCTTGTTCCATATGAATTTTAATGTTGCTTTTGCTAGATCTGTAAACTATGCTGTTGGTATTTTGATTGAGACTGAATTGAATCTGTATAATAGTTTTGGGGGTATGGACATTTTGACAGTGTTCATTCTGCCTATCCAGGAGCAGGGGATATCTTTCCATTTTCTGATGGCCTCTTTTTTTTTATTTTAAAGAGAAGAAAAAACAAAACAAATCAAAAAAAGAACAAATTTTCAAAACAACATAATATGAGGGTAACAATGGTCAATGCATTACGTATTATTATCTTTAAGTTAGTTATTCAGGATACCAGACATTAGCATTCAATTGTCCAAACATTATTGGCTCAAACCTTACTCTTCAATGAACTAAGTAAAATTGGTAGTGTATCTATCTTAACCATCTTATATATATGTACAATTTTTTTCCCTTTCCCTTCTTTCTTTTCCCTATTCCAGTCTCTCTTTCCTATTGACCAGTTTCTTTCTGATTCACCGTGTCTATTGTACATTTTGGATCTTATTTACTCTTTCAGTTTCTCATACTAGAGAGACAATATGATGCTTACACATGTGCATCTGGTTTATTTCACTTATGCGTATTTTCTCGAGTTGCATCCATTTACCTATAAAAGTCTCCAGTTTATCCTTCTTTATGGCTGAATAGTACTCCATTGTATAAAAATACCACATCTTTCTTATCCATTCCTCAGGTGATAGGCATTTGGGTTGTTTCCAAGATCTGGCTATTACAAGTTGTGCTGCTATAAACATGGGTGCACATATATCACTGTGGTACGATGTTTTTAATTCTTCTTGGAAGACGCCCAGAAGGGGAATAGCTGGGTCAAATGGGACCTCCAACCCTAGTTTTTTGAGGAATCTCCACACTGACTTCCACAGTGGCTGTACCAGTCAACACTCCCACCAACAGTGAAGAAGTGTTCCTTTTTCCCCACAGCCCCTCCAGCATTTGTTATTAGTTGATTTCTTTATAGTAGCCATTCTTTCTGGGGTGAGATGGTATCTCAGTGTTGTTTTAATTTGCATCTCTCGAATGACTAGTGATGTTGCACATTTTTTTGTATATTTATTTGCCATTAGTATTTCTTCATCTGAGAAATGTGTATTCATCTCAGATGCCCATTTTTGGAGTGGGTCTTTAAATTTGGGAGGTCTGATTTTTTTGAGTTCTTTATATGTTCTCGATAGTAATCCTTTGTCTGAGGAACAGCTGGCAAACATTTTTTCCCACGTTGTGGGTTGTCTTTTCACTCTGTTGGTGGTTTCTCTTGCTGTGCAAAAGCTTTTTAATAAGATGAGATCCCAGTTATTGATTCTTTGGGATAGTTCCCGTGCGGTTGAGTTTTTATTCATAAAGTCTTTGCCTACACCAATGTCTTCAAGGGTTTTACCTATCCTACCTTCCAGTAGATTTAATGTTTCTGTTTTAATATTTAGATCTCTGATCCATTTTGAATTTAGTTTAGTGCATGGTGAAAGATATGGGTCTAGTTTTAATCTTCGGCATGTGTAGAGCCAGTTTTTCTAGCACCATTTATTAAAGAGGCTATCTTTCTTCCAGCGAATGTGTTTGGCACCTTTGTCAAAGATAAGGTGGCTTAGTATGTCTGGGGTTGTTTCAGCATCTTCTAATCTGTTCCATTGATCTTCAGGTCTGTTTTTTTTGCCAGTACCACACTGTTTTTATCACAGTAGCTTTATAGTATAATTTCAAGTCAGGGATTGTGATGCCCCCTGCCTTGCCTTTGTTGCCCAGAATTGCCTTTGCTATTCTAGGTCTCTTCTGATTCCAAATGAATTTTAGGATTGTTTTCTCTAATTCTGTGAGATATGCTGTTGGAATTTTGATTGGAATTGCATTAAATCTGTATAACAGTTTTGGAAGTATGGCCATTTTCACTATACTGGTTCTTCCTATCCAGGAGCAAGGGATATCTTTCCATTTTCTGATATCCTCTTCAATCTCCTTTTTCAGAGTACTGTAGTTTTCAGTGTATAGGTCTTTTACATCCTTTGTGAGGTTGATTCCTAGGTATTTCATTTTTTTGGATGTTATTGTGAAAGGTATTGTTTCCCTAATTTCTCTTTCAGTAAGTTTGTTATTTGTGTACAGGAAGGCTATTGACTTTTGAGTATTGACTTTGTATCCAGCTACACTACTGAATTTGCTTATTAAATCTAGCAGTTTTTTAGTGGAGTTTTTGGGGTCTTCTGTGTAGAGTATCATGTCATCTGCAAATAATGATAATTTAACTTCTTCCTTTCCAATCATTATTCCCTTTATTTCTTTCTCTTGTCTAATTGCTCTGGCTAAAGTTTCCAGAACTATGTTGAATAAGAGTGGGGACAGTGGACATCCTTGTCTTGTTCCTGATTTTAGAGGGAAGGCTTTCAGTTTTTGGCCATTTAGTATAATATTGGCTGTTGGTTTGTCATAGATAGCTTTTACCAGGTTGAGATAAAGACCCTCTATTCCAATTTTCTGTAGGGTTTTTATCATGAAAAGGTGCTGGACTTTGTCAAAAGCTTTTTCTGCATCTGTTGAGATGATTATGTGATTTTTGTCTTTGGTTCTGTTAATATGGTGTATTACATTTATTGATTTACGTATGTTGAACCATCCCTGCACCCCAGGGATGAATCCAACTTGGTCATGGTGTATAATATTCTTGATGATTTGTTGGATTCTGTTTGCCAGTATCTTAAGGATTTTTGCATCTATGTTCATTAGGGAGATTGGCCTGTAGTTCTCTTTCTTAGTTGGGTCCTTCTCTGGTTTTGGTATCAGGGTAATGCTTGCTTCCAGGAATGAATTTGGGAGTATTGCTTCCCTTTCAATTTCATTAAAAAGTTTGAGAAGTAGTGGCGTTAGGTCTTCTCTAAATTTCTTGTAGAGTTCAGCAGCGAATCCATCAGGGCCTGGGCTTTTCTTTGTTGGGAGGTTTTTAATTACATCTTCAATTTCATTGGTTGGTATTGGTTTATTTAGGATTTTTAAATCTTCTTGATTCAGCTTTGGTAATTCATACGAATCTAGGAATCTGTCCATTTCTTCTGCATTTTCCATCTTAGTAGAATATAGATTTTTAAAATAGGTATAGATGATCTTCTGGATTTCTGCAGGGTCCATCGTGATATCACCCTTTTCATTTTCAATTGCATGGATTTGAGTCTTTTCTTTTCTTTTTTTTAATAAGGTTGGATAGGGTTTGTCAATCTTATTTATTCTTTCAAAGAACCAACTTTTTGCTTCATTGATTCTTTGTATTGCTTTTTTAGTCTCCTATACATTAATTTCTGCTCTGATCTTTATAATTTCCTCCCTTGTATGGGCTTTTGGCTTAACCTGCTCTTCTTTTTCTAGAAGTTCGAGGTTCGCCATTAAGTTGTTTATTTGCGCTTGCTCTATTTTCCTACTATAAGTATTTAATGCTATAAATTTCCCTCTTAGGACTGCTTTCATTGTATCCCATAAGTTCCGGTATGTTGTACTGTCATTATCATTCAGTTGTAGAAATTGTCTAATTTCTTCTTTAATTTCATCTGTGACCCATTGGTTGTTCAGGAGGGTGCTATTTAATTTCCATGTGTTTAGGGAGTTTTTGTGATTTCTTTTGCCATTGATTTCCAATTTCATTGCACTATGGTCTGATAATATGCATGGGATAATTTCAATTCCTTTGCATTTACTTAAGCAGGTTTTATGAGCTAGTATGTGGTCTATTTTGGAGAACGTCCCATGTGCAGCTGAGAAGAATGTGTATTCTGATGCTGTGGGATGGAACACTCTGTAGACATCTACTAAGTCCATTTGTTCCAAAGTTTGGTTCAGTTCTATTATTTCATTATTGATTTTCTGTCTAGTTGATCGGTCTTTCTGTGACAGTGGAGTATTGAGATCTCCCAATATAATTGTATTAGTGCTTATTTGATTTTTCATGTCCTTTAGTGCTTGTTTTATATAGTTGGGTGCATTGGTATTTGACGCATATGTATTTATGATCATTATCTCTTCCTCTTGGATTGTTCTCTTTACAAGGATGTAATGACCATCTTTAGCTCTCTGAATCATCCTTGGCTTGAAATTCACTTTGTCTGCAAAAAGAATAGCTACTCCTGCTTTTTTCTGGGTTCCTGTTGCATGGAGTATTGTTTTCCATCCTTTGACTTTCAGTCTATGATCTTGCTTCTTGATCCATTTTGCCAGTCTGTGCCTTTTGATTGGTGAATTGAGACCGTTAACATTGATGGTTAAAACTGATATGTATTGACTTATACTTGTCATGATATTTTCCTGTTGTTGGTTCCCACTCTTTGTTTGTTTTTCCCCTTTCCCGCTATTTAATTATCTGCCCTGCCTGGTGGATCCCTTCTGTTGGGGTTCCTATCTCTTTCTAGAATGTCCTTCAGAACATTTTGGAGTGCTGGTTTGGTGGTCATAAATTTTCTCAGATGTTCTTTGTCATGGAAGTATTTTATTTTTCCATCAATTTTGAAAGATAGTTTTGTGGGGTACATCAATCTGGGTTGAAAATTATTTTCCTTTAGAGCTTGAAATATGTCATTCCAAGCTCTTCTTGAATTGAGGGTTTGTGCTGAAAAGTCAGCTGTGATTCTGATGGGTTTTCCTTCATAGGTGATTTGTCTCTTCTCCCTAACAGCTTTTAAGATTCTGCCCTTCTGTTGAATTTCTGGGATCTTGACTATGATATGTCTGGCTGAAGTTCTTTTTTGATCATGTCTAGTTGGTGTTCTAAAAGCTTCACTTATTGGGGGGTCAAATTCTTTTTCTCTTCCAGGAAAGTTCTCCCTGATAATGTCTTTGAACAAGGTTTTAATGTCATTTATGCTATCTCCTGCTTTTTCATTTATTCCAATTATTCTTAAGTTGTTTATCTTTGAGTCATCTAGCAGCTGCTGAATTGATTTTTCATGGTCCCTTGCTGTTTTTAAGAATTCTTTCTTTTCATGTTCACTAATTGCAAGCCTGTCTTCTATATCTGAGATCCTGTCCTCGCATTGGCTTAATCTGCTACAAATACTTTCAATGGAATTTTTGTTCTCTTGGATATCTGCTTGTATCTGCCTTATGGATTCTATTTCTTTCCTATGCTGAGCATTCATGGTTTCTATACTTTTCTTAAGCTCATCTATTTTTTTGTCTGTATCAGCTATAGTGTCCTTAAGCATGGTCTTCATTGTGGACATTATCTCTGCAGTTATCTGTGAAATTATTTCTGTTTTAATTTTTTCCAGAGCCTCATTCAGTTGTTTTGTTGTTACCCCTTCAGATAGGCCAGGTGGGTGGCTTTCAGATTGTCCCACCTCCTTGCCCCCTAGGTTTGCCTTTGGTGAATTGGATGTGTGGGGTTGCATCTTGTTTAAGTGTCATCTCATTTTTTCTTTCTTTAATTATTTCCTGGGGTGATGTTTGTAAATTACCTATGATAGGTTACTTTATTGCTAGTGTTCAAGATCCTTAGAAGATGACTACTTCTCTGCAGTATCTTCCAAGTGGAGCTTGCTTTTAGGTTTTGAGCTTTCTGCCAGATCGTACCTCTTCAATTCATTGGATGTGAGAAGCTGCTACCTGTTTGGCCCAGTCCTTGATTCTTTGGTACTGTGCCACTGTATTTTCTGTGTCCCTTAGTCAATATCAATCATGAAATATCAGGAAGGAAAGCTGTTTAGAACAATTATTTCACATTTGGCTATAATGGTAACTGAAGCATGAAACACAGCCTAGAAAATGACAGACTGAGCTAACCAGTTATTTACCACTTTTAGCCATATAAAGTAGAGTTGCGGTTATATAACAAAATCTAAAACACACCAGAAAAATTATATGCAGTATACAAGTCCTTAGTATGTCAATTTTTCCCCTCAGGAGTTTAAATTTAAAATGAGTTAAGGAGGAAATAAAGTATTGGAGAAGAGGAAGGAATTAGATGTAAGGTTAGAGGACCAAGAGGGATCCCACTAACATTGGGACACTGGTGCAGAGGACTGGTGGGAAAAAGAGAAGGAAGGGATAAAAGGAAGAACAGATCACAACCACAATCACAAAGAGGTTAGAGGCACTGTTTACACTCATATAAAACCCAGAGAGAATAATGAAGGAAAGAGCAAATAGACAAACAGAAACAAAAACGCAGACAAAAACAACAAAGCAAACAGACAAAACAAAAATAAACCCCACAAAAGAAAGAAATTAAAAAAATAAAAAAATAAAAATAATAAAAAAAATAAAAACCCTTCACCAGAACAAAAAACTAATGAGAGAGAGAGAAAAAAAAAAAAAATAAAGAGAATCAGTTCCAGGTGTTGACTCTGCTGTAGGCAGGCACCGTGTGATGACAGAGTCCTGTTCCGTGCAGGTCCGTCCCAGCGAGCCAAGAGCAGCCCTCTGGCGGGGCGGTGAGCAGAGCGTGGACTTTCGGGTGGAGACCGGTCTCCTTCGCCTGCCGCTGTCAGTGCTCTGCTTTCGCGCCGCTCTGATTTTCACCACGCCCCCCACAATGGCGCCAGGCCAGTCACTCTCTGGCGCGGGACAGGTGTGGCTGAGAGACCAGTCTCATTCACCTGCTGCCCTCAGCGCACCCTCGTGGTCCTGAGAGGCGCCGCGCTGCCCTGTCCGGAGCACGAGTTCCCAGCGCTGTTTTCGTGCTGCTCTGATTTTCGCCGCACCCCCCACAATGGCGCCGGGCCAGTCGCTCTCTGGCGCAGGACAGGTGTGGCTGAGAGACACTCACTCACTGCCGGCCAGCGCCGTTCTCTGCCGCTCCCCTGCCCCGCCGCTGTCTCGCGATCCTCCGTGGGGGCTCCCTGGGTGCCAGCTGTCACCGTGTGTCCGCAGCTTTGAGCTTCTGTCGCGTGGCGATTCTTGGGATGGTAGAAGGTGCGCCCATGGGGTCTGCTCCTTCTTTGTTGAAAAGTACCCTTCACTGGTGCCGGGGGTCCCAAGCTGCACTTCAGAACTTTTCTGGGTCCCGGGGAGGCATTTCCCCCCCTCCTGCGCTCTCCCGGTCACTATATTCCCGTAGTCCAATGGCAACTTTTAGAGAGTTTTGCTGCGTGCTTCTTACTCATCCGCCATCTTTTTTCCGTTCCCCCTCTGATGGCCTCTTAAATCTCCTTTTCCAGAGTACTGTAATGTTCTTTGTAGAGGTCTTTCACTTCCTTGGTTAGTTTAATTCCAAAGTATTTCATTTTTCTTGAAGGTATGGTGAATTGTATTATTTTCATAATTTTCTTCTTATCCCATTTATTGTTGGTGTACACAAATGTAATGATTTTGTGTGTTGGTCTTTTATCCCGCTACATTGCTTGAAGTTCATTATTAAGTTTAAGAGGTTTTGGTGGAGCTGCTTGGGTCTTCTATGTAGAATATCATGTCATCTGTAAATAATGATAATTTGAGTTCTTCTTTTCCTATATGTATCCCTTCTATTTCTTACTCTTGTCTAATTGCTCTGATTAATATTTCAAGTACTATGTTGAATAGAAGACGTGATAATGGACATCCTTGCTTTGTTCTTGATTTTAGGGTGAATGCTTTTAGTTTTTTTCCCACTTAGTATGATACTAATTATTTGTTTGTCATACATAGAGTTTATCAAATTCAGGTATGCTCCTTGACACGTGTTTTCTTGAGTATTTTTTAATCATGAAGCTGTGTTCAATTTTGTCAAAGCATTTTCTGTATCTATTGATATGATCATATGATCTTTGACCTTCCTTATGTTTATGTGATGTATTACATTTATTGACTTATGTATGTTGAACCATCTTTGCATCTCTGGAGTAAAAGCTAGTTGGTCATTATGTATGATCTTTTTGATAATGCACTGCATTCTATTTGCTGATATCTTGTTCAGGATATTTGCATCTCTGTTCATTAAGGGCACTGGCCTATAGTTTTCTTTTTCAGTTGAGTATCTGGTTTTGGGATGAGGGTGATACTGCCTTCTAGAAATAAACTTGGGAGCACTCACTCCCTTTCAATTTCTTTGAAGAGCTTGGAGAGTATTGGTGATATAACATGCTTAAAAGTTTTGTAGCATTCAATAGTGAATCCATCATGTCCTGGGCTTTTATAGTTGGTAGATTCATTTTTTTCTGAAGTGAATTTACTTATTTATTTATTTTCATTTTTAAAAATTAATTTTATTGATACCTTTTAGATATACCCAATGATAACATTCATCATAGGGGATTTGTACCTGTACATGATATCTCTTGATTCTTCTTTTTTCCCCAAACCCTTCCCCTCCCTTCAACCCTTCTTCCCCTCCTTATTTACAAAAGCTTTGTTTCCATTTTTTCTTCTGTTCTTTTTCTTTTCCTTTCTTTCCTTTTCCCATCTCCCATCCCTTGTTCCCCTTCCCATTTGAACATTTTATTCCTATTTCACAATATCTATTATATATTTTGTTCATTATTCATCCTTTTTGTTTCACACACCAGAGCAACAATATGATATTTACATATGTGTGTTTGATTTATTTCACTTATGAGTATGGTCTTGAAGTACATTGATTTACCTAGACATGTCTCAAGTTTATCCTTTTTTATGGCCGAATAGTAATCCATTGTATTAAAAAACCACGTCTTCTTTATCCATACATCAGTTGATGGGCATTTGTGCTGTTTCCAAGAATTAGGTATTGCAAACTGTGCAGCTATAAACATGGGTGTGCATATATTACTGGAGTATGATGCTCTTAATTCTTTTAGGAAGATATCAAGCAGGGGAATAGCTGAGTCAAATGGAACATCTAGTTTTAGTTTTTTGAGGAATCTCCACACTAATTTCCACAGTGGTTGCACCCATCTACATTCCCACCAACAGTGGAGAAAGTTCCTATTTTCCCACAGCTCTGCCAGCATTTGATGTTGGTTGATTTCTTGATAATAGTCATTCTTTTTGGAGTTAGATGGACTCTCAGGGTTGTTTTAATTTACATTTCTCAAATGACCAGTGATGTTGAACTTTTTTTGTGTATTTATTTGCCATTTCTACTTCTTCATGGGGGAAGTGAGTATTCATTTCAGACAGCCATTTTTGGAGTGGGTCTTTAAATTTGGGGGAGTCTGATTTTTTTGAGTTCTTTATGTATTCTAGATATTACTCCTTTATCTGAGGAATAGCTGGTAATTTTTTTTCCTACTTTCTGGGATAGTTCTTCATTCTGTTGGTGGTTCCTTTTGCTGTACAAAAGCTTTTTAATAAGATGAGATCCCAGTTGTTGATTCTTTGTTATATTTCCTTTGTGATGGGGTTTTGTTCATAAAGTCTTTGCCTATACCTATGTCTTCAAGAGTTCTACCTATTTTATCTTCCAGCAGATTTAGCATTTCTGTTTTAATATTTAGATTTTTTTTTTGTGTGTGTGGGTACCGGGGGTCAACCTTAGGACCTTGCGTGCCAGCAGGGGCCCGTGATATCGCTGAGCGATATCACTGGCCCTGTTTTTGTATGTGGGTTCCAGGAGTCGAACTTGGGCCCTCGCACTTGCCAGGCAGGTGCTTATGCCACTGAGCCATCTCACTGGCCCAATATTTAGATTTTTGATCCATTTCAGTTTTAGTTTAGTGCATGGTAAGAGATATGAATCTAGTTTTAATCTTTGGTATGTGGAAAGCCAGTTTTTCTAACACCTTTTATTAAAGAGGCTTTCTTCCAGCAAAGATGTTTGGCTCCTTTGTTGAAGATAAGGTGGCTGAGTGTGTTGGAGTTGTTCCTGAATCTTCTATCCTGTTCCATTGATCCTTGAGTCTGTTTTTTTTTTTTTTTAATCAGTACCATGCTGTTTTTTTTTTTTTTTTTTTTTTTTGGTACCGGGAATTGAATTCATGACCTCATGCTTGCCAGGCAGGTGCTACGCCACTGAGCTATATCCCCATCCCCTACCATGCTGTTTTTTTATCACAGTAGCTTTGTAGTATAATTTCAAGTCAGAGATTGTGATGCTTCCTGCCTTGCCTTTGTTGCCAAGAATTGCTTTTGCTATTCTAGGTCTCTTCTGGTTCCAAATAAATTTCAGGATTGTTTTCTCTACTTCTGTGAGGTATGCTATTGGTATTTTGATCCAGATTGCATTAAATCTGTATAACAATTTTGGGAGTATGGCCCTTTTCACTACGTTGGTTCTTCCTACCCAAGAATAAGGGATAGCTTTCCATTTTCTGATATCCTCTTTGATCTTCTTTCTTAAAGTTCTGTAGTTTTCTTTTCTTTTTTTCTTTTTTGGCCAGGGTTTTGCTAATCACTTCAGGCTGGCCTTGAACTCACTTTGCAGCCCAGACTGGCCTCAAACTCACAGTAATCCTCCTGCCTCAGCCTCCTGAGTGCTGAGATTATGGACGTGCACCACCATGCCCAGCAAAATACTGTAGTTTTCAATGTAGAGGTCTTTTACTTCCTTCCTTAGACTGAGTCCTAAGTTTTCCATTTTTTCAGCTGCTATTGTGAAAGGTGTTGTTTCCTTAATTTCTCTCTCAGTGAGTTTATTTGTGTACAGGAATGCTATTGATTTTTGAGTGTTGCCTGTGTATTCAGTTACTAAAGTTGGTTATTAAGTCTAGAAGTCTTTTGATGAATTTTTGGGGTCTTCTGTGCAGAGTATCATGTCATCTGCAAGTAATGATAATTTAACTTCTTCCTTTCCTATCTTTATTCTTTTTATTTTTTCTCTTGTCTAATTGTTCTGGCTAATGTTTCCATAACTATATTGATTAGGAGTGGTGATAGTGGGCATCCTTGTCTTCTTGATTTTAGAGTAAAAGTTTTTAGTTTTTGACCATTTAGTATGATGTCTGTTGGTTTGTCATAGATGGCTTTTATCAGATTGAGATAAAGACTGTTTATTCCAGTTTTCTGTAGGGGTTTTTATCATGGATGGCTGTTTGACTTTGTCAAATACTTTTTCTGCATCTATTGAGATTTTCATGTGGTTTTGTCCTTGGTTCTGTTGATATCATTTATTACATTTATTGATTTGTGTACATTGAACCATCCTGAATCCCTGGGATGAACCTTACTTGGTTGTGGTGTATAATCTTCTTGATTTGCTGCATTCTATTTGCCAGTATCTTATTGAGGATATTTTGTGTCTATGTTCATTAGGGAGATTGGCTTGTAGTTCTCTTTTCTGGTTGGATCTTTCTCTGGTTTGGTATCAGGGTCATACTTGCTTCTAGAAATGAATTCGGGAGTATTGCTTGCCTTTCAGTTTTTTTTTTTTTTTGTGGGTACCGGGGGTCGACCTCAGGACCTCATGTGCCAGCAGGCACCCATGCAGCTGAGCGATATCACCGGCCCTTTTTTCGTATGTGGGTTCCGGGAGTCGAACTCGGGCCCTCACGCTTGGCAGGCAGGCACTTATGCTGCTGAGCTATCTCACTGGCCCGTGCTTGCCTTTCAATTTAATTAAAGAGTTTGAGGAGTAGTAGCATTAGATCTCTAAATTTCTTGTAGAATTCAGCAGTGAATCCATCATGACCTGAGCCTGTCCACTAACAAGGGCATAGTGACCTTTGTCTCTCTTGATAAGTCTTGGCTTGAAATCTTTGCAAATAGAATAGCTACCCCTGCCTTTTCTGGGTTCCTGTCATATGGAGTACTGTTTTCTATCCTTTGTCCTTCAGTCTGTGAATTTCTCTTTGAGTTAAATATGTTTCTTGTATGCAGCATAAAGTTGGACCTTGTGTCTTGATCCATTCTTCCAGTCTCTTTCTTTTGATTGGTGAATTGAGACCATTAACATTGATGGTTATAACTTATATATATTGACTTTTCTTTGTCATGTTATTTTCCTGTTGTTGGTTCCCTTTTTTCCCTCTCTGTTTAGTTTCTTGCCTTGCCTGGTGGATTCATTCTGTTGGGGTTCATGAAGTTGTATCCCTTGTTATCTCTTTCTAGAATATCCTTCAGAACATTTGTAGAGCTGCTTTGGTGGCTATGAATTTCTTCAGGTGTTCTTTGTTATGAAAGTACTTATTTCTCCAATGACTTTGAAAGATAGTTTTGAGTGGTACATCAATCTGGGTTAGAGGTTGTTTTCTCTTAGGGCTTGAAATGCTTCAAATTCTCCTTGACTTGAGTGTTTGTGTTAAGAAGTGTGCTGTGATTCTGATGGGCTTTCTTTTATAGTTGATTTGATTCTTTTCTCTCACAGCTTTTAATATTCTGTTCTTGTGCTGCATTTCTGAAATCTTGACTAGTCTCTGTCTTGGTGTAGATCTTTTTCAATCATGGCTAGTTGGAGTTAAATATGCCTCACTTATCTGTGTGTCAAATTCTTTTTCCATGCTTGGGAAGTTTTCTGCCATTACTTCTGTGAGCAGGTTTTTTAATGTGGTTTGTGCTATCTCCTGCTTTTCCTTTGAGTCTGAGAAATCTTGTTATTCTTCTTTACATCATCTAGCAGCTGTTGGATTGATTTTTTTGTGGTCTCTTGAAATTTTAAAGAAATCTTTCTTTCCATGATTGTTAACTGAAATCCTGTCTTCTAGATCTGGTATTCTGTCCTCACATTTTTTTCATTCTGATGCATATACTGTCAATAGAATTTTCCTGGATATCTCTGGGATATCTGTTTGAATCTGTTTCATGGACTCCATTTCTTTCCTATGTTGTGCATTCATGGTTTCCATCATTTTTCTAAGACCCTCTATTTTTTAAATCTGTGTCTACTGTAGATTCACTAACTAGGTCTTTAATTGTGGTCACCATCTCTGTAGTTATCTGATAAATTACTTCAGATTTGATTTTTTCTAGAGCCTCATTCATCTACTTTGTCACTTCTGCTGTTACCATTTAAGAGAGTCCAGGTGGGTGGCTTTCAAATTGTCCCGACAAATTGCCCCCTGGGTTTGCCTTTGGTGAGATGGAAGTCTGAGGTTGCATCTTGTTCAAATGTCTTCCCATTTTTTACTTTTTAGTTTAATTCCTGGATTGATGAGCTTGTAAACAGCTCATGCCAGGTAGCTTTCTGCTTGTATTGAGAACTCTTAGGAAATAACTACTTGTCAGAGATATCTTCCAGGTATAGCTGGCTTTTGGGCTTTGAGTTTGTTGCAAGATCCTACCTCTTCAATTTATTGGGATAAGAAATCGCTGCCTATTTGGCCTAGCTCCTGATTCTTTGGCACTGGCCTGTAGTATCATTTATGACCTTTAGGCAATCTCATTCCTGGCATACAAGGAAAAACAACTGATTAGAACAACTATTTGACTTTGGTTAAAGTAGTACAATCAGTAATAACAATAGCATCAAGCACAGCCTAGAAAATGATACACTGTGGTAGCTGTTAATTTGCCACCTTTAAGTGTATGAGCTAGATTTGTAGTTATATAACGAAACCTAAACCAACCAGAAAATTGTATACAGTAAGTATCCCCTCATTATGGTGATTTTACCCTAAGAGGAGAAAATTGAAAAGGGGTAGGGGAAAAATAGAAGAAGAGAAAGAGATTAGAAGTAAGGCTGCATGTCAAAGAAAGATTACACAAGGTTTGGAAAACTAATGAAGATGACAGGAAATAATGAAAAAAGGAAGAAACAGAAACAAGAACAGGATAAAACAACAATAAAAAATGAGAAACAATGTTCACACTTATATAAAAATAAGAACAATCAAGAAGAAAGGAAAACAAAAGAAATAAATAAAGAAATGATGAAAAGCAATAAATGTCCACTTCAAGATGTGTCTCTGGTAGAGAAAGAGGGCAGGTAGAGCCCAGATCCGTGTTGATTGAACCCAGCAGGCCAACAGTAGAATTATGGCCTGGTGGTGGATAATCCCAGCAATCTTGAGCCTCCAGATCCACTGAAGTTCAGGCTGTTTTTGGTTTCTGGTTGTGAGGCTGGGACCCAAGTTGTTCAGCCCACAACACTCTGGGTGCCTCCTGCCAGCTTGAACTTGGCTCCTTGCTCTTGGGTGTCTCCCCAGGCTGCACCTCACCCTGACCCTGGGAGCCACTAGATAGAGCCAACTTGCAGCTGCTCTGAGTTCCAAGTTCAGTTGGCTCCTTTCCAAAGTGGTGACCAGCCAATTGCCCTCTCCTAGTGGATGTCTGAACCCAAATAACTCACCAGCCACTGCAGTCTGCAGAGTCCACTGCTCTGTTCCACTGGTGCATTTCTCAGTGGAGGTCTCTGGGGTCACTAGTAGATATTGTGTTGCTGCAGGTTTGAGTTGCCCTTCCCATGCAGCAAGCCTGGGATCAAGGATAAAGCATTGCTTGTCATCTCCCTCTTCTGCATTGAGGTCCCTGTCTGGTAGATTCTTTATTCCTGTTTGTTTTTCATGCTTGTTATTGGGTTGTTAAGCATATTTATGTCTTCTTGGGTTCACTTTAGTAATTTGTATATGTCTAGGAATCAGTCCATTTCTTCAAAATTTGCTAATTTGTTGGAATACAATACACCGCCAAGAAGTCACAGTTGAGAGTTTGTAGCCTCAGTTATTCACCAATTTTTCCTTAGAATGTAATTAATAATTGCAGAAATTCCTGCAATTTCATGGAAACCATAACTGTTCTGCACCACTATTTTTTTTATTTTTTTATTTTAAAGAGAAGAAAAAACAAAACAAATCAAAAAAAGAACAAATTTTCAAAACAACATAATATGAGGGTAACAATGGTCAATGCATTACGTATTATTATCTTTAAGTTAGTTATTCAGGACACCAGACATTAGCATTCAATTGTCCAAACATTATTGGCTCAAACCTTACTCTTCAATGAACTAAGTAAAATTGGTAGTGTATCTATCTTAACCATCTTATATATATATACAATTTTTTTCCCTTTCCCTGCACCACTATTTTTTTTGGCGGGAAGTTTGCAAGTAGCCAATCTGAGAGTGTTATTCAGTTCTTGCTGCTGATTGGCTACTACCCTATAACCCATGTCTGGCAGATGCACCAGCATTCCTGCATCAGAACAGGTTGCTGTACTGTGTGTAGCTATCTCAAGTGTTCTTGATTTTGTTCTTCTTAAAGCCCTAAGAACTCTAAGATGCTTCTAAAACACCCTGTGCTTCCTAAGGCTATAATAATACAGTATTTTATTAAATTAAATTACATAACTGTGGGAGACATAGCATAGTTAGGGGTTAAACTATAAAAATAGGCACTTATAGGTATTTTCCTGACCATGTCTTTTTTTTTTTTTTCTGGGTACCGGGGGTCAAACTCAGGACCTTGCACACCAGCAGGTGCCCATGCCACCGAGCGGTATCACCGGCCCTTTTTTCGCATGTGGGTTCTGGGAGTCAAACTCAGGACCTCACACTTGCCAGGCAGGCGATTATGCTGCTGAGCTATCTCACTGGCCCTGTTTTGTTTGTTTTTGAGACAGGGTCTCCCTGCATAGTTCAAGCTGGCTTTGAACTATGTAGCTCAGGCTGGTCTCAAACTCACGGCAATCCTCCTGCCTCAGACTCCCAAGTGCTGGTATTACAGGTGTGCACCACTATGCCTGGCTCTGACCATATCTGAAATTCATGGTTTTTCACAATTTGTAGGTGCTCTAGGAACATAACCCCCATGAATTTTGGGGGTCCACTATATAATTTTTTGAAGTAGTTACTGTCTTCTCAGTTTCCACAGTGTCTGTTGTGATTTCACTGGTTTCATTGTAAGTTGCATTGATGTGAGTGTTTTCTCACTTTCTCTTGGTAAGTCTGGCTAGGGGCTTATCTATTTTATGTGTTCTTTCAAAGAACTGGCTCTTCGATTTGTTGATTTTTTCAAAACTGTTTTTTAGTCTCAATTTCATTGATTTGTGCTCTCATCTGTATAATTTCCCTCCTTAATTTTGGTTTGGTTCTGGTTTGTTGTTGGTGCTCAAGTATCTTAAGATTTCTCATAAGGTGGTCTGTCTGAGCTTGCTCTGTTTTCTTAATGTGAGCATTGACTGTGATGAATTTTCTTCTTAGAACTGCTTTGACAGTGTCCCAGAGGTTTTGATGAGTTGTACCTTCATTGTCATTAACTTCCAGAAATTTTTAAATATCTTCTGTGATCCATTGGTTGTTTTGGAGTATATTGTTAATTTTCCAAGAGCTTTTGCCTTTTCCAAGATTTCTTCTGTTGATTTCTACTTTCATTGCACAGTGGTCTGATGGTATGTATGGGGTAATTTCTATTCTTTTATATTTACTTAAGCAGGTTTTGTGGGCTAGTATGTGATCTATTTTGGAAAAAGTACCACTTGCTGCTGAAAAGAATGTATACTCTGCTGTGGAGGAATGGAATATTTTATATATAACCATTAAGTCAACATGTTCCAGCATGTGGTTTAGCTCTGAAATTTTTTCAATTGGTTTTTTGTATAGTTGATCTACCTCTTTTCCAAGGTGGGGTATTAAAAATCCCCTACTATGATCATTAGTGTTTATCTGATCTTTTAATTTCAGCAGTTTTTGTTTTATGATGCTAGTTGCTGCAGTATTAGGTGCACATGTTTATCAATGTTATCACTTCTTGTTGGATTGGTCCCTTAACTACTAGTATGTAGTGACCTTGTCTTTTCTAATCAGTTTTAATTTGAAGTTTACCATGTCTGATATTAGAATTGCTACACCTGCTTGTTTTCCCGGCCCTGGTGCATGAAATGTAGTTTTCCATCCTTTAATTTTAATTTTTAGTCTATGAGTATCTTTTTCAATTAGATGAGTTTCTTGAATGCAACAGATTGTTGGATTCTGTTTTTCGATTCAGTCTGTTTCTTTTAATTGGAGAGTTGAGGCCATTAACATTGAGAGACATCACTGAGATGTGTTGGTTATTTATAATCATTGCCCTCTTTATCTGTTGGTGTATCCTGTGTTGTTTCTTTTCCTGATGTTTTTTGTTGCTGTTTATCCATCAACTTCACTAGTTTCCTCTGCATTTTTAGCTGTGTCTAATTCATTGTTTCTGTTGTGAGTGGCTGTGTCTCCTCTAATGGTGAAAAACAGCATTCAACAATAATCTTATAGAATCAGGTATTTAAAGCCCAGGGTTTTGGGGACTGGTAATGCCAGACAGGGGAGGAAAAGAGAAAAAATTTTATTCAAAAAAAGACCTCTGCTCTGTGCTATGGGAAGGAGGAAATAGGAGGTGGAGGGGCAAATGTTCCTATTGATGGTGAAGGTATGTTACATATTTAGAAGGAGATAACTGTGTGGAAAATTGGTAGTGAGAAATGGGGAAGAGAAAAGATTCTACGACTGATGTAAATATTAGAGAAAAAGTTAAAGGGAGACAAATGAAAAGGGAGAGAAAAAAAAAGAAAAAATGAGAATGAATAAGACACAGGAGAAAGAAGTCAGGCAAAGAGATGTGGATAACACCAGGAAGGATATAAAGGGACAAAGGAGATTTCCCTTACCCTGTATAAACTATGTCAGGAGAAAAAGGGCAAGAGGAGGAGAAGCATATGTACACAGACACACTTATAAAAGAGACAAGGGTAAATAATGGAAGAAAATTGTGGGGCAAAATATATAGGAGCAGGAAAATGGAAAGAATAAAAAAATAAAACAGTAAAGTAAAAATAAAAAATGAAAAAACAATGGCATCAAATAAAGTATAACAAAAGAAAGTTTTCTAGTGTTTTGGATGTGTGGCTCTTTCCCTCAGGATATACCTCTGTTCACGCTGGAAGGCTAAGGTGGCGGTCCGCCCCCAGAATGGTGCTGGGTGTAGAGCTCTGCTTGCAGTGGGAACACGGCACCAGTGTGAGCTTCCAAGCCAGTGTAACTCAGGCTGAACCTGGCTTCTGGCCACAGGATCCTGGTCTGTGTTCCCCAGACCTGGCCCTTCAGTGGGACTCCTCCCAATCTGCTCCCCAACTGCCAGCTGTCTCCGTGACTGTCTTTCTCTCACCCACTCTGGGAATTTGGCAGTGTGAGGCAGCTAAGGGGCTGCTCTGGGACCCACTGAGTGGCTGAAACCACTCAGCCCTTCCCTACAATGGTGTCCCTGCCAGCTCTTGCTCCCGGGTGGCAGCTTCAGGTACTTGTACTTAGGTCACTCACCAACAGTTGATTGTGGAAGGCTGCTCTGGATGCAGTGTCCCTTTTTCCTTGGTGATTCCAACTGCAGGTGATTCTTTTGGTCCTGACGCAGTTCTCTGATTCTCTGTGAGGAAAAAGTTAATTTCACTTTGTCTTCTAGCTGGTGGCTAGCCAGCCGCTGTCCGGCACTGCACGGTCTCACCGCCACAGTGTGATCTGCTTCTTCTGTATCGTTTAGTCCTATTTTCTTCTCCTCTGTCAGTTCCCTCGTGGTTCCCAGGTAACCTGAACTCACTTTGATTCCTCTCCAAGCTATTGTTTTCCAGACTCTATAGATGCTTTGTTCTGGAGAAGCTGAGTAGCTGGCACTCACTGCTCTGCCAGGTTGGGGTGCTGTTCCAAGGACTTCATATATTCTACTACACATTAAAGCCCAATAATTCTATGAGG
Source organism: Erethizon dorsatum (assembly GCA_028451465.1). NCBI lineage: Eukaryota > Metazoa > Chordata > Mammalia > Rodentia > Erethizontidae > Erethizon > Erethizon dorsatum. Next base: position 31,455,342 of record CM051831.1, read on the forward strand.
CAGGTGCTATTATAATTCTTATTCTTATTATAATTCTTAATTCTTTTCAGTTACTAAAATAAAGATAAGGTTAAGAAATGTAACTTGCCAAAGGTCTTAGAGCTTAGAAATGAAGATCCTAGATTCAACTCCAGACAGTTTAATTTAATAGCACAATATACTAAATATCATGTTGTGTTCTAGCCCCAGGATGATCCACTAATGGGTGCAAGGTAGGAGATACATGGCCTAAGAATGTACCTATGACTATTCTCCTCTTCTTTACAAATAGGGTCATTATTGTGTAACATATCCCACTCTCTCCTTACAAGTAATAAGATTTCTAGCTAGATATATATCACTTATATTTATATTTATATTATTTATATCACATACCAATTATATTTCTCAGCATTAACTACTACTAAGTGTGATCATGTGAGAGCTGTCACCTGTGAGAGGCGTGTGGGCCACATCAAAGCACAATCCGTGCTCTTCCCCCTTCTACGGAGTGGCTGCAGATGTTCGATACACCCTTGTGGGTGCAAAGTCACAGGATTGAACAACACTGACCAGCAACACTAAATAAGACTTTTCAAGTGAAAAATACATAAATTTTGTTGTTGAGTATTATGCATTTTTCTGACTTTTTTTTGGTTCAGCACTATAGGGTAAACTATTAGATGAAAAGAGAGTGCCAGGAGGAGAGGTTCAGCTTATGTATAGAGGAAGAGCCTGGGGTGGGAATAAAGGGTCTGGGGTGGGAATAAAGAACATATGAATGAAATGCATCAGAGGACCAGAGTTCTAAGACAACGGTGGAACATATGTGCGTATACACAGATATACACGTGTGCATTGCTGGTGCATAAAGCCCATTAGAAAAGTTGAATGAGACTGTGGAGGGATTTGTACACCATGGTGTAATGGTTGATTCATTGTGTCAACCTGAGAAATTTAGAAGTTTAACTAAGTGATTCAGCAGGGGGCAGGGTCCTCACTTTGTAAACATCCTCAGCCTGTGCAAGAGGAGGGCACGGAGACGGTGTGGCCTGCATACAATATAAGGGAGGAAAAGAGGTTTGCTACCCCCATTTTTGCTCTTGTTGCTTTTGCTGTCTTCTGCCGCTATGAACAGTTGTCCCTCTGCCATGCCACCCTGCCTTGGAGCCAGCTTACTATGGATTGAAACCTCCACAAACTGTGAGCTAAGAAAAGCTTTGCTCCCTTAGTTTTGGGTGTCGGGTATTTTGTCTCAACAATGAAAGTAACTAAGACACATGGTAAATATGGTGGTGTTTTAAACTCCAGACCAGCAGATCCATGAGTTACTTAGCACCATGATCAGAAGAATGCGGAGCAATATGGCAGCTGTAACAAAGGCCAGGCAGCTATAACAAAGAGAACTGAAAATGTGATCAGTGGACAAAATGTGTCCTAAGGGAAATGTGCAGGGGTGAGAAAAGGGTAGCCTTTGTCCTATGAAATACTTCAAAAATCTTGGCTACAAAAGCAGCTCCCCCATTTCCTCTAAACAGGGCTTCTCAGGAGACCTCCGTTGGGGCCATTTTCAGATTAAGACAGAGAAAGATTTTTTTTGTGGTTAATAACATGGATTTAGCACAGAACATTTCTGCTACAACTGTGTTGGCTAAAATTTAGTCACACAGCTGCAGAAGTTAAAAACAGTGGGTCTCTGAAGCCACAGGTCCTTTCCCAATATGCATATTCTTGAAACCACACATTGATTAGGGGAAAGGAAAAGGCATGGGCTGGTCATGTGGAGAGCAAAGTGTGTTTGGGGTATTGATTCACTAACTGGATGAAAAAGGATAGAAGTTCAACAAAGAATTCCTTGTAACACAGCACTGTTTGAGAGTGTAAAACTATTTATTGTCCATTTCCTTTTAATATGAATAATGAGAGTATAAGAAATACCCTCTGTCTGAGGCAGGTTGTCACCCTCAAGCTGATGTTACAGGGTAGTCTTCCTGGGTTCTCTCTCCTACAAAGTCACAAGAAGCAAGTTGTCCTCTCTCATCCCAATTTCCTGCCCTCTCAGAACTTCTTTCCCAGGGGGCTGAAGAAGATGGCCTGAAACAAAGAGCATTTTTTGGTTCTAGTTCAGTTCAGCAAAATTACAGAACTTTCCTTTAGGCAAAAATAATTCAAAATGACTCAGATTGCAAACATTTCCACATACCAGTAAATGTCTTAGAAAATTTATATAAGAACATGACCAGAGCTGGGTGAGTGTGGGTCTGTAGTCTCAGCATTCTGGGAGGCTGAAGCAGGAAGATCACAAGTTTGAGCCCAGCTTGGGCAACTTAGTGACTTAGAGATACTCTGTCTCAAAAAAAAAAAAAAAGGTTGGGTATGTAGCTCAATGTGACTGCCTTTGGTTCAGCCTCCGACACCAAACACACACACACACACACACACACAGAACTAGGTGGCTCATGCACCATGGTTGTTAACTATCACAGCGGGTGGTTGCCAGATGCCAACTGTATGTAGAAAGCTTTCTCTGTCTGCATAATCAGCAAGGACATGAGGGTGGAAAAGAGAATGTTTTGCTTTAAAAAAAAATACAAACAAGGTGAATTCACCAAGGAAAAAAAGGTAGGAAAACACAGTTCCAGATCCCTTATTCCTGAGCAAAACACTAAGTCTTTCACTGAGGCCCTGCCCTGACTGGCCAAAATTTCCACGTGGATAATCCCCATTATCCCCACATAGGAGTCATTACTTGAGATACAGCAGTCACCCAAAATTCATTCATTCTCATCTTATCCACACCGAGAAGAGGAAATCAGAAGTCTTGAATTTGTTCATTGCAAAAATTAAAGCCTATATTTTTTGTGATTCTAACTTTCTATGTTTCTACCAAAAAATCTGGAGTAATTTTTACCTTATCCCTGATATTTAACTAATAGAAGCTACATACTTATCAGGAAAGCCTTAAATTACTAAAGACAATGGTCACCAAGTCCAACACATCACAAAGATGCTAACATTTTAATATCTAAACAGATTCTCCAAACTTTATACAACCTAGAATTAGCACTGAAATATTGTATGATATGAAGGAACTCACACCCAAATTTGGGAAACATGTTCTTAGTAGCACAGCTGGCCTGCATTTGTGAGTGATCATGAGGAGGGGAGCCAAGATTTACAGCATCTGTGAAGATGCAGAGAATTTCCAGAAATGCCTAAAGGGCAAAAGTCAATGTGTGAGAGAGACAGAGGAGATAATCTGCATTCTGAACTCTTAGAAAGGACAGCTGAACCCACTTCACCTTTCCGTGCTGTTCCATGGGGGAAATTGCTACTCATAAGTCACTGGAATAGGTAGTTTCAGAAAAAGCCACCCCCGTGACCCCTTTGAAACCACCACTTGCTCTCCCAACTTTGGGCTGTAAGTGTAAACAGGGTATCAAGAACATTATCAGAGGGTGAAAGTGGAAGATGAACTGAGGTATTAGAGGCATTTGTACAGATGACTGGGAGTTACAGTAACTTCATGTGAACTTTGAGATAATTCACTTATCTCTTCCATTATAGTATTTTCATTCATATTGAGTTAGATATTCTGGTTGTCTACAACAAAAACCACCATATACTTTGATTAGGTTGGGAATATGACAGGCACCATTCTTTCCCTGAGCTCATAAAATGTTCTCGAATCCAAACATTTATTCAGCCAAAAGTTTTCACTTGTTTTACCTACCTCACAACAACATACTGACTTTTTAGGCCAGGGATTTCAATGTTGGGTAAGGAAAATTTGGTCTAAAATATCTGTGGGACATATTAATAACAAGGAAGAGGTGTGGTAGATAAAGAGAACCTAAGAATCCACTGTGTGCCTGCTCCCCACAATGATGCCACAAGAAGTCACAGAACAGCCCAGAGGATGACAGGGTTGACTTAACCTGGAGAAAAACGTCCCTTCACACCCTCATTCTACAGGAAATATGGTCAGAAATAGACTTCCGATGTTCCTCTGATGGTTTCAACTCTACAAATGACAGAGTCCTTCTATCTTTATTATTTAAAAATTAAATTTATAATCTTTGCTTGGAAAAGATTCAGTTACCTTTTCTTCCTGGTATGTAATACAGAAAATTAAAAGCATCGGTTCAAGTGAAGGGGACTATTAATAAAAGAGGAACATCACTGAAATAGGCACAGAGGACTCTTTCCACCGACACGAGCTACTGAAGGCTCAGAAACAAAGCTAGGCTTGATAAACATTTTGCCCAGGGAGCCTGGGCTGAGCTCAGAGGAAGAGGATTCATGTAAGAATGTGAGGATATGCTTCTCATTGAGACCAGATTTGTGCTTCATGACCTAAGCTTTCTAAGATAGGATTGTGATTGGAGGATCAACTTATTTCTATAGTGCACTGGGCCAGCACACTCTAGCTAAGACCATATCATTGTTTTAAGAAAGTTTAGTTTGTACGATCTTCAGAATGTTCCTTCTCAGCAAATAACTTTCTTTCTTTCTGGGAGATGTAGTTTGCAGTGGTCTTATGAATTTGTCCTGAAAAATTACTGATCTTTACGATGCAGGATGATGACCTTTAGCAGTGGTTTACTGGAGGTTTTGAAACTTCCTGGTGAGGATTTCAAGCAAATTAATTTCCTGTAATAAGCCACTTCCTGCTTTAAATGCCTAGAGAGCTTTCTTTTTGATGTCTGATTTTAGAAACCCCTGTCTCCTTGACTTCATTTAACCCGGGAAAGAATTACATTTTGGGGAGCAGGGCAAGAGTGACTTAGAGTTTCCATCTCTCTTTTACAGTGGTGAAACATGAAGAATGAAACAGCGTCATGCATATTTTAGAAAGTTGTGAACTTATTCGACTAACACCACATGTGTAAACATCATATTGTCTCTCTGGTGTGAGAAATTGAAAGAGTAAATGAGGTCTAAAATATACAATACATATTGTGAAATGGGAAGAAATTGTTCAAAAGGAAAAAGGAACTAGTATAAGGGGTAGGGGAAAGGAAGGAAGGGAAAAGAGAAAAAATGCAAGTTAGTTATACTATTAGTGTCTCTTAGTTCATAGAAAAGGAAGGTTTGCCCTAATATCATTTGGAGAATTTTTTATGCCCATGTCTTATACTCTGATTAACTACTTTAAAGATAATAATATGAAATATATTAACTATTTTTTTTTGTGGGTACCGGGGGTTGACCTCAGGACCTCGCGCACCAGCAGGTGCCCATGCTGCTGAGCGACATCACCGGCCCTTTTTTTGTATGTGGGTTCCAGGAGTTGAACTTGGGCCCTCACACTTGCCAGGCAGGCGCTTACACCGCTGAGCCATCTCACCGGCCCTGAAATGTATTAACTATTGTTATTCTCCTATCATCTTGTTATGAAATTTTGTTTTACCATTTTTCCATAAAATAAAATAAAAAATAAAATTCTCTCACACTTAAAATGTCATTCTTTGCCCTATACATATGTTACTTTTTAAAATCTTCTTACAAGTGATATTGCTATTGAAAAGTTTGGGGTCAACTGATTCTTGATTCTTTGCAGGTGATGTGCCCTTCTCAAATTGATGCCTCATTTTTTAAACATCTGTACAATTTCTGGCTATTAGTTCTTCAATTCCTTCCTTCAGGTTTGTTTCTTTTTTTCTGGGACCCCTGATAATTACAGTCTGGCTCTATGTCCCTTAGCATTTCAGTGATATTTTCTTTTTTTTTATTTTAAAGAGAAGAAAAAAACAAAACAAATCAAAAAAAGAACAAATTTTCAAAACAACATAATATGAGGGTAACAATGGTCAATGCATTACGTATTATTATCTTTAAGTTAGTTATTCAGGATACCAGACATTAGCATTCAATTGTCCAAACATTATTGGCTCAAACCTTACTCTTCAATGTCAGTGATATTTTCTCTCTCTACTTTTTCTCTTGCCTTCTTGGTAAATTTATATTCTAACTCACTAATTTGTTCTTCAGCTATGTCCATCATATTTTTTATTTTTCATTGTTTAACTTCATAAGTTAGTAACATTTGTACTTTATTGATATGAGTCAGGGACACAGTGAGTAGTTTAGATTATTGCCATAGTTTCTGTAGCTACAACACAAAAGATGAAATGAACAGGGTAAATGCAAAATCAGAACATTTCCATGGTTTACACTCTCATCATCTCCTCTGCAGCCCCCTTCCCAGGTTGAAGCCATTCCCCAACCCCTGACCCATCCACTGCCCTGGATTTACAGGGCCAATCTGAGCTTCAGAATACACTCACTTTGATGTAGTTAATTCTTTAGATACTTATTCCCATTATCACTACTGTTTCTCTAGAGATGATTTTGGGAATGTGCCCTTTTAATTTCATTGTTTTAGCAGGAGTAAGGAGTCATAGCATGTAAAATAAATGATCCCACTTAGAAGGCATGTTTTGAGAACAATATTAGTAGCTGTCATTTTTGAGCCAAACTATATGAAATCTTTTTTTTTTTGGTGGGTACCAGGGGGTCGACCTCAGGACCTTGCACGCCAGCAGGCGCCCGTGCCGCTGAGCGATATCACCAGCCCCTTTTTCGTATGTGGGTTCCGGGAATCGAACTCGGGCCCTCACGCTTGCCGGGCAGGTGCTTAAGCCACTGAGCCATCTCACCGGCCCATGAAATCTTATCAACTATTACACTAAATGCAGTATTAAGTATGTTTTTATATCTTTGGTCAGTGGTAAGGATGCTGTTTCAGGACATCTGTAGATAGATCTTTCAGAGCAATGTAAGCTATTCAAGGCACATCACAATATTCTTCCAAGTAAAGATCAGAGAAGATTCTGGCATTACTGTTAATCGGATACTATCAAAGGTGCAGGATGTTTTTCTGTTCATCATTTGACTCGTTTGAATTTGTAACCACAGTGATTTGAAACAGGAAGAACATTTTTTCTATATCAAAAGAAATAACAGCTGTTACTTTTGCATTAGGAAAAATGGGTGGGTTGTGGGTAACAGTTGTAAAATTTAACATTCTATGGTTACTGTATTATGAGTAGTCAGTTAATGTCCAATTATTATAATTGGATTTATATTCCTTATAGTAAATGCTACTATGTGGACACTATTTCCCTTAGTAGCTACAAACTAGACTGTCATGTTCCTACATGAAAATTTGGATAGCCCTTGTTGCACCAAAGCCCAGATGCTGGCTTGTATTGTAATAGGCAGAATGTATTAATCCCATGTGGTGAGGTCAACCTGTGCCTAAGATCCTCAAATATGAGAGTTAGGGGTCAAAGACTGGCCAAGCAGCAATTGTTGGGCAAATAAAACTTTTTTTCTAATTTTCTGCTCACGAGTGAAGCATGCAATCTAGTTTAGACAAAATTCTTTTACTTTGCCTCTTTTGGAAGAGGTACTTTTTTGGGAGGGCTTACTCTCTTGTTAATTCTACACCTTAGGGAAGAGCGTAAATTTTGAGAAGTCATATAGAACAATTTTTAAAATTTGTAAAAGAAAGAAATTAGGAAAGGCCAGTAGAGAGAAGGGGGCCTTCTGAAAGCAGAAAGAGATACAAAAAGAAATTCTCACATGTGGAAGGGATGGGAGAGAATGACAGAGATACCTTAAGTTTAGATAAGTTTTTTAGTATTTACATCTTGTCCCAGGTTATATTCCTCCGCCTCCCATTTGAGCACCAAAACAACAGTAAATGTTGATAACATAAAATAAGCTTTAATACCAATATTTTGGACAAAGAACAAGCAGCAAAATGTCTACATGAAGTGAACTGGGTCAGAGAAGATAGGATCATGCTGGGAGAGGGAGGATGCAGAAACAGATTGAGAAATTAATGAAAACAATTTCTAAGAAGCAGCAGTTGGAAGCCTGATAACCCAGTCACACCCAGGGGCCATTAGAAACATTACAGAGGGCCGGCGAGATGGCTCAGTGGCATAAACTCCTGCCTGGCAAGCGCAAGGGCCCGAGTTCGACTCCCAGAACCCACATACAAAAAAAGGGCCGGTGATATTGCTCAGCGGCACGGGCGTCTGCTGGCACGCGAGGTCCTGAGGTCGACCCCCGGTACACACACACACACACACACACACACACACACACACACACACACAAAAGAAACACTACAGAGCATATAAGAGTTAATAATTCAAACATTTCCTTTCTCATTATTGAGAGGACCTGATATCATGAATGTATTATCAACAGATGTTAGATTTCATAGCAGGTGAGGAATTAACAACCTCCTTCCCTTTCCTTTCCACTCAGAGGCACATACTGAGGTGGATTTGGGGATAAAAATAGGTACTTTTTGTGCCAAATAGTTTATCATTTGACTTCCTGAACTCACAGTTTGAAGATGGAGGATTACTTTATTTCTTCTAAATAGGTAGAGAAAATACACCTACTTATAAGAGAAGTATTTTCCAAGATGTCATTCACCAGCATCTTTTAGAATGTGAATTGAGGAGGATATCTACACTCACCATGGCTATAACATGCTGAAAGAGGAATGGTCCACACCCTAACAGAACATCACTAACCCTGGGTTAGTTTACTTGTAGCACTACTCCTACCCACCAAGAGATAGTTTCTAAAATTTTCCCACTGAGGACAGGTAACTTAACAGTTTCCCTAACTAAAAGCTAAATGTGCTATGGAGGGTCTTGAATTTGTCTATGTATTAAAATATCATTGTAGGGCTGGTGGTGTAACTCAGTGATAAGGCACTTGCTTAGCATGTGCAAGGTCCTGACTTTTATCCCTAACATAGCAAAAATAAATTAGTTAATTAATTCATAAAATAAAATAAAATATCTGTGTAATTTAGAATATATGATATAGTCTTCTTTGAGATCTATAACAGATGTTTGTTATACATGAGCTCATATGAGGTGCTATGCCCAGTAACTTGACCATGAAAATTAAAAAATATTCACTTGGAAATAAAATGAGAATCTTTTTTTTTTTTTTTTTTTTTTTTTTTTTGTGGGTACCGGGGGCACGACCTCAGGACCTCACGCGCCAACAGGCACCCGTGCCGCTGAGCGATATCACCGGCCCCTTTTTCGTATGTGGGTTCCAGGAGTCGAACTCGGGCCTTTGCGCTTGCAAGGCAGGCGCTTAAGCCGCTGAGCCATCTCACCGCCCTAAAATGAGAATCTTTATAATATTACTAAGTCAAGACCTTAAAAAATTCTGCTTCCAACTGACTTCTTCTTTTTTTTTTTTTGGTGGGTACCAGGGGTCGACCTCAGGACCTCGCACACCAGCAGGCGCCCGTGCTGCTGGGTGATATTACTGGCCCTTTTTTGTATATGGGTTCCGGGAGTCGAACTTGGGCCCTCGCGCTTGCCAGGCAGGCGCATACACCGCTGAGCCATCTCACCAGCCCCCCAACTGACTTCTTTATCTACATTTTCTGACTATGTCTCTAGTATTATTTAGATTTCTTATATTTTGGGTTCATTTATTTATACTTGGAAAGTTCTGTCACATCTGCATCTGCCTCTATGTGACCAAATCCACAGTCATTGAAAGAGGGACCAAAATTGTGCAAAAAAAGATGACGAACTAGAGATAGCATGTTTCTGGGATACTCAGGTGTGTTTACTGTGGGGTCACCTGTGGGGAGAGAAACCTCAGCTCTGGCTCAGAACCCAGCATCCCCCTTAATGAGAGCAAAAGTCACTCACTTGGGATCTACCAGGAGAAAAGTAGAGGTATCTGTGTTGAAGTAGCCAGGATATTAATTCCATAAATGCAGTTTGTGTTGGCATTTCCAGATATTCAAAAATGTTTTTCAGTTATACAGAACTGGTCTAGAAGGACCAAAGTATTTATTCTACAATTTAGCTAAAAAAAAAAAATACAAACCAGTATTATCCTATTGAGACACACACCATGGTCATTTCTAAACCTCTAGTCTGCACCAACGTGTAACAACTCTCGATGTGATACATGAGATAACATCACAGAGGCTCTGAACTCAGTATCCTCACATCCTCCCTTCTGGTCTCCTTGTATTCATTCTGGAGTTTCTCCTTTTCCATATCTTCTTCCTCTGAACAATATGAAAAACAACCAGAAATGGGAAATTTAGGCCCTGGTCTAGTTATGATCAGAGACAAAGCAGAGCCCCTCTGGAGGACTCAAGATCATGGGCAAGGTGAAATCCCAGCATGATTCTCTTTTTTAATTTTTCCTTTTTTATTATTTTATTCCCCAACTTATTAATCATTAGTATTCTTTCATTTTACTGGGAAATTGAAAGATTTGAGAACTTTTTTTTTTTTTTTTTTGTGGGTACCGGGGGGTCGACCTCAGGACCTCGCGCGCCAGCAGGCGCCCGTGCCGCTGAGCGATATCACCGGCCCCTTTTTCGTATGTGGGATCCGGGAGTCGAACTCGGGCCCTCACGCTTGCCGGGCAGGCGCTTAAGCCGCTGAGCCATCTCACCGGCCCAGATTTGAGAACTTTTAAAACAAGTTTTAAGGTATGATTGGTTCTTCAGATGTTGATAGTACTGATAATTGTTCTTTTCTCACAATGCAGTGCTAGAGACTGATCCCAGTACTTTGAATAGGATTAGTGGGTGCCCGCACAAAAATCACAACCAAAGCCAATGACACAGCATGGGGAGAAATCGTTATACAGAAGCTATCTCTAGTATAGAGGCAGAGCTTTCTATCCCAACTGATCTACAAACTTCAACACAAAAACACAGCAATCACGAGAAAACAAAGCAAGCAGATGCCTCAAAAAATTCATTACTCCCTCAAATCTGCCTTTACAGATGCTGAAATAGATAAAATTGCAGACAAAGAACTGAAAAGCTAAGATTTAAAGTGACTGAAGAGATAAAAGAAGAGACAAATAAGCTGCTGAACAAACCATTTATAGAGATGATCAAGGAATTTAAAGATGCGAATAAGCAGCTGAACAAATCAATTAGATGATAAATGAGCTGAAAGAAAGTACAAATAAGCAGCTGAGTGAATTAAGGAAAACAGTGAAAGATGTGAAAAACTACTTTAGCGAAGAATCAGAAGTTATGAAAAGGAATCAAGACATCCTGGAAATAAGTAACTCAAGTGAAAGTTTGGCATTATCCATCAGAAGATAGACTATAAAGACAAGGACAAGGTGGATGTAATAGAACATTTCTTCAGTAACATCAACAACAACAACACAAAAAAAGATGATTCAATGAATTGAAAAGAACAAACTTAAGGATCATTGATCTTAAGGAAGGGGTAAAACTAGAGATTAATTATATAAAATATTTATTCACTAAAATAATTGCAGAAACTATAAAAATCTAGAGAATGAGATGAATACCCAGGTAAAGGAATGGGGTGATATTTTTCAAGCCTTACAACAAAGTAATAGTCAACACAAATTACTATTCCCTGCTAAATTATCCTTCAAAAATTTTGAAGAAATAAAGACCTTCCATAATAAAGATAAAGAAATTCGTGACTACAAAATCAGCACTGCCTAAAATACTTAAGGCAATCTTGAGTAGAAACAAGAAGGATGACAGCATCCAAGAGGCCAAGGGGATGAATAAATTTCATTGAAAAAGAGTAGTTAAACAAAAGAAGAATAGGAATTAAGAACTGAAAAAATGTAATGACAGGAATTGGTACATACATCTTACTAATAAGACTTGATGGAAAAATCTTAATTTTCCAATCAAATGATACAGACTGGCAGATTGAATAAAAAATAAGACCCAAATATATTTATCTGTAAGAGGTATTTTTCTTCTACAAGCACACACACACAGACTGAAAATGAAAGGATGGAAAATCCTTTCAAGAAATGGGAGTCTGAAAGACAGTAGGAGCAGCTATTCTAATTTCTGACAAACCAAATCTTGTCAAAAGAGACAAAGAAAGGAGAGTACACATTGTTACAGAAACCAACTCATCAAAAAGAGACAACAATTATCAATATATATGCTCTGAACACCAGCACTCCCAATTTCATAAAACAAAAACTACTCAAAATGAAAGCACAAACAGCAATACCATCATAGGGGGATTTCAATATCCCTCTATTACAATAATCAAGTCATCCAGACAAAAAAATCAACAAATAAACATGAAGTTTAAGTATCATTTAACTTCTGTTTCTACATGAGAAACAAAATATAAATAATTTAAAGAGTAAAAGAAAAAAACGGACAATAGGAAATAGGGAAATAGGTGTTTGGTATGTTGATAGGGAGGGGGACCTTGAGATGAAGGAAGGGGGTGAGGAGGGGAGAGGAAGGGTAACAAAAAGAATTAAGATAAATTATGTATGTGTACCTATCCCCCACAGTGAATATAATCATTATGTACTACAAACATATACCAATAAAAAAGAAATATCAGAATTAAATTATGTCACAGAACAAATGAATTTAATAGATATGTACAGAGTGTCTCATCCAACAACAGGAGAGTATATATTTTTTTCAACACCCATAGAACTTTCCTCACAGTACAATATATTTTAGGTCACAAAACATGTCTCAATATATACAAAAATATTAAACTAATCTCTTGTATTCTGTCAGATATGATAGAATGAAACTAGAAATGAACAGCAGAAGAAACCACACAAACACAAGGAAATTAAATAAGATACCCTTTAACCATCAGTAAGTCACAGAAGAAATCAGGGAAAAATTTAAATACTCCTAGAATCAAATGACAATGGAATTACAATATATCAGAATTCTGTGGTATATAATGAATGCAGCTCTTAAGAATAAAGTTTATAGTTGTGCATATTTATTTACATTAAAGAAAACAGAGAAATTCCAAATAAAAAACTCAGTGATGGATCTTAAGGTCCTAGAAAAACAAGGAAAGTAGAAACCAAAAACTAGTAGAATGAAAGAAATCAAAACAATCAGAGCAGAAATTAACAATATTGAGACAAAAAGAACAATACAAAATATCAACAAATCAATGGTTCTTTGATAAGATAAATAAGATTGATAGACCCATAGCCAAACTTATCAAAAGAAAGAGGAAAACCCACATTAATTTAGTTAGAAATGAAAGACACAAAATTAAAACAGGCACATTAAAAAACAATTGTGAAACAGAGGATTATTAGAAAGAATTTTGAAAATTTATATTTTAGTAAGCCAGAGAATCAGGAAGAGAAGGATATATTTCTAGCTGCATAGGAGTTATCAAAACTGGGTCAAGAAGATATAAAAAACCTGAACACACCAAAACAAATAGTGAAATCAAGACAGTAGTAAAAACTCTAGCAACTAAGAAAAACTCAGGAGCTGATGAATTCACTCCTAATTTTTTCCAGAGAAATTTAGAAAGAAACTAGTGCTAATATCCTCAAATATTTTTATGTACTTAAAATGGAAGAAGTGCTTCTAAACTTATTGAATAAAGCCAGAATTACCCTGATACCAAAACTAGACACCAGCACACATACAAAGGAAAACTACAGGCCAATGTCCTTGATGAAAATAGATATAATAATTTTCAATAAGATAATAGCAAACAGAATTTAACACATCATTTAAAAAATTATTAACCATGACCAGGTTGGCTTCATCCCAGCAACACAATGATGGCTCAATATATTTAAGTCTGAAAATGTAATATACCATACAAATAGAATGAAGGACAAAAATCACATGATCATCTGAAGAAGCAGAAAAAGCCTTTGACAATATCCAACATCCTTTTGTGACAAAAACCCTGATGAACATAGGTATAAAAGGGTCTTACCTTAAAATGATAAAAGATGTATATGATAAACTCACAGCCAACATTGTACTTAATGGGGGAAAAACTGAAAGCATTCCATACAAAATCAGGAATGAGAAATGGTGCTTGCTCTTACTACTCCTGTTCAATGTAGTACTCAAAATTTTAGCTAACAGGAACCTCTAGGGGCAACAAAGGTTAGGGACTGCAGTGGTGGCCGTGAAAGTAGTGAACGGAACAGCACGACCCTCTTGCCCTGTGACCAGTGGCTTGAAAGCAGCCTTGGGCCACCATGGAGCAATGAATGACAGATTGGCACTCACCATGCTGGAGAGAAGATTGAAGTGGGAGGGAGCAGCCTTGGGCTGTCTCTCAGGGAGACAGTGAGTCAGCCCACAGTACCACATGAAACCTGCCTGGCAACAAGTCACATGACAGGACAGAGATGTGCCAGCGGAAGTGAAAGACAGGAGGCTATGCAAGGGCCAGAAGGAGTCAACTATACATGGGACTGGGAGCAGCCTCAGGTTATCTCTGTCCAAGGGTGCCCAAGCAGCAGAGAGAGAGATGCAGAGACAAACAGGGTAAGGAGTGGGTGGACCACTGAAGGACAGACAGAAAGTTGCTGGCTGAAGACTAGTCCCAGGCCCCACATCTGGAGGCCAAGATCAGCCCTGAACCCAGCACTAATCCTACTGCAGACTTGGCAGGGTTACCCAGAACAGATCTGGGCTCTGACTGGGACACTACCACAGAATTGTGGACACCAGATGAATTTTATTTAATTTTTTTCTCTTTGTTTGTTTGTTTCATTTTCCTTTCTCTGTCTTTTTTTTTTTGTTTAGATTTTTACTTTTATTGTTTGTTTTGGTTGCCTGTTCTCTCTCTTCTCAACTTTCTTTCTTGATTTCATGATAATTTCGGGTGAGTGAACATAGTCTCTAGTCTTTATGGTTCACTTTGATATCCTTTTGATTTCTCCTTCATTCTTCTCCAGTTTCTCAAAGCTAGGGTGATCATTCTTTGTCACCCAGCCTTTCTTCTACTATATTTCTCTTTACTTATCTCTCTGCTTTGTCCCCTATCCCTCTTAAATTTCTGTCCTGCAAGATAAAATCACTCAGCTAAGGGGAAACTCACTGCACACAAGATCTTGGTTTATGTTGGATTTTGTTATATAACAGTAGATCTTGCTCCTGTGGTTAAAGGTACCAAATTAATAGTAATCATAAGTTGTCAGTTTCCAGGCTGTGCTCAATGCTATTGTTATCACTAACTGTACTACGTTAGCCAGGGTGTCATACATGCTGTAATCAGTTGTTCTCCCTTGTATGACAACACTATGATGGTCTGGGGTCATAATCATCACCATAGTCCAGTACCAAAAGACTAGGTGCTGAACCAAATAGATAGCAACTACTCATCCCTAATAAACTGGGAACATAGGATCTTGAGACAGAAACAAAGACCAAGAGCCAGCTACACCTAGAAGGCATCTCTGAGGAATAGACATTTCCTAGGGAAGCCTTTATACTAGTGATAAAACTATCTACCGTAAGCAATTTACAAGCACCAACATAGAAAACAAATTAAAATAAAAAATAGAAAATGACAGGAGTCCAAAGCAAAATGCAACCCCAGACCTCCAGCCCATCCAGGACAGTCCAGGAGACAATGAGATTGAGGAAATTAAAAGCACCCTCCTGAAGTTTCTGAAATGATAGTAGCAGAAGTAAAACAAAACAAAACAAAACAAAACAAAAAACCAAACAAATGAATGAGGCTATAGAGAAAATCAGATTAGAAATAATCTCTTAGTAAAAAAAAGATGACAGGACTTGCTTAGCAAATCTAGAGTAGACAAAGATGAAAAAATGGAGGAACTTAGGAAAACAATGGAAACCATGAATGCCCAACAAAGAAAGAAATGGAATCCATGAAATAGATTCAAACAGATATCCAGGAGATTAAAAATTCCTTTGAAAGTATATGCAGATGATTGAACCAAGAGGAGGACAGAATATCAGACCTGGAAGACAGGACTGTGGTTAGCAACCACAAAAGGAAAGATTTCTTAATAATAGGGGACTATGGGACCAAGGAACCATGAAAACTCAATCTAACAGCTACAAGATGATGCAAAGCACAGCATAGGATAGATCAGAGTTAATGAAAAAGCAGGAGACAGTGCGAATGCCATAAAAATGTGTTCACAGAAGTAATAGAAGAAAACTTCCAAAACATGGAAAAATAATTGGACATACAAATAAGTGAGGCATATAGAACTCCAATTAGCCATGACCAAAATAAATCTACACCAAGACATTTAATAATCAAGTTTCCAAAAATTCAACACAAGAAAAGAACATTAAAAGCTGTTAGAGAAAAGAAATAAATCACCCTTAAAGGAAAGTCTATAAGAATCACAGCAGACTTCCCAACACAAACCCTTAAGTGAAGATGAGCTTGGAGTGAAGTGTTTCAAGTTCTGAAAGAAAACAATCTCCAACCCAGACTGATCTACCACACAAAACTATCTTTCAAAATCAATGGAGAAATAAGATACTTCCATGACAAAGAACAACTAAAGAAATTCATGACCACCAAATCAGCTCTACAAAATGTTTTGAAGAATATTTTAGAAAGAGATAATGAAGACTAATTCCAAGAACACTAACAGAAAGAAGCCACCAGGCAGGGCAAGCAATTAATCAGAGTGGAAAGATAGGGTACCAACAACAGGAAAATAATACATCAACAACAAGCCAATATGTATCATTTATAACCATCAATATAAATGGTCCCAATTCACCAATTAAAAGAAACAGACTGGCAGAATGGATCAAGAAACAAGATCCAACAATATGCTGCATTCAAGAAACACATTTAACTCAAAAAGAAATTCATAGACTGAAAGTCAAAGGATGTTAAACAATATTCCACGTGACAGGAACCTGGCAAAATCAGGGGTAGCTATTCTATTTGCAGGCAGTGTGAACTTCAAGCCAAGACTGATCAAAAGAGACAAAGAAGGTCTACTTACTTCTTAAGGGAAAAGTCCAAGAAGATATAACAATCATTAATATCTATGCATCAAATACAAGTGCACCAACTGTATAAAACAAATATTAATGGACATGAATAATCAAATAAGCACTAATACAATTGTAATGGGGGAACTTAATACCCCACTGCCACAAATAGGCAGATCAACTAGATAAAAAAGTCCACAAAGAAATATCAGAACTGAACCAAAACTGTGAACAAATGGACTTAGTAGAAGTCTGGAGTGTTCCACCCCACAACATCAGACTACACATTCTCCTCAGCTGAACATGGGACATTCTCCAAAACAGACCACATAATACATTATAAAGCATGTTTGAGTAAATAGAAAGGAACTGAAATTATTCCATGTATATTATTTGACCATAGTGCAGTGAAATTGGAAATCAATGGCAAAACCCCCCACAAAACTCCATAAACACATGGAAATTAAATAACACTTTTCTAAACAACCAATGGGTAGCAGGTAAAATTAAAGAAGAAATTAAACGTTATGTACAATTAAATGATAATGCCTATACAACATACTGGAACTTATGGGACACAATCAAAGCAGTCCTAAGAAGG
This sequence comes from Erethizon dorsatum, assembly GCA_028451465.1. Lineage (NCBI taxonomy): Eukaryota > Metazoa > Chordata > Mammalia > Rodentia > Erethizontidae > Erethizon > Erethizon dorsatum. The sequence goes on from CM051831.1 coordinate 31,472,708, forward strand.
ATATTTATAGTGATAAATTCTCATATCAGGAAAATAGAATGAGCTCATATAAACAACCTAATGTTGAACCTCAGGCTTCTAGAAAAAGAAGAATAAGTGAAGCCCAAAGCTTGTAGGAAGGAGGAAATTATAAACATCAGAGGAGAAATTAATGCAATTGAGACTAAGAAAACAATACAAAAAAGTACTGAATTGAAGAGTTGGTTCTTTGAAAGCTTAAATAAAATTGAGAAACACTTAGCTAACCTTATCATAAAAAGGCAAGAAAAGACTTGAATTCATGCACTAGGAATAAAAGGGTGAAATCACAATGGATCCTGTAGGAATCCAAAAGATCACCAATACCTACTTTGAGAACCTTTATTCTAATAAGATGGAAAACAGAAGAAATGGACAGATTCTTAGATAAATATGAATTATTGAAGCTGAGTCTAGAAGATACAAAAATTTTAAATAATCCAATATCAATGAAATTGAAGAAGTAATTAAAAACCTAACAACAAAGAAAAGCCCAGGTCCTGATGGATTCACTGCTGAATTCTACAAGAAATTTAGAGAAGATCTAATGCAACTATTTCTTAAACTCTTTAATGAAATTGAAAGGCAAGATGTACTTCCAAATTAATTCCTGGAGGCAAGTGTCACCGGATAACAAAATCAGATAAGGACCCAACCAGAAAAGAAAACTGCAGGCCAAATTCCCTAATGAACACAGATGCAAAAATCCTCAATAAGATACTGGCAAAGAGAATGCAGCAAAACATCAAGAAGATTATACAACATAAGCAAATAAGATTCATCCCAGGGATGCAGGGATGGTCCAACATATGCAAATCAATAAATGTAATATACCATATCAACAGAGCCAAAGACAAAAATCACATGATCTTCCCAATAGATGCAGAAAAAGCATTTGACAAAGTTCAACACCCATTCAGGATAAAAACTCTACAGAAAACTGGAATGGATGGTATTACAGTTTGTGTCTAGATGTTCCCCCAAAGCCTTATGTGGTCATAAGGCATACAAAGTCAACACTCTAAAATCAGTGACGTTCCTGTACACAAACAACAAACTCACTGAGAGAGAAATTAGGGAAACCACACCCTTCATAATAGCATCCAAAAAATGAAATACTTAGGAATCAATCTAACGAAGGAAGTAAAAATCTTCACATTGAAAACTATGGAACTCTGAAAAAGGAGATCAGAGAGGATATCAGAAAATGGAAAATATTCCTTGTTCTTGGATAGGAAGATCCAATATAGTGAAAGTGGGCATATTCCCAAAATTACTATACAGATTTAATGCAATCCCAATCAAAATGCCAATAGCATACATCACAGAATAGGAGAAAATAAAACTTTATTTGGAAACAGAGACATAGAATAACAAAAACAATTCTGGGCAACAAAGGCAAGTCAGGAGGCATCATAATCCCTGACTTTAAATTATACTACAAAGATATGGTGATAAAAACAGCCTGGTGCTGGAAAAAAACATACCCAAGGATCAGTGGAACACATTAGAAGTGCAGAAAGAACTCCAAACACACTCAGCCATCTTATTTTCAACAAAAGGTCCAAACACCCTCACTGCAAGAAATATAGCCTCTTTATTAAATGATGCTTGAAAAATTGGCTTTCCTCATGCTGAAGACTAATATTAGACCCATGTCTCTCACCACATAATAAACTAAAATCAAAATGGATCAAAGATCTAAATATTAAAGCAGAAACATTAAATCATCTGGAAGACAGAATAGGTAGAAGGCATAGGTGTGAGGAAAGACTTTATGAACAAAATCCCAACCACAAAGGAAATATTACAAAGAATCAACAACTGGGATCTTGTCTTATTAAAAACTTTTACACAGCAAAAGAAATCAACCATGAAGGGACAACCAACAGAGTGGGAAAAAGTTTTGTCAGGTGTTCCTCAGACAAAAGAATATTATCTAGAATATATAAAGAACTCAAAATAATCAGATCCTTCAAATTAAAAGACCCAATTCAAAAATGGGCACCTGAAATGAAGTAGAAAGAACAAATAGGGATAGGGTTAGGGTTACATGAAAAGATGTTCAATATCACTGGTCATTTGAGAGATGCAAATTAAAACAATGCTGAGATTCCATCTCACTCCAGAAATAATGGCTGTTATCAAGAAATAAACCAATAAAAAATGCTGGCAGGGTTGAGGGAAAAAGGAACACTTCTCCACTGTTGGTGGGAGTGTAGACTTGTGCACCCACTGTGGAAATCAGCATGGAGATTCCTCAAAGAACTAAAACTAAAGGTTCCACTGATACTCACTATTTCCCTTCTTGATATTTTCCTGAAAGAATTAAAAGCATCATATCATAGCAATATATTCACACCCATATTTATAGCAGCATAGTTTATAATAGCTAAATCTTGGGAACAGCTCAAATGCCCATCAACTGATGAATGGATTAAAAAAGAGTTGTTTTTAAATACAGTGGAGCTATATACTACTCAGCTATAAAGCAGGATAAACTTTAGACATATCTAGGGAAATGGATGCACCTTGAGACCATACTCTTAAGTGAAATAAATAGAACAAGCATGTTTAAATATCATAGTTTCTCTGTGTGAGAAACCAAAAGTTGAAATAAGGACCAGAATGTATACTAGATATTATGAAATATGAAGAATATGCTCAATTGGGAAGGGAAACTAGTTAGGGGGCAGGGGAAGGAAGAAAAGGAAAAGAGAAAAAAATGAGAATAGATTGTAAAATTGAAGCAAAGCTTTCATAAATAAGTAGGGGAACAAGGGTTGAAGGGAAGGAAAGAGAATGGGGAAAAAAGAGAGGAATTGAGATAAGTCATTTACAAGTACAATGTCCCTATGATGAAAGTGATCATTTTGTATATTTTTAATGTACCAGTAAAATTAATAAAAAAATCTAAAGACTCAAAACCAAAACAACAACAAAAACAAAAAAATTCAATAACATTCTTGTACACACATAATGAACATACTTAGAAAGAAATCAGGAAAACAATTCCATTTATGATAGCTTCAATACCTAAGGATTAGTAGGTGAAAAACCTTTATAATGAAAACTATAGAACTCTGAGTAAAGAAATTGAAGAGGATGTTAGAGATTGGAAATACATCTGTTCCTGGACAGGCAGAATGAATGTCACTAAGATGGTGATCTTACCACAAGTGATATATAGATTTAATACAATCTCTATTGAAATACTAATACCATTCTTCACACATCTAGAAAAAGCTGTGAATCCATCAGATTCTGGGCATTTTTTAGTAGGTAGATTCTTTATTATTGTGTGTATTTCATTGCTGTCATTGTGTTGTTATGCATATTTTTGTCTTCTTCTGTTAGCGTTGGTAATTTGTATGCATCTAGCAATCTTTCCATTTCTTCCAAGTTTGCTAATTGGTTGTAGTATAATTTTCCAAAGTAGTTACTATCTTCTGGATTTTGACAGTGTCTGTTGTGATTTCACATTTTTCATTTCTAATTTCATTGATGTGAATCTTTTCTGCCTTTCTCTTAATAAGTTTGGCTAAGGTCTTTTTCATTTTAGGTATTTTTTCAAAGAACCAGCTCTTCAAGTTGCTGATTTTTTAAATTGTTTTTAGTCTCAATTTCATGGACTTCCACTCTTATCTTTATATTTTTCCTCCTTAATTTTGGCTTGGGCCTGGTTTGTTGTTTCTCAAGTATCTTTGTATTTTTTTATAAGATTATTTATTTGGGCTTGCTTTGCTTTCCCTAATGTGAGCATTGATTGTAATGAACTTTCCTCTTAGGACTGCTTTCATTATGTCCCAGAAGTTTCAGTGAGTTATACAAAACATTATTAACTTCCAGAAATTTTCAAATTTCTTCTGTGACCCATTGGTTGCTTAGGAGTATGCTGCTAATTTCCCAGGAGCTTTTGACTTTTTTGAAATTTATTCTGTTGTTGATTTCTATTTTCATTGCAAAATGAAATTAATTTTCATTACCCATTGGGGTAATTTTGATTCTTTTATGTTTACTTAAGCAGGCTTTGTGGACTAGTATGTGATCTATTTTGGAAAAAGTACTATGTGCTGTTGAAAAGAATGTATACTCTTTTGTAGTGGGGTGGAATACTCTGTAAATACCTATTGTCCATCTGTTCAAGGGTGTGGTTCAACTCTGAAATTTCTTTGTTGATTTTTTGAGTTGATCTATCTCTTTGTGAAAGTGAGGCATTAAAATCCCTTACCATGATTGTGTCAGGGTTTATTTGCACTTTTAATTCCAGCAGTTGTTTTATGAAGATAAGTACTCCAGTATTTGGTGCATATATGTTTGTAATGTTATCTCTTCTTGTTAGATTGTTCCCTTGACTAGTATGTAGTGACTTCTTTGTCTCTTCTAATCAAGGGGAAGAAGAAAGAAAAGAAACAGAGAGAGGATAAGAAACAGGAGAAAAAGTCAGGTGAAAAGAGAAAAGATATGGATAAAAGTAAAAGGGACAAGGGAGAATTAACTTCTTTTTTTTTTGTGGGTACCGGGGGGTCGACCTCAGGACCTCGTGCGCCAGCAGGCGCCCGTGCCGCTGAGCGATATCACCGGCCCCTTTCTCATATGTGGGTTCCGGGAGTCGAACTCGGGCCCTCGCGCTTGCTGGGCAGGCGCTTAAGCCGCTGAGCCATCTCACCGGCCCTCTCTTAATTTCTATAACCTATAGGGGAACTGTAGAGGAAGAAAAAGGCAAGAGGAAGACACACACACACACACACACACACACACACACACACACTCAGGATAAAGGAGAAACAATGGAATAAAAATGGGGGAAAGTGAACTGAAGGAGGAACACAGCAAAAAGGGAAAGTTTTCTATTGTTTCGGCCATGTGGCTCTTTTCTAAAGCCTTGGAATAAGAAGTAGAGCTCAAGCCAGGATGTCTACTCATGCTGGAAGTCTAAGTTGGCAGTCTACCCCCCGAACAGAGCTGGATGTAGACATCCACACACGGTGGGAACAGGGTGCCAATGTGACCTTCCAGTCCTGTGTAACTCAGACTGAACCTGACCTCTGACTGCAGGAGCTGGGTCCACATTCCCCAGCTCCAGTCCCTCAGCGGGACTCCTCCAGCCTGCTCTCCAATTGCCGCCTGCCTCCTGTAGCTGTCCTTCCCTCATTCACTCTAGGAACTGGACAATGTGGCACATGGCTTGAAGCCAAGGGTCTGCTCTGGGGCCCAGGTTCAAATGCTTAAGCCTTTCCTACAATGGCATCCCCAGCAGCTCTTGTTCCACAATTGTGGCAGTGGGTGCTGGACCAAGGTCACTCACTAACTGTTGATTGTGCAAGGCCACCTGGAAATAGTATCCCACACTTTCCTTGGAGATTCTAACTGTCGCTGATTCTCTAAGTCCCGGTGTGTTTCTCTGTGGGTGAAAAGTTTTTAGTTTCACTTTGTCTGTAGGATGGCAGCCGGCCAGCCACTCTCAGTTGCGTGCTGTTTGCATAGCTCTGTAATGTGTTCTACTTCTTCTACATCATTTAATCTTTTTTTTTTTTTTCTCTTTTGTCAGTTCCCTCCTGGTTCCCGTCTCTCACTTTGGTTCCTCTCCAAGCTACTGTTTTCCAGACTGTAGGTACTTTGTCTCATAGAAGCTGCGTTGCTGGCACTCACTGCTCTGCCATTTTTTTTTCTTATTGTATTTTTGGTCACATCTGCAAGGACATGAAAGAGGACTTCCAGAGCTGCTTCAAAAAGTGACAAGAATGGTGAAATCTGTGTTTGAAGTGAGGGAGAATATTTTGAGGGGATTAATTACAATGTGTCTTTTACTGTTTTTTAAAAAAAGAATTTAAACACTCACCATACATTTTGATCACAACCTGTATTTATATTCACAGGATCAAAAGTTCTGAAATGATTTCACATGTTCTTCCATAATTCGTCTGTGAACACTTGCTCAAGCCAGACCCATTTTGACACACATTTGAGAATCTTTTCCTCACGCCTCAACCTTGGGAAAAGAAAGTATTTACACCACTACTTCCACCTTGTGTTTTGTAAATTCTGTGCCTGAATCCTGGGCACTCAGGGGGTTTGATTTTTCCTCCCATAGGATTTGTACATCTGGGCGGAGGGAACGCACTCTGCTCAGTATGAGTGGAAATGAACCCTGGAGGAGACTGGATTCCAGTGTCTGATGTGACCTTCATGTTAAGCACTGTCCAGATCATCTGTGCTGAGCTGGGGTGTGCACGGATGTGTCTGTCCTGCGGAACGTGACCAAAATGCCCAATGAACAGGTGTGGGCTGAAGAGTTCCAGCGTGCAGGGCAGGAGCCTGAGCTCTGGTTCTGCCCCAGAGCGCCCTGTGCCGGAGGCGACTGCCGGCACGGTGAAGTTGTCTGCGCAGGTGAGACTCAGAGCAAGGCTTTATCCTCTCTGCGTAGTCTCTAGTGCTCTTTCTTTCTCTCCTGTTCCTGGTGTTCCTCCTCCTGCTCCTTTCCCATCTCCTCCTCCTTCTCTTTCTCTTTTTCTACTTCCTCTTCCCCCCCTTTCCTCTCTTGGACTTTAAATCTGTTGTGTTATATGTTTTGGGTATGTCTGAATTATCTCTTATGTCCTAATTCTTCCCATCAATCTTTCGATTGTTACATTTTTGTTATGAAATTTTCTATTTTCCTGAGTTCTAAACTTCTCTAAACTTTTAGATCAATTAGTTAATCCTTAATTTTAGACATTTTATTATGTTGCATCTTTTTGTTTTACTATTTTTATATTACTTACTCTTGATCTTTAATTTAAAAATTTTTTTATCCATTTGTTCCCTATTTACCTCTTTTTTTTTCTAACTAAGTTCATCATAGTCTTTATGTGCTAATTTCAACACCATTAGGATGGATGCTTCTGGCTTCTCTGTTCTTATTTTTTCATTCTGATAATATGTCATGTAATCCCTTCTCTTTACAGACTATGAATTTTTATTGAATAAAAAGAATTGAATATAAAATATGGGTTACTCTGCATATATTTTCTATCTTCTGAAAATATTAGTCTTTTGTTTTACTATGCAGGTAGTAGAAAGAGTGCTGATTTACACTTAAACCCAAACTAGAGCTGAGTTGGAACAAGTCCTGATTTTGGTTCTAACTGATGTCTCATTTGTTGTGTTCTTACGACCTGGGCTGTCAGGGATTTCAAAAGAGAGAAAGGATGATTGGGTTGTCCAGTACACACTAGAATGAGAGAGTATTTACTCTGATATTCAAGGTCTTTGACACAGTTCTTTCACTTTCTGCCTTAAAAGCTTCTATATTGGTAAAACATTTTAGGAGAAACCGTGCTATGGAAGAGAAGCCCTTAAGTCTCCAAGGGTGTCGGTCCATCTCCATGTAAGCTCCAAAACTAGACTGGTTTTTCTCAGCTGTAGTCCCATTTGCAGATTCTAAGTCATTATCTCAGCACTGAATTAGGGAATTCCTTCAGAGAAAAAGAAGCTATAGATTCTTGACTAAAAACTGAAATGATCTCCACTTTGGAATTTTAGCAGTTCAGTCTATCCACAAACAGCTAATATTTTTACATTTCCTACATTTTTAGGAGTATGTAGCAGGAACACTGACTTGTGTGATTCCTCCAATCTTCATGGGAGCAGAAATTCTACATTTATTCTCTCCTGCACCACTTGCTGAAAGTGCAGTATTAATGGATGCTGTGTAACTCTCTTTACATCACTTTTCTCGTGTGCAACAAGACAACACAGATGATATAGTGACTCTGCCAACATTTTCTGGTTAAGTGTTTTTGGTGCGAAAATATAACCTATTGGTGCTCTGAGGTAAGGTTAGTAACACATAATGTATCTTCAGAGAACAAAAAACTTCAAACTTTGAATAATAACAACTCCTACAGGGAGAACCAAACACAGAGAAGATATATTTGAAGGAGTAAGCAACATTCTACAATATCTGGTGAAATTGGGCCAGTGTCAATGTCATCTGACACAATCTCTCAAGTGTCAGTGCCCAATATAATCAGAGAGGAACATAATTTTGAAATTAAATATCCAGGTCTGGAGCTGGAAACCTAGACTCCTAAGTGAAATGTTGAGCATAAACCATGACCTGGCTCATGAGCCATTCTTCTTCCACCTCTGATTGACTAGTCCAAGAAGTGCAATTTTTATTTGTCCTAGATTTAGCTGTTTATTCTTTAGGCTTCTGTGAGTTCTGGCAAATTCATGATTTCAGATTTTTATTACTTGCGTTCTAATCCTTCCAGTTCCTAGGCCAATGGCATTAATGTGTGAATGGATCACAGGAAATCAACTCTGGTGCTGACCCCCTTATAGTGAGACTTTAGAACTTATTCAGTGAAAGACAATGTAAACTATTCAGGGTAGAGGTTCTGATATTTCCACTAAACTTTTCTCATATCCTATGTATAATTCTGAAAACGAAGGCTAACTGTGTTGGCACCTCTGTAAAAACTTTTGTTTGTCTGACCACTAGATTCTTTTCAATTAAATTCCATGTCTTGGTTTTCAAAATTACAAATCCCCTGATCAATTTTGTTACAGTCAGAATCTATAACCAGCTGTGCCCTGATAAAATGGTTCCATGTCTGACCCAGCACACTCTGCAGCCAGAAAGTGAAATGTACACGCTTTAGCTGAGTAGGACCCACAATTCCAGATAAAATTTCATTCCCTACTGACATGATTGACTGTCTCTTCTGAGAACCCAAAACTCCACCTGGTGGATGGAAACAGTCACTGTATAGGAAGAGTGGGGCTCTTTCACCGGGACAACCTGTGAACCATATGTGGTTATGACTGGGACGTGAACGATGCCCACGTGGTGCTCAGACCGCTGAGCTGTGGAATAGCCCTAGATGCTGTAGTCACTGCTCACTTTGGGGCTGTATCTGGGCCCACTTGGCTGAACAGCCCGAGATGCACAGGAGAGGAGTCCCACGTATGGAAGGGCTTCCCTAGGGTAGGGCAAGGCCTACTGCTCTCACCACAGCGATGCGGGAGTTATCTGCTCAGCTATGGGTGCTGTCTGCTGCATTAGAAAATGGAAAGTTTCAGGAAAGGAGGTGGATGACCTCTAGGAAGTAGGAGGCGGACGGGGTAAAAATTGCCTCCACATACACTAACTGTATAGAGGCTGAGACTCGCATCTATAAACACTAACTGTTCAAAATGACTGATAATGATGGGCTTCATTGCACCCTTATAAGTCTCAATGACTGTGATTTTCTTCTCAGTGGCCTTCTCTGACAAGATCGTTCATTCCAGTCCCATCCTAATTCAAATCAATCTTCCTAATTTTGTTTTTATAGTTTGCTTTTTATTAGCAAAGCACGTGCAAATCAACACACACATGCTCCCTTTGCAACAAGGAGTGGTTAGAGGGAGGGACAAAAGTGAGGCTGCACTTTTGCTGGCTGGATTATTTCTATATGAGATGCTTTTGCTCTAAGTTAGTTGGCACATGCGCCTAGGGATAAGGTTCAGAAAATCACTGACAAAGTTGTGGATTACTGCAATGTAAGTTTCTTTTGCAGTATTCATAGCTCTTCCCTGGAAAAGTCAAAAAGCTGGATGAAATATTTTGAGGCATAAACCCTCCTTCCATTATTATAAAAGAGATTATGTTTTTCTTTCAAAACAATGTGTGTGTAAATTCAAACTTATGAGAGACTGTGCTGTGCTGGCAGATCAATACTGGATACAATAAAATATTAATGTGTACATATTACAGTAAGAAATTACATAATCTATACCTGTTAGCGTCAGTGAAAAACAAAAAGTGCATTTGAGGGTTTCTTTTATAAGAATGGGAAGAAGGGGACAAATGGGATTTTTGTGGAAGGTGGAAGAGGGTTATAACAGCTGGCAGTGTTGTGATGGGAGCTGACAATGCACATATGAGGGTTATCTGAGCAGCATTAAGGACCTAGATGTAGGGTGTAGAACGACAAGTGTACCTTTGTGTGAATTCGGTCTCCCTGGCTTGATGGGAAGAGCATAAGTGTGGCCGAGGTTGAGGTATTGAGCAGGTAAAATGGAGGAAGAAAAGCTCCCATTGATGAAATTTTATTAGGAAACTCATTTCTTCTATCCAACAATAGCATTTTACCCATTGACTCATCTTCTACCCTCTCCTGCCATTTTCCTAAATAAGAACAAAAGCAAATAGAAAAGCATGGATTGGAAAGGAACAAATGGAGAGAAGGTTCTGGAAGCATCGAGTTTCCATTTCTCATGTGATAGAACAGAAATGGCCTGATATTTCCTTTCCCCACTGACAATGAAAGGATATGCACTCTGATTGACAGCTGAAGCTCCTGCCGTTGCAGATGTCCCCAGCCACTCCAGGAGATGTCTGACCTAAACAACAGGGTTGAACTTGGACCAATAAGCACCACTGAACTTGACCAATCCCAGCTGACTTCAGCCTGTGGTCAATCCTGATGACTCCACCATGTCAAGGTTTAAATGTGGACCAGTTACAGACAACTCTGCCACTTCCACTACTCTGTAGAAGCAGCGCTCCATCACACTCCTTGGGATGGTCTAGGAGGACTTCCTCTGTGTACTAACTTCCTGTACAGGACCAAATAACATCTTGCTCAGGTGGTCCTGTAAGTGTATTTGTGAGTCCCTTCTCAAGTAGTATAGGCTGAGAATGTCCAGTAAATCTACTCAGGAATCTTTCTCCAAGTAGTGTGGACAGAGCAGGTCACCTAAAAGAAGCCATGGGATGGTAAAGCTTGACTGTGTGCACATCATTGTCTTGGGAGCCATGCAGGGCATTGGTGGAGCATCCAGGGGATTGGTGGAGCACACTTGTGAGTGTTTCTGTATTGGGCATGGAGGTGTGACTTTGGGCTCTATGTATGGTCCCTGGCTTCTTTTCTGGCTGGTACTCTTTCCCTGCTCTGGTTCCTGGCCACCATGAACTAAGCAGCTTTGCCCCACCATGCTGTTCTGCCATGATGTTCCTGCCTTAGAGCCAGATGACCATGGACTCCTGCTGCTGACATCAAATCTATAAAAGCCAAGAAGCTGACAGTCTGCTCCCAATTGGTCAGTCAACACTTGCAACCGTATAGCTGTCCTCTTCAGTGCTGGGAGACCCAGAAAGCCTAGAAAATCTGGGGGCTTTTTAAGAAGCATAATAGGCTCCCTAAATGTGTTGCTACATGAGGTTCTGGACAGTATAAAAATGTCCAACGATTCTGCGTGGGCCATTGAGACCATGAAGCTAGTGAATGCCTTCAGCTTGCCCATTTGTGAGGACCTTTGCCAGAGAGTAATGATGGACTTTGTAACTGACCCAGAACAATAGGACACCCTGGTAACCTAAATGCATAGACCAGCTGAGTGATGGTGACAGTGGCGCTGACAGCAGGGGTGACATCAGTGAAGGCAAATGGAAGTGAGGGATGGCCTTGCAATAGCTGCTGAAATATTTAACAATGATACAAAAAGGATGAGATTCGATAATATGGTACTATGAAGTGTAATTGCTACAGTGCTGACTTTAGGTTAAGCTCCAAATTTCTAATTAGTAAACCATCATCTGTCACGAGTTGCTCATAGTTCATCATTTAAGCAGCAGCATTGCATTTTCATTTCTGCAGACTCAGACACATGTGAGGCTTGAGGCCCTTGGTGGAGAATAAGTCCTGCAAACCCAGAGCAGACTCCAGCATTTGTGAGGCCTTGGTTTTAATCCTCAGTGCTGAAAAAGTAGATTAAACATACACTAATGAAAAAAAGGAAAAGGTAGATTAATACCATTGCTTTTCATCCCATTTTGGTAGCTTACATTGAAAGCAAATAATTGCTGACCATATTTTTCTCTTGTGAAGGCGATTCCTGCTGAAATTCTTTATTACAAATATTTACTGGCACATAATAAGTCTGTCTTTGTAGTCAAGGCCTAACCAGAGCTCAGAACCCACACATGAAATCACTTCCTGATCACCTTCACCAGCTCCTAGACGTTTTTTCAAATTCTACTCATTAGTAACACAACAATCTTTCAGAACAAAACCCTAAAACCAACCAACCAACCGAAGCAAAACAAAATACCCAAAAACCAAAAAGCCAACCAAACAAAAAAGAAAATAAATATGCTCAAATGTCTTAATCATTTCTAGTTCCGCTTCTACAGTGTTTTTGTTTTCCGTCTTCTCTAACAGGAAGTATGATGTAGAGAACACGCTGATTATTTTACTCACATTAATCTGGTTTTTCCTTTAGTCTTGAACAATTCACTGGGCCTTTTTCTCATTCCTAAATGGAAAGCCTAGATAAATTGTGGCTATTTCAGCACTAAGTATTTTCATTCAGTAACAAATGTTAACTTAGTTGGGATTATTATCCAGGAACTGAGCATTTCTAGAAATAAAGTAAAGAAAAAGATAAGCCTCGTCTTCTTCTTCCCTAAGTTCATATTCACTGGCACATGTAGATCTTATAAAAGGAAGTAGACACGAGAGGCAGCGATCTAGACAAACATACAGATAAATATCATTTTACTACTATAATGAATACATGTATAACTTTCATGTATAGGACATATAAAAATCCCCCCTTTCTCTAGGACTCAGCCTACAAATTTGTCTTCAGACACTTGTGTATGGAAGTCCCATTCTGTCACTGACTGTGGAATCCTCTCCACACACCCAACCTGGGCAAACAGAAGCTTTCACACCATTATCTATGACATGTTCTTTACAAGTTCCAAGCTAGGTCATTTACTTGCTTGTTTTTCTCCCTTAGGATTTGAGTGCCTTGCTGGCACAGACAGGCTTTGCTCAGGGCGAGTGGAAGTGAACCAGGAGGAGGCTGGATTCTGGCATCTGATGTGAATTTCATGTTACCCACTGCCCAGGTCATCTGTGCAGAGCTGGGTGTGGCAAGGCTGTGTCTGTCCTGGGGACTTTGTCGAAAGAGGCCCATGGACAGTTGTGTTCTGGTGTGTGGGTCAGGAGCCTGAGCTCTGGTTCTGCCCCAGAGCGCCCTGTCCTGGAGGCAGCTGCTGCACGGTGGGGCTGTTGAAGTTGTCTGTTCAGGCGAGACTCAGCAGGACTTTAACCTCCCTGCACAGTCTGATAGGATAAGAAAAATGTGAGATGTTGCTGAAATCTTGTCTTCTCCCACAGAAGTCCAGCTCATGAAAAATGGCACCTCTCAGTGTGAGGGTCAGGTGGAGGTGAACACTTCTGTGGGCTGGAGAGTGCTGTGCGCCTCCCACTGGAGTATGGCCAATGCCAATGTTGTGTGCTGCTAGCTGGGTTGTGGAGTTGCCATCTCCACTCCAAAAGGAGTGTCCTTTGTGGAAGGAGGTGGTGAGATCTGGAAAGACCAATTCCACTGCTCAGGGGCCAAGTTCTTCTTGTGGAGTTGCCCTGCGACCACCCCGTGTGTGCCTGCCTGTGCCCGGGGGAACACGGCCTCCGTGGTCTGCTCAGGTAAGAGAGAGGTCAGGGTGACTGGTGCTTGGGATGCTCTTGGAGTGACACATCTCGAGAGCGGTTGGAGAACTGACTTCAAAAGTGAGACCTTCTATAGTGAAGGATGGTTCTTCTCACTGATCCTTCATTTTCAGGTGAGGCCAAAGAGTATTTAGAGGAATATTTTTAAAATAAACATCATTTAATTGCAATTCATAGAGAACACGTGCAACATAAAGCTTTACTGCCCAGTACCTTTACTCATCAGTAAAGCTATTGCACGTTATTTATTTGCAAATCATAAGAACAATGCATGACAGTGAGTGTGCAACTCTGTATGCTACTTCAACCCTGATCAGCAAATACAGTGTTAGCAGCTTGCCAGGAGTCACCTGCCCATCTCACCAATTACTGTGCCCTCCTCCCCTACCACTCAACTTCTACCATTAATGGATATTTTTGTTGGGTTGTGACCTTTCTACCAAATCCCACAGTATGTCCTCTCTTGTATCTCACTTCTTAGACTCATTTCATCACAATGGCTTTTGGTGTAAATATGTATATATTTGTTATGGGTTTTTAGTCTTGGTCTTTTATTTTCAGTTTGTTAATATGATAATTTTTGAGGAGTCATATGCTTAATCATAATAAAGCACAATTTGTCAACTTCTTATATACTTAGTGTTCTTATGTCCTTTGAAACAGAACTCTGCCTACCCTAATACCATAAAATATTTTCCAAGAGAGGCTTTGAGAACTTTACTTATTTTTCACATATAATTGTATATTCGTTATGGTACTGAAATTGTGTATATTGTGTATAGTGTGAGAAGAAGTTTTGTATTATTGTTTGGATCCGGTTGACTCAGAGTCCATTCCTGTAAATGTTCTTCTCCCCGCCGCAGTTCCATAGATAACATGCAGGTGTGCCTGAGGCTACTCCTACACTCTGTTCTATTCCATTCTCTCATTTGTCTATCCTTGCACCATTTGGTTTTTATAACTTTATAGTATGTCTAGACAACTTTACCTTAAAGAAATTACTTTAAGGTTACTTCTATAATTTTGCTGTTTTTTTTTTGCTAAGTGTACTGGTCATTCTTGGTCCAAGGAACTTTAGAATAGACTTGTCATATTTAATATAAAAAAACCAAGTGTTTTCATTGAGACAGAATTTAACCTATATGTGAATTTAGAGACAATTGAGAATACTGAATCTCCAAATTCACATATAGGTTAAATTCAATGGTATATCTTTCAGTTCACTCAGATGTTTAGTTTCCCTCATAGCTTTTACATATCTTTTTACTAGGTGATTTGTTTCTGATTTGTTTTTGATGTTCTTAGTATTTCTTTCAGTGAAATGTCCCAGGAAAGAATTCTACTTGGTTTCAACTTTGTATTTTTTGGTCAATTTTTCTTTTTTTAAATATATAATTTCAGAATTATGGAAATTTGCAAAAAATATAAAATTCTTAAATAACCTTTACCCAGATGTACAGTGTTAGTACTTTACTGTATTCTCCCTTCCTCTTGTCTCCCTGAGTATATAAAATCTTTCTAATGAGTACCTGAAATAGGTGGCTAACATGATGTCTCTTTTCACCTAAAATACTTTAATGCATATTTTTACATAATCACAGTACAGTTGCCAAATTCCACCTATGATCTTATTATGACATTATTATCTATAAACATTATTTATATTTACCAATTTTCCAAAATATGTCATTTTAGTCTTTATTTTCATTAGTACTATTATATATCTTTTCTTTCACTGTTTATTTATATTTTGGGTTTCTCAAATAAGAGAAATCATGCAATGTTTAAGCTTGCATGACTGATTTATTTCACTTAACATTATGGTCTCAAGTTGCATCCCTTTTCTTACAAACGACTCAAGTTTATCCTTCTTTATGTCAGAGTAGTATCCCTCTGTGTATAAATACCACAATTTTAAAAGAGTATAACATTTGAGGTAGTTGTCTATTTAGTCTTTACTATGAAACATTTGGAATTTTTCTGTTTCTTATGGTATTGATATTTTGAAGAAGGCCAGTAACTGTTCAGAATGAACTCAATTTGATCTAAGTTAACGAACAAGAGAATTAAATACTGTGGGAGCACAGTAAATTGATATTTGAGTCTGTCCTACATAAATGCAAACTGGCTTTGAGTTTTTTCAAAGTAGAAATTGAAAACAACAGCAAAATCAGTCACAGAATAGCAATCATCCTTAACTTGCTGCAGGACATGAGTCATCAGTACCAGAAAGGTCAAGCCTGGTGCTGTGTGTTGCTACCTGTAGTTTCTTGTAACTACTACCCTCTATTCAGGTTGCCTTTTTTTTTTTATTGTATGTGGGTACCAGGAGTTGAACTCAGGACCTCGTGCTTGCCAGGCAGGCGCTTATGCTGCTGAGTGATATCACTGGCCCCAGATTGCCTTTTTAACCTTTCAACATATAAGAGAGAACATGAAGTACTGTACTTGTCTGCACTTGCCTTATTTCATCTTACATAATGTCACCCAGCTCTATACATTTTCACCTTTTATTGTGACTGAATAATATTCCATAGTGTGCATGTACCATGTTCTCTCTGTACATTTGTCTATTGATGGACACCTGGGCTGATTCCATATCTTAACTATTATGAATAGTATCACATAAACACGGGAGTGTAGCATTGCTGACCATCGCAGTAAGTGTGTCTTGTGTAACAAATATTCCTGAAAAAACATACAAGTAGAAAACAGAAAAGCACATATTATTTTGATTATGATTTCCTGAGTCAGGAATTTGGGAAGGGCTCAGTTGGACACTTGTTTCTGGGTCTCTCATGAGTTTGCAGTTAGATGTCCTGTGGGGCTGGAATCATTTGAAGACTTGACCAAGCTGGGAATCCAAGAGCTCTTATCCACACAGCTGCAGTTGCAAGCTCAGCAGGGTTTTGTCACTGGGTTCTGGAGTGCTGGAGTCTTCTTTTAGAGGGGATTTCTAGGTCCTTTCTGTTCCAGACAAAGAATTGAATGAAACAAGCATAAATGGTGGCAAAGTTTCATATTTATTGAAGGTAGAAAAAAAAATAGAAGGGTAGAAAAGAACAGGCTCTGCAGAGTAAGTTTGGGCTGAGGAAAAATGGTGGGAAAAAATAAAAATAAAAATATACCCCATAATGTGGGGTGGGCTCCTGTGAAGAGGCGCGATAGCCAGCACTCAGTGGTGACTCTTTTTCCTATTTGCTATGCTGGCACTGTGTCCAGGTTATCCTGTCAAAAACCTGCTTGAGTTCTCTGGAGAAGTCCAGATTCAGGGTTTTGGGAACTGTTCTGTGCAGGTGTTCCAGCATCTTGTCACGCCTCCTTTCCCAGCCTGTTTTAGTCACACTAACCTCCCGCCTCAATTTCTGACCAGAGGATCTGCAAATGTGCTTTCCCACATGGCAGCGCCTGCAGAGTAGGCGGATCTTAATGGAAACTCCTAATGACTCAAGTGGAGACAGCATAGTGTTTCTCATCCAGCCTTTTATGTCGAGCAATGTTGGCGCCACAACATTCTATTATTTACCTGCACCTCACCAAGGTCAGCCCAGGTTCAAGGAGGAGCACCAGGCCCTACCTCACAATGGGTGCAGTATCACAGACTTCGTGGATATGCTTGAAAATCACCACAGGTGTATTAAATATTCCACTTTAAGCATATATATCTTTTAATTTCTACTTTCACTACTGTCAGTAGTGGTCTTATGTACCTAAGATTTAGGTTATAGGAGTGTGAGATCGATCTTCTTACCATGTCTCCTATGTCCCTCTTTATGTTTTCTTTTCTTCTTCTTCTGTGCTTTGGTTTGTGCATTTTCTTTTGTCCTTACATTTTATTTCCATCTTCTACTGATCTACTGTGTTGTTAGAGTGAAGCTTTGAGTTCTTAATTTTAGCTCTTGATGTTTTCAACTACTGAATTTGTATTGTAATTCATTATTATTTCTCTTTCAAGATACACATTTAATTACCTGAACACCTTAGTGATGGTTATTTAAACTCCCTGTGATGCAACTCCCATACTTGGATATCCTCATACCTATAGCACCATATCTATTACTACAGACCCCCAATGATTGTACTGTTGGATCACAGATTTATTAATTAATAATTTATTAATCTATCTCATTATTAATATATTGTTATATTAGATTTTAGAATCAATTATTTTCAATTGTCTTAATAAGTAGATAGAAAACATTGGTTTTTTGGGTAATTTGACCATTTAACTAAAGCCAAGAAACATACAAGAACCTAAAAATCCATAAGATACAAAACTTACAACTCTCATTTTAAGATATTTAAAGTCTGAAATAGGTATAACAGATTGCACAGCTTCTGGGTTAAAAATCTATTGAGACAGCTGGGGATATAGCTCAGTGGCACAAGTGCCTGCCTGGCAAGCACAAGGTCCTGAGTTCGATTCCCGGCACCAAAAAAAAAAAATCTATTGAGACATTCAGCAAATGAGTACTGAAAAGTACCCATTGTATTTAATTCTTTCATTCTCATTATTTGAAAATTGACTTCTCTACTATAGACTTCATGATTTAAAAGACTTGAATTGTTGGCCCTAGGTTAAATGTGGAAATTCTCAAATATAATTGTTTCCCATGTGAAGAGTATCATTTGAGGCTGAGTGTAAGATCCATGTAAGGTTAAGAAACCTAATTCTGTCTGTGGTGGATTAACTAACGGTCAACTTGTAACACCCAGCTGAACTGAATCAGCATGGTGCTGAGCGTGGAGGGCCCACCTGAGGATTGTTGCCAACAGCATAAAAGGAGAACTGGAGGAGAAGATGGTATGCTGTTGATTCTCCTGGAAAAGCTTGCCATGCTGGTTTTTCTGACATGAACTCAGTTGTTCTCATCATTGGAGGAGCTTGGGTCCTCGCTATTGCTAAGGACAGCTGTGGTTCTCTTTGTGGGGGGCTCTGGTCCTCACCTTGAGCATCTCTTCCTGGCTCCAGTGCAGATACCTCAGCCTGCTGGCACAGATCCTTCATCCCACTGGCACAGACTTTCTAGCTTCCACTACTAACCTTTGGGCCTTCCCAGTGCAGATCCTTGATACAGACTTGCATGAGACATTGTCGTGGGCTCTGGGCTTCCAGCGGGACTCCTGGAGGAGATGGCCATGGGCTCTAGGTCTTCAGCTGGACTCGCGCAGGACATTGCTGTGGGATCCAGGTCCTCAGTTGGATTCTTTGAGTCTCTAATGTGTGGACAGAGCTCTTGTATTCTTCTGCATTCGACACTTTGGGTGAAGGTTATAAAAAAATACTATATGTGTCCTATATTAAATCTATTCCCTTGGAAACTCTGACTTCAACACTGTCCCCAAAGAGTGAAAAGCTAAAGAAAGGGACCCTATAAGTCCAGAGGGGTTTCTCCAAGTGTCAGCATTGGGGAACACAGAAGATTTTGTGTGCTGTTAAGGGAAAATCCTCCAAGAGCAATCTCTGAAATCATCCTGCTTCCCTAGGCCTAACCATTTTTGAAGATGCTGTCCATGTGGCCTTCTACCAGAAGATAGATTACCTCATAGGACCAGAGAAGGAGGATCTGTTGGGTATCCCAGGTACGTTCATGTGCTCCTTTCTGTTTGTGAGTTGCCCTTGGGTTTGTGTATCTTCAGCAAATACAGACTTTACCACAAACCTAATCTCCAGTGGTCAGCTTCCTGCTAAGATTGGAGCTCCAAACCCTCTCATACAAATCTGAAACCTCAAGATTTCTTCTGAAACACAATATTGATCCTTCTGCTATGTGTTTCTCCATAATGTTTCTTTCCCCACAAGGAAACATGTCTATGACTTAGTGACTAAGCTGCCGTATTACACTGGGGACAAGAGTTCGGCAACCCCGAATCTTTTCCGGCAAGTAAAGAGAGATCTTCCTTTGGGTGGTTGGGCGATGAGGAGGAATTTCATCTGAGGAGAATATCCTCCAGTGATTGAAATAGAAAGAATCCCCTCTCTCCAGTTCACAACAATTTGTTCTACTCTGTCCATTCTGTGACCTCAGAAAGGGAAAGATAAAGCTTGATTCTTTCTGTATTCACAGTTACTTCTACTGGGTCACAGATATATATCAAATGTATTATAATTCAAAATTTACTTTTCATAAAGTTACATATGAAACAGATAATCTCAAAATTTGCATGGTGAAAGAGAGCATTGAGAAGTCTGGTTTTGTCCCTGATGCAGAGTGATATATGACTCATTTTGTGATTTATGTAAATACTGAGGTAAAAATTTTGACTTTGAGAAATGCTGGAATACAGAGAGTGTGTGATGCCTGTCCTTATCAAATTACTAGGAGCTTTTCTCTACAAAGGACCTTAGTGAGGAGACTATGCACACTGGATCTTCCCCAAGTGGTCGAGATTCAGTTCTTGGGATGAGGCTTGCCCTGTGCGGCTCTGTAAAGGTGATCTAAACAGCAACAGAAAACTAGAGGGGTTTGAAAGCCAGGATTCTTGAAAGTGGGTAGGTGGGATTGCCTGTCTGTGGGTTATAGAAACCCAGGCTTCTCTTCCCTTAAGAGGTCTATGTCTTCCATTACCTCAGAGAGAACACAAGTGTCCTGAATTCTCTTGGTTCAAAATAATCTCCCTCAGTCACTGATATATTAGATATTACATGTTATAACTATGCACAATATGCCTGAAAGTAGCACTTGAAATTCATTCCATAATTATTATTTTATGGCATGACAGGTTATATTAGTAAAGTATTAAAAGCCCTAATTATTGGAATATTTAGAGGATTAACATGACTTCCTAGAATACTAAGATCATGCATGTGTCTTTGGGGCAGCCTTGGAATACAGTACCTACATTGAGAAGAGCCTTAAGATGTCACAGTCCAACTCATATTTTGCTCTTTTATCTTATTCCTTGTCTGTTTTTAGAAACTTCAGGACAGCATGTCGATGCTACAGAAAATGGTTACAATGTTGTTAAAGAGTTATCTGTGCCTGAAACTCCTCCTTTCTCTGGGGTGAATGAAAAGTACTTTTTCCTGGAAGAGGGAAACGGTGCCAGGCACTCTCAGCCAGTTGGGTGGACAACAATGTCTGTAGTCATCTTACTTTCTGGTCATGGGAAAGATGAGTTTGTACCTATCAAACATCAGGTTCTTCACTGTAGGAATCTACGTAACCTTGCATTCCCAGATGCAGCTCTTTCTCAAGTCTTTTGTAGCAGTTCCAACTCTTCTGAGAAGAGAAATGTGTTGTGTTCTCTGTCTGTGTCTGCTCCGTACTGGGTGCAGCCATGCTGTGTGAGTTGCAGAGACTTTGTAGCTTTATTCCCATTTTTTATACCTCAAATGAATATACGTATTCTAAAAATAAATATGGGGGCTCTTTCAAATTGTGAAAGGTAATCCCATGGTTTTTGGTAGTGAAGTAAAGTAAATTTAAAACTCTGCTTTGGCAGAACTGTATAACCAAATGCTCGAAGTTGATATTACACACTATTAATGTAGAGTGTGCAGTGGCCTTATTTACTAGGACATACAGTTTCATCACTAGGAGGAAGAAATATTTTCCTGTCACTGTTTCAGTTGACACATGCTAGGCACTGTGCACTAGCACCAGGTTTTCTGCTCACACAGGGGCATGTGGTCTGCAGGGAGCCCGGGACTGTAGATTGAGTTATTCTCGTCTGGCCTCTGACAGAGGATCCAAATTGCTCTCATGAGTACTTTAAGGTCAAGGGTGCTCTGTTGTTGAGGTAGCAAACCATGGAGAGAAACCATCTCCCGTGTCCAATCTTTAAGGAGCCAGGCCAGCCTGGTGTGATAGACAGCGACTGTCTCTCCCGCTCCTTGCCATTACTGACCTGTCTCCTTTCCAATTGTTGCAATCAGGACAAGGCTTTATACAGAGCAGAGTCAGTATGAAGTAGCTCTGTCTCACCTTTCATATGAGCTTTGCATATCCATAAATATTTAATAGTCCCCTTTCACTAGTCTTTCCTGTCACAAGATGACTCTGTATTATCTTTTTGTCACCACTGAAACCAAGATTCTCCCTATTTTTTCAGACATCTTTTTTCAATTTTCTAGAGAAGCTGCCAGCTCTGTCATGGAAAATAAAGTATTCTCATTGATCCTTGGACAAGAAGAACATGGCTGTGAAGATATTGAGCTTGACAACATGTAGTACAATTTTTGGAAAAACCAAGCCTGCAAAAAACTTCTCGATGATACCGTTTTCCAAATGAATATTCAGTCATCATTACTGCAAAGTTTTTTTTTTTTTTTTTTTGTAGGTACTGGGGGTCGACCTCAGGACCTCACGCGCCAGCAGGCGCCCATGCCGCTGAGCGATATCACCGGCCCTTTTCTCGTACGTGAGTACCGGGAGTCGAACTCAGGACCTTGTGCTAGCCAGGCAGGCGCTTATGCCGCTGAGCTATCTCACCGGCCCTACTGCAAAGTTTTACATGTATCTGTGATGTAAGGAAATTGTTTCTAATAAATACTCTGAGCTTTCCAGACCAGTGATGTTCTCTTATGAATGTAGCTACATCTTGGGAAATTTAGTCTTCAAACATATGCATTTCCCCAGGTGGGATCTCAGTTGAAATATCTCAGTCATCACCTTCCATAGATCACAGTCTTGCCTTCTTTTAGGTGCAGTGAAGTTATTCATTTCTTAATAGCATAACATTCTGCAGCACAATTCTGAAGTCAGTGCTTACTCTTAGGAAGATGAACTCAGAAACAGCTAACTCAATATTCTAACATAAACTATTCATCGATTGCTAAAATCTAAAAGTGTGGTTCAAGTGAGTGGGTGGGTCTCTTAGAAGGGAAAAGTGGCTAAAGCTCTTATAGTTGTGACCACTTTTTTTTTTTTGTTTGTTTGTGGGTTGTGCCCACTTTTTAAATGGAATATCAGTAACTGAAATCTGCTACCTAACAATGTCTTTTACTCCAATGGCCTTTTCTTGTCCATAGTTTTTCCTCAGTGGTCTAAATCACCTCCTCCTCCACCAAATTGCGTGTTTTATTGGTCACCAAATTCTGTTGCAACACAATTTTCCACTGTGTCAATATGCCACACTTTACTTATCTATTCATCAATGGATAAGCATTTGGGTTGTTTCTACTTTTTTTGGCAAGTAGGAATAACACTTCCATGAATATTAATGTACAGATTTTTGTATTAGCACATGTTTTTAATTCTTTTATGAATATACTATGCTATGGAATTTTTGGGTTATAAATAACTCTTTGTTTAACATTTGACAATTTCTAAACTGTTTTCCAAAGTGGCTGCACCATTTTACATTCTTACCAGCAGTGTATGACAGTTGTGATTTCTCCACATCTTCACCAACATTTCATTTTATCCATTTTCAATCATCCTATTAGATGTGAAGTATAATCACATGATGGCTTTGATTTGCTTTTCCTTAATGACTAATGCTGGTCACCATATTTTCATGTGTTCTTTGGCCATTTCCATACCTGCTTTGAGAAATAATTTAAAGCCTTTTCTCAGTTTTAATTGAGCTATTTTTCTCCTTGTTGAGTGGTAAGGTTTTGTTAATACATATTTTGAATAGTAGTGCCTTAACAAATGTATGGCAAATATTTTATCCCCTAATGTGTGTCTTTTCTCTTTTTTAATTGTGACAGTTGAAACATGAAATATTTTATTTTTGTGAAATTCACTTGATCTACTTTTTATTTTCTTGCTTCGGCTTTTGGTATTATATTTTCAGAACCATTGCCAAATCCAAGGTCACGAAGTGACCTTTTACAACCTACTCTTCAAAATGTTTTACAGTCTTGGCTCTTATATTTAGCTCTTTGATTCATTTTGTGTTATTTTTGGTATATTTTGTGAGATATGGTTCAACATTCCATCTTTTCCTGTGAATTTGCAATTGCCTTAGCACTACTGTTAAGAAAACAAAAGTATTCTTTCCCCATTAACTGACTTCTTACTGACCCCTGACTGTCCTTGTAAAAAATTATATGATCATAAATGGAAGGATTTCTCACTGCACTGTGTCCCACTGGTATGTGCAGGAATATGCAGTTTTGATTACTGTAGCTTAATAGGAATTTTTAAAATGAGGAAGTATTAGGCTTTCAATGTTTTTGTTCTTTTTCAAAATTGTTTGGCTATTCTAGGTTTCTTATATTTCCATATGGATTTGGATATCATCTGCTTGATTTGTGCAAAAATTCTGCTGAAATTTTGATAAAGGTTGCATTGAATTTATATGTCATTTTAAAAAGACAAACTCTTATTTAATTTTTTTTGCCATGGAAAAATAAAACAAAATTTCATAAAAAATAATTACAGAATAACAGTGGTTAATATACTGTGTCTCATGATCTTAAAAGAATGGCCATAATGTTACTCAGAGTATAAGTCATAGACAAAAAATTCTCTCTCACATAGAAGGAACAAATAAAAGGACAAAGCTTTCTTTTCCATGAAAAAAGAGAACAGTAGTATAAATGAAACAAACTAGTGTTTTGGAAACAACAGAATAAATAATTTGGGGAGGTATTTGAACTTCTCCCTACTTTCTATTTATCTATCTTCTATTTTGTGCTCTCTCTCTCTTTCCATCTCAAAAACCATGTGATATTTAAGCATTTGAGCTTGTGTATCTGACTTACTTCACTTAACATTATGTTCTCAAGTTGCATCCATTTGCCTACAAATGCTTCAAGTTTATCTTTCTTTATGGTAGAGGACTACTCCATTGTGTATAAATGCCACATTTTCTTTATCCAGTCATCTGTTGATGGACATATACACAGTTTTCACAATTTAGTTATTATAAATTGTGCTTCTATAGACATGGGGATGCATGTATCCCTGTAATATGATAACTTTAACTCTTTTGGGAAGATACCTCAAGGAGTGATAGCTAGATCAAATGGAATTTCTATTTTTAATTTTTTGAGGCATCTCCATACTGGTTTCTACAGTGATTGTACTAGTTTACATGCCCACCGACAATATAGAATGGTTCCTTTTTCCCCACAGCCTCACCAGCATTTGATATTATTTGATTTTTTGATGATGGCTATTCTTTATGGGGTAAGATGGTATCTCAGTGTAGTTTTAATTTGCATTTCTCCAATGGCCAGTGATATTGAAGATTTTTTTCGTGTGTTTATTGGCTATTTGTTCTTCTTCTGAGATGTGTCTATTCATTTCAGTAGTCCATTTTTTCATTGGGTCTTTTATTTTGGGTGGGTCTAATTTTTTTGAGTTCTTTATATATTCTAGATGTTACTTGTCAGTCTGAGGAGTGGGTTACAAAACTTTTTTCCCATTCCATAGGTCTCTTCACTCTGTTGGTTGTTTCCTTTGCTCTGAAGGTTTTTAATTTGATATGATCCCATTTGTTGATTCTTAGTATTATTTCTTGTGCCACTGGGGTTCTCTGCAGAAAGTCCTTGCCAATGCCTATGTCTTTAAGAGTTGTACCAATTTTATCCTCCAGCAGATCTAAAAGTTTTAACATTTAGATCTTTGATGTATTTTGATTTTAGTTTAGTACATGGTGAACTATATTAGTTTAGACTCAATTTTCTGCATGTGGATATCCAATTTTTCCAGCACCATTCATTAAAGAGGCTAGTTTTCCTCCAGTGTATATCTTTTGGCTCTGTGTCAAAGATCAAATAGCTGAATATGACTTGGGGTCTTTTTTTTCTTTACTTTTCTTTTCTTTTCTGTTTTTCTTTCTTTTTTCTTCTTTCCGACACAGGGTCTTACCATGTAGTCAGGGCTGGCCTTGAACTCACAATGATCCTCCTGCCTCAGCCTCCCAAGTGCTGGGATTACAGGCACGCACCACCACACCCAGCTACCTCAGGTTATTTCTCCTTCCTCTATTCTATTCCATTGATCCACATACCTGTTTTTGTGGCACTACCATGCTGTTTTAATCAGGGTCACTTCGTAGAATAACTTCAAATCTGGGATTGTGATGTTTCCTGCTTTGCTTTTGTTATGCAGGATTGCTTTTGTTATTCTGAGTCTCTTTGGTTCCATATGAATTTTAGGATTCTTTTCTCTAGATCTGTGAGAAATGCTGTTGGTATTTTGATGGGGATTGTGTTAAATTTGTATATCAGTTTTGGAAGCATGGCCATTTTGATTATATTGGTTCTGCCTATCCAGGAACAGGGGATATTTTTCCATTTTTTTGATGTCCTCCCTGATGTACTTTTTCAAAATGATGTAATTTTCATTGTATAGGTCTTTCACTTCCTTGGTTAGGTTAATTCATAAGTATTAAATTTTTCTTAATGCTATTGTGAATGGTATTGTTTTCCTAATTTATTTCTCAGTGTTTGTTATTAGTGTACAGGAATGCTATTGATTTTTGTATGTTGATTTTGTATCCTGGTACATTATTAAATTTAGTTATTAATTTTAAGTCTTTCACTAGTTTGTTTTTTTTGGGGGGGGGTCTACTATGTAGAGGATAATGTCATCCACAAATAATGATACTTATCTTTCATCCTGCCCTATATATATATCCCTTCTATTTCCTTTTTTTGCCAAATTCCTCTGGCTAATGTTTTGGGGAGTATGTTGAACAGGAGTGGTGATAATGTTATCCTTCTTCACATCATTTTGCAGTGGTTGGATTGATTTTTCATGGTCCCTTGCTATTTTTAAGAAGTCTTTCTTTTCATGATTGCTAAACACAAACCTGTCTTCTAGATCTGATATTCTATCCTCACATTGGTTGATTCTGCTGCATATACTTTCAATAGAATTTTTAGTCTCCTGGATATCTGTTTGAATCTGTCTCATGGATTCCTTTTCTTTCCTATATTAGGCATTCATGGTTTCTATCATTTTCCTAAGCTCCTGTGCTTTTAAAATCTGTATCTGCTTTAAATTCACTAACCATGTCCTTCATTATGGTCATCATCTCTTTAGTTATCTGAGAAATTATTTCTCATTTGATTTTTTTCTATAGCCTAATTCATCTGCTTTGTTACTTCTGTGGTTACCATTTCAGAGTGTTCAGGTGGGGGGCTTTTGATTTGTTCCATTGCACTACTTCCTGAGTTTGCCTTGGGCAAGCTGGAGGTCTGGGGTTACATCTTGCTTCTGTGTCTGTTCATTTTCTATTTTTTTTTTTGTGGGTACCGGGGGGTCGACCTCAGGACCTCGCACGCCTGCAGGTGCCTGTGCCGCTGAGCGATATCACCGGCCCCTTTTTCGTATGTGGGATCCGGGAGTCGAACTCAGGCCCTCGCGCTTGCCAGGCAGGCGCTTATGCCGCTGAGCCATCTCACTGGTCCTCACTTTCTATTTTTAAAAATTTACTTTCTTCCTTGATGCTTGTAAATTGTATATGGCAGGTAGCTTTATTATAGTATTGAGGACTCCTTAGGAAGTGACTACTTTTCTTAGGTGTCTTTTAGGTGTAGCTGGCTTTTGGTTTTTGAATCTCACAAGATCCTACCTCTTCAATGGATAAGAAAGATGTGGTATTTTTATACAATGGAGTACTATTCAGCCATAAAGAAGGATAAACTGGAGACTTTTATAGGTAAATGGATGCAACTCGAGAAAATACTCATAAGTGAAATAAACCAGATGCACATGTGTAAGCATCGTATTGTCTCTCTAGTATGAGAAACTGAAAGAGTAAATAAGATTCAAAATGTACAATAGACATGGTGAATCAAAAAAAAAACTGGTCAAAAGGAAAGAGAGACTGGAATAGGGAAAGGAAAGAAGGGAAAGGGAAAAAAATTGTATATATATATAAGATGGTTAAGATAGATACACTACCAATTTTACGTAGTTCATTGAAGAGTAAGGTTTGTGCCAATAATGTTTGGACAATTGAATGCTAATGTCTGGTATCCTGAATAACTAACTTAAAGATAATAATACATAATACATTAACCATTGTTACCCTCATATTATGGTGTTTTGAAAATTTGTTCTTTTTTTGATTTGTTTTGTTTTTTCTTCTCTTTAAAATAATAAAAAAAAAGATCCTACCTCTTCAATTTGTTGGGTATGAAAAGTTGCTGCCTATTTGGCCTAGCCCCTGGTTCTTTGGCCCTGGCCTATAGTATTGTTTATGACTCTCAGACCATCTCAATCTTAGCATACAAGGAAGAACAACTGATTAGAACAACTATGTCACCTTTACTACCGCTATACAATCAGTAATAACAATAGGATGGGGCAAGTGAGATAGCTCAGTAGCATAAGTGCCTGCCTGGCAAGCACGAGGTCCTGAGTTCGACTCCCGGTATCCACATAAAGGAAAAAAAGGGCTGATGATATCGCTCAGCGGCATAACTGCCTGCTGGCAAGCACGAGGTCCTGAGTTCAACTCCCAGTACCCACATAAAAAAAAACACAATAGGATGTAACACATCCTAGAAAATGACAAACTGTAATAACTATTAATTTACCACCTTTAACCATATGAACAAGATTTATAGTTATATAACAAAATATAAAACAAACCAGAAATTTATATACATTAAATATCCCCTCAGTGGAGTGCTTTTACCATCTGGTGAGAAAACTTAAAAGGGATAGGAGGAAAAGAATAGAGAAATAGAAGAGAGATTAGAAGTAAGGTTGAAAGCCAGGCATGGTGGTGCATGCCAGTAAACCCAGCACTTGGGAGGCTGAGGCAGGAAGTTTGCTGTGAGTTTGAGGCCAGCCTGGGCTACATAGTGAGTTCAAGACCAGCCTGAACTACACGGCAAGACACTGTCTTCAAAAGAAAGAAAGAAAGAAAGAAAGAAAGAAAGAAAGAAAGAAAGAAAGAAAGAAAGAAAGAAAGAAAGAGAAGCAAGGTTGAAGGACAAAGTAAGATTACCTAAGCTTTTGAAGGATGGTGAAGAAGATAGGAGGGAAACAAAGAAGGAAGAAACAAAAACAAGAACCAAACAAAATCAAAATCGTTCACACTCACGAAAAAAAAATACAATAAAACCCTACAAAAACAAAAAACAAAACAAGCAAGCAAAAAAGAGAGATTTCTCTGTGATTTCAAGTCATCTTTGGTTATCTTCTTGGCTCTACAATTTTATGCTAGTGTCCACTTCAGTGTGTCTCTGCTGTCACTGGTAGAAAAAGGAGACAGGCAGAGCCCAGATCCATATTGCATGATTCCAGCAAGCCTGCAGAAAGATTAGGCTGGGGTGCTATACAATCCCAACAAACCCGCAGTAGGAATAGGGTGGGGTGCCAGTTCAACTCCACGGAACTTCAGGCTGATCCTGGTCTCTGGCTTTGGGCCTGTGGCCAGAGTTGTTCATCCCTCAACACTGTGGGTGTTTCTTCCCAGCTTGATCTTGGCTCCCTGATTCTGGGGATCTCTCAGGACTGTGCCTCACCCAGATACTTGTGGCCCCAAGATGGAGCCAACCTACAGGTGCTCCGAGTCCTGGGTTCAGCTGGCCCCACCCGCAAATGGTATCCAGTCAATCATCCTCTCCTGGTGATGTTCGGACTGGAGTCATTCACCAGCTGCTGCAGCCCACAGCATCCACTGCTCCACTCCACTGGTGCATATCTCCCTGGAGGCCTCCAGGGTCCTCCACCATCATCACACCTCGGTAGGCTCGAGCCTACTCTCTCATACCACAAGGTGGGTGTGAGGGAGAATGCACAGTTTGCCACTTCTCTCTTCTGCCTTGAGGTCCATCAACTCACTCTCCCTGTGCACTCTAATTCACCCTTCAGAACTTTCCTAGGTCTCAGGGATTCACCTCCCTTCTTTTTATCTTCCTCAAGTGGCTATACTCCAGCATCTGGACTCCCAATCTTGGAGAAGCTGATTTGCTACTGCTCACCACTCCCCCATCTTCCCGGAAGTCTCTTGGAAAACGACAAAGAGAGAACAATGATTCCCTCAAAGATGAGTTAAGACTAAAATGTTGGCGTCCCTAATGTGAAGGCATGTAGTTATATAAGCATAATATAGGGAAATAAGTTCAGTTACTGTGATTGTAATACTCATTTAGAGGGAAAGCATAAAAGGTTATTTGGTATGTGCATGCATGTGCATAGATAAATATAGAGTGGGGACATTACCGCCAGTATTACAGAAAATTTTAAAAGGTTATAAGAGAGTACTTTGAGTAATTGTAGAGCAAAACATTTGGGTAACCTACATGAAATGGGTAAATTCACAGATACTCAAAATGTACAAAATCTGGGCCGGTGAGATGGCTCAGTGGCGTACGCGCCTGCCTGGCAAGTGCGAGGGCCCGAGTTTGACTCCCGGAACCCACATATGAAAAAAGGGCCGGTGATATCACTCAGTGGCACGGGTGCCTGCTGGCGCGCGAGGTCCTGAGGTCAACC
Source organism: Erethizon dorsatum (assembly GCA_028451465.1). Taxonomy (NCBI): domain Eukaryota; kingdom Metazoa; phylum Chordata; class Mammalia; order Rodentia; family Erethizontidae; genus Erethizon; species Erethizon dorsatum. The sequence goes on from CM051831.1 coordinate 31,502,577, forward strand.
CCCGGTACCCACAAAAAAAAAAAAAAAGTACAAAATCTAAATGGATACTTTATCTTTCTATTTTCTGTTTTTTTTTGTAAAATGGTAATTTTTCTTTGATAAAACTCAATAAAAAACCCATTTAGATCTGTGTTTTGTTGAAGTTGAGCCTTGAAAGGCATTGCAATTCACTTGTAAATATTGTTAAAATATACTCTTCCATTTTATGTTAATAGCAACATCATGTATATATTGCATTTATAAAGTTGTGAGCAGGATTCATAATATCTCTCTCTCTGACTTAGGAATAACATTTTTGTGGTACATACAATTATAAGTTCTAAGTTATTGTTTATAAAACTTGTTTAAAATATTACTTTATTGTCTTCTTGTAAGTAAAATTGCTATTGAGAAGTTTTGACTCAATCTTATTTTTTTCTTGGCCCTTTTTCTGGAAACTTTTATTTGGTGTCTGTTAAGTTTCTTTATGATTTATCTAGGTTGATTATTTACTTTATCTAACTTCATGGAAATCTACAATTCTTTTCAAATTGAAAGCTCATTTTTAAAAATTTTTTTTATTTTAAAGAGAAGAAAAAACAAAACAAAACAAATAAAAAAAGAACAAAATTTCAAAACAACATAATAGGAGGGTAACAATGGTTAATGCATTATGTATTGTTATCTTTAAGTTAGTTATTCAGGGTACCAGATATTAGCATTGAATTGTCCAAACATTATTGGCACAAACCTTACTCTTCAATGAACTAAGTAAAATTAGTAGTGTATCTATCTTAACCATCTTATATATAAATACAATTTTTTTCTTTTTTTTTTTGTGGGTACCAGGGGTTGACCTCAGGACCTTGCGTGACAGCAGGTGCCCATGCCGCTGAGCGATATCACCAGCCCTTTTTTCGTATGTGGGTACCGGGAGTCGAACTTGGGCCCTCGCACTTGCCAGACAGGCGCGTATGCCGCTGAGCCATCTCACCGGCCCCCAGTTTTTTTTCTTTTCCCTTCTTTCTTTTCCCTATTCCCCCATCCTAGTCTCTCTTTCCTTTTGACCAGTTTCTTTTTGATTCACCATGTCTATTGTACATTTTGGATCTTATTTACTCTTTCAGTTTCTCATACTAGAGAGACAATACGATGCTTACACATGTGCTTCTGGTTTATTTCACTTATGAGTATTTTCTCGAGTTGCATCCATTTACCTATAAAACTCTCCAATTTATCCTTCTTTAGGGCTGAATAGTACTCCATTGTATAAAAATACCACATCTTTTTTATCCATTCCTCAGTTGATGGGCATTTGAGTTGTTTACAAGATCTGGCTATTACAAATTGTGCTGCTATAAACATGGGTGCACATATATCGCTGTGGTACGATGTTTTTAATTCTTCTGGGAAGATACCCAGAAGGGGAATAGCTGGGTCAAATGGGACCTCCAACCCTAGTTTTTGAGGAATCTCCACACTGATTTCCACAGTGGCTGTACCAGTTGACACTCCCACCAACAGTGAAGAAGGGTTCCTTTTGCCCCACAGCCCCTGCAGCATTTGTTATTAGTTCATTTCTTGATAATAGCCATTCTGAAACCTCATTTTTTAAACTTTTTTGAAATCACTTATAGTTCTTCAATTTTTTTCCATTTCTCCAGGTTTATTTTTCTTTGTTTCTGGTCCTCCGCAGAAGTAGTTGCTATTGTTAGCATTCAGTGATATTCTCTGCTTCTATTCTTTTCTCTTCTTGGAAAATTGGTATTCCAACTCAATAATTTGTTCTTCAAGGATGTCCATTCTGCTTTTTATTTGTGATTGTTTAAAATCACAACTTAGTGATATCTGTACTTCCCTGGTATGAGTCATGGACAAAGTGAATAGCTGAGATCGCTGCCACAGATATCTCTGGCTATAGCAAAGCGACAAAGTGAATTGGGGAAACGCAGGATCAGAACTTCCGTGCTGTGTGTACTCTCACTCCCTGCTCTGGAGCCCTCTTCCCAGGTGAGAGCACTCACCAACACCTGCCCCACCCTCTTTTCTCCACTCCCAGGTCAATGTAGGCTTCTGTCTACCCAGAAAGTTGAGTAATCTTAATATGGCTATCTTTGAATATCTCTTACCATTATCAGTACAACATTTGGGCAGGTACAGGGAGCCTTGTTGTCTTAGCCACTTTCTTATCACAGAGACAGAATACCTGACACCCACAATTTAAAGGAAGAGAGGTTTATTTGGCTCACAATTATAGTCTGTGTTCTGGTTTTCTAATCAAAACAGCATGACAGAGAAGCCTAGCAGAGGAAAGCTGCTCACATGATGGTGTCCAGGAAGCAGAAAGAATAGGATGGAGCCAGGGGAAGGATGTACCCTTTTAGGTCACAATGGCAATGACCCACCTCTAACCAGGCCTCACCTCTTCACAGCAAGTCAGTTATAGCACACCCCCCACCCAATCACATTCCACACACCCCACCTCTGAGTACATGAGGATTTGGAGGGACATTCTAGACCCAAACCAGAGCACTTGGGATACAAAACAAATTATCCTACTTAAGAAGAATTTTTTGAGAGGATAATACAAATAATTGCCCCTTTTGAGCTAAACTGCATTACATGTTATCAGTTAATACATAAAATTCAAATTTCTAAAATTAAATGCTTCTTGATCTCTATGCTTGATCAATGGTGAGTCTGCTAGTGTAGGGAATATTACAGATCTTTCAGAGAAATGTGAGATATATAAACACACCACAATTTCCTGCCAAATAGAGATCGGCAAGGCCTATGGCTTTACTGTTAATCAGATACTACCAAAAGTGCAGGATGTTTTTCTGTGCATCATTAGACCCACCTGCATTTATCACCACAGTGGTTTGTAACAGCAAAGAAAATTTTGCTATATCAAAGGAAGTAGCCGCAGTTGCTTTTGCATTCAGGAAAAGGGGGGAGGATGGGGGTAACAGTTGAAAACATTAACACTTTATGTGTTCTGTATTACAGGAGGTCAGTCAATGCCAATAACTATAATAGGGGTTATATTCTTTCTGTATGATATGTAAACAAAGTTCCCATTAACACCTACAAACCAGATTGATCATTTTACTAAACCTCTGTCATGTTTCTATATGGCGATTTGGACAGTCTTTGTTGGACCTAAACCCAGGGCTGCCCTGGACTCTACCAGGTAGAACACACCAATCATATATGGTGGGGTCACCCTGTGCACAACAGCCTCAAATAAGAGATCAGAGAATTATAAACTAGCTAAGCAGTGACTATTAAAAGGATGAAATTGTTCTCTGATTTCTTCCCTTTGTGTGTAGCATATGACCTGACATAGACAAAATTCTTTTACTGTGCCTTAGTTGGAGGAAGAATATTTTTGGCTTACTCTCCTGTTACCTCTCTATACCTGAGGCAAGGAGGGTCATTTTCAATAGGACATACAGAAGACATTTTAAAACTTACGATAGAGAAGTTAGAAAAGGTGAATGAAGAGAGGGGAGGTTATGTACTAAGTACTGGTCACAGTTGTGGTGAAAATGAAGATTTACAGAAAAAAATTCCCTTGGGTACAGGGGTTAGGTAGAGCAGCATCAGAATAGTACTACTTCCTAATATCTATTCTCCATTTTTCTCCTTATTTACACTTTGGGTTTCTCACACTTGAGACCATAATGTTAAGTGAAATAAATCAGGTTATGAATTTTTAAAATGCAGTTTGTGTTGATTTCTCCAGATCTTCCCAAAGATTTCTCAGAAACACATAACTAGTCCACAAGGACCAGATTACTTATTCATGGGCAATTTATAACAAAATGAAGCATAAGCCAGCACTATCCTATGTGGACACAAACAGTGATGGTTTATAAACTACTCTGGGACAAAAAGTTACAACATCTGCTCATGCACCGATTCTTTGAGTGCCATTCTAGAGTCTCTGAGCTCGGCCTCCTAATTTCTGCTCTCCCCTTTTTCATTCTGGAGTTTCTCCTCTCCTAGATCATCTTCCTTGAGCAATGTGAGAAATAACCAGAAATAGCAGATTTAGGGCCTGGTCTGGTTATGACCAGAGATGACAGGGAGCCCCCTAGAGGCCTCAGAGTCCTGGGCAACATGAAAACAGTGTAGTGAGAGATCCAGAGTGAAACAACCTCTACACAACGTTAGACACACAGAAAAACGTAAAGTATTGACCTGAGGTTATTGTCAGAAATAACTCTCAGGATTATCGGAAGATTAAAGAACTCTGTAAAGTGCTATTGCTCACTGTACAATCGGGGACATGGAATCAGACAAAAGAATTACGAACATCCCACCTTGCCATGGCTCGACCTCAGGAAGTCAGTGGTGCTACGGTGCAGGTCTGTTTCTTTCTATTCCAGGAAGACAATTAGTGACTTGATCCTGACTTTCAAAATGACCACATGGAGAATCCCATAGTTTTCTGGAAGTCTGCAAATGGGTGTCGCTGCTATGATATTTCTCTTCCCAAGGGACAGGTGGTTTGTTGAGACTCCTGCTGTCCTGTGACTGTGATCTGTGGATCATTGTTGCTTCATGAGCAAGTAGCCTGTAAAACTGCACAGGGCCCCTTTTCACAGGGCCCATGCTTGGGGAAATGGCCCAGACCCAAACTGAAAATCGTAAACACTTTTGAACAGAGGATTTCATGTTTTGATTTTGCACTTGACCCTGAAAGTTGAGTAACCTGTCCTATTGGGTCTTAAATAACTGTGTAGTAATTCTCTGTGTTTACCCAAAACACACCCCTTGAAAACACACTTTTCAGAGTAATCTTAATGTATTAGGAATATAGAATATCAAAATGCAACCTAGTATGGTATAAGTGTGTTTTTCCTTTTGATTGTATTTCTCATTTAGTTTTTGCGTCCTGATTTAGCTCCAAAATATTTTTTATAATTCATGTGAGTGTTGTAGCCAGGAAAATATGATTGCAACATCATAGAAGTGTGTGAATTATAGGGGCTGCTTGTTACAAACTGTATTCTCTTCTCAGGATCCCTAATGCTGCCTAGACAAACAGCTGGGGATAAATCCCATTGGTATGGCACTTGTTTAGCATGTGCAAGGCCCTAGACTCTGTCCCCAGCAGAAAATTAAAAAACAGAAAGCCTACAAATAACATAAATGATTTGGGAAGGTAATCCTGGTTAAAATTAAGAATTATGAGAGCACTCAAATTTTCTTTTTGCAGAAAGGATTGGCAATTGTCAGCTCAAACTCATCCTCCCAGGAAATAGGAATAAGATTGCTAGAGAATGAAGCTCATTTTTTTTCTTTTACCTCACTACGAGGAATTGGTTTTTGAGATACATAATTTTGAGGCCCGATGAAAAGTTAAAATGCAGAGCTTCTTGTTCAAAAACAACAAAGAATTTTAAGACAGTAACAAGAGAACACCAAACCAAGTACAAGGGTGCTCTGATGTTACTTAGGTCTCCTTCCAGTAAAGTGGCTGGGGGGTGTACAACTTGTCCACTTCAAATATGTAAGCTTAGGAGGAATTGCAGGCCCAGAAAACCTTTTTATTTCTGTAGGTGTCCTCTAGGCCATTATTCTGTCATCTTAAATCAGACTCTGATAGAAACCATGGAAATGGAGTGGACTTGGCCCTAAGGATGAGGATAGCATCTATTCCCTTCCATGTCCCTTCCACAAAGAGAACACATCCTTGTTCCCAAGGGCAAATCTACCCACAATGCCCAGGACACCTCCAAACCCACATTATCTTCACACTGCTCAGTGTCCAGGGGGAGCTCAGACACAGAGCCTTCTGACAGTGAGAACTATTCCATGAACAGATATAACAGAGAAGCTCACACATGTGGGAATGGGATAAGGGATCAGAGCGGAGACTCATGCTTGAAATTTTTCTTTCCTGAAAGAAGGCTCAGTGTCCACTAAGGATGAGAAAGTTGTGTTTGTATCATCAGAGCACAGAGAAAGCTGCAGTTCTGAAAAGGGACTCAAGATGTCATGTGTGGATACTGCGTACACACGTGTGAAAATCACCCCAGATCATGGCTTATGGACAGAAGAACAAGCTAGGGAGGGCAAGCGACAATGCCCTGACTCCAGCTCTTTCCCCTCCCTGGCCTTATGAGTATCATGGACATCCTCACATGAAACCTCACACAGATAATATTCACTTATAGTCAAGATTTGGACAAGGTTCTGACTGAAAGTCTAGCATCCTGACACGCCCTCACAATAGCTCCACCTATGAGGTCTCCCAGACAGCTCTGAGATTATCAGCACCCCATCTCCATACTTCATGGGCACACCCCAAATTTCTGGACCAGTTCTAGCCCAGTTCCTAGCCCTGTGTTACCATCCCTGACATTAAACTTACTATTGTCATATGTGATGCTGTTTCCTTGGCATTTCTAATCCAAGATCCCTGAGGCTCAAGAGTATCATTATAAGTATCATTTTCCAGAGAATGTAGTAATGACAGGATGCAGATTCAGCACCCCACATCACTATGTGTCCTTCCCACCCCCTCTTCTCCACTGTCCTCAACAAAATTTCCTGATGTTTTCTAGAGCCCACTTTGGCACTTTGTTTTCTTTCTGTAGTGATGAATCACCACAGACAGGAGAAAAACAAGAAGAGGTAGGGCCCCAGGATGAAATGAGAACACTTGCTACAAAGAAGATTCCAGCCAGGATTTGAATGGGTCCTTGAAAATAAATTTATCTTTGGTATCGAAAGAATGTGGGGCTTGCTGTTACCCACTGAGTGCTCAGGTTGGTGAAGCCACAGCTTCAGGTGCAGTGGGAGACTGTGAGACCGCTTGGGAAGGGCTGCTCAGTCTCTGCCCTTGTGGGGGGCTCAGCCCCATCCTGTGCTACCTGCAGATATTAAAGAAGAGAATGCTCAAGATACTCGAGGCTTCAGAACTGCCACAGACTCCAGGGTCACCAGTACAAAATGCAGCCGTTTTTTCAGGAACAGAGTCAACCACATTTGAGCAGGGAGAGTGAAAGCTCAGGGCACAGTGTTTGTTCCTGTTGATCATTTTTTTTTTTTACGTGGGTAACAGGAGTCGAACTCAGGACCTCGCGCTTGCCAGGCAGGCGCTTATGCCGCTGAGCTATCTCACTGGCCCCCTGTTGATCATTTTTTAAAGGGCCAAATTCTCTCATGGCACATTGAGACTTGTCTAAAATGTAGGCCCCAGAGAGAATGGCTTCTCTCACATGGGGCAGAAGGGAAGGACACTGTATCTGGTTGGAGATGAGGCCGATTTCCCCAGTCTGGACAATGAAGAAAGAATGCGAGCTTATCCAACCATCATCTCAGCATCCAATTTAAGTCCTTGGTTTTGCCTCCCTAGGAAGGGCCAGATTCATTACTCTGAAAGTACCTCAAGAAATTGAGGAATTCAGACCACATCCTCATGCCCTGTAAGAATAATGGAGGTATTGCATGAAAGCATTTTTAGAGGAACACTTTTATATTCTTTTCAGTTCCTGGGGCTTCCATAAAAAACTTACACCAGGTGGTTTAAAACATCAGAAATGCACTCTATCACAGTTCTGGAAGCAAGATTACAAAGTCAAGGCAGCAACAGTCCCACACTCTCTGTAGAAGTTTCAAGCATGGATACCTCCTTACCTCTTTCCAGCTTCTGGTTTGTGCCAGCAATCCTTGGCTTGTGGACACATCACTCCTGTTTATGACTCCATCATCACATGGTATTATCGGTGTCTTTTTCTGCACACTATGTTCTCTGTATTCCTGTGCCTAACTTTCCTCTTCTTGTAGGAATACCAGCCATAGGATCAGGGCCCTCTTAAACCAGTATGACCTCATCTTAGCTTAATTACATCTATAAAGGTATTTTCCAATAAGATCACATTCTGAAGTACTGTAAGGGCATGAATTTGAGGAAACACTATTGAACCTAATGCATACTTCATCCCCGAAGCTGTCAAAACTACTTCTCAATTACAGAGCTTCAACCTATAGCCCAGGCCTCTCTACTCACCAGAGTACCATACTCTTGCAAACTTTCAACCTTGTTGTCTGTCTCATAGTGATGTAAACTCAGGTCTGCAGAACAGTCTCCCTGCCCTGTACTGTACATCGACTAGTCAGGTGCTCCTGTCCTCAGTCAGATACAGCCTCACCAGGTACCCAGAGAAATATGTACTCCATGATAGCAAGTTCAAAAATGACAAGCCACACCTTTGGGATCTACTACTTTGTGTAAACATATTGTGGGAAACATCATGAGTCAAATAATCTAAATAAGCCTTTTTCAGTTCTCTTTTGGATTCCAAATACAACTGATATCAGGTCCTGGGATCTGCAGGGCTTCACACTTTGGGTGTCAATGTCACTCTTTAGAGCTTATAGAAACGAATAGCATAGTAAACCCTGACCAAATCCCCCAATGCTGCGTATATGATCCAAAACAAGGGCCAAGAATTAATACTTAAAGTAGTCACCATTAGAGTCAGTGGGTATTTTTCAGCATAACAGGAACAACTGGTACAAATCACATTCCCCAGGAAGCAGGCTCCTGATGGAGATATTAGGACAGGAAGTTGGTGGAAGAATATTCTTTCAGTGGAACAAAGGAGACAGATTGGACAGAAGATGAATGGGACTAAATACAGTCACACCATGGATTCAGTTGATTCCACAATAAAATCTGTCACTGGGATGGCCTTTCATAGTTGTCCCAAATGGAGGAAGCAGGACTGGACCTTTACATCAGTGTTCTAAAGAGCAATTTGATAAGGACTGTCCCCAGGGAATAAAGAAACACCATAACCTTTAGCAACTGAGGAGGAAGTGTTTTAATCATGACAAGGGGGCACACCTCAGCTCCCAGTACAGTCAGCTCACATACTGCTGCTTCACTTGCTGCATACATTAAGTATGCAATATATAACTTGAGTTCTGGGAACTTCTTCTTATTGAATATTGCCTACCCTTTTTTCTGAGCAAACTTGCAGAAGTCGGTCTGATAGGACAAACTACAGACACCAACACTGCTGTTGGTTCTCAAGTCCAAACCACTGCTGTTGGTTCTCAAGTCCAAAACTGGGAGTTACCGCCTCCCTCCTCTACTGTGTTCTAGATTTCCCCCATGTCCTGTGAGGGCCTCTGTTAGCTGAGATGGCTTACCTGTGTAGGGGAACTCAGATTCCTACCCCAAGGAGTGTAAAATCCTTGCCCAAAATGTACTTCTCAGGTTGTGGGATTGTGTTGTGTATTTGTTATCAAAATGGGGAAATGGAGTGTCAAGAGCTCCCCAGGCAGATTACTGAGGTGCCAGATGTGTCTCCACTCACACTCCTTGTGCAAGAGGTCTCCTCCTGGTGTCCATGACTGAATATCAATATAGGAATAATCTTTTCTTCCTTACTGATAATTTGCCATAAGGATCCTGAAATCATAAGGCAGCACCTCTGCTTGAAGTTTAATAAGACATTTAGTGTGTTCTCTGGTGGGATCCCTTTGATTTTCATAACTTTAACCTCTAAATTCACAAAGAATTAATGATGGGAAATCTAAATTCCCCAAAGGTAATTTTGGGAATGAAAATAGCACAGTCCCTCCTGATTTCATAGGTTCTCGGGACCATTTGTTGCTACCAATACGCTGTGATAAGTTATAAGCTTGATTTCAGTTTCTTTGGTAATTGTCCAAGTATTACAATATATTATAATGTAAAACCTAAAGCAACCACTAAAATGCATGTACATGTACAAAGATTTAAAACACAATAGATTTTAAAACTCAATAGGTAAAGCAGATAAATTTCTAAAAAATATTCATGTAACAGGGTAGCTATAAGCAACAGAGGAATGTAAAATAGAAAATAAACAAAAGATAAATAATAAAATGCTGGATAAAAGCTCTAACATAATTGTATTGACTATAAATATCCTAAATGAGTCAATTGAAAAACTGAAATTGATGGAATGGACTTTTTCAAATGAACTAAAACCATGTGCTATCTACAAGAAAGACATCTCAATTATGTCACAGTTGAAAGAAAATGAAATTATGGAGAAAGATATACCAATGAAATACTAATCAAAGGAAAGCAGAAAAGAAAATTTCCCAGGTACATTACATAATAACAAAAGGATTAAAGGACACAAGATATATTGACCATGATTGTGCAAGTTCCAAACAAAATACAACAAGGAAAAACTCTAGGCTGAAAAGATAAACAGAAAAATCTATACAAATAAGTGCTGGATATTGAGGACTTCAACATTGTCCTTTCAGCAACTTATAGAACTACCAGACAGGAAATCAGCAGGAATGCAGAGGAGCTGAAAACATCATCCACCAAAATAATTGACCTCCATAAAATGCTCTGTCAAAGAGCAGAATACACATTCTTTTCAAGAACACAAGAAATACTCACCAAGATAGACCATACACTGAGTCACAAAACAAATCTGGACAAATTTTAAAGACAGAAATGATATAGAACATGCTTTCTGATCATACTGGAATCAAATTATTGTTCATTTACAGAAACATAGAAAAATTTCCATGTACTTGAGAATTCCATAAATCACTTTAAAATTATCTAGAGGTCAAAGAAGTCTGAGGGAAATAAAAACTACACTAAATTGAATAAAAATAAAATAAAACATATAAAATTTGATATGCAGCCAAGATAGTACAGTGAAGAGTCTAAATCACTATTAGGAAATAACAAAATCTCTAATAAATATTCTTAGCTTTCTTCTCAAGAAACTAGAAAAATCAGAGAAAAATAAACCTAGATCAAACAGAAGAAATAATAAAAAATATAATGGAGATCAATGAAACTGGTAACAGAAAAAGATCAGAGAATGTCAAGGAAATAAAATGCTTGTTCTTTTAAAAAACATTCAAGTAAATCAACACAACAAAGGCCAACACACACAAGGCCAACAAAGAACAAAGAAAGAAGACACAAATTATAATATCAGGAATAAAACAGGAGCTATCATTATAGATCCTGCAGATATTAAAATAAAATTCATTATAGAGTCAACCTACTTTCTTAAATTTAACAAATTAGATGGAATGATCTTCCTCATTAAGAACAGCCTAAACTCACTTAGAATGCATAGGTCATCTCAATAGTCACATACATATTAAACAAAATTTATAGTCAGAAGCCTGCCAGAATGAATGATCTATTTCTAGACCATTCTACTGGAGAACTCTACTAATAATTTGAAGAATTGATTCTGTACAACTTCTTCCAGAAAACGGAAGAGGAGGGAACACTCTCCAATTCATTTTGTGAAGCCAGGATTTCTCAGGGACCAAAATGAAACAAAGACAATAATGGAAAAAAATTTTTTTTCAATGACAGTAGAAAAGTATTTGACAAACTTCAATCCCTATTAATGATTTCAAATTTCTCTAAAAACTAGGAATAATGGAGAGCTCCTTCAACTTGGTGAAAAAATATTTTAGAATCTACAGCTAACGTTGTACTTAATGATGGACAAGCCAAATGCTCTCCCTGAGTCTGAATGAGGACGTTTACTCCTTATCATTTTTATTCAGCATAGCACTCAAAGGCTTCCAGGGCAACCAAACAAGAAAAGGGAAATGGGGCTGGTGAGATAGCTCAGCGGCATAAGCGCCTGCCTGGCAAGCACGAGGTCCTGAGGTCGACTCCTGGTACCCACAAAAAAAAAAAAAAAGAAAAGAAAAGTGAAATGTAAGTCATGTAGGTCAGAAAGAGTAATAAAGCTCTATTTTCATATGACATGCTGGTTTATCTACAATGCCCAAAGAATCTTTAAGTATATTTACACACACGAACATGTACCTACACACATGCACACACAAATCTTTGAACTAATAAATAAGTTCAGCAAATTCTTAGGATACAAGATCAATATTGAAACCACTGTGGAAAACAGTGTCATGATTTCTCAAAAAATTAAAAATAGAACTACCAAATGATGCAGCCCTCTCAGTTCTAGGTTTACATCCAAGAGCGTTAAGCATGAGGTCTCAAAGAGATATTTGCACAATTACAGCACTATGCACAATAGTCAAGAGGCAGAGGCAACTCAGGTGTTTATCAATAGAGGAATGGATAAACAAAGTGTGGTCTATATATAAATCTAATACTATGCAACCTTGGTAGGAAGGAATTCCTTTACATCCTACAATGTGAGTGAAGCTTGAAGACTGCATGCTTAAAAGCAGTATTAAGATGGTAATGATTATCTGTATTTTGTGTGTGTTTGTGTGTGTGTGTGGGTACCGGGGGTTGACCTCAGGACCTTGCACACCAGCAGGTGCCCGTGCCACTGAGCGATATCACCGGCCCTTTTCTCGTATGTGTGTTCCGGGAGTTGAACTCAGAACCTCGCAGTCGCCAGGCAGGTGCTTATGCCGCTGAGCTATCTCACTGGCCCTATCTGTGTTTTTATCATGAAAAATCTGTTCTATTTGTATTTCCTCTTGCTAGTGTTGAATACTTAAAAATAATATTTAAAACCTGATCACAATACCATTTACAATAATCAGAAAAACCCAAATAATTATGTGTAAGTCTAAGAAGATGAACATGTACATAAGGAAAAAAATGCAAGTCAGTTATACTATTAGTGTCTCTTAGTTCATTAAAAAGGAAGGTTTGTGCTAATATTGATTGGAGAAATTTTTATGCTCATATTTTGTACCCTGAGCAACTACTTTAAAGCTAACAACATGTAATGTATGAACTATTGTTATTCTATTATTTTGTTATGAAATTTTGTTTTACCTTTTTTTCATAAAAAAGATTTGTATCCAAAAGGCTAAAAGACGTTATAAGTGAAATAGAAACAAATCAATGGAGAGAAATACTGAATTCAAGTATATGTGCATCTTTAGCTTTAATACAATTTCTAGCAAAATGTTTTGTAGGTATAGACATTTAAAAATATATATGGAAAAAAGGAACTAGAATATCTAAAAAATTGGAGGGATTATAAGGACAGATGAATCAGTCTATCCAATATCAAGACATTATTCACCTAAACCAAGAAAAACTGTACAGTGTAAGTGAAGAGCAAGGTACATAAATCAGTGGAATAAAATAGATAACCCAGAAATATTACACAAATAGAGTCGATGGAGAAAAGATAGACATTTCAACAAATGGTGGTGAAGGGAATAGGCATCTATGAAGGAAAAACAAAACACAAACAAAAACAAAAAGAAAAAATAGATCCTTAATCTTTAAGCCTTATGCTTTATACAAATATGAACTAAAATTGATTATGGGTTTAATTAAAAATGTAAAACCATAAACTTTTGGATTATAACTTAGGAGAGCATTTTGGGACCTACAGATAGGAAAAGAATTCTACTGGAAATCAAAACTATGATGCATAAAGGTTAAACTTGATGAATTGGGGTTAAAATTGATGAATTGGACCACATCATAATTAAAACCTTTTTTTCCACAATAGCTAAAGAGGATTGAAAGACAAGTTACAGACTGATAGAAAATACTTGTAGAATGTAACTAGTAAAGTGATATGAAGGAATTTTTTTTATTTTATAGAGAAAAAAAAAGTAACAATAAAACAGAGTTTCAAAACAAGTTAGTAGGAGAGTAACACTAATTAATACATTACATATTGTCTTCATAGTAGTTATTCAGAGTACAAGATATTGTCTCACTACTGTGATAAACAGAATGAGTAAATAAAGATCCAAAATGTATAATAGATATTGTGAATTGGGAAGAAACTCTTCAAAAGAAAAGACAAGCAGGAATACTTTTTATAATTTTAGAAAATCTACAGTAAAAAGAAAACATCCAACTAGAAAACTAGCAAAAGCTTGGATAGATAGTAATTCATCAGGGGGGATAAATAGATAAGCACACAAAAAGATGTTCAACAGAATTAGCCATTAGACAAATACAATTTAAAACCATGATGCAAAATCACCCCAGCCTATTAGATGAGCTAAAATTAAAAAATACTGAGTGTTAAGTACAAGAGTGAATGACAAGAAACCAGATCTTTCACATATTGCTAGTGAGGCTGCCGTATAAAGTGACACATGGGACGTCTCTATTTTTGCGACCACCTGAGAGTCAGTAATCATTTCAAAATAAAATGATATTTTAAAAAAACTGTGTTTCTTCTAAGATTTGAATTTTAGATATAGACAGATAAATTGAAAGTAAGATGATAGAAATAGATATAAAATGCAAATACTAATCATAAATAATAGTGGAAACTATATATAAGAAAGGAACTATGTATATAAGAACATCTATCCATAAGAAAGTAGAACCCAAGATGAAGAAAATTATAATAAATAAAAAAGGATAACATACAGCGACAAAAACAAAGAAGTTGTCAGGAAAATAAAACAATCATAAATACTCATGTAAATGATGATAGAAAATCACAATTCTTGAAGTCACATTGAAAGAATTAAAGGGGAAGATAGACAAAAACAGCCTTAGGTGTGATGTTTTAACATTCCTGCTTCAGTAATTGACTGACCGATTAAACAGAACCTCACTAGGTATTAACAATCTTTGTCTAACTGGGTTTTATAAGAAGCAACATCCAATAAAAGCAGAAGCCTTTTCCCCAGTGCATGTTCAGCCAAGGTAACTGGGTCAGAGCTGGACTTGGAGGGGTAGAATTCCGGACAACTGTAGCTCTTTTTTACATTTTTTCTCCTCAACTCACACATTTATAACTCCAAATATTGTCTTTGAAACTGCTGCTTCATACATTGGACAGAGAAAGCATCATAATGTAGTCAAGTGGAACCATCTCTTAAAATATAAAAAGATTACTATTGTGACAGAGACAAAGGTTCTCTCTTGAACATGGTTTACAAGACCCTTTTGGCATTCACATTTATGTTCTCCATTAACCTTGGCTTTTGTGCTCTTTGCTTTTCATGCTCTGAGGGCCCCCTGACCTTTGCCAAGGCCTTATAGGAATAAAACTCTTTCCTACCTCTGCATATTTCTATGTGCTCTGCCAGGATCTGGAATGCTTTCTGCTCTTCCAGAGAGCTGAGGGACTCTCACTAATCCTTCAGATCTCAGTTTAAATGCAGCTTTTAAAAAGAAGGTTTCCTAGATCATCGTTCACCCCTTCTGCCTGCATTAACTTCCTTCACTGGATTATGCTCCTCTTCCTATAAACACTCATCTCTCACTGTGTTTTTCCTCCATAGCTCTACTTTCTTTTTTTTTTTTTTTTTTTTTTTTTTTTTTTTTTTTTTTTGTGGGTACCGGGGGGACGACCTCAGGACCTCGCGCGCCAACAGGCACCCGTGCCACTGAGCGATATCACCGGCCCCTTTTTTCGTATGTGGGATCCGGGAGTCGAACTCGGGCCTTCGCGCTTGCAAGGCAGGCGCTTAAGCCGCTGAGCCGTCTCACCGGCCCCATAGCTCTACTTTCATTGATAGTTATTACCATATTTATTTGCATACTATCAGTCTTCACGGGTAAGCTGGAGACCTGAGAGAGTGTGTACTTGTTTAAAATTTTATCCTTGATGTCTAGCATGTAGTCAATAATTGGCAATAAACCTTAAAATATTTGTAGGATACAAAAATTAACATCACCTAAAGGTTCACTATGTGTTATGCATGGTACAAATACAGTTTACTGTGATTCATCCTCACAACATACGGCTTGTGATTAACCCTGAAGCTTTGTTTCCCCACAGCAAATAGCAAATAAACTTTTAAAGTGATTAAATGGAAAGTAGTTGTTTTGCTGGTAGCAAGTGTGAAATATGCAACGGATGTAAAGTTGATTCCATTTCTGAACACTGTGCTGAGAGCCATCTTATTTAGAGATCTAGTAGAGGCACGAAAAGAACGGGAAGGGGAATGGACTTGTGTTTATGAAGATGAAGGGAAGAAGAGGAGGTGCAGAAAGAAGAAGGCTGAGAAGGAGGACGCGGGAGTCAGGAGCCTGCACTCGGCCTGTGAGCACCATGGTGTCAGGCGCAGACAGCTGTGCTGTAACGTGGGGACTCACCTTGTAACTAGCTTGTAATCTGTGGTCCCACCATGTCCCAGGGGGTAGTAATTTATCTTCAGGTGATGTGTCTGTACTGACTGTGGCAGTTTTTTTTTTTTTTTTTTTTTTTTTGGGCAAAAAGTTCTCTGAGATGTGAGGGAGTGAGAGGAAAGACAGGAATTAGGAAGCCAGATGACCATCAAGAGAGCCCTAGATATCCGTGGGGCTTCACTTATGACTCACAAATGAAAGGAGAAGACACCTTATTGTATAAAGTCAATTCTTACATCCCTTTGATGTCCAACTCACCTTTTTACATTCAGCTTAAAAGTTTCATCATTCTAATTCCAATTTCCTACTTACTAGGCTTTTTCATAATGCCTGTTAGGTACTTCTTTTTCAGTGCAGCCACTCCATGATGGTTATGTGACATTTGAATTCTAGGTTTCATTAAACAAAAGTTATCTTTTCCTGGGCACACAGGCCCCAAAACTGTGTACCTGATTAATTCCACCAAGTGAGTGCAACCAGCCATTGAACCAGACCCATGGGGTGGAAGAAAAAAGCCACATGTATTTTTAATATACTGTAGCTTTTCTATATCAGCTTTGGGGACAGAAAGACATCTGGCATCAGAAATCTTTGCATCTCATTTAGGAAGCTATTTAAAATTCAGAAGATAATTGGTGTTTGAAGTTCAGAAAGTTTCCTTTTTATACTGTTTCTGATGGCAGGGAAGATGTGAAACAGAGATTCTATTGGCTCTAGGAAGATGGCCATTTCAGGGGATAGGACTAAATAACCCCCTTCCTGCTGTGGGGGCTCCATTAGGTGCTGAGAGGGCTCCGTGTGTTGTCTGAGGAAGCTGAGGCCGTGACCTGTGGACATAAGGATGAGAGTGGCCATGAATGGACACTGCTTTCTCTCAGGACTTGCTCTCCTCTTCATTACCTTGGTGGGTGCTCAAGGTAAGCAGAATTTCATTCCTCAAACCCAGCCAAGATACTGGATTAGTTCCAAGGACCTGGGGAATAGACTTAAAAACAATACATCTCTACTGATCATTTGGCTGGACGAAATATAATCCTCAGTGACAAGGACGCTGATTTTTCTGCTGTGGGGTCTTGGTTTTTCAAGTTCAGGTATAAGTTGTTGCAATGATATAAAATTTGTTCTCAGACTTCCAAGAAACTGTTTTATCTTCTCCAGTAACACCTGAAAGCTCAGGGAATGTCTGATCATTTCCCAGTTTTCTCATAAGCAATGCAGAGGGTTGGCCTCAGGCTGGGCCTCTGATCTGTTCTTTCTATATCCATTATGTTTCCCCTTCAGAATAGAATATTGGTATTTCACTAGTTCTAGTGAATTAGGAATTGGGGTGTGTGTGTGTGTGTTTGAGAGACAGAGAGAGACACACAGAGAGATAGAGGGAAGAGGGAGAGAAAAATGAAGAAAGCTTGAAGGCTAAATGTGTGAACAGGAATATCTCCGGCCAGACATCTATAAATATGTTCAAGTACCAAATCTATGCTTCTGGCTTTGAATGTGAAGGTCATACTGATGGTGGCGATGGTGTGTGCATGTGTACAGAATGAGGGAAGATATGTAAACTTTGCTGTCCATAGAGAAAACCCTCTGAACATGGACTACATATACGAATACAGATAATCCTGCGCTTCAGTCTGGGTCCAACTTTGATCTTTTCTTCCCCACAAACCTCTAGGTAAGGCATTTTCTGCCTTACTGTAATCTTTCCCCGGCCCTTTAGCCTTGTCAGAACTTTGTCTTCCTGGCTGTGCTGTTGCCCTTCCTTGTCTCTTGGGTTGGTGGTCCTCCAGCCTCACTATGCAGCGAAAAAACCTGGTGCCAGGTGCAGGTGCACATGGGTGGACTGCCACCAGCATTGAATGCAGATCAGGGATCTTGCCTTAGGGACTTAAAAATGTGCTTCTCTTGGTCAAATTTTCCTTTCCCTATAGAGTGCTTGAACTTGTTCTGGGTTGGCCTAAAGAACTTGCTCCTTGGAAGAGTACTGATCCTGTGAACATCTTCATAGTGAATTGTCTCCCTTGTGGTTCCCACAACCCTACACAAAATCTGGTCTTTTTCGACCCCTTGGCTCGGTAAATTTCCAGATACTAGTACTGTATTTGTGCTCCTGAAATGAGAATCATCTAGCTACATACCTAGAAAATTAGCTCTTCGCAGCCATGGGTGTTGGTCCTGGATACTTCAATACTGCTTTTAATTTCTCTTTCTCCTCTCTGCCCAGTTTTCCTCCCCAGTTCAAGCCCTTACAGTCAGAAGTGTCTGTCCTTCTTCATTGGGAAATTCTACTCTTCTCAACAAGGGCAAGATGTTCTGCTCCTCAGCCCCTCATTATTTATCTCAGAACCTCCGTTCCTTTAATTTTAGTCATATGCCAATGAAGTTTGTCCTTTTCAAGCTTTGCTGGCTCTTAAGGATGGAGATGGACTCTTGAAATGAAAGACAAAATTCATGTTCAGATTATATTTTGGTCTCTCCAGCAATGAGATTAGTCAAAGAATTCTCATTAGGGTAAGAAGACATCATATCTCAGTTAAACAAACAATTTTTTTTAGAACAACCTTTTTTAAAGATCCTATTGTGAAAGCAAGTGTTTGCGTATTATTCACATGAGTTTGCCCCCATCTATTTGTGAAATTGTGGCCTTATAATGAGGGTGCCGAAGTACACTAAAAATTTCCTGAGCCTGGCTCATGTTACAAGAGCTTCTACAGAGAAAGTCCAGTGTACCAGCTCCCTTTGTATTTCTTCTGAACACTAAACCTCTTCTTTATTAGAAGGCATGTATCAGTTCCTGAGGGCAAACCCTCACATACCGGCACACACATGAACATGCATGCACACATGTGTTTGCATATAAAATTAGATTATAAATTATAGTCCATTGTTTTATATCCATTTTTACATTTATAATGTATTTCTTTTTTTATAATTTTTTTTGTGGGGGGTACCGGGGGTCGACCTCAGGACCTCGTGTGCCAGTAGGCGCCCGTGCCACTGAGCGATATCACTGGCCCTTTTTTCATATGTGGGTTCTGGGAGTCGAACTCAGGACCTCACGCTTGCCAGGCAGGCGCTTATGCTGCTGAGCCATCTCACCGGCCCTATAATGTATTTCTTTATATCCATTTAAATACCTTTTACATCATTTGAATGGTTGTAATATTCATCAAATTAATGCATCATAATGTAGTTACTCCCCTGTATTATCCATTTATATTTCCATCTACAATGCAACAATAAAGTTCTTATGAATGTTTCCATTAACCTAATTAAAAAGTTAATACTATTTTCTCCAAGTAACTTCATTCAAAGGTCTTTAATTCACTGGTCCCTCCTTTCCACCATTGTTTGCTAGGCCAGTTTTAATAATCATTTATAGGCCAACAACTCAGAAATATATATCTCCGGTCCATATTTCACCCTGTAAATCCAAATTCATATATCTCGGTTTACTTGATCATTCCACTTGGAACAATATGTATCTCATAGTACTAAATTCAAAACTGAATTTCTTATCCATTCACCCCACCCATACTAGCTCTACCCATAGTTCAGGCCAAACCCATCGAGTTTTTTCAACTCTTCTATTTCTCTCACATGTCTCATCATGTCTCCAGATCATCCTGTTATCTTTACCAGAAAATATATAAACAGGATCTGATTTTTAAAAAATTTTATTACATTTCCAAGGAATCACCTTTGGACCTTGTGTTGTGCTCTATTTCCCCATTTAAAAAAATTCAAACATTTTCTTTTCTTTATTCTCTCCACTCTCATTGGAATTATTCATTTTGTAACCCAATTTGAAGTAATCTTTACAGAATTAATTTTTAGCTTTTTAAAAACTTGCGTAAGTACATACGTATAGCCATAAATTTTGAGGCACAGTACTTACTTAGCTGCATTTCATGCTTATAAAAGTAAAAATTAGTTTTCATTTTGAACCACTTTTACTTTATGATTTCTCCTTTGAATCTCTAAACATTTTATATGGATTTATCTATTTCTAATTTCAAACATATGAGGTAATTTTTTGTCTATTTTTGAAATTATATTTGACGCAATTCCATTGTGGTCAGATAATCTGATCAGTATATTAGTGTTCTGGTATTTATTTAGGCTTGTCCTTTGGACAGTGACCTAGTCAATATTTATAAATGTTTCATGTAGTCTTGATAGAAATGTATGTATTTCTTATTTGTATATAAGAATGAATAGTACATTAACAGCATAGCTCAAGGCTTTTAACTTTGTTATATTTTTATTTGCTTGACCTTTCATTTATTGAGATAGATATGATTTCCTTGGATTAATTGAACTTGAATTATATATTTTGAGTCTTTTTATTAATTACATATAGGTTTAAATCAGCATGTATTCCTATGGAATTAAAATATTTTCATTATTTTCCTGTTTCTAATAAGGTTTAATCTTAAAGTATATTTGCTTCTTATTGCTATGAATCATCCAGCTTTTACTTTTTCACTGTATAACTTCAGTGTTTGCAGATTTTCTGGATTCTAATATTTTAGGTATTTCTCCTAAAAGGACTGTTTGTTCTTTTAAGTATCTAGTCTATTATCCTTTGTTCTTATATTAGATTTATTTATTTTGATTGTGTAATTCATTTAGAAGTTCTAATTTAATATAATTTCAAATATGGCCTTTTTCAAGTTTCTCTTTCTGTCTTGGTCTCTCCCCTCAACTTCATGTAATTTCTTATTTTCACATTTCTTAACTCTATTTTCAGTTTTATTTTTACTATTCTTTGTTCTGTATTTGGAGTAAAATTTAGGACTTATCTTCTAGCTCACTTAAAAAAATGTTCATCCGAGACATTGGTGTAGGCAAAGACTTTATGAATAAAACCTCAACTGCACAGGAACTATCACAAAGAATCAACACCTGGGATCTCATCTTATTAAAAAGCTTTTGCACAGCAAGAGAAACCAACAGAGTGAAGAGACAACCCACAACCTGGGAAAAAATGTTTGCTAGCTGTTCCTCAAACAAAGGATTACTATCGAGAACATATAAAGAACTCAAAAAAAATCAGACCTCCCAAATTTAAAGACCCACTCAATAAATGGGCATCTGACATGAATACACATTTCTCAGACGAAGAAATACAAATGGCAAATAAATATACAAAAAAATGTGCAACATCACTAGTCATTTGAGAGATTCAAATTAAAACAACACTGAGATTCCATCTCACCCCAGAAAGAATGGCTATTATCAAGAAATCAACTAATAACAAATGCTGGAGGGGCTGTGGGGAAAAAGGAACACTTCTTCACTGTTGGTGGGAGTATAGACTGGTACAGCCACTGTGGAAGTCAGTGTGGAGATTCCTCAAAAAACTAGGGTTGGAGGTCCCATTTGACCCAGCTATTCCCCTTCTGGGTATCTTCCCAGAAGAATTAAAAACATCATACCACAGCAATATATGTGCACCCATGTTTATAGCAGCACAATTTGTAATAGCTAGATCTTGGAAACAACCCAAATGCCCATCAACTGAGGAATGGATAAGAAAGATGTGGGATTTTTATACAATGGAGTACTATTCAGCCATAAAGAAGGATAAACTGGAGACTTTTATAGGTAAATGGATGCAACTTGAGAAAATACTCGTAAGTAAAATAAACCCGACGCACATGTGTAAGCATCGTAGTCTCTCTAGTATGAGAAACTGAAAGAGTAAATAAGATTCAAAATGTACAATAGACATGGTGAATCAAAAAGAAACTGGTCAAAAAGGAAAGAGAGACTGGAATAGGGGAATAGGGAAAAGAAAGAAAGGAAAGGGAAAAATATTGTATATATATATATATATATATATAGATATGATGGTTAAGATAGATACACTACCAATTTTACTTAGTTCATTGAAGAGTAAGGTTTGTGCCAATAATGTTTGGACAATTGAATGCTAATATCTGGTATCCTGAATAACTAACTTAAAGATAATAATATGTAATGCATTAACCATTGTTACCCTCCTATTATGTTGTTTTGAAAATTTGTTCTTTTTTGATTTGTTTTGTTTTTTCTTCTCTTTAAAATAAAAAAAAAAGAAAAAAATCTTCATTTAGTCTAATTCATAGTTTGTCCACTGAGGTTCATTTTAACAATTACACTCTTCGTAATTAAGAATTATATTTGTTTCTTTCCCAAGTGTGCCTGTTCATTTCTAATAATATAGTTTTTACAGCTTCTTAACTTTATACTTTGTTTAAATTACTTCAAATATAACAATATACTCCTTATATGACAAATCTGTTATCTGAGTTTGTTGGGGATCTAAAGCCATTGTTTTCTATTGACTCACTCATGCACATATTCATGCATTTGTCAAATATTTACTGAATATTATGTAGCAAGAAAGTCTGTAGGTAACTGTGCTATAACAAAAATTATATGTATTTATATTGTCCTATGTTCATAGAACAGATACTGCAGCAAGATTTGTAGACAATGATCTAAATATATATGCAAATTGGATTATATAAAGCTGCAGCATTTGAAAAGAAATAAAGGAGAGGGGAATAAGAAGTGATAGAACAGAATTTGCATTTTATTTTTATTATTATTATTTTTTTGTGGGTACCGGGGGTCGACCTCAGAACCTCGCACGCCAGCAGGCGCCCGTGCCGCTGAGCGATATCACCGGCCCTTTTTTCGTATGTGGGTTCCGGGAGTCGAACTCGGGCTGTCATGCTTGCCAGGCAGGCACTTACGCCACTGAGCCATCTCACCGGCCCACAGAATTTTCATTTTAAAATATATTTTTAAAGAAATCATCTTTGAAATTCTGTGTTGCCTCCTCCTGTGCCATGTATTTGGTATTCACAAAGTTTAAATTAAGAAAGCTTTCCATTAGAAGAAACTTGGTTCTCTACTGGAGGTAGTCTAGGTGACCACAATAGTTTCTCGGATTCTATTTGAAACTTTTTATGACACTGACCTGACAGGGGCCTCTACTCTCCCTCTTACACTGCTGCTTAGTGCAGGTCCAAGGCATCACATCCTTGGAAAGAATCCCATCAGAACTTGCCCTAGAGCAACAGTCTTTCCTGTGTGCTCATATCTTGTACATCCAAAGTGCATGCTGGTCTTATGACCTGTTGCTTGATGGTTCTTGGAAGAATTTTCTCTATATAATGACAGTACCTCAGAGTATGTAGTACACTGCATTGTTATACATAATAACCCTCCATTGTAATTTAATAGGCACTACTGTTTTTCTCCATTTAAGATGATGTTGGCAGTAGGTTGATCATAAACGGCTTTCATCAGACAATGAGAATAAGAGATAAGGACCTTCTATACCTATTTTCTTCAGTTTTTTTTATCATGAATGGATTTTGAATTTTATCAAAGGACTTTTCTTCATCTACAGAAAATTGATTATTGATTATTCAAAAGATGGTCATGTGATTTTTGCTCTTGCTTCTGTTAACATGATGGATTACATTTATTAATTTGCATGCATTGAGCCATTTTTGCATCCCTAGATGTTTACTTAGTCATGGTGCATGATCTTTTTGATGATTTGCTGCTTCCTCTTTGCCAGTATCTTATTGAGAATTTTTGCATTTATGTTCACTAGAGAGATTGGCCTGTAGTCCTCTTTATTAGTTGGATCCTTTTCTGGTTTTGGAGTCAGAGTAATGGTAGTTTCCAGGAATGACTTTGGGAGTACTCCTTGCCTTTCAATTTCATTAAAGAGTTTGAAGAGTATTGGTATTTGATCTTCCTCGAAGTTCTAGTAGAATGTGGTCGTGAAGCCATCAGGTTCCTGGCTTTTATTAATCATTAGGCTTTTTATTATTGCTTTAATTTAATTGCCTGTTATTGCATTATTCAGGATTTTTAAGTCTTCTTGGTTCATTTTTGGTAACCAGTATGTATCTAGGGATCTCTCCATTTCTTAGTTCTCCAACATATTGCTATACAGGTTTATGAAGTAGTTGCTAATAATCTTCAGGATTTTGGTGGAGTTTGTTTTAATTTCATCTTTTTCATTTCTAATTGCATTGATTGGTGTCTTTTCTTTCCTTTTTTTGTAAGACAGGCTGGGTGTTTGTTTATTTAGTTTATCCTTTTGAAGAACCCACTCTTTGATTTATTGCATTGTTTTTTAAGTCTCCATTCCATTGATTTGTGCTCTGATCTTTATAATTTCTTCCCTTGCACTAGCTCTGGATTTGGGTTGTTCTTGTTTTTCCAGGACCTTGAGATGCATTGTTAGGTTATTTATTTGGGTTCACTGTTTTTGTAATGTGGTTATTCACAGCTATAAACTTCCCTTTTAGGACTGCTTTCATTGTGTCTCATAAATCCTGGAATGTTGTACTGGGATTATCATTTAATTCTAGGAACTGTCTTACTTCTTCCTTCATTTTTTTCTGTGATGGTTTGATTATTGAAGAGCATGTTGTTTAATTTCCATGCATTTGCATAATTTATGTGTTTTTTTGCCAGTGACTTCTAATTTTATTTCATTATGATCTGATAATGTGTTAAATTTTGATTCTTTTGCAGTTACTTATGTGTTTTTTGGCTAGTTTGTGGCCTATTTTGGAGAATGTTCCATGTGCCAACAAAAAGAATGTGTATTCTGTTGTTGGGCAGAGCACTCTGTAGATACCTACTAAATTCGTTTGTTTAAAGGCTTGGTTCAACTCTGATATTTCTTTGTTTTTGTGTAGTTGATCTTTCCATTTATAATAGTGGTGTATCAAATTTTCCCATTATAATTGTATTGATGTTTTCTGATGTTTTTTGTCCAGTAGTGCTTTTTAATGAAATGGGGGAAGCATTCTTTGATGTATATATGTTTATAATTGTTATCTCTTCCTGTTGAATAGTTTCTTTCACCAATATCTAGTGTCCTTTTTGTCTCTTTCAATCAGTTTTGGCTTAAAGTTCACTTTGCCTGAAAATAGGAAAGCTACGCCTGCTTGTTTTCAGGTTCCTATTGCATGGAATATTGTTTTCCATCCTTTGATTTTTAGTCTATGAATTTCTTTTCAGGTTAAATGTGTTTCATGTATACTGCATATCATTGATTTTGTTTTGATCCATTTTCCTAATCTGTATCTTCTGATTGGAAAATTGAGACCATTCACATTGATAGTTATCACTGATAGATAATGACCTATTCCTGTCATTGTAATATTTGCCTTTCTTTCCCTTCTACTTATTTGCCCACCCTACCTGGTGCATTTATTTTATTGGATCTTTTGGCATTGCTAACTTCTTTGTATTTTTCGAGGATATCCTTGAGAATTTCCTTTGAGTGCTGGATTGGTGGTCATGAATTTTTTTAGATGCTCTTTATCATGGAAATATCTTATTTCTCTGTTAATTTTTAAAGGTAATTATACAGAATATATCCATCTGGTTGGAAGTCTGATTATACTTAAAAGTTTCTTTTAAGGTTTGAAGCATTTCATTTCAAGCTCTCCTTGCCTTTAAGGTTTGTGTTGCGAAGTCTGCTCTAATTCTGGTTGGTTTTCCTGTATAAGTGGTTCATTTCTTTGCTCTAACAGATTGTAAAATTCTATTTTCATGTTGGATTTCTGATATTTTGACTATGATGTGTCTTGGAGTGGTTCTTTTCTGGTCATGTCTACTTGGGTTCTGTATGCCTCGCTTATCTGTATGTTAAATTCTTTTCTCTTATTTGGAAAGTTTTCTGTGATTATTTCACTAAACAGGTTTTAGTGCTAGCCTCTGATTTTTCACTAATTCCAATTAATCCTTCTTTGTATCATCTGGCAGCTGTTGGGTTGACTTTTCTTGTTTTCTTGTTATAAAGGTCATTTGAGATCTAGCAACCACAGATTTCTAGATCTCGTACTCTGTGCTCACATTGGTTGCTTCCGTTGCCTGAACTTTGAATAGAATTTTTAATCTCCTTAATTTTTAAATTTGGAACTTTTTAGTGGCCTCCAATTCTTTTTCATGCTGGACATTCATGTTGTGCATCTCTTTCTTCAGCTCCTCCAGTTTTTTATTAGTATCTTCTGTAGATTCACTGATCATTTGCTTCCATAAGATCATTATCTGTTTACTTATATCTTCTTTGAATTCTTCAAGCTTCTTATTGATCTGTTTTATTACCTCCACTATTATCCTTTCAGAAATTTCAGCAGTGTGGCTTTCCCATCCCCTTGGTTCCCCCTGTATTGACTTTGGGGAAGTTGGGACTTTTGGGAGGCATTTTGTTGCCTTGTTTTCTCATGTTGCTATTTATTTGTTTCCAGTCTGAGGCTTGTCTGTTGATTGTAGTGAGTAGGTTTGTTGGTAGAATAGAGATCTCTTTATTTAAGATCTACTTTTCAGAGGCATCCCCTGAGTGTGGCACACTACCGGTCTTTGCTTCTACCCAAGAATCCATCCCCTCCATTTATTTAGGAGAAGAGGTTGCAGCTTATTTGGTTGAGTAGCCAGTTCCTCAAGAATGGGCCACAGTACTGTTTTTGACACTCAGTCAGTCCAGATATTGGCATAGAGAGAAAACCAACTGATAGACAACTATATCACCTTGGCTATGATAGAAAATCAGCAACAGTAATAGCATCAAATATAGCCTGGATATTGATTAAACCCAAAGAACCAATAATATACTCCCCTTATCCATAGAAAAGAGATCTATGATTAAAGTATAATGTAAGATCATAGTATAATCTTAGATTATAGTATAATCTGTGATTATAATATGATCTAAGACAAACCAGATACTGGCTACAGGAAATATCTGCTCAATGGAACAACTTTACCTCCACTAACAATAGAACAGTGTTCAACAGTAGTAAGACATACTTAACTATATATAGATTCATGAAATTTAAGGGTTATACTAGTAATGATAGAGGTTGTGTGGGATGGGAGTATGAAAAGTAGAATTTGAAAAATTAAGTGATGGAAGATGAGATGGTGATAAAAGTGAAATAAAGCCTTCTATGAAGGGGTAAAAGGAAATTTGTATTATTAGATGAAAGTAACAAGAAAAACAACAATAAAAATGAGAAATAAAAATTAGAGTAAACTAAAGAAAAAAGAATAAGAGAATAAATTAAAAGACAGTGAGAAAATAATAGAAAAGAAAGAAAGAAAGAGGACCAAATCAAACAAAACAAAGATAATAAAAAAATAAAAAAAGAAAATAGGAAGTAAAACTCCAAACACCACCAAAAAGAAATTAGAGGGGAAAAAATATTGGTCAAAAAGTTTCTGTGTAGTTCAAAATGAGTGGTTTCCTTCCAGGACCTGCAGTATTTGGAATCTAGTAAGTCACAGTCCTCTCCACCCTGCTTCATAGTCTGTGGGTTTGACCCCTCTTCACAATTGGTCCCTACGTAAATCAAGACCATGACAACTATTTAAGCTTAGATGCTCATGTTGGTACATAGAGAAGCAGCCAGGCTAGTGGTGTTATGCTTTGTATCTAGATGTGGGGCTTTTCAAGGCTGGCTGGGTCTGGGGCATGTGATATTGGGATAAAGGTATGTAACACTAAATTAGTGCACCAATTGGAACTAGCATAGTTTTGGGTGTGAATAATAAGAAGGCCTATCCTGGGTATGGTTAGCACCACCCAAAAAGCTTGTATCCTGGATAGGATAAATGAGAAAAGAAGACTTACTTTGCTGCTGCTTCTGCTACTGCTGCTTGCTGCTTGCTGCCTTCCTGCCTGCCATGACATGAACTGTTTCTCTGTGATGCCCCTCTGCCATGCTGCCTTATCTTAGAGCCAGCTAACTATGGATTGAAAACTCTACAAACTGTGAGCCAAAATAAACCTCTCTTCTTTTAACTGTTGTGTGTTAGGTATTTTGTCTCAGTGACAAGAAATTAACTAAGACAAGTGGTCTCTGCTGGATGTAGGCAGAGAGGAAGGGAAGAGGCTTAAGCCAACTTCTGGACTAATGTTTTCACCTTCAGATGCAGCCACCTCTGAAAGCTACACCTGCTGAACCTGGCCTCCCACCACTGAATGCAGGACGTGTGTCCTTCCTGGCCCGGGCTTGAATTTATCAGAGGATCTCAGAGGATCTATGTTAGTCCTCACCCTCTTTTTGTCTGTGTCCCATGGCTGTCTCTCACCCAGGCTCTGTAATGACACTCCAGTCATGGAGTGAAACTGTATTATAGGTATTCTTTGGCTCAGTCCCACAGAGTCAACCCCATCTCAAAATGGCACCTGATTAAATTCTCTCTGGCAACATGGCAGATACTGCACTGGATTTCTTCTTGAACTCTATCCCTCCACAAAGAAGTCACTCTCAGGGTAAAACCTCATACTGTTTTTTTTTGTGTGTGTGGTTTTTTTTTTTTTTTTTTTAGATTACACCTATTGTGGGCTTTTCTTGTGACTAGTGCTGATGGCCCATCCATTATTTTTCCCTGAAGCAGCTGACTCTTTCAGGCTTACATCCTTTCCAGGGTGCTGGCTTCATCCTTGACTGGATATTGGTCATTTGAGCGGAACTAATTTGCAGAACTGAATGCGAGTTGGTGGTTTGAGGGTCATGGCATATTGGTCTGTCTCATGTGGCAGGCAGATAGGGCATCTTTATAGGTTAAGATGTCTTTATTTCTACTTTCCTGATATTTTTTCCTTTTCTTTTTGTTTTTTTGAGACAGGGTCTTGCTATGTAGTCCAGCCATCCTTGAACTAAATATGTAGTCCAGGCTGGCCTCAAACTTGTGGTGATCTTTCTGCCTCAGGCTCCTGAGTGCTGAAATTATAGGCATGTCCCACTATGTCCAGCTTCTGAGAATTTTTATTACAAGGAGATATTGACTTTTGCCTAGCACATTTTTTGTCTTATTGAGCCAGTCATGTTTTCTTCTCACTTATTGTACCCATATGGTGATTACATTCATTTATTTTTAAAAAATAAAAACCAAATGATTCAACATGACTGAATAGAGGAGGAGCCATGTTGGAGCTACTCAGAGAAAATCAACTAAAAACATAGGTAATTGGAGGAAAGAGAGGGACATACATCCTGATGCCAAAATCAATCTGAAATAAGAGACTTGTAGATTAAACAAAACATAGACATAGGATTTTACAAAATGTCGATCCAGCCCATAGGGCTGCTGGTGGCACTGCTGCCTGTGCACTGAGCAAGAATCGCCATTCTGTGAAGTCTCCAAGAAACTGATGGACTGCAAAAGTGTAGGTAACTCAAGCCAAATAGAATAGATTTGGGATATAAAGCCCCTTGCCTCTTTTACCTTCCTTCACACAGAGGACGCAGCAGCCTGGAAGCAAATTTTGCTAGCACTGCTCCCTCCCCAGTGGGCTGCCAGCTTTTTTTTTTGTCATACACCCTAGCAGCTAACTGGAACCCCTAGTGGCAACAAGCTTAGGGACTGAAGTGGGCAGTATCCACGACCCTTCCTGTGAAAGGGAAAACTATACAAGAAAAATTGTTCTTTTTAAAAATTTGTTCTTTTGAAACTGCCTAGCTCTGTCACTGCTTCATAGCTTTGTAATTACTTTCTTGACCCCTGTAACCATGAAAGTGTAACTGAACATACAGGATGCCTGATTGTACCATTGTACCAAGCTTTATAAACTGATGATCATTAATCTACTCTTGTAACTGATGATCTCACCCTGCTAGCTAATCAGAAGAACTGCCAAGCTGTTCTGTCTCACCTTTGTACCTCCTTTGTACCTCCAGCTTGTGCATCATATAAAAGGCCTAGACCACCAGAGACCAGGGCCTGATATTCTGGGAATGATCCCAATCAGTGCCCATCAGTGTAAATAAATCTGCCTCCAAATCCTGGGTGTAGTTTCTGCTTGCTGTTGCACCTGCACTGCAACCAGTGGCTTGTGAGAGGGATGCAGATGTGTGGGATTTAAACAGCTGCAGCACTCCCATCATGGGAGAGGATATTGAAATGGGACCAAGCAGCCTTGGGCTGTTTCTGAGGTGGCAGCAGAAGCAGTGAGTCAGTAAGTCTAAGGACCATGGCAGCAGTGGTAGTGGCAGCAGAGGTGGCGTGGCAGCAGCAGCAGGAGTAGCAGTGGCTGTGAAGATAGTGGAACAGCACAACTTCTATTGCCCTGCAGGAAGTGGCTTGAGAGAATTTAAGCAACCTTGCTCTGCAGCACAGCAATGAGTGGAAGGTTGGCACTGCCCACACTACAGAGGAGATCAAGGTGGGACCAGATGGCTCCACATTGGTGGCAGGAGCAGAGAGTCAGCCCACAGCATCCCACCCCTCCCCACCCTGCAACAAGTGAGTGAGGACAAAGATGTGCCAGTGCAAGTGGAACAGAGAGGCCTGGCCTGACTGGGAGGAGCCAACTGTACACATTGGGAGCGGCCTTGGGCTGTCTCTGTCTGAGGGCACCACAGCAACTGGGAGAGAAACACAGAGACAAACAGGCTAAGGAGTGAGCTGACCACTGAAGGACACACAGAAAGTTACTGGCTGAAGACTCTGGCCCCAAATTTGGAAGCCAAGATCAGCCCCATACCCAGCACTAATCCTACTGCAGACCTGGATGGGTTACCCAGAGGTTTTGGGATCTGAAATGGGCACTACCACAGAACTGTGGACACCAGAGGAATTTTAAAATTATTATTATTATTACTTTCTTTGTTTCATTTTCTTTTTTCTGGCTGGTAGGTTTTTTAAAGGTTGTTTAGCACTTTATCTTTATTCTTGTTCTGTTCTATTCATCTTCTTTCTCTCTTTCCTCAACTATCTCTCTTGATTTTATGATATTTTCATGTGAGTGAACTTTGTCTCTAGACCTTTGGTCTTCTCTTTCTCCTGCCCCCCTCTTGAGTTTCCCAAAGCTTGGATGACCATCCTTTGCCATCCAGTCTCACTTCTACTTTATTTCTCTTCATTTATCTCTCTGTTTTGTCCCCTAGCCCTCTTAAATTTCTCTACCACAGGGTAAAAACACTCTACAAAGGGGCATCTCTTTGCATACAAGTTCCTGAATAATGTTGAATGTGGTTATATAACTGTAGATCTTCTCCCTATGGTTAAAGGTATCAAATTAATAGTTACTACAGTTTGTGAGGTGTTAGGCTGTGCTTGATGTTATTATTATTGCTAACTGTACCACTTTAGCCAGGATGTCAAGCCTGTTGTAATCATTTGTTCTCCCTTGTATGGCAAAACTGTGATTGTCTTAGGTCATTACCATCACCATGTTCCAGTACCAAAGGACTGGGTTCTAATCCAAATAGATAGGAATGTCTCATCTTAATAAATTTGGATGGTAGTATCTTGGGAAGGACTCAAAGACCAAAAACTACCTACACCTAGAAGACATCACTGAGGAATAGATATTCCCTAGGGAAGCCTTGATACTAGTGATAAAGCTATCTGCTGTAAGAAACTTACAAGCATCAACACAGAAAACAAAATAAAATTAATAAATAGAAAATGACAAGATACAGAAGCAAAGTGCAACCCCAGAACTCCAGCCCAGCCAGGGCAAATACAGGGGACAAAGAGATAGAGGAAATCACAAGCAATCCACCAGAATTTTCTGGAATGATAGTAGCAGAAGTAAAAAAAAAAGCAAATGTACGAGGCTATAGAGGAAATCAGAGCAGAAATAATCTTTTGAGTAAAAAAAAGAGATGATGACCATAATGAAGGACTTGCTCAGCAAGCCTAAAATAGACATAGATTTAAAAAATTGAAGAGCATATGAAAATAATGGAAACCATGAATGCCCAACATAGGAAAAAAATCCACCATATGGGGCATGGAATCCATGAAACAGATTTAAACAGATAACCAGGAAATTGAAAATTCCACTAAAAGTTTACAAAACTGACTTAGTGAAAGTGAAGAAAGAATATCAGACCTACAAGACAGGAGAGTGATTAGAGATCACAAAAAGCAAGATTTCTTAAAAATATCAAAAGACCACGAAAAAATAATCCAACAGCTGTAAGATGATGCAAAGAAGAACAATATAAGATTGATCAATGAAAAGCAGAAGTTGATAAAAAAGCAGGAATCAGCACAAATGACATAAAAAACTGTTCACAGAACTAATGGCATAAGACTACCAAAACTTGGAAAAAGATTTGACATACAAATAAATGAAGCACATAGAACTCCAATTAGTCATGACCAAAATAAATCTACACCAAGGCATGTAATAATAAAGATTCCAGAAAGTCAACACAAGAAGAATATTAAAAGCTGTTAGAGAAAAGAAACAAATCACCCTTAAAGGAAAGGCCATCAGAATCAGAGCAGACTTTCCAACACAAACTCTTAAGTCAAGGAGAGCTTGGAGTGAAGTATTTCAAGTCCTGACAGAAAACAACCTCCAACCCAGATTGATGCATCCTGCAAAACTATATTGCAAAATCTATGGTGAAATAAGATACTTCCGTGACAAAGAACAACTAAAGAAATTCATGACTACCAAACCAGCTCTCCAAAATGTTCTGAAGAATATTCTAGAAAGAGATTAAGATTACATTCCCAAAAACACCAATAGAAAGAATGAACCAGGCAAGACAAGCAATTAAACAGAGGGAAAAGCAAGAAACCAACAACAGGAAAATAAAACAACAAGGATAAGTCAATACATAACAGTTGTAACCATTAATGTAAATGGTCTCAATTCACCAATCAAAAGGAACAGACTGGCAGAACAGACTAAGAAACAATATCCAACAATATGCTGTATACAAGAATTATATTTAACTCAAAAAGAAATTCATAGATTGAAAATCAAAGGATGGAAAACAGTACTCCATGTGACAGGAACCTGGAAAAATCAGGGGTAGCTATTCTATTGGCAGACAGTGTGAACTTCAAGCCAAGACTGATCAAAAGAGACAAAGAAGGTCACTACATACTTGTTAAGGGGAAAATCCAAAGTAAAGACATAACAATCATAAATATATATGCACCAAATACAGGTGCACTGAACTATATAAAACAAATATTAATGGACATGAAAAGTCAAACAAGAACTAACACAATTGTAATGTGGGACCTTAATACCCAGCTGTCACAAATAGATAAACCAACCAGACATAAAATCAACAAATAAATATCAGAATATCAGAACTGAACCACACTTTTAAACAAATGGACCTAGTAGACGTCTACAAAGTGTTCCACCCCACATCAGAATATACATTCTTCTTAGCTGTGCATGGGACATCCTCCAAAAGAGACCACATACTAGCCCATAGAACATGCTCAAGTAAATGCAAAGGAATTGAAATGATCCCATGTATATTATCTGACCATAGTGCAGTGAGACTGGAAATCAATGGCAAAAGAAGCCACAAAAACACCATAACACATGGAAATTAAATAACACCCTCCTGAACAACCAATGGATCACAGATAAAACTAAAGAAGAAATGGAAGAGTATCTATAAATAAATGATAATGCCAATACAACATACTGGAACTTAAGGGATGCAATTACAGGAATCCCAAGAGGTAAATTTAGGGTGGTGAATTCTCATATCAGGAAAACAGAGTGAGCTCAAATAAACAACCTAATGTTGAATCTCAAACTTCTACAAAAAGAATAAGTCAAGCACAAAGCTAGTATGAGGGAGGAAATTACAAAGATCAGAGCAAAAATAAATGCAATTGAGATAAAGAAAACAATACAAAGAATCAATGAATTGAGTTTGTTCTTTCAAAGAACCAATTTTATTTTTTAAATAAAATTGATAAATGCTTAGCCAACTTTATCACAAAAAGGAAAGAAAAGACCCAAATTCATGCAATTCAGAATGAAAAGTGTGAAATCACAATGGATATTGCAGAAATCCAGAAGATCATCAATACCTATTCAAGAACCTGTACTCAAATAAGATGGAAAACACAGAACAAATGGACAGATTCCTAGATACATTTGAATTACTAAAGCTTATATAAAAATTCTAAATATCCCAGTATCAGTTGATGAATCCTAAATGTAATTAAAAACTTACCAACAGAGAAAAGCCCAGGTCCTGATGGATTCACAACTGAAATTCTGTAAATTTACAAGAAATTTAGAGAAGATCTAATGACATTACTCCTCAATCTCTTTAGTGAAATTGAAAGGCAAGCAATAAGACCAAAGTCATTCCTGGAAGTATTACCCTGATACTAAAAACCAGAGAAGGATCCAATCAAAAAAGAGAACTACAAGCCAATCTCCCTAATGAACATAGATGCAAAAATCCTCAATAAAATACTAGCAAACAGAATGCAGCAAATCATCATGTACACCATGACCAAGTACAATTCATCTCAGGGATGCAGGGTTGGTTCAACATACACAAATCAATAAATGTAACACACTATATCAACAGAGCCAAAAACAAAAATCATATGATCATCTCAATAAACATTGAAAAGGCATTTGACAAAGTCCAACACCCATTCATGATAAAAACCCTACAGAAAATTGGAATAGATGGTTTTTATCTTAATCTGATAAAAGTCTTCTATGACAAACCAACAACTGGCATCATACTGAATGGTCCAAAACTGAAAGCTTTCATTCTAAAGCCAGAAACAAGACAAGGATGTCCACTATCACCATTCCTATGCAATACAGTTGTGGAAACATAAACCAGAGCAGTTAGACAAGAAAAAGAAATAAAAGGAATAAAGATAGGAAAGGAAGAAGTTAAATTATCACTATTTGCACATGACATAATACCCTACATAGAAGACCCTAAAAACTCCACCAAAGACTTCTAGATTTAATAACCAAATTCAGTCACATAGCTGGATACAAAGTCAACATTCAAAAATTAATACCACTCCTGTATACAAATAACAAACTCACTGAGAAGAAAATTAGGGAAACAACACCTTTCATAATAGCATCCAAAAAAATGAAATACTTAGAAATCAATCTATTGAAGGAGTAAAAGATCTCTACACTGACAGCTACAGTACTCTGAAAAAGGAGGTCAAAGAGGATATCAGAAAATGGATATCCCTTACTGTTGGGTAGTAAGAATCAAAATAGTGAAAATGCCCATACTTCCAAAATTGTTACACAGATTTAATGCAATCTCAATCAAAATACCATTAGCATACCTTACAGAACTAGAGAAAACATTCCTGAAATTCATTTGGAAAAAGAAGAGACCTAGAATAGTAAAAACAATCCTGGGCAACAAAGGCAAAGCAGGAGGCATCACAATCCCTGACTTCAAATTATACTACAAAGCCACTGTGATAACATCAGCATGGTACTGCAAAGAAACAGACCTCAGGATCAATGGATTAGATCAGAAAATACAGAAACATGTTCAAACACACTCAGCTACCTTGTCTTTAACAAAGGAGCCAAATATATTCATGGGAAGAAAGATAGCCCCCCATTTCTTTTTTTGGCACCAGGGATTGAACTCACAACCTCATGCTTGCCAGGCAATGATAGCCTCTTTAATCAATGGTGCTGGAAGAACTGGCTCTCCACATGCCAAAGACTAAAATTAGACCCATGTCTATCACCATGCACTAAAGTCAAAATGGATCAAAGATCTAAATATTAAAACAGAAACACTAAATCTGCTGGAATAGAGAATAGGTAGAACTCTTGAAGACATAGGTGTAGGCAGAGACTTCATGAACAAAACCCCAACTGAGTGGGAAATAATACAAAGAACCAACAACTGGGATCTCATCTTATTAAAAAGCATTTGCACAACAAAAGAAATTACCAATAGAGTGAAAAAACAACCTGGGAAAAAATTTTTAGCCAGTTGTTCCTCAGACAAAGGATAATATCTAGATAATACAAAGAATTGAAAAAAATCAGAACCCCTCCCATATTTAAAGACCCAATCCAAAAATGGTCATCTGAAATAGACATTTCTCAGATGAAGAAGCAGAAATGGCAAATAAATATATGAAAAAATGTTCAGCGTCACTGTTCATTCAAGAAGCCCAAAGTAAAACAATGCTGGAATTCCATCTCACCCTAGAAAGACTGGCTATTATCAAGAAATCAAACAATAACAAATGCTGGTGGGGCTGTGGGGGAAAGAAACACTTATCTGCTCTTTGTGGGAGTGTAGACTGGTGCAGCCACTGTGGAAATCAGTATGGAGCTTCCTCAAAATACTAAACACAGAGGTCACATTTGACCCAGATATTCCCCTTCTTGGTATCTTCCCAAAAGAATTAAAAGCATCATACCACAGCAGTATACACACACTCATGTTTATCATAGTACAATTTGTAATAGCTAAATCTTGGAAACAACCCAAATGCCCATCACCAAGGGATGGATAAAAAAGATGTGTTTTTTTTAATACAATGGAGTACTATTCAGCCATAAAGAAGGATAAACTTGAGACATTTCTAGGTAAATGGATGGAGCTTGAGGCCATACTCTTTTTTTTTGTGGGTACTGGGGGTCGACCTCAGGACCTTGTGTGCCAGCAGGCATCCATGCCGCTGAGGAATATCACCAGCCCTTTTTTCATATGTGGGTACTGGGAGTCGAACTCAGGACCTTGTGCTTGCCAGGCAGGCACTTATGCCGCTGAGCCATCTCACTGTTCCATACTCTTAAGTGAAATAAATCAGACACACATGTAAATGTTTCATTGTCTCATGTGTGAGAAACTCATAGTGTAAATAAGAACCAAAGTGTGTAATAGATATTTTGAAATAGGAAGAAAGTTTTGCAAAGGAAAAGAGATCTAGGGAGGCTGGTGGGGGAAAGGAAGAAAGGGAAAAGAAAGAAATGATAAGGATAAAATGGAAACAAAGCTTTGTAAATAAGGAGTGGGAGGGGGTTGAGGTAAGGGTAGTGGAAATGGAAAAAAAGAGGAATCAGGATATATCATGTACAGGTACAAATTGCCTATGATGAATGTTATCTTTATGTATATCTAAATTGTACCAGTAAACTTAATAATAAAAAAAATTGTCAAGTTAAGATTGCTGGGATGAACCACATTTTGTTCTGGTGCAGTATTCTGCTTATTTATTGTGCTGTTGAAGATCTTTTGTTTCTGTATTCAGGAGGAGTACTGCATTGTAGTAATTTTAGTTTCCCATAATGCCTTGATTTTGACTTTAGGATCCCACGGACATCTCAAAATATGGTATAAAATGCTAATCCTTCCTCTTTTCTGTAAAATATTGGAATGGTTATAACTTCTTTCCTTAAATACATGATACAATTTTCCACCAAGGGCATCTTGCTTTATAGGTATCTTTGTGGGGTAGTTGTAAATTATGAATTCAATTTTTAAAATAAATATAAGGTGAAAATGATTTTCAAGTGATATATAAAAACACAAAATGTGTACATATTCATGTGGTATGTGAAGTTTTGATACATGCACACATTGTGTAATGTCTAAATCAGGCTAAACACATCTTTCTCTTAAAAAATTCATCATTTTTTTGTGATGAAAGCTTTCAAAATTCTTTCTTATGGCTTATTGGAAGATTACAATTTGTTACTATTATCTATATCACCCTACTGTGCAATAGCATACCAGAACTTACTCCTATTTAGGTGTAATGTACTAACCATTGATCAAGTTTTCCACATCAGTCCCTACCCTCTACCCTTCCTAGCTTTTGGTAGCCACAATTCTACTTTCAACTTCTATGAGGTCAACTTTTTAATGTTTCACACATGAGTGGTGCTTATCATTCTATGCTGGGCTTATTTCAGTTAACAATGATCTCTGCTTCCATCCATGTTGTCACAAATCCAGGATTCTATGGGTTTATAGGTCTGAATAGTATTCCATTTTCTACATGAGATGTGAACAAAAGTGCAGTGAATATTGTACTTAAATTTTAAAAAGTAAAAGACAAATCACCATTAATTCCCCTCAAGTATTCCCGCTCACTTTGAATACAGTTATCACATTATTTTGGCCACTTTCTGAAAACATTTGATGTCCTCCTTTTGTGTCTTTAGTCACATTGTCATGGTTTGCCCCAATGTCCTGAATCAATATAAAATGTCTACCTTTCATGGTCATTTTGACTGTGGGGAAGAGCCAGAAGTCTCAAGTGCCAGATCTGGTGAATAAGATGGATGAGGACACACTAATATTTTTATGAGTCTGCCTTTTTATTGGATGACACTCAACAGCAGCATTTGCAATATTTTTAACATCATACCTCATAAAAATATTCATAAAGTTGGACTTTTACAACTACTTCAGAAAATAGCAGGAATGCTGGACTAAGTATGTTCAGTGTGAGTGGGAATACTTTGAAGGAATTAATGGCAATATATCTTTTTTTTGGGGGGTACCAGGAATCGAACTGAGGAACTTGCACTTGCCAAGCAGGCACTGCACTGCTAAGCTATATCCCCAGCTCAATGGCAATGTATCTTACTGGATTAAAAAAATTAAACATTCACCATACATTAGACATACCACATTTCCTTTTTCTCCATTAGCTCACCAACATTTGTTATTTTTGTGTTTTGGATAATAGCCGATACCTCATGGTGTTTTTGATTTGTATTTCCATAATTACTAGTGATGTTGAACATGTTTTTATGTAGCTGTTGGGTATTTGTATGTCTTCTCTTGAGAAATGTCTGCTTACATATATTTTATTTTAAAATCAGGTTATTTGTCTTTTTTTTTTGTGGGTACCGGGGGGTCGACCTCAGGACCTCACGCGCCAACAGGCACCCGTGCCGCTGAGTGATATCACCGGCCCCTTTTTCGTATGTGGGTTCCGGGAGTCGAACTCGGGCCCTTGTGCTTGCAAGGCAGGCACTTACGCTGCTGAGCCATCTCACCGGCCCCAGGTTATTTGTTTTTGTTCTTAAACTTTTGGAGTTTTTAAAAATGTATTTTGGATATTACCCTCTCGGAAGATGTATATTTTGCAATTTTTTCTTCTATTCTATAGGTTGTCTCTTCTCTCCATTTTTTCTCACAGAAGCTTTCTAATTTGATGTAGTTCCATTTGTCTATATTTATTTTCATTTCCTATTCTTTTGGCATCTTGACCAAAATATTTTTTGCCCATTCCAGTGTCTTGAAGCATTTCCCCTATGTTTTTTTTTTTATTTTAAAGAGAAAAAACCCAATAAAAACACTGATACAGAACTTCAAAACAGGATAATAGGAAATAAACAATGTTTAATATATTGCATATTGTTATCTTCAAAGTAGTTGCTCAGATTACAAAATATAGGCATGCAAAATTGATCAAGCAATATAAGCACTAACTGTTCTTTTCAATGAACTAAAAGAAATTAGTAGTATAATTATGTTAGCTATCTTGTGTGTACACACACGCACACACACACACATTTTATTTTCCCTTCCTTCTTTTCTCCTTTCCCCCATCCCAGTTGTTCTTTCCTTTTGACCAGTTTCTTTCCCTTTCACAATGTCTATTGCAGACTTTGGATCTTATTTACTCTTTCAGTTTCTTACACTAGGGAGACAATAGGATGCTTACACATGTGAGTTTGATTTACTTCACTTATAAATATGATCTCAAGTTGCATACATTTATCTGTAAAAGTCTCAAGTTTTTGCTGCTTTATGGCTGAGTAGCACTCCATTATATACTAAAAAAACCACATCTTTTGTACCCATTCCTCCATTGATGGGCATTTGGGTTGTTTTCAAGATCTGGCTATTACAAATTGTGCTGCTATAAACATGGGTGCACATATATCACTGTGGTACGATGTTTTTAATTCTTCTGGGAAGATACCCAGAAGGGGAACAGGTGGGTCAAATGGGACCTCCAATCCTAGTTTTTTGAGGAATCTCCACACTGATTTCCACAGTGGCTGCACCAGTCGACACTCCCACCAACAGTGGAGAAGGGTTCCTTTTTCCCCACAGCCCCTCCAGCATTTGTTATTGGTTGATTTTTGGTAATAGCCATTCTTTCTGGGGTGAGATGGAATCTCAGCATTGTTTTAATTTGCATCTCTCAAAAGACCAATGATGTTGAACAGTTTTTCATATATATGTTTGCTGTTTGTGTTTCTTCATTTGAGAAGTGTATATTCATCTCAGATGCCCATTTTTGGATTGGGTCTTTGAATTTGCAGGGCCTGATTTTTTTTAATTCTTTATATGTTCTAGATAGAAATCCTTTGTCTGAGAGACAGTTGGCTAAAAATTTTTCCCACTCTGTGGGTTTTCTTTTCACTCTGTTGGTGATTTTTTTTATGTGGGTACCAGGAGTTGAACTCAGGACCTCACACTTGCCAGCAGTGCTTGTGCCACTGAGCAATATCACCAGCCCCTTTTTTTCCTTTTATGTGGGTTCTGGGAGTCAAACTCAGGACCTTGCACTTGCCAGGCAAGTGCTTACACTGCTGAGCCATCTCACCGGCCCTGGTGATTTCTTATGATGTGCAAAAACTTTTTTAATATGATGAGATCCCAGTTGTTGATTCTTTGAAGTACTTCCTGTGAAGTTTGATTTTTGTTCATGAGCTCTCTGCCTGCCCCTATGTCTTCAAGATTTCCACCTACTTTCTCTCCCAGTAGATTTAGTGTTTCTGTTTTAATATTTATATTTTTGATCCATTTTGAATTTAGTTTAGTGCATGGTGATACACATGGGTCTAGTTTAAGTCTTCAGCATGTGGAAAGCCAGTTTTTCCAGCACCATTTAAGAGGCTTTCTTCCATTGAACATGCATGGCCCCTTTGTCAAAGATAAGGTGGCTGAGTGTGTTTGTGGTTGTGTCTGCATTTTCTAATCTGTTCCATTGATCCTCAGGTCTGTTTTTTGCCAGTACCATGCTGATTTTATCACAGTAACTTTGTAGTATAATTTCAAGTCAGGGATTGTGAGGCCTCCTGCCTTGCCTTTGTTGCCCAGGATTGCCTTTGCTATTCTAGGTCTCTTCTTTTTCCAAATAAATTTTAGGAATGTTTTCTCTAGATCTGTGAGGTACATTAATGGTATTTTTTTTTTTTTTTTTGTGGGTACCGGGGGGTCGACCTCAGGACCTCGTACGCCAACAGGCACCCGTGCCACTGAGCGATATCACCGGCCCCTTTTTCGTATGTGGGATCCGGGAGTCGAACTCGGGCCCTTGCGCTTGCAAGGCAGGCGCTTACGCCGCAGAGCCATCTCACCGGCCCCACTAATGGTATTTTGATCGAGATTGCATTCAATGTGTATGACAGTTTTGGGTGGATGGCCATTTTCACAATATTTGTTATTCCTATCCATGAGCAAGGGATATCTTTCCATTTTCCTTTTATTTCTCTCTCTTGTCTAATTGCTCTGGCTGATGTTTCCAAACTATATTGAATAAGAATGGTGATAGTGGACATCCTGGTCTTGTTTTCGAAAGCTTTCAGTTTTTGTACATTTAGTATAATGTTGGCTGTTGGTTTGTCATAGATGGCTTTTATCAGGTTGAGGTAAAGACCATCTATTCCAATGTTCTGTAGGGTTATTACCATGTATGAGTGTTGGACTTTGTCAAAAGCTTTTGCTGCATCTGTTGAGATGATCATGTGATTTTTGACCTTCGCTCTGTTATGATGTATTACATTTATTTTTTTGCATATGTTGAACCATCCCTGCATTCCTGGGATGAATCCCACTTAGTCATGGTGTATAATCTTCTTGATGATTTGCTGCAGTCTCTTTGCTAATATTTTATAGAGGATTTTTGCATCTATGTTCATTAGGGAGATTGGCCTGTAGTTCTCTTTTTTGGTCGGGTCTTTCTCCAGTTTTGGTATCAGGGTAATACTCGCATCCAGGTATGAGTTAGAGAGCATTGCTTCCCTTTCAATTTCATTAAATAGTTTGAGGAGTATTGATGTTAAATCTTTTCTAAATTTCTTTTAGAATTCAGCCATGAATCCATCAGAACCTGGGCTTTTATTTGTTGGTAAGCTTTTAATTACATTTTCAATTTCATTGACTGATATTGGGTTATTCAGAATTGTTAAATCTTCTTGATTCAGTTTTGATAATTTATACCTATCTAGGAATCTGTCCATTTCTTCTGTGTTTCCCATCCTCTGTGAGTAAAGATTTTCAAAGTAGGTATTGATGATCTTCTGAATTTCCACAGGATCTGCAGTCATTTCACCCTTTTCATTCCTCACTGCATGAATTTGAGTCTTTTCTTTCCTTTTTTTGATAAGGTTGGCTAGGGGTTTATTAATGTTATTTATTCTTTCAAAGAACCAACTCTTCAATTTATTGATTCTTTGTATTGTTTTCTTAGTCTCAATTGCATTAATTTCTGCTCTGATCTTTATAATTTCTTCCCTTGTATGGGCTTTGTGCTTGACTTGCTCTTCTTTTTCTAGAAGCTTGAGGTACAACATTAGGTTGTGTATTTTTGCTTGTTCTGTTTACCTGGTGAGAATTCACTACTATAAATTTTCCTCTTAGAACTGCTTTCACTGCATCCCACAGGTTCTGGTAAGTTGTATCTGTATTTTCATTTAATTGTAGATATTGTTTAATTTCTTCTTTAGTTTCATCAGTGACCCATTGGTTGTTCAGGAGGGTCTTATTTAATTTCCATGTGTTCATGGATTTTTTGCAGTTTCTTTTGTCATTAATTTCCAAATTTATTTTACTATGGTCAGATAATATACATGGGATAATTTAAATTCCTTTGCATTTACTTAAGCATGTTCTATGGGCTAGTATATGGTCTGTTTTAGAGAATGTCTCACGTGCAGGTGAGAAGACTGTGTATTCTGATCTTGTTGGGTGGAACACTGTAAATCTCTACTAAGTCCATTTGCTCACAGGTTTGGTTCAGTTCTATTATTTCTTTGTTGATTTTTTTGTCTAGTTGATCTATTCCTTTGTGACAATGGGGTATCAAAGTCCCCTGTTACATTTGTGTTATTGCTTATTTGATTTTTAATATCTATTAATATTTATCTTATATAGTTGGGTGCTCCCGTATTTGGTGCATATATATTTATGATTGTTATCTCTTCCTCTTGAAGTTTTCCCCTAACAAGTGTGTAGTGACTGAAGTTTTCCCCTAACAGGTATGTAGTGACCTTTGTCTCTTTTGATCATTTCTGGTTTGAAGTTTACATTGTCTGCAAACAGAATAGCTACCCCTGCTTTTTTCTGGGTTCCTATTGCATGGAGTATTGTTTTCCATTCTTTGACTTTAAGTGTATGAATTTCTTTTTGAGTTAAATATGTTTCTTGTATACAGCATATTGTTGGATCTTATTTCTTGATCCATTCTGCCAGTCTTTCTTTTGATTGGTGATTTGAGGCCATCAACATTGATGATTATAACTGCTATGCATTGGCTTGACTTTGTTATGTTATTTTCCTGCTGTTGGTTTCCTACTTCTCCCCTCTGTTTAATTTCTTGCCCTGCTTGGTGGTTTTTGTCTGTTGTTGTTCTTGGAATTGTGGTCATTTTTATCTCTGGGTAGAATATCTTTTGGTACCCTTCGTAGTGTTTGTTTGGTGGTCATGAGTTTCTTCAGTTGTTCTTTGTCATGAAAGTACCTTATTTCTCCCTTAATTTTGAAAGACAGTTTTGCAGGGTACATCAATTTGGCTTGGAAGTTGTTTTCTCTCAGGACTTGAAATACTTCACTCCAAGTCCTTCTTACTTGAGGTTTTGAATTGAGAAGTCTGCCATGATTTGGATGGGTTTTCCTTTATAGGTGATTTGTTTCTTTTCTCTAACAGATTTTAATATTCTGTTCTTGTGCGGAATTTCTGCGATCTTGATTATTATATGCCTCGGTGTAAATTTATTTTGGTTATGGCTAATAAGAGTTCTATGTGCCTCACTTATCTGTGCTTCAGATTCTTTTCCCATGCTCATGAGATTTTCTGCTATTCATTCTGCAAATAGATTTTTAAATGTCATTTGTGTTGACTCCTGCTTTTTTATTGACACAATCAGTCTTATATTGTTTTTCTTTGCATCGTCCTGGAGCTGTTGAATTCTAATTTCATAGTCCCTTGTTATTGTTAAGAGATCTTTCCTTTCATGATCATTAGCTGTGATCCTGTCTTCAAGGTCTGAAAGTCTGTCTTCAGTTTTGTTCAAGCAGTTTTTCCAGCTTTGAATGGAATTTTTAATTTCCTGGATATCTCTTTGAATCTGTTTCATGCATTCTATTTCTTTTGTATATTGTTCATTCAAGGTTTCCATCATTTGCCTATGCTCCTCTATTTTTTTAATCTTTGTCTTCTCTAGCTATGCTGAGCAATTCCTTCATTATGGTTGTCATTTATTTTTTTACCTGAGAGATTATTTCTGGTCTGATTTCCTCTATAGCCTCATGAATTTGTTTCTTTACCTCACTTGCTATCTTTTCAGAAATTTCAGGAGTGTGTCTTCCAATTTCTTCTGCATTGATATCTGCTATACTTGTTCTGGGTGGGCTGGAGTTCTGAGACTGCATTTTGCTTTTTTATCTTGTCATTTTCTGTTTAAATTTTTTTAAAAAATTGTTTTCTGTGATGATTCTTGTGAGTTTTTGTAGTAGGTAGCTGTATCACTAGTATCAAGGTCTATCTAGGACAATTCTAGACATCTCTTCAGAGATGTCTTCTGTGAGTAG
Source organism: Erethizon dorsatum (assembly GCA_028451465.1). Taxonomy (NCBI): domain Eukaryota; kingdom Metazoa; phylum Chordata; class Mammalia; order Rodentia; family Erethizontidae; genus Erethizon; species Erethizon dorsatum. The sequence goes on from CM051831.1 coordinate 31,547,192, forward strand.
GAGGTTCTTAGTTTGTGTTTATCCCAGGATCCTACCTTCTCAATTAAGAGTGGGATGTTCGTAACTGTTTGGCTCCATCCCTAGTCCTTTGGTGTTGGTCTGTGGTGAGGTTATTACCCCAGAGTTTTCCAGAACAACTGATTACAACAGACATGACATCCTAGCTAAAATAGTACAATTAGCAATAACAATAACATCAAGAAGAATTTAGAAACTGACAAACTTTGGTAAGTATTGATTTTGTATTTTAGACCATAGGACCAAAGTCTATAGTTGTATAACAGAACAGATCATAAATTAGGAGTTTGCATGCAAAGTGTTTCCCCTTGGTAGAATAGTTTTTCCCTGTGGTGGGGAAATTTTAGGGAGGATAATGTATAAAACAAAGATAACTGGAAAGGAAGTAGAAGCAAGGCTGGAGCACAAAGGATGGTCACGCAAGGTTTGGGAAACCAGAGAAGGGGGTGGAAAAGACAGAATGAAGGTGTATTTGAGGGATTATCTGAACTTGGTCTCTGGGTTTGGGGGACAGCATTAGTTTTCTGTGACTAGAGTTCTCCCCCGCTGTTTAGAAAAGAGAGAAAAAAAGAAAAAAGAAAGGAAAAAAGGAAGGAAGGAAGAAGAAGAAAAAGAAAAAAAAAGAGAAAAATGTTGAGAGAAAAGGGCTGGTTACAGAGTCCTGGCTTCTTCCCAAGCTGGTTGCCGGTCCCATGGAGGCTTCATTCACCTGTTGGCTCATATTGTTACTGTTGCCTCAGACTTTTCATGCCACTAGTCTCGCCTGTCCATCCTGTGTGCTCTAGTGGGACCCTACTGTGTCGCTGGCATTCCTTCTGGTCTCTGGGCCTTCCCAAGCAGTTCACCTCAGTTGTGGTGGTAAGAAGGGGAGGGGCCATTCTTTGGGCCTTCTGGCTTGGTTCACGGCAATGAAGATGGAGACTGGAGGGGCCACTTTCCTCCGTGGTGTTCATCTGGGTTCCTGCAATGGTGGAGAGGCAATGGGGCCCCTATGTTTTCTTGTAGTTTTACAACATCATATTTTACATTTAAGTCTGCAGCACTGGTGAGTAGCAGGGCCCTCGTTTTAACCTAAAATGTCAACCTAGCATGGGATATCCAATTATCCCAGGAACATTTACTGAAGACACTATCCTTTCTCCAATGTGTGCTCTTAGCAATTTTGTTGAAAATCAGATGTCTATAGATATGCGAATTTACATCTAGGATCTGTATTCAGTTCTATGGTCCATGTGTCTAGTTTTAGGCCAATATTATGCACTTTTGATAACTACATTTTTCATAGTACATTTTGAAATCTAATAATGCAATAATTTCTGTGTTGTTCTTTTGGTTCAAAATGGCTTTGCCCATTCTTTTTTTCTTGTGTGTATTTTCCATATACATTTTAGGATTCTTTTCTACTTCTGTGAACAATGTCATTTGAATTTGGATGGGGATTTCCTTTTACTTTTCCAACTATGCATTTTGAAATATCCTGTCTTTGAACTCACTAATATTTTTCTTATGTTTGATACATTCTTCTTTTGACAGCTTGTATTGTGTTTATATATCCATTTAGTGGTTTTTTTTAGCACAAGGATTTATTTTCTTCCTAGTTGCTTCTATCTCTCTGCACATATACTTTATCAGGGTATTCAATCGCTATTTTGTGTTTTAAAAATATGTTGAGTTTCCTTAAAGCGGCTGTTTTAAATTCTTCATCTAAGACTTTGTCCATAGTGGTCCATATGTGGTCAGTATTAGGTATTAATTTTCATCATTAGGCAAGACTTACTTTTCCCTGGCAGTTCTTGAAGCTTGTTGGTATGTGACATCACCACACACTGAAGGAGTATGCATTTATTCCAGTATTCCAGGAATAAATAATTTATGGCTTAAAATGTATTAATATATATTGATCATGCATATTCATGTATTCAATGCTTCCATGCATGTTCATAGCATACACTGATCAGACTAAATCTCTGTCCTCTGTCCACCATTTCACCTCATGTCCTCTGTCCAAACTCAACCTCTGTCCACCATTTCACCTGGTTTTGTTTCTGTCTTTCCCAAATCTAAATAGGTGATAACCTTCTTTTAACCTGTGAATACTTCATGATAGGTGGTGCTTTGAGTCCAGGTTTGCTTTGAGTGTACTTTTGGATATTGTCACTGTTTAAGCACTAGAAGGCAGTCTAAACCTTGAACTGTCCCATATCAACAGATTATGTCATTCAGCATGAATAAGGGTATTATCTAAGAAGGGTAGTCCATCCCCACAAGGCTCTTTCTGGGGTGGAGTATGTTCAGATGCCTAATTCACAATCTGTGGTGAGCAGGCACTGTGAGATTCTATCTGGGTCTTGGCAGGGTCATTGTGAAATTATCAGTCTCCAGGATTCTAGCCAGAGCTCAGTGTCTGCTTTTTCTTTTTCCTTACCCCAACAAGACAGTTATTATTTCTATGTTGTGTGGGCTGGAGTTGGGGGAAGAGTGGGATGAATAGTGCTGTTACCTGAAATTTTGCAATACTATCTCAGACCTGAAATAGCAGCACAAACTGGAAGGGCTCGTAAAGGAGGGAACAAAACATCCTTGCATCAAGAACATAAAAGACCAGGACTAGGTCATGGTTAATGACCAAATCATTTTTCAAGTAAAATAAGCTCCATACTGATTTCCACAGAGGTTGCACCAGTCTACACTCCCCCCAATAGCAGAGAAGTGTTCCTTTTTCCCCACAGCCACAGGCACACCAGCATTAGTTATTTGTTGATTTCTTTATAATAGCCATTCTTTCTAGGGTGAGATGGAATTTCTGTGTTGTTTTACTTTGGATCTCAAATGACCAGTGATGTTTAACATTTTTTCATGTGTTTATTTGCTGTTTCTACTTCTTCGTTGGAGAAGTGTCTCTTCATTTTTGATACCCATTTTTGGATTGGGTCTTTAAATTTGGGGGGTCTGATTTTTTTGAGTTCTTTATATATTCTATATATTATCCTTTGAGGAACAACTGGCTAAAATTTTTTCCCACTCTGTGGGTTGTCACTTTATTCTGTTGGTGGTTTGTTTTGCTGTGCAAATCTTTTAATTAATTAATTAATTATTTTTAAAGACAACAAGTAAACATTCTCATGTATTAACTTGCTAATACATGAGAATGTTTACTTGTTGTCTTTAAAAAAGTAAAAAAATAAAACTCCAAAATAAATAAATAAATAAAGGCAGTCAATAAAAAAAAGAATTAGAGAATGTACAAATACCTTTTGGGGAAAAAAATTACTCAGTATAAGATTAAGCCATGTAAAAGCTAGGTAAAAATGGAAGACTAAGGAATGGAATAGTCACAGTGAAATTGCATTTTCATACTAGGGAGACAATACGATGTTTACAAATGTGCATCCGGTTTATTTCGCTTGTGAGTATTTTCTCGAGTTGCATCCATTTACCTATAAAAGTTTCCAGTTTATCTTTCTTTATGGCTGAGTAGTACTCCATTGTATAAAAATACCACATCCTTTTTATCCATTCCTCGGTTAATAGGCATTTGGGTTGTTTCCACGTTCTAGCTATTACAAATTGTGCTGCTATAAACATGGGTGCACATATATCGCTGTGGTACGATGTTTTTAATTCTTCTGGGAAGATACCCAGAAGGAGAATAGGTGGGTCAAATGGGACCTCCAATCCTAGTTTTTTGAGGAATCTCCACACTGATTTCCACAGTGGCTGCACCAGTCGACACTCCCACCAACAGTGGAGAAGGGTTCCTTTTTCCCCACAGCCCCTCCAGCATTTGTTATTGGTTGATTTTTGGTAATAGCCATTCTTTCTGGGGTGAGATGGAATCTCAGTGTTGTTTTAATTTGCATCTCTCAAATGACTAGTGATATTGAACATTTTTTCATATATTTATTTGCCATTTATATTTCTTTATCTGAGAAATGTTTATTCATCTCAGATGCCCATTTTTGGATTGGGTCTTTAAATTTGGGAGGTCTGATTTTTTTGAGCTCTTTCTATGTTCTCGATAGTAATCCTTTGTCTGAGGAATAGCTGGCAAACATTTTTTCCCACATTGTGGGTTGCCTTTTCACTCTGTTGGTGGTTTCTCTTGCTGTGCAAAAGCTTTTTAATAAAATAGTATTCCAGTTGTTGATTCTTTGTGATAGTTCCTGTGCAGTTGAGGTTTTATTCATAAAGTCTTTGCCTACACCAATGTCTTCAAGAGTTTTACTTATTCTCTCTTCCAGCAGATTTAATGTTTCTGTCTTAATATTTAGACCTCTGATCCATTTTGAATTTAATTCAGTGCATGGTGAAAGATATGGGTCTAATTTTAATCTTCAACATGTGTAGAGCCAATTTTTCCAGCGCCATTTATTAAAGATGCTATCTTTCTTCCAGTGAATGTGTTTGGCACCTTTGTCAAATATAAGGTGGCTTAGTATGTCTGGAGTTGTTTCTGCATCTTCTAATCTGTTCCATTGATCTTTGGGTCTGTTTTATTTGCCAATACCATGCTGTTATTATCACAGTAGCTTTATAGTATAATTTCAAATCAGGGATTGTGATTCTCCCTGCCTTGCTTTTGTTGCCCAGAATTGCCTTTGCTATTCTAGGTCTCTTCTGGTTCCAGATGAATTTTAGAATTATTTTCTTTAATGCTGTGAGATATGTTGTTGGGATTTTGATCGGAATTGCATTAAATCTGTATAACAGTTTTGGAAGTATGGCCATTTTCACTATGTTGGTTCTTCCAACCCAAGAGCAAGGGATATCTTTCCATTTTCTGATATCCTCTTCAATCTCCTTTTTCAGAGTACTGTAGTTTTCAGTGTAGAGGTCTTTTACATCCTTTGTGAGATTGATTCCTAGGCATTTCATTTTTTGGGATGTTATTGTGAAAGGTGTTGTTTCCCTAATTTCTGTTTCAGTGAGTTTGTTATTCATGTACAGGAAGGCTATTGATTTTTGAGTGTTGATTTTGTATCCAGCTACACTACTGAATTTGCTTATTAAATCTAGCAATTTTTTAGTGGAGTTTTTGGGGTCTTCTATGTAGAGTATCATGTCATCTGCAAATAATGATAATTTAACTTCTTCCCTTCCAATCATTATTCCTTTTATTTCTTGCTCTTGTCTAATTGCTCTGGCTAAAGTTTCCAGGACTATGTTGAATAAGAGTGGGGAGAGTGGACATCCTTGTCTTGTTCCTGATTTTAGAGAGAAGGCTTTCAGTTTTTGTCCATTTAGTATGATATTGGCTGTTGGTTTGTCATAGATAGCTTTTACCAGGTTGAGATAAAGACCCTCTATTCCAATTTTCTGTAGTGTTTTTATCATGAATCGGTGCTGGACTTTGTCAAAAGCTTTTTCTGCATCTATTGAGATGATCATATGATTTTTTTTCCTTGGTTCTGTTAATATGATGTATTACATTTATTGACTTACATATGTTGAACCATCCCTGCATCCCTGGTATGCATCCAACTTGGTCAGGGTGTATAATCTTCTTGATGATTTGCTGGATTCTGTTTGCCAGTATCTTACTTAGGATTTTTGCATCTATGTTCATTAGGGAGATTGGTCTGTAGTTCTCTTTCTTAGTTGGGTCCTTCTCTGATTTTGGTATCAAGGTAATGCTTGCTTCCAGGAATGAGTTTGGGAGTATTGCTTCCCTTTCAATTTCATTAAAGAGTTTGAGAAGTAGTGGTGTTAGATTTTCTCTAAATTTCTTGTAGATTTCAGCAGTGAATCCATCAGAGCCTGGGCTTTTCTTTGTTGGGAGGTTTTTAATTACATCTTCGTATTTATTGATTGTTATTGGTTTATTTAGGATTTTTATTTCTTCTTGATTCAGCTTTGGTAATTCATATGTATCTAGGAATCTGTCCATTTCTTCTGCATTTTTCCATCTTATTAGAATACAAGTTTTCAAAGTAGGTGTAGATGATCTTCTGGATTTCTGCAGGGTCCATTGTGATATCACCCTTTTCATTCTTAATTGTGTGGATTTTAGTATTTTCTTTCCTTTTTTAAATAAGTTTGGATAAGGGTTTGTCAATCTTATTTATTCTTTCAAAGAACCAACTCTTTGCTTCATTGATTCTTTGTATTGTTTTTTTAGTCTCCAATATGTTAATTTCTGCTCTGATCTTTATAATTTCCTCCCTTGTACGAGCTTTCGGCTTAGCCTGCTCTTCTTTTTCTAGAAGTTCGAGGTTCACCATTAGGTTGTTTATTTGTGCTTGCTCTGTTTTCCTGATATAGGTATTTAATGCTATAAATTTCCCTCTTAGGACTGCTTTCATTGTATCCAATAAGTTCCAGTATGTTGTACTGTCATTATCATTCAGTTGCAGAAACTGTCTAATTTCTTCTTTAATTTCATGTGTGACCCATTGTTTGTTCAGGAGGGTGCTATTTAATTTCCATGTGTTTAGGAAGTTCTTGTGGTTTCTTTTGCCATTGAGTTCCAATTTCATTGCCCTATGGTCTGATAATATACATGGGATAATTTCAATTCTTTTGCATTTGCTTAAGCAGGTTTTATGAGCTAGTATGTGGTCTATTTTTGAGAATGTCTCATGTGCAACTGAGAAGAATGTGTATTCTGATGTTGTGGGGTGGAACACTCTGTAGACATCTACTAAGTCCATTTGTTCCAAAGTTTGGTTCAGTCCTAATATTTCATTGTTGATTTTTTGTCTAGTTAATCTGTCTTTTTGTGACAGTGAAGTATTGAGATCCCCTCATACAATTGTATTAGTGCTTATTTGATTTTTCATGTCCATTAATATTTGTTTTATATAGTTGGGTGCACTGGTGTTTGTTGCATATATATTTATGATTTTTATCTCTTCCTCTTGGATTGTTCCCTTTAAAAGGATGTAGTGACTTTCTTTATTGCTCTGAATCATTCTTGGCTTGAAATTCACTTTGTCTGCAAAAAGAATAGCTACCCTGCTTTTTCCTGGGTTCCTGTCGCATGGAGTATTGTTTTCCATGTTTTCACTTTCAGTCTATGAATTTCTTTTTGAATTAAATGTGTTTCTTGTATACAGCATATTGTTGGATCTTGCTTCTTGATCCAATTTGCCAATCTGTGCCTTTTGATTGGTGAATTGATACCATAACATTGATGGTTAAAACTGATATGTATTGACTTATGCTTGTCATGTTATTTTCTTGTTGTTGACTCCCTCTCTTTTAATTTTTTCCCCTCCCTCTGTTTAATTGTTTGCCCTGCCTGGTGGATTCCTTCTGTTGGGGTTCCTGGGGTTGTAATCCTTGTTATCCCTTTCTAGAGTGTCCTTCAAAACATTTTGTTATGCTGGTTTGGTGGTCATAAATTTTCTCAGATGTTCTTTGTCATGGAACTATTTTATTTCTCCATCAGTTTTGAAAGATAGTTTTGTGGGGTATATCAATCTGGGTTGAAGGTTATTTTCCTTTAGAACTTGAAATACATCATTCTAAGCTCTTCTTGACTTGATGGTTTGTGCTGAAAAGTCCACTGTGATTCTGATGGGCTTTCCTTTATAGGTGATTTGTTTCTTTTCTCTGAGAACTTTTAAGATTCTACTCTTGGGCCGGTGAGATGGCTCAGCGGCTTAAGCGCCTGCCTGGCAAGCGCGAGGGCCCAAGTTCGACTCCCAGATCCCACATACGAAAAAGGGGCCGGTGATATCACTCAGGGGCATGGGCGCCTGCTGGCGCACGAGGTCCTGAGGTCGACACCCCGGTACCCACAAAAAAAAAAAAAAAAAGATTCTACTCTTATGTTGAATTACTGGAATGTTGACTATGATATGCCTGGCTGAAGATTTTTTTGATCGTGGTGAATTGGAGTTCTATAAGCTTCACTTATCTGAACGTCAAATTCTTTTTCTCTACCAGGAAAATTTTCTGTTATAATGTCTGTGAACATTGTTCTGATGTTATGCTATCTCCTACTTTTTCATTGACTCCAATCAATCTTACGTTATTCTTCTTTGCATCATCTAGCAGCTGCTGGATTGAGTTTTCATTGTCCCTTGCTATTTTTAAGAATTCTTTCTTTTCATGATCACTAATTGCAAGCTTATCTTCTATATCTGAGATCCTATCCTCACATTTGCTTAATCTGCCACAAATACTTTCAATGGAATTTTTGTTCTCCTGGATATCTGCTTGAATCTGCTTTATGGACTCCATTTCTTTCCTATGCTGAGCATTCATGGCTTCCATCATTTTCTTAAGCTCGTCTATTTTTTTGTCTGTGTCTGCTCTAGCGTCCTTAAGCATGGTCTTCATTATGGACATTATCTCTGCAGTTATCTGAGTAATTATTTCTGATTCAAATTTTTCCAGAGCCTCATTCAACTGCTTTGTTGTTACCACTTCAGAGATGTCAGGTGGGTGGCTTTTGGTTTGTCCCACCTCATTGCCCCCTGGGTTTGCCTTTGGTGAACTGGATGTGTGGGGTTGCATCTTGTTTAAGTGTCGTCTCATTTTCTTTTCTTTCTTTAGTTTAATTCCTGGGGTGATGTTTGTAAATTGCCTATGGTAGGTTGCTTTATTGCTAGTATTTCAAACTCTTAGGAGATGACTACTTCTCTGTGGTATCTTCCAGGTGTAGCTTATTTTTGGGTTTTGAGCCTGCTGCAAGATCCAACCTTCTCAATTTATTGGAGATAAGAAGTTGCTGCCTGTTTGGCCCAGTCCTTGGTTCTTTTGTACTGTGCCACAGTATTTTCTGTGATCCTTAGACAATATCAGTCTTGGAATACCAGGAAGAAAAGCACCAGTCAGTGTGTCCTTCATGGCCGGTGCTTCTCTGTACCACAGCATCTCACGTTCCTCCACGGAGGTCCCCGCTGGAGCCATGGATGGAGTGGTGGCTGCCCCGAGTTTCAAGTTCAGCTGCTGTGCCCCCCCACAGTGGCACCCAGCTAGTTGCTCTGTCACGCATGGAATGGCTGGGCACCAGCACTCACCACCAGTCAGTACGTCCTTCACAGCCACTGCTTCTCTGCACCACTGCTTCTTGCGTTCCTCTGCGGAGGCCCCCGGGGGTGCAGTCACCATGTGTCCGCAGATTTGAACTGCTTCTGTTGTGTTGGGATTCCTGACACAGGGAAAAGGCGCCGGTGGCCACCTCCTTCTTTGCAACTTTTGGAGAGGTTCACTGCCTGCTTCTTACAGATCTGCCATCTTTTTCTGGAAGTCCTGTGCAAATCTTGTTAATAAGATGAGATCCCAGTTGTTGATTCTTTGTGATATTTCCTGCACAATTGGGGTTTTGTTCATAAAGTCTTTGGCTATACTTATGTCTTCAAGAATTCTAGGGCTGGTGAGATGGCTCAGCGGTGTAAGCGCCTCCCTGGCAAGCGTGAGGGCCCAAGTTCTACTCCCGGAACCCATATATGAAAAAAGGGCCGGTGATATTGCTCAGGGGCATGGGCGCCTGCTGGCACACAAGGTCCTGAGGTCGACCTCCGGTACCCACACACACAAAAAAGAAGTCTACCAATTCTCTCTTACAACAGCTTTAGTGTTTCTGCTTTAATATTTATATCTTTGACCCATTTAGACTTTAGTTTAGGGCATCCTGAGAGACATGGGTCTAGTTTTAGTCTCTGGCATGTGGAAAAACAGTTTTTCCAGCACCATTTATTAGAGAGACGATCTTTCATCTAGTGAATGTTTGGCTCTTTTATTGAAGATAAGGTGGCTGAGTGTGTTTGGAGTTGTTCCTACATCTCCTAATCTGTTCTGTTTGTACTTGGGTGTAGTTTTTTTTTTTTTTTACCAGTCCCATGCTGTTGATTTTTTATCAATATTTTTATAGATTTATTTATTTATTTATTTTTGGTGCCAGGAATCAAACTCAGGACCTCGTGTTTTCCAGCCAGGCACTGTGCCACTGAACTGTATCCCCAGCCCTATAGTATAATATAAAGTCAGGGATTGTTATGCCTCTGGCCTTTCCTTTGTTGCCTAGAATTGTTTGTGCTATTCTAGGTCTCTTGTGATTCCAAATAAATTTTAAGATTGTTTTCTCTGATTCTGTTAGGTATTCTATTGGTTCTTTTACCCAGATTGTACTAAATTTGTATAACAATTTTGGCCATGTTCACTATATTGGTTCTTTCTACCCAAGAACAAGGGACATGTTTCCATTTTCTGATATCCTCTTTGATCCCTTTTTTCTGAGTACTGTAGTTTTCCCTGTTAAGTACTTTGACTTCCTTCATTGGCTTGGTTCCTAGGTATTCCATTGTTTTGGCTGCTATTGTGAAAGGTGTTGTTTCCCTAATTTCCTTCTCAGTGAATTTGCTATTTGTGTATAGAAATGCTATTGATTTTTTTTTTTGAGACAGGGTTTCACTACACAGTTCAGGCTGATCTTGAACTCACACTGTAGCCCAGGCTGGCCTCAAACTCACAGTTATCCTCCTGCCTCTGCCTCCAGGGCGCTGAGATTACAGGCATGCACCAAAATGCCTAGCTATGCTATGATTTTTTATCCAGCCATGTGACTTTATTTGGCTATTAAGTCTAGAAGACTTTTTAGGGTCTTCTATGTAGAGTATCACGCCATCTGTAAATAATGATAATTTAAATTTTTTCTTTCCTATCTTTGTTCCTTTTATTTCTTTTTCTTGTCTAATTGCTCTGGCCAATGTTTCCAGACCTATATTGAATAGGAGTAGTGACAATGGACATCCTTGTCTTGTTCCTTCTCTTAGAGTGAATGCTATCAGTTTTTTTTCCATTTGGTATGATGCTGACTGTTAGTTTGTCATAGATGTCTTAACAGATTAAGATGAAGACATGCATTCCAATTTTCCGTAGGATTTTTATCCTGAATGGGTGTTGGACAGTGTCAATTGTTTTTTCTGCATCTATTGAGATGATCGTGTGATTTTTTCCTTGGCACTGTTGATATGGTGTATTACATTTATTGATTTGCATAAGTTGAACCATCCCTGCATCCCTAGAATGAATTATACTCAGTCATGTTGTATAATCTTGATGATTTGCTGCATTCTGTTTGCTGGTTTCTTACTGAGGATTTTTGTGTCTATGTTCTTTAGGGAGATTGGTTTGTATTTATCTTTTTCGTTTGAATTCTTCTCTGGTTTTGTTATCAGCTTAATACTTGTTTTCAGGAATGACTTTGGGAGTATGGCTTTCCTTTCAATTTTGTAAAAGATTTTGAGAAGTTGTGGCATTAGTTCTTCTCTAAATTTCTTGTAGAATTTAGCAGTGATTCAATCAGGACCTGGGCTTTTCTTTGTTGGTAAGCTTTTAATTATATTTTCAATTTCATTGACTGATATTCATTTATTTAGAATTTTTATATCTTCTTGATTCAGCTTTGGTAATTCATATGTATGTAGGAATCTTTCCACTTCTTTTGTGTATTTCATCTTATTGGAATAACGTTTCTCAAAGTGTATATTGTTGATTTTCTGGATTTCTGCAGGATCCATTGTGATTTCATCTTTTCATTCCTAATTGCCTGGAATTGCATATTTTCTTTCCTTTTTTGATTAAGGATGGCTAAGGGTTTATGAATATTATTTAATCTTTCAAAGAGTCAACTCTTTGATTCATTGATTCTTTGTATTGCTTTCTTAGTCTCAACTGCATGAGTTTCTGCTCTGCTCTTTATAATTTCCTCTCCCATGCAAGTTTGGGTGTGACTTCCTCTTCTTTTTCTAGAAGCTTGAGGTTCAACATTACCTTGTTTTTTTGAGCTCACTCTGTGCTCCTGATGTGAGAGTCCACCTCCAAAAATTCTCTTGTAAGACAGCTTTCATCAGCTGGCAAAACTCTTTTAATGATACTGAAGATAGACTTTCAGACCCTGAAGACAGGAGCACAGCTAGCAATCATGAAAGGAAAGATTTCTCAAAAAATTACAAGGGATCAGGAAATAACAATTCAGCAGCTGCAAGATGATGCAAAGGAAAATAATATAAGACTGTTGGTGTCAATGTAAAAGCAGGAGTAAACACAAAGGACATAAAAATACTATTTGTAGCAGTAATAGCAGAAAATTTCCTAAGCATGGGGAAAGAATCTGATATACAGTTAAGTGAGGCATATAGGACTCCTACTAGCCATAACCAAAATAAATCTACACTCAGACATGGAATAATCAAGATCCCAGAAATTCAGCACAAGAACAGAATTTTAAACCTGTTAGAGAAAAGAAACAGATCACCTATAGAGGAGATCCTTTCCAAATCATGGCAGACTTCTCAACATAAACCCTTAAGTCAAGAAAAGCTTGAAGTATTTCAAGGGTTGAAAGAAAACAACTTCCAACCCAAATCAATGTACCCTGAAAAATTATCTTTCAAATTAATGGAGAAATAAGATACTTCCATGATAAAGAACTACTGAAGAAATTTAAGGCCATGAAACCAAACCTACAAAGTGTACTGAAAGATATTCTAGACAGAGATAAAAATGACCACAATTCCAAGAACAACAACAGAAAGAAACCACCAGGCAGGACGAGCAATTAAACAGGGGGGAAGCAGGAAACAAACAGCAGGAGAATCACATAACAATGTCAAGGCAATACATATCAGTTACAACCATCAATGTAAATGGCCTCAATTTACCAATCAAATGAAACAGACTGGCAGAATGGATCAAGAAATAAGATCCAACAATATGCTGTATACAAGAAACCCATTTAGCTAAAAAATAGTCTACATACAAGCCTCCAAAAACTCAACCAAAAGACTTCAAGATTTAGGCCATCGCCACTGCCCCAACCCAGGTGAACTTTGTGGAGGACAGCTCCTCCTATCCCCATCTCTGCTTCCAACAAGACCCAGGTGGACAGCGTGGGCCTCTCCCATCACCATTGTGGGCACTGTGACTCAGGAGAACCATGCCTGAAGGCCCAGAGAATGGCCCCTCCTCTCTCTGCTGCCATGACTGATATGAACCATTTGAGAAGGCCCAGAGACCAGAGGGAATGCCAGCAACACAGTAGGGTCCCAACTAGGGTGCACAAGATGGACAGGTGGCACTAGTGGTATGAAAAGTCTGAAGGAGCAATAACAATATGAGCCAACAGGTGGTAAGTTAGGTGAACCAGCATTGTGCTTGGAGACAAAGACACACAGAATAGAAGTAGGTGGGTGGAGCTGCCCCTGTTTTCTCTCTTTTTTTTTTGTTTTTTGTCTTTCTTTTTTTCCCCTTTTTTCCTTTTATTTTCTCTTCTTTATTCTCTCTTTTCTAAATGGCTGGGGAGAACTCCAGCCACAGAAAACTAATCCCATCCCCCAAACCCAGAGGCCAAGTTCAGATAATCCCTTACTTACTCCTTCATTCTTTCTCTTCTGTCCTTTCCTCTAGTTTCCCAAAGTTTGCGTGATCACCTTTTGTCCTTCAGCTTTCCTTCTACTTCCTTTTCAGTTCTCTTTGTTTTATCCATTATCCTTCTTAAATCTCCCCACCACAGGGAAAAAACCACTGTCCCAAAGCGAAACACTTTGAATACAAGCTCCCAATTTACAATTGGTTCTGTTATATAATCATAGATTTTTCTCCTATGGTTTAAGGTACAAAATTAATAGCTACCACAGTTTGTTTCTAATCTGTGATTGATGCTATTGTTATTGCTAATTATACTACTTTAGCTAGGATATTATATCTATTGTATTCAGTTGTTCTTCCTCTGTAACAGTGCTGGGAAGCTCTGGGGTTATAACCTCACTGCAGCTCAGCACCAAGGTACTGGGGACTGAGACAAACAGATACCAACATCTCACTCTTAATTACCTGGGAAGGTAGGATCTTGGAACAGACACAAGCCAAGAACCTCCTTTTGAACCTCCTGAGGAATGAAAGACTTCTAGATTTAATAACCAAATTCAGTAATGTAGCTTGGTTCAAAGTCAATACTCAAAAATCAATAGCATTTCTGTACACAAACAGGGAAACCACACCCTTAACAATAGCATCCAAAAATTGAAATACTTACGAATCAATTTAACAAAGGAAGTAAAAGATCTACACATTGAAAATTACAGTACTCTGACAATGGAGATTGAAGAGGATATCAGAAAATGAAAAGATATCCCTTGCTCATGGCTAGGAAGAACCAACATTGTGAAAATGGCCATATACCCAAAACTATTATACAGATTGAATACAATCCCAATCAAAATACCATTAGCATACCTCAGAGATCTAGAGAAAACATTCCTAAAATTCATTTGGAACCAGAAGAGACCTAGAATAGCAAAAGCAATTCTGGGCAACAAAGGCAAGGCAGGAGGCATCACATTCCCTGACTTGAAATTATACTGCACAGCTACTGTGATAAAATCAGCATGGTACTGGCAAAAAAACAGACCTGAGGATCAATGCAACAGATTAGAAAATGCAGATAGAACCACATACTCAGCCATCTTATCTTTGACAAAGGGCCACCCATGTTCAATGGAAGAAAGATAGCCTATTTAATAAATAGTGCTGGAAAAACTGGCTTTCCACATGCCAAAGACTTAAACTAGACCCATGTGTCTCACCATGCACTAAACTAAATTCAAAATGGATCAAAGATCTAAATATTAAAACATAAACACTCAATCTACTGGGAGAGAAAGTAGTAGAAATCTGGAAGACATAAGTGTAGGCAGAGTTCATGAACAAAACCCAGACTGCATGGAAAATACTTCAAAGAATCAACAACTGGGATATTGTCTTATTAAAAAGCTTTTGCATATCAAAGGAAATTACCAACAGAGTGAAAAGACAACCCACAGAGTGGGAAAAACTTTAGCCAGTTGTCCCTTAGACAAAATACTCCTATCTAGAATATATAAAGAATTGAAAAGAATCAGATCCCCCAAATTCAAAGACCCAATTCATAAATGGGCATCTGAGATGGATGTACATTTCTCAGATGAAGAAATACAAATGACAAATAAATATATGAAAAATGTTCAGCATCATTGGTCATTTGAGAGATGCAAATTAAAACAACTCTGAGATTTCATTTCACCCCAGAAAGAATGGTTATCTTCAGGAAATCAGCCAATGACAAATGCTAGCAGGGCTGTGGGGAAAAAGAACACTTCTCCACTGTTGGTGAGAGTGTAGACTGGTACAACCACTGCAGAATCAGTGTGGAGGTTCCTCAAAAAACTAGGATTAGAGGTCTCATTTGACCCAGCTATTCCCCTTCTGGGTACCTTAGAATTGAAAACATCACACCACAGAGATATGTGTGCACCCATGATTATAGCAGAACAGTTTGTAATAGCTAAATCCTGGGAACAACCCAAATGCCCATCTTCCAATGATTGGATAAAATGATGTGGTCTTTCTATGCAATGGAGTACTACTCAGCCACAAAGAAGGATAAACTTGATACTTTTATAGGTAAATAGATACAACTTGAGACTATGCTCATAAGTGAGATAAGTCAGACTCACATGTGTTAACATCATATTGTGCCCCTGGTATGGGACGCTGAAAGAGTAAATAAGGTCTAAAATATACAATAGATATTGTGAAATGGGAAGAAATCATTCAAAAGTAAAAAGGAACTAAGGTGGGGAAAAGGGGAAAGGACAGCAGGAAAAAGAGAAAAAATGCAAGTCAGATATACTATTAGTGTCTCTTAGTTCATTGAAATGGAAGATTTGTGCTAATATGGATTTGCAAAATTTTTATGCCCATATCTTATACTCTGAGCAACTACTTTAAAGACATCAAGATGTAATGTATGAACATGAAATACATGTAATGTATTGTTATTCTCCTATTATTTTACTATGAAAATTTGTTTTACATTTTTTCCATAAAAAAGACTGCTTTCCTTGTGCTCATAAGTTCCATTATGTTGTTTTATATTATTATGTAATTGTAGAAACTGTCTAATTTCTCCTTTCATTTCATCTGTGATCCATTTGTTGTTTGGTAGTTTGTTATTTAATTTTTATGTATTTATGGAGTTTTTGTTGTTTCTTTCACTATTGATTCCATTTTAATTGCACTATGATCTGATAATATGCTTGAGATAATTTCAATTCCTTTGCATTTACTTAAGCATATTCTATGAGCTAGCATGTGGTTTATTTTGGAGAATGTCCCATGAGCAGCCGAGAAGAATGTGTATTCTCATGTTGTGTGGCAGAACACTGTAGAGATCTACTAAGTGCATTTGTTCACAATTTTGGTTCAGTTCTGATATTTGTGTTTGTTTTTTTTTGTCTAGTTGATCTGTCTGTGACAGTGGGTTATTAAAGTCCCCCATTATAATTGTGCTATTGCTTATTTGATTTTTCATGTCTGTTAATATTTGTTATATATAATTGTGTGCACCTTGCTATTTTAAAAAATTTTTCTTTTTGTGACTGCTAACTGCAATACTTTTTTGTACATCTGATATTCTGTCCTCACTTTGGTTTAATTGGCTGTGTATCTTTCAATGGAATTTTTAATCTCCAGGATGCCTGTTTGAATCTGTTTCATAGATTCCACTTCTTCCCTATGTTGAGCATTCTTTTTTATTTTTTTTTTGGTGGGTACCAGGGGTCGACCTCAGGACCTCGTGCTTGCCAGGCAGGCGCTTACGCTGCTGAGCCATCTCACCGGCCTGGGGGCATTCTTGAATTCCATCATTTTCCTATGCTCCTCTATTTAAAAAAATTTATTTTAAAGAGAAAAAAATAGAACAAAATTTTAAAACAACATAATAGGAGGGTAACAATGGTTAATACGTTGTGTATTGTTATCTTTAAATTAGTTACTCAAGTACAAGATATCAGCATTCAGTTGTCCAAACAATATTAGCACACACCTTTCTTTTCAATGAATTAAGAGAAATTAGTAGTATATCTATCTTTTTTTGTGTGTGTGGGTACTGGAGGTTGAACTCAGGACCTCGCGCTTGCCAGGCAGGTGCTTATGCTGCTGAGCCATTTCACTGGCCCAGTAGTATATCTATCTTAACTATTATATATATATATATATATATATATATATATATATATATATATATTTATTTATTTATTATATTTTTGCTTTTCCCATCCTTCTTTTCTCCATTCCCCCATCCCAGTTTCTTTTTCCTTTTGAAAAGTTTCTTCCCATTTTACAATATCTATTGTACATTTTGGATATTGTTTACTCTTTCAGCTTCTCACACTAGGGAGACAATGCGATGTTTACACATGTGTGTCTGGTTTATTTCACTTATGAGGATGGTCTTGAGTTGCATGCATTTACCTATAAAGGTCTCCAGTTTATCCTTCCTCTATTTTTTAAATCTGTGTCTACTCTAGATTCACCAAGGAAATCCTTCATTTTGATCATCTCTTTTTTTATCTTACGATTATTTCTGATCTGATTTTCTCTATAGCATTTATGTTTTTTTTTCTTCTGTTGCTACTATTTCAGAAAACTCAGGTGGGTGGCTTCTGATTTCCTCTAACTCCTTGTTCCCTGGACTTTTCTTGGGTGAACTGGAGGTCTGGGGTTACATGTTGCTTCTGTGTATTCTCATAGCGTATTTTTAATAGACAATAGTATAAAGGCTTTCCTAGGAAATGTCCATTCTTCAGAAATGTCTCCTCAGTGTAGCTAGCCCTTGGCCTTTATGTTGTCCCAACATCCTACCTTCTCAATTTATTAGGAATGGTGAGTTGTTATCTATTTGGCTCAGCACCCAGTCCTTTGGTACTGGCTTATGGGGATGATTATGATCCAAGAGAATCACAGTGTTTTCATCCAAGGGTGAACAACTTATTACAACAGGTATGAAACCCTAGCTAAAATAGTACAATTAGCAATAACAATAGTATCAAGCATAGTCTAGGAACTCACAAACTGTGATAATTATTAATTTGATAACTTTAACCATAGGGGCAAGATCTATAGTTATATAACAGCATATCAATATAAGCCAGGGACTTGTATGATGTGTGTGTCCCCTTGGTAAAGTGATTTTACTGTGTGCATGTGTGTGAATTTAAGAGGGATAGGGGAAAAATAGATAAATGAAGAGAAATATAGTAGTATCAAGGTTGAAGGACAAAGCATGATCACCCAGGCTTTGGGAAACTGGAGAACAGGATAGGAGAGAAGTAATGAAAGAAGCAAAAGAATATTGAAAGGAACCAGAAAGACTAGGGACAATATTCACTCACACGAAAATATCAAAATAATCAAGAAAGGCAGTTAAGGAAGGAGAGGAAAAATATGAACAAAACAAGATAATACAAATAAAACCCTGAACAACTGTAACCCCCCAAAAAAAGACAGATAAAGGAAAACCAAACAAACACACAAACAACAACAACAACAACAGCAACAAAATAAAATTTCTCTGGTGCCCTCAGTCCTACGCAAGTGTCCTAGTCAGAGCCCAAATCTGTGCTGGGTAACTCTGCCAAGTCTCCAGTAGGATTAGTGCTGGTTAAAGGGCCAATCTTGGCCTCTGGATGTGCATTCTGAGGCCAGAGTCTTCAGTCAGCATCTTTCTGTATGTCCCTTGGCAGCCTGTCCATGCATCCTTACCCTGTGTGTCTCTGTGTCACCCTCCCACTTGCTGTGGTGCCCTCAGACATAGATAGCCCAAGGCTGCTCCTAGTCCCATGTACAGTCACCCCCTCCTGCACCTTGCACATCCTCCTCTGTTCCACACTGCTGGTGGGCATCATGCTGCTGGTGGCAGGTTGGGGGAGTGCTAACTTCCCACTCATTACCTCCCTCGGTTTAAGGTTGTTTAAGTTCCATGTGCCTCTCTATCATGCTGCTGGGAGTGGGGCAGGAGAGGTTGTTGTGTTCCACTCACTACCTGCGCCACTGCCACTTTAGTCTCTAACCTTGTTGTTGACAGAGTTTTCAGTTAATCACTATGGTACAGGACCAAAAACAAAACAAACAAAACAAAACAAAACAAATTAACAGCCCATTGGGGAGGGAGCAGCTTCCTTGTCACTGGCCCCATGTGTGTCAGCAAAATTTGCTTCCAAGCTGCAGCATCCTCTGTTTGGAGGAAGACAAAAGATGCAAGGGACCTTGTATCCTAAATTTATCCTGTGTTGCTTGAATTTGCCATGCTATTGAAGTCCATACGTTTTTTTTGGGAACTTCCCAGAACTGCAGTTCATGCTCTGTTCACAGGTGGATTTCCCATAGGCAGCCTTGTGGGCTGCTTCACCAGTTTATAAAGTCCTATGCCTTTGTTTTGTTTGATCTACAAGTCATTTATTTCAGATTGATTTTGGCATCAGGATGTCCCTTCCTTTATTCCAGTTACCTGTGTTTTTAGATGATTTTCACCGAGTAACTTCAACATGGCTTCTCCTATATTCAGCAATGTTTAATCCTCTGAATCATTTTTATGGAATCCAGTTTTTCTCCTATGCTGGGAATTTATGTTTTCCGTGTCTTTCCTAATTTCCTCTATTTTTTAAAAAATCTATATCTACTCTAGATTCACTAACCGTTTCCTTCATTATGGTCATCATCACTTTAGTTATTTGTGTAATTATGTCTGTTTTGTTTTTGTCCAGGTGTTTATTTATCTGCTTTGTTACTTCTGCTGCTACCCTTTCAGAAAATTCAGCTGGGTGGCTTTTGGTTTATTCCACCCCAGTGCCTTCTTGGCTTGCTTTGGCTGAATGAGGTGTTTTGTATTGAATCTTGCTTCCTTGTTTTCCCATTTTCCATTTTTAAAATTTTGTTTTCTGCATTAAAGGTTGCAAATTACTCATGGCAGTAAGTTTTATTATTAGTATTGAGACCTCTGGGTGATGACTACTTTCCAGAGATATCTTCTAGGCATAGCTGGCTTTTGGCCTTTGAGTCTTTACCAGGATTCCACCTTTTCCATTTATTAGGGATGAAAGGTTGCAGCCTCTTCAGCCTAACACCCAGTTCTTTGGTACTGGGATGTAGTTTCTTTTTATGGTCCCCAGACAATCTAGGTATTGGCATATAAGGAAGATCAGTTGATCACAGCACTTTGTCACCTTGGCTGTCATAGTACAATCAGTAATAAGAGTCTCAAACACAACCCGGAAAATGACAAAGTGTAATAACTAATACTTTGTCACCTTTAACCCTAGGTGCAAGATTTGTTGTTATATAGAAAGAACTAAGACAAATAAGAAAATTATGTGCAATAAATATTCACTCAATAGAGCAATTTTACCTCTTTTACCATAAAGCTATATTCAGCTGTCATAAGATATATTTTACTATCTATAGATTCATAAAGTTAATGATATGGGAATGATAGTATGAAGACAAAAGAGAAAAGCAATAGATAATGAAAAATAAAGCAATGATAGATGTAAAGAATGTGATAAGATGGATGTAGAAGGTCCTGTTAAGGACTAAAGGGGAATTAGTGGTATTAGATAACAGTAGCAGAGATAACTAACTAGGAAAAAGATAAATTATAGGGAGTGCAGGTTAATGTAGAGGAAAAGAAAATAAGAAAAAACACTAAGGGAACAAGTTGAAAGGACAAAAGTGAGAAAAGAAAGGGGAGAGAGAATAAAAGGGGGCCTATTCAAACAGATAAAACAAAATAATATTTAAAAAGGAGGAAGGATAAAAATATGGTTGGTAATACTCCAACATCCACTAAAAGAAAAAAATAATGAAAAATCAAAAATGTACCATTAGATGAGAGAGAAAAACAAGAGGGAAAAAAGTTCCTATGTATTTCTAGAAGAGTGTTTTCTTCCCAGGCCGGTAATCTTTAATTTTATGTCACATTCCTCTTTGCCCCTCTTTGTAGTCTGTGAGTTTGTATGGTGGTTATTCAGTTCAAGGGGCCTTCTTTCCATAATCCCCTGTTTGTGGCAGCAGTTTAAGTAAAGGGAATCTGACCAGGGAAGGTATTGGACCTTGGTTCTGGGACTCCTGTCATGAGTTCTTGCTGGTTGGTGACTGATGCTGGTTACCCAATGTATATTCTCGTGTCTGTGGGACAGGCTCTCAACACCATGTGGAGGGTCCTCCTGACTCAAGACTCTCAGAGGCATAACAAGTCTGCCCAAGACTAACATGGGGAGATTTCTGCAGGCACAGTGAAGGCACAGGGAGCTGAGTGGTGTCTCGCAGGTGCCCGGAGTACTGGGCAGAATGGGCAGGCCCTTAATCTGTGCTGCATAACTAGGCAGAGGACTATTTAGTCAGAGACTGTGTCTGGGGTCCTGGCAGAATGCATGGTGAAGACTCTGCTGTGCCCAGGGTGTAGGCAGTATGCTTGGTGCTAAATGGGCACTGCCACAGCCCAGGTGTATACGGTGATTTACATGGAGATTTACATGGGGTTGAAACACCTGTGTAAACCCAACTTGCCCATGGATTAGTGCCAGATGTCAGACAGAGACTCTAGGAGGTCTAGATTGGTGCAGGACATTGAGAGCTGGGTGTAGGCTCAAGTAAGGATGAGGTGCCTTACTTGAGTACAGACTCAAATTGGACTGGTGTTAGCTCCGTGCGCCGGATGAATGTCCCAGCTTGGGTGAGATAAACTACAGGCTCCCAGTAGTAGCTCAGGTGCACCCAGGGTCCAATATTGAAGACTCCCACCACAGGCAATGATCTCTTGTTTTTCTACTCAGAGTCTGCGCCTGAACAAGTGGGCGGGGAGGAAGCCTCTCCCACCCCTGGCCCCTTGCCTCTGGTGTGTTTTGGCAAAAATGCTGCCGGGCTCCTCTGTGTTTGAGAGGGGATGATGAGGTGAAGAACCCACATACCCCAAGTCTATCCTGTGCAGCTTGATGCTGCCATGCTGCCTGGATACTGCCAGTTATTTGAACCTCTTTTTTTTTGTGGGTACCGGGAGTCGAACTCAGGACCTCGCGCTTGCCAGGCAGGTGCTTACGCCGCTGAGCCATCTCACCAGCCCCTTGAATTCTTGAAATGGTTTCTCCCTTGACAGTTTCAGGCTGGGATCCCTCGGGCTAGTCCTGCTGGACTGCTTCACCTCTCTTATATTCCTATGTGTATGTTTTATTGATCTACAAGTTTCTTCTCTCAAATTGACTTTTTGCATCAGAGTATATGTCCCTCCTCTTCCTCTGATTACCTGTGTTTTGGTTGATCTACTCTGAGTCCCTCAGGTGTGACTCCTCCTCTTTTTAGCCATATGGATTCCTTTCTTCAGTTCTGGAATTTGAAACCTAGAGTGGTAAGTGAAATATTTTTGGATAAACAATGGGATGCCTCATCATCAATTCATTTTCCAGCTCTTAATGAGTGTACCAACAAGAACAATTCTTGATCGTTCAAGCTTCTTGGCTGCTCCCTGGGGTTTCTGGTAATTGTAACCAAGTTCCTGACTTCGTTTCCTGTGCTCTAACTACCAGGTCAATGGCATTGCTGTGTGTGTGGTTTTTAGAAGTCAATTCAGGTACTGGCTCATACAGTGTCTCTAAGAACATATTCTGTATAAGACACTATGTACTCTGGTTAGATATTCTGGCATTTCCAGGATACTTTTCTTCCACTCTATACAGAACTCTGTAAATCAAAACTGTAACTCTGGTGGGAACTTGTTTATAGCTTCTACTTCAGAATTCTCATTAGATTATCATCAGATTAACTTCACTTCTTATTTTTCATTCCTACTAATCTTCTCTGATCATCTTAATTTCTGTGGGAATCTAGACCATTTGCTTCCCTGGTGCAGTGTCTCATGTCTGATCCATCAGGCTCTTCAGCCTGAATGTGGCATGTGCCAATGGCCTGGCTGAGTGTTCCCCCAGAGACCAGAATACCGTTGTGATTCCCTGTGTAAATGCAACCACTGTCATGATTGTCTCTCTTAAGACAGCCCACAGATCCGCCTGGTGGATGGGCGCCATCGCTGTGTAGGAAGAGTGGAGATTCTTCACCAAGGCTCCTGGGCTGCCCTCTGTGGTAGCAACTGGGATTCACGTGTTGGCCATGTGATGTGCAGACAGCTGGGCTGTGGACAGAAATATTATTATTCATTCGTAAATATTTTTGGGCCTGGATCTGGATCCATCTGGCTGACTAACCTGCAATGCACAGGAGAGGAGACCCACCTGTGGCAGTGCTCTTCCTGGACCTGGGGACAGCATGACTGTGATCATGAGGCTGATGTAGGACTCTTCTGCTCAGGTAAGGTTGGTGCATCATTTAGTGTCTGAGAAAATGAGGATTTCTAGGAACTTAGGTGTCTGATCTCAAGAATAGGGGATAGATAAGCTGAGAGGTCCATCTGTATAATGGACTCACAGTAACTGATGATGATGGGCTTCACTTACTACCTTTGTGTGTTTTCTCAACTGCTATTGTTTACCACTTTAGTAGTTTTACTTGACAATATAGTTCATTCTAACATCCCACCATTTAATATCAAACTTCATACTTTTGTCTCTATAATTTACCCATAATTCAAAACATCTGCAAATCACCACACATATTCCCTTTGCAACAATGAGACTGTTAGAAGGAGGGGAGAAAGTAAGATTGTGCATTTCCCAGTTGAATTGCATGTTTCTATGTGCATAGCATGAAATATTGATTTACACTGTTAGTAGGTACAAGATATGTATATATTTATATATAAAGATCTATATCTTATATATAAAGCTCAATCTATCATCTATCTATATCTATCTATCATCACTCTATCTATCTATCTAACATCTATCTATCATTCATCTATCTATCTGTCTGTCTGTCTTTAGCCTTTTGCTGGGATGCCCAAAGATCTGTGAATGAAAGACCCTGAGTCATAAGTTCTTGCTCTGTCAGTATTAGAAATGTTTCACTGTACATTTTCCTGTCAAAACAATGTGTATAGGAACTTCAATTTGTGAGAAAAATCTTAGTTAGGTGCTCCCAGGTCAATGTTGGATTCAGTGGAGACTTAATATGATTGTATAATGAGAAGAGATGACATAGTTTATACTCCAAGGAGAAAAGAGAAGGGCATTGGGAGTTTCTCTGATAAGAAAGAAAACATAGGAACATTGGAATTGTTGAATGCTGAATGTAATCATTATGTACTGCAAATGTATAGTAATAAAAATAAAAATAAAGAAGCATATAAGAGAATTTTGAGCAGAACCAAGGACCCGGGAGAAATGTCATGTGTACATTTGTGTGAAATTTGTATCTCCACAGTCATACCTCAGTTCTCAACTGCTTTGAAACTCATAAAATTTGGTATTAGAAACCTTATGACTTAGTATACTTTCCAGCCAAAAAACCCTTTTTTTGGTCCTCATTGTTTTTGTCTTCATGCCTTCTGGCACAAATTAAGGATGAGAATCAAGGTGCTCTTGTAGTTGTAAGGGAGGAGAAGAATGAATTGTAATAGTAGCTTGAGTTTGAGGTATTGAGAAGGGCAGAATGATGGAAAAGACCCCAGGGATGAATTTTTTTCCAAGAAACGTGCCTATGGACACAGTGTAACTGTACACCAGGGGCCAGACAAGGATAGATTTGATTGCAATTTTAATTTAATGTCAGGGGAGATTGATTTATATAAATTAATAGTCTTCTGCAGGGCAGTTTTTCTTTCTTTTCCCAAGCAGGTCTCTAATATACTTTCTAAATGGCTTAAAAGGGTCTGCTCATTGGTATCTCACACCAGAGAAATAATGCAATATTTACACTTGTGTGTCTGGTTTATTTCACTTAAGAGTATGGTCTCAAGTGCATCCATTTACCTAGAGATGTCTCAAGTTTTTTCTCCTTTATGGCTGAGTAGTACTCCATTGTATAAAAATATCACATCTTTTTTATCCATTCCTCAGTTGATGGGCATTTGGGTTGTTTCCAAGATTTAGCTATTACAAACTGTGCTGCTATAAACATGGGTGTGCATATATCTCTGTGGTATGATGTTTTTAATTCTTTTGGGAAGATACCAAGAAGGGGAATAGTCGAATGGAACCCCTAGTCCTAGTTTTTTGAGGAATCTCCACACTGATTTACACAGTGGTTGCACCAGTCTATACTCCCACCAACAGTGGATAAGGGTTCCTTTTTCCCTAGAGCGTGGCCAGCATTTATTATTGGTTGACTTGTTATTGGTAGCCATTCATTCTGGGGTGAGATGGAATCTCAGTGTCATCTTAATTTGCATCTCTCAAATCTGACCACTGACATTGAGCATTTTTTCATATATTTATTTGCTGTTTCTATTTCTTCAACTGAGAAGTGTGTATTCATCTCAGATGCCCAATTTTCAATTTGGTCTTTAAATTTGGGGGTTTGATTTTTTTTCCAATTCTTTATATGTTCTGGATATAAGTACTTTGTCTGGGGGGCAAATGGCTAAAAGTTTTTCTCACTCTGTGGGTTGTCTTTTCACTCTATTGGTAATTTCTTTTGCTGTGCAAAAGCTTTAATAGGATGAGATCCCAGTTTTTGATTCTTTGTAGTATTTCCTGTGCAGTTTGGGTTTTGTTCATGAAGTCTCTGCCTACATCTATGTCTTCAAGAGTTCTACCTATTCTCTCTTCCAGCAGATTCACTGTATCTGTTTTAATATTTAGATCTTTGAGCTATTTTTATTTAGTTTAGTGCATGGTGAGAGACATGGGTCTAGTTTTAGTTTTTGGCATGTGGAAAGCCAGTTTTTCCAGCACCATTTGTTAAAGAGGCTATCTTTCTTCCAGTGAATGTATTTGGCCCCATTGTCAAATATAAGGTGGCTGAGTGTGTTTGTAGTTGTGTCTGCATCTTCTAATCTGTTCCACTGATCCTCAGGTCTGGTGCTTTTTTTTTTTTCCAGTACCATGCTGATTTTATTACAGTAGCTTTGTAGTATAATTTCAAGTCAGGGATGTGATGCCCCCTGCCTTGCTTTTGTTGGCTAGGATTGCCTTTGCTATTCTAGGTCTCTTCTTTTTCCAAATGAATTTTAGGAATGTTTTTTCTAGTTCTGTGATGTATGCTAATGGTATTTTGATTGCGATTGCATTAAATCTGTATAACAATTTTGGGAGTATGGCCATTGTCACTATGCTTGTTCTTTCTACCAAAGAGCAAGGGATATCTTTCCATTTTCTGATATCCTCTCGTCATTTGTTTCAGAGTACTGTAATTTTCAATATATAGGTCTTTTACTTCCTTTGTTAGATTGATTCCTAAGTATTTCTTTTTTGATGCTACTATGAAAGGTGTAATTTCCCTAATTTCTCTCTCAGTGCATTTGTTGTTAGTGTACATTGATGCTACTGATTTTTGAATGTGAGCAACTGAATGCGTAAATAAGGACAAAAGTGTATAAAAGATATTGTGAAATAGGAAGAAATTGTTCAAAAGAAAGGTGAACTAGAGAAGGGAAAGGGAGAAAGGAAAGAAGAGAAAAGAAAAAAAAAAGCCCATACTCTAAAGTGAAATAAATCAGACACACATGCGTATGTGTCATGTTGTTTCTCTGGTGTGAGAAAATGAAAGTGTAAATAAGGACCAAAATGTATAATAGATACTGGGAAACAGTAAGAAAATATTCAAATGGGAAGGGGAACAAGGTATGGGGAAAGGGGAAAGGAAGGAAGGGAAAAGAAAAAGGAGAACAGAAATAAGAACATGGAAACAAAGCTTTTGTAAATAAGGAGGGGAAGAGAGGTGGAGGTGAGGAGAGGGGATTGGGGAAAAAGGAGAAATCAAGATGTATATTCTACAGGTACAAGCTCTGTCTGAGGAATGTGATCATTATGTATATCTAAAATGCACCAATAAAATTAATCAAAATTAAAAAAATAAAGTATACCCTCTTCTCCAAAAAGGAAAAGAAAAAAAGTGTCTGCTTTCTTTCTCCCCACAAGATCCTTATAAGTGTCGGCTTTCTCTCGCCATGATCATTGTTTTTTATCTGAATCACATACTCAGCACCTACTAAAATTCCTGGTGCATCACAAAATTTTAAAGGATATTTCTGTTTTGAAAAAGACAACATGGAAACATGGTTTCAATATTGCCTTCAAATACCTCTCTTCTGCATACATATGAGTTCTGTAAAGAAAGGTCAGGAATGCATTCTGTGAAGCCTTTTCTCTGTCCCATTTTCATCATTTCCAGATCAGAGGGTATGTTTGCCCATTTCTGAGCCTCCCATGACCTTACTTCTTGCTATCCTTTGATGGGAAGTTGTGAGGTTCCTTTGGGTTTCAAAGGTGACTGGAGCCCAAGAGTACAGCGTAAATTAGGTTTTCAAGAAACATACTTGGATTTTTGTGGTTCTCGGTACCTGAGCACCACATCTGCTGGAGACATTCCCAGCATCTCAGGTGTTACGGCTTGTGTCTAGATGCCCCCCAAAAGTCTCATGCAGTCATAGGTGGGGTCTTTTCAGAGGTGGCTGGATATAGAGTGTATGATGGTGGGATCGATTCATGGTGCAATGCTAGCATTAAGGGCACTAGGATTAAGGGTGTAGTGCTTCCCACCCAAAGTAGCCCTGATAAGATTTAAGGGACAGAAAGAGCTGTGGTGATCTGTAACATTGCTTTGCTACCTTCTGCCTGCCATGAACTGTTTCTCCTCTGTGATGTCTGTCTGTCATGCCACCTTGCCTTGGTGTCAACCAATTATGTACAAATCTGTACAAATTATGAGCTAAATAAACCTTTCCTCCCTTAGCTTTGGGAGTTGGGTATTTTGTCTCAGCAATGAGGAAAAAAAAAAAAAAACCTAAAGCATCAGGCAACATAGTACTCTGTATTAAAGAGAATAGTACATTTCAGGACTGATGGACAAGCAGACCACAGATGCAGAAGTGAGGATCATGGTCACTGAAACTAAGAATTGGTAGGATGCTTGTAAGGCACAGCTAGAAGCAGGATGGAGAAGACAATCTTGATTACAGGTGAAGAAAAAAAAAGTATGATCTTGATAAAAGATGATGAAAACCAACCTGGTCATCCTATCCCTATTACTTACCTGAAAAATGTATAGCCTTGAAACTAATACTGAGCACAGCTGAAAGTGAACATTTCCTCTGATCAAAAGAACCCCTTGTGAAAGGTAGTACGTGGAGAACTGGGAATCCTTCAGGCTCAGGTCCAAGTATAGGTAGAGCAATGTCCCAAAAGCCCTCCCCGCTCTGAAGCTCCTGTGCCTCTTGCAGATGGAAGATGGAGGCAGAGAGAGAGAGAATGAGAGAGAGAGAGAGAGAGAGAGAGAGAGAGAGAGAGAGAGAGAGAGAGAGAGAGAGAGAGAGAGAGAGAGAGAGAGAGAAAGGGGAGAAGGAAGGGGGAGGAAGAGGGGAAGGGAAGGGGAGAAGAAAAGAGGAGGGGAAGAGAGGGAAGAGAGGAGAGGAGAAGAGAAGAGAGCAGAAACACTAAGGAGAGTGAGAGATGATGTATAAAAAAATTAACTCTGAGTCTGGAAGAAGAAAGAGATCATTGGTCACCTTGGGTGAGGAGCTGTCACTGGGAGGCATAAAACAGAGTCACCGCAGGATAGATTTGGATGCCATATTCTCTGTGTCACTTGGAACATGTCTCTTATTTTCTCTGCATTCTATTTTATTATAAGCTATAACAAAGAAATACAACTTCTTTATTATAGAATTTTGAGCTTCCCCGGTATCATTTAGAATTCCTAACACACTTGCCAGTTTTTAGGGTTAGCCATGAATCAGGCCATTATGATACGATATTGAGGATATTCAAGCAGTCAGACACTGCAAGAGTTCTAGGAAGGTAAGGTGGGACAGACAGTGGAGCTTTACCACACAACCCAAAGGACAGGGTAAATTCTTTGCTTAGGAAAAAAATGTGCTCCCCAGAATTGCCTGGGAACCACCCATCTTTCTGCTACTTTAAGGGTATGCACCAAAGAGGCCCTTCGTTGCCATGTACCAAACACACATCAGACACCTTCAGTTCTTTTCAGTAGCAAACCCCAGGTTCCTTAGACTGCCAGAGAAATTTTATCTTGGCTTTTCTGGACTTTATGCCTTCTTCCTTCTTGTCTGAAGTAAAACTGTATCTCTGTGCCTTGTAATTTATGATGTGATCTTGTTTCTCATAGATTCCATTATTTAGAGTTTTTGTTGTTTTTAACTTTTTCTATATGAGTCCTCTGGAGTTTCTATGGAATTTGGTTAAATGTATTAATTCCATACTCAGTGATCCTTGGTAAAATTGCTTTTCCTCTGTATTCCTCCGTATGATTATATATATAGTTTTTTTTCTTCTGGTCAGAAGGACTGTTTTCCATTGAAAGGATAAGTAATTGGATGATAGGTAGCCATCAGGAGAGTCCAATCTTTACCCTAAAAATTTGGAAAAAAATTGGTGATAGATACCAGAAAGGAATTTATTCACAATATCCACACTGGGAAAAAACAGTGGCACCAGAATCCCTAGTCTTGTGTTTAAGAATAAGAATTTTTGGGTTACAGAAGGAATGAGCAAAAGCAGAGGGAAAGAGGTATGTATAATCAAATAGTCTTGGTAAGTCTATGTCTGTTTGATTACAATCAAGGGTATGTCATGCAGAGACCCGTCGGCAATAAAAAAGTTGCTGTTCATGGGGTTAGTATTGATTCTTGCTACAAAGTATATATTAATTAGATTTGCTGTTTTTGGAATTCAAGGTGACAGAAAAGGAGAAAGTCTCTGAGAAAGAACAAGTTAGAGGGCAAAGATGAGTTATTTCCTTCATGTTTAAAGCAGTGACTATAGAATTCTAGGCACTATTTAATAGGGGATCTGGCAGTGTTGACAAGGCATTTTCCCCAAAGGTCAAGGTAGAAAAGAAGATAGATGTAAAACTATGCAAAGATGTCAAGGTTTTATCCTGTTTTAGTCACCCACTGCTATCAACAGACCCAAGTGAAGAGTTAGTGTTTCAGCAAAATCAGCCTCTAAGTCTGTGATACAGTAACAGTTAGAAAAGTAGGGCAAATAATTAGGTATCCCAGAAGGTTCTCAAATGCAAGTCCAGCCTATGCAACTTAGCAAAGTCCTGTTCCAAAATAAAAAAAAAAATAGGTTTGGGGATGTATCTCTGTGTGAACATTTTGGGTTCAATTCCCAGTACTGAAAAAAAATTAGCAAAGCTAATTTTACACTATTCCATCTGAATTAAATCATCATCCCACCACTCTTTTTGGTAGCTAGAAAAGCACCATTTATAATGAAAAATGAAAAGGAAATGGTGAGACTGAAGACAAGTTTGAGGATCTAACTAATCAAGAGGCTCTGACTCAATCCTGATGGCCCTTGGCAGTGGTGTTATAGTGGTCCCAACTGTGCAGGTGGAATTAAGTGGAAAGCAGGGCATTCAGGGAAGAGCCCACAGACCATTAGGGTTCTTGTTCTGCCTAGACTGAGGAACATGACCATTACTGTACTTATCTCTGCTCATCAAAATCCATGGCTGGTTTTCATTACACCACTGCAGGTCTCATGCTCTGTAAAGCCATAAGATTGTGAAGATTTTTTGCAGGTGTGTTCTCACTTCCCATGAAATGTACACTACTAATATTTTGTTCTAATCATGATTTAAATTTAAATAACCTTATAGAAATGCTTTAGTAACCCAGACTTCAACTTACTATGTTAGCATGAGAAATAAGAACATGCCCAATTTGAATGTCTAAAAGCACTATTTTAAGAAAGTAGATTAATCTATTTGCTATTCATTCCACATTGATGGCTCACTTTGAGAACAAAGCATTACTGAGCATGTTTTCCTCTTGATAAAGACATTTGCTGCTGTACTTCTTCATTTCAAATACTATTGCATAACTGTCCATATTTGTAGTCAGATATCTTCCTGGAGCTCTGAACCAATTCTAGAAATCCCTTCCTGGTCATCTTCCTTAGCTGTCTCCTGGTTTCTTTAAATTCTACTCATTAGTGAAAAAATATTCCTTCTAAACAAAAATAAAAGACAAATGCTCAAAAGTCTCGATCACTTCTGTTCCATTTCCTCAGTGTTCTTTCTGTCTTCTCTAATGGGAAATGTGATGTAAAGGCCCTAATTATTTTAATAGCAATAACCTTGTTTCTGCCTCTCTCTTTCACTATTTTGTGGTCTTCTTTTTCATGCATAAATGGAAAGTCAGTGTAAATTGTGAGTTTCAATAAATATTGAAGTTTTTCATTCATTAACAACTGTTAACTTAGTTGGCATTATGATCTCGGCAGTGAAAGATTCTGGTGATAAAATAGTGAAAACCATATCCCGGCCTTTTTCTTAATTGCGGTCAAATTCAGTGGATAGATATTGAAGATAGGTACATAGATGCTGGGTAAATAGATGACCCTTTGATTCATAAGTGAGTATATATACACGCATGTGCATATATATATCCCAAGGGAGAAGAAATTCTGCTATGTTCCTACTGGGTTGGTAATTCTGAACTGACCCTGCACATTCCTCATGAATTCATATTCAAATATTTTCTTATCTGTGTCCCATCTTGACATCAGTTTTGAATCCACCTCCTGTCACCCAACCCTGGGAACGGAAAAGATTTCACATTGCCTCTACCATATCTTTACAGATGCTAGGCCTGGCTCACGGACCCTCAGGAGGCTTGTTTCTTTTCCCACAGGATTTATGCGTCTGGGTGGAGACAGTGGATTCTGCTCAGGGCGAGTGGAAGTGAACCCTGGAGGAGGCTGGATTCCGGCGTCTGATGTGAACTTCACCTTCCCCACTGCCCAGGTCATCTGTGCAGAGCTGGGGTGTGGTGAGGCTGTGTCTGTCCTGACGAACGTGTCCAGAAATGCCAGTGAACAGGTGTGGGCCGAAGAGTTCCGATGTGCGGGGCAGGAGCCTGAGCTCTGGTTCTGCCCCAGAGCGCCCTGTCCTGGAGGCAGCTGCCAGCACGGTGGGGCTGTTGAAGTTGTCTGTTCAGGTGAGACTCAGCAGGACTTTAACCTCCCTGCACAGTTTTCAAGTTTAGTTTCTACTGTGTGCTGTCTGTACTCCTCCTGCTCTTTTCCTCTTCCTCCCACACTCTTTTAATCCTCCCCTCCTCCTTTTCCTCCTCCTCCAATTCTTGTTTCTCCTCTTTCTCCCCTCAGCTCTCCAGGACCACCATTTTGCATGCATTTTTGTCCCAATTGTCATTTTTTTTTTTTTTGGCATGGGGAATCGAACTCACGACCTTGCGCTTGCTAGGCAGGCGCTGTGCCGCTGAGCTATATCCCCGGCCCCCTATTGTCTCTTATACCATGATTCTAACTAAAAATATTTGTCTTTCAGTGTTTTTGTTATACAATTTTGTATTTACCTTAGTTCTAAGTCATTAATTCCATCTTCAATGCTGTCTAAATTCTTTTTAATCTTACTCCTTAATTCTTACCTTAAAACACTTTGTTTTCAATTAGAACCTATTTCTTTAATGATTGTATATATTTACAATTTGGTGTTAAAAGTTTCATCTTTTTAACCACTTCTTCTCCTCTTTCCTCTTTTTTCCTAATACATTGATCATTGTTAAGTCTTTATCTGCTAATTCCAACAAATTTATCATATATTCTTCTAGCTTCTATCATTTTTGTTAGTATGTCATTGTGATCTATCTTTATATATTATCTGATTTTTACTCAATACTAGAAATTTTATATGAAATATAAATTAAACCAGATGTATTTTCTAGCATCTGAAAAGACATAGCTATGGTTTTACTAGGCAGGTATTAGAGAGAGTGCAGATTACCCAAATATCTAAACCCAGTATAGACCTGAGCTGCTGAAACAAGTCTTGGTTACAATTCTAGAGCAGTCAGTTGACCTCTGATTATCCTCTTTTCCTGTGGAATGGGCTTTCAGGAATTTTACTCTAGAGACTGGATGATTGGGTTGTTCAGTCCTCAAGAGAATAAGGGAATAGCTACTATTCTTTCCAAGGGTTTTGACATTTATGTTTTGGCCTCCTGCCCCTCATAATTTCTATATTGGGAAAACATTTCAGGAGAAAACCAGCTATCTGAGACTGGCCCTCAAGTCTCCAATTTTGTGGATCCAGCTCCATGTAACCTCCAAACTAGACCATCTCCTTCATCCTAAAGTCTCCTCTTTGTTGAAGTCTATATTCTAAGTCCTTAGCACAAGAACTGAATCACGGAATTCCCTTGAAAAAAGAAAGAAACTATAGACCCTTGGCTAACCACCGAAATGATCCCTACTCTTTGGAATTTTGTTTTTGGGTTTTTGTTATATTAAGGGCTGAACCCAGGGCCTTGCCTGTGTCAGATGAGTGATCTGCCACTGAACTACTTCCATGGGCACTCTTTGGAATTTTAGCATTTTCAGGCTCTGCTGTGTCCACAAAAGTGTGATACTTTTAATATTTTTACATTTCATGCTTTTTAAAATACCCAGTAGGAGGACTGGCCTGCTGTGAACGCCTCCATTCTTCATGGGAGTAGTAGATCTAGTTTTCATTCTCTCTTTCACCATTTGCTTAAAGTGCAAACTAATTTCCTCTCAGAAATGAAAATAAGAGGATACTAATAAAGGGGATCTGCTCAAATTTTTCTAAGTGTTCTCACAGGAAAAATATAACTCATGTCTGATGTGAAGTAGGCTTAGAAACACTTAATTCCCAATCCCATAGTAAAAAACTGCAAATCTTGAATAATAATAACTCCTGACATGAATTCCTAGCACATGGTAGATATGTTTGAGGAAGAAGTCAGCATTAAATAACTTCAGGTGAAACCTGGCTATTGTAAATATCACTTAACATTGTCTGTCATCTGAGGTTGCCTGAATTACTCAAAGAGAACATTTTTTGAAAGTGCGCACCCAGATCTGGAATTTGGAACCTGGACTTTTAAGTGAAATATTCTTTGATAAACCATGGCCCACATCATGATCCACTAATTTTAGACACTTAAAGACTACACACAAGAACAAGGCTGATTTGTTCAGGACTAGCTAGCTGACTGCTAGCTTTTAATGAGCTCAGCCAAGTTCCTAACTTCATTTCCTGTGCTCTAATCCTTCTTACTCCCAGGTCAATGGCATTGAAGTGATTTATAAGAAATCAACTCAGTTTCTGGCCCATTATAATGTGTCAAAGAACTCATTAAATGAAAGATACTTTGTACTTAATGTAGGTATGAGTGTGACATTTCCAGTATACTTTTTTTTGTAACCTATACAGAACCTTGTGACAAAAGTTCCCTCTGGTAAAAAAATTTTTATCAACTTCAACTCAGGACTACTCATTAGATTATTTTCAGTTTAATTTCATTTCTTATATTTCATTCATACTAATCACGTATGATCATTTTTATTTTTGTGGGAAACCAGACCATCTGGTGTCCTGGTGTAGTGTCTCATGTCTGACCCAGTAGGCTCTGTGGCCAGAATATGGTGTGGGCCAAATGCTTGGTTGAGTGTTTCCCAAGAGACAAGAAAGCTGTTGTGATTCCCTGTATAAATGCAACCATTGGCATGATTCTCTCTCCTCAGAGAGCCCAGAGCTCCGCTTGGTGGATGGCAGCAATCGTTGTACTGGAAGAGTAGAAATCTTTCACCAGGAATCCTGGGGCACCGTCTGTGATAACAGCTGGGATCTGAGTGATGCTCGCGTGGTGTGCAGACAGTTGGGCTGTGGAGAAGCACTTGAGGCCCTAACTGCTGGGAATTTGGGGCTGGCAACTAAGTTCATCTGGCTGCAAGAACCGAGATGCACAGGAGAGGAGTCTCATCTGTCTTTGTGTCCATTCCTGGGCTGGAGCCGGCCCTACTGTACTCACCAGGAAGACACGGAGGTCATCTGCTCAGGTATGGTCAGTACACTGTCCACTGTATGGGCAAATGGAAAGTTCTAGGAATTTAGATGTCTGATCTATAGAAAATAGAAGATGGAGAAGCTGCAGAGGACTGAAAGTTCTATCCATCAACCATGATTACTCAGAGTCACTGATAGGATGGGATTCACTTACTTCCCTTGGATAGGTGTCAAAGGTTTTTCTTTCCCACTTTAATGGTTTTATCTGAAAAGGTAGTCAATTCTGATATCTTATCAGTTAAATCAACTATTATAATTTTCTATGTATAATTTTCAAGAGTGAAACATCTATAAATAAATGCATACTCCCGTTGTGGCAATGAGTCTGTGGGTGGAGGACGGAAATGTGGCTGACTTTACTAAGCCGAGCTGAGTGTTTCCATAAACAGTGTGAGACATTGTTTTGCACCAGGATTTTAGGTGCCTAAGCACAAGGAACAGAAATAAACAAGCACAAGGAATTCATGGATCACTAGAATGTTGCATGTTCTTGTATCTCCTTTACAAATTCGGATATAATTATTCACAGCTTTTTAGCAGGAAGGATCTCAGCTGGATGAATATTCTGAGTCATAACTTCTTCTATCATTACTAAAAGATTCTCTCTGCATTTTTCTTCTAAAAATTAATGTGTAAATTCAAACTTAGGAGGGACACTTAACCATGTGCTGGTTGATTAATGTGGTATGCAATAAAACCTTACTGTGTAAATTTGTGAGAAGATGAAATAGTTTATAGCTGATGGATTCAGTGACATATTAGAAATTCATTTGGAGGCTTATTTGATAAGAAAGGAAATTTTTAAATAGATTTTTATAGATTTTGGAAGAAGCCAATATTAGCTGTTGGATTAGCAGCAGGAGCTCACAGAATGTCTAAATGTTCATTAAGGAACACTGAAAACCCACGTGTAGTATGAAGAATGTCAAGTATGCATTTATGTCAATTTCTGTACATAGTTTTCAGGAGGGAGAAGAAGTCATAAGAGTGACTCAAAGTGGAAGCATTGAGCAGGTCAGACTGACAAAAGTATCCCAGTGATGAAATTTTACTAAGATATGTATTGATATGCAGATTTAATGCAATCCCAAAGAAAATACCAATGGCATTTATTACAGATCTAGAGAAAACAACCCTAAAATTAAGATGGAACCAGAAACCCAGAATAGCAAAAACGATCCTGGGTAACTTTAGCAGTGTGCAGCCATGAATGTGCAGAGGATGAAAAAGATTACTCAGAGATAAAATTTTGTTTAATATCTGAGAACCCAGAGGAGCTGCTGCTTCTGAATAAGAGAGCTTCAGGAAAACAGCCCCAAGTGGAGACCTCTGCAGTTATTTATTTGTAACTCAAGGACATGAGAACAAATACGTAGAAGAAAAGCACTTGCAACATGTTTGTGTAGGATTTTTGGTCAGGGGACAGGAAAAGAAGGGGATGGTTTGTTACATGTCACATGTTGACCTAGTTTAAGCAATCTTATTGGAAGGGACAATGGCCAAAACATATATCTCTGAGAATTACTGCTTTTAATTCTGCTGACTGTTGTCTGCAGATTCTGCTCTAAACTCTCACCATGCATTTCAGGAATCCCAAACTGTTGTCCAGAAAGTCCCTTCCTTTTTCATATTCACTTCAAACACTCCTTTGGCCAAAGTCTCCCCACAAGTAACAAAAGCAAAGCAGGCAGCATCACAGTCCCAGAGTTGAAGTTATACTATAAAATTATGGTAATTAAAAAAGCATAGTACTGGCACTAAAATAGGCATATGGATCAATGGAACAGAATACAAGAAGCAGAAACAACCCCAGGCACATACAGCTTTTTGATTTTTGACAAAGGAGCCAAAAGAAATACACTGGAGGAAAGACAACCTCTTTAATAAATGGCGCTGGGAAAAATGGATATCCACATGCAAAAGATTGAGTCTAGACCCATATCTCTCACCATGTAGTAAACTAAAATAAAAATAGATCAAAGATACAAATGTTAAAACAGAAACAATCTGCAGAAGACAAAATAGGTACAACTCTTGAAGACATAGGCACAGGCAAGGATTTTTTGAACAGAACTCCAATGGCACAAGAGATAATATCAAGAATCAACAAATGTGGTCATGTCAAATTTAAAAGCTTCTGCACAGCAAAGGAAACAACCAACAGTATGAAGAGACAACCTACAGAATAAGAACAAATTTTTGCCAGTTACTCCTTGGATAGAAGACTAACATGTAGATTGTAAATAACTAAAAAAATTAGACCCCCAAAAATATAAAAGACCCAATAAAAAATGGACAGCCAAAATAAATAGGCACTTCTCAGAGGAAGTACAAATGGCCAATAAGTATATGAAAAAATGTTCAGTATTGCTGGCCATTAAAGAAATGCATGGCCGGTGAGATAGCTCAGCGGCATAAGCGCCTGCCCGGCAAGTGCAAGGTCCTGAGTTTGACTCCTGGTACCCACATACGAAAAAAGGGGCCGGTGATATTGCTCAGCGGCACAAGCGCTTGCTGGCAAGCATAAGGTCCTGAGGTCAACTCCCAGTACCCACAAAAAAAAAAAAAAAAAAAAAAAGAAAAGAAATGCAAATTAAAACTACTTTGAGATATAATCTTATCCCAGAAAAAGTTATCATAAAAAATCTAAAAATAACAAGCGATGGTGAAGATGTGGGGAAAAAGGAATCTTCTACATTGCTTGTGGAAATGCAAACTAATACAACCACTATGGAAATCAGTGTGATGATTCTTTGAAAACTAAAAATATAAATTCCATTTGACCCTGCTGTCCCCCTTCTAGGTACCTTCTCAAAAGAATTAAAATGAGTATAATACAGGAATGCATGCATACCCATGTTTATTGCTGCGTGATTCATAATAGCTACTGTAGATCTTGGAAACTGTATATATGCCCATCAACAGATGAATGAATAAGGAAAATGTGATATTTATCAACAATGTAGTATAGTCTGCCATTAAGAAAGATAAATTTGAGAAATTTGTAGGTGAATGGATGTGACTTGAGAATATAATGTTAAGTGAAGTAAATAAGACACACAGCTTAAATATTGCATTGTTTTCCTTATATGAGAAACTCAAAAAATATATATACAAATAAGGTATAAACACCAGACAGATAAATAGGAAGTAGGGAGAGATGTTCAGAAGATTCCCCACATTACCTATTCTGTTGTTTCAAAAATCTTTTAATATATATGCCAATTTGTTTCATTTATTATACTAGTTCCTCTTGGATCACTGAAAAGAAAGTTTTGTGCTAATATCTATTTCTTCTTTATAAGAGAGAATATTTGTTGTTGATATCTTGTACTCTGAGTAACTACAGTGCTACCCCTGTTCACTAATGCTTTTGTTTGCTAACAATTGGGTTTGCAAACAGAAGCATTTGGCAAAATATTGCTCTTGTTTGTGGTCTCTGCATTGGGTAATAAACATGACCGTAACCTTTCCCTCATGAACATGAGGGTGGCCATCTTTTCTAGAATTGTGGAATGAATTAATTTCATGAACCAAGGTACCACTGTACTTTGAAGATAATGATATACAGTATATTAACTATTTTTATTCTCTCATTAGTTTGTTGTGAAATTTTGTGTTACTGTTTCATAAAATAAAAAAAAATCAAGGAGAAAAAGATACCCAAAGCTCCTGCGTATCTATATAACAAAACAACAGGCAAGGATAAATCTGACAAAAATTTTCATTTTATCTTAAGTAAGATTAATTCATATAAGTCAACAGCCTTCTCCAGAGGAAGTTTTTCTTGTTTTGTTCACCCAAGTCAGTCATGAAGATGTCAAATGAGTTAGAGGGATATGCTCGTTTGTTCTCTCCACAACATATAATGCTCCACAAAATCATAATTGTTTTCTGATGATTTACATTCCTGACACCTGCCAACACTTCTGGAACTTGTAAACTCTGCATCTAACCCAAATCCCATTTTACCTCACATGACAACATTGATGGAATTATTAAATTATTAGGACTTCATTTCACACTAATAATAGCTTGTGCACATATGAAAGTGTCCTTACCATGTATTGCTTAATTACCCTTAGTTGTCATGATTGAGAGAACATACAACCAAGGATAAAACCAAAAAGCATTCCTTTTTCTTTTCCCTTCTTTTTTTTTTTTTTTTTTAATTACTACTTGCTCACTAAGGTAAGCTTCCCTACTACTAGAAAATTCTCTTGTCTCCATCTCAAAAACAAACAAACAAACCAAGGAAATAAAGAAAGAAAATAAAAAGTTCTTCCCTGTTTTGGGGACAGTTAGTTGATCAGTTTTAGTTGGGAGTATGGTGTAATACCTTAGTCACACTACTTAATGTGCCTTTCTCTCCAATTGCGAAATGGGAAGTAAGTATAAATTGTGAAGTTTCCATAAATATTAACATTTTTTACTCATTATCAAATTTTAATATAGTAGGGATTATTATTAGGGGACTGAAATTTTTCTGGGGATAAAAATAGTGAAAAAGTGGGGTCTCAGGCAAGGAGGATCACAAGTATGGTACCTGCCTGGGAAATCTAGTGACCTAGTGAAAGCTGGTATAAGAAAAAAAAGATTAGGGTTATAGGTTGTAACTCAGTGTGAAGACCCAGGGTTCAATCAGCAGTATTACAAATAAAAAAATATTGAGAAGACAAATGAAGTTTGTTTTTTCATTGAGTTCACATCCCGTGAATATAGAACTTATATAAATGGAAGTAGACAAAGGTGTATATACAGAGGCATCCCTTTAATTCATTGAATAATAAATCCTTATGACATATCCTTTCTGAACTCAACCTATAAATTCCTCCTGAAGTTGGCTTCAGACACATGACTACAGAGGTCCCATTTTAACAATAACTGTTAAATACTCTCCTAATACCACATCCCTGGGAAAAGAAAAACTTTCACATTGCTGCCTATAACATTTTTCTCCAAATTCCAAGACAGGACACTTACTTGTTTCGTTGTTTATGCATTTTCCTTCCCTTAGGATTTGTGCGTCTGGTTGGAGGACCCAGTCCCTGCTCAGGGCGAGTGGAAGTGAACCCTGGAGGAGGCTGGACTCCAGTGTCTGGTGTGAACTTCACCTTCCCCACTGCCCAGGTGATCTGTGCAGAGCTGGGGTGTGGCAAGGCTGCATCTGTCCTAAGGGATGTGCCCTTCAGAGAGGATGCTGGGCAGGTCTTGGCTGAAGAGTTCTGGTGTGAGGGGCAAGAACCTGAGCTCTGGTTCTGTCCCAGAGTACCTTGTCCTGGAAGCAGCTGCCACCACAGAGGAACTGTTCAAGTTGTCTGCTCAGGTCAGATTCAGAGTAGGATTTTTTTTTTTTTTTGATTATTCGGTTGGGGTATAAAAATGTGAGAAGTTGCTGAAACCCTGTCTTCTCCTCCCAGAGTATACAGAAGTTCGGCTCATTGAAAACGGCACCTCTCAATGTGAGGGTCAGGTGGAGGTGAACACTTCTGTGGGCTGGAAAGCGCTCTGCGCCTCCCACTGGAGTATGGCCAATGCCAATGTTGTGTGCCGCCAGCTCGGCTGTGGAGTTGCCATCTCCACTCCAAAAGGAGCATACTTTGTGGAAGGCGGGGATGGGATCTGGAAAGACCGATTCCACTGCTCAGGGGCGGAGTCTTTCTTGTGGAGTTGCCCTGTGACCGCCCTGGGTGTTCCTGCCTGTGCCCATGGGAACACAGCCTTGGTGGTCTGCTCAGGTAAGAGAGAGGTCGGGGTGACTGGTGCTCGGGATTCTCCTGCAGTGACACATCTCTCACAGCAGACAGCAGGGAGAACTGACTTCAAAAGTGAGAACTTCTATAGTGAACAATAGTTCTGCTCACTGATCATATTTCAGGTCATATACTAAGAGGGATATTTTTTAAATAAACATTATAATTCAACTGCAATTTATAATGAACAGAGTATAATAATAAATATATAGCTCTGTCAGGTACCTCAACATAGATCAGTAAGAGAAAGAAATTAACAGCACCTAGAATTCACCTGCACATCCCACCAATCACTGCAACCTCCCCGCTGCAAAAAAAAAACCATGTTTACTTGGGCTGCAAAAGATTTATTCTTTGGGTTTTGACCTTTAAGAAAAATCAAGTAGTATATTCTCTTTTGTGTCTAACTTCATTGACTCAAAAAAAATCCTTGCAAATCATCCAAGCTGTTGTTTATGGCAGAGCTTCAGCATTTTTATTGCTGTAAATTGTTTTACTGAATGACTATGTGACCATGTACCCATTCATTCAAATGACAGTGGAGATTTCAGGTGTTGCCTATTCCTGATCTTTACAGCAATGACTTTTGGCAAAAACATGTAAATTTTTTTTTGGTTTTTTTTTTTTTTTTTTTTTTTTTGTGGGTACCAGGGGTCGACCTCAGGACCTTGTGCGCCAGCAGGCGCCTGTGCTGCTGAGCGATATCACCGGTCCTTTTTCTCATATGTGGGTTCCAGGAGTCGAACTCGGGCCCTCATGCTTGCCAGGCAGGTGTGTAGGCTGCTGAGCCATCTCACTGGCCCCTTTCTTGGGGTTTAACCCTTAGACTTTTAAAAATCATTATCATTATAGTATTTAATTAATTAAGTTTATTGGTGCAATTTAGATATACATAATGATCACATTCATCATAGGGAATTTGTACCTGTATATGCTATATCGTGATTCCTCTTTTTGGCCCATTCCCCTACGCTCCCTTCAACCCCTCTTCCCCTCCTTATTTACAAAATCTTCTTTCCATTTTTCTTTCTTTTCTTTTCCCTTCCTTCCTTTCTGCTGCCCCCCTTCCTAGTTCCCCGTCCCATTTGAACATTTTCTTCCTATTTCAAAATATCTATTATACATTTTGGTCCTTATTTACAATTTAGGTTTCTCATACCAGAGAAACAATGTGATATATATACATGTGTGTCGGATTTATTTCACTTAAAAGTATGGTGCATTCATTTACTTAGAAATGTCTCAAGTTTATTCTTCATGGCTAAGCAGTACTCCATTGTATAAAAAAACCCCACATCTTCTTTATCCATTCATCAGTTGTTGGGCATTTGGGCTGTTTCCAAGATTTAGTTATTACAAACTGTACTGCTATAAACCCATCTTTGGATTAGGTCTTTAAATTGGGTGTGTGTGTGATATTTTTGATTTCTTTATATATTCTAGATATACGTCCTTTGAGGAATAGCTGGCAAAATATTTTTCCTACTCTGTGGGTTGTCTCTTCACTTGGTTGATGATTTCTTTTGCTGTGCAAGAGCTTTTTAATAAATGAGATCTCAGTTGTTAATTTTTTGTAATATTCCCTGTGTAATTGGGGTTTTGTTCATGAAGTCTTTGCCTACACCTATGTCTTCAAGTGTACCTATTGTCTCTTCCAGCATATTTAGTGTTTCTATCTTAATATTTAGATCTTTGATCCATTTCAATTTTAGTTTAGTGGCTGGTGAGAGACATGGGTCTAGGTTTAGTCTTTGGAATGTGAAAAGCCAATTTTTCCAGCACTATTTATTAAAGAAGCTATGTTTCTTCCAGTGAAGGTGTTTGGCACCTTTTTTGAAGATAAGATGGCTGCGTGTGTTTGAAGTTGTTTCTGCATCTTCTAATTGGTTCCATTGATCCTCAGGTCTGTTGTTTTTCCAGTACCATGCTGATTTCATCACATTAGCTTTGTTGTATGATTTTAAGTCAGGGATTGTGATGCTCCCTCACTTTTCTTTGTTGCCCAGAATTGTTTTTGCTATTCTAGGTCTCTTCTGGTTCCAAATGAATTTCAGGAATGTTTTCTCTAGTTCTGTGAGGTATGCTAATGGTATTTTGATTGGGATTGTATTAAATCTGTATAACAATTTTGGGAGTATGGCCATTTCCGCTATGTTGGTTCTTCCTACCCAAGAGCAAGGAATATCTCTCCATTTTTTTTTGTGTGTGGGTACTGGGGGGTCGACCTCAGGACCTCACGCGCCAACAGGCACCCGTGCCGCTGAGCGATATCACTGGCCCCTTTTTCGTATGTGGGATCCGGGAGTCGAACTCGGGTCCTCACGCTTGCAAGGCAGGCGCTTACGCCACTGAGCCATCTCACCGGCCCTCCATTTTTTGATATCCTCTTTGATCTTCTTTTTCAGGGTACTGTAGTTTTGAATTTAAAGTTTTTTACTTCTTTTGTTAGATCGATTCCTAATTATTTGATTGTTTTGGCTGCTAT
The DNA here is from genome assembly GCA_028451465.1 of Erethizon dorsatum. Lineage (NCBI taxonomy): Eukaryota > Metazoa > Chordata > Mammalia > Rodentia > Erethizontidae > Erethizon > Erethizon dorsatum. Next base: position 31,590,185 of record CM051831.1, read on the forward strand.
TGTGAAAGGTGTTGTTTCCCTCATTTCTCTTTCAGTGAGTCTGTAATTTGTGTACAGGAATGTGATTGATTTTTGAATACTGACTTTGTATCCAGCTATGAGACTCAATTTGGTTATTAAATCTAGAAATCTGTTGGTGGAGTTTTTGGGGTTTTCTATGTAGAGTATCATGTCACCTGCAAATAATGATAATTTAACTTCTTCCTTTCCTAACTTTATTTCATTTCTTTGTCTTGTCTAATTGCTCTGGCTAATGTTTCCAGAACTATATTGAATAGGATTGGTGATAGTGGGCATCCTTGTCTTGTTCCTGATTTTAGAGTGAAAGATTTCAGTTTTTGACCATTTAGTATGATGGTGGCTGTTGGTTTGTCATAGATGGCTTTTATCAGATTGAGATAAACACCATACATTCCAATTTCTATAGGGTTTTTATGTTGAATGGGTGTTGGACTATGCCACACGTTTTTCTGCATCTATTGAGATGATCATGTGATTTTTGTGTTTGGCTCTGCTGATATGGTGTATTGTCATTATTGATTTGCATATGTTGAGCCTTTAATATTTGTTTTATGTAGTTGGGTGTGCCAGTATTTGGTGCATATATATTCATGAATGTTATCTCTTCATCTTGGAGTTTTCCATTGACAAGTGGAAATGACCTTCTTTGTCTCTCTTAATCAGTCTTGGCTTGATGTTCACTTTGTCTGTAAGTAGAATAGCTACCCCTGACTTTTTCTGGTTTCCTGTCACATGAAGTTTTTTTTTTTTCCATCCTTTGACTTTCATTCTATGAATTTCTTTTTAAGTGTGTTTCTTGTATGCAGCATACTGTTGGATCGTGTTTCTTGATACATTCTGCCCATCTGTTTCTTTTGATTGGTGAATTGAGATCATTTACATTGATAGTTATAACTGTTATATACTGGCTTATTCTTTTCATATTATCTTTCTGTTGTTGGTTCCCTGTCTTTCCCCTCTGTTTAATCACTTACCTTGACTATTGGCTTCTTTCCATTGGTTCTTATGCTTGTGGTCTTCTTTATCTCTTTTTAAAATATCCTTCAGAACATTTTGGAAAGCTTGTTTGGTGATCATGAATTTCTTCAGTTGTTTTTTGTCATGGAAGTACCTTATTTTTCAATTGATTTTGAAAGAGTTTTGCAGGGTACATCAATCTGGGGTGGAGGTTGTTTTCTTTTAGGGCTTGAAATACTTCATGCCAAGGTCTCCTTGATTTAAGATTTTGTATTGAGAAGTCTGTTGTGATTTCGATGGGCTTTTCTTTATAGGTGATTTGTTTCTTTTCTCTAACAGCTTTATATATTCTGCTCTTGTGCTGAATTTGTGGAATCTTGATTATTATATGCCTTGGTGTAGATTTACTTTGGTAATGGCTAACTGGAATTCTTATATGCTTCATGTGTCTGTATGTCCAATTCTTTTCCATATTTTGGAAGTTTTCTGCCATTATTTTGTGAAGAGGTTTTCTATGGCATTTGAGCTGTCCCCTACTTTTTCATTGACTTTGATCAATCTTATTTTGTTCTTCTTTGTATCATCTTGTAGCTGTTGGATTGATTTTGCATGGTCCCTTGCTAGCTTTAAGAAATCTTTCTTTTTGTAATTGCTAACTGCTATCCTGTCTTCTAGAGCTGATACACTCTCCTCACCTTGGTTCATTCAGTTGCATATACTTTCAATGGAATTTTAAATCTCCTAGATGTATGTTTGAATCTGTTTCATGGATTCCATTTCTTTCCTATGTTGGGCATTCATTTCCATCATTTTCCTAAGCTTCTCAATTTTTTTTTATCTGTGTTTACTCTAGATTCATTGAGCAAGTCCTTCATTATGATCGTTATCCCTTTTTTTTTAACCTGAGAAATTATTTCTGACCTCATTTTTTTCTATAGCCTCATCCATTTTTTTTACTTTTGCTGCTACCATTTCAGAAAATTTAGGTGGATGGTTTCTGAGTTCCTCCATATTGTTGTTCCCTGGACTTGTCCTGGTTGGGCTCAAGGTCTGGGGTTGCATTTTGCTTTTGTGACTTGTCATTTTCTATTTTTTAAAAATTTTAATTTTTTTTCTGTGTTGATGCTTGTAAATTGCTTATGGTAGGTAGCGTTATCACTAGTATCAAGGCTTCCCTAGGAAATGTGTTTTCTCAGTGCTGTCTTGTAGGTGTAGCTGGCTCTTTGTTTTTGTGTCGGTCCCAAGATCCTACCTTCCCAATTTATTAGGGATGTTATCTATTCAGCTTAGCACCCAGTGCTTTATTACTGGACTACGGTGATGATTATGGTCCCAGACAATCACAGTGTTGTCATAGAAGGCAGAACAAACCAGAAGTTGTATACAGTTAGGTTCCTCTTTGTAGAGAAATTGTATCTTGTTGGGGGCAAATTTAAGAGGGATATGGGAAAATAGAGAGATAAATGGAGAGAAAGCAAGGCTGAAGGACAAACCATGATCCGTCCAGCTTTGGGGAAATAGAAAAGAAGACAGGAGAGAAAAAGAAAGAGAAAGCAAAAGGATATAGAAGCAAATCATAAAGACTAGAGACAATGTTCTTTCACATGAGAATATCAAAAAATCAAGAAATATAGTTTAGGAAAGGGAAAAAAGATGAACTGAAAAACCAAAACAAAATAAATAATACATGTAAAAACCTAGACAACCAAAACCAACCAACCAAACAAACAAAATGACAGAAAAAGAAAAACAAATTAATCAATCAAACAAACAAACAACAACAAAAACAGTAAAATTGCTCTGGTATTCTCAGTTCTGCTGTAGGGTCCAAGTCAGAGCTCAGATAAGTGCTGAACAACCCTGTGAAGTCTGCAGTAGGATTAGTGCTGGGCACTGGGCTGATCTTGGCCTCCAGATATGTGGGCTGGTGCCAGTGTCTTCAGCCAGTAACTTTCTGTATGTCCCTCAGAGGCCTGCCCACATGTCCTTAACCTGTTCGTCTCTGCACTGCTCTCCCAGTTGCTGTGGCACCATCAGACTGAGACAGCCTGGGGCTCCTGCCAGTCCAGTGTACAATTGGCTCCTCCCAGCCCTTGCACAGTGTCCTCTCCTCTACTACCTTGGCATGTCATGCTGCTGGGAGCAAGGCAGGGGGAGTGCTGTCAGCTGACTCACTGCCCCTGCTCTCTCCTCACTTGTGCCATTGGGAGCAGGGGAGGGTGATGCTGACTTCCCACTCATTGCCCTCCACAGCCCAAGGTTGCTTAAGTCCTGCTTCCCTCGCTTTCTCATGCTGCTGGGAGCAGGGCAGGAGGGGTGGTGCTATTCCACTCACTACCTTCATTGCTACTGCGCAGTCCCTAACCTTGCTGTCCCTAGAGGTCCCATTTAGCTGCTATGGCACACACACACACACACACACACACACACACACACAAAGAAAAAAAAAACAGTGGCGGCCCAAGGGGAGAGAGCAGCTTCCTGGTCACTTGCCCCATGTGTGCCAGTGAAATTTGGTGCCAGGCTGCAACGTCCTCTGTTTGGAGGAAGGCAAAAGTTGTGAGGGGCCTTATATCCAAAATCTATCCTGTGTGGCTTGACTTTGCTACACCACTGCAGTCCATCAGTATTTTTGGGAACTTCCCAGAATGGCAGCTCCTCCTCCGTGCTCAGGTGGAGGTGCCACAGGCCAAAATTTAGACTTTTACTTTCACTTTTATTATGCTTTTAGAGGAGTGAAACTCTTGGTCTTAATGAAGCAAAACTTAAACTTTCTTGTACACTTAATGTTTTTTATGTCTCTTTAAAGAGAACATTATCTACTCGAGATTATAAAGATATTATCCAAGAGTGTCTTATGGAAGCTTACCTACTTTCCTTTTGCATATAATTGTACAATACCTCTGGGTTAATATGGTATGTGGTGTGTATGCTGAGAAAAAATTTCCATCTTGTTTCAATCCAATTGACTTAGAAACTTACTGTCCAGCTGGTGGCTTCTTTCAACCCAGAAAGAATTACAGGGTAGAGTCAAAAGAGGATTGAGCAAAAGTATTTACTGTAGAGCAAAAGCAGAAAGCAGCATTTATTGTAAAAGGAGAGCAAAAAGCTGCCAGTATTTGGAGGGAAACCACGCAGGTTGCTAAAGGGACTGTTTGTCTAGGAGTTTTTATTTAAAAAATGACTACATCTCAGCCAAGGTGGAATCAACTTATGGAGTTACAGTAGGAAAGTCTGAATTACAAGTGGGTCTATAGGAACTTGGGGTACATAGCAGGGGTACTTTTGCAAGCACCCCTGGTTGTAACTTTTCTAAAATTAGCAGAACAGACAGAACAGAGACTCTTTAGAGAGGTATGAATATCTTATTTCTGGGAAAGAAAATCTCACCAATCTAATGAGGCCTTGTTGCCTCTGGAGCCCTGGCGTTGGCCATCGTGTCCTTCATTGAATCGTCTCTGGCTGCCTTTTCTGTCTGAGGAACTCTCTTTGTCAGAACACTCTGCCCCTTCCCCTCTCCTTCTGTGTCAGTGTCACTCTCAGAAATTCTCTCATCTTCCCATAGGGTCCTGTTCATCCTCAATATCATGTTTTACAGAAACTGATTGTGTAGATTACTGCTTGGTATCTCTTGTTAGATTAGGAAAATGATATCCAAACTGGAGAAAAGTGAACTTAAGCCCAGCCACACCTGTGCAGGGTTCCTGGTTCATTGTCCCCAAGGCTCTTGCTATCTCCCTGCTTCATGGACCTTTCCTGAAAAGGATCTTCCATGCACTATGGTGCCACCTTAATCACGAAGAGAGGATAGGTTTATTTCAGTTTGCTTCTGTTTGTGTGGTTCAGTACAATCTGTTTTGTTCTGTTCTATCGTGTTTCCTTGCACCAGTTATTAAGATTTTATACTATTTTTGTATGATTTTATTTTATTTATTTATTTTTTTTATTTTATTTTATTTTATTTTTTTTTTTATTTTTTAAAGAGAAGAAAAAAAACAAATCAAAAGAAGAACAAATTTTCAAAACAACATAATAGGAGGGTAACAATGGTTAATACATTACGTATTACTATCTTTAAGTTAGTTATTCAGGACACCAGACATTAGCATTCAATTGTCCAAACATTATTGGCACAAACCTTACTCTTCAATGAACTAAGTAAAAATGGTAGTGTATCTATCTTAACCATCTTATATATATATATATATACAATTTTTTTCCCTTTCCCTTCTTTCTTTTCCCTATTCCAGTCTCTCTTTCCTTTTGACCAGTTTCTTTTTGATTCACCATATCTATTGTACATTTTGGATCTTATTTACTCTTTCAGTTTCTCATACTAGAGAGACAATACGATGCTTACACATGTGCGTCCGGTTTATTTCACTTATGAGTATTTTCTCGAGTTGCATCCATTTACCTACAAAAGTCTCCAGTTTATCCTTCTTTATGGCGGAATAGTACTCCATTGTATAAAAATACCACATCTTTCTTATCCATTCCTCAGTTGATGGGCATTTGGGTTGTTTCCAAGATCTGGCTATTACAAATTGTGCTGCTATAAACATGGGTGCACATATATCGCTGTGGTACGATGTTTTTAATTCTTCTGGGAAGATGCCCAGAAGGGGAATAGCTGGGTCAAATGGGACCTCCAACCCTAGTTTTCTGAGGAATCTCCACACTGACCTCCACAGTGGCTGTACCAGTCGACACTCCCACCAACAGTGAAGAAGGGTTCCTTTTTCCCCACAGCCCCTCCAGCATTTGTTATTAGTTGATTTCTTAATAGTAGCCATTCTTTCTGGGGTGAGATGGTATCTCAGTGTTGTTTTAATTTGCATCTCTCGAATGACTAGTGATGTTGCACATTTTTTTGTATATTTATTTGCCATTAGTATTTCTTCATCTGAGAAATGTGTATTCATCTCAGATGCCCATTTTTGGAGTGGGTCTTTAAATTTGGGAGGTCTGATTTTTTTGAGTTCTTTATATGTTCTCGATAGTAATCCTTTGTCTGAGGAACAGCTGGCAAACATTTTTTCCCACATTGTGGGTTGTCTCTTCACTCTGTTGGTGGTTTCTCTTGCTGTGCAAAAGCTTTTTAATAAGATGAGATCCCAGTTATTGATTCTTTGGGATAGTTCCCATGCGGTTGAGTTTTTATTCATAAAGTCTTTGCCTACACCAATGTCTCCAAGGGTTTTACCTATCCTACCTTCCAGCAGATTTAATGTTTCTGTTTTAATATTTAGATCTCTGATCCATTTTGAATTTAGTTTAGTGCATGGTGAAAGATATGGATCTAGTTTTAATCTTCGGCATGTGTAGAGCCAGTTTTTCCAGCACCATTTATTAAAGAGGCTATCTTTCTTCCAGCGAATGTGTTTGGCACCTTTGTCAAAGATAAGGTGGCTTAGTATGTCTGGGGTTGTTTCAGCATCTTCTAATCTGTTCCATTGATCTTCAGGTCTGTTTTTTTGCCAGTACCACACTGTTTTTATCACAGTAGCTTTATAGTATAATTTCAGGTCGGGGATTGTGATGCCCCCTGCCTTGCCTTTGTTGCCCAGAATTGCCTTTGCTATTCTAGGTCTCTTCTGATTCCAAATGAATTTTAGGATTGTTTTCTCTAATTCTGTGAGATATGCTGTTGGAATTTTGATTGGAATTGCATTAAATCTGTATAACAATTTTGGAAGTATGGCCATTTTCACTATATTGGTTCTTCCTATCCAGGAGCAAGGGATATCTTTCCATTTTCTGATATCCTCTTCAATCTCCTTTTTCATAGTACTGTAATTTTCAGTATAGAGGTCTTTTACATCCTTCGTGAGGTTGATTCCTAGGTATTTCATTTTTTTGGATGTTATTGTGAAAGGTATTGTTTCCCTAATTTCTCTTTCAGTAAGTTTGTTATTTGTGTACAGGAAGGCTATTGACTTTTGAGTATTGACTTTGTATCCAGCTACACTACTGAATTTGCTTATTAAATCTAGCAGTTTTTTAGTGGAGTTTTTGGGATCTTCTGTGTAGAGTATCATGTCATCTGCAAATAATGATAATTTAACTTCTTCCTTTCCAATCATTATTCCTTTTATTTCTTTCTCTTGTCTAATCGCTCTGGCTAAAGTTTCCAGAACTATGTTGAATAAGAGTGGGGACAGTGGACATCCTTGTCTTGTTCCTGATTTTAGAGGGAAGGCTTTCAGTTTTTGGCCATTTAGTATAATATTGGCTGTTGGTTTGTCATAGATAGCTTTTACCAGATTAAGATAAAGACCCTCTATTCCAATTTTCTGTAGGGTTTTTATCATGAAAAGGTGCTGGACTTTGTCAAAAGCTTTTTCTGCATCTATTGAGATGATCATGTGATTTTTGTCTTTGGTTCTGTTAATATGCTGTATTACATTTGTTGATTTACGTATGTTGAACCATCCCTGCATCCCAGGGATGAATCCAACTTGGTCATGGTGTATAATCTTCTTGATGATTTGTTGGATTCTGTTTGCCAGTATCTTATTAAGGATTTTTGCATCTATGTTCATTAGGGAGATTGGCCTGTAGTTCTCTTTCTTAGTTGGGTCCTTCTCTGGTTTTGGTATCAGGGTAATGCTTGCTTCCAGGAATGAATTTGGGAGTATTGGTTCCCTTTCAATTTCATTGAAAAGTTTGAGAAGTAGGGGCGTTAGGTCTTCTCTAAATTTCTTGTAGAATTCGGCAGTGAATCCATCAGGGCCTGGACTTTCCTTTGTTGGGAGGTTTTTAATTACATCTTCAATTTCATTGGTTGATATTGGTTTATTTAGGATTTTTAAATCTTCTTGATTTAGCTTTGGTAATTCATACGAATCTAGGAATCTGTCCATTTCTTCTGCATTTTCCATCTTAGTAGAATATAAATTTTCAAAATAGGTATAGATGATCTTCTGGATTTCTGCAGGGTCCATCGTGATATCACCCTTTTCATTTTCAATTGCATGGATTTGAGTCTTTTCTTTTCTTTTTTAAATAAGGTTGGATAAGGGTTTGTCAATCTTATTTATTCTTTCAAAGAACCAACTTTTTGCTTCATTGATTCTTTGTATTGTTTTTTTATTCTCCAATACGTTAATTTCTGCTCTGATCTTTATAATTTCCTCCCTTGTACGGGCTTTTGGCTTAACCTGCTCTTCTTTTTCTAGAAGCTCGAGGTTCACCCTTAAGTTGTTTATTTGCGCTTGCTCTATTTTCCTGATATAAGTATTTAATGCTATAAATTTCCCTCTTAGGACTGCTTTCATTGTATCCCATAAGTTCCGGTATGTTGTACTGTCATTATCATTCAGTTGTAGAAAGTGACTAATTTCTTCTTTAATTTCATCTGTGACCCATTGGTTGTTCAGGAGGATGCTGTTTAATTTCCATGTGTTTAGGGAGTTTTTGTGGGATCTTTTGCCATTGATTTCCAATTTCATTGCACTATGGTCTGATAATATGCATGGAATAATTTCAATTCCTTTGCATTTACTTAAGCAGGTTTTATGAGCTAGTATTTGGTCTATTTTGGAGAACGTCCCATGTGCAGCTGAGAAAAATGTGTATTCTGATGTTGTGGGATGGAACACTCTGTAAACATCTACTAAGTCCATTTGTTCAAAAGTTTGGTTCAGTTCTACTATTTCATTATTGATTTTCTGTCCAGTTGATCTATCTTTTTGTGACAGTGGAGTATTGAGATCTCCCAATATAATTGTATTAGTGCTTATTTGATTTTTCATGTCCTTTAGTACTTGTTTTATATAGCTGGGTGCATTGGTATTTGATGCATATATATTTATGATCGTTATCTCTTCCTCTTGGATTGTTCCCTTTACAAGGATGTAATGACCGTCTTTATCTCTCTGAATCCTTCTTGGCTTGAAGTTCACTTTGTCTGCAAAAAGAATAGCTACCCCTGCTTTTTTCTGGGTTCCTGTGGCATGGAGTATTGTTTTCCATCCTTTGACTTTCAGTCTATGAATTTCTTTATGAATTAAATGTGTTTCTTGTATACAGCATATTGTTGCATCTTGCTTCTTGATCCATTTTGCCAGTCTGTGCCTTTTGATTGGTGAATTGAGACCGTTAACATTGATGGTTAAAACTGATATGTGTTGACTTGTCATGATATTTTCCTGTTGTTGGTTCCCACTCTTTGTTTTTCTGCTTTCCGGCTATTTAATTATTTGCCCTGTGTGGTGGATTCCTTCTGTTGGGGTTCCTATCTCTTTCTAGAATGTCCTTCAGAACGTTTTGGAGTGCTGGTTTGGTGGTCATAAATTTTCTCAGATGTTCTTTGTCATGAAAGTATTTTATTTCTCCATCAATTTTGAAAGATAGTTTTGCAGGGTACATCAATCTGGGCTGAAAATTATTTTCCTTTAGAGCTTGCAATACATCATTCCAAGCTCTTCTTGAATTGAGGGTTTGTGCTGAAAAGTCAGCTGTGATTCTGATGGGTTTTCCTTCATAAGTGATTTGTCTCTTCTCCCTAACAGCTTTTAAGATTCTGCCCTTCTGTTGAATTTCTGGGGTCTTGATTATAATATGTCTGGCTGAAGTTTTTTTTTGATCATGTCTAGTTGGTGTTCTAAAAGCTTCACTTATAGGGGTGTCAAATTCCTTTTCTCTTCCAGGAAAGTTCTCCCTGATTATGTCTTTGAACAAGGTTTTAATGTCGTTGATGCTATCTCCTGCTTTTTCATTTATTCCAATTATTCTTAAGTTGTTTATCTTTGAGTCATCTAGCAGCTGCTGAATTGATTTTTCATGGTCCCTTGCTATTTTTAAGAATTTTTCCATTTCATGATCACTAATTGCAAGCCTGTCTTCTATATCTGAGATCCTGTCCTCGCATTGGCTTATTCTGCTACAAATACTTTCAATGGAATTTTTTATCTCTTGGGTATCTGCTTGAATCTGCCTTAAGGATTCCATTTCTTTCGTATGCTGAGCATTCATGGTTTCTATAGTTTTCTTAAGTTCATCTATTTTTTTGTCTGTATCAGCTATAGTGTCCTTAAGCATGGTCTTCATTGTAGACATTATCTCTGCAGTTATCTGTGAGATTATTTCTGTTTTAATTTTTTCCAGAACCTCATTCAGTTGCTTTGTTGTTACCACTTCAGATAGGCCAGGTGGGTGGCTTTCGGATTGTCCCACCTCGTTGCTCCCTAGGTTTGCCTTTGGTGAATTGGATGTGTGGGGTTGCATCTTGTTTAAGTGTCGTCTCATTTTTTCTTTCTTTAATTCCTGGGGTGATGTTTGCAAATTACCTATAGTAGGTTACTTTATTGCTAGTGTTTAAGATCTTTAGAAGATGACTACTTCTCTGCAGTATCTTCCAAGTGGAGCTTGCTTTTAGGTTTTGAGCTTTCTGCCAGATCCTACCTCTTCAATTCGTTGGGTATGCGAAGTTGCTACCTGTTTGGCCCAGTCCTTGATTCTTTGGTAGTGTGCCACTGTATTTTCTGTGTCCCTTAGTCAATCTCAATCATGAAATATCAGGAAGGAAAGATGTTTAGAACAATTATTTCACATTTGGCTATAATGTTAACTAAAGCATCAAACAGAGCCTAGAAAATGACAGACTGAGCTAACCAGTTATTTACCACTTTTAGCTGTATAGAGTTGCGGTTATATAACAAAATCTAAAACACACCAGAAAAATTATATGCAGTATACAAGTCCTGTGTATGTCAATTTTTCCCCTGAGGAGTTTAAATTTAAAATGAGTTAAGGAGGAAATAGAGTATTGGGAGAAGAGGAAGGAATTAGATGTAAGGTTAGAGGACCAAGAGGGATCCCACTAAAATTGGGACACTAGTGCAGAGGACAGGTGGTAGAAAGAGAAGGAAGGGATAAAAGGAAGAACAGATCACAACCACAATCAGAAAGAAGTTAGAGGCGCTGTTTACACTCATATAAAAAACCAGAGAGAATAATGAAGGAAAGAGCAAATACACATACAGAAACAAAAACGAAGATAAAAACAATAAAACAGACAGATCAAAAATAAAACCCCACCAAAAAACCAAACCAAACAAAACAAAAACAAAAAAAACCCTTCGCCAGAACAAAAAACGAATCAGTGAGAAAAAAAAATAATAATAAAAAATAAAAATAAAAATAAAAATAAAAAAAATAAAAAGAATCAGTTCCAGGTGTTGACTCTGCTGTAGGCAGTTACCCTGTGGTGACAGAGTCCTGTTCTGTGCAGGTCCGTCTCAGTAAGCCAGGAGCGCCCTCTGGCGGGCGGTGAGCAGATGCGCGTACTTTCAGGCAGAGACCAGTCTAGCTCGCCTCCGCTCTCAGCGCCCTTTCACGATCCCTGGGCCTGAGAGGCTCAGCGCGCTGTCTGGAGCGCGGGTTCCCTGCACTGGTTCCCGCCGCTCTGGTTTTTCGCCACGCCCCCCACAATGGCGCCGGGCCAGTCACTCTCTGGCGCGGGACAGGTGTGGCTGAGAGTCCAGTCTCGTTCGCCTGCTGACCTCAGCACACTTTCGTGGGCCTGAGAGGCCCCGTGCTGCCCTGTCCGGAGCACAAGTTCCCAGAGCAGTTTTCGAGCCGCTCTGAGTTTCGCCACACCCCCCACAATGGCGCCCGGCCGGTCGCTCTCTGGCGCGGGGCAGCTGTGGCTGAGAGACACTCACCGCCGGTCTGCGCCGTTCTCCGCCGCTCCCCTGCCCCGCCGCTGTCTCAGGATCCTCCGTGGGGGCTCCCTGGGCACCAGCTGCCACCGTGTGTCCGTAGATTTGAGCTTCCGCGGCGCTGCAACTCCCGGGATAGTAGAAGGTGCACGCGCGCGGTCTGCTCCTTCTTTCCTTCTTCTTTGTTGGAAGTCACCCGTCACTGGTGCCGGGGGTCCCAGATTGCGCTTCAGAACTTCTCTGGGTTTCGGGGAGGCATCTCCCCCCCTCCTGCGCTTTCCGGGTCGCTATATTCCCGTGTTCCAATGGTAACTTTTAGAGAGAGTTTCACTGCCTGCTTCTTACTCATCTGCCATCTTGAGGTCCTGTATGATTTTATTTTAAAGAAAGTCTTCTAATTAACTCCTCTAATTTTGCTGTTTTGATGGCCAAGTCTGTGGGTCATTCCTGGTCCAAATAAATTTTTGAACCAGCTCCTCATATCTAATACAAAAGTCATGATGGCATTTTGATAAAGGCTGGATGTAAACTACACATGAATTTGGAGATGATGATAGGGATCAAATTTCTCTCAGTACTTACATGAATTTTTACATGATTTTCTCCTAGCTGTTTTATATTTTTGATTTTTTAGTATTTCTTTTAGTAAATGTTCCAGGAATTAATTATCTCTGAAGTCATTTCAACTTTGGCTATTTTTGTTGGTTGCTTTTCTTCTTCTTCTTACCTAATTTGAGAACTATAGAAAAATTCTAAGAATGGTATACAGTATACTCCCTTGAAGTCATGGTTCAGAGTTCGTGGTCTTAGCCATTCATGAATTTTTCCTTAGAATCTAACTATTAATTGTTCACTGACACCCCCCTCACCCTTCAATTTCGCTGAAACCAGAAATATCTTCCGCAATTGTATTTTTGGCAGGAGGTTTGCAAATAGCCAATCTGGGAGCATTATTCAGTTCCCCTTGCTGCTGATTGGCTGCTGCCTGTAAACCATCTCTGACAGACGCCCCAGAGTTCCCGCATTATGATAACAGGTTGCTGTACTGCGTGTAGCTAACTTGAGTGCTCGATTTTGTTCTTCTTAAAGTCCTAAGATACCTAAGATGCTGCCAAAATGCCCTTCACCTTCTAAGGCTTTATTAATACAGTATTTTATTAAATTAAATAACGTAACTGCAGGAGACATAGCATGTTTAGGGTTTAAACTATAAAAATAGAGATTTATAGGCATTTTGCTGACCATATATGAAATTTGTGTTTTTTCACAATTTGTGGGTGCTCGAGGAACATAACCCCTGGGAAGTTTGGGGGTCCACTGCATTACTATGTTGTGCTGATCTAATAATGTGTTATTAGATTCATCTTTTGAATTGTTAATTTTATTATTGACTTTATCAACTTTCAAATATTTTTGGATTTTTAAATTTCATTCAAATTTTTAATCATAGCTACTTAAATTGCTTATATAATACCTCTAATAGTTGAATATTATATGAAAATATTCCTTATGTCTCCCTTTTTTCTTGATATTATATCAAATGTCATTTAAGGGGTATTTTTAGTTGACAGACATTTCATTTCAGAAATATTAATAAGCCTTTAAAAGGATTTCTTTTTGCTTCTTTCAGGCAAATAATTTAAGGGTAGATTTTGTATTAGGAAAATGGTTCATCTTTGACCTTTGCTTCATTGTGAACTTGGCTCCAGAATCTCTTTTTGTGGTAGCAGCTGTACAATGCCTTCAAACAGTATTAATACATTCCTAATTTTCTACAGTCATTTTTAGTAGCTGACTTAAAACAGAAAAAACTGGCATAGTCATAAGCAGAATTCTCTACATAGAAGATGAACTCTGAAGACAAGTCAATGATCCTGTGTCACAGCTTCCATCCCAGATGCCACCACCAGACTGTCATTAGTGTAACTCAGATTCCTGCTCTCTTACTCTCTCTGCAGGAAACCTGACCCAGCTGCTGCCCCAGGGCAATGACTCCCTGTCTGACCCAGCAGGCTCCGAAGCCTCAGAGGGCCTGGCTGCCAACTCCTCAGGTGAGGAGGTCCCCAGGACAGAACCTGCTCCTTCCCGTGTCGGCACCACTGACCTGACTCTGTCTCTCCTCAGACAACACACAGCTGCGCTTGGTAGATGGGGGCAGTCGCTGTGCAGGGAGAGTGGAGGTCCTGCATCAGGGGTCCTGGGGCACCATCTGCGATGACAACTGGGACTTGAGTGATGCCCACGTGGTGTGCAGACAGCTGGGCTGTGGAGTGGCCCTCAATGCCACGGCCTCTGCTCACTTTGGGCAGGGATTGGGGCCCATCTGGCTGGATGAGCTGAGCTGCACAGGAGAGGAGTCCCACGTGTGGAAGTGCCCTTCCCGGGGCTGGGGACAGCACGACTGCTGGCACAAGGAGGATGCAGGGGTCATCTGCTCAGGTCTGTTCTCACACCGTCCACAGGCTGAGATAAGTAAGGGTCTGGAGAATGATGATTTTTTTCCTCCTGCTGTACCCAAGGTTTCTGGTCCTTTCTTCTCAGCTCTATCTCCTGACAGTCATTTCCTACAGTTTTGGCCTGAAACCGTGGCTCAGTCTTCAGTTGCCCATGGGTACAAAATCCTGAGTATTAGTTTCCTATTGTTGCAGGAACAAATAACTATAGAGCTAATGGCGGAACATAAATTGCTGTCTTAATATTTTATAGAATTCTACCTTGCCTCTGGCTGGGCTGAAAACAATTTGTCAGAAATCCAGCCTTCCTCTAAGGTTCTGGGAAATCTCCTTTCCTTCCCTTTTCCGCTTCTAGAAGCTGCCTGCATTCCTTGTTTGGTAGTCCCTTCCTTCTCCTTCAAATCAACCTCCTGAAACAAACTGGCCATTCTTCCTTGGTCACACCTCCCTCTGAGCAAGGCCAGGCAACTCACCTTGTAAGGGTACAGGACCACAGATGAAAACACCCTTCCCTTCATCCTGTCTGGAACACCCTTTTGCCATGTGATGCGGCATGTGTGCTCTGAGGATCAAGAAGTGGACACATTTGGGGCTTCGCTACTCTGCCTGTCGTCTGCCCACTTCCACACTTTTATCACAGGGTTTGTCAGATGTTCGGTCAGGAGGCAGGATTTAGCTTTTCCTCCCTGTAGAGTACACAGGCCATTGTTTCTGCCTGTTCGTTCTCCTCTACATCATTGTGACAGAATGAGAAAGAGAGGCAAAACAGGTAACAGGGATAGGCATTTCAGTCTTTCCACACAGTGGGAACTTCCTCATCAGAGTCAGCAGTGAGCACTCACTACTTAAATTTAAGTAGAAAGCAGAGCACTAAGGGTTGACTGCTCATGCTGCCCTGTTTTCCTCCTTTCTCTTTCAGAGTTCTTGGCTCTCAGGTTGGACCAGGAGTGCTCTGGGTGGCTGGAGGTTTTCTACAATGGGACCTGGGGCAGTGTCTGCCGCAGCCCCATGGAAGCCACGACCTTGTCAGTGATCTGCAGACAGCTTGGCTGTGGGGACAGTGGGACGCTCAACACTTCTGTTCCTGCCAGGGAAGGTTCTAGACCCCGATGGGTGGATGGAATCCGGTGTCGGAAAATTGATGCCTCTCTCCAGCAGTGTCCTTCTGACGCTTGGAATCCTGGATCTTGCTCTCCAAAGGACGAAGCTTATATCACATGTGCAGGTGACCTACAGTCTATTTATATGTGTCTGTCTCTTCCCTGTAGATTGCTCTCCTGGAAACTTTGTATTTTCCAATCTAAGGAAGGAGTTACTGTAGGTCTATAAAACAAATCTTGCAGGGAGGTTATTTGAGCCACATTTTCCAATATTGTGTCAAAGGAAAACAGGGAAATATGTGCTGACACAAATTTATGTAAAAGTACCAGGCAGATTGAATAGAGCATGGACTATTACTCTGATAAACGTTTTCAGTAGCGGGTAATGCAGTCCTAGGTTATGTTAACTAATCTGTTATTTCTTTAAGGGTCTGAGGGCTTGGACCTCAGGTATGTAAGTCACTTGCCTTTTGACTATTTTTTCACATGTAATGAATTTTAAATATCCTGACAAATTGTTATTAGGTATTATGGTGATCATTTTATTCAGATTAAAAAACTGAAGTCAATAATAAGCACTTCATGTGGACATCTTCAGTTAAGTAAGGAGAAATATGGGGAATTCAATTATATTTACCCATCTCTTGATCTCATGTCCTTTACTCTGAAATGCATCTATACCAATCAGACAACTTCTGCAGTCCTCTCTTGGCTGAAAACAGTTGAGTGACTCAATGGTAGAACCTTAATTTCAGGCAAGAAAGCACAGAACAGAAAGAAATACAGTTTCAGCTGTCATGGAGATTACACTCCACTGCTGAAACCATCACACAGAAATTTGAGTGAAAATGAAGTGGAAGCTGTTATAGAAATGTGAACTTGGGCAAAAGAAGAAAACTAGAGTTCATACCTGAATGATGATTATGTTTTACTGAAGGGAGAGGATGTAGAGAACATTTGGTTTGTGTAAATACTGAGGTCCAAGAAATCACTGTCTTTTTGTTGTTGGGAAAATCCCACCAATTTCAGAGCAGAAAAAGTTAGAGATACCAAGGCATGCTTACTGGATGATGACCAAAATCAGAGGACTCTCTTATGCAGAGCATTCCAGTAACTCGTGTTGAAGAGTTGTTTGTATTCCCATAGGATACCTCATGGGAAGTGCTGAGAGGTCAGGGACTGCTGTCCTCATATTTTTTCTTGAACTTATCTCTTACCAGAATCCCCTCATTCTTGGTCAATACTTCTTCCTAAGCCTCTATGCTTTTAGTAGTGTGAAATGTTCTTCCCTGCTCATCCCACTCACACAAAAAAGTACCTGTCTGAAGAGAAGCCCGTCGTCTTTCAATTTCATTATTCCTGCAATGTTCCCTTCACTTTCATATTCTGATCAAAAGTGGGCTTTTCTGTGAAAACACTGATTTCCCTATCACTTGGACTCATTGTTTATCTTTCAAAGTACTTTGTCTGGACCAAAGTACGGTCTTGCTCTTATTTGTGATTTTCGGCAATCCCTCTCCTTTCTTAATGCTCAGCTGCTTGAAATTTACCCACAAGGTGGAAAAAATAAAACAAAAGCTCATAATAAAATAATAGGAGAATAACAATAGTTAATGCATTGTGTATTGTTATCTTCAAAGTAGTTACTCAGAATACAAGTTATTTGTATAAAAAATTCTCCAAAGAATATTAGCACAAACCTTTCTTTTCAATGAACTAAGAGAAACTAGTAGTATAACTATCTTGTATTTTTTTCTTTTTCCTTTCCTTTCTTTCCCCTTTCCCCCACCCTAATTCCTCTTTCCTTTTGAACAATTTCTTCCCATTTCACAGTATCTATTGTACATTTTGGTCCTTATTTACTCTTTCAGTTTCTCATACCAGGGAGACAATATAATGTTTACACATGTGAGTCTGATTTATTTCACTTATGAATACAGTCTCAAGTTGCATCCGTTTACCTATAACTGTCTTAAGTTTATCCTTCTTTATGGCTGAGTAGTACTCCATTGTATAAAGAGGTCACATCTTTTTTATCTGTTCCTTAGTTTATGGGCATTTGTGTTGTTTCCAAGATTTTGCTATTATAAATTGTGCTGCTATAAACATGGGTGCACATATATTGCTGTGGTATGATGTTTTTAATTCTTCTGGGAAGATACCCATCATACCACCCACTCGTTCTGAAGTGTCATTAGCCACCCAGTCTCTTCCTTTTGTCCACTGAACACTGCAATACCGGGATCATGAAGTTCTTGTTTATCTCATCCTTGGGTCAATCAATATCCTTAAGCACAACTGAGACAACATCTTAGCTTCTCCATTTATTGAGTTTCTCATTTCTCATCACCTTCCTTCCATCTGACCTCCTCTATGCCTACACTACTAACCCTCAGGAGCTGTGCACCTTGAGATCTTGATCTCATTGCTCCATTCTCTGACCATGGCCTCCTCTCTCTATGGCAGCTTCTTAAGCTCCTGCTCTGGAGTGTTTCATCTTCTTAGAGAAGCTCAATCTTTTCCCGTACCAATTTATTTAATTTTCTATTCTCCTCATGTTTACATTTATTTTCTGATCCACATTAGAAAGCACCATCCAACATTATAATAAATTTCCTTTAAGTATTTAATTCTCTTGCCTCTTTTTTGTCAGTCAAATACAGAAAACAGCTACGTAGTGATTCCTTGATAGAAAAAGGACTGGTGAATAATGTACGCTTATTGTAGAATTATCTAATTTAGTGTGTGATCACCCTGTTAGTATTTTGAAACTTTGGGCACAGTGTCTACTGGCTGCCCCTTACTGCCTCAGATTCTAGTGTGCTTCTCTGGCAGGTACACTTGCTTCTCCTCTAACATGACATTTTCTGTAGTCTCTGCTCTCCCCGCATTGCTGAGCGACCTCCACCATTCGCTCAGGAATGTCGATCTTCTCTCAGTCTTCCCTGGGAAAATGAACTCCACCAGCTGTGAAGTCCCTCATCTTCCTTCACCAAATCTACTGACATTTTCTGGACCTGCTCTTTGCCTTCCCTCCTGGATCAATGACTCGAATCCTTATGTTGGAGCAGCTCTGCTCCTTGGTTTACAGAATCTGATATTTGTCACCTTGTGACAAACTTGCCTTTTCCCATTGCAGCATCTTCTTCTGTGCCATCAATTCATGTCTGCCTTTCTCCCAGTTTTTTCTAGGTTCAAGTTTCCCTTATTGAAAAACATGTGAACAAATGCTCTTAATCCACTCACACCCCGTTCCCTGCATAGTTACTGCCCCATTCCTCATTTCTCCTTCACAGTCGAAGTATCCCCCAAATATTCGCCAGTCATTGTCTCCAGCTTTTGTGTCTGTGATAATTGTGAACATTTTCCCAGTTTAGTTTTAGACTGTACCACCTTTCTGAATTGGTGAGGAGAGGAAATGATAGCAACTACTTATCTCTATTCTTGGCCTCTCAGCACCATTCAAGGAACTGAATTCTCTTTGTTCCTTTTTACCCCTCATCATAATCCTTCTATTAAAATTGTCACTCTATGTCCATTCTTCTTCTTCCTATGTTTTAGTAGACACAACTTCTCTGTTCCACCTGTAGTTTTATGCACACTCAGGACTGAGCTTCGGACTCTCCATTGCTTAGGGGTTCTCTTTCCCTTGGTGATCCCTAGTGAGTGAACGATGCAGTCTGTCTGGCGAAAGGACGCTGGATGCATGGAGGGAGGTGCAGCCTTTCTTCCCTAACACAACTGTGCTTCTTTCTCTTTCCCAATCTGCCATCCTTGCTTTGGCTGGGTTTATTTTTGCTGGGCCCTGGAGAATTTATGTTTTTCCCACTAGTTTGTTTCAGATTTAAAGAAAATCATTTCCTTTCTACTTTGCCTCAATTACAAAACTATTATTTATGTCTTGTAAGCAAGGAAGACATATGAAAATGCAAAAGGATGTTATTTATATCACATCACCTATGTCTGTTCATATTTCCCTTATATAAACAGAGTTAATGGACCAGTAGTTACCATTGTCTAAATTATCTGTTTCATACCAAAATGTACAAACTCATATACCCTCAAATTGTTGACCTTTAAAGTGTCTTTTGTTGTTGTTTTTGCAATTGTGGTAGTACATCACATGTATTATTGTTACCTTGGCTTTTTCAGTTAACAGTATATCATGGATATTCTTCCAGGTAGATGTAAGATTTTTGTGAAAGGACTGCATAATACTGCATTCATAAGAGGCTACTATTGCAGTTTATATAACCATTTTCTTGTTTATTTGCATTTTTCTTTCTACAAATCAAATTGTGATAAATATCCTTGTACCTATGGCACTACATTCTGGTAAACTTATTACTACAAGATAGGTGCCAGTGATCGTATTGTTAAATCACACAATATAAATTTTTAATAGCATTTGTCATATTACTAAGACCACTAATTTTAATTTGTGGTCTTCAGAGCTAGATAGAAAATATTGGGATTTTTAGGATAACTTGGTCATTAGAGCCAGAGAACACACAAGCTCAAAAATCACCAAGGTTATAATCCCACACATCTCATCCTATGATATATGAATTCTGAAATAAGTATAACTGGTTGCACTGATCATGTGTTAAAATCTATCAGAGCATCATGTAAGAGGACTGCAAAGTGCACATTTCCTTCTTTCCTTTTTATTCCAACAATGTTTTCTCTTCCTTAAACTTTTTCCTCCCTAATCATCCTGTCTCTCTGTGTCTGTCTCTCTCTGTCTCTGTGTCTCTGTCTCTCTGTCTCTGTGTCTCTGTGTCTCTGTCTCTCTGTCTCTGTCTCTCTGTGTCTCTGTCTCTCTCTTTCACACACACTCAAACACCCTAGTTTTACTTTTATTTTGAATAATGTGGTAGGATTGCCCTAAAACACACAGTTGGGGAGAATGTGATGATCAGCATTTCAAAGTCATATGCTTATTCTCTTCCTTGCCCCTCTCTCCTCACCTTATTTTACTTTCCCAGTGGAGGAGGAATTCATAAGACACGTATGATATTTTTCCCAGGATAACAAACCATGAATGGAGAGGGAGTGAATCCTCCACTCTGGAGAGTGAGCACCACCCCAAAGAGGTCCTGCCATCCTTTTCAGAGATGTTCTCTGCATGGGGTATGAGGGTTGATGGGATATGAAAAGTACAGCCCAGTATAAGATAAGGACTTTGCATATATCTCTTTTCTCTTTATTGTTTTGCATTTATGTGTAATTACACTTGTTTCTATTCTTTCATGGATTTCTTTAAGTCCTATGTTATGTCTTTCTCTTCTCATGTAGTATATTTCCTTGGTGTCTTTGAGTTTTGTACTTATACTTTTCCCTTGTCAGCTATCAATGCCCACTTATCATTCTCTGAATCCTAGTTGTTCTACTTATTTTGTATACTAAAAGTATTTCTACTGCATGCATTTTGTGATTTTCCATTAATATAAGTGGAACACTGAATATAAATTACTCTTGTGATTATGCACTAACTATATTTTAAACTCAAAACATTTAGGACCAATTATGACACTGATTTGTTCAAAGAATTATTTTTGAGTGAATTTTACTCAACTAATTATTTCATCCAATAAATGATTATCAAGCTCCTATTCTTAACAGTTATAGAAGGTTCTTCACACATACTTTTGGTGAATGGATAGAACATGACCAGCAGTTTACTGACCATAGGAACAGAGGGAATGACATGGGAGAGGGCATTTCTCCACCAAAGATTACTTTTCAGAGTGTGTGTGTGTGTGTGTGTGTGTGTGTGTGTGTGTGTACATGAATGTGTTTGTTGTGGGCATGGGAGAATGATACCCAAGTAAATGTAGTACAATAATTTAAGCTGCTGATAGGGACTTGATCCAGTGATGTCTCCGTGACAGCCTGGTGAAATAATTCTGAAGCTTGCTGTCTCCCCGGCCACCTGACCCAGGCCTCCCCATTATGTTCCTGCAGGAATGAGACACAAGAGCTGTCCAGACTCTGCCCCCTGCACAGGTATCTCAGCCCTTCCCACCTCTCTCCTGGCTCCCAGGGGCCCCTTCCCTTCATCAGGGCAGTAAGAGGAGATGCTGCTGCCTTTCCAGACAGAGAGAAGTTGCGGCTCAGGGGAGGAGACAGCAAGTGCTCAGGGCGTGTGGAGGTGTGGCACGAAGGCTCCTGGGGCACAGTGTGCGATGACTCCTGGGGCCTGGCAGAGGCCGAGGTGGTGTGTCAGCAGCTGGGCTGTGGCCCTGCCCTGGACGCCCTTGGGGAGGCTGCATTTGGCCCAGGAAATGGAAGCATCTGGCTGGATGAGGTGCAGTGCAAGGGCAAGGAGTCTTCCCTGTGGGCCTGTACCAGGGCGCCCTGGGGACAGAGTGACTGCAAACATGAGGAGGATGCAGGCGTGAGGTGCTCAGGTGAGTGGCAAGGACAGGGGCATTGGCTGGGGCTGCAGGAGTGTGTGTTTGTGTGTGTGTGTGTCCTTGACTGCCCTCTGACCTGTGGTCTGGCTCTAGAGAGGCTGCACTCTTAACTCCTGGCATGTGGGAGAGAAACGTGTGCAGCGCTAGTTGGTGCACCTTGTTATTATCCAGCCAATGAAGTGCACTGACATCAATTTCCTTCTCTTCTCTTCAGGTGAAAAAACAACTGTTCTCCCCACACGTATAAGTAAGTGGTTCTTCTGCTCTGTTCCATGTGATAGAGATCACAGATTTTCAGGGACCTGCACTATGGAATCTAGCATACTTCTTACAAAATTCCTGTAGACATGATGACCAAGTGTTAGAAGCAGCCATACAATTTTGTTAAGATGTAGAAGCAAAGCGCTTCCATGACTCACCAGCATTTACTGTAGAGAAATCCCTTTGAGTCAGGCTGAGACAATAGTTGTCACAGGTTAGTGTGGGATCTGGGTTGGTATGTTCAGGTTCAGGTAGTAGATCCACTGCATTCTGAGGGCTTGGGAGATGACTAAGTGTAGTCTTCTGAGCTTATTACCTTCTCTAAAGTCATTTTTCCTTCTCAGGCACCAGTTCAATCTCAGCCCCTGTCCCTGGCAACTACTCCTTATTTGAGATCCTCTGCATCATCCTGGGAATGCTTCTCTTCCTGGTCCTTATTATCTTGGGAACTCAGCTGGGCAGATGGAGAGCAGGACATCAAGGTGGGGTTTAAGGGTAAAGCTGATCTTGAAAGTATGTAGGGAAAAGATTGAACTAGTTATGACTTTTTAAAAAAGTACAGAAGATTAGCTTCCATTCTTGTTTTCTGGGAAAATGTCTTATGAATTTTAGACTTCAAGATTGAAAAGACTTGAATACTTGGACTTGGATTTAATGTGGAAGCTCTCAAATATGATGGTGTAACTGAACAATGTCAGTAAAACTGTGTAGGATGCAGTTAGGGTCATGAGACCTAGTTATGTCCCTTCAGAGCACAAAGTTAAAGCATGGATGCTGGCAATCCAGAGGGACTTCTCCAATGGTGAGCACTGGGAAACAGAATGATTGTCTGGTTGTAAGACATATGCCTATAAACTCATGTTGCTCTATCCAGCCTTAACCACTTTTGAAGATGCTGTTGATGAGGCCTTGTACCAAGACATAGAGTACCTTGTGAACACAGAGAAGATGGATCTACTGGACAACCCAGGTGTGTTCTACACCCTCCTTTCTGTTCATGAATTGGTCATCAATGTGCATGTCATCAACAAGCACAGTGCCACTGTTAGCTCAACCTTACAGGGTGTATTAGTTAGCTTTCTATTACTGCAACAGAATGCGTGAGGTAATCAAATTATAAGGACAAAAGTTGAATTTTGCTTCACAGCTTCAGAGATTTCAGTACATGATCCCATGGCCTTGTTGCTGTGGGGCATAGAGCGGAACAAATTCCCCACCTCATGCTTTCTAGGAAGCAAAGAGAGAGGAGAGGTCAAGGTGCCACATCCCTGTGAGGGTGTGCCCCCAATGACCTAAGACCTCCCACCAAGCCTCACTTCTTGAAGGTTCTACCACATTCTTACAGCACAAAACTGAGGATGTAGCTTTAAATACATGAGCCATTGGATGTTATTTGAAATCTAAATCACAGCACATCGTCAGCCTCCCCCTAAGACAGGAAGTCCAAGCCCTATAACTACACGTATAAAGCCTCAAGATTTTCTCTGAACCATCCTTTTGGACATCCTCCTATGTGTCTGTCTGACATGTTTTTCTTGTACCAGGAACTGTGCCTGATGACTCAGCAACCAAGCTGCCCTATTACACAGGCGACAATGGGGAGGATGGAGACTGTGAATCTGCCCCAGGTAGCAGAGCCAGGTCTTCTCTTTGCTGAATGGGTGAGCAGGATGAATCTCACCTGAGAATGTCCTGCTGTGATTTTGATGGGAGGCATAGTTTTTCTCTGATCTACATCTTTTTTTCCATCTGCCCACTCTAAGACCTCAGGGAAAGAAACAGTGCAGTAATTTTTATATCCACAGCAATTTATAGTAGGCCACAAGCATACCTAATACATACTATTATATGGAAGAAGCTATGTTTTTATAATAAGATTTGAAAGTGAACCTCTCGAAAAGTCTGCAGTGAAGGAGAATGTTAAGAATGATAGTTTTCACCCTAAGATAGTGACGTATGAATCATTGTGTGGTTTCTGTGAGTATTGAGAACAAAAGATTTGCTAACCCTTCAAATACATGGAGTGCAAGGTCCCCATCCTTATTAATTACCAGGAGATTTTCTCTATAATGGACCCAAGACAGAGAAATATCCACCCTAAATATTCTCCAAGTGGTAAAGATGGACAGCTCTTAGGAGGGGACCTATCCAGGAGAGCTCTGAGGATGTGGGATTCTAAGGTCCACACAGAACTAAAGGGTGTTGAAATCTATACCTCCCAGGATTGGGTTGGTGGTATTGTATGTCTGTGAGTGATGGAAACACAAGTTTTCATCCTCACACAGCTCTGTGTCTCTCACTGCCTCAGAGAGCACATGGTAGCCTCAATTCTCTTGGTCCAAATTCAGTCTGCCTCAGTGATTCCTACTGATCCTGTGTCCAGCTATGTGCTATATGCCTGAAAGTAGCACCTAAAATTCATAGCATAATGACTTTTTGTTGTTTTATAGTATGAGAGGCCATTTCAGTAATTATTACTGATCTTAATACATTGTAATATTTAGAAGATTTACAGAATTTCTAAGAATACTGAGATCAAATGTATAACTTTGGGGCAACCTTGGCATATGTTGCCTAACTTACAGTCTCTGCATTAGATAAGATTTAAGACCTAGTCCAACACATACATTTATCTTGCACCTTATCTTTGTCTGTCTTCAGAACCTCCAGAACAGCATGTTGATGCCACAGGAAATGGTTACGATGATGTTGAAGAGTTACTTGTTCCTGAAATTCCTTCTTCCCCTGGGAGGAGTGAGAAGTACTTTTTTCCAGAAGAAAAAGATGGTGCCAGGTATTTTCAGACAGTTGGGTGAACAGCTCTTTCTCCAATCCAGTTACATTCATGGAAAGATGAATTTGGACTCATCAATCATAAGTATTCCTTTGCTGTAA
Organism: Erethizon dorsatum; assembly: GCA_028451465.1. Lineage (NCBI taxonomy): Eukaryota > Metazoa > Chordata > Mammalia > Rodentia > Erethizontidae > Erethizon > Erethizon dorsatum. The sequence continues at coordinate 31,614,958 of CM051831.1, forward strand.
GAATTGAGGTAGCCTGTGTACCTAGATGATGTCAGTTCCTCTCCATCCCTGGTTGTAGCTATTATATCTTTTCTTAGAGAGGAAACACATTGTATTTTCTGTGTCATGCACACCACACATTGGATGTAGACATGTTGTATTGCAAGAGCAAGCAGAAACACCAAAATGACACCCAGGATTTGGAGGCAGATTTACTTTACATCGCCAGGCACTGATCAGGATCATCAGGCCCCGAAGGCTCAGGGAGGGAGGTTTTTATGGGGTTGCAAGGAAGAAGCAGAGTACTTGGCTGTCTTTGATTGGCTCTTACAATATGCATCACAGTGAACAGCTATGCATCACAGAGAACAGCCATTTCTAAGAGACAGAAGCAACCAGAACTGCAACAGGAACTACCACCTGGGCAACTGAAGTGTACTGGCTGGGAGAAATTTTCTGCTACATTTCCTCCCTCTTTTAGTTTCTCCAGCAAATCTTTGCTCGGCATATTACATGTGATCTTCTCAGACAAGGCCCAATTAGAAACAGTAATGTTAGGGTTCTCAATGATCCTAGGATGGGCCCTAGCCAAGGTCCCCAAGATTGTCTTATTATAGAGTTTTTTTTCCCTAAGTTGCTTTTAGGAAGAGACAAAATATAGGCAAGGTAGTAAGGGAATTAATCTGATCTAGGAGAGTGTCCAATGTGCCTTGTTCATTCATCAAATCTTGAGCAAGTGTTTGATTGATTGTTCTATTCTTGGGGAAACTGTCCATAGAGTTTAAGGCAAAAACCACAGCTAGCTGGAGGCAGGGAAGCAAGGACTTGGATAAGTAGCCCAAAAAAGCCAAGGAGAACAATGTATTGAGGTATGGAGCAATCTTGTGAACATTGTCCTCAGGCTTCAACTGTGTGTGTACTGGTCAGCATCCAGAGTGACCAGAGCAGGGCTTTGAGTGCATCGGCTCTTCAGAGTGAGCTGTCTGGTCCAGGTAAATTCTCTAGTGAATGTAAGACTGGACTTCTGAAACTTGTAGAGGTAGTTAATATGCACCTGGATTATATGTGTGTGCAGGAGTGTCTACAGGTATAGCTGGTAGCAGGACCCTATAAACTTCTGTTGTCTTTTCAGTGTGGGTAGGGAATGTCTTGGGCCAGCCTGAGTAGGTGCAGATGAGCACTAACAGATATTTGTAACCCCTGTAAAGTTTTATTGCTGTGTAATCTATCAATATATCTTTAAATGGGGGGAGTCCACTATATCGTCTGAGGTGAGGGCCAGTGACAGACGCTGAAGCCTGAGCTAGCTGCAGGGGAATGGATTCCAGCACTGTGGCTTGAGCTTGCAGAACATATGGTGGGGACAGGTCTGGCTCCGATCTTGTGGGAATACTGGGTAAAATTTTTCTAGCTGGGATTGATGTTTCAGTCAATCAAATCCCCAGAGGGGGGCTTAGGCCTCTGGATTGAATTATTTTGCATTAGTGAAAGGTTTTCAAACAGCAGCAGGAAGCAGTAGCTTTGGAGAACTTTGGCCAAAATATCTTTGTCCAAGGTGACCACAGCATATCTCGCCTGTAAGACTTCATTCCTAACAGAGCTACTCCATCCCTAAACAGGGTGTACTCAGCATCTGTCAGGGTGTTCATTTTAAAGTCCAGTTGGCTTGAGAACAGTTCATCAGTGCATGCCTGGCTATTGTAGTGTGGTGGGCCCAGCTTGGTGGGCAGGTACGTGGCAGAATTTAGTGGTCCAAAGTTATTCAGGAAGTCCAGTATAGCATGTGGCAGCTGGACAGTTAGGTCTTGGCCTAAGGTGAGCTTGTCAGTTTTTTTGATTAGAAGGACAGTGACTGTTAGAACATGAAGGCAAAGGGGGGAGGCAGACCTTAGTGACTGGATCCAAGTATTTGCACAGACATTGTTTTTGTGAACTCAAGGATCCACATTCATAGAAGCCAGCAGGTCCAAGAAATTTGCAGAGTTTCTTTCTTGTAACAAATTTCTGCCAGATATTTCAGCAGAGCTTTTGTGTCTTTCCAGCAGGCAGCTCAGGTGTCATTAATCAGAAGTGCAGTAATATTTTGTGCTGGGAAGTGAGTGAGGTCAGCTGTGAGGGCTTCTCCAAAGAGGGTAAACATGTTTTTGAACCTCTGCGAGGTTAAGTCCAGGTCTGTTGACTTTTGAGTCCCGAACTGGGGTCTTTTCATTTAGAGGTGAAGAGGGGATGGCATCAATTGAAGGCATTTTTTTAGGTCCAGGCAGGTGTACCAGCAGGCTGTGGATGGCAGAAGACTGAGGCAATGTATACAGAGGGCAACTGCAGTGGCATTAGCAACTCAGAGATCTTGAACTGGCTTTACAGGCAGGAGAGGTGTATTTTAGCAGTTTGATAGTCTATAAACATTTTGTGGTTCTGAAGCCTCTGGATGTGTAGTTGAATTCCTAGTTGAGCCTCTTGTGGCATGGGGTACTGTTTAATGCAGGCAGGGGTTGCCCCAGAATGGAGTTTCAAAATCAGTATTCTTTTCTCGGGGGACCATAACAGCAAGCAGGATAGGCTGCCCCAGAAAAATGTAGGCTGGATGGGACAGAGAAACAGGCTGTCTTAGAGAAAAGGTGCTGGCAGCTTGGCCAAATCTACTGGCAGAGCCTCCCTGAAAATAGTGGGAGAGTTTCCAAATCCATATGGTAATTGCTTCCAAGTGATCTGAAGCAGTCCAAGAAGGGTGTATGTGTTGGGAACCACAGAGTGCAAGTTGATGGCTGCATTGTTGAGAGCATGACTTACCAGAAGGAAAGGAGTGTTCTTCCCATGACATAAGAGACTGCCTAAGAGCAATGGGGGTCACAGGCCTGGAGGGAATCTTTGGCTCATACCTCTGGGAGGAGAGTTTTCAGAATTTCAGGATTGCAGTTATCTGTCTCAGGCAGATGCAGGCATCATCTTCCTCTTGGGGAACAGTCAGAGTTGAAAGTGCAGGGTTAAATGAGAGGGAGACTGAGTGGCTTGGTGCAAAGGACATGGTCGCTTCTAACTTGCTTTCACTTATTTTTTTTTATTTATTTATTTTTATTTTAAAGAGAAGAAAAAACAAAACAAATCAAAAGAAGAACAAATTTTCAAACCAACATAATAGGAGGGTAACAATGGTTAATACATTACGTTTTACTATCTTTAAGTTAGTTATTCAGGACACCAGACATTAGCATTCAATTGTCCAAACATTATTGGCACAAACCTTACTCTTCAATGAACTAAGTAAAAATGGTAGTGTATCTATCTTAACCATCATATATATATATATATATATATATATATATATATATATATATATACAATTTTTTTTCCCTTTCCCTTCTTTCTTTTCCCTATTCCAGTCTCTCTTTCCTTTTGACCAGTTTCTTTTTGATTCACCATGTCTATTGTACATTTTGGATCTTATTTACTCTTTCAGTTTCTCATACTAGAGAGATAATACGATGCTTACACATGTGCTTCTGGTTTATTTCACTTATGAGTATTTTCTCGAGTTGCATCCATTTACCTATAAAAGTCTCCAGTTTATCCTTCTTTATGGCTGAATAGTACTCCATTGTATAAAAATACCACATCTTTCTTATCCATTCCTCAGTTGATGGGCATTTGGGTTGTTTCCAAGATCTGGCTATTACAAATTGTGCTGCTATAAACATGGGTGCACATATATCGCTGTGGTACGATGTTTTTAATTCTTCTGGGAAGATGCCCAGAAGGGGAATAGCTGGGTCAAATGGGACCTCCAACCCTAGTTTTCTGAGGAATCTCCACACTGACTTCCACAGTGGCTGTACCAGTCGACACTCCCACCAACAGTGGAGAAGGGTTCCTTTTTCCCCACAGCCCCTCCAGCATTTGTTATTAGTTGATTTCTTAATAGTAGCCATTCTTTCTGGGGTGAGATGGTATCTCAGTGTTGTTTTAATTTGCATCTCTCGAATGACTAGTGATGTTGCACATTTTTTTGTATATTTGTTTGCCATTAGTATTTCTTCATCTGAGAAATGTGTATTCATCTCAGATGCCCATTTTTGGAGTGGGTCTTTAAATTTGGGAGGTCTGATTTTTTTGAGTTCTTTATATGTTCTCGATAGTAATCCTTTGTCTGAGGGACAGCTGGCAAACATTTTTTCCCACATTGTGGGTTGTCTCTTCACTCTGTTGGTGGTTTCTCTTGCTGTGCAAAAGCTTTTTAATAAGATGAGATCCCAGTTATTGATTCTTTGGGATAGTTCCCGTGCGGTTGAGTTTTTATTCATAAAGTCTTTGCCTACACCAATGTCTCCAAGGGTTTTACCTATCCTACCTTCCAGCAGATTTAATGTTTCTGTTTTAATATTTAGATCTCTGATCCATTTTGAATTTAGTTTAGTGCATGGTGAAAGATATGGATCTAGTTTTAATCTTCGGCATGTGTAGAGCCAGTTTTTCCAGCACCATTTATTAAAGAGGCTATCTTTCTTCCAGCGAATGTGTTTGGCACCTTTGTCAAAGATAAGGTGGCTTAGTATGTCTGGGGTTGTTTCAGCATCTTCTAATCTGTTCCATTGATCTTCAGGTCTGTTTTTTTGCCAGTACCACACTGTTTTTATCACAGTAGCTTTATAGTATAATTTCAAGTCGGAGATTGTGATGCCCCCTGCCTTGCCTTTGTTGCCCAGAATTGCCTTTGCTATTCTAGGTCTCTTCTGATTCCAAATGAATTTTAGGATTGTTTTCTCTAATTCTGTGAGATATGCTGTTGGAATTTTGATTGGAATTGCATTAAATCTGTATAACAATTTTGGAAGTATGGCCATTTTCACTATATTGGTTCTTCCTATCCAGGAGCAAGGGATATCTTTCCATTTTCTGATATCCTCTTCAATCTCCTTTTTCAGAGTACTGTAGTTTTCAGTATAGAAGTCTTTTACATCCTTCGTGAGGTTGATTCCTAGGTATTTCATTTTTTTGGATGTTATTGTGAAAGGTATTGTTTCCCTAATTTCTCTTTCAGTAAGTTTGTTATTTGTGTACAGGAAGGCTATTGACTTTTGAGTATTGACTTTGTATCCAGCTACACTACTGAATTTGCTTATTAAATCTAGCAGTTTTTTAGTGGAGTTTTTGGGATCTTCTGTGTAGAGTATCATGTCATCTGCAAATAATGATAATTTAACTTCTTCCTTTCCAATCATTATTCCTTTTATTTCTTTCTCTTGTCTAATCGCTCTGGCTAAAGTTTCCAGAACTATGTTGAATAAGAGTGGGGACAGTGGACATCCTTGTCTTGTTCCTGATTTTAGAGGGAAGGCTTTCAGTTTTTGGCCATTTAGTATAATATTGGCTGTTGGTTTGTCATAGATAGCTTTTACCAGATTGAGATAAAGACCCTCTATTCCAATTTTCTGTAGGGTTTTTATCATGAAAAGTTGGTGGACTTTGTGAAAAGCTTTTTCTGCATCTATTGAGATGATCATGTGATTTTTGTCTTTGGTTCTGTTAATATGCTGTATTACATTTATTGATTTACGTATGTTGAACCATCCCTGCATCCCTGGGATGAATCCAACTTGGTCATGGTGTATAATCTTCTTGATGATTTGTTGGATTCTGTTTGCCAGTATCTTATTAAGGATTTTTGCATCTATGTTCATTAGGGAGATTGGCCTGTAGTTCTCTTTCTTAGTTGGGTCCTTCTCTGGTTTTGGTATCAGGGTAATGCTTGCTTCCAGGAATGAATTTGGGAGTATTGCTTCCCTTTCAATTTCATTGAAAAGTTTGAGAAGTAGGGGCGTTATGTCTTCTCTAAATTTCTTGTAGAATTCGGCAGTGAATCCATCAGGGCCTGGGCTTTTCTTCGTTGGGAGGTTTTTAATTACATCTTCAATTTCATTGGCTGATATTGGTTTATTTAGGATTTTTAAATCTTCTTGATTCAGCTTTGGTAATTCATACAAATCTAGGAATCTGTCCATTTCTTCTGCATTTTCCATCTTAGTAGAATATAAATTTTCAAAATAGGTATAGATGATCTTCTGGATTTCTGCAGGGTCCGTCATGATATCACCCTTTTCATTTTGAATTGCATGGATTTGAGTCTTTTCTTTTCTTTTTTTAATAAGGTTGGATAAGGGTTTGTCAATCTTATTTATTCTTTCAAAGAACCAACTTTTTGCTTCATTGATTCTTTGTATTGTTTTTTTATTCTCCAATACGTTAATTTCTGCTCTGATCTTTATAATTTCCTCCCTTGTACGGGCTTTTGGCTTAACCTGCTCTTCTTTTTCTAGAAGCTCGAGGTTCACCCTTAAGTTGTTTATTTGCGCTTGCTCTATTTTCCTGATATAAGTGTTTAATGCTATAAATTTCCCTCTTAGGACTGCTTTCATTGTATCCCATATGTTCCGGTATGTTGTACTGTCATTATCATTCAGTTGTAGAAAGTGACTAATTTCTTCTTTAATTTCATCTGTGACCCATTGGTTGTTCAGGAGGATGCTGTTTAATTTCCATGTGTTTAGGGAGTTTTTGTGGGATCTTTTGCCATTGATTTCCAATTTCATTGCACTATGGTCTGATAATATGCATGGGATAATTTCAATTCCTTTGCATTTACTTAAGCAGGTTTTATGAGCTAGTATGTGATCTATTTTGGAGAACGTCCCATGTGCAGCTGAGAAAAATGTGTATTCTGATGTTGTGGGATGGAACACTCTGTAGACATCTACTAAGTCCATTTGTTCAAAAGTTTGGTTCAGTTCTACTATTTCATTATTGATTTTCTGTCCAGTTGATCTATCTTTTTGTGACAGTGGAGTATTGAGATCTCCCAATATAATTGTATTAGTGCTTATTTGATTTTTCATGTCCTTTAGTACTTGTTTTATATAGCTGGGTGCATTGGTATTTGACGCATATATATTTATGATCGTTATCTCTTCCTCTTGGATTGTTCCCTTTACAAGGATGTAATGACCGTCTTTATCTCTCTGAATCCTTCTTGGCTTGAAGTTCACTTTGTCTGCAAAAAGAATAGCTACCCCTGCTTTTTTCTGGGTTCCTGTGGCATGGAGTATTGTTTTCCATCCTTTGACTTTCAGTCTATGAATTTCTTTCTGAATTAAATGTGTTTCTTGTATACAGCATATTGTTGGATCTTGCTTCTTGATCCATTTCGCCAGTCTGTGCCTTTTGATTGGTGAATTGAGACCGTTAACATTGATGGTTAACACTGATATGTATTGACTTGTCATGATATTTTCCTGTTGTTGGTTCCCACTCTTTGTTTTTCCGCTTTCCGGCTATTTAATTATTTGCCCTGCCTGGTGGATTCCTTCTGTTGGGGTTCCTATCTCTTTCTAGAATGTCCTTCAGAACGTTTTGGAGTGCTGGTTTGGTGGTCATAAATTTTCTCAGATGTTCTTTGTCATGAAAGTATTTTATTTCTCCATCAGTTTTGAGAGATAGTTTTGCAGGGTACATCAATCTGGGCTGAAAATTATTTTCCTTTAGAGCTTGCAATACATCATTCCAAGCTCTTCTTGAATTGAGGGTTTGTGCTGAAAAGTCAGCTGTGATTCTGATGGGTTTTCCTTCATAGGTGATTTGTCTCTTCTCCCTAACAGCTTTTAAGATTCTGCCCTTCTGTTGAATTTCTGGGATCTTGACTATAATATGTCTGGCTGAAGTTTTTTTTGATCATGTCTAGTTGGTGTTCTAAAAGCTTCACTTATAGGGGTGTCAAATTCCTTTTCTCTTCCAGGAAAGTTCTCCCTGATTATGTCTTTGAACAAGGTTTTAATGTCGTTGATGCTATCTCCTGCTTTTTCATTTATTCCAATTATTCTTAAGTTGTTTATCTTTGAGTCATCTAGCAGCTGCTGAATTGATTTTTCATGGTCCCTTGCTATTTTTAAGAATTTTTTCATTTCATGATCACTAATTGCAAGCCTGTCTTCTATATCTGAGATCCTGTCCTCGCATTGGCTTATTCTGCTACAAATACTTTCAATGGAATTTTTTATCTCTTGGGTATCTGCTTTAATCTGCCTTATGGATTCCATTTCTTTCCTATGCTGAGCATTCATGGTTTCTATAGTTTTCTTAAGTTCATCTATTTTTTTGTCTGTATCAGCTATAGTGTCCTTAAGCATGGTCTTCATTGTAGACATTATCTCTGCAGTTATCTGTGAGATTATTTCTGTTTTAATTTTTTCCAGAACTTCATTCAGTTGCTTTGTTGTTACCACTTCAGATAGGCCAGGTGGGTGGCTTTCGGATTGTCCCACCTCGTTGCTCCCTAGGTTTGCCTTTGGTGAATTGGATGTGTGGGGTTGCATCTTGTTTAAGTGTCGTCTCATTTTTTCTTTCTTTAATTCCTGGGGTGATGTTTGCAAATTACCTATAGTAGGTTACTTTATTGCTAGTGTTTAAGATCTTTAGAAGATGACTACTTCTCTGCAGTATCTTCCAAGTGGAGCTTGCTTTTAGGTTTTGAGCTTTCTGCCAGATTCTACCTGTTCAATTCGTTGGGTATGCGAAGTTGCTACCTGTTTGGCCCAGTCCTTGATTCTTTGGTACTGTGCCACTGTATTTTCTGTGTCCCTTAGTCAATCTCAATCATGAAATATCAGGAAGGAAAGATGTTTAGAACAATTATTTCACATTTGGCTATAATGTTAACTAAAGCATCAAACACAGCCTAAAAAATGACAGACTGAGCTAACCAGTTATTTACCACTTTTAGCTGTATAGAGTTGCGGTTATATAACAAAATCTAAAACACACCAGAAAAATTATATGCAGTATACAAGTACTATGTATGTCAATTTTTCCTTGAGGAGTTTAAATTTAAAATGAGTTAAGGAGGAAATAGAGTATTGGGAGAAGAGGAAGGAATTAGATGTAAGGTTAGAGGACCAAGAGGGATCCCACTAAAATTGGGACACTAGTGCAGAGGACAGGTGGTAAAAAGAGAAGGAAGGGATAAAAGGAAGAACAGATCACAACCACAGTCACAAAGAAGTTAGAGGCGCTGTTTACACTCATATAAAAAACCAGAGAGAATAATGAAGGAAAGAGCAAATACACATACAGAAACAAAAACGAAGATAAAAACAATAAAACAGACAGATCAAAAATAAAACCCCACCAAAAAACAAAACAAAACAAAACAAAAACCAAAAAACCCTTCGCCAGAACAAAAAACAAATCAGTGAGAAAAATAAAAATAAAAATAAAAATAAAAATAAAAAAAATAAAAAGAATCAGTTCCAGGTGTTGACTCTGTTGTAGGCAGGTACCTTGTGACAGAGTCCTGTTCTGTGCAGGTCCATCCCAGTAAGCCAGGAGCGCCCTCTGGCGGGCGGTGAGCAGAGGCACGTACTTTCAGGCAGAGACCAGTCTAGCTCGCCTCCACTCTCAGCGCCCTTTCACGATCCCTGGGCCTGAGAGGCTCAGCGCGCTGTCTGGAGCACGGGTTCCCTGCACTGGTTCCTGCTGCTCTGGTTTTTCGCCACGCCCCCCACAATGGCGCCGGGCCAGTCGCTCTCTGGCGCGGGACAGGTGTGGCTGAGAGTCCAGTCTCGTTCGCCTGCTGACCTCAGCACACTTTCGTGGGCTTGAGAGGCCCCGTGCTGCCCTGTCCAGAGCACAAGTTCCCAGAGCAGTTTTCGAGCCGCTCTAAGTTTCGCCATGCCCCCCACAATGGTGCCCGGCTGGTCGCTCTCTGGCGCGGGGCAGCTGTGGCTGAGAGACACTCACCGCCGGTCAGCGCCGTTCTCTGCCGCTCCCCTGCCCCGCCACTGTCTCAGGATCCTCCATGGGGGCTCCCTGGGCGCCAGCTGCCACCGTGTGTCCGTAGAATTGAGCCTCCACGGCGCTGCAACTCCCGGGATAGTAGAAGGTGCGCGTGTGCGGTCTGCTCCTTCTTTCCTTCTTCTTTGTTGGAAGTCACTCGTCACTGGTGCCGGGGGTCCCAGATTGCGCTTCAGAACTTTTCTGGGTTTCGGGGAGGCATCTCCCCCCTCCTGCGCTTTCCGGGTCGCTATATTCCCATGTTCCAATGGTAACTTTTAGAGAGAGTTTCGCTGCCTGCTTCTTACTCATCCGCCATCTTGAGGTCCTCTCGGTCGCTTCTAACTTGAAGAGGAAGTCTTTTCTAAAAGCAGTATGGGGACTGGCTTACACAGGAATTCATGTTTGATGAGATGTCCTCCCAGGCTGAAAGTTTATGCCCAGCAGAAGGGGCAAGAGGCAAGAGTCCTAGTTGCCCTGATGACGGTACTATGAGTTCCCAGTGGCCCAGCTGGAGAAGGGAGCCTGGTCTGGCCTAATGTGAAACCATCAGACTGATGAAAGTGTTATCATCTGATCCAGGTTGCAGCTTTTGAGAGTCCTTATCTTTTATTCTGAAGGGATATTTATTTTTTAGTGTCCATAGTTCTTATATCAGGTTTCTGGGTAACTTTTGACATGTTGATGGGTTTTTTGTTCTCCCTCTGTGATGTCTTTGAGAAGCACTTAACTGATTTTATGGTTCTAGGTGAAGTGACCTTTGGAAAGGCCATGGCAACTCATTTGTCAGGGCTGACAGCCCAATTTTTCCTCAGTCAAAATGTGCAATTCAGAAGGAATTGTTGACAGTGATCTTGGGTGGGCATTAGATGATGCCATCTGACCAGGATAAGCATAGCTGTGAAGCAGAAGTTTCAGAGGGAGGGCCTCTATGGCCAAATGCAGGCAATAGCTAGCTAAAACCAGCTCAATTGACTGGAAGTAGATGAGTCAGGAGTAGGGGGTAAAACTGTTGGCAGCAACTGCGACAGCCAATGAGGGTATCAAGGTGTAATTCTCAGGAAGAATGGGCCTCTTTTTTCCTTGTTTTTCTTTGAGATGCAGGGAGTGGTTGGGTTTCATTTTTAACTCTGTAAAAGCCCTTTTTCCTGCAGTCAGGGATTGTGGATTTTGACTAATTCCCATTTCTGGTTCCCTATGTGTGTGTTGTGTACCCTTGAATGATGGTGCAATAGACAAAGAGTGGGTACCCCTCAGAGCACAACCATTCAGATGCCTACCTGGCCATTCCCTTCTTGGGGATTTAGGTGTAACTTAGCTAAGGAGGATGTGGGGCCCCTGTTATGCTATATGTTGATCACCACAGAACCACAGGTCAGGGCCCAATTAGCCATTGTGACCAGTGCTTCCCAGTCTTGGTGCACAGACAGAGCAGCCTATTGCTTATGTTGTCTGTTCCACTCACACATTCATTCAGCAGACAGAGGTTAAACATTCCAACCCCCTTCCCTTGAGGATGGTCCTGACTAATGGAAGTCAATCACACTCCCCTTCTGCTCAAACTGAGCAGGACTGACAGACAGACTAACTAGGGTGCCCCCCAGGTGTCTTACATGAATCAGGCAGGCAGACAGACAGATAGACAGACTGCATCCTCCTTCTTTTGGGGTCCGATGTGAGCTGCTCAAGCAGGAAACCAGGACTCCTCCTCTAGGCCTCTGAGGGGACTTGAGAAATCTCGAGGGCATGCCTTCCCATTGGGACCTGGGAGGTTCTTGCTTCATCTGCAAAGGCCATGACCAGTGACCAAAGAGGTCAGCGCAGTCAGTCTTCCTGGCCGATGTACCAGATGCAACAGCAAGCAGAAACACTGAAACGACACCCAGGATTTGGAGGCAGATTTATTTACTTTGACGGGCACTGATTGGGATCATTCCCAGAATATCAGACTCCAGAGGCTCAAGGAGGGAGTTTTTTATGGGATAGCAAGCAAGAAGAAGAGTACTTGGCTGTCTTTGATTGGTTCTTACAATATGCATCACAGTGACCAGCTATCCATCACAGTGAACAGCCATTTCTAAGAGACAGAAGCAACCAGAACTGCAATAGGAACTATCACCTAAGCAACTGAAATATACTGGATGGGAGGCATTTTCTGCTATAGTATGAGTTGCAGAAACTTTTGTGTTTTTGCTCCCATTTTTCACACCCCAAACCAATATATATGATCTAACAATAAATATAGGGGCTCTTTCAAGTTGTGAGACATTATGTATAATTTTTTAATGGTAAAGTAAATTACATCTATGAGCTTTAAGTATTGTTTTCAAGAAAGCATATAACCAAATTTTTGAAGTTGATATTGGGCACAATTAATGCAGAGTGTGCATGGCTTTAATTTGAGGTTCATAAAATTTCTTCACTTGGAGGAAGAGACAAATTCTCCTCATTATTTCTGTTGCCATGCAAGGCTAGGCATTCTGCTGATGTATGGGTGTGTGGTCCATGGGGAGCAAGATACCATGGGATTAGGTTGAACTGCTCTCTTTTGGCATGTGACAGAGGACTCAAATTGTTGTCATGAATACTTTGAGGTCAACTGTGTTCTATTATTGAGGTACTGAGGACTCATGAGGAGCCATCTCCTGTCTCCATTCTTTAAGGACTTATACCTGCTTGGTGTGTAAAAGAACACTGGTGTGTCTTTACCATGTCTTGCCATTACTATCACTCTTCCTTCCCATTACTCATGTCAAGACAAGGCTCTATACAAAAAGAGTCAGTAGCAAGTATGAAGCTGGGCATGATGGTGCATTTCCAGCACTCAGGAGTCAGAGACAGGAGGATTGCTGTGAGTTTGAAGCCAGCCTGGGCTACATAATGAGTTCCAAGTCAGTCTGAATTTAATAGTGAGACCGTGTCTCAACTGCCCACCTCAAAAGAGTCAGTATGAGGTAGGTCCATCTTGCCTTTCAGGCAAGTCCTGTTTCCACACAGATATCTAGCAGCCATTTCTATATGTCTTTCCTTCTGCAGGCACACCATGCACTGTCCATGTCATCACTCAAATTAGCACTCTCCTTTACTGTTTCAGGCAACTCTCTTCAGTCTCCCAAGAAGCCACCCTCTCTTTCATGGAAGAGAAAGAATCCCCATTCACCCTGAGACAAGAAGAAACTGGGTATGATGATATTGAGCTGGATGCCATATAGTGCCTTATTTGGAGCAAACAAGTGTGCAAATATCTCCTCTATAATTTGTTTCACAAATAAATGAGAATTCTGTCTTCTTCATGATTTTAAAGTTTTAACATGTATCTGTCATGAAAGGATGTTATTCACAATAAATTCTCCAACCTTACCTGACCAGTGTTATTCTCTTAAGAATGAGGTATATCGACCCCCACTGACTTTGGAAAATGTGGTCCTCATACACATTCCTTTCACTGAGTGAAATCTCAGTTGCAAGACTAATGTTATCTTCGCCCACAGACCACTCTTGCCTTCCTTTAGGTGCAGAGATGTTTTTTGCTTGAAAAGCATAAAACATTAAAAGTCATCCTGAACTCAATGCTTACAATTAGGAGGATGATCAAAAGCTGAGTTCCAAAACTATTGCACTCATCCTTTCCTAAAACCTAGAATTCTAATTCAAAGTGAATGGGGTTGGTTAGCTGGAAAGGAAATGAATACAGCTCTTGTAATTTCAACCAAATTTTATAAAATCTCAAATCTATATGTATCTAAGTATATATTTTACTCCAATGGCCTTTGTTTTCTCTTTTTATTTATTTTTTATTTTTATGAGTTCATGTTTGCATTACATAATGATTATATTCATCACGAAGGTGGTACGTGTACATATAAATTAATAAAAATGAAAACCAGAGCCAAAAATAAGTGAAATAGTCTTGAAAACAGAATACAAAATATCAATAAAACAAAGAGCTGTTTCTTCAGAAAAGACAAAGTTGAAAAATCCTTAGCCAGAATGGTACACACACGCAAATGCAAGCACACACACACACACACACACACACACATGCACAGAGGTTTCAAATATAAATAAACTCAGAAACAAAAAGAAAGTCATAATGATGCCACAGATGTGTGAAGAATTTTTAGAGGTTGCTATGAACAGTTACTTGCAAACACATTTGGTAACTTAGAAGAAACACACAAGTCTTTAGATACACATATATTATCAAGATTGAATTATGAGGAAACTGAATATCTGAACAAACCAATAATGAGGAATGAGTTGAATCTGTAATAAAATCTTTTCCATCAAAGAAAATTTCAGGACAAAATGGCTTTCATGCTGAGTTTTAAAAAACATTTACAGAAGAATTAATGCAAATTCTTTGAAACTCTTTGAAAACATAGAGAGGGGATTTTTTCCCCAAACTCATTCTTTGAGACCAGGATTGCTGTGGTAGCAAAACTAGAGAAGAACACAACAAAAGACAACAATAGACCTAATATCACTGATGAACATAAAAGTAAAAATGTTAAAAGTACTAAAAAATCTAATCCAACAGCATGTTAAAATTTATGTTTGGCCAGGCATTGTGATTCATTCATGTAGTCCCAGCACCCTGGGAGACAGACAGGAGGATCACAAGTTTGAGCCCAGCATGCGGAATTTAATGACTTACCAAGACACTGTCTCAAAATTAAAAAAAAAAAAGAATAATGATAATTTCACTTCTTCCTTTCCTATCCTTATTCCTTTTATTTCTCTCTCTTGTCTAATTGCTCAGGCTAATGTTTCCAGAACTATATTGAATAGGAGTGGTGAGAGTGGACATCCTTGTCTTTTTACTAATTTTAGAGCAGAAGTTCTCAGTTTTTGTCCATTTACTATGATGTTAGCTGTTGGTTTGTCATAGATGGCTTTTATCAGATTGAGGTAAAGACCATCTATTCCAATTTTCTGTAAGGTTTTTTTTAATCATGAATGGGTGTTGGACTTTATCAAAAGCTTTTACTGCATCTATTGAGATGATCATGTGATTTTTGTCTTTGGCTCTGTTGATGTGGTGTATTACGTTTACTGATTTGTATATGTTGAACCATCCCTGTATTCCTGGGATGAATACCACTTGATCATGGTGTATAATCTTGTTGATAATTTGCTGCATTCTCCTTGCTAGTATGTTATTGAGGATTTTTGCATGATGACATGATACTCTACATAGAAGATCCCAAAAACTCCACCAGAAGACTCCTAGACTTAATAACCAAATTCAGTAGCATAGCTGTATTACAAAGTCAACACTCAAAAATCAATAGCATTCCTGTACACAAACAACAAACTCACTGAGAGAGAAATTAGGGAAACCGCACCCTTTACAATAGCGTCCAAAAAATGAAATACTTGACAATCAATCTAAAAAGAAGTGAAAGAGCTATACATTGAAAATTACAGTATTCTGAAAAAGGATATCGAACAGGATATCAGAAAATGGAAAGATATCCCTTGCTCATGGATAGGAAGAACTAACATTGTGAAAATGGCCATACTCCCAAAACTGTTGTACAGATTTAATGCAATCCCAATCAAAATACCATTAGTATACCTCACAGATCTAGAAAAAACTTTCCTAAAATTCATTTGGAACCAGAAGAGACCTAGAATAGCAAAGGCAATCCTGGGCAACAAAGGCAAGGCAGGAGGTATCACAATCCCTGACTTGAAATTATACTACAAAGCTACTGTGATAAAATCAGCATGGTACTGGAAAAAAAAGACCTGAGGATCAATGGAACAGAGTAGAAGATGCAGACACAGCTACAAACACACTCAGCCATCTTATCTTTGACAAAGAAGCCAAACATGGTCACTGAAAGAAAGATAGTCTCTTTAATAAATGGTGCTGGAAAAACTGGCTTTCCACATGCCAAAGACTAAAACTAGACCCATTTCTGTCACCATACACTAAACTAAAGTCAAAATGGATCAAATATCTAAATATTAAAATAGTAACATAAATCTACTGGAAGTAGATCTACTGAAAGTAGGTAGAAATCTTGAAGACATTGGGGTATGCAGAGAGTTCATGAACAAAAACCAAACTGCACAAGAAGTACCTCAAAGACTCCACAGCTGGGATCTCATCTTATTAAAAAGTTTTTGTACATCAAAAGAAATCACGAACAGAATGAAAAGACAGCCCACAGAGTGGGAAAATGTTTTAGTCATTTGCCCCTCAGATAAATGACTTCTATCTAGAACCTATAAAGAATTGAAAAAATTCACGCCCTGCAAATCCAAAGACCCAATCCAAAAACGGCATCTGAGATGAATACACACTTCTCAGATGAAGAAATACAAATGGCAAATAAATACATTAAAAAATGTTTAACATCATCGATCATTCGAGAAATGCAAATTGAAACAACACTGAGATTCTGTCTCACCCTAGAAAGAACAGCTATCATCAAGAAATCAACCAATAACAAATGTTGGCAGGGCTGTGGGGAAAAAGGAACCCTTCTCCACTGTTGATAGGAGTGTAGACTTGTACAAACATTGTGGAAATCAGCATGGAGACTTCTCAAAAAACTAGAATTAGAGGTCCCATCTGACTCATCTGTTCCCATTCTGGGTATTTTCCCAGAAGAATTAAACACCTCATACCACAGCGATGTATGTGCATGCATGTTTATAGCAGCACAATTTGTAATAGCTAAATCTTGGAAACAATCCAAATGCCCATCAACCAAGGAATGGATAAAAAAGATGTGGTATTTTTATACAATGGAGTACTACTCAGCTATAAAGAAAGGTAAACTTGAGGTTTTTATAAGTAAATGGATGCAACTAGAGACCATACTCATAAATGAAATAAATCAAACTCATATATGTAAACATCATATAGTCTCCCTAGTGTAAGAAGCTGCAAAGTAAGTAAGATCCAAAATCTACAATAGATATTGTGAAAGAGAAAGAAACTGCTCAAAAAGAAAGAACAACTGGGATGGGGGAAAGAGAAAAGAAGGATGGGAAAAGAAAAAAATATAGATATACACAAGATAGCTAAGATAATTGTACTACTAACTTAGTTCATTAAAAAGAATGGTTTGTGCTTACATTGTTTGATCAATTTTTATGCCTATGTCTTGTAATCTGAGCAACTACTTTGAAGATGACAATACGCAATATATTAACCATTGTTAATTTCCTATCTTGTTTTGAAAATCTGTATCATTGTTTTTATTGTTCTTCCTCTTTAAAATAAAAAAGAGAAAAAGAAGGAAAAAGGCCTGTGGATGTAGCTCAGTGTGAAGGTCCTGGATTCAATCCCTAGTTCCAAAAAAATTTTTTTTTAAATTTTTACTATAATCTAGTGGGATTTATCCCAATTGTGCAAGTATTGCTTATCACATGCAAATCAGTGATCAAGATACTACACAGCAATAGAATGAAGGACAAAATTATGTGATAATCTCAACAGGTGCAAAAATAACAGTTGATAAAATTTGATATCCTTTCATGAAAAAACTATGAATCAATTAGGGGTAGAAGAGTTGTACCTGAATGTAGCAAAACCTGTTAGTTAAAAGACAATGGTGACTTATAATGGAAGCAAAATCTGAAATCTTTCTCTCCTGGAGCCAGGGCAAGACTAGAATGTCTACTTTCATCATTTTTATTCAACATAACACTGGAACTCTAGCCAGAGCAATTAGTCAAATGAAACAAAATGTGCATCAAAATTGGGTAAAAAAAGAAAGTCAAACTGTCATTTTCTACAGGTGACGTGATTTTATATCTAGAAAACCCCAAAGACTCCACCAAAATACTATTATAAATAGTAAATGAATTCAGCGAATTTTCAGGATTCAAAGATTCACATGTATAGAGTCCACCAAAATACTATTATAAATAGTAAATGAATTCGGCGAATTTTCAGGATTCAAAGATTCACATGTATCTTTAACCTTGCTTTACATATGACAATTGTAAAATATCAAAATATAAGTACAATAAATCTGATTTATAATAGCTACAAAAAAGTCTAGGAATAAATTTAACCAAAAACATGGAAGAATTTTTTAGTGAAAACTGTAAAACAATGGTGAAAGTAATAGAAAAGGAGATGAACCTCCTTCAAAATAGAAAGCTATCTCATATTCATATATTTGAAGAATAGATATTGTTAAAATGTCCAGACTACCCAAAGCAATATACAGATTTAATGTAATTCCTATCAAAATCACAATGGCACTCCATAAAACCAGAAAAAAAAATCCTGAAATTCATATGGTACAACAAAAGAACCTGTGTATATGCCACCATTTTGTGCCAAAAGACCATTACTTGACTTCAAAATATATTACAAATCTATAGCAAACAAAGTGTGGTGAATAGAGCCTAGAAGCAAACTCAATCATGTACAATCAGCAAATTTTTGATAAGGGTGCTAAGAACACATATTGGAGAAATGGCAGTCTCTTCAATTGATGTGAGTAGAAAAATTGGAATCCACACCCACAAGATGAAACTACACCTATATCTATTACCAGTTACAAAAACCAGCTCAAAATGGATTAGGGACTTAAATGTAAGACCTGAAACTGTGAAAATACTAGATGATAGCAGAAAATGCTTCAGTACACTGGAACAGTCAAGGATTTCTTGGACAAGACACCTAAGGAAGGGAAAACAAAAGCAAAACAGTAACAACAACAATAACAAATAAGTTTGTATCAAACTAAAAAGCTTCTGCTCAACAAAGGAAACAACAGAATTAAGAGACAAATGACAAGATGGGAGAAAATATTTGCAAAGTATGGACTTACAAGGGGGTTAATAACATATATATTATATATATATATTTTATATATATTCCAAAAACTGTATAGCAAAATAAGCTCATTAAAGAATGCATAATGATCTAAACAGATATTTCTCAAAAGAAGCTATACAAACTGCCAGCATGTACATAAAAATTCACATCACTAATCAGCAGGGAAATGCAAATCAAAACTACAAAGAGATATCATCTCAGTCCAATAAGAATGGCTATTACGGGGCCAGTGATATGGCTCAGCAGCATAAGCACCTGCCTGGCAAGCGTGAGGTCCTGAGTTTGACTTCCGGGACCACGTTAAAAAAAAAAAAAAGAATGGCTATTACCATAAAGACAAAGCATAATAAGTGCTGTAAGAACTGTGTTAGAGATGTGTTTATATACAATGGAATGCTATTCATCACCAAAAAAACATGAAATCCTGTCATGGGAGACAACATGGGTAGAACTGGTGATCAATGTTAAGTGAAATAAATAAAGCAAAGGAAGATAAGTGCCACATGATCTCGTTCACATGGGGAGTATAAAAAGTTGAACTTGTAGAAG
The DNA here is from genome assembly GCA_028451465.1 of Erethizon dorsatum. NCBI lineage: Eukaryota > Metazoa > Chordata > Mammalia > Rodentia > Erethizontidae > Erethizon > Erethizon dorsatum. The sequence continues at coordinate 31,634,117 of CM051831.1, forward strand.
ATGAGAGAACAATTCTGGTCACCAGAGGCTGGGAGAATAGGGGAGAACCCCTGATGGGGAAGGGGTGATCAGTAAGTACCAATTTGTAGTTAGGAATAAGAAGATCTTGTGTGTGATTTTGCAATAGGATGAATAAACTATTAATGTGTATTTTAAAAAGCTGGAAGCATTTTGAAAGTTTTCATAATAAAAATGTATGTACATAAATACATATAAATATATTTAAATGTAAAAAAATATAAATATATATCATACATTAAACAATGTATGGCGGTATCAAAACAACATGGTATATCATACACATGTACAAATGTTTTATTTTATATTTCAATTAAAATCGCTATAACCATTTATTTATTAAACAGATTTAATCATAATTTAAAACCTCCCCACAATAATCTGGGCCAATTTCTTCCAGTGGTTACTTGTGTCATATGTTTAAGCAAAGAAATTATATCAGTTTTAGATTTTTTTTTTCAGAAAATAGGAATAGAAGGGACTCTTTATTTCAGGAGAGCAGTATGATTCTATTTTCAAAACCAAGGCATCAAAAAAACCCCAAAAAACCAAAGCTGTATTCCTTTTCAATACAGTCATGGGAGTCCTCAGGAAAACAGCAACTTACATCCATGAATAAAGCAACTGAATAATATATCAGGGCCAAATGTAGCTTGTCTCAGGAATGCAGGACCGATTATTATTTTTAAATTAATGAATGTAATTCACCGTATCATCAAAATAGATAAGAGAAAAACATGATTATCTCACAAGGTGCAAAAATACATGGCAAAGTTCAATGTCCCTTTATAATGAAAAAGAACAAGTCAAGCCCAAACCTCATACAAGGGAGGAAATTATAAAGATCAGAGCAGAAAGTAATGCAATTGAGAAAAAAAAATACAGTTCATTGAAGGGATGCAGGGATGGTTCAACATACGCAAATCAATAAATGTAATATACCATATTAACAGAGCCAAGGACAAAAATCACATGATCATCTCAAGAGATGTACAAAAAGCATTTGACAATGCCCAACACCCATTCATGATAAAAATTCTCTATAGAAAATTGGAATAGATGGTCTTTATCTCAATCTGATAAAAGCCATCTATGACAAACCAACAGCCAACATCATACTAAATGCTCAAAAACTAAAAGCTTTCACTATAAAATCAGGAACAAGACAAGGATGTCACCATTCCTATTTAATATAGTTCTGGAAACATTAGCTAGGGCAATTAGATAAGAAAAAGAAATAAAAAGAATAAATATAGGAAAAAATGAAGTTAAATGATCATTACTTGCTAATGATATGATACTGTATGTAGAAGACCACAAAAACTCCACCAAAAGTATCCTAGATTTAATAACCAAATTCAGTCCTGTAGTTGGAAACAAAATCAACACTCAAAAATCAATAGCATTCTTCTACAGATATAACAAACTCATTGAGTGATAAATAGGGAAGCAACACCTTTCACAATAGCATAAAAAAGAAATATTTAGGAATCAATGTAACAAAGGAAGTAAACGATCTCTATACTGAAAACTACAGTATTCTGAAAAGGAAATTGAAGAGGATATCAGAAGACTGAGAAGATATTCCTTGCTTTTGGGTAGGAAGCACCAACGTAGTGAAAATGGTCATAATCTCAAAATTATTATACAGATTTAATGCAATATCGATCAAAATACCAATAGCATACCACACGGAATTAGAGAAAACAATCTGAAAATTCATTTGAAACCAGAAGAGACCTAGAATAGCAAAAACAATTCTGGGCAACAAAGGCAAGCCTGGAGGTATAACAATCCCTGACTTGAAATTATATTACAGAGCTACTGTGATAAAAGCAGCATGGTACTGGCAAAAAACAAAACAAAATGAAACAACAACCAAAAAACCAAAACAAACAAACAAACAAAAAACAGACACAGAGAGCAATGAAACAGATTAGAAGATGCAGAAACAACTTCAAAACACTGAGTCATCTTATATTCGATAAAAGGGTCAAACACCTGCACTGGAAGAAATATAGCCTCCTTAATCAGTGGTGCTGGAAAAACTGGCTTTCCACATGCTGAAGGCTAAAACTAAACCCACCTATCACCATGCACTAAACTAAAATCTAAATGGATCAAAGATCTATTAAAACTATTAAAACAGAAGCACTAAATTTGCTTGAAGAGAACTCTTGGAGGTAGAACCCTTGAAGAAATAAGTGTATGCAAAGACTTTATGAAAAAGTCTTGGGCCGGTGAGATGGCTCAGCAGCTTAAGTGCCTGCCTGGCAAGCATGAGGGCCCAAGTTCGACTCCTGGAACCCACATACGAAAAAGGGGCCGGTGATATCGCTCAGTGGCACGGGCACCTGCTGGCGCGCGAAGTCCTGAGGTCGACCCCCCGGTACCCACAAAAAAAAAAAAAAGAAAGAAAAAGTCTTGATCACATGGGAAATATCACAAAGATAAATTAGTGGAATCTCATCTTATTAAAAACTTTTGCATAGCAAAAGAAATCACCAACAGAGTGAAAAGACAACCCGTGGAATGGGAAAAAATTTGCCAGCTGTTCCTCAGAAAAAGGACTAATATCTAGACTATATAAACAACTAAAAATATCAGATCCCCCAAATTGAAAAGCCCAACCCCAAAATGGGCATCTGAAAGGAATAGACACTTCTCAGATGAAGAAGTAGAAACAGCAAATAAATATATGAAAAAATGTTTGACATCCTTGATCACTTGAAAGTTACAAATTAAAAATGCTGAGATTCCATTTCACTCCAGAAAGAATGGCTATTATCAAGAAATCAGCCAATAACAAATGCTGGTGGAGCTGTGTGAAAAAAGGAACACTTCTAACTGTTGGTGGGAGTGTAGACTGGTGAAACCACTGTGGAAATCAATGTGGAGATTCCTCAAAAAAACTGAAACTAGAGGTTCCATTTTACCTAGCTATTTCCCTTCATGGTATCTTCCTGAAAGGATTGAAAACATCATACCACAGTGATATATGCACACTCATGGTTATAGCAGCACAGTTTGTAATAGCAAAATCTTGGTAACAGCCCACATGCCCATCAACAAATGAATGGATAAAGAAAATGCAGTTTATCTTATGAGTACTACTCAACCTTAAACGTGGATAAACTTGAGACATTTCTAGGTAAATGGATGAACCTTGAGACCATACTCTTAAGTGAAATAAATCAGACACACGTGTAAATATCACACTGTTTCTCTGGTATGATAGACTACAAGTGTAAATAAGGACCAAAATGTATATTTGATATTGTGAAATAGGAAGAAAATGTTGAAGATGGAAGGGAAACTGGGCGGGGGGTAATGGGAAAGGAAGGAAGGGAAAAGAAAAAATGAGAAAAGGAGGGAAAAATGGAAACAAAGCTTTTGTAAATAAGGAGGGGAAGAGGGCTTGAAGAGGGAGTAGAGGAATGGGAAATAATGATGACTCAAGATATATCATGTACAGGTACAAAATTCCCTATAACAAATATGATAATTATGTATATCTAAATGTGCCAATAAAATTAATTAAAAAAACTTGAAAGCAACTCAATTGTCCCTTCACAGATGAATGTAAAAACAAATTGTGATATAGCTGTACAAGAAAAAGTTCTTTTGCAACAAATAGAATGAAGTATATTTTCCAGTAAATTTTACTATTTTTAAAGCATACAACATGAGTGCTTCTTTCCACTGTCATTTTTATTTTGTTTTGCATGCATCCAGTCAGGATTTTAATTTGGTTCCTGTATTTTTTTCCCCTGGTGTAGAGCCCACTCTCCTCTCTCAGGACTGATCAACTCCTTTTCCAAGCATTGAGAGTAGTGACCATGACATCTTCCTGCACAATTCCTCTCTGAGAATAAGAATTGCCCTCATCTCAGATCCTATTCATACCCCAGAGACAGCCCATAGTCAGTGCCTATTCAAAGTAGGGTGTACAGGAACACTTACTTCCTTTGTTTCAGTTTAGGATAAATCTGAAGGGTTGTCCCAGGTCCTGAGTTCCTCATGGCCACCAACAAGCCTATCCTACAGAGAGCAGTGATTCATTTTCAATAGAATCAACGCTTATTTTAAGTATTGGTTTTTACTATCTGCAATAGCTCATCCAACACAACTGCATTCTTTCCAAGAGAGATCTTATAAAGTGTTTAACTGGCTGCTGTGGGACACTGCCACACACGTGTTTGGAATAAAATGTCCATTTGATGGCAAAGGAGGATTGGGAGAGGGTACATGAACATGGCATGTAAGGTCCTACCACCTTCTCAGAATCTGCCCTGGTGTAAGATGATAGAACAGTGTGTTGAAGGCACAACTGAGGCACCAGCTTGTGATGACACTTACATGGATGGTTTCTGTCCTCTGGAGCACAGTGTGTATGAGGTGAATCAACAATAATGATGAGGTTATTAGCTGTGTTTCCAACAGTTAAGACCACATTGGTCTGAGAATCAAGGGAAACAGGAGTGGTAATGTAGTCTTTTGGTTCTAAAGGTCCATTTGAGTAATTTAAGGTTTCTATTCCCAAACCCAGACTTTGTGGGTTTAAAAGCTGAAGTTAAGGCAGAGAATCAGGTGAGGAACTGGGATTAGGGAGCAAAGAGGGAGAGAAGGAGAGAGAGAGAGAGAGAGAAAGGGAGGGAGGGAGAGAGAGATGCTTATCATCAAAAACCCCATAAGGTATGAATCTACAGGTTGACTAATCTATTATTGATGTCTGAGTCTTCATGATTCAGTTGCCTCCCAAAGGCCCCACATCTGAACATTGTTGCATTGGAGACCAAGATTTTAGCATGTTGGGAAATGGTGCCTAGGTGTCCTCATGGAATAGATGGTAACTGAGTTACAATACCTCACCCCTCACCGCTTTCTTGAGATAGTCTTGCTAAGTCACTAAATTGCCAAGGCTACATTCAGACTTGCGGTGCCACTAATTTCCATGGGAAAAGTGAGGTATTCACATTCTTTCTCTGATTCCACTTCCCTGTTTATTTGTGTAGACTGATAATCCTTTACTGAGTTCTTTAGTCTGGCAGCAATCTTTTTTTTTTTTTTTTTTTTTTGTGGGTACCGGGGGGACGACCTCAGGACCTCACGCGCCAACAGGCACCCGTGCCGCTGAGCGATATCACCGGCCCCTTTTTGGTATGTGGGATCCGGGAGTCGAACTCGGGCCTTCGCGCTTGCAAGGCAGGCGCTTACGCCGCTGAGCCATCTCACCGGCCCTCTGGCAGCAATCTTTATTAAAGATATGTCCTAGACACTGATCTGATCTCAATAGTGTCTGTTTCCTATGTGATTAATGTTGTGTTGGAATCATCTCAATCTGGGTCCTCAGCTATGCTGTGTTTTCACCTTACCTATGATTCTGATGTTTCTTAGGGGCTCTATTTTCCTCTTGGTCATAACTATAGTGAGATACCAAGCTTGGTATTTCTATTTCTTTTTCATGATGATCAGAAGAAGAAGACCTGAAAGAGGAGAAGCTACTGAATGTAGAAGAGGAAATCAAAGTGAGGATACTGAGCTAAGAGACTCTGGAGTGTCAAATAATCAGTGTTCCTGAATTGAAACTTGGTATATGTTAGTCCAGGCTAGGGCTTCATTCTATGTTTACTGTCTGTGTCTGCATAGGATAATGCTAGCTTGTGCTCCATATTTATACATATTGTCCTTATGGACAAGAATAAGCATTTATGGACAAGAATAAGCATTTAGGTGCTTCTAAACTAGTTCTGTGTAATCCAGAAATCTTTGTGAACATCTAGAGGTGTCAACATAAACTGCTTGTATAAGATGCACAACTTGGCTACTTTAACCCAAGTGTATATTCTCTTCTCCTTATTGAAATTCCAGATGAGTGACTTGCAGTCAAACTGTGAGAGATGCTCACATGTTTCAGCCTGAGAGCTGAAGTTTCTCTCCCCACAGGTGAGCTCACAGTAAAAAGCTTGGCTATTCCAGAAATGTGCTATGCTAATGAATTCATCTCTTCTTGCATAATTTTAGTACCTTCCCAAATGATTCTGTAATTTGTTCACATAGAAGCAGAAGCAGCTGTGACAGGACTTTTTGAGTAAAAAAGAAATAAAAACTGTTTTGCCTATTATAAGTCAGGTAAACTTCTTATGAAAATAATTAGAATAGGAAGGTACAGTAATCAGTTGAAAGCAGAATGTTTTTAAGTTCTTAAAATTAAAAACTTGGCTGTGATTGCAATGACAAGCAGAAACACTGAAATGCCACCCAGGATTTGGAGGCAGATTTATTCACATCGATGGGCACCGATCAGGATCATTCCCAGAATATAAGGCCCTGATCTCTGGGGGCCTAGGGCTTAAACGGGATAAACAAGCAGGAAGTACAGAGGCAGAATGGATCATCAGTTGGGGATTTGTTTATTCAATATGCATCATACTGATCAGCTCTTCATCACAGTGACCAGCCATTTCTAAGAGACAGAAGCAACTAGAACTGGAACAGGAACAGTTACCTGGGCAACTAAGAAATGGAAGTATACTGGCTGGGGGGCATTTTCTGTTACATTTCCCCCCTCTTTTAGTTTCCTCAGCAAATCTTTGCTGAGCATATTAAATGTGCTCTTCTGAGACAAAGCCCAACTAGAAGCAGTAACACTAGGGTTGTCAGTGATCCTAGGATGAGCCCTAGCCAAGCTTCCCAAGATTGTCCTCCCAGGCTACAAGTTCCTGCCTGGCAGAAGGGGTGAGAGGCAAGAGTCCCACTTGTCCCAGTGCTGGTAACTTTTTGACAAAGGGGACTTTTGAAGGCAGAGAGTTCTGTTCCACTGTCTACCATGAAAATCATAGATTTGCCCCCAATATCCAGGTTGAAGCTTTTGAGAGTCCTTACCTTTTAATCTGAAGGGACATTTATTTTTTAGTGTCCATTGTCCTTATATCAGGTTTCTGGGTAACAGTAGTAAATTTTCACATATTGATTGGCTTTTCGTTCCCCCTCTGTGATGTCTTTGAGAAGCACTTAACTGATTTTAGGTTTCTAGGTGAAGTGACCTTTGGAGAGGCCATGGCAACTCACTTGTCAGGGCTGACAGTCCAATTTTTCCTCAGTCAAAATGTGGAACTCAGAAGGAACTGTTGACAATCATCTTGGGTGGGCATTAGATGAAGCCATCTGACCAAGATAAGCATAGCTGTGAAGCAGAAGTTTCAGGGGGAGGGCCTCTATGGCCAAATGCAGGCAATGGCTAGCTGGAACAAGTTCAATTGGCTGGAAGTAGATGAGTTGGGAGTAGGGGGTAAAACTGTTGGCAGCAATTGTGATGGCTGATGAGGGCACCACAGTGGAATTCTTGGGAAGAATGGGCCTCTTTCCCCCACTTTTTTTTCTTTAAGATTCAGGGAGTGGTTTGGTTTCATTTTTAACTCTGTAAAAGCCCTTTTTCCTGCAGTCAGGGACTGTGGATTTTGACTAATTAATTCCCATTCCTGGTTCCCTATGTGTGTGTTGTGTACCCTTGAATGATGGTGCAACAGACAAAGGGTGGGTGCCCCTCAGGAAGAGACCATTCAGATGCCTGTCTGGCCACTTCCCTCTAAGGGACATAGGTGCAACTTAGCTAAGGAGGGTGCGAGGCCTCTGTTATGCCATATGTCTATTGCCACAGAACCGCAGGTGAAGGCCCAATCAGCCACTGTGCCCAGTGCTTCCCAGTCTTGGTGCACAGACAGAGCAGCCTATTGCTTATGCTGTCCATTCAGCTCACTCACATATTCATTCAGCAGACACTCAGAGGTTAAACATTCCAACCCCCTTCCCTTGAGGGTGGTCCTGACTAATGGGAGTCAATCAGACTCCCCTTCTGCTCGAGCTGAACAAGACTGACACACTAACTGGGGTGCCCCAGGGGTCTTACCAGAATCAGGCAGGCAGACAGACAGAGCGTGTCCTCCTCCCTTTGGGGTCTGATGTGAACCACTCAAGCAGGGAGCCAGGAGTCCTCCTCCAGACCTCTGATGGGGCTTGAGAAGTCTCAAGGGTGCACCTTCCTTTTGGAACCAGGAGAGGTCCTTGTTCCATCCATGAGGGCCATGACTGGTCAAAGAGGTGAGCACAGTTGGTCTTCCTGGCCAATGCACCAGATGCAATGGCAAGCAGAAACACTGAAATGACACCCAGTATTTGGAGGCAGATTTATTTGCATCGATGGTCACTGATCAGGATCATTCCCAGAATATCAGGCCCTGATCTTGGTGGTCTAGGGCTTATTTGGGATAAGCAAGCAGGAAATGCAGAGGCAGAATGGCTCGTCAATTGGAGATTGGTTTATACAATGTGCATCACAGTGACCAGCCATTTGTAAGAGACAGAAGCAACCAGAACTGGAACAGGAACTATTACCTGGGCAACTATGAAACTGAAGTATACTGGCTGGGTGGGGGGCATTTTCTGTTACATGATGAGTCTCGGAGCTTGTGGTTATGGGTTATTGATAAAGAACACATTTCTTACGGGCTTTTTTTTCCTTGATACTGGTGACTGAAACCACAGTCTTTGCACTGACTAACCCCCTCCTCTTTCTTGAAACAGGTTTTTGCTAAATCACTAAATTGCCTAGGCTGCACTCAAACTTTTAATTCTCTCGCCTCCGCCTCCTGTAGTGCTGGGGTTGCAGGTATACATCATGCCTGCCTTCTTGCATTTCTTGACTAAGGTTAATTCATATATTCTCAACAACAGTAAGGTTTTGTTTTATATTATTTGTATTTGTTGTGCTGGGAATCAACCCAGGGCCTCATGCATGCTAGGCAAACACTCTACCACTGAGCTATACTCCTAACCCTAAAGTGATATTGTAAAATATATTACTCCACAGTACAGTTAAATTTCAGTTTAGTTCAGTTCTCTGTTCAAACTTCCTCTGGCTATGGAAAAAGATGTGAAACTTCCATTTCTTAGTGGGTAACAGAAGTGCTGGAATTAGATCAGGGTCGTGATGAGTGATATTCTCAGGGTGTGGACTGTCTTGTTCCCTCAGCACGTTATCGGGGTGAGTGTGGATGTTCTCCTCAACTCCTATCCTAGAAGGTACTGATGCATGGCATCTTGGGAAGTGGTTCTATTCTAAGTACTAGTTATAGTCTCTCGAAATTACTCTATTTCAGTGTTGTTATTACTTGTTTAGAAAAAAAGAACAAAATAACTCTCTAGGTTCATGCTGTGAATACAAGGAATTGGAATGATCGACTTGTAAACACAATTCAAATGATGAACTCTTATGCACAGGAAGTCCCTAATCATACCCTCAACTTCCACCCCAGGGTGCATGTGTTAGAGAAAGGGAAAGGAAACAAGGTTGCTAATTTCTGACCTGGTATAGTAGGCTCAATAAGATCACACATTGCACAGAGTACTGTCAAATATGCCCTCTTCTGATCTTTCCAGGAAAGTTGTTTGAGTTCATATTTCTGCTCTACAACATGACTTCTACATGTCCCAGTCCTCCAGTCCTTCATATAAGAAGTAAAGTGAAGTATGAACACTATGCACTCGCTGCAGTATTCCTAATGGCTATGGGGTGTGCCTGTGTGGTCATGCCTCCAACTGCTATTTCCTCTAAGTGTGTTTTTGTTTAATTCTCAAACTCTATTTTCTGCCTTTCCTCACTGTGTTTCCAATCTACACTCTGCCTGATTTCACCTAATGTGTGTGGACATGTCACTGCTTCTTCTTCCTCCAAAATATTACTCTAAAAGCACTTATGTATGTTTTTGTGTTAAAGGGAAAATGAGAAAGAGTGTATGCTAGGCCAGGTGGAAATATTAGCAAGGTAACCTGACCTTAATAACTACAGTTATACCCCAGGCTTTTCACTCAAGGGAATTTCTTTGTATATCTTTTCATTTTTACCCTAACTGTGACCAATACTTCATACAGTCTTCCCTCTTTCCATTGGCCTTTCTTAATTACTTTCTTGTTCATGTTTGGGAATGGCTTCCATATAGAATTCTGAAATTTAGCCCGGTTCCTCAGGTCCAGAAGGGTAACAGGAAAGTAAGCTGATAAACGTTCTTCCCCCAACACAGGCAAAGTAGGAGAATTTTGTCTGCTTCAGAGTGTATGCTTTGTTCACAATTAGGAAGTCAGAGAATAGTTCCCTCAAACAGTCATGGCTTGGATAGGGTTGATTCCCTGACCTCATACTTGAACATGTTGTACAGACTCAACCCACTATGGAGAATTAGTGGATTCTGCTGATCTGCCTATCTGTCTTGTGCTTTGGTCCAACAGAGACTGCCAAATTTACAAACAGCAGCATAACATAGATTTAACAGATCATTCCAGTTGTAGGTGCTTAAGGACAACATTGTCTACATACCAGACTTACAGTAGGAATATAAATCCAATTATAATAATTGGACATTCACTGACTTCTTAAAAATACAGTACACATACAACATTACCTTCACTCTTCTCCATAACCAACTTTCATTTCCTGAATGTAAAAACAACCACAGTTATTTCTTTTGATATAGGAAAATTTTCTGTTATAAACCACTGTGGTGATAAATGCAAATGGGTCTAATGGTGCGCAGAAAAACATCCTGCACCTTTGATAGTATCTGATTAACAGTAATGCAAGAGGTCTTGCTGATCTCTACTTGGAAGAAAACTGTAATGTGACTCATACATCTTAGATTACTCTGAAAGATCTACAGCAGCTACAGAATTTCCTGAACCAGCAGCCTCATCTTAGATGAATCATAGAGACAAAAGGGCATTTAACTTTATGAATTTGAATTTGATTTGTGTAAGTGTATGAAGTGATAATGTTTCATGTAGTTTGGCTCAAAAATGAAAGATGATGCAAGGAAAATGTATCTCAAGTGGGATAATTTGTTTCATACCCATGGCAGAAGCATGAATTATTAGGGAACTGTACACTGCTAAAATCAACTCTGGTGAACAGTAATGATAGGGAATAAGTATCCAAAGAATTAACCACATCAGTGTGAGTGCAGTTTCCGGGCAGGGGAAGTCCAGATTTACCCGGTGAGTGGAGCGCAGCAAGTAGGGCAAAGACTAATGCATGTCCCCAACCTGGGAAGAGGATTGCAGGGGAGAAAATGGGTGTAGTAAGCAGGAAAGCTCTCATTCTGTATTTTCCCAATTCATTTTATCACTTGACGGTAGCCACAGAAATCTGTGGCAACAATCTAGGCTGCTCGCTATGTTCATGACTCATACTTATCAGGGAAGTACAAAGTTTACTGTGTTTTGAAGTGAAGCAATGAAAAAAAGTGTGATTGATGTAGTTGAGGAATAAATTAGTGAGCTAGAATGTAAATTTCCTAAGGTGCAAAGAGAAAAAATAAAGGCAGAAAATATCTCTGAGGTGCTAAAGAATATTGAGACAGCATCTACTTATCAGGAGTTCCAGAAGGAAAGAAACAAACTTGGTAAAACAACAACAACCAATTGAAAAGCTAATAGATGAAAATTTCACAGAAATAAAAACACAAAATCCCATTTGAAAAGACTTACAGATGTCCACTCAAGCAAGATAAAGAAAAGCAGTGACACATACATAAATTACAGTGATATTTAAATAGCACCAAAATAAAAATTTCAGGTAAATAGCACAGCCATCTGCCAGGAAACAAGAATCAGATTGGCTCTAATGCTCTGCACAACAGCAGCAGTTATAAGATGATATGTCATATCTCAGAAGCATTCTAAAAACAAGAACTTTGAATTTAAAATTTTGTATAGCAAAAAATGTCATTTTGAAGTGAAAGGGAAATATAAATTAGATAATTTCACAACTTTATAAAATACATATGATGCTGTTACTGAAAAAGGAAACATGAAATTAATTCACTAACGAGTATTAAGGAATTGTAATATTTCTCAAAGATCAATCTTAATAAAACATAGGTCAAGATAGAGTTTTTGTTAAATTTATTGCAGTTATCAAGGAATAATTATTACTTTACACATGCACTAAAAATAGCAGAACAGAAAACAGAAAAAAATTCCAAGTTTACTCTATTTTTATGAATTTATCCATTTCATCTAGGTTATCTAATATTTTGGTGTACAGCTGTTTATAAAATTTCTGTAGAGTTAACAATAATCCTCTCACTTTCATTTATAATTTTAGTAATATGTCTTTTCTCCTTTTTTCTTACTTCATCTACTTGAAAGTTTGTCAATTTTATTGACCTATTTGAAAACCAAGGTTGTCATTTCATCGATATTCTCTATTGTTTTTCTAGCTTTGTTTTTCTTTGCTCTAATATTTATTGTTCCATCATACTGCTAACTTTGGGTCTAATTGTTCTTCTATTCCTAGTTCTTTCAGTTGTAAAGTTATTTACAAAGTATTTTATAGCCTTGCTGTAATTACTTATTAGTTACAGAAAAAAAATTTTTTTTTTGCTTTTGTTGATTCTGGTATTTTGGTAATAGCTGTAAACAATGATAGTTTGAAATCTTTCTTTCAATATCTATACCTTTTATTTCCCTTTCTGCTCTTATTGCATTATCTAGGACTTCTAGAATGACATTGAAAAGGGCTGGAGAGAGGGGGCATTCTTTTCTTGCTCCTGATCTTAGTGGGGGAAGCATTGAATCTCTTACCAAAAGTTGAGGAAGTTTCACCTCTATCCATAATTCACTAAGATAACTTTAAAATTCTTTTATATAATGTATGAGTATTAGATTTTTGTCAAATGCTTTTTCTGCATATATTGCTATAATCTTGTGATTTTCCTTGTTAATCATTTTGATATGATGCATTACACTAATTGATTTTTGGAGGTGGAACCATCCTTGTATACCTGAGATAAATCCCACTGGGTCAAACTATATCCTTCTTTAAATACATCATGAGACACTATAGTACTTACTAATTTTACAGTTGTAGTCATGAGAGATCTTGGTCATTTTTCCCCCTTGTAATGTTGGTCTGTCTTGGTGTTAGGCTAATTCCAATCTGGCTTCACAGGATGAGTTAGAAAGTATCCCCAACCTTTGGTCCTTTGGAATAAGAACAGTGAGTCATAAATCCCTGCTTAAACCACCCTGTCTGGCATTTTGTAATAGCCCAAGTAGACCAAAGTTTTTCTGCTTACTCAGGTTTTACTCTTCTTAGCTGGTGCTAAGATTATTATGGATGCAAATACTTTTGCATTTGGATATATAAGTAGGATCTTGTCAGCATTTGTGTCTCTCCAGCCTACAGAAGCCAAGCTCTGAAATGCACCTGCAGCTGATCTTTGATGGCTGTTTTATGCCACTTCCCCAGTGGTTAGCACACCTCTGTTTGGTATTAGTGTTGGATACTAGGTCTAAGATGATTTCCAGCACATATGCCACACAAAATTTTCACTTTTCCTTTTTAACAAGAGCAGTGAATTTGGTATTGTTTGATTGATTACTTTGTTTTTCTTTATCTTTGAAGCAAGGGGCAGACTTGTTTTGATTCTACTCCTACCTCAGGAGCCATACATGTTTTGCCTGTTTCTTAAGGTGAAAGGATTGCTGCACCTCATCTCACAACTTAAGGTTTTTGTTTCTTACAAGAGTAAGTTTTGGGGAAGACAGGGCTTCGCTTTTCTCCCACAGGCATTGCTGATCGCCTCTTGCACTCCTGAGTCACAGAAGAGTTTCTGTGTCATGTCTTGTGCTACTACTAATCCTTCTGATGAGCTCTGAGTGGAGACCCATGGAGAAGATCTTGTGAGTGCGTGTGAAATACCCTGGTGTCTTGCCCAGTACCTCAGCTATTCCAGATAGCCAAGGCAGCCAATGCTTTGTCTTTAGCAACTCATTAAACTTCATCATATGTCCTATTATTTGGGTGGACTGTTCATCTTGGAACTTGAACTACTTAGGTAACTTGTGACTGGATTTAGAAGAATATGCTGAGAAAAGAAAAAAATATGAGTTTGTAGTTCATCTATTTTTATATTATCAAGACAAGAAAACCATTCTTTGTAGCTCTATGCAATCTTAGTGGAAGGGGAAGTCTCAATGATTATTATATTAAAGAATTTGCCTATTTCTGTAAGATTTTAATCTCTAAGTCTGTTTCTATTGTATATTTTAGTTCCTCATTTTATCTACCCTAACTCTAACCCTAACTCTTGAATTTTGTCATAAAAAGCATATTTGATTAAATGCCAAATATTTTAAATAAAGAATTTTGTTCCGACTTGATATTAACTTCATTCAGAAAAAAAATCTTCTTTTTAATTTTTAAGGCAGATGGGCAGGTACAATCAAAACAAATCAGTGTGGGTGGTAATTTTTCTAAGGTTAAGATTATTTCTGATTTATCTTTTGGGGATTCAGCCCTCCTGAAATTTCAATAGAATCTGGGGTTCAGGGGATTCCTACTTCAAAGATCATGAGTTATAACCTTATTTTTCACAGTCTCAGGAGCTTGCTAAAAACTAAATATTTTTTATTTTATTTTAATTATAGCTTACCACAAATGAATTATAACTTGGTTCTCTTATTTTTTGGTTGTGTGCATGTGTGAACAAGACATTTAATTGTACAAATATTTAATTGTAATTTTTATGTATTATTTCACATATTTTTATATTAAATTTGGTTTAGTTCACAGTAATACTCTGGGTTGTAAGCCATGGCTCATCTTGATCCCACTAAATATACCCTTTCACACTGGCCATATTGGAACCATTCCTTGAGGTTTGTTTGGACATCAAGTGTGCTCATCTTAGTTGTCTGTTTTCCCATTTGTTGTTGGTGGTTTGTTTAATCTTCTATTTTCCCTCTAGCATAGCACTTTTCCTATTCTATATTCTTGGTATCCTTGTTCAAGATTAGCTGAATATATATATGGAAACATATATGCCATGCAATGTTATTTCACAATAAAAAGAGAGAAGTTCTGTAATTCGTGATGATATAGATGAACCTCAAAGAGATTGTGCTAAATGAAATAAGCCAAACAGGGAAAGAAAAATATTGTATGCCATTGCTATGTATGGAATCTAAAGAGGATGAGCTCATGGGGACAGAGGAAAAGGGTGGTTTTCAGGAGCTAGGGCAGGGAAAATCTTGAATAAATTGTAGAAGCTTTCAGTTATGAGATAAACAAGTTCTGGGGAATGTAACAAATATAACTGGTAATGGATGTGCTAATTAATTTGGTTGTGGTAATCATTATACAGTACATAATATGTCAAATCATCACACTGTATATTTGGAACACATTGATTCTCCTTGTCAATGAAACATTTTAAGATAAAAATAAAAAGGACAATGGAGTGATATTTCTGAGGTGATATTAGAAAAATGTTATTAATACATATTTCTATATCCAGTGAAAATATTCTTCAGAAATAAAATCAAATTTAAAACATTCTGTATGAATGTGAAATGAAATGATTTGTTAACAGATTTTCACCACAGTAAATTTTAAAGAAATTCTTCACGCTGAACTAGATGTTTCTACAGGAAGTAATAAGGAGTGTAAATGGGAAACATTAGAAACTATCAAAGAACTTATTTTTCTTCTTATATGGTTTAAAATACATATGACTTTTATAAAAGCATCATAGCATTTATATATACTACATGTACAATAATAACTCTTAAGATAGGAATAGCTGTAATCCTGTTTCAACATTCTTACATTTTACCTGAAGTGCTAAAATATCAAGACTAAAATAAAAATATTTCATACATTAAATTAACACATAAAAGGAGGAAAAACTTGGCGGAGGATCCAAAAAGAGATAGAACACATAGAAAATAAAGACGAAAATAATAGCACTAAATCCAACCATATTGGATATGTTAAATACAAATGGATCAAATTTTCAATTTACATTAAACAATAACTTACTAGGAAAAATAAAATAAACTATAGTGAGAATACCTAATGTTGAAGAAGATGTAGAGAAACTAGATTTCTCATAGATTGCTAATAGCAATATGGCTGCTTGGGAAAACATTTTGGCAATTTTTAAGAAAATTATACATGTATTTACCACATAAAGTAGCAATTGCATGCTTAGAAATTTATTCCAGAGATACTCAAAACACAAAAACTTGTACACAAAAACTCATATAAAAATGTTCCCAGCAGGTTTATTTGTAACAGCAGAACAATTGAAAGAGACCAAAAGGCTTCAACAGTTGAAAGACTGAACAAACAATTGCATCCACACATTGGAACATGGCCTAGCAATAAAAATGAAAGAACTATGGATATTTACAATAATCTACATGGACCTCAAAGGTATTACACTTAAAAGAAAGTCAGTCTCAAAAGGTATAATTCCATTTATGTAGCATTCTCTAAATAGCATATCTACAGAACTGGAGAGCAAATTAGAGGACTGGGGGAGACGGGTATGAATATAGAGAAGTGGCCGGAGGGAGTAGTACATCTATAGAGACTGATTAGTTCTGTATCTGGATATTGGTAGTTGGTTATAAGGATCCATATGTGAGAAAATATTCATAAAACCACACAGATACAAAAGAATGTAGCTTAAAAGAATGTATAAACTGAATTTGATCTGTAAATCAATTCATAGTAATATGCAAATACCAATCACCATATCTTGTTATTGCAGTACAACTAATTGAGAAGTCATGATAGGGAAAGTTTATATAGTACATTTTCTATTATTTTTGCATCTTCCTGTTAGTCTATAATTATTTTAAAATAAAAATATTTTTAACAAAATGCATAGATTATCAGACAATAATAAATCAAGATCTAAATATTTTCTGAAAGTAAGAGTCATGTTTTTTTTTTAATTTTTATTTTTTATGTAGGTACCGGGAGTTGACCTCAGGACCTTGCACTTGCCAGAAAGCGCTTGTGCCACTGAGCGATATCACTGGCCCTTTTTTTCCTTTATGTGGGTTCCGGGAGTCAAACTCAGGACCTCGCGCTTGCCAGGCAGGCACTTATGCCACAGAGCTATCTCACCGGCCCAAGAGTCATGTTTTAGAATGACATAAATCGTTAGTTGTCCCTGAAGTGCAGCTAACGTGATGAAGGTGTGTGAAACCCACCTTCATTGAAACCAGGGGCATAAAGACAGGACTACAGCACCAAATCACAGGAAAAATAAGCATGTTTAATGTTAGACACGACTGCTATTAATGTTGTCTGGTTACCCAATGTAAAGCCACATGTAAAACAGTTACTTTCAGGTCATCTTTGTGTTTAAGCCTCAAACTAGTGGAACGATATGGGTGAATATTTTCTTCTTCTCTATTCGGAATCTTCTCTCCATGTACATTCCATGGAACCCTGTTCCATGAACTCACCATAAACTCTCCCTTGCTTGCATCAATTCCAGATTTTTCTGCTACAGTGGATAATTCCCAAATAATTACTCTCAATTTAGTATGTAGGGGGAAATTCTGCCAGAGAAAATGTATTAACTACTGCAGATGTTTTTGGTTTCTTATTAATTTGTTTGCTTGGGGCATAGCAGGGTAGGCAGGTAAGCAGGTTTAGCATTAAATAGTTGAATCATTTCAATAGGTTCTGTCATTAGGTGTGTAATATGTGGCCATAGATTATTAAGGAAGAGGAATATTTCATGTTGGAAAGAGTCAAGTAGTGAAGGTAGTTCTTAGTACAGGTGGTTTCTGACTTATGATAGTTTTATATATGATTTTTCACCTTTATCATGATGCAAATTCAATATTGGTTCAGTAAAATTTGTGTTTTGATTTTTAAATTTTTAAATTTTCCTGAGCTAGGGTTATTCCCAGTACCTAATATGATATTCCTTCTGAATGCTGGGCAGCTCCAGTCAGCCACATGATGATGAGGGAAAAAGGTGACACTCTCACAATGGACGATGTTTAGATAGAATGCTGTTAGGTCAGGTGTATTAAGTGCAGTTGGGTATTTTCTACTTACCATGGATTAATCAGGACATAACCAATAAGTTGAGAAGCATTTGTATAGGCATTGGATTGGTCATTTTGCATAAGAAATACATGCTTACAGATGAGATATTTGGTATCTCAGGAATTGATTAGCTCTTAGACTGACAGTTTTTCTAGTCAAGGTTGCTCCAGATAATACAGTGTCAACAATATAGAAAATAAGAGAATGTAGATAATATAAGAAATTAGATAATCACCAAGTACTCACAGATCTTTTTAAGAAAGTTCTGCTAAGTAAGAGGGCTAGGAAGAGGCTCTCCTTAACACAGAAGGGATCAGAGATGCTAATGGCAATTTAATGTAGAAAAATCACCCAAAGAAAGATAAAAATTCAGACTAAGAGGGACATAGGAGAAACATAACTTCTAACCTGTTATATGGCAGATATGTCAAATTTGTGTCTTTCAATGTCCTAAAATCTCATTCTTCAAAACAGATCTGTCAGCTCTGGGGATAGATAGAGGCAAGGAATGGCTCAGAAAAATCTGCTTTTGGGCCCTATGTTAAAGAATTCTCTGAGGCATTTTGTATCCTCTACCTAATCCTGTAGGCAACCTCTCTCAGCAGCAAGACAAGGTGAGGTCTTACTCACAACCCACTTTAAAGATTCTACATCTCAATATCTGTAATACACTTATGAAACACACAGGTTAACACTTGCATTCATTATCCAGCAACCACAACTTATACACTGGTGAAAGTACATACGTTGATTTCTCTTGTCTCCTACACATGTAAATGATGAGAACTAGACCTAGGAAGGGAGAAAGCCAGGAGTTTGGGGCTTTTGGAGAGTGTGAGGGAGTGAGAGCATGAGAGAGAAAAGTAAACCATTGGGCTCTTTCTTGGTTTAAGTCCATAGACTACCAAGTCCCTTGGATAGTGCCAACTATCACTTGATTGGCCAATTGTATCTGTCCAGCTTGGGACATGATCTCAGCCACGCAAGAAGTGGAGCCATAGCATCGGGCAGACTGAGTTTATGCCCTTGAGTTTAGAAAGAGTAGATCAGAAACCCTTCCCTGAACTAAATGTGTTTTGGACCCTCAAGTATTGTGCTCATGGAAACAGCTTGTGGACACCTCTGGTGTCACCCAGAGGTTGTTTCCCCCCCACCCCCAGGTCTCAGGTCCAGTTTCCTGAACCCACAGGATGGGAAAGTGTGCCCAGGACAATGGGTGGGGAATTCACCCTTAAGTGTGTCCTCTTGGATGAGTGAAATTTTGAAGAATCATCTGCCCCAAAGGTGGGGGTATGTGTTTCTTATCTAAAATAATTTTTCTGTCTTTGGTGTTTTTATGGAAAAACATTCACTTTTTATGGAGTCAACTTGAGAGATTTTAGTTGCTGAGTAGGAGAGAAAGCCTGAGACAAATTGGAACTAAAATCTTTTTAGGGCCTCTCTGATTTTTAGCAGAAACACGCCTCTAAAAAGGAAAGTAAAAAATGACAGGAAAAGATTGGAAAAGAGATCAGAAAAAAAAAAGGAGGTCTTTTCCTCACATGCTCGTGGTGATTTATTAATGAGACAATCTGCCCATGAGTCATTGCCCTCACCCTGGGAAGGCAAGAGTGGATAATCTCAAGAGCTAAGATTGCCTCCTCACCTGTGGAGGATCAGACTGAGAAGGAAACTGAGGCAAAACACAATCGACATTCCCCTCCATGCATGTGGAGGGGGGATCAGGCCAGACTGCCCCAGAAAATCCTGTATTCCTGGGTTTAAGGATGCCAGCTACAACAGTCATTTATTTGACCAAGGGTGTCTCATATTCGTATATGAAACATTTTGTTTCCTATATAGACTTGTTACGGCAGAAGTGAGGTATGCACACACAGGAGACCGAGAATCAAGAAACAAGTGAGTTTATCAGAGAAGCTGATGGCCAGCAGGTCACTCACAGGAGTTGAGTTTGCTGACCCCAAGCCTTTGTTTCAGTTTCTTAGATACACATCTGGGAGTTTTACAAAATCTCTTCGTTGTCATAGAAAGACAACATTTTACTACATCATCTTTCTGGAATTTCCCAGGAACATCATAAGACCCTCTCCACACATCTGGTCATTTGTCACCCAGGATGTGGTCAATGGTCAGCCTGACCATTGTTTGTTGTAACTGTTTGTTTCTCCTTTTATGGGTTTTACGGTTAACTGGGAAGGGGTCTGGGGAGTGAGTTTATCTAGGGGTTAAGTGAAGACAAACTGGAGTCTAAAAAGAAAATGGAGTCACTTTAGCCATATCAGCCTAAGTTTCATCTAAAATTTACTCTGATGATACAGGAAATTTTCCATGAAAAACAAAGTACACTAGGGGGAACTCTAATGTTACTTTTTTTCCCCCCAGCATCACTGTCTAAAATAAGACAGCAAATCATCTTGTAACCACTGAACAAGTCGACCAAGTCAGGCAAGGAATACACATAAATTCAGCAACTATTAAGGCTAGGCTTATACAGAACAGGAATATAAAGCCCTGCCTGCAAAAAGAAAATGTCCCATCAAAGAAACATCATAATTTTTCCATGTTCTCAGTTTAAATCTATCATCATTTGAACAACAATAACAACAACAACAACAACAAAAGGTAAGGCATAAGCAACTGACAAACAAAAGATGATAAATCACTATTCAGAATCCAGTCAAAATACTTAGGGGCACCATGAAACAAAAACAAACTTTTACCTGCTTTTGATTATCTTGCTGGGACCTCCAAATGATACAGGGGAAATATAACTCCCAATCTGTTAGATGTAAGATATGTCAAATTTGTATTTCTTGAAATTGCAGAATGAATTTTAAGGAACACTGGAGGTTAAAAGTAGGAAAGATTTATTGAGAGATAGTACTTGAGAGACAGGAGGGGTCTTAAAAGTGGCTTATCACAGAGGTCATTCTTTTTTTAATTTTCTTTCTATGTGGGTACCAGGAGTCGTCCTCAGGACCTCGCGCTTGCCAGGCAGGCGCTTATGCCACTGAGCTATCTCACCGGCCCACAGAGGTCATTCTTTAAAGGATGTTTTATAGAAAAAAATCACAAGGTGAGTACAACCTGGGTGAAACTATAATCAACCAATAAGATTACAAGTGTAGCTGCTTAGCTAATACTGAACTAGTAGGGAAGTGGTTCACATAGCAAGGATACATAGGAAGAACAAAGGCACTTTCAGGAAGGGATGGATTTGGATGTTTTGTATTGTCTCCCTAGTATGAGAAGCTGAACGAGTAAATAAGATCCAAAATGTACAATATATATTGTAAAATAGGAAGAAACTTTTCAAAAGGAAAGTGAAACTGGAATGGGGGACTGGAGAAAAGAAGGGAAAAAGATACATATCTATATCTATATCTATATCTATATCTATATCTATATATATGATAGTTAAGATAGATACACTACTATAGTTAAGATAGATACACTACTAATTTCTCTTAGTTCATTGAAAAGAAAGGTTTGTGCTAATATTGTTTGGACAACTAAATGCTGACATCTTGCACCCTGAGTAACTAATTTAAAGATAACAATATGTAATGTATTAACAATTGTTAGCCTCCTATTATGTTGTTTTGAAATTTTGTTCTATTTTTTCTCTTTAAAATAAAGAAAAAGGATATTGAATTTTATCAACTGGTTTTTCTGCACCTGTTGAGATTATCACATCATTTTGTCCTACATTCTGTTGCTGTGTGGTATCATGATTACTGATTTGCATGTGATAAGCAATACTTTCACAATTGGGATAAATCCCACTTGATTATAGTAAAAATTTTTAAAAATCTTTTTTGGAGCTAGGGAATGAACCCGGGACTTTCACACTGAGCTACATCCACAGGCCTTTTTTCTTCTTTTTCTTTTTCTTTTTTTATTTTAAAGAGGAAAAATAATAAAAACAATGATACAGATTTTCAAAACAAGATAGGAAATTAACAATGGTTAATATACTATGTATTATTTTCAAAGTAGTTGCTCAGATTACAAGACATAGGCATGCAAAATTGATCAGACAATGTAAGGACAAACCATTATTTTCAATGAACTAAAAGAAGTTAGTAGTATAATTTCCTTAGCTATCTTGTGTATATATATATTTTTCTTTTCTCTTCCTTCTTTTCTCTGTTCCCCCCTCCCAGTTGTTCTTTCCTTTTGAGTAGTTTCTTTCTCTTTCACAATATCTATTGTAGATTTTGGATCTTACTTAATTTTTCAGCTTCTTACACTAGGGAGACTATATGATGTTTACACATACAAGTTTGATTTATTTCATTTATGAGTATGGTCTCTAGTTGCATCCATTTACTTATAAAAAGCCTCAATTTTATCTCGCTTTATAGCTGAGTAGTACTCCATTGTATAAAAATACCACATCTTTTTTATCCATTCCTTGGTTGATGGGCATTTGGGTTGTTTCCAAGATCTGGCTATTACAAATTGTGCTGCTATAAACATGGGTGCACATATATCACTGTGGTATGAGGTGTTTAATTCTTCTGATAAAACACACAGAAGAGGAATAGCTAAGTCAAATGGGACCTCTAATCCTGTTTTTTGAGGAGTATCCAAACTGATTTCCACAATGGCTGTACCAGTGTACACTCCATCCAACAGCGGAGAAGCATTCCTTTTTCCCCACAGCCCCTTCAGCATTTGTTATTGGTTGATTTCTTGATGATAGCCATTCTTTCTGGGGTGAGACAGAATCTCAGGGTTGTTTTAATTTGTGTTTCTCGAATGATCAAAGATGTTGAACATTTTTTCACATATTTATTTGCCATTTGTATTTCTTCATATGAGAAGTATGTATTCATCTCAGATGCCCATTTTTGGATTGGGTCTTTGAATTTGCAGAGCCTGATTTTTTTCAATTCTTTATATGTTCTAGATAGAAATCCTTTATCTGAAAGGCAATTGGCTAAAATTTTTTCTGTGGGCTGTCTTTTCACTCTGTTGGTGATTTCTTTTGATGTGGAACAACTTTTTAATAAGATGAGATCCCAGTTGTTGATTCTTTGAAGTTCTTCCTGTGCAGTTTGGTTTTTGTTCATGAACTCTCTGCCTACCCCAATGTCTTAAAGATTCTACCTACTTCCAGTAGATCTACTTCCAGTAGATTTAGTGTTTCTGTTTTAATATTTAGATCTTTGATCCATTTTGACTTTAGTTTAGTGCATAGTGACAGACATGAGTCTAGTTTTATTCTTTGGTATGTGGAAAGCCAGTTTTTCCAGCACCATTTATTAAAGAGACTATCTTTCAGTGACTATGTGTGTCCTCTTTGTCAAAGATAAGATGGCTGAGTGTGTTTGTAGCTGTGTCTACATCTTCCACTCTGTTCCATTCCTCCTCAGGTCTGTAGTTTTTTCTAGTACCATGCTGATTTTATCACAGTATAGTATATACTGTAGTATAATTTCAAGTCAGGGATTGTGATGCCTTTGCCTACCTTGCTTTTGTTGCCCAGGATTGCCTTTGCTATTCTAGGCCTCTTCTGGTTCCAAATGAATTTTAGGAATGTTTTTCCTAGATCTGTGAGATATGCTGATAGTATTTTGATTGGGATTGCATTAAATCTGTATACCAGTTTTGGGAGTATGGCCATTTTTGCAAAGTTGGTTCTTCCTATCCATGAGCAAGGGATATCTTTCCATTTTCTGATATACTGTTCTATCTCCTTTTTCAGAATACTGTAATTTTCAATGTATAGCTCTTTTACTTCTTTTTAGACTGATTGCTAAGTATTTCATTTTTTGGACAATATTGTGAAGGGTGTGGTTTTCCTAATTTTTCTCTCAATGGGATTGTTTTTTGTGTACAGGAATGCTATTGATTTTTGAGTGTTGATTTTGTATACAGCTATGCTACTGAATTTGGTTATTAAGTCTAGGAGTCTTCTGGTGGAGTTTTTGGGATCTTCTATGTAGAGTATCATGTCATCATGCAAAAATCCTCAATAACATACTAGCAAGGAGAATGCAGCAAATTATCAAGAAGATTATACACCATGATCAAGTGGTATTCATCCCAGGAATACAGGGATGGTTCAACATATACAAATCAGTAAATGTAATACACCTCATCAACAGAGCCAAAGATAAAAATCACATGATCATCTCAATAGATGCAGAAAAAGCTTCTTATAAAGTCCAACACCCATTCATGATAAAAAACCTTACAGAAAATTGGAATAGATGGTCTTTACCTCAATCTGATAAAAGCCATCTATGACAAACCAACAGCCAACATCATAGTAAATGGACAAAAACTGAGAACTTCTGCTCTAAAGTTAGTAAAAAGACAAGGTGCCCACTATCACCATTCCTATTCAATATAGTTCTGGAAACATTAGCCAGAGCAATTAGACAAGAGAGAGAAATAAAAGGAATAAGGATAGGAAAGGAAGAAGTGAAATTATCATTATTCTTTTTCTTTTTTTTTAATTTTGAGACAGTGTCTTGGTAAGTCATTAAATTCCGCATGCTGGGCTCAAACTTGTGATCCTCCTGTCTGTCTCCCAGGGTGCTGGGACTACATGAATGAATCACAATGCCTGGCCAAACATAAATTTTAACATGCTGTTGGATTAGATTTTTTAGTACTTTTAACATTTTTACTTTTATGTTCATCAGTGACATTAGGTCTATTGTTGTCTTTTGTCATGTTCTTCTCTAGTTTTGGTACCACAGCAATCCTGGTCTCAAAGAATGAGTTTGAGGGAAAAAAATCCCCTCTCCTCTATGTTTTCAAAGAGTTTCAAAAGAATTTGCATTAGTTCTTCTGTAAATGTTTTTTAAAACTCAGCATGAAAGCCATTTTGTCCTGAAATTTTCTTTGATGGAAAAGATTTTATTACAGATTCAACTCACTCCTCATTATTGGTTTGTTCAGATATTCAGTTTCCTCATAATTCAATCTTGATAATATATGTGTGTCTAAAGACTTGTGTGTTTCTTCTAAGTTACCAAATGTGTTTGCAAATAACTGTTCATAGCAACCTCTAAAAATTCTTCACCCATCTGTGGCATCATTATGACTTTCTTTTTGTTTCTGAGTTTATTTATATTTGAAACTTCTGTGTGTGTGTGTGTGTGTGTGTGTGTGTGTGTGCTTCATTTGCATGTGTGTACCATTCTGGCTAGGTATTTTTCAACTTTGTCTTTTCTGAAGAAATAGCTCTTTGTTTTATCGATATTTTGTATTCTGTTTTCAAGTCTATTTCACTTATTTTTGGCTCGGGTTTTCATTTTTATTAATTTATATGTACACGTACCACCTTCGTGATGAATATAATCATTATGTAACACAAACATGAACTCATAAAAATAAAAAATAAATAAAAAGAGAAAGCAAAGGCCATTGGAGTAAAATATATACTTAGATACATATAGATTTGAGATTTTATAAAATTTGGTTGAAATTACAAGAGCTGTATTCATTTCCCTTCCAGCTAATCAACCCCATTCACTTTGAATTAGACTTCTAGGTTTTAGGAAAGGATGAGTGGAATAGTTTTGGAACTCGGTTTTTGATCATCCTCCTAATTGTAAACACTGAGTTCAGGATGACTTTTCATGTTTCATGCTATTCAAGCAAAGAACATCTCTGCACCTAAAGGAAGGCAAGAGTGTGGTCTGTGGGAGAAGTAACTTTAGTCTTGCAACTGAGATTTCACTCAGTGAAAGGAATGTGTATGAGGAATGCTTTTTCCAGTGTCAATGGGGATCTCATTCTTAAGAGAATAACACTGGTCAGTGAAAGTTTGAGTATTTATTGTAAATAACATCTTTTCATAACAGATACATGTTAAAACTTTATGAACATGAAGAAGACAGATTCCCATTTATTGTGAAACAAATCATAGAGGAGATATTTGCACACTTGTTTGCTCCAAATAAGGCACTATATGGCATCCAGCTCAATATCATCATACCCAGTTTCTTCATGTCTCTGGGAGAATGGGGATTCTTTCTCTTCCATGAAAGAGAGCATGGATTCTTGGGAGACTGAAGAGAGTTGCCTGAAACAGTAAAGGACAGTACTGGTTTGAGTGATGACGTGGACAGTGCATGGTGTGCCTGCAGAAGGAAAGATGTATAGAAATGGCTGCTAGATATCTGTGTGCAAACAGAACTTGTCTGAAAGACAAGATGGACCTACCTCATACTAACTCTTTTGGGGGGCATTTGAGACAGGGTCTTGGTATTAAGTTCAGACTGGCCTTGAACACACCATGTAGCCCAGGCTGGCTTCAAATTCACAGCAATCCTGGCTTCATGCTTCATATTGTCTCTTTTTTTTATAGAGCCTTGTCTTTATATGAGTAATGGAAAGGAGGAGTGATAGTAATGGCAAGACATGGGAAAGAGACATCAGTGTTCTTTGACACACCAGGCAGGTATGAGTCCTTAAGGAATGGAGACAGGAGATGGCCCCTCATGATTCCTCAGTACCTAGGTAATAGAACATAGTTGACCTCAAAGTATTCATGACAACAATTTGAGCCCTCTGTCACATGCCAAAAGAGAGCAGTTCAACCTAATCCCATGGTATCTTGCTCCCCATGAACCACACGCTGATACATGAGCAGAATGCCTAGCTTTGCATGGCAACAGAAATAATGAGGAAAATTTGTCTCTTTTTCCAAGGGAAGAAATTTTATGGCCCTCAAATTAAAGCCATTGCCCACTCTGCATTAACTGTGCCCAATATCAACTTCAAAAATTTGGTTATATGGTTTCTTGAAGCAATACTTAGAGCTCATAGATTTAATTTACTTTACCATTAAAAAATTATACATAATGTCTCACAACTTGAAAGAGCCCCTATATTTATTGTCAGATCATATATATTGGTTTGGGGTGTGAAAAATGGGAGCAAAAACACAAAAGTTTCTGCAACTCATACTATAGCAGAAAATGCCCCCCAGCCAGTATTTTTCAGTTGCCCAGGTGATAGTTCCTGTTGCAGTTCTGGTTGCTTCTGTCTCTTAGAAATGGCTGGTCACTGTGATGCATGGCTTGTCACTGTGATGCATGTCTGGTCACTGTGATGCATATTGTAAGAACCAATTGAAGACAGCCAAGTACTCTTCTTCTTGTTGCTACCCCATAAAAATCTCCCTCCCTGAGCCTTCGGGGTCTGATATTCTGGGAACGATCCCAATCAGTGCCCATCAAAGTAAATAAATCTGCCTCCAAATCCTGGGTGTCATTTCAGTCTTTCTGCTTGTTGTGGCATCTGGTGTATTGGCCAGGAAGACTGACTGTGCTGACATCTTTGGTCACTGGTCATGGCCTTTGCAGATGGAGCAAGGACCTCTCCAGTTCCCAATGGGAAGGCATGCCCTTGAGATTCTTCAAATCCGCTCAGAATTCTGGAGGATTCCTGGCTTCCTGCTTGTGTGGCTCACATCAGACCCCAAAGGAAGGATGATTCAGTCTTTCTGTCTGTCTGTCTGCCTGCCTGATTCCCAAAAGTCCCCTGGGGCCACCCCAGTTAGTCTGTCAATCTTGCTCAGCTGGAGCAGAAGGGGAGTCTGATCAACTCCCATTAGTCAGGACCATCCTCAAGAGAAGGGGGTTGGAATGTTTAACCTCTGAGTGCTGAATGAATGTGTGAGTGAGTGGAACAGATAGCTTAAGCAATAGGCTGTTCTGTCTGTGCACCAAGACTGGGAAACACTGGTCACAATGGCTGATTGGGCCTTCACCTGTAGTTCTGTGGCAATCAACATATGGCATAACAGAGGCCCTGCACACTCCTTAGCTAAGTTGAGCCTAAGTCCCCAAGAGGGGCATGGCCAGGCAGGCATCTGAATGGTCTCTCTCTGAGGGCCACCCATCCTTTGTCTGTTGCACCATCATTCAAGGGTACACAACACACATGTAGGGAGCCAGAAATGGGAATTAATTAGTCAAAACCCACAGTCCCTGATTGCAGGAAAAAGGGCTTTTACAGAGTTAAAAATGAAACCAAACCACTCCCTGCATCTCAAAGAAAAACAAGGAAAAAAGAGGCCCATTCTTCCTGAGAATTACACCTTGGCACCCTCATTGGCTGTCGCAGTTGCTGCCAACAATTTCACTCCCCACTCCTGACTCATCTACTTCCAGCCAATTGAGCTGGTTTCACCTAGTCATTGCCTACATTTGGCCATAGAGGCCCTCCCACTGAAACTTCTGCTTCACAGCTATGCTTATCCTGGTCAGATGGCATCATCTAATGCCCACCCAAGATGACTGTCAACAATTCCTTCTGAGTTCCACATTTTGACTGAAGAAAAATTGGACTGTCAGCCCTGACAAATGAGTTGCCATGGCCTTTCCAAAGGTCACTTCACCTAGAAACTTAAAATCAGTTAAATGCTTCTCAAAGACATTACAGAGGGAGAATGAAAAGCCCATCCTATGTCAAAAGTTACTACTGTTACCCAGAAACCTGATATAAGGACTATGGACACTAAAAAATAAATGTCCCTTCAGATTAAAAGAACTCTCAAAAGCTTCAACCTGGATCGGATGACAACCCTTTCATCAGTCTGATGTGCTCAGACTAGGCCAGACCAGGCTCCCTTTTTCAGCTGGGCCACTGGGAGCTCATAGTACCATCATCAGGGCAACTAGGACTCTTGCCTCTTGCCCCTTCTGCTGGGCATAAACTTTCAGCCTGGGATGACATCTCATCAAACATGAATTCCTCTGTAACCCAGTCCCCATACTCCTTCTGGAAGGAGGCCTCCTCTTCAAGTTAGAAGTAACTGTCTCCTTTGCACCAAGCCAGTCTTCTTCTCATTTAACCCTGCACTTTCAACTCTGACTGTTCCCCAAGAGGAAGATGATGCCTGCATCTGCCTGAGACAGATAACTGTAATCCTGAAATTCTGAAAACTCTCCTCCCAGAGGTATGAGCCAAAGAGTCCCTCCAGGCCTGCGACCCCCATTGCTGTTAGGCAGTCTCCTATGTCATGGGAAGAACACTCTTGTCCTTCTGGTAAGCCATGCTCTCAACAATGCAGCCATCAACTTGCACTCTGTGGTTCCCAACACATACACCCTTCTTGGACTGCTCCAGCTCACTTGGAAGCAAATACCATAAGGGTTTGGGAACTGTCCCACTATTTTCAGGGAGGCTCTGCCAGTAGATTTGGCCAAGCTGCCAGCACCTTTTCTCCAAGACAGCCTGTTTCTCTGTCACATCCAGCCTACATTTCTCTGGGACAGCCTGTCCTGCTTGCTCTCATGGTCCCCTGAGTAAAGAATGCTGACTGTGAAACTCCATTCTGGGGCAACCCCTGCCTGCATTAAACAGTACCCCATGCCACAAGAGGCTCAACTAGGAATTCAACTACACATCCAGAGGCTTCAGAACCACAAAATGTTTATAGACTATCAAACTGCTAAAATACACCTCTCCTGCCTGTAAAGCCAGTTCAAGATCTCTGAGCTGCTAATGCCACTGCAGTTGCCCTCTGTATACATTGCCTCAGTCTTCTGCCATCCACAGCCTGCTGGTACACCTGCCTGGACCTAAAAAAATGCCTTCAATTGATGCCATCCCCTCTTCACCTCTAAATGAAAAGACCCCAGTTCGGGACTCAAAAGTCAACAGAGCTGGACTTAACTTCACAGAGGTTAAAAAACATGTTTACCCTCTCTGGAGAAGCCCTCACGGCTCACCTTGCTCATTTCCCAGCACAAAATATTACTGCACTTCTGATTAATGACACCTGAGCTGCCTGCTGGAAAGACACAAAAGCTCTGCTGAAATATCTGGCAGAAATTTGTTACAAGAAAGAAACTCTGCAAATTTCTTGGACCTGCTGGCTTCTATAGAATGTGGATCCTTGAGTTCACAAAAACAATGTCTGTGCAAATACTTGGATCCAGTCACTAAGGTCTGCCTCCCCCCTTTGCCTTCATGTTCTAACAGTCACTGTCCTCCTAATCAAAAAAACTGACAAGCTCACCTTAGGCCAAGACCTAACTGTCTGGGTGCCACATGCTGTACTGGACTTTCTCAATAACTTTGAACCACTCAATCCTGCCACGTACCTGCCCACCAAGCTGGGCCCGCCAGACCGCAACAGCCTGGCATGGACTGATGAACTGTTCTCAAGCCAACCGGACTTTAAAATTAACCCCCTGACAGATGCTAAGTATACCCTGTTTAGGGATGGAAATAGCTCTGTTAGGAACGGAGTCTGACAGGCTAGATATGCTGTGGTCACCTTGGACAAAGATATTTTGGCCAAAGCTCTCCAAAGATACTGCTTTCTGCTGCTGTTTAGAAACCTGCCACCAATGCAAAATAATTTGATCCAGAGGCCTAAGGCCCCTCTGGGTATCGGATAGACTGAAACAGCAATCCCAGCTAGAAAAATTTTACCCATTATTCCCACAAGATCAGAGCTAGAACTGCCCCCACCATATGTTCTGCAAGCTCAAGCCACAGTGCTGGAATCCATTCCCCTGCAGCTAGCTCAGGCTTCAGCGTCTGTCACTGGCCCTCACCTCAGACGATATAGTGGACTCCCCCCATTTAAAGATATATTGATAGATTACACAGCAATAAAACTTTACAGGGGTTACAAATATCTGTTAGTGCTCATCTGCACCTACTCAGGCTGGCCCAAGACATTCCCTACCCACACTGAAAAGACAACAGAAGTTTATAGGGTCCTGCTACCAGCTATACCTGTAGACACTCCTGCACACACATATAATCCAGGTGCATATTAACTACCTCTACAAGTTTCAGAAGTCCAGCCTTACATTCACTAGAGAATTTACCTGGACCGGACAGTTCACTCTGAAGAGCCGATGCACTCAAAGCCCTGCTCTCGTCACTCCTGATGGTGACCAGCACACACACAGCTGAAGCCTGAGGACAATGTTCACAAGATTGCTCCATACCTCAATACATTGTTCTCCTTGGCTTTTTCAGGCTGCTTATCCCAGTCCTTGCTTCCCTGCCTCCAGCTAGCTGTGGTTTTTGCCTTAAACTCTATGGACAGTTTCCCAGAGAATAGAACAATCAATCAAACATTTGCCCAAGATTTGATGAATGCACAAGGCACGTTGGACACACTCCTAGATCAGATTAATTCCCTTACTGCCTTGCCAGACTAATATTACAGAACAGACAGGCCTAAATTTTGTCTCTTCCTAAAAGCAACTTAGGGAGAAACTCTCTAATAAGACAATCTTGGGGACCTTGGCTAGGGCCCATCCTAGGATCACTGAGAACCCTAACATTACTGCTTCTATTTGGGCCTTGTCTGAGAAGATCACATGTAATATGTTGAGCAAAGATTTGCTGTGGAAACTAAAAGAGGGAGGAAATGTAGCAGAAAATTTCCCCCAGCCAGTACACTTCAGTTGCCCAGGTGGTAGTTCCTGTTGCAGTTCTGGTTGCTTCTGTCTCTTAGAAATGGCTGTTCACTGTGATGCATAGCTGGTCACTGTGATGTATAGCTGGTCACTGTGATGCATATTGTAAGAACCAATCAAAGACAGCCAAGTACTCTGCTTCTTCCTTGCAACCCCATAAAAACCTCCCTCCCTGAGCCTTCGGGGCCTGATGATCCTGATCAGTGCCTGGCAATGTAAAGTAAATCTGCCTCCAAATCCTGGGTGTCATTTCAGTGTTTCTGCTTGCTGTTGCAATACAACATGTCTACATCCAATGTGTGGTGTGCATGACACAGAAAATACAATGTGTTTCCTCTCTAAGAAAAGATATAATAGCTACAACCAGGGATGGAGAGGAACTGACATCATCTAGGTACACAGGCTACCTCAATTCTTACAGCAAAGGAATACTTATGATTGATGAGTCCAAATTCATCTTTCCATGAATGTAACTGGATTGGAGAAAGAGCTGTTCACCCATCTGTCTGAAAATACCTGGCACCATCTTTTTCTTCTGGAACAAAGTACTTCTCACTCCTCCCAGGGAAAGAAGGAATTTCAGGAACAAGTAACTCTTCAACATCATCGTAACCATTTCCTGTGGCATCAACATGCTGTTCTGGAGGTTCTGAAGACAGACAAAGATAAGGTGCAAGATAAATGTATGTGTTGGACTAGGTCTTAAATCTTATCTAATGCAGAGACTGTAAGTTAGGCAATATATGCCAAGGTTGCCTCAAAATTATACATTTGATCTCAGTATTCTTAGAAATTCTGTAAATCTTCTAAATATTACAATGTATTAAGATCAGTAATAATTACTGAAATGGCCTCTCATACTGTAAAACAACAAAAAGTCATTATGCTATGAGTTTTCGGTGCTACTTTCAGGCATATAGCACATAGTTGGACACAGGATCAGTACGAATCACTGAGGCAGACTGAATTTGGACCGAGAGAATTGAGGCTACCATGTGCTCTCTGAGGACAGAGCTGTGAGGGGTTGATAACTTGGGTTTTTATCACTCACAGACATACAATCCCACCAACCCAATCCTGGGAGGTATGGATTTCAACACCCCCTAGTACTTGTGGACCTTAGAATCCCACATCCTCAGAGGTCTCCTGGATATATCCCCTCCTAAGAGCTGTTCATCTTTACCACTTGGAGAATATTTAGGGTGGATATTTCTCTGTCTGGGGTCCTTTACAGAGAAAATCTCGTAGCAATTAATAAGGATGGGGACCTTGCACTCCATGTAGCAAATTTTCTACTCTCAATACTCACAGAAACCACACAATGGGGCCGGTGACATGGCTCAGCGGTGTAAGCACCTGCCTGGCAAGCGCGAGGGCCTGAGTTTGACTCCCAGAACCCACATATGAAAAAAGGACCGGTGATATCGCTCAGCGGCACGGGCGCCTGCTGGCGCGCGAGGTCCTGAGGTCGACCCCCCAGTACCCACACAAAAAAAAGAAAGAAACCACACAATGATTCATACATCACTATCTTAGGGTGAAAACCATCATTCTTAACATCCTCCTTCACTGCAGACTTTTCGAGAGTTTCACTTTCAAATCTTATTTTAAAAACATAGCTTTTTCAATATCATAATATGTCTTAGGTATGCGTGTGGCCCAGTATAAGTAGCTGTGGATATCAAAAATAACTGTACCATTTCTTTCCCTGAGGTCTTAGAGTGGGAAGATGGGGGAAAAAATGTGGATCAGAGAAAAATGATGCTTCCCATCAAAATCACATCAGGACATTCTCCTCAGATGAGATTCCCCCTGCTCACCCCACCAACAAAGAGAAGACCTGGCTCTGCTACCTGGGGCAGATTCACAGTCTCTATCCTCCTCATTGTCTCCTGTGTAATAGGGCAGCTTGGTTGCTGAGTCACGGGCACAGTTCCTGGTACAAGAAAAACATGTCAGACAGACACTTAGGAGGGAGGATGTCCAATAGGATGGTTCAGGGAAAACCTTGAGGCTTTATACTTGTAGTTAAAGGGCTTAGAGTTCCTGTCTTAGGAGGAGGCTGACCATGTGCTATGATTTAGATTTCAAATATCATCCAATGGCTCATGTATTTAAAGCTACATCCTCAGTTTTGTGCTGTAAGAATGTGGTAGAACCTTCAAGAAGTGAGGCTTGGTGGGAGGTCTTAGGCCATTGGGGGCACACTCTCACAAGGATGTGGCACCTTGACCTCTCTTCTCTCTTTGCTTCCTGGAAATCATGAGGTGGGAAATTTGTTCCGCTATGTGACCCATAGCAATGAGGGCATGGGATCATGTACTGAAATCTCTGAAGCTGTGAAGCAAAATTCAACTTTTGTCCTTATAATTTGATTACCTCATGCGTTCTGTTGCAGTAATAGAAAGCTAACTAATACACCCTGTAAGGTTGAGCTAACAGTGGGTCTGTGCTTGTTGATGATATGCACACTGATGACCAATTCATGAACAGAAAAAAAGGTGTAGAACACACCTGGGTTGTCCAGTAGATCCATCTTCTCTGTGTTCACAAGGTACTCTATCTCTTCGTACAAGGCCTCATCAACAGCATCTTCAAAAGTGGTTAAGGCTGGGGAAAGCAACATGAGTATATAGGCATATGTCTTACAACCAGACAATCATTCTGTTTCCCAGTGCTCACTGTTGGAGAAATCCCTCTGGATTGCCAGCATCCATGCTTTAACTTTGTGCTCTGAAGGGACATAACTAGGTCTCATGACCCTAACTGCATCCTACACAGTTTTACTGACATTGTTCAGTTACACCATCATATTTGAGAGCTTCCACATTAAATCCAAGTCCAAGTATTCAAGTCTTTTCAATCTTGAAGTCTAAAATTCATAAGACATTTTCCCAGAAAACAAGAATGGAAGCTAATCTTCTGTACTTTTTTAAAAAGTCATAACTAGTTCAATCTTTTCCCTACATACTTTCAAGATCAGCTTTACCCTTAAACCCCACCTTGATGTCCTGCTCTCCATCTGCCCAGCTGAGTTCCCAAGATAATAAGGACCAGGAAGAGAAGCATTCCCAGGATGATGCAGAGGATCTCAAATAAGGAGTAGTTGCCAGGGACAGGGGCTGAGATTGAACTGGTGCCTGAGAAGGAAAAATGACTTTAGAGAAGGTAATAAGCTCAGAAGACTACACTTAGTCATCTCCCAAGCCCTCAGAATGCAGTGGATCTACTACCTGAACCTGAACATACCAACCCAGATCCCACACTAACCTGTGACAACTATTGTCTCAGCCTGACTCAAAGGGATTTCTCTACAGTAAATGCTGGTGAGTCATGGAAGCGCTTTGCTTCTACATCTTAACAAAATTGTATGGCTGCTTCTAACACTTGGTCATCATGTCTACAGGAATTTGTAAGAAGTATGCTAGATTCCATAGTGCAGGTCCCTGAAAATCTGTGATCTCCTCTATCACATGGTACAGAGCAGAAGAACCACTTACTTATACGTGTGGGGAGAACAGTTGTTTTTTCACCTGAAGAGAAGAGAAGGAAATTGGTGTCTGCACTTCATTGGCTGAGTAATAACAAGGTGCACCAACTAGCGCTGCACATGTTTCTCTCCCACATGCCAGGAGCTAAGAGTGCAGCCTCTCTAGAGCCAGAGCACAGGCTGAGGGCAGTCTAGGACACACACACACACACACACACACACACACACACACACACACACTCCTGCAGCCCCAGCCAATGCCCCTGTCCTTGCCACTCACCTGAGCACCTCACGCCCGCATCCTCCTCATGTTTGCAGTCGCTCTGTCCCCAGGGCGCCCTGGTACAGGCCCACAGGGAAGACTCCTTGCCCTTGCACTGCACCTCATCCAGCCAGATGCTTCCATTTCCTGGGCCAAATGCAGCCTCCCCAAGGGCGTCCAGGGCAGGGCCACAGCCCAGCTGCTGACACACCACCTCGGCCTCTGCCAGGCCCCAGGAGTCATCGCACACTGTGCCCCAGGAGCCTTCGTGCCACACCTCCACACGCCCTGAGCACTGGCTGTCTCCTCCCCTGAGCCGCAGCTTCTCTCTGTCTGGAAAGGCAGCAGCATCTCCTCTTACTGCCCTGATGAAGGGAAGGGGCCCCTGGGAGCCAGGAGAGAGGTGGGAAGGGCTGAGATACCTGTGCAGGGGGCAGAGTCTGGACAGCTCTTGAGTCTCATTCCTGCAGGAACACAATTGGGAGGCCTGGGTCAGGTGGCTGGGGCTTGTCTTGCCCCAAGACAAAACTCCCTCCAGTTCTAGGTTCAGGCCAGATGACCGGGGAGGCAGCAAGCTCAGAATTATTTCACCAGGCTGTCACTGAGACATCACTGGATCAAGTCCCTATCAGCAGCTGAAATTATTGTACTACATTTACTTGGGTATCATTCTCCCATGCCCACAACAAACACATTCATGTACACACACACACACACACACACACACACACACACTCTCTCTCTCTCTCTGAAATGTAACCTTTGGTGGAGAAATGCCCTCTCCCATGTCTTTCCCTCTGTTCCTATGGTCAGGAAACTGCTGGTCATGTTCTATCCATTCACCAAAAGTATGTGTGAAGAACCTTCTATGACTGTTATGAATAGGAGCTTGATAATCATTTATTGGATGAAATAAGTAGTTGAGTAAAATTCACTCAAAAATAATTCTTTGAACAAATCAGTGTCATGATTGGTCCTAAATGTTTTGAGTTTAAAATATAGTTAGTACATAATCACAAGAGTAATTTATATTCAGTGTTCCACTTATTTTAATGGAAAATCACAAAATGCATACAGTAGAAATACTTTCAGTACACAAAATAAGTAGAACAACTAGGATTCAGAAAATGATAAGTGGACATGGATAGCTGACAAGGGAAAAGTATAGGTACAAAACTCAAAGACACCAAGGAAATATAGTACATGAGAAGAGAAAGACATAACATAGGACTTAAAGAAATCCATGAAAGAATAGAAACAAGTGTAATTACACATAAATGCAAAACAATAAAGAGAAAATAGATATATGCAAAGTCCTTATCTTTTTTTTTTGTGGGTACCGGGGGGTCGACCTCAGGACCTCGCGCGCCAACAGGCACCCGTGCCGCTGAGCGATATTACCGGCCCCTTTTTTGTATGTGGGTTCTGGGAGTCGAACTCGGGCCCTCGCGCTTGCAAGGCAGGTGCTTACGCCGCTGAGCCATCTCACCAGCCCCCGCAAAGTCCTTATCTTATACTGGGCTGTACTTTTCATATCCCATCAACCCTCATACCCCATGCAGAGAACATTTCTGAAAAGGATGGCAGAACCTCTTTGGGGTGGTGCTCACTCTCCAGAGTGGAGGATTCACTCCCTCTCCATTCATGGTTTGTTATCCTGGGAAAAATACCACACGTGTCTTATGAATTCCTCCTCCATTGGGAAGAAAATATGGTGAGGAGAGAGGGGCAAGGAAGAGAATAAGCATATGACTTTGAAATGCTGATCATCACATTCTCCCCAGCTGTGTGTTTTAGGGCAATCCTGCCACATTATTCAAAATAAAAGTAAAACTAGGGTGTATGAGTGTGTGTGAAAGAGAGAGACAGAGACACAGAGAGACAGAGACAGAGAGACAGAGACACAGAGAGACAGAGACAGAGAGACAGAGAGACAGAGAGACAGAGACAGAGACAGAGACACAGAGAGACAGAGACAGAGAGACAGAGACAGAGAGACAGAGACACAGAGAAACAAAGAGAGACAGAGACAGAGAGAGACAGAGAGACAGGATGATTAGGGAGGAAAAAAGTTTAAGGAAGAGAAAACATTGTTGAAATAAAAAGGAAAGAAGGAAATGTGCACTTTGCACTTTGCAGTCCTCTTACATGATGCTCTGATAGATTTTAACACACGATCAGTGCAACCAGTTATAATTATTTCAGAATTCATATATCATAGGATGAGATGTGTGGGATTATAACCTTGGTGATTTTTGAGCTTGTGTGTTCTCTGGCTTTAATGACCAAGTTATCCTAAAAATCCCAATATTTTCTATCTAACTCTGAGACCACAAATTAAAATTAGTGGTCTTAGTAATATGACAAATGCTATTAAAAATTTATATTGTGTGATTTAACAGTGCAATCACTGGCAGCCATCCTGTAGTAATAAGTTTACCAGAATGTAGTGCCATAGGTACAAGGATATGTATCACAATTTGATTTGTAGAAAGAAAAAAGAAAAATGCAAATATATAAGAAAATGGTTATATAAACAGCAATAGTAGCCTCTTATGAATGCAGTATTATGCAGTCCTTTCACAAAAAATCTTACATCTACCTGGAAGAATATCCATGACATACTGTTAATTGAAAAAGCCAAGGTAACAATAAT
The DNA here is from genome assembly GCA_028451465.1 of Erethizon dorsatum. NCBI lineage: Eukaryota > Metazoa > Chordata > Mammalia > Rodentia > Erethizontidae > Erethizon > Erethizon dorsatum. Next base: position 31,671,875 of record CM051831.1, read on the forward strand.
ACGTGTGATGTACTACCACAATTGCAAAAACAACAACAGAAGACACCTTAAAGGTCAACAATTTTGAGGCTATATGACATTGTACATTTTGGTATGAAACAGATAATTTAGACAGTGGTACCTACTGGTCCATTAACTCTGTTTACATAAGGGAAGTATGGACAGACATAGGTGATGTGATATAAATAACATCCTTTTGCATTTTTATATGTCTTCCTTGCTTACAAGACATAAATAATAGTTTTGTAATTGAGGCAAAGTAGAAAGGAAATGATTTTCTTTAAATCTGAAACAAACTAGTGGGAAAAACATAAATTCTCCAGGGCCCAGCAAAAATAAACCCAGCCAAAGCAAGTATGGCAGATTGGGAAAGAGAAAGAAGCACAAGTGCATTAGGGAAGAAAGACTGCACCTCCGTCCATGAGTCCAGCATCCTTTGGCCAGACAGACTGCATCGTTCACTCACTAGGGATCACCAAGGGAAAGAGAACCCCTAAGCAATGGAGAGTCCAAAGCTCAGTCCTGAGTGTGCATAAAACTACAGGTGGAACAGAGAAGTTGTGTCTACTAAAACATAGGAAGAAGAAGAATGGACACAGAGTGACAATTTTAATAGAAGGATTATGATGAGGGGTAAAAAGGAACAAAGAGAATTCAGTTCCTTGAATGGTGCTGAGAGGCCAAGAATAGAGATAAGTAGTTGCTATCATTTCCTCTCCTCACCAATTCAGAAAGGTGGTACAGTCTAAAACTAAACTGGGAAAATGTTCACAATTATCACAGACACAAAAGCTGGAGACAATGACTGGTGAATATTTGGGGGATACTTCGACTGTGAAGGAGAAATGAGGAATGGGGCAGTAACTATGCAGGGAATGGGGTGTGAGTGGATTAAGAGCATTTGTTCACATGTTTTTCAATAAGGGAAACTTGAACCTAGAAAAAACTGGGAGAAAGGCAGACATGAATTGATGGCACAGAAGAAGATGCTGCAATGGGAAAAGGCAAGTTTGTCACAAGGTGACAAATATCAGATTCTGTAAACCAAGGAGCAGAGCTGCTCCAACATAAGGATTCGAGTCATTGATCCAGGAGGGAAGGCAAAGAGCAGGTCCAGAAAATGTCAGTAGATTTGGTAAAGGAAAATGAGGGACTTCACAGCTGGTGGAGTTCATTTTCCCAGGGAAGACTGAGAGAAGATCGTCATTCATGAGCGAATGGTGGAGGTCACTCAGCAATGTGGGGAGAGCAGAGACTACGGAAAATGTCATGTTAGAGGAGAAGCAAGTGTACCTGCCAGAGAGGCACACTAGAATCTGAGGCAGTAAGGGGCAGCCAGTAGACACTGTGCCCAAAGTTTCAAAATACTAACAGGGTGATTACACACTGAATTAGATAATTGTACAATAAGCATACATTATTCACCAGTCCTTTTCTATCAAGGAATCACTGGGTAGCTGTTTTTTGTGTTTGACTGACAAAAAAGAGGCAAGAGAATTAAATACTTAAAGGAAATTTATTATAATGTTGGATGGTGTTTTCTAATGTGGATCAGAAAATAAATGTAAACATGAGGAGAATAGAAAACTAAATAAATTGGTATGGGAAAAGTTTGAGCTTCTCTAAGAAGATGAAACACTCCAGAGCAGGAGCTTAAGAAGCTGCCATAGAGAGAGGAGGCCATGGTCAGAGAATGGAGCAATGAGATCAAGATCTCAAGGTGCACAGCTCCTGAGGGTTAGTAGTGTAGGCATAGAGGAGGTCAGATGGAAGGAAGGTGATGAGAAATGAGGAACTCAATAAATCGAGAAGCTAAGATGCTGTCTCAGTTGTGCTTAAGGATATTGATTGACCCAAGGATGAGATAAACAAGAACTTGATGATGCCGGTATTGCAGTGTTCAGTGGACAAAGGGAAGTGACTGGGTGGCTAATGACACTTCAGAACAAGTGGGTGGTATGATGGGCATCTTCCCAGAAGAATTAAAAACATCATACCACAGCAATATATGTGCACCCATGTTTATAGCAGCACAATTTATAATAGCTAAATCTTGGAAACAACCCAAATGCCCATCAACTAAGGAATAGATAAAAAAGATGTGACCTCTTTATACAATGGAGTACTACTCAGCCATAAAGAAGGATAAACTTAAGACAGTTATAGGTAAACGGATGCAACTTGAGACTGTATTCATAAGTGAAATAAATCAGACTCACATGTGTAAACATTATATTGTCTCCCTGGTATGAGAAACTGAAAGAGTAAATAAGGACCAAAATGTACAATAGATACTGTGAAATGGGAAGAAATTGTTCAAAAGGAAAGAGGAATTAGGGTGGGGGAAAGGGGAAAGAAAGGAGAGGAAAAAGAAAAAAAATACAAGATAGTTATACTACTACTTTCTCTTAGTTCATTGAAAAGAAAGGTTTGTGCTAATATTCTTTGGAGAATTTTTTATACCCATAACTTGTATTCTGAGTAATTACTTTGAAGATAACAATATGCAATGCATTAACTATTGTTACTCTCCTACTATTTTGTTATGAAATTTTGTTTTATTTTTTCCACCTTGTGGGTAAATTTCAAGCAGCTGAGCATTAAGAAAGGAGAGGGATTGCCGAAAACGACAAATGAGAGCAAGACCGTACTTCGGCCCAGGCAAAGTATTTTGAAAGATAAACAATGAGTCCAAGTGATAGGGAAATTAGTGTTTTCACAGAAAAGCCCACTTTTGATCAGAACATGAAAGTGAAGGGAACATTGCAGGAATAATGAAATTGAAAGACGATGGGCTTCTCTTCAGACAAATACTTTTTGTGTGGGTGGGATGAGCAGGGAAGAACATTTCACACTAATAAAAGCATAGAGGCTTAGGAAGAAGTATCGACCAAGAATGAGGGGATTCTGGTAAGAGATAAATTCAAGAAAAAATATGAGGACAGCAGTCCCTGACCTCTCAGCACTTCCCGTGAGGTATCCTACGGGAATACAAACAACTCTTCAACATGAGTTACTGGAATGCTCTGCATAAGAGAGTCCTCTGATTTTGATCATCATCCAGTAAGCATGCCTTGGTATCTCTAACTTTTTCTGCTCTGAAATTGGTGGGATTTTCTCAACAACCAAAAGACACAGTGTTCTCTTGGACCTCAGTATTTACACAAACCAAATGTTCTCTACATCCTCTCCCTTCAGTAAAATGTACCCATCATTCAGGTCTGAACTCTAGCTTTCTTCTTTTGCCCAAGTTCTTATTTCTAAGGTGGCTTCCACTTCATTTTAACTCAAATTTCTGTGTGATTGTTTCAGCAGTGGAGTATAATCTCCATGACAGCTGAAACTGTATTTCTTTCTGTTCTGTGCTTTCTTGCCCGAAATTAAGGTTCTACCTATGAGTCACTCAACTGTTTTCAGCCAAGAGAGGACTGCAGAAGTTGTCTGATTGGTATAGATGCATTTCAGAGTAAAGGACATGAGATCAAAAGATGGCTTAAATATAATTTTATTCCCCATATTTCCCTTTACTTAACTGAAGATGTCCACATGAAGTGCTTATTATTGACTTCGGTTTTTTAATCTGAATAAAATGATCACCATAATACCTAATAACAATTTGTCAGGATATTTAAAATTCATTACATGTGAAAAAAGTCAAAAGGCAAGTGACTTACATAACTGAGGTCCAAGTCCTCAGGCCCTTAAAGAAATAACAGATTAATTAACATAAACTAAGACTGCATTACCCGCTACTGAAAATGTTTATCAGAGTAATAGTCCATGCTCTATTCAATCTGCCTGGTACTTTTCCATAAATTTGTGTCAGCACATATTTCCCTGTTTTCCTTTGACACAATATTGGAAAATGTGGCTCAAATAATCTCCCTGCAAGATTTGTTTTATAGACCTACAGTAACTCCTTCCTTAGATTGGAAAATACAAAGTTTCCAGGACAGCTATCTACAGGGAAGAGACAGACACATATAAATAGACTGTAGGTCACCTGCACATGTGATATAAGCTTCGTCCTTTGGAGAGCAAGATCTGGGATTCCAAGCGTCAGAAGGACACTGCTGGAGAGAGGCATCAATTTTCCGACACCGGATTCCATCCACCCATCGGGGTCTAGAACCTTCCCTGGCAGGAACAGAAGTGTTGAGTGTCCCACTGTCCCCACAGCCAAGCTGTCTGCAGATCACTGACAAGGTCGTGGCTTCGATGGGGCTGCGGCAGACACTGCCCCAGGTCCCATTGTAGAAAACTTCCAGCCACCCAGAGCACTCCTGGTCCAACCTGAGAGCCAAGAACTCTGAAAGAGAAAGGAGGAAAACAGGGCAGCGTGAGCAGTCAACCCTTAGTGCTCTGCTTTCTACTTAAATTTAAGTAGTGAGTGCTCACTGCTGACTCTGATGAGGAAGTTCCCACTGTGTGGAAAGACTGAAATGCCTATCCCTGTTACCTGTTTTGCCTCTCTTTCTCACTCTGTCACAATGATGTAGAGGAGAACGAACAGGCAGAAACAATGGCCTGTGTACTCTACAGGGAGGAAAAGCTAAATCCTGCCTCCTGACCGAACATCTGACAAACCCTGTGATAAAAGTGTGGAAGTGGGCAGACAACAGGTAGAGTAGCGAAGCCCCAAATGTGTCCACTTCTTGATCCTCAGAGCACACATGCCGCATCACACGGCAAAAGGGTGTTCCAGACAGGATGAAGGGAAGGGTGTTTTCATCTGTGGTCCTGTACCCTTACAAGGTGAGTTGCCTGGCCTTGCTCAGAGGGAGGTGTGACCAAGGAAGAATGGCCAGTTTGTTTCAGGAGGTTGATTTGAAGGAGAAGGAAGGGACTACCAAACAAGGAATGCAGGCAGCTTCTAGAAGCTGGAAAAGGGAAGGAAAGGAGATTTCCCAGAACCTTAGAGGAAGGCTGGATTTCTGACAAATTGTTTTCAGCCCAGCCAGAGGCAAGGTAGAATTCTATAAAATATTAAGACAGCAATTTATGTTCCGCCATTAGCTCTATAGTTATTTGTTCCTGCAACAATAGGAAACTAATACTCAGGATTTTGTACCCATGGGCAACTGAAGACTGAGCCACGGTTTCAGGCCAAAACTGTAGGAAATGACTGTCAGGAGATAGAGCTGAGAAGAAAGGACCAGAAACCTTGGGTACGGCAGGAGGAAAAAAATCATCATTCTCCAGACCCTTACTTATCCCAGCCTGTGGACGGTGTGAGAACAGACCTGAGCAGATGACCCCTGCATCCTCCTTGTGCCAGCAGGCGTGCTGTCCCCAGCCCCAGGAAGGGCACTTCCACACGTGGGACTCCTCTCTTGTGCAGCTCAGCTCATCCAGCCAGATGGGCCCCAATCCCTGCCCAAAGTGAGCAGAGGCCGTGGCATTGAGGGCCACTCCACAGCCCAGCTGTCTGCACACCACGTGGGCATCGCTCAAGTCCCAGCTGTCATCGCAGATGGTGCCCCAGGACCCCTGATGCAGGACCTCCACTCTCCCTGCACAGCGACCGCCTCCGTCCACAAGGCGCAGCTGTGTGTTGTCTGAGGAGAGACAGAGTCAGGTCAGTGGTGCCGACACGGGAAGGAGCAGGTTTTGTCCTGGGAACGTCCTCACCTGAGGAGTTGGCAGCCAGGTCCTCTGAGGCTTCGGAGCCTGCTGGGTCAGACAGGGAGTCATTGCCCTGGGGCAGCAGCTGGGTCTGGCTTCCTGAGGAGAAGGTGAGAGAGCAGGCACCTGAGTTATATTAATGACAGTGTAGTGATGATGTCTGAGATGTAAGCTGTGACATAGGAAAAATGACTTGCTGTCTTCAGAGCTCACGCTCTTAAAACAACTAAAATTCTTCTAGACATAGGATAGGAAAGGAATTTCTGAACAGAGCCCTTATTGCATGAGAAATAATAAAAATATGTAATCAAATGATATTATATCAAAGTAAAAATTTCGGCACAGCAATGGAAACAATCAACAGTGTGAAGAGACAACCTACAGAATGGAGAAAAATATTTTGCCAGCTACTCCTTAGACAGAGGATTAATAAACTGTATAAGAATGACTTAGAAAAGCAGGATATATCAATGCTGTTTGGAAGTATTGGAGAGCTCCTAGGGCAGAGATACAAAGGATCCAGGACAGCATCTTCCTCCCGAGACATTTGTATTTTCAAAGGTAATGGCCAATATGCTGAAAGGCTCAGCAGAAATTTGTGTGTATCGCAGGCTGGGAGAACATGAGTGTAACCCACTGTCTGCCAAGAAGGTGCAGCCCTGCTGAAGCATCGGGAGACTTGTATCACAGAAGGAAGCCTTTACTAAAGTAGACTTTTGTTCACTATGATGGGTGCCCAGTGTGTAACTGCTTCAATTCTTTTTGAATAAGGTAACCTACCATTGAATTTGGTGCTTGGCAGAAAACAATAAAACCATTTCTGAAGGGTTCCTAAAATTTCTCATCTAAAATGTCCACCAATCAAAAAGACCCACATTAAAGATACTTCACAGAAAACTAAGAAAGAAAAGGAGGCATAAGAAAAGTTTATCTGTGATAGCTAACAGCTATAATTGTCTTATAGGAAGTTTAAAAAACTGTGATTTAAATGTCCAGAGAATTAACTGGCATGTGTGTCTTGGCCGAGAGATCATAAGAAAAATGCCATAAAAATTTGAGAGTTGAAAATGCCTAAAGTTAAACTTAAGAATTCCAAGTTTGAGTCTAAGGACACAGTTGATCATCACATGACAGAAACAATGTAATTGGAGAACAAAGGGAAGCAACAAAAGGTAAAGCACAGAAAGACAAAAGAACAGAAAACTGTAGGGGGAAATCAGAGCTGTGTTAGGTGATGAACACCGCGATTACAGTACTAAGAGCAGAAATTAGAAAATGCATAAATGGGATATTTAATACATTTGTGGTTTTTAAAAACACACCCACAAAATCTCTGATACTGTTTGCTTTGAGAGGTGGAACCTATTTTTCCTCCCTACACTCTGGGCTGACTTTCCTGAGTTGCTTGTGAGCAACGGAATGTGGTGGAGCCGACTCCGCCTGACTTAGAGGCCTAGCTCAGTGCAGCTGTGCTTCCTCTTGCTGATTCACCAGGGTGTTCCCTTTAATGGAAATCTACTGTGTTGACACTATAATGTGCTATAAACCATTTGAGATAAATTACATACTTAAAATAACTGAGGAATATAACATGTAAATGAATTTGAAGATTCGATATCGGCAGTAAATTGTCTCTGATGTCATATGTTGGTTAAAATCAATCTCAATAAAAACATCATCATACATTTTTTGTCTTAAATATAACAAGCAGATTCTAAACACTTTATTGACCAAAAATGACCAGCACACTTGGCAAGAAAGTTAAGAAATTTAGATGAGTTTTTTTTAAAATAAGTCCTTTAAGTTACATAGGCATACTATAAAATTATAATTACTAAAGAGATATATTATTGTGGCAAGGATAGACAAATGACAGGTCAGAGCATGGGAATAACGGGACTAAGACATACCTGCCTTGTTCATGACGAAGGTGGTAGGGGTGAAAGAATCTTTTGGGGAAAGAATTCTGTGTCAATTATGTCCAAACAATAATATGAAAGATTTTTCTTCACACTATAAGCAAATATTAACTCCAGAATGATTGTACAATTGTAGCAAAAGTAATTAATCTTCTATAACACATTGTTGCAGAATATTGTTGTGATCTGTGTAGGCAAATTTTTCTTAAAAAGTACACATGAAAACTAAGTGTAGAAGAAAATGTTAATATGTTGTGCTTCATTAAGATTAAGGGTTTGCCTTTGTAAAAAATATGTCACTCAGAGAGCTAAAATAGCACATTTTTTAAAAACCCCACATACATGCAGTTTGCCCCAGAATTCATTGTCCTGGTAATTTGTAGTATCATTATTTGCAATAATGAAGAATTGGAAACAACTAACATCCTTACTATTGGTTCAGTACACTGATGCATGTTCATGTGGTCGTTCAGCGGAGTAATACAGAGCAATAGGCACGAATGAAACTCTGCCACAAACAACAGCATGGTGAATCCCAAGCTTGACTTGAGTCAAAGAAGTTACCTGAGTCCGTGTTGTGTTTTTGTGTAAAGGTCGAACCCAACAAAATATTCTCTGGTGTTAGAAATTAGAGTGGTCTTCTTGCGGGAGAGAAGCACAGAAAGATGGGCGGGATGTGCAGGTGACTTAAGGGAGTCGCTGCACTCTGTTTGCTGACCTGGGCTGAGGTACTGGACAATGCCGTATACTTTATTGGTTTTACATTGTTTCTATGCACGCCTATTATATAACCATGTTTACTCAAGTATATTCCCTTTGGTATCATGTGTCCTCACTTGGAAGATGAATGATCAGTGAGACAGAGCACCCTTCACCACAGAAGGTCTCACTTTGAAGTCCGTTCTCCCTGCTGGCTGCTGTGAGAGACGTGTCATTGCAGGAGCAACCCAAGCACCAGTCACCCTGGCTGCTCTTACCTGAGCAGACCACAGAGGCCGTGTGCCCATGGGCACAGGCAGGAACTCCCAGGGCGGTCACAGGGCAACTCCACAAGAAGGACTCAGCCCCTGAGCAGTGGAATCGGTCTGTCCAGATCTCACCACCTCTTTCCATAAAGTATGCTCCTCCTTTTGGGGTGGAGATGGCGACTCCACAGCCGAGCTGGCGGCACACAACATTGGCACTGGCCATACTCCAGTGGGAGGCACAGAGTGCTCTCCAGCCCACAGAAGTGTTCACCTCCACCTGACCCTCACACTGAGAGGTGCTGTTTTCCATGAGTCGGACTTCGGTGAACTCTAGGAGGAGAAGACGAGATTTCAGTAACTTCTCACATTTTAGTACCTCAACAGAGTAATCAAAAGGAAAAGTCCTGCTGAATCTCACCTGAGCAGACAATTTGAACAGTCCCCCAGTGGTGGCAGCTGCCTGCAGGACAGGGCACTCTGGGGCAGAACCTGAGCCTAGGTTCCTGTCCCTCACACCAGAACTCTTCACCCCACACCTGCTTACTGGCATTTCTGGACACATTCCCCAGGACAGATGCAGCCTTGCCACACCCCAGCTCTGCACAGATGACCTGGGCAGTGGGGAAGGTGAAGTTTGCACCAGACACTGGAGTCCAGACTCCTCCAGGGTTCACTTCCACTCGCCCTGAGCAGGGTCCGAGTCCTCCAATCAGATGCACAAATTCTAAGGGGAAAATTAAGCAAGTTAGTATCTTGGCTTGGAAATTTGCAGAAACCTGTCGCAGACAACAGTGTGAAAGCTTTTCTTTTCTCAGGGGTGTGAAATGGGGAAAAGTTTCAAAAGTTGATGTAGAAATGAGTCCTTTTTAAACAACTGTCTAAAGACAAATTCAGGAAGAAACTGAAGGCTCAGTTTTGAATACCTGAATATATATATATATATATATATATATATATATATATATATATACATTCCTTGGTTCATGAACTTAATTTTACCATTTTGGGGAAGATGATCATGTCTGTGTTTGTGTGGGGAAGATGGCTGTGCTTGTGTTTGTCACCTGATGTGGAGTTGGTGAATGGAAGTAAAATTTTATCAAATGCTTTTGTTTGAGAACAAAGTTCTTTGCAAACAGAAATATTTGTGAAATGAGGTATTACTGTATGTCTATTTCAAAAGGATATTTCTCTCTGTGTGTCTGTATGTTTGTATCAGTCTGCCTTATTTTATAACATCTATTTCTAAGCTGTCCACTTAATATGAACTCGATGTGGAAAAAACTGCTTATCTCTATCAGTATTTTGTCTTCAGAAACTTTTAATGCCTACAGTACAGTCAACCTAATTAACACTTGCTGATATATTAAAGTACTTCAATATTTATCCAAACCTTAAGTTTTATCTTTATTTCCATTTATACATGGGAAAAAGATCAACTAAATAGTTTGTGACCAAGGTCAAATGTAGGTTATTGCGACTAAATAATGAGGGTTCTTTACCTCATAATTCCTATTATGGAAGACAGAAAGAAAATTGGGAGCTGGATCAGAAGAGACTAAGAAGCTGGATATGTCTCTTTCTCTTCTTGAGTTGTTACTTTGTTACTAATGAGTGGAAATGGAACAGACTATGAGAGCCTGATGAACCCCACTGGGAAGTAATTTCAAGTAGGGGTTCAGAAACTTAGGGAGGCATTGAAGTACAGATAAGCACTTGTCCTGTAGCAGAAAGTATTTGTAATTAAGGATTTAAAAAAAAAAGGAATTTCAGCAAAAATTGCCTTCTCAAGAGCAAAATATGTCCAATGACTTTTTGTTTTTATAGTAAGCCATCAGAATGGGACAAATAGAAGAGTACTGATATCCATTATTGAAATTGTAACTGTAGAATTCTAGTCAAACATACTCATATTTCTCTCTGACACTAATGTATTAATATGAAGTATGCATTCCTGAAGTGTTTCTATAAGGTAATTTTAACTTATGTCGTGATTAGAACCATTTATATTTTTATTTGAAGTTGTTATAGATATTTTTATGTGTTTGGTGTTATATATTTATTTAGGTCCTTGGATTAAACCCAGGGTCTTCATGCTAAGCTACATCCCGACCCATTCATTTATTTATTTACTTATTTTTTGTGACAGATCTTGCTAAATTGTAGGAAGGCCTGATTTCATTCTTTCCAAAGAAAATACTGTGACTCTTTTGTTGTTTATCATAAATCAACTCTCAATCTCACTTTCACTTTCTTGAACTCTTTTAGAGACTCACTTTGCCAGTATTTTAAATATCCTCTGAGAATTGTCTCTTTCATGACCAAGGTTAAAGATTAACAATGTTAGAAGCTGTATGAAATTTTGGGCAACTTTAAGCACTGTGTCCTTGTTTTATGAAAGAGAAGAGAAAGACGGAAACCAGGCAGAGTAACAGACACGTTCAAGGTTACAGAGTTAGAGAGAATGTGGTTGGATTTCAGACTTGTCCTCTGTTATCCCTGTTTCATGATTTCCAGTGGCAACTCTGCATCCCATGTGACTGCACTTTTCTTCTTCCAACTGGTCCAAGATTAAGTATCACTTCTCACTCTCCTTTGTAAATATCTCTACTCTGCTCTCCCCTAGGTGGTCTCCATTTTCAAAGTGTAGTTCATGTGCAAGAGAGACACCAACCTGAGTCCCAGGAGAATCTCAAGGTGCCAGACTTTTAAGAAGCTGTTCTTGGTGCACCTTCTAATATCCCGGGAGTTGGAGCGCCGGCGGAGGCTCAATTCTACGGACACACGGTGGCAGCTGGCGCCCAGGGAGCCCCCACAGAGGATCCTGAGACAGCGGCGGGGCAGGGGAGCGGCGGAGAACGGCGCTGACCGGCGGTGAGTGTCTCTCAGCCACAGCTGCCCCGCGCCAGAGAGCGACCGGCCGGGCGCCATTGTGGGGGGTGTGGCGAAACTCAGAGCGGCTCGGAAACTGCTCTGGGAACTTGTGCTCCGGACAGGGCAGCACAGGGCCTCTCAATTGAGCCCACAAAAGTGTGCTGAGGTCAGCAGGCGAACGAGACTGGACTCTCAGCCACACCTGTCCCGCGCCAGAGAGCGACTGGCCCGGCGCCATTGTGGGGGGCGTGGCGAAAAACCAGAGCGGCGGGAACCAGTGCAGGGAACCCGCGCTCCCGACACCACGCTGAGCCTCTCAGGCCCAGGGATCGTGAAAGGGCGGCGAGAGCGGAGGCGAGCTAGACTGGTCTCTGCCTGAAAGTACGCGCCTCTGCTCACCGCCCGCCAGAGGGCGCTCCTGGCTTACTGGGACGGACCTGCACAGAACAGGACTTTGTCACAAGGTACCTGCCTACAACAGAGTCAACACCTGGAACTGATTCTTTTTATATTTTTTATTTTTATTTTTATTTTTATTTTTTATTTTTATTTTTATTTTTTTTCTCACTGATTTGTTTTTTTGTTCTGGCGAAGGTTTTTTTTGTTTTTGTTTTGTTTTGTTTTGTTTTTTGGTGGGGTTTTAATTTGATCTGTCTGTTTTATTGTTTTATCTTTGTTTTTGTTTCTGTATGTGTATTTGCTCTTTCCTTCATTATTCTCTCTGGTTTTTTATATGAGTGTAAACAGTGCCTCTAACTTCTTTGTGATTGTGGTTGTGATCTGTTCTTCCTTTTATCCCTTCCTTCTCTTTTTACCACCTGTCCTCTGCACTAGTGTCCCAATTTTAGTGGGATCCCCCTTGGTCCTCTAACCTTACATCTAATTCCTTCCTCTTCTCCCAATACTCTATTTCCTCCTTAACTCATCTTAAATTTAAACTCCTCAAGGAAAAATTGACATACATAGGACTTGTATACTGCATATAATTTTTCTGGTGTGTTTTAGATTTTGTTATATAACCGCAACTCTATACAGCTAAAAGTGGTAAATAACTGGTTAGCTCAGTCTGTCATTTTTTAGGCTGTGTTTGATGCTTTAGTTAACATTATAGCCAAATGTGAAATAATTGTTCTAAACATCTTTCCTTCCTGATATTTCATGATTGAGATTGACTAAGGGACACAGAAAATACAGTGGCACAGTACCAAAGAATCAAGGACTGGGCCAAACAGGTAGCAACTTCGCATACCCAACGAATTGAAGAGGTAGGATCTGGCAGAAAGCTCAAAACCTAAAAGCAAGCTCCACTTGGAAGATACTGCAGAGAAGTAGTCATCTTCTAAAGATCTTAAACACTAGCAATAAAGTAACCTACTATAGGTAATTTGCAAACATCACCCCAGGAATTAAAGAAAGAAAAAATGAGACGACACTTAAACAAGATGCAACCACACACATCCAATTCACCAAAGGCAAACCTAGGGAGCAACGAGGTGGGACAATCCGAAAGCCACCCACCTGGCCTATCTGAAGTGGTAACAACAAAGCAACTGAATGAGGTTCTGGAAAAAATTAAAACAGAAATAATCTCACAGATAACTGCAGAGATAATGTCTACAATGAAGACCATGCTTAAGGACACTATAGCTGATACAGACAAAAAAATAGATGAACTTAAGAAAACTATAGAAACCATGAATGCTCAGCATAGGAAAGAAATGGAATCTATAAGGCAGATTCAAGCAGATATCCAAGAGATAAAAAATTCCATTGAAAGTATTTGTAGCAGAATAAGCCAATGCGAGGACAGGATCTCAGATATAGAAGACAGGCTTGCAATTAGTGATCATGAAATGGAAAAATTCTTAAAAATAGCAAGGGACCATGAAAAATCAATTCAGCAGCTGCTAGATGACTCAAAGATAAACAACTTAAGAATAATTGGAATAAATGAAAAAGCAGGAGATAGCATCAACGACATTAAAACCTTGTTCAAAGACATAATCAGGGAGAACTTTCCTGGAAGAGAAAAGGAATTTGACACCCCTATAAGTGAAGCTTTTAGAACACCAACTAGACATGATCAAAAAAAAACTTCAGCCAGACATATTATAGTCAAGATCCCAGAAATTCAACAGAAGGGCAGAATCTTAAAAGCTGTTAGGGAGAAGAGACAAATCACCTATGAAGGAAAACCCATCAGAATCACAGCTGACTTTTCAGCACAAACCCTCAATTCAAGAAGAGCTTGGAATGATGTATTGCAAGCTCTAAAGGAAAATAATTTTCAGCCCAGATTGATGTACCCTGCAAAACTATCTTTCAAAATTGATGGAGAAATAAAATACTTTCATGACAAAGAATATCTGAGAAAATTTATGACCACCAAACCAGCACTCCAAAACGTTCTGAAGGACATTCTAGAAAGAGATAGGAACCCCAACAGAAGGAATCCACCAGGCAGGGCAAATAATTAAATAGCCGGAAAGCGGAAAAACAAAGAGTGGGAACCAACAACAGGAAAATATCATGACAAGTCAATACATATCAGTTTTAACCATCAATGTTAACGGTCTCAATTCACCAATCAAAAGGCACAGACTGGCAAAATGGATCAAGAAGCAAGATCCAACAATATGCTGTATACAAGAAACACATTTAATTCAGAAAGAAATTCATAGACTGAAAGTCAAAGGATGGAAAACAATACTCCATGCCACAGGAACCCAGAAAAAAGTAGGGGTAGCTATTCTTTTTGCAGACAAAGTGAACTTCAAGCCAAGAAGGATTCAGAGAGATAAAGACGGTCATTACATCCTTGTAAAGGGAACAATCCAAGAGGAAGAGATAACGATCATAAATATATATGCATCAAATACCAATGCACCCAGCTATATAAAACAAGTACTAAAGGACATGAAAAATCAAATAAGCACTAATACAATTATATTGGGAGATCTCAATACTCCACTGTCACAAAAAGATAGATCAACTGGACAGAAAATCAATAATGAAATAGTAGAACTGAACCAAACTTTTGAACAAATGGACTTAGTAGATGTCTACAGAGTGTTCCATCCCACAACATCAGAATACACATTTTTCTCAGCTGCACATGGGACGTTCTCCAAAATAGACCACATACTAGCTCATAAAACCTGCTTAAGTAAATGCAAAGGAATTGAAATTATCCCATGCATATTATCAGACCATAGTGCAATGAAATTGGAAATCAATGGCAAAAGATCCCACAAAAACTCCCTAAACACATGGAAATTAAACAGCATCCTCCTGAACAACCAATGGGTCACAGATGAAATTAAAGAAGAAATTAGTCACTTTCTACAACTGAATGATAATGACAGTACAACATACCGGAACTTATGGGATACAATGAAAGCGGTCCTAAGAGGGAAATTTATAGCATTAAACACTTATATCAGGAAAATAGAGCAAGCGCAAATAAACAACTTAAGGGTGAACCTCGAGCTTCTAGAAAAAGAAGAGCAGGTTAAGCCAAAAGCCCGTACAAGGGAGGAAATTATAAAGATCAGAGCAGAAATTAACGTATTGGAGAATAAAAAAACAATACAAAGAATCAATGAAGCAAAAAGTTGGTTCTTTGAAAGAATAAATAAGATTGACAAACCCTTATCCAACCTTATTAAAAAAAGAAAAGAAAAGACTCAAATCCATGCAATTGAAAATGAAAAGGGTGATATCATGACAGACCCTGCAGAAATCCAGAAGATCATCTATACCTATTTTGAAAATTTATATTCTACTAAGATGGAAAATGCAGAAGAAATGGACAGATTCCTAGATTCGTATGAATTACCAAAGCTGAATCAAGAAGATTTAAAAATCCTAAATAAACCAATATCAGCCAATGAAATTGAAGATGTAATTAAAAACCTCCCAACAAAGAAAAGCCCAGGCCCTGATGGATTCACTGCCGAATTCTACAAGAAATTTAGAGAAGACCTAACGCCCCTACTTCTCAAACTTTTCAATGAAATTGAAAGGGAAGCAATACTCCCAAATTCATTCCTGGAAGCAAGCATTACCCTGATACCAAAACCAGAGAAGGACCCAACTAAGAAAGAGAACTACAGGCCAATCTCCCTAATGAACATAGATGCAAAAATCCTTAATAAGATACTGGCAAACAGAATCCAACAAATCATCAAGAAGATTATACACCATGACCAAGTTGGATTCATCCCAGGGATGCAGGGATGGTTCAACATACGTAAATCAATAAATGTAATACAGCATATTAACAGAACCAAAGACAAAAATCACATGATCATCTCAACAGATGCAGAAAAAGCTTTTGACAAAGTCCAGCACCTTTTCATGATAAAAACCCTACAGAAAATTGGAATAGAGGGTCTTTATCTCAATCTGGTAAAAGCTATCTATGACAAACCAACAGCCAATATTATACTAAATGGCCAAAAACTGAAAGCCTTCCCTCTAAAATCAGGAACAAGACAAGGATGTCCACTGTCCCCACTCTTATTCAACATAGTTCTGGAAACTTTAGCCAGAGCGATTAGACAAGAGAAAGAAATAAAAGGAATAATGATTGGAAAGGAAGAAGTTAAATTATCATTATTTGCAGATGACATGATACTCTACACAGAAGACCCCAAAAACTCCACTAAAAAACTGCTAGATTTAATAAGCAAATTCAGTAGTGTAGCTGGATACAAAGTCAATACTCAAAAGTCAATAGCCTTCCTGTACACAAATAACAAACTTACTGAAAGAGAAATTAGGGAAACAATACCTTTCACAATAACATCCAAAAAAATGAAATACCTAGGAATCAACCTCACGAAGGATGTAAAAGACCTCTATACTGAAAACTACAGTACTCTGAAAAAGGAGATTGAAGAGGATATCAGAAAATGGAAAGATATCCCTTGCTCCTGGATAGGAAGAACCAATATAGTGAAAATGGCCATACTTCCAAAATTGTTATACAGATTTAATGCAATTCCAATCAAAATTCCAACAGCATATCTCACAGAATTAGAGAAAACAATCCTAAAATTCATTTGGAATCAGAAGAGACCTAGAATAGCAAAGGCAATTCTGGGCAACAAAGGCAAGGCAGGGGGCATCACTATCCCCGACTTGAAATTATACTATAAAGCTACTGTGATAAAAACAGTGTGGTACTGGCAAAAAAACAGACCTGAAGATCAATGGAACAGATTAGAAGATGCTGAAACAACCCCAGACATACTAAGCCACTTTATCTTTGACAAAGGTGCCAAACACATTCGCTGGAAGAAAGATAGCCTCTTTAATAAATGGTGCTGGAAAAACTGGCTCTACACATGCCGAAGATTAAAACTAGATCCATATCTTTCACCATGCACTAAACTAAATTCAAAATGGATCAGAGATCTAAATATTAAAACAGAAACATTAAATCTGCTGGAAGGTAGGATAGGTAAAACCCTTGGAGACATTGGTGTAGGCAAAGACTTTATGAATAAAAACTCAACCGCACGGGAACTATCCCAAAGAATCAATAACTGGGATCTCATCTTATTAAAAAGCTTTTGCACAGCAAGAGAAACCACCAACAGAGTGAAGAGACAACCCACAATGTGGGAAAAAATGTTTGCCAGCTGTTCCTCAGACAAAGGACTACTATCGAGAACATATAAAGAACTCAAAAAAATCAGACCTCCCAAATTTAAAGACCCACTCCAAAAATGGGCATCTGAGATGAATACACATTTCTCAGATGAAGAAATACTAATGGCAAATAAATATACAAAAAATGTGCAACATCACTAGTCATTCGAGAGATGCAAATTAAAACAACACTGAGATACCATCTCACCCCAGAAAGAATGGCTACTATTAAGAAATCAACTAATAACAAATGCTGGAGGGGCTGTGGGGAAAAAGGAACCCTTCTTCACTGTTGGTGGGAGTGTCGACTGGTACAGCCACTGTGGAAGTCAGTGTGGAGATTCCTCAGAAAACTAGGGTTGGAGGTCCCATTTGACCCAGCTATTCCCCTTCTGGGCATCTTCCCAGAAGAATTAAAAACATCGTACCACAGCGATATATGTGCACCCATGTTTATAGCAGCACAATTTGTAATAGCCAGATCTTGGAAACAACCCAAATGCTCATCAACCGAGGAATGGATAAGAAAGATGTGGTATTTTTATACAATGGAGTACTATTCAGCCATAAAGAAGGATAAACTGGAGACTTTTATAGGTAAATGGATGCAACTCGAGAAAATACTCATAAGTGAAATAAACCAGAAGCACATGTGTAAGCATCGTATTATCTCTCTAGTATGAGAAACTGAAAGAGTAAATAAGATCCAAAATGTACAATAGACATGGTGAATCAAAAAGAAACTGGTCAAAAGGAAAGAGAGACTGGAATAGGGAAAAGAAAGAAGGGAAAGGGAAAAAAATTGTATATATATATATAAGATGGTTAAGATAGATACACTACCATTTTTACTTAGTTCATTGAAGAGTAAGGTTTGTGCCAATAATGTTTGGACAATTGAATGCTAATGTCTGGTGTCCTGAATAACTAACTTAAAGATAGTAATACGTAATGTATTAACCATTGTTACCCTCCTATTATGTTTGTTTGAAAATTTGTTCTTCTTTTGATTTGTTTTGTTTTTTCTTCTCTTTAAAATAAAAAAAAAAAATAAAGTTAACTGAAATTGAAAAAAAAAAAAAAAAAAAAAAAAAAATAAGCTGTTCTTTTCAGACCTGTGCCTGAGCCTGGGAGATCCTCCATTCTCTATATCTTAGCCCCTTGGTAGGAATCTTTTGGCCAGAGAAAATATTTCTTTTCACATCCTCTCAATATTAGAATTGTAGAGCTCCATATACCAGGGACACAATAGAAGCAGAGTGACCGGTGTGGCATTCAACATCTTTTCATCCACATTACAACCTTATTTCTTTCCCTATGACCAAGATCATCTACTCTTTCTTGCTGTAGTTGTGATTGATTTGCTGCTAACTGTCAGAGGCTCTGATCCTAAGCCTCACTTCTGGTTCTATCTGTCTCCTTATCCTTCACTCCAGGCTCTTACCATTCACATGGAACAAAGAAATGTGTTGCCTGAGATGCTGGGAATATCTCCATCAGACATGGTATTCGGCTTCTCAGAGATCCACAAAGATCAAAAAATCTTTTTTGAAGACCAAACATGCTGTGTATCCTCCTACTTCCCATTCCCCTTTGAAATCCAGAGGTGGTCACCATGATTGCTGAAGTTGGATCTAGAATGTCCCCTGTCTTAGTTACGTTTCTTGTCACTGGGACACATTACCTAGCACCCACAACTTAAAGGAGGAAAGGTTTATTTTAGCTCACAGTTTGTAGAAGATTCGGTCCATAGTTGGCTGGCTCCAAAGCAGGAGAGCATGGTAGAGGGGCTGGCAGAGAAGAAACAGTTCATGGCATGGAAGGCAGGAAACAGAGAGATCAAGGGAGGAGTTGGGAAATAGACCTTTCCAGGCCACAGCTCCAGTAACCCATATCCTCCGACCAGGCTTCACCTCCCGACATCACATTTAGCTATGAACTCATGAGTGGACTAATTCAATGACAAATATCATGCTCCCTTGATTGAATTGCCTCCCAAAAGCCCCACCTATGAGTGCATGATGCTTTGAGGGTCATCCACATATAACATCCTCCAAGGGTCCATGTGTCAAATACTTGGCCATAGCACATGGTGCTATTGGAAAGTTGTGGACCCTTTATGGGGGTGGGGTTTAGTGAGAGATTTTAGATAATTCTGGCATATCCTTGATGAGGACTGGGACACCCTGTTTTCTTCCTCTCTCTGTCTCTTATGTTCCTGGCCATGATGTGGGCAGCCTTCTTTCACCCCACACTCTTGCCAAGATGTACTATTTTTTTTTTGTGTGTGTGGATACCGGGGGTCGAACTCAGGACCTCACGTGGCAGCAGGTGCCCGTGCTGCTGAGTGATATCACCGGCCCTTTTTTTGTATGTGGGTTCCGGGAGTCGAACTCAGGCCCTCGCACTTGCCAGGCAGGCGCTTACGCCCCTGAGCCATCTCACCGGCCCCCCCCCACAGGCCCAAAAGGAATAAAACCCAGTGACTACAGACTGAAACCTCTCAAAATGTTAGCCAGAATGAACCTGTCCTCTGTTTTATTGATTACCTTAGTTATTTTGTTGCAGTAATGGAAAGCTGCCTCACATAGTAACCTTTTTGTTAAGGTGCAGGAAAGGGCAAATAGAGTATGTGAGCGGAGGGCAAGACGTAGGCAAAAATAGCATATAATTTGTGTATGGTATAAATGAGGCAGAATGGGCAGGCCTCAGAAAGTCATACCTAATCTTTTTGTACAGGTCTGATATATATGCATTGCTGTGGTTTATTTGATTTTTTCTTTGCTTTTTATATTTAATTTTTTTATTAGTATATGTTTGCAGTACATAATGTTTACATTCCTTGTACGGAGTTTGTATAACACATAAGACATCTCCATTCCTTTTTACATCCCCTTCCCATCTGAGAAAGACCTGGGGTTTGGATGAGTGTCTCCCAAAGATCCATACGTAAAAGCACAGACTGCAGGGAGGCAGTATTGAAAGATTTAGGAGGCAGGCCCTAGTAGGAGGTTCTTAGGTCACTGTTGGTGTGCTCTCAAGTGGGATTGTGGAACCAAGTCTCTTTCTCTCAGGCTCTCACTGCTTCCTGATTTATGACATGCTCTTTTGCTCTAAAATATTCTTCTGCTATGATATGCCACCTGCCAAAAGCTCACACTAATGAGGGCACTTTATCTTGAACTTGACGCTCCAGAACCAGGAATCCAAATAAGCCTTTCTTCATTTCATAAGTAGTCTGTGTCAGGAACATATTTTTAGAGTTGCAAAGCTCATGCTGGTAGGAGAAAGATATTTGAAAGTAACATATAACTTACTTTTATGCTTTTTAATTCAAAATAAAGTCATCTAAATGACATGGGTCACAATCACTCCACTCTGGTTGTAGTGTGAAAGCAGCCACGGATGATATGCAAATGAATGGGTGTGGCTGGGCTTCAACAAAACTTTATCAACAACAAAAAGATGTAGTTGGGCTGTGCTCTGTAGTTTGGCAGCCTCGAATTTTAGTAGAGTACAAATGTAAAGTGAAAATAGTCCCAAATTCCTACAGGTCCCTAGCTTCCACGTAAGTCCAACACTGTCATCCAATCTTCTTAGGAGGGTCTAATTGCAGTCCCTCTATTAAAACTAAATCAGAAGGAATTTAGACTTTCATTGGGAGAAATATTTCCTATGAGGTGTGATCAAAGAATACAGTGAATACTCTGCATGCCATCCAACAGAAAGGCAGGGATCTTCAGTATGAGAAGTGGAACGTCAAACCTCAGTACAGTGTATGATGCTTAGTCAGTTGTGAGCTACAGTTAAGAGATGTGTTTTAAAGGGTGTTATAAAATGGATCACGAACAATGCATTAACATGAAATTTTGTCATGGGAGAGTTTCGAGATTGTAGAACTTCGCTTGCCAGCTTTTTAAGAAATGTCATCACAGGAATTAAAACTTGGGTCTATGGTTATGATTCTGAAGCCAAGTTTCAGAGTTTACAATGGAAGTCACTGAGTTTTCCTGGTGCAAAAAAAAAAAAAAAAAAAAAAAAGCATATCAATTAAGATCTGGCATCAAAGTGATAGCGATTGTGTTTTTTGACCTTGACTGAATTATACAAACTGAGTTTATACTCAGGAATGCTACGGTGCATCTGAATGTTATAAGGGCTTCTTAGAGCGTTTAAGCAGCTGTGCATAGAAAACAGCTGAAAAATGAACAAATAGTTTCATCCTATGTCATCACAAATATCTGTATCAAACACCATTTCTGGTTAGGAATTACTGTCAAACTAAGATATTAGTGTGTGTCCTCATCTGCCTTATTCACCAGTTCTAGTATGATGGGAATTCTGGCTTTTCCCCAAAGTCAAAATGACCATGAATGGTAAATGCTTTTTCTTTCTTTCTTTCTTTCTTTCTTTCTTTCTTTCTTTCTTTCTTTCTTTCTTTCTTTCTTTCTTTTTTTTTTTTTTTTACCAATTCAAGACATCGAGGCAGTCACAACAGTGATACTAAAGACTTGCACGAAACAGAACTCCCAGAACCGCTTTTGAAAGTGGCAAGAATGATGGGATATGTGTTTAATGTGAGTGGGAGTATTTTGAAGGGGCAACAAGTCTTTTACCTTAATAAATTCTTTAAAAAACTAAAGAAGGGCATCTTTTCAGATTTGCCTTATTCCAGGAAATTTGGTAGCAGTTAATGTAAATCACAAAAGGACAGTGTTCTCTTTTGGAGGCTATACTTTTAGTTGAGAGAATAATAAGTAGACAGTTTTAAGCCATCTGAAAAGTTCATGCGAGACCTTGGTGGGAAAATAAAGAAAAATTGCTACTGCAGAAGACTACTGATTTATATATGAGTGAATAGTACCTAAGGCAAAATGAAAACTGAAGTCAGATAAATCTTTGTTCTCTAGCTATATAAATATCGTGTCTTCAGGTGACTTTGTTAATAACATTTCATTGTTGAGACCTTTTCTTCCACCATTCTTACCTCAACACTGGAAACTTCAGCCTTACAACTTATTCTTCTTCTCTGCAAATACCTACACCAAATTCACACAAATGCATATGTGACATTCTTCACCCTTCACGTGGGTCTTCTGTGTTCCTACAGAATCCTTATGTGTTCTTATTCAGCTCCCTTTGCCAGCCCCAGCTACCATGATCTACTTCCATCTTCTACAATAATTACACTTGTCACCCAGTTTCCATTCTAATCAAATAAATCTCTAATACATCTTTCTTTTATCACTGAAGACATCGAGGATAATGTCATCGACTATCATTTCTTACTATAATATGTACACATCAAGACTTCATTGTATCTAGCATTGATCTGCTAGCACTTGGCTAAGTGTCCCTCAAAATTTAAGTTTTTTACAGATATTGTTTTGAAAGTAGAATGTTCAGAGAATCTATTGTAATAATGATAAAAGGAGAACATATGACCCATGTCATTTTATCCATATTTCTCTTGTCTTTTTTATACAATAGCTATGAATGCTCACTTACAAATTTGGGAAGGGCTCTTGAAACTTTGCTAAAATCCATAAATTTCTCATTGATTTGTTTCATCCTATGTGCTGTGCCTATGTACTACTAATTTAGTGCAAAGCAGTGTCTCATGTTGTACATCTAGCAACATTCAGTGCCACCAAGGAAAGTAGAGCCTTGACCCTTCCTTTCGATAATCTCACTGTCACAAAGAGATTGTGTGTGGTAATTTGCAGATATTTTGAATTAACTAATCAATTAAAAAGTAAACTTTGGGGCCAATGATATAGCTCAGCGGCATAAATGCCTGCCTGGCAAGCATGAGGTCCTGAGTTCAACTCCTGTTACCCACATATAAAAAAAAGTAAACTTCGATTGTAATTGGGATATTAAATAAACAGTTTTGTCAGGTAAGACCACAGTAAAAAGAAAGTTCAATGCGGACCTACAAGATGGAAGTAAATGAAATCCATCATCATCATCTCCTTTAAGCCATCAGATCTGTAAATAGACATCTCAGTCCTTTCTAGGCTGCCCATCTCTTATTTTCCCAGGGGAAAGAAACTTGCTCTTTCAAGACTCTCCATTCTCCCAGGAAGTGGATATACCTGAGCAGATGACCCCTGCATCCTCCTCGTGCCAGCAGTCGTGCTGTCCCCAGCCCCGGGAAGGGCACTTCCACACGTGGGACTCCTCTCCTGTGCAGCTCAGCTCATCCAGCCAGATGGGTCCCGATCCCCACCCAAAGTGAGCAGAGGCCGTGGCATTGAGGGCCACTCCACAGCCCAGCTGTCTGCACACCACGTGGGCATCACTCAAGTCCCAGTTGTCATCGCAGATGGTGCCCCAGGACCCCTGATGCAGGATCTCCACTCTCCCTGCACAGTGACTGCCCCCATCCACCAGGTGGATCTGATGGCTTCCTGATGAGAGACAGAGAAGTGGATATTTGCTTTTCATTTAAAAACTTTGTACTCACAGAAGCAGAGAGTAGAATGGTGGTTACCAACTGTTGAGGGCTGGGTATGTGGCGGGGGTGAGGAAATGTTTAGATGATATAGAATTTCAGCTAGATAGGAGTTTTTTGAAAAGATCTATTATTCAATATAGTGACTGGGGCCAGTGAGATGTCTCAGTGGCTTAAGCGCCTGCCTGGCAAGCACGAGGGCCCGAGTTCGACTCCCGGAACCCACATATGAAAAAAGGGCCAGTGATATCGCTCAGCAGCACGGGCGCCTGCTGGCGCGCAAGGTCCTGAGGTGGACCCCCGGTAGCCACAAAAAAAAAAAAAAAAAAAAAGTGACTATAGTTCATAACAACAATATATTCATATTCTTAAAAATGTCAATAAAGTAGATTTAGATATTCTCACTTCAAAAACTGTTATGTGAGCTAATGTGAAAGTTAATTAACACCATGTAGCCATTCCACAATATGTATATATTCCAAAACATCATGAAGCATGTGATAAATATATATAATTTTCCTCATGAATTAAAAGTACTATGTTGGAAAATAATTACATGACGGTAAAAATAAGAAGGAAACTGTTATATGCGGCAACTTGGGTGAGTCTGAGGAAATTGTTCTTAGTGAAATAAGCCAGTTACAGAAGGACGAATACTGAGATTCCATTAATACCTGGTCTCAAATGTAGTCATACATTTCATTGCTCGTGAAAGCAAAGAACAGAATTTTGGTTTCCAGGAGTTGTGAGGAGGGACAAATGAGGAATTACTAACAAATGGACATAAAATTTTAGTACTAATAGGTGGACATAAAATTTTAGTTATGTGTGATAAATAAGTTCTAGAGATCTTCTGGACAACATTTGCACATAAATAACATACTCTATTTTTCATTTTAAAATCACATAGCCAATTTTAAATATTGTTACTACAATAACTTTCCTTCCATAAATAAAAGCCATTGAACTGTACACATTCAACAGAAAAATTGTATCGCAATAAAAGTGTTACCAAAAAGTCTTTATGTGATTTACAGTGATATTTGTGCTTTCATTCCTATCATTAGCAAGTTGCTTTTCACTGGTCCTGGTTAGTAATAGTTGGTATTATTTAACATTACTAACATTTCAATGAACAAATGAAATCTTCAGTGAAGAATTTTTTAAATTTTCTGTATCTTATTTTTCCACTCTTTATTATTTTACTTTTATTGATTTCAACCGCCTGGCTTCTTTGAAGATTTCTTCTTTGATGTTCTTTCCTTTTTCATTACATAGACTATTTCAATGGTTTACTCTCAGTATTTTTTCTCTAAATAATGGATTCTAGGATATAAATTTCAATTACATGAGATATTAATTATGAAATTTAGTTATATATATCTTCATTATTTTGCAGTGTTCTCTAATTTTTAATTTTTTAGTTTTTGAATGCATGTTGCTGAGTCCCCAAACATTTTGGCATTGTTACATATATGCTCATTAATTAGTAATTTAAAGTCACTGTGGTGAGAGATAATATTTTGCATTAATTATTTGAAAGGTTTTGTGCTGATATCATGCAGCAAAATATTATGGATAAATATTCTATGGTCTTCCTTTGTTGAGTACAGTGTTCTAAATCAGCTTTTTATTTAAATTTTTGGGTTTAGTTGGTTTATGTCTACTATTATTTGATGTCTATTTGGACTACTTCTATTGAAACAGTAATGTCTAAAATTCCCCTTTTTGATGGTAAATTTGTTTATTTCTTGTTTTCATACCATCAAGTACTTTTCCATATTTCAAAACATATTTTGACATTTTTTCTGGAATTTGATATCTATAATATTTTTAAGAATTTACCTCATTATAATCCTGAAAATGATTCTTTAAATTAGTATTTCTTTCCAAAAAGTGTAATTTTGTGGTAATTATATGATTATACAATTTTCCTATGTTTAATGTTTATGAATACATATTTCTTTCATCACTTTATTTTCTTTTGTCCTTAGGTATAAGGCAAATATTTTGAAGGTAGCATATACGGTCAGCTCTCTGATAAAATAGAAGTCCAAGTTTTTTTTTTTTTTTTTTTTTTTTTTTGTGGGTACCGGGGATCGACCTCAGGGCCTCGCGCGCCAGCAGGCGTCCGTGCCGCTGCGCGATATCACCGGCCCTTTTTTTGTATGTGGGTACCAGGAGTTGAACTCAGGCCCTTGTGCTTGCCAGGCAGGCGCTTATGCCGCTGAGCCATCTCACCAGCCCCAAGTATGGTTTTTTGAAAAAATTAACAAAATAGAAAACATGTCAGGTCCTGTATATATTTTGCACATAAAGATGACAGGATTCCTCTGACAGATTGTATATAAAAGTGAGAGAAAAAGAGTCAGTACTAATGCCAAGGTTTTGATCTGACCTGTTGGTATAAGTAAGTATTTTAGGATGGGGGAAGAAGAAACATGATTTCAGTTTTGAATGTGTTAATCTGTGATATGTATCAGACATCCATGTGCACTAGTCCACTAGACAGAGGTTATACAGTTTAGATATGTTGGGAGAGAGCTGGGCTAGAAAGATAAGCTTGAGAAGTGACAGCCTATCCAAGGGGTGATAGAAAAATACAGTGATGATTTACATTTAAAAATTTTTATTAGAGGGCCAGTGAGATGGCTCAGCGGCGTAAGTGCCTGCCTTGCAAGCACGACGGCCCAAGTTCGACTCCCGGATCCCACATATGAAAAAGGGGCCGGTGATATCGCTCAGCGGCACGGGTGCCTGCTGGTGCGCGAGGTCCTGAGGTCGACCTCCAGTACCCACACAAAAAAATTTTTTTTATTAGAATAAAAGACAGATTGCCATTAATTGACCTCAAAGTGTTTCCCCTGGCTTTGAACACATTTATCCCATTGTTATTGCCACTTTCTGAAGCAGTTGAGAGTGTATGAAAGATGTGTGATTAAAAATACTGTGAATGCCACTCCTGAATGCCATCCAAAGAAAAGGCAGGCTAGTAAAAGCATTATGGTGTGTCATCATCTACCTTTTTCATCAGATTTGGCACTTAGAGACTTCAGGCTTTTCTCCAAAGTCAAAGAGACCATGAAGAATAAATATTTTGAATCAATTGAAGACATTAAGGCAATACAACTAAGGACACTCACAAAAGAGGACTTCTAGAACTGCTTCAAAAAGCAAGAGCAATGGGTGTTCAAAGTGAGGAGGTGTATTTTAAAAGCAATGTGTCTTACCATGATAGATTTTTAAAAATTTAAACACACTTTAAGTTTTGGTCATACCTCATAAATGAGATTTAAAACCATGAATCCTATGTGAGCAACAAAGTTGTGGTGATGAAATTAAAGGAAGGAATATCGGGTCTCAGTCTGTAGGAAGCCCCATGTTAGGAGAGGATGTTGACCTAGTAAACAATAGTAGTTATTGTTCTAGTAGGGTAAACCAAGGGTATGGCCACTTAGAAATAAATAAAAGTAGAAAAGGAAGGGACTAATTGTGCCAAATACTACTGATTCACTAAGCAAAGCCAAAACAAAGAAAGAAAGAAAGAAAGAAAGAAAGAAAGAAAGAAAGAAAGAAAGAAAGAAAGAAAGAAAGAAAAGGAGAGAGAAATTAGAATTTATCATTGAATTTAGCAAAGTGGTGCTCATTGTTGGGCTCTGTAGGGAGAGGTAACAGGAGCGAGGAACGAATAGATAAAGAAAAGTGTGAACACTGAATGGACAAAGCTCATGAGGTTTGCTGTAAAGGGGAGCAAAGAAAAGGAGTAGATGTTGAAATGATGTTCAAGAGAAGTTTATTCACTTGCTCTAAGACTGGAGAGAGAACATTTTTACATCGTGGTAAAGAGTAGAAAGTGAAAACCTGAGGATCTATGGGAGATACTAATACGAACGATGGGGAAGAATTGCTGGAGGCACGCTCTGCCTAAACATGGTGGAGTGGAATATAGGATCAGGGTGAAATATATTTGCTTCCAAAAAGAGATCCTTAATAGACCAGTGCGGTGGAATACACCTGGTATAACACTCTCAACTAATTTTCTTTACCACAGCTTTGAAATCAAAAATCTAAATATAAAGCACACAGGGTTAGGTGAGCTATGACTCAGTAATAAAGTTACAAATTATATAGAAAATATTTTAAGGGAAGGAAAAGCAATTCAATATATAGTTCATTTTAAAAATAGATATAAGCAGATATGCAAGAATTTTATGACATTATCGTGTGTGTGTGCGTGTGTGTGTGCGTGTGTGTGTTTATGGAATGAGATATGCCCACAACCAAGCATGGATCTGTGCTCAGAAGAAGCCTACAGGGAGTAGGCTGACCTCAAAGATCCTTGCAATGTGCAGCAACCTTGGGAAATTTTGAAAACTCTTTGCAGCCATCTTACTAATATTAAAAGTTTGGAAGGTTGTAGCAAAAACTCAAGTACTTTAACATGGGGATATGATTCTACAAAGTTACGCTCTGTGAAAAAATTATGCTTATTAGAATCAAGTGTGATTTCTTTTTAGTCTAATGTTAAATCATTCACTGCTGTCATTGTTGGCTAAATAAAAAAGGGCACCAATTTTATATTTTATTTTCACAGGATACCTTTATTCATAAGACCTAGTGGAGCTAAAAACAACAACCATCCTTGGCCCACGGCCAAAGTCCAAGGAACCGGATGCTTCAAAACATGTAATGAATGAGTGAGGAGAATCTTTTTTACTTGTCGCAAGAACTTCTTCTCTTGTAGAATTTTCCAAAGAAGAAGGGCAGAGACTTTTGATTGGAGGGCTTAAGGTATGGAGGAAAACGAGAGAAGAAACAGAGATAGAGAGGCTGGTTAAAGCATCCAGGACAAACTCATACTCTTTAAAGCTGACTGTCCAGATATGTGCCTAGATTATTCTCAGTTCAGGAGCTCAGACTCTTAAGTATCTAGAACTCTGTCGAGGCACTGACCCCATGAAGACCAGATTTTATGTAGGATCAGAAGGAAGTAAAAGAGAGAAAATTTAATATGAAGATGTTTCAAAGCCCAATGTTCTTCCAAGCATCAAATCTTTTAGGATGTCACAAAACAAGTTTAAGTAACTCAGGGAGAAGGAAATATTTTTACCAAGAGAGGCACATCTTGGGGCCGGTGAGATAGCTCAGCGGCATAAGCGCCTGCCTGGCAAGCGCGAGGTCCTGAGTTCGACTCCTGGTACCCACATACGAAAAGAAAAGGGCTGGTGATATCGCTCAGCAGCATGAGCGCCTGCTGGCACGCGAGGTCCTGAGTTTGACCCCCCAGTACCCACAAAAAAAAAAAAAAAAAGAGAGAGAGGCACATCCTGAGGTCCCTAGGCTGGATCCCTCTGTCTGTCTTCAGGGCTAATATCAATTCATTCATGAGCACTGTACATCTGGCCTCAGTTTCATTTGCTGTATAAGATGGGATTGGAGGATCACAAACCCAAGAATTAGGAAAGGAAACACCACAGGCATCAAGATAAAGTTCTTTGAAGAGCCCCAATCTGGGGAAAGACTACGCAAAGTAGAAAATGCCTAGGCAGTGATTTTGTGGGGAGGAAAAAGAAGCTCAAAACCAGGTGCAGGTGCAGAGTTATCTGGTATATAATTGCAGTTGGTGCTGGGAGGGCTTTCTTTTGAGCAGTAAGGTTTACCTATCTGCCCTCATCATGTACACGTACATACATATCAACACCACCACCACTATGTTCTGTACCTTCAAGCCAGCAGTTGGACACATAGTGGTTTCTACTGTCTCCTATCTAAAAATTGACTTCCACTGAGCAGACATTTTTCTGTTCAAACGCTTAAGCATCATATGCTTTTCAAAATCCCCCCAACCCGTTTATGTCTCTTCTTCTTTCTCCTACTGTATATCCTTCTCTTTCCCTTTTTCTTCGTCTTCCTTCTCTCTCTTTCTCCCCCTCTTCTCTCTTGTCTCCCCTCCCCCAGCCTTTCTATCTCTTCCATTCTCTGTTATGCAAACACACACACGAAGCTGTTCAGTGGATAAAACAGCAGAAATACCAGTGTTCTTGGGGAGCCATACTGAAGAGTACGAGAAGACTAGATGAGAGACCCGTGGTGATGTAGTCACTCAACCATGACCTGTTATGAGAAAACTTGAAAGGGATAAGACTTTTCCCAAGCTTTCATGTTTTAATGACTATCTGAGAAAAAAAAAGAACTTTAATCTTTGCAAAATCTCACTGCTGTACTTGAAAAACAAGGAAAGCTTAAGGAAAAATAATGAGGATTCATTGTCACTGAGGACTACATTTAGTCAAAATCAAATAGTCAACAGACAGGTATTGCCTTGATAATTTCAGGACCATTCCCCAGAGCCTTAGTACTGATCTAGTTTCTCTGCAGGTCTTAAGGAGTGAAGTTCTGCTTACCTTGAGCACCTGCTAAGACAGTAAGGAGGAGAGAGGCAACTCCCTGGAGAAAGCGGTGTCCACGCATGGTCCCCCCTCGTTTTTATGTCTGCAAGTCACAGCCTCAGCTTCCTTGGACATTACAGGGATCCCTCCTAGCACATAATGGGGCTCCTGCAGAAGGAAAGGGGTTAAATAGTCCTATTGTGTGACATAGCCATCTTCTGGGAGCCAATAGAAACTTGGTTTCTCATCTTTCCTACCATCAGAAACTTCAAAAAGGAAACTTTGTGAACTTCAAGCATCCATTTGCAGCTGAATCTTAAATATCTTCTTGTGAGATACAAGGCTTTCTGACATCAGATTTCTTTCTGTCCCCAAGGCTAATACAGAAAAACAATATTTTTTAAAAAACTATATTAAAAGAAAAACCCTTGGATCTGGCTCAATGACTGGTTCAACTCTCCTTGTAGGTATGCAAAATTTTCTTCCTTTTAAGGCTGCACAGTGCTTCACTGTATGATGCACCACGTTTTTTTCTCCATTCATTTGTTGATGGACATAAGTTCCTTCTACCTTGTGGGGCTTATGCTGGGATGAACACAAGGGTGCAAATATCTCTTTGAGGTCACATGTTTCATACTTCTGGATATATAACCAGAATTGGGATTACTAGATCATTTTGTATTTCTACTTTTAACTTTTGAGACTCATAAACTGTCTGGCTGCTTCCCAGGAGACAATAAATCAAGAGACAAAATATCTGAAAGAGAAAAAGTCTATTTCTGTAACCAGATACAGGGAGAAAGCTGGATTGAGACCAAACAAACTCGATTTCCAGGTGTGTTTTTTCTATATTTATACCCCAAGAAAATATTTTTTTTACAACCATAAATTATGCAAGTCACTAATTAAAGCAGTTACCACTCCAGGTCTCTCTACTAGTTTTGTGACCACAGCTACATACTGGTAGAATGAAGCAGTCCCTAATTGAAGCAGTTGTCATTCCCAGCCTCTTTCTGGTATACTACCTTAGGGATCCTAGCTTAATTTGGTCCTCAAACACTGTAGTATTCCACAAGATTTAATGACTAGGCACACTGCTCAGGAAAGATACAACTCAGGCTGCAGTTGCCTTTTTTTATGGCCTCTAATTCATGTCTTAGAAAAATTTTTAGGGGCGATTTTTAAAGAGTTGTAAATTTTGGGCCGGTGAGATGGCTCAGCGGCGTAAGCGCCTGCCTTGCTAGCACGAGGGCCCGAGTTCGACTCCCGGATCCCACATACGAAAAAGGGGCCGGTGATATCGCTCAGCGGCATGGGTGCCTGTTGGCACGCGAGGTCCTGAGGTCGACCCCCCGGTACCCACAAAAAAAAAAAAAAAGAATTGTAAATTTTTATCATTTACACAAACCCAAGCAATGAGTAACCAGATATTAGACCAGCAGCCACAGATTGTTGCGAGTTTTCTGGCCTGTGAGGAATAACCATACACATTTCCACAGTGATTGCGATACTGGTCATGTATACTGAAACTTTGTGGAGCTCATTTATTAATTTTAAAACGTGTGTATTTTTATGTGTGCATGTAATTTCCTTGGAAATTCTAGGTAAACAAACAAGTCATATGAAAATACAACTTTATTTCTTGCTGACCTACACGTATTTTCCTTTTCTTCTTGTGGTGTAGCGGGTAAGTCTTCCAGTACTACACAGAATAAAAGTGCTGAGTAGACATCCCCTCCTTGTTCAGAGTTCAGGGAAAGCATTTGGCTGTCTACCATTCAGTGAAATGTTAGCTGTAGATTTTAAGGTGTTTTTAATCATGTTGAAGAAGTTCCACTCTATTCCTAGTTTGTTGATTTAATTTTAATCATGAAGAAGTAATTTTTTCTGTTAAATACTTTTCTGATATAATTGAAATTATGTTTTGTTTCTTTATTTCCTTTGACTCATTTTGGTAATAAAGGAATTCTAGCCTCACAAAACAAACTGGGGAGTAGTCTTTCCTCTTCAATTTTCTGTAAGATGCTGGCTAGAAAAATTGTTAATTCCTACATTTTGGTAGTATTCTCCAGTATAATAATCTGGGTATTGATAATTGTTTTGAGTGAGGTTTCTGACTAAAAACTCAATTTATTTAGTTTTATATGAATATTGAAATGACTTATTTAATAAAAGTGAGGGCCGGTGAGATAGCTCAGTGGCATAAGCGCCTGCCTGGCAAGCACGAGATCCTGAGGTCGATCCCCAGTACCCACAGAAAATAAAAAATATAAAAAATAAATAAAAGTGAATTTAGGCATTTTTTTTTTTAGGAGAGGTTCACTTGATCGAAGCTGTAAGCTGTTAAATTTATGAATAGAGTTGTTCCTTGAATGTATATTCTTTAAAAGTTGTATGGATCTACAAGAGTTCTTTCCTCATTTCTGATACTGGTAATTTTCATTTGTTCCTTTTTTCTTTGCCAGACTTGCTAGAGTTTTCTTGATTTAATCGATTTTTTTTAACAAAGAACCAACAATTTATACCCTTGAAATTCTCTGTTCAATTTCTCTTTCCAATTTCATTTGTTTACATTATTTTTGTTATTCTTCCCATGTATGCTGGGTTTATGCTGTTTTTGCTAGTTTATTGAAGGGGAAAACAAGAATACTGTATTTGAGACTTTTATTTTTCACTAGTAGTGCTTTAGGTTTTCTTCATTGTCCTGATTAAACAGCATATTAAATTTTTAATATGCTATATGTTATTCATTGTAATGTCTTTTTATTTCACTTGAGACATAGTTGTTTAGTAGATTATTTTAAAGCATGTTATATAATTTCCACATGCATTCAAATTTTCCTGTTATCATTCTGTAAATGATTAAAAGCTCGATTCCTTTATGGTCAGAGAGCACATTTTATACAATTTTATTCTTTTAAATTCGTTGAAGTTTGTTTTTCACAACCTATATTTGCTATTTTAGTGAATGTTACTTGTGTTTTAGAAAAAAATGTTTATTCTACTGTTTAATAGGGCACTCCAAATAAGTCACTTAAATCCTATTGTTGGGTCATGTTTTTGTTAGTTCTTCTGTATTCCTGCTGAGTTGGTCTCTGGTGTATCTTTCAATTGCTGAAAGGAGGATGGTGACATCCCTATCTACAAGCCTAACTTTTGTAGATTCATCTGTTTATCATTTCAGTTCTATGAAATTTGGTTTCATATTTTTTCTTTGGTTCATACACATTTATAGTCAATATTCCTTTTGTCATGATGGAAAGACTGGTATATTTTTATTTATTTTATTTTTAATTTTTATCTTTTTTTTGGCTTTGTGGGTCTTTTATTTGTACCCATATGTGTTTAATATCCCATGAAAGGATCTGAGGAAGTCAGTTGAACTCCGACATTTCATACAGTGAGGGAAGGGGTAAGGAGAGAAATTAATATGTGATTTTTGGTGCTTCAATGAGAAAGAAATTTAAAACACTCAAGAAGAAAGACTGCTCTTTCATGCTTGCCAGTGCATTTGCCAATTTCATTTCTTTTTCTGCATGGCTGGTACTTCAAACTTCTTTTGCTATCATTTCCTTTTGTTTGGAAGACTTCATTTAGTCACTTTTTAAGGGCATGCCTGCTTAAAACAAATTGTGTTATTTCCCTTTACCTCAAGATGTTTTTATGTCATTTTTACTCCAAAAGCATATTTTCCCTTTATGTTGAATATGAATAGACAGTTCAGTCTGTTCTTCGAATACTTGAAAAATGCTACGCTACTTCCTCTGGTCTCCATGAACATGGATATAAAGGTCCAGTATAAAGGAACAACTGTAAAGAGCCACCCCAGCTCTGGAGCTCTCCATGACAAAACTGAGTCTCTGCAGTGACTACATTACAGTCCCTCTCATTCTCGGACCAGTCTACCTCCTTTGGTTCAGAAAGAGTATTTCTCATTAAATTACCTGCTGTCACATCTCTAGTTGGAGCCTGTCTCCAGGGGAACTCAAGTTGGATCAGTTATTTCTGTTATAATGAGAAATATCTGCTGACTCTAATTGTGATTATTTTAAATGTTAGTGTGTAGCCATTGTTTTAGACCACATATGCAGCATTGGAGGGTTTGTTCAGGGTTTATTATTCTATTTCCATAAGCCCCAAAGATGTGGACTTAGATGTGGGTCACTACAGTTCCCAGGCTTTCCATATTTCTGCAATTGGGAAACCAAAGAATTGAAATTGGTTTCTTGTGATTGTATGACTCATGATGCTTTCCTGGATGGGTTTGTATAAAGTAGTAGATGCCCAAATGTGTGATTTGTATTATTTAACTTTCTGTCATGATGTGCATGTTTCTCTCTGGCTATCTGGGGATGGCTGCATTGGGCTGGTCAAGGTGGACGGCAGGGACGGGGAGTCTTCTCTGCAGACCTGATCTTGCAGTCACCATGTGGTTCAGTGACTGGAACAGTCGGAGATGTGGGTTGTAATTCTGCAAATGAAAACTAGTTTTGACAGCTGCAGGGATGAAGTATGTGCTAGCACCAATAGTGTCTCATCAATTCATGTGTGTTAATACCTTCAAAATATGACTAAAAATAATATTTTTGTAGAGACATAACTGGAGTAGGAGGGCACTATAGTCAATGAGAAGCAGAAGGTTTTAAATTCTTAACTCTGGCAGCCTCTCTGAGACTCAGAATCCAGATACTGGAATATAACTTGGGGAGAAAAAGGAGGGAGGTACATTCCCAGGACACAAGAAGGATCTGAATGCAGAATTGGAGCCCACAGGGAAAGTGAGGAGACAGACCTCAACAGAGAAAAAGGAGGTGGCAAGGCACACTTTCTCCCCAACTTGCAGTTCATGGCATGAAGAAGGAGGCTTGAATCTATAGACACAGTAAAGGCAGGGGACCCCAGAGGCTTACATGGAGTAATGTACCAATGGATCAGAGCAGTGGATGCTGTGAACTAAAATGGCTGGTGAGTGACTCCAGTCCAAGCATTTCCTGGAGAGGGAGCTTGGCCAGATGCCATTTTAGGGAGGGGCCAAATGAACTCAGGACTCAGCAGCCAAGGGTTAGCTTCCTCTCAGAGCTCGCAGTGACTGGATGAAGCACAAATGCAGGAGATACCCAAGGTCAGGGAGCTGAGGTCAGGGTGGTAAGAGACACTCAGATGGTTGTAGGCTGAGCAAATTAGTCCCCAACCCCACAACCAGCAGCCAAGATCAGCTTGACTTTTGTGGAGCTGAAAGCACCAGATTCTGCACCTCACCCTATTCATCCACAGGGATCTGCACTCTGACTCCTTTGTCTACCAGAGACAGTGAAGAGATGCACTGAATTGGAAACTACCACAAAACTGTAGACCCCAGAATATAACCTCAGGTTTGAAATCACAGAGAAATGTTTTCTTTTCTTTTCTTTTCTTTATATCTCTTTTCTTTTTTTCTTGATTGTTTTGTCATGAGTGTGATCACTGGTGTTTAGATTTTTGGTTTTGATTAGTCTTTGGTTTTGTCTTTTCCTTCTTTTTCTTCCCCACTGTCTTCTTCACCAGCCTTCCAAAATTTGGGCAATCTTCCTTTGTCCCTCAGCCTTGCTTCTAATCTATTTCTCTTCTTTTATTTCTCTATTTTTTATCTTATCCCTTTTAAATATTCTCCCCTGAGGGTAAAATCACTCTACAGATGGCATATTTACTGTATATAATTTTCTGACTAGTTTTATTTTTAAAAAATTTTTAATTAAGTTTGTTGATACAATTTATATATACACAATGATCACATTCATCATAGGGTATCTGTACCTATACATGATATAGTGTTTCCTTTTTTGTCCAATCCCCTCCCATCTCTTCTATCCCTCTTCCTCTCCTCATTTACAAAGCTTTATTTCCATTTTATCTTTCTTTAATCATTTTTACCCCTTCATTCCTTTCCCACTTACCCCTCCCTAGTTCCCCTCTTCATTTGAATATTTTCTTCTTATTTAACTATACCTATTATACACTTTGGTCTTTATTTACCCTTTTGGTTTCTCACACCAAAGAAACAATGCAATATTTACACGTGTGTCTGATTTATTTCACTTAAGAGTATGGTCTCAAGGTGCATCAATTTACCTAGGAATGTCTCAATTTTATCCTTCTTTATGGCTGAGTAGTACTCCATTGTATAAAAACACATTTTTTTTAATCCATTTCTTGGTTGATGGGCATTTGGATTGTTTCCAAGATTGACCTATTACAAACTGTGCTACTATAAATATGGGTGCACATATATTGCTGTGGTATGATGTTTTTCATTCTTCTGGGATGATACCAGTAGGGGCAAAAAGCCACCCAGCTGAACTTTCTGAAATGGTAACATCGAAAGCAAGAAAGCAGATAAGTGAGGCTCTAGGGAAAAAACAAAAACACTCAGAAATAATTTCACAGAGTATTAAAGAGATGATGACCACAATGAAGGACATGGTTAGTGATTCTAGAATAGATACATAAAAAAATAGAGGAGCTTAGGAAAATGGTAGAAACCATGAGTGCCCAACAAAGGAAAGAAATGGAATCTGTGAAATGATTCAAACAGATATACAAGGATTAAAAATTCTATTGAAAGTATACACAGCAGAATGAACCAGTGTGATGACAGAATATCAGATCTAGAAGACAGCTTTGCTATTAGTGATAACATAAATAAAAATTTCTTAAAAATAGCAAGGGACCATGAAAAATTAATCCAACAGCTGCTAGATGATGCAAAGAAGAATAACATAAGACTGATAGGGATCAATAAATCAGAAGATAGCACAAAGGATATACAAAACCTGTTCACAAAAGTAATGCCAGAAAACTTCCCAAGCATGGAAAAATAATTTGAAATACAGATAAGTGAGGCATACAGAACTCCAATTAGCCATGATCAGAAAAAAAAACTATATCAAGGCATATAATAGTCAAGATTCCAGAAATTTGACACAAGGACAAAATATTAAAAGCTGTTAGAGAAAAGAAACAAATCACTTATAAAGAAAAGCACATCATTATCACAACAGATTTCTGAACACAAACCTTTCAGTGAAGGAGAGCTTAGAGTGAAGTATTTCAAGCCCTAAAATAAAACAGCCTCCAATCCAGATTGATGTACCCCACAAAATTATCTTTCAAATTAGATGGAGAAATAAAATACTTTCATGATAAAGAACACTTGAAGAAATTCAGTACTACAAAACCAGCACTCCAAAAATTTCTGAAAGATATTCTAGAAAAAAATAATATACACAACAATTCCAAGAATCCCAATAGAATGAACCCAACAGGCAAGGCAAGCAATTAAACAGAGGAGAAAGGAAGGGAACAGACAACAGGTAAATAATGTCACAAGGATAAGTCAATACATATCAGTCATAACTATCGATGTAAATGGTCTCAATTCACAAATCAAAAGAAACAGATTAGTAGAATGAATCAAGAAGCAAGATCCAACAATAGGATGCATACAATTTCTACATCCATTATATGAATTGAACCAAGGATCAAAAGGATTAATTGATCATGATTATGTGTCAGCCAGTTTTGGGCACCAACAGGAAGGCAATAATTGGACTGTACTGTCCTATATTCTACACACAATGAGGTACGGTAAGTGAAATGACAGGCATAATTTATGACAGCCTTATCCTGCATCTCTAATAATGAGAGGACCAGGTACCCAATCAACCTGACTGTGATAAACTTTTGATTTATGATAGATTTCAGGAGGACAGTCAGCCCAAGTAATGGGGTGGATTAGGCACATATGCCCAATACTCTCATTCTGTCACAGGGGTTTTATGTACGGTGTAGGCTATGACAGCCATCACAGCAGTGAACACATTTTCAGGGGTATGTGGAAGGTCCTGCAGTGTTGCCAGTGTCCTAGCTTCTTGTGCTGTCTTCTTCAGTTGTCTCATTTTTATTGGCCTCACATATGGAGTAGCAGGCAGTGCAGGTGGAGTTGGGGACTCCTCAAACGTCCTGTCAGGAAGCACTCTCCTCAGCAGGTTGACTGGTGGTCTTGCTGTCAGCAGGTACCACCACATCTCATTCTTTTTCTCTCTCCATGGTCACACATTCCTGTAGGGCAGCCACACTGTTGGTCCCTCACCTGTTAACACACAAGCATACCCTCATGCCCATGTTATTAGTGGCAAGGGGCCTTCCCAGGTACCTGTCTGAAGACTGTGCCACAGGACGCATGGCCTATTGCCCTTCGACAGAAAGAAGAATGTTGCTGATGAAGCATGGCGGGGGGTGATGAGAATCCAGAAGCCAGATTCAAAAATTTTTAAAAAATGTTACCAAACCTAATTACATTTTTAGGGACATCTACATTCCCCCTTTTTGTTTTATTAACTATTGTTTTAAGGTTAAATGAGATCTTTCAATAATTGCTTGTCCCTGAGGATTGTAGGGAATTCCAGTTATATGGTGAATTCCCCAAAGCTGAAATAATCGTTGAGTGGATCTGCTAATATAAGTAGGTCCGTTATCTGTATTTATGGTCTTAGGAACTCTTAATGTTTT
The DNA here is from genome assembly GCA_028451465.1 of Erethizon dorsatum. Classification (NCBI taxonomy): domain Eukaryota; kingdom Metazoa; phylum Chordata; class Mammalia; order Rodentia; family Erethizontidae; genus Erethizon; species Erethizon dorsatum. Next base: position 31,710,312 of record CM051831.1, read on the forward strand.
AAAGGTGGATAAACAATGTTGTTGTACATGATGGCCCTTTTTGTCCTTTGTAACCCAAGAAACAGTATTGCAGTGGGAGCAATGAGTTTAGCTATCATAATTTTATCTGGCTATCAAGTACTTCAAAATATAAAGTATAGCCGGAGGACTGTTATTTTTTTTTATCAAGTGTGGTTGTTTTGGTAGCTGAATGTGTGTAGAATGTTAACAGACAATAGTTATATAGTATGTAGAGATAATTCGAAATCAAGAGCCACACATAATATTTTGGCATGACAATCATGATGACATTATTTTTGTAACACACTTAAATCTCCATTTTGGTATAGAATAGCTTTTTTAGTCAATCACCTCTATCTATTACATAAGGAGCTCTCACCTAATTTGTCATCCTTTAATGGAATGTCATTGAAGAAATTTGTGACACTGTCTGGACTGTTTAATACTTAAGCATCTCTAAGTGTAATAACACATGTATAACAAAAACATCACAGAAGCTTTTTTTAAAAAATATTTTTTGGCAGGTGGTCCCATGTTGGTTTGACATATACCTCTTATTACAAGTAGCTGCAGCACAAGAGAAAGACATATTATCTGAATCTAAAAGAAAAATCACCATAAGCAATCCCAATTTTACATTTTAGCAGACCTGTACATCTGGAAGGCATGAATACATTTAATACACCATGAGATTAGAAATAATGAATTGTCAGAGCCATATGAAAACTCTTGTTTCTTAATTTAATTTTGTACCAAAAGCATCTTTTAATGAGAAAACCTTATTGTTTCATTTATAGAAAACTTAACCTTTTGATGAGGACCAACGTAAATACATCAAAATCATATATTCAACAACATTTATTTGGGTGTCTCTCATAAAGCTATGGAAACCACTGGGGCCCCTTTAATAAATAAAGGCTGGAATAAGATTTTTCCAGGCAGCTGCTCCTTTATTCACCAAGGAGAGTCCTGTCCAACAGCCCCCCCACACCCCAAGGGATGTCTATTTAATTTTTTGATGACCTACGAGAACCAGATCATAACAATTAACACACTGTTTTGACCAGTGAAAATTCTTGAGTCATTGTACACAGACATCAATATGCATTATTTTGACCAGCTGGCAACATGGGTAGAAGCATGTCTTTCATTTTGATGACATTTATGTATAAGGGGACTTAAATTACAGACAAATGTTTCAAAAATCCAAAAATGCAAAAAGTAGAAAAATGGTTGAGCTCAAATAAAGCTGCTCTTTACAGATTAGACAGACAGACAAACAGAGACACATAAGACAATTTGCTTATAAAATCAGAGTGCACTCAAATATATTTGACAAATTTGAATTATAGTGACTTTTATAGTTTTTAAGTTTGTAACTATAAAGAGACTAGTCAGAACTTTATGTAGGTCAATTAACAGCTCTCTCTATTAATAAGAATCAGGAGGAATAAAACCTTTCATACCTGTGAAAGCAAAGACAGTTTATAAGAGGGGCCCTAGGACAAAGAGGCCTCTGAGACATTTTGTGTTTTCTATCCAGTCGCTGAGGTAAATTTCCTTTATAGCAGTGCTGGCTAGGCTGTATTTATATCTACTCTGAAAATACCTATTCCTGGGTATCTGTAATACACTCAAGAAATTCGCCAATTAAAGTCTGTACTCATGGTCTCTCATTATAAGTCAATGTTTGATTTAAGCATAACATTACATCTTCCTAACCTAGTTTATAGGGCTAAGTAAGTCCTCTAAAGGTCACAGTGTACTTATCACGATCATCTGAAATCTTTCCTGGATCTTGCACATGAACCTGGGTAGTTCTAAATTCCCTACTTACTTCCTATAAGGGATATTGTCCTTGAGGAGCTTGAACAAAATCAGCTAAGGATGGATACAGCCTCTGGAGGCTTTAATTATGGCTGGCCTAGAAGCTCCCCCTTAAGGACTGAAATGGCAAGTAGCAGAAGCCTCAGATTCAGTAATAGTGGATACTTTAAGGGCCAGAGGTGTCTGATTTTCCTGTGGCTCACATTTACAGTTGAACACAAGTAAGGATTATTTCTTTAGTGCAAAGAAAGTCTGAACATAAGGCAATTTTGACCATTTTTCCTCTTTCTTACAGTACAAATTTAGTTGTGAAATAGCATCATAATCAATATTTCCCTTTGCATTAACAGTAGTAATGTTTAAAGAAGGAAAATTTTTTTAGCATTAAACCATTGCTTTCTAGTTCTTTGAAAGAGGACTCTAAATGCTCCTTTGTTATTTGTTTGGACACCAATGATTTTAATATTTGCAACTTCTCCTCATTTGGGGGCCATAGAATAACCCATAGCGGCTCAGTAACTTTCCATTGGATTTCATTTTGTTTGTTATCTCCTGGTCTCTCTAATAAGCACTGCAAAACTGAAACCAGCTTTTCAGCATTAGGTTTAAAATTGTTTTGCAATGCATTGTATTTGTCAACAATTTATTTTGTTTTAAGAGTTTTGGCATCTCCGTGCCCTCTTCCTTCACTGGCCTCTGGCTCTGTCATCTCTATACTTTCTATCACCTACTCAGACCTTCTTATTCTTCTAACAGCATTTGTGGGATCCTTCTCTGTAAGACGTAATATTTGACTCCCGCAGTCCCAGCATAAAGAGCCCCTGTACTTAAGCATTCCTCCCACCTCAGCCTCTCCTGTAGCTGGGACTACAGGCACCTGCCACCATGCCTGGCTCAGCTGAGGGAAGTAGGGTAGGGAAGCTGCTTCTCTGTTACACGACTCCTGCACTGTCCTGCTGCAGCCACCTCGTTTCGGCACAGGTCCTGTGCCGCCATACCCGCCTCTGTCACTTCCATCCCCAAAGATTAGTGCACCACCATCTTGGGTGTGCTGTGTCAGTCCCTAAAATTTCTGGAGGTGCAGGCCAAGAAATAGCCTCTCCATAAGTCTAATTAATATACTGTATTTGTTGTGATAGATCTGCGAAGGTCTCCATACCCAAAAGGACCTCCACTGTTAGGTTGGCTTTATCTCCCTAATTCTATCAGCCTGATCTGCTGCCAGTTCCTGTAAGTACATATTGAAATGAAGATACTGACTATGGGATAAGCAAGCATGAGTAAGGTGTCTAACATCATGTGGGGTCAGATGATGTTTTCCCACAATTGAATCTATGATGAATGGTCCCTGAGCTCCATCATTTATGACACAGTTTCAATTCTTTAAGCAGTTTAAAAATCAAACACCTGATGTTCAGGGATGAGCTGATTTTGATGATTAGGATCATTTTTAACCATCATAGGGAAACAACCAGGTCCAATAACATCTCCTTGCATAGCTGCCTTCTTAACAACCTGTTGTTATTCAGACATACAAGGTTCAGAATGTTTTATCTTCAAATAGTCTGGAGTTGCACGCTGGGGAGTTTCTTTAAAAGTCTCACCTGGCTCTGGGTTACCCCAGGAGCCAGAGGCACAGTGGGCAGCTTTTCTTTCCCTTTACATTGTTCTCCCTTATTCTGTTCTAAAAAAGAAATTTTGGGGATACTAGTACTTAATGGATCTAAAACAGGTTTTACCAAGCTCCAAGCTGAGAAGGTCTCAGGAGAAACAGTTTCTCCTCTGCCATGAGCTCTCCTTACATTTTTTTCACTTTGTCTCAAATTACAATATCCAAAGTTCCCACCTGTGTGAACCAAGGATTGTACTTAATTATTTCCTGGAGCATTTTGGTGATACTGCTAGCTGGCACTGTGTATGTTCCCTTATTTAAAAGAGATTTTAGAAAAGATTTTAAAGAAAGAGATTTTAAAGAAAGAGATTTTTAAGAAAAAGACTGCCCTATGTTTTAATCCCAGTGCATGTCTTACTCATGTCAAAAGCACTTTGCGCCAGACATCTCTGGAATCATCATATGAGGTCCAAATGCTCTCAAAACACTCCTATTGAATCCAACAGGCAGGCAAGAATGCCATGGGTTTAGGCCACATTGGATTTCAGTTATTAGGGACTCCTGCAGTGAGTCCCCAGTATCCTGCGAAGTATTACAGCATACGGTGAAAAGAAAGAGCAAGAGACAAAACAGTGATGCAACAGGGAGCTGGGATGACTAGGTGATCACAGGGAACAAGAGACCACAAGGCAGCTAGAACCTTGGTATTTAATGATCACATTTGCGTTAAGCAAAATGGTGAGGGGATTGCAGCTGGATGTGCTAGCCAAGTGGCTAGGCAGGCAAGGCTTGTAAGACAGGGAACAAGGGATTCTTGCAGAAGGGATGGAGCAGCCAGATTCAGGTTGTGGTTAATAAGTAACCTACTTTGTAGCCAATTCTGGGAGGGAATTTTTCTGGAGTCACACCGGCCTCAGTGGAAATGTTATCTCATACTTCAGCTCCACAGTCTCATGGCCCTCCTCTCTGGGCTCAACTGTGGCCGCTGGCAAAGACCAATGCTAGCCCAATTCCACCCACTTGCTATCATGCAGACACATACACAGCCCTGGCCAGACTCCCTAGTTAAACTGAAAGCCAAGTTAAGTCACCTCTATACGGCCTGTGCTGTTTGCTGGTAAGCACAAGCACATTCGGGCCTGGGGGAGGATGACGTGGATATCTTCCACAAATAGCATTCCTGCTCACAGATACAAATTCACTGGGAAAGAAATTTGGGAAACCACATCTTTCACAATAGCATCCAAAAACTGAAGTATTTAGGAATCACTCTAACGAAGAAAGTGAAAGTTCTCTACATTGAAAGCTGTAGTATCCTGACAAAGGAGATCCAACAGGATAGCAGAAAATGGAAAGATATCACTTGCTGTTGGGTAGAAAGAACCAACATAGTAAAACTGGCCATACTCCCAAAATTGTTATACTGATTTAATGCAATCTCAATCAAAATACCATTAGTATACCTCACAGAACTAGAGGAAAACATTCCTAAAATTCATTTGGAACCAGAAGAGACTAGAATAGCAAAAACAGTTCTGGGTAACAAAGGCAAAACAGGGGGCATCACAATCCCTGACTTGAAATTTTACTACAGAGCTACTGTGATAAAACAGCATGGTACTGGCAAGACAACAGAACTGAGGATCAGTGGAATAGATTAGAAGAGGCAGAAACAACTTCAAACACACACAGACATCTTATCTTTGACAAAGGGGCCAAACATGTTTATTCAAAGAAAGAAAGCCTCTTTAATAAATTTTGCTGGAAAAACTGGCTTTTCACATGCCAAAAACTAAAACTAGACCCATGTATGCACCACACACTAAAGTTAAAATGAATCAAATATCTAAATATTAAACAGAAACACTATATCTGCTGGAAGAGAGAATCAGTAGAACTCTTGAAGACATAGGTGTAGGCAAAGACTTCATGAATGAAAGCCCAACTGCATTGGAAATAGTATAAAGAATCAACAACTGGGATCTCATCTTATTAAAAAGCTTTTGCACAACAAAAGAAATCACCAACAGAGTGAAAAAGCAGCCCATGGAGTGGGAAAATATCTTAGCCAGTTGTTCTACAGACAAAGAACTAATATCTAGAACATGTAAAGAATTGAAAAAAATCAGGCCCCCCAAATTTAAAGACCCAGTCCAAAAATGGGCATCTGAAATGAATCAACACTTCTCAGAAGTACAAATGGCAAATAAATACATGAAAAAATGTTTAACATCACTGATCATTCAAGAAATGTGAATTAAGACAACACTGAGATTCCACCTCACTTCAGAAAGAATGGCTATTATCAAAAAATCAACCAATAACAAATGCTGGCAGGGCTGTGTGGATAAAAGGAACCCTTCTCCACTGTTGGTGGCAATGTAGACTTGTGCAACCACTGTGGAAATCAGTGTGGAGATTCCTCAGAAAAACCTGGACTAGAGGTTCTATTTGACCCAGCTATTACTCTTCTTGGTATCTTCCCAAAATAATTAAAAGCATCACACCACAGTGATATATGCACATCCATGTTTATAGCAGCACAGATTATAATAGCTAAATCTTGGAAACAACCCAAATGCCTATCAACCGAGGAAGATTTTGTTTTATACAATGGAATAGTACACAGTTATAAAGAAGAATAAATTTGAGACACTTATAACTAAAAAGATGGACCTTGAGACCATATTCTTAAGTGAAATGAATTGAAAACATATGTGTAAATATCAAATTGCCTCTCTGATGTGAGAAACTGAAAGTGTAAATAACAAAAATGTGTAATAGATACTGTGAAATAGGAAGTAATTGTTCAAAAGGTAAGGGGAATGGGGGGGATAGAAGGGAAGAGAAAAGAATGAGAATAAAAAAGGATACAATGGAAACAAAGTTTTGTAAATAATGAGGGGAAGAGACGTTGAAGAGAGGGGAAGGAGAATAGGAAAAAAAGAGGAACCAAGACATATCCTGTAGAGGTACAAATTCCCTATGATGAATGTGATCATTATGTATATCTAAATTGTACAAATAAACTTAATTTTAAAAATAAGGACTGTAAAAATTGTAAAATAATAGAACTTTATCAAAATGTGCCGTGTGTCCATTTGGATGAAATACCAAGTGTAAACTCCCCGGTGAGATGGCTTAAGCTGCCAACAGTGTCTTTTGAGCACATTAAAGATTATTTGTTTTATGAGGGATGAGATTAAATGAGGATGTATATATTGCTAATTAGAACTTGAGATAATTATGTTTCATCAAAAGTAGTTTCTACGGGCTTAGTATAAGCACTACTCTGTGATTTCCAAAGGCACAGGGTGTTGGCCTGAAGCAGTACTAGTTTTGTGGTGTAATATATGTTCTGCTCTGACACAACAACTAATTAGAAAAGCCATCCACACCTTTTCCAGCTTTTAGTTTAAGGTCTGCAAAATGTGTCAGAGCATTTCACTTTCAAAATACTAATCCTCATATTACTTGCTATAAAAGTGAAATGTCTACCATGTCATAATCAGTCATGCAGTTAGAGATATGCCCTCTTTGTACAACAAAGTCTAAAAAAACTATGAACTGAAAAACCTGCCAGGCATGGTGGCATATGCCTGTAATCCTAGCACTGGGGAGGCTGAGGTAGGAGAATTGTTGCAAGTTTGAGGCCAGCCTGAACTACATACTGAGATCTTGTCTCAAAAAACCAAAAACAGAAACAAGCAAGCAAGCAAGCAAACAAAAGACCTGTTTGTGCTGTGTTGACTTAAAATGTTAGAAAAAAGTCAGTCTATCCTTTTTGATGAATTGTGGGCCTCTATCATGGGCTGGTGAGAAACTGGGGAATAGCAGTACTTCCTGTTGGCTGATTGGATGTAGGATTCCACGATTATATGGGTGCTTTTGATCTTAAGGAATTTTCTGATATAAACAGTAATGATTACATAATGACAAAAGACCAGATTTAAAAAGAAAAAAAATCAGCAGAGTTTTAGTAAGCAGAGGTTGCTAGAATTCCAATATGTACAAAGTTCTTCCTATTCATTAATTTCCAAATACTCTATGTTCTTAAAAGTGTATCATTCCATTCCATGGAATTATATTCATTTAAAATATATAACAGTGTGCTATTCACAATTAGCTGTAAATGACTATGTGTTAAAAAAATTGAGCAGTGCCATTTTTGTAAAGCTGTTCACATGAATAATAAACACTATTGATGAGAAAAAAAAAAAGAAAATGGAAAAATATCCCATTACTGGTTAGGAAGAAGCAACATAATCAAAATGGCTCTAGTAGGATTCTGCCTGATTGATTGATGTATACACTGAACATTTAACCTGTTGAATTGGTAACTAGTGTATATGAAAAAAATACAATTAAAACTGGGAAAGATGAGGCAGAAAAATATATGGACTAGAGATTGCAGAGGGCCATGCCAGAGGGGTGAAAATGTGTATAAATCACAAAGTTTCAATAGACTTTGATGTGTTCAGGCAAACTGAACCAATTGTTATTCCTATAATAACCAAAGGAAATAGCTAAAGAGGTTGAAAGAAGAAAGTACAGTTTCAAATATGGAGCCTTTGAAAATTAAGCTAAGGCCTCTTAGTTTTCTAATACAGATAAATTCTTTTGAGATTATGAATTAAAGTTATACATGGGAAGTTTTGAAAAAGTAACTGAATATTCCATTATAAATTTTCAAAAGTTTATCATTATATCACTGCTATTTTTGGCAGCAATATACATTATATCTTAAATATTTAAGTTAAAAATAGTGAATATAAAAATCTTTGTTAAATGAACAGTTAGAATGCAGACATGGAAATATTCACTATATGGGCATGAAATAATTCAGTTTTATAATTATTGCCATAGATGAATTGAACCAGGAATGCATTGGGGCAGGAGAATTAGAGTGTTTATCTAGCCTTGCCAAACCACAATCCCTGTAACTATGTGAAGGTGGATTTGGATGGGAATAATTCAAAGTAAGTACAGCCATTTGAAAACTTTTGTAGTAGAGGGGCTTAGAATTGTTGGGGGCCTAAAAAATACAGAGAAAAGGATGGAGAAGATATGCTAATGGGAAATAATATGAGCTATAAAATTTTATGCACAATAGAAGGCGCATTGTGGTGGAAAGGAAGGAGATTTAGAATGTCCAGGCATAACAAGAAAAGAGAAAAAGTGATTGCAGTAACATATAACTTTAGGCAGCAGCAGATTTTAGCTAGTGATATTATATAAAAATTTGGCTAAATTATGAGAGGTGCAGTTATTTGTTTCCCACCTGACATACCCCATTCACTTTAAACCACACTTTTAGGTATTAGTAAAGAATGAGTGAAGTATTTTGGAATATTCAGTTAGGTGTTTCTGAGTTCCTCCTCCTAAGAGTAAACATTGAGTTTGGGAAAGGTCTTTTAACTGATACCCCACATAAGGAAAAGAATATGTTTGTAGATTGTATTTTCTAAAGTCACCAGGCTCAATGTACCTACATCCTTAAGGAAAAACAAACAAACAAACAAACAAACAAAACGGGTCTACAAGCACAGAGTATTTATTATGATATTTCCCTTTAATTACAGATACATGTATAAACTTTACAGTTATGAAGATGACAGATACTCATTTATGTGTGGAACAATATCAGGGAGGAGTTCTTTGTAGACTTGATTGCCCCAAATATGGCACTATATGGTATTAAGTTCAATATCATCATACCCAAGATCTTCTTGTGTCAGGACCAGTGAAAATCCCTTCTCTTCTATTCTGTAGCTCGCAGCTTCTCTTAGAGACAGGGGAGAGATGCTCGCAACAGTAAGGAAGGTCCTTATTTCTGTTACGAAAAAAATCAATAGTACTCTTTAAGAAGAAAAGACTTGAACACAGTGATTACAAAATATTCACAAGGACACAAAGCTTCTCTGAAAGGTGAGATAGTGCTACCTCATACAGACTGCTCTGTTCAAAGTCTTGTGTTGATGTCAACAGTGAGAAAGGAGATGGTTCAATAATGAAAAGGAGTGAGAAAGAGAGGAACTCTCAGAAAAGGCTTAAAAAAAGAAGGCAGGAGATGACAATTATATTTTCTCTGTACCTCATGACAGACCAAACATGACCACCAAGTGTTCATGAGTCCTCTGTTCATCCCAAAAAATGGCAGATAAACCAAATTCCTCATGGACCACATGTTCATAGATGAACAGAAAGCCTAGTCCTTGGCAATGATGTCAGTGTCAACTGAAACAAGGAGAAGAAATTTTCTTTTCTTCTTCCTAGTGATAGAAATTTGTCACTCTCTAATTAAAGCCATTGTACATGTCAGCTTCAAACATTTGGTTACATGTTTCCTACAAAAAGTTTTGGCTCATAGACTTAACTTGCCTTACTATTAAAAATATTTACAGATTACTCCTCACAATTTGAAAAAGCACCTATATTTATAGTCAGGTCACATGTGTTGGTATGGGCATGAAGAATGGAAACAAAGCTGTAAAGTATGCAACTTATACAACACGTCTGTATCCAATGCGCAGCAGTATAAACAAAGAACACAATATGCTGCTTCTCTCAGAAGAGCTGGGATCATTATAATAAACGTTTAATAGGGAAAAGTTGATATCATCTACTATGCAAGGCTACCTAGCTTCTTATAGTACAGAAAAATTGATGAGTGATGGGTCTAAACTCATGTTTCTCATAACAAGTAAGTAACAGAATGAAAGAGCTGTCCACCCACCTGGCTGAGAACACCTGGCACCACCTCCATCTTCTAGGAAAAAGTGTCTCTCAACCATCTCAAGGGAAGAAGGAATTTCAACATCATCATAGCCATTTCCTGTGCCATCAACATGCTGTGCTAGAGGTTCTGGAAACAGACAATGAATAAGGTGGAAGAGCGAAATATGGGTTGGACACAGCGATGTAAGTCTCTTCAAATGCAGAGATTCTAATGACTGATGAATACAGGCACCATGTTCCAAGGTTGCCCAAAGGCAGGTGTATGATCTTAATATTTTTAGAAACTATTAAATCCTTAATATATTCCAATACATTAAGGTAAATGATATTTTATTAAAATAGTCTCTAATGCCAGAATACACATTTATGCTCTGAGTTCCAGGTACTATGTTATGGTTATAATTCAGGTTGAAACATGTAATACAGACTGAGGGAGATGAATCTGGAACAACAGAATCCAGGCTGTCCATGTACTTTCTGAGGCAGTAGGGTATATAGAGTTGTGAGGGAGAGGGAAGCCTTGGTTTCTGTAACACAGAGATAGGCGATCCCACCAATCCCAATTAAAAGAGACCTGGGTTTCAACCCCTACTAGCACTGTGTTGACCTCTGGATGTCCTCCCCATAGAGCCCTTTTTTTTTTCCTTTATGTGGGTACCAGGAGTCAACCTCAGGACCTCGCGCTTGCCAGGCAGGCGCTTGCACCACTGAGCCATCTCACCAGCCCCAGAGAGCCCTTCTTGATGTGACCTGTCCCAAGAGTTACCAATTTTCACCACTTGGGAAAGGTTCAGGGTGCACAAACTCCCCTCTTTGGTCCTTTGTGGAGAAGAGCTCTGGGTGGATGGTGTTAAGCACCATGGCCTCCACGTATTTTAGCAATTATTAAAGTCACCTTTTTAAAAATCTCTCGGTATTAATATAAACCATGAATGACTGCTATATTTCAGGACAAAAAAAAGACTCCTTAATGTTGTTTCTCAGGACTGATTTTTTATGTTTCAAATGTGATTATTAAAAAATAGCTTTTGGGGCCGGTGAGATGGCTCAGCGGCGTAAGCGCCTGCCTGGCAAGCGCGAGGGCCCGAGTTCGACTCCCGGATCCCACATACGAAAAAAGGGGCCAGTGATATCACTCAGTGGCATGGGCGCCTGCTGGTGCACGAGGTCCGGAGGTCGACCCCCCGGTACCCACACACACAAAAAAAATAGCTTTTGAACTTATTGTGATACATCTGCTGTGTATCTGTGACCCAGCAGAAGTAGCTATGGATGCCAAGAAAATTAAGTACTACTTTTTCCATTCTGAGATCACAGAATGGACAGACAGAAAACCATTTTTGTACACAGGGGAGAGTGGCCATCCCCATCTTAATCACAGGAGAACATTCTGCTCAGATGAGACTCCTTGTTCTCACATCACCTATAAAAGAAAGACTTGTCTCTACTACCTGCGGCAGATTCTCCATTCTCCTCATTGTCCTCTGTGTAATAGGGCAGCTTACTCACTGAATCATCAGACAGGTTTCCTGATAGGGAGAAAAACAGACAGGAGAAGGCTCAATATTACAGCTCAGAGAAATTTGAGGTTGCAGACTTGTAGAGAGAGGGCTTGGAGTTTTTATCTTAGGAAGAAGCTGGGTATATAAGGTTTGATTACCTGTTCAATCTGTAGTTGCTAAAGATATCCAACCAGTGCCAGTTCATGAACACAAAAGAGGGTATGGTACACACCTCGGTTGTCAAACAGGTCTTCCTTTTGTGGTTTTTACAAGGTAATCTATCTCCTTATGCATATAAGGCCTCATCCAGAGGAACTTCAAAAGTGGGTGAGGCTGGAGAAAGCACAGTGAGTTCAGAGATTGTTCCTGGAGGCATTTCCGTGACAGCAGTTAAAAATCTTGTGTTTCCCTATGCTCATCTTTGGGGACCCCTTTCTGGAGTATCGTAATTGTGCTCTTTTGGAGCAGAAGTAGGTTTCCTGACCCTACTTGCATTGTACACTCAGTCAAACTCACATTATCTGCATGGAAAATAATAATTTTTAGAACTCCTACATTCAACTCATGATCAAGGTTTCAAGTCTTTTAAATCTTGAAGTGAATGTAGAGAAGGAAGTTTCTGAGATAATGAGATGAAGACTAAAACATGAGTTCTAAATCACAACTGGTCTGATGCTCTTTTTTGTGGTTTATATCCAAAATGTCCCCTAAAAGACGCATTTCCTAAGTTGGGGTCTGGTCAGAGGTGTGGTTCAAGAAGAAGGTAACTTGGATATGTGTATTCTTGTCCTTATTGCCTCACTTTTCTCTCTGATTCCTGGCTGCCATGTGGTGAACAGCTTTCCTCTGATATGCCATTCTTCCATACACTTTTTGCCTTGGAGCCAGCCAACCATGAACTAACTCCATAGAGACTATAAGCCAAACTAAACCTCTCCCCCTTTAAATTGCAGGTGTTGGGTCTTTTGTTCCAGGAATGGAAAAGTGCCAAACACAGATAATTGGTGCATACATTAGGGACATTTCTGTGAGTGTACCTGACTGTGTTTCAGTAGCCTTTGAAACTAATTTGCTGGAGTAGTTTGGAAAGGTTCTCAGCTAAAGAAGCCTTGGAATGCTGTAAGCAGAGTAGTCAGAGATTGATGGGAGATTCTGCTCAGAGTTCAGAAGATCAGAATGCTGTTGGGAATGTGCATAAAAGGCAAGCTCAGGAGGTTTCAGTTGGGAACAAGGACAATATTGGAAGTGATACTAGAGGACACGCGTGTTACACCCTGACAGAAAATTTTGTCTTTGTTTTGCCCATGTCCTGATACTTTGTGGGAGTCTAAGATTACAGGTCATGGACTAATTAATCTGGTCGAGGATATTTTAAGGGAACCCAGTGTTCAGGCTGTAGGATGGGTACTGCTGGCTCATTTTAGCCAAATTTAGCATGAGAATCAGAATTTAGAAAAAAGGAAGCCTAATGACTTGAAAAGTTCACAACTTGGCCAGAAAGGTAGCACCTCTACCAAGCAGAGAGTGGTGGCTGTTGAAAAGATTAGTGCTAAAAAGAAATAAAGTAATTTGCATCAGGATAATAGGGAACATTGCTTGAGTGCATCTCAGTAATCAGTAAGACCTCATCTAACTCAGGTCAAGAGCTGTGAAGTTTTTAATTTGAGAAATAGAGAGTCCTCAGGACAATTGCTCAAGAAGGGCCTTCTACAGAGTTGGCTCTCTGGAATTCGTATCACTTTTCCCAGCCATGCACGCACTCAGTGACTACTACAGCCATCATCCAGGGGTGCATGGCTACTGCTCAAGCCAGTGGTAGACCCTGGTATTATCCACATTTTGCTAGTTTTATAAGCATGAAGAGTGCTAGAGTTCTAGGGTCATGGAAGCATCTAACCAGATTTCAAAGGAAGACCTGCAACATCAGTCAAGCAACCCCTGCAAAGGCAGGGGAAGCTGTGAGTGAAGCCAAAGGTTCAGTAGAGACTCTAGAAAGTTGGAGATGGCAGGAATGTAAAACATGTGCCATGGAAAGCCACAAGCAGTAAACGTAGCCAACCCAAGAGAGACTATATTGGCTACAATCATAGCCCTTTGGAGTTCACATCTTGCCACAACATGCCCCAGGTGCTGTACATGGAACTACAAGATTTAATGCTTGCCCTGCTCGGTTATATTCTTACTTTGGTTTCATTCCTTTATATCCTCCTATTTCAAGCTGTCAGAATGAGAATGTTTAACCTGTGCCAATGTATATTAGAAATACTTAACTTCCTTTTTTGGCTTTCATAGAGGCTCACAGGTAAAAGTTGCCTCGATTCTCAGAGAAGAATTTGTTCTTGGACTTAACAACAGTGCTGGAACTCTGAGGACTTTGTTGACTCTTAGACATGAACTAAATGCATATTGCATAATAAGATGGACATGAGGCTTCAGGGGAAAAGGAGGTTGAATGTTCTGGTTTAGATCTACAATGTTTTCCCCAAATCTCATGTGTTTGGATCATAGGGTCACTATAGTCATGAGTGGAGTAATCCACTGAAGAGTTCAGAGCTGAATGTGCTGTTTGGAAGTGGAGCCTGGTTGGAAGAGGCATGTCACTGGGGCGTGCCTGCGGAGGGAATATCCCCCTTCCCATCTCCTTCCTTCCTCTTTGCTTCCTGGCCACCACTGGTGAATAACCATTCTTTGCCATGCTATTCTGCCACATTGTTTCTGCCCTGGGGAAAAACAGCGATGGATTGAAACCACTAAAACTATGAGCCAAAATAATCCACTCCTCCTTTAAATTGTGGGTAACTAAAGTGACTAATTCACTCTCTCCACATACTTTCTAGGTTACTGGTAACATAAAGCCCTACCTTGGAGTTCAGCTCTCCATCTGTGCAGCTCAGTCCCCAGGATGACGAGGACCAGAAAGAGAAGGGCTCCCAGGATGATGCAGATGATCACAGTAAGGAGAAGACACCAGGGACAGGAGCTGAGACTGAACTGATGCCTGAGGAGGAAAAGAGGCCATGAGTCTTTAGAGAAGGTGAAAAGCCTATCTTCTGGTATGGGTACTAGGGGATTTATATAATGTGAATGCCTGTGAGCCTTGGCAATCCTGTGGCTGCTACAACTTAATAGAATTCTATGGTTGCTTCTAAAACCTGATCATTTTGCCTAACGTAATAGTGCCAGAAATATGTAGATTTCATAGTGCAGACCAATGAAAATCTGAGCATCTCCTCTATGACCCAGCTAAAAGCAGAACCACCACTTACTTCTACTAGTTGGGGAAATTGTTGTCCTTTCACCTGGAGAGAAAAGAAGAAAAATAGGATTGGTACACTGCTAGCTGGACAGTCACATGGTAACAGCTGCAACCTCTGTACGTGGTTCTCTTTCAAGTGCCAGCAGCTCAGAGTGCAACCTCTGCAAAACCACAGCACAGGGCAGAGGGCAGCCTTAGACACACACACACACCTGTAGCCCCAGCCCATGCCCCTGGCCCTGCCACTCACCTGAGCACCTCACGCCTGCGTCATCCTCACGCCTGCAGTCACTCTGTCCCCAGGACAACCTGGCACAGGCCTACAGAGAGGATTCCCTGCCCTTGCACTGTACCTCATCCAGCCAGATGCTTCCATTTCCTGGGCCAAATGCAGCCTCCCCCAGGGCATCCAGAGCAGGACCACAGCCCAGCTGCTGACACACCACCTCGGCCTCTGCCAGGCCCCAGGAGCCTTCGTGCCACACCTCCACACACCCTGAGCACTGGCTGTCCCCTCCCTTGAGCCGCAGCTTCTCTCTGTCTGCAAAGACAGCAACACCTCTTCGTACTGCTTTGGTGGAGGGAAGGAGCCGCTGGAGCCGTGGGAGAGTGAGGAGGGGCTGACGTACCTGTGCAGGGCACAGCAGCTGGACAGCACCTGAATTTCTGTTCTGCAGAAGGGGACAGTGGGGAAGTGGTGGTCAGTGGTATCTGGGACTGATCTTACCCCAAAACAAGATCCTGAGTTCAGGCCAGATGACAGAGGTAGAAAGCAGCATTCAGAATTACTGTAGGTTGTTTGCTGAAACATCACTGGCCCATATCCCTTATCACCAGTTGAAATTATTTTTCCATTTTAATTGTGTAACACTTTTCACATTCCCACACCAAACACGAACACAAGTGTGTGCAGAGAACCTTCTATGTATATCATGAATAAGGGCTTGATAAAAGTTTATTGAGTGAATGACTAGATGAGTTAATTCTGCTAAGTTTAATTCATTTTAGTTCTTGAAAATCAATAAGCTAAAATGGAAATAAAAATTAGTGGCATTGATTTATAGTAATAAATATTGAACATTAAAATATAATTTGTGCATAATCACAAGTGATTTTATTCAAAATTCCACTTAAGATGTAATGAAAATTGTAAAACAGTTACAAAGATTAGAAAATTTTTAATTCTATAAATGAAATAGAACAAATAGTACTATGAGTAAAACAGCTAAGTGGACAATAGCTAGCAGGTAAGACAAAAACCTCTCCAGAGAACTCAAATACAGAGTTAAACTAATACATGAGAGGACATAGAGATAGAAGCAAAAAAGTACATAAAACAATTGAATCAGTAAGAAACAGACATAAATCCCAAATAATATAGATAATCCAGGAATGGACACAGCACTTGTCCAAAATTCTCAGAATTGTTTATATTTTCCATATTATTCTATCAAGCCTCCTCACTAGTGAAGGGCACATCTCTGAAAGTGATGAAAGGACCTCTGTTCGGTGGTCAGTTTTAACACTGAAGACTTTACTACCTCTGATTTGTGATTTTTTTTTTTTTGGAGGAAAAATATCAGCAAGATATGATCTAGTTTAATAACCTTCAGCTTCCTCAGGAAAAAGAAGCAATGGAGAACTGAAACATTTGCCTTTGACAAATTTATCATTTATTCTCCCCTACTGTGGCCTTCAGGCAACTTCTACCATATTACTCAAGATAAAATGAATGAGGTGTGTGTGTGTGTGTGTGTGTGTGTGTGTGAGAGAGAGAGAGAGAGAGAGAGAGAGAGAGAGAGAGAGAGAACCCTAAAGAGGAATAAGAAATACTGAAAGAAGGGAGAGCACTCTGCAAAAGCCAAACAAGGAGATAGAGAAGGAAGAAATGAGATACAATAGGCACTTTTCTGTTTTAACTCACTAGATCATTCAATAAATTTCAACACAGGAGCAGAGCAATCTGTTATACTTATTTCAGACTTCAAATATCTTAGGATGAGATTTGTGGTCTTTGTAATTGTGTTGCCTTTTGATATCCTGTATATGCACTTGCTTTGATCTAATGGACATATTGTAAGAAAAAAAACAATATTTTCTATCTAGATATAAATATGCAAATTGGAAATACTTGTTTTTAAATGTTTAAATAAGAAAAGATGGGCTGGTGAGATGACTCAGTGGCATAAGCACCTGCCTGGCAAGTGCAAGGTCCTGAGTTCGACTCCCGGTACCTACATAAAAGAAAAAAAGGGCCCGTGATATTGCTCAGCAGCACAAGCACTTGCCGGCAAGTGGGAGGTCCTGAGGTCATCTCCCAGTACCCACATTAAAAAAAAAAAAAAGGAAAGATAATTTAACAATAATATGTATGATATAATCACAATATTGTGAAAATAAATAAAAAGACACCATCAAGATAAACTTTTTTCTGGATATATGAGTTTAGAGATGTTGCTGTAAAATTATCAACTGCATATAACTCAAGGTATTGTCAATAGACAAGAGGTGATGTGACAGGATGAATCCACATTTTTATATATCTTTCTTGCTTACAATGAGTGAATATTATTGAAATTTAAGTGAAACAAAAAAAATGATTTCTAAATCTTTAATAACTAGTGTGAAAATCATAGATCCCCTAGTGCCCAGTACATACAAATCCAGCAGAAGCAAATGTGGCCAATTCATGGAAGAGAGAGAAAGGCAGGGGTGTAAGGGAAGGTGGGCTGGCCACCCCTTTCTGCCTCCAGTTCTCTTTTACCAGACAGACAGCATTGTTCTCTCCCTGGGGCCCTGGCCTGGGTGAGGCATTTTAATTGAATGAACCCGAATAGCCCTCTATTATCTCTGCCCATCACTGAGCTCCCCATCCTCTAGGGGAGCTTACAGAGCATCTCCTCCCTCTTCTCTAGTAAGATACTTCAAAGCCTGAAGACAACAACCTGGCTATATATGCCTTAGCATTTCTGCCAAATAAGCCAATTACAGACGCCCCGTGACATGGCTTCTCGTTACTTTTGCAGTTAAGAAGTACAATGACAGTGTCACCTCTGAAGGCAGGTCACCCTGCCACACATCTACACATTAATCAACTTGGTAACTGAAATAAAACGGACAGAACACTGAAGAGAAGGTCACTGAAGACTGCTGAAATAAGCAACCACGGAGAAGGTGAGACTGAAAACTAGAATTGAGATATTTGCAGGCAGAAAGGACAGAACTTCCTATTATACTGAAATCGTGAGGAGAGAGAAACTAAGAAATAAAAGCTAAATGAGCCTAAATCAATGGGTAGTAATGGAGATATTAACTGAAATGGGGACTTATGCTTGGTAGAAAAAGTTAGAGGCAATGATTGAGTAGGTGAAATAAAATATTCTACCTTCCCATCCAAATTCTAGACACTCATTGGGTATTTGAACGAGGATATCAATCAGCAATAAAACATGAGTATGTAGTTCAGGGCAGAGATCAACTGTGAAGGCTTGTATTTGGGAACTGACAATGTGATGACAGCATCTAAGGCCATGGATCTCACCTAGGGTAGGAGCACAACTAAGAGTAGAGAGTTTGAGGATAACCTTGAGAATGTCTAAATTTAGTGACTGAACAGAGAAGTTGCAATCCAGTAAGACAGAAGAAGAGCAATCAATAAGGTAGAATGATCATAAGAAAAAAAAAAGGGGAAAGGAAAGTCAACTTGGTGAATGCTGCTGAGAAGTCAAATATAATTAGGTGATAAGTGATTACTGTTTTTTTATTTTCTTACCAATTTTGAGGAGCTGCAGAATATAAGACCTGATTGGAATGAGTTTAGGATGATTAGAGACACAAAAGGTGGAGTGACTAGTGACAATTCCTTTGGAGTTTTTGGCTGTGATGGAGAGAGAAAAGGTGTGGGTAAAGTAAATAGGGAAGCGGTGCGGAGGAAATGTGTGTTTATGTTTTTACAATACGTGAGAAACTTTAATCTGTATGTGTATGTATGTGATAGAACCAGGAGAGAAAGAAATTGATGGTGCAAAATAAGGATCCACAATTGAAGTGAAATCTGAAGAAGTGAGTGTGATTAGGATCTATAGCCCAAGGAGAGCTGGCCTGAGGGCAGAGGACACTTGTCCAGGATGCCCAGCATTGGCACCCTGGTTGGTTTTATATCACCATTGTCACTCCTCTTTGGTTTCTTCTCTCTGTGCACACTGCTGGGGTTTGAGCCTAGCACCTAGAGCATATTATGTGGGTACTTTCCACTGAGCAAAACCACGGCCCTGTTGTGAAAATTTGCACCTCAATGCAGACATGATCTAGCCCTACTTGAATGTAGATATATATTTTTTACTTGTTCATGTTTTTATTTTTGGTCCCGGGAATCAAACTCAGGACCTTGGGCTTGCCAGGCAATGTGCTGCTGAGCTATATCATTGGCCCTTGTTTGTGTTTTAGTTTTTGTTTCACTTGTGTTTAAGGATCCTGAAAACATCAGGAATAAGACAAAGATGCACCTGGTGAGCTTAATAATGTAGTGTTCTCCAGACCAGTAGGAGTGAGCAAGTGGCTAAAGGCCATGGGGTAAATTTCAACTAGCTGGACACTGGGAATAAAGAAGAGGAATTGTTGGAAATGATAACGGCCCAGAGAAAAGTATATTGACAGGGAAACAAAAGTTCCAGGTCAGAGGATAAACAGTGTTTTCAGAAGTCCAGGTTTCTTTTTCTTTAAATCAGAGCACAGAAGTGAATGAAACATTGCAGGTATAAAGAGAGTGGAAGATGATGGGTTTCATTTCTGGAAGGCACTATTGAATATTTTATGTGTTCAGAGGAGGGGGTCATAGCAGTTGGCAGTAATAAAAGGATAAACACTCAGAGAATGAAGTACTAACCAAGAAGTCTGGGATTCTGAAAAGAGATAAATTCAATCAAGATTATACCCGAGATGTGTAATTCTCAGGATGTGGCAGACAAAAAAGACCAACAAGGGGCACTTAAAAAGCAGTTTTAGGGGTATCTGCCTAAGAGAAGCTTCTTTCTCTGGCCACCATCTCAGGTAATACACACTTCACTCTTTCTTACCCTCCTGCTTTGGCGAGGACAGAATTTTCTCAGCATCACAAGTCCCCATGTCCTCCTCTGCCTCTGTATTTATACTGACCGAGTGCTCTCTCACCTTTCTTCTCTCACTGAAGCCTACTTATCCTTCAGGGCTCAGCTAAGTGTGATTTGTCTTTCTTCCATGTGCACGCTTCTGCAGCAGCTTCCATTGCTTCAGGACACTCAAATTGCTGCCCAATGAGTGTTGTCAGCACTAGAGTATAAACTCCACGAGGGAAATAATCTTACTTTGCTTTGTTCTCTGTTCTGTGACTTAAAATTAAGTTTCTATCCACAAGGCATTCAACTGCTTTGGATCAAACACTGACTGAAGTTATCTACTCAGTGTTGGTTTATTTCAGACTAAAAGACCAGGAGCTTGAGAGACAGACCTATGAATTGGATCCCTCAAGTTACTCTCACTTCCTGCAAGGTCTTGGGCATTTGAGGTCATTACTGCTAACCTCAGTTTTGTCATCTGACTTAAATAATGACCATAATACGTTTCACCAGTTTGTGGTGAGGGTTAAGCTTCATTACCTGTAAAAACCCCCAGAATTATAGCAAATAGCACGTTTTCATATTTGAGGCCTCACCTTTCATTCTGCTAATGTGGTAATTTAACATAACACTGCATTAGGCAATTGCTTAGTGATTTTATCAGAATACTAGTTCATGCTTGCACATGCTCAGTTCCATTCATCTAGTACTTTTTCACATAAAGTTTCCTTATTTCTGTTATTGAAACAAGAAAGGAAGATGTGTATTAAATCATCTAAAATTCAAAATTCATCTTGTATACATATTACAGCCCAGCACTTAAATATGAAATTTCCCTAACAGCAACCAAAAGGGAATGGACATGTAGAAATAGACAGCAGGTCACCTGCACATGTGATGTAAGCTTTGTCCCTTGGAAGACAAGACCTGTGTTTCCAAGCATCAGAAGGACACTGCCAGAGAGAGGTATCTGTTTTCCTACACTGGATTCTATCCATTCGCTGGAGTCTAGAATCTTCCCTGTGAGAAGCAAAAGCGTTGAGAGTCCCACTGTTCCTACAGCCAAGCTGTGAACAGATGATGGACAAGGTCGTGGCTTCCATGGGATTGTGGCAGACACTGCCCCAGGTCCTGTTGTAGAAAACCTCCAGCCACCTAGAGCACTTGGGTCCTTGCTTATCATTCAGAGGGCCAGGAACTCTGAAATACAAGGAGAAAAACATGACAAAGTAAGGAGTCAACTCTTAGTGTTCTATTTTCTTTATTTATAAGAAGTGAAGGATGCAGCCGCAGGTCGGTCCCCTGGTGCTTGGCAGTTGGTCGGTGGCCGGGGACCTGTGGCTGGGTTCTCGGCTCTCATGGTCAGAGGTGGAAGGGACACGGGAGAGGCCCACACACCTGAGCTACCCGGACTGGAGCCACCGCCCGGCATTCAGGGTATGGGGAGAAGATGGCGGATTTGTAAGAAGCAGGCAGCGAACCTCTCTAAAAGTCGCCATCCCAACACTGGAATATAGTGACTGGGGGAGGATAAGAAAGAGGGAAATGGCTCCCCTGGACCCAGGAAGGATCTGAAACGCAGTTCAGGACACACTGAGAGAGTGAAGAGAGAAACTTCAACAAAGAAGAAGGAGGTGGCCGCAGGCGCCTTTTCCCTGTGTCAGGAATCCCGGCACGACAGAAGAGGTTCAAATCTATGGATATGCAGTGATTGCCGGCGCCTCCGGGGGCCTCCATAGAGGAATGCGAGATGTGGCGGTGCATAGAAGCAGCAGCCAGAAGGACTACACTGGCTGGCGGTGAGTGCTGACACTCAGCCGTCCTGTGCAAGACAGCGATTGGCCGGGCGCCATTGTGCGGGGTGGGGGACAGAAGTCGGAACTCAGAGCCTCAGCTGCTCCATCCACGGCTCCCAGCCTGGCTCAGGCCTGCGGAAAGTGCACTGACAGCGGCAGGAGAATGAGTCTGGTCCCCACCAGAGAGTGCAGGCTATTGCCCACTGCCCTGCCAAAGGGCTGCTGCTGGCTTGCTAGGTCAGATCTGCACTGAACAGGACTCTTGTCACCACCACACGGCGCCTGCCTACAGCAGAGTCAAAACCTGGAAGTAAACTTTTTTTTTCTCTCATTGGTTTTTTGCTCTGGTGGTGGTGTTTTGTCTTTTATTTTTTGTTTTTGTCCTTTTGTTTTTGTCTGTTTGTTCTTTCCTTCATTGTTTGATCTTGTTTTTATACGAGTACAGAGCCTCTAACCTCTTTGTGATTGTGGTTCTGATCTGTTCTTCCTTTTATCCTTTCCTTCTCTTTCCCCACCAGTCTTCTGCACCAGTTTCCCAGTGTTAGTGGGATCTCTCTTTGTCCTCCAGCCTTACATCTAATTCCTTCCTCTTCTTCCAATTCTCTATTTCCTCCTTAACTCACTTTAAATTTAAACTCCTGAGGGCAAAACTGACATATTAAGGACTTGTATACTGCATATAATTTCCTGATTTGTTTTAGATTTTGTCATATAACCACAAATCTAGTTTATATGGTTAAAACTGGCAAATAACTGGTTAGCTCAGTCTGTCATTTTCTAGGCTGTGTTTGATGCTTTAGGTACCGCTATAGCCAAAGGTGACATAATTGTTCTAAACAGCTTTTCTTCCTGGTATCCCATGACCCTGAGATTGTGTAAGGGTCACGGAAAATACTGTGGCACAGTACCAAAGAACCAAGGACTGGGCCAAACAGGCAGCAACTTCTCATGTCCAACAAATTGAAGAGGTAGGATCTTGCAGCAGGCTCAAAATCCAAAAATAAGCTACACCTGGAAGATACCTCAGAGAAGTAGTCATCTCCTAAGGGTTTTAAATAGTAGTAATAAAGCAACCTACCATAGGCAATTTACAAACATCACCCCAGGAATTAAACTAAATAAGAAAAGAAAATGAGAAGACACTTAAACAAGATGCAACCCCACACATCCAGTTCACCAAAGGCAAACCCAGGGGGCAGTGAGGTGGGACAATACGAAAGCCACCCACCTGGCATCTCTGAAGTGGTAACAACAAAGCAACTGAATGATGCTCTGGAAAAAATCAAATCAGAAATAATTTTTCAGATAACTGCAGAGATGATGTCCACAATGAAGACCACGCTTCAGGATGCTAGAGCAGATACAGACAAAAAAACAGACAAACTTAAGAAAATGATGGAAGCCATGAATGCTCAGCATAGGAAAGAAATGGAATCCACAAGACAGATTCAAGCAGATATCCAGGAGAACAAAAATTCCACTGAAAGTATTCACAGCAGATTAAGCCAATGTGAGGACAGGATCTGAGATATAGAAGACAGGCTTGTGATTAGTGATCACGAAAAGAAAGAATTCTTAAAAATAGCAAGGGACCATGAGAAATAAATCCAGCAGCTGCTAGATGAGGCAAAGAATAACTTAAGATTGGAGTCAATGAAAAAGCAGGAGATAGCATAAATGATATTAAAAAAAAAAAACTTCACAGACATCATGGCATAAAACTTCCCTGGTAGAGAAAAAGAATTTGACATACAGATAAGTGAGGCACACAGAACTCCAATTAGCTACGATCAAAAAAAATCATCAGCCAGGCATATCATAATCAAGATTCCAGAAATTCCACACCAGAGCAGAATTTTAAAAGCTGCTAAGGAAAAGAAACAAATCACCTATAAAGGAAAGACCATCAGAATCACAGCTGACTTCTCAGCACAAACCCTCAAGTCAAGAAGAGCTTGGAGTGTAGTATTTCAAGTTCTAAAGGGAAATAACCTTCAACCCAGATTGATGTACCCCGCAAAACTATCTTTCAAAACTGATGGAGAAATAAAATACTTCCGTGACAAAGAAAATCTGAGAAAATTTATGACCAACAAACCAGCACTCCAAAATGTTTTGAAGGGCATTCTAGGAAGAGATAACAAGGACTACAACTCCGGGAACCCCAACAGAAGGAATCTATCAGGCAGGGCAAACAGTTAAGGGAAGGGGTAAAAAAAAAAGATGGGGAGCCAACAACAGGAAAATAACACGACAAGGATAAGTCAATACATATCAGTTTTAACCATCAATGTTAATGGTCTCAATTCACCAATCAAAAGGCACAGGTTGGCAAAATGGATCAAGAAGCAAGATCCAACAATATGCTGTATATAAGAAACACATTTAATTCAGAAAGAAACTAATAGACTGAAAGTCAAAGGATGGAAAACAATACTCCATGCAACAGGAACCCAGAAAAAAGCAGGGGTAGCTATTCTTTTTGCAGACAAAGTGAATTTCAAGCCAAGAATGATTCAGAGAGATAAAGAAGGTCACTACATCCTTGTAAAGGGAACAATCCAAGAGGAAGAGATAACAATCATAAATATATATGCAACAAATACCAGTGCACCCAACTATATAAAACAAGTATTAACGGGCATGAAAAATCAAATAAGCACACATGAAGTTGTATTGGGGGATCTCAATACCCTACTGTCACAAAAAGACAGATCAACTAGACAAAAATCAATCTAATATGAAACATTAGAACTGAACCAAACTTTTGAACAAATGGACTTAGTAGATGTCTACAGAGTTTTCCGCCCCACAACATCAGAATACACATTGTTCTCAGCTGCATATGGGACGTTCTCAAAAATATACCACATACTAGCTCACAGAACCTGCTTAACTAAATGCAGAGGAATTGAAATTATCCCATGCATATTATCAGACCATAGTGCAATGAAGTTGGAAATCAGTAGCAAAAGAAACCACAAGAACTTCCTAAACACATGGAAATTAAGTAGCACCCTTTTGAGCAACCAATGGGTCACAGATGAAATTGAAGAAGAAATTAGTTTCTACAATTGAATGATAATGTCAGTACAACATACCGGAACTTATGGGACACAATGAAAGCAGTCGTAAGATGGAAATTTATAGCAGTAAATACCCATATCAGGAAAACAGAGCAAGCACAAATAAACAACTTAATGGTGAACCTCAAACTTCTAACGAAGTTTTTAAAAGAAGAGCAGGCTAAGCCAAAAGCTCATACAAGGAAGGAAATTAAAAAGATCAGAGCAGAAATTAACATATTGGAGACTAAAAAACAATACAAAGAATCAATGAATAACAGAGTTGGTTCTTTGAAAGATTAAATAAAATCGACAAACCCTTATCCAACCTTATTAAAAAAAAAGGAAAGAAAAGACTCTAATCCATGCAATTAAGAATGAAAAGGGTGATATCACAATGGACCCTGCAGAAATCCAGAAGATCATCTATACCTATTTTGAAAATTTGTATTCTAATAAGATGGAAAATGCAGAAGAAATGGACAGATTCCTAGATACATATGAATTACCAAAGCTGAATCAAGAAGATATAAAAATCCTAAATAAGTCAATATCAACCAATGAAATCGAAGATGCAATTAAAAACCTCACAACAAAGAAAAGCCCAGGCCCTGATGGATTCACTGCTGAATTCTACAAGAAGACTTAACACCACTACTTCTCAAACTTTTTAATGAAACTGAAAGGGAAGCAATACTCCCAAATTCATTCCTGGAAGCAAGCATTACACTGATATCAAAACCAGAGAAGGACCCAACTAAGAAAGAGAACTACAGGCCAATCTCCCTAATGAACATAGATGCAAAAATCCTCAATAAGATACTGGCAAACAGAATGCAGCAAATCATCAAGAAGATTATACACCATGACCAAGTTGGATTCATCCCAGGGATGGTTCAACATACGTAAATCAATAAATATAATACACCATATTAACAGAGCCAAGGACAAAAATCATATGATCATCTCAATAGATGCAGAAAAAGCTTTTCACAAAGTCCAGCACCCATTCATGATAAAAACCCTACAGAAAATTGGAATAGATGGTCTTTATCTCAATCTGATAAAAGCCATCTATCACAAACCAACAGCCAATATCATACTAAATGGACAAAAACTGAAAGCTTCCTCCCTAAAATCAGGAACAAGACAAGGATGTCCACTCGTTCTACTCTTATTCAACATAGTCCTGGAAACTTTAGCCAGAGCAATTAGACAAGAGTAGGAAATAAAAGGAATAACAGGAATGGAAGAAGTTAAATTATCATTATTTGCAGATGACATGATACTCTACATAGAAGACCCCAAAAACTCCACTAAAAAACTGCTAGATTTAATAAGCAAATTCAGTAGTATAGCTGGATACAAAGTCCACGCTCAAAAATCAATACCCTTCCTGTATGCAAATAATAAACTCACTGAGAGAGAAATTAGGGTAATAACACCTTTCACAATAGCATCCAAAAAAATGAAGTACTTAGGAATGAATCTAACAAAGGATGTAAAAGACCTCTACATTGAAAACTATGGTACTCTTAAAAAGGAGATTGAAGAGGATATCAGAAAATGGATATCCCTGGCTCTTGGGTAGGAAGAACCAATATAGTGAAAATGGCCATAATTCCAAAATTGTTATACAGATTTAATGCAATTCCAATCAAAATTCCATCAACATATCTCACAGAATTAGAGAAAACAATTCTAAAATTCATTTGGAACCAGAAGAGACCTAGAATAGCAAAGGCAATTCTGGGCAACAAAGGAAAGGCAGGGGGCATCACAATCCCTGACTTGAAATTATACTATAAAGCTACTGTGATAAAAACAGCATGGTACTGGCAAAAAAACAGACCCAAAGATCAATGGAACAGATTAGAACATGGAGAAACAACTCCAGACATACTAACCCGCCTTATCTTTGACAAAGGTGCCAAACACATTCACTGGAAAAAAGATAGCATCTTTAATAAATGATGCTGGAAAAACAGGCTCTGTACATGCCGAAGATTAAAATTAGACCCATATCTTTCACCATGCACTAAACTAAATTCAAAATGGATCAAAGATCTAAATATTAAAACAGAAACATTAAATCTGCTGGAAGATAGAATAGGTAAAACTCTTGAAGACACTGGTGTAGGCAAAGACTTTATGAATAAAACCCCAATCACACAGGAACTATCACAAAGAATCAACAACTGGGATCTCATCTTATTAAAAAGCTTTTGCACAGCAAGAGAAACCAGCAACAGAGTGAAAAGGCAACCCACAACGTGGGAAAAAATGTTTGCCAGCTGTTCCTCAGACAAAGGATTACTATTGAGAACATATAAAGAACTCAAAATAATCAGACCTCCCAAATTAAAAGATCCAATCCAAAAATGGGCATCTGAGATGAATGCACACTTCTCAGATGAAGAAATACAAACGGCAAATATATATGTGAAAAAATGTTCAACATCACTGGTCATTCGAGAGATGCAAATTAAAACAACACTGAGATTCCATCTCACCCCAGAAAGAATAGCTATTATCAAGAAATCAACCACTAACAAATGCTGGAGGGGCTGTGAGGAAAAAGGAACCCTTCTCCACTGTTGGAGGGAGTGTAGACTGGTGCAACCACTGTGGAAATCAGTGTGGAGATTCCTCAAAAAACTAGGATTAGAGGTCCCATTTGACTCAGCTATTCCCCTTTTGGATATCTTCCCAGAATCAAAAACATCTTACCACAGTGATATATGTGCACCCAGGTTTATAGCAGCACAATTTGTAATAGCTAGATCTTGGAAACTACCCAAATGACCATCAACTGAGGAATGGACAAAAACAATGTGGTATTTTTATACAATGGAGTATTACTCATCCATAAAGAAGGATAAACTTGACACTTTTATAGGTAAATGGATGCAACTTGAGACCATACTCCTAAGTGAAATAAACTGGATGCACATGTGTAAACATAGTATTGTCTCCCTAGCGTGAGAAGCTGAAAGAGTAAGTAAGATCCAAAATGTACAACAGATATTATAAAACAGGAAGAAACCGGTCAAAAAGAAAAGAGAAACTGGGATGGGGGAATGAAGAAAAGAAAGAAGGGAAAAGCAAAAAAAAAAATATATATATATCTATATATCTATATATAAATATATATATATATAAAAGTTACGTAGATACACTACTAATTTCTCTTAGTTCATTGAAAAGAAAGGTTTGTGCTAATATTGTTTGGATGATTGAATGCCAATACCTTGTACTCTGAGTAACTAATTTAAAGATAACAATAAACAATGTATTGACCATTGTTACCCTGTATTATGTCATTTTGAAATTTTGTTCTATTTTTTTTTCTTTTTAAAATAAAAATTAAAAACAAAACAAAAACAAGTGTTGGAAACATTGTGGGGTGGAGAGATTTTGTCACTGGGGCATGTCCTTGACAGGGAATGTCAGAGTGAGATCTTTTGCTCTCTCTCTCTCTCTTTCTCTGTCTCCGTTTCCATTCTCATCAAATCCCCAAACACATCTCTCTGAAGGCAATGAAAGCACATATAATGTCATCTCTTACAATAGTATGAACACATTAAGACTTTACTACATCCAACACTGATCTTTTGGTACATGGATAAGTGTCTCTTTAAAGTTTGAGTCTGCATACATGCTTTGAAAGAAAAATACTGAGAGAATCTGTTGTAGTATTTACGGAAAGAGAATATATGATCCAGGCATTTCATCCATAGTTCTGTTGTCTTCACCTAGTAACTATACTTATATCTAAATGTATAATAGTCTTTCAACTTCACATAAATCCATAAATTTGTTGCATCCTATCCTCTGGCCCATACACCTACTAACCTAGTATAAAACAGCATCTCATGCTATATACAAGAAACTCAATTCCACTGAGGAAAATGTAACTTAGAAAATGTTGCCTTTTTCTATGACAGCCTTACTATTGGCAAAGGGACTATGGGTGAAGATTTGCAATTGATTTGAATTATAAGTAAGTGACCAAAAGAAAAGTGAGGAAGTTTGATTCTAATTGGAATATTTCTAGACTATGGTATAACCTATCACCAGTGTGATAACCACTAATAGATTACTATAACTTTTTATGTACATAAAATCCATTGAATTATACACATTCAATGCTGTATTTTATTTTTTATTTTGATTAAAGTGTTACTGAAAAATTCTTTATGATTCTCATTTTCCCTGTTCCCATTCCTGGCACCAGTAAGTTGAATTTCTTTGTTTTTCATTGCTGGCACTTGAAATGTACCAATGTTATTAATATTTTTAACTAACCTAATTTGAAGCTTTTGTTCTCTTATAATTTGTCTTCTTTTTAATTTTTGTTCTATTTTTTATTTG
The DNA here is from genome assembly GCA_028451465.1 of Erethizon dorsatum. NCBI lineage: Eukaryota > Metazoa > Chordata > Mammalia > Rodentia > Erethizontidae > Erethizon > Erethizon dorsatum. Next base: position 31,739,575 of record CM051831.1, read on the forward strand.
AACCTCCTATGCCATTCAGGTTTTATGTGCTCTTCTATTTTATTAAACACACTATTAGAATTTTACAATTTCAGTGTTTTTTTCTAACTCATGGATTCTAGGTTATAAATTTCTATTAGACATGGTTTTAGTACATTAGAGAAATTTAATTTTATCACATCTTCATTATCATTATTTTCCAATGTTTAATTTTTTATTCATTGGTCCCTATGTATTTCAATGAATGTTGCTTAGTTTCTCAACATTTGGACATTGCTAGATTGATTCTTATGAATTACTGATTTAAATTTACTGTGGTGAGACAAAATATTCTTCATGAATTCAATCATTTGAAAGGTTTTGCACTATCATATGGCCAAATGTTATGGAGAGATATTCCATGTGAATTTACATGAATAAGAATTTTTTCATTATTCAGTTCAGTGCAATAAGTGACATATTCAGTTAAATTTCTAGATTTAGTTGGTTCATGTCTATTACACACTTTCTTAGTTTGTCTGTTTGGTTTACCTGCTTTTGAAAAGTAATGTCACAATTTCCCCACTCTGATATTGAATTTGCTTATTTTTGTTTTTCTTTTGTGAAATATTATTCTGTATTTCAAATTGTGCTTTACCATTTTCTTATAATTTGATGTGTATTATAAATTATAATTATTTGCCTCATTATAATGCTAAAAAATCCTGTCATAATTTAAACTAGTACATCTTGTTGTAAGATCTAATTTTTGTGATATTTATATGATTAAACCAGTCCTCCTACATTTAACATTTAAAGTGTATATTTCTTTCATCATTTAATTTTTCCTTTGCTCTTATGTATAAGGTGAGTATTTTACATATAGCATACAGAGTTATGAACTCAACCAACTGCAGCTTGAAAATATTGAGGAAAAACATTTTCTGTCTTTTGTTAGCAAGATGGCAAAAGTGGAGAATTCAGACTTCAACTCCCCTACAGAAAGATCAAGCAGAAACTATTCAAAACACCTTGGTGAAAACTCAAAAATGTGGGAACAACCATATGTTCTGTGAATCTGCATACAAATTCACATTTAAAGTGTAAGTGAATGAATGGCCTCACTTGCAACACAATACTCTTTTACTCCCCTGAGTTGCCATACCAGAAGACAAACAGAAATTCTCAGGGTCCAAGGTTCCCAAAAGGGAAGGAGAACAGAGAAGGCATTATGAAATTGTTCCCAGTATCCATGCTATTTCACCTCATGGGAAATAAAGAAGGATGCCAAAGGGGTAGACCACTTGGAGCCAAGATAGAAAAAAGGCAGGAGGTAGAACCCAGAGACCAACCTATCAATTTTAGTAAAATTCATGGTATCTGCTAGCAATAGCAGATGATCAGAGATACCATGTGACAGCACAGCCCACCCACAAGCTGGTTGCTCCCGGAAGAGGGAGGAGCATTACTTGACTCAAATCTCTAGATAGCTAATCTCTAGGCACAGCCTCAGTACATACCCTGAGTCCCATGCAGGGAGGGAGGAGACTCTCACAGCAAATTTTAACAACATTCAGGTTTTAACTGTGTCACACCTGAAAGATTAAACAGTACCCCGTGGTCTTAAACCAGTTTTGGATCTTGCCCAGGGAAGGACAAAAGCAACAGCAGAAACTATAGGTAAGCCCTGGTTCGGCCAGTCCTGTAAGTTTAAACTGCAATTTGCAGCCCCAAAGCCTATTCCTAGACACACTCCTCCAACAGAGACACATAACTCCCACAACTAAGAATGACAATAAGCAGGTCTGTACCACTCAGGAATATAATCAATGCTTGGTTAATACTCTAAACTCACCTACAGAACCTGCTTAGGGAAGAAAGCCAATCTCAATCATGCACATCTCCTAAGCATAGTAATTGATTTATCCTTACTGATTCACTCAACTGTGGGGCTCCTCTTTCAACACTTTCCAACTGCTGAAATCAAACTGTGGAACATTCTAGGAAAGAATACTTTCTACAAGCAAGCAGGATCAGAGATTATTGCAATGCCTACATAAAAAGTGCTGCCTAATTACAGAGCTCAACAAATGGTCTTGCTGGGCAGAATGACCTAGCCAGCTTTCCCACCCAAATTAACAGGAAGAATTGCCCAGTCATCCAGAGAAATCACTTTACTAGTGGTCACTACCAGCTGTCTCATCCAGATTTATATTGAGAATAAATAATGAAGTTCTACTTCCACCAAAGAACACATGTAAAAGCTGAATGGATGGGTATCCCTACAAAGGCACAAAAATCAATGCAAGGACAGAATAATTACTAAGACTTAGGATGCCATGACCTTCAAAATAAATTAAGAAAGCTCCACTAATGGACACCCAAAAAGGAAGGGTTTATAAAATGTCAAAGAAAAGATTCAGAGTAATCATTTTTAAACTTCTGAAATATGTGAAAAAATTAAATCATATTCAGAAATAATACATAAACAAAGAAAGAAATTTGACAAAGAAAAATAAATACTAAAGGAATCTTAGATATAAAGAATATAACTGGGCCGGTGAGATGGCTCAGCGGCTTAAGCACCTGCCCGGCAAGCGCGAGGGCCCGAGTTCGACTCCCGGAACCCACATACGAAAAAGGGGCCGGTGATATCGCTCAGTGGCACGGATGCCTGCTGGCACTCGAGGTCCTGAGGTCGACCCCCCGGTACCCACAAAAAAAAAAAAAAAAAAGAATATAACTGAATGGGAATTAGAAAGCTTCATCAGTTGGAACGATGACACTGAAGAATCAAAGATTGAAAACAGAACACGTGAAATTACCTAGCCACTGTAGAAAAAGAAAAAAAAAGAATGAAAAACAGTGAAAAATTTCTATTGGAATTAAGAGATATCATCAGGAAACCTAACCTAAGTATAATTAGCATTAGAGAAAGAGAAGGAGAAAATGAGCTAGAAAAAGACTTCCAAAAAAATCTGAGAGAATTCACTAACGCCAGAATTGTATTAAAGAAATGCTAAAGTGAACTCTTCAAATGGAAAGAAAAGACTTCTAATGTGTAACAAGAAAACATTTCAAGATATATACATACACAGGAAAATGTAAGAAGTGTGCAAACAACTTCAGAATATTTTAATAACATAATTATTAACAGTAGTCACTTATATCCTAAGGAGGAAGATTCAAAGATAGAACACATAAAAATAATAACAAATATAATAATTTGTTAAGGAATATGCAAAATAAAAAGTGGTAAATGGATAAAGTAACATTACTCAACTACATATTATCCAAAAGAGACTTACTTCACCTGTAAGGATAAATTGAGGCTGAAAGTGAATAAATGGAAAAAAAAAGATGTTCCATGTAAATAGAAACCAAAAAAGAGCAGGAGTAGCTCACTTATATTAGATAAAATAGATTTAACATGAAAAAGCATAAAGAAAGCCATACAAGGTAGTCATATAATCATAATAAGGTCACTACAGCAAGAGAAAAATTCATAAATCTAAAGGGACATACAAACCGTAGTATGATAGAGCAGTGACTTCAACATCTACTTTCAGTAACAGACAGATCATCCAGGCAAAAAAGCAACAATCAACAAAGATAAAACAGATTTAACCTGTACTCTAGACCAAATGGACTTAATAGATACATACAGAATCTTTCATACAAGAACTGCAGAATACACAACTCAGCTGCACGTGAACATCCTTCAAGACAGGTCACATATTAAGCCACAAAATAAGACTTAAGATATTAAAAAAAAAAATCATAGTCATATCCTGTGTCTTTTTCTGATCCAGTGATGAAAAAACTAGAAATAAACAAACGTAAGAAATTTGGGGGCCGGTGAGATGGCTCAGTGGCATAAGCGCCTGCCTTGCGTGAGGTTCTGAGGTCGACCCCCGGTACCCACAAAAAAAAAAAAAGAGAAATTTGGAAATAGCATAAATATATGGAGATTGAACAATATGTTCCCACCTGATGTGGTAGCACACACCTGTAATCCCAGCATTTGGGATGTGGAGGCAGGAAGATTGTGCAGAATTTAAGGTCAGCCTGGGCTCCACAGTGAGTTCAATGCCAGCCTGAACTACAGAGTGAGATCCTATTGCAAAACAAGACAAGACAAGACAAGACAAGACAAGACAAGACAAGACAAGACAAGACAAAACAACAACAACAGCAACAACAAAAATCTAAAACGTTTTCCTGTACAACCAATAGATAAAGGTAGAAGTTTAAAGAAAACAATTTTTTACATATGAAAACTTTAAATGGAAAGCACTTTAGCTTGAGGACTTCTAGATAAAAGGAGCAGAACTCTAACAAAGATTAAGAGAGCCCTGTTCAAATGAAATAAGAGAAAATAAGAAAGTGGATTCAGCTTCAGGAACTGAAGGAGATACAGGCCTGAAGAAAATTATCAGACTCACCCAAAGAAGTTTTTATTTTAAATTCTTGAGATAAATGAAAGGGAAACGTAACTTAAAACTTACAGGATACAGCATAAATAGTTCTGTGAGGGAAGTTTACACAATAAATATCTTCAGTAAAAGAAGAAATATCTTAAATAACCTACCAAGGCACTTCGAAAAACAAAAAGAACTAAAGGAACATCTAAAATAAGAACAAACTGAACTGAAAATTAGTAGAAAGAAAGAAATAATAAAGATCAGACTACAAACAAATGAAACAAATAGCAAAAAGAACAAAGAGCCACCTTTTTGAAAAGATAAGCAATATCAGCAAAGCTTCAGCTGAGCTAAAAAAAAAGATTCAATAAAATCAGAGATGAAAATGGAAATAGGACAACTGATATCTCAGAAATGTAAATGTTAAAAGACTTTTAAGAACTATAGCCAATGAAATGGAAAACCTAAAAAAAAAAAAATAATAAGGAAAGAATAAATTCCTGGGTGCAAACAAACTTCTAAATTAGATTTATAAAGAAAGAGAAAACTTGAGAAGAAGAACTACAAGAACTTTTCAAAGAGAAAAAAGAGTTCCAGAAATCAAAAAGACCTAACAGTGAAGCTAGAAATCAGAGAGAAACTAGAGAAACTGAATACAAGGCAGAGAAAAGAACAAAGCTGCCTGCAACACTAATCCCAGCCCACAGGGAAGGGGCCTCTCGGCAAACACAAGGTAAACATGGAGAGGGTTGGCAGCTCCACTGCTTAAAAAAGTGGACCAGCTGTACTAACCCCAGTAAAAGCTCACAGTTAACTGTAACCTGCAAGTACAGTGTGAAGTTTTACTCTGAAAGTGGCTTTTTCTACACGGCAGGCTAACATTGGAGAAGAAATCTATGGCAGGGCCCAACAAATTTGCAAATGATATAATCAGGAACTATTTTGAGAAGAGACATATTGTTTAAGATTGAGCTACTCTGGGAAACAGAGGTCACAGAATAATCCCAATTCAGTATTTCCAGGGTCTCCCTACTGCAGTGACTGAATAGGAGACAGTCACAGAGAGGGAAGGGCTAGTCATGGATCTCTGAGAAACTTAAGCACTGGTGAGCTCAGGGTGTGGCAGACATTGTGGTCCCTCCTTCTGCACTAAGAAGCCAGGAATTCACATGGGGTTTTCTGAGGGAGGCTGGGTTATATTATGTCCAGCAGTCTGGTTAGGCCCACTCACTGCCTACTCCCAGGACTGAGCTCAGTGATTTGTTTGTTTTCCCCATCTGTCAACATGATCAGGGCTGTGCCTCAGCTTGGATGGCTGCCACAGACAGAAGAGCTTTTGGAACAAGTGGGGCACTTCACAAGCCTACAGGCTGCAAAGCTTTTTGGGGATAGCAGTGGCTCAGGCTGCACACATGGGCACAAACACTAAAAGTTGCTAGAATTAATAGGGCTTTGAGGCAGACAGCACACCACTGATGGACCCTGCCCAGTGGGAAAGGCAAGGCAGAGCTAAATAGTCTCACAGAATAAAGCAGGTGTGGAAAACCATAGTCCCTAAGTGTGATTTACTATCCCTGCCCATATCTGGTGAACTCCAACAGCACAGACCCAGGAAAGAAATCACCCAAACACCTCAACAGATAATTTTTTGGATTTGTTTGTTTTTAAGTTTTCTTTCTTTCATTTGTTCTTTCATTTTATCATTGTTTTCTAACCTTTTTTTCCTGATTTTGTTACTTTTACCTAATTCTATTTACTTTCTTTATTCTTTCAGTATTTAATCTCACTTTTCTCATCCTCCCTCTCATTTCTTGTTTTTCAAACTTTACTTCTTTTATTTTCCCCTTCCCCAAACACTTCATTATTATTATTAAGCAATGTTAACTTAGCTATTTACAATATGCTAATGTTGCTGATTTCTTTCCTATTAAGGGTGGTAATAGTTGAAGCTTTTATTGGTTCTTATGTTAATATACAGTTTGTCTTTTACTATACTATTATTCCTGATTTCCTTTCTACTTTTAAAGGTGGCATAGTTGCTTTTAATTGGTTTTTACTGTATGTAAATATTTGGTTTGTCTTCATCAACATTATTTCAGTTTTTTTCTCTTCTCTGAGTGATCAAGATTCCAGAAGAAATTTGGACACTAAAAAGAATATCAAATAATACACTGAGTAGGTTAAAGCGGGTTAAAATACCAAAACAAAATGAAATTCAAGGGTATATCACAGGGAAACAGAATCTAATTAAAAAGATCTCCCACAGTGGTGGGAGTTTTTGTTTCCTTAATTGATCTTTGATCCAAAAACAATAAAATCATGAGTAAGCAAGGCAAAAGATGCCTCCAAAAACTCTTGATCTCACAGGCACTGAAGTAAAGAAAGCTACATTAAAAGAACTCAAAAACCAAATGATTGGGGTGGCGACATGGCTCAGTGGCATAAGCGTCTGCCTGGCAAGTGTGAGGTCCTGAGTTCGACTCCCGGTACCCACATAAAAAGGAAAAAGGGCCTGTGATATCGCTCAGATGCACGAGTGCCTGGTGGGAAGCGCAAGGTCCTGGGTTCGACCCCCGGTACCCACATTAAAAAATAAATAAATAAATAAATAATTTTTAAGATATGAAAGAAAGATCACATGGGCAAATTCATAAGATGTTTACTGGCCTTAAAGAGGATATAAATAAACAAAGAAATGATTTAATTAAAACAACATTCAGCAAGCTTAAAGAAGAAACAAACAATAAACTGAGTTGAAGACAATAAAAGATATAAATGACTATTTTGATAAAGCATTACAAATTGTGAAAAGAAACGAAGCAGAAATTAGGTTATGAAAATTTCCATGGAAAACACGGGCAGCAGATTTGACCAATGTGAGGGCAGTTGTTAAAACTTGAAAACAGGGTTGATGAAGTATATCATGTATTAGTGACACCCTAAAAACAAGATGCCATGGAATCCCGATCCAACAGTTGCTGGATGACTCAAAAAATCACAACTGTAGGAATAAAGGAAAAATTATAGTATACAATCACTCAAAACATACAAACAGTATTTATTGAAATCACAGCAGAACACTTTCCAAATCTAGGAAAACAATTCAGTATTTTTTTTTTTTTTTTTTGTGGGTACCGGGGGTTGACCTCAGGACCTTGCGTGCCAGCAGGCGCCTGTGCCGCTGAGCGATATCACCGGCCCTTTTTTCGTATGTGGGTTCCGGGAGTCGAACTCGGGCCCTCGCGCTTGCCAGGCAGGCGCTTACGTCGCTGAGCTATCTCACCAGCCCCCAATTCAGTATTAAAGTACAAGGTACATGTAGAACCCCAGACAGCCATGACCAGAAAAGAACTTCTCCACACTATAATAAAAATTCCAGAAATTAAATAAAAAAGGAGAATACTAAAAGTTTCTACTCAAGTAACCTATAAAGGCAAGTCTATCAGAATAACAACAGAATCTCAACACAAAATTTAAAGGTCAGAAGAGCTTAGAGTGAACATTTTAAAGCCTTAAATGAAAACACTATTCACCCTATATTTTTATATTCTGCATAATTAGCCTTTAAAATTGGCAGAGAAATAAAGACATTCCATGACAAAAGAACCTGAAAAAATACATGACTACTAAACTAATAATGCAGAAAATAATTAAGGAATTCTAGACTGAGACAGGGAGGCTATCAGCACAAAAGAACTGAAAGCAAATTATATGTCTAACTGGGAGAGTTAAAAAAAGGAAGAAATGAAGGTATTAGCATTAGAAAAAGAATGCAATGACAGAATTCAGTGAAAACTTCTCAATGTAATAGTCTTACTTCCCCAATCAAAAATAAAATAAAAGACTGGCAGACTGGATCAAAAAAACAAAATCCAACTGTATTTTACATGAAAGAGACATATCTTATCCAAAAGGAAGCACATAGACTGAAAATGAAAGGATGGAAAGTAATATTCCATGCAACCAGAGCTTGAAACCAAGCAGTAGTAAATATTTTATTTTCAACACAGCATATTTCAAGCATAAACTGATCAGAATAGACAAAAGTGCTCACCATATACTGGTAATACGAACAATTCAACAGGAAAAGATGACACTTGTAAATATATATGCATGAATGTTGCCACACTCTACTTCATAGAACAACAACAAAAACTTCCTCGACATAAAAGAAAAGGTAGACATCAATAAAACCACAGCAGGGGTTTTCAGTAACTCACTTTCACGAAAAGGTCACCCAGACAAAAAATCAACAAGGAACTTTCAGAGTTAAACTGCACAACAGAATAAATGGATTTAATAGATATCTAAGCAATGTTTCATTCAGCAACAGAATATACACATTTCTCAGCAGCACACCATATCCAAAATAGGTCCAAAATAGATAATTTCTTAGGCCATAATCCATGCTTAAGTAAGCATGAAATAATTGATATAACCCCTGCATACTATCAAATACCAGCAGAATGAAACTAGAAATTGACAGCAAAATAAACTACACAAAACTATGCAAGCACATTGAGATTGAATGATACATTATGGAATAATCAGTGGATCACAGAAGAAAGCAGGGAAGAAATGTAAAAGTTCTCAGAATCAAATGATGTTGGGAGCAGGATATAGCAAACAGGAAATACAATGAAAGTAGTTCAGGAATACAATTTACAGCTGTGAATGCTCATATTAAAATAACAGAATGATCCCAAACAAATAATCTAATGATGCACCTCAAATATAAAACAAAACAAAACAAAACAAAACAAAACAAAACAAAAACATTCCAAATCCAATAGTAGAAGGAAAGTAATTATAAAGATCAGAGGGCCAGTGAGATGGCTCAGCGGCGTATGCGCCTGCCTGGCAAGTGCGAGGGCCCGAGTTCGACTCCTGAAACCCACATACGAAAAAAGGGCCAGTGATATCGCTCAGTGGCACGGGCGCCTGCTGGTGTGCGAGGTCCTGAGGATGACCCCAGTACCCACAAAAAAAAAAAAAAAAAAAAGATCAGAGTAAAAAATAATGAAATTGAGAATAAACACCACAAAAATAATAAGTCAGAGTTGGTTTTTTTGAAAGGGTAAATAAGATGGATAAAAATTTAGCCAAACTTACCTAACGAAGGAAAGAAAAAACCCATACCAATGCAATTATAAATGAAAGTGGTGAAATAACAGACATTACTGAAATCCAGAGATTATACACCTCGAATATACAAATAACTCATAAAGAATTAGACTCCCAAATGGACAACTGAAATAAATAGACACTTGTCAGAAAAAATATAATGGTCAAAAAATACATGAAAAAATGTTCAACATCTCTGAGGATTAGAGAAATGCAAATTAAAAAGTACTGGAATTCCATCTTAACCTAGAAAGAATGTCAATTAGCAAGAAATCAAATAATAGCAAATACTGTCGAGGCTGTGTAGAAAAAGGAAGCCTTCGGGGCCGGTGAGACGGCTCAGCGGCTTAAGCGCCTGCCCGGCAAGCGCAAAGGGCCCGAGTTCGACTCCCGGAACCCACATACGAAAAAGGGACCGGTGATATCGCTCAGCGGCACGGGCGCCTGCTGGCGCGCGAGGTCCTGAGGTCGACCCCCCGGTACCCACAAAAAAAAAAAAAAAAAAAAAAAAAAAAAAAGGAAGCCTTCTAAATTGTTGGTGCAAATGTAAGCTAGTACAGTCACTATGGAAATCAGTATGTAGTTTCCAAATAAAACTAAAAATACAAATCCCATTCGATCTTGCTATTACCCTTCTAGGTATGTTTCCAAAAGATTTAAAGTCATCAAACTACAGTGACACATCATACCCATGTTTACTGCAGCACAATTCGTAATATAAAAATCTTGAAAATGGCCTATATGCCCATCAAGATATGAATGGATAAGGAAAACGTGGTATTTATATACAGTGGAGTACTACTCTGCCATAAAGAGGTTAAACTTGAGACATTCATAGGTAAATGGATGCACTTTTAGATCATGATATTAAATGAAATGAATCAGACAGGCAGGCTTAAATATTGCATGGTTCCTCTTGTATGAGAATCCCAAAATACAAATGAAGACCAAAATAAAACATAGATAATAAGAAGTATGGAGATCTTCTCAAAAGGGAAGGGAAACAAGAGATGGAGGAAAGAATGACTGAGGGGAGGAAAAGTGGATGAAAAAATTTTAAAAAATGGAAATAGAGGGCCGGTGAGATGGCTCAGAGGTGTAAGCGCCTGCCTGGCAAGTGCGAGGGCCTGAGTTCGACTTCCGGAACCCACATATGAAAAAAGGGTCGGTGATAATTGCTCAGCGGCACGGGTGCCTGCTAGTGCACAAGGTCCTGAGGTCAACCCCTGATACCCACACACACAAAAAAAATGGAAATAGAGCTTTTGTAAATGAAAAAGGGACCAAGAGTTGGAAAGAGCAGAGAGGAATGGGACTGATAGGAGAAAAAAAGAAAAACAAACAAACAAACAAACAAGAATGATGATGTGTTACGTATATGTACCGACTCCCCATGATGAATGTAATCATTATGTACTGCAAACATGCACTAATAAAAAATATGAAACTGTTTTGAAACATATTCCAACAAATTGGAGAAACTGGAATAAATGGAGTAATTTCCAGACATCAGAACTACCAAAATTGAACCAAGAAGACATAAAAACCCTGGGTAGTTAAGATAATTGTATTTAGTGCAAAAATTATTAAGTTTACTCTAAAATACAGTAGAAAAAGTAGAGTCTATTTAAGCTACATGCAGGAACAAGGATAAAGTTTGATAATATGAGATGTCAGTAACTATTATAAAGTGAAAATGGTTAAGATAGTGTGGTTTTAGTGCTAATTAATAGGAAAAAGCAATGCCAGATTTTTTTTGGTGAAAATATATTAACGGGGATTAAAGTGACCCATATAATGGGAGAAAAAAAATCACAATATATATCTAGTAATATAGACTCCTATACATCTATAATGAAAAAAGAACTCCATAGAGAAATGGAAAGAAACAGATTAGGCATTTCTAAAAAGAGGATCTAAAATATCAATAAATATGGAAAAGATGTGCAACTTAGTAATCAGGGTAAAAAAAATCCCTGAATTAATACAATTGTGCTTTTATTAGATTGGCTAAAATAAAAAAGACTGGTAATATCAAGTGATTGTGGGGATAAACAGCAATTGGAATTCTCAGACATTCACATTGGAAACACGAATTTGTTGGTCTACTCTTGGGGCAATATTTTCTAAAGCTATGTTTATCGTATAACACAGAAATATGGTTTTGTATATATGCAACAAAATTGTGTGCTTATGTTCCTCAGAACATATTTAAGAATGTTCACAATAGCACTATTTGCAAAAATTTCAACCTGAAAACTGCTGATATTGTCACATATAGAGTAACCAGAATGAATGAACTATAAAAGCCTTCAATAATATGGATAATCTTACATATGTACTATTAAATGAACAAAATTAAGCATGAACCAGTACATACTGTACGATTCCAGAAATGTAAAAATCAAAACTCGTCAGACTATTAACAGTGTTAGAAGTCAGGGAATTGGCTAAACTTTTCTGACAGAGACATGGGGCCATCTTCTGGGTTTTTTTTTTTTTTTTTTTTTTGTGGGTACTGGGGGTCGACCTCAGGACCTCGCGCGCCAGCAGGCGCCCATGCCGCTGAGCGATATCACCGGCCCCTTTTTCGTATGTGGGTTCCGGGAGTCGAACTCGGGCCCTCGCGCTTGCCAGGCAGGCGCGTACACCACTGAGCCATCTCACTGGTCCGAGGCCATCTTCTTGATGATAACATGTGCCTCAATTTCTTGATTTCACAAAGTGTTCATGTGTTGTTTATGTATCTTTTCTGTATTTTATGTTTTAATACAAATTTTGAATTAAAATTTCAGATCACAATCAGATTTTAAAGATCAACCTCATTATGCTAAACTATCATATTAATATAAATTTTATGATTCTTTATTGACAAAATATTGTCTTAATATAAAATTATCAACTTTGAATATGGGAGGAGAAATTGTCAGAACTCAAAGAGCAATAGAATATTTATTTATAACATGCTTAGTTGTTAACATTTGAACAATAACAAAGAAAATAAGAAAATGAATGTTATGATTTATATAAAAAATGTGTTTTCACATATGAATAAATATGGGAATTTTGTAATATTTTGTATGTATTTAGCTTTATATCCAAAAACAACTTTAATCATGAAATTCAATGTACCCCTTTAAATACACCTACTTTCTTGTTTGGCCACTACACAGTAGATTTGTTAGATTTTTAGTGTGTTCTAAAGTGGCAATTATTTTCCTAGTTACTGTTGATAAGTTTTTGTTGTTTGATTAGGAAGACCACAGCCTATCAAATCAGAGAATACCGTTAGCTTGTGCCAACTTTAACTTGATTAACCAGGATCCATCTTTTCTACTATTAAGAGAGAATACATACTTGCAAAACGATTGAGGAATCTATCCTCTTTTCCAAAGATGTCCAATGGCCTTATAATAGTGGCTTCCGGAAATGTGTCTCTCACTTCTTTTCTCCAACAGCCTAAACAAACCAAAAACAAAACTGTTCTAAGACACTCTGCCCTTATAACATCCGTGGGGTTCTTTCCATTTTTATTCCAGGAGAGCTTATGCTGAAGAAAAAAAAGCAGTTTTTCCAGCCTCCAGTGTTCTTCCTATTCATACGGGCTCCAATCTGTATAAACAACTTAGCAGCCTGCCAGAGAAGGAGCAGGACAGGCCTTCCTAATCTCAGCTGCTGTCAGTTACCATCTACTTCCCTCCCAGATGAGCCCGCTTTCCCACCTCTAGCACTACTGTGGATGATATCAATGCCCAAGTGGATGTGGACCTCTTGGATTCTTGAGCTTCTCAAAGACCTCCTCTTCACTCCTCCTCTGGCACTCTCAGCTCAGTTATACCGCAGATCTAACCAATGACAGAAAGGACCTGTCTTAAACACTAATGAAGACATCCTGCTCTCTCCCTCAGACGACAATCTTCGCATACAGCTGCTTATTGTTTCATCTGCTCCTGGGACACCTGGTCCTCAACCTTCTCGGGAACTCTGGCCCACTGATTCTATTTTCCCTACATTGACTCCTCCTACTTTTCCTGGCCTTCCCTCTGTACCCCAGATTAGATTCCATGGTCCCTCTTTTCATTCTCTTACCTACTGTGTATTGTAAACTACCTTGTGCCTGCATCCTTTACCCACCCACCAGGCAAAAACCCTAATCTTGCTTTTCCACTATCTTTAACATTTACTTCCACTGTCTTTAACAACTTTAGGAAATTAAATAAATACAAATCATAAGTCAGCACCAGTATAAATCCATGCCATAGATTTTAACTGGGCTTTTGTTTTTCCCAGAAATACTGTTTTTCTCTAATTGATTTATTCTCCCACATAACAATTTCAAGGATTTTTCTATTTCATTCAAATTTCAGACTTCTCTCTTTCCTCTTCCTTCTAGTAAATGACTTTACCTCCTAATTCAAGGAGAAAACATAAACATAAGATAGCAGAAGAAAACCATCTCAAGTCCTCACCACTAAATTTATAAACTCAGGTGTGTGAAGCACTGTTGTCTCTTCCTTTCCTACCTTGATAGAGGAGCAGAGCCACATCCAGGGCTCTGGCGCCCCCTCCTGCAGGGGTCTGAAGCCCACCTCCTTTCACCTTCTAAGAAACCTGCCCTATTTTCTGTCTGCCCCATAGGTTCAGTCTTGCTCTCTTTAGCAACACCTCCCACCACCATTTCAACAATGGAGATCCTCTACCATAAATGTATAAAAAAGGCCCAACTCCACATCCCCTCCCAGCTTCTACCTCTCTTCTTGCTCTTCCAGCCAACTACTTGCAAATGTACCTACCCTTCCTGTGCCCACTGCCTCTGCTCCGGCTCACCCTTTACTTAACTGTCCTCTGGATTCTGAGTCAATGCTTGCACTGAAACTATCTTTAAGGTTACTTTGATAAGATGACCATAGTGTCAACAGATCCAAGACTTTCCAGTTCTCTTCTTGTTTGACTTCTCAGTGGCATTCGTAAATAACTTTTCCCTCCTTCTTGTGACACTGTCTTCCCTGGCTTCCAGAACATGTAGCTCCTCTGGTTCCCTTCTACCTTACCATAGCCACTCCTATTCAGGGTATTTGTTTGTTCGTATCTTACTTTCACACGTGCCTCCTCCTCTATCAGAGAACTAATCATGGTTATTACTTCAAGCCCAGTTCAAAGTTCTCTTCTCGACCTACATTTATTCATAAGGCCATTTTATGCCCTTTTGCTGCTCTAATTAACAACAAATGGTGGCCGACTCCCAAATTTGTATCTACAACCCAAGCTCTCTTCTGAGCTTCAGGGTCATAACCCATTACCATAGTTACCTGCATGACTGATACACACCTGAAACCCAAGCCCCAAACTGGACCATCTTCTACTCCCTCAAGTAAAATAGTCCTCCTCAATCTTCACTGCTCTTGGAATAACTGAGAGAGTTTTAAAAACTACTAATACTCATGTTTCGCTCCCAGAGATTTTGTTTTAATTGGTCTGGGGTACACCTTGGACATCAGGAATTTTTATGCCTCCCTTGGTGATTCTAATTTGAAACTAAGCCTAAGAACCCTGACCCGGAAGCCTAGTTTTTCTCACATATCTGTATCAATAGGACCACCACCCACCCAGTGGCTTAAGCCAAGGAGCTAGATGGCTTTGGCAATCCTCTTTAGCCCTTCCAAACAATCGTGAAATCCAGAGGACTCCAGGTGCCAGGGCAGAGAACGGCACTCGCACTCTCGTTCTCTTTCCCTCTCTCTGTCCAAGGCGGCCTTCACATGATGCCTGGGCCCCCCTCAGCCAGCTCTATGCCTACACGAGACAGAGCTTATGCAGAGAGAAGGTCAGAGGGGACAGAAGCAGAGAACAAAGCTGGAGCCCTGACCCTTGGTGCCCTCTGTTGCTGAGGTTCTCTACTGCTGGATCTCTCAGATACACGAGCCTGTAAACTCTTTACGTTTAAACCAGTTCACAAGGGCTTTTCTGCTGCTAGTAAGGATGTGTTCCTAACAGGTATTCTCTCTCCTATCATCTGCTCCTACAGCATAGTTTGCCACTTTGTGACACTTGGTGCATCCAGAATTATTTTCCCCAGGGAACCAGAACCTTACTATGGACTAGGATCAGGTCTGTTTTATTGACCGTTATATCCCTAGCGCCTAATAGAATATGTGGGCACAAAGTCTGTGCTTAATAAACAATGGTTGATAAATGAATACAGTGAGTCAAAAGGTTGGAGCCATTTTCAAGGCCTTCACTGTCCTTACTGGTATGATTACAGATGGGCTCACGATGGCAGAAGGCACATGCTAAGGGCAGACCCAACCCTCATACTCCTTGTCGGTCCCTGAGAACAAAGATTCCAAAACATAGTGGTCAACCCCTGCCTATAATCTGGACTTCCATGTGGTTTCTGGGAGCATAAGAAGACTAAATTCTATGTGAAGAGCCATTTTCCTTAGCAGATATTTGTCCCTGTCCTTCTCGGCCTTCACATCACCTATCGTATGAACCTGTGACTATGCAAGAAGCCTGAGAAAGAAAAATGATCCTTTACCCACAGAGGTGACGCAGGTATAATTCCTTTGGCAGGATGCGTACTTTACCTTTTAGGGTGCTTTCTGTGTGCTTCTGTCGTATCCCAGACCAACTTGAAGCATCTGAGGGCAGGTAATAATATGGTCTGCCCATTTTTGAAGCCTCTCAGCATTTAAATAGAAGGCGTTCAACCAAAATGCCAGAACACAGCATATATACACCCAATGCCGGGGGTGGAGAAGCCTTCTGAATTTTCAACACAGTGACAAAAAACCTTTCTCATTTACATCACGTTTTAAAGGGACCAAGAAACTCCAGCTCTATGAGGCAGCTGCCTGATCAGCTTGTTAGTTACCTTATTTCTCAGGTATCTAGAAGAGCTTTTACTGTCAGCATATAGGTGAGAAACATGAATGAGTTTCTCAACTCCAGCTTCCTTGCACGCTTGAGCTATTGCTTGGGGAATCTTCACAAAAACATCCTCAAAATTAAAGTTTCTGGAAGAAAACATAAAGGGTTCGTTAAGACCCCCAGACTCAGAATTTCAAAGCTTTTTATGATATGCTAGTTTTCACAACAGTACTAGAATACATAGCAAACTTTTAAACAGGCATGCTTTAGTTCTAAGTCAAAATTAATGTTTCTCAAAGTTGATGAGCCAGCTCACTGTCATCTGTACCTAGTACAACTCTAAGTTGTAAAATCAGCACACACAACATTCTGTGTTCTCTAAGAATTCTGAGGCTGAAGCCCTTTAAGAAAACCTGGCTTCCCAGGCATGGTGGCACATGGCTATAATCCCAGCACTCGGGAGGCAGAGACAGGAAGATCTCCATGAGTTCAAGGCCAGCCTGGGCTTCCCAGTGAGTTCAAAGCCAGCCTGAACTACATAGTGAAACCCTATCTCAAAAAAAAAAAAAAAAAAGAGAGAGAGAGAGAAAGAAAAAGAAGAAAAAACCTAGTTATATGGTTAGTGATGAGGAAGGAAGTGTTGGGAGCTAGAACGGGAATTATTTCTCACTCCCCCACACTTTATTTCCCTTGAGGGTAAAAAAGAAACTTAAAAAAAAAAAAAGGTCACCAATTCAACGTATAACATTCACTATGCTTATTGTGTACAAGTCACTGTATTAGTCATTACAAGAGATATAAAGTTAAACAAGATCCTATATGTCATCAAAGAATTTGAAAAATATTTACTGAAATAGACACAAACAAATCTAAGTCAATCTTTAACAAATGCAAAAACAGTGTGGTACTATAAGCTAAAAACATCATTTGTTGGTAATTCAAAGGAAGGCTAAACAGACTTGTCCAAACCAGTACTTACACCATCTTCCACTATCGATGGGTAGAAGCAATCTAAAACATTGTCCACACAAGAAAAACCAATGTTCAGCTTGCTGAACCACGAACCAGGCAAAATCCAACTTCCTAACCCCATCCCAGATCGACAGATCCAAGCACAGGTCCAACTCCGGTCCTGGTCAAGTTGATAACACCAACCACACTGCCAGACATGGACCGCCACACTGCCGTGACCCTGACACACTGACAAGCACACCAGCTTTGTATGGCAGCACACTGTGCGGCTGCCCCACACCACACATACCCTCAATTAAGTCTAGGGCTGCCTCTGGGATATAAATGAACACCCAGTCAAACCTTAGTGATGACCTAATTAAAAATGTCACTACAGTGCCAATAGATGTCTACTGAACCCTAGGACGGATTTATGCAAAAAAAAAAAAAAAAAAAAAAAAAGGACATGAGAGCCTAAAACTCACGTGGTTTCCCAGTCTCGTCCAACAAGGTTGATGACCACACTGCTGTGCTGCACTGCTCTTCGGATAGAATCTTGGTCTCTCGCATCCCATTCCTGTTAACAGTCACAGCCGCCAGTCAGAGGAAAATATAGGGCACACAGCGCGCTTAGCACCTCGGTGGCTCCCTAAGCAAGGTTCAGAATGGGCCGTCTGTGTCGTCTTACTATGGTGCCATTTCACACAGGCTCCATGGGGTACAACTGAAATGAGGCTGAGGCCTCAGATTCCCTGATTCTGACTCTTCTGCAGACAAACAGGTCAAAGCCCGTTTCACTCAGGTAACCAAAAGAGAGACCTACAGAAGGGGCTGCTCGTATTTAATGGAGCATATTAGTTTTTGTCCACCCAACTGCTCCCCATGTTGGTAAAGGAATCCAGTAATCAAAGTCTCCTGAAACATAGCCAAAGAACAAAGGATCACGGGGGAGGGAAAAGAGACTTCCTCTTGTTGGCAGCAACCAGCTACAGCCTAAATACAGGAGGAGTGTCTTTTAAAGGCTAGCATCAAATTCGGGGCACTCTTAACTACATACTTCCTTATTTTTTTTTTTAACTCCTGTTTTATAATTTCAGCTCTAGTAATTTCTACTTTAAAAATACGAAAACAGACCAAGCATGATGGTGCACACCTGTAATCCCAGCACTCTGGGAGGCTGAGGCAGGAGAATTACATATTCAAGTCCAGCTTGGGCAACTTAACAACTTAATGAGACCCCGTCTCAAAATAAAAAATAAAAACGGCTGGGGATATTGGTCAGTGCGAAGGCTCTGCGTTCAATCCCCAGTGCAGGGTGGGAAAAGACCTGAAAACAAGAGTCAGAGAGAAGTGCACTGCCCAATCCCTCAGGTTTTAGCACAGAACTATACTTCTGAGCAGTTCATAAATGATTGAGAACTTAAGTCAGGTTGATGAACCTGCCCAAAACAGTGAGTAGGAATTAAGTAATCCCAGAAAAAAGAAGAGTATATTGATAAACAGAAATTGAACTTT
This sequence comes from Erethizon dorsatum, assembly GCA_028451465.1. Classification (NCBI taxonomy): domain Eukaryota; kingdom Metazoa; phylum Chordata; class Mammalia; order Rodentia; family Erethizontidae; genus Erethizon; species Erethizon dorsatum. Next base: position 31,758,417 of record CM051831.1, read on the forward strand.
GTGAGCATTTCAATGGAAGACAGTGAAAAGAATTTCCTAAGGCCGAGTACTACGTGCCTGTGGGTGAGTCCATGCACTGGGTGGGGAGGGAGTGGAGAGAGAAAGGAGGAAGGGGGAGACAGAAAGTGGACACAAGTGTCCTCAAACTTCTGTGCGACTTAGAATAGAGGGAGATCAGCTTCAAGAGCACAAAGACGAAGGCCCAGCAGGAAGAATGGGACAGAGCTGCTGACGGAGAGCAGAGTACAGCACACTGTAGAGAATGGTAGTGTTGGAGCCAGACAGACAGCAATGCAACCCCATCTTGGTATGTCTGCCGAGTTTGCCACTAACTTTGGACAAGTTATGTCTCCAAGCCCCATGTAAAATTAGAAAATGCAACCTACCCAGTGTGGTAGATGAAATGAAATACAGTAAAACCTGCAGCACAGTGAGGGACATACTCAACAAACAACTAGCTCTGTACATGAAGAGACAAAAAAAAAAGGCTTTTTCAGAAAAGATATCAAGGGTAAAGGAGGAAGAAGTCAAGATGACTCAGAGTAGAAGAGCTTGAGGCATAAGTGCACCAAGTACCCAAGAGGCTGGAGGAAGGCCCAAAAGGAAACCAGATTCTCATGGATAAGGTCCAGAGGGTACAATAAACCAAGCGGTTTAGACAACACTTTCAAACAGGGACTAAAGTAGGGAAATCACACCCCACCCCATAATAGGTCTTCCTTTTCAGAAATAACCACATAAATGACCATGGAACATAACTGAACAATGAACTGAGTCCCCTGTGACATGCTCAGAGCTCAACTCAATGCCAGATGCTCAGTAAATAAATATCTGCAAGAACAAGAGAATAAATGTCCTATGGCTCAGTGTCAGTGACCCCACATTTGCAAGCTAGTCAGTGGTTTTACCTAGCACTTGTGAAACACTTTATTTTACAGACACTAAGGTCACCAATGAATAAGCCACAAAGAAGCAGGGGAAAGTCAAGCTCTTGCAGCAATAACAAGAAAATGACAGTAAAATTTTAGAAAAGAACATGTTAGAAACAAGAAATTTCTAATGTAAGCATTATGGTTAGCTTTTGAGCATTTAGTAAGGAATAAGAAAATGCCATTAAAAATAATGTCCAAATTTCCAGGGGTTTCAAATAACCTATAGGAATATAATGTCAAAGATATTAAGGATGTTTACCCAACATTTTTCAAAAGAAAAGCGAGTAAATGGAAGAGTTCAGTTCCATGGAGGATGGTAAGAGTAGGAAGTGGCTAAAGGCACAGCGAAGCCAAGCATCCAGCTGAGAAGGCAGCAACCAGTAGAATGGCTCAGGCATTTTTAAGGCAGTATAACTCTGTGTGGAAAGGGTCTGCCCTGGATGCTATAGGGCAGTGACGGCAAACCTTTTAGAGACAGAGTGCCCAAACTGCTCACGATGTCATCGCCCAGCACCACTACTCCTTTCCAAGCATGCACACGGCCCCTATGTGCACCGTTACTGATGCTCAGGTGACACTAGGGTGCCAACAGAGGGCTCTGCATGCTCGCTGCGGCACACATGCCATACGTCCACCACCACTGCAACAGGGTATTCAGCATCCTTAGCCTCTACCTGATAGACCAATATGGCTCTCCAATCACTGTACCCCAAAGGAGCCCCACAGTCTTAGTCACTCACTGAAAGGCTCTCTCTGCTCTTCTTCCCCCTGACTTGCATTACTGGCACTACTGGCCTAAAGAAAAAAGCTGTAGATTAAAGAGTGACAACAGGGAATGCTTATAAAGTACTGCTCTAAGTTAAATCTATCACAAGCAAACTAAGTCATAAAGCATCCCGTTTATAATTTTTTTTCTGTCTATGAAAGTACTGTTCAATAGAAACATAACACACAATACATATGTAGTTCTGAATTTGCTACTTTCTGAATCTTTTACTTTCTAAATTTTCTATTAGGCACATTTGCAAGAATAAAAAGAAATCTATTTTAATAATATATTTCATTTAACTTGAAATATCTAAAATATTATTTCAATGTGTAATAACTGTAAAAATTATTAATGATATTTTTGAATATTATTTTCTTCATACTAAGTCTTTGAAATCTGCATTTTAGAGCTATAGCACATCTTGATTTAGACTAGGAATATTTCAAGTGCTTTTCATGTGGTTAGTAGGTACCACATGTGGCTAGCAGCTACCACACTGGATGGTATTAGACTGGAGCAGGGATTAGCAAGCTATAGCCCTCAGGCCAAAAAATGTGGCCTACAGCCAGGTGTGGTGGCACACACCTGTAATCCCAGCACTTGGGAGGCTGAGGCAAGAGGATTGCTGCAAGTTTGAGCCCAGCCTGGGCTACACAGTGAGTTCAAGGCCAGCCTGAACTACACAGCAAGAGCCTGTCTCAAAAAAACAAAAGTGGCCTACAGCTTGATTTTTGTAAATAAAGTTTACTGGAATACAGGCACACCCATTGGTTTACATACTATCTATGGCTGCTTGTGGGCTACAAGGATAGAGCTTAGTGATTATGACAAATGCTCTATGATCTGCAGAGCCTAAATTTTTACTATCTAGTGCCTTACAGAAAGTTTGCCAATTGTTAGCTGGGTATGGAGGCACACACCTGTAATCCCAGCACTTGGGAGACTGAGGCAGGAAGAGCACTGTGAGTTCCAGGCCAGCCTGGATAACATAGTGAGACCCTGTCTCGAAAAGCCAAAAAAAAAAAAAGAAGAAGAAAGTTTGCCAACTGCTGATCTAGAGTTTGCATACCAAGTCAAAAGATGCAGGAATTTAACTGAAAGAATCTCCTCCTGAAAGAATAGAGGCTGCCCTTGACTCATTCTGGGATAAAATTGCTGCTTTATTATACTGCCTCTTACTCCTAAGAATGACCTGAGTAATTTACATTTGCTAACTCCAATTATCAGTCATCAAGGTCTTACCAGAAGGATAATCTGGCCCAGGTCACCCATGGGCCGAAGATGCATGATGTCATAAGAATCACATCGATAGGGTAGGATCACCTGTGACCCCATCCATCCTAAAACATGAGAGATTGAAACAAGGATCAACATCTGCAGAATGTGATACATTATACAATAATGATACGGTAGAGATTTAAATTCGGGTATGATATGTGGGCTGATAGTATATTTAACAAAAAAGCATATTTTGCCATGCTAAAGATGCCATAACTTTCCAGGCTCCCTTACTCCCATCTTAACATCCTATATAGGAAGCACAGATATATTCTAAATCCAACAGCACATAAAAATCACGTAAATCCAAGACAGAAGTTGTGTACTGCTAAAATGAGAAGAAGCCCAGCTCATGGCCTCTCACCGGACAATCCTAATGAAGGGTAGGAAAGCACACTGAACTTGAGAATGTTACTTACCAAGGTGGTTGACAACATATCGTCCCAGGAATCTCGTTGCTCCAAACACAGTGGCCACAACCCCACTGACAGAGAAACGCCCACCTCTGCCATGAGGGATGACTGCGTGATGGAGCTGGCGGTAGGGCGGGCCGTGAAAAGTAGATGTGGCTACTGCAGTAATGGCAGAACCTTAAACAAAACCCCAGAGTACACAAACATGGCAAATGTTAGTAGAAAAGTAACTGAGAAAGTACTTCTTTCCCTGAATACTTGTAACACTATTTTGTGAGCAGTACCTTAGTAAGATAAGTAGCAACAGCATTGATAAACTTAAAGTATTACAACAGAAAACCCCTCGACCATCAGAAAATATATAAAAATTAGTAAGTAAACTCCATGCCCCCATGGGATATAATTTATCTAGAAAAATAAATCACATTAAGTCACATTATCATGAGAAAGGATTCTTGGGTAATGTGTTTTGAGAAAGGTTTTCAAGAGGAATAACAGGAATACTAGAATCCCTTGAGAAACACTAAACGCATGTAACAGAGGTAGGAAGGAATAAGACCAACGCAGGGTAGCAGCAAAAGACCTATGTGGAACAGATTCTGAAACTGATGACTCACGAAAAATAAAGCTGTGGTATAGCTTAGAGGCACAGAATTGTTGGTACAAAGTGTTAAAAAGTATGGATCAGACCTAATTGAAAAATATCAAAAATGAGGAGAAAGTGCTTGAGAAAAAATTTTCTGACTTTGAGAAAGGTGAATAACATGTGATTTGCCCAGTCTCCCACCACTTCCTCCGCATGGACTCACGTCCCTAGAAGAAACCTTCAAAGTCTGTGCATCGCTGTACCGTCTCCATAGTATGTGTGCAAACAAAGGTCCTGTCCTTAGCCTCAACACCTGTGGGACAAAAAACACCATTTCCTGTAGCGGCCTCTATCTGACCGGAGCCATCCTAACAGCTGGCAGGTCTTACATCAGGAGAAGACCTTATCCTTGTCTTTTCAGGAGAGGGTCTCAACTCTCTTCTACATCTACGTACAGCAATTATAGCCCCACTGAATATTCTCTTCTGCAGGTTAACATCTCCAGTTCTACCAACTACCCCTCACTCTAAATCTCCTTAGATTTACTCTAATTTGTTAGTCTCTTCTAACTTCCTAAAGCAGAGTTTTAGAGCAAGTTACCCACTTTTCATATAACAAACTGAAGCTTAGCACTGGTGCTTTGTACACCTGGGGAAGAGTGAAAGAGACAAATAGGAAGGCAGGAGGATCACTGGGAATTCGAGGCCAATCTGAACTACATAGTAAGAACCTGTCTCAAAAAAAAAAAAAAAGTGAAGTAAGGAGACACAAGACCACAGAATCTAGAAGATGCTGGCTGTAGCTACCTTAAGAAGAGCAATTTTAGTAGATTAGTGGGACTGAAAGCTAGTCAGGAGCAGACAAAAGAGAGAATGTTAGGTGAGGAAATAATAAAACTACAGATAAGTCTTCTGAGGAGGTATGATGTAAGGAAAAAAGAGGGACTAGAGGAATGTGAGGACAAGGAAGGTTTTCCCTTCAATATAAGGCATTATATTTATATGCTGACAGAAATGACCCAGGAGCAGGGGAGAAATTACTGATTCAGGGGAGAGAATGCATAGGTAAGAGACAATAGGACAGAATGCAAGGTGAAGGAACTGGCTTTAGGTCACAGCAGAAGGAGCTCATCCACTGTAACAAGATGGAAGGCAGAGAATTATCACAAGCCAACTCTTAGATTTTAGGTGGGAAGAGACTGTTCTTAACTGATTCCTTCCATTTCTCTGCAAAACTGAAAATGAGACAAACATACATATGAGAAGTTTTAGGAGACTAGCAAAGTTAGGTAATTGGTACAGAGGAAGTCTCAAAAGCAAAATTCCTAGAAAAATATAGTGCTGGAAATCTACTTGAGATTAAAATAAGGCCAGTTCAGAGTTTTCTCTGGCCTCATTGTCTGTTGCTCAGGAGCAAGCAGGAAATTCTGGGAAAGCTTGGTGTAATCAGGGTCATTGCTTTTTATGAAAAAGGGAGATGGGCTGGGGAGCTGAAAAATGTCTGAAAGGGAATGAATAAATGGTGAGTGAGGAAGGCAGTAAAGATAATAGGATATGTGACGGGGGAAATGGAAGAGCCAATGAAACAGAAAGGATTACCGAGGACAAGGCAGTAACACCTCAAAGGACTGTTAGGAGGACTAGAATAAATGTACATAAAGCATTCAGCATATTGTCTATCACAAAGCAAGCTAGGTATTACTGCACAAATGATGGTAGCTTTCATTTACTATTACTTTGAAATCCCAGAAGGTAACTAATCTGATATGGTTACTTGTTTTTTCAATTATGGGCCAAGCACTATTCTAGAAACTGAATTTCACAGTAAAAAAGACACTGGCAGGTGGAATTCACAATTTAGGGAGTTGGGATGAAAATTAATATATACTATGGAAAAGCACCCATCAGTGTCTTGTATATAGTAGGAGATCAATAAATATAAATTCTCTTTGGCTTCAGTCTCTCTATTATTTCCACTTAATATGTAGGACAATAATATTTTGCATTCAGTATATAGTCACTATATTCCTTTGTTCAAAAACCTCATTTCCCACTATAATATCCAAACCAATAGCCCAGATATATTTGCTTGCACACATTATTTTAAAAGGTATTCATTTAAAATTATACACATGTTATTTATAGTACCAGCATGTTATATATTTTAAAGCATATATTAAAGCATGCAGAATAGTGCCTGGTATACAGTTTGAACTACATAAATGTTAGCTATTAATATTATTACAGAAAAAAATTTTAAGTTATAATGCTTTTGTATATCTCACTGGTTCCTCTTGCAATATTCACTGTGGCGATCACTGTTCTAAATTCTATTCGGCTTTCACAGGCTTCCATTATCTGATCTCATGTAACACATCCAACTTCTTTCTTTCCTACTATCCCAGATATACATAGTCATTTCACTCCTTCCACGAGCACCTTCTGAGTTTCTTCCACCAATCAGTTTCTAGTCTTTGCCAGTGGAAAATGCCCAACACCTGACTTTCCAGATCCTAAAAACACTAAATAGATTGATATATAGGCACCACCTCTCCATGCGTCTTCCAATCTTCCCTCACTATCTCAAATGACAATAATCTTTCCCTTTTTTGATTTTGTATTGTACTTAAGAGTTTTGCCACATGTAATCACTTAAAATTGTTTCACACAGTTCTGTACTAGTGTTTGGATTATGTTACTCACTAGAGTGTCCAGAGTTTATTCAAAGTTTATTTTACCAGACACAATAAGCTGAGTGCTCACGAGCACAAGCTACAGTGTCTGTTAAAGAAAAATAAGCTAAAGGGGGAAAAAAAGTAATGAAAATATCCAGAACTGTGGTTATATACGGTAGGTATTCAAAAAAATAAGTTATAATTCACAATCTACACGATGTCTCACTAATGTAATAGTTCAGCAAGAACCAGCAAACGCCTTTGCAAAGAAGTCACGACTACAAAACCATCCACTATAAATGATGTGCACCACCTTTCTTTCCAATGCTATGTAGTTCTAACCAAGATGAAAAACAAAAAAGCGTCCCCTAAACCCTCCTGATTCTCTCCTCAGCTGAACATCAGAACTACATATAGTGCTGTAAAATTTTAAGGTGCTTCTTACTAATCTCAAAAATTTGGATGTGATATTTCTACAAGTCCCCACTTTCTTTCTTCATAAAGCTCTAAGAGGGATTCTGACAGCCAATTTTGAAAGCAAATGATTACACTGTAATGACTAAAATACACTATGGAAAAATAAATTTTTGTGGGTCGATTGTGGCATATTGGTGAAGGAGAGGGTGAAAGGATGATGAAGTGTAGCTGTACTTCTAATTTCTTAGCTTCTCTTGCTCTTTAGTGACTGAAAAAGCAAATGTATGTTTTCCATTTGAGAACTAAGAACAGGTTCAATCGGCATAGAAAACAAACAATGCTGACAAGTTCGAATATATCCTTTATTCTTCACTTTCCTTTCCAACAAGTTCCTGTTTCTTTCCACAAACATCCCTGTCTCCCCCAGGCCCCAGAGCCCTAAGCTAACACATTCTACATCTGTAGACGCTTTTGGTTAGAAAGGCTTTTATAAACAGTACTTCATTTAATCTTCTCAGAGTCCCTGACGTTGTGAGATTATCATTGCCATTGTTATATGAAGAATCTGAAATTGAGACGGATTAATGGTTTTCACAAGCTCATAAAGTCAATAACCCAGGAGAAATTTCTCCGCTACCCATTTTTCCTCTCCCTTTCAAGTACCTCCCCCGATTCCATTCAAATACTTCTCATAACACCAAGGTCTTACAACCCTAACAGAACTCTGATTATCTCGATTCTTTAGGGGTCCTACTTTCTCCTCTTCCCTTCCCATTGCTCATGTTCTCTTGTCTCTTTCCCAAGTGCACAATTTAATAGTTAAACCGGGGAGGTGGAAAAGTAACAGAGAAACTGGGCAGAGGCAATTCCGAACCCAAACAAACCAGACTGCTCAATGAACTGGCGGGACCGCGCTCTCGAACTCTTTGATTCCTGTCTCAGAATCTCGATCGGGGCCGCAGTTCCCTTTGACACTTACGTGACAATAGCAGAGACCGCACAACCGGGAGTGAGCGACGGCAGCCATATTCTCCCATAATACCCCTCGGCTCGCATTCCGGCCGACTACGGCCACTCATCTGGGCCAAATATCCTTTCCTACGCCGGTCTGCACTGGCGCTAACCCGGATGTCAAGGGATGGGTTATAGGTTGGGCAGGAACGCTGTTGAGAAGGAAGCTGGGAAGGCGGAGGGGACGGGAAGGGAGGGAAAGGAAGAGAGGAAGAAAGAATAAGAATTTTGGAACCTTAGCTCTGGAATGGACAAGAAAGATAAGGGCGTATTGCTGAGGAACCTGAAATTCAGAGCCATCCGGGGACTGACTCGGGAATACAAAATGGCAGAACCCGCGGTGGAGGAGCTCAGCTTTCCTCTTGGGTCTGTGTTCCCTGACAAGGACCAGAGAGGGCAGCCCTGGTGAGGCCCAGGATGAGGAGGAGGTGTGGCCCTGCGCTCGAGAAATTCCAGGGGAAAGGGTGTAAAAGCAGTAGTGGAAATTAAGATGCGCCCCAAATAGACTCACCCCGAGTCCGCCAAGGCATTCTTGTGTGGGAGGCATTCTTGTGCTTTGACGTCCCCTTCCCATGGAATGCTCAGTCTCTACGCTTGGGTGACTTCATCGGAGGCTTCCCTGACTACCCTAAGTGATGATCATTCCACTTACCGTGGTTTTTTTTTTTTTTTGTGGGTACCGGGGATCGAACTCAGGACCTCGCACGCCAGCAGGCGCCCGTGCCGCTGAGCGATATCACCGGCCCCTTTTTCTTATGTGGGTTCCGGAAGTCGAACTCGGGTCCTCGCGCTTGCGGGGCAGGCGCTTAAGCCGCTGAGCCATCTCACCGGCCCGTGGTTTGTATTTTTAAAACAAAGTACTTACCACCTATGGATGAATCCAGGATTCTTAACCTGGAGTGCGATTCCTGAGTGGGCTTCAGGAAATCTCAAATTTCTGAAGTGTTATGTGAAATTCAATGGCCCTGTGTACTATCTGCACATTTTTCTACCAGGAAACTGCCGGTGGCCCTCTCTACTGCAACAGTTTGTAATTTTTTTTTTTTTCTTTAAACTATGGATCCCTTTGAGAATCTGCATTGTTCTAGAGACAGGTGGAGGCTGAGGAGACTTCAGAAAAATAAGACTGTAAACCTGCATTTTAAAATACTTTATTCTGTCAAGCATGGTAGCATTCGCCTGTAATCCAAGCCCTCGGGAGCGGAGGCTGAGGCAGAATTGACACGGAGTTGGAGGCCAGCCTGAACTACATAGCGAGACCCTGTCCCCAAAATATAAAATACTTTCTTCTGGTTACCTCTTGAAATCTCTGAGAAGACAGTCAGTGATCCTGTAAGACATACACTGTGGGCTTGTCAGAAAACAACCTGGTTTGAGAGAATCTTTCTAGATTTAGTAATTCCTTCAGTGATTTGTGTGTTTTGCTGGGACGGACAACAATCCTGTAGTGCGTAGAGGTTGCCTATTACTAGGCATGTAATATCCCGTTTCCATTCTATCCCACTCTACTGCTTACTAAAGTGTCACCTAAATTTGAATTGTAAGAGGAAAGAAACCCTTGAATTTTGTCACAGAAGCTTAGTAATGCTATATTACTTTTTTTTTTTTTGCCTCATTCTATGTTCACTTAGTGCTTATTATTTGCTAATACTGTACTTGACTAATATATTAACATTTCCTGGATCTGATAAACTGACATGCCCCACTGTCATCCACAACTTCCTAACTCCTGTTTAACAATTATATAACATCTCTTAGTAAAACACTGCCTCACGTTCTCAATTGTAGTTTGAGTGTCCAGGTATAGTTGAAAGAGCATAGATTTTAACATCTAGAATATTAGATCCTGCAGTGCCACTTCTACCAGTTATTAGTTGTGACTTGAACAAGCTTCTACACCTACCAGGGAAAATAATACCTGCCCTGTTGTCTTGAAAGGTTATTGTGAGAATCAGATGATGTATTGGATGTGAGGGAGCTTTGTCAACTGCAAAGTGCTATGTGCAGAGATATATGATCTTATTGAAATAACTACTGAACTATCCAAACTACTGAATGCCAGAGGTGGAAAGAATCTTAAACCAACAAGCCCAGTGTATTTTAAGGAAGAAACTGAGACCTAATATAAAAGATAATAACTTAGTTGAATAAAGCCTGTAATAAACCAGTCACTTTTGAATGTTGCAATTTAATCTATACCTTGTCTTTTCCTTGATTGGAAATTTTTTGCTTCATGGAAACTATATTTCTTCCCATTATAGAGTATCTACGGCAACATTTTCAAAGAGAGTGTTTTGAAAAGTCTTCCTTAATCTAGAAGGAATCACCAACCAAATGCCTCTTGGTCTTCGTATTAAGTGTTGCAAAGAATAAATTAGCACTCCTTAATTTCTGACCATCAAAGATAAATTATAACCTGAGGTGGTCAGGTTAGGAAAAATATCCCCGAAGTTTTTTTATTTTCTTTGTACAGATAAAATGCTTACAAGAAGTCCAGGCTGGATCCCAAAAATGAAGTGATTCCATGGGCTTCGTGTAAGAAGTTTAGGAGACCCTGAATTCTTTTGTTTCACATTCTCCTCTGCAACTATCTGGATTTGTTAGTATATATTTACTCTGCTGTTTTAAATGGAATCCATTGGCAAAATTTTCCTTCCTATACAACCCCACCTAAGTTAAACACTCAAAGAGAAGTAGGATAAAGCAAGCCTACTCCTTCCAGAGTAAACACCAGAGCTTTGGGGTGTAGCTTTACCTCTCCTCTTGTCCTTTTGATCTCTTAAGTGTGGACACCTTAGTGATGCTATAGAGACAATGATATCACCAGTTGGGATTCTGATGTCGTCTCCCAGTCCCAACAAAGGGGAGGTGCAGGGAAGGCTGGGGGAGGAAACAAGATACTGAGCTGAGCAAGGACATCCCAGCATCTTCATTGACTTTAGAAGTATATTCTGGAGTCTTCCATGGTTCACTAATATAGAGTTACAGAGGTAGGAAATCCCAGTGGACTGATAAAACATCGCGTTTTCTGAACTTCTGTGGCTAGAAGGGAGAATTCATATGACAAGTGATGGGCAACTTTATGTTCAGCCTAGCCTTGTTTTCTGCCCAGCTCATTTTAATTTTGCCTTTGCATCCTCTGGAAATAAGTCTCTGCCTCAGCAGCATTATACCTACCAACTTCACTGCTCACGTTCTGATGTCGTTGGCAGATTTGACCAGATCTCTGGCCATCCTTTAGGGAGTAGGAGGGGTCTTACTCCCTTCTCTGTGTGGTATCAAGAGTGGAAGCTTGCCTACTTACTTTCTTTTTGTTGTCTGGCTGTTCCACACTTTCAGGGTTTTTTGTTTGTTTGTTTGTTTGTTTTTTGTTTTTTGTTTTTTCTTTCTGGTGTTCTGAGAGTGGAATCAGACTGGTATACCTCTGAGTCCAATTCTCATCCACGTTAATTCTTTTGTTACTTTTGAAGCTTTGGTAAGACAACAGAGTACTGGGGATGGGCAGGATTTATATAGCTATGTAGACAAAGTATCTGAAAAAGAAGCTATTATTACTAAGGAAAAGCAAAAATAAGGGCTCCATGGGAAAGCTTAACAATGAATGGTGAAAAAGAAACATGCACAATCTTTATTTAAAACAAAATCAGTTGAAACTTTGATATCAGCAACAACCAAATTCATTGAATTTCTGCAGTGTAGTAGCCACTTACAGAAAGGGAAAGAAAAGCCAGGCATTGTGGCACACACTTGAAATTCCAGCACTCTGAGAGGCGGAGGCAAGAGGATTGCAATTAAAAAAATAAATAGATAAAAAGGGTTGGGATGTAGCTCAGTGTGAAAACCCTGGATTCAACCACCAGGATTGGGGGAGGGGAAGGAGAGAGAAGAATGGATTTACAGGTAGCATCCTCTCAAGGGCTTCATTGATGCTGCCTATAATTTAGTTTTTCATAAATTTAGGAACCTTCGGTAAGGAGAAACCTCTTGCTTAACATGGATACAGGAGAATATGTCTTGAGATAGAGCTGTGGTCTAGAGAACAGCAAGCACCCCCCTTTATTGCTTCTGCCCTCACTGGCAATCATGATTTGCACTGCATCCTCCTCAATTTGAGGTCATCATCACAATGGTATTTTTGAAGGACATTTTAGGTTAACTATCTCTGTGGCCACAGAATCACTCTATTGGCCGCAAGAAAATTCCACAGCTTTGAGGCTGTTAAACTCCCAAGCTAGATATCTGCAGAAATATATCCACTGGTTCTAATATTCCCTTTCTGGGCCTCAGTTTCCTAATCTGCATGATGAGGGTGCTAGAATAAGTGATGTATAAAGCTATAGATATAGATATGTTTTATAGAGAGATAGTTTCTGTTCTTTTCAAATTAGATAACAAAACATTTTTAAAATTTCCACCATATCTTTAATATATTATTGCCAACTTTTGAACTCATAATGTGTGTATTCCTTCGTTAACTCTGTACACTCTTCCTTTTTCACTTCATTACGGGGAATGTACACATTAATTTGGAAGTCTGAGTTCACTGTCATCCAAAAGTATTTACCTCTTTATAGAAGCTATCATCCGGAACAAGTCAGGGAGTTTTAGTAATCTAAAAACAAGCTTCATGAGTACAGATAATCACCCAGAGGAAACAGAAAATAGAATGAACATTAGAATGTATGTAAATTATGTTTGCTGGAAGTATTTGACCAGTAAGTGCACTTTCTGTAAAAAGAGTAAAAGAGAGCACGTGGGGGTGTTGATTTATTAATGTTATTGGAACAGGAGGGTCTGTTAGTAAATCATTGGTTAAGTCTTCAAGCTGTCAACTTCAAGAAAATCTGGAGGGAACAGGGAGGGATGGCAAGGGAAGGGGATGAAAAAAATGTGTACATGTACAACCCTCCCACAATAAATGTTATCATTATGTACTGCAAGCCTGTACTAATAAAAAATAAAATAAAATGATCTTAAAAAAAACCTGAATGTATGCTTCAGCATGATAGAAAATTTGAACAAGCCATTTCTTTTTTGTTCTCAGATTCTCCAATTTATAAAAGAAACAAAATTGGCTCCTTGGAACTAGAAATTGTCAGAATTTGTATATTCAGTCTTTCTGCATATAATCTTTAAGCTCCAACTTTAATATACCAGCTGTTACAAGAAACACCAAGATGACTAATAGAGTGCTTCTGCCCTCAAGAAGCCATCTACTAAAGGAGATAAAATATATGCGAGCAATTACAGTCTTAGATGGGATTTAAAGGTTAAAACACAATGAAGTTGTAATGAAATAAGATGCAAACTTTGATGAGGGAGCAATCACCTTCCGCTAAGGTCTTAGGAAATATTTCATGGACAGGGTAACTTCGGCCTGGGCTCTGAGGAAGGATGGAGTCCAGGGAGACGTTGAAGGGGTGGGGCTGGCCGGCTGGGCGGGTATTGCAGACCGGGAGCACAGCGCCTCGATGTCTGCTGTTGAAACGTCTCAGTGAGGCAGTGTGAGGAAGGTCATCAGACTGGAGCACGTTAACCATCAACTCTCTTCATAATGCGAGGATGTATATTGTTCTCAAGTCCTCAAAGGAGTTCTTAAAAATGTTTTGAGATCCATGAATTCAGGGTATTTATTACCCATTCCAGCTATTTATCTCCAAATTCCTATTTATGCAAATTTGAGATTAGCTAAAACTTTTCAGTGTCCTCGTAGTTCAATAAGCTTATACAACAATGAATTGAAGGCAAAGAATAACATTAGTCATTTAAGAAATTAGCAGGAAGGTGAAACTTTTTGTCCCCTTGGACCTGTCAGAATGCACTAAGAATAAGGTGTGAATGTCATTTCGTACTGATTGTGTGTGTATGAAAATAATGAGTCAAAATCATTTTTTGGTAATAAGAGCAATAAGGTTCCTATGTGAAATTAGGCATTTCATTTTTGTCTTTCCATTGCAGATTCCATATATATTACATGGCAGGAGGTGTAGGTAAACTTAGTGATAGAGAGGACATCAAATTAATCAAGAACTTTCCTCATATCTCAGAACCCATCCTCAGTAAGAGTAAGTAATCACATAATTTCCTTACTTTTTAAACTTAATTTTCATCTTTTTAATTATAGAATATAAGTTAAATCAGGCAGTAGATCCTACTGATTTTTTCATTTTCTCTTAGAAGCAACACATGAGGCTGAAATATAAATGAGACTAAGAGACATATGTTTCTGGCTTTCACACTGTTTACAGTTTAAGACAATCTCCTACATCTACCCACTCTTTGGCCAAGTAGTAGTACCGTTAATTTTTTTCTTCATAGTCATGATGCATACCTAAGTATGTTTGTATATAATGGTGAGCTGCTGAGGACAATGCCAAGTTTAACTTCACAGACATTAACAACTTTGTTCAGGTGACCAAACAAGATAAGATACTAAACAAGCAAACAAACCAAATAAGATATTAAAGGTTAAGAAATCTATATCAGACAAAATTTTTAAAGAGTAAATAATTATCTTTCCAAAGCTGTCCATGATTCTCAGAGGGAATCTCTCAGATAAACCCTGGCCCAGGGATTCTTAATTCTAAATTACATTAGACTCATTGAGGAGATGTTTAAGAAATTTAGTGCCTCAGTTCTCCCAATCCAAAACCATAAAAATAAGATTTTCTGGGGGTGGTAACTGAGATTTGACATTTTTACATGCCTCTCTGAGTGACCATAAGGGCTAGTAAACATGAAGAAACCATTCCTAACCCAATGAATCACTTATGTTATGGGAAGCAGAAGAATAATTTTAAAAAAACTGTTTTTCTAGCTTAGAAGTCAGAATCATTAATTGGGGTGTGAAAATGGTAATAAATCCTTGTATGAACAATGAATAAGTAGCTCATAAAAGATATATTTTCTTTTTAATAATTATCTATAGTATTCTGCATAACAAAAATAATATTTCTCTTATATGTGTTTAAACATGTATTTAATCTGTTTTTTATTTGTGTTGGCTTTATTTTGAGGGAGGGTGTCTACCCCATGACAGCCATAAGTTTTTTGTTTTGTTTTTTGAGACAGGGTCTCACTATGTAGCCTAAGTTGGCCTTGAACTCACTGTGGAGCCCAGGCTGGCCTCAAACTCACAGTGATCCTCCTGCCTCAGCCTCCCAAGTGCTGGGATTACAGGCATATGCCACCATGCCAGCACAGCCCAAAGTTTTTTAAAACAAATATTTTCAGTTAACCAGATAGCCACCCCCAAATAATGCTCTACTTATTTCAAGTAATCTTTTATAAAACACAATTACAGCTTTAGATAACCTCTTGGGCTTTATTATAACTGGATTTATACCAGTATTTTGTCAGAATCAAAATATAAAGAATTATGTCTATCTTATGAAGATACTCAGGATATCATTAGGCAGGAAAAATCGGGCATCTCATTCCATCTCGTCTATTGAGTAGATTGGAGTGAGCAATGTTTGTGGAGAAAAAAGGGAAATTTCAGTGTAGAAACCAGAAAATGAAAGTCTGACATGGAAACAGAGGCAAAGAGAAGCTACCCATCCCTTTACACGATCAGTGCATAATCTGTTATCATGGTAGTTGGCCACATTCTCCAAAACTACCAAGAGGCATTGTTACGGGGAGTGAACAGAAAGAACTAACACCAAAAGGCCAAAAGAGTGTGTGGAATAAGGATATGAGATGGACCAATGAAGACAGGGAGTATGAACAGTTCATTTAAGAAAAATGACTGCAATGGAAGAGAGAAGTAGTAGCTAAGAGAGGTTGGGATGAGAGAAGACAATTCGAATGAATCTCCCCTTTCTGGCTAAGAAGATCAGGTACATGGTAAAGCCTTCACTGAGATGCAAAAATACAGCAAACTGTTGGGAAGGCTGCAAACGAACCCACACCAGGAGGGACGCTGTATGGTACAGACAGCATCTCTGTCTGGCATTAGAAGTTTGGCTGAACCAGGGGACTAAGAATTCCCCTGGGATCCTTGGCTGATTGGAGGAGGAATTGGTCTCAAGGAAGCTGCTAAATGCATGGCTCTAGAAATTAGTTAAAAATAAGGCATCTATGTCTTTAAAAATCACTTCATGGGGTAAGAATTGGCAAGGAAGAACTAATTCTGTTTTGTTCACATTTAGTTCTGAGTTTCTCTTACAAATCAAAGAGGGGGCGCGGGAGGGTTTTCAAACAAGGAACAAGAGCAGGACGTGGCTGCCTATTCATTTAACAAATATGGGTGAAGCACCAGCCTGTGCCAGGCAGCAGCCTCATCACTAGAGACAACATGGTTAGGAAATCTTCCTGCAGTTGAGAGCTGAGGATGAGGATGTCCAGAGTTAAGTGGCTCTGAGTTAGCGCTTTGGGTAGCTCTCTACTGAAGGTATTGTTCCTACTTCCTGCATCTCCGCCATGCCCCTTATTTCTTCTTACTTTCGTGTAACCTGTCCTTTGATGACTTTTCTTCTCTGCTTCCAGATGGCCGATAAGTTCGCCTGGTTACAAAGCCAAAATGGAGTATGCAAAGTTGATGTTTATTCACCCGGAGAGGGCCAGCCCCAGGACTGGAAAATGGTAAGGGCGAACCTATTTTTCGTTTGTTTATTTGAGACAGGGTCTCACTGTGTAGCTCAGGCCCGCCTTGAACTTGCTAGCCCAGGCTAAGCTCGAACTCACAATCCTCCTCCCTCAGTGTCCTGGATGCTGGGATTACAGATGCGCATCCCCATGCCTGGCTGAGCACAACCCACTCATAAACACCAGGTTAGGGATATGTGAGCTGTCATCAAGAGTAGCCTTGCTCTCTCTACCACCATCACACACCTCTTACATTTTCAGGTGAGATTTTTGGTGGGAAAAAATGATCACCTACAGAACAAACACTTCCCAGTTTTCTCCAACAAATTCTGTATTTTGGGGGAAAATGCTTTTTATATGGTTCTTAGCAGGAGAAATGTGCTATAACTAATGAAAAAATGTATATATTACAGTTGCAAATTTTTGCATAGTTTTCAAACAGAAATGACTTGGAAACAAATGTTGCCAAGGCTCATAGAAAATATTGTCTGAAATGTAGCTTGCCTTAAAATTCCGAGAACTATAACCTCTCTTCTCAGTAACATTGTCACTCTGCTGTTACCATTCAACATTTATTAAATGTGTAATATCTGGCACTGTATCAGTCAAAGCACAGTCAGAAGATAGAAACCACAGCAGTCATTTTATGTTAAAAACTGTTTACTAGTACAAGGCAGTAAGCTACCAGATGACATTAAAAGGAGTTTAAGAGTTCCAGAAATAGCACATGCAGAAAGCAGCTCCTACCCTGAGACCGAGAAAAAAAGAACAAGAAACTAAGAGCTCCCAGGGGTTCCCTCTCCCTAAACCAAGGCTACTTCTGATCTCTTTGGACATAGAGTGGCTGCCACCAGAAGCTTCTCAGAAGGTGCAAAAAAAACATTAGGGAAGCCCTCTTCTCCTGCTGTGATTGTGCAAGGCCCTTTGGAGGAGTGCCCTCTGTTGACAAAGCCAACTGCCAGAGAAGTATTTAAAGGTTCCAGTCCAAGCTAGAGTCATAAAGCAAGGCAAAAAAGAGTGGATTTGGAGTGAGAGGTGTATTATTCACTTTCCCATCACTGGGACAAAATACTCAACACCCACAATGTACAGGAAAGAGAGGTTTATTTGGGCTCGTGGTTTCAAAGGGTTCAGTTCATAGTTGGCTGCCTCCGGTACAGAAATGGCAAGGTGGATTGGCCTGGCACAGGAAAACTGCTCAACCCATGATGGCCAGGAAGAGAGGGGCAGGGAAAAGAGAATCAAGGATAAACCCTTCCAGGTCATACTGTCAGTGTCTGTCTTTTCTGACCAGGCCCCACCTCCCAACAGCACCTTCAGCTATGAACTCATCAATGGACTAATTCATTGAGAGCCTAGTGCTCCAGTGATCTAATCACCTTCCAGTTCCCCACCTCTGAACATATGAGGCTTTGAAGGAGACATTCTAGATCTAAATCATAACAGGCAGTAAATTGGCACAGACACTGTGCCAGTGTTAGGGTCAGAAACAAAAATAAATTAGAAACACTTCTCTCCTTTTAAAGCTTTCATGATCTAATGGAATCACTACCGTAATCTTTACCCTTAGTATTAACATCTATTAAACACGTTTGCATGTAAACAGGTTATGTGCCCCATTTTCTATTTGTTCCAAATCTATTTTCTATCTATAGGAACCTAAAAGAGAAAACACTAACAAATTTACATAAGATGTTAAGACATATAGGTAGTAAATACCAAATTGTAGCATAAGAGTCAACCCAGACTGATTCTCATTGATCTTCTGTTGACCTCTGCCCTTTAATGTATGGAAATTAAAGGCAGACCATTCAAAAAGACTTCCTGTTATCTCTCACCCAAAAGAGTAGATATATGAACCATTAATCCATGCAAGAGATGATTCAGGCAATAAGCCAGGATCCTAATCACTGCTGCCACTAATGATCACTGGCCATGAATGGACCAAAATGAAAACCAGGAACAAAACTAGTAGAAAGGAAAACTAAAACAAGAGCGTCTGCAAGGTCCTCTTGTCACCCTGGGAGCCAAGAAAAGAGGGCTGTAGTGCACCTCTCTTAAGATGCCATCTACCTTCATTAGGTGAGTCTGTTGGGCATCTTGCTGGAAGACTTCCAAATCTATCAAAAGATCATTTTCAGAGGAAGATAAGCCAATGACTCTCATATGTTATAAAAGTGAACGCATGTTAAAGATTTTATTTGATTCACTAACAAGAAAGGTGAGGTTGGGCCGGTGAGATGGCTCAGTGGCGTAAGCGCCTGCCTTGCAAGCGCGAGGGCCCGAGTTCGACTCCCGGAACCCACATACGAAAAAGGGGCCAGTGATATCGCTCAGTGGCACGGGTGCCTGTTGGCGCGCGAGGTCCTGAGGTCGTCCCCCTGGTACCCACAAAAAAAAAAAAAAAAAAAAAAAAAAAAGAAAGGTGAGGTTCAAAAACATAAATCAGAAATGTTGTGCTGTAGTGCATAGGGAGGCACAGGTGAACTTTCTTCACTGGGGGAGAAAAGCAGTCAAGCCTCCCATTACATGTGTATAAAAATTATATATAATAGTCTTGTTGTCAATTAGCAGCAGTTTATAGAGTTGTAAAAAGCTCTAAGAGAATGACAATCAGGTAGTGTGAAAGGGTGTACCGTAGACAATGTGTAATTTCCACTGAAGCTGTCATTTCTACTGTAGCAGCTATTATTCATATTAGGGGACCACTTTGAGGATTTGAACACCAAGAACTTGCCCTTAACTCTAACATTGTAATGAGCAGCTTAAACCAGCTTTGCAGAAGGCTGGTGCCACTGCTTCTCTTTGCTTCCAAGTTACCAAACACAGGATGAAACACTAGGATGGAGAGCACTGGTTCTAGAGGCAGAACTGGATCTGAATATGAGCCCCCATCACATACCATCTGTGAGATGCTGGCCATATTATCCAGTTTCTCTAAGCTTCTGTTTTCCTACCAGTGAAACTAGAAGAGTAAAACTTACCTTACAGGGTGAATCTGAGGATTAAATGGAATAATCATATAAGGTATTTAATGCAGTGCTTGTCAAACTACAAGTATTTTACAAATAATAGCTGGTAAATTTTAGTTTAGTGATAAACTGTCAATTTTGGAGGTATACTAGTGTTTAAGGAATAAAAACAGTAAGATATTCTTTAAAACCTTGTGATCATTTCCTCTCCCCTCACCTTTGGTTTTTTGAGACAGGGTCCCACCATGTAGCTCAGATTGGTGTTGAACTCATGGCACTCCTCCTGTCTCAGCCTCCCAAGTGCTGGGATTACAGGCATCCATCACCACACACAGCGTCATTTGTAAATAAACACATGAAGTCCAATAATTACAAGGTTCTTCACATTTGATAAGTAAATGGGACAATTTACTGTTATTAGTAATATTATTTTAGCCTATGTTTAAGTGAAGAGATTTTTCTTGTACAGATTATAATATTATAATGTGCATGTGCTCATTACAGCCGGTATCCATCGCACAGTGTGTATTCCTTCAAAACCAATGAATTGCCTACAGATATTGACTCCTCAGTTGTAATTCAGGCTGTTGACTTAATTGATGTCATCTACCCCATTGGAAGCTATTTAGTATATTAAGATTTTGCTTCTGTACCCTGACAGATGATTAATTATGCATGATTTTCCCATTTTTTTGGAAAACTATGCTCATAAGAAACCTAAACAAAAACAGATAAGCCCTAGGAAGTAGCAATTAATATCGATACAAGAAATACCTACTGATTCAGTTCAAGTATTGACTCTTCTGTGTGGCTGATGACATCAGAGTTTAAAGACGCATGTTGCTACAGGCCGTATGTGTAGTAGCTTAGAATGTGGGCTCTGGATTAGAATTCCTACTGCATCAACAATTGGCTATATAACTTCAAATGGGTAGCCGACTAACTACTCATTTCTTCAATTTCTCTCAGTTTGATTTCTTCCCTGTAAAATGAAGATAATACACTAACATTTAGGTTTATTATAAGAATAACATTAAATGAGATAGTAGTCTTAAAACCCTTGGAATAGCGCCTGGTACCTACTAAGCACTGAATAAATGTAGGTAACTTTTACTGCAATGATGGAGGAAGCCTGAGAGGGGGGTGACAATTTTAGTAACAGGCCTTTTAGGTTATCCTGAAGATCCCATGGCTTTATTTTATTATAGTCAGATGAAACCTGGTCTGTTTTTAAGGAGGCCTCAACAGATCCTGTCAGAGTGCTCAGCTGGCTCCGCAGAGACCTGGAAAAGAACACAGCAGAATTACAAGATGCTGAGTTCAAACCTGGAGAATCATCATTTGGTATGGAAATGGCCAACCCCAGAGAACCATGCAGAGGTTTCTCTGTGGACTATTACAACACCACCACCAAGGGCAGTCCAGGAAGATTGCATTTTGAGATGACTCACAAAGAGAATCCTTCCCAGGCTGGTAATGGGAGGTCAGTAGACGAAGTCTCCTTTTATGCAAACCGCCTCACGAATCTGGTCATAGCCATGGCCCGCAAAGAGATTAATGAGAAGATCGATGGCTCTGTAAAAAAATGTGTCCATCAATCAGTGTATACGGAAGATGAACCCACACCCCAGGAAAGCCTGAGTGCAGTAGCATCTGACTTGGTGAATGCAACAGTTTCTGCCTGTGTCAAGAACGCTGACACCGACAAGGGTCCTGGCTCTGGAGACAGACTGTCGGGATCACAGAGTCCCCCAAATCTGAAATATAAGAGCACTTTAAAGATCAAGGAGAGCACCAAGGAAAGCAAGTATCCAGGTGACAAGCCTGCCTCTAAGAAGTCTTTCTTCTATAAAGAAGTGTTTGAATCTCAAAATGCAGGAGATGCCAAAGAGGGTGGGAGGTCCTTACCTGCGGAGAAAAAGATGTTCAAAGGGAAGGAAAGGTCTGATGCCTTCACAACTGCTGTTAGTCAGGGGATCATGACCTATGCCAATAGTGTGGTATCTGATATGATGGTCTCCATCATGAAGACACTGAAGATCCAAGTGAAAGACTCAACCATCGCCACCATCCTGCTGAAGAGAGTCCTGATCAAGCATGCAAAAGAGGTTGTCTCAGATCTCATCGACTCCTTCATGACCAACCTCCACAGTGTCACAGGAACCCTCCTGACTGACACAGACTTTGTCTCCGCTGTGAAAAGAAGTCTCTTTTCTCATGGAAGCCAAAAGGCCACAGATATCATGGATGCCATGCTGGGGAAACTCTACAATGTGGTGTTTGCCAAGAAAATCCCTGAGACTATCAGGAGAGCCAAGGACAAGTCCGAGAGTTATTCCCTCATCTCCGTGAAAGGAATGGGTGACCCTAAGTACCGGAACATGAACTTTTCAATGAAATCTGAAGCCAAATTGAGAGAAAAGTTGTATTCCACATGCAAACCACAGAAGGAGAAGACGTGTATGGAAACTATAGGTGAACACATCATCAAAGAGGGACTGACCATGTGGCATAAAAATCAACATAAAGATTGCAAATCTCCACGTCCTGAGCGTGCAACATCTGCAGCTCCCAACAAGCAGGATGGCCCTATGTCAGACACTCCCTTTGAAGATCAGGGTACTTGCAACCTCAGCCCTCCTCTGCACTGCCCAGAAGATCTTGAGAATTCCATGTGTGATTCAGATTCCTGGGCCAAGGACCTGATCATATCTGCCCTACTTCTGATTCAATACCATCTGGCCCAGGGAGGAAGAATGGATGCACAGAGCTTCCTTGAAGCTGCTAACACCACCAACTTCCCCCACAACAAGTCCTCTGCAGTTCCCAATGAGTCTAACCTTAAGTATCCTCATAAGGTTTGTGACCAAGAACAAACAGGAAAGAAGAATCTCATGAGTGTTTTCTTCAATTTCATCCGGAACTTACTTAGTGAGACCATTTTTAAGAGTGACCATTGCTCTGAACCCAAGGTGCAGATTAAGGAAGAAGGTGGCAACCAGTGTGAAAGACCTGTGACTTCTTATTCTACCAAACTGTGGAAAGACAATGAGGCTGGTGGTCCCTTCTCTGAACTGACCGAGATGGTCACCAGCCAGGAAGATGGCCACATGAGTGGGCAGATGCTAGAACAGCTCATGGACTCCGTGATGAAGTTGTGTGTCATCATTGCCAAGTCCTGTGGCTCTTCTTTGGTAGAACCGGGGGATGATAAGTGTGGAGATTCCAGCAGGCCAAGTTCAGCCCTCCCAGATAGTTTATATGAGTGCTTACTGGCCAAGGGCACAGGGACAGCAGAAGCTCTCCTGCAGAACGCCTATCAAAATATCCACAGTGAGCTGAGGTGTCTGTCAGGACAGCTGCCTGAAGGATGTGCAGCCCCCCAGGTGATCGTCAGCAACCACAACCTAACAGACGCAGTCCAGAACAAGCAACTGCAAGCCGTCCTTCAGTGGGTAGCCGCCTCTGAACTCAACGTCCCTATTTTGTACTTTGCTGGTGATGATGAGGGGATCCAGGAGAAGGTAAGAAAGAAAGGCCAGGGGAATTTGGAAAGCTTTCCTAAGGGTTAATTTGGAATTTGCGTACTATTTGCTTTCTGAATGGGAATATAACTACAGGAAGGGTTAAATGGGGATAGTAAGAACTTGAAGATCATGCCTCCTGGCAGAGATAATGGATAAAGTAAAATCAGATCTTGCCCAATCAGAGACATATCAAAAGGAAAAAAGAAAAGGTAAATGATATTTTTCGGTCTTCTACATTTATTGGTGGGAGTGCACAAATAAGGAACTTCCAGGAAATTTGGTGAAGGAATCAGATTAAGGTCAGGGCTTCAGGCTGACTTTTGGGTAGAATAGAATTGCCTGAAATAAGGTGGAGTTTTTGGAAAGTATCACTGGGATGGGTTGAAGAGGGAGACAATGGTTTGATTTATGTCCGTTTCAAACCTGTCACTAATCTCTGAGGTTGTTGTCTAGATGGTGTCGGGGATTTGTAGGAATTCAATAAATAACACCTCTCTTGCCCCTACCCTAAGTTCAGAATCAGTTGAGAAGTAAGACTAAAGACAGGCGGGAGACTGATCTGTCACTACTGTTAATGATAAAGGCAAGTGTTTTCCAAGCTCTCGAACCCCCACCAAAGTCTCCCAGTGAGTCTTCAGGACTGCTCGCCCAAGGGACAGTGGACCTGGAGAGCATGCACAAGTACTCAAGGTGCTGCTGCAGAGTAGAGTGGAGGAATTGAAAGAGTGAGACCACATCTACACACTCCCCCAACTTTGGGTTATGTCTTGATTGTGAGAAGTGGACCAGTGGCTTTTATCAATTAATTTTGTAGAAAAATTCATCTTTGGAGCTGGGGGTGTAGCTCAGCAGTAGAGCATTTGCTTGCGTGTGTGAGTCCCTGGGTTTGATCCCTAGCACAAGAAAGAAAGAAAGAAAGAAAGAAAGAAAGAAAGAAAGAAAGAAAGAAAGAAAGAAAGGAAAGAAAGAAAGAAAGAGAAAAGAAATAAAGGAAAGAAGAAAAGGAAGGAAAGAGAGAAAGAAAGAAAGAAAGAAAGAAAGAGAAAGAGAAAGAAAGAAAGAAAGAAAGAAAGAAAGAAAGAAAGAAAGAAAGAAAGGAAAGAAAGAAAGAAAGAAAGAAAAAAGGAAGAGAGGGAGGGAGGGAGGGAGGGAGAGACGGAAGTGGAGAGAGGAAAAATTCATCCTCATGGGAACCGGAAGATGTGGAGGAGGAGGCTTTCTCTTTTTTATAAGTACTATTAGTAATACTTGTCACTGGGTTATTGGGTTTATCTGACGGCTGAGAAGGCAGATTACAATGTCCTGATTAGGCTGCGTCAAGCTGAAACAAGGATCTGTGTGACCTTGACTTCAGTCTTAGCAACAATCTCAGTCTTAGCAAGACACAGGTCTACTCAGAGTGTCGTCTGGGGACCACCATTACTGGAACTTGTTAGAAGTGCACAGTCTGAGGCTTAGCTGCAGCCTTGCTGGATCGGACTCTTTACTTAGCAAAGTACCTAGTTGATGCGTGCACATTTTCAAGTTTGGGAGCAGGGGTCCCCAGCTCTGTTGGGAACTGGACGTGCACAACTGGAGGTGAGTGGCAGAGAAGTCAGCAAAGCTCCATCTGTATTTACAGCCGCTCTATTGCTCAAATCGCCACCTGAGCTCCACCTCCTGTCAGATCAACAGTGACATTAGACTCTCATAGGAGCACAACTCTTTCGTGAACCGCGCATGTGCGGGATCTAGATTGCAGGCTCCTTTAAACCTTCCCGAAACACACCCCACCCCCAGCACCCCTGTCTGTGGAAATACTGTTTCAAAACTGGTCCCTCAGGTCAAAAAGATTGGGGTCTGCTGGGCTAGATGACAGCTGGCTCCAGTATTAGATATGCCCCTCAGGGTCCTTGGCAAGATCTGTCTCCTCACCGGGTTTTCAATCTGTAAAACGCACAACTGTTTTGATACTTGGCAAGTAGCAGTGGGGGGAGGGGAGGCTACAGTCCGGCTAGAACTTTAGAGGGATGAAGAAAATCTAACAGAGCCTTCGTGTGTGCAGTGTGTGATGAGGGCCCTGGCTCTGTAGTCATGTTTTAAGTCAAGCCCATGATACGTATCATGCATAATACTTTCCGGTTTTAGATTATTTTGAATTAGACTGTTTGTAATATATCTGTCTAAAATGAGACCAAAGACTAGCAGTCCACAATTCTGCCTGTTCTAAAGATAGAGAGTCATCCATTATTTTATAAAAGGAAAAGAGTGGAAAGGCAGGGCAGCAGCATAAACTTCACCTAATGAATAGATTTGCATTGAGCATTAGTATTAAGAGGAGTTAGATGACATAAACTCCAAAAAAACTACCTAACAGTGACTTTTGGGGGAGAAAGATTAATGTAAACGAATATTCTCATGCTGATACAGGTGATTGACCCTAGTGGCACTGGGGAGCCATGAGCCCACTTCCCTTCAATGACCTTGTTTATTTTTGAATAGGTAGTGCATGTGCAGAGGTCAGTATCCAAAAGTACAGCAGGGTGCACAGTGAAAAGGGTATTTCCTCATGTGTGTCCCCATCTCTCCCCTCTTGAGAGAAAAAACCTATTCTAGTCTCTCTCATCTTCATTTTTGGCATTTTACCCATTCGGAAAGTTTTTAATATTTTTTATTTTTGTTTGTTGTTTGTTTGTTTTTAGTTCTGCATTTCCTGTTTTTAAAAAAATTTTTTTTGGAGAATTTATCCACTTGTCTCAGGATTGTCCTTATGTACTTCAGCTTTTTGCATAGAAATTTCTCCTTCTGAAAAAGCTCATGATATCTGGCCCACTTATTTGACCTTTGACTCTTACAAAGGGCAGAATACACGAAATAAAAACTTGGTTCCTTGAGATAGTTTGTTGCCTTCAGGATTTCAGATGAATGGCAATATACAGTGTTCATACTAGAATAGTCATTTTGACTTCTTTCCCACATTTTGTACTGGAAAGAGGGCTAAGCTTAGGATTCAGAGACCTGGATTGCATTTTGGCTCTGAGAATGACCAGCAGTGCTGCTGTGACAAGTCTGGGTCACCTCTCTGGGCAGTATCTCCCTGAGGTCGAATTGCTGAC
This sequence comes from Erethizon dorsatum, assembly GCA_028451465.1. Taxonomy (NCBI): domain Eukaryota; kingdom Metazoa; phylum Chordata; class Mammalia; order Rodentia; family Erethizontidae; genus Erethizon; species Erethizon dorsatum. Next base: position 31,784,680 of record CM051831.1, read on the forward strand.
TGAGGGGCCTTCCTGCTCTGATAAGCTCGGTTCTCTGGTCTATGGAACGTGGACAACAGCATCCACATTTCCTTGTTCGTCTCAGGACAACAATGGACACTGTTTTAGGATATTAGTGTGAGTTTAGAACCTTAGAATTCTTAGAAAGCAAGAACACTATTGACAAACACCCTGGGAAAGCATCGCCTTAGAGAGGAAAGATAGGAAGCCGCTTTGTTTGTTTGTTTTTCATACTGGGAATCGAACTCAGGACCTCGCACTTGCCAGGTGGGCACTATGCTGCTGAGCTATATCCCCGGCTCGGAAGATTTGAATCTTAATGAGAAATCACATTTTCCATATCACGGGCAGGTGATTATAACACCTCTTCTTTGAATTAAGAGTGATGTCACCAACTTCCTTATGTCAAGCAGGCTGGCAAAGGAAGTCTGCCCAACCTCTAATTCCAGTCTCTCCTTCCGCCGACTCCTATTCAGCCTTTGGGTCTAGCCATGGCGGTTTCTTTCCGGCCTTTCCTGGGATAGTGCGCCCTCCATGCCTGTTTTCTCTGCTCTCCACAGCTACTCCAGCTCTCTGCTGCCGCTGTGGAAAAGGGACGCAGCGTTGGGGAGGTTCTGCAGTCGGTGCTGCGCTATGAGAAGGAGCGACAGCTGGATGAGGCGGTGGGAAATGTCACGCGGCTGCAGCTGCTGGACTGGCTGATGGCAAACCTGTGACGGGAGCCCACCCTCAGCAACCCCTGTTCCCGAGTGGGCCCAACCCTTGCCTCCTGCCACAGTCACCCTCCTCAAGTCCTCTCAGAGCCCTCATGCTACCCTCACACCGCTCTTATCAAAGATGCATCATTTTCGAGTCACTGAATTTTGAAGATTTTCTTGTCCATGTGAGCAAGGACGTAAAATTAAAAATTACAATTAAAGGGCTCCATGTGTTTGGTTTCCTTGGGGTCCAAGGGATATTAAGGTAAAAATACCTAAAGAATGAAAAGAACATCAGATGGATGGCGGAGGCAAAATGGTGCTGGACTGAGGCTCTGACAAAGGCCGCTGTGCCTGTCCTTCATGTGTTCCCCATCAGTGCACCACAATTTCTAGCTCCCCTCCTTTAAACTGTATGCTTAGAATAAGCCACAATTTATCAAGAATTAATTTCTCCTTTTATAACCATGAAGATCAGAAAGTAATTTTTATATCCGGTCATAGTCTTTCTAATCACAGTGCTGAGAACTCGTCTCCTCACTCTGTGTCTGCAGAGCTACAGATCAAATCTCTCCTTCTAACCTTACGTATGGCTGAGGACAGTGTCAAAAATGTCCCCAAGGGCTGGAATGTGGCTCAGTGGTGGAGCACTTGCCTAATAGGGTGCAAGACCTTGAGTTCTACCCCCCACACCACAGAAAAAAGAGTTCCCAGGACCTGAGTCCTTTGCCAATTCTGTGGCTTTCTGGCTGTCAAATCTGGGGCATGTTACCTGCTATGATACTGCATTTCTTGACTTAAAGCCCATGTCATCCGACTTATGTAACATTTTTCATTCTTAACTTCTCTGGAATTTTATATTCTTGATCCTGTTTACCTCCTAGAAACTTCCTCCTCCTTTGGCTAATGTTTCTTCTATTTCTGTCTCTCTTGCGGGAGCTGTGCTCTGTCAACTCCTTATATGATTATCTTTGCTGGGACTTTCTCTTGCCTGAAGTTTCATTCTATCACCTTCCCTGGGCAATCTCATCCAAATCCATAGCTTCAATTACCTGGTGTCGCCTTTCATGGAATATTATGCAGCAACTAAAATGGAAACTATGAAACCAGGTATTAAAAAGAGAAGACGCAAGGCTAGCGGATGACCTCAATGATACTGCACTATGACCTTGTTTGAATTCCTAGATTCTGTTGTGCCTGAAACTACATCTACTCCTGACTCCCCAATAATATAAACCCATAAATATTCCTTATTGTTTAAAATAAGTTGAATTCAGCTTCTATCATTTTCAAACAAGAATCCTGGTTGGCATAAGTTGGCAGTTGTGGGCAAGAAAATAAAAAAGAAAAACAAGTTCTACTGATGCCATAACATTGAGTTCCTAAAAATATCCCCAGCATACATTCACACCTAAAAAGTGAGTTGAATTGTGAGGACATCCATCGCACCCTTCATAGGAGGAAAATGCCAATTATCTGTGTGAATAGTTTTAATTTTTGAAACATTTATGCATGTGAAGTATTGAGCAAAGTAAGAGCTGTCTCTAACAAATCATCAGTGGAAAGGAACAGGACATGGCTTCAGCAAGGGTCACATAATAGGTGCCAGAGTGTTTGTGTTTTGGGGAGAAGGGTTTTTCTTTGTTGCTCTCTGGAGGTCATGGGTGCCTCTTGTCCAACAGTGACCTCTGGCTTCTTGTGAGCTTTTGCTATGGGAGACAGCTGGACGGTGTCAGTGATGTGTGTGAGAGATGCCTGTGAGCACTGGGATTTGGAGCATGCTCAGTGACACCATCCTTCATTTTGTCTGTAGTGTCTTTGGTGATCTCACCTGCCAAAGGAGAGAGGGGACAGAAGGAATAAGCATTCCATATGAATTAGTGTGTATTCTAACTTTCCATTAAGCTGTAAACCACTGAGGAAATTGTGGTTGTAATGATGTAAAAGTAGCTAATAAAAAGCACATTTTAGATGCCAGGCATTATTATAAGCATTTTACATTTACTAATTTACTTGATTCTTTCAGCAACCTTATAGAATAAGTATTGTCCTCCTTCTCCTTCTCCTTCTCATAAGTAAATTGCCCAAAGAACCACACCTGGTATGGCCTGGCCAGAATTTAATCCCAGGTAACTTGACTCCAGTAACCTGTGCTGTGGTATACTGCATATTAAAGATTGTGTAATGCCACGGGCTTTCATTGACAACGACTCTACAGGTAATTATAGGGCACGAAGGAGTGTGTTCAGTGAGTGAACCGGGAGGGAGGTAAAAGGGAATAGAATACAGGAGAAAAATGGAAAGTCCTAATAACAAGAGCCAAAAAGCAAGGGTCCAGATAAAGCCAAGAAGTTTCCTAAAAGAGGAAAATCCCCAAATTAAGAAATGGCAGGCCAGTCATGGTGTAGTCAGAAATGAATTCTTCAAGGTTAATTTCAGAAAAATTGTCAAAATCCTCCAGAAGTACCTGGCTCCTGGGACTTCAGCAATAGGATTGGCTGTTTGAGGAATGTACCTTTTTTACTTTTGGTGGAATGATGATGGCCTTGAACCTTGTTTTTGCTTGGCTCATAGGGAAAACAGAAACTAGGTTTCCTCAATGTCGGGGGCCTGGGCTGTGGTTTGAGATTCCATGCATCATGAATCCAGGTGTGCTTGAGGGCCTGGTCAGGGGTCATGCGAAGTGAAGGTTCCCATCTATACACCAACAGAGCCCAGAATGGGGTATCATTCTACTTCCGTTTTTAATATTATAATGCTTTTTTAATCCAATGAAGATGTTTTTCATTAAAGCTATGTCATGTCTCAAAGACATCATCATTGAGGAGAGATTACAACATACAGTCTTTTTTTTTTTTTTCTTTTTTATGTGGGTACTGGGAGTTGAACTCAGGACCTCGCACTTGCCAGCAGGCGCTTGTGCCACTGAGTGATATTACCGGCCCCCTTTTTCCTTTATGTGGATACCAGGAGTTGAACTCAGGACCTCACGCTTGCCAGGCAGGTGCTTATGCTCCTGAGCTATCTCACTGGCCTGACAACATACAATCTTAAAGTAACTGGAAACAACTACTGGAAATAATCTTTTTAGAAAATTTGTGTAATGATTCAGGAATATATTCAAATCTAAGTTTTGTTAGAATCCCTAGAAAGAAACATTATTTATTTATTTATTTATTTATTTTTTTTTTTTTTGTGGGTACCGGGGGGACGACCTCAGGACCTCGCGCGCCAACAGGCACCCGTGCCGCTGAGCGATATCACCGGCCCCTTTTTCGTATGTGGGATCCGGGAGTCGAACTCGGGCCTTCGCGCTTGCAAGGCAGGCGCTTACGCCGCTGAGCCATCTCACCGGCCCAAGAAACATTATTTAAAAAAAAAAGCAACCTATAGTATTTAAGATTTGGTAAGAAGATAAAAATAAATTCCCAAACTATGGGATTTGGGCCACCAAATATATCACAAAGAAAATTATAGAATTTGAATATACTACATTAAGTTTTGTAAGGGAATTGGATATAATTCAGGCAAACTTCTAACACAGTAACAAAACACATTTGATAGAACTCCCAACATAGAACTCCCATCATCCTGTCATCATCAATTAATATTGTGACAAGGCTAACACATCCAATGATTCCAATCCTGAAAATTTAGATTCTTTAAAAGTTCATTTTTTTTTCATTTTTATTGAGCCAATATTGACCACAGAAAATTTTACCAGGTCTTAATGCTACTCATTAGTGACAAACAAAATAAAATGACTAATCCTTCTTTTATGTCAGTCCTTCAACTATCTGAAAATGTTTATAACACTACCACTGATCATATGATATTTCTACCATCTGGCCATCTTCTAAGATAGGAAATTCAATCTGTGGTCCATGGAAATAGCTCCCAACTTCAGGGAGATGGTATAAGCATTCTAGACTCACCAAGGCCACAAACAACTCAAGATCCCAGCTGTTGTTAAACTATGTCTCTCTTCTGGCCTTCTAGAGTTAGTCTACATAGGATTATACATTTGCCCCTATTAGAGTCGCCCTTTTGGCTCAAGTTTTAGTCTCTCATATAAGTGATTTGGTCATTAGCAATATATGGATTAGGTAACAAGCTCCATCAGCCTCTTACAAGTTGTAAGCAATCAGTCCTTTGTACCAAAAGAGACCGTGCCTTTCTTGGTGTTGAGCTATGCTCTGGGTGATTGGGTTTCTGGATGCTCCCCTGTCTCGGTGGTCAGTTTCTGTCATTGATAAAACACATTCATTCTGTAGCCTCAGCACAAGGCCGAGGTGGCATATTGGTTAAAAAAACAGGATACAGGATCCTTCTCCATCTTGATTTTTCAGGTAAGTAAGTAGAACGGCCTCCCATGGGAGGGCTGTCAGCAGCGTCTGATGCTTTACCCTCTGAGTTAGTGCCCAAACTTCATAATACATGAATGCCAAAGGAGCATTTCGCTGAATTACTCTGTCTCACTGGAAGAATGAGAGAATACAAAGATGTGGTCTTCTAAAAATGCTAAATAATTACAGGACCCCACAGGCACCCTAAGAACACCCCATTTTATAGAAAAGGAAACTGAGACCCTGAGAGAAATGGTGGTTTACTAAATACCACACAGCTAACCTACTTGTACTCAGTGGAGACAGACTTACAAAACCTCTTTAACAATAAAATAGTAGTAAAACAATAGCCAACATTTTCCAACACCTAAACCAGATACTGCTGGGTGCTTTGTGTGCTGATTTCTTTCTTAGTATGACTTGATCTGCAGCACCAGATTCAAAATATGCATACAGACTGCAAGATGCTGTGCATAATAAATGGATTAGAGCTCGTTCTTCCCCTAGTTCCCTAATGCAAGACGATTTAAACACAGAATCCTAGCGGGATGGGGAGGAGCCTGGAAGCCAAAGTGTGTTGAATGTGCAAGCACACAGGCCCCCTTAAGGCGGTTGCTTCCGTTCACAAAGCAGAAGACATTAGCACTTGCCTACAGTCTTGCTGCCAAGCAGCTGGAGGCCAAGAAGACAAAAAAACTCTATCCACATATTGTATAATCCAAGGCAAATCAACTTCTCAGAACCCCGCCCCCACATCTGCAAAATAGCAGGTCATTTGCCGGATCATTACATAGTCCGAGAGAGTGCTGTCTGATGTGGAAGAAATGTGGAGACTTTCAAGCTCTACCTTTAGTATTACAGACAATCCTTGTTTAATGACTGAACTGTGTCCCTGCAACTAGGGCATTAATTGCATTGGTTGCTAAATGAATTGTGTATAGTGTGTACATTTCAATATTCAGAACAAAGAAATGGTCAAAGGAAACTCCAAATGGGTGATTTTGGTTTTATTTGCAAAACTCTTACATGCAGTACTGTAATGTATAACAGAACATAAAACTGTAGTACTGCACTGTACAGCACAATTAGCAAAATTGTAAAAGGTGTATTCTGCAAATTAGACATTGAGGCTTTATCAACAAGATGTACAGAACTGTACAAAAAAAAGAAGACAGGTTTTAAGTCTGAACAGTTGTTAAATGAGGAATATCTGTATTGTTATTTTTATAACCCTTTCCCAGTCCCACACTTACACTAGCAAAAGTGTGTGAAAATCTACTACTTAACAGGAAACCCAGAGGCAGTAATACCCAACAAACTCACACCAAACATCTTCTGAGGAAGTCCAGGAAGCTGGAGTCACAGGTTTTCAGCACCACTGTAAGATCCTTGGAATCTGGGTATCTTTTTTCCCCCAGCTGTTGGTTATATTTTTAGGAAAACCTTTGGAATCTTAGAAATACAACATGCTGACTTAGTTCCAGGTAAATATTCACTGGTTTCATCACAGCTGTCCACTCAACCATGTGGCTTCCTGAAGTGATCTTTGCAGTTCTACTGCTCTCTACTGTCTCTGCCCGCCCCTCCCACCCATCTCCACAGGCACAAATGCACCCACAGTCGCAGTCAGCTCAAAATAGCCCCCCGCAGATTACCAGGGGAGCGCTATTGACACTGAAAACAGATTTTCCCACTATCCCATATGTTCCCCACATCAGTTTAAATGGATTAATAGTAACCAACATAAGCTTACGATGATAGAGATGATGATGATGTAGATGATAAAATAAATTTGAATATACAAAATGGTTCAGAACAAAAAGTATATTGTCCCTTCCTGGATTATCTATGTTCTCACTAGCCCAATAAAATGAATATTTGGGACATCCATAAGGTATTTTACAAGGATATTTTTGGAGAACACTTTCAGAGCTCATGCGCAAGCCATACAAGCAAAATAACCTCATTTCTTCTTTGTGTCACATGAAATTTTGCCATGCAAATTCTGCTGATTAAACTCCCTTCCAAACGTGGAATTTGTCATCCCTAAAGAGAAGCCCTGAAGACAACTCCAAGGCTTTCCCGAGGGTATTTTGTGCAGTGCTTTCAGGCTAAGACCATTCATTTCCACATTCACATTCTTTTTTTTTTTTTTTTTTTTTTTTTTGTGGGTACCAGGGCCCAGTAGGCGCTGAGTGATGTCACCGGCCCTTTTTTTGTATGTGGGTTCCGGGAGTTGAACTCAGGACCTCATGCTTGCCAGGCAGGCGCTTATGCCGCTGAGCCATCTCACCGGCCCCCACATTCACATTCTTGTACGCATGTTCAGAAAAGCTGACCGCTTATGCTCGCACCTTGTAAGTGTGCACTTAAATGGGGAACATGTACACACATGCGTGCAGTTTACACACTGAGCGGAATTCTCACAGAACTCAGTGAAGGTCAGAAAAGGCACATTCTAGAAGGTGCATAATGAAACTTCTGCTATTACTTTTGTAACCACTGTAATTTGCACGACCTCCAAAAGACATCTGCTCTTACTAAATTCCTGGAAGACGTCCATGAATGTGTACATGAGATGTGTGTACTTATACACATGGGTGTCTGCAGAAGTATATGGACAAAAACTGGCCCAGGGGAGTTGTGTAAGGCCTGTGAACTCATACACACCCCATTTCCCTTTGGATAGTGGCACCAGGGCTCCCACCTTGTTGTAATCAAGCTCCCAGCCCTATAAATAGCATAACTCCAGGAGTTGCCTTTATGTAATTATTTTTCTCATGCAAGTTTTTCCCAGCCCTCAGGCGTGCCCCATATCTCATTATTCCCTCCATCTCCTTGTCAGCCAGGGCACCTAAGTACCGTATTTCACTATCCTTGAGGCAGCCTTGCTGCGCTGCTAATTAGGAATATTAACCGGTAGTGGCTGGGGGTTGGGGAGCTGTTGGCCAAAAGCTGGGAAAAGGAGAGTCAAGAACTGAAGTGGTGCAATGTTTTCCAAACTCACCTTGTCATAAAATTCACAAGGAACTGTTATTAAAAAACATAGAATCCTGGGTCTCACTTCTAACCAATGATATCATAGGTCATAGAGGAGTACCGTGGGAACTGGTGTTTCTGCCAACTGCCCAAATGATTATTATAATCAGATGAAGGTAGGGAAACAATGAAGGTGGTTCAGCTCTCAGCAAAATCCCTCCTTAGGCAGGAAGTGTTGGGTGTGGACTCCAAAACCACATCACCATCCTGAAGTTTAGTGCTGATGGTAGAAATCAAGCACTCTGTGAGGTGGGCATGTGTATGTCTTTGGTATCTTCTCATCAAATGCACTGTATTCCCTTGCCCCAGTCTCAACTTCAATGCTATCTCATGAGACCAGTGTTAAAGGGTTAAAATGTGACTTTTCCTCCAAAGTCTTTGTTTACCAGGAGGAAGCAGCAATATCCACACTTTACTTCCTAAGACCCTACCCCCTGCTCCTCAGCCACACTGAAGTCAAGAGGAAGCCAAATTGGTCTTCGAACTGCAGGAAACTCAGCACATGCCCCCATTCTCCTGGGTATCAGAAGCAGGAGTGGTTCAGGGATACTTCATAAAAATCATCCATTGTCAACCTTAGAAGCCAGGTGTTCTGACGCCCTCATTTTCCATTCCAGGGTAGGGAAGTGATTTGCAGAAAGACAGAATTGAAGCCACAGCTCAGGTTTACTAACTCCAGGCTAGCGTTCATTTCACCATAGCTACCATTTCCAGCCATTTTTAACTAAATGATTTTAATACTCTATCAGATTCTATGAAAGAATTGTCTATCTATATTTAATAATTCTCAAGGGTATGTATTACTCTATCTTTATCTTTGAGACAATTTAGAAAATAAAAATTTAACAAATACACATAAATAGATAAGATAGAGATTTTTATTCGTAATCAAATTATCTTTGTTGTACTAAGATATTTGCTACGATTTGTTTAGAAAATCCTAAAATGTGAAATTTCCAACTTTTTAAAAAGATTGTTCCCCTTTTTGTCTAATTTAGCTCCATAATAAGACCTTTAATTAAAAGAATAATATATAAGGTTAATAATCATGTGGTGAGTCTTGGCAAAGCCCTTTTATTGTGAGATAGTCTTCCCAAGTTGTCAGAGGATAGGTTGGTATAAGTAATTTCTGGTGAGTGATCACCATTTTATTATTACTTAGAACACAAAGGAGTCACAGAATGAGGCAACAGAGCAAGAATAGACTGCCTGCCCCTCCTGGATTCAGGTCTGGATGGAGGTCAGCGTGTGGGTACGGTGTTGATTCTGAGCTTGTTCATTCCAGCAAGAATATTCACAGGCAGGTACAGAAGTCAACTGGGAAAAGAGAAAAATCCACTCTTCATTTTAAAAAAAAAATTATTATTATTATTATTTTTTTTTTTTTGGTACTGGGAATCGAACTCATTACCTTGCACTTGCCAGGCAGGCACTGTGTCTCTGAGCTATATCCCCGGCCCTCTTCATCTTTTAAAGAGGTGTGTGCTGAATAAAATTTCACATTGTATAGCTAATAATTATCCATATTTGTGCACTAGCTAGCTCTATTTTATGGATCTCATCAGGACAAAAATTTATACCCATGGAGTTTATAGTAATAGGAAAAATTTAAAGTTATAGTAATTGACAAAAGATTACAAAATAAAACTATACTAAGTTAGAATATAATTCTGTGGAGGAAGTAGAATAGAAAAAAATTCAATCAAGGAGAAGAAAGAGCAAAGTAAAAGGTACAATGATTCAAGAACTTATTCACATAGTTTTTAGATGTAGATTTTGGTAGGTGTCAAGTCACTCTTCTTTTAATTCTTTGGGATGTATAGGACCTGTATAACAATTTTGTTTTAAAATGTTACTATTAACAGTAAGGGAAAATCCCATCCTTTGGAACAATTTAAATTTATGATAAAAAATGTTAGTTCTCAACTCAACAATGTATAAATGGTATATAATTTCAGAAATACTTTTAGGGAACATACAACCAAAGGAAAAACAGTATGCAGGCTACTGCCCTTGCTGATTCTGACCCAAGCCAATGTCTGAGGGCCAAAGCCATCCTGGAACAGCATCCCAAGCCAGCGTCAGAGTCCCGCTTACCTCCATGATGTAGGCCAGCTGTTCCACCTTGTTCTCCCCAGCAAAGAGAGGGCAGCCCATGTACAGCTCCGCCATGATGCAGCCCAGGCTCCACATGTCGATGGCCATGTTGTAGGAGTGGCCCAGGATCACCTCAGGGGATCTGTAGAACTGGGCTTGGATGTAGTGCACACTGTTGGGGCAAAGAGCAAGACCTGATGTGGGAAAGACCTCCTCCTCTCCAGAACACTCTGGAGATAACTTGGCAGCTAAGGTGGCTCACAATTTACTTCTCCACCTCCACCTTCTTAGTGTACAGCTTTGCAGAGAGAGCCAAATGCTGCACAGCCAGCCAGCACTGAGCCATGTTACCCCACAATATCATCAAACCCTCATACAACCTGGCACAATGGAGATGTTAGTATCCTCACTTTATTCATCAGGAACTTCAAGGTAGGTATGGTTACTGGGAGATAAATTTAAATCAACCAAGTTTAAAAAAAAACCATAAAACTAATATAAACTCAGTTTTCAAAACTGTTAGATTAGGGATTGAGGCGCCGCCATTTTTGCTGCCCGAACGCGGAGCGGGAGGTTGAGAGAGTCGGAGACGTTATCCGCTTCCATCCGTCGCGCAGACCCTGCCGGAGCCGCTGCCGCTATGGATGATCGGGAGGATCTGGTGTACCAGGCGAAGTTGGCCGAGCAGGCTGAGCGATACGACGAATTAGCCCAGATGTCACATTTGACGGTTCACTAGTTACCCGTTGATGTTACATTTGCTAAAAAGAACACCAGTTGACCAGCACAGGAACTAGTTGCAAGAACAAAGCTGAGATTCCTGAAAAAACGTTGCAAGTTCACAATAGAGAAGTGTATAGTAAAATCTTTGGATTTCAGAAACATGTAACATTGGCCTCCTGTATGGTGAAGAAAAAGTAGTACTGATGCTGTCAACATTATACCATGATGATAAGATTGATAGTGATACCAGGCATGGGTGGTGCATGCCTGTAATCCCAGCACTAGGAGGAGCCTTTGAGTTCAAGGTCAGCCTGTGCTCCACACTGGGTTCCAGGCTAGCCTGGACTACATAGGGAGACCCTGGCTACAAACAAAGATGGATAGTGAATCCTCAACACAAATGAAGCCAGAAATGGTCATCCATTACAACAAAATAAAAGGCGGAGTAGATATTGATGAGTTATGCAGCAACTGTGATGTCACTTGAAGCACAAAGTGTTGGCCAGTGGTTGTGTTTTACTGGATCCTAAACATCAGGCATAAATAGTTTCATAGTTTACAAAGAAAATAGCAAGCACAAAATATCACAGAGAAATTTTCTTAGAGGATTGGGACTAGAATTGATAAATAATCAGCTGCAACAGAGGAAGAACAATATGTATCTGTCTAAAGAACTCCCCAAAAGAATTCTGGAGCCGATGGGGGAACAGATAAGTGAAAGATCACAAGAACCTTCTAAGAAAACAGGAAGGCCAGGAAGATGTCAAGTGTGTCCTACCAAAGAAGACAGGAAAACAAAACATTTGCTATCAGTGTAATTGATATTTGTGTATGGGATGTGCTGTTCTCATGTGAAAACTGCCTTAGGTGTGATAATTGAAGTAAAGATTATTTTTGTGGTAGTTTTATTTGTATTTTCTTTTTTCTGTTTTTTGTTTGTTTGATTTTTGTTTGTTTGGTCTTCTTGAGACAGGCTTTCACTATGCAGTTCAGGCTGGCCTCATACTCACAGCAATCCTCCTGCCTCAGCCTCCCAAGTGCTGGGATTACAAGCATGTGCCACCATGCCCAGCCTATTTGTATTTTCATTGTAGTTCACATACGAATTTATTTCTGCTGTCATTTTTTAGATTTAGTAAACAGTTAACATAGAAAACATCTATTGTAAACACTCAGTATATATTTGATATTTTATTTTACTGATATTTCACTTTCCTGCTAAGTGGACATAGTATAATAGGAAGCTCCTGATAAGAGAGGTGACAAGTATGACCTGCGAAACAGGAAAGGAAAGCTAAACACGTGTGCTGTCAGTGTGAGCAAGACTTGCATATGGAACGTGCTGTTTTCATGTGTGAAGACTGCCTTAGGTATGATAATTAAAGCAGAGATTATTTCTGTGATAGAGTTTGTTTGTATTTTCATTGTAGTTCACATAGGAATTTATTTCTGCTGTTATTTTTTAGGTCTTATAAAGAGGTAAACAGTTGATGCTGAAAATGATGTACACATTCATTACGTATTAAAAATCTAATATTTTATTTTCTTGTGAAGTACATTTAGTACAGTAAAACACAAAATTAAAATTAATAATTCATCAATAGAAAAATTCCTAAAATATAAACATTGGCATTACATACCCCCATGACATGTCTTTTCTAAAAATTTGCCATGATACCCCCAGCTACACTTGTAAGCTGGTTCAGAACCTGGTTTTTAGGAACTATAGAATTGAGTTTTATGATTAATTTGTCTACCAAAAACCCTTTTAGGGGCTGGGGGGTATAGCTCAGTGGCATGGCACCTGCCTGGCAAGCAAGAGGTACTGAGTTCAATTCCCAGTACCAAAAAAAAACCCCAGAAAAACCCTTCTAGGGTTTTTCTGTGTGGGGATGCTGCTTTATAAGATTAAAAAGGACTGTTGAAACTCAGCACTTACTTTCCCAGCTGGCAAGTACTGTTCACTGGGATGTTGATGTAGAGGGTCATGAGTATTAAGCTTTTTAGAGATAATGGTTTGGAGATTTAGCCACTAGGAGGAAAAATGTGTGTTTAACGTGTTCATGAGAGGGCCATACATGTATGACTGTCCTGTCAGGTGGCTTGTATCACTTGATGGGACTTTCTCATGCAGGCTGATGGGACAGTTGTACATGTCCCACCAGTAGTTCAAATTAGTGGCAAGAATGTGTTAACGCAGAAATAAACCACATTTTAATATAGTAAGCCTGTGCTCCTCATAGTCATTAAAATCAGTTTTATCCCTCCCTTCCTCCCTCCCTCTCACCTTTTCTTGGCTTGTCTTTTTCCTTCCTTCCCACCCTCACGTGTGCTAGGCAAGTGCTCTACCACTGAGTTTTCACTCACCCCTTTTGCCTCTGTTGTGGGATGTGTGTGTGTATGTTAGGAACCAATCTCACAGCCTTGCCTTGCCTTGCTAAGCAACCGCTCTACTACTGAGTTGTCCCTAGCCCTCACATCTGTTATAAAAACAAATAAAAAGGATTGTCATACAGGTGAGTTCAAATTCAAATCTGAAACAATGTGATTAAATCAAAGTACAACTCGGGAGTTGTATCACCTGGGTCAGATTCCAATGAATTTGTGATTTTGATAAGTTTAATCTCCACATTCTTTAGTATCTTGGTATAAAATGGAGATAATACTGTTACTGATTTCAAAGGACTTGATAAAGTTTAGTGCATTTGTACATGCTGAACATTTGGAGCAATTCCTAGCAACTCATTTGTGAATGAGTTCGAATGAGTCTGTAAATACTTCAGTATTTACTTCATTATATTACTTCAATATATACTTCGTTCAGTTTGAATGAGTCTGTAAATACTTGAGAAAACAAAACCAAGAATGAAAGCTAAAGTAAAATCAAGGGGAAAGATATTTGACTCCTGGCAATAATACATCGAGGTGCCCCAGACACAAGCTTGTTCTATGTAGAGGATGTCTGTAACTGGACAGGGTCTGAAGAGCTCCTCTGGAAGAGGAAATTGGGGACCTCAACTTGGCCCACCAAGTAGGTTCTTTCTGTTTTTTTTTTTTTTTTTTTTTTTGTGGGTACCGGGGGTCGACCTCAGGACCTCGCGCGCCAACAGGCGCCCGTGCCGCTGAGCGATATCACCGGCCCCTTTTTTCGTATGTGGGTTTCGGGAGTTGAACTCGGGCCCTCGCGCTTGCAAGGCAGGCGCTTACACCGCTGAGCCATCTCACCGGCCCTCTTTCTGGTTTTTTGAGACAAGGTCTCACTATGTAGTTCAGGCTGGCCTTGGGCTCACTGTGTAGCCCAGGCTGGCCTCAAACTGTCTAGGCAGTCTTCCTGTCTCCACCTCCTGAGTGCTGATATTACAATTGTTCCCCACCACACCCAGCTCTGAGTAGATAGATTTCTCATCACAGAAAAGGAATTTTCAAGACCCATCAGTGGGAGGCATAGAATGACTTATTAGGCATAAAGTAGTACACAGAATTGGGGATATATGTGTACTCTTGAGATGTTTTTAAGGATGTGGAATCTAAGGTGTTTCACCTGAAAACGTTTTTTGAACCTTTTTCTTCATCTTTTTTTTTTTTTTTGGTGGGTGCCGGGGGTCAAACTCAGGACCTCGCGCGCCAGCAGGCACCCGTGCTGCTGAGTGATATCACCGGCCCTTTTTTTGTATGTGGGTGCTGGGAGTCGAACTCAGGACCTCGCGCTTGCCAGGCAGGCGCTTACGCTGCTGAGCCATCTCGCCAGCCCGCTTTATCTTATCAAGTAGGTTTTTTTTTTTTTTTTTTTTTTTGTATTGGGAATCGAACTTACAACCTCACGCTTGTCAGGCAGGCGCTATGCCACTGAGCTGTATCCCTGGCCCCTAAGTAGGTTATTTATGGACTTGAACTGTCTTTGAGGGATTTGGATGTGATGGGCCTGGAAGGTGCCACCCCTCCCCCAAAGCAGTATATAAGCTATGGAGAAAAGATAAGGAGGGATACCCTACCCTATGCATAACCTGAAGTTGCAGTTTTCCTAAAAGTACAATTTTTTCTTATCTTTTTTTTTGAGATAGGCTCTCGTTGTGTAATTCAGGCTGGCCTTGCACTGTGAAGCCTGGCCTTGAGGCCATCCTCCTGCCTCAGCCTCCCAGGTGCTGGGATTACAGGCATGCGCCACCATGCCCAGCTTAACATGATGTTTGAATTTTGGGGATTGAATGTTGTCGAATTTATACAGCAGTGGTGATTTTCAGCCAGCCACTCATTGTCCCTAAAGTATCAGGAGTCTCAGAAAGGCTGGGCACGGTGGTCCACCTCCGTAATGAGGTAGGAGGAGCACCATGGGTTCGAGGCCAGCTTGAATGACATAGTGAGACCGTCTCAAAAAAAAAAAAAAAAAAGCAAAAATTCTCAGAAAATATATTCCATTACCTAAATCTCATGTAACTAACTGCCCTTTATAACCACAATTGCTGATGGAATTTTTTTTTTTTTTTTTTGAGACAGGGTCTTCCTGTGCAGTTCAGGCTGGCCTTGAACTCACTATGTAGGCCAGGCTGGCCTCAAACTCACTGCTATCCTGCCTGATCCTCTCCTGGGTGCTGGGATTACAGGTGTGCACCACCATGCCTGGCTATATCACACTGAAAAAAATACTTGCTACAAAGAAAATGTCATGAGATGGTAGTTGTGCTGAGGAATTTTATGTGAATATACTAATTGGTGTTAATCCTGTGTTGATGGATGTTTTAACAGCATGGTTAATCTAGAACATGGGTAAATCAGCTTCCTTTTTGGCTTTGGGATACATTATAGTTAGGATTGTTTCTTTTTCTTTTCTTTTTCTTTTTTCTTTTTTTTTTTTTTTTTTGGTACCGGGAATCGAACCCAGGGCCTCACGATTGCCAGGCTGGTGCTGTGCTGCTGAGCTACATTCCTGGCCCCTAGGATTGTTTCTGTTGCTGGTTTAAAAGGATAATGATGATACTCGTGTTACCTTAATGCTTCATTGTAACCCTGATTCGTGTACAAATTGGCACAAAGGATTGGCTATAGACATACCGTCCCTTAATTTACTACCTAAAGGAATGGGTATCTGGGGACATTGGGGAATGCCTGTAATGCTAGGACCTAGGCTGAGCCAGAGGGAGCACAAGTTCATGTCCTGACTAAGCATTAGCAAGCTTTTATGTCAAAATAAAAAAGACCGGGAGTGTAGCACAGTGGGAAGGCCTTGGCTTCAACCCCCTACTACTACAAACAAGAATGGAGAGATTCCTTGAAGGGGTGAAGAAGAGTTCACTGTAATCTAAGAAATGAATAACTCATGTCATTAATTTAAAAATCGAATTGATAAATGTTGGTTAGCTGGTTGTTGTGGTGCATTCATGTAGTCCCAGCGCTTGAGAGGCCGAGGCAGGAGGGTTGTGATGAATTGGAGGCCAGCCTGGGCCACAGGGTGAGTTCAAGGCCAGTCTGAACTACCTAGCAAGACCCTGAGTAAACAGACAAAAGAAATGTTGGTTAAATAATGGGCAAAGTATCTCAGTAGGCATTTGTCCAAAATAAAGAAATGGCTAATTAGCACATGAAAAAATATGTAACATCATTTATTAGCTATCAAGGAAATACAAATCAAAACGTAATGAGAGGTTGAAGTGAAGCTCAATGGTAGAGTGCTTGACTAGCCTGGATGAGGCCCTAGTTAGATTCCCAGCCTCTCAGCCCTACCCCCACCTTAGTTTAAAAAGCAGAAAGATCCATCATCAGTTTGAGGCCATCACATAGTTTGAGGCAGTCGTGGGCAATGTAGTGAGATCCTGTCTCAAGAAGTGTTTGGGGGGCCGGTGAGAGAGCTCAGCGGCATAAGCGCCTGCCTGGCAAGCGCGAGGGCCCGAGTTTGACTCCCAGAACCCACATACGAAAAAAGGGCCGGTGATATCGCTCAGCGGCATGGGCGCCTGCTGGTGCGCGAGGTCCTGAGGTTGACCCTCGGTACCCACCAAAAAAAAAAAAAGTGTTTGGAGATGTACCCCCCAGGTAGAGTGTCCCTGTGTTCAGTCCCCGGTATAGGGGGGTGTTGATGAAGATTAGAATCTCCTACATTATTGGTAAGAATAAGTAACCCAGCTTTTGTAGAAAACAGCTTGGCATGTCCTTCCCTCCATGTGACTCTGAAGCACCATGCTTAAGTATGTACTTGGGAACTGAAGAGTGTACACCTACACACAGACTTACATGAATGTTCATAACAGCATTATTCATAATGGCCACAAAATGGAAAGAACCCAAGCATCCTATAAACAAATAGATAAATAAAATGTCCGTTCATACATTGAGGAAGTACTGATATGCTGGATAAACCTTTGAAAGCATGCTAGGTTAAAGAAGTCAGTCACTAAAAGGCCACATACATGGTTCCATTTATATGACATGTCTAGGATAGAGATCTATTAAGAAAGTACAATGGTTGGCCGGAGTTGGGTTTTGAGATAAATGGCACATGATGGCTAATGGGTTTTGATCTTTTTCAAAGAGATGAAAATGCTCTAAAATTGATTGTGGTGATGGTTGTATAATCTCATGTACTTGCACATTAAATAAACGAATTGTTATGGGTTTGTAAGTTAGAGTCATAAAGCTGTTAATGAAAGGGTAAGTGCTTCTGTAGTTTTACCACAGCACTCTGCATTGTTTTGTCTATGTGTGAATGAAGAAGTCACATAGTTGAATCAAGAACACTAGACATATCACGGAGTGTTTTGAGTATATTTTCCCCTTGCGTTATAAAAATATTTGCGGGGATGGTGGCCTACACCTATAAAACCAGCTCCTCTGGGAGGCTGAGATAGGAGGAGTGGGAGTTTGAGCCCATCTGGGCAATTTAGCATGACCCTGTTATCAAAAGGGGGAGTTATGAGGCTCAGTGCAAAGGCCTGGAATTAGTCCCCAGTACGTGTGTGGGGGGGCGTTCTTTATTGAGTATTATCTCAGTGGTGGAGGGCTTGCCTAGCACATTGGAGGCCCTCAGTTTAATTCTCAGGACTACACAAAGTTCATTGTTGAAAATTTGTTAAACATAGCAAAGTGAAGGAGAAAAAGAAATCATTTGCAATACTACTGAGGAATAGATCACTGCTAAAGTTTTTGTAATTGCATAATTGTGTCTAATTTTTAACATATAATGCAAAACCTGACATCATATTTTGGTATATTGGGGTTAGTTTATGAATATATTGTTATAACCAATTTAGAAATTGCTTTACTGGTCTTCTGAAGTATGTTTGACTTATTTTTTAAATTTTTTTGGTGTTTTAAAATTTTTTTTAGACAGGGTCTCACCGTGTAGCCCAGGCTGGCTTTGAGCTCATGGTGATCCTCCTCCCTCAGCTTCCTGAGTGCTGGGATTACAGGGATGCGTCACTACACCTGGGTAACTTGTTGGTTTTGAAAATAAAAACTGTTTGGAAATCAAAAAAAAAAAAAAACTGTTAGATTAGCTTTGGGTAGACAGCTTCTGAAAGTACCACAATTTAACAAAGGAGGAGGCATGACAGATTTGGATAGAAGACATGCAAAATACATAATTTAAATTTAATGTGTATTCAATATGTGATGTACATTTATTGGATACCATGAAGTATAGAAACAAACCCTCCACAAAATCTCAGCAGATGATATATAGAAGATAAAAACATTGGGAGCCTAGATTTTGTGGAGGAGGAGCCTGAAGACTGAGAAATATGACATTTTGGTTATTTCCACATAACTTTGATTTGTGATTACCTAGGGATGGGGTCCTGTAGTCGCTTCTCTGTTGTTTTAATTGGTTACAATAAGGATATAATTATCTTATAACTCAAAACAAAATAAAGATTTGCTATGAAGACTTATATACATTCTGCTTGTTCCAAAAATACCAAAAAGGTACTTTGCAAAGTACACAGAGTATTTTAAAACAGGAATTTGCAGGTACCAACATAGTGCTTAACATGTGGCAGGCATTATTTATTCCAGGGATTACTTTCAGTCCTTACAATAACCCTACAGAGAAGGTACTATGATTGTCTCCACCTTAAAGGTGAGGAAAGAAAGACATAGAAGAATACGATGAGTATTTAAATTTTTAAAAATTCGTTACAGTGAAAGACACAATGCCATTAATCACCTTCAAAATACTCCCCCTTGCTTCAAACAAACTTATCCCACTGTTCTTGTCACTCCTGAAGCAGTTCTGGGAGTCGTCTTTTGCATTTTTAATTGTGCTGCCCCGGCTGCCTCAATGTCCTGAATCCATTCAAAACATTTACCTTTCGTGGTCATTTTGACTTTGAGGAGCCAGAAGTCACATGGGGCCAGATCCAGTGAATAAGGGGATGAGGACACAGCATAAGGATTTTATTTTACAGAAATTGCCATAAACATTTGATCAATGAGGAATGATCAAAAAATAACGTTTACATTTTTACAATGTACTACAGGAAAAGGTACATTGCCTTTAATCCCCTTTCAAGTACTACGATATCTTGGTTGTCGAACTCAATTTGTTCCAAATTTGTGTTTGAACACAGCAAAGTTTGAGAACTGAACATATTTTTCCCATAAGAAAAATGGAAAACCAAGTAATTGGTTCTGATGCCCCAAAATTACACTTATAAATTCATTTTTCCAGGACTTTAACAAATTTTGCAATGATTTCTTTCTTTAACACTATCGTGGTTCTCACAGTTTTCCTCTTAGCTTTACTGCTGGGATCACTAACTTTTTTTGGAGCCATGGTTACAATATTTTATGCAAATAAAATGCAAACAGAAAAGCACAGTGACAACTGTTTTAACACACCAAGCACTATTCACTGCCCAGGCAAGAGCGACACTTAGGCTGAGCGTCACCCCTTTGTGTCTGTGGTGAGACGCCACATGTGACTCACTCTCGGCCCACACAGGTTTTTTCAAGTTGGATTTGCAGTGTAGCTATTGAGCAAAGTTAGGAACACAGAACAGATTTTTTTTTTTTTTTTAACTTTGCTGTGAGTAGTGGAAAGTCCGAGCTCGGCATTGTTCAATAGCCGAGGTATCACTGTACTCCTCCCTTGCTTCAAACAAACTTGCCATTCTCGGCAATATATCTTTTACTGTAATAACTTTTTAGAAATCTAAACATTCACCATAGTTCTCTATAAATCTTCACATTTGTTTAGCTCTCAGTGACAGAGCTGGGTTTGAAACTAGGCAGTCCATTCCTAGTACCCACACCGTACACTGCCTCACAGAATAAAGGTCGAGAGAGAAGCAGGGAGAAATATGGACAGTGGACTGTCAGACACCAAGGAAGAAGTGATTACACGCTCAGGTCTGAGCATCCTGGTAACCCAAGATAAATGGTAACTAAGAGAGTATGCAGCTTCCCATAGCTAAGAAGAGTACACACACAAATTTTTGTCTTCTAGATGAAACTTCTTATAGGATCCATACATAAAAGATGACACAGATCCTCAAAAGTGGCCCTGCAGGATACTTGGGGACATCTATCTGGCCATTCATTCTTCAGCCTCAGGAGGCGTCCTCTGACATCCCCCTGCCACCAGAAAGGCTCGTCTGAAAGTCCCTCTTGTGTGCGTCCTTAATACAGCCTGTGTATATCTTTAACCATTGCGCCTATTGTATTATCTATTTACCTTTCTGTCTCTTGCTTTACACTATAAGCAACCCAGGACAGAAATGTTCATTTCTGGTTTCTGGTACCCAAAGCAGTGAATTGTACACTGCAGGTAACAGATGCTATTTGAAATATACATGTTCTTAACATCAAACTTCATAGAAGCCAAAGGAACAGACTACTAATCAAGTTCAATACTAATCAAGAATACTTTCTGCATTCTAGCTTGAAAAACGTCCAAAGCCAAGAGTATACATTGCAGTGAATTGTAAACTTTAGAATAGCTGTTTTCTAAATTGCAGACTCCTGGGTGCTCCCCAGATATTTGGATTTGGCACTTCTGGGGTGAAGCCCTGGAAACTATAAGTTTTCAGAGCCCTGAAGTGATTCTGATGCATAACAGTTTGTTTTGGAATCCAAAGCTTGTGGGCATTTCATATCCACAGAATATAAGAACATCAAAGAACCCACACAGTATGTGAACCCAACTTTCTCATTTTATAGATGAAGAAACAGGCTCAAGGAGTGAAGCATGGTATTAAAAATCATGCTGGCAATGGTGGTGGCAGAGCCCAGGCTAGAACCCAGGTGGCCTCGTGTGCAAAGGGAGAGAAATCACAATAGAACTCAGACAGAGAGGTTGGCATGGGGCCTACCTTTCTGGTGTTCATAACAGCTTGATCCAAAGTCAATGACTTTAACAGAGACTTGGCCCTTTTGGTATAGCACTATGTTTTCCTGGAGAGAAAAGACATATGTCAAGTCTACTAGAATTAATTTTGACATAGGCTCTCTGCTTTCCTCAGTGCTCACCAAGCTACGGGGCCCAGTTCAAATAGAAGCACCACAAAGGTTGCCCTCCCACAACTTATCCACACCCTGGTGTCCTCTGGCTTCCCATTGCCTCATTGTCTGTGTCTTACCAATACCCATCTCCCATCCACTGGCCTTAGGGGACATTTAAGATCCACACCCTAACAGAGGGAATCCCATCGTGTGAAGGAGCCTTGCCATTGGCTGAAATGTGCACTAGGAATTCCTCCTCAAACGTGATGATTTACAGAGGGGTGATTGAAAACTACAGTGAATGCTTAGATTTTTAATTTTTTTTAGTTATTACAGTAAAAGATACATTGCCGAGAATGATAAGTGTATTTGAAGCAAGGGGGGCGTAATATTTTAAGGGGCATTCATGGCAATGTGTCTTTTCCTGGAATACATTTTTAAAATTTAGACACTACATTTTTTTATCACCTCTCATTGATCAAATGTTTATGGCAGTTTTAGTAAAATAAATCCTTATGCTGTGTCCTCATCCCCTCATTCACTGGATCTGGCCCCATGCAACTTCTGCTCTTTCTCAAAATCAAAATGACCATGAAAGGTAAAGGTTTTGAGTGGATTCAGGACATTGAGGCAGCCAGGACTGTACCAGCGGTCCGTACCAGCATTCCCTGCTTTGCAGTGCTTCTTTTACATATATCGTATCTCTTTCCCATATTGTTTGTGCAACTCATGCGGATTGTGGGCTTCTTATTACCTTCTTTATACCTAGTGCCAAATGCCATTGGCTGAGTTCCTCTGAAGGCCACTGACACATGGTTATGACAGCATGAGAGCAGAGAACCAAAACAACGAGAAGAAGGCGATGATTTGGTTGGAGCTGTGATTCTGTCTGACTTCGGGGAAACCTGAAAGCTGGGTGTTCAGGGCATCACAGATGAGAAGGCAGAGCTCCTAGCTCTTCTCTCAGTGTGATGTGTACAGGCTAAGATCGGAGGATTAAAGTCCTAATTGTTCTTCTAGGACCTCAGACCATGAGCGTTGACCACGTGACGCTTGCTGAGTACCCAGCACTGCATGTGGGCACAGCAGGCCTAGTGGGAAGCCCCCGGACCAGAGGCTGAGAAAGCGCAAGTGCTGCCCACGGTGCCTTTGCTAAAGAATGTGCTAACACACGAGGCTGCTCAGCAGGGATTTCTAACGTGGCTTTCGCCCAGCTCAAGGCTCCTTCCCTAGACAGGAGTCCCCTCTGTAGGGTCTGGATCGAACATGTCCCCTAAGGCCAATGGAAAGAAGGTGGATCACTGGGGGAGTGCCCCGAAGGGGACACTGGGGCCTGGCCCCTTCCTCCTACTCTCTAGCCTCCCAGTTGCCATGAGGTGAGCAGCATCTCTCCACCACATGCTCCCACCGCAATGTGCTGCCTGACCAACATCAGCAGGCCGCTTGACTATGGGCCGAAACCTCCAAAACCTTTCCTCCTGCTGAACTGTTTGTCTCTGGAATTTTGTCCCAGGGATGGGAAGCTGACTAACACACTTCCCATCCTCCATCTTATTGGCAGAAAGAGCTCTACGGAAGGGGTGGATGCAATGGCCAGGCCGAGTGCATCCATACCATTAAGTCCACAAGAATTCCCTGACTCTGGAATCCATACTCCTAGCTGTATGTATCAACGGGATGCACATATTCAGTCTACTTGATCTATTTCTCAAGGAAATCTGTTATCTGATATTGTGGGCATTAAGTGGCTTGTAAATTTCTTGGTGAGAAGCAGTCCCCTGAGCCCAAACACATGGGTGTGGTAATCCTTTGGAGCTGCAAAGCTGAGGATTAGGAGTTTAGATGTAGAGAACACATCTATGCACCCCCACCATCCTTATGAGGGTCCAGGCAGCCATGAGAGAAAATCTGTGCAAGTGTTTCGACAATCTTTAATTACAAAGAGTCCCAAACTTTACTCTGTGAGTTACAGTTTTCAAAAACTAATTTTTTTTTCAAAATCATTTTTAGGGGAGTGAGACAGGTGTAAGGAAAAGTTAAAGATATTTACAGATCTGTGAATGTCAGGTTGTTTTTGGAGCCAGCTGCTTATACCTTGTCCCTAGCTACCTCTTTGCATTACTTCCTCATATTTGCAATCATCAACTCACTTAACCAAGCATTTATTTACTGTCTTCTATTACCAGGTACCATGTTAGGTCTTAGGGACCTAATAGGGAAAAGACACGGCTCCTGACCTTGGGGGAACTTGTAGTTCAGTGGGGAACACAGATAACAAGCAAATCCTACACAAAACAGGCAGTGCAACAATAGGGGTATGCAGGACAGTGCTAGCAGGACATGCAGGAAGGTCATACCCACTGGAATACAGGAAGTATTTTGGGGTGCACTGTGCCCCAGAAGCAACTAGAGTAGAATGGCTTTAGTGAGCGTTTAATACAGTCTTCTGCCTCTATGGTGGACGTCTCTGCAGAACAGACAAGGGAGAACTCCAGGCCCTGGGGAGAACTCTTAAGGGCTACAAGTCAAGATATGCTTCTAACGGCGCACCTCAGTCACCCACCGCTACCTCTCCTACAGGACAGCCCCCGGACCCCCTTTTCCTAGCTGCTTCAGTTACACCACATTTTTCTTTGCCTCCCTTAGACCTCACTGTACTCACACAGCCTGTGAACGGGACTGCTTGGCTCCCACCCTGCCCACCCTGGCTGTCCTAGGTGCCCCTAGGGACTGGTGGGAACCTGCTTTCCAGGCAGGACAGAGGTTGTACTCACAGGCTTGAGATCACAGTGAACAATTTTCCCTACATAAAGCACTTGTAAGCACTTCGAAACACAGAGGGGGAAGCGGCGAACTAGTGACAGACTGAGGCCTTGAAAGCTGTTCATCAACTCATACAACTCATCGACTCATACAAGTTGATTCTGGGAAAGACAGAGAAAAAGTGATGTATATTGGTATAAAAGATACGCTCCAGGCCAGTGATGTAGCTTGGCGGCATAAGCACCTGCCTGGCAAGCATGAGGTTCTGAGTTCAACTCCCGGTACCTGGATATAAAAAAAAAGATATGCTCACCATGGCCCTGCAAACTATTCCATGCCATCTGGTTTCCCTCTAGTAGTAGGTAAATCTCAGACCTGGAGGCAGGGCTTTTAGGTCTTATAAACTTGGCCCTCTCACTCACTCACAGTAGGCCCAGGATAAAGTCCAACCATGCTGGCCTCTCAGCCAGTGTTACAAGGCCACTTAAATACCTGGTATACATATAGGTTAAGAGATTGGACCAAACTTCTGCAATAGTCCTATTTCTTCAGGCCTTTGGGAGGATCCAGGAAGCCTCCTGGTTGACCAAGCACACTCCTGGCCAGGCCTAATAAGCCTGTCTGGGGACTTCTGGCTCCTGGTAAGTAAGAGAACAAGAAAGTTGGCAGATGGGATCCCAGGCAAAGTAGGGAACCCCTACTCTATCAAAGGGATATGTGGTGGCTTGGTCCCATCTATCTGTGGCCTTGCACGAATGAAGGCTGGCTCTTGCCAGTTAGTCCTTAATTCTTTACAGTGGCGGAAGCCTGTAATACTATATAAAATAAAAGGACGCTCTACTATATGAAATCTGCTGGCTTACAGATCTGGGAAACTAATGCCTCCGTAGAAACTGTGTGAGACTGGAGAGGAGGGCCGCCGTCTCTGGCTGGTGACTCCTAACTTCCCTCTCTAGGGTGACCTAATGCTGGTTGTGTTTATTTTTTATTTATTTATTTACTTATTTATATTATTTATTTATTTATTTTGGTTTTTTGAGACAAGGTCTTACTATGCAGTTCAGGCTGGCCTCGAACTCACGGCAATTCTCCTACCTCAGCCTCCCGAGTGCTCAGATTACAGGCGTGCACTACCAGGCTCAGATGCCAGCAGTGTTTAGAAAGCCATTTTTTCTCGAGGGCTGAGATGGAGATGTGAGACCTGGCTTTGGCTCCGTCCTGACCTGTGACCCTGGGCAACTCTCCAGATTTGCTGAGTTTAGGATTCTCCTTCCACACACCTGCCTCACCAGGTGTTTTTAAGAACAGTGATGTCCTAACTGGGCACTGTGGTTAATGGGCCAAAAAGGCAGCCTGGAGGTGTTCATTTTGCAGACTAGAAAATAATTCACCTCTGCATCCTGGAGAGAAGGCCACGTTTTGTGATTGCCAGAGATGGTGACGAGCATGGCCACTCTCCTCCCATCCCAATTCAGTTGGTTCCTAGAACTTCACCCTCACTGACAGCACCGTGGGAGCACCAAGCTCCCACTGTCAGCTCAGTGCATCCAGATGCCTTGCAGCTCCAAGGGCTCACACTGATTATTCTCCTCTGATAAGATAAATGCATTCTAGGTTTCTGGTTTTATTTAAATTGCACCAGACAGTGTTCTCGGAGGGAAAAGTAATCAAATAAGCACGCCTTTCTGTATTAGAAGGCTTTTCAGCTCCAATCATCAGCCAGGCAACACCAACCTATTTAAGTCAGGATTTTACCTGTTATAAAAATACCTGCTTTTGGCCTTACTTACTCAAAATTAAAGCTCCCTTCCCATGAGGAGCAACCAGCTGCCCGTTCCTTTGGGCTGCAGTCTCTGTACCATCAGTCCAGGAAGCCAGCGCGTGGGGAATGTGGTAGCAAAGCAAAATCCTGTCATGGTTCAGGTTAGCTCCTGGTACTCAGCACCAGGGAGGCACAGCACGAGTTTGCTGGCAGGTGCCAGGCTTCCCGAGGGGTGGGTGAGACGGCAGCTTTTGGTCCCAGCCTTCCTGCTCCTAGAACTTCTTGATAACTGAGTAGCTGCTACGCCCACTCTAATCATTAAATATTGTCATCCACAAAAAGCTAGTGTCTGGCCTCAGTTTCTCTTCTGTCATTTGAGCGACTTTTCAAACACAATGAATTAAAAAGTGAAAGCAGCTGACCCCAAGAGTTCGAAGATGATGCAGAGGTGATTGCAGAAGTAGAAAAAGTCCTGCATGTGTACCACATTGTAGGTGTTGTTTTTGTCCTTTCTGAGAGCTTCTAGGATCTTCAGCTCCACCAGGGCCTTGTAGTGAAGTCTGCAATGATGGGGGAGTGGCAGAGAGGGTGGGGAATGAGGACACATCATTCTGCTGCAGTTAGCCTGTTTCCTCACTCCATCCCTATAGCGAGCCCTTCCCGGTCCTCATCACAGCCCAGGAAGTTTATATTTGTAATCCCATGGAAAAGTTATTGGAATTCTAGTGAGTTAATTCCAATCTACCACTCCCAGTGCAACCTACGGTGAGAATAAAGACACTAAGGCATATTTATGGTTGTGGGGAGCCAAGGGGGTCCTAATTCCAGCCAGGATGGTGGTTACTGGAACAAAGGCCTTGACCCAGGGCCAAACCCGGGTTTTATTAATTCTAAACAAGGGGAGTGGCTTGGGGATAAGTGACTGTGAGAATGGTGGGAAGTACATGAGCGCCATGAGCTGGGTTAGGTAGGTGGCCTGAAATCACCTTTGCAATGTGCAGAGGGAAGGATATGCAAAAGGAGTAACATAACACAATTCAAGGTAGTATCTAATGTTTTGGGGTCGGTGCTTCAGCTCTGATATGTAATCTTCTATGCCCTGGGAGTCATAGCCTCTTATCTCAAGGCTGGATCCCAGCCAACAGCACAGAGCATGGCTCTCCATCCCACCTGGCTCACTCTTTTTTTGGGAGCTATGGGGGTGGTGAAACACTGACCTGTCGCCTTGCTTCAAAGACTACACATCAGCACCTCGGCTAGACTGATATGCATTGCTTAAAGCCAATTGAAGGGATAAGGAAAAGTCCTAGCCAGCTCTGTATATATCAGTACATGGAAATAGGACCAGGTTTAGCCAAAATGGAGATAATTGCTCTTCTTTCACAGAGAGCCATCCAGGTGGTCCTCCACACATCCCCACAACCCCAACAAGAATGTCTAGGGTGGCAGAAGGCACTAAAACCCCATGGTCTTTCTTCCTCTTTCCCCTTCATGCAATAAAACAGATAGAGAGAGAAAGAGGAAAAGGAGAAAAAAGAGGAAGAGTCAGGGAGGGTTGGCATTCTGAAGTAGCTAGAGCAAGGCACTCCCTGTAACAGCCTGTGTCACACACCGAGCCAACCCTTTTTCTGTTCCTGATGATTTTCAGGGCCACCAACTCATTGTTTTTGTGATCCAAGCCTCCTGTCCAAAGGACCCTTTCCCAATCATCTCCAGAACTTTATAGTGGTAGGCAATGTGGTCCCATGAAACCTTCAGAGGCCAGGCTGGTGGTGAGAAGAATAGCCAAAGGCTCTTGGGTTTCTCTGACCTTGGGACCCTGGATCCCCAACCTCAGCTCCTGGGTCACTCCTAGAAAGAATTTCTTAACTCCCACCCTCATCCCATTGCCACTGCAATAGTTAGGTTGTTGCCTGGACCCAGGCCAGGTGGCACCAGGGAATGGTCTTGCAGGCTCAAACCATGTTTAGCAATAGTAAGAACACTAGACGGTCCTTGGACATTTGGGTTCTAGTAGCAGTCCGCTGGCCTGCTGCATGTTTTAGGGCTTGTGAATAAGAAGATTGGACAAAACCAAATGTCCTTTCCATTCTGGAAGTTCTGTGATTCTTCAAGTTGAGCAGCTGCTCCAGTTTGGGGGACATTCCCTCTCTGGTCCTCCCTCAATCAGAGGTTTATGCCTGCTCTGCTTCTTCCTGGCCAGATCTGGTGCTTCCCTGGGCTTATCTAGATTTAACTCTATTCTTGCATTAGTAGCACAGAGCTTGGTAAGAGTAATGTTTTCCAAAAGCCATAATCATCCATGTCTCTCCGTATTCTGGAAAGCAGGGGGCAAGTGTTCAAACAAAGCCATGGGAAATTTTCCATCAAAGATCTTGGCTAGGTGGCTTCAGACAAGCCACTTACCCACCTTGAGCTGCAGTGCCTTTGTCTGTAAAGATGAGATGAGATTCTGGATAAGATGACTTCTAATATCATCAAGCTCTGTGAGTCCCTGATTTCTAGTGTTACCCTCAGGAGTTTGGGAGAGATGAAGAATAAGTGTTAGTGTACAATTCTCCAAGCTGTGTCGTTTGTGAGTGTGAGTGGGAGGGTGTTGGCATCTTTTCATAGAGGAGGAATCAAAACTGTTAATCTGAGCATGAATGTTATTGATATGTGGAAGTGGGTTGGTCTACTAGTAAATTAGGAGAATTGGACACAATCTGCAAACACATTAGTGTAAAGGCTCACGAGCGTTTTCCTAGCATTTGGACTTATCTTCTTCATACCACCGGGTTGGTTCTATTGTATAACCAACCCGGTGGTATCACTTGCTTACATGTCAACTTTTACAGTAATTGTGATCACTTGAGAGCAAAGGCCATGTTGTACTCATTTATGACAGTTCCCTTTACATTTTCAGAGCCTACTGGATGCCTAACCATATGCAGGTGCTCAATAAGTAGGTATAAAATTAACATTGGTTGACAAAGTAAATAAAAGAATGTAGCAAAAAAAAAGAATGTAGTTAAATTGCTTGTTTATGTGCATTATGTATTTGTGTGTGCACTGGAATGACACAGGGATGAAGATTTGGAGATTATAGAGAACACACATGATTCCTCTCTTCCAACCGAAAATACAGCCCTCTAAGGTTTGCGACTTTGGAACAGAGCACCAGTGAATTCACTTAACGGTAGTACTGACATCTTTAGGGAATTTCCCAGACTCTAGGCTCTGGTATGGTAGAGCATGAGAAGGAGCAGGGAGGGAAGGGTTGAGGATGTCTGGCTGAATTGAAGGTAAGGTTTATAGTGAACATTTTTAACCAAAGGCCCATTGGTTTGTGTTCATACAGGTTGCCTTTTCTGAAATGAAAACCCATAGCTTCTATCGGATTCCCAAATGGATGCTTGACCTAAAATTGCTGAGAATCTGGACTCCAGATGGAGGCTGTGTGGCAAAAATTTCATCCTTTTTTCTCAAAGTGAGGTCTAAGGTCTAGGAGCTTTTTAGAAATGCAAACTCTCAGGTCCCACCCCAGTCCTGCTGGATAAGAATCTGCATTTTATCAAGACCTCCAAGCATTTGTGTGCATAGCAATGCTTGAGAAACTTAGCCTTACATCCTATTAAGAAAATCTACCTTTTCTATGAAGCCATCTCATCTTCTCTCCTACAACCAAGTTGTGATGAAATGTCCACAAAAGGAAATTCTAGAAAGCTCACATCCTGGTAAACTAAGCAGCATTCATCCAGACACCCTCAGAAGTGGGGATTACTGCCCAGCTTTAACCTTCAGCCTGGGAAAATGCACTACCCTGGCAACCCCATAGGTCCAGTTAGAAGACGAGAGAGAGGAAATGTGGGGATCAAATTTTGGAAAGTAGAATGAAGTTCAGCGCTATGCACTAGGAAGTACAGTGACAAAAACCCCTATTTTTGTGGGAGAAACAACAGTATGAGATACAAAAGCATCCACATAGGGGACTGTACAGAGGGAACGAGAAAGACAGTGCTAGGGAGGCAGCATCTTCCTGCAGCCTGGCCTTTTCCAGGGGCCCAGGGCTGAGCAGAAGAGCCTGTAAGAGCTCTCCAGGGTACAAATCTATGGCCTTAAATACCACTGAAGAAAATTACTATTCTTTTAGCAACGTATTTTGCATACTAAATAGCATGTTCTTCTATCCTTCAAAAATGGTATTTCTTTGGTTTAGCACCCACTAAAGTGTTTCTGGATGCCTACTCCCCAGTATATCAACACAAAATGCTATGAAATATCCCCTGTCTTTTTCCTTCCCATTCTGCCTCTTGCCCAAGCCCCTGAAGTCACCATGACCCAGTCTCTCATCACCTTCATGTAGGAGCCAGGTTCATCGTCAAAACTTGTCTTGCTGAATTTCTCAGGGTCCACATTCAGCTTCTCAGCTTCAAGGCCCAGACACCACAGCTCTGCATAGTCCAGGATTTCATTTTGCTCATAAAGAGACAGTTGATTCTTCTAACACTTTAGGGCCACTGTGGGGAAAATACAATTGTCAGTTAAGTTGAAGCAATGTGCAGATTTGCCCAGGATGCTGATGATGTGGTACCCTTTCCAGTCCATGAAACTTTTCCTTAACCAGGGGGCTCACTGAGGGACCACACATCAGGAACCTCAGCAGGTAGAAATGTAACAAGGATAAATGCCAAGGTCTTGCACTTATTTCAACAAGGCAAAAGGAAAGCACAAACACAGGGAAAGAATTTAATGCCCAAAAAGTGGGCAATGAGTTTGGTAAAAAAATCCAGGAGTAATCCACAATAGTCTTTTGTTAAGGTTGCTTTTGATGAGTTCATGTGGAATCAGGGTACACAAAGCATCTACATTGAGAGGTTTGAAGCTGTAATGTCCGGGGCCAGGCAGGTGACATGCGTGCAACTTTCAAGGCCCAGCTGGTATTCACGCTCAAATGTGAGCCAGAGAGTACCTCGGGCTATAGGCGGAATGTGTGCCAGCAGCTCCATGCTACACGGGACAGGTCAGGGGTCTGGTGCTAGGGCAGGGGTCGGGAGTGGAGATTGAAATTCAGACTTTCATAGATAAACTGGAGAACTCTGAGGAGAGAAGCCAGGCCTGGGGAAGGCGCCCCATCTTATGTGACCAACTGCTGAAGAGCGGAGAAGGAACTCCAAGGAGTAAGAAGAAGATGTGGGGCACAAGATCTCCTTTCCTCTATGTGGCAGCCAGTCTTGTAGAAGCTAAATAAGACACGTTCCTTGTCCAGGGGACAAAACCAAGGCCAAGAACGAGGAGGCAGATATCACATCTGCAAAGGTGGAACTAGCTCAGAATTGAAATTATCCCCTCATGGATCAATCCTGAGATTACTTAAGAAGAAGAAGGCCGAGCAATTTCAAGTACAGCACTGTGGCAGAAGAGCTGTGAGCCTTGGACAAGGTTGGGACGTGGTGGGTGTTCCGGTGACTTTGATTCTCTGCCTTTGGGTCTGGCTCATGACTGAAAATACCTATGTCCTATGTATGATCTTTCAGGCCCCACCAAGGCTCCACCTGGCAGGTGTCACGGGGAGGGGGCAGCTGACCTCCCCACACCGAACGTGGTCACACCGCAGTGTGTGCACTGCAGTCTCTGACGAGCTCCTCTGTGCACATCAGACATCCAGCCCAGGAGCCCCCACTCAGGGCCCTCTGTTGGGGTCCTCGCTGAGGTCTTCCTCGGACACCTCTGCCCAGGTTCCCCAGCTGAGATGAGAGGAAGGGAGAATTCCCAAACATTCCACTTTCTGTATTCAGTAGTTTTCCACTCATACCTCCTCCTTCCTTTCACTTTTCTTTGCCCCTGAGACAACAAAATGACAGGAGCCTTTTGCCTGGGTTCTCAGGTGGTGAGACAGTGCCTTTTGTTTGCACTAACACATCCAACCCTCACCCAGTGTGGTTCTGTGGGGAAAGTGGAGCGGTGGGAAGCTGGAGTTCACTCCTACTTCGCCTCTTATTTATACAGTCACAATAAGAGGATAAAGGACTGGCCTCCTTCCTTTGGGCTTGTCACCCTAAGTCACTCTGCCACACCTTGACAGCTCAGCTCAGCTCAGCTCTTGATCTCTGGCATCAACAGCACCCCACCCCCACTGCCCCGAAGTCATACCTGCTGCTGCCAAAGGCTTCCTTGGAGACTTCTCCTCAGTCTTGGAACCTTGGGTTTTAATGCTAGAGTGGAAAGGTATTTTTGAAGTCTCATTCTCAGAGGCCAGCACCTGGTCATTAGTTAGATTTTCCTGTCCACGGAAAAAGGTTTGCAGTAAAGGACTATTTAGGCTTCTACTGGGGTCATAAACCACTTATCTGACCCAGAACACCCATATCTAGCCAGGATCTTTTCCTACTTCTCCAGGGAGAAAACAGTGATTAAGAGACAATAGGTTTTCTCAATCTTTCTCTCAAAGAAAGAATTATCTGTCTGACTCTCGTAATAAGCCCTGGGAGATCCATGGACATTAGCAGATACAGGTGGCAACCCCAGTGGTATGTCACTGTAGGAAGATGCAACAGTTTTTACTGTTGCTTCTGAGGAGATCAATTGCCAACTAGATAAAGTAACTTGTCCAAGACACATAAACCTGAACTTATGTGTGCACAATACCTGTTTAACTTGTTACCTGCCCCCCCATATTATCTCACTTAATCCTTGCACAGCAAAGGCAGAGAACATGGGAGGAAAATAATATTTTTATGAGTCTACCATTTGTACACCAGATCTTCATTTCCTCCTTTCCTCAATGAATCTTCATCCCAACTTCACAAAGAACCCATTTTGTAGATAAAATAAAGTCAATGGCATATCTGCTCATGTTTACACTCACCGTAAAGAGTGAGCACAGGTCTTGACCCCAGCTCTCCAGCAGACGCTGTGCTTCCCCTTGCCTTCCACGGCCCTTCTAGACTTGGTTCTGGACTGTGCCCAGGTCTTTCATCCACCCAGGGTCGTGTCTGCCTTGTCCTCACCTGATACTGCAGGGGTGGTTTCAACAGGTTTTTGTTGCTGATGCATGGGAAACTAACCGAGTTCTTCCCAGTGCTATCCTCAAAAGGGTGTGAAGTAATGTTAGTGCTTGTATTCTAGAAGCTGAAAAAGGATACTTTACAAAACTCTTTGGCAGGAAAATATCTCCAGGGGTCATTTAGTCTAGCCTCTTCCCCACAAGGATGAGCCTAATCCAAGTTCTTAGAGAGAAATGCAGACATGAGGGAGCAGAGCGATCTAGCAAATAGGCTCTGGTTTGAATTTGCAGTTCACAACTTTATTAGCTGTAGACTGAACAGGTCACATTGGCTCTTTCTCTAAGCCTCAACATTTCATTGCTATTATGGGGACAAAAATGGAACCTACCTCATAGGGTTTTTGTGAAGCAATACATGTAGATTATGCCAAAGTGGTAGCCATTATTGGCTTTATTCCAATTTCTTGTAGACATAGGGAAGTTCTTCCTCCTGTACAATGCAAATCTTACCTGGTGCAACATGAACTCTCATTTCCTCTGTGGCTACTTCACAGACTTGGCCTTCTGCATTTGGATCCCTACCTGCTGTACTGATTGCTTGATTGACTGGAAGAGAGTCTGACTATCAATAAATAGCAATACTTAAAATTGTATAGAGTCAAAATGGCCATACTTCCAAAACTGTTATGCATATTTAATGCAATCCCAATCAAAATACCAGTAGCATTCCTTACAGAACTAGAGAAAGCAATCCTAAATTTCATATGGAACCAGAAGAGACCTAGAATAGCAAAAGTAATTCTGAGTAACAAGAATACAATGCATCACAATCCCGAACTTCAAGTTATATTACAAAGCTACAGTGATAAAAATGGCATACTATTGGCAAGAAATGGACTTGTGGATCAATGGGACAAAATAAAGGATGCAGAAACAACTCCAGGTACACTCACCTATGTTATCTTTGACAAGCAGGCCAAATACTTTTACTGGAGGAAAGATAGCCTGTTTAATAAATAGTTGTGGGAAAACTGGCTATCTGCATACCAAAAATTGGATCTAGACCCGTATCTCTCACCATGCGCTAAACTAAAATCAAAATGGATCAAAGATTTAAACATCAGAACAGAAACAATCTGTTGAAAGACAAAATAGGTAAAACCCTTGAAGACATAGGTAAAGATTTTCTGAAAAGAACCCCAGTTGCACAAGAAATAATAAAAAGAATCAACAAATGGGATCACATCAAATTAAAAAGATTCTGCACACCAATAGAAACCACCAATAGAGTGAAGAGACAACCTACAGCATGGGAAAAATTTTTGCCAGTTACACCTCAGATAAAGGACTAATATCTTTTTTTTTTTTTTTTTGTGGGTACCGGGGGTCGACCTCAGGACCTCGTGTGCCAGCAGGCGCCCTTGCCGCTGAGCGATATCACCGGCCCTTTTTTCGTGTGTGGGTTCTGGGAGTCGAACTCAGGACCTTGCGCTTGCCAGGCAGGTGCTTACGCTGCTGAGCCATCTCACCAGCCCAAAGGACTAATATCTAGAATATATAGAACTCAAAAAAATTAGACCCACAAATTTAAAGATGCAATAAAAAAAATGGGCATCTGAAAGGAACAGACTCTTCTCAGATGAAGTTCAAAAGGCAAATGAGTACATGAAAAAATAGTCAGCATCACTGGCCTTTAGAGATATGCATTTAAAGCAATACTCAGATTCCATATCACTCCAAAAAGAACGGCTATAACCAAGAAATCAATCAGTAATAAATGCTGGTGAAGCTGCAGAGAAAAAGGAACTCTTCAATGTTAGTGAAACAGGTACAGCTGCTATGGAAATCAGTGTGGAGAGTCCTCAAAAAACTAAAAAATAGAAATTCTGTTTGACCCAGCTATTCCCCCTCTAGGTGTCTTCCCCAAAGAGTTAAAGACATCATACCACAGTGACGTATACATACATGTGTTTATAGCAACACAGTTCATATTAACTCAACCTTGGGAGCAGCTTATGTCCATCAACAGTTGAATGGGTAAAGAAAATGTGGTATTTACACACCATGGAGTCCTACTCTGACACAGAGCATACATTTGAGTCATTTGCAGGAAAATGATAGCACCTTGAGACCAAAAAAAAAGTTATTGTAATCCAGCATAGACAATGTCTCTAAAAGTATACTTTGATTTAGTATAATTGTCTTAGATGTTTTATATGTTTTTTGACCTGTTAGTCTATTAATCTGTACGTATGATAATTAACTTTATAAGGACTTGTAAAATGAATAAATAAATAAAGGAGGGAGGGGAAAAAGGAACTAATATGTGTTATGTGCATGTACCAATTCCCCACAATGAATGCAATCATTGTTTACTAAAAATGTGTACTAATAAAAATTAAAATAAATAATAGCTAACTCTTGGAAGCAGCCTATAAGTCTATCAACAGATGAAAGGATAAAGAAAATGTGGTATTTATACATATTAGAGTACTATGCTGCCAGAAAGAAAGATAAACTTGAGTCATTTGTAGGAAAATGAATACATCTTGAGACCATAATGTTAAGTGAAGTAACTCAGACATGCAAGCTTAAATATCACATGATTTCTACTATATGAAAAACTCAATATACAAATAAAGCATAAAATAAAAGACAGATGATAGGGAAAATTTGTGTGGAGAGAGAGCATAAAAGTGGATAGAATGCTTTCATTGTTATGCTGAGTTGGACACAAATGCTTGCTGAAAGATATCCCATCCATCCACCTTTCCTCATCCTTTCTTAGAGAAAAGGCACTAATCACTGCTTCTGACCTTATATAAAAATCGGGTCAATCTAGGGTTCTTGATCTTGGAAGGCAGCTTTTGGACTTGGACCAAAGGTTGACTCTCAACCTGGATCAAGTGGAAGAAAATTGTAATAGTGCTTGGCATGGCTTCATCTCAAGCTGCTTGGATATTATTTTGTTTCATTACAACAAACAAGATACACTTGAAGCTAGTTTTCCTGGACTCAAAGCTAGGAAGACTTAACAGAAATTCAAAGAAGCATTTATTAAATGCATAAATGAATTACCACCTAAACAAATGAACTTTCCACAAGTATTAATCAAGGGCTGATGACTCATCCTATGGTTTTCAAAAAATCAATATAACCCTTTCTTCAAGAAAATTCTTAGCTTCAATCCCTGGACATGGGAAGGAATAAAAAACTAAGTGGTTCTTGCTCTTCGGAAAAGAAAATGTTCATAGCTTTGCACAGAACTGTTTTCTGTTCAAAGGAGTTCAAAGGAGACTTCGTGGAACCTGCCAGAATATAAGTACCCAACCTGAACACCAGTGATTGATCAGAAGAGACTCCCACACGGGGATGGAAAGGAAAAAACTAAAATCTGATAGTGGTGTGTCCCAAAGGCTGGCAAGCACAGCATGCAGGTATGTGACATAACTGTGTGCCATATACGGATAGTTATCTAATAACTATGCATTGCTTTTACTAGTCATTTGGAAAACTAACTAGCACATTAAACATGGATGTTGTGGCCATTACTAAGGATAACAATAAAATTTAAGTAACAAAAATAAAATGGAGCGTGAGTGCTATGAGATGTGGAAAATTGTGACAATAGTTTAGCTGAAGGGCCACAGCTTAAACATTAAGTTCTGTTTCTTGAAGAACTCAGGGGTTCTTCTTCTCCAGAACTCCCCTAGGGAAATGAAGAATATTTATCCAAAGCTGAGATGCAGCATGGTGATGTTCACCTCTGTAAAATCTGGCAACTGTGTACAACATGTCAACTTCTCCTCCAGCATACCTAAGTTCTCCACAGAACTCTACTCATGGGGACTATCTGTAATAGCTGGTCTTCTCCTCCCAGAATCAGTCTGAGAGAGTGGGTATTGCATAGCGCAGGGCCATATCTGAGACCACAGTAGTTCATTGGCCAATGTACAGTATATGCAGAATTTGCTTGTCTATCAAAGGGAAAATGGTGATATATAAGGAAATACTGCAACTGTAAATCTTGCTAAGTCTCAACTTCTCATTAAGTTGGTTTGTCAGAATTAATACTCAACGTCATCAATAACAGCAAGCTGACGTTGAGAATGCAGTAAGGAGGTGACAGATAAATGAAAAGTACATTGAAAAATACAACTCAGACTAAGTATCAGACAAAGGACATGGACAGTGAGTGTCAACCAAAAAGGAAGATAGCACTGTAAGTGCAACACGCCCCAAAGGATGGGGCTGGTTTGGAATGGATGGGGGTGGTGCTCGGTCTGGGATTTAACTGAGAGGAGGGGAAGGAAGCATGCTCAGCAGGTGAAAGGACAGCATCCAAGCACGCTCCAGGGGTCTTTGCTGCTCAGGTTGTGTAGGCAGGCACAGAGGGCCAACTGGATTGTGGAAAGCACTGGCAGCAAGGCTAAAGAAACTTGGCCTTTATCCCATGGGCAATAAGGAAGCACCAACAGCTTGTATATTATGTGCAAAGCAGTATTTCAGGAAGACTTATTTTTTCCAGGTGTGGTGGTACATACCTATAATTCCAGCACTCAGGAGGCTGAGGCAGGAGGATCACCATGAGTTCGAGGCCATCCTAGGCTACATAGTGAGTTCAAGGCCAGCCTAAATTACATAGTGAGACTCTGTCTCAAAAAAACAAAAAACAAAAACAAACAAATGAATAAACAAAAAAGACTTCTTTTAGCAGTGTTATAGCTTATATCTAGATGTCCCCCACAAAGCCTCATGTCTCACAGGTGGGGCTTTTGGGAGGTGGTTGGATCATGGGTGTGTGATATTGAATTAAGGGCATGTGAAAACTGAATTTGTTCACTGATTGGCTTAGCATAGTTCTGGGTATGGGTGGTATCAACCAATAGGCTTGTAGCCTAGATGGAATATAACAGGAAGAGGCTGGCTGGCTGCCTGCTGCTTCATAGACTGCTCCTCCTCTGCCATGCCACCCTGCCTCGGAGCCAGCTGACTGTGGACTGAAATCTGTACAAACTCTGAGCTAAAATAAACCTTTCCTTCTTTAAATTGTGGGCATCAGGTATTTTGTACAAGCAACGAGAATAGTAACCTGTCTTAGTAACTTAGCTGTAATGGGACATAACATAGTACTTATGGGTATGGACTTGATAATCACACTCTTTCTTTTTTTTTTTAATATGCGGGTACCTGGAGTCGAACTCAGGACCTCGCGCTTGCCAGGCAGGCGCTTATGCTGCTGAGCTGTATCACCGGCCCCACTCTTTCATTTTGAATCCAGTAGCTCCTAATCATTATTTGGACTTGAGAAAGTTATTAACCTTCCCATGTGTAATATAGAAATAATGTCAGTAACAGCCTCATAAGGTTGTGAGGATTAAGTGAGTTAATATATGTAAAACACTGAAATTAATGCCTTGCATACACGGGCATTGTTTGCTAAAGTTTATTTTCCTCATTTGCAAGATGCAAAATGTGATCTTTGCTCATTTCCCATAAAACAGGAAAACCAGGGGCTTAGAACTGATGGAGAATGAACAGGATGGTGTGGAGCCCACAATGGTTAAAAAATATTTGATTCGAGAAAAGAATTTAAAAAAAAACAGAATTTCGGCAGATGTGTGCATACCCATAGGTTACTATAACATATACAAGTATATATATTTGCTCTGTCAGCAGAGAGGACCTAAAAGCAGTAACAGCCCAATAGAAATAAGCATGCCTAGCACCCAGGTCTTTGTTTCTAATGCTATTCTCTCAAGAGAAACCCGAAATCTTCAGAGAGATGACTGATTCTGGAACTGAGAAGGGAAACACACAGCATATTGTAGTCACAGAAAGTAAGGAAGTGCTAAAAAGTAGGAAAAAATCTACATTGATGGGAGCATGTCAAAGGAGTATGGGTACTCACAACGGCCAAAGTTGGAATAATTTGCACTGGATTATAACACAGAGAAAAAAAAATCCATGAGTACATATTATCAAGCTATATGATATAATAAAGTAATAAATGGGAGAAGAGACAGATTTCCATACAGAGAAATGAGTTGCATAGATAGTGCATCCTAGAGAAAGGGGAGCATTAATCCCTACTCCTTAAGTGTGGACGATGCCTAGAGAATAGTTCCAAAAGGTGTAGTAGGGAGCAGGAGAAAAAGAATAACCCTATAGTGGGGAAACCAGACTTCAGCCAGGTGAGCAAGGCCAACATCAACAGTCATAAATCATGTTGATAGTTAATACCTTTGCTATGATTTGATGAAAATGGCACTTTACTTCAATGGCAGATTCTTCCCAAAACTTATAACCCCAATCTCATCATGAAAAAAACAAGTAAATTCCATCCTGTAATATACCTGGCAAGTACTCAAATCTGCATAGGTCATCAAAAACAAGGAAAGTCTGAGGAACTTTTCCAACGAGAGGAGCCTAAAGAGACATGACAGCTATATTCAATTATGGCAGGAGCTCCCAACCCCCTACAGTCCGTGGCCTGTTAGGAGCCAGGCTTCACAGCAGGAGGTGAGTGGCAGGCGAGTGAGCAAAAGTTCATCTGTATTTACAGCTGCTCCACATTGCTCACATTACCACATGAAATCTGCCCCTGTCAGATCAGCAGTGGTATTAAATTCTCATAGGAGTGTGAACTCTCCTGTGAACTGTGTATGTTAGAGATCTAAATTGTGCACTCCTTATAAGAATCTAGTGCCTGGTGATCTGAGGTGAAGCTGAGATGGT
Source organism: Erethizon dorsatum (assembly GCA_028451465.1). Lineage (NCBI taxonomy): Eukaryota > Metazoa > Chordata > Mammalia > Rodentia > Erethizontidae > Erethizon > Erethizon dorsatum. The sequence continues at coordinate 31,824,262 of CM051831.1, forward strand.
GATGCTAGCACTGGGGAGCAGATGCGAATACAGATTAACATTAGCAGAGAAGTTTGACTTCACAGAGACCATAATAAATCAATTGCTTGCAGGCTCATATCAAAACCATATGAATGAGTGGCAAGTGACAATTAAGCTGCATCTATTAGCAGGCTGTAAATCAGAATCCCACACTTATTTTAGTCTGTGCATAGCCTAGTCATTATTTTACCTCTTCTACCCATGCCTCTTTACTGCACTGCATGTTTGTCTCAGTCACAGCTTTGGTAGCCCACAAGCTAACCCTAACCAGAATGAGTAAAAAACAAACATGACTGCAGAGCATCTCTGAAAAGGGGGAAGAACCAATGATGAGACAGCAGAAGACTCTAAGATTGCCAACAAAAAGAAAGCTGCATTTAAAAGAAAGTACTAAAAATCCTACATAAATTAAGGGTTCACTGCAACAGGTGAGTCACATTCTTCAAGCCCACTTGGTATAATATGTGGGGACAGCTATTCAATGAAGCCATGAAAACTTCAAAACTGCATCACCACATGGAGACCAAGTACTCTGCATTAAAAGACAAACTTTTGGAGTTTTTCAACACAAAGAACAGAAGCAATTTCTGAAGGCCACCACTCCATCAAATGTGTCTGCACTGAGAGCATCATTCTTAGTGGCTAATCACATTGCTAAAGCTAAGAAGCCTGAGGTCATTAAGATTCTCCCCCACAGAAGATGCATTGGAATCTTGGGGTTCCCCTGGTGTCTCCAGCTCTGATGGACTCCAGGGACTGGGGACTGCATCAACACAAAGCAAGCTGGCTAATCAGAAGCCTCCAGTCTCCAATCCTCACCCTGGGCCCCTCTCTGCCTCTCTGTCTCCCTTTTCTGAGCCAACTGGCTAGCTCTCACTGGGCAGGACACTCAGGTTCTCACACTTGTTTTCTCAGCAAAAGGTTTTTTTAAAAAGGTAAATTCCATCTCATTGTTTTGCAAAAGCCAGCTTACCTCTCTCAAATGGAAGTTGAGTTAAATTGAAAAGCTGATGAGGAGGAAGGTGGAAAGTTGAAACCAGCTTCCCCACCCCATTCCCACCCTTCACCTGCTAGTTATACAAAATACCTGCAAAGGTGTCAAGCTGTGCTAGCCACTGAATCCTGTGACCCAGACTTTCTCTTTGCCCAAGGATTTTTTCCACCAACACCACCATCCTGTCTCTCTACACCAGAAGGACACATGGAATCACAGGGTACTCACTGAGCACACATATGTGCCTGACACAGGGCTAAGCTCAGAAGTCATATGGTCCAGAGTCCCTATGGCAGAGCCCAATGAGCTGCATTTTTAAAAAAGCTCTCCATGTGGGTTCTGTGCTGCCAGATTCAGGAGGCACATTTGTCATGTAATTCTCTCTCCCGCCTCTATAATTCTGTTTTCTGTTATACCATTGATGTTTGTGCATCCTTTCTAATTTAAACTTATATGAATTTTTCTTATGTTCCCCATTCCATGAAATTGTATAGCAATTAACCTTAGGCCCTCCATGATGTGGCAGCCCTGGGACATCAAGAGAAATCCCTCTGGCTGGTTGGTTCATCTAGGGGTCCCTACCATGCCACGCGTCATCATGACAAGAGCCAAGACTAGGCTGGGATAGCTCTCAGAAATGATCTTGGATTTGCTGAGGGTCTCAGGATGGGAGCAGGGTCCTCAGTAAATGTCATCTTCCTTGCTTGGGGTCAAGGTCCCTCAATGACTACCTGTTAGTATGATGTCCCAAGGAACAACCTTAACTGCAAATCCACATTCATCAACACAAGGCGATTACAGGAAACAGAAGCGAACATGAGGATGCTTTTTCAAACATTCAAATTGTTACTTATGACTTCTATCTTAGTCACTTTACTCATTGCTGGGACAAAATACCTGACATTCACATCTTAAAGGAGCAAAGGTTTATTTTGGCTCCAGTTTATAGAGGTTTCAGTCCATAGTTGGCTGGCTCCAAGGCCGATGTCATGGCAGGGTAGAGGGGCAGGGTGGAAGAAAGTTGTTCACAGCATGGTAGACAGGAAGCAGAGTGTCAAGGGGTAGGAGATAAACCTTTCCAGGCCACACCCCAGTGACCTGCCTTTGTCCACCAGACTTCCCCTCCCAACATCACATATGGCTTATAAACTCATCAGTGGACTAATCTACTGATGAGTATCATGCCTCCATGATCTAATAACGTCGAAAAAGCCCACCTATGAGCACATGAGGCTTTGGGGGGATACCTAGATGTAACCCATAACAATTTCTTACCATGACCAGCATAATTGGGTGAGAATAATGATACCCTATCAAAGCTGTGCCCACTGTTATAGTTTGTGTCTAGATGTCCTCCCAAAGCCTCCTGCAGTCATAGGTAGAGCTTTTCCAGAGGTGGCTGGATATAGAGTGATGCTGAGATTAAGGGTGTGTGATTATGAATTTAGTCCCCTGATTGGTTTGGCACTCCCCTGCCCAAGCCAGGTAGCCTAGATAGAATATAAAAGGGGCAGAAAGAAGCTGTTATTGTCACTGGTGCATCAGGGTTTCCTATTTTCACAACCTTCTGCCCGCCATGAACTGTTTCTCCTCTGCTATGCCACCCTGCCTTGGACCCAGCCAACTATGGACTGAAACCTCTACAAACTGTAAGCCAAATAAAACTTTCTTCCTTTAACTCTGGGTGTCAGGTATTTTGTCTCAGCAATGAGAAAAGTAGCTAAGACACCCACTATACTCCCGCCCCCCAGTTAAGGCACCTGTTGTCCTGGTCTCCTTCCCTGCTCCTCCCCCATCCATTCTCTGCAGCCTGAGTTACTTTAGGAACTAAACATGAACATCTGTAGGGAAGCCTACATCTCCCAGTGACCCCTGACACACAAAACCTCCTGGCCTCATCCCTTGTCATGGCCCTTCTTGCCCTGTTAGCTCCTGCCATTGAAAAGGCCTGAGGTTTTCCAATGCATGCTGCTCACACCACAGCACTGTTGCTGCTGCTCTGTGTCTGCTTGGAATATTCTCCTACTTCCCACCTAGCATCCCTTCCCCTGCTGCATGTTGCCTTCCTTGACTCAGGGAGTTTACCCACATGTGAGCTGCAGCCAAGGCACAGCCATGTCCAGGAAGCCTCTGTGAACATCCCCTCTGTAACCCTCACACCCCTTATGCTTTGTACTGGCTCCTGTCAAGGTACCTGCAAAGGTGTGTGGGACAACGTTGTCTCATGTCTTTCTTCTTCTGCTGGGCCATCAGGTTCTTTAATAAAAGATCTGGTTCTCGTCCTAGGATTTCAAAGCCTAATATGGCTTCTCACATTAGTAGGCACTGACATATTTGCTAAAGGAAGGAAAGAAAAGCAAGAAAGGAAGGAGGGAGAACCAGGGCACCCTCGCATTTGTCCGGGAAGGGAGATGGCTCTAAGCCACCTGAGAGACAGATGACCTTTGACTTCAGCCCACCTCTGCAAGGTCAGTCTCTCTCCCCAGTGTCACCTCATGGCCACCACCCCACAGTGGCTTCCATTCCCACCAGGGTCCACTGCCCTCCTGCTCCCTGGCACTTCTTTTTGGAAAAAATCCTTCTCATAGGCTGTTCACACTGGAGACTCCCATCTGCCTATACCCCCCACAAAGGCAACTGCATTTTCAAAGCAAATGCCTAGAAAAGAAAGGGTTTGTCCAAATAAGTGAATCTCTACTCACTGAAGATATTTTAGGCGCTGGGGAAATGGATGGTTCATTTTAGGTCCGAAATGTCTCACAAACCCAATCAGACAGAAGCCCATTCCCATCATGAGTCACACTGACCATCATGTAGCCACTGTCAGCATGGAGGAAAGAGGTCCACAGAAGGGTAGAACCCCAAGTCCCACGTCCCACATCAGTGTCCTCTGCCCAGAGCATCCTGCCTCCCCTTCCCTAGTCTGCATTCATATCACACAGGCTGGACCTTGACTTTCAAATGCTCCCTGTCCTTGGATGAGAGCTTTGTACAGTTTACCCAAGGGCCCCTGGGGAGTATATGCCCTGCCTCACTCTGGGGGACAGTGGGGTTTGCGCCCCTTCAGGACTAGTTAGAGTAGCATTCTGAGACACCATGGACAGGGCCCTGGGTGTCCTCATCTGTAAAGTCTGGCAGAGAGAGTAACCTGGCTCTCAGTGGGTATCAGGCCACCTGGTCCCCTCTCCTAGGCCACCCAGCCTTTTCAGAAAGCCACCCTTTCATCGCACGATCCTGTCTCACTCGTACCTTACAGGCAATTCTATTTCTCAGGTGGCTCTTCCTTGTCTCTTCTTCTTCTCCCTCAAAATTGAAAACAAAAAACCTCCTTGAGTGCCTGGTTGTGGCTGGATATGTGGACGAGGCTCAAGTTCTGTGCTATCAATTCACAGCTTCCTCATAAGCTCTATAATCCTTTCCCAGAGGGCAGAACAGCCAAGATCCCAAAACAAATGCATTAACACAGGGAGGGGTTGTGATGAGGAGAGAAGAAAATCTTTAGGAATCTGCTACAGAGCACCGCAAGTTAGATAGCAAGGCTCAGCAGAGCCTTGCAAAAGGCTGGAAGAGAGAGGGAGGGGTGTTAGTCCAATCCTGAAACAAGGAGTTAAGCCACTTTCGTTAGCACAAAACTGTGCTGCCTCTCCTAGCTAAGAGTCTGTTGGTACAGCTCCTCTCTGTGTAGGAGGAAGGCTGAGGTTCCTAGACAGGAAGGAGCCACCTCCTGATTGCAGCCACAGCCAAGTCTGGACTCCAGGGACCCATTAGCGGAATGAATGTGACCAGCCACATGGGAGGACTAGGAACTCATTGCAAAGATGCAGTATCCTCCCTGGGGCCCTGCCCACAGCCTCTGCTCCTAGTGGAAGTGGAGGAAGGAGACCCTGGCTCTCCTCCAGAGAAAGGCAAGAGCACATGCCCAAAAGTCCAGGCATCTGGAGCCACTTTCCAATGCACAGAATATGTGGCATTGGGGGAGACGTGTCTTCTTCTGGACGCCATTAGCAAACCCTGGAAAATCATGGTACTGGAGGTGATTTTAGGGAATATGAAACACAACAACCTCATTTTACAAAAGGAGAAAACAGGCTTAGGTTATTCAAGTGACTTGTCTGGGACAACACAATTAACAGCAGCTTTTTGCTTCGTACTTCCACCCACTATAATACGAAGTAGATTTGTATATCATGCAGGAGGGCTAGAGTAGATGGTTTCTAAGGCCTTGTTTCTATTGATTTAGATTAGTTTCATGCCTTTGCCTATGTTCTTTCTTCTGCCTGAGATGCTCTCCCTCTAGCTCACATTCGTTGAACAACTCCAGGATGCATCATTCACCTAGAAGAAAACGTGAAGAATGTGCCCTGTTCCTATGCCCTGTGTTAGTCCTGTGGCTGACTGGCATATCAGAGGAGCAGGATGTAGTGCGCTGGGCAGTAAGCAATGACTTAAAAAGCTTTCTGGAGGCTTCCAGAAAACCTCATTTCTACCTCAGTGAGAGCACTATGTCTATCGTCACTCATCTACTTACATGTTTGTGCCTCACTCTACTGAGATGTTGTGAGTGGTTTCCTTTTGTATCCCAGCACCAAGGATGATACTTGGCTCAAAGTCAGCATTTGTAGGATGACAGAGCATCCATCAGTCAGAGGTCTTTAAGGAGTCGTAAGATAGAGAAAAACACATGGACTCTGACTCAGAGACTTGGACTCAATTCTTGTTCTGCCAATTGCTAACTGTGGGATCTCAGAAAACCATCCATATTCTTTCACGTTCAGCTGCCTTTTCTTCAAAACAAGACTAATTTTTAGAAGTTACAAAATACACAAAGAAATGAAGTACTGTGAGAGAGAACTAGCAGAAACTATAGTCACCAGAATCAGATGTCCAGCCTTCAAATAATTCAAATATTGGAATTATCAATAAAACATTTTAAATGACCACAATCAATCTGCTTAAAGAAATAAAAAGACTAAAAATGTGAGTAAAATATATCATGCAAATGATCATTTAAAAATGAGCAGAATAGAAGTTTCAAATATGAAAATAATTAAAATTTAAAACTCAGTGATGGGCTTAATAGCATATTATACATAAACAAAGAGAGAATCACAGAATTTCAAGAGATAAGTTTGAAGAAATTAACAAGCAAATACCTGAGAGACAAAGAATAGAATGTATGGTTAGAGATTACAGAAATGGGGTCTAACAGATGCCTCACTACAGTTTCAGAAAAAGAGAAAGAATATGGCAAAAACAAAGACAAAAAGGCTAGAAGAATTTTTAGAACTGATGAAAGGAATAATTTTAAAGAGGTAATACTTATATTTTTATGATTTCAGAGTAGGGATAATTTCTTAAGACAGAAAGAGCATACAATAAATGTACCTACTTTTTTTTTTTTTTTTTGGGGTACCGGGAGTTGACCTCAGGACCTTGCACTTGCCAGCAAGTGCTTGTGCCTCTGAGTGATATCACCGGCCCTTTTTTTCCTTTATGTGGGTACCGGGAGTCAAACTCAGGACCTCGTCCTTGCCAGGCAGGCGCTTGTGCCGCTGAGCTATCTCCCTAGCCCAATAAATGTACCTACTTTTAATGAAATATTTCTGTTCATCTAAAGACAACAAAGAGTCAAAAGACAACCAAAACTACAGTAAGGCTGCAGGATACAAGATTAATATAGAAAAGACAAGTTCCCTTAAAAAATTAAGTGCATAAAAACGAATGCTAACAAACTAGAAGATATTTACAGCATATACAGCTGTCACAATATTAGCAGACAGAGTATATAAAATAATCTGCAAATCAACAAGAAAAATACAACACCATAGAAAAATATTTACACAATAAAGACATAACCAGACCAGGCATTTTAAAGAAGAGGAAACACAAATGGCTAATAAATATATTAAAGGAAGTTCAATCTTATTACTATCATTCAAATACAAATTGGCTGCTTGTGGTTATATTTTAAATGTTTTAGGACTGCAATTATTAGAGATTCTTTTAGTTTTAACCTTTCATTCACATTTAAAAGCTGAACTCATAACCATAAATAATAGGGGCCACCCTAAAAACCCAGACGCAAATGACAACTAAAACCTCTGCTTTTTGCTCTCCAGGTTTGACTCTGATCTCCATTCCTTTGTAATACCAAATGGTTGGTCAGTAATACACCTGTCTCATAATACCAAACCCCTGTTGGTTCAGGTACTTCACGTAATCCCTTAGTGGAGAGAGAAAGGAAGGTAAAAACTTTTCTTTTTTTTTAGGTACTGGGGATTGAACCCAGGGCCTTTGCTCTGAGCTACATCCTTAGCCCTTTTGAGGGTCTCTGAGTCACTAAATTGCCCAGGGTAGGCTCAAACTTGTAACCATCTTGCGTTAGCTTCCCAGAGTGCTGGGATTACAGATGGGCACCACCTCACTTGGTGGGAAAAGCATATTTATTGGGCTTCCAATGTCTAACAGCCAGAGAACTCATGTTCTCTTACCTCCTTAAGAGCACCACAACGAGGGGACATAGACTGCTGTAGTTTCACAACCAGCAGTCAGAGACTTAACCTAATCAAGGTCTCATAGCTGGCATTTAAGTTGGTATCCGTCCCCACATGGTAGAAAATAACTTTTAAAACAGTGTCCCCCACACCTAGAGATTCTGATTTCAGTAGTCTTTAAAACTTCCCTGGGCAATTCACAATATATGGCCAAGGCTGAAAACCACTGGTCTACTCAGTTCCAACCCTTTGCTACCAAAAGAAGGGAGTTTATCATCTTCAGCATTTAATCAAAACATCACAGGGCCAGTGAGATGGCTCAGGGGCATAAGCGCCTGCCTGGCAAGCACGAGGTCCTGAGTTCGACTCCCGGAACCCACATATGATAAAAGGGCCGGTGATATCGCTCAGCAGCACGGGCACCTGCTGGCGCGCGAGGTCCTGAGGTCGACCCCCCGGTACCCACAAAAAAAAAAAAAAATCATGTCTTCCTGCAAAGAATTTGTTGGTCCGTTTCGATTCTCACTGTGTCTCCAACACCTAGAACAACAGTCTAAAACAAACATACACTTAGTATTTGTAGAGGAAACAAAATGGGTAAACAGTCGTCTGGATTTTATTTCACAAGAATGCATGAAGTGTTGTTCTGTGCCCAGCACTGCCCTGGCTCTGGGTATTCAGCCCTGAGCTGGCCTAAGGATGCCTCATGCCCTTTAGAGCAGGTAGTCCAGCAGAGATGCAATTTGAGCCATCTGCTTTACTCCTCCAACAGGCACAACACAAAAGTAAAAAAGGAACAGGGGAAATTAACTTCAATAACCTATTTTATTTAACAAAATATACTCAGGATACCATTTTAATGTGGATCAATACAAAATTATTTTTACGACTTTCTCAAGGTATTAATTGATATAAAGTTCACCCAACTGTAAAAAATATTTAATAAGCTATTTTATATTCATTTTTTTCACACCAAATCTTTGAGATCTTCTGTGTAGCATATTTCACATCCACAGTGCGTCTTCTTTGGACTAGCCACAGGTGGAGGGCCCCCATGGCCTCACGTGGCCAGTGGCTGCTGCATTGGAAGCACAGTTCCAGAGGTGAGACAGACAATAAACACGCAAACAAATATATCACTAGAAAGGGTACAGAGGGAAGCCTAAGAACTGGCAGCCAGCAACTAAATGATTTAAAAGATTTAAGAAAAATAACAGAGGAAAAAGTACCCACATGTCCTGGTACAGGATATAGAAAATATATCCTTTACTCAATTTAAAGATCCTTACCTTCTCAGAAGCGAAATTTTCTTTCTCGTTTTCAAAATTGGTGAACTTTGTTTCCTCAGCTTTTTAGCATCCATTTGAGCCCCATGGAAGGGAGCATAAATAATTTATTATATAAAAAAGGAATAAAATATAGGTAATGGCCCATGTACTTGGGGATGGACAAAATCAAGGCAGGCTTGAAGAAAAGAGGGGAGCAGGACTCAAAACAGGGCCAGAGTCTTTGCTTCTCCTCTTGCTTCCTACTGGTGGTCAGATGAGGGCAGGAAGGACATGGGAGGGCACGAGCCAGGGAAGAGGAGGAGGATGAGGCGGAAGAGGGGGAGGAAGTCGGTGGTGAGAAAGTGAAGACAGCAGCCAGATCATTTCCTCCAGCTCACTGCAAAAGCACGTCATTCTCTTGCAACAAACACAATATTCTGCAATGATGTACTGGGGGCTGCTTCCATAGTTTAATGTAGACAAAGAAAATGGGGAGAGTTGTTAGAAATGCTTTCTCAGGGTCTCATTCAGCCATGTTGGCACTTTCTTCAGTCACAGCACAGCTCTATGAATAAATGACTCACCGCAAGATGAAACCTTTGCGTAAGCTCGAGTCTGGCCAAAGCCCTGATTTATAAGAGTGGAGTGTGAGTCTAAGAGGGCTCTTCCAATAGGTGTGCTCCTTGTTACCTTAGCCCAGCCTGCTGGAGTTGTACTGTGTCCTCAGAAGTCCTTTTTCAGTTTGACTCTAGCAAGAGTTAAGGGAATGAACAAATATAAGAAAGAGGGGCTGAGCAAGGATTAACGCAAATGTCACTGCTGCCTCTGTAGTTCGCTCCATGGTGAGCTCTCTGCAGGCCCTACCAGCAAGGATGGCAGTGCCACAATTTTGGCATGATTTAGAGGACTGAAGATGCTTGAACTTTTATGGTAACGTGACTATGAAAAATAAGAACTTACTTGTCTACATAATAGGAAGTTAAAAAATATGGCACACATGTGTTTTGTAGAATGATGCAGTCATTTTACAAAACTGAGGTGGAGGGCCGGTGAGATAGTGCAGTGGCATGAGTGCCTGCCTGGCAAGTGCGAGGTCTTGAGTTCGACTCCCGGTATCCACATACAAAAAAAGGGCCGGTGATATCGCTCAGCGGCACAGGTGCCTGCTGGTGTGTGAGGTCCTGAGTTCGACTCCCGGTACCCACAAAAAAAAAAAAACTGAGGTGGATTTTATGTATACTCAAAATATACTGAGCAAAACTAGTAGGACAGTGTAATGTTATATATTTAATAAAAATGTTTGCATATCTTTATACATGCATATTGGAAAATCTGGAAGAAATAAACTAAAAACAATTCTCTCTGAGGAGTGGGGATAGGGGAGGTGAGTGGGAACGTTAATATTTTTTTTCTTTTTAAGATACAATGTCTTGTCTTGTTGTCCAGGCTGGCCTGGAACTCCTGGGCTCAAGCGACACTTCTGCCTCAACTTCTGGTGTAGGCTGGAACTACAGGTTCACAGTTCTTGCCACCGTGCTCAGCTACTATGGGAACATTCACTTTAACACACACACACACACGCACACACACAAATTTGCAAAATCCTATGTGACAGTAAATACAAAGTAATAGTTGCTTTGCTGCTAATGATCACGCTTTCACTTCTTCCTTTTCCTTCCTTCCTTGTCTGTGCTGGAATATTCCTCACACAGCACTGTTTATCCAAGCAATCTACTTCACACTCAGCTGTCACTGTACAGAGGGTTGGTACATGATAACTACTTGCAGAAGAACGAATTGAGGAAAATACCCTTCATTCAGCCTTGCTATCCTCTGTGAAGCAACAGAAAACAAATTCACACTCATTTCTACTCAAGAGTTGACTGTTCAAAATTTGGACAGAAAAAAATTTGTTTCTCTCCCCTGCACCCACCCACCTCCAGGATTCTGTGGGTTTCTTCAAACCCCTTTTCCCACGCTGGGGATGTAGCTCAGTGGTAGAGTGCTTGCCTAGCATGTGCACGGCCTTGGGCTCCATCCCCAGTACTGCAGGGAAGTTAAAAAAAAAAAAAAAAAAAAAAAGGAAAGAAAAAACAGGAAAAGTCCTTCTCCTATGATAGATAAACATCCAGGCATGACAGTCAGCCTGCACTGTGGATGTTCTGCTCTACTTTCTGGATTTCCTGCAGGTTCACCTCTTTTCTCTGGACGAGGGGTGAATTAGAGAAGGCTCCAGTCCCAGGGCAGTGATGTACCACCCATGTCGGAATTCCTTAGAAGGCCGAGATTTTACAAGCTTTCCATGCTCAGGTGGTTAAATCCCTCCAGCAAGACAAGAGACACTTAACATTAGGTGGCAACAGTGTGAACCTTTCCATTTAAATGGCCTTGCACTTTGGTCTGGTCTCCACTGAAGCTTGAACGGTCAACCCTGAATTAAGATTGGTGATGCTGGTAGTCATTTAAAACATGTCAGAGAGGCCATAAGGGGTGTGATGGACATTTCAAACATAGCAAAACCACAAGTTAACTAGACTTTTATGTTGTTCAGCACCCTTTAAAAGAAAATGTTGCTAACATTGGGTATTTCCACAGAGTGACAGCCAGTAGCGCTCAGAGAGCAAAATGTTGCTGTGGATGTAGGACCATCCACACCTCAACTGGTCTTGTGTCAAGGGATTGCCTTCCTGCTGAGCAGAGGCACCGGACATAAGGGATGGGTGGAAACATGCTTAATGCCAGCCAGATCTACGTGGATGCCAGACGCGTGTCGCAGACCCGCTATGACCACCAAGCCCACATGCAATAGTAAAGAAAGTGGGGGTCAGCAATTTCGAGTCCCAGGTTGCTGGGGTCAGGGTGGAAGCAGTTTCAGGGTAGTTCTTAAGAGCTCCCTACAATCCCCTTCCTCCCTTTCCTGCACTCTGCTGGAGTCTGCAATACCACGTTCTATTAACAGGGAAGTAGAACAACTTCAGGTGCTGAGGGTTCATGTGCTGGCAGCAAGATTAAAACAGTGCTTTCCTTCTCAGGAGTGCACACCTGCCCATCTACTTCTCTGCTTTCTGTAGGCCTTTGATTCTCCTCCCACTTCGCGCCCCTGTGCTTATTCCCAAAGGACCCCAGCTGGCCCAGAGTTACACCCACTGCAAACCCGTCTGATTCCCAGCTCTTGCTCTTTCCGGGCAGGGCAGCAGGTGGAAGGAGCTGCATCTGGCGGACACACACTGCCTGGTACTGCTGGGGCCAGGACGAGTGACCTGCCTTCTGCCACTATAGAAAGGATTTCCACACTTTTGTGACTGAGGAGCTAATGGGCTCAGGCTCTGGTCAAGTCCCAAACCACCTTTCACAACAGCCTAAAGATTTTTCCTCCTACCCCCTTCCCTTGCCCCAGTTCTTTAATGGATCAGAGAACTGAATGAAATGCCAGGACAGAAATACAGGAAATTCTCTCTTTCCTTCTTTTCAAAACAAGTACATGGTGGTAACAAAAATCCTGGATGTAATTTATTCATCAGATGAACACTATTTGAGTGTTTAGTCTGCACCAGGTTTTAGGAAAGCCTAAGAAGGAAAGATGTAACCCAACAATAGCTTGTCCCAGAGTGCAGAGACTGGAGGGAGAAAAGATGAGCAAAGCTGAGTTAATGAGTCAAGGACAAGCAGTACCTAAGCCACACCAGGAAAGCAAGTTAGGTCCCCACCTGCCTGAAGGCCCAGATCCATGCGAAAGCTTGGTCCCCTCAGGAAGCAGCACTAAACAGTGAGACAAAATTGAAGAGGCAGGGAGGGTCAGCCAGAGGTAGCTTGAGAACTAGATGGGCTCGGGTGTGTGTGTTTGTACCATAAGCAAGGATTGTCTGAGCTTATACCTTATTTTAGAGACCTCCCTGTGGCAACAATATGGAGTGTAGACAAGAACAGTCATGAATCAAGGCAAGAATGCTGGTTAGAAAACTAAAGGATGTCGTTTCAGAGTAAGAGCAAATGGAACAGCGGTTTTGAGAAATTCAGACAATGGAACAGAGTTTAGTTACTGGGTGTGAAGGGTGAAGGAGAATACACTAAGTCCCAGGACTACACCTTAGGCACCTGTGTTGACGGCTGTACCATTTCCTAACAGGAAACCCTATAGGAGGGAAGAGTCGGGAGTAGGGAGACAGGGATGTAAAGACTGAGTTACTAAACAACAGGTCTGTGTCAAGAGCAAGATGGAGGCCAAAGAGCCTGGTTTGGCAGTCACTGTCAAATGGGGGACCACTGGAGTGTGAACTCATCCAAACTAAAAAGTGGTGGGGGAGTAGGGGAAAAGGAACGAAATTACACAGAACGTGATACCATGGTAAAAGAAGTGGGTGTCGCTGACACAAAAGCTTACAAAGCTGCAAAATAATGAAGAGTAGGCAGGGAGAAGGGGAGAGAATTACAAAAGGTGTCACAGGAGCCAGAAGAAAAGGGTGTGCTTTAATAAGGGAACGGGGTGTGTAAGATCAGCTGAGGTCTGGCAATTGAAGATTATTAGCTCTATCATCCAGGCCAATTTTAACACACTTTGAGGTAATTTTCAAATAGACACTATTAATATGAATAAGACAAAAACAAGTTCATCAAGCTGGTGCCAAATAAACAGTCAGTGACACCAGAAGCTGGTACAGAGTGGGTTCCTACTATCCACTGTTGGATTATACCACACAGAGGAACTCAATGCTAAGTAACTGGAAAGTATGCTTTAAAAACAGGGGAGGGTAGAATAGGTGAGGTGATAGACAACAGCATACAAATATCCATTAGGTAAGAAAAAAGTACACAATAGCAATAGGTAAGTGCTCATTTAATCATAATTCAAAATTACTAATTTCATGTTAACACAGGTGTTTCCACAAAGCAAGAACTGAGGTAAGTATTATACACTTTTTAAGGTTAACAACTGATTTTTTTTTACTAAAAAGTAATCAGGAGAAGCTTGAAATTCTTACCATAAATACATTCATTACTATTTTTATTCATAATAAATTGAAATTGAAGTTTCCTAAAAACTTGTATTATTTAATACTATAACAGAGATAACTACGTATTTCACTGCCAGCCTTTAAAGTACTGGCTTAATATAAAGTGACTACTTTAAGAAACAGGTTCCCTTTGGTTGTGTCTACAACAAAAAGACTAATATTCTTTGTAGCACTCTTATTTTATCATAAAATGTAGACAATGAGAGACAGGTGGATGCAATGGTATCAAAGAAAAGAGCATTTTGAAACTTTTTTATTTAAGATTTTTGACAGTGAAGAATTTGTAAAATGTCATTAAATTCTATTTGCTATACAATAACCATCTATTTCCAAATAAGGGATACATTCCATAGTACAGTAACCATTTTAATATGTAAAATAGTTCTAATTTTTACTGTAAGATCTGGACAAAATACAAAACATTCTTGCAATAAAACTGACAATGTAGCTTAAATAGCTTATAGGATTTCAGAAATGTCTCCTGAAAGAAATGATGATGGTCATGAACTAGACAGAGCTAGGAAGGAACATCACGCCAACAGATGACATGGCCTTCCTCCCCATCAAACTGCCACTGACTAATGACAATGACTTATAATACGTAAGAAAGGATATGCTCTTCAGAAGGAATGGCATGAGAAAATATTTATAAATAAACCTCTCCCAAAGTCCTGAAGAGCTTTTCAGAGAATCATAATCTTAAAGATCATTTCTATGACATGTTAAAGGATTCCTCTATATTACAATTCCCTCCTCAACTATAAATACAAATCAACTATAAACACACTTGCGAAACTGTGATTCTCTCAGTCAAACATTTCTTTGTTACCATACTCGGCTACTAGTGGCATTTGGATGGAGAGGTTTCACTCGTGCTAATCTGGATAACCCAAGGCGGAGACTCTGATTTGGGGACTTAACAGTCATGCCTGCCAGTGGGCTGCTGTCGTTGCTGCTACTTCCGGACGCCGCTAAAAAGAAAACATAAGATGTAACACAGTGTCAGAAATCTCTTAACAAAGATTAATTTTTTTTCTAATCGGGAAGAGGGAAAACAAAATAGTTAAGCATCACTCTGCTTTCCAGGGCCTATCAAGGAATAAACTAAATCAAAAGTATGGCAAGCACTTAAAGAGCAGAAAGAATACAAATGGAACATCCTTAATCTGAAATCCAAACTCTGACAAACTTTGAAATCTGAAACACTTCCTGGTCCCAAGCATTTTCAGTAAGGGATAATCAACCTGTATTGCCTATTTTCAACCATCCTGAGGCCAAGATAATAAACCATGACAACTGAAATAAGAAAGCTTGGAGCAAATAACATTGGTTGTACAGGCATAAAGAAATGTACCCAAGTATAATTTCTAAAGTAATAGAAAAATCTAATGTATGTTTTAAAGTCCTGCAAATTTTACAAGTACTCCTTGAAAAGAGTCTATTTTTCGATTATTAAATAAAATTTTAAATGGCAAATAGTTTTCCCTCCGTACCAGTGAGACTTCACATGTTATAGTTACATTTCTCGGGGGCATTGGTATGTGTATGTTCCTTGCTCACTTTCCCTTTGGGATCTTGACCATCTTCTCTCATTGTGTAAGACAAGTAACAAACTGGCAAGCTTTGGGCCAAATCTAGCTCTCAGACATGATGTTTGGTCAATGTGGTGTTAAAAAAAGGTAAAAATTTAAAAAGGAGATTTCACATTAAAATCTGGATTTCTAGTTTCTCTTCATCCAATCTGGAAATACCAGGCCCATAACCCTGCATGCAAACATGGAAACAATCAGATGGCGCTGGGCAGCTCTGCGTCCTCAAAGGGGCTTTGCACTCTCAAGTCCAATGCAGCCCCCGCGCAGTTCTATTACAAGGCCCACTTCACTCATTTGCACTTGTCTGATGCCCTCACACACTGGAACAGGAAGCACTGTTTGCGTGAAGATATTAACCCTTCATCCATATTCCATTATGTCCCCTTTATCTTTTTGATTATGCTTTTTAATTTCTGTAATCATATAATTTCTTTCATTGAGTAATCACTAATTGTTCTCAGAAACTCTTCGAATGATGTGGTATCATTATGTCGATAACTAACCTACCTTTCCCAAAAAACTTTTTTAAGTCCTTATTAAAAAAATCTTAGAATTTTTAAACCAGGAAGGACTCTGAATTTGACATGAGTTCCTGATATTCCCAATTGTGAAATGAGGATCCAGACAGACTACGTACTCATGCAGCCTTACTGCCAAGACTAATTCTGGGTGTTTATACTGGTTACCCCTACAAAGTGACCAGTGTGGGCCAATTATGAAAGGTCACTCAAAAGGAGCAAAGTAAACATGCTAGGTGGGGACGAACACAGGAAAGCAGAGGGGACAAATGAAGAAAGATATACCAGACAGGAAAATGATAGAGACCCAGACAAAAGAAGATATACAATGTGTAGAAGAGACAAAACATGGACACATTTCACTGAAGTAGAGGGTTCATTTAGCTGGAGAAAAGTAGATACAGGACTAGTGGGGAAGGCAGCAATTATGTGGCCCTGGATTAGGGTTTTAGTAATATCAAGAAGGTAAAGTCCAAGGAAATTTTAAAGGATTGGTAAAACTTCGCTGTGAATTCAAAGAAAACAAAAAGAAGCTTCTCAGAACCAGAGGCTGACTTTGCTCAGACAGTCGTTAACTGCCTGAATTACCACGGATAGGCCTCAAGGCTTCAGTAAGAATGCGGAGACCAGAGGGTCCTGGGCAAAAGATGTGTTGCCAGAAATGTGTATGTCAGGAATCCCAAATTCTCATACTCTTTGACACTGTAATTATACTAGCAGAAAGATTTAAAAGATTTATTAATTTAAAAAGATTTATTAGGCAGAAATAAAGAAACAGTGTGGGCCCTCAAGAAATAGAGGTGCCAGGAATTTTATTCTACTAAAATAGGAATAACGCACAGATTTCTAAAATAAGGATGTTTGTTTTTATTGCAACCTTATTTATTTATTTATTTATTTATTTATTTATTTTTTTTTTTTTTTGTGGGTACCGGGGGGTCGACCTCAGGACCTCGCGCGCCAGCAGGCGCCCGTGCCGCTGAGCGATATCACCGGCCCCTTTTTCGTATGTGGGTTCCGGGAGTCGAACTCGGGCCCTCGCGCTTGCAGGGCAGGCGCTTAAGCCGCTGAGCCATCTCACCGGCCCCTGCAACCTTATTTATAATGAATAAATTATATACAACCTGATTGCCTAATAATAACAGTAGTTAAATGATAATAAATGCAACAACTAAAAACATCGGTCTTGCAGAATGTGTAGTAAAATGGGAAAATGCTCATATGTAACATTTATTAACTCGGAGAAACTTCACCAGTAGGAAATCGCTAAGAGCCTGCCCGTGACCGTAAATATACCATACCTGGTGGGACCCACTTTGGTCTCCTGCTTTCAGCTGAAGGACTACGTATCTGTAATGGTTTCCTAGTGGCCTCTGAAGAAGAAACCTCCTTCAGTGAGGACTGAGATTCTGATTTGATTGTAGCTGGAGAAGAGTCTACTGCAGTCACTTATTTGAAAAATATACATAAAGAAGTCTGTCATGTAGGAAGATAAAGTTCAAGTATAGCATGTATGTGTAAAAATTACAAAGTTTCATAATCTGACGAAAAATTAAAAAGGCAGTATCACAAACTTGGTAAACTCTTATTAGACAATAAACATTTATCAAAAGCCTAAGGATGGCCATCTTTTACAAGCATTTACATGCCAGGAAATGTGATTTCACATTTGTTACCTTTCACTCTTTACAACTTTGAGGCAGACTTTGCTATACCCACTGTTACATAAGGAAACAGAGAATTAAGCAGTTTGCCCGTGCTTTGACAGCCAGTGTCTAAGCCAGGATTAGAAACCAGGTTTGACTCTGAAATCTATACTTATGACCACTTCACAAGTGTCTCATCAATGTCATAGTAGGCTCTGCAGTTACAAAGAAAATACACGACTCACGGATCCTGCCCTCAAGAAATTTATGTTCCTGTCACTGGACTCCAGGGGGAACGACAGGAGAGGAAAGAGTTGTGTGTAATGCAGCTTGCTAAGGGACAATGGCATACTCTAGAGGTAAAGGGAACTTCTAATCTGGTATATGTGTTTAGAAGTCACAGGGAAGCGGGTGAGACGGCTGAGCCAAACCAAGACTGAAGAGTTGAGGGACGTTTTCTAGGTAGAAGGAGCAGATGATGAGAAGTTCAGGACCAGTACTGGGGCAAGAATCTTGAGGATGGGAGAAAGTGAGAGATACAGTCCGGGTACAGTCACTTATGAAGAACTTTGCAGGCCATGCAAAGGGGTCTGGGAGAGGGTGAGGGTAGATCAAGACGGGGAATATAAACTCACTTTCAGATAAGGGTTGCTTTTTAAGTGAAATGAATAGGAACAATTTCACTGTATTCTCTTCATAATGTTACATCTGTATCCTGCTAGGTAGGTCCTGTCCAAAAGAACTTTCTGTGACGCCAGACATTTCCTATATTTTGTCCAACATGGTAGCTACATGGTAGTACCTTTGTACTTGAAATATGGCTAGCAAAACTGAGAAGTTGATTTTCAAATTTTAATTTTAACTTAAATGTAATATAGCCACGTGGTTAGTGGCTAACACACTGGACAGCACTGCTTTCAAATATTCTCTATCAAGGGAAAATAATGTGTGCTGGGTAAAAGACTTTCAAATGCTATTCAATACATTATTAGTGGGACTAAAAATATCATCAATTTTCCTAATTCCTAATCCTACTAAACAAATTTTACTTCCAATATTATATATTAATGTCCCTTATGAAGCAACTTGCACCAACGTATATAGAAAAGGCTTTAAATGGTAAATTCCAACTTGAAAACTGAACTTTTGAGTGTGTCTTAATGAAGAAGCACAAATATCTAAAGAAAATATAAAATATATTCATACTGTTAATGACTTTTTCACATTATATCTTGTAGTAGGCAAAATAATGGCCCCTCAAAGACGCATCTATGGGCCGGTGACATAGCTCAGCAGCATAAGCGCCTGCCTGGCAAGCGCGAGGTCCTGAGTTCGACTCCTGGTACCCGCATAAAAAAAAAAAAAATAGATGCATGTGTGTCCTAACCTCCAGAACACGTGATTATGTTTCCTACATGCAAAAGCACTCTGCAGACGTAAGCTAAGGCTCTGGGGAGATTCTCCTGAACTATCTGGATGGGTGCAGTGTAATCCCCTGGTCCTTAGAAATACCTAGAAGTGAGAAACAGAGTCAGAGCGACACAGTGTTTGAAAGCCAGATGGAACTGGGCTGTGCACCATGGCCCGCAGGCGCCCTCTAAGAGGCCGGGAAGGCCGGAAATGGATTCTCTCCCAGGCCTTCAGCAAAGGAGTACAGCCCTACAGACAGCTGGGTTTTGGCCGTTTTTTGCGTATTTGGCCTTTGGAACTATTAAATACATGTTGTTTTAGGACACTAAGTTTGTGGTAACTGATTATAACAGCAACAGGAAACTAATACATATTTTATCTCTAAAAGTTCCTACAATTAAAATCTAATTTGTAGAAAGTACATTTGTCAATAATTTAAAGAAAACGTCTAATTAACCTCATTAATTCAAGGGCCAGGGATATAACTCAGCAGCGCAGCGCCTGCCTGGCAAGCACAAGGTCCTGAGTTTGATTCCCGGTACCAAAAAACCCAAACCAAAACAACAACAAAAAAACCCCTAAAAAACCTCATGAACTCAAAATAGAGCAAAGGGGAAAATATGTCTCAATTAGTATTTAAATTTTACTTCTTGGTATTCAGCACCATGTTATTAAGAGTGAGAGGAACTCTTATTTAATCAAAGTCTGAGTCAGGAAAATTTTAGTTTCAAATAAATATGTATTAAAAAACTAAGGCAGAAAATTTTTTTTTTTTTTTTTGTGGGTACCAGGGGGACGACCTCAGGACCTCGCGCGCCAACAGGCACCCGTGCCACTGAGCGATATCACCGGCCCCTTTTTCGTATGTGGGTTCCGGGAGTCGAACTCGGGCCCTCGCGCTTGCAAGGCAGGCGCTTACGCCGCTGAGCCATCTCACCGGCCCAGGCAGAAAAATTTGTACCAATAAATAAAACAAAACCAAACAAAAGCAAAAAACCCCAATAATCTATCATACATTATAAATTCAAAAATATCCTAACTTCTTTAACAGCAAGAACAAATTCCAAAAGTTACTCTGTCAAAATGGCTTCTAATTGGATCTATTTTTGGGGGAGAGACCGAAATAGCAGAAAGTGTCCTAAACACATGGCAAAGGAACTCTCAAATAAAGACCTGGTCAAGCATGAATGCTAAAACTAAGAATCACATGCCCCTGTTTAATTTGTGCACAGAATATGTGGGGCCAGAACTGAGTGGACAACCCTGGTGCCTAAGAGGCAAGATTTCCAACCAACATGTAACCTCTCTGAGCCTCCGCTGCCCATCTGCATGCAGGTGACTGAGTGCTCACCGGGGTGGCAGAGAGCCCCTAAAGGCCGGTCAGACATACTAGGAACTACACTGTTAATGCGCCTTAGTGTTCCCAGCTGTCTTCTGTTCCCCACCCGTATCTTGCTTCCTTTTGTATTTTAACTAGAAATGAACATTAGCAAAATGTTAAAGAAAAATACAGCAAACAAATCAAACACATTTCCTTTATAAAATTAAATGTCTTGCACCAAGCTTACCCAAAGCATTACATTTGGATTTAGATTTCTTCTCTTTCTTTTCTACTGGGGATTTTACCTTCACTTCTTTCTTTTTATTTTCTTTTACTTTACTTTTTCTCATAGTGAAGTCTTCCTCATTATCTTCACTCTCATCAAAATCAGAGTCATTTTCAGAATCTTCACCTAAAACAGATTACATACTGTGAGGCTTCTGTTGCTTCATTTGGAGCTTTTGCACCAGATTCTTGTGTATTTTGTGCAACACCTTGTCTAGAAGAATACTGGGTGTCAAAACTGTGGGAGTGCAATTGATACTTGCCCCTCCATGTACATGTTGTGTGACCTCAGGTCAGTAACTTCGCAGTGCCTCTGTTTCTTCAAAGAAATAGAGATAGCCATACAATCTACTTCATGGGGTTGTTGTGCAGATTAAATTATATGTATATGTAAAGCATTTAGAAAAACATCTGGCATATAGGGAGCAAAGCATAACTGTTTGCTGTTACCATTACCTGTTCTAATTTCCCATCGGTAATCTTTACTTCATACCTGAGTTCACCTAAGACATTCCTCTATTCCCCACAAGTTCTTCACTGTACTGCATGGGCTGATATAAACCAATGAAATAATATGAAAAGTGCAGCTGCTACCCTGGAAAAGCAGCACTGCCTAAACTGCTAGTTAAGCAATGATCCTTCTGGGGGGATGGCGTGGATCAAAAAACCATGCCTTTTAAGAAACCCTGAAAACTAAGTGTAAATAAGTTAGTCTTATATTCCTATAAAACATTTTTATGTGTTTAATATTATGTACATGCTTATTTCCAAAATTGACACCATACTAAAAGTATTAAAGGAAAAGAAAATCCACTGTCTTTAATCTGACCACCCAGAGATTACCAATCCACATAATATTTACCTACTTATGTAAATATGTATTTTTATAGAAAGTAAAAATACTTATGAAAATTTTCAAATCCACACAACAGTAGAAAATAAACTATCACTCAGATTCAAACATTCCCAGTATTTTTGATACACTCAATTAACCCATCTTTCTTTTCTTACTTTTGTTACAATTTAGATCTAAAATGTCCCCCCACATCCCGTGTGTGGAAGGTGACTACACTGTGGGGCGCTGTACTCACCAGTGGGTTTTACCAGTGATGAGCCCAGTAGCTGAATGTGCTGCTAGGAAGTGCAGCCTGCGTGGAGGTGGCTCACTGGGGTGCATTACTGTACCCAGTTCCTCCCTTCTCTCTGCTTCCTGGGTTGAGCACCTTTTCCTCTGCCATACATTTTGTGCCTCAAGGTAGCAGACCATGGTCTGAAACCCTGAGCCAGAATAAGTGTGGGGGTCAGGTATTTTGTTCCAGCAATTGGAAGACACCTTCCCTTCTTGTAGTACATTCAAAAGAATCCAAGGCACCAAATTATTATACTCCTACATTAGAATGTATGAGGGGTGATCAAAATATATAGTGCATGCTTAAATTTTAAAAGAATTATTACAGTAAAAAACACATTGCCATTAATTCCCCTCAAAATAGTCCCCCTTACTTTGAACACTTAACCCATCATTCTTGCCACTTCCTTTTTTTTTTTTTTTGTGGGTACCAGGGGTTGACCTCAGGACTTCGCACGCCAGCAGGCGCTTATGCCGCTGAGCGATATCACTGGCCCTCTTGCCACTTTCTGAAGCAGTTCTGGAAGTCTTTTGTGTCTACTTGAGCTGTTGCAGCTGCCTCGATGTCTTAATATACACAAAACGTTTCTCTTTCGTGGTCATTTTGACTTTGTGGAAGAGCCAGAAGTTGCACAGTGCTAGATCTGGTGAGTACGGTAGATGAGGACAAGGTGTCATGATTTTTACAAGCCTGCCTTCTTGTTGGATGGCACTCAGCAGCAGCAGTCGCAGTATTTTTGATCACACCTCTTAAAGGTACTCACACAAGAGTACTTCCAGGACGGCTTCAAAAAGTGGCAAGAACGATGAGATGAGTGTGCCTGAAGCAAGGCAATGTGTTATGAGGGGGATGAGTGGCAACGTGTCTTTTACTGTAACACATTTTCCTTACACAGCAATGCCATCATCATAAGCAGCAATACTAACAGTTTCTGAGTGTCACTGTCTACCCACCCCGATCGATCTCTTCTAATATAGAATATTCTCTCCCTTTTACCCAAACGTATTTGTCTTGCTGAAGTAACCAGGTCAGTTGTCCTGCAGAATGTCCTACATTCTGGATTTGTCTGTTTTCTTGCTACTTTAATTTACTCTTCTGTTTTCTGTAAGTTTGAGTTTAAATTCAGCCTCACCTCTGCTTTGTACTCCATACTACATCCTATCGCAAGGAATATAATGTGCAATGGTCCCATTTTTAGTTGGCTTAGTTGGTGCCAACCTGAATTCCCCATTGTAAAGATGCTCATCAACTTTCCATCGATCTTAGCCTAAATCAATGATATCATTACGATCTTCAAGTTGTGATTTGTTTATTCTACTATTTCTTCCACACGGATAAAAATTTTAAAACAGCTTAGTCATCAACTCCCATATACACAAAATGGTTACTGTGCTATATAAAAGTAGCCCTAAAAGGCCAGCAAATTACATGAAGACACTTATAAATAAATAGTACAGTATACTGCCGTGAAGTCGTGCTTCAGAGTTCATGGCCTCAGTCATTCATAAATTTTTCTGTACAACCTAACTAATAATTGTTCATGGAAACCCCCGCAATTTCTGGGAAACCATAAATATTCTCTGCAATTATTTTTTTGGTGGGAGGTTTACAAGTAACCAATTCGAGAGTGTTATTCAGTTATCCTTGCTGCTAACTGGCTGCTGTCTTTTATCCCACCTTCCCACATTCTAACAGGCTGCTGTACCACGTGTAACTATCTCAAGTGTTCTCGGTTTTGTTCTTAAATCCCTAAGATGCTGCCAAAACGCCCTGCACCTAAGGCTTTACTAACAGTATTTTATTAAGTTAAATTACATTAACTGCAGAAGATATTACATATTTAGGGTTTTTAACTATAAAAATAGGAATTTATAGGCATTTTTCTGATCATATCTGAAGTTTACGGTTTTTCACAATTCGCAGGTGCTCTAGGAACGTACTCTGAATTTCAGGGGTCCACTGTACTTTGTAAACTTAAGTAATTATTTCTGGAAAACTGAGAGAATCTAGGTTCAGGGAGGACATGCAGTGGAGGAAGTTTTACAATATGTAATCCTAGGAGTGCAAAACTTTCTATCTATCCAAAGGTTCAGTAACTTAGAAATTCTAAGGAATCTTGAAAAGGATAAATGCTGGGAGCTGGTTAGAATGCTATTTAACAAGCTTGTCCAGATGGGGGTAAACTAATCTTTACCAGTCAAATTAAAAGCTATTTAACTAAATATGAAGTAGGGAGTTCCCAGAGTCTCAAATTATTAGCAGCCCATACTGGAAAATGTGAAGGGCCAAACACTTGAGTTATGGCTTTTAAGAATAGTCAGGGGGCAAGGGATATAGCTCAGTGGCACAGCGCCTGCCTGGCAAGCACAAGGTCCTGAGTTCAATTCCCAGTACCAAAAAAGGAAGAAAGAAAAGTTAGAAGAGCCCTTAAGAAAAGTCCTGACTTCTCTGCAGTTTTCTCTTTTCTTTTCCCAATAAAGGACCCAAATAATCCTTTTTCTTCTCAGATAGGGCAAAGCAATGCAGGTGGGAAACTGAAATGTTTTAGGTTCTTTCCACTCAATTGCTATTATGAACAATGCTGCCATTGAACATGTGTATTAGTCAGTTTCCAATCAGTGGAAATATATCTGATACTGACAACTTAAGGGAGGTGAGGTTCATTTTGACCCATAGTTTCAGTCCATGGTTGGCTGGCTCCAAAACAGAAATGGCATGGGGGAAGGGCATGACAAAGGAAAGCCAAGCAGCAGAGAGAAGGGAGGAGATGGGGACAAGAACACCCCTTCCAGGTCATGCCCTCAGTGACAACCTCTTCTGTCCAGGACCCCCCTCCTAACAGCACAGTAAGCTACAAAGTCTTCAACAGATTAATCCACTGGTAAGTATGGTGCCCCCATAATACAATCTCTGAATACATGAAACTTTTAGGGGACATTTTGGACCCAATCCATAACAATGTGTGTGCAAATCCATGCGTGTGCAAATCTCTTCAAAAAACTGTTTTCAATTCTTTCGGATATAGATCCAGAAACAGAATCACATGACAGTTCTAATTTTGTGAGGAACTACCTCTTTATTTTCCATAGCATCATTGCACCATTATAACAATCTCATCACCAACAGTGCACCAGGGTACAAATATCTCCACATCCTCACCAATTCGTGTTATTTTCTGTTGTTTTAAAAGTAGTTATCCTACAGAGAACAATACTCCATGTAGCCAGGGCCCAGAAGCAAGCAGGAGTAGCTATTTTAATTTCTTATAAAGCTGACTTCAAACCAAAACTGATCAGATGAGACAAAGACATATTGGTAAGGGGAACAATTCACCACAAGAGATAACAATTGTAAACACATATGTGGCAAATGTTGATGTACTTAATTTCATAAAACAAAAACTACTTGATACAAAAGGGCAGATGAATACCAATACAATTATAGTGGGGGGCTTTATTTTATTTTTTTTGGTGGGTACCGGGGGTCAGCCTCAGGACCTCGCGCACCAGCAGGCGCCCGTGCCGCTGAGCAATATCACCGGCCCTTTTTTGTATGTGGGTTCTGGGACTTGAACTTGGGCTGTCGCACTTGCTAGGCAGGCGCTTACGCCACTGAGCCATCTCACCGGCCCATAGTGGGGGGGCTTTAATACCCCACTTTCACAAATAGATAGCTCAACCAGACAAAAAAAATCAACAAAGAAATATCAGAATTTGGGGCCGGAGAGATGGCTCAGCGGCATAAGCGCCTGCCTGCCAAGTGCAAGGGCCCGAGTTGGACTCCCGGATCCCACATACGAAAAAAGGGCCGGTGATATCGCTCAGTGGCATGGGCGCCTGCTGGCATGCAAGGTCCTGAGGTCGACCCCTGGTACCCACAAAAAAAAAAAAGAAAAAGAAATATCAGAATTAAAAGACACCATAGAATAAATGGATTTAGCAGGTATCTACAGAGTGCTTCATCTGTTGCTACAGCAGAATATACATTCTAGTCAGCCGCCCATGGAACTTTATCCAAAATAGACCATATTTTAAGCCACAGAGCATGTCTCAATAAATACAAAAGAAATGAAATAATCTCTTACAGCCTATCAAAGTACAATAAAATGAAACTAAATATCAACAGTAAAGAACAAAACAAAACAAAAACCATCAGACTATACAAACACATGAAGACTGAATAATACCTCTTGAATGATTGATGGATATTAAAAGAAATCTAGGAATTTAAAATTTTCTAGACTCAAATGACACTGGAAATATGACATATCAGAATCTGCCAGACATAAGGAAAGCAGTTCTAAGAGTGAAGCTCAGAGGTGTGCCTACACTAGAAAAAGAGAACCATTCCAAGTAAATAACCTAATGATACAACTTAAAGGTCCCACAAAAGGAGAATCCAAACCCAAAACTGCATATAAAGAACTATATAAAGATCAGAGTGGAAAAGGTTAAACACAATACAAAGGATCAATGAAGCAAAGAGTTGGTTCTTTGAAAGGATAAATAAGATAAACCCTTAGCCAAACTTACCAAAAGAAATTGAGAAAATACCCACAACGATGCAATTAGAAATGAAAAACGTGAAATTACAAACAGACACTACGGAAATTCAGAGGATTATAAGAAACTCCAGTGGTATATTGGTTTGCAAACTTAATTCATTCTACAATTCTGGCTGCAAACTGAACCAAATTCCCCCATTACGTTCAATGTCACCCAATGCAGAGTTGGCGAATGGTAGCAAAATTTTGCTGAATGCTTCTGTTCACAAACTGAGGTATTACTGTATGTAATGGTTGATTTTTGATTGTGTCAACTTGAGAAGTTCAGGAGCTTAACTAAGTCAGCTCAGCAATTCTACACCGCAGGGTGGCTCATCGCCTGGTCAGTGTAAAGGGGAAATGAGGAAGGATGGAATTGCTTCTGTTCTTCGGAGGAGCTCAAGTCTTCGCCTTCAGCTTGGATGTCATCTCCGGGCTTCTAGCATATACTCTGGCTTCCACCTCGGATCTTTCAGCCTTCCAGGGTAGCCTCTTCAGCTCTCCCTTGTAGACTCTTCCGCCTTCCATCGCAGACCCATTGGCCTCCTGATACGGACTTGTACGGGACACTGCAGTGAGCTCCAGACCTTGGACTGAAACCTTCGGTCTCCAGTGTGCAGACACCCCCTGCACGCTTCCTCATCCAACTCTGTGGCTGAGCATCTTAAGCCAATCTTGTAATTTCTTATACATTTGTATATCTGGTGTTGTACCTGTTTCTATATAAAACACTGACTGTTACACTGTATTTTGAAAACTTATATTGCAGTAAGTTGGAGAATTGGGGCGTGGATAAATTCCTTGATACATATGACTTACAAAATTAAACACAGAAGATATAAAAACCCTGAACAGACCAATAACAGGCAATGAAATAAAAATGCTACCAAATAAGAAAAGCCCAGCACCTGATGGAGTCACCCTGAATTTTACCAGAACTTCAGAGTATTAGGGCAAGAGTATTTTCATTTTGTTCCTTAAACCTCTGAATTTAACAAATAGGTAGAAACCTTTTGTTGAACTTTAGTCCCACTGCCCTTTCTGTAGCAATAAACTTCAAAGAGGAGAAACGGATGGTACTATCACAAACAAATGGGTTTTCCTTATCACTATCTTAAGGTCATATAACCACAAAAAGGGAGACAAATGGTTTTAGCACAGGTGGTACCTGCTACGCCATCCACAGTGTTAATTGGCCAGATGTTTGAAGAACCTTGAAAACTTTCCGGAGAGGTGATATAGTAAAAAATACAGTTTCCATGGCAACCAAGGACTTTGTAAGGCCTCCAAAAGTGTATTTAAGGAGGAGGACACAAAAGCTCGGGGTCAGCTTCTGCTGTCCCCTGCCGGCATCAATTAAAGAATTCATTTGTTTCTTGAATCTTGTCTTCCTGTGAGTGAATCTATCTTGTGATTTTGCCGTAACAAGAGAACTAACACCAATATTCCTCAAACTTTTCCATGTAATTGAAAGGGAAGGGGCGCTGCCAAACTCATTCCACAAGGCCAACATCACTCCAATACCAAAACTGGATAAGGACTCAACAAAAAATGGAAAAACTACAGGCCAATACCCTTGTTGAACATGGACACAAAAATCACAGTAAGATACCTGGCAAACAGAGTTCATTAAAAAGACTATAGTACATCATGACCAAGTTGTCTTCAGGGCTGATACAACATATGTATTTCAATGTAATACACCACATAAATAGAATTGAGGATAAAAATCACATGATCATCTCATAACCAATTCTTTCCTCCCTCTGGGTTCTGAAGACTACTAAGTATGAAGTCCAGGCACACAGCAGCAGGGAACGAGCCAAGTGTAGGTTATTAGTGAAAACAAAAGTTCTCACTAGCCTAGAGGGGCTCCAAGGGAGGACACCAAGGAGGCGCCCAACTTCAGATGTTTATATGCACTTTGTTGGGTTACTTTGGTAATGCGTGAAAATAAAGACAATGAAACAATGCAGCTGGCAGTTCAGCTAGGCTTCTAACATCAGGAGGAACAGAATTCCCTTGTACCCCCAGCTTCCCAAGGCATATCTCAGTTTACCCAGGCCCTTTTCCTTTGAAACGGTGGGTTGCTGTATTTTTGGCTAGGCCTCTGATGTCATAACAGGTTTCTCTTGTGCCCCTACCTCCGGCTTCCCATGGCACACTTCAGGGAGTCTCTTTCCCCTGTATTCTGATTTCCCCAAGACTTACCTTGGTTTACTCAGGTCCCTATCCTAGTTGTCTATTGTTTGTCTATCTGCTGGCCTCAATCTCAATAGACACAGAAAAAGGCTTTGACGAAACGCAAGATCCCTTCACAGTAAAAACCCTGATGATGATTGGTATAGAAAAACCTTACCTTAAACTGATAAAAGCCATATACAACAAACCCACAACCAACATCAAACTAAATGGAGAACTGAAAGTAGCCCTCTAAATTAAGAAATGAGACAAGGCTGTCTACTCTCACCACACTGCTTCAATACAATACTCAAAACTTTAGCCAGGCAAGACGCAATGCAAGGGATATGAGATGGGAAAGAGTCAAACCATCTTTACTTGTACATGATATGATTCTTTACATAAAAGACACAAAAAATTCACTACAAAATTCAATACATTTAAATTCACTACTATTAAAATGACCATATAAACAAAAGTGATATATATAGATTTAACGCAATTCCTATTAAAATACCAACCACATTCTTCACAGAGTTAGAAAAAAAATTCTGAAATTTATATGGAACCAGAGGAGACCCAGAAGAGCCGAAACAATCATGAGCTAAGACAGCAAAACAATCCTGGATTTCAAGTTACACTGCAAAGCTACAGTGATAAAAACACAATGGTCCTGGTACAAAAACAGACATACAGGCTGGTGAAATAGAGTGTAAGACATAGAAACAACCCATATACCTTCAGAAAAATTTGATTTATGACAAAGGGGCCAAAAACATGCTGGAGAGAAGATAGCCTCTTTAACAAATGGTTTTGGGAAACTGGTTATTCACTTGCAGAAAAATGAAACCACACCCATATTTTTCACCCTGTTCTAAAATATTAAATCAAAGCAGACCAACAACCATCAAATTCTGATATAAAAAACAGAAATGCTGAAACTGCTAGAAGATACTAGAGGGGAAATGCTTGAATTCATAAACACAGGCAAGGATTTCCTAACAGAACTCCAACAGCATAATAAATAATGCCAAGAATCACTAAGTGAGATTATATTAAAAGCTACTGCACAGCAAAGGAAGTAAGAGTGTGAAGAGACAACCTAGAGAATGGAAAAAAATTTTGTCAGCTGCTCTTCTGACATAGGATTAATATCTAGAATATATAAAGAACTCAAAAAATTAAATCCCCAAATTCAAACAACCTAATCAAAAAATGGGCAAATTAAATGAATAGACAGACATTCCTCCAATGAAGTACAAATGGCATCTTTAGCTATTAGGAGAATGCAAATCCAAACAGCTCTGAAATGTCATCTTACTCAGGTCAGAATAGCTGTCATCAAGAACAAAAACAGAAATCGTGTGATGCTGATGTAGAGAAAAAGGAGTATTTGTATATTGTTGGTGGGAATGCAAATGAGTACAACTACTATGACAATCAGTATGGAGATTCCTCCAAAATCTAAAAACAGAAATTCCACTTGACTCAGCTATAGGTCTCCTGGGTATATTCCCAGGAGAGTTAAAGTCATCATACTACAGTGATACATGCATACTTGTGTTTATAGCTGCGTAACTATAACAGCCAAATTCTGAAAACAGCCTAGATGTCCATATATAGATGAATGGGTAAAGAAAATGTGGCATATATACACAATGGAACTTTAATCAGCCATAAAGAAGAATGAGTTCAAGTCATTCGCAAGAAAATGAATGGATCTTGAGACCATAAAAATGTTAAGTGAAATAAGTCAGACACAGAAAGTTATATATCACATGGTTTACCTTATATGTAAAACTCAAAATATGCATAAAGGAGTAAAATAAAGAAGAAATAGGAAACAGGGAGGCAGACATTTTATAGATGAGGAAGGGGACAGGGAAAGGGAGATGGGAAGGGGAGGAGAAGAGGATTGAGAATAATCATGATCTATATATGTAAGGACACCTCAAAACAAATGTAAATACTATGTATCACAAATATATACTAATAAAGAAGTAGCTATCCCAATGGGTGTGAGGTGAATTCTCATGGTTTTGATATCTGCATCTCTCTAATGATTAGTGATGTTGAGCACCATTTCAGATGCTTCTTGGCCATTTATATACCATTTTTGGAAAATTGGGTACTTGAATATTTACTTTTACGAGCAAAGGGGCAACGGTCAAATCTCTATCTAAATCATAATCGCCATATAAACTTTACTTGCTAAAGTAGAGCTGTAACTCATAATTTTAGTGTTGCTTACTGATTTTTCTGTTGTTTCTGCATCAGACAACAGCACTGACAATGTGGAGGGCTATAATCATTGTCCCTGAAAAAACACTTCAACTGCCAAGGAGTTATTTTGATTATTATATTGTTTTTTGTTTTACTGTGTATGAAGTAACCTTAAGCATTCATGGAAGTTCATGTTCTATTAGTTCATGCTCTAATAGGTCCCTATTAGAAGCTCTATTAGGCTTCTTCAGAGTATTTTCTTCCACTCTCTCCTCCCCCTAAATCAGCATTGCTCAGAATGAGAACCACAGCCTACCTGCTTTGGGCTCTGAGTCTGGCGGAGGGGCAGGTTTTGGTGAGAAAGTCAGATTTCTAGGCTCTACACCTGTCCTGTGGAATGGTATTAGGAAGGGAGGCCTAAGGGTTTACTTTACCAAGCTCCTAAGTACGCTGTCACATCTGAGAAATAGTGCTTTAAGTGCCAGTATCCTTCCAATTTCCTTCCCCTTTTCTGGAGCACTGGTGGTCCTTCCAATATTTATTTACTTTTTAAAAATCAATTAACAACATCTTTCTTCATTTCATGTTTTCTATTTTTTTTTTTTTTTTTAAGCTTTGGCACCATTTTCGCTCCTTGTAGCCAGATCATTTTTATTAACCTACAAACAAGGAGAAAACAGCCATAAAACCTCTCTTTCCAACAGCCCCGCTCCTCTGTGACCCTTTGCAGTGAAGCTCCTTGGACAGCTGTCTCACCCGCAATGCCCCCCATTCCCTTAAACTTAGTTCACCCGGGCCTTCGTTTTTACCAAGTTTACTACAGATCCTCCGAGTCCACTGGTCAACTCTCCAGTACCAAGGAGACCTAACAAGTCATAAATAACTGATTCCTCTTTGAAATAATTTCTATTTGGCCTGTGGATACACTGTCTTGGTTCTGCATTTTTAACCATGGTTTTAAACCTCCTTTTCTGAACGTTCCTGATTTTTCTGACCTCGAACATTAGTGTTCAGAGCTTAGTATGAAGACCTCTTTCCTCTCTATAGTCCTTCTGTAAGCAGTCTCAGTCTCATTCAGCCTCATGACCTTAAACACAATCTGTATGTTAACGCTTCCAAATGTTTCCCAACCCAGACTTGTCTCTTCAGACTTGCCATCATCATCCCTCACCTGGAGCACTGGATGTTCTCCTAACTGGTATCACCACTTTTGCCCTTGTTCAACTTAGTTGACTACTTTCAACCTACTAACTTTAGTGATACTTTAAAATTTCAAGTAAAATTACATTCACTCCTTTCCAAATAATTCCACTGACCTACCAGGTCATACGCGATCTTGTTTATTCTATAATTTCATCTCTTACCAGCTTCCCCTTCTCTTCCTCAGCTTCAGGCACAATGGCGTTACTACTCCTCCACACACAAAGCACTCCTGCCTCAGGACCTTTGTATATGCTGTTCCCACCGTGGAACACTCTTCTCCATATCTCCCTATGGCTCCCATTATCAAATATCACCTCAAGAGATGTCTTCTCTGACCATTGTACCTAAAATAACATCCCATACTCCAACGCCACAGTCGTCTTACATCCCCTAACTGGACTTCGTCTTTGTAGTTCTTCCACCACAGCACTTCATAAATCGCATGACTACCATGTGTATCCCCTCACTAGAATTTAAGCTCGATTAGGAGAGGAACTGTTTTGTTCATGACTATATCTCTAGTGCCTGGTACATGATATATATCATACATTCTCAAATATTCGTTAAATTTTAAAATACAGTATCTGATTTGGTATACATTTATGGATTTACTCTCTTTAATTTTTAATTAACATATTACAATGCTCTGTTGAGGTGTGTTTTCCTTTTGTCCTAATTTCTGAATGTGTCTGAAAATAAAAGTCATAATAAAATATATGCTTCGTATCACTTCTAACTCAAAACATTTCATGAGTTTCTACTACCTATAGAAAAGTCTATTCCTCTTGGAGGGTCTGAGGCACTGCACACTGGTGCCAACCTGCCTCTTTGGACTCTTCTGAAGCCTTTTCCCCAGCAAGCCTCACTACACAAGGGTTCGTGAGTCTACATGCACGTGTCCACTCCACTGCTTATAGCCTTCTATGAGTCAGAAATGCTATTTTATTCCTTAGTTTGCTTTAATGCTACTCATTTTTCAAGGCATGGCTTAAAGGTTTCCACATTGAAGAAGCTTTTCCCCTAAAATGCCACTGCTGAATTTAACTGTTCTATGTAATCCTCAAGTCTACATACTCCAAAGGATCAGTATGGCACTTTGCCAACATTAATGGCCTACAAGAACTTCACTGACTTCCCATAGAATTAGCTTTGCGTGGGACATAACTCACCGGTTGCATAGTCTGGCTCGGTGTCACTGGCACTCTCGCCATTGCTGCCTTCCAAAAGCATCTTCCTCTGCTGCGCTGCAGCTTTAGGTGCTTTTCTTTGCCCTTGAACACCATGGGCCTCACCTTCCTCTATAATCTGGTCCAAACCTTCAGGAGGAATAAACATCAACAGAAAGCTTTCTCTGGAAGCTCATATTCCAAGAAGCTGAGCAGACTCTCCAACATCTGCTGCTGGTCCTTCCCAGCTCTGCGGCCGACCCTCCTCCAGTCATGGACCGCGCAGTCTAAGCTGGTGCCGCCGCAGCACATGAGGCCCCTGACGACAGACTGGTCTGAAGGAGAAGCCAGAGCCCAGACACAGAGAATGTTTCCCCAAGAATTTTCAGAGTGAAAGTGGGAGATGAAGCCCCTGTCTTCAGTGGTCAGCTGCTGCAGACTAGAAGCCGCAGGTAGTCATGAAGAAAGGGGGTTTGTAGTTGGAAATAACAAGACTAAAACATGAAGGAACAAAGGCCAGGTGATGAAGAGAGTCCTGACATATTTAAAAACCTCTGTTTAGCTATGGTTCCAGGAATT
This sequence comes from Erethizon dorsatum, assembly GCA_028451465.1. Classification (NCBI taxonomy): domain Eukaryota; kingdom Metazoa; phylum Chordata; class Mammalia; order Rodentia; family Erethizontidae; genus Erethizon; species Erethizon dorsatum. The sequence continues at coordinate 31,857,848 of CM051831.1, forward strand.
TAAACAGTTAAAAAACAGCGTCATGGATAAATTAATATAAAAAACTTACCTAAGTAATCACCAGCTATGCTGCAATTAGAGATATGCAGAGACTTATTTTTTGTTTCTGTTTTACTACTGCCGTGTTTTTCAATGCCTAAATGTAAGGAATAAGAAAGAGAATTCAGATGTACTTTTCTTGTGTGCGTATGGTACTGGGGATTGCACACAAGGCCTTCACACTGAACTACATCCTTAGTCCTTTTTACTTTTTAAATTTTGAGACAGGGTCTTGCTAAGTCACAAAATTGCCCAAGCTAGGCTCAAACCTGTGATCCTCCTGTCTCAGCCTCCCAGAGTGCTGGGATGACAGGCCTGAGCCATCACACCCAGCTTCAGGTGTACCTTAGTCAACTGGTATCTAAAAGTAGATTAGTGCTAAAATGAAATAGCATCTAGATACTGAGAGATGATCTGAAACCCAAACTATCACAGTGACTTTTACTTGGAGAGGCTAGGGATTTGGGCTCTGAACTCAGATCTAACCAGGCAAACTGGCCCATCCTCTCATTATGGTTTAGATAGGCTCATGTGCTGTGGGCTCGGTTCCCACTGCAGCAGTGTTCAGAGCTGGGGCTTTGAGGCAGTGAAGGTTTTAACTTCATCAATGGATGAATCCTTTTGAGTTCAATGGCTCAATGGGTTTAGGAGGAGGTGGGAACTAATTGAAAGCAGCAGGTCACTGGGGGGTGGTTTCAAAGGGCACACGTACTTTGTCCCCAGCTGCTCCTTCTCTGGCTCTTTTCCTGCTCTACTTCCTGGCTGCCATGAGGTCAACATCTTCCCTCTGCATGCCTTTCGGCCATGATGTTCTGCTTCACCTCAGGCGCAGAGAAATGGAGTCAGCCAACCATAAACTGAAATTTCTAAAACCATGAGCCAAAAGAAAGCTTTCCTCCTTTTAAATTGTGTATGTCAGCTATTTTCCTCACAGCAATGGAATGCTGACACACCCAAGAGTAGTTTCCTCATATATAGGGTTATTATGGGAGATTAAATATCAATCTCATGAAAACTGCTTTAGCATAGTGCCCAACACATGGGAAACAGTCAATAAATATTAACTGTCACTTCTCTGTAGACAAATCCATACTTTCACTAACATTAAATTCTCTCCAATCATTACAATAAACTTAAAATGATCTTATTTTTAAAAATTTTTATTATTAGTACACATTTGCAGTACATAATGATTACATTCACTGTAGGGAGTTGGTACATGTACATAACACATCTTAATTCTTTTTATGTCCCCACCCCCTCCCTTCTCTCCCGACACGATCCCATTTCAAAAGGCCTTTAGGTCACGATATCGGTGCAATCTCTATGCTATAAAATGCATTATTCAATGAGAAGTTGTACTCCTAAGGAACTCTCGCTGTATACTCTACAATTCCTTAGAGATGAATGCCACTGTCTCAATTTTGGACATATCACAATTCTTTTTTTTTTGTGGGTACTCGGGGGTCGACCTCAGGACCTCGCGTGCCAGTAGGCGCACATGCCGCTGAGTGATATCACCAGCCCTTTTTTCGTATGTGGTACCAGGAGTCGAACTCAGAACCTCGAGCTTGCCAGGCAGGCACTTATGTCGCTGAGCTATCTCACCGCACGTTTCTCTTTTGAAGTTCCTTTGATTCCTGATAATGAAAATCTCTTCCTTTTAAACAGCAGGCAATACTGACTTAGAAAACAAACATTCCACTTAGTCCCCTAAGAAACGGGCTAAAATACCCTCAACATAAAAGAATTCAGGTCAAAGCAACTTAATCCAAGAATCATTTAAACAATTTGAGTATATTTTCTAGGAATAATTTCTGCCTCTCCAGAATGTCAATATTACTATCTGTTATACTGTTGCCAGAAAAAAAATGGAGAAAACCCACAGAGAAATCTACAATCATTTTCTTATATCCACCTGCTTACTAACCTAATTAGTAATTTTTAAACTGCCAAAACAATAAATATTACCATTATTAGGTTATGCTCAATTAACTTGGATTTGGAGAAAAAGGAGGAGGACTGTGAGGGTCATCAGATCATCTGAATAAGAAATTAAATATTCACTACAAACTGAGATGTAACTGAGCAGCCAAGCTCATGGTGCACGTCCTCAAGCTCAGCTTGAGTGTTACGCAGACGTGTCTACCTTTGTATGAGATTGACCTGCATGAATAAAGAACTGAACCCAACTGTACCCTGTGCAATTTGTTCCATTTAAAGTTCAAATACTCAAATTTTATTCTTTCCTCTGTAAAGGGCCATCCAAAGAAACTACTACGAAAGAGTTTAAAGATAAATATATTCAGAAAACACCTTACTTTTATCTTGAGACTTCTGCACATCATTGGTGACGGTTGGATGTTCCTTCACTGATAAAGCTAGAGCAGCTTCTAAGCCTCTCTGGAAGATCTTGTCATCTAAGGCCATCCTAAAACAGACACACAAGTAACAGTGAGTTTTTAAAAATATCAATCTCAACTAAAGAGCAAAACTTGGAAGTTTCCTATATTACTGTTTAAGAGTTGTTAATCTCAGAGAAATGTTTTTAAACAATCATCATCATCAACTGACCACTGACGGTAAAATTCCTAAAACACAACGTCATGTTACACTACACAGCATATCAGGTTTGCGACAGGAGTAGCATGTGCCTCTGCCCTTACTGTGTCCTTTCATTGTAATCTCGCTCTCTACTGTCAGTTCTATCCAGGAAGCACCTGCTCCCCTAAGACAGGCTTGCTTTGAACATTGCTTGACTTCATTTATGCCCCTTTCACAGATATTATAGCCCTTCTATTAACTTTTTAAAACTCTGGTCCTCCCAAGCTATATTTTAACAAATAGTTTACTACGTTTATGGTGCACAGGGCACTGCACTAGCTGAACACTAAGAACTACCCTCAGGGAGTCTGCAGCATAATGAGGCGGAGAAAGAAGACACACTAGTAATTACCCCACATAAGTCAGATTATAACCAATCTCCTATTCGGGTTGGTCTAAAGTGTCTTGAAACATAAAAAGATGAAAAGTCAAAGACATAACAAAAAGGCTCTGTAAAGGAGGAAGTACCGAAATATACCCTAATATTTGCCCTTTTAAAGTGTATAATCCAGCATTTTTTAGTGAATTCAGAGTTGTGAAACCATCATCACGATCTACTTTTTTTTTTTTGAGACAGGGTCTCACTATGTAGTCCAGGCTGGCCTTGAACTCACTGACCCTCCTGCCTCAGCTTCCCGAGTGCTAGGATTACAGGCCTGCACCCCCACACCCAGCCATCACACTCTACTTTTACAACATGTTTACTACAACCACCCAAGAAACCTCCTATCTGTTAACAGTCATTACCACTTATCCATTGTCTTAGTTACTTTTCTCCCATTGCTGAGACAAAATAACCGACACCCAAAATTAAGGAAGGAAAGGTTTATTTAGCTCAGTTTGTGGAGGTTTCTCAGTAATTGGCTGGCTCCAAGGCAGAGTGGCATGGCACAGAGTCAACAGTTCAAGGTGGCACGAGATGGCAAGAGCGGCAAGAGCAAAACAGGAAGAGCAAGCCTCTTTCCCTCCCTTATATTGTATGTAGGCTAGCCGCCCTCCCCATCTCTGTGCCCTCCTCTTGCACAGGCTCAGGATGTTTAGGAAGTGAGGATCCTGGCTCCCTGCTGAGTTGCTTAAACTTCTAATAGTTGACACAATGTATCAACCATTACACCCATCTCCCACTCCTAGCCAACTACCAATCAAATTATTTCTGTTTCTATGATGTGTCTATTCTGAGCATTTCAAATAAATGGAATCATAAAATATGTGGCCTTTTGTGTCTGGTTCCTTATACTTAGCATGTTTTGAAAATTCATCCATGTTGCAGCATGTATCAATAGTTCATTTCTTCTTGTGGCCAAATAATATTCCATTGTAGATACTACATTTTTAAAAATTTATCCATTCATCAGTTGATAGGCATTTGGATTGCTTCCACTTTTGGCTATTATGAATAATGCTATGAACATTCATGTAAGGTTTTTGTAGGGTTCTATTCCCTGTGCATACACCTATTTATATGTAACTTTACACTTTGAGAAACGGCTGAACTGTTTATCAGTTTAGCTGCACCCTTCAGCAATGCATGAGGGTTCCATTTTTTACCACATCTTCATTAAATCTTGTTATTGAGTTTTTGATTATAGACATGGAGCATGTGGAAAGTATTCTTTCACTGTGGTTTTAATTTGCATTTCCCTGACAGCTAATGATATTACACATCTTTTTATATTTACTGGTTATTTATGTATCTCTGGAGAAATGTTTATTCAAATCTTCGGCACATTTTTATTTGGATTACCTTTTTTTTTTTTTTTTTTGTGGGTACTGGGGGGTCGACCTCAGGACCTCGCGCGCCAGCAGGCGCCCGTGCCGCTGAGCGATATCACCGGCCCCTTTTTCGTATGTGGGTTCCGGGAGTCGAACTCGGGCCCTCGCGCTTGCCGGGCAGGCGCTTAAGCCGCTGAGCCATCTCACCGGCCCTGGATTACCTTTTACTGTTAACAATTCTTTATACGCTTTGGATGCAAGTCTGAAATTGTATGATTTGCAAATATGGTCGCCATCTAGGGATTGTAGTACAAGAAACTCAAAAACAAAATGAGCAAAAAATTAGAGTGTGACATGGGCTAAACTTCTCTGTGCTACCATTCTACCCATTTCCTCTCCATACTACAAGTTTTGGGTCTCTTAGGACTTCTTTCCCTTACTCTCTCATCCCTCCTGCACTAAGGAGACTCCAGGGTTAGTCTAGATACCACGGGACCTTCTCACTGCTGGACAAACCACAACAAGATAAGAAGAAACTATCTTTTATCTGGAGAAAAACACATGGCTTTAAGGTTTTAAAACTATTCTTGCAAGTGTAATTTTTAACAAAGTAGTCTTGTAGGATTTCAGGACTGAAGACAGATGCAGGGTCTGTAACTGCTATTTTAATATTTAAATATTTGCTTGTTTATGAAATTTTCAAGTCAGAAAGGGTTTAATAGTATGTCTATTCTCTGACATATACTAAGTAAAAGAAAACCTATTACTCACCTTAAATTCTAATTTAAACCAAAAGTTTGAAAATGTGTCTCTTTTAATTGAACCCAGCTAATGTTATATTGCCTGTGTCTTACCTCTCACCTTTTTTTAGGGGTTTTCTCTTGTAGCACGATGTCTTCTTTCTGGACAGTCTTCAAGTTAGGTTTTGGTTTGTCTTGTTTTAACTCTTTTGGGGTTGTTCTAGATTTCTTGCTTAAAGGTACAGTTGCAGAAATAAAATCATCTATTCATGTTTGAAATAAAAATAAAAGAAATAAACTGATTTTCTTAGCAGTTGAAATTCCCTATAGTATGTTCATGTCTTATAAGTTAGCAAACTGTTCAATTTTCAATTTAAAAATCATTATTAGTGCTATCTATTCTCATTCATCCATTTCAACTCTTAAAAGAAAAACTGTAAAGTCATTAGAAAAACTTCTCCAGTTTTATCACAGTGAGAAGTGGAAGGAAATGATTTTTAACGAAACAAGCATCTTTTTTAAAGGCACATTACCTACTCCTAATACATTAATCAAGCTAAGTAAAATAAGCATGACAGGGAAAGAGAAAGTGGCTCCTTCTGAGGAGTTTTATTTTTAATAACAGTGGCATTTTGTCTTTCTATTCCTACAATGACCTTCCTACAAGCCTACAAAAATAACTTCTTCATTTCTGGATCTTCTTTTCCAGTCCATTATTATTTCTCACAGGTTTTTTTGTCCTACCAGTTCTCAAAACTGTTGTAGTTCTCATGACCCTCAACATAAAACTGATGCTGTGGCCTTTTATTTTGTGGGAAGGGGTTTGAGACAGGGTCTCGCTATGTAGCCCAAGCTGGCCTTGAACTCAGGGCAATCCTCCTGCCTCAGCCTCCTGAGTGCTGGCATTACAGGCGTGTACCACCACACCCGACACTGCTGTGGCTTTTAAACACACATCTGACACATGTGTGCATACATTCTGGATCCATGTCACCTTAATCACATACTTCAGCCTTTATCAATAGGTCTCTTTTGTGCTTTCTCACATAGGAATATGATAACTTACAACTTTGAACACCTCCCACCCTACCCAGGATCCAGAACACAAGTGGCAATTTATAAATGCCTCATGACAGGCAGATAGCTGTAATAGAAAGCTAGAAGTTAGATTTTGTACTGCTTTCTCTCAAGTTGTCAACACACTTAAGGCTGAGCCCAAAACAACGCATTCTTTTGAAACTAGGAATCACTAAACATTTAACTTATGTAAAACTATGGTAGTCAAGGTAAGAAATAACAAAAGCAACATCTAGGCCAGGAGTGTAGCTCAGTGCTAAAGCACCTGTACGGCACATGTGAGGCTCCGGGGTCCACAACCAGCACCACAGGGGAAAAAAAAAAAAAAAGGAAAAACTATTTCAAAGTATACCAATCTAATCTGATGTCATATTTCTCAAACTTCTGGATGAAAGTTCTCTTAACGGCAAAGACTACCATATAATCAACATGGCATAGCTTAAACCTCATTTTTCTCCAAGCTCTTATTTTTCCAGACCTATCTCACATGCAATTGGGAATATGCGAAATATTGAAGCTAGACATGTCATAAATACTAAGAAAATAAGTTTCCAAATCCTTTAAGCCAAAATCAGAAACTCTACTTACCATCGCTATCAGAATCCTCAAACTGTGAATAATTGACTGGTTTCTTATTTCTGTGACCAACACAGAAAATTCTCATTAATACAAACGTCAATTTCTTACATTTGTTCCTTAGGGCTATTAATAGTCTTTAACAAAGAAAATGTGTTTACATTCTCTTAAAAATACTTAAATCTTAAACATGATTTGCATTTTACAGCAGGGACTCAGCATTAGCTGAGTTAAAACTATACCTGATACAGAAAAAATTAATTCAGATAACTCACGAAGTAAGGATAATCCACACAACAAACAATTACCATTGACAGGCTGTTTAGTTGCTCTTGTGTTTTATAAATTCTTGTTATATATATGTTCTTTTATGTTCCATTCTATTTTCTTTATTACATTATAAACTTTTAGAGCAGTGGTGGCAAACCTATGGTACCCATGCCACAGCAGCTGCTTGTGTCACTGAAAGCTCTGAAAGGGTCACTGTCACTGCTCCAGACACGAAAAGCTACTTTTAAAAATTTCTCCAAACTACCAAATAATGTGTTTTTACACAATGGACCCTTAAAAAAACAGTGAGTGGTTTTGTTTCTGCCACATGAAATGAATCTTTATATTAGTTTAGAAGGCATCAGAAAAGTTTGATACTCAAAGTGAAAAAAAATTATTTCCTTCGTTCTTCCTCTAAGTACTAAATTTTTGTTTCTGTCTTCTGCCAAATGCTCAAGTGTGAATCACCTAGTTTATCAGTTGGTTGTTCTTTCAAGTAGAAGTGGAGTTCTGTGAAAAGAAGGCTAGCTTAGTTCACACCTCAATCTCGCAAGTCCGCTTCCTGAGTTAACCATACTACAGTACTCTGAGTGCCTCGTGTGTACCTCTCACATCCACATACATGATACTAAAAAAAGTGCACTTACGCTACTTTCCTATTCTCTGGAGTTAAAGAATCTAAGAACTGAATAAAATATGGAAACCTCCTAGCAAAAAAGTGCCAGGCGTGGTAGCACACACCTATAAGTCCAGCACTTGGGAGGCTGAAGCAGGAGGATCCTCGTGAGTTCAAGGCCAGCCTGAACTACATAGTGAGACCCTGTCTCAACAAAACAAGAAAAGAAAAACAGCAAAATAAAATCAGGAGCCTATTAAAAAGAGAAGTATCCCAGCACTGAAGGAGGCTGAGGCAGGAGAACTGCAAGTAGGAGTCTCAGATAGAAACTTGGTAAGACTGTCTCAAAGTAAAAAAATTTTTTAAAAGGCTGAGGATGTAGCTCAGTGGCAGAGTGCCCTGGGTTCGATCCTCAGTACCAAATAGGGACAGGGAGAGGGAGATGGGGAGGGATAACACTCAAGAATTAAACTAGAGGGCCGGTGAGATAGCTCAGCGGCATAAGCGCCTGCCTGGCAAGCTTGAGGTCCTGAGTTTGATGCCTGGTACCCCCATTAAAAAAAAAAAAGAAGGGCCAGTGAGATGGCTCAGTGGCATAAGTGCCTGCCTGGCAAGCACAAGGGCCCGAGTTCGACTCCCGGAACCCACATACAAAAAAGGGGCCGGTGATATCGCTCAGTGGCACGGGCGCCTGCTGGCACGCAAGGTCCTGAGGTCGACCCCCGGTACCCACAAGGAAAAAAAAAAAGAAAAAAAAAAAAAAAAGAATTAAACTACAATAAATAATTCTTACTGATTCATCAAACACATTTTTAAGTGAAATTAACTTTTTTTTTTTTAACTATGTGCCAGTGTAGAATGCAATGACTACTAGCACAGTTTGGTGCCACTGCCATGGTTTGTGTTAAGGCACCAGGGGTTTCATCAGCATTGCAGTGCAGATGACAGAACAGTGAAAAGAACCAATAACGGGGTTAATATTTCAATAAAACAGTATTGGCCTTGTGGAGCTCCTGAGGTTCCAGGGAACCCTAGGAGTCTATAGACTACACTTCTGATGTTCCAAAGGGACTACATCCTCACTACCTGGAGATTTAAAATTGATTTCAAATTTAACATGTTGGAAACAGAAATCCCGACTCATTCACATCTTCTAAATTTGTTCTTGTTCCTATACCTCCTCTTCTCAGTTAATACAAAGACCCAGTAGCTCAGACCTAAAATAGTCACTCTTGATTTTTTCCCTTACCTCCAAATCCACTTTTCAGTGGTACCTCCAAAATACTCACCAAACTCATCTGTTCCATCCCATGTCCATTAATAACCTACCCCAAACCACTGCCCAGTGATAAGTCTCCTAGTGGTTTTCCGCTCCTATTCTAGCCACTCCATCTCCCACTCAATCTCCACAAGCAACCAGTGACCTTTGTAAAAGCAAAACCAGATTTCTCTCCCCTATTTAAATCTCTCCATTGTCTTCCCACTGGACCCAGAATAAAACCCAAACCCCTTTCTAAGGCCTTCGAGGCCCTACTTGTTCTAGTGTCTGCCCATTTATCCGACCGGATTCCCTACAATTCTCTCCACTGCTTGCTAATGCTGCAGCTTCAGCCTGCCCCTCAAACACGGTCAAGCTCAGGCAATGGCTCTTGTTCCCTTTACCTGGATTAACTACCCCGTTTAAGGTAAGGCTTTCCTCTTTCCCGCTATCACTAGGATGTTCATTTTCAGCCCTCCTAAACTTACCTTCTCCTAGAATGTAACCTCCAGCACCCAGTAGAGTACAGAAGTAAACATATTCAATAGCCTTACTACCTGACTGGCTCACTCTAGGCTTCCAACGTACTCAACAATGAGTAAGTCGAGGAATAGCTTCCAAGGGTACAATCGAAAGCACAGGATCTGGAATCAGATGACTTAGGCTGAGTATTGTCCAACGACTTATTAGCTGTACAACACAAGTAAATTGGCCTTTTTATACCTAGCTTTACATTGACAAAATAGAAATATCTACCCTTTCTAAGTCGGAAGATAAACACATTAAATAAACAGACACTAGAAATGTAAAGCTAACACAGCAAGGTCTTATTTGAAGAAGGTGGGTAAAAGAAACGGAGACAGGGCCAGTGAGATAGCTCAGCGGCATAAGCGCCTGCCTGCCAAGAGCGAGGCCCTGAGTTCAACTCCCGGTACTCAGATACGAAAAAAGGGCCGGTGATATCGCTCAGCGGCACGGGCGCCTGCTGGCGCGCCAGGTCCTGAGGTCAACCCCCGGTACCCACAAAAAACAAACAAACATAAAACAAAAACGGAGACAGCTGCACACGGAGGCAAAAGTAACGCTAGGAGGCGTAGGGGCTCCGGAGCCACAGGCCCCGCCGGAGACGCCCCCCCATAACCGCCCTCCCACCCCACCGCCGCGCCCAGTGCCGCGCACGGGTTGCCTACAGCGTCCTCCCGCTCTTTCTCCCCAACCCTGAGGGATGCCATGAATTAGTCACCTCATAGGCCGCACCATGGTCCCCTTCAAGAGTGCAAACCTGCACCTTTCAAGGTCTTGTCTACACCAGTAGTGGTTTCAATTCCCGCCTAAAACCAGACATGGCGCACCCCGCCCCGGTGTCGCCCGCCCTCCAATCGCAGCCCGCCAGCCTGCGGCGGCGCATGCGTCCTGAGAGGAGGGCGCTTGACCACGCCCCTCGCGATGCGTGCTTTTCCGCATCCGGTGGCCCAGAACCCAGTTTGTGCAGAATTCAGTTCGTACCTTGCTACTGCACTTTCGTCATAGCAGCTGATTTGGCACTGATTCTGAAATGCGCAATAACGGTAGAAGTACACCTTATTGAACTTTTCAGATGATTAAACTCAGGTAGACTGCAACAAACAGGCACTTGGAGCAAGGGAATTTCTACACGGTGCTCAAAAAGACTAAAAAATGTGAGCGAATCTGCTGTAGAGGATCTGCTGGTTGAAAAACAAGTCGGCAAGTCAGCTGATGTCCCTTGATGCCCGGGTCTGTCACAGCTCCGTGTGCGCCGAGCGCTTCTGAGTTGGCAAGGTGAGCCCACACCCAGCAGCGAAGAAGCCCTGCTGTCCGAAATCTTCTAATGAAAGCGGTCCTCGACTCGGCTGGGTTTCTCGGCCTTCGCCTCCTTGGCTGCTGTCAGCCTCACGCCTCCGCCCGGTTAGCTGTGAGAACTCGGTCCTGTCCTCCTCCTGTCCCTTTTTGTTGGTGTTGTTGTTGTTGTTGTTAGAAACCTCTGATTTTCAAAGCTGCTAAAACTGACACAAGGCTTCAGTATAGCCCATTACCCCCAAAAGCGAGTGTAGGCTAATGGAATTAAAGTATCAGCTTGTTAAAACACAACGGGACGGCGTGTCAAACTGATTGAGACAGACTGACGATTTGGTTTACCGAAAGTGATTAATCCAAACTACATTACACCATTGAAAACTCGTATTTCTGCAACTGTCAGTCTTCTGCTACAATGCGCCTTTACTACTTCTGATATTATCGTGTAAACTCGGTAGCCCGTAATTTTTATACTGACATATTCTTTAGATAGCTTATTTTGTTATTGCTGGTTTCCATTTATTGGTCATCTGATGTTTGTCACTTTCTTATTATTTATTTTTTGGTTGATCATTATGACAGTCCTGCAAGCTAAATGGAATTATCCCCAATAGACAGTTCGTCAATAAATAAGTGGCAGAGTCGGCTACTTGAATGATGGAGCTGTTTCTTAGCTCTTGCCTTTGTATTCCCAACATCCTGCCTGGCACATAGAATACGACAGTTCAGAATCTTTCGTATTTCAAGTGAACTCTTCTAATGAGAATAAAAAATAGAGCGCGATAAGCATCTTGGTTCAGATAAGTACTGGCTATGAGAACTTCTAATGGGGACCCAGTTGGGGGTCCCAATAGAAAGTTGGAGCAGTCTTTCTGGGGGGCTGTCTACAATGAGACTGGAAGAACAAGGAATTGCTATCCAAGAAAATGAAGACCAATGACAGTGCTGTGGGGAAAGGAAAAGTCATTGAAGCTTAAAAGTGGAAAGAGAAGTTTAGTATTGACACATGTCCAGTATGGTTAGAAATTAAAATTAGTCTATATGTATGTTGGTAAGGAGGGGTGCAGATGCACCCACAGAAGATTCTGGGGATGTAAACTGGGTTAAGGAGTTTGCATTTTATCCTGAAAGCAATGGCTGACATAGAAAGGCTTTAAAGAGATGAGCAATATGATCAGATAAATGCGTTTCTTTTCAAAAGAAAGATGACTATGACTTCCTTGTCCAGAATGGTGTGAGAACTGATTTCATGAGGGAAAGCCCAGCAACAGGGAGTCCAGTTAGGAGATTGATGAATGAATCCTTAATTGATCTTGATTCTTTTTGAAATGTCCACTTTGCCCTGCAGTGGACATCCTACACTTTCTATTTTCTGTATGCCTTCTTCACACATAGGAGATCTTCTAACACTTTCTTAACCCCCTCTCCCATCAGATGTTATGACCACAGCCTCTAAGATCTCCAGGATAACCACTTGGTCCCTGCTGTATTTCTTTGATTTTGTTTTCACCGACTGCTTCATAAGCTCATATCTATCCACTTATGCATCCTTTCCTAAAAATCCTTTTGCTTTTCTCTCTCTATTCCTTTGCCAGCATTCAGAACCCTTCCTAGGAATACAAAGTCCTGTATGAGCACAGTTCTTTCCCGTACAGAAGTCTAAAAAGAAACTTTTCATTGAAAAGAAGAAGCAACACTTTGTTTACATCACGAAGATAGAAGCTGGAGTAACACTAGAAAAAACTACCAGAGACAACTTAGAGTCACACCAATGAAATCTGAATGATGGAATGATTTTTTAAAATGATACAGGAATAATAAAACATACTGTTTCTTATGGATTTATAACTTAATGCTTTTTTGTTGTTGTTGTTGTTCTGTAGAAATCTTACCAAAGAATATGAAGAAAAATCGAGAAAGATTCTGCAACAAAGAAAGAGAATTTGTGTATGCATTCAGAGTAGGAAATGAATGCTTCGAACTGAGGGTGCCCCTCAAATTTCCTGTTCAAGAGAACCCCAGTCATTTGCATGGACGTTTGATGCTGCTTCACAATTTGCCATGCTTCATAGAAAATGGTGAGGACTGCTATTTTTTATTATTACCACTTTATTTTCATATGAGCTCTGTCATTAAAAGTTTCATGTTAGAAAGCGTAAAATCTGAAAGACATTGGAAACATAAAATAAATAAAACATCTCCTAAGAGTTAAAAAGTTTTCCCAGAACATTGTTTCATTGAGTATTTTCCTATAACCCTTATATTTGTTTATAAAGCAATTTAGTATGAAAATTAAAATATATAGTGAAAAATTAGTTGCAGTGTCTAAAAGAGAGCTCTTAACCTCTGAACTGAGTTAGGTGGATTCATAAAGACATTTCAGGTACCACTAATTATGGTATTATAGAATTATATTGCTGAATTGGTTGCCCTTTTTTTTTTGTGGGTACTGGGGGTCGACCTCAGGACCTCGCGTGCCAGCAGGCGCCCATGCCGCTGAGTGATATCACCGGCCCTTTTTTCATATGTGGGTTCCGGGAGTCGAACTCAGGCCCTCGTACTTGCCAGGCAGGCTTTTACACTGCTGAGCCATCTCACTGGCCCTTTTAATGATCCAGTTTTCAATTTCTGAGATAATGGAACAAAAGGAGTACTAATCTTTCAACAATCTTTACCTACATAAATTAGTTCCATAAAGTGATGTATATTAAACCATTCTAAAAGGTCTATATTCCATCTCAAAGACTGGGAAAAATTTTTTAACCGAGAAAATGTTGCATGGAAGATTGGAGTTATAAGAGAACACAGGAATTTCCTAGCACAGTCACAACATATTAACAAGGAAACCTGATGTGAAGAGGTCAGTTATTTGCCCAAGGAGGCGATGCTCAGAAACGTGGTCCTTCATCAGCACCCAGGGCATCAGCTGCGGCTTGTTAGAGATGTGTCTGCCCACACCTCTTCCTCCAAGTCAGAAACCCTAGGGTGGTGCTGCAGCAGTCTTTTCAGCAAGGTGCCCCAGGGAACTGATGCACACTGGAGATTGTGAACCACTGGTCTAAAGTCCCAAACAATTGCAGATAGGCCAGAACCTACTGAAGGTGTCCTGATTCCTCACCTGATGCACTCTCCACTGTGTCAGTCTCTGAATAGTATCTAAAACTGAGATCACAGATTCTCTAAATCAGTTTCAATATCATCCATTTCTCTTTTAAATTTAAAAGATGTAATTATAGGCTTTAAAGTTTTTCACTTATGAAAAGTAACCTTCAGACTCTTAAAATCTATAGGTGTTTCTTTAGGTCCATATATCACGGCTAAGAATTTTGATCTTTCTCTATGTAATAACATGTACTAAAGAAAAATAATTGTGAAATTAGCCAAATGTTTTCCTAAGCTGATGTTACTTTAGTTGAAGATTCTCTTAGTGGTATTAGCTTCACATTGGAATGCCAGAGCCAGGTAAAATATCCCATTTTTATGTCTAGATTTTGCTAATGATGGTATTCATTGTCCCTCTTACAGACTTAAAAGAGTCTCTGAGCCAATTTATAGAAGAAGAATCCCTCCGAGATTATGATGGAGATGCTGAAGCAGCCTTGGAAGCTGTGAAATCAGGTGAAGTAGATTTACATCAACTGGCAAGTACGTGGGCCAAAGCCTATGCCGAGGTAAGAAAGTAGGTCAGATTGTGTGTCTCAAGTATATTCTTTTTTTTTTTTTTTTTTTTTTTTTTTTTTTTGGTGGGTACCGGGGGGTCGACCTCAGGACCTCGCGCGCCAGCAGGCGCCCGTGCCACTGAGCGATATCACCGGCCCCTTTTTCGTATGTGGGTTCCGGAAGTCGAACTCGGGCCCTCGCGCTTGCCGGGCAGGCGCTTAAGCCGCTGAGCCATCTCACCGGCCCTCAAGTATATTCTTAATGTGGGTGAGGATTTTTAAATTGCTAAATGTTGAAATGGCTCATAGAAGCCTTTTTTCTCTACATACCAATAATGCACAGTATATGTTGCTGCTTCTGTGCTTCTTTCCTGTATCAGTGTGAGCATATAAACTAAATATGGTCAGGTGTGATGGCGCACACTTGAAATCCCAGCACTCTGGGAGGCTGAGGCAGATGGATTGTAAGTTTGAGCCCACCCTGGGCAACTTAGCAAGAACCTGTTTCAAAAAAAAAAAAAAAAAAAATTTAAAAGGCTGGGGATATAGCTTAGTGTGAAGGTCCTGGGTTCAATCTAGTACCACATACACACAAAAGACAAAATATGTTTTATGAAATATTTTGTAGAACAAAAATACCTTTGTAAAGCAAGAGGCTGCTGAAATGTATCTAACCAGCATGGGCTCCCAGATTTAGTAATTAAAAATACAGAACACTGCCAGTTGTGATGTACACCTGTAAGCCTAGCATTCCAGAGGCTGAGGCAGGAGGATCTTAAGGTTGATGGCAGCCTGAACTATGTAGCAAGATGCTATCTTAAAAAAAAAAATAACGCCAGGTGTGGTGGCGCATGCCTGAATCCCAGCATTTGGGAGGCTGAAGTAGGAGGATCATCTAGAGTTCTGGCCAGCCTGAACTACATATTGAGACCCTGTCTCAAAAAACAAAAACAAAAAAGAAAGAGGGAAAGAGAAGGGGCTGGGTATATAGGTCAGTGGTAGAGCACTTGCTTAGCATGTGTGAGGCTCTGGGTTTGATCCCCTCGCACAACACCCACAAATAATCACAGGGCACCAGTGAGTTTGGAATTTCAGATAAATGAATAATTTTTTAGTATGAGTATATCCCACATGTTACATGGACCATATTTATGCTAAAAATGATTTGCTTCTAATTTAAGTGAAAGTCTTGTATTTTATTGGCAACTATAAACCACCAGTAGTAGTTCCTTTTAAGCTTTGGTTTATTTTGTTCTCTCACTTAATGTATAGTTACATAATGTCATTTTTATTTAAATAACATGCCATTTCATAAGTCTAAGATGCCATTAGTTATAACACACACATGATTATTTTATTAACTAAGAACAAACACCGATTAAGCTATGACAGAATGCCAAGATGCCACTGAGTATAAGTTGTAAAGAAAGATTCAACAGCGCCTGCCTGGCAAGTGCGAGGTCCTGAGTTTGATTCCCAGTACCAAAAAAAATGACTAACAAATATCATTGGTCCCTCTAGTAATCTTGTCTGTGGCAAGATCAGTTTCAGTTGATTGATGGGAGCAGAAACTAGATTTCAGCAACTTTAAGAATGAGTGAGAGTGTGGAAATAGGAAGAAGGAGTGTGTGTAACATCCTCTTCAGTACTGTATCTCTTGAGGGAATGGTGTGAGTTAGATCAAGGAAACCTCTGTTTAGTGCTTGTTTCTCAGGCAGTAGCTTCTATCTAATCATTGGCTTGCGCTACATTTAAAATTGACACCGCGAGTTATTATAGCTAAATGATTGGCTAGTAGTCACCAGACCTCTGGTGTTACATGTGGCTAATGAGGTCCCCGTGATCTTGCACTGGCTCCTTCCTGAAGTTTCAGCCTGCAGTGGATTTGACCAGAGGCTGAGTCACATGGGATGATTATGATTCTTAAAGCAGTGCCAGGTCAAAGGTGGGGTGTAGCTCTCAGAGAGCACCCTGGGGACATGGGAGAGATGAAATCCTAGTTCTAGGTTAACCTAGTCCCCCGAAACTCCTCCTGCCTGTGGTGGCATTTGACTGACACAACAAGAGGAAGAGATTACCTATTGATTGGCCATGTTCAAGATCCCTATTTCTGTGGTTTATTCATTTGTTTTAAAGTAAGTTATACCTCTCCATAAGATCTTGCACCCCAGTTTTTATTATTTTCATTGATAAGAAAAGGGAAGACTTTATTTAGATAGCTTTTTTCTGTAGATACCTATTTGCAAAAATCAGTAATGGAAAAAACCATCAAAATCTGCATTTTATTTTCCCTTTGCCATTCATGTAATTATTGACAAGGCGTTTTGCGGCCTGTCTGTCTGCAGAGTTGAGGCGACTGTCCTTGGTGTGGGTACCTGCACCTCCCTGGCTGTATCTGTGTGTGCTCAGCAGAGCCCTTCAGCATGGTTCTAATTTACTCCATCCCTTTATCACTATGTAATAGCTGTCATTTTATATGCTAAAGAGTTTATATTTTAAAAAGAGAATGTAATACTTTTTTTAAAAAAACATATGAAAAGGTCAAAATAACATTGCACATGTTGAATGTAGATACAAATGAATTGGATTTTCAAGGTCAGTGTGTCATTAGACAGCTAAGCACATAGGTCACCTCATGTTCTAAATACATAAGCTTATAAATCCTTTTTAGAGTCTTTTTAATAAATAGAAGTTTTTACCAATTATGTAATTAAAACATGCAAATTATTGTGATCATACAATACATTAGAAAGTCCAGGTTATTAATCATCATTGTCCTGAAATAGCCACCGTTTACGTTTTGTTGATAATCCTTTTGTGTGTGGGGGGAATCATATATATTTACTTATTTTTTACTGTGCACACTTCCTGTCCTTTTCACCACACTAATATCTCTCCCTCACCTCACCCCCAGATAATTACTAGTAACAACATAGTTTATATCTCTCCATATTCTTTTCTGCCTCAGTCTTATATAATGTACACAGTGGTACCTGGGTTTGCGAACTTAATTTGTTTTAAAATTTTTGGGAAGATGGCCGCGTTTGTGTTTATGTGGGGAAGACGGCCACAGTTGTGTTTGTTATCTGATGCAGCATTTTTGAACAGAAGTGAAATTTTGCTGAATGCTTCTGTTGGAAAACCGAATTGTTTGCCAACAGAAACATTTGTGAACCAAGGCATTGCTATATACACATAGTGTAAGTACAGTAGAGGGTTTTTCTGTCCTTATAAGGTACTCAAAAATGGGATCATAATATACATGCTTCTCTAGTGGTGTGTTACATAAAGATACTGTGTCCTGATTTAAGAATGTCTGTGTATCATCTTATAGACCACGTTAGAGTATGCAAGGCCAGAAGAGCCCAGCTGGGATGAAGATTTTGCAGATGTGTACCATGACCTAATCCATTCTCCTGCCTCTGAAACTCTTCTAAATCTGGAACATAATTACTTTGTTAGTATCTCAGAACTTATTGGTGAAAGAGATGTGGAGCTGAAAAAATTGAGAGAGAGGTATTTCATATTTTTGCATTATCATAATTGAGAGTTACATTGTCAAATATAATGGCCTGAAGAATGACTTTTTACCATTTTTTAAAATTAAGGGATAAAATAGAATAAATTATTTAATATTAGAAATTAATTTTCTTGTGTGCTTAAGTATGTAATTTCAACGCAAGAGTCCTCATAGCATTATAGAACTTCTCTATTTTTAACCTATGAATAAGTTATGCTGGTCTTATATATCTAATAAAAACTAGATGAGCTCTGCTGAAGGTTTGCTGTGTTCCTGATGTGACGCAAAGTGGCCCTGTCTCCTACTTAGAGTATTTTAAATAGAATACTAATAGTCATAGTACTATTACTTTTCCCATTTTACAGAGGTGAAAACTTTGGCTTTAAAAAGCTAAGTAACTTTTCTGAAGGCAATCTAGAATTGTAAACTAAGAAATATGACTCCAAAGCCATGAACCACTCACTATACCTTGCTGTCATCCTAGTCACAACCTCCTCTTTAATGTCCTGCTCTGAGTCCATGGTATTTTTCAGTTCATTTTGTAAACTTATTTACATTAGAAAGAAAAATACTAGTACTGTTCCAAGAAAAAAAAAATTTTTTTTTTTTTTGAGACAGGGTCTCACTATGTAGCCCAGGCTGGCCTCCAACTCGTGGCGATCCTCCTGCCTCAGCCTCCTGAGTGCTGGGATTACAGGTGTGTGCCACCGTGCCTGGATATTCCAAGAAGTTTTAGTCAGATTTGAATTCATTCTTTGTGGATTACTTAACACAGTATGCAAATTATGGCTTTGTGAATTGTTATTTTTTTCAGATTGAATAAAATGCTCCTAGCATTATATATTTTTAATTATGGCTCTGCAGACTACTTTCTCATAAATATATGAACTATAATATGGATTTGTGATATACTTTTCCTTCTAGATAATCCTTTTTTTTTTTTTTTTTTTGAGACAGGGTCTTGCTATGTAGCTAGCTTTGAGCTCACTATTTAGCCCTAGGCTGGCCTCAAACTCAAGACAATCTTCCTGTCTCAGCCTCCTGAGTGCTGGAATTACAGGCATGCACCACCACACCCAGCCCATAGACAATTAATTTTAATATATCAGAATCTATTAACAGTTATTACCTTAAAATATTTATTTAAGTCTTTAGATATACATGCCACTAAGAATTTTTTTTAACATTATAGATGTAAAATTTCTTTGATTGTTAAAGTATACTAGAATTAAATCACATATTTTTTTGTGTGTGACTGATATAATAATTCAAAGAATTAAATTTAAAACTATGTCCTGCTCTTTGCTCTTATTAACTTCCCATTAAAAAAAATTAAGATTAGCAAGATGAGAACAATATTTTGAGGTCTATCATAGTTAAGAAAATTTAAAATATACAAAAATCATAAAGAGCTTGATTTAGTTATTAAGTACCTCTGAGGGATCGTCTTCAGGGTATCAGATTGGCATTCTTATTATATTGTATATATTTGTAGATTTTCATCACAATTCTCCTCTGGGCCATTTAGTCTCATATGTCTTGTAATAGTATAACCGTCCCTGTGTCAGAAAGAACATGATACTTTGAGACATTTATCACTCTTTTTTGTAGGTTTGGGTTGGGACAATTTATTCCTTTCTACCTGGGATACTTGCCATATGGGTAGTTGCCACTAGGTAAATAGTTAAAGCTGCTATGTCCCTGGGGAAGACAGTAATTTAATTTTTTTCTCATTCTTTATTATGTAGCCAATAAAATGGTGAATATATTTTAAACATAAAATGCAGAACTGCATTTTAAAATATATAAAAATGTGATTACCTGATACTAATTGTGTGATTTTTTCTTTTTACTACTAGACCTTCAAATAATATAATCTTCAATTCGTTCTAAATTGGTCCTTAGATCTCAGATTTTCAGAACTACGGTATTCTGTCTATTTGAGTACAGTTGGCCCTCTGTATCTGTGGATTCAACCAACTGCAGCTCAAAAATATTCAGGGGAGTTTGTGCCAATAATGTTTGGACAATTGAATGCTAATGTCTGGTGTCCTGAATAACTAACTTAAAGATAGTAATACGTAATGTATTAACCATTGTTACCCTCCTATTATGTTGTTTTGAAAATTTGTTCTTCTTTTGATTTGTTTTGTTTTTTTCTTCTCTTTAAAAAAAAAAAAAAAAAATATTCAGGGGAAAAACTGTACTGTTGTACAGACTTTTTTATCTTGCCAGTCCCTAAACAATACGACAACTATTTTACATAGTGTTTACATTGTATTAGGTATTATAAGTAACCCAGAGATGATTTAAAGAATAAGGATGTACATTGGTTGTATACAAATATTGCACCATTTTATATAAGGGACTTGAATATTTCAGTATCCATGGGGGTTCTGGAGCCCAGCCCCCACAGATCCCAAGGGACAGCTATATGCCGATAAATTCCCATCTTGGCTCCCTGTACACCCATTACTAGTACTTTCACTCAGCTGATGCATTACCCTAAATTGGAGTGTACTCTGCTGTCTACTTGCCATAGCTCCTTGAAAATCCTGTCTCTGGCCGTCAATACTCTGAATTTTTTTTTTTTTAAAGTGGAAGATTCCTGTTCTACATGACTCTTCACCTTTTCAGAAACTGAATTGACTTACTAATTATTTAACTTTACTGGTACTGGATAGTTTTTCTACTTAGCAGGAATTTGTTTTATTTTATTGTTTGACATATTCTTTGGCCAAATTTCTAGACGGGGCTTTGCCTTTTATTTTTCTTTCTAAATACATAAATAATATTACAATGCATGCATTTTAAAGACAGTTTTATAGTTTATTTTACATATGTCCAAACTGTTAGCTTAGATACATAATCAGCTATCTTCCCTAGTAGTGCAATATTTATTGCACAGGTGAGCAGTATGACTTAAAATAAATTGAAATTCACTAGAGTCTGTGGAGGCTCACCCAAAATGTTGGTGCTTAAGTCACTTACCCAGTACATGAACAGAAGTGACGCATTTTCTTGCTTTTCATTTTATTGCCGTTTTATTTCTTTAAATAATATTTTCTTAGCATACCCTCAGTACAGTTGTAGTGATCTTTTCTCTTCAAATGCCTGTAAGATAATATGCAGGTTGCAGTTATCACACCTGATGTACTGGTTCAATCTACATTTAGTATTTCATCTGAAATACATAAAATTTCCCTTGACCTTAATCATGGTAAATATATATTGTATCATTGGGGACCCTGCACTGAGTCCCCAATGTCCTGCGGCACACAGCAAAAAGAAAGAGCAAGAGACAAAATGGCAACGCAACAGGGAACTGGGATGACCAGTTGTTCATGGGGCACAGAAGGCCGCAAGGCATCCAGAACATCGGTATTTAATGATCACATTCACATTGAGAAAAATGGTGAGAGGATTGCGGCTGGATGTGCTGAAAAAGTGGCTAGGCAGGCAAGGCTTGTAAAAGAGGGAACAGAGCATTCTTGCGGAAAGGGGCACAACAGCCAGATTCAGGTTTTGGTTAACGAGTAACCTGCTTTGTGGCCAATTCTGGGGAGGAATTTCCTCTGGAGTCATACAGGCCTCACCGGAAATGTTATCTCATATCTTAGCCCCAGTCTCACAGCCCGCCTCTCTGGGCTCAACTGTGGCCAGTGGTGAAGAGCAATGCTAGCCCAACGCCACCCTCTTGCTATCATGAAGGCACGTACACAGCCTCGGCCAGACTCACTAATCAAAGCTAATCTAGGGAAGTGCCCTCTATAAGGCCTGTGCTGCTTGCTAGTAAGCACAGTCACGTTTGGGCCTGGGGCCGGGCAACGTGGCAGTCCTCCACATATCATTAACTATAGTTTTAGCTACTTGCATTTTGGACGTATTTAGGATGAAATAAAAGGGTGAAATAAGTGTTCACAAAATTTTACTTGTTGAGTTTTTTCTTTTTTTTCCCCCCTCACAAGAAAATTTTTTTTAGCAATCCAGATCTGAGCTTTTTTTAAAAAACTGGCAGTGACACTTTTTATCCACTAGGGGGAACACGTGGAATGTAAAATATTAATAGAACTTATATCTAAGTTTACATTTATAAATATTTAAGTTATTTGTTTCTAAATAAAAATCTTACTTGTAAGCATAATCTTCACCTGACCTGTAGTAGTTGTTAAAATGTCAATAGGGTCACTTGCATTAGAACTAAATAGTGATTCAATGATACTGAGTATTTAATACCAGAAGATACAGATATAGATGTGTCCATGCACAAGGCCCTAGATGCAATCCCTAGGGGGCAGAAAGGAAGGAAGGAAGGACTTCTAAATTGCATGAACAAGTTTCACTCATCACATATATAAGTACAGTATCATAATCATTATAACTAAGTATACATTAATTTTTAAAAGCAATTTGCTTAAATTAACAAGAATGATAGTAAAACTTGGTTTATATCTGTATTTTGTTCTTTCTCAGTATATTTGAAATGTGTTTTAGAACAAACTTTTCGCAGGCATTTGGCATTTGTATTAGAATCTTCTAATATCTAATTCTTAATTTGGGCTTTTAAATGACCATGTTTATTAAACTATACATACAGCCAGATACAATGATACATGCCTGTAATCTCAGCTACTTGAGAGGCTGAGGCAGGAAGATTGCTAGTTCAAGGCCAGCCTGGGTAAATTAGCAAGGCCCTGTCTCAAAATAAATAAAAAGGGCAGAGAGTATAGCACAGAAAAAGCAACAACTACAGCTCAATAAATTTTCTCAGAGTAAATACACCCTCCTCATCATCACCCAGATCAAGAAACAGGGTATCTCCAGCCCTGCAGAAATCTTCCTCATGCCTTCATGACTGCCACTGTTCTCCCACAGATAAATGTTGTCTGTTCTTCTAACCGCCGATTCATTTCTCCAGTAGGGAAATCCATTCTTACTTTATATTTGGACAAATGAAGAAGGTAAGACTACAGTACATCTTCAGACTGTGTGTTCTGTAATGGTAATTTTGTGACTAAGCAATGTGGCCCTTAGAGCCTAATTGGCAGCTTCTGCATGTATTTTAGTAACTTTCAGAGGTTGAGGTCACTTCAGTTCTTGTACAAATATATGACAAATAGGAAATCTTTTTAAGGTGGACTTGCAGACAACTTTTTAGAAAATATGGGGATGAGAAGGTGTCTGGACTATTAAATTTTAGCCGAGGTAACTTAAAGGTCACTTGGATTTAAGCATTAAATTTATATTACGGTTCACAGCACGAATGATGATATTAGATGATGTTACTGTGATCTTCATATTCCCATTTCCAAGGCTTCAAGTGTTCTTCAGTATTGTAGTTAGCATTCCTGGATATATGGCTGTCAAGTAGACATTTTATTTTCACTCCGTGCAGTTAATCTGATTGTTCACTGAATCAGATTGCTCTGTGTGTCCAAAGACTGATGAATAGGTCTGATAAATGTGTGTTTTAGACAAGGTGTTGAAATGGAAAAGGTGATGCAGGAATTGGGAAAATCACTCACGGACCAAGATGTAAATTCACTGGCTGCTCAGCATTTTGAATCCCAGCAAGTAAGTAAAATATGGTGATTTTTACATATACAGTTACATTTTCTTTTACTATTAATTTTTTTTTTTGGTACCGGGAATCGAACTCAGGACCTTGTGCTTGCCAGGCAAGCACTGTGCTGCTGAGCTGTATCACTAGGTATTATTAATTTTTGAAAGAAAAATTATGCAATTGGCCCACTGTATCTTTCAGGACTTAGAGAATAAATGGTCAAATGAATTAAAACAATCAACAGCCATCCAAAAACAAGAATATCAGGAATGGGTGATAAAACTTCATCAAGACTTAAAAAACCCCAACAACAGCTCCCTGAGGTATTGAACATTATTATTCTCATTTAAAATTCTACTATTAGTTAATAGTTTATATTTATTGGAAATTTGAGGCTTGCTATATATATTTTTAAGGTGCAAGTGAATGTGCAAGGTAATTTTATGTTGCTTTTAACACCTTTTGTATTGTAGGTGATATGTATATTGTTTTGAGGGGGTAGCGACTGGTTAGTTTAAAATAGTGATTTTTTTCCCCCTAGAACATTAGCTGTAGAAATCTTTTAAGGTGCATACTCCTAAATACCACACTATCTTTTCTTTTCCTTAGTTTTGGCTCACTGCAATTGGTTGAATGTCAAACACTCTCTAAGCAGAAAAACAAAAACTGTGGAGCTAATATTAAAACAGTCTGATCAGTAAATAAAATGATACTGTACAAATTGAGATGTGTAGTAATAGAGGCATAAATAGAAATAGTATGGCGGATTTTCATAATTCCTATCTTGTGTGGCACCTATGACCTAAATATATTGTGTTTCACACATTGCGTTAGAGCTTGACAGGGCTGTATTATGTCCTGGCTGTATCCTCATAGGTTTGAGAGTTTCTGTTTTCAAATCCTAAAGTATATTCCACTAAAAATGCACTAATAACACTATAATAACTATCTTCACAATATGCTAGCATATGCCATAAACATTTTTAAATGCATCTTATTTATATAATGTTAGTCTCTCCTGCTAGTTTTGCCTTTGAAGGCAAGAATTATATCTAGTTTTTTCAACCATTATATACCCAGCTCCTTGTCAAGTATGTAGCTCTTGGCACTGCCACATTGAGACATGCTAAGTGAATATGGGATGCTGGGATAGATTTTTGTTAAGCTCTTTATCCAATACCTTAATCACCTTTTATGTACTATTATAATCTTTTACTTGTCTTATGTTTTCCTCAAACCCTTGGTTGCAGTCTTCTAGGAACTATTCTAGATCCTTTACTCTCCAACCAACCTTTTTAAAATCACAATGAAATAGCAGAATAAAATAGGAGTAGACTCAAATAGAAAAAAAATAACACAGTACATTATGCATAAGACTTTGTATAAATTAATATGTATTGAGTCAAAAATCTAAAATATATACAGTATATTGTAGACAAAGAAGTTGAAAGCCACTGATTTAGGAAAGTTAAGCTTCTTCCTACAAAATCCCCTTGCTACAAAAGTTACCCTCAGTTGCCTTAAGTTTCAGAAATCGAGTCATAGGATCAATCCCATTGTGTAAATACTGGCCTCTAGCTGCTGCTGCTTTTAAAAACTCAATATTCCTGTGAAAAAATGTTTTTACTGTGACTTTGCTAGTTTGCCTTCCTTTTTGATAGATGTTTACTTGATGAGTGGAGACCCGTTTTCCACAAAACTCTTTCTAGGCTAAGTGAGGTGCATGGAGGGATAAATTACTTAAAGTAAAACTCATCTGTTTTAGGTGTTCAGTTTGGTGAATTTTGACAAAATTAGTCATAAAATCATCACCACAATCAAGCCTCAGCATTTTGCTTTTGCACTTTCTAGACCATCCCTTTCCCCCTTCCTAGTCCCTGTCAACCTGCCTGATTTCTGTCCTTATAGCTTTGATGTTTCCAGAGGGTCATATTAAGTGGAATCAAACTGTATGTTGCAGTTAATAGTTTGCATATTTTATTTGGCATAGTACTTTTGGAACTCATTCATACTGTTCTAAGTGTCAATGTTTTGCTTTTCTTTTTATTATTCAGTAATATTCTGTTACTCATTTGTTTATCCATTTACTTGGTGATGAACTTTTCAGGAATTTCAGGATTTGAGGAATTATAAATAAAGCTGTTATAACTCTTCATATACAGGTCTTTGTAGAGACATATATTTTGTTTCTCTTACGTTAACACCAGGCTGTATGGTAGGTATATGTTTAACTTCATAAAAAAGCTGGCATGCAGTTTTGCAGAGTGGCTGTACAACTTCGCATTCCCACCACCAGAGTATGAGAGTCACAGCTGCACCACATCTTCATCAACACTTGGTCTTACAGTTTAGCCATTCTAGTAGGTTTTGTAATAATTGCTCATTTTCATTTTCCTTATCATTTCCTTGATGGCTAATAATGTTAAACATTTTTTCATGTGCTAATTTTCTATCTATGTCTCTCCTTTGTGTTTCTTATTATTGAGTTGTGTGTGTTTGTTATATATTATGGATACAAGTCTATCATCAAACATACTTTTTAAATATTTCCTTCCTGCTCTGTGGCTTGTCTTTTCATTCTCTTAATACTGTATTTCAGAGAGCAAAGTTTTTCATTTTAATTGTAACTCAACAGTTTTTAAAATTAAGACTTTTGTTTTTCAGGGTAGTTTTTGGTTCACAAAATTAAGAAGGTGCAGAGATTTACCCCTGGCCCACATATATGTAGCAGAGTGGTATAATGGTTACAAATGAGAACCTACATTGCAAGCCAGGTGTGGTAGCTCGCACCTATAGTCCCAGCATGCGGGAGGCTGAGGCAGGAGGATCACCTCCAGTTGAAGGCCAGTTCTGGGCTGCATAGTGAGTTCAAGACCAGCCTGAACTACATAGTGAAACCTGTCTCAAAACACAGAGGGGTGGTGGGGAGAACCTCCATTAACACATGATGCTCAACCAAAGTTATTTGGGGTCACTCTTGCAGTTACATATTCTGTGGGTTTGGATAAATGTGTAGTGACATGTATCCACCATGGCAGTATCATATAGCAGTTTCAGTACCCTAAAAACCCTCTGTGCTATATCAGAGTTTCAATTTTTAAATGGTTTGTGTCTTATCTAAGACATCTTTGCTTAATTCATGAGCACAAAGACTTTCTATGTTTTCTTCTAGAAGTTTCATAGTCTTAGGTTTTACATGTACATCATGGTATATTATTTAATATATATGATATATATCCACATGTTGGTCTCTAGTTTTTGTTACAGAATCTTCATTTGGTTTTGGTATCAGGGTAATGGTGATCAGAGATCATCAAAATGATGCCATTTTTTTTTTTGTCTAGTATTTCCATTCGTTTTCTTTCTTTGTTGAAATTTCCTGTATGTCCTTATATCTTGTCTACCATCTCCACTAGATCTTTTAACATACTAATCATAGTTACTTGAAAGTCTTTCTTTTAGACTCAGTATCTGGGTCATCTCTAAATTTGTTTCTGTTGATTGCTTTGTCTGTTAGTGTTTTTTTTTCCCTTTTTACTTTTCAGAATGTCTTCCCCCCTCCCTCTTCTTTCTCCTCCTTTCTTCCTCTTCTTTTCTTCTGAAGGCTAGATATTGTAAATATTAGAAGAGACTAAAGTAAATAGTAATTATATGCAGAAATGAACAGGCCATAAATGTGAAGGTGGTGCATATCCTATCAGTAGTTGAGCAGAGTTTGGTTTTTGTACCAACTAGTACCTTCAGTAACCGAGCAGGTTTCATTTCTACAGTATTAGTGTAGTGCTACTTTATGCCTGGGTTGGCCTTTGTGATTCTAGAGGGATTTTCTCCAGACAGATTTCAGCAGTCTGTGTGTCTGTGCTGCAGAGTAGATCCCCTCTCTGTGCTGTTGCTCTTTCTCCCGGCAATAGATTATTGCTGTTTGTTACTTGGTGCAAGGCTTACAGGGTACAGGGGAAGGTTCCTTTGTCCACCTGCTGTCCAGTTCTGTCATCTTTGTCCAGCTTCTGTCTTGGGCAGACTACGTATGTCTGGGCTGTAGGGCCATTCTTGGCATCTCTGCCTGTGTCTCCTGTCCCTGGTTTTCTCTTGGAAGCACTTGGTGGGAGATAATGGGGTAGAGTTTGCAAGTGCAGGAACCTGTGCTTTCTTAGTTGGCACGCCAGCCCGTACTTGGCCTTCAAAAATGTATTGAAATTTTAGCTGATTTCCTTTTCCTCCCTTGTATGACAACACCTATTTCAACCATGTTGTCACAAAAATGAAACTGTTTATGTGTCCTGTCTGTCCCAGGAGCAGCATGCCCACATTGGAATTCCGTTTCCTATGTTGCTTTTTTTCTTCAGATCTTTGATGGGCTCCAGAAAAGTTATGACTGTGCAAATTTTCTGGCTTTTCCCCATTGTTAAAGTGGGAATAACATTCTCTTGTAGCTTTCTATATCCTAAGGTGGGGATATTAGTATATATTTATTTTCAGTTTAAATTTCCCATATTTACTAACGAAATCAGTGAGATCAATGAGTCACTTTGGATTAACCTCCCAAATTTAGTCAGTAGAGTGGATGACTGTTACAGACTTTTACCATCTTCAGCATACTCTGAAATTCAAACTGAATAGTTGTACAATTACAGCTCCACTTTGGAAACCTTTTCAGGAAATACATAGAGCAGAATAAGTAAAGAGAGATCACTTAGTGGGAAGAGAATTTTGGAGGTTAAAAAAAAACAGGAAATGATAGAAAATGGAGGATATATACATTAAAACAAACTTCATCTTTTCGTTATTTATTGTATTTGGCTTTTTAATTTTTATTGCTATCACATCATCTGTTTTCTAATTTTGCCTACAGCTAGCCCTGATATAGGATGTACTGTATGTTTTTAAATATACATAATGTGATTTTAAGTAATAAGTCAATTCATTTTCTCATTCTCAGACCACTATGACATTTTAAATGGTAACATGTTAAATGACATTGTAACGATTGAAAAGAATAATCTGCATTACTTGGTGTAAGGAAATGGAAGAACAAGTGGGACTTTTAGAACCTGTTAGTGCTTGTGATCTTACTTGTCATCATGGATTAAGGATGAATTTAGAAATAAGTTAAGCACTACTTTTAGCTGTTCTGTTTCTCTTGTTTCATTATAAAATTTGCTTTCCTTTAAGAAAAGCTTTTGACAAATATACAGAGAAAGGTATATCAATTTTATTAATTTCAGTGAGGAGATTAAAGTTCAGCCGAGTCTGTTCAGAGAATCAGTAGAAGCAATTGGAAGGATTTATGAGGAACAGAGAAAGTTAGAAGAAAGTTTCACTATTCACTTAGGTGAGTATATCAAGTTTTACAGTTATAATTTATTCTAACTTCTGATACTGATCCTGTAAGATAAAAAAATCCCTAATATGTGTATATAGTGTACACACTTTATTTTTAATTCCAAATTTTGCCATTATAGTTGGTTGGATATAAGTTTACTATTTTAGTTTATATTATTTTTAAAATAGATTAAATTATAATATTTCTTAAAATGGGAGACCATAAAGCCTATTTTAAATTATGATTTGTAGCACAGATTTATCTGGACTATTGCCATAGAGATGTGAATATGGTTATAGCGCATTTTTGTAACTATTTACATATCTTTCTGGAACTGTTGGCTCTTTCACCAGGAGCCCAGTTGAAGACCATGCATAATTTGAGATTGCTAAGGGCAGATATGCTGGACTTCTGTAAGCATAAAAGAAATCATCGCAGTGGTGTGAAACTCCATCGGCTCCAAACAGCATTGTCCCTTTATTCCACGTCGCTGTGTGGCCTGGTTTTACTAGTTGACAATCGAATTAATTCATATAGTGGTATTAAGAGAGGTAAGTTGACATCGTACATACAACTTTCCCTTTGTAATACCATTCTTATAAAGAAAGAAATTATGGAAAAACTGTACTTATTTTTAATTACCCCAGTATTCAGTTCTACCAATAAACATACCCAGCTATAAGTATTTTAGATTTGCTGCATATTTTAACACTGATAGATTACTTCATGCAATTTAATTTTTCTTAAAACTCAATTTCCTTGTATGTAGTATTCTTATAGGATCCTTATTTCAGTATAAAACTAAATAATGAAGATATAAATGTGTTTTTCAGTTTAGAAGCTGATCCTGGCTCAGTGAATTTTAGTTCATCCCCTGTTTTAAGTCTTCTTAAATGTACTAAAGTTCTTCCTTCCCTCTTAGTACAACTCAATTTTTATGATTATTTCTAATTTTTTTATACATAAGAAGTATTAAAATATATAACTCCTTTTGAAAGAAGCTTGAATGGAATTAATTTCCCCTCCTAACTGTAAGAAACTTCTTGCATTTTGTAGCATTTTGGGGAGTAGATTATGATCAAATCATCTATGATTTAGAGAAGTCTTGGAATTATATTAAAATATCCTTGTTTACTCTTTTGAGTGATTGAAAAATAAAAACTTCTGACCAGTACAAATTACCTATGCCCTAACTTAAAGTGTGATTATTGAAAGTCATAAATAATACTTGTGAGTTTTACTTTATGTTTCTTCTTGATCTTGTTGTCTCTAAATATTTGATAGTTCACATTTAGAAGTTTGTCCATGTTTTGGGTCCCATAGATTTTGCCACAGTTTGCCAGGAGTGCACTGACTTCCATTTCCCCCGAATTGAAGAGCAACTGGAAGTCGTTCAGCAGGTGGCGCTGTACGCTAGAACCCAGCGGGGCAGCAGATTGAAAGAAGGGCAAGGTCAGTATGTTCTGGCCCTGGTCACTGGAACAGCGTTGCAGTCATACAGAAGATTACATTGGTGCAAGTTGGAAGAAGGAAATTAAAAATTGAATTTAAGATCTTCAGAAGGTTGAATTCTGTTCTTAGTTTCCTTTTCTGGATGATTTTTTTCAGGATCCTTAGAGACAACCAATTTTTTCCTGTTTTTTTTTTTTTTTTTTTTTTTTTTTTTTTTGTTGTTGTTGTTGTTGTTGCTGGGGATCCAACCCAGGGCTCATGCATACTAGGCGAGCACTCTACCTTGAGCCACATCCCTAGCCCTGTGAAAAGCATTAAATTTCAGTACATAGGCTGGGTTATAACTCAGTGGCAGAGCACATGCCAGGCCCTGAGTTCAATCCTCAGCACCTAAAATAAAAATAAAATAAATTTCAGCAGTATATCTCCAGAACGACATAATTATTACTACAGAAGGCATTGAAATCATAGAGTAAAAGGGAGCACAAAATATATACTTTTAATATGTTCTATCTTTGACTTAAGTAGCATGAAGTTAATTACTTGTTTCGGATTCTTTTAAAAAAATTACTATGTCCTTAAGTACCTGATTTTTCTATTTTTATCTGCAATGTAAAATCTTTTCCAACTACTTTGAAAATTTACTGGAAATATAAAAAAATGTTTTGAGGTATATTTGACAATTAAAGATTATATGCATTTAATGTGTACAATTTCATGATTCAGTGTGCATTGTAAAAGAATCCCCTCAAGTTAATCTTATCCATCACCTTAGATGGTTACCTCTTTATGTTTTTGTGGTGAGAACACTTACCCTCTTAACAAATTTAATATATTGAAAGCGTAGTGTTGTACATTAGATATCCAGAAATTATTCCACTGATGTAACTGAAACTTCGTGCCCCTTGACCAGCATCATCCCCCGCTTCTGACAGCCCAGGTGAGCCATCACTCTCCTGTTTCTGTGAGTGCAGCGGGTGTAGATTCCACACGTGAGATCATACAGTGCAGTAGTCCCCCCTTATCCAAGGGGTGCATGTGCGTGAGCAGTAAGCAAGAACTCCTAGGTTAAAGGGCATATGCATTCATAATTTCGATAGTGTTAGCAGTTACTGTCTATAGCAGCTCTATCAGATTATATTTCCTCTAAAGCTAATTGGGGCTTCGCTGTGGCAATATGCATTGTAAGTGTCAGAGCCATGCCGAGTAGCAGGAGATCAGTACAGCAGTGCATCCTAACAAAGGACCTTTCAGGAAATTTCAGTATACCCTCTTACTCTTCTAACATCTTCCTCCATCTCATTCGAACTAGCAATGGTGTGTTCATAAACATTTTAATATTAATATTATTAGTACTAGTGACAAAGCACAGAGATTGAGGTCATGATAGGTGTGGGAGAAAGTGGAAGACTCTAAGTATATTCATGTGAGAGAGAAAGTATGCTGTAAATGACAGGAAGTTTTTAAACCTCATACAGTTAAGGCAGTGCATGTGTATCATGGTATTTTGTTCTTGTTCAAGCAACTACTTTGTGGTTTTATATGAGTCAGTAAAGCAAGTTAGTTTATAAAAGAAAACTTCCCTAAATGAACCTGTGTGTTATAGAAGAGCTTTATGAAAATACTTTTTCCAACTCTTCCATTTCAGTGCATGCCTGTTACTTGTTCTGCACATTCACATCCTTTTACCCCGCACTTGTTTATTCTAAAATACCCTGTTTTCTTTCTGTGGTTATGCTAGTATATTTCTACAGTCCATGATAAAAGTTCAAAACCTGCTTTTGTGTACATTTAAAAAATAGCCATCTTCTTAGTATTACTAAACACAGTATTACCCATCAAAACATGAAAGAGGGAATGGATTATGAATGGAACCTCTCTTGCTTCCTTAATAGGAATTCTGTTTGTTCATACCCCACATGGGCAAAATTGGGATCTTTATTTGTTGTTATTTGTAATCTATGCGATGATCAGAGATTTACTCAAAGTCTGTCAATTACCTGGCTGTATATTAGGCGCAAATATTAAATACAGATTCCAGCAACAGAGGCTTCTATCTCTGTGTTTATCTGTCTCTTCAATTATGGAATATGTGTTTACAAGATACTATGATATAAATCAATTCATCAAAGTAGTCATTAGGTAAAAATAAAGTTATTTTTATTTAGATCATTAAATCATAGTTTATTATTATTTATAGTTTACTCATTTAGAGTTGTTTTCTAATTCAAAAGGTAATTGCAAAATGGATTCTAAAATATTTTTAATTTAATTGGAATAAGAATACAGCTTCTTAAAGATAACTACTTTGAAAACCTAATGTTCATTTTGCATTTATGACTTGCCAGAACTCATAAAATTCAGATGTATCTTCTATAAAATATATATATATATATATATAATGTGTTTGGCCTTCATAATGTATATTCAATACTAATATTTCTTAGTTCATCAACATTTATCCTTCTAAAATTATGCCATCAGAAAAGAAAAAAAAGAAAAACTATTGAATAGCTGAAAAAATTCTGTTTGAAACAGAGTCTCACGTACCTATTTGAAATTAAATATATATAGAGTCAGGTAAATAAGTTTCAGGAACAAGCT
Organism: Erethizon dorsatum; assembly: GCA_028451465.1. Classification (NCBI taxonomy): domain Eukaryota; kingdom Metazoa; phylum Chordata; class Mammalia; order Rodentia; family Erethizontidae; genus Erethizon; species Erethizon dorsatum. The sequence continues at coordinate 31,890,677 of CM051831.1, forward strand.
GAATATAAAGCGATTCCTGGTGCTACTTGCCATTTATTTGTAGTCCTGAACAAGTTACATCAACAGCATTGACTCAGATGCTAAAAATAAAGGTGGCCACAGCACAGCTATCTAGCGAAGTTATTTTATGTGTAGTTAACTTAGTGCCCTGAACCTCCCAGCTGAAAACTAGCGTATTGGCAAGTCTAATGTGGTTAAGACCATGGGATTAAGAATCTGAGTATGTGGTTCAGGACCTGGTTTCCTCTTTTATCTGTGCATCCTTGGTTAAGTTACTTGTCTAAGCCTCTTTCCTTATATATAAGGTGAATATTGGGCTGGGTGTGTACTTCAGTGACAGAGTGAAGTGCTTAGCATTCATAAGACCCTGAGTTCAATCCTCAACACCAAGAAACAAACAAAAAACCAAGGTAATAATAGTACTTACTTCATAGGGTTTTGGTTATAGGAGTTTTGTGAGAATTAAATGAGACCGTATATATAAAGCATGTAGCTGGATGCCTGGCATATAGAGGCTCCTAGTAAATTTTCCTTGTTTTGAAAATGGTGGTGGTGATATGTTTTCACGTTACCATGTTCTTTCTTGGTGCATTATCTTATGAATAGATCCTGGGAACCAAAATGGAACAAGTGATGAGAAGACTGCAGAGAGAAACTATTTAAACATTTTACCTGGTATGTACAATTTTGTTTTAGATTACTGTTTTCTTGTACATTAAAACATAGATTTGAAACATAAATTCTTATTATGTGCATCATGAAATGTTTGTCAGTGTATCATTTTGAAACATTTTGTATATATATGTATAACATGCTTTCACGGGTTTTTCTCCAATGTCAGTATTTTTGTACAATTCTTAAACAACATATCCTACAATAATAACAGCCTAAAATAACAACATATCCTACAATAATAACTTCTTGAGCAATTTTTCAGGTGTGAATCCTTACATGCCTTCTAGATCCATACAAAAAAACATGCTCAAGAAGTTGCAAGTTTTGTGGTTAAGTTTTATGCTCAAGAAGTTGCAAGTTTTTTTGGGGGGGATTGTCTTTTTGAGACAGGGTTTCACTATGCAGTTCAGGCTGGCCTTGAGCTCACTTTTTAGCTCAGGTTGGTCTCGAACTTGCAATGTTCCTCCTGCCTCAGCCTCCAGAGTGCTGGGATTACAGGCATGCACCACCACACCTGGCTAAGAAATTGCAAGTTTTATGTTTATTTATGGTTTTTGCTATTTCAGATTTCCTTATATATGTTGTTTCTTAGTTTCATAAGAAATAAATAAAGGGATCATTTTTACTCTAAAATATAAGCAATAGTACATAGAGAGGTGAATAGCTGAGCCCGTAGAAAGAATATGGAGGACCGGTGAGATAGCTCAGCAGCGTAAGCGCCTGCCTGGCAAGCGTGAGGTCCTGAGTTTGACTCCTGATACCAACATAAAGGAAAAAAAGGGCCAGTGATATCGCTCAGTGGTATAGGCGCCTGCTGGCAAGTGCGAGATCCTGAGTTCAACTCCTGGTACCCACATAAAAAAAAGGATCATCTGATTGATTGATTGATTGAATTTTTTGGTACTGGGAATCGAACTCATGACCTTGTGCTTGCCAGGCAGGCTCTCTGCTGCTGAGCTATATCCCTGGCCCTTGATTTAGAATCTTGTTTGCATTCCCCCTTACATTTTCCTGCTTTCCATTTCTTTCATTTCCATTATCATTGTAGGATATGTTGTTTAAGGACTGGAATTCTATCCTTTGATTGAATTCATTCTGATGACCCCTAGTAGCAGTTGTGTGACAGGGCATAACAAGCAAGGCCCCTTTGTGTAACTGATGAGTGTTGTCTTTTAAATTAAGTAGTCAACTTTAGTGTCATAAATAACCATCTCAGAGTTCTCTGTGCCCCTTTAAGGTAGCTTCCTCACATCTCCTTCCTCAGAAGTTTGATATTTAAGTCACGTTATGTTTACTTTAGCAGATAGCCTACCCATTCTTAGTATTCATCTTGTCAGGCCCGGTCAGTCAGTTTGTGGTCATCAGCCTCCAAATGTTCTCCCACATTCAGATAGCCTACCTTGGGGGATAATGTTAGAATCACCACATGTCGTTTCCTCCACTTTGTGGAACAGGAAGCTGTTCTCCTCTCCACCTAAAAATACTTTCAATGAAGGATTTATCATATTCTTCATAGATTCATAATTTAAATCATCCATATTTTGTGGCTTTCTTATAAATGTGTCAATTTTTTTTTAATATGCGAGTGTCAGGAGTCGAACTTAGGACCTCATGCTTGCCTGGCAGGCGCTTATGCCGCTGAGCTATATCACTGGCCCAAATGTGTCAATTTTATTACTACTCTGGATGTACCAATGTGTAGTTTTCTAAACTTAATTCTTTACTACTGTATTTCCTTCCTTGTTCTTTTTTCAAAAAAGTCTATAGTTTAGTATCATTTGTACTGCCAAATCGGTAGAACGTCACAAGTCTGAGTTAGAAAAGGAATATTAAATTATTCAGGTAGATATCCTAATATTATCTGAAGTTCCATTTAGTTAAAGAATGCCTTCATAATGAACATATTTATAGGAGATTTTAAAAAGATATGAATCTTTACAAATTTTTTTGAATTGTAAAGAAAAATAGTTTTATTTTTATACTTTTAAACCAACAGTAATTTACTTCCTCATGCTCTAAGTATTCACACTTTTTCTCTTCTAATTCTGACAACAACCTTGTAAGAGAAGTAGTCAGGCATTATTTTTCCCATTTCATGTACGAAGTAACATAATAAGTTGAACTGATTTGCCCAAGATCACTCAACCAATAGATGCTAGAGCCCGGATGTCCTTACCATCCAGTCTAGTCATTTTTCTACTATCTCATTCTAGTTGGATTGTTACTGCCAGCTCCAGGACTGGCTTCCATTTTATTAATGGGTGAAATGAGACCAAGAGATGAGTCATTTCAGGACGAAGAAAGCAGTGCCAGGTTGGGGATTAGGAGCACCTGACTCGCTCGCCAAGTCAACCTGCCTCACAGCAGGACCGTGGCCCATGCTTAACACTGTGACTTCCATCATTACCGGGAGGAGTTTCGGAGGTGCAACACTCACTGGGCCCTGAAGGATATTGTCCCATCTTCCTGACAAGCAGTCTGTGTCTTTCATTGCCTTCTTGAGAAATATAGCAATGCTATTCATCACCACACAATTTTCCTTTCATGTTCTTTTTGTCCAGGTTTTTTCTCTTCTTTTTTTTTTTTTTTTCAGCATCTCTATCACTGTTCAGTCTTCAGTTTATTTTTCTGTTTATCTAATTTCTTTATCTTGTTCAAATTTAAGAAGAATGAGGAGGGGAAAAAAGATCTTTGTCTAGGGCCTTTCAAAGGCATCTATGGATACAGCTACAAATATATGTGAGTAACTAGAAATGTCAAGCATAGTGCCAACATATAACAAGTACTTTTGAATATAAGTACACCATGTGCTTAAAAGTAAACCTTCAGATAATGCCTTTGAAGCAAGCATGCACAGAACGTGTGAGGGCAGGATTCCTGTAAAGGAGTAGAGATGAGCAAACCTTTTCTAAGGGACATACCAGAATTTTCAGTGAGCCATATGCATCTGTAAAAACATGTATTTTTTAGTACATGTTTGTGATACATAATGAGTACATTCATTGTGGGTAGTTGGTACATGTATATGACACATCAATTCTTTTTTATGTCCCTTTCTCTCCCTCCCTTCTCCTGCCTCCCTCGGTTCCCTTCTCATTTGCAAAAGACCTATCTTTTTCCTACTGTCTGTCTTTCATTTGACTCTTTAATTTATTTATACTTCAGGTTTCTCATATAACAGAAACCATGCAGTATTTAAGCTTGTGTGTCTGATTTGTCTCATTTAACATTATGATCTCGAGGTGTACCCATTTTCCTACAAATGACTCAAATTTATCCTTCCTTATTTCAGGATAGTACTCCATTGTATATAGATACCACATTTTCTTTATCCATCCCTCCATTGATGGACATGTAGGCTCCTTCCAGGATTAAGCTATTATGAGTCAGTGCTGCTATAAACATGAGTATTCATGTATCACTATAATATGACTTCACCTCTTTGAGGAAGATACTAGTAGGGGAATAGTTGGGTCAAATGATTTCAATTTTTGTTTTTTGAGGAATCTTTATACTGATTTCCATAGTGGTTGTGCCAGTTTACTTTCCCACCAACAATGTAGAAGGGTTCCTTTCTCCTCGCAGCCTCGCCAGCATTTGTTATTATTGGATTTCTTAATGATGGCCATTCTTTCTATGGTAAGATAGACTCTCAGTGTTGTTTTCATTTGCATCTCTCTAATGGCAAGGGATGTTGAACACTTCCTGAGTGGGTCTTTTATCTTGGTTTTTTGAGTGCTTGATATTTTCTAGATATTAGTCCTTTTCCTGAGGCGTAACTGGCAAAAATGTTTTCCCCATTCTGTAGATTGATATGTTTTTTATTACTACCTCAATTTCATTGTTTGTTACTGAATTGTTCAGATTATTCTATGTCTTCGTAGTTCAGTTTTGGTAATTTGTACGTGTCTAGGAAGCTGTCCATTTCTTCAAGATTGTCCAGTTTGTTGGAGTACAATTTTTCACAGTTGTTACTAATGATTTCCTGGATTTTCGCAGCATCCATTGTGATTTCACCTTTCTCATTTCTAAATGTGTTGACGTGGGTCTGGTCTTCCTACTTTGGTTAAGTTTGACTAAGGGTTTGTCTGTTTCAATTATTCTTTCTAAGAATCTGCTCTTCAATTCCTTGATTCTTTGTATGTATTTTTTTAGTTTCAGTTTCATTAATTTCCACCCTGATCTTTATGATTTCCCTCCTTGTACTAGGTTTGGGTTTGGTTTATCTAATCTTTCAGAGAAGATTGTTCTGTTTATCTGTTTTCTTGAATTGTATCTTTAGATTATTTATTTGAACTCTCTGTTTTTCTAATGTAGGCATTCACAGCTAAAAACCTATCCTTTATATAATTTATCTATTTATATTGACAGAAACTATAGAAAATAAAAACTGTTGATGGTTTTTCTTGGCTACAGTGTCAAATAAAAAGAGTGGTTGTAAGAAGCATAGATTTTACAGTTTGAGAAACAGTGCTCCAGCATTTAGTCTAAAACATTCATTCATTTGTTGACCAAATATTTGAGTGCCTCCTTTTGCTGGAAATGGAACATTAAACAAGATAGACAAAATTCCTGAAGTCATAGATCATGTTTATGTAATCTCTTTAGGATTATCTGTGAGGTGGTGGTGTGATCAAAATATATGGTGAATGTTTAAATTTTAAAAATGTATTACAGTGAGACATATTACTATTAATCCCCCTCAAAATGCTTCCTCTCACTTTGAACACAGTTACCCCATTATTATTGCCACTCTCTGAAGCAATTTTAGAGGTCTTTTATGTCTTTGCTGGGTGTGATCAAAGATACAGTGAATGATCTTGCTGAGTACCATTGTACAAAAAGGCAGGCTCATAAAAACATTATAATGTGTCCTCATCCACTGTAATCACTGAGTCTGGTACCGTGCAACTTCTGGCTCTTCTCCAAAATCAAAATAACCATAAAAGGTAAACATTTTGAAGCAATGCAATACATGTAGGCAGCTATAACAGCACAACTAGAGGCACTCCAAAAAAGAACTTCTGGAACTGCTTCAGAAAGTGACCAGAGCAGTGGGGTAAATGTCATCAAAGTCAGGGGGAGTGTTTTGAGGGGAATGCATGGCAATGTGTTTTTCATTGTAATCCTTTTTTTAAAAAAGTAAACATTCGCCATATTTTTTTATCACACCTCATGTAAATGAAAGAATTTCAGTGCTAAGAGTAAAATAGAGCAGAATGATGTAAAAGAGAATGAGTGTGTGTGGGGTTGGGGGGTGTCCTATATCAGATAGAATGGCCAAGGAAGAATTCTGAGAAGGTGACATGTGATCTGAGCATGATCGATGAGGTCAGCCATGTGAGAATCTTGGAGAAAAACCTACCAGGGAGCAACCCTGACTTGGGAACAAACTCTGCATATTTGGAGAGCTGAACAAAAACCTATGTGGCTAGAGCAAAGAAGAGAGTGGGACAAGGGGATGCTGGAGAGATAGGTTCAATCATGAGGGCCAGATCTTGTCAGGCTGGGAGGCGCAAAAAAGAATTGGGCTTTTTCCTAAATGTAGCATGAGCCTGTTGGATGATTTTTAATAGCGAAATGATAAAACCTAAATTGCATTTAAATCCTCTTGGCCCAGTGAAAAAATTGTTTATAGTTGGGCAAGACTAGAAGCAAAAGGATAAATTAAGATAATATTACAAAATCTGGGTGAGAGATAATAGTAACATGAAGTAGGGTAATAGCAATAAGTGTGGTATTCTCACATTTGAGATATTTTTTTGGAAATAGAACTGAAAATAGTTGGTAGTGAGTTGTGGAATAGGCGTTGAAGGAAAGGAAAAAATTAAGGCCCACTGTATTTCTGACCTGAGCTGAGCAACAAATGAACAGAGATTAGTCCCATAAATTGAAATGAGGGAAAACATATTTTAGGATATGGGGAAAGCAAGTAATCAAGTAATGTATTTTTACATGGTAGGTTTGATGTTTTAACCATTTGTGCTGGCTTGATTTATATACTGCTTGGTGGTCACTTCATGCCAATTTATGACCTCTGGAGAAATTACTATTATCTGTTGTTTTCATTACCTTCTTCCCAAGAATTAAGGAGTAGAAATCAGTCCTTCTGAGCTCCACCTAAGTACCAGATGCACCCTTGCCAGTCCAACACATTGACTGCCCATTGCTGTTATCTTTAAACCCACTAGTGAATGTGATTTATGCATTTGAAAATTGTGATGGTATTTGTTGTTCACAGGAGAATTTTATATAACACGGCATTCCAATCTCTCAGAAATCCATGTTGCTTTCCATCTTTGTGTGGATGACAATGTGAAATCAGGAAATATCACTGCTCGTGACCCTGCCATTATGGGCCTCCGAAACATACTCAAAGTCTGCTGCACTCACGACGTCACGACAATCAGTATCCCTCTCTTGCTGGTGCATGATATGTCAGAGGTGAGAAGATTCCTGTCATTTTATGAATATGTTGCATATTCATATTTTTAATAATCTACTTTACATTTTGAAATTCTTCCTTTTCTTGGACTAATGGACTTTGCCTCTCCTGTCTGGTTAATAGAATTGAGTGACATAAAACATTGAATAGCCGGGCATGGTGGTACACACCTGTGAGCCCAGCACTCAGGAGACCGAGTGTTGCTAATTTGAGGCCAGCCTGGGCTACATAATGAGACCCTGTCTCAAAAAACAAAATTAAACAAACAAACAAAAAAAGTAATCCTTAACCACTCATGTTCAGAGAATTATAGCATTGTCCCATAATAAAGTAAACGAGAAATCCAAATTAGCCTTTAGCTTTGGGTAATGTACCTGTCTTCGTTTTCTTCTACTCCCTCCAGTTCTTCCTCCTTCTCCATTTTCAGCTTATATAGCATTTACCTCTACATTTGTACATTAGCTTAGGCTAATATTAAAATGAGTTTGCTTTCTCTGAGTGTGCATTAATTAGTGATGGAGGACTTCCGGAAAAAGATGGCAGATCTGTAAGAAGCAGGCAGTGAACCTCTCCAAAAGTTGCCATCCTGACACTGGAATATAGTGACTGGAGGAGGACAAGCAAGAGGGAAGTGGCTCCCATGGACCCAGGAAAGATCTGAAGCGCAGTTTGGGGCCCATGGAGAAACTGAAGCGAGAAACTCCAACAAAGAAGGAGGAGATGGCCTCTGGCGCCATTTCCCTGTGTCGGGAATCCTGACGCGACTGAAGTGGTTCAAATCTGCAGACACGCGGTGACTGCTGGCGCCCCCGGGTGCCTCCACGAAGGAACGAGAAGTGGCGGTGCAGAGAAGCAGCGGCCGTGAAGGACACACTGACTGGCGGTGAGTGCTGACGCCCAGCCGTCCCGCGTGAGAGAGCGACTAGCCGGGCGCCATTGTAGGGGGGGCAGCAGCTGAACTCAGAACTCAGGGCGGCTGCCATTCCATCCACGACTCCAGCAGGGACCTCTGCGGAGGAACACGAGACGCCGCGGTACAGAGAAGCAGCGGCTGAGAAGGACACAATGACTAGCAGTGAGTGCTGACGCCCAGCCTTCCGGCGCAAGAGAGCCGGGCGCCATTGTGGGAGGGGCAGCAGCTGAGCTGAGAACTCAGGGCGGCCGCCACTCCATCCACGGCCTCAGTGGGAACCTGGGGAGTAACGTGAGACGCCGCGGTACAGAGAAGCACCAGCCGAGAGGGACACACTGACTGGTGCTTTTCTTCCTGGTATTCCAAGAATCTCCTAAGAGTTTGAAATACTAGCAATAAAGCAACCTATCATAGGCAATTTACAAACAGCATCCCAGGAATTAAACTAAAGAAAGAAAAGAAAATGAGACGACACTTAAACAAGATGCAACCCCACACATCCAGTTCACCAAAGGCAAACCCAGGGGGCAGTGAGGCTGGACAAACCGAAAGCCACCCACCTGACATCTCTGAAGTGGTAACAACAAAGCAGTTGAATGAGGCTCTGGAAAAATTTAAATCAGAAATAATTTCTCAGATAACTGCAGAGATAATGTCCACAATGAAGACCATACTTAAGGATGCTAGAGCAGACACAGACAAAAAAATAGACGAGCTTAAGAAAATGATGGAAGGGGCCGGTGAGATGGCTCAGCGGCTTAAGTGCCTGCCTGGCAAGTGCGAGGGCCCGAGTTCGACTCCCGGATCCCACATATGAAAAAGGGGGCCGGTGATATCGCTCAGCGGCACGGGCGCCTGCTGGCACGCGAGGTCCTGAGGTCGACCCCCCGGTACCCACAAAAAAAAAAAAAAAAGAAAATGATGGAAGCCATGAATGCTCAGCATAGGAAAGAAATGGAATCCATAAAGCAGATTCAAGCAGATATCCAGGAGAGCAAAAATTCCATTGAAAGTATTTGTAGCAGATTAAGCCAATGTGAGGACAGGATCTCAGATATAGAAGACAGGCTTGCAATTAGTGATCATGAAAAGAAAGAATTCTTAAAAACAGCAAGGGACAATGAAAAATCAATCCAGCAGCTGCTAGATGACGCAAAGAAGAATAACTTAAGATTGATTGAAATCAATGAAAAAGCAGGAGATAGCATAAATGACATCAGAACACTGTTCACAGACATTATCACAGAAAATTTCCCTGGTAGAGAAAAAGAATTTGATGTTCAGATAAGTGAGGCTTATAGAACTCCAATTAGCCACAATAAAAAAAAAATCTTCAGCCAGGCATATCATAGTCAAGATTCCAGAAATTCAACATAAGAGTAGAATCTTAAAAGCTGTTAGAGAAAAGGGACAAATCACCTATAAAGGAAAGCCCATCAGAATCACAGCGGACTTTTCAGCACAAACCCTCAAGTCAAGAAGAGCTTGGAATGATGTATTTCAAGTTCTAAAGGAAAATAATCTTCAACCTAGATTGATGTACCCCGCAAAACTATCCTTCAAAACTGATGGAGAAGTAAAATACTTCCATGACAAAGAACATCTGAGAAAATTTATAACCACCAAACGAGCACTCCAAAATGTTTTGAAGGACATTCTGGAAAGGGATAACAAGGACTACAACCCCAGAAACCCCAACAGAAGGAATCCACCAGGCAGAGCAAATGATTAAAGAGAGGGAGGGAAAACAAAAATTAAAAGAGGGAGAGCCAACAACAAGAAAATAACATGACAAGGATAAGTCAATACATATCAGTTTTAACCATTAATGTTAATGGTCTCAATTCACCAATCAAAAGGCACAGACTGGCAAATTGCATCAAGAAGCAAGATCCAACAATATGCTGTATACAAGAAACACATTTAATTCAGAAAGAAATTCATAGACTGAAAGTCAAAGGATGGAAAACAATACTCCATGCCACAGGAACCCAGAAAAAAGCAGGGGTAGCTATTCTTTTCGCAGACAAAGTGAATTTGAAGCCAAGAATGATTCATAGAGATAAAGAAGGTCACTACATCCTTGTAAAGGGAACAATCCAAGAGGAAGAGATAACAATCATAAATATATATGCAACAAATACCAGTGCACCCAACTATATAAAACGAATATTAATGGACTTGAAAAATCAAATAACCAATAATACAATTGTATTGGGGGATTTCAATACTCCACTGTCACAAAAAGACAGATCAACTAGACAAAAAATCAACAATGAAATATTAGAACTGAACCAAACTTTGGAACAAATGGACTTAGTAGATGTCTACAGAGTGTTCCACCCCACAACATCAGAATATACATTCTTCTCAGCTGCACATGGGATGTTCTCCAAAATAGACCACATACTAGGTCATAGAACCTGCTTAAGTAAATGCAAAGGAATTGAAATTATCCCATGTATATTATCAGACCATAGTGCAATGAAATTGGAAATCAATGGCAAAAGAAAACACAAGAATTTGCTAAACACATGGAAATTAAATAGCACCCTACTGAACAACCAATGGGTCACAGATGAAATTAAAGAAGCAATTAGACAGTTTCTGCAACTGAATGATAACGACAGTACAACATACCAGAACTTATGGGATACAATGAAAGCAGTCCTAAGAGGGAAATTCATAGCATTAAATTCCTATATCAGGAAAATAGAGCAAGCACAAATAAACAACCTAATGGTGAACCTCAAACTTCTAGAAAAAGAAGAGCAGGTTAAGCCAAAAGCTCGTACAAGGGAGGAAATTATAAAGATCAGAGCGGAAATTAACGTATTGAAGACTAAAAAAACAATACAAAGAATCAACGAATCAAAGAGTTGGTTCTTTGAAAGATTAAATAAAATCGACAAACCCTTATCCAACCTTATTAAAAAAAGGAAAGAAAGTACTCAAATCCACGCAATTAAGAATGAAAAGGTCAATATCACAACGGACCCTGAAGAAATCCAGAAGATCATCTATACCTACTTTGAAAACCTGTATTCTAATAAGATGGAAAATGCAGAAGAAATGGACAGATTCCTAGATACATATGAATTACCAAAGCTCAACCAAGAAGATATAAAAATCCTAAATAAACCAATAACAATCAATGAAATTGAAGATGTAATTAGAAACCTCCCAACAAAGAAAAGCCCAGGCCCCGATGGATTCACTGCCGAATTCTACAAGAAATTTAGAGAAGACCTAACACCACTACTTCTCAAACTCTTTAATGAAATTGAAAGGCAAGCAATACTCCCAAATTCATTCCTGGAAGCAAGCATTACCCTGATACCAAAATCAGAGAAGGACCCAACTAAGAAAGAGAACTACAGACCAATCTCCCTAATGAACATAGATGCAAAAATCCTCAATAAGATACTGGCAAACAGAATGCAGCAAATCATCAAGAAGATTATACACCATGACCAAGTTGGATTCATCCCAGGGATGCAGGGATGGTTCAACATACGTAAATCAATAAATGTAATACACCATATTAACAGAACCAAAGACAAAAATCACATGATCATCTCAATAGATGCAGAAAAAGCTTTTGACAAAGTCCAGCACCCATTCATGATAAAAACCCTACAGAAAATTGGAATAGATGGTCTTTATCTCAATCTGATAAAAGCTATGTATGACAAACCAACAGCCAATATCATACTAAATGGACAAAAACTGAAAGCCTTCTCTCTAAAATCAGGAACAAGACAAGGATGTCCACTGTCCCCACTCTTATTCAACATAGTCCTGGAAACTTTAGCCAGAGCAATCAGACAAGAGAAAGAAATAAAAGGAATTATAATTGGAAAGGAAGAAGTCAAATTATCATTATTTGCAGATGACATGATACTCTACATAGAAGACCCCAAAAACTCCACTGAAAAATTGCTCGATTTAATAAGCAAATTCAGTAATGTAGCTGGATACAAAGTCAACACTCAAAAATCAATAGCCTTCCTGTACACCAATAACAAACTCACTGAGAGAGAAATTAGGGAAACAACACCTTTCATAATCACATCTAAAAAAATGAAATACCTAGGAATCAATCTCACAAAGGAAGTAAAAGACCTCTACACTGAAAACTACAGTACTCTGAAAAAGGAGATTGAAGAGGATATCAGAAAATGGAAAGATATCCCTTGCTCTTGGGTCGAAAGAACCAATATAGTGAAAATGGCCATACTTCCAAAACTGTTATACAGATTTAGTGCAATTCCGATCAAAATTCCAACAGCATATCTCACAGAATTAGAGAAAACAATCCTAAAATTCATCTGGAACCACAAGAGACCTAGAATAGCAAAGGCAATTCTGGGCAACAAAAGCAAGGCAGGGGGCATCACAATCCCTGATTTGAAATTATACTATAAAGCTACTGTGATAAAAACAGCTTGGTATTGGCAAAAAAAAACAGACCTGAAGATCAATGGAATAGAATAGAAGATGCAGAAACAACTCCAGACATACTAAGCCACCTTATCTTTGACAAAGGTGCCAAACACATTCACTGGAAGAAAGATAGCCTCTTTAATAAATGGTGCTGGAAAAATTGGCTCTACACATGCCGAAGATTAAAATTAGACCCATATCTTTCACCGTGCACTAAACTAAACTCAAAATGGATCAAAGAACTAAATATTAAAACAGAAACATTAAATCTCCTGGAAAATAGAATAGGTAAAACTCTTGAAGACTTTGGTGTAGGCAAAGACTTTATGAATAAAACCCCCATCGCACAGGAAGTATCACAAAGAATCAACAACTGGGATCTCATCTTATTAAAAAGCTTTTGCACAGCAAGAGAAACCACCAACAGAGTGAAGAGACAACCCACAACGTGGGAAAAAATGTTTGCCAGCTGTTCCTCAGACAAAGGATTACTATCGAGAACATACAAAGAACTCAAAAAAAATCAGACCTCCCAAATTTAAAGACCTACTCCAAAAATGGGCATCTGAGATGAATAAACACTTCTCAGATGAAGAAATACAAATGGCAGGGGCCGGTGAGATGGCTCAGCGGCTTAAGCGCCTGCCCGGCAAGCGCAAGGGCCCGAGTTCGACTCCCGGAACCCACATACGAAAAAGGGGCCAGTGATATTGCTCAGTGGCATGGGTGCCTGCTGGCGCGTGAGGTCCTGAGGTCGACCCCCTGGTACCCACAAAAAAAAAATAGAAATACAAATGGCAAATAAATATATGAAAAAATGTTCAACATCACTAGTCATCCAAGAGATGCAAATGAAAACAACACTGAGATTCCATCTCATCCCACAAAGAATGGCTGTTATCAAGAAGTCAACTAATAACAAATGCTGGAGGGGCTGTGGGGAAAAAGGAACCCTTCTTCACTGTTGGTGGGAGTGTCAACTGGTGCAGCCACTGTGGAAATCCGTGTGGAGACTCCTCAAAAAACTAGGGTTGGAGGTCCCATTTGACCCAGCTATTCCCCTTCTGGGTATCTTCCCAGAAGAATTAAAAACATCGTACCACAGCAATATATGTGCACCCATGTTTATAGCAACACAATTTGTAATAGCTAGATCGTGGAAACAACCCAAATGCCCATTAACTGAGGAATGGATAAAAAAGATGTGGTATTTCTATACAATGGAGTACTACTCAGCCATAAAGAAAGATAAACTGGAAACTTTTATAGGTAAATGGATGCAACTTGAGAAAATACTCACAAGCGAAATAAACCGGATGCACATTTGTAAACATCGTATTGTCTCCCTAGTATGAAAATGCAATTTCTCTGTGACTATTCCATTCCTTAGTCTTCTATTTTTACCTAGCTTTTACATGGCTTAATCTTATACTGAGTAATATTTTTCTACAAAAGGTATTTATACATTCTCTAATGCTTGAGTTTGTTAATACATGAGAATGTTTACTTGTTGTCTTTAAAAAAAATAAATAAAGTTTGGAAGAAAAAAATTAGTGATGGAAAGAAATGCTAGATGACAGGAAGCTGGCTGAACATAACATTTTCTCAGGGATATTTTTTGGGTAATACAGTTACAGACTTCTACAGTTAAGATGTGGCATACTCACTCATTCCTTGTGTTATGTACTGTAATTTATTTGATATTTTAAATTTTAAGTTTCTTTCAATGACTGTTTCCCTCCTTTCTTCCCTCAGCCATATAAAAGCTGGTTAAAGGGCATAAATTGTAGAAATAATACAAAGACTAAAATTCACCTTCAAGGCTGGTGGAAGAACAAAGGCGCCTGAAGCCAAATGGGTGCAGATGTGTCCTTCTGGTCAGCTGGGTGATGAGGGGTCCTTACCAGCACCTCTGGGCATGGTTGTTTCAAGCAGATGTTTTTTAAGCAAAATTGATGACTGCAGCCGGGTGTGGTGGAGCACACCTGTAATCCGGGCACTCAGGAAGCTGAGGCAGGAGGATCATTGTGAGTTCGAGGCCAGCCTGGGCTACATAGTGAGTTCAAGGCTAGCCTGGACTACATAGTGAGACCTTGTCTCAAAAAAAAAAAAAAAAAAAAAAAATGACAACTGCTAAGTACAGATTGTGCTAAGTACAGGAAGGAAATTTGATCTTTCATTATTAAGGTACTTACCAAAGTAAAATACCTGTGTAAATAGTATATTGTAGAGGGTAGTATAAAAGATATTATGTTTTACATTTTAGGTAAGTCCCAATGTACATCCATTATATTACAAGGGTACTCATGTTAAATTCAGTACCCAATCAGTTCTACCTGAGACAGGCTGATTTTCAATTATTTCCTATTTGCGATCTGGTCTGGTGAATTCACCACACACATTATTGTTTGGGTTAGAATTCTGGCACTATCCTTTCCTCATTCTCCACTCCACTCTCTTCTGTGGCCTCTCTCATACCTAACAGCATCAGGAGAGGTGGACAAACACCTTTTTCTTTTATAGTAGCTTTATAGTTTTCATTCCATCAGAAATGTTTAACTGTTGTGAAGTTATTGTCACCAACTGGTCCATCTATAAAAGGGTCTTAGGGAATAACAACATTTATGATGAATTCCTGCCACAGGGAAACATCCAGACATTCCTGCAGCTGGACTCCTGGTGAACCAGTTTATAAAAATGGTTATATGTAGGTGGGAAACAACCTCAAAAGCAGTGTTTACAAAAGTCACTAGGTTCACATTTACTTCCAGACATCTGATACTACTAGCATTCCCTCTCCCACAATGTCACAAAAGTTACATGTTTTAAATTGGGACAGCCAGCTGCAGAACATTAAGTTTGTTTTGGAAGTGTCCATTTTAATTCACGAAAGTATATTGAGCTATGATCCTCCCATTTGTTGTATTTTAACATCCACTCAAGGTCAAGAAGTTTATTCTACAAACTCAGATGACATTACACAGGATATAGAGGTAATGTGTGCTTTAGTCTTTGTGCAAGAATCCCAAAGCACTTGCAGGTGTTGTTTTCCTCTTCAGAGTTTCTAGACACAGTTGCTACATGTTAGTGTGTACAACATCTCTCTATGATAGGTAAAAAGCTGTAGAATTACTTGTAGCTTAAGAAGAAATGGAGGCTGGTGAGATAGCTCAGCAGGCATAAGCGCCTGCCTGGCAAGCGTGAGGCCCTGAGTTCGACTCCCGGTACCCACAGAAAAAAAAAAAAAAAAAGAAATGGGCCAGGCATATAGCTCAGTGGCACAGCCCCTGCCTGGCAAGCACGAGGTCATGAGTTCGATTGCCGGTACCAAAAAAAAAGAAGAAGAAAAGGCAAAAAGAACCTATCAGCAAGGAGAAAGATGTACCTGTTTTATCTCTGTAGATCTTTATGATCTGAAGACACTGTTGTATTGGAATCAATCTTACCTAATAGATAAATGAATCTGCCAGTCAATCCTGAGTTCCTTATTTGTTTATATTTACAGTTAATTTGTGGAATAACTTGGAGCGTAGGGATTTTAGTTTTATAGTTGTTATTAATGAAATTATTTGTTTTTAACTTTTTATTGGAATATAATACACTGTGGAAAAGTACACATATTCAGCTCAGATTTTCGCAAACTAAACACCTGTGTCACCAGTACCCAGATCATGAAACAGAACCCACTTTGTACTCTCTTGCAGTTACTTAAATCACTTCATCTACAAAGGTAGCCCTGAGTTTCATCCCAGAAAAGCATGGTTTTATAGATGATCCTGTGTCATCTTTCATTTGTATTCTGTTTGTGAAATATAGCCATGTCGTTATTTGTGGTTGTGACTTGTTCATTCTCTTTGTTATATATTATCCTGTGTGACTAAACCACAATTATTAGCCTTTTTACTATTTATGGACTTTTGGTAGTTTCTGAATTTTGGTTATTATGTCTAGTATTAGTATGAACATTCTTGTACATATCTTTTGACATTTCTGCTTGAATATACTCAGGTATGAAATTTGTAGGTCACAGCGTAATTATATGTTTAGCTTTAGTGGAGACAGCCAAATTGTTTTCCCAAGTGATTGAAAATACCATGGTTTTTAATGTGAAAAAGAAGAAAGCAAGCCAGACTCACCTTCTGATAATGGCTTTGAAACATTAATACTGTTTCAAATGCCTCAGAGACATATATATGAGATGTAAAGAATAATCCTGCAATCTTCCCTGCTGGTGCATAAACACAGAAGATAATTCTTATGCCTAACCTCTAAGACATAACAGTAAAGACTTACAAATACCTACTAACCTCTAGTTCCATCTTGGCATAATCCAAAGATTCAGGTTGAGTGGTCAACATATACGTCCATTAACTTTAGCTAGAACATAGTATCTCAGTTATCATAATTGAGAGTTTAATTTCATTTTCCCATTTTAAAATCTGCTCTGTGTGCATTGCCCATGTACCATCTAAGTATAGCATTGGGCCCTAATTTTCTGCCTCAGTTCCAAAATCAAAGAGTCTTATATGAGCCAGCTAGCTTCTTTATTAATGGGAGTCTTTCATGGCACATTCTCTTAGGCACATCAAGATGTCACTTTGCCATTACTTAGCCATGTCTTCTCATGACTTTATTGACTTCTGAAGTTTAGTTTACCTTTTCTAAAAACCTATAGCCATTCTTTTTTTTTTTTTTTTTAACATGCTGCTAATAATCAGAGACAAAATGATAGTATAAAAAACTGGCTAGCATCTACCTTAATCTTGGGATGGAGTCTCCATGTATGTGTATGAGATGTGAAAATAAATGTTTGTGTGCATGTGTGCATCCATGTGCATGTACATGTGGCTGTCTGCCATTCCCTTCAGATTCATATATTGCAAAGCAGCACTGAGTTAAATTGGTATTTGGAAAATTAAAATTGGTATTCTGAAAATTAAATTGGTATTTGGAGTGTATTTATCATTTCAAAGCTGTACTAGAGTCCTGCTATGAATTGGTATTTTAGTATGTTCTCTAAATAGCATTAATGAAACTTTGTCATTAATTCACATCATTCTGACAAGTGTGAATTCATTTGTCTCATAGATATTGCTGTGTTAACCACTCACATACAAAAAACCATGGCATCAGTGGATAAAATGTGATGATCGTTGGATAAGTGGACAAAGTACTTAGTTTCCCCCATCTACGTAGAGGAGTCATCAAGTCTTGTAGCTAAGGACTTGATTATATTTTTTCTATATACCATCTCCATTCTAACTTGTGCTGCAGTCTTTCATCATTACGTTTATTACCCTGATTTTAATGTTTTGTGTAGTATATATTTTATATGTTCAAGGCTGGCCCTTCAAAAGCTCTGTGTTTATAATTTACATTAGTTGTCCTCACATGAATAGTGATGCTTGGACTTGACCTTACCCTGAAGTAACTAAAAGACTAATCAAATGTGTCAGTAGATTATAGATTTTAAGACAAGTTACTATCAGATAATAACATATATACATATGTGTGTGTGTGTGTGTTTGTGTGCACGCACTTGATTAAAATACTACAAGCTGTAATAATTCTTTGACTCTGGTTATTACTATTGTATTTCAAAAAACAGGTTTGAGAGTAATATTTTAAAGTACTATAACTACTGTTATACTTTAGTATTTATTCCTACATATGATTTTTGAATAAAATATTTAACATGAGTGAAAGATAAGTAGGCCTGTTAGGAAATGAGACACAATAAGTGAGAACCAGCAGAAACAACCAATCATGGAAACAGATATACGAAGACTTGAGGTACCAGAATTATGAGACACAGACCATAAAATAGTTGATTACCGTGTTTAAAGAATACATTACTATTCCTACTAAAAGTTTTTGTGTGTTGGGAAACAGTTATTTTTTATTAAGGTATTTATGTTACCATGTGACTGGCTTATCCTTGTTTTTCAATGAAATTAATATTTTTCTAAGTTTTAATTCTGATGGAGTAAATACCACAAAAAGCCATCCACATAAATAAAAGCTTATTGGAGTCCTCAAAAATCCTGAGACCTAAAAACTTGGGAGTCATCATAATGAAATAATAAACATATTTTATGGGTAAAATTATGGGGAGTTTCAATATGGAATGATAATTCTGGCAATAGTAAAAAGAAACAGAATCTAAAATAGCATGCTCACTAATCATACTATGGGAAATTATAAACAGTATTTTTTGTGGTCTGACTAACATCCGTGCACACATTTGGCTGAAGATTAGAAGGGAACATAGTAAGATGAAAGCATTTGGATTTTTTAGGTAGTAGAGATGGGATACTTATTCCCATTAATTTGATAATAACATGTTGTACAACAAAAACATTTTATTTCATTGCTTATGCAAATATTGTACGATTTACAGTTGTCTTTAAAATTAATGATCTGAAAAGTTGTAAAGATACATTTGTTCATTTTACTACATTTCATAGGCTTATTTAGTTGCATTTCTCAAGTAGGGTTTAACAGCCAGAAGTTGTATATCTGAAAACTAAAGGAAATCCAGTTGGAATTAGCAAATAATTGCCTGAACCTGTTCACAACATGGGTAGTCAACACTATAGGCAAGTACAGGTCTGCCTGTATTTTTTATTTTTACAAAATTCTGTTAAAACTATGATTTGTTTTGTTTCTGCTTTTAGGAAATGACTATACCTTGGTGCTTAAGAAGAGCAGAACTTGTGTTCAAGTGTGTCAAAGGTGAGCATAACCTTGTATTTAACAATCATCATTATATTTCTTCCTCAATATTGAAAGCAGAATAACCCAGAAGGAAGAATATAAGTTACCTCTGTCATCTGGTGCCTCAGTTAGTTAATCAGATATTTTACAACAGACTCTGAATTTATCTTACCAATCACAAAATAAACAAGTCTTCAGCCTCCTGAAAGGCAGGAATATTTGGATGTTATTTATATTTTGCTGTGATTCTGATTGCTCTCTGTTGCTTTTTATTTTCTTAGAAAATAGAAAATGGAGACATATATTCAAGTAACATTTAATCACCTGTCTTAGCTTCATTGTATGAAGACCAACTAAGACTTGAGAAATCATAAGTAAGAGAGTGTTAATAAAACTATGCAAAAATTTTGGCCTGGAAAATTAGGAATTGTAAGCATTTATGTGTCCTTTAGGCTTAGCTTTTTCCTGCAGGCAAGTGGCTACCTCCAAGTCAAGACATAAGGCCCCACGATGCAAATACAGCTTCTCTCAGAAGTGACTGGGCTATTGGAAATCCAAAACTCATCCTGCAGCAAGTGTGTTGTTCTGTTTTAGGTTTCATGATGGAAATGGCCTCGTGGGATGGAGGAATTTCTAGGACAGTGCAGTTCCTGGTACCACAGGTATGTTGCCTGAATAGATCTTAACCCAGTTTAATCTCTTACAGTATTCCTCTAGGTATAGCTAGGCATGCTACCCTAAACTCCTAAATATCATATAAAGTGTCAGTGGCTTCTAATTTTATACAGGAAGTAGTATTTAAATACTGTAAAAGCACTTACTTTATTGTGAGAAGTGTCAGAATCTACCACTCAAGGGATCTTTTATTTAACCCCCAAACGAATAACTCATCTTCCCTTTGTTTG
Source organism: Erethizon dorsatum (assembly GCA_028451465.1). Lineage (NCBI taxonomy): Eukaryota > Metazoa > Chordata > Mammalia > Rodentia > Erethizontidae > Erethizon > Erethizon dorsatum. The sequence goes on from CM051831.1 coordinate 31,910,778, forward strand.
TTTCCACATTTATGTTATATAGATAATGAAGTGTTCATAAGAAGGGCATTTGCAGAAAATGATTCTGTATTCTGTATAGAATTTAGCAGAATTAGTGGTATTTATTACACACTAGTGTTATCTAGGGGTTTTCTAGCGGTCAGATTGATTGGCAGAAACAATGTAAATGGTCAGAGGAATGAGGCAGAAAATAACCCAGTCTATTAGCCACAGAGTCAAATTAGTCATGAAAGAGAATTTTCACATATTGTAACCCATATCTAGAATGAGATTCATATTTTAAAATCCTTCTAAATAAAAAAAATGATTTAGCAAGTACAAATTTTTTTTACCTCTTACAGAGTATTTCTGAAGAAATGTTTTATCAACTCAGTAACATGCTTCCCCAGATCTTCCGAGTATCTTCAACACTCACTCTGACGTCCAAGCATTAAACGCGTATGGACTGACACGCTGGCAGAAGAGGATCGTTAAACTCTCCAGGAACTTGAGCTATGCTGGAGTCCTGTCAAGCAAAAGATATCCAGAAAGAGAATCCGCAACCTAAGCCACAAATCAAATCATGATATGTGCCTGTTAAACATCCCAGAAATTTATGCACTTAACAGACTAATAGTGATCAGCCCCAGTGGAACATTTATTCTTATTTTTTTTTTTTGGATACCGGGAATCGAATTCACGACCTTGCGCTTGTCAGGCAGGCTGGAATATTTATGTTTAAGCTCTTTCTAAATGTCTCTTTTTTGTCCTTGTCCTATCAGTGAATGTTAGTGAACTAAAACTTCCTGTTTATCCCTCATGGACGCTTGCTCTAGGACACTGTTCACTACATTTCCATCAACTTTTCTAAAAGGCTTGAATCATAGATCAGGTACAGACCTTTTGTAAGCATACAAATAAAAAAATCTTCCATTACCTTATTTGCCAAATCAAAATTAAAAAGCACTGAAATAATCTTTGCAAGTATGTGTTTCTTATGAAAATCTTTTTGTAGAAACAAATAAATAAAACAAATGTGCTTATTGTTTCAGATTTTCCTGTTTCAAACACTTGCCTTTCATCTACTCTTTCTAAGCTTGTTTGAGTCAGGAAAGGCTTTCAATTCTTTACCTCTGTCTCATCTTTCCTCTGTGACCTGGCCCTAGTCTATTAGTACCATTCCATGGCCTGGGAAATAGTGTGCTTTTTTGCCAGCCTGATGTAAAGTTAATCTAAACCAGCACCTGTACCTGATAGTGTTGTGGCAATCACACAATTAGGATCATTTTTATTTCTCAGTCTTTCCTGCATTCTCAGCTTCCATAATGATTCCTCTACCTCTTGTATTTCTCTACAGATGACTCTGTCTGTTTCACTTCCTTTTTCATTGTCTTTCCATTATCTTTCCCCAGTGTGGCATATCATTTATTTATCCCATCTACAGCATCTTTGCCATGAATACTGACTGTGTTAAACAAAAGCACACACACACAAAGGCAATCATTTCATCAAATCCAAGTAGCGTGGATATTGCAGCTGTCCAGTAGAGTGAAATGGAGGGTCTTCTATCTCATGATGAAGTGGCATATCTTGATCACAAGAAACAATAGCACTCCTAGTGTACCTAAATGTAAGAGACACGTCCAACTCTAAGGAAAATCCTAAGCAGGACACCCATTCTAACTGTGTCTTTTAGACACTAAAACTTTCCAAGTTCTTTGTCAGGGAGTCTAGTGGTTCCACCAGGAAGTTAGATATTTTGCCCTTAGTGCCTACACCTTGGTGAACTATCTTCCAGGTGCCACTGTTCTCGTTGAGGTTAATTCTGACGCAAAGTCGGGTAGACAGAGACAGAAACAAGGAATGATAGATCAGTGTCAGAGACTATTTTAGTTCTTAGATTGACAGGTCAGTGTAGAGCTGGGTGGAAGTGAGTATAGTGGGGTCAATAAAAATCACTGGACAAGAAGCCTTGAAAGTCATTCCACAGAATTCTGTAACTCATCTAAGGTACATACAATCAAGAGCTGTATGAGTGCACCCAGGTTTCAGGATGCAGGAGCAAAGGTTTGTTCATGAAAGTTGGGTAAATGCCGCTGACCCACTCCTGTGTCACTGTAACGCTGTTTTGTAAGTTACTTACAAACTGATGGCTTTACCTTAAGGGCAGTTGAAGGTACTAAGGGCCTATGAAATCAAGATAAATTTATCAAGTATCCATTTCTCACAAAGTGCTGTATTATTAGATACATGGAAGCAGCAAGATTGGAAAAAGTATGCTTATGTTACTACTGATGAAAACAAAAAAACACCAAGCTGATAACAATTATACCACTTAAAATAGTAGTTATGTGCACTTAAATGGTGAGGATTTTAGCAATTCAGTAATTCAGGAAATCAGCTTTTGTATTTAGGCCAGGAAGGATGACTGGGATCTTCTGAGTGTTCTAGAGGGCTTCTCAGAGTGGAATGATTTCAGGCACTTTATAAAGGATGTAGTGTTAGCTTTCTGTTACTGTGACAGAATACCTAAGATAATCATAGAAAAGATTTGTTTTGGCTTACAGTTTCAGAGTTTTTAGTCCATGGTCACCTGATCCTGTTGCTTTGGGCCTGTGGCATCACATTATGATATGTTGGGAGTGTGTGGCAGAGGAAGCCCGTTCATCTCATGGCGCCCAGGAAACTGACAGAAAGGGGCTGGGGTCCCAATATCCCCAGTGATCTGACTTCCTCTCAACAGGCCCACCTCTTAATGGTTTCACCACCTCCCAATATGGCTGGCAGCCAAGCCTTTAATCCATCAGCCTTTGGGGGCCATTCCAGGTCCAAGCCATAGAAGATCTGAAGAAGACACCTTAGCAGGATGAGAACAGAAAGGGCACTCAAGCATTGTAGGTATAAGGTGCAGCTAGGAGCAGTGACAAATGGCTAGTAAGTTGAGAGAAGCTGACTCTTAAGAGTCTTGGGTGTCAGTAGTTGCTTAGCACAACACTGATGAGGAGTGTCTCAACATAGTTTTTTGTTTATATAAGTAGTTGAGTGTTCCTAAATCATGATAATGAGGTCCTCAACACTTTAAAAAAGTATGCTTTGGGAATCAGGCAGGAGGGGTGAACCTAAAGCTACCATTCTATACTGCTCTTTCCTTCCCTCCCTTGTTTTTGCTCTCAAGCACCAAGCCAAGCAAGGCTGTCACCTTGCCATTGAGCTAGAAGTGTGGGACCAGCTGTGCTCAGCATGACTGAAATGGAAGAAGTGCATGAAAAGGTGTTTCAGTGGGAAGAGACTCGCTTGCCTGGGAGTTGGCGGATCTCTTATTGATATAGCATCATTTATGTCATTTCAGCTGGACCCTGGCTATGCTCACAAGAAGGAAATGTTTCAGGACAGACAGCTTCACAGAAACCTTCCTGTTCTAGAGGGCCAAAGGGAGAATCTGCAAAGCTGGGTACAAAGATCAGACAAAGCTTATATGATAGAGCCTCAGGGCTATTTGTCAGTTTTTAGGTAGAAATAATTGCTTTTCTGCAATTGTGTTTTCCTGTTTTGGTGGAATTGGATAAAGACTGCTTTGCTCAAACAGACTAAGCAGTATAAAAATTATCATAATTAAAATAATATTTTACAACACCTATTTGCAAAAATACCATATTTTTAGAATCAGTGATTTTTCTGTCCTTTAATCAAACAGGAACATTTCCATCAGCTTCCCCATATTTGTATGAAATGTTCTGAAAACTTCACAAACAGTTGAAATTAGTTGAGCAATCTGGTTTTTGTTCATCAAAGACATGTCTGTGCAGATAAGGTTCTAATTAGCAAGAGATTCATAATGTTATGATCATTGTCTAATTCAAAGCAAATTTGCAAAGACAGAAACAAAACCCTGGCGTTTGATTTAACCTCTGGGTATCATCCAAGTGAAATATATTTTTGAAAGATTATTTAAGTAGCTGAATGATGTCTCAAAGAACCACTAAATCCTGGACCACTAAATCCAGGAACTACTTTAGGCAGAAATATTTACATGTGAGCATATTACAAAGGGAGAGAAGATATGAAGACAAAGTAAGTGGGACGTTGACCCTCGCAATCAAGTTCAAGAAACAGCAAGTGTGTACCGAGTTTCTCCCATGCACAAGGACACAGTGCAAAGCAAGACCCAGCCTCTAGGTTATTCAAAGAGAATGAAACTTGTAAAGTGAGATGACTGGCAGGCCGTTCTGTGATCTGCGCTGCTGATAATCTCTAATGATCAAGGTGGAAGCCTGCCTAAAGCTGGGCACTGGGAGGACAGATTACTTCTCAAGGTTCCTAGCAGGACCAGTATGTGCTACTGAAAATGTACACAGCTAAGAGTATTACAGTACTTCAGATCTCTTGCTGTTCCTTCCTGAAAATGCTTCTGATATTTCCAAATCTAAGGTTTGGCTGAACTTCATTCCATGCACACTCAGTGCTCATTAACCACAAACTTCATATTTCTGAATTCACCCACTTGTGAAAATGTATTTGTAACTCCAAAATTAAGGAGGCCTCTACAGAGCACACAGCCATTTACAAAAGGAGTAATTTCATCGAATCCAACTCATGTACATGTTGTAAAGTCCAGTGGAATGGAATGCAGCACCCTTAGCAGCACTGTCAGGGTCATTAGTATTTGCAGAGTGGCAAAAACTGTGAGTCACTCAGTGCACACATTCCCAGTTCATGTAGAGCAAAGTGACACTTTGCCATCCTGTTTCTGCTCTCATAACCTAATACTCATTTTGTGGTATATTTAGGTAGGGCCATGTTTTGTGCTTTCTGTTGTGTGCTGTTAACAGCAGCCCCCAAACGGAGTGCCGCGGTGCTGTCTAGTGTTCATATGTGCGAGAAGGTTCTGAGGCACCTTCTGAAGAAAAATGTCTACTCCAAGCAGCAGTGCAAAATCAGAAATCAGGGGCATAGGCCCTAGAGTTCAACAAGCCTCAGTGCAAATGCTGACTGGCCAGTGTGTTCACTGTGACTAGTTACATTGGTCATATTACCTAACCCTCATAAGCATGTTTTCTCATCTGTAAGCTAGGAAAAAATTAATAATAGTATCTACCTCACTGAGTAGCTGGAAGGATTAAACAAGAAAGTACACACTACCTGTCATATCGTCATTCTATAAATATTTGCTGCTATTATCCCTCCTTACTTCATTCCTTCCTGTATCCCTTTCCTTCCTCTCTTCCTTCCTGTCTGACCTTTCTCCTTTGCTTCCTTCCTCTCACTAGATAGTAGGGATGCTAAGTCACTTAAAACACCACATCCTCAAAGAGCTTATGGCCTAATTGAGTTGGTAAAAGAACAGAAGGTAATTCAAAGTAACAGCCAACATACACCGATGGTACACAGTCAGAGAGAATAAAAAATGCACAGATGCTGTGGAAGTCAAAGTAAGGAATATTATCAATGCATTGGGCTAAAAGAGATGTTGAGTCCATTGGGCACAGCCTGCTTATCCCTGCCTTTCACTGGCATTGAGTGTGTATCCTCTAAGAACCCTTGCCACTCTCGATGGGTCAAGCACAAATCCTCCTGACAGACACACAGAATGCCACCTATGCCAGTAGTGGAAACAACTTCAGATACAAAGGACTGGACAGGTTAGAATGTCAGAGGAAGTCACAGGGTAGGTGGCTAACCCTGTATTTGAGTGGAACAGGAAGGACTAACATTTTTACCAGGAGAGCCTAGATTTTAGACATAACAATATTATGAAGTAGTTATGGAATTTAGGCTCCTACCCACATGGCAGCTACAATGAAAAAGTTTCCTCTGTAATACTTCCCTAGTTATCTTACAACTCTTGTCAATGACCTGGTGAGATGTTTCCTGTCTTACAGATGACCAATGGAGCAAGAGTATTAAATGCTAGGGAGGAACAGGAAGATGTCCTGGGATGAGAGAAGAGGATTATGACACAGAAATCACCAGTCTACTTAGTCTTTGTGTGCATGACAGTGGTCAGCGGGGAGGGGTGACAGAGCAAGTACCTTTCTTTGTTCTTTTGAAAATAATCAACTTGGCTATCACAGTAAGGGAAGCACATTTTCTATCTGAATTTTATTTTATTGTAAAATACTTTAAATATGCAGAAAAGTTGGGAGAATGCCCATGTACCTACTACTTATATTTGTTTAATCTTTTTTTTTTCTTTTGTGGGTACTGGGGGTCGACCTCAGGACCTCGCGCGCCAGCAAGCTCCCGTGCAGCTGAGCGATATCACCGGACCCTTTTTCGTATGTGGGTTCCGGGAGTCGAACTCGGGCCCTCGCGCTTGCCGGGCAGGCGCTTACGCCACTGAGCCATCTCACCGGCCCTATTTGTTTAATCTTAACATTTTTGCCACACTGGCTTTTGCTTTAGGGTTTTTGTTTTGTTTTGCATTGCTGTGGACTGAACCCAGGTCTTTACACATGCGAGACAAGACCTCTACCACTCACCTACACCCTTCCAGCTCTCTCTTTAAAAAAAAGTATAAAACATCACAGATACAGACTGAACCACTCTCCTTTTGCTTCTCCCCAGCTCTATTTTCCCTCCTTGTAGCAGCTATTTCTAAGTAACAAACTGCTCCGAAATTAGTGTCTGAAACAATAAACATTTATTCTCTGTGATTCTATAGGTCCTCTCAACAGCGCTAGTTTCACTTGGGCTCGTTTATGAGTCCTCAGTCAGCGGCAGGTCAAATATACAGCTCACATATGTTGGGGGTCATCTGACTTAGGCTGGGATAGTTGAGATCCTTCCCAGGGTCTCATTCTCCAGGAGCCCGCACTTGTCCACATAATGGTAGGCAGGTTTGCAAGACACATGGTAGTCAGACACATCTCATCACGTCTACCACATTCTACTGTATTGATTAAAGCAAGTCACAAAACCATCCCAGATACAAAAGGTGGCATAATAGACCCCACACTTTGATGAGAAATGCTACATAAGTCATTTTGCAAAGGACAGTGGACACAGGATGGCAAGCATTGGGAATGTGTTTGCTATCAATTTGTCTTACTCTCACCTCAGCAGTAACCACTATCTTGATTTCGTTGTCCCTCATTGTCATAGATCTGTTCATAGTTCTAATGCCTTTGTGTACAGTGTAGCTGTAAAATGTATGTAGTATTATATTGAAATCTTTATTCTATACATATCAGTCAAAAACTTTATTTTTAAAAAAAATCTAATATGATGCTTCTGAGATTTAACCATGTTGATCCACTCACAGCTACTTTATTAATGTTGGTTGTAGCATCTTATATTTGAATACTCTGAATTACAAGCCTGTAGCCCAATTTACTTGTTTATTCATTCTGTTTATTGGCAATGAGGCAGTCTCCACTCATTTGCCATTTTGTTCTGTGCATAACAGTCACATCCTTACACATGTATTGTGCACATATATCAGGATTTCTCCAGGGTTTATGAGCAGATTTTCTGGATTGTAGAGTATGAATACCTTCCAATTTAATACACATGTCTAAATTTAACCCCAAATTGTAGCAAACCTGCCTTCCACTGGCAGTGTGTGGAGGCTCCTTTTCCTCCATATCTCCATGTAGACTAGAAGGAATGTTAATTTTTGCCATCCCGATAAGCACAAAACAATACCTTATTGGCATTTAGGTTTGCATTTCTGGGTCCTGGCAGTGTTGAGCAACAGAGCATACATTTGTTGGCTAATTTTGAACTTCCTTGCTTGTTACCCACCTGTTTCAACCCTTTGTCCATTTTTTTCTGTTGTTATCTTTTTTCATATTAATATTTTAGACTTTTGTCCTTTATTCTGAACATTTTGTTGTGTTATCTTTTTTCATACTAATATTTCAGATTTTTTCCTATATTCTAAACATTAAACTTTTCTAAGTTATTCTTGAAAATTTCCTTCACAGTTTATGGTATGCCTTCACTTTGTTTTATATGTTATTTTCCACAGAGGTTTCAAATTTTAGTGTAATATAATTTCTCTTTTACAGTTTCAACTTTTTCTATCTCATCTGAGATATCCCTTCTTTTATCCCTTTAGGATCAAAGCTATAGGTTCATATTTCCTCCCAGGAGTTTTCACATTTTTCTTTTTGTAGTTAAGGGCTTTAATCCTTCTGATATTCACCTGTGTGTATTGTGGGCTAAGCATGCCATTGTATTTGGGTATAGAGAAAAACAGGTAGAAGATGGTAAGACATTATAGCTAAAAGTTTCCCAGAATTGATGACATGAATCTTCAGATTCTGGAAGAAAGTTGAGATTTGAGCAGAAAAGCCAAAATAAATCTGTAAGTAAACCCTTTATGATAAAACTTCAGAATGCCTAAAACAGAAAATCCCAAGTCTCTAAAAATTTTTATTAAATCAAAGAGAGATTTGAATGACAGTTCTTATGACTACAGCCTTCTCATCAGCAACATTTTCTCAGGAAACAGCTGAAAATAATGAGTATTAAAATAAATGCCAACGGGCTGGTGAGATGGCTCAGTGGTGTAAGCACCTGCCTGGCAAGTGCGAGGTCATGAGTTGGACTCCCGGTACCCACATACGAAAAAAGGGCCGGTGATATCGCTCAGCGGCATGGGCGCCTGCTGGCGCGCAAGGTCCTGAGTTCGACCCTCTGTACCCACACACACACACAAAAAAATGCCAACTTAAAATTTTTTACCAAACTAAACTGTCATTCAACCCCTACCCATCAACTCCATTATGAACTAGCTGTGAGCTTGGACATACTATTTGATCTCTTTGGACCTCAGTTTAATTGTCTATAAAGTATGACTAGCACTTTTTTCCTTCCCTACTCCATAGAACCATGCAAAAAAAAGTGAGAATGGTCTACAAATTATAAAGATACAGAAAGATAAGTTTGAATTTTAGTCCTGAGAACAGAGGTATATTTGAATATGAGAATCTTTATGTCTTTTTGAGGATGAGGTAGGGCGTGGATAGGCACATATGTGGAAGGAAGGAAGAAAGTCTTAGGCATTAAATAAATATTCATTGAGTATCTGTTGTGTGCCATGCTGGAAACATTGCTTAATAATGAACATGACAGACTCTAGAAACATTGACAGATACGATCCTCTGCCCTACCTAGTAGAAAAGACGCTTCTTAATAAACAAATGCATATGTAGCTATCAATCATAAGGGTCCTTTGAGAAAATAACAAGGGGAATATAATTGACGTGAAAATAAGGGGAAATGTTTGGGAGAAAATGACGTTTAATCTTAGACCTGAAAAATTAGTAGTATCCAACCAGATGAAGAGTGGAAGAAGCGGCTTTGTCCAGCTGAGGAAACAAAGTAACAATAACAAAAAAATAAAATAAACCAAACACAACAAAAAATCCAGCAGCCATAGGATGTACATGATGGGGGGCACTAAAGCCCCAGGTGTCTGGATAGAAGGAAGTGGGGGGCTCTGTAGAAGGAAAGTGCCAGGCAGATCACAGAAAAGGAAAGCTTGACAGCTCCTCCCGAAAGCTGTCTATGAACTCCTGTGTTTACCCCAAAGATGTGCCGGGATGGATCTGCTCCTAAACACCCTACCAAAGACTTGGAGAACTGAACTGTGGGATATTCCACTGACACCAGTCTCCCTTGAGTGGCACATACATGTGACAAATTCACATATGAAGTCTTCAAAATGGAATCTAACATTGAAAGTGTAACCCAAACAAGGTTGATCTAAATGTATGGCCTAAAATGAACTAAGTTGATTGCCTGCTAGGAGAAAAAAGTAAATATTCTCCATTGGGTTGAACAAAACCTAGAGTCTAATAACGTGATAGTAAAAATGTCCTGGATACAGTCTAAAAATCTCAATCAAAAGATAATCGACAGATACCAATTCTAAGATGCCACAGATGCTGGGATTACTCAAGAAAGACTTAAAAACAACTATTATAAAATGCTTCTTTAAGTACAAACTCATTTGAAATGAGTAAAAGGAAATTCTTGGGAAAAAATATAGAAGAACTAAGTGGAAATTTTAGAGCTGAAAATTGGAATGTCCAAAATAAATCACTGGCTAGGATCAGAAGCAGAATCAATATGAAAAACCAGGCATCGTGGTGCATGCCTGTAATCCTAGCACTTGGGAGGCTGAGGCAGGAAGCTTGCCATGAGTTTGAGCCCAGCCTGGGCTACATAGTGAGCTCAAGGCCACCCTGAACTGCGTAGCAAGACCCTGTCTCAGGAAAAAAAAATCAATATGACAGAGTAGTATCAATGGTCACTGAACTTGAAGGTAGACCAATAGACTTTCTTCATGCTGAACAACAGAGAGAAAAAGGATTGAAAAATAAAATAATTTGAGCCCTAAGATCTGTGGGAAAATAATAAAGGGTCTAAATTCATATCACTGGAGTTCCAAAAGAGGGACAGAAAAAATGTGGGCTAAAATATTTTTTGAAAAAATATTGGTTGGAAACTTCTTCGATTTAGTAAATGGTATAAACTATAGACTTAAAATGTTCACCTGATTCTTAACAAGATAAATGCAATGAAATCTACACCCATAAACATCATAATCAAACTGTTGAAAGCTGGAGACAAAGGAAAACATCTTAAGGGCAGCCACAAAAACCAATGAATCATTTATTGGGACACAGCAGCTTGAAGAACAGCAAGTTTTTCATCCGAAACTGTGCAAGTCAGGAAGAAGAGGAACAACGTTTTTAAGATGCTAAAAGAAAAGACTATTAATCAGGATTCTGTACCCAGTGAAAGACAATATTCTTAAGGAATGAAAGTAAAATAAAAGCATTTTCTAAAGAAGGAAAACTCATACAATTTGTAGCCAGACGTCCTGCTTTAAAAGTATTGCTAAAGATGGGGAAGAATGATATTATGTATCTAAATTAGAAGATCACTGTATATTGGTTAATAGTTGTAACTGCCTACTCCAACCCCTTGCTCAGTTTTATGGTACGTGGTCTTATGTGAAATTATTTCTAATTCTCATAATTCTTATTAATGCCATTAAACAAAAAGAAAAGAGAGATTAAATAAATTTTCCAAATTCAGTGAATCAGTAGCTGAGTCAGGGTTTGGCGAGAACCCAGATCTCCCTAGATTCAAAACCTGCAAATTCCTAAATTCCTCCTTCACTCAGTCTAACAGAATCATGCATTCCCTCTAGGTGACTGTTTGTACTTAGTTCAAATTTATAAGCTATTAAAATTTATTTTTTATTGTTAAAAAAAAGTGTTGTTAAAGGAAGTTCTTCAACCATAAGAACATGACTTTCAGGAAGAATCTTGGAACATGAAGAATGAAAGAAGAACCATAGAAATGGTAAATAAGTAAGTATAATGTCCTATTTTCATCTTGAGTTCTTCAAGGTATGTTTAGGTGTTGAAACCAAGCACTGTAACATTATAATAAGATTTTCATCCTATATAAATAGAATGCATAAAACAACTGCAACATAAAGAGGGCTCTATATGGTAATAAGTTTCCTACATTCCACTGAAGTAATACTGATTTTTAAGTAGACCTTGGAAAACAAACAAATCATGAGGCGAGAAAGACGTTACTACATTCAAGCAAATGAAAGAAATCAAATAGTATCAAAGGACTATTAGGTAACTAATGTTTCTTCCTCATCTTAGGAAAATCCCAAGTGGAAAGTTTACCTCCTGGGGCCATGCCTTTCCTACATTCTCATATGTGCATATCACCAAATCTTTTACATCTGTTCATTTCTCTCCATCCTGTTGGTGCTTTGTAATCAAAGCTGTCCTCCCAACGGCTCTTCCCAACTCCAGCTTTTCCTCTTCTTTCTTAATCTCACTATAATTGTCTAAAATTCAAACATCACACTGTGTTTCTGCTTAAACATGCCAGTTGCTCCCTCATTGCTTTAAAAATAACACTGAACACTTTAAACTGATTTACAAAGCTTTTGATAGGCTCCTGATTCCTCTCTGGCCTCCCCCGAACTCTGTTCTCTAGATCACCATAGAAAACACTCTTGGCTTGGAGGGCCAGATGTTCTCCATGGCAACTACCCAACTCTGCCATTGTGGTGGAGAGCAGCCATAGACCAGGTGAAAATGGAAGAGTGAGACTGTTCAAGTAAAACTTTAATTCCCAAAAGAGGTGGCTGGCTAGATTTTGGTCATGGGCCGTTACTTGGTGACTCTTATCTTCTTTTATCTCTTGAGTATTGCACCGACTGCTATCTGCAGTGCCTTCCTCTTTCTATCTGCATACCCTCAATTTGTCTCCAGGTCTCAATTTAGGCACCACTCTGAAGGATTCTTTTCCTGGCCTCCCTACGACTCTACCATCATTTCTACACTTCCACGTGCATGTAGCTATCTATCAACTTGTCTGACTCCCCTTTGGTTTGTAAGCTTTTGGAGGGCAGAAACTGTCCCATCCACACTTTGATCCCCAGAACCTAGCAGTACCTAGGACTGGGCACATACAGCCCTCACTGAAGCTTTTCTCTTTTCCTTTGAGTTAGCAGAAGGCCAATGGATCTCTGGCTGGCCCAGCCCTAATCTTGAAACTTTAGAGCTAGTAATACACTATATGATTAGGTCATTGTATCTCCAAGGAAGTTGGGATCTGTTTGGTGGCAAATCATCCCTTCTCTTCAGCCTGACTTCTCCCAAGGCAGGAGAGGTCCAAAATTAAGGACCAACCACTGCATCTCTTCTCGGGTAGCACCAGCTCAGAGCTCTCAGCTCTGCCTGACCCCACTTCCGGCAAGCACTCTCAGACACTGGCTTCAAAAATAAGCCCCGGGGGAAATTGCTACATCTCTTTCCAAATGCTGCTGTGAATGCCAAAAGTGGTAGACAATGAACCATTTGTGGTTAAGGGTGGAGCAACCACCATTCAGCCAGGCATCCTGGGGACTCTCCCGCCTGTTCAGTGTATTCCCTTTTCAGCTCATCACCAGTGTGTAAAATGGGCAACTTTCTTTGCCAAGCCATCAGATGAGTAGCTGAAGGACCAGTTACCATACTTCCCTGAAAGAAAAACTGGGTCTTGCATTAGTTTTTTCTACAAAAGACACAATAGGGCTTATTTTCAGGGAATGTCTTATTTTTCCATATACAGCGATCTACATGTATTCATTTATTCATGTACAAAAATCTACATTTATTCAAATACAGTCACGTTATCTTTTTCTGGGCCATAGCCATACCTCTCCAAACCTAAATTCCAGCCTGAATTTCTTGCAACTCCATTTCCTGTAGAACCATTGGCCCCAGTCTTTCATGTCCAGCAATAGACCTGTCCTTAAATGAGCACTTCTTGTCCATGCAGCCTGCTTAAAGTGCATTGTTACAACACAAGACATGTTGAATTATGACGATTCATAAGACACAACCACATCTATTCATTATTAAGTGAGCACATTATTTATGCATTGTCTGTACTCTGATTGGTCATTTGGCAATAAGTCTGGAGTTTACCCATTTACATAGGTGTTTACTTCTCATCCAAAGGCACCTGCTTGGGTATTTACAAATAATTATACTTTATATCATTTATTTTAAGTATTAATGTTGATAATATTATTTATATTTAATCATATATTAATATTTTATAATTCAATACATCAGTTGCATGCATAACAAACATTCTAAATGCATCCATCTAGCTGATGATCTTAACTAGGCCATATTTTAGGTCTAGATAAAGACCTAGACTCTTCCTACAGGACTCTTCCTACCATCTACAGTGGACCCCCAAAATTCACGGGGGTTATGTTCCTCGAGCACCCACGAATTGTGAAAAACCACAAATTTCAGATATGGTCAGAAAAATGCCTATGCATGCCTATTTTTATAGTTTAAACCCTAAATATGCTATGTCTCTCACAGTTATGTAATTTAATTTAGTAAAATACTGTACTAATAAAGCCTTAGAAGGTGCAGGGAGTTTTGGCATCTTAGGGATCTTAAGGCTTTAAGAACAAAACCGAGGGCCGGTGAGATAGTTCAGCGGCACAAGCGCCTGCTGGCGTGCGAGGTCCTGAGGTCGACCCCTGGTACCCACAAACACACACAAAAAAACTGAAAATGCTCGCGATTGCTACAGGCTGTATAGGATGCGGGAAGATGGGTTACAGGGCAGCAGCCAATCAACAGCAAGAACTGAATAACACTCTCAGATTAGCTACTTGCAAACCTTCCGCCAAAAAACAAAAAACAATTGTGGAGCATATTTTTGGTTTCTGTGAAATTGTGGGGTTTCCGGGAACAATTACTAGCTGGGTTCTAAGGAAAAATCCATGAATGACAGATCATGAACTCTGAACCACGACTTCACAGGGTTATACTGTAGTGGAAAAAACAAACATGAAAAGCACCTAAGAACGCCTTAGAGATTAACAAACATGTAATTTATTAATTTATGCATTCAGTATGTAAGTGCTTTACTCAGCGCCAGGCACTATGCAGAATGCTGAGTTACAAACACAAAGTGTCCCTTCCTTTAGGAGATTATTGGTCTACCAAAAGTATGCCAGAGTGGGAATATTACAAATGCAGAGAGGGTTTACAGTGAAAAAAATGAATAAAAGCTAGACTTTTTGTATAGCCGGGACTTGAACTGGTCTTGAGGCAAGTGTGGGACAGAGATGGAAGAAAGGAGAAAAGGATTCCAGTGAGAGAGTGTGGCATGAGACCAGGGCATGGAGGAGGACAGAGGGTGTCAGGTAGTGAGCACAGCTGGGTAGTGGAAGATAAGGCTGGAGCGACCAAATGAAAGATCAAACTGTGGAAGACCTTGAAGATCCAGAAGTTAACTCCAAGGAGGGGGACAGATAATACCTTCCCTCTTTTTCAGTAAAAATTGAGCTATAATTCACACACCATACAGCACCATTTTACAAAAGGAGACTCAGTGGTTTTTCATATAGTCACTAAGTTACATAACTATCACCACAAACTAATTCCAGAACAGATCAGATCCTTCCGAATATTTCTGAACAGAGATGCATGGATAAAACTGTATTTCAAGCAGGTTACCCTCACAGCTGGAGCAGGAATGACTAAGGGGGACTCAGCATCAAACGTGGAGGCGAAGTAACAGGCTTAGAGCCTTGACCTACACCTGGCTCGGTCACGGTTCCATCTGCTTTCCGTCAGCTTCTCACCTCACCCACAACAGTGGGACTGAGAGTGAGATAATTTATTTTGATAAAAATCTGCATTCTTTCCTCCTTGTATTTTTTCCCCTTCATTCTGAGAACATGACCAGACATTTGTGTCCTGTGGCCTAAGCAGAATTGGAAGCTAGGCTATAAGTCAGTCACCTGAGAACCACCTTCTTTCCTGACTTCTGTTTTGGGAATTCTGAACTCAAAGTGAGGATTATCTTGGAGACGGGAGAAAACAGAGGGTGGAGGAAGAGTCCCCAAAACTCTGTGGAACGTTCTTGTCCTGAGAGTAGTAGGAACTCTGGGAGTGAGAGTGTGCTACTTGCTGGAGGCTTGAGCCCAGGTCCCAGGGCTTCAGACCTCTAAGCCTCAAAAAGGACTCCCTCATGCAAGTCAGGCAGAAAATTTCCTGTAGCCCAAAGGGTCCATGGTCAAGGACAATGACTGAGCATAGCAATTCTAAGTAGACGGAAGACCAGAAAATGGCTCTCAGTAAACTTCCTGGGGCTTTGCCCATTGTTGGCTTGGGGGAGCCCCCTAATGATGAGACCATATTAACCTCCAGGTGGACAGGATGAGCACAGCGTCACATTTGAAGTTGGAGTATTGTTCACTTTCTGGAGGGGCTGCATAGCACCGTGTATAACAGCATGGATTCTGGGGCCTGGCTGCCTGGAATTAAGGTTTGACTGCACTATTTATTAGCGATGGCACCTTGGGGATGTACCGAACCTCTATGTTTCAGAGTTTTCTCCAAATGGGCACAATGAGAAGTATCCATCTCACAGTCTGGCTCTGAGGATTAAATGAACGACTGTGTGTAAAACCCTAATAACTAGGGAAGGAAGTACTGTGTGAGTGCTTGCTTGTTATTATTTATTTTTAAACAGAAAAAAGTAAGAAATAACAATGAAACAGAGTTTCAAAACAGGCAAGTAGGAGAGTAACAGTAATCAACACATTGCCTATTGTTATATTCACAGTAGTTGTTCAGAGTACAAGATATAGGCCTGAAATATTGTCCAGGAATTACTAGCACAAAACTCTTCCTTCAATGGACCAAGAGAAACCAGCTGTATAACTATCTAAACTGTCTTGTGTATATATATATATTTTTTTTCGTTTTCCTTCCTTCCTTTCCCCTTTCTCCCTTCACTGTTTTTCTTTTCTTTTGAATAGTTGCTTCCCTATTCACAATATCTATTGTACATTTTCGATCTTATTTACTCTTTCAGATTCTCACACTAGTGAGACAATATGATGTTTACACATGTGGGTCTGGTTTATTTCACTTATGAGCATGGTCTCGAGTTGCATTCATTTACCTGTAAAAGTCTCAAGTTTATCTTTTTTATGGCTGAGTACTATTCCATTATATAAAAAACCCACATCTTTTTATCTATTCCTCAGTTGATGGGCATTTGGGTTGTTTCCAAGATCTGGCTATTACAAATTGTGCTGCTATAAACATGGGTGCACATATATCGCTGTGGTATGATGTTTTTAATTCTTCTAGGAAGATACCCAGAAGGGGAACTTGTTTGTTATTATTAAAGAATGAAAGGGAAATGAGTCATTGAGGCAGGGAGAGGAGTATCATCCTACAAGAAAGGAGAACAATGGAGTAGTCAAGGAAGGGAAAGGTGTAGGGTAAATGAAGAAAAACTAGAAAAATATGAGGAATATTAAGGATAAAAGACTTTTAAAATATTTTAATTGACAAAAATGTACATACTTACAGAGTACAACATTTTCTTTTGATATGTGCGTGCATTGTAGAACAGCCGAATCAAGCTAATTAACATTTCCATTACTGCATACATTTATCTTTTCTGTGAGGAGAACATTCAAAATTTCTACTAGCAATTCTCAGGTATATGATACATTCTTTTTTATGGTCCTGGGGATTGAACCTAGGGCCTTGTACATGCTAAACACTGTACCCCTGAGCTACACCCCCCAGCCCAGTGATACATTTTCATTAACTGGAGTCATCATGTTGTACTATAGCTCTCCTGAACTTATTCCATCTGTTTAACTCAAATTTTATATCCTTTCTTCAGCCTCTCCCTAATCCTCCCTTCTCCAGCCCCTACAAACCACCGTTTTACTCTCTGTCTGTATGAGTTCAACATTCTTTAGAGTTCAAATGTAAATGAGATGATAAAGTGTTTGTCTTTCTGTGTCTGGCTTATTCCACTTATCCTCCAGGTTCATCCATGTAGTCTCAAATGGCAGGAATGTCTTCTTTTTCTAGGTTGTGTAGCACCCAGTGTGCGCTTATACCCTATTTTTTATCCTTGCATCTGTCGATGAACACTTAGTTTGATCTCATTATCCCCATTGTGAATAATGCTGTTATGAACATAGGAGTGTAGATGTCTTTTCAACATAGTGATTTTATTTCCTTTGTTTTTCTTGTTTGTTTGGTTGGTTTTTTTGTTTGTTTTGAGGCAGGGTCTCGCTATGCAGTTCAGTCTGACCTTGAACTCACTATGTAGCCCACGCTGGCCTCTAACTCACGGCAATCGTCCTACCTCAGTCTCCCCAGTGCTGGGATTACAAGCATGCACCACCGCACCCAGCTGATTTTATTTCCTTTGAATATATACCCAGAGTAGAATTGCTGGCCATGTGATAGTTCTATTTTTAAGTTTTTGAGGAATTTCTATGTTTTCCATATTGGCCATAACAATTTACGTTCCCACCAACAGTAGTACACGAAGGGTTTCTTTTCTGTACATCCTTGCCAGCACTTTTTACCTTTGATCTTTTCTCTTATGGCCATTTTAACAGGTGAGAGGTGACATACCATTGTGCTTTCAATTTATGTTTCCCTAGTGAGCCTGAACACTTTTTCCATATACAGAACTCCTTGCCACTTGTATGTCTTCTTTGGAGAAATCTCTATTCAGGTACTTTGCCATTTTTAACCATATTATTTGTTTCCTTGCTATGGAGTTGAGCCCCTCATCTATTTTGGATATTAACCTCTTGTCACATGTGTGGTTCCCACATTTTCTCTGATTCATTAGGTGCCTCTTAACTCTCTTCATTGTTTCCTGTTCTGTGCACAAGCTTTTTAGTTTGATGTAATTCCATTTATCTATTTTTTTTTTTTTTTGTTACCTTTGCTTTTAAGGTCATAGTGAAAAAATATTTGCCTGGATTAATGTTAAGAATTCCTGTTTTTTTTTAGTAGTTTTATACATTCAAGTCTTACATTTAAGTCTTTAATCCATTTTGAGTTGATTTTTTTATATGGGGTGTGGTAAGGGCCCAATTTCATTCTTTTTCGTGTGGCTATCCAGTTTCAGCACCACCATTTATTGAAGAGACTGACCTTTCCCTGGTGTGTATTCTTTGTACCTTCAAAGATCAATTTGTAACAAATATGTGGATTCATTTGTAATTCTGTATTCTGTTCTATTTTCTATGTCTTTTTTTTTTTTCAGTACTGGAGATTGAACCCAAGGCCTTCACACTGAGCTATATCCCCAGCCCTTTTATTTCTCATTCTTGACAGGATCTTGTTAAATTTCCCAGCCTGGGCTCAAACTTGTGATTCTTCTTCCTCAGCCTTCCAGAATACTGGTATTACAGGCATGCGCCACCACACCTAGCTAATGTCTAGGGGTGTGTGTGAGTGTGTGTGTGTGTGTGTGTGTGCACGCGTACTATGCTATTGTGATCACTATGGCTTTATTGTAGATTTTTGGATCAATGTCTCCAGTTTTGTTCTTGCTCCAAATAGCTGTGGCCATTCAGGGTCTTTTGTAGGTTCATATAAATTTTAGGATTCTTTTTTATATCTCTGTGGAGAATGTCATTGGAATTTCAATAACAATAGCGTTGAATTTGTAGGTCACCTGAGCTAGCATGAACGATAACCATAGTAATTCTTCCAGTTTACAAACACAGGATACCTTTCTTTCATTGATATATTATAGTTTTCAGTGTACAGGTCTTTCAACTTTTTGGTTACATTTATTCCTAAGTATTTAACTTTTGATGCTATTATAAATGAGATTATTTTCTTGATGCCTTTTTTGGATACTCCATTCTTAGTTTACAGGAAAATTTGTAATGACTGGTTTTGTGTCCTGCAACTTTACTAACTTCAGTGATTAGTTGTGACAGTTTTTTTGATGGAGTCTTTAGGGTGCTGTATGTAGGATCATGTCATCTGCAAACAGAGACAGTGTAAGGTAGATAATCATTTAGATTTTAAAAAAAGAAGTAAAAAATAGACATAGGGAAATAAAACAGATGGTGATAAACCACAATAGAAAAATAGATGATTTGATGGACAATACATATAAATCGATAAACAGAGGGTAAAAGGAGATAAGAAGTAAATAGATCACATAATGAAAACATATATTAAAACAATGGCAAATCAACCAAAAAATGTATAAGTGAGAGGGGTCAACTGATAGAGATAGATATAAATTCAGAATGAAATATAAAAATAGCATTAGATGCTAAATGAGAAAAATAAAAGGAAGACAAGAGAGAGGGGAGGGATAAGAACTGGGTCAGGAGGCAGGGACTGAATGGCTTCGTCCCAGGGAGGAGATACTATTCTAGCCCTGCCTTCTTCCCTGCCCGCCTCACTCCCACATGGCTCAGCCCCATCTCCTCTGATTTCCAGACCATGTTTCTCCCTTCCTCCACTTAGGAGCTCCCTGTTCTGTTCTTAACAGTTTAGAAATTTGTTTTCTCCTGCCTGCTTTTCTAGTTGTTTCTGTATGGAATTCATCCTCCCTCCAAGAAGAATGTGTTCCAGGGCGTCAGCCACTAGACTCGCAGTATCCCACCAGTGTGGGCTAAGAGAAAATACTTCAAGAAGCAGATGGTGTAGAAGATGGAGTGGCAGGAGCACTCCAATCTCCAGTTACCACTGTTACCAAACTGTAGGACATCACCAAACACTTCTAGAAGGGTCATATTTAAAAGCAAAACCTAAAGGGAACTTCTTCAGCTTGCCTTAGCCCCCCCCCCACCAAATATGCAGTATCAGGTGGTCCCTCCACCTCTGTGCTTCTAAAAAGCCCAGACCCCTGCAGCTCTGCATTTCCCTGTAAATAATTGATCTCCCCAAGAGCTTATATTCTGCATTCGTCACTTCCGACCATGGAAAATTTCTACCATCTTGTAATTGATGTGCTTGGTCCCGAGAACAGAATTGTGTGGTGAGGAGAAAAGGTGATTTTGGTAGAAAAGAGGTACAGAATATCCACCACACCGTCCTGATTATAGGACAAGGGCCCTGTTGGGATCCAGAGAGAGTCCTGGTTGTCTCAGCCAAATGCAACTCCCCCAGACTGATCTAAACCAGTTCTCTTCCTTCTAGACAAGAGGAAGGAAAAGTCCCATTCAGACCACAGAGAAATAAAAGTCTTCCTGACTGATTATATACAATTTACAGCAGAGTGTTTCATTTGGTGCCCAGGAGCCTGTAATAGCTGGAATTACCCTTGTTCCTCTTCCTCTTTGAAAGGCCAGGGCTGAGAAGTGCTCTGTGATTATGTGTTAGTAGATGACATTTCCATGCCAAACTTGCCTGGCTTTGTGTTGTAAGCATATGTGTGTGCATGTGTGTGAGTGAGTGTGTGTGTGTGTGTGTGTGTGCATGTGCCTGTCCGCTTCCAGAACCAGAATGTTCCCATCTTTTCACACTGTTTTTCAATTCATAGGTGATGAATTTAAATGTTTTTGTCATTTTACCCACCCTTTTTGGAAAGAAGGAATAAAGGGAGAGAAAAAAAGAGAAAAAGAAAACCATGTCCCCCTCTCATAATTTCATATGTGGATTGGAAACTCAAGCATGAACAAGGGAAGTGAGGTGGGCTCAAGTGTGATGTACTGATGGCTATCATGGGCCACGAGATAAGAATTTGAAGTAATAGACTCCCTGGATCATGAAGGTGAGTGCTGCCACATGGAGAGACCTTGTGCATGGCTCATCCCAGGAGTTTTGCAGAGGCCCTGGATAGGGTGGTGCACACTATGAAATATTAGAAACCCTAAGTCCTGGGTTGCAAGCTTTTTCTATAAATGGTCAAATAATATCTATTCTAAGTATTGTGAGCCACATGGCTTCTGTTATGCGCCCCCCTCCACCTTGTCATTTGTACAGGAAAAGCAGACATAGACAATATGTAAACAAATAGGCATGGCTATGTTCCAATAAAATTTTATTTTAAAAAAGCAGGGAGCAGTAGGATTTGGTGGGCAGGCCATTATTTACTTACTCCTGCCCTGAGGGAGGTAATATTACAAGGGTCTAGATTTGAAGTCTTGACATTTTCATGGTAAATGCAAAATCAAGAAGGATGGAGAAGGAAAGGAAGAGGAGGAAGAGATGGAAAAGAAGTATAATTGTTTTTAGAAAAGGGACAACTTCAAGTATCTGGGTCCATGGCCTCAGTATAAAGGGGTAAAAATCCTAGTTTCATAATTTGTGGATGAATTTAGAAATACTCAAGTAAGGATTTTGATAACCCCTGGAAAGCAGCTGTGATCATGAACTGAGGAGTGAAATTTGTGTCCTAACACAAAAGGAATTGCTACTGTATTAGCTATCTATTTCTGTGCAGCAAATTAATCCAAAATTTAGTGACTCAAATACTTATTATCTCTAATAGATTCTGAGGGTCAGAAATTCAAGCAGAGCTTTGCCAGGTAGTCTGGCTCATGGTTTCTCATAAGGTACAGTCAGATGTCAGCCAGACTGTGGTCACCCAAAGTCTTGAGTGGGCCTGGAGGACTTGCTTCACATGACTGGTAAGCTGGTACTGGCCACTGGTGAGAGGCTTCAGTGCTTCTCCACAGGCTCACACTATGGCGGCTCACAACATGGTGTTCTCACAACATGACAGCTGGCTTCCCCCAGAGAAGCAATCCAAGACAGCAAGGTATAAGCTTCAGGGCCGTTCATGAACTACAAGCAGTCTTATGCCATCACTTTCACCATGTGTGTGGTCACAAAATCGAGCCCAGATTCCACACTGAGAAGAGACTAACTAAGCTGTAAATACCAAGAGGTAAAAGTCAAGGGTTCCATCTCAGAAGCTAGCTGCTTCCCACCACAATAACAAAGAGATAAAAGAACTAACTGGCTTAGAGGCTGGCTGCCTACTGCTGTCTACCACCCTACTAATAAACAGCAAAAACTTGTAGCTCGTGGTCTTAGCCTAGGATCTTATACATTAGGACTGCCAAGGAATTTGTATCAGAATGAATTGGTTGAAGAAATAAAGCACTCAACTTAAAGTTGCCTAAACAATAGTGTTTGTTTCACTGAAGAAAGTCTAGAGGTAGGAGGTTTCAGGGCTGGAAAATTCAGCAGCTTGATGATATCAGGCTATTTTTCAACCTTTCTAGAGGTTTTCTTGGCTTTCCTTCATGGTCACAAGATAACTACCACACCCCAAATTCTGTGGTTACATACTTTCATGTAAAAGCAGAAAGAAGAAAGGAATATCTGTCGATATTTAGGGTACTCACTAATATATTTATTTTATTTTATTTTATTTTATTTTTATGCACTTATTTTCCTGAAACATTTGTCCAATATCTCCTTATCCCAGCTGACAGTGCTTGCCATAGAAGCCTAACATATATGCAATGTATGACTGTTATGGTTTGTAGTTAGATGTTCTCCCAAAGCCTCATGCACTCATAGGTGGGACTTTTAAGAATAACTGGATCATGGGTGTGTGATACTAGATCATGGTGTGTGATACTAGATTAGTCTACTGATTGGTTTAGCATAGTTTTAGGTGTGGATAATGGGCTTACTGAAGAGGCCAGACCCACCCTGGGTGTGGTTGGCACCAACTAACAGATTTATAGCCTGGATGGAATAAAAAGGGAAAGAAGAAGGAAGTCTTGATGCTTCCTGCTTGCCTTGCCATGGACTATGTCTCCTCTGCCATTCCTCTGTGCTGTGCCACCCTGTCTTGGAGCCAGCCAACTATGTACTGAAACCTCTACAATCTCAGAGTAAACCTTTACTCCTCTAATTTGTGGGTGTTGGATATTTTGTTCCAGCAATGAAAAACTAACTACCATATTCCTGAAAAGAAGATGGGGTCTTATATTAATTTTTGCTCCAAAGATACAATAGGGCTTGTTTTTAGGGGATGTCTTATTTTTTCATGTGCAACAATCTACATTTATTCATGTACAAAACTCTACATTTACTCAAATACGGTCATGTCATTTTCTTCTGGGACGTTGTAGTGACTCTCCAAGCCCCAAATTCTGGCCTGAATTTCTTGTGACTCCATTTCCTGTAGAATCATTAGCCCCAATCTTTCATGTCTAGCAATAGAGCTCTCATTAAATGAACACTTCTCGTCCATTTGGCCTGCTCATAGTGCATTGGCAACACAGCTATCAGTGATTTTATCCCATGAATTCTTCACCCAAGTCTCAACCTCTTGCAAGCTAAGCTTCATAAAGTTTCCATTAAATCAAGTGTTAACTGAAAACTTCCAAGGCAGGAGTGGCAACAAAAATGATGGCAATTAAGAATGATGGTCCACACAAAATCAACAAAAAATTGCAGGCAGCAAATTTCAGAAACATTTATTTCACATGAGTGCATTAAATATGTCCATTACAATACCTGGCATATTAAATTATGATTCGTATTAGACACAAACACATCCATTCATTACCAAGTACACATGTTATTTATGCATTGTGTCTGGCTCCGATTCGTCATTTGGCAATATGTCTCAAGTTCATCTGTTTACATATGCATTTACCTCTCATCCAAAGGTACCTGCTTGAGTATTTACAAATAATTATAATTATTTTAAGCATTAATGTTGATATTATTTATATTTAATTATATAATAATATTATTATTTTATAACTCGATATGTCCATCATGTGTTTTAATGGATATACTGAATGTGTCCACTTGGCTACAACCTTAACTAGGGCTTATTTTTGGGCTAGGACTTATATTTTGAGCATCCTGAAAATCATGCTAGGGCTAATTTTTGTGTTGGGTCTTATCTTCAGGGAAATGTGGTAAGATCAATTTTGGTACCAGGAGTGGAGTCATTGCTATGACTACCTGAACATGTGGTTCAGAAGCCTTTGTAACTGGCTTTCAGGAAGTGTTTAGAAAGTTTTGGACATGCCAGCTGGAGAAGAAGCCCTAGAATGCTCTGAGCTGAGCTTGATGGAAGATTCTGGTGGGACTTCAGAAGAACAGAGTGCTGAGAGCAATGAACCCAGTAAACGCAAAGCTCAGGAGGTTTCAGATGGAAAGAAGGACTCCACAGGCAGTTGGACTCCAGGCCATGTGTGTTATGCTTTGGCAGAAAATTTGTCTGCATTTTGCCCATGTCCAGAGACACTGTGGGAGACTGAAATTAACAACAGTGGACTAAGTAATCTGGCAGAAAAAATTTCAAGGTAGTCTAATGTTGAGGAGGTGGTATGGTTACTGTTGGGGGCTTTTAGGCAGCTGTACCTTGAGAATCAAGAGTGGAATGATTTAAAAAGTTTTGAGTTTGGCCAGAAAGGAAGCTCTGCTAAAGTTGCAGCCTGCAAAGATGGGGTAGAAGAGACTTTGGTTACTGAAAAGATTAGCATTAAAAAGCCAAGTACTTTGGAACAGGGTAATAGAAAAGATGGCCTGAGAGCATGGCAAGAAGCAACAGGATTTCACCTTTCCACCTTCAAATTTGCAAAGGTGAAAGACTCTGCTTTGGGAAGAGAGCCCCAGGGCACATGTTCCAGAATAGAGGTGGCCTACAGGACTTGTTCTTCTGGATTGGGTTCATAGTGCTCAGCAATCCAGGCACTCAACTCTTAGAGCCAATAGAGAAGGAAGCCTGGCTACTGCTCCAGCTGGTGGCAGACTTTGGCATCATCCAAGTGGTGTTAGCTTTAGGTGCATGTAGAATGCAAGAGCTATGGGGTCATGAAGGCTTTCACCTAGATTTCAGAAGAAGGCCTGGGAGGTCAGGCAGTGTGCCTGTGAAAGGCCAGTGTGTGAAGCTGTGAGTGTGAAGTCGAAAATGCAGTGGAGATTCCAGAAGATTGGAGAAGCTAGGAACATGGATCATCTGAGGAAAGCTGCAAGGAGTGAATAAAGCCAGCCCAAGAGAGAAGCCATGGGAGCTACATCCACTTGGCAGCACCATAGGAGTGGAGTTCCCCAGGCCCTTTGGAGTTCACAACTTGTCACAGACTGCCCTGGGTACTGCACATGGAATAATGAAATTTAATGTTGGCCCTGCTGTGTTTTGGTCCTACTGTGGTACCATTCCTTTCTATCCCCCTACTTGTACCTTTTGGAATGAGAATATTTATCTTGCACCATTGTATGTTAAAAATGTTTAACTTTCTTTTCATTTGTACAGGGGCTCACAGCTAAGAGTTTGCCTTAAACCTCAGAGGACACTTTGGACTTGGATGTTTCACTGTTAAGACTTTGGCAACTCTTAGAGATGGACTAACTGCATTTTGCAGAAAGAGATGCACATGAGTCTTTGGGGGACCAGGAGTGGGATGTTATGGTTTATACCTAGATGTCCCCCCAAAGTCTTAATGGATCATGGGTGTGTGATACTGGACTAGTACACTGATTGGTTTGGCATAGTTCTGGGAGTGGATGCTGGATTTACTGAAGAGGGAAGAAGTACCCTGGGTGGGGGTGGCACCAACCAAAAGACTTATAGCCTAGACTGAATAAAAAGGGTAAGAAGAAGAAAGTCTCGCTACTTTCTGCCTGTCTTGCCATGTACTGTTCCTCCTCTGCCATGCTGCCCTGGCTTGGAGACAGCTAACTATAGACTAAAACCACTACAAACTGAGTTAAAATAAACCTTTCCCCTTAAATTCTGGGTGTTGGATATTTTGTCCCAGCAATGAGAAAGTAACTAAGACAGTGACACTGAATTTCTTAGAATTAGAAGATCATAAATTTTACAATCAAGCCCCCATCTGATGTCAGCCAGCGCACAAAGCTACACAGGATTTCCTTTCACTGTAGTAAATTAGCATAGACACCAGAAATACGTGGTAGAGCCTTTAGGTTAAAAGCAGAATAGTAAGAGATGTACAAAGTAGAGGCCAAGCTAGGTGGGAGACAATCCCTGAGCCCCTGATGTTATCAGGAACTATGTGAGCACTATCAGATTCTTTTCCCTGCACCTGCCTCAGTTGCTCTCTGACTACCATGTAAATGATCATATTATTTCTTCTGTCCCTCAGATGAGTTCCAAGAGAAGCACATCCCATGCATGAATTTTTCTCATAGCAATAAAACCCAAAATTGGATGAATAAGACCCAGAAGTAAAATCTACCAAGAGACCAATTTTCAACTCAATACTAGGGAAAAAATTTTAATTAATTCTAATTACCAAACAGTGGATTTGCTTTGGAATGTGTTGTCTGCAAGTGGAAGCTCTGCAAAAGCCCCAGTGTTATAGGGAGATTTCTAGATAGAAGGAGAAATTGCTTCATGTGGCCACCAACTTCCTAACT
This sequence comes from Erethizon dorsatum, assembly GCA_028451465.1. Taxonomy (NCBI): domain Eukaryota; kingdom Metazoa; phylum Chordata; class Mammalia; order Rodentia; family Erethizontidae; genus Erethizon; species Erethizon dorsatum. The sequence goes on from CM051831.1 coordinate 31,937,429, forward strand.
CCAAATTTCATTCTATATTTATTGCTAGGCATTTCTTCCTGATAACAAGCCTAAACCTCTTCAGATGAGTTTTCAACCTATTACAGAAAGTCATAGACTAGGAGAGCTGATGTGATCTTGAGTCTGTATACCCAGTATTTCTCAAACGTCCTGAGTTTATTAATTAGAATCTACATTTTCTGACCTTCCTTTTGTTATTTGGAATTTCGAAGTCATATTTTAATTGACTTTCTTAAAATATAGTTTACATAGAATAAAATAGTTTTAAATATATTATTCAATACATTTTTAAAGCTGTGGAACCATCAAACAGTCAACATAAGGGTTATTTTCATCACCTGGAGTTGCCTCATTCTCCCTTGTGTTTAGCTCCCACAACTTCTGCTCAGCTCTCAATTGTCCGCCTTTGGTCAGTGTAGATTATGCTTATGCCTATTCTAGCATTTTGTTTTTTAAAAACAAGTGTAGTCATGATGTGTGGGGTCTTTTGTATATTTTGGGCTGCAAATTATTTTTGAGGCTCATCCATGTTACTGTGTATAATCATTCTTTCCTTTTTATCATCAAGCAGTTGTCCATCACGTGTATATACCAGTTTCCCAGTCATTCTCTTTTGAATGTACATGTAAGTTGGGTGCCATTGTATTTCTCAAACATCCAAGTTGGTGCCTCTATTAACTGGAGCAATTATGTCATACAATAATTACATTCCTTTTGGGGAACCAGTACATACACATACCATGCTTCACCATTTTTAATTCCTCCCCCCTTGTCCTCAGCTCTCTCATCTTGCCTAGATTCCCTTGCTATATATTCTTTGAAATTCTACTCTCTGGTTCATAAACATTTGTGACTACTATATCCTCTTGATTATTTTATGAACCCCTTTCTGGTACTTTTGTATTCCTTTATTCCTTCTCTGCTCTGAACTCTATTTTGATAGATATTGTTATAGACATTCTAGCCTTCTCTTGATTTACTTCAGAAATATTTTTATATTTTACAGTAACTTTCTTTTAGGCAACATACTTTGTCATGATTTTTAAAAATCCTAATGTGTTAATTTATGCAAGTTCATTGATATTTTAAGCAACTCCAGTAATTCTACAAATGCTGTTTATGTTTCAAAATTTTAAAATTAATAAATATTATTTTTTAAGAGCAGCTTTACATTCACAGCAAGTTCCTGACTGGAAAGCACAGAATTCTCATATGCTTCTTACCTCCACCCCACACACACACACACACACACACACACACACATACATCCTCCTCATTATCTACATCTGGCACCAGAGAGGTTCATCCCTTACAGCTTTGAACCCACATTGATGCATCATTATCCCCAAAGCCCATAGTTTCCACTGGGGTTCATTTTTGGTGTGTATTCTGTAGGTTTCAGCAGCATTCATCTACCATTTCAGTATTGTACAGAAAAGTTTCACTACCCTAAAAATCTTTTGTTCTCTGGACATTCATCCTTCCCTCCCCGATAATCCCTGGCAACCAACGATCTATTCATTGTCTTCATAGTTTTGCCTCTTCCAGAATGTCATACAGTCGAAATCATATTATATGTGACTTACTCAGATTCTTTCTCTTTTTTTTCTCTTTTCTTTTTCTTCACTTAGTGATATGCATTTAAGTTTCCTCCATGTCTTCTCAGAGCTTGGTAGCTCATTATTTTCTTAGTTAACATTCCATTTGTCTGGAGTATGAGTTTATGTATTCATTCACCTACTAAAAAAGCTAAACTTTAGCTGCTTCTAAGTCTTGACAACTATGAATAAACCCGGTGTAAGCATTCATATGCAGATTTTGTATAGATGCATTTTCATTTCACTTGGGTTAATATAAAGGAGTGAGATTGCTGGATTATGTGTTGAGAGTAACATAAATTTTGGTTAGAAACTTTCAAACCATTTTCCGAAGGGGCTGCACCATTTGCGCATTCCCCCAGCAGTGAATGAGATTTCCTTTTGCTCCACATCCTCACCAGCATTTGGTGGTATCATTATTTTGTATTTTCACTATTCTACTAAGTAAGTAGTGATATCTCAGTGTTGCTTTAATCGCAATTCCCTAATGATATGTCTGTATATCTTCTTTGGTAAGGTTTCTGTTAATGTCTTTGGCCCACTTTTTAAATCAGACTGTTCATTTTCTTATTGTTGAATTTTAAGATGTCTTTGTATATTTTGCATGACAGTTGTTTGTCAGATGTGTCTTTTACAAATATTTTCTTTCAATCTGTGGCTTGTCTTTTTGTTCTCTTGACATTGGCTTTTTACAGAACACAAATTTTTTATTTTAATGAAGTCTAGTTTACCACTTATTTCTTTCATGGATTGTACGTTTCTTGTTGTATCTACAAGTCACCACCCAACATACCTAAACCATCTAGGTTTTCCACTCTGTTATCTCCTACGAGTTTTACATTTTACATTTAGATCTGATCTGTTTTGGGTAAATTTGTTTTGAAGAGTAAAAAGTCTGTAATCATTTTTCCCGAGTGGATGTCCAGTTATTCCAGGACCATATGTTGAAAAGAATATCTTTATTCTCCATTGTATGCTCTTTGCTTCTTTATTAAAAGCAGTTGACTATATTCATGTGGGTCTGTTTCTGAGTTCTCTGCTCTCTTCCACTGATCTATTTCAATTACTGTAGCTTTGTAGTAAGACTTGAAGTAGAGAGCACCAATCCTTCAACTTTGTTCCCACTCAATATTATAATGACTATTCTGGGTCTTTTGCCTCTTTATATAAACTTTAGAATAAGTTTAGTATGTCCATAAAATAACTTGCTTAGATTTTAATTGATATTGCATTGCATCCAATCTGTAGATCAAGTTAGGAAGAATGTATACCTTCCTATCCATGAATATGAAATATCTCTCCATTTATTTAGCTCTCTTTGATGTTTTTCACTAGAACTTTATAGTTTTCACTGTACAGTTCTTATACATATTTCCTTGTATTTGTACCCTAGTATTTTATTTTGCAGGTTGATAATGTAAATAGCAATGTATTTTTAACTTCAAATTTCACTTGTTCTCTTACGACATATAGGAAATTGATGGATCTGTATACATTAACCTTATATCCTACATCTGTGCTATAATCATGTTTTAGTTTAGATTCTTCTGGATTTTTTTCCATAGATAATAATGTCATGTGAAATCTGAAAACAAAGTTTTATTTGTTCCTTTCTAATCTGTATACATTTTATTTCTTTTTTTTTGTCTTTATCCAGGACTTCCAGTATGGTATTAAAAAGCAGTGAGGGCCGGAGATATTGTTGCCTTGTGTCTGATCTTAGTGGAAAAGTTTCTGGTGTCTTATCATTAAATATGGTGTTAGCTATAGGGTACATACAAATGTTCTTTATCAAGTTGAAGAAGTTCCTCTCTATTCCTACTTTGCTGAATAGGAATCATGAATGGGTGTTGGATTTTGTCAAATGTTTATGTGTTGATTGATATGATAATGCAAATTTCTTTTTTAGTCCATGGATGTGGTGAATTACATTAAGCGTTTTTTGAATGTTGAAACACATGCACATACCTCAAACTCCAGTTGGCTGTGATTACAACTTTTTATATATTGTTGTATTTGATTTTGCAAATATTTTGCTGAGGATTTTTACGTCTATTTTCACGAGAGCTATTAGTCATAGTTTTCTCTAACATTTTTCTTTGGTTTGGGTATTAATGTTGGCCTCATAGAATAAATTAAGGAATTACCTCTGCTTCTCTTTTCTGGAAGATCTTGTAGTAAATTGGCATAATTTCTTCCTTAAGTGTCTGGTAGAATTCACAATATAAATGTGGTCCTGGTGTTCTCTGCTTTGGAAAGTTATTAACTACTGATTTCCTTTCTATTAGTTGGTTCAGACCTATTCAGATTGTCCACTTCTTCTCCTATGAGTTCTGACAGATGGTATCTTTGAAGAACTTGAACTATTTCATCTGAGTTGTCAAATTAATGGGCATAGATTTGTTCATAGTGGCCCCATATTTTCACTTGAATGTGTCTGGAAATTGTAGTGATGTTTTCTTTCTTTTCTGATGTTAGTAATTTATGCCCTCTCTCTTATTTTTTAGAGATCATGGAAAGAAGTTACATATTTTATCGATCTTTTTAAAAAATTAGCTTTTGACTTCATTGAATTTTTAGTTGATTTTTTGTTTTCAATTCCAATTATTTCTACTTTAATTTTTATTATTTCTTTTCTTCTTCCTTACTTTGATTTGTTCTTTTTCCTCTAGTTTCCTAAGGTAAATGTTTGTGTTACTGATTTTAGATCTTTCATTTTTTTCTGTTACATTAATTCAATGCTATAATTTCCATTTAAGTACTGCTTTTGATGCATCCCACAAATTTTGGTACGTTGTATTTTCATTTGCATCTAGTTTGAAGTACTTTTTGAAATATCTTCTTTGACCCATGTGTTATTTAAAAGTGGGTAGGGGACCGGTGAGATGGCTCAGCGGCATAAGCACCTGCCTGGCAAGCGCGAGGTCCTGAGTTTGACCCCCGGTACCCACATAAACAAAAAAATAGAAACAAACAAACAAACAAAAAAAGTGGATTGTTGGGCAGGTGAGATGGCTCAGTGGCATAAGCGCCTGCTGACAAGCGTGAGGTCCTGAGTTTGAGTCCCGGTACCCACATAAAAAATAAAATAAAATAAAAAATAAAAGTAGATTGTTTGAGCTCTAAGTATTTGGGAATTTTAAAAACATGTTTCTGTTACTGGTTTCTAGTTTAATTCTGTTATAGTCTGATAGTAGACATTGTTTAATTTGTATTCCCTAAATGTTTTATTAGTATATATTTATTACTATTATTAGTATAATATTTATTTGGGGGAACAGGCATATATATGTCACATCTTGGCTCATTTGTAATTTGCTTATTAATATACGTTTGTGATACATAATAATTACATTCATCTTGGGGAATTGGTGCATATTGCATCCTGATCATTTTTATTCACCCTCTCCATGCAGTAGCCCTTCTCCCTCCTTCTGCAGATTCCTTTCCCATCTGCACAAAGCTAGCTCCCTGTTTCCTACCATCTTTGTTTAAATTTGCTCTTTAAATTATTTATTTTATTTTTCTCATATTAGAGAACCCATATGATATTAACCTGTGTCTGATTTATTTCACCTACCATTGTGGTCTCAAGATCCACTTTCCTACGAATGACTCAACTTTATCCTTCTTTCTGGTTGAGTAGTGCTACATCGTGTATATACATCACATCTTCTTTATCCATTCATCTGTTGATGGGCACATAAGCCACTTCCATAAATTAACTATTGTGAGTTATACTGTTATAAACATGAGTATGCATGGATCACTGCAATATGATGACTCAAACTCTTTCAGGAAGACACCCAGAAGAGGTATAGCTGGGTCAAATGAAAATTCTATTTTTCAGGAATCTCCACACTGATTTCCACCATGGTTGTACTAGTTTACACTCCCACCAACAACATAGAAGGATCTCTTTTCCCCACAAACTCACCAGCATTTGTTGTTTGTTCAGTCCTTGATAATAACCATTCTTACTGGAATAAGTTGGAATCTCAGTGTCATTTGCATTTCTCTAATGGTCAGTGATGGGTTATTTTTGTTTTGTTTTTTTCTATTTTCTTTTTTTGGTACCAGGAATCAAACTCAGGGCCTTGCGCTTGCCAGGCAGGCACTGCACTGCTGAGCTACATCCCCAGCCCAGGTCAATAATGCTGAACATTTTTCTCATGTATTTATTGGCCATTTGTATTTCTTTTGAGAGATATCTATTCATTTCAATTGCCCATTTTTTATGAGTATTTTATTGGGGGTATTTTTTATTTCTTTATATTTTATAGATGTTAATTCCCTGTTTGAAGTGTAGCTGACAAAATTTTTTTCCCATTTTGTAGGTTGTCTCTTCACTCTGTTGGTTATTTCCTTTGCTGTGCAGAAGCTTTTTAATTTGATATGATCCCATTTGTTGATTCTTGGTATTATTTCTTATGCAGTTGGGGTTTTGTTCAGTACTTGCCTACATTTTCAAGGGTTTTACCCATTTTTCCTCCCAGCAAATCCAATGTTTCTGTTTTTATATATAGCTCTTTGATCCACTTTGATTTGATTTTAGTACAGGGTGAGTGATACAAATCTTGATTCATTCTTCGGCATGTGGATAACCAGTTTTTCCATGTAGATAACCATTTGTTAAAGAGGTTATCCTTTCTTCAGTATATATTACTGGCCCTTTTGTCAAAAATCAGATGGCTAAAGATGCTTGGAGTTGTTTCTGCATCCTCTACTCTATTCCATTTGTCAACATGTCTGTTTTGTGCCAGTACCACGCTGTTTTTGTTACTGCTGCTTTGTAGTATAGCTTGAAGTCTGGGATTGTAATCCCCTCTTGTTGCTCAGGATTGTTTTTGCTATTTTGTGTCTTTTCTAAATCCATATACATTTTAGATTTTTTTTTCTGGTTCTATGAAAAATGTTGGTATTTTTATTGGAACTGCATTAAGTATATATCATCTTTGGTAATATGACTGTTTTGACAATATTCATTCTCCCTATCCAAGAATAGGGGATGGCTTTCCATTTCCTAATGTTCTCTTAAATCTCTTCTTAAACCATGTCTTTTGGGTTCTAAAGCAGTTTATTTTGGTGAATGTTTCATAACATTAAGAAGAACATGTAAACCACTGTTGTGGGATGACATATTCTATAGACTTTAATCATAGCCAGGTGATTAATGCTGTTGTACTGAATGATTTTCTGCTTTCTGAATTTGTCCATTTCTGACAGAATGGTGCTGAAGTCTCCAACTGTAATAGTGGATTCATCTATCAAGGATTGCTATGGCTTCTTGGAATATTGACTCCTTCACATCATATATTGTTTTGCTTTATCTCTGATAAATTTCCTTGCACTGAAATATGCTCTGTCTGAAATAAATATTGCTATTCTCATTTTATTTTATTTTATTTTTTTTTTTTTGTGGGTACCGGGGGGTCGACCTCAGGACCTCGCGCGCCAGCAGGCGCCCGTGCTGCTGAGCGATATCACCGGCCCCTTTTTCGTATGTGGGTTCCGGGAGTCGAACTCGGGCCCTTGCGCTTGCCGGGCAGGCGCTTAAGCCGCTGAGCCATCTCACCGGCCCCCAATTCTCATTTTATTTTGATTACTGTTAACATGATATGTCTTTATTCATTCCTGTACTTTTAATATATGTGTGTCTTTATATTAAAAGTTGATTAATTGATTAAAATCTCTCTTTTAATTGGAGTATTTAAACCACTGATGTTTAAAGTCATTATTGATACAGTAGGATTAACATCTCCCATAGTTTTACTGTTTTCTATTAATCATCCTTTTTCTTTGTTTCTATACTATTCATGCCATTGATAGTTTTAATTAGGCATTTTATCTGATTCCATTTTTTTGCCCTTTATTAGCATATAAACTATACATTTTTAAACTTTTTTCGTGGTTGCCCTAGAGTTTGCAGTATACACTGACAACTAATCCAAGTCCACTTTTAATTAACAGTCACTTTACAAATAGTGCACATTTTACAACAAAATATTCCTAATTCCTCTCTCCTGTTTCCTGAACCATTGCTGTCTTTCATTTACTTTCAAGTAAGCACAGATGTGCATATTAAATATAAGCATAGATAATCAAATACATTGCCGTTACTATTTCAAACAAATTGTACCTGGTAAATCAAGTAAGGATAAAAAACGTGTTTACTTTATCTTCAGTTATCCCTTCTCTTGCACTCTTCCCTTCTTTGGCCCATCCAAGTTTTTTACTTATATCACTTTTAATTCTTTCTGGAGAACTTATTTTAATATTTCTTGAAAGCCAAGTCTACTGGCAACAAATTTCTTCAATTTCTTTTTTATTCTTTGAATTTCCACGTCTCTCCTTATATTATCCATCCATTCTTTTTTTTTTGGGGGGGTACCGGGGGTCGACCTCAGGACCTCGCGTGCCAGCAGGTGCCCGTGCCGCTGAGCGATATCACTGGCCCTTTTTTCGTATGTGGGTTCTGGGAGTTGAACTCGGGCCCTCGCGCTTGCCAGGCAGACACGTACGCCGCTGAGCCATCTCACCGGCCCCCAATTCTCATTTTATTTTGATTAGTGTTAACATGATATGTCTTTATCCATCCATTCTTGCATAATATTTTTTCCATTAAAGCCCTTAGCATATTAATTGTAGTTTTTAAAAATTTCTGCAACATTTCTGCTATGGTTCTATGACACTTGTTTTCATCTCTTTAATATTTGGTTTTTGTATGGCTTTTAGCTTTTTATCGGAATGTGGATGCGATGTGCTGAGTAAAAGGAACTGCAGAACATCAGCCTTTAGGATGTGGTGGCGAGGAGTGGGGGAGGGGACGCTGTCTATTGTCCTAGGATGAGGCCTCAGTCTTTCCATGAGCCAGTCCCCTTCCCACGGGACCGTGGACTTCACTCATGCATCTCGGCTTACCCTGCCTTAGGTGAAACAGAATGGCTGTAGGAACTGCAGCTGCCCACGTCCCTTCTTCCACGTTGAAGCTGAGGGCCAGGTGGAGTTTGGAGTTTGCCTTCCCCTGAGAAGATTAGGCTCTGATAGAAGCTAAGCAGGTGGTGCTGTGCAGAAGCCTCTCCTGAGGGCAGGCCTCGTTAAGCAGAACAAAATGCTCTGGTTTGCTTTAAACAGGTTCCTTTTCACCTTTCCTTGCCAGGAACATGAAGGCATTTTTCTCTGCTATTCCCTGTGAAAGTCTGGTCAAGCTCCTGAAGATAAAACTCATAAAAGTGGGGGCATCTCCATTTGACTATCAGGGAATCCCCCTGGAGTTTTCTTACCTTGCCCTTGTCTGTCTGGAGCCCCCAGCAAGTCTTCAGTTACAGTTCACGTTTCCCTACCCCAGCACTGGTTCTCAGAAGTTTCAGCCCAAGGGTTTCTGTTGCAGCAAGTAGTCATTCTCTGCATCAGCCTATCCATCTCTCCAGTTTTTTGTGCAGCAGTGTGCCCTGTGACTTAATTTCTCTGACAGATCTAAGAAAAATGTGAATTTTTAGTTTGTTAAGCTTTTCTTTTTTTTTTTTTTTTGTGGGTACCAGGGGGTCGACCTCAGGACCTCACGCACCAACAGGCACCCATGCCGCTGAGCAATATCACCGGCCCCTTTTTCATATGTGGGATCCGGGAGTCGAACTCAGGCCCTCGCGCTTGCAAGGCAGGCGCTTACGCCGCTGAGCCATCTCACCGGCCCTGTTAAGCTTTTCTTAGCTTATCTTGTTCACCAGAAGTCTGCTCTGTTCAACTCATAACTTATTTTTTTCTGTCTGTGATTACTATTCAGTAGTTTCTGTACTTATGTCTCCATTTTCACTGATGTTTTCTTTTACAGTGTCCAATTTGTCACGGCTGGGGATGTAGCTCAGTGGTAGAGCCCTTGCCTAGCATCGTTGAGGCTGCAGGTTCAATCCCCAGAACTGCAGGAAAAAAAAAAAATAAAAAGAACAATTAGTCATTAATCCCACAGAGGGTATTTCTCATCTCAAGCATTGTGGTTTTCATCTTCAGAAGTTTAATTTGGATCTTTTTACATCTTCTATATCTCTACTTAGCAGTTTTTATCTTTCCTCTAGCTTCTTGAAGCTATGAAATATAGTTAGTTATAACTATTTTGTTGTCTTTGTCTGGTAATTCTAATATCCGTGTTAATTCAACTTTTTAATTTTTCTCCTCATTAAGACGCATATCATTTTACCTCTTTGCATTAGTGAAATTTTTAATTGTATGTCAGATATTATGAACATTGCCCCGTTGAGGGCTGGATTTTTTAAATGTAGATTTTCTTTAATTTTTTTTCCTAGAGTACATTTAATTTACTGAAAACAGATTGATCAATTGGGGTCTCCATTTAGTATTTGTTAGGTGGAACAAAAGCAACATTGGACCTAAAGATAATTTTCTGCAACTGAGGAAAGACTCAATCCAATACCCCAGGAATTATTATATTTTCCAGTCAGCATCGGGGAAGAAGGGCTATATCCCCGGCCTGTGTGAGTTTGATGGACAGCTCTTCCGAGTCCTTTTACCTACTTCTTTCTCCACCTCAGGTAGTTCACCCATGTCCCTGTCAGTACTCTGTGACCACTCAGGGGACCTCTCAGCACATCTCTATGTCCTCTTTGCACAGCTCTGTCTTTCTTGGCACTGTCCCCTGTAAGCCCGCTTGGCCTTATTCTCCCTCAGTCAGCTACATCTCCACGACTGAAGGTGATTTCCAGGATCCCACTCCATTCCTCCTCCCTCTCACAGTCTGTTGGGGTGATATGGGATTCACCTCCACATCTCATTTCTCTAGGATCATTCTTCTTTGTTTGATGATGCCTAATGTTTTGAAAACTATTTGCTATTTTTTCCCCAGACTTTTAGTTCTTCTGGGCAAGAGAGTGAATCTGATTCCTGTTATTACATCTTTGCTGGACATAGAGGTCTTGAAAATGTTGGCGAGGTCCAGAGCCTTACTTCCAGGCCTATTTATCCCTATTACTAAAGTGAAACCCTTCTGGGGTTTCACTCTCCTCAAACTTCTCCACCGAAAATATCTAGTTCTGTCTAGCTCGTCTGAGCACTTACCGTCCTGTGGGAGTGCTCAAAATGGTTCAACTAATTTCTCTCCCTGGTAACACTTTTCCTGGCCTCAGGGAATTTCACTCTACACCCATGCACCTTAGTATGCAGCAACATACTCATGGGCAAACCTACACAGACTTCTGGAGCTCGTTCTCTACACAACCATTGTCCTGTGGCGGTCCGACTTGCACATACTGAGGGCATCAGCCTTCCTAGCTTTGATCTCTGTCTCCTCCATGCACTGCGACCCCGGGCTCTGGGAGAGGTCTCCCTTCCTGCTTGGTGGCAGGGTGAGCCTCAGGCAGAAAGGAAAGCAGCATGGGGTTCATCTTCCTTGTTTCCCTCTCTCAGGAATCACTGGCCTGTGCTTCCTGTTATCCAATGTCTGTCTAAAATCAAACACTTCATATATTCGCCCAGTTTTCTTGTTATTATGGGAATGCAAGTCCAGTGCAAGTTTCTCTGCCCGTATGGAAACAGAGGTCTACAACGTAACAATCTTCGATGGTGAAATGCAAATCCCCATATGGAAATGGCTTTTTCTTATTAGTATGCCGCATCCTCACTAACATTCTGCTCACCACTCCACCAAGGGCTTGTTTGACAATCACTCATCTATTGAAATCCATGGATCTAAAGCCTTTAATTCAGCAAGTTTTCCCAATTTCTCAAAAACTGTACTGTGTGACAGGCATGGCATGGGGGAGGACACCATTGCTGCCTGAGGATTTTAGCATCCAAGCGAATAGCATATTTCATTACTATAAAGCAGGTAAGGACAATGACAGAGATTTGTGCAGGAGTGAGGGGCAGGGAGGCTGGGCACTGAGTCCCACTTAGAAATAAGTGGAAGGTTCTCAGTGATTGATTCCACAGGTGACATTCAAGCTGATTTTCAAGATGAGAAGCATACCGCCTGGAGAAAGGAGGACGACTTGAGCAAAGATGGGTGCAGAGACCACACAAAGAAGGCCTGAGAACAGCGGGCCACTTGAGATTGCTGAAGCTAAAATCCCCCTTGAGAGAGAGGCGGGGGATGGAGTTGGAGAGACCAGGAGAGGTCAGGACCTGAGGGCCTTTCGTGCCACCCTGGGGAGCCACCACCAAGGGTAAGGGTGAGTCTTATGTAACTGTTTCTGGTGCAGAAGGGGGAGGGTACTCGCTTCAGCACGCAGCAGGTATTATTAGATGATGACTGAGGAAGGCAACCCTGAGAAACCGCAAAACCCCAAGCAGAGCCAAAGTCCTTTACATTCTAAGCTCCGGAAGGTCATCTGACTCCTCTAGCCCTTTGCAAATTCCTCTGAAAGGTGCAGCCACAGTGTTTGGGTGCTGCCTTGCTCTGTGGTAGGTGGCCAACCCTCAAGAAGGCTTTCCTGTATGGCTGGGGCACAGTAAAGAGAGGAGGGGACTGAGAGAGGGGAAGAGCGGGAAAGAGAATGTGAGTGAGAGAGAGAAAGAGAAAGAGAGAGAGAGATCAGAGAGAACAGCCTGGAGATAGGAAATCACAGCAAGATGGAGGCTTAGATTGAAAGGATCGATCATGCAACACATGAACCAAGCACATGGTCTCTGGGGTGGAGTGGAGGAAGGGGCTTCATCCCAGGAAATTCTGCAAATATGTGGGCAACTGGACCACAAAGCCGGGGATGTAAGTGTTGCCCTCTCCCCAAGGCAGGGAGTGCAAGGGGACAGCAGGGCCTCCTGTCTGAACATAGGCTGGGATTCAGACTATCTGGGCAGCAGATGGGCTGACCCTTGCGGAAGTCTGTCTTTGAGGGTTGAGGAACCTCTTGAGAAAGATTCATTTTGAAGGAAAACAAAGCCCAACCTGAGAAGCTCAACCCGTCACCAGACTGAGCCTTCTGCTGAGCAGGAAGTCTGAGTAAACGTCAAATGAGCACATCCTTTCACTGGTGTGAGGAGCCTAGTGTGTGCTGACTTGCTTTGAAAGATAGCATAAAATGGCTTTGGCTCCTTGCAGGCTTCGGGCATTAGGCTGTCATGAGACCAGTCCCGCAGGAGGTGGGAGGACTGGTGTCAAGGTGACCCACACAGATGCCCTGCAGTGGTTCTGAGCAGGAGTAGCCATGTGCTCCTGGACACATGGAAGGCTTGTTCTTGCTTCAGAAGTATCTTGGGGGTGATGTGGAGTGGAGTGAAGCTCCATGCAAGTTGGTAGAGGTGAAAACTAAGGAGATTTGGATGATGATTGCTAATAGGCTTCCAGTTTCATAGGTGAGGACTTCAGAAAGTTGAGTTCCAGGAAATTACAAAGTGTGGGTTGCTCCATGGAACAGCTACCAAGATAAGAGCCGATGCTTCCCTGCAGAAGCCCAATCTGTGGACCTTGACCAGGCTGAAAATTTTACTCTCTCTTCTAGCAAGTTTGATGAGCTCCAAGTGACCATCTTTGCTCTGGTCTAGGGCAGGGATCCTTCCTAAGACCTCACCTCTATACCTGCCCATCTCCTGCTGATTAAGCTTTGTGGATAACCTGTGCCAGGTGCAGAGGTACCTGAGCAAGAAAGGAAACAGGAAGTCATCTCCTGGGCCAAGATAGAGCAAAGACTTTGAGTCAAAAGATATAAAGACAAACAAGCACAAATTGCTATTTTTGTTTTCTACCTTAGAGTTTGCTACATTTTCCAAATCATCAATAAAAAAAGACAAATATTACTTTTTAAGTGTAAGTGCACACTGTTCCACAATCTAAGCGTATGGCTTTTCTGAGTTGCATGTGCTTTCTCTTTTGGTCACTTCTGGGATGTCTGAACCTTATTATGTAATAAACAGGAGGCACAGAGGACACTCTACCTGCCTGTGACAGAGGTCATGCAGCTGATACGAAAGGCAGGGGTAGCTAAGCTGCCCAGTTTGACTTGTTTGCACTTCCTGACGCTCCGTGTAAGGAAAGGACCCTGTGGTGGAAGGAGACACATTAACATATTCTCCTGCTCACCTCTACCAAGTCTTGGCTCATCCAGAGAGGGTGATTGACAACCCCAAAGGCTCCTGAGCAACTATGTGAAGAGGGGTGCACGAGAGGCCTCCTCCACCTGTTACTCTTTTCTTTATCACTTCACATCCATTGGGGTCCCTAAGCCCCAAGTGAAGGGTCAAGTGCAAATCTGGTAAACCAAGAAGCCCTAGCAGTTGTCAACTTAATTAGCTTTCAGAAAAAATATATGGCTATGTGAGCACAGTGGAGTTGCTATAGAGACAGGCACAGGAGGCACATTTAGAACAGGGCCTCATAGCATCACTCGACAAAAATAAGACCCAGGCTTTTTAATAGAATGAATTACTTAAGTTTTATATTTAACACAGGACGACACCAAGGCTATTACTGGTTTTAAGAATATTTTAGGAATCTGGGCTGCCTGCTGCTACATATGCTAACAGCCATCACAACATATGCTGTGGTGGACAGTAGTTAAGAGCTGGAAGCCCATGTGTCTCTCCCTTGAGATGAGAAATAGTCCGTCTCACTTGCAGTTTGTCCCTCCTTAACTAGGTGAGAGATTTCCAACGTGTTTCAGTGAACAGGTTGGGGAAGAAGTACACTGTGCTCTTCAATGGCCCTTTGCATGCATGGTCACTAATCACTGCACCAACCCTATGAAGTAATTACCTAATTCTGCAACTTAAAAAAATGAGATGCAGAGAGGTCCACAACTTTTCCAAGGTTGTACAACTAGTAAGTGGTACAGCTGGAATTCCAATCGAGGTATCCCCATGCCAAAGCTCATTGCTTTATAAGACATCAACCACAACCACATCTGCATAGAAAGGAGTCTGGGATGAGGTGACCCTAAAAAGATTTACCATTTTTATTGGTGGACTTTGTTATAATTTATTCTCTTATTTGAAGACAATCCCAAAGTAGAGGGTTCCAAGAAATATTCCATGAAGATCTGGCCTCTACTGATGAGCACCTCTCCAATTGCCCAAAGCAAGTATTAGTTCTGGACCACCTTGTGCTAGACAGCTGTCTGTTACATGAGATAATCAACATAAAAGGAAGAAAGATTTATTTTGACTCACAGTTTCAGGGGTTTCAGTCCATGGTCATTTGGTCCTATTGTCTAGGACCTGTGGTGGCCCAATACATTATGGTGGGAGTGAGCATATGGTGAAGAAAGCCAGGAAGCAAAAAGAGAGACAGATAAAGGCTGCTGTCCCAAGAGCCCCTCAAGGGCATTGACCTAACTTCCTGCCACTAGCTCCCACACTGTAGAGGTTTCATTATGTTGAGGACCAAGCCTTCAACTCACAGGCCTCCAGGGGATGTTTCCTATCCAAACAATCATATTTTCTTTACCTTCCAACATGTTTCTCGGCTGCGCCTTCCCAAGCCAGAACAACAAGCACAGGTGTGCCAAGATTCCAAACTGAACACAAGTAAGAAGGGGTCCCCACTGCTCTTGCACACTTGACAGCTTAAAGATGTGAAGTCAAGCTGACATTTCTAGGCAAAGTTCCTGTGTTGACAATTTTGTCTTTGGATTATTCATGATGCTATTACTCTGTAGAAAGAGGCTTCCAATTTTTTTCTAAAAAAGGCTATGCAGTAGATTAAATCTATGCTCGCAAGGCACCAGTCTTCCCTTGTTATGGGAAATAGCACCACTGGTGGAGGACAAAGTTTAGCATAGGGCAGCGGAAGTGATGGGGAGCAGGAAGATGGTCAGGAAGTGGGGAGCTCAGCGGCCAGGACAATAATGAGCAGGACCCACATGTCCCTCTGCTTTAGTTTTCCAGCAGGGACAATGATAGAAGATGTCTAGGGCTCAAGGAATCTGAGAGAGTGAATCTAGGGCAAAACTGAAATACACAACTGAACAGAAATGCTAAGTGAAGTATCAGTTCAAATGAAGGTGGCAGAGGGACAGAAGGCAGTCAGAAACCACAGACCAGGGGCTGGGACCCAGGCAGAGCAGGAGGCTCAGGCCTGCAGCTTGCAGGGTGGGGAGCTGCCAACCCCTGCATGGGGCCAGCTCAGGATGGCCAATACCACCCTACTCCCACTGCCATGCCTTGCTCCCTCCCAAACACACCCTCCTTCCAGGCCCGGCATAATCAGTACTAAGAGCCAAGAAAAGCAGGTTTTTTTTTTTTGTGGGTACTGGGGGTTGATCTCAGGACCTCGTGCACCAGCAGGCGCCCGTGCCGCTGAACAATATCACCGGCCCCTTTTTTCATATGTGGGTTCCAGGAGTCGAACTCAGGACCTCGCGCTTGCCAGGCAGACACTTACACCGCTGAGCCATCTCACCAGCCTGAAAAGCAGATTTTAAGATGAAATTCATTCGCTATTTCATCTTCAGAAATGCAGTTCCTTCTTATATTTGCATAGCAATTTGTGAGAGCTTTTATTGCTTTTTTTAGCCTGTTAAAGGGACTTCTGCTCCTTAGTGTAAGAAACTGAAAGAGTAAATAAGATCCAAAGTCTATGATAGATATTGTGAAAGGGAAAGAATCTGCTAAAAAAGAAAGAACAACTCAGATGGGGAAAAGCAAGGAGGGAAAAAGAAAATATATATATGTGTTTGTGTGTATACACAAGATAGCTAAGATAATTATACTACTAATTTCTTTTAGTTCATTGAAAAGAATGGTTTGTGCTTATATTGTTTGATCAATTTTGCATGACTATCTCTTGTAATCTTAGCAACTACTTTGAAGATAACAATACACAATATATTAACCATTGTTAATTTCCTATTATCTTGTTTTGAAATTCTGTATTATTGATTCTATTGGTTTTTTCTCTCTTTAAAATAAAAAAACTTTAAAAAGCATACAATCTATTTAAAGTAATATGGGAATAGAAAATGGGGTATAGGAATAACTATGGAAATATTTTTATATTTAGTTTCTAACTATAACATGAGCCCAGCAAAAGTTAGCTGCAGATGCACAAATTCTCATATATATCAAAGGCATTTGATAAGTTATTTTTTAACAAGTGAGTCATTTTGTGCTACTGAAATAGCTCCATGAAGTACCCTTGATGTATAACTATCTAAACAGATTGTGGGCCAACCTGGAAATTCAACTGCTGCAAGAACTAGCATGCACAGGTTTGGGACTTCAGCAGACTATAGCCTCTGCCTTGGCCACACCCTGCCTGTAGTGACTCGGACAAGCCATGTAACCCCTGCACGCCTCAGCTTTTTCATCTATACAGTGGAAATACTGTCCGTCAGATGCCAGAGATGTGCTGCGTTCAGAGAACAGCCAGGGGCCAGACACCACTTCTCTCCTGGTAAATGCCCTGCCCAGGATGGTCAACAGGGAAAGAAACACTCAACCTCCCTGCCACCACAGTCTAGGGCTCCCTGGATGAGCCTCCAGGAGAATCTCTGTACTTTCCAGCTATAGGGTGTGGCTTTTCAGCGCCCTCCTCACCACAAGCTCTTTCCTAAAGAGGTCGGGATAGGAACTTGTCAGCTGCCATCCTCGCCCACCACCATGCCCTCCCAGGCCTCCTTACCCTTTGCCCTCCAAGTAAGGGAGCCAGGGCTGCCAGGCCAAGAACTGCTGCCCAATTTGGGTCCTGGGTGGCCTCTGTCTCCCTCGGTCCCTGGGCCCCCAGCCAGCTCTCCCTTGCCCAGAGATGCCTCTGCTAACTTCATTCCTGCCCCATAGTTGGAATGACAGTAGCTCCCAGGATCCCTGGGGAGTGGGGTGGGCGGTGGGGTTCTGGGGAGGCAGCCAGACCAGGAGCAGGTTAATGTTACATCCCTGGGTGAATGTGCTGGGAGGCTGACGTCAGGCTGATGCTGAGCGGAAGGGAGGGCCTGCTGCTACGCTATAAAGATAGGTCAAATCAAATGGAATCACTTCGGGCACAGTGAGCAGGAGAGTGTGAGAGTGTCCCCGAGCCATGGTCCCTACCGCCTGTGGCTCAGCCTGGGTCCCTGTGCTCTCAAGCCGAGTGCCCGAAGCAGGTTTTGGTTTCATGTCAGCAGCCTTCATCTGCCTTCCAAAAATAAGCCCCTGCCGCCATGCCGAGGGGAGAAAAACAAGAAGGGCGGTATTTTTAGGGCCATTAATTCTGACCACGTGCCTGAGAGGCAAGGTGGATGGCCCTGGAACAGAGGCTGTTCATCACTATGTCCCGGACAGCAGGCCATCTCCAGCGCACACTGCAGGCTCTTATCTTCCTCGGTGTCCTAGTGGGCATGGTAGTGCCCTTGCCAGCGGGCACCCGTGCCAACAGCACACTGCTGGACTCAAGGGGCTGGAGCAAACTGCTGTCCAGGTCTCATGCGGGGCTAGCTGGAGAGATCACCGGAGTGAACTGGGAAAATGGCTATTTAGTGGGGATCAAGCGACAGCGACGACTCTACTGCAACGTGGGCATTGGCTTTCACCTCCAGGTGCCCCTCAACGGCCAGATCAGTGGAATCCACGAAGAGAACCCCTACAGTGAGTGCCAGTTGCAGCCAGTTGGGATGCTTGGGGGCTTGGGCTAAAGTAGGGCTAAATGGTGGAGGAGCCCAGCTCTGGTGGATGGGACCCTACTCTAAAGGGGGAGAAATAGTATGCACCCCTTAGATAGCTCAAGCTCAAGATGCTAGTAACCAAGCATCTTGGTGCCCTTTGCCAGCCCCTGCAGCAGTAACTACTGCAGCCTCATTGGCCCATCTGGAGATGACTGGGAACCATCAGCCTGGAAAGCCATTAAGGCAGTGGTGGGGAGAATGAGTAGGGTACTTGGACCAAATTAGACACAAGCTTTTTATTGAGCTTCTCTCTTTGAGAAGGAAAGACAAGTGGTTTGCAATATTTCCAGTGGAAACACACCCCCTTTTTTAAAATTTCAATCATCTCCCTCTGTCCCCAGGTACTTCCTTATCCTATAAGTTGACAAGTTGCTGCAAGGATCCTGTCCTAACAAAGCCAAGATGGGGTGAGGGGTCCAGGCAAGCTGTCAGCCTCTGCATTGCTGTGGAGTTTGTGGGAATAGATGGGTTGAGAGTAGTTGAAAAACGTGGCCATATATTTTAAAAATAATAATGAGAATTCATGTTTTTACCCAAGTCAAAGACCTAGAGTGATTAAAGTTAGTGAAAACCCAGATTCAAAGCTAATCTTAAATAAATATGTAAGTAACCAAGTAATCCCCAACTCTGATGCAGAACTTTTCCTGGCAGAAATGCATGTTTAATAGGATAGTGGTGGGTTGTGACAAATTCAGCAGCACAATCTCCTAAAGTTGGAGATGAGGGGCAGAGGCATATAGGTTGGGCCTGGCCTGCTGGGAGGAGGGGATGAAGTGGATGTTCCTGCAGGGTTGGGTCCCCACTCTGACTTGCATGAAACTTGGGTGACACGGCCCTCATTTCTTTGTCAGGCCTGCTGGAAATTTCCACAGTGGAGCAAGGGGTGGTGAGTCTTTTTGGAGTGAGAAGCACCCTCTTTGTTGCTATGAACAGGAAAGGAAGATTGTACGCAACGGTGAGTGCATCCAGCCAGAGGAATCTCCAGGTTGCATGAGGCCTGACATTTATGCAATTGAAGAACACAGTGCAAATGCAATCGAGAGAAGCGAATCTTTATCTAAAATGAGAAGTGAAGGGCTAAGAAAGGAACGCTTGCAAAGGAGGGGCCTCAGCTTTGCTTCGTCAGGTTCCCAGTTACTTAGCCTCTGCCTTGGACTTGGCTTTCCTAAGCATGTCAGGATCTTTACAATTAGAGAAACCATAGCTTGGAGGGAAGTCTGTGTTCTGGCACAAAACTCATCCAGGCCCATGCTCAGGTCTGAGTCACTGAACTGGAAATGCCTGGAGATTCAGCCTGGTGCATTGCTCCATGTCACCCCTCTGAGAGACACAGGAGGTGTGGAAACGGAAGCCATTTCTCTTCTTTACGCCAGCTGAGATTTTACTCCTAGGTTTGATGTCTTCTGGTCTCTGGGCTGCTAGACTGGGGAGATACCCTCTCTCTACTCCGTTTTCAGCAAGCACAAGCCTCAGCCCTCTCCCTATGCTGTAGTCACCCCAGGGAGGGAGTATGCTGCTATCTAAGCTCATTTACTGCCACCTGGGTGGTCTCTGACCCACTCATGTCTGGGGCTCTCAGCCCACAATTTGGCCTTTTCCAAAACACGGGTTAGGAAAACATCCCAATGAAATTGGCAAAACTGAGAGTCCTATTGGCAGAAATAAAGACGTTAAAAAGGAAGCACTCAGAGTAGGCCACAAAGAACACCAGTATTATTTATGGACAGGGCACTGAGGCTGTTCTGCTGCCTCTCGGAGGAGAAACTAAGGACAAGAAGAAACGAATAACGCTGAGTTCCAAGGGGCCGGCCCAGCAGAGGGGGCCGCTCACGGGTGGTGCTGGTACACCAAATGGCCCCTTAGTGCTGACTCGCAAGTTTGGCTCGTTTAGGAGGGCACATGGCATGGGTTGAAATCCGTGGGTCTCCAATGCAGTTCTCTGAACAGTCCACACCCATATTACTTGGTAACCTCGTATTAAAAGTATGGACTTTTCAACTGGGCATGGTGGTGCATGCCTGTAATCCCAGCACTTGGGAGGCTGCGGCAGGAGGATTCCCGTGAATTCAAGGCCAGCCTGGGCTACATAGTGAGATCAACACCATGTAGTAAGAACTTGTCTCAAGAAAAAAAGAAAAAATATGTGCCGTGTGTGTTGGGGGGGTGGTGCTGGGGATTGAACGCAGGACCTCGTACACACCAGGCAAATGCTCTACTACTAAGTATTCCCAGTCCAAAAGTATGGCTTTCCAGAGACTCCCTTCAGAGGTTTCTTATTCGATCAGGTTGCAGGCTACAGATATGTCTGGTTTGTTTTTTCATTTCTCAGGCACAAGCCGGCTTGGAGGCCACCAGGCTACAGGGCCTCTGGAGACGGAGCCATGCCATAGCAGGGTCACACTGGACCTGGGAGCTGGGGCGCAGGAGACAGGGACACCCGAGGTGTAGAATCCCAGCTGCCCTCCTCACCACTCTCTGGGAAAGTGACAGGGAGAGGCAGCAGCCTGGCACTCTCCAGGGCTGTGGTGGTGGAAGCCTCCCTGCATGGTGGGCTCTGTCCCCCCAAGGAGCCTTCTCACAGCCTGTGCAGGCCCAGAGCCCTGATGGGTGGAGGGCCAGGGTCCCAGCGACTGGCACAGACTCCATGCAGGGGTCCTAACAGCCCCATCTTCTGAGCAGGGGTGCGAGTCACAGAAACCCTTACCCTTGTCACCTTCCCTGCACAAACTAAGTACTGTTTCTTTCTGCTTACCTTCTCCGAGAGGCAGCAGAACAGCCTCTGTGCCCTCTCCATAAATAATACTGGTGTTCTTTGTGGCCTGCTCTGAGTGCTTCCTTTTTAACGTCTTTATTTCTGACAATAGGACAGTTACAGGAATTTAACTGTGCAGAGCACACAGGGCACAAATACAGAATCAATTTACCCAGTTTCCACCTGAACCTCCTGGTCCAGGTAGAAGGAGCTGGGGGCAGCTAGGAATATGCATGCCTGTGATGCCCGCACTATGGGAGAGGGAGGCAGAGACAAGACAATGACACGTGGAAGCCCAGCCTGGGCAATTTAGCGACTCAGCAAGAACCCGTCTCAAAATAAAAAATAAATAAAAAGAAGGGCTAGGAATGTAGCTCAGTGTGAAGGCCCTGAGTTAATCCCCAGTACTGCCAAAAATGAACAAAAGAAAAAGGAGAGAGAGAGGCCCAAAGGGGAAAAGCCACTCGGAGTAGCAAATGGAAAAGAGCCAAGGCTTTGAAGTGTGGGACACCCGCCCAGCGGGCTCTGGAAGGGACCAAACGGGTGGATGGGCTGGGCTCCCTAAGGGACCAGAGTCCTGGGAAAGCGGGGAGCCCGTCCCCCTCCTCGCCCCCAAAGAGCATCTCATCCAGTAGAGACTGCCCCGACTGCCTTGCCCGGCTGCACCCGATGCTCCATGAGGCTGGAGCCAATGCTCCTGCAGGAGTCCGGTCCCCTCCTCTGCCGCCCTGGGGCCCTCCCCACAGTCCAAAAAAACAATTGCCAACTGACCCCGGAGCCAGGAAGACTCCCGCTGGGCGGTGATTTCATTCACACTCTGTCCCTTAAGCCCCGAGCTGAGACCCAGCTGCTGCTCCCTGAGCACTTTTCTCATGGGGAAGGAGTGGGGTAGGGAACCCAGCTAGGAAAGGCCTCCCCAAGCCACACCCCTCAGAAAAGGGGTGTAGGGCCCTCCTTAACATAAAGAGCCACCCTGCACCCTCACCCACAGCACCCCACAGAGGCCCGGACCCTTAGAAGGCTCTGTGAGCTTGGTCCTCGCTTTGCACCGGGCTACACCGGGGTCTCAGGTCTTGGTCCAGGTCCCGCCAAGCTCTACGCAGAGCCACCTAGCCCGCAGTACTGCGCCTAAGGCCACAGTGCAGGCGCTTTTGGTGGAGCGAACTGGGACCGGAGCTCCAGTTCTGGCCCGCCCGACTCTCTAGCTACCGTACTTACCTTGCTTTGGGCAGACTGTAGACTGAAGCCGAAATGAGTGCATTCTAACCTTCTTTCCTTTTAAAATTAAGAAAATCAGCTGGGCATGGCCCTGGGAGCTGTAATCCCAGTTACTTGGGAGGCTGAGGCAGGAGGATATCGAGTTCCAGGTCACCCTGAGCAGCTTAGCAACCCCCCACCCCCGTCTTAAAATTAAAAGAAAACAATTAAAGTCAAGAAAATCATCAAAAATCTCCACCTCATGGGTGTTCTGTTGGCATTCATTGGTTGAGAAAAATACATACTAAACCAAAGTTTACTAAGAATTCAGTTATTTTTAAGTGACTTTAGTTTTACCAGTTATAATTGCATTTACATCCTTTTACTCAACAGTAGCATGACAACATTCAAAGCACAAAATTGATTTCACACACAGACCCCCCTCATGGTGATTATCTGGAGAATTCCAAGTCCTCCGCCCCCTGAGTTAGCTGCCACCCTCACCCAGCAGAGAAAGGATTCCCGAGGGGCTGGGACAAAGGGCATACAACCAGGATGAGCAGAGAATGGCCTGGGGTTCCAGGACAGGAGCATTGGTAAGGCTAGATCACCCGCTTCAAAGCACTCCACAGGAGGACGTGCTAACACTGACAGTGCGATTTAGATGGTGCAACTTTCCTAACAATTGTGTGCTAGGAAAAGGAGTTAGAAAATACCAGCATCTTCAGAGCTAGAAGGTATTTCTAAGGGCAGGAAAAGAAGCAGTGAAGGACTGCAAAAGAAGCGAATTGTAGGACAGAGTTGGTTTTTGTTTTTGTTTTTTATTTCCCCCTCTTCCTTCCATTCGACCCGCTGCTGTCTCCTGCCACCACACAACCAGGAGTCACAGGAGTCAAAGAAGCTGCAGGATGAGAATCTCTAAAGACAGAAGTGACTTAACTCTGTCTGGAGACAAGAGGATGGATGTCCTATCCCCCAAAGACTTTGGGGGCTCTTCTGCCAGAGGTAATGCACCAGAACAGCCAGACATGTCCCTCTGCAGACCGCGCTGCTCCACAGTGACAGAGGAATGCTTTTTTTTTTTTAAAGGGAAGTTTGGTTCCACATGAGTCTGATTAGACCTCCGTGGAACCCAAGACATCGCCATGCTGGAGCTTGAACCTGGCAGGCCCAGGAAATGTGATCTGGTGGAATTATTTTCATTTGTTCAAGTAATTATATACAGGAGCTGCTTTTATTAACACAGCGTTTACTTGGCTGGAGTGCTTTTCTCACCAGAGCTGAGAAGCCAACATTCCTGAGTCGTGAGAACTCAAAGCTCAGGGATAGGATGGAAAGGAATTAAGTGGCTGGGTCTTGAGCATTGCTGGTCACCGGGAAAACCCCACCAGTGTGAAGCATCAGACCACATCAGAGCATTTGGGCACATGCTTGTCCGGAAGGCATGCCATGGGCCTGCGAGCCACTGACCCAGGGAAGTAGCAAGGGGAGCTGGAGTGCTGCTTCTAAAGAAAGCTTCATCTCCGTCTCCCTTTTCAGTTAAGGTTGGAGAGTTCTAGGAATAAACAATAGGCTAGAGCAGTGTGGCAAAACTTTCAGAGCCCGAGTGCCCAAACTGCCACCAAAACTCGCTTATTTATCAAAAAATGCCAGCACTACCCCTATGTGCACTGTTATGCAATGCTCGCTGCTGGGGCGATGCTGGGGTGACTTGGCTCGAGTACCGACAGAGAGGGCACTGTGTGCCCACTGCAGCACACATGCCGTAGGTTCACCCCCACTGGGCTGGAGGAAAAGTCCAGAACGAAGACAAACAAAAGTGAGAAATCATTTTTTTTAAAAAAAGGGGGCCGGATAGGATTTGAATAATCAAAATCTGAGGGGCAGAGCTGAGGTTGCCACTCAGTGGCAGAAAGCTTGCCTAACATATGCAAGGGCCTGGTTTTGATCCCCTGCACTGGAAAAAAATCTGATGAGCAAAGAACAAAGTAAAAAACAGTTCCAAGAGCCCCATGGGTATGAAAATTTGTAGATGCTCGATTCCCTTATGTAATGGTGTAGAGTCTGCATGTAACCTACGCACATCTTCTTGTATGCTGTAAGTCATCTCTATATTACTTATAATACCTCCTGCAATGGACATCTTGTGTGAGTATAATGCTGTTTACGGAACAATGACCAAAACAAAGTCTGTTCAATACAGACACAAAATTTTTTCAAATATTTTAAATCCATGGTTCATTGAATCTGGGGAGGCTGAGCCCATGGGGACATAGGGCCAGCTTCATACACAACCACACTTGTGCACAGTCAAGAGAGGCTCGCTCGCAGACAGGTGTGCTGTGGACAGTGGGAGGTGGGCAGTGCCCTTGTGCCATTGAAAAATCACTCTGCTCCCCTGCCTCCCATCCCTCTGCCCCATCCTTCTGCCCTAAGGTTTGACTTCCTCTCTTGAGTTTGCAAACAACACATGAAACCTCTCCCTTAACCACCATCCAGATCAGAAAGAAATTCTCCTGGAAGCCTCAAGCAGGTTCCTTTTGGGGACACAGAACATCAGAGTAGAGGACAAAGCAGGCAGGTGAAGTGGGTTGTGACACCACCAAGAGAGCCCGCCAGCTCTGATAAAACGCTTTCTCACTCCACTTCCTGGCCCATCTTGTACTATGCGTTGCTTTCCCACATTAAATACTTCACTTACTTGGAGGGATAACACACAAACATGGCTTAAAGGGAAAAAGAGATGCAAAAGAATCTTCCGTAGACCTAAGTCCCACTTCCATCAGCGTCTTGAAGCCAGAGAATTCCTCCTCAGAGGCAGCCACTGCTGCCAGTTCCTCATGGACCATTCCAGGAATAACTTGAATGTGTGTGCGTGTGTGTGTGTGTGCACACACGTGCACACTCACTTGGGTATCAGGTTTTAAAAATCACACAAATAAGGGTATTTTATGTGCACTGTTACAAACCTGGCATCTTCACTTAGCAATATCCCTTTAAGACCATTTTACATCAGTGCCTTGTTTTTTCACAGCTACAGTCTCCCATGATATGGACCCACCATATTGACTAGCACCCTCCCCTCTGAACAGACAGTTTGGTTGTTTTTGCTCTTTTATAATAATGTGTCAGTAACTTTTGTGCATATATGAGAGTGCAATAGTAAGATAAATTTCCTAGAAGTGGAATTGCTGATTATATTCTGTCCCCATTTTTTTTTATTCTGGAAGATATTATCAAATTACTTTTTATAAAGAGTTCTAACCATATACACACCAAAGGACATTAAGTGAAACTCCTTCTCTCTCTGCCTTCACCAATTATAGTATAGTATCAAACATGATTTCCTTGCAGTCTGATCATTAGAAATGTGATCTTTCAGTTATGATTTACATTTCTTTTTTTAGACATTTTTTCTTATACTTAAATGTTATTTATTTCTCCTTTCCTGTGGATTTTTCTATCCATGTGTTCGTTTTCCAGTAAATTAAGGATTCTGACTGTAATAGCAAAATTTTCTCTAGACATATATGCACAGTAAATATGTTTATCCACTTTACCATCTAAGTTTTTATTTTGCTTGAGGTAATATTTTTCAAACACACATTCAATTTATTAGTTTTTTTTAAATAGCTTCTGAGGTTTCTTGTGCATGTCTTGCTTAGAAAGGTCTTGATTCTGATGTTATAAAATTTTTTTCTAGACTAATGATTACCATTGTTATGTTTAAATTTTGTTCCTTTTGGGATTCATTTTGATATAAGGAGTGAGGTCATACATCCAACTTTATAGTTATTAATTATTATCTGATATTGTCTAGTTGTTCCAATTCCAGTGGTTTGAAATGCCACTTCTGTTTTATGTCAATTTCAGATCAGTTTTTAATTTACTTTTATTTTATTTTTACACGTGTTTCATTGACTGCCGGACTCTGTTTTGTTTATTGAACTGCACCAGCCTTTTAAGTAGTATACTTTAAATTTGTCATTTAACTTTTACAATCAACTCTGAGTTTAATTTCTGCTAATGCTGCTGCTCTCCAAATGTTACCGCACACCCACAGTCTCAGGTCCCGTGACTCACTGTGTTCCTCACACGCAGGCAAAGAACACATGGTCCAGAGCCGCTACTGACCCTCTGCACAGGGCCAGAGCTGTATCTTCCTCCTCAGCCTAGCTCTGTGCTCTTTCCACGCAAGCACACGTCTCCTAGGCATTCCACCAAAAACCGCAAAGCTTACCCAGGCACGGTGGTGCCACCTGCATTTCCAGTACTCTGAGAGTTTGAGGCAGGAGGATCACAAGTTGGAGACCAGCCTAGGCAACATAGTGATTAAGCAAGATCCTGTCTCAAAATTAAAAAAAAATTTTTTTAATTAAATAAAAATAAACAAATAAATAAATGGCCCTGACTTCAATCCCCAGTACAAAATAATTAAATAAACAGATAAAAAACAAACCTGTAGAGTTAAAGCATAAACTGCCTAACAACCCACAGCAAATCTTACAGGAAAAATAAAAATAACAGTATTATTTTTAATTTACTATGTGCCAAGCATTGGATCCTGGACTTTCCATGCACTGTTTCTATTGACGCTCACTTCAATTCCATGGCGTAATTGTTCTCGCTTTCCTCACTTTCCAGATGAAATAGCCGAGGCTTAGAAGGTTAAACAGTTCACCCAGGTCCACAGAGCTAACAAGTGATCATCATCAGTCTAAGCTGAAAGCCCTGGTGCAAATACGCTCATTGTCTACTTGGACAGTTTGTTCTCCTTACTTGTGGGGCTTCCTTCCTTCATTCATGACAGAAATATCTCCTGAGCACCCAGAGCAAGGGGCATGCAAACCCCTCGTGGGCTGCATGAATTAGTGAAATCCTTCATGTTGATTCCAAACAAATTAATATGTATGAAAGCGTTTTGTAAACAATACACAAGAGCAAGAGAGAGGAAGGCGCGCTTGTGTGCTTGTGTGTGCGTGTGTGTGCGTGTGCTTGTCCACACCTGTGCATGTGTGTGTAGTGATGTTCAGAGTGCTCTGATCAGAAATGCTGGCCCTCAGCCCTGTCACACAGGAAAAGCTAGCCTTGCATGTTGGTGTTGTCCTTATTAAATCACTCAGTTACCATCGTATCCCAGACATAGTCTTATCCCAGGGAGCAGGAATGTCCCCAGGGATCCTGTTTCAAATGCTGTCTGAAAGCTATGCCACAAGGGCTCTGGAGCATGGGTGCCCTGACGGGCTCCTTGCCACTCTTTCACAACAAACAGGAGGGTGCTTTCCACCCTCGCTGCTGGGGAAGCGGATGTCAGAGGAGAGTTTCTTTACAGGAGGTCCAAGGACACCTCTGGCGTCTCTGCACCATGGGGCTGCAGCTGAGTGGGGTATTTTTGTTGTTGTGTTTTAGTAGATAAGCTGAGTCAGCAGGAAGGAGGCAGAAATTTTACTCCACCTATTTCCCTCAGTTTAATTCTGTATTTCTTTTAAAGCCTAGGTCCCAGGTCTCCAGGGTCCCACTTCACTCTCTCTTCCTCTAGACGCCTCATTAACATCCCCCTAAAAGAACATGGCAACCCCTGTGGACTCCCCTTAGAGCAGTGACCCACGCAGGCTGGGAAGGAAAAGAGCCCTCTTTTCTAGGAAAAATGGAGGATTTGGGCGATTTACTGGGCGTGGACTTATAGATGTGTGACAGGAAATCCAACATTCATTCACTTCTGAACAGGTGGTCCCCACATGGTTCTCTACCAAATTAGCAATGAGGGGGCCATTTACTGTTGGCCCTAAACTCCTGGTTACCACCTGTCATGTTGAAAATCAGGTTCTTTTCTCCATAAAAATTGCTACTCCTCACTGTCTCTGTTTCTGTGTGGCCCTGGAGAACGATGATTGTCTTGGAGGTACCAGATACCTTCTGGTCTCAATGCCAAAGCCGAAACATACCTCTTTGAGGGGCACCAAACTTGGTAGAGAGGAATAGAGCATGAAAAGATAAAGGCAGTACTGGACAGGACTTAGAGATTATCTGTCTGCACTCCTCCATTCACCCCTCCCCCCACCTACACAGTGTGCAGAAAAGGGACCTGAGGCAGAAAAGGGGATGAAACTGCCCGGGCTTATACAACCATGATGTAGAGAAGTCACTGAAATGAACACTGGATCTCAGTCCTGTGTCACCAGACTACCTCTCACAGAGGGCTGGAGAAGACAGCTCACTGTAGCCTTCCTTGGTCCTTGTGGTGAATGGAAGGCATTATCATCTAAAGACTGAGTCAGAGTGCCCCAAGCTTGCAGTCAGGGGACCACCAACCCTCCCCCTCACCCCAATGCCATCACAAGACACAGGAGAAGGGTGAGGCGGAGCCACGACAGCTCTGAAGTCTATTCCCTTCCTCCATTCTATCCCTCAGGGAAGGCACAGACCCTGAGGAGGTTGTCTTGCAAAGGGAAGGGAGGGGAAACCCACACACAGCCACGCTGCATCGGTCAGCCTGCATTTGCAGCTCTCCTTATCTATCACTGTCTCTCTTGTCTGTTTCTTTCACAGCCCAGCTTCCAAGACGAATGCAAGTTCAGAGAAATCATTCTGCCCAACAATTACAATGCCTATGAGTCAGACTTGTACCGAGGGACCTACATTGCACTGAGCAAATATGGACGGGTAAAGCGGGGCAACAAAGTGTCCCCAGTGATGACTGCCACTCACTTCCTTCCCAGGATATAAAGGCCCATGAACAAAGGTTCACAAATGGAATTTTGCACGAGTGAACAATTCCTGCATCTCCCATGACTTCTCAGTCAGACTTATCTTGTGCCTGGGGAGACCCAAGTTGGTTTCCTTGGCCGCTGGACCCCATGGTGTGTAACCCACTCCAGGGGCTGCAACAGACATCACAGAATGGCAATGGATCCTGTGCTTGGACCTCATCTGTGGTGAGAAGGTGTTCGTGACATTTGTGGAATGTGAGTGTGTGCACAGGACAAGGCCAGGGTGGGAGTACATGTGTCAGTGTATACTCATACATCTCCGTGTATATTCTCAGAGCAGAGGCATCTCAGAGCATCAGGTTTCTCTCACTCAGCATTGTCACTGCAGGAATTCGCCTGTAAGAATGTCACCTGCCAAGTCAAGAGGATTGATGTGTGCTACCATTCTGCTGCTTCTCCAATCATCTTTTCATTCTAAGGCCACTAACTGCATGGACCACGCTGGTGGCCAGGAGCGGCTGTCCTCCAAATGAGGGCAGGGCAGGGTGGGAAGGCATAAGAGTTAACTGCAAGCCAGAAAAGGAGTGGCAAGATGCTCCAAATCTTGGTAGGGCTCTGGGGATGCTGGGATGCACTACCAGGGAAGGTGGAGGAAGGGGGCCCTGCTCGGTGGAGCGCTGTGCAGGGCAGTGGAGGAAGTCCGCAGAAGGCAGCAGAGGGACTGGATATTTGTGAGAGCCCTTCTGCCTGGAGGACTCAATGCTGGTGTGTGGCTCCCAGGACAAGCAAGGGCCAGGCTGCCTGCCTGTAACTTTTCCTCACTTTGAACTGGACCTTATTTTAACCTCAGATGACAAGGATCCTAATAATGGCAACCTCTTTGGCAAGGAAGGGGGTGCAAAATAGGGCATGAAGGAAGTAGAGAGGCTTTGGACTGCAAACGATCATTCCTCTCCAAGTATGTCCAGGAAACTCGCCCAAGTTCTCATCTGATACTCTCACTTCCTTCTTGGGCGCCCTCCTCTCACATATGCACTGCAGCCTGGATGCGATAGAATGGACACAGTGACCTCCAGAGTTTGCCCCCCCTGCTCCCTACAGTAGGAGAGGAGTGCTAATCCCATGAAATCAAGCAGCCAAGCTGAAACGGCTCCTTGCGGCACAATGCCTTCTTGCCTCCTCTTCTTTAAGAGTATTTAAAGCAGAGGTTCCCCAAGCAACTATAAATGTGGTCTGCCTGGAGCCTTCGGATTCCTGAACCAGTGGAATGTTCCTAAATCTGAAACCAGAGAGAGCCATATCGGAGTGCAAATATGTTCGGTATATGTGAACCCATCGAGTTACAAAATGACCTGACACCCTCCGCTATACTTGGGGGCCCTGACCTGCAAGACAATCCTTCATCTGTTGCAAATACCTTCATCTCCAACATGCCTCTCTATTCACAGAGGCATCCATCTATAGATAGATCTGGGCTGAGCAATTCTGAGTTAAAGACAGGTTGGCAACGCACAGAAGAGACACCATAGTGGCCACCTCCTCTGCTCTGCAAGTGGGACATGGCCTGGGCAAGGAGGAAAAGGCCACACCAAGGTGAGCTAAGGTTGAACAGCCGGTAGACACTCAGGAGCGTGTGTGGACATGATCAAGCCTTGGATGGAAACTAGAAGAAGCTGGGTCTTGGGTCAAGTGGAAGGGGGAAAAAGTTCTTCCATCTTGACTTTTGGGAATATAGAAGTGCAGGTCCACTTGGAGGCAGATGACAAAGCTGACAATTTTTAAAGAAGTCTCAACCAGTATAATTGGTCTCTTCAATAGATCACATCAGAAACAGAGGCATGCAGAACCTCGAATGCATATCCATTCCTGTTGTAACTGGGAGTATAGGACGAATGGGAGGATAGACTGGAACCTGGATAGGAGAGAAAATTCTAGGTTCCAAAGCATCAGCTCCTTCCTTCATAAATCTCTGAGTTCACTTGGCATGAGAGGAAGCAATCTTCTAAAGAGAACCTGCCAGGCCTGGGACAGCTAGACCTTTTTTGGATCTCTCTAGAGTTTCAAAAAATCGCTCAGATCCTGACAAGGGGTCTCACCAATGGTGTCTATTTCCCCTTTTTGTGCTAGGAATAAGACAGAGAAGCTATAAAATGCCTACAATCAAGCAGGTTTGATGTTCAGCCTCTATGTAGCAGTAGCAGCAGATTGATTTTCTATGACTGGGGTTGATATGAGAAGCTGGGCATCTGTTCTAATTAGTAGCAGGGCCTGTGTGGTGCTAGTTATAAAGCATTTTGAATATCAGCCCTGGATGTAAGGGTGCATGGTTGATGGTTTTGAACTTTTTTATGCAAAGGAATTCTCTCAAGGGCTTTATCTTTAACCTATAAGTGATTCGGGCTTAAGAAAAGTCAATTCCCATCCACAGAAGTGGGTTAAGGGATGGGAGCAGAGTAAGATCAGCAAGGACCATCTCAGTCCCTTCTCTCATGCTACTCTGCACAGGTGTAGAGTTTTCCTACCTGGCCACTTGGCCACTGAGCCTTGAACTTGGCCATTAGCCCCATGGATTCAAGAGGCTGCAGCAGATGGTGCCACAGGCAAGGAAACATAGTGAGCTCCTCTCTCTCATGGATATACTATACTCAGAAAGATTTGGGTCCTGCCTCCCCCAAATCCTGAGCAATATCCCTGGTTTACAGAGTTGTCTTTGTTTATTTCCCAAGACTGGGGACTTGAACCTAGAGACACGCTACCTCTGAGCTAGATCCCCAGCCTTATTATTATTATTATTATTATTATTATTATTATTTCATTTTGAGACAAGGTCTTGTTAAGTTGCCCAGACTGTCCTCAGTCCTGCAGTCCTCCCAACTCAGCCTCATGAGTAGCTGGGAATGCAGGCAACTGGCCTCTCCTCGGTCCTGAACCTTCTCTGGCAGCTCCATACAAACCTGGGGTTCCAAGAGCCAAGAGATTGTTTTACTCTTTCTTCAAGAACAAATCTTAAAGAAGAGAACAGCTTGCCTGAATATGCTTGATGGCTTTCTCACCTGGGAGGAGGTAGCCTCAGAAGCAAGGGGGGCCCAGGACCCTCGTAAAACTCTCAGCCTCCTCAGGGAAGTGGACGGACCTCATAGTCCTAGGAAACCAGTGAATTCTAAGTTCCTTGCTCAAGCTGTTGATTATGCTTGTCTCATTGTTCACATCCATCCTCCCTTCCCACTTTCTATACATTTTTTAACTTCCCTTGGAAAGCAGCATTTAATTTTGTAATGAATACCTTATCGTTATCCTGTAGAGCCTTCTCCTTGGCCACCATCCCACAATCCCTTCATCACTCACATTTATCCTCATGCAAGCCTTGGTCAAGGTCATCCTATGGCTTAGGAAAGAGAATGTTTTCTCTTATCATCTGATGCAGAATGTAGATCTCTCTCCTGTTTGGACACACAGGATAGGTCTCTCTCCAGGCTGATACTCAAGCCAGAAATTCTCTCCCGTCCCTAGTCCTTCCTTGTGGGCTGTGTGGAATTCTCCCTCAGGACATGGACTCTGGGCCCTTTTCCTCTCCTAAGACCTCAGATCCTTCAAATTCTCACTCTGTGCAAGGCCTGAGGGAAGAAGGGCATGGAAGCTGGTGCTGCTGCTCTCCTTTCTTCCCATGTCTGACACCCATTGCCTTTGCTGCGTTGTGCTGTGGTCACTAGGGCAGACATAGCTACCAAATGCAATTCCTGACCCTGAGACCCCATGATGTCCTCTCTACCCTCTATTCCCTTCTTTCCCATTCCATGTGGACACAAACTAGAATCCTACACCTTTCTGTTTCCATGCTTTTCCCTGAACACTGGGCTGATTTTTGCTGAGATGTCTCTGCCACTTGCCACCCCTTGTACCCTTATCATAGTTGCTCCTCCCTTCATCCCCAGAAAGAACCAGCAATGACTGTCACATCTCTGAAAAGCTCCCAAGACAGGGATTTTCAGGATAAAGCTAGAATAGATAGAAATACCCCAGAGTGCGCTTACACCTGAGCGGGTGAGTCTTCTTCCCGGAGTAGGAGGAGTCCATGACTGGGCCTCGAGCAGATCCTGAATCCAGTGCAGCATGCAGGCAGCCAGCTCAGAATCCTGTTGTATACCTCATTGAACTACTGAAATTCCAGCCGCAGACAGCTGTAACTCATTAAGGACCTCAGGCTGGGTCCCGGTGCAGAGCTGTCCTCGGCTTGAGTACAGCAGGTAGGAAAACCGAAAGTTGTTCAGTTGTGTGCTTGTGAAATGTAATGCTTCTATTTTTTTTTAATATGTATGTGCTATGCACAAACCATATCATGTTCCAGCAAAAAGTAAAAGGTCTTTTTATACGTTTCTCTAAACTGTTTGACTCTATCCCTCCTATTAAAACAGACAGCAAATCTCTGAGTTGTGGTCGATTTTCATCTCGATTCTCTTCCCCCTCTCAGGGATGTGGGCGCAGGGGAAACAGAAAGCACAGACTGTTGGTGCCATCAATTACACCGGCAGAAAGAAGTCTGGGGCTCACTTAGGCCACTGGCCCTATGTATGAAAGGGGAATTTAGCCCAGAGGAGGGAGGAAAGCAAGCCGAACTGCAGGGGAGCTGCAGCCCTCTTCCTCTCTGCCTCAGTCAAACTCAGATACACACATTTCTGTACCTGTAGCACTCATTCATTCAGTCACCCAACCATCAAGAAACACTTATTCAGCACCTCATCCCAGCATTTGGTCAGGTTTGGGGGATAAAGGAGTGAGAGAGGTGGATACCACTTCCTCCCTCTCACAAACTTTCATTTTAAAGAGGTCACCAAGAGCACATTACCATGCAGATCCCAAAATGCCACTCCCAGAAGCGCTGATCCAGGGGCCCAAATGCAGCCCAGGAGTCTCTAGTTATAAGACGCACTCTGAGCATTTTGACTGGGAAAAACACTGTCTACTAGGAAGACTGGAACCGCAGAGCATTAGAGTGAAGGGAGCCTTTAAAATATCTTTCTAAAGGTTAAATGAAGAAGATCAAAGACCCTAAGTCACTTTTCCTTGCCTTCCTGAGCCTCCCATCAGCAGACAGGCAACTTCCCTGCCATGCTCCTGCCCCAGCCATCCCCCCTTCCACCTCTTCCTGCAACCACTGGGGCAGGTGAGCGCCTGCCTTCAACTGAGCAATGCTGGGTGCTGAATAACTCTGTGTGCCCTTGGAAGAGTGGCCTGATCCTTCAGCCTCTGCACCTCAATTCTATGTTTAGTCACAAAATCCATATTTCTGATCTCCCACTATGTACCCCAAACCATGCTGGGCCCTTGAACTGTCACTGTGACAAATTATATATGGGTTTATGGACTGGCAAAGAAGACAAACATGAAATGAGTAATTACAACAGAGCATGATGCATGGCACAAAAGCGGAAGTTCAAATGCACTCGGGAGCACAGAATGGGTCCCGAGCTCATCTAGGTGGATAAGAGAACACATTCTAGAAACAGATGAGCTCCAGAGACTGTCAGGCACGTTTGAGTGGTAGGTGGGGGCAGGTGGGGGAGCAGGGGTGCTCTGGGAGAGGAAGACAACAGGTGTTTGAAGATGGCACTAAGGGGAAGAAGGGAACAACACAACACCTTCCCAGATCTAAGATAAGGTTGTTCCCTCAATACATGGAGAAAGGAGAGCTGGGCAGCAC
Organism: Erethizon dorsatum; assembly: GCA_028451465.1. Lineage (NCBI taxonomy): Eukaryota > Metazoa > Chordata > Mammalia > Rodentia > Erethizontidae > Erethizon > Erethizon dorsatum. The sequence goes on from CM051831.1 coordinate 31,971,964, forward strand.
AGGCTTGAGACCAGCACCCACTGAGTGTTTGGAGCACTTGGTAGGTGAAGGTAAGGTACTTGACACTTTCTAAAATTTTACATATTGTATAATTTACTTGTCTTAGTTACTTTTCTCATTGCTGAGACAACATACCTGACACACAAAGTTAAAGGAAAGAAAGCTTTCTTTGAGCTCACAGTTTGTGGAGGTTTCAGTCCATAATTGGCAGGATCCAAGGCAGGGTGGTGTGGCAGAGAAAAAACTCCATGGGAGTTTCATGTTTGTCTTCTTTGCCAGTCTATAAACCTATATATAATTTGTCACAGTGATAATTCAAGGGCCCAGCGTAGTTTGGGGTACATAGTGGGAGATCAGAAATATGGATTTTGTGACTAAATATAGGATTGAGGTACAGAGGCTGAAGGATCAGACCACTCTTCCAAGAGCACACAGAGTTATTCAGCACCCAGCGTTGCTCATTGGAGTTTCTCTACAGCAAGCCTGCCTTCTATCTTCCCTTTCATTCCATCCAGGCTACAAGCCTATTGGTTGGTGTCACCCACACCCAGGGTGGGGCCTCCATTATCCACACCCAGAACTATGCTAAACCCATTTAGTTATCACACACCCTTAATCCCAGTGTCACACACCCTAATCCAGCATTACACACTCATGATCCAGCCACCTCCCAAAAGCTCCACCTATGAGTGCATGAGGCTTTGAGGGAACATCTAGATAGTTTTTCAGTAAAGTTACCAAGCTGTACAAAGCATCACCATTAATCAGTTCTTGAACATTTTCATTATTCCATCATGCTCTTTCAGGCATGTTTACTTTTAATCCCCACCTCCTTCTATCCAACCCAAGAAACCGCAAATCCTCCTCCTATGTCCCCACTTTTGCCTTTTCCAGATAATTGATACCAAGAAATCATGAAGTATGTGGCCTCTTAGGTCTGGCTTCTTTCACTCAAGGAGCTTGAATTTTAATCTAAAAACAGTGCGAATCCCCTGGTGAGTTCAAGAAGGAACAGGCATCGGGAAGATCACTGGAACTGCTTCGACTCAGACAGGGCAAGCTTGAGGGCCAGGAGAACAATTTACAGGCTTCCAGTTTGAGTGTCCTTGGCTGAAGGAGATGGACGGAGTGATGATGTAGGGATGAAAAGAAGTCTGGGCACTCAGCTCTCACCACAGCCCTGAGCCCAGAGTGCTACTCACAGGCTGAATCAGATGCTTCTAAAGCCCCCAGGAACCACATTTGTGTCTCCCAAATGGACCAGTGAAGAAGCGGGGCCCCTCTGCTGGGATTGGTGCCTGTTCTTGGGTCCCAAGCCCAAATATGTTCTGAGGACAGCCAAGGCCACTGGCAACTCGTCATACACAGCGCTTGACAAGGATGGCCACTTTCCCTCCTTGCTGCAGGCTTCAGGAAAAAGGGCCAAAGTACCAAGATAAGCAAGTAACAGATATTGAACTTTTATTGTAACAACAATATCTGAGGGATAATCTCAGATTATCAGCCAAACATCTGTTCCTTCTGTATTCTCTCATAGTTTTATGCAATGAGTAAATAAATGATGCTCAGAATGAAAACTCCAAGACCCACAAGATCTTCAGTTGTCAAAGGTGATTATTAAGAAATACATGCTTATTTTTAATGGTATATCAACACAAAACTTTGGACATCCCCCTCAAAAGAGTTTAATGCTCAGTTTTTAAAAAAATCAAACAATTAAAATATTCTATTCCTTGAGTATTCTTACTGAGGTTTCCCTGAAAAAGAGGCCATTTGGGAGTCTTGGGGTGTGCCAGAGGTTGAAGATTTTGTAGGCTGGCCAGCTGAAGTGTTTATTGTAAATATCAATGACGATCATTAGTTATTTTTCCCAAGTTATTTTTACAACAGCCCTACCCTCTTGTTTTGATGGGGGCATCTTACAGGCTGACAAATATCCCTGGAGATATGGCTGCTTGTATTTACAGGGGCCACAAGGGCTGCTGCCATCTCCCCAGAAGATCACTGAGGGCCTGGCTCCATCAGCTTGGGGTGCTCTGACAAAACACCCCAGCCTGGCTGCTTAAACAGCACTGATTTTCTTACAGTTTGGAGACTGGAAGTCAAAGTCCTGGTAGGGAGGGTTGCTGGTGAGACCTCGCTGGCTTGAAGACGCCCTGGTCTCACCGTGTCTCTGCCCACCCTTTCCTCTGTGTGCAGGGAGAGTGTGTGTCCTGGCGCCTCCTTCTCATCCCATATGACCACAGTCCCATCAGCTCCTGGCCCTAGCCTTGTGACTTCATTTAAACTTAATTACCTCCTTAAAAGCCCTATCTCCAAATACAATCACACTGGGAGTTAGGACTTCAACACATAATTTTGGTGGGGGAGGATACAAATAGTCAGTCTATAACAGTGCCCACTGCCAACTGAGGAACCCTCACATTTGGTGTCACTGTAATAGAATCACCCTGGGATACTGCTAAGCATCCTACAAGACACAGGACAGCCCCCTACCACAAAGAACTATTTGGTCCTAATTCTTACACAAAATCCTCCCATTGAAGACCTAGGTTGGGAAGTAAAGGCTGCCTAGAGCCTCAGAAGCCACTAGCAAGTTCCATTGGGAATATCATAAGGTCATCAAAAACTATTCAGGACATATTGTTGGCTTGTGGGCACTGAAAAATTTCAGACCTGAGTGTTAGGTAAGAGATCTAGGGCTGATGGAATAGCATAAGAGGCAGGTGACCAGGGCCAAAGAGAAGTGAGGTAAACTCTCACACAGGCACTTACTCTTTTTTCCTCACCATCACCCTTCATACACTCTACCTAGGTCAAGCCTCTGCCTCAAGCCTCCCACCTCACTCTCCATCACAGGCAAGCAGGACTTTTCTTCAGAAATTTAGCCTGATACAATTTTTATCTATATAATTTTAATTTCATCATTCCTTTTTCAAATAATACTGCTTATTTTCATTTCTACAAGATTATAAAATTAAAATACGTCCATGGCAAAAAATTTAGAAAATCCTAATGTTATGGTTAGGCTCTTAAATATACTCCAAATGCCCATATGTTGAAGCCTTGGTCACTAGTCCATGGTGTTACTGGGAAGAGGTGAAACCTTCAGGAGGTAGGGCCTAGAGGGAGGAAATTAGATCTTTGGGGGTGTGGCTTTGAAGAGTATATTGGCCCTCCATCCTTTCCTGTCTCTTTCTTTGCTTCCAAAAGACCTCCTCCACCACATGCTTCCTCCATGATGCACTTCCTCACTAGACCCAAAAGCAATGGTACCAATGACCATGGACTGAAATCTCTGAAACCATGAGCCAAATTACCTTCCCTCTGTTACACTTATTAGTCTTGAGTATTTCATCAGAGTGACAGAAGCACTAAAGCACTCAGAAATTAAAAAACAATCTCATCCTTCATAATTCTACATCCCAAAGACCACTGCCCCAAAGAAGTTGTTTTTTCCTGCAGCCTTTATACATAAAACAAATTTAATATATGGACCAAGCATAGTGAGGGGTGCTATTGCTCAGTGAAGTTAATGTTCCTGGATGAAAACTCAAACAGTTTTAAGAATTTTTTGGCCACTTACAGCTAATTGCAAAGCTACAGGGTCATTTCAAGTTGCAAAACACAGTGACAATTCAGATATTTAAATTCAGGTAACAGAATAATCTGCACATTGATCTTCATTCAAAAGTAAGAATACTTCCCTTTCATTAAAGACCTGGGGCCTGCAGCAGGGAGGAGAGTGTCAGGCCCAGTTTTTCTTCCTCTCCCAAGGTCACCTCCACAATGTGTTGACTATCGTTTCTGACTCTTTGGGGAGGCCAGAAGGGAGGCCAGGGAGAAATGTATAGCAGGGAAGTTCTCACCTGAGTGCCCCTGCGCTAAGATGGCTCTGTGCTCTCTGGACCTAATGAATGTCAATAACTGACTCTCTCATCAGGGGCTGCTGTAGATTTTTCAGAAACTCTCCATCTCTGGAAAACTCTTGCCTACAAATCAGACCCAGGGAATGCATCTTCTTCGGGGGCCTCGTGCCTGCTCCTTTTCCAGCCTTGAGAAAGCCTGCAGTCCACCTGTAGTTTTTCTCTGCATGCCTTATTGCCTCTCTGGGCAGTTTTGCTGGACAGGGTCTTGGTCAACCTCTCTCTCACATGTGGCCCACACGAGGTTTCTGGGAAACATGCAGAATAGCTGGGACTCAAACTCTAGGTGTAAACTGAGCCCAGTAAAACAGCAACTGGCTCTTCATTCTAAACTCTGAGGCAGCAGGGAACACACCTCTTTCCTGCCTTAAAAATTTCCAGGTTGGAGTCAGATAGCAGCCCACTGTGTCCATCAACCTCAGGGACAAGGGTCAAGCCTTCCTTGGGAGATGATGAAGTCTCTCTTGACTTTGTGAAGGTATTCCAAACCTTCCTAAAAAGTCCCTTCAAATGACTTCCTGTAAAAAAAAAAAAATCACCTGTCAAAATCCTCTTCTTACATGACCCTCACTATAGGTGAACCTTATGAATGCTTCAGTGCAGATCTATACCCCTCCCAGTATGCTGTGACCATTCTCCAACTAGCTATCCGTTCCTTCTGATTTCCAAAAGAATTAGGAAAATAACATAGCTTGAAATTTTTAGGCCTTCTATTCATTTTTAACTGGGAAAAAATTTAGCAAAATAATAACAAATAAATAACCCACAATTCTAGATTTAAAACGTTTTAAATCCACAGACAGCAAATAAGAAGTGGGTGGAGTCAGCCAAGTTGGGAAGAGAGTAATAGAAAATAGCATTCACTGTTTTCAGTCCTCTTTACAGATCTGAATGTCTGTTTTCCTTACCAATATCAAATATGTTATGTTTTTCTTGATTAGCTGATTATGTTTTTGGAAACTAAAGATGTAATTATTTCTAAAGAAGCACAAAGAACACAGCAGAAAATGCCATCTTCCCCATGTTTTCCAAACTCCAAAAGCTTCCAAGAAATGTTCTCTTTCTAACTTTCTTTCAATTTCCCTCCCACTCTTCACATTATTTATTTCTTTATTTGACTAATCAAAACTCAACTACCCCATACTTTGATTCCTCTGCCACTTAGGGTGGTTGTTTTAGCAGAACACAGCTCTTGCATAGAATACCTGTGCCCTGCGGGAACAGAAAGGGCAAGCACCTCTGTGCGCCTTGGGTACTGCCCCCTGGTGGTTATTTCCTTATCAATAACGACTGCATCACTGCCGTCCAAGAGAGAACCACTAGATGACAACTGAGAGTCAGGATTTAAATGCTGGTTTTAGAGATGAAGAGAGCAGAGTCCTTGCCTGGAGAGAGCTCACCTACCTGTGGCAGGACAGCCACCTGCCCAGTGAGGGCTGCTTTCAATCAGAACGCATTTGAAGTTGCAGAGGAAAAAGTGACTCATCGAGTGGACAGGAGGGCCTTTCTCTCATGGAAGAAAGGCCTCTGGAGCTGAACTATGCAGATGTGAAATGTGCCCTTTCTTCCTGGAGAGGAAGCGCTCAGCTGCTGCAGACATTTGCCACAAAACGGCACGTGGTCCTATTCAAAGAGGAGAATTCTGTGAAGAGGATTGGAAGCAAGGAAGCTGCTAATTCATTTACTGAATACCTATTTATTTTATACCTACTGGTTTTCAATAACTATGTTAGTGCTTGGGAAGAATGGTGAGTTACAAGATGGCAGGATTCTGTCTTCTGGGAGTTTCCTCCTAACAGAGCAGACAGGTCCATTAGTTTAGCGCACGCAACACGACTACATCACGTGGGAGGCCTGGCCCGGAAACCATCCACAGGCAGCAACAGCCTCGGGAAGGAGGTCACACAGCTCTCTGGGCACCCCTCTTCCATGCAGCTTATACCCGTGTGCTTCGGATTAGATCTAAAATGTCCCTCAAGGGTCTTACGTGTTTGGAAGGCAATTGGATTGTGGGTTAGGGTTACCCCTGTACTCGTCCATGGATCTATCTATTGATGAGTTCAGTAGCTGAAGGTGCTGGTGGGAGGTGGGTCTGTTGAAGGCAGGTGACTGGATGGATACACCTGGAAGGGAGTATCCTTGTCCCTGGCTCATCACCTGCCCCTCTGCTTCGCAGCTTCCATGGGTTGAACACTTCCCACTGCCAGGCGCTTCCACCACGCCATTTCTGCCTTAGAGCCGGCCAACCATAGACTGAAACCATGAGCAAAACAAAGCCCTCCTCCTTGAAGTTGCGGGTGTCAGGTATTTTGTCCTGGGGTGGGAAAGAGGCTAAGATACCTTGTCCCACTTACTGTGCAGGATCAGTGTGTGGATTCAGCTGAGATGATGTGCTGAGAAGAGGGTTCTGAAGCATAAATCTCTACAGAACTGAGAATGACAGTGGATCCTCACAAGCCTCCCTCCTGGCGATGGCTTGTTAGTGAGGCAGATTTTGAGCCCTTTGCCCTAGCAGGGAATCATCTGATTTTTTTCCTCCACCATCCCACACAGGCTAACAGAATTAAGCTATCCCCTTTCCCTGCACCTATTTCTTAGACTAGTGATTAGAGGGAAGGAAAAAAGAGAAAGGGAAGGGAAGGGAAGGGAAGGGAAGGGAAGGGAAGGGAAGGGAAGGGGAGGGAAGGGAAAGGAAGGAAAGGGAATGATGGGGAAGAAATACATAGAGCATTTTGGCCCTCGGTGGGGGGTGGGGTTGTCACAGTGATTGGGACACTACTCCTGTTAGGGACAGAGGCCACAGTGTGTCCCTAAGGAGACATCTGTAACATGCAGCACAATTCCCCAAAGTGGAGTATTATTCTGCTGAACTTTCAAAATGTCATGTAGGTGAAACCCATGCTTATAAATCAGAAACGGAATCAAGCTCTACTTTCCATAAGGTAGAAAATGTTTTTTGCTATCAGTTTACTGAACTTTCCAACTAGAGTGCAAATCCAGGCAGGAACATGTTTGGCTTGAACCTCTTGAAGCATAACTCACCATTCTGGAAAATCCTATCATTTTAATGCCATGGGTGGTACGAAGTCATCAGCATGGCCACGGTGTTGCTCGTACGTTCACAGTGGCTCTCCCTCCCTCCTTTCCCATGTACAGTTAACCCTTATTTCAAATGTCCAAAAAGCACATGATTTTCAGTTGAATATTTTCTTGCTGCTCTTAAGCCTAGAAATGTCCACTGTTATAAAGACAAGTATCCAAATACCCCGTTGTGTTTTAATGTAGCTGTGCCTAAGTGTTTAGATATTGAAATACAAGCTATTTAAGTTACTTTCTTTTTATTTCTCCTACAGTTAAGGCATTATATTTACTTCTTAAAATGATATGTGTAGGTCATTCATATCAACCATGATCACTTTAAATAGCACAGACAGTCTTCTAAAATATTTGCTATGAATAGTGCTGTTTGGGATGGCTGGGGACAGAGCTAGTGTTAGTTCCTTTAGCTAGACAAGGTGAAGTTGGCTCCATCAGAAGCCCCTGGCTATGAGTGACCATGGCAGATTGAGAACTGCCCCTGAATTATTCACCCCATGCCTCCCTGCTCTTGTGGTTTCCTTGTAAGGTCTGTCTGTCCGAGAAGTGGCTAATTCTATCTGGCTTGAATTTAGCCCAGCCTGGGTACCTAAAGCAAGAATTCATACTCTGTATCCAAAACGTCACATGAATCCATGATCCTCCTAGGCTGTGACTAGGCCACATGAGCCCCCAGTCTAAAGAGCGAACCGTTCTCTTTTGCCGGTTCTTCCTGGGGGTGACCTGAGCCAGTTGCCTAGGCTAAGTCCGGACCCTTCATCCGACATCTGCATCCCTCTGGTGATCTGCCCTTCACCCTTGGAGCCTGTTTTCGAGAAGATGCTGTATTTATAGACAGCCCTTCTCAGAAAGATGAGAAAAGAGATTAGCTCATCGTGGCAGGAGTAGAGAGGAGAGCAGAAGTGAGAGGGCTGTGTGTTCCTCTCCCTGTAAGGCAGAGGAATGAGCTGTGCATGGAGACATGAGCCCCGGAGCCTTCGTCTGCAGTGTGACCTCAACCGGGTCACATAAGCCTGTCCCTATCCTGGCTGGCACTGAGCTCTGGTCCTGCAGCCTAGATATGGAGCTTAAGAACCCTGAGCTTCATCTATGTTTCTATATTTTTCATGCTCTAGGCAACCAGGATGTGAACTGGCTGCACCTGCCTCTGCAGCTCTCTTCAGGACCTCAGACTAAATTCCTTTTTTAAATTGTGATAAAAATACACATAACATTTACTTTGTTTTTTAAATAAGAGATGGGAATCTTGCTCTGTTGCCCAGGCTGGCCCTGAACTCCTGGGCTTAAGCTATTCTCCTGCCTCAGCCTCTTGAGTAGCTAGGACTACAGATGAGCACCACCACTGGCTACAAATGTACTTTTTAAACCATTTTTAACAGTGTCGTTTAGACGGGGGTTGAGTGTCACACACCGGTCCACTGTGATTGAAGGTTTTGTCCACAGGGAGGCGCTGTTGGGAAGTAGTGGAACCCTTGGGAGGTGAGGCTTAGCGGCAGAAATTTAGGTCATTGGGCAGGAGGTGGTCTTGGCAGAGGATCCTTACAAAGGGAGCAAGCCAGGCTCCACCACACTCTTCCTCTCTGCCCCTGTTCAGGACGTGGCTGCTGCTCCCATTCAGGGTCCCACCATGATACACTGCCACCCACTCACTCCCCACAGAGGCCAAACCAATGGATCTCACTGCCCTAAGCAGTCTCAAGCTCTGAGCTCTGAAACTGTGAGCTAAACAGACAAGAGTCTTTTTTTCTGAACGATTAAGCTGCCTTGGATATTTTGTTATAGTAACAAAGCTCACTAATGCAACTGTTCAGTAGTACACACACCATGTTGTGTAACCATCACTACTATGGTTCTCCACAACTTTTTTGTCACCTGGAACTAAGACTCTGTGTTCAGTACATAGGAACTCCCAGCCAGGTACGATAGTGCATGCCTATAATCCCAGCACTTGGGAGGCTGAGGTAGGAAGATCACAAGTTCAAAGCCAATCTGGACTACATAGTGAGACCCTATCTCAACCAAATTACAAACTCCCCACTCCTCCTCCTGTTCCAACCACTGGCAAGAACCTTTCTATTCTCTGTCTTTGTGAATTTGCTTAGTCTAGGTACCTCATATAGGTGGAGTCATATATTTGTCTTGTATGTCTGGCTTAGACCACTTGACATTATGTCCTTGAATTCCAGCCATGTCGTAGCAGCAGATCAAACTCTGAAGCCCTCTCTCCCTCCCTCCAACCCAACCCTCCCACCTGGGACAGGTAGCATCCTGTCCCACACACCACAGTGGGGAAGAGGGATGCGTACTTAGCTCCATACCATACTTGAAATTCATAAAGCTTATTTTCAGGATCCTTGGTCTTCTCTGCTGTGCATCTTTTCTTGCTTCTAATGTGGGGCTGCCAGATGTAGCAAATAGAAATACAGGCCACCCTGTACACATTTCAGGTAAACAGCAGATGAAGTTTTAGAATAAGTATGTGCTTACAGTAAGAAATTATTCACCCAGTCTGGAATCCGAATATAACTGGGTGTCTTAGATTTTACCCTGTCCCGATGCTCCTGCATGCCCTTTGGAAATCCTCTCCTTCCACTCTTCATTCCCCACGTGATCTGTTTATAGCTATGGACTCGAGCAAGATGAGTATGTTTGAATCTTATCTCCACACCAGCTGGTAGAAAATTAGCAGATCTCTTGGGCCCTATTATCCTCCTGCAGGGAAGGAGGTGACACCACCTGCACTGTGCCACTGTGGAGCGACAGGCACAACACAGGTGACTGACCTTGAACATCTGTGCTCCCACTGGAGGGGGACAGACTCGCTTACCCTCCCTTCGCCTGCATTTATGACCATTATCTTCTTAAGTGACTGGTGAGAGAACAGATGGACAAGGGCACATGGCCCTGAAGTCCCAGCTGCTGGGTCCACAGGGCTCCAGACTGCTGGCCAGGACAGCAGTGGCAGGGGCTCCAAGGACAGTCACCCACAACTAAAAAGCTCCTGCCCTGCTCTGCACTGAGAATAGGGAGGTGGAAGGAGTCCTCTGGGGATCAGCCAGGACACACAAGTCCCCAGGTTTTTTCCTCTGCCACACAGATTGCAACTTCAGCAGACACACACAAACACACACACACACACACACACACACACACACACACACACTGCCAGCCTATTTGGGTCCCTGGCAGAGGGAGGTGCAGTAGGAGACTTGCCTCATCACCCTGATGCCCAGTTGCTTCCTGGAAGCATTTAAGGGCAGGGCTCTTGGCATCTCTGCTGTGCTCTGCCATATAGCAGGGGCAGGGGCTCCTGAGGGTACTCAACTCAGTGCAGGCCACCCCACCCTATGGTGTCCCACCCTGCAGTGCTGCACCCTGGAGGCTGAGGATGGCTGGCAGGAGCAGCAGTTTCCTCAGCAGAGATTGCACTTCTGGTATCTCACAAGCGAAGGGACAAGAACATCCTCCAGTGTGTTGGACACTCCTCATAAGGAGACCTTGTGAGGAGTGGCCTGAATCTGCCTCTGCTGCTGACCTTGTGCCTGGGCACTTTGTCCAAGCTACAGGTTGAGGCTCATCACAACTCTCACCCCACTCCCACCCCCAAGCTGCCTGTAGTCAAGGCCCACTAGAGGGTGAAGAAAAGTTTTACCTTTGGGAGCAAAATTAAAAGGAATGCCAGAGCTGGGCGTGGTGATGCACACCTATAATTCCAACACTTGGGAGGCAGAGGCAGGAGGATCACTGAGAGTTCAAGGCCAGCTTGGACTACCTAGTGAGTTCAAGTCAAGCCTGAACTATATAAGGAAACTCTGTCTCAAAAAGAGGGGTAGGGGTTGCCAGAAAACCCCATAATCCATAAAAATATTTTAATGTAATATTTTAAAATCTAAATTAATATACAGAAGTTCATAATAAAAAAAAACTACCAAAATTTTAAATGACAGCAATACTGGTTTTTCCTTTTGCCTTAGCTCAGAGTATGGCCATGCACGGTCCTTTCCCTGATCCTGGGGTCCTCAGCTTGCTCCCAGCCCTGCCTGCTCCTCTCCACCCCGTTTCCCAGAGCTCTCCCTGACAGTAAGCCCACCCATCCACCCACAGCTGTGGGGGCTTCTCGGGGCATCTCCCACCTTTAGATTTAGTGTCCCCTTGATACTGGGCACTGGAGTCTCCTTCTAGAGTCAGTTTCTAATTTCTTCCCATCCTGAGAAAGAATTGGTCAAGACAAGTACAAAAGGTAGCAAGGTTCCACATTTATTAAAGGTAGGAAAAGAAATGCGCTCTTCAGAGAGAGTTTGGACCAAGTAAAAGTAGGAAAACAGTTCTCCCTGCAAGGTAAGAGCCGACCACCGTGAAACAGCACAGTGGCCCCCAAGCTTAATGGTGACTGTTTTTTGTATCTCCCACACCTCAGACTGACATCAGGTCCAGGCTGTCCTGTCAAAACTGGGTAAAGTTCTCACAAGAAGAATTGAAGACACCACTCTCTGACTTGTTCCACATGCAGAGTTTAGGAGATGGTTCTGTACAAGTGTCCCAGGATTTTGTAATTAACAGGTCAAATCTACTTCCCCAGCCAGTCTGCCATGCCCTAATCTCCTACCGCATTTTCCCCTAAGAAACACATATCCCCATAATTCTTTATGGGATGTTGAAGGAGTGAAGGTCTCCATCTTCATCTACTTCCTGCTGAAAGAGGCTGTAGGCCCTACCTACAGGGGATTGTGTGATCTCCAATTATCTTGGGGTGGTTGTGGCTCATCAGCTGGGTTAAAGAAATAAAAACCTGTCATAAGACAATGAGAAAAGAGTCTGTGACTGTTCAGCTGCCTATTTGGTGGGAGAAACCTTGGTGAATTTGTCAGGAGATTAACTTTACTATTCCACTGGGGATGTAGAGCCCACATATGAGAAGGAGCCAGTCAGATTTTCATGCTTCTTGTGGAGGAGAAAGTATGGCAAAGAGGGATGTTGCCAGTAGATAAATTATCAAGAGGCTGAGAGCCATAGCCTTAGCAAGACTACCCACATTTTGGATCTAATTAAAACCAGAAGTCTAAATACAGAAGCCCATTTAAACTGTGGTGGATTAGGGTCATTAGTGACTCTACTTATCTGCACCTGGAATGTCTTACTTTTTGAAAAGGAAGCTCAGGTCTTCCAGGGGTTCTCAGGAATAGCCTTCTTCTTACTTTTGTGAAAATTCTAGTGACCATTTCCCATGTAGGATTTTTATAGCTTTCCACGATGTCTCTTGAGGAAGAACCAGTTTGAATGGTTCCTCAGGAACAGGGAATAAGGCTAAAGTCTGGAAGGGCTGCAAGGTTGCCCTTTTTGCCTCTCTACCAGCCTTTTGATTTCCCAGAGAGGCTTTAAACATGCTTCTGCTGTCCCTTTCAATGAATGACAGCAACCTGCTTGGGAAAATGGGCTGCCTGTAGGGGTTGTAGAATTTCCTGATTGTGTTTTATAGAAGATTATTTATTACTTATCAAGCCCCTTTCTTGCCACATTGTGGCATGGGCATGTAGCACCAGAAAGGCATATTTGGAGTCTGTATAGATATTTACCTTTTGCTGGGCATGGTGGTACATGCCTATAACCCCGTACTCAGGAGGCTGAGGTAAGAGGATCACCATGAGTTCGAGGCCAACCTGGGCTACATAGTGAGTTCAAGGCCAGCCTGAACTACCTAGTGAGACCCTGTCTCAAAAACTAAAAAAAAATAAAAAATAAAAAATAAAAAAGATAGATATTTAATGGCTGTAGATCTAGAGGAGGGTTTTCCAGACAAGGAAGTTGAAACAAAATCCAAAGGAATTGAAATTGCTTACCTATGAGTCCAGGGTCACCCAAGGTTTCTCTCAGGAGATGGAGATGTCTGTGGACAGGGGCACTGTAGGTTTCCCCGGGCCTCTTCAGTTCTCTTTATCAAAGCAGGATGTGGGTTTTGGCTGGCCTAGCTCCTCCCTGGGAAGCAGGGACAGTCAATCCTCCACTGTCATGAGTCAGACACACCAGCCGCCTGACACACAGAGCAGGCCCAGGCAATGGCTTGGTATAGTCACATGCCCCATGTCCAGTTTTCTTGTAGGCCTTAATTGGCCGTAGGTTTCTCCTTGGACAACTTGGGTGTGCCTAAAGCATTTCCAATGGTGACAGCCATCATTTTGGACTTTTTTTTTTTCTCAGCCTTTTGACTTTCATCCTCTAGATCCTGACTGCTGAACACAGAAAAGGCCATATCCAGCAATTGAGTCACTGGGGTTTGAGGCCCCACCTCTAACACTACCAGGGTCTTCATTAAGCAGGTGGGACAGACCCATGTCCCCCTGAGAGACAGGTGGGGATCTGAGGACAGGATCATCAACAATATCAATTGCCTCTTCCTCAAGACTCTAAATACCATAGTTTGTAGGCTTTTCCAGCAATAAAAAACCATAAAATCCTCTACATAAGGGATTTCACCCCATTTCCCTTGCTTACGGCAGAGGCAATCTGTTATAGTTTGTGTCTAAATGTCCCCACCAAGCCTCATGCAGTCATAGGTGGGGATTTTTGGAGGTGGCTGGATCTAGGGTGTGTGGCAATGGGATCAAGGATGTGATGCTAGGATTAAGGATGTGAGCACTACCCACCCTAAGGATGGGTAGCCTGGATAAGGTATAAGGGACAAAAAGAGGCTTGTTGCTGCCTTCTGCCTGCCATGAACTGTTTTTCCTCTATGATGGCCCTTTGCCATGCCACTCTGCCTTGGAGATAGCCAACTATGATTAACTGAAACCTCCGCAAACTGTGAGCCAAATAAACCTTTCTTCTTTTAACTTAGGGTGTCAGGTATTTTGTCTCAGCAATGAGAAAAGTAACTAAGGCATGATCTAACTGAAAAATAGTGTTGTAATTTAAACTGCCATTTGGTTCTCATCTCTTGCCACTCCCTTGTTCATATTGGACCCAAACCACATTGAAGAAAATATGTCATTCTTTTTTCAAATTGGCAGGGTCAAACATTTCCCAGTGTTCAAGGATACAGCCTAATGGCAAAATTGGTGGGATCTGTGGTGTGCTGTTCATGGTTTCCCATGGATTGCCTGAGGCCTACAAAGAGAGAGAGAACAAGGCCTGGAGTCCTTCAGATGGAATCTCACACAGAAGGAGAAGACCTGTTGAGTCCACAAAGCATCCTCTGTAAGACTCAATTACTTACTAAGACATTTCTGCTTAAAGCTGGGGTGACACCGGTGATTTCCTAGAAGAGTAAAGCCCTCTGGAGATGGAGGGTGCCCTCTTAGCCTTAAGACTCTCCATACTGTGACCCACTAATTCCTTAGGGAGAAGGATGGAGCCTTCTAGCAGCTCCCTTAGGAATTCCCATGAAATCAGGGTGGAGCACCCACCTGGGAACTCCCTTAGCCTCTTCAGAAAGAGTAAACTCTTAAGAGATCAGGTTAGAGCCACTTGAGAAATAATATCCCTTGGATTTACCCCAATAATAAAAAACCTCAGCACCTTATTTAAGGCAGGAGAGACAAACACCTCTTTAAAAAAAAAAAAAAAAGACCTTAAAAAGTTCTAAGAACCAGGATGGCTCTACTTTTGCATACTTACAGCCACTTGAGTTAAGCTTTACCGGCAGTTCCTTATTCTGATCAGGCCTCCGGCATATGTTTGAAATTACCTGAATTTCTGTTAGAAGAAACAGGGAAGGGATCTAACCTAATTCAAAAGAGAAGAGGGGAGGAGGCCCATATGTTCCCTAAAATTGGAGGCTTGGCTCTCATCTATAAGGGTGAGAGTTCCTAGTGAACATGAGACCAGTTAAAAAAAAAAAAAAAAAGAAAGAAAGAAAATGACAAACTTGCAAGGTGGAACCATGTGACTGACCCACAGGATGAACCAAAATGGCCAACAAATATGGTGAAAAGTGAGACTGGGATGAAAAAAGGCCCTGAAAAAGCAACTCAGTAAGGATACCTAGAGACAAAAGACCATCTAGGGAGAAAACACCAATAAGACTTTGAGCACAAAAAGGGGTAAATTGGAGTAGGCAGATATTTATGGTGGAGACCCAGTTACCAATAGCTATTTTCCCTAAAGAGTGAGAAAGCTGAGAAAAATATCATAGAGAATGGAAATGTGAGGAGAAAAAGGCACAGTGAATCCTAGTTTGCACACATGAAACCTGAACCATCTGTTCTGCAGCTGGGTTAATAACAGGCTCTCTGTGGCCAATAAATACATGAAAAAATGCTCATCATGGATGGCCATCAGAGAAATGCAAATTAAAACTACACTGAGATACCATCTTACTCCAGAAAGAATGGCTATCATCTAAAACTTTAATAATAACCCATGCTGGTGAGGATGTCGGGAAAAAAGGTACTCTACTATGTTGCTGGTGGGAATGTAAACTAGTAAAGCCACTATGGAAATCAGTGTGGAAAGTCCTCAAAACTCTAAAAGTAAAAATTCCATTTGACCCAGCTATTCCCCTCCTAGATATCTTCCCAAAAGAGTTAAAAATCATATTACAAGGACACATGCATACCCGTGTTTATAGCAGCACAATTTTTAATAGCTAGATCTTGGAAACAGGCATGTATGTCCATCAATAGATGAATGGATAAGGAAAATGGGGTATTTATACACAATAGAGTACTATGCTTCCATGAAGGAAGATAAACTTGAGGCATTTGTAGGTAAATGGGTACAATTTGAGAACATAATGTTAAGTGAAATAAGTCAGACACACAAGTTCAAATATCATGTGGTTTCTCATATGTGAGAAACCGTATATACCTATGAGATAAATAGGAAGTATGTATAAGTTCAAATACTTCCCCAAATTACATAATTCATTGTTTAAAAATATTTCAATATATATGCTAATTTGTTTTATTTATACTAAAACTTTATCTTAGTTCATTGAAAAGAAAAGTTTGTGTTATCTATTTCTTTTTTGTAAGAATCTTTTTGGTTTATGTCTTATACTGAGTAACTACTTTGGAGATAATGATACACAGTATAATAACTATTGTTATTCTCTTATTACTTGGTTATGAAAATACGTTTTATTTTGCATAAAATAAAAAGAAAACAACCAGGCTCTCTGGCAGCTCTTAACTGACTCATACCCACAATGAGTGACCAACACCAGGAAAGAGAAGAAAGAAAAGGGGAGATAAACTTGAGGTGGACCTAGGGGCCTTTTACTGGCTGGGAAAAACACAGGGGCTGTGCACCTACCCCACCCCTGACATGGGAAACTGTTCCCAATATGTCTTATTTATTTTTTAATCTTGTTGCTGAGACAAAATACCTGCCACCCAAAGTTAAAGGAGGAAAAGTTTGTTTGTAGAGGTTTCAGTCCATAATCAGCTGGGTCCAAGTCAGGGTGGCTTGGCAGAGGGGCATACCAAAGGAGAAATGGTTCATGGCAGCAGAAGACAGCAAAAGCAAGCAAGGAAATGGGAAGACAAGACTTTTTCTGTCCCTTATATTGTATGCAGGCTACCCACTTTGGGGCAGGTGTAGCACTCACACCCTTAATCCTAGCCAGAACTATGTCAAACCAATCAGTGGGCTGATTTACTAATCACATAACCTTAGTCCCAGCATCATACACTCTAGATCCAGCCACCTTTGAAAAGCCCACCTTCCATGACTGCATGAGGCTTTGGGGGGACATCTATACACAAACCATAACACAGTTCCATGAGAAAACTGCCTGAGGTCCCTAGCTTCCATTGATTTTTACCACCTTCTAGTTCCATGCTTTTCCCCAGTAAGGGATTCAAGCCCTCAAAAGGATGAAAGGCCATCCTGGGACAGAAGGGATGAGAAAAGGATTGGACATTTCCTACAAGAGAGAGAAGGAAAGAAAAAACTAAACCAGTCCATCTCAGCTTGAGTTCATAGATTTCAGAGAGAAAGAGGAGAGCTTAATAGCAACTGCCCTTTCGTATCTTCCACTCCTCAGGCAGACATCAGGTCTAGGCCATCCTATTGAGAACTTGCTCAAATTTTCATGAGAAGAATTGAAGACAGCACTCTCTAATTGGTTCCATGTGCAGGGCTTTGGAAACTGTTCTGCACATGTGTCCTGGGACTTTGTAATTAACAAGTCAAGCCCACTTCCCCAGCCAGTCTGCCATGCCCTAATCTCCTGCCTCACCCTAATGCACACAGCCTGTACTCAGCATATTACACACTGTGGGGGGATCTGTCCTGACAGAGTAATAGGGAAAAGCCCCGATGAACTCTGTTGACAGACCCATTGCCTTAAGAAGTCTTCTTTGTCCTTCATGCACCTTAGACTTCTAGGATTACCCTTCACTTGTCCACAGAGCTTTTCTCACTGCCCCACCCTCACCCTGTGGAGTGTACCTTTGCTTCTTTGCTTTTAATAAATCTTATATATGTTCTTCTTTTTGCACTTGTCCACCCAGGGCCATCACATCCCACAGCTCAGGGTCAGTGCTGCCCATGGTCAGCAGAAGACCTTAAATCCAACCCTAAGCTGCCTGGACTCTAGAATTATTATTCATGTCCCTTTCTTTTTGCCTCCCTTCCTCCTCTTCATTTTCCTCCTCCTCCTTTGCTGTCCTACCAGCAATACAATTAACAACAGTCAGAGTCCCACAGGACCTGGCTAGTGAGTGAGATGAAAGACATTAACCCTCAGATCCTGTGCCCACATTGTAATGACAAGGAGGCAATTGCCTGTGCTGCTGTGGTAGTACACATGAGGGTCCTCCTATCCAGCAGGAGAAGTGGAGGGAGATGTCTCTGGAGAAGGCTAATGGTTGCTGGTTGGAGGAGGGGAGAGCCTTTCAGGTGGAGGTGTAGTTTATTGTATATCCCAGAATGGCCACAACACCAGTGTCTACCCTGAGGTAGGAGGTAAAGCAAGGGCAAGTAAACAATAGAAAGCCATGGGATGAGAACCGAGAAATCAGACAGAGCAAGGACAACTAAGTCAAAATATCGGAAAAGCAATAGGTAAAGGTCACCCTGCCCCACTAAGACCACTAGGCATGCACAAACCCAAAGGTGCACGACCCTGGCCTACATCCAACCTCATTTGCATTGTGGTTTGCCCCCCCTCCCCTGCCCACACACACTGGGTTTTGGATGCCATGACACTTCCTCTAAAAACCTTGTTTGGTCAAACAATCCCCTTCCCAATAGGTGAGAAGAATCAGGTACTCCGTGGGCCATGACTCCTATTGATCTCTAGCTACAGACCCTCCTATAACCCCAAGACCTTAAAACACCCAAAACCATGAGCTTTTCTCACTGCCCCACTCTGACCCTGTGGAGTGTACTTTTGCTTCTTTTGCTTTTAATAAATCTTATATTTGTTCTTCTTTTTGCGTATCCTACTCAATTCCTTTTTTGGGATTTCAAGAACCTATAAACAACAGCCCCCGGACCCCTGTTGTATAACAACAATCCCACATGTTCTTCCAGTGTGACATTAACACTCCTCCCGTGAGGAATTCATTTCCTCTATTGGAAGCAACCCAGTGGGGCTTCCAAGCTCCTTCATAAACAGCTTCTGCTTGGCCCTCCTGAGGCTTCTTCTTGGAATCCAGGTACCATACTGTAGAGAACCCCAGGCCACATGTTGGTGCTAGGACCCAGGGAACATCCAGCATTGACAACCAGGAATGTGAGGAAGGGAGCTGTCTTAGTTATTTTGTCTTGAGAAAAAATGCCTGACACCCAAAGTTAAAGGGGGAAAGGTTTATTTAGCTCACAGTGTGTAGAGATTTCAGTCCATAATCAGCTGGCTCCAAGGCAAGAGTGGCCCATGGCAGAGGGGCAACAGTTCATGACAGAGAAAGACAGCAAAAGCAAGCAAGGGAGAGGAGAGGAAACAAGCCTCTTTCTGTCCCTTATATTGCATCCAGTCTACCAGGATTAGGCTGGTGCCAAGCCAATCAGTGGACAGATCCAGCAGTCACTCACCCTTAATCTCAGCACCCTTAATCCCAGCATTGAACCATAAATCAGTCACAAGCTCTAGATTCAGCTACCTCCAAAAAAGCCCCATCTAAAAGTGCATGAGGCTTTGGGGGGACATCTAGACACAAACCATGACAGGAGCCTCGAGACATCTCCAGCCCCAGTCATTGTCAATGGCAACCACATGAGAGCCCTGAGCAAGAGCCACCTGGCTGAGTCAAATCAACTCCCACATCTGAGATGTAATCGGGAAATGATCATCTTGCCTTAAGCCACTAAGTTTGGGGCTAATGTATTTTGCAGCACTCGTAACTGGAACAAGGGAGAACAAGCGAGGGCAAAGGCAAGTGACTGTACAAAGAGAAGCACAGGGTGATGGGCCTCCATTTGGCTTCCTAATAGAGGAACCAATAGATGAACCTATAGCCAACCAAGTATCTCCACCTTGCTCCACGTCCTTCCCCTAGCCTGCTCCTCCTCTCCTGTTTTTCTCCTCTTGCTGATGACACCATCATCTACCTGGTTGCTGAAGACAGGCATCCACCTGTGGTTTGCATTCTTCCACACTATCCACGATGATAACAGCGACCACGTGTCAGGTATTGTGTACAAGGGATGATGGAGAAATACAGCGAATTATTAAATATCACATTTATCACAGTAGAAGACACATTGCCATTGATCCTCCTCAAAATATGCCCCATCACAAAATATGCCCTCAAAATATAACTATCACTGATACCATCATTCTTGACACTTTCTGAAGCAGTTCTAAAAGTACTCTTTTGTGACATTATGAGGTACGATAAAAAATATGGTGAATGCTGCTGCTGAGTCCCATTCAGTGGAAAGCAGGCTTGTAAAAACATGATGGTGTGTCCTCATTCACCTTATTCACTGGACTTGGCAACTTCTTACTCTCCCCTGGTCTTAGCTGCTTTCTCATTGCTGGGACAAAATACTTGACACTCACAATTTAAAGGAGGAAAGAAGTTTTTTTTAGCTTATAGTTTGTAGAGGTTTCAGTCCATAATTGGCTTGCTGTGATGCAGGGTGGCATAGCAGAGGGACTTTGCAGAGGAGAAAGAGTCCATGGCAGGGCAAGCAAAAGCACCAGGAGTGAGCAGCAGCCTGCCTTCCTTCTGTCCTTTTATATTCCATCCAAGCTACAAGCCTATTAATTGGTGCCACTGGCACACAGAGTGGGGCTTCCATTATCCACACCCAGAGCTATGTTAAACCCATTTGGTTATCACACACCCTTAATCCCAGTGTCACACACCCCAACCCAGCATCACACACTCATGATCCAACCACCTCCCCAAAGCTCCACCTGAGCACATGGGCTTTGAGGGAACATCTAGATACAAGCCATAACATCCCCAAATCAAGATGACCATGTAAAGTAAAAGTTTTTGAATTGATTCAGGATATCAAAGCAGCCACAACAGCTCAACGAAGGATACTCACAAAAGAGGACTTCCGGAACTGCTTCAGCAAGTAGAAAGAATTAGATAAGTATATTCAAAGGGAGGGGGGTATTTTGAGGAGTAGCAATGGCAATGTCTTTTACTGTGATAATTTTTAAAATTTAAACATTCATCATAGTTTTTGATCATACTTCATATCGCTGACCCCCAAACCATGGGCTGACACATGATAGGTGCTCACTAAAAACATTTGCATGGATAGAATAAATGAATAGATGAGTATGCTGGGACTATATGGGATTAGCTAGAAAAGTATTTGGAATGTAAGTGGCTTTGATGAGTACATAAAGAACCCTGTTTAATATGTTCAGAGAGTGAAACAATCAGTGAATGAGGCGAATGAATCACACATATTGCCAAGTCAGCTTTAGGTTGTAGGCATGGCTAAGCTGACTGACCACCAAACTTACTAGACTAGGCAGCAAAAGCCTAAACAGCTCTTGCATCAGTAGTTCTAAGGCCGCTTTGGCTTCCTGCCATGATGGCACTCCCAAGGGAGGTCCCTTCCACTTGAGTCTTATTCTCCCCTCCCCCACAGGGGCTGTAATAGGAAAGGAAGCTGATGGGGGAAAGCCCTACACTGCTGCTGGGGAAATGCTAGCAAATAGCTGTCTATCGCTGGCTGGCCCACAAGATAAACATCATGCAAACACATGATTCCTGTCACCTTTGGTCCCATGCCGCAGTTTATCGTAAGCATTTCTCTTTTGACCAACAAACAGTTCTAGGAATCAGGCAGAACATTAAATCCTTAGTCTGGAAAAAGCCTGCAGGGGCCAACAATCCTAAATCTCTGCTGTGGCTGAACATCCCCAAAACACCTGCTCTGTCCTTAAATGTCTTCAAGACATTGCTCATAACTACCTTGGGCACATTTTTCTGGAATTTTCTCAAAGGAGCTTACCCACAATTGGCATCTTTTTCCATTCCATTCAACCCACTTCAGTTTGTTTGCTGACTCTGTGCAAGAGAGGGCGCTGCAGAGAATAATGCAGAATGCTTGCAGCCACAGAGAGGCACATAGGGGATGAGGGGACAGCCCCCAGAGATGGACTCCCTGGGTCCAGACCCTGGTCTCAACACTTCCTAGCCACATGATTGGGCAAGTAGTTTAACATCTCTGAGACTCAGTTTCCCTATCTTTCAGATGAATGTGATCGCTAAGTAGCTTCCTCCTAGAGTTGTTTTGTTTTATTTTTGTTTTTTTATAGTTATTTTATGAATTTAAATCAATAAATAGAAAGTCTGTAGAACAGTGCTTGGCACATAGGAAGCAGTTAATATCTATCATTATTCTTTCAACTCTTTCGGAGATTCCAACACGAACATGCCAGTCATCACTAATACAAGCAGCTGTGCTGGATCATCTTCATTGTCAACTTGATGGATCAAGAGGCCCCTGGCAAGGTGACAGTGTCATGGAGAAAATGTACTCACCAGGAGATTAATCTACCAGCGTCCATAGCTAAATGTGCTCTTAGGAGGTGGACCAGGGTGGAGGTGCTGGTCCCTGGGGAGGCCTTTGGAGAACACATCTCTTGCTGGTGTGATGTGTTCTGCTTTGCAGCTGCCATGAAATGAGTAGCTTTGCTCTACCACATCCTTTGCCATGATGTTTCTGCCTTGGAGTCAGCCAACTATGGACTGAATCCTCTGAAACTGTAAGTCAAAATGAATCCCTACTCCTTTAAATTTCAGGGATCAAGTATTCTGTCCCAGTGATGGGAAAGCTGTAATGATAAGTAGCCTAATGATAAGTCTTTCCACATAGATGTACACACACAAGAGAATGCTTTTTACATTTTATCTCATTCCAGAAAATACAATAGAATTTTTTTTTTTTTGAGACAGGGTCTCACTATGTAGTCCAGGCTGGCCTCAAAATCACAGCGATCCTCCTGTTTCAGCCTCCTGAGTGCTGGGATTACAGGTGTACACCACCACGCCCAGCAAGAAAATATAAGCATGAAAAGAGATAAAGGTGATAACTTGCTACCAGAATTAAGTGTATAAAGCTGAAGGGAGCCTTAGAATTGATCTAATAAAAATCCATCATTTTGGAAAGGAAAAATAGACAATGAATTAGTCAGTTTCTGGTACTGTAACAAAATTTCCAAGAGAAACGACTTAAAGAAAAAAGGGTATATTTTGGCTGACTGTTTGAGAGGGTTCAGTCCATGGTCACCTGGCTCCTCTTCTGGAATACTTTGAATGTTTGGAGAGTGCTTAGCTGTACACATCGTAAGTGCTCAATAAACACGTCAAATTAATCAGTGTTGAGGAGACATTTGATGTTTGAATGCTTTCTGATGCGTGGTGAGGCAGAACACCAATGTGGTGGAATAAAGCTGCCTGACTCATGGCAGAGAGGAGTCAGGGAGAGCAAGAGGCTGTGCTAGCAGACTTTGTCCTTCATCCACTTCTGTTCCATCTAGGTCCTCACCCTAGCAAATGTTTCTACCCATGTAAAGGGCAGGTCTTCTCCCTCAGTTTGCTGCCCCACCTGCCAATCACCTCTGGAAACACAGACACACCTGGAAGTGTGCTTTACTAATTTCCTAGGCATTTCTCAATCAAATTCACAATCAAGATTAACAGTCACAAATAAGTGCCCCACATCACAGATCACACTAACAACACAACACAGATTACACTAACAACACACGCAAGTCACACTAACAACTACATCACAGATCTCACTAATAACCAAAGTTGGGACCAGATCCTTGGTCTCCTAACTCCTCCCCCACATAATGTCAATTTCTCTGCATCATTAGCAGATACATGCATACAAATACACATCACAGCAGAAAAGACGGAGACATCCCATTACCCAGGGGTGCAGCTCAGAGGTAGAGCACTTGTTTAGCATGCAAGAGGCCCTGGGTTCTATCCCTAGCACTACCAACCTCCAAAGAAAGAAAGAAAAAATAAATCCCATCAAGAGTCTTTTTTCTTCTTCTTTCGTTGGTGATGGTAGGGACTTAAGGTAAGGTGCTGTCTGTCCCCTAGGGCCTGGGGAGACACTAAAATAAGCCAGGCCCTCAGCCCACCATGCCCACACATCTAAAGCTCCACTCTGCTCATTTCCACTCAGAGTGGAAACAATTTTGATTTATTTGGACAGAGAAAAAAAGGCTTGGGCTTTTTCAGGAGGCCCAGATTCTGGTCCCATCCTTGACATTCATTGGCCATATGAATGCCCTGCATCTCAGGTTTTATATTTGTCTATTCAGATTTACTAAGATGTCATTTAAAACACACACACAAGTTTCCAGACACACACCTGTATTTAACTGCTCCTTCAATTTTATAGGGTGGGAAAGTGTACTTTGGGACCATTTAGAATGACTGATGATAAAAATACTTTGAATGTTTGGAGAGTGCTTATCTGGACACATAATAAGTGTTCAATAAATGTGTCAAATTAATCATCGTGGAGGGGACATTTGATATTTGATTCTTTCTCTGGGAGCAAAACATGGCATATTTATCTATCTATTCATTTATTCAGTCAGTCATACAGCATGTGCTGGGTCTTCACATGGGACTAGCTCAGAGCTGACCACAGTGGAGAGAAGTTGAAAGCCAAGTCCAAACCCTCAAGGAGTTTATAGAATCTGTGTGGAAACAAGCCTGTGGCTTGAATAGCCAATCAGTGATGTGGAGATTAGTAACACTAACAGAGAGCTCAGTACAGAGTAAGATTGCTGTGAGAGAAGAGTGCAGGAGAGAAATGTCAGGCTGGGTTAAACACCATGGACAGAGTGCTATAAATAGTAGATTTTTGTTTTTCAGAATTTTGAAGACTAAATTCTGGGTAGAGAAGGCAGCATGTTTAGATTGCTGGCAAGGGCCCTCTTCCTGGTTACATCCTCAGAGAAGACTTACAGCTCCTCCCTTTTTGCAAAAGCATTAATCCCATTATGGGGGGCCCACCCTCACAATCCCATCTAAGCCTAGTTACCGCCCCAAAGTTCCACCTCCAAACACTGTCACATTGGAGATCCGGATTTCAATACACAGATTTGGAGGGGAAAAAGCATCCTTAATAAAGCCCACTTGCCACCGTGGTTGGGAGGATCAACCAAACTGATGACAACATGTGGCACACAGTAAGCACGCCACAACTCTCACTACTGCTGTTTGACCCTCTAGAGGCAGAAATGCCTGTGTGGGCACAGAGGGCAGACCTGTGCTTTCTTCCTGGCAAATATGACAGTGTCAGAACAGGAGAAAAGGTCTCCAGCTGGTGCTTCTCAGTAGAATCCACATAACAGAAGTTCAGGAGAGCTCACAGAGCAACTTCCAAAGCTGACCTGCACAGCACCCTGCACAGAAGACAGTCACTGGTAACTATTTAGGGTGGATGGATGACGGGATGGCCTGCAGAGTTATTCCTAGGGGCTCCTTGTTTGTCTGATTAACCAGATCACTGACCTTTCTTAAACTGATTACACATTTCTGCCCAAGAAGCAGACTCATGTGTGTGCCCCCATGTGACAAAGGTTGAATGTAGCAAGAGCCCTCTTGACTGTCATCAGTTATAAAATAAACACATTTCTTCAAGTATCCTGCAGAAGTCTATTGCCACCTGGAGAGAAGGACTGCATGCACGTGCTGTGACTCAGGGATCCATCAGTCAGAGTACTGAGATGAGAATGCTGCTGTTGTGTGAGGCCACAGAGCTCGCAGGCTTAACTCGGGTGCACACTGGACTCACCCGGGGGACCATGTCCATCAGCTTCCCATCATCATAAAAAATACCTGGGGTCTCCAACTTATAAAGAGAAAAGGGTGATTTCTGCTCATAGTTTTGGGCATTTCAGGCCAAGAATGTTTGCCCCTGTTGTTTTTGTGCTGAGACAGCACATCGTGGAGGGAGTACATGATGGAACAAAGTTGCATCATGCCCAAGATACTAAAGTGAGGAAGAGAAAGGGGCCTGGCTCCCGCGAGTCCCCTAAGGGCCCACCCTCCAAGCACCTGCAGACCTCCCTGCCTCTCCCAGGTTCTACCACCTTCCCTTAGCGCCACCTTGGGGGTTAAGCCTCCAATACATGTGCCTCTGGGGGAGATTTGTGATCCAAACTATAGCAGGGGATTTTTCAAAACCCCGGCACCTGGTCCCACCTGAATCATTTCTGGATTCTGAATTCAGAACCCTTTCTGATTGATTCCCCTGGGGTGCAGGCTGAGCACTGTTATATTTTGCAGTGGTTCAGGTGACCCAATGTACAGCCTGGGTGGAGAACAGCCATTCCAGCCAGTCTCCTCTTTGTACAGATGAGAAATCTGGGTTATGCAGGGGGCACACGCCTTGACACCACTGCTAATTATTAAGGGATGATACTGCCTCTCAGAGCTCATAAGAAACACACCTGGTTCCCACATGTGAGCCTCCAGGCATGTTTGGCAGTAATTATATCATAGTGACCTTGAACTTCCTCTTTGACCCCAAAGAAGAGTGAGGCTCTCCTACCCTTCCAGTTTCCCTCTCTGTGCCATCCCAAGCTGAATGTTACCCTTCCTTTCTCCAAGACCTCTGCACGTGGAGGGGGAGGAAAGAATTACTAGTAGTCATAATTTTGTAAATAAAAAGATTGAAAGAGTTCAACGTTTTCCATATTAGTTGATAACAATAATTCCATCCCAACTGCCAAAGGTTTCAGCTAATTGTGTCTACACAATGAATTGGTTCAATATTTGGGCTTTCCTAAAAATTAGTTCAGAATATTAAAATGATTTTAACACACGATTGTCCTCCTTGAATTGACTAAGATGATAGAATCTCTCAGAGATGGCCAAATACACAGAAAAGAGTTTATACACACAAGACAAAACTTTTTAAGTGCTTCCAAAGTTTCACACACATGATTTCTGACATTTTTGCTTTTCTGTGTAACCAATACCTCTGGCTCTCTTCATTAGCAAGGAAACAGAGAATTCATAACCAGTCAACTCCTGCAGCATAGCATTCAAAGCCACTGAACATGGCCTCTCTTTCCTCCTGCCCAAATAATTCAGGTCTTTCCTGAGTTCCAAAGGTTCTTGGAATCTGAGCCACACTTTGACAAGCATCAGTAGGGAGATATGGAGAAAGTTGGAGCAAGGGAAATGGAGGGTGGTCAGCAAGACCCCTGGCCTCTGCTCCTTTGCATGGTGCTGTTTCCCAGGCCAGTTGTATCCGTGACTGAATGGAAGCATTTTCTGAGAAATGATCATCATTGCCGTCCTCCTTCCTGGACCAACTTTGGCAGATACCAGCCAGAAACAAGTCTTTGCTACTATTTACTGGAATGGTATCCTTGCTGCTTTTTCTGGAACTAGTGTGTTATTTATGCCCTGCTCCCTCTTTATGATAAAGAACAAATCTCACTGCACGGGCTGCACCTATGCGTTGGTCTATGCATTATGTGCCTCTTGTGTGCTCCAGCCAGTTTTAGTACTGTATTATGGAGTGGGATACAGTGTCCGCAGAATTAGAATACACCCTTGGCTTATGAACACGGTCAGTCTTAGCAGAAAGGCAGCCCGAGTGGGGCTTCAGATGAACATTGCCTTATGCATTAGCTGTCTTCATGAAAACTGTATCCAAAAATAATATGGTGCATAAAAAAATTATAACAGGTAAAATTACTTTAAAATTTTTTTTTGAGGAAGGTCACTTCACCAATACTAAAAAGAGTCAAATACAGATGGTCCTTTCAGGCTTTAAAATTCCATGGCTTTTTTTCTTAAGATCAGCCCAGATCTGCCATAAGTTTACATACATCTAAAAGGAAAAATTAATACCAATAAAAAGGCAAGAATATGATAATGACCAAAGTCTAGAAAAATAATTAAGTGTAAATATGGACTTCATACAGGAAATCTCAAACTATCAAAATTT
The DNA here is from genome assembly GCA_028451465.1 of Erethizon dorsatum. Classification (NCBI taxonomy): domain Eukaryota; kingdom Metazoa; phylum Chordata; class Mammalia; order Rodentia; family Erethizontidae; genus Erethizon; species Erethizon dorsatum. Next base: position 31,999,341 of record CM051831.1, read on the forward strand.
AAGTTCTCTCTCTGAAAATGTATAAAAGTTCTAGAAAAATTAAAAATGCTATCAAACTTGACACAGGTGGTAAAGTCATAGAATTCATTATTGCTCAGTGTTGGTACAGTTTGACAATATGGTTTGGGCTGAGAAAGAAATTTCAGCAGCTAATGAATGAGTTATCTCATGGGGGTGTCTCGTATTCCTGGCATTTGAGGTGATCAGCCAAAAGAATGATGTATCCTGCCTTGGCTCCTGCTTCTTGCTGTGACACAGATCAGCTGTCACTTCTGCTCTCTGAGCCTCATCTGTCTCACCTGCAAATGTAGGGCTGACATTTCCAAGTCCCTTGTTCTCTACCATTCTGAGAAACCATCTTTTGGAGCTGCTGGAGGAAACAGGATATAGCGCTAACCACCCATAGGTCGAATGTCACAGGGTAATTCTGATGTGAAATGAAACGTTTGGTGAATCATCTCATAACAACTGTGTTTGTTTTCTGCATTTGGGTTCCTTGAAGCTCTCTCATAATTCCTTTTACATATATAGATAGTGATAGGCTATAAAGTTCACAAAGACTCAGAAGGGCCTAGGTTGATCAGGAAGGTGTCCTGGAGATGAATTTGACCTGGCTCTTGTGGGGTGAGCCACCTGCTGGAAACCAGGACCAGCAACATGTACCCTCCAGTCATTAAGGGTACTGGCTGGAGCCAGTGGGTACCCCCACCTCCCAGGAACTGCCAGCATAGCAGCAACCCCTACACTGTGAAGTCAGGAGAGTCAGGATTGATTCTGTGCTTCTCCACCAGCCAAAACCATCCCTTCTGCCAGCTTGCCTGGAAACCATGCCAACCTGTGCATGTCCTGTTGTGACAATCCATTTCATGTTTATTTAAGCAAATCTGAATCAGTGAATGTGTTAGTGCATGCTGAACTGAATTTACCTCTTAGAGAACAAGTTGGGTCTCTATGGGACCAAGGATTTCACACCTGCTCCCCATGGCTGCAGAGTCCTGGGTGGGCTCTCAGTGCTACCAGAACTCAGGAGAACAAGTGCAAGCAAAGGTGCCAGCACTGGCAGCCCAAGATTCCAAAGCCAGAAATAATCCAGCAAGCTTCTTCAACTATCTGAACTTCAGCTTCCTCATCTGAAAAACAGAAATCATAATATGATGAAATGTGATGATATATGTAAAATACCTGATACACAGAAAGTAATTACGATTATTATTCATATGTACTGAGAGATATTTGCAATTTCACAGAAGTCTGTTGGAGGTAGACACTTGGGGTTACGAACTGAATGTGTTTTGTCCCCCAGGACTCACCTGGTGAAATTCTTATGCCCATCGTGATGGTATTAGGGATCTGGGGAGGCATTGGAGCATGAGTTCCCTTCTAAGAAAAGATTTCTCCTCACTCTCTCTGCTCCCTGCCACATGAGGGTATAGCAAAAGACAGCCATCTGCAAACCAGGAATTGGGCTGATGCAAATCAGCTGGGACCTTGGACATCCCAAATATAAGAACTGTACAAAATAAAGGTATGTTTTGTAAGCCATGGGTCCCCAAACTCCCAGGCCACAGACCATACCAGTCTATGGCCTGTTAGGAACTGGGCCACACAGCAGGAAGTGAGTGGTGGGTGAGCAAGTGAAGCTACATCTGTATTTACAGCCATGCCCATCCTTCAAATTACAGCCTGAGCTCTACTTTCTGTTGGATCAGTGGTGGCATTAGATTCTCCTAAGATCAGGAACCCTACTGTGAACTGCACTCATGAGGCTCTCAGCCATGTGTTCTTTATGAAAATACAATGCCTGGTGATGAGCTGAGGCAGTGATACGAGCTCTGGGGAGCAGGTGCAAATACAGATTAACATTAGTGGAGAGGTTTCACTGCGTAGAGACCCTAATAAATCAATTGCTTGCAGACTCTTATCAAACCCTATCAGTGCATGGCGAGTGACAATTAAACTGCATCTGGTGGCAGGCATTAGAGTGGAAAGTGAGTGGATGTTCTTCAATTGTACAGTTGCATCTAGTGCCAGGCCGTAAGTCAGTCCTGCACTTATTTTAGTCCATGCATGGCCTGCACATTATTTTATTTACCTGACTCTGCATTATAGTGAGTTGTATAATTATTTCATTATATTTCTATTATTATTATTATGTAATACAATAAATTATATTTCTGTATATCATTCTATATATTATTACAATGCAATAATACACTGTAATAATATATAGAAGTAAAGTACATAATAAATGTAATGAGCTTGAATAATCCTAAAACCATTCCCTTTTTCCCCTCCCCATGGAAAAATTATCTTCCATGAAATCAGTCCCTGGTGCCAAAAAGGTTGGAGACCACTGGTGTAAGCCTCCCAGTCTATGATGACTTGTGACAACAATCTAAACTAAGATATTTGGCAGGAAAAATGAGTTGTTTTTTTTTTTTTTTTGTGGGTACCAGGGTCGACCTCAGGACCTCGCGCGCCAGCAGGCACCTGTGCCGCTGAGCGATATCACCGGCCCCTTTTTCGTATGTGGGATCCGGGAGTCGAACTTGGGCCCTCGCGCTTGCCAGGCAGGCACTTATGCCGCTGAGCCATCTCACCGGCCCGAAAAATGAGTTTTTAATGACCACATCTAAGATGGACAGTGGCAAAGGTACACAGTTTTAGCAATCAGGTTCACTGGAGTGGAGACTGCCTTATGAATTAAAATATCATCACACTTTTTCACCAAGAAAATGATTTCTTTGGCAATATGGTCCCTTGAAATTTAGTAAATTTCCATTGATTTGTGCCTGGTCAGTTTCATGGCTTGCTAAACACAAGTCAAGTGTTGGCGTGGGGATGCCTTTGATGCTGCTGATCAGCAGCCTTTGTTCTCTGTCCTTCTCCCTGGCCCCGTTTACAGCCCTCTGTCCAGAGGCAGGCCGAATAGCAGTCTCAAGCAGGGAGCTTACTTAGGTGTAGTCTGTCTGATGTATCAGGTGGAGACACTGAGAGACAGGAATTTGAAAGAGACCTGGCTCCTCAGGCTATGCTAGGTCCCTGGATATCCTAGAGATAAGATTCCTGTTGTCTCTCATTTCCAAAGGGTATAAGCTTGTCTCTCTCTTCTAGAACTTTACTGAAGACCACAGAGAATAGCCAATGTGTCCTCGACATCCTGAAGTTCTCGCCATTTCCCCTAATGCTAGGCTGTCAATGGGCATCAACTGGAAATAGCTTCATCAGTTAATTCACAGCCACATATCACGGTCACCAGCGTCCCAGCCCAGAACAGAAGCAATCTTCAGTTCTGGCTGCCACATCACCTGCACTTGATTCCTCCTTTGAGGGCAGGGCACTTGCAGACATCCCACTTTCTCATGCCACAGGAGTTGGCATACTTTCTCCAACTCTGCAATTAGCACACAGCAGGTGGGCCCAGAGCATGACCCAGGAGGCACCAGCTTTGCCTGCCTGCCATCCCTTGGCTTTGCCCTGCTCGTATGCTGGCTTCCTCCACGAGGCCGGTAGGAAACAGCTGTAGTGTTTCCTGATGTCATAGATGCAGTAACATCTTTCTTACGTTTTTCTTTGGAAGCAAGAATTTCCCAAAAGCCCTTAGCAGCCTTGTTAGGAAAACTGGGCTGTGTGCCCCTCTTAAACCAATCACTGGCAAAGGCAGTAGGATCACTAAGGTGGTTTTTAAAGTGTCATTTAAGTGAAATCTCTGAGACCCTTTTAAAAAGGGGTCCATGAGGCCAAAACTATTTTTAGTTTGTAACATTACTGCCTTTTTCTTCCTTATTTTTTCCCTGTGGAGAAATAATAGTTTCTTTTACAGAAACTATGTGATGGGTGAGGCCATAACACTGGATGCAGATGCAGATGAAACTCCAGCTGTCTTCTACTAAGCCAGGCATCAAAGAAATTTGTAAGAATGTAAAATAATCCACTCTAAATAATTTTTTAGTTTTGGAAAATATAGTTATTTTTATAAAAAATATGTGACTAAGTTAATATGCAATGGGCTTATTATTATCATTAAATTAATTGTTTTTAAAGTTCTCAGTTTTAGAGTCAAATACAGAAGGCATGCTGGAACCCACAGAGACAGAAGCTCTTTGGGTTTCTTTTTTTTTTTTTTTGTGGGTACCGGGGGTCGACCTCAGGACCTCATGCACCAGTAGGCACCCGTGCCGCTGAGCGATATCACCGGCCCTTTTTTCATATGTGGGTTCCGGGAGTCGAACTCGGGCCCTCGCGCTTGCCAGGCAGGCGCTTACGCTGCTGAGCCTTCTCACCGGCCCTGGGTTTCTTAATAAACTTTGAGCTGTGAAGTGGTCTTCAGACCACACAATTTGAGAACCACTGGCACTGAGGTCGGCATCCTCTGTAGTTCTAAGTCTTCAGGGAAGAGGTAGGTCTGGTAGATGAGGGTTCTGTTAGAAAGAAGTGTAGAGGAAATAGTTACTGAACAGGCAACCAACAGTACCCACTACCATTCACGATATTTTTAACTAAACTGAGAAGTGACTTGCCCAAGGTCACACACAAGTTCTGATATCAGTATTCAGAACTTAAAATCAGAACTTAAAACCTGACTACTGGTCAAAATTAGTTGGATTTCTGATCGCTTATACTTTCTGCTAGGCCACATTTCTCTTTTGCAGAAAGCTGAAAGAGACTCCTGGTGAAGTGGGAGTAAGTTGAGCATGCCTATAAAATGCTGGGCTAAGTGTAAATGGTACAGGGCTTCCAGAAAGCAATTTGGCATTATGCATCAGAAGCTTTAAAAATGCTCATACCCTTTAACCCAGTAATTCCACTTCTAGGAATCTACACAAAGGAAATAATTAGAAATGTGAATAGAATTTATGTGCAAGAACATTCCCCAAAATGTTATCTTTAACAATAAAATATTGGAAACAACCTGAATGTCCAATAACCTGACAATAGTTAACTAAATTCTGATGAAACTGCCAGCTTTCTTTTGAGGTGGGAATATAAGGAATATTCATATAATAAGCAAAAAAATGTTTTACGACAGGAATGTATTCCTTTGATGATCAGAAAAATAATAAACAGTAATTTGACTTTGAAAAAAATGAATAGCAGGGGGAAATACAATGTGCTATTGAATGAAAAAGCATGACATAAAGCCGGGGATGTCACTCAGAGCTACAGCACTTGTCTAGCACTTTCAAGGTGCTACAGCACTGCAAAAGGAAAGAAAAAAAAAAAAACGTGGTACAATATATTGTCACTTACATATGTGTGGGAAACTTTCAGGAAGGAAATACTAACATGTTAACATTTGAAATTCTCTCTAGGTATGGGGTTATTGGGGATTTAGCTGTTATTTTTCCCTGAATTTTCTAAGGCTTAGAATGAACATTTTATGCCTCTGTAACTATAGGAGGAATGAAGGTTATTACACAGATAGATGGGTGCAGACAGAGGAGAGAAGACTGCTACAAAGCCAAACATCACTGCTTACCAGTGATGGAGAAAGGAGGAGCAGCCCATGACCTACCTATGGCAGACACTCTTTTGCCTTGCTGGTAGAACACAGTTTTGCATGGGCTAGCAAGGTGCTCAAATCCATGCAAAATACTTACATAGGCCCTCTGTAGCCAGGGGTGGCCATTGGCATACTTCTGGTCAATGAGACATGAGGAGAATTTTACTCAGGACTCTCGGAAACACCTCCTGCCTTCCTTTTATTCCTGACATGGAAACAACTACAGACATTCCTCATTTAATAATCGAGTTCTGTTCCTGCGACTAGGTCATTAAATGAATTGGTCGCCGAGTGAGGAATGGTGTATAGTATGTACAGTACCATATTCAGAACAAAGAAAGGGTCAGAGGAAACCCCAACTTGATGACTTTGCTTTTATTTGTATAACTCTCACGTGCAGTACTGTAATGTATAACAGAACACAAAAATACAGTACTGTACTGTACAGTACAATCAGCAAAAACTGCAGTACTGTATAAACAAGGTGTACAAAAAAAGACATTGAGGTTCTATAAACGAGAGGTACAGAACTGTACAAAAACAAAACTGATCTTATAGACCGAGCAGCAGGTTAAAAGTCCAAACAGCGTGCCGCAGTGCTCGCTTCGGCAGCACGTATACAAAGAGCGTGCCTCAGTCTTAAGTCCAAACAATCATTAAATAAGTAAGTCATTAAACAAGGAATATCTGTATAAAGTCTGATGTGAGAGCAGGTATCTTTCAACCACAGCATAAAAGCCAAAGGGATACAGCACACTGTGCCCAGTATCAGGGAGACACGGAACCATCGCTAGCAAACGCCCACCTGTGGACTTCCTGTCAAGTGAGAAAAACACCCGCGCTGTGCAGGGCCTCAGCACTGGGGCGGACTGAGCCACCGCGCTCTCCTGTTCATCACCACCAAATGCGTTCCTGATGCACCTCCAGGCAGGACTGCGGCAAGGACCCAGGGAGCCATGCACGTGAAAATATTTTGTAAGCTGTAAAATACTGTCCCACTCCAGAGATAATGACAGCCATTCAAAACTAATACAAAAAAAGAAAAAAATTCTCAAGACACTGGTTGGGCATCTCGTCAGGCAAACGTTTGAGTGATGCAGTAGATTGTCTGTACTTTGTAGCTGACAGGCATAGTCAAGGTGCACTTTCCTGAGTTAAATCTAAATACAGTGGAACCTTGGTTCATGAACCGAATCAAATTTTTTCATAAGGTCAATATTGGCCCTAACCATTGAATTTGATTAAATTATCATCCAATTCAGTTTGTGACAAGAATCATAGAAAAAATTAAGTTCGTGAACCGAGGTACCACTGTATCTTATCAACCACATGACTGTGGACAAGACACTTTTCTTTGGGCCTCAGTTTCTCCATCTGAGAACAGGACTAAGACCCCACCACCCCTCAGGTATTCCAGATATTCCATCTTTGTTTTGCCTCTGGACCCCTTGCACTGTCAAGGGTCCCGCTGCACCCATCATGAGCATGAGTACTAGATCTCCTGATCTCAAATACTCTGCCCCATTGTCCCCTAAAGTCTGTTCACACAGTACACACACTGTGTCTGGATTTTGAGTTTCAAATTTTGTCACCAGGCACACAGAATATTTCTATGCAAGATACTACCTTGTGCATAACTAAAACTATTAAATGTACCTATGGGTCTATCCATAAATGCTCTTATTAAAAACCAACAAAAACCTTCTGCAGTTCCAGATTTTCATTAGCATTCTGAGATAAGCTGACATGAAAAAAAGAAAGAAGAAAGAAAGAAAGGAAGGAAGGAAGGAAGGGAAAGAAGGAAGGAAGGAAGAAAGAGAGAAAAAAAGAAGGAAAGAAAGAAAGAAGGAAAGAAAGAAAGAAAGAAAGAAAGAAAGAAAGAAAGAAAGAAAGAAAGAAAGAAAGAAAGAAAAAGAAAGAAAAAGGAAGAAGAAAGAAAGAGAGAAAAAGCCTAAACACCAATGAAGAACTCCCAGGAAATGACCATTGAAGCCAGTCTCACTTAAGACCTTGGGCTTTTGGTTCTACCAGAGCACACCAGGCTCTGGACCTTGGCTTCCCTTAATCTTGACCTTTTCCAAAACCTGCCTGCAACCCTCATTCTAGAGCCTCAAATGCTGGGATGATTCTGCAGCCACATTCCTGGGTCCCTACATCCCAGCTGGTGAGGAGGGGCAGGAAATGGGCACCCTCCCAGCAAAGCCCTTAGGCTCCCAGGTTCAGTGCACCCTTCCTTTGAGTCAGAAGGCAGTGGAGATTGACTCTACCAAGAGCCAAAGTGTGCTGAGCTACGACCTGAGCTGCACGGCCATGCCCATGCCTGGAGGTTCTGGGGCACGGCACCTGAGTATCCCTGGACAAAGCACCGGGGCTCAGAGCTCTGGACAGCTGTGTGCAGAGGTTAAGTGGCCCTACCGAGTCCTTGGGAAGACATCATATTGCACTGGATACGCGTTTGTCATGGGGCTCACCTCTGCTAGTTCTTCCAGCATACTTGGAGGCTGGGGACAGGAGCTGAGTATGGGATGAAATCTGGCTTATATTTAGGAGTCATACTGTCTTTTAAAATATGCCACCAAGCCTAAATCTCCCCTTATGGCTGAACATACCTAAAACACCTGCTCTGTCCTTAGATGCCTTCAGGACATTGCTCGTGGATGTCTTAAGCACACTTTCTGGATTTTTCTCAAAGAAGTTCACCCACAACCAGCATCTTTTTCCATTCAGTTCAATTCATCTCAGTTCATTCTGACTCTGTTCAAGAGAGGGTGTTACAGAGAATACTGCAGAGTCCCTGCACATTACAGAAAGGACTTTACTCCACACAACTGCTCCGAGGAAAGCTAAAGTTGCCAGTGGTCATTTCCTTGATTGGTGTAAACCTTTGCTTCTTACACCCGTGGCCAGATCTCCTCAGTCCCACAGTCAGGTCCTGCTGCAGTGCCACATCCGGGCCACCAAAATCAAACTGTGCTACAAGCCCTGGTCTGCATTCTCCAGCTGTGTTTAACCTGGAGCAACTCATCTTCCTCTCTGAGTCCTGATTAATACTAGGATAAGCAAAGTTAAGGAGTTGTGGAGGGAAGAACTATGGGAGATGCTAATTACCTGGTTTTTCATAGCTTTTACCCAAACCCAATGCCTAATTTAAATCAGCAAACCCCAAATATATATATATATATATATATATATATATATATATATATATATATATTCTCAACATTTTAAATAATATTTTCACAATCTATTTTCTTAAATGTGGAAGGATTTTACTGAAACAATGTCTTGTGTTAAACACATTTAACAAAACTTTATGGCCAGTTCCCTTTAGTGTGATTTCCATTTTCTCTTCTTCTGTTAAATCTTAATGATTTTAATTAAGCATTTTCATTTCAAAAGAGCATAATGTGGTTTGATTCCATTTTTATAAAGCATTTCTCTTAACATTTCTTCCTATTCTTCTGTTCCTCATCACGCATATAGATAATCATACATCCAGAATAATGTTCATTCAACAATGGATATTTATGAGTGGTAAGTTATATCTCTTGTTTATTATTTTGTTTTTATTTTTTTCTTAAAGTATTTATGAAGTATTTATGAATATTATTTTCACAAAAGAAAATATTATTCATAAAAGAGAGATCAGAAGAAAATACAATAAGCTGTAAGTTATATCTCTTGTTTATTATTTTGTTTTTATTTTTTTCTTAAAGTATTTATGAAGTATTTATGAATATTATTTTCACAAAAGAAAATATTATTCATAAAAGAGAGATCAGAAGAAAATACAATAAGCTGTAATCAAGTAATTATGTTCAGAGAGATCATGGATTCTTTTATCCTCCATTTTCCCATATTTTCCAAATTGTTCATCTTTCAGACATCAGTTTAGTCACTGCCATGTCTGCCTGATCCTTCTCTGGTCACTCAGGGTGGGACCAATTGTGTCACTTTTCCATGGGTCTATATTCCACTCCCCCCATAATATTTATCACACTTTAATGTTAAGGATGGAATTGTCTTTCTTGCCTGATACCACCTTTTCTACTGAGGTTATATGCAAATTCTCAAAACTCCCTAAAGATACCATGATTTTTCATGATTCTCTACCCTTCCATATTTGATCTCCCCCTTTAAATACTCTCCCCTGTGTCACCCCTGTCCACCCCTGTCCTCTCACTCCTTCAAAACCCAGTCCACCTATGTGCCCTTCTGGGAATCCCGGCCTCACTTCATCTGGAGGGTTTGGACGCTCTGCCTACCGGGCTCCCAGAGTCCTTTGAGCACACCTCTCTTGGCGCATGGTCACTCTCAGAGTAGAGATTCATTGGATAAATATTCAGTTCACCTACTCACTGAGAGACCTTTATGGGGTAGGAATGGAAACATCATGTGAATGTGCACACATTTTAGAGATTGTTGAATGCTTTGAGGAAATGTAGGAATGGAAGAAAATGTTGAGTGGGTACTGTGAGCCAGGTTCTTTGCATAAGAGGTAGATACTATATCCCCATTTTATAGACATGTTGTCTAAGGTCTGAGAGACCAACTAACTTGCCCAAGAGGAGAGCCAGTGCTGTGGCATGGATAAGTGTCTCCCAAAGGCTTGGCCCCCAGCCCATGTGGGACTATCAGGAGGTGGTGGGACCTCTAAGAATTGTGTGCAGTGGGAGGTGGTTAGGTCGCTGGGGGCACGCCCTCAAAGGAGATTTGGGAACTCCAGACCTTCCTCTCCCTTGCTCTTTTGCATCTTGGCCATGAGAACAATTTTGCCACAATCTGCCACCATGATATGCTACCTCCCTACACCTCCAAAACTGTGAGCCAAAATAAACCTTTCCTCTTTATAAGTAGATTACCTCAGGTATTTTGCTACAGTGATGGAATCAACTAACAGAGCCAGTAACAGAGTTTACCAAATAGACGTGAAGTCAGAAGTCCCATGCCATGTGACACATCGGAGGCGTATCCCACCTCACCTCAGGACCACCTTGCTATCATGCACAGAGAATGGAAACCTGGGCACCATTCACTGGATGCAAGTCAGCCTGTAACCTGTGTCAGTCTCCCTGTTCTCATGTATAAAACAGAGGCAAAAACACCAGTTTTACCTACCTTACAGATTTGTGGTGCAGTTCAAGCAAGATCAAGTGGCTTTGTTCTGAAAGACAATAAGAGAGTGAAAGGTACTTACATGGTTACCATAAAATGATGGTGGATGGATGGATTGCTCAAAGACATAAGGATACACACCAAGGAAAGTGGATGTGCTACCCAATGCCTCTGTTCTGGAGGTCAGGGGATGGCTTGAATGGTGTTCTATGGTTTGGCTCAGGCTGTGGGGGATGGCTTGTTTTAGGAGATGAGCTGGCTCAGTTCTGAAGGAAGAGAGAGCCCATGTTTTAAGGGAGAGAAGAAAAACAAAGAAGCAAGCTAGTTGAGACCACAGTGACATGTAAAGAGATTAAGTTGAATAAATCAGCCTTCCTGGAGTGGAAATCTGAAATGTGAGATAAATGGAGATAAAGAATAATATCCCTTGGGCCGGTGAGATGGCTCAGCGGCTTAAGTGCCTGCCCGGCAAGCGCGAGGGCCCGAGTTCGACTCCCGGATCCCACATACGAAAAAGGGGCCGATGATATCGCTCAGCGGCACGGGCGCCTGCTGGCGCACGAGGTCCTGAGGTCGACCCCTGGTACCCACAAAAAAAAAAAAAAAACAATATCCCTTGACCTGCACAGCTCCTCATTTGTCTTTGCAAGTGTGGGAAGAAGACTGAGCAGGAGGAGGTGTCCCTCCTTCACAGATGGGGACCCCACAGGACATTGAGAATAAGTGTTCATTCCTACTTGACCATGTTACAACACCAGCCAAAAAACAGCTGGGATTTGAACCCAGATTTTTGCTCTTGTTTTAATGCCAAATTCAGCATTCTTTCCATGCCACCAAGCTCAGGCAAGAACTCATTCTTTCATTTAAAGAATACTTTCTAAGCACCTGAAATAGGGCAGGCAGTAGAAATAATTGAAATAACAATCACCTTCGAGTCAACTGCAAGGAATTCTGAAAGCCACACAGGAGCTACCTGAGGTTGAGGTTTAGAAAGGGGGCATTAATAACAACACAACAATAACATTAAAAATTTACTATAAACCAAGCAGCTTTGTGTGACCACTTGACATGAAATTAAGTATTCTGTGTGCCATATTATTAAATCCTGCCAACTGTATCGTGAGGCAGGTGCAATTATTATGTCCATTTTTATAGATGAGGAAACTGAGTCTCTGAGAGATGAAGTAACATGACAAAGATGACAGGCCTGGTAAGAGGCACAGCTTGGTTTCTGACGTAGACTGACCCCAGAGCCTGCATCCTAACGCAGGGCTTTGTTAACTCTCAGCCCTGCTGCAGATGAATGATTTCTGCCAGGGAGAGAGAGAGGACTGGGTGCAGAGAACTGCCAGAGGTGCCAGGAGGCTGAGCACACACCCAGCTCCTCCCAACCACGTGGTGGGAGCATCCTGTCTATCCCCCACCCCCACGTCTCAGCAACCCTGACCTCCAGCAGGCTGAGGGGATGCCTGCCTCCGGAAGCCCCAACATCCTGCATTCTGCTGAACCCACAACGTGTCAGGACACCAGTCCCAGCTGCAGCACACGGACAGCCTGAGCTGACAGGCTGGGCTGAATTACCGGCCCCTCGGCTAGAAATAGCCCTCCGAGAAGTGTGTGGTGGCTACGTGTCCACAGGGAGGGGAGGCGGCAGGGCAGGGGAGCCAAAGAGTCCCAGGATCCTGAGATAACACTAGTCCGGACATGCAGCGTCCCAAATACAGTAGGCCAGCCAGGGTCATGGGCTCCAAGGAGGTGAGTGGGAACCAGGATGTCTGCTCCCTGACGTGGGCTGCGTGACAAGCCCCAGGCATCCTGAGAGGGTGGGCTGGGGCCTGTTGGGTGGCTTTGAGTACCAATCAAATTGGGCAGCCTGTGTGGACAGACACACACACACACACACACACACACACACACACTCCAAAGTCTCTATTGTTCCTTCTTTGGGCAGATCCCAGCTTTGAAAGATGACTGTCTTCCCTCTGGTTTTGAACAAACATACAAAGTGGGGTAACAGAAGGAAACAGAGCCCTGTAGGCAGGTAACCCAGGGCTCTTGCCATGGCTCCTGTTTCCTCCACCTAGAGAAGAAACACCCAAAGCTCCCAAGAAGAGCTTGTTCCCCATGTGCCAAACACCCCACCACCACAGCCATCACTATCCTCCACCTGCCGTGTTCCTTCCCATCATGGTGGCTCCATTACTGAAGACACATTCTTGAAAACAGGAATTCACAGAAGAGGTGAATTTACAGAGCTTGAATTCAGAGCCAGAAGACCTGGATTTGACTCCCTCTTCTGCCGTATTCTAGGGCTGTGACCTTGAGTGAGTCAAAAATCACTCCTCATAGGAAAGATGGGGATCCTCAATGTTATGGGGTTTGTGGGAAGATCAGAGAATGTGCCTGCAGATGCTCTGCAGCATACACAGCCAGGAAGTTGTTTGTAAAGGTAAGAAGTGGCTCTGTCACTACATGAGACTTATGGTGTGGGATCCAGTCCCAGCTTAAATTATGGATCACCTTGGACATGTCACTTAAACATCTCATCTTATGATACTACCTGGGCTCCTTCATAGGGTTGTATGTAGCCCAGAGTAGGTCTGGGAAAGCACTTTATCACTGTGGTGTTGTTGTATTTGTAGCTAATGTGTTGGCCTTAGAGAAGGATTTTCTAGTCTTCTCACATGAGGGTCCACCCCCATGAAAATTCATAGTTTCATGGCACAAAGACCACTCATGGCTGCAGAGACAATCATCCCAGTGGTCCCAGCTCCTGCAGGCTGAGGGAGTCAAGACCTCTACACGTGTCCTTCCTGGGGACTCTGAGAATACACAATTCAGGAAACTCTTCCTTAGAATTTCATTTAAATAGTTTTTCCTCAAAAAAACCATATCAGTTCACAGATAATGGAAATCTCTAGATACTGTTGGAATGACTCAACTGAAGACATAAATCATTAAAATTTTATCAGGAAGGGTGTACTCTTTGAACTTTTGCAGCCTGGTTTCTGGTTGTGGAGATGACGATATTGAGGGAATGGCCAGTGTGGCCATGACTGTAGGCTGAGATGGCAGCTTCCTAGCTGGATATGCCTTGAAGCATCTCTTGTAGTTGTCCTTTTATTCAACCAAGACAGAAATGAGATCAACAGAGGTGAAGACAAGCTTGCCAAAGGCAGCTTCCAAGACTCCTACCTCCAAGATCAGCTCTCTCCACTACACGGCATGAGCTGGTAAGGATAAGATCAGGACCTGAGACAAAGTAATTGTGCAAGGAATGATTCCAGAACCTTCACCATAGCACTAAGAGAAGTCGGAGTCCTTGAGGGAAATGAAGCTATGGGAAGCAAAAATTTCTGTCTTTGGGCCATTGCTAAGACTAGGTAGAAATCACAGATCTGTTTGCCAAGAGCCTGTCCAAAGCCCATCTCCATGTCAACCCATATTTGAAGACAATGTACAAAGCACTTGGAAAAGAATCACCTCTCCAGGCATGAGAACCCAATGGCCTCCTTCCCTCCCAGTGAATCTGTCCCAGTGAATAACCATAGGTATGGTGTTATTGGAAGGGACTCTGGGCTGCAGCTCAGAAGCCTGATCTCGATACTAACTTCTGCCACTGACTTGGCCTTGTGACCTTGGGTAAGTCACCTCTGGACCTCACTCTTCCTCATCATAAAAACAAGCTAGAATGAAGACCTCCAAGGTTCCCAAGGCCCAACTCTGAGTTTCTGTGGTCTCTGTGACCCACACAAAGGGGAAAGTGGAAGGGGGAAGAGACTCACTGATTGCCTTTGGGTTTGGGGAGTTGGTTCAAGGAAGAAGGGGAGGAAAATGGTGGGGAAGGAAATGGAATCGGATTTCATGAGTCTCCTGGGTTCTGGAAACCCCAAGTGGGGTTCTGATTCAGAAACACATGAAGAGGGATATATGGGATGCCCTAGGCAGGAGGGGATGGAAAGATGGGGGACTTGGTCACTCCAGAAAGTGCCGTGATGTGCTCTAGTCGGGCCAGGAGAAGAGACCCTGGAATTCATTCTGCCTTGTTGGAATAATGGCTTACAGAAGCACCTTTCCAAGGGAAAAGGGAGACAGCTATTGCAAAAGTATTTAGAAACATTACAAAGTCCCTGTCTACCCAAACATAAAATAAGAATATGCTTGTCTTGGAGAGTAGAGAGTGGTGAAGAGAAAGAAAGAAGAGTCAAAGAGACCCCTCAAGATAAGAATACATGTAGGATTTGGGGAGCAGGATGGAAATGAACATATTTTATTTAATTCAAATGCAGTGCCTCCCAAGCCCACCTCCCAAGTCTGACCTAATGCCTTGACTTTGCTTTGAGGAGAACAAACATAATCCTGTTCTTCTCACCCACAGTGAGCTTTTGTGATATCACTCTTGCAGGCTAGGCCTCCCCCACTTGGGGGGCACACATGGTCTCCTCTCCCACGAGCTGTAGAGGCAGAGGCCACAAGGAGGATTCCAGGAAGAAGAAAGGCATTAGTGGAAAGAAGAGGGGTGAGGGTTTGAGAGAGAGTGTCAGCCTGCTCGGGGGACCCAAAGGAGATTCTCATGGGTGAGGTCCCAAGGTTAAAGAACACACACGTGCAACACATCAGCAAAAACAGTAGGCAGCATGGAGTGGAGCAGAGCACAAGAATGCAAGAGCCCAAAAGCAAGGGCCACCTGCGTCTTTATTGTATAATTCTTATACAGGTTGTTATCTCATATTTACATTCTTACACAATGCCGTAATCAGCGCATGTGTGTTCACCTGTGCTAAGTCATGGTTAAATAACTGTATCCCACTGTGCATGTGTGCTAGACAAGTGGGGTCATGTCCTCAGGTGTCCTTAGATGCCCCTGAGGCAGTCTGAGTGGTTCTCCTCAGAGAGGAGAAAGGGAGTTGGGCTGCAGCTGTTGGCCAACTGCTTGGACCTCGTCCTTTGCTCTTGGGCTCTTTTGTGACCCTCGGTTTGCTAGGATTCCCCAGATGAAGGCGTCAGAGGTTCCTTAGCCCTTTCTAGTCTTGGCAAAATAAGCTTCACATCACAGACCCCACAATTTTGTAAAAGTTACTTGTGTTTCATTGTGGAAAGTATGATGATGTTCTAATTATACATTTAGGTTTATCTTGAGGAAATCTGTTGGGCTGGGACTGATATTATAGTGCCCTAGAATATTAAATTATAAGACATATGTAATACAATAATAATATATCATATAAAATATCAAGTTAAAGGAATCTGCCTTTCTTGAGTTTATTGCTAATCTGGTGTGGACATTTTAAGTGAAGTGGGGGAAGAGAAACAAGTCCACCATCAGCAAATTTAAACCTGTCCAGTCACCACCCATGAGGTGTGTAACTCACCTGTGGGTGGCTAAGTGTAACAAGAAGTGACGAGTTAGCTTTCTGGTGATGTGACCTGAGATGAACAACTTAGAGGGAGAAAAGGCTTACTTTGGCTCATGATTTTAGAGATTTCAGCCCATGCTTAGCTGGCACTGTTGTCTCTGGGCCTGCGGTGAGGCAGAAAGAATACCTTGGTGGGGAGCAAGCTGCTCACCTCATGGCAGCCAGGAAGCAAAGAGAGAGACAAGGGGGCAGGGACTAAATATGTCCTTAAAAGGCACAGCCCCAGTGCTCTACTTCCTCCAATGAGGCCATCTCCTAAATTTTCCACCACCGCCCAATAACCCATTCAGCTATGCATCCATCAATACATTAATACATCAGTGAGGTCAGTGCCATCATGATCCAATCACGTCCCAAGGCCTCATCTCTGAACACCACTGCATTTGGGGACCACGGGGACCAAGCCTTCTACACATAAGCTTTTGGGGTCATTTTAGAGCCAAACCATAATGGGCAATACAGCAAAAGTCTAGAGGGCCTGGAAGACAACAAGACAGCTTTCTGCCTTTGGGGAAGCACCTAGAGTGCTACCCCGGGAGGAGCTTGGAGATGATTCCACCCATACAACTCACTGTCCCAGCAGATGCGGGGAAGCCTGTGCAGACAGAGGAGGAGGCACCCGAAGTTGTAAGGACACATTTGAAAGGAGATGCACTCCAGTTTTGAAGCTGGTCCTGTGATGGGGACAAGTGAGAAAGTTACTTGTGTCTGATTGATTAATTGATTGATTGCAGTACTGAGGATTGAACCCAAGGCCTTACACTGAGCTACGTCTCCAGCCTTTTTATTTTCTATTATAAGACAGGGTCTCACTAAAATAAGTTACCCCTGTTGAGCTCAAACCCGTGGTCCTCCTTCCTCAGCCTCCCAGAATGCTGAGCTTGCAGGCCTGCACCACTCAGCTGTGACTAAATCTGACACCTGTTAGGGACAAACGCCATTGCTGAGTTTTGCTCTCATTTTTAAATGAGCTTCATTTTGAAAGCAGTTATAGGTTTACAAAAATACTGAGCAGAAGTGCAGAGTTTCCATGTCCCATTCTCCCTGCCCTGCAGGTAATTCCCCATTATTAACCCTTGCACTAGCATGGTGCCCTGTCAGCACTATTGAGCCACCACTGACATCATTAGCACCAGGCCACAGTCACATGAGGGTCCAACCTTGGTACTGCACATTCCGTGGGTTTTGACAAATGCATGATGTCACGTGTCTATCATTACAATATTGTACAGAACAGTGTCACACCCCAGAGAATCTCCCATTTGCCACATCTTTATTCTGCGTGTCCTCCTGTCCTCAGCTCTCCTCCTCGCACAGCTATCTGAGACACTGGTCACAGGGACGCCTACCCACAGTGACAGCATAGTGGGACTCCGTGATGTGAGCCCAGCAGTCTCTATGGTCCTACAGAGCCATGCTCACTGGGTGGAGCTCTTGCTGATCGCAGCTCAGGGCGATAATGAGGACCCAGGTGACTTAATCCCCTCTCGGTTGATGTCTCACACCTGTACCTGCTGTGGCTTAGTCTGATGGCTTCCAAGCCCTTCTTTCTCCATAAGCTTCTTTCAGTCATCTCTCCGATCTCTCTTCTTTTTTCATTTTTATTTATTTTTATTTTTTCATTTTCTATTAGCATACATTTGTGATACATAATAAGTATATTCATTGTAGGGAATTATTGCATATTCACATCGTATCTTGATCACACTTTTACTTCCACTTCCCACTTTCCCTCCCTGCTACAATCTCCCCCATCCCCAATTCTTCTTCCCATCTCCACAAAATCTATCTCCCTGTGTTCTATCATCTTTTCTTTTGTCCTTTAACTTATTTATACTTTGGGTTTCTCATATAAGAGAAGCCATGCAATATTTAACCTTCTGCATCTGATTTATTTCTCTTAATATTAAGGTCTCATCCATTTTCCTACATATGACTCAGATATATCCTTCTTTGTGGTTGAGCAGCACTCCATGTGTATATGCAGATCTCTCTTCTGAGGTTCTTCAGAATTCTTATATTCAATCTATCTGTTTTATACTCTTTAAAAACTCTAAACTCCTAAGTAAACAAGCACTCGGCTATGCATGTTAGATTAGATATTCTCAAACATGTGCTGTCCTTACAATAAAGAACTTTGTGCTCTGTATTAAGTTCAAAATGGGTGTGGTGGATTAACTAATGGTCAACTTGTAACAACCAGCTGAACTGAATCAGCGTGGTGCTGGGTGTGGATGGCCCACCTGAGGATTGTCACCAACAGCATAAAAGGAGAACTGGTGGGGAAGATGGTGTGCTGTTGATTTTCCTGGAGACACTTGTCACAATGGTTTGCCTGATATGAACTCAGCTGTTCTCATTGTTGGAGGAGCTTGGGTCCTCGCTGTCACCTAGAATGGCTGTGGTTCTTTTTGGGGGGAACTCTGGTCCTTGAGAATTGCTTCCTGGCTCCAGTGCAGATCCCTCAGCCTGCTGGCACAGATCCTTCATCCTGCTGGCACAGATCCTTGATCCCAGTGCAGATCCTTGATACAGACTTGCATGAAACATTGTTGTGGACTTGTGGAGGACATTGCCATGGGCTCTAGGTCTTCAGCTGGACTTGTGCAGGACATTGCCATGGGATCCAGGCCCTCAGCTGGATTCTTTGGGTCTCTAGCATGTGGACGGATCTCTTGCACTCCACTGCATTTGACTTTTTGGGTGAACATTATAAAATAATCCTATAAATTATGTGCCCTGTATTAAATCTATTCCTTTGCAAATCCTGACTACAACAGGTGGCAAGATACAATGATATGCATTTGGGAATGGAAGCTTATTTTCTAATTAAAAACAGTGCTTAGATGTGTACCCTCCTCATCACAGTCCTCACTGACAGTGTCAGGATTTATAAATTCACAGGTGTGGTACCTACAAAATCATTGGAAGCCTGGAGGTTCACTGGCAGAAGGACCAGGAGTGGAAAAAGTCACTCCCAGCTAAACTTTGGAGAAGCACCTCAATATTTTATGTTGATTTTAACTTTTTTCCAGGCCTTGATGTCTCACCCTGCCCCAAGACAGGACATCCTCCCATGGATCTTTATTTTGGAAAAGCTGCCAAAAATAAGCTGGAAATTTTGTCTTGGTGAGGAGAAATTGGAACATCTCCTTTGGAGGAAAAGAAGGGAAGTGGGGGAGAGTGACTCCATGGTTCAAGAGTAAGGGTGGTAAGTCCTTCAAGTTGCAGAGAACTTGGTAACCCCAGCCACCAAGGCCACCCCAGGCAGGGCCATTGCTATGTAGGCTGGTATGGCACATGTAAATATGAAGTGTGGGCATGTGTGTAGGCATGCATGGATCTACACAACGTTCACCTTGGGAATCATCCCAAAAGTCTCAGGAGGAGAGAAAATGGAGCTTCCAGAAGAGGGACCCTCTCAAGTGGGATATGATGGAATGGTATTTAAGTATCAAAAAGAAGAGATATAGACATACAAACTAACCTGGAAGGGCAGCCAAAGTGGACTTGGGCATGGACAAAGTGTGCTTATCCTAAATATAGGATACATTCAGTGTTTACTTTCAAAGTATATATGTGTGTGTGCATGCACACACGTGTGTGTGTTCCCAAACCAATACTGTTTTACCTTTGATAACATCTTACCTCTATGGGGGATGTTCATCTTCTGTTTCTTATTTCCATATTGATTTACTTTTTAATAAATACAGATTTAAAATAATGCCTTTTGCCTCCCTTTTCTATAAAATCCTACCATACAGGATTGTGTATCAGGAGCTAGGATGCCCCTGGGAAAGTCACCCCAAACACCTCCCGCCTCAGTTCACAGCGCCGTTTTGAGCATCAACAACAAATGATGGATGTGAACATACGTGCAAAGTGTGACGGGGTGGACACATACAAAATGCATTCTACCCAGTAAACTGCAAGCTTCTCTCAGGTTAGGACTGTACTTTTCCATTCTTAGACTTCTCTAAGGATTTTCTACAAGGTATTAGCCATGCAATAGGCTTTCAATAAATACGTGTTGAGTAGAAACATTAAAGCAACAGAGAATCTGCTTGGATATAAGAAGTATTTTTGTTTTGTTTTCCTGGGTTTGATTTTGTTTGCTTGCTTGTTGCACAGCTGGGAACAGAACCCAGGGTACTACAAACAAAGCAAGCACTCGACTGCTGAGCTACATCTCTAGCCCAAGAAGTACGTTTTAACTATTGAGATGATGAGACCCTGGAGTGGCGTTTCAGGAAGGTGTGGCACCTCCCCCAGAGAACACTGAGAAGACCAGGAAAAACCTTTGTTACCCCTCTCCCTGAACACGGGGACCAGCCAAGTTTATCCCCTAAGATAGAGAGGTCCCTGTGAAACCCTTACAGAATGCTGGAGACAGAGTGGGAGGAGAGGAGCCATAAGGAACAGGGGACTACCAAGCCCTACCATGGGTGGACAGGGCCTTTGGGCAGAGTTTAAAAAGAAAAAAGACTGGGAGCGTCGTGAGACCACCTCCTCTCCTATCTCCCAATTTTCTTTCACCTTGGTTCCTCTAATTTTTCCACCTCAGCCTAATGATGGTGCAACCAATGTTTTTTCCATTTGTTTCTTTGAAAATCACTGTTAAGCCTTACATTGACAGAATATGATCCAGGGGAATTAAACTTCCTCAAAACCTTCTCAGAGTTGATTCTGAGGAAAAGACGTCAGGAGATGAAGGAAAGTGATGAGGTTGTGGGGTGGGAGAGCCCTGTGTCTCTAATCCCTATTTAGAGCCTGGTTCTGTAAATGCAGAGACTGCACCTGAGGCCTCCACCCAACTCACAGAACAAGTTCTCCTGAAGCCCAAACAGGCGCTCCCAGGGCAGGCTGGAGATGGAAAAGTTTCCCCACCTGCTATGGGACCAGCCTCTTTGATATATCCAGTTCCCCAACAATGACATTCAGAAAGCACAAAGCGGGCCGGTGAGATAGCTCAGCGGCATAAGCGCCTGCCTGGCAAGCACGAGGTCCTGAGTTCAACTCCTGGTACCCACACACGAAAAAAGGGCCGGTGATATCGCTCAGCAGCACAGGCGCCTGCTGGCATGCAAGGTCCTGAGTTCAACCCCTGGTACTCACCAAAAAAAAAAAAAAGCACGAAGCACTGGCCTCCTTCTTAGGCTCCCTGCTCACATGTGGCATCTGTGTGTCACTGTGGGCGCCTAAAGTCTCACCAGTGCCCAGGCCCTGCACCCTGAACTGTGATAGAGGACAGGTACAGTGGCCAGGACCCCACACACTCCTCCACCACTCTCTGCAGCTGCAGAGGCCACCAGGCATGAGCTACAGAGCTACAGAGTACTGCTTTGGCATTCCCTACTACAGTTCCCTAAAAAGTCCTGCCTTAATCTGGAGCTAGGCCGCAAATCCTGGGTGGATTTCCAGCCAGTGGAGGGGGCCTTGGTCCCTATGTTTTATTCCAGTGCATGGTAGAGGCTCAAAGCCAGTCTATTGCTAAGTACTTGAGTATCAGGGTCTCCCAGATAGTTGGGCTTCCCGATTCATTGGTGCTAAGGTCAGCCCTGGTCTGGTGAGGGTTTAAACCTCCTCAGGTGATTCCAACAGGCAGCAAGGTCTGGAGTCCTCCAGGGCATTCAGCCAGGGCCTGGAATCTCTGCATCTCTGTGCCAGCGGGCAAGCCCCTCTCTTCACTCTCCACTTTTCCGTATTGCAAAGAATTATTCTGAGATTCTTGACGCTTCCTTTACTATTGACAAATGGGGAATGCTTCTTCTTCCTACCCACCACACAACCCCTTAGAAATAAATCCACGTCCCTGGACTCTCCTCTGCCTTCAGATCCAGCTACTAAGTGTACAGGGCTTCCTTTTGGAGGGAAATCTCTGGAAATGGAGTGAGCCCACATGTGAATTCTCTCTCCTAACAATCCTAGCTGAAGGAGCAAGGACCCCTCCCCCAACCCCTCCAGAAACAGAGTGAATGGTGGTGCATGCACCCCAGGACACTTGCACCTCCTTCCCATCATGCTTAGCAGGGGCTTGGTAGGTCTTCCCTCCCTGTCCTACCTAGCTCCATCAGCTCATCCCCTCCCTCCAAGCACCTTGACCACAGTATCCCCACACCGTGGTCTCTCTTTCATGAATGCTGCTACCACTTCTTACACATTCTGGTAATTTACCTCTTACGCAGTACTGGTAATGAATGAAGTTTTTCTCAGCTCAATGATATTGAAAGCTAAATTTGCTGTACTTTTTATTATTAAACTAACTCCCTCTGATCTTTCACCCAGAAAAGGTTCTCAGTAGCTGCTGGTTGATTCAAGGTATTTCCCATCTCTACCATGCACAGCTGAGGAGGAAATGCAGGGTTATCAATTGGCAAATGTTCCTGAATGATCTGCACTTTAATTCTGAAAGCTAGCTAGTTCTTCAACTAGCCAAGATGGGGACAACATTTATGAACCATTCTGTGGCCATTACCAAAGAAGACTTCTACACATAAGTATTTAAATATCAGCATCATCTATCTAACCTCGGGGAGACAAGCTCACATATCCTCGAGAATCATCCAGGGCAGAGGCCTGGATATGCTAAGGAAAGTGATCCGTCTACTGTCGCTTTCGCTTTTTCCCTGATGCTCACATGCATAGTTCCGGCTCACACAGCTCCAGGTCCACCATACTGCCTGCACTTGCACATCCCGCAAAGGGTGTGGGAGATCCAAAGTCAGCCCTCAATTCAAATCCATCCTCTTCCATGTGTTAGTGTCTATATTTGAACAAGTCCCTCATATCAGGTGCATAAAGGGAATGCCAGCATCTCCTAAAAAGATTATTCTAAAGACTAAGTGAGTCACTGCAAGAAAACACGCAGAATGGTGAGTGGAATAGTAAGCGCTCAGTGAGTGTTAGCTGTCACTGTGATTATTGTGGAGAAGCAGCCTGGGGAATCAGAAGACCGCGTTCTAGCTCTACCAGTCATTTGCTTTGTGACTTTGGACACATGTACCCCAAGATCTCCATTTCTCCATGTATAACATTAAAATATCAATAATGCCCAGCACGCCTATTTAACAGAGTTGCAGTGATGTTCAAAGGAGCTGAGAGATATGAAAATGCTGTAAAACTATAAAACCTGTAAGCTACATACATGCAGAGTTAGGAATGACATCTCTGCCTGAATCTGTTCCATGGTACATGATTTATATGATAGCTACTTATTTTTATCCATCTCCTCCATTGGATTTGAGCCCTTTAAAGCAGAAATCACATCTCTCTCTCTCTTCCCCTTTGCATGTGTGTACATGCATGTGTGTGTGTGTGTGTGTCTGTGTGTGTGTGTGTTGCTGGGGATTGAATTCAGGGTCTCGCACATGCTAGGCAAGTGCTTCACCACTGAACTGCAAACCTAGCTCCACACCTTGCTCTTATACAACCCTGATGTCCAGCCTGGCAGCTGTCTACAGTGTTTACTTGGTAAAGCAGGAACTCAGAAAACTAAAGGCTCCTTGGCTTGTGTTTCTGGCATTGTTGCAGCTGCTTGCTCCCCACTGGGCTGTAAGAGCTATCAAATACGGTTTCCCAGGAGGTGGATCTGGGAGCAACCTGTGCAAGAAGGTGCCCAGTTGCAGAGCCAGCAGACACTGGCCTGGCCGGCCACCCTACCCAGCGAAGCTTCCTGCCTTCCTCTCTGCTCAGCCAGCAGCCTTCCCAATCCTAGGAGCCTTTAAGTGGGCCTCTTTCCTATTGGAACATCCATCATGACCAGCTTATGCATGCTTGACCATCCAAACCTGGGAAACTGAGAAATTGGATCTTTGCCATGTTCAATCACTTTAAGGCCTTGTTTTCTTTTCTTTTCTCCCACTCCTAAATCTTCCCACATGGCAACCGTGCGTTTTGTGTCCCTGTTCGCAGTCTGAGTATCTTCCCTGCCATAGGGGTCTCAGCACATGCCATTTGCCTAATGGTGTCACCCACCTGTGCTCAAACAGAGGCAGTGCTGAGCAGACTCTGGACAAGGGAGTTAAAAGGATCTCAGAAACCACAGTGAGCAGACTGGGCAGGAGTCAGATTGCCGAGGAGGAGGCGGTGACTATGTGATTGAAGCTGGATTTTTTCGGACCGCTGGCTGCCTTCACATTTCCTGGTGGAAGTGGGACAGGTCAACAGACAACCTAGGGTCACAGATAACTTTTACCCACACATGATTCACTTTTGGGAGCACTGGCTTGAAACTGAATGGGGTGTGTGCGTGCGTGTGCACGTGTGTGTGTGTGTGTCCCAACCCATGTGCCTTCCGCGGGCCTCAGAAGTCTCTGCACTTTCTTTGCATAGCTGATTACAACACAGAGGATGTGGACAGTGGAGTTTTTCCTGTTTGATGTCACACTGTTACCCTTTAAAAGTCAGAGCGGGAAAAGGAGGGAACCCAGCCTAGGAGCCTCACAGCAGCTACTTGCAAAGAAGAGGAGGAAGAGACCAGGGAGGAGGGTCAGGTTTCAGACTCAACCCCAGCCTCTCAGAGCACATTGCGATGCTGGGGACCTGCCTTGGACTCCTGGTCTGTGCCCTGAGCCTGGTCAGAGCCTATCCTGATGCCTCCCCATTGTTCAGCTCCAGCTGGGGCGACCTGACCCACCTGTACACGGCTACGGCCAGAAACAGCTACCACCTACAGATCCACAAGGACGGCCACATAGATGGCGCACCCCATCCGACCATCTACAGTGAGTAGGGGCTTCCAGCTGGGAAGAGGGGTGCACCCCTGTGTTCACCTGCAGGGAGGCTGGGGAAGTCTTCTAGCTTCTTGCCCAGGAAAAACACTTATTGTGCACGTGTGCGTGTGTGTTTTGTAAACTTTAAGGGAAGAGCCTGACGCTTCTCTAATTGCTATTTACTGGTTTCTCTCCACATGAATGAGTTTATCAAAACTCTTTTCTCAGGATAGGAGTCACTTTCCCTTTACCCTGTCCAAGTATTTGAAAAAAACATACAGAAAGACAAGGAATCTAAATGCAAAAGAAAACAGATAGGTTCATAGGCACTGAGTTCAAGCTCATGAACTTTGGGGAAACCGAAGATTTCTGTATTGTTCCAAGGACTAGAATAGGACTCAGGGATTCTTTCCAACTCTTGAGTTTCTAGTATTCTGGCCTTATAAAAATGTGCCCAAAAATGTATTAAAGACAGACTTCCCAAGTCTGTTGTCTCAGTAAATCTGACCAGGTACCCAATCTACCTGTCCATGCAGCCATCCAATAGGCTGGCTGGCTGCTTGCAGGGATGTGCACTACAAGTTGCTGATTCTATTCTGTGGAGCTGAAAGTTGTCTGATTGGCAGGAAGTTGATCTAGTGGCAAATGCATTGGCAATGTGAGATAACTGGGGTGTTTTTAAAGATTACGTTTGTGGAAACTTGGATCATAATGTGCAACAGTCCATCAATTAGCTGCGATTCATATCAGGGCCCTTCCTGTGCACCTACATAATGAATGATGAGGTGAAAGAGGAGAGGGGTATTGAAAAGACAGAGTTTTCTACATTAGGAGGACATATAAAAATTATTCTAAGGATACAGAAAAATAAGAACCGATCCAATACAGTTCAGATTGAAAGAAAGGGAGAGTAATCACAATCTTTAAGTAGCTGAGAAATTTCTTATGGGAATTATGATTTCCCCTTTGTTGTTGTAATAAATTAATTGATTATTATTATTTGTGCTCTGGTCTTGCTGTGTACAAAGCATTCATTCTACTAGAAACCAAGGAATCTTAAACCTGGACAACTAGATATTTATACATACAGAGCTCAGTTTAAACCTTTTCAAGTGTCCAGCGCATGTTCATAGGATGTGAAAGGAAGGAGAAAAGCTCTCCCCAAATGCCAAACATATTCTAGAACTCCAGGGGCCAAAGCAGGACTCAGGATTCAATGTGCCCTGAAAGACAAGTGGGTGTTTAACAGAGAAAATCTGACGTAGTCTGGATCACCTTCACGTACCCAGAGCACTGCTGCTCTTCTTAGTCCTCAGCTCATTACCAGACTTTTAGGAAATACAATTTTCCTCCTCTACAGGGGGCCGCCCTGACTTTCACGGCAACAGTCTCTGTGATTAAAACTTCGAGACAGTGGATTAGGGTAAATTATTTTGATGGCTATCGATTGAAAGGGCTGCCTACAACTAGGGAATAAAGTACCTATAAAACTTGTCTAGAGTTGTGGAATCTCTTCGCTGAAAGAAACCCTCCGAAGTCACATCCTCCTGAACAAGAAGTAAGAGCAGTTCAGGCTGGCAGTGTCGAGGATGAGTCCGAGTCAGCCCCCCGAGTAAGCAGCCCACAGTGCAGACCTTTTCCCTCGGAAGCCCACCAGGCATCAGGCCCAGAGGATCCACCATACTAGCTGGAATGAGTAAATACGAGTAAGAGGATGCAAAATGAATTGATCTAACTTCGGATTGGGGTGTGTATGTGCGCACATGCATGCAGGGTGTGTGTGTGTCTGTGTGTGTGTGGTTGTTTCGTCTGATATTGTGGTTTGGGAAAGATTAACGCTAACCTGGGGAGGAGAACTAGGGTCAGAGTAGTGGAAAAGACTTCCTAGTTCATATACAACCTTTGGTGCTGTTCAATCAGTTAACACGTGTATTTCCATAGGGAAAAAAGTTATTATTAAGTGTTAAAAGTTACAAGGAAGGAAGGAAGAAAGGAGGGAGGAAAGAAAGAACAGAAACTATGGATTCATGTAGACAGCGCAACTAATTAAGTCTGGTGAAGGATTTGTAATGGCCTCAAGGAAGAATGGAAAGCTACGCCTTTATACTCATGGGAAAATATGAGTTTGTGGGGTTTTTTCCTCCTATTTAATTATACATTTCCAGTGAAATCTGAATCATCTGGTTACTTTGGTTTTTAGTAAATTCCTGATTAAGAGTTGAGTACCCAACTTCATTCAGGTAATTGGTCTTGACAGTGGATACCCTGAAAACTACCTGTTTATGAGATTCTCCGAGCTGTCCTGGGACTCAGGAGGCTGCTGGGAGGGGACTCTCCAGAGCCCATGCACTTGTCCTACATGAACACGAGCACCCCCCACTCCCGATTATCCTCGCTTTGGGGAAACGTAAGGAAAGACATGTTTACTACCCCTGGTTAATATGCCTTTGTTTTATGGTGCTGAGGACTGAAACCAGGGTCTCATGTATCCTGGGCAAGTGTCTACCACTGAGCTACACCCCCAGCCCACACTTCGTTAATATCACTTCCTAGATCCTAGTATTTTTGTGCCGCCCCCATGGAACTTTCTTTACTTGAAGCTGAATTACCTCTGGCTCTTCAATGCTTTTTCACAAGAAGGTTTCTCTCGAAGAGTTCCAAGCCCTTTACTTCTATCATCTTATTTGTCATTTACTGGCAATGAGAACAGAATAGAGCAGATAATTTTCTTTTATAGCAGAAGTTAAAGGGAAGTGGTAATGGTAATACTGTAATTACCAGCATGTAAAAATCCCTTTCTAGTGGATGAAATTATCTCATTACATTCTCAAGGAAATGTTTGTATTGCCTTCGCTTTACCTATGAAAACACCAAAGTTAAAAAACTGTAAATAACTGGTTCAAGGTTGCCCAAGGAGTATAAATAACCCAGAGGGCATCTTGGCCCCAAATCTCATGTTCCTCCAAGGTCACATGCAGGAGCCGGCTCCATCTCTGAAGGAAATCACACCTGTTAAGCCTGCCCAGTTCCCGTGGGTGGAGCAGATGGCTCCAGAAGCCACAGAGAAGCTTTCCCTTCCTTTTGCCAAATTCTCCCCTGGGATCTGTGCTTGCTAAGACCACAAGGAAACCTTACGCTTACTGAACCCTTTCCCTTGGTTCTCACTGGTTTGACTCCAGAGCCTATGCCCTGCCCCTTACCCCACTGCAGCTGCTCACTCTTCCCCTTGCAGTCCATTTGCCACTGGGACTGGCCCTGGAGACCAAGAGCCACAGTCCCTGCCCACACTGACCCCCAGCCTCAAGCCAGCCCGAGATCAAATGTGAGCTGGCACAGGCCATGGGTCAGCACGTGCCACGCTCCCCCAGTCATTCGTGCAAGCCTTGTGCTACCTGCCTCACAGTGACCCTACGAAGGAGGCAGGATGCCTATTATTATGCTCATTTTGCAGTTGAGGAAACTGAGGCTACAGCAATGAGTTACCTGAAGCAATGAGGTGTAAGTAGCAGAATTGAGACCAGCATCCTTGTCCTCTGTTGCCTAGCTCCTGGTTCAGGGCCTGTCCCCCAACCCACAGGGCCACCAAAATGCAGTGCCCTCTGCCCAGTGGCCTTTTCAGCCCTTGATTTTGTCTTTTCCTACTTGTAATTATTTCTTCAGGGCAGAACCTATAGTGCCCTAGGAGAAAGATGTCTCTGACTGGAGTTTGAGTTCTGCTTATCATTTATATTGAAATGCTTCTACTACTACTAAAATAATATTAACAATATAACAACATATATATATATAACAGTTGTCTTGAGAATTCAAAATTATAAAGTACTTAGAGCACAGCAACTCAAAACAAGTTATTAAATGTAATTTTTTTCTCTATTGAACTCAAAAGTCATCAGAACAGAAACTATTTTTTATATAATGCCTATGTATCTCCCAGGGTTTACCACAAAATTAGCCATATATTTGAGACACATAGGCAGACACTATCTTGGAAGAATTTAAATAATCGCTGTACCACCCCTCCTCACCCTACTTTCCAGAAGATTCCCTCAAGCCAAACTTTGAGACAACTAACCTTTCTGCTTCTCTCGTCTTTCTGTGCCCATTCTGTTGGTCCTACATCATTCCAGCTTTGGCTCTGTACTCAGCTGATGTCTTGCCTTTCCCTACTTCTTCCTCTCAGGGGTCTTTGTACTGAGCTTACATGAGACAGAAGAAGAGCCTTAGGCTTTAATTCACCCATGGAACTCCGCCACCTTCCAGGTGCAGACTTTGGGCATTTACAGCCTCTCCAGGTTAGGTCTGTAAAAGATGGCTTGGAATCCTGTCCAGACATCTTCCCTGGGGACTGTGAAATCAAATAAGATGCATGTGGAAATTCTATGGTAGGTGTCTTAGTTACTTCCCCATTGCTGGGACACAATATCTGACACCCATAAGTTAAAGGAGGAAAGGTTTATTTTTGCTCACAATTTGTAGAGGCTTCAGTCCATAGTCGGCTGCTTCCAAGGCAGGGCAGCATGGCAGAGGAGAAACAGCTCCTGGCAGGGCAGGCAGGAAGCAGAGTGGGATCAAGGGGTGAGGAGGGATATATACCCTCCAGGCTACACCCTAAGTGACCCATCTCCTCCCACCAGACTTCATCTCCCAACATCACGCCCAACTATAAACCCATCAGTGGACTAATCCAGTGATGAGTATCACACACCCACGATCCAGTCACCTCCCCAAAGCCCCTACCTATGAGCTCATGAGGCTTTGGGGGGACTTTTAGCTATAAACCATAACAGTAGGCAGATGCAAGTGACCCCAGAGACCTTAAGAAAGGGTTTTGGACAGAAAAATGTCAGGTTTGGGGAGAAGTTTCACTAATTATTCCTATTCCACCACCATGTGATTTGATTGTACCCTCACCACAAAACAGCACACTTACACTGCTGCCAGTTATTTATGGTATAGGTAGTACACGTGGGCTCCAGGCCTTTGTCAGAAATGAGTTTTTGAATGAGGACACTGAAAGACTATGAGGGACTGAGTCTGGAAGAGGCAACTCCAAGTTGAATAAAAGACAAAGACTTGGACCCAAGGAGAAAATGCCATCCATCAACACAGAAAGATGCACTCTGTTCTTATGTAGCTCCCGCCAGGGGAGGCACAAATATGTAACCTTAGAGCAAGGGGAGGAATACAAGCTGCAGTAATGGTGCAGGCCTTGTGATGAGGGGCTGTGAAGAAGAAGCAACCAATTCTGGTTAGGGAGACGAGGAAGGTCTTCACAGAGAGGAATATCTGCGTCTTGGGGGGAGAGGGAGAGCAATTCTAATATGGCACAACTGTCTGTGTTGAAAATCAGACTCTAGACAAGCTAGATCTGTAAAAGACACCTCAACATAGATTTTAAAATCACAGAAGCATGAGGCTTGGAAGTACATGAACACCACTGCAAACATTAAGAGGTATTAGCCAGAAGCCAGGCATGATGCCACATACCTGTAATCCCAGCTACTCAGGAAGCTGAAGCAGGAAGATCATAAGTTCCAGGTCAGCCTGGGGAACTTAGACCCTGCCTCAAAATAAAATAAAATAAATAAAATAAAATTTTTTTAAAATCCTGGGAATGTAGCTCAGTGGTAGAGTACTTGCCTAGCATGTGAGGCCCTAGATTTGATCCTTAGTACAGGGAAAAAAAAGGATTAGCCAGGCAGAGGGAGAAATAAAGTCCATCTGAAGCACAGGGGAAAGAATCTCAGGACTTTAGAAGGCCTGGTGCAGGAGCCCAATGTGTGTGTATGTGTGTGTGTGTGTGTGTGTGTGTGTGTGTGTGTGTTGGTGTAGAGGTCACAGGAAACTAGTGGTGAAGTCATCACCATCAAGAGATTCGTGGAGGTGGGTCTTCAGGAAGAGCTTGGCTGTGGACCTGGGTGTGTATCAAGGCTTTGACCTGAGCGGTGTTCTCCGCAGGTGCCCTGACGATCAGATCAGAGGATGCTGGCTTCGTGGTGATAACAGGGGTGATAAGCAGGAGATTCCTCTGCATGGATTTCAGAGGCAACATTTTTGGATCCGTGAGTTTCTTTTTGTATTGCACACCATTTGCAATCATCTAATTTCTCTGACAGGACATAGACTTTTCTAGCCTAAAGTTCCCATTTGCAGTGTCCCTTAGTGATCATTTTCACTGGCTACTTCATTTAGCCCAAGGATGAAATGCACAAGTTTAAGCAGCTGCAGTTTGAACCTAGGGAATCTGGTGTCCAGTCTCCCCTGCCCACTGGTACCCAGTTTCGCATCTAGGGTGGACCCAGGTACACAGTCATAGGCCCTTTGGTCATGTAAATTCTTGCTATAGTGTCATTAGAAAGGGTGAGGAGCCATTGGTATCCTCTTGATCTGTTACCAGCTGTGACCCTGGGCAAATCTTCTCACTTCTCCAAACCTGAGTAAAGTGAAATGAACCACAGGACTATGGTGCTCCCTCCAGTTAATAAAGACCTCAGTTAACTGCCTGTGCCCAGATGGTGATGCCAGTCCTTCAGATCTGTAAGCAAAGCGTTTCCCAAACTGAAGCCTGCTGCACAGTCTAGAGAACTTAGAGAAAGGCAAATAAAAGGACTGGTTGTCCCAGGGGCTCTCACCACCAAACATACCCACCAGAAATTTCTGGAGAAAAGAAACTTTGCGTTTCAATTACTGTTATGTCCCAGCAGTGCAACAGTATCTGGCTGAAGATAAATCACTGCGAAAGGCATCTAGGCAAACAGATCGTTCTCATCTGTAAAACACTTGATGGAGTTAGAGGATTAAATAGAACAATACGCAAAGGCCCTAGTAGGTACATAAAGCACGCAGGACCTGTGGAAGAGTGAGGATTCAAACCCAGCTCATTTGCTAGAGAGTTCGTGTCCCGAACCCCAAACTACATGGCCTCTCCGCTGTGGGGACCCTCACTGATAGCTGACTCCACGAACTCCATCCCATCTTCTTTCTCCAGTCAAAGAGATAGACAAAAGCCAGCTCTCAGCCAGAACAAAGCTGAAGGAGGTAGAGAGGGGGAAGGCAATGTTGCGTGTAAGCTAGTTCTGCCTCCAGAAGCCGGCCTCAGGCGTGTCCCCTGTTCTGTCTGGGCCTCACCCTGCAAGCCAGATGCCAGTGCAGGTCTCCAGCCAAGAGCCTCAGGCCCCAGTGTGTGTCACTTCCTGAAAGCCGGAAGCACATTCCTGACTTTCCCTAGAAGGTACACCTACCTACTGGGGTGCCGTGGGAGTCCAGGCCCAGGCTCAGCTGGGCATTTGTTAAGCACGCTGGCCTTCAGACTGGGCAGCACGGGCCAGGAGGACTTGGGGCTGGGGTCACGCATGCCATGCTCACCCCCTGCACCCTGCCCTCTTCCCAGCACCACTTCAGCCCCCAGGACTGCCGGTTCCGACACCGCACGCTGGAGAACGGCTACGACGTCTACCACTCTCCCGAGCATCACTTTCTGGTCAGCCTGGGCAGGACCAAGAAGTTCTTCCTGCCGGGCACCAACCCGCCGCCCTACTCCCAGTTTCTGTCGCGCAGGAACGAGCTGCCCCTGGCCCGCTTCGTCACGCCCGGGCCGCGGCGACACACGCGCAGCGCTGAGGAGGACCCGGGCCGCGACCCGCTGAGCGTGCTCAAGCCCCGGCCCCGCGCCACACCCGCGCTCGCCTCGTGCTCGCAGGAGCTGCCCAGCGCGGAGGACGCGGGCCGGGCCAGCGACCCCCTGGGCGTGCTCCGGGGCGCTAGGGTGCACGCGCACGGCGGGGCGCGCGCCGAGGGGTGCCGCCCGGGGCCCGGGGCTAAGTAGGGGACCGCGAACCCTGCCAGAGCCGGCCGTCTCCTCCGCGTGCCAACTTTGAGAATTAGAACCCCCAACAGGCGAGCTAGGGACCGAAGGGGACTTCCCTTCTTGATCACGTTAGCGCATCCCGGGGAGTCCGGGCCGCTCTTCCGCCACTCCGCTGCCTTGGTGATGGGCGCTCTGCACCCTGCTGGGTCCGAGGCTGCAGACACTAAAGTTAGCCTGGGCACACGGATGGAAACACCCCTTTCAAGTCTTCCGCCTTGAGCGTGTCTGGGGAAGAACTATCAAAAAAGAGAAAAAGACTGGTGGCCAAAACTTGGCAAGGAGGCGGACTAGAGCAGGAAGCTCTGCCTCTCTGCGGGTGGCGCCCTTTGCCTCCCTATTTTCCCTCTCTTCAGAGAGACCCAGAAAGCGCACAGTGACCCTGCACCGTTCCCGAGTAGGGGCTGATTTAGCCTCCTTCCCCGCACTTGGCTTTAATGAATTTGACCCAAGGCACAGGTTTAGTATTGGCTCATGAAAATTTACCCTGCTAGGATTTGTTTTGCAAAGTGAAAGTGCATTTACTCTCCCCTAGGGGCAATTAATTAAGCTACTGCTTGGCGAGGAGTCAGGTGTTCTGCGTGAGCTCCAGAAGATGACCAGAAAGGGGCCTCGAGACACCGGGCCTGCTTTGGGTGAGGTTTTCTGTGGACTGAAAAATTGTGTCCTTTTTTCTAAGTGAAGTAGAATCCAAGACTCGGGGAGGGAGAGAAAGCTTAATAACCAGAGGTCCCAGGTGCAGGAGCAAAGCGGCAGTGGCTATCGGATTAGCTAAAAAAAAGTCCTCCGGGACGTGTCTGGGTCTCCGTGCACTTGGGAATTCCTGGGCATTGAATGAAGACAGCGCTCAGTCCCGGAGCCCCACTGCGACCAGGGGAAGAAGCAGCCTCTCTTGGTTGGGGGCGCTGCCCCGCCAGGCTGAAGCTCAGCACGCTCATCTCAGCCTCGCCCTATACTCAGATTCTTCCTACAAGTGACCCCATTTTCCCGCCTCTATTTAAATGACCTCCTAAAGTGACCCCCTTAATAAGCAAAATCAATTCACACGTCTTCCCGCCTTTCGTTTCCCTGCAATCCTGTGCCCAGACCTTCTCTTTGCTTATCAGAAAAACTTCGGACCACTGTTTTTACCTGATGATTTTAAACGGAGCTTGAAGGACCAGTTCCTATTCTGAAACACTAAACCACGTACAGCAGTATACGACCATGTATGGCAAATGTTTTCTTTAATGGTTTTACTTCCTGTTGGGGATGTTATCCTGTGCAGTAGCTACGGGAGCCCCACCCCACCCCTCCTGATAACTAGATGGAAAATCCCGAAAAGACTTTGGTAAAAAACTGTTTGTAATCTCAGAAACTCAACACCACCATCAGGAGCTCTCTATCTGGTAGAACCAAGGCAGCCCCTGCAATTTCTTGTGTCTCTTGGCGTGTGGCGGTATTTATTTATTTATTTGGAAGATTTTTACCTATCACTCTGTATTTATAGATATTTATAAAAGCTTAATCTCACTTTTTTCCTTCTCTTTAAAAGAAAAATAAAATTTATCTCAGCTTCCACTGTGTGTCCTTTCTGTGTTACTGCGTAACACACACCAGGTCATGGGAACACAAAGAGATTGTGGAGGGAGAGACACCAGGGGAACCTGGAGAAAACAAATTGAAAAAGCTATCAGAATTTTTAAATATTTAAAGTTTTTTTTTTCTGTTCATAAGCAGACTAAACAATTTTGATTAATCTAGACAGACTTGGAAACAATGACATTTTACCAGTATTGGATTTCTGGTCACTCTAACCCTAAAATGTTTCCTTTTCAAGAGAGAATGTTTTTATTTGAAAAATACACACTGACACAACAACATCAATATCACAGTAAACCAGAGGCTACATTGCGCCAGTCATCTTTCCATCCCTATGATGAATACCTGAGATGTTCAACTTATGGAGAGAAAAAGTTTCATTGGGATCATAGTTTTGGAGCTTCTGGTGCATGACCCGTTACCATAGATCTCAGGTCAGGGGGAGCACATCATGGCGGGGGTGTGTGGTGGAACAAAACCGCTTATCTGATGACTGGGAAGCAAAAGGGGAAGAAGAAGGGCAGAGGTCCCACTATCCCTTCAGAGATGCACCCCATGACCTCAGTCCCCGCAAGGGGCCCTCTTAAAGACTCCACCACCTCCAAAGTGCCCCAGGGCGGGGACCCAGGGGATATTCAAGATGCAAAGCATAGGTACTGAATACATACATGGTGTCACTGCCCTGTGACATGGGACAGCAGGCCACCAAGATAGAGATTTTATCAATGATATGGCAGTCCCATCTGTTTCTGAAGCTGGTGTTCCTAAAATTCCTTCTTTTGTGCCAGGTGTGGCAGTGTATGCCTATAATCCCAGCACTTGGGAGGCTGAGGCCGGAGGATCACTGCAAGTTTGAGACCAGCCTGGGCTACAAAGTGAGTTCAAGACCAGCCTGAAACGCACAGTGGAACCCTGTCTCAAAAAGACAAAAAAATTCCCTCTTTAATTTCCATCTGGCTACCGAAACCCTGGAAGCAACAATGCTCCTCACAGTTTTGCATCTCTTTCTGTTCAAATTCACACCAGCTCAAGTCTGTAGTTCCTTCTTGCCAGCAGGCGCTTGTGCTGCTGAGCAATATCACTGGCCTGGGAGTCGAACTCAGGACCTCGCACTTGCCAGGCAAGTACTTTTGCTGCTGAGCTATCTCACTGGCCCTGTAGTGCCTTCTTATTACCTGACTTTAGCCTTCCTCTGCTTCCTTTGTACAACTACTGTGAAAGAAACTGGCGTAGTCTGCTGTTTTAGTTGGTGTTCAGATCACCTCCTAACAACGTCTGCAAAGGGAATTTTCTTCTGATTATGGCCCTTTTAGAAGCCTGAGTGCCAAAGTCCTCCACCCTGCGTGCCAAAGTCCTCCACCCTGCAGGGAAGACTTACCAGGTAGATTCCGGAGCACAAAGGGAAAACATTTTATTTCTTTGGCCACATGAAAACAGACTTACCTAAGCCAGTAATTAGTATTATGCCTGGAAAATAATTACAGTAATCGGAAATACTAATTCTTCCTCTTTAGCTTTTATTTATTTATTTTATTTTAAAGAGAGAAAAAAAGAAAAATAACAATAAAACAGAGTTTCAAAACAGGTTAGCAGGAGAGTTACAATAATTAATGCATTGCATACGCTTACTACATTTACCTAAAAAATTGTGTTTTTAACTTGTCCAGATATATCAATTATTTTTAGAATTTGGAAATATGCTCACTTACAGAAAGACACCATTTACTTAAGAACACTGTCTAATACATAGCATATGCTAAACTATAGGAACCAAGACATACGCATTTGGAGCTGAAATGATCTGAGAAAAACAATGTGCGTAGTTTAGACAGTTTCAGATGAAGAGGCAGGTTATTGTATTTTTTGGCTGAGGAAAGACACACTGCATCTGACAGTACAAGGGAATTCTATAAAATTCTAATGCATAACGATAAAGCAAATCAAAAGGGCTACCAATATTTTATAAAGGGGACATTAGTATAGGAAGGGAAAGTTGGCCGTAGACTTATAAAATTCTCAACTTCTAATCACAAGGAGAAGGGAGTTTAGGATGGCTTTTCACTATTTAAAATTTATTTATTAAACTATTCTGTTTCCTAAGCCAAATCATAGTCACCTCTTTTGTTTTCTTTCAAGATGAGCAATAGGAATAGAATCTCTGACCTAGAAATGTGGAGCTGTGTGCTCATTTCCCACTTAGTAAAGGTTCGTTGATAATGATGAATGCTGCACCTCAGAAACTGGAATGGAGAGACTCTTTCCCCTCTCTCAATACCTTGCTCCCAATAAAGCTACCACTTCATCTCATGAAAACCTCCGGTCAGGCCCTCTTTGTTCTCTAATCCCTCCTTCCCTCCTGGCCAGCACACTGGACTGTACGACCCATCATTTCCAGGACACTCTCAGTGGTGCCTTCTCATCCATTACCCTCTTCACTATCTGCCTCACCTGTCTTGCCAGTCTCTAACCTTAACATCCATTTTCTCTGCTTTTGCTCACAAGTTGCCAAATGTTGAACTGATTGTGAACATTTAATTTTCAACCTCAGCTCGCCCTTCTATTCTGCTTGGCAATCGCTTTCCTTAATACTAATCAGCAACCTCTCCATGTCCCTTGATGACTATTCCAAATCATGCCTGTGTTTTTCAAAACCCTATGCCCCGCCCTACCCACTTCCTCTTGGCAGGCTGCCAGTTCCCTACTTTACCAGGAAATTAGAAACCAAATTGTGTGAACTCTCCCAACATCCATATTTCTACCCCTAGAATTGTATTTGGGATTCCCCTCTTCATGCTTCCTTCTCTCATGTGTCTAAAAATAAATACCTTAACACATGTGTGGCACTAACTAGTCCGCCTAGATTTTGTTTCTAGCTGCCTTTGTCTATACCAGCACTTTGCATTGTCAATTATGTTTTGTTGTTGGCAACTATGTTTCCTTCCCCTAAGTGATCTCCTTTATTCCTGAATACATACACTCACCTTTACTATTCCTAAAATTAAAATAAATTTGAGACTCAAAAGAAGAAAGAAAAAAGAAAGAAAGAAAGAAAGAAAGAAAGAAGAAAGAAAGAAAGAAAGAAAGAAAGAAAGAAAGAAAGAAAGAAAGAAAGAAAGAAAGAAAGAAAACAGACTTACCAAGTGTAGATTATCGCTGAGTTTTCTGGAAACAAATGACTTAGCGTTAGCTTATAAATTTCATCTCTCCATAGTGTTTCAGAAATAAAAGCCCACGGGGCCGGTGAGATGGCTCAGCGGCTTAAGCGCCTGCGCGGCAAGCGCGAGGGCCCAAGTTCGACTCCCAGAACCCACATACGAAAAAGGGGCCGGTGATATCGCTCAGCAGCACAGGCGCCTACTGGCGCGCGAGGTCCTGAGGTTGACCCCCCGGTACCAACAAAAAAAAAAAAAAAAAAAAAAAAAGAAATAAAAGCCCAATGGGGCTGGTGATTCTTAATTTTGTTCCTATCTCACAGAACCTGAAAATCTACAAAAAAGGAGTATCACCAAGGGAATAAACAGGTCTTTGTTCTCCTCTAGAAAGAGAACGGAACATTGAAGGAAAGAGAACACGTGCTGTGGATATTCTCCTCCCATGGGCTATAAAGTGCTTTTCTTTTTCCACAGACATTTTCCCTGACTAAAGAAAGGAAAACTAAAGTTTAACCCCAAACCATTGATGGGGTGAGGGCAGGCGAGCCAGGTAAGAGGAGCATGATATCTATATCCATACATGCATAGATATACATGTAAAGTGTATGTGTGTGTAGCCAATTTTATGGTACATTACGTTCTTAAACCGTCAGGGATCACTGGCTGGATGCTAGCACTGCATTTGAAACTCAATCTTTGTCTTTTCTTTGTAATTATGAATCTTTAGTGAACAAAGATATTATAACACTTATACCTATTTATATATTTTTATGTATAAGTTTTTTTATACCTTAACTCGTGTAACACCCAAAATCATGTCGTTTTCCCTACCAACCATGGCAGAGTAACTGGCACTAGCCTTGCACTTCTGCCAAGAAGTGTAAACAAACGAAATGTGTGAGGCGGTCATTTTCAGGCAGGGAGTAGCACAGGACCGTGATGCCTGGGAGGAAGGAGACTGGCAAATTGGGCCTCGTGCTCATCCCAGACCTGTAGGAATGCTCTACAGCCCTGAGCAAGGAGGTGAGACTCAAGCAGAGTGGCAGTCTTGCTGACATGAGAAAACAGCTGGACTTTGTGGGACAGAGCAGCTGAGAAGGAGGAGCCATGAAGGGAGATTTCCAAATTCCATACAAGCAATCACTACAGATCTTTGGCCAAAGTCGCTCCTGTCCTGGGAAGGAGTTCTACCAAGGGCCACTGGCTGAACACCGGGGGTGGGCAGTGACACCAGCCCATGGATGCTGGAAAACACCAGGAATCCAACCACGCCAGGGTGAAGAGACCTCGCAAGTGCACATGCATTGAAAAGGCCTGATGACTGAGTTCTAGAGGAAGGGCTACCTTAAATTCTAAACTGAAACAGACTTCCTCTAACAGAAAATTCCAGCAATCTTGACAAAACTCCTAGGACCTACCCATAATTTAACTAACTGCAAGAACAAAACTCAATACCCTTGAGAGGATATGGCATGATCCAGACACATACATGCTATCGCCCATAGTAACAGTGAAAGCTGGATATGAGAAGAAATAGGGAAAAACAACACACAATCAAGAAAAAACATGGTCACTAAATGGCAACCCAGATGCTAGAATTAGCAGGCAAGAACTTAAAGCCACTATTGAGTATATGCTTAAGGGTTTTTTTTGGAAAGTATAATCACAGTGAACAAAGTGGTCAAGAATCTTAAGAAAGAAAAGAACAAAGACCAAACAGAAATTTGAGAATCGAAAAATATGGTATCTGGGCTAGGGATGGTGGTGTATGCCTATAATACCAGCACTGGGGAGGCTGAGGCAGGAGGAGCACCTATGAGTTCAAGGCCAGCCTGGGCTACACAGTGAGTTCAAGGCCAGCCTGAACTACATAGTGAGACCCTGTCTCAAGAAAAAAAAATTATATATATGATCGAAAATGAAAATTTTACTGAATGAGCTTGATGGAAATAAAAGAAGAAAGGGTCATTTAAGATAAAGAAAGTTAATGTAAATTACCTGAAGAACAGATAAATTTAACAAAACAAACAGAATCTCAATGATGTGAGAGAGATTACCAAGCTTTCCGACATCTGTGCGGGCTGAGTCTTGGAGAGAGAAGGGGCAGGAAATGCTGGGAAAAAAGAAATAGTTGGACCTGGGCATGGTGGTGCACACAAGATAAGCACGAAAAAGATCACACCTAGTCTTACCGCAGTCCAACTACTCGGAACCCCACAGAAAAGAAATTTTTGAAAGCCGCTGAAGAAAAACAAGACTTCAGAGGGGAACAGCTACACAAACAATGATTGATTTTTCATCACAAAAAATAGAATCAAGAAGACAGTGGATACATTGAAATGGTTGATAAAAAATAAAAGCTATTAAATATATAGATATAGATATAGATATAGATATAGATAGAAAAAATATCCCTCAAAATGAAAGTGGAATAAAAACAGAGAAATTGTTATCAGGGTGAAAATAGATGGGAATTTAGAATTACAGGAAAAAGAAGATCATCAGAAATCATAAATTGTAAGTATGTTTAAACAACTTTATATATTTATCTAATTTTTTCCCTTGAGTTCTTTAAAAGACTGCTTAAGGCAAAAATTCTTACACTGTATAGGGTTTATAACACACCTAGATATAATATGTATGGCAAAATTTCCATGCAGGATGGAAGGCACAAGTGAAATTGTATGTTTATATAATATAACACCGCATACAAAAGTCATAAAAATCTTAAAACAGACTGTGATAAGTTAAGGATGCATATTGCAATCCCTAAAATGGCACTAAAATAATAATAATAATAATAATAATAACAATAACAACAATGCAAAGAGGTATGGGTAAAAACCCAATATAAGTATTAGAATACAAAAAATATTTAGTTACTTCAAATGAAAGCAAAAACTAGAACACTAAAACAAAATTCAAATAGGACAAACAGAAAAATGGTGGACTAAATCAAATAACACCAATAATTTCATTAAATATAAATGAATAAAACACTATAACTAAAGGCAGGAATGGTCAAACTGGATTTTAAAAAATTTTATATTGTCTATAAAAATGCACATAAAAGAACAGGATAGAAAGATATCCAATAAAAATTATAAGCATCATAAATATTAACTCACTATATTAACTTACTATATTAATATCATACAAAACAGGATTCAGGGCAAGGAATAATATAATAAACATTTCCTAACAATAAAAGGTCCAGTACATCAGGAAGATACAAAATTCGCAAACATTTATGTCCCTAAAAACAAAGCAACAAAATACATGAAGTGAAGGGAGAAAGAGACAAGTATGAATCTTAATTGGAAATATAAACACCAATCTCTAAATAACTGATTAAAGAAGTAGGCAAAAAGTCAGTGCAGATATAGACATCTGAACAACACTGTTAACTAACTTCATCTAACAGACGCTTATAGACCACTAAATTCAATGAGTGTAGAATATATTGTCGTTCAAATACAAATGGAAACTTCATCAAGCGAGCTCACAAACAAGTCCTAATTAACTTAAGAGTTCAAAAGCTCTCTGCAGGGCCAGTGATATAGCTCAGTGGCACAGCGCCTGCCTAGCAAGCGCGAGGTCCTGAGTTTGATTTCTGGTACAAAAAAAAAAAAAAAAAGAAAAAAGAAAACAAAAGCTCTCTAGACATATAATTAGAGAACAATAACAAGAAGATACTTGAAGAATCCTCACAAACACTGAATTAGCACATATATAAACCATGCATAAATCAAACAAAACATCAAAAGTAAAATTAGGAAATATTTCTAACTAATTCAAAATGAAAGCACAACACACAAAAATTTGTGTTATGCAGGTAAAGCATGCTTCGAAGGAACATAACATTTTAAAAGTTTATATTAAAAAGAGCAAGGCATGGTGGTG
Source organism: Erethizon dorsatum (assembly GCA_028451465.1). Classification (NCBI taxonomy): domain Eukaryota; kingdom Metazoa; phylum Chordata; class Mammalia; order Rodentia; family Erethizontidae; genus Erethizon; species Erethizon dorsatum. The sequence goes on from CM051831.1 coordinate 32,040,587, forward strand.
CATGCCTGTGATCCCAGCACTTGGGAGGCTGAGGCAGAAGAATCCCTAAGTTCGAGGCCAGCCTGGGCTACATAGCAAGACTCTGTCTCAAAAAAAAAAAAAAAACTTGGGCCGGTGAGATGGCTCAGCGGCATAAGCGCCTGCCTTGCAAGCGTGAGGGCCCGAGTTCGACTCCCGGATCCCACATACGAAAAAGGGGCCGGTGATATCGCTCAGCGGCACGGGTGCCTGTTGGTGCGCGAGGTCCTGAGGTCGACCCCCCGGTACCCACAAAAAAAAAAAAAAAAAACTTAAGAAGAAGAAAGGCTAACCAATCTATCTTTTTCCTTAAAAAGCAGGGAAGAAAATAAAGAGCAAATTTGGTCCCAAATAAGGAGATGGAAGGAAATCACATATGTAAGAGAAGAAAACAATGAATTAGCAGACAATAGAGAGGTTGGTTTAAAAACAAAATGAATCCAACTGAAAAATCTTTAGCCAAGAATATTGAGAAAATATATTCAGAGTAATAAAAAAGAGGACACCACCACATATTCTTAGAAATTAAATAGATAATAAGTGAATATTAAAAATAACTATGCCAATAAATTTGACAACTTCAATACAAGTTGAAAAGTCAAAACTTGAAAAGTCTAAGCTTACCAAAATGACTTAAAAATTTGAATAGACCTATATCTATTTTGAAAGTTAATCATCAAAACAAAACTTGCACAAAGAAAATTCCAGTGAATTTTATTAAATATTTTAAATAAGACTAATCCTACCCAACATTTCCAGAGTAGTAGTTCCTTCTTATATTTAGCAGCCCTGAGACTGAACCTAGGATTTTGCACATGTTAGTCAATCACTTTATTGTGCTACATCCCAAGCCCTTTTTTCTTATACTTTAAGTCAGGGTCTCACTAAGTTGCCTAGCAAGCCTGGAACTTGTGAACCTCTTGTCTCAGCTTCCTGAGTAGCTGGGATTACAGGAGTGAGCTATGATACTGGACTACCTACATCCCAACTTATTTTATGATGATAGAATAAACTTGATTCAAAAATTTGACAAAGAAATCATTTTTTAAAACCCTATAAACTAATAATCCTTCCAAATTAAATATAAAAATCTCTACCAAAGATAGCAAACCAAGTCCAACAAAACATAAAAAGTATAACACATCATAACCAAGTAGGGTTTATCCCAACTATGAAAGTTGGTTTTAAAATGTTAAAACCAACATTATTCACATTCACACTTGCTCCTGATGTAACAAAAATGAAAGAAAAAAATCATTATTATTAGTTTAATAGATGCACGGAAAATTGGACAAAATTTAATACCTAATCAGGACAAAATTTCTTAGCAAACTAAGACTATAAGATAACTTCCTCTACCCAATAAAGGGCACCTATGCAAATCCACAGCTGACACCACATCTTAACCTCCCAATCTTAAACTAGGAAGAAGGCAAGAATGTTCTTTCTTACTACTTATATTTCATTGTGCTGGAGGTCCTACACTGTGCAATAAGACAAAAATGGATGGACACGCCATGTGTGATGGCTCATACCTATAATCCCAGATCTTGGGAGACTGAGGTAGGAGGATTGCTGTGAGTTTGAGGCCTGCCTGGGCTACAAAGTGAGTTTAAGACCAGTCTGAGCTATGTAGGGAGACCTTGTCTCAAAACAAACAAACAACAACAAAACAAAACAGATGGAATAAAAATATAAAACTCTCTATTTGCAGGTGACATGATTAAAAAGCCCCAAGGAATCTATCAGGACTAAACTAAAGTTAAAAATACTATGTCAATTTACCAAAATAAATAAATATACATATATATATATATATATATATATATATATATATACACATATATATATACTAAGAAAGTGGAAGTTGGGGGATGTAGCTCAGTGGAAAACATGTGCTCAGCAACCACAAGGCTTTGTGTTTAATTCCCAGCACCAAAATCAATCAACCAGTCAATCAATGAATTGTTATTTACCAGTAGCAAACAACTGGAATTTAAACTTTAAAAGAAAATGTAAGGATTTCATTTACAACAAGGTCAGAGACATTAAATACTTAGGGTCAAAAAATATATATAGGATATCTAGGGCCAAAATTTTTTAGGGGGGACAAATTTAACAAAATACATAAATATTACTAAGTAGTGCTGAGAGAAATTACCATCATAAATCATCGGATTTGGAGGACTCATTGTCGTTAAGTCACAGTGTCCCGCAGGCATCATCTCAGCAGGTTATGACGTGGACAACTGATTCCCTGTGCATGGAACAAGAAGTGGAATTGTATTAGAATCCTCACCCAGAGGAAGGGGGAAAGGTGCTAAGTAATTTTGGAAGGAAGCAGAGTCTTTGAGCCTAAAGGCAGAGGAAAGACCAAAAGGAACTGCACATAAACACAACACTCTAGTGACAAATACAGTTGGCCACATATACAGATGTTTATAGATTTATATATACATGGGTTAGCATACACGTGTGTATTTTCTTGCTCTGCCATTTGAGATGGCTTAAAAGAAAGATACCGCAGTAGTAATGAGCACCCCTAGCACTGAGATCTTGGCTTTTTATCTCCATTCCCTAATAAAAGGAACCACAGCTTCTTGGAGAAATGGCTGACTCCAGGATGGGACAGAAAATATGCAAGATGAGCTTGATGTGTCTTGCACTAACAGAGCGTAAGGAAGTGCTAAGAGAACAAACAACAATGCAGGTACGTGGGGGCAGGTCAAAGGGACACAAGAGCCAACAGAAAGGGCTCCCCAGGTACGTGCGGGCAGGTCAAAGGGACACAAGAGCCAACAGAAAGGGCTCCCAATGGCTAGAATTGAAGCCATTTGAGCAACAACAACAAAAACACTGCGGGATTATAATCAAAAGTATAAAATAGCTATTCACAAGTCCAAGTGGTATAAATAAATGACTGAATGAATGAACACATAAATAAAAGAAGAGATAAGAAACATATCTTTCTTTAATAAAATAGTAGAAGCCAGGCATGGTGGTGCACTCCTGTAATCCCAGCACTCAGGAGGCTGAGGCAAGAGGATCACTGTGAACTCAAGGCCAGCCTGAAATACACAGCAAAACCTTGTCTCAAAAAAAAAAAAAAAAAAAAAAAAAAGTAGAGAATGCACTGTTTCAGCACCCCTGGAAGTTGTTTACAAAAACTTGTGATAAACAATTTTGATGATGAGCAGATTTGGCAACAAGTGGAATTGCAAAATGAACCAATTCTATGCTACTTCTAGAATGCAGTTAGTGAAACAATTAAGGATGAAGACATTAGTCTTCTCCCAGAGAATGACATGAAGTATGAAGAGGATGATTCTGATGAAGATGGAGGGCTATTTGAAAATCAAAAACTTAAGTCAGGTAAAAGTTACAGAAATTCAAAATGCCAAGATTTCTTTGATCTGATCGAGAGTGATGAAGACATCAAATGATCATGATGCTGAGCTGGGTTCAGACAAAGAAGAGGAAGGAATTGCTGAAGAAGAAGCAGATGAAGAAAGCATTTCTGAAATGGATGAAGATAATGACCTTGAAGAAAGCGAAGATGGTAAACAACATAAAGAAGGCTCAAAAAGAGTGACCTTTGCTTTGTTGGATGATGAAGAAAATAAAGATACAGATGTTAAATGTCAAGGACGATTCTGATGAAATTAAATCCTCTTTTGAAAAAAGGCAGTAGAAGATGAATGAAAAAATGCATCTTTAGAGGAAGAGTGGTTGGGGAAAAAAGCCTTGGCAGCTTCAGGGGGAATTGATGGCACAGAAGTGACAGAGAAGAGTCTCCTGGGGAGACTCTGCACTTTGACCATGCTGTCCCGATGGCACCTGTGATCACAAAGGAAACCACACTCCAACCAGAAGACATCAGTAAGCAGAGGATAAGAAATCAGGCTTGGGATGATGTAGTAGTAAATAAAAACCTAAAGAGGATGCATATGAATATAAAAAGCATTTAATGTTAGACCATGAGAAGAGTAAATTGAGACTTGCTGAACTTTATGAGCAGGAATACATCCAAAAAAAACGGCCCAAGAAGAAAATCCAGAGCAGGAAGAAATTCAGATGATGGATTCTCTCTTCTTAAAATTAGGTGCACTGTCAAACTTCCACTTCATCCAGAAACTGCTGGTGCCAGAGATTAAAGTGGTGTCCAATCTGCTGGTGATAACCATGGAGGAAGTTGTCCCCATGAGTGTCAGTGATGCAGCCATTCTGGCCTCTAAGGAAATCAAAGAGAAACTAAAGCTGGACATCTAAAAACAGCTTCAGAGAATACAGCTACAGATGAGAAATGAGAACAGAAGAAAAAGAAATATCAAAAGCATTTGAAAGTAAAGGAGAAGCAGAGAAAATTGCTTGAAAAGAGCAACCCAGATCAAGCAGGGAAGTAAAGCAAAGCAGTAGCTTCAGAGAAGTTGAAACAGCTGACCAAAACTGGCAAAGCCTCCTTGTTAAAGGATGAAGGAAAGGACAAGGCCCTAAAGTCATCCCATGCATTCTTTTCTAAGTTAAAAGGTCAAGTAAAAACACAAGTCAATGATGAAAAAGAAAGAAAGAAAGATAGATAGATAGAAGAAAAGAAAAAGAAGAAAAAGCAGGATATTTCTGTTCATAAATTAAAGCTGTAATATATTTTGAATATCACATATATTTAATGTGCAAGCTCCTATTCTCTGTTCTGTTTTATAATAAAATTCTTGAGAACTGTCAAAAAAAGAAGCATGTCTTCCATGCAGAAGAATTGCAGATAATATGTGCAAGGACTCCAACCTCAGAAAGAGGGAACAGGAAAAACCCGCCCCACATGATATTCACTCCCTGGCCAACTCTGCTCACTTGGATTCTGTGCCCAGGCTGTGGCCACCCAGCAACTCTAAGCCCGCTTTACATTTTGTTTCCCCTTGGCACCAGGTAGCAGAGGCACTGCACAACAAACTGACCTGATCATGGATGAGACCAACACCCATGGAGAGAAGGTAAAGCCCAGAGTTGAAAGACCCAGGGAAAAATAATGGTCCTGGCCAGGAGTTCTAACCACAAGAAAGCTCACAACTATTATAAACTGCAAAATTAGCATGGGGTTTTACACCAAAGGTGACTCCTTCATGTCAGGCTAGACTTGGAGAAGAAACCCAGTACAGTGCCCACCATATTGCTAGAGAGTGTTTAACCAGGCTCTATTTTGAGACAGGCTTAACACTGAGCCACAGAACAACTCCACTTCAGGGATTCCAGTGTTACCATCCCACAGTGACTGGGTGAGAGACAGCTAGGAATACTGTCATGGAGATGGTGCAGGCTACACATAGACCCCCTGAGAAGTTCAAGCTCAGGCGAGGAAAGACATGGGCCCTTTCTCTACAGTGAGAAGCCAGGCCCTGGGAGTGTGGCTTTTAGAGAAGGCTGGATCTGAAAATGTTGTCATTAAGTCCAACAGTCTGCTTGAACCACTGCTCAACAGCCCACACCCAGCAGAGACCAGAGGTCTGACTGCTCTTCCCATCTACCAACATAAGGACATGCCTCAGCTGGAAGGTTTGCCCCAGTCTGGGGTGTACAGAAAGAGAAACCCCTGGAGCAGTGAGAGCACTTCACAAACACACAGAGAAAATCATGATTTGCCAGATTCCATGACTGCTGGGTTCCAAGAAAGCACTCATTCAGAAACACGGGAATTTTTTTGACTCATTTTTTCTTTCATTTTCCTTTATTGGTTCTTTCAGAGTTTAGGGATTTTTCCCTTTATTGTGCTCCCTGTTTTTATCTTTTTCATCTTTTTCTTGTTCATTCTTTTGTTACTGTTAACCAATACTATTAATTTCCTTTTACTCCTCAATAGGACCCTCTCTCTCAGTTTTCTCTTCTCCTTGTCATCTTCCACTGATTAATATTTCAAAATTTGCTTTACTTTTCTCATTTTCTGGTTCCCCACTCCCTCTATCTTCACTAGTATAACCATCATATTTATTTATTTATTTATTTATTTATTTATTTATTTATTTACTTGTGTTTTGAGACAAGGTCTTGCTATGTAGTTCAGGCTGGCCTCAAACTCACTGTATAGCCCAGGCTGGCCTCTACTTCACAGCAATTCTCCTGCCTCAGCCTCCCAAGAGCTGGGATTACAGGGATGCACCACCATGGCTGGCACAACCATAATCATTATGGATCTCTAGATAGTTAATTTTATGCTATTACTGTTGAATACTGTTCTACTGTTAGTGGAGATGAAGTTCTTCTATTTAGCCAGTATTTACTATAGATCAATATTTGGTTTGTCCAAAGTGCATCACTGAAAAGCAGACATCACCAACAGAGTGAAAAGACAACCCACAGTGTGGTAAAAATATTTTGCCAGCTGTTCTTCAGACAATGGACTAATAGCTAGAATATATAAGGAACTCAAAAAAATCAGACCCCCCAAATTTAAAGACCCAATCCAAAACTGGGCTTCTGAAATTAATAGAAATAGAAGAAGAAATAAATGATAACATTCATCATAGGGAATTTGTGCCTGTACATGATATATCTTGCTTCTCTTGCTTCTCTCTTGCTTCATCTGCTTCTCAGATGAAGAAATAGAAATGGCAAATAAATACATAAAAAAGTGTTGAACATCCCTGGTCATTTGAGAGATGCAAATTAAAACAATGCTGATATTCCACCTCACTCCAGAAAGAATGGCTGTTGTCAGGAAATCAACCAATAACAAATGCTGGTCAAGCTGTGGGGAAAAAGGAACACTTCTCCACTGTTAGTGGGAGTGTAGCCTGGTGCAACCACTGTGGAAATCAGTATGGAGATTCCTCAAAAAACTAAAACTAGAGGTTCCATTTGACCCAGCTATTCCCCTTCTTGGTATCTTCCTGCAAGAATTAAAAGCGTACCACAGTGATATATGCACACCCATGTTTATAATGGCACAGTTTGTAATAGCTAAATCTTGGAAACAGCCCAAATGCCCATCAACTGATGAATAGATAAAGGAGATGTGGTTTTTTTTTATGCAAGGGAGTACTACTCTGCCACAAAGAAGGGTAAACTTGAGACATTTCTAGGTAAATTGATGCACCTTGAGACCATACTCTTAAGTGAAATAAGTCAGATGCACATGTTTAAATACTACACTGGTTCTCTGGTATGAGAAACCAAAAGTGTAAATAAGGACCAAAATGTATAATAGATATTGGGAAATGGGAAGAAAATGTTCAAATAAGAAGAGGAACAAGGAACTGGGGAGGGGAAAGGAAGTGTGGGATAAGAAAAAAAAGAGAATAGAAGGAAAACATGGAAACAAAGTGTTTGTATATAAGGAGGGAAAGAGGGTTTGAAAGGAAGGAAGGGGAATGGGGAAAAGAGAGAAGCAAGATATATCATGTACAGGTACAAATTCCCTATGATGAATGTTATCATTATGTATATCTAAAATGTACCAAAAAATAAATAAATAAAATAAAATGTACCAATAAAAAAGACTAAATGAGTTAACACATTCAAAAAAGAATGACTACACCAGGTAGGGTGAGCAGTTAAGTACAAGAAAAAGAAAGGGAATCAGCAACAGAAGAATAATGCAATGACAAGAATAAATAAATACCTATCAGTAATAACTCTCAATGTGAATGGTCTGAATTTCCCAATCAAAAACACAGACAGGCAGAATGGGTCAAGAAACAATGTCCAACTGTATGCTGTATACAAGAAACACTTCACATGAAAAGAAATTCATAGGCTAAAATTCAAAGGATGGAAGACAATATTCCATAAAACAGGAACCTGAAAATAAGAAGGAGTAGCTATCCTATTTTCAAAGCCAGAACTGATCAGAAGAGGCAAAGAAGGTCACTACATATTGGTTTAGGGAACAATTCAACAGGAAGAGATAACAATTATAAATATATGTGCACTGAACAATGGTACACTCAACTTCATAAAACAAGTACTACTGGATACAAAAGATCAGATAAATATCAATACAATTATAGTGGGGGACATCAATACCCCACTATCACAAATAGATCAACTAGGCCAGGCATGGCAGCACATGCCTGTAATCCCAGCACTTGAGAGGCAGGGGCAGGAGGATTGCTGTGAGTTCGAGGCCAGCCTGGGCTACACAGAGAGTTAAAGGCTAACATGAACTATATAGCTACATAGCGAGACCCTGCTTCAAAATGAAGGAGAAGGAGAAGGGGGGAGGGGAGGCGAGGGAAAGGAGGAGGAGGAGGAGGAGGAGAAGGAAGAGGACCAACTAGACAAGAAATATCAGAATTGAACCAAAACTTCAAATAAATAGACTTAATAGCTACAGAATGTTTCACTCAATGACAACACAATACACATTATTCTCACAAGTATGTGGAACTTTCTCCAAATAGACCACACGCTAGCCAATAAAGCATGCTTGCTTAAGTGCAAAAGAATCAAAATTATACCCTGCATATTATTAGCTCATAGAGCAATGAAACTGAAATCAATGGCAAAAGAAACTACAGAAAGTGTGCATGGAAATAAAACAATATATCTTGAGATTCAGGGAAAGGAAGCAGGAGATGGGGAGGTTGCCCACAAAGGTGCTGAAGGAAAGCAGTTACTCTGAGGGGAAGGTGAAAGACAGGTACAGAACGATAAATGAATAGACAACATAGCTTGACTAAAATCCAGAATTTAGAGGGTGGGAGAGGGGAAACCGATCCTCCCCTTGAACACAGCACCACACCTCCCACCCCAGACTGAGAACCCACTGCATCGTGGGAAAGGGCCAGGCTGAGGGATGGAGCAAGGCAGCCCCTCAGAGACAGGATGGATCGTTAAACAAATCCACACCTATGCTCCCCAGTGGGCAAAGTTAGATAACCCCAAACCAGGGACTTAGTGAAACCGAAAACAGAATGGGCTAAAATTTCAGAGCCATGCACCAGCACTCCAATCCCCAGAGTCGGTGGGCACTGAGGCATGGGGAAAGAGAAGCTTCTTCCAACACAATTTTTAAAATAATAATAACGATAATGAGCCTCTTATTTATCCCACATGCAGCAGGAATGTGGTACATGGAACATTCAGCACGCTACCCACAATGGTTGCATCCTCCCAGGGAGGGAGGGGACACCCATGGAAAAGGGCAGAGAGAAGTGAACTCAGTCCCCTGGCAAATCACAAAACATCTCAGTGACAGTACTCCCAGGAGCAAGGAGGGAGAAAGAGCGCCCTCTAGTGTCTTCTGTGGGCAAAGCGGCAACAATGAACGCGAATCAGAACGAACAGATTCTGGGTCTTAAAATAGGCAAGAAAAACCTGTGGAAGGGGAGAAAGAGAGAAGCCTGCGATGTTTACCTTCCAAATCATTCAACAGAATCAGAACCATGGAGGCCTGCGAGGGGACACGCCCAGAGCTCAAAACCAGATATGAATTACAAGGGAGCAACTGTCCTCAATAAATCGATATCTTTCAGTAATAACTCTCAATGTAAATAGCCTCAGATCACAAATTGAAAAGACACAGTTTGACAGTCTGGGAAAAAAAAAACAGAATCAAATAGTCCGTTGCATGGAAGAAACTCATTTTGTGCTCGTTTTGGCAGCACATACACTAAAATTGGAAAAAAAGAAACTCATCTAATCCCTAAAGAAATTCTTAGGCTAAAAAGTCAAAGGATGAAAAACAATATTTTGTGCACCAGGACTCTGAAAGCAAGGAGGAGTAGCAATCTTATTCTCAGGCAAAGTAAATATTAAGCTAAAACAGATCAGAGGAGGCAAAGAAGGACAGTACATATTAGTTAAGGCAACACTCCAACATGAAGTGATAACAACTGTAAATATATATGCACCAAATACTGGAGCACCTAATTTCATAAAACAATACAACACTAACAACACTAACATAATCATAGCAACTGACCTCAAAACCCCACTTTCACAAAGAGACTGGTCAACCAAACAAAAAATCAACAAAGAAATATCAGAACTGAACCACACCCTCAAACAAAAGGACTTAACAGATACCTACAGAGTGTTCTACCCTACTACAACAGAATATACATTCTTCGCAGCACGTGGAACTTTCTCCAAAATAGACCACATACTAGCCCACAGAGCTTGCTTAAATGAATACGAAAGAATGAAATCATCCCATGTATACTATCGGATCACTGTGCATTGAAACTAGAAATCAGGTGAGCAGGTTGGCCTGTGCTGGACATGCCCCCTGTGCAAGCATGCAGGTCCACACTGGACATGCAGCACCCCGTCCACGCCCAATGCAAGCAAGCAGGCCTTCACCAGACTCATTGTGACCTGCCAGTGTAAGGGTGTGACCATCCACCAACTCCAAGCCTGCTCTTCATTTTGCTTCCCATTAGCATAGGGCAACAGAAGCAAGAACTAACAACAGACCTGATACTGGATGAGGACAACACCTGTAGAGAGGAAGGAGCAACCACATCCCCAACTGTTGACTTTAGGACCAACAGTTGGCTGGAACCTGTGCCCTGGTGCCTACATCCAACAAGACCTGAAAGAATTGATGTCTGCCATCTACCAATGGAAGCAAGGACACTTGCTGGCTTGGATGGTGGCCAGTCTGATGAACAAACAGAGGGGCCCTATGGTGCAGAGAAGGCACCTCAAAAACACGTAAGCTTTAAAGCCAGGTGGGGGGCCAGTGAGATAGCTCAGCGGCATAAGCACCTGCCTGGCAAGCGCGAGGTCCTGAGTTCGACTCCTGATACCCACATACGAAAAAAAAAGGGCAGGTGATATTGCTCAGTGGCACGGGCGCCTGCTGGTGCATGAGGTCCTGAATTCAACCCCCAGTACCCACAAAAAAAAAAAAAAAAAAAAAGCTAGGTGGAGAACATCATGACTGGTTGGATCCAAGACTGCAGATACTTGAAAACAACTCATTCAAAAGCACAGGAAGTTTTTCTTTGACTCAATCTTTTTTTTTTGTGGGTACCGGGGGTTGGCCTCAGGACCTCGCTGGGGCGCCAGCAGGCGCCCCTGCCGCTGAGCAATATCACCAGCCCTTTTTTCGTATGTGGGATCCGGGGAATCTAACTCGGGCCCTCACGCTTGCCAGGCAGGCGCGTACACCGCTGAGCCATCTCACCGGCCCTTTTGACTCAATCTTTATTTTTCTTTTTTTATTATTTTTTATCTTTCATCATTTGGGGGGATGGGATTATCGCTCCCTTTTGTTTTCCTTCTTTTAGTTTCTTTCCTCCTTTACCTTTTTCCTCTTTCAAGTTTTTTATTTTCCTTATTTTTCTTTTATTTCCTGTATCTTAATATTAATCTTTCTTCTTGTTCTTATTTATTGTTTCCTGTGACTGTACTCTGACACTCTTAATTTCCTTTTACTCTTCAATATCATCCCTTATCTCACTTTTCTCTCCTCCTTCTTGTATCCCATTGATGAATTTTTCAAGTTTTGCTTTTTCCATTCTCTGGTCCCCCACCACCACCTTTACTAGTATAACTACTAAGCTTTATGAATCTCTAGATAGCTATTTAACTTCATGTGGTATTCAGCGGTATGCTGTTGAATACTGTCCTATTGTTAGTAGAGGTGAAGTTGTTCCATTTAGTAAATATTTGCTGTAGTTCAATAGGTCAATATTTGGTTTGTCTTAGTGTTCATACTATAATTAAATTTTTTATAATTAAAATTTTTAAACAAAATAATGGGCTTTATCGGCATATGCACGCATGCATGTAACACGCCTCCATGCTTTCCACCCCTTTCAGCCTCTTTACCTCTCCTTCTCCTCACCCCCAACTCCTCTTCTCTAATAGTCCCCTTTATACATTCCTCTCATCTCTTTTGTTTTTCTTGGTTCCACATATGATAGAAAACATGCTGTATATTTCTTTCTCAGTATGGCTTATTTCACTTAATATGGTGATCTCTGATTCTATTCATTTTTCTGCAAATGGCATTATTTCATTTTTTATGGCTCAATTATACTCCACTGTGTGCGAATACCACATCTTCTTCACCCATTCTTCAGTTCATAGGCATCCAGGCTGTTTCCATAGACTAACCATTGTGAATTGTGCCTCAGTAAACCTCTAGAGTTCGCTGACTTTAATTACTCCAAGAATATACCAAGAAGTGGTAGAGCTAGATGAAACTGTAGCTGCATTTTTAGTTTTTTGAGGACTCTCCATTTTATTTCTGTAGTGGCTGTACTAATTTCCTCTTCCACCAAGAATGAATAAGTTCCTTTTCCCCCATATGCATACCAGAATTTATTCTTTTTTTGTGTGTGTGTGGGTATCAGGGGTCGAACTCAGGACCTTGTGCACCAGCAGGCCCCCGTGCTGCTGAGCGATATCACCGGCCCTTTTTTTCCTTTATGTGGGTTCCAGGAGTCGAACTCAGGACCTCGCGCTTGCCAGGCAGGCGCTTATGCCGCTGAGCTATCTCACAGGCCCTTTATTCATTTTTATATTCTTGATGACAGCCACTCTGACTGGGGGGAGATGAAACTCAGTGTAGTTTTGTTTTGCATTTCCCTGATGGCTAAAGGTGTTGAACATTTTTTCATATAATTATTAGTCATTTGTACTTCTTTTGAAAAATATCTGTTCAGTTTAACTGTCCACCTCTTGACTGGGTCAGTTGGTTTTGTTTTAGTTTGATGTTGTTGTTGGATTTTTAGTTATTTATGTATTCTCGATGTTAATTGCCTGGAAGAAGAGTGGCTGGCAAAGATTTTCTCCCGTTCTGTAGTCTGTCTCTTCACTCCGTTAATTGTTCCTTTGCTTTGCTATGCAGAAGCGTTTATTTGCACGCACACATGCGTGCGTGTGCATGTGTGCCTGCATGTGTGTGCCTGCGTGTGTGTGTGTGTTTGGAGACAGGGATTTGCTATGTAGTCCAGACTGTCCTTGATCTCATGATGCTCCTGCCTCAGCCTCTTGCATGCTGAGATTACAGGCGTGCACCACCCTGGCCAGCTTCTCAGATGCTGTTTAATTTCATGCAATCCCATTTGTCAATTCTTGGTATTATTCTCTGACTTATTAGAGTCTTATTCAAGAAGTCATTTTCTGTGTCCGAGTTCTGAAGTGTTTCCTTCACATTTCTTCTGGCCTGTTCAGAGTTGCGGTGTCATATCTGAGTCCTTGGCCCATTCTGAATTGATTTTTTTTTTTCCTGTGGGTACCGGGGGGTCGAACTCAGGACCTCGCGTACCAGCAGGCGCCCCTGCCGCTGAGCGATATCACCGGCCCTTTTTTCGTATGTGGGTACTGGGAGCCGAACTCAGGACCTCGCGCTTGCCAGGCAGGCGCTTATGCCGCTGAGCCATCTCACCGGCCCCTGAATTGATTTTTGAATAGATCAGAGGACATAAAGAGTTTCCCCGGATGTCAGTCACAGCCCTGTGACTACCAGTTGTTTCATCACCCCTCAAAGTACTGGAGGAGCCGGCACAGCCAAGAAACGGCGAAGCTGAGAACCGAGGAGGACAGGCCAGCTGCACAGCCCCGTGGTGCAGTGCCCGACCCCCCCTGGCCTCCGCACGAGGGACTCCTGCCTGGGACTCCGCCGCGCTCCCTGCAGAGGACAGCACTTCTGGGGAGACCCGGTACGCACTCTGGACTCCAGCTTCGGGGTCAGCCACCGGGCGGGCCTGACGCCACAGTGATCGTGTTGCTACACCTATAATTAAATTTTTAAAAAGGGCTGGGGATGTACCTCAGTGTAAAGGCGCTAGATTTAATTTCCAGTATTGCAAGAAGAAGAAGAAGAAGATAGGAAGCAAATAGGGAAAATGCAGACAAGTAATGAATATGGGTAAAGAGTACATGAGTTTTTACTGTTCTTGCAACTTTTCTGTAGGTTTGATAAGCCAAAAATTAAAAATTGCCAAAACACATGCACATTATGATAATCTTTATTTAATAAAGACATTAAGAGCATTTCTCAGTTACAAGGACAAGCTTGGGATGAGAGCCTGCCAGTAGGGCTCCTGCAGGAGTTTGCACTGTATGTTGCCCCTGCTGAGCATGACACAGCCCCAAAAGAAATGACAGTTGCTATGGTTTGTATTGTGAACGTCTCTAAGAGGCCCATGCGCTGAAGGCTTGGTCGCCAGCCTACGGCACCATCAGGAGGAGTGGAGCATTTTGGAGAGGAGCTGAGTTGGAGGAAGTTGGGTCACTGGGGATGTGCTCAAGGGGATGCTGGGACACAGGTCTCTTCCTCTTTCTTGGCATCCTGGATGTGTCAAGGTGAGCATTTTCCTCTGCATGCACTCTACCATGGCGGCAGATCACAGACCATGGACTGAAATCTCAAAAACCGTGAGCTAAGGAAAACTTTCCTCCTTATAAGCTGTTTGCCTCAAGTATTTTGTTACAGTAACAAGAAGCTAACCAACAACAGTCAAAATAAAGATACTAGGTAAAACAGGACCTTAATGGAAAAATAGTATAAAAAGCAATGAACAGGAATCTGTGTGTGAAAGTGAAGCTAAGCAAATGGGTGAGGGAAAGATATGCAGGGGAGTGGACACAGCGGCACAGATGGCTGCGGCTGTGAGCCTGGGGTAAAGCCGGGAACTGGGGGCTTCTGCCCCTTCCCTCTGCCGGGCCTAACACTAAACCTTACAAAAGTAGGTGGGTCAGGGGGGTGGGAGGATGAACAGGCAGAGCACAGGAATTTTAGGACGGGAAAACACTCCGTATGACACAATGGCAGATGAGCCTGTGCATTTGTTCCTGAACATACAGCAAGAGCGACCTGCACTGTGGAAGATGGACTCGGGGTGACTGGGACGTGTTGGCACAGGGTCACCCACGGTAAGATGCTCCAGTCGGGGAAGAAGCCCGGACTGCGTGGAGCAACGGATTCACGTGACACCTTTTGTCTTTTTTCCTGATTTTACAATGACACTTAAAACTGCTCTGAAAGCAAAGTCGTTTGAAAAAGACATTCTGAAGGAAATGACAAAGCCTCATGGAGAGGATGAAAGCCCTAGGATGTACACAGGTGTGAAGGTGACAGCTCTTCTCTAAGTGAATGTCGCAGCTTGGTACCCAGGCTTCTCAGTCTGGCCCCAGGGGAACCCTAACCTGGTCCCTCCTTGTGTCCCTGGTCTTGTTTCTTTGAGTGGCACAGCCGTCTGCTTCGGTGTTTGCCAACCTGATTTGGGCTCTGAGAGTATCCAGAAGGGCAACTTTCCACCCAGCAGCCAGGGGATGCTCCTGAACCTCGGCTGATCACGCCACTCTCTGCCCGAGCCTCCCACCTGACTCGGGTAACAGTCTGAGTCCTCCCCTGGGACACCAGCCAGTGGGTGCCCCTGGCCTCCCCAGGCTCTTGCCCACCCCGCTCTCAGAATGACCTGCCAAGAGTCACCCCTCCAGGGCCTCTGTCCTCCTGCCTGCTGCTCCTCTCCAGGACTAGCAGGGCCCCCGCCCTCCCTTGTGCCCTGGTGTCACCTGAGTCCTTCCTGCTCGGCTACACAGATCCACGCTCCTCCTGCCAGTCCCCAGGCCCTGCCATCCTTTTCTCAACAGACTGACCAAAGTGACAGCTGCCACCACCTCCCTGGCAGAATCTCAGTGCCATGATGTAGGGGACTTGCTGTAAGTTCCCTGCTACAATACAAGGGGTGATTAAAAGACACAATTTTAAATTTTTAAAAATATTTATTACAAGAGGTCACATTGCCTACAATGATGTGTATTCAAAGTGTGTGCATGGGGGATGCTTTTGAGTGTAATTAATGGCAATGTGTCTTTTCCTATAAAAATTTAATTTATAAATTCACTGTATTTTATGGTCCACCTTGTTGGTCATTTTCAGCAACTTCTATCAAATAAAAAAAAAAACTATAGTGTCTCCTCATCCACCTTATTCAGCAGACCTGGCACCATGAGAATTCTGGCTCTTCCCCAAAGTCAAAATGACCACGGAAGGTAAATGTTTCAAATCAATTCAGCACATGGAGGCAGCCATGACAGCACAACTAAAAATATGAAAGAGAACTTCCAGAACTGCTTCAGAAAGTGGCAAGAATGATGGGATAAGTGTGTCTGAAGTGAGGAGTATTCTGAGGAGAGTTAAGAGCAATGCATCTTTCACTGTAATAAACTTTTAAATATTTTCAACATGCGTAGTGTTTAATCATACTGCATATTTGCAGTCCCTGTAATAGCTCTCATGGTTCTTATAATAGCCTGGCCTGCATGTGCCATACTCAAAAAATAAATGACCGGGTAAATGAGCGAAGGCATGTGGGTCTCATAAAGTCTGCAACAGAGGTTTTCTTGAGACCAACCATTGATTCTCAAACTTGCATGGAAGAAGAAAGGTGCACACACCACGGAGCTGGCTGTGAAAATGAACAAGAGGAAGCCCTCCCTTAAGTCATCTGTGCAGCCACAAACGGTAAATGTAAAAATGATACCGATGGGGGACTAAAGAGCCCCAGGAGCGCAGTCCACAGACCCCTCAAGCACGGGGGTTGTGAGGGGAAGACAGTGAAGACTCACATCAATTAGGAAGGGACAGACTCTTGGGTTTTGTCATCATTTGTTTTTTTTTTTTTTTTTTTTTTTGTGGGTACCGGGGGGTCGACCTCAGGACCTCGTGCGCCAACAGGCACCCGTGCCACTGAGCGATATCACCGGCCCCTTTTTCGTATGTGGGATCCGGGAGTCGAACTCGGGCCCTTGCGCTTGCAAGGCAGGCGCTTACGCCGCTGAGCCATCTCACCGGCCCAGTCATCATTTGTTTTAAAATGGGTTCTCACTGTATTGCTCAGGCTGGCCTGGAACTCCCACGTTCGAGCAGTCCTCCTGCTTCAGCCTCCTGAGTAGCTGAGCCTATATACACTCTACCAACACATCACTGCACCCAGCTAGACTCTTAATAATAGTGTTGGGATAACCACTTGCCTCACATTGACGACAACATAAAACTGAATTCTTACCTTATACCATAAAAAATCAAGTCCAGATAATTTAAAGATTTGACATTCAAAAATCCTCTAAAATTACAAGAAAAAAAGGAGTTATATGGCCTTATAGTAGAGAAAGCTTCTTAAAGATATATGTACACACGTGGCTAAAAAAAAAAAAAAAAGTACAAGATATATTAGTTTGACCTACAAATTAAAAACATATAAAATGCATCCTAAATGGCACTAATTACTTTATAAAAGGGATACAAATAGGAAAGGAAAAAGTTAAATTATCCTTGTCAACAAATATGATATTTTTTGAGTCTCACTATGTTGTTCAGGCTGGCCTTGAACTTATATAGTCCAGGCTGGCTTCAAACTAATAGCAATCCTCCTGCCTCAGCCTTTTGAGTGCTGAGATTACAGGTGTTGGCCACCACACCCAGCAGCAGATATGATCCTATACATTGGAAATCCGAAAGTCTCCCCAAAAGACTTTTACAGATGATAAATAAACTCAGTAAAGTAACAGGATATAAAATCAACATTAAAAATGTAATAGCTTTTCTATACACCAATAATGAACTAAGAACGAAACCAGGAAAACAATTCTAATCACAATAGCTTAAAAAAAAATACCTACAGATCAATATCTAACCAAGGAAGCGAAAGACTTCCATGATGAAAATTTCAGGACACTGAACAAAGAAAATGAAGAAGAAACTAGAAGATGGAAAGACCCCCCACACACACAAGTTCATGAATTGGCAGATTATTATTAAAATGGTCATACTACCAAAAGCAACTTACAAATTCAATGCAATCTCCCATCAAAATGCCAATGACATTCTTCACAGAACCAGAAAAAAAAGTCCTAAAATTCATACAGAAACACGAAAGACCCAGAATAGACAAACTAATCCTGAGCAAAAAGAGCAGGGCTGGAGGCATCACAATACAATCTCAAATGATACTACAAAGCCATGGTAACAAAACAGCATGGTACTGGCACAGAAACAGACAGAGACCAGTGGGACAGAACAGAGGACACAGAAACAAACCCACACAACCACAGCCAGCTCATTCTGGACAAAGGGGCCAAAAACAAACATTGGAGAAAGACACCCTCCTTAAATGGTGCTGGGAAACTGGATATCCATTTGGTGGAGACTGAAACTAGATCCCTATCTCTTACCCTGTACAAAAATTAACTGAAAAAAGACCTAGGTCTAAGACCTGAAACTTTGAAACTGCTAAAAGAAAACATAGGAGACACACCTGAAGCTATGAACACAAAAACTTTCTGAATAGGACTCCAAATAGCATGGGAAATAATAGCAAGAGTCAACAAATGGGACTACATCAGATTAAAAATTTTCTGCACAGCAAGGGAAAAAATCCAGAGTGAAGAGACAGCCTACAGAATGGGAGAAAATCTTCACCAGCTACTCTTCTGACATAGGATTAATATCTAGAACACATAAAGAACTCGAAAAACTTAACATCAAAAAATCAAACAGCCCAGTCAATAAACGAGCAAAAGAATTGAACAGACATTTCTCAAATATACAAATAGCCAAAATGTAAATGAAAATATGTCCAACATCTTTAGCCATTAGAGAAATGCAAATCCAACCTACAATAAAATTCCATCTCACCCCAGTCAGAATGGCTGCCATGAAGAATACAAAACAATAAATGCTGGCGAGGAGGCAGGGGAAAAGTTCTTCTGCGCCACTGGTAGGAATGTAAATTAGCACAGCCACTATGGAAATCCGTATGGAGGTTCCTCAAAACACAAAAACAGAGCTACCGTTTGATTCAGCTGTATCACTCCTTGGTTTAGACCTAAGGCAATGTAAGTCAGCACACCATAGGGACACTTACATACCCATGTTTGTTCTGGCAAAAAGTATAATTGCCAAGATATGGAACCAGCCTAGGTGCCCATCAACAGATGGATAAAGAAGATGTGGTACATGTACATAACAGAGTTGCCAAAAAAAAGCATGACGTTTTGTCATCTGCAGAAAAATGGATGGGTCTGGAGATCATCATGCTCAGTAAAATAAACCAGACTCAGAAAGATAAATACCTCAGTTCTCCCTAATATGTGAAATCTAAAAAAGATGAGTAGGGGAAGAAGGGGAAGGGGAGGGAATTTAAGGACAGATAATGGGGCATGAATATGATCCAAACAGATTACACGCACGGACCCCTCCATATAAAACTGTTGGGGGAGGCAGGGTAGTGGTGGAGGAGAAAGGGTTAACTACAGTATGTTATGTGCGTGTACAAATGTGCCAAAATGAAACTCATTCATCTGTATAACCAATATGCACAAATAAAAATGTGGGGAAAACCAGTTCTAAAACCCAAGTAACTGCTGGGTGTGGTAGTGCATGCCTAAAATCCCAGCACTCAGGAAGCTGAGGCAGGAGGATTGCTGCAAGTTCAAGGCCAGCCTGGGCTCTATAGTAAGTTCAAGGCCAGCCTGAACTACATTAAGACCCTGTCTCAAATAAATACATAAATACATAAACACACACACACACACAAAGTAACAACCTGGAAGATATAACAGAACAGTGAAATTACTCCTGCAACTCACTATGAGAAAGACCACCAACCCAACAGAAAACCAGGCAGGGAACACATATGGTGAGGGAACTGGACGACTTACGGATCTCCATAAGAAAAGAATGCCCAGGCTCATTAGCAATTGCAGGAAACCTTATTGAAATAATGATGCTTTTCATTCATCAGATTAGCAAACACTAGACAGCATCCAGTGTCGGCAGAGACATGGAAGCATATCTGACTCCTCCCAGGGCTGAGCACCATGATGCTGTGGGCACCCAAAGGTGCACAGCCTGTGAGCCTGCACGGGAGCGCTGCAGGGGGCTGTTCCACGCTGTTTCTACAGGAAAACACTGAGGGCACCCAGATGTCCACTCGTAGGAGAACAAATAAACAAAATGTGCTACATTTATTCAACAGAATATAGGGCTATAGCAGGTAGTGTCCTGACACATAAGAGATAAAAATAAAGCATCAGACAGCTTGATGATAATCGTGTATATTTTTAAAGCACCAAAACAACGGAGTTGCCTTACAGACACTGGATGAAAATGCGAAAGACAAACAGACGCAGACTCGCTCTCGTGACTGTCTCTGCAAGGGCACTGTGAGGACTGATTAAAAGGAATTCTACTTACAGCTTACTGTTTTTCTTATCTTTAAAAATTATTATTTCTGGAAGGTGGGAATCCAGTCATTTGTCTTTTCGGTTATTATTTCAAGTATTTACAGTGCACTTCCTCTGGTGTTTAAATTCATGCCCTGTTTCTAATATTGGCAGAAAAATTGGTGGTGCTGGACACACTGTAAATGATGTAATACTGAACTCTATGTATGATTTAAATGACCTTCGAAGGTCATGTACTGTTATGTTAGTGTTATGTTTGCCTTTACCGACACGCTTCGCATTAGTTCTCTTTAATGTTGAGACTCACAGCATTCATCAACACGGAGACTCAGAACTGGACTACACGTAAGACACTTTTCCATTTAGATAAGGACTTTTGAAGAACCAACGGTAGGTACAAAATTAGGTTGATCAAAACCCCTTCCTCTAGTGCCATCTTGTGGGAAGAAGAGAAAACTTCATCTGCACCTTCCACAGCATCAGTTTCAGCTGTCGCAGGGCGCTTTTCAATAAAGCTGTCTCCACAGCTCTCTCCTATAAGCTGAGTTCACTGTGCAGTGTGTATCAGCTACTTACTCCCTTTAGGCTCTTCTCAAACTGCAGAGTCTTCAGCTAATGATTAGGTAAGAAGCAAGTTGATCTTGCTCTTCATTCTCCCCATCAAACTTTGGGGGTTTTGTGTGTTTTTGTTTACTTCCCTGGCTTTCACTGGCAGCTTTTGCAAGGTGTCCTTCACAAGCTGCCCATTTACCTTGTGTAACGTATTCTAATCCTGTGGAGGTCTAACTTCTTCCCCTCCACACCTCTCTGCAATCATAATGTATACCCATCCGCACTTTGAGCCCTCTAGAATAAAAATAAATATTCCAACAGTTGGTTTCTACATAAAGCATTTAGTGTTCTTTTATCATTTTACTTTACATACACTTATGATGGGGAGAATATTTCCTTTAAAGAACTTAAATATAACACAATCACTACAAATATGCAATGTCAATTATAGGGAGCTCCTTCTTTGAAGCACTGGGTGAGATGTAAAAAGCATACAGTATTTTATCAGGAGCCAATAATATAAGCTAAGTGTTAAAAAAATACATCAACATTTTAAAACAGGGAAAAGCACAGTAACAAGGTGATTAATCCCCAACTGTAATGCTGAGTTCCCCCGTCTACTTATAATGCAGAGATGTGACTGAGTAGGGTGGTAAAATTACTCTGGAAAATGCCAACAGCATTTGCACAAATTAAATCAATGCAAAATGGCTTTCCATCACTGTTCGTTGTAGAGGTTTATAAGCTGATTTTTCCCTATTTCCAAATCAGAGCAGCAGAGGACAGAATTGAAACAAGCCAAAGGTACTCCCTGCAGACCCTCTAACTGCTCAGATTCTAACATGGCTGGAACTCAGCACCTTCATTTGACTCCGTTCAGGTGATCCCGCAGGTTCATGCAAACACAGTGGACCTCTGGTTCTCCTCCCTCTTGGAAGTCTATGATGAAGAGGCTGATCCCAGTGTTGGGACTGACGGCCGTGAGTTCTGATCTGTTCAGAGTTGCCGGCAAGGAGCCCTTCAGGTCAGTCAGAAAATAGCCAAACAGGCTCCTCATGTAGGCACCGTGGCTCACCACCAGGATGCTGGCTGCCAGTCCAGGATGGCTGCAGTCCACACGATACTCAGGACTGCAGTTTTTTCCTAAAGGAAATATCTCTGCCAAAGAAGTTTCCAGATAGTTGCTTGGGACTTCTGGGGAAAGCTGTTCTTTCTGACCTGCTTCCTTTAGGATTAGTTGACAAAGAAATTCAAAGAAATCTTTTCCCCGCATTTTTACCTGTAAGGAGAAAATAAGATGACATTAATGACTTCTTTAAAATATAAACATAAAGGGCCGGTGAGATGGCTCAGCAGTGTAAGTGCCTGCCTGGCAAGCGCAAGGGCCCGAGTTCGACTCCTGGAACCCACATACGATAAAAGGGCTGGTGATATCGCTCAGTGGCATGGGCGCCTGCTGGCGCGCGAGGTCCTGAGGTCGACCCCCGGTACTCACACACACAAAAAAAAATACATATATATATATATATATATATATATATATATATATATATATATATAAAACGTAAGTGACTGTTAAAATCTTTAAACTTACAAAGAACCCAAATAACCAAAAACACCTTGAGGAGAAAACAAAACCAAAAAACCAGGAGGTTTATACTACTTCAAAATACACTATGAAACTTCAGTAACTTCAAAATATATTACAAAACCATAGGAATCAAAACATCATGGTATTGGCATAAAAACAGACACACAGACCAGCAGAAAAGAACAGAGAGCCTAGACATAAACCATGCATCTGCAGCTAACTGACTTTCGGCACAAGCGCTAAGAACACACGCTGGGGAAAGAACAGTCCCTTCAATAAATGGTGCTCGGGAAATGGTACCCACACGCAGGACAGAAGCTCTACCCCTACCTCTCACCAGTTACAAAAATCAACTCAAAATGGGCTGCAGACTTCCATGCAAGACCTGAAACTACGAGACAAAAACAGGGCAAATGCTTCAAGACTTTGGGATGGGCGAGGATTTTTTGCACAATATCCCAAAAGCACAAGAAACAAAAGCAAAAATAGATGAATGCGACTGTATCAAACTAAAAAGTGTCCACACAGCAAAGGAACAGGCAGAGTAAAGAGACAACCTATAGAGTGAAGGAAACTATTTGTCAGCTATACATCTGACAAGGGGGCAGAACACATATGGAACTCCAAAAACCCAGCAGCACAAAAACAACCTGATTAAAACAGGAGCAAGACATTTCTCAAAAGACATACAAATGGACAACAGGTATGTGAGCAAACGCTCAGCATCACTAGGCACCAGAAAAATGCAAATCAAGAGCACAATGAGTTATCAGCTCAAAGCCAGGAAGAGTGGCTACTATCAAAACATGAAAAGAGTAAGTGCTGGTAATGCTATGGAGGAAAGGGAGCCCTTGCACATTATGGGTGGTAGTGGAAGGTATACACCTACTGCAGGAAACACTACGGAGGTTCCTCAGAAAATTACGACAATCCTATTACTGGCATATGTGCAAAGGAAAGGAAATTGGTATGCTGAAGAGAAGACTGTGCTGCAGCACTCTTTGGAAACAACCATCCAATGATGAGTAGATAAAGGAAATGTGGTATATACACTCGATAGAATAGTATTCAGCCATAAAAAGGATGAAATCCTGTCACTTGTGACAATGTGGATGGAACTGATAATTACTATATTAAGTAAAATAAGTTGTACACAAAAAGATAAGCAGAGCATGATCTCACTCCTATGCAGAATCTAAAAAGGTTGATCTCATAAAAGTTGAGAGTAACTGGTGGTTAGCAGCAGCTGGGGAGGGAGGGATGAGAGAAGATAGGAAGGGTCAACCAGTGGACACTAAGTTACAGTTGGACAGGAGCAAGCAGCTGTGGGTGCTACTGCAAGCCATGGAAACTAGAGATGACAATTATGTACTACAGTTTTCAAAAAGGCCTAAACACTCTGAAAGTTTTCATCATGAAGAAATGATAAATGTTTGAAGAGAGAGAAGGATGTGCTTAACTGGACTTCAACATTCTACAAAGTAAGATGTATCAACATCACATGGTACCCATTAATATGTATAATTTTTGTCTTCATGGATTAAAAACAAATTTAAATTGAACAATCCACATAACTGACTGAACATTTTCCCAATATGATAACGTAAGTGTTATGTAAGCCAATGAATCGCAGTCTATACTTCCAGTCACTCTACCCAAAGTCCCACTAGTGTAGGTGCCCCCCACATTTCTGCAAGCACAGTGGTGACAAAAATGAGTAAAATACAATTCCCAATTCCTGACTTCAGAGGACATGAAGTTAGGGAAATCTACAAGTAAGGAGAAAGCTGGAAAATAGCACTCACTGGGAAACTGTATGTGGCACTTGGGTGTGGCTGCAGCAACACCAAACCTTATAGCTAAGTCTTACTGAAGTCACATTTACCAAGGGAGTAAGTCTTTACCAGAAAATTATAAAATAAAACATAGGAAGAAACAGCCACCAATAATGCAATTCAAAGCAGGAGACTTGGAAGAAACACGAGCGCTGGCTGTCAGCAAAGAACTGAAAGGGCAGCAGAAGCCCAGCAAGTGCACGTTCTGAATTACACGGCCCCAGAGCAAGCACCTGGGCTCCTGCACGCCCCACATCTGCTTTCTGACCACGACTGCCCTGCCGAGGCCACTGCTTCACAAATTCAACTGTTCTTCAAACACATTTCCTTCAATTTGTCACCAGGGACAACTGCCCATTTAACAGTGTATAAGAAACATGGGAGAACTCAGAAAGGAAAACAGAAATAGTACCATGCAGAGCTGTTTTACGAACCAAGCAACTTCCGAACTGCTTGGCTGTGATTCCCAAACATCTGACTGCAAGTGAGCCCGACTCTAGGCGACTAACACTGGCAAGTTCAGCGGGGTGGCAACAGCGCTGGGCTCCGTCCGTACCTGGTCGAGTGTCTCTCCTCCAGGAGGCGTGAACACTGGGCACTCCTTCCCTGCGGCCTTGGCCATGGCCCGCAGCTCACTCAGCGCCTTGCCTTCCGCAACCCCGTACCTCTGCAACGTCCAACAGATCAACACGCTTCATATAAATTTGCAATGTAACAATTAAGATCAGGTTTATGGCAAATCTGGAAAATCATCCCAGGACTAAGCTTAGTGTCCTTCACTTACTTTATTATTTTATGTGTACTCGGTAGAGAGCCATGAACCTCAGAAAATACAGAGGCAGTCTTAAGTTGTATACTCTCCACGTGGGCCGTATGAACAAATGTACTAAAGCTGACTTAAGCAGATGGTGGGGATTCCTGGACAAATACAGGGTTTTGCACACCTGGAGCTAGGGATTATCCTTGTGCAAGGAACCAGGTTGGCCACCCGAGCCACATGTAATATCGCACTTGACCCCAGTAACAGCATGTGAAGGCTGTGTACAAACACACCTCTACCTCTCCGTGAAGAAGCTGCGTTTCGGGAAGGTTAATCAACCACCCTCCATTCTCACAGCCAATCACCAGCAAAGCTGAAATTCAACCCCAGATTGTGTGACTTCAAGGCTCACAATCTTTCTAGGTTTGCTAAGACTGAGCTGGAGCAAAGGACAAACAAATCATAGAAGAAAAACAAATGGCCAAGAATGTAGGAAACCTGCCTCATCAAAGATCAACAAGGAGAAGGTGGTGGCACCATTTTTAAGCTATTAAACTGGGAGGTAAAAAGACAATGACACTACACCAACTTTCTCCCAGAGAAGGGGAGGCAACTGAGCAATGGCTGTAGAAGCCTTAGATAGAAGTGCACACCACCCATGTCTGTTTCTAGAAATGTGTTAGACAGGCATGCATGGAATCCGCAGAAAATCTAGTCACAAATAGCTGTCCATCAGTAGTAGCTGGGTTATAGAAATTGTGCAACAGTCACTCACTGGAATGAAAGTCAGGGCACAATAAATGGGAAAAGCTGGTTTAAAAGCAAGCTGTAGAATTCCATTCAGAAAAGTGCAGACGGAGACAGACACGGAAAAAGTCAGGGACGCACCTGCCACAATGTGCACAGCGTTTATCTGGAGAGGGTGAAAATTTTAACTATAATTTTTGCAAACTCTTCTCACTTCTAATTTCCTACAATGACAATGCAATACTGCATAGTAAGGTATTGAAAGAAACAAACTGTCATTTTTGTTTTGAAGGGATGATGCCAATATCCTCACACTGTCATCAGATAAGAGTCCAATAATGAAATGCTATTTTACGAGGATAATGCGTGTTTCCTTAGTCAGCCACTCTTGCCATGCCACATCAGGACTTGTACATCTTTAGCTATATGCGCACTTGCTTTGATTTCACAGGAACAGAAACCTTCTTTTATAAAATATCCCGAGTGCTACCCTGAAGCACACTGGGCGACAAGGCCACAGTGTGATGGAGATTCCCAGAGTGACACCCACTCGTCAGTGCAGCACGGCTGCTAACCAGGAGCGCCAGTGAGAGGGGCTGGGAGGGAGGGAAGGAGGGACACAGACACGCATGGAGTCACAGAAGCCAAAGCCTGAAAGGTGAGCAGAAATTGGCCAGGTCCGGGGAGCAAGGGCTCCAGGCAGGGCTGACCCAGACTCGGAGGTCCAATGAGGGAAGAGCCAGAGCATGCAGGTAACAAGAGCAGCTCCTGAGGGGCCTGTGACCAGTGGTCCAGAGTATGGACTCCTAGGCCAGGCGGCCATGTGATCCTGGACATGGACTTGACCTGGGTGCGGTGGCTTCTGTCTCTGTAAAATGCGGATCAAAACAAGGGTTTTCAGTCTGCCTCACGGCGGGGTGCTGTGAAGATGAATGGACTTGAGGTGCTCGGAAATGTGCCAAGGACCGCGCCAGCATTCACTCATATTGTCACAAGGGCTGGAGTACCAGGGGAGGGGAACAGCAGGGGGAGGTGACAGATAGGTCCCCACAGCACCTGAGGGACCAGATGAAAGAGTGTGAACAACCTCTTCAGGGTAAAGACAACCAGTAAACTGTTTTGTACAAGGGTGTCACGACCCCATTTGCGAAAGATTACTCTGGCTGTGGTTGGAGATTAGGTTGGAAAAGAAAGTCACTCTCAGTAGCTGGGCACAGTGGCACACACCTGTAATCCCAGTACTCAGGAGGCTGAGGCAGGAGGATCAGTGCGAGTTCAAGGTCAGCTTGTGCTACATAGTGAGTTCAAGGCCAGCTTGAACTGCATAGCAAGACTCTGTCTCAAAAAACCAAAAAAAAGGTCACCATCAGTGACCAAGGTGAGAGATGACACTGAGATGAAACTTAATGGCAGCCCAGGCTCTCAAGAGAAATGAGCAGCTTAGACTCACGTAGAGCTGAGTAGAGTGTCACACTTAAATCCTCATTACTCGGGAGGCTGAGGCAAGAGGGCTGCAATTCAAACCCAGCCTGGGAACTCGCCAAGGCCGTCTCAAAATAAAACAAAAAGGGCTGGAGGTGTAGCTCAGTAATAGAGCACGACTTGCCTAGCACACATGAAGCCCTAGCTTCCATCTACAGCACCCAAAACATAAAACAAAAACTACAGTGTCACTATAACAAGCACATAGACACAGAACTCACTAGATGTAGGTGGTGATAGACCGTACAGCATGAGACATAAAAAGGAAAAATGAAGGATTTGCAAGGTGAGGTAAGGCAGGAGCAGGCTAGAGTACAGGCAGCATACCCTACAGGGCCGGGAATGGCTGTGGGGTGTCCAGATCAGAAATCAAGAGTAGGCAATGTAATATGTGAGCGTGCAGTTCAGATGAGAGGTCTCAGCTGAAGGTAGATTAAAAATCATCAAGCCATCAGCTGAGACACAGGAGATCAACAACTCAGAGCACAGATACGGACCCCCACTGGTAATGCCTCCTCCTGCTGCCGAGAGGGGGCATCGCACAGGACCTGAGCACTGGTTCTGGGGAGAGGGAGCCCCCTCCTTTTATGGGAACTTATTTCTGCTGGGGCTCTAGTCTGTATTTTGAACTGTAGAGAACATGGGGCAAGTTAGAGAAGCAAGTCTTTAGAAATGCTCTAGCTGTTTTGTTAGATTTCTATCTAGGCAGAGAGCTGGTGGGAGATGTGAATGAGCTTACGGGTCAGTACTGTGAAGCATAACGAAAACACTGCTCTAGAAAGAAACCTGGGTTCAAGTCTCAGATCTGAAATCACGCTATGGCTTTGGGAAGTCACAACTTCAGGAAGATTTATTTCTTGTACATAAAACGGGGTAAAAAATATCTAATCATGCTGAGGAGCAGAATTAGGAGGTAAGAACTTTTCATTTTTACTTGAAACTTATCTTTTATAATTTAAGATGCTTATCTCATCTCATATGATTTTAATAATTAAGCAAAGTACTGGGTATGAAATTATGTAACAATGTCTGTCACCTTGTAGAGTCTAAAACATTTTAAATCCCCAATAAGACAGCATTTGAATTTCTAGCCAGCGATAAACTAAGGTGGCCTACTGAAAATTTATGGTAAGAACAATATATAGGGCCGGTGAGATGGCTCAGCGGCGTAAGCGCCTGCCTTGCAAGCGCGAGGGCCCGAGTTCGACTCCCGGAACCCACATACGAAAAAGGGGCCGGTGATATCGCTCAGCGGCACGGGCGCCTGCTGGCGCACGAGGTCCTGAGGTCGTCCCCCCGGTACCCACAAAAAAAAAAAAAAAAAAAAAAAAAAGAACAATATATAAATAAGTTACCCTTTCGCGAAGTCTTGAATCATACTTTACTGTCATGTCTTTGCAAAATTTGCTTTTCTCCAAAACCCCATGGATGGTCTGAAAAATCAAAAGATAGTTCCTTTTCTTATTAAAAAAAAAAAAAATCACTATGAAACTTCAAAATAATACATTCTATCCTAGTTAATAACAAAGAACTGGCAGGATCTCCCCATGCATTAGCTGTCTGCCAGGCTAAGGGGAACAGCTCAGCGGCACAGCACTCGTAGCACGCACAAGGCCCTGGTCTGACCCTCAGCACCGAGGAACTGAAACAAAACACTGGGCATGGTGGCACACACCTGTAATTCCAGGTACTTGGGGCTAAGGCTGGGGACTGAGGCAAGAAAATCACAAATTCAAGTCCAGCCCAGGCAACTTAGCAAGACCGTATCTCAAAATAAAAAATGAAAAGGGCTGGAAATGTAGCTCAGTGGTAGAATGCCAATGAGTTCCGTCCTCAGTGCTGGGCAGGAAAAGGCTGTCACACCATGCCACTTTCAGGTCACCATCTTACTCTTGTCTGTAAATCAGCAATCGCTT
Organism: Erethizon dorsatum; assembly: GCA_028451465.1. Taxonomy (NCBI): domain Eukaryota; kingdom Metazoa; phylum Chordata; class Mammalia; order Rodentia; family Erethizontidae; genus Erethizon; species Erethizon dorsatum. The sequence continues at coordinate 32,069,627 of CM051831.1, forward strand.
AAGCTATGTGTAATCTGTAACTTAGTATTTTCACTGAGAATTTCATTTAACTTATTCCCCAGTTTTAATTGACTTTATTGATACACATACCTATTTTAAGTCTGTTCACTGAGTTTTGTTTTGTTTTCTATATGCGGGTACCGGGAGTCGAACTCAGGACCTCGCGCTTGCCAGGCAGGCGCTTATGCCGCGGAGCTATATCGCCGGCCCTGTTCATTGAGTTCTGAAAAACGTATACACCCATCTAAATACCACCAAAATTAAGAGAAGAACTTTACCACCCTTTACCACCTGAAAAGACTCCTTCATCCCTATGCCAGCAAAATCTTCCTCATCGCAAGCAGCCACTAATCTGCTTTCAAAAGCTGTAGGTCGGGCTTTTCCAGTTTCGTAAGTGGAATCATGAGCTATGTACTGTTCTGTGTCTGGATTCGTTGCTTGGCATAGTGTTTCTGGGCCTCTGCCTTGCTGATGAACGTGTCTATAATCAGCCCTCCAGCTGAGCTGTCTGCCACTGCACGAACACACCAGTTCCTGCGCCGGCTCACCGTCGCGTCAACACATCGGCTGCTTCTGTTCGGCGGCCATTACAAATACTGCTATTGAACAACTACACACAAGTCCTGGTGGGGACATTCCTAATCCTGTGTATTCCTAATTCCACTAGGTAAATTTCTGGGACTGAAATTGCTGGGTAACACAATAAACATATGTTAAACTGTGAAACTATTTTCCAAAGTAGCTGCTTCCCTTCTCATTCTCAGCAGCAACGTGTGGCTTTCAGCTGCTTGACAAGCTTTTCTCTTTTGAATGTTTTGAGTGTGTGTGCAGCAGCCACACTGTGGTTTTAATTTGCATTTTTGTGATGATTAATGATACTGAGCATCTTTTCATGTGCTTATTGGCCTCCCATATATCTCCTTTTGTGAAGTACTTGGTCAAATTCAAATCTTTCACCTCTTTTAAAGTGAAGTATCTACCTAATTAATGAGTAGAAAAGAATTTACATGCACACACTTTGTCAGATATACACACATCCATAGGTATGGCATATGTATTATATGTACACGATATATATATTTTTCCCTCCCAATCTATGGCTTGCCTTTTCATTTTCTTAATGGTATTTTTCACAGAATAAAATTCATTTGAATATATAGTCAATTTTGAGTCAGTTTCTGCATTTGGGGCAAGCTAAGGGTCACACACAACTCGCGTTCTCCCTGTGGCTATGCTACTATCTCCGCTCTCAGGTCCCGAGTCACCCAGCACTTCTGCCAAAGCCCAGCTGGGGGCGAGGGGTGTAATGCAGTGGTAGAGTGCTTGCCTAGCACAGGTGAGGCCCTGGGTTCCTTCCCAGCAGTGCAAAAAGGTAAGAACAAAACTAAACTAAAAACCAACTGACCAAAAAAAAGAACAAAAAACAAAAACAAAAACCAAGGATAAAATAATAGTTGCCTGCATAAGTATGGGTCTATATCTGGTCTCTTTACTTTTATGTGAGAGAAAAAAATCTTTATTTCACCTTTTAAGTTTTTAAAGAATTTTCTTTGGATACAGATTTGGGAATTTTCCTTTTTTTTTTTTTTGAAGAGAGGGTCTTGCTAAGCCATCCAAGCTGGTCTTGAACTCACCATGTAGCCCAGGCTGGCCTCAAACTCACAGCAATCCTCCTGCCTCAGCCTCCCAGATGCTGGGATTACATGTGCCACCATGTCTGGCTCATCCAAAACATATTTTTTTCAATTGCTATTAATATTTAATATGCTCATTTAAGAAAATATAGAAAGTGAAAGGAAGTAGAGAAAGATGACTTACCATACTAATGTATTCACTGTTAATATCTGACTTAATTTCCAGTTTTTTTCTTTATGTAATAATTTCCTCACAATCAGGCTAAGTAAGACCTTGCAATGTAACTTAAAATATAACAGGACATTTCTTCCTCTGTATAACCCATGCTTTGTATAACTGATGGCCTTATGATATAACCTGAAATGTTTAAACTCCCTTAGAAACCCAAGATGTCACCCAACCCTCCAATCATAATGTGCCAAATCTGCCTTTGTACCTCCTGGCTTGCTTTCCCTTTAAAAGCCCCAGAACCCCACCGGGTGGGGCTGACTCTTTGGGAGAGAAATCCCAGTCAAGCCCACCGGTGTAATAAACTGCCTCCTTAACCTCCTCAATGCCATTTCTTCCCGTGTTTGGTCTGTTTTGGGCAAAACATCACCCCACACTCCCAGGACTATTTCTCTAGTCTTTTCTCCCCCCGCCATAGTTAATTCTGGAAAGTTCTGCTCCATCTTCATGTTCACTGATATCTCCTGCAGTGCCTGGCTTGCAGTTCACCCTCCCTTGTGAAATTTCCATTTCAGAATATTACATTTTTAAAAATCTCTACATCAATTTGGTTCCTTTAAAACAACTTTCTTATTCCTTCTATGTCTTACTGTATCATTCCCCGGTAGAGCTAGCTTAGCCAGGGCACTAGTGAAGTGTGTTCCTTCTGCAGTCTCTGCAGAATGTTCTGTATTTGGCAAGGTCCTCCACTCTGGCTGGTGGAGCTCTAGGACTCAGCCCCCTTCTCCCGGGAGCTCCGCCCGAGCTGGTTTTGCTGGTCCAACAATTCCACCCTAAGTGTGCAGACCTCTATCCCCAAGTCCAGTTATGCTCATGTGCTCAAATTCCATGCTTTCCCTCAGCTCGCTGGGCCCCACAGCCCTGAAGACTCCTTTGGACACCCCGGGGGGCCAAGTCCAAAGGGCCGTGTTTGTCGTCATGTTTTCCAGCTGTTTTTGCAAGAGGCAAAATTCCAGCCCTACTATTCCCTCATCGTTAGTCACCAGTCTCCTTTCTCAGACTTAGCACAAGCTGATTTGGTTAATTTTTAAATCTAGTATCATACAGTAATCTGTTCCCTAAAGATATTTGTCACTTGTCTTTTTTATGTCTTTAGAGTATTATAACGGATTTTTGTTCTTTGAGACAGGGTCTTGCCCAGGCTGGCCTCAAACTTGCAGCAATCCCCACCTCATCCCGAGTGCATGGCCATTACAGGTGTCCCACTTTTGATGGATTTTGATGGTCTCTGGTGATTCTGTTATCTGGCAGCTTTGCGGGCTCATGCGTCTGTTGTCTCTGCTGCCTATCTCGACACTTGTCTATATTTATATTCTTGTTACACATTTTTTTCACAGCTACTCTAATTTAAAAATTACCTCAAAAATGTACAATGATGAGAAAAGCAATGAGTTCTGTTTGGGGCCGGAAGTAGAGGAGAAGATGGGGTGGCGCCTGTGTGATCCCATCCTCTGCGGCTCTAGGAGGAGATCTCTCAGGTCACACAGGGCTGGAGCTTCCACCCCGCAGCCTAGACCTGGGCGCCAAACTCACCTGCCTGGTCCTGGTGAGGTCACTGGAAAACGCATGCGTGAACAGCACGTTTTTCAGAAAATTCCCTGCAGCAGCGGCCTGTTTGAACCCAGTTTCGGAAAGCGGCTCGTCCATGCCTTGTCCTGTGGTGAAACAATGACATTCAGAATAGCTCCCTGGGCGCCACCTGACCACCACAGGGATAGAAAGGTGTCCATCCTCACTGTGGTGGAAGGTTTTCTGGAGCACTTTTCCACCTAACTTTTGCGAAAGCTAAGTTAGGTGCTGCGAAATTAAGCTGTAATTCTGCAAAGGCTCATACATTCAAACACTTTCTCAAAAGCTATTTGCCTGCGAGAATTAGGAGAGGAGAATTCAGCCACCTGAGCTTCTCCCTCTTCTGTTTGCCCACTTCCTCCTCAGCTGTGTTTGGTGAACGAACGCTGGGTCTGACCCCACAGGCACTGGGTCAGGGCTAGGATCGTTACCTAAAGCTTCCCCTTTGCCTCCACTGTCCAGATGCTGGTAAGTGTATTACTTCTCTTTTTCCTTCCCTCCCTCCCTCCTCTTTCCTCTCCCTTTAAAAATCCTGTCAAACTTCTACGTCCAGGAGAAAAGTTGATTAGACACTCTAAGGACTTCCTGCTGTGTGTTTTCATGGCCAGGCTCCAGGATGAGGGGGGAACTGGCTAAGGTACAAAGTGAAGCCCCAAAGACTCTGGACTGCAACATGGGTGGTGACAGGAGCTGTTCTCTCTCTCTCTCTCTCTCTCTCTCTCTCTCTCACTGGTGAGCCTGGCCTGGGGAGGGGGGCGGTGTTGAGCTAAACAGAAGCAAGGGGTCCTGTGGGGAGACTAAGGCAGGTTTGGGCCAGGGTGAAATCACATGCAAAGCCTTCTCAGAGCAAACCATTCTCCACAGAGGACAGCGAGTTTCCCACTAGTTCAGAGCAAATGATAGTTGAGGGGAAGATGGACATACACAAGTCCCTTGTGAACGAAACCAGTAAAAAAACACAGACTTAGAAACATTAAGATTTTACACATTAAAGGCAGCAAATACAGACTATAAAATAAGTATGAATAAGACATAAAGGCAGGCTCACAAAAATAAGCGATTAACAGGAAGCATCAGGAACGACCAGACAACTTTCTAAAAGAACCAAAGAAATAAAAACCAGAACTGCTGAGAAGGGAAAAGCCCTCTGTGGATAAAGCATGGTTCGGTTCACCCAGACGCGGCACGGAGAGGAGACAGATGCATCTGGGGATCTCAAGGAGAGAATGAGGATCCCTCACTTGTGCTGTGTTGGTGTGAGGTGCTGGACAAAGTGCCAGATTAGATATTTATATCTCATAGTTCTGGAGGCTGAAGGTGTGTGCCCCAGGTGCCAGCAAGGCTGGGTTCTGGGAGCTCCTCTTCTGGGGTGCAACCTGCTGACTTCTCCTCACAAACTCAAATGGCAGAAGAGGGTGCGGGAGCTCTGGGCCCCTCTACAAGCCCCATTTGTGAGGACCATACCCCAGGCCTAACCACCTGCCAATACCACCACCTTGGGGGTGAGGATTATAACATGTGACTTGAGGTGACACATGAGCTCAGTCTGTAGCATGCAGCTAACTGAGCTCCAGAAGGCAAGCGAGGAAAACAGAGGAATAAACATGAAGAGACCATGGCTGAGTCTTCCTAAAATGAGGGAAGACAAAATCTACAGATAAAGGAAACAGTGAGTATCAAACAGGTTAATTTTTTAATACCTCTGAGATAAACTAGGGAAGTTGAAAAATACCCAAATCAGAGAAGACTTTAAAGCAGTCACAGCCAGGAGTGGTTAATCCCAGTACTCGGGAGGCTGAGGCAGGTGTATCACCGAAAGTTCAAGGCCAGCCTGGACTACATAGCGAGACCCTGTCTCAAAAAACTAAAAAATAAATACGGCAGCCACAGAGGCTAAGCAAAGGGCTGGGTCGCTGTCTGCAGAGTGGACACTTGTGCCTTGGTCTGTGGGCCTAGCCATGGCACCATGAGTGGCCTGGGAGCAAGGTGTCGCCTGGCATGGGAGCTCGTGAACTGTGGACACGTTCTTGTCATTTGGTATTAACAGCATTTTATATCAGCTGGGCAAATATCCACCTGAAACCTTTACCCAAGCACAGAAATATGGACTCGCTTGGCTTGTAGCTCCTGATCCTGAGCTCATAAAATACCTCAATAATGTGGTAGAACGACTAAAAGATCGGCTATAAAAACGCTAGTTCAAAAACTGGTGGTAGTGATCACAAATACTGACAGTGTTGAGATCTTGGAAGATGGCAGTTTGATACTGAGTGTGACAGCTGCACGAGATGACAGTGCTCCCAGAGAAAAGTCTCAGAAAGCTTCCAGGATGCAATCCGCTCAGTGGGTGGACGGATCACAGCTACACTGACATTTCTGCCAATGTCAGATGCTTCCTGTTCATTTAATCTGATTTATACAAAGATTTTATTGTACCTGAAAAATGGGAAGTGTTGGGACCCCAGCTCATTACCAGTTCTGAGGAAGCCCGTCTTCGTTCATTCACTACAAAGCGAACAGCATGGTGGCTACAGAATCCCCCCTCAGTGACTGACGGTGAACCGAGGAAAATCATATAACTACAAGTCTCCAGTGTGGCTGTCCTTACGCCACGTCAGCTCGAGTTGATATCTTTTATTTCATTGGTTAATTCTGAGGCGGGAAAAGCCAACATTACACTTTAATGAACTGTGCATAACTGTTCCACTTTGGGGGTGATTCTTAACGTAAGTACGCTACATACTGTTCACGAGGAACCAGTGATTCATCAACACTGTAATGTGAATTCCTTTGAGGGTGGTTAACTGTAGATGCAAAATCTGCTAGAAAGCTATTTCTCAAGTAATTTTGGTCAAACAATTGAGCTAGATGGAGAGATATTTGAATATAAAACAGCAAAGTGTGAATATTCAAAATGTTTGTTTAGATCCTAAAAGTAGCAAAATTGGGTCTTTCTGTCATTATTTCATTACATAGTTCCAATATTGAAAAATTTCTAATTATTTGATTTTAATTTAAATAACTTGAAGCCATAAAACAATGGATATCAGTATCGTTTAATTCCTGTAATACAGAACCCTTAAAATGCTTTTAATGTTTTATAAAATCAAACTTTAAATGACAATAATGAAATAAAGCTCTATGGTTTAAAAGAAAAAAGCAGTTATACAGAAAGAGAGCTCATCTATCATGGACCACTATTTGACTGACAAGGGACTTCACAGTAAAAATAAAAGCAAAAAAAAAAAAAAAAAGGAACAAGCTGGGCGAGGTGGTGTATGCCTATAATCCCAGCACTCGGAAGGCTGAAGCAGGAGGATCACCATGAGTTCAGGCCCAGCCTGCACTATTCATCATCGAGGCCCTGTCTCAACAAACCAAAACAAGTCTTCAGCCTAGAACTGTGACACTGAGTGAGCTCGTATTTGCCATAAGTCAGTCTACCCAAAATAAGGACCTTTCAAAGAATATACTTCTGGAAAGGAAGTCTGAGATGCAAAAAAAAAAGAGAGCAAAAAATCTGGTAAGTGTGCATGTAAATCCAAACAAACTGTCCAAACAACAAATGAAAACAATACTCAGTAAAAAAAAAACAGTGACTGGGCCGGTGAGATAATTCAGTGGCATAAGTGCCTGCCTGGCAAGCGTGAGGTCCTGAGTTCTACTCCCAATACCCACATTTTAAAAAAAAAGTGACTAAAATACTAGACAATATGAACCTAAGTCCCTTGTGTTTTTCAGGAAGGGGCTATAAACATTCACTAGGTGATGTCAGAGAGAATGCTCCTGTCTCTCTCAAATCAGTGCATTGAAATTTGACCTCATAATGACGGCATTAGGAGGCGTACAGATCTTGGGGCAGCATGAGGGTCTTCAAGAGAAAAGACACCTCTTGCTCTCTGTTCTCTGCCTGCACAGACACAAACAGAGGCAGCAGTCTGCACAGCACAGCAGGACGCAGGGCTGGGGGCACCTGGCCTCAGACTGTAACCTCCAGAGCTGTGAGCACTTCACTGTGTCCAAGCCACCCCATCACAGTGATGCGCTACAGCATCCCAAACTAAGGTACAAACGGCAAAAACATAAGGGTAACCATAGGCAGGGAGAAATAGTGTAGCATTTCAAAGCCAGCAGGGAAGGCCAGAGAGGACTAAATAATGAAAAAAAGAAAAATAAGCACAAGAAATAAAGGCAAGCCAGGAGTGGTGGGGGCATAAGCCTGTAATCCCAGCACTTGCGAGGCTGAAGCAGGAAGATCACCACAAGTTCAAGGCCAGCCTGGGCTACATACTGAGACTCTGTCTCAAAAAAAAAAAGAAAAACTTGGGCCGGTGAGATGGCTCAGCGGTGTAAGCGCCTGCCTTGCAAGCGCGAGGGCCCGAGTTCGACTCCCGGATCCCACATACGGAAAAGGGGCCGGTGATATCGCTCAGCGGCACGGGTGCCTGTTGGCGCGCAAGGTCCTGAGGTCGACCCCCCGGTACCCACAAAAAAAAAAATAAATAAAAAATAAAAAAAAATAAAAAGAAACAAAAGCATGTAAGAATAGAGGAAGGCTAGAAAGAGAAAAGGGAAGAGGATGAAAATGTCCAAACATACCAGTAACCAGAATAAAGGTCAAAGGACTACTGCCTGCTAAAAGACTGCATTAAAAACAAAACAAAACAAAAAAACCCCTACGCATCCAACTTACAAAGTCAGAAAATGAATACAAAACAAACTTAAAAATGAATGTGGGGCAACCCATTTGGGACCCCTCCTGTCTCTCAGGAGCTATTCCTATTTCCCATTCTTATTCCCCAGTAAATTTTCCTGCTCTTAAAAAAAAAAATGAATGTGAACGTAAAAACATGCATTCACATGCCATGGTCAGCTTCTGATGAAATAAGACAAATACTGAAAGACCAGGTAAGCAGGGACCCAAGTGCAAAGAGTAGCTTGGTGGCCGCACGTGACTTGAAAGCAAAGGCCCACAGAAGCATCGGACCAGATCAGTTCAGAAACGGGAGGCAGGCACTCCAGGCATGAAAACCAGCTTCTACCAACCCCACAAATCCCTACCCCAAAAAATAAAACTAAATGCTTTCATAATCACAGCACAAAAATAGCACATCCAGCTGAAAGTTCACCCAAGGTATTCTTAAAAAGCCAGACCAGCTGAATCACAGGGCATCAAAAGGTCTGAGTCCGCATCAACAGAGCCAGGCAGGGGGAATCGGTGTGCAGCGAGGATGGGAACGCGCTCTCTTTAACCTCTTCTCTGTTGCCACTAAAATTAAATAATTATCTTAGCAGAAAAATGCCACTAACAATATCCAGTAAGCTTTTTTTTTCTAATTATGAAATCATTTTATATCTAGACTATCATAATTTAAGACACTAAGACCAGTAAAGCTCTTGAATCAGCTAACCTAGCCACTTTGAGACCAGGCATAAAGAATAAGCTGCAGAACTGTTCTTTCCTTCAAGTTCAGTTAAGAGACGTATTCCTCTCTGTTACAACTGCTCTCATCACAGCCCATGGTTGTCACGATACTGTAATTCTGTAGTCCCAGTACAGTTCAATCTCAATACCATGCAGTCCCCAGTCCACCCTACCAAACCTGATAAACTCACCAGCACATTAACACTAGCGTAGAAAGCTAAAGTGGCAATCAGGTTATACTAACCTTGAAGTATTTTCTCCTTGTTAAGTCTTGTTTCTCCACTAAAATAAAGAGGGGGGAAAAATTTATTACCATATTATGTTGCTTTAGAAAGGAGGAAAAAAAATCAGCAATGAAGATGTGAACCTTGTAACATACTTCATAATCTAACTTATAAAAATACAATTTACTCTGAATTAATATTTCAATCATCTGTTCTAATGATGAACTCAAAACTTCAAACTGCCCCAAAATACAGTGCAAATATATAAATTAGGAATTAATCTTAAATGAATTGCAAGAGAAAAATGCTATTAAGAGTGTATATACATATATATATCACATTATTCTTGTTAAGTCTTGTTAAAATAAATGTATTGATCAAAACTACTTTCACAGTAGGCAAGTCCAGCAACAAACTGAGTGAGCAAGGGAAGGACCATCAGGACACAACAGGAAAGAAATCCAGACCGCCACAAAGCCCGCCCTCTCCTATCCCCTAGAGGAGTGATGATAAACCTTTTAGAGATCGAGTACCCAAACTGCAACCCCAAAACCCACTTCTTTATCACAAAGTGCCAACATGCAATTAACCTGAATACTAAGGTTTTAGTTTAGAAAAATCAACGGTTCTCTGATGCTCAGCTGCTCAAGCAACTTGGCTCGCATGCTGACAGAGGAGGCTCCCCATGCCCACTGCGGCATGCGTGTCACAGGTTCACCACCACTGCCCTAGATCCGGGCAGCCGGTTACCTTTTGTAGTATGGAGAACTGCTTTGCAGACCACTGCACACGGAAATGAGGCATGGACATTGTATTTTTTAGGAACTAAAAACCAAAACAAACCCAAACATTCTTGAAGCAAACAGAAGGGTGAAAGGCTTGGAAATTCAATCACAAGACAACTGGGTCGATGACCCAGTGACAGACAGGGTGGACCTACAGCAGACAGAATCTTCAAGCACAGGAAGAGCTGAAAGGGTCTTGAGTTTTAGTTAATGCCTGCTGACCCACGCAAAAGGATGCTGTCTAGCGCAGGAAGCGCTAGGCCACACACAGCATGGAAATATTCATCTTTACCAGACAAAGCTGAAATGGCTACCCAGCGTGCAGTGGCTACCCCTGAAGTGCGGCGCCCCATCCCACCAACACTTGGTCTCAAGAGTGTGTTCAACAGCTGCCAATCTGCTACCTGATCAGCTCACTTCATTTTGACATGGATTTCCTTGGCATTTCCCTGGTTACTAAGGAGGATGACTGCTCCTTTGTTTGCTTTTGTGTGTGTGTGTGTGTGTGTGGGTACCGGGGGTCGACCTCAGGACCTCGCGCGCCAGCAGGCGCCTGTGCCACTGGGCGATATCACCGGCTCTTCTTTCGTTATGTGGGTTCCGGGAGTCGAACTCCGACCCTCGCACTTGCCAGGCAGGCGCTTACACCGCTGAGCCATCTCACCGGCCTGCTCCTTTGTTTTTAAGCACAGCACGAGTTCAAAATCAGGCCTTAAAAGTCAGAATCACAACCTGGAGTCTGCCTAGAATCCTGCCCCTCGTTTACACACACAGTTGTTTGCCAGCCCCTGACTACAGTAGTGATGGCGAACCTTTCAGAGCTTTCAATGATAACAAACAGCTGGCTGCGGCTCACGCGCCATAGGTTTGGTGCCACTGGCCTAGGGCCATGGATCTCATCCCTGAGCCCCACGGAATCTCATTACACAGACCGTGAGCCGTGGCTAGTCCGCACCCGTCCTGTGTGACCCCACCGAGCCCGGCGCTCTACCTAGACCTCGTTCCCCAGCACCATCGCCGTGTCTCCACCTCACTTAAAAACCCCAGCCCTGTGCTCCCATTTTTCTTGGCACTGCCAATCTAACCAATCATCTGTAGGCTGAATTTTTGGTTGTGGCTCCAGTTCCATCAAGTTCCTCCAAGGCACAGCCAGAGGCCACACCACTGCAGGACACCCAGTGCCCAGAGATCATCCCAAGAAACACTAAGAATTTCAGTGAGTGTCCTCTGCCTAGAGAAGGTCACCTGCAATTATTCACCGAAGGACAAGTCCTGCACCCTTTTATCCAGGGCCCCCACTGCCGGGAATACCTGCATTAACTCACATTTATATTTGCCATGGTATTTCTTTTTTAAATTTTTTATTAGTACATGTTTGCAGTACATAATGTTTACATTCCTTGTCGGGAGTTGGTACCTGTACATACACAACTTAATTTCTTTTATCTCTTAATCCTTTCCCCCCTTTTTTTTTTCTTTTTTGGTTTTTGTGAGACAGGGTCACATCATGTAGTTCAGGCTGGTCTTGGACTCACTATGTAGCCCAAGCTAGCTCCAACTTGCAGCGATCCTCCTGCCTCAGCCTCCCAAGTGCTGGGATTATAGGCATGTACCACCAAGCCTACCTCAATTCCTTTCCCACTTGAGAAAGATTTATCTCCCTACTTCCTAGTATCTATCTGTTACTTTGCTCTTTATCTATACTTTCGGTTTATCGTACAAGAGAAACCATGACATATTTAACTTTGTGTGCCTGATTATTTCACATCATGGTCTCAATGTGCGTCTATTTCCCTAAAAATGACTCAAGTTTATCCTTTTTCTGTTAGAGTAGTACTCCACTGTGTGTAAAGCATCCATTTTCCTAAAAATGACTCATTTCCTTTTTTTGTTAGAGTAGTACTCCATTGTGTGTAAATACCACATTTTCTTTATCCATTCATCTGTTGATGGACATATAGGTTGTTTCCAAGATTTAGCTATTATGCATTGTGCTGCTATAAACACAGGTAAGAATGTTTCAGTGTTTCACTGTAATATGACATCTTTAACTCTTTGGGGAAGATACCTAGAAGGGAATAGCTGAACTATAGTATTATTTCTAATAGCAAACAATCCAAGAGTTCGCTAACAGGAACTGGTTAGAATGGTTACATTAAAAAATCATTATCTGCCAGGTGTGGTGGCCCACGCCTGTCATCCCAGCACTCGGAGGGGAGGCTGAGGTAGGAGGATCACCTTCAGTTTGAGGACAGCCTGGGCTACATAGTGAGACCCTGCCTCAAAACAACAACAAATCATTATCTACCCAATGGGATACTACGTAGCTATGTCATTTAAAAAGAGAAACTGTAAGTATAGATGTAGGAAAGTCATCAAGTTATATAATTAAGTAGAAAAGGCAAGATGTAGAATAATTAAAGAGAATACTACTACTTAGAAAGGAGGACAATAGTAAGTATTTGGATTTGTAAAAGAAACACTGGCAGAGTACATATGAAAGTAATAAACACGGTCACCTACTGGGATGTTAAGAACAGGGAAAACTGTTCTGGTTTTAAATCTGTGGCTATATTAGTCTAAAAATAAATGTACTACAAATAAATGAATTATTATACACAAAACCATTTATACCTTGGCAGAAACCACTGATTCACTGATTCACCACTGATTCACTCTTGTTATCACTGTTGTTAATATTAATAAAAGATTTCCTGAACCCCAAAACCAATTCAGAATCTGAAGAAATGGATGCAAAAAGAGGATATTAACCTCTACCACTCAGATGAACAGCAGAATCCAGGGCAGGATGGGGAACGGTCATTCCTAAGCTAGAAAAGGTTACCGCATATTAGATTTATTTCCTGTCTCAGCCTCATAACCTTGCTAAGATCAAGAATAAAAGAACTGGGGCCGGTGAGATAGCTCAGGCATAAGAGCCTGCCTGGCAAGCGCAAGGCCCTGAGTTTGGCTCCCAGTACCCACATACGAAAAAAGGGCCGGTGATATCGCTCAGCGGCACAGGTGCCTGCTGGCGCGCGAGGCCCTGAGTTCAACCCCCAGTACCCACACACACAAAAAAATAATAATAAATAAAAGAACTGCTATTTAAATACAAGTAACATCCTCTACAGACAGTAGCTTTGTGGCCACTTCAATTTCCAGCAAAAGCCAAAGAAGCATCCTCATTTTGTAAATTTCAAATAAAGAGTGAGGAGAAATTTAATAATTTTGCCACCCCAAAAATGCAAGAGCCACCAAAAAGTTGAGGTCTTTACAAATCACACAAATTCAGCAGACATGTTGACTTTCTGGATACTTGCTGAAAAGATTAGCTCAGGATTTTAGTTTAATCTCAATAGCTGATTTGATGAAAGGCTCTCATTAAAAATATTATACTGTGAAAATGTCGTTTTATCAAAAAATGGAATCCCAGTAATTTGATAGTTTTACAAAGGCTTTGTCCCACCATCTAACAATTTTTCACCCAAAGGAAAAAAACAGCTGTGATATAGTAAGGAATTTCTTTTAGCTATAAATCAATGGACACTACTGCAGATAAGATATAACAGTATTATTAAGAATGACCAGTATTTGCTTTTAGCTTCTACTAGGTATTTTTTGTCTTCAAATCACTTGATAAATATTACAAAGTAGGATAACTCAAAAATAGATTTTTTTTCCCAAAAACTTTTATAAATATTTAGTTGTACAGCTTTTATCAGCTTTATCAGTAGTTTATATAAACCCTGGGACAAAATGTTTAAAATTAGTTTGCAGAGAAGGAAAGGAAAACAGCTAAAATAGTGTTACTATTAATCTACGTACTTTCATCAAAGTTTGGCTGTGATAGCCACAGAGAAGGCAGGAGGAACTGAAAGGTCAGAGGGATATATTTGGAAGGAGTCAGGAATAACATCACTCACTTTCAAAATCTGCAGCGTGATCCATTTCCAAAACAGAACACTCAGCCCTGCAGGAATCCAAATGCTTGTGCCAAGAAGTGAAGTCTTATGACCTGCCATTTATAGGCCCTACAAATATGCATCATTCATTTTGCAGGTTATCACAGCGCTCTTCACTAAAGGACAGATTACCTCATTAGTCCAGATGTATATTCCATGGCATTTCTTTAGAAATCATATGAAAAGCTCAATTTCCCTATTTTGTCCTTTTAAGGACAAAATTCAACAGACAATACTCGGTTTGCCACAAGAGAATCATGGGAATTAGTATAGATTTGGGGCATGCTTTTGGGATAAACTTTAGTACACATGGAAATGTAAAATGTCTGATATTTTGTTATAAGTACAGCTTCATCATCCTTCCTTCACACCAATTAATTCATTTGCAAACACAGAAGATTTAAAAACTAGCAACACAGACACTTTCACTAGATGGTCTGAGAGGAGAAAAATTTGTAGACACCCAACGTGATATTTTTTAAATACAGAGATTAGTCCTGGTTGCAAACCCTCACCCAACTGATCATCCCACTACCCAGAAAACAACATTATAGTACGATAACAAGCACATATATCTTTATAGAAATATTAAATTACAGATGATCAAATATAATTTTGCTTCCTTTATTTATGCCCAGACCAATGATTAGCACTCAACAAAAAGCAAGTAACTGCTGACATAGGTAGAGTAAGAAAAACAAATCAGTTATTGCTATCAGTAACTTTACTGATTCATCATCTTTAAGTCATTAAAAGTAAATTAAATTTAGTCTTTAAAATTTTTTTTAAATTTTAAGAGCTGGTTAATGGACGTGAAATTTAATGGTTTTGCAAGTGACTGACAGCAAACACTTACGAATAATATTTCAAGGGAACAGGGCCTTCGGTGGTGTTGTGGAGGGAATGTAATGCCAAATTATGTATGCTGCAGTTTTCAACAATGTTGTGCTGTCATGAGAAATTACAGTTTAATAATAATGACAGATTTAAACTTTGGAATCGCAGGCATCCTATTCCAAATGACAGGCATTGGTACTTCACTTCAAACTATGATGAAAGACAAACACACAGACAGTAAGAGCACAAAATTAACAAATGATTTGGTTAGACTTAAAGAAATTGCTTTAAAATTTTCTTGCATGAGGAAAAAGAGAAAACAAATTTTTCTTGCATTATCAGAAGAGGTAAAATTCAATAAAATTATCCAACTCTTTAGTAAGTCATTCTATTTAATTATGATTATCAATCGAATTTGAAACAATTTCTCTTCCTGATAGAATCACCAAGGCCAGTCCTGGTGGTGCACGTCTGTAATCCCAGCACTCAGGAGGCTGAGGCAGGAGGATCGCAGCAAGTTCAAGGCCAGCCTGGATTACAAAGTGAGTTCAAGGCTGGCCTGAACTGCATAGTGAAATCCTGTCTCAAAGAGATGAAAGGAAAGCAAGGAAGCAAGGAAGCAAGGAAGCAAGGAAGCAAGAAAGGAAGAAAGAAAATCACCAGGTTTTTAGCCCTTAGAACACAGAAAGCAAGGAGAGAGATGGAATGGCCCAGATGGTAAAGCAACTAATCACAGCCTTATCAATTATTTTAAAACATTCTCTTCATTTTCCTATGTATAAAACAGAACAAAATCTCTTGGCATTCTCTATCAGCCTCAAAGACGGCTGGTGATATTCAAGAAATTTACAGATACCAGGTTTTAACAACAAAAAAGAGGCAGAAGTTATGGTTAATTGCTTTGGTTCCAATCCTATTTACCCAACTTGCTAGGTGACCTTAAGCAAGTTACACAGTTCCCTCAGTTGCAAATTGAGGATGTCAGTCCCTATCAGTGGACTGCTGTCAGATTTTGATTATACCAATGCCTGACACATACAATTTATTAAGACCTATTTTTAAAATGATTCCTATGACAGCTTCCAAAATCAAGCTCTTTTTAAGCAGCAGGGATGTAATAAAACCTATATTCATGTAACCACTGCCTACTAAGAATGTAAATAGGGATCACCTTACTTTTCAAGAGGTCTTAGCCCAGATTTCCGACAACTTCTAAGTTTTCAATCATTTGTCTGACACTTTGCTGGCTGGGTCCAAAAAAGGCTCTTATGTTAAAAAAAAAAAGGGGGGGGCAATCAGGACTCTACTTTCTGTTCTGCTACCAGTTAAACTATATGATTTTAAGTCAGTCAAGAATCCTCCCAAAGCAGTCTATAAAATAGGGATGAGGGAGAAGAGACAGGAACTACATTTCTGATTTAGCCATTAAAATCTTGTAAATCCTAAAAGGTCAATTTGAGATGGTTCCCAAGATTATCTTCCCACAGGAGCCAAGCACCGTGGTACACACCTGTAATTCCAGCACTCTGGGAAGCTGAGGCAGTAGGACTGACAGTTTCAACCTGGGCAACTTAGCGACTTAGTGAGACCCTGTCTCGAAATTAAAAAAAAAAAAAAAAAAAAAATTTTAAAGGCTGAGATGTAGACTGCAGAGGCCCTGAGTTCAACTTCCACACCCGCAAAAAAAAAAAAAAAAGAAAAAAAAAAAGGACAAAAAAGTAGTTAAAGTAAGCTTGACAAAGTTAAATCAGAGTTCCTTCTGAGCTCCAAGACAAAAATGGTTATCTTATATTTTTATCTATGTAACTCAGTGCACTGGCAAATAGACCCTATTCACAATGCTGGTCTGATAAACTACACGTACGTAGTTGAGAACCAACAGCACTTTATTAGAGCTGTCCTTATAGAACTGTCCTAAAATACTTCTTCCCTTCTATTAATGCCCTACACTTTATCTTTGGCATATAATTCTTAGAGTAGCCCAGGGAAGTAAGTACCATTATTCTCCCCCTGCCTATCGGGAAACGGGTCCGAAAGATTAGGTCCGTGCTCGGAGGCACAGCCCACGTGGCTCTTCTCTGGCGCCGATTCCCACCCCGGTCCGTCTTACTTGAAAAACCTCTGCTCTAGCCCACACTGAACTTCCCTTCCCCCTCACACCTGAGAAGGAATCAGGTAGGGGACGTGGAGACAGACTTAGCTGCAGCAATCTGTTCTGCTTGAAGTACTCGGTGAGCCGCGAGGAGGCTGCGGCCCTCTTTCCTCCCTCAAAACTATAACCTTCCCTGTGGCGGGCGAGGAAGAAATCTCAAATGTGGGCCCTGACCACGCAGGGGGGCGTCAAAGAGAGCATCAAAGCCGGAGGACATTGCGACGCAGCCAGGATCCACAACCTCGGCAGACGAGAAGCAACTCCTCAAACTTGGGGATCTGCGGGGGTGCACGGGTCTGACGATAGGGCTGGGCCCCTGATCCCTGATCCCCAGAGCCGTGCCCCCGCGTGGGACATCGGTCTGCCGCGCTCCAGGCTGCTGGGATCCAGGAAGGATCTCGCACACCGCGCCGGGGAGCAGCCCTTCCCCCAGGAGGAGCCAGAGAGGCACCTGCGCCAGCAATACTCACTGACGGACCACGGTGAGGGCGAAGCGCGTCATCTCGGAGCGGCCGAGGAAAGCCAGCCGCTGCCTGCGGGCGAATACCGCCCTACGTCCAGCACTGCGACCACCTCCCCGCTCCACTTCCGCCACAGCGGCCGGCGCCGCAGCCATAGGGCCAGGCTGCCTTTTGCGTCATCCCCGGACGGCCAACCATAGCGGCGGAAGGCCGGCAGGTCCGAGGAGATTGGAGAACGTCGAAGCCCCGCCCCAGGTTGTGGCGCGTGCGCTCCTGTGCGCTGGCCTGTGATTGGTGGCACGGTAGGCGCGCGCAGGCCCCGCCCTCGAATAAGCATTGTTACCGGGGCAGGCGTGCAGCCTTTGCTACGGTAGAGATAAGAGCAATCTGAAGTTTGGGTGATCTGATTCGAGACTGGATTGCAGCCGTACAGCGAGACGATGTGATGAATATATTCTTCCAAAGCTGCACAACCAGACAGGTTGCATCCTTTGTGGATTAGCTGTTAATCTTTGACTTTGGGGAAGAAAGGTCCTCAGTGTTTGTAGACTTAGACCCACTGGGTTTCATTCCCAACTCCTCCTTGACCAAATTTTAGTCAGGCCACTTATTGCCCCCTTGTCGAGTGGACTTTGCATCCCAGTTTTACCAGAGAATCCTGCTGAACCAGTTAATGAAGAATTCCCTTACCCTTGCTATGCAATCAACTTCCTCTTTACCCTGCCTGGATACCAAGTTCCCGTTAGTAGTTTTCCATCTTCCTGATGCTTTCTGCCCCATAAATCTAGAATGGTCCCTGTGGAGTTCAGAATTGAATTCATTCTCTTTATTGCAGTAGCTTTGACCCCTATTGCACTGTTCTTAATAAAGAAAAGTCTTCTTTGCCTTTTAAAATAAGTATCAGATGAAGAATTTCTATTTAACCGTCTTAAAGGCCTTGAGTGACTGAACCTCTGTAGCCCTGATGGTAGGTAAACTGGGATCACACCAGCCATGACACACGTTAAACTCAATGTTATCTACGAGGTTCCATTGTCTTCCGTGTATTTCTACCTAAATCTTCATATTTGGTAACACATTTGTTTCAGTGGAGTCCAAATTGCATTTGAGAACACAGAATCAAGGAAGTGATGTTGGGAGACTCACAGGCACACATTTCACACAGTTTCATTGTGTATGGTCACTTTGGGCCTTATAACAATTCTGAGGTGGACAGCAAAGCAAGGCTGCATTAATTCCACTTAAGAGATAAGAAGCCTGACCTGCAGGGAGACCAAAGCGTGTGTGAGCTCACACAGCTGTTCAGTGGTGACACAGTCAGTAATTTTTGTACAAACCGAACTTGTGGTCTCATGACATCAAAGAATGAAGTCACGAACCAGAAGGAGGAAATTAGGAGAGTTTTTATTAGAAATAAGGAGTAGTAAAAAGGCTCCTGGTTTCTCCAGGAAAGGAATCTGAAAAGTAGAATTTTCCCATGGCTCTGGGTCCAGAACTTTTTTTTTTTTTTTTTTTTGTGGGTACCGGGGGGTCGACCTCAGGACCTCGCGCGCCAGCAGGCGCCCGTGCCACTGAGCGATATCACCGGCCCCTTTTTCGTATGTGGGTTCCGGGAGTCGAACTCGGGCCCTCGCACTTGCCGGGCAGGCGCTTAAGCCACTGAGCCATCTCACCAGCCCTGGGTCCAGAACTTTTTATGGATAAGTGAAGCACGGGAATTGCTCAGTTGTTTAGTGGCCACCTTTCACAGGTGGCTCTGTGAATTTAAAACAGCCGATTGGAACTCAGCCTCTCTCACCGAGTTACTTAACATGTAGGTTTTAAAGGAAACTGGGATTTTAAAGAAAAACTTGTTATTTTGCATGTTAAATTCCTCAAAACTCAGGAGCTTAGTAGGGAGAGTCTGCATTCCATGTTCCCTGAGGGAGTTCATGCTTGGTTCTAAGTCCTATTTAGTTGTCTGTCCTTATTTTAATTCTTATCCGTATGGCTGATCCAACATCTCAGACCCTTCTCCTAGCTAACTGCCTTACTCATAAACTCACTAAATAAACTATTTTCTACAACGAGACTACTTCACAGGTCCTTGAACCTGTGTGCCCATTGAAATCATCTAGGGACCTTTTGAATGAATGCCAGGTTGAAACACACACCCCAACTAAACTGAACCTCTGAGGGGAAGGCCAGACAGAAGTATTTTTAAAATCACCAACCGCTTCCAGTCTTGAAAGTTAGCTGTTTAAAGTAGTGTTTCTCAGGCCTGAACATGCACGCAAATCACTCAGGGATTTTGGTAAAGTGCAGGTTCTAGATTTAGTACATCTGGGTTGGGGTCAAATCCAGCATTCTTAACAGCCCTTGCGTAAACAGGAGGCACTTTCAGGATGAGATTGAAGGGATAATTCAGAAGGACCTCTCAGTGGGGGATTCAGATTACCATAGAGGTACATTGCCCACATGGATCTCTGGGTGCACGTGAAAAATCCAGTTAATTGGGTAGGTTTCTTTGAGGTCTGAAACAGAAAGACGACAGAGAGAGAAACTACAAAACAGAGCTAAGGCCATGTGGGGGCATGGAGAGCGAAGTCATAAGAAATAGAAACCCTAAATAATACATGCTTGAGAACACATTTTCGGAAGTAAGGTAAGAACAAGCAACAGTTATGGAAGGTTGTGGAACGGTTATGGAAGGACCAGCAAGACCAAGGAGAGAGACAGACACAAAAAAGGCAAAAAGTACCTGGTCACTGGTCCCTTGAACTGCCATCATACCAGGTATCTTAGAGGTGCCAGTTTTTCTCTTTCAGGTAGTGCATTTCTAAAGCCCAAATAAAATCAGCCTTCCACTTTGCCTCATTTAGTACAATACTTCTGCGAAGTAGGACTTACGCCTATTTTAGAGGTGAAAAATTACAGCACAAAGTCTCTTGGGATCTCAGAACTGAGTTTGACCCAAAAGACACACACTCCAGGTGGCCGCAAAACTATAAACTGTGAGGATAAGTACTGGCTCTGTTTCATTATTTCCCTGGATTCTAACAAAATGTGTGGAACATAGGGAAACAAAATCTGTCAAGTGATGTATGAGGAATATTTGTTACCATCAATTTGTGGAATAAATCATGCATCTAGAGAGGAAGTTGACATAATATGAAAGGATTATCGTTTTAGGAGAAATTTATAAAACCACCCACCAATATTAAATTTTAAAATAATCCAAGAAATACATATTTTTAAAAGTCTTCATAAACGCTCAGGATCAGGAAAAAGCAGGTTGAGAAATGAGGTGTCTTTGAAATGATGAACATTATCCTGCATCACACAGTTCGGGGCTTGCCATTCAGCTTATAAAATGAACAGAAAATTCACTTAAACTTTAGATAAAAGCTAGAAATACCACTAGTACACTTTTTTGACAACTGATCAAATCACATATACCTTTGAAAATGAATAATTTTTTTCGACACATCATATGACAGAATTCTGAATTTGTCAGGATCAGCCAAGTTCTGCTGAGCCTCTGGCTTTATAACAGAACAGAGACTTTCAGGGTGGGCCTGCAGGTGCCCAAGGGGTAACTGAAGGCAGGATGAAGCTTGGCATATCTGCTTTTATTTTATTACCTTAAACCTTTGGGTCAGATCTTGACTCAGATCTGCGTCTTGTGTGTTAATCACTTAAGGAATGTTGGTCTAAAAACTGGTAATACAAGTTTTACTAACCCTCCATTTACCTAGCGTATTTCTTCCCCCTTCAAGGCTGAGGACCCAAGGATGAGAGCAACTGAGGCATTTTCAAGATTTGCAGGGACATTCACTTGCCAGCTTATGCAGGGTCGTAGTTCAGACCCCATAGAGAGGCGCCCAGAAGCTAGGGTGTGACCTGAAAGGGTGTTTTCTTGTCCCCAGCTCCTCCCTTCTCTCTCTGCTTTCTTGCTGCAGTGGGTTGAACAGTGTTCCTCCTCTGTGCCCTTCCACCATGTTGATACAGCTGTCCTGGGACTGGATTAGATACTGTGAGAGTGGATTGTCATAACGCAAGGCATCTCCCCATTATCTCCTTTGCTCACTTCTCCTTGCCCTCCACTTCCCACTATGAGTTATAGCAGCCCAAGGCCCTCACCAGAAGTCAAGATGTCAGCACTATGCTTATGAACTTCCCAGCCTCCAAAACCTTCAGCTGAAAGAAACCTGTATTCTTCGTAAATCACCCGGTCTTTGGTGCTCTGTTATAGCAACAGAAGTGGACTAAGACAGGACCTTACTGAATCCTAGGCTATGCCTCCATCCTCTCTAGTCTGGATGGCTACAGCCCTGATTCTTCAGTTGCCAAAGTGATCTCTTTATATTTACATCACGTCATTCCCTCCCTGGAAAATTCTTTAATAGCTCACAGTTAAGGAAGCTGCGCTGAATGGTGTGGTGGCCACTGAAGTGTAGACGTGGTTTCATATTGAAGAGATCATAGGCAAGTGTGGCATCGTTGGCTATAATTGAATGTCTTTAACGTCTGATATTTTCTTTTTTTTTTTTTTTTGTGGGTACCAGGGGTCGACCTCAGGACCTCGCGCGCCAGCAGGCACCTGTGCCACTGAGTGATATCACCGGCCCTTTTTTCGTATGTGGGTTCCGGGAGTCAAACTCAGGACCTTGCTTGCCAAGCAGGCGCTTATGCCGCTGAGCCATCTCACCGGCCCCTAACGTCTGATTATATTTGATTTGATATTTGACTGTTCTCACATGTGATCAGAATATCTGCTTTCTGAATAAAATAAGATGTGTCAACTATCAAAAAAGAGAGATGTAGAATATTGCAGAAAACCATCAGTTCCCTGTGAGCCTGATTGTTAAGAAAAAATACATATTTTTTGAAAGACAAGAAGAAACACTTCATTTATGTCAAGGGTTCTGTTCTAGTACTAAAGGATTTGTACCTGCAGTTGTATTCATACAAATCAGCATTTCTTTTAGAAAGAAATGTATCCGTAGGGTGAGTGGAGGGGATGTGGATCCTCCACACATTGCTCTATGTATGTGCTCGCTCATACCTACTAAAACAAACCTACTTACTGTTAATGGATAATAGATTACGACTCTGAATATTAAAACACTTTTAAGGGCTGGTGAGATAGCTCAGCGGCATAAGCGCCTCCCTGGCAAGCGCAAGGTCCTGAGTTCAACTCCCGGTACCTACATACGAAAAAAGGGCCAGTGATATCGCTCAGCGGCACAGGCGCCTGCTGGCGCTTGAGGTCCTGAGTTCAACTCCTGATACCCACACAAAAAACATAAAAAATAAAAAAAAAACACTTTTAGTTGATGGGCACTTTTGTTCTTGGTGTTTGTTCTGTTTGGTTTTAATTATGTCTTTTTATGATTCACCATTTGAAGACTCACCAGAGTATGCAGAATCCAAAAAAGGTGAACTCATAGAAGTAGAGAGGAGAATAATGGTTACCAGAGGCCAGGAAGGATGGGAGAGGGAGAAGAGGGACAGGTTTGTCAAGGGTGCTGTGCAGGTGGAGGAGTAAGTGCCGGTGCTACGTTGCACATAGGTCAAACACAGTTAACAGTATGCATTGTATATCTTAGAACAGCTGGAATGGAGGTTTTGAAAGTGCTCACCATAAAGAAATGACAAAAATTTAAGGTGAGATCTGGGTGTGGTGGCACAAACTTGTAATCCCAGCACTTGGGAGGCTGAGGCAGGAGGACTGGCACAAGTTCAAGGCCAGCCTGGGCTACATAGCACAACTCTTTGTCTCGGAAAAAAAAAAAAAAAAAGTTTAAGGTGATGAATATACTGATTACTTGACTTAATTGTTAGAAAATGTACACATGAATCAAAACATAACTTTGTATGCAATAAAATGTACTATTTTACATGTCGACCAAAAAAGAAATAAAAACTTTAAAAAGATTCACCAGAATAGAAACAAGAAGATTTAAAGTTTAAAGACTAAAAGGGAACAGACAAAATTGACACCAGAATATAGGCTGAGAATTTTGGGGACCAACTGAGACTTGTGGTTTTGTGATTACCCAAGTTATTTCTAACACTGCTACATGCTTTTTGTCTCTATTGCTTTTAAGTTGGAAATTGCCGTGGTTTGTGTAGCCATAATAAAAGAGAAAGCCTTGGACTTTTCCTGGCAGGGATTTTCTTGCACCACCCACTGTCATAAATGATTACATGCTGGACCCTGACGGAAGAACAGACTCTCTAGGGCAACAAAAAAATCACAAATACATGGCAAACCATCTGCTTTGTCCAGCGACTGAGAAATAATAATGCGACCAATGATCCAAGTGAGAAGGGGCTGCCAGTCCAACTGTGCCCAGTGCTCCATCAGCTTGATGTCTGAAGGTGGAGAGAGATTTGTTTTGGCAGCTGCCCTGCCAACATCTGACATCTGTCACCAATAGCTCCCTATTATTTTCAGCTCCAAAAAATCATATCTGCCAGTCAAGCAGCTTTTCTGCTGATGGACAGTGGAGGGACGCCCTCTCAGCTGACGTGCTTCTGGGAAACTCCCCTTTACTTGAATGCATGCATCCACTAATCCCTTTTCATGCCTTGCCTTTTAGCCTGTCACTTAGTGGGGGACGGGAGCTCTCCCCACGCCCAAGTTCATTGCTGTTTGGAAGAATAGCAGCAGCGTGACGGGGCCATCAAGGAAGTTGTAAATGCCTGGTTTTACTGCTGGGGTATCAAGAGGAGTGTCCTCCACAGGACCTCCAGAGACACCTGAATCTGCCGCCAGCCCTGCTTTCTCAGGAAAACAACAGTTGCATCCATGATGCTGCTAAATACAATCAAAGCAGTGCTTGTTAGGTGTGTGTCTCTTTAGTCTGGCTGATTCTTGTTGAAGCTTTCTCTGATGTAGACACTTCACATAGACTTCTCATTTAGTCCTTTTGATAATCCAGCAAGGTTTTCTCTTTGATAAAGGAGCAAACAGAGGCTCACAGCTCACACAGCTAACACATGGCAACCCTGGGATTCAAACCCAGCTCTTCTTGCATGAATTAAACTCTTTTTTCCATACAGCATCCCTGCTCTCCCAGTCACAATGATGGTATGTAGACAGTAATATTCCAGGCAGGTAGCAAGCACAGTGGGAGTCAATCGAGAAGATTCTTGCTTTAGCCACAACCCAGACAGAATGCTAAGGAAAAGAAATAACCTTCAGGCCCTAAAATCCTGGTCTTCTGGCCCTGTTACTTTGAAACAGAGTCACATCGTAAAACAAGTCAGGCAGTAGGAGTTGCCACATCAAAGCATATCTTCCGTAGTCCCTTTCTTCGGAGTTTAGTGACAAGTGAAAAATAAGAGTGACTGCTCTGAAAATGTCAGGTGCAACGAGACTTCCTGGGAACACGTAGATTAAGTATCCATCATCTTAAATGCTTGGGACAAGAAGTGTTCCAGATTTTGGAGTTTTCTAGATTTTAGAATATATAAATTAATATAAATATTAAACATCCTTAAATCTGAAAATTTGAAACATGAAATGCTCTGAAATCCAAAACTTTTTAAGTCATTTGAAAAAAGTTTTAATTAGTACATGTTTGCAGTACATGATTACATTTATTGTGAGGAATTGGCACATGAAGACATCTCGGTTCTGTTTCATTTTCTCCTTCTGCTCCACTCCTGTCGGTATTTTTCTTTTTCTTTTCTTATTTTGTTTTGACCAGCATTAAGTTTATTTATTTATTTTTAAGTCTTAAATTAATTACCATAAGCACAGATTAACAGCCAGACTAACAGGCCAAAAAACATATGTAAAACATAAAACAATTGCACTGAGCCAGGCATGATGGCACGTGCTTGTAATCCCAGCTCTCAGGAAGGCTGGGGCAGAAGAACTGCTGCAAGTTTGAGGCCAGCCTGGGCAACATAGTGAGTTCAAGGCCAGCCTGAACTACATAGCAAGACCCTGTCTCATAAAAAGAAAAGAAAAGAAAACAATTATACTGAATCGAGGTACACTGTTAGATACATTGTCAGGCTAGATTACAATAACTTCTTTCTTTTTTTCCCTATGGTCTGTTTTTATTCTTTACTTATTTATATATTGAGTTTCTTATATAAGAGAAAGTGTGTGATATTTAAGCTTGTGTGTCTGGTTTACTTAATGTTATGGTCTCAAAGTGTATCCATGTTCCTACAAATGACTCAAGTATCCTTCTTTATGGCAGAGTAGTACTCTGTTGTGTATAAATACCACATTTTCTTTATCTATTCATCTGTTGATGGACATAGAGGATGCTTCCAAGATTTAGCTATTGCACTGCTGTAAACATGAGTATACATGTATCACTGTAATATGATATTTTTAACTCTTTTGGGACGATACCTAAAGGGGAATGTTTGGGTCAAATGAAATTTCTATTTTTAGTTTTTTGAGAAATCTCCATACTGATTTCCACAGCGGTTGAATCAATTTACACTCCCACCAACAAAGAAGGAAGCCCTCCTCCCTCCAGCCTCGCCAGCATTTGTTATTGTTTGATTTTTTTTTTTTTTTTTACGGGTACGGGGGGTCGAACTCAGGACTTTGCACTTGCGAGCAGGCACTTGTGCTGCTGAGCGATATCACCGGCCCTTTTTTCCTTTGTATGTGGGTACCAGGAGTCGAACTCAGGACCTCGCACTTGCCAGGCAGGCGCTTATGCTGCTGAGCTGTCTCACCGGCCCGTTTGATTTCTTAATGCTGGCCATTCTTCCTGGAGTGAGATGGACTCTCTGTGTTGTTTTAATTTGCATGTCCCTTTTATGTCTTTCTCTTGTCTAATTGCTCTGGCTAATATTTTGAGAACTAGATAGAAGAGGAGTGGTGATAGCAAGACATCCTTATCTTTTTCTTGATTCATACTTTTTTTGTTTTCTCTTTTTGAGACAGGGTTTCACTATGCAGTTCAGACTGTCCTTGAACTCACTTTGTAGCCTAGGCTGGCCTCAAACTCGTGGTGATCCTCCTGCCTGTCTTCCGCGTGCGGGGATTACAAGCAGGCACCACCACGCCTGCCTACCGACAGGGACTTTCTTCTCCAACCTAATTTCCAGCCCAGCGGAAAATAGCAGTTTCTGATTGGCCCCAGGGGCAGGGGTGTGGCAACTGTCTTTGCGCCCAGGTCCCAGATTCTGATTGACAGATCACTCCCACTTGCCCACCCTGCTGGCTACTCCCCAGTCGCCTCCCTGAGCAGAATAAGGTTGTGTGAAATATGGATCAGTGTCTTTCTCTGGTATATGTCCCTGACGCTTTTGAGTCTTTCATCTTTTGTTTTTCTTAGGGCAGGGAAGGTGACCACAAAAAGCCAAAAAAAGAGATGATCTCTTCGAGGGTAATGAGGGCAACCTGGACACAGAGAGGTCTGAGAGACAGAAGAGGTAACCACGCCTTCCGCTTCTGGACTGGAGATGTTCTTGGGGCTGAGTGGGATGAAGGGAGTTTGGAGGAGAAATGAAAGAGCACAGATGTGGCTGGGCCTCTGGCGAACAGAAACAAACTGGAGGTGTGATGTCTTAAAAGCAGCATAGTCGGGCCTGCTGGCACACACCTGTAGTAGAAACACTTGGGAGGCTGAGGCAGGAGGATTGCTGTGAGCTCAAGGCCAGCCTGAACTACACATAGAGACCCTGTCTCCAAAAAATAAATAAAAATTAAAAAGAAAAATAAAAGCAGCATAAGCTGGAGGGTTTGGGGGGAAACGGCCCACAGTGTTTTGCCAGATGAAGCCTTGGAGATGGTGAGACCCCAGACACGGTAACTTTGTTGTATCTCAAGACAGAGCCTGGGGCAATCTCTTGGCTCCAAGCCCCAGGTTTGCGAGTGGCAGAACATTTCTTTTGCATCCAAGAGTAGCGCAGAAGTCATGGAGAAAGCCACAGTTAAATGTTCACAGTTTTCTTTGAAATGTCCCAGAGTACGCAGCCTGTCTGGGTATGATTTAGGCAACCTATCAGGAAGGTTGTGTGAACAGTGTGGCTTGATCAGCTCAGAGTACAGTAACAAAATATCATCAGCTGGGTGGCTTAAAACAGCCAACATTGATTTCTCATTGTTCTGGAGACTGAAGTCTGAGAGCCAGGAGCCAGCGTGGTGCAGTTCTGATGAAAATTGTGATTTGCAACCTCAATTGGAGTAAGAAGGGCAAGAGAACTAACACTCAGGTTCCCTTTTACAAGGGTACCAATCCCGTCATGAGGTCTCCACCCATGACCTGATCACCTTCTAACAGCCCCAGACTGGACGTAGGAGTTCAGCATAGGAGTTTCAGAGGCGACAAAGACACAGAGCCTGTAACATGGTCTAATCAAGAAGGTGCAGTCCAGGCTGGTCTGATGGCATTCTAATTGAGAGACCTTGTAGTCCCCAAGAATGTCTGCATTCTGCATGCTGATCGATAACGAGTAATTTATTAGTCAGTATCGTGAATTTCAGAAATGAGATTTTATTGGTGAAAATTGTGTCTGCTCAACAATCACAATGAAAGTTACTAGAAAGGGACCTTTCTGAAATCTTCCATGGATATCTTTGGGACGAATGTAGAATCCCAGTGGACTACAGTCTTGCCTCTCCACCAGGTCTTTGTCCAGCGCCGTGGTTAGGAGGCCTGCTGGCTTCCTGTTGCTGACTCTAAGGAGGATCTTACCTTTGCAACACCTGCCTTACGGAGGGACATTAAAGCAAAGTGCTGGTCAAGACAGCCCGGGCTGTCAGATCATTTCTGAGCAGATCCTGACCACCACTGAGACTGGCTTTTGTCAGCCACATGCATGTATGTGCTGCACAATTTATTTTTCATTTTTTGGTTTTTTGAGACAGGGTCTCACTATGTAGCCCAGGCTGGCCTCAAACTCACGGCAAGCCTCCTGCCTTAGCCTCCCAAGTGTTGGGATTACAGGCTGTGCCGCCACACCTAGTTTGTGAGCTGCACAGTTTAATATAAGATTTGCTTTCATTTTAACTTGGTAGCAAAGTTTTAAAAGAATGACCAGTGCCCACATGTTAAATTTCTTAGCTACTACAAATGTTGGGCAAAAGAATTTAAGAATTTGCTTATGTCAATACACAAAAGTCATTTATCCTGCCAGGCATGGTGGTGCATCCTATAATCCCAACACTTGGGAGGCTGAGGCAGGAGGATCACTGTGAGTTTGAGGCCAGCCTGGGCTACATAGCGAAACTGTCTCAAAAAAAAAAAAAGTCATGGATCCCCTAGGGGTTCTGCAGAAATGGAGGCAGGAAAACCACAGTCCCACCCTTGGTCTCTCTCCGTCCTCACCCTGAACGCCATGCACGGCTAAGCAAACCTGCCTGTAAAAGGAGAATAACCTTGTGACTGGCCTGAGAGGAGTCAGATTTAAAGGTGAGTTTTGGGAGGAAATAGTTCTATGTTTGCATGTGTGAGTTCATGAGCTGAGAAGCCTTCTGGTCACACACATATAAATCACATGTCCTTGAGAAGCCTGAATGGAATCACTGTGAAGAAGGGCCGAGGTGGAGATGCAGGGAGAGGAAGGGCTGCTTGCTGGGGAGTAAATCCACGGTAAATCTCTCCCTCAGCTGTAAGGGAGGCCCTGGTCTTTCTTCCTGCACTTTGTTGTCAACAAAAGTAACACCCCCCAAAAAATGAAAAAAATAATAGAAAAAATGACACTCCATCTGCAGATGATTTTATACAGACAGGATATTGGGGCTGAGGAATTCGCTCCCTCCCACCCACTTGAGCTGGGACGATACCTCAGGAACCTTCCATGTACCCCCAGACCGGAGTACACGGGAGCCCTTCTCTCTGCCGCTTGAGCCCGAGAGCCTGATTTATCTGCACAGGGCGCAGGTGCTCCTTTTCTGCCCCCTGTGTCTCTGTGGCCTTCCTTACACATAGCTACCACCCCCCACCCTCCAGTGTACACTTTGCGATTTATAGCTTGGCGTACACTAGAACTTGGAATCTGTCAGATCCCCAACATGGTAACAATTTCAGCAAGTGGTACCATCATCCAACCCACCCCAGTGTGCTAAAAGTCAGTTTTTCAGTTCAGCTCTCAGGAGACAAAATATAAATAAATAAAGTAGCCCTGAGCAATGAAATGCATTGTGTTTTAAATCAGTCAGGTCTGGGTTCCAGCCCCAGCCCCTCTGTTTTCTTTGAGCTGAGACCCCTTATTCTGAGCTAACTTTGGCAAGCTGTGGGACCTTCCGTTCACTTAGCTACAAAATGGGGGAACCCCCTCTACAGAGGGTCATGAGGGTTACATCAGAAGTGTGTGAAGGTTCTCCTAAAACTATGAGATGCGCTTAGCTGCTAATTATTTAAGTCTCCTCTGTCTCCGGGTCCTAAGTTGGCAGTATTGAGTATCTGTGTGTAAAATTACTTTTTTAAAAAACCTAACCAAGGGTCTAGCAAACATTCTGCTTTAGCCCATGATGACGACCGACACTGATCAAATCCTAGCTATGCATCAGGCAGTTTGTCAAAATGAGTTAACTCACTTAATTCTGACAACAAGCTTAGCGGGAAGTACTGTTATAATTTAATCCCATTTCGCAGACAAAGAAACTGAGTCACTGTGAGTTACTGGGCAGAGAAGTGACATGCACAAGTTTACCAGGCTAGTGCATGGGCTGGGAGGACTCCACCAATGGCTGTCTGCAAGATACTATCGCAGTTGGACTGAATTTTTTTTTTTTTTTTTTTTTTTGCTTTTTCCCAGTACTGGGGATTGAACCCAGAGCCCTTGCAACTGAGCTACATCCCCCATACTTCTTTTTAATTTTCAGACAGGGTCTTGCTAAATTACCCAGGCTGGGCTCAAACTTGCAATCCTCCTGCCTCAGCCTTCCAGAGTGCTGGGATTATAGGTGTGCACCACCACGCCAGGGTAGACTAGGACTTCTTATCTGCCTTTGCCATTAGCCTGAGATCAAGGAACCTCACTGCTGGCAAAGCAGGTACTGCAGAAGCACTTGTTGACTGAAGTGTTCCCTCCCTCGGGATGCCTGGCCTGGAACCAGCCCTTCTCTGTGGAGTGAATGAGATGTCTAGAAAGCTGCAGAGGAAGGGGATGATGAACAGTAATGACTTTGAACGTATCCGTTGGCTAAAAAGCCATGGAGCTTAGTGCTTCGTCAACAGGTCCAGAAATCTCAAAGGAGTATCCTATCATGGGGTTCTTCCGGTGCCAGGACAACTACAAAAATGACTAAAGAAGTGCAAACAGGAAAAGTTAACCTTTAACCTGCCTGACTCACTTTGGGTCTACCAGATGACCCCAGCCTAGGACAGAGCCTGGGGATTCAAGGAGTTGCAAAACTCTGCCCTGCCCTGGGATGTCTGATCACCAAAAGCCCACAAGAGGTACAGAGTACACAGGCTGAGGAGTAGAGGTTATCTTTCACCTGGAGAGAGGGGGTGGAGGGAAGGGAAGGAAAGGGAGAGGAGAGGGAGGGGAGGGGAGGGGAGGAGAGGGAGGGGAGGGGAGGGGAGGAGAGGGAGGGGAGGGGAGGGGAGGAGAGGGAAGGGAGGGGAGGGGAGGAGAGGGAGGGGAGGGGAGAGGAGGAGAGGGAGGGGAGGGGAGGGGAGGAGAGGGAGGGGAGGGGAGGGGAGGAGAGGGAGGGGAGGGGAGAGGAGGAGAGGGAGGGGAGGGGAGGGGAGAGGAGGAGAGGGAGGGGAGGGGAGAGGAGGAGAGGGAGGGGAGGGGAGGGGAGGAGAGGGAGGGGAGGGGAGGGGAGGAGAGCAGAAGACGCGGGGCCTGTTCTGTCTCCAGGAAGGTTCCAGCCTACTCCACCTGGCGCTTTCAGGACCCCTGGGGCTTGCAGGTAAGACCACACCATCGTGCTGCAGAGGAGTAGTGGAGGGAGGAGAAGAGGTTGTCAGATCTCTGGGGTGCAGTCCTTGCGGCCCGAGGCCTGCGGTCTTCAGGACCTAGATTTCCTCCGAGGAGTTAGCACTGTGACTTTCACAGCAAAGCTGTCGTCCTGCCTTGACAAGTACTAAGTCCAGGGCAATGTCAGTCACTGTGGGCATCTAACTAATTGTGTCTGCTGGCTGGATTCACTCTGCCAGTTGCCAGTTTGCCATGTCTGGATCAGACCCTGAGAACAGGACAAGGTGACAAATTGAGTCACCCACCAGCCACCCCAGATGGAGGCAGAGTGCGGCTGCAGTGAGAGGACCCGACCTGGGAAGCGTAGTCACGTACATGGGGAAGGCCTGCCTTGGCGTAGCAGGCTGCATCCTGCCACTCTCACGCTGTCCCGGGGTCCGGGCTCAGCCCCTCTACCTGCAGGCTGCGAAGCTCGGCACAGGTTGGTTCCCATCTGTGGCTTTAGTGCCCCCTAGTGGAATGCACAGGAAGAGCTGCACATTTAAACCTCGTGTGGCACCTTGGATCTCAACAGTGATTTACCAGAGCGGTGTTGCCAGGGCCCAAGCACATCTAAGGAAACTGAGGGCATATTTTGGATAAGCATGCTCTCAGAGCTTCAGGGGGTAATGATAGAGTTGGGGGCCAACAAGTTAGGCTTTGTCTTACTGATGGAGGCGGCTGGCTCCGAGTGACTGGCCTGTGGCCACAGGGAAGGCCCCAAGGCCTGTAGAGTAGCAAGCTGCCCACTTCTGGAAGCTTCCCGCTGTCTTCCTGTAAGCCTCCTAAGAAATCAGATAGGTGATGATCCCCAATCCATGTTGTGGCTGAATTTATCTCATTTCATGTGGGCAACGCATTATATAGCCTGTGCGCCTCCAACTGCCCATTTGAATATTTTCCCTTCATTTTAAAAATCAATTTTCCATCCCTCTATTTTTGAAAAAGGTCAAACTACTGTTTCCAAACCCTGCTGCCAGACACTAACGTCTGAATAAACTTATTTTCCTAAACCGGTGCTGGAGAAACCCGTCTGGTCTCTCAGAAAGGTCCCTGGTCCCCTAACATCCATGCATCTGTGCTAGCTGGCATTCACTGCTGTCCCTCTTTGCAGCTGCTCAGGCCCCTGGGTTGTCTCCTCACAGAGCTGCTGCAGCCCAGGGTCTGGGGAGGGGCTGTGTGTTTGACTGAGGACACTGGGCCCAGCCCGACACCCTGAGCCCTCACACCCACAGGCAACAGTGTTTTTGCTATTGTTATTGCTGGGAGATTGGGGGAGCAATTATCTGGTGTGATACGCAGCATCTGAGTACTTGCTCAAGACAAAATAGTAAGAACATCACTGCTAAGAGAATTGGAAATTTCTGTTTTGTGGCACCTCTGTAGATAGAATGAGAGTTCCAGGTCTCTGGAGAGCTGTTAGAGATACAAAAGCACTCATTAGGGGTTACGTGTACACACACACACACAGACCTGGGATTTCCAGGTCCTCAAAGCTGGTCAGCTGGAAGAGCACGTTCAGGGCTGAGGTGTCTCTGGCCAGCCATGCGGGAGGCAGCGCTCCCCGTGCCTGTTCTTGGGCAGCCCTGAACATCCTTTGGTCTGAGTGGAGAAGCCGGTGGTGCCACGGCACAACCTTTGGGAGAGCAAACCGATGGGTAAGAGGTGGGAGACAGGGACATTGCTGTCAGAAGAGGGTTCCAAGGAGGACTGAGTGGCAGCCAAAGGCTCTGCAGACCTCCAAGAGGCCAGGGCCCCCACTGGGCAGAAACCCAGGAAAAACTGTACCCCTGGTTGTCTCTAAGAATGGCGGACATCAATGAGGAATGGGACAAAGGGAATTCTTAGCATCCTTTAAAGCTTACAAGTCACACTGCTATGATTTAAATGTTCCCCCCAAAAGTTCAGGCATTGGAAACTTTACTCCTAGAGGGAATGTTAACAACACCTAGAAATGGTGCTTTGGGAAGTCATGGGTGGGGGTCGGAGTGTGAGGGCCCTGTGGCGTTCGTGTGTTTTTAGGAAGAGGCTTGAGCTGGTTGCTTGTTCTGTCTCCCACGCAATTCCCACAACTGCACTAAGATGCAAAATGGCAGCCCTGGGCAGAGGCTGAGCAGATGTGGGCACCATGCTCTTGGAGTCCCAGCCTCCAGGAGCACAGCTAAATAAACCTCTGCGCTTTATCGCCGAGCTCATGTTTTGTGACAGCATCAGAAAACGGGCTGAGACACAAGTCGTGTGGAGTTTGTTAAGATCAACAGGGAATATGTAAACCCAGACTTCCCCAATGAGCAGTTTCAGTCTTATTGCTTGCAACTCAGGTCAGAATTAAACTGGAAAGAATATGAAAATCTATGAAGACTGAATAGCTCAGTGGTTGCCTAGATTTGGGGGGTAGGGACTGGGAAATAATAGCTAATAGACAGTGTTTTGTTTTGAGATAACAAAAATGATCAAATTTTGATTGTAGCCATGTTTGCACAACTCTGTCAATATGCTAAAATCTACTGAGTCATACACTGTAAATCATAAGTATGCAAATTTTAGTTCAATAAAACTGTTACTTGAATTTAAAAAAGAAACTGGAAAACAGCCTTCAATACTTTGATTTTGTTTTGGGGTTTTTGTTTTGTTTTGTTTTTGAGACACAGTCTCACTATGGAGTGCAGGCTGGCCTTGAACCAGCTACAACTCACAGCGATCCTCCTGCCTCAGCCTCCCAAGTGCTGGAATTATAGGTGTGCGCCACCACGCCTGGCAGCCTTCCAATACTTGTCTCTTGAAAGAGACCAGGAACTAAAGAGAAAATGAATTTGTACAGTAACATCAAAATGGATATTAAGCCATTGTCTTCAGCAAACCCATACCCTGGGAAAGCTAGCTTGAGTCTGAGAATTCAGACTGGGACCAAGCAATTCATTTACCTGTCAAGGCGACTGTTGTGCTTTTGCCAGAGTCTGCTTTACCGGCTGCCACCCAAGGCAGTCATGGTCTAGGCCTCACCTGAAGGATGCGAAGAGAACCAAGAATCGGATGGGCAAGGTCCCTAGAGACTACCTGGAACCTGGACAAGGGATTATGGGCTTTAGCACCTAAGACAGGAAATGCTGGCTCACAGCACTGGCAGTATCAGGGGCTGTAGGCACCTGAGCCCTAGTCACAGCACGTGTGACTTACCTCACGGAATGGACTGAGATTTCTGCTTTATAATCTGGTTGCCTGCATGGCCCAAAAAGGGGAAAATATTTACAATTACTTCTACTGTTTTCTGTTCTGGTCTGTTTTCTTTTTTGCTATCAGGAATCAAACTCAGGGCCTCCTGCTTGCTGGGCAGGCGCTGCACCTCTGAGCCACATCCCCGGCCCAATAATCACTCCTAGTGACACAGAACGTGAACACTGTCTTGAAGGTTAGGGCGCGTATTTTACACCACAGGTTTGTTCCATTCCGAGGACTGCTGGTCTACAAATAAGTCAACAGTGGCCAGAGAAGTTAGGTCAAGGTGAGTTTATTGTCCAAATAGCATAACCTAATTGCATTCAACACCATTTTCAAATCCATCTTCAAATCCACCTTCACACTAGTCCGAAGAACAGGTTATTACTTTTTAAAATGACGAAACGTTGACCAGATAAAACCTCTTCAATGGCAGCTGACTACATCTCATCACCATCATAGCCGATACAACATGTTTTCCATACTTCCTAAGAACCTTTTTGTTCACACCGATCATGCTACTTTAGCACTTTCTAGCATCCCGACCAAACAAACACCCACACCTCTTATAGAGTACACTGTGAGAGAATAACATTGACTCGATATGGCATCACACTTGTTTTAAAGCAAATTAAAAAAAAAGGCAGAAAAAAATAATTGAAGATGAGAAACTCTAACTGAGAGAGAGAGAAAGAGATCTGAGGTACATGACACAAGGGTAACGAACATAATGGAAAAAATCCAAAGGCCTGGTGATTAGCTGGGGACGTTTGAGTTGGCAGCAGGAAGAACTAAAACCAATTAAAAATAAAAAGAAAAACTTTTTCATTTCCAAGGACAGGCACCTGTCAAAATACAATGGACACTGTAATGGCTACAGTCAGTAAGGCACTTTATTCCCCAGAGTAGGCTGCAGGCAGAGGACTGAAGGCTGCAGCTACAGCACGCACGTACGCATTTGCTGATGGCTTCTTAAAACCTGAGCCAAGAACAGGGTCTGAGAACCCAGCCAAGTTTAAAAAGCAGAGACGCACTAAGATAGGAGAACAGCTCTGGCAGAAGCGACTATCCTGGGTCATTGAGAACCCCGAATGATCGGAAGTTACGTGGTGTGAGCAAGCAATAAGCATCTTCTCAGATCTTGCTACGCTACTGTGGACTGACGGGTGACTGCATCGTCAGCTCTCAGATGTTGCTCTGAGACTCCACCAACAGAAGCTGCGCTCGGTCTACAGCTACAGAAGGTTTGTTGGCTTCAGGGGACTTCACTGTCTTGGCATTAATTTCCCTTTTAAAGCTATTCCCCAGTTAGACTGTCTCAAAGATAAACAGAGAGGAATCCTTTTGGCTTCAAAGTCAACTAGCTTACTCAGACTTCTTCCTCCTTCCTCCCTCCAATTCCCATACTACCAATATTACCTTCTTGAACTAGAAAATCAATATTTACAGGACATAAGGTGCAAGTCACTTTCTTTTCCCAGCTCTGTCCCCCTGCCTCTGACAATCCTGCCCAATTGGAAAGTCCTCCAATTTTCACCTGTCAGTCCCATGGCCCCCAGGACCTTCTGCAGAGGGGCCAGACTGCAGGACAGCTGCCAAGCTCCTGCTGAGGAGTTGCCCATCCTGCCAGTAATGCCCTAAACTGACTGATCAGAGGCAGAAGAAAGCGTGCAGACCAAAGGTCCCCCCATTCTGTTCGGTGGGCTCCTGGGCAGGTAAACATAAAGCAGCCTTGCAGAGCCACCCACCCAAGGGGTGGCTGAGGGAACCACCCCTCGGGTCCTCCTGCGGGCTTCCTGGCTTTTCTGAACCTGCGAGGAATTTTCTTATGCTTAGCATATATTTTTGGCATACTAGGATTTCTTTCCCCAAGGATTTGGTCAAAACAGGAGAAGGATCAAAATTTGGCAGGCAGGGGGAACAACTCAGCCCCACTGACGGAGAAAAACAAATGGAAGAAATAAAGAAGAGAGAGACAACAAGACAGAAAAAGACCAGAATAAAACTGGAATCCTTTTAGTGGGAGGTAAGAAGGGGAAAGGGGCCAGAGGGAGAAAAAAAAAAAAAGATCCAAGTTCAAATCCATGGGGAGAACGGAGCCCCTCTGGGATAAAATCTCCTACTAAAGAGGCCAAGCTCCAGGGAGAGGGTGTCAGTCATTCTGGGGATCCAAGCTCCCTTCTGTACAAGCAGGGAGCAGGCAGCAAAGCCAGGCCACTGCACACACATCTACTGTCACACTACACCCCAAGGATAGGAAAGAGGACTAGCGAGACAGTTCCGGGACACCTGGCCTCCAGGAACAGTGGCCGGTTACTGACTGCAGGCTCCTGGTGGCTTGTTTATTTGTCAGTTTCTTGAGTCTGCTGCTTCTGTTTAAGCTCAAGGGTTGGCCACTGTTCAATAATGTGCACCCCGTTTTCTCAATGGGCTTCACGTCTCCCGAAGACTCCACACGCGGGCCCTCCTGTTTCTGTGCAGCTCCCTGAGGACACGAAAGGTGTCCTGTGCCACAAGGACTCTGGTTGAAACACTGGCTAACCACTGGCTGCTCATCTTTCCTCTCCCGAACTTCTGCATTCACCACCTACTGCCCCACCAGAAACTCCTTCGCATTTTAAGGTCGCACTAACTCACGAAGTCCTGAACTCCCCCACGCTTCCTTCACAGAGACCGGCTCGTGTGCGACTGCATCCTTGCATAGGAGCACTCCTCACCTGCCCTCAACCTCCATCCTGTACTCATCCGACCCCTCTCCCTGTCCTTCCTATCCTGCCCCATCCGTGTGGCACCCTTCTGTGCCACCCTGCAGGGGACCTGATGGGAGAATCAGCACCAAGAATGCCGCAGACTCATCTACCCACAGCTTCAGGAAGCCTCGGAGATGATCCTAACCCGAAGTGTCTGTCAGGGAAGGGGCAGATAGAGGAGAACCTGGACGCTGCGGAGACGAAGGGGTGCTATGCATTAGAAAGCACTAGTCCAGCAGGGTGAGGACAGCACTCTCCCTACAGCCTGCTGGGACTCTTCCTTGTGGCTTTCTGGTACCTGGTGCCCCCCTGGGAATCATGGCTTCCAGACCCACTGCATGGGTGTCTGTGGTTATGTCTGCCATGTGCCTATGTGCATGTGTGTATGTGTGTAGGGGAGGGAGGTGCCCTTGGTTCAATGCATTTTTTCCATCATGATGAGGATACCGGAATGAAATTGTGAGCCTGATGACCTTCATGACTGAAAAGGTCCCTGGGTGTGAGACCCCGGGGACCAACGCTCCTGCCTGCCATTTGAGGGGGTGTCCAGCCGCCCCTCCTCTGTGCTCTGCTTCTCCCACTGGTGGGCTCCTAAGTAGAAACTGTATGGTTGTGAGGTATTATGAAAACAAAACTGTGAATCACTGTCCTCTGTAGTATTGATTTTGTCCAGTAAACCTGAGGTAAAGAATACTCTGTCTTTGAAGAATGTGATCAGAGGAAAAAACAAAAACAGAAAAACCAAAAAGAAAAAAAAATTAAGAAAAACCATGAATACGCTACTAGAAGAAAACAAACTATGGAAGGGCTTTTCCAGTACAAAGAACTCATATCTTAACCATCTACTTCAGAACTTGAATTTAAGCGGTAAAATAATATATTATAAAATTGTTTATAAAATAGCAGCACACTCTGTGAACATTACAGCTAGGTACTGTTAATGTGAATAAGGATGAACGATCTTAGCTTCTTAGCAGCGCAAAAAATAATAATAATAAACTGAACAAAATAAAATGAAAGATAAGAGACCCTTAGATGTTTCTCCATCTTCAACCCTCACACTATGAAACAAGGCAGAATCTGCGTATAAAATAACTCTTCAAAGTAGCACTGTTCTGATTTTTCTTTTTTTACTTAAAAAAAGCAAATATTTTAACAAATAGCTTCATTACCTGTCAATTACCACTGTGCAAAAAAAAAAAAAAAACCAAAAAACCAAAAAAAAAAAAAAAAAAACAACAAAAAACCCAAGTTGTGGCTCCAACCTCTAACTGAATGCCTCTAAGAAGTGGAGAGAAAAAGGAAATTCAAGTACGCTGAATACAACTTTGTAATAAAATTAACAAAAAACAGAAAAGGGGACAAAGTGCCACACCCTGATGTTCAGCCATCTGTCTCTGCACCAGCAATAACTTTTCTTTCCATGTCCAAAGGAGAAGGCTACAGATGGGAATTCAGATCCTTCTATGCCGTAACAACGGTAACAGAGCTGTCTGGAGGTTTCCGAGGAATGTCAGGACGGGAATGTCAGCGGCAAGTTCTGTCTCTGGAGCACCGGCAGGGATACCAGAGCGCTGTACCAGAGAATGTCAGAGTCCGGAAGTGAACAAAACCAGACTGGGGGCAGGAAGCAAAAGGGCAAAGAGAAGAGGGAAGGAGTATTCAGCGTGATTTGCATAAACCATCCCATCTACCCCTTGGGAACAATTCTTCAAAGTGCTTTTTCGAATGGAATGGTTTATAACAATGCTAAGCTGTGGACCAGACATGCCAATCAGCACCAAAAAAAAAAATTTTTTCCTAATCAAGGATTCCAAGGTCACCTAACCCTCTTTGAAGAGAAGATTCCATTCCGGGTCCCACCCTAGGTTTCTGTCTGCC
The DNA here is from genome assembly GCA_028451465.1 of Erethizon dorsatum. Lineage (NCBI taxonomy): Eukaryota > Metazoa > Chordata > Mammalia > Rodentia > Erethizontidae > Erethizon > Erethizon dorsatum. The sequence goes on from CM051831.1 coordinate 32,108,636, forward strand.
TCCATTTCAGATGAGTTTTGGCCACGGCCCATAGCTAAATTTCTCCTCTAGCTAACAATAAGGCGGTGTCTGCAATGAACCATGTTTGGAAGAAGAAGGAAGTCACCGAACGTGAAACCTGGGAGCCAATCGCCTGTGGCCCACTGGCAAAATGCAACATCTTTTAGGTAGCAGCTACTGTAGACAGCACAAGTACAAACGCGGAAACCGCCAACGCTCCTGCTTAGTAACACGTGGCTTGGCAGGAAGGTGTTTCCGCATGCGAATGGTTCGGTCCTGTGGACAGATTGTTTGTACCCCCTCCCCACCATGTTCCTCCTTGTTTCTAATTCCTTCTCAAGTTCATTGCTTTGCAATCTAATCTTGCCATAGATGGCACATACAGTTTCTTGTAATTATTCTAAAAGGGGCCTATGTGCTAGTTCAACAACATCAAAAACAGAGTCTCCTCTAATTTGTTCCCATATTGCAGGTTTACTGTACGTATCTTCTAGCTACTCTGCAGGTTTTCCCGCAAACATTTTACTATTACTTTTACACAGTCAAACAGTAACTTCGAATATACAAGGGATTCCCTTATGTTGTACTTTGAATAGGCACCAAATGCTTTTAATTATTCCATTTTCATAGGACCTTTTTCTCTCACTTCTAAAAGATCTTTAAATATGATGTAGGTGGGGGCAAAAAATTTTTTTTTTAAATTTCACCCTAAAACACAAAAGAACAAAACATAACCAGAAAGAGGCGAGAGCAGATGGTGACCGCGCCTCTCCTGCAGGGCCTGCAGGGCGTCCTCACAGGTCGATGTCCCGCACGTCTGTGGGTGTGGTGGCTTGGTCCAGTTCATCCTCTGACTTGGATCCCTCGCGCTGCTCCTGACGGAACTGCTGCAGGCTGTTGAGCAGCACAGCCTCGATCTGCTCCTGGCAGGCTTTGAGACAATCCTAAAGGAAGGAACGGGATCCAGACAAGAGCTGTGAGTGGGACACAGTGGGCACAGAGCACTTCATGAAGACGACGGATATAATTTCACTTGCACATTTCCATCTGCTCATTTTTCAGCAGAACTGAAGGAGAGCTGGTCTCTAAGTGCCATGGCACTTGGCAAGTGGGTACAACGGCAAGTGGGGTGCATGGGCCCACAGCATCAGCAGCTGCAGGGAGCTGGATGGAGACACAGTGTCTCACCCAACCCAAATCACAATGGGCATCTTAGCAGGAGCCCATGGGTGCCTTCCTCTGAGAAGCACTGGGCTAGAGGATGGTTCACCTAAGCACAGGCATTGCCTGCTCGTGGAGAAACCACACGTGTTTTCTGCCTGGGGCAATAACAAAACAAGGGGAGGCCTAGCAGCTGCCCTGCCAGGAGCCAACTTGGTCCAGAGAACAGGTAGGAAGGGAGATGTTGGACTGAACCATCTGTGTAAGTGCTTAGTAACAACAAAATCCTGGACTTTCTGCTTAATTCTCATAAAAACACAATACAGAATGTTTACAAAATTCTGGACACTTGAGCTTGTCCAATTTGGGAATAAGCAAGAATTTGCAGTGTTGCTTTTATTAGTCTATATTTGGTAGGGAAAATCCACAGTGCATCTGCCCCGGGCAGAAGCTGCTATTAGCTGAGTGACATGGAATGCAGCATCAAGCCACGGCTGTCACCAGGAAGGGACTGTGGCTCCCACGAGGAGCCTGCTCCTGGCAGGTATTGCCCAGCCTCTCTTCAGTGTGCTGCTTCCTGCATCCTCCCAAGAGCCCTACATTATGGAAAATGTGCTGAACCCCATCTCTCTGTGCCCCTCCACAGTTTACTATACACTTACTTGGTGTGTGTTTCACTAGGAATTTTCACCACCTGAGGGTTGCTATTTTGCCAAGTGCAAAAGTATTATCTTTATTTTCCAAAGACCTCAATAAAGTCGGAGCTAACTATGAAGGATCCAAGTTTCCAGACCTGCCCCCCAGTTCCAATTTCCCTTTTCCATCTCTCATCTATTCCACATTTCAAACTACAGCTTTTCATGAAAATTAAAATGAGGAACACAACACACTGAGGGCTAAAGGCAGAGATGCAATTCCACTTGAAACATAAGAATGATGGCAAGGCCAGGCAGGGTGGTGCACGCCTGTGATCCCAGCACTCTGGAGGCTGAGGCAGGATGAGTGCTGTGAGTTCAAAGCCAGCATGGGATACATAGTGAGACTATGTCTCAAAAAACAAACAAAAGAAGAACGATGGTGAGGAGGGTGGTACATGCTGCCTGCCCACTGTAGCAGGCAGGGACTAAACTGTTTTACTTCTCTGACCTCCATTTCTCTATACGGAAAATAAGGATGACGAAATGCTCAAAGATGAAGAGCAACTGAGATAATATATAGTGATCAATAAGTGATCATTATTTACTATGTAACAATGAAAGCATCCTCCTCCAGTAGCTGCCTGCGGTGCTGGATCACAAGGGCCGCTGTTCCAGCTCAGACTGTCTGACCTGGGTATGGACCAGCATTTACCCAGGGTGGGCAGTGGGGGTGTGGGTCTGACCCTGGGGAGAGCAGTAACCATGTGCTTGCCTCCACCTGTACGCTCACTTACCCTGACCAAGTCCGACGAGAGGAGTGCGACTCCTCTTGGGAGTTGCTCCTCCCAAGCATTCAGAGCCATGGATTTGAGGTGACACATGCAGGAAGGGCATGCACACCTCCAGTCCAGCCAGAACACGTACACAGGATGTTCCAAAAGGGATGAAGGAGAGGTCAGACTTCATACAGAACACATCCTCTCTCCTTCCCTCAGTCCTGTTACAACCCAACCATCACTGACTCTAGCTGACTCTTGACCTCTGACGCCTCCTCTTGGGAGAGAAAAGGAAGACTAAAGCAGTTACCCCAGAAAAGAAGGACCTCAACCCCAGTCCCTACTGCTTTTTAGCCTCCCCTTGGGACAGCACAGGCTGCTAACTGTGTCTGGGCTCTCCACCCAACCCTCCTTCAGGTCCCATATCCACCCCACTTGACAATTATCAGCTCGGCCTTTTTCCCCTTCGCTGGTGCTAGGGACAGAACCAGGACCTTGGATACGCTTGTAAGTACTCTATCACTGCGTTACATGTCCATTCTTTTTTTTTCTTTTGAAATTTTATCCTGAGACAAGATTTTATTCCAGGCTGGCTTGGAAATTTCAACCCTCCTGGCTCAGCCTCCTGAGTAGCTAGGATTACCACATCTGGCTGTCAGGTTGACTTTCAACTACATGAGTCCTCCATTCTCAGCTCAGCCAGATGAAAATCTTCAGAGCCTGTCTTGTGTGAATGGCTTCAACATTCTATTTTCTGCTGGTGGAGCAATCGGCACCCCTCCCTGGAGAGGCACGCAGGCCCTGCATATTAACAGCCTCACTCAAACTGCAGAAACTTCCTGTGCTCCCCGAGGGCATGTGGATTTCGGGGAGCAGTGGGAGGTGAAGGGAGAGGAGAAGGCTGCAGGGACGCTGTTATCTGCCATCTGACCTCACATCCTAATGCCCCTGAGCTCTGTCTTGCTCACAGAGCTGCGACAGGAGAAGGTGTGGGCCTGCGGCTGGGGCAGCCATTACCCCTGCCTCCTACCCAGCCACACTGCTGCTGCTGGGAGGCCACACTGCTGCTGCTGGGAGGCCACACTGAGGCCAGGCTGGAGTCAAGAGTACTCCCAAGGGGGCAGAACCACCAGACAACACCACAGAACTAATCACAGGACTGAGAGAACTGGGAGGTCCAAGAGGCTTGCTGGATCACACAGGGAATGCCCTCATTTTCCAGCCGGAAGTAGAAGCCCAGAGAGCCGATGTGGCTCGTCCCCTCCCTGTGCTGTGAAATTAAACCCGAGCCTGGCTTAATAAGGCTCTGCTCCAGGTGGGCAGGGTGGCACGTGCCTGTAAGCCCAGCCCTGGGGAGGCTGAGACATGAGGATTGCCATGAGTTCGAGGCCAGCCTGCACTACAGAGTGAGACCCTGTCTCAAAACAACCGAAGTCAAACAAAAAACAAAATCAAAAAAAGAAACTAAACCATAAAATAAGTCTAGGCTCCAATTCTGGAACTTCCTCCCTGTGCACCTCTGCATCTTCTGGGCTACAGGAAGGATGGAGCGAGAGTATCTCTGAGGAAGGTGGCCAGAGGGGGAAAAGGACAGCGCCCCCGAGGCTGGGATGCCTGGGACATGAGGCCTCACAGCCACAGCAGTGCAGCCTGGCAATAGGCTCCTATCGCACCAGACCTTGTGCTAAAATGCTCCAAATTAAGCTGATTAAAAGGAAAGCCATAATGCTCATCTGTCAGCCAGACAGGTGGCACTCCACAGTACTGGAGGTCAGGCAGCTCTCCAACCCCAGGACATGGCCCCTCCGGCCCCTCCCTCGCTGCCCAGCCCCAGCCCAGCCCCCAGTCTGAGCCCTAACAGGGTGTTTGTGATCCAGCTCAGTCGAGGGACTCCACTTCCTCTGCTTGCTGGCTTGGGCCCCATGCCCTGCACCCTCCTCTGCTCCATGAATGGGCCGGCGGAACTCCTACCATGAGCCCAGTGTAACTGCATCAGGCATTGTCACCACACACGCACAGCACTCAACAGGGGCACAAAGGGCTGAATAAGCCCCAGGCCCCGGCCAACTCAGACAGAGACAACTTAGGAAACTATCTCATTCTTCCTTTCTTCGAAGGCTGTTTGGCTGGGTTCCCTGCATACCAAATGAGGCTGCTCCAGCGAGAAGCAGGGAGGGAGGTGCCGCTCTAGTCCACCTCCCCACCCCCAGCTCCCCCTTTGCCAGGGTCCTGACCACAGGCCTGGAAGGTCCTCAGGCAGTCACACCAGGTATACTGAGAGTGCACCTGGCTTCCAGCTAAGAGGGAGACAGACGGGGTGCTGGGGACCCAAAAAGTATGTGGTCCAAGAGGAGACTTCTTCCACTGCCCGGGTATCTGACAACCAGGATCCTGAAATGCCAGGCCAACCCCGAGGAAGGGACATCTGGAATCTTCTCTGAGCCATGCTTAAGAATGTGACCAAGAGTTCTGATGCAACCTAGATAGAAAAGGCTCACTGTAATGACCAGACGACTTGCAGTCTGCACCTCTTCTGCTAAGCATCTTCCAGTAACCTCACACGTTCTCAACTCTACTTTTAACTCGTGAAAGTGTCATTAAATGTGAAAATTCATCGACTTAATGTAAGATAAAGTCAGACAACATGCAGAGGACCCCGATAACAATTTCTGTCAAATACATATATTACAGCTATCAATGCAGCTTTCCAGCAGACACGAATGAATGAGAGCACACTTGAAACCCGCCTGCCTGCCCTTTGTCCTCCACTGCTTCCTTCCTCCTCTCCCTCTCCAGCATCGCTCCCAGGGACAGTGCTGGGCTTTGGATGAAAGCTGGGACTCATTCAAGGGTCCTATAGACAAGTGAGCAGTGAGGTAAACGTTGGCACGAGGCGTGAGTGCAGTGCTGAGGGACGGAAGAGGAACCCCGATTCTGCGGGGGCCAGGCCCGTTAGTCTTGCTCTGATTTACCCTTAGCAACGGAGGCCTCTGTAGATGTCCCCCCTAAGCCGGCCTATCCGCTGCTGTCTGTTTTTAGAAACCGTTAGGACTGGAAGGGAAAAGTACTTAAAATATACCACCCTCTGAGACTCTTCTTCCCTGAAATGCTGTCGGCCTGCTCACTCAGCTTTCTCTCTGGAATGGAGGTTTCCAGCTTACTTTGGCAACCAGATGGAGCAGCAAGGGCCACTTTTTCAGAGCCCCATGGTCCTTCCTGTCTCAGCTAACTGCAGATGACCAATGAGCCGCAGCGACTTGTCTGGCTACCTTGGACAGACTGCAAGGACCCTCTCTCCGTAGTCTCACTAGGACAACCCATGGCCACCCAAAGTGGGAGTGAGCATCACAAGTGGGAAGACATGGGCAGTGGCGAGGTGTGGGCGTGGGGACAGCCCTGCAGCTCCATCCAGCTCTTCGGTTCCTGGCAAAGGGAACCAGGGAACAAAACTCAGTCTGGGGTCTCTGTGTACTTGACTTCTAGAGAGAACTCAACAGAAACTTACAGGCTCTTCATACTCTGAGGATGCTGTATACATACCATGTGCGTGCGCCCGCAGTATATATGTGCATGGATTACTGAAACAAAATACGCAACAGAAATTTTACCATTTTCACCATTTTCCACTCGTATTCAGTACATCCACATGGTTGTCAGCCACCAGAATTCTTCCTCTCCGGAACTTCTCATCATCCCAAACAGAAACCCAGTACCCGCTAAACACTACCTTCCCCTCTCTCCTCCCTTGAGTTCTGGTCACTTCCTCCTACTTTCCATCCCTCTGCACCTGACTATTCCAGCTGGGTACCTCATACAGTTTTTGTCCATTGTGTTTGGATTACTTTGCTTAGTGTCAATATTTTCAAGGCTCAGGCACACTATAGCATGTATCAGAATTTCATTTGTTTTTGAAGGCTAAATAATATTCCACTGCCTGCAAACACATACCACATTTTATTTCTCCATTCCAAGAGAATTTTCTATTACCAACTGTATTCTGCTAAGAGACCTGATTTTATATGAGTTCCTTCCTTTGAATTGATGGACTACTGCATTTCTATATCACTCATTTATCTATGATCTGAACTTGCAGGGATTTTGCACACTCTTCTTGATTCTCTGTATAGTCAGTAAGCTTCTTGAGGTGAGAGCTTCATCATCTGTTTTCCATGTCCCACCTTCCACCCACACCCAACTCTCAAGATGGTGCCTGGGGACCCGGTATGCTTTGAGCACCTCTATACCTCATAATGCACCAGTGTGCAGCAACGGGGTCTTCAGAAAGTCTGCTCAGAAGTGAATGGACAGGAAGCACTCAAAATACACATTTTGATTCAAGAAATGGTAAACGCAGCTCAGGAAGCAAAATTCACCTCCCTCCAAATGCAAGTGTTCTCAGCCCCAGCCACCATGCTCTGTCCTGGACCTCAGCGCTGTGGACAGCATAGCCAATGCGCGGGAGGTGCAGCACTGCGAGGCTGCACAGACCGTACACAGGAGTGGCCTAGCCCGCATCAGCTCAAACTCTCCCACTAAAAACATTTCTGGGGAGCATGAGCAAGCCTCTGGGGAGCAGAAGCTGGCTTGGAACTGCTCAAATGTTTATTTAAAAAAGTGGTATGAGTTTTATATTCTATTAACTCTATGCATGCTTGGTTTTTAACATTCAAATGTTTATTCCCGCTCCCACTGTGAGAATAAAGCATGGACATGGATTTCTGCTTAAGAAGCAGGGCAGAGGCCCCTTATAAAAATGAGGTACGTTAGCCAGGTGTGGTGGTGCACACCTGTAATCCCAGCACTGGGGAGGCTGAGGCAGGAGGACTGCCTCGAGTTCGAGGTCAACCTGAGTTACATACTGAGACCCCGTCTCAAACAAACAAAAAAAAGATACCATCCCAATTGCTGTGATCGCTAAGCAATAAACTGGGTCCAGAGTAGGCTTGAATGGATTTGCGGCACGGTATCTGCAAAAAGCAGACAGTCCCTCCAGTATGAGATGACAGACAGGCTGTCAGTCATGAAAACCAAGATGCTGACTGTCCAAGTAAAGGGGACAGAGAGAGTGATCTGGGAGAAGGCTGGAGACGGGGTGGGGTGATCAGCCAGACAGAGCAGGTCTATAAATATCTCAAAGAGGTGACGATGCCTGGGGGTCAACTCTTGGCAGGGCCATTTGTGTCTCTAGGGGCTGAGGAAGGGCCTGTCTTCAACTGGTTGGGAATCCTACTTATAAGGCAGGCTTAGTAGAAGACACTGAGAAAAGGAAGTGGGCCATTGCTATAAATGTTCATTTCTGTCCATGATTTTTCTCTGGAGGATGAGAAAAGCAGGATTAGAAAATTCTTCATAATGTGCTGCAGGAGCCTCTGCAGTCTGTATTTTGGAGCTCTTAATGAAAAAGCTTATCTAAAAACTAGTTTAGAGAAGGACCCAGGATTTCTTCCATCAGGCCATTCAACACCTGCCATATCTTCTGAGCAGGCAGCAAATGCCAAGGCAAACTACAGGTGGGTGGGCAAGACAGCCAGCAAGCTATGGCCCAGGGCTCTGAGGCTTAACCTTCTGCTCCACAGCCCCTGGGAGGCGGCAGCCCCAGCTTGCACATCACGTGATCCCAACTCAATAAATCCCCACACAGGGCATTCTGAATTCCCCTGGAACATCCGGAGGGTGTCATCTTGAAGTTCCCCTGCATTCCTGAGCCTCTCCGTGGTGACGCCCAAGTGCTACAGAGCCACCACCCCTCTCTCGGGCTGCCTTTCAACCAAAGGCTTTTTCCAAACAAAAAGATCCCAGGAGCTGCAGCAGAAGAGTGTGAAGTTTCCAGGATGGAGTCAGAGCTTAGAGGCTGGAGGCCCAGCTCTGTCCCTGCCCACGCTCCCTCAGGACGCTTCTTGCTGCCCTCTGTGCTGCCTCTTGGAACCACACAGCTCAGATCCCGTCCAAATGAGAAATCAGGGCCTCGCTGCACTCTGGTCTGTTTCAAAAGCTTTTTGCTATGGAGCTCCAAATTCTGGCACCCAGAAGCAACTACCTCTGGGCTGTCCAGAGAATGGAAAAAGTCGCTAGCTAATAATAGTGTCTTGAATTCGCGCAGCACTTTATCTTTTCAGAGTGCTTTTTAACCCATTACAAGGAGGAACAGGGAGGTGAGGCAGGAGGGATGGAGAGGCTCCGCTGCAGGGACTCCTGGTGTCAGCCACCTGCTCCCTGTGTCTGCTGCCCCCGGGAAGCAGACCCCGGGCTCTCCACCGAGAAGGCGGACAGAAATGGAAACGAAACAGGGTTTTGGGTCCGCTGGGGAGCCCATACCGGAGGGGAATCAGTGCACAGCCCTCCCCACGTGTCTCAGCTTGCTGAGCTCTGGTCTATACTTTATGGAGCAGTCTTTCAATATCTTGACAGAAGCTTCACCTGCTGAATCACGGACTACTTTAAGTGTGGATCTTAGAAAACAGACACCAAAAAAATCCCCCCAAACCTCTGACCTGTCATAATCAAACCAATTGTCTCTTTGTGGGGACTGAGAAGGACACCTGGTGTTGACCAGGAAGGTGCTGCCACCTACCACGTCTGTGTTGGTGATCTTGGCCAACAGCTCGGTCAGGGCATCACAAGTGAGGGAGCTCACTTCCTCGTCCTGCTGGAGCCCACAGATGGCCGCTCCCACGCTTCCAGTTGCGATCATCGATGGCGGATACATGGCGAACTTAAAGTCTGCAAGAAACGAGAGGAGGTCGTCAGGGGACAGAGGGCATGTGGCTCTCAGAGCCTGGAGGCCTACAGATCCCGAGCAAGGAGGAAGGTGGAGGAGTGGCTGTAGGAGTGGCCCTGATCTCTTAGGCACATATGTGACAAGATCTTTATTTATGGGTCATAGTAGGGCTGGTCAGGATTTTAAACAAGAGACTGAAGCAGGAAAGAAAGATCTTATCTAGGTGCCCACAGTGAATCACAGATGGCTCAAGGTCCCTGGCCCTCTGTGTCCTACAGTCACATGTAAAGGACTATTCTTGCCCTGGCAGGGACAGCAAGGCCAGGTTGATGGAACAGAACAGAGAAGGTCTGGGGCTCTCAGGGAGGGTCCCCCATGGCCTGCAGGAGGGAGACTCAAGCAAAGTTCTACAAAGAATGACAGCCCCGATGTGACCTTGCTGTAGTCTCTGGATTAGTACCCAGGACTAATAAGGCCCCAAATATTTTATAAACAACAAAGTCATTGCAGCGAGGGCAGCGCCCACGCAGGGAGGGGGGCAGGGTTTCACACCATTCTCAACTCCGAGGCCATGTTGAGGACCCTCTGGATATTACAACACAGGACAAAACCTAATCAAGCACCAGAGAATAGCTGCTGCCATCTTAACTAAACCCCTCCACTTTCACTTCGATCACCAATACCCAAGGCACCTCATACATCCTATCCCATTTCACTCACGCACCAACCACACAAGCTGTGATGGAAAACTACACTGAATGTTTCAATTCCAAGAATTTATTACATTAAAAGACACATTGTCATTAATCCCCCTCAAAATACTCCCCTTCCCTTTAAGCACACTTATTCTGGCATTCTTGCCACTTTCTGAAGGAGTTCCGGAAGTCTTCTTTTGTGTCTCTATGAGGTGTGATCAAAAATACAATGAATGCTGCTGCCAAGTGCCATTCAACAGAAAGGCAGGCTCACAGAAACGTGAAGGTGTGGCCTCATCCCCTTACTCACCAGATCTGGCCCCATGCGACTTCTGGCACTTCCCCAGAGTCAAAACGACAATGAAAGGTAAATGTTTTGAATGGATTCAGGACACTGAGGCAGCCAGGACAGTGCAATTAAAGACACTCAAAAAGGGTACTTCCAGAACTGCTTCAGAAAGTGGTAAGAACAACGGAATAAGTGTGTTTAAAGTGATGGGAAGTATTTTGAGGGAGAATAATGACAATATGTCTTTTATGTCTTTTATAGTAACAAATTTTAAAAACCTAAACAGTCACTGTGTTTTCAATCACACCCCATGGAAGGTCCATTACTCCAGTGTTGTGGACAGGAAGTCTGAGGCTGAGTGTAAGCCGTCCCTCCTGCTGCCGCTGATTAGAGAGGTTGTAGTTTCCTCTCTCCTGACCCCAGGGGGAGTTCTGCAGTGCAGCAAGTCTTTCACAGCGTATCTCTAGCTGCAGGGGACTGGAATGAATTTGCGGAATGTAGAAATGGAAGATGCATGCATGGGGGAAGATGAGATGCACTCCAATTTATAGCAAAAATATTAGGTTGATTCCACACAATCCAGCACTGCATTCCCCCTTCTTTCTATACAATGCCCTATTACAAAAACATACACTATGGAAGCCCCCCGTCGTCCCCTACCCCGGTACTAGAGATTGAATTCAGGGATGCTCTATCACTGAGCTGCATCCCCAGTCTTTTTTTTTTAATTTTGAGATAGGGTCTCCCTAAACTGCCCAGGCTTGCATAGAACTTGCAATCCTCCCACTTCAGCCTCTCAAGCAGCTGGGATTACAGGCATGCGCCACCATGCCAGCTATGGAAGCATTTTCAGTGGGGAGCCTGCCGCCCAGCATTAAGCCTGTGGTATCTTAGAAACCCTGTGGGTCCCTGAGCCATACATACCCCTCCCTTCCCATCTCGGCTGAACCCCAGGAACACCAACAGGCCTGGCCGTCTGTCCCTCCTTGGCTTCCCTTCCTCTACCATTCGCCATTTCCACCTGGAGGGCCGGGTTTTATGGTGCTGCACCCAACACCTGCTGTCTGCCAGCCCTGCCTGTGCTGCCCCCATCCTCACAGTGGTGCAACAGAGCCAGGTCCCCTGCTCCTACTCTGCTGTAGGTCTCTTCCACATGGGTCACAGGAGTGCATGTCTCTACCCAGTCACCTCCCCCTGTGACATTCATGGCACAATGCAGCCAGCCCTTGGCCCTGGGCCCTCGGAGACCCTGGGTAGGCGCATCTGACAGGGAAGAGTGGAGAAGCGTCGCTAGCTCTCCCATCCCTGGACCACAGGCTTGTGTCCAGGAAGCTCTGTCAGCCTATGGTGGAGAAACCAAGTCCTATGCAGTGGACGGAGCCAACAGGCGTAGGTGGGGCTGCCCAGTGCTCCCAGGTGCAAGACAGATATGGGGGACTGAGTGTATAAATGTGTAAGAAAGTCCTAAGACTTTCCTATGTATAAAAAATGTCCTAAGAAAGTACAGAGGGGCGTCCACTGGGGACAGTGTCTCACGATGTGTCTTTATGATGTATTCCCTTGTTCTAGGCTGCATGGAGTTTTCCCTGAAAAATGTAAAATAACATTGTGCTCCAGGGAAAACAGCAGTTTCTTAAAGCTGGGGCACCAACTCATCAGACAGCCAATGTAGCGTGGTGCGTTCTAAATGCCGAGGTGTATACTACAGGGGGACTCCTAAAGACAATGTCCATACCTGCATATAACAGTAACAGTTACACGCACCTCGTGATGCCTGTTGTTCTGAGATGAAGTAAAACAGCCCACAGAAATGCACAGCCCAGTTCTCGGCAAGCAGTGAGTGTCATCTTCATGACTGCTCACTCTTCTTACCACCGGAGCTCCCCGTGGGTTTGAAGGGCAGGTCCCAGTGCTACAGACACCCAGTGTCCTCGGGGTGAGGGTGAGGCCTGAGCATCCCTGGGGTGCAGGCAGATGCATGAGGAGCAAGCCCGGCATAATGAGGGCGGGAGGTGTATGGACTCTGTGCTTCCCGGAGCATCTTTCACTACCCGCTTGTGCGTGTGTCCCAAAAATGACCTCTTCGAGTCCCCCAAGCCTCCTGTTGCTTTGTCAGGAATGGGAGAAACTGAGGTTGCACAGGGAACGGAAGGAGAGCACACAAGGAAAGGCAGACAGACGCTGGTGGTGACAGCGCAGTGCAGTTACACCCAGAAGTCACATGGTGCCAAGGGCAGCAGGTGATGGCAGTGGTGCAGTACTAAGAAAAAAGGAACCTAAAATCCCTGCTTTCAAACATCTCCTTTTGCAGGTGAAGGGAAACTCCAGAAGTTAAGTGTCCTGTGCCATGTCACTCTCTATGAGCATGGGACCTCAGGTTAAAATAAGCTTTGGGACTCATGTGGAGCACTGTATAACTTACCAGAAGTTGAAGAGCTCAAGGTTGCCCCCCACAAGACACTAAGGAATACAAGGTGCTCTTTCACATCAAAAGTGAAGTCCCAAGGGAAGAGCCCAGCCCTGGCCATGGTACCTGCAGGCTGTGTGACCTTGCACAAGTTGCTCGGCTTCCCCAAGATGTCCAAGGAGCCCCAGGGCTCCAGTAGAGCTCCCTAATCTGAGCAAGGGCCATGAGAGGTGCTCTGCATCTGTTGACTTGGTATCTGCACTGCTTGGTAAGATTTTCTGGGTTCTACAGAGTTAAAACCACCCACGCCATGGCCCTGCACCGTGAGCTCAGCACTGATGCCTGGCTCTGGCTGGGAGGCCTTGTAGTACAGCTGCCTTGCTCCTGTCCACCACTCTGCTCCCAGGTGGAGGAGACCCAGGTGCCCCCCACCCCGTGCCCTCCTCCTCCAACCTGCAGCCAGGTGGAAGTTCAAGGTCCAGAACCCAGGGTGCTCACTGGCTGACAGATGACGTCATTTGGCACACACACTCATCTACCACCCCCCCCCCCGAACACCCCTGTCCTTTTGGGGCTGGGGCAGGACAGCCAAGGTCACAATAATACAACTGCTAATGACAGTTTAACCCCAAAGGCTGTCAGGAGGAGGAGGGGAGGCAGAGATTGGAGGAAGGCACTCATTCACCTCACCATCACATGGGAAGTGAGAGCCAACACTACTGTCCCTGCACTACCGTCCCAGTGGGTGAATGCTTAAACCAAGGGCATTCTGTCATCCCTGGGGCTCAGGCCTCAGGGCAGGGAGGCTTGAAGGCCACTCTGGTGTGTGTAACACAGCCAGGTGCCACACTTCGCAATAGCTCCCAGTACAGAGAGGTGCAGATGCAGGGTGCCCAGCAGGGATGGACCATCTCCCCTGCTCCAAGTTCAAACTTAATGTCATGGGCATCTTGTAGACTGACAGGCATCACGTGCTGAGCCTGATACCAAGGGTGAGGGATCTCCTGACACTGAGTGCAATCCTGGACACCTTGGATGGTCCTTTTTTCATATCTGCTACCTGGGGAACTAAAGCTCTGCTTTCCTAGTACTAAAGTCTCCAGGAGAGGACTGCAACATCAGGAGCTGCAGATGGAAGACCCTCACCCCCAAGCCAACCTCCATAGTCCAGCACGGGCCAGAAGAGGGACAGCAGGCAGCTTCAGGCCATCTCTCCCCCAAAAGCCATCTGAGGGCCTCTCTCCCTGCCATTATCTCACCCCAGAGCCTAACCAAGGGAGCCTGACAAGGGCCACCCTTCCCACGGCCCACTCTGCTCTCCCCTTTCACACACATCGCTCTCTCATGCTGCAAAACCTCTGCCAGCTCTTTCACAACCAGCTTTTCCCATAAAACAGCCCTGCAGCCCAAGGGCTGGCTATCTACCATCTCTTCCGGACCACCCCCCTCACCCTTGCACCCTGCTGTGGGCCCCCCAAGGGCCTGGCTGCAGAGTCTGGAGACATCTGTGTGAGGGGCAGAGGCAAGAGGGTGTGGTCTCCTCCCACCACCAATCTCAGATCACCCTGCACCTGCTACTGGCCAGACACAGCCCTGGGCACTCATCTTCATCAGATCTGGCCCTGTGACGTGGAAGCTCACCTTTCTGGGAGGGGTGTCCTCCAAGATAAGCAGCCGTTGGTGCTTACAGATTGTCCTCAGACTGCCAGGGTAGACCTCCAGGAAGCAAGGACTCTACTGGCTCAGATATTTGCACAAATCCAAGTGCAGACGGGGGAGAAAACGCCCCGGGAGACTGGCCTCTCCCTCTCCCTCGGCTCTGAGCAGCGTGTACCTTGGGGTTAGGACTTGGGACCTGCTCAGATGGGACTGGAGGTGCACTTTCTCCTACCCTTCCCTACCCCCTGGCCACAGCTAGCTCGAGTCCCCCAAAAGGCAGCCTTCATGACAGCTCCGCCTCCCTTTGGACCTCTGTCCTCAGTCTCTGAATCTCAGGCTCCTGATCCTGGCCCCAGAGTTGGCAGCCACCCCAAGGATCTGGGCAAGAAGGCCAAGAGTGGGGGATGGGATCCTAAGTTCACAGAATGGGCCTCTGCCCTACACAGAATTTAGGGGGTTCTTCCTGTGCCTGGGTAATTCCACCCAGTACACCCTGAGATCAGACAGGAGGGAAGAGCAAGCAGACCCCAAAAGATGTCAGTCAAGAGACAAGGCCAAAGCAGAATGCTGGCCATCAACAGCTGGGCAACGAGGGAGTCCAGGGTCGGGGGTCAGCTGTCCTAGGGCCAGAGAGAAAGGACTGGCTGACCCCTCCCCCACCACCAGGCCTGGGAGGTAAGTGACAGGTCAACAAGGGACTGACCTCTCGGCCCGGCCAGACAGCAGAAGGGAAGGAAGCAAAGAACGACTGTGTGCCAAAGGCAGCAAAGGCCAATGGGCCTTGCAGGCTCTGTCCCCTCAGCCACAGGATGGCTGCTGACTCCACAAAGGAGCACAGGCGTGTGTGTACCATGAGGCCCAATGGGGTCTGCATGGGCAGGACTGAGGAAGGCCCACAAAAGGAGACCTGGCCTTTGCACCCCAGAGGAGGAAGCTGGGAATCCTACACTTGAGCCAGCAAATAAATATGGGGCCCACAGACCTACTGGAAAAGGTAAGTCCTGGAAGCCACGTTAGCTGGCGCAGTTAAAAAGCAGAGACAGTGGCTTCTCACAGTATCATGGAATTTCTCCTACACATCCGATTTACAAAGCCCTTGTACATGCATCCTCTCTGATTTTCATTTTCCTAACCACTCTGCTAATGTAGGATGATTTGTAACAGGTATGTTTTGCAAATGAAGTTCAAGAGGTTAAACAGCTTGTGCAAGGTCACCCAGTGGTAAGTAACAAAGCCTGACCTTCTGACTGTAAACAAACAGCGTATACACTATCGGACAGCATGTAACTATCTATACATACTTATGAACAACATGTAACAAGGTATTAAAGTTAATCCCTCCTCCCCTACAGGATTCAACTATCCCTGGACAGTATGAACTTGAATCACCCCAAGCGGTCTCCCCAGATGGCTACTTCTTTACCTTCCTGATTGTGAGAATATGAACTCCTGACACCTCTGTCCTGGGTCATTAAGGTCCAGGGGTCTCCCACCCTGGCCACTACCAAGAAAAAATAGTAAACTGGCCATGGCTCACTTTAGTGAGATGCTATCAAGCTGCTGCCTTTAGTCAATTAGGAAAATGCAAAGCAAATGGGCGAATAACAACTGTGTACCAATCGTGGGATCCCCATGGTGGGCACAAAGTTTTTAACAGGAAAAAGCTACTTGCAACTGCTATGTTAAAGGCTGAAGCTGAAACTGAAATGTGGCCTTTGGCAGTGACATAAATGCAAGGAGGACATTGGAACCCCAGGCTCAGAGAACCAGTCCTTGCTGAGAGCCACCAGGTTCCCCCCTCCCATCCAGCAAACGGAGCAGCAAGAAGGCAATAAACACCCCACAGGAAAAGAATGCCTCTCTGCTCCCTTTCCACTTATCAGGGAAGCAACATATTTCTCTTGCGGTTGTTCCTTCAACCTATATTTGCCCCACCCCCTACATTTCCTCTTGGGCTTATCTCCAAGCTATCCCTTTTCCTTAAAAGATTAAAGATTTATACACAATCAGTATGCAATATATATAATCTTCAAAGAGCACTTTAGACATCATAAAGAACATTTTAACAGGCACTAATTTTTTTTTTCCCTTACCACACCTGTCCCCATAAACCATTTATGGGTTTAGCAGAGCAAAAGAATACACCAGCTCTGATAAAGTTCAAGAACAAACAACCCAGGAATGAAACCTCGGACTCTAGATTACTTAGGAATGCCCCCTCCCCTGAATACCAAAACTGCCTCCCCCGGGACCCCCAGCTCCACCCTGCGCCTGCTCTCACCCGTGGCGCACAGAGCGATGAAAGTCTGCGCATGCTTGCGGATCAGGGACAGCTTCTCCCTCTGCTGGGGCAGCTTGCGAAGGATGTGCTCGATGAAGTCGTGAGGGGTGACCGCAGCCAGGTTCCACTTCAACTTGCCCAACACCACCAGCTCCCACTCCTGGTGAGGGAGACAGGAAGAGGACAGAAGGGTATAAAACCCACAGCTGACTGGGGACACGGAGGGGTCCACACCAGCTTTAATGACGCTCATTAGAGTGGGGCTGCTAGATTAGAAGGTGGGCTCATTTGTCACCGTGCCCCTAAAGCTTTGAAGTTGTTGATGCTCTTATGCTGTAAATGTCAGGCTCCCCTGAGAATACTGAGAGCCCAGGTAGCTACTGTCAAGATTCTAACTTTCTTCTACTTCTTCTCCTCTCTAGCTCCACCAGCCCCACCCCATCCTGAATTCCATGAAATGCTGCAGCCTGCCCACCCATAAAGTTGGACCTACAATGAGATATAGCCAAGGTCACTGTGGCCCTTTGGTAGCTATGTATTGTATATGTCTCCGTCACTGATTAATGGTCTTTTTAATCCTCATGGAAAAGTGATGAACACAGATAAAGTGCAAAATAAGCTTCCTTGGCCCAACTCCTTGGCAACCAATTAGCTGACTTTTACTTGGTGCCAAAAAGGTGCCATTTTTCTCTCTGCTGTTAGAACTTTCCTCTTAACACATCATGCAGAAATCTTCGAGATGTGACACTCAGCACTTTCCTCTCAGTGTTTCACAGACCTCTGTCATCATGACTAATGGCTGAGATGGTCATTTGCAACCACATTTTGCAGATGGAGGTGACTTGGGACAAGGTAGGGGGTGCTTGCTCAGGGTCACAGAACTCCTCAGCCAAATGTTGGGACAACACAGCACTGTCTCATCTGGGCCTATCCCAGCAGCTGAGCTAGTGATAAACCTTAATTCTCCCCTTCTTGAGAGATGTATGGGAAATTGTGCTCAAAGGGAAAGAGGCCCAGGTACAATCGGAGTGAAAATAAACCTATCAATCGTTGTCTTCAGAAGAGAGGCTAAGACCACCACACCAGCGCACCCTGCTCTGATTCACCTGAAGAAGCCCGATCTCTTCCACTGCAAAGCCTGGGGCCATATGCTAAACCTCAGCAGCAGTTGGGTATGTAGCCAGGGGCAATGTCTCTCCCCTGCCCAGGTGTAAAACAGGAAGCTTCCAAGTCACAGGTCTGGGATAGAGATGAGAGATAGAAAAAGGCAGGTTTGTTTGGAGCAATGTAAATGAGCTTGGCTGGTCCTGGAAGAAGTGGGGTGTCTTGAATACCTCTAGTCCACCGTCCCATCGAAGCACCATGAACCAATCGGAAGATTCTTTTTTCTGCTCTCTCATGAGAAAAACACATTGGTGCCTGGTTCTGGTCATTTTTTTTTTTTTTTTTTTTCCTTAGCAAACTTTTAAATCTGCCCTGGCTTTTTGCAGAGGGATGGAATAAAAACTCCGGATCCACTATGGAACAAGCAGCATCTTCAAGGACAGCTGGAAACCCAGCCTCTGGTTCTCCCCGGGGAATGTGAGCACTGTACTAAGCACCCGTGCTGCACCATTATTAAAGGAAGCAGATCACCCAGAAGAAAGCACCTTTCTGGGCCTCCCGGGCCAAACCAGAAGCAGCCGAAATCTGGCAGTGGTTCAAAGGTGAAGTCATTCATGCCCCTCTCTACATTCTGGGCGATTCCTCCCCCAGCCTTGCGCATGTCTGCCACTAGATGGCAGCACAGACCCAGAAAGAAGGCGCCTCACAAAGAGTTCAGTTCAAGAAGCCAGCCCCAGCCCTGTGCACTTTCTGCAGGCCCAGGCCCTGGCCCAGCTGTAAGAGAGGGGGCGGACAGTGGGGAGGGAAGAGCTTTTCTAACCAGTGCGGAGAAAGGTGTGCAAACCACGGAAGGGCCGCTCTACCACCCCAGACCTGCAGGGCTGTGCTCATCTTATGGACAAAGCTGCAGGGGAAAAAGTTAGATGGGAGTTGGGGGGGGGGCGGTTCCTGGCAGAAAACTAGAACAAGGCAGGACTCCCCACCAGTAGAGTTCAAAGGCCCCCTACAGCTAGGAACCCGGACCTCCGGTTCTTTCAATAAAAGGCCAAATTTTGATTTTAAAAGTTCATGTACCTATATTTAGTGATCAGCTACTATATGTTGGTATCTCGAGACTTTATTGATTTATAAAGAAGATGCTACCTTTGACTCCTAGGTGCTTAGGAGACGCACAACGTATTCCTATCAGGAGAACACACTCCTCTCATGAGAAGTCAGACTATTTTCTCAAAGTTCAGTTTTGAAATTTTGTATACTAAAATATTATCACCATCAATTAAAATGCTCCACGACCCCCCACCACACACGTGTGCACGCACGCGTGCAATGAATGTTGCCACCACAAACTTCAGGAGGAGCTTATTCATGGATGTAAGCCTGCGTACTTTGCTCCCTGGCTGGCACATAGTAGGAACTTAAATAATAGTTCTTGTCTATCACGGGGCATGTCTGTTGTCAGTGTGCAGATTCCAGCGGTGGGGTGATTCCGGATCCTGAACTGGGTTTGGGAGGCCAGGATGGGGCTGGGAGGGGACGGTGGGGGGGCGTCTTTACCAGCAGCTCCTGGGGTTTGATGGAGTTGTCGGTGTAAATGCACAGCTTCTCCGCGGTCAGCGGGATGGTCTCTTTGAGTTTGGAAGCCAGGAACATGCAGACAGCACCCAGGAGCTGCAGGTGAGTCTTCGGGGTGGGGACCCCGGCTAAGAAGCGGTCCAGGTAATTCATGGCCAAAGGGAAGACTTCTTCCTCACACTTCTGTTCCTCACAGACCTGCAAAGGGAGTGGGAAAGGGCCCAGGCAGAGTGAAAACAGCATCCGAAAAGTACAAACAGGACGAAAAGCACAATCTACGGAGACAAAAAGCACAGTCTATGGGGAGGGTGTAGAGCGTGAAATATAACAAAAGATGCGAAAACTGGGGTCCACCGAGCAGCCGGTCCGTACTTGGGTAGCCAACGGGGCCCAAGAGGGGAGCAACTGAGGGCCCCGACCCCAGGCAGGCAGAGCGCGGTGCCCCAAGCTCGGCCGCGCCGCTCCCTCCTTGGCGCACTCTAACTCACTCACTCTCTTTTTTGGATTTCGTCATCTTTTCAAAAAATCAATAAAAATATTCTGGAGGCTCGGGGGGTCTACTTCTTGGTCTCATTCGGACCCCCAGACCCTGCTCTATCATTCCCGACAATTGAAAAAATTGTCCAGGGGGTCCCCGCTGCCCAGGGGCCGCTGTTGGGGGGTGGGAGGGGAGAGTAAGGCAGAGAGGGGGAGGGAGGAGAGGAGGAAGAGCGCTGCGGCCGCGGGCGCCGCGGAGCAGGGGGGACGCTTTCAAAAAATAATTAAAAATCGAGGAAATATCCCAGCAGAGCCCTTTTGGAATGAAAACCCCAAGAAGGATCTCGACTCCCCAAAACGGAGATTTCAGGGGCCGGGAAGGTCTGTATCTTGGCCCCTGGGGTTTCGGATCCCGGGGGAAGCGCGGAGGGTGAAGCCGCGCGGCAGTGTCCCGCCGCGGCCCACACGGAGCGAGGGCGCGCGGGGTCGCCCGGGGGCGAGGTGGGCGAGGGGGTCCCCAGGAGCTCGCGGGGGCTCCCACTTCCCATTTAGGGGAGCCCCGGCTTTCCCTGTGCACACACCTCCTCCCCCCCTTCCTACCCCACCCAGATCTGCGCACCGAGGAAGCTCGAAGGCCAAACTGTAAGTAACCTCGGCGACTTGGGGCCTGGGGGAAAGGGCACGGTTGGAAGTGAGGAGACTGGGATAACGGGGTGCGGGGGGAGCGGGCGAAGACTTCCAGCCTTCCCAACTGGAGTTTGCAAAGCAACATGGCGAAACCACGGCAGGTCCTGAGCTGTGTCTACGTGGGCACTCAGCTCGCTCAGCAAAGATCGGGGGCAGTACAGAGTGCTTCTTTAGGTTCCCCTAAAACACACGCTTCTTCAAGGCGACTTCCGGGGCTCCTGCATTCCCCGTTTCTCTCCTCCTCCCTCTTCCCTCTCCCTCCCTCTGAAGTGCCAACGCGGAGTCGCGACCACACGCGGGGACCTGAGACCAGGACGCCTTTGCTCCGGCCTTTTGGGGGGGCTGCCTTTTTACTCGGGGGTCCCGACTTTCACGTTCCTTCTCCCTTTTTCGTCGCACGTAAAACAGTCGCGGCTCCGCAAAAGGCAGGTCGTGATGGGGGTGGGAAGACAAGGAAGCCACACGCGGGCACACGCGCGCAGGATGCTCCCCACCCCCGCTCCAGGACAGCCTTGTGGCTCCCAGATTTCCCTCCCCCCGTGAAGCAAAACGCGGCCACGCGGCCCGCCACCCAAAGGGCGCGGGATCACCTCGCACGCGGGGCAGGGAGGCGCGCGCGGGGGCCGCCCGGCCGCAGTGTCAGGGTCCCTGCGTGGGGGCCGGGGCTCCCAGCGAGTGTCGCCGGCACACCTACCTCCAGCATCCAGGTGGCCACCATCCTGCGCATGTAGGGCTGGATGTCCTTCTGCACACACTTGAAATAGGAGCACTGCGGGAGGTAGCGCTCCTCGATCGTGAGCAGATTCTGCAGGACGCGGTCGTCCAGCAGGTTTCGGTCCGGCACGGCCCTGCGCACAGGGTCCACCTCGCAGCACAATAGCTCCATGGCTAGCCGGGAGACCACTCGCGCCCCGGCGTGCTCCGGGCTGCAAAAGTTTTACTTGATTTTTCGGAGGGGGAGGGGAAGGGTTCCCCTTACCTCCTTCCTTTGGCTAAATCGGGGGTTTTCGGGGGGAAAGACGAGGCAGAGGGAAGGAGAGAGAAAAGCGGAGGGGCTGGGCGGTGGGCGAGCCTGGCCCGCTCCGGTCCTCCCTTCAAAGTCGCCTCGCGCTCCCCAGCCGCTCTTCTCTGCTCTGAGGCTGTGACGCAAGCTGGCCGGGCAGTTAGGTCTCCTCCCTCAGCCTCGCTCCCCTCCCCGGTTCCTCCTCCCCTCCCCTCCCCTCCCCTCCCCTCCTCCTTTCAATCTCTCCCTCCCTCCTTTCCCCTCTTGTTATTACGGAGAACAGCAGCTGGCCCGACCGAACTTCAAACGCGGTCCCCCGCTCCCCACCCCTCCCTCGCTCTCCTAGGCCTTCTCCCTGCATCCAGCCCCGCATGCCAGGGGCCCCGATAGGGGAACCCACAAAAACCCACGGGGTCCTGTTGATTCCCATCTCATTTCGCACATTCTCTTAGGTGTCCCACGCTACAGTGCGACCCTCCGACTTTGGCTCTTTCAAACTGGATCGTAATACTTCTGCCCCACGTATTCAAGATCCAGGAATGGAGGGTAGATGACTTGAAGACGGGGAGAACGCAATGTAGAAACAGATCTCTTAAGTGAAAAATAATGTGGGGGGGGGTTGTGTAAAACACCAACCTAGCATACCCAGAGGTAAAGGTTATGTCCCTGAAGTTTAGGTTCCTGACAACAAGCTGTTTCACTAGCCCCACCAAAGTGACCGGAACAGCATCCCCTACCCCCCTGCACGTGTGTATGGAGAGGAAGAAGAGGAAAGGGTGTGTGTGGAGGTGATTCTCTGCTTTGATAGGATGTGGCCCTGGAGCAGAACCCAGCGTGTTCTTGGGGCCGCCACTGGGAGACGCGGCGAGGCGCCCAGGGCTACCACAGGCCAGGGGCAGGACTACCAGCGGTTCCTGCGCGGCTGGCGGCCACGCAGGAAAAAGCCGCTTCCTCGCCCCTGCATCTGCTGACAAGCCCGCGACGTGTCTGCGCCGAGCGTGGCCGCACTGATACAGCTTTCTAGGAAACAGCCCAGGAGGGGGAGGGAGCGCCCCCCACAGCGCACACCACGCATCCTTTCCTTTCCCCGGAGGCCCCAGGCTCCCCTTCCGCCCTGCACCCAGGATCCTAGCCCACCCGTAGGAGTTCGCGCCTCCTTCGCCAGCGGTGGCTTTCGATTGTGCAGTCGGCCCTGACAATGTGCTTTAACGCATCCTGGGGTCAAGGCTGTTTTTAGCCAGGACCCAGTGGCGTTTCACCTCCTTCCTCCCGCCACCCCGCCTTTGAGAGTTGTTCCACGCAAGGAGGAAGGGGCGAGGGCCCGGCGACCCCGGAGCGGAGCGAAGACCGGGTTGGCACGTGCGGCGGGCATGGCGTGGGCCGTGCGCTCAGGGCGCACCGAGGCCGACCGAGCGCCTCTCGGTCCGGGAAGGGGGCCCGAGTAGGGGCACCCGGAGCCAGCGCGGAGTGGGGCAGGGAGGGGGCTGGGCCGGGAGAGCTGCGCCGAGTTCCCTGAAAGGCAGCGGAGGGGAGGAACAAACCAGAGGTGCGAGCGATTAACTCGGCCCGGAGCCAGCCCCTTTAAACGAGGGTGGGGCGGAAGCGGTGGGTAGGAGGATGGGGGAAATATCGCTTTAAAAAGGGTAAGTTTGGGGCGCTGTCTCCCCCTCCCTCTATTTGCATAGCCAATAGCTCTGGGGCTCCTGCTACTGCGCGCTGATTGTTACCGGGCAGATTACTTTTTTTTTTTTTTTTTTTTTTTTTAGTAGGACGCGTTCCCCGCTACATCAAAAGGAAGCCAAGGGAGGGCGGAGGGAAAGGAGACTGGGGCGGGCCAAGGCCGGGGAGCGGCTGGGGCGCCCCGGGCCTTATCAATGGCAGCGGGAATTAGTATCCAATCTCCTATATGTAAAGAAAGGGGAGGGGAGGGGCGGACGAGGAAAATGTTTAATTGCTGTGGAAGCCATTAGCTTTAGTGAGTAAAAAAAAAAAAAGCCGCATTGACAAACCCGTCTTGCAAACTGAAAACAGTGCAGCCTGCGCGGCGGATGACACTCGGGCCGGGTACCGTGCTCTTCCTTGTGGACTTGAGTCGAGTCGGACTTCCAGACTTGTAGCTTTTGAGTCATCCCGGACACATACAAGAACTTACATTTTAAGACCTCGTAAAAGCATTACTCAAACTTCCCCTGGCTACCTTTGAGCGGATCCGAGGCAGCTGCAGGGTAGAAAGGAGAGTAGGGGCAAGAGTCTCTTTTTAAAGCCTAGATCTAACCCGACAGGCGAAGATCTGGGGTTCCCATCACTGAGTAATTATCCGAGCACGACCTCCCTCTAGGACAGCGTCCCCAGCCCCGGTCGTCGACATCGGGGGCGGGCAAGAGGCGGGTGGTCGTCCCGGGCTCGCCCACCGGCGGAGGCAGCCTGGGTGGCGCGTCCCCGAGCAGCAAGCCAGGCCTCTCGCCCCTTCCTCTAACTTCCCCTCCCCCGTCTTTGCGCGCGGGGAAATTCCAGGAGGAGGGGACGGAGGAGGTGGGGAGAGGTGGCGGGCCATGGAAGGGCGCCGAGGGTTGCGGAGGGCGCCCCGCTTCTTGCGGAGCCCCGCGCGTCCGGGCGCCTCCCTCGTGGCCGGGCGCCCCATTCGGGTCCCCATTCACTTCCTCTTCCCAGGACGCAGTGCTCCCCAGGGAACCGCGCATCGAATCCGCACCGGGCCGCTTCCGAAGGCCCAGCACGTGGGGTGGGGCGTGAGAGAGCGCGGGGGTTGGCAGGATGTCTCCGGGAGGCTGGGACCTTCCTGTCGTGTTAAAAAGCGCTCCACCTAGCACGCGGGAGAAGGCGCGCTGCCTGCTGGGCCAACGCGCAGGTTAGGTCTGAAGAAAAAGTGCGAGTATTTATTCTGTGCTCTGGGCCCTTGAAGGGGGATGGTCCTTTATTCTTTTTCTTTCTCTCCTCAAGGGAAAAACTGTCGTAGCCTTTGTAGGATCGGTGATAAACTTGAGCGAATGCAAGTTATTTTTGTTTTTTGTTTGTTTTGGAACCAGGAATCGAACTCAGTACCTTGCGCTTGCCACGCAGGCGCCGTGCCGCTGAGCTATACCCCCGGCCCTCGCAAGTTTTATTGGACTTTTATTCCCTGCCGAGCCGGCTCCCCACCCCCAACCCCTTACGTTTTGCAGTTTCGGTTGGAAAGTGTACAAAACCCTGTAGGTGTAGGGTGCAGCCGGGTGCTGGGTATTTATAGGCGCATTTCTATAGGGCTAAGCACGCACACTCCCAAGCTCACCTGCGGAAGTTGCAGCCGGGGGATCCGGCGGTAGCTCCCAGCTGGAGGCGCGCGAGTTCGAGCTCCACGCCTCCACCGAGGGGCGCTCTGGTCGGGAGGTGGGGTACTGGTGTCAATTTCGGAAATGAGGGTGACAGGAGCATCGCTCTCCCCCCAGGAACCCCAAGGAATAGGGCTGTGTTTGTGCTTCTCCGTGGAGAGATGGCTGGTCCCACCACCAACACCGAAAACCCGACGGTTACTTAAAAGTAGATGGCGAAGTGAGAGGCGGCGGCGCAGGAGGAATGGGGAGGAAGTAAAAGCAAAGTGGAACAACAAGAGAAAGAGGGGAAAGCGGGGAAGAGGAGCGCACAGGGAAGGAAGGAGGCGGTGGGGACGCAGGACGCGGGGGAGCGCGGATCTGGAATGGACACTCGGGCCTGGGCACAGCGGAGCGCAGGACAGGGGCAGCCCCCGGGTGCAGCAGATGCGGGGGGGGACGGGGGGGCGGCAGGCGCGCGCTTGCCCTGCGCTCACCCACTCTGCACCCCTCCCTCGGAAAAAGTCAAGCCCCGCACTTCCCCCTCTTCCTGTCTGATTCAGCTTCAGGACACGCCTCCGCGGCCGAAAATAGCAGTGAAAATGCTTCTGCTTTCTAAAAGTGAATTTTCCAATGGGATTTGGGGCGGGGGGGCGCCCAAGCCGTGGAGGTTGGGGGCCCCGGGCTCCCGGGAGGAAAAGGAACCGGCCCCGAGGGCTGCGCGCCCTCCCCTGGGCGCACGCGGGAGGGGACCGCTGGGCGGCGGGCTCGCGCCTCTGCTCCGGGAGCCACCACGCGGCTTTTTCGCGGAATTTTGACGTCACCCCCACGTGGGGGAAGGGGCCGGGAGAGAGGAGGAAGCGGCGGGGGCGGGGGCGCGGGCACCTCGCGGGGGGCGGCGGCGGGGGCCGGAGAGCCCGGCTCTGTCCCGGGTTAGCGTCGCCTTCCTGCAGAGTCCCCCTCCGTGCCGCCCCGCCATCTTCCACTTCCTAGGACTTCCTTTTTATTATTATTTTTATTATTACTGTTATATTTTTTACTTTGAAATCGGAAGCAGCTCTTTGCTGCGGAGAAAGCTGATTTCCGAGTTGTAGTTCAGTTGCGCTGGACACTGAGTCCGGACTGAGTATCGCGATTGCTGGTCGCGACGCCCGCCCCTTGCTTTCTGTCCGCTCTCCACCGAGGAACACGCGCGTGTGTTTTTCTGCTCCTCGGGAAGTGAGTTCTGCATGTTCTCGCACACCGCAGTCTTGCACGCGCGACTTGTTCCTCTCTGCCCCCCCCCACTCCATCCACTGGTGCAAAGTCAGCCGGGCTGTGAAGACCGTGCTAAGACGTGCAAGATCTCCCGAGGATGCGTGTGAGCAGGGTTGCCCGAATTCTGCTGCACCCAGAGCAAATCGATCTAGAAATAGCCTTGGCAGGAGAGGGCTTGAGAGATGGGTAAAGGCACAGAACGCCTGCCCTCCCACCGCCGGGGTCCGGGTGGGGAATGTGTCCTGGGGACAACCTGCCAGGGCGGAGAGCTTCATCTGCGAGCCAGCCCACACACCTTCATTTCCCCTAAATTGGGCAAAATCTTTTTAAATCTTTCAGTCTTGGGGGGTGATAGCTGAAGTGCGTCATTATTTTCTAAACCCACGGTGACAATTTTGAACTGATGCTGAAATTGGCAATTGGCTTTAGTGGGTATGTTGGGGAGAACAACCCCATGAGCCGCCCTTTTAACTTCCCCGAGGTTTAAAGGGACTGTTGAAAGAATCAGAGGTAGAAAGCCAGGGGCGTCTTTGAAAATGTGGATTGAGGTGGAATTATTTTTTTCAAAAGTAGGGAAGAAGTTTTCTGTTTGAATCACATATGAAGTGAAGAAATGTTTTTTTAAGATGACAGAGTCTGGTTGTGAGCAGTACTTTATTCCTTCGTTAGAACACACTCCCTCTCTTTTTAACTTTTTATTTATTTCTTTTTCGTTTAATGACTGTTAGTCTGACCCAATTCACGCTGCTTTGTTTCTTCTGAAAAAAAAAACACAAGGAGTTATAATTAATAAAGATGTCAGTGATTACTGTTGACACGCACGCTGATTGAACTGTATTTAAGAGTGCCTGCTTTTTGGTGATTGGTTTGATGGACACTTGCTTTGTGTATACAAAGGCAGAAAATAGAATAAATTATTAAAATGAAAAGGGAAGGAGCCAAAGGAAATGTTTTAAGAACTGAAAAGATAAATGTCATTTAAATTTTGCTTCAGCTTCATTTCAGACTTTTTAAGTTGTGGAGATTAAGTTAAGCACTTTGTAGATGTAAATTCCTTGTGGAATGTCAAGACTACCCCCACCAGAATTGTTTTCTGAGCCATAGTCAATTTTATTTGTTTTCTTAATTAACACTTTAATTTTGTTAAAATTCAGATATTCATTCCCTTTAAAAATATCCACTTTCCTAGTGTGTTTGAATATTCTTTCGATTTCATGGTTTTATTCAGCTGTGTGTCCTCTACAACCAAATTGTAGCAACATGAAATATTTCTCATACATATTCTTGATTTCATATTTTATTTTCTAGTCATTAAACCTAGGGATTGCTGGCATCTTTTAGTACGGTATACAACATAGTTCCTAACATGATGAATTCATATTCTCCAAACTTGAAAAAACTAATTAATAGACAACAGAGAAATAGTTTTCTTCTTTAGTCTTTTTTTTTTTTTCCTTTTCTTGGTGACAAATTTCAGAAGTACATTGAAAAAAATTTTTTTTTAATTTTTATTTGGTGTTCTTTTGTTGTGATTAAAAAGAATGAGTTTCAAAATGGGTAACAAGTTGTTTTGTAATCTTCCAAATGTGCACCTTTGGAAAAAGAGATGTCCTTTCCGCTTTAGAATTGACCTGAAAGCAAGCGGTTCCCAAAGTGTGCTAGGCATTGCTAGCTGGGTAGGATTTACCCCTATGAGGAATGCATTTCCTCTTTGTTCAGCCTTCAGTAAGGGCATCTGCTTCTACATAACCTTGAAAGAAAGTCTGTGCCTATGTGTTATGTAAACAACTTAGAAAAGCAGAAATCTGGAGCATAGGAGTTTATGTGAAAGATGAAATTAAAGCATAATGTCCAAAGTTGTTTCTGCTGTCAGCTATATGAAATCACACTTGAATCGTGGCCCCACCAGCTACAAATCAAATAATTCTTTCTTTGGGTGGATAGAGTGATTTCCTTCAAGCCGTATGTATTAATAATATGATGATGATAACATTGATTCCAAAACTTTCAATGAGTGTGTGAGCCTTCACTTATTTATTTCTTTAAAAATTGTCATCCACTTGTAGAGAAATGGATCCTAAGGTTAAGGTTTTTGTTTGAGGAAGTTACTTAAAAAGCATTCAATTTTGCACTTTTGAAAATAAAAAGTCACTAAAATTTAGTGTACCTATTGTATAGAGGAAGGAAAAAAAAAACCACACAGGATTAAAAAAGAACAAGAAAGTTCCTTTGCATAATTTCCAGAGCCTTGTCCTTTGTCATGGCCACATAAGTTTCCGTTTTTGAGAGCAGGCAGTCGGTCCATTGCACAAATGCAAACCCCATACTGAAACTTGCCTGTGTCAAAGTTATCCTAAAGCGAATGGTCTGGGTTAGTTTATATAGGGTTTCAGATGACATGTGTCACATCTGGCATCCCACAGCCACCAATTATTTCAGGATCATGAAGCACTGTAAAATAACATGTATTTTTGATGGTAGAGAGCTTCTGTCCAGAGTTAGGTCTGCACAGGCCTTCTCAAGGGGTCCCACTGAAATCATTTAACTTAGAAAATTTAGTTGTATCCAGTAGTGGCGCTTGATCTGAACTGTGTGATTCCAATAACTAGTGAGTGAAATTTCCTGCCCCCTTATTTCACTTATTTCTGAATATAATCTTGTTTTTCTTTTTAAATAAAATAAAAATAGTGTATTTAAAATGTAAAATTTCCTTAATAGAATATTGAATAAGGCTCAAATTTACTTGCCTTTGTATAAGAAAAGTCCATATAATTGCTCTTTGTAGTGTAATTACCAACAATTTTATGTCATCTAACAAATGACTTAAGTTAATTGGCGATGGAATGCCAATGAAATTTGCTACACTCGAGATGCAGACCATATTTACCTCAAGAAATATAAGTCTGACCTTCTGTTTAGTTGCTTAAAACTTTGCCTGGCAGACTGTATGTTTCATTCAGTGCAGATCTTTCAGATTTAAGGAAGCATTGTTCTCTCCCATAAATTAGATGTAGTCTTGCTTAGAACCTGGGGAATGCACCATAGGACCTTATGCCATTTTGGCCAGTCATAGAATATGCCTTCTGCATCTGGCACTCTACAATGGAAATTCTATACAGTATTCATCCAGATTATTCATGTCGAGAGCTCACATATGTGTTAAACTGATAACATCACAGGGCTGTGCGCAGATACATCGGGATGTGCTGGGGGTGTGATTCAGATCTGTAAGGTAGAATTTAAGTGGTTTTAATGGAGGAGTCAAATACTCTGAGATTTCGGAGCAATGGAGTGTGCATTTGGCTTTTGCAGTTTGTTTTCATTAATTTAATTTAAATTGAGTCCTTACCATGTGTTAAACCCAGGGCTAGGCACTGAGGATATAGTGGGAATATAGTAGACATTCAGTAAATGTTTTAGAAGGCAGGCAGGAAGGAATAATACAGTTCCTGTTGCTGAGAAGCACATTGTCTGGTGATTAAATGTGGGAAAGAATTACTATTCTAGATAAACGGATGATGTTTGAGAAATAATAGAACTGTAGAACAAGAGGCATATAATGAGACGCCAAGTTACCCATCTTATACTACTACCTTAAGCCAGGAAGATAGAAATTAATCTTCTTTTTAAAATTCAGTCTAATCAGGTAACTGTCACTTGGGCTGCTCTATGGTTTTTATGTTCTTAAATTTTATTTTTAATTTGTTTAGAATCTATTGGAACTAGTTAGTCGGATTTCTGAGTCACATGTCATATGTTTGGGGCTTGATTAGTCCTTTTATAGTAGCAAAAGACAGTTGATTCTTCGGTCCATCATCCTGAGAGCCCCCTGTCTCTGAGTAGCTGTATTTCCTAAAGAAAGTTTCTCATCCAAACCGAATCTCCATATATCTGACAGGATATTGATTCTCTGTCCCTCCACTGATAAGGGAATCTGAGGTCATAGTCATCCAGGAGTAAAGACTTAAGTTGTGATTCTTACATCATGGATTTAGCAACGTTCTCCTCCCAGACACTGAGAGCAGAATTCAGACCTCGGGTCAGTCACCTGCACGTCTGCTAGAACAGACGCAGAAAACACTATTCGTCATTGGCATCGGGTGGAACGGCTCCAGCCCAGAAGTCGGCAGTGCTTGAGTTCTGGTTCCTGCTCTGCCACCAACTAGCACTGTGACCTGGGGGATAGTTCATCTATTTCTGAGACTGTTTCCTCATCTACAAAATTAGCTGAGGATCATAAATGATCGAGTTCTTTTTCAGCTTTACATCTCTAAAAATTTCAAAGGCTTTATTATCATCACTGTCATCAAAATAGGGATTGAATCTATATGGCATCTTTAAGTAGTTTATGCTTTACCTAGGATTCTTTTTTTTTTTTAATACTTCCAACATTCAATGGCACAAGATAAACATTTCCATTCCAAAAGTTACAAACGGGTACAAAGAAATGGGACTAAAGCAAGTCTAAAATTCAGCACAGCAGACATTAAGTCCTGTAGTTCCACGTGCAGCATCCAAGGCAATCTGTGGCAAGATGTTAGGATTCTTAAATTGTGGATTTCTGTGTGCTCTTACTCCCTGATTATTAGGGAGATATTAATTCATTAAACACTGGAGCTCTAAATTAAACTCATAGAGGTTGTACCTGTTGTTAGCTGATGGAAAACACTCTTTTCCTTGTCCTAAGCCAGTAGAATAGAATGAAGGTCTTCAAAACTATATAGACTATAAGAAGGTATAGAAAACAATGCTGCTCCAAAGTGCTTATGGAAACCCAAGGACATGGAATAAAGTAACTTCCTACAACACAAGCAGAGTCCCCATCACAACAGATACAGATACGGTTTGTAGTGGACTCTAACTTGCAGATTCTTCTTTAGATGATGAAGTGACAGTTTGTGGCCCTCATGAGCCTCATTAACTGAGGCTTATTATGAGATGCACAGACCTCATGAAGCGTGAGGTCTTCCTTTGGTGAGAAGTGACTGAAGCACATTTCCCGAAGTTGCATGAATTGGTCAGCTTTCCGTCACTATAAGGAAACACCCAAAGTAGCTAACACTGTGAAGAGAAAGGTTTATTTTGCTCATAGATTTGGAGGTTCAGAGTCCAAGATCAAGCATCCCTATTGGTTTTGCCTGTGGCTGTGTCAGCATATCATAGTAGAAACCTACGTGTGTATGGAAGAGCTTATGTCAGGAAACAGGTAGAGAGAGGGAGAATCTAGCATCTCACAAGCCTTTTAAAGGTACGCCCCCAGGGCCCTAATGACCTCCTGAAGCTTCCATCACCTCCCAACTCTGCCACCCTAGAGACCAAGACTTGGATCACAGTGGACCCTTGGAGGATACCCAGGCCACACCCAAACCATAATACTGTGCAACTTGGGACAAGACTCCCATGACCTCACAGGATTTTAGTGGGTATGGAAATTCCCTAAGTCTCCCAGATCCTACTCCTGTCTGTCATGGGAAACTCCTTGACAGACAGTGATATCTTTGCTCAGACATTTTTGCTGATGATGTCCTGTAGGGTGACCCCATTGTCTAATGATTCTGTGTTACACATTCCTTTCTTGGGATAAACAGGATGCTTCATCCCAATCCAAGCGTATTAACATTGGTGACCATCAATTTACTATGTGATGGGCCTTGAACTGGGTTCTTCGCTTTATAGAACCTTCTCAAGAATCATGTGACATTCAGATCCTGAAGCACGAGCAGGTGAAATGATGTACTAAAGGTAACACAGTTAACCAGTAGCCCCAACTTCCTGGAAATTTTTATCCGCAAGTGCTATCTTTGGCCATTGAAACAAGAGAGAACAAGCTATCCCTCCATTTATACTGACAGTTGGTTAGTTCTCTGTAGGCACCATCCCTTTTCCTTTTCCCTAGTCTTGATTACCTTTGCTCTTTATCTGTCTAGTCAGGTGTTAGCCCCTTGCCAGCAGTCTGCCCTCCGTTGGATCCTGACTAGTTGGCTGATATCCATCTTAAAGTGGATAACCTGGTCTTCTTACTCTTCTTCTTCCTCCTCCTCCTCCCTCCATCCCTCTCCTCCTCCTTCTCCTCTTTCTCCTCTTCTTCTTCTTCTTTTTTTTTTTTTTTTGGCAGCACTGGGGATTGAACCCAGGGCCTTTGCACTGAGCTACATCCTTGGCCCCTTTTATCTTTTGAGGCAGTCTTGCCAAGTCACCTAGGCTGGGCTTGAACTTGTGATCCTTCTGCTATACCCTCCCAGAGGGCTGGGATTACAGGCATGTGCCGCCATGCCCAGCTTGTTTTGGCCTTCTTACCATGTGGCAGCAGCCTGGAACAGCTTCAGAAACCTGCAGGCCACCAAGGCAGCTACAGAAAAACACAATAGGGCCAGAGTCTGCCATCCGTGTCTCCCTGGAGCCCAGGTTCCTGGAGCAAGCATCCTCTAGCACTTTTAGGAACTCCAGTGTAGACAGGAAAGAAAAAAATGATTATGCATCTTCTAGAGGCTGGTCTCATTAATGAAACCCAAAACAATACTCCATGTTTTCGTCTATAAACTGGATGAAGTCAACTATGGATCCTCTTACTTCATCTGTGTTCTGTGGCCCCAGGTATAGAGAGCCCACCTTGGCCTTGTCATGTTCTGGAGGAGTCTGTATTTGTAATCCCAGGGAAAAGTTATTGGAATTCTAGTGAGTAAATTCCAATCTACCACTTCCAGTGCAACTCACGGCTTGAATAAAGAGACAAACATATCTACAGTGGTGGGGAGTCAAAGGGGTCCTAAGTCCAGTCAGAACAATGGCTAACCAGAACAAAGGCCTCATCCCAGGGCTGAACCCGGGTTTCATTAATTCGTGAAGAGGGGAGTGGCTTGGGATTGAGTGACTGTGAGAATGGTGGGAAGTACGTGAGTCCTGTGAGCTGGGCTGGGTAGGAGGCACAATAGCACCTCTGCAATATGCAGAGAGAGGTGTGCAGAAAAAGTACCAGATTCTGGTAACAGGTAGCCTCTAAGTTTGGAGGGATCTGCATAACACAGTTTGAGGAAGCCACTTGTGTTTTGGGGTCAGCGCTCCAGCTTTGATGTCTGGCCCTCATGCCCTGAGACGTCATGGGTTATGTCTTGAGCCTCAGTCTCAGCCAACAGCACAGCATCCCTCGGCCTAGCTCACGCATACTAGTTGGGAGCTATAGGTGGGGCATCACTGACCTGTCGCATTGCTTCAAAGGCTACACATCAGTGCCTCAGCTAGACCCATTTGCATTGCTTAAAGCCAATTGAGGGGTTAAAATATTATCTTAGCCAGCTCTGTACATATCAATACATGGAGTTAGGGCCAGGTTTAGCCAAAATGGAGAAAAATGGTCTTCTTTCAAGGAGAGCCATCTTGGTGGTCCTCCACACTAGGGAATAGAACTAGTGTCTCTGATAAAACACTGAAAGGAAACAGATTCCTAGAGATAAGATGAGCTTCTACTGCAGCTTATCCCAACTTGGGAGAGTTGTCTTCAGTAATCAGGTAAAGGATCTATGGTAACTCTCTAGGAGGTTATAAGGTGATTCATACATTATTTCTTTGCTTTGAGACTTGATTCCCTCAACTGTGAAATGATGATGAAGACCTACCAGGCAGAGGGGTTGTAAGGAGCACAGAAATAAAGCTAAATGGGTTTGTTATTGTTAAACTCAATTGGCTTATCTTTTTTCAGAACCATCTTAGTTCTGGGAGTTTGTGGAACTGTTAATGTATTTCATGTATTCTGTGAAGATATGGAAATTTCTGTAGCACATCTGAGCTCCGAGGTGTCTCCATCCATTGTTCACCATCACTAAAGGTCATATACTCAGTAGCTGCTGCCAACATTGGCTTAATCTCAAGCCAGTCCATTCTAAACTCTAGATCACCTCCCCCTTACAGACACATGCTGTGAGACAATCTTCCAACGTCCACAGAAGGGACAGGGGAATAGCTATCCACACGATTACAGAAATAGAAAGTACCTCAGATGTCAAATCCAGTATTTTCCAAAGTGAGGTAGGTGGTATACGGAGGCGCATATTTTATTTTAATGATGTAAGATTTAGTTTGATGAATGTTACAAAAATTTGACATATTAAGCTCATAATTTCACAAATATTGCAGTGGTATTTTAGTTTAAAAGGGAAGTCTGTTTTTAAAAAGTAAGTTGGAGAAGCATTATGTAGATATGGCTTCTTAAGATCAGTAGTTGTATGTAAAAGATTAAAATTTAGAAAACACTGCCTTCAAGTCTTCCTTAGAAAATCAGACCAGGGAGGGACTGCAGCTCACTTACCCCCCACTCATGGGAATAAAACAGCACCTCTCACCTAAAACTGAAGAAGTTAAGACGGTACACATTATCTTCATTTAAACATATTTTCCCAATTACTCTTGTTTCTCCTGTTGATATTTTCTTGCATTTATTCTGTCTCACCAATGATTTATGCTCTCTGAAAAGCCTTAGATACTTATTGTTCGCTTCTGTTTTTAGGATGTTTTCTAATTTGGACTGTTGGATTACGTTGCCAGTTTTTATACCAGATCACCACTGCCTGCGACTTTTGCCTCTAAGTGGGATTGCCCTTGTCCTATCATTTTCCAAACTTCTTTGCCTTTCTAAGATCACTATTGGACTTAACTGATAGTCCTCTGAAAAAATTTTATTCTCTGGGCTCGTCATTGTTCGATTCAAAGTTGTTCTCTGCAAGCAGCCCTATCGCCAGTGCACTTGTCCAAAACAATCATCAGCAATTGTTTTAGTATGTCAGTTCCCTGAGGTAGTGACACCATTTGGGGCTACCAAGAGGAAAGAAAGAGTGGAGAGGAGGGAGGGTGGGGAGGGGAAGAGAGGTGGGAAGGACTGGGAGATGTGCTACTATAGTGTGCATCTTGAATATCCCTCAAGGTGCATATGATAAAAGCTGGGTCCCCATCCTGTGGCACTACTGGGTGGTAGTAGAATTTTTTGGAGGTGGGGGCCAGTGGAAGAAAGGTCACTGGGGAATGTCTCTTAAAAGGATAATCGGACCTCAGACCTTCCTCTTTCTCTCTCTTTGCTTCCTGGATGCCATAAGTTGAGCAGCTTCCTCCACCACATGCTCCCACCATGATGTCATGTTTCTCTAGGCTCAAAGGCAATATTGCCAAGAGATGATGGACATAAACCTCTGAAGTCGTGAGCCAAAATAAACTTCTCTTCATTTTAAATTGATTGTCCCAGGTATTTTGGCACAGTCATAGAAAGCTGACTCACAAGTATGATTTTGATAGGGAGCTCTGGAAAGCTCTGACATATTCTCGAGAATGTGGGAAGTCCCAGGCAAGACTGTGCTTATACCCAGAATAAAAACCTGAGAAGAGCTTCATCTCTCACCACCAGCTGACTTTGAGGCTCTGTGAGAGCAGAAACTAACAATGCAGGCAGAACTTATCCTGCCAGGTTGCTGAAGGCAGGCAGCAACTGACGTGGAGTCCCTTGGCAAAGGCTGGGAGACAGATTGGTTTAAGGTACTTAGGGAAGTCTCTGTTGAGTCACTGGCTGACCACAAAGCAAACCAAACAAAGACTTCAGAGATTTCACATGATCAAGAATACAGACTATATAGAGTTAGTCCAGGAAAATTACTAAGTAAACAAGCAGCAGCAATAAACCTGGTGAGTGTAAGGAGGGGGTTCTGATTTCCATAGTGCCACCTTCTATTGCTTAAATTGTCCAGTTTTCAATTTTTAAAAATTACAAGACAGGGGCCGGTGAGATGGCTCAGCTGTGTAAGCACCTGCCTGGCAAGCGCAGGATCCTGAGTTCAACTCCTGGTACCCACATAAAGAAAAAAAGGGGCCGGTGATATCGCTCAGCAGCACAAGTGCCTGCTGCCAGGTGCAAGGTCCTGAGTTCGACTCCCAGTACCCACACACAAAAAATTACAAGACATACAGAGAAGCAGGAAAGTATGACCTATACTTGGATACTTGGGTGGAAGGAAGGAGACCAATTACTGAAACCTACCAGAGGCAGCCCAGGTGTTGCACTTACTGGACAGAGACTTCGAAGCAGCTATTACATATGAGTATGTTCAAAGCATTGCAGTGTGGGAAATAGAGAATGTGAATAAAGAGATGAATTATTAAAAGGAACCAAATAGAGATTCTGAAATTGAAAAGTAAAACAACAAAAATGAAAAATCCACTGGGAGGGGGGACCTCAGTAGTAGATTTGAACTCATAATTGACTAACTTGAAGATAGACCAATTGAGATCCCATCTGAGAAACAGAGGGAGAAAAGAGTGAAGAAAGATAAACAGGCTCAGAGGTCTGCGAGATATCATCATGCCTACTGACTTACACACAATTGGAGTCCCAGGGCAAAGAAGAGAAAGGAGTAAATAATATTTACAGAAAGAATAGCTCAAAACTTCCCAAATTTAGCTGGGTACATTGGCATACGCCTGTAACCCCAAGCACTCTGGGAGTCTGGAGCAGGAGGATCTCAAGTTCAAGCCCAGGCTGGGGAACTTAAAGACTTAGCAAAATCCTGTCTCAAAATAAAAAATTAAAAAAAGATCTGAGGACGTAGCTTATTGTGAAGGCTCTGGGTTCAGTCCCCAGTACTGCAAAAAAAAAGAAATACTGCTCAAATGTATTTATTAAAAACTTAAAGCCATACATACAAGAAACTCATCAAACTCTAAATAAACTCAAGGAGAGTCACACTAAGATAGACCGCAGTCCAACTTTCAAAAGATGGAGACAGAAATTTGAAACAGCAGGGAAAAAACAGCGGCCGATCGCATATAAGCAATCCACAATAAGTTTAATGGTTGACTTCTTCTCAGAAACCATGGAGGCCAGGAGGTAGTGGGTATCAAGTTCAAAGAGCTGAAAGGAAAAGACAGTCAACCAAGAATTCTATATCTGACAAAGTTATTCTTCAGAAATGAAGAGGAAAATAAGACACACATAAAAAATCCTGAGAGATTTTATTTCTAGCATATCTCCCTACCACAAAATATTAAAGGGCAGCTGGGGATATAAATCAGTGGCAGAAAATGAAAGGAAAGAAGGAAAAAGGAAGGAAAGAAGGAAATACTAGAGGAAATTCTTGTTGCTTAAATGAAAAGACATTAGAAAATAACTCAAATCTACCAATAATTGTCACTACCCAGGTAAATATAAAATAAAATATAAATGCAGATTTTTGGAAAAGTATTTTCTGCCTATATGATTTAAAAGATAACTGCTTAAAACCGTAATTATAAAATTGTGTTGATTGGTTTATACTATATAAAGATGTAATTTGTGTAATAATAGTTCATAGGAGGGGGAGGGAACAGTATTGTACTAATGTGAAGTTTTTGTATAATATTGGAAGTTCATATTACTGCAAACTAAATTGTTGTAAATTATCACGTTAATTGTAATCCCTAGAGCGCACTAAGAAAACAACACATATATATATAATGTTTCTAATATATGTGTGTATATATATATGTATGAAATGCAACAATAAAAGAATTAAAATGGCACACTAGAAAATACTGATTTAACATAAAGGATCGCACTAATGGAGGAATAGGACAAGAAGACATAATACATATAGAAAACAAATAAAATGCAACCATAAATCCTACCTTATCAGTTATTATTACATTAAATATAAATAGACTAAACACTTCAATGAAAAGAGACTGGTTGAAGAAAATGTGATCTAACTATATGCTGTCTATTAGAGACATGCTTTAGATTCCAAGATAAATAAGTGTAAGTAAAAAGATAGAAGTATATATACCATAAAAACAGTAACTAAGAAAAGCTGGAATGGCTAAACTAAAATCAGACAAAAATAGACTCAAGGAGAAAAATTGTTATTAGAGACAAAAGGAACATTTTATAGTGGTAAAATGGTTAATATACCCAGGAGAACTAACAATTATAAATGTATGTGCACTTAATAACAAAAAGCCAAATTACATAGGAAAAATGTGGTTTTTTTTTTTTTTTTGTGGGTACCGGGGGCCAAACTCAGGACCTCGCGCACCAGCAGGCGCCCTTGCCGCTGAGCCATATCACCGGCCCTTTTTTATATGTGGGTACCGGGAGTCGAACTCAGGACCTTGCGCTTGCCAGGCAGGCACTTATGCTGCTGAGCTATCTCATCGGCCCCGGAAAAATGTGTTTTGTAATGAGCAGAAATTTGTCTCTCTGATGTTTTAGTTTTTTGATTTTATTTCTGTCCCCAGTATCCTCACCCTACCTAAATCTAACACCTATATAACTAGAAAGCTTTTCAAACATTTAAAGGCAACTTCTGTGTCTTATTTTCCACTTTTATGTGACTTTGGCTCTGTAGAATATTTCCTAGAATATAAGGGCCGGTGAGATAGCTCAGCGGCATAAGCGCCTGCCTGGTAAGCGCGAGGTCCTGAGTTCGACTCCCAGAACCCACATAAAGGAAAAAAAGGGCCGGTGATATCGCTCAGCGGCACAAGGTCTTGCTGGCAAAAGCACGAAGTCCTGAGTTTGACTCCCAGTACTCACATTAAAAAAATATATATATAATTATATTCTCTTGTAAAGAAAAATACTGTGGTGTTAAGAGGGAAAACAACCTTCATACTTATTCAAACCTCTGCTTTTGTTTTGTTTTGTTTTTTGAGACAGGATCCCACTATGTAGTTCACACAGGCCTTGAACTCACTATGTAGCCCAGGCTGGTCTCGAACTTGGGACAATCCTCCTGCCTCATCCTCCCAAGTGTTGGGATTGCAGGAGTATGCCATCACACCTGGCAAACATTTTATTTTATTTTATTATTTTATTTTTTAGATGAGTAAACTAGGGTCCAAGATGGTTGATAACTGGTAGGAGGGCAACATCCATATATTTGGTTTCCAGACACCTTGTTCAATGTTTAGTCCAACATTTTCCTTCTGTGATAGTTTTCCCTACTTTGGGTTGCTGGTTATGGTTTTTTTCTTTTTTTGTGGGTACCGGGAGGTCGACCTTAGGAC
Source organism: Erethizon dorsatum (assembly GCA_028451465.1). Lineage (NCBI taxonomy): Eukaryota > Metazoa > Chordata > Mammalia > Rodentia > Erethizontidae > Erethizon > Erethizon dorsatum. The sequence continues at coordinate 32,147,682 of CM051831.1, forward strand.
CTCGCGCGCCAGCAGGCGCCCGTGCCGCTGAGCGATATCACTGGCCCTTTTTTCGTATGTTGGTTCCAGGAGTCGAACTCGGGCCCTCGTGCTTGCCAGGCAGGCGCTTAAGCCGCTGAGCCATCTCACCGGCCCTGGTTATGGTTTTATTCGTTGTTGTTTTTTGTTTTTACTGTGCAGGGGAGAGAGAGAGAGAGAGAGAGAGAGAGAGAGAGAAACGATATAACTCTTGACTATGTAACTCTTCTTTCTTCCCTCTTCTTTTAATGGTGTATCAGTCAGTGTTTACTAGAGAAACAGATATAACACAAGATATACAAATATATATGAATTTACAAGATTGGCTTACAAAGGCCACCCACAGAGTTGGAGGAGGAAGAGCGCAGAGGGTCTGTCTGCACACTGGAGACTGAAGAGGATCCAGTCGAAAGTGTGGAGCTCACTGCAGTGTCCTGTGCAAGTCAGTATCAGGAGGCCGAAGGATCTGTGCTGGAACCTGAAGAGTCTGAGCTGGAAGCCAGGAGATGATGTCCAAAGTGAAGGTGGAGATTGGAGCTCCTGTGCAGAAGCAGAGCAGATCCATCCGTCTTCTTTTCCCTGTTATGCTAACCAGGTGACAGCCGCCCTAGGGTGGGTGGAATTGCTGATTTAGTTGAGCTCCTCTTACTCAAGTGGACATGATCCATCAACCATCACAAATGGTATCCAGCATCCTTCATCTCAAATTTGGCACAGAAGGAAAGAAACTCAGAGTAATTGAAGAGTCTGCATTGGGAACTAAAAGACATGGATTCTCATCTTTTTTGGACCAGTAATGAACTTCTGAGACTTTCAAAAACTATTATTATCTGTCAGTGATATCTTACACTATCTTTTGAGCACCTAGGGTTTAAGGCACCATGGGGACACTTTACTATAAACCTCTGTAGCGGTCCTCCAATGTGTCTCATTTCTTACCTGTAAAATAAGCAGATTATGCATCCAGCTCCAGCTCCAGAATTGGATGGTGAAGAGCTATCTTTATTAGCGTATTCTTATAAGTCTGAGGCTTCATCTTTATTCCCCTCTTTCTATTTCCTGATCTGGCAGGGGTAAAAGAGCTACAGAATACTTTCTCTAGACTTGTCACTGTGGTGAATTCATGGGCTGTGTCTTCCTTGGACTTTCCATCTACTTAGGATATGGTTTGAGTTTAAGTGGTCCTTTTTAATTTTTTATAGAATTTCAGAGTCGGAAAAAAACTGAGACGATCTTATTCAAACCACTACTTTTGCAGATGAGTAAGCTGGGGTCCAAGATGTTTATAAATCCTTTTCAGGGTTTCCAGGATTATAATCTCAGCCTACTTGCCTCTTTTAATTCCCCATAGACCTTTAACTCACCACGATGGCTTCTTATTTCACTTGTGGACTCAAGAGTCAAATAACTGGAAAAAGTTCACTCAGCTCTAAGTGAAAAACTTGGCAGTCTGTTAGATCCCGCCATCTTTGTTATTTCTGCTATAACATGGTAACCCTCTCTGAAATTTCTCTTGATCTAATTTTATCCTTGCTTTAATTTAACACCTAGCTCAAGCCCTACCTTCTCATCATCACCCCAGCCTGGCCAATACTTCTCCCTCTCACTTCTCCCTCTCACTACCATTATGCCTCGGTAGATTCTGTGGTCCAGTGGTAAAAATCTGGGCTGTACTGCTGCGGGATTTCCATGTAGAGAGATGGGACATCAAGGCTTTTTCCCAGGAAGCAGCTTTTTTATGTTGGCACTGACTCAGTGGATTTGTATGCAAAGGCTGAATACTGAACATGGCGTAGTTGCACCTTTTTATACAATTATCGTGTCTGTCTCTCTTATATGGGCATACCCTAATGTTTTACAGTCTGGTTGAGTATACATCAACAATCTACAGTCTGGTTGGGTATGGTTTATGTTACGGAGTTACATCAGAACTACACATGCCCCACACAGAGCCTGATATTGCTACATTGTAAAAAGTTCCCGCCCCAAGACATCGGAGGGGTCCTACCACATTCCCCCTTTTGATGCTCCGAACCCATTCTATGTTGGGTCAAAGAGCATCATCCTTGTTCAGAGGTTATATTTCCATAACGTTGTCATGCGTGGGGCCACTTTTCTTTCATCTATCGTCTCAATACTGCTGGAGACAGAACATATAACCAAGGGATCCAGGCAAAAGCAGGGTCAAACAGGTTCCCCAAATCAGGAGTGTAATACCTGTGAGGGTTTTGAATCCCTTGAGAGTTGAAAACCATCCCCCAAATAGTTCCCCGGGATCCCAACCATTCTAGGTCTGGGTTGGAACATGAGCAATTTTTCTCATTCGATCTGTAATTCCCTCTACGACCTTTCCCTCACCATCTATTTGTAGGCAGCAGTTGCTTAGGTTAAATTTTCCACAAACCCCTCCCTTGGAAGCAAGCAGATAATCTAAGGCCAAGTGAGTCTGATAGATAGCAGTGCACATTTTGTTCTGTTGTTTGGCTAACAAATTAAGAGCGTCTGCGGTTTCATTTGTGTAGTTTCCACAACTGCTTGCAGTCTAATTATGCAGTTTAGCCTATAAATAGGGGTGTGGTAGCCCAGGACCCATCCTCTGCCTAAGTGGCAGGAACATAATACTGAGTTATGCCTTCAGGGGGCCATTTGTCATCTTTCCAATTGCCAATTTGCAAGATACCCCCTATCCCATTACACTTGGATCCCCAGATGTTCTCCCTGGCAAGTGGGAATAGAAAGAAAGACAGGTGGGTCATTCCTAAGCAGGAGAAATGGGTGTGATAAAGTCCAAGTAACTCCCTGGCCTGACCTGGTTAGGCAAATACACTGCTCACATGATGGGGAATGCAGGTTTACCAATGGGGCCCCTAGTAAAAGCAGCCAATACCAACAAAACATCCCACCCACAAGAGGAAAACGAAGGCCAGCAGGCACCTTTGGCCACATTTCCAGTCAGCTGAAGGTGGTCTCAGCAAAGGCTATGGCAAAAAGCAGGGCTAGAGACTCAAATACAGTTAAGAGCAAGGGGTAGCAGTACATTACAGATAGTCACAAAACGATGCAGTCCGTCTGTGTCGCCAGTCAGCAGTGTCCTCAGGCTTCTGCCACCCATAGACTAGTCAGCCTCCAGAGTGACAAGAGCAGAGCCGTCACCTTTCAGTGGTGTTCCTGAGGTCAAAGGCTGCTTCGTCCGTCAGCTTACACGGCACCGAAGAGTCGGGGATGCGCTCCCAGTCTCCAGACACTGGCTTTACTCTGCTATGGTGAATCCAGGGAATTATCTCATCCTATGCAGGATAGGTCTCCTCCTATCCTGGGTCCTTCTTGACATCGGAGGAACCTAAAGGTTCCTAAACCTTTACTGCAGTTGGGGCGGAGCAGATAACAGCGAATGGGCCCCTCCAGGGGGGTCTCAGGGGTTGGAATTCCATTCTTTTACCCACACAGCGTCCCTGGGCTTGAAAGGGTATCTGTGGTCAGACTCATGGGCAATGATGGTTCCTTAACCCGCTGGTGTTGGGTGGCTAAGGCTGAGCCTAACTCCTGCATCTGCTGTCTCGGAATGAGGTTCCCAAGCGCCTTTCAGTCCCCCCTTATGGCCTTAATGACAGGAGGGGACCGCCCATAGAGCATTCCGAAAGAGGAATGCCTGAAGGGTTGCTGGGCAGGGTTGCTAAAAGGGGTTGGGGGCACGTGGAACTGAATGCCCTTGGGAGGTGTTCCCAGAGCCCAATCTGCAGATGTTCCTGTAACTGTAACAACTGTAACCCTGGTGGGGGTGGAGAAGGGCAGCCTGGGGCGAAATAAAGTTTAAGATCGAGACAATCCTGCTCATATCCTTTGATAGAAAAGACAGGGATGCAGTTTCTCACAGTTCCCCCCTCTCATATCTTCATACTCTTTTTCTTCAAACTCTGTGAGCAGAAGTTCATTCTCCCTGCTGTGTTCCTTCATCTGGAGCATGTTAGCTGGATAAGGTGGGGAAGACGGTTGGTAAGGGCAGTCTCCAGGCAAGAATAAATAAACTTTAAAGGACATATGACCAAAGCATGAGCACTAGAATGGGAAGGACGATTGTAACTGCCTGACTCTTAGACCTGTTTCCCGGTGTGGCTGGAAACTGCCAGCAGGGTTAGCCATTGGAGCCCCCTGTTTATGTCTAGTCTACATTACGATAAATTTTATATTTTTGGTTATACTTTTCTGCTGGGTGTTTAAGACCAAGTTAAAGTGAGACCAGTATTAATCAAAATTAACCTTTTTTTAGCCAAATATCAAGGTCAGATAGGCTTCCCACGGGTTAATTGTGGGAAGAGAGCCCAAGATATGTGTAGAGCCCCTCAGCTCTTCGGTCAGTGTCAACCCCCAGGATGGGTCACAGTCTTGCTTGACCATGTAGCTTCCTGTGGAAGCATACAAGGCATTTCTCTCTCTAGTGACCCTCCTTTATAGCACACTGTACCTTGGTTGATTCCTGTCCTTTGGAGTCTAACTATCCCCTTGCTCCGGAGTTTGGGTGACTTAACTAAGTTGTAGGATCTTGTAGGATAGGTCTCCTCTTATCCTGGGTCCTTGTTCACCTTGGAGGGCCAGGGCCAAAATATTGTCTGTCTTAGCTCAGATACCATTTTAGCTTTGGTCCCTAAACCTCAGTTGTTAAACACTCAGGAGATCAGTTAAAACTGTATTGCAGTGAGAGCAGTAGGTTTAATTTTATGGTCTTATCTAGACATCAAACACCTTGAAATATATAGTATGACCAGGGAACTGTTATTTCTTACCAATTGTGGTTGTCTCAGAAGTTGAATCCCTGCTGAATATTAACAGATAATAGTTATAAAGTTTATAGAGACAATTTGAGATGGAGGACAACATAACAATATCACAACAATCATGATGACACCATTATATTAGAACCATTAGGTTTTTATTATTTCTGAAGCACATTCAAATTTTTATCTTAGTATAAAATGACCTTTTAGTCAGTTATCTTTATCTAATTACAAGATCTCAAATGACATACAGAAACTCTTAATTTGTTATCTTTTAACCACTTTTTGTTACCAGAGTGATATTTAAATAGAATGTGCTTGCTTTATAGATATACTTTACAGGTTATTAAAGTTATTAATGTCTAATCTCTATGAAATTGTCACAACTGTATTAGGTGTAGGCACATCAAACTATCATAACATGATTATATAACAATCACATAAACATAAACCTTAAAAAGTCTATCATGAACAGCTGTAGTTTAGGGGTCACCAGTATGATGTCTTTCTCAAGTCCTGCATCTTAAAAAGACTTACACACTTGGGGAAAGCAGAAAGTTATTTAATATACCATGAGGTTAGCAATAATTAGTATCACAGCTGTATAGAAATCTTTACATATATTTACTTAGTTTTTACTCTTAATGCAAAATTTAGAGAATTTTTAATAGGTTTATACAGAATTCTTGCCAATTCTGTATTGACTTGAGTTAAAGGATATTTTAGAATGCTCATACACTAAGGAATTAGTGTTAATGACCACATATAGACTTATTACCCCATACAAGTGTATCTCACTTGTACAAAATGTTTATTTAATCAAAGCCAATGGATATAAATTTAACCAAGAGCATCTGAATCAGAAAACCTTATTGTTTTAGGCACAGAGAGCTTAAACTTTTACTTATAACCAGCTTAAGCATATCATAATAATTTATGTAGTAACTGTTGGGGTGTGGCACCATAAGACTGAGAAAACTGGACAAGCCACTCATTAGTGAAGAAACTGGACAAATTTTGGTCTAAGCAGCTGCTATTTCAACACAGAGAGGAGTTTTGTCCAATGGATCCCCAAGTTCAAGGGGTTCCCACTTAGTTACCTTAACAATTGCTTTAGACTCATAATAACAGTTAACATTTTAAACTATTTTGTATATTATCTTTGACCAAGGAAGAGCTCTTAAATTATTACACACAGACAATAATAGGCATTGCATTTATGAAATTAATTTTGGACATTGTCTTTGTTATCTAGATTATCTAACAATCCGGATGGAAACATGTCATCAATCTTTCAAATATCTTTATTCTTGTGAACTGATTTAAATTAGTCTACTGTTAAGCTGTGTAAACCAAGCATTTGAGCTAATATCATGAGTTTCTACTTATCTATAAGGTAACCTAAGTCATATAATATAATTTAAGATCTACATATAGAAACATACACAATTTAAATTATATATAACCTTTATGTTCTCAGACTCTGAGGCTTCTATTTGTAATTCCCATGTGATTTGAAGCCTCTTAACCCTCATCCTGTAACATTTTAAGTGGACTTAGCTATTTCTAAAACCCTAGATAACTGGTTTTAATGTGGGAGGCCAAAAGAATCAGAGAAAAATAAAAGGAAAAATAAAATCCTTTAGGTACCTTAAACCAATGAACAAAAAAGACACAGACACACAAACAATTACTTTTAGCTCAGAGTGCACTTTTAGAAATATTGGCAATTTGGGCTATGGATACAATAATCTATTATAGTTTCATTATAAATTGACTAGTCAGAACTTTTTAGGGGAACCGATTAGTGGAGACATTTCTTGCAATAAACTAACACCAATAAGGAGGTGGGAGAGAAAAACCTCTTACTATAGACTTATAACCAGAAAGAGTCAGGAGGGGCAGAAAGAGCTTTGAGGTTTTTTCTTTTTATTTTCTGATTTACTTTTGGAGAAAAAAATTCAACATGTAACTTAATTATAGATCACATATCAAGGACAGCAGAAACTGTGCATCTCCCCAGCCCCCCTCTCATGTGGTGGGAGACACTAGGCTCTTCTACTCTCCAGCTCCCTACCTTTTTGGTAACCCACAGAAAAAAAGTTAGAGTTGTCCCCTTTTTATATTTAGCCGAGCTTTTGATTTAAAATTATTTTTCTATAATTTTGGTTATGCTTTCCTTTGGGTGTTAAAGACCAAGTCAGCTGGAAAAGAGAGCTGAGACCTGGGAAGGAGTAACTGATAGAGCCAGGGCCATAGCCCCCTAACCTCTTTGAGCAACAAGGAGCCTAAGAAGGAATAGCCTGGGCTCCACCAAACCAGCAAGCAAACATACACATCCTCCACAAGCTTTTCCTCGACATACTTGAACTTTCCAGTTCTGCCATTATCGCCTTATCTTTCTAGCAGGGTAAAACTTTTATTCTACAAGATCCTGTCATATCAAGTGTATATCTCTTATACTTACAGCTTTCTTTATATATTTTACTCTATCCTACTTACTATAAACTTTTACATAACGAACCTGGCTGTGGCTGATTGGATTTTAAAGTGTCCTTCTTTCCTTTTTTTCTTTTTGTTCCTCTTCTTTTTCCTTTTGTCTCAGGTTGTTACATTTTTAAATTTGATTGGCAGTCAACAGACTTTCAAGTAACCTTGAATTAGTACTCTTATTTTAACACCTGCAGAAAGCAGAGAAAAAAGCAAGTTAATCCTGTAATTGTAGTTCAAGAATTTACAATCCATAAGAAATATTTTAAAGATATTAATTAAAATACCATTTATTTTTAAAAATACTAACTTAAACTGGAAGCCAGAAGTAAATTTATCAATTAGCCAAGATCTGTAGTAATGGGCTGTTATTGTAACTCTGGGTTGGCTCGCACACCGCAACATGAATATTTTATGATTGACTCTCTGTTTTTTATTGGGGTGTGGGGAGTTGCACCTTTCTAATTTTCTTCTGAGCTGAGGAAAAGGGCAGTCTTTCTGTCCTTGTGCATCTGTGGCCATGACACCAGGAGTTGGGCCTTCCTCTGCTGGTATTGGCTCCAGTCAAGGTGGAGCCATTGGTCCAGGGTATTGGGGGTTATAGGCTGGGAGTAGGGATTCCATGTGGAAGAGGGAACTGGGGGTGAATCTACTCTTTTCTTAAGTCCTGAGTTTTTAGGGGGAAGAGGACAACCAGTCTGTTGCCAACATAGGGTGTAATCTGTCTCCTCCTGAGACCCTGGTTTTTTATCCTTAATAAATTCAATCAACAATTGACATACCCAGTCCTCATCCAATCTGAACTTTGGCCAGAAAATGGATGGGATGAGGATGGGGATCTGTGACTAAATGATACCACAATACTTTATCGTGTTAGTTTTCTTTTTGTTTTTCATCTGTGGGGTGTCACACCAAGTCCTTAAGATCAATCTGAGGGGACTATAAGGGGATATTTCATCCCTATAGCCCCTTGATTCCCGTACCTTTCCTAACTGGGAAGCACATTTATTTCCCACTCTGTTTGTCCCAAAAGCCCGAGGGTCAATCTCTGGTGCACGGAGATGTCTTGCCAACAGCAAGGAAATTGGTCAGGATGGCCAGGCAACAACCATCCTGCAACAACCCCTGCAACAACCCTGAACAATCGGCTAATTATTCCCTTACCAAGTGAGCCCTCAGCAGGCCATCCCACCCCAAACAATGGCCAGTGAATTTCACAGAAGGTCCGGAGCTTTCTGGGAGTCAGCTTAACATCACAGTCACCTGAATACGCCTTTTTAAAATTCTTTAACATACACTCTAGGGGAGTCCATCTACTCTGCTGTCCACCCATTTCCTCCTGCTTACAGACAACTTTCATGCACAAGAGAGGGAGGAGGGAAGGGGAAGATTTTTAATTGGAAGTGTCACATACTCGCTTCATCCGTCTCCAGCCACTCTCCTGGCAGAGATATTTCAGGCACCTCTTAGCATTATTGGAGCTCCTGGGGCACTATTGTCTCCCTTAGCTGTATGAGGATCACCACAGAACCACAGATTAGGACTCAACACTCACTTGGCCCTGTGCTCAGGTCAGAACCTTTCTGCTGTCTGTGTCATTCACACACAAACACACAATGACTTCCACCCACCACCCAGTGCCCAGCACCTTGGGAGTGTGGTTTCATTCCTTGAAGAACTACTCGGGCAACTCTAGTACTCTGGTACAACTGGTGCTCTGGTACTCCAGTCCACTGCCCAGTTCTTAAGCATTGCATTTTCAGTTTCAATGAAGCTTACTCAGGCAACTCTGGAAGGTGATCAGTCTCCCCTTCTGCCTCTTTAAAGGGAGGACCACCAAAATGAACCCAAATATTAGCAAATCTGGTGGGCAGCACTCCCTGAATTGGTTCCTGGGTCTCCAGATTCCGTTGTGTGTCTGGACCTCTCACCCCAGCGCGCTGGGAGAGGCCAATCTCCCCTACAGATCAAATAGTTTGCTGGCATTAGGCGAGGCACATCTCCCAGCGCTCTGAGGTTCAGATTCCTGGACAAGCACTCAGAAGTGCTGTGGGATTTTCGTGTAGAGAAACAGGACACTGAGGCCTTTTCCCCAGAAAGCAGCTTTATTTGTGCCAGCACTGACTCAACAGATTCATATCAAAGGCTGAGTCCCAAACATGGTGTTGTTGCACCTTTTTATACAATTTTTGTGTGTCTTTGTCTCCCTTATATGGGCGTACGCTAACATTTTACAGTCTCGTTGGGTGTACATTAACATTCTACAGTCTGGTTAGGTATGATTTATGTTACAGAGTTACATCAGAACTACACATGGGTACACAGAGGCTGATATCACTACACTGTAAAAAGTTCGCACCTGACATGTCAGGAGGGGCCCTACCACAGTACCATGTATCAGCTGTGCAACCTTGGGAAAGTTACCTAACCTTTCTGGACATTGGTTTCCTCAACTATAAAGAAGAGATGCTAGTAGTACCTACTCTACCTAGTAAGGTTGTTGTGAGGACAAATGTGATAATCCATGTAAAGGCAGTTAGCACAGTCCCTGACATGAGAGAAGCACTCATATGGACTCTGTCACCAGCTCTGCCCGGTTTAAGCTTATCAAGACAATCCCATCCATCTTGCGGGAGTGACTGAGTGAGAGTTAGGTCCTTAACTTGACTTCTTCAAAGTGACTTGCAAGACTGCAGTTTGATGGTGTAACCTCAAATGTGAGTCCTAGAATTGCTAGAGCCACTGTTCTTTTAACTAGAGAGCAGCCAGCCTGAGAACAAAGTCAATGCATGTAGTGAAGCCAGATTGAGAAAATCAAAGGAACTGGAACCAGAGCTTCGTGTCTCCCAAAGCCCCCCCACCACCACACATTCTGGAATTTTCTATTGGTTGAGCCAGTTAAAATTTTTGGTACGTAAGTTGTTTTTTTTTTTTTTTTTTTTTCCTCATTTGCAACTGAAAATATCCTAATCAATACTTCATATTACTACTCTTACTACTACTACTCCTACTACCTTCCCATGTATACCCAACCCTCTACGGTTAGATTGCAGCATTGTTTGGAATAGAAACTAACTGATAAGCACTGTGTTGTTGCCATGCTGTCCTCTACAGACCCAGCATGAAGTAAGTTCTCATTCCTGTTAGCTTCATGTCAGGATAATCTTTTCACCTGGTACCTCTGGACTTATCTTTGAGGCAGAAAGAAAAGATGGCTAGAGTCCCCAAATGGAGTCCATTCTTGGTCCCTTGCTGCACCTTCTTCACCTTCTTACTGGACTGTAATGATAAGGGAGTAAAATGTGTGATAGATGAGCCGAGCTTTATTGGACACCAGGCGCTGTACCTGCAGAACCATCTTTTTCCCTCTTAGTTACCTATGGGTACCATGTAAGTGTGTGTGTGTGTGTGTGTGTGTGTTTGTGTGTGTGTGTGAAGGGGGGAGAGAGACAGAGAGAGAGAGAGAAAGTTAGTTTCCTGTTACTGGGCATAAAATGCCTGACAACCACAACTTTTTTTTTTTAATGAAAGAAGACAATTTATTTGAAGGTGGGGGAAAGGAAGAAGAGAGAGAGAGAAAGAGAAAGGGGACAGACTGCTACTCTGGATGAGTAGGAAGTATTCAGAAGTGAAATACTCTTGGATTTCTTGTCTGCAGCTCCTTTTACTGAGATCCTCATCCCATGTAGGCTGCTGGAATCTGATTGGCTCCCTGGATGTCTTTGGTCCTCCCCTTGGATTTTTTCTGGCCATATGACCTTTCCCTCTCCTTTGGTAGAGGGTAAGATTATGGGTGGGGGCCTTTATGGCAGTTATACTTAGGTTTAAGGATTAAGTAAAGGGAAAGTGTGCTGTTCTTATGTTAATCACACTACCCTGGACCTTTCTGAGTTTAGTTTCTTTGCTTTTGTCTTTCTAGTTGCTTGAGTCTAATCTGCAGAGGCATAAACTGATAAGCCACCCTTATTAAATCTCTCCATTAACTTTTAACAAAGCTCAATGAGACCTTCAACATATCTTTTCCCTACCTAGGGGACCCCCTGTCCTACATTCACGCCTCTGAGACAGCCATCCAACTGCTGTTGGGGAAATGAGCAATGATTAATCTTGCTTCTTCAAACTGAATGGGGTTGTAGTTGGGAGCAGTGGATGGACGTTTTCAGCAGGGAGGTTTCTGACACCCACAACTTAAAGGAGAGGTTTATTTTGCCTCACGGTCCATGGTCATCCAGTTCCAAGGCAGAAATGGCATGGTGAAGGAAAGCTCCTCACATTATGGTGGCCAGGAGGCAGACAGAAAGAAGCAACCACGGAACAAGAATATATCCTTCAGCTATGCCCCAGCGACCCACCTCTATCTAGGCCCCACCTCCTAACAGTAAGTCAGCTGTGAACTCATCAGTGCACCAATCTGCCAATGAGCATAGCACCTTCATGATCCAATCACCTTTCGAACACATGAGACCTTTAGGGGACACCCAGATCCTAACCATAACAATGTGGTGTGTGCACGTGCATGTGTGTGCATGCTTGCGTGTGTGTGTGTGTGTGTGTGTGTGTGTGTGTGTGGTGCTGGACCCAGGACCTCTTATGTGCTACGTGCCTGCTCTACATTTGATCTACACTTCAGCTCCTATGGATACTACAGTTATGCCCAGGGTTGCAGCTTAGAAACTGGCTCCTGGAGGGTTGTCTAATTTGTGTAAATCACACAGCTTTACAAATCATACTGTAGGATTCCGCAATCAAATGACTATCTCCATACCTTTAAGTTCTCATTCTGCTTTAAAGAAATGAAACCAGAACTCTTACATTTTACATGGTGAGTGTGGCTTACACATGAAAGGAGACATGGCCTGATGTCAAGAAGATGGCAAATAAATGTATATAACTTCAAATAAAATGTTTAAGGTCTGTGTGATTCATTTTTCATGATTTCTCAATCCCCCAACACTTTCAGATAACCCTCACATCTAAGAGATCTTTATGTTTTTTTCCTGTTTCTGAGCATAAATTTAAAAATGTAAACAGGATCATACCAAACATATTGTTCTGTAAATTGACTTTTTTCCAGTTTCAATAATCTGGTGGGGTCTTTCTGTACCATACATATAGATCTGCATGTATCATAGTTCGACAACTTCCCAGAGTTAATGGGCATTTGGAGGCTATCCCTCACCAATTGTTTGCTTTTCTAAGTAATGTTTCACTGAGCATTGTGGTACTGGCTTTTTTTGTGCTGTTGGGCATTAGGGATGGAAGAAATATCTTGAGGTTCTGATTCTATTAATTAAGTGGTTGAAGGAAGAAAACGAACATCTTGAGGCCCCCATCTTCAACAGTCTTCTAGTCTGCAGCTGGGCAAAGCAGACATGTACAACGCTTTTACTCTGATATCATGGAGAGGGATGGGGTAAATGAAAATGTCATGAAAGACAGAGGGACTGAGGTGTTCAGGTGAGTGGATGACTGAGAAGACTGCATGGAGGAGATGGCACTCGAGTCCTGGCTATAAGGACAGCGGGACTCTGACCCTTGGTCTGTGTATCTGTGTATCACAGTGTGTGGCCGTATGTCTGTTACTTGGTCAGACTCTGTTGGACCACTTAGTGGATGAACGGCAGGTAGAAATGGAAGGGGAGAGTGCTCTGGGACAAAATGACAAAGCCCAGGAGCAAAAATGGAAAGTGTAGTGTGTTTTGAGGACCAGGAATTGACCGGGTGTGGCTGACTCATCACCCTGCGGGGTGACATGGAGATAGAGAGGTGTCAGGGACATGAAATTTTTAGGCACAAACCCACAAGGTACTTGGGTTAGCCTGGAAAAGAAAAAAAATTTTGAGTATGTGATGAAGTTGGGTAGAAAATTTAAGGATGGATCAGAGCTTTGGATGATATAAGCCAGATGGAGGGATCCATGCTCTTTATCAGTAACCCAGCAGCCCCAGGCAGTACGAATCTGCTGCTATGGCAGTCTGTATGCGTCACCTTGGGGGACTGTTTCTGCTTTAAATCCAAGTGAAATGGCCATGTGGAAGAAAAACTACAAAGTTTGGGTGGAGGGAACCACTTAGTTTTAGCTGCCGCCCTGTCTATGCCCATAAAAAACATTTTTGTGCCCCGCTGATTTGAACATGCAGCTGATCTCATTAAAAAAAAAAAATCCGATGGGACTTTAATGGCCTGACCCCAAAAAGATAACCTGACAGCCATCAAACATTCAGCAGTGCTCCAAATAACCTCTTGCTGGAACCAGCCTTGTACGGGGCCACGTGGATGTCAGACACATACAGTTTGAGTCACGCTGCCATAGCTGGGATGCCTGGATTGCGATGGAATCTCGGGTACAGGGCGGGGAGGAGCCATTGGCCAGAAGAACAACACTAGTGTTCACCATCTCTGCAGAAGAAGGGGTGTTGGTGTTGAGGGGAAGGAGAATTGCGGCCTGGGGGCGATGATGGCCCCCCAGCAGGGTGCTGTGGGGCTGGTTGGTGGTACAGGGGCACTGGACAGAAGCATGCTAGGAGCTCAGGGTATGACCTTAGCCTTCTTCTGACACCCAACCAGAAACAATCAGAAAGGACATTTCCCCTACACACACCTTCATGAACAGAATGTTCTGCTGTCCTCAGGGATTTAGGAAATTCAGGGTTGACAATTATAGCCCGAAGTTCATTTTACAAGTAATTCATTTCATTCACACAGCTCTGTGATTAGGTAATTTTCGCAATTCCCATCTTATGAAGAAACAAACTAAGACAGGAAGGATTAAGAAGTGTACCCAAATCCTACAGCCAGGAGTTGGCAGAATTGAGACTTGCGCTATGGTCTTTCAAAACCACAGCCTGGATTCCTACCACCGCACTCAACAGCCGTGTGGCTAAAGTCACACCTTTGAAGCCACGGTATCGCAGCCACCTTCCCAGATGGCGGAACTCTGTGCTGAACAAGGATGTTCTGAAAGGAGTTGGTGGACATGCTGCCTATGTGACACTTGTTTGATGCATGGATTGTGATGAGGGAGGCCCCAGGTGATGCCTCAGGAGACAGGGAGACAACAGGGCTCTGGGGGCTGCTCTGGGGGAGGCTGTGGGCTGGAGGGGACAAGTTCAGCCAGCTGCGTTTGGGAGGTCTGGTCGCAGGTCTTTAATGAGTTTGGTCCTTGCTTTTCTAGCCAGGGTCTTTCTCTCTCTCTCTCTCTCTGTCTCTCCTTTCCTCCCTCCCTCTCATTTCCTTTTTCCTTCTGTTTCTCTCTTCTTTCCTTTCTCTCCCTTTCTCCTTCCCCTCCCCTCCCCTTTCCATCCCCTTCTCTTCATCCCTCACTCCTTCCTCTCTCTCTTTCCTTTCCAGATTTCTCTTTTTCCAGCTGAAAATGTTTTTCTGATTTACTACATTCCTAATTTTCTGCTTAATCAACAATACAGCACACACCATCTCCTCTCCTCCTCCGGTGGTCCAGGGAAGTGCATGCTGTTAGCCCCACTTAACAAACATGAAGAAGCTGGAGTTCAGAGAGGCGACCTGATGCCTGTGGTGTCCTCTGGCCTCTGCCTTCCTCACCTTGGTAACAATGGCAGCAACCTGCCACAGGCCCTGACTCTGTGCAAGCCATTGCTTTAAGTGCTTCTTTTACGCCAGCTTATTCTGTCCTCAACACAACACTATACTGGATATTGCTGCTATCTCTGATTAACAGACTGGGAAATTGAGGCACGGAAAAATTATGTGACTTGCCCTAGGTCACCCAGCTGGTAAGTGACAGAGCTGGGATTATGTGTCCCGCTTATACTTCATGATGAAATAGGAAGACATCCCTCAGTTTTGGGTTAGCTTCTCATTGGAAATCTGCAGTGGTCCACCAGGATGCCAGGGCGCTGAGAGCGGTCTCTGAACTGAGCCGGGAAGTTATGCCAGCGACAGCCCTGGAGAGGGGGGTGGGGCGGGGGAGGGTGACGAGATAGCAGCAGCCACGAGCTTGGCCCTGCCCGAGAAGGCCTCAGATCCCTCCCTCGGGTTGGCATCCCAGCCCTGGGCAGTGCACAGAGCCGAGCTGTGGCTTGCAGAAACCAGCCGAGAAAACCCCAGGGTGAGGCTGGCCAGCCTTGGCCGCCAGATGTGAGAAGGGCTGCTGTGTGAAAGAGGGATCCAGGTAGCTGCTCTCCCAAGAGCCAGACAAGAAAGAGTAGGTTTCTGTTTGGGCAGCAGCAGGGGGATTTCAGGGAGAGAGAGGAACACATTCCCTACAGTGCACAATGTCCTACCCTGGAGAGGTGACCACCGAGGGTCCTCTGGCGTGAGGGGTCGGCCACCCTCAAATGGATCTCTTGCTTATCTCTGCCCTCTTCTTCCAGGATACAGTATCTATCTTCAAAGCCCCATGGCTCCAGAACTCTTCCTCCATGAAGCCCTCTCTGGCTACCACCCACACCAGTAAAACTCAAAATTAGATTCAAGGCATGGGGTGCAGGTCAGCACCCATTCCTTAGGCAGAGGTTGCTGGCAGGCTGAGGCTTAGAGCAGTCATTTGGGTGATGGAAGTCTTAGACACTGTGTTTGCCAGCTTCACATTACTACAGCGAAATACCCAGTGCGATGAACTCATAAAGAGAAAAGGATTATTTAGTCCATGGCTCTAGAGCTTCAAGTCCAAGAGTGGGCAGCCCCACTGCACTGGGCGTCTGGTGGGAGTACAGATAGCAATGATGGGTAGCATGTTTCAGAGAATCTGTCTCAAACCAAGAGGAAGAGGATGAGGCAGAGGAGTGGCTGGAGCCCATAACCTGTTGAAGGCACAACTGGGCAATAACCTCTGGCCTCTCACAAGGCCACTCCCAAGCATTCTGCCACCTCTCTCTAGTGCCCCTCTAGGGAGCAAACCTTTAACACATTGGCCTTTGTGGGACATTCAGCCCCAAACTCTAGCCCTCTAGAAGCTAGCCTGGCTGACCCCAGTCTCCCCAGTAACACCAACACTTCATTCTTCTAGCAACTATCCCCTCTCTGCTTTGAGCACTGAGTACCATCACCTACGGTCAGTGTCTCCTGGTCTTAGTAGTTCCCTGCATGAATACTTTTTTCAGATGTTCAGACAACACTTATTGGACACCTGGCATTGCCGAGCACTATCTCTAGGAATTATCTCATTTAATCCTCCCAACAGCCTCATGAGTTGATGTAATTTTTATGACAATATTATGGAGAAGAAAACAGAGGCCAAGTACCCAGCTGCTGAGGTGCAAGCTGGGATTAATATGATGCTGAAACCCTGGGTGTCAGAGTCTGGGTTTGTCGCTGACTTGTTCTTACACAAAAGGAAATCGGGGGACCTTCTGTGGGGACTTGCAGTTCTTTGTGAGCATATGTGTATGTAGCAGTTGTCATATGCAATATATGCTAGTTATAGACATCTCTACTTTGCTTTTTAAATAAGTAGTGGAGACAGGATGCTTTTGAGAAGACAAAATAGTGTTGCATCAATGCTAGAGAAAATCTTGTTGGAAGATGCGAGAGCTGTGCAGGACATGTCCTAGAAAGTGTTATTCCAAGTCTTCTGAGAAGTGATTGAGACTGGTGTGACTGTTAATTATGGTACATGTGATTGTTAATTGTGCACACCCATAATCCCAGCACTTGGAAGGCTGAGGCAGGAGGATCACTGTGAGTTCAAGGCCAGCCTGGGCTGCATAGTGAGTTCAAGGCCAGCCTAAACCACATAGTGAGACTCTGTCTCAAAAAACAAAACCAACCAACAAACAAACAAAAAATCATGGTACATCAATTTGAATGGATTAAGAAACAGCTAGCTTATTAGTAAAGCAGAGTTCTGGGCATGTCTGTGGATGATTGACACGTAGGCCAGCAAACTGAAGGAAAAAGACCCATTCCAGATATGGGTGGCACCAACCAATAGGCTTGTAGTCTGGATGGAATAAAAAGGGAAAGAAGAAGGAAGTGTTTGAAAGAGCTCCAGTCTTCACCCTAACCTTTGGACACTGTCTCCAGTTTCTTCAGCCTTCCAACACAGCCTTGCACCAATGACTCCACCGTGAGCTTCTCAGCCTTACATCTTGTACTAGGGCTGCATCCTGGTTTTATGGCTTCCATCGTCTTGGGCTGAGCACCTACTGGATCCTCTGGCTCTAGAAAGGAGTTAATCATGTAGACTCTTACACCTCTGATCCCTCAAATCCCCTTGCATAATTATACATATCTTTTCTATTGGTTCTATTACTGTGCAAAAACCTAAGTAATACACTGATGCTGGCAGACAACCTTGATACATTGATATAGCCAACCAGAAGCCTTTATGAATGCTCCTTTTTCTCCTGTCACACACATATAAGAGAATATACATGAAACTGGCTTATACAAGGACTAACACTGGAAACATACCTTCTAGAAGGTTCCAGAGCATCAGTGTAGAATCCACTTGATTTCTCTGCCTCTGTCACTTCTCTAGTCCAGGATGGTACAAGCCAGTGTCCATTGTGGGCTCTAGACAGAATCCTGCAAGGTCACCAACCAGGCCACCTTCCCTGGTCTATGCTCACTAAGATGGGAACATAGACTCCAGTTTTGAGAGAAATCTCTAGATTTTGAGAGAAACATAAAGGTCTTTTTTTTTTTTTTTTTTTGGTCTTTTTGAGACAGGGTTTCACCATGCAGTTCAGGCTGGCCTTGAACTCACTTTGTAGCCCACGCTGGCCTCGAATTCACA
The DNA here is from genome assembly GCA_028451465.1 of Erethizon dorsatum. Lineage (NCBI taxonomy): Eukaryota > Metazoa > Chordata > Mammalia > Rodentia > Erethizontidae > Erethizon > Erethizon dorsatum. The sequence goes on from CM051831.1 coordinate 32,165,679, forward strand.
GTGCTCCTCCTGCCTCAGCCTCCCGAGTCCTAGGATTATAGGTGTGCGCTGCCACATCTGGCCATAAAAGACTTTATCCTCTCAAGTTATCTGGAGTTTGGAAGAAATTCTCTAAGGTCTGAGTGTTTGATCAGTTGACCTTTTACTGTAACAGGCAAATCGAAGCCACAAGTAAATCGAAGAAAGCACACATTTCATTAATTAGTTAATTAATTTTTTGGTTTTTTGAGACAGGGTCTCTTTCAGGCTGGTCTTGAACTTACTTTGATCCTCCTGCCTCAGCCTACCACGTGCTGGGATTACAGGTGTACACCACCACTCCCGGCAAAGGTGCACCTTTTATAAAAGATTTTTCACTTAGCTAGACACTCTCTCATAGTGCTTCTCTAATCAGAGCATCTCTTATACATGTAAATGCTTTCATTCCCTCAAAATGAATGCTCTATTTAACTTCAGATGTGATGTTCCCGACACGTTGAGATCCCTAGAACATCACATTAATGCTAAAGAGGCATGGAGTTGCCTCTCCTCATGTCAAGATGAGAAACTGTGGCTTGCGAAGTGACTGCTGTGTGTCACAAAGCCTCATCTGTACCAAGCTGCTCCATTTCCGAGTTTCTCCCAGTCCCGTGCTTCCGCATATCCAAGACATCTGACCATCCCCATGCTTAGCTGCCATGGTGGATGCTTACTCATTGATCTCCCTTTTGTATTTTGCCGGTATTGTTTTTTCTTTTTTGTTTTGTGGAAAATCTTCAACTATTAAAGTAGAGACTATAATATAGTTAACTCGTACACACTCCTCACCCAGCTCCTACATTTATTAACCTGTGGCCGGTACTCATAGCTACACATAACTCTGGTTCCTCCTCCAGTTCAAATGACTTTAAGCTCAATCCAAACATCATATAATTTCAATACACATGCTTGTGTATGTTCATCTCCATGCACAACTGGGTAGGAATCCTTTCATTTAGGTATACATAACTGCAATTATCAAAACTAAAAAATGAACAATCATTTCTCAGTGTAACTAAGTTTCCCTCATTCTCTCCTCTCACTCTCTCTTCTCTCCGCTAATTTCTTAGAATCAGTATCCAAAATCAGAGATCTAGTTTCCAGTGACCAGGTAGGATGATTGGTTGATCATTCCGAGTTCTTGCACTATAATTATCTGCTGAACAAGGGGAAATAAACTGCAGGATAGGGACACTTCGTGATAGAAGTCATCCACAGCCGTCTTTATCCTTCTTGAGCTTCTTTCCTCATGGCACCTGTGTCAGATAGGGTAGTCAGGTATCACTTGCCTGCAGCAGAGTGAAGCCAGGCCAGGAGGTGTCAGGTCAGTAAGTCCCCACACTGAGACCATCCATGTTTCCTGATTTGTGACAAACTCTCAATACAGCACCCATCTGATTAAAATTATAGCTTCTAATTTTGTGGAGTTCATTAGGTCCCTACTCTCTTCTAAATAGGAGATCAGGTAGCCTTTACAAGAATCCTATAAAGTAAATACCTTTATTATCATTGTGCAGATAAGGAATCCCCAGCATGGAAACCTTGAAACATTTCTCAACGTCACCCAGCACCAGCATTTAAATCCAGATGTTCCTGATTCGGGAGCTCATGGTCCTAATTTCTATAATAAACCCATATCATATACACCCATATCAGAATACACATCCAAGGCAACTATAATTTTCAGTGTTCAAATATGTACCTCAAGCCAGGTGTGGTGGTGCAGGCCTGTATTCAGAGGACTCAGGAGGCTGAGGCAGGAGGATTGTGAGTTTGAGGCCAGCCTGGTCTACAGAGTGAGATCTTGTTGCACTCCCCCAACACCCAAAAAAACCAAACCCCAAAACCCTCAATTGATTTTTTTCTCTTTTTAGAATTCTGCTTGAATTGTTAAATAAAATTACATTTAAAACTTTTCTATCCAGACATTTCATAAACACGGACATGATTTTCCTTTATCCATATCTGTGAAGTTCCAGAGGACTAAATAATCAAACACTGAAAATCAGTCCCAGACCCAGGACCTGTCTGCTCTCACCTCACACAGCCCAGGGCTTGCGCATGTGGTCCCCACCTCAGCCTGGCCCCACTCGCTCTGTCTTGTGCTTTCAGGAGCAATCAAAGCCCTTTTTAGAAAATATTGCCTAGTCTTCTGTAGCCTTGGATGGACAAAGTTTTCCACTAGACTTTTTTTTTTTTTTTTTTTTTCCAACAGCCACACTGGCCCTTCAGAAGATGTTACTTGAGGCTCCACACCTATTTCAAACATTTTTAGGGGCCCCTGTCTGTGTGCGATTGCCAGGAATCTTGACCAGGAGGAGCCCAAGTCTGGGGGCCTCACCCCTCACTCATAGTGTTTACGGAGCCGACTTTTTCTCACACTTCCCCAAACAGCACAGTTGGTGGCGAGGCAGCTGCTCCTTGGGGCCTTCTTCCTGCCCCCAGTCGCTTTCCCATGTTTGTGTCCCTGGTCTTTCTCTCCTTTCCTTTTTAAAGAGCTTTTTTCCTAAGTCTTTTGGTTGCTGAACAGCTGTGCTCTGATATTAGATAGAATGTTTTCTGTCCTCACTACAAGCTTAGGAACAAAAGAGTTTTAAGAACCCTGATAAATGAACAAGGTCCCTGGGAAGATGAAATGTTACCAACATTTCAAACAATCAAAATCCTTGTGCATCCTGAAGGGTCTGCCCTTTCAGAGCTGTGTCGGGTGGGTATTTTGTCTTGGGGCTTTGCAGACTGTGATTTTTTTTCAGTCTCCCTATCAACCTGGCATGGGAAAGTCAGTCAGAAGATGTCCCTTCTATGGCCTCAAAGCCCTGCACACACTTTCCCACCGGCTGTTTGTCTGGTTGGAGGCCTCTTTGGAGAGGTACGGGGTCCTTGGGGGCAGGAGAGGCCAAGGCTGGGCTTCCTGGTGGCTGGGACCTTCTGGGAGGTGCTGAGGTCCTGCCTCACCACAGGGTTCTTGCAGGCACCTTGATCAAGTGCTATCTGTCTGCGGGTGCTCTGGTGAGTGCTGAGTACTTTAATCTGTGATGTAACCCTGGGACATCTAGGCCTATGCACCCACCCCTGACTTTCAGTAGAGGAAAATGAGAATCAGAAATGCTAAGCAATCTGCCCAAGGTGCTTCACAAATTTATTTGCAAGATTACTCCAGGTTGGAAGCAAGTGAGAGGGTCAGTATTCAAATTCCTGGTGTTTTCAGCTGTGAAGCATCTTTTTCCTTTGGTAAAAATGAAACCCTTGCATATCTGCCCATGATGGGCGGACAGGGAGCCCAGGCTGTTTTGCCTTCCTGCTTCCAAACAGGAACTTCTAAAGCAAAAAGCACTCTTTCCTTCACACCCTTTCCTTACTCCCAGGTCTGCCTCTTATCTGTAACCCTGGGGGGCAACCATCTTCCTAAATTTCTCATTTTCATGCTGTCTCAATCCCAGGCTGCTCACTCTGGCTTTCTAGCAGCACAGTCTGGTGCCCAAACCCAGGTATTTGTTCCCCAGCCCCAGCCTCTTCCTGGTGCTGCCTTCCATGGGAACAGAAAGGTCAAGGCTTAGAGTAAGATGACAGATGGAAAGAAAATCCTCCCTCAGCCCAGGAGCTCCGTGAAATCCTGCATTATGGGATTTCCCTGGTCTGGGCTGCGAGGAGAAGCCCAAGGCTCACAGCTGAGATGGACAACACATAGAGGCGCACAGGCGCTGCTCGTCACAGTGGGGACAGAGGACGATGACGAGCGCTCCCGAGGCCGGTGGAGGGGGGAGAGGAGCAGAAAGAAAAGAGGGAAACAAGTGTCCTGATTTCATTTCCTGCCTGTTGGCCTCCAGCCTGCTCCTCCACAGACATCCGAAGACAAGCGCTGTGAAAAACGCAGTGGGAAGGACGGAGGCTCGACACGGGGAAGAACATAGAATCAACCCAAGTCCAGAGATGAGACAGAGTGTGTCAAGGCATCTTTCTCTGGAAATTTTTGAGATGAGGATTCGGACTCCTCACGAGGGGAGTTCGGGGATGGGGCTGTAGGGAGGCAGAGGCGTGCAGTGGCGATAGAGCCCTGTGGGTTTGAGGGTGGTGGGTACTTGAGGTATTCTCACTGGAAGTCAGAGTAGGGTCACGTCACTAAGTCCACACGAGGATGGCCAGGAGGGACATGAAGCAAACCCCTGGAATCCTGTCTCCATCTACACTTCTTTTCCTCCTCTGCCTTCATCTTTTGTAATTTCCTTTACCTTCCTTTTTCTTTTCTGGCATTGCTGGGGATGGAACCCACGGGTTTGAGCATGCGTGCTAGGATAGTATGCTCCCACTGACATACATCTGCATCCTTGTTTATTTTATTTTGTAAATTTTGAAATGGTTTCGCTAAGTTTCCTAAACTGGCCCCTCAAACTCATAATCTTCCTGCCTCAGCCTCCCCAGTGCTGGGATTACAGGTATGCACCACAGTGCCTGGCTCTTTGAAGCTTCCCATTAGCTCCTGGGGAAAACACAGACAAAGCATCTTTCTTTGTGGGATTTTCATGTCCATAGAGGTAAAAAAAACTTGCCCAGGACAGAGTTGGTGAGAAAGCACAAAGTACAGGGAGCTTGGGAGGGGTTCATTCCAGAAGAGAAGGGAAGGGAGAAGGGAAGTAGGTTCTGGTGCCCAGGCATGGCAAGTCTGCCTGAGCCGCTGTTGTCCCTGAGTTCCCCTCTGTGCTCCTAAAAGGGGAGACTCCAGGCTCCCCTGTGCCACGAAGCCATGGAAGGTCAAAGCCATGTTTGGAACAGCCCCTGGGTGTACACTGGGGCATCTCGAGTGGGGTATGGAGTGGGCAGTGGTGGCCACAGTGTGGCATGGGGAAGGTTGCACAAGGTCCTCCCTCCCTCTCGCTAACTTTTGCTTCTCCTTTGGCTGAAAAGAGTTAATCTTAAGTGTGCTGCTCGCCTCACTGGGAAACAGGACTGAGCGAGATAAAGTTTGGAAAGTTGTCTGAAAGAGTGAAAGAAACTCTTCATTGTGGCTGTTGTTCTGCATTTCAGGGAGCGGAGGAACAGGAAGCAACAATAGCCTGCCCCGTCCTCCTCTGCCAGCATCAGCCAAGCCTCTGTAGCTGCGGTGGCTGCGCCCTGCCAGAAGCTGTGGGAGGAGAGGGGCTCCAGAAGCCAGCAGCCGTTGGAGCCCAGAGAGGAGTGTGGCCGGCTGAGCCTATAGCCATCAGAAACCGCCCACGTCCCTCCTTGCCTGGCCCACTCCAAACCCCAGGAAAGTCAGAGTTTCTGTGGAAACTGAAGCCACGCCTGCTGGACCAGGCTGGGCTGGGGGCGGGGGGCTGCTCTCTGCCAAATGGTGCCAGTGGGCTTGGAGGGAGAGCGACAGCTGGAGGGTAGACGCTCAAGGCAGTCAGAGCCCACTCCTGCCAGCCTGCCCAGGGCCTGGGGTCTGCTGCCCGCTCCCAGTTCAGGCAATTCAGAGGGGGTTCTGAGTGGGGCCAGGACGAAGCTTGGAGAGTCTGTGGGTGGGATGCCAGTGAGGTCTGGGGCCAGCAAGCAGGGCAGAAGGTGCTCATCGCTCATCCAAACCAGAAGGAGAGTTGATCAAGCCAGGCAGGCCCTGGCTGGCTCTTCTGCCAATGGAGGAGGTCCCTTGCTTGGCTGGAAAGGACCATGGGCTCTCCTGAGGCTCCTGTTGTCCTGTCCCCCCACCCCCCCCAAGAGTTCCATATTTAAGAGGGCACCTGTATGGCCGAGCCTTCTCAGTCTGCTCCTTGGGCGTGTGTGAGTGTCCCTTCTGCCTGGCCACAGCCAAGAAGGGTTGGCTCATGGGGCAGGGGCTGGGAAATGGAGCCCACAGAGGGGTCTGGCTGACGTGTGACTGTTCAGCACCCTGGGCTTTTCAGGTCTGTCCTTTGGGTAGTTTTATCATCCCAGACCCTGAGCAGAAGTCACTGTGGTCTGGCCCCTGACACCAGCTGGCCTCTTATGAAAGGACCCATATCCTCTGCTTCAGGACACAACAGTTAAGGCCAATTTAAACCACATAACATGGTTTTAAAAAGTGAAATGTACAGCGGTTTCTATACACAATCCTGAACCAGTGACTGTGGTTTCACTAGCCCAAGGAACCCCCAGGAATTGTGTCAACCCAACCAACCTCCCCCACGGCTTTGGTAGAATGTGATTTTGCCTTTCTGGGCCTGTCTCAGTCTGTTTGCTTCTGCTATAACTGAAAGCCACCAACTGGGTAATGTATAGAGTAGAGGTTTACTTAGATCATGGTCTTGGAGGCTGCGAAGTCCAATAGCATGGCATGGGCATTTAATGAGGGGCTTCTGGCTGCATTATAACAAGCACAGGGCGTCACAGGGCAGAGCAGCAGGCTGGCTTGGGTCTGTCTTCTTGTTCTTCTTGAAAAGGCCCTGGTGCCACCGTGGGGTCTTCACCTTTGTGACCTCATCAAACCATGATTACCTCTCGAAGGCTCCACCTCCAAATACCATCAACATATGAATTTCAGGATTATGTTTCCAATACCTTGGGGGGGGGCACATTGAAACCACACCAGAGTCTCAACTTTGTCATCCTGAAAGAGAGCAGGAAGGAAGGAGGTTTTCTTCCAAAGAAAACTCAGTAATAACACAAGCAATAACACTGCTAGCTAACACATGCTTACAATGTACTTGCCATATATTTTTTTTAATTCTCACCAAAAAATCCCTTGTAAGGGCTTCCCCCTCAATTCCCCTTCACCATCCCTCACCTGGTCTAAAGTTTCATTGCTGCCCATTTTCCCTCCGGGCTCACCGGATCTTGGCCCCTCCTTTCACAGGAGTGGTAGAGCTGCTCATGGTCGTTTCTCTGAAAAGTTGGGGCAGCCGCAAGGGCCATCCTGTGCATGGCTGTAACCTCTCTCCAAATGGCCTTTTGAAAGGTGAGGGAACTTGCTCAAGCAGCTGTGATGAAGCTGTGATTGGAGCCCAAGGGCAGTTACCTCCAAAGCTCCCACTCTTTCTGTCTCTGTCCATCTCATTGCCTACTATTCTTACTTCCCTTACTTAATTACACACCCTCCTTGAAGGCGCCATGAAGTTTAAAGCCCCCAGCTTCCTTCCCCCTGTTCTACAGGGTGTCCCCTCTGGCTGGTGTGATACTCACACCTGGCCTAGGAGACCCCTGCTTGAGCTCTGGATTCTCGCTCAAGCTTCTTGACCTCCCTGAAATCTTCCCAGACCTTTCCTTAACCAGCATTGGTAACTGTCCACTTCCTTGCTTCACCCTGTCTTTCCTACCCTGTCAGTCCCTCTGTCGTATCAGACCATCCTTCCTTACTGCCCTCGGCCTCTGCTGTGGACAGGTAAGCATCTTGAGGGCGGGGGCTGAGTTTTATTGTCACATATCTTCTGAATCCATGCCCAGCACCTGCTGTCACCATGTATTCCAGTAGTTTTTCAAAGTGCCAAATGCTTTGCCTGAGTGATCATATCCAACTTTCCTAATAGCCCTAGATGATGTTACTTCCCTCCTTTGCCAGACAAGGAAATTTAGAGGAAGAAAGTAGTGGTGGCTGTAGAATTTTAATCACTAGGAGAGGTTAATAGATTTAGTCTGGTTAGCTGGGGTATCAGAGGATTTTGTCCTGAAGTTGAGGTTTACTGTGCCTTGTTTTTACCTTATTTTGTATGTTTTGGAGAAACTATGCCAATTATGGGGCTAATTCTTCCCTGTTGAGCCGCTCCTTGGTACTGCTTCTAGAGGGATATTAGGTCACCTGCCCATGATGGCAGAGCTGGAAAGTAGTAGAGTCAGGACTTGGAAGATGGATAGTTGCTGGAGTCACTTAAGATAATTGCCTGGGGGCCGGTGAGATAGCTCAGTGGCATAAGCGCCTGCCTGGCAAGCGCGAGGTCCTGAGTCCAACTGCTGGTACCCACATACAAGAAAAGGGCCAGTGATATCGCTCAGTGGCATGGGCGCCTGCTGGCACGTGAGGTCCTGAGTTCGACCCCCAGTACCCACACACACAAAAAAAAGATAATTGCCTGGATACATAGGAAGTGAGTTAGAGGTTATTTAGTGCCAGGCCACTAATAAGTCATTAACATGGAGTTTATAAGCAGAAACCCAAAGGCCCTCAATTTTTTTCTGGCTTCAGGTTAATAGGGGAAACAAGTAATTAAAAGGTACACAATGACACACACACACACACACACAGTGACAGCAGGTGTTCAAAGTAGCAGCTGGGTAGACAGCTCTCTGTGATTTGGCAGTGCTGGTGGGAAAGGGACCCATGCAGATACGTTGGTTTTAGGCACAGGCGTACATAACTCAAAGTTTGAATGGCCAATGTGCTGTTACATTTCACGGGCACCTTACCTACCCCACTTGTCACGTGGGTAACATAAAGAGGGGCCTAGCTCCAGTGGTCTCAAAGTCCCCTTCCAGCACTGAGACTTTATGACTGGCTTTGTTTTTATTTTTATTTTTAAAATTTTTTTGAGACATGGTTTCACTATGCAGTTCAGGCTGGCCTTGAACTAACTTTGTAGCCCAGGCTGGCCTCGAACTCGCAGTGATCCTCCTGCCTCAGCCTCTTGAGTGCTGGGATTATAGGCATGCACCAACACACCTGGTTTGGTTTTGTTTTCAAAGTGGAGAAAATATTAAACAGGCACAGCATTCAAAATCTTGTCTAGTTCTGTGACTTTTTAAAATGTCTCAGGAAATGGCCTCTCGGACATCTCCGCGTGGGCTGTTTTGAGACTTGTCTGAAGCCAGGTCTCACTGGGACTCGGCTTCCCTCCATCCCTATCCGGGGAATGCATGGATTCTAATCTCAGTAAAGCCAGGAAAGTCAGCTGCAGGAAACAGTCATTCAGTTCTCCACATCCAAATGGTCTTGATCTACAGCTCTCCCTGATTCTGTGCTATGGGGGCCTATTCTTCCTTAGGATAGCGTGGGGGACCTGAGAGTGTGTGTGGCATGACAGCAAGTGGAGGGCACGCTGGATATGTGCCATTCTCAGGGAAGCCCAACGGCTTCCCCCAGGCTGGTTCATGATTCCTGCCCAGAGTCAGAAGCCGGGTGTTCCACAAGGTGGTGGGAATCTGGCTGCTTCCCAGAAACTGGTCCACCCTACCCACTTTGGAGAGGAGAGGGAGAAGGGTTTAATGATTCTGTTTCTAAGCCTAAGGGTCAAGGTTGTGGGGGGGGCAGAGGTTACCAGTGCTCAGATTCTAGGAATAAGGGCTGCCTGGGAAACTTAGGAGGCTGCCAAGCACCTTTCATCCAAAGACCCCAGGTATATTCTCAGGAAGTGGGGAGGCAGGTGCCATGTGGCGTGTTGGGAAATGGCCACTGATGGGAACCAGCTCTGTTAAAGCTTTAGGACTCTGACTTTCTGGGGGCCATGGGGTGCTTCTCTAGAGACACACAGGAGAGCCTATCTGGAGACCTTTCCAGAAAGATGTAGGCGCAGTGACCTACGTCACTGTGTCCCTACTGTATACCTACTGTGTCCCTACACAGTGACCCTAGGCTGCCCTCCTGAGTATCCTATAACCTGCTGTGGAGAGGCTCTTTCACACAACATTCAGACATTCCTTTAATAAATCATTCACTGGTGCCAGAGATGGTTTATCAAGAATACAAAATGTATATGTTTTATTTCCACCTAGATTAAAGGTAAAGTTTAGTGTAGGAAATTTGAAACATACCTTTGTAAAAATATTGAAGAGGATTCCAAAAATGGAAGGTGTATTAGTCACTTTCCCATCACTGGGACAAAATACCTGATATTCAGAACCTAAAAGAGGACAGGTTTAATTTGCCTCACAGTTTCCAGTGGGTTCAGTCCATGGTTGACTGGCTCCAAAGCAGAAATGGCAGTGTGGAAGAGAATGTCAGGGGAAAGCTGTGCAACCCATGTCAGCCAGGAAGCAAGGAGAGAAAGAAGGAGCTGAAGAAAAGAACACACCCTTCCAGATCACACCCTCCAGTGACTAACCTCCAACCACCAACACCTCCGAACAGCACACTCAGATATGAACTCATCAGTGGATTAGTCCCCTTCTGAACACATGAGACTTTTGGAGAACATTTTAGATCTAAACCCTAACAGAAGGTCTGCATATCCATGACGCCTTCTGTATATTGTCACTACTGCCCGTCTTTGGAGTGGCAGGAGAAAGCAGAACCATGGGGTATGAGGATGGGGAAAGAAGGAGTGGTGACTTCACAGGGAGGTGGTTGACTTGTTCCCTCTCCTCTTCTGGAACCATTGAGCTGCCTATGAACCCATAACTCAGTCCTCCTGCCTATTTGGGTGTCTGGATGACCTTAGCTAGTTTCTCCCAGCCCCACTTCTAAGCTCTTCAGGTGCCTAGATGCTTCCTCTGGTAAGCAAACTATTCACATGACCCAGTCTCATGATCCCAAGGTCCAGTAACTCCCCCTTGCACATTCATGGTCTCATCTAGCTCAAGGGAAAGATGGTCCACTTGGGATGTTCTCACACAAAATGTGAACCAGTAGGAAAGTGATGCTCTTGAGACACAATCAAAATACTGCTGACCACTCTTACCAATCCCCGCCCTCCATGTGGGATAGCAGGAGTATCCGTGAGAGAGAGGTAACGTAGATGCTGGCTGCCATGGCCTCATGGGTCACGTCTTCTCTGGGGACATGGTTATCTATAAAACTGGCTGCAATAGTGGAGGTAAATGTGGTTGTGAGAGTATAGAGGAATATATTGTGGTTAGCAGTGGGAATCAAGAAGAAGAGGAGGAATCTGACTCAGAACTTGGAGTGCACAAAGTTTTGGACAGTGAAAGGTGGGGAATTACACTCCTAAGCTTTCCAGATTTGGTCCAAAGGACCAAAGGATGCTGTGTGTAAGGAATGGCAAATATTCGATCAGACAGAACCACGTATGTTCAATGCAAAGTGTGTATGAACAGTAAGAATCGCAATGAGAAAGGGAAAGATGCCAGAGATACAAGAGGTTCAGATAGATTATGAAAGCCCTTAACTCTGTCCTAAAGATTTTGGATTTTATCCTCTAGGCACTGTGGACACAGGGAAAGTTATGGGTTTGAACCAAACTGTCTCCGTAGAGCTAGGAGCCCAGCCTGGTGGATGCTACCCAGTACAGCAGAGAAGCAACAGTTAGCTGCAACGGCCTTCCTTAGCCCTGACTTTAATCAGCATAGTTGAACTCGAGAGGAGGAGGCCAATGTGGGTGTTGTTGGGGTGGAGAGGGTGGCTGGCAGAACCAAAATGTAGCTGGAACTTTTGCTAAGCTGGACCGAGGTTCAGAAGCAATTTGATGTGGTGAAAAGAAGGCTAAGATCCAAGGCTGAGGATACTCGGGCTCCGGTTGGTTCTGCCATAGATGAAGGAATTGGTGGTTGGAGGGACAATTCATTTAGCACATTTACTGAGTACCTATTGAATACCAGACACTGAACCAGATGTGGGGATACAAAGGATCAAGACCCAGCCTCCATCCTCGAGGATGCACCAAAGGCTGAACAAACAGGTTGTTCCAAAAACATGTGATAAGGGTTCTTATGTTCCTACCTCCCGTGACTTACAGTGACCTCCCTGTTCTATGCCTCTGTTCCTACGAAACAGACCTACACTGTGGCCAGAACACTGCACTGTTGGGCACAACTATCTGGGCTCATTTCTCTCCAAATGAGAAAATGCAGAAGACCCCAGAGCTCTGCTTCCTGAACTCTTTCAACCCATAGACATCTGCCCTGCACAGCCACTGAAATCTGCCTGCTTGCTCCTGGCTAAGAATCAGTATCAGAGCAGAGGCTGACAAAAAAGCATGTGTGGTGGACGTGGGGTACACTCATGAGTACACAGGGCAGAAAAGGCATTGATTCTTCCCAGAACTCATCTCCTGGCCCATCCTGGGAAGGGGAACCTGGCTGTGAATTTTCTCCAAAATTATGGCCTCCTTCCAGATACATAAGTCCCCAAGGGTCCAGGAAAACCCCACTGGTGGAATGAGAGGCCACGGGGAGCCCAGGAGAACACAGTGCCTTGGGCCTTGGGAAATGCAGGCAGGCTTTGCGACAAGGACAGTACCCACCACCCTGACTCTTATCCTTGCTCCTGTGGCTTCCCCACTGACATTCGCAATGCAAACCAGATTCCACTCCACTGCCACCCTGCCTGTCCTGCTCATCCCCACTCCAGGAGTCTGAAAGTGGGAAATGACAGACCCTTCCTCCCCCAGCCCCTGGTCCTCCGAGCAACACTGGATTTCCCTGGTACCAACTCCAAGGGTCTCTCGGAACTCCTCTTTGCTGATACCAACCACTTTGCTACTCAGCACCTGCTCAGGATGCAAGCATGTTAGACTCCAGTATGGGAAGCTTGGCCTCCCTTCACCTGGTGTCCTCTCCCAAGCCTCTTTCCTTGCTGTGTGGCGAGGGAGGAGACCATCAGGCCTGATATACAGGCTGGAGTGTCAAAGCCAGAGGTCTTCCCTGTGGGGTACAAAGGGTGCTGGAGTTGGGAATAAAATAAACTTTTGTTGATTTTTAAAATATCATTGTAAGTCAGGGGCTTTTGTTAAGAATAAGGCATCGATATTGGCTCATCAGTTGTGGCAAAGGTGCCATAGTAGTGTAAGGTATTAATAATAGGGGAAACAGGATGCAGGATATATGGAAACAGCATGTATTATCCTTACAACTTCTCTGGAAACCTGAAATTATTCTAAAATAAAAACTTACATTAAAAATACCATGACTTAGCCAGGTGTGGTGGCGCAGGCCTGTAATCCAAGCACTCGGAAGGCTGAGGCAAGAGGATCACTGTGAGTTTGAGGCCAGCCTGGGCTACATAGTGAGTTCAAGGCCAGCCTGAACTACCTAGCAAGACCCTGTCTCAAAAACAGAAACAAAAACAAAAACAAAAACAAAAAACCAAAAATAAACCACATGACTTTCATAGCCTGTATTTTATGTGTTGTATGCTGTGTGTACAATGTTTTCATTAAAGTTATGATATAGTCAACATCTGGGTTCAGTGGCAGAGAGTAGGACTCGAATTGAAGAGCAATGTCTAGTGGCAGGTGGCAAGGCTGGGATGGTCTGTGTGCCCTCAGATCGCCCAGCCCAGGGACGCAGGTCTCTCTTTTCTCTTTCCTTCCTCCTTGTTCTACTTTCCTTATCCACATCCTACCAAGCCTTGCCCCAGGGAAAACCTGAAGGGAAGGAGTCACAAGGCGCTGTCACTACTTACCCAACTCTTCTGCTCAAATCCCCTCGGACAGAATGTACCAAAGGGTCACACCCAGCCACTCAGCCATGGAAAACCAGCCTTCATTTTGGATGATGTGTGTCCAGCCAAAATTGGTTAATACTGTGAAAGAAGGGAACCAACTAGCATTCTTTACCACAATTGATTTTATTTATGCTTTATAAATAAGGAGATTTGTATACATTGAGGGTATTTTTTTTGAGAGGGGTACACAATAAAATAAATTGAGGCCATTGGCTTAGGAGTAGTAGGGACATGTATTTCTGGCTAGATTTCTTTCCAGATTGCAATAAACTTTGCAGCACATGTGTAAGTTTCTCAGCTGCTCAATACACCCTACAACCTTTTCTCCTTTGGGTCAGTTTCCCAGATCCCCAGGAGCTGGCAACACCTCTCACTACTTTGCCAGGACGCCTGCCTGCTTTCTTGGGAGGATCTTGTGTCAGCCAGGGAGACAGATGGAGGGAGCGAGGAAGAGATGAAGAAGGACAAGGACAGTGTCTGAGAGAGATGGGTGACAGAGGAAGGAACAATGACAGATAAGGGGGCAAGAAAGAGCGGTAAGACAGAGTGGCCAGACATTGGGCCCAGAGCCCAGGAGAGAGGCCAAGAGGAGGGGAGGCTGCTGGAGGCCTCTGGGGTCACTTCCGCCCAGAAGGTGGGGAACGGGGCAGTTTCATAGATGGAGGAGAGGACCGGCTCCATCCCTTCTCTCCACATGCCTACAGTGGGACAGACTTTGTGCACCTTTGTGTTTGAATGTATTTCTGTGGGTATGGATTTGTCTCCCAGGAAGCCACACGTGCCCTGAGAGCTTCCTCCCTGGTGCTTGGGAACCAGGGCTCCCAGTGCAGGAGAATGAGGGCTCTGAGACGCTAGCAGTGATTTGCACCTGGGGAGACTGGGGAGGGCTTCCTGGCAGAGGTGACAGCGCTCCAGGACAGAAGGCTCCAATTCATGGAGATGGGCTGAGGAGGAAGGCATTCATGTCAGGGAAGGCTAGAAGACAGTAAACCAGACAGCAAAGTAACAAGGAGGAAGGAAGGAGGAGGGACGGGACAGGGAAGCTGGGGCTGTTCCCAGGACTGGCAACAAGAGTGCAACACAGTGATTTCCAAGTTACAACTGATAAACAAAATTCACTGTTTCATGTTCTGTCTGCACAAGATAGCGTCAGGACCAGGTGTCAGGACGCTTGCTCTGACAATGGGCGGCATTCTGTAAACTCCACAGTCCCAGAAGCCCTGGGTGCAGGGCTTTCACAAGTCCTGAACAAGTCCTGGATACTGGAGTCATACTGACCACCGTGCAGGGATGTCAAATCCATTACACAGGGAGCCAGTCAACCAGCAAATAACGACCCTGCCCTGCAGGTGCCGTGGCATCACCCTATTGGTGCAGAGCTCCTTTGTTTTTATTTCTGTACACAATTTCTTTCTACTTATTATGGGTTTTTTCCCCTAGCCTCTTTATTTCCTTAACTTGCATGACTTCCTGTCTTCTGATTCTCTTCCTGCCCTCTCTGGTGCTCTGTCTCCTCGTCTTCCATGCTCTGGGCCTTCCCCATTGCTTACTTCCTGCTCCTGCAACTCTACTTAGTTCTACAAACACCCCAGTGGCTTTTGTGGTCACTTCTGTCATATAGGTATTTGTCCACCAGAGATGGCTAATTGGTAGGAGCGCTTGTGCAGCAAATAATGGACTCAACTAACTTAAACAAGAAGGACATTGATTATCACATAGCAAAGAATCCCAAGGTCTTTTCTGACACTGGATAATGTGGTGACTTGATGATGTCATAAGGGACCCAGTTTCTTTTCATCTTCTTATTCAGCTGTCAAGAGTGCTGGTTTTTACCTTTGGGCAGCAGTCTCAGATCATGCTTCTTCACAGAGCCACACATAGAGGCAGACAAAGAGATTTCCTGGTCATCCCTTTTAAAAAATAAAGATGACTTTTCTAGAATTCTCCTTACAGTCCTCTCCTACCACATCCTTGTCAGAATTGAATTACATTTCTGATCTTAGACACTGGCAAGGAGAATGGAATTATCTATGATTGTATTGGGTTCATCCAAATTCACCCACTGGTGCCAGGTTCTGCGGCTGCAAACATGACCTCTTTATATGTGAAAAAAAGTGGAGTACAGTTAGCCAGGAGTGGGGAGGAATAGTTGTTGAATTATCAACTGTGCATGGCATTGATGGTGGCCAGGTCTTTGTTTCCAACCCAGATGTTTCTCCCAAATCCAGACCTGCATTTTCAGTTAGCTTCTGGATATTTCCTCTTGGACGTCTTAAAGATCCCCCAGATTTAACATACCCCTAATTGAGCACATTCCTCTCTCCTAAGCCCCCTGATTTGTTAACAGTGTCACAGTTCTCATTGTCTTCCAGACTGGAAGTTGCCTGTGGTCTTTGCCTTCCTCTTTTTCCTTGTCCCCATTTCAATCCCTAGTAAGAATATCGGTGTTGTAGAGAGCAAGGGGACACTTGGTCTGTGGAAATGCCCAAGCTAACCAGAGACTGAAAGCGTTTGTTATCTTGCATACCTGCTTCAATTTATTAGCCATAGCTATCTGAAGTCTTGTGCAAACATATTCTAGGGCAAGTCTGGGCTCTGGAAGAATGATGTTCTTTCTTGACTAGCAATGTCTGCCATGGACAGTGGAGAAGAAAGTAGTGGCACACAGGCCCTGCATTCACTATTCTTGTGCTGGGCTTGGTTTATGGAAGGTAAAGGGATCAACTGTTGTGGGAACAGTAATAAGATTGGTGCCAGTGAACATGAATTAAACACAAACTGTATACCAAGCACTGTCATGAAGACTTTATGAGGATTATCTCTTTGATCCTTTGTCTCATTGGAAAACTCCAAGAAGCACCATTAACTCTTCAACTGGAGTAACTGAGACTTAATTAGTAACATGCTCAGGATGATGCCCTTAGCCAGTGGTGGAGCCAGGGTGCATCTGCCTCTGTAAACTTCAGCCATCATTCATTATCACCAATTGACCAGGGCTGCAGCACCAACATTCTCATATCTTCTCACTAGAATATTCTTTTTTTTTTTTTTTTTTTTGTACTGGGACTCGAACTCATGACCTCACATTTGCCAGGCAGGCGCTGTGCTGCTGAGCTATATCCCCGGCCCCTACAATATTCTTGAAATGGGCAAATGAGCCACCTTGGCTCTCATTAAGATACAGATTCTGACCCAGTGCCTCTTAGGTAGGGGCTGACCATCTGCATTTCTAATGCATCCCCAGGAAATGCTGCCGCTGTTGGTCCATGGACCATACTTGTGTAACAAGACTTTTGTCTTAGTCACTTTCCTGTCACTGGACAAAATACCCAACACCCACAGTTTAAAGGAGAAGGGTTTTACCTTGGCTCATGGTTTAAGTTTATGGTCTGCTGGCTCTCAGGCAGACATATGATGGCAGAGGGGCCTGGTGGAGGAAAAAGTGCTCACCTTATGGCAGCCAGGAAACAGAAAGAAAAGGGAGGAGCCAGGAACAAGAATACACTCTTTCAGAGCTGGACAGGATGGGGCATGCCTGTAATCCCAACACCAAAGAGGCTGAGACAGAAGGATCACTGTGAGTTCTAGGCCAGCCTGGGCTATATAGTGAGTTCAAGACCAGCCCGAACTATACAGTAAGAGTTTGTCTCAAAAAAAACCCTGAAAACCAAAAACCAAAACAAAACAAAGAAATGCACCCTTCCAGGTCATGCTCCCAGTGACCCGCCTCTAGCCAGCCCCAACCTCCCAACAGTAGGTCAGGTATAGCATCGCCATGATCCAATCACTTCCTAAAATCCCTACCTGAGTCTTTTGGGGAGATCTAAACTGCAACAGCCCTACAAGGACAAAATCTATGTCTGCTCAAATTTCCATGCCCAGAGCATATATTAGGTATTAAATAAATTTGTAGCATACAAATAATGAATAATTACTGTTATATTATCAACCCCCCCATACTTTATGTGGCAACATTGATACTTCAAAGTACTTCAATACCTGTAGTGTAATTAAAACTCAAAGCAGGGCCGGTGAGATGGCTCAGCGGCGTAAGCGCCTGCCCGGCAAGCGCGAGGGCCCAAGTTCGACTCCCAGAACCCACATACGAAAAAGGGGCCGGTGATATCGCTCAGCGGCACGGGCGCCTGCTGGTGCGCGAGGTCCTGAGGTCAACCCCCGGTACCCACAAAAAAAAAAAAAAACAACTCAAAGCAACCCCATGATCTCTACCAGGCAGGTGCTGTCTTCCATGGCGGGGGCTGACTTGCTGTTCCTCAAATCTGCTTCCTGACCCCCAGGCGCATGGCCCATCTGTGTCTCACAGTCTACCCTGCAGTGAGATGTCACTGCTGAATATGTGCAGAATGGTGTATGCCACTTACAGTTTTTGCCAATAGAATAGACACAGCCCATCCAACCTAGACCCCCAGCTTGTCTTCCTCTGTCCACAG
The DNA here is from genome assembly GCA_028451465.1 of Erethizon dorsatum. Taxonomy (NCBI): domain Eukaryota; kingdom Metazoa; phylum Chordata; class Mammalia; order Rodentia; family Erethizontidae; genus Erethizon; species Erethizon dorsatum. The sequence goes on from CM051831.1 coordinate 32,183,430, forward strand.
TGAGGGGTGCTTGGAAGCCATGCTGAAGATGGCAGAACGTCTGCCAGCCTGGGTCCCCAGTGCTATTGTGGAGTAGCTTGTGCCCCATCCCCATTGCCAGGCAAGATTTAAGTGAATAAGAAATTTCAGCTGTCTTAAGCCAAAGACTTGGGGTTCTCACTGCTATCCTCGTATATTAGTCAGAGTTTGCAAGGGCAACAGAACCGAGAGACTATACCCATGATGAGGAAAAGGAATTTATTAGATTGGCTCACACGCTCAGAGGCGGAATGGTCCTGCAATGTCCATCTGCAAGCTGAAGAACTGAGGAAACCAGTACTCAGTCTAAGACGCTGAAAGCCCCAGGACAAGAGGGACCAAGGAAGCAGCTCTGGGCTGAGGCTGAAGTCACAGGGGCAAATCTACATTCACTCCAGCTGAAGAAGCTGGAGGGTGAAGTCCATGAGTTATGGCAACAACAAAAATTCCTCTCAGGAAGAGTTGAATGTGTGCATGCATGGGTGTGTGTGTGTGTGTGTGTGTGTGCATGTGTGTGCTTCCCCTTTCTCCCATTTTCTGTTCCATTCAGCCCCAGCCAGTGGCCAGGTGTGTCCATTCAGGGCAGGTCTCCCCGCTCAGTGCACTGGCGCACACGCGGTTCTCTCTGGAAGTGCTCCATAGGCACCCCAGAGGTGGGCCTTACAATTCTCTAGGCTTCCTTCAATACGGCCAGCCCGACAGCCAAGATTAACGACTGCAAGTAGCTAGCATTATCATAGGTGATATAGTTCACCATTTTTCAGATGAGAAAGCAGATAACACGAACACTGCAGTGATTATTTTTTCCCAGAAACATAAAGAAGTTCAGGAAAAAGATAAAGCTAAAATCCAAGTGTTGTAGAGTCTTCCACATCTGGCTACCTGTGAACCTCAGGGTGAGGACCCCCCATCAGGGCTGAGGATTAGATGTTAAGACAGAAGCAGGCAGATGGGGAGACCCCACTGCAAGAAGAGAGCATCCCAAGCATGCTTCTGCTGCAGGCTGGACCTTGGCCAGCCAAAGCATCTTGGGCTTGCTTTCCATGCAGTTTGTAGCAGTGAAGTCTACAACTGGACCTGGATTTCTTGCATTCAGATCTGTGCCACGTGTTTCTCAGAAGTAGGCTGATATCCCAGGTACGGGTGGGGTTTAGTGTGAGATTGTCAGCATGCAGAGTTAGAGTGAGTGGCAAGGACTTCCTAATGCAGAAATGGAGCTCAAGGACACTGGCCACTCTGTCAGCCTCTGCTCAGTACCACTGACTCCTTATTGTCCTTGAGGACTCAGGGGCTGCCAGAGACCCTGCATCTCCCTGGGGAACTCTGGAGAGTGCCGTGAGCCCTGGTGCTGTGATTTCCATGTTACAACTTTTATCAAGGATTTTTGGGTTCAACTGAATGCTCCCCTTTTCATGTCTCAGTTCACCCCTTGGTGAAGGGAAAGACAGGGGAAACTGTCAAAGATAGGATGGGAGAGAACAACCCCTAAGGGCAGAAACCTTGTCTGTTCAGTGCTATATTCCCAGCACCTGGTACATAGTAGACCTCATTGTATTTTTTAAATAAATAAATGAATGAAATTAAGCCCCAAAAGGGAGAGATTGTGCCACTTGTTTCTGGGTGCATCCTAGCCAAATTGTGAAGTAGCGAGGATTGTTCTCAAAGCAGTCTATCTCGCCAATGTTTCACTCTCTTGTGTCTGCCCTGCCTCTGTTAAGATCCTTCTCTCAGCTATGGAGATGCAAAGCTCTGTGCTTTGTGTTTTGCTGTGTGCTGTAATGTAAATATCACCTGATGAGAGTCCAAAATCCTGCCTTTTAGTCCTGGCTTAGTATCCAGTTAGCTGTGTGGGCTTCAGCAAGTTATTTTATCTTTCTGGACCTGGAGCTATACGATGACTTCCAAGGTGCCTACAAATTCTAACTTTCTAAGGATTGTTGCAAAGGGATGATCTAACATTGTTATCATGAGTTTTTACCAAAAATGCCTTTCCAGATGCATTTTATGCTTCATTTCTGAGAGGACATTGAAAAAAGTCCCATGTCTAGTAAAAAAGGAGATTCACTCCTAAGATTAAGATCAAGAACAAGGGGTGTTGTCCTCCACTATTTCTATTCTACAATACCAGAAGTTCTAGCCAGAGCAATTAAACAAGAAAAATAAATAGAAAGTATCTACATTGGAAAGGAAGAAATGAAATTATTACCACTTGCATATAGCATGGCATTATACACACACACACACACACACGCACACACAAAGTTAGAGTGAACAAATTCAGTAAAGTTGCAAGTTAAGAAATTAACACACAAAAATCAGTTGTGTTTCTGTAAAATGGACAATCTGAAAAGAATATTAAAGAAACAATTCAATTTATCATAACATAGAAAAGTAAAATATGTAAAAACATTTAAGAATGTGGAAGATTTGTACATGATAAACTACAAACATTACTGAAAGAAATTAAAGAAGGAATAATAAATGGAAAGACAGAGCATATTCATGAATTGGGAGATTTGAAATTATTAAGATGACAATAGTACCCAAAGCAATTTAGCTATTCAATGTAAACCTTACCAAAATTATAATTACACTTGTAGGAATAGAAAAACTCATATTAACATTTACATGGGATCTCAAGGGACCCCACCTAATCTAAATGTAAGAGCTAAAGCTACAAAGCATTTTGGAGAAAATAGGAGAGAAGCTTCATGATATTGAACTTGGCAATGGTTGCCTTGGTTTGACAACAAAAGCACAGACAACAAAAGAAAAAAAGGTAAATTAGATTGCATCAAAATTAAAGACTTTTGTACATCAAATGGTACTATCAAGAGAAACAACACACAGGATGGGAAAAGTATCTTCAAGTTATATAGATAAAGGATTAATATCCAGATTATATAAAGAATTAGAACTCAATGACAAAAATTTGAGCAATCCAGTTTAAAAATGGGCGAAGGACTTGAACAGACATTTCTCAAAAGAGAAGTGGTCATTAAACACATGAAAAGGTGTTCAATATCACTAGTCATTAGGAAAATGCAAATCAAAACTACAACGAGATTCTACGTTACACTCCTTGCAACGGCTATTATTAAAAACAAACAAAACATGGAAAATAAGAAATGGTAGAAGGGTAGTGAAAAAATTGGGATTCTTGTACATTGCTGGTAGGATGCAAGATGCTTCAGTGGTTTCCCCAAAAGCTAAACATAGAATTACTGTATGATCCAGCAATTCCTTCCTAGGAGTGCCCCCAAAGAATTGAAAGTGAGAACTCAGAGGTACTTGTACACCAATGTTCACCACAGCATTGTTCATCATAGCCAAAAAGTAGAAATCATCCAAGCCTCCACTAACAGAGAGTAAATAAAATGTGGTATATATACACAATGAAATACTATTCACCCACAAAAAGAATGTATTTCTACTACATGCTGTGCCTTCAAGCCATTATGCTAAGTAAGCCAGACAGAAAAGGACGATTATTGTTTGATTCTATTTCTGTAAGTTACCTAGAGCAGTCAGGTTTGTAGAGACGGAAAATAGTAGAGGTTCACAGTAGCTGGGAGCAGGGAGGAGTGGGGATTTATCAGTTGACAGATGCAGAGCTTCTGTTTGGGAAGAGGGGTGATAGAAATGGTTGCACAATGGTTATAAACGTGATCAATAGCATAAATTGCATCCTTACATATAATTAAAATAAGGAAATGTTTTAAACATGTATTTTATCTCAATAAAAAGAGGCCAGTGCAGGAGGGCAGGAGAGATAGTCAGGGATCAGTGGTGAATTGTGGGAGGCCATGCCACACTGAAGACCAATTCTTTTCCTTCATCCAACCTTGCTGGCTGCACCTAAAACTTACACAGGCTCGACAGAGCCTTCTGCAATCCCCCCGTGGGCCATGGGGAAGACCGGAAGGAGGCAGAAAGAACGCTTTTCCCCATCCCCTGACTTTGCATCCAAGAAGACCTGTGGTTAGGACACAGGGGCCCCTGAGGGGTGACCGCCTCACCCTTCTGCCTCAGGAGCTGCTGCCTACCCTGCTCCTTCCACCAAGCACTCCTGAAAAGAAGGCTCAGCCCAGGCTGAAGGAGCTCCCATAGGTCTTCATGACCATCCCAGCCACTGCAGCCCTCTGTCTATGCATCATGAAGTGAATTCACTTCCTCTGGCCTTCTATTGTCACCTCTGCCTTCCTATCCAAGTACAAGGGTTGAGTCTCTGTCCTGTGCCAAACCCAGAGCTTTGCCCGGAGCCCTCCCCAGCACAGGGTTTACATTCCCATAGTCCTGTCGGCTCCTCTTCTTGTCCTCACGGAACTCTTGCCTCTCCCTCACACTAGGCTCCCACTCCCCACCCCCATGCCGAGCAGCTGTTCTTCCTCATCTCTCTCTCGTCTCCAGTTCAGAGCCTGTTCTCCTAACACAAGGCCATTGTGCTGAGCAGACTTTCCCAAGAGTTGGGACTAGCTGGACGGGGCAGAAAAAAGACTACACACTGAAGGTCAGACACCACTGTTCTAGAAATTCATTGGCTCTTCCCTGACAAGGAACAGTTTTCACTGGTCATCCCCCCACTTAATTCTTCACACACACACCCCCTCCTCCGCAGACTGCCAGGACCCTCCTCTGCAGATCTTTACACCCATCTCCTCTTTTGGGGGGCCCCAACCATCTATAACTTCCAGACATCCATTTAATAGCACACAAAGCCACTTTGCGTTTAACTTCCATTAAACGCATTGAGCTCTGAGATCTATTTCTCATTGCATATCTAAAAATCCCTTTGATGAATTTTCCTAAATCCCAGATGTCCTGCCATGAGGTACACAAAGAACCAAGAGAAACTCTGAAATTACAGTTGTTTTGATTTGAGTGGGATCAAATCTTAGGCAAGCTGGACTCACCCACAAAACAGGGCCACCCTCCGAGGCTGTGGAGCTTTTTCTTCCTGGGTTTTAGTAAAACTGTACATGGGGGTCCACCCCTCTGGATACTGTGAGAGCTTCTACAGGTGATGAAAGCTGTTGGGGATGGGCTACACATAGATTGCTGGTACTAGAGACAGGCAGAGGTGAGATATTGGGTCTTGGTCACAGAAGGGTAAGCCAGGCAAGAGAGGTGCTACCCAATGTAATCAAGTTCTTGGTCTTCTAACTCTTGTGTGCTGAGACTCTGGGTATGACAAGTCAGAGTATAGATTGAGTAGGTTAGGAAGAAAGGAAATCCATCAGAGCCAGAAGGTTCTGGAGAAAGATGACATCATTGCCAGTTTGGTGGAAGCAGGGAGAGGCCTGAGTAATTCATGCACAGCAGTAGTGTTGGACACATGGATGGATGGAATAAGATAGAAGGCATAGATACAGACCTGTGCACATTTGGAACTTTGAAATGTAAAGGGGTGACATGATTGTTTGGAGGAAAGGAAAAATTATTCAAGAAACAAAGCTGAAAAAAATGGTAATCCATATGGAAGAGATTAAACATATTCCCTACCTCACACCATATAAATGTAAACAATCCACATTGACTAAGCTGTGAAAAAAAAATGAACACAGTTTTAAACTTCAGTTTGTACATTCTAAATTCAGTAGAATATCCATATGACTATCTTTTAGACCTCAGGACAGGGAAAGGTTTCTCAAACAAAACACAGAAAGTTCTAACCTCGGAGGTATTAAAGCAAAAAATATCAAATGATGCCTTAAATAAAATGAAGGGTGAGTTACAAACAGATTAGACTGAAAAATATATAAAGAATTCCTACACAACAATAAGAAACAAAAACAGGAAAGAGACACAGACAGATGTTTCACAGAAGAAGAAACACAAATGATAAGCAGAGATACTCAAACTTACAAATGTTCGGGGGAACATATTCATTAAATTGGCCAGTTAAAAGTGTGAGCGCAGGCTGAGGATGTAGCTCAGTGATAAGAGTACTTGCTTAGGGTCCAGAGTTCAATTCCCAACACCAGAAAAGAAGAAAGAGAGAATGAAAGAGAGAGAGAGAGAGAGAGAGAGAGAAGAAAGAAAGAAAAGGAAGGAAGGAAGGAAGGAAGGAAGAAAGAAAGAAAGAAAGAAAGAAAGAAAGAAAGAAAGAAAGAAAGAAAGAAAGTCTGACCAAACTAAATGTTATAGAAAATGGTTCATTGGTTAAGGTTTATAAATGGTTACAACCACTTTGGACAATGAGCATGTATTAGTCTGATTTCCATTACTGTAGTGAAATTCCTGAGGCTTGGGACTTACAAAGAGAAGAGGTTTATTTAATTCATCACTTAGGAGGCTAAAAACTGAAGCAGCATGGTGCCAGCATCTGCTTGGCTCCGGCAAGGGACCTCTCTGGCTCACCACACCATGGCAGATGTGTCACAGTGGGAGAGTTGCTTGCAGAAGGGAAAGATCACATATAAGGCAGAAAGCCAGAGACAGGCTGGAGAGGGTCTGGCCTTGCTCCTCTGTAACAACCCCCTCCCAAGAGCTAACTAGGGTCCTGTGAAAACGGCATGAGTTTCTTCTGAGGGAACACCTTGAGTGAGCTTCCTGCTCAGCCCAAACCTTCAGAGATTCCATGCCACCTCCTGTCACGGCCACACTGGATGCCAAGCTCCCAACCTGTGCACATCCAGGGGACACAGCCAAACCATGGCAACTCACATACCGTGCTAACCCACAGTTCCACTCCTAGTTACACAAATAAACTCACACACAAAAGGACATTTCACAGCTGTGTGCCTCACAATCACAAAGATAATAGGATAGCGTAAAATGTTATATATGATCTTCACAATGGAATAGTATATAGTCTTCAAAATGTTCAAAATGAATGAACCACTGTGGTACCCACAGCATGGATGAATTTTAGGAATCAATATGGACAAATACTCAGGGCAAAATTAAATCCCAGAACAGAGTCTACAATGATGATACTATTTTTAAAATTAAAAATAAATCAATATAAATATATGCTATCTGGGGACACATATAGGTGAAATAATTATGTAAATAAAGAGCAAAGCAAGGGATGGATGCATCCGAAACTTGGCATGTGGATTACATCCCATAGGAGAGGCAGGTAGGATGGGATGAAGGACCAAGTGCTGAGTGACAGGTTTAAGGAATTGGTTACACTAGTAAAACAATATCCAAACAGAGCTATGCATGGACCAGCGAAGGGCACACCATGTATTAAGCGTATACCAATCCAGTTCAGTGCTGCCAAAATCCATTTAAGGAAATGAAAGGCTGTGGGGGTAAGTCACACATAATTGAAGGGGAAAATCCAGAATTTGGGGTCTGAAGATCCCAATATGTGACCTTCTGGAAGTTAGTTAATCCCTCGGAGCTTCAATTTCTGGCTCTGTACAATGGGTGACAGTACAGGAGCTACATCAATAGGTTTGCTGTGAGGACCGAGTGAGAAAGGGTGTGTAAGAAACACCTCCTGACTTTCTCCTGTGCCTGCCCAGCAAACTGGTGCACACGTGGGAAGCCAGACGATGGTGAACAGTAGTGCAACCTTGACAAGAAGTCATAGGAAGGTGGTAACAAGTCCCAGCCAGAGGAAGGCGGTTGGGAATGTGGGGGCCAATCTGAGGTACAAAAGTCTTTTTTTTTTCTTGGAGTGAACATTTTCCCATGTTCCCACCCCTCCCTCTCTAATCTTTTGGACACAAGTGACAGCCCCAGTGGTAACATATCAGAAAATATTTTTGCATTTAGTTTTAGAAGAGCTTAGCATGGTGTACCTGACTCTCCTCTTTCCTGGGCACACAGCAGCCCACACTTCTGGCCCCCTTGAAGTTAGGGGAGCCATGCGAGTGGCTGGTCAATGGACTGTGATAGGAGTGCAAGTCATCTTCAGGCCTAAACACATCCTCCTGCCCTCACCCCCAGGCCAACTGATAAGGGAGGCCACATGGTGGTATGGCAGAGCCACAGACAGAAAGAGACAGTTACTCAGTTGTCGCTGGGGAAGAACTTCTCTGGAGACACATTTAGCTCGCAGCAGCCACTGACAGTAGAGTCTGGTTGTTAACGCAGCACAGCTTAGCCTGTTCTGACTAACACAGCTTTTTCTCAGGCTGTCGTGGGTTAGAAAGCTGATTTCATCACACGCAGGCTGTATGGTCTGGAGAATAAGTGACTCAGTGAATCTGATCCTTAATTTCTCATCTTTCAGGTGTAACAGCAATCTATAACTCATGGGATTCTTGTCGAGCTGAGCTAGTATCATTAACATTGCTTTTGCTGCCTCTAGACTAGAGTAGGTCCTCAAAAGTCAACACTATTATTATTATTATTTACTAGGCATAATGCCAGACATCATGGGCAAAATGATAAAGCACGAGACACATTCCCCTTCCTCATAAAATAATAGATTTGGTTGGAGAAAGTGAGCCGTATGCTCAGGAGACCTTAACAAACTCAGATGGGCTTGCAGCGAGATGAATCTATAGTCAGGGCTGACACACAGAGGAGGGGTCCCCTGTGTGCACCAGAGTGGAGGGGTGACTGGCTGGTGCATTGTGAGCCACACTAGGGCCTTTGATTTCTGAGCAGCAGATAGTACAGGTAAGCACCTGTGCCTGCCCTCGGATCTGCGCTGGCACGGGATGGTGAGATTCTTTGGAGATGCCTGGTCGGTCTGAGCAGAGGGTTCATAGCACTGCACATATGCGGACCTGCAGAAGCAAGGAGGAGGCAGGGTGGCCAGAGCTATAGAAGCCAGAGATTTTTGTGGTCTTTTACTGAGTTGAAAAAAATCTTTCTTTCAGACTGTGGAGGGCATGTGGGAGGGCGGAGAGTAGAGGGGGCAAGGAAGGAGGCTGAGTTGACCACTTGGTCATTAGGCACCTTCTTCCTGTTTTTATGAAGGGTCTGACAGAGAATGCTTGGAAGCTCGGCCTCCTGCCAGGCTGCAAGGCTGAGGCGTGGGTGCTGTGTTAGTGTCAGAAGAGAGGCGGTCCGCGCCCTCGCTGGGTGATTGTAACTGCAGGCCTATTAAGCATGCATTAGAGGATCGGAGAAGGGCCAACTTCTCCCACCCACCAGCTCCCTACCTGTCAGGAAACCAGAAGCAAACTTTTGTCACAAGGATTTGGCAGAGCCTCAGAGACAACATTGGTAACTTCAGTGCACCAAAACTCTGTCCCGTCAGATCTCTTGACACCATCCACCCACATCTCAATTCCTTCCTTCCTTCCCTCCTTCCCTCCTTCCTTCCTCCCTCCCTTTCAGTTTCCCTCTCCTTCCCCTCCTCTCATTTCCCTTCTCTTCTTTTCCCTCCCTTCCCTTCCCTTTCTTGTCTTCTCACTGGGGTCAGATGCCACATGTAATGCTGGACTTTGTACACACATGGGGGAAGCCCTGTCTCCTCCTTCTCTACCCTTGCTGTGCGGCTGACAGCACAGCTCCTCTTGCTTCCGCACGGGGCTCTCCAATATGGGACAACAACAGCTAGGTCCCAGAGGTCTCTTCTCCATGCTTAGAAGCCAGGGTCCACAGCGGTTCTTCCCAGGATCTGGGCCTGTCTTCGAACTGTCCGTCCTCCTTTGGGATGAGCCCAAACTTATGCCAAACTTATCAGCATCTCTTTTAAAACGACACACTGGGAATTAACTTTGCACATCACAAGAAAGACCACTGTGACACCGCGGTATTTTATGGCAGACCTAAATGGAAGTAAATAGCAGCTGCCTCTAATGACCTCTTCCAGGGACATTCATCAATTTCTGGATACTGAAGACTAAATAAACACAAGAAAATCACACGTCCTCACCAGGGAGCAGCAGACTGCAGGCGTCCTAAAACTTTCCATGTCGTGACCTGGGTGACGGTTATGTGGGTTAGTAATTTTATAATAATTCATTGATCTAAACATTTTAAAATAATTGCCTTATTGAGCTACAAGTCACCCATCAAATGTACTATTCAAAGGTTTTAGTACATTTGCAGGGTGCACAACCATCACCACAGTTAATTTTAGAACTTGTCTTTGATCACATGAAAAAGAAACCCTGCACCTTTCAGCTGCCCTCCTCCTACAGCCCCATCCTCTCCAGCCCTAAGCAGCCGCAAATCTACTTTTTGTCTCTAGAATCATCTTTAAGCTAAGTGAAAGAATTGTAAAAGATCGTGTGATGTATCCCATTCTGCACATGGGACAACTGAGGCTGAGACCAGTCAAAAAATTTACCCAAGCTTCACGAAAACGCAGACGGCAAAACACCTGAGCCTGCCTCCCTGCACGTGGAGTTGAATCAACCCAGGGTCCTGATAAGCCTTGTGTAGCTCTGCTGTCAGCTGTTCTGACACCTGGCTGCCTCCTGCAGTTGGGTTCATCCTTCTCTCCAGTCTTGATGTTTCTAGTCTTCCTCAGCACCAGACACAGCCATCGTTTGAAGGTTAAGGGGTGTGTGTGTGTGTGTGTGTGTGTGTGTGTGTGTGTGTGTTGGTTTCCTCAGCAAGCAGGTGCTGAGATGCAGTTAGGAGTGAAAGAGGTTTTGAGGGGAGGGAGACTTGGGTGAGAAATGAGGAGAAAGCAGAACTGGGCAAGAAGAGTCATAAGACCATGAGCTAACATAGCCTCAGCCAGTCCAGTAGGTCACTCCAGAGCCACAGCTACCCAAATGAAGGGTCCCACAGCTTCAGAGATCGACGGGTGCTTGTGTTGCTACTTTCATTAGTTACCGACTGACTTTCATCTGTCTGCCTCTAAGGAACATGTGGCCTCCGCTAAGAAACTGAAGTCGACGCTACGGGAGGTAAGCGAGTCACTCTTCATGTCCTGTTTTCCCAGAGTATCTGAGCAGAAAATGTCCGCTCTGCCAGGGGGGAAGGGGAAGGGTTCCCAGATCAAGCCAGGCATCCCTGTAGGAATCCGTTGCTGGTGGACCAGCTCGGGGAATTGCTGGGAAGCCGGAGCCATAGGCTGGAGTCCTGGACTGCACACTGAAGAACAGGCCGTTTCCCGTCTCCCTGTGTCCCCTTCTTTGTAGCTCATGTTAGAAAATCCTGGTTTGTCACCAGGCTGGGCAGATTCTGCAAGGTCTTTGGCCCCCAGTGGGAATGGGGGGGCTCCTCTAGTGCTCTTTGTGCTGTTCTTTCTGAGTGGATCGAGGTCTCTGGTAATGTCATCGCCATCATTGTCACTATCACCTTCTTCACCTTAATCATCTTCCCCAGCATCAAACAGCATTCTTGAAATACCAACTGCTCTGTGATGATAGACAGCATTACAATTCAAAGAAAAGATTCCAAGTTACCCTGTCCTCTAGACACCTCTTGTATGGGCGATCACAAACTGAGCCAAATGTAGAATCAACCCAGTGAATTTCTGGGCTCTTCTATGCTCGGCTTCCAATTTCCTTTGTAAAATGAGCATTGCTTTGACTGCCTCCCTCCTGTCCCAGAAGGACTAGAGAGACTTCTGTGAGATGGTGGAGGCAAGCGCCTTAGAGCTCCCATTCCGCTATTATCACACCATCTTTCCCCGAGGCTCTTGAAACATCTTAAAAGCCCCATCATATTTTCATCATAGAAAAATTGCCCCAGAGAAACTTTGTCATTACCAGCCCTCGGTGGGAATCTGGCATCCCTCCTCACATTCCTCTATGATCACAGAGTCTGGTTGGTCCAAAGAGACCACAAAGGGCATCATTCTTCTGGTCGACTCGCAGCAAAGTCTGCGCAGAAGGCGAACAGCAGCAGATCTGCTTTGCCTTCTCCCTACCTTGGTCCTGGGTGTGCTTTGCAGGCATCCTCACTGCCTCGCTTCCTTGGCACGCGGACTGTTTGTCAAGATCACGTTTATTTAATTACTTTCCCTGCAGACCCACTAAGAGGATTTTACTTGCAGTCTGTAGTCACAGGACTAGGATGTTCCGTGTCCGAATTCTGTGGGATCGCAGGAGGAGGGTGATGGCAGGCCAGTTAGAGCAGGCAGGATGCCCCCTCCCCACTACCCATTACCGGTGAGGCCTGCGGAGTGAGCAGCTATGGAGAGAGTGGGCAGGACGTGCTGCACCCAAGGGAAGCACCCTGGCTCTGGCTTCTGAGATGCAGCGTGAGCGGTGAAGAACTTGGGTGGTAAAGCTCCCCGGATCTGGCCCTACCACTTACTGACTGTTTGACCCTGGGCAAATGACTTAACCACTAAGAGCCTAGTTTCTTCGCCTATCAATTAAAGATAATAATACCCACTCCGCGGGGCTGCTGAGGGTGAGAGATAAAATATGAAGAATGACTGGCTCCTAATAGGCACTCAAATGGCAATTATAATAATCGTTATTTTTTCTGCTATAAATTCCACAAGTAGCTATTGTACATGTGCTCTTTATTCATTCATTTGTTCAAATATCGGTTATTCAAAAAATATTTATGAACTCTGGACTATGTTGGGCTCCATAGAGATTCTGCCAAGAAACAGAAAGCAAGATCCATGAGCTCAAATGATTACAGTGGACAGTGATCGATTTTTCTTTTTTTTTTTTTTTGCTTTTTGAGACAAGATCTTGCTAGGTAGCTCAGGCTGGCCTTGAACTCACTATGAAGCCCAGGCTGGCCTGGACCTTGTGGTGATCTTCCTGCCTCAGCCTCCCAAGTGCTGGAATTACAGGTTTGTGAAACCACTCCAGTTACAAACAGCACTTTCTTTAATACTCTGTCATTCACTTCTTTTCTTTAAATTAAGTTTATTGGTACATTGTAGATATACATAATGATCACATTCATCAAAGGGAATTTGTACCTGTACATGATGTATCTTGATTGCTCTTTTTTTCCCCATTCTCCTCCCTGCCTTCAACTCCTCTTCCTCTCCTTATTTACAAAGTTTTGTTTCCATTTTTCTCTCTTTTCTCATTTTTTTCTTTTTCCTTTCTTCTTTCCCCCTCTGCTCTCCCTAGTTCCCCTTCCTATTTGAACATTTGCTTCCTATTTCACAATATCTATTATGCATTTTGGTCCTTATCACACTTTCATTTTCTCACACCAGAGAAACAATGCAATATTTACATGTGTGTCCGATTTATTTCACTTAAGAGTATGGCCTTAAGGTACATCCATTAACCTAGAAATGCCTCAAGTTTATCCTTCTTTACGACTGAGTAGTACTCCATTGTATAAAAAAACCCCACATCTTTATTATCCATTCATCAGATGATGAAAATTTGGGCTGTTTCCAAGATTTAGCTATTACAAACTGTGCAGCTATAAACATGGGTGTGCATATATCACTGTGATATGATGCTTTTAATTCTTTCGGGAAGATACCAAGAAGATACTTAGGTCAAATGGGACCTCTAGTCCTAGTTTTTTGAGGAATTGCCACACTGATTCTCACAGTAGATCCACCAGTCTACACTCCCACCAACAGAGGAGAAGGGTTCCTTTTTCCCCACAGCCCCTCCAGCATTTGTTATTGGTTGATTTCTCGATGGTAGCCATTCTTTCTGGAGTATAATGGAATCTCAGTGTTGTTTTAATTTGCATCTCTTGAATGACCAATGATGTTGAACATTTTTTCATATATTTATTTGCTGTTTGTATTTCTTCATCTGAGAAGTATGTATTCATCTCAGATGCCCATTTTTGGATTGGGTCTTTAAATTTGGGGGGTCTGATCTTTTTCAGTTCTCTATATGTTCTAGATATTAGTCCTTTGTCTGAGGAGCAACTGGCAAAAGTTTTTTCTCACTCCATGGGTTGTCTCTTCATTCTGTTGGTGATTTCTTTTGATGTGCAAAATATTTTTAGTAAGATGAGATGCCAGTTGTTGATTCTTTGTAATATTTCCCGTGCGATCGGGGTTTCGTTCATGAAGCGTTTGCCTACACCTGTGTCTTCAAGAGTTCTACCTATTCTCTCTCCCAGCAGATTTAGTGTTTTTGTTTTAATATTTAGATCTTTGATCCATTTTCACTTATTTTAGTGCATGGTGAGAGAGATGGGTCTAGTTTAATCTTCAGCATGTGGAAAACCAGTTTTTCCAGCACCATTTATTAAGGAGGCTATCTTTCTTCCAGTGAAGGTGTTTGGCTCCTTTGTCAAAGATAAGGTGGCTAAGTGTGTTTGGAGTTGTTTCTGCATCTTTTAATCTGTTCCACTGATCCTCAGATCTGTTTGTTGTTGTTGTTGTTGTTGTTGTTTTTTGACAATACCATTCTGTTTTTATCACAGTAGCTCTGTAGTATAATTTCAAGTCAGAGATCGTGATGCCCCCTGCATTGCCTTTGTTGCCCAGAATTGTTTTTGCTATTCTAGGTCTCTTCTGGTTTCAAATTAATTTTAGGAATGTTTTCTGTAGTTTGTGAGGTATGCTAATGGTATTTTGATTGGGATTGCATTGAATCTGTATAACAATTTTGGGAATATGGCTTTTTTCAGTATGTCAGTTCTTCCTACCCATGAGCAAGGGATATCTTTCCATTTTCTGATATCCTATTCTATCTCCTTTAAGAGTACTCTAGTTTTCAATGTAAAGATCCTTTACTTCCTTTGTTAGATTGATTCCTAAGTATTTCAGTTTTTTCGATGCTATTGTGAAAGGTGTGGTTTCCCTAATTTCACTTTCAGTGAGTTTGTTATTCGTGTACAGGAAGGCTATTGATTTTTGAGTGTTGACTTTGTATCCAGCAACAGGACTGATTTTAGTTATTAAATCTAGAAGTCTTTTGGTGGAGTTTTTGGGATCTTCTATGTAGAGTATCATGTCATCTGCAAATAATGATATTTTAACTTCTTTCTTTCCTATCTTTATTGCTTTTATTACCTTCTCTTGTGCAATTGCTCTGGCTAATGTTTCCAGAACTATATCGAATAAGAGTGGTGATAGTGGACATCCTTGTCTTGTTACTGATTTTAGCGTAAAAGCTTTCATTTTTTTGTCTATTTAGTATGATGCTGCCTGTTGGTTTGTCATAGATGGCTTTCATCAGACTGATGAATTTCAATTTTATGTAGGTTTTTTTTTTTAATCATGAATGGGTGTTAGACTTTATCAAATGCTTTTTCTGCATCTGTTGAGGTGATCACATGGTTTTTGTTCTTGGCTCTATTAATATGTCTGTGTAATCATTTATTGATCTGTGTATGTTGAACTATCCCTGCATTCCTGGGATGAAACCTACTTATCATGGTGTTTAATCTTCTTGATGATTTGCTGCATTCTGTTTGCCAGTATCATTTGAGGATTTTTGTGTCTATGTTCATTGGGGAGATTTGCCTGTAGTTTTCTTTTTTGATTTTCTCTCGTTTTGGTATCAGGGTAATACTTGCTTCCATGAATGACTTTGGGAGTATTTCTTCCCTTTCAATTTCATTAAAGAGTTTGAGGAACAGTAGCATTAAATCATCTCAGAATTTCTCATAGAATTCAACAATGACTCCATCAGGACCTGGGCTTTTCTTTGTTGGTAAGTTTTTAATTAATCTTCAATTTCATTGAATGATGTTGGTTTATTTAGAATTTTTATATCTTCTTGATTCAGCATTGGTAATTCATATGTATCTAGGAATCTGTTTCCTGATGTGAGAGTTCACCGCTATAAATTTCCATCACAAGACTGCTTCCATTGTGTCCCATTAGTTTTGGTATATTGTATCAGCATTATCATCTAATTATAGAAACTGTCTAATTTCCTCTTTAATTTCATCTGTGATCCATTGGTTGTTCAGGAGAGTGTTATTTAATTTCCATGGATTTATGGAGTTTTCATGGTTTCTTTTGCCATTGATTTCCAATTTCATTGCACTATGGTTAGATACTATGCATGGGATAATTTCAATTCCTTCAATTCCATTTACTTAAGCATATTCTATGGGCCAGTGTGTGATCTATTTTGGAAAACTCCCATTCGCAGCTGAGAAGAATGTGTATTCTGATGTTGTGGGGTAGAATACTCTGTAGACATTTACTAAGTTCATTTGTTCCCAGGTTTAGTTCTTTTCTGATATTTCTTTGTTGATTTTTTGTCTCATTGATATGTCTATTTGTGACCGTAGTATAGTGAGGTTCCTGATTATAATAATGTTACAACTTATTTGATCTTTCATGTCCATTAATATTTGTTTTATATAGTTGGGTACGCTGGTATTTGGTGCATATCTATTTTTGATTGTTAACTCTTCCTCTTGGAGTTTTCCCTTAACTAGTATGTAGTGACTTTCTTTGTCTCTTTTGATCAGTCTTGGCTTGAAGTTCACTTTGTCTGTAAATAGAATAGCTACCTCCACTTTTTTCCAGGTTCCTGTTGCGTGAAGTATTGTTTTCCATCCTCTGACTTTCAGTGTATGTATATCTTTTTGAGTTAAATGTGTTTCTTTTATGCAGCATATTGCTGGATCTTGTTTGTTGATGCATTCTGACAGTCTGTTTCTTTTGATCAGTGAATTGAGACCATTTACATTGATGGTGATAACTGATATGTGTTGTCTTATTCTTGTCATTTTATTTTCCTGTTGTTGTTCCCTGTTTTCCCCTCTGTTTAATTGCTCATCTTGCCTGGTAGATTCTTTCTATTGTTTTTGGGATTGTACTCTTCTTTAAAGTCTTCTTGTATCCTTCAGAACATTTTGGAGACCTGGCTTGGTGGTCATGCATTTCTTCAGTTGTTCTTTGTCATGGGAGTACCTTATTTCTTCATTGATTTTGAAAGATAGTTTTGCAGAGTACATCAATCTGGTTTGGAGGTTGTTTTCTTTCAGGGCTTGCAATACTTCACTCAAGCTCTCCTTGACTAAAGGGTTTATGTTGAGAGCTATGCTTCTTATGGGTTTTCCTTTATAGGTGATTTGTTTCTTTTCTCTAACAATTTTTTATCTTCTATTTTTGTGCTGAATTTCTGGAATCTTGACTATAATTGCCTTGATGTAGGTTTATTTTGGTCATGACTAATTGGAGTCTGTAGCCTCACTTATCTGTATGTTGAATTCTTTTTCCATGCTTGAGAAGTTTTCTGCCATTACTTCTGTGAACAGGTTTTTTTAGATCACAGTCTCCTGCTTTTTCATTGACTGTGATCACTCTTATGTTATTCTTCTTTTCATCATCTTGCAGCTGTTGGGCTGATTTTTTGTGGCCCCTTGTTATTTTAAAGAAATCTTTCTTTTCATGATCACTGACAGCTATCCTCTCTTCTAGAGCTGATATTCTGTTCTCACCTTAGTTTAATTGGCTGTGTATACTTTCAATGGAAATTTTAATTTCCTGAATATCTGTTTGAATCTGTTTCATGGATTCCATTTCCTTCCTATGTTGGGCATTCATGGTTTCCATTATTTTCCTAAGCTCCTCTGTTTTGGTTTTATCTATGTCTGCTCTAGAGTCACTGAGCAAGTCCTTGATTTTGATTGTCATCTCTTTTTTTACTTGAGAGATTATTTCTGATTTGATTTTCTCTGTAGCCTCATTCATCTGTTTTCTTTTTAGTTCTGCTCTACCATTTCAGAAAATTCAGGTGGGTGGCTACAATTTCCTCTATGTCATTGTCCCCTGGACTTGTCCTGGGTAGGCTGGAAGTCTGGGTTGCATTTTGCTTCTGCATCTTGTCATTTTCTATTTTTAATTTTAATTTTTTTCTGTTGATCCTTGTAAATTGCTCATGGTAAGTAGCTTTATCACTAGGATCAAGGTTTCCCTAGGAAATGTTTATTTCTCAAAGGTGTCCTTTAGATGTAGCTGGCTCTTGGTCTTTGTCCTGTCCCAAGATCTTACCTTCCCAATTTATTAGGGATGAGAAGTTGCTATTTGGCTCAGCACCCAGTCCTTTGGTACTGGACTATGGTGATATTATGCCCCAGACAATCACAGTGTTGTCATACAAGGGAGAACAACTAATTACAACAGGTATGACACCCTGGCTGAAGTAGTACAAGTAGCAATAACAATAGCATCAAGCATAGCCTAGCAATTGACAAACTGTAGTAGCTTTTAATTTGGTACCTTTAACTTTAGGAGAAAGATATACAATTATTTAACAAAATCCAACATAAACCTGGAACTTGTATGCTGTGAGTTTCCAGTTAGTAGAGTGATTTTATGCTGGAAAGGGTGGAACTAAAAGGGATAGGGGAAAAAGAGAGAGATAAGTGAATAGAAATGTAGTAGAAGCAAGACTGAAGGACAAAAGATGATCACCCATGCTTTGGAAACTGGAAAATAGGACAGGAGAGAACGAATGAAGGAGAAAGCAAAAGAATATTGAAGTCAACCAGAAAGGCTAGAGACAGTGTTCACTCACATGAAAATATCAAAAACTCAAGAAAGATATTTGCAGAAAGAGAGAAAGAAGCTGAACAAAACAAACATGAAAAGTAAAAACCTAAACAATCAAAACAAACAAACAATAAAATTCCTCTGGTGTCCTCAATTCTGTGGTAGTGCCCAAGTCAGAGCCCAAGTTTGTGCTAGGTAACCCCGCCAAGTCTGCAGTAAGATTAGTGCTGGGTACAGAGCTGATCTTGGCCTCTGGATGTGGGGGCTAGATCCTGAGTCTTCAGCCAGCAGCTTTCTGTTTGTCCCTCAGTGGCCTGCCATGTCTCCTTATCCTGTTTGTCACTGCATCACTCTCCCAGTTGCTACAGTGCCCTCAGACAGAGACAGCCTGAGGCCCCTCCCAGCCCCACCTAGTCAGCCCCTCTCGGCCCTTGCACAGCCTCCTCTGTTCCACTCCACTGCGTCTTTCTCCTTGCACTTTGCTGGGAGCAGGCAGGGGAGTGTTGTTGACTAATTCACTGCCCCTGCTTTCTTCTGTCTGGTGCCTCTGGGAGCGGGGTGCGGGGAGCGCTGTCTTCCCACTCATTGCCACACTGTGGGTTAAAGCTGCTTAAGTCAGGCACTGCTGGGAGCAGGGCGTGGCAGGGGTAATACTGTTCCATTCACTACCTCCACCACAGCCACAGTGGTCCCTAAACCTCGTTGTCACTATAGGTTTCAGTTAGCCGCTATGTTGCATGACAGAATGAATAAACAAAAAAACAAAAACAAAACTGGCAGCCCATTGGGGAGGGAGCAGCTTCCTGGTCACTCTCTCCTGTGTGTGTACCATCAAGATTTGCTGCCAGGCTGCTATGTCCTCTGTTTGGAGGAAGGCAGAAGAGGCGAGAGGCCTTATATCCCAAATTTATCCTGTGTGGCTTGGGTTTGCCACAGTGTTGCAGTCCATCAATTATTTGGGAAAGTCCCAGAATGGAGGTTCCTGCTCCATGCACAGGCAGCATTCCCACAGCAGCCTTTTGGAATGCTTCCCCATTTTATTAAGTCCTAAGCCTATGTGTTGTTTGATCTACAAGTCTCTTATTTCAAATTGATTTTGGCATCCAGATGTATGTCCCTCCCTTTCTTCCAATTACCTGTGTTTTTAGATGATTTTAATAGAGAGGCGACTCTATTCAGCCATGTTGATTCTCTTGAATTTTTTAAACGGGGACAATCAGACCTCCTTGATTGTGTTGCTGGAGAGTTAAGTGAGCTAAGCCTGCAAGATGTATCACTAACCAGCCTGCAATCTCTTCCTACACGGGCATAGAGGTGGGTTCAGAGCTCCATAGCCTCCTGTTCTGAGGCTGTGAAGCTAAACCTGTAGGCCTCTCACTTAAGTGGGCTTCCTCTGAGGCTCTGTACCTAATGTTTTTCACTCTTATGTGGGCTTCCCAAATTGCATAAGCTTCAGGGCCCACAAGCCTTAGGTAATCTTTCATAGCAATTGGGTTTTAAAGTCAGGTGACAAAATAGAAATCTACATATGCATGGCTTACTTCTCATGCTCCCAGAATGTCAGGACTACACAGGTAAGGCTGAAGAATCAGGATTCCTTGAGATCTGAAAAAGGTATTCATCAAGGAAAGCTGAACACAGAACAAGGATTTGGACGTTGGAAGCTACAGCACTGAGATAAAAGATGCAGGTGGTGAAGGGGATGAGGATGGGGAACAGACCCTGAGCAGGACGCCCATACCATTTTTACTTCCCATCAAAGGAAATGTAACAACAAAATGGCATGTGGAGCCACACCGAGTGTTACTCAACATTCCATCACTGTGATAAATAACTGAAATATTCAACTTCTAAAAAGAAAAGGTTTATTTTAGTTTCAGAGGTTCCTACTCATACTTGATAGGCCCTGCTGCTTTCAGATTCGTGGCGGGGCAGCACGCCATGGTGGGAACAAAGGTGCTGTGGAACTGCTCACCCTCTGACAAGCCACATGTCATGCTGTTGGACACAGGACGGACACCTTGGAGCAACTGACAAGATCATCCTGCTGAGGCATGACATGGCTGGAGGACCCCCCCCACCTCCAGAACACCCCTATGGCACTGAGCACCCCCTTCTAGCCCTTCTAGCCCTGAGCGTGGGTTTCCTCCCCTGCCCATGCTCAGGCCGGTTGGTTCCTGGGTCTCCACTATTAGATGAGTAATAAACAGGACAAAAGATCACTCTCCTAGCTAGTGCCAGAGCTCAAGTAACATGTTCAAACACCCTGTCAGCATTATTGCCAATGATAATAAGAGGAATGATGAGCAAGAATTGCTTTTATTAAATAAATCAGGAAAGTGCACTTTACAACATGTTCTGGAGACATCAGGAAGCCCTCAAAGTGCTGGGATGGTGTCGGAGCATGATTCCCCTCTGTGCTGAGGGAGTTGCTCTACAATTACTTGTCTCTTACAGCAGGTTAGAACTCATCTTTTAAATATATAATAACATAAACGGATTTTTCTGTTTATCAACTACTGCAGTATAAGTGTGCATTTCCTCCTTATAAACTGCCCCTTTTTAATAGGTGTGTTTGGGAAGTGATACCATGATTGCAGGCAGTTAAGGACCAAGGTATTTAACCTTCATCAGTTGCTACTTTTCTGTTTGGAAATAAATGGGAAAATTGAAGTTTCCTTAGCCCTATAACCTTCTACAGAGTCAAAAGCAGGCAAGGCACTGTACAGGTACTCAGGAGGAGCTTTGGGAAGGAAGGAATGTTAATGAGCAAGCTCTCCTACACCATCTCCATCGCCCTCTTGCTCCCTAAGGGGCTGGATCTGAAATCGTTCTAGAAGGGTAGCAACACTAAAGCAGCAGGGCACACAGCTTGAGTGAAATATGCCCATCATTGGAATTCACTGTGATTTTTTTTTTTTTTGGCAGTGCAGGGGATGGAATCCAGGGCCTTACACATGCTGGGTGAATGCTTTGCTGCTGAATTCTACCCCAGCCCACAGTATTTTGATTAAGTGATACATACAACACAGTCTTTTATGCACCTAGTGTATTTGATACCTGGAGTCACTAATATTTTTACATTTCCCTCTATATCTCAAGATCATTTCCCATTATAATCATGTAATCATCATTATTTTCTCGATTCAGTAATTTTAAGACAACAATTTAAAACGGATAAGCAACCACATTAAATACATTATCCAAACTTAGTAGAAGATTTCATTCTGGAACCCGAATGAACTGTTGCCAAGCAAAACATGGTACCTTGAAATTCTCACTCCATTTCATTGTCTTAGATTTTAAAGACAGATAAAACTCTGCATCCTCACAGAAGACAAGATGGAAGTCACTCGAATTTTGTTTCTCTGCGTTTACAATCATTTTTATTTCAAAGCAACCATTTAAATGGAAGAATTTGTGCTAGCACAGGAGTGAGGACAGGACTGTGCTGGGAAGACAGCTCTAAGTATTCCAAACTATCGTGCCATTGGGAATAGGCTTTGCACACAACAGCCTTTAGCTATGTCTGAGGACTGGGCTGGCGGGTGAGAGCTGCGCAACATAAGTGGAAGTTCTTCAAATTAATTGTCATATGATGTACAATGTTTATTAAAGCTAAGTAATGAAAAGATAATTATAGCTATAATTAAAATTCATAGAGACAAATATAATTAAAGTAAATAAATAGCAATCACATTAGCTATTTCAGACTTAGACCGATTAAAGATTTGATCTTAGGAGGAGCACCATTTTGTAACTCATCTTGTTTAGAACTATGGGTGCAAGATAATAAGAAAAGGTGAGCATGTGGACTTCAGTTCTGCTGATGTTTAAAATTCTCTGCAGACAATGCCACCACTCTGCCCCCTTGGGGATCTTCCTGCAGGCAATGGATCCCTTGGAAAACCCGGCAAGGAGATAGGACAAGTTTGATCTAGATTTGAGATTTCATCACCAGAGGGAAGGCCGCACTCCTTGCCATGTGGCCATAGCCTCTCACATTGGTCACACAGGTCCCCTCTGGACCAGGTCTGAATGCTGCTGGTTTGAGGTGAGGTGGTGAGAACAGACAGGGCCACTGGCTAACCTTGAGATTTTAGGATGTAACTAAATCTTCTTGGGCATCTTTACAAACAAAGCATTTCCCAAAAAGAGCAGGTGTTTTGGCTCTCATTGTGGAATGCCATGTGGCTGAGGACCTGCCATGCCATACAGGACCAAGTGGCCAACAGAGACAGACAAGCGCTAGATAAGAGGAAACAGCATGAGAGCCCACGAAGGGGCTACCCTTGGGAGGGATCCTGGGCACCCACAGTACAAAACTGGGTGCCTCCGTTATTTCAGCTGGAGTAAGATTTCTATGGACTTGCAGGGAAGTGGGGGCTTTCACAGACATCACCTCCTCTCTGTCTCTCAGTAGCTCTTCCTGGTGGGTACCATTATTATTGGCTTTAGTTTATAGTTTAGAAACTCACATTCAGAGTGGTGGATCCTCTCTCCCAAAGTCACAGAACAAAGCCCTGAACCTTGGGCTACTTAAGCTTGTGTTTTTCTGAGTGAATCTTTGTAGCCCTGAGCAGGACTGGCAAAGAAGAAATGGTGAAATGTGCGCTAAAAATTCTGATGTTAGGCAGCTTGTGATTATGCAACTTCAGATACCAACAGTGACAGACTAAGGTGTTAACTGGTGTAATGGTGCACACCTGGGAGGCTAGGCAGGAGGAACACAAGTTCGAGTCCAGCCTGAATAATATAGTAACTTAGCAACTTAGTGAGACCTTGTCTCAAAAAAAAAAAAAAAAAAAAAAGAGCTGGGGATGTTGTCCAGTGCAAAGGTCCTGGGCCCAATCCCCAGTACTGGGGGAAGAAAAGGTGATAAAGTGACCCAGGAAAAAGTGCCAACCATGAAGAAAAGGTCTGAAGAGAGAGGAGACAGCTCTGACTCTTTTTTTTTTTTTTCTCTGTGGGTACCAAGGGTCGAACTCAGGACCTTGTGCTTGCCAGGCAGGCACTTATGCTGCTGAGCTATATCACAGGCCCCCCAGCTCTGACTCTTGTAGGTCAAGTTTTGTAGGTCAAGGGTGGTTGGACACCCTTGTCCTCTGTAACCTGCTGGTGGTTTTCACTTCAAGGTTACCCAGAAGTAGACTGCTGCCCACTGCCCACAGTTTATCAATTCATTTTCCATAGTCAGCCTTTGTTAGGGACATGAAGTTTCAGGTAAGCCCAGATGATGCCATATGTAAACAATCAATAATCAAAGGAAGAAAGAATGAAAACAAAAGGTGCAGGGAATATTCTGGCCTACAGTTTACATTGTATGTGGACCCATCTACTGCTGCTGAAACTTTGTCCTTGTAGGCAATTTGAGTTCAAAGTAACATAAAGAAATGTTTTCTCTTTTCATCCATAGCTCATTGCAATGGCATGATATACAGAGCACAATTGAATACAACGTAGTAAAAACTTTGACCAATAATTAATGGTTTTATTAGAAACATTGAGAGCTTTCTAGATGTTAAAAGTGTATCAAGAGTCTTCTTTGGTGAACAAGACAGACAAGGCCTCTGCTCTTGTCCAACACCTCTACTTTCTTGGAGTTTGTACTCTTGGGGAAGGGATGGGAGACAGATGATTAACAAGCAAAAAAAAAAAAAAAAAAATAGAGAGAAAGAGAGGAAGAAATCCTTAAATCCTTAGGTAGTGATACACGCCATAAAAATGGGCTGTGATCAGAGTGGCTGTGTTGAGGTGGTCAGATATAGCAGGTCCTTTCTGAGGATGTGATATTTGAGCTTGGACATGAATTATGAGAATGGTACATATGTGACGAAATAACACGTACCAAGACCCTGCGGCAGGAATCAGCCTGGTTGGTGTCACTGATTTGAAAGGTCTGTGAGCTTAGAGCACACAGAGTTCAGAGAGAAGAAGCATGAGATGAGGTTAAAGAGCTGGGTCAGATCATGAAGACCTTGTCAGCCATGGTAAAGGTGATGTGATAACATCAAGAAGAGAGAAACGAGACGATGTTACTATTTCACTGAACTTGTCCCATCTTACATTGGATTTGGAATGGAAATGTGCTCAGTTTTGCTGTTTCCTCTGCTTTTGCGCTATTTCATGAATACCTGTTGAATGAGAGAACCTATGCACACTGGAAGGAATCATCCCTGTGTGTGAGAAAACTTACAGCAAAGAGGGCATTGACTTCCATCTGGAGCTAGAAGACAAGGCCATACAGCTGATTCAGAGGTCTTGGCCATTCATACCACCCAATTTTGAACCTTAACTTCCTCCCTGAACTGCCTCCCATAAGATATAATAAGGATTAAATAGAAAATTGTGAAAGATGCACGGATGATGATGACATTCTTTTGGTCATGTTAAGCCATGGTGGCCTTGACCTTATAACCTTAAACCATCTCAAAATTTTGTCCTCACCTTGGCACCAAAGGCCAGCAAATGCTTTTGGAGATGTTACCATCTGTGATCCTGACAGTGCCCAAAGGAGACAGGCCAGGTTCTATCTGTTCAGCTAGAACTGCACATTTACCCTGTCTCACTTTGTGAAATACATATTCATAATCTTTCCAGGGGAGAGGGTCTTAGTTTGTCTTTGCAGAGAGACTCTTCCAAACTAGGGTGAGAAGTATGTATTCACTGGCAAGGAATTTCTGAAAGTTCTCTCTGATTACTGCCAAATTTAGTGACTTGTCAGGAGGCTTTTCTTTCTAATAGAAATCCTCTAGCTGTAATTGTATTCCCTGTCCTGTGGTTCTGTCTTCTGATGTATCAGCTGTGGCACAAAGATATCCAAATCACCTTGTGTTTGCAGCTTGTCAAAGTGGAAAGGGGTCTGGGAGCCCAGGCAACCTGAAGTCTGGAGGTATGTGGCCTCAGGGTGGCAGATTCCTGAGGCTCCCTTGAAGCTCATGGCAGGGTTATACATGGTGTATCTTTCGACTCCACCACAAACTCCCCAACCATGGGGACAAGAGGCTCAGAACCAGCAAACCTTCTATGCCAATAGTATAGGATAAGCCGGAACTGATTTGCTGGGGCACTGTGAGATGACCTTTCAAGTTTCCAGCTAGTGTAGAGCTTTCAAGTGAGGAAACACAGGAAAGAAGCAGAGGGAAGCATGAACTAGTAAGTGGCATCCTTGGGGCCATGCAGCCCATTTCCCATGGGTTGGGGGTGGTACAGAGGAAGGGCAGGCTCCTGAGTGAGGCAGATCTTATTCCACAGTTCTGTTCTCTCACTTACCAACTGTAAGGCAGATGCCAGTCCCTGTCTGAGCCTCTGTCTTCTCATCTGGGAAATAAGGAGAGTAGTCACAGGCTATTTTGGTGGGATTAAGCACGTTTCTACATGGTACTTGGATTCACGTCCCTGCTTTAATGTGGGTTGTGCCTCACTAGCTTCCAGTTAGAGTTGGAGTAGATGGGCTCAGAAGAGCAGGAAAGAAAAGCATCTTAGTCATCAAATAGCTCCCACAAAGCAGGCCGTGCTGAGCTATTTTCAGTGAATCAGACATCCATGAATTATATTACCCCTGAAATCCAGAAAAGTATGAAAATCAATGGAGAACATGCTGGGGGTGAAATACTTTTTTGGTTCTGCCAACTCAAACTCCTGCAGAAAGTAAACCCATGAGGGATGCTTGATTGAACCTGGAGTCTGGCCGGCTTCCTGCCCACTGCAGTTGCTGGGCTGGCCTGCAGCAGCCACAGGAGAGCCAAGGACTGTCTTTCCCAGGAATCCAAGCCCACAAGTGCCAGCCAAGATGTACCAGGGAGACATCTTGTACCGTCTGTACAAAAGGGTTTGCAATACGGTCTCTTTATGTATACTACGCCAAATGATCCAGTTTCCTAAACATTGACTTGTAATGGTCAGGAGAAATGCATTTGCATACCTGGTCATGGGAAACAGGAATCTTAAAGCCTTTGGGATATTTAAGAGGTCTTGTTTTTCAGGGCCATTTCTCTGTGGTGGTATTAACATGGATGTGCATTGCTGAGCACACACTCATTTCGTGAGGGGTGGGATGTGATGGTGAGTAGATTGGTGTGGAGGGTGGACAGGAATAGGGCCTGCATTTACCCTCAGATCGAGTGAGATGGTACTTGGGGTTGACCAGTTGGATGACCTGTGCCATGGACCCTTGGAGTGAACAGGAGGAGTCACAGGAGGGGACCAGGCTGAGTCACAGATGAACTCAGGCTTAGTTACTACCAAAAGCAGCGTGGTCCCCTGTCCACTCATCTGCCCTCACTCGGGAATGAGATCATAGAATGAGTGAAGCTTATTTTCTCTAATTCCCGACCCAGCTCCTAGGCTTCACTGGGTACACGGGTTATTCGAAGTGACGTGGAATCTGCTTCTCATCCACCTTGGCCATTATGCCTTTGTGTTTTGAATTGGTGGCAGGAAGTTGCTCAACACTCACATCCAGTCCCCCCACACCGTACTTATTTATATGGGATAAACACATAAACTTATACAGGGGAAGGGCGCCTTTGAATGACTTCAGAGTGGGTGTTGGATTCCCATGGGAACCAGTCCCATCTCTCCTGGGCCAACTTTTGGGTGCGTGCTGCCTGCTTTGCATTCCGCTAAAACAAAAGCAGTGCTTCTTCTCAAGGAAGGAGAAGGCTGTTTGAGGCAGGGCAGCACACACCAGGGTGAGGGTTCTGTAAACAAGGCAGTCACAAGGGACAGGGCTTGATGGATAACTGTGTGTGGGGTCCACAGTGCGCAGTGGAGTCTTACACCCTCCCTCTCAGCATCTCCTGCCCTGCGTCCCCCTGCAGTAATTTAAGGAGCACAAGAGGTGGGAAAATCCTTGCAGGAGACTCAGCCCTCAGCCCCTTGCACTGGTGAGGTGAGGTATTGTCTAAACAATGTCACATGAAGGATGGGTCTCTGTTCTCGGGTTAGGGAGTGCTCAGGAACAGGGTTTACAAGGGGATGAGAAATCGCTTTTATCTTGGCCTGTTTCCTTTAAACGCTAAGGATACCTCCACCCTAAGTGTACCTCCCTGCTGAAAGACACAGAATGCCTGCTGCCTGCTTCCTGTCCACCCCCACCGTTACCGAGTGTTCTACATTCTTGCAAATCCTTGCTTGCCTATTGCCCCAGACTATGGAACAATGTAAGCTAGGTGGATAAAGAACATGTCAATTGCATTTCCCTCCCCTGGTAGCAAGGACAGGGTGACTCATTTTCACAGGGACCAGCGTATTCTGCGAAGTTCAAAGGTAGCATGGTAGTGGAGGAGTCTTCAGCATCAAACAGAACTGAGTTCAGATCCTGTCTCAGCTACTTAAAAAAAAAAAAAGGGTGTATATTTGGGCAAATGATTTCTCTCATCCCTCCCCTTCATTTTTGTGATATCAGGGATTGAATCCTGGGCCTTCCCACTAAGCTACATCTCAAGTCTTTTTGTTTTTTTTCTTTTGAGACAGGTTCTCATTAAGTCACTGGGCTCGAACTAACAATGCTCCTGCTGTAGCCTCCCAGAGCACCGGGATTACAGGTGTGCATCACCATGCCCCAGTAAAGGATTTCTTCTTTAAATATGTTCTTCATGTAATACTGGTGAGTATTGAAGTTAATGTATGTGATGTGTCTGGAAATTATACATCCTAAATAAGTGATAATTACAGCAATCTTGAAGTTGTTTGCAACACATTTCCTAAGAAGTTGCTATTATATACGTGCTATTCATTCATTTGGGCAGTCAATCAACAAGCATGAATGTCTATGAAACATTTACTGAACAACAGGAAGATCAAGGCCCGGTATTTGGAATCCAGATGAAAACACAAACTCAGCTGTAGGCTGGACAGCAATCACTTGCTTTGTACCATGGGGAGCTGTGTGGCATCCTGCTTGAGGGGCGAGGGCTGAATGCAGGGCGCAGAAAGCACCTGGCTTTCCTCTCCGACAGAGTTCAGGCCAGCACCTCCGCCCTGGGTCAGTTTTTCAGATGCTCATCCTGCGCCTTCAGTAATCCAAGTTTGCTGAGCGCGAAAGCCATGGACCTGCTGCACACCTGTCAGTGGCTGCTGACTGCCTGGAGAAGCTGCTCTGTCTCTTGATAAAGTTGCAACACAAGAACGGAGCCACAGAGGTAGCTAGCTGTAATTGGGGACCAGCATTTTGAGACCTGACTGTGGAGTTAAATCTTTTTATTAGAAAATATATGGGGCCAGGAGTGATGGTGCATGGCTGTAGGGAGGCTGAGGCAGGAGAATTGCAACTTCAAGGACAATTTAGACAATTTAGGGAGCGTTTCATAAAACATATATAAATATATAATATGTAAAACACATATTCTATATATGACATATACAAATATATAAAACATACATATATGTATATGAATGAAAGTGTATGAGGAGGAGAATTGTGGTTTGTCAGCGAATCTGCCCAAGGGCAAAATGAACACTTTAATTTTCTAGAGTTTTTGTTTCTCAGTTACTTTGGAGGAAGGGAAGGGGGAAAGACACCCCGCTCTTACTGTGGACTCTGCACTGTGCCTTGTGGAAGCCTGAGTGGTTTGTATGAAGAGCGGTGTCCTGGGTCCTTGGCATCTCTCTGCCTTTGGTTTGCCCTGTGCCCTGGGGGTCGCGCCTCCACACCTGAGTCCTGGCATACGAGCTGATGTGGTTGAAAAATTGTTGCTAAAGTTTCTTGTGAGCCAAGCATTCTATGACTTAGAAGCCAAATATTCTCATGGTTGATGTTCATGGAAAATATAGTTTTAGAGACTTACTGGTTGGACTTTTCCTACAGTAGTATGCCAGAGGTTTCTGAATATTGTGTGCCTCTCAGGGGAATTAATCTGCTACCTTCAAGTGGTGCCTGGGATATTAATGATGGAGTTGGGAATTCCTGGGCCTCTACCTTCGTGTTATGCAGCCATTACTGCACAGTGGATCAAAAACTAAGGAAATCTTTAGGACTGGTCAGGGATGAGTCTGTTTCTTGCTTACAGCCTGTGGTCATCCAATACTCTATTTTGTGGGTACCGACTAGGCAAGCCACAGCTCATTTTGCCCCAGCTTCTTTCCATTTGTCTGCAGATACCTGAATATATAGAAATTCAGTTGTTAATTTATCCTCATTCCCTACAAAATCGTTAGATTTTAAGTTAGAAATGCCTTAAAGAAGAAAACACCTTCGTACAATTTAACGCTTGCTCTTCATTTACTCGAATTCATTCATTCATTCCACTGATATCATAGAGCCATGATAGCGAACCCTTCAGAGCTTTCAGTGATACAAGTAGCCTGCAGTAACATGTGTGCCATAGGTTTGCCACCACTATCTTAGGGCATCTACTACCCATCAGGAGCTCTGCTAGGCAATGGCAATTCAGTAATTGACAGAACCGGGCACTGTCTTTGCTCTTATGATGTTTACAGTCCACCAGGGAAGAAGATGCCTATAAAATGTGTGAACACTGAATCGAACAGTGTGACTTTGAGCTTGGGGAAGTGGGAGGAGGAAAGGGAACGGCTCTGTGGAAGTGCAGTGTCAGAGGCTGCCCGCTACTTCAACTCCAACCTCCCCCTTCTCCACCTATTGAATCCCTATTTGGTTACAGAGAATGACGGGTCCAGCCAGCGGGCTACGTTTCCTGTGGTAGACAGGGGAGGCTATTTAGCTAATCTGGAGCCAACATGATGGGGTAAAAGTGTGGTAGGGACTCCTGGGAAAGCTCTTAACAGGGGTGTGAGTGTCTGGTGATGACCAGAGCCCCAAGAAAGCCGTTGCTGAGCCTGAGGAAGGGTCCTCTGCACTACAGGTGAGGCCTGTCAGGCAGCCCTGGCAGCTGCCTTGAGCCCCCCATCAGATGCTCCTCCGTCTGTCCTGTTTAAGCCACCACTTGGAAAGGGATCTTTATCATCAGAGACACATATGGCTTCCAGGTGATACAGTGTTCACATGGAAACCTGAGCTGGGTGGGTGGGTAGGAGGGGTGGGTGCAAGTACTCAGGGCTGGTGGGGGGTAGCTGGGCAAGGTCCTGGGTGGGATGGGGTAGTGGAGCTTGGAGGAGGCCTCCCAGGGAGAGGAAGCAGGACTTGTTCCAGGAGCTGGAAGTTCGATGTGGGCGGGACTCCGATCGGGGACAGGTGTTGTGTAGAATGGGCTGGGAGGTGGACCAGGCCTGTACACACAGGCCTGGGTAGATTCAGTAGCAACTTGGGGCATTTTTGTGGGAGCAACAGAAAGTTACTGAAGAGTGAAAAGGGAAGGTTAAAATGATTACTTACTTTTAGTTTTCTTATGTGAAAAAGTCCCCAAATAATGAGGATTAAGTTAACATATGTAAAAGCAGTCTTAAAAAGTAAGCCAGGCATGGAGGCATACACCTATAATTCCAGCACTTGGGAGGCTGAGGCAGGAGGATTGCTGCAAGTTCTAGGCCAGCCTGAACTGATTAGTGAAACCCTGTCTCAAAAAGACAAAAATAAATAAATAAGTAAAGCACCACACATTATCATGCTGTCTAGTGATAACTATTAAAATTGTGAGATACTTTTGGACCATCTCAACCCCTGGTAAAGAAAATTAAAAACAGTACAGCCATGTACCACAGAATGATGTTCAGACAATGAAAGACCACATATTTGACAGTGTTCGAATAAGATTATAATGGAACTGAAACACTCCTATCGCCCAGTGATGTCATACTGTTGTCGTGCAACACACTACTGTGCGCACGCGGCCACTGTTGGCGCGAACACTCCTGTTGCGGAGGAGTGGTATGAAAATATAGCAGACACAATTATATATGGGACACAATGCTTGCTAATGGTAACGGTTGACTACGTTCATGGCTTATGTATTACTACCATATGCTTTTAACTGTTATTTTGGAGTATGGTCCTACTTATAAAAAAGTGTCCTATAAACAGCCGGTAATGTGACACCGGCCTCTGCCTCAGACATCTCGAGTTTACTGCATCAGGGGACTGAGATGAGTAAGTAGCCTACACCGTCTAGATTTGCGAAATGTACTCTGAGGTATTTTCATGACAAAGGCATTGACCGAGGCATTCTCAGAACACATCCCTGTTCATAAGTGATTCTTGACTGCAGTGACTACATGCTGAGCACTTACTAAGTGCCAGACACTGTACCTATTTTTAAACTTCACCACAACTTAAGGATCTATCTTAAAATAAATAATAGAGAGAAATAGATTAGAAAGGGATTAAAGTGGGATTCAAACTAAATTTGAATTTCACCCCTGAACAAGTTTCTTAGCACACCCAATCTTAAGTACCTCCTTGAGAAACGGAGACAACAATTGCTTATTCGGTTGCTATAAAAATAGAGTGAC
The DNA here is from genome assembly GCA_028451465.1 of Erethizon dorsatum. Classification (NCBI taxonomy): domain Eukaryota; kingdom Metazoa; phylum Chordata; class Mammalia; order Rodentia; family Erethizontidae; genus Erethizon; species Erethizon dorsatum. The sequence goes on from CM051831.1 coordinate 32,215,042, forward strand.
ATGATGTATATAAAGTACTCAGCACAGTATCGGACATACAAGCAGTCCTAAAAGTCACCTTAAGGTTGCATTACAAACTGAGATACAATGCAATCAAAGGGATTAGTATACAGACCGGGAAGGGCCCCTCCCCCAGCCTCACTCCTCCAGCCAACCCACATGCCTGACATTCCAGCCGCTGCCCTTTGGGGAGTCCAGGTTGACATGCAGATTTTATCGGGTGCTGTTTAATGGCATTCATTTAAGTTATTAGCACCTCACCTCTAATCAGATTAACCTCAGTTGAAAAAGAAGTACTGGGCCCGGAAATGTGAGGGAAAAGGTAATGAGCAGGGTTCACAGGACACAACCCGGAGATCCTTAACCCTTTCAGGGTCTTGCAGAATTTGGGGGAGGGACAGCAAAGAGGCCGGCAGAGCAGCCAGCACAGCAAGTCCCAGCTGTGTGACACAGGGACAGGAGGCTGTGCACACAGGCAGGGTAATGTTAGCCTCAGCGTGCACTGAGGCTGCCGTTGGGATGCACATACTTTTATTCAGTGGCTTATTTACATTTCCTGGGGCTTGGTCATCCTGTCGTTTTTCAATCCCAACATTGGGGCGGGGCAGGAAGGTCTTGTATGCTGGGGGTCTTTTTTAAAGGAATGGATTTTAGTTTTTGAAGCACGCTTACTTTACAGAAAAATGGAGCAGAGTACAGAGGGTTCTATACTTCCCCTCACCCCTTAATCCAATTATTAGCATTGCCTTGGTGTGGTACGTTTGTTGCAACTGATGAGCCAATATTGATACATTCTTACTAACTAAAGCCCGCCCACTCCCATTGGGGTTCGCTGCATTCCTAATGTTCCGCCTAGTGCATGGTGTCAAGGTTCCACCCTTTCAGCACCCTACAGTATCCGGAAGATACGGGTCTTTATCCTCAGAGGAGCAGCACTACTGCTTTAGAGCCCAGCCCTGATTGGTAGAGTCAGTGTGTAGAAGAGGCCCTGAGGGCTATGATAAGGCCTGTCTTTACTTCCAGCCCCATTTATTCTTCCCTTGCCCCTTTGCTTTTCTTTTATTGACACTTTTTCCTCTTCGGGTTTCAAATATTTTGGTAGGTACTTAATAAAAGTCTCAGAGGTCTTTGCACTGGTTTTTAACCTTGAGTGTACAATTGACTGATCTGTGGAAGTTAAAAAATATCATCCTAATGCCTGGGGCACATCCTGGTTCAGCTGAATCAGATTCTCTGTGGGCAAGGCCCAGGCAGAGGAACTGTTCCACCATCTTCCTTGTGACCCAAAGGGCAGCCACTGTCCCAGGCCCTGGGGAGTCTCGCTGTGGACAGGAAGAGACAACAGGCGGCTCTCTCCACGGGAAGGTGGCTGTGGGGAGAGCGGTCATACCCTAACACAAGTCCACGGAGTGACGATTACAGGGTGTTGGGAGCCACCCTGTTTGCAGTAGTGGAAAATGAGGAAAACTAAGTATATACTAATAATAGATGGTTATATGGAAGCCACACCTCCAGGCTCTAAAGCAGTACCCAGCAATTGAAATGAACGAGGCAAACGTGCGTGCACTGACACACAGTTTGAGATTAAAGCAGCGCTGGACTGGGTGCAGTACGGTCCACCATAGAGCAGGGGACCAGCAGGTGCAAGGACCTGGGTTCCATCCCCAGAGGGAAGGAAAGAAGGAAGGAAGGGAATGAGGAAGAAGGGAGGAAGGGAGGAAAGAAGGGAGGATGGGAGGAAAAAGAATAGAATAGAAAAAGAAAAAGAAAACAAAATGCACAGCAATCTGGGCTTGTACGTGTGTGCTGACCAGAATGGATGCCTGACCAGCGGAGACGAAGCTGGTACATCCAGGGTATCAGCTTTGCTGACATAGGAGAAACATCTCCAGGGTGTTGTTAAGTGGAAAATATCAGGACTAGAACAGCATGAAAAGGATCACCCCTTTATGTAAATAAAAAACAAGCCCTAAAATAGGCATGCGTGTACCTATTGGGCAATAAACACAGGGACAAAGAGCCAGGAAGGAAAACTGGGTCCGAGCAAGATTACCTCTGAGGAAGGGATTAGGCCCGGGGGTAGACTGCACTGGTGAAGGGACACTGTAAAATTTTGCTGTATGTAATTCTGTGTTATCTGAAAAAAAAGCATATATGGTGAACACATGTTCAGATGTTATAAGTATAATGAAAAACATAGGTTTTTATGAGAAGAAGAATGCCTTTGGGGGCCAAAGTTCTGGGCCAGCTGGAGTCCTGGATTCGTCACTTACTAACCGAGTTTGCCACATAATCTTTATGTACCTCAGTTTCCTCATCTGTGAAATGGGATGATACTATTTCATGCTCCACAGGGTGATAGTAAGATTAAATAAATTGAGATATATGATCTTGGGTGTGTATAAAAATGTGCAGCTAAAGAGGGTGGAGAAGGCTGGCTCATGTCACCAGATAAAAGTGGAAACGGTTTACTTTCAGCAGTCTGCACTGGGGAAGACTGGAAACGATCAGTAGGAAGAGCGACACTTAGAAGGTCTGTACTGGTGGGAGGGATTCTTCATTGGTTGTGCATTCCGTTTCTAGTTAAGCCCCTCTGCTCCTATTCCTTTAGTCATTATGTCATCAAATGTATGCATCAAGTGTATCCTAAGCAAGTGCTAAGGGCTGAATCTTGTCTTCCAAAAGCTATGTTGAAGTCCTAATCCCCAGTGTGTGACCTTATTTGGAAGTTACTAATCACACTGCAGATGTGATTAATTAAGATGAGGCCATACTGGAGTAGGGTGGACCCATAACCCAATATGACTAGGAATCTTACAATAAGAAGAAAAGAGACCCAGAGATACAGAGTCACGAAGGGACACTGTCAGATGATGATGGAGGCAGATGATGAGTGCTACAACTGCAGGCCAGTGAATGCAAGGTTTCCAGTAAATCCCTACAATCAGGAAGCTGTCTTGGAGAGGTGTGACCCTGGACACCTCGATCTGGGATTTATGGCCTCCAGAATTGAGAGTTGGTGGATTTCTGTTTTCTTAAGGTGCCCCGTTTGTTGCCTCAGCCCTAGAAAACTGGTACAGTGAGTGAGATGAGGAGGTAAAAAGCATACTTGAGCTTTGGAATCAGATAGATCTTAGTTTAAATTCTGTAATCACCACACTAACAGTTGTGTGATCCCAGATACACTAGTGTGCCTGATCTGTAGTGTCACTGACACAGAACAAGATAAAAATATGCTTGGGGCACAGAATCATCAGTGCCATTAAATGAAATAACGTATAAAATATTGATCACAGTCCTAAAATGCTTAGCACACGAGAAACATTAAGACATGAACACTGCCTCCTAGGTAAGCACTCCACCACAGAGCTACATCCCCGAGCATCTGAGCCCTCTTCCCAAGTCTCATGTTAGACATGTAAGTGTTATGAAATTTAGAAGAGCACTGTCTGTTCTTGAAAGAACAAAATTTGGGGCAAAGCCAAGTAAATCGAATTCTTTATTTCAACTTGACATTCCTTTCTACATCTTTCTCAGGGATGGTGAAATCTTCTACTTGGTCCATCCAAGCGGAAACCAATCTGTACTCTGGTGTGGTGGGTGCCTTGCATTGCAACCCTAGGGCAGGGGCTATTTTAGCCTTTTTTTATTTGAGTAATGAAGGGACATCATTTCTTCTAGCATCTAACCTTGCACAGGACTCTCTGTACTTCATTCCTAGTCCAGGATACTGGAGCAAACTAAGTGGCAAGATGTTCCTTCTGTCGCAGGACCTTTGTCCCTTTTGCCTTCCACGGTGTATGAAACATTTGGGTGCCATTTCCAATCTTCTCATCCTGACTTGTGTAGCAAGCAGGTCTGCCCAGGCTCCACTCACTGTAGTCCAAGTTCCCCTACCCTGCTTCACTCTGCAGCCCTGGGCCTCCTGCTTCCTGACTGAGGGCCTAGGTGTCCTGCGGAACCCACTCACCCCAGCTCAGCTTGTAGGAACCCCTTGGGCAGTGGTGTACAAGAGTTTGGGGTAAATACCCCAGCCTTTGTCCTCTAGCACTGGGTTCTGACATGCATTCTTCAGCTCCTCAAGATTCCTGTGGGATCTAGTGCTGTTGTTTTTAGTAGTGGCCAACACTAAGCATTCTTGTATTCTCTCATCCCTGCTCCCTCTAATCCCATTTTCAAATAAGTATTTGTCTCAAACTCTCCTTTTGGGAAAATACACAGTGCAGTCAATTTTCAAGATGGAGGTCAAATATCTGGAAATGGAAGCCATCCCCAGCTCACAGCCATTTCCACCCTAGGCAGCGCACACCCTGGATAAGCACCCAAGTTCAACCTTCAGGTCTCTGCTCCAGCTTCCTGCACGCCCCGCCAGGTAGGTCTTGCCACTCCATTTTCCAGGTCTACAACACCTCGATCACTGCTCCTGGTGAATTCTTCTGCCGGATGATCCCATTAAGGGAAGGGCTTTTATGTTATTTTTTGTTAGTTCCAGCACCTTGTAGAGATCTGTGACAGCAGGTGCTCGACAAAGGTAGATTAAATCTACTCCTTGTACAAGCTTTCACGGACAGCAAATGTGATGGTGGCGTAACACAGAACTTACGTCCCGCTCTAGTGTCCTTGGCTGTGGTCCCCAAGCCTGCTGAGGTCCTTGCCTCCCCCAGGGGAGGTTTGGAGAGATCCATACACTTTCCTGAGTGGTTGCTGATGTCTTCCTTCTTCTCCACTGTTTCAAGGGCTTCTCCTAGCAATTACGTGGTCCCCTCTACTTTTCTCTCCCTCCCAGGAATTACCTTTTTTGAAGAGGGCTCTTTTCTTTTAGTAAGGTTGGGGGAGAAGATGCTGATGATTTGTGTTACACAAAAGCATTTCTCCCTGAAGATGTGGCAAAATGAAGTGAAAGGGTCCACCCAATCCCAGCTCTGAACCAGTAAAAACTTAGAAACCTGTACTGGAAGGATACATTCTGAAATGGAAAATGTTCATGACATAATATTAAAGGAAATGACCAAGGTACAGAAGCACACATGTGGTCTTGACACAGCCACTACTGAAACATTATATGCTTAGGACTGGAAAGTAATTACCAAATGGTTGTTATCTTTAATAGTGAGATTGCATATTTTTTATTTGTTTCTATTTTTATATTTTCTACAATGAATGTATATTATTTTATTCTTTGTAGGCTCCGTATGTATGGGGTATCAAAACAGTATTTAGTGAAAAGTAAGTCCTCTTTCCAACATTTTACCCCATCTATCTGGTTCCTTTTATTAGCAATTATGGCAGGTACCAGCTCCTTTATTCTCTCTCTCTCTCTCTCTCTCTTTCCCTCTCTCTCTCTTTCTCTGTCTCTCTCTCTCTGCATGAATACACAATACATTTTATACAATTGGTAGACTATTATATACATTTTTTTTTGCTTTTTTCATTTGACATTTTATCTTCACACTTTTTCTGAGTCTGGACAAATAGCTGCTTTACACTTTTTTTTTTTTTTCTTTCCTTTCCTTTTTTTAGAATAAAATCTATGTTGCCCAGGTTGGCCTCAAATTCCTGGACTCAAGTGATCCTTCTGCCTCATCCTCTGGTGTAGCTGAGATTATAGGTGCACACCACTGGGCCAGGTTCAGTCCCACAATTTTTAATAGATGGTGCATAACGTTCCATTGTATGGATGTATCAAAATTTAATGAGTGCTCCTCTGAATAACAATTTTTCTCATGTGTGAGCATATTTGCAGAATAGATGCCTAGAATTGAAATTGTTGACCCAAGGAGTATGTGAATTTGGAATTTTGATAGTTTGGCAAATGTCACTGCATAGAAGATGCATCCGTTTGCACTCCCATTAACAATATGTGAATGTCATCAGTACAGTTGGTTAATTAATTTGAAAAAAATTTACCAACCTCATAGGTGGAAAGATGGTGCTTTGTAGCTTTAATTGCATTTCTCTTATTTTTATTGAGGTTGGCATCTTTTCATATGTTCAAGGACTATCTGGGTTTCCTTTTATGTGAACTATTTCTATTCTTTGTCCATTTTCCATTAGATTATTGGTTTTGCCCTTCCTTTTATCATTTGTATGTTAAAGAGCCTTTGCCAATCATATGAGTTATAAATATTTTTCCCAATTAGTTGTTTATCTTTGGACTTAACTGAAGGATTAATATTGTTGTTATTACTATTATTTTGTTTTGCAGAGGTTGTAAAAATTTTTTATAGGTTAAAATTCATTACCTTTTTTAATATCTCTGGGTTTTGTTTCATATTTCACATGAAATTATAAAATGCTTCTCACATTACTGCTAGTAATTTTATGATTTCATTTAAATCTTTTATATATCAGAATCTATTTTGGAGCTACTTACAAGGTAGTGATCACTTTCATCATTTCTTCAGGTAGATATCCATCTAAGCCAACATCATTAATTTAATATGAAAAATTTCTCATATACTTAAACATATTTCTGAATTTTCCAGTTGGCTTTAGTGATCTTTCTATTTATATTGTTGTGATTATTGAGGATGGGTTTTTAGACATGGTAATTTTAACCTTTTTGGTTACTCTAATTTTTCCAAAAATTTCCTGGCTATTCTCGGGAATTTTTCCACAAGAAATTTAGAACCAGCTAGTTTCATTCCCCCAAAAATACCCCTTTAGTATTTTTATTGGGATCCCACGGAATTTATAGATGCCCTATCTTTGACAGCTTTATGACACTGAAGAGCTGAGAACATGGTGTGCTTTTGCATTGTCAAATCTTCCTTTGTGTCCTTCAGTACCATTACAATTTCAAACTATAAATCCTGCACATTTCTCATTAACTTTATTCTTAGGGATTTTTTTTTTTTTTGCTGCTATTTTAAATAAGATCTTTTCTTTCTTTATATCTTCTAACCACATTTTTAAAAAGATGTGACTGGTGTTTGTTTACCATGTGCAAAAATGGAATACATTAAAATTTGCTTGAGTTTATAATGCTTTATTTGTCTCTTTTTCTTTTTTTCTGGGTATTTGGGGAGGGCTGCAAAATAGGCCTTTGGGTCAAATCCAGCTGTGGCCTGTTTTTGTACAGCCAAGGAATAAGAATGGTTTTTACATTTTATTTTTTTAATTTAAATAAGTTTATTGGTACAACTCAGGTATATACAATGATCACATTCATCACGGGGAATTTGTACCTGTACATAATATAGCTTGATTGATCTGTTTTTTTTTTTTATCCTCCCATTCCCCTCCCCTCCCTTTAACCCCTCTTCCCCTCCTTATTTGCAGAGCTTTGTTTCCATTTTATCCTTCTTTTCTCATTTTTTTCTTTTCCCTTCCTCCATTCCCCCCCCTCCTCCCTAGATCCCCTTTCCTTTTGAGCAATTTCTTCCCATTTCACCACATCTCTTGTACAATTCTTATTTGCACTTTCAGTTTCTCACACCAGTGAAACAATGCAATATTTACTATGTAGCCATTGTATGGAGGAAAAGGACATGCTAATACCCTGAATTGATCATTTGACATTTTTTTTTTTTTTTTGTGGGTACCGGGGGGTCGACCTCAGGACCTCGCGCGCCAGCAGGCGCCCGTGCCGCTGAGCGATATCACCGGCCCCTTTTTCGTATGTGGGATCCGGGAGTCGAACTCGGGCCCTCGCGCTTGCCAGGCAGGCGCTTAAGCCGCTGAGCCATCTCACCGGCCCATTTGACATTTTATACATGTATCAGGTTAACATATTGTGTCCCATAATATGTAAAAGTACTATATGTCAAGTAAAAATTTAAAACTTTAAAAAATAAAGGTTTGCCTATTTTTGAAGTATGCAGTCATATCATTTATATACAAGGACAACTGATGTCTATATTTTCGGTTTTTAAATGTCTAGTTTCTGTTTCTTCTTTAATCACATTTTCTGGTACATGTTGATAGTGGACATCCTTGTCCTGTTTCTGTACTTAGCTGCACTCTGGTTTTTAGGTTATGACATGTGAACATATCATGATGAGAAAGGACTCATCTAGTCTCATTAAGCGTTTCATAGAAAAATTTATTTAATATTTATATTTCAGCACCTATGTAGAATTTTGTCATTTAATCTATTAAAATAAGGAGTTATAAATATTTTACAATGCAGAACAAATAACTTTACAAGGTTTATTATAAGGAAATGGAGCCCCCGTTCCACTATTCATCCTATTTCCCTAGCTGTAGTCACTATTTATTATTTTATTATTTTAGCTATTTACCTCCAGATGTCTCAGAAACAATTTATATCTCCATTTCTTGAATTTCTGCTTAAATTCTTATAATGGGATTTCTTTCCTTCACTGCGATTCCACCATAACACACGTGTACACTTTTGGCTTCACTAGATCCTCAATACACTTACAATTTTGCTTAGGTTGATTATGCATTCATAATTTATAGTACAATAATATATTAAAAGTTGTTTGTTTTTATGCATTTTTTTTTTTTGTGGGTACCGGGGGGTCGACCTCAGGACCTCGCGCGCCAGCAGGCGCCCGTGCCACTGAGCGATATCACCGGCCCCTTTTTCGTATGTGGGTTCCGGGAGTCGAACTCGGGCCCTCGCGCTTGCAAGGCAGGCGCTTATGCCACTGAGCCATCTCACCGGCCCCTTTTGTTTTGTTTTTTAAATAGTTATTGTCTTTTTAGTCATTTCTTTGTTTAGTTTTCTATGTACTTACAGCTAATATATCCCCCTTACCCTTTAGTGTGTTAAACATGTCAAATGTTTATCAACTCCGGCCTCTGGACGACCTTGCTCCTGGAGCCTTCTGACCTCCTCCTGTAATTACCGGTTACTTCCTAGGCTTACTGCACAAGGATAATGTTGGTAGAATTGTTATTATGGTGGTTCCTTTCCTACCCACAGGGGCCACACTCCATGTCCCCTAGTGAATATCTGAAGCTCTCGCTATTACCCAATGTTATACATGCTACATTTTTCCTATACATACATAACTATCATTTATAAACTAGGTATTTATAAATCAGGTACAGTAAAACATTAACAACAACAATAATAATAAAATAGAACAATTAAAAATGTACTGCAATTAAAGTTATATGAATGTGATTCTCTCTCTCTCTCTCTCTTTCTCTCTCTGTCTCTCTGAAGTTGATTTGCTAATTTTTTGGGGGGTGATAGGGATTGAAGTCAGGGACTTGCACACCCATGCTTTCCACCAAGCGGCACTCCCAGCCTGATTTATTGGTATTTTTATAATTTTTTTGTGTGTGGTTATCAGAGACCCCTGAAGTGGGTTCCAGTTTTGTGTGTTTGGGTTCATAAAGGATATTGGTCTGAATTTTCTTTTCTTGTAATGTCTTCTTCACATTTTACTATCAGGGTTCTTTTGATTTAAAATTATGTGAGAATAGTTCTTTTTTTTTTTTTAACCTGAGTAAGTTTGAATAAGATTAATACTGTTTTATGTGTTTGCAGAATTCATGGTGAAATCATCTAGACTTGGGGTTTTCTCTATGCGGAAGTTTCTCTTTACAAATACTTCTTCAGCAGACCTATTACTGTTCATATTTTCTATCTCTTCTTGTGTCAGTTTTAGTAACTTGTATTTCTCAGAAGAGTCCACTCATCTAAATTGTTGAGTTTATTAACAAAATTATCAGCATAATAGCCTTCTTTTTATTTAATGTCTATATAATTTATAATAATACCTCTTTTTCATGCTTGATATTAGTAATTTGTGTCCTCTCTTCTTAATTAGACTACCTATGGTTTTGTCATTTTTGTTCTATGTCTAGTATATATGTTTTCTGATTCATTGATTTCTGTTCTTATCTGTGTTGCTTCCTTCTTTCCATTGCTTTTGGCTGGATTTTTTTCTAACTTCTTGAAGTAGATGGATTTAAAGTTGTAAGTTTTTCCTCTAAGTGCTATTTTAGGTACATTCCATAAGTTTTGTGTTATATTTACATTATTCAATTTAAAATAACAATCAATATACTAAGTAAAGTTTCATTTACATCTTTGTAAATATGAATGTTTTAAAATTTTTTCTACCATCTTCTCTTATGTTTTCTATTTTTCTTGCCCATTCTGTGTTTACTTTGTTTGATTTATTTTGCATTGATTTTATCTATATTACTTTCCTCCTACTTCTTTCTCCCTTAGTTAGGTTTTACACTATGTTTCTATTCTCAATGATTAGAAAATTTTAATATTTATGCTTGTAAAAATCAGGGGAAGTTTGTGTTTTTATTCTCTTCCTACAAGGGTTTTGGAATGTGGTAATATGACTGGTATATTAATTCTATCTTAGTGAAAAAATTAGAAAAGGAACAAAAATAAATAGAAAGTGCTAAAAATAGTGACATGAGGTGAGCTTTAAAAAACTAAGTGAAATAGAACATAAAGGAAGAAAAGTTTTAAGAATATGAGAGAAAAGGCAGACATTGAAGATAAGAATAATTTAAGAACTGTAGGTAGTTTTCTTTAAAGAAAAAATGTTAGAAAGAAAAGAGAAAAGCATTCAAAAGACCATGAATGAAAACATTTCTTAAAAGAAGTGAATATACTGATTGATTGAAATTGTGTTTGAGGAAAACAGTCCGAACTGATACGTAACTCAGTAAAGTTCCTTAATTCTAGTATTAAAAATTTTTAAATATAAATAAGAAAAATAATAAATAATCTTATGTGCATCCAAACAAATATTCAAGTCATGCATGAGGAGAAAATTATCAGGCTGACTTGGGACTTCAACAATAGTAACCTAATATTAGAGGAAAATTAAAACAAGTTCTATAAAGTCTCCAGGACAAAATGTCTCCCAAGAATTGTATACACAAAGAGCTGTCGTTTTATATAAAGGCGCTGAGAAATACTTTTAAGTACATCTCATTTTGGAAATACACTTAAAGTGTATTTAAGTTTAAAGTATTTAAGTTTAAGTGTAAACTTAAGTCTAAGAAATCCTCTTAAATATTGATTAGATTGCACATAGTAAGCTGCCACTTTCCAAGATAAACAAGGTCAAATATTAACAATTTCCTGCTTTAACCTAAGACACGTTAGCAAAAAAGAGGAATGAAAATGCCATGTTAAAAATATTTAGATATAAAATGCCAATTTCAAAAATGTGTGATTGGGCTGGGGATGAAGCTCAGTGGTAGAGCACTTGCCTAGCATGTGTGAGGCCCTGGCTGTCCATCTCAGTATCACACACACACAAAAAAAGCGTGTGAATGTGTGATTTCAGAATAGAATGTAACTGTAATCAATTTGACAAGGTAGAAATAGCTATGTAAGTGATAAAAGTCTTGGGGTAAAGAAGGAGGAGAAGGAGAGAAGCTTAATTGTACTTCCTTCTTCATCCTTAACGTAGAGTGTCAACTGATTCTGTTTAGAGGTGAAGCAGACAGAATGAATTGCTAGGTCCAATCTTTTCTTCTCTTTTCAGTAACAGAAGCTGAAAAGCTAAAATTGCAGCTATCCTAGCAACCTCTGTACCTTTAATTTTTATTTTAAAATTTTTGTAGCGCTGGGGATTGAAGCAGGGTCTCACACATGTGAAGTGCATGCTTTACCCAGCACTAAGCTACATGTCCAGCTCTGGATGACACTATTTCTAAACAATGACACAGAAGCACACATCTGCCTGGAGAGGCTTCCTTTCTGAATAAAAAGAACAAGGAAGACCTCAATCCTGTTTTCCTGCCTACAATGAGGATGCGACCCTAGGACGTTCAGCTTTCAGCTGCTGATACTGCAGCTGATGGAACTGAAGTGTGGGAAAAGCTTAGGACTTGGAAGATGTCGCAGGGCCACCCACATAGCCCTGGCCTGCTCATCCTGAAGAACTTTCACTTAATTTTTCTCATGTAAATTCTGGCTTACAGGGTCTTGGTTATAAAAACCAAATGGACTCTTAACTGATCCAAATTTTGGTACCCAGAGGTGAGAATCCTTGATGAACAGAGTCCAGTATGTGGAACGGGTTGGGTGGGATGGGTGTAAACTGACCTTTATTGGCATAGGCTTGGAGATAGACAACCTATGTTAGTAGCCTGCTTCATATCTGCCACTTGCTGGTTTTGTGACCCTGGTCAAATTACTTAACTCAGGAATTACTTTCCTCATCTTGCACCTGGATAATGAAAATACTGATTATTTAACATTACTTTGCATATAAAAGAGAAATTATGGATATTGCACAGTGATTGTCACATGACAGTGTCAATTAGTTGAGCCAAAGGTCACCTGGAGCCACTCTGCCTTTCTAAGATATTAAATTAGTTTGAATCCCTGTTCCACAGCCCTGTGAAAACCCAGAGCCTACTGTTCTAGGCAGACTCCAAGATGGTGATCCCTGCTTCTCAGTCTCCGTGTCCTGGGGAACTCCTTCCCCTTGAGCAGGGGATGAATCTAGTGACTTGCTTTTAATTAACAGAACACGGTAAAGTGAAGAGATGTCACTTCTATGGTTAGGTTACCAAAGATTGTGACTCCCTCTTGCTAGTAGACTCCACTGCCCTTTTGGCTTATATACTTCGGTGAAATGAGTTGCCATGTTGGGAAAGCTGGTGTGGCTGGGGACCAAGGGCAGCTTCTGGCCAGCGATGAGAAGCAGCTAAGTGCTGCCCGCAGCCATGTGACTTTGCAGGAGGGTCTTTCTCCTCCTGAGCCTTCTAATAGACCCCAGCGTTGCATGAAATCAACCTCTTCATTGTAGCCTTGTAAGAGACCTTGAGACAGAGGACTCAGCTCAGCCATGCCCAGATTCCAGACTACAGGATCTGGGAGCCAATAAACACATGTCACTTTATGTCACTAAGTTTTGAGGTAATTTTTTACACAATAGATAATCACAAACTTGTATAGAATCTTGATATTCTTCATACCTCTCTTGGCCCTAAAACTCTTGCATCTGTGTCCTTTTACTGTTTTCACACCAAAATATCCCACCAGAACCAAATATTTAGTGAGATGTTTTCCATGAGGATTTGGGGCCAGGAGAAACTTCTTCCCTTCTTTCCTTTCTCATCCTCTCCTGAGAGCAGCAGGCGTCAGACCCTCTTCCCCTTGACTTGTGCCCAACAGTCCTGCCCACATTCAACCCCAAACACCTGGACAAAAATAGTTTTCCTTGCTCAGAGAAATTCTGGAGAATTCAGATTTTTTCCATCTTGTTATATAGTTTTATTATTGCCATTTGTGGACCAAATAAAATTGAAAGGAACTACAGCAAACAGGAGAATAGAAATCTGAGCTGATTTCGCCCCATATGCTCAGGAGTCTCTCCTCTTCTGTCTTCCTCACGAACATGGAACCACCGTACTGGCGACTTTCCTTCTCTCTTGTGCCTTTAGCTTCTTTCTCTCTAAAGACTTTTCCCAAAGATAAAAACATGTTCACGCTCTCCTAGATACAAAAAACCCTTTCCTCATCCTGTGCCCTTTACTGGTCTTCTTTTTCTCTTCACAGCCAAAACCTTTCAAAGAACAGTCTGTACCTGTGTCTTTTTCCCAAGTCTCATTTGCTTTCCAGGCTCCTGCACGCTGGGTTCCATCCCAGCCACAGCAGCGGCACTGTGCTCACCGGGCTCACAGCGGCCTCGATGGCACTGATTGTGTCTGACCACTGCATCCATCCCCCTGCTCCTAGAAACACAGAGTTTGCTTGGACTCCATGGGAACACACTCTTCTGGGTCTCTTCCCTCTCTTCTGTCCTTCATTTGATCTACGAGCCACTTCCTCACCTCAGGCTCCTCACCCCTCGAACAGGCTGTCTTGGATCTTTTTCTGTCGTAACCTGCACTTTCTCCCTTAGGGATCACAACCTCCTGCATGGATTTATTATGACCTGTGGATGACTTTAGAATCTATATTTTCAACACAGATTTCTTTTATTGAAATCCAATTGCCCACTAGAAATTCCCATTTGGATGTGTCCCCAGAAACTTGGACACTCTCCCTTAAATCCACCTCTCCCGTTGTGCTTTCTAACTTGGTCAACGACACTAATAAAACTCACTCTGTTGCCTACACTGGAAACCTGGACATCATTCTAGACTGCTTCTCTTTTCCCTCATATTTTACAATCGATCAAACACAGAGACCTGTGGTTCTACATCCAGAATCCCTATCAAATTCATCCCTGTCTGCTCCTCCCCTCAGCCACCACCTGAGACCAGGCCACCACATCTCACCTGTGTCATCAGCACCATTTAAAAACCAGGTTGTCTGACTTACAATGATGATTCCATCCCATTGATTCTCCACACTCAATGATAAATGTTCCTCCGAAAATAGAAACTGATTTCCATTGCCAGTTGGTCTCCTTAATTAGCCTGGAATGTTCCTTATGCTCCAGCCTCTGCCGTTGCTCACGGCTGGTCACTTCCACCCTACACTTTATGTCCATTCTACCTCAGAGCTTGCAAATTGGCTACTCATTGGCCCATTAAAACCCGCAGGTGTGTTTTATTTGGCACATACAGTTTATTTTTTTTAACTGAGCCAACATTTAAAATCAGAGAATTTCTCATAAAAATCCAGGTTTTCAGATTCTTTTGAAAAACTGAAGTGGACATGAACGCCCCTCCTCCCAGCACTCTTGCATGGCCACAGTATGTGGGAGCTGAAGCATGATAGGTTGTCCCTTTGGCTGGGACATTGCTCTCTAGTTTCCAGTCTCTGCTCCTGTTGCCTCTGTGAGGTTAGGCTGAATATTAAGTTAATGGTGATATCATGGTTATTCTGTTTACAATACTCTCATTCACTTCTCTTTACCTGGCCAGCTCCTACTTTGCCTTGGGTTTTATTTCAATCTTCCCTAAGGAGATCTTCCTTGAGCTTTGGGGTCTTATCTACATGGTCCCATAACACAAGAGCAAAGAACCTCTTCAATACTGGGAGACTGGGAATTGTCTAAAAAAGGAGAGAATGCAGGCTGGGATACAGCAAAGGGAGACCGAGGGTGGACCCTGAAGCTGTCCATCAATATCTGAGACCACATGGTTGCCCTTGAGCAGAAACCAACGTGCCTAACCTTTAGCCCACGAGGTGCTTTCCTAGGTCAGGTTGGACAGCTTCCCCAGCCTTGCTTCATCCTGTATTCCTGCACACTCTCCCTCTGCTCCTTATGATATGGAGATCCAAGCCCACCAGCTTAAATTGTGCCTCACAGTAATAGACACGGTGCTAGGAATAGAGATGCAGCAGTAAGTAACGCACCATTTTTATCCAAGAAGAGTGTAGGACCAGGTAGAGAAAATGTGCAAAAACAAATAACTAGAGTGAAATTGTTAAGATCTGCAATGAAGACATATATACAAGGTGAACCAGAAAGGCACCTTCAGGAGTGAGGATTTCTGCTGAAGGAATGAGAAGTGGGAAGCGGAAATGCAGAACTAAGTGTAGACTAGGCCCCTGGGCCACAGCACAAAGCCGGCAGACAAGTCCTTGGGGGAAGTGTAGGAGTCTCTCCTGCTCTGGTTTGATCAAGAACTATGGTGACTATTTAAATAAAAAAATGTAGTACGGTAAAAGACACATTGCCATTAGCCCCCCTTGAAATGCTTGAAATACCCCCCCTTCAAACACACTTCTCCCATTGCTCTTGGCAATGTGTTTTTTACCGTTTTGTTTTGTTTTGTTTAATTTAAACATTCACTGTATGCTTCCATCACCCCTTGTGTAGCGTTTCAAGGACCTAGGTAGGTCAGCGGACTTGTAAAATAGAAGCAACATCTGTAGAACTCGAAGAAATGGGCAGTTCTCGTCATTCCTGGACCTTGTCAGGCTCCTTTCCTATTACTTCTTGTCCTGGAGAAGTCATGCTACCATTGCACACTTGGTTTGCTCATCTGTAAAGTGCGGGTAGTACTAGTCCAGGCTTCCCGAAGCACTCCCATCGTTAGAGTTGTGGGACTAAATGAGGAAGTTCCACTGTAAGCGCTTAGCCGTCTCCCGAGATAGGTACAGATATGAGACCCACCACGTTCCTCATCATCACACAGCCAGCAAACAAACCCATCAGCTCTTGAACACATTCACCTTCGCCCAGGCACAGGCTCCCTGCTGCACCTAAGAGAGGTCTCAGAAAGTGTGAATGTCCTCGAGCAGCTCACAGTCTGGGACAGAAGACAGACACTTGTAATGATGTGTCACGTTATGCGTATATACAATTATGTACACCTTATATGGCAATGTGACGTCTAGATCTTAACAATCATAATTTAATGTGAAAGGTGGCAGAGGGGGCATCACTCATGCCTGGCATTTCTTCTTCATTGATTTATTCAACTCCCATCACCTCCTGGGTACCAGCTCCATTAGAGCTGCACAAATGGGGAGAGGGGCAGCATCTTTTTGCTTGCAGAGTTTTTATTCTTGTGGGCTGTGTGTGTGTGTGTGTGTGTGTGTGTGTGTGGTGATAGCATCCCAGGAAACAAACAAGTAAACAAGATCAAATCAAATACTGAGAGGGTTTGGAGGGAGATAGATGGGGTGAGATCATAGATGTGGAAGAGGCCTTGGAGAGACCTGAGGGCTGGGGAGGCAGCGGTGGAAGGAACCAGACAGGCTCAGGGCTGCCTTCCTCTGCCCCTTTCTGGCCCTCATTCCCTCCTCTGTCTTCTCCCACAACCCAAGAGTAGTGGGGTGGGGGGCGACTGTCTTCTGTAAGGTTGGATTTACAGCAAGAACCCTGGAAGATTGGGAACGCCGAAGATCTCACATAAGTTTAGCTCTGGAGTCAGACACCCCTTGGACACCCTTTAGAAACTCGGACACCCCTGTTTTCTTGGGGCGGGAGAAAGGCTGCCCGCATCTATCTGTCCCCTCCTTCCCAGGCACCTCGGGGATTCTGATTTCTGTCGTTCTTGGAGATAGCGTTGAGAGGAGGAAATGGGGAAGTAAGTGGCTTTTGCTTCGATTCCTGCCTTTGGACATGTTGGGGCTGGAGTGAGTTAGGGTGGGATGGGGTTTCCTGCCCCGGCGAGCGCGTGTAAGGCGCTGTGTGCAGGACTCCGGCTGGGAATGTTCACGCACGTGGACGTCCAGCCGGCTCGCGTGCCCTTCCTCTGCGTTCCCTCTCTGGGAACGTGGTGTCCGCTGCGTCCAAGCCAAGCCGACCGGAGTCCTCTGCGTCCCTCCTGGATGGAGAGAGAGGGGCGCCAGAGCGAGGCTGGGGACCCGGCCGGGTGGGGGCCCAAGGCACCCCTGGGCTCAGATGCCTGGTGGATGAGGTCACACCCTGTCCCTCCCGACCCCTCCGCGAGGAAAGCCGACCCCTCCGCGAGGAAAGTCGAGCGGGCTGAGATGTGAGCTCCGAGGGCAGGGCAGGTCTGGGCTTCGCTCTGGAAGGACAAACGTTAGCAGTGATGTGCGGATGCGGGCCACCTCTGCTGGGGACAGGGCGAGGCCCAGCCCCGAGCCTCCTTGACTGAGGACCCAAGGCCTGGCTGCAGGGATGGGACCCAGGGTGGGGCGGTGGGGGTGGCACAGGGAAGGGAGGGGACCCGAGCCCATGGAGCCGAACCGGGACAGGGGGCTGGTCTGGGTGGACCTGAAGCTTGGCCTTCCTGTCCCTAAGATAATTTGGAGCATAGTTTTTTTGAAAATGACCATCAAGCATTTGACAGTTTTGATATAAGTTTACATAGTTGCAAACGATGTAGATTTTACCATATTGATATTTTATTGACCTTTTATTATACACTGACAAATTATATCAGTGTATGCTTATGGGGTACGAAGTAATGATTTTTGAATATGATTAAGTGATGTGAATTAATCTATCCATAGCCTCAAATATTTCACTTTTTTAACATGAGAACATTTGAGATTTGCTGTTTTAATGATATTGAATATACAATACTCAATTAGCTATATTCGCTTCTCGATGCAATCTATCTAAAAAAAATCAAACATTCCTCCTACAGCTGTCACCTAAAACTGTCACCTTACATTATCACCATCCCAACCTCAGTCCGCTCATTCTCTGCCTCTGTAAATTCAATTGTTTTAGATTCTACATATAAATGAGACCATGCAATGTTTGTCTGTGGCTTGTTTCACATGATATAATGTTCTCCAGTGCTTTCTATGTTGTCACAAATGGTTTTTTTATGGCTGATTGGTATTCCTTTGTGTCAACACACCACTTTTTCTTAATCCATGTCTGTTGATGGACACTTACGTTAATCCCATAGCTTGGCTGTGGGGAACAGGGTTACAATGGAGATGAGTGCGCACGTGCCTCCTTGACTTTCTGATTTTACGGCTCTCAGGTAGACACCCTGCTAGGGATTCCTGGATCCTATGGTAGTTCTACATTTAGTTTTCTATAATGGCTGCACTAAATTATATTCCCAGTGTCTTAGTTACTTTTGTCATTGCTGAGACAGAATAGCTGACACCCAAAGTTAAAGGAGGAAAAGTTTATTTGACTCACAGTTTGTAGAGGTTTCAGCCCATAGTCAGCTGGCTCCAAGGCAGGCGGACACGGCAGAGGGGCATCCAAGAGGAGAAATAGTTCATGGCAAGCAGAAGGCAGCAAGCAGTGAAGAGGCAGCAGCAGCAGCCTGCCCTTCCCTTTTATCCCTTTTAGGCTACCTGCATTTTGGGTGGTGCCACCCACACCCAGGTGGGCCTTCCCATTATCCTCACCCAGAACTATGCCAACCCAATCAATGGACTAATTTAGTAATCACACACCCTTAATCCTAGCGTCACACACTTAATCCCAGTACCACACACCCTAGATCCAGCCACCTCTGAAAAGCCCCTCTCATGACCACATGAGGCTTTGGAGGGACATCTAGACACAAGCCATAACACCCACCAACAGTGTTTCCTTTCCTTCACATCCTTGCTGACTTTCAGCTTTCACCTTTTCAGTAATAGCCATTCTGACAGGTGTGTGATGAGATCCAATTTTGGCTTCAGCTTGCCTCTCCTTAATGATTAGGCATTTTTTATGTCGTATCTGTTAGCCATCCATAGATCCTGAATATGCTGAGTTAAAAAATACTGGATTATATCACTTTGAAATTTATCAGGTAGAATCTGGTTACTTGATTCAGATCACCAGTAATTTAAACAAATACATGGCTAAGGGGTACCTCTATGGTAAAGCACTTGTGTAGCGTGTACAAGGCTCTGGGTTCGATCCTTAGCACTGCTAAAATAAATAGGTACAAAAATTTTTTAAAATGCATTAAAAGCTCTTAAGAAGGGAAAGTTTAATGTAGGTTTTCGTTCTATCTTGTTTTTATGTTCTTGAACACCACAGAATTTTATCTGCTCATATTTTTATGATTGAAATATTTTAGGGATCATAAAATTATTTGTCTCTGCCACAAATTATAGAAATAAAAATAAAAAATTCCATGACTTTACAAAATGTACACATATACGTGTTTTCTGAGGAACACATGTGCACATGTACAGATGTATTTTGTAAATAATTATTAAATAAAGAATTAAATTTTACCAGAAATGCCTTTTCAGTTAGCCCATATATCCCTAGATGGATATTATTTATGTAAGTCATTATCAATTCCATTCTATTTGTAATACATAATAGTTACATTCACCTTGGGATATTAGTGCATATACATACTGATTTTTCATTTTAGAGAAAGCTTTATTCACATAAAAAGCAGATGGTAAGAGAAGTTTTATTTAGCAATGCCTTCAGTTTTTCTGAGCTGGTCCCTAGTTGTTTCCTAAAGATGACACAGTGATGTATGATCAAAAGTACTTTTTGTTAGTAGATGGTACATGGACTGATAATTTGTATCCTCCTTCAATTTGTTAAAACAAAAAACATAAAAAAGTCATTTGACTACAAATGGATCTTTTACTCAAGTAATGGTGCCATGCTTTGCATTCCTGAAGATTCAGCTAAGACGCCCTTCTCCAGCCGTGGTATGTGACTACCTGCCTTGTTATACCTGCTACTTCAGAACTACTTACTTAACCAGATAGACTCAGAAAGGCTGGGTGAAATAGAAATATTTGTTAATGTCAATGTGTCTTTGCCAATACATTTTTTAATTAAAACACTCTTATCTATTGCTTTCCTTACATATTTTATCAACCTTGGGGATGCAGATTTTTCACATTCAATTTATGAAAAAAAATTTAGTGGCCACACCCTACTCAGCTTCTGGCAGAAAGAGCTTGCTTTCATTTCTCCATTCAAGGAAATGTATCTGTAGAAGTCCTTTAGCACTTTGGAATTCTAATTTCTAGATACCCAAAGGTAGAGATGGGAAGAGGTGACAAGGAGGTGTGACCTGAGTTGGTCCAGACGGCGGTGTGGGAACTCTCCGGGAGGCTCAGCCTTTCACTGTGGAAAATCACCATACAGTGCCTGCGTCACTTAGTGACGGACACTTCCTGTGAAATGCATCCTGAGTTGATCAGTCACTGTGCAAACATCACAGAGTACAATGTACACAAATCTAGATGGCACAGGCAGTCACTTGACGTGATGCAGTGGAGACATCCCATAAACATGCATTGGGTGTGGCCACTGGTGTAACACGGATGACTGTTTCACCATAAGCCTTTTTACAATAGGAGGAGTATACTCTAAAATTGTGATAAAAATATAACAGTGAATACTGAACTCAGTACCGTGGCCATGTACTATCACTATCAAATGTTCTGTGCATAATTTGCGTACACTATATTTTTACACCATTGGCAGTGCAGGGCTATTCATAGGAGCATCATCGGACACATGGATAACACTTTGGTCTACAACTTTACAATGGCCGAGTGACAGGAGTTTAATGATCTTATGGGATGGGCATCATATACATGGTCTACGGTAGACTGAAATGTCTGTATCTTAATGAGGAACATCTATCTTAGGCCAAAAAACCTCATATTTCTAAGGCCAAGCTTTGTCTGCAACAGAAGGGAGTCCCAATCTGGTGCCTTGATTGGACATTTTGCTGAAACTAAGTTTTGTTTTGTTTTGTTTTTTGAGACAAGATGTCACTATGTGGCTCAGGTTGGCCTCGAACTGTGGTGATCCTTCTGCCTCCCAAGTGCTGGGATTACAGGTATGCACCACTACACCTGGTAGACACTAATTTTTAAAACTGAATTTTTTTTAACTCCTCCCCCAAGGTTTTCATGAACAGGAGCAAAGCACCATCCTGAGATTCCAGGGGGACTGAAAGATGTGGGCTTTTATTTTGTGAAATGGAGAGGGCAGAAATGGAGAGGGGAAATGGAGGGGTGATGATTTCGTGAAACGGAGAAGCAGGAAAGGAGACCCAACCTGACTCCTTGGCGGATGCCGGGCGACTGTCGTCAGGGAATCTGTTAGTGAGATGGTGACCAGAGACTGATTCTGGCTGGCTGCTCCCTGTAGAAGGAGCAGCGTGTGGAAGGGGACACACTGTGCACCCCCGTTCTCTCTGTCTGTCCCATTATTTTATACTTCACATATCTCCAAACCCCTTGTCCCCTCCATTTGTGCTTCCCCTGCTTTATTCCAGAGTCCCTTACTGCTCATGAGGACCACACTGCAGCTTTCAAGTTGAGCTGCCTGCTTCAGCACGTCCACCCTCCACACTTGGCTACACTGCAGACGTGACCACATCACACCCTCAGATAAAGACCCTGCATGGCTCCCTGGCATCTGCAGGACAAAGTGTACTTCCTCAGTGTGCCCTTCTGGAACTCTGCCTGGCTGTGCGATCTCTTCCATCTCCCCCTTGCCATCATGTGTCTCTGTGGTGATGGGGACCTTCGTGTGGGGACTTCCACATCCTGCAGCCCCAGTGCGGGTAGGACAGAGCTGGTGCTTACCTATCCTACAGCACTGCATTGTTCGAGACATGGAAGAAGTCTGTCTGCTCACTGCAGCTGACTAAAATCCCCAAGGAAGATAATGCACGTGCTGTCGCTCACACTGTACCCCTAGGCAGATTAGCTGAGCAGGTCATTTGTGGCCCATGCCATTGGCTGAGAGAAATAGGATGCAGTAAAGGGAGGGAGAAAGGTTGTGCTCTAGAGGCTGGCAGCACAAACATCTGCAGAAGATGGTGACAGGCTATTTGGAGGGGCTTAGTCAAAGGTGACCTTCATCTGCTAGCTGCTATAACTATTTTCTGGGTGTTGGAAGTGAAAAACTGACGGCTATGTCCAGTGAGTTAACTATCCTACAGGCTGACAGCTCAGTTGCATAATCATGAAGAGAAAATCCTGTTACTGCTTCCCATGCCAGAGCGGGGTGGGGGCGGGCCAGGCAGGCAGCCATGAGAGCCATTCCATAAGGAGTCTTAAAATATTAACGACATACAATGAAACAGAAACATATTTTAAACAGCACCATTCATGAGGGAGAGCAGTAGAATACTTTGATAAGCCATTTGATGGGTATTGGTGCCTGTCAGACTCACGAGGCACATGTTCATGTGATGACCACCAGCCCCTGGTCTTCTTTCTAAGGAGGGTGGCTGTCAACCGCTCTGCTCTAGCTGAACAGGGGCCTTCAAGTGCCCGCCAGAGCGCAATCCCTTGGGGTGATGGATAGCATCTTACTGCATTCCCAGGAAGCATCCAGGTCTCCAAACAAGTGCTAAACATCTTCTGGAGAAAATGTCATCTTACCTGGCCAAACAGTAAGCATTTCAGAGCCAGGCAGGTCTGCAACCTAGCAGAGTACATTCAGTTCTCTGGCAGTCCTTAGCAAGCAGATTTGGCATGATTTAAATCATCCTCTAATATGGTTTTACCAGTAATCAGGGCAGAATTCTGATATGCACCTGTCTGAACCTGCATTATTTCTCAGTTCAGAACAGGGAGAGGAAAAGGGGGTATTATAGATTTGGCCTCCTATATGAGATTCCTAGGGCTGTCTTAACAAATTGCTGCAAAGCGATCAGCTGGAAACAACAGCAATGTGTCCTTTCTCAGTTCCGGAGGTGGGCAGTCTCTGGTATCACAGTGCCAGCAGGGCCACACTCTCATGGATGTTCCTCCTGTCTGCACGCCCCACCCCCCCAGCTTCTCCCGGTAGCCACTGGCTTCCTTGGCTTCTGGCAGGTTCACTCCAAGATTGGTGTCCACACATGCTCTTCTACCCTGTGTCTCTTCCTCAGTGTCTGTGTCTCACATCTTCCTGTCCTTTTTTGTATGACACCTGTCCTTGCACCATAAATCTCATCTCAAGACCCCTCACTTATGTCTAAAAAGACCCTATTTCCAAATATGATTGAGGTAGACTCGGATGGTCATTTTGGGGCACACAGTTCAGCCCATGACATGCCCTGAACTCCAGCATCTCATTAGTGATCAGAAAACAATGAGAAATGGATAAGGACTGTGTGTGCTAAACCTGTCACCTGTGAGGCTCTGGATGTGGCCAGAACATAGGAGGTTAAGTGTTTGCAACTGGGACACTTGAGGATTTGACCTTGGTGACCCATTGCTGTGTTAACATGATGCCAGTAACTAGTTTTGACTGCTGCACTATAGAATTTTTTGTTTTTACAAATTGTTATTGAAGCGCAGAAATCATAGGCAGTTTGATGAATTTTTACAAACTACATGTTCTTATGTAAGCAGCCTTGAGTCAAAATGGAAAACATTACAAGCATCCTACAAGTATGTCAGTAACAACATGCCAACTAATGTCCCAGCTCTGAGGACATCTCGATCTCATGATGGTGTTTGTTTGCCTTTGTAGTTTATGTAGATGCAGTCATACCTTATACTGGCTTCTTTCACTCCGTTATGGATTTCCGAGATCATCTATTTTTGCAAGGGTTGTTGTGTAGCAGTCTTTGTTG
Source organism: Erethizon dorsatum (assembly GCA_028451465.1). Classification (NCBI taxonomy): domain Eukaryota; kingdom Metazoa; phylum Chordata; class Mammalia; order Rodentia; family Erethizontidae; genus Erethizon; species Erethizon dorsatum. The sequence continues at coordinate 32,238,850 of CM051831.1, forward strand.
GGCAGGTAACTAGACATTAGCAGGCCTGAAGGACAAAAGGAGAGATAGTACGCATTGCCATCAAGTAAAGAAATAAAGACTTCAATGCAGAATACACTTGTAATAATTGGTTAGGTCTTAGACCTAAAGTGATCTCACAGAGCACAGTGACATTTTTAGGTTACGCCTTGTGCATGTTCCTTCCACATCTGGCCACCTGGCCATCAAGGTCTAGAACAAGGCACGCAGCATTCCTGGCTGCTGCAGCCTATTGACCAACGATACCAGGAAAGGAAATGTTTAAGACCCTCCTGCCTTGGGCTGGGACCTGCTTGATTTAAGAACTTATCTTTCATAAGTTTCTTACATGAGTAAAGCCTTTGTCTTAGTTACTTTTCCTTTTACTGAGTCAAAATACCTGACACCTGAAGTTAAAAGGGGAAAGGTTTATGTAGCTCACAGTTTGTGGAGGTTTCAGTCCATAATCAGCTGGCTTCAAGGCAGGGTGGCACATGGCAGAGGGGCAACAGTTCATGGCGGTGGATGACAGCAAAAGCAACAAGAGAAAGAGGAGCAAACCTCTTTCTGCCCATTATATTGTAAGCAGGCTGCCCGCTCCAGGGCAGGGGTAGCACTCTCATCCTTAAATCCAGCACTGGAGCTTGAATCAATCATGAATTCAGCCACCTCTGAAAAGCCTGCCCCACCATGACTGCATGAGGCTTCGGGGGACATCTAAACAAAAACCATAATAGCCTTTGAGGAAATACTGACTATCTAAGAGGATAGAAAGACATTTTGCAATTCCAAAGTAACTTCTAAGTAAAATATAGATAAGCATCATAACCACCAAGGTTCCCTGAACTCCAAGAGTAATTCTTGTGTGCATAAAAAGACATCCGAATTTGCACTTGGAGTAGATGCCTTTGTGGCCTGTCTTCTTGCTTGAAGGACTAACTCTGAATATCTACTTTAGAATGAACTCCACCCACACTCTACCTCCCATGTGTCTTGCCTGACTTCTTTCATCAAGGGCACATAGAGAGAGCAGGGGACCAAGGGAGTGAGGGGCCCATGCCTTGCTGTGTCGGGACCTGGGTTCTGGGTGGCCGTCTTGGTAGGCAGCGTCAGCTTTAGTTAGCATGGGCCACATAGGACCCTCAACTTGTGGGTCACTATGAGGTGAGGCCACTTTCTCCACAGGCAAGTGGCTACATCACATGGGCACAGGGTGGGCAGGATCTGAGCAGTGGGGTGGCTTGTAGATGGGTTTCAGAGGCAAAAGTAGCCAAGAAAAGGATTTGATTTTAAAAATTGAGAACATATCAGCATACGAACTTTTTAGGCATTAGGGAGCAGTGTAATTTTACTGTGTTCTTTGTCGGTAAACCAGTAGGCCAGGACTTGAAACCAAGGATCACCTGCTTTTCTCTCTCTCTCCTCCCTCCTTCCTTTCCTTCTTTATACTCTTTTGTGGTATGGAGATCCAACCCAGGGTCCTGTGCACACCAGACAAGGCCAGGCTCTACCACCCCCAGCCCCTTTTATTCTATTTTTGAAACCAAGTGTCTTGTTAAGTTGCCCAAGGCTGGTCTGGAACTTGCCATCTTCCTGCCTCAGCCTCCTGAGGTACTACAGGCATTTGCCACTATGCCTGGCTAGGCATACTTTTCCAGAATAGCAGCAAGTTTTGAATTTTAGAGTGTTAGTGGAAGGCATCTGTAGGCAGTGGGAGATAGGCTGCCCCGAAATTCTACTCTTCTTTTACGTTACTTTATTTTATTTTATCTTTTGCAAGTGCTGAGGATGGATCCCCTATCCTTCAGCATGCTGGGCAAATGCTCTCCTACTGAGCTACACCCCCAGGCCTCTTATATTGCTTTAATTTGGCTTTGGGGCCAAGAGAGGGAAGTATAAGGGAGCTAATTAATTCCTGCAACTCTCTCACAGATTGGAGAGAACCCACCACCACGTGATCCAGATGTCGCTGACTATGGCTCTAAATGTCAGAGTCAGTTGTGGCTTCACCCACAAAAGGATAATAGATTTTATGAAGATAAAAACTAAACGAATAAAGAAGAGCTGGATGTGGTGGTACACACATGTAATCCCAGAGCTCTGGGAAGCTGAAGCAGGAGGACCAAATTCGAGACCAGCCCGGGCAAGTTAGTAAGATATTGTCTCAAAATTAAAAAATAAATAAAATAAAATAAAGAGGACTAGAATCCCTCATCCTAAAGAGCATGACATCTTCTAAGCCTGTGGTAGAGAAATAGATCTATATTACTGAAAAAACAAGGTGAATTATTCTTAAAGAGGGAGATAGAAATGAAGCACATATTTTAGATAAGGCTCAGACAGAAACAGTTTTAAATCCCAGTGAAGTCCATTGGAAGAGGAAAGCAACATTTCACAAAAAGTTGACTGGAATGACTTTTGCAGGATCCAGGAAAATATGAGAGATGTCGCCTTAGATCTCCCAGAAAAGGGCTGCTCAGCAAGGCTGCAGTGGAAGAAAGCCTGGCAACGACTTCTTCCCACATGTAATCCAAGTGGTTCCAGAAGTTCGGACAGACCCATAAAGAAAGACCACAAATATCAGCGTAAAATACTCAGAAAATCAGTGTGTGAACTTTCTCATGACCCAGGACATCCGTATGCCTAAGGGAATACCTGAGAAATTCCTGGAATTTGGTCTCTGAAAGAAAGCATGGGAAAGATGAGATATATGAAGTGGAGCCAGCCAGGATGAAAATGGAACAAGTCTAGGCCTGGGGTAAGCGCTGGGTGGATGGAAGAGGACCTCTGGGTAGGATTTTTCTAGTCAGTAAGGTGTAGATGGCCAAGATTTGAAGGCTCAGGGATTGCTTTTAACAGAGCTGGAATTAATCATTTTATGTTTGTCATTATGGGAAATTTTGTAAGAAAAAGAAATCTAGAGGATTGTGTTCAGAAAACAATTATTGGAAAACAAAAGGGACAAAGTTTGGATTATTAGAAAACAAAAAGGACAAAACAGTTTTATAGGAAATAAATGGACCAACTTAAACAATAGGCTAAACTAATGCAAAGCTGAGTCTCTTTGGAAGAAATAGGGGATATGCAAGAAAAATAAACCATCAGAGCACTATCTCACTATTGCAGAAAAAGACGGGACAGAAATAAATGATATTTTAAGGGCTGACATTTTCAGAATCTCTAGTAAAGAGTGTCTCAGGAAGTGCACACAGAAAAATTGGTCCTTATGGGTCCCTAGGGCAACAGATTGCTGGAGCTTTAATATAGCTTTGTTCAGGATTCTGCCAAAAGGATCCCTAATCTGGAAAAATGGGGGGCAAGAGAGAGTTTGCCCTCAAGAGACAGGTTTTTAACAGGTCTAAGCAATTCTTCCTGCTAAGGGAGTGAGGGGCCCATGCCTTGCTGTGTCGGGACCTGGCTTCAGGGTGGCCATCTTGGTAGGTAGCATCAGCTTTAGTTAGCGTGGGCCACATGGGATAATGGATACGGCTACTGTGGTACCCAAATGCCTACCCCAGGGGCACTACAGGAAACGGACGCTAAGAGTTTTGGAGTCTTCTAATTGGAAAAGAAGGATACCTAAAGAAGAGGACCTGGTGACTGGAGCCATCATGACTGCAAACTGCTAAAGTCAGTGTGAAAGCAAAGGGCCCTTAAATGCCACCAAGAGAGGAGGCAGTGTGCATGACCTCACCACCTTCCCCAGTGTGGCGCTCCTGTAGTGGCCAACACAAGCTCTGTAGAGGCCATTTGACCCTCCTGAGTTTAGGGGACTCTAGAACCCAGTCTGACTTTGCCTACGTGGTGTCCTGGCTGGTTCAAAAAGATCTTGAGATCTTTCTTCACATCTTCTGGCTCGTTCTTGTCTGTGGTCAACCCATAGGGCCCGGGAAGTAGAATTCTGTGGGAGCTGGGGTTTGGTGAGTGTGCGGGGGGTACAGCGTTCACCTGTTGGGTTCAACTTGTTAGCCGTTTGGATGCTTTTAGGTGAGGCTCAGGAAAGACTTGGTCACTGTGGTTTCTGAGGGGCAGAAGGACCCAGCCTTTCCCACGAAGACGGCCAAGGCTGGCCCTGGTGGGACCCCACTGTCCTCAGCACTAAGAATTTCTCCGGCTGAGACTGAGCAGACCCAACATTGGGAGGGACATATTACCACTTATTTAACCGGCTCTCTATTGATGCACATTAATGGAGCTAACCTTTTGCTCTTACAAATAATACTGCAACGGACTGTGCAAATGTTGCTCTATATATGTGTGAGTACATTTGTACTTCAAATTTCTGGGAGCTTCCCTTCTGGATCAGAGAATATTGAGCAAATATTTAGAGAACATTGGTTTGAAGGGGCAACAGGTTATTAGGCGGTGCCTATTTATTTTGGTTTGGCCTTGTTCATCGGCAATGAGCCATAAAAGAAAGAAAGAAAGAGAGAAAGAAAGAAAGAAAGAAAGAAAGAAAGAAAGAAAGAAAGAAAGAAAGAAAAAAAAAAACACTTCTTTTCATGGAATCAAATTTGAGAAATTATTATTGTACCCCACAGCCTAGGCCAGCACTCATCAACACGGTCCAGGTGACAGACAAGAGGGACCTCAAGTCCTCGTTCTATGACTTATCATTTGTACAATGATGAGCAAGTCAGGCTTACAAGTCTCGGTCCCTTCACTTGAAGAATTGCAAGGAAAAGGAATAAGAACATAGAGGAGAAACCAGGCAACATTTGACCAACTGATCAGAATAAACAGCAGCAATGTGATCCCAGCACTCTGAGAGGCTGAGGCAGGAGGATTGCAAGTCCAAGCCCAGCCTGGGAAACTTAGTGAGACCCTGTCTCAAAAAATAAACTGCTGAGGATGTAGCTCAGTGCAGAGACTGAATTCAATTCCCAGTACTGCAGAAAACAAAACAAAACTTTAAAAAATTAAAAAGAGGAAAGACTGATTTACTAAAAAGGAGGAAGGAATATATTCCTAAAAAAAAAAAAAAAGAAAGCAATGAAAAGATGGTGGAACTGTCTCAAATCTGCGTAGCAACATGTGGCTGCTGAGCACGTGGAGGCCCATGGGCCTGAGGTGCTAGAAATGTAAAATCTGTGCTAGGTTTCAAAGACTTAGTAAGAAAAAATGTAAAACAACAAATTAACAATTTTTATATTGAGTACATGTTGAAATAATATTTGGGATACTGTTGCTGTTTGAGATACTGACAGTTTGTTACTGTTATTATTAAAGTGAATGTCACCTGTTTCATTTTTACTTTTTAATGTAGCTACTAGCAGTTTTTCAGTGAACAGTGAGGCTTGCATTGTGTGTCAAATATTTCAATTTGAAAGAGCTGCTGCAGATTAAAGGAAGCCAGACACCACAACTAAAAGCAAGACCTGACTCTCGGTTGGAACTTTGTAGAAAGAGAAAAGTAATGCTATAAAGAGCTACTTGGGGTCAATTGCCAAGGCTGGAATACAAACAGTATATTACAGAGAAGAATTGTATCAATGTTGAGTTTCTACAGTAGATAACTACTGTGGTCTTGTAAGACAATATCCTTGCCTTAGGAAATACACCGTGAATTTTTTAAAGATAAAAGGACCATGAAGCATATAACTTTCCCATAAAATGGTCCAGAAAAGGTTGTATATCCTATATCATTATACTTGATAAAAGATAGAAGCTGTAAAAGAAAGGGAGCAAGTCATAAAGTAAATGAAGTAAAATAGTACTAGGTGAATCGGAAAAGGTGCACACATGTTCTTGGAACTGATTTTAGTTCTGCAGCTTTTCTAGAAGTGTGAGATGATTTCCAAATAAATATTTTTAAAATTGGAATAACTTAAGTCTTAGTCACTTTCCTTGTTGCAGGGACAAAATACCTGACACCTGAAAGTTAAGGGAAGAGAAGTTTATTTTGGTTCATGGTTTAGAATCCCCGGACCTCGCTAGGTCGGGGGCATGGGGAAGCACCTGGGAAGGGGAGAGCAGCCCAGGGCATGGCAGACAGGAAGCAGAGTAGCAAGGGAGGAGCCAGGGAGGGAGAAAAGTTACCCTCCAGGGACCACCCGTTTCAGACCAGGGCCCAGCTCCCAACACCAAGCCAGACACAGCGCCCTATCATCCAGCTTCCTTCCACCAGCCCCTGAGCACATGACCTACATATAAACCATTCAACATTCATTCACTCTACACATACTTACTGAGTCCCTAGGACCTGTCAGAGCTGGCTGACTGGCAAAACAGGCAATTGTGGTCCTGCTTTGATGGAATGTGGAAAAAACTTATTTTAAGTGGAGAAAAATGGACTTAACTAAAGTTAACATCTGGGCCAGGTAGTGGGAAGGAACAGTGAGGAGAATGCAGGCAACATAGAAGGTACCTGGTCTCTTCTGGAAAGTTAAGGAAGACTTATCTGAGGAAATATGTAAAGATGAGTGGAATTAGCCAATGTTGGAGCTGGGTGAGTGAGAGAGAAAGTGGGCTCTAGATGAGGAAAGCAGCATGAGCAAAGGCCCTGAGGTGGGTGGATAACCAGTGCAGTGCAGTCAGTGTGGGTGGAGCTTAGGAGAAAAGGAAAGAGAGGAATACAATGAATCCAGAAGGATAGGCAGGGACCAGATGGGATCAGGCCTGGGTCGCTTGTGGGCTTTTACTTTCTTCCAGAAGCTGGGCAAAGTCTTAAGCTGAGTGTGATATGATACAATGTTGGAAGTTTAAAAATAATTACCCTGGGGCTGGGGTGTAGATTAGTGGTGGGGCTCTTGCCTAGCATGTTTGAGGGCCTGGGTTTGATCCCCAACCCTGAAAAATGTTACTCTGGTTGCTGAGTGCAATGTGCAAGTAAGAAGTCCAGTGTCTGCATCCATGTCCCTAGTCCAGGAGAGATGAGGGTGACAGAGCAGAAGTGGAGGAGATGGGGGGGGAGCATGGCTGTGAGAGACAGGGAGCTTGGAAATGGATGGAACGGGGGACCTGGAGAGAAGTTTGTGTTGTGGGAAACTCCCAGGTCTCTACTACAAAGTGCTCACTGCTGGTGGAGCTAGAGGAATTCTGGAAAAGAACAAAAGAGCAGAGTGGGGCAGTCTCTCTAGTTTGTAGTGGGAAAATGTGAGGTCAATTTTGTACTTGTGAACAATGAATGAGAGGTGCTTTCTCCTCCTCACCTAGCATTGCTCCTTCTTCCACCATAGCTGACTGCATTAGTCACTTTCCTGTCACTGGGACAAAATACCAATCTTAATTACTTTTCTCATTGCTGAGACAAAATACCCAACACCCAAAGTTAAAGGGGGAAAGGTTTATTTAGCTCACAGTTTGTGGAGGTTTCAGTCCATACTTGGCTGGCGCCAAGGCAGGGTGGCACATGGCAGAGGGGCAACTGTTTATGGCAGCAGGAGACAGCAAAAATAACAAGAAAGGAGAGAAAGGGACAAGACTCTTTCTGTCCCTTATATTGTATGCAGGATACCCACCCTAGGGCGAGTGGAGCACTCACACCCATAATCCCAGCATTGGACCACGAATCAATCACAAACTCCAGATTCAGCCACCTGCAAAAAGCCCACCCCCCATGACTGCATGAAGCTTTGGGGGGACATCCAGACCCAAACCATGACATTCTGCCTCTGGCCCCCCAGAGAGTTGTGTACATTCCTTTATGCACAAGGCATTTTGTCCATCTCTAAGAATTGCTGGGCCGGTGAGATGGCTCAGCGGCTTAAGCACCTGCCCGGCAAGCATGAGGGCCCGAGTTCGACTCCTGGAACCCACATACGAAAAAGGGGCCGGTGATATCGCTCAGCGGCACGGGTGCCTGTTGGTGCGCGAGGTCCTGAGGTCGACCCCCCCGGTACCCACAAAAAAAAAAAAAAAAAGAATTGCCAAAGTCCTATCGGTTTTAGCATTGCTAAAAAGTCCAAGTCCCAAGTCTCCTCTGAGATTTGAATCAAAGTCTTAGCTGTGAGCCCCATACAAATGAAAAGAATGTTAAATACTTCCCTAAGTTCAATGGCACAAGATAGACATTTCCATTCCAAAAGTTACAAACAGGGGACGCAAAGGAATGGAACCAAAGCAAATCCAAAATCCAGCAGGACAAACATTAAGTCCTGATCTGAGGCAGCCTGTGGCAAGATGTGAACTCCAAAGGGCTTGGGTGGCTCCACCCCCAGGGTACTTCCAGTGGTTCTGGCTCTCATGGCTTCTCTCTGGGGCCCTTTCCTCCCACCTTGGAGTTTTCCTCAGATGATCCACATTCTTGACTTCTCCAAACTTCTGGGGTCTCCACTGCACCTTTGGTATCATACTCAAAGCTTCACACATTGCTCTCTCAGGGGCGCACTGCCTGGCCTCTCAGGCCTTCTTCTGAAATTGGGGTGGAAGCCTTCCTGACCCCACAACTCTTGCATTCTGCATGCTCCTAAAATTAGTGTCATGTGGATGGTGCCAAGGTCTGCTGCCAGCTGGAGCAGTAGCCAGGCTTCCCTCTTTCTTGGCTGTAGGGGACAAGTGCCTGGATTGCTGGGCACTCTGAATCCAATTCTTTATGCTGCTGCCATTTTGGAACATGGTGCTCTGTAGCTTTCTTCTCAAAGCAAAGTCTTTCACTTTTGCAATTTTGAGGCTGCAAAGGGTGCAGTCCTGCTGCTTCTTGTGATGCTTTCAGGCCATCTTTTCTATTCTCCTTTTCCTTCTCAGCAATCAAGATCTCCTCTGCTCTATCTTTGCAGTCCACAGCTTTACTGAAGCTTCTTTTCTGGCCAAACTCACAATGTTTTAAATCATTCTGCTGGGCTCTTTGCTCTTCATTCTCAACATAACTCTGGCTAAAAGCCCCCAACAGTAGCTATGTCACTGCCTCAACATTTGACTGCCTTGAAATTTCTTCTGCCAGACGAATTAGTCTGCCGCTCTCTCTTTTTTTTTTTTTTTTGTGGGTACCGGGGGGACGACCTCAGGACCTCGCGCACCAACAGGTACCCGTGCCGCTGAGCGATATCACCGGCCCCTTTTTCGTATGTGGGTTCCGGGAGTCGAACTCGGGCCTTCGCGCTTGCAAGGCAGGCGCTTAAGCCGCTGAGCCGTCTCACCGGCCCTAGTCTGCTGCTCTTAATCTCAATCTCAGGCAAAGTCTCTGGACAGGAGCAAAATGTAGATGAACTTTTGCTAAACCATAACACACTTTGTCTGGAGTCCAACAGCCAATGCAATCCTTCCATGAGAAACCTCCTAAGCCTGGTCTTTACCAGCTTTCTTGTCTTCTGAGCTCTGACCAGAATCTCTCACACAAACAGCCTAAGGTGTTCCAGCTGTACTTTTTCAGCCAGCATCTCTGAACTTTTCCAATCTCTTCTCACAAGCCATTCCCAGAGGCTCTTGAACCACATGGTCAGGAATAGTCACAGCATCGACCCCACTCCTGGTACCAAGTTCTGTTTTAGTTACTTTTCTTGTTGCTGAGACAAAATACCCAACACCCAAAGTTAAAGGGGGAAAGGTATATTTAGCTCATAGTTTGTGAAGGTTTCAGTACATAATTGGCTGGCTCCAAGGCAGGGTGGCACATGGCAGAGGGATAATCCTTTCAGGGTGGCAGAGGACAGCAAAAACAAGAGAGGAGAGAGAGAGAGAGAGACAAGACTCTTTCTTTCCTTTAAATTGTATGCAGGGAACCCGCCCTAGGGCAGGTGTAGCACTCACACCCATAATCCCAGCATTGGACCACGAATCAATCACAAAATCTAGCTTCAGCTGCCCCTGGAAAGCCTACCCCTCATGACTACATGAGGCTTTGGGGGGACATCCACACACAAATCATAACAATACCCAGCACCCACAACTTAAAGGCAAGGTTTAATTTGGCTTGGTTTCCCATGGGCCCAGTTTATGGTTTGCAGGCTCCAAGGTAGAATTGGCCTGGTGAACGGGGAGGACAGAGGACAGCTGCTTAACCTCTGGCAACCAGGAAGCAGAGAGAGAAGGGAGGAACTGGGGATAAGAGTGCAACCTTTGAAAACAGGCTATCCATATGCTGAAGGTTTAACCTAGACCCATATCTCTCACCATGCACTAAACTGAAATAAAAATGGATCAAGGATCTAAATATTAAAACAGAAAAAATTTGCTGGAGACAAAATAGGTAAAATTCTTGAAGTCATAGGCATAAGCAAGAACATCCTGAACAGAACCACAGTTGCACAAGAATCAAGATCAAGAACCAACAAATGGGATCACATCAAATTTCAAAGTTTCTGTACAGCAAAGAAAACCACCAAAACAGTGAAGAGACAATTTACAGAATGGGAAAAAATATTTTGCCAGCTACTCCTCACACAAAGGACTAATACCTAGAATATGTAAAGAACTCAAAAAAATTAGACCGACTTTAAAGACCCAATAAAAAAAAAGGGGGGGGAGCATCTGAAATGAATAGACATTTCTCTGATGAAGTAGTACAAATGGCTAATAAATATATAAAAAACGTTCAACATCACTGGCCATTTGAGGAATGCAAATTAAAACATTGAAATTCCATCTCACTCCAGAGAGAATGGCCATCACCAAGAAATCAACCAATAATGAATGCTGAAGAATAACAAATGTGGGGGGAAAAGTAACCCTTCTTCATTGTTGGTAGGAGTGTAAACTGGTATAAGCACTATGGAAATCAGTGTGGAGATTCCTCAAAAAAATAGAAATTCCATTTGACCCAGCTGTGCCCTTTCTTGGTATCTTCGAAAAAGAGTTAAGGGCATCATATCACAGTGAGGTATATGTACTCATGTTTATAGCAGCAGAATTCATAATAGCTAAATCTTGGAAGCAGCCTATATGTCCATCAACAGATGAATGAATAAAGAAAATGTGGTATTTACACACAATGGAGTACTACTCTAACAAAAAAAGGATAAACTTGAGTCGTTTGTAGGAAAATGCATGCACCTTGAGTCAATACTGTTAAGTAAATCAGACACACAAGCTTCAATATCCCATGGTTTCTCTTATATGAGAAACTCAATACATAAATAAAGTGCAAAATAAAAAACAGTAGGAAAAGAGAGAGAAAAGTTAGTATAATCTGGCGTGGACAATGTATCTAAAAGTATATCTTGATTTAGTATTATTGTCTTATGCGTTTCATATGGTTTTTGGCCTGTTAGTCTGGCAATTAATCTGCATGTATGATAATTAACTTTATAAGGATTTATAAGATAAATAAATGAATCTGATGCTGACAAATAAAGGGGAGTGGAGGGAAGGGGAAAAAATAATTGAGATGTGTTATGTACATGCACAAATTCCTGCAATGAATTATATACTGCAAATGTGTCCTATTATAAAAATTAAAACTTTAAAAGAAAAAAAGGTCATGACAAAACATTTTTATTACTTGATTTAAAAACAGAATATGGGGCCGGTGAGATGGCTCAGCGGCGTAAGCGCCTGCCTTGCAAGCGCGAGGGCCTGAGTTCGACTCCCGGAACCCACATACGAAAAAGGGGCCGGTGATATCGCTCAGAGGCATGGGTGCCTGTTGGCGCATGAGGTCCTGAGGTCGACCCCCCAGTACCCACAAAAAAAAAAAAAAAATCAGAATAAACCCTTCCAGGTCATGCCCCAGTGGTCCAGCTCCTCGCAGCCGCATCAGCCATGAAATCATCCATGGACAAACCCCTGTGACCCAGTCACCTTCCAAATGCTTGGACTATGGGGACATTTTAGATTTAACCCTTAACACCCTGGCTCTTGAGGCAGCCCCAGCTCAGCACCTTCAGGTCCTTCTCCTCCACCTGAGGCCAAGTCCACCACCCCCAGCTCCCACTCCTCTCTCTGCACTCCACTGAGCTGTGCTGGATGGGGGTGCAGTGTGAGGTTCCCCAGAACCCTCATGGCCAAACGCAGAAGATCTTGTCTTTCTCCCACTCTGCCGTCCTTGCAGCCCTGCAGCTCTCCACTGGACTTGATGACTCACACACTTCCATCCTCAGCCAGCCCGCTCCTGTGAGCACCAGACGCAGACTTCAACTTCCTGCTGCACATCTCCGTGTGGATGCCCGCCAGCCCCTCCAGCACTGCTGGGCAGAGAGGAGGAAGAGCCCTCCAGGAAAGGGAGTGGAAGGTGTGCTCAAGAGAAGAAGAAATTCTGAGCTCGCCTTGCCTTCCTTCCTTTCTCTCTTTCCTTTTCTGCCTTCCTCCTTCCCTTCCCCTTCTGCTTCCTCTCCCCTCCCTTCTTCCCTCCCTCCCTTCCTTCCTCGGTGTTGGGGAGAGAACCAAGGGCCTCATGCATGCTAGGCGAGCATCCCACCACTAAGCTGTGTCTCAAACCCTTGTTCCCATGAAGGAATCTACCATTTGGCTAATCTCAATCTCTGTGTCTCTCTGTCTCTTTCTCTCTGTCTCTCTCTCTCCCTCTCTCCCTCTCCCCTCCCCTCTCTCTCCTATGCTAGGGATGGAATCCAGGACTTTGCCTGTGCTAGGCAAGTGCCCTGCAACTGACTCCACCTCCAGCCCCTGGACTCCCTTCCCTCTGGCTCACACTCCACACTTAGTCACTAAACACCCCCTAGATTCTCCTGCTAATGTCTCTCCTGGTCCCCCACCCCCACCCCAGGGCATCACCACATTCACATCCCTGCTCACTACCCAGAGCCGGGCACTCCTCTTGTTAACCTTCCCCCCCCTTTTTTTTTTAATGTGGGTACCGGCAGTCGAACTCAGGACCTCGCGCTTGCTAGCAGGCGCTTGTGCCGCTGAGCGATATCACCGGCCCTAACCCTCTCCCTCTTATGGAGCCAGAAATGATTCTTGAAAATCTTAAAACTTAACATGTTATCCCGGTACTTAAAACCCACCAATGACTTCTCCCCGCCTGCAGGCTGCACACCAAGGCTGAGCCGGAGGCCTGACTTGGTCACACACACACCTGAGAAGCATCCCATTCTGCAGCCCCTGGCCTCATCACACATCAACGTCCTAGTTATGGGACTTCTTCTACCTGGAATGTCCACCATGCTCTAGCCAGGAAGTACCCAGTCATCTCTCAAGAATCACTTCTCCTAAATGACAAAGAACAGTAGAAAATTACATAATAGTGACTTAAAGTTGGGTTCTTATGGATAGCATATATATTGATGTACTACATTGCTCAGGCTGGTCTCAAATTCCTGGGTTCAAGAGATCCTCCTGCCTCAGCCTCCTGAGCAGTTGGGACTCTAGGCATATGCCACCCCACATAGATTTGTTTGGTTATTTTAATAATGAGGTTTATTATGGTTTTTTACAAAAGAATAAAGTCTATACCAGTGGCCAAATGGAGACAATTTAAATTATAAAATAACTAAAGACAATAATAGGTTACAGCCAGTAGAATAGAGTAGAGCAAATGTTCACGAGTTCACAATGATATAAATAAATAATTGCATAAATGAATATATAAATAGAGAAAATGACAGCTTTTTCTCACAGTAGAATTCTAGTTAATAAAGAATGATAAAAGTAGAAAGGCATAAATTGGCAAATATCGTTTCAATAATTGTAGCAGGTAAGAATCACTGGTGGATGCTAAAAAGTAGGCAGTGAATACATGAACAGAAATAGGATATTTGCACAGCCTTAGAATATTGTCCCACAAGAAATTTACTTATTTATTTTGAGGGGAAAACAGTAATTTTACAGAGGAGAAACCTGGCAGATGCCACCTTCACCAAGTGGTCAGTTACCATCACCAAGCACATTGACACCCTGTCCCCCTGCTTGTAGCAGGATGTGACCGACGAGGATGTGACCAGAAACATGAGCTTAGTGCAACTGCGAGAAAGTACCAGACACAGGCAAACGGAGGAGTGTTCTACATGTAATCAGCTGGTGCCTGTAGTCATGCAACTAAGCAAAGAAGAAAACTGAGGAACCGCACTGAGCCAGGAGAGATGGAGGCAGCTGGCAAAACCAGTGGGCACCGTGGACTGCGGGGTTTAGCGTGGGGCCTGGACCCAGTGAAAGTCAATGGTCGGAAGAATGAGAGACGTTTGAGAAAGCCTTTAGATTGGACAGTAGTACTGTACCAACTTCAGCTTCCTGGTTTGATAAGTATGTTTGGGTTAAACACTGTTAGTACTTGAGAACACTGGTGAAGGGTGTAAGGGAACGCCATACTATTTTTGCAACTTTTGCAGGTCTGGAGTTGTTTCAAAATACAGTTAAAAATTTTTTTAAAAATCAGTTCTCAAACACCCCTTGAGGTGGTAGAAGTGATCACCTCCTCCTGTGTCCCTTTCCTCTGCCTGCTCAGAACACACTTCTTACATAGCATTTGTAACACTTTGTCGTGTTTACGTGTTGGTCTTTAGTGCAAGAATATTAGATTTAATCTTTGCATCTTCAATGCATATAGGTTCACTGGTACCTTATAAACACTCACAAGGCGTTCATTCAACAACTTTCATGTGCCAGGTCTTACGCTGAGACCATGAATCCAGTGGTGCATTTCCATCTGGTGGTTCCCGTCTAGGCTGGAAGTCAGGCCAAACAAAGGGTACAAAAGGTAGTGTTGGGGCAGGTGTATTGGGGTGAGTGAAGGCTGCATGTGGGTCCATAGGAGTGCAACTGATTGTACTGATAACACCGGGGAGGAGCTCCCCAAGGAAATGAAGGTCGAGGATATACTGAAGGATGAGCAAGACTTATACAGGCAGGAAAAGAGAGGAGGAAGAGTACTCCAGGTGGGTGGGGGGTTGGTGGGAGAGGGAGTACATAGAGAAGAGAACAGGGAGTTTGGAAAACTACAGGTCAGGCTGCAGGCTGGTTGTGAGAGAAGGGAGGGGGGCACAGGCTCAGGTGGGGCACAGAAAGTCTGTGCATAGGAAAAGGGGTTCACTTAGGGTTGAGGGCCCAGCGTGGGGAGAGGCAGGACATCAGAGGCAAGACGGATTCCATACGATTTATCCTGGAGGAGGAATGAGAAGGGTACACGTGGCTGTCCCGGTGGGGGAGAGGAAGGGCAATACAGTTCTACAACATCTGATTTAGGCAGAAACATGCCTGGAGAAATATGCCTGGGAAGAAGGCAAGATTGTTTGCAGTGACTGAGTGCTCACATCATGCTAGGAGCCATGCCAAGAACAAGGGTCCCTTCCCTCGGATTTCAGGTGTTAAGTCTCTAAACTCAATTTTTTAAAAGACAGAATCAGATTCTGGGGTCTGCACCAGCCAGCCGGGTGCTGGAGTTGTTACTGAGCGTGGGGTGGGGCAGAGTAGGATTAAGGAAAGGGGCAGGGCTTTGCAGGGTGAATCAGGTGGCCTAGATGTAGCCCTCCTCCCTCCCCTGGGTCAGCAGGGGAAGATGTGCAGGAAGAGGGCTTGGGGTAGAAAGGACGTCCCCAGAGGCCCTTGAGGGACATCTACTGAGGATCCCAAGGGGAAGTAGGATAAGCTCCTGACCCTCTCAGAAGAGATGGGAGTGAGCGCCTGATATTCATTCTGGAGAATCTTCAGCATGTAGATAGTAACTGGAGCAAGGAGAGCTGCCAGGATTGTCTAGTTGAAGAGGGTTAGGGAGAGAAGGATAAAACTCCAGGAAGAGGGCCAGGTGAGGGAAGGAGAGAAAGGGCCACCAACAAAAGGCATTGAGTTCCTCTCGCGGTGCTATCGCAGAAGCCCGTGGACAGGGTCATTTGTAAAGAAAGGAAACTTATTTCTCACAGTTTGAGGTCAAGGGGCCTGCGCATGGCGGGGCTGTGGCTAAAGGCACCACACGTGGAGCAGGAGAGACACATGAGCTCAGGTGTCCCTTCTTATGAAAAGCCCCCAGACCCATCCTGGGGACCTTGCCCTCATGACCTCAGCATCTCGAATTCCTTTCCAAAGGCCCAGCCTCCAAACACCATCACGGTATGAACTTGGGGCTTGGATTTCCAAAACATGAGTTTTGAGAGACAAATCCAAGCCACAGCAGTGACTAAGAAGGTGGCCTGAAGGGCAAACGGAGACCTGAGGGAGCGCTGCTCCCAGGGCAGAGCGGTGGGTGTTTGAAGCAGACTGCACATCTGCGGTGTTGATGGTGCTGGTGGCAGTGGGGCCAGGCAGGGAGAGGAGGCCTGGCTGGGTAGCAACGGGCTCACAGCTGCCACATGACGGGGTGTGGGGAAGGAGGCTTCGAGGTGCAGATATGGAACTGAGGCAGATCACCATTTGCTGAGGATACATGCATGTGTGGAAAGGGGCCACGAGGTAAATTTACCAAGCTTAACAAAAGTGTGAAAAGGGGAAAAGGAAACTGAGAAATGAAAAATGATTTATAAGCAGCCTGAGGTCCAGGTGAGGTTGGGGAAGAGGAATCCAAGGTGGCACCAAGCTCTGCATTGTGTGGCCACTTCAGCAGCCCTCAGGGGCCTGGGCAAAGGGGCAGAAAGGGTAGGGAGCTGTCTTGGTCCTAGACTGCACTGGGCAGGACCTTGTGAGCACATCTGTCCATCTGGGGCCCAGTGCCCTGAAGGTGTCTTGCTCCCCTCTAGCACCTATGAATTGGGACATTTGTCACACCACTCCCCATGAGTGAAATACCTTCTTCCCTTCTTCCTTCTCTCCAGGGTGTTTACAAGGTGCCTACAACTTGCTTCCCAGGGCTTCATTCGGATACCCTGCCTCCTGGGAAGACCATTGCCCTTCTTGGCCACTCCTTCACAGGCATTTGATGACAGTGCACTGTGGAATGATGGGGACTTGTTGATCTCTAGGCCTGGGGTCTTCCTGGGTATAGTACTGGGGGTGCCATCTCAGCAAGTCCCCCAGGCCTGGCAAAACAGCACTACCAGTTGTCTGTCTTCAGGGCCTGTGACAGTGGGGGATGACAGTAGGCTGCAAACAACATTCGATCCACGAAGGCCACCTCCATGATTGCTTGGATTCAGGGCTGTATTCCAGTACGAAAGCATTTGGAATCATTCATAGTGGCAGAGGGAGGGGTGGGATATGTTTACAAGGTGTAATTGAAATATATAGTGAATGTTTACATAAAAAAAATTATTACCAAAAAAGATACATTGCCATGAATTTCCCTCAAAAAACTCCACCTCACTTTGAATATACTTACCCCATCACTCTCCTCGCTTTCTGAAGCAGTCCTGGAAGTCCTCTTTCATGTCGTTACAAGGCATGGTCAAAAATGCAGTGAAAGTTGCTGTCCAGTGCCATCCAACAGAAAGGCAACTCATGAAAACACGACCTTATTCACTGGAGTTGGCACCATATGACTTCTGGCTCTTCCTAAAGTCAAAATTACTATAAAAGGTAAACGTTTTGAATGGATTCAGGACATTGAGGCAGCCAGGACAGCGCGACTAAAGACACTCATGGAAGAGGATTCCAGGACTGCTTCCGAAAGGGGCAGGCACAATGGGATAAGTTTGTGTGAAGGAAGGGGGGAGCTTTCTGAGGGGGATTATGGCAATGTGTCCTTTACTGTAATAAATTTTAAAAATGTAAGTATTTACCATACTTTTAGATCACATCTCATACTTGGTTTTACAAGGAAGGCCCCAGATAGCGTTTTCCATCCTAGGATATATGGAGTCACACTGTTAAACTCCCTCATTTTGTTGGAAAGGTTAAGCACCCACCGTAGGTGACAGAACTATCCTTTTAAATTAATAGACAGTGTTTTGAAACAGTGTTAGGCTTAGAGGAAAATTGAGTGGAAAGTACAGAGCTTTCATCTACTCCCTCGCACACCTCCTCTCCAATTTCCCCTATTATTAACATCTTACATTGGTCTGATACATTTCTTACAATGGATAGCTAGTGTTGCTACATGATTATTAACTAAAATCAATCATTCACATCAGGGGTCCCTCCTGTTGTTCATCCCATGCATTTGGACAAATGTCATATAGTTGGAATCATATGTAAGCTTTTCGATTTGGCTTCTTTCACTTAGTGGTGTGCATTTGAGGTTTCTTCCTATCTTTTATGATTTGATAGCTCATTTTTTTTAGTGCTGAATAATATTCCAGTGTTTGGTTGCACCACCATTGTTTAATCTAGTAATTTACTGAAGAACATCTTGGGCGTTTCCAAGTTTTGGCCGTTATGAATAAAGTGCTCTACACATTTGTGTGCAGGTTTCTGTATGGAGATACGCTTTCAACTTTAGATAAATATTGAGGAGTACCATTGCAGGGTCATCAGATCTGAGTTTAGTTTTGTAAGATGCTCCCAAACTATCTTCCAACATGGTCATAATTCTTTGCTCTCCACTAGCATTGGATGAACGTTCCTGGTTCCCCGCATCCTCACCAGCATTTGGGACGACTGTGCTCTGAATTGTGACCATTCTAACAGGGTGTAGTGCTTTCTCATTGTTGTCTTAAGTTGCATTTCTCTAATGACAGGATGTGGAACACCTTTTCATAGGCTTATTTGTCATTTGTACATCCTCTTTTATGAGGTGTATGCCAAGATCTCTTGTCCCTTTTGAAAACCAGATTGTTTCCATAAAGCTAGGTGAAATAAATCGGACACTGAAGGTTAAATATCACATGGTTTCTCTTATATGTGATACTGAAGATATAAATAATTTAAAGAGCAAAGCAAAAGGTAGGTGATAGAAAACAGGGAAGTAGGCTTTGTGGAGATGGGAAGCAAATCTGGGGAGGAGGAGAGAAGGAAGGAGAGGGGAAGGGAAAGCAAAAAGGATCACGCTGTGGTATGTATATACTGTATGCCAATTTTTCTTTTCTCTTTTTTTTTTTTTGTGGGTACCGGGGGTCGACCTCAGGACCTCACGCGCCAGCAGGCGCCCGTGCCACTGAGCGATATCACCGGCCCTTTTCTTGTACGTGGGTTCCAGGAGTCGAACTCAGGCCCTCACGCTTGCCAGGTAGGCGCTTACGCTGCTGAGCCATCTCACCGGCCTGTATGCCAATTTTTCATGAGGAATGTATGCATTATGTATTGCAATTATATTCTGATTAAAATTTCTTTTTAAATTGGATTGTTTATCTCTTTTAATTTTTAACAGCTTTTCGAAGTTGCCCCGAGACAAAATACTATCCTAATTTTATCCCCAGGTGGTAGGGGACCCACAGTGCCCAGGGTCATACAGCTTACCCACAATCTCACACACACACACACACACACACACACACCCTGCTGGCCAGCACCCCCGCAGTTCCCGGCTCTGTGCCTCTGTCGCAGGTGCCACCTTGCGCCCCTCCCAGCCAGCTCTGTGTGGTGCAGCTGAGGACTAGATAGCTTTTTTCTTATAATCCCAGGCAAGCTTCCTGGAATCGGTGCGGGGGACCTGGGGGACACCTCAGAATAGCATGGGGGCTGCGCTCGGGACTCCACCCACAGGAAATCCCCTGGTCTCTGGCCCCCTGGCCTGACTGCTCTGATGAGCCGTGGTTGCGGAACAGGGCCACCCAGGACTTTCCTGGACCCTTCTCTGGGCTGGCCTCAGCATCAGATGTGAGGCAGTGGGTGGAGGCGTGGTGGGCTTTTTACTAATCGTGATGGCTTTTGCTTCTGGGGAATTCTGCTCTCACCCCATAACTCTACACAGCCATCAAAATATGGTTTCTTCCTTTAAAACTGGGAAGGCATTGACACCTGTCATTTAGGGTAAGAAGAGTTCTGTTTCCTTCTGACTTCCTTTTCCCACCTCCCTCCCTATTTGGTCCCCAGAAGCTAGAACCAAGCGTTACCATTAAAGACTGTTAGTTCTGGTTTCTGGATGACCAGGGAGCATTGACAATCTTTCATTGTTCCATTCGTTGTTAAGTATGTGAGCCATGCAAAAATAGTTCTCCCTGTTGAACTTGAGCCTTGCAGATAAAGTCCTGTAGAAGCCAAAGGAACCTATCTACCTCCTGCTGCCCAGACCTGCCTCTCACATGCACAGGCCAGGTGAGAAGATCAGGGACAGATCCCGCTCTCTTGCTCCTTCTCCTCCCAGCCTGGCAGCCTTGAGGCTGGGGGTTCTCACAAGAGCACCAGCTGCCAGAGAATGGATCCCAAACAGAGACCTACATGGTCCTGGAAGTGCAGTAGGAATCTTTAAGAAGAGAATTCTGAGCTCCCAGATTCCAGAGTGTGGTCTAGAAAGGGGAGGGGCTTTAATCGTAGGAATCTTTGGCCCAAGAAAGGGTCCAGAGGAGGCCAGTGCAGAACACCACTGACCTTGACCCACACTGAAGGGTAACATTGCTGGAAACCCTCGCCCACTCAGAGACAAAGTCACCACCAGATTTCCCTTGAACTTGCCAACATGTGGAATACCTGAACCCATAGAGGAGAGCAGGCAAATAATATCACACTGTGTGTATTGTTCTGAACTTGCTTTTGTTCACTTACTCTGAAGTGGGGTTTCTCCCCACATATCTCCACAGCTTAGTATCCTGTGGGTATGGCAATACCACAGCTTAAAGGTAAGCCATATAACACACACCTTCCTAAAAATATTTGCATTCTATAAAATTGCACATTAAAAATAACAAGCTAAAAATAATAGGGTTAGACAAGCCTGTAAAACCCATGCCACTTGGTTACAGAGCACTAACAACAACAATGAACGATGCCTTGGGAGAAATTCCGGATGGAGCGGTGGTCCTGGGGAGGGGGCACCTGCACAGTACTGGTGCTGCAGGTGCTGGGATAGTGCAGGTGGCAGGAGCACTGAGCCAGGTGGGCATAGGAGGAAGTACAAGCTGTTTCCCGGGATGAGTCTGTCTAGGAACCAGAACCCAGGTGCAAGCTCGCACTTGAAACTGGCTTAAAATAGAGCTGAAAAGGCTCTTCCTGAGCAGAAGCCAAGGTCAGGGCCTTTTCCTTTCCTGCTTCTCCAGCCTTGCTGCTTGGAAAATTCTGCAGGGACCAGCCCAGCTCCACTGCACAACCACACTGGCTCCCTGGCTCCCGGCTGTTGATAAAATCCTGAGTATTCTAGAAACAAGTATTGTGAGAAGAAAGATGCACAAGGGTGACTAGGCCAAGGCACTTGTTCAGTGAGTGTTTGTAAAGGAAGGCAGGGGAGGAAGGAAGGAGACACTAAAGGGAGAAAGGAGAGAAGGAAGAAGGAAGGAGAGAGGAAGGAAAGGTGGGAAGGAGGACTAAGAATACTTCAAGGGGGCCGGTGAGATGGCTCAGTGGCATAAACTCCTGCCTGGCAAGTGTGAGGTCCTGAGTTCGACTCCCGGTACCCACATAAAAAGGAGAAAAGGGCTGGTGATATCGCTCAGCGGCACAAGCACCTGCTAGCAAGAGCGAGGTCCTGAGTTTGAACCCCGGTACCCACATTAAAAAAAAAAAAAGAATACTTTAAGGAAAAGGCAAACACGTTTCATTAACATCTCCAAGTTCAGTGACTCCTAGATGAGCATTAAGGATGGATCTCTGAAGGCTCTTGATGACATTTTTGTTGTTTTGAGAAGGAAAAAAAGACCATGCCTGTGGGTAGAAAATATTCCTTGATGAATCATCTTTATTCTGAGGTTGTGTCTTACGTGTTGATACTAAAATGTCCTTTTTCTGGTGAAACAATGGTGATAGCGAACAGTATTCCTCTCTGTCTGTCCATATACATATCTATACCCTTGGATAAAATACCCAGTGATGTCTTGTTTTGGTCCTCACTTGTTTGGGTGAAGTTTTGCTGATCTAGCAAATGGAAACATTTGGAGCCACTGCATCTCCGTCCCTCTCTGATCTCCTAAAATGATCCCCAACCCAGCCAGGGAACATGGCAGCCTGGTAGCTCAAGTCTTAGACTCCTCCAAGGGTCCCTCCTCCAGGGCAATCTTCTCGTCCCACCTTCTGGCGTCATGGCAAGAGCCATACAACACCTCATATAAGGTGTTCCACCTAAACGCAGTTCTCTCTACTTCAGGAAGAAAGATTATTTTAAATCTTGTTTGAATTTCATGCTGTGGAAGTTCCCTTTAAGTATAACTTCTCATTTTTCACAACATAAGTGGGGTAATTTGGAGGATTGAGCCCCCAGAGGGGTGGAGTGGACCCCGGGGTCTCCGTGGATGACTTGACCCCAGCCTGCAGGTTTCAGAACGTGTCTTCTGGTCTCCCTGGACAAGCTCGTTGATCACTTCACGTGGATGCCGATGAAAGCAGGGGAGAAAGAAGAGGCTGAGGGAAGGGGAGCTTCTGAACAGGAACACAGTCTCTATGGACCGAGGGCACACACCCAGATTTCTCTGTGGTTAAGAGGAACTGAAGCCAGGCCAGGGGTTTCCCCCAAAGAGCTTTGTCCCAGGGGACTGGCCCAGGCTCCCTGGGCTGACTGCCACCACTCTGCCATCACCCAGGGCACTGGGCATCCTGGCAGCAGACACTCATTACACATCCTATTCTCAGAGGTCTGCTGGGCTGGGGCGCAGTCATGGTTTGTGGGTGCACCTCCCCCTCCAGGCGTGGCATGTTCTCCTGCTGATGAAGCAGCCTGGCCACGCCCTCTCTAAGACCTCTCCCTGTTCTCATCCTCATGGCCTGCCCACTGCCTACCCTAGTCAAAAACAGTTATTTAGAGTGGGGCTCTGAGAGAACACAGGGCTTCAAAACTCAGTTTCAGTGCCCTGCATATGTAGGGACAGAGGAAAACAGCCTTCAAAATGCTTATGAAGCATGAAAGCAAAGTTCAGAGCAGTAGTATCTTACCACTGGGGGAGAAAGGGCAGGCAGAAGAGTGTCTATGTGGAGAATATTTTCAGAATGATATATAAGTAACTGATTTATGCTGGTGGCCTGGTAGCAAGGTGGCAGTGGAGGGGCACAGGAGGGAGGTTTACATTGTATAAAGTTTTGTAACATGAATTTTAAACTAATAGATTTTGTTTTTTCAAAATTAACTTACAAAAATCCTGACTCTGCCATTGACTATATGAGTCACGGGACGAGTGATGAATTTCTAGCTCTACTTCTTCATCTAGAAAATGTGGGAAATTGCCCTATAATGTTACAAGTGAAAGGCAATGAGAAAATAATGCATATACCTGCACGTAATAAAGATTCGCTGGGTGGTCATCAAGTGCTCAGACCCCAGAGCTCTCCACTCGCTCCCCATCTTACAGTCCCGGCAAGGAGCAATTCCCTCTGGGCACGGCTTGGGTGTTTGCAAGGGGCTAAGCCCCGCCCTATCCAGGTTGTTTCTCACAACAGTCCAGTGTGCAGTGCATACCACGGGGCCACCCCGTCCTACACATGAGGCGCCTAGAACTGACTTGCTGAAGAGCACACCTACGATGGCAGAGCAGGTGCAGCGCTTGCCAACTTGACTGCTTTATTTTTAGACAAGGTCTTGCTAAGCTGGCCAGGCTGGCTGAAACTTGCAATCATCCTGCCTCATTGACTTGACCTCTTTGGGGGAAGCCATTGTCTAATGGCCTGTGGGGTCAGGTTAGGATGGGGGATTTGAATGCTCTGCCCCTCCAGCGCAGTCTCCCCCACGGGCAGTTCCCTGTGGGCAGGTGTCTGATGGAAGGCTGGCGGCCTTCATTACTTCCACACAGCTCCAGGGTCCTCTCTCTCACTTCCAGTCCGCTCTTGTCATGTGCCTTTACTTCTCTACACAGCCCCTTTCCATTTCCACCCAGGGTGGAGACATCTCTAGGGTTACACAGCTCCACCTGGCAGGCAGGGTGCCAAACACAGGTCATTCCAACCTCAGTGAGGCTCAGAGAGGTCAACGTCATTATCACCATTCTATAGATGTGGAAACTGGGGTTCAGAGAATTCAAACTTGTGTCCATCCACTTTGAAATGTCACGTATTCCCACACAATAAAATCTGGAGTTAGAAACAGAGTGGAGGATTGTCCATAAGACGGCTTCGTAGTGTTTGAAAATGAAGTCATAGTGTGGCGGGGCAGCAAGGGGAACTGGTACCTTTTTGTTTCCGACCAAGACATTTCTGAAAACCTGGGGACTGCCAGCAAAATTCCCCTCGAAGGTGGATGTGCAGAGTTCCTGGACTGGTTGTGAAAGCTGAAACCAAGAGCAAGTTCTGAGAACCGACAGAGCCAGCGTGGCTGTGATCTCTGAGCGCCCTGCTCCCTGCCACAGCAGCCCCTTCCTCGGCCAGCCATCACATCCTGTGCAGGAATTCTGCTGTCCTGGTCACAGAAGCCTGGCTGTGGGATTGGCACCCAAGCCAGAGACCTGGCTCCTTGGAGGAGACTTGGCAAGACTCTGTCCCTAATGAGGGGTCTTTGAGGGTGATCCCATTGGACTCTCTCTCTTGGAAAGTGTAAGTGCACAGTGCTCTCTGGGAAGTGAGTCACCAGCCTGGAGCTGTGCCCTGACAGACCATAGGCCGAGGTGTGGGCTTCTAGGAGAGCCGATCTGCAAAGCACTGTGTCCGGTGTGCGCTGCAGGGATTCTTAGCAACTCATCCATCCTCATGTAACCCAAGGCTCCTCTGATTGGTCAGTCTAGAAGAAGCATGCTTTACTTTAATGTTCCAGAAACACTGGCTGAAGCCTCCTACTTCTTGAAGCTGGGGGGAGTCCCAGCATTCCAAGGGGCAGCAGGCAAAGCTCACACATTCTTGGCGGTCTCTCGACATCTCTGCCAGCTGCTCTGTGCTTCCAGGCCCTCAA
The DNA here is from genome assembly GCA_028451465.1 of Erethizon dorsatum. Classification (NCBI taxonomy): domain Eukaryota; kingdom Metazoa; phylum Chordata; class Mammalia; order Rodentia; family Erethizontidae; genus Erethizon; species Erethizon dorsatum. Next base: position 32,263,433 of record CM051831.1, read on the forward strand.
CTCCAGTGATAAAGCAAAAGAAGAGCGAGAGACTGAGGGTGTACCCAAGGGCATGGAATTGAAAATGGGTAAGGAGAGGAGAAGGGGGTGAAGTAAAACAGATGCGAGGAGTTGGTAGGGTGTGAGGATTATTGGAATTGAGGTTCTAGAGGAGGATTGGAAAGACAGAAATTGGAATTAAAGAGTGGATCCCAGGAAGTTGAGATCATGACAGGAGTGAAACTATTGGTAGTAATAAGGGCTAGCATTTGATCTTGGGAGCAGGTATCTTAGTAGAGTAGGGGAAGTCACTGGAAAAGAAGTGTTCAAGGAACCATGTTTATTGCCTTTTAAAATCCCTAAGAATTAGGAGATGGGAGTAACGACTGGAGAGAGTGAGTGGGCAGGTGTACAGAAATGATGGAGTAACAGTCAGCTGGCCCAGAAGGCACCTGGAAGGGGGGTAGCACATGTGGCAGAGACTGACACACACCTATTGTTAGTGTGGATCTAGGTGACAAAGTCACTGATACCTCCTTGGCTAAGGCCTCACAGGCCTCTCTCTGGGGCCAAGCCTTTTTGGACTTTTGTAGAGGGAAAGAAATGAGGATGTTCAATAAAAATGATCATCATTCCTGTCCTGGTCTCTGCTATACCTGAACAGAGTGTTTATCCAGTGACATACATAATACCCCCATGTCTAACCTGGAGTTTCTGCCTTCAGATACACAGGTGTAAGACAAGATCCTGGGCTAAGTAAGACTTCTCCCAGTGCCAAGGTTTGGGTCCATCTTTGCTCGGTGCTCCAGGGCATTTAGAGCTGGGCCAAGTATGGTACAGGACCGGGGAGAGGCACACTGCTTCTGTGCCATTGTGCACAGCAATAGTGCAGAGAATGGAAGGCAGATCCACATAGGAGTGAGTGCTCAGGAAGCTGAATCAGGAAGTGGAAGCCTCTGAACTGCCCAGGTCAGTGAATCTGTTGTGACATCTTCTTGCACCCAGTTTGAGGATCGCTGTCTTATTCGACACTGGCATTCTAGGTCTCAGTTTCCATGCCTATAAAATTCAGACATGCAACTCTGATCCCTGAATTACATTCCAGCCTGGTTGCCCATGTGCTGGACCCCAGCTAGCTTGTGCTGCACTACCAAGTGACTCTGCCAGTTCTTAGCTGAGTGCCCTTGGGCAAGCCGACTGGCTGCACGCCTTGGAAGGATCAGGTAACGGTCATTCCCTAGCACTCCTGCCGTACTGACTCACCAGAATATTGCTGCAAAAAATGGCCTATTGAAGGCAGCAGTGTCAGGAGCTATGTCTTACATTTCTGTAGTGTTTCGAGTTTTGCTGTCAGCAGGAACAAACAGTCTTCCACTTGCCATGGTTCAAGTTTATGATTTCTTGATCTTCGAGGTAGTGGGGAAGCAATGCGCATTCACTAGAAACCTTGCTTTGAATTTGACCTTTTCTTAGGCGAGTGATACAGAACACCTATTCTGTCTTTCACTTTTCAAAGTGCTCGATTCGTGTCATTTTATGAGACAGTCAACACTTTATTATGAAACACGCCTAGCATTACATGATATTGCCCAATGGTAGGCTAATGTGAGTATCCTGAATGCGTATAAGGTGGGCTAGGCTAAGCTAGGTGGTTCAGTTGCTTGGGTGTGTTCAGTGCACTTTTGACCTATAGTATTTTCATTTTGGTGGGTTCATCTGGATTTAACCCCATTGTAAGCTGAAGAACACCTGTTTATGGCTTTCGTAGTAAATAACAATATTTTTGCTGTTTGGTTGGGGGGAGGTGGTGCCGAGGATTAAACTCATAGCCTTGTGCACACCAGGCAAGGACTCCATCCCTTAGCTACAACCCACACCCCTCTAAAATATTGGTATATAGGGCCTTCACACTCAGCTACACCCCTAGCCCTTTATTTATTGATTTGCATTTTGAGACAGGGTCAGCCTGGGTTCAAACTTGCAACTGTCCCAAAGTGCGCTCCTATGTTTCGGACTTGAATGGTATCACCTCAGTGTTGCAACCACAGACTATGCACTCAGAAGTCTGTGCGGTTGTTTATGTCTTGGATAAATTCTCAAATTGGAAAGATTGTTTCTTCTTTAGTAAGTGGAGTCAACATATAAAGGAGCGAGGGTTGATCAGTGCTCTCAAGGGTGTGACCCACTCACCGTCCTGCCGTGTGGGTGGGGGGGGCAGAGGAAGGAAGGAGCAGAATCCTTGGGGCCCAGCATAGCAATCAGGGGGTTCAGGGTGGGGGATGGGAAGGATGAAGCAGGAGCAAGTCCTCCCAGACAGGATTAGTTTAGCTGAATTCAGCACTTGTTGAACAAAGAATGGTAGGGGGTGGGGAATGGGTGTTTTTGAGTTTTACTTTCAGTTTTCACTCAGTCATCTCAGGATGAAACCCAGTTAACGGTCAGATCGTAGCTGATTTCTCAGCAGCCTTGTGTTCCACACAAGCACAGCACAGGGGCTTCTGCGGCACAGACTGTTAACGCTGGGCCCAGGGATCAACACTGCCACCAAATACGCGAGGCATTGGACCTCCCAGACCACCTCTCTACTCCATTAGTGCGGTCCGGGAAGGGCTGCCAGGGCATCCTCCAGTCGACTCTGATATCCTCCACTGTGTATCATGTAGGCAACACGCCTTCGAAGATAAGTAAGACTCATACTTCGCCTCCAGGAACGGGGTGGGGTAGGGGTGAGGAGGCAGCACAGGGAGGCCCACAGGGTGACAGTGGCCAGGCCACATGCCAGGCCACGATTAGAGGTGTGTTTCTGAAAGGTTGAGGTGACCATCAAAGGGATGCTTCCTGCATCAGACCCCTGACCCTTCGGATCCGTTTCTAGGGCACCTTCAGTTCTGCCACACATCTTGAGTAACTTCTGTGTACTCCAGAGGCTAAGATTCTTTCTCTGTGTGAGGAGGTGGATATTGTACTTTGGCAGGTTTTACTAGTAAGAAACCTGAGCTCAAGATAGTCATCTAGTTCCTCAGGATCAGATTATGAACATGTTTTAGAGACTTGGTTCAAACTCAGAACTGGGGCAATCAGTGTCTCCATTTGTCTGGGAAAATCCTGGTTTGTGCCTGTTGTCCCACATAATTAACAGCAACCCCTTTCACTCTCAGCAGCATCCTGGGTTGGATAATAAATTACGTGGCCACCCTATTCAGATGCCCGGCCATTACTCTGCCCCATTCCCTGCCCCTTCCTAAAGGTCAGCTACGTGCAGATGGGAACACAGGGAGGCTAGAGGGGCAGGACCGGGGTGGGGAGGCCCACGGAGGAGTGAGAGGCTGGTCAGGGAAGACGTCGCAGGACAGCGCCATAGGCAAGGAGCCCCCTCAGGAAGAAATTGAGGAGTCACTGATTTCCGTCTCCAACACCAGTGATTATAATAACGTACAAATGCAACACGCTGTGCGTCGTACACCATTTTGCCCACTCTATCTTTGTCACCAAGATGAGCACAGACCCAGGGAAGCAGCCAGAGGGATTAGGCTGGACAGCAAGGACTTTCTTGTCTGGGGAACTTGTGATCTGATGCACATTTGACCAAAGGACCAGGAGTGCAGACATCCGCCTCGGCCACCGAGCAAATTCTGACCTAGCCTTTGTAAACTGTGATCTTTCTGAACCGTCTGGAAAGTTAACACCAGGCTCTTGAGCCTCACATTCAGTGAAAAGGAACTCAGTTTTTCTTCAGGGAACTTTCAGAACAGAGCTGCCCATACATCTTGACTAGTTTAGATACACAGCCCTGCCCGGAAGCAGGAGAGAAGAGGATGACCTCCAAGGTCCCTCGGCGCTTAAGGAGTCTGTGATCATTACAACCTCATGTCAGGACCTGGAGACATTCCCGCTTCCGCTCCCCAACCTGAGGACCCAGGCCGTGGGCCCTCTGGCCTGTGTGTTTAGTAGGTCATGACCTTCTCACTGGGCCTCCTGGCCTGCTCTCTGGATTTCACTCCACCCACCAGCAGGCACCGAGCGTTCCTGTCCTGCACCCTGTGAAAGAGCTGGGGTATGGTGCAGGATGCGACTCCCCTCCTTTCTCTCCCATCGTCTCCAACATGTGTTTGGGTTTTCCAAGTGGGAGGCAAAGCATTCTAGGGCTAGGGAGCAGGATTGCTCTTCTCAGGAGGAGCCACAGCTTCCCTCGGTGCATTTGCATCCTTTGGATGCAGAGCCAGAGGCATGTGGCTGAGGGAACGGTCAGACGTATCCAGACTGCCAGCCTCCTTGGGGCAGCAGCTGGGCTGGAGCAAACCTGACAGCTCGATAGAAGGAGGTGAGGCACTAGTTGGAAGGAGAGGAGAGAAACAGAAGCTGGGAGAGGATGGGGAGAAGAGGGAAGGGAGAGAGGAAAGCATGAGTGTGGTAGGGAAAGGAGGAGAGGAGAAACAGTAGAGGACATGAGACAGGGATTGGACAGCAAGTGGCTTCCAGACCTGCCCACATCAGCCTGGCCAAGCGGAGATTTCAGGGCTTGGGTTTCCTGTTGGGCCCCTAGGAGATCAAAAGTTTGGAGCCCAGGGCAGAGGTGGGGTAAAGGAGGACAGTGTACCATGCTTAGGTCATCCTGGGGTGGTGCTCAGGGCCTTGAGCACCCAAGTGTGTGCCCATCACTAAGCAGTGCTCCACCCTCCTTGTTGGTTTGCATGCCCAGCTCTGAGCAAGCTGAGGCATCTGTGAGACTCAGACACGTGTGCAGTGTGCCCAGTGGGTGTGTGTGGTGCACGGGAAAGAGAGCAGGAGGGGCACTGGGGCTCCTTCCAGGAGATGATGACGATCCACATCACTGCCATGCATCAGTCAGGAGAGCTGAGAACTGGAAGACCCTTGGAAAGTCAGCTCGCAGGGCCCAGGCAGATCCTTAGACACTGCAGGTCCTTCAAGAGGGCGGCACTATAGTTTATCCTGGAAACAGGCAGGAGAGGAGCTGCTGGCTCTGCAGGTGGGTAGAGAAGTGTGCTAGGAGGAGGCTTAGGGGCCTCTCCTTCAACCTCCACAGGAAGCAGGAGGTGACCCTACTCAGCGGCAGGCACCCGACCTTGCTTGCCCTGCTAGGACCAAGCCCTGCATCACCTTCACAAACCCCTGCTACACTGTGGGACAGCTCTGGAGATTATTTCCTAAAATGTGTTCCCCAGTGTACTTAGCTCCTGATATTTTTACTACGCATTCCTTAGGATAGATGAAAAGAAATTTCCCAGGTCAAATAATATAGAGTTAAACTAAATTTTTCAGGGAAGCTTTCCTATTTTAGGTATTTTGTTTGTTTATTTTGGGTTTTGTCTTCAGGACTTCTCAGAGCCTTGAATATGTAAAATTCCAAGACCTGAAACTTGCTTACTCTGGGAGCTCATTTTCTGTTTGTTTTGCTTTGCTTCTTCCCAGCAACCTTTCTGATGCTGTGGTCTATTCCCTGTCTTACTTTGGAATATTTTGCTTCTATGTTGAAGTAGGGAAAAGAAGGCATAGATGTGGGCATTGATCTTCACACCCTGCCTGGGGGATTGGGGCCTCTACTCCACCATCCCACCTGCTCCCAAAAGCTCTTTGAAAACACTTCAACTGGATTAAGGATTTGATTAACTTGCTTTTGTCCTCTGTGATCTGACCCTGGGTGAGCTGCTCTGTTTTTTTGCGGCTTTTCCATTTTCTCCACAGTGAACTGGGATAATGGGTGCCAATTCTTTCCTGTCTTAGGGCTCTCTGCCCCTGGAGCATTTCTGTGCTGGCTTTGGAGGACCTCCCTCCCCAGGTTGTTCTGATTCTTTCCTCCAGAGCTCCATGAAAGCACTCTGTGGGCAGCAGCTCCTCTCCATGCCCCCAACGGTGTGATCGGTTGGAAACGCCAGGAACTGAGCCAGGGGACAGCATCTGTCTTCTGTCTCTGCCACACAGTCACGTGTACGCTCCTGCAGGCTCATTTCCTCCTGCTTGAGAACAATGCAGCTCCTGAGCTGAGGGAAAGTGGCTTATAAACGAAGTTTCCATGGACTTCTAGGAGTTTGTATTCCTCCTTCAGCCAGCGCGTGTTAATTGTGTTCAAGGCATTGTCCAGGATGCTGAGCATCCGGGGAGGAGCGCTGGGCTTTCCCATGTGGTCTCCATGGAGCCTACAAAGTTGGACGCACTTAAACTGCAGGCATAATGAGGGCTATTTCGGGAGCTCTGGTTCCCAAGTGTGTGACTCCGCACTTCGGACTGCTCTCCTATTTCCTCTTCATTTCTCCTTCATTTCTTAGTTCTTTTTTTGTTAGAGACTAGGCAGGCCCAAAACGAAGTGGGACAAGGAGATAGAAGTCTGGAAACAGGGAATCTAGCCCTGGAGCATATTTCCCTATCTAAGCACTAGATATACTCAATACCTTCCCTTTTTGACTTTAAATGGCAGACTCCAGATGAGCACATTGAGATGATGAGAGCCAAAAGAATGTAGCTCCCAACTCAGGTACTTACCTAATATTCACCAACATATGCCATAAGCTGAGCCCTGGGCCTGGGAAGATGAGGTTACCCATGTCCTCATCCAAGCTACCTCCAAGAACCATGCCCCAGTGTGGTCCTGGGCCTGGCATCATTTAGGAACTTCTTAGGAAGGCACATTCTCAGCTGTCACCCCAGACTTGTTCACCTGGAGACCCTGGAAGTGGTGCCCAATATTATACTGCCCCTCTCACCAGCTTTAGCGAAGCATTGCTCTTTACAATAGTCTTCCCAGCTCTTCCCAGCTCCAGGACAGCAGGAGATGCTACGGAAACACTTGAGCTGCACTTCCAGCTCCAAGTTCCCTTCTTGATTGATGACTTGAGCAGGACAGGAAGCTGAGTATTTGTCCCCAACAGGGCTGAGCGTGTGTCCCACTTTCAGAGGCAGTGGCCTGGGCCCTTTTAACCTTTTCAGAATGAGAATGGTTAATTATAACGTACTTTATTCTCTGTTCCTTTTTTCACTTAATTATTTTAAGCTTTTCCTGTTCTTCCTCTTTGGCAAAAATTTTCAGACTTTTTTTCTCAGAAGTGGTGTTTTAGGGATTTCAGATCTAGGAAGGCAAATCACATGGAAGAGAGATTCGATGCTCTGAATACAAACTAACTGGAAATACAGCAGGAGAGACTCAGGTCTAACTGTCAGGTTGATACTGAGGCCACAGTGCTTTGGGTATTTGGGGATATTCTTGATTTATACACAACTCCCTAAAATCCACAGAGACAGTTGTATTTGTGAGGCATCATTTTTAATTTTGACTTTTGATCTGAGTACGAGGAGAGCAAGTACTGTATTGTTGGAAGGCACCTTGTTGAGTCACAGAGGGGTTCTCTATCTTCGATAACTGGGGACCTGCACTGGCAAGGCCTTTGCTGGTCTGGTGACCTGTGTGCTGAGGGAACCCAGGCATTCAGAGATAGGACTCTGGGAAGGAGTCGAGGATGAGGGCGGGGGGGGGCTTAGGGAACACAAATATTTTTGTTCTCATTTTTCTCACAGATCCATTAACTTCTCTATCCTTCAATTTCTCATTTCGGGGGGGTGGTTACTGGGAATCGAACTCAGGACCTTACACTTGCCGGGCAGGTGCTGCACCGCTGAGCTATACCCCTTCCCCCCATTTCTCTTTTTTTTTTGTGTGGGTACCGGGGGTCGAACTCAGGACCTCGCGCGCCACCAGGCGCCCGTGCCACTGAGCGATATCACCGGCCCCTTTTTCGTATGTGGGTTCCGGGAGTCGAACTCGGGCCCTCGTGCTTGCCAGGCAGGCGCTTACGCCGCTGAGCCATCTCACCGGCCCCCATTTCTCATTTTTAATGCAAGGGAGAAACAGCTCACCTAGGACTGCCGTTAGTTTTTAAAATTTTTTTTCATTTTGAAATTGTTAGGAGACAATCTTCCATGGATTTTTCATAGTTCTGCACATCTTGCGAAGAGAAGCGCAGGCAGCATCCTATTTTTTCAAGGATGTTTATGTTGTGAACAGCTATGGGCAATAGAAAGAAAAAAACCTGCAGTCTAGATGTATACATCCAGAAAAGCAAACACAGAATGCGAATAAAATAAAGTTACTTTCAACAATTAAAACCAAACTGAGTTTATCACCAACACTAGAGGAATTTCCAAATGAGGACGTCTTTCAGGAAGAAAGAATGATTCCAGCAGGAAGCATTGAAATGCAAGGACCGAGGACTGAAGAGAAAAGTGAGGACACAGGTACATTCAATCAGAGTGAAGTGATAATCACAACATTGCATTACTCAGGAGAGTTAGAAAACTGATAGAAATAATAAGGAAAAGAGTGTAAGAGTAGGACTAGGGTATAGAGTTAGAGTTAAAAAACACCAAGGTCCTTGTCTTGACCAGTAAAAAATATTAACTTTAGGTTTTAAGTTGACTGATCACTTATAAAATAGAAATGGAAGTGTGTAACTTCCCAAACAGTAGAAAAGTAGAATAAAAAAATTTAAAGAAAAAAATGGCAAAAAATAAAGAAGGGAAGCGACAAAGAATAACATGGTAAAAAAAAAAATCTGGGTAGATCAGTGATAACTATAATTGTAAATGGACAAAACTCTTCCATTTAAACAATGAAATAATTCTTGGGTTAAACTCTTCTATGAAAAGCCAAATATGGTCAGACTGTATTTTATTTGCATTTTTAAAATTTATTTTTATTAGTACATGTTTGCCATACACAATATTAACATCCATTTTGGGGAGTTGGTACGTGTACATAACATATCTTCATTCTTTTTAGGTGCCCTTCCTTCCCTTCCTCCCTCTTCCCTCCATCTCTTGATCTCCCATTTTGCAAAATATCTAGCTCCCTGTTTCCTATTATCTATCTTTTATTTTGCTCTTATTTATTCTTTGAGTTTCTCATATAAGAGAAACTATGTGATACTCAAGCCTGGGTGTCTGATTTATTTCACCTAACATTAGGGTCTCCAGGTGCATTATTTTCCCACAAATGACTCAACTTCATCCTTATTTATAGCAAAATAGTAAGCCATTGTGTATAAATATCACTTTTTCTTTATGTATTCATCTATTGATGGACATATAGCCTGCTTCCAAGACTTACTTACTATGAGTTGTGCTGCTACAAACATGGGTATGCATGGATCACTGTAATATGATGTCTTTAACTCTTTTGGGAAGATACTGAGAATGGCAATAGCTGGGTCAAATAGAATTTGTATTTTTACTTTTTTTGAGTAATCTCCAGACTGATTTCCATAGATGCTGTAGCTTACATTTCCACAACAATGTAGGATTTTCCCTGCCCTCCACAGTCTTGCCAGCATTTGTTATTCTTTGATTTCTTCATGATGGCCATGCTTTCTAGAGTAAGATGGAAACTAAATATTGTTTTCATTTGCATTTCTTTAATGGCCAGGAAGGTTGAACATTTTTTTCACTATTTATTGGCCATTTGTACTTCTTCTGAGAAGTGTCTAATCGTTTCATTTGCTCATTTTTTGATTGGGTTTTTGATGTTTGAGGAGGTTTTTTTGTTTTGTTTTGTTTTGTTTTTTGAGTTCTTTATGTATTCTAGACCTTAGTCCTGTGTCTGAGACATAGCTGACAAAATTTCTTTCCCATTCTGTAGATTGTCTCTTTGTTCTATTGGTTGTTTCCTTTGCTATGGAGAAGATTTTTAATTAGATATAATCCTATTTGTTGATTCTTGATGTTATTCTTATGCAATTGGGATTTTATTCAGAAAATCATTGCCTACACCAGTGTCTTCAAGAGTTTTACTTGTTCTATCTTCCAGCAAATTAAGTGTTTCTGTTTTAATACCTAGATCTCTGATTCATTTTGATTTTAGTTTAGTGCCTGGTGAGACATGTGGGTCTAGATTCAATCCTCTGCATGTGGATAGCCGGTATTCCCCAGCATCACTTTTTAAAGAGGCTGTTTTTCCTCTGGCATATGTTTTTGGATAGCTGAACATGTCCAGGGTTTCTGCATCCTCTATTCGGTTCCATTGATCCGCATGTCTGCTTTTGTGCCAGGATCATGCTGTTTTGATCACTGTACGTTTGTAATACAACTTGAAATTTGGGATTGTGAGGCCTCCTGTTTTGCTCTTGTTGCCCAGTTTTACTTTTGCTATTCTGTTCTCTTCTGTTTGCATATGAATTTTAGGATTGTTTTCTCTAGATCTGTGATGAATGCTGTTGGTGTTTTGAGGGGGATCACATTAAATCTATATATGAGCTTTGGAAGTGTGTCTATTTTGACAATATTGGTTCTGCCTATCCAGGGACAGGGGACATCTTTCCATTTTCTGATGTCCCTTTTTATCTCCTTTTTTAGAGAACCTAGTTTTTATTGTAGAGGACTTTCATTTCCTTGGTTAGATTAATTCCTAAGAATTTAATTTTTCTTGATGCTATTGTGAACTATACTGTTTTTTAATTTCTTTCTCAGTGGGTTCATTATTGATGTACAGGAATTCTATTGATGCTCATGTCTATTGATGTTAGGTATCCTGCTACCTTGTTGAATTTGTTCATTAGTTCTAGTCTTTTGGTGAGATGTTTTGAGTCTTCATGTAAAGGATCATGTTATTTGCAAATAAGGATAGTTTGACTTCTTCCTTTTCTATATGTATCCCTTTTATTTCTTTCTCTTGCCTGATTGATCCAGGTTCTGTTTGGAGGACTTTGTTGAACAGGAGTGGTGATAACACTCCCTATTCTTATCCTTATTCTGTTGTTCGGTGACCATTTGGTAGACATCTCTTAAGTCCATTTGTTCAAAGTTTCTTTAACTACGATATTTTTTTTGTTGATTTTTTTGTCTAGTTGATCTATTTGTGATAGTGGGGATATTGAGACCCTCACTATAACTGTGTTGTTGCTTACCTGATCTTCAATGTCTAGTAATTTTTTTTATCAAGTTGGGTGTACCTGTGTTCAGTGCATATATATTTGTAATTGCTATCGCTTCCTGTTGAATTGTTCCCTTAATTACTATGTAGTGACCTTCTTTGCCTTTTCTGATCAGTTTTGGTTTGCAGTCCACCATATGAAAATAGGATAGCTACTCGGGCTTGTTTTCTGGCTCCTGTTGAATGGAATATTGTTTTCACTCTTTGATCTTTGGTCTATGAATTTCTTTTTGGATTAAATTTTTTTTAATACAACACATTGTTGGGTATTGTTTTTTGACCCAATCTGTCAATCTGAGTCTTGACTGGGGAACTGAGAACATTCACACTGAGAGTTATTAATAAAAAGTATTGATTTATTCCTGTCATTGTATTAGTTTCCTGTTGCTGACTCCTTTTTTATTCCCTTCTGCTTAACTGCTCAACCTACCTGGTACATTTATTCCATTGAACTTTTTTGGAATTTTGGGCTTCACTGTCTCTTTCTAGGATAACCTTGAAAATTTTTGGAGTGCTGTTTTGGTGGTCTAAATTTCTTAAGTTGTTCTTTGTCATGGAAAAACCTTATTTCTCCATCAATTTTGAAACATGGTTTTGCAGGATATATTTGTCTGAATAGGAAGTTTTTTATTTGTTTGTTTGTTTGTTTTTTTAGGGCTTGAAACACTTCACTCCAAGTGGTCCTGGCCTTTAAGGTTTGTGTTAGAAGGAATAAATTAAAGCGTAGAATTAATGGAATAGGAAAAATAAGAAAGTAACAAAATTGAAAGTTGCTTCCTTAAAAAGATGAATGCAATTGTAACAACCGGCAAGAGTACCAAAGAGATAAAGAGAAAAGGCAAAAGCTAACATTAGAAAGGAGAAAAAAATATAACTACATACTATGAGTTGAATTGAGTCCCCAAAAGACATGTTGATGTTCTAACCCTCAGGACCTGTGAATGTAACTTTATCAGGAAACAGGGGCTTGCAGTTGTAATGAAGCTAAGATGAAGTCATCAGGGTGGGCTCTAATCCCATGACTGGGGTCCCAGTGAGAAGAGATGAAGAGACCAGATAAAGACATGGGAAGGCCACCGCATGGAGATGAAAGCAAAGATACAGAAAGTTATGCGTGTCTAAACCAAGGAATGCCACAGTTTGCCAGCTCTTGGCAGGAGCTAGGACAGAGGCAGGGACAGACAGAGCCCTCGGAAGGGTCCAGCTCTGTCATCACTGTGATTTTGGATTTCCAGCTTCCAGAACTGTGGGGTGGTGTGCGTCTGTTGTTTTAAGTCATCCAGTTTTTGGACTTTGTTACAGCAGTCCTGGGGAATTAATATACTACTGAGACAGCAGGAATTAAAATGCAGTGAGAAAATAATATATTCATTTATTATCCATTTGAAAACTTCAGTGAAAAAGACAAATCCCTAGCAAAATGTTGATTGCCAAAATTGTACAAGAGGAAATGGAAATTCTGAATATAACCATTTAAAACCATTAAATTTGGGCCGGTGAGATGGCTCAGCGGCATAAGCGCCTGCCTTGCAAGCGCGAGGGCCCGAGTTCGACTCCCGGATCCCACATATGAAAAAGGGGCCGGTGATATCGCTCAGCGGCACGGGTGCCTGTTGGTGCGCCAGGTCCTGAGGTCGACCCCCCGGTACCCACAAAAAAAAAAAAAAAAAAAAAAAAAAAAACCATTAAATTTGGGTAATAATCAACTCCCAAGAGAATATCAATCCCAGATGATTTTATAGGTGAGATATTTTAAGCACTAAAGAGAAAGATAATTCCAGTATTATTTAAATTCTTCTGTAGGGTACGATGAAAAGAAACATTTCTTAGGTCATTCTACAAGGACAGCATAACTTTAATACCCAAGTCAGACATAGCTGTAGGAGGTTAAAAAAAAGTGTAGAACCCTTTCACTAACAAACATGTATACAAAAATCCTAAACACAACCCTAACATATTGACATTAGCCACAATTTAAAAGATAATCGATTATGACTGAGTTGAATTCATTCTGTGAATACACAGCTGGTCAACCTTAGGAAATGTCTAATTGTTGTTCACAGAATAGTCCATTAAAAGAAGCAAACTGTGTGATCACCTCAGTGGAGGAAGAAAGCGTTTGATAACATTCAATATTTGCTTATGATAGCAACTCTTGCCCAACTAGAAGTCTAAGCTGACTTCCTTAACCTGATAAGAGTTTTAGCAAGTGCACTGTTGCATGCAGGGGCCTACACGCCTGTCTCTTCTCTTCCCTCTTCCTTTTTTTCCTTCCTCTCCCCATCCTTCTCCTCCTTTTCTCTCTATCATGTAATTATAGCAATTACATATCTCATATTAAATATAAAAAACTTTCCCTTTGGATAGTAACAAGCTACAACTGTTTGTTCCCATTGTTTTTATCCAATTTTGCTCAATGTTCTAGCTAGTCCAATATAAAACAAAAAGAAATGAAAGTTATAAGGAATGAAAAGAAACAAAATTAATATCTACTATCCGGTAACCTGAAGTATTTCTCAGTCACATTACTAGGAAGAAGAGGGAAGTTTATCAAAGCAAATGAAAGACTGCTAAAAAAAAGTTAATTTTTATGCACCATCAAAACCCAATTTAAATAAAAAAGATAATGCAAGGGTAACAAACCGTAAGATACCAAGGAATATTTAATAGATGAGCAAGATTTTTATGAGGAAACATGAAAAATGTTATAAAAATTAATAAGCCTCATTTGAAATGCCCAAATAAAATTAAGAGAAAACATAGCCAGGTGGGGTAGTGGATCCCTGTAATCCCAGCTACTTGGGAGACTGAGGGGGGTGGATTGCAAGTTCAAGTCAAGCTTGGGGAAAATTAATAAGATTTTGTCTCAAAATTAAAAGGTAAAAAGAGCTGGGATGCAGCTCAGCTCTCCCCAGTGGGCGGGGGGTGGGGCGCGGGGCAGTGACAGAGACAGAGAGAATGGGTGGAGGACGCATTCTGGATAGTGTGCCAACGTGAATTCTCCTCGTTTTTATTTGTCTTTAGATTCTGTAGAATTGCAATAAAAATCCCAGTAGTTGGATTATTTTTTCTGTTTTGGTGAGATGTGGCAATCTGACTCTAAAATTTATTTGAAGCACAAAAGAGCCAGAGTAGCTGAAAAACTCCTAAAGAAGTCAAGGAGAGGCCAGGCGTGGTAGCACAGGGCTGTAATCCAAGCACTCTGGAAGGCTGTGCCAGGAGGATCAAAAGCTCAAGCCCTGCATGGGCAAACTTAGTGACTTAGACCCTGTTTGAAAATAAAATATTTAAAAAGGGCTGGGGATGTAGCTCAGTGCGAAGGCTCTGGATTCAATCCCAAGTACCACACACACACACACACACGCACACGCACACACACACACACAGAGTCAAGGAGAGGAATTATCCAATCAGACATCAAGACTTATTAAAAAGCTATAGTAATTAAGATAATTGGTACTGATAAAGGGACAGACAAATGAGCCAAACATAATGAGTTCAGAAGCTAACTCATATATATTTAGAAAGGTGACAGAAGACAGATGATATAGTCAATACATGGTGTAGGGACAAAGGTTTCCCATATGGAATTGTGTCTTTTCTTTACACAATATGTATATCCAGACACACACAAAAGTTTTAGATTTTAGATGAGATAATATTTAAGCATAGCATAATGTCGAAACTTCGAAGTTGGGCTGAGGGTGTGGCCCATGATTAGCCCAGGCAAAACCCAGTGTTCCACCCCCAGCACCAAACAACAGAACAAAACAAAAGAAAAATCTGTACATCTCTTAAAAGAAAATATTGACAAGTTTTATGAATTCTGGATATGGAAGGGTTTTATAAACAAAACACAATATACAAAACAACAAAAAGGAATAGAGTGATAATTTTGACCATGTTAAAATGGAGAATTTTTAGTCACCTAAAGTCACCATTAAAGGAGCAAAAGTGTACAGACTGTGAAAAATGATGCTTAGGCAACCAAAAAGGAACGGTTTTACAGGCATATGCCTGTAATCCCAGCACTCCGAGAGGCTGAGGCAGGAGGATTATTGTGAGTTCAAGGCCAGCCTGATCCACATAACAAGACCCTGTCTCAAAAAAAAAAAATCCACAAAATCATTAAGAAAATCACAATAGGAAAATGATCAAAAGATACAAAGAGGCATTTTACAGAACAGTAAAGCTGAATGGCTGAACAAAGGAGGTACCGGAGGGGGTAAAGCACTTGCCCAGCATGTGTGAGGCTAAGGACTCCATCCTCATTGCTGATGAAAAAGAAGAAAGGAAGAAAGAAAGAGAGAGAGAAAAGAAAGAAAGAAAAAAGGAAGAAAGGAGAAAGAGAGAGAGAGAAGAAAGAAAGAAAGAAAGAAAGAAAGAAAGAAAGAAAGAAAGAAAGAAAAGAAAAGAAAGAAAGAAATGGCATAAAAGATCTCAACAAAACCTTCCCAAAGAAGAGACGCGATTTGCAAAAAGGTATTTAACAAGTTTTTAACATCATTTGTCATTAGGAACATACAGGTTGAAACATACTAAGATGCTACTGCATACGTAGTAGAACAGTTAACATCGGAAGAAAAACATGATATGTTTGGTAAGAATACAAAGCAAAATGGGAAAATGGGTACTCAAGTTGAGGAAACAGTGTGGCCCTTTCTTGTCAAATTAAACATTTTTGGTGCGTGACCCAGCAATCTCACCCTTGGGCATTTATCCATGTTTTTGTGCAGGAATCCATGGGAAAGCTTGTACATAAGTGTTCCAGTAGCTCCAGTCATAATTTTCAAAAACTGAGGACAACTGAAATGACTGGTGTGGAGCAGGGAAGCAGGTACGCTAACACATTCCTTAGCAGAAAGGGTACGTGACATGAGTGAATTTCAGACACATTATGTCACATAGAGGAAGCCATACTTGAGGCTCCTTCTACTGCAGGATCCTTTGTATAAGACATTCTGGGAAAGGCACACATCAACACTTGTCAAGCCTGAGTACTGGGGAGGAGATTCTCCCCAAAGGGGCACAGGAACTTTTTCTGATGATACAAATGTTCTCTATCTTTTTTCATTTTTTTTGTTTTTGATGTTGGGGCTGGAACCCAGGGCCTCAGGCGTGCTAGACAAGGGCTCTGTCACCGAGCCACATCCCCGCCTACCTTCTATATCTTAATCATAGTGGTAGGTGTGGGATTCATGAAATGTTAAACATAATGCAGGTGAGTTTTACTGCATACAGGTGAGGCCTAGGGATGGAGTGTGGCTCAGGGGTAGAGCATGTGCCCAGCGGGTACAAGGCCCTTGGTTCTATCCCTAGGACCACAGTAAAAGAGGAAAGAAAGAAAAGATGCCTCATCCATTCTGACTTTTTAAGCAAAGCATCATGAATTACTTAGGGGCACATCCCTGAGCAGCAGAACTATCGGAAAAACAAGTTACTTCTGAGAGTGCCGAGTTCAGCAGGACTGGAGAGAGAGAAGCAAGGTGACCTCCAAGGTTGTTAAGGAGGAAATGGAAATGGAAATGGATCCTTGCCATGGGACGAACAGAAAGGGATCCTGACAATGGGATTCCATGACTCAGAAGAAAGGGCTGGAATCCTCACCCTGTCCCCGGCATGGACTTGGGTTCATCGGTCCTCCCTCACCCAGGAGGGCCTGGGGCAGCTGACCAGATGGTGGGAGCAGAAACCCCAAGTAACAAAGGAAAGGGTCAGACCCTGCTCCCTGTCTCCTAAGCATCACCGAGCAGGGCAGAGTGTCAGGAGGAAGAGGCAGTCCTGAGCTGTTCCCTGCTCCCTGCCCTTGGAAGTGAAGAAGGCAACCGCTGTAACAGATGCCCCAGTACAGAATGGTGACCATTCTGATCTTTCCCATCTCACCCAGGGCAGACAATGTCAGCTAATGCTTGCTGTGAGGAGAGGAAAGTCCTTGAAGTCAGGGACCAAAGTACACATGGGCTGTGGAGCCTGGGCAAGACAAGTCCACGCTGGTTTTTTGGATGCTTGCCCTTGGGTAAGTTTCATAGCCTTTTGGGATCTCTATTTCCTTGCTTTTGAAAACGAGCCTAGGGCAGGTGAGATGGATCAGGGGTGTAAGCGCCTGCCTGGCAAGCGCGAGGGCCCGAGTTCGACTCCCGGAACCCACATACGAAAAAAGGGGCCAGTGATATCGCTCAGCGGCATGGGTGCCTGCTGGCGTGCAAGGTCTGAGGTCGACCCCCAGTACCCACAAAAAAAAAAAAAATGAGCCTAATTCCACCAGTTAACTTGCAGGACTGATTGCAGGTATACTATGATACATCTTGAAATGCAGGGGTACAGCAATAGAAAGAGCCAGGGAAGGCTGGAGTTCCCTGGGAAGACCGGCTCATCACAGCACAGCGTTGGTCTGCATGGGGCACCCCAAACCTTCTGCTCAAACAGTGGGCCCGGTGGATGGGACCACTGCGGGGGGTGCTGACACAGTGTACCAGCTGTGCACATCTGTAGGTAACTCCTGAGAGACTAATCCCCATTCTTTCCTCGAGGACCAGTACCCTGGATGGCAGGGGCTAGCCATAAGGATGCTTGGGGGAAACAGAGTAAAAAGTTAGTTGCAAAATTAAATTCGTAACGGTGTTGGGTGGTGATAATCTGGTATCGTCTGGTGGCCCATTGCCACAGAAAGACATGGCCACTTCAGGACCAAAGTCCTCTTTCTCTGGGCCAGTACTCTGGGCCTTCCCTCGAACCCCATTTCTGGGGTTTCTGATGCTGAGCTGGCCATGCGTTCTGCAGATAGGCCTTCAGGTGAGTTCCAGCAGAGGCCGGATGCCTGGGAGTCGTTCCCTCTTCAGGGTGAACACGAGCTCTGCTCTGAGGATGTGGACGCTCCGCAGTTTCGCACACCAAGGGCAGTTTCATTCTTTCATTTCCACATTCCCGGGGCAGAGTGTATGGGAAAGGGTGCCTCTTAAGCCTGACGCATGTACCATCCACCCACAGATTGTTTTCATGACTGTTCTCTCTGCTAGGTAACGGATTGATTCATTCATTGCATAAGCGATTTATTGAGC
Organism: Erethizon dorsatum; assembly: GCA_028451465.1. Lineage (NCBI taxonomy): Eukaryota > Metazoa > Chordata > Mammalia > Rodentia > Erethizontidae > Erethizon > Erethizon dorsatum. Next base: position 32,281,403 of record CM051831.1, read on the forward strand.
ACTTTGTGAACAGAAGTGTGTGCGTGTGTGTGAACACATGTGTGTAAGTGTGTCCAGCATTGTGCAGGGCTCCAGTGCAATGGTGATTATCCACTGTGCTGCTGGAGGGGTTTCTGCTGGTGGGCTATGACCCCTGGCCCGCAGCACCCTCTCCTTAAAAATGGAGGCCTCTCCCCGAGTGTCCTCTTAAGAATAGAAAAGGAGACTCTAAGACCCCAATCACATTGGTTGCTGGACATTTTCATCCTTTCCAACCTATTCTTGAAGTGACACAGTCACCCAGGCCCCATGGCAGGAGGACAAGCTGGGGGTGTTCGGTTATGCCAGGTCTGCTAAATCCTCAACACACGCATTTCACCCAGCTATTACAACCACCCTGTACAGTTGATAACATGATGCCCATTTTACAGAAAACAGAGCAGGGCTCGGAGAGGTTTAAAAACTTGCTTGGGTTCACACCATGAGTAACAGTGAAGGCTGGATCCAAGCCCAGGTCTGCTAACTCTGCAGATCTTCATTTCTGTTTCCTGTCACCACCGGAAGCAGTGGCAGCAGTGGCTCAGGAATGCTGTACCCACAGGACAGCCACGGAGCCCACCCTTCCCCTTCTGCTCTTCCAGATGTGACCTCTGGACACTGTCTGAATAGTGACCTGGCCACGGTGTGCAGGATCAAGGTCTGTCCCTTTAGGACCTCGGAGCACAATCTGGCAAGGTCTCAATGTCCTTTCATCTCCTCTCTGCCTGTGAACCACAACTTCTCCTTCATCTGGCCTGGCTTCCTCAGTGTCTTGGATTTCCTGTCCCTTCACTGGAAGTAAGCAGTTGCTCCTGTTCCCCTTTTGACTGGAGATGAACGAAGGCCCATTCACGGCCCTGCCAGAGTCTCAGTACTGCGACACCCACAGTCCCTGAGACCAACTGGACAGCACTCATGTGACTTGGCTCCTACTCGGCACTCACCAGTTTTGTTTTTCAGATCCACAGAAAAGATCTGGGAGCAGGAAGGTGAGAACAGGCCTGAGCTGACAAAGAGATCACTTCTCCTCTGGGGTCTGAGAATATTCCCTGGCATTCCATCAGGCTTCCCAAATGACCACATACCTAAAAACTAGAAGTGGTATTTAAAATATTTTGTCCTTTGTCCATGTGTAGCACACGCTGAACACATGGTAGATACTGAACTTTTTACTTGGTATGTGAATTCAAGACCGAAATGAACAAATGAAGGGGAAAGAGGTTGGTTGAATAATACCAGCTGTTACAAAACGGTGCTTGGAGCGTGAAGACCTTTGGGTTTGGCGGACAAAGGAGAGTTCAGGGAACACAGGCATGGGGTAGATGGCAGGTCAGAAACTGTGGGTCTGATAGTGTTTGAATCTAAGCTCTGCCACTTAAAATCTGTGTGACCTTGGCCAAGTTCCTTGACCTCTCTGTTACTCCTAACACCAGTAAGAAGCAGATGAATTTCTACCTCACAGGACACCATGGTAATCCAATAATACAATTAGGGTTAGTGCTTGGTACAGAGTGGACTTTTCAAAAGATAGACGGAGAAGGAAGAGGTGGTCTGGAGGTGAGTCCAGTGTCAACCTGTGCTGGCTCTGTGACCACCTGTGTTTCACTGTCCGGGGAGAGACACCCTGGAGCCCCACTTAGGTCACTGATTGCTCCTGTGTCTAGAAGGTGTGGCTGCAGCTGTCTGCTGGGTGGCAGGGTGGGGCAGTCGCTAGAAGATGTCCAACGTGAGGGTGGGGTGGGGTGGAGACGGGAGGACTCAACTGAACCGTTGGTTTATTTTGAGGTTGCAAGACCTTCAACCATCTCTTCCTACGAGCCCCCAACACCAGGGAGGAGGCACCCAGCCCGGACCAGATGTTTCCTTTCTCTAACTCTCGATGGATGGTGTGGTGACACGGGGGATGGGTGGGGAGGAAATGAAGACAGTGAGAGAGACTGCTTGGTGAACCCATCCCTCTCCCCTGGGGCTCGCTGTCTTGGAGTCCCTGAAGCACTGGGTAGATATTAGCTGCACGGGCGCAGCTAGAGTCAAGGTCAACCAGGAGCAACGGCATGGGATGGCCAATTTCCTGGAGGAGCCCCTCAGGAGGGAACTTGTAGAAAGAGCCTAAAAGGCAGAGATGACATCTGAGAGAATTCCAATGGCTCCAACTTCGCCAGCAGGACCTCTGTGGGCATCAGTTTTTCTGTCTGTAAAATGGGGAGAATGATGCTTGTCAATGACTCCCTCTCTTGATGGGAGGACTTTGTGAGTAATAATCATGACAGTGCTTTACAAAGGTGCAGGATCAGCGAGAATGAGACTTCCTGGGGCATCAACAGCACAAGGGATGTTGGCTACGGGCTGGGAAAGTACCTAAGTGCCCTTCCACCTGCTGTGCCCACAGAGGGACCTCAAAGGTGGGGACAGGTGCACCCCTCCCGATTACTGTGAGGTCACTGTGGGAGCCCTGTAAGCACTTCTTGGCTACAGTCTGAAACAACTGAATGCCACTTGGGGTTTAACATGTCCTGCTCTAATTAACCACATCAGGGACTTTGGTTTAACCTCCTGCCCTGAGATAGGGCTTCTCTCTCCCACAAATGCCTGTGAGGCCCCAGGAAATCAGGAGCAGGCTGAGCTGGGTGCCTATTTTTTCCTGGTGGGTATCTCAGTTTCTAATTGTAAAGGCAAAGGAGGTGCCTCCGACCCTCTCAAGGCTCACAAAGCCCAGCAGAAACGGTGGCCTCTTTACTGCGATGCTGCCAGCAGAACAGAATGCTCCAGATTCTAGACCCTCTGCCCGGAGAGCCACCCACCACGCCCCATCCCGCACACCATGCCCAGGAAGCCCTCTGAGGTATCGCCTTAATCAGCGTAGCAGCCCTGCAAGAGGGTACTGTCGCGACTGCCTCTATTTTACAGATGAAGAGAGATGTGCACAGCTCCCCAGGGCCTTCTGAAAGCCTGGAAGTTGTGCCCCGAGGAGTCACAGGCTTGGCCAGGGGCAGGCATGCTGTGGCCCACTGAGAGGGGCCCCAACTAGATAGAAATGACTTTCTCCCCAAAGGGAAAGCCTTGTTGTTAGGCCTGAGAACAACTCCTGTGGTTTGCCTTGACCTCCTTCCCAGCACTGCCCTGACTGGGCTGAGCCCCCACCCAGGCCTGACTCCACCACCCTTAGCGAGACAGGGCTGGAAGGGAGGAATGTTGAGAGATGTGGGGTGGAGCATGATCTGAGGCCGTGCACGCGTGTGCATGTGTGTGTGTGCGTGTGCATGTGTGGGGGAGATCTGGAGAAGGGATAATACTGTTTTTTTATATGCATCTCTTTCCTTTTTTCTTTTTCCCCAGCAAACCACAGACCAGCTATACATTCTTTGGCAGTTTCCTGAGGATGGACTTTATATTTTGAAAGAGGAAAAAAAGAGGAGGGGGAATAGGAGTTGGGGAAGAAATGAGACAGAAAGTAATCGCTGCTCTCCTACAAGCACGTGCACACACACACCCCCTCCACACACGACTCTTGGCAATAAGGAAGTGAGACGAGATCTTTTTCATGAATGGCTTAACTCAGCCTTGCTGAGCTTCCGCTCTCCCATTCACCAGCATTCAAATCTCACCTCTGACCGTCCAAGGCAGCTGGCTGCTGGCCCAGGAGCCAGGCACAGTTTGAGATCATCCCTCTGACCGCAGGCAACTGTGCATACAAGAGCCTTCTCTGCAGCGTGGGTAAATCCAGAGTGACCAGAATGTTTACAGGGCACTGGGCTGGAGGGGGCACAGGCCCCAGACCCCCCAGTGCTCCCCTGCAACCCTGGTTTATCCCTGGTGAAGCTCAGATGTTCCAGCGGGCCCTGTGTGCAGGGGAAAGACTGTGCACAGGCTGCACAGGACACGGCCTGAGGAGCTCTCCGGAGAATGCTAATGTCGCCTGCAATTAGCTTGGGGAAATGACAGCATTTTGGAGAGAACGTTTTAGGGTCCTTCCCATGGGGGATATGGGGCAATTAACTAACCGTGGTGTGGCAGCCAGGCCTGGGATTCCTGGGGACACCCAGGCAGCTGAAAGGCGGCTGGAGGACCTTGAGCCCGTGATTTCATTTTGCCATGTTTCAGTGTCCTCATTCATAGGGCTGTGATAACAAAACCTCCCCACGGGGTTGCTGTGAGCACTCAATGATCTGAGGTGGAAGATGGGGCTCCCTGAGTGATGGGCCTGTGGCCATCTGCCACTACTCAGGAAGAGAATGACAGGCTTTGCCTCTGAGCTCCCAGGAATGGTGGCTGTCCCAGGTAGGTGGCCCAGAAGGGGAGGGAGGCCATGGGATATAAACAGGGATACCCCAGAGGAGGAAGAGAGAACCAAAGTACTCAGGGCTAAGTTCTCCCTCACCACCCCGTCTCCTGCAGCCCTTTCTACTGGGAGACCAAGAGGACACTACTTTCCTGTCCCTGCCCTGCATGCTCAGTCCTCTCACACAGGCTTCCTGGTCCTCACCCTTGGTTACAGGGTGATCCCCACACACCCATATCTTGTGATGTTTGGGCCCAAGGCAGGGGCACAGATGAACAACCCTTGGAGTGCTTCCCCACTTCCGGGCAGGGAGTCCTCCCCGAAGGCCAAATCCAGGTCAGGGGCCGGCAGCTGCATCCAGCCCTTTGCAGCTGCTGAGCTGCTGGGCCCAGCTCTGGGCATTGGGAATGGACTCGGAAATACCAGTGTGCTTTGTTTGGGCCGATTAATCACAGCAAAGGAATGATATCCATTCCGCTGGACTTTCTAGGAACTGCTTGCAGCTGGAGCCGTCCCTGTCCCGAGGTCCCCTCACTGGTAGCCAGGCTGCAAGCAGAGGTCTGGCCATGGCAAGGGAGTGTGCAGCTTTCAGGGTTGCAGGTGGACACCAGGAAGGATGAGTCAGGCCCCGGGTCCTCCTCTGACTGGTAACTGGGGCAGCTTACTTTCTGCTTTCCTGGCCTCCTCCCATTCCTTTCCTCCCCCAACTCTTTCACAGAGCAGAGGAGAGAGCTGAATGTCTGCAGGACAGCAACACAGGAGGGACGAAGTCAGGCAGTAGTGATGGAGGTGAGCAGAGGGCATCTCCTTTGCCTAAGGGCTGCCTTACCCTAACACCCACATGCCAGTGTGCCTTGGGCCAATGCTGGCACAGGCTTTATCTCATTGAACCTCCTAGTAGCCCTATTGCCTGGGCATGATCATTGTGCCCTGTTTACGATGAGGAAATGAAGTCTCAGAGAGATCAGGAAGTTGTTCCAAGATTATGCAGTGAGCAAACAGCAGCACTGGGAATCAAGTCCATTTCTGCCCAATTATGAAGCACGAGGGTTTAGCTACTACTCTGTTTTTGTGCATAGTTTATTAGCTCAACTTTGGTGAGAACCAAAGGTTAAATTCTCCCTGAGGGTAAAGGCAATCTCTTATTTTCTTTGCTATTTATCTCTACAGCTACCAGGAACGTATTTTCAAAAGCAGCTGCTAGAACGAGCTAAGATGGGGGGCCAGAGCTGTCTGCAAAGGACCTGGGTGCTCTGGCAGCCGAAGGGACCCTTCTGCTCCTCTGGGACCAGGCACTCAGCAGCAACACCTCCTCCGCCCTGCTGACCTGCTCCACCCAGCACTGACCTCTCCAGAATTTGGCCTGCCATGGGCTATAGTCTCTGGGGCACCTCTGCGCCCCCCTCCTTATCTTTAGTGCTGCGATCACGTGAGTGCATTTTTGGCTTGTGAGTGGAGTTAGTGTGTCTCTTTCCTGTGCCATGCTTGCGTTTCCCCCAGGACTTCCTGGCTTCCTCCCTCTCTGAGCTTCTGGGCCACCTCACACACAGCTTCACCATCAAATCTCCTGAGAGGGTCTCAGAGGGATCGGGGCTACCTGAGGCAGAGACCCTGCTGCTCCGCCTCAAGGTGCTGGGTCCTGCAGAGTGGGTGGGGCCCACCTCAGGTTTAGGGTGCTGTGGCCAGCCTGGCAGGGAGCCACAGTCCTGATCCCATTAAAGAAATCTCTTGCCTTCCCTCCTTAGAGATAGTTGTGGTACATTTATGCATATGTAAATGACATTAATTTTTTAAAATTGACATAACATAGAACACAAGAATGAAGGGTAGAGCTGGATGAGTTTTCCATATGACTTTAGTAATGTAATCCCCAGGAAGGCCAAAGCATAGGACATGTCCCACGCCGGGGGGCTTCTTGCTGGTCCTCCTCAGTAACCCCTTCCCCCTCTTAGAATTTTCCCTTTTGTTTTCTTTGCTGCGCTGGGATGGTACCCATGGCTTTGTACATGGCAAGTGCTCTACCACTGAGCTACATTCTCAACCCCTCTTAGAGTTTTGGATTAGATTAAATAAATCCTTAGCACCATCTCTAATACAGAATTGTTTGATTTATGTTAATACATGTATTTATGCTAATACATGTTTTGTTTTTCTGAGATAGGGTTTTGCTAGGCAGTGCAGGCTGGCCTTGTACTCACTATGTAACGCAGGCTGGCCTCGAACTCACAGAGATCCTCCTGCCTCAGCTTCCTGAGTGTTGGGATTACAGGCATGCACCACCATCCCTGGCAAATGCTAATATTATTAACACCATTGCCATGCTAATTATGGTTGCTTCAAAGAGATAAAAACAATAGACCCGTGGCAATACTACTGCGAACCTTACTGAGAACAAACTGACCGAGGAGTGCTGGATGTAGAATTAGGAGGCAGCCTCTAGCTGCCATCAGCAGCCACGTGGCCTGGGGCAAGATGGTGCCCCATGGGTTCCAGGGTCCTGGGCCATCAAACCTGGGGCCCAGTCTACATAAACACCACACCCCTTTTCAGCTCCAACATTTTCCAAGTCTGGGTTTGCTCTGTGGCCTGGCGAAGGCTGAAGACAAGATGGGAAGTAAGGGTCCCAGGGGAGCTGAGCCTGTAGACCTTTCCCACACTCGGAGGCAAGGTGATGCTTGTGGTACTCAGCGGCAATGACATCGGAGAGGTTCTCGCTACAACCGCTGAGGGCTATGAGCCTAAACCGAGCTCACCGATAGACTCCCACTTCAGGGTGGACACACATGAGTCATACCCAGAGCCAAGTCCCCCTATTGTCAGCTGTTGGACTCCACAGCCCACAGAATTTCAATCCTCTCAGACAGCTGTGCCGATAGCTACAGGGTCCGGGTGGTCTTGGTTGACCCTCCAGCTGCTGAAGCAAGGGTGGGGCAGGGAGCTGGCGCTGGCTTCCTCTGGCCTGCAGCTGTTCGCAGCACTCCCGGAACAATGGTTCACTTCCACAACAAGAATGTGTCACAGCTGATTTTTTTAATGCAGAAAATTACTTCAGGTTGACATATAAGCTTGTCCAAATATATTTTGAACATAAAATAGTAAAAAAGAGCCTAAAATGGTGTCTCACTGAGATTCAGTAAATGTTATCTCCTATTATTACTAATATCAGATCTCATGGAATTAGGAGATTAAAATAATGATGCTATCTAACTCTACTAATCCCTCTGAGGTCAGCTAAGATCCTTTTCTTCTGGGAATTCTTCCCCAGTTCCTCAGCCTCCATTCACCTCTGCCATTCACTTGTTCACTCATTCACCAAATATCTTTCAGTGCTTGTGGGCTTTAGGCGTTGAATATATCATGATAAGCAACACAGACAAGGTCCCTGCCCTTATGAATTTTACATTCTGGTGAGTGGAGGTAGACAATTGATAATTTACAATTTTTTAAAGACAACGTTCTTTTTGTCAAATGTTTACTGAGCACCTACTATGCACCAGATACAGTTTTCAGGACAAAAGATTCCATGTTTGTGACCATTAATCATGGTATGTCAATTTGAAGGGATTAGGAAATGCCTAGCAGATTAGTAAAGACAATCTCTGGTGTGGCCTGTGGATGATTGACATGTTGGTCAGCAAACTGAGGGAAGAAGACCCATCCCAGATGTAGGTGGCACCAACCAATAGGCTTGTAGCCTGGGTGGGCTAAAAAGGGAAAGAAGGAAGTGTTCTCATTTGGGGATAGCTCCAGCCTTTTTCATCACCCTTGGTGCAGTTTCTTCAGCTTTCTAATAGAGACGTGCATCGGCGACTCTGCAGTGAGCTTTCAGGCCCTAGACCTTGGATAGCACTGCATCCTCGAGCCATCCCGTCCTCTGAGGCTTGCGTCTTCTTGGGCTGATCCTCCAGCTCTCCAGCATGCAGACAGCCAGTGTGGATGCTTCTGACCCACAGATGGTCTTAGGGAATCTCCTGCCTCTGATCTGGAAGCCTACGTAATGTATCCCCTGGCATAATTAGCCGTACATCTTCTATTGAACATGTTCCTCCAGACAGCGCTAACCAATCCAAGGTTAAACAAGACAAGCCGCGTTTCTCAGCTTAACGAGTTTTCCTTTTAGTGGATAGATAGCCAATAATCATCTGAACAAAAGGATAGAAAAATTGAGGAATGCTAAGTGTTTGAGGATGATGAGGGTAGCATGCCAGGGGTGAAATGAAAGAGGAGAGGGTACCTCATTCAGGGAATTAATGTCTGTAATTTCCTGAAAATACAAATCACGACCCCCTGTCTGGCGAAACGTGGCTGCAACACCGATTGCCTCCTGGACTGGCTGGCCCTAGGGGAAGGTTTGTAACCTTGGCAGCTTGACATCAATCTGAGCACTCCTGACACCCAGCCATACAAGCCACCTGCTGTGTTTGAGGGGTTTCTTAGCTGACTTTAGCAGGGAATAGGTAAAGCTGTTTTTTCATTTGAACGAAGATACTTCTGAAATGTCTCATTCACACATATCTTGAGCTGGAGGCTCATGGGGCAGGGGTAGGGGTGCGGGTGGTGGAAGGAGACTTTCAGGACAGGCAGCAGGGAGTGAGGCCTGGAAGAAGTACTAGAACAGGGTAATTTCTTTCCGGAGCACAGCAGCCCAGGATGCTGCGGGCAGCTAGAGCTCAGGCAGGCTCTCACCACCCGGTGACCTGGGGTAATGGTCCTCACACCCCTGCCTCCCTGCTGTACCAAGACTGCCACTTTTGAACACTTTGCTTGCCACTTTGAGGTCTGCAAGATAAAAGTGACAAATACCATTAATGCTGAGAGTGAGCAGAAGGAGAAAAGTTGTATGCCTTGTCCTCGGCGGCGACCAAGGACGTTGAGGAAAACCAGGACTAGACGGAGGTCTCCCAATTCAGGTCCTTTGTTCTTCCAGCTGCGTGGTTTGTTGGTAACACTGCTGGCTGGATCGGTATGAAATATGCATACTTAGCCCTTTCGTGCATTTAGAATAACTGCATGTGACTCCGGCTCACCCACGGAGAGTTCTACCTGTGTAACCACCACAGCTTGGCAAATTCTCCTCCCAGAACTTGTAAGTCATGTGTTACCCTTTTTTAAGTTCCTTTCTTTCCTGAGTTAATACACCAAATTAGTTCCTGCTAAAGTGTTAATGACTAACCTAGTTTCCCATCCTTCCTGCCCTCTGCTCCCCCACCCCAGGGTTGGATAAATAGCAATGTTTGACAGAAATGGCAGAATCTGGGAGGGAGTTTATTCTGAGCAGATGGAGATCTCACCCAGGGCTCTCACTGTGGAGGTAGCTTCCTACTCTACCCAGCACTAAACCAAGCAACTCTACCAGCTGACCTGGCAGAAATGGCTGTCTCAGCAGACATGGGTTCATAGAAGACCGCCACCTACTGGCAGACGGTATCTACTGGCATTCCTGATTGGATTGTCTATGATGAGAACAAGTCCTCTTCGCATTTCTTTCCCGGAGTCCTCCTTATTATCCTGTTGTTGACTTGATGTCTTAATGTTCAGTACATTTCAAAGAGCCTTTGAGCTAGAAGTGATCTTTGGTGGGTATAATTATTGTGAGCCATTAACACTTTAGTATAAGTTAATCGATTTGAGGACCACTAGTCCAGAAGTTGAGTGGAAATTCCAAGGTAAGGACAAATTCCCCTCTGTCTCTGTCTCTCTCCTACCACTGAGCAGAGAAATATGGCTCAAAACACAGTCTCAGCTGTGGAAAGAAAAGGGCTGCAGGACATTGGCACTTCCCAGGAGACAGCTGTGGACGTTTCAGAAGGTTATCAGTCCCTGGCCTCATCATTCCATCACATTCATGCCCTTCTCTGAATCTCTGAAACAGCTGAAACCCCAGAAAATACCATAGCCTCAATCTTTGTGATCCATATTTCCTGTCTCTTCCCTCCCTTCCAAAGGTGGGAACAGCTTTGCTGTATTCTTAGGCACATTTTGTGTGTGGTGTGCTTGCTTCCTGGGGTCTGTCTGGTCTCTTGTCACTGGCTGTTCACTTCCAGAAGACACTGGCTTTTCCCAGTGTTGCTCATTGCCCCACATGTGAGTTTCAGCCTTGACCACGGAAGAGAAAAGTTCACTGGTTACGGCTCCAGCAGTGGTGACAAACAGGTGGGGAGGGCTTCGTGGGGCTCAGATACCTTTCCCGGTGTGGACTGGAAGAAGAGGGAGCTAGCACAGTGCTGTACCTGGAGCGTCCCCCAGAGACAGGGCAACCTTCGGGGGATGTTCAGGCACGGGTCGCTTCGCGAGGATGCATGGCCAGATCTCTCATTCCATGTCCGCCTGTAGTCCCAAAAGCAGATCTAGCAACGACACCCGTGGCCAGAGGATTGGGCTCGTTCTCTGGTCCTGCCGCCCTTCCTCAGCAGCCCTTCACTCGCTTTCCAAAGGGGGAAAGATCATTAAGTCTCACCCGTCCCAAGTTTGCTATGGTGCCTTGGGCCCAAAGCACAAATCTCCATTGCGTCAAGCAAATGACAACTAGAAACAGTAACGAGGGAAACACAATCTCCAAAGCTTGCCTTTCCCTGTCGGATCCAGACGCCTGTTCAAGGCGAAGCGTGGCATTAGGAGCAGTGCTTTGGCCCATTTGGGGGATATTTTGAATTCTGATATATTGCAGCATAACAGTTTTTGTTTAACAATTTTCCCCATTCTTCCCCTGATGATTGTCAAATAGCATATTGTCATCATAAAACTCTCAGGAAAATGCAGTAGAGTGGAAGTGGCAAGTATTAAAGATGTGGTTTATTTCCTGCAAGTAATAAATTCATGGTGGATTTCCTGCCTTCTTTTTGTTGTTTTGTTTTTTGAGACAGGGTCTCGCAATGTAGTAGCTCTGGCTAGCTTTGAACTTACTATGTAGCCCAGGCTGGCCTCAAACTCGTGGTGATCCTCCCTCCTCAGCCACCTGAGTGCTGGGATTACAGGCATGCACCATCATGCCTGGCTTCTCTGCCTTCTTTTGATAAATCCCCATCTTTCCATCTATCTTTCTGCCTATCTAGCATTCCAAATTAGAATTCAGAATGTTTGTCATGGAAACATTGCTTTGGATTGAAATATTGAGGGAAGGAGAATAAGTTTACTATGGGTGATTAATTTTATCAGGACAACTGGCTTTAACAATAAGGTTAAGCAGTGAATATTATTCATAGATCAAATGTGCTAAACTTGCAGCTTTTAAGATTTATTTATTTATTTATTTATTTTGGTACTGGGAATCGAACTCATGACCTCATGCTTGCCACGCAGGCACTGTGCCACTGAGCTATATCCCTGGCCCCTATTTTTAAAATTTTGATGTCAGTAAAAATAAAGTATTATAAAACAAAACCAGTACAAAAATAGAAGTTGGGTCAATGTATACCGAAATGAACACTATTTCAATTTCTCTAACCTTTTCTAAATCTGTGAAATTCGAAGATGACTCTAAGAGAAAGAGTAATAAGGACAATGAATAATCATTTGTGAATCTTGGTAAAGTATTTTAGGTGAATTCCCAGAAACAGTGAAACTCAAGGCTGAGTAACAAAATATCCACAAGCCAGATGTTTTCCAATTCTTTTCCATCAACAATACCAGAGGAGGTCTTAATCGAGTTGTCAGCTGATAGATTATTAAAAATAATTCTTGATGATAGGACAGTGTGTTATTTTTGGCCTAGAACTTGGAAGGAGTTCAGAGAGTTAAATCATGTTGCTATAATAAAACACCATCTGAACTTACTAATGTGAATAAAGTTTCCCAGCATTACTTCTATCAAAATGAAAAGTAGGAATAGTCTGGGTGCTGCCCCACCTTGTAATTGCCGATCTTTCTGGAGTAAGATGGAATCTGTGTTGTTTTTATTTGCATTTCTCTAATTGCCATAATAACAAGTAATATCATACATGAATGGATTTGTTAAATTAATTTACTCCAAGAGATCTAAAAATTCCTAATTATACTTTTTTTTTGTTTTGAGAAGTTGTAGAACCACATGCAGTTATAAGAAACAATATATCTTTTATCTCAGCATTGTGGGAGGCTGAGGCAGGAGGATCACAAGTTCAAGGCCAACCTGGGCAACTTAGTGACTTAGTATGAACCTGTCTCAAAATAAAACTTTTTTAAAATTTTAGTTTTATTAGTACATATTTGTAATACATAATGCAATACATTAATCATACAGAGTTGGTACATGTACATAACACAACTTCATTCTTTTTATGTCCCTTCCCCTCCCTTACCTCCCCCCTCCCTCCTTCTCTTGGTTCCCTTGCCTTTTGCAAAGGATGTAGCTCCCTGTTTGCTATTATCTATCTTGTATTTTGCTTTTTGATTTATTTATAGTTGAGTTTCTCATATAAGAGAAACTATGTGATATTTAAGCTCATGTGTCTGATTTATTAACTTAACTTATAAACGTTGGTGTGCATGTATCACTGTAATATGATGTCTTTACTCTTTCAGGAAGATACTGAGAAGGAGATGAGTTGGGTCTCATGGGATTTCTTTTCTTCTCCTCCTTTTCTTTCTCCTCTTCCTCCTCCTTCTCCTTCTCATCCTCCTCCTCTTCCTCCTCCTCCTCCTCCTTCTTCTTCTCTTCTTCTTCATTTTTGGTTTTTTTTTTTTTTTGAGACAGAGACTCTACGTAGCCCAGGCTAGCTTCGAACTCATGGTGATCCTCCTGCCTCAGCCTCCTGAGTGCTGGGATTATAGGCATGCGCAACCATGCCTGGCTCCATAGCATGAAATTTCTATTTTTAGTTGTTTGAAGAATCTCCATACTGATTTCTATAGTGGTTGTACTAGTTTACATTCCCACCAACAATGTAGAAGTGGCCCACAGCCTTGCCAGCATTTGTTATTCTTTGATTTCTTGGTGATGGCCATTCTTTCTGGGGTGAGATGGAATCTATGTTGTTTTCCTTTGCTCTATAATGGCCAGAGATGTTAAACTGATTTTCATGTATTTATTGGTCACTGATACTTCTCCTGAGAAGTGTCTATTCATTTCAGTTGCCCATTTTTTAATTGGAGGGGTCTAATTTTTACTATTGGGGCTGTCTAATTTTTTGAGTTCTTTATATATTCTAGATATTAGTCCTATGTCTGAGGGTAACTGGCAAGTTTTTTTCCCCATTCTGTAGGTTGTCTCTTTTCTCTGTTGTTGTTCCCTTTGCTATGCAGAAGGTTTTATATTTGATATGATCCCATTCATGGATTCTTGATATCTCTTGTGCAATTGGTGTTCTGTTAAAAAAGTCCTTGGCTACACCTATGACTTCAAGAGTTTTACCTATTTTATCTTCCAGCAGATTGCTTCTGTTTAGTATTTACATCTTTGATTGATTTTTATTTTCGTTTAGCACATGAGAGATGTGGGTCTAGATTCAATCTTCTGCATGTGGGTAGCCAGCTTTCCCAGCACTATTTGCTACAGGGGCTATCTTTCCTCCGATATATATTTTTGGCCCCTCTGTCAAGATCAGATAGCTTAATGTGCCCAGGGTTGTTTTGGCATCCTCTATTCTGTTCCCTTGATCCATATGTCTCTTTTTGTGCCAGGACCATGCTGTGTTGCTCACTGTACCTTTGTGGCATAACTTGAATTTTGGGACTGAGATGCCTCCTGCTTTGCTCTTGTTGCCCAAGATTGCTGTTGCCATTCTGGGTCTCTTCTGGTTCCAAATGAATTTTAGGATTGTTTTCTCTAGTTCTGTGTAGAATCCTGCTGGTGTTTTGATTGAGATTGCATTAAATCTCTATCTCAGTTTGGAAGTATGGCCACTTTGACAATATTGGTTCTGCCTATCCAGGAACAGGGGACATCTGTCCATTTTCTGATGTCCTCTTCGATTTCCTTTTTCAGACTACTGTAGTTTTCATTGTAGAAGTCTTTTATTCCTTGGTTAGGTTAATTCCTAAGTATTTAAGTTTTCTTTATGCTATTGTTAATGGCGTTATTTTCCTGATTTCTTTCTTGCTAAGCTCATTATTGATATATAGGAATGCTGTGGATTTTTGTGTGTTGATTTTCATCGTGCAACATTACTAAATTTAGTTATTAACTCTAGCGGTCTTTTGGTGGACTTTTTGGGTCTTCTGTATAAAGGATCATGTCACATGCAAATAATGAAAATTTGACTTCTTCTTCCCCTACATGTATCCCTTTTATTTAGATTGGTCCGGCTAATGTTTTGAGTACTACCTTGACCAGGAGCAGTGACAAAGACGTCTTGTTCCTGATTTCAGAGGGAAAGCTTCCAGCTTTCCCCCAAGTAATATGATGTTGGCCATAGGTTTGTCATAAACTGTTCTTATCACTTTATGATAAGTTCCTTTTATACCTATTTTATTGGGGGTTTTTAATGTTGGATTTTGTCAAAGACTTTTTCTGCATCCATTGAGATAATTATGTGGTTTTTGTCCTTGCTTCTGTTTATGCGATGGATTTTATTTATTTATTATTATTATTTTTTATATGTGGGTACCAGGAGTTGAACTCAGGACCTCGCGCTTGCCAGGCAGGCGCTTATGCCACTGAACTATATCACTGGCCCTATATTTATTGATCTGTGTATGCTGGGCTATCCTGGATGAAGGTCATGATGTGTGATCTTTTTGATGATTTGTTGCATTCTGTTTGCCAGCATCTTGTTGAGAATCTTTGTGTCTGTGTTCATTAAAGAGTTTGGTCTGTAGTTCTCTTTTACGTTTGGGCCCTTGTCTGATTTTGGAATCAGGGTAATGCTAGCTTCCAAGAATGAGTTTGACAGTACTCCTTCACTTTCAATTTCATTAAAGAGTTTGAATAGCATTGGCATTAGATCTTCCCTGAAGTTCTTGTAGAATTCAGTGGTGAATCCATTGGGCCCTGGGCTTTTCTTAGTTGGTAGATTTTTTATTACTGATTCAATTTCATTGGATCCTTCTATTCGATCATTCAGGGTTTTTATGTCTTCTTCATTCAGTTTTGGTAATTCAGGTGTGTCTAAGAATCTATCCATTTCTTCTGGATCAAAATAAAAAGTTTTTAAAATTTTCTGGGATTGTAGCTCAGTGTGCTGGCTCTTGAGTTCAGTAATCAGCCCTGCAAAAATAGAAAGCGAGTGGAAAGCATAGAAGCCGTGCAGGAAGGGCTGGGGATGTAGCTCGGTGGTAGAGCACTTGCTTAGTATTCAAAAGCCCATGACTTCCATCCCCAGCACCACACACACACACACACACACTCACACACACACAGAGGCACAACCCCTTAGGAAGATTCTATGTACACTTCATGCCATGGTGACGTAACACTATATAGTAAAGATTGTAACTAGGATATTGCTATCGCTATGACAAGATACAAAGCATTTCTATCAGCACAAAGATGTTGATGTTACCTTTTTATAATCACAACTATTTCCCTCTGATTCTGCCCCTCCTTATCCTTCGCCAACCATTCGTGTCTTCTCTATTTATTTAATGTTATTTCAAGAATTGTGTATAAATGGAATCATATGGTATATAACTTTGTAGACAACTTTGTAGAGTTGGATATTTTTTCTCAGTGTTAGTCTCTGGAGATCCATCGAGGTTTTTGTGGCATCAGTGGTTTTTTCCATTTTGTCGTGAGCATCATTCTGTGGTACGGTTGTACCATGGTGTGTTTATCTAATCAGGACCCTGAGTTCTTTCCAGTTTGGGGCAGTTACCAATAGGACTTCTATACATGTGCATGTGAGGTTTCTTTGTGAACATAGGTTTTCATTCCTTTGGGATAAATATTCAGGAGTGCAATTACAGAGTCATATGGTAGTTGCATATTTAATTTTTTAAAGAAACTGCCAAGATTTTCCAAAGTGGCTGCACCGTATCATACCCCACTAGTATATGAGCAACACAGATTCTGCAGCACTGGACTTGTCACTATGGTTTTGCACATTATTTTATTTATTAATTTTTTTTTTTGAGACAGGTTTCACGATGCAGTTGAGGCTGGCCTTGAACTCACTGTGTAGCCCAGGCTGGCCTTGAACTTGCAGTAATCCTCCTGCCTCAGTCTCCCGGGTGCTGGGTTTACAGGCATGTGTCACCATGCCTGGCTACACATTATTTTAAAATAAACTTTAATTTTAAAATAGTTTTAGATTTACAGGAAAGTCACAAAGATAGTGCAGAGTTCCCACGTGTCCTCTCCCGGTCATCTTCCTGTCCCTGTCTTCAGTCAATGTACCTTTGTCACAACTAAGAACCAACTCTTAAAGAGACTCTACAGTTTATTCTGATTTCACTCATTTTGCTCTAATGTCCTTTTGCTGTGCATAGATCCTGCCCAGGATACCACATTAATTTTCTCTGTCATACGCCCTTAGCTTTTTGTGGGGTATGTCTGTTTCTCAGACTTCCCTTGTTTTTGATGACCCTGGCAATTTGAGAAGTGCTGGCCAGGCATTGTGCAGAATATCCTTCAATTTAGGTTTGTTTGATCCTGTTCTTGAGGTTAGGCTAGGGAACGGGTTTGGGGAGGGGCACCACAAAGATAAAGTGCCATTCGCACCACACCATAACAAAGGCCATGCGTTCTGCAGGGCTGTGGTGCCAACTTTGGTCACTGGGGGCACCGTGTGGTTGCCCGGTGTCTCCCTTGGCAGGTCCACCTTCTTCTCTCTGAAAGCAAGCTACCAAGCACAGACCAGCCCTTAAATTCTAAGTTAAGCCATACCTCCTGGGGGAGAAGTATCCACGTAAATCATGTGGATTCTCCCCTGAGGGAAAAATTAATAGATGTATTTCCTAGGGTACTTTTTTTCAGAAAAACTGAGTAGAATGTACAGAGAATTCCCATGTACTTTTTTCCCCCATTTCTCTTCCCAAGCCAGCACACAATTCCCTCTCTGCTAGCATCTTACGTTAATATAGTACCTTTGTGACAATTAGTGAATCAATAATGATTTATTATTAACTAAATTGATTGTGAGTTACATTACTAGTTTTATTGGCTAAATCAATATATTGTTAACCCAATATCAACACCTGATTAACCAAAGCTTACAGTTTACATTAAGCATCACTCTTCTGGTACTGTTGCATAAGTTTTGGCAAATGCGTAATATCACATGACTCCCAGAAAATGTAGAAATAGTATGCAGTATCTCAGTACACTTTGAAATAAAACCCCTCTGTGCTCCCCCATTCATCCCTCCTTTCCTCTGACTCCTGGCAGCTATTTTTCCTGTACCTGTAGCTATTTTTCTCAAATGTCAGATGGTTGGAATCCCACGGTGCACGGCATTTTTAGACAGGCATCTTACACACAGCCACAGGCTTTCAGGCTCCTCCCTGTCTTTCCGTGGCTGGAAAGTTCATTTTTTTCATTGCTGAAGGATACCTCACTGTACCCATTCTCCCCTGTATTCACCTTTCGGAGGATATTGCCAAGTTTTGGCAATGAGGAATGAAGCTTCTGTTAACATTTGTGGTAGTTTTTGCTTGTATATAACTTTTCAACTTATTTGGGTAAACACCATGAGTACAATTGCTGTAGCAAATGATAAGACTGTGTTTGGTTTTACAAGACACTACTAGACATTCTTCCACAGTGGTTGTGCCAGTTTGCATTCCCACGAGTAATGATGAGCTTTCCTACTGTTCTAGTTCCTGGTCAACACTTGGTGTTGTCAAAGTTCTGGATTTTAGCAGTTACTCTAATGAGTGTGCTCTGGTTGATTTAATTTGTATTTCCTTAATGATGAGGTCGTTAAGCATTTTTTCATGTTTACCTGCAGTCTGTATGTCCTTCTCAGGTGAGGTGCCCAGATCTTGTGCCCACTCTTTTATGCCCTGTGGTACTGGGGATTGAACCCTCGGCTTTTCACATTTAACTAAATCCCCAGCCCTCTTTTGGTACTTTTTATTTTTTTATTCTTTTATTCTTTTTATTTTTTATTTTTATTTTTTATTCTTTTGCTTGTATCTATTCTTTTGGTTTTTAAAATTTATTATTCTTTTGTTTGTTTGTTTTGAGACAGGGTCTTGCTATGTAGCGCATGCCGACCTTGAACTTGCTTATGTAGCCCAGGCTGGCCTCGAACTCACAGTGATCCTCCTGCCTCAGCCTCCCGAGTGCTGGGATTGCGAACATGTACCACCACTCCCTGCCATTTTATTTTTTATTCTGAGACAGGATCTCTCTAAGTTGCCAAGACTGACCTCAAATTTGCCATCCTCCTGCTTCAGCTTTCCAAATAGAATAGCTAGCTGGGTTAGTCCTGTGTCACCACGCAGACTTCTTGCCCACTTTTTAAACAGATCTTTTAATCTCTTATTGTTAGGTTGTAAGAGTTCTTTGTATATTTTGTGTACAAATCCTTCATCAGATGTGTACTTTCAAAGATTTTTCTCCTAGTTTGTGACTTGTCTTCATTCTTTTGAGTGTCTTTCCCAAAACAGAAATTTTTAATTTTAGTGAAGCCCAATTTTTTCATTCACAGATTTTGCTTCAGGAATCCTATCTAAAGTCATTAGCAAACCCAAGGTCACCCAGATTTCCTTCTGTATTAGTGCTTATAAATTTTATAATTTAGCATTTTGCATTTGGGCCCATGATTCATTATGAGTTACTTTTTTTGTCTGTGTCTAGGATTTTTGTTTTTGCTTTGCACTTGGGTGTCCAGTTATATACGGTCTTCCAACTTATCCTGCTTCTTCTTCAATATTCTTTTGGTCATCCTGCGTCTTTTGCCTTTCCATAAAAATTTTCAAATCATTTATTGATAGCCACAAAATAATTTGCTAGAGCTTTGACTGTGATTGTGTTGAGTGGACAAATGTTTGGGAAGAGCTGACATCCTAACAGTATAGTAGCTTCTTATCCATGAACATGGACTCTCTCTCCAAGTGTTTGGATAATTAGTTTCTTTCATCAGAGTTTTGTAGGTTTCCTCATGTAGCTGTCATGTATGTTTTGCTAGATTTCTTTCTTTCATTTGGGGGGTTGCTGATATGAATGTTGACATGTTTGTATTTTAAATTCCAATTGTTCCTTACAACCATATACAAAAGCAACTGACTTTATATACTGATTTCATATATCATTTGATGACAGGGACACATTCTGAGAAACACATCATTGGCAAGTCCATTACTCGGCATCTATCACAGAGGATAATGGGATAAACCTAGGTCAATGATGGCGAACCTTTTAGAGCTTTCTGTGATAAACAGCCAGCTGCAGCAGGCGTGCCATAGGTTCACCACCACTGCCTTAAGGTGTTAGCGCCTCCTGCACGCCTTGGCTACATGGTATGTACCATCCTGTATGGGATCCACCAAGGACAGATGCTGCTATGCAGAGTGCAATTGTATTAACCTTGTATCCTGTAACCCTGCTACCATCATTCATTTGAGTTTTAGTTTTGGCCAGTATTTTTGGACTTAATTTCCCTAGTGACTAATAATATTGAATGTCATTTATTCGTTTGCAATCTGCACATCCTTTTTGGTGGAAAGTCTTTTCATATCTTTTGCCCATCTTCCAGTTGGATTATTTGCTGTTTTTTAACCATTGAATTTTGGTAATGAGTCTAAGAACTCTTTGTGTACTCATAGAACCACATGACTCTCTCTCTCTCTCTCTCTCTTTTCTTTCAAAGGATTTTAAAGCAGGACCTTTTGCCGTGAGCTACAGCCCCAGCCCATTTTTACATTTTTAAATTTTGAAACAAAGTCTTGCTGAGTCACCAAGCTCCCCAGGCGGAGCTCAAATTTGTGATCCTTCTGCCTCAGCCTCTCAGAATGCTGGGATTACAGGAGTTCATTATTACCATGCTAGTCTACATTTTACATTTAAGTCTTTACACATTTTAAATTAATTTTTAAAGGTATAAAACTACAGTTAAGTTTTTATTTATTTATTTATTTTTGGATGTAGCCCTCCCCAGATGGGTGTCCAATTATTCCAACACCATGTACTGAAATAATTATCTTTTCTTCCTTTGAACTGCTTTTACAACTCTGTCAAGAAACAGACAGAGAGGGGCCGGTGAGATGGCTTAGCAGCGTAAGCGCCTGCCTGGCAAGCAAGAGGGCCCGAGTTTGACTCCCGGAACCCACATACGAAAAAAGGGCCGGTGATATCGCTCAGCGGCACGGGCGCCTGCTGGCGTGCGAGGTCCTGAGGTCGACCCCCCGGTACCCACAAAAAAAGAAACAGACAGAGGTATTTGTGTAGGCCTATTTCTAGGTTCTCCGTTTCACTTTATTGACAGCTGTATCAATTGTTCTGCCACAGTGTTGTTTATCATAGCCATAAAATAAGACTTCAAGTTACGTAGATTAATTTCGTCAATCTATATTTCTTTTTCAAATTGTTTTGGCTAACCTAACTCCCTTTCCTTTCTATAAGAATTGTAGAATAATCTTGTATGTATCTACCAAAAATCTTGCTGAGATTTTAGTAAGAATCATTTTATACATGTGTATAAATTTGAGAAGAATTGACATGTGTACTATGTTGAGTCTTTCAATATACAAACCCAGAATATTTTCCCCATTTATTTAAATCTTACTGATTTCTTTCATCAGTGTTGTGTAGTTTTGGGTACACAAATCTTATATTATCTTTTGTTAGATTCAAGTATTTTGTGGGGTTTTTTTGGAGCAATTGTGTGTAGTATTGTAATTTTATTTTTAGTTTTTCCTTTTTCCCTTCAAAATAGAACTTTATTATTTTATTTATTTATTTATTTATTTATTTATTTATTTATTTATTTATTTTTGTGGTACAGGGGATCGAACTCAGGGCCTTGTGCATGCTAGGCAAGTACTCTACCATTGAGCTACATCCCTAGCCCATTGTAATTTTAATTTTGGTGTTCATGAATTTATTGCCAGTATATGGGAATACAATTGATTGATTTTTTTATATTTATTGCTTATCCTGTGAGCTTGCTGAACTTATAAATTCTAGGAGTTTTTTATAGATTCTTTTGGGATCTTATTCATTGACAATCATATCATCTGCAATAAATATAGTTTTATTTTCTTCTAACCTATATGTTTTTTATTCCCTTTCTCGCCTTACTGCCATGGCCACTGCTACCAGCACTATGTTGAATGTTGAAAGCAGACATTTTTGTCTGATTTCTAAACTCTGGGGGAAAACATTTGTTTTTTTTTTTTTTATCTTTAAGTCTAATATTAGTTGTAGGTTTTTTGTAGATGTTCTTCAAGTTGAACGACTTCTCTATTTCTGTTTTGTTTTGTTTTTAATCTCAGATTTTAAAGATCATGAATGGATGTTAAATTTTTTCCATTTTTTGTATTATTTGACATGATCATGTAATGTTTCTTCATCTGGTTAATAGGATTGATTACATTGACAAATTTTTATAATATTGAACCAGCCTTGCTTTGCTGGAATAAACCTCCTTTGGTCATGGTGTATAATTCTTTTAATATATTGCTGAATTCTATTTGCTAATATTTTATTAAGAACTTCTGTGTGGGGCCTGGGATATAGCTCAGCAGCACAGTGCCTGCCTGGCAAGCTTGAGGTCCTGAGTTCAATTCCTGATACCAAAAAAAAAGAACTGCTGTGTGTATATGCGGAATTTATTGGTCTGTAGTTTTCTGTTTTGTGTAGTGTCTTCTGGGTTTTGCATCAGGATAACAGTAACTTCAGAAGATGAACTGGTAAGTATCTCCCACTCTTTGATTTTCTGGAACAGGTGTGTAGAATCAGTGCTAATTTTTCTCTAAACACTGGCAGAATTCTCCCACAAAACCCAGCTGGGACTGAATATTTGCCTTTTGACAGTTTTTAAGTTGAATTTTCTTATTAGTTATAGGGTTATTCTGATTATTTTTCATAGTCGGTGAATTGTGATCCTCTGTGTTTTTTGAGGAATTTGTCCATTTTATCTAAGTTGTCAACTTCAGGACAGCAGCATGACTTGTGACATTCCTTTGTCATCGTTCTGATGTCCTCAGAGTCTGTGGGAACGCCCTCTGCTTCATGCCTGTAATGGTCACCTGTGTCTTCCCTTTCCTTTGTCAGTCTTGCTGGAGGTCTGTCCATTTTAGTGATCTTTCCCAAGAACCAGTTCTTTGTTTCATACATTTTTCTGACTTGTTTTTCTCTTTTTAAGTGTCATTGATTTCTGTCCTTTTTTTTTTTTTTTTTTTTTTGTGGGTACCGGGGGTCAACCTCAGGACCTCGCGCGCCAGCAGGCGCCCGTGCCGCTGAGCGATATCACCGGCCCTTTTTTCGTATGTGGGTTCCGGGAGTCAAACTCAGGCCCTCGCGCTTGCCAGGCAGGCGCTTACGCTGCTGAGCCATCTCACCGGCCCTGATTTCTGTCCTTATCTTTATTATTTCTCACCTCCTGCTTGCCATCAAGTTTATTTTGCTCTTCTTTTTCTAGTCTCAAGGTGGGATACTTGGGTTTGATCTGAGACTTTTCCTCTTTTCCAGTAAGCATTTAGTGGTACATATTTTCCATTCAGCATTGCTGAGCTGGGTTCCGTAACATTTTTTTTTCCCATAACTTTTGATATGCAGTGTTTTCATCTTCTTTCAGTGCAATGCATTTTGGGATTTCCCTTGAGACTTCCTCTCTTCCCATGGGTTATTTAACAGTATTTTAGTATTTCCCTGTTATTGATTTTTTTTGGGGGGGAGATGGGGTCTCACTTTGTAGTGGAGGCTAGCCTTGAACCCACTATGTAGCCCAGGCTGGCCTCAAACTTGCAGCGATCCTCCTGCCTCAGCCTCCTGAGTGCTGGGATTATAGACATGCACCACCAAGCCTGGCTTATGGTGGTATTTAAGAAACAAAATTCTTATTAAAAGCATGGAGATGTACCTCAATGGCAAAGCATTTGCTTAGCAGTCAAGTGGCCCTGGATTCAACTGCCAGTACTACAAAAAAAATTTTAATGTATAATATTTTATATTGTTTTAATCCACTATGTACTACTAATCGTTATCATTATCTAAGCCAGAATAATTTTGATAATTAGAACATAAAAAATACAGGAACTGGGAAAATTATGTTTCTACACATATTTTTATTGAAGAAAATTATGACAGGCGAGGTGAAATAGAAATGTAATTTCAAAGAGAAAAGGATACAATGTAAGATTTCCAGCCCAAAAGGATTTGTTAATAAAATTTTAAAATGTGAGATGGTGTTTACAAATAATTACAGCAATTGTTTTCCATTTGGTATGCATAGAAGTGTGATTTAAGATTTTTATCTTAGGGGCCGGTGAGATGGCTCAGCGGCGTAAGCGCCTGCCTTGCAAGTGCGAGGGCCCGAGTTCGACTCCCGGATCCCACATACGAAAAAGGGGCCGGTGATATCGCTCAGCGGCACGGGCGCCTGTTGGCGCGCGAGGTCCTGAGGTCGACCCCCCGGTACCCACAAAAAAAAAAAAAAAAAAAGATTTTTATCTTAAAACGACAATCTTTATAATGTTCTGGGAAATACAAACATTTTATCTACCTATTTAACTTTTGATGTAGACTACCGGATATTATTTTAGGAATAAAAGAGAGAATACATAATTTCTCAAACTTCAGGAGTAAGGGTTGGGTAATCAAGATCTGATGGCCGCTGCTCTGGAATCCGCTGTTCAGGTCTGGAGGGAGGTGTGGCATGAGGGGGCTGTGTCGTCACATCAAGACATGCACCTCCTTGGGATTTATTCCTTCCCCCCCGTTCATTCAGCTGGTTGTGTTGAACACCATTTATCATTATGTGCCACTTCCTCTGCTAGATGCTAAGAACTTCTCTTCCTCCTCCTCCTCCTTTTTCTCCTTCTTCTTCCACTTCCTCTCCTCTTCTTCTTCCTCTTCCTCCTCTTTTGCCTCTTCCTCCTCTCCTTCTCCCCGCTCCAGTCCCTTCTCCTCCTTGGATCAAACCCAGGGCCTCATGCACGCTAGGCAAGCATTTCACCGCTGAACTACACCCCCAGCCCTAATGCTAGGGACATGTAGGTGACTAGTTCAGGGACCCAGCCCTCAAGGACAGGATCCTGACCAGGAAATATTCAGCAGCCTGCCCCCATCCTTTCCTGTCCTGCAGCCTTAGCTGCTGCACTGTGTCGGGAGGGCAGAGGCACAAACTTAGCATTTTTTGCACCTAGAGCATAGTTTAGGTCTACACAGCTGCACCCCGCACCTTCTGTGGTTACTCTAATCCACAGTACATCTACTAATTAGTTCGCACGGTGAGTGGAGTAACAGGGCATTAGCTACAGAAACTTAAGTAAATTATAGGCCTTCAGCTTAGTCACAGGAGCTCGGCTGCATCTGGTTTACCACAAAAGAAGCCTGCTTCCCACTCGGGACCTCCTCCACCTCCAGCAGACTTCTTGTGGCAGCCATGAGTCCTCGAGGAAGAAAAACAGCGTGGTGCAGTGGAGTGGATGGGCTGAGAACCAGCAGATTGAGCTCCTGTGCCACTCGAATAAATGACTCCTGCCAGGTGTGGTGGCACATGCCCGTAATCCCAGCACTTGGGAGGTTGAGGCAGGAGGATTGCTGCAGTTAGTGGCAAGCCTGGGCTACACAGTGAGTTCAAGACCAGCCTGTACCACAGAGTGAGACCTTGTCTCAAAAACAAACAAACAAACAAACAAATAAATAAATAAATAAATAAATAAGTGACTCCTCTCTTCCAAGCCCGAGTGTCCTCATCTGCAGAAGGGGGATGTGGAATAGATGATTTATTGGATTCTTCCCACCAAGCTGAGGACTCTGTGATTCTAAGTCCCTTCTAACTGGTTCCAGTCCCCAAGTCCCATGCCCTCTTTTCAGGGTCTGTCAGGGGCCCTACTCAGAATTAGGTTCCCTGCAGAGCCTGTTAAAGTGGCCCCCTTCTTAGTGCAGTTTCTGCCACCTTGCTGTCTCCTGCATCTCCCTTCCTCTGAGGGCATCAGCATTTTCTCCACGGTCTCAACTTGAGCTAAGTTTTCAGGCTGCTCAGCTGACACACAAGGCCCGTGCCTGACTCTTCCTCCCCTGGTTTGTACTTCCTGTCCCTGGGAGTGTCCTCTGTGCCAGAGTAGCCTTCCAGTTCCTGCATCATCAGCTCACGAATGTGGACCACACTCATTATTGCCTACACTTATAACCGGCAGGAACTCTCCCACCATGCCTTAGACAGGGCTCTTCTCTTCCAGGCAAAGCAGGCTGTTGGATCCCAAAGGCTACAACACTATCAAAGCTGGAAAAGGTAGTTTTCCAAGGTCACTGAAATTAGTCAGCTTCGAGTCTGGCACCCAGGACAATATAGTACGTGGTCCATATCATCCAAGATCATGTGAAATTTAAATCTTCTATATTTGTCTCTGTAAAGTATCAAAATATCTGGGGACCAACCTGAATGGATAATCTTCTTCAGCAATAATACTGAGATGACTCGATACTAGGTGCCTCCAGAGACAGCACGGTAGGTGGCATTCTGCACCATCTGGATGATGTTCTTGCTAAAAAAAAAAAAGGATCCTCATTAAGCCTTTAGAACTACTCTTTAACAGGAAATATAGGAGAGAGAAGCACAGTTAAATACCACCGCAGGAAGGAATCCTGTTGATCGGGAAATGTTCTGCAGGACAATGGACACAGTTTCTTAACAACAATTGACCCAGAAGAAAAGAAAAGTAAAAGGTAAAATTCTCTAGTAAAAGACTTAGGAGACACAAGTGAATGCAATGCATGGATTTGTTGGATCCTTATTTGCAAGTGAAATGTAAAAAGGCAATTTTTTGGACACTAGGAAAATTTGAACTGAACTAGCTATTAGGTGGCAAGAAGAAAGTGTTATTTGTGTTAGGTATTTGGTTTTGTAGTTAGGTAAGAAATCCCTTTTTGCTCTCTCCTCTCCCCTTTTAAGAGCTACATATGGAAGTATTTAAGGGCAAAATGACACAATGTCAGGAATTTCTTTAAAGTACTACAGAAAAAAAAGGAATGCATAGATGTATGGCAAAATGTTGGTAATTGTCGAATCTGGGGAATGGAATTTCATTTCCTATTCTTATGATTTTTTGTATATTTGAAAACTCATTATATAAAAAAAAAAAAAAAAAAACCTTTTTAAAATGGCCTGGGGAATGCCAGTGTTTGGGTGTCAAAATGACATGTGACTCTTTATAAAACCCAGACTCACATCTCTGAGTTTAGCATTATGGTGAAGAGCGTGTGCGGTGAAGTCATACAGGACGGGGTCCCATCCTAGCTTTGCCATTTACCAGCTGGATGATCTGGGACTAAACTTTCTGAATCTCACTTTTGTGGCTGATGCGAGACAAAATGCAGTATCACATGCGGAGTGCGCAACGAAATAGGTATTCTGCAAAGAATTGCGATGGAAGCTATTATCATCATTAACTTTGGACCCATCAGCATCCCAGAGAGACTTTGCCAGGCTGTGGGTCCTAGGTTGGATTTAAAAAAACAGAACTCTAAGGCTGGGGTGTGGCTCAGGGGCAGGGCCTTGCCTGCCTGCATGAGGCCTGCGTTTCCATCCCCTGCACTACACACAAATCAGAAGAGTAAGAATCAGTTAAAGACTGGGACATCCCAAGGATGGAGCTCACCTCTGTGCGGGGATGGTGTGGGGCCCATGTCAGGCAGGGATCAAGCAGAACTGGACCAATCAAGGGGTCTGGGGTGACCAGGGGACTAGGGCTCAGTGTCCATCCTGGGTTGGCCCCTGAGCACACGCTGCCAGGAAGAATCTAAACAGACAGTGTGTTGATGCTGCTCTTTTTTTCGACAGCCTCCCAAGGAGATCTCTCTCATGGAGCTCATATTCCCCAAACTGGAAAGCGGAATCGTTCTCAGACTCCCCGGGGAAGCAGGAGCCCTGGGTTCATTTTTCCCTAGAGAAAGCACGCTTGCTGGAAACCAGAGAAAGTAACTGGAGAGGCGGAGACCGGAGAGGGACGTGCAGGGGTCACTGAGTCCGTCCTCCGGCCTGCAGGCAAGAGTGAGACTAACCCAATCCAGATGGCACTGTCCCTCTTCTGCACAACACCGGGGAGACCCCTGGCCAGGGCTGAGCTCTTGGGCCCCTGTTTCCCAGTGTGTAAAATAAGGATCAGCCTTGCTGTTCTGGGACAAAATCCTAACACCAAATGGGATGGGTTGGTGCCCAGGACGGCCAGCGTGTCCAACCAGAGAGCCATGTGCCCTCAGCTCTCCGAGGAGGTTGAAAACTCTGCTCTTCTTTTGTTCCCTTACAGGGCACAGTGGGAAGTGGCAATAACCCCTGGGGGAGAGAAAGAATTCCCTGCTGGTGCCACAGGGATGCTGCGTGGACAACTCTTGCTCAGAGCAGATCCACGCGAAGTGTTGGTGCAGCTGGAAGGACTAGTAGAACGTTTAAAGCCTAGGAAAAAGCCCAGAGAGGTCCATGCTTTGCTCCAGGCAGCACAGCAGTTAAGGGCTGAAGGACTAGAACCAACACTCCTTTATTCACTGAGTTCTTTTTCTGTGCCAGACAGCTATGATGCCGTGTGGAGGCTGAAAGGGAGGACAGCCATCCAACAGCCAGGCTCACATGCAGAAGCAATGGTGACAAGAGATCCAGGGCCGGGAACGGGGCTGGGAAGGCAGGTGACAGGGCAAGCACCCCCCAGCCTCCTTTAATTCCTGTCATGGGGCAGGGGTGGGGTCAGCGTGACTGTGCAGTGGGTGCCTTGCCCCTGGCCTTTGCCCCCTGCCCACGCTCAGGTTCCTGACATCTCCAGGTATTTGACTCTGGTGTCTTTTTTTTTTTTTTAATTATTTTTTAGTGCAGTTTTAGAGTCACAGCAAGATGAACTAGTCTAACCTTTTTATTAAGGTGAAATTCACATAGTATAAAACTAACTATTTTAAGGCAACCAATTAGACCCACCACCATCTCTACCTAGTTCCAAAACACCCTCATCACCCCAAAATAGAAACCTGTACACATTAAGCAAGTTGTTCCCCATTCTTCCCTGTTCCAGATCCTGAGAGTACAGATCTGCTTTCTCTTTCTGCAGAAGCATGAATTCTGAGCATTTCATACATTTCATATATTTGGAACGTACAGTGTGTGGCCTTTTGTGTCTGGCTTCTTTCCCTTAGCATGTTTACGAAGTTCACACACATCAAACACGTATCAATACATCTTTCCTTTTTACGGAATAATAAGGGGTATTTTTACAAAAGTTAACCAATGGATCTTCTAGAAAGAACACTGGCTCAATATGAAGAAAGCTGGCTCTACCAAATACAAGCTAGTTGCTCTGAGCCTCAGTTTCCTAACCTATAAATTCATAATAATAGTAGCCAAATTCACCTTGCAATGTGTTTGGCAGATAAAATAAGACATATCATAAATAAAATATATTTTTAAAATATGACTACTTGAAACTACTCATAACTATTAATAAATGTCTCAAGCATATATCTTTTCTCTCCAACTATGTTTTAAGTTGCTAAGAGGGAGCGACTCTCATACACATCTGTACCTTCACAATGCTTAGAATTATGCCTCTCAGTTATTAGCTATGCAATAAAATGGATAGACAACTGTTTGAATAGATGACTGAGTTGAATGAATGAAGGAATGAATGAATGAATGAAGTGGTGGAAAGCAGCATTAGCATTTGGCCTGAAAGTGAAGAACTCTGCCTCCCTCTCCGCACTGGGCAGCACTAGTCCCAGCCTTGCAGAAGGCCCTAAAGGGATGACTACGGACAATAGCAAAGGCCCCAGGAGACTGCAGAATTTCCGATTGAAATTAAATTGAAGGGCCGGTGAGACGGCTCAGCGGCTTAAGCGCCTGCCTTGCAAGCGCGAAGGCCCGAGTTCGACTCCCGGAACC
Organism: Erethizon dorsatum; assembly: GCA_028451465.1. Taxonomy (NCBI): domain Eukaryota; kingdom Metazoa; phylum Chordata; class Mammalia; order Rodentia; family Erethizontidae; genus Erethizon; species Erethizon dorsatum. The sequence continues at coordinate 32,310,584 of CM051831.1, forward strand.
CACATACGAAAAAGGGGCCGGTGATATCGCTCAGCGGCACGGGTGCCTGTTGGCGCGTGAGGTCCTGAGGTCGTCCCCCCGGTACCCACAAAAAAAAAAAAAAAAAAAAAAAAAAAAAGAAATTAAATTGAAGAGGAAGAACAGTTCAAGTTCAGAGACTCTTCCCCAGCTTTCAGGCCAATTAGGATCAAGTACAGAAGAGGACAGTAGGGATAACCTATTACTATATCTTGCTTAAAAATATCCAACCTAGCTGACCCTCCCCGAGGCTAAGAATAAGGTGGTACTTATCATTGGAAAATTCACTGTCCCAGACCTTGAGTTACAAGATACACCAGGGGAAAATCATACCAACATGAAACACTTGTTAAGGGACTGACCTCTTTTAAAATTAGCTTACCTTCAAATACCCCTTCTTAACATTGGTGCTCTTCACAAAGTACAACTGCAAACCTTGCAAAAGATACTGAATCTTAGCCGGTTGAGGAAAGGGATATTGAATAACTCAAAACCACATGGAGAGCTGTGTGCTGGGGAGGTCCTGGCTGAGTTAGCCAGGGAATGGACAGACCAGACAGACACCAAGGGGGAAATGAGCAAAGAAAGGATTTGTCTTCTAGAGAAAAGCTGCTGGGCAGGGTGGCACACACCTGTAATACCAGCTCTAGGGAGGCTGAGGCAGGACAATCACAAGTTAGAGGCCAGCCTGGGCAACTTAGTGAGGACTTATCTCAAAATAAGAAGGGCTGGGAGTGTAGTATAGCACACCCAGACCCAATCTGAGAGAGAGAGAGAGAGAGAGAGAGAGAGAGAGAGAGAGAGATTTTAGCATTGAGGAAGAAGCCTAGAATAACTGATGGAGTGACTCTATATAACTAGACTTTAAAAAGCAACACTTAATTGAAAGGTGTTAGATGGTGCCGTTATGAAACTGTGCAGGAAAAATTATGCCAAAATAAATAAATTCTTGAATACTTATTCTAAGGTTTTGCACATATCAGAAACTACAACACAACACTTTATTTTCTCCAGCACTTATTTTCATAATTTGTAGTATAAGCATTCATGTTATTCATTATTTACAAATCTATTGTTAGTGTTCCCTCTCCTATTCTAATTATGCTTTCTGAGGAGAAGCCCCTGGGTTTTATTTAGAGATGGAGAGCGTTATAATTTGAAGCTCATTGTAACTTACACATGTGGCCCTATGTCAAGGTTAAGGAGGCCCAAATTGTATTTATTTTGATTCCCTTCTCAGTTTACTGTGTGATTTTGGCAAAGTTGCTTAATGTCTTTGAATCCCAGCTTGCAAATCTGCAAAAATTAGGACAAGCCTGTTTTCCTTCTACCCAGCAGGGGGCTTGGCAGGACAATATCACGATTCTTATGAAAGTAAGTGGTGGTCTGCGAAGAGAAGACCATGCCACCGCCAGATCATGCCCAGCTCCCTCTGCTGTAGGTGTGGAAAACTCCTTACAACAGGTGATTCAAACATGAGTTCTTTTTTTTTTTTGAATGAACTCTAGGATTTCTTTCAGGACTGAAATCCTATGGTACATGTTTTCACAGCAGCATTACCTGCCTAATGATGGTTTATTCAGGTAACTTTATTCCATTTCTGGAGCACACTCCCACTGATGCAGGGACGATATAGCTTGGATCTGGAATGTGCCCATGTGTTGGAGGCTTGCTCATCAGCCTGGGGTGCTACTGGCAGGTGTGGAACCTCTAGTAGTTAAGGCCTAGTGGGAGAAGTCAGGTCATTGGGAACAAGCTCTTGAAGGGGACATTGGGACCCTGATATCTCCCCCCCGCCCCCACCCCACCCTGCCTTCCCCCCTCCCTCCCTCCTTCCCTCCTGCCATGAGGCAGGTTTGCTCCACCCCGACCATACGCTTCCTGCCATGATCTTGTGATTTTCTGCCTCAACACAAGCCCCACCCTGCAATGTAGCCAACCAATGACAGACTGAAAAAATGAGTCAAGACGGACTTTCCTCCTTGTAAGTTATTTCCCTAAGGTGTTTTGCACAAATGGGGAAGAGATACAGGGGTGTTGGAGTGGGGTACTGAAGAACAGCCTCCGTGCTGGCACTCTAGAGTTCACAGGAAATCAAGGAAATATCATGAATACCTGTCACTCACTTTGCCTCTAACCCACTGTGAGGTTAGAGAGGCTAAGCCTTTGTTCCTTTTTTATGGACATGGAAACTGAGGTATTTGCAGTCTCTGAAACCAATGAAGCCATTCACCCACTTTGGATTTAAATCTGCTGTCTCTCAATCCCGTTTTCTCCATCAAATTCTACTGCCTCTTTTGCAAGATTGTAGGAAAAGCTGCTGCAACCAAGGGCCCTGACCACTGACCCACAACACTTTGGCACTGTGTGGGGAGGCAGAGGGGGCACTGACATCCCAGGCACGAGAGCAGCAGGCCCAGAGGGAGGAGGTCATCCAGGGTCCTGGGCAGCTCCTCCAGGACTCTGAGCTGGACTCCACCCCACACTGGTGCCAAGCCCTTTCCTCCTAATTGTGGCCTTACGAGTATTGGGAGGAAAATGTCATCCAGCTGGTCTGGATTTCTCAGCACATGAGGGATCCAGAGAGTGTTTTGTAAGCTCTCTTGGATGACCATTCCTGGTCTCAGTGAGGAATCCACTGTGGCCACTTTTAATTAATGGGTGGAAGTCACATTTTAACAACTGTCAGCCTGGAAGGCAGAAGGGCTTGCTAGGAGGAAATAGAAGGGAGGGCACAGAGGAGGCTGAGCACTGCGACGAGCAAGAACGGCTCCTTCCAATGCCTTTTGCAGTCTTCTCATGGCACAGTGTACAGACCCAAGGAAGCATTTTTATACTTGCATCACTTACGTAGCAGAAGGACCAGCCCAGATTGGGGAAACTGAGGCATAAGAAGGGGAGCCACAAGGCCTGGCTGGAGGTAGATCCAAGGCCTGCTTCCTATGGAGATTCATCAGACCCCCCTGGGTTCTGACTTACATTCTGGGTGATATTGGGAACAGACCAAATTATCATGCAACTGAAATTTGGTCATCCATGCACTGAGGATAAGAATACCTTATCTGGAGTGTTGGAAAGATTAAAATAAAAGCACATATACAAACACCCAATGCATTGCCAGGCATCTGGAGTTTATTGAATGATGATAATATGAACCAACAAGGACTGGGAGGGTGAAACATGGTGTTAGGCATTGTGGAGGACACCCAGGGCGAGGGCACACATTTGGTGTCCCGGAGGACTTGTGTTGGTGCTCAAGGGGAGACAGCAGTGGGTAGGTGTGCACTGAGATGACAAAGCAGCTTGATGGGGGCTGATATAGACAATGAGTCTCCCAGTGTAGAGAAGACTGGGCAGGTGGGGGTGGCTTCCTGGAAGAAGTAGAAATTGACTCGGGTAGGTTACACAGAGGCACTAAGCACAGTTGGTGTTGAAAACCTCCAGAACCTGTATGTTCAGCTTCGAACACTGACTTTCATCTCTGGGGTGGGAAGCAGCAGAGTGGACTGAGCCTTTACTCAAGCTTTGCTGGGTCCTGGGGCTCAGATATCCCAGTGGGTGAGCTCTTGCAGCCCAGGGAAGAGGAGGTTGAGGAAGCAAATCTGCTCCCCTTGATGCTGGTGGCAATTGGGTCAGAAGTTGAAGATTTTTACCAAGTTTTGGGTGTCTGGATTAGGCCCCAAAGCAAACCTACTGCAAGATTTGTCTTTCTTGAAAACACTTGTGAGTAAGGTTTGGGGTTTTGTCCCTTTGGAGGAAGAGCGAGGCAAGTCCCGAAGGAAAGGAGCTGCTGTCACAGTGTGGTTTCTTTGGAGGCAGTGTACGTGTGTGCAAGGGGGCAGGGAGAGGGGCAAAGCAAGCAGTCACACCAAGCACAGCACGGTAAAGTTTGTTTTCTACACGAGCCCTTTATCTTGTGTCAAATACATCTCCTGGGAAAAGAAAACATTTCTCAGTGCAATCCCTGGGGAACATTTTCCCCTCCTTGGTGTGATTTATGTTGCAGCTGCTGGGAAGATCCCTGTGGTCACCCCTCCCCGATTGTGGAGGTTCTTGGGCCTGTTGAGGAGGTGGAGGACATATAGGGATCAGTCTTCTGCCCTTGCCCCTCCCAGATCGCCTGGCAGCCCCAGCCAGCCTCTGCCCTGTATCTGCTGTGGAGCTGCCAGGAGCCCACTGACAGTTTGTCAAGGGACTGGATCCAATATACAGGGCCTTCTTATGACATTAAACTGCTGGGTTCAAATCCTGGCCTTGCTACTTAAGCACTGTTATGCCTCAGTTTCCTCTCACCCAAGAAGAGCACACCCAAAGAGGCTTGGTGACCCGAAGTTCCTCCCATCTCCATGAGGGAGAAGAGAGGAGAGGGCAGCAGAGAAGCAAACAAGCAGCCTCAGTGGAGGGTCTGCACCACAATGCACCCTTTCCTACACCCTGATTCTTTAATCACCCCTTTCCACACCTGCATTACGCCGCACACATATGCCTTTATCCCTCAATGTTATGTAAGACGGTGACTGTATTTAGCACAATGACAGCATGCCTGAATAACATGGGAACTCCTGGATTCTGTATGTCCATCCAGAGGATATCAAGTATCTCTTTGGAAACACCTGGAAGACTAGCAAATACTTCTCTAAATTAGATTTACACAACTGCAGTTTGACTTTATATCCTTAGAGCCTCAGTCTACGTGGGGATAATGGGCTGGGTCATGTGTCATTTACACAGGATGACTCACTGTGATATTAATCTCCGAATAAACCTACTCAATGATTTGACAGAATGGGACCCTATGGTGAGGTCATGGAGACAAAGCCTGTCTACACAGATAAAAAGGATCGAACAGCTCACGTAATGATCGGTTCACTTTCAAGCCTCCATTTTTATTCAGAATGCTCAATGTTGAAGCAAGAACACTCCAACCAGATGACAAAGAGAGTATAAAATAATAGTAAGGAAGTGACACTCCACAGCCACACTCAGACGGGTGCTTTACTAATCTGCTAGGCATTGCTTAATCTGGTCAAGTTGACATCATGATTAACAGTCACAACATCAAATGCTGGTAAAGATGCAGAAAAACTGGACCAACCTTACATTCTTGGTGAAAAATAGTACAAACGCTCTGAAAAACTGCTTGACAGTTTCTTAAAAAATTGAACGTGCAACTATGATATGATCCAACCCTTGGACATTTACTTTAGATAAATAAAAACTTATGTTCACATGAAATGTGTACAAAAATGTTTGTAACAGCTTTGTTTATATTACTCCTAAATTGGAATTAATCTTTCTTTCTTTTCTTTCTTTCTTTCTTTCTTTCTTTCTTTCTTTCTTTCTTTCTTTCTCTTTCTTTCTTTCTTTCTTTTTCTTTCTTCTTTCTTTCTTTCTTTCTTTCTTTCTTTCTTTCTTTCTTTCTTTCTTTCTTTCTTTCCTTCCTCCCTCCCTCCCTTCCTTCCTTTTCTATCCTCTTTTCTTTTCTTTTCTTTTCCTGTCTTTTTCTGCTTTTGCTCTGTCAGGGTGAAACAGATATCTGATAATAACCAGTTCTTTCTTCTCTTTCCTTTTTTCTTGTTCTTTCTGTACTCTTTTTCTGGTTTTAGTATATCAGGGCTGTCAGAGCAATACAGATGACTTTTAACGAGTGAATGGTGGTAACATCAATACCAAGGAGTATCACTGAGAAGCAAAAAGAAATAAACTGTATAGCTAAAATTATCTGGATCAATTTCCAAAGAATCATGTTGAGTGAAAAAAGCCAAAGTTTTACACACTACAGTGGATCCCCGAAATTCGCAGGGGTTACAACATTCCTAGAGCACCTGCAAACTGTGAAAAACTGCGAATTTCAGATATGGTCAGAAAAATGACTACAAATGTCTAGTTTTATAGTTTAAACCCTAAATATGCTATGTCTCCTGTAGTTATGTAATTTAATAAAATACTGTATACAATACTGTAATAATTTAATTTAATAAAAATACTATACAGTAGTGCAACCTTCACCTGGAGTGTCTTAAACTTCTTCTGGCGCTTAGGTTCATTGCCAGAAGCCTTCGAAGATGCAGGGCATTTTGGCGACATCTTGGGGATCTTAGGACTTAAAGAAGAACAAAACCAAGAACACCCGAGATAGCTACACATGGTACAACAACCTGTTATGATGCGAGAATGCTGGTGCATCTGCCTGACTTGGGTAACAAGGCAGTAGCCAATCAGCAGCAAGGAGAACTGACTAACGCTCTCAGATTGGCTACTTGCAAATCTCCCGCCAAGAAAACAATTGTGGAGGATACAGTATTTGCAGTTTCCTCAAAATTGCAGGGGTTTCCACCAATAATTATTAGTTAGGCTCTAAGGAAAAATCCAGGAACGACTGAGGCCATGAACTCTGAACCACAATTTCCTGGGGGTAGACTGTACTTGATTCCATGCAGGGTGAAGAACCCTTGTGGTAATGGGAAGGTTTTATCTTTACCAAGGTCTATATCCTTGTTGCGACATTGTACTATAATACTGAAAGATGACCTCAGTGAGAGAAACTAGGCAAAGCATAAGTAGGATTTTTCTGTATGATTTCTGACAACTACATGTGAATCTACAATCTTCTCAAAATGAAAAGCTTCCTGCAAAAAAGTCCAAAGTCCCAAACTAAGCCACTGTAAAATCAAGCTGTAGATTATATAGAAAGTTTCTTAGAAGTCAAAAGATATCAGAGATCTGAATATACGTAAGTGCTCTCAAACCCTCCTCAAAACAGTAACAACATTCGTTTGAAACTGGGAAATATTCACAAGTGTAAAAGTGTGCAGAAAACAGAAAAGGATGGAAGGGACAAAGAGGATATAAAAATAATAAGGAAGTGGCAGTGAGAAATCCTTGGTCCTGTCTTCCCTGGAGCAGTCACCCTGTACCTGTAAGACTGCCCACTTTCCTGGGAGCTGCCACTGTTAAGAATAGTCTTTAAATCTCTTCCCAACACACCTGGGAGTCCATAGTGTACAATAAAAAGCAACACTTAGGGGCTGGTGATATCGCTCAGCGGCATAAGCACCTGCCTGGCAAGCGTGAGGTCCTGAGTTCGACCCCCGGTACCCACACACACACAAAATACATTCAATACCACTAACCTACCATTCTAGCTCAGCCAACTCTACCGTCAATGTCTCAGAGCACTTCCGCTAGCCTGCCATTGGGGAAAATCCTCTAACATAAGCCTATTTTATAATAAAGGGCTGCATATCTCATGGAGTTTATGGAATAGAGCAAATGAAAACAGAAATGCTGTATGAACGTGCTCCCACACCAGTGTAAAGTTGGAAAATCATTACGACAAGCTATCATAAGTTGGGGCAGTCTCACTAGTCAGGGGGACAGCTTTGGGGGACAGGTTTAAGTGAAATCCCTGCTACTTCCTGTCTGCATAACTTTGGTCATGACACTCAGCATTGACCAGCATCAGCTGCGTAGTCTGTAGAATAGAGCTAATTATGCCCAACTCCTGGGATTTGTGTAAAATTAAGTGCAATAATGGAAATGAAACATCCAGTTCTATGGCCCAGAGTCAAATTTTATTAAATCCCTGCTTTTAAATATGGTTGAAGTACACAAGTTGATTTTCTCATAAGACACCTGAATGGAATCTGAAGGGCATCCAGAGAAGAGTTCAGATATGTAGAGCGCATCAATCAACCACCTTGGCATAGACTAATAGTCTCCAAAGCTGTGTGAAGAACAAGTCACATTTTGTCCAAGAAGTTTTGGCGTGTTTATTATAAAGAGCAATTACATTTCTTTAGCATCATGTCCACAGTGACATGGCATGTTTTATTAAGGACTGCTCAGCCTGCTGTCCTTTCTGAGGCTCGGAAGGAATCATGAGTATTTATAAGGTGACACTCATGTTGTATCATGAAAATCTCAATAGGTTTTGTTTCCAGCTGACACATCTCTGACATTTTTCATTCAAAATAGTTCAAAGATGTGTGCTTTTAAAATCTTGGATTTTAAAATATGACACTTTGAGCATTAATAGAATAATAATTGCAATGGACTGAAACATTCCAAATACTATATATAAAAGCTCATGAGTTCAGGGAACATATGTGCATTCCATGTAATGAAAAAAGGACTACATCGAGAATATGCAACTCATACAAGGAAAACAGTCCAATAGGAGATGAGCAGAAGACTTCCTGCTTCTAGCCTGGCATGAAAGAAGCTTGGATGTCACAACTTTATTAGAACCACAAGTAAAAGCTGCACAGACAGGAAAGTCAGCCATTCTTTCTTAGATCTGTAAGAGAAGTCAGGTCTCAAAGTAGATAGGCTTTCAGGTAACTACTGAGAATCACAACCTACTGGATCAGAAACCCACAAAAGAAACTGCAGGGACTGCAGTGCCAGGGCAGGAGAACCTGAGCTAGAATTAATGAGTTGCAGGGAGCTGGAAGCTTAGCATGGACAACTCTGAAAGTGAAAACTCCAATGAGACTCAGTCAGGGGGAGGTCTGCACTTTCCTAAGTTTTACTTCCAATAGCTGGACCTCTTTCTCGCAGTCAATATTATAGAAGAATCTCCTCCAACTTTGGCAGGAAGATGGAACAAGAACCATTCTGGGAAGACACAAGAGCACTTTGTCCTTGCCATCTCTGCCATCAGGAGAAACTGTTTAACCTAAACCAAACTTACTAGGGTTTTATCAGAGCCAACCAAGCCCAGGGAAGCCCCGATAGCCTTTTTATTTGAGAGAAGGGAAGCATCAACTCCAGCCTGTCCTAGCCATCCTGTCCCCTCTAAAAGGAGGAGTGGCACTGGTGAGGTTAGAGCTCAGGGGCAAAGGCTCACCAAAAGACAGAACTAGTGCAGGACTGTGGAAGGCTTCCTCTCCCCAGCACCTACCCCTAAAGGACAGCAGTTTCTTTTGTCCAGTACATCATATCTGGCTCTCAAGAAAAAAATTACAAGTCATAATTAAAGACAAAAAACACAGTTTGAAGAGACAGCAAGCGTCCCAACCAGGTCAGTCAAGGAGGTTGGAATTATTAGACTAGGAAATTAAAACATCTACAATTAATAGTCTAAGGATTCTGGTGGATATAACAGACAGCAAGCAAGACCAGGTGGACAATGTAACCAGAGAGATGGAATTCCTAAGGATGAGCCAAAAAGAAATGTTAGAGATGAGAAAAGTTGACAAGTGAAAAAACTAACACTGTAATACAAATGAAGAGTGTCTTTGCTGAGTGTCTTGGAACCTGGACATGGCAGGGGAGAGAATTTCTGAGCATGAGGGCACCTCAGTATCCACCTCCAAAACTGAAAAGAAAACAGGAAAACACTGGGGGAGAAAACCCAGAACAGAATATTCAAGAACAGGGGGATGACTATGAGAGTAAATGTAACAGCGGTGCCAGATGGAAAAGGAAGCTTTTAGAAAGGGCACAGAGGAATATTTGGAAGAATAATGAGTGAGAATTTCTCCAAATGAATGTCAGACATGAAACTAAAGCTCCTGGAAGCCCAGAGAACATCAACCAGGATTAAAAAAACAAAAACAAAAAAGCAAACAACTAAGCATATTATATTCAAACTACAGAAGAGGAAAGGTAAAGAAAAACCCTAGAAGAAGCTGGAGGAAAAACTAACTTACTTATAGAGGAGTGAGCATAAGAATTATAACCAACTTTTCAGAAATTACGCAGGTAAGAAAAGAGTGAGTAAGATATTTAGACTATTAAGAGAAAAAAAACCCACCAATTGTGAATTCTGTATCTTGTGAAACTATCCTTCAAAACTGGAAGAGAAATAAGAGTTTCTCAGTAAAACAAAAACTGAATTTGTTGAAATGTTTTGCCGGTAGACCTAACTTGAAGAAATGGTAAAAGAAATTCTTTATGGAAAGAAAGAAAATTATATAGGCTAGAAACTTAGATCTACATGAAGAGTGAAAGAGAAACATGGAAGGAATAAGTTAAGGTGAAATTTTTTTTTTTTGTGGGTACCGGGGGTCGACCTCAGGGCCTGGCGCGCCAGCTGGCGCCCGTGCTGAGCGATATCACTGGCCCCTTTTTTCGTATGTGGGATCCGGGAGTCGAACTCGGGCCCTCGCGCTTGCCAGGCAGGTGCGTAGGCCGCTGAGCCATCTCACCGGCCCCAAGGTGATATTTAAAAATTTTTTTATTTTTAATTAATCTGATAACTGTATGTTCAAAATAATAGGAACAGTAGTATTCAATTATATAAAATATATGTGTAAAATAAAATAAGTGACAGCAATGATACAAAGAATATGAGAGAGAGGAATTAAGATTTTGTTTTACCTGTGAAACTGCAGAATGCTATTTTAAAGGGGGCTCGGACTTGTTTTAAACATATATTGCAAACTGTAGAAATGCCAGCTATTAAAAAAAGAAGAAAAAATATGACTATAGGCTAAGAAAGGTGAGAAAATGGAGTAATATAAAACCGCAAAATGCAGAAAACAAGTTGGAGAGAAAAATAAGAATGAATAACAAAACCAATACATAGAAGCTAATAAATATGGTAGACATAATCCAACTTTATCAGTAATCAGTTTGAATGTCAATGGTCAATTAAAAGATATTGTCAGAGTGTATATATTGTCTACAAGAAACTCAGTTTAAATATAAAAACACAAAGACATCAAGAGTAAGAGGCTGGAGAAAGATATACCAAACTAACACTAATCAAAGGAAAGCAAAGGTAGCTATATAAATTTCGGACACAGCAGACTTCAGAGCAAGAAAAGATTCAGAGATAAAGAAGGGCATTGCCTAATGACAAAGCAGTCAGTTCTCTGAGGAGTCATTCTAATCCTGAGCATACGATACGCCTGACAATAGAATATTAAAGCCTGTGGCCCAGACTTCATTCAATAATGGTAAAATCGATCCTCTTCTGAAGCACACATGGACCATTAATCAGGATCACAGAACACTTTCACAAGATTTTAAAAATAAGAATTACACATGGGCTGGTGAGATGGCTCAGTGGCGTAAGCGCCTGCCTGGCAAGCGTGAGGGCCCGAGTTCGACTCTCAAAACCCACATACGAAAAAAGGGCCGGCGATATCGCTCAGCGGCATGGGCACCTGCTGGCATGCGAGGTTCTGAGGTTGACCCCCGGTACCCACAAAAAAAATAAAAAATAAAAAAAATAAGAATCACACAATATGTGCTCTCAGAGTTCAACTAGAAACTAATATCTGAAAGATAGCTAGAAAATTCCAAAATACTTGCAGACTAACCAATAGATTTTAAATAAAACATGAGTTAAAGAGAAAATATCAAGAAAAAATTTTTAAATATTTTGAATTACATGAAAATAAAAGTACAACTCATCAAAATTTATAAGATGTAGTGTGTGGTGCTGTGTGCCTCTAAACCCAGCTGCTTTTGAGGCTGAGGCAGGAGATTGCTAGTTCAAGTCCAGTGAGTTAGAGAGATCTTGTCTCAAAATAAAAAAGGGCTGGGGGTAGGAATCAGTGCTCCCTGAAGTCAATACTCAGTAAAACAAGAAAAATGTAAGATACAGCAAAAGCAGTGCTTAAAGGGAAATTTACAGCAGTGAATATATTGTAGGGGAACATAACTAGAAATAATCTAAATTTTACTTTAGAAAACTAAAAAAATAAGATCAAATTAAATCTAAAGAAAGTATAAGAAGAAAAAAATGTTAAAGCAAAAATCAATGAAATCAAATCAGAAATTAGTAGGAAACCACAGCGATTTATTTGAAAATATCAACAAGCCTCTAGCCAGGCTAACAAAGAAAGTAAGAGAGAGCCTCATTTTACTTATATCAGAAATGAATATGGGAATCTCTACAGATGTCATGGACATTAAAAGGGTCATATAGGAATATTATGAGCAATTCTATGTTCACTGACTTGATCATCTTAATGAATGGACCATTCCTTGAAACCCCCAATCTGCCAAACCCACAGAAAAAAGAAATAGACAATTGATATAGAATGGTATCTGTTAAAGCAATGTTACTAAGAATGAGTAACTTTCACAAACAGAAAGTACTAGCTCTGAATGGGTTCACTGGTGAATTCCATCAAACTCTAAGGAGGAAATTATGCCAAGTTCCTACAACCCCTTTCAGAAGTTAGAAACACGGGAATACTTCATATTCTGTAAGGCCAGAACTAACCTAATACCAAAACTAGACAAAGACATTAGAAGAAAACTGTACATCAATATCTCTCATAAACATAGATGCAAAAATTCTCAACAAAATATTAGCAAATTGAATTCAGTGATGGACAAGGAGTGATCAAAATATATATTGAATATCTAAATTTAAAAAATTTATTACAGTAAAAGATACATTGCCATTAATCCCCCTCAAAATCCTCCTCTTCACTTCAAATACACTTATCGCATGATTCTTGGCTCTGGAAGTTCTCTTTCCTGAGTGTCTTTATAAGGTGTGAACAAAAATATGGTGAATGCTGCTGTTGAGTGCTGTCCAATACAAAGATTGGCTCATAAGAACATTAGGGGTCTGGAGATGCAGTTCAGCAGCAGAGGGCTTGTCTAGTGTTATGGTTTGTCCCCCCAAAGCCTCATGCAGTCATAGAGGGTTGCTTTTCAGAGGCAGCTGAATCTAGAGTTTGTGATTTATTCATTATCTAGTGCTGGGATTATGGGTATGAGTGCTACACCCACCCTAGGGTGGGCAGCCTACATACAATATAAGGGACAGAGTCTTCTCTTGCACTCCTCCCTTTCTGCTCTTGCTGCTTTTGCTGTCTTCAGGCCACCATGAACTGTTGCTCCTCTGCCACTCCACCCTGCCTTGGAGCCAGCTGAGTATGGACTGAAACCTCCACAAACTGTGAGCTAAATAAACCTTTCCTTCCTTAATTTTGGGTGTTGGGTATTTTGTCTGAGCAACGAGAGAAAAGTAACCCAAGACGCCTAGCGTGCCTAAGGCCCTGGGTTCAATCCCCAGCACCAAAAAACAAAACAAAACAAAACAAAAACATTATGGTGTGTCCTTATCCACCTTATTCACTGGATTTGGCCCCAGGATCTTTCTGGCTCTTCCCCAAAGTCAAAATGAGCATAAGAGGTAAACATTTTGAATTAATTCAGAATATTGAGGCAGCCATGACAGTGCAACTCACCAAAGAGGACTTCCAGACCTGCTTCAGAACTTGGCAAGAACAATTGAATAAATGTACTTGAAGCAAGGAGGGATATTTTGAGGTGGATTGATGGCAACATGTCTTTTACTTAATTATTTTTAATTTAAACATTCATTGTATTTTTTAATCACCCCTTGTATACCACAGCCGAGTGGGATTATTTATTTATTTATTTATTTATTTATTTTGTGGGTACTGGGAATCGAACTCAGGACCTCCTGCTTGCCAGGCAGGCGCTGTGCTGCTGAGCTATATCCCTGGCCCCAGCCAAGTGGGATTTACCTTCTGAATGCAAAGACGGTTCAAGGGTTAAAAAACAAATACAGTAATCTATCACATCAATAGGTAAAAGAAGAAAAATCATATCAATAGAAATTCAGAGAAAGCATTTGAAAAAATCTAATACCTATTTATGATAAAAACTCTCAGCAAACTAGGAATGGAGGGGAATTTACTCAACTTGAGAAGGAACATTTTCAAAACCCCAAGAGCTAACATCATACTTAACAGTGAGAAGCAAGGATCTTTCCCACTAATACTAGGAAGAAGGCAAGGCTGTGTCCTCCAATCATTCTTTTCCAACATCATACTGGGAGTCTTAACTAGTACAGTATGACAAAGAAAAAGAAATACTAAGCATGCTGAAGAAATAAAACTGTCTTGGCAGTTGGAATGATTGTCTATGTAGAGACCTAGAAGAATAATAACAAAAACAGCTAGAATTACTAAGCAATCAATACTAGCAAGGTTGCAGGATACAAGGTTAATGTACCAAAGTCAGTTGCTTTCCTACTGGCACTGAACAAAGAGAATTTGAAATTAAGAACATGATATCATTTGCATTAGTACTACCTAAGAAGTAAATAGAACAAAATATGTATGAGACCTACATGAGGAAATCTACAAAGCTCTGATGACAAAGTCAGAGGATTGAATAAATGATGAGATATTCCATGTGTATAGGTAGGAATATTTAACAGTGTTGAATGTCAGTTCTTCCCAACTATAGATATGCAATCCCAATAAGAACTGATAAGGGGTTAGATGGAGAGCGAAAAGCCCAGAAACAAAGTTGGAGGACTGGTATTATCGGGCTACAAGACTTACTGTGAAGATACAGAAATCAAGGCAATGTGGAATTTGCAAAAGGACAGACAAATAGGTCAATAGAACAGAACAGGGAGCCAAAAGATAGATCCACGTAGAGTCCGCTTATCTTTGACAAAGAGAAAAAGGCAATACAATGAGGAAAAGATATTATTTTTAACAAGTAGCAGAATATCAATAGTACATCACATGCAAAAATTTTGAAACAAATTTAGACATCAACCATGCACCCTTTACACAATTTAATTCAAGATTTATTATAGACCTATAAAAAATAAAACTATAAAATTCTTAGAAGATGACACAGGAGAAAAGTCTAGATGATCCTGGGTTTGGCGCTGATGATTTGGATATGACATCAGAGGCACAATCCATAGAAGAATTAGTAAGTTGGACTTTGTTAAAATTAGAAACTACACTCTATTAAAGACATTGCTGAGACAATGAAAACACCAGCCACAGACTGGGAGAAAATGTCTGTAAAAGATATTATCTGATAAAAGACTATCATCCAAAATATACAAAGACCCACAACATTATGTAGTATGCCCTAAATTTATTTAAAAACTTATTAAAAGAAAAAGAGCCAGATATTGGTGTGTGAGCCTGTAAATCCCAGAGCTTAAAGGCTGAGGCAGGAGGATTATGAGTGCAAGGCTAGCCTGGGCTTCATAGCAAGTTCAAGACTTGCCTAGCAAGACCCTGCCTTAGAAACAAAACAAAACAAACAAACAAACAAACAAAAACACACGTGAGGGCCGGTGAGATGGCTCAGCGGCATAAGCACCTGCCTGGCAAGCACGAAGTCCTGAGTTCAACTCCCAGTACCCACATAAAGGA
The DNA here is from genome assembly GCA_028451465.1 of Erethizon dorsatum. Taxonomy (NCBI): domain Eukaryota; kingdom Metazoa; phylum Chordata; class Mammalia; order Rodentia; family Erethizontidae; genus Erethizon; species Erethizon dorsatum. Next base: position 32,325,733 of record CM051831.1, read on the forward strand.
AAAAAAGGGGCCGGTGATATTGCTCAGCAGCACAAGCACCTGCTGGCAAGCGCAAGGTCCTGAGTTCAACTCCCGGCACCCACATTAAAAAAAAAAAAGCCACACGTGACTGAGCAAGGCAACTGTTCCCAAGTCCTCCCTAAAAACTCAACACTCCTCCAGGCCAGTCACTCTTTGGACTTTTGAAGCCAAAGAAGAGGCATTGGAACTGAGGCAGTCTTTCTTACCTGTGGCTCTTTCCGCAGCTCTGTGCCTCACCAGTTCAACTGCGTGGTGGGCATCCTGGGTCTGCAGTGTGCCACACACTAAAGGGAGGGCTAAAAATGCAGCCAGAAGAACTTAGGTGAACTCTCAGGGAAAATAAAAAAATTAAATAAAAATTTTAAAATTTAATTCAGAAGAACTCTTAAAACTAAACAAAAAGAGAATAACCTGATTTTTTAAAAAATAGGTAAAAGACCTTAATAGACATCTATCAAAAAGGATTTACAGATGGAAAATAAGCATACAGAAAAATGTTCAGCATCATATGTCATCAGAGAAATGCAAAATAAAACAAAAAATGAGATACTAATACATACCTATTAGAATGGCCCAAATCCAGAAAACTGGCACCAAATACTGGCGAGGATGTGGAGCAAAGGGAATTCTTTCCATTGCTGGTGGGAATGCAAAACCTTACGGCAGCCTTAGAGGCCAGTTTGGCAGCATCTTACAAAATTAAATGCTCATACTTTATGATCCCCTACCATGCTTCTCGAAATTTCCTAAAGGAATTGAAAACTTAGGTCCAAAAATATTTGTAGCAGCTTTATGCTTAATTGCTGAAACATGAAAACAGCCCTCTTGTCCTTCCATAGGTGAATGGATTAGTGAACTGTGGCACATCTGAACAATGGAATATTATTCAGTGCACAGATGAAATGGACAATCAAGCCATGTAAAACCACAGAAAAGCCTTAAAGGCATATAACTGAATGAAAGAAACCAATATGAAAAGCCTATGTTCTGTTTGACTCCAACTATATGACACCCTAGAAATGGCAAAACTACGGAAATTATAAAGAGGTCAGAGGTTGACAGGGGTTGAGGGAAGCGAAGGATGAATAAGGCAGATCGTAGAGGGCTTTTAGATGATTTTAGAAAACTACTTTGTATGAAACCATAATGGTGGATCCATGTCATTATACATTTGTCCAAACCCATAGACTATACAGTGCCAAAAATGAACGTGAGTGTAAGCTGTGAACTCTGGTTCATGGCGATGTGCCAATGTAGGTTCATAGCGGGTAAGAAATGCTCCACAGGGGTGGGGATATGGATGGGGGAGGACGAATTCCTGCATGGGATAAGGGGTCTATCGGGCATCTCTGCACTTTCCTCTCAGTTTGCTGAGAACCTAAAATCGGTCTAAAAATAGTCTATTTAAACAATGAGCAAAATATTTCAACAGACACTTAACAAAAGAAGATATATGAATGGCTAAAACATCCATGAAAGGGTGCTCTGAGCTTCATTAGGCATCAGGAATGCACATTAAAGCCACAGTGAGATAGCATCTCACACCTCTGAGATGGCTACAATTCAAGAGATGTGGAAGAACTGGAATTATCATCCGTAGCTGAGAATCTCGACCATTTTGAAACTTTCAACAGTTTCCTATAAATTTAAATATTCACCTATCATACTACTCAGCAATTCTACTTTTAAGTATTTACCCAAGATAAACTATTTGTCCATACAAAGATGGACACACAATTTTTATAATAGCTTTATTTGTAAGAGACCCAAACTAGAAACACCCCCAATATCTTTCAACAGATGAATGAAGTGTGGTATATTCATAAAATGTCATATTACTCAGTAACTAAAGAAAAAGTTAATACCTGAAAGAACATGGATAAATCTCAAAAACATACCATGTAAAATAAGTTACACACTAAGAGTATAAATTATGTTAATATGTAAGTATAACTGTATGTATGTGAAGTTCTAGAATGAGCGAACTAATCCATAAGGAAAGAAGTGCATCTGTGGGTGCCCGGGGATTGAAAGAGAGGGTATGGCTGACTGTAAAGGGGCCTGGGATAACTTTGGGGCTACCAGAAATGCCCTGTGTCTCAACTGTAAGCTATAGACTGTGGAAATGTGTACAGTGTACTTGATCTAAATTATGTTTCAGTAAAGTTTTTTTTTTTTTTTTGTGGGTACCGGGGGGTCGACCTCAGGACCTTGCGCACCAGCAGGCGCCCATGCCGCTGAGCGATATCACCGGCCCCTTTTTCGTATGTGGGTTCTGGGAGTCGAACTCGGGCCCTTGCACTTGCCGGGCAGGCGCTTAAGCCGCTGAGCCATCTCACCGGCCCAGTAAAGTTGATTTTAGAAGTCTCAGTCCATTCCTCAAGACCAGGCAAAAAACAACTTTCATTGGAAGCATTCAGAAATTTCCAGGCTACCAACAGATGTATTTACTCTAAAAATGTTTAAAGAGAAAGTATTAAGCACTGATCTTTCCTTTCCTAGGATACCCAAATAGTTGAGGGAAAGTTTTATTTCACAGAAGAATACCAAGCAATGCTTTTTTTGTTTTGTTTTGTTTTGTTTTTTTTGTGGGTACCGGGGGGTCGACCTCAGGACCTCGCGCGCCAACAGGCACCCGTGCCGCTGAGCGATATCACCGGCCCCTTTTTCGTATGTGGGATCCGGGAGTCGAACTCGGGCCCTCGCGCTTGCAAGGCAGGCGCTTACGCCGCTGAGCCATCTCACCAGCCCCCAAGCAATGTTTATAGAAGGGATGGTATTTGTCATTATGTAATGACCTCACGTGATATCCAGGGATGGAGACACCATGAACTGGAAGGTTGATGGAAGGGCCAAGTTGAAAGATTCTGAGTCCACTGATCTGACTTCACACCAGTAAGAGTGGCACAACTTGGTATTCTTCTGTGTCTACTGACGTGAAGCAGTATGAGCTTGAAACTAATGTGGGCCCTAATTCTACAAATTTACAGCAGATAAAGAGAAAAACTTCAAATAACCACACAAGAAATAATCTAACAAAGGTAGAGAATTTTATAAGACAAGTGGTCTAATGTTTTTGTTTGATAAGATACATACCAAAGCACTATTGGGAGAGATTGTGTGATGTCTGGAATATTTTTCTAAAACCCTCTAGTAAAATAAAATTTTAAAAATAGCCAAACAAGTGAAACAATACAGTATTGGCAATTTTTAAAAATAACTGCTGAGGGCCCGGGGATATAGCTCAGTGGCACGTCGCCTGCCTGGCAAGCGTGAGTTCAATTCCCGGTTCCCCCCAACCAAAAATAAATAAAATAAAATAATTGCTGAAATTATGTGATGGGCACATGAGAATTCTTTCTACTGTTATTCTTCCTTTGGTGTACATTTACATAATTCCATAATGAAAAAGAAAAAGAAAGTTAGGTTTTCAGAGACAATTTTCAGCTATCCGAGAAATCTACTTAAGGTTTTGATGGTGACAAACAAAATCAGTGTCATCAGGTTGCTTCTTTTGTTAGCCTAATTTTAATTTAGTCAAAGTAAGGCATGTGCACGATAATATTACAGATAACATTACAAATAATATTATAAAACTTCTGATAATATTACAAAACTTCCAATAAAATATTCTGCTATTTTTTAATGTTTTCATTCTTAGACATTGCTTACTGATACCCAAATATCAGTATCTGAGTCTTTCTCTTGGGCCAGGTAATTTCTTTCTTTATTCTTTTGATTTTATTGGTACATTTTAGATATACATAGTGATAACATTCATCATAGGGAATTTGTACCTGTACATGGTATATCTTGCTGCTTCTTTTTTTCCCATTCCTCCCTCCCTTCAGCCCCTCTTCCCCTCTTTATTTCAAAAGATTTGTTTCCATTTTTTCTCCTATTTTTTTTTCTTGTCCCTTCTTCCTCCCCATGCCTTGTTCCCCTTCTCATTTGAACATTTTCTTCCCATTTCTCAATATCTATTGTACATTTTGGTCCTTATTTACACATTCGGTTTCTCACACCAGACAAACCATGCAATAAATACTTACATGTATGTCCGATTTATTTTACTTAAGAGTATTTCTCAAGGTGTATACATTTATCTAGAAATGTCTCAAGTTTATCCTTCTTTATGGCAGAATATTGCTCCACTGTATAAAAAAACCACATCTTCTTTATCCATTCATTGATTGACGAGCATTTGGGTTGTTTTCATGACTTAGCTATTACAAACTGTGCCGCTATAAACATGGAAGTGCATATATCATGTGGTATGATGCCTTTAATTTTTTGGGGAAGATACCTAGAAGGGGAATAGGTGGGTCAAATGGAACTTCTAGTTCTAGTTTTTTGAGGACTGATATCCTCAGTCTCCACACTGCTTTCCATAGTGGTTGTACCTGTCTACACTCCTACTAACAGTGGAGAAGGTTTCCTTTTTCCCCACAGCCCTGCCAGCATTTGTTATTGATGGATTCCTTGATAATAGCCATTCTTCCTGGAGTGAGATGGAATCTCAGTGTTGTTTTAACTTGCATCTCTTGAATGATCAGTGATGCTGAACATTTTTTCATATATTTATTTGTCATTTCTACTTCTTCATCTGAGAAATGTCTATTCATTTCAGATGCCCGTTTTTGAATTGGGTCTTTAAATTTGGGAAGTCTGATATTTTTTAGTTCTTTATATAGTCTAGATATTAGTCCTTTGTCTGAGGTACAGAGAGCCAGGTAATTTCTCAAGAGAGGAATCTTCCCCTCTAGCTTAACTTTGCTGATCTTCTTAGAATGGGGAAGAGGGTAGTAAAGTGTCAGTTACCCACTTGTCTGCATGGCAAAAAGATTCTTGTGTAGTCTGTTAATAACCCCTGGCATTTGGCCACACTCTCAGAGGTGTCAAGGACCTCTGGCTCCTGTGTCTGACTGTCTGGATTCCCACAGGCATCTACAAATTTCTCTGCTGCTTCAAATCAGTCCCCATTCACCCATCAACTTTCCGTGGACCACTATCACCTTCTATTCATTTGACAAATGATGGACTGAGTGCCCATGATGTGAGAAGTAGCATTCTGGAAGCTTGGGATAGATCAACAAACAAAGCAGATAGTAGGTAGAGTAAGTACATGATGTATGACATCAGAGCTGAATAATCAGACACGTGGGCTGAGTGGGTTGTCATTTAAACAGGGTGGGCCATATCTAAAATGTACTATTTCAGCCAAGACCAGAAGATGCGAGGCCAGGAGCCACATGGATGGATCTGGAGACGGCCCTGTGTCACTGAAATGCTTTGCCTATGTGGTCTCCTGTGTTTGTCCTTGTAGGGTGTAGCTCTTTCTTCTGCTCTGCCAAGCTAATGGGGTGCATAACAGCTGTGGATGTTTGTGCCAACCCACCGCATTTGACTAGAAGTGACTCCTCCTGACCTCGCCTTCTCACCCTTGTATGTTTCCTATCTTTCCTAAATCACTAAGCACCCTGAGTATATGAAAGAAAAGTGTTTTAAATACCTTTAAAAATGCATGCTGCCATAAAGTAATGTGCAGCCTCCTGTGCGTTCATTCCCCTCCTGCATTGGCTGGAAGTGCCTCCCATGTGTGCTGAGGGTGATGAAATAACTGCCCCGTCTCCCACCCCTCCACCAGCAGACTTTGTCCCCCTCAGTGGTGAATGGGAAGCAGTACTTTGCACAGGGCACCTGCTTAGAACAGGATCTTGCAAGAAACAGCCTGTCCCTTTAACTAAAACAATGTGCTAGAGGAATTTGGGGGGCGATGGAACTGTTCTGTATTGGGGCAGTGGTTATCTATATATTTTTCAAATCCCCTAGAGTTTTACACACTAAAGAGTGAATTTCACTGTATGCAAGTTAAAAAAAAAAAAATCACCCAGGATGTTAGAGGATCCCAGAAAGAAGTGTACGCTTTGACAAATGAACCTAACTGTACTGCAGAATGTATGGTGTAACTTTACTGGAGGGAACTGGGGAAAAGGGAAATCGCCTAAGTCACTTTGGGAAATGGTCCTTTGACTGAAAAGTATAAGGCTAAAAACCATACAAGGCACTGTATGCTAGCTGGTAAATTTGTTTCTTTCAGAGGCATGGGTCTGCAATTCTGAAACTACTCTATGTGTACACTGTGGTTGAACAAATAGGTAAGTAAATCAGGATCATGCACCCAGTCCCTCCCTGTCAGAGAGAAGTAGAAAGCTGGAGAGAAGGCCAGAATGAGCCCCAGGGTATTGAATTTGAGTAGGAGATGTCAGCAAGAACTCGTATTTATTGTAATGTATGTAACAGATACACAGACACAGAAATAAATGCAGGCATAGGTCATCACATATACACATTTCTTAGCTCTTTCTGTGGAGAAAGCCCAGAAACAGATGCCCCATAGCAACAAATATGAGCAGATCATGGACTCTTTGTTTCCAAACACCATTCTCCATAAAGAGGGGAAAATCAGGACTCTGTGGACAAACGCCCAATTCTAGGGCTAGATGGGAAAATCTAAGATAGGCCTGGAGCATCTTTTAGTGCCAGGAAATATGGGAAGAGAAGGAAGAGAGAAAAAGGATGGGAAGGGCAGGGAAGCAGAGGGGAAGAGAAGAAGGGGAGGGGACAGAAGATGGGAACAAGTTGGATGGATCCAGATGCCAACCGGAAAGAGTTCCCAATGGCCAAAGCTGGAATCCTTTGAAGAAAAAAAATCAGTAAAACAATAATTTGATTGTAACGCCCCCAAAATCCCCAAATTCACATTGATGGTAATGAGTAAATTGTGTGCCCTCAAATTTCATGTCCAATGGAACTCAGAATGTGATCTTATTTAGAAATGTCACCTTTGCAGATGGAGGCAGTCAAGGACCTTGAGGTGAAATTGTTCTGGAGTTAGGGTGCACCCTAAACTCAGTGTCTGGCGATGCTACGAGAAGAGGAAACCACACAGAGACACACCGAGAAGGTGGCAGAGACTGGAGGTTTCACATCTACAGGCCAAAGTTGTTGACATTCACTGAACAACTGTGGAGCTTTGTAAACAGTATTATACCAATGTTAATTCTTAGTTTGGGCAAATGTATCATGGTTGTGTAAGATGGTAACATAGGGAGAAGCTGGGAAAAAGACATAGAGGAACTCTCTTTACTGTCTTTGGCAACATGTTGGTAAATCTAAAATACTCCAAAATTAAAAGTTAAATTTTAAAAAATGTGCATAAAAGGTCTAGAAGCCAGTCAGCACTTTCTCTACCTCTGCTTTCCATCCTGTGGTTTTATTTCCTTTCTCTGAAATGGAAGAGAATCTTTAACTCAATCTCTGCACTTCCTCTCCACCTCCTTTCCAAGCTCATAAATACATTTCAAAAGTAGGAAAGTAAGTAAACAAATGAACAAGTGAATGAATGAATGAATGACCAGACAACTTTCAGCAGAATGGAGGCATCCAGCAATTTGATGGGAACAATTAGAAAGTGTAAATATTTAGCCCTCACAGCTTGCCCACCACAATGGCAACAGCCACGCAAGCACAGTGTTTCAAAATGAGAGTTAAATATTTATTCTGGCTCTGTGGTCCCTTATCCACCAGAGCTCGTTGCACAGCTGGCTCTTGGATGGAGCCAAGGTTTCTTCTATTGGCCTTCTGACTTCCCATACCACCTGTGCTATCAGCAAACAAGCCACTGGTTCCCATTCCATCTGATTGGTACTCAAAGGAACAGAGCATGGTCCAAGGACAGGGAGCACATCGAATCCACTCTTGGATATCCTCAGGAGGTTGTGGTATTGGTGTGGCTCAGATGCACGTGATAAGGTATGCGAGTTCCCTTTGTAAACTTGCAAACACTACCATATTGTTGATGTTCCTTGCCCTCTGCCTTGGGCCCGTAATGTGCTCCTTGCCACCAGCCCAGCATGCTCGGGGTGGGATGGGGCTTCATAGACATCTGCTGACACTTAACAAGTGCTTAGCAAGTTGCTGGATTTCGCAGCCCTTGCAGGCCTTGGCTCTGTAGCTTCAACCACTCAATCCTTATGACTTTGGGCTCAACCCTATGTTCCTTCATTCTTTCATTCATTCGAAAATAGAAAGAAACCACATAGCATCTCTGTGCTAGAAATGGGAATGCAGAGAGAAGTAAGACATGACCCCTGACTTCAAAGAGCATGCATTATGCTTGGCTACTCATTTGCTTTAGTTCTGACCCAATTTTGGATAGCTTGTTCTTTTTCCTCTAACTCCTGGCTTAGCTCTTCTCTCTCTCTTTCCCTGGCTTAGCTCACCCAGTGTACCTGGCCAGTAATCTGATTCCCTGACCTATGTGTCCCTCCCCAGCGTGGTGGCAATGGAAAGGAGACCAGGTAGTTTCAGTGTCTACCTGCCTTACTCCAGCCCTGGAGATTCAGATGTCTGGCAATGCTGGTTTTCCAGCCTGGACATGGAGTTTCAAAAGTTATTTGTTGCATTTCTCTCACAACAGTTGATGATTCCTGTCCACCTATTAGGACATTCTAACCAGTGTTTTATATGTATATATATATATATGACTCATTCATCAAACATTGAGGCAGTACATGATATGCCAAGCAGAAACAAAGAGAAACATGGGACTCAGCCACCAAAAACTTACTGTGAAATGAAAGACAGTTTTATGGGACTAGTACAAATAAACTTTAGTATCCAGACTCAAGAACATAAGAGAGTTAGATAAACTTTTGGATAACACTTTACTAACTAAATTCTCCCTATTTGCTACTTGAAATGTAGAAATCAAATAGATTAACATAATTAGATTCCTCTATATGCAAATTTAAAATCCAATCTCTTGCTGCAGCTCAAGATCCAAATAGATTGAAATGGCACTATTGGAAGCACCAGGGAGGCAAATGAGTGGAGAATGAGCAGGAAGAAATGGCCAGCTAAGTAGACAAGAAGTCCTGGCATCAGGATCTTATAGCCCCAACACTCAGTGAAAAGGAAGATTTTCAGGCTAATGACTAGATACCAGTGTCCAATCTTTCTAGAGATGTTTTCTCTTCCCATTCTTGAGACTTTTGTGTCTCCTGTAGGGCCTGCTTCTTTGAGAATCTACCTTGTCAGCTGAGGTGTCTAGATGGCTTGTGGTTAGGGAATGCATGCAGGTGGCTTCTTCTTGTCAGAAACATTGGGCTGTGAGCAGAAGGAGGTAAGGAGAGGGCAACTGTGACAAGGTACTTAGCATTGTCCAAAAGTCCAAAGAGAAAGCTCCACTTGGAAGGCCAACAGTGAGCCCTCTGGAATTCAGAAGCACCATTCTCCTGGTTCCACGCAGCACACCCTCAAGTTAGAGTTATTGCCATAGCTTCCTTCCTGGTGCATCTGGATGATTTCTACAATGTTCACCTGCACCACTACCTCCCTCCTCCCCAGCATAGCCTTGGCTTTCATGTACTGTCTGATGAACTTGAACTACTCCATCACCCACCTCTCTCCCTCATAGGCTTAGGATAAGCATGATGTAAGATGTGGCTTCAGAAGTTCTCTCCTTTCTGCCCTGCCTTCATGCAATTCTCACAAACAAGCAATGAAAAGACCAGTCCTTCTGCCTTTCCTTTCCACCCCTTAGCGGGAAACCTCTGGTGGCCAGTGAAAAGCTGATACCCTACCCTGTTTCCTTCTTTGATATGGAACATTGGGTGCTGCCTCTGATTCCTGGTCTTTTATTTGTATTTTGTAAGGCAGTGGATAACTGTGCCCATACCCACCCCAATCTGCTCTTTTCTCTGGCCTCCCTCTTTGAGTTAGATCTCTCCAAATTATTTCCCAGGCCCTTCATCTGTGGGCCCACAGAGGAGGATCGATAAGAGAGTTCAAGAAAGCCGAAAGCCAGGAGCATTCCCCATGCCGAGCTGAGGAAAGTTTGAAGCAGACCAGGCACAAACCCTTCAGCTCCTTGTCAGCAGCCTTTGATCTGCGTGGCAGCTAACACGAAAGTAGAATTTGGCCCTCCAACTGTACAGGACAAGACTTGACAAGGAAATCAGTTTCTCTGACAATTTCAAAAGCCCCGACACTTTCGTCACTTGGCACTTGGCCACAGGGAATGGTGCTGTGGACACATACGCACCCCTCAGAGAAACCATTTTCCCAGGAAGGCCTGACAGCTCAAGTGCAGACAAGTCCACGAGGAATGAAGGACAAGCTTTTCCCTGCCCTTCCTTGAGGACAGGTGTTGCAGGAACCAGGACTTTGCCAGGGTAGCTGGAGGAGCTTCCTACGTGTCAGGGTTGAAAGGCACTAGGAAGCCTGGCTAGGGGATCTGAAGAAAGCTTCCTGAAGTCCAAAGAATAGGCACATCTGCTATTGGGTGGAAGATTTAAGCCAAAGATGCTATAGCCGTCTTTTGCAGGATCTCGCCGTTCTTGCACAGCTGCCTGTGATTTGCATGGTTCAGCTTACCTAGCTTGTTCTTAAGTAAACAAACCAAAATAAATTATGTTTGCCCTTTTATTACAGTTCCATCTTACCATTTGGCTTCCTGAATGCTCTTATGAGTTGACTTAACCTCTCTAAGCTGCCTTTCACCAGCTTTGGGATCATAACAGGTACGAAAGGTGCTGGGCATTGGTTGGTTCAGGACCACTACTTAGCAATGACACTGGGTGACATCTGAAGCATTGCTCATTAAAAAGTGTGACCATCTTTCTGGGATGCCCACAAGGATTCTTGCTAGCCTGAAAAGCTGCACTAAATGACCCCAGAAACCTACTGACAGCCAAGCCTACGACATTCTTCTTTGGTGATTAACTCAGAATATCATTATGTTCAAAAGGGTTCTGGAAGTCTAGTGAGACAGGCAGCACTAATTACTCCCCTGGTAATGTCTAAGTCCAAAGTATGCTAGGAAGATGAGAAAATGAGACATATTTCTCTCCTCCTGCATAATCCCAGCTGGAAATGGGTTGAGAAACACTCAAGAGATGCAAGCAGCACACAGATATCTACCAAGACATGAAGCAAATTCTAAAGGAGGCATGGAGCTCTAGACATTATGCCACAGTGGCCCACACACTGAATAAAGAGTATGAATTGATGCGAGGGGGCACCAAGGGTGAAGTCTAGTGATGGAACGCTTGCCTAGCATGTGTGAGCCCTGGGTTCCATTCCAAGCACTGGGAAAAAAAAAAAAAAGACAAAAAGAAAGTAGATCTTGAAAGCCATCTGGCCAGTAGGTCTGCAGTGAGGATGTTAGAGTCCAACACAGAAGCACCCTGGATTATTTAAAGGGGACTAACCATGGTAGGTAGATTTCCCATGAAGCTGAGTATGAGAAGAGATGAGGGTAAAGGAGCTCTGTTGGAAAGTGCTCCTGCCATCAACACATCTGGGAAAGGGAAGAGAACAGGAATGACCCAAGGGTAAGCCGGGCTGCACTGGAAGCTGGGCCAACCCCACTTGTCACAGCTGTTGTCCCCTATCTCATTCTCATCTCCTTGGATCAGTGCAGGCTGCCTCTGGGAAGGGGCATGTCCGTAGATGAAAATCTTTCTGAGTTCTAAAGAGGGCTGACAGCCAAGAGCTGTCACTGGGCAAGGGGAACACATCATTCAGTCTCAAAGGCTGATCTGGAGAGCGTGACATGACACCTATGACCCCTGCTGACCGGACTGCTTCTGAGCTGGGGTGGAGGTGGGGGTCTGGTCTCCAGGGTGGCCTCAGGCAAACTAGGACAGCTGACTTTTTCCAACAAGTCTCTCACATCCCATCCATTTCCAGCACTCTTTCTATCCTATTCTCCCCTCTAGGACCCTAGAGCTGCAACATCTCAGTTTTGCATCCATACTAAGGGTCCAGAACTCATTATGTTGTGAAGAACAATGAGTTCTCATAGATTGGAAGGGCAATCTGAAAGGTGGTCCTAGGAACGGCATGCCTAACTGAAAAGAAAAGTCCATTAATGGTCCAATTTCCTCTGGTGTTGGAAGGAGTCTCTGCCCAGGTCTACTAAAAACCATATTGCTAAAGAAAAATCAAAACCAGAATCCCGGCATTTGGAGGCAGGATGTAGCTCAGTGGTCAAGCACATGCTTAACTATACAAAGCCCTGGGTTCCATCCCCAGCACCCAAAAAACAAAATAAAACAGAATCCTTCCCCTCAAAGGTGTGTTGTTTGGGGGATTTTATTTCCCCAGAAGACATGTTCCCTGAACTCTGAGTGGGATCCAAATCTGGTGAAAGTTTCCCCTCCTGGGTAAATTCCCAAAGAGAGTAATGATAGACTCGATGCTTGGCAGACGTGGAGTTTGGGCTGCCTGAGGGTGTAGACTGGTGCTTCTGAACTCCCTTAAACACCACATACATAATCATCCTTCTTAGCAGCTGCAGCACTAACGTTCCCTCCATCACCAACACAACCACAGCAGTAGCCAAGGGAGGACTTCTGTAATTAGAGCACCTATCTCTCCTTTTCATCAGTGCAATTAGAATTTAATGAAACCAGGCCACTTCTTTTAAGGCTTTGAAATTATAGCCGATTTCAACATTCACGTGCTGGGAAGGGGAAAAAAGGACAACACTCATTCTGAAAGCAGGAGGGATGGCAGAGCCTATACGGGAATGAAAGAAATGAGGTTGTTCCACACTGCAGAAAATAACCAGAAAATATGGTAGCCACTGCAGAATGATCAGAGGAAAAGTGAGCTCTCCCTTTTAAGGAGCATAAGAGAATATACAAAGTCCTCCCCTTGCCAGTATGGGGATGGGAGCCACATTAATCAATTAGTGAATTAACAGGCATTTTACTTATACAATGCCAGTTCGTGGGAGGCCCTATGTTAGATCTATGGCGGACTTGACAGAGAGGACATATAGCTCCTGATCAAGGAGTGCACAGTCTACTGAAAACTACACTTCAAGTATGCATGCTGAAAAGGACCTCCCGCTAGACAAGAAAGCTGATGTTACTACAAAGGAAATCATCAAGTACCCATGAGCCATGCTGGTTTGCAGGATGCAGAATCCAATGAAGTAGAGAACCTTCCAAGAGAGAAAAATAGCACAGTGTAGGCAAGAAAAGAACCTGACCTGTTCTGACATCCATAAGGAATAATAATTAGTACGTAAATGGGTCAGGAACTGTGTGAGAAATTTAAGCCATTAGATGCTTACAACAACCTTACAAAGTGGTTTTATTTACTATTCTCCCTATTGTACACATTGGAAAATTGAGGCACATGAGAATGAATGGGCATGACCAAGGTTACACCCATAATACCCTGCAGAGCTGGGATTCAGACCTGGGTGAGTTGACTCCTGGTCAGTGCTGTCCAACAGAAACACAATCAGGGGTGCAAATGCTAGGAATATATATAATTTTAAATATTCAAATAGGCACATTAAAAAGGAAAATTAAAAAGAGAGGTGAAATGGAGTTTTAGAGTTTTATTCAACTCAGTATTTCCAAGATCTGATCATTTCAACAGTTCATCAATAAAAAGTAATTCATACGCTATTTGATTTTTTAATACAAAGAATTATCTTCTTTGAAATCTGGTGTGCTTCATACCTGTGGCACATAGCCATTTAGACTAGCTATATTTCCAGTGCTCAGTAAGCCCAAGGGGCTGCTGGCTACGCCACTGGGCAGCACAGCACTACGCTGAACAGCCCGAGCTATGCCCTGGGCAACACAGCTTTTACTGCAGGTGGTCTGACCACACATGGTCAGAGAGTGGCAGGATTGGGAAAGAAAGCTGGGGGCAGTTGGGGGAAACATTTTAAGGGTAGGTGAAGGAACAAATGACTTCTAGAGATCCTTTTTGACCTGGCATATTAAATGCAGTGCCTTATATGTGAGGGTTCAAGCCAGCACACCTTTTGTGTAATCACTTATTGGAAACAAAACAAAACAAAACAAAACAAAACAAAACAAAACAAAAAAACCCCTGTGATTTGTAGCTTAAGGGAAGTAAACATGGTGTAACAGAAGAATCTTAATGCTGAAGCCTCAAGGACCAGGGGGTATGGGCCCTGCCTGCACCACATACCAATTGTGTAACTGGAGCAAGTTATTTGATCTTGTTAAGCCTTGGATTCTGCATCTACTGCTATAATATGGGAATCATGCTGACGTCACAGTGCAACTGTGGGGATTAAACCAGATAATAAAGCTAAAGCTCTCAGTTCTGTGCCCAACTCATTGTAAATGCTCCAGTAATGTTGGTGCTCATCATCATCATCATCATCATCATCATCGTCATCATCAGGAGCCCCAAGTTGTACAGTTACCAAATTCTAAATGAGGTTAGTGAGCCAGGCCATGGAATACTACCTGAGTCCCTGCATGTGGCATTTCCAGTTCTAGCTCTTTTCATGGTACCCAATGGAGGCCAAGTCATACTGGGGAGTAAATTGATGTAATCCACACAGTGGAGGGAAGGGTGGTGGGAGGACAGTGAGGATCCACCAGGATTTGCTTTACATATCTTTCTCTCACATATCTACCTGCCCCATTTCAACTACACCGTGGGCTCGCGCTCTGTAGCAACAATTTCTTCTTCCTTGGGGTCTCTGCTCTTTGTCTAAAGAAGAGGAGAAAAGTGACCAAGAACAGGGTTGTGTAGGCCATACTGGGGACAGCTGGGGAAACCCAATTTCTATTCAGTAAGCATTTTGAAACACAGAAAGATAAAAAATAGAAAGTTTATGCAATCATAGGCTTGGAATGGACAATGGAAGTCCAGCTCTACCCCTGTTTTATAGATGGGTCTTTGAATATTATGTGACCTATTACAAGTCACACAGAATATAGGATAAGACCTGACTCTGTGAAATAAACATAAAATTATCATTAGCATGTATTATCTTCTTAATATGTACTACAGTTGTTATACAAAGTATCTTTAGTCCAGGTAATGACTGATGAGGAAACTGAGGCACTGACAGTTAACTCATCCTGGCTCACACAGCTAGGAAGTAATAGAGCCAGACTTGAACCCACATATACCTCAACACCAGATCTCCTGTCTCCTGGTTTGTCATATAATATTTCCAGAATTCATTTGGAACTTACTGCATGGTGGTACTTTACATGCATTTCAACAACCATCACAGCAATTCTCTATGGTAAATAGCTTATCCACATTTTTTAAACAAAGGAATTTAGAGAACGTGTTAACTTTCCCTAAGCTTGTTTAGCTAATCAATGGTGGAGCTGAAATTCAAACGTGGGTCTGACTGACTGTAGGTCTGAAACTCAGCTACAATGACACACTGCGGTGCATGTCCTTTACCCTAAGTGGATGAGGCTTAGGAACACTGATAGACCCCACAAACATACCCCACTTACTTAGGTTTTTGATAACAACGCAAGAGGACTTTGCCAAGCCCTTCCTCACAGCCGGCAGCCTTCTTTCCTACCATCACATTCCCCAGGATGGACTGTAGCATCACTGATAGAGACGAATAAACACTTCCTTGCATCTCTTGCAAGCCTGACAATAAATGAAGTAGGATGACACCCTTTTCAAGTACAAACTTCTTGGGCACAGGAGCCAGCTACAGATAGTTTAGACCCAATTAGGTTTATTTGTTTGGTTTGCTTTTTATGATGCTGAGGATCAAACCCAGGGCCTTGCTCATGATAGGCAAATGCTCTACCCCTGAGCCACATGCCCAGCCCTCCAGTTAGGTCACTGCAACTTAAATTACAAGCCTATAAACAAGCAGTCAGCGATGTTTGGGAAGCAACCTTCTCACAGGGCCCCAGGGACCATGCCCACAAGCACTGTCCACACCTCCAGGTCCTTTACCCTGTGGAGCAGTAAACACTTCTCCTGCATGACCTCACTGAGTGTCCCAATGACTCCCTGATGTTCTAGGGACAGAAAAAGCAACTGAGCAGAAGGAAATGATTCTTAGGGTCAAAGAGGAAAGTTGGCAAGGATGGTTAGATCCACCCTGAATGAAGTGTACACGTCTCTGAAAGGTGGCCAGCCCCTTCTCTTCTGTCACTGAAGACGCTCTCTTTTCATTAGGAAAAATATGCATACATACATTAAAAGAAGCATTAATAAAGAGAAGACCAGAGAAAGGAAATAAGGACATTAATATCTCTGCTTTTTTTTTTCCTTAAAACTCTTGCCTTTTTTTGTCCCTTTTATTGTTTTGGAATTTTTTTGTTTTCTCTTTCTGCATTTTTCCTCCCTTGCTCTATTTTTTGTCATCTATTTCTTGGTATAGATAGTTTGAGCCATCTCTCTTCTTTTTCTTTCTATCCACTCAATTCCAGCTCCCACCTCTTCGGGATCCCTTTGTCTGCTCTGTGTGGGAGTCTCTTCTCACATCTTCCCTCTCTCTCACTGGAGTGGTTTCTTCAAGCTGTGAGCAAGATCACCCCTTGCTTTTGCTCCCCTCTCCCTCTCAGCTGCTCTCCTGAATTGCCTCTGCGCTGATTCTGCTTCCCAACCACAATTGGTGCAGCTGGGATGGTAAAGGAGCAACTGAAAAGGAAATGCTAATCAGAGCTTTTTACAGAGTGGAGTAAAGCACATGCGCACACACATGAGAAAGGACTCTGGAGGAGGACAGTCTCCTTTCTCAGTGTCCCACACAAGGATGGCTGAGCTCCTCCAGTGATCCGACAGGGCTGGGAAGGAGCCACAGTGTGCTGTCTGCTCCACGGTCTCCTCCTCCATGGAGCAGTTTTATACTTAGCCAAACACCAGCAGGAGAAGCACACAGGGCCTTGAAAGTACATTTCTGTGTGTGTGTGTGTGTGTGTGTGTGTGTGTGTGTGTGTGTGCATGTGTGTGCATGTGTGTGTAGGTCGTTCCTGGAAACAGAAGAGGGTGCATTCAGGAAGCCCTTGGGTGTGGCCTGGGGCTGCAGAGCTCTGCTGTTTAGGGGAGGCAAGCGGGACCCAGGGAGAGCTCAGGTGCACCTTCATCCTGGACCACATTTTCTATAGGGTTTCTTATTGTCGTTTTTCTACCACAGGGAAAAGAAGAGCAAGTGACAAGCCATGGCCGATGCTCAATAGTCATCTGTGGCCTTGGATCAAAGGCATTTTATTGGATTTCCTTCGAGGATCTTATCCAAGCCTAGCTGAGGAACATAGTAGGGAAGGGAGTAAGGCCAGCAGAAGGCTCACGGAAAACTAAAAAGGAAAAATGGGTGATGGGCTGCGGTGATGCACGCCCAGAATCCCAGCACTCTGGGAGGCGGTGGCAAGAGCATCACAAGTCTGAGGCTAGCCTGGGCAACTTAGTGAGACCCTGTCTGAAAATAAAAATGAAAAGGGCTAGGGGTGTGCTCGCTGGTAAAGTGCACCTAGAGTCAATCTTCTGTACCACCCAAAAAATTATGCATATATTGTATATACTGCACATATACAGTATATATTGTATATATCTGTATATATTATATATGTGTATACATATATATATATATGTGTGTATATATATATATATATATATATATATATATATATATATTTATTTATTTATTTAGCCAGGCAATTTGGCACATGCCTATAAGGAGCACTCAGGAACCTGAGGCAAGAGGATTAGGAGTTTGAGACCAGCCTGGGCTATATAGGGAGACTCTGTTTCAAAACAAACAACAACAGGGCCGGTGAGATGGCTCAGCGGCATAAGCACCTGCTGGCACGCGAGGTCCTGAGGTCGACCCCCGGTACCCACAAAAAAAAAAAAAAAACAGAAAAGAAGAAACCCAAGAAAGCTGGTTGGACAGGAAAGAACCCTAGAACTGCAATCAGATGAACAGCTTTCTCCTAAGAGGTGGGATGCATCATTTACTCTCTAGCGAGTGGCATTCTCCACTGTAGAAATGGTTTTCAATTGATTAACAGCAAAGTGAGTTTGCAGCTCTAATACGTTGTTGAACAGTAGAAATCAAATCCTTTCTCCTTTGTTTATTTTGTTATTAATAGAAACCATCATGAAGTGGAATTTATTTTGGCCACTCTCTTCATCAATCCCCCCCCAAATCGTCTTTGTAATCCTAGCTACTTATGAGGCTGAGGCAAGGAGATCACAAGTTCAAGCCCACTCTGGACAATTTAGCCAGACTGTCTCAAAATAAAAATGTGAAATGAAGGCCTGGGGTACAGCTCAGCGGTAGAGTGCTTGGCCAGCAGGTACAAGGCCCTCAGCATAAATATAAATAAATAAATAAAGGACTCAACATCAAAGTAAGTCCTCATCGCCATCCACGCAGCCCTGCACAAGGGCCCTTTAAGGCTGAGTGTGTGTGCAAGGCCCAGGCGAATTCACAGGAGGCTGCTCTCTCTACCTCTGGCCAGGCCAGGGGTGGGGGCGGGGCGGGGCAGGGGGAGAGGAGATGGGGATTTTCTAATGATCTTCTTTGGTGAATAGGCACAAGTTGTTAGCCTGATCTGAGAAGACCTCTTTCCCCGAGTGCCAATTCCACCCCCTCCTTTTTGTAATGGGTTTAGTTCCCACAGCTAATGCACTGCGTAATGAGGCCCGAGGGAAGTGGAATGCTCCGGAGTAATGATAGAGAGCCCCCTGGCCCTGACAAAGGACAGAGAGCCTGGCTGGATGGGCTCAGTGACGGGGCCCAGGCTCCTTTCAGCCCCGCTGAGTCGAAGCCTGCTGCCAGGGCCTGTGCTAAGCACAGCGCCGCGGTCCAGATCCTGGCGTGAAACCTGGAGTCCAGGGCAAGACAAACCCCTGCCAGGCCAAGTGTGTTTCTTTTTCTAAGCCCTGATTCCCCCACTTCCTCCTGGTCATCCGGCTGTTGGTTCAGAGGCCTCTTACTTTCAGGATGGGGTACGATTTCCTGGACAGCCCATTCCCCCTAATGTCAAAAAGCACCCCAGCCCCACTCTGTCTGCAAGTACCGGGCCTCAGACGGAGCCGGAAGCACACTTGTGCGGATCAGCACACATCCAGTGGACAAAGCAGCCACATCGGAAGGTGGTCCTAATCCTCTTGGTTAATTCTGAGTACTGTTTCTCAGGTCCCACAGAGCTTTGCTCGGGTACTGGTAGAATGTCACCTACCTCACTCTACATGGTGTCACAGTTATGTGTGACACATAACATATCCTCTGTTCCCCTTTGACCTGTGTTCTTTGTCCTTCTGTCACTCTCTGTCATCCTGAGTTCTAATGCCCAGCAAAGAATGGAAACTCCACTCCATGTACTAAGTTGAAATGGCTGGAATGTTGGAGAACTGGGGTCCCAAAGTCAGAGAAAGATTAGTAAACAGAATCAAATGAAAAACATTACTTAGTCTTTGGACAAATCCAACATTCAGTTGTCCATAGAGAAAGAAATCAGAACTTAACAGTCACAAAAGCTCAGCAAGAGGCAATGTGAGGGATCAGGGGAAAGCCGGTACGAGAGTCCCCAGGATGATGAGTACACCACTCATGCGCACTTTACATTTACAAAGTTCGCCTTCTCACCTTCATGACAGAGCCCTGGACAATGCAGGAGTGCCATCTGCCACTTTCAGGTGAGTGGCCTGGCTCCTGCCAGACACATTACAAATTAGCAAAGCTAGTAAATGTCAGAAACCATGACCCAGCCTGCAGTTCTTACCATGCCACACGTCTGCAGGAATTCAGCAGACATGGCTGCAAACAGGGGCCAGAAAGTGTAGAAAGCCAGAAGACCAGAAGAGATGAAAAGGGGCTTGTTCACTGCTTCCACAAACCTATCACCCCTAGGGCAGCTCTGGAAGCTTGAATGAGATAAAATGTCAAACAGAAGAAAAGACAGGATTTTTATGAGGTGGACAGTGGACTTGTGCTCATTGGATAACAAACCCTTTTCAGGGCCTGTGGTGTCTCGGCTCTGTGCTGAGTACTTGTTTCCCAGAGGAGATTCATGAATGAGACACGGTCCCTGCCCCATGGTTCTACTTCCTAGACAGCACTGTTGGGAAATATAAATATCCTTAAAGGTAATCAGGAAAATGTGTATCTGTGATCTCAAGTGGGTTAGTGAGGAAGAGTGAGAGTGGAGGAAAGTTTCTGAGCCTGCAGCTAACCCTGGTTTCACATCTGGGCACCTGGAGATGACAGAGTCCGGGACTGGTCCAAAGCCACATGGCTTGGGTCCAACTCAGGTACTATCTCTCACACCCTCATGCCAGGCCACCATTTGTCTCCAGGGTTGCTTCTTGTTTTTGGTGCCCTCAGCCTGCTTATTCACTGTTCACTTTGTCCTGAGGGGGAGGTCGCAGGCCTGGTGCTAAGCTTTCTAGGAAAGAACCTCTTCACATCCAGTCTTCATTTTTCTGCATTCAGGAGGAAACGGAACCCATCCTCTCCAGCAAACACCACATTTCAGACATAGGGCCTCCTGTTTCCACCTGAGGCTCTTCTCCTTCTGGTCACCACCCTCCCCGACTCGTGGTGTCACATGGCCATCTCCTTTCCCCACTCAGGTCTCTACACAAGAGCCACCTCCTCCGAGAGCCATTCCCCTTATCCAAAACAGCTGTCCCTCCAATCTCTCTATTCCTTTGCTCTGTATTTTTTTTTTTTTATGTCTTATCACTAACCACAGTATCTATTTCCTTGTCTGTTTTATTGCCTCCACTGGAAGGTAATCTCCACTGAAGGAAAGAAACTTGCTTTTATTAACCATTATATTTCCAGTTCCTAAGAAAGTGGTCCTCAGATGGTAGACCCTCCACTGTACTTTGTCCAATGAATGAATAAAGACCACAGCCAGTACCCATCCTCCAGAACATTTGTTGTGAAAACCAAAGCCAGCCAAAGGGCCAGGTTCCAAAAGATCTTTTCCCTTCATCTTCCCTCTTTTCATGCATTGTCTCTAGAGATGTAGGGCTAACACTTTATTATGATCATTGCCATTATCACCACCATTATTATATATTTATTAGTATAACAGTTCACATTTTTATAATTATTCATAAGGATAATATGATCTTGGCAATTAGCTGATTGCCTATAATGTAACACAGGTGAGTCTGGCACATAGCAATCACCTGCCTAGTATTTATTCATTCACTTTCATAACACTGTAGTCTCTCTTAGCCAAGTTCATCCTAATCATGATGGAAGGGATATGACTAACCATCAGCACTGGCTATGCACGGTGCCAACTTTAGGGCTGGAGGCTCTCTTGCTCTCAAGAATTTCATAAGGTAGATATTCTTTTTTTGTGTGTGTGGTCCTGGGGATTGAACCCAGGAACCTTGCATGGAGCTACATCTTCAGTTTTTGTTTTTTTTTTTTTTAATTTTAAGACAGGGTCTCCTTAAGTGACTAAGTTGTCCAGGCTGACCTCAGACTTCCGATCTTCCTGCCTCAGCCTCCCAGGGTGCTAGAATTACAGGCTTGTGACTGGGTCAAGGCAGGTATCCTTGACCTCCAAAGTCACAGCCAGTAACTCAAGCCTGATGTTGACTTGAGTCTCTTTGACTTCAGTCACCACATTTTCCTCCCAGACCATATTGCTGCACTGGAACAAGTCTAACCTCAATCACTCCTAGGTCAAGCCCTGGTTCTCTCACCTGTGATATGGTCAACCAGCCTGAGAGGACTTTAAAGTACTTTGCAGATCTGTGTTCCAATCCTCCTCCTCCTCCATGTGAGCAATTTGTCCCCAAGGTTATGCGATGAACTATGCCATCTGCCTCTATTTCTACAAGTTCAAATTTCTTTAAAAACCCAGATAACAATACTCTGCCTCCTCCCTCTATGCCCCTTCCCACTGGTAGTGCACTTCGTTTCTGAGCAGGACACAGGACAGCCCTGTCCCCATGCAAGAGAAGGCTCCCTAAGCCTGCTCCTCTGACATGCACCCCCTTGTCAGAAACCAGTGACGCTGTCTGGTGCTCGGCCCTGTCATGTTCTTGGTTTCGCCCAGAGCTGCTGCCAAGGCCAGAGCTGCTGCCAAGACTTCCCACCTTGCCTGGCTGGCAAACATAATGCTTTTATGTTGGGGCTTGGTTATCAGAAATGGAATGTCAATTCCACTGACACCGTGGGACAGCATTCCACTGACATCTGTCAGTCAGGGCCAGGAAGCTGGGCAGCCTCTTTATCAGTTATCTGAGAAAGGACTCAACTAGTCTCCTGAAAGCAGCCTATGCACCAGGAATCACCAGCAGTCCCTAGCAAAGTGATGCTTCCACTTGGTTTGGAGAAGAGGTTCTGGTATTCTAAGTTGCAAGCGCTGAATCACTTTGGGAATGCACTGGTTAGGAGAACAGAGGGAGTTTACGATCCACTTAAAATATTTGTGTAAGGAACACAGGAATCCGCCACCTGTTTCCCCTTCCACCAAGGGTTATGACAGCTGAGGAATCTTAACCCTTCACCAGAGCCTTGGCTCTGTGCCCAAACTTTCTAGTCTTTTCTTCCCATTCACAGAAACATTTTCATAAAAAAGTATAAATCCTGCATTGTCATGAGAAAAAGAGTTCTCCAATTCTGGCCAGGGTGAGGAGCATTTTTCGACGGGTCTGGACAGCTCAGCCCAACCTCTGGTGTGGCACATGAGGCGGAGCTGAGCTGCCTGTGCTGGGTTCCTCCAGGTCCCAGCCGGAGTAGGAGGCAGTGTGGCACACAGTGGGCCTTCCTCAGGACACCGCTTTGCATTCCTCAAGTGTCAGGCTCTTCTCTCAGAAAGAGGCTGGATGGGATGAATACACCCACTAGTACTTGCATGCACTTTGGTCCCCACCTCACTTCCCCTGCTTCAAAGACCAGGTCCTGCTGCGTACTCTGGGGACACTACAGGCAAGGGTTCCCTGTCCCGAGAAGCTGACAGGGGAGGGATCACTCCGGAAGCAGTGAACTATAGAGCTAGAGGTGCTCTTCAAGACTATCCGGTCCAAAGGTCCTCACTGTATAAACATGGAAACTGGGGCTACAGGACTACAGTGTGGCAGGCAAGATCTATGGCACATCTTCTAGCATCCAGTCTCATGTGCCTTTCATTATGTCACCAGGATCTGTCATTAGAATGAGATGCTACGTGTAGCACACTCAACAAACACAGTGCAGGCTGTGTGCCCAAAGCCCAGGTGAGGAGGGACTGACTACAGTAATGCCGACAGCACTACTGAGAAAGAACACTACAGCACCTGCACACCCCGAGCCAAGGCAGAAACTACCCAAACCATGCACTGTCTTCACCCAGGAGGTTCTCGGTGGTGCGACAAAGAGATGGAGAATCCTGAAAGTCATGGCAGAAACCAGGAGCCGGGTGAGTGTGTATAGTTTGGCAGGGGAGTGGGGGGACTTCTGAGAGAAACTGGATTGGACAACAGTCTTAGCACACACTCCGGGATCATGCATTCACTCTAAATGATGTATTTTAAAAGTCTGTAAAATGTTGGACAAGAAGAAGCCTGGGGTGACCTAGGATGACTGCTACAGGAGGACTATTCTGAGGCCAGCTCACCCATCCTTGAAGTAAGGCTGACCCCATACACACCTGTAAGCATTCAAAAAGACTCACCTACACTTCCTTAAAATCTGGAGAGAACTCTGCCCCCTTCCAGGTGACACTTTCCAATGCCACCCGAATTCTCAGAGTTAGGAATCTAACTTCATCTTCCTCCATTCAAAGCTGACTCCCTTTTGCTGGGAAGTAGTCCTGGAAGCAGAAATCCAGCTGCTTCATGTGGCTCCTAGAAAAGCCCTCTGCTGAGCTGGACCACCCCTCTCTTATTCGTCTTACAGATTATGGAACACTGAGGGCTGGGGTGTAGCTCAGTGGTAGAGCAATTGCCTACCTTGTGCAAGGCCCTGGGTTCAATCCCCAGAACCATGAGGAAAAAGAAGTCTTTTTAGGGTCCTGTAGCTTTCCAGACTTCATGGTCCTCCCCACAGCCCTCCTGCTGTCTTCCCCTGCTAACGAGCCCAGAAGCTCGCACTCTACCCCCTTTCGACATACTCTGGCCCATGAGGGTTTTTCCAATGGTCTCCTGGTGAGTGTAATGAATTGGCCATCCCACCCAATCCCCTTGAGATTAAGCCACTATTGTAATCAAGTCACCAGCTCACTTCATAGAATGTCTATTTCTCCGGAGTCCCACACACAGTCTAGGTGTTATACTGCTGTTATATTGCACTGGAAGCCAGAGTGATTGTGTCCATAAAATTTTAGCCAAAATTTCTGCCCCTATCCTTGTCTTATCTTAGTTGTATTCCCTGTGTTTGGTTCACTGACACCCACTGAAGCACCAGTGAGCTTCTGCCTCTAGATCTATGGTCAACTCTCAAAGACCAACATGTAGAATCACTAGGTTTTGGGTTTTTATTTGCTGGTAGTTGTTGTGTGGCATGATCTTGCAGAGGACAGGCCATTCTATACCAACTATGATGAGGAAAGCCAACTTCTATACAATTAAAAACTCCATCTACAAACCTAGAGTAGCCCAGCTCTGAATGGTGCCAACCCCAAAGACCAGGTGATGTGTGGAAGCTCACTCGGTCTTCCAAGACAGCTTCATTCTGGAGCTGCTTCCCATACACTCAGCAGGACGCTGCAAAGCTTGCTGATGGACAAGCATCATCAGCTAATCCATCTGCAGGCTCTAAACACCCACCAGGGATTTTGAATTCCACACGACTGAAGCAGCAGCAGAGGCAGCAGCTGTCGGTCCACACCTGCCATGGGGAAATTGGCTGGATTTCCTAGAGGTTCCTCTGAGGCTGAAGATGGCAGGGAGCAGGGATTCCAAGGGGATCAGGGTGTGACAGCTGGGGTGGCAGGGGAAGGTGCAGAGAGAAACTCTAGGAGAAAAGAACAAGTAAGCATCTGCAAAAGGCAAGCCAGCATCAAGGCAGACAGGAAGGAAGAGGACCACTGGGAAGCAGGTAATGCCAAGCAATGCCAGAGATCACTAAGGGAAGTTCTAACAGGAAGTCTCAGCCTGCCTTTCTCAGACACCTTCCTGCTGCGATTTTGGCCACCAGAGGGCTCCTGTATTCCAAGAATATGGAAAAGTGACAAATGTCTCCAATATTTTCCACTGTAAGCGTACACATATGAAATTAGCAGTTTTTGTTTATGTGCACCAATAATTGTCTTTGAGATGTGCCAATGCAATCTGGATTTGGATATGGTGTCCCTGAATCCACAGGAACAAAATCATCAACCTCTGTGCTCTATTTTGTCCAGTGTCCTGTGTTTTATTACCAGATAGCTAGAATCAGGTCAGGGAGAAGGAGAGGGAGAAAACGGGTTCTAACAAAGAAGACTAAGGACTGTGGAGGCAGAAATGTCCGCTCAAGATTCACATTTAGTTAAGGATGACAAGACCTGTATCTTGGTGTCTTGTACTGTCCTTACCCTGGTAACACTCAAGGAAAAAACAGTGCATATGTGCTTGGTAAGAAGCTTGGGTTAATGTGCTAGTTCTGTCATGTCTCTCTATAACCTTCACTCAAACCCTTATCCTCATGAGTTTTGGTTTTCTCCTCTATAGAATGCAAAGTATTCTTAGCTCACTTGTTTGGCACATGGTAAAAGCTCATTGTTCATTCATTCACTGAAATGCAGCCTTCCAGCAAGACTGATATTACCAAGAGTGCCAACGCAATTGCCAAACTGGCACTGAGGAAAAGAAGACTAAGAACGACACTATAAATGTCTCCAAATATTTAAGGAACTATTATATGGAGGAGGGATTACAACTTTTCTATACCAGTTCAAGAAGTAGATATGAGTACCCAGGAGTGAATCACTGGAGAATCAGATCAAGCTTGATAATTATATGAATTGCCTAAGAAATAAAACTCTCCAAAAGTGGAATACATACAAGTTAGCTCCCAACACCTCGAGGTGTTCATGGAGACATTGCATAAACAATGTAAGGGATGCTCTAAAACAGATTCCTTCGTCAGAGGAGAGGCTGGGCTCGATGACCCACAAGAGCCTTACTGACTCATAGAATACTAGGGTTCTTTCTTCTAAGCAAAAGGAAAATAGGAGAGGATTTTTTTGTCAGGTAGGGGCTCATCTTGATCAAATGGATGATCCTCCAGGCTGACAGCGGCAGATACGTACACTTCCCCCATGTCACACCTTCCCCACGGCCAGCTTGATCTTGTCCTTGGCCAGAGAGTGGCTGATCTTGTCGTGGAATACTGCTTTTCTGCCAAGAGTGGTGTTTGTCATAGCAAAGATGGCTGGCCTTTGATCCTTCCTCAGTATTTGTGGAATGACTGATTGGTATTTTTGACACTAGAATGGATGTCCAAAGGGAGGGAAGTATGAAAGGCAATGCTATGAGTAAGGAATGAAGAAATAATGGACAAAAGGGTATGGGATGGACCCAATGAAGCATACAACCAGGCCCTTTAAATCCGGAGCTGCTGGGTACTGTCCTTCTCTCTTCCTGTCTTATACTGAGAACAGCTCTTTCCCTCACAGCCAGGGACATCTGTCAAGAGGCAAGAGCCTGGCTCAATGTCATTTAGAACTTCTTCCTCTATATGGGTCCCAGTGCAAACCTGAATGTCATTTAGATCTTCTTTCTAAAGAAGTACATAGATTTTCATGATGTTGGTAAAACAGAATGGAAAGATAAAAGGAAGGTGCTCTGAGCTCTCATGCAAAGCAGCTTCTGAAGGAAATCAGGGGAAATGATGTACCTCTGAAGTCAAAGCATATGATTAAAATGTAAAGAAATGGTTTTGAAATGAATTATTAACTAGATGTGCAACCATGAGCAATAGCTAAGCCTCACTCTCTTTATCCATAAAAGAGAAATAATAACCTCTCTTGGAGTTTTCTGAATCTATGAAGTGCCTAGCACAGGGCTTGGCATATAATGGTATTCACGTCATGGTAAACATCTCTTTCCATTATGGGTTACAAATCAGCCAGGACTAACAGAACTGGAAAAACCCCAGCTCGGATAGGAAGGATATGCACATTTATGGCATCCAAAGAGCTGTGTGGGTATGTTTTCCCCGAGGCATAACCAAGAGGCTGTGCATCTTGTTATGTAAACTGAACTGGGCTCTGTACCATATGCATGGGGTTGGGTGTGGGCAACAGGAGGACATGGGTGTGTACAGTGTGGAATCAAATGTGGACAGCACTGGCACCTTAAGAACAAAGCAGACCGGATCATGCTCGTTTACAGCCAAGAAGCAATATTCTCCATTTGGTTGGACTCAGGAAAATAAATGGGCCCCTGCTGCATTTAAGGCTGTCTTGGAAAAAGCAAACGTAGGCTCATAGAAATAGGTTTAAAGTAGGTTTCTCTGAGGCCAGTGGTAGAGATGCGCTATGACTGCAGCAGAAGCTGACCACATTATCCCCAAGAGGTTGTCCTATAGTCAGTCTGTTAAGAATCAGGCTTTACCAACCACAGGAGGTTGTGAAATAGCTGTCTTCAGGGCTTTAAATATAAGGGCATTACTCATGCATGAAGGATGGCACCTCCCATCTTTACCAAGCCCATGGCTAGATACCAGTCCCTGGCTACACTAATCCAAAATGCTGTAATAATTGCATAATATTTCATTGGAAGAACGGAAAACTACTATCATACTCAACTCACAAGATCATGATTTGTGTGGGTCTAGGGCAGAGTGGAAAGAACCAAGCTCCAACTATTGGCCCAGAGTCTGCACACTGTTAGGCAAAGTGCCTGGCCAATGAAGCAGGAAACTTCAATAGTCTCCTCCACTCCTCTGCAGAGAAAATGCAATCCCCTTTCCACTGAGGAGATCTTGGAAAAGATCAGTTAGCTCACTTCAAGAGTTAAGCAATTTCCCTTGAAGAACTTGAAGTGGGAGGGAATGTAAGTCACCTAACCCATTTGCAAGAACTTCCTGTCTCCCCCACTCCAGCCCACCCTCCACCACCCAGCCTGAAGATTCTGCAGACCCAGTGGATTTCAGACTTGTTTGACCATGACCCATAGTAACAAGTACATTTTATACCATGAGCCAGAACAGGCACATAATCACACACACACACACACACACACACACACACACACTTCATAAAACAGTACTGCATGCAGGTATGTTGACATTATCTATTCCACCCTATATTCATCCATTTCATTTCATTTTTATATATCAATCATGACATAAATTTCACTGTATCACCTGCAATTGGAAAAACAGTGTTCTTCATTACTGATCTCTGCCACCTATTCAAGGGCTTGTGTTTGCTTTCTGTCTCCTACAAAATAAAGCCCAAAGTCCTCAACATGACAGATAAGAGCATTTATAACCCTGCCTTCCAGCTTCCATTCTGCCTCCCTCACACCTGGTGACCAACTGTTCCTAGGAGCCGCAATCCCACCATTCTCATGTCTCTCTGCCTCACCCATGGCCTTCCCTCAAGCTGCACGCACTTCTCAATGCAAGAAAAATGTGTCTCCCTCCTTGGGAAGTATCCTGGATACCACTTCCTCTGAGAGGCAAATTCTCCGTGAGGCTCCCAGTCTTTAGGAATTCTCCTTTTTATATAATTGTATTATGACATGCCTGATCCTTCTGTGGCTCAAATGTCTTCCAGTGTTTCTGAATTGATATAAGCATATATATATACTTGTGTGTGTGTGTGTGTGTGGGTACCGGGGGTCGAACTCACGACCTTGCACACCAGCAGGCGCCCGTGCCGCTGAGCGATATCACCGGCTCTGATATAAGTATCTTTAAAAAAAAAAATCCTTTTTCTAGCTCACACATGTATTCCCAGCACTCAGGAGGCTGAGGCAGGAGAATTCCAAGTTACAACCCAGCCTGGACAATTTAACAAGACTCTGTCTCAAAAAGCCTTTTATGATTGGCCTCTGCCTTCTTCTTTGTTTATCTTCAACCTCCTTCTCCTGCACTATCTCTGAATGTTTAGAGCTCCCAAAAGATTGAGAAGATCAGAGTAGGAGAAAGGGGGATGGTCAAAATTGGTTGTGGGAAAACCAAAAATCTGGTTCTAGTTTCTCTTTCCCCAGACTTGCAGTCCTGTTTCCAGGGGCTCTAAGTTTGGCAAGGGCAAAACACAATCCTCTGTATCACAGGCATTGGAAAGGCAGGCTGAGGTGGATAAACCAAGGCAGGCAGTGCCCAGCCCAGGCTGCAAAACCAGGGAGGTAGCCGGCTGCGACGCTGAATGAATAATCCTGATTCACAAGCCACAATGAAACCCTGTCCCCTAACAAACGCGCCGCAGTCTCACAGGGCCAGCTGTGGATGGCCTGATTTACAACCAGTCACAGAGCTTAACGAACTCCAGGGCCACCTTTATCTATATAAAAACAACAACAAAAAGACCCCCAGCGCTCTGCAGTTTTCAAAGCAATTACTCACACATTACTCCATTTAATCATGGAGTGTCAAAGCAGGAGGGAAGTTGAAGAGGTCAATTAGTTTGCTCTCTCCTTCTGCAGCAGATGACAAGGAGCCAGAGCAGGCAAGTGACTTGCACAAGGTCACACCGAGTCATCGGCAGCCTGTACTGCTTTTCTTTTTAAATCAAACCGTGTTGTTCATACACAAACATATGCGGTGTTCCCGCGTGTCTGACTCAGCGGCCAGCCCGCTGCTGCCTTAACTGTGAACGATGCGATGCATCTCCCGTCAGCTCTTCAACTTGTTGCCTCAGGGGCTGATCTGGTCGTCACAGTGTAGCGTCCCCATGACCAGTCCCCATGACCAGGCATGCTTAAGCTGTGAACTCACCAGGGGCAGGGGAGTAACTCACCTTCAGCAGATGTCCATTTAAAAACTGCACACACACCCCTCCAGTCCTAGCTAATTTCCTTAGGCCTCGGCCTTTTTGGTCATTTCCCCCCTCCCTGCTCTGGGTCCGATCAGCTGGGTGTCCCGGGAGGGAAGGAAGCATCCGGACAGCGGGACTGCTGGAGAGCCTCAGGGCCAGGAGACTCCAAGCCCTCTGACTCCGGGCGAGGCCACCAGATCACCCGGTGTCCCATCACTGCTAGGACGCGCAGGGCCTTGGGACTCTGCTAGACCAACTCCCTCATCTCACGGGTGTGGAAACTTAGGCTGGGGGGAGAGGTCTTGCTAGGACAGCACCTCGAGTGTCCACCCTGCACTTCTACTGTCTGCCTTTTACGCTGCCACCGAGGAAATGCAGCGTAGAAAGGTGGCAAGATGACCTGCAAATCACAGGGCCACTAAACGCCGGCGCGCAGCTGGAGCGCGGGACCCAGGTCTGCCGGGGACGGGGTGCCGCCCTCGGCACATGGGTGCCCGGTCAGGGGGGACAGGACGGGGTCCAAACACCCAGGCCAGCCCCGGGCGCCCCAGAGCGGAGGTGTCCTGGGCCCGGGCTGCGCCTCTTCGGAGGACCGGGGACAGGGTCCGAGTGCTTCTCCCCATTCAGTGGGATTATCCCTTCTGAATTGTTTAAAAAAAAAAAAGGCTCGGCGTGAGCCTGCCTGACAACCCAGCAGGAATTTTCCCAGGCACCGCCGAGCTGACTCACAGCGGCCTGCCCGCCGGCCCCGCCCCCAGCCCACGCGCGCGCGCCCGCCCGCGCCCATTGGAGCCCGCGCAGCCAATCGCCGCGCCCGGCGCCGGGTTGCTAGGGGTCGGTCTGTGCGTGCGGGCAGGTGAGGCTGCGAGGGACCTAGAGAGAGGGGGAGGAGCCGCCGGCAGGAGCTCCGAGTCTGCACCGTTTGGCAGCAACCGTGGATTTGGGGGGCTTGGTCTGGAGTCTGCATTCTCCACGTGTCAGATGCCCCCAAATCCCAGACACTGCAGTCGTCCTCAGTTTACTCCACCCGCACTCCATGCCGTTGTAGGGTGGCAAGAGGGGCACGGACTCCTCCTTCTATTGGACTCTCACCCTGGCCACCCCAAATTCTGTGCGATCCTGGCTAACACACTCGTACTTCCTTCGTGTTATTGTTTCTTCTCTAGCCTTCAGAGGAATTTTTTTGGTGGTGGCGATGGAACCGCGGCTTCGCACCCGCCAGGCAAGCGCTCTCCCAGCCCTCTTCTCACCTTCAGTGCCGGCCGTGGGCCTGATTATCTTAAAGTCCTTGGTTCTAGATTCTGCTTCTTATCCAGGAGAACATCCCAATTTTCAGCCTGAGTGTTTTTCCTAACGTCGGTGTCATCGTGTCACTCCCTCCTTGAGCGACTGTCCCTCTCCCCAGCCAACCTGATTTCTGTCTCCTGGGATGTTTGAAATTCCTGCTCTTTCCCCAGCCTCCCTGCCTCCGCGGAGACCCGTTTCCTCTCCCTTGGTTAATCCTTTAGGTCCCACTGCTGTGTCTCCAGCACACGGGTAACTCAAACTGTAATTCTGGAAGCGCATTTGCTCCATGTCTCTCTCACTGCCTGGGACAGAGGCCACTTTTATTTTGTACCATATCCTCTGTGCCTGACACCAAATGTTAGGTTGAATTTTTTTTTTTAGGTTGAATTTATTTAAAAAATCATTTTCATACAAGTTAGGAATCACTGTACCTGTTTAGTAGACCAGGCTGGGGAAGCTCAGACAGATTAGGTAATTTACCTATGTTCCAATAGCAAAAGGTGTTAGAACCTCTCTCTGGTCTTCTGCTTGTTAGGAAATTGTACTGTAAATAATAAGCCTCCCAAGAGATCACAAATAAATGCTAGAACAAATGCCTGTAGCACTTGGGGTGCTCTGGTTTGGCCCCCGGCCTCCAGGATTCTTTCCACATCTATAAAAACTCCATTCATTTATTCATTCAATAAATATGCACGGAGAACCTATTATGTGCCAGGTAGCACAAGGGTAACCAGGAGATGTCCGTTCTGGTGTCCTCTGGATAACTACAACCTGGAGAATGCAAGGCTATGCAGCCTGTCCACCACAGGGGAGCATCCAGTGTGTCCATTTAATAAGAAAGTGTAGTCACCTATGCTGATGTTTTATTTTGGTGTCTGTTCAGATATATTGTAAGTTTAGTCTATATTTTTTGTTAGACTAAAAAAATGCATTCCCAAGCCTGGCAAAAAAAAAAAAATGAATATGTGTACATTCTAAAAAGATGTATAGTGTTGTTTTTTGGAATTAGCAATGAGGAATGGGAGCCAGCTATGGTTATTTGTAAAGAAGGGTGCTAAGCAAAGGAAGCTTTCTGCACATGGAAAGAGAGTTTTTTGGATATCATCCACTTAGCTATAATCCAGAAGCTGGCCTCCCCCCTGCCCCATCCCTGGCACCAAAAGCACTGCAGCCAATGCCATCGCCCAGTGGCTGAGTAAAAAATGGACAGAGAAGAAAGCAAAGAGGAGGTAAATCCCCCAATGGGTGAGCGAGCAAGTGAGGGAGTGCTCCTGTTCTCATCCTGCCTGAATGCTTTCCTGTAGTGAAAAATCTGGGAAACAAAGAACTGGCGTGATGACTTTACTTCTTCACTTATTCAGCAGATACTTAGGAGTCATCTGCCATCCATGCAACATCTTGCCAGAATTGGAATAACAACAGCGACGGTCCTGGTCCTCAGAAAACTTACAGCCCAACTGGGGAGCGAGACCGGTGTAACCAGTCATCACTCCAATTAAACAGTCACTAGTCAGTCACACACAGGGACAATGGCTGAGTGTTAAAGGGTGACCTCCATTTGTGTGCAGGGAGTTCTGGTACATCGAAGAGCCCAGAGAAGGGCAGCGTGGCTGTGGGGAGAAGCGGGGGGCCAAGATCCCTCTGAGCTGTGTTGGATGTTTTAAGGACTTCAGCAGTCCTAAGAGCGATGAGGAGCCATTCTAGGGGTTGAAGATGGGGACCATATGGTTGGTTTTTATTTTTAAATGGTTGCTGGCTGAAGTGTGGGCTGTGAATGAAGCAAGGTGAGGAAAGTAGGAAGCAGAGCACAAGGGGAAGACACGTTAGGAGGGGAACGATGGCAGGGATTTGGGTTGTGGTGATGACAATGCCAACAGTTGTGTACTGGAGGAGAGTTTTCCCACCCTAAGTGGTCTCCACAGCCCCTTTACTCATCTTTGGAGACCTCCATATTCTTCAGTACAAAGTGCACTCCGGGTTGTGCCGTGCAGGGCTTTCAGTGTCTGCACCACCTACTGGTGCGACCCACGTTTGCCATGCTCCTTCCGCAGCTCTGGAACAGGAACATGTGGACCCACAAGGTCCTGCACATGGGTCTGGATGTTCTCGTGCTTTCTCCCTACCCGTGAGCATCCTCGAGTCACATGTGTCCTTACCTACTTGGCCACTTTGGGAGGCCGCCTTGGCCTTGCCCTCAGGCTGACTCCCAGGGCAGGGATGGCTCCTGGGCACTTGGACTCCCTTGTGGTTGGTCGCACACTGGCATTTCAGGGCTGCTGTCTGGACTCTGTGGGCCATGCCAGTGCAGAGAATGAGGCCAGCAGGCCATTTTCTGCTTCCTGTGAGGCCTTTCCTGTGCAGCCCATTTTTCAGAAACTCTGCGAAGCATGCTGGGAGGCCTGGGCTAATTATGCCCGCTCCCTCATAGTTCCACAGGAGTCCTATAAATGTGCATGGCCTGTTTCACTTTCGGTTTCCCAAGTGGGGACACGCACACACACACATGCACTCACACACACACACACGCGCGCGCGTGTGCACACGCACGGCTACTGCAGGCTGTGGTATTTCCACCGAAGAGGAACGGGTCCCCTGCTCTGGGGTTTATCCTACCCCACGCAGCGTCAGCGTGCATTCTGGGAAAGCACGCACTTGTCAGTCCTGTGCAAAGACATCACCTCCGCAAAGCCCAGCCTTCTCACCAGATCCTGCCCAGGACCTCTGAGGGTGGAACTTTGAAAGTGACTCCCCTCTGTGCTGTCTGGGGGGCCAGTTAGCTCCACACACGAGAAAAGCCCAGCTCCCTCAGCTCTTGGTCCCAGGACAGCAGAGGAGAGAGGATGTATTTCAATAATTCCAGATGCCTCCTCCAACCTCCACTCTTGGGATAGTGTCAGAGAAAGCAGGGCAGGGGCTCCTCTTTTCCTGTAATAGCCAGCTCTTGCTCAGGAAACTGAGATCCAGATAGCAGCTACTTTCCAAGACTCCACACAGCCGGTGTGCATGTGGCTCTGGCTGGAGGAGAGAGGGCAGGGTATCTGAGAGGTGTATCTCTGCACTATCTACCATTTCATAAAGCAATTAGCAGGAGGGCAATTAGCATGTGGCCCTTCCCACAGTTTCCATTCATTCTTTTATTCATTCACCAGACTGAGGAATTGCGCAAGGGCGGGGATCAGGGATCAGGTTCTATTCTTCTGTGTATTCCTGGGGCTCAGCACTGGGCCAGGCCCCAGAGACTGAAGTGAATGAACTCATTCACCAAACACTGTATGTGACCCTGACAGTGCAGAGCGAGGGTGGCACGAGGACCCTTGCCTTCCAGGAACTTCCAGGCTGGGGAAGCTCAGACATGGGAGATGGTGAGTGGTGCTGCAGTAGTTGATCTGTGCTGCCAGGCTGCAGTAGGCACCATTGAGACCTGAGAAGTGAACTAAAAGTGAGCGCCCCACCCCTCCAAAATAAGCACCTGCTCCTGGGATGGAGTTTTTTTTTCCGACCACCACCTCTCAAAGGCTTGGGGCCTCTTCCTCAGCACTGGCTTGCTGGCTTGGAACTGTGATCAATCCTTCACCTCTCTGGGATCCCATGGGCCATCTCAGTTCACGGTCGCTCACACCATCCCTGGGAGTGGCAGGTAAGGTGGCACAGTAGACTGGCACAGGAGTTTCCCTTACCCCCTCCTGTCTAACATTGCTTGTGTTATTATGCCTGACCCTGTTTCTTCATCTAGTGAACTAGCAGCAACCATCCACAAAGCCTCTGCCCTCTGCCAGGCCGAGTTTGTGCTTACCCAGTCCTCGAAACAGCCAGTCTGTTCCATGTTACAGGTAAGAAAGTGAAGTGCATTGAGAGAAGGCAATTCGTCTACACTGGTGGGAGCAAGATTGAAAGCCAGGGAAGCAGCCCTCAGCAGGACTCCTTGACCCAACCCTGGGTCTCGGGGCCCCTCTTTTCAAATCTTCGTTCCTAGGCCACCAGTGCCCAAACGAGCACTGCGCCTCCTGGCTTCCCCACACCTTTGACTCCTCCTCCAAGACTTGACCTCCAGCCTAAGCCCAGGACCCCCATCCTGCTGGGCTGTCAGTCACGGAAATATCCCTGAACTCAGCCTCCTGGGTGACGGCAGGAGCCTCAGGTCAGCGGTCAGTGGTCAGGTCCTCTGACCCCTCCTCTCAGCACTGCCCTGTCTAGTCCTGCCCTCCGTCTTTCAGCCACAGTCACCCCCGCTGCTCTCTCCTCCCTAGCCCTCGCACACGGCTTCCTTCCCCCTTTCATCCCTGCCCCCACTGGGCTCCCACATCCTGCCCTGGGGCCCTCGGCTGGCCCCAAGAAGTCTGTCTCCGTATTGTTCTCCACTTCCAACATTAGCATTCTCAAAACCCACATTTGCATTTTGATGGCTCCTGTCCCAGCTACACAGGGGTACACTTTGATGAACATATATTTCGGAGAGGAGAGCTTTCTCCTGTGCAGCATCTGATTTTCCACTTTCATTCAAGTGTATTCTTTGCTTCTGGCCTGTTTTACTCTGCGCCAACACAGACTTCAGCCAGCACCTTGAGGCTATGCTGAGCTGAAGAAGGTAACGGGAAGGCAGGAAAAGCTTTGCCTTGTGGGGGTTCCAGGGAACAGACGTCGCACTTCCCACGCCTCCCATCCTGCTCGGAACATCAAAGCTTCTCACAAACTCCGTCTGCAACCAGGGCACCCCCCTCCCAGCTCCAGGGCCTTGGCCTCCAGTGTTCCCCAGCACAATTGCAAAGTACAGAGGTCGGGGTTCCTTATGGTCACCACTAGTTGGGACACCCACCTAGCTGATGGACCACCTCAAACCTTGATTCCTGGATTGGCCACCAGAAGTGGGGGTGGGGAGAGCAAAAAGGCTCCTGGAAAATCTAGCGCTCCTCTGTGTCCCCATTTACAATCTGAGGAGCCTTATGGACTTCCCTTTGCTTTGGGGTGGAGGGACCAGAGGCTGGGTAGCACCTTCACCTAGAATGTGGGTGCTGGGGCTTTAAGTGTTTCTACGGCTCTGGGTTTCTGTGGTTCAGCCAGAATCAGAAAAGCCAAGTGCCAGGCAACAGAAAAGAATCCCCTGCCAGGGCTCCAGGGGTCTCAGGCCATTTTTCACAGAGCTTTGGAGCGCTGCGGTTTGCATGGCACAGCTTCCTGGGGTCTCATACCAACTTCTGAGGGATTTACAATGCCTGTTGCATTGAGAAGTATCAGCATTCACTTCCACCTACAGCAGAATTTTCATGCAGGGACCCTAAACAACATCCACATGTGGGCTGGGGTGGATATGGAGGCACTTTCAGATGGGAAAACAGAGGCAGACAACAGAAAAGGGTTGGGATGGAGATGCGGGAGGCAGTGCTTCTAGGGAGGAGGGAGACAAGACAGCATTCTGATGCCTCCAGTGTAGTCCACACACGACAGTTTGCTTGAAAGACTTTGTGTTCCTGCTGCTATTACAGGATATGATATAGGAGATGAAATACAAAAATATATCTCCCGACCAACTGTTAGATGCCTGATACGCCAAGTTTGTGTTCTCTAAAAATTGAAGAATGAATTCTAGGAACGACAAAGGTTAAGAGTAGGAAATATTTATTGAGAGGGAGAGATATACCTCCTGAGAGGCAGGAGGAGGCCCAAATGGGTTGCCGAGGACCCCACTTTATAGGGAAATTTTACAGAGCAATACCCACATGGGTATGACGTGAGTTACAGTTATCATTAACCAATAAGGGTACAAGTATAGTCACTTACAGTAATCCAGTGGGGAAACAAGTCACGTAACAAGGGTGCATGGAAAGAGCAAAGACTTTTTCTAAGAAATGATGAGTTCAGAGGTCTTGGTCTGATGTCTATTGAGGCTTCATTAGGCCTGGTGTTTGTCCTTCGAGGAAGTATATAAGCCTGGTCATTTCACCTTTATCTTGAAGCCTGGCCTCCAACATAGGCGTCTCCGGCCACAGTTGAGATGTGTTTCACCTTTGTCCTGGCTCTCTCAAGGGCCTAGCCCTATCTGACTGCCTATAGTATTTCTGCCTAGCTTAGCTGTCTATAATATTGTCACACTGGGCACTGGGGTTAATGCAGAAATAAACAAGCTGATGAGCCTGCATCTCAACGTATGCGTATCCCAGTGGACAGTAAATGTGCATCATAATATTAATAATCACTGCCTAGTCATCCCTTGTGTGGGAGTTTCTACATGTATTACTCCTGTTGTTATTGTTTTGTGGTACTGAGGACTGAACTCATTGCACACTGAGCTACATCCCCATCCCTTTTTGTTATTCTGAGACAGGGTTTCACAAAACTGCCCAAGATGGCTTCAATCTAGCAATCCTCTTGCTTTAACTTCCTAAGCACCAAAGATTGCAGATATACCTCACCATGTCCAGTTACATGTGTTACTTCCAACTTTCCTTGCAAAAGCCTATCATTTTGCCCATTTCATATATAGGAGCAAAAAGGCTGACATTACAGGTCCCAAGTTCATGCTGCAAGGAAGTTGCTGAGAGGTAATTCAGTTCCATCCTTCCAAGTACCACACTTTAATACCCCAGGACAGGAAGTAACAAAATGCTACTGGGGTTCAGAAGGGAGTGCCCACATCCGGCCTGGAGAACAGAACTGGCTCCCTAAGACTCCTATCCTGGCTATACCCTCAAGGAAGGCAGAAGCCTGTGAGGAGAGCACAGGGAACAAACCCACAAGATGCTTTGGGGTAAAGGTGAGTTGCCCTGGGGTACAGAATCAGAAGAGAGGGGAGGATTGGTTGGCACCAGAGAAACCTAATTCTACAGACATCAGGAGACCACTCAAAATTTCAGTTAAGATGGTGATGTGATAAAAGATATGTTGAGGGCCGGTGAGATGGCTCAGCGGCTTAAGCGCCTGCCCGGCAAGCGCAAGGGCCCGAGTTCTACTCCCGGAACCCACATACAAAAAAGGGGCCGGTGATATCGCTCAGCGGCACGGGCGCCTGCTGGCGCGCGAGGTCCTGAGGTCGACCCCCCGGTACCCACAAAAAAAAAGATATGTTGAAGAGTAACGAGTCCTGGAATGGGAAGAGAATAAAATGACAGGATTCAGGCTACTGAAAAAATCTTCTTTTGGTCCTGCCCTGACCCTTTTGTTTTTGTTGGTGTTTTATGGCTGCTAGCTATCCCTCAAGAAGGCACTTCAAAGTCAAAAGCAGAGACCTTTGCAGCTCTGAATATCAGTCCTTTCTACTGCTTCAGTTCCTCTGTGCAGAATATCAACCTACAACTTCTCTTAACAGTGGACAAAGACCCATGGTCAAAAGAGTAGCCCAGGCATGTGGTGGATTCCAGAGCCAGCTTTAGGGAGGGAGACTTATGGTGGTCTACTGGATTCTCTCAGTGTTGAGGGATGGACTTGTTTTCTAGACTCCTCCAACTCAGTGAGGGGTGGTGGAGAGTGTGGAGAAGTAAGGGTAGGCATGGACCCAGATGTACCTACCCATGTCTTAGAGAGGGCAGGACCAAGGCCTCAGGATGGCTGTGCTCCACCTTCAATCTGCATCTGAGGTGCCTTTTTCTCAGCCTTGAGCACATTCCATCGTCCTTACTTCCAGAAGGACTTCTCCCTCTCAGCAAATCTTGGCATGTCCTTGCAGAAGCTAGCTCACGCACCCTTGGCCTTAGGAGCCATCTATTAAAATCTCTCCGCAAATGATGATTATTTTATGATTTTATTTTTTACTTCTGTTTGGGTGAGTGATAGAGGGGAGGCGGCAATGTGAAGGGCACAGCAGTGTTTGAAAGCCCAGCCTCCCTCCTGTCTCGGCTGGGCCAGGCTTCGATAATGCCTGAGGCTGAGATATCTCCTGAACTATCAGGCCGGCCTCTCCCTGAGCCAGCAGCTTGCCTTTCATCTCTGTTTGTGGCCAAGGACAGGGATCTGGGGGCCAGCTCCCAGGCTGGCTAATGAGTAATTGGGAGCCTCATCTGTGTGTGGTTGCTGCTGTGTAGGGGGAGACCTTGAGGTTGCTGAGCCTGATACAACGCCTGGGGCCAAAGCCAAGGGTCCATTTCCTTCCTCACCTCTGCCACTACCCCCAGGGTAACGAGGAACTTGGCCCCCACCCACCTTCACTTAAATACCCTGCTTTCACTGATTTGTGAAATCACTGCAAAGGCTTCATTCTGCCTTGGTTCCAAAGAGGCCACTGATAGTTCCTGGATCTGGCTTTTCATTATCCACCAAGCTGTTCCCCCTCTGGTTGTCTCCCTCCTCCCCCAGCCCAGGGTTTCTAGATGTCCTCCTGGAGCAGTGACAAAAACTGCCTTTGGGAGTTTTGCCTTTTAGGAGTTTTGCTCAGGAGCACACTTTTGCGAATGGTTACATCTTCTTGATCTCTCCTCCTTAGATCAGATAACTTTCATTGCTTCCCCAAAAGGCCTTGAATGCTTGTCCATGAGCAATGGGCGAAGTCTGTGCTCCTGGAGAGGCTGGCACCAGATTTTCCCTGCAGAGAGCTTCGATTCCTTCTCTTCTTGCCACAACACACAGCTCCAATGCCTGCTTCGTGTGAGGATCTGTTCAGGTTGTCAGCCCTGATTTGCAGCTGGGGGGCTCTGGTGCAGGGACCTTGAACTCTCCTCTGAGCACAGGGGCCTCCAACACCACCTTCTAGGGTTCTAAGTGAAATGCTGCAAGATGAAGGCGACCAAGGCAGAGAGAGGCAGGAGCACCTATTTGTCTGCCTTCCCATCAGTAGCCCCATTCTCCAAACCAGAGTGAACTCAGCAGCATGAAATACTTAGAAGATTTTTTCCAAATGAATGAATGAATAAATGAATAAATACATCGCTAATGACAGCAAATGTATGTGGGCATCTGTCCTGTGAGACTAAACTGTTTAATGATTATGGAATTTTGCAGTGTCCTCAGGAGTCAAATCAGGCACCCGCAAACCACGTCCTGAAACCAATGGTATTGGGCTTAATGCCGTGTCAAGACATTTTTCTTTTATGTTGTGTTATAGTTTGTCGGGAGAGTAGTATTTGGAAATAAGCAGTGCTGTCTGGGGACAAAGCCCAGTGGTAGAGAGCTTGCCTTGCACATGGGAGGCCCTGAGTTTGATCCCCAGCACTGCAGGGGGAAAAAAGCAATGGCGGAGCGGGGGTGTATTTTGGAGTATCTGCGCTATGTTTGGTGTTTGAAATGAAAAGAAAAAATGACCGAATGATTAGGAAAAATTAACCATCAAGAAAATAACACTCATTTGAGCTTCTTGGGACTCAGATACTTTTCAGGGAATGCTGAAGCAGCTTTCTGGGTGGTCTTCACTGGTCTCTTACCTTCTCTGCTTCTACCCCCTCCTCTTCTGCTCTGAGCCATGGGTGACAAAATCCTGTCTATGTCCTCTTATAGGAGTGCCAGAAGGCAAACATGACCAGGGACACAGGCCTTCTGGCCACCTCCTATGCCAATCCCCTGTGAGCATGATCACACATCTTTCCAGGCCCTTAGAGCCAGCAGAGGGAGGGAGGGAGGGGAAAAAGGAGAGGAGGGAGAAGAAAAATGAACTGGACAAGTCACCCCGGGGCAGTGAGGCCCGAGAAAGCGCCTTTATCTCCACTCCTGCCATGCTTCATTGACTTCATTATTGTCCTGTCTCCAGGACAGGGTCCTTTCTCCTCTACTGCACAGCTAGGCTGTCTCCTAGGGGCTGGACCTGGCAACACGGGGAAGAAGCGGGCGAAATAGTGGATTAATGTGCGAAGCTGCTCCCCCCTCAGCCCCCGCCCCCAGCACTTGAAAGCAGAAATCCATTCAGGAAAATCTGACAGGCTACTGGGAATCCATGGCTGGGGCTGTGGGTGGCAGGAGCGTGGGCTGGTTCAGCCTAAGGGTGTCATTTCTCAGTTGGGAGCCAGAACTGTGAGATGGATCCTGCAAGGAACTCCAAAAGGGCTGGCTCTGGAGCTCAGAAGAGCCACTCACTCTTCCTGGAAGCATATCATGTGTATGACAGTTAAGGACTCAGTGAGGAAATAAGTGGCTGTGGCCCATGTGTGGGTCTTCTCACCTCTGCAAATTTTGTCTTTGTATTCCTCTGCTTTGTGCTTTCTCAGGTTAGAAAGGAGACCAGGAGAGTGGACTCAAAACTTCCAAATATCTGTTTTGGTGGCAGTGGCACCTGCTGAGATGGCTGGGGGTGGGGTGCACACAATCTCAGGCACGGCCTAGCGTCAGTGCCGGAGGGAGGGGAAGTGCAGAAATGAAAGCGATTGGAAGAGAATTCATTGAGTGGAACTCACGCTGATGCTCATGCTTGCCCGACTTTTGGTTGCTTGTCTTGTCTTGTTTGCAAGCTCCATGAAAATACAGCCATCCCTCTGTATCTCCAGGGATCTGTTCCAGGGCCACTGTGGATCCTAAAATCTACAGTTATCAAGGCCCTCATGTGAATCAATGTGGTGTTTGCATATAATTTGCACACATCTTTCAGTGTACTCTCAGTCATCTGTAGACTGCTTATACCTCACACCATGTAAATTTTTGTGAATAGTTGTTCTACTGCACTGTTTAGGGAATAATGACAAGGGAGAAAGTCCTTAGCTAGGTATGGTGGTGCTCTAATCCCAGTATACCAGGAGACTGAAGCAGAAGGATCTCAAGTTCAAGCCCACTTTAGCAAGACTCAGCAAGATCTTATCTAAAAAAAAAAAAAGTAAAAAGGGCTGGGGTACCACACACACACGCACATACAAGTCTTACAGATACAATTTTTTCCCAGATATTTTTGATCTGCCGGTGGTTGGCTCTGCGGCTGCCTAAATCCCAGATCAGAAAGCTGACTGCACTAGCTTAGATGCAGCTGCCTTCCCCAGCTCCTTTTCGGTTTCCAAAAGGCAATGGAAAGTGGGTAGAATCACAGGCTCTAGAACTAGACCTTTGGATTGCCCTGCTTACTGATAAATACCTACGCAAATTTAAACAAATTATTAAACCTTTGTATGTGAAGGAGGATAATAGAAACTACCTCATAGAATAGGGAGGCTTACAGAATATAACAGTTGGGATGGGGCTGTAACTCAGTGATAGAGCGTTACCCTAGTATGTACAGTTCTGGGTTCAACCCCAGCACTGTTAAAAAAAAAAAAAAAAAAGACCTGTGTAAGGGTCTTAGAATGGTTTTTGCCATTGCTTAGTGTTTTATGATGAAAAAATCAAAATCCTGGATTCATAAGCCACAGTCTTACCATCCAAAGCAGCTCAGGTGTTGGTTCCTCATGGCCCATGTTGACCTGCTTGTCACTTTTTCTGGCTCTTCAGTGTAGGCAAAATTCACTGGAAATCTACCCCTGCCATCATTGTTAACCTCTGACCTTTATCTCTAGTGACCCTTGGCTCTGTGAGGGCCAAAATAGACAGATAGTTCAGAGAAAAGACTGACTGTATTCAG
Source organism: Erethizon dorsatum (assembly GCA_028451465.1). Taxonomy (NCBI): domain Eukaryota; kingdom Metazoa; phylum Chordata; class Mammalia; order Rodentia; family Erethizontidae; genus Erethizon; species Erethizon dorsatum. The sequence goes on from CM051831.1 coordinate 32,368,201, forward strand.
CAAAGATGAGCCCGGATGCGGGTCAGCCTAGACAAACACCCGACTTCCAGTGAGAAGAGGTGGTAGAGTTCCTGAGTCTTGAATGGCTCTCTGTGTGTTGGCAACCATCTGTTCTGCTCATTGTCTCAAACCATTCACCAGCCAGCTCAAAGCTTCCAGCAAAGTCCCCACAGCATCTACCTTGGCTGGATCTCTAGGAGCCTTGGTGCACAAACAGTCAAGTTCAGTTGCGTTTCTGGTATGTTAAATACCTTCCTGCATGAGAATGGGTCAAGGCCTGGGGCAGGTGAGCCCCTGCATGGTCGGGGCCACAAATAGAACTCTTGTTAAAACGTATGTTACTCAGGGCTGAGGACGTAGAGCTGGTCTAGCATATGCCAGGCCCTGAACCCCATCCCCAGCACTACACACACACACATGCATGCATGCAGTACGCCTAGAACAATTTTAAATGGGAATCCAGTGGCACTCAGCTAGAGAGGCACATTACAAGAAAATTTAAGCATTTATTTCACGCCAGGCATGTGTTTGGATTTTGGGCATACCCGCCCTCAACTCTATGAGGGGCGTTTGAGGAAACTGATGCTTAGACAGGTAGGTGACGTGCCTACTACCATCACACATCTTATGAATAAAAGACTTTCAGCTCAAGTCTCCTGATTTTTGGTCCAGGGCTCAGTCCACTATTCATATATGTTCATCCTGGAAGGGACCCTGGAACTCCCCCTGCCCAGCCTCTGAGCCATCAGTTTTGCAGAACATTAACCCAAAGAGATACCCCCTCCCCAATAAAGGGTTCTGTAGAGCCCAGTGGAGATTCATGATGCACATTAAAGGGCTCTGAGATGTCCGTGCTCCCTTTGTGCTGAGAGAGCTGGGGATGGCACCCAGGGTCTTGGGCATGCCAGGTAAGGCTCTGCCGCTGGTCTACTTTCCTAGCCTTTACCCACACATTTAACCCAGTGTTTCTGAAATGTTTTAAACCACGTATTTCTTTCTTATAACAGGATTCACTTCCCAAGGAACTGTCCTTTAGAAAGCAATGTTTTTATCTTACTTACTCAATTACTGATGAAGAAATTGAAGCACGAAATTACAAAGTGACTTATTCGAGGGCAGCTAGTGAGTTAGTGGAACTAGATGTAGGGTTCCTGATGCTTGGCCAGGGTTTTTTCTTCTATAGTTTGCTGACAATGTTTATTAACTTGGTATAGACCCAGAGCAGGCCGACTCAGAGTGAAAAGAAGACATAAATTGTACCTGTGGAGAAGATTGGACTCAGGTCTGAAAAACATGTACGGTCAGTGTATCAGCAAAAGAGTATTTTGAAGGGCAACTGGGCTCGGAGCTGCTGAAGAGGGGAGATCATAGGATAGGCTGGATAGTTCTAAGAAGGAAGATGTAAGGGTGGAGACAGAGTAAAGACTCAATTACTTAGAAAAGAAAAATATTTAAAAATGTCAGTTGGGATGCCACATTAAGGAGGGGCCATGAGGCAGAATGTCAAATGGGAACACCTTACTTCATTCATTTGGGAAGATGATTTTGATCCCCATCCTGACATCAGAATACTGGACACGTAAGGAATAGAGAACTCCCTAGGGGCCTTTATCTCCTTCCCCCGGGTACACCAATGAAGCATTTTGTGGATCTCTGTGGCCCACCATGGCTTCTCTTGTTCTAATACGAGGCATCAAGAATTCAGAGGCTGCATCAGTACACTCAGAATAAGAACAATCCATGTCCAAGTCTTGGCTCTGTGATTTTTGGTACTTTGATTTATCTTTCTGGGTCTTTGTTTTCTCAATTGGAAAAGAGAAGATTAGATGCAAAGGAAGGTCCCTATCATCAGAATCACCTTGGTTAATTACCTGCCCAAGATACATGGAGGCAGAATTTCCAGGGACCTATGATCTAACAAGGACACTCAGCATTTCTGATGTGGCGTCAGTCTTAGGAACCACTGGATGAGGTTATTTTTGAGACTTTCCAAGTCCTCAAAATAGAGTTGTTTATGTTTACCGAATGTCCAAATCCTGTCATAGAATGGAGATATTAGCATTATTTTCTAGTACATACAAAGATGATATTCTTTCAACATATTGAGGACTTTGCAAACCCCACAATCACCTACAAATGCAGAATACTAACATTCTGATAAAGAAACAATTTTGGTGTATAAAAAACTGACTTTATCAGGAAAATATAAGAAGTCTGCACCCTTGCTGGAGTTTTTCTATGTAGTACTATATAAAACCTTAAGATTGAGCTGCTCCCAAGCACAACTGTGAAATACACAAAGCTTGCACTTTGTAATATTTTTAACCTTTCCAAACTTTTCAACTCTTTTAAGCTTCCCTTACTTTTCTGGGTTACCCAGAGGGAAAACTGCTGATGTGGTTTACACAAATGCCGCATTTTACATAGTGTGTCCTGTGGAGTATTAACAGGTGTTAGGGGAAGGCTGGAGGTTTCTAGATCAAATACATTTGGGAAATGTTGGGCCAGCCAGATTTTATTAAGAATTCTTAGAGCTTTGTTTTTTTTTTTTTTTTGTGGGTACCGGGGGGTCGACCTCAGGACCTCGCGCGCCAGCAGGCGCCCGTGCCGCTGAGCGATATCTCCAGCCCCTTTTTCGTATGTGGGATCCGGGAGTCGAACTCGGGCCCTCGCGCTTGCAAGGCAGGCGCTTATGCCGCTGAGCCATCTCACCGGCCCTAGAGCTTTGTTTTGTTTTAGTTTTGTACTGAGGATTAAACGCTGGGTCTTTCCACTGAGCTACATCCCCAGCCACTTTTTATTTTTAATTTTTTGAGATGGAGTCTCGCTGTTGTATTCAGGGTTTGCAAGGGAAACAATACAATACAGGACACATAATTTTTAGGATTATTTTGTAATAGTCACCCAAAGAGTCATATACGAAAGTGCAGGAAATCTGTCCACACACTAAAGACCCAAAGAATCCAACTAAAGGCCTGTATTCTACAGCAGTGTCCTGCATGAGTCCAGCTGAAGACCTAGAGCCCATGGCAATGCCTCCACGAGTCCAACTAGAGGCCCAGAGCCCACAACGATGTCTCACGCAAGGATATTTCACGGATCTGCTCTGGGAAGGCCCAAAGGTCAGAGGTGGAAACTAGAAAGTCTGCACCAGTGGGATGAAGGACCTGTGCCAGCAGGCTGAGGGATCTGCACCGGAGCCAGGAAGTGACGCTCAAAGTAAGGACCAGAGCTCCCCCGAAAGGCACCACAGCCATCCTCAGCGACAACGAGGTCCTGAGCTCCTCCAACGATGAGAACAGCCAAGTTCCTATCAGGAAAGCCAGCGTGACAAGCTCCTCAAGAAGAACCGACAGCACCAATTCTTCCTCACCAGTTCTCCTTTTTATGTTGTTGGCAACAGTCCTCAGGTGGGCGCTCCACACCAGGCACCACACTGATTCAGTTCAGCTGGGTGTTACAAGTTGACCACCAGTTGTCTAATCCACCACACTTGCTAAGTCACTAACTTGCCCAGGATGGACTCAAAGTTGTGATCCTCCTGCCTCAGGCTCCCAGAGTGCTGGGATTACAGTTATATTCAGCCATGCCTATCTTTCTAAGAGTATTTTATCACTGCTAATGTGAACTGTAGATTTGCAACAAGGCTGAAAGTGTGATTAATATTACTAGCATATTTGACCAGAGAACCCTTCTATTGAAAGCCATCTCTCAGACCTAGGGGAGATTTGCATTAAGGTTACAGTCACTTTGCAGCATGTTCCTTGTGGGTGTCCATTCTTTTCATTTTGGGACAACAGTAAGACAGGGGTCCAGTTAAATCAGTGGTTGTCAGCTCTGGCTGTGCATCACCTGGGAAGCTTTTAACAGATATGAATCCCTGGGTTCCACCCCAGGGCTGCTGACTCAGTGTGTTTGATGCAACCAGCCCAGATCATCTTTGGACCTGCGACTGGGAACCTTCCAAGGGGTGAATCACTTCAGGCATCTAAGTGGGAGGAAGTCTCTTGGCCTAAGGGGTAGAAAGGGAGGAAGGGTAGTCTTCCAGCATTCCTTACATTGTTGTAGGATCAGGGAATAAACTATCTCTTTTGAGGCTAGACCCACCCCAAAGGGGAGGGGTTTCTAAGCTCCCTTAACCACACTTGATCAGTGTGATTCTGTGGTCCTTGGAATCTGGTGGTGTGGATAGTGTTTCACTGTGTGACTTTGGATCACTGTGGTGACCGCTCTGAGCTTCACTTTTCTCCTTACAAATTGGTAGTGCTTCTGTAGGCTTTGGGCTCTTTATGGAAACACAGCAAAAAACAATGGAGCAACAGACAGGGCTGCATTTCTGGCTTTTCCAAAGGTAATGATGATAGTTGTTTGGGATTTTCTCTTTCAGCCTTTGCGTAAGAGACACTGTCGTTCTCTTTCCTTTGAAGAGAGGCCTTTAAGCTTCGCATGCAGTCAGAAACAATGAATCAACGCTACGAAAATGAAAAGCAGAATTGGTGCAGCAACCAGATTGCTTAGGGCAAGATGGGGCAGAGACCAGAGACAACTGTCCAGATCAATCAGACCGGGCATGACTCGATTTGGGGTGGGAATTATCTGGAAAATTGCCTCAGCTGTTCACTTCATTTGCAGAGCTTTCTCAATAAGCCTTTGTTGTAAACGTTTTTTAAAACCTCCCAGCCTGTCACCAAAATTGGGGGTTTTGACAGTACGCACACTCGGAAGTGTAGAAAGAATTCCATATTTTTAAAAAATGCATGAAGTGCACTGGATTAAACTAATTGGAGGAAGACAATGCGTCTCTCAAAGAAAGTGAAACTGGTTATGAGACCAACATTGTCCCAAGTAACCATCATGTGCCAGGCATCAAACCAGTGCTGTCTCTCTCTTTTTTTTTTTTTTTTGGAACTGCGGATGGAACCCAGGGCTACATCCTCAACACTTCCTTCAATTTTTTTTATTTTGAAACAGGTCTTGCAAGGTCACAATTGCCCAGGCTGGCCTCAAACTCTGGATTCTCCTGCATCAGCCTCCTGGATGTTGGGGTTACAGGCATATACCACCACACCAGGCACCAACAACTCCTGTTGCATTATTTCGATCAAGTCTTAGAATCACTTTATAAGATCAGTTTGACTACTTTAAAGTAGATAGGAAAGGAGCTAAGACCTGGACATGTTAAAAACAAAACAAACAAAGCCAAAAAAAAAAAAAAAAAAAAAACCTTCCTCTAGAATCCCAGTTAGAAAGTAGAAGAGCTAGGATTTGAAGCCCAGGGTCTTTCCACTGTGTGTTGCATCTTTAATTCCTAGCTGTTTCCTTACAAAATATGACTGTTTTAAACATAGAAATCTCAAGGAGGAATAAGACACAATCAGCATTCCTCTTTTATATAGAGATGACATAAGACATTGAAAATTCTTTTTTTTTTTTTTTTTTTTTAACTTTTTACAGTGCTGGGGATTGAACCTAGGGTCTCACACATGCTAGACAAGTGCTCTACCACAGACCTGTACCTCAGCCTTTTTTTTTTTTTTTTTTGAAACAAGGTATGGCTAAGTTGCTTAGGCTGGACTTGAATTTTTGATCCTCCTGCCTCAGCCTCCTGAGCAGGTGGGATTATAGGCATGTGCCACTGTACCTTGAGGAAAGTCCTTTCCTAACTGTAAGAAGAGCAGAACCCATGTGCCCTAATGGTCACCATTAACGGTCTTTCTAATATACTTCATCTTCCTGAAATTGAAAGACGGACTCAGTCACACTGTGAGAAACTGCGGCCCTGTCTTTTCCATCAAAGGATACAACAGGCGATTCTCCGTCTGAGACCCTAGTCCACGCTGGGCAGCTCCTCACAAACATACTGAGACTATGGGAAACGTTTGCTCAGTTCAATTCTGGAAACACAGCGACAGACTAAGGTAGCTTAGGACTTTCTGTCCCCTCCGCTCCCACTCCTCCCTTTCAACAATCCTTCTCCTTAAACTTGCCAACCGCGATAGAGTGTGAGCCTCTGGATTCAGCCAGTGAGTTTAAAGGACAGCTGCTTCCTCTGTGTGAGGGCTTAAACCCCTACTTCTCCGAGGCTCGGTGTGCTGCTGCCTCCTGTCTGAGTGCGCTAGTGCCCTTCTGCAGAAGCAAACTTTAAACTTGGCCTTGTCAAGTTCTCTTGCTTGCTGTCTGGGTGCATTCTTTCTGGCACCGACAATTGGAGTCTGGGGGCTCATTTCTAACAATAGCCCACTGCAGAGCAGACAGTTTTTCTGGTGCATCTTGCCAAGGTCTTACTTGGAGAAGGAGTCAGGTGTCCCAGCAATCTTGCTTCTCTGTGTCTGGCTTTGCCTGTCTGGAAAGAAGATCCTGCTGTCATTTTCTGGCCAGGAACTCTTCTCTGAGGGAGGCTGGGGATGTTCCCAGGAGGCCTGGTCCCTGGCCCTTATTTGAGGAGCTCAGTCCTGTGTGGTTCCCTGACACACCCTCCACAGCTCTCCTCCCTCCTGAGTTACTGGCTACTTGTGCTGGCCCCAGGCCGGCCTCTCCCTCCCAGGGCTTGGGTGGAAGAGAGTCCAGTTAAAGCACAGTGGGGAAGGGTGGACATGAGCCTGTTCTCAGAGAATTCTTGAGAACAGTAAGAAAGGGGGAAAGCTGTCTATATCTGGTGTGAAGAGCATTCCCTGAAACCCATCTTTCTCCAGGCCATTGCTGTGTGGAGAAAGAGGACCCTTTATTTGCTTCCACGGTGGCTGTATGGCCTGAGCCAGGGGACTGCGGCCCACACTGGGAGTGATGCTGCTTTTGGGGAGGTGGGTGGGGAGGATTTAGGTGAGGATGAGAAAAGAATTAAGGCTTAGAAGTGAAGATCTCATTTTTAAAAGACGACATTTTTATCAAGAAGGAGAAGAGGAAAAGAAAGAAGAAGGAGCTGGGGTATAGCTCAGTGTAGAGCACTTGCCTAATATCCATGAGTTCTGGGTTCCATCCCTAGCACCAAAAAGAGAAAAAGGAGGAGAGGAGGAAGAGGAGGAGGGGAGAGGAGGAAGGGGACCCTACTTGATTAAGAAGATGTCTAAAGTCCCTCAGAGTGAACTCTGACCCAGCAGCCGTTAGACCTATGTGCCCTGTACAGGGCCCTGCAGACGAAACAGGAGATGGCGCTCCTCCTAGTCCCTAGCAGCTTCATCTGTAAAAGGGGAATAAGAAAAACCTATTTGGCAGGTGTGATGGCACACCCCTGTAATCCCAGCAGGCTGGGGGAGCTGAGGCAGAAAAACTGGAAATTCCAGCCCAGCATGAGCAACTCAGTGAGACCCTGCTTCAAAAAAAAAAAAGTTTAAAAAGTTATGGGGTTCTAGCTCAGTGCCAAGTTGCTAGTTTCAGTCCCCAGCACCCGCCCCACGTACTTGTCTGAAGACAGAGCTCTCATCTCACTCTGGAAGAGCTCACTCTCACTGAGCTCCCACATGTCCCCTTCGAGCAGGAGCCACCTGCTTCCCCAGAACACCTCCTCGGACAGAATGCACTGCCTCTTTCTGGGCCCACTTGACCCCAGATGGTGCTGACAGTGCCCTGCTCTCCTGGCACAAGCCAGCCTCCCAGGACTCACACAGGAGCTCCAAGTCTGTGCGATGTTCAGAGGAGCCGCCACTAGGCTACCCGCCAGCCCGAATACCTGTCCTGCAGCTCAGCGGAGGCCAAGCCAGCCTCAGGCGGGAGGGCAGGTGCCCAGGTGGGCAGTGGGTGCTGCAGGTCTGGGCCAGATGTGGAAGGTAACCCCACCCAGGCAGGGTCTGGTACCTGCCAGGTGTGGGAGCCATCCTGGCGTGCAGGGTTGGGCCCCAGAGCAGGGCAGCGCCCAAGAGGCCTTTGTGGTCCATGTGCACCCCAAACGCATCACCCAGGACAAGATTCCTCGCCCAACCTTCCTGGGCTGCTTTGGCTAGGACTCCACACCGCTCCCGATCCTGGTGACCAGGATATTCGCTCTGTGTCCTGGGAAAGTCACCCAGCCGGCCACACCTGGGTAGAAAATTAACTACTCAGGGTAGAAAGTGGGTCCAACTCCGAGATGTGTGGAACATAATTCTAAACTTTAGAATTTACAAACTAAGCTAACAGTGACACGTATCAGCTTCCCTTTGTGGACAGCAGGATTTAATGGAGGTTTTGTGGATAAATACTAAGAAGTATTTTTAAAGGAAGAAGTAAGCCTCTTTTTTCTACTTCATTGTTTCTGCTCATGAGCTGCTGGCATGAAGGCTGGAGCTCAAGAAATCCTCTTGAACCATGATGGTAGGAGGCAAGTTCCGAGACTAGCCATCCAGATGGAAGCACGCTGGCCTCTGATGAGCTAGGAACTCCCTGGTACTCCTGTACGTTCTCCTTCAGATGTTTTCCATGAGATAACGAAATAAGTTTCCCTCTTGTTTATGCCAATATTTGGGGGTTTTGTCACTTGTAACCAAAGCTAAAAGTAATTGTTACAAATTCGGTGCCTTGAGAAGGAATATTCAGTTCTGGAAGTATGCTAGATTAAGATAAAGTTGTTTGTTTATTTATTTATTTTTTTATGGTACTAGAGATCAAAGCCATGGCCTCACAAAAGGCTAGTCAAGAGTTCTATTGCTGAGCTACATCCCTGGCCCTTTTAAAGTTTTTTTATTTTGAGATAGAATCTCACTAGCTTCCCATGCTGGCCTCAAACTTGTGGTCCTCCTGAGTAGCTGGGACTACAGGTGCCCAGCTAGGCTGGGCTTTGATGTGGAAGATCAAGTCATCTTAGAAGAGGCCATCTCTTGCTTGTAGCCAAAAGACAGACACATTTCTTTCTTGTTGGTGCTGGGTACTGAAGCCAGAGCCTTCCGCATACTGGGTGAGTGTTCTACTACTGAGGTGTGCCTCCAAGCCAGCAGAGGTTCCAGAACCCTAGGCGAAGAGCTCAGAAAGGGGATATCTGTTTTGGTTCATTGAAAAGTAGGAGACTACCTTGGCGGGAAGTTACTGCCCACAAGGTAGCATTAGTCTTCACATCCTGCCCCGAAGCGAGGCAAGGGAGAGAGGCTGACAGCACATCAGTCATTCATGGGGTCTGAGGTGACACCTCCTGGTGTGGCAGGTCAGGGTAAGGAAGAGATAATGAAGAAGGGAAAGGAGGGGATGGGTGGAAGTGTTCATATGATGAAGTCACACAGCCCCCTGCATTACAGACACACATTCTCGACTGTGTTTACCAAGCAGCTACTGTGCTCAAGGCAGAAAGGATGCAAGGATGATCTCCGTAAACTCTGAGCTCACGCAGTTTATAACGATTAGTGGGGAAAGAAGGAGGTGGGCTTAGCTGCACATGTGACAGAGAGTGAACATACCTGGAGGGAGGCTGGCTGGGAGTCGTGCGTCCACAGAGGCCCCTGCAGGTGTGTTCAGGGAAGCTTTGTGGTGGCTGGGACCTCTGTCTGCGGTCCTGCAGGAAGGGAAAGATTTGAAGGTGACTCCTGCAGGTTCCCGCTTTCTCCTTGAAGCCTGATGGCTGGCCACTCTTCCCACAAATGTGAATATTAGCATGTGCTGTATGACATGCAAGTGGCTTGGAGATGTTTTGTGGCCTGAATCGAAAGGATGAAGACAAGCTAAGTGTTCTGGGTCTCAGGGGGACAGACAGGTGTGAGTCATGGTGCTGCCACATCTTAGCTCAGTTCCCTGAGTGCCTCAGGATTGGAGTCCTTCATATCCACCTCCTCTGAGCTCCACAACTGTGTTTCTTGGCCCTCTGAGGATGTCACGATGCAGAAGGTGGCTCTAGGCTCAGGGACATGGGGAACACCAAAGGCATATGGGTACACCTGTGGTGCAGTTTGTTTAATGATCTGATCAAATGGCAGCCTGGGGATTGTAGGAAACTGAGGTCAGGCAGTTGAGGGTACAAGAGCCAAACCCTAAGGAGGCCCCTGCTGCTCTGGGCCTTTTGGTGAGTAGATGTGTTGACTGGTGGGGTATGGTTCCCATCATTCCAGTTTATCTTCCTCTCTTTCCCTTTGAGGATAACACAATGTATATCCACAGTGATTTATTATCACCATGACCAGAACGCACCCTTAAATATTTAGACTGCACACGCAGCCACTACCATGCCAAAGGTGGCTCGAGCTTTTTCATTGTCTTTAGTTTATGAACACACTGAAGGCAGAGGGATGGGCTGGAGAGGTGATCAGTAAGGAAAACAGACATACTCTTGCCTCCCTTTGCAAGCATAATGAAAAGACAAACCAAGACCACAATTTGTGAGGCCTTTGTCGGTTGGAGAAGAATATGTCTGGAGGGGAGGGAGCATTTTACTGTACTTTTAGACCTTGGTCTGGAAACAGGAAGTTCATTTGGGCCACGTTACCTGTCCAGGCCACTTGCTATCTACCTTGTGGCACAATCTGCTGTTTGTCAAAGCACAGCCAGTTGCCATGGAGATGGTGATGTGAACACATCAGCCTTCTGGCTGTGGGAAAGGAACATTGTGCTGAGATGGGGCCCTTGGAACAAATACATACATTCCAAAGCAACAGGTGAGCTCCAGAGAAGCTAGGTCTCCAGTTTCTACTGAAATACTTCTACCATTAAACAAACACTGGAGGAAACACAAACATCTGTCGAAAAGCGCAGTGTGGAGCTCGGGATTCCAGGGCTGGCCATGGCCCCTTCATCTGACATCCTGTGTGGGTGGGGACACTGGCTTCTCTCTGTGTCCTAGGTGAGCTGGCTTAGCTTCCTGGCTCCTGCTTTCAACTCTGGCCTCATAGTGGGATTAGGGAGAGGGATGCAATTGGAAAGTAGAAGGAAGTGTCTCGTTGCACTGTGGCACCAGGCAGAGGTGGGCGGGAGAGAAGTTTACCCTGCCAGACCTCACAAAATCACCTGTCCCCTCAAATCACCTCTTGTCTCCGGTCATCTTGCCACATGGATGCAGGAGGAAGTCTAGTTGCAGCTCTTTGGCTGTGTCTTTTTTTTTTTTTTTTTTTTTTTTTTTTTTTTGTGGGTACCAGGGGGTCGACCTCAGGACCTCGCGCGCCAACAGGCACCCGCGCCACTGAGCGATATCACCGGCCCCTTTTTCGTATGTGGGATCCGGGAGTCGAACTCGGGCCCTCGTGCTTGCAAGGCAGGCGCTTACGCCGCTGAGCCATCTCACCGGCCCTGTTTTGTTTTTCTTGAGACAGGGTCTTGCTATGTAGTGCAGGCTGGCCTTGAACTCCCTTATGTAGCCCAGGCTGGCCTCATGGCAATCTTCCTGCCTCAGCCTCCTGAGGGCTGGGATTACAGGCATGAGCCTCCACACCAGGCTTGAGCTGTGTCTTAAGGGCAAATTCAGCCATTCTTGGGAAATTTGGCAGGTGAAGTAATTGGTGGAACATTTTCATTTGATCACACTGTGTTTCCTCGTGCCATTAGATATTTGCTCTGGCAGATAACGTTGCAGAGCATACTCTGTTAGTTTACTAACAGCTGGCATTAATGTGGGGATTAAGCATCTCCTACAAGCCCAGGTCTCTAATAACCCATCCTAAATGTCCAGCTCTCTTCCTGGGACACACAACATGGATGTACCAACACAAACATTTTGGTTTATAGATTATGGGTGTTCCATAGCTACTTAAATAATTAATTGGTGTTGGCATTAATGAGCTGGTTACAACATTTTGTGGTCATGCATATGAGCACAGATGGATATTTAATCCCAACACTGGAGAGCTGGAAGGGACCTTCAACTCATTAACTCTAGCACCTTGTTCTACACAGAGTGAACCTGAGGCTCTGGGAGAAGCAACTTGCCCCAAGCTACAGCTCAGAGCACACGCTGGACAAGACTCTCAGACCATGGACTCCCAGTCAGATGCTTTCCCTTGCATTTCTTTCTGTACCCACCCCGTACCCCACTTCTCTTTCCCCGTGCTCCAGTGGAGAGAGGCCAAGCCACTCCTAAAATCATGGGGCACTCTGTTGACCCATCTCTCCCTGTCTGTGCCATGCACTGCCCTTCCCTAGGGACTGGAGCCAACACAGCATCCAAAGAGGACTGGGAGGCCCAGGAAGGCAGCCTGGCCCTTATCCTAGAAGGAAAACAAGGTCTACCTGCAGCCAGCAGTCCTAGAGTGAGTTTCTGCCCAGAGATGTACTAATAGAAAAACCTTTGGCCCAGTCACTTCTATTCTTTGGGCCTCTGTTTTCCCACTTATAAAAAATCAATAATAATTCCTGCCATGATGCATCCCAGGTTAGCGGGGATTGAAGGACATAATGTGGGTGTGAAACCTTCTTACCTAGGAGATGGAACCCAGCAAGACATAACCATATAATGATCATTAATATTTTCAGAGTTTCTTATCTGGGAGGAGTAATATAGCCCAACTTTGACTTCATGTTTCTAAAACCTCTTTAGGGCAGGGCTTTGCCCCAGCCAGCACAATTGTGTTGACTGCGTGAACTTGGACCTGGCTTCCCTTCTGTGGGCTGCACCTTCCCTTCCAGCTCTTCCTGGTCACTCGTAAGCCCGTGACTCTCGCAGCGATCCTGCAGGCTCCCAGAGATTACTGTGGGGGAAGACAGTCTGTATTCAGTACGAGGGACAAGGGAGTCTTTTTTATCCTTGGGCGTGGGTGGGCAGCTTGTTTTGTAGTCTCTACCCCTTTAGTTTCTTCCAGGCTCAGCCTACATAGGGTTGTAATTATTTGCAGTGTTGGAGTAAAATGAGCCCTAACCACCAAACAGCCCTCATCTGCACCTCTGAAAGGCAAGACTGATGACTTCCTCCCCTTCTGTTCTTCCTTCAGCTCTGAGATAGGGCACGCTTACAGCTACAGAGCATCCTGCAGCCCAGGAGCCTGGGAGTGACAGATGGGGGCTGTGGGATCTGCCACCCCTGGGTCCTTTCCAATCCTTCAGACTGAACTTTCTGCCATCACTATGTGAAATGGGGGAATCTTGTTCATTTCCACAAGTACCTGGTCCTCATCCATAGAAGTAGCCAGTCTGGACCCAGAAACACTTGCTGTGAAACCAGTGAGTTACATGAGTGGGGAGGTGACAGCATTTCCTCTTCAACTGCTGTCCCCGCATTGGCTTCATCACAGCCCCACTGGGTTCCCATGCGGTGCCCAACACAGAAGCAGTGTGTGTTAGTTATTTTTTCAATACTGCAGTCTCCTTTTTCTTCCTGACACCTCCTTCCCGCCTTCATTAAGACTCTGAACTACAGTCTGCCTTGCCCTACTTGATCTGACTGTGCATTTACCTGACTTTCTGGAGTTAGCTTAGTCTTGTGGGTCCTGCTTTCTGGCACTTTCTCTTGTCAATTTGTTGATTCCAAGCTGATAGAGGTGCTCAGTGTCAGGTTTGGAAGCTGCCAATTAGTGAATCTGATTCTCTTATTTATTATATGAAATCAGTGAAGGAAATCAGGAAAACTCGGGGGTGAAGAATCCCCCCAAAGCCCCTGAAACACTAGTTGATTGCCATGTAGTAGAAAGAGTTTTTGAAGCAAGGGGTACAGGAGAGATGGTATCGTCAGGTGCTGAGGCAGTGCAAGGGTGCAAGGGGTGGCAGATGCGCCCTGCAGAATCAAGGCAGGTTAATTATCGTCTGACAGTTCGCCCTCACCAAGAACAGAGCACTTGACAGCTGCTTCTTTGTACCCGTGCACATCTGAGCAGCAGCTCACAATCACTGGCCCAGCTCCTGTCTCTGGCTGCTCCCCTACCCGGAAAGATCCCAGGTCTTAGCGAGGCTGCCCCTCATTCCCATGATTAGATATGGTGTCTGCCAGGAGATAAAGAGAGGTCAGAGGCCCTGAGAAGGAAAGGGAAGGAGGTAGTGTCTTCTTTTCCCAGAAAAGAATCCCTACCATCTCTGAGTGTTACTAAGATGGCATTAACATGTAGAATTCAAGTTCCTTCCAGCACGCAGTGGGTTTGCCACGCTGGCCAAGGGGGCTCTGGAGTCAAGGACTCTGACCTCTGCTGTCCATCATGGAAATCTAGGAACTGACCCAAGCGGGGGGACATCCTGTTCTGATAGGAACAGCAGGAGGCAGCCTGGAAGAGAAGGAACAGAAATGTGTGTACTTGCGTGTGTCTGTGCTTTTATTACTTGATAATAACGTAACCTTTTTAAAATCATGCACACTTTTATTAATTGGTAAAGGCATCACTGCCCTCTACTGGCAACGGCTTCACCATCTGCAGAGTCAGAAATCTGGAGGTTTCATTGCTTCAGATAAATCCCTTGAATACTTGGTGCAGACAGCAAGGTGCATTTTCTAGTTTCCGAGTGCTCGTTCCTTCATCCATTCACTGAGCACTGACTGAAACGAGCAAGCTGTGGGCTCGCTGCTCTCAATGAAAGCACCGCTGTGCAGCTGTGCATCTAGAGTGGGAAGGAAATTCAATGAGCATCATCCCCACATCCAAGTTTAATACCAAGTCCCAAACCCCCGACCCCCAGGCACAGCTTCTAACTTGCCACCGTACCCATTGACCAGGGTGCCCGGACACAGTCGCAGGTCTCCTTCTCCCCTCTGGGGAGCACTTGGATGTGAACCATTTCAGAGAGTCTGGAACGTCAATCAAAACTCATACACATTAAAACTCATACACATTAGAGAATGAGATTCCAGAGTCCGTATGGGAAACCCATTCCCATGGCTTTTGCAGGATCATAAAGTACTTCAGGTCTGGAAGCTGCTTCTCCCACCTCTCACCTCGGGCTCACATCCTGGCTGTGGGGGACTTGGCAGAGGCTCTGAGACCTCTGAAACCTTCACCCAGGCCCTGCCTGTTATTTTCAAGCTTTGTTCACCCTGGAGTTATTCCAGGCAATTTAAATAAGCATGATTCCATCCAAAGCTTCTGACCCTAGTGTTTCTTCTTCGGCTCTTCTGTAATCAAATTAGGCAAAGTATGTGTACCTCCCCTCTCCCCCTCACAACATTTTTTTGGACTAGGTAATGCAATTCACATGGTTCAAAAATCCAAACAATAAGAAAGCTTCAAGTGAATTTCAACCCACCATTTTATCTATCTACCCTCTTCACTTCGCTCCTCTTTCCTTGGAAGAGAATAATCATTGCCATCATTTCCTGCGTTGTCTTTCAGTATGTATGCAAATACAAGCCCATGTAAACACACATCATTGTTGGCCTTTTCTTTAGGAAAAAGTAAGCATGCTTTATACACCATTTTGAATCTCTGCACCCCCTACACATAATAGCACACTTGGAGAACTTTCCATATCAATTTACTTTTTAAACTTCCTTATTTGCTTTTATAGCTATTAATATTCCATTGTGTGATAATATTAGGGTTTATTTAACCAGTGTCTTATTGATGGAGACTAGTTTTGTTTAGAATAAGTCCTCTAGAGAAATATTAGGGAAATATTTTTACTCTTCTTCTTCCCAGCCTTAGCCCTGTTTAATACCCAGTACTATATAAGATAGTGTATCTGGGCAAAGGTGCAGCTCAGTGGTAGAGTACATGCTTAGCATACATGAAGTCCTGTGTTCCATCCCCAGCACTGAAAAAGCAAAGTGTTCCTGAATCACTGAAGGTTTGCTTACTGGACACATAACACAGCCACTCTTGGGGACTCTCTCTTGAGGATCTCGTGCACACTGAAGATCTCTGTGAGTGTCCTTGTGACAGTAGAATGCAGGACGGAACTCTCAAGGCCATGGGCAGAGGACTTTAGGAAATCCTCTGTTCAGAACACTGGGCCTCTCTGTTCGGCTTGGCAGCTGACCTGGTCAGGACAGCTTTTGCTCCATTTCTTTGATGGGAATGACAGGACTTCCTGGGATGATGGATCAAGACAGTGACCTTGATGCAGAGCTGGATGCCATCTGTGGGTGACTGGAGCTGTATGGTCCTTCAATGAGCACATGAGCCCCAGTAGTGAAGGATGGACAGAAAGGAGGATGGGGGCTTACTTTGTATTCCAGAGAATAAGAGAATCTATGATTGGTCATGAGATTAGAAGGATTGTAATAGACCCCCTTGTACCTTTCCGAAGCTGCTGAATAGCATCCTAGCCCTGTCCTCGCCCTGTCTATACAATGTCACCCTTGATTCAAGGTCTCTGGCAGTTACACCAGTGGTTTGCAACCTGTGAGGCAAATGGCCAGGCGGGAGACTGACTTTTTGAGGTTGTGATAACTATGGGTGTGCTCATCCCTGTGCATTTTTATTTTACTGCAGGATGACCTCAGTCTGTTCCCCCCAGTAAGTGCTAAACCAGATGATCAAAGAAGTGATGAAGTCCACTGGTTTGGGCTGCATTTGTCATCAGAGAAGACAGAGTTTTGATGGAGCTGTTGCTCTGTAGTAATCTACCCCAAACTTAGTGGCTTAAAGCAGCAATAATTTATGATTTTTCACAATTCTGCAGGGGCCAGGAACTTGGGGAGAACTCAGCTAGACAGCTTTTCTGACCATGTTTTTATCTAGGGTCCTTTGTTTGCCTACATTCTGCTCCCAACTCGGCCAAGCTGAGACATTCAGGAAGATTTTAAGCATGTAACTGATGCCCTGGTGCTCAACCTTCCATGGGACCTCTCCAGGGGGCTACCTGGGGCTTCCTGGTGGCATTGAAGGATTAGGCTACCTGGGTTTCCTACACTCCAGCTGGCTTCCAAAGAGGGAAGGGGGTGTAGCTCAGTTTTAGAGCACTTACCTAGCATGCATGAAGCTGGGTGGAGGTTCAATCTCCACCCAGCACTGAATGAGAGAGAAAGAGAGAGAGAGAGAGAGAGAGAGAGAGAGAGAGAGAGAGAGAGAGAATGAGAATGAGACCCATCTGATCTTGGCCTGGAAATCCCAGAATGTTACTTCTGTCAAATTCTAGGGTCAAACATAGTCACAGGCCAGCCAAGAATCACGGCAAGGGAACTCAGCTCTGTCTCTTAGTTTTGATCCAAGGAGCATATGCAAGTCCCAGGAGGCAAAGAGTTGTTGGGGGACGATATTGGAGGCTCACTACCACACACAGTGACCTAAGGACTGTGGGCAGAGGAGGCCTACAGAATTTGAGACATTCTGAACAAGCCCCATGGACCGTTGATGTGTCTACAGTTGAGGTTTTATTTATGCATCAGTGATTGAATGTTTAAAAAGCTTTTTCTCTCCACCGGAAAACCACTCCTCTCAATGACCATGCAAAGGCAGGGGAAACCCTGAGCATGTTTGCCGCAGGCTGTAGCAGGAGAGGAGGACGCCTCTTGTGAAGGAGGAGGGGCTTGCTTGGAACTCTGAGTGGGCCTGCGTGCCTTCAGGGACACATTGGCTCACTTGCTGCTATACCAGGCTCAGGAGTGACAGTTTAATGTCACCTTTCTCCTTCTCTTCATCCAGAGCAAAGTTCAGTCAGTCCAAACATCCTTTCCCAGGGAACCCAGACTTGGAATTCTCATGGGCACAGAAGTGGGGTGGACAATGCAAATGGATCTGAAGGACACATGAAATGAAACACATTTGCTAACACAGGCGATCCAGGCAGAAAGCATCAGACCAGCACTGGAAGCCCATGCTGAGAGGTACAGTGGGCAGCTACATCTGCTGCTGGGCAAGGTCAGGCTGTGCTCTCCTTCACCTAGGTTTGCACTCAGGGCATGAGGAGGAGAGAGGCACCCTCCTAGCAGGCACTTTCCTGGCTCCTGTGTTTGTTGGAAGGCGCGCTCAGGTGTTCATGGAGATGGAAGAGGAAAGAGCCCTGGTCAGGCAGTGTCAGTCTTATGTTCCCTCAGCAGCTTTGCTTGCCCTGTTAACTGGTCTTTTAATGGAGAGCTCGGGTATAGTGATTGGACAGTGTAAAGGCTCACTGGGACCAGGGCTTCTCAAGTCCATTTTCTATATAGTAGTGGAGCTTGATGCTCTGATCTTTCTGAGCTCTGAACTTCTGCAGTCCTATAACTGGAGAACTTTGGAGTTCTTGCCTTTATCAGGAGACTGATGACTTTTCCAAGCAAATATAGAGGAGGTGATGACTCACCATCCCGTTTCATAACCAGTATAGTGAGACAGGAAAGAAGGAAAACTCAACAAACATGGTGCTCATGTAATAGTCAAGGAGGTAGAATAAGAGCGAAAGATTCCTACAGGTGGTCAAGATGGCTTGGAGTTTTTGATTTTGTGATTACAGTTTGCCTCTGATGGACAAGACTCAAAGGGAGGTCAGCAGAATTCAGGTGCCCAGGGACCCAGGTGTCCATAGGATGGCCTTCAGTCTGCGACACCAGCAGTAACCAAAGGCTGGTGATCCCAACAGAACCCTGTTTGTTATCGTGTGGGCCTGGGTATGCATCAACATCCTTGTCCATCCTTTCCTCTTTCTCCTGTCATTGCCCCTCTTCTTGTTGGACTCGAGCCTTATGCTTGTTCCTCTGCCAGCAAGGCTTAGCTACTGTTGATGTCTCGGCCACAACAAATCCCGAACCACTACTCCCCCACCCCGGGGGTCTGGTTAGGATTCTGCAAGGAGTTTCAAAATCCTCTAAGATGTTAGTCAGAACCTCCAAGTCCCCAAAAAAGTGGAAAACACAAGTTGATTTGGTCTCTTGAGCAAATCCAGATGAAGTGGAATCCTACTGGATGACAAGGTTGTGTAAGCGAGAGAGGGACGAGGGGACAAAGAAAGAAAAAGGCAGAGAGATATCAAGAGGGGGCTGTTGGGAGCCCAGAGACTTGAAAGACGGGCTTCTTGCTGCTCCCCAGTCCAGGCCACTGCTGAGAGGCCAAGGGTACGGGAGTCCTGTGAATAGGGCTGGGCGGCCTCTGCTTTCCCTGAGAAAACTCCCAGGGCTCAGTGGGATGGGGAAGACAACAGGGCCGAGCTGTGGGGGAGCCTCCAAGGGCTATGACACTGACGCTGTCTCCAAGGCCTGCTGGGGCCAGGACAGGCATCCCGACACCGTCTCCTCAGCAGGGCCTCCACAGTCCAGCCCTGCATCAGCCTGGGCCCCAGCCCCAGCCGTGTAGCCCTGCTCTGAATTTCACACCATGTCTAATCCAATCACCAGCAGATTGCAGACTCTCTGCCTACCTCCCAGATAGAGAATTCTTGGCCAGCTCGGGTGATAGGCCCCTTCCCAGCCCAGCCGGCTGTCCTCCTGTTCATCCATGTAAGCCATTCTGCAACTGCCCCCTCCACCCCACCTCCCCTTCTGGGCCCATGGAGTTAATCCTGTTTGCCCAGTCTGTCAATTTAAACAGCTTTAAATATGCCTCACCAGGTCCGGGTGGCAGAACCCTGATGCTCAAAAACAGAGGGCTTGCATCAAAGGAGGTTGGGGTAATAGGGGCCACAGGGTGTCATTCAAAGGCACAAAAACAACCCCTTGTTAGAAAACAAAAACAGCAATCCAAGTGAATCATGCACACTTGGAGATAAAACATTGCCACCCAACAAAATTCAGTTCCCTGTCTCAAGTCCAAAGGCAGCTTGCAGGTAGAGCTATGTGGGGCAGTGCTAAGCGTACAGGAAGGGCTCCTCCAATGGGGGCCACGTCAGGTGATTCCGAGCGAATGTTATGACCCAACACTCCCACCCCCCTCAAGGTCATGGCTGGCTGGGATAACTGCATGGCTGAGCCTTGAGGGGCTCTGGGACGTGTGTGTTGTTTGAGGACAGACTCATCCAGTTCCCCACACTGTTCTACTCTGGTCTGAGCTCTGGCCCTGGAGCTCATGGTGAGGAATGGAGGATAAACCCTAGCCCAGTGCATATCAAACTTGAATGTGCAAATGCATCATCTGGTGACCTTGGTAAAACTGTGGGATCTGTTGCCCTGGGTCTGGAGTAGGACCAGAAATTCTGCATTTCTGCTGAGTTCCCAGGAGATGCTAATGCTCCTGGTCCACGGACCACACTTTAAGTAGAAGGGTTTCAAACAGAGCTAAGGGCTCAGCCTTGGAAGCAGTGGCCTTGGAGTCGATTTCCATTCCTCCTTCGGGTCTTCCTTCAGCTCCTTGCCTTTCCTGTTTCTTTCTACCTATAGAATGAGACAAGAGACCGTAGTCTTGTGTTAAAGCATAATGATATTCAGAGCAGATCTCAGAAAGGTACACTCACCGCTGTCCCCTTCCTGGAGCTGCCAGTCACCAGACAGTGTGAGTGAGCAGGGTCTCTACAGAGGAATAAGTGAAAACTCACCCAGAGGCGGGGAAGGGATGAAATGACCCTAGGAGGACCCTCCCAGCTGCAGACTCTGTTATCCCAAGTCACGTCCTTGGCTTTGATAAGGGAAAGGCATCTGTCCTCCCTCTGTCTGGGCAGTAGAGTGACCCAGGGTGCAGGCTGGGGACTGGTATCTGCAGAGAACTTTGGTTACAAGCGAAGCCGTGGGCCTTGGGAAGTACAGGACAGAAAGGCCTGCACTAGTTTTCTAAGTTTTGTTTTGACTTCTAGAGAGAGGGGCAGTCCCACTGTTTCATGACTGCTAGAAAACAGAGGCTGCTAGCCACGGAGGCTCGCCTTTTAACATACCTCCTTCCCTTACATCTTTCCCAAGTCTACCCAGTCCCCCACCTCATCATCTCTGACCAAGGACAAGGACAGGCCAGTCTTAACTGATTGGAAATTCTCTGAACTTGGAGTCCTTGCTGCAGAAGGTGAAAGGCAAGGTTTTGACATGAAAGGCAGTGTGCAATGTCAGGGAAGAAGCAGGACAGTTTCTAGGACATGCCAAGTGGCTGACACTCCAGGAAGACGCTCCAGGAAGTGATCTTTGGCAGGACAGCATGTGGGGGAGGTAACACCACCACCACTGAGTTTAAGGAAGCACCTTATTGGGGCATCTGACCAACAGCAGCTGAGTGTGGTAGATGGCTGGAAGAGAGGCTGGCGAGGAGGAGGCAGGGAGGTTAGTCCGAACCAGGCCACAAGGAGTAGAAGGCAGGTGAGAAGTGGGGCTCAGGGCACCAGCTTAGATGTTTACCTCTTCACCTGGAGTTTCACCTCAGCCACACACAGCCCTCCCCTCAAAACAAGCCAAGTGCCAGGGTACAGAATTCAAAGAGTGCTGGCTCCTGGGCTTCTGCATGGAGCCCTTGCTTGCCTTTCCTTCTGAGTCCTGGGAGGTCATCCAAGAGGAGAAAGAAACAGCTCTCTATTCAGAGGGAAGCAGGGGGCTTGCACGCTCTCCATACCCTCACTCCTTCTCTGCATCTCCAGACAATGGCTGAATCCCTGCTGACTACCAGGCCTTGAGCTGGAGTTTATAAAACAACTGTAAGTTATGTTCCCCATCCCTGTGAGCTCTCTGCCTGCTGGGATAAAAACAGCTACCTCAAAGATGGCTTTCAAAACTGAAATGCTAAGCCAGGTGGTAGTGCATGTGTATCCTTTAAACTTTTTGTGTCTCAAATACCTTATAATAAAAATAAAATAAAGCGCAACAGTGAAGAAGTTCACAGGGAAATCTGGGGAGAGCAAGCAGAAGTTTCTATGAGGAAAGGAGAAAGCAGTCCTAGAGTCCCATGAATCAGGAGCGGCCTGGCGTCACTGAAAGCACACTGAGTGAGGAGGGGTCATTCTACCCGAAGGAACGAGAGGCTACATGTGTTTGCTCTTTGTTGTAATTTTCTCTTAAAGTTTCTGCTTTTTTGTATGTCATATTTAAGAATTCTTTGCTAGACACAGGATCACTCGCATTTTCTAGAAGTTGCGTAAGTTTAGCTTTTATGTTTTAAGTTATTTTTTGTATATGATGTGAAGTGTACTTGTCAAGGTTCTTTTCTTTTCTTTTTTTCACACATGGCTAACCAAAATCTCCAGAGGAACCATTCACTGAAAATTTACTTTCCTCATTAAATTGCCTTGATTGTCAGTAATCAACTGATCATCCATGAGTAAGTTGACTTCTGGATTTCTAATTCAATTCTATGTCATCAGAGAATATACTTAGCATGATTTGAATCCTTCTACATTTATTAAGACTTATTTTATGGGCTGGGGTTAACTTATTGGTAGAGTACTTATATGTTTGAGGCCTTGCCTGGGTTCAGTCCCTAGTAACACACACATACTGACACACACACACATGCACACACGCACACATGCACACAAGCTTATTTTGTTAGCACAGAATATAATCTGCCCCAGAACATGTTCTGAGCACACTTGAAAAGAATGTGTGTTTCACTGTTGTAAGTAAGGGTGTTCCATAAATTTCAAGTATGTCAAGTTATTTGATATGATTTTCAAGTCTTCTATATCATTATTGTCTCTGTTCTGTCAATCACTGACAGAGGAATATTGAAACCCTAGGCTATAATTGCATAAAGAAAGCTGGAGCAGCTATATTATTACCAAAGCAAGTAGATTTGTGAGCAAAGAATATTACCAGGACACTTAATAATGACGAAGATATCAATCCTGTGAGAGGACATAGCAATCCTGAACATTTATGCACCTACTAACAAAACCTCAAAATACATGAAGCAAAGATCAAGTGAACAACAGGGGAAAATAGAAAAATCTACAAGTACAGTGCACTCAAAGCATGTACTAAGATAGACTGTGTTTTGTGTCATGAAGCAATACCCAGCAGTCAACAAGGTCAAACTCATAGTCAAATAAAATATCAGCCACTAAAACACCCATAAGGGAAGAAAGATGAATCAATAGAGATCCTGAAATAACGCAGATGACAGAATTAGCATGAGAACTACTACTACTGCTGTCACATTTTTTTCTTTTGCAGACCTGGGGATGGAACCCAGCATCTCACACATGCTGAGCATGTGGCCTGCCCCTGAGCTACCCCCAGCCCCTCCTTCTCAGTTTTCTGAATACTCTACCTGTTGGCCCAGGGATTAGGAACTTTCTACTCTTGTGGGAATGGGACTACGGAACATTGGCAGCCCTGTGAGCACAGGAGCTTCCCCTGCTCCTTTCCAGTAGCACTGGGCAGGGTTACTGAGTGCACACAGCCTGCTCAGGACCCAGCGGAGGATGCTTGGGGAACCCTGAAGACCTCTGCTGCTCACTCTGTCTGTGCCGCTCTCTTTTCTGATACTCTACCTGCACCCTCCCAGGCCCAGATCCCTTCCCTCAGCTCAGCAAGACTACAGGTGCTGCTCACATTTCTCTCCCAGCACCGCCCCCTGAAACTCTTTCTAGGCTGAAAGCTGGGGAAACCATAACATGCAGTTTTTTCCTTCTCTTCCAGATCTGGTGGGTCACTGCCCTGTGTTACCTGATGTCAAATTGTTTCATGTATTTTTCTTCTCTTCCTTCCTTCCTTCCTTCCCTCTTCCCTCCATCCCTCCCTCCATCTCCTCATTTTTTCTTCATTTCTCTCTCTCTCTCTCTCTTTCTTTCTCTCTTTCTTTCTTCTTTCGGGTCCAATTTAAATATGGTCCCTGATTCTATATTTTGGCCAGATGTTAAAATCCTACATTATTCTTCTAGTTCTTGGCATCCTTATCTGCAATATGAGATTGTTTTATTAGAATTTCTATTATTCCAGGTCATCACTGGAAAGCTGTTAGCCTTCCCATAATTTCTTCTTGAATGAATTGCTAATTAGTAGGCTCTCAGAACATGCTTTGTTTTATATTGAACTAAAACTTTTGCCCTTCCTCCACTCAGAGGGGGATTTCTCAGTACTTTATGGCTGTCATCCTCTGGATTCCATTCAAGATCACTGTATATGGTTGCTAGTTAGAAATGATCATGCCCAAGTAAGATGTGTCTACCTGTGATCTAAAAGCTGATGCACCCAAGGGTATTCTCCCTTGCTCTTTTCCCTCTTACTCTCTTCCTCTCTCCTTCCCTCCCCCCTCCCTCCTGCCTTCCTTCCTTCTTTCCTCCCTCCCTGCCTGCCGGCCTCCCTCCCTCTCTCCCTCCCTTCCTTCCTTTCTTTCTTCCTTCTTTCTTTCCTTCTTCCCTTCCAGAATGTTCTAAATGACCACTCTGTGCCTGCCATTGTGCTAGACTCAGTGACGAGATCTCGCTGCTCCCTGGGAGACAGCCTCACGAGAGCTAATGCACAGCACCGCCCAGTGATCTGCAGACATCCTCCCTGAGCCGTGGTGGATCCTAACCTATGAGTAACACACAGAAACTTTGTCTCCTTGGCACTGCTTTCCTGAGTCCTAACCTCCATGGACTAATCCAGCTACAAAGGGAAAGGGAATAGGACTGAAAAAAAATTACAGGGAAGGTCTAATTTCAACTTTTTTGTTGTTCTGAAAAATAAGTTTTCCTATTTTGTCCTCTGGAAAACTATGCATTTTTTTTTCTCTTTGTGGTACTAGCGATGGGACCCAGGGCTCTGTGCATGTGAGACTGTTCTACCACTAAGTTGCACTCCCAGCCCTGACATTGTGTGTTTTTGTTCGCTTGTTTTTCTTTAAGAAAAAAGCATGTTTGGATCATTAGAACTTCATCTTGCTAATTTTAAAATGCCATCTTCTTTAGTGACCTGGAAATGCGATGTGCTTCTTCCCAAGGTGTTTCCTACTCCCTCTGCAACAATGAGGTCTGAATCTGCTGTTCTTACTTTTGTCAAATATATGGGGAAAATAATTCTTCTTTCCAGCTAGTTATTGAGTATTGTTTTGGACATTTGTGGGTTTGGATGCATGTATGGGTGTGTGTACGTGTGTGCGTGCGTGTGTACATGTGTGTATCTCATTGTATTTCCCCTTTGTCCTAGCACCCCAATGGGGGCATTGTGTGCCATTTTTTGTGTGTGTGTGTGGGTACCGGGGGTTGACCTCAGGACCTTGCGTGCCAGCAGGTGCCCATGCCGCTGAGCGATATCACCAGCCTTTTTTCGTGTGTGGGTTCTGGGAGTCGAACTCGGGCCCTCGCACTTGCCAGGCAGGCACTTACGCCGCTGAGCCATCTCACCGGCCCCTGTGTGCCATATTGATGGGACCATTCCTTCTCTTCCTCTGGCTAAGTGGCAAATACATGAACTAAACAAAGCCAGCCAGATTCTCTATCTGATACTAAGATCTTGAGCAGAAACAGGAAGGATCAACAATGACAGAAAGTAGAATGCATTTACTTGAAGGGCAGTGGTAAGAAGTGGTCCAGAAGCTGTCTGACCCTTCTTCTGTGCCCATGCCTGCTTCTGCAGCTTCCCATCCATTTGTGACTCTCTCTTATCCCACCAATCAGTTAAGGAAGCCAGAACTGGTTTTTGTGACAAAGAAATAAACAGCCACCTCCATTGTGAAAGTGATTTTCCAGGACAAAAATCTCCCCTCCTCCAAACCCACAGAAAAGCCCACTGTGGTGGATGCTGTGATGTACTGCCCAGAATCCACCAGCTGCTGAAAGTGCAGGTGGCAGGTGGCTCCCACCTGAGAATAGCAGTAGGAATTGTCTTCTGCTGAAGATTGGCACATGCCTGAAGGCCACACTCTGCACAGGGAGCAGCTCACATCCAGTGGGGTGGATGAGGTCAGGTTCACTTTCCTCAGCACAAGACAAGGCTCAAAGGCCATCTGGTTTCCAAGCTCTCCTTGGGATCATTTGAGGCCATTGTGACTATGTTGTCATTCAGCTTTTCCTCAGCCCTGTAACACTCTCATCTTTCCTCATAAACACTGTTCTTGTAATTATTCCTCAATCAGTTTTCTGCAAATAAGCATCTGTCTCCTGAAGAACAGACCTCAGGCCCTGAGCTGCAGGAAGGAGCAGTCTCTGCTGGCACCTGTCTCTCTTCCCTATAACTTGGGTTTTGGCAAGCCTCTGGCACATTCAAAGAGATGAATTCCTGGGTATCACACCATTCATTTATTCAGCAAATTTACTGTGCAGCTACTACCTACTGGGCAGCGTTCTGAGTACTATCAATGAATGCATAGATAGAAATGAAAAGAAACTCTGCCCCACAGAGCTTATAGAATAAGGATAAGGATAAAGTGATTTTTTTTTGTATTAATCAATGCTTACTAGAGTCAGATGTAGAAGAATGCAAAAGTTCTGTCTGCGTGCTGGAGACCTGCAGGCTCCAGTTGAGGGCCTGGAGCCCACAGCAGTGTCCCGTGCAAGTCTGTACCAGGAGGCCGAAAGATCTGCAATGGGAGACCAAAGTATCTGCGCTAAAAGGTCCAAGGCCCAGTGCTGGAAGCTGAAGTGTCTACACCAAAAGCCTGAATGATCTGTGCCAGAAGGCTGAGGGTTATGTACGGGAAGACAGGAAATGACAAGATGAAGACGAGGATTGAAGCTCCCCCAAAGAAAGAAAACAACCGAAGCTCTTTCAAAGAAAAACCACCAAAGCTCCTCCAAAGAAATGCAGTCGCAACAGAGCTCCTCCAAGGAAGATCAGCATGAAATCCTCTTCTCTGTTCTCCTTTTATACCATTCCAGCAACAATCCTCTTAAGTGGGCCTTCCATGCTCTGAACCACACTGACTCAATTCAGCCGGGCATTCTCACTCAAGTTGACAATTAATTAATTAACCATCACACTTTTCAAGGATGGGAGATATGGCCTTCTTCAAAGATGACAGTCCCAGAATTCAGCCTCCTATCTTCACTTTTCAGTTGTTTGTTGCTGTGACCATATACTTAAGAAAAACAACTCAGAGGAGGAAAGGTTCATTTTGGCTCATGGTTTCAGAGATTTCAGTCCATGGTCAGCAGGCTGCACTGTTTTTAGGCCTGTAGCAAGGCAGAAACATGGCAGAAGGGCATGACAGAGGAAATCTGCTCACTTCTTGGCAGCCAGGAAGCAGAAAGAGATGGCAAGAGCCAAGAGAGGAAGGGGCAGGGGACCAGATATAGCCCCCCAAAATCATGCTGCCATAGTCACATTCTTCACACTGGTCCCACTTTCTCTTTCCATCATCCTCCAGTAATGTTATAGAATTATGATCTCTTCAGTGGATGAATCCATCATGAAGCTAGAGTCCTTGTGATCTAATCACCTTTTAAAAGCCCATCCTCTGAACATATGAGCTTTTTGCAGGACATTATAGCTTTAGCTTAGCTAAACCATAACATAACCCATCTCCTTGGCGACTTTTCATCAATATGCAAGGAGCCCAAGTCAGTATGTAAAGACGAGTGGGGGGTGAGCTCCAAGTCCACATCAGTCCTGGATGAAGTCCATTGGCACCTGCTCAATGCAGCTTGGTTTTGTTCAGTTGTTGTGACTTTTACAGCTGCTCTGCTTCCCTTGGCTAGGATTTCTTCTCCAAAGCTACACATTCAACCAACAATCCAATCTGCATCACATCACCTCAGACCTTACTGATCTTCTGGCACCAAGTTCTCCCTGTTTCCTACCTGGCCATTGTACCATCAGTGAATACAGAAAGCTGCCAAGGACAAGATTACAGTCAAAGCTTCCATGTCATCATGAGCCTTCAGGGAAGGGAGCATGACATGTTCAGCTTGGCCATGACAGATGTTTAATAGAAGGTAGAAAGGTCAAACTGAAACCAACCCTCTTGGTTTTTCATGAGTTTCTCTCACAGAAGCAGAGGAAAAAAAAAAAAACTTTTCAGAATGTCTGTAAATAGCTTTAGTCATTTTACCCATTTCGCCTCCTCCACGTGTCCCTGCCAACAGACCCTCAAGAGGTGACCATATACAGTAGCAGAGATGATAAAGGCACACTGCTAGCTTGCAACTTAAATGTCATGGTCTTTGGAGGAAACCTAAAGTTCAACCAGCCTACTTCCCCTGCTTCCCCTCCTTTCTCAGATGAGAAACCTAAGGTCAGAGAGGTAAGTGGCTTACTGAAAGTCACACAGCAGATGGTGAAGGGTCTGATCTCCCGAACTAGGCTTCGTCATTCTTTGTCACTCCTTGACATTGACTGCGCCCAGAAGGTTGAGAGTTCCTAAGCAAACCCTGTAGAAGCTGAGGAATTCTTCTGAGTGATCTTTGAGAACTTAGGGATGACTGCCTGTAGGGTCTACAGGCCTCAAATTTTTCCTATAGGTACAGATAACTGTAAATGGTGGCCATACAGTTTGGGGTCTGCTTTCCAGTGAATTTTCTATAAAACAGAATTCTTTATTAAATGTACAACACTTAAATTCCTAGTTTCTACCTGTTCAAAATTAGATCGAAGTTCAAAGAACATGACACATGAGAAAACATTAAGCATCCTGGTATTGACTTCAAAGTTATCAAACAGTTCTGAATGAAATTTTCAGTTCCTGCGGAAGTCCACCTTCATATTTTTGTTGTTGTTTTTTGAGACAGGGTCTTGCTGTGTCATTCAGGCTGGACTTGAACTCACTATGTAGTCCAGGCTGGCCTCAAACTCACGTCAATCCTCTTGCCTCAGTCTCCCAAGTGCTGGGATTACAGGTGTGTGCCACCACACCTGACTTCCACCTTCATTTTTATTTATTTATTTATTTTTTTTGTGGGTACCGGGGGGTCGACCTCAGGACCTCGCGCGTCAACAGGCACCCGTGCCGCTGAGCGATATCACCGGCCCCTTTTTCATATGTGGGATCCGGAGGTCGAACTCAGGCCCTCGCGCTTGCAAGGCAGGCGCTTATGCCGCTGAGCCATCTCACCAGCCCTCCACCTTCATTTTTAACAGCCATTCCCTAGCTGTCTACCCTGTGGTGGTTGTTTATCAGAGTTAACGTGCAGTGTTTTGAAATTTCTCCCTTTAACTCTTCGAACCCTCTGCTCTGTAGATTGCTGCCACAAAGAAATTTCAACGTTCAGCAGAAAATCACAGCCTGTTTCTCTGGCTGGGCTAGCTCTCAGTTAGCCTCCGTGTGGTTCTGCATTGTAGAAAGTGCACTGATGTAGTATGTTTGTGATGATTTTTTCCTGGAGAGGCTTCCTCTTCATTTTACAACTAGTCGAGTTTCCTTTAACAGATTGCCAAAGACTGATTTAAAATAAGCAACCAATTTCATCAGAAGAGCACAATACTAGTTAGCTAGCATTGCTAGTCACAAAATGATCACATGACCACACAAGGAGCTTTAAAGAAATGCAAAAGTTGTGACATTTCTCGTAATACTAATGGCTAACCCTTCCTATGTGGTGGACACTTGTCAAGGTGTTTTATATCTTTTAACTAATTAATCTTTAGGAAAATTCTATGAAGTCAATGCTTTTGTATGCCAATTTATAAATCATGATACTGAGACCAAGTGAAATTAAGCACCCTGCCTAAGGTGCCATAAGCTTATTACTGGTGGGGATCCAATTTGATCACCAATGACACATTACCATCTCCATTTCCTACTTCTCCAACCCATACCTAATTTGATCTCAACTCAGAACTTTCTTAAGGGAGGCCGAGTCTGTTAATGTCCCGGAATATTAAAAACGCCACATAAATATAACAGAGTGGCAGGTAAACTACCCATTTGCTATAAATAACAGTGTTATGGCTTGTATCTAGATGCCCCCCAGAGCCTCATGTCCTCATAGGTGGTGCTTTCTGGAGCTGGCTGGATCATGGATGTGTGATACTGGGATTAAGGGTGTGTGGTACTAAATTAGCCCACTGATTGGAATTAGCATAGTTCTGGGTGTGGCTGAATCGATTTACTGAAGGCAGAAGCCCCACTCTGGGCATAGGAGACAACACCCAAAATATTTGTAGGCTGTTTGGGTTAAAAAGGGAAAGGCAGGCTGCTTCTGCTTCTTCTCCTGCTGCTCACTGCCTCCTGCCTGCTCTGCCATGGACTGTTTCTCTTCTGCCAGGCCCCTCTACCATGCCACCCTGCCTT
Organism: Erethizon dorsatum; assembly: GCA_028451465.1. NCBI lineage: Eukaryota > Metazoa > Chordata > Mammalia > Rodentia > Erethizontidae > Erethizon > Erethizon dorsatum. Next base: position 32,397,909 of record CM051831.1, read on the forward strand.
GCAGCTGGCCAACTATGGACTGAAGCCTCTACAACCTGTGAGCTGAAGTAAACCTGTCCTCCTTTAACTTGTGGGTGTCAGGTATGTTGTCCCAGCAATGAGAAACATAACTAAGACAAATGGTACACACAAGAATGCATGGTGTCTAAGCCTGTTTTTGTTACTATTTCAGAATATCCCAGACTGGGTAAGTTATAAAGAAAAGTGGTTATTTTGACTCACATATCTAGAGATCCAAGAACATCTGGCATCTGCTTGGTTTCTGGCAAGGGCCTCATGGAAGTAGGGTAAGAGAGGGTGTGCAGAAGAGAGGAGTTGGATTTTTCTTGTTTGCAAGTTCTCAGCCGCAGGAGACCAAAAGCAGCCATGGATGATAGTAAACAACTGAGCTCAATAAGCTTTCAATACAACTTCATTTATTGATATTTAAATTTGAATTTCATGTAATTTTCACAGCCACAACCTATAATTCCTTTTTTGATTTAAAAAAATAAGTAAAAATGTGAACAATTTTTAGCTTGTGGGTCATACTAAAGTAGGCAGCAGGCTGGATTGGGGAAGTGGACCAGAGCCTGCCAACCCCTGCTCCAGCTAGCTGATGCTTCCCTTCCCTGGGAGACCCTGAGAGCTGGGACCCTATTGCACCCAGCTGGGCACATAAAGGGCATTTAGTGGACATTCACTGGATTTAGGTGAAGTAAACTCAGAAAGCAGGAGGAGGAAAGGAGGTGATCAGAAACCCCACTCTGCCTCATGCTCAGACAGGAACTCGACTCAACCAAGTGTGGGACATTCTTTGTTCTCTGCATACCTCACTTGCTTGTGGTGATAGTTCTGCCTCCTTTTGATTGCACCAGTACCTAGCTTATCCAGGGCTCCCTGAGTCCTGTTGTTCCCTGCAGGCAGTCTTCAGATCGCAATCTGTAGATAAAAATCTCAAACGACAGAAGAGGACAACAGCCTCCTCTGCTGGGCTGTGTGCCAAGCTGCCCCTCTGGCATGGCAAGGGACAGGGACCTTTTGGGGGGATTTAGTGGTTCCTCGTTTGGCTGTGAAGAAAAGCAGAATGCTTCTGTCTGATTTCTGCTCCTGATAGTGTGGCACACAGATCAAAGGAAGAAGTGCTTCAAATAGCACTGAAACCTACCTTCAGCTGCACCATCGCTGTTTGGAAAGTGTGTGGAGACAGATTGCAGCTTACAGGGGACTAGAGAGCATTTTTCTGAGGTTCTACAAAGACCTATGAATGAGACCCGCTGGTCCTGGGAGTTATTTTTTAAATTTGGTTGTACTGGGGATTGAAGGGGGGCTCTACCACTGAGCTACATCCCTGTTTCCTTTTCTTTTTCTTTTCTTTTTTTCTTTTCTTTCTTCCTCTCTCTCTTCCTCTCTCTCTCTCTTTCTCTCTCTCTCTTTTTCTTTCCTATTTTAAGACAGGGTCTTGCTAAGTTGCCCAGTTGGCCTTAAACTTGTGATCTTCCTGCCTCAGCTTCTCGAGTGGCTATGATTGTAATTGTGTGCCGCCAAGCACAACATGGGCTTTTATAGATCAGAATGAACTCCCGTTGTCCTAGGATGGAGACAGACCACGTCTTCTGAAGCTTTCTCCTAGTTGGGAGACTCAGTTCCTAGAAGCCAGCCCCTCATCCTCGTCTACAGGTGAATAGTCTGGAGGCTCTGTGGCCGGCCAGTCAGTGCAGTGCAGAGGCGACCCGAGGCACCTAAGGGTTCTGAGACTTCCCAGCAGGCACCCCTCCCTGTGCGCCCACAGTGGCTCAGAAGCCAGTGCCCTGAGTTTGGTGCGTGGTGACAAGAGTACACAACATGGAGTTTCAACTGGGACAGGACATGTTTCAGGTGAGCAGGAGCATCTTTCCCTCACTCAGATTCCACACAGCAACTCAAGACCATCACCTCATAAGATGGGTGAGACAGAATGGGCCCCTCCTGACACCTCTGGTCATGTTTGTCTTTAAAATGGGCTGCATTGGGTAAGCAGGGAATTCCCCCCAGTGATGCTGCACATACTTCTTTCCCTCTCTGGGGGAGGTCCTTTCCATTTCTTTGCTTCCTTTGATGAGATGACTGGCTCTGTTTTTTACTTTTCCCTCTCACTCTTACCGCTCATGTCCCTCAGTCTAGGGTTATGTCTACACAAAGTAGGAGCTGCCTCAGAGGTTTTTCCTCAACGCTGCTGATATTCTACTGTTAATGACTCACTTCCTTGGGTTAAGCCTTGACCTTTTATTATATTTCTTAAAAATTAAAACAAAACTAAAACAAACTTAACAAGAGTGAGTGATGACTCGTCATGAGAATAGTAATTACCAGGGTTCTTCATAATACATTATGAAAGAGGGGTCAGAATGTCTGAGAGTTTTTAAGCAAGGAAGTACCCAATGGCTTTCAAATGCATTTTGCTCAAAACATCCAAGTCCTCACCAGAGCTGACAGGATGCTGTGTAGTCTGGCCCCTGCCGTCCTCTCGCATTTCAGCCTGGGCCTGTGGTTCTCTTTCATGGTGCACCCGCCGAAACAGCCAGGATTTCGTTTTCAAATTCTTCCACCTCAGGGCGATGCAAGCACTCTTCCTTCCGCATGCACAGCTGCTTCCTTCTGTCATGCAGGTTCCATTCAAATACCACTTCCTGACCACTCGAGAGAGGGTTGCCCACAGACACCACCCCGTCTTATATTATTTATAGTACGTATTACTCTCTGAAATTACCTTGTTTGTTTTTATGTGCTTCTTTCTTGTGGTTGACTCTCATAAAATTGTAAGCCCCATGAAAGAAGGGACCCTCTCTTACTTATTAAATAAATGAATTAAAGAATAAAGGGTCAGTCTTCCCACAAGGACCAAAAGCAAAGAGCTGGAAAGTTCAAGGGAAGTGCTGGCACTCACTTGTAGGTTCCAATGCTGGGAGCGCCAGAGCTTGGGGTTCATTAGGAGGAGTGATGGGATCATCAATGTAGAGGTCCATGAGAGGGTCCAGTGAAAAATAACACTCCTTTATCCAATCCTGACTCAGATCCTTCAAAGGAAGGAAGACATGAACTAAGCTATTATTGTCATTAGCAGTAAATTGGAGAATATAGCTTATATCTATGTGCAGGCATGCTAATTAGTAGGTAACACCAGAATTGGGTAGGCCACTTATTATGGCTTTTATATCTAGCTGTCCCTCCAAAGCCTCATGGGCTCATACATGAAGCTTTTTAGAGGTGGCTGGATCTAGGGTGTGTGAATGTGGATTAAGGTTGTGTGAATATTGATTAAGGGTGTAATAATTAGATTAGTCCACTGTCTTAGTTACTTTTCTCATTGCTGAGACAAAATACCCAACACCCAACGTTAAAGGAAAGGCTTATTTTGCTTACAGTTTGTAGAGGTTCTGTCCATAGTTGGCTGGCTCCAAGGCAGGGTGGCATGGCAGCGGGGAATTGCAGCAGCAAGCTGCCTGCCCCTCCCTTTTATCCCCTCCGGGCTACCTGCCTTTTGAATGGTACCACCCACACCCAGTGCAGGCCTTCCCATTATCCACAGCCAGAATTGTGCTAAACCAATCAGTGGAGTAATTTAATAATCAGACACCCTTAATCCCAGCATCATACCCTTAGTCCCAACATCACACCTTTAATTCCAGCATCACACCCTTAATCGCAGCATCAACACCCTAGATCCAGCCACCACTGAAAAGTCCCACCTATGATTGCCTGAGGCTTTGAGGGGGATGTCTAGACATGAGCCATAACATCCACTGATTGGTTTAGCTTTGTTCTAGGCTTGTGTAATGGGAAGGCCCACCCTGGGTGTGGGTGGCACCAACCAATAGGCTTGCAGCCTGGATGGCATATAAAAGGACGGAAGGAAGGCAGGCTTATTGCTGCTGCTTGCTGCCTCCTGCCTGCTCTGCCATGGACTATTCATCCTCTGCCATGCCCTTCTGCCATGCTGCCCTGCCTTGGAGCCAGCCAACTATATATTGAAACCTGTACAAACTGTGAGCCAAAATAAACACCTTCTCCTTGTGGTTGTCAGGTTTTTTGTCTCAGCAATGAGAAAAGTAACTAAGACAGATTTTGGTACCAGAGAAGTAGGGTCATTGTTATGATATTACCTGGTCATGTGGATTATAAGCCTTTGGAACTGGCCTATGAGAAGAGTTTGAAAAGGTTTGGAGATGCTGGCTGAAGGAACAGCCCTGGAATGCTGTAATCTGAACTTGATGGGAGATTATGGTCAGAGCTCAGAAGACCAGAATGCTGTTAGAAATGCATCTGGTAAAGACCAGGCTCAGGAGGTTTCAATCGGGAACAAGGACTCCATGTGTGTTATGTTTTGGCAGAGAATTTGTCTGTATTTTGCTTGTGTCCAGAGACTTGGCCTGAGACAGAGATTAAGGGTGCTGGACTAGTTGATTTTATGGAAGAAAATTCAAGGCAATCTAATGTTGAGGTGGTGGCATAGCTAATGTTAGGGGCTTTTTAGTAGACCCATGTTGATTATCAAGAGCAAAGGACCCAGCAGAATGATTTTAAAAGTTTTGAGTTTAGCCAGAAAGAAAACTCCAGTAAAGTTGTGGCCTGCAAAGACACAACAGAGGAGAAATTGATTGCTGAAAGACTAGCATCAAAAAGCCAACAATTTCAGAAAACGACAATAAAAAGATGGCCTGAGGACATCACAAGAACCAGCAGAACTCCACCCTTTGCAGCCTCAAATTGCAAAGGTGAGACTTTGCTTTGAGAAGAGAGCCTTAAGGTACCATATTTCAGAATGATGGTGGCCTAGAGAATTTGTTCCTCAGAATTGGATTCATAGTGCTCAGGAATCCAGGCACTTGACCCCTACAGCCAAGAGAGAAGTAAGCCTAGCTACGGCTACAGCTGGCAGCAGACCTTGGTATTATCTACATGATGCTGGTTTGAGGCACATGTAGAAAGGAAGAGTTGTGGGGTCAGGAAGGCTTCCACCCAGATTTCAGAAGAAGGCCTTGGAGGCCAGGCAGTGGGTCCCTGAGACGGCAGTCTGTGAAGCTGTGAATGTGAAGCCAAATGTGCAGTGGTTAGAGAAACCAGGAAGGTGGATTATCTGAGGAAAGCTACAAGGAGTGAGCAGAGCCACCCCAAGAGAGAAGTCATGGGAGCTACAACCACCAGTAGTGCCATAGGGGTAGTGCTACCCAAGCCTTTTGGAGTTCATATCTTGCCACAGATTGCCCTGGATGCTGGACATGGAGCTACAGGATTTAATCTTTGACCTGCTGGATTTTGGTCTTGCTTTGGTTCCATTCTTTTCTAGTCTCCTACTTGTACTTTTCAGAATAGGAATGTTTATCTTGAGCCATTGTATTTAGGAAGTGTTTAATTTTCTTTTCATTTGCACAGGGCTCACAGCTAAGAGTTTACCTTAAATTTCAAAGGAGACTTTGGACTTGGACTTTTTGGAAATTCTTAGAGATGAACTAAATGCCTTTTGCATAAAGGGATGCACATAAGTTTTTTTGGGAGCAAGGCCCAGAATGCTATGGCTTGTATCTAGATGTTCCCCCAAAGCCCTATAAGCTCATAAGTGGGGATTAAGGGTGTGTGAATATGGATTAACAGTGTGATGACTGGATTAGTCCACTGATTGGTTTAACTGGGTTATGGGTGTGGGTGATGGGAAGCCCTACCCTAGGTGAGGGTGGCACCAACCAATAGGCTTGTAGCCTAGATGGAATATAAAGGAACAGAAATAAAGCAGGCTTACTGCTGCTGTTTGCTGCCTCCTGCCTGCCCTGCCATATACTGGTTCCCCTGTGCCTTGCCTCCCTGCCTTGGAACCAGCTGACTGTGGACTGAAACCTCTATAAACTGTGAGCCAAAATAATCCTTCTCTCCTTTAACTTGTGGTTGTCAAGTATTTTCTCAGCAACAAGAAAAGTAACTAAGACATCACCAATTTAGTCATAGCAGTACTGGGCTCTATTCTCTCCCCAGGTAGACAGGCCTCTTATAAAACTGAAGACACAGAAAATCCAGGCAGAAAGCATGCACATGTGGGCCTTGGCTTCCAAGATGAAGAAGGCTGTCAGTGTTGCCTTTCAAACTCACCTATCAAACATGCCACCTTCCCCATGACTGAGTGAGTAGGGGGACACCCAGAGTCCTGGTGTCCAGGACGCCTCTTGTGCAGAGGCAGGTGGGAGGGCTTTCACATGGAGGACACATTGAAGGTGGGAAGACTGGCTCTATGCTATCCCAGACCATTAGTCTCAGAGGAGGGAAGGGCGTGACCAGGAAACTGGGTCACTAAAGGGCAAGAGAATTTGAGGACAAGGATTGCCCGACTGTACCTGCGGCAGGCTCTTCCTCTGCCTCACCTTTCCTTCAACCACATCTGTGTGTTGCTCTCACTGCTCCCTCTTTCTGCTGTCCTTTCATTGCATATTGACTGCTCACTCTTCTGAACTAGCTCATTCCCTAGGGGTTTTCCCTGCCTATAATGATTCTCCCCATTACGAGCTCTTCCAGCACCCTCTGTCTCCTCATCAGAACACTTGCCAGAGTGCTAACTTTTACACTGAGTGGTATGATTTTCTCCAAGTCTAAATGGTTTTTTTACCTTTAGAAAACCATTTATTATGGAAATTTCAGGTATTTGCAAAGGTAGGAAGAACAGTAAAAATAACTCCATGAGCCTACCATCCAATTTTAACAATTATGAACTCACGAACAATCTTATCGGTCTTTTATTCCCTTGCATAGAATTTACACTCCCAAAAGGCAGAAAGAGTGTTGGTTTTCCTTACCACTGTAATCCTAGTACTTGGCATTGTCCTTGATTCACATAAAGCATGCAGTTTTGAATGAACAATGGGTTTAATGAATGAATATGTTTTATAATATGTGAAAGGACAGACAGCCCATGTTGCTACAAGAGCACAGATAAAGTATTAGTCAGCTCGGGTTGTATAACAAAATACCATGGTGTTAGTCAGCTTTCTGTCACTATAATGAAATACCTGAGATAATTAATTTATAAGGAAAACAGGTTTATTTTGAATTACAGTTTTAGAGGTCCTAGTCTATGACTGTTGGCCCTATTGTTTTGGGCACGTGGTGAGGCAGCACCTCATGGTGGGGACACACAGTGGAGCAAAAGCAACTTCCATCATGAGCCAGGGGGCAGGAAAGAAAGAGGAAGAGGCCCTCAATCTTTCAGGGTCTTGCTGCCAGTGGCTCAGAGACCTCCCACTAGGCTCTGCCTCTTAGAGACTCCACCACCATGGGGTCCAAGACTTTAACACACAGGCCTTTGGGGACATTCAGGATCCAAGGTATAGCACCCAGCAGCTGGGTGTCTTATCCAACAGACATCCTTTTCTCACAGGCCTGAAGACCAAAACTCCAAGATTGAGGTATCAGCAGGATTGAAATCCCGTGAGAGCTCTCTGTATGGATTGCAGCCAGGCAATTCCTCTCTGTGTCTTCACATGAAGGTTGATAAAGAAGAAAGCAGGCTCTCTGGTGTCTCTTCTTATGAACTCATCTAATCTTAGCTATTTAACAAAAGCATGAGTTCTAAATGCCATCACATTGGTGGTTAGGGCTTCAGCAAATGGATGCTGGGGAGACACAATTCAACTCAGCAGATGAGTACTGTCTAGACTGAGCACTCACAGTCCAGTCTGCCATCTTGCTGTGCATGGTTTGGATCCTAAAGCCTTGTGGGGGTGGAGGGCAGGGTGCACAGGATGGAGAGGACAGCAGAGGGTGTGGGGAAGGATCCGCAGAGTCCAGGAGAGCAGCACAGACCTCCTTAGGTGCCCTGGTCAGCAACAGCACAGTCTATCCATCTTGCCTACACAGCTTATAATTTTCCACACCAGGATTTATGCCTTGCCACTAATTCCTGGAAGGGCATTTCTCAAGAAAAGTTAGCCTAGAGGTCTGCTTCTGGAAAAAAGGGGTCAGTGTTCTTGTGTTTGGGAATGCTGCTTACTCCACCCTCTTCCTAGATATTAACTTTTGTAGTTTTGTGTTCCTTGTAAGTCTGATTTTACCTGAAGCAAGTCTTTTCAAATGTATTAAGCAGGGAACCCATCACCACTACTGTATCTACCAACCTCAGGGTAAACCACTGTCTACAGTTAAATTTTGGAGCACATAATGCACACACTTTCTTCTTTGTTACGTTTTGTTTTTTTGAGATGGGGTCTTACTATGTAGTTCAGGCTGGCCTTGAACTCATAGCCCTCCTCCTGCCTCAACCTCCCAACTGCTGGGATTACAGGTGTTCCCCACCACACCCAGCCTAATACACTTTCTTCTTGACTGGCCACTTCCAGATGAGAAAAATTTTAAGTTTTTTCCTTTACAATTTTTTCTCTTTTTATAAATAACACATCATCAATAGGGAAAGAATAGAATATAAAAATAAAGTAAAAAAGAATTAAAAACTGTATTTGATTCCACTACACATAAATCCTCTCCTTACATTTTGAGTATATCTCTTTCTGGACATTAAAAAATGTGTAACTGCTGCACATGTTTCTAAAAATATTTTTCTTTTAAGACTAATTGATATGAATTACCAGTGACAACAGCAAAACCAGTCTTAAAAAGAGAATGCATTTCTTGACAACTTAAGTTTGGGCTTCTCCTTCCAGAACGCCATGTGCCTTTTCACCTTTTGTTTCTTTGTTTTATTGTCAGTACATTCCCTTTGCTTTCCTCTGTCTACTTGACATTTCTGCAGGCCAGAGTTAGTCCTATCTGAGAGGCAGACTGCTGGTTCAAATACAGATAGGACACCAAAATTTAATAATAGTGCTGAGCTGGGAAGGAACACAAACTGCCTTTCTTCTTGGTACAGAGTGACTTGGGAAGTTCCTGAACAATCTTGTACATGGAGGCTGGAGGGAGGGGGTGACAGGTGGATAGAAATCCTCTCCCACAGTTAGGACTACTCTAGATGAGACCAGGAGACTTGGAAATGAACTCGAGCTTATTTCTCAAAGCTTTGTTCTGCAGTACTGCTAAAAAGTGGTTCTCTATTATGTGACCTGCTTGCCTTTTGGAGCTCAGTTATCCAGCTTCTGTGGTTTTCTGCTGCTTGTCACCTCCTTCAAATTCTTCTTTGAATATATTATATGGCATATAGTCATTTGCATTTGAAATTAAAGTGTTTTGAAAAGAATAGCATGATATCTTTTTAATTAACTGGAAGCTTATTCTGAAAATCTTAAGAGTACTTGGGGTATCTTTCTCTCAAAAGGTACCCGGTGGCAGATGGATCATTGGTGCCTGTTCTCAAGGTATATTCTCCACTAATCCCTTCATTGTGGGCTGTGAGGGGACAGCATGTGCATCTAGACCCTGGGCTTTGAGCTTGACCTTGTGAAGACTTTCCTTGGTCAACACTATGTTGTCATGACAGGGGCGCAGATTTCAACATACTTACATGGCAGGTCTTGCCCTCTTGAGTGCCTGTGTTTGGCCCTGAGACTAATTTTCTTGGGAAACCACTGCCTAAGAAGGATAAGTCACTCTTGGGGTGGACCACAAACCAATCAATGACCTGGAGCCAAGCTGACCCAAAGATGCATGAGCAAGAAGTAAATGCTTGCAGTTGTATGTCATTGAATTTCAGGGTAGCTGTACTCACAACATGACTATGGTACAGCTAGCTGATACACATAGGATGGCCAGTGTGTGTAAAAAGCAAAAAAAGGATGCCTGGTAAGCAGCAAATGAAGAAACATTAAATACCAAATATTCAGGAGGCCTAGGATGGTGGTGACATTAAGTCTTGAATTTTTCTGGGATACACTTGAAAGTATTTGATTCAATTTTCTCCTAAGGAAATTATCTAGACATTATTTAGACAGGCATTCTTACCCAGGTATAAGTAAACTGAAGGATATGGATACCATAAGATTATATGCCTAGCACTGTGCTTTCTGGGGTGTATCAGCTTTTCATCGTGGTAGCAAGATACTTGAGATAAATAGCTTATAGGAGAGGAGGCTTATTTTGGCTCAGTTTCAGTCCATGCTCACTGGGCCCTGCTGCTTTGGGCCTATAGAAGTGCAGTATAAGGAGTGATCAAATAATATGGGAATATTTAAATTAAATTTTATTACAGTAAAAGACACATTGCTACTGATCCTTTCAAAATTCTCCCCCCTTCACTTTGAACACATTTATCCCATTATTCTTGCTACTTTCTCAAACAGTTCTGGAGTCCTCTTAAGTACGTATCTTTAGTGGCACTGTCATGGCCACCTCAATGTCCTCAATTGATCAAAATGTTGATCTTTCGTGGTCACTTTGACTCTGGGGAAGAATCAGATGTCACGTGGTGCCAAGTCAGGGATGAGCTGAGGACATACCATAGCTTTTTCTCGAGCCTGTCTTTTCTGCTAGATGGCACTAGACAGCAGCATTCACTGTATTTTTTATCACACCTCGTAAAGACGCTTCAGAGGACTTCCAGCACTGCTTCAGAAAGTGGCAAAAATTTTGGGATTAGTGTGTTTGCAGCAAAAGGGAGTGTTTTGAAGAGGTTTAATGCCAGCGTGTCCTTTACTGTAATGAATTTTTAAAATTTAAACATTCACAGTATATTCTGATCACTCATTGTATATCACTTTGGGAAGCAGGGAGAGAAGGAGGAGGGGCCAAGGTCCCAATATCCCACAGGGCCACATCTCCAATGACCTAACTTCCTTCCCCCAGGGCCCGCCTCCTGAAGCCACCACCACCTCTCAAAGGTGCTACTGGCTGGGGAGCAAGCCTTCAACACACAGGCCTTTGGAGGATCCAAACTTTAGCATGGGAGACATTACAGAGAACATAGAAAAGAATAAAGGCTTTTTGGCATAGATCAAAGAACACAAGGTTTTGTGTCAGAAAGACGTAATTTGTGACACAAGAAGTACCACTACTTCTTGATACTTACTTGATACTACTACTACTTGATACAGCTGTGACCTGTGGCAAGTCCCGTAATACCTTAACATCTGTGAGGTGTAGTACAGGAGAATAACAGTATTTATTAGTCTGTACCTTGTAGCCTGTAACAGTCAGTGCAATGCTAACACAGGAGGCAGCAGATAGGACAGCAGCACTGGTAATAATTATTGTTAATCCCATCTCCCAGGGAAGTTGACATTCATCTGACAGAGTCATCTCACAGAAGCATAAGGAAAAATATCAAACAAGGTTTGGACGGTGCCTACTCTGCTGTAGAAACATCAGCTGGGAAGGAGAGAAATCTGCTGCAGGAATCAAGGAGAGAAGCTGGAAAAGGGATCTTTTAATGATGGTAATTAAGCTTCAGCGTCAGCCTCCCTCCCATTTGCATGGGCCTCTTTCGAGACCTTGAGAAAGGCCTTGCCATTTTGTATTATTTTTCTTAAGGATGGCCCTGCAGCTTGTGTAAGCTGAGAGACCCACTGATATACAGCTCTCTGTTCTGCTATGGGATGTCCCAAGGCCTGGGATGAGGAGTTGGGCCTTCTGTGTCAGCCCGAGAACTGTCGGAGGGAGGAAGAGGCCATGCCTACCCCTGGAACTTGCCCATCCACTTGGCGTCTGGGGAATTTTCTCAGAGCCCCTGTGCTGGTAAAGAAACCCCACAAAGCATGCCCAGATCAGCAGGCAAGCCACTGCAGGCCCATCTGTTGGGGGGACATGATGGGGCTCCCCCACTCCCCAGAACAATTTGGGGCATCCGAGGCATGAGCTGCCTTCCTGCTGGCTCTGACCCGGCTGACACAGGCCCCTGGCTAAGGAGATTAAGCAGCCTTTATTGACAGCAACTTCCAGAACGGCAGCATCCACCACGCCCAGGAAAGCTGGAAGAATGAAGACACATTCTTCTCCTGTCACTGCTTCTGAACACCAGGGAAAGGGTCGCAGAGACGGTCCAGGCAGGTATGTGCAAGGCCTGGCCAAGGTTCCCCCGCCCATGGACTGCCAGCCTGCACTGTGGGAGCTGGGATCCTGCTCGGGTCCTGAGACTCCTGGGGCCTGCAGCACCTGCACAGGCCTGGCGCAGGAGAGGGACACGAGGGACGTCTGTTGAATGGATGGATGGATGAGTGAATGAATGAATGGATGAATGGAGATAACCAGTGACCAGCTGCATTGCCTCTGTCCTAACCCTCTTCATTTCAGGAAGACAAAATCATATTTTAGAATAAAAAATATTTTGTTTTCTTAGCGGTGCTAGGGATAGAACTCATGGTCTTGTGCCTGCTCGACAAGCATTCTACCGCTGAGCTCCACTCAGCCCCAGTAAGTGTTTAAATACACAGAAGTGTTATTTAAAATGTTGTTACATTAAAAGTAACAACAATTGACCATCCTAAGCCTGGGGCTTTCTCCCCTGTGCACACCTACCTGGGGAGATGGTACTGAGTGACGATAAGGACATGGTCTCCATAATCAGACCCTTGGGGCCCAGGTACCAATTCTGCCACTCATTAATAGAATGACCTTGGGTAAGTGATTTCACCTTTTTGAGCCTCAGTTTTCATATCTGTGAAATGGGGTGAGGATATCACCCACCTCACAGGGTTTGCTGTGAAAGTAAATTAAGGTAACAAAAAGTGTCATAAAAAATGTGAAGGGTTATTGCTACCCATAGAGCAGCCCAGAATTAGGGGGAAATGAGTATTTTATGTTTGTGCTGCTTGGCATTCTGCAAAGATGAGAAAAGAACATGCATTCATTCCTACCCTGCTCAGACAGGGCTTGGTAAGCAATGCTGTCATGGGAAATATTTCTGTAGATTAAGGTGCTGAGCTTTCAAAGAGAAGCCGGGGGGAAGCCAGGAAAGACTTCCCAAAAGAGATGATTCTGAACATACCTGAAATGCCTGATCACTCAGCACTTCTCCTGACCTTTAAACAACCCAAATGCCTCAGTTCTGTCTGACCCCTGTGAAGATGCTTGTACTAAATCATGACTTGTCTTTCTGATTTCTGCACGAGACCTTGTTTCCTTGGATTTCTGCCCATTCACGTCACAGTGGATCTGCCCGCCCTCACTGCATAGCCTGTGGTTCCTTCTGGGAGGAAGGTGGCTCATATCACTGCACTTGTAACAATGATCTGGTCCAAACCCTTCTGGCTGTTACGGTCCTTATTAGGCCCAGCGGCTGGGTCACACTGAGCTAAAGGACATTTTTAGGAGCCTTTTCCCTTTAGCTTCTTCCCTCTGTTCTCCCACATCCTTGTGTCATCCAGCCTTAATTCCTACACAATATTAGCCTTAATATTTTGCTATTGGATGCTCAGCATAAGATTGTAGACTTGGATCCTTAGCTCTCACTCAGTATTCCAGGCCTATCAGCTTCTCTTTTTTCCTATCATAATTGAGATTTAACATCTTCCTTTGACATTTTCTCAGCAGTCATTCTGGTCACTGGTACTGCAAGTCAGAAATCAAGAATAATGGGGGAGCAGTCCTGAGTGGTTTGTCCTTTGTGGAATTGGCCCAGCTCACCAGGGGCAGCCTGCAGAGCCTGACACAGGGATGAGGAAAAGGTCAATATCCTAGTCTTCCTTTTGCTACTCAGTAGCTGTGTGACCCTGGGTGAATTGCCTCATCTCTCTGGTCTTTGATTTGTTTGACTCTTAAATAAAATTAGAAGTGAAAACAAGAACTCATTTGTGTTCTAAAGTTCTCTGATTCGTATGCTCTGTGGCAATGAGGAGGAAGATGAAACCCTGACCTTTCAATTTCTCCAAGGCTATTTAGTCACATGATGATCTCTCATTGCAGGGAGGTGAGGAAATGTAATCTGATTACATCCCCAGGGAGAGAAGGACAACATGGTAATGGGCAAGCCCTAGTAGAGAGGGACACTGAGGCACATGTGGACTCAAACGGGTCACTTCTGGGAAGCATGAGGACCTCTTTCTCTCTGTTTAGAGGTTTCTACTTCAGCCTGTGAGCTCAGTTGTCTGCAAAAAGAAAGAAGTTTTATATTTGAAGAATAGCCATGTCTGTTCATTCACTCACTTTATGTTCATCCAGCAAATATGTAGTCATTAGCATCACATTTGAATAGAGAACTGTAGATATATAAAGATGCATAATTCATAATTTGAGCCTGCAAGAAACTCCCAGTGCAGTGGCTGGGCTGAGACAAGAAGAACAATTGTCAAACCCAGCAGGAGGCATCAGTGGTGTAAAAACCTGATGATGTGTTATAGGGTGGCTGGTGGCGGAGCGAATTTCGGTTACAGTGTTTGATGCAGGTCTTAAAAAACAGCGAAAGTCTTACAGATTAATATGAGTGGGGAAAGAGAGGGAGCAGAGGCGGATAGAGAGGATCTAATGATGGGATTCAGGGTGGGAGGCTGAAGACAGCAGGACCATGAAGAGCAGAGCTGCATATGTTAGGAAATGGGGCCATTTGGGGCCAGTTGGCTTTAAAACAAAAAGTGTTCTCTAGCCACACACTGTAATCTCTCTCCATCACTGGCTCAGAGCTTCTCCTCCCAAGTGCTACCTGGTCATGGAAGAGACCAGAGAAAAAGTGTGGATGACTCTTGGAGGAACAAACCAAACCCCGATCCATTCAGGGTGCTGGTGGAGAGGTCTTCTCAGTAGTTCCTTCCCTCAGGGTGCACACTGGAGGATAGTAAACATTCCACTGACCTCTAGTGGTCACAAGGGTGCCCCAGCATTCCCACACGCCCCAGCTGCATGAGTTCATCCCAGAGGACAGCTGTTGAGGAAGAAATTACTTAGAAAAGGGTCTCTCCTCTTTCTACCCTCTCCTCTCTCACCCTCCTTGTGCTTTCCTCCCCACTTCAGCAAATGTATGTGTCCCTCACCCTCTCTGCAAGGGCGCCTGGCCAGGCTGGGGCATGTCAGGCTGGAGGGACGGATGGTGCTCATCCTGTCTCATCATGCGCCACATCCTGCTGAAGCTGCTTTCACCTCCTAAAGCATCCTGGTTGTCAGTGGAGAATCATTCTTACTTGAAAAGTCAACATCTTACTCACAGTTAAACTTTATTAAGATCGTGAAGTAAGGCTAAGTGTTCTGACAATAATCCTTAAAACTTATGACACTTATGACACACAAAATGCCATTCTGAACAGTTTAGATGTATAAGTTCATTTACAAAAACTCTTAGAAGCGGGTCCTATTTCTAGATGAAACGGAGGTTCAGTCACCAACTCAAGCTAACAAAACTTGGGTGGATCAGACATCTAGCACAGGCTGTGTTCCAAGGCACACATGAGCTCCTAGACACCACAGGGTGTGACCCTCAGCACCACCTTGGAGTAGCCTGGTGACTGTGCCAAGGTCCCTGAGTTTCTACACGGAGTATGAACTGGAGCAGCACAGAGGTTTGGGGATTTCCTTAGAAATGGAATGGACATGGGCCGGTGAGACGGCTCGGCAGCTTAAGTGCCTGCCCTGCAAGCGCGAGGGCCCGAGTTCGACTCCTGGAACCCACATACGAAAAAGGGGCTGGTGATATCGCTCAGCGGCACGGGCACCTGCTGGCGCACGAGGTCCTGAGGTCGACCCCCCAGTACCCACAAAAAAAAAAAGAAATGGAACAGACATTTTTGCTGAAGCAGAAGCTCCATCATGCACCTCACTTTTCCTCTCCTCCCCTCCCTTTCCTACCCAAGAGGTTCTTCAATTCCTGGGAAAGTCTCCCAGGGACAAACACTCAGCTAGGATTTGTTTCTCATGTATTGTGTTTCAGACACCGTATTAGGTGCTTTAGAAATATTACCCACTTAATTCTCCCAACGATTTCACGAGGAGCTGTTATTAACCTCATTTGACAGATACACACACCAGAGCACAGAGAATCAAATAGCAACCCAAAGTCACACAATGACTAAGTGTCCAGGCTGAGGTGCAGACCCAGACCTGGCTGCTGCCAAAGCCTGTGGCCAACCCCAGCCAACTACATGGCCTGGTGACAGTGAGCGCTGTGTGCTGGACATAAGCAGTGCGACCTGGTTCCAAGCCTCCTCCTGTGCCAAGTAAGGAGAAGGCACAGTAATCTTTCCTGCCGGAGAGTGGGGGAAGCCAAAAGTGTACATACAAGAGCTCACAGGATGAACCCAGACAAGCCTGGAGCATCCTCAGGGAGCTCAGGTTGACAGCTGAGTCAACAGGGCCAGGGCCTTCTCTGCCCTTGCAGAGGAAACTGTTCCAATTTAAGCTCTTACTCTCGGGTCGCTTTCTAGTTTCTGGCACCCGCACTCAGGAGGCAACAGACACAGAAGACTTTGCCACCAACTCATACATGAGGTGCCCCTAGGAGGAAATATCAGGCCTTGGCTGAGCAGGGCTATGGGAGGAGCCCGCTCACCCAGCCCACTTGGCAGTGGTTTTTTCTCCACTTGGTAGATAAGGAGAAGCTGTTGGTTAGAGCCCCCCCCCCAGGTCCCCTTGCTTGAAGGCACATGTTGGTTCTCAAGTTTGTAGCTGTTGCTCTGCATCCATACAAAAGTATCATCAAGAGGTCCTTCATATCCTCCTCATCTCATTTTTTAAAAGATCTGATTTCCAAGTATTGTATCTTAGTAAAAGAGAATCAGAAGACCCGTGTTCTAGTCATAGCTTCACTCTAACTAGATGCATGGTAGTGAGTTAATCTCATCCCTCTCTGGTCTTAGAGAGGGGAGGCAGTTTACCAAGTTCACCCAACTAGCTAGTGATGAAATCAGCACTCAAAGCTAAGCCTCTACTCGCTCCTCCTCCAGTCCATGTGATGGAGGGACACATCATATCGTGGATCCATTCACCAATTCAGCAGTCACTAAGCTCTCCCTCTGTGCCAGAAAACAGGGACACCAGGATGAACAAACACACCCCACGCTGGCGGAGAACCCTGACGTCTTCTAGTTGCCTGCACTCCATTTAAAGATGAAGAAAGTGAGGGCCAAAGAGGGAAGCATAATAACTTGCATAAGTCACAGAAAAAGTGAAGTGCTAAAAAAATAACCTGGGCTGCCTGCTGAGTGTGGAGATGGATGTGGAGATCCACTGAATATCTATGGCTGAATTTTGTGAATGAAGGGCTGGGGAAGGTCGAGAAGTTAGGAAAGCCTTATTTGGAGAGGTAGAAGTTGTAGACAGAGAGGTAAATGTCAAATATCTCTCATTCCCCACTGTGGGTTTTTGTCCTCTCTAGGAACAGGGAGAATTTCTACTCTTCTAAGTGTGATTCCCTGGTACGAGCTAAAGAAAGGAAATTGGTATGAGGACCAAGTTTGGAGCAGTTGTATCCTTATAGAGTCCATGCTCAAATCCTGGTTGTGCGATAAACAGCAAAACGCCCTTGCATGGCTTTCTGTCTGCTCTTGGCGAGGTCTGAAGATGAATCTGAGGATGGTGGGTGATCAACTCCAGGAGCCCCACAAGTCCGAGTCAGAGTCAAGGCTCTGTGCTTTGTGTCGCTTGTTTCTGGTGCCACTTCTCCTCACAGGTAAATGGAGTATTGGAAAGAGTCGGAACAAGTTGATAAACATGAAAGGAAGCATAGGTACCATTTTTAAATCAATCGCCATGAACCAAAGTCATTCCTAAAATGTGTCTTTCAGGTAAATTTTTATTTTAATGTTTTTTTTTATACCAGATTTTATTTACTGTTTTAGCTATTAGATATGACCACTGCCAAGGATAAACTCTAAGGTAAACCCAAAAAGATGGGGTGTCATTTTTAATTTTTAAAACCAGGTCTTGCTATGCTGCCCAGGGTATCTCAAACTTCTGGGCTTAAATGATCCTTAAATAGTGGCAGTGTAAGACACAGAGCGATTATGCCCACCACAGCAAGAATTCAGAACATATGCTGTCCTGGCCTTGCCCCGCCCACCCACCAATGGCTCCACCCTACTTTCTCTGGGAACCTGTGGCTCAGAGAGGCCAGTGCCTCAGCTGCACTTGTGCTTCCCTGAAGGTGACAGGCCTTAACCCCAAGGACTGTGGGGACCAGCACTTCTTGAGCTTCCTGGCTGGGAAGGGAGAGACAGAACACTGCACCCCTGGAACATTGCTCAGTTGGCTTTTTCTTATCCATGTTTGTTCTGGTTCTGGGTGGAAGTCATCGCTCTTGGTCGCTAACCTCAGAGATGTGTTGATAGTCTCATGAAAGGCAAAAGTGCCCACAACACTGGCAAGTCCAGGCCTTGAGAAAATTGGGGTCTAGGAAGAAATGGGGTGGAGAGAAGGTGAGTCAGGCTAAGTGGGGGTTTTATGGTTTCTCATCTCGTTAGGTCCCACCTGGTTGAAGTTCAGACCTCAGTCAGCTTGAGCCTACCGTGAGGGAGGAGTATGTGTGAGCCCTGAGCATTTGTGTCCAAGCTGGACCACAGCTGGACTCCCTGGCTGAATCCATCTGTGCAGGTCGGCCCTACAGTGACCTTGGCCTCTTCTAAAACCTGTTCAGCCAGGCTGGGCTAAAGAATGGGGGGCTGGCAGGAGGACAGATGGTAGGGCACAGCCCAGTGGGTGTTGTGCTGATGGGTTCAGGATCCCTGGCTGGACTTCTGTCCTCATCTGCACCAAATCTCCTGCTTGTGGCTGGTAGGAAGTAGCGGGTGGCTGTGGGGAATTAGTAATGAGATATGGAGTCATTCACCTCTGGGTCATTAGTTCAAAACCAGGTCACCAGTGAATCAAAGTTCTCAGCCAAGGGGGCATGGTGGGGTTTCATTTGAGTGGCTGGAAGGCGGACATTTGGCCTTCCAGAGGCCAGCTCAGGCAGGTCAGCCTGGCCACAGGCAAAAGAACTGTCCTGTTGACATGCTCTGTGGGCCAGAGAGCCCTCCCATGGGGCGACCCCTTCTCTGTCCCCAGGCCAGGTCACACCCTCTTGTCAAAAGACCCCAGGTAGGCAGCAATCACTCAGATCATCTGGGAATAGCCCTGTTTTCTTAGAAATGTCTGGCTTTCTGGAGGTAAAGATTATCTATCTATCTATGTATCTATCTATCATCTATCTGTTTATCTATCTTGCTCTAGCACATCCTATTTTGTGATGTTTTTAGTTCATTGTTATCTAAATTTATTTATTGACAAACCTGTCACCTGAACCCTACCATAATTATCACTTAAGCTCTTTGAACAGAAGCCCTATTTATGCCTGACACATGTTAGTTCCTTAAGGATTGTTGATTGAATGAATGATTATGAAGAAGTAATGAATTCCTAGTACCCTCCAGTGTTTGGCAGAGTGGGTGTGATCAGAGGTATTTACTGAATGAATGAATGGATGGATAGAGGGTCACAGAGTGAAAGTTTTGAGAACTACCAAGTCATAACATCAATTATAACACTTTATAGGGAGAGAATCAGAAAGCTTTTCTTAAAACCAAACTAAAATACAAAACACAAAGCATAGTACTTGGCTCATGGTAGATGGGTGGAAAGTTTCTTGAGCGAATGAATGGGAAGTGAATGGATGGGCAGATTAAACAAATAAGGTTAGCATGCATCAGACAAAACCCAAAAGATTTGTGAAAATCAATCTTCCTTTTTTATCCAAAATGATATTCAGTTGTTTTCCTCTTTATCAAACAATAACCTCTGGGTTTCCTTTCCCCCATCTGTAGATGTGGGATTTTCTTTTGCATCCAATCTCTATAAAGTTCAGTTTTTTTTCAATCATTCACTCATTGAGTAATTCATTCATTCGGTCAAGCAACACTCATTGTGCTCTATGTGCCAGGTATACACAGAAACGAGCAGGATGCAACCCATGCCCAAAGTCCCATTTTTTCATGCATCCATTGAGCCCCGGTTCCATGACAGTCTCTACGCTATGGGCCTGCAACAGCAAGGAAGACAGCCTGGCTGCGTGTTGGTACAGTTGTCCATATGTCTTGCAGCTGTCTGTCTTAGATTACAAGTCAGTCAGATATAGTAGGACTGATATATAATCTGGACTAATATCAAATAAAGAGGTCGACATTAAGCCTATTTGCTCTGTATTATGAGTAGTTAGCACCATTCACTGTAGCTCCCTAGGTGAAAAAAGGCTATTTATAGCACACAAAGGTGTTGTAATCTCAAGCTGTACTTCTCTGGGCAAGAACTGAGTAGCCAGGCAATTTAAGAAAATGCTATAGCATTTATGGCTATCCACTGTGTGCCAGATATTGTGCTCAGTGTTGGGGAAAGTGGACAAGACCTGCCTCAGCCTTAAAAAGATCTGAACCTAGTTAAAACATAAAACACAGACAGTGCTCAATGTGATGACGATTATAGCAAGATCTGTTCTTGTGTATTATATATTACAAAATATATAAATATAATAGAGTTATATACCATGTCAATTATATATAATTTTATTATTATATATAGTTCTCTTTCTTTCTTTATTTCTTCCTTCCTTTCTTTTTTTTACAGTGTTGAGGACTGAACTGAGGGCCTCACACATAAGGAGAAGTACACACTCTACCACTGAACACATCTCCAGCCCTAGATTGAGTTTTTAAAGTCCACAGTAATATTGAATATGAGTCCTTGGGTCTATGCTAGGCATAGTTGGACTTGAAGGCTTCACATATAGTCAGGTAAAGATTTCTAAGGACACCTGCTCACCTACAAAGGGAGCGCTAAGAAAACTTGTCTGTTGAGCCTGGGCTATGACTACAAAAGTGTCCCTGTGATCACATAACCATGTGACCACTTTCACATGGGTCAGGGGTTCGCATTTACACCACTTGAGTGGTCCAGAAGTCCCTAAGTCAAAAAATAAAGAGATATTCTATATTGGGTGATGCTGCTGGGACTCTAGGGAATCAGCCACCAAAAGGCCCTGGTAGGACACGACTTACTGCAGTTCCCTCAGAATTCCCATGATGAAAGTAGTTAATTCCCAGCTTCTAAGGTACAGGCTCATCACTCACCATAAACAGATCTAAGCAGATCTGACAAACAATAGTTCAAGACCACTAAGAATCTCCAAAAAGTAAAAAATCAAAAAATAAATAAAGAGCTATTGGAGAGATACTATAAAATTAATGTTTTTTAAAATTAGCTAAAAGAAAAATGGAAAACATTTAAAAATCATAAGATACTATGAAAAAACCCAGACAAACTTCAGAAAATACATACAATTTAGAAAAGTAATTTCATGTGGTTATTGCCATCAGTTAGGCATAACTGAAGTAGAATTTAAAATCTGGTAAATTGTGGGAAACTGCCCAATACACAGTACAGATACAGAAAGATGTAAAATACAAAAACAAAATTAAGAGTCATGAGGATAGAATGAGGGTAAACATATGACTAACAGG
Organism: Erethizon dorsatum; assembly: GCA_028451465.1. Classification (NCBI taxonomy): domain Eukaryota; kingdom Metazoa; phylum Chordata; class Mammalia; order Rodentia; family Erethizontidae; genus Erethizon; species Erethizon dorsatum. Next base: position 32,419,196 of record CM051831.1, read on the forward strand.
AATTTCAGAAGAAGAACATTAAGAGAATGAGGAGAGGAAACAACCAGTGAAAAAATGGCCAAGAACTTTCTAGAACCTATGAAAGAAATGAATCTTCAGAGGCAGGAAATGAGTCCTAAGAAAGATAAGCAAAATGAAATCAGTACCAAATAACATCATAGAAAAACTCTTAAAGGCCAAATAACAAATAGATCTTAGAAACAACCAGAGAGAAACATGGGTTTCCACAAAAAAAACAAAACAAAACAAAACAAAAACTGTCAGACCGATAACCGACTTCTCGAAAGTAGTGGAGGAAGCCCAGAAGGGCTATTTTCACCTTCTTTAGCCATCACTTTCAAAATAAAGGGAGATGAAGATATTTTAAAGTAAGTTACCAAGAGAATTTATTATTCAGGGACACTTCTGGCAAAGATTTCAAGAATATTACCTCAGAGAAAAAAAGTTGAACCCGGGGGAGATCAGAGGCAAGAAAAGAGCAATCAAAGAAGTTGGTGAACAATGAGGCAAAGAAAATATAAAAACCACATTAACTACTCAAAAACAATAATGATAATACTAATAAAATTGGAAGAGTGTGAAAATAAAGTGGGATTATAAAAATGCTAGATGGCAATAATGCGAAATGGGTTAAAGTGTCTAAATTTTCTCTGTTGTTTGTAAAGGGAGTATCAACATTAACTTTAGACTTTTGGTCAAACATCTTTGACAAAAGATTAAGATTAAAAAGAAAAAAAAGAAATAGAACATGCAATTTCTAAATTAGTAGAGAGAAAGGGAGAAATAAAACTCGATCAATCGAAAAGAAGATAGGAAAAGAGGAAGAAAAGAAATTGAAAAGCACAGCAAACAGTACAAAAAGAAGTGGCAGAATAAATGCAAATATACCAGGCAACAATAAATTTAAGTAAATAGACTCATTGGTTTAAAAGTAATTGTCAGGTTCAATTTTTCTAAAGAGGTATGCTATTTTAAAAACCACACAGCTGGGCCAGTGAGATGGCTCAGCCGCTTAAGCGCCTGCCCGGCAAGCGCGAGGGCCTGAGTTCAACTCCCAGAGCCCACATACGAAAAAGGGGCTGGTGATATTGCTCAGCAGCACGGGCGCCTGCTGGCGCGCGAGGTTCTGAGGTCGACCCCCTGGTACCCACCAAAAAAAAAAAAAAAAACTACACAGCTAAAAAAAATGGAAGAATACAAAAATGTTAAAAATAAAAGATAAAAAGAGATATACCAGGAAAATACTAATTAAAACAAAGCTGTGGCTATAACAGAATAAATGTCATTAAGGGGAAAAATGATCATTATATAATGATAGAAAGAACAATTTATCAGGAACACATAAAAAATACAAATTTGTATTATATCTATTCTAAACCTTTAAAATATTTAGAACAAAAGTTAACTGAAGTCCAAGGAAGATTTGATGGCTCTTTATAGAAAAATTAAAAACATACCTTTCTAGTAATTGAAAGATCAAGTGGTATAAAAGTTGGCATAAGTTTATGAGCCAAATTATGAAATATAGATTTATATAGAATCTTGCACCCAACAATTGAAGACTACATTTTTCCAAATGCATAAAAATATTTACAAAAATTGACAAGGTAGTAAGCATTCTTAACGAATTCCAAAAAATAAATACCATGTACTCCACCTTCTCTGAGCAAAATCTAATTAGGATAGAAATGAACAAAATGGTAACTTTAGTGACAATAACAACAACAAAAAATTATGTTTAAAATTTAAAACATTTCTAATGACTCATGGGTCAAAGAAAAATAATAGAAATGAACAAATATTTAGACAGAACAAAATGTAAAGTCCTACTTAATAAAATTTGAAGGCTAGGAAGTACTGAGAGCCATAGTTCTCAATTAGGGACGCCTTGTCCCCTAGGGGACAAGCAGCAGTGTCTGAGGTGTTCTACCGCGTTCACAGCTGGGCAGATGCTGCTTCTTCTACAGCGTACAGCACAGCCCCCACCAAAGATGGGTCAGCTTCCGAGGCAACAGTGCCGTGTGGAGAAACCCCGACTTAGAGAAGTTACAGCCCTAAATATTAGACAGGTGGCCTCCAACTCATGACGGTTCGATTTACAAACTTCCAACTTTACATGGTGTGAAAGTGATATGTATTCAGTAGGAATTATATTTTGAATTTTGACTTTTTCCTAGGCAGTGACATGCAGTGCGATGCCCTCGCAGGGTGCTAGGCAGCAGCAGTGGACTAGGGTTCCATCAGCCCCAGAATCATAATGGTGAACAGCAACTTGCCACTCTACACAGTGTACAGCATTGCCAGCATTTATTGGATACAGATATTCAATAAATTACATGAGATAGCCAACACTTTGTTATAAAATAGGCTTTATTTTCAGTGATTTTTGCCCAACTACAGGCTAATGTGAGTGTTCTGAGCATGTGTAAAGTGAGCTGGGCTAAGTTAGGACATTAGGTAGGTTAGGTATAATAAAATGTGTTTTCAATTTACGATATGCTCAATTTAACGCAGGTTTATTGGGATGTAATTGCATTGTAAATCTGGGAGCATCTTATTAGAAGAGAACAACGGTAATTCTGTTGGCAAGGTTGAGGACAGATTAGGAAAGAGAGCCAGGTGGTAGAGAAAAGTTGGTAGGCTATTGTAATAAGTAAGGTAGATAATTATGAAGACTTAGTCTAAGGAATAGCAACAGAAATGGAAGAAGAAAAGAGATTCAGGGTGAAATTGAAAAGATTTGGAGATAAATGAAGGAGAAGGAGTAAGGAAACATGAGATGGCTCAGTGAAGACATCCCAGAGTGAAAACAATCCATAACATTTACAAATTCATCACCAGCCATGGCAGAGTGAGGGGCTGACCCCAAATGGGTACCACAAGCAGAAGCCTAAGACATGACAGATCCTCCGCGTATCTTGGCTCCTGATCCTGACTGAGAGCCGTGATTTCCAGTAGGGTAAATGAGGTCAAGTCCATGTCCAGGAAGATGGGAAGATCGGAGGACACAGGGAGGGAGAGAGAGAGAGAGAGGAATGGGAGAGACAGACAGACAAACAGAGGCAGAGACAGAGAGAGATAGAGGCAGAGACAGAGAGACAGAGAGAAACACAGAGAGACAGAGAGACAGAGAGAGAGAAAGAGAGATTGAGATTCCTTATAACTTAGTAGCCATGAGATCTCCTGGGGTGCAAGTGTGAGTATGCCGGTACCCAAATCCTTGCCTTGCTCAGGTGCTCATGATGCAAGTCCCCAAAGAGCAGTTGCCAGGTATCTCATGGTGGAGAAAAGGAAAGAAGGAGACACAGCCACACATGCCACAGCCCAGAAACTCAGCGATCACATGAAGGGTGCCTCAAACAGCCATTGTGTAGTTCTGGCTGGTCCCAGACCTAGCCTGGGTGAAGAGAGTTATATTTATTAATGCAAGCCCCAAAATAGAAACCCGGAGAGCAGCTCTATTCTCATAAAGAGGTTTCTGATACTCAAGTCCCTCAGGGGGCTTGGGTCACTTGCTAAGGTCAAAAGCAGTGGCTGGTCCTTCCCACAAAACTTTCATGGGCAAGTCACACAGCACCAGACTTGTGGTCTGGCAATATTTTTGTGGAAATGCTCAGATTTTTCTCTGTTTGGTTGCTCTGGTCTCCACAGGTTGAAGTTTGGAAATAGAAGAACCTCAAACAGAAGGCAGAGGGAATTTAGAGGCTCATCATTTAAAATAATCCTGGGGGTGGGGTGCAGGGGAAAGGGATGGAAATGATCAAGATATGATATATACAAATATACGCGCACCAATTTCCCAAAACACATGTAATTATTATGTGTTACAAATATATACCCATACACTTTTAAATGGATACAATGGGAAAAAAGAAAATTTTAGACAATAAAAAAATGCTTAGTTCCTGATACCAAAAAAAAAAAAAAAAAAAAAAAAAAAAAAAAAAAAAATGAAAAAGAAAAGTAAAGAAAAAATGCTCAGTAAGAAATTTTAGGGCTGGGAGTGTAATTCAGTGGCAGAGTGTTTACCTATCATGTGTGACGCCCTGGGCTTGAAGAAAAGAAAGATAACACACATACGCACACACACACAAAACTCCGGCATGCTGCACTGTAGCGTGACTGTAGGTAACAATACCATGACTTACATTCTATTATGCTAGCAGAAAGGGTTTTGGATGTTTCCACAATGAAGGAATGATAGACTGAAGGAGATAAATAACACTTACTCCAATTTGAATATCACACGATGTGTACATGTATGGAAACATCACATGCCCCCCCATAAATATGTACAGTTTTTGTTTTTATGTATCAGTTAAAAAATAAATTTAAAGTAAAAAAGAGCTCGTTTTCCCCCATATCCTCACCAGCATTTGTTATTATTAGATTTTTTTATCATAGTCATTCTTTCCTGAGTAAGATGGTATCTCAGTGTAGTTTTAATTTGCATTTCTCTGATGGCCAGAGATGATGAACATTTTTTTAATTGTTGGTGGGACTGTAAACTGGTGCAACCACTATAGAAATCAATGTGGAAAGTCCTCAAAAAACTAAAAATAGAAATTTCATTTGACCTAGCTCTCCCTCTTCTAGGTACCTTCCCAAAAGAGTTAAAATCCCCTAATTACAGGGATACATGCATATTCATATTGATAACATCACAATCTATAATAGCTAAATCTTGGAAACAGCATGTATGTCCATCAACAGATGAATGGATAAAGAAAATGTGGTATTTATACACAATGAAGTACTGCCATAAAGAGAGACAAACTTGAGGCATTCCTAGGTAAATAGATGCAACTTGAGAACACAATGTTAAGTGAAATAAGTCAGACACATAAGCTCAAATATTGCCTGGTTTCTCTTATATATGAGAAACACAAAGAACAAAGTAGAAGAGAGATAAATAGGAAATAAGGAGAAGTTCAAATACTTCCCCAAATTATAAATTCCTGGGTCCTGGTATTTTTAAATTGTTTTAAAAATATTTCAATATGTATGCTAATTGATTTCATTTATACAGTACTACTAGTTTTTCTTTTTCATTGAAAAGGAAGATTAGTGTTATTATCTGTTTGTTTCTCTTTTGTAAGAATCTTTTTGGTTTATGTCTTGTACTCGGAGTAATTACTTTGAAGATAACAATACACAGTGTAAAAACTGTGTTATTCTTTCATTATTTGATTATGAAATTTTGTTTTATTTTCATAAAATAAAAAAATTTAAAGAAAATAATAATGCTTAAGACATTCCCAAATTAACTTCTTTGGGCCCTTTCCCTCTAGGGTCTTAAGATGTTTCTGGTCTGATGAGATGGTTAGGTTGGTGGTGGTATTTTTTCTTTCTTTTCTTTCTCTTTTTTTCCCATCTAGACAAAAGACAATTTGTTAAGGTAGCTGCTACTTTTTTGTTACTCGAACTCTGTCTCTCTGTCTCTCTCATCTCCGGTTTGTCAGTGTGTGGGAGAGAGACACAGTCACAGGGTTGCAGACCGGGCCAGGCAGTGTTCTCAGCTCAGTTTGCCTCCCTTGATCTGACGTCTTTCCTGCTGAATTGCCTCTGTGAAACTAGGGATGAGTGGAACTCCCTTACAGTCAAGGGTGTAGTGCTGAAAAAAAACAGAAAACAAAAAAAAAGCCTAAGAGAGTGGAGCAAGAGAGAAAGAGAAAGAACGCTGGGAAGGAAAAGCAGGAAGACAGGAAGCACAAGCTGTGTAGCCCTTTCATCGCTCATAAGCCACAGTTCTGGGCTCGGGTCTCCGTTCCTGAGGAGGAAGTTCTGGGGCTGGACCTCCTAGGGGTATTAAGGAGGCCTCTGCTAGAGTGGAGCTGGGAGGGAGCGACCCAGGACTGACCAGCGCCCCTGCTGCCTGCCCCTGCGCTCCCCTAATCCCAGGGAAGGTCAAGTAGGAAATTGGCGGGACTTGCACAGGCTGGTTGAAATGTTTTTTTGTAAGAAGAAATTATCGTTGCGTTTCAGCCTTCAGACGTTGGCTAATTTGAATGTTTCTTTGCCTTCAAAGATGAATTTACTTAGCACTCCTCCAAGAAAAACAAAGATGTTACAATGCAAATTTTTTCCCTTTATCCTGTGAAAGACTTCTGATGTGAATGCCTCCTAGCAGATCTTATATTTATTTAAGTTATTTTCACAGCTGCAATCTCACTTGGTTCTTGTAAGGACAGAACAGATAAAAACACAACCTCTGTTTTCATTCTTAGGAGGTAGTTCTGCATCCTTTTTTGATGCTAAGAATTATGTAATTGATTATCACTTGTTTTTTGCTTTGATTACTGGGAAGCTCAGAACCAAATTTGGAACTCGAATACCACTTTCTCTGGTTTTTTTTTTTTTTTTTTTTTTTTTTTTTCTGGTTTTGATTTTTGCTGATATTTCTATTTTCTGTGGGTCCATTTTGCATTTCTAATTGTATTTTGCCATTTTATTCCTTTTTTAATTTGGGTTAGAAATTCATCACATTTAACAAATATTTCTTGACCTCTTCACTCCTTATCCTTTTCCTTGTTTTATTTATCTTCATAGCACTTAAAACCATATAAAGTGACACCTGTGTGAATTATTGTTTATTCTGTGTCTCCTTGGCCCCTAACACTGTCAATAGAAGGCGTGCTCCCCAAGGCGAGGATCTCTGTCTTTTTTGGTCCCCACTCTATTTCCAGAGTCTAGAGAAGAGCCTGGCTCTATATGGTGTGGAGTAACTGCTACTTGCCACATTCTGTGCTGGGAGAGAGGAGTCCCAGCCGGCTCCATGGGTGGGACCTGGGCACCACCTAGACACACCTGGCGTGTGGTCTAAGGCTCTGGTCTCACCACCTTGAAATCTCTAATACAGTCTGAACGAGGAGCTGCATGCTGGCATTCTGCCCCTGGCTCTACACACTCTGTGTGGCTGGTCCTGATGGGAATAAGACAATGTCATTACCTTCACCAAAGTTTCCATCTGCTGGGAGAGAAATAATAAAAAAGATACACACTATCAATATTTATTTTTAACACAAAAGACATACCTACTTGTGCACACACATACCCATGTGAATTTTTCATGCCAAACCGGGCCATTTTTGTCACCATTCTTGTGTAAACCACACCCTTTGGGCATCATCTATGATTTCCTGTTTTCATTTCTTTAAGGTGGAAGAAGTTAAAGACATACTTCAGAATAAATCTGACTGCAGAGTTCTTCTGTAGCTTTATAATCCACTTCCTGGTCTTTTACAATTGTTTTATTCAGCTTTCCTTCGCATTTATTGGGTCTTTTGAAACTATTCAAATTAGCTTTTACATAAATGAAAATCTTTTGTACTCACATTTCATTGGCTTACATAATATCTAATTCAATTGTATAAATTTCCATAATATGTACAGCTAGCATGAATCAATTTGAGAACAAATAAAGATGACTCCTAACAAGTGAACCTTCAACAAGGAAGAAGACATGCAGCCATACTAAAGCTTAGCTACTGCCCACCAGCATGCCAGGTACCACCAGCATGAATCTCCATGCTTCACAGACACATGGGAAATGTCAGTGTGTAGTTTGGGTCTTAAGTGTCCCCCAAAAGCCCACACGTTAAAAGGCTTGGTGGTCAGCCCAAAGTGCTACTGGGAGGTGGTAGACCTGTAGAAGATGGGGCTCAGGGAGGAAATTAGGTCAAGTGGACATGCCCTCAAAGAAGACAGAAGATCCCAGGACCTCAGCCCTTCTGCTTCCTCTCCCTCTATTTTGCTTCCTGACCACAAGAGGAACAGTTTTGCACTTGTTCCCACCATGTTGTCCTGCCTAACCACAGACGCAAAAGCAACAGGGTCAATGACCATGGACTGAAACCTCCACAACTGTGAGCTAAAACAAACCTTTCCTCTTTTTCAGCTGATTTTCTCAGGTACTGTATTTCATTATAGTGATGAAAGCTGACGAACACAGTTGCATCTGGGAGTCAGTGAAGTGGAAGTTGATGAAGAGAATTCTACTGCAATCAGTGTAGGTAGATTCAGTTAGGTCAAGGAAATCACAGAGATAGATGTATCTCACCTTATCTCTTCCAAAAAGGATTTCATGCATGACTTCTCAGCAAGATATGTAATTTCTATGATCCAGTTTTCTCAACAATAAAGTAGGGATTTGCTCATATATGTGTATTTCACACACATAATTATCTCTCTGCCTATCAATCTACATACATACACGTGCACAAAAATTCCTATCTCATTGTTGGGAAAACAGGGTCAGAGAAACTGTATACTTTGCTGAAACTCATACATAAAACCCATGACCAAGCCAGCCCTTCTGGCTCATCAAGGAAGCTCAATAAATGGTAAGAGAGTTTAAGTGAAGAGTTCTCACAAACTTCTTATTTTATCCAAACCTTGGTTTCTTTAGCCTTAGCTCACTTGTCACGAGGATTAAATAAATTAACCATATAAAGAATCTGGCACTGGCAGCACTTGACAAATGTCAGTTTCTATGTCCTCTTTACCACCTAACTTCCTTCTCTCCTTTACTTCTTCCTTACTCCAAGAAGAGAGGAATAATATAGAGGGAGAGAACGTGGATACTTATTTTGAGAAGGGTAATGAGCTGGAAATGAGATTAAAATCAGCAGGAGGGATGTAGGTTAGATGAAGCACACAGAAAGCACTGACTGCCAGAGAACTGGGTGAGCAGAATGGTGCACCCAGGAGAGCTGGAAACTGTCTTCCCTGGAACTCTTTCTGCGAAGGCCATGGCTCCTTTCTGGGTGCTTCAAGCCATTTGTTAGTGTTGTCTTCTCTGGCCTTCAGAGGGAGTGATACATTAACAAGCCTGAGAACTTTGTCAGCAGTTCTGAAATAAGCTCTTCATTAGCATTTCAGAGGAACATCTAAATGCCACCACTAAAGTGCAGGCTTCCATGGCCAGTGCAAAGCCATGGGGCAGATTCCTGTAATGCCAGGTCATTTTGCTGAGTTTCCAGTGGTGACCAGTGGGAAAGAAGCTGCTCCCTCCCATGCACCCCACCTCTTCATTCTGTCCAGAATGAAGTGCAGAAAATGCAGGTCACCCCAGCTCCTAAAAGCAATTGTCTCCTGCCTCAGCCTGAAGATGCTAAACCAATCACATAATTGCACCGTGGCAAAGACAATAATTTTTCTCCAAGCTATTTTTCAGACATCCTGTTATTTCTCCAGTGGAGCAGTTTAAGAAGAAAGCAGTTCCTTATTAGTATGAACTAATATATGCGTAGATTTACCCAAAAGTTAAGGTTGGGGTCAGGGTGGAGAGTGACTGACCTCCGCACGAAGGGCATGCAATCTGAATTTGTAACATACAATTTGCAGGTTACATTTGGGCTCTCCCACACAGTGAAATGGGGTTTGTTCGTTGTTTTTAGCATGAACAAGCCCCTACAGTTGCAAATGTCATTCTAAATGCCTGCAGTAATTATTTCCAAATAATTCATTCAACATCACAGTGATAGCCAGCAGCTTTGTTTCCTGCTAGTTGGAAGAAGGTGTAGAGGAGAAATGGGTGAGGGGTGAGAGGACGGTAAATCCAACTGGATATAGTCAGAATAAAATTGAGAGTGGACAAGCCACATGGCTGGTCAGACTGAGCTTGTGGAAAAGGTTAAATAAATAACCTTCAGATAAGACCTGCATGAAAGAGAGGAAACTCAAAACTCTCGTCTATTAGAGAGGTGTCCACAATTCATGAATTTAGCAGTCCTCAAAGGTCTGCAAATACCCGTTTTTCTCTCTACCTCACACAGGCATGCAGGTGAAAAGCAATTAGTCCTTTTTTCAAAGATTAATTATTTAACCATACATCTCTCTCCTTGATGATTTTTAGGCAGTGTTCAATATCTGATTTACAATTTAAACATCACACTCTACAGTTATCAAGTTTGTTTACAAGCAGATAATATTCAGCCTTCTCTTCCCATACAATATTAGAGAATATCTTAGAAGCCAGGCATGGGGGCACACACCTGTAATCCCAGCATCCTGGGAGTTTGAGACAATAGGATCATAAATTCAAGCCTAGTCTAGACAACTTAGAGACTTGCTAGCCCTTGTCTCAAAAATTAAAAAATAGGCTCAGGAATGCAAATGCCCTGCATTCAATCCCCAGTACTATGAAAAAAAATGTTTTAAAGAATCTAGGACAATTTGAGTATCAAAATAAAAAATAACAGCAAAGAAATACAGCTCATTAAAAATAAAAATCCATAAGTACATATATATATATATATATGTTGATATGATATACTATATCACATCATATATACTGATATAGCGCATTATTTTTGTGGAGTTCCTGACTCAAAAACGCATGACCTGGGCCGGTGAGATGGCTCAGCGGCTTAAGCGCCTGCCTTGCAAGCGCGAGGGCCCGAGTTCGACTCCCGGAACCCACATACGAAAAGGGGGCCGGTGATATCGCTCAGTGGCACGGGCGCCTGCTGGCGCGTGAGGTCCTGAGGTCGACCCCCCGGTACCCACAAAAAAAAAAAAAAAAAAAAAACGCATGACCTAAATCACGGTGAGACATAAGACAATCCCAAATGGAGGATATTCTACAAAAGAACTGGATTGTGTTTTAGAACATCTCTGTCGCATGAGACAGACTGAGAAACTGCTCCAGAGTAAGGGAGGGCTATATCAGAGAGGATAAGTAAATACAATACCAACCTAGATTTTTTTTTTTTGCAATAATGACATTACTTGAAAATTGATGAAATTCTTATAAAGGCTGCAGTTTAGATAGTAGTATTGTTGTCAGTGTTTATTTCTTGATTTTTATAGTGGTATGGTGATAGTAGTAGAGACTGTCTTGATTTTATGAAAGGAAAGACAACCTGAGAGGTGTTGGGGTGAAGGGGTATCATATCTGCAATCTGCTTGCACTGTTCACATGCGCACAGAAAGACCACGAAGTGAACATGGTGAAATGGTAGCCTTTAAGGACACTGGACTAAGAGACAGGAATACTTTGTACTATTTTCACAACGTCTCTGGATGTCTGAAATTGTATTAAATTTCACTGCCTAAAAATGTATTAAATGGACATGGCACTTGTATCCAGTGTGCTTAAAGAACTACCCACATTTGGTTTTTCTCCATCCGCAAAATGACCTGGCAATGTCTGTGTTTTATCTGCATTTGTTGCTGTATGGAAGAGCTAGCATGAGGGAGTGATGGAAATCCATTTTCCACCTAGATGTGAAATCCATAAGATGAGCCATTTCTCCTCCCCTCCTCCTACCTTCCACTGCACACACAAACTCCTTATCAAGTAATTCATAACCTGACACCAACTGTTTTTCTATTCTCATCATTTGGGAGGAAGAAAATATGAGAATGGAAATAGTCCTCTCCAACCTTTTGTAATAGCCTTTATCACACTATCCACACTCGCCCTCTCAGTTTGCTGCATTTGAATCATCAAAGTTCACTTTCAGTGGGGACTTCTCATATTGCCACTCCTTAATAGCAACTCCTATTTACTGAGTTCCAATTTGTAACAAATTTCATATGTGTCAGGTGAGAAAATATATGCAAACTGTGCAGTACCATGTCTGGCACTTAACAAGCATTAACTATACTTTAGCATCTACAGGTCTTCACCCTTGACTCAAGGCTCTCAGGTCCAAATTTAGAATTTGATTAATTGTCGGTATTAGAAAAGCAATGAGGTACATGTGCTGTATACTAAGGAAACACCCTTAGCTGCATCTAGGGCAGCATGAGCTAATCCAATGCATGAATATTTCTACGGTGAAAGGTACAAAAAGTCACATTAAGTGGTCGGTTCTGTTTGTTCCCAAATCTCAGAACATCAGTTGTATTTCTTATTGTGATTGCATTCTCTAACTGTTGGATAACTCAATAAACCTTGAGTGGTAAAAAAAGAGAGAGTTTTTGTTTCTGTGAAAATGAAATTGAATGATTTTGAAACAACCAATGAAAGAGTTATTTTTAAAAACTACTATTTACTTAGAAGTGGTTGAGACAATTGGGAAAGATGGGAGGGAAAAAATTATTAAAATCTAGAAGTTGGCATGTAGAGTGCTTAAATTCTTACTCTACCTTAAACCTGGAAACTGATAATTATGCATATTAACTCATGGGTATGATTTCTGCAAGAAAGTTTATGGAGGATTCCAATCAGCAGATCCAAAGGCTAAAAAAAGATTCTTCTCGATATCAAATTTGGTGACTGAATATGATCATACATGTTCTAAGTTAAGCGTTGAAACCAGATTTATAACATTTATTACTTTCTACTCTGTAAACTTTTTCTATCAACCAGTCAGTTGCCGGTCTAACTCTAGTCCCTTGGGAAGCTTCTACTGTAATATTGTTCTGGGTAAAAAAAACCAAAAATGTGTTTATATTTGTATATTTTGCTTGATTAATTGTAGAATCAGTTCGTGAAGATACTAAAAAATTATGTTGCAATTTTCACTGACACTTAAAATTTTCATGAATTTATTTTAGAAATTGACTATAAAATAGAACATTTTTAGCATGGCACAAATATTTTTCTCCTTTTATCAAATTATATATTACTATTCTTCAGTAAAGAATTATAATTTCAGCGTATAGAATCTATCTATTTCTTATTAAGTATAGTGTTAAGTATTAAGTATAGTATTAAGTATTAAGCTAGGTATTTAAAGTTTTTTCTATAGTAAATGGCATTTTATTTTTAATTGGTTATTGCTGATTGATAAGGAAGCAATTGATTATTGTATATTGATCTTATATCTAGCATTATCTGATATATATTGATTCTAATAATTTGAAAACACTATCTGAGATTTTCCATGTAGATAGTAATGTAAACCACACATAATGACATTTTTGTCCTTTCTTTTCAAATATTTCTACCTTATTCTTTTTTTTTGCATACTGAATTGGTCTGGACCTCCAGTAGAAGACTGAATCGGCAGCAATTAAGGCAGCCTTCTTTTGTCCTTCTTGTTAATGGGTAAGACTTCTAAGGCTGTCACTATATCTGGTAGGTAATCCATATAAACTGAAGACAGTTTCCCTGTATTCCTAGTTTGAAAATGTTATTTCTTCCCTCATGGTATGAATATATACATTATATTCCCACTGTTGAATTATTTTTATATATCTGAAATAAATCTTACTTGGTGTATGGTTTAGATCTAAAATGTCCTCCCAAAGTCTCACTTTAGGAGGTGTGACCTGGTCTGAAGAAGTGGGTCAGAGGCATGACCAGGAAGAGTACATTCTTGTCCTGCTTCCTTCCTACACTCTGTTTCCTGGCCATCATGACTTGAGCAGCTTTCTTCTGCCATGATATTCTGCCATGTCCTTTTTGCCTTGGAGCCTGCCAACCATGAATGAACCCCTCTAAAACCACAAGCCAAAATAAACCTCTCCTCCTTTAAATTGTGAGTTTCGTATATTGTGTTCCAGGGATGAGAAAGCTGACTAATATATTTGTTCATGAGATATTATTCTTGCATTACATAGTTGGATTTGATTTGCTAGTGCTTTCTTTAGAATTTTACAATGAGTTCATATGTGAGATTGTTTATAATTTTTTCTTGAGATTTTGTTATTGGAATATATTAGCCTTTAAAAATGAGGTGTTTCCATCTTTGTTTTCCTTTTCTGAGATCATTTGTGTATCATGAGGGTTGGGTGCATCTTTAGGTTAGGCAGGTTCACCCATGATAGATCTGAGGTTGATAACTTTTTAAAAAGTTAGACATTTTAATTCAAGTATGTCATTCAGAGAGATAAGCACCCAGTTCATAAGTGTATGACTCGGTGAATTATCTTAGAGTTAATATGCTCACATGACTGCCACCCAGGCTGGGAGAGAGTGCATCCTGGTACCTGCCAGGCCCCCTTCTGACTTCCCCAGTCACCTTCCATTCACCTCCTCCAAGTAGCTGCCACCCTCCTTCCTGTCATCAGAGATCCATTTTGTCTGGTTTTGCTTTTATATAAATGAAATCAAACAGCATGTATATTTTTGTGTTCTTTTCATTAGATGAACTTTTTCTTAAGGCTGTGTTTGTGAGATCTTGTGGTATAAAACAAGAGTCAGTTCATTTTAATTGTTTTGTATTTTATTGTATAAAATGTGCCACAATTTATCCACTCTGTTGTTGAGGACCATAGTGATAGTTTTCAGTTTTAGGGTATTATGAATAATCCTGCTTTGATATTTTTGTACACATCTTTTGGGGGTACATATACTCGGTTCTAAGAGTGGAAATGTAAAATTAGGAAGGGTGTTTAGGTTCATTCATCTTTAGTAGATGCATGCCATCAACTGCTTTCCAAGATGATTGTATACGTTCATATTCCTAGAGTAGTGTCTGAGAATTTTAGCTATTCACTATCCTCATCAACACTTAGTGTTATTGGTTTTTAAAAAAATACAATTTAGCCATTCTGGCCAATGTCTACTTGCATAACATGGGTTTAAATTTGTTGTCCCTGATGACTAAATAGGTGAGCACTTTTTCTTACATGCTTTGGCAACCTGAATATCCTCTTTTTTGAAATGTTTATGTTATGGTTTGGTTCTTAAATGTTCCCCAAAGAGCAACAACACTAACAGCTTGTTTGCCAGCCTGAGGTGGTGGAGCCTTCAGAAGGGGGCTGAGTGGAAGGAAATTAAGTGGCTAGGAGCATCCCCCGGAAGGGAAAACTGGGACCTTGGGCTGCTTCCTCTCACTTTTTGCTCTCCGGTTATCTTGAGGTGAACAATTTTGCTGCACCACGCACTTGCCGCCATGATGTTCTGCCTCACCAGAGAACCAAAGCAGCGGGACCCGTGACCATGGACTGAAACCTTTGAAATCATGAGACTAAATGAATCTTTCCTCTCTGCACATTGATTTTTCTCGAGTATTTTGTCACAGCCGTGGAAAGCTTACTAGCACAGCCTGTTTGGTACTTTTGCCCATTTTTTTTTTTCTCTTTAGTGTCTTTCTTATCGATATGTAAGACCATTGATTTCCAGCTTAATTTTCTTTTTTCCCCTACTATACACATTTCCATCTAAGTACTATATTTGGTGCATGTCATGTGTTTCTATATTTTTTCACTTCAATTTAATTTTTAAAATTCTAATTTCTTATTTTTCTTATGAGTTTTTAGAAGCATGCTTCTTCATTTCCAATCACATGGTGACTTTATGGTTATCTTTGTGTTATTGATTTCTAGTTTAATCTGCTATGGTCAGAGTCCATGCTCTTTATACTTTGAAAATATTTTAAAACTTGCTTTATGATTCAGCATTTGGTCAATTTTGGCATATATATCTTGTCAATTCCCTGTACAAGTTGAAATGAATTCTTCAGTTAGTAAGTACAGTATTCTATATATGTAAATTAAGTTTGTTAATAATGGTGTCTAAATCTTTTATATTTTTATAGATTTTTGTCTGCTTGTTATTGATTTCTTGATGATAGCCATTCTTTTTGGGGTGAGATGGAACCTCAGTGCTGTCTTAATTTGCATTTTTCTAATAGCCAGTGATGTTGAACATTTTTTCATGTATTTATTGGTTATTTTTACTTTGTCTGAGAAGTGTCTATTAATTTCACTTGTCCATTTTATTTTGGGGTCTTTTATTTTGGGGGAAGGGTCTAATTTTTTTGAGTTCTTTATATATTCTAGATATTAGTCCTCTGTCCAAGGAATAGCTGGAAAATTTTTTTCCCATTCTGTAAGTCTCTTCACTCTGTTGGTCGTTTCCTTCACTGTGCAGAGCTTTTTAATTTGATATAATCCCATTTGTTGATTCTTGGTGTTATCTCTTGTGCCACTGGGGTTCTGTTCAGAATGTCTGTGCCTACACCTGTGTCTTCAGGAGTTTTACCTATTTCATCTTCCAGCAGATTGGGTGTTTCTCAACATTTACATCTTCGATTCATTTTTATTTTAATTTAGTACATGGTGAGAGATATGGGTCTTCTGCATTGGATAGCCAGTTTTCCCAGCAATAAAGAGGCTGTCTTTCCTCCAGTGTATGTTTTTGGCCCATTTGTCAAAGATCAAATAGTTAAATGTGCCTGGGGTTGTTTCTACTTCCTCTATTCTGTTCCATTGATCCTCATGTCTGTTTTTGTGCCAGTACCATGGTGTTTTTATCACTGTAGTTTTGTAATACAACTTCGAGCTTGGGATTGTGACGCCTTCTTCTAGCTTTTAGCAGTTCTGTTAAAAGTAAGCTATCAGTGTTGTTTTTGCTCTTTTGAAGATATGTCTACTTTTCCTCTGCTGCTTCTAGATTTTTTTTTTGTCTTTTTTCCATAAAATTTTCTATAATGGGCATAGGTATGACATTTTTTTTTCACTCTTTAAAGTTCATGAAATTCTTAAATCTCTGGCTTGATGTTTTATTTTGCTGCAAAGTTTTCAATCAGTATCTTTTCATATATTGTTTTGTCTCATTTTTCTCTCCTGTGATTCCAATTAAATGTATAATAATCCTTTTCATCCACTTATTAATCTTATGTATGCTTTTCTCTGTTGTCCATTCTTTTATTAGTTTGCTTCAGTCTGGCTTTTCTTGTCCTGTCTTTCAATTCACTACTTCTCCTGCTGGCTAGACTAATATGCTGTCAAAATACCTTTCTAATTCTTGATTGTTTTTGCATTTTCCACTAAATTTATTAAATATTAAAATTCCAATTGAATCTTTTTTAAAATTTATGATTTTTTCAGTGCTAGGGATCCAACCCAGGGCCTTGTACTAGGCAAGTGTTCTACCACTGAGCTACACCCCCATTCTGAATCTATTTTTATAGTTTTCAGTTCTCTGCCAAAATTGACATCTTTTCATTTATTTTATTTTAAATATTAACACATTTTTGATAAAGTTTGCATTTAATAACTTGACTATCTGAACATTTGTGGATCCACTTCTATTGCCTACTATTTCTCTTGTATTTAAGTCATTTTCTGCCTTTTTGAATATTTTTTTATTTGGCAGGAGAGAAGGAAGGAGAATACTAGGCATTATGTGTAAAAAATTAGAGAGCTAATTTGATTTTGTAGATGTTATCTTCTTGTTTATATTTCTTTTTATTTCTGTTCCTTGCAGATTAGGGCCAATTGGTTAACCAATCCGAGAGTTAAGCAGGGCTTTAGTGTTCATGAAGGCGCCTTTACCCCTCATCGATAGGTCTTGAAGAGTCCAATTGAAAATCCAGAGAGCTAAGAAAAACTTTCCCCTTTGTGGGTTCTGCTCCTCAAAATTTATTCATCAACGTCTAAGAAGTCAAACCTTCTCAACTATAATTTTTTAATCAAATATCTTAATGGGAAGAACCACATCAAATGTCAGAATCACCACTGTAGACTTCCCTCCCTTCTTGGATCTTGCTCTGGCAAAAATTTTCTGCCCCAGTATCTCTGCAATGTCTTTGAACAGTTTGCTTATCATTTATTTGAGTTCTTCCACTTATTTTCAACTATAGATTGGTCTAAAACAAGCTGGTAAAAGCTTCCATTGCTGGAAGTAGAAAAGGTACAGATGCCATTTTAAGGGTTATGTCTTCCACTATCTTTTCAATTCTTGCTGTGATTACTGATCTATTTGGGTCTTCTACATATTTTAAGTAAATCTTCTATGAAATAATTCATTTCCCCCATTGATAAAATGCATTGCTATAAAATTATATACGTATTCTCTCATAACTGAAAAATAATATTTCCTTTCTCATCTTACTTTTTCTTTATCAAAGCTTGCAAATGTTTATTTATTTCAGTGTTGTTTTCAATAATTCACTTTCTTGTTGCATTGATTAAGTTTATTGTTTCAAATTTTTTTCTTTAGAAGATCTCAGTTTTTGGCCAAGTCAAATAGTAACTTCAGATACAACAAAATAGTGTTTAAAAACTTCTCTTTGGTAGAAGAAAGAATTGCTTTTTAAATCCTTCTCCCATCATTTTCTTCATGTTTTAGACACTCTGTTCCATGTCTCTGGGCCTCATCTGTAAAAGGAGAATGATAATATCTATCCACAGGTTGTTTGTGGTAATGTCTTAAAGAACCAAGTGAGGTATTGGCATGTTGTTCGATACATGATAACCGGGAGCTATTGCTTTGACATATGAACAATTGAGTAATGAGATACAGTTTGTGGTGGTTTGGATGAGTCTTCCCCAAAGGCCCACATGTTAAGGACTTGGTCCCCAGCCCATCGAGCTCCTGGGAGGTGGCAGAACCTTTAAGAGATGGGGCCTAGTGGAAGGTTTAGGTCATTGAGGGTATGTTCTCCAAGGGTGTTGTGGGACCCTGGTCTCTTCCTTTACCCTTCCTCACTCATTCTTAGCTACAGGATAAATGTTTGTCTTACCACTTCCCCCCCCCCAACTAATGTGCTATCTCACCACAGACCCAGAGCAATAGGGCCAATCAGTCATGCCCTAAAACTTCAAGAGCTGTGAGCCAAAATAAACCTTTTCTCTTTGTAAGCTGATTGTCTCAGGTATTATGGTATAGTAATGGAAAGCTGACTAATACAGAATTGTCATGAAGCAGATTTCACATATGCTGATAGATATGTGAAGGGCTGTTCTGCAAAGCTGTTATTCTGATAGTTTTGTGTGAAAGAATTTGGATCTGCAATTAAACAGACTTGGGTCTGGATCCTGGTCTACCACTTGCTTAGCTGTGTGACCTTACACATGGCATTTAACATCTCCTAGCCTCAGTTTTCTATCTATGAAATGTAGATAATGATAGGATTACTTTTTGTTCTATGTATATAACATACACTAAATTTTTAGTAGAGGGCCTACCCCAAATTTTAGCAATTACTTCCTTGTATAAACTCTCACATGAGGAATTTTGAGGAAAAATGAGACAGATGATATGCAAGTAGAAGGGAGAGTACGAGAGAAGAGGAAGAGGATTGGAGGAGGGGGAGGAAAAGGGGAGCGGAGTCATGGGGGTGTAAAGCGTGTACCTGTATGAATGTGCCAAAAGGAAACCCACTAGTCTGCATAATATGTTGTAATAAAAATAAACAAAATTTTTAAAATGGAATGACAATTCCTTGAAGCCAGGACTAACACCAGCAGGTCTAATTAATAGAGGAAAAATTTGGCTTATATGAGGAGGATGTTTCCAAAGATTGAAGTTCCCTGCAGTGGAAGGATGTAGCAACTGGAGTAGCATGGTGTGCACTGCATTCTACATTCAGTCCCCAGGGAAATGTGGGTTCCACCCCAGGGTCACCTTCCAGACCTTTTCTTTACCCCTGCTTCCCATGTGACACTTGCCTCTGCCCTGTGACCTGGCAGTGAAACTGCAAGCTGTGTTCTTTTTGCCCACCTGTTCGTTCATTCAACCACAGCACAGAAGGCCACACCAGATGTGGAGGATAAAATGGGGAGCAGCACCTGATAAGGCCCTTGCTCCCCCTCCTGCAGCCATGGTGCAGGAGGCGAGAGGCATTAAGCAGTGAACCTCATTCCTGCGGGTGCAGCTACAGACTGAGATGAACGCCCAGAACAACAGGCAATGAGAGATCGGACCCACACCTGCTCACACCTTGACATCTCCTGGCCCCGACTCATGATTGCCTAGGACTGGATGAAGTACAGGTGGGAACTGGCTGAGTCCTTCGAGCCCTCTCCCCACGAGGGCTCACTTTGTTCTCACATTGCACCTGTAGCTCAGGCAGCTCCTGCTGGGGGCATCTGTCCTGAAACCATCCCCACGTCAAACTCCCCTGCCTGGGGACCATTTCCTAATGCCTGGCTTAGAGCCCCATATTAAGTTAGATATAAAGTGACAATGCTTTGGATTAGATCTTTGCCTTTATCAGGGCTTTTAGTGTATGAAAGAGCAAGATGAGTGACAGGGCATTCCAGTCATTCTCTTGGTGGGAAAGGGATATCTTGGGGCAAAGAGCTTTTGCTCCCACCCAAGTCAGCCATGTGGTTGCATGCTTGACCTGAGCTTCGGCTCCGTTCTGCTCCCTTCCCCACCCTGCACGCTCTGCCTGGCACTCTTCCCACACCCACAGACTTACCACAACCCCTCCCACGCAGCATTCACACCTGAGACCTTCTTTCTGCAGGGCCCCAAAGGAAATCAGCAGTCACAGCAACACCCCCCTACCATCACCACCAAAGGGAGGAGACCTCATCGAGGAAGGGCTGTTTCCTGTGCACTGTCTCTCCCTGCTGGCTAGCCATTGACGTCCGCCCCTGCCAGCTTCTCCCTCTAGAGAGTCTGTGCCAGGGATGCCTGCTTGACCACCTTTAGTTCTGGGTCTGCCTCCAACTCCTCTCCCAGTCCTCAGAGGCACAGAATCATCCTATATTTGGAGCAAGTCGACTATGAAATTAGAACTCAACTGACATCTACATCAAAACCCTCTGTCTCCTCTAAAAGACTGTATGACATTAATTGTTTACCTATTTTAAATTTTTAAAAATATTGCTCCCTTGTCATAAAAAAATCAATGCAGACAGCATGGTTGGGTGCTATGCCCAGTGTCATTACCTGAGTGTTGTATGGGCGATGATGGTTATCTGTGTCGTGCACATTCTTCTCTGAGCCAGAGAAGAATCACTTCTCACTGGTCACCCATTGACTGATGGAGGCAAGAAAGAGAAGCAAGACTTGTATTGTCCGAGATGGAAAAGTCGACCAGGGCTACCACCGTCAAAGGAAATGGAGCCCCAGGGAGGATAACCCAGTTCTATTGAGGATTTCAACAGGCTACTGTCTAGAAGCTGCGGGGCCTGAGGGCAAGGTGGAAGACTCACTGTGGACTGCTGCTGTAAGATGATGGAAGGGTCAGAATTACACACAAGGATGGTGGCTTATGCAACATCTGGGAAAAAGTTCTTGAAAAGCTCAAGTGAGCAGAGTATGGGATTTAGAAAGCAAGACATCAAAATTACTTTGCTCACCATGGAGAAGATTTAGAGTTCTTCAAGGAAGTGATTGAGCCTGTAACCACTGATGGACCACTCTTCTAGAGTCCAGTATTGCTTTGAAATCGCACCCATGGTCAAGTAAGAAGGACATTTCTGACCACAACTGGTGGTCAAATTCTGGCCCAGGCTGACTGACAAGTCCACTAAGGGTCAGATCCCTGCTTAGAAGGAGGGATAGGGAGAAGCCACCTTCGCAGTGGCTGTTGTAAACTCTCCTGTGTAGGATTTCCTGCAGGATAGGCCTGCCCCAGGGGTGAGTGGAAGAGTGCCTTCCCTTCCCCCACAGCCAGTGTGTCCTGTATACCTGCTCAACACCCACTTTCCACTGTTCTGTGCATGGATCTTTTGGAGGCTCTGGGGAGATGGATCCTGGACGAGCAAGTCCTGATGGATGAGAGAGAAGGATGTAAGTCAGGACAGTACTGAAGATGGCAGGCAGCAGAAATGTGGGCATTGGGTGTCCAATACAAGAAATACATTCCACTTAAATGAGAAGACAGTGGGCCTTAAGGGCCGCTGGTTTAGGGTTTTCTGGGACGCTCTGAGCTAGGGGAGCAGATCCTCTCCAAGCTGCTCCTGGGTCCTACCTCCGAGGCTAGACCCACCCGCGTGGTTGAGGCCAGCAGAGCCTCTCTTTTGTCATTCTTAAGCACTCTTGCCCTCTTGTGGGCATTTCTTCACAACAAATCTAAAGTTAATCCTTTTCTAGTTTGCAACAGATCATTTGTCTGGTTACTTTTGTTACTGCATTTCTTTCCAATAAGCATTTTTGGCATGACTGCTGGATGTTGGAACCCATGGTCATAAATATACACAGTTCCATGCTGAGCCACCTTTGGCTACTGAGAACTATGCTGCTTTGAACATGGGAGTGTGAATATTTCTTCAAGACTCTGTTTTCAGTTCTTTGGGATAAACATCTGGAAGTAGGACCACTGGACCTTATGGTAATTTTGCTTTCAATTTTTTGAGGATCTTCCATTCTATTTTCCATAGTGGGTGCACCATTTTAAATCCCTGCCAAGGTTACACAAGGGTCCCAGTGTCCCTTTCTTAGACGATACTTCTTTTCCTTTTTCTTTTTTTCTTTTCTTTCCATCCTTGCTTCTTCTGTTCATTGTTTCCTTTGTTTTGCTGTGCTGGGAATTGAATCAAGGGCCTCAAGCACATTAGACAAATGCTCTACTTCTGATCTATACCTTCTCTTTTCTCTCTGTCTCTCTGTTTCTCTCTCCCTTCCTTCCTTCCTTCCCTCTTCTTTCTTTCCTTTCTTTCTTATTCTCCCCTCTCCTAGTAGTCACCCTAATGGCTATGAGGCAATATTTCATGTAGTTTTCATCTGCATACTCAGGATGTTAGTGATGTCGAACATCATTTCATATACATGTTGTCTATTTGCACATCTTCTTTAGAGAAATATCTACTCCAGTTTTGTCTTTGCCTATTCTAATTGGATTATCTGTGTGGGGTGTGTTTTGGTATGGAGTTGCAGAAGTACCTCACATATTTTGCATATTAGCCTCTTACCAGATGTGTGTCTTGCAGCTATTCTATCCTGCCCCATATATTGTTGGCTTTTCATTCTGGTGCTTTTTTTCTTTGTTGCACAGAAGCCTTGTAGTTTACTGTCTCCCCCACTTGTTCACTTCTGCTTTTGGTACCTTGTCCACTGCTTTTTGTGGATTTTTTCCTATTGCCTGTCTTTTATTTCACTGTTTGTTTATACTGTGGGCTTCTCGCATAACAGCAACCATGTGATATTTAAGCTTATGTGTCTGATTTATTTCACTTAACATTATGGTCTCAGGGTGCATCCAGTTTCCTACAAATGACTCAAGTTTATCTTCCTTTATGGCAGAGTAGTACTCCATTGTGTATAAACACCATATTTTCTTTCTGTTGATGGAGATCTAGCCACTTTCAGGACTTAGCTACCATGAATTGTGTGCTGTAAACATGGGTATGCATGTATCATTCCAACATGATGACTTTAACTTTTTAGGGATGGTACCCAGAAGAAGTATATCTGGGTCAAATGGAATTTCTAGTTTTAGCTCCCCCAACCCCCCCCAAAATACAGAACCTCATTGTCAGGGAAAGTATATACAGTTGGGGTACGAGATGTGGAGCCCTGACCCAGGAGCCTAAAAATATGTAACAATTCACAAATTTGCATGTCGTCCTTACACAGGGGCTAATCTCTGCATCGTTACAATTTTAGTGTGTATGCTGCAGAAGCAAGCACTAGCTTTAGCTTTTTGAGGAATCTCCACCATGATTTTTATAGTGGTTGTACTAGTTTACACTCCCACCAACAAAGCAGAAGTGTTCCTTTTTTCCCCACAGCCTTGCCAGCATTTGTTATTGGTTGATTTCTTGATGATAGCCATTTGTTCTGGAGTAGGATGGAATCTTAGTGTCGGTTTAATTTGCATTTCTCTAATGGCCAGCCATGTTGAACACTTTTTAAATGTGTTTATTTTGGCATTTTATCCTTCTTATAGGAAGTATCTATTCATTTCAGTTGCTCACTTTTTGATTAGGTCTTCTATTTTGAGGGTAGGGGTCTAATTCTTTTGTGTTCTTTATATATTCTACATGATAGTCCTCTGTCCAAGGAATGGCTGGCAAAATCTTTTCCCCATTCCATAGGTTATCTCTTCACTTTGTTGGTGGTTTCTTTTGCTGTGCAGATATTTTTTAATTTAATATAATCCCATTTGTTGATTCTTGATCTTATCTCCTGTGCAATTGGAGTTCTGTTCAGAAAGTCCTTGCTTATGCCTACATCTTCAAGTCTTTTACCTATTGTATTTGCCAGCAGATTAAGTGCGTTTTCTGGTTTTAATTGAGAATTTGATGATTTCATTTTCCATCTTTTCTTAGCATATAGCTAACATTTTTTTTACTTGTTTAGTGATAGTACTAGAGTTTGCAGTTGACACCTAACCCAAGTCCACTTTCAAATAACACTGTCCTGATTCATATGCAGTGTACCTCTTTAATAATCACCAAACATTTCTAATTACTCCCTCACATCCCTTGTTATCATTGCTGTCATTCATTTCACATATAAAAGCAGAAAGATGCTCCTCAATTAATGATGGTGTTATGTCTCAATTGACCCATTGTAAAACTGAAAATATTACTCAAAAATACATTTAACACACCTAATCCACCAAATGTCATTGCTTAGCGTCACCTACCTTGAAGATGTTCAGAATAGTCACATTAGCCTACAGTTGGGAAAAAATAATCTAACACAGTGCCTACTTTATATTAAAGTGTTGAATACCTCATGTAACTTATTTAACACAGAATTGAAAGAAAAATAGAATGGTTCTAAGAATATGCTCTTGCACCATAAAATTGAAAAAATAATAAATTGAACCATCATAAGTAGATGTCTTAGTTATTTTTCTTGTTGCTGAGACAAAATACCCAATACCCAAAATTAAAGGAGGAAAATTTTATTTAGTTTACAGTTTGTAGAGGTTTTAGTCTATCATTGGCTGGGTCTAAGGCAGGGTGGCAAGGCAGACAGGCATCACAGAGGAAAACCCAATTTATGGAAAGCAGAAGACAGCAAAAGAGGCAAGGGACCTTGACAGCAACTTTTGATGTCTTTTATCTTATTTAGACTATATAGGGCAGGTAATATTCACAACCTTAATCTTAGTGTCCTTGAGCCTAACATTCCACCATGAATCAATTTCAGCATCACACACTATAGATTCAGCCACCTCTAAAAAGCCCCACCTATGACTGCATGAGGCTTTGGGGGGACATCTAAACACAAGCCATAACATTCCACCCCAGCCCCCTAAAGACTCACGCACATTCCTTTATGCAAAAGGCATTTAGTCCATCTCCAAGAGTTGCCAAAGTCCTAACAGTTTCAGCATTGCTGAAAAGCCCAAATCTAAAATTTCCTCTGAGATTTAAGTCAAACTCTTAGCTGCAAGCCCCTGTACAAATGAAAAGAAAGTTAAACATTTTTAACTTTAATGGCACAAGATAGACATGTCCATTCCAAAAGTTACAAATGGGGATAGCAAGGAATGGGAACAAAGCAAGTTCAAAATCCAGCCAGGCAAACATTAAATCCCACAGTTCCACTTCTGGCATATCAGGCAATCTGTGACAAGTTGTGAACTCCAATGGGCTTGGGTGGCTCTGCCCCTATGGCACTTCCAGTGATTATAGCTCCCATGGCTTTTATCTTTGGCTGGCTTTGCTCACTCTTTGCAGCTTTTTTGGACAATCCACATTCTTGGCTTTTCTAACCTTTTGGAGTCTCTACTCACCTTTGGCTTCACATTCTCAGCCTCACACACTCCCATCTCAGGGACACACTTTCTGGCCTCCCAGGACTTCTTCTGAAATCTGGGTGGAAGCTTTCCTGACCCCACAATTCTTGCATTCTGCATGCACCTAAAACCAGCACCACATGGATGATGCCAAGGTCTGTTGCCAGCTGGAGCAGTAACCAGGCTTCCTTCCCTCTTGGCTGTAGGGGTCCAGTGCCTATGAAGCAAATCTTGAGGAACAACTTTTTTAGGCTGCCACCATTTTGGAACATGGTGCTCTGGTGCTCTCTTCTCAAAGCAAAGTCTTGTACTTTTGTGATTTTGAGGCTGCAAAGTGTGGAGTCTTGCTGCTTTTTGTGGTCCCCTCAGGCCATCTTTCTTATTTTCCTGTTTTTTTCTGAGCAATCAAGATCTCTTTTGCTCTATCTTTGCAAGCTACACCTTACTGGAGCTCTTTATTTATTTTTGGGGGGTGGCTAACATAAAATGTTTTAAATCATTCTGTTGGGCTCTTTGCTCTTGATTCTTAACATAAATCTGCTAAAAGCCCCCAACAGTAGCCACGCCACCACCTCAACAGTAGACTGCGTTGAAATTTCTTTTGCCAAATTAATTAGTCCACTACCATTAATTTCATTCTCAGGCAAAGTCTCTGGACATGAGCAAAATGCAGGCAAACTTTCTGCCAAAGTATAACACACATTATCTGGAGTCCAATGGCAGAAACCTCTCAAGCAGGACTTTTATCAGCCTTTTGGTCTTCTGAGCTCCGACTAGAATCTCCCATATAGAACAGCCTATGGCATTCTAGCTCTACATACTAGCTCTACTATTCTAGGTTCAGCTGGCATCTCTGAACCTTTCTAAACTCTTTCCACAAGCTATTCTCAATGGCTCCTGAACCAGATGGTCATGTATAGTTACAGAAACAACCCCACTCTCAGTACCAGGTTGTCTTAGTTACTTTTCTCGTTGCTGAGACAAAGTACGTGACATCCAAAGTTAAAGGGGGAAAGGTTTATTTGGCTCAAAGTTTGTAGAGTCCATAATTGGCTGGCTGTAAGGCAGGGTGGCTTGGCAGAGGGGCATTGCAGAGGAGAACAAGTTCATGGTAAGCAGAAGAGAGCAAAAGCAACAAGGGATCTTAACAGTGTCTTTTTGCCTGTTTTATCTTATCTAGACTATTTAGGGCAGGTAGCACTCACACCCTTAATCTTAGTGCCCTTGATCCCAGCATTGCACCATGAATCAATTCCAGTGTCACACACTCTAGATCCAGCCACATCTAAAAAGTCCCACCTATGACTGCATGAGGCCATAGGGGACTATTTATATAAGCATACATAATCGAATGCAACATTGCTATTATTGTTTTGAACTAAAGGCTATCTGTTAGGTCAATTAAAAATAAGAAAAATAAGTTTTTATTTTACCTCCATTTATTTCTTCTCTAAAGCTCTTCTTTTTCTTCTTCTTCTTCTTCTTCTTCTTCTTCTTCTTCTTCTTCTTCTTCTTCTTCTTCTTCTTCTTCTTCTTTTTTGTGGTGCTGGGGATCAAACTCAGGGCCTTGTGCATTCAAGGCAAGTACTAGAGCCACATCCTCAGCCCTCTTTTTCTACTTTATATGTTTTAAGTTTATATGGATAGAATTTTCCTCCTCAGGGCTGATGAGATAGCTCAGTGGCATAAGCACCTGCCTGGTAAGCACGAGGTCCTGAGTTCAACTCCCGGTACCCACATAAGAGAAAAGGGCCAGTGACATCGCTCAGCTGCATGGGCACCTGCTGGAGTGCGAGGTCCTGAGGTCAAACCCCAGTACCCACAAAAAAAAAAAAAGAATTTTCCTCCTCTATGAAGAACTTCTTTTAATATTTATTGCAAGGCATAACTACTGTTAACAAATTCCCTTTATACTACAATATAAAAATCGTTATTTCTCCTTTACTTCTGAAAAATAATTTTGCAGGTGCAGAATTCTAGGTTGTAATGGTTTTTCTTTTTTTCTCCCCAATACTTTAAATGTTTTGTTTTACCCTTCTTCCTTGCATGGTTTCTGATGAGAAGTTGGAGATGATTCTTTGTTCCTTTCCTGTACAGTATAGGTAAGATGGTTCTTTTTTCTGGCCCTTTTCAAGACTGTTTTCCCGGGGGCCGGTGAGATGGCTCAGCGGCACAAGTGCCTGCCTGACAAGCTCAAGGGCCCGAGTTTAACTCCCGGAACCCACATACAAAAAAAAGGGTCGGTGATATCGCTCAGCGGCATGGGCGCCTGCTGGCGCACGAGGTCCTGAGGTCGACCCCTGGTACCCACAAAAAAAAAAAAAAAGACTGTTTTCTTTAGTCTTTGATTTGAACATGATGTGCTTAAATGCAGGTATTTGTTGTTGTTGTTTTTGCTTTAGTTTGTTTGTTTTTAGCATTTATCTCGCTGTGTTCTCTGAACCTTTTGGATCTGTAGTTTGGTGGCTGACCAAACACAATTTGGGGAAATTCAGTTACTATTGCTTCAAATGTTTCTTCCTTTTTTTTTTTCTCTTTCTTCTCTTTCTGACATACCTAGTAAACAAATGTATATTTTGATTCTCTATTTTCTTCTCCATCTTTTTTTTTCCTTTGCTTTTCCATTTTAGAAGTTTCTATTGGTACATTTTACCTTATATCTAGAAGTCCTCCCAAAGCTTCATGTATTCATAGGTGGAGCTTTTGAGAGGGTACTTGTCTTAGTTACTTTTCTCTCATTGCCGAGACAAAATACCTGGTGACCAAAGTTAACAAAGGAAACATTTATTTAGCTCACAGTTTGTAGAGGTTTCAGTCCATAATCAGTTGGCTTCAAAGCAGGGTGGCATGGCACAAGGGTAACAGTTCATGGTGGCAGAAGACAGCAAAAGCAACAAGAGCAAAAAGGGAGGAGAATGAAAGAAGACTCTTTCTGTCCCTTATGTTGTATGTAGGCTGCCCACTCTAGGGTGGGTGTAGCACTCACACCCATAATCCCAGCACTAGACAATGAATCAATCACAAATTCTAGAAACCCACTCCCATGACTGCATGAGGCTTTGGGGGGACATCTAGACACAACCATAACAGGACTGGTTCATGGATATGTGATACTGATCTGTGGATTAGTCCACTGAAGGGTTTATAGCTGGATGTGATGTTGGAGTGTGAAGTCTGGTGAAGGTGGACCACTGTGGGTGTGTCCAGAAGGGTGTATATATACAAACTTCCTCCTCCCTTGATAACTGCTGTTTCCTGGCTGCCATGCCATGGATCATTTCTCCTTTGCCAGACCCCTGTGTCATGCTGCCCTGCCTTGGACCCAGCCGACTATAGACTGAAACCTCCACAAACTGTGAGCTGAAATAAACCTTTCTACTTTAACTTGTGGGTGTCAGGTATTGTGTCTCAAAGGCGAGAAAGTAACTAAGACACATCTTCAAAATCAGAGATTCTTAGCTGGGCATAGTGGCACATGCCTGAAATCCCAGCACTCAGGAGGCTGAGGCAGGAGGATCGCCATGAGTTCAAGGTCAACCTAACTACATAGCAAGACCCTGTCTAAAAAAAAAAAAAAAAAAAAAAAAAAAATCAGAGATTCTTTCCTCAGCTCTGTCCCATTTACTAAAAAATTCATCGAAGGCATTCTTCATTTGTCTTACTGATAAACCAAGGTCTCTGTCATAGCTGAGTCCAGTTCTGATGCTTGCTCTCTCTTTGAACTTTTCAGTATCCTTTGTAATTTTCTCGATAGCTGAACGTGAAGTACTGGGTAAAGAACTTCTATAAGGAGGCCTCCAATATGTGATGGTGAGATGTAAGGAGAGGGAAAATACTCCCCAGTCCTGTATTTAAGTGTCAGTGAGCCTGTGCCCAGGATTGTGGACTTCATAAGTGCTTTCCAGTCATCCCCTGTGCTCATGAATGGGACAGAATGGCTCTAGTGGACAGGAGTTGGGTGTTTCCCTTCCCCCGGGTCATCTAGGCTCTGATAAAGCCCCACGTTTTAGGGTCTGTAACATAGTTTCTCTTGAGGGCAAACTTTGTTAAGAAGAACAGAATGGGGCCGGTGAGATGGCTCAGCGGTGTAAGCGCCTACCTGGCAAGCACAAGGTCTTGAGTTCGACCCCCAGTAACCACAAAAAAAAAAAAAAAAAAGAAGAAGAAGAACAGAATGTTGTGCTGTAATCTTAAAGTGGTCTCTTTCCCCTACTCCTGCCAGAAGCACAAGGAGATTTTTCTCTGTAAGAACCTGGTAGAGCTCCTGAGGTAACATTCACAAAAGTGGTTTCCATAACTCCCTTGTGACTATTTCACTCTGAGTTTAACTCTTAGACTTGTCTGCACTGAGCCTGCAAAATCTGTCAGTTAGCAGTTTAGTTTTCTTACCCTGGTGCTGGTTCTTGTGGTGGTTTCTGCTCCAGTAAATTGTAATTCTCTTTATTCACTTGTCTGACTCTCCAATTTGGGGGGCAGCAATTTACCCTTTAAACTCACTCTCTGGTTGACCTAAGAAGTATTACTGACTTCTCAGTTTGTTCATTTTTCACTTGTTAGAACTAAATGCATCTTCCAAGCTCCTTAGATGTTGGACCGGAAACTGGAAGTCTGTGATACCCTTTTCATTTTGGCATACACAAAAATCTGGTTCACACTCTCCTTTGACCTTCATCATGGTCCTTAAGCAAGTGACTTATTTCTCTCATTATGTCGGGCAGCAGCTGAAATGTAAGCATCACAGCCTACAGTCTGTGAGGTTCACCAGGGCATTAACTATCTTTCCTAGAGGAAATAAATTATAGATCTGTGATAGCTCTCAACTGAGAGAGGTTTTTGCCCTCCAGGGAGCATCTGGAAGGGACTGGAGACACTTCTGGTTGTCACAGTGGAGGAGGTACCACTGGCATCTTGTAGGTAGAGACGCTGCTAACTATCCTACCTCGCATAGGATGTAGCCCCACAACAAAGAAGTATCCAGCCCTAAAATGTCAATGGTGCTGAGGTTAAAAATTCTTGTCCCTAGATTAACCCTGGAGTTTCCTTCCCTACCTCTCCTCTAACCCCCACCCACTTTAAATGTTGAAACAACTTGATGACACCAGTGCTATCTTACAATTCTGAAATTCAGGGTTACTTTTGATTAATTTTTGGCTGATGACCATAATAGAGGGCCAGTCAAGATTCAGCCAACATTTTACTGAGCATCTAGAGCCCACCAGGTAGCGTACTTGTTACTTTCTATTGTTGTCTTGCTTCATTCAGTCTCATCAAACATTAACTGAGTCCTTATGATGCACCAGGTACATTCTGTACTTCAATATGAGGGACAGTTTGTTGCCCTTGTTTTGACAGATGAAGAAGCCGAAGCTCAGAGAGGCTAAGGAATATACCCTGCATCACACGTGGTTGGCTTGCCCACCAGACTGTAGAGATCTTTATGGTACACAAGCTACTGCTACGTGTGCTGAGAGAAGCCACCATAACGTTTGCTCTGCTGGGACCCATGGGCACCCAGATGCTCTGGCTACCTGAGGCTAGTACTCAGTGTCTGCAAAGGTTGGGGAAACTAAGGCAGGGTTGAGGAGGTGACACCATCACAGCAGGGTGAGGAATAGGACTCCAGTGTTCCAAGTCCCCACCCAGGTGCTCTGCGGGCCTCCCAGAGAGTGTGAATGGGTCCTGATGAGGATAATAGTCTCTCCAAGTACACTCACTGCTCGCCTTTCCTATTGAGCAATTCAGCTTTCAAATGCTCGGTACATTAGACCAAAGGATGGGTGTTTTGTCTTCTTTTTTCCCCTGCCTTTTTCTTTTTTAGGGAAAGCAATTTGCCCCTTTCTGATTTAGAATGAGATCTGGCAAGTAAGTGCTTGCTCTCCCTCCTTTCCTTGTTCCCCTTTCCCTCCCCACCCTTCAGTTAGAAAAAAAGTCTTGGGGGGAGTGAGGGGGATAAGAACACAGGATCCATGCTAAGCAAAACTATTTGCATAAGCCGTACACTTGGTTCTTAGAGCCTGGGCTGATCTAACCTATGACAAATTCCTCCGTCTCGGCTACCTGCCAGCTGCGTTTTCATTGGGGCTGGCAAGACAACT
This sequence comes from Erethizon dorsatum, assembly GCA_028451465.1. Classification (NCBI taxonomy): domain Eukaryota; kingdom Metazoa; phylum Chordata; class Mammalia; order Rodentia; family Erethizontidae; genus Erethizon; species Erethizon dorsatum. Next base: position 32,450,568 of record CM051831.1, read on the forward strand.
GAAGTCTACATTCTGTACTAATTAACGACCTTCAGGGAGAAGACCACCAATTGCAATGCCAGCACACTTTGCTTGTTAAAGGGGACAGGGGGCCTTGTTGGACAAGACCCAGGCCTTTTTCTTTGGGTGGTGGGCGGGTAAGCAGGCCAGGAAGGGTAAGGGGTAGACTGGGAGGGGTGCAGTAAATAGACCAGAAAGACAAACTCCAAGTTGTACTAAGAGTTGGGAAGCCATCTCCCTTGCCGGGACAGTGTAGTGAAGCCCACTTTTGCAAGGTACCTGAGGTGAGCAGGAAGAGGATGGGGTGAAGAGCTCTCTCTTGGGGAAAGAACCTCAGACCAGAAGTGCAGGAGGAGCCCACACTGCAAGGGGTAACCCTGACTGAAGACTCCAGGGCTGCCTCCTTCAGCGCTCCAAGGTGGGAATTGCTCTGGAGCCTGCCAGCCACACCCACAGCTCAGATAGTCATCAGAGTTGGTAGCAGTCTTCTGAGACAGGCTGCTCCAAGCCACACAGGGAGAAGAACTCAGCCACCTGGATTCCACTGGTTTCATTTTTCTATACTATTCGGGGGCGGGGCAGGGATAATGAGAGGACATTCACAAAGAACATTTAGGGTGGGGAAGAACCATCCGTGACCTCTCTGTATGGCCCAGCTTCTCCTTCTGCAGCCGGTTAGACCTTGTGCTCTTTGGCCACTTCCTGTGCACTCAGGTGGCCATCCTTTTTTCTTCGCCACCTGGTGGGGAGGGTCCGACTGCAACATATGAGGACCTGGAGGGACCCTTAAGATGTCATTCCACTGACCCTCCCTGGCTCCAGAAATTACTCCTTAGAAACTAACCCTGATGGAGAGTGGCCCAGTAGGTTTCTCAGGAATGACAAATGTTCCCCAGTGTCCTCCCTTTCCTAGTCTTGTGGGAGGCCTGGGGAGTCTCTATAGAGAGAGAATGAGGGCAGAGTGCTCCAGGCAAAGGCCACTTCCCTGGGTACCTCTTCCCATTACCTGCTCCTCAGCAGGGCCTTCCCAGAAGGAGAGCTAAGCCCTCAGCACCCCAATCACCAGAGCCTCTGACTTGGAGGGTTTCCTTCTCATAGGCTTATCCATTTGGACAGTGAGAGGTTAAAGGGAGGCCAGTGGTCCCAAGGAGGAGCCTGGAGTAGAAATACGGGGTGCCCCTCTGCTCACCCCAGCCACTGCAGGCCCTAGCCACCCCTGTATCACCAGCCCCATGCTTCATTAAGGGAGCACAATGTGTCCCCGTGGTTGCCTGCCAGCCGGGATGTCCTGTGTGACAGCAGATGCAAAGAGAATGAACAGGCTGCTGAAAGGGCTGGGGACAAAAAGAGCACATTGTCCAGGGTTCTGAAAGGGCTGCCTGAGAGGGGACATATGCATCTGAAAAAAATACCCCAGTGGGTCTCCCCCCTGCTGGCCTCCGCCCGCCCTCACCCAAACCTTCCTGATATTGCACAATGATGTCTCGGAGCCAGGCATGGCCAGCCTTCTCTGGCTCGCTGCAGGCGAGGGGCCAGTGGGCGAGTGTGGAAAGAGGGGTCTCAGAAGCACAGGTATCCTCAGGGGAAATTCTTCACCTAGTCTCCTGTGTGCCATCAAAGCACAGGGTCCCTGAATCACAGTCATCCCTAGAAAGCACCCGGCCGAAGCACCCCTTTTGCAAGTGAGCAGACTGAGACTCAGCATCGAGTCCTGCTACATCTGACAGTAGAAGCAGAAGCTTCATGTCCTGCTCCCACCTGTGGGTGCCACAGCTGCCCACTCAGAGATTGAAGATGGAATTTCCAAAGGGGTTCAATATTTCCTGCATCCCCCCTCTGATGTTCCGCCAGGGTGTGGAGCCAACACCTGACTTGAGAAATGGTTGCTCCCTCCAAAATCTCAGGGCTTGGTTGAATCTGTGAGGCTGGAGTTCCAAGATGTGGAGAAGGAGGAAAAGCTAGTGGATAAACAAGTTGTTACTTTATAAGAAACAACCTCATGGTTTAGCAAAAGGAAGAGTAGCTGGGTTTGTGAGTCAACTTACAAGAGTTCAAATTCTCTGCTCTAATTCATAAACTTGGGCATGTCATGAACCCTGTAAGCCTCAGCTTCAACATAAGGATTTCAGGGCTAACACAAATGCCAATGCCAATGTCCTTATCATTACCAATTCTGGTACTAACTCTGCACCTCTCCCACAGGCCACGTGAGGTCCTAATATGATGCTGTAGGACTGAAAGCTCTTTGTAGCCCACAGAACACTAGAATATTGTTTTTAATATTCAAAAGCTGGGGGGAAGCCGTCATTGCCCATGACCACATTCTTTTGTAGGGTATTTTCTAAATTAGCTCTTTGCTTCTTGGACTTTTGGGAAGAGGAGGAAAGGCTTTGAAGGGAGTCAAATTAGTTGTAAAAAAACACATTCTCCCAGCCCAGGAGAGGATCTGGGGGACCACTCCCCCCTCAGCCTGTCTCCCTGAGTTTTCTGACACAAGCAAGCTCCCCCTCCGCGGGGGGCCACTTCCTCTTTCCTCCTTAGCCCCTCCCAAGGTATGCTTAAGCGGACCCCACAGGCTCAGACTCCAGCTCCCAGGGAAATGAGCTCACCGGCTGCATGCCAGCAGATGTGGGGAAGTCTGTGTGGTCTCTCATAACAGCTGTTCAGAATTCCTTTCCCTTGAAAGTTTCCATTCTGTATATGGGGAACTGGGGGCGGGGGAGTGGGCAGACGAGAAAGAATGTGAGCTCTCCACCCTGTTTGGGAGCTGCTTTGTTCCTCTGCGATCTCAATGTTTCTGAGACATTGTACACTCTGGAAGATGTCATAAATGAGTTCATTTTGTTCCAGATGTATGAAACCAGGATCTCCGATTTGGATTATACACATTGTGTTGCCATGCCAACACACACACACACGCACACACACACACACATGAACACACACGCTACAGTCCCAGCCTGTGCTCAGCACCAGAGAGGAGACAAGAGGGTGAAAAGAAAGACTGTTTCTGATTTTGCAGGAATTCCTCATTGTGACATCAAGTGACAGATCCTTGAAGCAGCTGGAGACCTAGAAATGTCCCACTGGGAGAAGCCAGGGGAGAGAGGTCTCTCTCTTTTTGGGCTAGTCTGACCAGAAAAGACTCCGTGGAGGAAGCGGTACAGGAGGATACAGCTTGGGCGGAAAGACCAGGGCTGGGCATCCTAACCTAGGTGCAGGGCTGAGTGCATATGAGGAAGTGGGAGGAGTCAGTGCTTCCATCCACCTGCATCTGCGCATGTGCAGAGTCCACTTACCGGAGCCTGGGCTGCGAAGGGTCACGCAGAACCGACTGGTCTCTTCCCTACTTCCAATCAGCTTCGTTAAATCATCCTCGCATTTGCAAACCATATCCAAGAAAGATTCCAGAATCTTCGTTGAGTTATTCTAGAGTTTTATGACCCTAATAACTGACAAATCTTCCTTCATGTTTGCTTTTATTCCCCTTGGTAGCCTCAGGCTCACAATGCGAAAGCAAACCTTAGATTCGGGGGATGCCAGTTCCCCGAGAGGCTCTGTAGGCTGACAGTGCTTCATTCAACAAACACCCGAACACTATCTGTGTGCCAGGCTCCACGTAGGCCCTGGGAATTCAGAGGTAAATTAGAGTCCTCTGCCTCAGAACACTCCTGTTACCGTTGCAAGCAATTCAAGCCTGATGTCTCAAAGTCTGTTTTAAAATACGGGCCCAAAAAATCACAAGAAACAGTTATTAAGTCTTGCTTCTAATTAACATATGCTAAAAGATGAATAAAGACATATGGAAATCTCCTAGCACTTCACAGAATCGTTCCGGAGGATTTGAAAATCTTGTAGGTGCAGGCACCCCCGTAGGGTATTTATTAACTGGTTGTACCCGAGATGGAGTGTCTGAGACTGATGAGTAAGGAGAAAGTTCTCAGCAGTGTCCATTATATGAGGGCCCCTGGTCACTTATTCACTCACAGACTGCGCTGAGCAGAGGGCACCAGTGTGAGCTCATGGGCGCTTTAGCTAACACCAGGAGAGCCACATTAATAAGAGGGGGTGTGGGGTTGACGTGATTAAAGAGTTGTTTGTGCAGTGTGTGTTCCTTAGTTTGTCCTTAAGTGTTCAGACACATCCTGGGAGCCCATTGTCCCTACCCCACTGGGCTGAAAAGAAATCCTATGCAGTAACAGTGATTGCAGTAGCAATAGCAGCAGGAATAAAGGCAACTTACCACAAGCAGGGCTACACTCAGGACTTCCTAGTTATTAACTCAGTCCCCTCCATGCTGTGAGGTCAGCGTAGTTATCAGCCCCTTGTTGCAGGCAAGAGGATCCAGGCCTTGGCTGTGCACTGTGCCAAAGGCCACACAACCGTGGCTCCTCAGAGAGAGCTACACCTGGGCAGTGGGAACCCTTCCTACAATAGGGGGAGAACCACCCCTCTATGCCCGCGGACTGAATTTTAGATTGCAAGGATCATTGTAATAACTGCCTTGCACGATCTTTCCCCTAATCATGGGATAGGGTGGTGGTGTGCATAAGTCTGGCAGAAAAAAAACAGACACATATGCTGGGAAGAGGGTAGTATCTTCTATTGTTGGATGATTGGAAAGGGGTCCATGGCATCAGCATGTCCTATATAGTCTTTTTCTCTCACTGGGGGCATTTCCAGCTCCCTGTGAAACTCTACCTCTCCAAAACCCTGAAGAAAAGATATTTTGTTATCTAATGAGAATCAGAAGCACAGGGACAAAAACTCATGCATACTTGCAGGACCCTGCCGAGATCACAGGACAAGACAGGCCAGGGCCCCCATGGGCTGGGCCCATCTACTGCACAGCTCATGCCATAGGCCAGGCCCAGATGCGGCCCACACGCTGCCTTCCCTGTCCCCGCCCCTGGACAGGCTTCCCATACCTCAGGGCAGCTTTCCCACCGTTCTATCCAGAAGACTTTCCAGTTTAGGAGTTCAGTTTTCTATCTTACAACCTGCATAGGCTTATGAGATGCAGCCCCTTCACATCTCTGGACCAGCCTGTGACTGTCTGAAAGGGGCCAAGGGACTTGAGTTCTCGTCTTGATCTAGAGCCATGTCCTATCTCCAAGCGGACTGGACATCTCCTCCCTGTAAGACTGTTGAGCTAACTACATTTTCTTCCCTCTTTTTATGTGACAAGGACAGGAAGAACAAACATCTGAGCAGTATTCTTCTACTAGGCTAAATGCACAAAGATTTATTGTATGCCAGACCTTATTAAAAACAGCATGTCAGTACTGTTCCAGAGCTACTGCTTGGGGTCCTGTGGGGTGAGTTTAGACTGCTTTGTGAGTGGCCCTTGTCTGTCACTTTCCCATTGCTGGTATACAATGCTCCACCCTCAAAGGAGGAGGTTTATTTTCACAATCTTAGTCCATGGTCTCTGGCTACAAGGCAGAAACAGGATGGCGGAGGAGTATGACAGAGGAGAGGGTGCTCAACCCATAGTGGCCAGTGGCATCCAGGATGCAGAGAGAGAAGGAAGGAGCTGGGGACAAGAACATGTGCTTCCTGGTCATGCCCCAGCGACCCACCTCCAACCAGCCCCCTCCTCCTAGCAGCACATTTAACTGCTGAAGCCATCAGTGAATGAACCCACTGATGAGCACACATCCCCGTGATCCTTCCACACACATGAGAATCTGGGGAGACATTCTTGATCTTAACCGTAACAGTACCCCATAGGATTGAACAGTGCACAATCCATGCAGCTGTCCCCTGGGGGCCCTTGCCCTCAGGCAGCACAGAGTCCAGTTAGGGAGGTGTCTGAAGAAACCACAGTTCAGTCTCATCAGCACCCTTGGCACCTGGCACCCTTGCTGCTGTCTGTCCAAGAAGCACAGAGAAGCAGGAAACCAGAATCTCCCTGCTACAGAGGTGAGGAAGACAGTTTGAGTGCCCTAAAGTTAAGCGTGGAGCAACGGGAAGGTCCCTGAGCTGAGCAGAAAAGAGGAGGTGTTCTATGCCAATGGGCCATGTGCACCAAGAACATCCCACTGGCATCAGGCCCCTCCCAGGAATCCTCTTGTCTGGGACAGAGAGGTCCCCAGAAACAAGCATGTCCAATGCAGAAAGAAGATGAAGAGATTTATTTTCTTTTCTAAGGCAAAGCCCCAAGCCTCAGTCCCACAGTGCATCAGTGTGCAGAGGAGAGAGGAACAATTCACAGACTGTTTGCTTGGGCCAGCGTCGGGAGGCTTTCTGGGCGCGAAAAGGAGCAGGGCTCTTCCCAGAGGCTCCAGTCTCTGTTTGTGCAGACAGCATGGAATCTTTTCAAGCCGTGACTGTGTGGCACCGGCTGTTTCCCTCCAGGAAAATCTGTGACGTGTGAGGAGCAGGCAGGCGCGTTCTGCCAGCGGTGAGGCAGGGGCCGGGGCGCTTTGCCCATCATGGTGACCAACCTATGGAGAGACCAGAAAGGTTCAAAGACCGTTTAGCTTACTCTCCAGCTAAGAAAGACAGCCCCTGGCTGTGGGGAGGGAAGGGAGAGAAGAGGGTTTTCAGAGACCACCCGTTTCTCCACAAATGATCCAAAGATGAATAACTCACTCCTAAACCGAAGGACCCAAGGTTACACAAGTGTCCTATGTGTGTCTAGAGCGCTTCTCTCTGCCACCTGGGGGGACAGTGCAGAAAGAACCAGAAGCCCGAAGCCACAGGGCCAGTGCTGCCTTGTTAAAACCAGGTGTTAGGTAGATGGCCACTTTGCCCGTGAGTAGAATACAGAGTCTTCCCTGCCTCTGTCTGCAGTTCCGTCGGCCAGCATGGTGTCGCCTGCGTGGCTGCTCCCCACACACTGTGGCCACACCCCGCTGCATCCCTCCTGTTCCTCTGTTGGACGTGCAGCCCCCACTCCAGCCCACTCCTGGACCGCGCTGCCCAGCCTCTTCTTCCCTTCACTGTGTGAACCTTGCTTTAGTCTACAATGAAATGAAATTTATAGAACAGAGTTATGAGTGGTTGGACATCTCTCACTGGGTATCTTTCAGATTCCTTAAGGGAGGAGCCAATTCCTCAAAGTGACCGTGCATGGCACTGTGTGCCCTTTAGAGGATGGGAAGGGAGAGGAAAGGGGAGGAAGGAAAGAGGGGTGGAAGAAGAGATAGCTGGAAGCGGGAAGGAAGAAGGAACATGGAATAACAGTAGCTATCTGAAAACCATACTCTTTAATGAGATGATTTCTTATTCTCAAAGGCAGACGTTGCTGATGCTGCCTTCCTGTGTGGATATAATGCCACGAGCCACATGCTCTCAGAGATGCATAGGATGTGGCAGTGCACATTAGAATGCATGAACAATATTAGGTACTTTTAATAAAGTTTGTTTTTATTCCCTGATTTTTGTGATAAAGGCTTCCAAAGCACCTACTCTCTGGCAGGCACTTCGCTGAAAATCAGGAACTCCAACATGGGGCCCAGGGTGGACTCTGTTCCCCCCAGGAGCCCAGAGGTTACCAGGACAAGGAAGACCTGAGCCAAAACAGCACATCAGGGTCAGAAGTGTGTGTGTGTGTGTGTGTGTGTGTGTAGAGAGGAAGGGGAAATCTCACCTCCAGCTTGCGGAGCTGTGAAAGCAGGGATTTTCCTGCTGAAGGTCTGGGGAGGAATTGTAAATCTGCTTGTCTCCTGCCAGGGACGGCTTGCCTTGGAAACTAGAGAGCCTCAGACTCAGGCCCAGTGATGAAGTGTCTCTAAACTGGGTCAGGGACAAAAGCGAAGGACAGACAATACCATAAATAACAAACTTATAGGGTAGAAGGTGTCAACCCAAGAGCCTCAGTGGCTCTCTACAAGGGAGAGGGAACCAAGAACACAAGGATTGATGAGAGGTTTTGGAAGACTTAAACATCCATCAGTTGATGAATTATTTAGTTCAGCACTTACCTAGAATGTTACCCTGACTCCTGAATTCCCCAGCTTCATTCTCTTCCCAGTCTTCCCTATCTTCTCTACAGTATTCTAAAGTGGATTTCCTGAGATAATACATTGATCATGTTACTCCTCTTCATGCAAACTTCCAGCAGTTCCACTGAGAAAAAAAAATAAAAGAGTTAGATGGGCACCCAAAACCATTTTAACTACATTCTTTGTTAACAAGCTCTCCCCGTGATGCTGGTGCATGCTGAGGTTTGAGAATTATTCTTGTCTATTTTATCTCTTCTACAAAGGATGAGTGTGTTCTACAAAAGATGAGTGTGTTTTACAAAAGACAAGTGTACCAGAGTCCTCCCAAACAAATCCGTGTGGCCCCGTAGCTCAATCTAGCACATGGTGGGTGATCAAAACAAAACAAAAACATGAAAAGGTAGAATGTGGGGAGTAGAGAAGAATTAGATCATCACTGTGTGCATTTGTTTGGAACCTGTGAGGAGACAAAATTAAGACCTGGAGCAAGTGGGAATAACTAAGTGCTAACTTGCACGATGAAGTTACTAAAAGCAACATCAACACAGAAGGGGAAAGGTGCTAGGTGGTTTGATTACCTGTCCTTATGTGATTGAACTCTTCCTTCATGGGTTACTTGTCTGCCCAGGAATAGCAGCCAGCAAAGTACAGCATGATGATTGATAATGATGATGAGAATTTACTATTGATTATAATAATAACTAACAAATGCTGAGGTCCCACCATGTGACACACACTACACTAAGCATTTTAATGTACCAACATATTTAGACAACTCAATGGTAGACAAGACCAGAGAGAGGTTGCAGTTGAAAAATCAGTTCAGAAGTTATTGCAATATGCCAAGGAACCCACTAAGATGATGTTACTTACAGTTTTACAGAGGGGGAGCCTTACATACAGAGATTCTACTACGATGAAGCGATGGAGTGGAATTTGGACCACTCTGTGCTCCAAGGAGGTTGAGAAGGGAAAGAGAGGGCCCTGGCACCCTGGTGTGATCTGCAAAATATAGAATGGGATTTTGGTTCAAACAGGAAGACTTGCAGTGCCATCTGCAGTATCCTTTCTTTGCTACCTGGATGCTCCTCATTTGTTCTTCCATGAGACTTTGGGCACTGTGATTAGCTTGCTTTCTCACCTAGGTAGGCAAATTTCCTTTCTTTTTGTCCACTGGGCTTTAACTAACACATTTCCACTATTAGCCTGCCCACTTTAAAACTCCAGACCTCTCTTGGGAGGAGATGCTTGTATCTCACCCTCTCCTCCCTCGCCCCTGGCTGGGGGTGTGGGTGGCTCTCCTCTCCTCCTGGGGATCTTTGAGTCTGTCCTTCACCCTAGAACATTCTTTGCATTTTCATCACATGAGACATGGAACAGCTTGATCAGACAGGTCTTTTAACAGCTTGACTTTATAAACAGATACAGATAGTTACAATGCAGTGGGATCTCACAGGACCAGTGCTTTGGGGGACTGCACTGTGTGCTATCTCTGACTTACTGTGTGACCTTGGGACCAGCCACTTGTCCTCTCTGTGTCTTATTTTCCTGCAGTGGCATCATAATATCAACCCCCCAGCAGTGCTCAGAGCATGAGTGAATTATTCTCCTGGGCGCCCTCTGAGCTTGTGGGACAAAGGTGCTATGTTAATACACAGTATCCCTCTTCTTCTTCTTCTTCTCATTAGTATTATTCAAACCCAGATGGCATTATTATTGTTGTTGATTGACAGCCCCGCATAGCCCCATTCACGGGTGTCAGAGAGCCAGGCGGTAGTTAACACAAGCAAACCCCATGTTTAAAACAAAGCCCAAGGGACACTCCAATAGTGTGGGCCTTGGGTTGCTATTAGAGCCAGAGCAGCTGCGGTGGCAACACGGAGGCACAGGGTAAGGAAAGAGCACAAAGAGGGGAGAGTGGGTCTTGACACTGATCATATAATCGTGCTGGGCTTTTATAGACACTGGGAGGCCTCAAACAGAATAAATGCTTGAACTTTATCCACGGTTTACAGGCAGCGGCTGTAAAGGTCTTTGTTGCTGTTGCTGCCATGTTAATGACCCAGCTTGGGGCGCTGCTGCCGCCGCCGCTTCTTCCAAAGAAAACAAATCAAAGTGAGGAACTCGATGTCCAGCAATGAGTTTTCCATTATATAAAAAAAAGTATAAATCTTTCTCAGTTGGGCAGCCACACTGCTACAGGTCAAGGTGGCTGGACACTTTGAACCCCGCAAACCAGCACAACAGAAAGAAGCCCATTCTTTTTGTTAATTATAAAATAAACAGATAAAAATACTCATGGTGTCTGTCCCGAATGAGAGTGGAAGGGAGGCAGCTGGGGATGCTACAAGGCTGCTTGGATTTGGGTCTATTACCTTTTCCACTCTGCTGACAAGGATCAAACCCCATCATTGACCCTCATGCTCGGGGACATTAATCTTTGGTTCCAGGACAAGCCTCCTGAAGTTGAAGGAGCTTAATCAGGGTGGCATTTTAGGCAGATGCACTGTGGTGCCATGGAGGTGTAAGAAACTCATTCCCCATAAATATTTTGATCATCTTAAGGAGGACGATTATGGGAGTTCTTGGTAGCATGGGAACCTAAGAAGTGGAAATGGCACCTCTTCAGGGGATGGTTTGGACAAATGCCTGAATAGCATGAGCAGATGCTTGCCTTAGGGTGCTATGGTGAGGAGGGCAGCATGTAAAACACAGTGAGGTGGCCATGGAGGGAGGGGTCACGACCCAGAGGGAAGCCTGAGGTGTGCAGCCCTGGCAGAATTGTGGTTTGGCTGAGTGAAGGGAGCAAAGGGACAGGGTTCGTGTGAAGGGGAGGAAGATAGACACCCTGTCCAGGAAGGGAGATCGGAGGGGAGGCTGGTTCCTGAGGGGTGCTGGCTACTGCTTCTGAGACCCCCCCCATCCTTTGCACTGCCTGTTCTGCCTTCAGATTCTGCAGAGAGATCCCAGCGTGCTGCTTGGATGTGAGGCTTCTCCCCTAAAACAGAGGTTACCAATCTCAGCAAAAGTAAATGTTTCTTTTACCCAAACGCTTTGTTTTCTTCTCTGTATTTTCTCATACTTTTCCTTCTCGCCAAACGGCTTTCCCTCCCTGGATCCTTCCTGTTCACCTCCACTTTGCAACCAAGTGAACACCCAAACATTTGTCCATCCATCTACTCAGTCTACACTGCAGAAATCCTTTCCTGCCTGGCTTCCAGAAACTATGCAAGGCATTCTAGATGCTGCTCAGCCAGCGTCTCTGCTCCAGAAAGTGCCACAGTCAGACAGATTGGTGCCAAGAGCTAAGAGAGAAGGACACTCAGGTGGACCTTGGAGGAAGCAGAGGTTGTAGGGTGTGTGTTGGGGGGGGTGAGGAAACAGCAGGGGGGCCTTCCAAGGGGACAGAATAGCTGAACCAAAACTCGAGAACCAAATGGAGATTCATGGGGAAGAGAAGGAAGAGACTAATAAGAAGAAATACCATGCTCCTATGCATAGAAGATGACTGGTAGAAGAGAAAGGGTAGAGCAAGAACTGGTCAACGCAAAACCAGCAAGGAAGCAGGGCCAGCTCTGGGAATGGCAGGTAGCTCAGAGAGCTGGAGCAGAGAGGGAAAGAGATGAGGCTGACAGGTGGCAGGGTCAGATCATAAAAGGCCTGCTAACCCACTGTGAGGAGTGCAGTCTTGACCCTCCTGGCTTTAAGCATGGGGATGTTTGGGGACAAGGTCCTCTTTCTGGCCGCTGTATCCTCCCCAGGGGGTTGAAGAATAGACTTTCAGTTCCAGAACCATCCAGAAACCAAGGGGTTTCCAAGGAACCATGAGGAGCCATTTGTGTAGTTTCCATGTTAATGAGTCCAGGATAAGTTACTGATCATATGTTGGATGATCTGCTTGGCCACTTTACGTACCTTATATCTCCTTTCATCCTCTTATCAGCCTTATGAGGCAATTATAATGATAGTGTGCAAGAATGGCCCCTCAGGTTGAGGAGAAACAACAGATTGGTGGGTCGGGGTGTGGTGTGTGGGCAGAGGGACCAGCTGGTTAGGAGCCTGTTGCTTTCTCCAGGGCAAAAGATGGGTTGTCCTGAGTGAACCTGGAATAGAGACAAAGAAGACAGACATTACCACCTAACATGGTAGAGCCAAGGCAAGAGGAAAGTGTGGAAGAGCAAGGAAGGAAGTCTTGCAAATTCCACTGCAGGTCTAATTAACTTTCTCCCCTGACTGCTTTTCCAAACATCTTTTCTTTGAAATTGCTTCAAACTCCTGTCCTTCAAGCTTCACCCCAGTGTGTCTCTGCTTTCACCCCACACTTCCCTGAACATCCACATAGCTGTGGCTCCTAACTACTTTTTCTCTCTAATTTCCCCCAGTTTCTTTTCCTTTAGATCTCTTTTTTGTCCTCTCCATTTGCTGCTCTGTCCAATCCCATGCTTTCTCCAGCTTGACTCTGCAGCTGGTCTCTGGTCGCAGGGATGAGCCAGCTTCGGGCCTCTAGCTGTGAGGGCTGCCTGGGAGAAAAGAGAATGAAGACCCTGGGAGGTAAGAGGAGGGAGACTGGAGCAGGGAGGAGAGAGACCCAGAGAGATGAGATCGAGTGTGGATTTAGGACAGAAATAAAATGAAATTGGTCATGCTTCTTCACTGAAATAGTCATCTGAGAAAAGATTTAATGAGGACCCTGGAGAGCCTCACATTTCTTTGCCCTAAATTTGGGAGGTAGCTGTGTGTGTGTGTGTGTGTGTGTGTGTGTGTGTGTGTGTGTGTGTGTGAATATATGTAAAAGGGCTAGAGGAAGCTGCTCTTCCTCCTCATTCTGGCCACTGTATCCTCCCCAGGGAGTTGAAGAATAGACTTCCGGTTCCAGAACCGTCTGGAAACCACGGGGTTTCCAAGGAACCATGAGGAGCCATTTGTGTAGTTAATGAGTCCAGGATAAGTTACTGATCATATGTTGGATGATCTGCTTGGCCACTTTACGTACGTTATATCTCCTTTCATCCTCCTATCAGCCTTATGAGGAAATTATAATGATAATGTGCAATTTAGAGATGAAAAAGCTAGGCCTTATAAAGATGAAGAAGCTTGTCAGTCAGGCACAGTGGCATGCATACATTTGCAGTCCCAGAACTCTGAGAGGCTGAGACAGGAGGATTATAAGTTCCAGCTTAGTCTGTGCAAGTTAGTAATTTAGGGAAAGCCTGTCTCAATAAAATGGCTGGGGATATAGCTCATGGTAAAGGCCCTGGGTTCAATTCCAAATACCGATAGATAGATAGATAGATAGATAGATAGATAGATAGATAGATAGATAGACAGATGACAGACACATTCCCAGGTTTTCACAGTCTAGGTCCTCATGAGCCTTCTGCACGTGGCCTCACCCACTCTGCAACACACTCCTACTATTGTTACTGTTTAAAAATAAACTTAAAACAATAATGACTCCCCTTACCCTAACATAAACTTAATCCCACATTTTATTCTTTCTCTTTGCTAAAATGTTAGAAATGGATGTCACTCTGTGGATCTAGTCCTCGAAAGAGTTGAAAATGTTTCCCACAGAATTTTTAAAAATATATTTTTGTTTTTAATTGTCATCTTGTAATCAGACAAACTAATGGGTACGGTGTAGCATTTCAATATGTGCATGTGACAGGTAGTGAACAGATCAGAGTAACTGGCTGTATCAGTCAGTGCTCATTAGAGAAACAGATTCAATGTAAGATATATAAATATATAAGGATTTACAAGGTAGGCTTACAATGGCCACCTGCAGAGTCAGGTGTGGAAGAGTACAAAAGGGGTGTCTGCATGCTGGAGATCTCAAGGATCCTTTCAAAGACCTGGAGCTCACTATAGAGTCCCGTCCAAGTCTGTATCAGGAAACCAAAGGGTCTGCAATGGAGGCTGAAGGGTCTGTTCTGGAAGCTGGGAGACAACATCCAAAGTGAAGATGAAGGTGAAGACTAGAGCTCCTCCATAGGAACAGAAGCAAGCCTTCCTTCTTTGTTTCCATTTTATTCCACTCAGGCTGCAAGCCTGTTTGTTGGTACCACTTACGTCAGGGCGGGCCTTCTGTTTTCATTCACACCCAGAACTATGCTAAACCAATCAGTTGGGCATTTCTTACTTGCAGTTATGGTAACTATCACACTGGCATATCCATCACCTCACGTATGTACCATTTCTTTGTGTTGGGAACATTCAAAATCTTCTCTCCTAGCTACTTGGAAGTAGTCAATTAATCGTTGTCCAATAATCATCACCCTATTGTGCTATTACGATTTGGATCTTAAATATTCCCCCAAAGGCACATCTGCTAAAGACTTGGTTTCCAGTCTCAGTGGAACTGTTAAGAGGTGAGGCCTAGTAGAAGGAAGTTAGGTCACTGGGGGTGACCTCTAAGGGGATGCTGGGATCCTAGCTCTTCCCTCTTTCTCTCTTTGTTTCCTAACCACCTTGAGGTAAGCAGCTTTGCTCCATCAAGTGTTCTCCACTGTGATGTTCTGCCTCCCTATGGGGCTAAAAGCAATGGGACCAATTGACCATGGACTGAACATTGTGAAACCGTGAACATAAGTAAATCTTTCCTCCTTATAAGTTGATTTATCTTACACATTTGTCTCAGCAATGGCAACCTAATTCATGCACTATAGAAATATCACAGGCTATTCTTCCTACCTAATTGTATCCCTGAGCCTATTAAGTTGTCCTCTGCCCATTTCCTTCTTCCTTACACCCTTCCCAAGCACTACTTCTCACAGAATTTTTATCCTTTTTCCAGATGAAATACTTGGTGTCTTGAGAGGTTTTTGTTTGTTTGTTTGTTTGTTTTTAAAGACTGCATCAACTAAATTTTTTTTTTTTTACTAACCTTTTCTTTCAGCCCTTTCACAGGGAGCCTCTCCATCTTTGGAGAGATTATGTCAAAATTGCTTCTGAGGACCTTCAGAAGTTCTGGAAGAAAATTTTTCACCCTCTGTTTGGGTGGACTGGAAACAGGCTTAACAGTCAGCCTCTGGAGATGTGAACAGACAGGAGAGGTTGAAGTGGGGATGCAGGAGGTGAGAAGTGAGTGGAGTGCTGTTGGAACAGAAATCTTGAACACATGGAAATGCCTTTGGGTCAACAGGGAGCAGAAGCTGGAAGGACCCTGCAGAAAGTATTAGTAATAATACTGTCTTAGTTATTTTCTCGTTACTGGGACACAATACCTGACACCCACAAGTTAAAGTAAGAAAGGTTTATGTTAGCTCACAGTTTGTAGAGGTTTCATTCCATAGTCGGCTGGCTCTAAGGCAGGATTGCATAGCAGAGGGGCCTGGCAGAGGAGAAACAGTCCATGGCATGGTAGGCAGGAAGCAGAGAGACTTCCTTTTTTCCCTTTTGCCACCCATGTGCAGGATGGATATTCCCTCTTCGGTAAATCCATCATCTACACCCAGAACTATGCTAAACTGATCGGTGGACTAATCCATGGACATATCATGGACATATCATGGACATACCCATGATTCAGTCACCTTTCCAAAGCCCCACCTATGTGTATGTGAAGCTTTATGGGGACATCTAGATATAAGCCATAACAAATATATACGTGTCTCAAAGGTGCTGCTGGCAGAAGCCTGATGTCCCTTGAGAGGGCTGTCTGTTAAGCATTAAAGTTAAGGAAAATGTTACTGGAAACTAGAGAGAGGAAGATCCATTATGAAGTGGTAGAAAGAGCAGCACTCTCGCCTGTGGTTATGTGGAAAGTAAAAATGTACATGAGGACTGGGTGATGTATCTAAGGAGATTTCTAGGTATGGCTTAATGGTAGCCCTGGTTTCTTCTTGCAGCTTATACTAAAATTTTAGGAGTGAGGGATAAGTTCAAGGAAAGAAGCTGTTAAATATAAAGAAGGCAGAACTTGCAGAGTTTGGAAATCCCCTGAATCTCCAGATAGGAAGAAATGTGAATAAGAAAATGATTCTGGGCAAAAATAAAATTTGAAGAATGACCAGAACAACTTGACCTAAAAGTGAAATTTAGGGAATGAGTGTAAGATCCTTTGATAAGACCTTGTAAAGAGTTAAGGTAATGCCTTGAGAACTGTCCCACCAAAACAAAAACAAACAAACAAGCAAAAACAACAGAAAACCTCAGGACTTACAAGAATCCTGGAAAGCTTCAACAGAAGCCCAAGGTAACAAATGGCTTCTCATGATGAGATTCATTGGTGTAACTTTTTTTCAGAGGTGTGAACTACAATAACATTCACAGAAGGCTCCCAAAGCTTTTAAGAGAATTTTACACAGCAGCTTGAACTAAAAGAAAGTGAGAAAGTACCACTTTTTAAAAAGGCTTTTACATCCTCAAACTTGGATAGGCTGAAAATAGTCCGAGAAATCTGCTCAGTTGCAAGTGTGGACAACCTTTCATGGAAAAAGAGGTGTGACACAGAGGAAAGGACCTAGAGCCATCATGAATGGTTCTCAGGGCTTGATCCTCAACAGGGAACTGACCACTAGTGTTTGGCCAGGTCTCAGAATCGTTCTCACCAGGTTTTCTCTCTCTACGTCTCTCCCTTCCTCTCTGAATGCAGGGTCTGTAGCCCTTACCTTGAGCCTTCCCACCACTGTACACTGGGTGTGGTGGACAGATAACTTCCTCTTGTATTCACAGGTTTTGTAAAGAGAAATTCTACCTGAAGAGTGGTGTTCACATATCTACCAGATACCCAGGACATCTTCCTCAGTATTTTAGACCTGCTCTTCACTCTGCCTGGAATTCTCTTCTTTCACCTCCTTAATGGGTTAATCCCTGGTCACTTGCTAAGACTTGGATTAAAAAAAAAAAAAAAAAAACCCATGAAGACTTCCCTCTTTCATGAGCTAGTTTATAGCATTGTTTTCTGTCTTCCTATCAGGCTTATCAGAGCCCTTATCACCCTGAACCGAAATGGTTTACATACTGTCTGTCTTTCCCACCAGCCTGTGAGTTCACAAATAGAAACAACCATGTCTTACCACTTTTTCACTCATCCAAAGTCATTGCAAAAGTAATACAGGTGCCCAATGAATATCTGATGGTAAACAAATAAGTGTGAGGGTACAGATCATATAAATACTTGATAAGGCAGAGTGAATTCATACAACATAAATAGTGATAATCATTAGCTCTCAACTATGAGATTTTCACAGGGCTTATTAACTGAGGCCCAGAGAGGAGGTCTGATAGGAGAGTGTGGGGCTAGGGTCTTTTCTTGGGTCTTTGTTTGATGTTTGGGAAATCAAAATGTACTTATTGTGCTTGCTTCAGCAGCACATATACCAAATGTACTTATTAAATACTGAGGAGCTATTACCAAAATAATAAGCAGTTTCATTTTTTTTGGGGGGGAAATGCTGGCTGCTTATTCTCCCTGACATATTAAGGACATATTACAGAACATGAAGGGAACCAGCAATCCTGGGAACTGGAACACCAAATCCCTAGAAACTATTTCTGATATAAACTTTTCTGTTGGGAAAACTAGCCTGGAAACCCATGTTAAGCTCTGTGTCTTTGTTTGTCACTGCAACCCATAGTATGCACTGAAACATCTTTTAATTGGTTGATTGTTGGCATATGGGAAGGAAGAGGTAGGGAGAGGGGATACGTATGTGAAAAATTTTCTAGCGATACTTGAAAGTAGGATTTTTTATGAGTAGTGTGCATATAGAGTAGGAGTGATGTTGTGAGGGACAAGGATGGGATCTTCGGTGGCTGTGTCCCCCACATCTTTCTGCATAAGGCCTTCTGTTTTCCTCCTTGCTACAAAAGGTCACTCCTGAGAGAGTAGGAGGAAGCCCAAGCTTCCTGCTGTCACAGAAAACTCCTCTGAATGCAAGGGAGCCATCTTGCAAAGGGAGATGATTCACACTGCACTCAGAATAGGATTTATTAAATTGATTGATTTTCTGCTCTTTTTTCTACTTCTCCTTGTGAAAATCTTGCAGTAGAGATCTAAGAATTATCACAAATATATACGGCCCAGATTGCATAGAACTTGTACAAAGACAGTATATGGGCCCACTTGCAAGATATGTTTTAAGCAGCAGCTCCCAATCTTTTGGGCATCAGAGACTGGCTTCATGGAAAACAATTTTTTCACAGACCAGGGCAAGGAGGGGTGGTTTTTTGATGACTCAAGAACATTACATTTATTGGGCACTTTATTTTTATTTTTATTATTACTACATTGTAATATATAATAAAAGTTATACAACTCATCATAATTGATTTACTATGGTCTCTGTGCAGTCAAACCTCTCTGCTAATGTTAATCTGTATTTGCATCTGCTCCCCAGTGCTAACATCACCACCTCAGCTCCACATCAGGTCATCAGGCATTAGATTCTCCAGTGCAGAACCTAGATCCCTGACATACGCAGTTCACAGTAGAGTTTCTGCTACTAGGAGAATCTGATGCCACTGCTGATCTGACAGGAGAGCTCAGGCAGCACTCTGAGGGATGGGGAGTGGCTGTATATACTGATCAAGCTTCACTGACTTGCTTGTTGCTCTCTTCCTGCTGTGCAGCCAGGTTCCTACAAGCCTCAGACTGGTACCAATCTATGGCCCCGGAGTTGATGACCCCTGTTTTAAGGTACTGACAAAGTCTCTTCTTCAACTCCAAAAGTCTTCTTATGGACAAAGCCATCAGTAGCTACTACAGTGATGTGTGAAAAATAGAAAAAGGTATCCTTTCCTCCAGGAGGACACATCTCTGGGCCAGGGCCATGGCCTGCTATGCAAAGCACAGACTGGGCTTACAGTTCCACTCATCTTGGCTTCAGGTCTGATATAGAAAACACTCCCCATGTTATGGATGACAGTCCTGTCATGGAGTTCAGTGTACTGCAACTCAGATCCCATTCTGTATGGCTGGATGGCAGCACTATTATCCCCTGCATGTGCCCCTGCATATTAAGTATACATCCAGTCCCCACTGACCATCATTCCTTACCAATGTCATCAATCTGAAACTAGTAAAGAGGGAGGAAGAGAGAGAGGGAGCCAGCCCAGGGTGGCGGTGTGGCCCAGTGAGGGCAAGCTGGAAGGGTCAGCTGGAGGGTCCTGGGACACCACAAGCAGAGAGAAACAATCACAGCTGGGGAAAAACTTACTTATTTGGCAGTTCTGCTCAAATCCATGCTCAGATCTGAGGAAGGCAGTCCAGGTTCCCAGTTTCAGAGGTTTTGTTTCATGGTGCCCAGTGGATGGGCACCTGGTTTCTTGGGGATTTCTCCTAAAAGTCCTGTTTGAGCCTCTGCCTGGGCTTGCAGGTCCCACCCCTAAGGTTTTCGACAGCTCCATCCTGGTAGCAATCAACAGAGAGGAAGTAAAATGGGAGAGAGTGGAGGGAATAGAAGAACCAGCAAGTAATCCAATTCTATAGGAAGATTTTTGTGCTGGGAGTCTAATCTTTAAAAAATATTTTCTTAAATATCTTTCTTAAACATTTTTGGTATTGGGGACTGAGCCCAGGACTGACTTAATTCTGTGATGTGGAAAAGCTGTGTGGGCTCTGGGTCAATAGTAAAGCTGCAGTCCTTATTCCCAGGAGGTACGAAGTTAACCAGTGACGCAAAGGGAGCTACAAGGTGCAGGGACGGGGGAGCCACTTTGTGGTGCTGGCTCTTGTACTGTGGCTGTCTGTAGGTGTAAAGGATGCGCTTCACCCCATGCTGCCTTGCATCTCTTTAGGAGAGGGTCAGAGATGGGGTAGGGATAAGGGATTTACTACTTGGTAATATTTACAAGATGAGCATTCAATGGTTTGTCCATGAAGAATTTTCTCCTACTTTCAAAAACAATC
This sequence comes from Erethizon dorsatum, assembly GCA_028451465.1. Taxonomy (NCBI): domain Eukaryota; kingdom Metazoa; phylum Chordata; class Mammalia; order Rodentia; family Erethizontidae; genus Erethizon; species Erethizon dorsatum. Next base: position 32,470,374 of record CM051831.1, read on the forward strand.
TTAATTATATTCTCAGATTATCCATGAGACCAAGGTGGTTCTGATGAGATGGAAATCTGAGCATCATGTACCCCTGATGCCCACTTTTCCTCCTATACCTGAATTAGGACACAGGGGAGGGCAGGGCGGGGTTGGGGCAATAGCAGGTAAGGACCTGAGCTAACTCGCAGGCTTCAGGCAAGATGGCTGCCCTTCATCTGTAAGGGTCTTTTCTCACCTGCATCCCCAGAACACAGCCACATGCAGACATCATACCTGTGCTATCACCCTGTGGGGCTTTAGCTCTTTCACTAAAGCTCTGCATCTTTCAGGTGGGCCTGGACTCCAGGAACTCTTAAGTCAGTAGTGTCCCTATTTATATTGTTACCTGGTGCTGTATGGTCCAACAGAGTAGTCACAGTCCTTAGTAACTCTTGAACACATGACTTGTGGCTAGTCCACTTTATTTATTTATTTATTATTATTATTATTTTGGTACCGGGAATTGAACTCAGGACCTTGCACTTGCCAGGCAGGCGCTTGTGCCACTGAGCTATATCCCCGGCCCCATAGTCCACTTTAAAAGATGTGAGATATACAACAGATCTTAAAGACAGAAAGGTAAAGTACCTCAATTATTTTTATATAGATTACATATTAAAATGATAATGTTTTAATTGTATTGGATTAAATTAAAATATTTAATTTTACCATTTCTTTTTTTTAAGGGGTGCTAGGGAAGGCACCCAAGCCCTTGTACATGGTAAACACATGTTCTACCACTGAGCCACATCCCCTGCCTCACCTATTTCATTAATGATTTTAATGTGGCTGCTAGCAACTTTAAAATTACATACAGGTCTTGCACATTTATCTCCTGACCACAGTTACTCTAGCACTTTACATGGTGCCTAAAGCATAGTGGATGCGCCTAAGTGTGATTTGAAGTAAAATCAAACTAAATGCATAATTATGTATCTAAGAGCTGTGATTCATACATTTTCTTTAAGCAATATTCCTTTCTTTTCGTTGTTATTTTTGTTTCCCCACACAAACATCTGGGGTTAACATAAAAGATCAAGATAGCCAGAAAAACATTACTAGATATTACATATGTAAATAGAAAATCTCCATGTCCCTTCCCTCTTATTCCCTTATCTGGGATGTATTACAGTCTCTCAAGTACAGTGAGGTAATTGGTCATACAAGAAGAAGAGGCAATTTATTCACTATGGATCTTTCCTGTAGGATGTTGGAATTGAGTCCAGATTCTCGATGGTCTAAACTCTAAGCCCTTTTGGGAAGCTTATCCTGGATTCAGAGTCTCTATCTGTAGGAAATAACATTGATCAGAATAAGTAACAATTCTGTTAAATGTAATAATATGATATAAAGCTTTCAGCTTGAGTTAAGAATATGGGGGAAACAATGATTTGTAGAACTTTAGGCCTTTGCTAAATCACCAAGGAGAAGAAATAGCACATAAGTTACATTTACTGTTTTCTGCAAATAGACAACTGCTGGAACCAAAGAGCAAAGTAAGGTGGGATGATGACTTCCTAGTTTACACACACTTTCTGGTTCTCTTGCCCACATTTCCCACATATGACTTCTGCCCATCGTGCCCCCTGCCTCATCACCACAGGCCCTCCCAGGGTGATCTGCGGGGGATGAGGGGAGCTTTGGGGAGGGGTCCCCAGGACCAGCACCAGAGATGGCTACAGTTTTCGGGAGTTACTTGTTGGATTACTTGTCAGAATAGTTTTAGTCTCTCTCTTCAGAGGAGACAGATTTCAAATGAATTTCAGATGCTTTCAGAACAAAAATGCTACCCAACTGCATTTCAGTCTTTGTCATAGCTGTGCAACTGAGCTGGAGGCAAAGAAAGTGCAAGTAACTTTCACCAGAACGAAAACCTGTTTGTTTCTTCCATGTCACAAAGCTTCCATTTGGTGCCTGGGGAAGAAATAGTATCCTGAAGGATTCCAGAAAATGTGGACAATTAGGCCAATACTGTTACTCACACAGTATCCCATTTGCTACCATTTTCCTTGACAAATTATCTTCTTATAAAAAAGGAACTAAAAATGTAACCCTTCTCCTGTGATAGAATCTTTATCTACGGAAAGATACAATGAGGTTTTATAGATGTTACTTTTTAAACATACTAGAGCTTGATAAAATTAAGCTTTTTTCATCGTATTAACTTTTCTAGAAACAACAAATAGAGCTCGTGCTAACATCCTCTTCCACTCTTTTTTAAAGAATATGATGTCATGAAATTGAGGAAGGAAATGAGGCTGTTTGCCCTGTCCTGCTTCGCTAGTTATAAAAACCACACTTTTACAAAAGGTATGTTGAGCTATCTCAATTGGCTTCATGCGGAGTTAGCTTAATGGCTGTGATGTAAGATAAACTTCATGGAAAAAGTGGGTCCACTGCTTTCCCCTCATTTCTAAATTTAGTGGGTAAATATAGCACATTAGCCTCCAGGCATGGTGGCACACAACTGTAATCTCAGCATTCAGGAGGCTGATGCAGTAGGATTGCCGTGAGTTCAAGGCCAGCCTGAGCTATATAGTGAGTTCAAGCCCAGACTGAACGACATAGCAAGACCTTGTCTCAAAAAATAAACAACCAAACAGACAGACAAACAGACAGACACTTTAATAAATAGTAACTGACCATGGAAGTAACAATATGGCAATAAATCACGTGGCCGGTTTCCTCTATCTTCCTCATCACGTGATCCACTCATTCTTCACCCATTCATTCACTCAGGACACCTGTATCAAGTGTCTATGCCAGGTCTTCTGCTAATTTCTAAGCATATGGCTATGAAGAGGCCAATGGCTGTTTTCAGGAAGCTACCAGCCTGGCTGAGAAGATTGTAAGTACTAAATCCACAATTTGATGACATAGCAGAAGAGAAAATGGAGTAGAGAGGAATATGAAAGACTACCCAGGGATTTAACAATACCATATTTGCACACAGAAGGAATGAGTGACCTATATTTCAACTGGGAAGTCTGCTCCAGAGCCTTCAGGACTTCCCAGGTGAAACCCAGGTCTTGGAGATGAAAGGTGCAGCAGGAGACTGTTCTGGTAAAGGGAGCGACTCATACCCATACAATTGTCTCTCGACATCTGCCCATGGGGCACTGGGTCTAGAACCTCCTAAGATACCAAAATCTTCAAGCGCACAAGTCCCTTATATAAAACAGTGTGATGTTGGCATGTATCCTATACCTACGCACAAACTCTAGGTCATCTCCAGATGGCTTCTAATATCTACTGCAACATAAATGCTAAGCAAAGAGTTTTTATTGTTTAAGAAATGACAAGAAAAGTGTCTGTAGTTGTTCAGTATAGACACAATTTAAAAAAAGAAAATTTTTTTGATCCAAGTTTGATTGACCCCATGGAGGTGGGGCCCATGGATATAGGGGAGCAACTCCCTCAGAAGAGTAAAATGCCTGGCGTGTCCAAGGAGCAGGTGCTAACTTGATGTGAGTGGGAGGGCAGGGTGCCTGTGTGTAGTGGGAAGTGGATCTGAGTTGCTAATAATCTTACATGTTAGCCTCAGGGGTTAATATTTCAAGATTTAGGAAAAAAGTACATGAAAGTACATGAAACAGACCTCCTATCAAGTCGTTCCCCTAGGTTTTTTTTTTTTTTTTTTTTTTTTGTGGTCCTGAGGATAGAATCTGGGGCTTCATGCATGCTAGGCAAGTGCTCTACCACTGAGCCACACCCCTAAGTTTGCTCCCCTTAATTTTATATTTCTGCACATCGTTTGTGCTTTAAATACAAAGCAATGAAATACCAAGTATAAAAAGGGAAAACAAACTAAATATAACATAGCTAAACTCAAAAATACTTATGGATCACTGCAAAGCAGAAATGGGGAAGAAGCTATGGGCTTGCAGAGCTCTGGGCCCAAAGCAGATAGTTATGAAAGGGCCTGGCTCCTCTGGGCTAACAGAGACTAAGTGTCCACACAGCAGATGACAGAATCAGACTAACAGTGGACAGCTAGGGTCTGGCTCTCTCAGAAGCCGGAAAGCTAGGGAGATCTGAGACCCGGCCCTCTGAACAGGAGCTTAGAAGTTCAAAGCTGATATAAAACCAGGTGTGTGATGAGCTCTGTGACATTCTCAGCCACTGTGGGACAAGAGCCCCAGAAAAACATCATGAGACCTGGCCATGGACCAAAGCCATAGGACCAAGGTAGAAGCATCCTCAAAACTTCTCAACTGAAAGAGAAAGAGAGACAGAGATGAAATAAAACCCCTCCCAGTCAAAATGTATGTGGAAAATGTGTGCTAAGAAAAAATCAACAGCTGAGCATGGTGGCACATACCTGTAATCCCAGCACTCTGGGAGGCTGAGGATCACAAGTTCAAGCCCTGGCTGAGCAATTTAGTGACTTAGCAACTTTTATTCACAAAGGACTGAGAATGTAGCTCAGTGTGAAAGCCCTGGCTTCAATTCCCAGTACTGAGAAAGGAAGGAAGAGAGGAAGGGAGGTAGGGAGCGAGTGAAGGGAAAGGAAGAGAGAGAGAGAAAGAAGTATAAAATGTAAAAGAGTGAAATAGGAGATAGGAAGGGTAGACAGAGAGACCCCAACACATTTCTAATTTGGGTACTAGAGAAGAAAGGAAGCAGGACTGAAAGGAATGACGAAGAAACCATTACTTGAAAGCATAGTAGTTTAAGTTGGTCATGATGGTGCATGCCTGTAATCCCAGCACTCTGGGAAGATGAGGCAGGAGAAATGCCTACCCTGGGCAACTTAGTGAGACTTGTCTCAAAATTAAAAAAAAATTTTTTTTTGAGTGCTAAAGATGTAATTTAATGTGAAGAGCGTGGGTTCAATTCCTATAACTGAAAACAACAACAACAAAAAAGAATAAATAAATAACTTAGAATTTTTCAAAATTAGAGAAAAATACAAGAACTCATAACAAAAGTGCACTTTGGGTACAAAGCAGGGTTATCCACATCATAGTGAAGCTGCACAGTGAACATCATCAATAAAAGGAAAAACTTTAAAGCTACCAGAGGGAGAAAGTTGATTAGTTACAAAAGATTAACAATGAGACTGAGGTTACATCTTAATTTTTGATCTGTAGCAATAGAAATCAAGGCAATGGAGTCATATCTTCAAAGTGCTGAGGTGGATTTATATCCAGCTAATTCTCATTCAGGAATGAGGTATAATGTTAAAATATTTCAGATATAAAAGGTAAATGTCACTAGTAATCTTCAGTAGGAGAATTTATCATGTTTAGTGTTTTAAATTTTTATTAGTACAGTATGGCAAAGTGCACAGAAATTAATATGCTATTAAATAACTACTGGCTGTAAAAGAATACTATTTTGTATTTTAAAGAACAGAAGTGGAATTATAGAAAGTAAGTAAAAAGTGGAAGAGGGAAGAGCATAATAATTAAGAAATAATTATGACTAGGAGAGAATTAAAATACTGAAAACGTTTGGATTTGTTCATGAAAAAGTGTGTATGTTAAATATATAAGGATAATCACTTAGTGACTACAAATGCACAGTATAGATTCCAACTGAGGCAGAGAAAAAGATAATTATAAAAATGCTATCACTCCAAAAACACAAAGAAAAACAGGAAAAAGAAGCAAAGAAAAAATAAGCAGAAAAGACAAAAGGAGGTAACTCTTTTGTAAACTTGCAAATGGATTGAAGTTAGAGATTTAAGCAACAAATATCAAAATGAATGAGAGCGATCCAACCACATATATGCAACTGATCAGAAAAACAGACCTGAGTCTGTATCATTCCAAAAGACTGGAAATGAGCCAGATGTGGTGACACACACGTACAATCCCAACAGTTGGGGTCCCAAGTTCAAGCCCAGCCTGTGCAGTTTAGTGACTTAGCAAGACCCTGTCTCAAAATAAGAAGCGAGAAAAAAGGAGGAGAATGTAGCTCAGTGCAAGGGCCCTCGGTTCAATCCCCAATACCAACAGAAAAAATTTTAATTAAAAATAAACAACATTCCCAAAGAACGTTGAGCAGCAATATTAATATTTGACGAAGTGGAATTCATGGCTAAAAGAACAAATGGGGAAAGAGAAACACCACATACTAATAAATGGATCAACCTCCAAGATGATGGAGTGGCCCTGTTCTGACATCTACCTGGCAACACAGTATCAAATCATGGTAAAAGCAAAAATGTATAATTTTATACACACAGTAGTTTTTTTAGTATTCCTCTAAGCAAAAATATGAATCAAAGAGACAAAAACCCTGTAAGAATATTTGAAGAAGACAAATACAAATTTATTTTTAACTTTATATAGAACCTGCATCCAGCAGAAAAATATGATTTTTTTCATGTTAGAACATTTGTAAAATTGGCTATCCCATGAAGAAAGTTATAACAATTTTTTTATTTTAAAGAGAAGAAAAAACAAAACAAAACAAATCAAAAAAGAACAAATTTTCAAAACAACATAATAGGAGGATAACAACGGTTAATGCATTACATATTGTTATCTTTAAGTTAGTTATTTAGGATACCAGATATTAGCATTCAATTGTCCAAATATTATTGGCACACACCTTACTCTTCAATGAACTAAGTAAAATTAGTAGTGTATCTATCTTAACCATCTTATATATAAATACAATTTTTTTTTCCTTTCCCTTCTTTCTTTTCCCTATTCCTCCATCCCAGTCTCTCTTTCCTTTTGACCAGTTTCTTTTTGATTCACCATGTCTATTGTACATTTTGGATCTTATTTACTCTTTCAGTTTCTCATACTAGAGAGACAATACGATGCTTACACATGTGCATCCGGTTTATTTCACTTATGAGTATTTTCTCGAGTTGCATCCATTTACCTATAAAAGTCTCCAGTTTATCCTTCTTTATGGCTGAATAGTACTCCATTGTATAAAAATACCACATCTTTCTTATCCATTCCTCAGTTGACGGGCATTTGGGTTGTTTCCAAGATCTGTGCTGCTATAAACATCGGTGCACATATATTGCTGTGGTACGATGTTTTTAATTCTTCTGGGAAGATACCCAGAAGGTGAATAGCTGGGTCAAATGTAACCTCCAACTCTAGATTTTTGAGGAATCTCCACACTGATTTCCACAGTGGCTGTACCAGTCGACACTCCCACCAACAGTGAAGAAGGGTTCCTTTTTCCCCACAGCCCCTCCAGCATTTGTTATTAGTTGATTTCTTAATAATAGCCATTCTTTCTGGGGTGAGATGGTATCTCAGTGTTGTTTTAATTTGCATCTCTCGAATGACTAGTGATGTTGCACATTTTTTGTATATTTATTTGCCATTTGTATTTCTTCATCTGAGAAATGTGTATTCATCTCAGATGCCCATTTTTGGAGTGGGTCTTTAAATTTGGGAGGTCTGATTTTTTTGAGTTCTTTATATATTCTCAATAGTAATCCTTTGTCTGAGGAACAGCTGGCAAACATTTTTTCCCATGTTGTGGGTTGTCTCTTCACTCTGTTGGTGGTCTCTCTTGCTGAACAATTTTTTTTTTTGTGGGTACCGGGGGTCGACCTCAGGACCTTGCGCTCCAGCAGGCGCCTGTGCCACTGAGTGATATCGCCGGCCCTTTTTTCGTATGTGGGTTCTGGGAGTTGAGCTCGGGCCCTCACACTTGCCAGGCAGGCACTTACACCACTGAGCCATCTCACCGGCCCATTGTTGAACAATTTTTGAAACATTTGTATCATACATACTTTTGATCACTGTACAATTAAATTAGATGTCTACAAAAAGGGGAGAATCTTCAAAGGAAGACATAAAACAAAAGTGGGGAAAAACGCATGTTTAGAAATTTATAGTATCTCTACAGTTAACTTTCTGGATCAAGAGGAATTGTAATGGAAAATTCAAAATATTTTAAACTGAGTGAAAATGAAAGGATCACACATAAATATATAAAGCAGTTAAAGTTGAACTAAAAGGTATAGTTAAAATTTTAAACATTTATGAAAAAAAAGTGAATTTGTTATGAATTCAAAAAGCAAGGAAAAATATAAAAGAGAAGGAGCTTAAAAGTGTAGAAGGAAAGAAATAATAAGGTAAAGTAGAAATCAATGAATTAGAAAACAGACAATATAAAAAATTGACAAAATTAAAATTTAACTTTTTGAGTAAAAGAAAAATCTCTAACAAAGCTAATTAAAAAAAGGCACAAACAATATAAAGAACAACAAAAGGAATAGAACCACACATATTAAAATAGAGGTAAATGAAATCCTAACAGAATGCAGACCAATTTATTCAAATAAGTTTGAAAATTCAAAAGAAAGGCTTGAGGTATCTTTCATAAGGAATAAATGGAGAATAAATACTGGGATGAAACTGGCAGTCTTAGCCACACTGTCTACTCCTGCTTATTAAGACTTTCCTTCTTTCTTTCTTTCTTTTCTTTCTTTCTTTCTTTCTTTCTTTCTTTCTTTCTTTCTTTCTTTCTTTTCTTTCTTTCTTTCTTTCTTTCTTTCTTTCTTTCTTTCTTTCTTTCTTTCTTCCTTCCTTCCTTCCTTTCTTTCTTTCTTCGTGTATGCTTGCAGTACATAACATTTACCTTTTTTGGGAAGAGCACTTTTAAAAATCATAACTCAATGATAATGTGACATTTGATCAGGATACATCAACTTGAATGGATTAAGAAATACCTAGCAGACTATTAAAGCACCTTTCTGGGTGTGTTTGTGGATGGTTGACATGTAGGTCAACAAACCGAGGACAGAAACATCATCGCTACCACCACCACCACCACCACCATGGGTAGCATCACCTGGACAGAATAAAAAGGGAAAGAAGGAAGCATCTGGCTTTGGAAGAGCTCCAGTCTTCACTGTCACCTTTGGACATCAGTCTCCAGTTTCTTCAGCCTCCCAGTGCAGACTCCCACTGGAGACTCTCCAGGGAGCTTTCAGGCCTTTGACATTGGACTGGTGGTGGACCCTGGATCCGTCTTTTCTGAGGACACATCTTCTTGGGCTAAGCAGCTACTGGGTTCTCCAACTCTCCAGCATATGAATGGCCATTGTGGACTCTCCTCCCTCTGCTCCTGAAAGGCTGCTTAATAAATCTCCTTCCACAATTATACATATATTTTTCCATTGAATCTGTTCCTCTAGAGAACCCTAACCAATACAGATTTATTCTAATGAATGCTTTTTCTTCATCTCTTGAGGAAAGAGTGTTTTTCTGCCTTTCCTGTTTGGATGGTGAAGTAGCATGGTAATAAGATCTGGGACCTCTGAGACTATGGCACATTAATTGCATCCAAGTTTCTATCTTGTGTAATCTATCGCTAGTTAGGCTCATTGTCTTAATTGCAAGCAAGCTAATCCCAACTGATACATTAAAAAAACCTAATAACGACAATTTATAAAAATGTATTACACATTCACTCATAGCAGCCAGGTGCTATGCACAGTGCCCCCTGGAGCTGTGCTATGGAGAGGTCCTGAGGGTTGAAACTCAACGGACATCCCTACAGAGTTGGGAAGAGACAGAGCTGCTCACGGAACTGCTCCTTTTCTATACTACATCATAGTCAAAGTCTTAGCTAATGCAATAAGACAAGGAAAATAAATAATACATACAGGAACTAAAAATCAAAACAATTGTCCTTACATGCAGATGTTGTAAAGTCTGGCTTTGGACTTTAGAAACTACTGGGATCAATGAATGATGGACCACTAAGGTGAATATTAGACCAATAAAGAAATTCATAGCCTACCTAGTCACCAGTAATTGGCAATTCAAAAATATAATTTTAAAAATATCTGAGCTGGGCTGTAGCTTAGTGATAGAATTCTTGTCTAGCATGCATGAGGCCCTATATTCAATCCCCAATGCTGCAAAGACAAAAGATCTTATTCACAAAGATATATGAAATGCCCATGGAGAAAATGGTGAAATCTTACTGAAGGCAATGAAAAAATATGTGATATATTAACTAGAATGTTTTTACTTAACAGATATCCAATAGATGTTACTTAACAGATACCCAAAAAGAAATGTTTTAAAAGAATATTTACAGGGTTGGTGATGTAGCTCAGCAGTACAGCACTTTCCTAGCATGCATGTGGCCCTGCATTCCATCCCCAGTATAAAAAAAGAAAAGAATATTTATTATTTTTACAGCAAGAAGTCTAGTGTGGGCAGGTCTAACACTCTGCAGCTCAAATATGTCACCAAACGCCCAGGTTTTCTCTGACTTCCTGCCCAATCACCTCCACAGGGCTTCCGTTCCCAGTTTGTTCTTGTAGTAGGGATGTCTTAAGCTGGAATCTGTGTGTAGAGCCCTCTTCACATGGCCCTATGCTGAAGGAAATAAAAGAAGTAACTTCATACATGCATTTTAATCAAAACTTTCCCATATGACTTTACCTTGTGGATGGAAAAATAGGTCGTATGTTCAGTTCTATGGTGAGAACAATTTTCAGCCAATATGAAAAAGGGAACAGGGGCCCAGGGTGCTAAGGCAAAGGGACCCAATAGACCCTGCCAAGCAAACAGATGCACAGACTGATATAATTAGATTGTCATCCCCCTCCCTATTTTAATTTATGAATTCAGTCTAATTGTAATCAAAACTGGAATGAGTGTTTTTTTTTTCAAGGAACTTGAAAAGCTCACAGTAAAAGTAATATGGAAGAACAGAAGAGGCAAGAATAGCTAAAACAGTTTGGGCTGGGGAGAATGGGGGGCCTGTACCAGCAGAAATCAAACCCGCTTGTGTGTTTTCTTGTAGACAGGGGATCTCTCTATGTAGTCCAGGCTGGTTTTAAACTCATTGTGTAGCCCAGGCTGGACTTGAACTCGCAGTGATCCTCCTGCCTCAGCCTCCTGTGTGCTGGATTACAGGTGTGTGCCAGCATGCCCAGTTTAAAACCATTTCAAAAAGCCATAGTAATTTGAATGGTAAGGCTTGGGCACAGGAACCACAGACCAACAGAAGATGACAAAGTATAGATGCAGGCTCAGGCACATTTGGAAATTTGACATATGATAAAGGTGGCCCTAAGGCCAGTATTTCTCAAACAAAAGCAAAACAAAACCTAAGACCCAGGGCCGGTGAGATGGCTCAGCGGCATAAGCGCCTGCCTTGCAAGCGTGAGGGCCCGAGTTCGACTCCCGGAACCCACATACGAAAAAGGGGCCGGTGATATCGCTCAGCGGCATGGGTGCCTGTTGGCGCGCGAGGTCCTGAGGTCGACCCCCCGGTACCCACACACACACACAAAAAAACCTAAGACCCTTTGATAAAAGGTTTCACACACTTTTTCACACCCTCAGAATAACGTCCTCTCCAGAAGGGTTGAGTTACTGGATTGCCGACACATCTTTACCAAACAGGAGGTGTATTTAGGGACAGTTGTTTTAATCTTTCTTTTCAATAAAGTTTTGCTTCTGCTGCTTCAAAGCATGCTCCATCTCTTCCAAAGATTCTGACATGGGCAGCAGCCTCTCCTCCCCATCGCTTCTTAACTGGGTTAAGAGTCACTGTGGGAGGGGTGGGGAAGCCAAAGAAGACTTCAGACAGGTAGCCGGCATGATCAGATCTGCACTGCTGAGACTCCCAGATAGCTAGAGAATGGTATGTAAAAGAAAAATAACATATAATCCTGCCCTAAAAGTTTTAAAATCTGGTTGAAGAAATACCAAATACACTGAGTGTAAAAGACAAAGAACCTTTGCGACTCATAAACACACACACACACACACACACACACACACACACACATCCCAGGAACTCACCCAGGGAAGAGGAGCAGCAGTCCTGCAGGGCCAGGAACTGGTGGACTACGCTTTGTCACTTTAGCACCTTGGGCCTCAGTTTCTTCACATTTAAGAGTAGGGTAATGCCCATATCTACTTCACAAAGTTGTTACAAGAATTAAATTATAAGGTCTATATGAAAAAGGCTTCATTGACCGTAAAAGGCTATCTAGCTGAGAGCCAACACAGAGTACAAAGATGTACATTATATTTCTGAGTTACAATGCTTACTTGCTCTAGCAGTAAAATTAACGGCTTTGACTTCTTTGCTACTTACCTGCCATAAATTCTATATGTGAGCCAAGTCAAAGGACACCTCTTTTATAACTCAGAAAGAAACACCAAGTCTTCCAGTTGGAATGCTTGAGGTTATTACTGCAGCCTCCCACTCAATGTAGGAATCGTCTCTACAAATTCCTGACCCAGTTAGTTGTCTTGTCTCCACTTGACCACTTCCAGGGATGGAGACGCTCCTCCCTCACTAAGCAGCTGAGTCTGTTGGTGGGCAGCAGGGTTTGTCACAAAAGGAGCAGAAATCAGACTCCCTCCAACCTCTTTCACTTGTCTTGGTCCAGCCTTTTGGAGCAACCCAAAATGAATTCACTCCCATCCCATTGGACAGCTTTTCAAGAAATTTTTTTTTTTTATGTGTGTACCGGGCGTCGAACTCAGGACGTTGTGCTTGCCAGCAGGCGCTTGTGCCGCTGAGCGATATCACCAGCCCTTTTTTTCCTTTATGTGGGTACTGGGAGACGAACTCAGGACCTCATGCTTGCCAGGCAGGTGCTTATGCCGCTAAGCCATATCACCAGCCCAGCTTTTCAAGAATTTGAAGACAGCTTTCAGGGTTCTCCATGTCTGTACTCCTAGAATAAATGTTCTCTGTTTATTGAATTGGTGCTCTCATAACACTACTTCTAAGACCCTTTCTGTCTGTTGTCTTCCTCGGATTACTCAATACTTTGTCATTACTCTCTTTAGCATCCGGTGCCTCCTTCCTCTTACTACTTCTGAATGAAAACAGCCTAAATGTTTGAGAATGAGTCAATTTAAACAAAGTAAGGCATATCCATGTGATAATGAATTGATATTGAATGTGTAACTATTAAAACCATTAACTATTAAGCTATGTTGAATGTGTAATTATTAAAACTGTGTTTTCAAAGAATATAAAATGACGTGGAGGAAACAATTCAGAATATAATTAATTTTTAAAAAAATGCAGAATATAAGCTCTGCATAAACCCCAGTTTTAATCTGTCCCTCCTTATGCCACCATGAGGCACATAGAAAAGACTTCAAGGACACATACCGAAATGAAAATAACAGTTGTCCCTGAAGTGGTGAGAGTGAGATATTTTTTTGTTTTCTTCTTTATAATTTTCTGCACTTCAAAGTTTTCCACAGTGAATGTATTTTGCTTTTATAATTTAAAGAAAGTACAAGAGCCCCCACAATTTACTATGCAGAAGAACCCAGGAATGCAGAGCGAGCCCTGATGCTGGGATGCTGGGATACAGGTAGGCACCAGCTCTCTTCCTGCCCTCACTTTGCCCATTCCACTTCCCTGTAAGCTGCCCGCCAAACATTAGGTTTTTGCAGACACATGAAAAATTGTTGGTCACATGGAGCTTTTTGTTAACTGAAGTCCTCATGACTTTTTCACATTATCTATTGTCAAGAGTTTGAGTAAATGAAGTTTTGGGTTTTTTTAACCAAAATGAAGAACTTTTTGTTTTCCCCCCATTAAATTCCGTTGTGTTTATTTTGGTTTCTTGTTGAGGCAAACCATACCCTGCTTCTGTCCAGCAGCGTATTACTTAACTGCTTTATTTGTGTCAGTCCACATTTATGGACTGGCATATTTTCATGTCATTGAAAGATGTTTAATAAGAATAAGGGCCAGTGGCGTCTTGCTCCACACCTCTCTTTGGGTTGACTTGGCTCTGTTAGTCAAGGCTTTTGGGTACAAAGGTTGCCTGGCTCCTCCTTCACCCAACTGTAGATCGTTCCATCCCAATCCGTTCACCTCATGAAATATTTTGTCAAAAGCTTCACTGAAAGATTCACTGCCTCTGGGACAATCTTGTGAGTTTTGGTTATCTTTCAAAAAAGACAAAACATAAAATGATCGTATGACGTGGTTTGTTCTACAGAGCTGACTTCTTGGGATTGCCACTTCCTTTTCAAAGTGATTACAATCTGACTCTTTAATAATGCAGGTTAGAGTTCTCTGGGGAGTTAAGCTCAGCAGTACAAAGTTTCCCTTTTGAACAACCCGGACAGTTACCCATCACTAATCCTTTGGCCTGACTCCCGAGATTCCTGAAAGATTACTGACAATGGCTCTGTGATTAAATCTACAAGTTCTTCAGTCCCCAGGGATATAACCGTCAGGGCCTGGAGACATGAGCTTATGTAGAAAGGTCAGGTCTTCATTTTTTGAGGAGCTTCACACCTAAGGCTGCAATTTCTTGTGGACCATGTTTATCCCACACTTTCCTCTTTGAAGATCACTCTTGGTGATAGGGAGGATGGAAGCTTAGCAGGAGTTGAGTAACTCTGCTTTGTATCTGTCATCTACTAGCATTACACCATCTGCCCCAGCGCTGGCCCTGGCCCTTCCCTGTGTCTCCTGCTCAGAATATACTTGTACAAAACTCTTCCTGCTGTTCCTGAGCATTTGCTGCAAGTCTCAGCTCATTCTGAGCCCCAGCCCTGCTAACAAGTCCCACTACAGGCCTGCAAAGTCTGCTTTTCTTCTCCAGTTATGTGCTTCTCCTTGCCTCCCTCACAAGAGCTCTCTGATGATCTAGGTGGGCTGGAGAGCTCTTCTGCTAGCTCACATCTTCCCTTTACTTCCTAGACAGGATCACTGGAGACCATATTGTCAGAATTTGATTTTGGAAAGAACATTGCTTCAATATGTCCTCTATGTGCTTATCCTTTGAAAAACACACCAGTGCAACAACAAAAAACCCTTCAAGCCTGCTTCACATGACAGCTGCAAATGAGGTCTGATTAGCAACTGGTAAAGGTACTGTGCATTTCTGGCTTCTCATGGTAAATTTTCCTAGAAAAACATCACAAATTTTTTTTTAATGTTGCTTAGTTTGCTTTAAACAAGAATGTGGAGGAACGGTTCTTTCCAGTTCATTGTGCAATGAGAAAGAAGAGAACTGAATATTAAGTATTGACTGCATTACTGCCTTTAACCTTTATATCAGTCTTGGAAGCACTGTCCTGATTTTAGAGATGGAAAAAAATGAAGCATAGGTTAAGTCAGCTGAAATAACTTTGTTCATGATCCAGTAGAAAGAGCCAAGAGTCAAACACATGCAGTGTGACCAGACTATTTGTATTCTTTCTCCTACAATATAGGTTGGAGGTAAGCAGCTCAGGCCAGAGATGTGAACCACTTGCAATCTACTGCCAACATTTAAAATCCAGGAGACTTTACATCATATTCTAGATTCCAGCTTCTTCTTATTGAAGCAGCGTTCTTTCCAAAATCAAATGCTGACAGTACAGTCTCCAGTGATCCTGTCTAGGAAGTAAAGGGAAGATGTGAGCTAGCAGAAGAGTCCTCCAGCCCACCTAGGTCATCAGAGAGCTCTTATAAGGGAGGGAAGGAAAGGCACATAACTGGAGAAGAAAATCTCTGGACCTACATTTTCCCCTTTGCAACCATTGGCCGCTCTGAGTTCTAGTCATGCTCTTAGAGCACGCTTTCTAGTTGATAATTCCCACTTTCTTACCCCTTTATATTCCCTGCTTGATCCTAGTAGATATTTGAGCTTGCTATACCCAGGGCCATGTGGCTGATCCATTGCTTTTTCCTGGTTTTCCAGAGAATGACTTCTGCCATATGGAAAAGAAGGGAGCAAGGTTATGAAAATCAGAGATTTTTCTCCTATACTTGGTTCAGCTTTGTTACTCTCCTGGAAAAGGGCTTCCCAGAAACTTAAAGTGTTCCTAGAAGAGTGGGCTTGGTTTATTCAACTCATCCCTGGCCCCTTCCTTCTCAGTAATTTACCCCCTTTCTGAACTGTGTTTCTCAAACCACAATCTAACAAGAATATTATCTGAGACTTTAAAACCTGTATGGATGAGTTCTGGCACTACAGGGACATCAGCACATAGAACATCATAGTTGTATACATCTGAGAAGTGCAAATGAGGGCCCCTAGTTTGAGTGCAGAATATAGAAGAAATGTAAAAATCACTGTGAAGGGAGAAATCAGGCATTCCTTCATTCATTCGTACTGTGACTCATGGGAGATACATATGAATATATATGTAATTCATTACATGTCAGGCAATTAGGCATGGGAGATTTAGGCAATTGAGGCAATTTTCATAATGAAAATTCAGAAATAAACAAGATAGACAAGCTCTCTGCTATCTTAGGACTTACATTTAGCGAAGGGAGGTAGAACACACAAAGCCAAATATGCAAATATATACTGACAATTAGTTATAAGGCTGTAGAAAAAAATCAAGCAAGGTGAGGGGTTAGGGATCCTAGAGGTTAAGAAGAGGTCCTTTTCCCCAGACAGTGATATTTGAAGACAGACTTGATGAAAGCAAGCAAGCCATGTAAATATTTGGGGCAGAGCATTCCCGGCAGAGGGAAGAGCAAGGACACAGACCCTGAGGTGGGGCTGCAGGCTGGTGGCTGGAATGTAGAGGCCAGGGAGGGAGGAGCTGGAAATGAGGTTGGACAGATAACAGGAGCTCAGACTAGAGAGGGACCGCATGGCCATTGTGCAAACATTTTAATTTCCATTCCGGTTGTTACAGGAGCCAGGGAAGTGACATAAATTGACTTTTATTTGAATAGGATAACTCTGAGATCTGTTAAATATGGAGTGTAAGCAGTGAGAGTAGAAGCAGGGGGACTGTTGAAAGGCTATTTCTTGGTGTCCAGTTGAGGAAACCTTGCAACAGTGAGATGTGGTCATGTCCTGTACATGTAAAGGTACATTGAACAGGATTTGTAGAGTAAGGGAAGGAGAGAGAGAGAGGAGAGGGAGGAATAAAGAGAGAGAGAGAGAGACCTTTAAGGCTGAGCATTAACTGAGATGAGGAAGACTATGGGAGGAGTAGGTTCTAGTATCAAGACAAATCGTTCAGATACCTACTGAACATTTAAATATATATTGTGAACAGGCAATTGGATGCATGCATGTGTAGTTATAAATATGAGCATTATAAGTGCATTTAAAGCTACAGACTGGATGAGATCATTAAGACAGAGAGAGTATAATTAGAAGAGGCGAGGCCCAAGAACCAGGCTCTGGGCATTCCAGTGTTAAGTGGTGGCAAGTCTTGAGGTATAGTTCAATGATAGAGCACTTGCCTAGCATGTAGAGGTCCCTGAGTTCCATCCCCAGCATGGAAAACAAAAAGAATAAGGAGGGGGAAAGAAAGGGGAACAGGAAGGAAGAAGAGAGGAAAGAAAACATAAATGGGACCATAAGATAGAATCAGCAAACAAAAGAAAACAAAGCAAAAAATCCCAGAAAGCAGTCCCCAGGAATGAAGGAGAAAACGCCAAGGGAGGTGGGCTTCCCAGGAACCAAGAGAACAAAGTATATTAAAGAAGAATGGAAGCCGGGCATGGTGGCACACACAGTAATCCTAGCACTCTGGGAGGCTGAGGCAGAAGGATTGCAAGGCGAGCCCAACCTGAGCAATTTAGTGAGACTCTGTCTCAAAATAAAGGTAGTGGGTTTAACCCCCAGCACAAAAAAAAAAAAAAAAAAAAAGAGTGGCCAACTATGCCAGATACTGCTTAGATCAATATGCTGAAGATTTAGAAGAGACCTAGGAAGTAGCAGTGAAAAGATTATTTTTGACCCTGATAAAAACAGCTTTGGGGTGAGATGTGCATTGGAGAAAGTCTGGGAGAGCTAGGTGCTCTGAAATCCTAATTAGAATAATTTTAATGGAGAACACAGGAGAAGAGAGATCTGAGATCTGAGTGGATGCAAACAATTAAAGGAGTTTTGTTGGGTAGAGAGGGAGAGAAGTGGGATGATAGCTGGAGTAAAAAGAGGCTTCCTGTTTTTTGAAAGATGGGATCATGTCTGAATATTCACAGGGCAGATTCCATACAAAAAGGAGAACTGATGCTTCAGCAAGGAAAGAGTTGCTAGGACAAGGTCTGCATGAGTGTGAGGGTAAGAGCTAGTGCACAGACGGACAGGGTGGCCTTGGCCAGGAAGGGGTATGACTCATTCTCAAGAAGCTGTGTGGGAGGCGCAGAACCAAACCAAAGGCCCAAAGCCCCGTAGAGAGATGGGGAAAGGGGGTGCTGTGTCCACATCTTCTAGAAACTGAACTGAAAAGTCACTAAATGGAGGCACCTTTTAGACTATGGGACAGACGATACCTGAGAGTCATGGAGCTGATGGCTAAAATGTGAGACTGCTGGGGGAAGGGAGGGAGGGAGGGAGAGAAAAGGAGGAGAACACAGCTGAGAAGTGAGGGATGACTCTTGCAGGACATCTACACATCTACGATGGAGGACGTGTGTGTGTGTGTGTGTTGGAGTGGACACAGAAGCTGAGACAGAAATAGGACATTATTTTATGATTTCCTATTCATTCCACTTTATTTTTACAAAGTGAAGACAACTGAGCCTGCAGGGAAGACAGACTTAGGGTGTTCCCTGAAGGAAAGAGTCCTCGCCAGGGTAGCCTGCCCCAGCGAGGCCCCAAGGGGAGAGAGGCTTAGAAACATCACCAGATTTGGAAAGAGCAATGTCACTGGCTTTGCAGTGAGCACTACAGTAATGTAGTTTGGGCAGATGCCCAATTGCAGGGGCGTGAGCTGTGATTAAAGGAAGTGGAGACAGCTGTGGGTGTAAGTGCACACACATTGCAGGGCTGCTCTGTGCAGCCCTATGGACCAACCAACCCTATTCAGGGAGTCCTAGGATCCATTGGGACAGGGTCTCAGAGGGAGGTTGAGGTCACACAGAGGAAGAGGCAAGAGCCCCAGAGGTGGTGGGGCACACAGTGTTCTTGGGAGTGCTATCAGAGCTTTCCTTGTGGCACAACTGACCACTCATGTGGTGGGTGGAAAGACGTCCCCAGACTTCATTTGTCCCCCAGCTTCCTGGCAAGACTGCACAGCATCGCATAGGGAAATGTATCATTCACCTTCCCATTGCTGGACACAACACCTGACACCCACCACTTAAGGAGAGTTTTAATTTCACTCATGGTTTCAGAAGACTCTGTCTGTGGTGGGATAGTCCCGAGGCAGAAATGGCATGGTGGAGGAAAGCTGCTCATTGCATGGTGGCCAGGAAGCAGAGAGAGAAGGGAGGAGCCACGAGAAGGAAATGCCCTTCCAGACCAGGTCCCCAGGGACCTGCCTTTTCTGACCAGGCCTCGCCCTGGAACACTGTGGGCTATGAGCTCAACAATGGATTAATCCACCGATGAGTATGGTGCCCCATGATTCAGTCACCTTCCAAATCCCTACCTCTGAACATGAGGCTTTGGGGGAGATTCTAGATCTAAACCATAATAGGAAGTGAGATGGACTGTGTGCTAAAGTCCCTACATCTGCCTGCATGGGGACCTGCATGGCTTGGAGGAGACACTAAGGCAGAGTATACGGATGTTGAGTCCCATCTTGCTTTCCTATCTCTTTCTTATTTACTTTTCCCACTTGCCCCTAGGTCTGGGTGCAAGCATGTGGCTCTGAGAGCTTGGCTTGGATACTTGTAGCAACAGGAGAGGTCTAAGAGTCTCCTCTTCAGGCTGGTGACTTCAGGGCTGGACCCTGAAACATGTGAGGGAAAACAAGGCACTGTGCTTTTGGTGCTGGAACACAGCTAACGGAAGCTTTCACAGACACTCGGAGCCGAAGCTCTACCCACAGGACAATGTAGCTCCGTGCCCCTTCCCTGCTGCTTATCCCTGTCATGTTCTTAGATAAGGTTTTAGGACTCCTTGAGAACTAAAGTGCGGGTGATCATTTTTACTCTAGAAAGAACTTCCATCTTTTATATTTTAAGAATATACATATTAATTAATACATTAATACAGTAATACAGTAATAGATTTATTAGCAAAATCTTAAAGTTCAGAAAGTAATGTTTAAGACAATCACCACTCCGTTTAAGATAAAAATCATTTTTATGTAAGAAAACAGATACTGTCAGCTAGGCATGGTTTCACATGCCTGTAATCCCAGCACTCAGGAGGTTGAAGCAGGAGAATTGCCATGAATTTGAGGGCAGCCTGGGCTACATAGTGAGTGCAAGGCAAGCCTGAATCACACAAGACCCTGTCTCAAAAACAAAACAAAACAAAACAAAAAAACAAACAAACAAACAAAAAAAAAAACCCAAACCAAAACAAAGGAAAACAGATACTGTCAAAAATGACAGTCATTGGGCCACATGCTTGATATGGATTATCAGATTTAATCTTCAAAACAAATTGAGGAGTTCAGAATTTATTGTCTGGATGTCATAGATACAGAAAGGGGGCTGCAAAGCTGCTCACATGCCCACATCCAAGAGCCAGGAAGTGGCAGAGGCTGAGTCGTACACCCAGTCTTTTCAGTCACATTCATGTTGCCATGCAACTGAAATTACCTGCTGTTATTTACCTAGCTTTTTAAAAAATCATGGCCGCTCAGCTTTCAGTCATTATAACAAATCTCTGAGGTAGTCAGCTTGTACAGAGGAAGGGTTTCTTTGGCTCACAGTTTTAGAGGTTCAGTCCATGGTGATTTGCCTCCATTGCCTGGGAGCAGAGCAAAACTGCTTACTTCATGGCCATGGGTGGTGGGGAGAGGTTGGGGTCCCATGGTCTCCCCCAAGGACACACCCCGAATGACCTGATGACCCCTGCACAGTAGGAACCACTCTTAAAGGCTCTACCACCTCCCACTAATGTCACTCTGGGGACCAAGCCTTTATGACATAGACATATGGAGGACATTTAAGATGGAGATGACAGCCCTGTCTCATGATCACAGCTGTCATGATGAGTTGCCTAGAAAGAGAAAGAGCCTCAGCAGGTCCTCCAACCCATCCCTTTTCCTCCGGGACTGATGACGCCTCCATGCCAGTGAGCTCGGCCACTTCTGAAATCCCTTAGCCTCATTGAGATGGATGAAAGGAACCTGAGCCAGAAACCGAGGCTCAGCCTCCTGCTGGAGGGCAGCACGATGGGCAAACATCCCTGAAGCTAAGAAAGGAGCCCTGAGTCACACCTTTGAGCCCAAGTCCCACCAGGCCCCTTCTGAGAAGTTGGACTTCAGACAGATGAACAGACTTCCCTGGGCCTCAGTGTCTGAGGATAATGGGAGGGTGTCGAACCTCTGCCACCTGGCCTCACAGAAGTCATAGCTCTCCTCCTGAGGGATTCAGCTGGGAAATGAGGAAGAAAAGAGCCCCCACAGTTATCTGGAGATGACAGAAGAGGAGAAATTGGGTACAGAAGCCCCAGCCTAGACAATGGACTGGCCTGATTAGGATGGGGGCTTGGATTCAGACATATGAAGGATAAGCTTGGTTTCCCAGGGATAAGATTTCCAGGAAAACACTTTCTTTGACAAGATTAGGCAGTGCTCTTTGGGGGAAGGGACACACAGCTTAGGTGGCATAGTTTCTGGATGATCATTGCTTGAGATGGGCTAAGAGTTTATTAGTTCCCATGTTTAATGTTCTGTCCAGCGATGCTTGTGGCTGGCCTGTTTCTTCACTTTTGCTTTCCTGTAGAGTTCCAGTGTTACCATTAGGTTTAATAGCTACAAACACTCACATTTATTACAAGCTTGCCAAGCACCACGGTTACTTATATTGCTTGGGAAAATTATGCTTATAGCCCCCCATCCATGGTAAGGAAGAACTGCAGAAAGCCTACTTTACAGCCTCAGGCTGACTTCTTAGTGTGCAGCTTTCATTACAACAGCCCACAATTTGGCCTTCAGCTCCTGACATTTCCCTAGTGATCGAAGACTTTCTCTAAGGCAAAGTGGTAGCCATGAAAGAAGCTGTCATGCCTCTTCTTATGGGTGCGGGGAGGTGTCTGGAACAGGAAGAAGGATGAATATTTGAAGATGCTAACTAGGGCATTTGTGCAGGAACAAATATGCTCATCTTCTCCCATATTTAGCTTACTTATTGGCCTCAATGGATACAGAAATCACCATGATAGCATTTCTCATAACACAGAGTGTTGTTTGTTTATTCAATTCTCTTTCCCCCAAGACAGTGGAGTTTATACTTCTCCACATCCCTAGGATTTATGTGACCAATGGGGTCTGGTGCATATTAGGTGCTCAGCACACACTAAACAAACGAAAGGCTTACTGTCTCAGCTCTGTTTCTGATCTGCTTTGGAGCTTGTGTAACTGATTCTTAGAAAGGTTTAATTTGTCTTGTGCTAAGGTCTTGTCACAAGTTTTTTTCTCATGATTCTCATACTGTTATGACTGTGTGAATTTAAGTGTTCTATAAAGATTGCTGATTACAACTTAAACTTCACAAAAATGTTGGGGAGTGGGGAAACTAATTCTCTTTATCCATGTACTAATATAAGGTGTGACGGAAATATATGGTGAATGTTTGAATAAATACATATTACAGTAAAAGACACATTGTCATTAACCCCCTCAAAATGCTCCTTGCTTCAGACACAATTATCCCATTATTCTTGTCACTTTCTGATGTGGTCCAGAAAGTCCTCTTTCATGAAGAGTCTTTACAAGATGTGATAAAAAATACAGCGAATGCCGCTGCTGAGCGCCATCCAACAGGAAGCCAAGCTCTGAAAACATGACACTATGTCCTCATTCACCTTATTCACTGAATCTGGCACCACGTGACTTTTGTCTCTATCTCAAAGTCAAAATGGCCACGAAAAGGAAACGTTTCGAATCAACTCAGGACTCAAGACAGCCAGGACACCACAACTAAAGACACCCATGAAGAGGACTTTCAGAACTGCTTCCAAAAGTGGCAAGAATGATGGGCTAAGTGTGTGCAGAACAGTGGGAAGTATTTTGATGGAGATTAATAACAATGTGTCTATTATTGTAATATATTTTAAAAAATAAACATTCACCATATTTTTCAACCACACCTTGTATATTTGCTTAATCCATGTGTGCTGGGAGGTGTATCTGGTATGATGTAGGCACACAAAAATAGTTTCCCCATTATTAATAAATGTAAGCAGTGGCTCATGCCATTGTTCCAGCATGTTGGGAGGCAGAGACAGAAGGATTTCAAGTTTGAGTTTTGCCTAGGCACCTAGTGAGACTCTTTCTCAAAAAATAATGTGTATATATATATATAAAGGGCTGGGGATGTGGCTTACTATGAAGGGCCCGAGTTCAATTTCCTGTGCTACAAAAAAGAAGAACAAAAAATAAATGTCACTATACCTCTTTCTAGAGAAAATATAAACTGCCATGCGCAAGGCTCTGGCTTCAGCCCTCATCATTGTAAAAAGGAGGAGGAAAAGGAAAGACTTGAGGATGCTTTAATTAGCACAGGAAAATTAGGATAGGATAAGCAGCAGTGGTAGCTCAGGGAGGACAGTGAGCTAGTTTGAATTCATTATCAACTGTATAATAAAATCCTTTTCTTGTCTTCAAATAAAATGTTTTTAGTGTTAAGCTATCCGAGCAATGGCTTGCCTTTCTATGAATCCTGAGATGAAAAAGAAACTTCCGTGTATTAGATAGTTACTCAAATGATCTTATTAGGGAAAAATTGATAATGGCTTCTAATTCCTGCAGTAATCCTCTGGGGTTTGTTTGTTTGTTTGTTTTGATACAAGCAATCACTATGCAAACTAGGCTGGTCTCAACTTCAAGGTCCTTCTGCATCAGCCTCCCTGAGTGCTGGACTTAAAACGCCTATGCCACCACACTTGGCTTCTTCCAGGGTTTATGGAGCATCCCCAGAACAGCACTTGATCTGCAGAAGGAAAAAGGGCAAAGAGAGGGAACCAAAATGTGTGAATTCATAATAATACAAGACACACACAATTGTCACAAAGCATGGTCAGGGTTAAGAATCAGATGAGCTGCACTGAATGCATTAGAGATTTAGAAGAAGGAGGATACTGTGACTTTGGAGTGACTGGGAACACTTTCCCAGGGAGAACAGGCAGCTCCATGAGGCCATAGAGGAGGGGTGGGATCTGGCAGAGTGTGGTGACTGGGACATGGTCCACCTGAGGGAGGGAGGCGACCACGGTGAAAGGACAATGTGTGGTGCACACATATGTTCAGGGAGAGTGGCCAGCTCCACCCTGGGAGAGAAAGCTGGTCCTAGGGAGGAGCAGGAGACAAAGTTGCAAGGAAACAAAGGGCCAAGTAGTGTGGAACCTGGAGGGCACAATAAGGTGTTTGGATTCTAAATCAAAATGTGTATTCAAAATTAAAAGAGGATAGAACAAATGTTATTGAGAGGATACTGAAGCCAAATAACTAAGAAAAGTTAGTAGGAAAATGTTAGATCCCTTGAGACAGAGAGCATAGCCCATCAGACCTTGGAGTGACCTTCAACTTCATTGGTGAGGATCCATTATTTCACAGATGGGGAAATTTGGGCAAAAACAAAATCAAAAGCTGCCCACACTTCCTTGGCTACTAAATGGCAAAGCCAGAGCTAGAAACCAGTGTGGTGTTCTTTTCACCCCCTCTTAATAAATTCAAATCTCCAGACTTAGACAAATCACATCCCAGGTTGCTCAAAGAACTCCAAGAACCACTGTCAATAATCTTTGAAAAAGCATGGAGAATAGGGGAACTGTTAACAGACAAGAGAAGGACAAAGTTGTCCCCATTTGCAAAAAGGGGGAAAGGGGCATATTATAAAAACGATAAGCTAGTCAGCTTGACAATTATCCCTGGCAGAATTCTAGAACAGAATTTTAAAAAGCTATTTACTCCACAAACATTATTATAATAACAGAAACGAAGGGGGGAATAACCCACAATTTCACCACTTTCACCCATCAACTGAACGGATTATTAAGTAGACTCTTTGTACGTCTTTAGAAAAGCAGAGATCACTCAGAGCCAACCCCACATCTCAGAAACAAAACATGTCTTCATTTATTCCTTTTTTGATAGGGATATTAGATTGGTAGAAAGAAGAGGCATCGAAACCATCCTTGCTTTCAGCCTGGCCTTTGACAAGGTCGATCACAATTACCTTGTGACATGAAGTGGCTGATGGCCCGTGGGGCACCGTGGCTGGGGTGCCATGCACCTAGAGAGTGCTGATTAGTGTGTACATCAGCCTGACAGAGCCGTGGGGTGGGTGTGGGGGCCGGCGCTCCTGTCTCTGCCAGGATAGAGTTGCTGTCTGTGTCTTAGAGATGTTCATCAGATTTTCATAGGACATAGACAAAGTGGGGTGGTTCGTAGGAATGATGACAGATATTACTAATAATAGTAACAAACACTTAGCAAGCATTTTCTGTGTGACATGAATTGTGTTAAGTATGCTTTCTCCTCAAAAATATCACATTCACATTTCATCCTTCTAGGAGAAAGGTAGAAATAGTATCTCCATTTTAGAGATGAGGAAATTGATGTTTTGAGAACTCAAACCAGCCTGAGCATGCCTGTAATCCCAGCAGTCTGGGAGGCTGAGGCAGGAGGATTGCAGCAAGTTCAAGCCCAGCCTGGGGAACTTAAACTTAGTGAGACCCTGTCTCAAAATAAAAACTCAAAAAGGGCTGGGATGTGGATCAATGTAAGAGGCCTGGATTCAGTCCCAGTACCAAAGAGAGAGAGAGAGAGAGAGAGAGAGAGAGAGAGAGAGAGAGAACAACAAAACAACAAAAACAACATAACAAAAAGCCCTTTGCCAAAGATGACACTCTCAGATTGTGACAGGGGGAAAATAATTTTGGATCAAAGTGTGTCTGGTGTCAGAGCCAGAATTATATGATTCTAAGCAATTTTCACAGGGCATAGTTTAAATCCTCAAGGTTCACAGGGCTTAACACCTGCATTTTAATTCTAAAAAAGTAACTGTGTATACAAGGATGAGACTGACCTTGCCACGTCCACACCAATGACCTGGGCGTTTAGTTAACCACTGGCTATGAAGAGGAAGTCAAGTGTGGCAGAATTGTAAAGAACGCTAAGCAAATTTTGGCTCCATTCATAGAAGCATAGTGGGGCTTTTTTTTGTTTGTTTGTTTTGGCTGTGCTGGTGACAAACCCATTGCCTCACACATGCCAGGCAAACATTGCCCCACTGAGCTACATCCCCAGCCATTGTTTAAAACAAGGCAACTTACAGAACCCATTGGCCTTTTTTTGAAGAATCTCTATGAGTAGAGATTCCCATTGGACCCAGTTATTCCCCTTGCTGGTATCTTCCCAAAAGAATTTAGAGCATCATACCACAGAGATATATCCACACCCATATTTTTAGCAGCACAGTTTATAATACCTAAATCTTGGAAACAACCCCATCAACCTATAAATGGATAAAAAAAAAGACGTATTTTTTTATAGAATAGAGTACTACTCAACCATAAAGAAGGATAAATTTGAGATATTTCTAGGTAAATGGATGCACCTTGAGACTGTACTCCTAAGTGAAACAAATTGGACACACATGTATAAATATCACATTGTTTCTCTGATGTGAGAAACCAAAAGTGCAAATAAAGACCAAAACATATAATAGATACTGGGAAATAGGAAGAAATTGTTCAAGTGGGAAGGGGAACTAGGAAGGGGGAGGGGGAAAGGAAGGAAGGAAAAAGGAAAAAAAGAGAAAAAAAAGAAGAAACTGAAAGCAAAACTTTTGTAAATAAGGAGGGGATAAGGGGTTGAAGGGAAGGTAGGGAAATGGAAAAAAAGAGGAAACAAGATTTATCATGTACAGGTACAAATTCCCTATGATACATGTGATCATTATGTATACCTAAAATGTACCAATAAAATTAGTTTTAAAAAAACATTACAAGAAAAAAAAACCATTGGCTATCTGATCAGAGTACAATTTATCGCAAACCAACCACACTGGCTCTGAGGAAGACTATTCTAGCTCTGGGAATCATTTAGATATCTAATAGACTGCCCCTCTGAGTGGTCAGTTTGCTGTCACTGCAAGAACTTAAGCACACAGGGCGACCCTCTGTCATGCAGAGATTGTTATGGGACTGAGGAGGAAACGCCTATCCAGGTCCTAAATTCTAAGTTAGATGTTAGCTTATCAGAATTTCATTGGTGGTTATAGTTCAAATAGTGAGTTATTCATCCAGAGAGTCATCAAATAATCCTCAAATAGTTCCACATAAATTTAAATCTTCTGTTTTGGAGCCAAGTGTGGTGGTATGCGCCTAGGATCCCAGCACGCTGGTAAGCCGAGGCAGGAGGATTGCGAGTTCAAGCCCAGCTTGGGCAATTTAATGACGTAGTGAGATCCTGTCTCAAAATAAAAATATAAAGAGCTGGGGATGTAGCTCAGTGCAAAGGTTCTGGGTTCAATCCCCAGTACTGCAAAGCGAAAAACAAACAAATAAAAATCTGGTTTGTTGGAAAGTAGAAAAGTTCGTTTAATTTTAAGCTACGGAATCCATATCAGCATTATTTAACTGGCACAGACCCCTTCCACGTCAGAATAAGATTTTAAAATGTATCCTCTGAGTATTACAATACTCAGTGAAATCTGACCGCTTGTCTCTGGTTTTAATGCTAAATGGTTATTGGATTTATAGTTCTTGTTACATATATTTACTCCTAAGTACACATTATACTGCTTTCATTCAGTTTTGATCATTGGTGTTCAAAAGTCATGTAGTGCAATTAGGTTATTGTTAAACAGGAAGTCTTTCTTTTTTAAAAAAAAATTACTAGTCTATGTTTGTGATACATAATGAATACATCCTTTGTAGGGTATTGGTACATAAACATCAGAAAGTCCTTCTTAAATGCGCTTCACAAAAGCCGGTATTCCCCACCCGGAAACAAAGGAATTCTCTGGCTTATTGCAAAGTTTGTGCTCATGGTTTGTTTTTGTTTTTATTTTTTTGTTTTGGTCAACGAAGTTGTTGCCTGTGTGACAGCGCCATCTTGTGTTGAGAATGAGCACATTTTCCAGCCATGGAAGGAAAAACCCAGCTTGGAATATGTTGGGGACCACTATTCTTTCTTGCATCCTAAAATATTTAGATTGGAAGAAACCCCCAGGGGTCAAATATTGAATGCTTTGGTCTCGTACCCAGAATACACAGCAGTCAGGAAGTCTGGACTGAAAGAAATCCTCCCAGGACAAATGAAAACCAAAGAGTCAATGGGGAGAGATCACACACAATTTTTTCCTTTCTATTTCCTTTCAGTTTTGCTTTCTTCAAACTCTTGGCATGTTAAGACAAGCAAAAACATGTGACTGGAGACCTTTAACTGGCAGAATTGCCTCGGGGAATGGGAAATGCAAGAATGAAATCAGAAAATGCATTAAAAACCCTACAGCAGAGCATAAGAACTTAATATTTTTCAAGGCAATGATTTTTGAGAAGTAGTTGCTAGGCAGATCCTGGTCAACCCCATACTAGTGATGAGCTTTGTCTTAAAACCATTCCATATTTAATTCACTGGGCTTTGCAGAGTAGGATATTATATGCATTACTGCTCCAGATTCAGGATTATTCAGAATTCGGTGTAATGTTTAGAATTTTCTATAAAGAATATTATAAACTAGAGACAAGCATTGTGCTAAATCGTGCATGTGGATGGGGTGGGGGTTGGGTTGGATGATAGCTAAGGTCCCTTTTCTGGTCTGAGAGTCTCTTGCTTTGTCATGTGGGGGGCACCCACAAGACTGCCAGGTATGGCAGTGTGTACCTGTAATCTCAGCACTCAGGGAGGCTGCGGCAGGAGAATAGAAAGTTCAAGCCCAGCCTGGGCAACTCAGTGACTTTAATGAGACCCTGTCTCAAAATAAAAAATAAAAAAGGGCTGGGAATGTAGCTCAGTGCAAAGGCCCTGGATTCAGTCCCCAGCAACACACACACACACACACACACATGCATGCACACACACACACACATGCATGCACACACACAGATTGACAAGCAATGCCTTTCTCACGGTGACGTGGTCCAAAGGGCTCAGAATTTCAGGGCAAGAGCCTCCATGTCACCTTCGTTGCACCAAAACAAGTTGATCAGGACCACAGATCTGATTCCTGTTTTTCTCAGCTGCTTCTTTCTTACCCTTTGTGTTCTTTGGGTGGTTTGTGTATTTATTTTATATCTGTCAAGCTGTACATGTGGTCATGTTTTAACTTCTATCACCATATTGAAGATTCTTCACAGATGGGGCTGGATCTTTTGCTTCCTACAACTCTGGGCATCTTGGTGCAGCGGTATCTGAGCCTTGCTTCTGATGGTACCTCGCCGTGATATCAAATTGAGGACTCTGAGAGACAGTGTCAACCTTGAATAGCATCTGGCCCAATTATTTCACTTTTCTAAAGTGGAAAACTTAGGCTCCAAACTGAGTTGGGGTTTGCTCTGTGCGATGCAATCAGTTAGGGGCAGTGCATAGTCCAGCACTGCTCTCAAAGTTCCTAAGGGGAAAGACAGCGAAAGGATGGAGAAATAAAGATAAGAGACAATATACAGAAAGCTGAGGTCAGGTGGAGCCCTCTCTCTGAATGGAAGGAAAGGAACTGTTCAACCACCAACCACCGCAATACGTTTATTTATACATTTGACACGTGACACTCCTTTGCTTAACTAGCTTGCCTCTTCCACCCTGTGTTCTCGGGGCTTGAACACCTGCCTGCCTGGGACACTCCGTGCCTTCAGGGCGTTCCTCGGGCACTTCGTGCTCTCAACTCCGCACGTGTGAAAAATCACTAGCTCAGCGGATCCTGATCCCAACAGGGCAGCAATCCCCGAGGTTCCCACTAACTGTGCATCTCAACTCATCTCCTCACCGTGGCAGAGAATAAGCGCCTCCTCCCTCTGGCCTAATGCAGCAAGCCACATGCAAGAAACTGCTTTAAGACCTGGTGTACATGAATAGTGCCTTCTATTCCACAATAGACACATTCGTTTTAACATGAAAATGTTAAGAAAATTTTTTTCTAAGGAAAATGGGAACAGAAGTTATGATAGGAAAGTCATTTGTTTTTCTTGGCATAATGTTGTAATCCCTGGAGTCAGTACAAAGTTGAAACTTGTGTGACCTAAGTGATCTGTAAGGGTTATGGCTCCACTGAAGCTTCCCACCCCCACGCATTGAACTCAAGCTCTTCCCATAGACATTTATCCAAGTGATTTGCTGCTGAAGCAGTGAACACCAGGGATTCATTTGCAGAAAAGAGCAGTTCTTGAGGGTTGAGGAAAAGAAAAAGGGCCAGGAAAGGGTCATAGGTGATTAAAAAGAATACACATAACTTGGGTGTGGTGGCACACACCCATAATCCCAGCATCATGGCAGGCTGAGGCAGAATTGCAACTTCGAGCCCAGTCTGGGCAACTAGTGAGTTGGCAAAACCCTGTCCCAAAAATAAAAAGGGAGGGGGCCTGGGGATGTTGCTCAGTGCAAAGGCCCGGGGTACAGTCCCCAAACTACACACACAGATTTATCCTAGGAGGGTTCCTGAATCCAACTGAGGGTGAATCATCAAGACTGGTATTAAAAGGAGGTGACTTATAACCACATTGATAGGTGGCCTAAGGTAGCAAGTAGGAGCACCAGCTCTGGGGCCAGATGCCAAGGCCAGGCCCCCTGTCACATACTTGGCACCATGGTAAGTACAGTACGTGCTGATTAGTACACCAGGCTCTATTCAGCCTGCACACACACTCCAACTCCTTCCCTAGCCACGTTCTCCCAGCCCTCTCTCATCCCAACAGCCATACTTAGGGACTTGGCACCAGCCGTCCTCTCTGCATGGAATACTCTTTGCCTAGATACTTAATAGTCTTATTCTTTACCTCCTCCAAATGTTCCTCAAAATGTCACCTTCTCAGGACCATCCTGAGCACTCACAATGTTCTTTGCCCTAATCTGTGTTTTATTATATTTCTCGTCACTTTACACTGTACTCTACGACATACTTATTTAGACTGCATTCTGTCTGTGTCCCCTATCTCTCCCCCAAACAAGTACATTTCTTAAGGATGGGGTGGGCAGGGGCTTTAATCAGGCTTGTTCGTGACTCTCCAGGAGGCGAGAGACAGGGCCTGGACCACACAGGGTGCTTGCTGAATATTAGACGAATGAAGAATTGCAGAGCGGTTCATATTAGATAATCAGTTGTAATTTCTTGACATCTTGGGTGTGCTCCTTGGGAATAGACCCCCCCATCTCCACCACCACCACATTTGGAGTAACCTAAGTTCAGGCTAGTCACCCTCTGGCTGCCTTTTTAATCCCCCGAAGGGTTTTACTTGCCTCCTGTCCTAATTTTTAAAATTATTTCTTACAGTTTTCCTACTTCCTGCTTTTAACATTGAAGCTTCTTGAACTCTTTTCTAAGTCCTGCCTGCTGTCCCTTATGGGAGGGTTCCTGTGGAGTCCTTTTTTACAATGTGATGGCCGAAACCCTTATGTGGCATTCCTGGAAGGAAAGCCCCAGCCAGGAATGTCCCAGCTCCGGAGTCCTTTCAGAACTCTCCATCCTCTAATTAGGATGGCCACACATCTCAGCTGCTGCTTGTGACTGCTGTTGTGAGCTGAATGTTGATGCCCATCTTTGTGCTTAGATAATTTCCCAAAGCAGCAAAAACTAATAATCTGTGGAATTTTCAATAGAGCCTTTCCATTTAGTGTCAGTGAGTCATTCAGCACTTCATTTTTTTAGGTTGAATTTAATTCCTTGTCATGTATCCTAATTAAGAAGATCTGTAAGATTCATTTTGATTTTTTGAAAAATTCCTTCCCAGGAGTGCTTATCTCAGCTTCAGCAAATGTTTTATCTGCTTATTTTACCGCCTAATTCCTGCTGGTTTGTTAATGCGTCAGACTTCAACAGCAGAGCTGAGTCTGGGGCTGCCTCATTGTTGGGCTTTTTCCGGACTGGACGAGGCTGGGTCTTTATGTTCGAGGCTGCTGGGTGCAAAAGCAACTTTCTGTCCCCTCCTCGCTCACCCTCATCTGGCCCCTCACCCTCCTTGTTGTCTCCTTCCAGCCTCCTGCTTCTCCGTCCTGTCTAATCCAGCCTGGCTCTCACATCCATTCCTAGTGCTTCCCAAATTCAGGCTGTGAATGTGGCCTTTAAAAATAAAAACAATGATGATATTCATGTTAAAATAATAGCAGATACTATCCCCTGCTTCTCACCACTTGCTTGGTCCTCTTTTCTCCTATTGCCTAAGGAGATATTGATTTTGCTCCCGTAAATTCAACTTGGCCCCTCTTCATTCATCAACCTGTTTCCTCCACCTGATTATTTCATGCTTTCTGGTGAGAAGCCTCCTCTGTTTGTTTGTTTTTGGTATTTGACATCGAACCCAGGGCTTTAGCACCAAGCTACATCCCCAGCCCTTAAAAATTTTTTATTATTATTTTGATACGGGTTCTCGATAAATTGATAAACTGCTCAGGCAGGGCTCCAACCTGCAGTCTTCCTGCCGTAGGCTCCCAGAGCGCTGGGATTATAGGTGGGTGCCACTGTCCTTGCTTTTTTTTCCTTTTCCTCTAGCCTTCCAGGCACTGGAAAATCTAAAAATGTTTCGATCAAGAATCCCCGGACATCTCCACCCAGAAGACACTTGGAAAATATGAAAGATAAAGCAAAAGGTCTAGTCTTTCTGAGAAAACTAGTGACTGTCCACGGGCACAGTGTCTACAGCTGTGGCGAAGTGCCAGAAACGATGATGCAGAGGAGGGAGTTCCTGCACTGGGCTCTATGTAACAGGGAGAGCTGCAGCCTTTGCACACCGGGGGCTATCTACTGACAGACTGAGAGCTCGGGCCACAACCATTGGGCACTTTGAGGAAGCCGGGGAAGGGGGCACTGGTTCCTTTTCCATGAGGATACTTAAAAAGATTCAGGTCCATTACATTTCCTCATCAAAATAAGAAGTGGGATCATCAATTAGCTATAAACTTGTATAACTAAAAGGGACGAGACAAGTTGTTTTCCATGAAGACAGAGCTCCATTCCCAGTCTAAAGGGGTCAGCATGGCCTCGGCCGGTGGCTGGTGTGTGGGAATGCAGTGCAAAGGCGAAGCTGGAGGTGCAGATGGCTTTGTGTGATGCTCCCAGTCGTAAAGCAGTGGCCATTTGTCAAAATTTTAGTAATGTTCTCTGTGTTAAAGCTCATTAGCTCTTGGTTTGTGGCAATAGGACTAGAAACGTTCACTGTCCTTCAGTTATTACCTATCAGTTTACGACCCTCGGACTAAATAATCACTTTCGCTATTCTTTCCCACACTTACTCTTTAACTGAGTGGTCCTAAATCAGGAATAATAAGAAAAAAATTACCTCTAAAATTTATACAGCTATTTTCAGTTCCCTTCCTATTATTTTGGGACACAGCAGAATATTTTAAAGGTTTATTTATCCAAAATATATACATACCAGTTGTGTTCTCTCAACTTCCCTACCACAAGCCCAGACAACCAAAGTCTTCAAGAAAATGAAGTATGGCTCCAACTCCATGAAAGATCAAGCCTGCAGTTCTAATTTCACTAATTAAATCTGCTTTGTAAAGGTCCACTACACCTTTGAGAGCTAATTTCTAAATAATTTAAACTGATACTGTGCATTTTCAAGACTATTTGGATACCAAAACTCATTAGACAATCACAAAAACAACAGTAATGATGGACAATACATTTTATAATTTTTTTATTAAACTCAGGGCCCTGTGTGCATCCTAAACACATGTTCTATCACTGATCTACTCCCCAAAACCCAATTACAAATATTATTCTAAATAAAAGTCGAACCAAGCATGGTATTAAAAAAATAATATAGGGCCGGTGAGATAGCTCAGCGGCATAAGCGCCTGCCTGGCAAGAGTGAGGTCCTGAGTTCGACTCCCAGTACCCACATAAAAAATAAAATAATATAACATCCAGGGCATAGTGGTGCATGCCTGTAATCCCAGCATTCAGGAGGCTGAGGCAGGAGGATCGCTGTGAGTTTGAGGCCAGCCTGGGCTACAAAATGAGTTCAAGGCCAGTTTGAACTGCATAGTGAAACCCTGTCTCAAGAAGACAAAAAATTAATAATAATAATATAACATCCAAAGCAGATGTTACTTACTTCAGGAATGTAAGAATGGATTGAACTTTAGGAAATATTTTAGTGTAATTCATTATATTAATCATTCAGAATAAAAAGTGATTATGAATCTAAGGGACTGTTGGTAAAATTTAACATCCTTTCCCATTTAAAAGCTTATGGTAATCTAGGAATAGAAACAATTTTTTTTAAACACAATAACGTTTCTAAAGAATATTTAACATCAACAAAGGACACATGCTTGTTTGATTGCACTACAGCATTATCTTCTTCTATATTCTTCAATTTTTTCTTAAGTTTTGGCCAATGTAATAAAAAGAAAGAAAATTGTATTATTTGCAGGTGATGTGATTGTCTACATAAAATTCAGAGATCAGCTGATAGTTTTAGAATAAGACATTTCCACAATGTGGTATGATAAATACACAAAAGACAATAAATTTCCTAAATTACAGAAATGAAAAATACCTCATTGAAAAAAACTATAATACATCTAGGAAGATATGTCACAAGAATTGTCAAATTTACATGAAATACACATATATTTAAATATATTTACAGATATTAAAGACCTAAGGATTGAGGTCATTATCGCTTGTACCTAGATGTTTCCCCCAATGCCTCATCCACTCATAGTGGGGCTTTATGGAGCTTCCTGGATCATGGGTGTGTGATGCTGGATTAGGGTGTATGATACTGAGATTAAGAATGTGTGATAACTAAAGTAATTTAGCATTGTTCTGGATGTAGATAATGGAAGCCCCACCTTGGGTGTGGGTGGCAACAATCAACAGGTTTGTAGCCTGG
This sequence comes from Erethizon dorsatum, assembly GCA_028451465.1. Taxonomy (NCBI): domain Eukaryota; kingdom Metazoa; phylum Chordata; class Mammalia; order Rodentia; family Erethizontidae; genus Erethizon; species Erethizon dorsatum. The sequence continues at coordinate 32,505,208 of CM051831.1, forward strand.
ACGAAATATAGAGAAAGATGGAAGGCAGGCTTTTCTGCCACCTGCCTGCTGTGCCATGGACCGTTTTTCCTCTGCCATGCTGCCTACCTTGGAGCCAGCTGACTATGAACTGAAACCTCTACAAAGTGTTAGCTGAAATAATCCTTTTCCCTTTAACTTGCAGGTGTTGGTTATTTTGTATCAGCAACAAGAAAAGTAACTAAAATGGAGTGTAGCTCAGTGATAGGGTGCATGGTTGTTAGGCATGAGCCCTGGGCTCAATTCCCAGCACAAAAACAAAAAAAGAAGATCTAACTACATGAAGAGATGTATTCCTGAATGAGAACTCACTATTTTGAAAAAATTGGAAGCAAAGAAAATTAGCAGGGGGGATTTTTTGTGAAAGAGCAAATATATCACAAAGTTTTAATAATGATGACAGTGTGGCATAGCATAGGAATAAGCAGATAGGGAACAGAATACACAACAATGTTCAGAAACAGACCTAACTGTATGTATGTGTATGTATGTGTATATATATATATATATATATATATATATATATATACAAATTCAGCTTTGTGATTAGTGGTGACACTCCAAAGTAATGTGGAAAGAAGTGATTCTTCAATAAATGATTTTAATGCAACTGGCTAACCATTTGGCAAAATTTCCATAATCTCTTATCAAACAATTTCATTTCTAAAATTAATTCCAAAGAGGTTAATGGACAAATGTGAAAATATTATCTGTACAAGAATGAGGTTAAGGCAGGAGGATCACAAGTTTGAGCCCAGCAATTTAGTGACTTAGTAAGACCCTGGCTCAAAATAGAAAAACAAAAATAAGAACTGGGGATGTAGCTCAGTGGGTTCAAGCTCCAGTACTGCAAGAGAAAAGTAAAAAGGTTTATTTTAGCATTTTTTGGGAATAGTATAAAATTGAAAACCACTTAAAATTTGTCACAGTAGATTATATCAAATGTGTGTGCATGTAGCATACATACAAACCATGGAATGCCAATAGTGTACTTCAAAATAATAGATCTTCACTTTTTTTTTTATCGGTACTGGAGATAGAACCCAGAGACACTACCACTGAGCTACATCCCCAGCCCCTTTTTTTTATATTTTATTTTGAGACAGGTTTTGCTTAGTCACTAAACTGGACAGACTTGGGCTCAAATTTGCAATACTGTGTCAGCTTTCTAGAGGGCTGGGATTACAGGTGTGAACCACCAGGCCAGGATTCTTTTTTTAAATTTGGAGACATGGTCTCAGCTAAACTGCCCAGGCAGGACTCCCTTATGATGCTCCTGCATCAGTCTCCCTAAATATGGGAATTACAGGTATGTGCCACTGTGCCAGATTTCCATACTGTTCTTGAAGGACAGTTAACCATATTAAATAAAAATACTCAAGTTTTAAATTTGTAGGTATTTTTCGTTTTTCGTTTTGTTTTGTTTTTGGTACTGTGGAACCTAGGGCTTTTGTGCTGAGCTATATACCTAGTCCTTTTTAAAGTTTTTTTTTTCTTCTTCTGTTTTGAGACAGGTTCTCATTAAGTTGGTAAATTGCCTAGGCTGGACTTGAACTTGTGATCCTCCTGCTCAGTTTCCTAGAGTGTGCGATTATAGGCATGCACCACCATGCCCAGCTGCTTTGATAACAGCAAATACACTTTTTTATTTTTCTCTTGCAGTACAGAGCTTGAACCCACTGAGCTATAACCCCAGTCCTCAGTTTTTTTTTTTTTTTTTTTTTTTAACTTTAGGCCAGGGTCTTACTAAGTCACTAATTTGCTGGACTCAAACATGTGATCCTTCATTAAAAAATGTGTGGACATATACGAAAGTCCACAAGAATTATATAATCAGGGTTTCATTTTCATTTCCTATGCACAGCTACTCTTCCGTGTCTCTAAGACTATTCCACCCTCTTAGCTGTCTTTACCTAGATAAATGCAGTTTTAGTTTAAATATTTTGGGAGAGCTTTTAAGAAACTCTATTCTAGGTAAGCACACTCATAAAACCTTGTGCTTGCCGTACTAGCTATGAGCCACACTGCGTTTTTTAATTTCAGTTATTTATTCCTAGCCTTCTTCTCTAGATTTTAAAACCCACGAGAGCAGTCTTCACGTTCACTGGGGACTCCAGCAATGTCTGGCCACTCACTATCAGTTATTTAACATTGATTATGACAAACATTGTGCTAGTTTCTTCCGATAATTTTTCTATGCCTTTACGTACAAATATTATCGTCTTCATTTTGAGATGAGGAAATGGAGCCTCTCTCAAATGTCATAGGTCCAAGTAGATTAATTCCCAGGGTATCTGACTTCTGCCCACTGCACTAACTATAAGGGGATCAATAAATATCGGTTCTATCAGGAGCAAATACAACCAGTCGTAGTTGAGCATCCCTAGGTAAGGTGCAGCGGTGTAAACGCAGTTTTGAAGCAGGAAGTTTAAATCCTTTCAACTCCGTAACTGCCCAGGTATTAGTAATCCCCGCCCACACAACTGCTCGCTGAAGCCCGGAAGGGAGCGACGGGGCGGGGCGAGCTTCCGAGGGCTGGGCGGGGCCAGCGCTGATTGGCCCGCTTCGGGCGGAAGTCGGGAGGTTCGGTGGTCTGAAGAAGCTAGCTTGTGGCTGGGAGGGGGAGAAGAAAGGCCTCTGTGAAGGGTTCCTCTCCGTTCTCTCGGTCCTGGGGACTTCACGAAAAACCAACACTCCGGCCCCGCGGCTAGCCCCTTTCCCCAGGCTCTCTCCGCTTGGTTTCGCCACCGTTATGTGGGAAGCGAATCCGGTGAGTAGCCTGCGGGATGGGGCGGGCCTGGTGGGCGGAGTTGAGAGGGGCGGGAGAGGTTCCCGGGAACTGCTCCTGGTGCCCGCTTCTGGCTGAGTGTTTGAGTTCCGCGTACCTGAAGCCCCCGGCCCTTGCGGGACAGTTCGCAGCCTGTGCTTTTGAGCGGTGGAGGTGTCCCGGTGGGGATGTTAACGCTTTATTGCTTTCTTAGTTGTTTACTTCCGGTGGTTTCCTCACGTTCCTTCACACCGATTTCTTTTTTCTTTTAAGCTTTGTGTTTTGCTTTTTAATTGGAGTTTCTGGCCTTCAAACCTGTTAGTCCCTCTCCCTTTGCCTCCTGTGTCCCTGTCAGTGCCACCTGATAAAAGCGAGGGGATGCGGACTCCGCCATGTGTCCTGAGCGGACCTCAGGAACCATCAGTACCCCTTTTCCCATCTCGGTGTACAGCCCCTGAAAACTTGAAGGATCCGGCTGTATGTTCTAAGCCTTTAGTGGTGAAATTCCTACGATATTTTCTTTCAGTGGCTAGACCACTGACCCAGAACATGTCAGCTGCAAGTCTCTCTCCTTTGTGTAGCGCCGATATTTGCATTATGTCAGCGTTACATTTGTCTACTTGTTTCGTTTTTTCTTTTTTTTTTTGGTGGGTACCAGGGGTCGACCTCAGGACCTCGCGCGCCAGCAGGCGCCCGTGCCACTGAGCGATATCACCGGCCCTTTTTTCGTATGTGGGTTCCGGGAGTTGAACTTGGGCCCTCGCGCTTGCCAGGCAGGCGCTTACGCCGCTGAGCCATCTCACCGGCCCTCTACTTCAGTTTTATACATTCATTTATTTGAAGTGCAACCCTCTGTGCCAAGAGCCTTCCGTTCATCTGTAACGGTTGAAATTCACTAGTAACGTGGCAGATGGACCCTACTTACTACTAAAGAGTTGACTGGAAAAATGACAGAATTGCATTTCAACAAATTTGTGGACTCCGTACATGAAACTATCCCATATGTTGCGATAATTGCCTAAATTTAATAACTCAGTATCCATACTTGAAGTAACTCATTTGCTGTAAATCGGTATTCACTCCCCTTCCTGTTTCTGGAATATCTTTCCAGATAAGTAAGTTTATCAGTCAATTCTCTTGTTTTTAGGTTTTTATCCAGTAGATCCCAGCTTTTTGATCTGGATTTGGTAGTTGCACATTGTGGTTCTATCCTAGTCCTGTAACAGTAGTCATCATCAAAGAGTTGTTTTGGCTCCTGTGTATAATATTGTCATTAGCTCATCTTAGAGAAAAGGAATTGCTTATATTTGCTTTTAGCAAAAATAATTTAGGATTATGAGAATGTATTCTGCTTATATTTACTTAAATGTTCAGTTTCACTCTGATCAACAGTCTTCATTTTATAGCTACACGTCTATCTCTGTGTACCCTTATGTATATATAGATATATATTCAAATTTATTAGCAGTCCTTTTATTTATTTCTCCATAACAAACCCTTTGGTCACCCGTGTATATGTCTTGCTCAAGGTCATGCATTTTAAATCATTTCCTTGAAAGCTCCATATGATCACTATTATTACATTTACTATAGTACTTTCAACTAGAGAAGAGATCCTAGTACATAATAAATATTTGTTGAATTGTCGATGGCGATTGGATCAGTACTGTACTAGAGAGAGTTCTTTGCTCTCTTCATTCTTTTGCATTATACACATGTACATCACAATTTGTTATTGAGTTTTATGTATGTATGTGAAAATTATACAGGCATTAATGAATGTCTTGTGTATTTGGTTTGTCATGTTGTCCTACTTTGTAAGGAATGCTCAGTTTTCTCTAAAATCACCCTAATGATTTTCCTTCATTTCAGCAGAGCAGGCTGACTTTCTTTCAACAGTGAGCTTCTCTGTATAATCCCAGTCTTTTTACCCTATGTCATCTTAATATGGCATAATGCCACTGTTTTGTTTACCTATTGATACTGCTTTTTATTCCGTGATTTTGTGAATACTGTCAATAAGCACAGTGTAGTTTTTATTTTTTTAGTTCAGTTTTTTAAAATATTCTACTTGTGGGTTTCACTAGTATTTTGTTAGGCATTTTTTAATAGAAGGGTCATCTGGAGAGTCTGTCTGGCACTGCTGGAATACAAATTAATTTTAATGCAACCTTAAGCCATATACAATTGAGATGATTTTTTAAAATTAGTTAAAATATCCACAGTGTCCCCTAAAGATAAATGCGGATGACTTTGGCATCACTGACCAATTTAAATCTCAGTTCATCATTTCCTTACACTGAATGGGGTAAATACTGTTTTGTGGAGCAAGACCATTCTTAACTGCTTTTACTGAAGAATTTTGTCTAGTTTTTCTCTGTATATTTTTGGTAGCATCTGTGACTTTAATGTGCTTCCTTTGACTTGCAAATGTACCTTTTATTGCTTCCATTGCAAATACTCCTCCATACTGTGTCCCACTCACGAATGTTTGAACCTTGCCATGACCTTACTCAGAAGTAGCCTCCTGTTCCATGTGAAAAGCCTCCAGGAAATAGTTTGAATGTGGAAAATCACTAACTTGCAGCGTTTCTTTGGAGAAAAAATCCCAAAACCACATAAACAAGGGGTGATAAATAAACTTTATCTCAGTTCATAATTTTATTTTATTTTATTTTTTAAGACAGACATGAGGTCTGTGATAATTTTGTTCACACCTTTCACTGACCAGGGGTAAGCAAAAGGCAGCCTTCAAGGCAGGTCAGATTGACAGTTGTCAGGAGAACTCTTGGCATTTCTCTGTCCACTGAGGAGGGAGCCCATGACTTAATATCTCCTATTCAGGGAGAGTGGCACAATCTATAGGGGCTATCATTAATTCTCCAAACCCGGACTTTGTCCTGCTTTTCTCAGTCTCTTTGTCATTGTCTTATCTCTCTTTGCTGGAATTACATTGGACAGGAGGGAGTTTTAGCTTTTCTCTGTCACACTAATGAGGGCAACTGTAAAATGACAAACGTGTATCTGCTCAAGAGTACAAGCTGTCTATTGCACTAGTAATACTTCATAGAAAGTGCTAAACTCTTCCAAGATTCTTTTCCATTTATTAACTACTACTGTTAGAATAACCAGATGAGTTAGCGAAGAAAGAGGAAAATGATTTTCCAAGATTATGCGGTGGTTAAGCAGCATAATTGCATTAACACCGAAGTTTCCTTTCCACTCCATTGTGACTTTGATGGTAGCAGGGATAACATTTGTATATTTGTGCCATGCCTTTAAAAAGCCACTTTTTTCTCTGTTATTTTATTTTCACAACTGCTTCTCAACTCTCTTGGAGTATGATTCTATCTTTTTCTCTCAAGTTGCTTGAAAGAATAATCTTACACTTTTTGTCATTCTTACCCATACTTCAGCTTCTTCCGTCCAGCTCATGCCTTAACATTTTACTTGCCAAGAGCTCACCAGGAACCTTTGAATCACCACAGCCCCTTTATCTGTCATCAGTGTTAACTCCATTACAGTTCCCCATGTCCCTTCCTTTATGGTGTCTTTGGAATTGCACTCCTTTGGGTTTCTTCTTTCTTTGATTTATCCCTGAATTCTAATCCTGATTGTGCTGCACTATCCCTCTTCTACGGCTGAAATGTTCTAATCTTTTTCCCACAGCACGTCCTTTTTTCGTGCTCTCTGACATTCCAAAATGTTACTCCAGTGACTATGCCCTCAAAGTGTGGATCTTTATCACGCCCCCTCCTGAGCTGGGTGGTAGACAACTGCTGCTTGTCCCTCTGATAATGCAGACTTTGTATGTATAAACCAGACTCACTCAGTTATTAACTCCTTTCATTCAGCAGACAATTAGTACCTACATATGTAAAATAAACACCATACTAAATACTAGGGAGGGAGAATACAAACATGGATCCAGTCAGAGCCTACCTTACAGGGCATTTGCAGTATAACAGAAAGTGATGTCTGAGGGTATCGTGGGGACTAGTAGGTTACATTTGAGCCAGGTCTCTAAGATATACAGGTGGTCAAATGGGAAGGTTGAAGGAAGCAAATAACAAAGCCTGTGAAAGGAAAAGAGAATAATAGGTCAATTTTGGACTAAGGAGTACAGTGGAGAAAGTATATTTCTGATAATTAAAGCCTCAGTATGGGCATCTGCTGCAAATGCAGATGGAGCGTATGGGCAGTGGTAACTAACTTTTAAGGAATTCCCTTCTGAGTCTGATAGTATATTTTGCAGATATTCACAGGCCGGGGTGAGAATAGAGGTAGGGTGTGTTCCTGAAAGTGAAAGTTCTGTAGAGAACGTAGTATACATGAAGATGTGTTCCTGACATTGTAATTTATTACCTAGGGCCAACATACAATCAAGGATTCGTTTACTGATATCTTCATTTTCTTGCCATTATTTTAATTGTTCTAACAGTGATTTGCTAAGCTTCAAGTATGACCCATATCCACCTGAGGCTCCAAACAGTCAAACTAAACAGGACACAGAAACCCCTCACTAGGAAAGTAAGATGTTAATGGCGGCAGAGTGCCCACACAGAAACAAAGTAGGGTAGGGTTTGGGCAGTGCTGAAGTAAGGTGTGCCTGTACTTGGATTATCTAATACTTCTGTTACATGGGGATTGTTAAATTATTATCATCAGTTTTAGTGCCTGTACTAAGGATCACAGCTTGATGAACTTTTTGAATAAGGGCACACCAGATTTTAAATCTAGAACTTTCTGGCTCTAAAACGCACATTCTTTGCAGCCTAACTTAGGATATGGGATATGCTATGAGTAGAAAGAACTTTGGAAGAAAATCACAGGGAGCCAAAAATTATGCAGGGATTCCTAAGTTGCAAAATAAGCATGACTTGTATGAGGCAGGCAGGTCCATTTTTTTCTAGTGGTACAACACATGAACAACAGCAGAGAAATAGTGTGTCTATCACCAGAATTGGCATGGCAGACCCAGTGCAAGGCCAAGGAATTAAGTTCAGTCATTTTCATTATCAGAGAGGATAACAAGATCTGGGATGTTTGTAACACAGATCTGAAGGAATAGGATGGCCCACATGGCCTAAAATGCTAAAGCAGAAATTGAGGTCTTTGGTTTATGCAGCTCATCCTTCAAGAATTAAAGAATTAAAGAATATCTGATAGGGCCGGTGAGATGGCTCAGCAGCATAAGCGCCTGCCTGGCAAGTGTGAGGTACTGAGTTTGACTCTGAGTACCCACATACGAAAAAAAAAGGGCCGGTGATATCGCTCAGCGGCATGGGCGCCTGCTGGCGCGCGAGGTCCTGAGTTCAACCCCCGGTACCCACAAAAAAAAAGAAAGAAAGAAAGAAAGAAAGAAAGAAAGAAAGAAAGAAAGAAAGAAAGAAAGAAAGAAAGAAAGAATATCTGATGGCACACCATCAGTTTTGAGGGCTGATTGTGAGCCTGTTGGTACTAAATCCCAGGGTTCGTAGAGTTGAACAGAACAGATTAGGCCCAGCCCTTATGGGTTTGCAGTATGATAGAGACAAGCAGATGTTACAAAAATAATTACACACATAAATTTAACTCCAATTGTGGTGAAAGCTGTGAAGGAAAAAGAGTAGAGTGACAATGTAGAAAGAGTTCAAATGGGGGCAAGGGAGGGCATAGGGAGAGTGGATATGATCAGAGGACAATGTATGCATATATGGAAAGTCACAGTAATTTCTACAATTAATATGATTTAACAATAAGAAAAGGAGGGGGAAGAGGAGGATTGACCAGGAATTTAGGGAAGGTTGCCCTGTGAGAGTAACTTCTACAGAGGTCTCGAGGATTGATCGAAAGGTAGCCATGGAAAGCTTGCATGGAAGGTGGGGAGGGCTGTTCAGACATCAGAAATAGTGTAAGCAAAGACCGCAAGACCAAAAGGGGTTTGGTGTTTAAGAAACAAGAGAAGTCTACATGACTAGAGCACAGTAAACAGGTGACAAGCCCAAAGTGGAGGAACCAGGACCCGTGTGGCTCTGTGGCACATGGCTGGGATTCTGAACACTATGGCAAAGGAGAATTAAACAGCTAACCATTTTACCTTAGGATAGGGAACTTATTTTGGGTTACGGGGGGGGGGGTGGAAAATGGAGGAGAGAGGACAATGTAATCATAAAGTCCTTAAGAAGTGATGTTGCAGTGGAGGAATGGTCAAAGAGATACAGTGTTGCTGGTTTAGGGATAAAGGAGCTAAAAAGCCAAAGTGGTGCGTAGCTCTTAGAAGTTTGAACATTTGTGATGTTTTAAGCCACTAAATTTGTGATAATTTGTTATAGCAGCAATAAAACTAATACAGAGGGCTGTTAGGCTGTAGGGTAGAGAGGAAGGTGATTTGACCAAGTGGGTGGTAGCGGGAGAAGGAAGTGCATACATTCAAGCTGCACTTTGGATGAAGAAGGCCAGGTTTCTGGCTTAGACAGCCAGGAAGAGGGAGATCTTTTCAGCAAGATGAGGGAGAGTGGGAAGGGAAAGATACACACTTCCCTCAGTGTGCATACACACTAAGTAGTCAAGATTTGATGATACTCAATTTCCGTTACTTCCTTCAATATTCAGTTATAATAAAAAGACATTGTTACCTCCTAACTGTTCCATATGTTTAAGGAATCTTTTAGTGTAGCAGCACTTTTTCTTGCTATTTTATGCTCTGCCGGTTTTGAATGTATTACACCTGTATTAGCTCACAAAAGTGTCTAAATGAAAACTGTCTTCACTTGTCCCATGAGTTTTCACCAAAGAGCAAAGCAAAAAGTTGTTGAGTATTTCTACAGCATCATGTATTTTGTGTGTGTGTGTCTGTGTGCATGTGTGTGCGTGTGTGTCTAGGACTGGTTCATATTTTCTCCACAAGTAATTTTTCCAATTGTAAAACAGAAAGTGTGCTGAGATACTTATGTGATAATAATTGCTCTTCCATATCATATACTGTTGACAATATATGATGTCAAACAGAATTATTTAATTAATAAAGAAGTTTATCAATAGTTTCTTTTTCCTCAGGCATGAAATTTGAATCCAGGAGCTTCTCAACCATATCAAAAGTTTTACAGTGATGTCTTGGTTGTCGAACGGCTCCGAGCTTGAACTTTCCACTATTTGAGTTTGAAAAAGATCTGCCCAGTGTTCATAACTTTGCTCAATAGTCAAACCAAAAATCCAACTTAAAAAAAAAAAACCTGTATGGGCCAAGAATGAGTCACATGTCACGTTGCTCCAAGGACACAAAGGGGTGACGCTTCAGTCTAAGCACTGCTCTCACCAAGACAACATATAGTGCTTATATTAGTGCCTTAAAACATTTGTCATTGTGCTTTTTTTTTTGCAATTTATTTGCATAAAGTATGTAATCATGGCTCCAAAGAAAGTTAGTGTAAAGCTAAGAGGAGAACTGAGAACCACGATAGAGTTAAATCATTGTGAAATTTGTTAGCCCTGGAAAAGTGAATTTATAAATGTGTTGGGGCCAATTATTTGGTTTTCCATTATTTCTTATGGGAAAAATATGTTCAGTTCTCAAAACTTTTCAGTGTTTGAACACAAATTTGGAACAAATTGAGTCTAGCAGTTGAGGTATAATTGTGCCTGTTTTAGCTGAGAAATGCCTTTTTTTATCTTGATTTTTTCTCTGTCAGCAAAGCAAATGGATTTTGGGCTTTGTGTGTGAATGATGTAAAAGTTCACTTGGTTTTATTCCACCATATTTACTGAATTCTAAGGATATGAACCAACCAACAGAGACAAAAAAAAAAAAAATGAGATTAAAATCAGTGATTCTTTTTCACTCTAATGTGGTAAGTAGATAGAGAGGAATGCTATTGAAGACTTGAACAGCACTTTGAAATAACTTGGCCTAATTGACATTTGTAGAATACTTCAATAACTGCTGAACACAATTTTTTTCTCCAAATACAGAGAGAGCATTTAACAAGATAGACTATATTTGGGCCATAAAACATGTCTCAGTTTTAAAAGAACCTATGTCATATAAGATATGTTTTCTGACTAAAATTGAATTAATTTAGAAATCAGTGACAGGTATCTGTAACATTCCCAAGTACCTGGTAAGTAAATAACACTTTAAACCAGGTGCCAAAGAAATAAAAAGGGGAAATAGTATGAAAATACAACATGCTGTGAAAACAGTAGGGAAATTTATAGGAGATGTGTACAGTATTTTGAAAAAGAAGAAATATCACGAATCAAATGGCCCCAGCTTCCTTTTTAAGAAACTAGAGGGCCGGTGAGATGGCTCAGCGGCGTAGGCGCCTGCCTGGCAAGCACAAGGGCCCAAGTTCGACTCCCGGAACCCACCTACGAAAAAAGGGCCGGTGATATCGCTCAGCGGCACGGGCACCTGCTGGCGCGCGAGGTCCTGAGGTCAACCCCTGGTACCCACAAAAAAACCCCCCCCCAAAAAAAAAACCAAAAAGAAACTAGAAAAGGAAAAATGAGTTAAAGTCAAGCAAGAGCAAGAAACTAATAAAGGTTTGAGTGGAAATCATTGCAACAAAACAAGAGTGAAAATCAGTGAAATCAAAAGCTGGTTCTTTAAGAATATCAGTACTATTGATGACCCTTGAGGCAGACACATCAGGAGAAAAAGAAAACACAAATAACCAGTATTGAGAATGAGAGAGGTAACATTCTATTCTGAAGATTACAAGGATAATAAGGATGTTAATCATTATGTTAGCTTAGATGAAATGGACATATTCTGAGAAAAATACAAACTACTGAAACTCACTCAAAGATAAATACTAGGAGGCTGAGGTAGGAGGATTGCAAGCTTGAGCCCACCCTGAGTAACTCAGTGACTTAGCAAGAACCTGTCTCAAAATAAAAAAAGTCCTGGGAATGTAGCTCAGTGCAAAGGCCCAGGTTCAAGCTCCAGTACCACAAAGGAGAAGGAGAAAGAATAGATAACATGAGTAACCTAATATCTGTTAAAGAATTTACATTTGTAAAAGTTTATCTCAAAGGAAATGCCAGGCCCTGAAGGTTTCACTGATGAATTCTTCCAAATATTTAAGGAGGAACTACAGTAATACTAACCATGCAAAGTTCCCTAAAAGAGAAGAGTGGTAATTTTATAGCTCTTTCTAAAAGGCTACTACCCTAATACCAAAATCAGTCACAGAAAACTGCAGATCACTTAATATCTTACGTGAACATAGATGAAAAATTCTAAACAGAATTTTAGCAAATCAAATTGAACCATATATAAAAGGATTAATATATCATGACCCAAAGGGTGTTTATGCAAAGAACACAAGCAACAGAAATCAGTGTAACTCACCATATAAGCAATCTAGAATGAAAAAACCATATGACATTTCAATACATGCAGAAAAAGCATCTGACAAAAATGCAATATCCATTCTTGATTAAAATTCTCAACAACCTAGGAATACAAGGGAACTTGCCTAACCTGACAACAGAATGTTCAGAAGTGGGTTAACTCAGCAGGCTGGAGTTGCTCAAACTCCCAAGTTGTACATTCCCAAGAAAAGCTTGCTTCGTGATTGTCCTTTGCCCAGCTCCAGGGAACCCACGCTCTTGAAATGATTTGTCTAGTAAGCGTGTATTTATATATCTGAGTATTCAGGCCTTGAGCCATGTTGTACTTGTTTGTCCATGTAGTTTATGCTAACAGTGTGGTTTATGGTGAACATCTTTCCACCTGGGGCTCTGGAGCTTCAGTAACAGGTCAGTCACACAGGTGTCTTATGCTTACCTGTCTGATGCTTAGTAAAAATCCTGGATACCTAGGCACAGGCGAGCTTCCTTGGTTGACAACACTTTGCATGTATTACCCTACATACTGTTTGGGAGAATTAACTGTGTTCTTCGTGACTCTACTGAGAAGGAACATTTGGAAGCTTGTACATGATTTCTTCTGTATGTCACTTCATGTGCTTTTTCCCTTTGCTGATTTTACTCTTTATCCTTTTACTGTAATAAACTACAACTATAAGTAGAAAGACTTCTTAGTCCTGTGAGTCCTCCTAGCAAATCCTTGACCCTGGGGGTTGTCTTAGGGATTCCTGAAACTGGAGGCATCTACAAAACACCTACATTGAATATCAACTTAGTAGTGAAAGAATGAGTATTTTCTCCCTGAGATCAGGAGCAAGGCAGTTATACTCTTTCTTTATTCAACATTGTATTGAAGGTTCTAATCAATGCAAAAATGCAAGAAAAAGAAATAACATACATTGAGATGCTAGAAGAGAGAAGTAAAGCTATTTTTATCCCCATATCATGCCTTTGTAGAAAAATCTGATGAAATCTCCAGGTGGTTCCTAAAATTAATAAACAAGTTAATAAGATTCCTGGATACAAGATCAATATACAAACATCAGTGTATCTCTGTGTACTAGCAACATACAATCTGAAATTGACTTTTAAAATGTAGTCCCACTTACAATAGTATAAAAATCTAAAATATTTAGGCACGAATCTTACATAAAAAATGTGCAAGATTTATACATTGAAAACTACAAAAACATTCCTGAAAAACATTTAAGAACACCTTACATAAGTCAAAAGATATAACTCAGCGTTGTTGAGTATCTGTCTGCAGATAGATTGACAGATTCAGTGCAGTTTCAATCAAAATAGTACAGGTAACTATTTGGGCAACACCCCAGGGTCATTCCTCCTAAGAGAAGCAGAACTAAAAGTAGCAAAGGTCCATGAACTCCCTATAGCTCCAGGCCAGAGCACATGTGCAGATCTCATGGTCTGAACTCTTCCCCACTCGAACCTCGTTAAAGGTTCAGACACATGGACTGCATCTCATACATGTGATTTAATCAGAGTGGACTGTGGGACAGACGTGTACTGTTGTTCCCCTGAGATGACTCAGCACCTTGTCAATCATTTCTGTCAGTCTTATCCAGGGACCCAGTAGTTCATGCCACTTCTTTGTTCCTGCTGACATGGACCCGCCTGCCCTGGGTATATTTTTCTGTTATCTTCAATAAATGTAGCTGCTTTTTCTTTTACCATTGGATGTACCCTTGCGATTGTTTACTCACCATACACAAGAGCTTGGAATCTATATGTTGGATCTGTCCCATGATATCAAAAATTCAAAGGATCAATAATAGCCCGAGCAATTCTGAAAAAGAACAGCTTTGGAGAGCTAACACTACCTGAATTAAAGACACAGTATGAGGCAAGCAATGAGAACAGTGCAATATTGGCATCAAGATAGAGAAATTGACAAATGGAACAGAGGGTCAAGAAATAGACCCATAAACATATAGACAGTTGTTCTTATTTAAATAAGGGTAAGATTCCATGGAAAAATGACAGTTGTTTCAACAAATGGCATTGGAACAAGCAGATACATATATGCACACCCAAAAAAATGAACTTTATACTTTGTACCATTTAATAATTTGTTGATAATGGGTAATAGACTTGAATACAGAACCTAAAATTACGCATTTCCAGGATAAACATTTTTGTAGTCTAGGTAAAGATTTCTCAGCTACAAAACAGGACTATGATGTATAAAAGAAAAAAAATCAATAAATTGGACTTCATCAAATTTAAAAACTTCAATTAAAAACGCACTATTAGGAGATTGAAAAGATAAGCCACAGACTGGAGAAGATAATTACAAAGCATATGTATCTTGGACCCAATTAAGAACTCTCAAGTCACACACACAAAGGCAATAGCCCCCTTTTTTTGAAAAAAAGTAGAGATTTGAACATTAACCTTACCATAAAAGCACATAGAAAGCAAGTGCATGAAAAGATGCTGAATGTTGTTACTTAGGGAACTGCAAATTAAAACCATAATAAGCTCATACTACACATTACATTGATCCATCCAAGACTTGATGAGGATGTGGAGCAAGTAGAACTGTCATACACTGCTTGTGGGAATGTAAAGTGATTCATCTACGTTACGAAATATCGGGGGCCGATCAGTCCCCAATCTGCCTAGAGAAGGGTATGGTGAGGGATAAAGAAAGACACTTTCAAAGTATATGCGGGGCTGGGAGATCAGTGCCTCAGGATGAGCAAAGACAATGACACTGTGAGCTAGCCATTGTTTGGCACACACAATAATCAGAGGGAGTATCGGATGATTTAGAGGGTGGTGGTGATCTTATGCTGAGAAGGATCTTAGGTTGATGAGGATCACTTCAGATGACTCAGAAGGTGGTAGTGATATTAAGCTAATGAGGGTCTTATGTTGATGAGGACAGCGGAGAGAGAAGGCAGGTTAATAAGAAGTTTGCCCTTTCCTCTGGGTGAAACTCTTTATTACTACTTGGTTCTCAAGGAATCAGGATGTCTTCAGCTAATGCAGTCTTGCCCTGGAGCATCACAGCATCATGGGGACCATTGAGTCCTCAACTGTGACCAGAGGCACATGTAGTTATATCTCCCCGTACCATAGCAGCTCACATGGCAAGATACTAGGCCTTGGACAAGCCCTAATCACAGTTTAATTATGAAATGATTTTCCCCCCAAAATTATGTAGAATGGTCCTCAACAATGAAAGTTTATCAATTAGGCACACCTTTCATATGATCCAGCCATTGACCTCCTAGGCTGTTAAGTATGTTACTTAAGAGAAAAGAAAGTGTATGTCTATGGAAGACCTGCGTATAATGTTATGATAGCTTTAGTTGCAATAGTAAAAGCTGGACACAACCTGAAGTGTTCATCAACAGGTGAATGGACAAACCGTGATGCCTACAGTGGAATACTGGTCAGCAATAAAAGGAATTAACTCTTGATATACATGGTAGCATGGATGAATCTCAAAATAATCAAGCTGAGTTAAGCCATTTTTATTATGAAAAGGTTGGGGTTTTGTTGAATTCTTTTTCTGTATGTATCGAGTGATTCTGTGTGTCTTGTTGGTGAGACAAAATACCCAACACCCAAAGTTAAAGGAGGAAAGGTTTATTTTGGCTCACAGTTTATAGACATTTCATTCCCTAGTTGACTGGGCCCAAGGCAGGGTGGCACAACAGAGGGACATGGCAGAGGAGAAACAGTCCATGGTGGAGCAGGTAGGAAGCAGCAAGCAGCAAAGCTGCAACAGCAAGCCTCCCATCCAGGATATAAGCCTTTTGAGTGATACCTCCCACACCCAGAGTAGGCCTTCCCATTATTCACACCCAGAACCGTGCTAAACTTATTTAGTTATCACACACCCTTAATCCCAGTATCACACAATGTAGATCCAGCCACATTTGAAAAGTCCCACTTTTGAGCACATGAGGCTTTGGGGGACATCTAGATACAAGCCATAACAATGTTTTCTTTTTTTTATTCTGTTAATAGGCATATATCCTAATATGCTCAGATGGCCATAACCAGATACCACAGACTGGCTTACAAACACTAGAAATTTATTTCTCACAATCCTAAAGGATAGGTGATTAAAGATCAAGGCATTGACAAATTTAGCGACCCCTGAGAACCTTCTTCCTGGTTCCTATATGTTTGTCTTCTTACTGAGTCTTCACATGGCACATAGCACAATGGGGTCTCTTTTATAGGATCACTAATACCATTCGTGAAGGCTCTGTCCTCTTAACCTACTCATCTTCCAAAAGGACCCTATCTCCAAATATTACATTACATTTGAAATTTTAAATTACAGAGTTTGGGAAGCCACAAATATACAGTTTAGAGCATTCTGCCTCTGGCCTTTCCTGCATTCATCTCCTTGCATGCAAACTAGATTCATTTCATCCCAGTCACTTTCAATATTCTTGTCACATTCTAGCATCAACTTTGAAGGTTAAAATTTGACTTGCCTAATCAGATATGGGTGAGAATCAGTGGATAATTCTTCCTCAACCAAATCCTTTCCAGATCTGACCCAGTACATTCCAATATATAACCCTAGAATAAGCATAGCTTATTCTTAAGAAAACAAACAAACAAACAAACAAGGTCTTGCTATATAGTTGAGACTGGCCTTGAACCCACTGTGTAGCCCAGGTTGGCCTTTACCTCAGCCTCCCCGGTGCTGGGATTACAGGCGTGTGCCACCATGCATGACTGGTTTAAACATTCTTACTCCAAGTGGGAGATAAAAATGAAAGGGATAACAGGTCTCAAGCAAGAACCATGAGATCTTAGAGCTGGTGAATAATCCTGTTTGGCATGATACTATGCCTTCTAGGCCCACTGGATGTGGGTGGTCTTGTCCTTGTGATTTTGGGAAGAGACCACCTGGCCTTTTGAAAGCAAGATTTTCTTTTGAACTGAGGAGGGCGCTCTGATTCTGAATTGCCTTTAGGGACGTTCTTCCTTTGTTTTGAATACCACATATTTGTAGCTGTAGGGAACCCTTCAGCTTCAAGAAGTCCAGCAGCGGGCTGGTGAGATGGCTCAGTGGCTTAAGCGCCTGCCCGGCAAGCGCGAGGGCCCGAGTTCAACTCCTGGAACCCACATACGAAAAAGGGGGCCGGTGATATCTCTCAGCGGCACAGGCGCCTGCTGGCACACCAGGCCCTGAGGTCGACCCCCGGTACCCACAAAAAACAAACAAACAAACAAAAAAAAGAAGTCCAGCAGCAATTTGACCATACCTTTTTCAGTTCTTTGCAATATGCATATGTTGAAATTTTCTTTTTTTTTTTTTTTGGGGGGTTCCGGGGGTCAACCTCAGGACCTCGCGCACCAACAGGCACCCGTGCCGCTGAGCGATATCACCGGCCCCTTTTTCGTATGTGGGTTCCGGGAGTCGAACTCGGGCCCTCGCCCTTGCAAGGCAGGCGCTTACGCCACTGAGCCATCTCACCGGCCCGAAATTTTCTAAATCTTAAACTACCAGTTTCTTTTTCCTAACAATTCTATCTTTAACTCAATTCTGTCTTCTCCAGTTTTACTGTAAGCAGTAAGGAGAAACTTCTTCCATTCTTTGCTTAGATACTTTCCTCAGCCAAATAAATATCCATTTTCATCCCTTGCAGCTTCTATCTTCCACAAAACACCTGGCTTTGTAACAGAGTTTGCCTTTCATCCAGTGCCTAGTAATGTTCCTTATTTCCACCACACCTCATCAGAATAACCTTTACGGTCCACATTTCTACTGACATTTTATTCAGGGATACTTGGATATTCTCTGAAAAAATTGAACCTCTATATAGCTGTCCTCTTTTTTTGGGCCCTTACCAGAATTACCTTCAATGGGCCAAACGTAATAATGTAGGCTTTTTTGAACATGTACCTCAAACTCTTCTGGCTTCTACCTGTTGTCCAGTTCCAAAGCTGATTCCACATTTTAAAGTATTTTTTACAGTAACACCTCATTTCTGATACTGACTTTTTTTTTTTTTTTTTTTTTTGTGGGTACCGGGGGGACGACCTCAGGACCTCGCGCGCCAGCAGGCGCCCGTGCCACTGAGCGATATCACCGGCCCCTTTTTCGTATGTGGGTTCCGGGAGTCGAACTCGGGCCTTCGCGCTTGCAAGGCAGGCGCTTAAGCCGCTGAGCCGTCTCACCGGCCCTGACTTTTTTTTAAATTAAATTTATTGGTCGAATTTAGATATACATAATGATCACATTCATCATAGAGAATTTGTACCTGTACATGATATATATTGATTCCTCTTTTTTTCCCATTCCCTTCTCCGTTCAACCCCTCTTCCTCTCTTTATTTTCAAACCTTTACTTGCATTTTATTTTTCTTTTCTCATTTCTTTTCCCTTCCTTCCTTTCCCCCTCCCCTTCCCTAGTTCCCCTTTCCTTTTGAAGAGTTTCTTCCTATTTTACAATATCTATTATACATTTTGGTCCTTATTTACACTTTCAGTTTCTCACATCACAGAGACAATGCAATATTTACACATGTGTCCAATTTATTTCACTTAGGAGTATGGTCTCAAGGTGCATCGATTTACCTAGACATATCTCAAATTTATCCTTCTTTATGGCTGAGTAGTACTCTATCCTATAAAAAATATGTCTTTTTTTAATCCATTTATAGGTTGATGGGCATTTGGGTTGTTTCCAAGATTTAGTTATTACAAACTGTGCCATTATAAACATGGGTGTTCATATATTGCTGTGGTATGATGCTTTTAATTCTTTTGGGAAGATACCAGCAAGGGGAATAGCTGGGTCAAATGGGGCATTGTCGTAGTTTTTTGAAGAATCTCCACACAGATTTCCACAGTGGTTGTGCTGGTCTACAACCCTACCAACAGTGGAGAAAGATTCCTTTTTCCCCACAACCCTACTAGCATTTGTTACTGGTTGATTTCTTGATATTAGCCATTCTTTCTGGAGTGAGATGAAATCTTAGCATTGTTTTCATTTGCATCTCTTGAATGACCAGTGATGTTGAACATTTTTTTCATATGTTTATTTGCAGTTTGTACTTCATCTGACAAGTGTGTATTCACTTAGATCCAATCCTATTTTTGGATTGGATCTTTTAATTTAGGGGTCTGATTTTTTTCAGTTCTTTATATGTTCTAGATATTAGTCCTTTGTCTGAGAAAGAACTTACTAAAATTTTTTTCCCACTCTGTGGGTTCTCTCTTCACTCTGTTGGTGATTTCTTTTGCTATGCAAAAGCTTTTTAATAAGATGAGAGCCCATGGGCTGGTGAGATTAGCTCAGCGGCGTAAGTGCCTGCCTGGCAAGCGCGAGGTTCTGAGTTCGACTCCCAGTACCCACATACGAAAAAAGGGCCGGTGATATCGCTCAGTGGCACAGGCACCTGCTGGCGCGCGAGGTCCTGAGGTCAACCCCTGGTACCTACCAAAAAATAAAAAGATGAGAGCCCAGTTCTTGATTCTTTGTAATGTTTCCTGTGTAGCTGGGGTTTTGTTCATGAAGTCTTTGCCTACACCTATGTCTTCAAGAGTTCTACCTATTTTCTCCTCCAGCAGATTTAGTGTTTCTGTTTTAATATTTAGATCTTTGATCCATTTTGATTTTAGTTTAGTGCATGGTGAGAGACATAGTTCTAGTTAGAGTCTTCAGCATGTGGAAAGCCAGTTTTTCCAGCACCATTTATTAAAGAAGCTTTCTTTCTTCCGGTCAACATATTTGGCCCTCTTTGTCAAAGATAAGGTGGCCGAGTGTGTTTGGAGTTGTTTCTGCATCTTTTAATCTGTTCCATTGATCCTCAGGTCTGTTTTTTCACCCATACGATGGTGTTTTTATCATAGTAGCTCCGTAGTATATTTTCAAGTCAGGGATTGTGATGCCACCTTCCTTTCTTTTGTTGCCCAGAATTGCCTTTGCTATTCTAGGTCTCTTCTGGTTCCAAATGGATTTTAGGAATGTTTTCTCTAATTCTGAGGGGTGTATTAATGGTGTTTTGATTGGGAATGCATTAAATCTGTATAACAATTTGGAAGAATGTCCATTTTCACTATGTTGGTTCTTCCTACACAAGAGCAAGGGGCATCTTTCCATTTTCTTTCTTTCTTTCTTCCTCTCTTTCTCTTTTTTTTTTTTTTTTTTTTTTTTGAGACAGGGTCTCACTAAGTAGCCCAGGCTGGCCTTGAACTCAGAGTGATCCTCCTGCCTCAGCCTCCCAAGCGCTGGGATTACAGGTGAGCACCACCTGGCTTCCATTTTCTGATATCCTTGTTGATCTCCTTTTTCAGAGAACTGTAGTTCTCAGTGTAAAGATCTTTTACTTCCTTTGTTAGTTTGATTCCTAAGTATTTCATTTTTTTTTTTTTTATGCTATTGTGAAAGGTGTTGTTTCCCTAGTTTCTCTCTCAGGGAGTTTATTATTTGTATACAGGAATGCTATTGATTTTTGAGTGTTGACTTTGTATCCAGCTATGCGACTGAATGTGATTATTAATCCTAGAAGTCTTTTGGGGGTCTTCTATGTAGAGTATCATGTCATCTGCAAATAATGATAATTTAACAACTTCTTTTCCTATCCTTACTTCTTTTATTTCTCTCTCTTGTCTAATTGCTCTGGTTAATGTTTCCAGAACTATATTGAATAGGAGTGGTGATAGTGGACATCCTGATTTTAGAGTGAAAGCTTTCGGTTTTTGACCATTTAGTATGATGTTGACTGTTAGTTTGTCATAGATGGCTTTTATCAGATTGAGATAAAGACCATCTATTCTGTATTCTGTAGGGTTTTTATCGTGAATGGGTGTTGGACTTTGTCAAATGCTTTTTCTATATCCATTGAGATGATCATGTGAATGTGATTTTTGTCTCTGGCTCTGTTTATATGGTATATTACATTTATTGTGTATGTTGAACTATCCCTGCATCTCTGGGATGAATCCTACTTGATCATGGTGTATAATCTGCTCATGGAGTAAAATCAATGGTTTGCTGCATTGTTTGCCAGTATCTTATTGAGGTTTTTGCATCTATATTCATTAGGGAGATTGGCCTGTAGTTCCTTTCTTGGTAGAGTCCTTCTTTGGTTTTGGTATCAAGGTAATACTTGCTTTCAGGAATGACTTTGGGAGTATTGCTTCCCTTTCAATTTCAATAAAGAATTTGAGGAGGAATGGCATTAGATCTTCTCTAGATTTCTTGCAGAATTCAAAAGTCTGTCCTTTAGGACCTGGGCTTTTCTTTGTTGGTAAGTTTTAAATTACATCTTCAATTTCATTGACTGACACTGGGTTATTTAGAATTTTTATATCTTCTTGATTCAACTTTGGTAATTCATGTATCTAGGAATCTGTCCATTTCTTATTTGTTTTCCATCTTATAGAATAAAGGTTCTCAAAGTAGGTATTGATGATCTTCTGGATTTCTCCAGGATCTATTCTGATTTCATCCTTTTCATTCCTAATTACATGAATTTGAGTCTTTCCTTTTTTTCATATGGTTGGCTAAGTATTTATCATTTTTATTTAAACTTTCAAAGAACCAACTCTTCGACTCATTGATTCTTTGTGTTGTTTTCTTAGTCGCAATTACATTAATTTCTGCTCTGATCTTTATAATTGCCTCCCTTATATAAGCTTTGGGCTTGACTTGTTCTCTTTTTCTAGAAGTTTGAGGTTCAGCATTAGGTTATTTGAGCTCACTCTGTTTTCCTGATAAGAGAATTCACTGCTATAAATTTCCCTCGTAGGACTGCTTTCATTGCGTCCCTTAAGTTCTGACTTGTTGTATCGGTGTTATCATTTAATTGTAGATACTGTTTAATTTCTCCTTTAATTTCATCTATGACCCATTGGTTGTTCAGGAGGGTGTTGATTTCCATGTGTTTATGAAGTTTTTGTGGTTTCTTTTGCCTTTGATTTCCAATTTCATTGTACTATGGTCAGGTAATGTGCATGGGATAATTTCAGTTCCTTTGCATTTACTTAAGAATATTCTGTGAAGCTAGTATGTGGTCCATTTTGGTGAATGTCACATGTGCAGCTGTGAAGAATGTGTATTCTGATGTTGTGGGGTGGAACACTTAGTAGACATCTACTAAGTCAATTTGTTCACAGGTTTGTTTCACTTCTGATATTTCCTTGTTGATTTTTTTGTCTAATTGATCTATTTGTGACAATGGGTTATTGAGGTCCCCCATTACAATTGTATTAGTGCTTATTTGATTTTCATGTCCACTAATATTTGTTTTATATAGTTGGGGGCACTGGTATTTGGTGCATATATATTTGTGATTATCTCTTTCTCTTGGATTATTCCCTTTACAAGGATGTGGTAGTCTTTGTCTCTCTTAATCAGTCTTGGCTTGAAATCCACTTTGTCTGCAAATAGAATAGGAACCCCTACTTTTTTCCAAGTTCCTGTTGCATGGAGTATTGTTTTCTATCCTTTGACTTTCAGTCTATGAATTTCTGAGTTAAATGTGTTTCTCTTATGCAGCATATTGTTGGATCTTGTTTCTTTTTTTATTTTATTTTATTTTTTTGTGGGTACCGGGGGTCAACCTCAGGACCTCACATGCCAGCAGGCACCCGTGCTGCTGAGTGATATCACCGGCCCTTTTTTCGTATGTGAGTTCTGGGAGTCGAACTCGGGCCCTTGCGCTTGCCAGGCAGGCGCTTATGCTGCTGAGCCATCTCACTGGCCCGGATCTTGTTTCTTGATCCATTCTGCCAGTCTGTTTCTTTTGATTGGTGAATTGAGACCATTTACATTGATGGTTATAACGGATGTGTATTGGCTTATGTTTGTCATCATATTTTCCTGCTGTTGGTTCCCTGCTTTTCCCCTCTGTTTAATTGCTTGTCCTTTCTGGTGGCTTCTTTCTATTAGTGTTATTGGAATTGTGGTGTTCATTATCTCTTTCTAAGATATCCTTCAGAATATTTTGTAGTGCTGGTTTGGTTGTCATGAATTTCTTGAGTTATTCTTTGTCACGGAAGTATCTTATTTCTCCATTGATTTTGAAAGATAGTTTTGCAGGGTACATCAATCTGTATTGGAGGTTGTTTTCTTTCAGGACCTGAAATACTTCACTCCCAGTTCTTCTTGACTTAAGGGTTTGTGTTGAGAAGTCTGCCGTGATTCTGATGAGCTTTCCTTTATAGGTGATTTATTTCTTTTCTCTAACAGCTTTTAATATTCTGTTCTTTGGCTGAATTTCTTGAATATTGATTATTATATGCCTTTGTGTAGATTTATTTTGGTTGTGACTAATCAGAGTTCTACACGTCTCACTTGTATGTCAAATTCTTTTTCCATGTTTGAGAAATTTTCTGCCATCACCTCTGTGAACATGTATGGCATTTATGCTGTCTCTAGCTTTCTCACTGATACCAGTCAATCTTATATTGCTCTTCTTTGGATCATCTTGCAGCTGTTGGATTGATTTTTCATGGTCCCTTTCTCTTTCTTTTTGTGGTCGCTAACCGCAATCCTGTCTTCTAGATCTGATATTCTGTCCTCACCTTTGTTCAAGCTGTTGTATATATATTTTCTTTTTTTTTTTTTTTTTTTTTTTGTGGGTACCGGGGGTCAACCTCAGGACCTCGCGTGCCAGCAGGCGCCCATGCCACTGAGCGATATCACCGGCCCTTTTTCGTATGTGGGTTCTGGGAGTCGAACTCGGGCCCTCGTGCTTGCCAGGCAGGCGCTTAACGCTGCTGAGCCATCTCACCAGCCTTGTTGTATATACTTTCAATGGAATTTTTAATCTCCTAGATACTTGTTTGAATCTGTTTCATGAATTCCATTTCTTTTCCATGTTGGGTGTTCATGGTTTCCATAATTTTCCTAAACTCCTCTGGGTTTTTTTTTTTTTTTTTTTTAATCTCTGTCTATTGTAGATTATTTGAGCAAGTCCTTCATTTTGATCATCCTTTCTTTTTTTACGTGAGAGATTATTTTCCGTATAGTCTCCTTCATCTGTTTTTGTTTTGTTTTGTTTTTATTTCTTCTGCTATCATTTCAGAAAATTTGTGTGGATGGCATCTGGTTTCCTCTCCCTCATTGTCCCCTGGACTTGTCCTGGGTGGGCTGGAGGCCTAGGGTTGCATTTGGCTTCTGAATCTTGTCACTTTCTATTTTTTTATTTTATTTTGTTTTCTGTGTTAATGCTTATAAATTTCTTATGGTAAATAGCTTTATCACTAGTATCGAGGCTTCCCTAGGAAATGTCTATTCCTCATATCTGTCTTCTAGATGTATGTGGTTCTTTGTGGTTGTTCCAAGATCCTACCTTTCCAATTTATTAAACATGAGATGTTGCTATCTAATTGGCTTAGCACTCAGTCCTTTGGTACTGGTCTATGGTGATGGTTATGACCTTAGACAATCACAGTGTTGTCATACAACAGAGAACAACTGATTCCAACAGGTATGACATCCTGACTAAACTGGTACAATTAGCAATAACAATATTGTCAAGCACAGCCTAGAAAATGACAAACTGTGGTAACTATTAATTTGGTACCTTTCATCATAGGAGTAAGATCTACAGTTATACAACAAAATCCAACATAAATCAGGAACTTGTATGCAAAGAGTTTTCCTGTGGTAGAGTGATTTTACCCTGTGATGGGGAAATTTAATAGGTGTAGGGTACAAAACAGAGATAAGTGAAGAGAAATGTAGTAGAAGCAGGGCTGGAGGACAAAGGATGGTCACTCAAGTTTTGGGAAACTGTAGAAGAGGGCAGGAGAGAAAGAATGAAGGAGAAAGCAAAAGATTATTGAAGTGAACCAGAAAGACTAGAGATAATGTTCGCTTACATGAAAATATCATGAGAGATATTTTCAAGAGAGATAGTTGAGGAAAGAGACAAAGAATATGAATAATACAGAACAAAAATAAAGGTAAAAACCTAAACAATTTAAAAGAAATACAACCAGACAGAAAAAGGAAGACAAACAAACAAACAACAACAAGAAACAAAGAAAAAAGTAATAAAATTCCTCTAGTGTGCACAGTTCTGTGGTAGTGTCCAAGTCAGAGCTCAAAATTGCTGGGTAACCCCGCCAAATCTGCAGTATGATTTAGTGCTGGGTACAGAGCTGATCTTTGTCCCTGGATGAGGGGGCTGGGGCCAGTCTTTAGCCAGCAGCTTTCTATATGTCCGCTGGTGGCCCACCCACGTCTCAATACCCTGATTGTCTCTATGTCACTCTCCCAGTTGCTGTGTGCTCTCAGGCAGGGATGGCCCGGAGCTGCTCTTAGTCCCAGTTGGCTTCTGCCAGTCCTTGCACAGCCTCCTCTGTTCTACGTGCACCGGCAAGTCTCTATCCTGTCATACCTCTTCGCTCAGGGCGGGAGTGGTGGTGGTGGTGCTGTCGCCGTCGGACAGACCAAGGCTGCTCAATTTCCCTTCATTCTCCAGCTGGTAGAGTGCCAGCCTCCCAAAGCTGTTGAAATCCCGCATGTCTGCATCCCTCTCTCAAGCCACTGTTTGCAGGGCACGAATGGTCATGCACCACCCCCACTGCTGTCTCTAACCTTGTTGTCGCTACAGGTTCCAGTTAGCTGCTAGTGTGTACAAATAAATAAATAAATAAGAAAGAAAAAAAGAAAGAAAGAAAGACAGCTCACAGTCCAGAGCAGTTTGGTCACTCGCCTCTGTGTGTGCTGGCGAAATTTTCTGCCAGGCTGAAGCATCCTTTGTGTGGAGGAAGGCAAAAGCCTTATATCCCAAATCTATACTGTGTGGCTTGAGTTAGCTGCACTTTTTCAGTCCCTCAGTTTCTTGGAAACTTCCCAGTATGGCAATTCTTGCTTGGCATGCAGGCGGCAGTGCCACTGGCAGCCTTGTGGGCTCATGTGCCATTTTATGAAGTCCTCTGTCTATGTTTTGTTTGACCTACAAGTTGTTTTTTCAGATTGATTTTGGCATCAGGATGTACGCCCCCCCCCTTTCTTCCAATTATCGGTGCTTTTAATTTTCTTCAAGTAGCTCCATTGTGGCTCCTCCTCTATTCAGCCATGTGGAGTCTCTCTATACTAACTTATTATGTCTTAATTAATTTGAGCTTCTATTATAGAGTACCACAGAGTGGGTGTTTTATAAGCAACAACAATTTATTTCTTATAGTTCTAGAGGCCAGGAAATCCAAGAGCAAGACTCCAGCATATTCAGTGTATGGTGAATCCGGTGTCTCTTATAAATGTACCAATCCCATTCATGAGGGCAAGTCTTCTTGACCTAATCACTTCTCAAATGCTCCAGCTCTAAATACCATCACATTGGGAGTTAGGGTTTTGGTGTATGAATTTTGGAGGGGAACTGTCTCAGTTACTTTTCTTGTTGCTGAGATAAAATACCCAACACCCAAAGTTAAAGGTGGAAAGGTTTATTTAGCTCACAGTTTGTAGAAGTTTCAGTCCATAGTTGGCAAGCTCCAAGGCAGGATGGCATGGCAGACAGGCATTTCAGAGGAGAAACCGTTCATGGTGGGCAGAAGTAGCAAAGCAACAAGGGGCGACCACAGCTCTTTCTATCACTTATATTTTATTCAGGCTACTTAGGGTGGGTAGCACTCACACCCTTAATCCTAGTGCCCTTGATCCTAGTATTGCACCATCAATCCCAGTATCACACACTCTAGATCCAGCCACCTCTGGAAAAGCCCCACCTATGACTGCATGAGGCTTTGGGGGTACATCTAGACACAAGCCATAACATTCCACCCCCTGACCCTGCAAGGAGTCATGTGCATTCCTTTGTGGAAAAGCATTTTAGTCCAAAAGTTGCCAAAGTCCTAACATTTTCAACATTGCTGAAAAGTCCGTCTAATGTGTCTTCTGAGATTTAAGGCAAACTCTTAGCTGCAAGCCCTGTTACAGATGAAAAGAAAGTTAGGCCAGGCCCCAGGCACGTGGGGGCACACACGCTTTTGGTGGGCGGATCGACTGGAACCCCAAAACCCAGGACAGGCTGGGCTCCGGGCGCGTGGGCACACACATGCTGTTGGTGGGTAGACTGACGGGAACCTGGAGACCCACGGCAGCCGGCCCCAGGTGCATGGAGTAGTCAGTGACACCAGCAACTTGGAAGTGTCCAAAGCAGCAGCGAGGAGCCAGCATCTGGGCTCTGGAGAACTCCACCAACAGAAGACCAGTCCCAGCCCCCACATCCAGAGGCCAAGATCAGCTCCATACCCAGCACAATTCCCATGGCAAACCTGGCTGGAGTATACAGCACATTTCTGGAATCTGACATGGACACTATCACAGAACTGTAAACAACAGAGGTATTTTACTACTTTTATTCTCCCTTCTTTGTCTGATTGGCTACCCCTTTCCTGTCTGGTTGGAATTCATCTTGTTTTGTCTTGTATTTTGTGGTTATTTTTGTTTTGGGGTGTTTTGTTTTTGTTTTTGTTTTCCTCTCTTTTTCTCAGGTCTACTTTTTTTCCTTTCTTTTCTTTTCCATTCTCCTTCTCTTTCTTCCTTCTTTTATTCACTATTTAGCTTTCTTACCTTTCTTTTTCATTTTCTTCTATTGATCCTCTTTCTCTCCTTCCTCAACTACTTTTTGAATTTAAACTTTCAAGTAAGTAAACACTGTATCTTCCCTTTCTGATTACTTCTTCACATTCTATTTCATTCTTTCCCTCCTGTGTCCTCCAGTTTCCCAAAACTTGGGTGATCATCCTTTGACCTCCAGCCTTGACTCTACTATATTTGACCTCATCCATCACTTTATTCTGTCCCCTACCCATCTTAAACCCCCCAGCCCCCGCAAAAGGGTAAAACCACTCCACTAGGGGAAAATCACTGCATAAAAGTACATGATATATGTTTGATTTTGTTATATAACTTTAGAGTTTGCTCCTGTGGTTGGAGGTAGCAGGTTAATGGTTACCATAGTTTGCCAGTAGTTAAGCTGTACTTGAAACTATAGTTATTACTAACTGTACTACTTTAGCCAGGATGTCACACATGTTAAAATCAGTTTTTCTCCCCTGTGTGATAACACTGTGATAGTATGGGGTCATAATCACCACCACAGCCCAGTACCAAAGGATTGGGTGCTGAGCCAAACAGTAACTTTGCATCCTTTACAAATTGGGAAGGTAGATTCTTGGGATAGCTATAAAAAACCACCTACATCTAGAGGACATCCCTGAAGAACAGACATCTCCTAGGGAAGCCTCACTACTAGTGATAAAGCTATCTATCATAAGAAATTGGCAAGCAGCGACACAGAAAACAAAACAAAATAAAAAAGAGAAAATAGAAAATGACAAAATGCAGAAGCAAAATGCAACCCAAGATCCCCAGCCCACCCAGGACAAGCCCAGAACACAATGAGATAGACAAAATTGGAAGTCAAACACTGGAACTTTCTGAATTGATAGCAACAGAAGTGAAAAAGCAAGTGGAAAAGGCTTTTGAGAAAATAATCTCTCAGGTACAAAAAGAAATGATGCTTAAAGATATTAGAAAAGGCACAGACAAAAGATTAGATGAGCTTAGAAGAATGATGGAAATAAAAAATGCCCAACATAGGAAAGAAATAGAATCCATGAAATAGATCCAAACAGAAACCGAAGAGATTAAAACCTCCATTAAAAGTATTTACAGCAGATTGAATGAAGGAGAGGATAGAATATTAGATCTTGAGGACAAAGTTGCAGCAAGTGATCGTGAAAAGAAAGGTATCTTAAAAATAGCAAGAGACCATGAAAAATCAATCCAACAGCTACAAGATGATGCAAAGAAGAATAATGTAAGATTGATTGGGGTCAATGAGAAATCTGGAGACAGCACAAATGCCATAAAAAAAAACTTTTAACAGAAATTGTGGCAGAAAACTTCCCAAGTGTGGATGAAGAATTTGACATACACATAAATGAAGCATATGGAACTCCAGACAGCCATGACCAAAATACAGCTACACCAAGACATATAATAATCAAGATTCCAGAAATTCAGCACAAGAACAGAATATTAAAAGCTGTTAGAGAAAAGAAACAGATCTATAAAGGAAAGCCTATAAAGGAAAGCCCATCAATATCATGGCAGACTTCTCAATACAAACCCTCAAGTGAAGAAGAGCTTGGAGTGAAGTATTTCAAGTCCTGAAAGAAAACAACTTCCAACCCAGATTGATGTACCCTGAAAAACGATCTTTCAAAATTAATGGAGAAATAAAATACTTCCATGACAAAGAACAACTGAAGAAATTCATGACCGCCAAACCAACCCTGCAAAGAGTACTGAAACATATTCCAGACAGAGATAAAAATGAGAATTCCAAGAACAACAACAGAAAGAAACCACCAGGCAGGGCAAGCAATTAAACAGAGGGGAAAAGCAGGGAACCAACAGCAGGAAAAGATAAGCCAATACATGTGCCTTATAACCATCAATGTAAATGGCCTTACTTCACCAGTCAAAAGAAACAGACTGACAGAATGGATCAAGAAACAAGATCCAACAATATGCTGTATACAAGAGACACATTTAACCTAAAATGAAATTCAAGGACTGAAAGTCAAAGGATGGAAAAAATCTTCCATGCAACAGGAACCCAGAAAAAAGCAGAAGTAGCTATCCTGTTTGCAGACAATGTAAACTTCAAACCAAGAATGATCAAAAGAGGTAAAGAAAGTCACTACATTCTTGTTAGGGGAAAACTTCAAGAGGAAGAGATAATAATTATAAATATGTGTGTACCAAATACAGGAGCACCCAACTATATAAGACAATTATCAATAGACACGAAAAACAAAATAAGCGATAACACAATTGTAGCAGGAGACCTTAATACCCCATTGTCACAAACAGATATATTAACTAGACAAAAAATCAGCAAAGAAATATCAGAACTGAACCAAACTTGTGAATAAATGGACTTAGTAGATGTTTTCAGAGTGTTCCACCCAACGTCATCAGAATACACATTCTTGTCAGCTGCACATGGGACGTTCTCTAAAACAGACCATATACTAGCCCACAGAACATGCTTAAGTAAATGCAAAGGAATTGAAATTATTCCACGGATATTATCTGACCATAGTGCAATGAAATTGAAAATTAATGGCAAGAGAAACCACAAAAACTCCATAAACGCATGGAAATTTAATAACACCCTTCTGAACAATCAATGGGTCACAGATGAAATTAAAGAAGAAATTAAACAATATCTACAACTAAACAAGGAAGCAGATAGAACATACCGGAACTTGTGGGACACAATGAAAGCAGTCCTAAGAGGGAAATTTATAGCGGTGAATTCTCACATCTGGAAAACAGAATGAACACAAATGACCTAATGTTGCACCTCAAGCTTGTAGAAAAAGAAAAGCAAGAAAAGCCCAAAGTCCATACAAGGGAGGAAATTATAAGGATAAGAGCAGAAATTAACTTAATAGAAACTAAGAAAACAATACAAAGAATTAATGAATCAAAGAGTTGTTTTTTTGAAAGAATACATAAATTGATAAAACCTTAGCCAACCTTATCAAAAATAGGAAAGAAAAGACTCAAATTCATGCATTGAGGAATGAAAAGGGTGAAATCACTACAGAACCTGTGGAAATTCAGAAA
This sequence comes from Erethizon dorsatum, assembly GCA_028451465.1. NCBI lineage: Eukaryota > Metazoa > Chordata > Mammalia > Rodentia > Erethizontidae > Erethizon > Erethizon dorsatum. The sequence continues at coordinate 32,535,957 of CM051831.1, forward strand.
ATCATCAATACCTACTTCAAAAATCTTTACTCTCATAGGATGGAAAACAAAGAAAAAATGGACAGATTCTTAGATATGTATGAATTACCAAAGCTGAATCAAGAAGATACAAAAATTCTGAATAACCCAATATCAGTTAATGAGATTGAAAATGTAATTAAAAACTTACCAAGAAAAAAAAGCCCAGGTCGGGATGGATTCTCTGCTGAATTCTACAAGAAATTTAGAGATTTAATGCCAATACTCCTTAAACTCTTTAATGAAATTGAAAGGGAAGCAATACTGCCTAACTCATTCCTGGAGGCAAGTATTACTCTGATACCAAAACTGGAGAAAGACCCAACCAAAAAAGAACTACAGGCCAATCTCCCTAATGAACATAGATGCAGAAATCCTTAATAAGGTACTAGCAAACAGAATGCAGGAAATCATCAAGAAGATTATTCACCATGACCATCCCAGGAATGCAGGGATGGTCCGACATACACAAATCAATAAATGTAATATACCAAATCAACAGAGCCAAAGACAAAAATCACATGATCATCTCAATAGATGCAGAAAAAGCTTTTGACAAAGTCCAACAGTCATTCATGATAAAAACCCTACAGAAAATTGGAATAGATGATCTTTTCCTCAATCTGATAAAAGCCATCTATGACAAACCAACAGCCAACATCATACTAAATGGACAAAAACTGAAAGCTTTCATTCTAAAATCAGGAACAAGACAAGGATGTCCACTCTCACCACTCCTATTCAATATAGTTCTGGAAACATTAGCCAGGGCAATTAGACAAGAGAGAGAAATAAAAGAAATAAGGATAGGAAAGGAAGAAGTTAAATTATCATTATTTGCAGATGACATGATACTCTACATAGAAGACCCCAAAAACTCCACCAAAAGACTTCTAGATTTAGTAACCAAATTCAGTCACATAGCTGGATACAAAGTCAGTGCTCAGAAATCAATAGCATTCCTGTACACAGACAAAAAACTCACTGAGAGAGAAATTAGGGAAACCAATAACATCCAAAAAAATGAAATACTTAGGAATCAATCTAACAAAGGAAGCAAAAGATCTATACACTGAAAATTACAGTACTCTGAAAAAGGAGGTTGAAGAGGATATCAGAAAATGGAAAGATATCCCTTGCTCATGGATAGGAAGAACCAACATAGTGAAAATGGCCGAACTCCCGAAATTGTTGTACAAATTTAATGAAATCCCTATCAAAATACCTTTAGCATACCTCACAGAACTAGAGAAAACATTTCTAAAATTCATTTGAAACAAGAAGAGATCTAGAATAGCAAAAGAAATTCTGGGGAACAAAGACAAGGCAGGAGGAATCACAATCCCTGACTTGAAATTATACTATAAAGATACTGTGATAAAATCAGCATGGTACTGGCAAAAAAACAGACCTGAGGATCAGTGGAACAGATTAGAAGATACAGACATCCTCAAACACACTTAGCCACCTTATCTTTGCCAAAGGGGCCAAACATGTTCACTGGAAGAAAGATAGCCTCTTTAATAAATGGTGCTGGAAAAACTGGCTCTCTACATGCCAAAGACTAAAACTAGACCCTTGTCTATCATCATGCACTAAACTAAAGTCAAAATGGATCAGAGATCTAAATATTAAAACAGAAACACTGAATCTACTGGAAGAGAAAGTAGGTAGAAATCTTGAAGACATAGGTGTAGGCAGAGACTTCGTGAGCAGAACCCAAACTGCATGGGAAATACTCCAAAGAATCAACAACTGGGATCTCATCTCTTTTTTATTTTTTTAATTTTTATTTTAAAGGGAAAAAAATAGAACAAAATTTTAAAACAGCATAATAGGAGGGTAACAATGGTTAATACATTGTGTATTGTTATCTTTAGTTACAAAGAGTACAAGATATTGGCATTCAATTGTCCAAACAATATTAGCACAAACCTTTTTTTTCAATGAACTAAGAGAAATTAGTAATGTATCTATCTTAACTATCTTTTATATGTATGTGTGTGTGTATATATATATATACAATTGTTTTTTGCTTTTCCCTTCTTTTCTCCATTCCCCATCCCAGTTTATCTTTCGTTTTGAACATTTTGTTTCTTCCCATTTTACAATACCTGTTGTACATTTTGGATCTTATTTACTCTTTCAGCTTCTCACACTAGGGAGACAATGCGATGTTTACACATGTGCATCTGGTTTATTTCACTTATGAGTATGGTCTTGAGTTGCATGCATTTACCTGTAAAAGTGTCCAGTTTACCCTTCTTTATGGCTGAGTAGTACTCCATTGTATAAAAATACCACATCTTTTTTTATCCATACCTTGGCTGAGGGGCATTTGGGTTGTTTCCAAGATCTAACTATTACAGATTGTGGTGCTATAAACATGGGTACACATATATCACTGTGGTATGATGTTTTTAATTCTTTTGGGAAGATACCCAGAAGGGGAATAGCTGGGTCAAATGAGACCTCCAATCCTAGTTTTTTTGTTTTGTTTTGTTTTGTTTTTGTGGGTACTGGGGGTCAAATTCAAGACCTCGTGCACCAGCAGGCACCCGTGCCACTGAGCGATATCACCAGCCCTTTTTCTCGTATGTGGGTATCGGGAGTCGAACTCAGGACCTTGCGCTTGCCAGGCAGGCGCTTATGCTGCTGAGCTATCTCACCGGCCCCAATCCTAGTTTTTTGAGGAATCTCCACACTGATTTCCACAGTGGTTGCACCAGTCGACACTCCCACCAACAGTGGAGAAGGGTTTCTTTTTCCCCACAGCCCCTCCAGCATTTGTTATTGGTTGATTTTTTGATGATAGCCATTCTTTCTGGGGTGAGCTGGAATCTCGGCATTGTTTTAATTTACATCTCTCGAATGACCAGTGATGTTGAACATTTTTTCATGTATGTATTTGCTGTTTGTATTTCTTCATCTGAGAAGTGTGTATTCATCTCAGATGCCCATTTTTGGATTGGGTCTTTAAATTTGGGAGGTCTGATTTTTTTGAGTTCTTTATATGTTCTCGATAGAATAGAATTCCTTTATAATTCTTTTTAGTTCTGTAAGATTATTAGTAATGTTCCTTCTTTCATTCTTTATTTGAATAATTTGGATCTTTTTTTTTCAGTCTAGCTAAAAGTTGTCATTTAAAAAAAATTTTTTTTAACGTGTGTACCAGGAGTCGAACTCAGGACCTCGCGCTTGCCAGCAGGCGCTTGTGCCGCTGAGCGATATCACTGGCCCTTTTTTTCCTTTATGTGGGTACTGGGAGTCAAACTCAGGACCTCGCGCTTACCAGGCAGGCGCTTACGCTGCTGAGCCATCTCACTGGCCGAAACTTTTGGTTTTTAAAAATTTATTGTTTTTCTACTCTTTACTTCATTTCTTCTCCCAGTTCTAACCCTTATTTCTGCTTGCTTTGGCTTTAGTTTACTCTGCTTTTCTTAAGTTTCTTTGAGGTAGCATGTTAGATTATTGAGGTTTTCTGCTTAATTAATACAGGCATTTATAACTAAATTTACCTCTAAATACTGCTTTAGCTGCATCCTGTAAGTTTAATATATTTTTATTTTCATTCATATCAACATATTTAAAATCTTCCCTTCATAACTTATTCTTTGACTCATTGGTTATTTAGTAATGTGTTGTTTAATTTCATATATTTGTGAATTTCCCAAATTTATTTTTGTTAAAAATTTAGAATTGAATTTTATTAGGAAACATACTTTATATGATTTTATTCTCTTTAAGTTTTTCAAAATTTGTTTTATGGCACATCATATGGCTCAACATAAAGAACGTTCCAGTGAGTGCTTGTGAAGAGTTGTATTCTGCTTTTACTATGTGGCATATTCCATAGATGTCTGTAGTTCTGGTTGGTTTCTAGTGTTTGCCTCAATCACTTTCTCATCACTGGGACAAATTATCCAACAACCACAGTTTAAAGGAGAGATTTATTTTGGCTCATGTTTTCTGGCCTTAGCTTCAAGACAGGAAGTACTTGGTAAAAGGGCCTGGGCTGAGGAGAGCTGTTCATGTCCTGAGAACCAAGAAAGAGTGAGAAAAGTGGGAGGTACACTGGATCTTTCCAGGGCGTGCCCCCAAGTGACCTGTCTCCTGACCCAACCCTGCTCCTCACAAACCAGCTATGGGGCCTCCATGGTTCAGTCACCTTCTAAAAGCCCACCTGTGAGTACCGGAGGCAGTCAGGGGACATTCTTAATCCTAGCCATGTCAGGGTTCTCTGAGTCCCCTACCTTCCTGATCATCTCTTAGCTGATTTTTCTATTTAGTATTGAAAGCTGGTATTTGAATCTCCAAGTTTGGTGAGGCTTCTATCAAAGTTAAACAAAAACAACTTTAATAAACATTTCTATGAGAACAGAAGAAAAACAAAAGCATGTAATTGGAGCTGGAGGGCAGTCAGCTATGAAGATGTTTAGGGCTTTGACTTAAAGCATTTGCAGTTGAAGGGAAGCAGGCAGTGGAAACAGGAGAGATTTTCTGGGTTGCAGTGTGCGGTGATTTCTCAGGAGTATTTATGAAGCTGATCAACCTCAGCTTGCAGGGCTTCAGGAAAAGCAGTTTTAATTTTAGTGAACATTTTGGAACATTAGACCTGTAGCTAGGAAAGACTTCAGGATACACCCCAAATTGCAGGTAAATAATAAAATCTGAAAAAATAATGAGCAGGGCCAAAATTTAGTAACAAGAACACTTCAATTTTCTTGTGAAACTGTAACTTTTCTTTCTTTGGGCCCTCCAGTTTTTACTAATCATAATAAGATCAGTTTATTTGTAAAATATTTAAGTCTCATTATATTTTACAAGCTGAGCACAGCAGGAAGAGGTGGATTGTACTGGCTGTAGTTTTGTTGTGATTCTTAATAAAGAATGTTATATTTGACTCTTCGGAAAGCCTCGTAAGGATGGGAAGCCAAACCAAGTGTCACTACCAGTTTCACTTGTAATATCTGGTAAATTCTTTTTCTGAGCTTCCTCTGTCTGTTATAAAGTGATGTCAGTCAGTCGGTTAGTTTTATTTTGAGATGGGGTTCTCTGTGTTGCCCAGACTGATCTTGAACTCCTGCTCTCAAGCAGTGCTCCTGCCTCAGATTCCTGAGTGCTGGGACACAGACCCATGCCACCATGCCTGGCTGAAAGTGATGTTCTTTACTTACTGCAAAGCCAGGAAGCCCATAAGGCAGTGACAATGAACCTTTTAGAACTTTCCATGATAACAAACAGCATGTGTTCCATAGGTTCACCACCACTGCCATGAGGAAACTGCATAAAGTTCCAGACCATTTTTCCATGGGGCTCTCATTGGCTTCATAATACAGCTATTATTTTTGAGTTGTTTATTATTCCTTTTAATTCTATCAGTTTTTAACTTCATCTGTTTTGTTTGGTGTTCGGTACATATGTGCTTGTAACTGCTATATCTTTATGGTAGGTTGACCGTTTTATCCCTTGTGACTTTTTTTTTTTTTTTTTTTCCCCCAGTACTGGGGATTGAGCCCAGGGCCTTCACACTGATCTACATCCCCAGCCCTTTTTTAGTTTTTATTTTGATACAGGATCTCACTGTTGCTCAGGCTGGGCTGAAATTTGTGGTCCTCTTGCCTCAGCCTCCCGGAGTCCTGGAATTATGGACATGTGACACTGGGTTTCTAGTAAATCTTTTTGTTTTAAAGTCTGTCTTATCTGACATTAGTACAGTTTAGCCACTCGAGGTCTTACATGATCGTGGTTTGCACGATTTATAAATTTTTCATCCTTTTGCTTTCCAGTTATTTGTATCATTGGATCTAAAGTGTATTTCTGTAGTTGGCTTATAGATGGATCTTTTATAAAAAAATCTAACCTGAAAACTGCCTTTGAATTGGATTAATTCACCACTTTTAATGCAACTTCATTGCATATTACATTATTTACATCTGCCATTTCACTTTTTTCTTTATTTTTATGATTTTTTTTGTTCCTCCATTTCTATTTTATTGCCTTGTTTAATTAAGTGAATATTTTCCAGGATAAGATTTTGATTCCTATTACTGTTTCTTGCATTACTGGAGATTGAACCTAGTGGCTTTACACTGAGCTACATCCTCAGGACACCCCCGCCCCCATCACCACCACACACACCCTTTTTTTCTTTTGAGACATAGTGTTTTTAAGTCACAAGGTTGCCCAGACGGTTCAAACCTGTGTTCTTCCTGCCTCAGACTCCTAGAATGCTGGGATTACAGGCATGTGCCACCATACCCAGCTCCTCTTACTAGTTTTTGAATTAGTACTTGGAGTGTATGTACTGAGTGGTCGCCTTAGGGCAGTGGTGGAGAACTGCTGGCATGTGTGCTCCACTGTGCTGTTCGTATCATTGAAAGCTCTGGAAGGTTCACCATCACTGCTATAGGACTTAAAATATAGACTTTAACTTATAAATCAGAATGCACTTCTGACTTAGTTTCAGTGAAATATAGGAATTTTACCTGTGGGTGCCTCATTCCCTCCCTACCTTTTCCATTTTCTCACTGCTGTATACAGACTCTGCAAAAAAATGTATACACACTTCAGCAGTCCACTGTACTAATAAATGTCTGGAAGCTGATGGCCACCACTTTGAGCACCTCTTGTAATTGTAGAGGCCAAAGGTAAATTGTATTAATCTCATGATTTCTCAATAAATTTAATATTAAATATTTATACAAGTTTTTCTTTTCCTGAGTTTTTCTTTTTGACAGTGTCTGTATATTACAGTTATGTGCCACATAGTGTTTCCACCACCAGTGGACCACAGCATGATGCTGGTCTGGTAAGATTGGCAGTGGCTCTCCTGTTACTTAGTGAAATTATGACCATTGTAACATAATAGCACAACACATTGCTCATGTGTTTGTGGTAACACTGCTGTGAACACACCAGCTTCAAATAGCCAGTCATATGAAAGTGTAGCACACACAATATTGTGTATGTGGTGCATAATACTCAGTAGATTATAGTAAGTGACCGTAGCTTTCTTAGGTAATAGGTGCTATATTTTTATCATTAGCTTAGAGTGTACTCCTATCTATAAAAGTAAGTTTACTGTGAAACAGTGTGCTGTCTTACACCAGCAGCAATCTCATACATCTCATGTTTTGGGTGTATCTTTATTGCATCAAAGCCACATCAAGGGGTTGACCTATACCATGTAGACTTTATGTAAATCCCACAATAATAAAATTACCTGAGACACATTTTCTCAGAATGTGTATACCTATCGCCTAATACTAGTGATGCATTTTCAGGTTTGCTGCTTAAATCTAGTGTTGAGCCTTTCTAGTGAGTTGTTCACTTTGGCTATTACACTTTTCAATTCCAGAATTTCACTTGGCTCATTTTAATACTTTCTATGATTGCTTGACCCAAATCCATCTACTAGCTGTTTAAGTCCTACTCACTGCTCAAAAGCCAGTACTCAGAAGACAAGCATTGGTGGGAAGGAAATCAAGTTTATTCAAGGGCCAGCACCCCAAGAAGATGGGGGACTGTCCCCACAAAAAAAGACCATATTAGGGAACTTAGGTGTATGCCAAAGGGCTTTTGTAAGGAGAGAAAAGAGGTGCAGGGGGCAGTGAGTAGGAAGATTATGTGCTGGGCAGGTCTTCATTAGCTGGGCGGTGTGTCTTTTACTTTCTCTTCGGCTGGAACATTGTGATTGGTCTCTGGGGACTAGTTCTTGTAATTGGTGGCAATCAGGGCATGGTATTCCCAGCCTGCCCCATTTGGAGTAGACCTTCCACTGTTTGAGTGAGGTTCTGGGGGGAGAAGGGAAGGGAAACTGTTCTGTGTCACTGGTCCAGAATAGAGCTTCTGCACCTCTGAGCTGAAGGGCATGAGAAACACTGCCACCCGTTACTCCTCTGAGTGGTGAGCTAGTCAGAGTCTGAGGGTTGGAGGGAGAGGGAACCCCGTCGTTTGGCTGCGCTTAGCAGGGGTGGTGCACTGGTGAGCAGAGATGATGGAATGGAGGAAATGGTGCAGGTCATAACTCAGATGTAAGACACGCACCTGTTCTAGTAATTAGAAAACTTTCTTGAATGGATGCTTCTCCATTTTCTATGACCTTAGGATAGTTTCTAGAGACTTCAAATGTTTGTTTTTAAAAATAATTTTCACCAGTTAAGAAGTAGATTTGCTGAGGATAGGGCCCACTGAGCTCCTTACTCTGGCACTCTAGTTCTATCCCACTTTTCAGCTTTTAATACCAGGTTTTGTATCTTGTTTATATTGAGGCGAGGATTTTTTCATTATCTCAGTGTGATTTCCTCAAGGTATTACACTTATACTAACAAACTAAATCATGCTTTGTTATAAAAAGTTTATCAGAAAACTTGTAGTCAGTCTGGAAAGCAGCATTATTTTCATATATAGAGTAGGACTTTGACTCTAAACTTATTTTCCACATAGCTTTTCAGTTCAGTGATTCAGATTGATTGTTCCCAGGCTCTGTCCTAAGGATTCTCCTTGGAATAGAAATCATCATTCCACCAACACATGCATTGCATTTGAAAATTTACAGAACGTTTTTTGTTTTTTTTTTTGTGGGTACCGGGGGGTCGACCTCAGGACCTCGCGCGCCAGTAGGCGCCCGTGCCGCTGAGCGATATCACCGGCCTCTTTTTCGTATGTGGGTTCTGGGAGTTGAACTCGGGCCCTTGCGTTTGCGGGGCAGGCGCTTAAGCCGCTGAGCTATCTCACCGGCCCTTACAGAACATTTTGCCACTTCAGACTAGCTCTTTTTTCTTTATGGCCGGTGCAGGAAGTGTCATTATCTTCCAATTAAAAACAGGAAAAGCAGACAGAATATGGCATTGTGACTGAACTGATTCATTTATCTAACATTTATTAAGTGCCTGCTCCATGACTGATAACTTGCATGTTCTTTTATTACCTATAATGTGTTCTGACTAGAACCACTATTACTATGGTTATAGCATCTTAAATTTATTAATTTAAACCTGAGTTTTCTTTGAGGCTGATTATTCACAATAATAATTTCTTTGGAGAGAAAACTTACTGTAGAAAATTGTAAGGATTTATCTTACGAAGTGAATGTTTTGAAAGAAAGCCAGCACATCTGTGAAGCTAAACAATTAAGCTTTGGCAACAGAGGAGGGAATAACTATCTATCTGTGAAAATGAAGCAGTGGGCTTGGTAACTTAGGGAAGAACCGAGGCTCAGGAGGCCTTGGATGTTTTTGTAATCTCTGTACTACTAACTCTGTGATTCTAGACAAAATGATCATATTATTCTCTGCTTCATTGTTTTCCCGACTTTAACTGGATAATAATGACTTCTCTCTTGTGTATTGAGTTGTGGAGGGAAAAATAGTATAAACAGACAAATGATTTTATAAAAAATGCTTCAGGAATTTTCACTGTGATGGTACCTGTTTATAGTGCTGTCCTCTTTAAAATGGCAATAGATACAAGATAGGTGTGGCCTAGCCAGTCATAGCTATTTATGATGTGGAGTTCTGAAAGAATTTTTGTTAAAGGATTTTTGTTAAATTCATTCTCTCTTTCTCTCTCCCTTCCTCCCTTCATTATTTCCTTCCTTCCTTCCTTCCTTCCCTCCATTAGCTCTCTCTCTCTCTCTGTGTCTCTGTCTCTGTCTCTGTCTGTCTGTCTCTCTCTTTTTCTCTCTCTTTCTTTCTGACAGAGTTTCACTATGTTGCACAGACTGGGTCAAACTCCTGGGCTCAAGCAGTCCTCCAGTTCAGCCTCCTGAGTAGCTGGGACTATAGGCACATGTCACCATATGGGCTCGTTCAAGCACATTAACTTGTAACCTGACCTAATGTGAGATCGTAGGTCACAGCAGAGCACACATATTGCATCGTACACCATATAAAAGATACTTTTCTATTTTCCATTCCCTTTTCTAATAGAGAAAAGGTAGGCTCCATTAGCCAGATATTTATCTTAACTATTAGTTTCTAGCTTATCATTCCAAATTTTTTTGGTCATTTACAGAAGAAAAACTAAATTTAGGTCAGTCTTGATTTCTTTTTCACAGTGAAATGGCCGAATGATGTGAACAGTAATGATAGGAACAAGCAGTTGTTTTGAATAATTAACCGTACAGTTGCTCTTACACTTTAAATCATTGTATTTATTTTCTGGTTAATATAGGTATAAGGTAAATAGTAGATTCTGATCCTGAAGTTCTTTTTTTTTTTTTTTTGGTGGGTACTGGGGGGTCGACCTCAGGGCCTCGCGCGCCAACAGGCACCCGTGCCGCTGAGCGATATCACCGGCCCCTTTTTCATATGTGGGATCCGGGAGTCGAACTCGGGCCCTCGCGCTTGCAAGGCAGGCGCTTATGCCGCTGAGCCATCTCACCGGCCCAATCCTGAAGTTCTTGATTCTAGAATGTTCTGTTTTTCATTTCTTAGCAGCTAATCAACCTCAAAACACGAAGGAATAAAAACCAGGAAACAATTGTAGACCATTCCTTGGAGAAAGTTTCCAAACATGAATAAAAAGTCAAAAATAACAAGCCCCCTTCATTGAGCTCAGGTATTGTACTTGGTATTTACTGCATTATCTCATTATTGTTCTAAGAACCACCTAAAGAGAGAGGAGCCTTTTGTCTTCCACTTGGTGTAGAGGAAACCGTGGTCTACAGTCAAGACAAAATAGTTGAACCTTACCCTGAGTTCCATAAATTTAGCAACAGGGCAGACATGTTATATAATGAAATTAGAACCAAATATCCTTCAATTTATGTGGTAGTATGTGTTCTTTGTTTAAAAAAATCAAAGATACATAAAACCTAATCTTTAACAAATTACCGATAACTATATTTATAACTATATTGTGTTTGTGTGTAATTACAGAGAGATCTGAATGGTACATAGTACATTGGTAGTACTGATTAACCTTGGAGGAGGAGGTTGAGAAGATGCAGGAGTAGAAGTGGTGGTCAGACAAGTCTTTAGCTTTATCTTGAATGTTCTCTCTCCTTTCCCTCCAAGAAGAATGTTTTTGTATATTAGTTGTGCAAATTTAAATCAATAATTTAAAAACCCTTAAAGAATGAGGGCAGGAAACCTAATTCCAGATGAGGTTTAATCTTCTGTGACTGGCCTCTTTTTGTCCCCTTTCTATTGACTTCATCATCACAATATCCATCCAAGAATGTTTAAGACTTTTCAGTGATAATGTGTATGTGAGTTAATTAGTATAATTAACGCTACAAAATTGTTGATAGGTATAGGGCAATTTAACAAGGTAGTTAAGGACACAGACCTTGAATCCAGACTGCCTGAGTTTGAATCTTGGCTTTCCTTTCCCATCGTATGACCTTTCTGCCTCAATTTCCTCCTTTATACTGAGTACCCACCTTGTACAGGCTGTTGTTAGACATAAATGAGTTATCTGTACAGTTCTTCAAACAACACTTGGCAAAGAGCCATATAAGGGTTAGCCATTGTTATTTTTATTATTATTGTTGCCATTATCTTAACACTTGGGAGACACTATGACAAATTGAAGTATCTATCCAGACTTTTTCTGTGTTCGCGTGCATATACACATATACACATGTACATGCACAATACATTCATAAGGGTAAGTATAAATATATTTTCATTAAAATTGGATCTTACTATTTCTGAGTTTTATAATCTTCTTTTGTACCGAATACCATTTATTAGAAATATCCATCTATGCCTTTAAGTGAAATAATGATATTTAAACAAAAATCAGATGCATTTGATCTTAAGTAGTTATGATGGCTTAGATTATTTTGAATGAATACATGAACTTAGGATAAAAAAATTTCTTGGGGCTGTACTGAAAATCTGAACTGCTTATGGCTGTTTATGCAGCTTACCAAAAGGGCTGTGTGGGCTCTGATACAACTACCTAAAGTGGTTATTACTTGCTGATTTGTTAAGGAATGGTAGTCAACATTTTAAAATGTTTATCTTCAGAGCCAATATGCAAGATAGAATGCTTTTTTTAAAGTGTCACTGTGGGAAAGACATTGGAATAGAGCTCTCTGTAAAGAAGTATAATGAGCCATAAAAAGCACATTGGTTATTAATAAAATCACTTTTTCCTCCAACTCTTTCTGGATTTTCAGGAGATGTTTCACAAAGCAGAAGAATTCGTATCTCAAACCACGGATACTGGAGCGGATGACATGGATACATCAGATACGCAGTGGGGCTGGTTCTACCTTGCGGAGTGTGGGAAGTGGCACATGTTTCAGGTACCCCTCCCTTGCATGGAATGGAAGGGGCTTAGATTCATGTAGCATCATCTCGCTGAGGTACAAAGTGTGAAATCAGGACTTAAACCTTGAAGAAACAAACAGCTTAACTAGCAGAAAAGTTAGAAATTCTTCCAGTTCTTTTGCCTTTCCTCAAGTTTTCACAGTGATTTATTTAGAAGAGACATTATGTGTTACTGTGTACAGAGGGCCAGTGTTAATGTGAGCTCAGTGCATTTACTTTTGAGCAACTCCAGGTTTGAACTGGTAGCCAAAGAGAAAGGGAACAGCAAGTCCATGTTAAGTACCTTCAAAATGCCATGTTTTCTCTCTTATTCTCACAAACTCTGCCAGATGTTAACACTGTTGAAGAAAGTAAAACTCAGAAAAGTTCATTTGTCCAAGGTCACAGGGGGAATTGAGCTGAGATTTGAACCCATCCTCAAAAACCTGTATCTTTTTTTAACCGTACCAAGGTTTTAAAGAAGATTTAAATCGACCCACTTAGTATAATTATTGGAATAATTTGTAAAAATTGTAACAATTTGTAAAAAGGCATTATCACCAGTTGTTGAAGGAGACCAACTGTAAGCAGTTTTATTTTTGGAAATTTTTAAACTGCTTTCAGTGTGCTGCCTTAGCTTTGGTCTTCCGGGTGTTGGGAACTAGAACGGGTGCTATAAGTTTCCTCACTCCTCCAGTACCACTTCTGTGGCCACCTCACTAGAATGAGCAGCTGGTAAACGAAACTCTCTGGTCTGTCTTAAAGCCGGATGCCAACATTCAGTGTTCAGTCAGCAGTGAAGATATCGAGAAAAGCTTCAAAACAAACCCTTATGGCTCCATTTCTTTTACCACTTCCAAATTCAGCTACAAGATAGACTTCGCAGGTATGTTTTTTCCCTAATAGTTGTGTGCTTTTAGTATTCTGATACAGTACAATCTGCAGCTCCGAAGATCAGGGTTAGTTGATATGTTTGCAAACAGTGAAGTAAATCCTGTTTATTACACACAAAAATAATTCTATAAAAATTCAAGATCTGAAATCTTGAGCAACATTGCCTTTTATAAAGGCATGTTTGAATGCTTATGTATATATTAATGTATTTGGAGAGCATCATAGTTTTAGTTCATGTAATGCTTATCTTTTAAGGAATACGAAATATTTTATAGCTTTCTTTGTGTGTGTGTGTGTGAGACAGGGTCTCGATAAGTTACCTAGGTTGGCCTCAAACTTGGAATCCTCCTGCCTCAGCCTCTCAGGTAGCTGGGTTTACAGGTTCATGCCACCACACCCAGCTTGTAGCTCTTGTCATTCTAAAAATAGAAAATAGATTCTCATCATTCTGAAAATAGATTTGAAACAGTTAAGAATCATTTTACTTTCAAGTGCAAATGGTTGCTAAGTGAGAATGTTAATATATAACTGATAATAGTTTCAAGACCAAAGGTAGCCTAGTGACCCTTCTTTTGGTATTTTTGCCAGTAAATTGTTTTGTTTTGTAGTACTGGGGATTGAACACGGGACCTTTGCACTGAGCTACATCCCTAGTCATTTGGGTTTTTTTTGAGATAGGGTTTCACTGAATTGCCCAGGCTGGGCTCGTACTTATGGTCCTTTTCCCTGAGCTGCCAGGAGTGCTGGGATAATAGGCATGCAGCACCACATCCAGCTCTGCCTGCCACTTTCTAGTATTATTGGCTCTTTCATAGGTTAGCCAGCTAATCTGGAAATCAGCTCCACTTTGGGTTTTACCCATGGTACATGGGGTTGTTTTAGTTATCCCATGAGAAGCCTGTTGGATTCACCCCCTTAGGTTTTAAGCAGCAAGCACCTGCTATCTGTTGGCCAGAAGCAAACAAGATGTGGTCAGGGGGGCTTTCTTAATGAATGGGTATTTTGTTGTACACAGTTTAGTCCTCTAGCTCTCCTTTCCCAGTTTCTATGAGTTTTATCTTTCTGACCCTAGTCATAGTGTGTTGTAGTGGTGAAGGGGAAACCTTATCAAACTCCCATGGATGAGCCTTGGCCAGAGCTGGTGAAGGGGCTCGGGCCAGGAAGAAGTTGATGTACCCAAGCATCTTATAATTACTGTATGCTAAAGTTGTTCTTGCTTTAAAAAAAAAAAATTACTATCAAAAGTTAAAACCTTTGGAGTCTTACTAGTCCTAACTTTCTCTTATTGCCATTAGGCCTTGAACAGGCTACCAGTGAGGGAATCCTGACACTTGTCTTTCTGCGGTAGTCTAGGCAGATATTGGGGACACATTTCTAGGCTTGCATACAAGAGCTGTTCTTTTTTTTTTTTTTTTTTTTGTGGGTACCGGGGGGTCGACCTCAGGACCTCGTGCGCCAACAGGAACCCGTGCCTCTGAGCGATATCACCGGCCCCTTTTTTCGTATGTGGGATCCGGGAGTCGAACTCGGGCCCTCGCGCTTGCAAGGCAGGCGCTTACGCCGCTGAGCTATCTCACCGGCCCCACAAGAGCTGTTCTTGAAGCAGAATGAGTACACAGGCTTCTGGCTTCGTGAAGAGGATGAAGTTTGTTAAGATATTTGGCAGATAATTTAGTTAGCCACATGTTTCGCAAAGAATATTCACTAGTAAACTATACGTTTTGAAAGCTTTCTGTTAGAAAATAGTTTTAAAAATATCTTTATCACAGAATAGGAGTCATAGATACTAATAACTCAAGTTCTCCAACTCTATATAATGATACCGTGTAATTACTGGCATTTCATATATACCATTTCTAAGGTTTTTAGCCCCAGCCCTTCTGCCATTAGCCAGCTCAGGTTTTCACTGTAAAAATGGTAAAAAGTAAACTGAAACTGCAGTGGTTTAAGAAGATGGCACTGCAGGTTGTGGTCCATGCACTGGGGGCGCCATGCCCGTGTGTGCCAGGTTGAGGAGAATACAGAAAGGGCAGAGCACACTTGACGCTAGCACTGGCCTCAGGGAGTCAGCTTCTTCGTTGTGGAACAGAGCAGTCAAGTAGGCACTTACAGGAGGACATAATGCTTAACCTTGTGGGAATGAAGAAATGGACCTGCTAAATATTGCCCAGGCTGAGGCACAGATAAAATAAGGAGAAAGTGATACTGCAATTAATTAGTCTTCTATCACTAGAATATTTTATATGAATATGTGTTGGGTCTCGCCAGGTTTTCTTTTTTTTGATTTAGGTATATAATGTAAGAGAAGGCATGAATGTACAAATTTTTGAAATTCTGTGAGTTGTGCAAGTTTTATAATGGCAATGTATCTTTTTTAATCACTTCCAAATTTTTTGGAGAAATTAAAATATATTTTTCTGCTTAGTAACAGAAGAGTTAGTTTATTTTTTCTCTTTCTCTTTCTAGTACTCTTAACCTTCCTAAGTTAAAGCTCTTGTATTTTAGTGTCAGTTTAACCTCAGTGTGATACAAAAAGGAGCAGACCCTGCATACTGAGCAGCATTTGAAATTAACATCCTCATGCATGAGCTCAGACCAAGCACTGATGCTGTGCTCTCCTGAGCCCCTCTGTGACGTGATAAATAGCTGTATGGTGAGGTGTCCTGATATATTGTGCTTGTCAGTTACTCCCAGAGCACCATGATTCCTGAGCATCATGTAGCATGGCTACTAATCTTCATGACACTTTATAGCTAGTACATTTCCGTGGCTGATCTGATACCTTTGTTTTTGTACACAGAAATGAAGCAAACGAATCTCACCACTGGAAAACAGCGCTTAATAAAAAGGGCTCCCTTTTCTATCACTGCTTTCAGGTATTGTACAGAGAAAAGCTGCAGAAAGAGTGGGGTTTTCCTCTCTCCTGTTTCTTACTGTGTAATAGAAAAGCAGACTGACAGTACTTTGGTAGGTCATGTAATGATCTTAAAATTGATCTTTTAAATATTAAATCTCATTTGTACATGAAATAAGAAATTATTATATTCTATTATTTCCTTTCCTGCTATTTTCCACCTTTTTTCTTGTATATTTACATTTTTCAGCTTTTTAGAACAATGTGTATGGCAGTTGCAAAATGCCTTATGGTTTCTACTATAAACACTTAAAATAAACCACTGAGGTAAGTTTGAATTTCACCTGGATATACTCTCACAGGTCATCTAATTATTTGGGCCATAAATCTTACATAAGTGCCTGCTCTGTCTGCACCTCCACTGATTCCCCACTGGGCCAGACCTACAAATAATTTCCAGTCTGTAGGGATGGAAGGAGGCCTAAGGAAGACGGTTGCACATTGGAACACTTCTCTGTTCCCTGGATCCGGGTTGTACATTTCCTTTTTTAACGCTCTCTGGACTGATACGGTCTGAAAAAAGAGGTGTAAATGCCAGAGGAGAATAAATATTTGTTATTCATGTGAATGGAATTAAAGGGGAAAGGCTTAGAGCATGTCTCTAATTTTCTGGAATGATTCTGCAGGTGAATATTAAAATTTCTTCTTTTCAGTAAATTTAAAATGAAACTGAAAAAAAAAAGTAGCATGTGAATTATAGACAGGGCCTTTTACTCCTTCCAAGGAGATCTTTTGAAAGGATTAGAGCAAAAGAAAGAAATTAAAAGAATTAGAATAAAGAACTAAGGGCCGGTGAGATGGCTCAGCGGCGTAAGCGCCTGCCTTGCAAGCGCGAGGGCCCGAGTTCGACTCCCGGAACCCACATACGAAAAAGGGGCCGGTGATATCGCTCAGTGGCACGGGTGCCTGTTGGCGCGCGAGGTCCTGAGGTCGTCCCCCTGGTACCCACAAAAAAAAAAAAAAAAAAAAGAATAAAGAACTAAATATTTTAAGTTTTTATCAGTTTGTTTCTCAAGATTTTTGGCTTATATTCTAGTATCAAGATTTAAAATGTGTTCAAGTACTTACATAATGAATGCTCTAATACTTATATAGAATATAGAGACTATTTTCTTAATAGCTACCTCATGCCAGGAATATAATAAAGGAATTATGTATCTTCAAAGAGTGTATATTCTGGGAGAAAAATGAGACAAAAAATGGTGGCAAATGTTACTGTAATTGTGTGTTGTTATATCGGCCAGTCCTTTGGTGGGGGAAGAAGCACAAGCTGAGGTCAAGCCCTCTTCTCTCTCCTAGACTGTACAAATCATAGAACAAAGATAGGAGAGGGGGAAAATTCAACAGCAAGCAAGAGAAGAATAAAAAGAGGAATAGTCAGCAAGAACACTAGAGTGAGGAAGGTCAGTGGGTGCTGATACAGAAATGTGTGTGTGCTGCAGGAACATAATGAGCGTTTATTGCCGGCCAGGCAAACAATGCGTGTTTCTGCTGAAAGGCAGCAAATTAAGGCTATGGGTGCATAATTTTTTGGTATGGTCCTGGGAATTTAACAGTAACCTTCACACTAACCTATATCCCAATACTTTTTTAGTTTTGTTTTGTTTTTGTTTTTTTTTTTTTAATTTTGAGACAAGATCTTGCTAAGTTGCACAGACAGGCCTAGAGCTTTTGATCCTCTGACCTCAACCTCACAGGGCAGGCATGAGCTACCCATGCGGAGCTACCACACAAAAAATTTTTAAAAGTTTTTTTATAGCTAAAAGATACTTTAGGCAAAGTGAGAAGAAAATTAGGAAAAAAATTTAGTTCATTATAGTTGAAGGGACAATTCCTATAGTATTTGAGTTCTTCTAGAGCTTTCTAAGACCAAGATGGACAAAGAATTTGAATGTTCATACAACCACATTTGTAATAAAAGAAACACAAATTAATTAGTGTCAGAGTTTTGTTATCAAACTGAGAAAAATTCAGAAGTTTAATAATACCTTTTGGGAGGAGAAGTTGGAAAATAGGCATTCTTAACACTTGTGAGAACATTAAGTATAACCTTCAAAGATGGCATTTGGGCAGTTGTCAGAGTTCATGAATAAATACATACCTTGATACAGAAATTTCATTTCAAAGATACTGTTCTAGGCCGGTGAGATAGCTCAGTGGCATAAGTGCCTGCCTGGCAAGCACGAGGTCCTGAGTTTGACTCCTGGTAACCACATACGAAAAAAGGGCCGGTGATATCGCTCAGCGGCATGGGCACCTGCTGGCGCGCAAGGTCCTGAGTTCGATCCCCGGTACCCACCAAAAAAAAAAAAAGAGATACTGTTCTACAGGTAGGCTAGTGGATGTCTAAAATGACAGATGGACAAACTTGTTCTTTTTAGGTTGTTAATAGAGTAGCACAAAGTTAAAGACAAGGTTAAGTATATCAGTAGGGGTCTGGTTGGTTAAGTGAATCATGGCAAACCCATACAGCGGAGTTCTATCTGTCTGTAAGACAGAATGTGTACATCTATTCACCCAGTATTTACTGAATGTCTGCTATGTACCAGGTTCTCTTGTTGGCTCTGGGAATGAGGGTGCTCTGTGAGTACTGATGTTGAAAGCTCTTGATAAGAATACATGAAGTGAAAAAAAGGGTTCAAAAAATGAGTGCTTTGTGCTTCTGTTTGTGGGGAAGAACTTGGCTTTTGCTGACTAGGGTTCTGAAAGATTATCTGAGAGACTAAAGACAGTGATTACCTGGAGTTGGGGCAGGAAATGAGAATTGAACAGAACAAGGACTAGGCTGTGAGGGAAGCTTCTGTCTGTATATTGCTTTATATGTATTCTTCTTTTCTCTTGTGGTACTGGTGCTCTGCCACTCAGCTATACCTCCTCAGCCCTTTTCATTTTTTTTTTTTTTTTTGTGGGTACTGGGGGTTGACCTCAGGACCTCGCGCGCCAGCAGGCACCCATGCTGCTGAGCGATATCACCGGCCCTTTTTTCATATGTGGGTTCCGGGAGTCGAACTCGGGCCCTCGCGCTTGCCAGGCAGGCGCTTACGCCGCTGAGCCATCTCACCGGCCCTCATTTTCTTTTAAGACAGCGTCTCACGAAGTTGCCCAGGCTGGCCTCAAACTTTCAGTCTTTCTGCCTCAGCCTCACGAGCAGCTGAGATTACAGAAGTGGTCTGTAGCCATTTGCTTGTTTTATTTTAAAGAATACATACCTTCGGTTTTCCTGCTTACCTCAAATGCTGGCCTTCTACGTACTCGTTTTTGATCACATATTACTTTTTCTTAAGTTTCATATTTTATTTTCACTACCTTGGCTGGGGAAAGGAAGGGATTCCCAGTTCCAGAATTACACTATTCTGTTGTCTTCAGACAGAATGGGGTACAGTTTCTGACTCTCATTATCAATGATATGGATCAGAGTCAGAAGAGGTCCACCACTGCTGCTGGGGGACAGGGGCTGCTGGGAAAGAGGCAGGAGATGGGTATGGAACTTCCCATGGAGGGTTCATGTTCCACGGTACCCATCCAGGTATCTGAGCGCCCTCCATGAGCATCACAGGAGTGGCACAGAGGGCTGCTCCTTGGAGATGGGCATACCACAGCTCTGGGGCTGATACTGTGGCATCTTCCCAGAGAGGAGCTGAGAGGTCCCTGTCATTCCATCTGTATCCCAGGATCTTGTGCAGGGCCTCTCCATAAGGACACGGTAAAGGTAGGCTCCTTGGTCTCTCATTGGCCTCACATATAGTCCAGTATATATCCTGCAAACTTAGCAGCAAGTACGGTCACTTTTTCTAGCTTGCCTTTGTGCCCCTCTGGTGGAGACACTGGGGAATCGCTTGACACTATGCGATTCTTTTTCACTTGGATATGTACCTCACAGTCCAGAAATTCCCAACCTTGAAGGAAGCTCTGGATTTGCTGGTCACTGTATAGTTCTTGGTTTTCATTTCTCTTCTTTGGTGTCTGGGCGTTTCTGGAAATTTCTTTCCAAAGTGCTACTTTCTCCATTTTATTCCTGTTTCCGCATTGGAGTCTTTGCTGCAGCAAAAGGACCTGTTCCTAACATAACCCAGAGAGTTGAGAGGAGCCTAGCACAGAGATATGTTTGCTCCTCTGCTTCCTGAGGTCTCTACATTACTTTATTTTTTAAAAATTGAAAGTGAGTTTGAAAAAAAAAATAAGCTAAGTACTGTATAGGTTTGGGATTTGTTAATTTCTTCCCTTAATTGTTTGTTTGTTTTGTTTTATTTTTTGGAGATATGAGGGATTGAAACTAGGCTTTCTCACTGAGCTAACTCCCAGCCCTTTTTTATTTTGAGGTAGGGTCTTGCTAAATTGCCTAAGCTGGTTTTAAACTTGGCAATCCTCCTACCTCAGCCTTTTAGAGTACTGGGATTATAGGCATGCACCACCATTCCAGGCTATTTTTGAAATTAGGTGGTAAATGTATGGTTGTATATTTTGCATCAAAGTTCACAATTCAGCACCTAACAAATGACACACAGGAGACATTCAGTGAATATTTTTAAATAAAGAAACCAAAGACTACACTTGGTTGCATTTGTCATAATAACCTAAGTATAAAAATTCACCATTGGTGAGAAAGCTAAATAACCAGCAGTAATTATAATCAGCTCCTGATATTTTGTTTTATCTTTGCTATTTGAAGTTATATCTGTGAAAATGAAGCTATACCTATGCCATCACACTGGGAGAATGTGAACACTGAAGTACCCTATCAGGTAAGAGCAGAACTAACTGTCCAGTGGAGGAATTGGGAAGGACCCTAGTAAAACTATGCAAACTTCTCTTTCCAGCTCATTTCTCTGCACAGTCAAACACGTGAATATGATGAAGTTGCCAGTCTTTTTGGGAAAACAATGGATCGCAACCGAATCGAAAGAATTCAGAGAATTCAAAACTTAGATTTATGGGAGTTCTTCTGCAGGTAAGATGTTTCTAATCTGAACCTTCTGCCATCCCTAAGACTTTTATAGTCTTGGAGATGATTGAGCACAGGTTTTTGGTTTTTTTTGGTATTAGTTTTCAGAGGCATAAACATGTGTTTTCCTCTTGCCGTCTTTTGATCTGCCTCTCAGCTCCCTTCTCCAGCATTCTCAGGGAGTGGCAGGGAGCAGATCTGTAAGTAAATACAGACTGTATGATGTGAGAAGCATTCTGTCCTTCCAAGATGGAGAGCTGAGCATCCTGTCTGAAAGGGATAAATCTTGGCCCCTTTGTCCATATAACTTTGGCTCAGGCTTTTACTTTGATTTCCAGAAATCTCTGGAAGCATTGTTGAATTTCTTTTTGAAGCAGTTGCACTGTCTTGCCTATCGCCATTTGCTTGTTTTGTTTTAAAGAACACATACCTTCGATTTTCTTGCTTACCTTAAAGTTTATGTTGTAAAATCTGAATTTATTACTAGATTTAGGTTGGAAATGTCTTATTAGATTTCCCAGTGTGTACTTAAGCTAAAAGTAAACATTACAGAAAATGTAAAGGTATTATTCAAATTAACTTGTTGTGCTGTAGTTTTATAACAGAGATAGTACTTAAAATATATAACTGTCTGAGATATTTTTAATTTTTATAGATAAGATTTTATTTCTAATTTTTATTGTAAGCTGACTTTTAATTTTTTATTTCAAAACTTTCAAATAGATGCAAGTAGAGTCTAATATAATGAATCCCATGTGCCGATCCTGATTCAACATTTATCAGGATTTAACATGTATAATCTATCTCCCTTTTTGTTACTGTTGTTGTTGCTAAAGTATTTTAAAGCAAATCTCAGACTATAACTCATTTCCTTTTCATATACTTGAGAATTAGGCTGAATTTCGATTGGTAATGATACATGTGATTCTTTCATGGTTTTGACTAGCTAATATGGCTTGAATATATTCTAGATATTAGTCTCATAATACTGTATACTAAAATAAGGAGCTTTCAGCATGTGGTTTTTATGATCTGGTGTCTTTAGACCAAACCAATTCATTTTTTTATACTAACTGAGTTTAACTGGGTTTAGAAGGTTTTATTCAGTCTTGTTTGGATGTTTCTTTTACAGAAGAATCTAGAAACCTTTTTTTCCCACTTTGATTTGATTTGATTTTCTTAGTGAAAACATATTTTTCTAAAATGAGTTGATAAAAATGTAATTCCTTTTTTGTTTTGTTTTGTTTTTTGGAGGTACTGTGAATTGAATCCAGGCAGTGCTGAGCCTTTTTCCCTTTTTTCTTTTTTTTTTTGAGATGGGTTCTCAATAAATTGCCTAGAATGGCCTCAACTTGCAATCCTCCTAGCCCCAAGTGGCTGGGGTTACAGGTGTGCACCACTGTAGCCCATAAATTCATTATCTTTTGTTTTATTTTTGTTTATTTGTTTATTTGTTTGTTTTTGAGGTACTGGGTAGTAAACCCAAGGCCAGGCAAAAGCTCTATCACTGAGTTACATCCTCAGCCCCAATTCATTATTCTTAATCAGGCCTCTGAAATGGAGTTTATATTGGTTTCCTTTATAACTTGAATTCTCAGTAAAAGTCTAATGTAAAAATGTACCACAGGATCCCTAAAACATTTTATACTAAGTATCTCATTGGAAGCAATTGTACTCTGGTGATGCCCTTCCTGATTTCATGTAATGTCAGTCTGTGAAAATCTGTGGTGGTAAATGAACCTGCCACCTGCCATGACCTTGCAGAACACCAAGTCTCATTGTAAGGACAGCCTGACATTTCCCCAAGAACCAAAATAACCGAAGTTACTGCCGTATAAGCTGTGACTCACCATACAGGCAGGCAAGCCCACGAGAGTTCATCGGAAATCAGCTCGTATTCCTCAAGCCTGCCTTCCTCCCTTTCCTTTCGCCTGCGTTGTGACAGGCATTATTCTGGGCATCTGGGCTATGATGGTGGATAGGACTGTAGGTTAGACAAGGAGTCAGGCCACTGCCACCAGAAATGTAGGAGTGAGCAGCGCCTCACTAAAGGGAGGATATCTATCCATTCCCACCAACTAAAGTAGAGTGTGTTTTGTGGCTAGGGATGGGAAGAAGTGCTTTCAAAGGCAGATGCCATTTCAGCTAGACACAGCAGGATAGAGAAAGGGCATCTTAGGCACTGGGAACACTGGTGCCAAGTTTGGATACACAGAGGAAACAGGAAAATGGAATTTCAAATGCAACAGAAACAAAATGAACAGTGAACGAGGAGGCTAGAAAGGTGGTCAGGAGGCAGGGCATGGAGGGGCTCATGGTCTCACTCCAGGGTGGTGGTGTGATTTTCTGCAGTAGCTTTAGTTGGATTGAATTGAACTGATCCAGAGTGGAAGTCAGAGAATTAGCAGGTGCCAGTGATGCAGCCCTTTATAAACTGAACAAAGAGACTCGGGTTTGTAGTTCGTTTGCTTGCTTGCTTGCTTGCTTGCTTTGAGACTGCCTCTCACTATGTAGTCTAGGCTGACCTTGAACTTACTCTGTAGCTCAAGCTGGCCTTAAACTTGTGATCCTCTTGCCTCAGCCTCCTGTGTGCTGGGTTTGTGGGCATGTACCACCATGTCTTGCAGGACTTTAAGCAAGAGAATGATGAATTTAATTTGCATTTTAGAAAAATAATTCATTGGGCCATACTGTGGGGAAAGTTTCAAAGCAATGGTTCTCATTTGGGAGGGATTTCGCCCACCAGGGGATATTTGGTGATGACTGGAGACACTAGATTATCTTGTGAGGACAGTCCTCTCCCTTCTCTCCCTTTCCCTGACACCTTTCCCATTTTCAAAAACTCTGTCTTTGTTTTACTCTTTTACTTATATTTGGGTTTCTTATATAAGAGAAACTATGTGGTATTTAACTTTCTGTGTCTGCCTTATTTCGCTTAACATTATAGTCTCAAGATCCATCCATTGTCTTGCAAATGACATGAATTTTTTCTTCTTTATGGCTGAATAAAATTTCATCGTGTACATATAACACATTTCTTTACCCATTCTTGTAGGCATCTAGGCTGTTTCTAGAGCTTAGCTATTGTGAATTGTGCTGCTAGAAACATGGGTGTGCATGTATCACTATAGTAGGAAGTCTTTTGGGAATATACCTAGGGAGAGGTATGGCCAGGTCAAATAAAATTTCTAGTTTTAGTTTTTTGAAGAATCTCCATACTGATTTCCAAAGCATTTGATAAGAGAGAACTAAGCATTATAATTAGAAGGAACCTATACAGAAGAAGAGTACAAGATAGGAGAAAGGGGGGAAGGATAATTGATGGACTGAGACTCCCAAAGAGGCATGACAGGATGGAATTCAGAGAATGCATGTTAAAAAGGAGGTAGACAGGATGTTCAGCTCTGTGTATGGATAAGTTAGAAGTAGTAGAAAAGAGGAGTTGGAGGTGGCATTCCTCCGTAATACCTTCAGTTTCCATGCTGAAATAAGAAGTGAAGCCACCTACATAAAAGAAAGTGTCAGGGAGGTGTGGATAAGAAGGAAAGAAGAAGGGAAAAGGAAGAGTTGAAATGGCCATTATGGGAAATGGGGATAGAGCTACCTTGGGAACTGGAGGATTTCCATGAGTGAGCTGGACTCTGTTGGAGGGTGTGCATTTCTGGTAGAAACCATGGGGAATTTTGTGTGATTTACTTGTGACGTAAACATGTAAGAGCAGATAGGGGAGATAGTTGCAGTGAACCCTGGCTGGGAAGTGAAAGCTGCTGTCTTATTAAAAATGTTGATATAGGGCCGGTGAGATGGCTCAGCGGCTTAAGCGCCTGCCCGGCAAGCGCGAGGGCCCAAGTTCGACTCCTGGATCCCACATACGAAAAAGGGGCCGGTGATATCGCTCAGCGGCACGGGCATCTGCTGGCGCGTGAGGTCCTGAGGTCGACCCCCCGGTACCCACACACAAAAAAATAATGAAATAAAAAAATAAATAAATAAAAATGTCGATATAGATGGTTCAGAGATTCTCACATCTGGCTGCATGTCAGAGTCACCTGTGGAGCACTTTAACAAGTACAGATGTCTGTCACCCACCCCAGATCCACTGAGTCAGAGCCCCTGAGCTGCCTTTCCCATCTGTGGGAAAGTCTACAGGTGTGTCTGATGTCCACCCAGGATAGAAGCCCACAGTCTAGACCAGCGATGGCGAACCTTTCAGAGCTTTCAGTGGTACAAACACACTGATGTGGCATACATGCTGTAGGTTCACCACCACTGGTTTAGACCTAGGGAAATTTGCTTCTGTCCAGAAGATCTCCCGCTCTGGTGCAGAGCATGTGGTATATAGTCTGCTCTTTAGTCTACCCTAAGAGGCTGGGTAATTGTGAGACGTCTTTGAAAAGTGAGTGCCATACTATTTTCAGTAAGTTTAGAAATAATCATGGATTTGGCCATAGGTGGGCAGGGCTGTGAAGAATTTAGAGTAGTCTTGTCCTTCTTTGCAGGTTTAACTGAAGCTCAAGAGGCCCTGCAACTCAACTTTGGCTTTGCTGGAACACAAAAGGCATAGTCTGTGAGTGTCCACATTTCATGGGTGCCTCAGTTGGGGGCACTAAAATAAAGCTTGCTGGGGGATGCAAAGCTTTACCCACGCTGCCCAGCTCTGCCTCTGACCTGTGTGTGTGCTCCGTCCGGCCCGTGATCAAGCAGCTCTTCATTGCCATTGGTCCCCACTCTCCAGACTCTGAGCGACTTCTCAAACCCATGTTTATTTTAATCTGTGCCTGCAATGTAGTGACAAGTGGACTTCCTGATTTTCCAGTTCTAGTCATATAGCTCATGGACCTTACAAGGATGTGTATTAAACAAATGTGTACTTCAAAAAATGGAGAAAAACTGGTATGGATTCATTAATGCACAACTAACTGATAGGACTGCCTTAGTGGTAGGTGGGGAAGCCCCTTAGACAGTCTAACTTGACTCCTATAAAGTACTTGAGAAAGCATCTTATGATGGAGACAGTGTATGCAAAGTGTTGGTACAAAGAGAAAAATTAGTAGAAGTCTTGTTTTGTTTTGTCTTTTTGTTTGTTTGTTGTTTTGAGACAGGGTCTTGCTTTGTAGTGCAGGCTGGCCTTGAACTCATTATGTAGCTCAGGCTGCCCTGGAACTCATGGCATTCCTCCTGTCTCAGGCTCCTGAGTGCTGGGATTACAGGTGTGCACCAACACACCCAGCTTAAAATTAGTAGAAGTCTATGCAAAGAGTAATATCAATGGCATCCATGCTTTTTTCCTTGAGTCCTTCAACATTTTTATCAGAAATTTGGATGAAATAAGAAGGCTTGCTTATCACCATTGCAAAAGATTCAAAACTAGAAGGCATAGCTTATTTGTTTTTTAGTGAATCAGTAGTCAGGAAGACCTTGGAAGATTGAAAGTGGGTCAAAACAAATACTACATTTTCTAAGTTTTTTTTCTTAGTTATGAAAGGGACAAATGTACCTTGTTAAAAAAATAAGTTGAGACGGTACATAAAGTTCTAAAAAAGAAAATTGATATAATTGCTTTCTAAATTACTGTGTTAAGTGAAGCTTAACTGAAATAAGTCTATAGGATTCAGTTTCTAAATCAGTTGTACAGAGTGGCAAGGGGAGAAGGTGTGGTCTGAAAAGTGCCAGGAGTGGTAATTGACTGCATACACTGTGTCAGCATTTGATTCCACTGTCACAAAACCCAGTAACCAGATTCCTGTTAACTAAAGACAGTCCAGTATAGAGAGGGGCCTAGAAGCTGTGCCACGTGACAAATGGTTGAGGGGACAGTGTGAACTTAACCCAGGGGAGAAAGCCTGGGAGGGATTCAGAGATATTTCTGGGTATTTACAGAGTTGTTTTAGTAAAAGGATGTTTTGAATCATTCTGTGTTCAAGAGACAGTAACAAAGACCTGTCAGCAGGAGTAATGGGAAGGCGGATTTTGGTTCAGTGTTGGGATGAATGTACTTTTTAACAATTACAGATGATCGCAAATAGACTTTGCTGTCTGGCACAGCAGTAAGTCCTTGGCACTTGTCTTACTTATTGTCTCATTTTAGGAACAAAATACCTGTCACCCCCAAGTGGAGTAAGGCTCACAGTTTTTAGAAGTTTCAGTCTGTAGTCACCTGGCTCCAAGGCAGGGTGGCACAGCAGAGGAGAAATAGTCCATGGCAGGGTAGATAGGCAGCAAGCGTGCCTTCCATGTTTCCCTTTATATTCCATCCAGCCTACAAGCTTATTGATTGGTACCACCCACACCCAGAATGGGGCTTCCATTACTCAGAACTGTGCTAAACCCATTTAGTTACCATAAACCCTTAATCCATATTCACACATCCATGATCCAGCCAACTCTGAAAAGCCTATGAGCACATAGGGCTTTGGGGAGACATCTAGATCCAAGCCATAACAGCACTGAAATGGACTGAAGCAGGCATTCAGTTGTTAGGTCTCAGAAATGCAAGGGGGAAGTGGTTATTTCTAACATCTTCTTAATGAAATATTCCGAAAGTGAGAATATAGATTTACCTACTGATCAAACTTGACCTTTTAATACTTGTCACACTTTCTTCATCTTGGCATCATGTTTTTTAAAGATATAAAACACTACAGATATAGGCAAAGCATTTACTCCAGCCTCATCCTGCTCTACTCCTTTCCTCCTAAGTTGGTGCAATGCCTTCCTGTCTATATTTTTTATTTTTTACTACTTGTGTATGTATATTTGTACAGTACACAGCATTATTTTGACAAATACTTGTTTTTGTAAGATTCTTTCTACATTTAGCATTATATTCTAGATTTACTATGGTAATACACACAAATCTTGTTCATTACTTTTCAATTTTATATGCAGATACGTAATTTTATATTTTCTTTTTCTATGAATTTTAGGCTCTCAATTTTTGTGTTTTTCTGATATAATCAGTTCTAGATTAAATATCCTTTTAGGAGTAGAAGAGATTTCTCCATTGGAAAGAGTGTTACACTGGATGGTTTAATGTTATTCAGATTCAAAATTCATTTAAATTCAACCAAAAGTTTGTAATCTCTGGAGATAAAAAGAATAAGATAATTCACTGTCTACTTTGTACTGTTTAATTGTAGTCTCCATTTATAGGCACCTATAAACCTACCTGGTTTAGATAGTCAATTACTTTTACCTTTATGGGCGTAGTCTGGGATATCTGTACCTATTGGTAAGGTTTTTCTTTTTCTTTCTTTTTCTTTTCTTTTCCCTTGATACTGAGGACCAACCCCAGGGCACATGCCGGGTCCGTGCTCTGCCATGAGACACATCCCCAAGCCCTTTGTAGTATACTTTTCAACCTTCGCTCAGTTGACTAATAATTTTTGATTAAGTGAATTATGTGTTGTCCAACAGGATCCAAAATTATTTCTTTTCCAGAATTTCTTTGTCCACTTATGACATATTAAAGAAGTATTTGTTTTCACACTTTCTGTTGAACTTTGCTTTTTAAAAAATTAGTGAATGCTACTTATGGCGTATTTCAGTGTGTGTTGTTGTGTCTGTGTGTATTGTGTTTTTAGGAAAAAGGCTCAGCTCAAGAAAAAAAGAGGCATCCCTCAGATTAATGAACAAATGCTATTTCATGGTACCAGCAGTGAATTTGTGGAAGCAATTTGCATTCATAACTTTGATTGGAGAATAAATGGTATACATGGCGCTCTCTTTGGAAAAGGTAATTATCAGAATTCCAGGTCTCAATTGAGTCCAAAGAGAGAGTTTTCTCTCTTTAGAAATAATTGATTGTTTTCTAAATTCAGGGATTTGTTAATAGTTAAGTTAAAAGTTGCTATATTAGGTTCTAAGTATATACTCAGCATTTCTAAGCCACAGAAAAGTCAGTTTTTATACACACAGGATGGAAGTGAGACTTTTCCACTTCTGCCAGATTAAGTAGCTCCCAAATCCCAATCACCCAGATGGAGCATGTCCATGTTAGAGAATCTTGTGTGAGATTTTAATTTTCATGTGTAAGTCCTTTCTGTGTATGAGCCTATACACTAAACTGCTTTCTGGCAATATATAGAGGGTGATATATTAAGTTAATTATATTGTGCACCAGTATAAGTGTTTTTATTTTGTTTTGTTTTGTTTAAGAAAACTATAGGTAAGACTATTAATGGGCAATAAGGAATATTGGGTGGGAACTTACCCTGTTTCTAGTGAATCGCAGAAGTTCAAGTTGTTCAGTTTATCCCCACAAGCAATTATGGAGAGAGATGAGGGGCAAAGGTAAGGGATTAGACATTTGTTCTTGTAGTCCTTACCTAAATCCCACCCATACTGTATTGGGTGAAGATGGGACTTTGCAGTTCATTTGCAAA
This sequence comes from Erethizon dorsatum, assembly GCA_028451465.1. Taxonomy (NCBI): domain Eukaryota; kingdom Metazoa; phylum Chordata; class Mammalia; order Rodentia; family Erethizontidae; genus Erethizon; species Erethizon dorsatum. The sequence goes on from CM051831.1 coordinate 32,565,375, forward strand.
ATTGGTTAGAGTAGATATTCCCTTAGTGTCAGTCTCTCCTGTCTACCATTTCCAAAGAGTAGGCTACTTTATTGAGTTTTCGTGTGTAGGCTGTGAACCCGTGAAAATACTCTTCCGGAATGCTCAGGCATGAATATTTGTTAGTCAGCTTTTTGTTACTAAAATACGTGAGAGAATCAACTTAAAGCGGGGAGGGTTTACTTTGGCTTCAAGTTTCAGTCCATGGGCATTTGGCTGTGTTGCTTTTGAGCCATGTTAAAGGCCGACAGTGATAGTAGGGAGTGCCTAGTGGAACTATCTTCCTTCATGGCAGTTGGGAATTGAAGAGAAAGAGAGGAAGATGAGGGTCACATCCCTTCAAGGGTGCATCCCCAGTAACCAAGACCTCTGATGAGGCCCCAACTCCTAAAGGTTCCACCACCTCCCATAGCACCATGCTGGGGATGAAGCCTTTAGTGCACTGGCCTTTGGGTGACACTTAAGATCCAGACCATAACAGCAGCTTCATACTTACCTGGAAATCTTTTCCAGGATATAAAGTTCTGTTATTTCCAGGATCGTTATTGGATTGTTAACCTGCATAATGGAAATACAACTTCTTCTGGCTTGAATTCATCTCTGTGAACTAAAGTTTTCCTTGTGCTCTCCAGAGCTTTGTTGGATGTTGGAAAAGGAGAGGGGAGGAGACTGGTAGAAGGAAATAGAAATAGGAAGGAGGTCCACACAGTAAAAATCCAGGTCCTCAACCCCCCAGTAACCAAAACAACAACAAAATCAGATCCTGCCACACTTTTTTTTGTTGTTTTTTTTTTGGTACCGAGAATCAAACTCACGACCTCATACTTGCCTGGTGGCGCTGTGCTGCTGAGCTATATCCCCAGCCCATTAAATCTTTTTTTTTTTTTTTTTGGTACCAGGAATCAAACTCAGGACCTTGCGCTTGCCAGGCAGGCTCTGTGCTGCTGAGCAATACCTGTGGCCCGACACTTTTAATTCTGGAACAGTTTTAGTGTGTTTTACTTACTGGGTTTCTCTGGGATATTCCTTCTGAAGCGGAAGTCTGGTATCTACAGTTAGGTGGAGGTAGGGAAGTGTATTGGAGAGACGTGGTTTATACCAGCGAATCTGTGCCTCTGCTAGGCAGTCTGTACCGCAGCTCTCCCCTATAGATGGGTTTCTCTTCTTCTTCTAAGGGTCTGTGGATGAGGAGAGTCCTCACCTGTTTTTGTTACATGACTCCATGTGTCAGTTCTCCTGACAATTAGAATGTCTTTGCTTATGTTTAGTGTATTCTTAGGAGTAATCTCAGCTCTCTTTGGTCCTTTTTGTTCAAGGAACCTATTTTGCTAGAGATGCTGCTTACTCCAGCCGCTTCTGCAAAGATGACATAAAGCACGGAAACACATTCCAGATTCATGGTGTCAGCCTGCCCCAGCGGCATCTGTTTAGAACGTACAAATCTATGTTTCTTGCTCGGGTGCTAATTGGAGATTACATAAACGGAGATTCCAAATACATGCGACCCCCTTCCAAAGACGGGAGCTATGTGAATTTATATGACAGCTGTGTGGATGATACCTGGAATCCAAAGATTTTTGTGGTTTTTGATGCCAACCAAATCTACCCTGAGTACTTGATAGACTTTCATTGATTTCACTTCCAATTCTCAGTGGTCAAGAGAGTTTCGTTCTTTTTTGCAGGATTTGCTCTCCTATCATCTAGCTACTAAATACTAATATCTGATACTTTGGAATCAGATATGAAAAAAGTAGCTTCCACATAAAAAGACATACTGACTAAAAGGTTGGTTTTCTGTTGCTTTGTTTTTGTCTGTTACTCATAGTCTTTACTATTAAAAATTAACACCATTGCCATTTTAACACATAAGGGTGAGATAACATTAAAAATCGAATCAGCTGAAACTCAGTTACCATGGTTATGCAATTTTTAAATTTTACACATGTGATGGGGATAAATGCTTTCAGTTCAAATGGACTTACTCATCTACAGTGTATATTCAGAAAATAAAAATATAGGCAAATGTATCCCTTTAGAGAAGCTGATCCTATATGTATTGAATTCTGCTGTTATTGGCCACCAGTCAACTTACTGTTTGGTTGGCCTTCGAAGGAGAGATATAATCCCTGAAACAGTCTGGGCCTTTTGAGAGAAATAAGAAACAAGGACATTATTTGCTGTGCTACCTAACAAGCCAGAGGAGAGAATCAGGATTGAGAGCCCTGCTTCCTGTTGCCTCAGGACCGCAGGCTACAGCCTTAGACTTGTTCTGTCCTCTTTGGTCTCCTGTCTGAAGTGACAGCTACTGCAGACTGATTTATCCATAGTTCACCCACCAGCGTTCTCCAGTTCTTTCACTAAGACTTGGTGTGCAAGATGTCTATTTCATCTTCCAAGTGCAAGCTTTATTTATTGTTTAAAATATTTGTTTTCCCTTTGTTTCAGAGTCCTTACAGTGATTACTTCTAAAGTGTTTTGATCTGCCCCCTACAACACAGTTATTCAACGGTGATTTTGAAAATTCACATTTCTCCATTTTGAATGATTGCAGAAAACATAACCTGCTCAGAACAACGTTGTTTATCCTTTTGAGTAGCAATAGGCACCGTCTAACTCTTGAGTGGTTAGGTAGAATTCATTATTGTATTTAATGGAAGTACATTTACCATCTGTTTTGTTACTCTACATAAGGAAGAATAAGCAATGTTGGACCAGCTTACTACCTGTAAGTGTTCTAGCAGAGACTAGACAACAGTTTGGCAGGATATTGTACAGGAGTTGAAGTACTGGATGAGGAATTGTCCAGATGATTGTTAAGAATCTTTCCAGCATTGACTTTTCCATGATTCTCTCTAAAAAAGAGAACACTTGTACCATTCCTTTCTCAGAAAACGTTTTTCTAACTCTTCATAGTACTGAATTCTCTCTCCAATATCCTTACTCAATTTTGGCCAAAAGTTAGTGCGCACAATTTAACTTCTAGAAAGTGTCCATGCCCGTATTGTTCTATTCAACCATTTGAGTTGGAGAGGCATCTAGAAATGATAGAAATGGAGTATGAATACAATCAGTGATGTTAATTCTTTAAGTGCTGTATACCATCAGACTTTCATTATAGCCAAGAATACATGTAATTGTGCAGTGGAAAGTAAATAACAGTAGACAGGAAATTGTATGCACAAATACTTTGAAACAAAGTAGCAACAAGAATTTCCTGACTCAGATGTGCAGATTCATTGCCATTTAGATGAAATGATGGGAATATTTAGAAAGAGCACATCTTAAAAACGTGTGGAGATCATCATGGAGACAAAGCCACAGGGCTGCCTTTCAAAGGCATCACAACCTGGCTGGAGACTAATTTGCAAAACAATGTTAAACACATTAGGAATTCAGATTTTCAGAATCTTTTTGTTCTGTTTGTTGAAATAGTTGCCCTTTTAACATGGCTATCTTTTCCTCCCAGTTTAACAGGGATATCTTTCTCAGCACTTGAATAACTATTGGAGTATTTAGGAGTTGTTTTTCTTTTAGACATGTGCAGATCTTATCTCAAGGTGAATAAGAGCCCACAGTTAAGTATTTGCAAGGCAGTCCATGAAGTCTGAGCCTATGTAGCTGGTTGATACAAGGTAAATTGGGTACACTGCAGTAGCTGTTTCAAGAAAGTACTGTGGTGGTGTTCATGTCTGAGAATTTACTGCCAACTCCCTTTCTATAAGAACTGATTTTGATACATATTTTAAAATATAATGGTATAAACTTAATTGATGTTAAAATTTTCTTTGTTTTGGTCATTAAGTTGAGCTGAAACATGTAATTAGTTTATAATAAGACTGGATACAGCCATTTACTATTGTTTCCTGTGGTCATCGCATAGGGTGTTTGAGGAGAGTGAAGAGAAGCCATTCCAAATTAATGATAAATCATTTTTAAAACTCTGTTGAATAAATTCCAGCTGGTAGTGATTTTTCTCTCTTACTTAGGGGAGGCTCAGAGTAAAACTAAATGTGTTTTTAAAAAACATTTTGATAGGACTATTATGATCAGGAAGGTCTTGTTCAGTGCGTCATTTCATTTCTACACTGTTGATGGTGAAGACGATGAATCTGGAGCCATTTTAAATATATGAATATATTGTTTTTACATTTGGTGATTAAAGCTCTCTAGCAAGTCTTGATTGTCTGTATGTGCCACATTCTTACTTCTGTGATTTCTGTGTCTCGTCTCCACCTTGCATTATTTGAACCTAAGTTTGCAGCTCAAGTTTAATGGACTCTCCAGTAGTCTGTTGCCCATAAACTCTTCTGTACCTCACCTGCATACAGGGGAAGTCTCTTGTTCTTAGTTGGAGACATCATGAACAACAGCTGATCAAGTAACCTTTGAAGAAGAGTGTATGCTCTGTCTGCTTTTGAGAATTCCAACTCAGATCAAGACCAGACTCCTGTAAGCACCTTGCTCCTGTGAACTGCTGTACCTCAGAGGAGTAGTTCTGGAGGGTCTACCCATGCTCACTCAGGAAACATGCTTCCATGGTCCTTCCATCCCAGCCTCTCCCGGTGTGTCTAGGTTCATTCCTGTTGACACAAGTTAAACACTGTATTTAATCTTTAAGTTTCTATTGGTAGAAAAGGAAGGTCAAAGAATATCTTAATTTTGGAGCTGAGAGAAATAAGGGACAAAATAATTGAAGATTATCTGTGGACGTAAGTTTTCCACTCATTAAATCATGTCTCAGTATATTTAAATGTTGAGCTAATTATTAATATGCATGATAAAATTGAGCTTTGATTGAGAAGTATGACATCCTTACAAATTTTGTTCATAGGCCATTCACGGAGTTGAGATCACCTCTCAGATGCCAGGAATAATCTCAGAAACAGTCTCATAGTGGTCCCAGCAGCTCCTGAGTCCCCAGATTTTCTTTTTTCCTAAAGGAGAATGCCTTGTTTATTTTTAAATAAATATTTTCTTTTCCTTAAGTAGTCAATTTCTAGATGAAATTATTATTCTTATAAAAGAGAAAGAAGAAATGAAAAATAGTAAAGAAGGGAAAACAAAAGCAATGTGAAAAGTTATTTTTTTCTTCATAGATGGGGTCTGGAACTCCTGGGTTTAAGCAGTCCTCCTGCCTTAATCTATCTCCTGTACCGGAGAGTACAAGCATGTACCACTGTGCTCAGCAAAAATTGTTTTCGATTAGAAACTTTGGCAAAGGGATTTTACTTATTTTTATCTACTTGCACTGTATGCAGAAGGAGGTTTGGTGAGACAATAGCCTTCCCCACTTTTATAGGTAATTTTTTGATGTTGCTTGGGGCAACAGAAGAAAGGACCATTTCAAAGGCATACTAAGTATGCAGTTATTTCAGGGATGTCTGGTTAGTGTGAGTGATGTGTACAGGGAGAGGTGAACCTGAAATATCTAGAAAAGAAGTTCAGGGTGTGTCTTTACCTTCACTTGTTCCAGCAGTAGTTTGGATCTTCTCTGAAGACATGAGGATGGGTGGAAGGTGGAAGAATGGATGGGAGAGAAGGATGGAAGGTGAATGGAGAGAGAGCTCAGGTAGTCTCTCACTTGTCCCCCTGCTGCTTTCCATACTAAATAAACCAGGTAAAGACAATTTAGTAATTCGTAACACCCAGTGAAGCCCTTGCTGTAACTGAGCTAAGCCTCCATTATGTAGTGTTATGTAATCCATTTCCTCAGCTTTAATTGCTTGGCTTTCATTCTTTAGCACTGCAGTCTAAGTACTTGGCTTTCAGTTGAACTCTGACTGTATGGCTGTGTGTCTAAGAACTTAGCGTTGGTCTTACTCATTTTGAAGCAGCTTCTCTTGAGATTGGAACATGAGTTTTATGCCAAAGATGGTAGTCTTTTCTGCAGTTTCTTAGCTTTGCCAGACCCTCTACAGTGTGTTGCTTCTTACTCTGCCACCTATGTGGATTTTAATCTAGCTTAGAAGAGTCACAGTCCAGAGTTTAATTCAAATGATTTTGGCAGTATTAATTGTAAGTCCACATTGCACTTCTTGTAGTTTTCTGTTCCTTTTTAAAAATACTTCTTCCTGAAGGGCTCATCTTGCTGTGATATCTCTGGTGTCACGGGGAAGCCACAGGTGTTAGAAGCCTGGATTTGGTTAACACTCAGAGATCAGCAGTCAAACGCATTTCCCCTGCATTGTTCCTTTGAGATCAATACCACCCTGGGAGCCAGTTGGTGGGAATTCTGTTTCTGGCTTTGCTGTTTGAATCGTATGACCTTTATCCGGATAACTCACCAGAAGGGGAAGGTGAAATTGATGAAAGACCAGTGAGACTCCTTCAGAGAAAAAGACCTAATAGAGCACAGCTGGATTTCTCTAAGCAACATCCAACCTGACAGAGAATGAACTTGAGTTTGGGTCAAGAAAATACAGTAAGAGGGATCATACTGCATTAAATTAAAAGAAGCAAAGACTCAGAGTAGGAAGGAAAAGGAGTTGTCCTGACTTCCTGAAACCCCACTGCTAATTAGTCCTCCACTCCCCTTCTAGTTCACTGCTCTGGGTTTCTGTATGCCAGGCAGTGAACGAGTCAAACGCAGCTCTACTGTCATGGGTCGTGAAGTCTGTCGGGTGCAGGGAGGATGTGCTGCACTGTAAGAGTGAAGGCTTTACCAACAGGGACGTTCACCTTGATAGCCTCGGCAAGGAGACAGAAGGCTTCCCTAGGAAGGGATAATCGAATGTGGTGATGGCGAGAATTGCAGGTGTCAGTCAGGTGAAGGACAGTTAAGTCCCTCTGGCCACACCCATCTGTGCCATATCAAGCTTTAGGGGGATGAGAAAAACAAGCTATGGATAAAGGCAGTTTGGACTTTTTTTTTTTTTTTAATTATGAAAATTCAGAGTGGTAGAATCAAAGCCATCAAGATGTCTTGCCTCCAAACCCTACACCTGGCCTGAGGGTCAGCCTCAGGGGAACCAGATCCCAGCATTACTGGGTGCATGGATAGAGGGGAAGGGATTGTGCAGAAATCTGTGCAATATACTAGGAGAATCAAGATGCTGATTAGGCGGAGGGGTTCGTGCTTGTCTCAGACTCCCCACAACACACACGTTCCTCCCTTCTACCTTGAAACCCCATTTGTCAAAGCATGAGCTGTGGAGTCATGTATCTAAGTTGATTCCTGGATCCTTTACTTACCTGCGGTCTGACCTTGGGGAGGTTACTGAGCCTCTCTGTGGTACTGTTTCCTTGTCTGCAGCCTGGGGACGATGATAATGTACTGACCTCAGAGGGCCGCTGTGAGGAGGAGATGAGGTAATTCCTGTGACTGGCACAGGCCTTGGTATGTGTCAGTGGGTATATTAACACATAAGGCCCCTCCCCTCTCAGGAATAGTTTTGCCCTCACAAAGCCAGGATTCATGTGGGATTCATACTACACTTGGAGTTAGAGGCATCCTCTTTTTTTTTCTTTTTTTTTTTTTTTCTTAGTATTTGCTTGATTAATACCTTTCAACACAGGATGGCCAGAAGCAACTCATAAGTTAAGCAAGTTAGATTTGTTACTACAGCAAGCAAGCACACACACTATTGGGAACTATGGGGTATTCTAGTAAAAGGAACTTGAATTTTTTATAGTATTTAGCTTTGGTTTGGTGATTTGGGGCAGGCCAGGGGAATCTCGATTTCACTCTAGACTCGATGTTGTGGGAAAGCAGGGGTAATTCTGTGATGATATGTCTATAAGTTTCTCTAGGGAGACTAACCGAGAATGAAATATGATTGGTAAAGGCATAGCCACTCATTATAGCTCAGAGAAAGGGTATTCTGTGGGTGGCACAGACCTTATTTTCATCTGTGCTTAGACAAAATGATGAAGTGGCCTTGCTTTGTCTCATTTTCATGTAGTCGTAGAGTAACCTTGTCTGAGGCTGGTTTTCAGTGAGATAGTTCAGGTTCAACAGAGTAACATGATTAGCTGAGAGTGCAGTCTTTTTCTGAATGTCAGGAGCTGTTCTTTCTCTACTTATCATGTATGTGAGTTTTCTTCCTCTATGGAGACTGTAGGTCAGTATATCTATTCATTCAACAAAACACCATTGTCTCTACTCCATACCAGCACAGTAGGATGGAATAGTGAGAACCTGCCTTTGAGAAACTCAAGGTCTAGGGTTTTATAAAGGGGCTTTAGAGTCTATTCCAGTCAATCATTCTGCTAGTTTAAATGCCTTCTTCACTTTTCCCACAAAGTATTCTAGCGTATGTCCGTATATTCCCAACAGCAGAAAACTCCTGCTGACTGTTAGCAGTGCTGCATGTTAAAAAGTTGATTTGCACCTGGTTCTATAGTCTCTCTCCCAGATTATTCCAAACCTTAGACCCAAGTCTGCCCACTAACGGCACACAGAACAAATGTAAGTAAACCCTGGATTCCCACATTTCAGTGCTGTACTACTTACTCTTACATCCTTATCAAAAGAATATTTTAATTCAATGCATAATTTAAATTGATTGCATTCCTGGATGGCTTTCCTATTTGGTCTGAGGAAAGGACAGAGACTGTATTAATGAGGGGTTTTCTAAGGAGGTTGGCGTCTGCTGGGTAGGTGTTCCTGAGCATGAGAGATGCCACTAGATGGCAGCATCTTGCCTCTGAATGGGCACAACAAAACCTGAGCCCTGAGCTCATATCTGAATTTTAGAGAACAAGGTAAAGGACCTCTTCTCTACCCAATCTCCCAAATTATCTGGTCAGTTCCCCTGCCATCAGGTAGAAAATCCCCTGGTCAGATCCACCTAGACAGGTATTTATCCCACTTACAGTAATTGCTAGGACAAGTGTGCCCCTTCCCAATAGTAACATAGTCTAACATTTTAGGATCTTACATGTTGAAAGTTTGTCCTAAACAACAATACCACATGATAACATGTATTTTATCATTTTATCATATTTTAATATATTTTCTTTTTTTCCTCTATGAAATCAGATTTAATTCAGCAGAAAATTGTTGGGCACATTCTGAGACCATGAATTCAAAGGCCTTTACCATTGAGTCATTCTTTAAACCTGACTTCTTCACCACCATCCCCTTAACCCTCTAGCATCTTCTTTACCTTCCTCCCCATTGCTGTTCACCTACGATGCTGCCTCCTGACTACGGGCCGTATTATCCTCGAGTTACAGAGCCCCCAAGTTTTGCTTTCTTCCCTAGAGCAAATAAGACAATCTGGTCTCATAGTCCCAACGTTAAAACTCAGAACACCTTATGCACTCTTGAGTTGTGACAGTCTATGCCCTTTATTAAAATGTGTCTCTGAAAAGATGGACCATAAACTTGTCTTAAAAGTGGCACCTATGATGGGTCAACGTCACATGTTTCTGAAATACTTCTCTCGAGGTTTGAGGAGCTGAACATGATAAACTACAGTTTTTAAAGGTGTAATTTTTATACTATTCCTCTAAAATTGCGGTGAGATCAGGCAACAGTTGCCATTGTGCAGGGAGGAGAACTGAGTGCCTGAGGTCATGTGTCAGTGTCATGGCTAAGTGTAGACCCCATGCGTTGTGATGCCTATTCCCATTGTCTGTCTTTCAGTGTAACTTTGTTGCACCGTGGCCATATGTGCAAGATTTTTGCATTGGTGACTTTTCATTTTAAAAATATATGTTAATGGGGCTGGTGAGATGGCTCAGCGGCATAAGCGCCTGCCTTGCAAGCGCGAGGGCCCGAGTTCGACTCCCGGATCCCACATACGAAAAAGGGGCCGGTGATATCGCTCAGCGGCACAGGTGCCTGTTGGCGCGCGAGGTCCTGAGGTCGACCCCCCGGTACCCACAAAAAAAAATTATATATATATATATATATATATATATATATATATATATATATGTCATGAGATTTAAAAAATAATGCTATAGGATTTTGTGTTCGGAAAATCGGTGTACTCTAATGAAACAGGTTTTAGAGTGAGGCCATCCTACTTACAGAACCTGATTTGCTACTTTCTCATTGCATTAGCCTAAGAGAAGTTGACCAGCTTCTCTAAACTGGTGTTTCCTCACCTTTTAATGCTGTTGAGGGCATTATCTGAGGCTGAGATATGAGGCACTTGGAAGAGGGTCTAACATGTGCTAATTGCTCAATACTTAGATACAATAGTTACTGCTAGCTGGGTTGTTCCAAGAGAAAGGCCTCTGCAGGGCCATGGTCAAAGGCACAGATGGTCTGGGTGGTCACCCAACACTGCTGTGGTGTCAGATCTCACTATCACCCGTCACCTTTCAAGAAACCTAAGGAACCTGAGATGCAGGAGAGAAAACCCAAGCCAGAGAAAGGCCAGTAATGTAAACTAGAACAAATCTGTGGTTTAGAGTCCATTACCCTGGGTTCCTGACCCATTCCAGACAACCCTTGGTGGGCTGGGTGGCAAGCAGGGTTGTGGATAAGGAAGGTATGATTTTGGAATAACCGTGTGCTATTCACTGCCAAAGCAACAGGAGCAACACCACCTAATTCTTTGCAATATCTAGATTATCATAGTCTCCTGTTAGGTATCCTGCCATCACTGTTGTATAAAGTTCTGCCAGGCTGTGTTTCTGGTAGCACCTATCCCAATGTTTCAGACATCCAAATTTATATTTGTTGGTTTAAGAAATAGGAATATCAACCTAGAATCTAGTCGTGTTCTTCTACCAACTTAGTAGGTTACCTCCTCCTCTTGGGCCTTTGTTCCATCATCTCAAGGTCCCTTCTAGCCCTAACTGCTTGGGATAAACAGCTTCTGCTCCCCCTTTGCTTTCTCAGTGCTTCATAAAGGAAATAAGGAACTAATTCTTCAAAGAAACTTATAGTCATACACCTTCCACTTTAGGATCAGACTTGGACCACAAAGTAGAAGGTAGACAAAAAACTAGTATGCAAAATATGCAAAGACAAGGATAAAGTGGCAGAAATGAAGGGTGTTTTCAGAGTGGTGTGGTTTATTTTAGGAAAGTTGGCTCTCCCCCTTGCCAGGTGACCTTTGAGAATCTAGTCCATTCCAGTAAGAGAAATGATAGGGGGGTGTAGAATCCAGACAGTCACTTCTCAGTTTCCTCCTACATCCACATAGACTAGATGACATCCACAGACAGAAAATATCCTCAAAGGTATACTTAGCTTTTGAGGAATTGCACCCAAATGTGTGGGGCAATGCACATAAGTTGTAATTAGTGCAACTTGATGGGAAAATGGCTATCTATAGCAGAGGTAATAAGTTGGGCTTGTAGGAAGCAGCTAGTTGAACTTCATGCCTTTGTTGCCCATGGGAGAAGAGAGATGAGGACAATCTTGAATAAATGTGTACAAAGTTATATCACTCATTTAAAAAGAATCTTTTTTAATATTAACATTTTATTTATTACAAACCTCACAACTGTTTGGTTGTAGAAATCTAATCTTCTGGAAATCTTATCTGAGGAGAAAACTAATGGCTGAAAATATGTATACAAATATTCTTAACAAGTAGCGAGCTCCACAGATAGGTTGTTCCTTTGCTTGCCCATTTCAAACCCCAGGGAGAGATGATCTATCTACATTTTGGACTAATATGACAGGAAGAAGGATCAGAAGTATATGTCAGTACTGGAGAGCAGGCACTGCGATAGCATCTGATAAAATCAAAGTATTTTGAATGGCCATAAAGCAAATTAATATATTCATTATCCTTTAATCTACTTCCAAGGGAAAGACAAAAAGAGGCTTAGCCTTGTTAATTTGTGGTTTTATTTATTAGAACTACCAAATGAATCTTAAAAGTTAGAAATTTTTAATCATTGCTTGAATCCATAACCACTCATTGACCATCCACTGTGTGCCAGCAGTCACATGCCCGGTGCTGTGTCAGGACTAATTCAAAGGTGAGAAGTGAGGCCCTCGCCCTCAGGAAGACTTTGGCCTCCTGAAGAGACAGACAGGAGAGCAAATAAATGATAGTTCCATGTGATAAATGCCGGTGAGAGGTGTGAATTCAGTGTCATAGGGACACGAAAGGCCAGGGGGTCACATATTCCTGGAAACTAGGTCAGTTTAACCCAAGAGTAGGACAACATTCATGTAAATCCTGAAGGAAAATGCACCAGGGAGCAAAAGTGAAAAAGGACAATCTAGTTCCAGCAATGAACATGGGCAAGTGTGTAGGGCTGGGAAAGGCTTTGTGTATCTGACAATTAGTGGCAAGTGCAGCGGCACTGTGTGGTTGTGAGGAAAAGGTGGGGAGTGTAAGTGGCCAGGTTGGGAAGGGATTTGGATTCTAAACTGAGGTGTTTGGGTTTTGCTTTAAAATTGATCGCAGTTTGTAAGTCCAGGTAAGTAGAAGTGCCACTAGCAGAGGTTCAGAATCTGGAAGGCAGTGTGATTGGAGAGTGTAGCAGGCATTACAATGTCCCACCCTCGTTCCTTTCTGTGCTTCATTTGCTCATGGTCAACTGTGGCCTGACAGTGTTGCATTGAAAATTCCGGTAATAAAATAATTTGTAAGTTTTAAATTGCATCATACTCTGAATAGCATGATGAAATCTCATGTCACCATGCTTTGTCTTGCCTAGAACCTACCTGCCCTCTTGCCCAGCACATCCACTGTGTGTATACTGCCCACCCATTAGTCACTGAGTCTTGGTTATCAGATTGCCTAGCATCGTATCATAGTGCTTGTGTTCAAGTCACCCTAATGCAGTAGCCTAAACCCATGTCGCAATGCCTGTGTTACTCATTGCACTGTAGCACTGTAGCATCATCTCACATCTGTATAGGAAGGATGGTCCCTGAATTATGACAGCTCAACTTAGGGGTTTTGACTTAACAGTGGTATGAAAGTCATAGCCATTCAATAAAAACTGAACTTAGAATTCTGAATTTTGATCTTTTCCTTGGCTAATGATATGCAGTACACCCCTCTTGTGATGCTGGGCAGCTCCAAGCCAGCGCTATGACCGTAGAGTAAGCCACCAATACTCTAGAGTGCATCATGTTGCTAAGCTAAGGTTAGCTCGGCAGGTTAGGAGTGTTAGATACATTTTTGACTTATAATATTTTCTACTGACAACAGATGGGTTTATCAGGACATAACCCTATTGTTAAGTTAAAGAGCATCTCATATATTTTGAGAAAGAGGGGGAAGGAAGGACCACATTCATATAACTTTTATTACAGTATATTATCATTGTTCTGTTTTATTATTATTGTTACTCTCTTACTGTGCCTAATTTATATGTCAGACTTTACCATTGGGATGAAAGTTTAGGAAAGAACACAGTATATGAAGGGTAACACGTGTTCCCCACTGGTGCTCTTGAAACATCCCTCATGGGTAAGGGGGGGGCTATTATATTTCATCTGCCTGCCCCACTCCCTTTTCCTGAGAACAGCAAAGGTACCTGTTCTTCTCCTCTCTTCCAGCTTGCATCCATGAACCTCGTGCTCCCCTCACCGTTTTTCATATGTTCCAGTCTTCCTAACTATAGAGATTGTTCTAGGGATGGACACTAGATTCAAGCTGGTTCACTCATAGTATCTCATACTGTCTATTGTGCCCACAGTGTTTGATGAAAATATGGGCTTGTGACTCAGTCTGAGTCCTTCTCTGGAATTTGTGAATTTTGAATTGTCACTGAGCAAAATCTAATGATGAATCTGGGAAGATGCAAATTTAGAAAGGCTATTGGTTATGCCTTTATATGCCAAAAAAAAAAAAAATCTGTTCTTCATTGTAGAAAAGGTGAAACTAACACAGAAGCAGGTATGAGAGACAGAAAGAAACAGATTTCTAATGGCCTTTCAGTCCCTGGTGGTTCCAGGCATCCTGAGCTGGCTTACATCCTGCCATGGTTTGTTTATTATGAACCAATAAAATATTGTTTTTGCCTGAGTAGCTAGTATTGGGTTTTTAATCCACACAACCAAGAGTTCTGACTAATGAAGACAGGAAGACAATTAACTCTGAGATTTAGGAGTCACATCTTAGGTAAGTGGTTTTCAAAGCTATGAAAGTGGCTGAGTTTACCTAAAATACATGTGCAAAGTGAGGAGAGGCCAAGGAAGGATCAATGAGAATGCAGAAACCAAGAGTGTGCGGAGGAGGAAGGGCAACCGTGGCACACTCAGGCCACTTCTGCTTTCAGCCAGCTCTCCATCTCATGGTCCTCACTGAGAAGAACAGTGTATTGAAGTGTGTCACCAGCTTTTGGGCTGTAACTGCTCTGGGCCAGATCTGCTTTATAAAGATTTCCAGCATTGGAACCGTCTTAATTCAGTTGCTCAAGCATTAGCCATCCCTCACACTCTTGTGTCATCCAAAGACATTCTTTCGTGTGTTTGAAATCTAAGGTCTTAAAACCTTACATCTTCCCTTCTTGAAGGCTGAATTTCTCACTTCTCTCAGCCATCCCACATCAGCAATGCTTGCAAAGGGACTGACACAGTCTTTCAGATGGAATGGGACTCAGGGTACGACTACAGTTAGAAACAGGGAAGTTGAGGGACCCACTCCCTCCCCTTCATTGAGCTATGAACACAACACCACCCTAACAATTATCCATGTTTAAGCTTAGGAGGTCGCAATGCCTGAGGTGACAAGTCATTGACACCAGTGAGAGCCGAAATGGGAAGCACCTGGAGTCAGAAGCGTCTGATCACAGTGGGAGACGCCTGGATTAGAGGCACCTGACCCTTTAAATACTGGGAACCTAAGTTATCAAGGATTCCTCTTCTTTTTCCCTCTACCTTTCTGCCTGCTCCTGCTGCTACCATCCCGGGATCTTCAGGAAACGTAGCTACTTACTGTGAGATATACACTTGACAATTCTTGTGGTGCAAAAGAACCTGGTCTATTTTTGGCCCATTCAACTGCAACAGTGCTGTGGAACTGATGCCTGCCTGACCCCAACACCATGCTTGGTGCACTACTGGGAAATACTCCACTTACGAACAACAACAACGAAAATCTCTAGATATTTTTTTCTAGAAATTGCTGGGAAAACTTAAAAAAATTATAAATATGATGGCATTTTTGAGCCAAAACAAAGACCTTTACATTTAGCTCTAATTTACTTTTGGTTTATTCTAAAGGATGATCATTGTGGCATAAATTATGAGTAAATAATTGGAAGTGCTTTGCCAAAAAATAGGGTAATGTTAAATATATTCTGGTACATACCTGAGATACAATATAATGTGCCTGTGAAAATGATCTTTCTGAAGACTAATGAGAGAAAATACTTATTGTACAATGTCAAGGAAAGTGCAGGGTTTAAACCATATGTAATAAATAGGTGTAAGTCCTTTCCCTAAGAAAGAGACTGACTCGGAGAAAGGGAGAGAATGTTGTGTTAAATTTTACCCTACTGGTATTAATCCACTGTTCTATCTTCAAGGGATATTTTTATATTCTATTGTTCAACAATTAGCCATTGTTGGGGCTGGGGGGGCCCAAGGGAGATTTTTGCGGGTAGGGTCCCCAGATTAAAGAATGCACACACGTGCAAGACTTCAGCAACACAGCAGTAGCAGGGAGCAGAGCAGAGCAAGAGCAGCCTGCATCTTTATTGTTTAATTTACACATATCATTATCACATACTTACATTCTTTTATGCTGTCTTAAGCTGCGCATGCATGGTTGTCTAAAGCTAAGTCATGGTTATATAAGTGTATCCCACTGTGTGCTAAACAGTGAGTTCACAACCCCAAGATTTGAAGTAATCTGGAGCAGTGCACCACACCCCAGCCCCTCAAAGGTTGGGGGAAAGTTATCTCTTTTGAGTGGCCCATAGAGCTGACCCCTGTGCACAAACACCACAACAATAAAGGGAACAGCAGAACACAACCAACCCCATTGCCACCACAGTGCCGTTTATGGCTACCCAGTGCCAGGTGGATCCCAAGGATTCCCACCATTGGGTAAGAGGGTCCTGCTGCAGGGCCTGGACGGCAGACACCTCCGCATTCATCTCTTGCAGGGCTTCTTGTATCTGTGTCTGCTGGTCAGGAATATAAATGTAACATTCTACATGTAAGGGCACATTACTTCCTTGCACTGCAATCAGCAAATCAAAAGCCTGCGGTTTTGTAAAACCACCTTTCTCATTTGAGAAGTTTCATCCATGAGCAACTTCAAAGCTTGGTGTGTGACATTCAAGGCCAGGGCCATATGTTGAGCAAGGGCTTCAACTTGCAGGGCTTCGTCTATGGTCCCTGCCCCTGGCATCAGCAAGGCCATCAGATAAAACCAGCAGGCCACTGTTTAGTATGGTGCCGTCTGTGATACACAGTGTCCCAGTTGTGGGGTGTGTCTGTAATGGTGGATCTGATAGTGCCCTTAACATATGGAAATACCCTGGTATAGCACCCTGTCCAGTGTGCAGATAGGTACGGCCAGCCTGTGGTGCTACAGACCCATAATGCTTCCATGGTAGGCCAATCAGTGGACACCATACTGACGAGCTTATGACCATCCCACCACTTGTTTGTTTTATTTAGTTACACAGGTTGGGGGTATCCACCCACAATTCAGTTTCCCATTGATGCATTCACCCGTTGAATACAAAGTGGGGCTACATCCAGCACTGTCACTTGCAATCCTATCATCCATCCCTAGCCATTGTACATAACAGGTCCCAGTCCCTGTGGGATGGTTGTGCTCTTCCGGATCAGTGCCTTAATGGCCTGGCATTGTTGATTCCAGGCAAAGCCAGTCTGGTTTTGCTGCCACCAGTCAGTCCAATTGAGCAGGGACATTTAGCTGCCTCAGTTGGGAGTTCAGTGCACACCCAACAATGTGATTGTTGGTGCACACAAGCAAATGTGTCTGCCCATGAGACTACACTGTTAACGTGGCTCATCCTGGTCTGAAGGACAGGGCAGAAAGAGAAAACAGGGAGATCTTGCCCTTCTGGGAGGATGCTGATCACATGTTCACCTTGTGAGAGGATTGTGGCTGGAATCATCTTACCCCCGTCTTAGAGTACCAAACTTGGGTTCCTGTTGCTATCGAGGGTAAGGGAGTCAGAGCTAAATCCACCACCACCAGGGGGATGGGCCAAGTAGCCAAAACGTCACTCCCTTTCAGAATGATGGCTCCAGCATTGGGTGGAGAGTACACTGAGGTCTTCAACAGCCAAGTTGAAGTCCAGGGGTGTATTTCTACAGCATGTCTCAGTCCTTCCCTAATACCCAGTTGCCCACCAGGGGGGTCTATAGACAAATCCCAAATCCACTGATAGCAGCCTCTCAGCCACACAGGCTCCAATGCGAGAATTAAGACCCCTTTCATCACCTTAGGACCCTGCTGTGTGGGTCGAATACATAGATGAACAAGCTCTGCTTTCAGGAAGTAATCCAATGGGCTGTCACTCATAAGTTGGGGCTGGTCATTGAGCAATTGAACTGCCAGGGATAAAACCTGTACCCACCTGGCAAACTTTGGAGCCAAATAGGCCAGTTTAGTTTTTAGGAGTCCATTGTACCTCTCAATCATACTAGTGGCCTGTGGCCAGTAGGGCACAGGAAAGTGCCATGTGACATCATTGTCTCTGGCCCATTGTTGTACCTGGGCCCCTGTAAAATGAGTTCCCCTGTGTCTTGGTTACTTTTCTCTTGTTGCTGAGACATAATACCCAATACCCAAAGTTAAATGGGAAAGGCTTATTTAGCTCACAGTTTGCAGAGGTTTCAGTCCATAATCAGTTATCTTCAAGATAGGGTGGCATGGCAGAGGGACCACAGTTGATGGTGGTGGAAGATAGCAAAAACAACCAGAGCAAAAGGGAGAGACAAGCCTTTCCCTCCCTTATATTGTATTCAGGCTACCTGCCCTAAGGCGGGTGTAGCACTAGACAATGAACAATAGCAAACTCTAGATTCAGCTGCCTCTGAAAAGCCCATGTCTCCCCCATGACTGCATGAGGTTTTAGGGGGACATACAGACACAAACCATAACACCCTGTCAGATGCAATTCCTAATGGCATCCCATATGCAGCAGTCAACCATTGTAAAGCCTTATTGATGTGAGCTTGGCAGCAGAGGGCAAGGGGGTAGGTGAAGCCTATACCTGTGGGTATATCCAAAGTAGTCAAAGCATATCTATGTTCCTGTGAGAGAGGCAGGAGCCCGATATAATCCACCTGCCATTGCTGTAGCAGGTGGGATGCTCGTGGTATTGTACCAAGCTGTATGGACACCCTCCTCTTCCAGGGGACCAAATGAACACACCAGGGACACACCTTTACCACAGCCTTTGACTCAGCAAGAATCAAGTCCAGGTGCCATCTCTGTGCTCCAGCTTGCATGGTGTGGGGTCCCACATGTCCCATTTCTTGTGGAGCCAAGGTGCCAGTACAGAAGGTAGCCTTCAGAGAGTGGCTACCCTCATCAAGGAATCCGCTAGATCATTTCCCAGTGAGAGGAGAGGCTGATGTCCTGCAACATGATACACTACATGGTTAGTTTCTTAGCCACGCTCCCACAAGTCTCGCCATAGGCCAGCACCCCACAAGGGTCTGTGCCCTATCTTCCACTCCTGAGCCACCCAAGCCGACAGCCAGAGTGTCAGCCCCCTAAAGACAGCCCAACTCTCTGTGCACACATATAGGGGGCCTTCTTCATGCATCACAAGTAGCCACACTGCCCGCAGCTCTGCCCATTGGCTTGACCTGCCTATTCTGGTTTCAAACCAGAGTACTTCTGTAGTGTCCAAGCCAGTCCATTTAGGGGCTGTGCCATGGCTAGACCCATCAGTATACCAGGCATCAGCCAGAGATCCCTTTTTCCCTTCTGCTTAGGGACTAGGGGTCATGTCCTGTAGACTGTCCTCCGGGATGGTTTCCTGGGCTATGTATGTCACAGGTCCCAAAACCGTTGCTAATTTGGCTGCCAACAGACTGGCCAACAGAGACCTGCTGTTAGGGGTACATCCCCCAATGCATGAGAGTGGGGGCCTGTGCCACCCCACTCCTGGGATGGGTTGTCCACATCCGTACCCACTGTCTATCAGGTATTTTGTCTGCACTTCCACTGTCTGTTGCTCCATGATACTTTCACAGGCATGCAGAGCAGCATGAACTGCTGCTGTTTGTCAGTCAGGGAATACTAGCTCTCAGGTCCCTTCCACAGCTGTGACCAAAACCCAACAGGGTGCTTCCGCTTCCCCTGTTTTTGCCATAGGCCCCAGCCAAACCCATCATCGTCCACACTGACTAGTTAGGATGAATGGCAGGGTAGGGTCAATGACTCATAGGGTTTGCACCTGTGCAACTGCCCTCTTTTAGTCCTGAAAAGCAGCTTCCACTGCATCTTTCCAGTGCCATGTAGCACCCTTCTGGATCATCCGATACAAAGAGTGCAGCAGTGTAGCTAGGTGCAGTATGAACATCCACCAGAAACCTAGCAAGCCTGTGTACACCTGCAACTGGAGTACTGTTTTGGTCTGGGCGTATGCTTGGATCTTATCGATAACTGCATTGAGAATTACTCTTGACTTACCCGATCAGATAACACCCAAGAATTTGACAGACAAGCCAAGTCCCCGGACCTTGTCTTCATTGATGGCCCAGCCCAGCCCAGCAAAGCTTCCTTCAGACCAGGTGCAGTGGCTTCCAAATCTACAAGGCAATCAGAGGTTAACATAGTATCATCAATATAATGAAACAGTAACACAGAGCGTGGCTTGGTCCAGGTGGCCAAGTCCTGTGCCACCAGGCCATGACACAAAGTTGGGCTATGTATGTAGCCTTGTGGCAACACCTGGAAGTGTGAAGGCAAATTGATTCTGACTGTCAGGTGCAATAGCAGTGGAGAAGAAGGCATTGGCCAAATCCACAATATCATGGTATCAACCCAGCATCAGGATGAGATGAGCCATCAAGTCTGTAGTGTGGGGCCGGTGAGATGGCTCAGCAGCATAAGCGCCTGCCTGGCAAGCATGAGGTCCTGAGTTCAACTCCCGGTACCCACACACGAAAAAAGGGCCGGTGATATCGCTCAGTGGCATGGGTGCCTGCTGGCTTGCGAGGTCCTGAGGTCGACCACCGGTACCCCAAAAAAAAAAGTCTGTAATGTGGCACCACCACATGCAATGGAGGAGTCACTTTATTCAGTTCCTGGTAATCCACAGTCATCCTCCACATACCATCTGGCTTCTGCACAGACCATACCAGGGAGCTGAAAGGGCTCTGTGCAGGGCATATCATCTCTCCTTCTTCCAATTTCAAGATAGTCTGCCCTATCTCCTCATGGCCTCCAGGTAGCCAATACTGCTTTGTGCACACAACCCACATAGCCTGCAGGAGAGTCAGTGGTGCAAGGCATGGATGGCCTTGAACTACAGTTTTTACCATGTGAATACACAGCTAGAATTCTCCCTGCATGGTGTCTAGCCGAGCACGAGTGTGTCCACCCCCAGGATGTATTCAGCAATCAGGGAAACATAAATATCATTAGGGCACAGGGGCAAGCTCCTGATACCCAGTGTCACCTGGGCCCTCCAGACCATGATGTAGTGACCTGCATACCCTTCTTTGCATGCAGTAGGTCCTGTAAAATGGTCCAGGTTGCCATATATTAGTGTTGAATTGGCTCCAGTATCCACAAACACTAGTACACACTGCACATTTTGGGGGGACCAATAAATAGTCAATTTCACACATGGCCTCCAGTCTCCCAGGACCCCCATAACTTGGGTACCTCAGCCTCCCTCCTAATCTGGATAAAAAGAAGCCAGTGTCATGTCTTCCTGCTTCGCTGGGGCTGCTTTTGCCTTTGGGCCTGAGCCCATCAGCCAGTATTGCTGCTCAGGGCACAACTGCCTCCACAGAGTCAGCAACACATTCAAAGACTGCCTATCTAACTTACCTGTTGCTAGGCTGGCAGCCAGCAGGTCCATACAGATCTGGCACCACCCAACCTTAAGTGGCCCCACAGCCTGTCCGTGGGGGGATGGCTCTGCTTACCTGGGGCTCCTGTTTTTTTCCCCTTTGCCTGTACAGTTTTTACAAATCTCACCTTACCTTGGCACTTCACTTCCACATCCCCCAGCCTGGCCAAGGCATCCACAGCATCATGGATCAGGCTATCTGTAAAGGGGGCTAAAAGGGCTGCCACTGACCTGAATGTGCCAGTCGGCCCACTCACCAGGATCATGTCCTTTATGTGTGCCATCAGCAGTTCCTCATCTGGGCTACAATATTGCAGTGCAAACATCATTTGCTGCATGCCTATTTCTTGTAGCATAGTTATTAAGTCTAGGTAGGTTATCCATTTTGTGACTTGCTCCAGCAAATCACCTGGATTCTCCCAAACCAGGTGAGTTGCTGCCATCAACCAATTTTATTACAGTCTGGTTACCTGCCTGTGGGACTGTTCTCTGCACATCCTGCAGAACCCGGTGCATGGAGGGAGTGCTGGCTATGCTGTCTATTTGGGACATTTCCTGTGGGCTTAACTGTGTTATCAGTCCATCATCCCATAGCCATAGCAGCCACATGGGCACTATTTTACCCGCCTTTTGCTTTAATTGTTTTTCCAGCTCCCATGGCTCCATGGCTGTATAGGTCATGTACACCGTGTGCTGGGTAGAGGAGGGCAGTCCTCCTGGTCTGCCTCTCTGGGCTAGCAGTTCCTCTACCTCTACCTTCTGGTGAATAGCAGGCCTAGCATGCAAAACCAGGGGATTATACTGGTGATTCTCTCAGAGATGAGATGCTTTTGGAGAGGTAGTGCTTCCCATACCTTGCAATATGAGCTCTGCAGCAGCCAGCTTTTGCTTCAGGTCCTCCTCTATCCATTACAGCTGGCCTACTTGCCAGACAAGGCCATCCACCTCTTGATTTACATGGCAGAAGAGAGTAGAGAACATCCAAGCTACCCACCCCACTGTCTCATGGTGGGCTGGAGAGATTTGCCTGTGTATCACTTCTAAGGCTTTCAAAATATCCCAAGGTTCCAGACGAACTGCTTCCCAGTCCTCCGGGGCCTTCCAATCCACCAAGAAGGTGGCTAGAGGTAGTCAGGGCAAGGCTGGGGGGCACATGTCAGCCATTTCCCAGGGCTCTCCCTCACCATCAGGCACTGTTTCCACAGATATCATGGGACCTAATATCAGGTCCCATCCTGCCAACATGCTGTCAGCATCCTGCCAACTACACCACTTGTCAGGGCCAGAGAGCTCAAGGGGAGGGTATTTTTTCAAGTGAGGTCCCCAGGTTAAAGAATGCATGCACGTGCAAGACATCAGCAACACCACAGTAGCAGGGAGCAGAGCAGAGCAAGAGCAGCCTTTGGCTTTATTGTTTAACTCTTACACATGTCATTATCATATATTTACATTCTTGTATGCTGGCTTAACCTGTGCATACATGGTTGTCTAATGCTAAGTCATGGTTATGTAAGTGTATCCTGCTGTGCACCTGCACTAAACAGCGAGTTCACATCCTCAAGTGTCCTCAGACACCCCAAGTTTTGAGGCAGTCTGGAGCAGTGCTCCACAGCCATTCTCCATGCCTCTGTGCTTTTCAGAAATGTGTCTGCCAAACAGGTAAAATGTTTGTACTATTGGGCAAGTATAGAGGGCTGCAGTAAATATTCAGGAACTAAATTTTGGGTCATAGTAATTCAGACCTGCTTGAATGTATCACTTAATCACTATGTTAATCTTGTAATGGTATCTTATTAGAAAATACATTGAGGCTAAAAGGCTTCTTATGTATTGTTTCAAGGGATGGCAATGTAGCTCTATGGTAGAACATGTACTTAGAATGCACAAAGCCTGGGTTCAATCCCCAGCACTTTCCACCCCCCTGAAAAGATAACTTCATCCATCTCCCCACATCTTGGCCAAGTTGGTCTTAAACTTTTTAGGAAAATGTTGTCTTAGTCAGTTTGGGCTATAATGGCAGAATACCACAGACTGGGGGACTGAAAAGCAGAAACTCATTTCTTAGAGTTCTGGGGGCTGTGAAGTTCAAGATCAAGGCTCTGTAAGACCTAAGGTCTGCTGAGAGCCTGCTGTCTGGTTCACAGACAGCATGTTTCTGAATTTTTACATGACAACCCAAAAAGCAAGCAACCTTGTGTGCCTCTTCTAAGGGCACTAATCCCACTTGTGAGGGCTCTATCTTCCTGACCCAATCACCTCCTAAGGCCTCCCTTTCAAACACCATCTCACTGCAGGTTAAGATTTCAGCATGTGAACTTTGAGAGGACACAGGCCTTCAGTGCATAACAAACAACCTTTCCCAGGGTTCCTTTTGCTTGCAGAAGTACTGATTTCAGTTTGTGCCTTAATATATGACTTAAACCAAGACACTTACCTGGACTCTTGCTTCTGTGTCTGCAAAAGGAGATTTGCTTTATTCAAACGTGCTATATCAACTTGGTCTCAGGAGATAAGCTGTAATACCAACAAGATACTCATGGATTCTGCTGCAGGACAAGAAAAGCAGATTAGAACAGGCTCATTTCATCTTCAATGTTAAGCACCTGGAAATAGCCTCAGATGGGAATTGAGGAGCACTGTCAGCACAATGTGAAAAATAAGAAAGAAGAGAAAAAGGAAGAAATTCTGGCAAAGAAATTGAGATACATGCCAAAGGATGTTTTTTGTTTGGGGAAAAAAAATATACATTTGCGTACCATATAAACTCTGTACTTAACAAATACCCCACTTCTTTTCATAGAGTTTTTTTTTTTAAAGAGAAGAAAAAACAAAACAAATAAAAAAAAAGAACAAATTTTCAAAACAACATAATATGAGGGTAACAATGGTCAATGCATTACGTATTATTATCTTTAAGTTAGTTATTCAGGATACCAGACATTAGCATTCAATTGTCCAAACATTATTGGCTCAAAACTTACTCTTCAATGAACTAAGTAAAACTGGTAGTGTATCTATCTTAACCATCTTATATACATATACAATTTTTTTTCCCTTTCCCTTCTTTCTTTTCCCCATTCCAGTCTCTCTTTCCTTTTGACCAGTTTCTTTTTGATTCACCGTGTCTATTGTACATTTTGGATCTTATTTACTCTTTCAGTTTCTCATACTAGAGAGACAATATGATGCTTACACATGTGCGTCCGGTTTATTTCACTTATGAGTATTTTCTCGAGTTGCATCCATTTACCTATAAAAGTCTCCAGTTTATCCTTCTTTATGGCTGAATAGTACTCCATTGTATAAAAATACCACATCTTTCTTATCCATTCCTCAGTTGATGGGCATTTGGGTTGTTTCCAAGATCTGGCTATTACAAATTGTGCTGCTATAAACATGGGTGCACATATATCACTGTGGTACGATGTTTTTAATTCTTCTGGGAAGATGCCCAGAAGGGGAATAGCTGGGTCAAATGGGACCTCCAACCCTAGTTTTTTGAGGAATCTCCACACTGACTTCCACAGTGGCTGTACCAGTCGACACTCCCACCAACAGTGAAGAAGGGTTCCTTTTTCCCCACAGCCCCTCCAGCATTTGTTATTAGTTGATTTCTTTATAGTAGCCATTCTTTCTGGAGTGAGATGGTATCTCAGTGTTGTTTTAATTTGCATCTCTCAAATGACTAGTGATGTTGCACATTTTTTTGTATATTTATTTGACACTAGTATTTCTTCATCTGAGAAATGTGTATTCATCTCAGATGCCCATTTTTGGAGTGGGTCTTTAAATTTGGGAGGTCTGATTTTTTTGAGTTCTTTATATGTTCTCGATAGTAATCCTTTGTCTGAGGAACAGCTGGCAAACATTTTTTCCCACATTGTGGGTTGTCTCTTCACTCTGTTGGTGGTTTCTCTTGCTGTGCAAAAGCTTTTTAATAAGATGAGATCCCAGTTATTGATTCTTTGGGATAGTTCCCGTGCGGTTGAGTTTTTATTCATAAAGTCTTTGCCTACACCAATGTCTTCAAGGGATTTACCTATCCTACCTTCCAGAAGATTTAATGTTTCTGTTTTAATATTTAGATCTCTGATCCATTTTGAATTTAGTTTAGTGCATGGTGAAAGATATGGGTCTAGTTTTAATCTTCGGCATGTGTAGAGCCAGTTTTTCCAGCACCATTTATTAAAGAGGCTTTCTTTCTTCCACTGAATGTGTTTGGCACCTTTGTCAAAGATAAGGTGGCTTAGTATGTCTGGGGTTGTTTCAGCATCTTCTAATCTGTTCCATTGATCTTCAGGTCTGTTTTTTTGCCAGTACCACAGTTTTTATCACAGTAGCTTTATAGTATAATTTCAAGTCGGGGATTGTGATGCCCCCTGCCTTGCCTTTGTTGCCCAGAATTGCCTTTGCTATTCTAGGTCTCTTCTGATTCCAAATGAATTTTAGGATTGTTTTCTCTAATTCTGTGAGATATGCTGTTGGAATTTTGATTGGAATTGCATTAAATCTGTATAACAATTTTGGAAGTATGGCCATTTTCACTATATTGGTTCTTCCTATCCAGGAGCAAGGGATATCTTTCCATTTTCTGATATCCTCTTCAATTTCCTTTTTCAGAGTACTGTAGTTTTCAGTGTATAGATCTTTTACATCCTTTGTGAGGTTGATTCCTAGGTATTTCATTTTTTTGGATGTGATTGTGAAAGGTATTGTTTCCCTAATTTCTCTTTCAGTAAGTTTGTTATTTGTGTACAGGAAGGCTATTGACTTTTGAGTATTGACTTTGTATCCAGCTACACTACTGAATTTGCTTATTAAATCTAACAGTTTTTTAGTGGAGTTTTTGGGGTCTTCTGTGTAGAGTATCATGGCATCTGAAAATAATGATAATTTAACTTCTTCCTTTCCAATCATTATTCCCTTTATTTCTTTCTCTTGTTTAATTGCTCTGGCTAAAGTTTCCAGAGCTATGTTGAATAAGAGTGGGGACAGTGGACATCCTTGTCTTGTTCCTGATTTTAGAGGGAAGGCTTTCAGTTTTTGGCCATTTAGTATAATATTGGCTGTTGGTTTGTCATAGATAGCTTTTACCAGGTTGAGATAAGGACCCTCTATTCCAATTTTCTGTAGGGTTTTTATCATGAAAAGGTGCTGGACTTTGTCAAAAGCTTTTTCTGCATCTATTGAGATGATCATGTGATTTTTGTCTTTGGTTCTGTTAATATGCTGTATTACATTTATTGATTTACGTATGTTGAACCATCCCTGCATCCCAGGGATGAATCCAACTTGGTCATAGTGTATAATCTTCTTGATGATTTGTTGGATTCTGTTTGCCAGTATCTTATTAAGGATTTTTGCATCTATGTTCATTAGGGAGATTGGCCTGTAGTTCTCTTTCTTAGTTGGGTCCTTCTCTGGTTTTGGTATCAGGGTAATGCTTGCTTCCAGGAATGAATTTGGGAGTATTGCTTCCCTTTCAATTTCATTAAAAAGTTTGAGAAGTAGTGGCGTTAGGTCTTCTCTAAATTTCTTGTAGAATTCGGCAGTGAATCCATCAGGGCCTGGGCTTTTCTTTGTTGGGATGTTTTTAATTACATCTTCAATTTCATTGGTTGATATTGGTTTATTTAGGATTTTTAAATCTTCTTGATTCAGCTTTGGTAATTCATACGAATCTAGGAATCTGTCCATTTCTTCTGCATTTTCCATCTTAGTAGAATATAGATTTTTAAAATAGGTATAGATGATCTTCTGGATTTCTGCAGGGCCCGTCATGATATCACCCTTTTCATTTTCAATTGCATGGATTTGAGTCTTTTCTTTTCTTTTTTTAATAAGGTTGGATAAGGGTTTGTCAATCTTATTTATTCTTTCAAAGAACCAACTTTTTGCTTCATTGATTCTTTGTATTGTTTTTTTAGTCTCCAATACATTAATTTCTGCTCTGATCTTTATAATTTCCTCCCTTGTACGGGCTTTTGGCTTAACCTGCCCTTCTTTTTCTAGAAGTTCGAGGTTCGCCATTAAGTTGTTTATTTGCGCTTGCTATATTTTCCTAATATAAGTATTTAATGCTATAAATTTCCCTCTTAGGACAGCTTTCATTGTATCCCATAAGTTCCGGTATGTTGTACTGTCATTATCATTCAGTTGTAGAAATTGTCTAATTTCGTCCTTAATTTCATCTGTGACCCATTGGTTGTTCAGGAGGGTGCTGTTTAATTTCCATGTGTTTAGGGAGTTTTTGTGATTTCTTTTGCCATTGATTTCCAATTTCATTGCACTATGGTCTGATAATATGCATGGGATAATTTCAATTCCTTTGCATTTACTTAAGCAGGTTTTATGAGCTAGTATGTGGTCTATTTTGGAGAACGTCCCATGTGCAGCTGAGAAGAATGTGTATTCTGATGTTGTGGGGTGGAACACTCTGTAGACATCTACTAAGTCCATTTGTTCCAAAGTTTGGTTCAGTTATATTATTTCATTATTGATTTTCTGTCTATTTGATCTGTCTTTTTGTGACAGTGGAGTATTGAGATCTCCCAATATAATTGTATTAGTGCTTATTTGATTTTTCATGTCCTTTAGTACTTGTTTTATATAGTTGGGTGCATTGGTATTTGACGCATATATATTTATGATCGTTATCTCTTCCTCTTGGATTGTTCCCTTTACAAGGATGTAATGACCGTCTTTATCTCTCTGAATCATTCTTGGCTTGAAATTCACTTTGTCTGCAAAAAGAATAGCTACCCCTGCTTTTTTCTGGGTTCCTGTTGCATGGAGTATTGTTTTCCATCCTTTGACTTTCAGTCTATGAATTTCTTTCTGAATTAAATGTGTTTCTTGTATACAGCATATTGTTGGATCTTGCTTCTTGATCCATTTTGCCAGTCTGTGCCTTTTGATTGGTGAATTGAGACCATTAACATTGATGGTTAAAACTGATATGTATTGACTTATACTTGTCATGATATTTTCCTGTTGTTGGTTCCCACTCTTTGTTTTTCCCCTTTCCTGCTATTTAATTATCTGCCCTGCCTGGTGGATTCCTTCTGTTGGGGTTCCTATCTCTTTCTAGAATGTCTTTCAGAACATTTTGGAGTGCTGGTTTGGTGGTCATAAATTTTCTTAGATGTTCTTTGTCATGAAAGTATTTTATTTCTCCATCAATTTTGAAAGATAGTTTTGCGGGGTACATCAATCTGGGTTGAAAATTATTTTCCTTTAGAGCTTGAAATACGCCATTCCAAGCTCTTCTTGAATTGAGGGTTTGTGCTGAAAAGTCAGCTGTGATTCTGATGGGTTTTCCTTCATAGGTGATTTGTCTCTTCTCCCTAACAGCTTTTAAGATTCTGCCCTTCTGTTGAATTTCTGGGATCTTGACTATGATATGTCTGGCTGAAGTTTTTTTTTTTTGATCATGTCTAGTTGGTGTTCTAAAAGCTTCACTTATTGGGGGGTCAAATTCTTTTTCTCTTCCAGGGAAGTTCTCCCTGATAATGTCTTTGAACAAGGTTTTAATGTCATTGATGCTATCTCCTGCTTTTTCATTTATTCCAATTATTCTTAAGTTGTTTATCTTTGAGTCATCTAGCAGCTGCTGAATTGATTTTTCATGGTCCCTTGCTGTTTTTAAGAATTCTTTCTTTTCATGATCACTAATTGCAAGCCTGTCTTCTATATCTGATATCCTGTCCTCACATTGGCTTAATCTGCTACAAATACTTTCAATGGAATTTTTGTTCTCTTGGATATCTGCTTGAATCTGCTTTATGGATTCCATTTCTTTCCTATGCTGAGCATTCATGGTTTCTATAGTTTTCTTAAGCTCATCTATTTTTTTGTCTGTATCAGCTATAGTGTCCTTAAGCATAGTCTTCATTGTGGACATTATCTCTGCAGTTATCTGTGAAATTATTTCTGTTTTAATTTTTTCCAGAGCCTCATTCAATTGTTTTGTTGTTACCCCTTTAGATATGCCAGGTGGGTGGCTTTCGGATTGTCCCACCTCGTTGCCCCCTAGGTTTGCCTTTGGTGAATTGGATGTGTGGGGTTGCATCTTGTTTAAGTGTCGTCTCATTTTTTGTTTCTTTAATTTAATTCCTGGGGTGATGTTTGTAAATTACCTATGATAGGTTACTTTATTGCTAGTGTTCAAGATCCTTAGAAGATGACTACTTCTCTGCAGTATCTTCCAAGTGGAGCTTGCTTTTGGGTTTTGAGCTTTCTGCCAGATACTACCTCTTCAATTCGTTGGATGTGAGAAGTTGCTACCTGTTTGGCCCAGTCCTTGATTCTTTGGTACTGTGCCACTGTATTTTCTGTGTCCCTTAGTCAATATCAATCATGAAATATCAGGAAGGAAAGCTGTTTAGAACAATTATTTTACATTTGGCTGTAATGGTAACTGAAGCATGAAACACAGCCTAGAAAATGACAGACTGAGCTAACCAGTTATTTACCACTTTTAGCCATATAAAGTAGAGTTGTGGTTATATAACAAAATCTAAAACACACCAGAAAAATTATATGCAGTATACAAGTCCTTAGTATGTCAATTTTTCCCCTCAGGAGTTTAAATTTAAAATGAGTTAAGGAGGAAATAGAGTATTGTGAGAAGAGGAAGGAATTAGATGCAAGGTTAGAGGACCAAGAGGGATCC
Source organism: Erethizon dorsatum (assembly GCA_028451465.1). Taxonomy (NCBI): domain Eukaryota; kingdom Metazoa; phylum Chordata; class Mammalia; order Rodentia; family Erethizontidae; genus Erethizon; species Erethizon dorsatum. Next base: position 32,594,962 of record CM051831.1, read on the forward strand.
CACTAACATTGGGACACTGGTGCAGAGGACTGGTGGGAAAAAGAGAAGGAAAGGATAAAAGGAAGAACAGATCACAACCACAATCACAAAGAGGTTAGAGGCTCTGTTTACACTCATATAAAAGCCAGAGAGAATAATGAAGGAAAGAGCAAATAGACAAACAGAAACAAAAATGAAGACAAAAACAACAAAGCAAACAGATAAAACAGAAATAAAACCCCACAAAAGAAAAAAATAAAAAAAATAAAAATAAAATAAAAAAAAAAACAAAAAAACAAAAATAAAAACCCCTTCACCAGAACAAAAAACTAATGAGAGAGAAAAAAAAAAAAAAACTATAAAAAAAAATAAAGAGAATCAGTTCTAGGTGTTGACTCTGCTGTAGGCAGGCACCGTGTGATGACAGAGTCCTGTTCCGTGCAGGTCCGTCCCAGCGAGCCAGGAGCGGCCCTCTGGCGGGGCGGTGAGCAGAGCGTGGACTTTCAGGCGGAGACCGGTCTCCTTTGCCTGCCGCTGTCAGTGCGCTGCTTTAGCGCCGCTCTGATTTTCGCCACGCCCCCCACAATGGCGCCGGGCCAGTCACTCTCTGGCGCGGGACAGGTGTGGCTGAGAGACCAGTCTCGTTCACCCGCCGCCCTCAGCGCACTTTTGTGGGGCTGAGAGGCACCGCGCTGCCCTGTCCGGAGCACAAGTTCCCAGAGCTGTTTTCGAGCTGCTCTGATTTTCACCGCACCCCCCACAATGGCGCCCAGCCAGTCGCTCTCTGGCGCGGGACAGCTGTGGCTGAGAGACACTCACTCACCGCCAGCCAGCGCCGTTCTCCGCCGCTCCCCTGCCCCGCCGCTGTCTCGCGATCCTCCGTGGGGGCTCCCTGGGCACCAGCTGCCACCGTGTGTCCGCAGCTTTGAGCTTCTGTCGCGCCGTGATTCCTGGGATGGTAGAAGGTGCGCGCACTGTCTGCTCCTTCTTTGTTGAAAAGTACCCTTCACTGGTGCCGGGGGTCCCAAGCTGCGCTTCAGAACTTTTCTGGGTCCCGGGGTGGCATCTGCCCCCCTCCTGCGCTCTCCCGGTCACTATATTCCCGTAGTCCAATGGCAACTTTTAGAGAGTTTCTCTGCGTGCTTCTTACTCATCCGCCATCTTTTTTCCTCCCCCTTCATAGAGTTCTTGAAGGACATAAGAGATCTATATGTGAACATCAATGATGAATGAATGACCTTCTGAATACCTCTTGAAAGCTGATATTTATAAAATGTCAAGCTTCTGGGAGAGAAGTATTACAAAATGCAAGAAAGCTTGATCAGTATTTGTAAAAAAAATAAAACATTTTGGATTGCAAGTTACTACCTCATCAATAGGTATTATTACCCCTTCACTACTATTCACTACTTTGTGGTTTAACATTATTTGAGGCATATAACTAAGCAGTTTAAGAGGTGATAAATTACTGGAATATTTTTTTTACCCATTGCCATTTTTTTTTGTCCTTTCTAAAATTAATGTGTTAGAAACCTAAACCCTCATGTAACAGCACTGGTGTTGGGTGGCTAATGGGAGGGGTCTGGGTCATAAAGGGAGCGATGGACGTTGCTGTAAAAAGGATGTGCTAGAGTAAGTTCACTGTCTCTTGCCTTCTGCTATGTGTGGCTGCAGGCCAAGGTCCCTCACCAGACCAGTTGCTGGCACCATGATCTTGGAATTCCCAGCCTCTGGAACTGTGGGAAATAAATATCTATTCTTTATAAATTATCTAGTCCTGGGTATTTTGTTAGAGCAGCACACAGTGGAACACATGATACTTAGGATTTGGTTTAATCAGTATGGTGAGCTGACAGATGCAGAGAAGCTACTGCCATTGAAAGAGGTTTCATTACTAACACTTCTCAGGAGAAGAGGGCATACCCTGCCATGGGAAGCAGGTCCCAGAGCTTTATTGTGGTTTCCCACAGAAACAGTGAGTGAAGCCAGGGACACCAGTTTGAGCAAGTTTGGATTGGATGTTTTCATAGTTTCAGCTGACTCTGGTTGTTTGGCACCTGGCCCCTAGGTGATTTAGAGCAGGGGAAATACTGGTAAAGGGAGTGGTTGGGTACATGACCTTGGATTGGCCACTTTGCATGTGAAAGACACTTAGAGGAGTCCTTGGCTTCCTAGGAATTAGCCAGCTTCAGGAAGGACAGCCACCCTGATCAGCAAGGCTCCCAAGATGTCAGATCAACACAAAATACAGAAAATAAAAAGCATGATTAATACATATGCCTTTTTAAACAGCCGAGTATGAGATCAAATTAGGATTGAACAAAAATAGGCTTTGTGTGTGTCAGGAGTGGGGTGGTACTTCAGACTGAACCCAGGGCCTTTGCACTGAGCTACATCTCCAGCCTATTTATTTATTTAGAGATAGTCTTGCTAAGTTATCCAGTCTGGGCTCCAACTTGTGATCTTCTTCCCTCAGCTTCCTAGAGTGCTGGAACTACAGGCATGTGCCACCGTGCCCAGCTTCTAAAAAACAGTCTTGACTTTTACCCCTCATTTTACCATTGGTTCTCTTTAAGAAGACAACTGACCATCTGGACAGGAGCAAAGTTTTCTGGTTCTTCAAAACTGACATCTTGGCCTCAATTTCTGTGGGTTTTCATAGTGAGGAAGTGTTTCCCATGATACAGAATACTGCATTTATTGTCCTTGGGAGAAAATCACTGACTACCCTGCAGCTACCTATCCCCAAACCTCTGTGGCCAAAGGCAACTTGTGCTGTCCCTCCATGGCACTGCAGTCTCACTGGGAATCAAGGGCCATGAAAATGAAGTGCAGCAACTGCATCAATCCATGGTGGATAATATACCCACAGCTCAAGAGAAACCTGATAACAGTCTCCAAACTAGAAGGTTATTATGCAAAAAATGGTGGCCAGCTGCTTTCAGTCTTGGAGAACTCAGCAGAGAACCTGGATTTAAACTACAATGGTCCCATCCTTCCTCATTGCCTGGGATATGTTCCCAGCCCCAGCAGATGCCTGAAGCCACAAGTAGTACTGAACATGATTTCCATCGTGCAAATAGGTTTCCATTCATATCTTCTCCCCACACATCTAATGCCTTTTGCATCTTGACTAAGCGCCTATCACTTCCTGTGGCTGTAACTTCTGTAGTTTGAGGTGTGGTGGTAAAATTAGTGTGAATTTCTTTTTTTTTTTTTCCTTAAAATTTCACAGATAGAAAATTAGTTCTTATGTAGATCTTAGCAACCTCAGCTTATTTTTTTTTTTCTTTCCTCATAAAGTCTGGAATGTTTCACCTTCTCACAGCTCTTTCTGGCTTCTCTTTGGTGTATCCAAGGTACCAGCGTCACTACTCTTGTGCCGTGGAGCCATTATAATGTAAAAGAAGGGTTTCTTGGACACAAACACTGTGAATCAATCTGATAATCAACATGGCTATCAAATGACTAATGAGTGGATACCGTACACAGCTGGGATATACTGGACAAAGGGATGAGTCATCCCACAACAGCAGAGGAGGATGTGCAAGAGTTTATCACACCACTCAGAAAGGTTGGCAGCTTAAAACCTAGTAATTATTCCTGGATTTTTCTATTTATTTCCAAAAATTCCACTTGCATTTTTATGCTGCAGTAGACTGAATTACTGACAGATCGCTTTACAATACAAGATACTTAGTTAGACATCATAACGATCTGCCTGTTCAAGTTTGAGTCACAGAATTGGTGATCAAAGTCAGCCTTGAAATTGCTTGCCTTGGGGCTCTTGAACAACCAGAAGGACAGGCAAATGGCCAAGTCCAGCGCAGGTGAGACACAGAGCCACCCCTGGCTGGTCTCCCTGCATGCCCACAGGCATCCCAGCAGAAGTGCTTAGTTAGCATTTAGCCTAGCACAGCAGCTTCCCCCGTCATCTCCTACCAGTCAGGAGCGGCCTTTAGGCCAGTGGTGATGTCTGGCTTGTGCCTTGTGCACAGAAGACACTGAAGACTTTTTTTTTAATTTTAAAGAAAAAAAAGATAAAAATAATAATAAAACAGATTTTCAAAACAGGTTAGTAGGAAAGTTACAATAATTAATACATTGCATATTGTTGTCTACCGAAGACTTTTTAGCACTGAATTAACTTCAGATGAAATGTGTCTGTGGAATTCTTCAATTTTTCACCTTTCTTTCCCACTCTCTTGCTCTTTTAAGCACTTTCCTATCCTAGGTGATCTCCAAAATCTTTTCCAACTCAGAAATTTTAGTAGTCTCTGTTTACTTGTGTTATTACTCCCATTTCTCCTTTTTTTTTTTTTTTCGGAAGTACAGGTCTTTTGAGTTATATTTGAATGAATTCCTTAATAACAGAATAGTAGCTTCTAGTTATACACATTATGTCAATTAACCCTGACAATTTGCTGGACTAAACGTCCTCACCACAAATTCATGAATTAGAAAACCAAAGCTTAGAGCTGGGACCTCAACTCCCAGACCACGGACAGATGCCACACAGCAGAAGGTAAGCAGCAGGTGAGGTTTCATCTGTGGAGACAGCCACTCCCCATGGCAGCATTAGATGCTCATAGAGCAGGAACCACACTGTGAACCACACATGCCAGGGATCTGGGTTGCACACTCCTTATGCAGATCTAATGCCTGATGATCTGAGTTGCAGCTGAGGTGGTGATGACAGTGCTGGAGAGAGCCTGCAAATACAGAATAACATTAGCAGAGACCCCTGTATTACAATATAATAATAGAAATAAAGTGCACAATAAATGTAATGTGTTTGAATAATCCCAAGACCACCCCCACCTATGTCTGTGGAAAAATTGCCTCCCACAAACCAGTCCCTGGTGCCAAAAAGGTTGGGCACCACTGGTTTAGAGAGATTGGGGCAAATTCAAGGTCAAGTAGCAAATAGCATATAATCTCATGGCTGTCTGACTTCAAAGCCCAGCAGCTAAACACAATGCCACATGATTTCTCTCACTCAGGAATATACCAAGAAAAAGATTGCAAGGAAGAGACCTCAAAGATATTCATCTCCAGTGAGGAGATAGCAAGTCCTGTTGACCAGAATGAGGGATGTAGGAAAATGGAATACCCCACCTACTTTCAAGACCAGTGCTAGAACCCCAGCTGCTCAGACCTCTCTCCGCCTACCCCAACTACTGCTTAGAGCCTGCAAAATGCAGGTAGTTGCCCAGGTTGTCTACTAAGGTGAGGGACTGCCAGGTGCCAGAAGCTATAAAGGCCCTAATAATTGGTTTTCATCCATCTGCAGTTAATTTTTATCCCTTCCTTCCAGGCATTGGAACCACTGGAAATAGGACCTCTCAGTCAAAAGTGTAGTTTGACCATTCAGTCCACTTCTTCAGTGGCATTTTGTTCTCATCTTGGATTACTACCCTACTGGGTGGGGGGATTTTGATCATACTTAGATCATAGAGGACCAAGGGAGTGGTATATTTCTCGGCTATGTAAAAAATAGCAAAGACTTAAGCTGCAGTGCACACTGTCCACAGGCCTCCTGCATTGTGTTCTCCACGTGAATCTCCTGCCTTCTTCTAATGTGTTCGTCTGTGCAGACTCCTTTTTTTTTTTTTTTTAATTATTAGTACTCTACGTGTTTGCAGTACATAGTGGTTACATTCATTGTAGAGAATTGGTACATGTACATAGCATACCTCAATTCTTTCTTCTCCTTCACTCCCCCTTTCCAGCATCAGATTCATTTATTTATAAGTCCTTATAAAGTTAATTATCATATACACAGATTAACAACCAGACTAACAGACCAAAAAAATACAAAACACCTAAGACAATTATAATAATTCAAAGTATATTATTAGATACATTGCTCATGTTGGATTACAATAACTTTTTTTTCTCTTTCTCTCTTATTATCTGTCTTTTATTTCATGCTTTATTTATATACTGAGTTTTTACATAAGAGAAACCATGTCATATTTAAGCTTGTGTGTCTGATTTACTTCACTTAACATTATGGTCTTAAGGTGCATCCCTTTTCCTACAAATGACTTAAGTTTATCCTTCCCAGACTCCTTGTAAAGAAAATAATAAATTCCCTCCTTGCAATTATAGTGTCACTCATTGGCAAAGCATGGCTTAGTTTGTGTATCATTTTCTTGTATCAAATCACCCAGAAGCAATCTGCTAAAGTTTTATTACAAAGCCCAAGAAGGTCATCAAGTTATTATTTAATGTCTGTACCTGGCTATTGTACAGAAAGGGCAGTACAGATTTATTTCTAGCAGCCTTTATTTTGGTATCCAACCACTGCCTTCCTCCATGCATAAGAGATGATAGGGCAGGAGGAGTAGGATCTTGGGACACCCTTTTTGAAAGGATAACCCTGGAAATACACACCCAGACTTTTATATCCTTTAAGGATAAGACCTATGCTGTGTACATTGGTACTCAAGGTAGCATGGCGTTATGATTAAGAGTACAGACTCTGAAGCCAGGCATTCTGGATGGAATCTTGTCTCTAACACTAAGCTGGCTATGGGACTGCTCTGTATTTAGTTTCCCCACTATTAAAGTACTGTCTGTCTCCCAGGACTGCTGGGAGGGCTAAATGCGTTAATATATGAGAAGTACTTAGGACATAGCCTGGGCTATAAGTACCAAATATTTAACACAGGGCCTGGCACCTGGTAGGATCAAAAAAGGTTTGTGAATGGAAAGCTGCATTCCATTACCTGCAATAGTCCCTTCGTGGTGTCATTACCACTAGGTCAAGAAGGGAGGGATAAATTTCTGGAAAGAAAAGTCGTAGCTAGTTGGAATGACTGACCAAAGAGGGAGTGAGATATCTGAGGGAGAGTCCTGTAGTCACACTTACTCTCCGCAGTCAGAGATTCCTTTGTATAATCATGTATGTTAAGGAGCCAGAGCCAGGAGGAGAGAGTGGCATTATGAATTCTTCAAACGAGAGATGGAATTGTCCTCTACTCATGGGTGCAATGTTAATAATCCATTTTATAAGCAACACACTAACTTCCAATAGGAGGTGCTACGAGTTTCCAGCTTATTTATTAGTAATGAGATTGACAGATCCCAAGCCAGTGAATGCTTAAAACCTTTCCTTGCTGGCCTCACCCACTCCTAGGGAGTCTTCTAATGAATGTTCCATTTAGGATTCTTGGTCTCTATCGTACTTTTATTTCCTGATGCATACTTACACTACTAGTTTCCTTTGTCCTCTTCCATGGAACCCCAAGCCTTTGGTTAAGAGTAACTCAGCCATTCACAATATGTAAAAATCAGAAGATCTGAGTCTCATTTATTGGTGGGAACTTGTCTGGTTGTCTTCTAAACATAGATATGGTAGATCCACTGAACTTCGCTATCTCTTCAATATGTATGTCTTTTTGTACGTGTACATGGTGCACACACACATAGAATGATACATTTTTTTAAAAATATGGTGCTTGTGGACATATTGCCTTAAGCTACAAGCTTTGCTTCTCCTACTGCCTAAAGCTTTCTGCTTCTCATGTTCTACCTACCTTTCTCTGATTGTAATCTCTAGAACATTTACATTACACCAAGTTCACCAAGTGCAGTTCAATGCCTAGAGGGGGAAGAGAAGGAGAAGTTTGCCCCATCTCATAGTTTACTGTCACAAGAACACTTACTGAGTGTTATAGTGTCCCTTGTCTATACCCAAGGCCTCCCTGCATTCTAAACAGTCTTCCAGGAGGGAGTTTCTCAGTTTTGTATCCCCGTCTTCTCTAACAGTGCCCAGCACAGACTTGTTAAACAAGGTAGGGATGCTCACTTGATTGTGCATCTATAGCAAGCATATGTATTTTGTTTGCAAAGGGTAGAAGCCCACTCCTACTATCTCAACAAAAAGGAGTTTATTGTAGACTACATGAGCACCAGAGCTGGAAAAAATATCAAGATTTCAGCAGTTTTGGCCGGTAAGATGGCTCAGCAGCATAAGCGCCTGCCTGGCAAGCGTGAGGGCCCGAGTTCAACTCCTGGAACCCACATACGAAAAAAGGGCCAGTGATATAGCTCAGCGGCACGGGCACCTGCTGGCGTGCGAGGTCCTGAGGTCGACCCCCGGTACCCACCAAAAAAAAAAAAAAAACCAGGTTTCAGCAGTTTTAAGACAACTGCTCTCTTCCTTTCTTCTTCAAAGTATTTCTCATGACAAATTTTCTCATCTCTGCATATCAAGTCTTCTTTCCTTTGGCACTCACTGATCCATTACCTCCTTACCTACAACCTAAATTCTGACTGGCTTAACTAATCCCTATTATCCCTATTCAATAGCATCCTTTTGACAGGGTATCCAGTCTATGACTGAGCTTCCGTAGGTCAGATGCATATTCTTGACATAATCATGACCATCCCTGCCCAAAAGCCTGCCCAGCCTTGCTACTTTGAAGGATAGAGTAGGGTGGGGGCTGGAGGCAGTGCAGTTAGAGGGAGCAACAAAGGAAGTAAGAACATTATAACTCATAGCAGAGTGTCCTCCAAAAGCATGCTTGTATATGGCAACCAATAAAATGACTACTGGGGGCTGGAGATGCAGCTCAGTACTATTAAAATAAAAGACCACTAACCACTGGGTGACTATTGTGTGCCAAGTTTGTTCTCAGCCCTTCACACATAGTAACTCATTTAACTTTTTATGATGTTTAGCAAATAAAAATATAGGATAAGTGCCCTTGCAGTGTTTAGAACATAACTATCCTACGAAATCACTTATTCATCTGAAATTCAAGTTTAACTGGGCATATTGTGCTTTACCTGACAACCCCATTTATCCCCACTTGAAAGATGAGCACACTGCTGCACGAAGAGCATTTAGGTGCCGAGGAGGCACAGCTGGGAAATGGTAAGGCCAGTCGGCTTCAGCTCCTGTGCTCTTATCCATGGCACTACAGTGCTGCCTTTAGCCTAATTAATGACAAGGACACACACACACCCTAATTTAAAAAAAAAAAAAACAACTCTTTTATTCTTGTCATCACTCTTCAAAAATAAAACTCTAAGACCATCGTGTCCTTAGATGTATCAGTTAGCTTGGGCAGCAGACCGAAATCACGGCAGAAATTTAGACAGGGAAAATTTAATAAAAAGAATTGTTTATTATATAAATTACTATTAACTACTAAGAGGGGTAGAAGAGAACCTTAAGGGGTAGAGGGACAGTCAACAGCGGGCAGGGGTTGTTACCTTGAGGACTAAAGGAAAAGAGAACAGAAAGGAACTCAGACTCCTGCGAGGCTGGGTCCTGACCTCTGAGAAGTGGCCCTGATTGTCACAGGAATGAGCTGCCTGCAAGACACTGGCTCGATGGTACCATTTGAACAGCAGGGGCAGCTGCCACCACTATAAATATAGAGGGAGGGCCAGTGAGATGGCTCAGCGGCTTAAGCACCTGCCCGGCAAGCGCGAGGGCCCAAGTTCGACTCCCGGAACCCACATACGAAAAAGGGGCCGGTGATATCGCTCAGCGGCATGGGCGCCTCCTGGCGCACGAGGTACTGAGGTCGACCCCCTGGTACCCACAAAAAAAATAAAATAAAATAAAATAAATATAGAGGGAACAACTTCATGCTGATCTGCTCATCACTGCATGGGAGAACAAAACCGGATGACAAAGAAAAGGCCCTTCTTTTTCATACAGCCTCGCGTTATCCCTTTCATGCTCCTTATCATCAAAATCTAATATTGAGCAAGCTGCAAAGGTGAAATATGGCCTGTAAAGTCCAGCTCCAGTATGACAAAGCAAGATCAAGGAGGTGGGTTTAGAGCTGAAAGACAATAAATTAATAACTGGCACAGATGAGAAGTACATTTTTCATCCCAAGGATAGAAAAAGCCCAAAACATCACTCCACAAAAAGAAAACAGACAAAGAGAAATTTGTACCTAAAACCAGAAGGTCTGTGTAAATACAACTCTTAGAGTGTAGCTGTGAAAAGCAGTCTACCTCCAGCGTAGTGAATAAGCAAGACGAGATGTTATACAGCCTGCTGTGGAAAAATACGCAGGAGGCTGAGAGGTTTTCAGGTCAGCAGCTGCCAGCACGGAGTTAATATACCTGAGAAACTGGCCTATAAGAAATTGAGTAACTGTAATAATCAACTGTGGAAGGAGAAGTCATCCTTCAGGGAACCTCCTTAATTGTTACTTTTGAAAGGGTAGAGATAAATATTTACTATGAAAAGTAGCATTTCCTCCTTGAACTTTTGGCATTTCTGGAGAGTCGAAGACTGATGTTTTTAGAGGCAGGGGCATATACGTGATGGACTGTGAAGACCCCATTCTCTGCCAGAATCAAGTAAGTCTAAGAGGGTGATGAATGGAGACAGCTCTCTTAAGGTGAAGGAGAGTAAGTCAGGCATTGGGTCTGTTACCTTCAGTTGTGAGTAGTAACTGTTCTATACGGTCAGCAGTTACTTCTTGTTGTTTAGAGCCCTGACTTTCTTGCCTCCATAGCAGCCTCTCTAATTGCAAAGTGTCCCCTCTGATTTGCTCTCTAGACATTCATGTCTGTTCTGCAAACTGCTGATGCTCAGCCTTGCTGGGTAAATTGAACACATCTTTGGAATGCCAAAGTGGTCAAGGTCAGTCCAAGGGGCATTCTTCTGTATTGGAAGCATGTCTTACCCTCCTGTCTTCACCAGCCCTGGTGTCTCTTCATATTTATGAAATGTCTTCCCTCTAGTCCACCTGGAATTCAATGATTGAGTCAAGGTCCAAGCCATTCTGTAGACAAGAAACTATCTCCTACCCACAGCCCTTTCCTGTGCCTTCATCCTGTTCTTTAAATTTGAGAGCAGGCCTGCATCCTACTCCTTTTTCAAGTACCTTGATGTGCTTTAGAGACTTTGTATTTCAAAAACTTCCAGGAGAAGCAATATATGTTTTGAACACCGTGTTCAAAAGTATGAGCCAGATATCCTAGGTTCAAATCCCAGCTCTATCATTTATATCAGGTATATAAATTCACATGAGACTTAACTTCTCTATGCCTGCTTTCTTCATCTGCAAATGAGCATAATGATGATAGTACTATTTCTATTTCAGTGGACCAGTATGAGAATTAATGTGCATGTAAGACACTTAGAATAGGACCAACGCCTTGGTATTTGCCCTCTGCACCAAAGAATTAGAAGACATTGCTCAACAGGCAGTACAGGATGGTGATACCCTGAAAAAAGAGCAGCAAATTAGGTGATCCTATGGTTGGCCCAGCTCACTAGCTAGAGGCCATTTATAGGCTGCAATTTCAAGGTAAGTCCAGCGGTCTAGCTAAGTTGCAGAGACAGGGAACAGAGTTCAGGGAGGCCACAATAACTAGGATTTGCAGTTCAGAGTGCTGAAGAGGAAGACAGCTCCCCAAAGCAGAAGCTCCACACAACCACAGAGGCATTTCCGTGGGTCTTTAGCTAAATACTGATCTGCATTCGTGTGGACAAATCTCCACAAGGTGAGGAAATAATCCCTAGAGAGAACAAGGCCAAGTAATCCCAGAGCTGGCATGTGACTATGAAGAGTTCTCTTTCCAACCAGAATGGCCTTTATAGTGGAGGTTTGCATTTTCTCAAGCCTACAATAAAGCCTTGATTGTATCTGCTAGTAACTTAACCATGTGCCAGGACAGAATCCAGAATTCTGCAAAGGAGTACCAAAAAATCCAGCACTCAACATCCCAATTCACAATGCTCATCAAATAATAAGAAATTCCTAGGCATTCACAGAGTCAGGAAAATATAATGCATAATCAGAAGTAAAATAAATCATTAGAAATATATTTAAATGAGAGATATCAGATAAGGACTTTAGTACGCTATTACAAATCTACCAAAGAACATAAATAAAATCATGAACATAATAAAGAGAAAAGTGGGATATATAAAAAAGACTGAAGTAGAACTTCTAGAGAAAAAAATATATCTGAAATGAAAACTACACTAAGTGGTATTCATTGCTGATCGTAAACTTCAGAAGAAAATTATGTATAGTCACAGTGATAGAAAGTATCACATTGAAAGACATTGAGGAAAAAAAATTTAATAGAAGAACAGAGCCAAACATACACACAGAAAACTACTAGAACAAATAAATTCAGTAAACTTGCAAGATACAAAAAACCACCATACAAAAATCGCCTGCATTTCTATATACTAAAGACATATTTTCCAAAAAAGAAATTAAGAAATTCTACTTATAATAGTATAAAAAAAGAATAAAATACCTTAGAAATAGACTTAACTAAGGAGACAAAAGACTTATATACTGGAAACTATAAAACACTGGTGAAATATGTAGACAAAAATAAATGGAAAGACTCCTATGCCATTGAACTGAAAGAGTTAATATTATTAAAATGTCCACACTACCCACACAATTTACAGATTTAATGCACTATCCATCAAAATCCCCATGGCATTTTTTTAAGAAACAGGAAAAAAAAAAAAAAAAGGACCCTAACATTCATTTGGAGCCCTGAAGACTCTCCATAGGCAAAACAATCTTGAAAAAGAAAAACAAAGCTGGAGGCATGGCATTTGCTGATTTCAAAATATATCACAGATCTGCAATAATTAAACAGTATGGTATTTGGCATAAAGACAGACATACAAATCAATGGAACAGGCTGGAGAACTTGGACATAGACCCAAGCACATATAGTCAGCTGATCTTTGACAGGATGTCAAGAATACAAAATTGGGAAAGGAAAATCTATTTAATAACTTATGCTGGAAAAACTGGATAACCATATGCCAAACCCCCACATAAAAATATCAATTAAAGATGGATTATAAACTTAAACATAAGACCTGATACTGTAAAACTCTTCTAAGAAAATGTAAAGTACAAGCTTCATGACACTGGTCTTGACAATGATTTCTTGGAGATTCTACTACCAAAAGAAAACATAGACAAATGGGACAACAAAAGACTAAAAAGGTTCTACACAATAAAGGAAATCATTAACAAAGTGAAGCCAACACATTGCCATCCTAGGTACCCAGGTTGGTCAGTGTTCTCCACTGGATTTCAGCTCCTTGATCTGTAGAATGGGAAGGTCTCTAAAAACTCTATCTTGTTCTAGTAACATCCAGGGAAATGTGCCTCAGTGTTGGAGGTGAGTTCTCCTCCTGCCCAGTGTGTGTGCTCCAAGATCTTTTGTCCTGGAGTGAGCAACAATGTAGCCTCTGCATCTGTAGCATCAGCATCTCTGTGAGCTTGTTGGAAATGTGGGTGCCCAGGCCTCATCCCAGGTCTGCTGGACCAGAGCCTGCAGTCAGCTGAGTGTCCAGGAGGCCTGTGTGCCCACGAAAGCGTGAGAAGCAGTGCCATCCAGAAGAGCTGCTGAAGGGTGGCCCATGCTAACGATCCATGTTGCTGAGTGTCAGAACCTCAGGAAGGAGGGCCCTGGAATTCTGTGTTTATTAGACATGCAGTTTATTCTCGTGCACACTAACATGTGAGAATCTGTACTGGGACATAGAGCCCAACTCAGCTTCATGCATTTTTCTTCAGAATAGATATCTCTTTTTGTTTTGAATAACACCCTTGCTGGCCATAAGTGGTCAGCAGATGCACAGAAGGGGAGATTTGATCTGAAAACAAACAGTGGTTCTACGGGGGATAGCACCTTCTCTTAAAAAACCTGAATTTTCCAAGCAGTGTTGTCATCTTTTTGAATCATATCATAACTCATAACACTACCTATTTTCTTTCTCTAAAACCAATTCAGCCCGGATATATTTTCTCTCCTATTACACCAAATGTCCGCTTTTATAACAAGTATTTTATTATGCACCTTTTATTGACCTGATAGGAAAATCATAGTTACAAATGTAATCACACCTACTTACACAATCAAAATTAAAGGAAAGTAGTGCACAGTAAGATGACGTGTATGTAGGTGTGTGGACACAGTGACGTTGAAGGCACAGTGAAGTTTCAGTTGCTCCCGTCCACGTGGACCAGCATCCTGCGTGCCATAGCAACAGATGCAGACAGCTCTGATGCTGGAGTCGGTGATGTGGCCTCTTAATATTGGGAATGGCGTCGGTGTCCATCCTGTCAGTTGAAATAGTAAATGACTTCTCATAAAGTTCAGAATAAGCACAATATAATTGTCTTAGTCACTTTCTCATTACTGTGACACACCACCAGATGCCCACAGCTTAAAGGAGGAGAGGTTTATTTTGGCTCATGCTTATGGTACATGTTTGGCTCGCTCCAGGGGAGAACATGGTGTAGTGGAAGGGCCTAGGCGGAAGAAGGCCGCTCACTTGGCGGCCAGGAAGCTGAGTGAGAAGGGAGGAGCCCGGTAGGGAGATTCACCCTTCTAGGTCACACCCCGGTGACCCGCCTCTTCTGACCAGACTGCACCTAACAGCGAGTCAGCTATGTCACCCCCCGTGACTCAGTCACCTCCCAAAAGCCCCACCTGTGAGCACATGCGGCCTTTGGGGGACATTATTGATCCAACCCACACCAATAACCCTCCCCAGATTTACATGATGATTGCATTCTTAGAAAACTGGCTCATACCAAAGATCCCTTATATCTATAAAACTTAGATTCTAAGTTTAGATGACTATCAGTTGGGTTTAGAAAGCCCCGTGAAATGTGTTTCACTTCTTCATTTTCATTTTCTGCACCACAGTATGTCTACCATTTCCAGTTCCCACCCACCAAATGTGAACAAAGCCCTTCAAAAGTCCATATTACAGTACCTGCTCACAGTGAGGATGTCGGCTGCTAATGTTATTATCATGAATGACCTGTGTTAGGTGATAGGCCTGTAAGGAGGAAAATGACAGGCATAACTCATTCCCCCGACTTGAACCACCAGTGTTGTATGCATGGGTGTTCCTTCAGGCGGTTTGTACCACCCGATGGGACTGCTCCAGGCTGCCCAGTGGGGCAGTCACACATGGACCACCCTTGGTTCAGAGCTGCCCAAGACATACAAAGCGAGACAAACAGATTGCCGCCCCACAGTGAGCATGTTAATGGCAGGAAACTGATAGAAACAGTCATTATTGTATCTCAGGGTAGACTTTTAGGTTTCCTGGAGGGCAGTTAATTACAAAGAAATTTTCAAAGTATGTAATCTATTGAAGTAATAAAGCTAACATTTAAACTTTTAAAAACACAAGTTTGATTATGAATCTAGTAGATTTAGCAGTTGCTTTTAAGAAGTTATCATTGAGTCACTTAAATTTTTTAAAGATATTTTAAACTGCACTTTTAAATTTAACCAGTTCTTTTTGAAGTTTTATAAACATGTCAAGTACTTTAAAAATTCTAGTAAAGCTAATGAATTAATTGTGTAGGTAGTGATCTTAAAAGCTAATAACTATAAACTTATTAAAATGCTTATACCTTTCAACTTAGGAATCAAATTCTAGTTTAATAAATACATATTTTACATTGGAATCAGGATGAATCTGTTAGACTCTGAAATACAAATTTCTTGAATATTACAAATACTTTAATGACCAATATTCATAGATTATTCCCAAGTTTGGCATAAAATAATAACGGTTTGAATCCCAAATGCTCTATACTTAATTTTAAGTCTTTCAGAGGTTGAAGACCTTTACCTACTGCCATCCATTCGTGTTGCTGTAACAGAATACCTTAGACTGGATGATTTAGCAGTCATAGAAATTTATTTCTCATGGTTCTGGAGACTTTGAATGTCAAGATCAAGGAGCCAGCAGACCCAGAATCTGGCTAGGGCTCTGCTTCAGAGGGACACCTGCGGTGTCAGCTTGGGAGAAGGGACAGAGGGCAGAGAGGGACCAGCTGCTCTCTTCAACCTTGTGTAAGATCCCTGGTCCCACTCAGGGCAGAGCTCTCACCACCCAGTCACCTCCTCAAGGCCCCAAGGAGTTCTTAATACCATGGCACGAGGCTAAAGTTTCAGTATAAATTTTGGAAGAACACAGACATTTAAACCATAGCACCACAAAACAGTTTTTAACCACCCCAAGCTACTTGGGATTCTCTTCTACGTGAACAGAAAGTACATGTACCAGGGACAGCGAGCTGGGCCTACAATGTAGGACACATATAGGGAGATTCTTTTCATGATAAAGAGGGATGGATGGAGCTTCTGTTTACGGGGGCTGTTCCTACAGGGCTGTCAAGCACACCCTCCTGGAGCTACACTCAGAGCCCGCACCCTCTGGGTTCAAGCTGTACAGAACCTGCTCCTCACAGCTGGCTTGAGCCTGCAATCCTGCACTCCCAACCAATTGCCATTACATTTCCATGCATCAGTACACTTAGCATTAAACCTGTGTAATTTGACAAATCTATTTACCTTTTGATTCTACTCTAAGTTCCTTCCATGAAAGACTAGGCGCCCTGCTGTATATCTGGGCCCTCTTGTATTTTCCCTCAGCCTTGCTAGGCCTTAAGACCACTTCACACTCTTTATCCTAAAGGCAAATACAAGTTCTATCCTGGAAGCTTATATATGAAAATAATGCAAAGAGCACTGAGAGTGTGAGGAAGAGCCCAGATGCTGAAGGCTCAGGGCAAACTCCATTGAAAATGGATTTTTAAAGCTGCATCTTAGGGGTAACCAGTGGAAGTTTGTGTGTGTGTACCAGTCATTCACCTTGAAGAGGATGACTTGATCAGATGCCCTGGCTGTGATGGAGTCCATGTGCGGAGCGAGGGGTTTAACCTTTATGAGTTCACACATTTGTTTCCTGACTCAGCAGAGCAGCTGTCATTCCCGAAAGGCAGGGAGGGATCTCTGTTTTATAAATGATGAAAACAGGACTTAGAGAAGATAAATCATGCCAAGGAGCTGAGTTCATTTTCTGACCTGGATCTGTCTCACTACAAAACTGACGTCTTGTTCCAGGAAGGAGTTAGGATGCTCAGAAGAAAGATTTACCTCCTTTTCTCCTCCTCTTCCTCCCCCTACTTTTTTTCTTTCAGTACAAGGGATTGAACCCAGGGCCTTCACACTGATTTACATCCCAAGCCTTTTTTAAAATTCAAGACAGCATCTCACTGAGTTGCTAATTTGCCCATCTGGGCTCAAACTTGTAATTCTCCTGCCTCATCCTCCCAGAGTGCTGGGGTTCCAGGTGGGCACCTGCACACCCAGCTCAGATTTGCATTTCTGCAAGGTCTTAGTGAAGGGGAGTTGGGATGGGGTAGAAAAGTGTGCTGGAGAAAGCTGTCCTGTGCAGGGAAGATCTGAGAGAGGATGTGGGTAAGAGTTCTCAGTTGTGAAGGTTGAAGGTGTCAAAGAAAAACAAACCCAGGGTTAGTAAAGAGAGACTTTTGTTTGACAAGATTAGCACAGGGGAGGAAAAAGGACTGTTCCAGTAGAGGAGGTAAGTCAGAATGAAGCCTGAACTCAACTGTGCTAAAGCTGTGGTGGGCTTTTAAGGGCTGGATGAGCTTGGAGGAAAAGCCACAAGGCTGTCTGGATTCTGCAAGGATCAGGGGATAGGGAGGTCACAGGCCATCTGTGTTGGCTGATTGACTTTCTCCAAAGGCAAAATAAACTTATCTTTATAACAGGAAGTTATTCTGCAGCTGGCTGCAAGTTGCCAGCCAGAGTTAGTTACCTTACCTACCAACTGAGGAAGAAGACAGGGGTCTCACCTCCTTTGAAAATTACATACATTTCAAAGGGTAGCTCCCAGGTCCATTAGTTGGATTGTAAAACTGGCAAGAGGCTGGCTGAAGATTTACATCTCAGAGGGGCAGAGAAAGGGTTTACAATCACCAATTTTCCAAAGAAAATGCTCTAAGAAAAGGGTTAGGTGTGGTAGCACAGGCTATAATCCCAACACTGGGGAGGCTGAGGCAGGAGGATCATGAGTTCAAGACCAGCCTGGGCTACTTAGCAATAGCCTGTCTCAGGCATTCTCATCCATCCTCCTCCAAAGAGACATTGTTAGGCTTAACGTTAGGAAGAAGCCTGTCTCAAGTTCTGTCAAGCTGAGGGAGGTGTTACAGCTTGCCGCTGTCTTGGTCAGAGGGACCCAAAGTTTTAAGTCCCTCAGTGTGAGCAAGCCATGACCCCGGCAGAGGGGGGGCCACCGCCACACCTACCCCTTGACTGGAATGAACCTGAAGGACAGCGCATATTCAAACGACACGCTTCGCCTGTTACAGTTAAAGAAACAAAGACCTCTGTAATCACCTATTGGGTCTGGGCCCAAAATTGTCCCTGCACAGCACAATGAGACCTAAGGTCACCCAGTGTGCACATCTGTCCTAAGTGGCCCACCAGGACCACAGGGTCATTTGTTCTGAACCCAGGCAGCTGACCCGCCATAGTCCTGGTTGCCACAGCCAACCACCCACTGATAACAAAAATGAGACCATTTTCAGGAACATTTCAAGCTCTAACCACAGTACCCACATGAAAGTAAGACTTGACTTAGATTAAAAATTTCTTTAAGTTTATTTTGAAAATATATGATTAAATACCCTGGAACAATAGTATGCTTCCAAGAAAACACTGAAGAGAACAAAGAATACGTTCTGCAACAGTGAAGCCATTACAAGGTGATTTCTAGGATGAACTGTGGTGAAGGATGATCACCATGGAAACAGCAGAGCTAATCACTTCAATTCCCTAACCTGCAAGTCACCATCCCATGCATGCAAAATGCGAGTTATGACTCTGTGTACTGCCACCTCGGCTTTTATCCACCCTCTCCCACAAGGGCGTACTTTTGCCTTGCAGTACTTGCCTTTGAGATAAATTCTGCCTTTGCTTTCACAATGTTTTTCTGTGTCTTGGCTGAATTGTTTCGTCAAGAACACAGGGACTGATCAAGGAACCCTCCCGCCAGCACAGGGGACAGGACCCGCACCATAGACAGGAGATTTGTCTTGAACATCAACTCATCATCGTAGAACAGCACACTAAGCAAAACCTCCTCCCAAGCACTCAAGGTACAATTTTATTTTTTGTCACCCACTTTACTTTAAATTCTCTTTACTAGAATGTAAGATGCATGGGTGTCGTATTCACGGGTATGTCCTCAGCACCTAGAACAGCGTCAGCCGTTTGTTGTGTAAATGATGGACAAGATTCTGTTCTCATACTTAGAAAAGGAAAACAGAGTTGTTTTGGTTTAGGGCACACGAAAGGTCACTGTTGGATCAGCTCCAGGCAGACTCGTGCCCCACTCATGCAGGCCGACCTTTGGGTCCGCCCAGGCCGCAGTTCGGAAACACTGTTGGCCTGCTGACCTCCCCCACCTACCAGGGGCAAGAAGCCATCCATCCCTTTCTTACCATTCAGCATTACTTTTGCCATCACCCTTCAATTCCTGGCTAATAAATGATGTCATTTCCAACTCCCCTATGATTGAAATCTCCAAATATAGCCTCCATTTTGTAAAACCTCTGAAACACAATTCCAGTTTATTTGAATTTGTGTCTCCCTGGTTGCAATCTAATTAACCCAAAATAAGTGTAATTTTTTTCCTTTTTTTTCTTAACATTTTATTCTTGATCAACAAAGGAAAACTTCACCTGACCTCAAATTGTTCTGTTTTTCTTTTTCAAGTAATAATTTAAATCCTTTAATAAAATTTTAAGTTATAATACTCTCAGTGTGAGAATTAGGATGCCCAGTCTCCTATAATGATTAACCCCCAGCTTGGTATCCTTAAATCTACTCTCTGTCCCCCAGCTGGAGTTCAAGAGGACCATGTGGTTGGCCGCTTCTCAGCGTTCATTAGCTCCATCCCCATGTTGTCAACACAGATTGTCTTCTCTCGGAGGCTGGGCCCGGGTGGGGAGAGGGGCTTCAGGGAAAGGGTCAGGCTCAAGGGTCTTGGGTGGATGTCTGGACCTGCTTAGCAACAGTAATCTTGAGGTATACTTTTGGGAAAGTGATGATGGTTTGAATGGTAAATGAAGCTGCAGAAGTAGATGTTGCAGGGCCGGTGAGATGGCTCAGCAGCGTAAGTGCCTGCCTGGCAAGCGCGAGGGCCTGAGTTCAACTCCCGGAACCCACATACAAAAAAAGGACCGGTGATATTGCTCAGCGGCATGGGCGCCTGCTGGCACATGAGGTCTTGAGGTCGACCCCCAGTGCCCACAAAAAAAAAAAAAAAAAAGAAGTAGATGTTGAGAATAAAGTATCATGTTAATAAAACATCACCAAAGCACAAATGAATATAAGAATCTGAATGGTTGAATAAGGATACATAGTTATGGACGTGGTAGGGGTGGAGAATTCGCAGTAAGAAATTCGAAAGACGCAGTGGTAGGGGAATTTGGGTGATCTAGTCCAACCTCTGTATTTTATAATTTAAGAAGCTGAATAAAAAGAAAAGGCTTGGGGGTATAGCTCAATGGTAGAGTGCTTGCCTAGCATGCACAGAGCCCTGGGTTGCATCCCCAGCATGGGGCGGGGGCAGGGGCTTCATAGGATCCAGAAGGGGAAAACAAACCTTTTCAGGGGCGAGGTGGTCTGTAGATAGGACACTAGGAAATAGGGCAATGTTTGCGCTTCTATGGAAAGCTGCACCGTCTGGAGTATAGACACACCCACCCTCCCTGGGTATCTGGGTCAATTCTGGAAGCTGTTTTACAACTCTGTAAGCTGTAGACAGCTGATAGGATGCAAAGCAATTCTTGTTGTAGAAATGTGAATGCTGTCCCGTGGAAGTGCAGCTGACCAGTTCTGCCTCTGTGAGCACATTAGTCTCCAGGTTCCTGATCTTGGGATTCTCCTGAGAACTATTATAACAGTTCACCACGTTTCTCATTTGAAAAGTTAGGTAAGACCTTTAATGTGTGTTCATCTTTGTGTCTCTTTGAGAGTGACAATTTTTGCCTTTCTTTCAAAATTACCCTTTAATAAAAGGGGCTATGGGAACCAGGCAGCCGGTGCCCGCTCACTAGAAGTTTGCTTCCAGCTGCAGATGTTGGTCAGCGTCAACAACCAGATCTGCCATTGTTCAAGGGAAGCTGAAAGTTTAATTTTTGTGAATATGTGAAATCTCTTTATTTTTTTCATACTGGCAAAGGAAAATGTGTGTTCCAGAAAGCTCATGAGTGGCCAAACCTGTTCCATTGGCCAACTGTGTCAGGAAAATGGGGACGCTGGATCGAAGGAGGTCAGTACCAAGTGCTCCCCATATCTTTTCTCCTTCTCACTGCAACCCTGTGAAGTAAATGGTGCCACTCACTCAATTTCAGGGGACAGACGCAGTGTCTGAGAGTAAGTGGCAGCAGCAGAATCTCACCCAGGGTTTCTGCCTAGCACTGTTTCCCCTGAGCATCGTGAGGTAGAGGAGGAAGCAACACGCTTTATACTTTTGCCTGGAGCCAGCCTGAGTCTCAGCCATGTGACATCAGGAGAATCCCAAACCCATAACACTTTGTACCCTGTAAATATGTACAGCTGTAATTTGGGTGGATGTCTGGGGAAATGAAGTTGGGATATCCTGTAACACAGTAGGGATGGGTAGATTTATAAAAAAAGCTTTCATAACCCACTGCCTTCTACAAATGACATTTTTCAGTGATTACTGAAGAAATGCTCCTAGATTCTTTAAGCTTAATGCTTAGATTCTTTCTCAGGGACAGTCTGAATCTAATAATTATACATCAAAATGGAAACAAAATCAAAAGTAAATTACTAGGAAGACTGGCAGAATCAGAGGCTAGGTAAAAAAAAATAAAAACTTCTACACTTTTGAGTTTCCTTAATAAGTTTCATGACCACAGTCCATAAAACTTTCATTCACTCATTGCTGTAAAAGAATCACTGACCTTCTACCAATAATACCTGACACTGTGCTCATCTATTAGGGGTATCAAGTACACAGAAGATTCTGCCCTTACTCCTTTCACGTACTCATCTAAACATGATGGCAAGAACCCGTTAGGCTCAGAGCCACCCATAGTGATAAACATAATCCCCATCTTATATAAATTATAGAGAAACGACGTAGATGTACCTGTAGTTGATATGTGGCAGAACATCTCCTAAGTCCAGAGCTCTCTGAACGTATACTGATTCTGTGCAGCTCTTAATCCAATGCTTTGAACTAAAGATAAAATAACCTAAGTATGTTATGTGCTAGCCACTGATAAACTTCTAAGACACTGGTTCCGTTGCCTTCATTGACTGCTGCAGAATATTCTGTGTGATTCAGTTTAGCTGGATTCTCATGACATTTTAGACATGATGCAAGGTGCTGGGGATTTGAAGGTAATCAAAAAATTGACTCTACTCAAAATAAGACCTCCTGATTTGTCTTTTTGCCTTTGGCTTTTACTCATTATAAATGTCATCTGTCAGAGTTTTCTCCATATCACAAAAGTTTGAATTTTTATTGTATTTTAAAATGCTAGATGGTTGTCCAAAATGAAGTAAAATCTCCTTTTGAGTAAAAACTCTGGTGGGGACAAAATCAGAATGGGGAATTCAGAAAGGGAATCTGATTTGATAGAGATGATGTTTGTTTTAGGCAAGTGGGCTCTGGGGTGACTAAGGAGAATCAGACAGGAAGGGTCTCAAAGAGCAGGGCTGGAACTATAGCTAAAGTCAGGACTGATGGTACAGATTCGGGAGCTCAGTGCTGAGGGAAAGCCAAGGGGAGGGAAGACCCCTTGGAACAGGATAGGACTGGCAGACAAACCGAGGATGCTAGGAGAATAATCTGCAGACTCTGAGCTCTGGGGTCTTGGCATGGTGACCTCAAGCCCTTGGTGTGTGGGTTCACTTGATGTTGTAGTCAGGGTTTGCAAGGGAAACAATACAATACAGGACACATAATTTATAGGATTATTTTATAATAGTCACCTAAAGAGTCATATACAAAAGAGTACAGGAAATCTGTCCACAAACTAAAGACCCAAAGAATCCAGCTGAGGGCCTGGATTCCACAGCAATGTCCTGCATGAGTCCAGCTGAAGACCTAGAGCCCATGGCAATGCCCCTACAAGTCCAGCTGGAGGCCCAGAGCCCACAACAGTGTCTCATGCAAGTCTGTTTCACGGATCTGTGCTGGGAAGGCCCAGAAGTCAGTGGTGGAAGCTAGAAAGTCTGCACCAGTGGGATGAAGGATCTGTGCCAGCAGGCTGAGGGATCTGCACTGGAGCCAGGAAGCGATGCTCAAAGTAAGGACTAGAGCTCCCCTGAAAAGTACCACAGCCATCCTCAGTGACAATGAGGTCCTGAGCTCCTCCGACGATGAGAACAGCCAAGTTCCTATCAGGAAAGCCAGCGTGACAAGATCCTTGAGGAGAACCAACAGCACCACTTCTTCCTCTCCAGTTCTCCTTTTTATGTTGTTGGCAACAATCCTGAGGTGGGCTCTCCACACCCACCACCACGCTGGGATTCAGTTCAGCTGGGTGTTACAAGTTGACCACCAGTTATCAATCCACCACACTTGGTTTCTTTTGTAACAGGGGAAATAATTCCCAACCTGTTAGATGTTGGATGTACCGAGTTTGTGGTCTTGCAACATCTAGGAATGAAGTCTGAACTAAAGAAGGAGGTTAGGAGAGTTTTATTGGAAATAATAGTAAGAAGAATAGCTCCTGGCTTTCCAGAAGGGGTCCCAAGTTGGTGGGCACTGAGGCTCTTTGTGAAGAGTATTTTATACAGCAAAATCACAACATGGGTACAACGTGGATCAAGCTACCGTCATCTATAGGATTACACGTGTAGCTAATATTGATTCAATATGGAAACAAGTCACATAGCAAGGGTACATGGGAAGAGCGAAGGCATTCCTGGAAAAGGAGGGGAGTATGGGTCCAGAAGTTCTGGTCACCCACCTGTGTGCTGTTTCCTGTCTGGGCTTACTGGACCAGGTGCTGCTAATTACAGTATAATTTCACACTGCTGTTTATCTTCAGGGAGGCTTGCAGGCCTGGCTATTGCATGTCTGTCAGGGTCACTATATTACTACAGTACTATCCAAACACCCCTTTACTAACTCTATGTTGACCTTCTATCAAGCCCTCCTAACCAGCCAGCTGCTCATCCCAGAGATGAGGCCCTGTCAAGAACAAATAAACAAATGGGTAGAAAGAAGTTACACAAAGCCCACTGCCCAAAAATGACATAGTCAAGAGTGTCTGGTCTAATCCAAAGACAGCCCAAAAAACAATCAGGTTATGACAAGTTCTAGATAGGGAAAAGGGCCCTGACATCTAATAAAAACAGCCAAAACCATAGGGCCTGTAGATCCTCCATCTTTCCGGAGCCCCCTGTCCCCGTTCTCTTTGACACAGCTGTCTATCTTCTCCATTTTCCCCTCTTTCAAATAGAGTGTCTTCCTTTGCTTAAACTCCATCCATTTAATTCATTACTGGTGTTGAGTTTATGATCCCAGTGAACTGCTCGTACTACAGAACATGGCAATCAGGAAGCACAGAGAGAAGGGAGAGCGGGGGGAAGATATACCCTTCAAGGTCCCTCCCCCAGTGTCAGCTGTATTGGACCAGACCCCACCTGCTAACAGCAAGCCTGCTATGTCACCCCATGATTCAATCATCTTCCAAAATCTCCACCTACAAGTGCATGAGGCTTTTGGGGGACAATTCTGGGTCCAAACCATAACTGTGACAAAGGCCATTCCATAGGTGGCTTGAATACAACAAGCAGTTCTGCAAAAAACATCCTTGTATATTCTGCCCATGTTTCTGATAATTTCCTCAGGAAACTGAATTACTGGGACAAACTGAGTGAACACATTTAAGTTTCTTGGTATTCACTGAGAAACAGGCTGCCAGAAAAGTTGACTAATAAACTGCTGATTGTAGCCCATCTATACCAATGTGGAATATATGATTTTGCTTTGAAATCTTTGTCTGTTTGGTAGGGTATTCAGGTGTCTGATTGTTTATTCATGTACACCGCTTTGATGTTATTCATGTACATCGAGTGATCAAATATCTTATGTTTATTGATCACTGTGCTTTTTTCTTTTTTTAATTTTTTATTTTATTTTAAAGAGAAAAAACAATAAAAGCAATGATACAGAATTTCAAAACAAGGTAATAGGAAATTAACAATGGTTGATATATTGCCTAGTTATCTTCAAAGTAGTTGCTCAGATTACAAGATATAGGCATGCAAAATTGATCAAACAATGTAAGCACAAATTGTTCTTTTCAATGAACTAAAAGAAATTAGTAGTATTATTATCTTAGCTGTCGTACACACACACACACACACACATATTTTATTTTCCTTTCCTTCTTTTCTCCTTTCCCCCATCCCAGTTGTTCTTTCCTTTTGAACAATTTCTTTCCCTTTCCCTACAATATCCATTGTAGATTTTGGATCTTTTTTACTCTTTCAGTTTCTTACATTAGGGAGATGATACGATGTTTGCACATGCGAGTTTGATTTATTTCACTTATGAGTAGTTGCCTCCATTTGCCTTGAGTTTATCCTTCTTTATAGCTGAGTAGTACTCCATTATGTAAAAATACATCTTTGTTTATCCATTCCTCGGTTGATGGGCATTTGGGTTGTTTCCAAGATCTGGCTATTACAAATTGTGCTGCTATAAACATGGGTGCACATATATCGCTGTGGTATGACTTTTTTAATTCTTCTGGGAAGATATCCAGAAGGTGAATAGCTGGGTCGAATGGGACCTCTAATCCTAGTTTTTTGAGGAATCTCCTCACTGATTTCTACAATGATCATTGTGCTTTTATGAAGGGAATTTGCGTATTTTTTATTGAGATGACTGTCTTTTTTTAAATGACACATGACAAAATGTTACATAGCGAAGTTATGAACCCTATATTGTGGCAACAAAAGTGTTAAGGTTCTCAGCACCCAAACTTCTTTGACAACACACTTCTGCCCAGCATGTACCAGACAGTCACAAAGCACTGCTCTAATGAGGACAAAAAACAGCACCAGAAAAAAGTAAACACAAAACCCATCCTTTTCTCCCCTGAGCTCATGTTATATCTTTCCCCAAAAGGTTAAAACAAATACCCTTATCTAAATCTAAAAGAGCCTTTTTGAGGCCTAAGCGAGAGGCTTTGGCAAATTGCTATTTGACGGGCAGCCTTAGTTACAACGCAGATGTTCGTGAAAGATCAACAAAGAACAGGATGCCCCAGAAAGCAAGTTTCTAAGGTATCTACATTTGCCAAATCAGACGCCTTATGAACACCCCAATCTCTCGCCCTGACTGTGTGATCCTGCTCCCCGAAACTCTCCTGCTGTCCCTCTTGAGAGTGTGTTCATGATCTGAATCGATTCTTGTCTTCTCTGTGCTGTCTTTTGGTAAGTTTTTTACCTCCCACATCTCTGGCTCTCTGTGCTGCTTTCTGACACAGGATATACCATATGTTGCAAGTATTTTTTTCAGTTTGTTACTTGATTGTTCACATATAGAAGTTTAATTTTTATTTAGTGATATCTATTCAATATTCTCATTTGTGGATTCTTCTATTATTCTTTTTTAATATTGGGATAATATTTACCTATATTTTCTTACTTTTAAAAAACGTTTAACATCTGAATCTTATTTTAGGACACAGTGTGTAGTGAATCTGTGACTCCTCTCTTTTTTCTGTTACCAAATAATCCTTCCTTAGCCAATGGTTTGTGGTACTATCTAGGTCACAGGATAGAGGTTAAATGCACGGATGCTGGGACCAGTCTGCCTGGTTTAAAATCCCAACACTAGTAATTGCATTGGCAATTTTTCAAAGTAGATTTTTCTCATTTTTCTTCAGGTTGGGTAGTTTATATTGATGTGTCTTGGATTTCATGAACTTTTTGTACATAGTTGCCAATCTGCTGTGAAGTCTAACAGTGAATCCTTAATTCAGATACTGTAACTTTCAGGTTAAGAATTTCCACTTTTTTTTAGGTTTTTTCCTTGAGATTTCTCTATTTTTTTATTTATCATATCCATCTTTTTAGTTAAGTTATTGGGCATTTTTATATGAACCATTTTAAGCCCTTGTATTATAATTACACCATCTGGGTTATCCTGTGCTCGGTCTGTATTGACTGTTTATGGGTAACATTTTCCTGCCTCTTCACATGTCCAGTAATTTGTGATTATGTCCTAAACATTATACCTGAATTCCTTTAAAGAATCTGATTTATGTTGTCTTTCTTTAAACAGTGCTGAGTTTTTGTTTTGTTTTCTGGCAGTGGGGACTGAACCCAGGGTCTTCTCATTCAGCTACATCTCCAGCCTTTCTTCTATTTTTCATTTGAGACAAGGTCTCACTAAGTTGCTAAATTCCCCAGGCTGGGTTCGAATTTGTAATCCTCCTGCCTCGGCCTGCCAAAGTGCTGAGATTACAGACGTGTGCTGCCATGCACAAATGAGTGTTTTGTTCAGGCTGTTAATGTACCAGCTACTCATTCTGAGGATTATGTTAATGCTCTGTTAGGGTAGGTGTACAGTGGCCTTTATACTGGGAACACTCCTTACTCCCAGGCGGTGACCTCTCTGGTGTCTTGGCAGAATACACACAGGTGCTCAGTAAGATCCTTCCACTGTGACTTAGCCAGAACCCCTCTGTCTCCCATGACTCAGTGGCCTTGAGAGTTTCTGTTATGCCCTCAATCCTGAAGGAGTTGCTCCAGGCTAGAGCTGTATAGTCTCTCCCTAGACCCATTCAGCCTGTTACTTTCCAGGAATCCAGAAGGAATCCCCAGACAGCCTCTGGGCTCCTTCCTTCTCTGCAGCTTCCTTAGCTTCAAAGTTCCCCACACCAGCCCCCACACTGTTCCCTGACTGCGCAGTGCAGTGGCACTGTCGTGCTGTGCTTGGGCTTCACCATCCTACATCCCAGGCTGAGAGAAGGGGCCAATCAGAGCTCCCTGCTTGGCTCCTGTCTCTCAAGGATCAGAGTTTTCTGCTCTGATTTCCTGAAAACAGTTCTGTCACATATTCAGTTTTATTGCTGCCTTTGGCAGGAAGGGTATCTAGTTTCAGTTGCTCCATCATGGCTAGAAACAGAAGTTGATTCCAGATAGTTAAAAATACTGTGGTGCTTCTTTATCTTCCATTACTTTACAGAGTACAGAAATATCCTTCTCCCCAACCTATCAAACTAACCTTTATTGGCTTGAAATTTCAGAATATCTTTTGCTAAATCCATCATCCAATTTTAATACAAAGGAATAGTTTCATCTTAAATTATTTAAAGTCTCACTGGAATGCCTAAATGAAATGGAAAGTAAGCTGTGCACTGGTAGTGGCAGCTGAGAGGTAAGGCAGTGTTCAAATCACCATCCTTCAGGTAACATTTGAGGAACTGAGTTAAAAAGCTTATCACCATGAAGCACATGGGTATATAAAATTTGCCTGTACTCTAGAGAAATTTCGATGGTCACAGCCAAGCCTGATGAAACTCAAAACCAGATGTGGTAAACAGCAACAACAACAACAACAAAAATAACAAAGCAAGCAAAGACATCATTGAAAAACCCGTATTTTGACTCTGGTTCTGTCCCCCCTTGTTCTGCAATCTATATTGGTGCATTTTCTAGGCTAGTCTTTTCCTTTGGGCCAATACCCTTCTCTTATAGATACTCAGGGCTAATGAATTAATTGCAAAGAATACTGTTACTCTGCCACTTCTCACAGTTAAATATTTATCAACCAAAGTAATTAGATCACTTTTTTTAGTTAGGCTCCTTCTAACTCACACTCTGTGTACAAATGCATTAGGTGTTGGAATGCTTCCCAATTCTGCAGGATGATTCTTTTCCTGTGTTGCTACAGTGAGAGAGACTTGTCTAAGCTTCTTGATTATCGTGGGAAAGACCACCTTTAAGCTGAGTTATACCTGAAAATTTTCTCACTTGGCAATCTTCCTTACTTTATGATTTCTTCCTGCGTCATACTGTAATAGAAAATGCCCTCCCTCCAGCCAGTATACTTCAGTTTCTTAGTTGCCCAGGTAATAGTTCCTGTTGCAGTTCTAGTTGCTTCTGTCTCCTAGAAACGGCTGGTCACTGTGATGCATATTGTAAGAATCAGTCCCCAGTTGACAAGCCATTCAGCCTCTGTACTTCCTGCTTGCTTATTCCATATAAACCCTAAAGCACCAGAGATCAGGGGCCTGATATTTTGGGAATGATCCCAATCAATGCCCATGGACGTAAAATAAATCCGCCTCCAAATCCTGGGTGTTGTTTCGGTGTTTCTGCTTGCTGTTGCAATGCTATCCTCCTGTTCCCCTTCCTAGCTAAAAAGCTAGAGTCTAGGGGCCGGTGAGATGGCTCAGTGGCTTAAGCGCCTGCCCGGCAAGCGCGAGGGCCCGAGTTCGACTCCCGGATCCCACATACGAAAAAGGGGCCGGTGATATTGCTCAGTGACACGGGCGCCTGCTGGCGTGCGAGGTCCTGAGGTCGTCCCCCCGGTACCCACAAAAAAAAAAAAAAAAAAAAAAAAAAAAAAAGCTAGAGTCTAAACACTTGCATCTGTGGTGTTTGTAGAATTCAGCTCACTGATAGAAAAGCAATCCAGGTGGGCAAGAAATGGATCTTTATGCAAAAGGAAAACTTTCCGCAGGCTATCTATACTAATCCCCAAGTTATGGCATGAAAAAGGATGATTAAAGCTGGGCATAGTGGCAGCATTCTGAGAGGCTGAGGCAGGAGGACCACAAGTTCAAGCCTGGCCTGGGGAACTTAGTGAGGACCTGTCTCAAACAAACAAACAAACATGAAGCATAGTGCGAAGGCCCTGAGTTGAATCCCTAGTAGCACAAAAATAATGTGATTAAAACACTGACAAGAAAAGAATACAGCCTGATCTAGAGTGAGCATTATTTGCCCTTCTCATCCTCAATTCACTTGTGAAATGGGGTCACAGTTCCTGCATCACAGAGTGGCCATGAAGACCAAATGAAATCATGTCTATAGAATCCCTAACACTGGCTGGCCCTTAAGAGGTGCTTACAAAATATTCTTTCTCCTCTAATAAATGCTCACAGTTTAAAAATAAATTTTTGTAGCCTTCATTAGCAACTGTATTCCTTATGAAATGAATGACCCTTCTGATGTTGCACAGATATTTGTGACTGATTTAAAGGGTACAGTTTAATTTCTTGAGACCATTTTATCCCCAAATAAGCATAGAATAAGCAGATATATTAGTGATGAAAAATGGGGAGGAGGTGTTACACACACACACACACACACACACCAGCATTATGAGCCACAGAAACAATGCTTACTGAAATATCTACTGTCTAGATAGAGGATTTTGTGGCTAGGGAGAGAAAAATTATTAATGATTGTATCACCATTTTTTTCATAGTATAATTTAAGACACTGTAAGCAATCTTTTCCATACTTGTTGAATTGGATTTTCCCTCTTTTTAAAATTCATATATGTTTGCAATATATAATAAATACATTCACTGTGAGGAACTGGTGCATACCCACATTACACATTCAGTGTTTAAATCATACATATTGCATCTTGATCCTTTTTATGTCCCCTTCTCTTCTCCCTGAATATTCCATTGTTATGATTCACTCCAATACACTTCTACTCTCAAAATCAGTATTATATTCTCTGAGGTAGTTTTCTGTTATTGGCTTCTTCCTGAGCTTTAGACTCAGTTTTCTATTTGCTCACTGAACACACCTGATCTCCTGTGACCAAGCCTTCGCCACTCTTCTCACCTCTCCCCTGCTCTCCCTCCACTCGTGCTGAAGCTGGGGCAGTCAGGGTTATCCGTTCCCAGCCTCCAGTTTCAAATGGCTCCCAAATCTAGCAATCCTTCTTTAATATATCATTGATTTACAAATATTTTCTGCTATAAAGCTTGTAGGACCACATCAGAAAATAATTAAAACGCAGAAAAAGAAAATTAATTACCTGTACTTCTGCTACTTAATACAACCATTACCATTATAGCATATTTTTCTAGTCTTTTCAAATGGTATTTCTTTCAAAGGAAGAAGTACAAGTGGCTAATGGAAGCATGGAAAAAGTGGTCCACATCATAACCCATCAGGGCAGTACAGATCAAAATTATGTTGAGATTCTGTCTCACTCTAGTCAGAATGGCCCTTATTGAAAAACTAAATAAATAAATAAAATGTAAGAACAAATGCTGGCAAAAATATGGGGGAGAAAGGAACCCTGACACACAGTTGGTGGAAATGCAAATTAGTACAGCCATTATGGCAAACAGAATAGAAGTTCCTCAAAAAGCTAAACATAGAACTACCATAGGATTCAGCTATCCATTTTCTGGATGCACACCCAGAAGTATCGAAGTCTGTACATGTTGGGGATAACCATGTACCCAGGGTTATCATGGCACCATTCACAGTAGCTAAGCTGTGGAAATAACATAGTTGTCCATCAACGGATAAATGGATGAAGAAAATGTGGTATATATACACAATGGAGTATTCAGCTGTAAAGAGTGAAATCATGTCATTTGCAGAAGAATGGATGGAACTGGAGATCATTTTGTTAAGCAAAATAAGCCAGACTCAGAAAGAGAAGTAGCTCGTGTTTTGTCTCAAAGGTAGAATCTAAAAATTAAAAAATCGTGACAATTTGAAAGTGGAAGAAGGACTTATAGGGTAAGGAAATGGAATCAGGAGGAAGGGGAGAAGGGAAGATATAATATTAGGAAAGATGGATTTGAACAAAGCATGATATGTATGTATGGAAATAACACAAATAAACTGACCTATATGATCAATGTGAATAATAATAAAAAATTTTAAAAATAGTACAGTATTTGGTTTTCTTGCTTAGTTTTCTTTCCTTCTTTCATCTCACCTCCTCTGTTGCTATCCAAGATGCTTTGGATTCATCTTGTATTTTCCCTGTCTCAGTTTTAGAATCAGTCAATTCTCCAGGGTACAGTGGTGCCTCCTATTGGAGAATCTGGGTGTTGAGGTTTTTTAAAAGACATGGGGTGAGGGTAGGGTTTACATCTGGCACCTATGGCGTGCCCATTGCCTGGGCTTCCTCATCTCTGGGCACCACTGGCAGAGTGGAAGTGTTGAACCCATGCGTCTCTAAGACCTACGGAGCTGGGGGCGCACAGAACTCTGCTGAGAGAACGAGTCGGGTGGACAACAGTGGCCAAAGTCCTTGCCATCAGAGGGGCAAGTGACCCTGACAATCGGGTTTACTCTGACCAACATGCCCAACCCCACGCACCCATTCAAGTGTCTTAGGGAGAAAAAGGGCTGTTTCCAGGTAAGAACTCAAGGTTATTTTCAACCTGGCTGCTCCTAGGCCCATGCATCCGGAGCGTGGAAGGCAGGGGTGCGCTTTTCCAGCCTTGGCACCTCCTGGGTGGGGCGCGTTGAGGGAGGCAGCAGGGCCTGTGAGCGTGCAGCGCTGGTGCAGAGACCACATGGTGGTGCTTGGGGGGGAAACGAGATGCTCCACGGCCCGGGCTGGACTATTTCTGAGACCCCCCTGGGAACTTTGAGAAATACTTAAGATTGTTTTCCAAGGCCTGGAATCCTCCAACAGCAACCATGGTAAAGGTTAAGTATATTTGGGCTGATACTGGCACTGTGACACTATTTAGGATTCCTGTAAGACACTATTTAGGAAGCTTAGGCATCCCAAGCAATTTTCTAGCGTTTTTTTTTTTTTTTCCCCCACTTAGCATTTCTTTATAAGCAGTTTTCCAAGTCATAAAATCTATTTTTTAAACAAAGTCTTAAAAAAAAAAAAGCATGGCAATGACAATATCTTTTGCTTATTGAGTATGGCATGCAGTTCCCAGAAGTTATGTTACATTGCATAACAACTCTGCAGAAGAGTATTTAGAGCCCCATTTTACATACAAAAAAAATGGGGTTCAATGAGGTGGACCTACTTGCCTTAGTTTCCCTGGCCAGTGAGTAATGGACTCACTACCTCATCCTAAAATCAATCCTTCCTCCATTGGGCTCTTTCTGATGCCCACAGTATTCTAGTATTCCATGCAGTGGAGTTATCATAATTTACTTAGCTATTATGCACCATCACTTACTTAATCATTCTCCTATGGTTTAGGTCAGTTTATTATTTTTACTATTTTGCTATTATAAACAAATCTTACCAATCTTTTTCTTCCTTTCTCTTAATATTTTATTTAAACCAGTACAAGCACCATGCTTAACAAAAGACTGTCCAAAATAAACATGCAGTACAAACAGCTTAAGAAGTGTCAGTTGTTGGTTTTGTTAAACAATGACAGAGAACTGTTAAAACTCACAAGACTAAGCCATGAATGTTTCAAGGCTCCTGAGTGAGATTATTTCAGTGGAAATTCCCTCAGCATGTCAGTGATCTCAAACAACACTCAAGTAATTACACGTGCATAAATTATGTTTCACAAAGCAAGAAAACACAGTTTGCATCACAAGCTTCTGTAGTTGTTTTAAACATTACAGGAATACGGTCACTGATTCAAAATGTCAAATGGCCTAAAAGGAAACAAGTTTCTTAAGAATACCCAACTTGGGACCATTGGTTTTAAGTGGCCTAGATTATTTACATTCTTCCAGAAATACAAAATAGGATTTGTCCAGAAATGTTTGAAGTGCTTCTCACATAAATTGTGGAGCCTAAGGCTTTTTGGAGTCCAGTATTATCAGTCCGATGCACAAACAGGGAGTGCAACCATCCTAAAAATACTTGAGTTGACAGGATATGAGTTACCTTCTACTTCCACCCAATATCAGCATTTAAACTTTTTCCAAGGTATCTATTCCTCACTAGTCCACACATGGATTAATGACATTGCTTGAGTTTTAAAAGTAATACAATTTGTAAAGTACATCTTTCTTAGCATCAATATGAGTGGGAGGAGAACAGACAAATTTAATTTGTTAATAAACTCCCCTAACCAGCAACTTGGTAGAAGTGTCAGAGCAGGATACGGTTTATGGCTACATTTGACTCCTGACAGTGGGAGATAAAAAAGGGAGGAAAGTGCTGACAGACATTTTGCCACACAGATTATTTAGTAATGAGAATAAAAAGTTTAGCCACAGTCTCTTAAACAAGAATACATTTCACTGCACCAGTCATTTAGTAAACAGTTTAGAAACAGACAATTTGAACATTTATTTCAGAAATCAATCAAACAATAACAGTCAATCAACTTTTTTCCTAACATAATTGCTTCAATACCAGAAAAAGTGATTACTCTTCAAAACTCAGATAGTTTGGAATTCCAGCGTAGCAAACTGAGAACAGTTTTCTTCATATGTCACTCATGTTGCCACAACAACCGTATTAAATATATACTGCAAATGCTAGTTGGCTCTCTTTTGACATTAGATGCTATGTAGAATTTATGCCAGAACAACAATTTCGAAATTAATTCTGACTTAGAAGACCATGAAGGAGGTTCCCAGGAAAAGGTTGCTGCAAAAAGGAAAGATTAAGATTTAAGGCTGAATGAGAGTGGTTACACCAGAAAGATATGGAATGTTAAAACTGGAATTATGAAGTCTGTAGTTACTATTTGTGGAAGGCAGAAAAACAGACTAAATAGGAAATATACTTTCAAAGAACAATACAAGATTTAGTTAGATTAAAGGGAAGTTTATGTAAATATTTGAGAAACACTTTAGAGCACGGGATTTGATCTTCCCATAGGACATGCAGAATAAAAAACATGTTCTATTAATCCTCTAAGCCAGTGATGGCAAACCTTTTAGAGCTTTCAGTGATAACGAACAGCCGGCTGTGGCACATGTGCCATACTTTCGCCACCACTGCCCTAAGCGAACAATCTGTTGTCTTGTAAGGCACGTGTTATTGACAGAGATAAACAAGCTCAAAAAAGGTAGAGTTTTTTCACAGCTCGTGTTCCTGTTAGAGAATAAAGGAACTAAGAGTTCTGTGCTGGCAGGTCAGTATTATCTGACGTTATAGAGGACTTCCAAATTAAAAACCTGAAGTATGGAAGATGAAATAAGGACCCTCATTTAAAACAATGCATTCTCGCTGCGCCAGTTTCTCTCACTGATGAAAACCAGGTGGAACAAAATCTCACTTCCTTCATTCAAAACCATTAAAACTCTCCACTTGGATTTCATTTGCATTTCTGCAGAATTATGAGCAAGTTATTTTCCGATAACAAAATACCTATTTAAGAAATTCTTAAACTTCCTGGTCAGTTTCCTCTCTTTCTGGAAATTGAAACAAAGGACTTTTCTATTCATTAACCACAGCAAAGACCATTCCTCATCTCCACCTTTTGATTGTTTCTTACTTCTCAATTAGTGAAACCAAATGGTGCTGGGAGAAGATGGTCTATTCAACGTTGTGAAAATTCCAACTATCTACTTCTTTATGAAAGTTGGCATAGAACCCTCAAAAATGAAATGCAAGGTACCTAGGAATGGAAAATATGCCAACATAAAAATAATGCCTTTGCTGGTTTTGAAATGATTACGATATATATATATTTTTGAGACAGGGTCTATGCAGTTCAGGCTGACCTTGAACTCACTATATAGCCGAAGCTGGCCTTGAACTCACAGTAATCCTCCTGCTTCAGCCTCCTGAGTGCTGATATTGCAGGCATGCACCACCACGCCTGGCTTATAATATTCTTTTTTTTTTTTTTTTTTCTTTTTTTTTTGTTTTTGTGGGTACCAGGGGGTCGACCTCAGGACCTTGCGTGCCAACAGGCACCCATGCCGCTGAGCGATATCACCAGCCCCTTTTTCGTATGTGGGATCCGGGAGTCGAACTCGGGCCCTTGCGCTTGCAAGGCAGGCGCTTACGCCGCTGAGCCATCTCACCGGCCCTATAATATTCTTAATATGAGAATTCCCTCATTGAATCTGGTTAGCCTCTAGCACTTCTGGATCTTGCTTGTTTTTCAAGTACGGTATATATTAGAATTCTCATTTATTCCAACAGTGCCATCTTTAATACACCAGCTGAGTCAATCATTCATATGTTCAGTTTAGAAAATGTTCTGACATTTAGGGTAAAAGACGTGATTTCTATTGATGTGTTATTATTAACTCTGGCCAAAGTTTTAAGACAAGTTATTTTTATGTATGGCACAAAACTGATTACAAATATATCCCAAATTCTCACCTCCCCTGCCGTATATTCACAAACGCAAGCAGATAGCTGGAATTTTAAAAACAAGAGGCTGTTTTTATTACAAATCTATTACAAATACAATTTTATTACAGATACACACATTGGAAAATTGTTTTACTTGGACCCATTTAAAAAGTATTAATTTCACCAAATCTAGGATACTGGCAGTATAAAAATCTTAAACTATAAAACTAACAAATCAAAGGCACAGTATTAATACACAAAATAATTAGTGCTCACAAGACATTAGGGGGTGCTTTATAAATAAAGTGTTATTAACCTAGATTAAAAATGATGTAGAAATAACATAAACAGGAAGGAAGCCCTTGGTTATTACAACCCACCAATTTCTAAGACTGTAAGATGTTATTTTCTATAAGAATAAAAACTAATAGTCCTAATTCTGTCATAAAATCTGACTCCCAGACCTTAAGAACGAATGACTGATGAACATATTTCTACACTTGGTTAAAAAGATATAGGAAATCAAAAGAGGTACGAAACTGATGAAAAATGTACTCAGAATGCAGGTTACACTAAATTACTATTCATGGCTCAAAATTGGGTAGTCAAATCTTTAACTCCAAATTAATTTCAACAATTTGACAAGTGATAATAGGCTATTTTTATATATATATAAACTGCTAATATCCAATGTTTGTCAAAAGGAGTCAACAGTTGTCTATCACAATCTAATACCCACTTTCCAATGGTGTCTGTAAATAAAAACAAATTCTGAACCATAGTTACAGAAATTAGTCACAAGAATGCAAAAAGTCCCTGGAGAAAAGGAGTCCACCTAACAATTACAAATCTAAGGAAGCACTTTACAAAGTTTCGTTACTTATGCAGATGATTTCCTCTGTGTTCAAACTTTGCACAAATGCAGATTTTTTTTTCTTTACTGAAATAAATAAACTGTAAGTAATAGTGCATTTTTAGGCATAAATAAGTATTTATGTCTGCTTCCAGTACGGTCAGGTTAATACATAAACACTTCAGAAACACAGAAGTTCACTCTTCAGTGAGGTCTTCAGTGTTTCTCATTTCAAATCCCTTGGTTAGTTCAGCCGTTTGGATTTATTCTTACTCTCAGTGTACAGCATCATTGTTCAGGCTTCCGTCCAACAGGACTGGGGCAAACAAAGCACAGAAGATATGAACCTTCCATTATCATGTTGATGTTTGTAACTATGCACAACAGAGCGAGGCTGTCATTCAGGTAGCTCGTCTTTAAATTTATCCAGTGAAGTGCACTCACGTTCCTCATCCGGTACCGCCGGGCGTTTACTCCTATCAGTCTTCATTATAATGGCAGCATTGTTCGTTTCTTTGTGAAAACGAAACTTTCTCAGCTTTTCCACCGAATCTTCAGCAACATCACAAACCACCGAAGATTCACTCACTGTCCCCCCGGCCGTCTGCAGCCAGAGCTCTCGCCATTCTCATCCCTGTTCTGATGTCCCTGAAGGACTTGTCCTTCGTTAAAAGGATGTGTGCTTTCCTGTTCCTCTAAATTCACTTATAGGCTCTCCTTGCTGGAGGCACTCAGACGTGTTTTCCCAGATGCCACGCACTCAGGCAGAATGTTCGGTCTCTTGGCCTTTCATGACACTTGGCCTGTGTGGGTATCCTGACGGGGGGGCATAAACATGTTATACAATCCGTGTGCATCCGCCCACAATTCATGAACTCCCAGAGGCAGAAGTGTAAAGTGATTCATATGAAGTATTTGTTAAAGTTAAGACGCTTAAGTCTCTTAATAGATTGACAGAATTAAAATCTTTAAGCCTAGAACCTGAAAGTCTGCATTTTTGCCAAGCTACTCAGGTGATTTTTATGAACTGAACATTGGAGGACGACTCCCCTGACTCCGAGCAGGGATTAGCTGCATGAGAAGGCACCTTCCCAGAAAGACACTCCTGTGTCCCCTTTCCTGAGGAGTCCTTCGTTTGTGGACAGGTGCAAGGACTATAGAGAGGAATACTCGCTAGTATTAGGAATACTTGCTAGTCGCTTCTGTCTTATTCTAGATGCAATAAGACAATACAGAATATGATGCAATTTTTATCAAATTAATTATTTTTTGATGGATAATTCATGTAACATGATACAGAATTTTAAAAATATAAAAAACCATACTGTGAAAAGTTAGTCTCGGGCCGGTGAGATGGCTCAGTGGCGTAAGCGCCTGCCTTGCAAGCGCGAAGGCCCAAGTTCGACTCCCGGAACCCACATACGAAAAAGGGGCCGGTGATATCGCTCAGCGACACGGGCGCCTGTTGGCGCGTGAGGTCCTGAGGTCGTCCCCCCGGTACCCACAAAAAAAAAAAAAAAAAAAAAAAAAAAGTTAGTCTCCTTCCTACCTATGTCCCTCAGTTCTTTGATCCCCACCACTTCCAGGGGTAACTACTTTTTTGTGTATTTTAATTTTTAGTTTAAAAAAATTTTTTTTGAGACAAGGTCTCCCTATAGTGTCCAGGCTAGTCTCAAACTCACAATTCTCCTGCCTCAGCCTCCCAAGTTGTAAAATTATAGGTGTACACCACCATGCTTAGCTTTTTGTATGCTTTTAATAAAGCATTTGTAAGTTCAGTGGTCAGTTTGTATAGGACAATATCATGCTTTTAAAAATATAATTTTGATGTAACTCTGGGTTTACAAAAATTTGCAAAAATAGTGCTATCATTTTTTATTACTAGATGTTCCCCCAAATCCTCATGGATTCATAGGTGGGGCTTTTGGGAAGTGACTGGATCATAGGGGCGTGGTAATCAGTATCTTAATCCATTGATGAGTTTATAACTGAACATGAAGTTGGGAGGTGGAGCCTGCTCAAAGGGGCGGGTCACGGGGGCGTGGCCTGGAAGGGTCCATCTCCCTCCCGTTCCTCTCTGGGCTCTGCTTCCCGACCCCTATGCTGTGAGCAGCTCTCTGCTGGGCCCCTCTGCCGTGCCCTCTTTGGAGCCAGCCAACTGTGGACTGAAACGTGAGCCAAAATGAACCTCTTCTCCTTCAGTGTTGGGTGTCAGGTGTTTTGTACCAGTGATGAGAACAGTGACTAAGACAAGTACAAAAGCACCCAACCAGAAAACTAACATCGGTACTGTGTGCGCACGTTTCTGTGCTATTTTGTCACATGTAGATTCATGCAATCAAGAAACTTGATGACCATTCCAGTGTGGACCACTCATTATACCATTTACCAGTTCTAGGGACGTGTGGGAACCTTACTTTATTTTAAATTCCTTTACCCATTCTCACATATAATTCCCTTAAATTTCTCTTACACATACTCTCAGAAGCACATCAGGCAATGTTCAGATCTTTTGCTCCATCTGTCAAACATGATTTACCAACCTCAGGAGGGGGAAGGAAATCCTTTTCTAATTACTCCTACTTTTACTCTTTTTGTTGTTTGTTCTTTCTTCCTGATTTTCCTAAGTTCTTTCTGTCATTTCTTCATTTAGAATATTTCTCTATCTTTTTCTTTCAGATAAATCTGCTGGCTATCTGGGCATGGTGACACACATGTTTAATCCCAGCACTCTGGAGGCTGAGGCAGGAGGATTGCTTTGAGTTCAAGGCCAGCTTTGTCTACATAGTGAGTTCAAGGCCAGGCCTGAGCTACATGGCGATGTAGCAAGATGCTGTCTCAACCCCTTTCCCAGTAAGCCTGCTGGCAACAAATCTCTGAGGTTTCTTGTTCAAGACTGTCTTGATTCCCCCTCATTCCTGAAGGATATTCTTGTTGGATGTAGGATGGGGGTGCTGTTTATTTCAACACTTGAAAAATATTGCTCTACTTCCTTCTGGCTTTGTGATTTCTGGTGAGAATTCTCACTGGGATTGTTTAATTGCTCTCTTGCTACTTCCAAGGATTTTTCTGTCTTTGATGTTCAGAAAATTGATTATGATGCTCTGCACAAGGATTTCTTTGTGTTTGCTCTGTTTGGGTTTCATTCAGCTCCTTAAATCTTTAGGTTTAGGTTTCTTGCCAATTTCGGATAAATTTCAGCCTTTATTCTTAAGATTCTTGTTCAGCCCCACACTATTGTCTCCTCATCTGAGGCTCCAATGATGTGAATATTAAATCTTTCATTGCAATCTCACCGGCCTCTGGGGTTCTGTCATTATTTTTCAGTCTGTTTTCTCTTCATTGTTCAGATTGGATATATTTATTGTTCTATCTTCAAGTTCACTGATTTTTCTTCCTTTGTCCTCTTCATTCTGCTATTGAGGTCCATCTAAGATTTTAAAATTTTGAAAATATTAAGGCAAAAGAAAACCTGTGGAATTCACATCTGTGTTTTTCCTTGGGTCCCAAGACCTCTAGCCAGTCTTCACTTTTCTCTCTGCTTTCCAGAATCTCCCTGTTTCTTCCATGTGTAATGTCCAGGACTTTCTGTTGCCTGGACTAGAAGAGAGAAACAGAGCCCAGTGCATCTACTCCAGCTCACCCCAGAATCATGAATGGTTTGATTCCAAATTTGCAGGTAAGAGCCTGGGAAGGACTTTCTACTGATGCAAAAATAAGCTTTGCGCAGTGGCAGTATCATAGCCCATGAGGTTTATCCAAGGCATGATTATTGCTAATTGATGCAAAAATAGTCATCTACCTTCCCTTTTGTCCCTTTCCATTCTCCCTCCCCTCTTTAGAGCTGCATGGCTCTGATGCCCACGTGTGCCTCAGTGCTTATCTGCCAAGGGTCCATTGAGCATGGCAGCTATGCTCCCAGCGTGGTGGGGGGTACCAACACGAGACTGAGAATTTTGAACTCTGTCCTTGGAGAACAATTTTCATTAATCTATAATGATGGTAATTAAGTGATTTGTCCAAGACGTAAATGGAGGGGGTAGAGGAAGCAGTTCCTGGAAGCTAAGGCAGGGAGAGCCCCAGAACCCAGAGCTGCAAGGAGAACACGTGGACACAGGAACCAGGCGGGTCACCCCAGGCTCCCTGTCTGCAGGCAGTGAGGCACCAGAACCAGCAGGGAAGACTCCCCTGACACTAGCTGAGCACACGATGCTGCAGCCCTGCTGTGTTTGTTACCCTGTAGAGTTGGGCATAAATATACCCGGGATCTCCATTCTCCACAAGCACCCAGCACACTCTGTGGGCTCGTTTCTTGTTCCCTTTGACTCGCACATGACCAGACCTCACATGTCCCATCAGTCTCCAGGGAGAGAGGGAGAGACACAGAGAGATTGCTCTCACCCCGGGAGCTGGGCATTCCCTGGCTTCTGAGGCAGGGCAAGGTGTGCTCGGCTGACCCACCCATCTCTGAGGAGCTGCCCTGGCACACTCCACACACCTGACGCTGCTCTGAGAGGAGCCAGGCAGCTCCCCGCCACTGCTTTCCTAGCCAGAGAACGTCTGTCTCGGCAGCAGGCAGCCAGCATAGCACAGCTGCTCCTTAGCTGGCCGGGGAGTAAGGCGCTCACTGTGGAGGAGCCCCAGGCAGCGATGCTCAGGAGAAACCTCCCCCAAGTCCTCTGCCTCGGGCTGGTGCTGGTCCTTGCTGCCGATCTCCTCCTGGTGCTTCATACCAAGGAGACCATGCAGAACTTGATTCAGGGTGGTCTTCTCAAGGAGCCTCATCGGCCTCCATCAGAGAGGGACGAGACTGTGATGGACAGGCTGTCCCACCTGGAGGCGGTTGTGCAGCAACTGAGTGAGTGCAGCACACTAATGTGCTGGGGTGGGGTGTGCACGTGTGGGCTTGCATGTGTGCACATATGGGCATGGGGTGGAGGAGTGTGTGAGAGGCCACAGTCTCCTTGCCTAGTTGCTCACTTAAGCGTCACCTTTGTGCCTTTTGATGGGAGGTAGGGACTGATGATTAGGCGGGTGGGAGTGCAAGTGGGAGCAGATGGTGTGGGCAAGGGAGCAGTAGAGCAGAAATGGTTATGCGGGAGCTTGCGCACGTGCACACACACACACACACACACCACGTCAGCCTTCTGCAAGCTGCAGAGGGAGGCCCGGAGGCTCAGGAACATCTAGGCACAGCCCTGTCCTCAGATCTGTGTGGCAGGGAATAAGAGCTGCAAAAGAGGTGACAGTCTGTGACAAAGGCCATGACCTGGTGGGTGCTCTGCTGCAGGCCCTGACTGAATCCTGTGATGGCCCTTGTGTGTGTGACTTTGAGCACAGCGCCCATCCTTCAACTTCAGGCTCTTCCGTGAAGGCAAATGAGGATGATAAGGAAAATGGTAAGCCTGTCTGACCTCACAAGGTTAGGAAATACATGCAGAAAGCAATTCGGCGTCCAATTTTAAACCTCTTCATTTAAAATTCTGAGTAAGATTCCTACCCGTGCTGGGTTTGCTGGTGATTCTGGCTCCCTGAGGAAGGCTGACTCCTCTGGCCTGTGCATGCCTCAGAATCGGACTTCAGTGAGGGAAATGACAATTTTCTCTACTCCCCAAGTGACAGGGATCAAGTGCTTGCACACTTAGGGCACTGCTGAATGTGCAAGCAGGAACTTGACTACTAGGATGAGTGTGTGCAGTGAAGTGGGGGAGGGTGTGTTGAAATGAGAAATGGCTGTTAGCAAAGCTCAGGGTGAGGTGCAGGGATGGAAGGAAAGGGAGAGAAGAAATCAGGGGAAGGCAGGGGGAGGGGAGGGGAGGGGAGAGAACAGAAAAAGAGAAAGAGAAAGAGAAAGAGAGAGAGAAAGAGAAAAAGAAGTTTGAGAGCCCAAGGACAGAGCGAATGAGTTCATGTGATGACAAGAAGGAGAGAGGAAAATGAGATGGGGGATCAGGAAACAGGAGAGAGAAGGAGACATCAAACACCCACAGCACTTCCTATGCCACCCTCATGAGACTCATCGTATTTTGCTGTGATACAATCTTCTGGAAAGCAAGTAGGGTTGGTTCCATGAACATCTTGTTCACCATTCATTTCTGCTTACGCATAGAAATTAAGTAGATGAATAAGTGAATGTAGGAAGGAAAGAGAAACAAACAGGCAGGCAGGCAGGAAGGGAGGAATGACACAGAGTGAGAGAATGGATGAAACAGAGGGGAGATGGCTGGCTCCAGAAGTCCTGGCTCCCCTAATGGGTGAAACAGCTCTCGGGAAAATGTGCAGGGCAGCTTCGCCAGGACTGTGACCCAGGTTGCGATCCCAGCACTCTGCCATTCCTTGGCAGAGCACCAAGAAGGCACCCAGACTCTTCCACCCAGCCCTCAGCTCATCAGGCCTCCTCGAAACAAAATGGTGGGCATCATTTCCTTCAGCTGGGACCAAACGTGGGCCCATCTGGTCTCCTTCCCCTTTCTTCTTTGCAGTGGCCATTTCCTCCTAGTCTTCTTATCTTGGTGTACCCACTTTTCATTCACTCTAAGACAATGTTGTGCCAGAGACTCACCACCACCCAAGATGATCCCAAAGTGTTTCTGGGCTGTCTTTACAGATCACAACAGTCATTTTGTCCCACATCCCATCCTGTGACTGAAAGCCCAGTTGAATTACCTGTCATCCTTGGTTCCAGGAAGACTAAAAAAGCCATAAGTCAGTAAGGATATTTGGGCAAATCAAATAGATTACATTTGACACATAGTG
The DNA here is from genome assembly GCA_028451465.1 of Erethizon dorsatum. NCBI lineage: Eukaryota > Metazoa > Chordata > Mammalia > Rodentia > Erethizontidae > Erethizon > Erethizon dorsatum. The sequence goes on from CM051831.1 coordinate 32,638,614, forward strand.
ATAATTATATTTAACACATAGTGACAATTACATCCCTATTGACAGAGGAAACAATGACTTTAAACTCTGTGAGAACCTCCCTTGAGGCTCCTGGAAGCCTCCCCAGAGTAATGTCATTGGGTGTGATGCTGTGGGGCTTAGAAATTGTCAGTATAAGTCATGGGAATGACCTAGTAGCCCTGGATTCATTTTGCTGGATTGTCTGCACTGCCTCAGATTGACTCTAGGATGTCCAGATCCAAACCAGTTCCCATGGGTTAGTGAAAAGGAAAATCTGACACACACCCCCATAAAAAAGGGTGAAGAGGAATTTAAAGGCAAGGAGAACCCAGTACCACCCTGGGATCCCCATGTGCTCAGCTCTGAGAAGGATGAGAATGGTATTCTTCCCTCTAGAACACTGTAAACTTAGCTCTCTCGCTTGTTTTCCCCACCTGAGCAAATGCACATGGTATTCATGCGACCTTTCTTTGATGGACTTGCCATCTCATTTTCTTCCCAAGTTTTCTTTGACCATCCTCTTTTTGTCTTGAGCACCTTAGCTGATTCTCCTCCTTTTCCTCTTTTTGGGCCAATTTTTTTTTCATCTCTAAGCATAGCTCCTCTCAGTTGCATGACTTCTCTGCTCCTTTTAGGGGGCTACATATGGATCTGAAATACACCCCCATAGTCTACCTACCAAGCCATGCGTCGTGGCATGAGATTGCACCCAATCAGAGAAGATTAACACAGTGGGACCACCTTCCTACCAAGCTGGTGAACCTGGGTTGCAGTTGTTCAGAGAAACGTGTACAGAGATGCTGGATGGGCTGAAGGTGAACCTGTCAGACTGGTTGGGATTTATTGCAGGTTTAGAGGATGTTGCATAAATTTCCCAGATAGACAAAAAAGAAACATCTGCCTCTGAACTGAGAGGGGGTCTATAGACCAAAAATCCACTTGGACAAATCCAGGTTGGCCAGTAAATGAATGTATCATCAACAGCAGTGCATGATTCATGGGCTGCAGCACTACCAAAGTCACCGGTCCTGCTTTGCTAGGCTAGTGGCCTCAGAAGGCACTGATTAAAACAACAAAACCAGGACCCCAGAAAGAAAGGCTCTTAGGGAAAGTCGTGAGTGTACTCTGTTCCATCCCGTCTGTATCAGGAAGCTCTGCTGGTCTCAGTGAACACTGCCTAGGCGTGGTGATGGATGACCTAGCTACACACATGGCCACTGTCCGGTACACAGCCTCAGCACCTGGATAGAGAGAGGGGGCTGGGGACCTGCTGAGCAACTAGATGGGGTGGGGGACGTGCACCACCACTAGGATTGGAAGAACAATTCTCACCATAGGGGAGAGCTCGTGGAGATTAAATGGGTCTTATGGCAGAGAGCCTTGATCACCATATGCCTAAGAATGTCATAATCACTAAGCACTAACATGGCTTCTCTGTCTCTCTCTACTTGCTGAATTTATTGACTGATCTTGAGAAGAGTTCTTGGCATATATGTTAAGATGCTGCAGTGTGAATCTTATAAGGTTGTTGTAAAGGTGAGATAAAGAATGGAAGGGAAAAAGCTTCAGAATTTGTAGGCATCCTTACAATTGGTATTTTGGACCCTAGAAGAAGGCCTCTCCTGCATGAAAACCCCCTGTCTGGGCCTATCACTACCTATTCACTCTTTTGGGTTAAGGCCGTGTCTGTCACATGACTGTTATATCTATCTAGAGCAATCAGAAGTCTTAAAAAGTTAAGAGTTCTGATGAATTTGACACATGAGAGGTAATGCCATGAGTGGGTGATGGTGGTGCTGGTTAGATTAGATTTGCTTTCGTTAGCCACTATTGGTGTAGCACCATATTTCTCAAAATTTTACCCTACAAAAAATTTCTCCTTTATTTCATTAAAAGTGCAGATTCTGGCAACTTCTCTTCACACATCCCCACTGGACCCTGAGATTCTAATTTAAAAAATTTGGAAGTGAACCTGATGCCTACGTTTCTAAATAATCACAACTGATGATTCTGGAAAAAATGAAAGAGCAAATAAGATCCAAAATGTACAATATATATTGTGAAAGTGAAAGGGGAAGAAACCGCTCAAAAGGAAAGAACAACTGGGATGGGGGAAAGGAGAAAAGAAAGAAGGGAAAAGAATATATATATATATAGATAGATAAGATAATTATACTACTAATCTCTATTAGTTCATCAAAAAGAACGGTTTGTGCTTACATTGTTTAATCAATTTTTCATGCCTTTATCTGGAATCTAAGCAACTACTTTGAAGATAACAATACACAATATATTAACCATTGTTAATTTCCTATTATCTTGTTTTGAAATTCTGTATCATTGTTTTTACTTTCTAAAATAAAAAAAATGGTTTTTAGGTCTCATTCTGGAAAGACATCATCTTATTATCAATTTATTTCTCACATCAAAGTCAGCTCCTAGAGGAGCCATAAAGAGGAGGGGTAGATGTGTTTTGATTGAGCTGAAGGGAGAGAGGCACCTAGTGTGTGTTTTGCCAAGATGATATTACATGGTTCTGACAAGTTCCTCTGACATCACATCCTCTGGGATAAGAATTTGTCCATTTTAAAATTTGGAAGATGTTTTAGTCACTTTGCCATTACTGTAACAAACACTCAAGAGAATCACCTTATGAAAAGATAAGATAGGTTTGGCTTACAGTTTTGGTGGTTTCAATCCATGGTGAGTTTGTCCCATTGTTATTGGGCCTGTGGTGAGGCAATGTATCATGGCAGGAGCACACAGCTGACTGCATGGTGGATGGAGACAAGGATACCCCCCAATGATGTAACTTCCTCTCATAAGGCTCCAACTCCTAGAGCTTCTGTCACCTCCCAATAGCACCATGGGCTGGTGACCAAACTTCTAACACATGGGCCTGTGGGCACATTTAAGAACCAAACTATTTCAAGAAAACTACTTGAAGGAAATTAGGATGGAAAGTACTGCTCAGATAACTTAGGATTGGCTGATGTTTTTTCTTTGCCCTCTCCCTGCCCTCATCCTCTTCTTTTGCAGAAGAAAATATGAAATTGGCAGTGAAGCAACAAGCAAATGTGGAGGACACACTAATGACGGTGGAAGATGAGGTTCACCCTGCCCCAAAGGCAGTGCAAGGCAAGGTGGTCTAGACAAAGAAGCCCCAACCCCCAAAGAAACTCTTCCCAACCTCTGCGCTCTTCCAGCAGTGGGGAGAGGATCTTCCTGGGGCTGAGCAGAGCTAGGCCCAGGACCTGTTCCACAGGTTTGGCTACAAGGCGTACCTCAGTGACCAGCTGCCCCTCACCCGCAGCATCCCTGACACGCGGGATTCCAGGTGAGATGGACACAACTGCGCTTCCAGGGGCCTCAGTTTGCTCTGGGGGTGAGTTTTGAGAGCTGCGGAAGTCAAGGGTTGGGGAGTCTGGGGAGTGGGGTTGTTAGGGAAGGGGATGAGCGGGTTCTTGTTTTTAATCCACTTTATAATGGCAGCTCGGAGAAGACAGCTGGCTGATCCAGGTGTGAATAGCCCCTCAGAGAGGAGCTGAGATGTCGGACAGAGATCCTTGAGAATTCTGATGCAGCGGGTCTCACTAATAATTCTACAGATGAGGGCCGCGAAGCCGAGCCAGAATGTGTGCAAGTCACACCAAAGTTAGGAATGCTGTTTCCTCCCCTAGTGTTTCCCTCAGTTTCTCTGCTTGGATTCCTCTTCATTACTGGATCTAAGATCAAAAGTCTTCCCTCTTCTCCTCTGTTTCTCTTTCCTGTTACTTTTTCTCTTTCTACCTCCGCCATCTTCCTTTCCAATAAAAAATTATGGCTTCATCAAGATGCGATTATATTCCATACAATTCATCCATTTCAAGTGTGTAATTTAATAGCTTTTTGTATATTCACCCCCAAATCAATTTTAAAACATTTTTGCCACTTTAAAAAAAAAAACCCTGTACTCATTAGCAGCTACTTCCCATCTCCCCACAGCTTCCTTATCTTTAAGCAATCATGAATCTACTTTTTCTCCCTATGGATTTGCCCCATTCTGCTCCTTTTTTTATCAAAGGAATCACAATATGGAGTCTTTTCTGAGTGGATTTTTCACGTATCAGTGTTTCCAAGTGTTGCTCATGTTACAGTGTGTATTGATGCTTTATTGTTAAATAATAGTCTCTTGCATGGATATACTGTATTTTGTTTATCTGTTGAGGAATCTTGTGTTGCATCCTCTCTTAGATTATTAGGAACAGAGCTATGAAGACTCATGCACAGATTTTGTGTGGACAAATATCTACATTTTTCTTGGGTGCATCCTAGGAGCAGAATTGCTGGGTTCTATGATAAGTCTATATTCAATCTTCTGAGGAACTGCCAGCCTGTTTTCCAAAGTGACTGCGTAACTTTGCCTTCCATCCAGCAGTGTGTTATAGTCTTGGCTCTTCCACATACTCAACAACATTTATGTTACTTGTGGTTTTCATAACTCATCCTGGTGGGTGTAAAATGGTCTTGTGGTCTTGATTTAAATTTCTCTGAGGCCTAAGGATGTTGAACATCTTTTCATGTGCTTATTAGACCTTCATGTCTCTTCTTGGGAGAAATAGATATTCAGAGAAGTTCTTCTACTTAAAATTCGTTTATATGTTCTTTTTATTATTGAATTGCAAGTGTTCTTTGTGTATCTTAGATACAAATTCCCATCAGAAACATGATTTGCAGATGTTTTCTCCTATTGTGTGGTTTGTCTATTCACTTTCACCATGGCCTTTTTTGAAGCACAAATATTTTAAATTTGATAATGTTCAATTTATCTATTTTCTTTTTGGTTGCTTATGCTTTTGGAATCATATCTAAGAGACCACTCCTAAATGCAAAGTCATGAAGATATATGCCAATGTTTTCATCTAAGAGTTTCATATTTTCAGTCTTATATTTAGGCTTTTGGTCTATTTTGAATTAAATTTCGTATATGGTATGATAAGGGGTCCAATTTTATTCTTTTGTGTGCAGCTATCATCCAGTCATTCTAGAACCCTTTATTGAGGAGACAACTCTGTACATTACATGTTCTTGGCACTTTTCTCAAAATCAATGACCAAAATTGCAGTGGTTTATTTCTGCATATCAATCCTATTCCCCCCATGTACAGTACAGGAGTAGCCTTATGATGGTAACACACTGTCTTGATAACTGTAGTTTTGTAGTTTAAGTTTCAAAATGTAGAAATCTGCATTTTCTACTTTCCTTCTTCCTTTTCAAGACTGTTTTGTCCATTTTACTACATCAAATTTTTGTGAATTTTAGGATTTGTTTGTTAATTTCTGCAAAGACACAGCAGGATTTTGATAGGGATTGTATTCCATCTGTAGATCAATGTGTAGAGTGTTATATTCTAGCAAATTAAATCTTCCAATCCATGAACACAGGAAGTGTTTTCATTTATTTAGGTCTTCTTTTATTTCTTTCAATAATGTTTTAAGTTTTCAGAGTATGGATTTTGCATTTCTTCTGTTAAATTTATTCCAAAGTATTTCTGATTTTGATATTATTGGTAGAATTATTTTTTTATTTCACTTTCAAATTGTTCATTCTAAGTCTATAAAAGCACAATTAAGTTTTGTATATTGACCTTGTATTTTACAGTCTTACTGTACTCCTTCATTGGTTCTATTAGGATTTTAAGTAGATTTTTACAGAATTTTGTCTATATAAGGTTATGAAATGTGTGAAAACATGGTGCCTTTTATTTCATTTTCTTCCCTCATTGCCTGACTGGATCCTCCAGTATGATGTTGAATAGAAGTAGTGATAGATGATATTCTTATCTTATTCTTCATTATAGGGGGAAAGCATTTAATATTTCACCATTAAGCACGGTGAAGCTCTGGGATTTCAGAGAGGTGCTTTATCAGGAATTCCATTCTATAGTTAGTTGATTTAGTGTTCTCTCTCTCTGTATATCTCTCTCTGTTTCTGTTTTTCTCATCATGAAGAAGTGTTAAGTTCTGTCAAATGCTTGTTATGTATCCATAATAATGGATACATTGATACAGTATATTATATTGCAAACTTTTATTATGATTTTAGGAAGTCAAATCGACCTCAAATTCTTGGCATAAATCCCACATGGACATGGTGTATAATCCTTTCTATACCTTGCTGGATTTAGCTTGCTACTATTTCTTTTGAGGGTTTTTTTCTTCTCTCTGTCTATTGATAAGACATGTTGGTTTTTAGTTTTCTTTCCTTGTGATTTTTAAAAATCTGGCTTTGGTATTTGGATAAGGCTATTCTCATAAAATGAGGCAGGAAGTATTTCTTTCTCTTCTATATTCTGAAAGATACTGTGAGAATTGGTATTGACTCCTTTTTAAATGGTTGGTGGAATTCACCAGTGAACCCACCTGGACCTCGTTCTTTTTTGGTGAATAATTTTTATTATTAATTTAAACTCTTTGCTGTATGTAAGTCTATGAATAGTTCTAGGTCTTCTTGAGTCAGTTTTTATAATTTGTATCTTCTCAGGAATTTGTTTATTTTATCCTAATTTGTTGGTAGACAGTTGTTTAAAATATTCCTCTATGGGGCCAGTGAGATGGCTCAGCGGCATAAGCGCTTGCCTGGCAAGCATGAGGTCCCGAGTTCGACTCCCGGAACCCACATACGAAAAAAAAAGGGCCAGTGATATCGCTCAGCGGCACGCATGCTTGAAGGTGCGCGAGGTCCTGAGGTCGATCCCCGGTACCCACAAAAAAAAAAAAAAATTCCTCTATGGTCTTTTAAATAGCCGTAGGGAGTATTTTAGTAATGTGAGAATTCCTTATTTTTCTAACATGTGTAAAGTTTGTTAATCTTTTCAAAACCAGCTTGTCATCCGATTTCTCTACTTTTATATCTGTTTTCCATTTTATGTATTTCCATTCTCATCTTCATTATTTCCTTCCTTCTGCCTTAGATTTAGCTTGCTCTTTCTTTTATTTTTTTATTTGTTCAAGTTGTCAATACAGTTTATATAAATTTTATTTTTATAAATTTCAAACTTATAGAAAAACTGCAAAAGTACTACAAAAAATCCACATACCTATACCCAAATTAGCAATTTATTAACATTTTGCTACATTATCCTTAAAAATGTAATTTTATAAACATGATAATAAGTAATAAAATATTTTAAAGCAATTAATAACCATTATAATTAAATTATTTAAACTCACGATAGAGGTAACGCTACTTTGATATCAGGGTCAGCAAATCTCCATTTAATTCATGGCTTTGAGTTGGAAAACTGATTGGATTTGGCCAAATCTGAAGCCCACACACAAGTCTACTGTCAGACAACCCAAAATGTCCAAAGTGTCCACAGTGATGTCCATGTCCATGTCAGCTTATTTTTCAAAGGATCACCTAACAGTCTTTTAAAAATGTTATTGTTGCTAAAACTATATTTTATTTAATGACACAAAATGAAAAGAGAATTCTAGCCCCTGGTAATCAAATGTCAATGATCAACCCCTAAACGGTCCAGCAACAGTGATCAACATGGCTGCCACCAAGAAATCTCTCATTATGAAGTTTGAAGCTCCAAATTCCTCTGAAATAATAGCAGAGCACTTCTTTTTTTTTTTTTTTTTTTTAATTTCTCAACACTATGAAAAGTCTGGCTTACCTTAAAACCTCCCACATGTGGTTCCTTAGACACTGCCACCATCACTTTCCTGTGACTCCTGGAAAGTCCCCAGGGATGGCTCTTGTGGAGCTAAAATGCTGGGAAGTGAACGGCTGAAAACAACCATGGCCCAGGTCCAAGAACACCTAGTGCAGCCTTATCTGAGGATGTCATCTGGGTAGACAGCCTTCTCTGACAATATTCACCTTACAAATGGATTTCGATAGAGCGATCCATTCCATGTGTGGCAGCACATGAATGTTCTTCCCCTTGTCCCAATTCCTTCCTTGCCAGCTGGTGCTTTAGAAAGGCTCCATGCCTGGGGTCCACTGAAAATACAACCTGGGTTTCTTCAGTAAATATCTGTCAAGGCATTCACATGAAAATATTGCTTTAGTTCACTCCTTGGTGGTAGGTTCCTAAGGGTAAAATTGTATAGTTTGTGTCATCTCAGTCATTAGGAAACCATCGTCACTAAATCGCCCTCAGATGGTTCTTACATCCAACTAAACAGGGGGCAAAAGCTGAGGTTTCCAGATCAAAGACAAATGTGTTACCTTCTTGAGAGATGTTGGCAGTGATGAGTTCCTTGAGGAGCCCTATGCCTTCTTTAGAGAGGACAGGAAATGGTAGTTGTTTGGGGTCAAGAGCTCATGACCGTTGAAAGGTAAAAGGAGACCACACAGTTCCCATATCTCCTCAGCAGTTTAGCTACTGGTCCACCACAAAGGCACACAGCCACTCCTGCCTTAATCACAAAATGTTCAGTCACATTCGTGCACAAAGGCTCCAGGGAACTCCACGAATGGACTCTCACACAGAGCGTCATGTTCCAGTCTGGCATGGCGTGGACTGGCACACCGTGCAGGACTGGCACACTGTGGACATAAAACACATTTTCAGTCTCAAAGCCTATCTGCAGCAGTGGAGCAAAGAAGTGCTGAGCAAAGAATAATGAAGCATTTTCCACTTGCCTCAACCCTGAAAACAGAGAAGAGAGTTACGAAGGAGACTGGCAGGGCCACACGGCAGAGTTGCTGTCCACATGGCTGACCATGTGTGGCCTTGCGGGAGATTCTGAAATGAGTGTGTCAGGGAGTCCACATTTAGTCAGGCCTCTCAGCGTTCTGGATATCATGTCATGTCATCTTTGCCACGGCCAGGTGAGGGGAGCAATATCAACCCTATCAACCCACTTTCCAGAGGAGAGGACAAAGCCTGGTGCAGTGAATTCAAACATACTGGAAGCAGTGATCTGAGCCCAGACTTAGCCCCTGGATAGCACGTTCTCATGTGCAAGTCTGCTTCCCTTGCTCTTTCTTTTATAGTTTATTAAGTTGGAGGGTTAAATTATTGATTCGAGATCTTTTCCTTCTTCTTTTTAAAAATACAGGTGTTTATAGCTAATAATTTTCTACCAAGCTGTATGTATAATTGTATAAGTTTTTTTTTTCTCCAGGAAGTTTTAATGAATGGTAGTTTATATCACTTGCTAAACCAGATGAAGATGAGGATTTTCTACTACATCTTTTCTGGTAGTACAGCTGCTTCCTTTCACATCCAAAGGTCCATTCCGAGCTGAGGGAAGAGGAGACTGGGCCCTGAGTTTCTTGGATGAAATTTGCAAGTCGATTTGTTCCCTCTTTACAAGAAGATGGGGTCAGGGAGGGCCTGTTCCAGTTCCAAAGAAGGAAGAGTTCGCAGGCAATAAACATACTACTCTACCCTTCTCCAAAAGGAAACACATCCTTAACCATGTGGGCAGTGGCTCTCATGGTGTTTTCAGCACAGGGCCCTGGGATCCTCCAGAGCCTCTCTTCTCCCTCTACCACCAGTAGTCGTGGCCCAGGATGCAGTTGGCCCTGGCCATCTTGAGCACGTCATGCTTCCTCTTGATTGTGGGGCCCTGGTTGTGAAAAACCTCCAGGCACTCGTGTGACAGCTTCTCTGGCATCAACTTCCATCAGGTGTCATTCTTTTGGCACTCAATGATCATCCACACCATGTCTAGGAAGTGCTGATGTTGGTCAGGTAGGGGTGTAAGGAGCTGGTAGAAACACCACCCTTAAGTGTGGGTATCAGGCCAGTCACGGGTTGGTGGAAGATGGTGCCGGGGTTGCACCAGGAATTTCATGGTTGCCTCTCAAACTGCTTCCTTGTTTACGGCTTCCAGGGTCTGAGTCTTCTTGAGCTCTTGGTCATATTTCTCTTCCTCAGTGAGCCCAGCCACAGGCTCACAGCAATGTTCTTTGTTAATTAGAGGATCCCTAATTCAGAGCTATATCTGTTCTACCTCAACTGGGCTAGCCCTGGAACCTCCCGCAGCCCAGGTGATTCCCAGTGCCAGGCCTGACCAGCCTCAAGCAGCCTTCAGTGCCTCCCGTAAGTGCTAGTGTATTGTGATTTTTGTTTCCAGTCATCTTACAGCATTTTCTAATTTACCTTGTGATTTCTTCTTTGGCCTATTAGCTATTTAAGAATGTGTCATTTAATTTTTACTTCCTTGTGAATTTTCAAAAAAATGTATGTTTTAATCTCTAAGGTAACTTCACCATGATCAGAGAGTCCCAACTTTGTATGAATTCAATCCTTTTAGGCTCATTTTAGGGCACAGCCCATGATCTGTTTGTGCAGTGGAGAGGCCGGTGTGTTCTGCCTCTGTCTGGTGGGTGTCACAGGTGTATGAGGCCATTTAGCTTCTGTTATTAAGTCTTCCATTTCCTTGTTTATCTTCTCTCAGTGTACCCTGTCCATGATTAAAGGTAGAGTATTGAGCTCTCCAGTTATCATTGGTAGGGTTATCTATTTCTCTCTTCAATTCTGATACCTTTGGTTTCATGTATTTTGGCACTATGTTTTGGACATATATATTTATAATTGTTATATCTGATTTATGAATTGATACTTTTATCATTATAAAGTCTCCCCCTCTATCATAGTAATATTTTGTCTGATATTCTTGTAGCCACTCCAGCTTCCTGTAGTTCTTGTCTATATAATATAATCATTTTCTATGCCTTTATTTTCAGCCTCTTTGTATTTCAATCTAAAGTGTATTTCCTGTAGGAGGCATATAGTAGCATTTCTAAAAAATACAACTTGTCAGTTTCTATTTTTGACTATATTAACTCATTCATTTTTAATGTTTTTGTTGAATTTATACCTGCCATTCTGCTTTTGTTTTCTAAAGTTTCATCTCTTTTCCTCATCCCTCCTTTATTTCTTGTCTTCTTTTCATTAAGTGAATATTTTCTAATGTAACAGTATAAATATCTTAATTACTTCTTCTGTGTATTAGTTATTTTATGGTAGTTTCTCTGGAGCTTATCACATCATATACATTTGAACTTACCAGAATCTACTTAATTTACTGAAGTGTAGAGAAGTTCTTCATATATACCTCTATTCGCTCTCCATTTTTGCTGTAATTGTCACACACGTTACTATGTATTCTACAAACTAAAAAATATATTGTTATAATTATATAATTTTGTATCTATTAAAGGAGAAGAGAAAATGGAGAGGAAATAAACATATAAAGTCTATTGCATTTGCCTTGTCTGATTCTCTTTATTTGTTCCTTTTTATTCAATTTACTACCTGTTTCCTTTCCTTACATTGATACAGCTTTTCTCCCATCCACTTGCCTTTTGCTATTGTCGTCAAATTTATTACATTACTCTAAGTTATAGACCCAATGATATAGTTACATATGTACATTGTTTTTGTACAATTGCTTTTTAAATCAGTTTGTGTTTTATAATCACATAATTACTTTTGCTCCTCTCTGTCTCTCTGTCTCTCTGTTTCTCTGTTTCTCTCTCTCTCTGCATTTGAGTTACTGTCTGGGGTCACTTGCTTTTGGTCTAAAGAACTTGACACTTCTTGTAAGGTGGGTCTGCCAGCAACAGATTACATCAACATTTGTTTATTTGCCAATAATTTTATTCTGCCTTCATACTTGAAAGATACAAGATATCTAAGATGCTTGTTGGATGGTATTTATTCTTTCGGCATTTTATTTATTTATTTTTTTTGTGGGTACCGGGGGTCGACCTCAGGACCTCGTGCACCAGCAGGCACCCATGCCGCTGAGCGATATCACCGGCCCCTTTTTCGTATGTGGGTTCCGGGAGTCGAACTCGGGCCCTCGCGCTTGCCAGGCAGGCGCTTACGCCACTGAGCCATCTCACCAGCCCCTCGGCATTTTAAATATATGATCCCACTAACTTCTGGCCCCTACTATTTTATGAGATGCCAACAATTAATCTTACTGGACTTCCCTTGTATGCGGCAAGTCGTTTTGCTTCTTTCAAGATTTTCTTTTTAACTTTGGTTTTCAGCATTAGGATGTGATGTGTTGGGGCGTGTGTCTCTGCATTTATTCTACTTGTTATTCATTGAGTTTCTTGGATGTGTTTCAGTAGTTTTTGAGTGTTGCACTTTTAGGGGTTATGAAATCATAAATGGCAGCCTGGAACAATCGTGATGAGACAATTATAAATTGACTTCTCTTTATGTTCATAATCACCAGAACCAAATACTCCTCATTCAATATCTGACCATGAATCCATGTCGCACGTGGCAGCGCCCAATTCAAGGCCTGACTGAGAATGATTGGCACTGTCCATCAGGTCACTCTAAAAAGGTGACTCTCTGGCATCCCGGTTCTGTGCACCAGGAGACAGTGGTGGGTCTTAGATGGAAAAGTGGGAGGTCATTTCCCCACTAAAGGCCCCTCACTTCAAGATGGGCCCTGTCTGGGATAGATGACCTTACCCAGAAGCTCTACCCCAAAGGTGTTTAGATAAACCTTTTTATCTGATTAGCTGTACTAGGACAATAAAAAGCTTTCATCTTTTGTGATATCTCCGATTGCTTGGTAGTGATTACATGGGGTATTACAGTGAGAAGACTTGAGTCCATATGGTCTAAAGCCGTGATGGCGAACTGCTACAGAGCTCTAAGGAATTTAAGCTTCTCCTCTATCAGGCTTCCTCCATCTCTGCTTTAAATTTTGCTAATACTCAGGCTTTAGCACAAAGCTCCTTCCTGCTTGGTGTGTGGTTGATTTTATCCACTTACCTACATGCAGATTAATTCCAAATCCACACATCTCCAATCCAGACTGTTTCCCGGAGCCATGTACCCAATGACCTGCCAGGAAACTCCATGCTGTGACTCCCTGGCATCTCACACTCAATGTGGTCAGGTCCACTTATTTCTTTCTCCAAGGCAGGCCTTAGGGAAGCCATTCCTACCTTCCTACCTGTGTTACTGTGCCCACATGCGCTACTCACCTATGCCAGTGTTCCATCACTGTAACAGACACCCGTGACAATCAGTTCATGCAGGGAAAAGGTTTATTTTGGCTCCCAGTTTTGGAGGCCCTGGTCCGTGATTGATTGGCTCTGTTGCTTTTGAGCCTTTGGAAGCAGAGCATGGAGGGGGCCACAGGCTGAGGCAAAACTATTCACTTCATGGCTGGGAATAGAACGAGAGGAGTAGGAAGGACCTGTGATCCCATTGTCCTCTTTAGAGCATTTCCCAGTGACCAAAAGGCCCCCACTAAGGCCCCATCTCTTCAAGGTCTCCCCCCACCAACCTAGGAACAAGACTTTAACACATGGACTGTGGGGGAACCTTTCAAATCCAAACTAGAACACCTTCATCTGTTGTGCTCATGGCAGCCAGAGTGATATTTTAAAATGTTAATATAATCATACCTTTTCTTTGCTTAAATTCCATCAGTCCCTCCAGGATGAATTCCAGTCTTGTTGGTCTCGTTACATGGTCCCTGCTGGTCTGTATGTTGCCACCTCTTGATATCACTACAAAGCAACCCTTCAAACAACACATGTCCTTGTACATTCACCTACGCTGAGCCCTTGGCCCCAGTGGGCTGAAATCTAAGGGACTGCAACTAAATATCCCTAGACACCTATGAGGTGAAGACAGACTTGGGTGGGGGCTGCAGGGAACAGAAGCAGGTATTGTGGGTGATGACAACAGCCTGACCCTGGTCAGAGGAGGTGCTGCCCCCTACAACACTGGTTGCACTGGGGCAAATATTGGCTTTGTTAGAGAGAGAAGAAAATAATGCATTTAATATTTTAGGAGACACGGGCCATTTAAAGCATTATCAAGCTATGAAATTGGTATACTGAGATGAAGATGAAACTTCAGTATAATTTGAGAAGGTTTATAATAGCACAGTGGGCAGGAGGAGGCTACAGCACTTAGCCCCACCTGTGGATTTAAGGAAGGCCTGCACCATCAGAAGAGGGGTAGGTGGAGTCCCAAAGACCAAGCTGTCACTGGGCTTCCCAACCCTCACTTCACCCTGACCTGTTCCTCACAGAGGGGTTAGTGACTCTCTTGCTGTGTGCTCTCCAGGAGCCCTTCCATCATGGGCATCCTGGCTGCCAGCAGGCTTTTCCTGGAGAGATTGGAGCCCTGGACGATGGGATGCTGGTCTACGGAGGAGATGGGGTGCTCTTTTCCACATATGTTTAATCTGGGGCTCAGTCTGATGGGACAGCAGACATGTAGGGAAAGAAGGCTCTTTTTGTGTCCACCAGAGGTCAAGGGGAACCATATGAAGTCTCCTGAGGCCAGGGTTGGAAGCAGCATGCTGTTTCAAAATAGTCCACATGGCCAAGCTCACAGTGGCATGAAGCATTAGAGCTGATGAAGTCCACACATCACAATCAACTTGGAATAGATTTCTTGCATAAAATATCCCTTCCACAATGTCTTAGTTACTTTTCTAGTCTCTGGGACACAATACCCAACAGCCACTACTTAACAGAGGAGAGGTTTACTTTGCCTCACGATTGCAGTCCAGGGGTGGCTGGCTTGGAGGCAGGACAGCATGGCGAGGGCCACAGCGGAGGAGACGCTGCTCATGTCACAGCCACCCCAAAGCAGTTGGGTCCTTCTCTGGTTTTGGTCTCAGGGTAATGCTTGCTTAAAAGTAATGAGTCTGTTTCCCTTTCAATTTCTTTAGAGAGTTGAGGAGTATTGCATTAACTTTCTAAATTTCTTGTAGAATTCAGCAGTACAATCCACCAGGATTCTTCTGGATTTCTTGTAGAATCTGTTAGGACCTGGGCTTTTCTTTGTTGGTAGGTTTTTAATTACATCTTCAATTTCATTGACTGATATTACATTATTTAGAATTTTTATATCTTCTTGATTCAGCTTTGGTAATTCATATGTATCTAGGAATCTGTCCACTTCTTCTGTGTTTTTCATCATATTAGAATAAAGGTTCTTGAAGTAGGTATTGATGATCTTCTGAATTTCTGCAGGATTCATTGTGATTTCACCCTTTTCATTCCTAATTACATGGATTTGGGTCTTTTCTTTCCTTTTTTTGTAAGATTGGCTAAAGGTTTGTCAATGTTATTTAATTTTTCAAAGAACTAACTCTTCAATTTATTGATTCTTTATATTGTTTTCTTAGTCTCACTTGCATTAATTTCTGCTATGATCTTTGTAATTGCCTCCCTTGTATGAGCTTCAGGCTTGCCCTTCTCCTCCTCCTCCTCCTCCTCCTCCTCCTCCCTCTTCTTTTTTTTGCTGCTCTTTTTCTAGAAGCTTGAGTTTCAACAATAAGTTGTTTATTTGAACTTGCTCTGTTTTTCTGATAAGGGAATTCACCAGCATAATTTTCCCTCATAGGACTGGGCTTCATTGCATCCCATAAGTTCTGATATGTTGTACTGGCATTATCATTTGATTGTAAAAAATATCAAATTTTTTCTTTAATTTCATCTATGACCCATTGGTTGTTCAGGAGGGTGTTGTTTAATTTCTATGTGTTTACGAAGTTTTTGTGGTTTTTTTGCCATTGGTTTCCAATATCATTTCTCTATGGTCTGCTAATATGTATGACATAATTTCAATTCCTTTGCATTTACTTAAGCAGGTTCTATGAGCTAGTATGTGGTCTGTTTTGGAGAATGTCCCATGTACAGCTGAGAAAAATGTGTATTTTTATGTTGTGGGGTGGAACATTCTGTAGACATCTACTAAGTCCATGTGTTCAAAAGTTTGGTTCAGCTCTAATATTTCATTGTTGATTTTTTTGTCTAATTGATCTGTCTATTTGTGATAGTGGAGTATTGAGATCCCTCAGTACAATTGTATTAGTGCTTATTTGATTTTTCATGTCCATTAATATTTGTTTTATATAGTTGGATGCATTGGTATTTGTTGCATATATATTTATGATTGTTATCTCTTCCTCTTGGATTGTTCCCTTTGCAAGGATGTAATGACCTTCTTTGTCTCTCTTGATGAGTTTTGGCTTGAAATCCACATTGTCTACAAATAGAGTAGCTACCCCTGCTTTTTTCCAAGTTCCTGTTGCTTTGAGTATTGTTTTCCATCCTTTGAGTTTTAGTCTATGAATTTCTTTTTGAATTAAATGTGTTTCTTGTATGCAGTATATTGTTGGATCCTGCTTCTTGATCCATTCTGATAGTTTTTCTTTTGATTGGTGAATTGAGACCATTAACATAGATGATTATAACTGATATGCATTGACTTATCCTTGTCATGTTATTTTCCTGTTGGCTCCCTTTCTTTTCCCCCTCTGTTTAATTGTTTGCCTTGCCTGGTGGATTCATTCTGTTGGGGTTCATGGAGTTGTAGTCCATGTTATCTCTTTCTAGAATGTCCTTCAGAACATTTTGAAGTGCTGGTTTGGTCAAGAATTTTGTCAGGTGTTCTTTGTCATGGAGGTTATCTTATTTCTCCATCAATTTTGAAAGACAGTTTTGTGGGGTACATCAACCTGGGTTGGAGGTTGTTTTCCTTTAGGGCTTGAAATACTTCACTCCAAGCTTTCCTTGACTTGAGGGTTTGTGTTGAGAAGTCAGCTATGATTTTGGTGGACTTTCCTTTATAGGTGATTTGTTTCTTTTCCCTAACAGCTTTTAATACTCTATTCTTGTGTTGAATTTCTGGAATCTTAACCATGATAAGCCTGGCTGTAGATTTTTTTTTTTTATCATGGCTAATTGGAATTCTATATGCCTCACTTATATGCATGTCAAATTCTTTTTCCCTGCCAGGTACATTTTCTGCCATGACATCTGTGAACAGTTTTTTTTTATATCATTTGTGCTACCTCCTGATTTTTCATTAATTACAGTCAATCTTATGTTATTTTTCTCTGCATCATCTAGCAGCTGCTAGATTGATTTCCTGTGGTCCCTTACTATTTTTAAGAAATCTTTTTTATGACCCCTAAACGCAAGCCTGTCTTCTGTGTCTGAGATTCTGTCCTTACATTGGTTTATTCTGTTGCAGATACTTTCAATGGAATTTTTAGTCTTCTCCATATCTGCTTGAATCTATTTTACAGGTTCCATTTCCATCCTATGTTCAACATTCATGATTTCCATCATTTTCCTAAGCTCCTCTATTTTTTTTTAAATCTGTATCTGCTCTAGAGTCACTAAGCATGTTTTTCATTGTTGTCCCCATCTCTGTAGTTATCTGATAAATTATTTGTGATTTTCTTTTTTTGTAGATCCTCATTCATTTGCTTTGTCATTACCACTTCAGAGAGGCCAGGTAGGTGGCTTTCAGATTATCCCACCTCATTGCCCCCTGGGTTCACCTTTGGCAAACTGGATGTCTGGGGTTCCATCTTGTTTAAGTGTCTTCTCATTTTCTTTTTTTATTTTTTTTAGTTTAATTCCTGGATTGATGCTTGTAAATTGCCTATGGTGAGTTGCTTTATTGCTAGTGTTTACATCCCTTATTAAATGACTTCTCAGAGATGTCTTCCAGGTGTAGCTGGTTTTTGGGTTTTGAGTCTGTTGCAAGATCCTACCTCTTCCATTTGTTAGGGATAAGAAGTTGCTGCCTGTGTGGCCTAGCCCCTGATTCTTTGGCATTGGTCCACAGAATTTTCTGTGACCCTTAGGCAATCTCAGTCTTGATATACCAGGAAGAATAGCTGGTTAGAACAATTATGTCACTTTGGCTAAAGTAGTACAATCAGCAATAATGATAGCATCAAAAACAGCCTAGAAAATGACAAACTGAGGTAGTCATTAATTTGCCACTTTTAAACATATGAACTAGATTTGTGGTAATATAACAAAATCTAAAACAAACTAGAAAATTGTAGGCAGTAAATAAGCCCTCGATATGCCAATTTTACCCTCGGGGAAAAATTTAGAAAGGGTTAGGGGAAAAAATAGAGAAATAGAAGAAGAGGAAGAGATTAGAAGCAAGGCTGGAGGACAAAGCAGGATCATGCAAACTTTGGGAAACTGGTGCACAAGGCAGGAGGGTAACAGAGAAGGAAGAAATATAAAGAAAGAACAGAACAACAACCACAAAAAACCTAGAAACCAGGTTCACACTCATATAAAAACAAGATCAAACAATAAAGGAAAAAACAAAACAAACAAAATAAAACAAGGAAAGAGAGGGAGAAAAAGATGTCCACATCAAGGTTTTTCTCTGCTGTCACTGGTAGACAACATGTGGAGACAGAGTCCAGATCTGTGTTGATTTATTCCAGCAAGGCAGCAGTAGATTTATGGCAGTGTAGTGGATAATGTATCAGCGAGCCTGCACTTTTATTTCCCCTGAAGTTCAGGCTGATTTCTAGCTGTGAGGCTATGACCAGACCTGGTCAGCGTACAGCTGTCAGTGCAACTTCTGGGGGGTTGAACTCAGCTGGGAGCCGCTAGATGGACCCAGCATTTGTTCTGAGTTCTGAGCTCAGTTGGCCCTTCTCCAAGATGGCTCCCAGCCAACTGACCTCTCCTGCAGGATGTTCGATCCTGCAGCAATCACCACCAGCCAGTGCAGTCCTGCATGTCCATTGCTCCCTTCCACCACTTCGTCTCTCCATGGAGGCCTCTGGGGTTGCCAGCAGCACTGTATGTCTGCAGGTTTGAACTGCTTCTCCCACGCAGTGAGTCCCAACTCAGGGAGAAGGCTCCAGTGGTTACTTCCTTGTATGTTGAAGTTTCTCTCTTCACTCTCCTGATGGGCTTCAATTATCACTTCAGATCCTTCCTGGGTCCAGGGGCCTCACTTCCCTCCTTCTTCTCTTCTTCACATTGCTATATTCCAGTGTCTGGGCAGCGCATCTCAGAGAGGCTCTTTCTCTGCTGCTTACCACTCTGCCATCTTCTCTGAAGTCTCCTCACTTCTTTTTATCCCACTTTTATCCTTACTTCTTAATTTATGCATGTTGAACTATCCTGGCATCCCTGGGATGATACCAATTTGGTCATGATGTATCATTTTTTTGTGATTTATTGTATGCTGCTTGCAAGTACAATATCTTGTTGAGTTTTGCACCTATGTTTATTAAGGAAATTGGTCTATAGTTTTCTTTTTTTGTTAGGTCCTACTCTGGTTTTGGTATCAGGGTGATTCTAGCTCCAAGGATTGAGTTTGGCAGTGTTCCTTCCATTTCAGTATCTTGAAAGAGTTTCGAGGAGTGCTGGGGTTAATTCTTTCCTGACTTTCTTATAAAATTCAGTGGTGAATCCATTGAGTCCTGGGCTTTTCTTGGTAGGTTTTTTTTATTATTGCTTCAATTAACTTGGACTGCTCAGGGTATTTATATCCTCTTGGTTCAGTTTTGGTAATTCATGTGTCTAGAAATCTATCCATATCTTCTAGATTCTCTAATTTATTAGAATAAAGATTTTCCAAATAGATACTTACAATTCTCCGTATTTAGGCAGTGTTCTTTATGGGTTCATTTCTAATTGCATTGATATGGATTATTCCTTCCTTATATCAGTTTTGGATTTGGATTGTTCTTGTTTTTCAAAGACCTTGAGGTACCTCATTCTGTTATATGGGATTGCTCTGTTTTTCTTATGTGGTCATTCACGGCTATGAACTTTCCTGTTAGTACTGCTTTCACTGTGTCCCATAGGTTCAAGAATGTTGTGTGGCCGTTTTTATTTGATTCTAAGATGTTTTAATTTCTTTCTTGATTTCTGCTGTGACTGATTGATTGATTATTCAAGAGTGCATTATTTAATCTCTATGTATTTTTTTTAATTTCTGTGGTTTCTTTTGCCATCCATTTCTATTTTCATTGTGATACAATTTGAAAACATACATGAGATTATTTCTTTTTTTTGTATTTCTTTAAACCTGCCTTATGGCCTACCATGTGCTCTGTTTTGGGGAAAGTTACATAGGTTGCTGAGAAAAAAATGTATATTTTGTTATTGGTTTGAACACTCTGTAGATATCTATTAAGTCCACTCATTGGAAGGTGTAATTCAACTCTGATATTTATTTGCTTTTTTTTTTTTTTTGTCTAGTTGATCTCTTTGTGATAGTGGGGTACTATGATTGTGTTGGTGTTTATCTGATCTTTTATGAAGTTGGCTATGCCAGTATTTGGTGTGTATATTTTTACAATTGTTATCTCATCCTTTTGAATTGTTCCTTTTACCAAAATTGAACAGAATGTGGCTTGCAACAGGGAGCCAGGATCAACAGTCCATCTGGACACCCAAGTCTCCTCACACACAAGCAGGGAACTGAACAAATCATGGGGACACCAGCTCAGAGACCTGCAGGAGCAGGATGTGGGCTGAGAGAGTGAGGAGGAGAAGCACTCTGGAGCCACAATGATGCTCTAAGGAGGACAGAGGGGCAGGAAAGATCCAGACCCAAAAATCCATCCAGAGCTCCCTGGAGGTCAAAGCTTCTCCACTTGTTATGTGGGGGAAAGAGCTCACTGGCTGAATTCAGACTCCAATATACATAGCACAGTGAAGATGTTTTAATTTTGTTTTCTTGCATCTGCATGGGGTTGTGTGTGTGTGTGTGTGTGTGTGTTGGCTTTTTTGTTGTTGTTATTGCTTTTTTCCTCTCTTCTTATCCCTAATTAGTGTTGATTAAGTGATAATACGCATTTTTACATGTACTTGTTGGCCATTTGTGTATCTTATTTGTAGAAATGCCCTTTTGTATCCTTTGCCCATTTTAAAATTTCATTGTCTTTTTTTGCTGTTGAGTTATAGTTCTTTTTATATTCTGAATATTAAACACTTACCAAATACATGATTTGCAAATATTTCTTACTCTGTAGGTTGCCTCTTTGCTCTGTTAGCTTTGTCCTTTGAGGTACAGAATTTCTTTATTTTGATATAATTCAATTCATCTATTTTTACTTTGGTTACTTGTGCTTTTGGTAGCATATCCAAGAAATCACTACCAACTCCGATGCATGCTGATTTTCCTCTGTGTTTTCTTCTGAGAATTTTATGGTTTTAGCTTTTTTATTTAGATTTTGATCCATAAAATAAAATAGCAGGCTGTTTCCAAGCCATGTTACCTCTTTGCCTTCTTATCTTTGTCCATAAATGTTTGGCCTTTTTACTTTCCACGTTTACCATCTGAAAAACAAATGATTGCTTCTTGTTGGATCATTAGCTTCCTTAATGTCAGCTACACTTATATTATTTTTGTTATGAAGAACAGCTATGTTAACCTAGAGCTTGGTGAGTCTTACAGCAGCTTAGGCCTTCTAAGCGTTGTTCTCATTTCTTCTGCCAGATACTCGTTGGTTTGGTGGCGTGCCTCGTGTTTCCTTGGGCATGAAGACGGTGAAGCAACCCGTGTATGTAAGTACCTGGAGAATTTGGGTTTGGGTGATCGTTTCATTCTACTACTTCATTCTTACTGCTTCATCATTTTCTTCTTCGTCAACATATTTCAGCTTGTTGCTTCTCAGTTTACCTAAGAGGTATGAGTCTTCTCGGCATCTTTCTTCACTTGCTTATTCATTTAAGAAAGCTTTACTGAACCCTTAATGTGCTAGGCACACTGTTGGTGTAGAGGTAATAACTAGATAGACACAGTTGCTGTCTGCCATTGTTCTCCGGCAGAGACAGTTACCATACAGTGTGATAGGTGCTGGCATAGGCAGAGGGTCTTACATAATTACCCCAGAGGGGCACCTAGTGCAGGCTTGGGCCTCTCAGAAGAAATGTGTCTAACAGTTAGTCGTATGAAGGAAGCTGGGGAAGAGCTTTTATTTCATGCAGAGGGAACAGTACATACAGGGGCTCAGAGGTGAAGGAGCATGTTGGATTCCTCTTTAGGTTGAGCCAGGGTGTCCTCACTGGCAGCGCTGTTGACAATGGGGGCCTGGTAATTCTTTGTTGTGGTTTCTGTTGCAGGATGGTTAACACCATTTCTGTCCTTTAGCCATTAGGTGCCAGAAGGCCTACCCCCCACCCTCCAGTCATGACAGTTAAACAGACAGATGTCCTTTAGGGGCCAGAATCACCCCTGATGGAGAACCATGGGCCTAAAACTATAGAGAATTATTAATTTTGAAAGTTAGTGTACTAGAATATAGCCGTTCAGTCTGCTGTGGTTCCACCTGGTCGTTTGTGATGGGAGGAGTTGTACGAGAAGAGATTGGTGAGGTGGGGCTAAAGAGTCAGAAAGGCCTGGAGCCACCTGAAGATAAATGCTTCTGACTAGAAAACCCTTAGGTGAGCATTGAACGAGGGGGTATTTGAGCTCTTGAGAAGGTTGGTTTTAAAGAAGCTTTCTGAAAATAGATGATGCCCTTATTTTAATTTTGTCACATTTTTGTTGTGATTAGGGTCTCCTGCTTTCCTTTTTCCCTTTGTTCCCCTCCCCTCCTCCCTCTTTCCCTTTCTCTCTCTGCATCTCCCTTTTCCTCTCCCTTCTTCAACAATTATTTAAACATAAGTTTAATTTCTATAGGTTTTTGATGTATCTAAAGGAATTATTAATGCAGTTAAAGGTCCAGATGCCAAAGGAAAAACCTTCGCCTTCGTTGGGTGAGTGCCTAGAGTTTGACTTTAATGAAAGAATCATGGTTTGATGAACAATTTCTTTTTTTTTTTTTTTTTTTTTTTTTTTTTTTTTTTTTTTGTGGGTACCGGGGGGACAACCTCAGGACCTCGCGCGCCAACAGGCACCCGTGCCGCTGAGCGATATCACCGGCCCCTTTTTTCGTATGTGGGATCCGGGAGTCGAACTCGGGCCCTCGCGCTTGCAAGGCAGGCGCTTATGCCGCTGAGCCATCTCACCGGCCCTGATGAACAATTTCTAAACAAGTCCCTAACAGATTTATTTGTTGCATTTTAACCATATCATGTTGAGTGCTTTAGAACAGCTGAAGAGGGCCGGTGATACAGCTCAGCAGCATAAGTGCCTGCCTGGCAAGCGCGAGGTCCTGAGTTCAACTCCCGGTACCCACATATTAAAAAAAAAAAAAAAATAGAACAGCTGAAAAGGAAATAAATTACCTACAGTTCATTTACCGTGATCCAGGTTTTACCTGCATCATAAAATTAGAAGTTGTTCTTGGACTAGCATGTGTCCGATGTCCTGCAGTGATCCTTGCAGATCTTTCTGGGATTTCAAGGAAGCTATTTAAGGATTTTGTATGATATTTCCCCTAGCTGATTCTGGCATTTTCATGGATTTTTTTTCTCTGTGGTAAAATATGTCACAACGATGAGGTTCTCACTGAATTATCTTCATTCAGCTCTCAATAATCATAGATTTTCTGAGGCAAAAGAGATTAGGAAAATTGGTGAGGAGATATTAAAATGTAGTATATTATTAAAGCTAGGTTTGACCAGTAAAAACAATTCAGATCCATGGAATAGGGGAGAAATAGACCCATATATAGTAAGAAAATACTATGTGATAAGGGTGACATTTTTAGTACAAGGGAAAGGGTTGATTCAGTAAATGATTCAGTAAGTAGCACTGAAGCAGTTGGCTAGCATGTTGGGAAGAATTCAGTGACTTCTTTACCTTATGTTATACAGAAAAATATGTCACAGAAGGGACTCACAGTTTAAAACAAACTTAGACAAAATATATGGAAATTTATGCCACTATAGAGTGATTTTCTAAATATGAAACCAAACCATAAAGGAAAAGAAATCATTAGTTACAATTAAATAAAATGTTTAAGCTTTTATATTATACAAAACACCAGAAACAATGTTAAAAGACAGAATACACATCATAAAAGATGTTTGCAACTATATCACTAAAATATAAAGAAGTTTTTACAAATCATCATTAGGGACAAGAGCTCTAGGAAGAAAGAGAAATGTGTAAATGGCCAAAAAAATGTGAAGAAAAAATTAATCTTACATTTTAAAGAAATGCTGATTAAAACAGAGGCACCCTTCTTTCCTAGCAGATTGGCAAATTTTTATGATTAAACTTATTTTTGGTGAGAGGCATTCTTATTAGCATTTAAGGCAGCTTAGAAATAATAAAAGCTTTAAATTTGCAGAATATACTTTGACCTGGGCCGGTGAGATAGCTCAGCGGCATAAGCACCTGCCTGGCAAGCACAAGGTCCTGAGTTCGACCCCTGGTACCCACAAAAAAAAAAAAAAAAAAAGAATATACTTTGATGTAGTCCCATTTCTAGAGGTATATTCTAAATACATAATCATAGGTATGTATACAAATAGTCACTGCAGGAATGTTCACTGAAGCAGTGTTTTACAAAGCGAGATTTTAATTAGCTTAAATTTTCCAAAACTGGGAATTGATAAAATAATTATATTTATGTGCAATGCAAATGTGTAGTCATTAAACACGCAGTAGAATATTTAGTGACATGAAAAGATGATTATGATGTAATGTTAAATTAAAAAATGACAGCATAGGTTGTATTGTATCATAGAAGAAAAATGGATATATGTAAGGGAATGAAAATGATATATATCAAATATATTAACTTTATCTTTGGCAGACAGATTACAGGTGCTATTTCCTTGTGTTGATCTGTATTTGCTACAGTGCATGTATTTTTTCTTTTTCATAAGAAAAATGTAATTTTGTTAAATTAAAAAATTTGTTTGGAGCAACTATTGTAATTTGAAGAACTACGTGTCTTTTTTTTCTAGGCCTCATCGGTACCTCCTCTTTGACCTTGTGCAGTACATCTTTGCTGTAGCTTACAGACCCTTTCTCCCATACCCCATACCCCGTTTTGCCTATCGGTAAGTAAAGTACGCCTTTGTGCACTCTCTGAAAACCAGCTAACCTGATGCACTCATTCCTGGTGCCCTCCCTAGGGTAATGGGGAGCATGTCACTTACAATGTAGAGCAGTCTGCAGACCTCCAAGGAGGGGCACTGCTGTCCTGATGTGAGCCAAGGGGAGAGGCAGAGGTGCCTACGAAAGGGAAATGTAGATTAGTGTGAATGAGATAAAGTCTTTGTCGGGAGGATCTTCCTATTCTCCAGTTAAAAATCACAGGGTTGGGCCAGTGATATAGCTCAGGGGCATAAGCGCCTGTCTGGCAAGTGCGAGGTCCTGAGTTCGACTCCCGGTACCCGCATATAAAAAAAAACACAGGGTTGGGTTGGTGTGGCTCAGTGGTACAGTGCTTGCCTAGCATGTCCAAGGCCTGGGGTTCCGTCTCCAGCACTGTAAAGAACAAACAACTAAAACAGAATAAAAAGAATCCAGAGTTTAATTTGGAAAAGTGCCTTGCTTGGCACATTGTATAATGAACAATCAGATTGCCCTGTGTCATGCCACTTGTCCAAAGGTGGGAAAGGGTGCCTTCTTTATTAAACCAGTTTACTCATACAGTGGGGAAATGAGCAAGACCGATTCAGACTTGGCCTTGTCGTTGCCTTCTTTTCCTTCCCTGCTTCTTCGTTCACTTCTTCCCTTTGTAAATGGCTTTAAAAATCTTGGACCTATCTTGTCACACCCTAGTGGTCTGAACAGGGAGATTTTCATGTCCATTACGCCAGAGTGATTTTTAGCCAATACAGCAATGCACTCCTTATTTATTCATTTAATGAATATTTATTGAATGCCTACTATATCTTAGGCAGTCCACTAGGTACCCAGGATGTTACAGTAAACCCTCAAAAAACTTGTGGTCTGTGGGGGTATTAGAAAAATAGTCAAGGGAGCTGGGGGTGTAGTTCAGTGGTATAGCATGTGCTGAGTATGCATGAGGCCCTGAGTTCAGTCTTCAGCACTAATAAAACAGAACACACATACACAGTTAGAATGCAGCATGATGGTATTTATTGGGAATATTCTCTTTTCCAGGCTTTTTTGTTTGTTTATTTGTTCAAAATGTAAGGGAGTTTAAAAAGAGGCCATAGAAGCCTGAAGAAAGCCTCCACTTACTCTGGCAGAGTAAGGGAAATTTACCAAGGAGGGTAAAGACTTAAGTAGCCAGTGAAGAGCCTTTGGAAACCTAGATACTAAAGGGAAGGGAAGTTTGAAGGAGAATGGTTGTTCACAGAAGGGGAACCTTGCAGTTTTGTTCACCTCTGCATCTCCAGCACCTAGAACCGTGCCTGGCATAGAGTAAGAGCTTTGTTAATATTTCTGGACTACAGTGCTGCAGAAAAATCAAATGAGATAAAGGGCCCAAAGATAGCCACCAAGGATGGAAAAGGTCATTTGAATGGGAGCTTTAAGGGAGCAGAACAGCTGTAGACCAGGCTGCAGTGAGCCACTTTCAAGGTCGTGCATAAAATTGAGAGTTAAAGTCAGGGTTGGCATATGCAGGCTGCATGGCCCACCGAGACACTGGAGTAGACCAGAGGAGATTTGTGAGGTGGAAACAGCATAGAGAGTTGGAGGCTTGTGAGGAGTAAGTATTTATTTTTTTTATTTTGTTTTATTAAAAGTTATGTTAGCCCAGTAAGTCAACTTTTTTAGCCATTGGGACAGGTTGCCTGGAATTGGAGATTTTGTATGTTACTAGAGAACTTCTGAGCAGTCTTAGGCTTCCTTTCTCATTTATTTTTTCTATGGAAGTGATATTTTGTGAACTTTCACAAAGCTGTGGGTTCTCGCATTCGCTGAGTTCTTGCAGTCAGAGGCACGGGAGGTAAATGGGTTGAAAGCAGAGCTCCTCTGGCCGTGGTGACGGCGGTGCTCAGAGCTCAGACTTCCCGCCCAGGTCTTGGGCTCTGTGGGAGCCGAGGAGTCCTACACTCCGCAGATGCTGGCTGAAAACCCACCGCCCCGAGGCCGCTCGTGACAGGAACTCCCATGGGTGAAGGAAAACCTGCCGCCCTCACTGGCACCGCGGAGAAGGCAGTAATGGAGCCTGCGCGCCTCCATCTGGGCTTTGCATTCTTTTCCTGACTTGAATCCTGGACCTTAAGCCGGGGACTGCTGCTTTTTGGAATTGTGCTTTATATTTTGCATACCGTTCGGCTTGCCCTGCATCCTGAGTAACAGCGTATTTGAATGTCTCAGGCTTAGATTAGATTAGGTTTCACAGACTTGGTTGAGTGTTGAATTGTTTTGGGTTTGCTTTGTTGTTTGTTGGTAATATTTCACTTTAGTGTTTAGTTTTTATGGTTGTTTGTTTGTTTGTTTTTAGAGTTTAGTTTTAAGACCACTTGTCTCTTTGGAAAATAGGATGAGTTCTCAATCCCACTCACCAGCTGTGTTGTCTTGAAAGGAAGCGGGGACTCAGAAGCCATGTGGCCTCACAGGGAGTAGAGCCAGGGTGCCGTTTATCTTCTTTAAAAAAAATAAAAATGCAGCAAGGCGTGGTGTGCACACCTATAATCCCAGCACTTGGGAGGCTGAGATGGAAGGATTGCCATGAGTTTGAGGCCAGCCTGGCCTAGGTAGTGAATTCAAGGCCAGCCTAAACTGCATAATGAGATCCTGTCTCAAAAAAAAAAAAAAAAAGATCTGAATCCCTGCCTCGCCAGCAGCCCCTCTTCCTGTGGGTCTTACAGGCTGACTAAGTACTTGGCATAGTGATGCCTATCACGTGTGCCATGTTATTCCTCTTTCCAGATGGATGGCAAGGCTCTTCGAGATGAGCCCATTTGAGCCCTGGACAACGAGGGATAAAGTAGAACGGGTGAGTCTGGCTTGGGGAGCACACTGGAGCGCCTCTCTCCTCATCCGCCCCTTCATCTTCTCTCTAGTGGGATCGCTTCTGCTTTCTCTGCTGGCTCTTGCCAGTCAGCATAGGCACAGGCCTGGTAGTCCCTCCCACCCCTTATTAGAGGCCGGCCTCTCTCCTCCCGTGTCCCGCTGGCCACTTCCGTGTTTGTCTGTGTCCCTTTACACCCTAAGCTCAAAAGAGCTGTCTGTGCTGTAGACAACTTCTTACCCCATTCTTTCTTCAACCCACTTCAGTCAGTTCCCTTCTCTGCCCTAACACTGTTTTTCCAAGGCTTCCCATGATTTCCATGCTGACAAATCTAAAAGTCAGTTCTCTGACCTCCTTTCTCTCCATCTGTGGGTAGCACTGTTAGTGGAGACGCTTCTCATACTTTTGATACCCTGTCTTCCACCCACATTCGGGCCCAATCCACACCCTCTTGTTTTCCCTCCTCTCACTGGTAAGGCAGTGCTGTTAAGGCTCCTTCTCTGCCGCGCCCTCTCCTTCCCGCTTTCTATACGATGGGGGATCCCAAGGCTCTGTCCTCAGCCTTTCCTTTCTGTCTGTACCATTTTCTAAATGATGCTCGTCTCGACCTAGAGTGCAGCTGCGGACTGTGGAGGTCATGGGTGCACTTTTCTCTCTAGCCCTGAATCTCCTCCCTGAGTTTTTGAGTCCTATATCTAACAAGTTTTATAGGTTATGGTTTTCTAAAACATAACATGTGCATCAATAGAACTGCAGACCTGCTTCTCTCCTAAGCACTCTCATCTTGGTGATAGTCCTGTTCTCCACTGCTCATGCTAAAAATCTAGGAATCCCCCTGATGTTTTTGTTGTCCAGTCTAGATCTGAACCAGCACTGTCCAGCAGCTCTCTGTAGGGATGGAGATGTCCCATGTCTGTACTCATGTGTATCCACCAGCAACCTGTGACTGGAGCACATCAGAATATGTGGCTGGTATGACTGGAGAAATAAAGCTGCATTTTATTTAAATTAATTCAAACTTAAATATAAATCACCACATGTGGCTTCTGTATTGGACAGCATAGAGGGAGGCCATCAGCAGCCCTCAAAGTGGAGGCCAGATCTCACCACTCCTCCCTAATCATACTGTGACATGTTTATGATAATACTGGAAGTTTTCAGCATACGGGAAGCGGAATACACACCGTCTCGCCTCTCCCCACTCCAATTCAAGCATCTTCCTCTCTAAGCTCCTCTCTTGCTGCCACTCTCACTGCCTGCAGTGAGCTGAACTCCAACACCCTGTTTCCTCCCTTCCCACTGTCTCTTGCTCATCTAACTCATTGATCATTTGCCCCCTGCATGTACAGGTGCTTCTAGGGAGGATGCTAAATGGCCACACTGCACCCTCTGTACCTGGGAAGCCAGGACAGGAGGCAGCCAAACTGTCCCTGAGTGTTACCTGGAAGCTAAAGCATGGAGCAGCTGAGGAAGCAGTCATTAGGGAACAGGCAGCTCTCATTCCCCCTCTGAAACCATCCCCGCAGTGTCCCTTCCATGTTCATGAAACATGGGTCCATCTGACACCTTTCTTAGGCTGATGTGCCCTTCTCATTGATCACTGAGAAACTGTTGGTTCGGTGGGTAAAGGAGTTTGGGCTTTGGTTTGGAGATTGCCTTACAGCACTTGATAAAAGAACCTGCAGGCTTTTGGGTGGGTAGGGAGAAAGATTGGTGCTGCTACACACGCAGACTGATTCAGTTTGGTGCTTTTGGATGATCTGGAATCTCACAGATCATTCTTCCCTAAACCCAGTGGGTTAGGTTTCTCACTTGGTAGTGAGCATTAGTCAACTAGATTGAGAATAGTTGGAGCAGCAAAGTTACTGTGTTACCTCTTCCTAGGCAAGGAACAAGCGCTACACTGTCTCTGTAATTCAGAAGTTAAAAACTGAAGCAGAGACCTGGCACAATAGCGCACGGGGTGGGCTTGCTCTGCCTTAATAAATGGTGCTGGAAAAACTGGCTCTCTACATGCCAAAGACTAAAACTAGACCCATGTCTATCACCATGCACTAAACTAAAGTAAAAATGGGTCAAAGATCTAAATATTAAAACAGAAACAATAAATCTACTGGAAGAGAAATTAGGTAAAAATCTTGAAGATATAGATGTAGGCAGAGAGTTCATGAACAAAACATAAACTGCATGGGGAATATTAGAAAGAATCAACAACTGGGATCTCATCTTATTAAAAAGCTTTTGCACAGCGAAAGGTATCACCAACAGAGTGGGAAAAAATTATAGCCAATTGGACCTCAGACAAAGGACTTCTATCTAGAATGTATAAAGAATTGAAAAAACTCAGACCCTCCCCCCCAAAGTCAAAGACCCAATCCAAAAATGGGCATCTGAGATGAACACACACTTCTCAGATGAAGAAATACAAATGGCAAATAAATACATGAACAAATGTTCAACATCATTGGTCATTCGAGAGATACAAAATTAAAACAACACTGAGATTCCATCTCACTCCAGAAAGAATGAGTACATAAGGTCTGGAATGTACAACAGATATTGTGAAATGGGAAGTAATTGTTCAAAAGGAAAAAGGAACTAGGAGGGGGGAAAGGGGAAAGGAAGGAAGGGAAAAGGGAAAAAAATGGAAGGTAGCTATACTATTACTGTCTCTTTGTTCATTGAAAAGGAAGGTTCATGCCAATATTGATTGGAGAATTTTTTATGCCCATATCTTATACTCTGAGTAACTACTTTGAAAATGGCCATAGGCAATGTATTAACTGTTATTATTCTCCCATTATTTTGTTATGAAATTCTGTTTTACCTTTTTTTAATAAAATAAAATAAAAGAATAACCAGGAAATCTTATGGACAGTTTTCTTCCTGCATTTGATAACTTAAGTGAAATGAGAAATTCCTTGAAAAATGAAAACTAGCAAAGCCTGTTCAAAAATAAATAAACTGAAAAGCTCTGTATTTAAAATTTTGAATCTGTAATTTAAAACTTGTCCAGAAATGTCATACCCAAAGGGCTTCACTTGTGAAGTCTGTCAAATACTTAAAGGAGAAGTAATACCAGTCCTACGGAAATGCTTTTAGAAAGTAGAAGAGAAGGAATGCTTCCTAACTCATTTTATGAATCCAGCATTTTCCTAATACCAAAGCCAAAGTTATTACTAGAAAGCTATTAATGTCCTTTATGAGCAAAATATTGACAAATTATTAACAAATTAAATCTAGCAATATATAAAGGGAATAAATTTTATGAGAGTGGGGTTTATCCCAGGGATGCGAAATTAATTTAACCTTTGAAAATCAAGTACTATAATACACCATATTGATAGACAAAAAGCAACACCATATGATCATATCAATGGATGGAGACAAAGGACTAGAGAAAATTTCAAAACTCTTCCATGATAAAAACTCTGAGCAAACTTTAGAATGGATCTACCTTAAACTAATAATGAAACCTGACATCATTCTTCCCACCTCTCACCCACATTACTGGAGATTGGACGCAGGGTCTGTGCACTGAGCTACATCCTCAGCCCTTTTTATTTTTATTTTTCATTTTAAGACAACTTGCTAAGTTGCTAAATTGTCAAGGCTGGGCTTGAATTTGCAGTCCTGCTCTCTCTCTCCCTCCTCTCTCTCTCTGTGCTGGGATTACAGGCTTGCACCTCCATGTCTGACCTCTAACATCGTTCTTAACAGTGAACAACTGTATTCTTTCTCTTTATAATTAGAGAGAAGGCAATAATGTCTGTTCTCTCCACTCTTACTCAACAATATATTAATGTCCTTAGCAATACAGTAAGGTAAGAAAAAGAGATAAGAAAAAATGAAGAAAAAAATTGGAAAGGAGGAGGTAAAATGATCTTTATTTACAGCCAGCATAATTTTGTGTACATAAAAATTTTTAAAATCTACAAAAAAAGACCTTATTAGAGTTTACAGATATCACACAATATGTAAAAATCAGCTGTATCTCTATATGCTAGCAATGAATAGTTAATAAAAAGAATAAAAGACTATCACTTAAAATAGTGTTAAACAACATGAAATACTAGGGATAAATACCAAGATATGTACAAGACTTTCACACTAAAAAGTATATGCTTAATAATCAGAAGACTCAATATTGTTAAGATGTCCGTTATTCTCAGTTTATTGTATAGATTCAACACAGTATCAAGCTGATTCTTTATGTGAAAACTCAAAGGTCTTAGAATAGCCGAGACAATTCTGTAAAAGAAGAAAATTTAAACTGGTTATTGAAAACTAAGGAAGATTTCACAACATATTGAAAACTAAGCAAGATAGAATGATAATGAAAATAGACAAGAAAATCCAGAAATAAACCCACACATATATGACTGAGTGATTTTTGTTAGAACTGCCAGTTCAATGGGAGAGATAAGTCTTTTCAGCAAATAGTGTTGGAATGACTTCACAGTCATATGGAAAACATGAGCTCTGACTTATAAGATCTACATTTGTTAATGTATAATATTAAAATTTTGAATCTATAATTTATATTATTGATATAGTCATAGAATACACACACCCATATATATGGAGAGAAAGAGAGAAAAATGGAGGATTCATTAGATTGACTTATAGGATCAGAAGCTACTCTGGATGGTCCCCAGTGGCCATCTCACCCTGAGAGTCACAGTCCAAGAAGCTGGAAGCCTCAGAACAAAAGGGACCGAACAAGAGGGACTCAAGGCCTGGACTGGAAGCTCCCTGGAGAGTCACTGGTATTCGTCCCTGTTGAAAGGCTTAAAATGCTGGAGTCTGATGTTCACAGTTGATGGCAACAGGGAAAGAACTACACGCTCATTCAGAATTGAGCTTTGCACGTAGGCTGACTTCTTTCTTCCTACCCTTTTCATTCCATCTGGCCACAAGCCTATTGGTGCTGCCACCCACAACCAGGGCTGGTCTTCCCTCCTCAGTCTGCTGGCCTGCATGCCACCAGTTAGTGGGTAAACACGTGATATGTTCCTTCACTGAAATACTACTGGTACAACCTGGATGAATGCAGAGCTGTTAAGTACAATAAAAGGAGACACAAATGACTATTTAGTGTATGATTCTGTTTATATGAAATTCTAGAATGGCAACACTATCATGATAAAGAGCAGATCGGTGGTGCCCAGAGTTTTAGCCAGGAGAACAGATTAATGGGAACTTTGTGTGTGTGGGGGGGTGATGGGAATGCGCTGCCTTACTTATCATTGTCATAATAAAGTATACACATTTGTCAAAATCCATCAAAGGCACCCTTAAAATGGAAGATGGAAAAAGAATGGAATGTTTTCAACAAAATGTTATAAACTACTGAGGTGTGTAGCAGTGCAGATAAACCACACAGACTGGCTGAGTGAAAGAAAGCAAACACCCAAGAATACATAGTACATTGGTCTCTCAATTTGAACTTCTAAAACAGGTAGAAAATCAGCTATGGTGAGAAAAGTCAAAGATGTGTTGCATCTGAAGCAAGGTTGGGGTGCTCCAGGCGTGCACCACCATGCCAGGGGAAGAGGCCTTGGGTCACTTTCTGGGTGGTGGGACTATTCGGGGTCTTGACTGGAGTGAGTTACACAAGCGTACACATTTGCCACAACTCACTGAACTGTGCACTTGAGCTCTGCAAATTTCATTGTGTGTAAATTATACCTGAATAAAATGCTCTTTAAAATAGAAGATACTTTCATGTGCATTATTTCATTTGTTCTTCACATGGGTTCTCTGAAAGGAATACAGTAAAAACTCCCCATTTCACTGTTTAGAAAATGAAGTGCTTGCCTGAGGTCATGCAGCTGGGATAGCATTCAGTCTTTTCAGTCATGTTCCTCTCTTCTATGTAAGGTGCTGTTTAGTGGTTTTGACTGAACCACGGGATGCAACATAGGTTGGTCTTTTATCAGTAAGCAGATGAAATACGGTGCTCCCCAGCTAAATCCAATATGTGTGATTCCTGAAACGATGGGCCTAAAATAAAAGCAGGAACATAAAAATATCTTCTGCGGTGATATTTCACATGGACACAAGTACAGTGTTTAAATTGCAGCCCATGTCCCGTCATTTTCTCCATTCTTTGTTAAATTGCAAAAGAAAACTGCTCAGACAATAGCAGACAGCAATTCTGGCTGACAGCTCATTGCCAATCAGCGGAGCTATTGGCTGCAGCTGTGCCACACTTGGACTTTGCGAAGTTCAGACAGATGAGGGGCTGGCTTATCAAAAACATTAGTGGTCTGTCACCATTAGTGTAGTGTTTGTGCACACTCAGCCATGGCCTTTCCCTTTTTGGTGCCCTTTCCCTCCTGAAAGGGCAGGGATGGAAGCAACTGATGTCCCCAAGCACAGAAGCATCGGTTCATCATTGATAATGCTGTAATGTGCAAGTGAGAGCTTCCTGGTAAGAGCTTCCTAGTAAGCTCACAAGGTCTAATTGTATGAATGATATGGTTGGGGTTTTCTTGTAACAGGGATGTAGAAGCTTACACCGTGTAAGTTTAGAAATCAGGTGACTCTGGGTTTTTGTTCTGATTGTCCTATAAACCATTTGGGAAACACTTTTTATTGTGAACTGATGTCTAGATATTGTAATTATTCGTTGGCTTCTTAAAATGATTACTTTGGTCTGGGCAACTTGTAGCTTTGCCTGGGCAGTGAGTTATATTTCTGGGGAAAAACAAACACACCAAATCCTTCAGAATAGGACCCTTCTGGCATCCTTCTGCTTCTAGATGGGGCGCTTTCATTCCTTCCCAGATTTTGCAGTCTCCAAAAATGCCAGGGAAGGTGACATAGATGCTAATTGCCATGAACTCTTCTTTGAGGGAAAGATCTCACTAAATGAATCAGTCCCTCCCTCCCTTTCTCAACGAGCACCCACTGTGTGCCAGACATATATGATAATGACATAACCCTTCTCTTTAAGTTACCTCTAATAACAGAGGCAGATATGTACTCAGATAATCATAACAAATTTAAAGTGCTATGATAAAGTAGGCATTTGAACTTGGAAAGTTAAGTTAGGACTACATCGTGAAGGAGCTTATAAACTGTGCTAAGGGGTTAACATTTCTTGGGAGGGCAGCAGGCCATTAGGAACCTTGGAGTGTTTTAGGCAGGGGTAGTCATGGTCAGAGCTGAGGTATGGCGATGTCGCTGGCCTCCATCACTGGCTTGGCCTCATTTTCCAGATCTCTCACTGGTAGAGTGTCTCCACAGCCAGCTGGGGGCCTCCTCTTCAGCTCTTTCTCTGCTCTTTCCTTCTCTGGCTACACCCTCCACTTCTGTGGCAGGAGAAACCTCTGGCCTCATTGCTTTAAACCGGAGTGATGTCTTCCAATTTTATATCTCCAGTGCAGACCTCTCCCTGGCCCATATCCTGCTATATCTAAAAACCTTTTCAACCTTCATTCAGTGGTCTAAGACTTTTCCTGCCCAGCATAGTAAATATCACTACCATTCATCCAATTAGTTGCGCAAGCTACTCCGTGTGGACATCCTTTTTTTCTTCAAGCCTCCACATCAGTCCATCAAGCCTGGTCTATGTCCGTAAGACACCCTAAATCCATCCATTTCTCTGCACCTCTACCATCATCCTCACCACAGCACTAGGATCTCTTATTTACGCTATTGCAGTGGCTTCCTAACTAAGCTCCCTACTTTCCTTTTGTTCATACACTAGTCAGAGTGATTTTTTAAAACATGTCAATCAGTACCATTGCACTTATGAAAAGTTCCAACTCCTTCTGCAAACCAAAAGGCTTTCCATCATTTGGTCTACACAACCTTGCGCTGGATTCCTGCCTCTCCCTCATGACACTACAGCCTTGTTCTTCATTCAGCCTCTCTGACACTTGCACTGACTCTTCCCTCTTCCCGGCATGCCGTGGACAAGGCTGGCTGCCTCTCCTCCTTCAGGCCTCAGCCTCCGTGTTCTCTTCTGTAGCCACCCTTTTATGCAGATCTCTGGTCCTCAGTCTTACGCCACTCTGTTCACTTTGCCTAGAATACCGTGATATGGATTCATTTAGTCTTATTATTATATGGTTCTCCCACTAGAACATAAGCTCCATGAGACTAGGGACTCTCTCTTATCACAGTGTCCTTGAGCCTAAAAGGGACCCTGGTACACAATGCACATCTTGAATACATGAACATGACTTATCAGGGGGCTATGGAAATCATTCAGATAAATGATTATGGGGGCTCAGACTAAAACTGTAAATGTCAGGAGAGGAGGCAGAGGAATTTTCAGTGTCCACATAGAAGACTGAGTTGACAGGGCTGTGGCTGCATGCGTGGGGGTGAGGAAAAGGAGGAAAGGGTATTTCTTGTTCATGTACATAGCAATGTCATCGATGTCATGTGAAACTTGGGAGGAGTGGAAATGAGCAAGGGGTACACGCGGGAGCGGTGCCCCTGGAGTGGGTTAAGAAAAACAATGATTTTATTGCAGAATCTTCCAGGGTTTTAAGACAATTTGACAATAAAATTAGATAGTAGGTATTTTTCATTTGAAATCCATGGTTTTGCAATTTAGACATGTGTTAAAGACACTATATCTGAGTCCAGTGCTTCTCTCTACTTCTAGTTCCAATACTTTCTCTCCCTTTTTACCTTTTAGAAATATGTTTGTTCTGATAAAATAAACTCTGGGAAGGTTATGTTACAATTTAACTGACAGCGATTCTGCATATGTTTCTATTTTTCTAAGATTTTGTTTGGCCTTTGTTTTGTTTGTTTGAGATGAGGCCTCACTAGGCTCCTCGAGCTGGCTTTTAACTTCAGCCTCAAACACATCTCCTGCCACAGCCTCCCAGGTAGCTGGACTATACACATGCACCATGGCACCCAGCTTTAATATAACATTTTTGGTTTCAAAGCGTTTAAAATTTCTTGACCCACTTCATTTATTCAGCTCCTTAACACACTTTGAGCTCAGGAGGTGAAATTCACTAAGTCAAATAAGTGGAGAGTTTTAGAGGTAAATGAAACAGGCGGTCACATAGTTCAGGCGAGGAGGTAAGAAAAGGCCCAAGTTAAAACTTGCCAAGTGGCTGCCCTCAGAAGGAGCCCAAAAGAGTCTCTGTTAATCAAATTTGCCAAATGGCACCGAGTCTGAACATCTGCCTCTAAGTGCCACGGAAGAATTCCTCAGAACCCGGTGGCATGTTTTCTTTCCCCAGCCTCCGTGCACAAGTTCAGCTGAAGTTTCCAATTGTCCTAGGCAACACCTGAGCCCATTTCCCACTGCAGGACATTTCCAGCAGCTGCCTTTGGATTTACAGAGAAGTGACTGCCTGAGCGAATGTGTGTTTTGTTAATGACACTGCCAGCCTCCTTGGACGCAGGACATTCAGCTTTAGGTCTCTGTGTCTTTTCCTGAGATGCAAGCCCTCAGTCTCTCCTTTCCTTTTTGCTTTCATTGCAGGACTTCTGGCCCAAGTAGGTGCTTTGTATTCGTAGCCTTCCACAGCTCAAGTAGTCTGGGGAATGACCACTGGAAGGGAAAGCTGATAAAAGCTTTGCAGATTTGTCGGACTTCTCAAGCTCTTCTCTGTCTGCCTGGGGCATCACTATTTTGTCTATGTCAAGGAGCAGACAGTGATCAAACAGGCCCTGAAGCAGCATGGTGCACACTCACTGTTTTTCTGTCATTGCATGGGCAGTGGAGAACAGCCCAGAAGCCTATGAAACACCAGGCAGAACTCATCTGAAAGGACCAGGCCACATCCTCACTTCCTAAGCTTGCAAAGAGTGTGCCTTTTGAGCAAACCATGCCTGGGCTCCTCCCGGGAGGCCAGATCTTCCCCTCCTGAGCTGTACATAGCTCTGGCCATGTGTGGCCAGTTTATACCTGTTCACAGTCTTCTAGAGACCATAAACACTACCATCTCAGGACTGGATGGGGCCGAGAGGTCATCCAGCACAGCCATCTGTGTTCCCGTGGTCATACTGGGAAAGTTCTCTGGATGTAACTTACGGATTTTGTCAGGTTACAGCCAGAGTCTGGCATCTATTATTTGAATGCCTTTTGAGCAGAGAGAGGGTTAACCCTGCCTGTCTGAAGATGAATTAAAAATCGTACCTGGCATTCAATGCCCTATATAATTAGACTCCAAGTTATATTTATAGACTAATCTGCTCTTCAGTACCTATTCTGCATTTTAGCAAAATGATGGTATTGTGCATTCCCATTTCTAAGACCCTCTTCCACCAGCCATGTGACTTTCCTTCTATCTATCTTTCCTACTTTCTCTGCCAATCTGTTTTCTACCTATCTCTGCCAGTCAAAATTACATCCACCCTTAAGTCCTATTTAAATGGCACTTTCTCCATGAAGATTTCCCTGGTTGTTCTGGCTCCAAGGCTTCAACTAGTGCTCTGATAGCTCAGTTAGTCCCTCTGTTACCTGATACTAGCTTATTCATTTGTGGTCACACCCTGCCTATTTCTTGCTTTAACTTGATTGTAAATGACCACAGGGCACAGTCCTTCCTTTTCAACTCCATATCCCCCTCAGCATGGAGGACAGCCTTTTGCACTTAAGAGCAGCAGGGTAAGGATCTGTTATGAAATGAGTAAGAATCAAGAAATGAGGAAAGATGGCCAGGCACGGTGGTGCATGCCTGTAATCCCAGCACTTAGGAGGTGAAAACAAGGAGGATCACTGCAAGTTTGAGGCTCCATGGTGAGTTCAAGGCCAGTCTGGGCTACATAGTGACACCCTGTCTCAAAACCTAAAAAAGAAATGAGTAAAGAAACATGAAATAAGTAGTTAAGGAATTCTAGGCCCCTGAAAAACTCAGCTGGTTCTGGGTCCAGACTAGAAGAGAAAGCAAAAGGAGGAAGTGTGCTGGCTTGAACTCTTTTGAAGGCATCCAGCTGCAGCCCCAAAGAAAGTTCTTCCCTTTAAAAAAAAAATACAAGACCAAAAACAGCAAACGGAATTGGCAGAGGAAGTGATAACATCAACCCTCCATTCCTTCGCAGATGTGTCATCCAAATAAAACGTAAAGCTTGAACAGCAAGTCACCACATCTCTACTTCACATCTTCCACCTCAGGTTTTTGGAACACACACACACAGACACACACACGCCTAGGGGGCAAGCCTCAGGGATGTTTCATAATCTTTGTGAGTATTCTTGGTAGGGTAAAAAGTGTCATCCAGGACACATGTTGGGGAAATGGGGACACAGCTGCATGCAAATGTATTATAAATGTTCAGATTCTTTTGGTAAGAGCTGATATTGTTGATAAAATTTACTTTAGCTGGATTTATGCCATTACTGGTATCAAAAATATTTCCATTTAGTGAGGCTGAAAGTTACAATGCAGGTGGCTGGAAGTCTGGCATGTAGTTCCTGAGATCCAGGTGGCTAATTCTGAGGGCCCCCTGGGACGATGGGCAGCAGAAGCAGGCAGGGCCCGAACAGGGCTGGCTTTGGCTGGGCCCACTTCATACTCAGGAAGGGGGGCAGATTTATCACAACAGGATGTCACTGTCCACTCAGGTAAGGAGCTTGTCATTCCACATTTCCTTCCTCCAGGGGCGCACCTCCCTTGTTGAATCAATACTGTACATCAGGTCGGGTTGGTTTTGTTTTGGTGTTTTATAAACAGCATTACTGAAGTATAATTTACATAACTTAAAATCCACTCACTATAAGTGTACAACTTAATGATTTACGATAAATGTGTATAGTTGGAAAACCATCATCACAATCCAGTTTTATAACTTTACTATGATCCTGAAATTCCACTGACCCATTTATGCCTAGTGTTCCATTTTTTGAAACACCACAAACAATGGAATATAATAAATGTTTTTCTCTTCTAATTCTTGTTCCTTGTATTTTTCTAGGTAACATATATGGATTTGATGGAAAAAAAATAACAGCCTTCAGCATAAATGGGTTAAGCAAGCTCTCTTGCAGTGAATACTGACTCCCACCCCCAAGATATCTGCTTTCTTCTCTGTAATTTGGCTTCTTTGGACATTTTATAATATGGAATCATGCTTTTGCATCTGGCTTTTAAAATATTTTATTGGTACATGTTAGCTATACATAATGATAACATTCATCATAGGGAATTTGTACCTGCACATGATATATCTTGATTCCTCTTTTTTTCCCATTCCCCTCCCTTCCCTTCAATCCCTCTTCCCCTCCTTTTTTACAAAAGCTTTGTTTCCATTTTTTCCTTCTATTCTCTCTTTTTTTTATCTTGTCCCTTGCTTCCCTTCTCCTGCCCCCTCACTTGTTCCCCTTCCCATTTGAACATTTTTTTCTCATTTCCCGATATCTGTTATACACTTTGGTCTTTATTTATACTTGCGGTTTCTAGCACCAGAGAAACAATGCAATATTTAAACATGCATGTCCGATTTATTTCACTTAAGAGCATGGTCTCAAGATGCATCCATTTAGCTGGAAATGTCTCAAGCTTATCCTTCTTTTCTTTTCTTTCTTTCTTTTTCTTTTTTCTTTTTTTTTTTTTTTTTTTTTTTTGTGTTTTTTGGTACCGGCAATCAAACACAGGACCTTGTGCTTGCCAGGCAGGTGCTGTGCCACTGAGCTATATCCCTGGTCCTATCTATCTTTCTTTCTTTCTTTCTTTCTTTCTTTCTTTCTTTCTTTCTTTCTTTCTTTCTTTCTTTCTTTCTTTCTTTCTTTCTTTCTTTCTTTCTTTCTTTCTTTCTTATGTGGGTACCGGGAGTCAACCTCAGGACCTCGTGCTTGCCAGCAAGCACTTTTGCTGCTGAGCGATATCACCGGCCCCATTGTTTCCTTTATGTGGGTTCCGGGACCTATCCTTCTTTATAGAAGAGTAGTACTCCATTGTATAAAAAACCCACATCTTCTTTATCCATTCATCAGTTGATGTGCATTTAGGCTGTGTTCAAGGTTTATCTATTACAAACTGTGCCACTATAAATGTGTGTGCATATATTGCTGTAGTATGATGTTTTTAATTCTCTTGGAATGATACCAAGAAGGGAAATAGCTGGGTCAAATGGAACCCCTAGTTTTAGTTTTTTGAGGAATCTCCACACTGATTTCCACAGCAGTCGCACCAGTCTACACTCTACCAACAGTGGAGAAGAGTTCCCCTTTCCCCACAGCCCTGCCAGCATTTATTATTGTTTGATTTCTTGATAAGTGCCATTCTTTCTGGAGTGAGATGGAATCTCAGCATTGTTTTAATTTGCATCTCTTCAGTGACCAGTGATGTTGAACATTTTTCATTTATTTATTTGCCATTTCTACTTCTTCATCTGAGAAGTGTCTATTTATTTCAGAGACACATTTTTGGATTGGGTCTTTAAATTTGGGTAATTCTGATACTTTTTAGTTCTTTATGTATTCTACACATAAGTCT
Organism: Erethizon dorsatum; assembly: GCA_028451465.1. Taxonomy (NCBI): domain Eukaryota; kingdom Metazoa; phylum Chordata; class Mammalia; order Rodentia; family Erethizontidae; genus Erethizon; species Erethizon dorsatum. The sequence goes on from CM051831.1 coordinate 32,679,604, forward strand.
TTTGTCTGAGGAACAGCTAGCAAAAATTTTATTCCCCACTATGGGTTGTCTCTTCACTCTGTTGGTGATTACTTTTGCTTTGCAAAAGCTTTTTAATAGGATGAAATCCCAGTTGTTGATTTTTTGTGATATTTCCTGTGCAATCGGAGTTTTGTTCATAAAGTCTTTGCCTACATTGATGTCTTCAAGAGTTCTACCTAGTCTATTTTCCAGCAGATTAGGTGTTTCTGTTTTAATATTTAGATCTTTGATCCATTTTGATTTTAGTTTCCTGCATGGAGAGAAATATGGGTCTAATTTTAACCTTTGCATGTGGAAAGCCAGTTTTTCCAGCACCATTTATTACAGAGGCTTTCTTTCAGTGAGGTGTTTGGCTCCTTTGTCAAAGACAAGGAGGCTGAGTGTGTTTGGAGTTGTTTCTGCATCTTGTAATGTGTTCCACTGATCCTCAGGCCCATTTTTTAGCCCGTACCTTGCTGTTTTTATCACAGTGGCTTTGTAGTATAACTTCAAGTCAGGGATTGTAATGCCCTCTGCCTTGCCTTTGTTGCCCAGAATTGCTTTTGCTGTTGTAAGTCTCTTCTGGTTCCAAATGTATTTTAAGAATGTTTTCTCTAATTCTGTGAGACATGCTATTGGCATTTTGATTGGGATTGCTTTAAATCTGTATAACAATTTTGGGAGTACAGCCATTTTCATTATTTTGGTTCTTCCTATCCAAGAACAAGGGGTATTTTTCCATTTTCTGATATCCTCTTCCATCTCCTTTTTAAAAGTATTGTAGTTTTCAAAGTAAAGGTCTTTTACATCCTTTGTTAGGTTGATTCCTAGGTATTTCAGTTTTGGAATGCTATTGTGAAAGGTGTTGTTTCCCTAGTTTCTCTCTCAGTGAGTTTGTTATTTGTGTACAGCAATACTACTGATTTTTGACTGTTGAGTTTGTATCCAGCTATTCTAGTGAATTAGGTTATTAAATATAGAAGTATTTTGGTGGAGATTTTGGGATCTTCTGGTAGAGTATCTTGTCATCCACAAATAATGATAATTTAACTTCTTCCTTTCCTATCCTATTCCTTTTATTTCTCTTCAATAATTGCTCTGGCTATGTTTCCAGAACTATATTGAATAGGAGTGGTAATAGATGTCCTTGTCTTTTCCTGATTTTAGAGTGAAAGTTTTCAGGTTTTGATCATTTAGTATGATGTTGGCTGTTGATTTGTCATAGATAGCTTTTATTAGATTGAGATAAAGACCATCTATTCCAATTTTCTGTAGGGTTTTTATCATGAATGGGTGTTGGACTTTGTCAAATGTTTTTTCTGCATCTATTTAAATGATCATCCTTGGCTCTGTTAATATTATATATTGCATTTATTTATTTGCATGTGTTGAACCATCCCTGCAGCCCTGGGATGAATCCCACTTGGTCATGGTGTATAATCATCTTGATGATTTGCTGCATTCTGTTTGCCAGTATCTTATTGAGCATTTTTGAGTCTATGTTCATTAGGGAGATTGGCCTGTAGTTCTCTTTCTTGACTGGATCCTTCTCTGGTTTTGGTATCAGGGTAATACTTGCTTCCAGGAATGAATTTGGGAGTATTGCTTCCCTTTCAATTTTATTAGAGAGTTTGAGAAGTAGTGGCATTAGTTCATCTCTAAATTTTTTTTTAGAATTCAGCAGTGAATCCATCAGGATTTGTTGGTAGATTTTTAATTACATCTTTAATTTTATTGACTGATATTGGTTTATTTAGAATTTTTATATCTTCTTGATTCAGCTTTGGTAATTCATACATATCTAGGAATCTGTCCATTTCTTCTGTTTTTTCCATCTTATTAGAATACATGTTCTCAAAATAGGTATTGATGATCATTTGGATTTCTGCCAGGTATATTATGATTTCACCCTTTTCATTCCTAATTGCGTGGATTTGAGTCTGTTCTTTCCTATTTTTTTTTTTTTGATAAAGTTCTATAAAGGTTTGTCAGTTTTCTTTAATCTTTCAAACAAACAACTCTTTAATTCACTTATTCTTTGTATTGTTTTCTTAGTCTCAATTGCATTAATATCTGCTCTGATCTTTATAATTTCTTCTCTCATACGAGATTTGGGCTTGACTTGTTCTTTTTCTAGATGTTTGAGATTCAACATTACGTTGTTTATCTGAGCTCATTCTGTCTTCCTGACATGGGTATTCACACTATAAATTTCCATCATAGGGCTGCTTTCATTGTGTCCCATATATTCCAGTATGTTGTACTGGCATTATCGTTTAATTGTAGAAATTGTCTAATTTCTTCTTTAATTTCACCTGTGACCCATTGGTTGATCAGGAGGGTGTTATTTAATTTCTATGTGTTTATGAAGTTTTTGTGGTTTCTTTTGCCATTGATTTCCAGTATCATTGCATTATGGTCAGGTAATATGCATGGGATAATTTCAGTTCCTTTGCATTTACTGGAGCATGTTCTATGAGCTAGTATGTGGTCTATTTTGGAGAATGTTGCATGTGCAGCTGTGAAGAATGTGTATTCTGATGTTGTGGTGTGGAACACTCTGTAGACATCTACTAAGTCAATTTGCTCACAGGTTTGTTTCTGATATTATTGATTGTTTGTCTAATTGATTTGTTTATTTGTGACAGTGAGGTATTGAGGTCCCTCATTACAATTGTGTCAGTGCTTATTTGATTTTCATGTCCATTAATATTTGTTTTATCTAGTTGGGGGCACTGGTATTTGGTGCATATATATTTGTGATTATCTCTTCCTCTTGGATTGTCCCTTTTACAAGGATATAGTAGTCTTTGTCTCTCTTAATCAGTCTTGGCTTGAAATCTACTTTGTCTGAAAAAACAACAGAAACTCCTGCTTTTTTCCAAGTTCCTGTTGCATGGAGTATTGTTTCCTATCCTTTGACTTTTAGTCTATGAAATTCTTTTTTAATTAAATGCGTTTCTTCTATGCAGTAGATTGGTGGATCTTGTTTCTTGATTCATTCTGCCTGTCTGTTTCTTTTGATTGGTGAATTGAGACAATTTACATTGATGGTTATAATCAATATGTATTGACTTATCCTTGTCATGTTATATTACTATTATTGGCTCCTTTCTTTTCGCCCTCTGTTTAATTACTTGCCTTGCCTGGTGGATTCCTGTCGGGGTTCATGGGGTTGTAGTCCTTGTTATCTCTTTCTAGAATGTCCTTCAGAACATTTTGGAGTGCTGGTTTGATGGTCATGAATTTCTTCAGGTGTTTTTTGTCATGGCAGTATCTTATTTCTCCAGGAATTTTGAAATATAGTTTTGCAGGGTATATTGATCAGGGCTGGAGGTTGTTTTCTTTTAGGGCTTGAAATACTTCACTCCAAAGCTTTCCTTTCTGAAGGGTTTGTGTTGAGAAGTCTGCTGTGATTCTGATGGGCTTTCCTTTATAGGTGATTTGTTTCTTTTCTCTAACAGCTTTTAATATTTTGTTCTTACATTGAATTTATGGAATCTTGATTATTATATGCCTTAGTGTAGAGTTTTTTGATCATGGCTAATTGAAGTTCTATGTGCCTCACTTATCTGTATGTCAAATTCTTTTTCCATGTTTGGAAAGTTTTCTGCCATTACTTCTGTGAACAGGTTTTTTTATGTAGTTTGCGCTAACTCCTGCTTTTCCATTGACTCTGATCAATCTTATGTTATTCTTCTTTGCATCATCTAGCAACTGTTGGATTGATTTTTCATGGTCCTTTGCATTTCAAAGAAATCTTTCTTTTCATGATTGCTAACCACAATCCTGTCTTGTAGATCTGGTATTCATTGGCTCATTCCACTGCATATACTTTCAATGGAATTTTTAATCTCCTGAATATCTGTTTGAATCTGTTTCATGGATTCCATTTCTTTTCTATGTTGATTGTTCATGGTTTCCATCATTTTCTTAAGCTCCTCCATTCTTTCATCTGTATCTGCTGTAGAGTCACCTGGCATGCCTTTCATTATGGTCACCATCTCTCTAGTTATCTGAGAAATTACTTCTGATTTGATTTTTTCTAGAGCCTCATTCAACTTTGTTATTTCCACTGTTACCACTTCAGAGAGTCCAAGTGGGTGACTTTCAGATTGTTTCACCTCATTGTCCCCTGGGCTTGCCTTTGGCAAGTCTGGGGTTGCATCTTGTTTTTGTGTCTTCTCATTTTCTATTTATTTTTTTTTAGTTTAGTTCCTGGGTTGATGATTGTAAATTGCTTATGGCAGTAGCTTTATTGCTAGTATTTAGAACTCTTAAGAAATGACTACTTCTTAGAGATGTCTTCCAGGTATAGCTGGCTTTTGGGTTTTGAGTCTGTTGCAACATCCTACCTCTTCAATTTATTGAGGATGAGAAGTTGCTGCCTATTTGGCTTAGCCTCTTGTTCTTTGGCACTGGCTTATAACATTGTTTATGACCCTTAGGCAATTTCAGTTTTGGCATACCAGGAAGAACAACCAATTAGGACAATTATGTCACCTTGGCTAAAGTAGTACAATCAGGAATAAACATAGCATGAAACACAGCCTAGAAAATTACAAACCGTGGTAACTATTAATTTGCCATCTTTAATAATATGAACTATATTTATAGCTATATAAGAAAAATCTAAAAGAAACCACAAAGTTCTATACAGTAAACAGGACCTCAATATGGTGATTTTATCCTCAAGGGAGAAAATTTAAAAGAGGTTAGGGGGAAATAATAGAGAAATAGAAGAAGAGGAAGAGATTAGACAAAGGAAGATCACACAAACTTTGGAAACTGGTGAAGACAGGAGGGAAAGAAAGGAGGAAGAAATAAAAACAAGAACAGAATAGAACAACAACAACAAAAACTTAGAAATAATGTTCACACTCATATAGAATCAAGAACAAACAATCAGACGCACGGCGGCCGGCCCAGCGGCTCGCTTTGGTGAGGTTCACGCTCGCGGGGAGCGCGCTGGGTCCGGTGGTTCCTGTCCTTGCGTGCACGCCTGCAGCCCGGGCCTTCGGTCCGACCCCGCCCGACCATGGCTTCGGCTCTGGAGGAGTTGCAGAGTGATCTAGAAGAGGTAAAGGCGTTGCTGGAAAAGGCTACTAGGAAGAGAACACGTGATGCCCTGACAGCTGAAAAATCCAAGATTGAAACAGAAATAAAGAATAAGATGCAACAAAAATCACAGAAGAAACCAGAACTTCTTGACAGTGACAAACCAGCTGCTGTGGTTGCTCCCATCACAACAGGATATACAGTGAAAATCAGTAATTATGGATGGGATCAGTCAGATAAGTTTGTGAAAATCTACATCACCTTAACTGGAGTTCATCAAGTTCCTGCTGAGAACGTGCAGGTGCATTTTACAGAGAGGTCATTTGATCTTTTGGTAAAGAATCTAAATGGGAAGAGCTACTCTATGATTGTGAACAATCTCTTGAAACCCATCTCAGTGGAAGGCAGTTCAAAAAAAATCAAGACGGATACAGTTCTTATCCTGTGTAGAAAGAAGGCGGAAAACACTCGGTGGGAGTACTTGACTCAGGTTGAAAAAGAATGCAAAGAAAAAGAAAAGCCATCCTACGATGCTGAGACAGATCCTAGTGAGGGATTAATGAATGTTCTAAAGAAAATTTATGAAGATGGAGATGACGATATGAAGCGAACCATTAATAAAGCCTGGGTGGAATCAAGAGAGAAGCAAGCCAAAGGAGACACAGAATTTTGAGACTTTCAAGTCCTTTTGAGAACTATGATACGGAAATACTGATATTTCCAATAAGGGAGTGTTGGTAGGCTGCACATAGAAATTTGACAGATAACTACAAAGCCTTCAGAGTAAAGGTGGTGAATTCTCCATTTCTTACTGGAGGATTTATTTAAATAAGATATACATATTAAGTACTTCCTCCAAAGATGGTTTCATTAGTGCCCTGGTCATTTTGTTCACAAAAGGGTTACATGGCATTTCATTGAAATATAAAAAGCAAGTCTTGCTTAATGAAAACAATACATTATGTATATTTTTGTTCAGCTAGGAGGTAGAAAACAAAAGTATTTGCTTGCCTGTAAGTTACAGATGTCAGCTCCCACTAAAGTAAGAATAAGAGTAAAACTGAATTTTTTATAAAATTCAAATTTGTGCTTGTGCTTCAAATTTGCTGTAGAGCAGTTGATCCCCTGTTGCCAGCTTGAGCAGTGCAAATAGCAGGGATTACCATGCACTAATATAATCACAAATGTTTCTATCTAGATTTAAATATATTTGTTTATGAATACAGTATTGAAGTAATAGACAAACATCTTCATATAGTACCAGTTAGTAAGTTCTACCATGGATCAGATAGCTTCAAAACTAATAACCATAAAGTAAAACTAATTAATTTGAAAATCCATCTATTCCTATGTTCAATAAAGTTGGGTTTTTATGTAAAAAAAAAAAAAAAAAAAAAAGAACAAACAATCATGAAAAAAAGTAAAAAAGGAAGAAAAAAATGTCCAGGGCATGTCTCTTCTGTCACTGGTAGAGAGAGTGGCAAATAGAGCCCAGATCCATGTTGATTAATCCCAGCAAGCCAGCTGTAGATTTATGGTGGGGTAAGCCTGCACCTTTAGTTCCAATGAAGTTCAGGCTTGTTTCTGGCTGTGAGGCTGGAATCCGATCTGTTCAACGTGTAACACCCCATGTGCCTCCTGCTGACTGGAGCTTGGCTGTGCCTCACCCTGACACTAGATGGCGCCAGCCTGCAGCTGCTCTGAGTTCCGAGCTCAGTTGGCCCCTGTCTAAAATGACTACTGGACAATCACCTTCTCCTGGGGAGGTGTCTGAACCCAAATAACTCACCTGCCACTGCAGTCTTCTGGGTCTACTGCTCTGTTCCACTTTTGGGTTTCTCTGTGGAGGCCTCTGGAGTCACCAGTAGTCACCGTGCATCTGCAGGTTCAAGTTGCCCCTCGCACGCAGTGAGTCAGGTCTCAGGGAGAAAGCACTGCCCGCCACCTCCTTTTTCATTGAGGGCTCTCTCTTCACTATCCCTGTGGGCTTCAATTCTCACTTCAGATCTTTGCCAGGTCCCGGGGACCCATTTCCCTCCTTCTTCTCTTCCTCACGTTGCTATATTGCAGCATCTGGACACCAAATCTCCAAGAGGCTGTTTCTCTGCTGTTCACCACTCCGCCATCTTCCCAGAAGTCTTGCATCTGGCTCTTTAAAGCACAGTTTGGGGGCTCATTCATGCTCTAACCTGTAGCAGGATTTGATCTTTTCTATTGCTGAACAGTATTGCATGAAAATGGGAATACTACATTGAGTCTATGCATTCCCATTTGGTAGATATTTGAATTATTTCCAGTTTTTGGCTATTATGAATAATGCTACTATGAACATTCACTTACAAGTCATTGTATGGGAATGTTTTCATTCCTCATAGTGAAATTTCAGGGTCTTGGGTAAGTTTATATTTAACTGAAGTAAAGAACCAAATGGTTTTCCAGAGTGGTTGTGTTATTGTCATTTTTGCCATGATGTGCAAGTGTTCTCCATATCCTCACCAGTACTTGGTTTTATGTCTTTTTAAATAGAGTTCCCTAGTGAGTGAGTAGTGGAATCACATTATGGTTTTAATTTGTGCTTCCTGATGGCTAATGATGCTGAGCACCTTTTCACATCCTTATTAGCTATTCATATGTCATCTTTGGTGAAATATTTGTTTAAGTCATTGACCAATATTTTTAAGTGGCTTGTTTCTCTTATTGAGTTGTAAAAGTTCTTATCAAATTATAGATACAAATCCTTCATCTGGTACATGTTTTGTAAATATTTTGTCCCAGTCTGTGGTTGGCCTTTTTATTTAACTCAGTTTATTTCTGAAAGCATAAAGATATTATAATTTAATTAAGTGCAGTCTATCAGTTTCTTCTTGTATGGTTCCTCTTTTGGAGTCAAAGATTTATAAAGGTTTTTCAAAGATTTTTCTCCTTTGTTATTGTCTAAATATTTCATAATGCTGGCTTTTATATTTAAGAATATGACCCATTTTGAGTTAATTTTTATCTGAGGCATGTGAGAAGGATGTAAGTTCCCTTCATGTGGCTTTCCCCCTCTCTGCCCTTCTTGTTGGAAACACTACCCTTTCCACATTGAATTGTCTTTTTACCTTTGTTGAAAATTAGGTGACCAGAATGTAAGAGTTTATTTCTAGATTCTCAATTCTCTTCCAAAACTCTATATGCCTGTCTTTGTGCCAGTACAACCTTGCATTGATTACTGAAGTTTTATAATAATTTGAAATTGGGTAGCACAAACCCTCTTTTACAAAAGTTTTGGGCTCTCTTAGGGTTTTGTTTGTTTGTTTGTTTGTTTTTGTATTTCCATATAAATTTTAAAATCAACTTGTTGACTTCTACTAAAAATCCTGATTGGGATTTTAATATGTTGCTCCTATAGATCAATTTAGGGGGAATTAACCTCTTAAGAACATTGAATTTCTTAGTTTGTGGACATTTCATCTTCATTTATGAAGATCTTATTTTGCTCTTAATTTCTTTTTCTAGTTTCCTATGGTGGAAACTTACATTGTTGGTTTCAGATCTTTCTTCTTTTCTAATACACTCATTCAGTGCTATAAATTTCCTTCCAACCAGTGCTTTCACTTCATTCCAGCAATTTTGACTTTCATCAAAATTTGTATTTAATTTTTTGTTTCATCAAAATATTTACAATTTCTTTTGACCTTCTTTCACACGTGTTATTCAAAAGCACATTGTTTAATCTTTAGATATTTTCAAGCTCTATTTTTTCTAGCTCTATTTCTGTTGTTGATTTCTACTTTAATTCCATTGTGTTGAGAACCCACTTTGTAGGATTTTTTTTTTTAATTTGCTAAGATTTGTTTAATGATCCAAAACGTGATCTGTCGTGTTGAGTGTTCCCTGTGCGTTTGAGAAGAATGTGTGTTTCACTTTTGTTGGATGAAATAGTGTATCAGTGTCAATTAGACTCAGCTGATTAATGGAGCTATTCAGTTCAACTATGTTCTTACTGATTTTCTACATGCCGAATCTGCAATCAGCAAGAGAGGGATGTCGAAATCTCAGCCACAGTAGTGAATTTGTCTATTTCTCCTTGCCGTTCTATCAGTTTTTGCCTCACATCGTTTGACACCTGCTGTTAGGTGCAGGCACACCAAGGATGTTAGTCTTTGAGAACGGATTCCTCGATCACTATGCAATGGTACTCTTTATCCCTGTTAATTTTCCTTATTCTGAAGTCGGCTTTGTCTAAAATTCAGTTACTACAGCTTTTCTTTATTAGTATTGCCATGATACTGCTTTCTCCTTCAATTTACTTTATCTTTTTCTATATTAAAAATAAGGTTTTTTATCGCTTCTCGGCCTTTTGGCTAAGATCAAGTGTAAAAATAAGGTTTTTATGGACAACATATAGTTTTTTCTATTGTAACAATCTCAGTTTTTTAATTTTTGTGTTTAGAACCTTCACATTTAAAGTGATTTATCCTTTTTATGACTACATGTTTGCAGTACGTGTTTATAATCATTGTGGGTTGGTACATGTGCATAACACATCTTCATTCTCTTTCATCCCTCTCTCCTCCCTTCCCTCTATCTCTTGGTTATATGGTTAGATTAATGTCTATCTACCACAGTTATTATTGTCTCCTGTTTGTTGCACTTACTCTTTATCTCCTTTTAAAAATTTCACCTCTTTTTTTCATCTTTTTTGGTTTGTATTAAGCATTTTATATGACTCCATTTTCTCTCCTGTATTAGCATATCAGTTATACTTCAAAAACATTTAGTAGTTGTTTAGATTTTATACATCTACAATTAATCTAAATCCACTTTCAAATATGCCAATATTTATACATTCTTGATCCCTATCAGCTGTTAATATTATTTTGCTGTTGTGCATTCATCTCTGCGCTTCATTGTTATGATTAGTTCTTTGAAAAAGTCATCTGTCATATCAAGTAAGACTACAAAGACCAGGGCCGGTGAGATGGGTCAGCGGCGTAAGCTCCTGCCTGGCAAGCGCGAGGGCCCGAGTTCAACTCCCGGAACTCACATACGAAAAAAGGGCCGGTGATATCGCTCAGCGGCACGGGCACCTGATAGCGCGTGAGGTCCTGAGGTCGACCCCCGGTACCCACAAAAAAAAAAAAAAGAATACGAAGACCAAAGATTTTAATTTACCTCAATTATTTCTTCCCGTGTACTCTTCCTCTTATTTTACAGATACACATTTCAGAGCTATATCATGTTCCATCTCTCCAAAGGTCTTCTTTTAACATCTTTTGCAGGGAAGGTCTACTGGAGATGAATTCTGTTTTTGTTTTTTCTGAGAGTCTTTATTGCTTCTTCATTTCTTTTTTTTTTTTTTTTTTTTTTATGTGGGTACCGGGAGTCGACCTCAGGACCTTGTGCTTGCCAGCAAGCGCTTGTGCTGCTGAGCGATATCACCGGCCCTTTTCTTTTCCTTTATGTGGGTTACAGGAGTCGAACTCAGGACCTCGCGCTTGCCAGGCAGGCACTTGCGCCACTGACCCATCTCACCCGCCCTGCTTCTTCATTTCTTAAAGATAATTTTGCTAGATATATAATTCCAGGTTGGTGAATTGGTGAGGCATTTTTTTCTTTCAACACTTCACGTTTTCTGATGGTACTAGAAATTGAACCCAAGGACTTCACACTGAGCTACATCCCTGTTACCTTTTTATTTTTTATTTTGAGAGAGGGTCTAGCTAAGTTGCCCAAGATGGACTTGAACTGACAATCCTCTTGCCTCAGCCTCCTAAGTAGCTGGGATTACAGGCATGCACAACCATTCCCAGCTATTTTTTCAGTACTTTTATTTTGCACCACTCTTGGTTGCATGGTCACTGGTGAGAAATCTGTTACAGTTTATTTTATATGTTACGATGGCCAGGCCACGGGGTGTTCACATATTTGGTTGACTATTGTTTGGGTGTCTCGGAAGGTATTTCTGGATGAGGGTAACATCAGTGTGGGGGGCTCATCCAACCCACTGAAGGCCTGAAGAGAGTACACAGTTGGAGTACGAGTTCTTGCTCTGTGCCCATCTGCATGCTGGGATGTCAGTTTTCTTTTACCTTCAGACTTAGGCTAAAACTTACACCATCAGCTGTTCACATTCTCAGACCTTCACACATCATCATCTTGGTAGCTCTGTCAGCTTCCATGTTGGCATTAGTAATTCCTATTAATCTCCATCCCCCTACCCGTGCGTTCTCATCCTAATTCCTCTATAGGTAAGATGTCCCCACCTCATCCCACTCCTCCCCTCCCAGCTTCTTTTTAGATTTTCTCTTTGCCTTTGGTTTTCTGCAGTTGGAATATGACATGCCTTGATGTAGATTTTTACATTTTTATCCTGCTTGATGTTCTGTGAGTTGCTGTTTATCTCTAGGAAGGCACGCAGGCCTGCTTGCTGCATCTCTATCTTGTGCCTCCAGCCACAGTCTCAGTGTCTTTATTTTTTGTGCTGACTTCCTTGAGGGCCCAATCCCTCTCCAACCATATATTAATTTCTGTCTAATTTAGCTGTCTATAATACTATCATACGGGTTACACCAGAGTATACCACCTAGAATATCAATTTTGAGCAAAACACATCTGCCCTCCTTTAGTCTCATGCAGCAATTAAAAACCCCCAATATAAACTATATCCTCCTCTCCTTCTCCTGACTGATCAGTCCTGGCTGTGCCAGCCCATCCAAATTCCTGGATGAAGTCTGGTTCCTTCTTCAGCAGCTGCTGCAGGGAGTTGTCTTCTGGAATTAACACAACTCCTTCAGCACCTCCAGAACCAGAGAACTTCAGTGGGTTTCATGTGTCCACACAGACCAACATCCCAGATGTCAGGTCACAGAAGAAAAGAGCAAAGCACCTCAGAACTTATAAATAGCAAGCCAAGCCCATGAAAAATGTGACTGACTTGAGGGTTTACAATCTAGGCCCTAATTCCTGTATGTGAGAGCATTTCCAAATAAAAGTTACTTCCCCAAACAAAAGCATTTAACAATCAAAACTCATATTGAGATTATCAACCACAGGTCATAGCAGAAACCCTCCTGATCGGACTGGAAACCTTTGGCTGGAAATGTCCCTCCCACTTCATGACAGCTTAGTCTTCTTTCTGGGCTAGAGAAGCTCCACCAGCTCCTCCACATTCTCATAACCTCCCAGCCTTCTCAACCTCGGTGGGAGACAGAGAAGACTCTACTGCACTTATGACAGAGCTGTAGGCTGGTCTTTAAAACACTTACCCAGGGCCGGTGAGATGGCTCAGCGGCTTAAGCACCTGCCTGGCAAGCGCAAGGGCCCGAGTTCGACTCCCGGATCCCACATACGAAAAAGGGGCCGGTGATATCGCTCAGCGGCACGGGCGCCTGCTGGCGTGCGAGGTCCTGAGGTCGACCCCCCCGGTACCCACAAAAAAAAAAATAAATAAATAAAACACTTACCCTTTTTGAACTTTTATCCTCAGAGAAGCTATAGAAAGAAGCCACTTAAGAGGAGAGAAACAATGAACAAGAAAAGAAAAAAAAATCTGTCCTTTTCTTTTAATCTCTGTTTTTCTGAACCTGAGCTGTGTTTCTTGGAGATAGTACTTACACGGGTATATAATTTCAATCTTGTTTTTATCTAGTCTGTGCCTTTTGGGTAGGGTGTTAAGTTCGTTTATACTTAGTGTAGTTACTGGTACAGTTGTACTTACATCTTCCATTTTTTATTAGTTTTCTATTTTCTCATATTTTGTTATTCCTGTTTCTCTTTTACTTCCTATTTTTATGTTAAATAAATGCTTTTAGAGTATCATTTTAATTCTGTTGATTTTTGCTGTTTTTAGTTACTGCCTTAGTAATTTCTCTACATAATGCCATAGGCATTTCAATGTATTGCAGTCTACTTCTAAATAATACTAAATTAATTATATGAACTTTGCTGTAGTAGATTTCCTTTTCCTCCTTTGTTCCATTATTATACCATTGTCTATATATACTGCATTCCCAACAATACAATGTGATAGTTTTGCTTTATACAATTTTATGTCATTTAAAGAAACTAAGAGAAGAAATGAGAGAAACATTTTTTATATTCTTACATATGTATCCACTTATCTGTCATTTCTGGAACTCTTCATTTCTTCGTGTGGACTTGGGTCCCTTCTGGTGTCACATTCATTCAGCCTGAAGGACTTCCTCTAGCATTTCTTGTGAGATGTGTCTGCTAGTGAAGCAGTCTCTCAGTCCTTGGTTCTGCCAATGTCTTTATTTTGCCTTCATTTATGAAGGATACTTCTGCTGGTTATAAATTATTGATTGAAAGATGTTTTCATCACTTTGAATATGTCATTCCACTGGCTGTGGCATCCACATTCTTTCAGAATGATTCACTTGTGTAATTTGTATCTTCTCATTGAGATGTTTTTATTCATCGTGGTCATACTTTCCTTAAAATTTTACATATGGTTTCCTTTAGTTTCCCAGATATAGATATGTACATGTATTTTTATTATTTTAGGGTTTTTGTGTGTGTGTGTGTGTGTGTTTTTTCATATGAGTACCGGGAGTCAAACTCAGGACCTCGTGCTTGCCAGCAGGCGCTTGTGCCACTGAGTGATATCACTGGCCCCCTTTTCTTCCTTTATGTGGGTACTGGGAGTTGAACTCAGGACCTCGTGCTTGCCAGGCAGGTGCTTACACCGCTGAGCCATCTCACTGGCCCTATTTTAGTTTTTTGAGACAGGGTCTCACTATGTGTTTTGTGCTGGCTTGAACTCACTGTGTAGCCCAGGATGGCCTAAAACTCGATGTGATCCTCCTGCCTCAGCCTCCTGAGTGCTGGGATTACAGGCATGAGCCACCATACTCAGCTATTCCCAAACACATTTCTAACAGCTGCTTTGAAGACTGTCTGCTAAATCAAATGTCTAGGGACACTCAGAGACAGTTTCTATTTACTACTTTCTTCTTTCTGAATATGGTCACATCTTCTTGTTGTTTCACCTGCCTAGTAATTTCTTTGTTGAAAACCAGATATTTTGCATAGCATATTGAAGCAAGTGTAGATTTTGATTTTCTCCTGAGTGTTGTTATTTTGTTATCTTGTACATTTGTTTAGTAACTTGTCTGGACTAAATCTCGGCAATGTGCACCCATGAATAGCTCTGCTACGTTCTTTTTCTTTTTCTTTGTAATGCTTAGGCCTGGCTTCCTAGCGTCACCCCTTATCTGCCTTGATTAGTAGATTTGTGTTCAGCCAAAGATTGAAGAGAGGTTGGGCCAGTAAGACCTCCACTCTTTGGCGGGTCTGTGAGTAAGCTGGGAGCCCCTCCACATCATAGCTCCCCTCAATCTGCCTAGGTTTCTATTTTCCTTGGTGCCTTGGCAGCTCCTGTGAAAGGGAGTAGGCTCTGTTGGTGAGGGATGTATGTGTGGCTTGGGCTGTTCCTTTTTAGCACCTTTGGTCAACCCATGACATACAGAGACTTTAGCAATCTCCCTACAGCTGCTTCATCTCCTACAATCTCTGTTAAATAGCCATTTAGTCACCAGTTCATTGCTTGCTCTGCAGTTATAAGCCATGGCCTTGTCGTTTTACTTGCCTCTGAGATCATCACTTAAACTGAGATTCTGTCCTCATCAAGGGAACCTGCTCTGCTAGCAGCAAAGCTCTGCTGGATTTTTACAGCCTGCCTTGCCTGAATTGAACCATCAGACCAAACCCCAGAACTGGAAGGAGGAGGTGGGACCAGCTCCAGCAAGAGCACTGCAGATGTGTGTTGATTTTACTCTAAACACAGTTATTTTCATGAGCAAATTCTTCTCAGTTTGTTGCATGCCTTCATTCAATTCCCAGGTAGATGGCAATGGCTATTTTTGACAGTTTTAACCAATGATTACAGTTGTGTTTTGAGAAAACAGCTTATTGCCCTCTTCACATGCTCATGCCAGAAATCTGAGTGTCAGGTTTTCCCAAGCTCAGAGGAGCATAAGAGGGCAGGGCCTTTGTGGTCTGGACTCTGCCCCTTGCTACCCTTCACCCCACACTGATCTCTGTCTCCTTGGCAGAAAAGCAATAGGAGTTTGGGAAATTTCTGCATTTCCTTCCATCTTCAAAATGTTAAGTTTATGGTAGAATTCAGGACTCAACCAATAACTCCACAGAGTACACTTCAAAAAATTAGTTATCTCACCTTTTCCATAATCTTAGTGTCATTTCTACCTAAAATCTTTCTCCAAAGAAGGTTATGTGTGTGTCACGTATAAGAATAGGCAGTAGTGCTTTTGCCTTCAGTAGAAAGAGGATTTTGCTTACTTTTTCTTTCTTTCATTCTCTTTGCTTTGCTTTTCTTTCCCTTCTTCCCCACTTCTTCATTCCTTCCCTCCTAATGTTGAGATCCCTGGCCATGTGCCAGGTACTAGACTGGGTGCTTCGTACATGAATTGTCTCACTTACAACGTTACCAAGTAGATCCTGATGGGAACTACATTCTACGGGTAGAGAAGCTGAACTGCAGAAGAACCTCATGGCTGGTTTGCAGCTGAATACCATGTCTCTACCTCTCAACTCCCTTCCAGTCCACCACACCAACTCCGTGAGTCAACCGTATACGTGGCAGCCTGTGGTCACATTCCTGAGAGAAGTAGTGAAGAGTGGGGAGGAGGGGGAGTGCTCTGAAGCTGTGAGAGATCTGATCTCTGGATGTCCACCTGCTGCAGGCAATTTTAGAGCTGACTGTGGCTCTAGGCTTTGCACAGAGATGGCAGCAAGGCATTGCTGCTGGAAAATACATGCTGGTCTCTTTACAGCCAATTTGTGGGTGAGAAACAAGCTGGGAAAGACTATTGAGGGCCTTCAAGGCCAGCCTAAAGATTCTGGATTTTATTCAGCAAACACAGGAGTATTCACAGAAGAGTATCTGTGCTGGGAAAGGACATTCCTATGGTTGCCCTTTATCTGTGTCATCTGGCAGCCGCAAGTGCAATGGATTGCATGCAGGAGAGACAAAGTAAAAGGTCAAGGTAGCAGTGCAAAGAGAGGCAGTCAGAGCCTGAGCTGTAGTGATGAACTAGGGAAGGCACCTATGAAGGCAAAAGACATTGCAGAGAAACCCCACGGGGTTCAGGAGGGCTTGTATGCACAACTTCATGAATCAGAAGCAAAACTCCCATTATAATTCTGATTTTTTTATTCCTATCTACTTAGCTTTTTTATAGCCTCTGGATTGTTTGTCCTAGGAATGATATTAAACAGGTGTTGCTTTGATTATTTTTGTATTTTAAAGGGTCAAGATAGCTGTAGATTTTCTAAATAGATCATTTAACCAGTATTTTATCTTCTTAAATTCCAAATTGTCAGCCAATGTAATTTTCAATGTTCTTGGTGGAGGGCATCAACTTAAAAACATCAGATTTTTTTTTTTTTAACCAAAACAAAGATACCCCTAAAAATGCTCATGTTCCCTGACAAACTTGATGGGGGCAGGAGGGAATTAGATAATTCAGAGCACCCCATAATGCAACTGCTAGCAGCTTTCTTTTTGCGTCATGACTGTTAGGAGCTAGTTGGCTCTATCAGACTCTAGGCTGGAAAATATTCTTTGGCATACAGTACTCTCTGTTTTACCTATATTTTTAAAATGTCCTTATTTACTATAATAGCCAGAGTGGTGTAGTTGGGTCTTAGGTCTTATGTGTGTATGCATACATGAGAAAGAAAAATTAGGGGAAAAAATAAGTAATTTATTTTCTCCAATATTTTGGAGAAAAACAATAAACTAGTATATATAAATCATTCCATCACTTCCAGGTGAAACTAACTCTGTCCCTATTTTCCTGTACTTTTTGGGCAACACATTACTCTTCATAGCTTTTTATTTTTTCTTAGCATATGTAATGATATGGACTCTTTAATGGACATCCTTGACTATATAGTATCTTTTATTTGCCTGCTCCATAAACATGAGATTCAAAATTTGTGATAGCAAAAACAGTACCCCACACAAGATGGCCTCAGGTGCTGTGTCCCTCAGAGGTCACGTGTGGGGTTCAGGGATGGAATGAACCCTGCATTCAGGCCTGGGGTGGCCACTCACAAGGTTGGGAGGTTGGGTCTTGCAGGTTCTCCCTGGGCCACAGTCCCCTGATCTGTAGTACCTGAGACGGGCTCTGTGACATCGAGTTCCTTTTGTGCTCTGTAGCTCTGGGACTCCATCCGAAAGATGAAGTCCTCCTGCTGCTGGTTGGTGAGTAGAAAGTCATGGCTCATGTCTTCCTTGTCCTGGCTCTAAGGGTTCCAGGCTTCTGCAGCCCTTAAAAGAAGTATGTGACCTTCATAGACATCCTCAAGGAGGCCCTGTCTTCTAGCCCTAGTTTTCAGTATGAGCACGTGGCTTGGATGGCTCCTGTTATCTCATAGAACACATCTCCTTTCTGACAAGCCCAGCATGTTCGTGGAGGAAGACGGGAGGCGTGGCTTCCTCCTGGAGTTCTCTGGACCTGACAGAGCCAGCCCTTCGGTCCTCAGCCCAGCAGCTGTTTGCTGTGGCCTCTGCAGGTGAGGCTTGGGAGGTGGAGCAGGTGCTGCCCATCTACAGGGAGCCAGGGAGAGTCAATATTGAAAGATCTGGCTTGTTTTATTTGGCCTCCACCTGTTGGAAACTGTAACTATATCCACTCATAACGAGGAAGAGACAGCAAAAAATTTCTGTACTGAAGCAGCATATGTTTCCACTGTCCCTAAGGGGGCCGAGTATTAAAAACTAGGCTGAAGTTAAGAGCAGCAAACGAGCAAGAAAAACCAAAGACAGAAGGGGAAGAATGCCACGAAGCCTAACGAGGACTCAGGAAGAGCCACCGCAAGCGTGGTTCAAGCCCACCTCCCACTATCTCCCCCACCTGGGTGACCCTGCTATGATTTGGATACAGTGTGGTTCCTGTGCTGGAAGCTCGGTCCTCTGTGTGGAGGTGTGGAGCCTCTAGGAGACGGGACCCAGGGCAGGCGCCTGTGCCACTTCACGTGCTGCCCTCTGCATGGATGACTGCAGCTCTCTGCAGGACCCTGGTTAGTGTCCTGGATTGCAGACTGTTCCAGAAAGAAAGTCTGGCACTTGACCACTCTGCTTCCTGTCTCACTGTGATTTCCCTCTCCCACATGTTCCTACTATGATGCCTTTGGACATATTGTGATGTGATGTGGCCAGAAGGCCCTCGCCTAGACAGGCAGATGCCTGTGCCAAGTTCTTAGACCACTAAGACTATCAAAACAATAAACCTCTTTTCTGTATAAAGAATCTTGCCTCAGATACTTTGTTATAGTAACACAAAATGGACAGAGACCCTCCCTAAGCCCCAGAGGATGCAAAAACTCACAGCACAAGAGTCTAAAGGTCACCTGCACCAGGTGACCCTCCTCCTATTATCTGTGTCCCCATGTCACAGAGGAAAAAAGGACCATCAGGTGCGAGTCTGTCCATTTTCATCCCTCCGCCTCCCCTCCTTACCATCCTTATCTTCCCACCCACCTCTAAGACTCTGGGGCTCCCTCCCCTTACTTTGGCTCTCAGTTCTTCCTGCCACCTCTTGAGCTATAGCTGTTGACCCATCCTTCCTCTCCATCCCTCCTCTTCTATCAGACTCTTGGCCTTGACCTATAGACGCCCTTGAGTCTCCCCCTTTGTTCTCTTCCTCCTTTTGCTCCTACTCCATCTCCCCCCTGCTGCCACCTTCTTTGAGAGCAGTTCCTCCTTGCTCCTCTATTTCCCCACATCCCCTTCGTTCCAAACCCCTTCATCGGGGCTTCCAGCACTCCACCAAACAAAAGTGAAAGCAAAGCCCAACCCCAAATCCTTTACTCTCCCACCAAAAACCTTTAGACTGCTAATTCCAGGCTTTCCCGTATGTATTTACCCTTCATTCACTGCACTAGCATGACCTGTGTGTCTTACATGTCAGGCATATAGACCAGGAGGATGCAAAAATTCTGAATGAAACCCAAGTGCAGCCCACTGGTTTCATCTGCCCCTTGCTTCTCAGGGTGGGCGATGTCAACCTTTTCCTGAAGTTGGCTGGGCCTGGGCAGGCAGAGAAACCAGAAGCTCGGGGGAGTCAGGTTGAGCAGTGAGCTGGGGGCACGTGGGGCGGGGACAGAGAGCTTAGAGGCTGCAAGGATTCATGTTTCCTGGTATTGCCAAGGCCTAGCAATGGCCTGCGGTGGGGGGGGGGTGGAGGCATGGTTTGCGGCAGCTGCTTGGGGATACAGACATTGGTGCTAAACCGAAGGAGGCTACCTAGCCAGGGAAGGTGGCCTGAGTGCCTGTCATGGCCCAGTCCTGCTGTACTCCACAGATAGCCTGGGTTTGTCACAGCCTCTGTCACACTGCACTGTAGGCATCAGGTCTGTGAGTGACTCCTGCTATGCTGCGAATTCCCAGGAAAATGCCAAGGTCTGATATACCTGTTCTCATGATGCAGAGTAAAATAAGAATGCCGGCCCTTGTTCAAAATGATGAGGAATTTTAAGAAGGTAACAGCAGAACATTAACTCTAACCAGAAGCTCTTCAAAGTGTGGGCCCACTCGTTTCAGGGGTCCTGTGCCCACAAGCTGGCTTGGCTGGGCTTACACATTACCTTGTATGTGCTCAGTAAATGCTCGTTCTTCTAAATGAGGTTGCTGGTTCAGGAAGCCACGCAGCTATGGAGAAAGGGGAATAAAGATTCTATCCCTCCCGTGTTTAAGGCTGGCTACATATCCCAGGGCTAATCAGTGAAGAGCTAATGCCTCAGTTTCCCACACCCATACTAGGGAAGTTATCTTTGCTCCACCTTGTCTTCTCCGCTGAGCGCCAGCAGGCTGGCTGACTTTCAGCACCTCACAGGAGGGCTTAGAGTCCTGCCAGCAGCCAGGCAGCCAGGTGCAGGCGAGCTCACAGGAAGGAAAGTGCCAGTAAACCAGACATCAGCATTAAACCCAGGATCCCTTAGGGTTTGTTCTGTGGAATGATGGGGAGACCCGAGACGGGCTAAAGGGCGGTTATTTCCTGTTCTATGAAGCAGACCCACAGACATGAAGACGGGAGCAGAAAGGTGTCCGTGTGATGAGAAACTACAGTAGCAGTTGCTCAAACGAGTCAGCCCTTGCAAATCTGTTATTCCACCTGCAAGATGGTGCAATCAACAATAATGGTGCTAGCAGTAAGCACAAACACACTTGGCATCTTTCACATACCATCTACTGTACACACCAGCTAATGTGTGCCCTTTTAGTTACACACTGGTTTAGAGACACACCCGGGATGCGGGGACTGTTAACTATTCACAAGAAAGCTTCAGTTACTCACCGAGGCCATGCCTGATGAGCTGGGGTACCAAGGTTCAAACCCAAGTCTGTTTGTGGGCTTCAGAATCTGTGTACTCGATCACTAATATTTTAACACCTTATGAAACCATGATGGGCAAATGACCAGACAATTTAGGGACTTAGTGAGACCTTGTCTTAAAGGAAACAGTGGAAAGGATTGGAGGTGTAGCTCAGTGCAAAGGCCTTGGGTTCAATTCTGAGGATTGGGAAGAAAAAGAGGAAAGAAAAGAAAGAAATGGAAGGCTAATCAAAACCTACAAGGTGACAGTATTAATCTCCTTTAAGCACAGAATAACAGGGTTGTTACGGCTGACTGATGCCGCTGACTCAATCCCTCTGACCTTGGTTTTCCCCACTGTAAAGGGGGGGGGCAGGCTTTGCAGCATATCATCTCTGTGTCCCTTCCATGTGTCACATTCGGATCATGAAAGGACCTCTTTCTTTACATAGGGCCGAAGAAGTGCATCCCGTGCAACCTGTTCTGCTACTTGAAGGCCATCGCTCAAACTTGTGTCTGAGCAGCACTGGACCCAGGGTGGACCGCACTTCGCCCTGACCTTGGGGCTCACCCAAACAAGCACGCACCAGAACAGGCGGGAAGAGCCGGAGCAAGGGTACATTGGAGAGGGCCGGGGAGGTCGGCTGTCCTGCTGAAGGGGAGAGGGGTCCATCGTCAGGCCAGCGCGAACAGCTGTTCTAAAGGGGAAGTTGTTTCCCTGCCTTTTGGAACAGGGCGGGGGATGGGGGCGCTGCTGATACACACGGCAACCCAGAATGGTGAGCTCACCAGGACGGCACTGGGAGTCTGCGGGGGGCTGTGCCTGGGTTCAGAGTCTGGACTGGTAGGGTCTCAGCAGATGGGGAAGAGTAGAAGGTGCTGGGGCGCAGAGCAGTGGTGTTTGGCAGCTGGCCTGCCTGGTGCAGGGGTCCCTGTTTGGGGTGGGCATGGGGCTGGGAAACTCCCCTGGGGACCAGGCTGTGGGTTATCTTTCAGCCCGAAGGCCTTTGAAGATTTATTTACTGCTTTATTAATATGCATTAGATGGTTTTTAATTATGCAAGCATTCGCGTCTACAGTGGAATATACAGAAGAACCCGGAAAGCATCAAAAACAAAATCTCCTTTCGTTTCTATCCCCGAGACAGCAAGGCTGGGGTGGGGTCTTCGGGGTGAACACAGCGCCATCTCCAGCAGGCCCAAGGTCGTGACAGAGGCCGCGTCCCGCGCCACAAAGGCTGCGGAGCCGGAAACCACCCGGGGCCCCGCCCTGCACCCGACCCGCGTCCCCGCCGGCGCCCTAATCCCGCCAGTGCTTCCTCTCCTGCAGCGGAGTGGAGCCGAGCCGAGCCCGGCCGAGCCGGGCCGGGCCGGGCCGAGCCGAGCCGAACTGAGCCGAACTGAGCCCTGGCGGGTAGGTGCGTGGTTGGCGCCGAGGTGAGACGAGTGTGCGCGACTGTGTATGCACGTGTGTGGCCAGCACGTGCATGCACGGGATGGCCGGGCCCAGGCTGTGCGCCGCTGGGTCAGGACAGCGGGACTCCCGAAGGTCTCTACCTGGGCTTTGCTCTTTGCACTCAGCGGGGGTGCTCCATGCTACAGGGACTGGAGGCTCCAAGAAGCACGGGGGTTTTGCTTAGGGAGGGACCTCAGGGACCCTCTAGCCATATCCAGCCTCTTCATGTCACAGATGAGGAAACTGAGGCACAAAATGGTGAAGTGATTTGCAGTAGGTCCTGGGTTAGAAACCGAAGTTCCTGGCTTGCAGGGAGGTGCTGCTGGGAGCCCCTGCCCTGAGGGCCTACACAGGGCCACCACCAGGCCACTATTGTTGGCACAGGGCATAGGATCTCACAGACAGAGGCAGAAAGAGAACCTCTGGGGGAGAGGAAAAGGTCAGGAGAGTGGCGCCCTGGGCCTTCGCTTCCTCCCCCGCCCTGCCTGTAGTGTGGTTGGGTTGTGTGACTCAGCCAGCTTGGCTGACTCTGGCCCAGGTGTGTATGTTTGTGCGCACACATGCCGAAGGTTCTGTCTGTCCTTGCACATGGGAAAGCCTTATGAATCCATGCACACACTTCTGAATCCAGTGTATGTGGTGGGAATCTGCCCTGTTTGTGGAGGACACATTCCCAGAATCCCAAAGTACTATGGTGGGTTTGTGTGACTCTGGAGGCAGAGAGTTCAAGAGGGAGAAGCTGTGCGGTGATGAGTTTCTTGTCTCTGGAAGAAACCAACATGCACAAAGAGTTATTATTATTATTATTTTTTAGTCAAATATATAAGAATAAGGATATGAAGCCAGGTCAGCTTATTCCACATAGAATTGGCATGTTAGTTGGGGGGTCTGGGGCTTGTGTCCCTCTTCAGTTGAATTAACATACATGACTTCATGAGCTAGCATTTACCCAAAAATCTGCTCTATGCAGTTTTCAAATGGTGCATGAAAGGCGAGTGTATGACCTCTGTGGGGTCCAGAGGGAGTTTGGAGAAGGGATGTTCCTCCCGGAAGGAACGGGCCTGGCACTAAGCTGGCCCTTGAAGGGCAGGCAGGGTCTAGGCACTGCTGCAGGGGACACCTGAGTGAATCACACCCGGGATGTGCCTGAGGGACAAGGTGCGCAGAGGTGACCCAGTGAGGTACGCTGCTGGGATCGGATGGTAGAAAGCCTTGAGTGTTAGGCCGGGGAACTTGACCTTTATAATTAGGCCTGGGGATATCTCCATGGTAACCGAGAAGGGAAAAGATGCCATGGCAGCTGGCTCAGAAGCACTCATCGCTGTGGCAGTCTATGTACAGGGTGCACTGTAATGGCACACTGCAGGCAGAGAACCCGGGTCAGTGACCTAGTGGGGCTGAGCGGGGCAGTCACACATGGACAGGAAGGCACCCCTAGCAACATTGCTACAAAAGCTAGGAGAGGGGGGACATCTGCTTATGTGCTCGGGGCTTTAGTGATCCCATTCAGTCCCCAAACAACCCTCTGAGGAGGTCATTACTGTTCCCATATTGTAGATGAGGAACTGAGTCAGAAAGCTGAAGCAGTTTGTCAAGGTCACAGAGCGGATAGGTGGAGGGATAGAGATTTGACCCCAGAGAAACATGGGATGGATTTGATGGTAACTGAATAAACACAAGGGTTGGGGTAGAGGAAGAGATCTGTGACCGTGGAGTTTGGGGTCCCTGTGTGTGAGCTGATGCAGGTGGGGCCCAGGTGTGGGAGTGATTGGAGACATGTCCACCTGTGGGCAGGAGCCAGAGGAGTTGCTCCTCCTGCCTTTTGGCCTCTTATGCCGACCTGTGGTGACCAGGAGGGGTCCACTGTGCGACCAGCAGAGTCACACCAGGGCCGTCTTCTGGTCCGAGGCGCATGGCACTGCTTCTGTGGCAGATGCTTCCAGAGACAGGCATTCCCTTTGTCCGTGTGTGTTGGCTCACAGCCCTGGTTTCCTCAGAATGCCAGCACGGCACTCCCTTCCCAACAGCGCCTGACTGTTGACACATCCTGGATGGGCTGGGCCCAGGGAGGCGTGAGAGGCTCAGGGTGGGTGGAGCGGACTGTGTACGGTGCTGCAGGTGCTCCTAGGAGGTGAGAGGAGGCAGAGCCTTTGGGGTTCAGATCCCGAGGGCCTGTCCACACCAACTCTGTGCTAAGATCCCTTCATCGAGAGGGATGTATGTGTGTGTGTGTCTGTCTGTCTGTCTGCCTGTCTTCTGGTCTGTCCCTCTTCTTATAGAGCCACTGGAATTTAATCATGGGACTGCACCATGATGACTTATCTAATCCTGGTCACCTTCCAAAGGTGCCACCTCTAGACACTGCAGTTGATTTAAGTTTCCACTTTGTGTGTGTGTGTGTGTGTGTGTGTGTGCGTGTGTGTGTTTGTGTGTGTGGTGCCGGTGATTGAATCCAGAGCCTCACACTGAGCTATATCCCTGGCCTTTTTTTGTTTTTTATTTTGCGACAGGGTCTCACTAAGTTGCCCAGGCTAGGCTTGAACTTGTGGTCCTCCTGCCTCAGCCTCCTAGAGTGCTGGGGTCACGGGAGTGTGCCACCACACCCGGCTAGTTTCCACCTTCTTCATACCTCCCAGTGGGGATTATATTTTGACACATGAACCCCGACAGGGCACACTTAAATCACTCCATACCATGGCGGTGGAAATGGTGCCCTACCCAAGGGAGGGCCAGACGCAAGGCTGCACCGGCTTAGTGCCCAGAGCCTGCACTTAGCACTCACCTGGGTCTGTGGGACTTGGCTCCCTGGCAGAACGAGTTGGAGGAGAATGGGACTGAGCACACATGGGGTCTGGGCCCAGCCTGTGGCTCTGACCCCTGCCTGGAACCTACCTGTGCGCCCTGGCCAGGCTGCTGCCTTCTCTTCCTTTTTTATTCACAGCGGCACCAAGAGCTTGGCTACAATGGCTCAATTACCAGTGCAGACAAGAGGAAAATCTCCTATTACCTGGACGATTGGTTTATTTTCATTTTATTTACTTTAGAGATTGCTTGGTGCTGAGCTCCAGGATCTGCAGCCCGCCAGCCAGCCAGCCAGCCAGCCAGAGTTCTCCTTGTCCATGGCTGGAGCTTTGCTGCTTGGTCTACCCCACTAAGTCACCCCCACCCCTGGGAGGGAAGGTGAACCTGGAGCAGGGAGGCAGTGAGGGACAACACTTCCTGAGGCCCCACCCTGACCAGCACAGAATGCCAGGAACCCTCTCCCCAGGTCCCAGAGGTGTGATGCACAAAATGCAGCAGGCATGGCCCAGAGCTTGGTGTGAGCCAGGGTGTGAGGTCTTCCAGTGTCCCATGAGACAGGGCTGTGGTTGTTATCCTCTGTGGTTGTTGTAGTCCCCAGTTTGCACCTGAGGAAGCATGGACTCTGAGAAGCATAGCAACTTTCCCAAGGTCACACAGCCAGCAAGAGGCTGATCTTGGATTTGAACACAGGCAGCCTGACCCCTGCACCTTCCTCTGAATGCTGGTCTCTGGCATTCTAACCAGTTATGCTTCTGCAGGATTTGCCTTCTCAACCTGAGTTCTTTCCTCTTCACTGAAATGAGGCAGGTTATCTATGGGGCCATCTCAGGTGAACACCTCAGGGGTATAAGAAAGCGTGGTGGTCAGGGCGTATGTGACCCAGTCGGTGTGGCTTTACCTGTCTCGAGCGTTGGCCACCAGGGTCCATTGTCTGGGTGTGGTCCTTCCTTTGCCTTCCTTCTCCATGTCTGTCTTGGGCTGAAATTCCCTAGAAGGAAGCTGTGCATGCTCAGTTGCTACTGCACAAGCAAAGGGTCTGCAGGGAATGTGGATTGAGAGGACCCTGGGGGACGCTGTCTGCTTCAGAGGCTGGGGCTTTTCGGGGTGCTTACACAACAGAAATGTAGTCTCTCACTGATCTAGAGCTGGAAGTCTGAGATCACGGATTTGTTGGTTTCTGGTGAGGTCTTTCTCCCCCACTTTGAGAGAGCCATCTTCCTGCTATGCCCTCTCATGGTAGGGCACAGAGAGGAAAAGAAAAAGAGAGAGCCTCTCGCTCACTGGTGCTGTCCTTATGAAGGCACGCAGCCAGCATGGGGTCCGCACCCGGATGACCTCACCTGAGCCGAATCACCCCTGAAGGCCTCACCTCTGAACACCACGTGTTGGGGTGAGAACTTCGACGTGTGAACCGTGGGGAGCACAGTTCAGCCCATGACTCTAGAGAGATAACAGGTGACGTGTAGTTCACGCAGCTTCGCAGGGAAAGCTGGGTTGGGCCAGACGAGGGAGACAGGCAGCCTCTGGACCAAGGCGGAGGGGTGTGGAGCATTCAGGGCAGACATCCGTGGGCCAGGGCAGTTGGCAGATGCAGAGAGGACCCTGGCTCCTGGAGGGTCCACCACATTCTGGCCAGCTGCCAGCAGAGCTGCCCACCAGGGAACTACCCCAGGACTTCCCAGGTAACAACTGGAAGTTGGGGAAAGAGCTGGGAAGTGCTGCTGGACCGTGGGGTCAGGGCAGCTTCTGGAGGGCATAGACCCAGGCTGGGTGGCATTTGCAGTGGGGACAACCCTTGGCCCTCTCAACATTGCCGTGCCAGGTTGGCATGCTCTTCTGAGGGACAGGAAGGGACCAGGGCAGTCATGGGGAAGGGAGTTAAAGATACAGGCCAGAGAGATTGTGACTGCTCCTGTCTTCAGCCGGGGCCTGCTTCTCTGTGGGAAAGGAGGAGGTGGTGGGTCAGAGCTACCTTCCCATATCCCAGGGAGGACTGAAACCCCAGAGCCCTGCTTCCCAAGCAAGGTTTTCTGACTGAGCAGTGGCACCTCCATCCCCAGGTGAGCACCGGTGAGGGTAGAAGAGGTAGACTCTTAGGAATTTCATTTCTGTGGGTGAAGTCATCTGAATCACAGCCAGGACCTACTAGGGGGAGGCGCCATCAGGAAGGACGTGGCCTGGCTGGGTGTGGGGGCGCTCGCCTGGCATGTGGGAGGCCCTGGTTCACCCAGCACTGCTCAGCAGAAGAGGCACCAGACCTTTCCATGGTGCCTGGCCTGTGGTGGCCTTTGGTCTTCAAGTCTTCGGGGCTGAGTAGGAGCCCCCAGTAAGGATCAGATGGAGCTGGTTCTGAGGCCTCAGTGTGGGTGGGGACGCTGCCCACAGAGGCCCACAGAGAAGTCCCCTAGCTCTCCTTCATGCTCTTTTTGTTTTAATATTCTCAGTTGCCTGAAAGGTGGGATTTGGGCTTTTTTCATTATCTTGATTTCTTTATTGTGATAAAATACATATAGCATAAAATTTACCATTTTCAGTGGACAAGTTTGGTGGTATTAAGTATATTTACACTGTGAATTTTTTTTTTTTTTCATTTTCCCAAACTGACAGGGTTGGGTTTATTGCTGGCTTTAGGAAGTCCCAGGAGGGACGCTTTGCCTCAGTTTCCCTCTCTGCCTCACCGCTAGATGATTTCCATACTTGGTCAGTCTTTCTGCTGCCATGTCTTGTTCCTTTCTGTTTTTCTGATTTTTTAAATACATTATTTGCTTTAATCAAACACGCTCCTGTAAGACTACCCAGCCACAAGTGAAGCACTTTGTAAGGCACCTCATTTATTTCCCCAGCCATCATCTAAGGCAACTTTTGTCATATATCCTTTCCAGTGAGGAAGCAGCACTGCAGGGTTAGTGTCACACCCAGAGCCATGTGACTTCCAAGCCAGGATTCCACTCGGAGCCCTCTGTCCTCTGTCCTCCAGCTAGACGGGTGGTTGTAGGGGTGTAGCATCAAGCACCGCTGCCCGGCCTGGGCACAGAAGTGTCTACTCCACAATACTCTAGAATCTGCATGGAGTGGGGGCTGATCATTTGGACTATGTTCCCTTAGGATTCTTAACTAGAGCCTTTAGCCAAAAAGGATTTGCTTGAAAATAGCTTAATTACATACTATAGATAAATTCCTAATGGAATTTACCAAACTGCTAAATTAAGGGTTTTCACTAATTACACACACGCTAGGGAAGTGTGAGTTTAGCTCTGACCATGGTCCCTCCCCAGAAGGAGAGTTGGTGGTTCCTCTCCAATGAGCCGGGGCTGTGGGTCACCACATCAGTTCCTATTCATGTCGTGATAGTCTGTTTTCCTGTCCCCTGCTTGGTATTCTCCTGCAACTTGAAGCTGCCTGTGCTCAGGCAGAAACAGTCTATTCCCAGGGTGCGGTTGTCCTGGTCACGCACACTGCCACTGTGTTTCCTGGTTCTCCAGCAGGTGTTCTTCCCAGCATCCCTGTCTTCTGCAGTGTGTCCTCTGGCACATGTCCTGTTGTTTGTCATTACCCTTCACATGGCCTGCACTGCACCAGTCCAGCCTGTGTGGGAAATCATATTTTTAGTGTTCAGATTGCGTAGGGCTCAACTGTGGGAATGGAGTGGCTGGGGAAGCAGCAAGACACCAGCAGACTTTGACGCAGGCCCTATGCTTCATGACTACATAATGTATTGAGTGCATGCCATGGGCCATGCGCCATGCATCATGTCGTTTCTAATTGGGATCCTAGTACCCCACTCCTTGGACAGAGGAGACCAGGGATCAGAGAGGTGAAACAGCTTGTCTGGATTCACATGTCCAGTCCTGGTAGAGACATCTACAGCACAGTGTCCCTGACCCATGGGATGTGGGGCCTGCTCGTTAACCGAGCTTGTTACCCAGCTGCCCCAGGCACAGGCTCTGCTGAAACCCGGGGGGGTCTGCTATAGAACTGCTTTTACAGGAGTGGCTCTTAATACATTAAACCACAACTTTAATCAGAAACAAAGACACAAAAAGGAACTGGTAAGTAAAATGATTGATTGTTAATGAAAAATGGAAAATTACTAGGCTTCCATTATGTAAGCACATATTACAAACTAAATTTTTTTTTTTTTTTTTTTAAACACACAAGCCCTATTTACTGGATTTAGAAATAGAATGAAGAGTTCTGGTTGTACTGAATAGCAAGCAGATTGTTACATAGACTATGTCTGCATTTTCTGATGCTTTTGAAGTTAAAGCAATGTGATTTTGTTGAAGGTTAATGCCAAAAAACAAAACCCAAAACAGTGCAATAGATACTTTGTGAGCACCTACGGTGTGCTGTGCATTGTACTGAAAGAGAGAGCTCAAAGGATACAATACTTATTTGGACCAGATACAAGTGCAGAGAGGGCTGGCCACCTTGGACAGCATAAGTGACAAATGTGCCAACTGCTCCAGAAAGAAACTGGGCTGTGGTGAGGACTTAGCTAAGTAGATGGGAGTCAGCTGGGCCCATCTAGGATGTTAGAACCCCGTGGGCAGGTGACAGCAGGAAGTCCCGGTAGGAATGTCCCACAGAAGGTCTTTCAGACCATTTTATGAACAGTGTCTGAGGACCAACCTGCTTGGAATTTAAAGCAGTGAAGTTCTGCGCAGCATATAGGATGTGCCTTAACCCTACCACTATTTCTTTTGTTTGTTTTTTGTTTTGGTACTGGGAATCAAACTCATGACCTTGCGCTTGCCAGGTATGTGCTGTGCCACTGAGCTATATCCCCAGCCCTACCCTACCACTGTTTCTAAGGGATGCCATCTCCTCATGCTGGCCTTTGTTGCCTCAGTTTACAGTCTAAAAGGATTGAGATTTCTCCCAGCAAGGAGCCAGGATTCCCTCCTTCCTCCTCCATCCGGACAGGAAGTTATTAGGTAGACCCCAGCCCCGCTGGCCTGGCCTGGCCTGGCCTGGGCACATGCTCTGGAAGGTGTCTAGAGTCAGCACGGTCAGGCATGTGTTACATGGAGTAGGACAGAGTCGTAGAGCTTCCCTGTGGAAGGAGGCGGGGCTACCGTCAGAGACTCTCCCTTGGCTTACAAAGCAACCTTCCGGGCAGCGCAAATGCCAGTGCGAGGTGAGTTCTGATGTCTCAGGACCTGGATCCGCAGAAGCCAGAAGCAGGTGGTGAGGTAAGTCAGGGAGACGCGGCTGGACAGCACATTCCAGGCTCTGCTCTGCCACAGGCTCTCAGTGGGTCTCAGTCTATCAGCTGTAGTAGCTACCCTTCGTGTCTCTGAGGGATGTTACAAAGATGGAGTTTGACAGCGACAATGGAAAGTCCTTAACAAAGACAAAGCCTTTTAAGTAAGGGTTGCCTGTGTTATTTTGCAATTCTGCGGTTTCCATCCACTCGTTACACTTTGCATCTTAGGTCATTTATGATCCATTTAGTGTCAGCTCAGTCCCCAGTGACTTTTATCAGTAGGGTGAACTGCACAGTCAAGTTAGGCCACCAAGGCTGGACCACTGCCCCATGGTCTCTGGACAGTCCCCGTCCAGCCTGTGAAACCAAGACACTCAAGGGGGAGTGAGAGGACCCTGGGCTATGCTTCCATCCCAAACAGTGCAGAGATGCCTCTGCAATGGACAGGGGACTTAAGCCGGCAGAGAGGAAACACAAGGCTTTGCCATTTTTAAGACATAATAACCTGTGGTGTGTCCTGATGTCTACAGCTTCTGCCCTCCCTTTGCAAATATTTGCTGAGGGTGTGAAGTTGGAGGCCGCCACAGAGAAGAAGGGAAGGAGGATGCAGCTAGTGAGTGCATACGTATGGTCAGACACCTGCCCAGATACTTTTATTGTGTCCCCCAACTTATGAGGTGCCTGTAGCAGCCTAGCAACTTGCTCCAGGGCACCAGCTAGTAAACAAAGTCCGAATTCAAGCCTAGGCTCTTGGGCTGCAGAGCCCGCTCCTAACAGGTAAGATGTGCCGCCCTGGTGCTGATCTCTCATGGAGCTGAAGCTGTTTATATCTTGCACAGAGGGTTCCTGGATCTCCACAGCAAAGCAGCAAGCTGTTAACACGGGGTTTGATGTACCTGACTGTGTGTAGAAAGCAAAGTTTGATTGCGGGAGCACTTAGCAAACTGTAAAACTACTCTGTAGACAGGGTATACTAATCAATTGTCTCTAATTTACAAGCAAAGATCGTAACATCAGAGAGGTTAATGGTTTGTCCAAGGACACACAAGCAGCAGGTGGTAAAGGCAGAAGCCAGCCCAGGTCCTAGGACTTTGGAACCCCTACTTTTCTTTCTCTTGACAGCATCAGGCAAGATTGGGGTAATCTGCTTCCCCGAAGTTGTTGCCAAATGAAAATTGGTGAAGACTACAAAAGAGATTCTGCTGACTTCTTGGCCATCTTTTCTTCCTTTGGCTTTTTTCTTCTTCTTCAGACCTTAATGAGGGCTGCAGATATAGCTCAGCGGCATAAGCGCCTGCCTGGCAAGCGTGAGGTCCTGAGTTCAACTCCTGGTACCCGCATATATGGGAAAAAAAAAACAAAAAACCTTAATGAAACCGAGGGGTGAGTCCTGGATGGAGCTGGTGGGGGTCTCAGTGTGGGATGCTATGGTGACAATGAAGAAGGGTCACTGGCTGGCCAAAAAGCACTGGGAGAGTGGGCAGGAGAGGTTGCTCTGCACGACGGAGGGGTCAGTGCATATTTTATGGCTCTGTGGAACTGAGACCACACAGTATTTTAAAGTAGCGAGTTAAACTGGAATCCAGGTATAACCACGGGGCTTGTGCATACACATGCAGTGTTTCTCAAATAAAGAAATCACAAATACTTTGTTTCAGAGATCTTTCAGAGATCTTTCGGTTGATAGTGGAAAAATGAAAAAAACAGCTTCGTAGTGCAGATTCATACCTTACAAAAATGTGCCACCACCTTATTCTAGAGCCAAAGCAGAGGGAGTCATCCTTTGTCAGTCACAATAGCTTATTTATTTGCCTGCTCCTTAATTTTGAAAAGGATAAAAGATGAACACTTATTTTATACCTTCTGGATTCAGAAGCTGTGTTGGGAGCATTCACATGCATTTGCTCATTTAGTCCTCACAAGGACTTTGTGCAAGCCACACCACTACACGAGTTTTTAAAATGAGGACATCAAGACTCAGAAATGAAGCAAGAAGTTCATCAAGATTAGATTCTAGGATAGTAAGAGATGCCAGCAAGATATAAATACATCTTACTACAATCTGTGTTATCTCAACAGCACACTGAGAAAACCTATTTTAATTTTCTTTGTTCTTCATCCCTTTTTTAATCTCAGATCTTCCACCTACATTCTCTCTGCATGTCTGAAATACACCATTTTAAAATTGCCTTTAATGAAGGTCTGTGTGTGGTGAACTTAGATTTTTTTTATGGTTGGCTAATGTCTTTATTTCTCTTATTTTTAAAGGACATTTTCCTTAAGCCTGTACTTCTCAGATGTCAGTTACTTCTGTGCCCATGTTGGAGGTATTTTACTACTGTTTTCTGGCCTGTTTGTGGCTGATGAGAAATAAGCTGCCTAAATGTTAGCCACTTAAAGGTAACATCTTTCTCACTGCTGCTTTAAAAACATTCTGTTGTCTTTGGTGTTTGCAGTTTCAGGCACAATGTGTGGTTGTATACTTCTTTTTGCTTCTTCTTGGAATTCGTAGATCTTGGTGTTGGTATCTCTCATCAGTTTTGGAAAATTCATAGCCATTATCTGTTTAAAAAGTATCTTCTTCTAAGACCCCAAACAGACCTATGTAAATACTTTATTTTTCAGTATAATTTTATTTTTAATTGACACATAGTAATTGCACACGTTTCTGATGCAAAGTGTGACATTTCAGTACTTTGTGTATACAAAGTACAGTGACCAGATCAGGGTAGTCGGCATATCTGTCACAATAAATTATTTCTTTGTGTTGGGAATATTCAAAATTTGTATTAGCTATTTTGAAATACTCAGTTATTGTTAACCATCATTACTTTACTGTGCTATTGAACATTGAAAGTAAAGACAGAAAAATATGAAAGAGCTTGAGATACAAAAAATAGAATCTATTTTTTGGTCGGCTTTCTGTTACCTTAACAATTAACTGAAATAAGCAACTGATAAGGAGAAAAGGTTTATTTTGGCTCATGTGTTTGGAGGGTGCAGTCCATGATGGAGTGGACCCATTGTGCTGGGGCATGTAGTGAGACAGTCCATTAGGGCAGTGAATCTATGGGGAACAGAGCCCTCATCTCATGGCCAGGACCAAAAAAAGAATGAGGAAGAGACTAGGGTCCCACAGCCTCTCAAAAGCATGCCCCAATCACTAAAAACCTCCTACCACCCTCCCAGAGGTTCCATACTTCCTGTTAGCAACCATGAACCCAAGCTATACCACTGTCTGTCTGTGGCAATGGATAGACTTATTTTTCATATCCCCTAAGATGGTGGTGACAAACCTATGGCTTGCATGCCTTAGCGGGCTGTTTGTATTATTGAAAACTCTAAAAGGTTTACCATCACTGTCCTAAGATAGCTTTCATATTTTTGTATCTTTCCTATTTTTCAGTATCTTTGTCTTTCCAAGTTGCATATCAATGAATTTATTTTGGCCTAGCTTCCAATTCACTGTTTCTTTCTCATACTGTATCTAATATACTAGTAAATCTACTTAGAGTTTTTAATTTCATTCGTTTATTTTTTATTTCTAAAATTTTTTTGTTGGCCCATTTTCCAAATCTTCTTGGTAATTCTTTATGTATTTTTTTGTTCCCTCTGCATTTGAGAGTCTAGGATTCCCGGACAAATGCACTTCATGATAGCCTGAAGATGCATGAGCAATCTTGATGCAGAACCACATGTCCAACTTTCTAAGTTTTAACTTCAGTGATTTCCTGTGACTTGTTGGAATAAAGTTCTAAAACTCTACCCTGGCCATCGGAGCCTTGTTTTTAAACCTAGTCTCCTGCTTGTCTCTGCCACATTAGATTGTTCTAACCATCCTGATTTCCTTCCATTTCTGGAATGCTTAAAAGCTTCTTCTAGCTGCAGAGGTTCCCACCTGCTCTCCCTCTCCTTAGCATGCTCTGCACCTCTTCCCTTCACTCACTTCTCTCATCTTGTGGCCCCAAATGCAATGGGTACCTCTTCCCCATCCTCCCTGTCAGTTGTGCTACTCTGTGTCCCCAGAGCCACATCATTATATGTCTTCATCAGAGCACCTACCTCAGTTGTGACCCCATGGTTATTTTCCTAATTTCTATTCATTTTCCCTCTTCTTCCCTGCTACCTGGCAAGGGCCAGACTTGTGTACATCCCATTTTCCACTGTCTCCCCAACACCGAGCACAAAGCCTGCAAGGTAGACGTTGCTCACCTAGAGAGTTAGTCTGTGGCTACATCTGGCTTTTCTTGCTTCCATCCACCGGGGCTGCTTCTAC
The DNA here is from genome assembly GCA_028451465.1 of Erethizon dorsatum. Classification (NCBI taxonomy): domain Eukaryota; kingdom Metazoa; phylum Chordata; class Mammalia; order Rodentia; family Erethizontidae; genus Erethizon; species Erethizon dorsatum. Next base: position 32,713,751 of record CM051831.1, read on the forward strand.
TGAGATGGGACCTTTGCATTCAAGCCAAGAATTTCTTCTTAGTTTCAATAGTTGTCACCTTTACACCACTTAAAACTGCTGCCAACCATTCTCCAGCATTCTTCATTCTTTGATTTTGAGTTTTATTTCCTTTGTTTTTTTTCCCCATCTTTCTAAGTGCTGTTTCTGAGCCTCCTTGGTTGATTTGCCGAGTGTCTCTTAAATATCAGTGTCCCGCACAATGCCGCCCTTCTTTTCTCCCTCTCTTACACATTGTTCAAGGAGCCTTAATTGTGTCTGTGGCATCAATCATCATATTTGAGCTGGTGAATCCCAGACCTGTAGGTGTAGCTTTGAGCCCCATCCTGAGCACCAATTCCTTCTCTCCCACTGAATCCTAAACACCCTCATCCTTGTGTCTCACGGGGACCCCAACCTTAGCCTTGGTCAAGTGGAGCAAGTTCTTTTCCTTTCTAAGCCTGTTCTTTTCCGGGCATCTCCAACCTGACCAAATAGTTCTGCCACTGACCTATCCTTGGGAGCTAGGAGCCATGGAGTTGTGTTGAACACCTCTGCCACCTCCATATCCCATGTCCAGCTGCTCTCACTGTCTATCTGTGGCTCTGTCCTTGTTCCTCCTCTCTTTGCACAGCCCCACCTTGGTGCAGCCCCTGTTACCGTTGTCTGGACCACTGCATCAGCTTCCTACCCTTCTGCCATCTTCTCTGTTTCTGGCTCTAAGGCCAGAGGTCTTGTCCAAAAAACACTTTGATCAGGCCATTTTCCTGCTTCCTTCCCACCTTTCTCCCTAATGCCTATTCAACAAAGCCAGTGTGGGGTTCTCCACAACTTTCTACTGTGACAGCTACCAGTGTAGAGGTGTGAAGAGCATGAGCCCCAGGGCTGCACTGCTGGCTCCAACTCTACCTCTGCCACCACTTCCTTTGCACCTAACCTTTCCATGCCTTGATTTACTTATCCAAGAAATGGGGCTAATACTGAGAGCTGCCTCACAGGTTTTGGAGCAGGACTAAGTGAGTTAATACTCAGAAAACACTTCAAATTCTACCTGGTTCATTGTAGCCAGGGACACTTGGCTGCCACCATTTATAATTATTTATGTCATCATTTCTACCCATGAGTATGAATGCCTGCCGGCCCTACTGTGTTTTGCCTGCAATTTTCTACTCTCTCTTCAGGAATCGGTTTATTTTTGGAGGAGCTTTGTGTCAGCCCTGGCCCAGCCCAGCCTTACTGGCTCTCTCCTCCCTTCTCCTGCAGACCAGCATCCAGCCTGCATGGCATCTGCTCTGTCATGCCCACCTATTCACCTGGAGGTGTCTTGCCTGATGTTTGTTCCAAAAGCCTTCTTTTTTGCTCAGCTTTATTGAGATTTAAATGACAAATGACCCTATAAAAATTTAGTGTACAACTTGACTAAATATATGCATATATCATGAAATGATTATCAGAATTAACTTAGTGATCAGCCGTCACTTTATCTGGTTAACATGTTTTGTGCCTGTGGGGAGAGCATTCAGGATCTTCTCTTCTTTGCAGATTTCAAGGGCACAGTACGATACGGTTAACTATAGTCACCGCGCCATACGTTGATCCCCAGAACTCCTCCATTTCCTAGCTACAGTGTTGTACCCTTTGATAGATCTCTCCCCACTCACCCACCCCCAACCCTGGCAACCACTGTGCTCCTCTTTTGTTCCTATGAGTTCACCATTTTACATCCCACATTTATGTGAGACCGCACAGTAATTGTCTTTGTGTGACTTATTTCACTTGGCCTAATGCCCTCAAGGTTCAGCCATGACTTTGCAAATGGCAGGATTTCCTTCTTATAGCTGAAAATGTTTCATTATATTATCATATACACACATTGCTAGCTGCAAAATGCATACAAGGAGTATTTTGTGTGTGTGTGTGTGTGTGTGTGTGTGTGTGTGTGTGTGTATCTCACAGCCATTTCTTTGTTCACCTGTTGATGGGCACTTGGGTTGTTTCCATTTCTTGGTTATTGTGAATAATGCTGCCGTGAATGTGGGAATTCAGAAATGTCTTTGAGCCGCTGATTTTTTTCCTTTGGATATACAGTGTATCCAAATGTGGGATGGCAGGATCATATGATAGTTCTACCTTTAATTCTTTGAGGAACTTCCATGCCATTTTCAAGGCTTCACTTTTGAGTCCCTGGAGCCCCAGCAAAGTATCTGGTACACCAGAATGGATCAAAAACATTTCTTAGTTAAATAGTGGAATTGGTGTATGTTATAGAATTTTTACAATAGGAAGTATGGTAACATGGGTCCAGACTGTAGGGACTGAATACCCAAAAAGGATGGGAAGAAAAGCGTGTGTGTGTGTGTGTGTGTGTGTGTGTGTGTGTGTGTAAGTGACCTGAGAGTAGTCAGGGTAATAAGCTGTGACTCAGGCGTATGGTCCTGTGATCTCTGCCTACCACTCAAGTAATCTTAGCTGCAGGTTGCAACGCCCCCGCAGCTCACTGGAGTTAAATAACAATTTTTATCACACACATTGGAAGTCTGCAGGAACAGTGAACCAGGGTGGTCTAATCCAGCAGTTCTGAGAAGCCCTCAGGACCCAAGGTTTCTCTTTCTGCTCTACCTTCAGGCTTCCCCTTCATGTTCAAAATGTGGCTGCAGAAGTTCTAGCCAACATGTTAGACAACAGCCAGTAGAGGAAAGAGCCAGGGAAACACTCCTAGCAGCTTCTCTCTGTCTCAGGACAAGACGGAGGCCAGGAGCCCGTCCCCGCCTGTGTTGGATTTGACTACTTCAGGTCCCTGAGCTGGGGATAAGGTTGCTACGCTGAGTGACAACAAAATTAGAGCTCTGATGGCAGGGGTGAAGAGATAAATGGGCATTGTGTGGGTAAGCAGCAGGGTCTGTCTGGAAGCCTGATGCAGACCCCAGGATGAAGGTTAAGTGACTTCAAGGCCTTTTCCACCCTGATAGTGTGCAGTGAATTTATCAGAGGCAAAACGAGGGTTTCTTTCCTCTGTTCTACCCACAGATCATGCCCTGACCATAGCTGCCTGTCATTGGGAGCTGGCACAAAGCCACAGCCAGGTCATCAGGCTGCTTGTCAAGGGTGGGGTGGCAGCAACATGCCACTCTTCCTAGGTGAGCCCCGCTCAGGCCTCCACAGGGCACTCGCTCTGCCACGTCTACCTCAGGAGAGAGCTCAGACACCAGAGTCCCAGGATCCAGAGGGAATTCCAGAGAGGCAAGCGTGCTGTCTCCTGCCCCCCTAGAGGTGCTGCTGGACCGAGGCTTGTTCATGGCGAGACTTGGGGTATAGTGGGGGCAGCTGTCTCTGCTAGAGGTCTCTGGTTTTCTGTAGCAGTCCCCTCCCCCACAAAACTCAGCTCTGTAAACTCTCCAAAGTAGACTCCCAAGCCTGTGGGATCCCCTGCATTTGTCTTGTTGGACCCATTGAGAGCTGTAGAAGAGGCTCCTGGCCCTCCAGGGTCTCCCTGTTTCACCAGAACACAGAGCTGATGGGGAGACTTTAGTGACCTAGGATGGGAGCGAAGCTTGGGTCCCATGCCAGAAGCAGTGGTGACAGCTTCTAGAAATCGTACCACAGCCTGGCATCCTAAAGGATGTTCTACAGAATTGGGAAACTGGTTCTCTCAGACACATTTCAGGAGCAGCTAAAATAACGATGCAGTAGAAGGTTGAACCTGGCTGGTAGCCCATAGAATGTAGCTTGGCATCCACAGCCAGGGGCAGGGTGTGTGTGCAATGATGCTTGTTTGTCTATTATGATAAGTGCTGTTTTATTTTATGTCTTTCTTGAGTTTTCAATCAGACTGTCAACTCCTCGCGGGCAGTAATAGGATATTTTATTTCTATTATATCTTCACAAGGTCAGCATTCAGTTGCTCTTTATTGATTGGCTTTTTGTTGCACTCTTATAAAGGAAAACCTGATCATTCAAAGTTCTAGAGTTTTCATTAATTTGAATGGAGTTGTTGGTATTATCCGTTGAGCACACGCTAAGGTGGAACAGTGTCAGATCCTCTGCCATTTGAGCTGGCCCAAAGTTGGTAAGTGTATGGGCTTCCTGGGGCCACTGTTGCAAAGCACCTCTAACTGGGTGATTCACAACAGCAGAAATGTACTGCCCTGCAGCCCTGGAGGCAGGAGCCATGAAATTAAGGTGTGAGCAGTATCTTGCTCCCTCTGTCATAGAGGAATCTCCTTTCCACGTAGCTGCTGGGGCTTTGCGGCCATCCTTGGGGCTCCTTAGCTGGCAGCTGCTTCACAGCATGACATGGCATCCCCCATGCATCTCTTGTCTTCTTACAAGGACATGGTCATGTTGGATTAGGAGTCCACTGTCCTCCAGTATAACCTCATCTTGCCTATGTCTGCAGCAACTGGTTTCAAAATTTGGTCACCTATGGCGATACTGGGGACACCAATAGGACTTCAGTAGATTCCCCCCTCCCAGATCACAGTTCAACCCATAACACTAAGTATCTTATTCATAGCAACAAGCCTGGGGACATACAAAGGGATGGTTGGGGGGTGAATGCCAACAGTGCCCCTTGGTGCTGCCTGGAGGGGTCAGGAGTGGTCAGCAGAAGCTACCTGTGTCCTCTGTTCCACACATCCCTTGAGGAGCCTGCTGCTGCTGCAGTGCTGCTGCATACCATGGCCTGGGATCCAGTGCAGAACTGCACCTCCTAGCACTGTGCGTTTTATAGGACAGTTGAAACAGAGCCCTTGACAGAGGGCAGCAAATAGGCCATTTGGGTGCCAGGCTGCCTTCACTGTTGAGAAATGCTGGAAAGCTCCACGGGCCCAGCACCCAGCGACCTTGTTTTCAGTCATTTGTTGTTATAAGGGATGCTGGGATGCATCGCATGCCTAAACATGCATAACTTGAAACATGCTCAGTTATGCTTGAATTACCGGAAGAACTGGACACAATGGGCTATAGTCAGTGTGCTAACAGCTGGCAGGGTCCAGCAACAGCTGTCCTTTCAGGTACGACTGAGTCCTCTGCTCCCACCTGACATCTTCCTGCCACCTCTCACTGTCTATCAAGCCTGAGTAGAGATGGCTATTTAGTGTCACAATGGAACTATTTTTCTTAGAGGAAATCAAGAAGGAAAGGAAATTAATCACCCTTATATTCATGTCTCTTCCAAGAGAAGGTGGGAGCGAGCCCAGCAGGCTGCGATTTTTACCCCAGACCAGGAAGGGCAGGCGTCTACGTTACACACAACGGCCGGGCCCATTTCCATTGCTTGTCTGAATCCTCTAAATTTTTTTCCTTTGGACATTTACATTTTTAATAATTTGAATGTCATTATAAAATATTTCTGATGTAAGAAAGAAATATAAGAATAAGGTAACATACACTTATGCACCTGAAAATTAGCTTAATAAAAACTTTTATAAAAATTGGTAAGCTGCCATTAATTTCTAGCCTAATCACTCTTAAATGAAACAATAGTCCCCCAAATTTATTTTTATTCAATTTCTGAATATGTATTCATATTGTATTTATCTTTATTCCAAATATGGTATTGCTTGGCCTACTTTAAATATACATATACATATATACATATGTATATATGTATACATATATATATGGGTGCCTCTTAGTTATACAGAATACAGATATATGAGATCAGTTCTTTTGGGAACATAAGAAGGAGTGGTATATCTGGATGATATGGTATTTCTATTTAAAGTTTTTTGAGGAATCTTGAGACTGATTTCCACAGTGGTTGTACTAGTTCACACTCCCACCAACATGCAGGAGCTCCTCCCCCACCATCCTCACCAGCATTCATTGTTTTTAGTACCCTTGATGACAGCTGCTCAGATGGGTGAGATGGAATCTCGGAGTAATTTTGATTTGCATTTCCCTAGTGGCTAAAGATATTAAACACTTTCATATACGTATTGACCATTTATACTTCTTCTTTTGAGAAGTGTCTATTCAATTCACTTGTTCATTTATTGACTGGGTTATTTGTTCTTTGGAGTTAATGTCTTGAGTCCTTTATATATTCTAGTTATTAATACTTTATCTGAAGTATAGCTAGCAAAGATTTTCTCCCATTCTGTAGCTTGTCTTTTTACTCTGTTGTTTCCTTTGTTACCCAAGAAGCCTTTTAATATGATACAGTCCCAGTTGTTGATTCTTGCTATTTTCTGTGTTACTGGGGATCTTATTCAGGGTTTTATCCTTTGCCTGTGCCTATGGCTTCAGGTGTTTCCACTATGTTTTCTTCCAGCAGTTTCAAATTTTCTGGTCTTATACCTAGGTCTTTGATCCATTTGATTTTATTTTAGTATAGGGTAAGATATAGGGAAATGCTTTCCATCTTCCATACACGAGCATCCAGTTTTCCAGCAGCATTTGTTAAAGAGGCTATCTTTTCTCCAGCATGTCTTTGGCTCCTTTGTAAAAAAACAGGTGGCTGGAGGTGCATGGGTTCATGTGTGTCTTCTGTTTTACTTCATTGGTCTGCATGTCTGTGTCTGTGCCTGTACCGTGGTGTCTTTTTTTCCCATGGCTTTGTAATACGTGTAACTCGAAATTGGGTATTGTGATACCTCTAACATTGCTGTTTTTACTCAGGATTTCTTTGGCTATTGAAGATATCTTATGACTCCATATGAATTTTAGAATTTTTTTTTCCAGTTCTGTTATTTTAATAGGGATAGCATTGAACCTGTATATTGCTTTTGGAAGTATGGCAGGTTTAACAATATTATGTCTGTCAATCCATTAGAAAGGGAGATCTTTCCATTTTTTTAATGTCTTCTTCATTTTTTTCTTCAGTGTTCTATAATCTTCTTTATAGAGGCCTTTCACTTTATTGGTGAAATTGATTCCTTGATATCTTCTTTTTAAAGTCATTTTGAGTGGAATTATTTTCCTGTTTTCTTTCTCAGTGGGTTCATTATTGTGAAGAGGAAAGCTGTTGATTTTTGTGTGCTGATTTTTTTTTATCCTGCCACTTGCTGAATTTGTTTATCAGATCTGAGGGTTGTCTGGAGGAGTCTTCAGGGTCTTTTATGTAAGGATCACATCATCTGTAAATAGGGGTAATATGACTTCTTCCTTTCCTACTTGTATCCCTTTTATTTCTTTCTGTTGCATAATTGCTTTGGCTAAACTTTCAAATGCTATATCGAACAGGGGTGGGGAAAGTAGACATCCTTGTCTCAGTCCTGAATTTAGAGAAACGCTTTCGGTTCTCCCCTGCTCAGTCTGATATTGGCTGTGGTTTATTCTATATGTTTTTTGGTAATTTGAGGAAATATCCTTCTGTACCTATTTTCTTCAGGGTTTTTGAACTTCAAGAGATGCTGAATTTTGTCACAGCTTTTTTCTGCATCTATTAAGTGATGATGTGATTTTTATCCTTGGTTCTATTTACATGATGAATTACCTGTACTAATTTACATATGTTGAACCATCCTTGCATCCCTGGGATGAAACCAACTTTTGGATGCTTTAAATTTGACCAGGCTTGTTAGGTACTAGCCATTCCCTCATGTCAAAAGTCGAAGGGAAGGAACTTGGATCTCTGGTCACTGCAGTACCATTGTGGTAGCTGCTTGGAGACCAGCAATAAAAATGAATAAGAACCATCACAAGTATTATCCTATTACATATATTATCTCACCAAAACCCATGAAGAGGTGGAATTACTATGCTCATTTTATAGACAAGGAAATAGCAATAGTGCACAGAAACTTCACCCTTACCCATAACTCACATGTGGTAGAACTGGGTTGAAACCCACACATGTCTGACTCTAGAGCCTGACAGTTAAGCCCGTATATCATGCTGCCCCCACAAAGGGTATGGCATACAGTTCCATCTTTCACCTTTTAAGTGTGTCATCTGTGATGCCAGGGCATGGTGGTGATGGCCCTGGTGTGATCACCACATCTCTGAAAATGGGTGACATGGCCACATGGCTCAAAGAAAGTCACTGAGGATGCGTTTTTGTTCTTATCAAAGGTGACAGCTCGGCCTTTATGGTCTTTCACATTTTATAGATTGGCATTAGCTCCACTGCTCGTCTTTTGCTCTCAGTCCCCAGACATTTATGGAGCAACTTCTGAGTGACAGGCACTCTGCTGGGTTTGAGAGATAAGGTAAATGAGCCAGACCATGGTGCTCAGCACCTGGTTAGGACAGGACTGCAGCCAGATGCAGGGCCACCAGATAAGTGTGGTGTTAAAGCAACATAGATGTGTCAGGCTGGGCCCCAAATGCAACAAAAGAAAAAATAAATCTACCATGGAGTAATAAGGTGAGTGGTTTCCAGCTGTCTCAGGTCTTTATCATCTTGATGAAGGAAGGAAGTGAGGGCCCGGAAGTGGAGGCTGTGAGCTAAGGTATTGAGCCATCTTTCTGCCCACAGCCTGGGGTGACCATGACGTGGTGGCAACGGCTGCAGTTCTGGAGTTGTGGGTTCTTTGGAGACTGGGTTGAAAGCTGCCTCACCTTTGCCATGCCTACTCTTGGGTTTTCTCATCTGTGGCCATTCGCTCAGCCTGTAGGCTGTGTGGCCCCATCCTATTCCCCAGTGAGGGAATATCAAACCCAGCCAGCTCAGTGGGGGAGGACCAGAGTGGGGAGGACCAGAGGGACACAGCTATGGGTCACCAAATTCAGCCTGTGAAACCACAGAGAAGGGATGAACAGGCCAGGGTTCTCGTCCTTGTGCTTTCTTGTCTTTTTATTGTTTCTCTTTTTCCTTCCCCTGCCCTAAGTTTGCAGGCAGCACATCTGTCTTCTCTGTGGTTGTCCCAGAACAACTGAGCTTTCGCTTTGTATTTATTCTTTCTCCGAGTGTGGTACAGACAGAGCGGGTGGGGAGGAAGTTGGTGGCTTCTTGTTCAGATGCTGTGGTCTGCAGCTGGAGCTGATGCCAGTGGTGACATCGTATAAACAAAGGCGTTGAGACTCAGTTCCAAGTGACCACTGGTGATCTGCTTGTGCTTCTGATGGATGAGTAATTAGAAACCAGTCATTTACCGGTTTAAAAGGAGAAATCAAGAGTCCTGATGGAATTGGGACAGCAGCCATTTCTAGGTCCACAGCTGGGTGTGATTCTTGTGTGCTGGTGTGATTCTCTGTGCTGGTAGCATGTGGTGACACAGGAGATATGTTCTGTATCCTTTTTTTAGTACACGTTTGCAGTCCATGGTAGTTACGTTCACTGTGGGGAGTTGGAACATACACAGAACACATCTTATTTTTTTCCTCCCCTTCTTCCATCTTTTAGTTCTTTTCCCTGACACATCTATGTTGCTCTAATACCACACTTATCTGGTGGCCCTGCATCTGGCTGCAGTCCTGTCCTAACCAGGTGCTGAAAAAGATGTATCTCCCTGTTTCCTATTGTCTTTTATTTTGCTGTATAATTTATTTATATTTTGCATTTTTCATACAAAAGAAACCATGCATAAGCTTGTGTGACTGATTTATTTCACTTAACATTACGGTCTCAAGGGACATTCATTTTCCTACAGATGACCCAAGTTTATCCTTCTTTATGGCAGAGTATTCCACATACTCTTGTCCTCAAAGAGTTAGTGACAAAAAGGGAGCGTATACTTTCGGGCCTGATTTCTCAGAGAAAGAGACAAAGTTAGATTTGATTGGTTTTCCTAATGACAGGACTATTGCCCAGCGGAATATTTCCCAAATTTTCAAAGAAATTATGCTGGAAGCCCAGAAATGGTTGTTTTAGGAAGAGAAGCTTAAATGGAATAAACACAAAGGTTTGAAATACCAAGATAATTTCCCCACTTCATGCTTTTTGTTTAGATTGGATCATTTCCAAACATACTTCAAACCAAAAAGGGCCACATGCAATACAGTTAATGTGAAAACAACAAAGCCACTTGCAAAACTGTGTTGGCTGACTGGAAACTGTAGGACGGACATGGAACTGAACAGTGTTAAACCAGCGGAAGCACAGGACCTGTCACCATTGCGATAAACTTCTTTATAAGAGCTACTTTTGAAACAGTTCATGTTCTTATTATCTATATTTGCAATACAATGATAAGATATGTCTTGCAAAAATTAGATATTACAATTATTTACTTTAGGGTTCCTTTTAGTTTTTGCTCTTTAATATTCTCCTTAGGGTTCTGCCAAGCGGTTTTTTCCAATTCACCCTGCTCACTGCACTACCCACATTAAAAGGATAACATTTGCAAAGTTTTCTTTAATTCTGAAGACTGGATTGTGCCTCAGCAATATGAGTGGGCCTCAGCTTCCTGGGCTGGAGATCTGTTTGCCATGATACTCCGTCACTGTCCTTGCCCCTATCACAGTGTAATAAAGTATTGTGACACTGCCTTTGTATATAAGGCTTGGCTCATTTGCAAGAATAATATATTTCCTTTATTTCTGTACTTGGACATTTGTAGCTGAGTTTACCTTCTCTGTGGCTCATGAAGGTGATTTCCTTCCTCTTGTCACACACAGACAGGAAGGTGATTTTGTTATTATTATTATTATTATTACATTTAAAAATTCTGTAGGCCTCTTACCTCACTGCTCTTTTATTTCCTTGTAGTTTTTTTTTTTTTTTTTTTTTTTTAAATGGAGTGGCTTCTGCTAAATCTAAGCATGTCCATTATGAGCACAAGAATGTGTTCCAGGGCAGTCACAAGTGAGCATTTACAAAATGACAGATATAGTATTAAAAGTTGCCTCCTTTTTTCTCTTTTATATTACAACTAGGGCTAAATAATGCAGGTGAGTCAGCTAACTTACCTAGGAATTTTCTCTCAGGTGCTGTGAGGGTGTTTGAGCACCACTGTATAAATGATCTTTAAGGTCTCTGACATTCTCTGCAACATTTGAAAAACAGCCGATGACAGCCTAAGGTCATGTGTCACAACACTTGGTTTTCCTTTGCTGAATGAGAGGGTTGGCTACCACATCCAGGCAGCTCTCCACCTCTCCCTGACACTGACAGCTCCAACTCCTAGTAGTGGCTCCATAAGTGCAAGCAAGCCATTTGGCCCCAGCCCCTGAAAGTCTGGTGCTATTGCTGACACGAACAGGTGGATCTGCCAAGGTCTTGGAAGTTAATCTCTTCTGTATGCCCCTAAATTAAGTCATATCACTTCTGATACATTCTTCCAAGGGGACCATTTTATCCCACTTTCACACCACCACGCTGGAATAAGAACAGCCAGCCTCCAAGCACACACAGTGCCAAGAGCACTGAGTGAATAACCAGTCAGTTACCTCGTGGAGGCATCTTGTGGGGTGCTGCAAGATGAGACACAACACAGATTCATGCCCTACTTTCTGCAAACTTATGCAAGCAAAACTTGCATTAACAATGCCCATGAAAGCAGAGTCCTTGCCTCTTCTGACTGGCTCAGCAGGAACGGAGAGGGTATGAGGCTGTTTGAATAAGAACTCACAAATGGCATCACTGCTTCATGTGTATGTGCTTCCCAGGCATTGTTTGAACAGCAGTCTCAGGAAGGCCAATGAAGGGGTGCTGGGAGGCCACCCCAAGGATGGTACTGCCTTAAGGGTGGAGGAGAAGCAATTAAATGCTGCCTGGCAAGAAACATCTAGGGACTGCAGTGCACTGAGCTGGGAGTAGGTATGGGCCTCTGATTGAGTGGAGAGAAAAGAGGAGCAACTATGTATGCAGTTATTCTTAGTCTTTAGCTGTCAGCTTTGTTGGAGATTTGATATTACCTATTGTCCTAGAAATGAACACAGGCGTAGGAACACTTTGGTTTCGTTTTCTGGAAATAAACATCTTTGAAGGAAGGCAGTCTCTTCCTTCTGTGGACGTCATGTGACACCGTGAGGTGGGGGCTTGCTGTCTTGGTGTTGAGTGAGATGCTGCAGAATGCTGGGCACTGGCCCAAGTGGAACTGTTGGTCCCAAAGAGAAGTAAGGACTGCTGGATAGGAAGCCCTGATAGAGGCCATCCCGGGATCCCCCTGTCCTGCAGCCCATCCTTGCCAATTATGGATGGTGAGGGAGAAAGCCTCATACCCTGAACTGAAATGTGGGGCTGAGGTTAGGGAGCAGGATAGAGGACCATTGCTGGTGTTGCTGAGTCCCACTCGGGTACTCAGCTGCCCCCTGTGCAGGCCTTAATTTCTCTGTGCCCCAGAGCCAGAGGAGCAGTGGAGATGTTTTTAACTAAGCAGTCAAAAACTCCAAATACAAACACAACAAGTTTCAAAACTTCCTTGATTGACTTCTTCACGTTGCTGGAGAACCTGAGAGGTTTTCCCAGAGTGACTGGAGGAGCAAATAAATAGGACATGAACTGACATCTCAAACCATGAGAAGGCAGAGTGGCCTCAGGGAAACAGCATGCCAGAAACTGGCCAGCTGCCTGTTCAGTAGACACTGAGTGCTACTTCCTGGCCAGCACTTGAGTAGAACGCTAGGGTCCTACTGGGAAGAAGATAGACAGGCTCTGACATAGTCCACCAGGAAAACAGATGCTGGCTTGTTACAAAAGGGTTATGTATTCCATTATGATGGGCACACATGAGATCATACAATCATAGACTAAGTCCAGGGGGTCTTAACAACCCATGTACAGATGGAAAGTGAGGCTCAGAGAGGGGAAGGAAGTTGATGATGGCCTTGTCGGTGATTGAGATGGCACTAGAAACCACTTCTGACTACCCATTCTGTTTTCTTTGGAGCTGAGGACTGATTTACTTTTGTGGTCAGGGCCAATTTTATCAAGATTTTCATGGAGGTACCCAAGGGCTTTGAATGAAATTTAGCGGCTAAGAGAAAATGTGGGAACTATTCACAGCCTGGGCGGAGAGTTCTTTCCACAAGTCCTACCTCCAATAGGCCGGCGCTATTCTAGGTAAAGGGCGAGTCCCTGTGGTGCTCTCTGTCCCTGGAGCGACATCAGGAATAACAGACATGCTTGGTCACCTCACAGTTACAGCACTACATCTCCCTGTCCTGCCCCTCACTTCCCTTCTCTGTAGGCTGGGCTCTTCTGCACCCTCCCACTCTCTGGTCTCTGTACTTCTCTCTGACTCCAGCCTCCATACTGTTCAGAGTGCCCTGGCTTCTCTGATTACTGTCTGTGTGGCCTTGGGCAAGTCACCGGATCCTTCTGAGCATCACATGTGCGTGTGGACCACAGCGTGCAGGGCTTTAGGTAGGACCCATGAAGACAGTTAAAGCATCTAGCATGGTGCACCTGACCATCTTCACATACAAACCCCCTAAATCCATGATGACTCCTTGTCACCCACAGACAAAGGAATAGCCCTGTTGGAAGTCACTTCCTCTGTGAAGTTTTTGTTCATTCCTGTGATGTGCTGGTGCTGTTCTTCCAGAGTGAATGACCCTTGGTCCCTGACCTTGGAGATCTAAACATTTAAGTAGGAACAGTCATGTTTGCAGCTAAGTATAATGGAATGTGACGTGTCACCAAGGGCTACAGAACACTGAGAGTAAACAGCCAAGTTCCCCGGCTTGGTATTGAGGTCCCCAGCCCTCCTTTACTTCTCTCCTTACTCACATTTCCCAGACACCTTCTGCCCTTCTGTCCCTGCAGCCAGGGCCACTTCTCACTGCAGATTTCCTTGGCTTTGCCTTCCTCATCTTTTCACTACAGGGCCATGTATATACCCTTACTCCACATAATCTTAACCCGCCACTCAAATCACTTTATCAGTTGTTTCAATAGTTTGCAAAAAACATTTTTTTAAAAATTTTGAGACAGAGTTTTGCTAAGTTGCCCTAGTGGGACTCACACTTGCAATTCTCCCAACCTCAGCCTCCCTCAGTGCTGGGATACAGGCAGGTGCCACCCACACACAGCTGAAAAAAAATTTTTATTATAAAAGCAATAAATGTTTATTGTAAAAAAAACCCTCAAAGAATATATAAAACACTAAATAAGAGAATAAATGTCACCCATAAGCCCAATAAACAATAACCACCATTAACATTGTGGTGTATTTCCTGCTAGTTTTTGTCCAGTGCATACACACACACACTTTTTGAAATTGCCCTTTCCTCATTCTGGCTTAATATTTTAGTTTGGCATGTTTGCATCTATCTCAATTAGACTATAAGCTATTTGGGCAGAAGGACAATGTGCCACTCTCCTTTTATCCTTGTCACCACAACATCCTGTACTAGGAGTCACTCTGTAAATGTCAGCTGACAAACCAGCAGGTGAAAGTCTTTGGCTTTGGAATGCAGCGGTAATGACTCAGGAGGCTGCTTTGTTGTCTCCGTACTCGCTGCTGGTTAAATGCCTGTGCCGTCTCTGAGCCCCGTAAGTACTGGTCAGCCACCCCCTCTGCTGGGTGGGTGGGGAAAGGGACCAAAGATCCATAATGGTTCCAAGTAGCCACGCCACAGGCGAGGGATTAAGTGGTTCCGCACCCCAGGTCAGACTGTATTGGAAAGCAGCTCTACCCTGTGCTTCCACTTTGTCTTGCTTTAAAATGACACTGTCGGTTCTGGCAAATCTTTCCTTATCCATTCTGATCAAAAGGAGTGTTGACTTTTCACCTGGGACGGTGGGTGAGATTTTCTCCTCCTCAGAGTCAGTTTGACTCTAATACACTCTGTGCTTAGATTAAAATTCAAGAGGCTTTTGAGCTCTTGCCAGAAGTGGGAATAACAAACACAGGCTCCTTTCCAAAAGCTCAGTGTGGGGAAACTGGGACCAGGTCAGGAAGGCCATTTCCTCAGCAGGCCACAGGCAGCAAAGGGGAACATGGAGGAGTGTGGTTTGCAGGAACGGACAGCAGCAAATGTCAGCACAGCACCAGATCTTTTCAGGACATTTGTGAAAACACAGGGGTGGTGGTACAATAAGGACCTTGCATTTCTGGAACAAATGCAGGAAATTCACCGTTACCAAGGGCCACGGAGCCCTGAAAGGAGATGTAGGGGAGACAAACCCACTTGGCATCTGAGGTTCCTATTAGGATACGGCACGATGTGTGTTATTTAGTTCTTTTTTCTTGAAAGGGAATGTGGCGGCATTGCAAAGGCTGTTTCATGTGCTCTGTATGTTATCATCTTCACAGTGACTTTATGACAGGTACTTTTTTATCCATGTTTAACATACAAGCAAACAGGCTCAGAAACATTGGATGATTTGCTGAGGGTTACACTGGTAGGGAGCGGCAGACCCGGGACTTGAACTCAGGGAGTCCCATCATACGATCAAGGAAAAGTCTGCAAAGCTTTGATTTCTGATGAAAACCATCAAAAACCAAGTTCAGTTGTGGAGAATCCTTTAACAAGCAAATCATCAGATTCAAGTGATCAGAGACCCTGGTTGGGGAGCCTTTTTTGGAGCAAGAGAGAGAGAGACAGACAGACAGACGCAGGGCTCAGCCTCAGGACTGCCTTCTGCACCAGGATCTCTGAGCTCCTTGTGCCATTAGAAGAAATGTGGAATCCGGTGGTTCATGTGGTGCAAAGGTGGGCACGAGGAGCCAGAGACCCAAGGCGCCAGATGACTCGCCCAAGATGACATAAATGGTAACTTGAGGGAGTATGTTTAAAATTTTCAAACAAACTCCCCAAATCTATTTTTCTTTCTACAGCTCTAGATTGCCTGCAGGAAGGAAAGGGAGTTAGTAGAAAGAGCACAGGTTTGGGATGCACTTGGTTTGAACTCTGGCTGTTTGGGGACAGGTTTTTAGTCCTTTAACCTCCCTTTCCTCATCTGTACAAAATACAAAGCGCCCAAGAGTCATCCCTGTCTGCTGACAGTGGCTCCTTGTAAAGCCTGCCTGCGGCCTCAGACACCCCACTCACTCACTCATTTGCCTGCTGTTCTGGCTGGGATGAAGCAGGGGGTTGAGCAGACCAAGTCCCCACCTTCATGGAGCTTAAATCCAGACTAGCGCTGAGCAGCAGGAATGCCCCATGTGTGATTTTCTAGTAGCTATGTAAAAAGGGGTGTAAAAAAAAAACAAAAACAAAACAGAAGGAATTGATTTTAATAACATGTAATTTAACCTGGTATACCCAGCATAGTATCATTTCAGCATAAGAAGTTTTTAATCATTAAAAAGCTGTTTGTGAGCTATTTTGCATTCCTTTCTTTAGGACTCAGTCCTTGGGACCTGGGGCCTCATTTCACATGCTCTGTAGGCTCAGGCGGCTGCAGTATTGGACAGTGAGAGTCCAGGGCTCAGGGCATAACTGGCCACCCATGCCAATGGCAGGAAGTACCGCCTTGCCAGCCCCAGAGTGCTCCCTGCCAGGGCTGAGTCCCGCCCAACCCGAGCATGCTGAGTCATGCAGAAAGAGGGGGACCCCTCTGGATGGCAGTTAATCTTCAATGGGATTGGATAAAAAGGTGCCTGGGAGGTGGTTGGATCTTGAGAGCTCCAGCCTCATCAGGTGGGAAGTCCATAGAGGAGTCGCAGTTTCGTGGGTTCACTGGGAGGTGAGGCCTCACTGAGTGAGGCAGTTCCTGGGGGTATGTCAGGTGTATACCTGGTCTCAGCCCCTTCCTTCCTGGCTCTTCCCCTGCTGTCTGCTTCCTGGCCACCATGAGGTGAGCAGCCTTCCTTCACCATGTTGTTCTGATATTGATGCTTCCACCTCAGAGCAAGCTGGGCATGGACTGAAACCCCTGAAACTGTGAGCCAGAGTAAACCTTTCTTCCTCTTAACTGTTTCTCTCAGCAGTATGTCATAGCACACAAAGCTGCCTAATGCAGTATGCCGCAGGGTCTGACCTAGTCTTTAGGAGCTATGCTATCCTTTTAATGACAGACCAGCAGCAGTAACAACAACAACAACAATAATAATAATAATTACATGGAGGAGTGCAAAGTGTGAGCCAGGCTGCATCCCAAGTGCTTCGTGTGCTCTGTATCTTGTCATCTTCACAATGACTTTATGATAGGTACTTTTTTATCCGTGTTTAACATACGAGCAAACAGGCTCAGAAATGTTACATGATTTACTGAGGGTCACACTGGTAGGGAGTGGCAGACCCAGGACTTGAACTCAGGGCCGCCTAGAGCCAAAGCCTTGTGCCAAAGTGTCACATGGAGGCATGTGTGTAGGACATGTGGCATCCCAGCCCCAGCCCTCCAACAGCTGTCAGAAGGGATCTGTAACTGCTGAAGCATGCTCATTACAAACAAGATAGCACAATCTTTATAAGACATATAATAATGTTTGTATGTTTATTAACTCACAAACGATAGGATAGCTTGCAAAGATCTTGTTAGACTGTAAAGTTCCACATGGAAGTTGGCTGTCATCATCGTGTGGTTATCACTGCTGTCATTGTTCCATGGATATTGTGTCTGGGGACTGCGGCCCAGGTTGCAGGGCAGTCCATGCAGCATCAAGAGGCACCTGAGCATATAACCAGAACTGAGTTTTCTGTCCCAGTACCTGGATATTTTTGAGCTTTGCTTATGGGAATTCTGCAGTAAAAACCCAAAGTGCAGTTGGGCTGATTGGCCAGCACTGGCTGGCCTGTGCAGGGCTGGCGGCAGTCCTCATGCTCAGCTTTTGATGGCCAGCAGCACTCCTGGCTCATCAGACCATATCGGAGAGACCCCAGAAACCTGCAGGTGTGGTCATGCACACCTGTGATGCCAGAACTCTGGGAAGCTGAGGCGGGAAGATTGCAAGTTTAAGCCAGGCCTGGACAACTTAGTGACTTAGACCCTGTCTAAAACAGGGGAGAGATGTACTTTCGTGTGAAGGCCCTGAGTTGTTTTTTTGTTTTTTTTTAGATAAGGTCTTGCTACATCATTCAGGCTGGCCTCTGACTCATTGTGTAGCCCAAGCTGGCCTCAAACTTGCAGGGATCCTCCTGCCTCAGTCTCCCAAGTGCTGGGATTATAGGTGCATGCCACCATGCCTGGCTTGAAGGCCCTGAGTTTAACCCCCAGTACAGAAAGAAAAAAGAAAGAAGCCTGAAGACAAGATGCAGGGGCCCAGCCCATCTCTGCAAAGACTCAGCCAAGTGACAACAATGCAGGCATCCAGTCACCAGTGTCCAGAACAGAGATGACCCACAGACTGTGCTGAAGCCTCCCCAGACATTGCCCTGTGGCCTTGCTAAATGAAATCACCACCCAGAACATCCAAAGCCATTTCCCTTTCCAAGGCCCACTGTGAGTCCCACCTCCTCCATGGAAGCCGGTCCTGACCTGGCCAGTTCCTGTCCTGTCCTCCCGAAAGCCCTGTAGTGTGGACTGCTCTGCCCCCAGCCAGCCACTGAAGCTGCGTGCCTTGTACTGTCGGCTTCCTTGTTTCTTCACTCCCAGCCTTTGGTGGCCTCTCCTGGAGACCATCACGAGTAGACCTGGGACATCTCTGATGATGTGGTTGGTGGGCCCCACCTTGTTCCAGAGAGGGCTTCAAGGGGCTGTGTCCTGACTGCAAGTGCACACAGTGTAGGGACCTTTCATCCAGCTTTGCCTGCTTTCTCTCCATCTAGGTCATTGATGGCAAACCTTTTAGAGACCGAGTACCCAAACTGTAATCCAGAACCCACTTATGTATCACAAAGTGCCAACATAGCAATTAAACCTGAATATTGAGGTTTTAGTTTAGGAAAAAAACCTGTTATCCGATACTCAGCTGATGGGATGATTTTGCTTGCATGCCGACAGAGAGGGCTCTGTGTGCCCACTGCACACACATGCAGTAGGTTCACACCACTGATCTTTGAGAATCGGGCCAGTCTCTGGTCATGTCAGTCTCCATCCTAGAATATCTGCCAGATGTGCCTGCATTGGAATCAGTGACAACACATGGCCAGATATTGAGTAGAGGGCACTGCCTCAGTCCAAATCAGCTCCCTCCGAGGCTGGGCTCTTGCATAGCACCTTGTCCTTCCCTTTTACTGCAGTAACCCGAGGAGCAGCACGATGCCTGGCATCTGACAGGTGCGTGGTAAAGGCTGGTTCCGTGGACACATGCACAAAATAATCAGCTCAGCCGCTGGAGGAGGTGAAGGGAGGGGGGAGGTGAGCAGGGGGACCTGGGGTGCATGGCAGCTTTCTGAAGGCTTCTGCGGTGAAGAGAAGTGAGGTCAGCTACCGACAGGCTGTGGAATAATGGGAAAGACATTGGCCTGGAAATCAGGGACTTGAGAATCGTTTCTCTGCACTAAGGTTTATTTCCTGTGTTATGCTGAGAAAGTCTTGTAAGAGCTGAAGGAGGTATTTTTGTGAAATTGCTTTGAAAAACCATAAAATGTCATAGGAAGATGCTTACTCTAAGATCTGCTCTTTGTCCAAATGTATTTATTAATTTAATTTACATAGACCCATCTTCTCCTTTAAAAACATGTTTTTCTCCCCTTATACTTGTAACAACAAAAATATTAGAAAACTGAGAAGAAAAAAAAAATCATCTCTTAAGATTACCATTTAGAAGTAGTATAAACAAAACATGTATTTTTTCCTAAATAAGTTTCCCAGGTGTCAGCCTGGGGGGTGGGACGGGCAGCCTTGCTCCCGTGTCTCTGAGCTTCCCTGGCTTTATGAAGGCTGCTAACTGGGGAACCATTAGAGGGCAGAGCCTCCTGCGATGGTTGCCCCCAGCATCCTGGTAGCCGTGCCCTGAGTGGGGAGCTGGGTGGGACCTGTAGGTGGTTTAGAAAAGGGGTATCGCCCTCTATCTTTTCACTGTCTGAAAGTGCTCACTGGATCTTTGTGTTTAATGCTTGTCTATCCCACTGATGTAAGCTCCACAAGACAAAAGCCTGCTGAAATTGCCTGTTGCTGACTCATTGGCTCTTAAAAGAGTATTTGCACTTAGTAAATATTCATTGAATGAACAATTGAACAGGCAAATTCTATGTTACCTTACATAGGATGCACTTTGAGACCATAATGTTAAGCGAAATAAATCAGATGCACAAGCTTTAATATCACATGGTTTCTTTTATATGAGGAGCCCAAGTTATAAATAAAGAGCAAAATAAAAAATAGATAATAGGAAGTAGGAGAGATAGATTTTCTCAGATGGAAAGGTGATCAAGAGATGGAGGGAGAAGGGAGGTAAGGGAAAGGAGATGAAAAGGAATTAAGATGTGTTATGTACATGTACCAACGCTGCACAATGAATGTTAACATTATGTGATGCAAACACATGCTAGAAAGAAAAAGAATTGGAGGTACCCAGTGCATATTTGCCTCAGCTGAGTTGTACATGTGTGGTCCCACGAAGGCCAGGCTTGTTGATAACATGCTCCTGGGCTTCCAGATCTAGCTGCAGGTTGAGCTTTTGTCTTAGTGTAAAGTATGATAGATAATTCCAATCACTAGTGCTATCTCCAGTCACGTCCCACCTGCTCTCAGACCATGCTTCTTAGCATGTGGCCAGCACATTCTGCAGAGCTCTTCTCCATGTTCAGTCCTAACACCTCCAAACTGCTTTAGGCAAAGAGATCCATCCTCTCCCTGTCCCAGAGCCTGTTCCTCTTCTGGCACTACATTGGTCTATTTTCTGTTACTTTAACAAAATACCCAAAGGCTGTATACTTTACAAAGAAAAGAGATTTGGAGGTTTCCAAGGCACATGGTGTTGGCTCTGGCAAGGGTCTCCCTGCCTGGGTGTCATGGTGGAAGCTGGCATCATTGAGAGGTGTGTGTGTGTGACAGCAAGAGATTGCAAGGCAAGATAAGCCAGAGAGCGATTCAGGAGTCAGGCTGGGGCTTTAATCACAGCTCGCTGTCCTAGAACTAACTCAAAGTCCCACAAGGGCAACCTCTATCCAGTACCCCAGGGAAGTCCCACTGGACTCCACCACTTAAGAGTCCCAAGCACCTCTTAACATCACCATCATGGGGACCAAGCTCCCAACCTTTGTGGGACAACCATGACCAAGCCACAGCAAGCACTTTGTAGCTGGCTGTCTTTAGGCTTTCTTGTAAATCCTAGTGTGTTACTGTCTGGTTACAATTGTGAACCTTTGTCTTCAGAGGTGTGTGATGATGGTGCAGGCTTGTGGATTGGGTGCAGGAGTTTCCAGAGCTCTTGCTGGGAGCTGGGGCTTCTGGGCAGGGGTTCCAGTTAGTCCTGAGGCTTCTGTCTTCTCACACACAAGGGCCTGGTCCTACAGGCTGGCCACAGGCTCTTGGTTTGGGGTTGCTAAGCAGACTCACCAGTACTATCCCTGCATCTTCTGCTTCCTCTTCACAGCTTGGAAGAGGAGGGGACTAGGCCTGTTTTCTTCTGAGACATCTGTGGTCCTCTAAGAGGGATGCATTGCTCCACTTTTTACCAAATTGTCAAAAGCTGTCCCCAGTGGTAAATAAGGCATGAGTCATCTCCTCTGGTTTTCTTGGTGGGATTCAAATCACTGGTAGCAGAAGTGCCCTCCAGACGGGAAGAGTCACCAGTCCTGAGAGCTATGAGCTACAGGTGAGTGAGGAGACAAAGGCACACAGACCTGGTGCCCTTGACCCACCTCCCAGGGCCCCTCAACTTCAGGCCCTGCGTGGGTTGGGGCCATTGCTGCTGTTTTTGGTCCCTCATATCGGCAGGGAGCAGTTCCAGGACCCTGGCCCCCCCGCAGATACCAAATGTGCGGATGCTCAGGTCCCTAATGTAAAATGGCACAGGGTATACATATAACCCTCTCACGTAGTTGAAATCGTGTCTGAACAGCTTATAATACCTAACAATGTAAATGGTTGTGGTACTGATTATTTAAGGAGTAATGAGCAAAAATGTCTCTACAGGGGCCGGTGAGATAGCTCAGCGGCATAAGCGCCTGCCCAGCAAGCGTGAGGTCCTGAGTTTGACTCCCAGTACCCACATAAAGGAAAAAAAGGGCCAGTGATATCACTCAGCAGCATGGGCACCTGCTGGCACGTGAGGTCCTGAGTTCGACTCCCAGTACCCACATTAAAAAAAAAAATGTCTCTACATATTTAGTACACATGGTTTTTGTTGTTTTTGTGATGTTTTCTGTCCTTGGCTGGTTGATCTGGTGGAGAACTGGGGATGTGGAGGCTAACTGCAGGTGGATTAGCAGAGAGTCCTCAGACTGGAGAACTGAATTCATCAGACTGAGTTGGTGCTGGAATGAACTCAGATGTTTGTGCTGCTGGGATGGGATGAATGTATTTTGCATGTGAGAACAACATGAATTTTGGGGACCGGGAACATAATGTCGTGGGCTGAGTAACAATGGTGTCCTCCAAAATTTGAGTGTTGAAATCTAACTCCCAGGCCCATGGTATTAGGAAATGGGGCCCATGGGAGGTCACAGGGTGGCCCTGCTACATGGGATTAATGCCTGATAAAGGAGGCTCCAGAGCACCTGTCTTCCCTTCTGCGTGTGAGAATGCTGCAGAAGTCAGGAGCCTGCCCCTCGGAAGAGATCTCTCACTAGAACCCAAGCATGTCTTCCAGCCTGTGAGGAAGACACTCTGCAGTATATGTGCCAGTCAGTCCATAACACTTTGCTATGTCAGCCTAATGGGACTAAGATATGACTCCGAGTAAGACTTCGCATAGACAAAGGGGAGGGAACACCAGATGGGAGATTCCAAGGCACAAAAGAGTGAGGGAGCCGGAAATGATCTGGAGGAAAGGTGCATGGGAAGGGAGATAGCACATGGCAGCAGGAGTGGTCATGGTCCTGTGCGTTGGCAGGACCTGTGTTGACAGGTCCTGTGTTCATCCTGAAAGCAACAGACAGGTCTGCATTTTATATAGATCTCCTTGGCAGTGTTGTCGTGGGTTTACTTAGCTATTTTTGGGAAATCAGTTCGGTAATATATATTAAGAACCTTTAAAATGTGTGTATAAAATACCTGTTTTAGTGTGTTTCATTGCTATAATAAAATACTTGAGGCTGCATTTCTTACAAAGGGAAGAAGTTTATTTAGTGCACAATTCTGGAGTTCCCAGGACATGGCAGGTGATTGGCTTCTAGCAGGGCCTCTTAGCAGAGAGCATTGCGTGGCAGGAACATGATGGGGAGAGACTGGGCTCACTCTTCTACAGCAAACCACTCTCAGGAGGTGGAGCCGTTCCCGCAAGGCCCAGGTGACTCCGAGGGCCAACATTAATCCCTTCAGCTCCCACTAGCCCTTGCATCTTAGGGTTCCCACTACCTTTCAGTGCCATTATTTTGGAGACCAGGTTTCTAGCACATGATCCATAGGGATGCTCTTTGGCTCATCTGGGAATGACAATAAAAATTTCCTCCTTCACAGGGCTTATGGTACCAGGTACTTTTGGTAGGCTGTATACATTATGTTGGTTTAGTCCTCACAATAATTCCACAAAGTAAGTCTAATTAGCTCTATTTTACAGATACAGAAACTGATGTTTTAAAGAGTCAGGTAAACTTAAGATGGAATCCAGACTCTGGCCCTAATTAGCTGTTTTCCCAGGACAAATGAATTTAATTTTCTAGAGCAGCTTCCAAGGTACTACTGTCAAAGAAATAATACTATAAACCAGATTTAAACTAAAGCTCCTAATTGGATTGACTGCTCATTTGGATTATCTCTGATGTAGCTGACTTTCATTTTTTAACCAATCGAGAATAGCTTCTGATTCAAAAATTAAGGAGATGAGCCACAATCAAATGACAGGCAGAACTAATGGCTAGTGGCTTTGTTTTGGGTACCACTCTGAGAGTCACTTGCTGCTATGGTTTTCATTCCGTATACACTTGTGGCTCTTATCATATCCTTGGTTTCCGTTCTTTGTATCTTGTTCCCTTGCTAGACTGAAAGTTCGCCAAGGAAATGATGGCCTTAAGCCCACATCCGCCTCTCGCATGACCTCTGCCTGGTCCAGTGCCACTGGATGGGCAGACAGCAGAAGTTTGTTTTTCCAGAAGCAGAAGCATCGTGATCTGAGGAAAAGAGGGACTTCTGAGAATGCAGAGCTAAGTGCAGGGCATAGGGCTGGATACAGAAAAGATATTTAGGGTTGGATTCTTGGAAAGAGAGATTTGGAGCTAAGGGAATCTAGGTGATTCCATAAAAATATATTCCGTAAAAATATGCAAAACATTCTCATTAGCACTGAGTCAAGAGAGCTGTCTGAGGACAGGTGTCCAGAAACTGACCCTGAGGGGAAGATTCACAATGGACGACCTGAAGAGGAAGTGCTTCCGGGAGAAGGCGGGAAGGGAGCAGAATGGACAGAGGGAAAACCCAGATAGACGGAGAACTCAGGCAGAGTTGCAGACTCTGGAGAATAAGTCACAACTCAGACTTTGTCCCCACTGGGGACAGGTTTCCTCAGCTCTCACGCTTCCACACCACTCCATCATCCGCTCTTTAGAAAGGTCAGAAAATTTCCAGGCACTTGTGGCTCTAACCCTGTGGGCGAAGGGGCTCTAGTAGCCAAGGGTCTGTCTTCTAAGAGGCACAGGTGCAGGGAGTGAGAAGCAAAAGCGCACAGAAGCTAGGGGAAAGCGCACAAGTATTCAGAGTAGCTGGGGAGCATCGCCTTGATAACAGATCTGCGGCCTTAATTGTGTCAGCTACACCACACTGATGTAAATGCCTTTATATCCTTGATCTTATATAACTTCTTCATCTGTAGAGCCGGGATAGTTACTTTACCTGCTTACATTGCTGCATGATTGCAAAAACAAAACAAAATGAGGCCTGGCACACAGAACCGTGTCCACAGCTAAGATGTCCTGTGAAACCAGGCATTAGGATTGTTTCTTTCTCTTCCGGGCCCAGCGTGCATAGTCACACTGGGGCCTCTCGGGCTCCTGTCTTGCAGGCATCAGTGCTGACAGCCTTTGAAAAGAGCTTGTTCGTGTTAGGAAGACAGCAGACACTTTTTTAACGTTGATAAATTTTGCAGCAGTTTCTTTAATACATAGCGGTTGCCTTGAAATACATCTAATTAAGCACCAGGCACCATGCTGTGGCTGTGTTTGGCTTTGATGTGCTCATCAGCTTCAGCTGATGAAGGAAGTATCGGAAAGCTAATCATAACATGACTTAGCTCCTGCAAAACGCCTTTTATCTCCAAAGTGGTTTACAACCAGTAATTATTAGAGGAATTAGGGTGACCAGCAGCCATCTCACAGAGACCTCAAACCATTAGCAAGGGCCTTTCATGTAGCTTCTAATAGAACAAAAGAGTGAAGAGGCACATGTTTAATACCAGTCATCTCGACCTGGAAGAGTCGGTTTATAGAGGTAAGAGCCAGCTGTTCTCTGCCTCCCTAGAGGCCCAGAACAAGAAAATTGGGCCTAATTTGAGGAGAAAGGATGCTGGATGGAGCATTGCATAAGCTTGGCAGGCTGCAGAGTGGAAAGATGGCCCTTGTCACGGACACTTTGAATACCTGCCCCTGTAGAGTCACCATCCCAGGGGCCTGAGGTGGGTGAGGCCATGCCATGAAGTCCCCTTCTCAGTAGTAGATTTATGAGCTCTTGATTCTATCTTTTCGTGTAGCCTTTGTGGCTTTTGCTCTTTTGTTAGTTTTGTTCAAATATAATCTGGAGTAGAGGAAGCCAATTTGATTTCAATAATAATAATAATAATAATAACTAACACTCATAAGGTGTTACTACCCTGGGCCTTCATTTCACAAGCGAGGCTCAGAGACCTCTGGGAATCTATCTGCAGTCACACAGCTCATGACACATGCCTTGTGATTTGGGTTCTAATCCACCATTGCAAGAGGCCTACCAGAGAAGGGGTCTAAACCCTCCCTTCACCGTGTGTCAAAGTAAATAACAGTCCCGTCGGGAGTAGGGAAAGGCTCATTTCTGCAGCCGTTGGTTCCTGTGCTGTATGCCTTGCCTTTAGCAGTGTGTTGGGGGTGGGGAGGGTCTGCGAAGGAGGAGCTCCTATCCCTGCTCCTCACTGAAAGGATCCTTCTCTCTGCCTCATCTTCTGATCCCACTGGAGAACCTGCCCAGGCCCATGAGCAGTGGAGGGGAGGAACAGGTGGGGATAACCGAGATTTAAGACAGATTTGATAACGGTCCTTGCCCTGTCATTTAGGGTGAGGGTGTACAGTCTAAAGCTGTGCAAGCTCCAGAAGCCTTTACCGACAGTGCTGGGGCTCGACGCCCCCCCATCATGATATTCAAGACAGAAACATGAGAGCCACTTGATAGCTGGTGAGCTGGTATTGACATTGACCCCATGGGAATATTGACACCATCAGAAGATGTAGATGCTACACATCAGGGCTTCCCCTCCTCACCTTCCTGATTTGGTTGTTAAATATTGCAGTGTTTGTTTTCTCTGATACCAAGTGTGTATCCTAGAATTCAATCTAATTCTGACATCTCCAGAGTCAGTGCAGACCCCAAAGGTTACAGGTACCCACATCACATATGAGTCCCAAGTCTGGTTCCCACCACACTCTGATCAAGCAACTCTGAAGGCAGAATTTCCTTGACCCACTCCTCAGAGTTGATAAGGGGCTAGGACAGCCTACAGAACTAAGGAAAGCACTGTGCTTACTGTCACTGGCTTATTATCCAGGACATAACTGAAGAAGACCTGAACATTCCTCCGCGGGACACACAGGGCAAGGGAGGGTGGGGCTTGGCACAGGGTGTCCTTGACCTCTTTGGGTGTCACGAAGCCCTCCAAGGCCACTGCTCAGGGATTAGTGATGAGTGACCTCAAGCTGCAGCCCCTCTCCCTCCCCGGAGGTCAGGGCCAGGGCTGAACCCTCTAAACCTCTAATCACCTGTTGGTTCCTCTGGCAGCAGCCCCTATCTTGAAGCTGTCCAGGGGCGGCAGCAGAATCACCTCATTGGCACAGACTCGGTTGCAAATAATGGACTTCTTATGAATAAGAAGACACACATACCACACGGGGAACTCCAAGGAATTTAGGTGCTCTGGGCCAGGAATCAGAGATCAAATACATTTTTCTTCATCCCAGTCTCAACCCTCACTTCCAGTGATCAGCTAAGAAGCTAACATGCATGTACTGAGAACTTGTTATATACAAGGAGCCAGGCTGGGACTTGGTGGAGTGTCCATTCATTTAAATGATAAATGTCAGTATCATACCTGCTAAGACTTATTGAAATGGAGCCTCTTTGCCCTCAAGGAAGACATAAGATACATCTTATGCACTCGAAAAGTCTAAGCAGCCAGACAAAGCAATGTGTCCCAGTACTGGACACACGAAAGAGTCAACGGGAGCTCAGAGGTTCAGAGAGCCCAAGCAAGCAGTGTGGGTGGTCCGGGAAGACCCCCAGAACAGATGGACTAAAATGGGGAACGTGCAGGCATCTATAACAGTGACAGGGAAGAGGTCCTGTGCTGTGTTCCCATAGGAAGGAGAAGGAACCCAAATCTTCCCTCTGTTGAGTCTCAAAACCAGTGTAGCTTCGTTCCACATCTGATATTTTTCTCTTCTCTGGTGGTAAATTTGACCTCCAGCCTTGTTTGGCTCAAGGCACTGGGTAGATTATGTAAACTCTTGGATGCTAAGATTCTCATTACTGAGAGGAAAAGAAGGCCAGTCCTGACATGAAAGCTCCACTCTGTGATATTGCGTGAGTTTGGTAACCTCACCAGGCCTCAGTTTCCCCATCTGTAACAAGCTCAGGGCAGTGCCTACTTCCAGTGAGGACAAGCAATTTAAAGCATAGAAGGCACTGAGAAACTCTGCCGGGCACATGGTGAGCCATTGGTAAAGGCTAGCTCTTAAGATTACTTCTCAGTCGTTTTCAGAGTTGGGAATGAAATGCTAGTTGAAATGGTTGAAGTGATTTCTTTTTAAACTTCACAGTGTGATTGGTATCAATATGAATGCATCTTTCATTATTTCATCACTTCCCAAGGAGGCATATTGCTATCAGATTTATGTACTGAAAAGGGTAATTCTGGGAGTGCCTTAGAAGTAATCGTAAGAGCTAATTTTGCTGACTGCTCACTAAGTGCCAGGTGTCGTTTCTAAGTGCTTTGCTTGTTTTAAGTTATTTAGTCCTCACATGAGATAGGCACTGTCTTCTGCATTTTACTGGTGAGGAGACTGAACCCCAGAGAGGTTACTTAGCTCCCTCAGTGTCACATAGCTAGGAAGTGGTAAAGCCAGGATTTGGACCTAGGACAGTTTGACTTTTAACATTCTGCTGCATCGCCTTCATGTAGCTCAAGCAGGGGCAGAACCTTTCTCCCTCAGTGGCCCTGTAGCCTGCTGACAGTGCCCACACACACCGCCAGGGTTTGAACATGTCCTTGTGCTCCAGTGACATCCAGCTGCCAGTGTCCATGTCTGTCTCTAGGATTTTTGCAGCGCCAACGTGCATAGCAGGCGGGGATCTGTGGACTCAGCTGCCACAGCAGTCCTCACCGGTGATGACGGGGGGGTGTGTGTAAATTCTGCAGCCTGTGGCCTCTGGGGCAGGTAACAGAGCCCTGTGCTCTGCACAAGTTGCAGGGTTCTCCGGGGTTACAAAGCTCCAGGATTCTACCCCAGCTGTCTAGAAGCCACTGGCTCGGCCCCCTTTACTGCCCACCTTCCCTTCTCTGTTTCACTCTCCACTCACTGGACAGGGTTTCCTGTTCCTCCCATACCACTTCCACTGAAATATTTGTCACAGGCCCTTCTTGACACCACTTGTTTGTGTGACCCAAAAAGATACAGTGAAGTCCTAACCTATAGCGCCTTATACTATGATTTGTTGTTCTTTTTTGAGACAGGGTCTTACTGCATAGTTGGCCTGGCCCTGAACTTACTTATGTAGCCAAGACTGGCCTCGAACTAGGTGTGCATGCCACATGTGCCTGGCTCACAGTACGATCTTTCAATATAAGATCAGCTGGGTGTGGTGAGGCGCACCAGTCCTAGCACTCTGGAGGGTGAGGCTAGAGGATCACCAGTCTGGACTACAGAGGGAGTTCGAGGCAGCCTGAACTACACAGCAAAACCCTGTCTCAAAAAAATAGGGTCCCTTCAGATATGATCAGCCAAGTTAGGAAGAGGTCATTAGGATGGACTTTGATCTAATATGACTGGTGTTCTCCTAAGAGGGGAAGATAATGTAGGGTACATGTGACGATGGAGATGGAGACTAGAATGGTGGACAGAGGCAGCTGTAAGCCAGAGAACAGCAAGTGTGGACAGCCACCACTGAGAGGCAGGAAGAGGAAGGGAGGGTATTGCCCCGAGTACTGGAGGGGAATGATTTCAACTTTGAGTTTCTAGAGCTGTGAGAAGTGGGTTTCTAGCTTGTGGTCCTCTGTCACAGCAGCCCAAGGGAAAGGCTACACCTCCCTGCTGAAGCCTTGATTCTTCCCAAGCTTTCTCCTTCCAAGGGTCCCCCTGTGTACCCTCTGTGATGAGCATCCACACCCATTCATACTGGAGCTGCCTTGCAAACTCTTTGCCCTCCTGCCCCATCTGCAGTTGGGCAAGTCATGCCTGTCTGCACCATACTTTGGCATTGCCAGCCCAGGGTGGATCATTGAGACTTCAGGGCATGGCTGCACAGGACGCGTTCCTCCCATTGATGCCTGGGTAATTAAACAGACTCAAACAGCTCCTAGAGATGCTTTGAGAGCTTTGGAGTTCCTGGCTGTGGCAGGAGGGATACAAAGGGAACAGGGTAACTTAGTGGCTGCTTCAGGTTGGCACAGGTATGGCAGGGCAGGAGGTATTGGCTGCTCCCCATCTCTACTGAGCTGGATTAAGGGGAAACCACACAGAACCCTTAGGAGGGAAATAAGTTTGCTGTGTGAACTTTCTGATTTCACAGTTGCTAAGCTGTGAGAATTGCTCTGGAGACCTGGGAAATCTTCCTAGAAGTGCTTATGGGCTGTGTAAATTTCATCCTCCTATAAAGGCTTTACGAAACCATCCTGAAGGGGAAAGAGTGATCTGGAAACTCAGAGACAGGTGCGTAAAGCCTGAAATGTAAAACTTCAAGAAGAAAATATTTTTGCCACCTTAGCTTAGGCCGTGATCTCTTGAGTACAATAGCAATAGCACAGTACATTTTTAAAAACAGATACATTGAACTCTACCAAAATTTAAAGCTTCTACTCTTTGAAAGACGTCATCTAAGAGAAAGAAAAGCAAGCTACAGACAGGGACAAATTATTTACAAAACATATATCTGATAGAGGGTTTTGTCACTGACTTCCCACTGTTTTATTTCCATGAGTACAGGAGATAGATAGGATCTAGGGCGTTGGGCTCTCCAGCTATGTGCATATTTAGGTTTAAGTGTTATCATGATTTAAAATCCAGACTTCTACCTCCAGAGAGTCTTCAGATGGAAAAATTCAAGCATGTTATGATTTCCTTTTGTCACATTAACTCAGTTTTTCATTAAGAACATTTTATAATTTTGGAATTCCCCAAACATAGACCGTCAGAGCTAGGAGGGGGTTAAAGACAAACAGCTGCAGTCTTCTCATGTGCAGATGCAGAAAACCGAGGTCCAGACTGGTGATGACTTGCTTAGGGCCATGTGAGGAGCAGGGGCGTGGCCTGGAATCCAGGCTCTGTGTGCCTTCTTCCTGTCGCCTGGCAAGCACCTTATGCAAACCCTCCCAGAAGCATCTTCAGAACCTGCACTAGATGTGTGTCTGGTGATTTTGTTGGGGCTGAATGCAGCCTGGATTATCACCAAATCCAGCCTGGTGAGCAGTTCAACACAGAGAGCTCCCTGTGGATGGGGGGCACCTCCTCCTACCTGAACTGCAGAGCTCAGAGCAGAGGTCTTTAGTATCGGGAAACAGCTCCCCAAGAGCTGGCTGCTTCCGAGTGGCATGGGAGAGCATGCATCTGGGTGAGGGGCACTCTCCACCCAAGGCCATGCTGCACAGTTAACGTGGACAGAGTGGAATCAAGACTAAATATTGTACATGTTGTAAGAGCTTGGATTTAATCTCAGCTTTTGCACAAACTTACTGTGTAGTATTGGGAAAGTCGCAACCTCTCTGAACTCCAACATTCTCATTGATAAAATGGACCTATTGTACTATTCCAAAATGGAGATGGTAATCTCTATCTGAGAGGGATGTGAAATTTCCATAAACGATATATGTGGAGGCCACAGCACAGTGCCTGTCTGTAAGTAAACTGTAAGTGGCAGCCGGTTTATCAGGATCTGTAAGTTTTATGTGGTTTCTTAAGTTAGGAAAAATTGTTTTCAGGTCCACCACACCATCTTTCAATCTGGAAATGTCTGCTGTCTGTCTGCTCTGCCTCTCTCCCTTTGATGGGCCACTTATCTATCAGCACCCGTGGCACATTTCCCTTACCCTGAGCTTCTGCTAATTAAGAGGTGGTTGCTGAGAGATGTCAGGACACACCGGTGGGTGGTGCTGCACCTCATCATGTGCCCTCGGACTCCCTTCAGCCTCTCCATCCCCATCACACCGCTTCTCTCTCCCATCTTCCATATTTAGGTTCTGAAAAAAGGAAGGAATTCACAGATGAAGATGGCTTGCCCTGACAGGAGGGAGGGCGCCTGGCCCCGGAGTCCTGGCTGGGGCCCGAAGCGGAGCGGGGCCTGCCCAACCCAGGAGCAGGTAGCCAGCCAGCTGGCCCTCCAGAGGAAGGCACAGGAATTCTTCCAGACCTGTGACATGGAGGGCAAGGGCTTCATTGCCAGGAGCGACATGCAGGTATGAAGGGTCTGGGCCTGCACCTGGAGCACCAGATGTCAGGGCACTCCTTGTCTCGGACC
Organism: Erethizon dorsatum; assembly: GCA_028451465.1. Taxonomy (NCBI): domain Eukaryota; kingdom Metazoa; phylum Chordata; class Mammalia; order Rodentia; family Erethizontidae; genus Erethizon; species Erethizon dorsatum. Next base: position 32,745,414 of record CM051831.1, read on the forward strand.
AGGGCTTCCTCTGTGAGGTGACATTTTTCACAGAAAGGACCACATCCATCCTGCTCCGGAAGGAACCATCAGCCCTAGGGGCTGAATCTCCTGGGTTCCTTCCATGTCTGGCCTTTACCTACTGCCAGTCTTGGATGGTTTTGCTTCTCTGACTCAGTGGCTCCCCAGGGTCATGGGAAATGGTGATGGTGACATAAAGAACTTAGGTAGGACAAGGAGAAGAAACTCCTGAAACCGCAGGTGGAAAGGCGTTTATTCACTGCTTCACAGTGACACCAGGTTATCATGAAGTTCCTTCTGCTGTGTGGACGCAGGAGGGGGAACAGCATCAGGTGTCACAAGAAAGGAGGGCATTTTTGGAGGTCACTTACCTACCTCAGCCCATGGAAGCAGGGCAGGGGGAAGACAGCAGGGCTGCGCATGCAGTGCTCCTGGGAAACTTCACTCTTGGATGTCGACGTTTGACTTTTATAGAATTTCACGTCACCAGATACGCCTCTTCTTTTGCTATTTCTTCAATCATTTGAAAATGTAAAAGCCATTCATTGTTCACTGACAACAGGAAAACATGACAGCTGGCTTAGTCCACCGCCTAGTTTATGATCCCTGGTCTGTGACCTTCACCTTAGCTGTCAAAAACTTCCTCCTTGTGTCTTAGCTGCAGCAGTCTCAGCATCACTTGTGTGTAAGTGAATGGCACACAGGCCCCATGAGAGTTCTAGGAAAGCAGCTCTTCCTCCTCAACCTTCCCACCACGTGCCCCATCAAGAGAGTTTATTTTTTGGACAGATGCAGACCTGTGCTGATAGGAAGAAGATTTGCAATGGTCAGGTTTTCTTTTTCTTTCTCAATTTTTTGGTTTGGTTTTGTTTGTTTGTATTTGCAGTACTAGGGATTAAACCCAGGATCTTTGCCCTGAGTTACCTCCCCAGCTCTTTATCTTGACACAGGGTCTCACTAAGTTGCCCAGGCTGGACTAGAACTACAATCCTCCTGCCTCGACCTCCCAGAGAGCTAGGATTACACTTGTGTGCTCTCGCACTCAGCTAGGTTTTCATTCTTTAAGTTTAGTTTCCCAGCGTACATCAGAGTTGGACAATGAAACGTGCACACTCATCAGTATTGTTCTATCTGCTCATCTGTCTGTGGGAGATGTGCGGTGGCCTGGTGACCTGGAGGAGATGAAGTGTGGGTTCTTCCTCCCCCTGGGCCCACAGAATGTGGTTTGCACATTCTCCCCAGAGTTGTTCCATTACCTGTCACTGCACAAACAGAGGGAAGAGCCAGTGGGAGCAGCACCAGCTCAGCCCACCCTGGTTTCGGCAGTTGACTTCCTAGAAGCTTCAGTCACTGAAACCCATTCCCACATCCCTGCACTCTATGCTGAAGGCCAGGCTCAGGGCGTTTTGAGGAAACTTTTGACAAATCTCTGCCTACAAGGCTCCTAACGCATTCACAGGTCTGTAGTAGTAGTGCTTGTGGTTGTTGTTGTGGGTCTGATTGCTTGTGGTGCTGGGAATGGAACCCAGAGCCTCCCGCATGCTAGACACACACGCTGCCACTGAGCTGCACCCCAGGTCCCTGCATGTTTAACTTGTGATCCCTCCCACAAATAAATCAAAGGGAATTCACGCTTTCTGAGCATCAGCTCTGGGCTGCATGCGCTGTGTAGCTCGGCACTCTCGCTGAATATCCTGGTTCCCTCTCCCCAAACCTTTAATGAAGGAGCCAGTGAGTTTAAGATGTCGAATCTACATTTTTAGAGAAGTCATTTGGATTTGACTTGGAATGCAGTCCCAAGATGCCAACTCAGCTCCCTTCTTCCTCAGCCTTCTTCCTCCTGACCCAGGCAGGGAGAAGGGGGTTGAGGGAGCCACCACAAAGAGGCCTCTGGCACTTATTTCTACTCTCTGTTTGATTCTCTGAGGTTTTGCTGTTATCTGTGAGCAACAGAGCATTTGAAGTCTTCTCTTCTTCAGGCCGAGAAAGTGCATTCAAGCGCTCCAAGCATTTTGTCTAAGCTCCATTCCTCTGATCACTTCCGGTGGTCATGTCTGCAGGAAGAGATGCTGAGAAAGAAAGCAGTCCTCTCACAGCCTACTCTGGCTCCTAGGGAAAATGCATGTGGCCCATGGTGTCCCTGGGGCAGATCCTAGGGCACCTTGTCTTGTGGTCCCATGCACAGCTATTCTGTATACAGTCACCCCCTGCATACAGCGTCCAGCTCCTGGGCACCACTGCCTTCCTCAGCCTCAGTTCCCAGTGCACCCTCGTAGGTCTGGAAGGGGGATGCTTGCTTTGTCCTGTGAGGCTTTGAGTGAGTGGGAGGCAAAGTGCAGGGGCTGTAGGAGCCGGGGAGGGGCAAAGGGAGGAGAAATCCTGGAGACCCTACAGTTGTTTTAAGAAAGGATGAGAGGGTCAGTGATATAGCTCAGCAGCATAAGCGCCTGCCTGGCAAGCGTGAGGTCCTGAGTTTGACTCCCAGTACCCGCATATAAAAAAAAAAAAAGAAAGGATGAGAAAGGTAAACTGCCCCCGCCCGGGGGGGGGCGGCTCTTTTTCTTCTTTCTCTTTCTTAAAAAAAGAAAAATATCTGCATACAGCGGGATTGACTATGCGGTCATGGGGGGGAGGTCTGAGCCCATCACCAAGTAGCCAGCCCTGCAGCACACGGGGAAGCGGGGCTTGGTGATCACACATAAAATTGATATTTATATGTATGTCTTTTTGGTGAGGGGGTTGGAACCCTGGGCCACACACATTCTAGGCACTGAGCTGTACCCCATCCTAGTCCTGGGGATTTTAAAAGTCAGGGTCCCTGGTGGCTCCTTGGAGGAGCAGAGGTGGGCTGCAGGGGAAGTTTAGGAGCATGAGCCACCGTGTGCTGGGGTCCCTGTGTGGACCATCTGCTGCAGGGACACTGGTGATGGAAGTTGACCTGTGTGAACAGGGCTTGTGTGGCAGCGTAGGGTCTGCAGCCTCCCTGATGGGCCCTTGGCCTCACACTGTCCTTCAGGTGCTGTGGTGACCCATCCCAGGCGAGCTGGGGCAGGTGTTCTTCTCAGGGTGAGGTCTGGTGCAGTACCCTACAGAAGCCAAGTTATGGGGCTGAGGGCCCCAAGTGACAGTCAGTCTTGCCTCGGAGAGAAAGAAGGACACACAGAGAGGGTCAGGCAGGCAGGGCAGCAAAGGACTCCATGAGCTGGCAGAGGGAGGAGGATGGGCAGGAGGTCTCTCTGAAGAAACCTAGAGCCTCAAAAACCCTGTTCTCCTGATTTTTTTTTCCCCCGAGGGGTAAAATGATTGTCTGCCAATGCCAGCTCCATTATCTGCCCCCGCCCAGTCCTGCCTAGAGTTCCTGGCTAAGCCAGACTATTGAGAATTCTTTTATAGATTGGCAAACTAAACAAATCTGGCCCACGGCCTGTTTTTATAAGTAAAGCTTTATTGGAACTAGCTGTGTTTGTTCATTTCCACACTGTCCCTGGCTGCCTTGACACCACAGTGACAGACTTGAGTACTGGTGACAAAGAGTCAGTGCCTACACAGGCCAGAGGACAGACGCTGGCCTTCATGGAAGGAGCCAGCCAACTTCTGATTTTAGGGTAACAAGAAGCTTTAGATATTTGTGGTCAGTTGTCATGGGGTTTGACCTAGGATCTGCAGCTTGCTGGTGATGTGAATTGTCTAAGTCTCCCAACCCCCGGCGTGTGGTTCCTGGGCTTTGAGTTCATCATCGCCACTTTCCAGCAGCAGAGGAGAGTGAAATGAGCTGCTGTATGCAGAGCACTGAAGCCCAACTGGAAATCTCTCCATAAATACCATGTCTCAGCCTAGTGGGGAGGGGCACACTGTGATTTTTGAAAATTGTGATAAAATATACATTATCTAATTTACGATTACAGCCATTTTTTACCTGTTCAGTGGAGTTATGCACATTTGTTTATTGTCCAACCATCACCATCATCCATCTGCAGAGCTCTTTTCATCTTGCAAAGCAGTAAGTCTTCCTTTCATCCCTTACCCCAGCCTTGGGCAACCACTGTCTGCTTTCTGCCTCTAGGAATCTGGCTACACGGAGCGCTTATTACAGGTAGAATCATACAGTTTCTGTCCTTCTGTGTCAGGCTTATTTCATGTAGCATAATGTCCAACGCTCAGCAGTGTTGTAGCACATGTCAGGATTTCCTTCTTCTTTAAGGCTGAATATGCCAGTGTGTGTATTGGCCACGTTTTGTTTCACCGTCTGTTGATGGACTCTTCGGTCGCTTCCACCCCTTGGGTATTTGTGAAAAATGCTGCTGTTGACACAGGGTGCCCAACTATCTATTCAAGTTCCCACTTTTGCTTCTTTTAGATCCATACACAGATGTAAAGTTTCTGGATTATTTCTGTTTCTAAATTTTTTTTTTTTTTGGTGGGTACCGGGGGTCGACCTCAGGACCTCGCGTGCCAGCAGGCGCCCGTGCCACTGAGCGATATCACTGGCCCTTTTTTCATATGTGGGTACCGGGGGTCGACTTCAGGACCTTGTGCTTGCCAGGCAGGTGCTTATGCTGCTGAGCTATCTCACTAGCCCTGTTTCTAAATTTTTGAGAAACCATTGCCTCATTTTCCATGGTGGCTGCACCATCCCGTGTGATTTTAGGTGCGAGTCATCTGTCCTACCTTGGAGAAAGAGAGAGCATTTCTGTCAGGGAGGACACCATCTCGCTGCTTCCAGCAGCTTTGTCTCTTATGCAGGCTATGTGAGTGGCAGTGACTTTGTGCCAGAGGACATTTCATAGCATCTGGGGACATTTTTTATCAAAATCATAGGAGAGGGAGATTCTGTTGGCATCTAGAAGGCAGAGGCGAGGGTTGCTGCTGAGTATCCTAGAAAGCACAGGATACCCTGCCCCCTGCTTTCCCCTCCCTCCACTGTGCCCCAACAAAGAATTGTCCATTCCAAGGTGCCAGAAGTACAGAGGTTGAGAAACCTTGGTCTACATCAAGCAATCAGCCCAATCCAAGCTCATCAAGGCATGAAGCAGACAGAGGTGGCTGTACCCTCCCAGACCCCCACTCTTCTCCCGAAGATGTTTGGCATGGCTGAGCTGTGGATGCTTCCACAGGAGGGAGAGTTCAGTTCTGGCCACGCAAATGCATTTCCTCTGGTTTTGCCTTTAATGGAATATTCACTTGAGCATGTTATAGGCTGCACAGCCCTGTGCTTTAAGCTATGTGAGTCGTGCTCCTGGGCCAGTCAGTGACCAGGAGGACACAGGAATCTGGCTGGAGTGCAACAAAAGGCATCATTTGTCATGGCTCAAGAGCCTTTGTCCTCAGTACTGTGGCAGTTCCAGGTCCTGCAAATTCCACTTTGTGAGACATTACTGAAAGTCAGCAGGCCAGCTGGTCAGGATATGGAGCATTTGAGGTCCAAACCAGCTCTCCCTAAGTATGAGTGGCAGATCTCCTACCACCACTCTCACTAAATACCTAAATATTCTGTTTTGCTAGCATGGGGCTGCCAGTGGGGGTCAGGATAGTGAGTAAAAATGATTGAGGGCCCATCTGTTGGCATAGAAAACTGGGATTGAGGTAAGACTTGTGATGGAGAGATTGAGGTTTGGGGAGCCTGTGTGCCCTGTGCCACACCACCGTGGGGAGCTGCAGGAAGAGATGGAGGAGCAGAGTGGAGAAGGAATCGTGGGTTGCAGACAGGGTGGGGAGGCTGGTGTGTCAAGGAGCCCCTCAGCCTCAGACAGCAAGAGGCAGACACGTGGCCTTCCTCCCATTTCTCTTCTTTTCCCCTGCCTGCTCCCTGGATGTGTGCAAAGGTGGGCTGGCAAGAGGGACCTCAGTGTGATAAGGGTAGGTGTGGACAGGTAACGGAGGTGCGAGCACTGGAGGACGAACACACTGGGAGACCGCTAGACCATTCTTCACGCCCCAAGTGGGAACTGGCTCTTTCTCTCTACTGTGGTCTCCACGGCCACTGCAGGCAAATCTCAGAGCCCCACCAGCACAGTGGAATAAATAATCTTGTTCCCCTCCACCGTACTTATCTCAGTTAAAAATTTAGACAGCACCAGAGGCCCAGGGGACCAGACTAGAATAAATTGATTTTGTATGGCACTGCAAGCCCTGAGAAGAAAGATAAATAAGAGATAATTATGGTTATTAAAGCTAAAATACTTTTCAAGTAGGGCCAACAGAAAAAGATGAAAGAATCTGGTGTAGTGCAGCTTGCAAAAAAGGCAGTGGGCACTGAGTTGCAGGATGGGAAGAGTGAGAATTACTGGGAAGACAGTGTAGCTTTCCCCATCTTCACTGCCAACAGAAAGAGGAAATGGAAAGGATTGGATTAGACAGTGGGAAGGATTTATGGTCAGAAATGTTGTTAGATTCAGGAATGTGACAACGGTGAGATCTGTAATAGCTTTCCCTGGATCATGCTAGCAGGGGAGAAGGTGCCCATGTGTGTAGTGGTTTGGGTGAGAGGCAAGTTGAGAGTCCCACTGGCTTCTGGAATTTCTTCCAGCTCATTCCTAGCTCCAGTACAACATGAGATAGCACATTTTTATCAGATCCAGCCATCCTGGTGAGGGGGAGGAGGAAGACTTATCCTAAGGAGAGGACTGGAATCCCCAGGTATGACTGGAGCTTGGGGTTTATCCTACCTCCAGCGTGATGCCCTTGTTTCCAGCGGAGCTAGTCAACTTCCAGCTTGCAAAACTGACTTCCTCTCTACCCGTGTTCTTCCTGTGGCTTTTGAGACAGCTGGTTTATGGATGTTGATAAAGCCAGAGATGCCAAGCAGACACACTTCTAAGGTCTTTGCACACATTTGCTCTCCTTGCATTCATATTTAATTCAGTCCTTCCAAGTGGCTTGTGCTCCAGCCTCTCTCTGCACTCCATAATGCGCCCCATGCTCTTTTAATGCAGGATGTGCCAAATTAAACTCTGCTTATCATCTGGAAGATGGCCGCAGGATCAAGGGTCAAGCCAGGTGCTCCCGCCAGTGATGTTAAGGGCTCTTTGATTGCTCAGATGGGCACATAGATGCCTTTCTGCAAAGGTTGATGTTCATAGTCTTCAGCCATCAGTCATTTCTGCAGGAGCAGCTTTGTGCCGTCCCTCATCCCTTCAGTAACTGGCAGGAAGAGAAACAGTGTCCTGAGACATAATGAAGTCCCTTGGGGAGTCCTCATCTGAATACGGAGGGCTTGGGTAGAAGAGGGCACTTGCAGCACAAGTGCACATTGGTCTTGTCTGACTATCAGGCAGAAGGCCAGAGGGCGGTGGCAACAGTTCAACCTTTTTGCCCTGGTGCCATCTGTGGATCCCTGCCCTTCCCTCTCCTCAAGGACCATGCTTATTTACGACCTTGTGTACCCTTTTTCCCAGCCCCCTTTAAACCCCAAACACTCCTGGGGGTCTGATACTTAACGCCACTGGTAACTTATCAGGAATTGGTGGCTGGCCGGGAGGGGACAGGAGTAGGTTCCAGATGGGGTAAGGAATTTGGAGCACTTGGGGAAGGACTCAGCGCAGGTCCATGGGTGCCTACACAGCAGTGCTGACACCCTGGGGGCCTCTGTCAGGGAAGGCATCTGGGAGCGAGTGACGCCACCTGCTGGGGAAGGGGCAGCAGTGATGCAGCCTGGCAGAGGGGAGGTGCTCTCACAGGGCAGGGAAGTTTGGCTCTGTGTTCGCTCACTGAGTGTCTTGTGGCTCAGTGGCACTCTCTTTCCTTCCCCGCTATTCCTCCTTACTCATTGTGTCCTCTGTTTACCCCTGTGATCTCCTGTAACTGCTCAACACTGTGCCATGCAGTGCTTTCCCCCAGGGGTCTTCCTGTGCAGCCTTGGCCCATTGTAGATGCTGAGGACCAGGATGCCTTGGAGTGAGACCCAGGTTTGCCCCCAGCTGTGTCATTGTTTGACCTTGGGACAAGCGATTTAACCTCAGGCTTTGTCTGTAAAATGGGGGTAACAGTGCCTGCCTCAAAGGGTTGTCATGATAAAACAACACGTATATACGTACATGTGTGCACATACGTATATTTACTTATAAACCACCTAGTGACTTGTCTAGCACATTAGTGAGTAACCAGTCAATGGGATCTGTCCTAATGTGCAAGGCAGGAGGCGACGGTAAGGCAGTGTGCGTGCAGAAGCTCACCCCTGGCTTTTGTAGGCATGGGCCAAACTCCAGATGTCTTTTGGCAGACGGTTCTGAGCCTCAGGCCAGCCCCTGGGACCAAGGGACCTTAACCAGTGAGTCCGCATTGCTTTCAGAGGCTCCATGAGGAGTTGCCCCTCAGCCTGCAGGACCTGGAGGATGTGTTTGACGCCCTGGATGCTGACGGCAATGGTTTTCTGACCCCGGAGGAGTTTGCTACTGGATTTAGTAAGTGCTGCTGGGTGCTGGGCACCCTGGGGTGATGGGGTACCTAAAGCTGTATGAGCTGCATTCGCAGCCTCTCCAAGTCTGCGGACACATCCTGTAGGATTTTGTGCCCTGGACAAAAGAGTGTGTTGACCGAATGGCTCATTCCAACCCGAGCCTGGCTGAGTCTTCAGAGTTGAGAGAGACCAGCTATTAGAGGAATTTTTAGAAATTTTGAATAAAGCATTTGTACTTAGGGTAACCAGGGGGAAGCAGAGCTGAGATCCATCCCATGTATCGGCTTCCTGTGAGACAACATATAGATTTAGCAGAAGTCTCAGATGCCTTTCCTGGCCTTCAGGATAAGACAGGTTTCTGTACACCGGGCAGCCCGAGTGTGGAGGAAGTGAGTCATCCCTGTGAAGTAGAGGGAGGTGGGGGTCAGGGTGGGGAACGGGTGACAGCACGGAGCACAGGCAGCCCAGCTGCTGGAGATGATAGCGGGAGGGGTCCAGTGTTCAGAGAAGAAACCAGTGAAGAGCTGTGTTCTGAGTCGAGACCACCAGGGAGCCCTTGTACCTGTCTCGCTGCCTGTCTCTCCCAGGCTTTAGCATCTCTGCAGAATGCTTATGGACATGTAAACATCACAATCTGGGTCATGGTGTACTACAGCTCTGCAATAGGGAGTGTCCCTTCTGCTTCCTTCTGATGAACCTCAGGTGATTCCTGCCCATAGCAAAATCTAAGCTCTTCCTGGGTGAGGACTGTGTAATTCAGATATCTATGCTCGGCACCCCAGGCCACTTCTTCAGCCAGAGTAACTCGAGTCAGGTGGATGCAGATGAGCAGGTGGCCCAGCTCCAGGAGGAGAAGGTGTACCAGTCCAGAGGGGACGGGGACCTGGGGGAAGTGGACCAGGATGAGGAAGCCCAGTTCCAGATGCTGATGGACAAACTTGGAGCCCAGAAGGTGTTGGAGGAGTAAGTGGTAATGGGACTTGGGGATTGCTTATTGCCTGCTTATTGCCCCACTATCAGCTCATGCCAAACCTGCAGTGCTGGCTCCCTGCTTGGTGCTGGAGAGAGGACCCTGCTTTCTACCGCCTGCCCTTTGCTGAACCTGTCGTGTGTCAGGCTCTGTCTCTGCATTTAATTTTTCCTTCGGCAGACCCTCCTCTTCTCCCCTCCCATCTTCTCCTCTCTCCTCACTCCCTGCTCTGCATTACCACCACAGACCTCAAGGCTGCCTCTCCTCTAAGGCTGCTCTCATATCAGGCTGTGCCCACCTCGGGCTTTGTGGTGAGTTCTCCCCTCAGCTTCCTGACACCATCAGATCAGCACGTTCCCACCTGCAGCGGAGCTGGCCCCAGTCTCCAGGCTGCAGTGCACAGTGTGTCCCAGCTCCCACTCAGACTATGCCTGGCAGAGGAGCCTCAGGCAGAAGCCTGTGCACAGCCAGTCTCGGTGCAAAACTGAACTCGGTCAGAAAGAGCAGCTGGGAAATTAACCAGTTTTACCAGCCTGCAGCTTGGATCCTCAATGGCTCAGCTGAACATTTTAGATGGCTGAACTTCAATAAAAGAATATACCTTTGTTTCCCCCCAAAAGTGATTTGGAATGCAGACACATGGATTCAAGCCCTGGCATTTAAAATCAAGTAAGAAAATAAAGCAAAATAGTAAATACCTCTGGTAGAAACAAGACGCTGGGCCTGAACAGCATGCAGCACTTTTGCCCCTCTGCCCATCGTCTTTATCCTGGTCATTTTTGGTCTCTGGGTCTAGGGTTGGGTCTGAGGTTTCGTACAGGGTGGGAATAACCTCATGGTTGGAGCTGCTGTTTCCTGAGCTTGGGAAGAGGACCATGGTGAGAAATGATGAAGAGGGAGCCAGACAGAAGGAGCCTATGCACAATATACACCCAAAGCTGTGTGCATCTGTCAGCAAATGGTCTGGTAGAAAAGCATGCGCCAGTCAAGAAGGGGCCTGGCCAAGGCCTGGAGGGAGCCTAGAGGGGCCCTGGAGGGGAGGGGCTTGAAGCTTCACTCCAGCACCCATGGCAAGAGCAGCCACTCTGCTGGCCCAGAAGGGGCTGGTGCACGCTGCACCAGGGACACAGGCGGCTGTTGGGGGAAGCACATTAGTCAGATAGCTGACTCATCTCCAGCTAGAATGAGAGGCCCAAACACAGTGACACTGTCAGGGACCTGGTGAAGCCTCCTGCTGGGGAGGGGGGAGGAGAGGGCAGTGCAGTTGGCAAGCCAGGGCACTGCCATGAAAGAGAAGGCCTCACCCCTCAGCCCCTCTCAGGGCAGCCGGCTTTCCAGCAGGGATTTCAAGTCAGAATTCACCTGCTGCTGCTCTGAGGACCTGTGTGCAAGGATTGTGCAGAACTGAGCCAACATGGACTATCTGGAAAACGAAAGCTTCGGGAGAGGTTTTGAGAGTTGTCTCTGAGAGCTGATTATAGAAGGTGGTGGCCAGAAAGTTCCCTCTCACTGACATGGGCTCACGCTGTACCATGAGGGAACCAGTCTTGACCAGGGTACCCCCAGATAAAGACAAGAGAAGAAGCTTCTCAAGAGTGAAGACTTCAGAGATGTCTAGAAATTGTGCTCATCAGAATGATTCGTGTGCTGTTCTGGAAGAAGAGAGGTTCTCAGTATCCTTTGGAGCCTACACTCCTGCATGCTTCCAAAAGAGGTAGCCCTGGTGTGTCCAGAAGTTGTAGACTGAATATCTGGACTCCCACCTTTTCTCGGCAGTCTGATTGGCTGAGTGATTTTTCAGCTTAGTGGGCTTTGGCTGATTTTTCATCAAAAGTTGAAAGACTTGGCCCTTCTGCAGAAATCTGGGGTAAGGTGATGTGGCCAGACGTGACAGAGGTGGACGTCAACCTAGCCTAGCAAGGTGGACCTTCAGTTCACAATGCATGCACATCACGAGGGAGTGTCCCAGTCCACCTGGGCTGCTGTAATGAATTCCCATTGACTGGGCACCTTCTACATGGCAGAAGTTAGTTTCTCATGGTTCTGGAAGCTGGGAAGTCAGCAGCTTTGGTAGCTGGTGAAGTCATTCTTCCTGGTTCACAAATAGTGTCTTCTGCCTGTCTGTTCTTAGGGTGGAAAAGGTGAACTCGGGCCTCTTTTACAAGGGCACTAATCCTACCCTTGAGGGCTCTGCCTTTGTGACCCGCTCACCTCCCAGAGGCGCACCTCTTCACACCATCATCTTGTGGGCCAGGGTTTCAACATACGAATTGGGGTGGGGTATAAGTATTTGGACCACAGTAAGGAGCGACTGCCACAGGGATGGGAGGTCACTAGGGTATCTGAGGCTCTGTAATCTCCATGCCCTTTGTGCCACTAACATAGCACAACCCACTGCAGGGAAGACACCCACAGCATGGTTTGTGTGAGGAAAATGGAACTCTCTCGGGGAAACAGAGGTTGCCTTTCTCCTCTTCTATTGTTCCCAGATTCCCTGATGTCATTCAGTACAGTACCAGGGTTATAACAGGTGATAATCAATACTTGTTGGGTGGATGAGTGGTTGGATGGATGGATGGATGGACTGATGGATTGTCTCGATGTGTAGGTGGACGTTTGGGTAGGATGGCAACAAGAAAGGAAGCAAAGGAGCAAGGGCTGGAGGGAGAGAGGAGGAAAGAAAGACACTAGGTGATCAGATACTAACCACTGTTGGATTCATTTCTCCATGGGCCTCTTTTCTGCTGAATACAGAGAGTAATATCTATGCCCCAAGAGCACTGATAACCTGGGACTATCAATTATTACTTCCAAGGAAACTTTCTGAAATCCAGCACTTATTACATAAGCGTGAAGGATTTTACTCTTTATCTTGAGGGGCCCAGCCATAACTAGTCGCAGATCATATCTGTTGGAGAATTCAGTGGGGGACAAATCAGACTTATGTGTGACTTATTTTGATCACTGGTGTAGATTTCCAAGTTGGGGAAGGGCGAGCAGATCCCAGGCTGCTGCTCCTCTCCACGGTCCCTCCATGATCAGTGGGGCCCTCAGTCTCTGCTGTTCTGCAGGCTCCACCTGTGCCTGTCCCTGGGGGATGCTTCTGGACCTGTCACTCTGTGTCTTGTCTCTGCCTGCCTCCGAGTCCTCCAGCTTCCCCTTGTCTTTTCGTCTGTGTGCTCGCGTCACTCGGACTTGCTCCTTCCCTTCCTGGCATCTGTCAATCACTCCCTGCACCACTAGACCCCAGTGGGTGCAGCGTACTCCCTTCCTTTCCCCACAGTGACAGCTGCATCCGGCCACCCGTCTGATGGCACGTCTACCTCTCAGTGGCGAGGACCATCCTTCTTTGGGCAACAGCTCTCTCCTTTAGCTGTGCAGCCTTTGTCCTCACCCGCCCTGGCTCCCAGCCTCCTCTCCTCTTCCTGCATTGTGACATGCTTGTTTTGTGATGCTGTGGGTGCCTTGCTGTGCATGCTCAGCACCTCCAGCCCTCCTAGAGGGATACAGAGAACAGAAGCTGTGGAGTGAAATGGGTTAGGAGGCTGATGTGGGAGTCAGTGCACCTGGAGTGTGACCCAACTCCACTGGTCCCAAGAGTGATGATGCTCTGTGTACCCCTGGGTCCTCATCTGTGACAGGACAATTGGCTTCCAAAGTTACTGAGGACCAATGAGCTGATGTGCATAAAGCAGCTCACATACACCAGACACTCGGTAGATAACGGCCACTCTCGTGCTTACGGTGCTGGAGACAATGCTGTTTCTGACTGTTCACGTCCCATAGAACCTCATTCTCCACTCCCACGTAACTTCCTCCTTGTCTCCCAGTGAAAGCGATGTCAAGCAACTCTGGCTGCAAATGAAGAAGGATGAACCTTACCTGCTATCCAGCTTCGAAGATTTCCTGACTAGGATCTTCTCCCAGCTCCAAGAAGCCCACGAGGAGAAGAACGAACTAGAATGCGCCCTAAAAAAGTGGGTACTCTGTCTCAGCAGTTCTCTGTGCCTATGTGTGAAGACCAGAAACATTTTCTCTTATGTTTCCCCCAAAACATTGTGTGACCCCTTCTTATCACTGTCTGCCCAAGTGGGGGCAGGGCCCTGTGGCTTTCATACTCTGTCCACTTTGAAGCCTTGGTCACATGCACTAAGCATTCGCTCTGTGCTAGGTGCTGTTCTGAATACTGTGTGTATGCTAGCTCCTTTGAGTCTAACAGCAGCCCTTGGGGATAGGGACGATCTAGTGTTGCCCATATTTTACAGATAAGAAAATCATAGTACAGAAAGGTTAGGTAAAATGCTTCAGAACACACAGCTTCTAAGTGGCAGAGCTAGCAATCAGACCCTGGTGGCTAGGACCTCTGGGAGAAGTCCCAGCATTCTGGGCCTCCCCCAGCTCCAGATGGACTCTCACTGTACTCAGGGCCCAGGGTTCTTCTGCATTCTGGGGAAGTTGAGGCCAGTAGTGCTGGAAGTCACACTGTGGCTGGAGGATGGTCAGAGCATTGTGGAGAAGCACCCAGAGCTTGGAGAAGGGAAGGCCAGGAGGAACTCCTGTGTGCAGCTGTAGCCAGGTGAGCCACGGAATCTGGCAGAACTGAGTTTGAACCTTGGTTCTGCTACTTACTGGCTGCTCAACTTAAGCCAAATTACTTCAGCTGTCTGAGCCTCAGTTCCCTTGTCTACAGTACTATCTCTCACAGAGTTCTGAGCAGTATATGTGATCGTGCGAGGTGTTAGGAGCATTGCTCACATACAAATAATCAATGAATGCCAAAAGAATAGTAATCATCTTAACTAAGTGTCTTTGTTAGTTGTGGAAGATTTATCTAGCTGAAGCAGAAGGTTTGAGTGGAGGCTGGGAGTTAGGAGCCACAGATAGTGACCCTGTTCATGTCCCAGCCTCTCTGAGCCTTGGTTTCCATCTTTAAGGTGAGGAAGCTGGATTAGTTGCTGACCCCACCTCACCTGCAGTCCCCTCTGACCCCCGTGTTGAGTCCCGGAGGAGTCTCAGCAGAGCCAGGTGGCTCCTCTAGGAGGAAGGAGCTCTTGTCCTCTAAGGAGGGCGATTGCCTCCAGGATGGATGGCGGTGGACTCTGCAGCTCTGCCGGGCGCCCTCCTGCGGGGAGACACACTGTGGTGCGCTGGAGAGCCTCTCAGTGCCGACGTCCATCTGAGAGCTGCCTGAGAAGTGCTTTTGCCCTCATTTAGTAATTGCTTTGAAACTTCTTGAGATGAAAGTCAAGACCACTCTTGGCTCTTGTGTGGAACTATCTCAGCCAAAGCTTCGGCCCCTTTATGCCAGTTCCCAGTGGATATCCCTGCCTGCCACACCTGCCTCAAGTCAGCCGATCAAGCCAGCTCCTGGCTGCGGACTCAGCTGAGGTCTCTGCCAGTCTCATTGCAGGGGTGCGCTCTGGGCACAGAACCAGACAACTGCAGGTGGTGGAGAGCAGAGCCCTGGGGGAGGAGACAGACAGACATGGGATTCTTAGCTGGACACAGCCACTGACGAACTGTGTGACTTCAGAAAACTTGCCTTACCTCTCTTGTGCCTGTTTCTTTGTTGACTGCACAAGTGAATGGGATTGATGTTTTTCGGACCTTGTGTTTGTGACTCACCAGAGGAAAACATTTTACTTTACAATCCCTATACATCTATCTATTTATCTATCTAGTAAGTGTGTGTATGGGGGGGCTGAAAGGTTTCATGAAATACTACTTGCCCTTATTATAGGAGACACACTCTAATTTTTCGATTAGCTTCTCTTTTTATTCTGTCTTTAAAAAATAGGTGAGGGCCTGCCCAGCAAGCGTGAGGTCCTGAGTTCGACTTCCAGTACCCACATACGAAAAAAGGGCTGGTGATATCGCTCAGCGGCATGGGCGCCTGCTGGCGCGTGAGGTCCTGAGTTTGACCCCCGGTACCCACAAAAAAAAAAAAAAAAAAAGGGTTGGTGACACCTTGCTATTGGGACAGAATATCTCTGCAGCCACGCACAACTCAGAACTCAAGAAACTGGAAATCCCTATTGGAATATAGAATCCATATTAGCTAATGAATATTTAGATGATGAAATTCTTTGCAGATGATGCATGGTGACTTTAAGTGGTTCTGAGGTATCTTTCAGAACTGAGTTAGGAGGTTGAGCTTGTTTGGGAGGAGCATTCCCCCACTTGGGAAAGGAAATCAGACAAGATACTGGCATTGGCCTGAAGCAGGGCAGAGTCTGGAGGACCTAGGAAGCTGCCATGTCTGCCAGGCTGTGCTGCAGGCTCCCTGTCTAGTAACAAAGCACATTTCAGCTCCACGGGAAAATGCATACCTGCCCAGGACCATGGAGAGGAGATTCCAAGTCAAGCAGCCGTGCTGGCCAGAGCTGGGCACCGTGGGGTTCGATCAGATCCAGAGCTAGCATTTCACCAGGTTGAGCTAGGCAAGTAGAACACAGAGTCCCTGTCATCCCTGAGGGGTTGACGATCACACCTACCCAGCACAGGTTGGACCCAGAGCCACGCAATGTGGAAAGTCAGACAGTGCTGCCATGGACAGTGTGGCCTCTGCTCCCTCCCCTTTGGCAAAGTGCACACCCTGTTTCTTCTACCTGCAGAGGCCAGAGAAAATGACACTTGACCTGGGTTAGAGAGGATACAGCTCCCTGTCCCCAGCTCCCAGGGTTGGGCTGTGGCATCAGGGTCACAGGATTGCTGCAGTGAGTGAAAAGGTCCACCCAGCTTCCTGCTCAGTTCACCCCACATCCCCAGACGGAGACAGGTGCCCCCGAGGAGTGTGGGGGCTTGGGAATGATCTTTCTAGCAGATGGCAGAGTCCTGTTCTTATCAGAAATAACCAGAGCCTTCCTCACCTCATCACCATGGATTTTTAAAAGGTGCGTATTTGAACCTGGAAATGTCCTATGAGTGTGCAGAATCTCAGGCTTCACCCAGCCCCATGACTCTACATTTTATCAAGATATCCAGGTGCTTTGTGCGTAGAGTTGAGAAGTGGAGGCTGGGAGTCCGGGAGCATCTAGTCTCCCACCCCCTGTCCTTTGAGCAGAGGTTGAGGATATCAGATTTAGGGTCAGAATCCTGGGTACAGTGTTGGACTGAGGTGTGTCTACTGGGAGGTAGCCACAGCCCCCTGGCACAAGGTGAAGGACAGAGTCAAATACAAGAACCTGGGGCTGAAGCATAATGCCTCTGCTGACTTCCAAGTGAGCTCTGTTCCCTCCATACCCCAACTTCTCTCTGAGGGTGTGGGGGTTTGACTGCAACTGAGCCACGCTTGTCTGCCTTCTCAGTGCAGAAATTGAGAGAACTGTCCATCTTAGCATGAGGGCTAGAGATATTTTAGGCAGTGGGGAGAACTTCCAATCATAAGAATTTCTTTGCCATGGAAAGCATTCTCTCCATTTACCATTTTTTTGGGGGGAAAAAAGCTTTAAATCTCCAGGAGACGTAGATGCTGTCTGGAGCAGCAGTAGATTCGGACCTTTGGACAGATTCATTCAGGGATGCTGGGCTCCCACCCCAGGAGGCCTGATTTTCTTAGTCTTGGGTGGGAGTTTGAAGTCTGCATTTTTAAAATATGGAGATAAAGAGAAATTACATTGTGTCTGGGGAGAGCTCTGAGCTAGCTGCAGAAATAAAGTACTTTCTGGATCAGATGTCAGCCCTGGCTCTACTCTACCTTCTGCAGTTCAGTAACCTAGGGAGGCCACCCTGTCTGCCGCACCATCGGAGGACCACGCTTGGCCTTGGCAAGCTTCACAACACCCCAGACCTCCTTTGGAGCCAGTGCCTCATCTGGCCGGCTGGTCTTGCCTTGTCTGTTTGAATCAGGCCACAAGAAGTTTCTTGGGAGCTCAGGGACACTTCACTTCCCCCGCCCCAGCCGCATGCATGCCCTTTGTGTCTAGCATGGTTTCCCTGAGCTCTGGGTGGGGACCAGACTGGAAAGGACCAGACCTGACAGGCAGCCCAGCTATAAAATTGGATCCAGCCTTTGTGAATTGGTATTCTGTGGTGTATAGTTCGGGACAGGAGAACATTTGCAGAACAGGGATGATGTCATGTTCCTGGCCTTGTCTCCAGACAGAGCAGTAGCGCATACATAGCAAGTGGCCCTTACCTTCCTGGGCTTCGAGAAGACCTTGTGCCAGCTCTCGGCTGCGTGGCTTTGGAATGCCAGCTTGCTGAAGAATTACCGGAGGACTTTTAAAGTAAAAGGTAGATTCCTAGGCCCTTCCCCGTGAGAATCTAGATCTGAATATCTGAGGGAGGAGGTCCAGGAGTGGTCGTCTTGGCACAGATGCCAGGTGTTTCTGACACAGGCAGGCCATGGGCCATGCTTTGAGACATGCTGCTCTAGCCTGTTCTTCCAAAAGGTATCAGCCTGCAAAAAGTGCACCCTATGGAGCTTTCCAATCTGTACTTCGCATCTTGCTTAGAGGGTGAGGGTAAGAAGTTCTTGTGAGGATTCTGGAAGAGGCACCAGCTTAATCAAATTCATGTATTTTAAGGGCAAATTATCATGTGAGGCAGAACCACATTGTTAGCATTGCCCTGCGAGCAAAGGGAAAGGTGAGGGCTGTTTGTGTTCCACATACACCACGGGCATGATTTGTAAACCTGAATAATGAAGAATGATTTGCTTTATTGTGGGGGGGCAATTGCAAAGTTGGTTTTACATAAGGCAGCAGAATCTAATTAGGAAGAAACCATCCATCTTGAAAATCCAATTGGTGATTTTACAACCTTTGCAGAATTTTCTACAAACCGTTACATTTTCCTTTCATTCACCTACACTCTCGTCGCATGTGCACCTATATGTGGGAGAGACAGAGACACAGAGGGACTGCGATAGCCACTTACTGAAGCAGGGAGAGGCTGAGTTTAGGAGAACGTGAAAACTCTGCACAGGACATTTCCATTCTCAAAGACTGCAGAGCCCAAGGAAGATGGCAGGGGGCAGTGCTGAGCCTGAATCACTACTTGCTGCTCTCAGCCCAAGCACAAACCCTGCTCCTGCTTTCCTCCTTGAGAGTGCTCCCATCCGGGGCCTGCACGCGGAGGTCAGGGAGCTTGGGAACCAGGTGCTGCCCATCCTTTGCAGGCCAGGCAGTACAGTCCACAGTTCACGCTGGATGGGATGGAACTGAAACCCTGACAGTCCTGAGTGCAGACTTACAGCTCTGTCAGTCCCACTCACTGGGCGGCTTGGAAAGACATTGCAGTGCTATGGATAGAACCACAGGACCCAGAGTCAAGGCCTGTGTTCTCCTCCCTTCTCTGGGCCCTTGGTAATTTGGCCACTTTTCAGTTTGTCCCTCATTTTCTTCACATGCAAAACAAAGGGGTTGGAATGCACGCTTTTTTGTGGGTGTATGTGTGTGATACTTGACAGCTATATTCATCTTGGGGGAATTAGTACATGTACATGTCACATCTTCATCCTTTTTACTTCCACTTCCCCTCTTGGCCCTTCCCTCTCCCCCTGTCCCCAGATCTCCTTCCCATCTTTGCAAAGTCTTCCTTCATTTTTCATATCATCTCTTTTATTTTGCTCTTTAAATTATTTATATTTTGGGTTTGCCCCAGTAAGAGAAGCAGTGCGATATTTAAACTTCTGTGTCTAGACTGCATGCTTTCTAGCTCGTGGCCTGCAAAGGAGAAGGGCTGCTTTCCCAGCCTTTGCATCTGCCTTTTGCCAGTCTTTTCAGACCAGGAGGCACATGGATCTGACCTCTGCCCACCCACGAGGAAACACATGACATCACAGTGACAAATACCCAAGGCTGGCAGCCACTTCTGAGACTCTGCCTCGAGTTCAAGTTCCTGAAACATGTCTGCAGGCTAGACAAATACCACTCCCTCTGTCCAAGGCTAAGGCTCCTCCTTGACAGAAAAGAAGTTATTTTTTCTTGGGATTATTTCAGCGCATCCCTGCCTAGAGCCTAGGAGGTGAACTGGCTGATTTGCTGAGACCTTCTGAAATCCCCACAGCTTTTTTTCCGTAAGTGGAGGCACAGGAGAGAGGGAGTAGGAACAAAGTATTTCTTGCGAGCAGCGTTCTGTGGCAGGAAGGCCTTGGCCTCTGTGCCATTAGCCAGAGCCCCCACGATACTGGGTAGAAATGCTTTACACCAGCGTAGCTAGCACCTCAGCTCTCCGTGTGCAGAGCACTTTGTGAAGGTTAATTAACTTTCACAGTCCCTGTGGGAGGCTGGCAGGGTAAGTTATTGCTAACTGCATCTCACCTCCTAGTTTCCTGCCAGTGATCTATAAAGCCTTGTATGTAAATTACAACCTGAGCCTGGTATATATATTAGAATCACGATTTCCCCACTCCACTTCTTTGCCATCCTCAGCTCTCCAGTACCCTAATAATACACACACACACACACACACACACACACACACACACAGACATCCTATAGGCAGGGAACATTCACCAGAGCCAGACATCCAGGTGACATTTTATCCTGAGTTAGTTGAACCTGGATTTTTCTGTCCCGGTTTCAGTGGGACTCGCTGTTTCAGATCTGCCCCTGTCCGAGGTCACAGGGTCACTATCATCCTGCACCCAGCAGGGTGCCATGGGTCTACTTGAGGGTGTGTGGCCTTTTTGACCTGCCCCTTTCCTCCCTGCTACTGTAGCATTGGACTTGTTCTTAGATGTTAAATTTCCGTTATGCAGAGAGCATGATTTAAGTCTAGATTATTTGACCCAGAGTAATCCTTTAAGAAGGGCTTAATCAACCCTGTATAAAGTCAGTGGCGATGTATAGATCTCTCCAGACTTAGTCCTCTGGACTGAGGCACCTTGGGTTTAATCCATCCCTGTCTTCTGTCTTTTAATGCTTCATTATTCCTGCACACATTTTTTTTCACAAATTTGTCCTTCTCTCTCACTAAGAACTTAGGTCTCTTTTCCTCCCTTCTCTTTCATCTACTTCTTCCTCCCTCCCTCCTTATGTAGCTCCAAATGAGTAGGCTCAGATAGCAGATAATCATTAAATAGACAATTCCAGGGGTTGGAAGTTGGAAGGAGTGCTTTAACAATGGTGAGTAAGGCACAAGTTGAATAGTTATATCCACATATTATTAATACTTCAGAAAGCTGTATTACAGGTTGCTGTAATTTCTTGCTCAACATTTTTACCAATGATATAAATTAAGGGAGATAAAGGGGAACATTTTATAGAAATAAAAAAATTCCATCCACTAAGAGGATCCAACATATATAAATTTTTACACATCAAACAAAATAGCAGCAATATACATAAGCAGAATCTTTTGGGAAAAATCTTAATAAAAGCAAGACTTTAGAAGACTTTAACAAATTTATCTCAAAACATTGATGAGGCAAAAGAACATGGATATAAAGTATTTTAAACCATCAAACTTAAGACATTAGGATAGACTTGTATACGTTACAAATAAAATATGCATTCTTCTCATAAAAGTTAGAAAAACTGATGTTTTTAGCTACAGAGCAAAGGGTAATAGATTCCAAAGGGTAAATACCTTACCAGTGTATTCCCTTGCTGTAATGTAATAAAACTAGAAACCAATAATTTTTATATTTTAAAAATTCTTTTTTAAATAACTCAGATAAATTACAAAAGCTAACATATATATTATTTAGCGTGAATTCTCCATGTATGTTAAATTTGAAATACCAGTTAGAAGATCATTTAATGTGCTGTATGGCCAACCGAGATACATTTATAGAGTGACAAGCTGGAAAGATGGACTGGGACTAATAAACATGAAATCTAACAGAATTACATTTGAGACTTTCTTCTGTGTTCAAAATGCCAATAGCAGAAGTACAAGGTGGGGGTGGTATGATAGAGTGGCACAATATTTAAAACAAAAATGATCACACAGAAATAAGGTTTAGGGCCAGTGAGATGTCTCAGTGGCATAAGCGCCTGCCTGGCAAGCGCGAGGTCCTGAGTTCGACTCCCGGAGCCCACATAAAGGAAAAAAAGGGCCGGTGATATCACTCAGAGGCACAAGCGCTTGCTGGCAAGCGTGAGGTCCTGAGGTCGACTCCCAGTACCCACATAAGAAAAAAAAAAAAAAAAAGAAAGAAAGATTTAGAGATTTTCTTTAACAAATGTGTTCCCCGTCCATCAATTGTGATGTGCCTGCCAAGAAAAGTCCATGTGATTCTAGGCTGCATGAATGGACGTGAACCACCTAGAACAGGAGAGGCAGGAGCTCAGATCTGCACTAATCAGACTTGTGCATGGGGCATTCAGTTTGGAGCTCCCTGCCTTGGGAAAGATAATAAGAGCCCATTCAGAGAGGGGTGACGGAAGCCATACAGACTTACAAAATAAATAAGTAAATAAAATTGGTATGATACACAATTGCATGACGTAGAGAAACTTGGCTTGAACTTGAGGCAACTCCTTGAACTTGATGCTGTTCTCAAATATTTGAAAAGCTTTTACACAGCTAGGGTAAGGTCACTGGAAGACAGATTTCTGTGAGCCAGAATATTCCCAGATAAAAGTACTGCTTAGACAGCAAGTTCCCTGTCACCAGAGATGTTCTAGCCTAGTATGGTTAAATACTCGAAGCAGACATTGTGGCAAAGATCGTAAACCTGGAAAAAGGAGGTAGATGAATCAAACAGGCATTCCAACCCTGAAACTCTTCCATTCTCCTGGAATCTAGTGTTCCTGCAAAATGGTCCACGAGCTTCTGAGTTCAGTACACAGAGTTGTAAATTGAGTTGTTACAGTTCTTCATTAACATTTTGAGCACAGGCCCTGTGGGTGACATAAAAGTCTGAGTGTTTGTAGTCTAGTAGAGACAGCCCCAACCCAGATGAAACCCAAATAATTCAGGACTATTGGAAATTATGAACAGTGGTCAGATGGAGACATAGTGTGCCAAACAGTTCGGACAAAGTGTCAGCAAGGGTTGGAAAGATGAGGGACTCCTTGTAGAGGAGACTGCAGAGTCTGTTTGTGTGCATTAGGCAATATGAGTGGTTTTAGAAATGATGGTGACAAAGGTGTATATAATGAGCAGACATGATGGATTGTCTCTTTCCTTTGAGAGCAGAATATGGTGTGCTTGGCTGGAATGCAGCTCGCCATATGTGCAAAGCTTTTTAGATGCCTCTCACCATTACCACTCTCACAGCCACTGCGGATCCCTGCAGACACAGGCTTTGTCTCTGCAGTTCCTGCTCACACACAGCTCGCGTCGCTAATGGATTGCTCTGACAGGAGCTTTTATTGACTAAGCTTTTTCTTCATCTTCTGATTGCCTCTGAGCCTTTCTAACCACAGCTGCCCTTTCATCCTTGAAACGAAGACCTTCCTCTTCTGCATCACCCCTGCCTGGCACAGCGTGTGATCGTAATTACAGGAATAAACAACCCCTTACATTTATCTCAGGTTTGGTGGTTCTGAACACTTGTCACATGTACTCTCCAGTTTGCTCGTTCTGACAATGCTGGGGGGAAGTGACATAGGGCCAGTGCTGCCCCGGGATGGGAGGAGCTGGGTATTTCTCCAAGGGAACCCTGAGGAAATGAGCTGGTTCTGGGATCAGGGATCAGAACATAAGTCTTGGGCCGGTGATATCGCTCAGTGGCACAAGCGCTTGCTGGCAAGCACGAGGTCCTGAGTTCGACTCCCAGAACCCACATAAAGGAAAAAAAGGGCCGGTGATATCACTCAGCGGCACAAGCGCTTGCTGGCAAGTGCAAGGTCCTGAGGTCAACTCCCAGTACCCACATAAAAAAATAAAAATAAAATAAGAAAAAAGAATGTAAGTCTTCTGACCCTGAGCTCACTTAATGATGCTGTTGGTGAGAACAGTACCTTAATGGTCCCCATCCCCAAGACAGGTGTGCTCTGACCCAGGCTTGTTATGATGCTATTCAGGCCTAGAGACTCCCATGAGGCTAGTTTTTCCAAAGGGCTGGCTCTATGAACCAGACTGGCTGGGCCCAGGATCACTGATGCCCACTGAAGTCCCAGGACTTCTTTAGAGTCCATCCAAGCTTTGGGAGCAAGGGCTAGCTGAAGGCAACATTCAGAGGCTCTGTCTGCCTTCCTTCAACTTGTCTTATAATCGTTTATAAAATAACTTAATTCAGAAGAAGCAAACTGGCATGTAAGCATGAAAAATGGAGAGTATTAATTTAATCAAGTAAAAGAGCAAAATTAATATTATACATTTAATGATATCATAAAATTAATGCCCTGCCTGGTTATTAGGCATAAATGTAAACAGTTTACATGAATGACTATAATCAGTATTGCTTTAGCAGAGCCAAATCAATTTTTAAGTTGCTCTCAGCTCACTTCATTAGTTCTATATTAGTATTTGTGTTGTCGGAATCACTATCTAGTTTTCCTTGATACCGTTTGCTACCTAGCATCTGAGTTTCTTCAAACACAGGAAGGTAATTCTAGGGACCAAGAGGAAACCATCTTGCTTTCTGAAAGTTTCTTCAAACTGCATCTATTTCTGACTTGGAGGTGTCCCTATCCAATAGCATGAGCCTTTCCCTCCCAGGTTTTCTTTTAATTTTGTACATTAGCTGAGAGCAAAAGTAGCAACCTCAATAATCTGTCATTCACCAAGAAGAGATGTCTCACCCTTGGCCAAAGATACTTGTTACACCAGGGACAAAGAACATCTTCCTAAAGACCAGGCCCCAGCAGGTGGAACTCCTGGAGGACTGTCATCTCTTCTTAAAGGACTGTCATCTTCTGCTGAGCACATCCTGAGGCCATTGTCACACAGTTGCTGAAAGTTAATTTTTTTGAGGGCACAGCCAACGATGGGAACTCAGAGGGCTCCATTGTGAATGACCCTGACCTTGGAGTCTCAGCCAGTTCCTTTGTGTAGATCCAATCTCTAGTTTCTGTAGAACTAGAAGATGGCACTGAGATGTCTCTATGTTCATTGTGATTCCGTGCCCATGGTGTAAGTATTCACTACAAGTGGCACGTGAGAAGGGGACTGCAACTGGGCTATGGCAAAGCCTTGGACAGCAGGAAGGTCTAGCCTTAGGGGTGGAACCCCAAGTGGCCATGGGAGGAAGGGGTAAACTGATGGAGGGCTCAAGAGAAAAACTGCATTCACATCCTTTATGTTTTGTTCGGAAATCTCCACAGTGCCTCTTAGAACTGAGAACTGGGGACATTTCTGTAAGAATTGAAGTCTCTTGAATAAAGGGCAGTTTAGAATGGCAGGTTACATATTCAAACAGGCATGGAGAGCTGTAATATCAGCCTGTTCACAGACCTGGAGTTCTCTTAACAGGACAGGGAGAAGACAGAGATTAGAGGCCAGAGAGAGGGTCTCCCACTGTATGGTCAGAGGGAAGATGTACCTAGGCAATTTGTTGGGATTAGTGATACGCTGTCTAATAACATCCAGCTTCAGGTCAAATGCTAAGTCCAGGTCCTTCCTGTTTGACTTTGGAGGAGCATTAGAAGGAGAGTCTACTAATTGCGAGAGAAAGGGGAACAGAAAATGGTCTCCCGAGGAAGAGCTGCATACCTTTGTAGTCAGGGGTGTGGAGATTGTTGTCATCATCATGGGATCTTCCGAGACTCTTATGAGAAACGTGGATATACAGACTGAAGAGCATGTTTTCAAGGAGCGTCCAGTGACAGCACAGTGTCAGAGAGTGCTGATGTACACAAATGGAGACAGCTTCCCAACCAGAAATGAGATTAGCTAAGACACTGAGCAGGAAAGAATCCCACCCAACTCGACTTCAGGCTGTCTGTGAGCATGGAGATCGGTGGGAGCAGGGGTGGTGAGTCTGGCAGAGGCAAAGGCCTGGTGTTGAAATAGCACAGGGTAAGGAAGATGTGTCCAGGGTAGCTGCCCCAGGGAGCGTGTGGATCAGATGGGCGTGGGGGAGGCAATGGACAAGGTGTGGCTGCAGGAGACCTACCAGCAGCTGGGGTGTATCCGGCTGGGCTCTGCATCCCTGCCGGGTCCGCGGGTCCTGAAGGATGGATGAGCAGCCTGGGCTGACCTGATCTACACAGTCGCCCCCAGAAATGACACTGGAGAGCAGAGGGATCTCAGTGTTGACCCCATCACACTCTCCTTTTGCCATCTCTGTAGGAAAATTGCTGCTTATGATGAAGAAATCCAGCATCTCTATGAGGAGATGGAGCAACAAATCAAAAGCGAGAGGGAGCAGTTTCTCCTGAAAGTGAGTGTCCACCCTCTGGGCTTGGCTCTCAGGGCTGGCTGGGCTGACATTTCTTTCTTTTTTTATATGGGTACCAGGAGTCGAACTCAGGACCTCGCGCTTGCCAGCAGGCGCTTGTGCCGCTGAGCCATCTCACTGGCCCTGGGCTGACATTTCTATGCTGACCACCTCCCCCAAATGTGAGATCACAATGCCACCACCCATGGCACTATCGATTCTCTCTTTCTCTGCTTTATTATTTTTATCAAGGCATTTGTCACTTTGAACATGACATATGATGTACTCGTTTATTTTTATTGATTCTTGTCTGCTGCCTCCTACAAACATATAAGCTCCACAAAAGTGGGGATTTTTATCTTTTACTTACTAATGTATCCTCAGCTCCTAGACCATGCCTGGAATATGGCAGGTACTCAACAAATATTTATTCCATCTGTTGATGTTGAACAGGTGGATGGATGGATGCAGTGCACGCTTTACCAGTAAAGCAGCCTAGAGGTTGGGTCGGACACTGGCTGATATCTAGACCTGTATCAAAGATCAGCCCCATTTCACACCATGCCCAGCAGCTCTCTCCAGGGGACAGTCATTAGCACCCAGGCTGCCCATCTCTTCTCCTTAGATGCCTAGAAAATGTCATCACCAAGCAAAGCAAGCTTCACCATGCCCAGATGCCATGGGAAAAATATAAAGCTCACCTCCCTGTTCCTAGTCTGGCACACACTCAGCCCCTTTTCTAGTCCTGCTGGGGTCATGACTGGTGAAATTCTCTCTCCTACCAAGCTAAGCAGGGTCTTCCTTTGGAACATATTCATTAAGAAAAAAAAAAAAAAAAAAGCTATAGGAAACTCTAGTATCCATTCTCAGACTGCTCACTTGAGTTCTCAGCAGAAACGCCTTTGAGCTTAACCTGCAGCCCCCTCTGCTTCTCATCACTAACACTGGAGTGTGGTCCCAGCCCCTTCCCTGAACCAAGTTTTAATCACATGTGGCTTTGGATTATCCACACCACGGCTGCATTTAGTATTGCTGACGTCACTCAAACAGAGAGGGAATCAGAAAAATCCAGCCATGTTCTCCAGCCAGAGTCCTCGCAGCTTGTCAGCATTTCAAGACCGCCCGTGTTCTCTCTGAGAGTTCTAAGTCATTCTGTCTGCCCTGCCCTTCAGTGTGGCAGGGGGAACTGCATACAGCAGACAGAACTTACACATTGCATCAGCAGACCACAGTTTCTAAGGGCAGCAGCCCCCACCCCGTGACAGGAAGCCAACCTTTCATTCCAAATGACACTCTACAGAAGGGACAGGCTCTGGGAGGCATTTTGCCCCTTCTGCCTGGGGCCATGACTACAGGTCAAAGACAAGCTTTCAGAAACAAAAGGTGGGCCCAGGCCCAGCCTCTGGGAGTGGGTGGAGCTCAAAGGAAAACATTCAGGGACAGATTAGTAACCCTTAGGACGGGCTGGCTATGATGTTGTGGCCCTCAACTGTCCCCTCTGCTTCCTCTTTCTCCTTTCTTCACACCAGATGCCCAGAGAGCTCAGTGCTTAGGCTTGTGCTTTTGGCGCGAGCATGGAAACTCTGAAGATATCTTTGGCAGTGCCATTAAGCCTGGTCATAGAGTAGGGATAGTGCCGTTTCTGTTTATGGCATCCTGGAAAAGCCTGGACCTTCTGACCAGGTTTGGATTCTTGTTCTGCACTTAGCAGTGTGTTTGAACATGAAGGAGGTACTCAATCATTTGTACCCTAGAATCCAGCCAGAAGTCCCATCCAGCACTCTGCCCCGGGGTGGGGGATGATACACTGCACAGTGTGGAGAAGGCAGCATCCATGAAGGAGCCTTGGGCCTCTTGCTGTCCCAGCATTTTCTGTGGGATGCCTGCTCCATGAGAAGCAGCCAAGCAGAACACGGCAAGTTTCCTGGTGCTGATTCCCCAGAAACAGCAGCTGAAGCTGCAGCTGTCTGATCAGGTGCTACCTGTGCCATCACCTGGTTAAAATGAAGATGGTCACAGGCTGATGGTCTCCGTAACCCCACAGGAACCAGGTGATATCTACAGATGAGGACCAGAAGAAACCTCACAGGTGTCCAAAGGCCTGTGAGCCTAGAACAATAACATTCTACCACTCGGCTGCTACTAGCCATTATTCCAACCTTCTGGCGAGGGTCCCCACCCCCGCCACCTCGCCCAGGGTAGATTCCCACACCTGCCCTTCTTGGAAAGGGGTCTTTCCCTACCATGGGGACTCCCAGGACACTCCAGCAGACAGAAATAGGAGATTTAAAGTTTCTTCCTGCATATTTTACCCTTCTGTTCTACCTTCTGGCAAGTGAAGGGCTACAGGGGGTCCGAATGTTTTTGTTTTTTTTTTTTTCTTTTGGGGTGCTAGGCATGGAACCAAGGGCCCTGCCTGTGCCAGGCAAGTGCTCCATCACCAAGCTGCTCCCAGCCTGAGGATTTTTGTTTCTAGTCTGTGAATGATCCAGAAGCAACTCAGTCGGATGATGCAGGGACTGGAGCCTGTGTCTCCTGATGCTGGCTCTGGGCCCTTCCACCAGGCGTGACTCCCACAAGCTTCCCTCTGTCTCACAGCCCACCCCTCATGCCTGCATCTTTTGGGTTTCAGCATCTCAGAGCAGGAGAGTCCAGTCAAGGGCAGAAGGGAAGGGGGTATTGTGAGCAGAGGCACAGACATCAGAGGGGCCCGTCACAGTGGAGAACTGGCGCAGCCAATCCTCACCAGGGCCATGCCCTGTGCTTGCAGAAGGGGGGGCAGTTTCAGGGATCCAGTGCTGAACACAAAACAGAGCACCCAAGTTGGAAGAAGTCTTAGAGGTCATCTACCACCCCCTACACCTCCAGTTTAGAGTCAAGCTGATACCCCTGTTCTCCCTTCTCCGAACTCCACACTGACCCTGAGTGGTTTCTCTGGTGGGGGTGGTAGGGCGCTGGTCACAGTGGTGGGACAAGCACACTGGTGGAGCCATGCAGTGCCT
This sequence comes from Erethizon dorsatum, assembly GCA_028451465.1. NCBI lineage: Eukaryota > Metazoa > Chordata > Mammalia > Rodentia > Erethizontidae > Erethizon > Erethizon dorsatum. The sequence continues at coordinate 32,774,000 of CM051831.1, forward strand.
CACTGGGCCTCGTGCCACACCCACGGGCCCTCACAGGTGGGCACGGTGGGCGCCGGACCCTGGCGTGCGGTAGGAAAGGCCTCACGGCACCGAAAGCCAGGCACCTGCTGATGAGTCTGTCTTAGGCCTCATGTGTCCCCTCTGCCCACTTGGCAGGACACAGAGAGGTTCCAGGCCCGCAGTCAGGAGCTGGAGAAGAAACTGTTTGCTAAGGAGCAGGAGCTGGAGCGACTCAACCAGAAGCAGAAAAGGGTAGGTTTTGTCATTGTCCTCAGAGTCCCTGGCTCTTCCTTTCACCTGTATCTCTGGCTCTTGTCCCTGCCACTCACAAAGCTTTTTGTTTACTCTGAGAAAAGCCATGGGAATCTACAAGGTAGTGTTTAAAGTCACCTGTGATCCCCAGGAAAAAAACAACTTCTCCATTGCCAGGTATTTAACTTGGAAAAGTCGCTACCAACTTCCCCACGTGGGCTCTCAGATATACCAGGGAGCCATGGGATGCCCAAATCTGAACCTGATGCTGGCAGCCTGTAATGAGAACCAAGGGAAACTCAGAGGCACAAGGATGCTCTGGCATTTGAAGGGAGGCTGCAGACAAGTTCCTCCCTCCAGGAGGGTCAGGGATCCATATAGCTGGAAAGGGCTTCTCAAAGGTGGGCATATCCCTCCCCTGTCTGCCATAGGTCTGGATGAGATTCATCGGGCCACTTTGTGCTGATTCCCACAACCCCAGGATGGGTGCAGACCCCAGATACCCTTCTCTGACTGCCTGAGCCTCCAGGGGCAGGCTTAGGGTGTGGGGCAGTGTCTCTGTGGCTGGGGACACCTGGCTGGCGGGATAGGCAAGCATCATGCCCAGGGGCCTCCTCTCCGAAGCCAGGGCTCATGGGGTGGGCCACCTCCTGCCTCCTTCCACCTGGTCCTGGGAGGAATTCAGCTCTAGGAGAACCACCCAGACACATTGCTTCCTGGGAATAGAGAGTGTTATTTTTAGCAGCACACTAAAATAAGCTTGAAGAGACCTCAGCTGCTGCTGCTGCTGCTGCTGCTGCTGCTGCTGCTGCTGCTGCTGCTGCTGCTGCCCGGGCTTTGGATTTCAGTTCAAGCCAATGTCAACTGCGGAATCTGCTGGCTGCCTTCCTGTTTCCAATCCACATTCGCACCTCGCTTCTCCTCCACACCATTATGCGTTAAATTCTTAGCAATTAGATTTATCCCTCAAATGAATGATTGCCACTCGATTTAATTACTGCACGCTTGCCTGATTACACAGGAGCCTCTTGAGAGCCACACGAAGTTCCTTGTTGTTGCTTTCTCCTTCTCTTCCTGGCCACATTCATTAAATGAAATTTATTATGCTCTGTTTGCCTTGGTGTGATTCCTCTAGTGAGAGGATTGGAAGTCTGCAAAGCGACGTCACAAGAAAAAGCTGCAGCTATCAAAATATGGGTTTTAGGTTGCTTTGGGGACATGAGAAATGTTTAGGGCCTGTTTGACCAACTTCAGTTATTCCCTAAGAATTTACAGGGCTTCTGGTTGCCATACAAAGATTTTTTTTTTTTTTAAGATTAAAGAAATTGGACTTATTTAGCTGAGAGGAGGTAAAGGAATAAATAAAGTTGCTCTCAGCATTCACAATTGGAAAGGATGGCTTCATGAAGAATGCCATTTAGCTGTTCTCTGTCTGCATCAAGGACCAAGGGAAAGAAATTGGCTCGGAGGACAAAAGAAGTGGAGGGTAGTTTGCAAGACCACTCTGACCTCAGGATGAGAGATGCAGGTGGATTGTGGAATTTCCTTTGCTGGTGATGCTTTTGTTTGTTTGCGATTCCAGGGATGGAACCTGTGGCCTCGCACAGGTTGGCAAGGGCTCTGTCACTAAGCTGCACCCCAGCCTCATGGACCTGTGGAGTGGGGCAGCTCCCCCTGGCCTGTTCAGTGGGGGTCCTAGGCAGAGACGGAGCTGAGATGAGCTCTGAGTGTCAGGGTGTTCGGGAGGGAGGACAGTGCTGGTTTCAGCTTGAGGGCAATGACAGTCCCGCCCTTCCACAGGGAGAGCAAGGAGAGGCCAGGCCGGCCAGCCTACCAGTCAATGGTGGTTGCTCCTCACTCCCCTCTCCCTGTTGCTTTCCAGCTGGAGGGCCAGTGCACCGCCCTACACAATGACAAGCATGAGACCAAGGCTGAGAACACCAAGCTGAAGCTCACAAACCAGGAGCTGGCGCAGGAGTTGGAGCGGACCTCGAGGGAGCTGCAGGATGCTCAGCAGCAGCTGGAGAGCCTCCAGCAAGAGGCCTGCAAGCTGTACCAGGAGAAGGAGATGTGAGTCAGGCCTGCTTTCCTCCCTGCCTCCAACTGTGGGTGCACTGTCCGCTCTCACACACCCTCCGCCTACCGGTGAAACAGGAATTTGGGCCCATTGCTCCCTGGGGCTTCTTCTAACCCTCTTCTAGATTCTGAGACCACTGAGTGACCAGCATGGTGCCAAGCACTGCTTGGGAATGACAAGAACTAGATAACCCTGGTCTCGGGAAGTTTATTATATGGTTAGAAAAACGTGCTGCTCATCAGCAGATATGTGGTAGTCTGTAAGCAGGTGCTGAGTGAGCAGACAGACCTCAGGTGACCATCACAGTTTTAAGAACTAGGGACCCAGGGGAAGAATTGAATGGGAAGATTTCTGTATCGGCAGATGATTTGGCAGGTTTGTGGCAGGGCTCTGGAATCATTATTCCAGCTATGTCCATTTTTCCAGCAATGTTTTCCTCTTAGACTTCGTGGGCCCAGGGTGCAGTGAACCACATGTCTCTCAGGGCTGGTTTGCCGGTGAAGGGTGCTCTTGGGGTCTGGCTACTGGGCTCGGTCATCTGGCTGGGCAGAGATCCACCCGAGTAGGAATCAGCCATTTATCTCATTTGGGGAGCATGAGGCTTGCACTGTAAAACCCAGGGCAGAGAAACGTCACGATTTGTCCATTCAGTTATCTGTGTACGGCTATTGCAAATCGTTCCATACTTGGCACCATATGGGACCTGAACATGTCTCACTTCAGTTTGTAATTCAATAGCCTCTCCTGTGACCTTACAGCATCTTGCTGCAGCTGGTACCATTATTCTCAACTTTGATTCACAGAGGAGGAAACTGAGGTTCAGAAGTTTTGAGGAGCAGCCCCAGGATGCTAAGTGCTTGGTGACACCCCAGGGAATAATGAGCCAGCCAGGAAGTACAAGCGTCAGATAGATCAGCGTTCACTCTCTGTCCCCTCCTCCACTCATGCATTTGTTCATTCTGCAGAGGTCACTGTGTGGCTGCTCCTGAAAGGAGCCTGGGCGCTGACCATCTGATTGCAGGGTAGCAGGCAGCAGCACTTCCCAGCGCTCAGCGCGCTGCATGTTTTAGGTGCCCTCACTGAGAAGTGAAAACCCCCATTCTGTCTGACTGCCGGCAAAACCTGGGCACACAGGCCTAACCCAGCTTGTTCCACCAGTTCTGTGCATGTATGGAGTCCCGTACCACTGGAGGTGGATGGCGAAGGCAGTAGAGATGAAATGTATTCAGACTGAGAATTTGACCCCAGTTTAAGCTATCTCCAGTCTAAAAGAAAAGCAAAGATCCCCCAAACAAAATCAAGCCCTTCTGTCCCAATTATTAGATGGCCAGTTGTAGAAAGAACGTGTATTTCAACGTGAACAAGCAAAATCAGTTTCTCCTCATTGACAGCAGGGCAGCACGGGGTGAGCATTTAACTTTATGAACAGAATTAAGGATTCCAGCTCTTTAAATTCAATCAAGTTCTTAAAGCAGGAAACATCTGAAGGCAGGAGAATTAGAACAGTAAACGGGCCGGTGAGATGGCTCAGCGGCTTAAGCGCCTGCCTGGCAAGCGTGAGGGCCCGAGTTCGACTCCCAGAACCCACATACGAAAAGGGGGCCGGTGATATCGCTCAGTGGCACAGGCGCCTGCTGGCACGCGAGGTCCTGAGGTCAACCCCCCGGTACCCACAAAAAAAAAAAAAAAAAAGAACAGTAAACGGGAATAAACAGCGCTGGAGAGCTGGAGCTCAGCATGAGGATGCAGCCTTCTGAAGTCTCGTCTTAATTAACCAAGCTAGAGCTGCAGTCTTCGGAGGGCAGGAGGTGGGGAGCAGGAGCCACAGCTTCACCATGCATTTTTTTCAAGGAGCTCAGAACGTCCCTTGCATCTGAAAGCCGTGGTGGCCCAGGACAGCGTGTCCCACCCAGGGAAGCCAGGACAGAGGGACAGAAGGACCCTGACTTGTTCCCCACAGAATGGAATCACAGAGCCGCTCTACTGGCAGGGCTTGAATGTTCAATCTGCTGCCTTCATTTTGTCTAGGGAGAATTGAGGCTCAGAGAGGTATAGTGACTGACTCAAAGCCACACAGCTATTTCCTTCCAGAAGCCTGGGGCAGACTGGTTCTCTCTATGCTTGTGCGTCCCCTGATGGCACCGCCTGGACTGCTCCAGAGCAGCTGGGAGGGGTGGAGGTGGAGTAGGAAATAAACAGACTTAGTCATTTATCAGCAAGAACTCTGGACAGGCAAAATTAATTTTTCTGTTGTCTGAGGATGCTCCAAGTAGGAGTACTAGATCTTCAAATGAGATGAAGAAAGAGCCCACAAGCAGAGATAATAGAAAGATGGAGGTCGGCGGAAATACAGCGCCTCTCTGTTTTTAATTAACTTTTATTTTTGAGTAGGTGGTTTATGACAAGGCACAGAAGGATAAATATTTGAGAAACAGTCTGCCCCACCCATGACTTCAGTCTCCTGTCACCCAGAGGGCACCAGTCACAGTGTCTCAGAGCGTACTCCGTGCAACATGCGCACACACACACACACACACAATTCTTTACAAAACAGTAGCAGAGCAAGCATACTGTTCTACTTCTGCCTTGTGCTTCTTCCTTGACACTATATATATTTTTTTTTTGTGGGTACCGGGGGGTCGACCTCAGGACCTCGCGCGCCAGCAGGCGCCCGTGCCGCTGAGTGATATCACCGGCCCCTTTTTCGTATGTGGGATCCGGGAGTCGAACTCGGGCCCTCGCGCTTGCAAGGCAGGCGCTTACGCCGCTGAGCCATCTCACCGGCCCAGACACTATATTTTTTAAAGTGTTCCATATTCCATCTCTTCCTAAAAACAAACCCCACAGCCCTTCCCTAAAGGGAACCATAAACCTCGCCAATGACTGCAAGAAAAACCAGCAGGTTCTTTCCCTGGCAATTTGCATTTTACCTAGGAATAGACTGTTAGAAGCTCTAGGGTAGAGGGACTATAAGGGCAGTTAGTCAGGGGAGCCTTTCTTTTTGTTGACAGCAACCTGTATGTATCTGAATAGATGCTTGTTCGCTGGATGAGTAGATACACACGTCTTTGCATGTGAATGGCATGCATTAAGTGTGGTCCTGTGGCTCCGGCCGGCCGCTGGTGCTGCACATAGGACAGGGGAGATCCTGAACACCTGTGATTTAGGAATTGGCTTTTCACCCCACAGCGAGGACCCAGCCCTGGGCTGTGCACTGAGTGACTCTTTCTGACCAGGGGAAAAGCTGTTGAGCCAGGGCTGGGCTCGAGGCCGAAGCACCCGGCGCAGAGAGGAGTGGGCAGCTGGGTACATGGTGTGCTGATCAGAGCCGAGTTCCAGACAGTGCTCGGGGACCCACTTGGATAATGGGAAATGCATTGTTTTCCCTTAAGCTGAAATTAAATATAATTGGTAATAAAATGTGAGGAACTCGCAGCTCTGCAGGAGGGCGCCAGGGAACGCTGTGGCTTCCTTAGGATTGTCTGAGGTGAGCTGGGGATTTGATTCAGCCTGTACTTGTCCTGAGGCAAACTCGTAATTATTCTGTAAAGGGGAAGAAGAGAACAGCACGGAAACCTCGGAAGGAGTTGGGTTCTCAGGTGCTTGGTGGGAGGCCTGGACCCAGCCTGCTGGTGCTGCTGACAGCCCTGGGCAGGGACACTGATGGGCAACCGAGGGCTTTGGGTGCTCCCCAAGCTAAGGGCTGGACTGCCGCCTCTCTAAGGTGAGACGGAGAGTGACATGGGCGTTTCTAGACCAAGGTTCAGAGCAGAGCGAGGAAGGAGGCAAAAGTGTAGAGTGGAGCAGGCTTCCCACTGCCCGGGTTCAGTTGCTTTTCCCCTTCCTTCCCCAGCAGTCCTGAAGACCCCCACCTCACCCAACCCGTCCTCCTCCCCCCTCCCTCCAGCCCTGCCTCCCCTTCCATCCTTCCTCCGTGCCTCTTTTCCTCTCTCTGCTCCCTCCTTCTTCTTCCCTCCCTTTTGCCTTTTCTTCTTGTGCAGTCTAGGCTGGGCCACTGTGCGTGGTGTTGAAGGGCAGAACACAGCACTGCTCCCAGCCTCGGCTGAACTGTTGTCACCCTGGGTCCCCCTGGGTCACCCTGTGAATGATTGCAGTTGATACACTCACTCTACATGAGAGCCAGAGGCAAGAAATCCTGTGGAAGGAATGAATGCCCAACAGTGGAAAATTCCAGATATCCAGGAACAGTCTGGGGACTTTGAGGGGAAGTGGGAAAGGGAAAACGATTCTTCCAGATCGTCTGAAAACAAACTAACCCAGTGTCGGGTGTGTGCGGGGAGAGGTGGTGATGTAAGTTCTCCCCTGAGACCAGGCTGCAGGAGAATATTGATTTCTGTCCTCGGAGCTGAGGGTGGCAGGCTGATCGGAGCCTTGGACAAACACACTGGTACCACCCAGCCATGTGGGCAGGTGCCATGGGAAGTGGCTGTGGAATAAGCGGGCTCTGGAAGCCAAGGTCTAGAGAGGCCCCAGATTGAGTCGTGGGGTGTCTGTGTCACCAAGCTTCCTGTCTGTGTTCACACAGTGGGGCCATCTCCCTTCCAGACGGGTGTCTGCGATGACTCACTGAGTTGACGATCACAAGCCAGGACCATACTCCCCAACTCCCTGGTTCCCTGCAGCCCCTTCCTCCCCATGCCCTGCTCATCACTCTCTCTGCTGCTCCCCAGGGAGGTGTATCGTGTGACGGAGAGTCTGCAGCGAGAGAAGTCGGGGCTGCTGAAGCAGCTGGATTTCCTAAGGTGGGTCAGGATGCATCCAGATGTCTAGGTTGGAAGAGCACGCGGAGGTCAAGGGGAGCACCCTCATTCCCTGGGTCCCTGGTATGTTGGACCACTGAGCACCACTACCTTGGGTGTTTGGTACATTTACACACATGCCCACATCCCTCTACAGTTTGTGCTGTTTGCACAGCTCCACCTCCTTCTTGGTGTCTTGCGTGGCACCTGCTTGGGTAGGGGTGCAACTGGATTAATTGGGCAACTACTCTATGCCTTTTCTTATCTCCCTTGTCTTCAGCGAAACTATTAGGTAAGTAAAGCGGCTGTTAGGACAGGAAGTAACTGAGAAGGAAGCTGATATTAGTAAATTATTACAAGCCACGAAGCTCCTCCCTGATGAGCCAGGATTGAAATCCACAGCTGGCTCATCTTTGTACTCAGCTATATTCCACTCCTGTTTTCTGGATGAGTAAATAAATCACGAACAGCAAACAGTGCAAGAAAGGAGTTTCCTCAGACTTCTAAAGCTCACCAAAATAAATTCAAAGTTCACTGGTCTGTAATGTGCCAAAAAAAAAAAGCAAGTGCGTGTCGAGAAGGATAGAATTTTCGGTTTTGTTGATGTGGTTGGTGCATTGCAACTGTCCCAGCACCCACTGATGATGGGACAGAGGTTCAGATTGTTCAAATCACTTCATAGGTATGTTATGGAGTTTGGGGTTTTTTCACAACAAGGCCACATTGTTGTGTCTGGCATCGGTGACAGTACCAGATCAAAAGCGCCCCCCCCGGACATGGTTCTTATAAACTCCACTCTGCATCTCTGCAGCAGCCAGCGGAAGGGTTGAGGTGGTTACCTTCTGATCGCTGCAAAGATGGTCTTGATTCGTAGGCAGGCTTTATTTAGTGAGAGGAAGAGAACCAGACATATAAGAACAAATTATTTGTTTTTCTTTTTATCTATTGTACTTGGAAGAAAATAAAGGGCAGCTCCTAAGAGAATGGCAAAGCAGCACTCCACAGACACTCACTGGTCTTTTTCCTGCGGCTGGACTTTCTGTGTGATGGTGGGGTTACTAAGCTGAAGCTGAGACGTTGGGGTACCAGAACACCCCCAGGGCAGCTTTCCCATCACGGTGAAATCCTCAGGAATCACAGGCGGTGATAATGCTGGGTGTGGGTGGGGCAGGGACGCCAGCGGGGATGTGGAGGAAGAGATGGGGGGAGTAGGATGATGGCTGGAATGTGACAAATGAGCGCTGGGCTACTGCACGAACAGGAGCACATTTCAGGGTACTTGATTAGGAATACGCACTGCGGAGCAAGATCTGGCTCGAAACCCTCATGGTCTGGTGTGATCTTGGGCAGATGATGTGACCAGCTGGTGTCTGAATTTCCTCATGCCTGGCTCATAGGCTTCTTTGGAGAATTAGATGACATTTGCAAATGGGAGTCACCACAGGCCATGATGTGGTGAAAGGAGGGACATACTGCATTTCTTTAAATGCTGTAGTTTCTGCATGGCTACATGAAGCAGGAAATAGCACAGCACCCTCCCATTAAAGGGCGACATCCCAGGTACCCAAAGTCTTCACCTGGGTATGAGGCTGCTGACTTACCCCTTGCACAGTGTAGGTTCCTTCTACGTGTAGCACTTCCTCTGCTATTCCGGGCTTACTGAATATCCCCAAGCCTCAGACTCACCCTGGTTGTCATTCCCAAGGCCTGCCTGACATTAGTCCTGCAGCATACAACACACAGAGCAAATGCCTGGCCCCAGGAATGCCCAGTAAGTGGTTGCATTTTTGGTGACCAGGGCCTTGCCTCTTCTGGGCCTCCCTTTCCCTTCAAAAGTGTGGGTTAGTTCAGAGACCAGTGGTCTGAAGAGTCATCGAGTCACAGAATTTCATGTACTTTGTGGTCTTCTGATCTCTTGTGTTAATGGATAAGCCATTACAGTACAGCGCATCCTGTAGTCACACCACACTCCAGGCCTGCTCGCTCCCCACTCCATGATGCCATTAGACCTCTAGCCCCCTCCTTAGACTCCCACTGGAAGCTGTACACAGGAGCTTGCCCTGTGCTTGCCTGGGCCGAGTCTCTGCCTTCTGTGCTGCAGTGGGGGAGCAACCTGTGCTCCTAGCGAAGGCCACCCCACCTCACCCCTGTGCCCTGCTCTGGAATTGACCTGTCCCTCTTGGCTGCTGAAGGGTCACTCTAGCATCTGTTCTCACTCTCCTCCACTGTCCATTCCCTCTCTGTTAGAGGCATCCATGAACACTCTGTAATATTTCATACCTGACCTCTGTTGTCTTCACTTCTCCATCCAGCTGCTCTGCGTTTCTTCTATCCCTTGACAACAAAACTTCCAAAAGAGTCATTTACCTTCCCTGTCTCCATGTCCTTTCTCCACTGTCCCACTGATACAGTTCCTGTCCACTCACCCAAGACCTCCACCTCACTAAAGTTGTTGGTCCACTCTCAGGGCCCCACCCTTGTCCCCAAAAGTCACTTCTTAGTGCAGCATCCAGGGGGATCCTTTCAAAGCCAGAGTCAGATCATGACGCCCTCTGCAATCCACTCCTCCCCACCCCACGTTTCATATCTCATCTGGAATGAAAATCGACGTTCTTCCAGTGATCCAGGAGGCAGTGAACAGGAAGGTGCCCTCCCACCACCAACCCTCATTTTTTCTGCCCTCCTCTCTTAATTCCTCTGGGCCGAGGAATTTGAGCATCTATTCCTCCTGTTTCTCAGGCACATCAGGTATGCCCCAGGCCAAGCCTTGCCTTGCTGTCTCCTCTGCCTGGACTGCTCTCCCCCAGATAACTGCCAAACTGTTTTCTCTTCCTTCAGTCTCTACTCAGATGTGGCCTCATCAGCAAGGCCTTCCCTGGTCATGCTAATGGAAGTAGCATGACACCCTCTGGCTCTCTTTTTCCATGTTCCTGCCTTATGTTTTCTGAAACAGTGATCCCCCTGCTAACATCCAGGTACCCTGAGGCAAGGACTTTATATTTTGCTCGTAAGTGCATTCCTGAGAGCCTGGCATGTGCTCAGGAGCCCTTTGAATGGAGCCTGCATGCATGCTTGAAGGAATGCTTAGGCAGAGGGGCCTCACAGCCAGCCTGGCAGGGTGGGGGGGCACGACCCCTAGTGATGAGTGCCATGCATGATCCTGCAGGGCAGCAGGTGAATAGACCATTCAGTCTTACCCTCTTGCCTCTGAGCTGATTTACAAACTACCTTCTGTGGTTAATCACTTCCCTAAGGGAAGAAGCCCACATGCTAGTGGGGCCTTCCACGCTAGGTCTGGCCCTGCGCCCATCTGACCAGTAAAATGAAGACTTGTGTTTGAATAGCTTCTCTCTTCATGTCTACAGGGAGAGGAACAAACATCTCCGGGACGAACGGGACATAAGCTTTCAGGTCAGTGGCCGATGCTCCCTTTGGGGTGGGGGCAGTGGGAAACAAAGACAGTGATCTAGGGGCAGCCAGACCCGTGCCAGGGCTGACCCAAGATTGTCCTGACACTTGGGATGTGTTTGATCTTGGTGTGGGTGCAGGATGATGGTGCCAGACATTTGGAAAATGATACAAAAGCCAAGTGGGCTGGCAGGGTGTGACCTGAGTGGATTTTCCATGAAGTAACACACTTCCTCTTGGAATAGCAGGAGGAACACCTTTTGGAGGGCCGCACCTTTCTTGGCTGCAGAGACAACAGTCCCATCCGTGAGATGGTGCAGTGGAAATGCCACTTAACTTTTAAACCAAAATGCTGTTTTCTTTTCATTTAAACTTTCATCTCTTAATGAAAAATTTGCATTTTTACACAGTCATGGAGCAAATTAAAAATGTGTCTGTAGCTGTTTACATAGTTGATTTTCTGTAAATTTTTTTCTACTTTATAGGGACTCCTCCTCTTCTGTACCCTAGCACCTATTTACTTCTCCAAGTAGATGGAAAGGCTTTATTTATTTAGATGTCTTCACTGTGGGCCATGGTGAACAAAATCTAGGACTCCACGCTACTCTGCTCATCTTCCTCTTTACCAGGACCAACCGGGTGCTCTGAAGAAAGAAAAACGGGGGCAGGATGGATTGGTGTGGCTTCCGAATTATAGGGTTATCACACCATGAGTTGTGGGTATGTCCCTGGGCATGTCATTCATCACTTGGGACCATGATCCCTGCTGTCACATGAGGAAAGGAGATCCTTGTTCTCTTTTTTCCCCTTATTATAGGGATTTAAGAGAAAAAGCTGTTGTGAAGAGAGTGATGTGTACTGCACCCTTGTCTGAACAGCAGCCTAAATGTGGCTGGCATAAGGCAGCTAGGTTGCCCTCACTTGGGCCTGACCTGGTTTAAACCACCAGTGCCTGGGAAACCTGTCACACTCCCTGCCTTCGATATTATCACTGACAGCAAACGTTTCTGCTGCCCACCCGTGTGCACCATACAAGCAAGACTTAAGCCTACACGTTTGTTTGATGATGATAATGGTTATAATTGTTTTAGAAGTAACACTGGATTCTTTTTAGCTTCCAAACAAATGTCATCCTAATCCCTTCACCCCACTTTCTTTCACCTGCCAAACTCATTCTGCTTTGAAAGGGAGATAAAATGGAGAACCCCAGTGGGGACTAAAGAAAGAGGGATAAAGTCCTGTTGACATAGCATATAATTAAAGATCCATCTAGAATCATTAAAGGCATACCTTCAGGGGCCCTGGGAATGCTGCAACTCCTCCTCCCCTCATTAAGGACCATGGAGAACCAGGGCTGGGTGACTAATGAGAGATTCTTTCTGTGATCTAACTGCCTCTGCTTTCCTGGAGGACATCTGTTAGGGAGTCTTGATAGAGGAGCCCTAAGGCCCTGCTCCACAGATGTTGGAGCCATTTATCTACACCTGGTCTGCTTCCTCCAAAGGTCTGAAAAGCTTGCACAAGCATAGGAGATGGATAAGGCACTGGGCTGCTCCTTTTCTTATTGTATCCGGGGCTTTGGAAATAAAGAGAGATTAGAGCCATGCAGACAAGTGTGATTTTAAATGTGCAGAAGCTTTTAATGCCAATCAATATTTTTCTTATGCATGAAACAGCTATCTCTTCTTTGTCCTCTTGCAAACTATCAGTACTGCTAAGAAGAATAACATGGCAGACCCAGGCTTTATACTGGGTATTTGTTCCTTGGATTCAGTTGTTAGAAAGGAGATGGAAGAATTGGGGTGATACCCAAAGGGGAGAGTGGGTGAGTGGTAATAGGGAGACCAGCACCCTGCTGGTTTACTTGAATCTTGATACAGCCTGCCTCCTGGAAGCAGGAGTGCTGAGCCCTTTTCTGCTCAGACATTGGGGCCAATCCACAGGCATGCATCTGAGGGCATTCTGTGTTTCTGCAGAAAGATAAGGCAGCCAAGGCAAACACAGCTGCTTCCAAGGCAAGCTGGAAGCAGAGATCTGGCTCCGTGATCGGCAAATACGTGGACAGTGGAGGGATTCTTAGAAGGTAAGTCATCACTGTTCACGCTCATTCATCCACTTGGGTGTTGGCCCTGGGCCGTGCTCAGTGAAGATTGGGCCCTGAGGTATGGCTTTGGAAACTTGGAGGACGTGACCCTCCCTGCCGTGACATCCATGCTGGAGGACTATGCAGAGGAAACCTTCGGGAAAGCTCATTGTCTTCTGAGGCTGCCTATCCTAGTGTGTGCTACAGAGAGGGACCTAAGGGAGCTATGGGTGCACAGAGCAAGAGGAGGAGGAGGGGGCCCTGGGAGAAAGACGGAGGGTAGGGCTGGATGACTCTGTTGTCTGCTGAGCAGAATGGATGTGCCTTGCTTTTTCAGAAACATGGCTCTCTTGGCTATGAAGGTTAATTAAAGAGTTATACAGGGTCTTACTGGATAGATTCTTTTATAGACAAGATTGGGGCTTGTGCTTGACAGATCGTTTCACAGATTTATATTTAACTAGCTCAAATACATGTTTTGCTGCTGTTGGACAGCGCATGGTTGAGTTTGAGAACCCAGAATGTTGGCTTGCTGCTCATGCATCGACAATGGGCCCCTTGCCCCATCCTGTTTAGCATATTCTCTGCCCACACGATGGTCACAGAGAGGTGGAGGCCCTGAAGAATCAGACCCAGGGAGAAGCAAGCATGAAATAAAAAGATGTGCAAAGGAAAGTGACTTTGGGGACGTCAATCAGCTCAGCAGGAAAATCTTTGGGTCTGATCATCATAAATTCCATCTCTAAATAGCCGAATAATGAGATACAATTTGGAAGCCAAATTTCTGCAGTAGTAGTTGGCCTGTTGGTTCCATGACACTGAATGTATCCGTTGATTGATTCAGCAGGTACTTACTGATCGCCTACTCTGTGCCAGGTATTCTTTTGAATTTTATGAAGACTTGAAAGATGAATTGGACATGGTTTTCACTGTTAATAGCTGTTATTAAATGCTCATTTAATATTGAGGCTGTGTGAGGGCCTGGTCTATGTGCTGTATACCTGGTGTGAGTGAGTGAAATAGACCCATCTCTTGAGCAGAGGAAACAGACAATAATCCAGTAAGCAACAAATCATGAACTCCAAATCCTAATACAGGCTTGGCAAAAGTGGATGCTCTCTCTACTGATGCCAGAGAGCATTTGGTGGCAAAACCAAAAATGAACTTAGTCACAGTAGGCTGAGAGTATTATAGACTGTGGACAGTGCTTAAGAATTTCCCAAATAAAAAGCCCTTTCCAAAAAATGCTTCCTTTTAGAGCCTATGTAAGTGGCTATTTTGTTTCTGGCTGCAAAGCCTTTGGAAAAACATGCTGTGTGCGCGTGCTGCTCATGTTGCACGCAAATATCCCCCTTGCCTGGGCAAGCAGAGTGAAAATGGGTGGGAGTACTCATCACGCTATGGTTACCAGGCTCGATAGTGTAGACAGGAAGTGTGCTGGAAAGAAGCCAGCTGGTTTTTATTTAAAACTTTGATTTTTATAAGTAAAGGGAAAGGTGTTTGGTTTGCTATAGATTTCTTATGTTTTATCAAGGAATCGAAACGAATTCACCATTGTTATGAGCAAGAACTGCACCTTAATTGATCTTTCAGAATTGCAATTAACCTTAGAATGGTGGCATTTGCGGTTGGTTTTCTTTTTCCTTCCTCCTGTCGGTCCTTAGGAGCAATAAATACTATAAGCCAGGAGGTAAAATAAAGATTGTTTCTGTGTTCTACATATTCTATGTTCTTCACTAAATTTCTTTCTCCCTCGGTCCTGTCACCTCACTACTTCGTCTTGGTTGCATTTGCTTTTCTAATATCTGTGTGTGCATGAGAGAGAGAGAGAGAAAGAGACAGAGACAGGCAGACAGAGAGACAGAAAGACAGATCAATTCAGCTTGGACATAAGGTCCTGCCTGTCAGATAATTCTCAGCTTCAATTTTTTCACAAAGACCTAGAAGGAGCTCCCTTGCTCAGAAGGGTCAGTGAGTCCTTTGCTCTCCAAACTTCCTGAAAATACCACCTGTTCCTGGTGTACATTCCAGGGACCTGGGTTTTTTTTCCTCCTCCCACTGCTCTTCTTTGCTGTTCCTGATCAAGTGGGTCAGGAAATGAGTGTGCACTTCCAGGGACAGAAAGAAGGAGAGGTGGATGAATATTTCTGGCCCAAAGCACTCTCTCTCTCTCTCTCTCTCTCTCTCTCAAGGGGCACCTGCCTCTGAGGAGCAGACACTGCTGTGAGAAGACTGGGCTCCCCAAGAGCCATGGTGCCCCACACTATGTAGGGCGCTGGGTGCACATGCCTATGACTGTGCATTGTTACAGTTGTGAATTGGCAAAGCAGATGGGCCACCTTTACAGTTTCATTTCAGTTTCCTCAGTGGGGAAACCGAGGCTTGTGGAGTGGAGGTGTCCTACCCAAGGATACAGTTTATAAGGGCTTGTACTGGGAGCAGAGCAGGCCACCTGATTGCCAGTCAGGGGCTTTACTTCCTCTCTTCACTACTTTTACTTCTCCTTCATAGCACTCTCCAAATTTTTAAAAATGTGTTTATTTTGGTCATTAATGCTTTAGACCTTACATTAGCCAGCTTTCCATTGCTGTGACAAAATACCTGAGAAAAACTATGTAAAGGAAGAGAGGTTTATTTTGATTCACAGTTTCCTAGGTTTCAGTCCATGGTCCCTTGGCTCCAAGGCAGAAGCATCATGGCGGAATGACATGGTGAAGGAGAACTGTTCCCCTCATGGCAGCCAGGAGACAGAGGGAAAAAGCCAGGGAGGAAGGGGCTGGGCACAAGATAGAGCCTTTGTCCAGTGGCCTGCTTCCTCTGAGGCCATGCTGCCCAACACCCTACTCAGCTGTGAACTCTTCGCTGGATGACTCCATTGATGAGGTTGACACCTTCCTGATCCAGTCACTTCTCTAGACCCCAACTCTGAAGACTGCTGCTTTGGGGATCAAGCCCTTAATGTATGAATCTTTGGGGAAACATTTTGGATCCAAACCATAACAGATCCTCACTAAGCCCAGCACACATGTGGACAGGTCCTGTGCCCACCTGTTCATGGCTTCACCTTTAGTCAATCCTGGTCATAATCTTTCATCCTTATCCTCATCTTCACTCTCATCATCAGGCACTTAGTGTTAGAGTGAATGAGCTAAAGAATGCTGGATCTGTTGTTTTTCTTTCCTGTTTTTCTATCTCTCCTCCAAAGGCCTGGCACTCTTCAGACATCTGTCACAAAAGATATTCTATAATGTAGGATATTCCCCAAACTTGTGTTTCTTCCCATCCTGACAGCCAGTCCGAGGAGGAGGAAGATGTGTTTAGCATTCCGAGAAGGAAGAGCTCCCTGGGCCTGAGTGCATACCCCCTTACAGAAGAGGAGCCCAGGACCAGCGAGCCAGGGGCTGGGGGTCCACTCCGATGGGCGCTTCGCAGGATCATCTCCATTGAGGAAGACCCCCTGCCTCAGCTCCTGGATGGCACCCTTGAGCAACCATTGAGCAAGTGCCCCAAAGAGGAGGGGGTCTCCAGCCAGGGCGCAGAGGGACCAATCCAACAGGCCTCACCCTTGGCACTTTCCCCCACATCTCCCCGAGGGCAGCCTGTCGGAAAAGAAGCCCTCTGTCAGGTAAGGGCCCAGCCTACCTGGTTTGTAGGCATTGCTCTATGATTTGTCCTTTGGCTTCGCACCCAGGAGTCCCAGAGGGCATTCAGGAAGTTGGCACAACAGGTCCTGGGATGTGTCACATTTGTGTCTTCCAAATGCCTCCTTCCCCTGCTTGGCTGAGTGTCGGGGGGAGAGATTTGGGGGTGCTGATGAATTCTCTGTGTTACCTCTGCTGTTGGCCCCATCCCGCCACACTGTGCTCTTTTCTGATTCAGATCCAAAGCATTTATTGAACGCCTACTTAAGACAGGCTTTCTCTGGGCTTGTATCATAAAACATCAGATACTTTCAAAGCTGCACATGTAACTCCTCTCAGCAGGGCCAGTCCCTGCTGGAAAGTGTGTGCACACTCATTTTCTTCTGGGTTCTTAGTCAATCAGCCTTCATCCCCCAATTCCCTGCCTGTTCCTCCCTTCAGAGAGTCTTTGCTCCTCCTGCCAAGCCTTCCTGCTAAATTCTGCGAGGAGACAGGAGACCACATAGATTCTTCCTCTGGCTCAAGGCAGTGATATCCCTCCCCTCATCTGTGACCTAGGCCTTGAAATAGGCTGCTCAAGCTTTCAGCTTCCACTTGACCTTCGGAAACAGCTTTAGAAACATCCTCTGTGAGGTGCAGGAGCTTCTAACCCTGCGCACTGTGCAGCCCCGTGAAACTGAGCCATTGCCACCGGGAGTCTTTCCCCCTGGAAATAGCTGCAGGTGTGCCAGGTTGTCGTTCCCGGCTGAGGTGGAGAGTCATGCCTACAGGTTGCTCCTGTGAGTGTCCCAGGACAAGGGGGAGGTGGAAAACGGGAGCGCCCATGGGTGGCTGTGGCAGCATAACATGGCGGGTACTTTCAAAGCTGCACACGGTACCCGGTGCTTGCCAAGCTCTCTCACGTCTGCGCTGTCCCCATCAGCCCATGCTGCCAAACAGAGCCTGCAGCAGAGAGGACCATGACTTACCGGAAGCCACATGACAGGGTCAAAGAGGGTCTGCCCGTCAGGCCAACATACGGAGGATGACAGGCACCACTCTTATGGGAAGTACTGGACAATGGGAATCAAGAATTAAAATACTATATCCTTCAAATAAGCACTTCTGCTTATCATAGTTTTCCCAAAGGAAATAGCCAAGATCAGATGCAAATTTAAATAAAAAATGTGTTATTTATAAGAGTAAACCATTGAAAAATAGCCATAAGGACATAAATTATACTATATTATTTAAGAGACTATTACACAGGTGTTAAAATCATATTTAAAAACTTTAGCTTTTAATTATAATAAAATAGGATCAAATTACATGAAATTATGATAAAATAAGAAAAATTATATAGGGTTATATATGATTATGTATATAAGGTAACATATCAGTTATATATGTTTCAAATCCCTTTATTTTATTTTTTTTTATGTGGGTACCGGGGGGTCGACCTCAGGACCTCGCGCGCCAGCAGGCGCCCGTGCCGCTGAGCGATATCACCGGCCCCTTTTTCGTATGTGGGTTCCGGGAGTCGAACTCGGGCCCTCGCACTTGCCGGGCAGGCGCTTAAGCCACTGAGCCATCTCACCGGCCTCAAATCCCTTTAAATAAAAAACTCATATATTTACATAGAAACTCTAAATAAAAACTTATATTTATGAATAAATGAAAAAGGCAGGAAGAAATGCATCAAAATATGAATAATGACCATTTCGTGTTTGGATAGATTATGAAGAATTATTTGTCTCCCTACTTTTCCATAATTCCTAGCTTTAACAATTAGCATGTATTACTTTTCCATTTCTAAGTTTTTTAAATTTAAAAAGGCATATAGGAGGTAGGACGAACACAGCTCCTGTGGCCCAGCTGAATGCCCTTCCTCAGCCCCTGCTATAGCCAGGCTGTGTCACTGTCTCTTGCAGGAGACACAGGCTGAAGGCCTGGCATGAGCAGGAGCTCACTGCTCTTCCAAGGTGAGTCCGGCCTGAAGCTGAACCATCTCCATTTGCTTTGGGGCCTACAGAAGAAGTGCTCTGTCCAGGGATGGGCGGCAGCCATAGGGCTGAGAATCAGGCATCTCCGCCACCAGGACCCCTCATCCTCCCTGGTCTTCACATTCTCCACCTGTACTTCTGCCCAGTGCACGATGGCTTAGTCTCAAACAAATGACAGTCCGAGATACAGGGACGAGAGATGGGCAGGGCGCCAGCATCTTTGTGCATCACATGAATAAACAAAACAGGGCAGGGGCATCATTTTTGAGTGTGGGCTTTAAAATTTTTTTTTAGTTTAAATTCTGTAGTTCACCTTGAATTCCTTCCTAAGTACTGGGTGGAATTTATTTCTCTGCAAAAGACTGCTAATGACTTTCTCTGAAATTCAAGTACTGCTGATATCAACTGCCACTGTATTATAGTATTTACTCAAGGATAGGAACTAATTCCCCCAATCCACTCTTAAGTCAATGTCAGAAAGACTCCTCTCACCAGGCAGTGCTGAGCTGAGCCTGCAGGCAAGACTCAAGTGAGCAAGCACTCTCAGGAAGGGAGTGCCACCGGGCAGAAGGAAGGGACCCCAAGCTGTGTCCTACTCACCTTGTGTTCTTGAGCAAGCCCAACCCCTCCTGGCTTTTAGAGTCCCCAATAGATGGGTGGCCCAGCTCCCTGCACTGGCCCCTGTAGCTCTGGGGAAGCTTCAGTGGCCTGTAGGAAGCCACAGTGGCCTCTGGGAAGCCGCAGTAGCCAGGCATCACAGCACATTCCAGCTTCCTGAGTGGAGACCGGCTGGTACCCGAGGAAGATGGCTAGAAGCTGAGAAGACAGAACAAGAGAGCCGTATCAGGGAGGCAGGAAGGGCCTCATTCCACCCCAGCTATCAGTGACAGGACAGAAAAAAGGGGCTCCTCAGCCCAGCCTGGATGTCTATGCTCCTGTGATGCAGCCAGCAGTCTTCTCTCTAGGTCTCCTTCCTGGGAATGGTCCACCATTCCTGTCTACCGGGAGAATCCCTGCCTCCTCTAAGCTGCTCCCTGTTCCCATGGCTCCTCCTTTGTAGCTCTCCGAGCATTGTGCTCCTATGATTGTTTACATGCCTGCCTCCCCCACTTCCCTATCAAGCAGGGCCTGCCTCCCCACCCCAGGGTCACAGCAGGCCAGCAACTCATGTTGGTGGTGGCTGTTTCTCCTCCCTCCCGCTGATATGGGAAACAGCCTCTGTGCCCTGAGCCCAGTGCTAACTGCATTCTGAGCCTGGAGCAGCCTCTCTGGTTTTGGGCTTCCAGGGACCACGGGCAGAACAAGAAGGATGAGTCAGGGCAACAGCAGGGGCTAGGAGCTGTCCCCAGCAGGTGCCTGGACTGACTGTCTGTGATCCCCAGGAGGAAAGCTCACCATCCACTCCAGACCGGTTCTTCAAGATTGTGTTTGTGGGCAACTCTGCTGTGGGGAAGACATCTTTCCTGAGGAGGCTCTGTGAGGACCACTTCTCCCCAGGCGTTGCGGCCACTGTGGGTGAGTCCTCGCCCAGGAAGGGATTTGGAGCCCTTGGAAGGACCCGTGGTGCTGGTTGGTAGGGACATCGGTGTCTGCTCTGCTCAGCAGTGGGCTGGGTGAAGCCCACACTTTGCACCGCCAGCTGCTAAGCTCACTCAGTGGGGTGGGACCCAGAATCCATAAATCCAGCTCTAGATTTATGGAATTAAAGTTGGTAGAGATGGATTTGGGAACCTTCCATCCCCCTGGGAGTTGCTCTGCCTTGTGCCGCTCCTTTGCCTCTCTCACAGGACCCTGATTCTTCATGCTCCCCAGGACTGACCAGGGCTCCTCCAAAGCTCCAAGCCCTGCCACTACACCACGTGCCTGCTCGCAGTGGGCCTGCTATTTCCTTGCTTTGCCCCTCCATGTGCATATGGTTGTGTGTGTGTGTGCGCACGTGCATGCACGCGCACACATGTATATGCATATGTGTATGCTGATGGGGCACAGCACTCTGGACAGCTTCTTTTACCCACCAAATTTCACCTGTCCTTTGTCCCAGGCCTGCTGGGTGACAGCTGGAATTAATTGCAGAAGCTCATTAGGGTCAGTTATGAATGGATGGTCGTGGCTAAATGTGTTCCCACTCTTGAATAATATTTTGTTTAAATAGAGGCTTTTAATTGCTTCACCACACTTGCACATTACTTTAGAATATGTGGCAAGATCCAAGGGCATATTGACTTTTTAGCTTCCACCAAGCAGAATCACTCAACAGAAAATAAATGCATTGAATGAGTACTGTGTGCTATTTAACTGAGATGATAAGTCCACTGTACTTAATATGTTTATGTGATCTGAATATTGACCAAGGGCTTTTATATTCATCATTTCCATCTGTATCCACACCCACAATGGGGGAACAGGATCATCAGCTCAACAGGTAGGAAACTAAGGCTCAGAGAGGTTAAGAGTCTTGCCTATATTCCTGTCCCCACAAAACACACCTTCTATACTCTTCCACAGTATCCCTGACAATATCAAGTTGTTTCCACTTAGTGCCCAGTGAGTGGCAGGGATCCTGTTCTGCCTCAGGAGATGGGCAGAGGTTGGTACAGGCAGGAAAGGCAGCTGAGGTCCCAGGGACATCAGAAGTCCTGGGTCCTCATCTTGCCTCTGCCACTAATTGGCTATGTGACCTCAAGATGACATGATCCCTCCTTAAGCTTCAATTTTCCTTCATTTTTTAAATGGAACTTTGATCTGGGTACCCCAAGACAGCTTCCAAGCCTGGGTCTTGGGCCAGGCCATCTTCCACTTCAGGCTATCGGAGAAGCTGGACAAACTTCTGAAGCCCAGAACCCCACTTAGGGAGACTCCCTTTTCTTTCTCCCACTTTGACCTGACTCTTTCCACATTTCTCTACTCACGGGTCTCTGCCCACAGGCCACAGTTCTCCGTTCTTATCACTGGCCCTTTTCCTGTACTTCCTTTTCCTGCACTGCATCCTCCCAGCCGCTCCCAGTGCCCCACTCTAACAACAGACTAAGAGCTACCCTACCCACAACAGAGCATCAGAGCCTGAAGGGAAGGGGGACAGAGCCTGAACCAAACCTCAGGAAGGTGGACAGGCTTGCTCTGCAGATCCCACTAGTCTGACATTGGCCTGGCCTGTGGAAGGCTGGGGGATGGGTGCACGTAGACCCTCAGAGGTGCAGCCCCTGAGCAATGGGCCTCTCCTGCCACTGGGATCAGGTCTGGTTACTTTTCCAGCATGTGGCCCTGAAATGGAAAGCTCTGAACAAGAGGAAATCAGACTAATTGCACGTCCCAGGGGGTGGATTATGGAAGCACCTACAATTTAGGAATGAGGAAAATCAAAGGTTCTGTATCTGGAACACCCTTGACCACATCCACCCTGCCGGGGTAGCCACTTAGATTAGTTTCCCTACCACACAGCTTGCCTTGCCTGATTACAGTGTCAGCAAGGAGCTGTCACGCAGCAACCCGAAGAATGCTTCTTGGAGGGAAGTGTATTCACTGATGAGTCCCAGACCTCTAAGGCCAATGCAGCCCAACCCAGCACAGGGCTCCGGCTGACTGCCTCTCCAGGGCACGACTACAGCACATCCGGAGTGGGGACTGGATTCTTCTTCCAGGCTCACTTCCATTGCCAGAGCTTTGTCTCCCACATCCCCATAAGAACTCTGTGGCCAGGACTTTTGGCTTGTTAATCCAACTGTATGACCAAAAGTACTCTACCTGCTCCACCATAGGACCCCCACCTACTCTTCAGTAGTGGCTGATGATGTCAAGTGATGGTTTGTTCGTGTAGAACACCAGAGCTGGAAAGAAGCTTGGAAACAGCCCATGCACACCTTATCGTAACCAAGAAAACCGAAGCCCACAATCAGGCTGATTATTAGGAATTAAACTCCCCAGCTCCTAGGACTCCAAGTCCAGTGCTTGTTCAGCTGCTGTCCCTGTTGCTCTTGCCAGTCCTGTTCCTGAGTCCTCCGGGGGATGGACCCCACAGGCCTTTCAGAAGGGGGGATTAGATGCCCTGCAGTTCTAGAGTTGGGTGCCTTAAGGGAGAAGACTTTTGGAACATTCTCTTGCATATGTGAATATTCTTACAGGTCACAGGAGAGGGATGTTTGCATCAGAGAACCTGTGTCAAGATCCTTTTCTCTGAGTGCTGCTGTGGGGTCCAGAATGCCCATCACTGACCTTGTCCCTCTTTCTGGGCAGATGACCCCAGGGAGGGTCACACCCCTGGAGAGATGCTTGTGATGGCTTAGTGATGGGTTAGGGGTTCTAAACCTATCTCAAGAGCAAATGCCACCTTTAGTTCCCTCCCCTACCTCCTCTCTCCTTCTTTCTCCTCCTCTTCCACACACCTTTAGATTGGCTTATGGATATTTTAAAGCATGATCCATGCCCCAGGATGTTTGAATTTTATTAGGAGAAGTTTGAAAGGATTTTAGCCAAAAGAGAGAGAAAGAAAGAGTGAGGGAAGGAGAGAGAGAGGGAAGGAGAAGGAAGGAAGGGGGAGGAGAATGGGAGTGGAAGAGGGAGGGAATACATTGGGCTCTGTCTTTACTCCTTCAGTTTCCCCGTGAGGAAGTGAATCCATGAAGGGCAGCGGCGGTCTACATTGGCGCATTGCTTTGCTGCATGGGCTCTGACTTAACCTTACACAGTGTTGCTAAAGAGGACAGGGGTTGTACCACAGTGTGAAGCCCGCAACTGAGAGAGGCTGAGTGATTGATCAGGGCCCATAGAAGTAAGTGGGAGACAGGACCAGAGCTTGGGCATTGTGCTCCGTGCCTCTCCCCACGGTGCCCCCCAGGAGGCATGTGGACAGCTGTCCCCTGGGCCTGGCATGATTCCAGATGTGGAGGCCTCACTTCCTCATTTAGAAGTGAAGATGCCCCCAGCTCAGGGAGCCCTAATGACAGGCCCGGTCCCCCTTGCAGGTATCGATTACCGAGTGAAGATGGTGAATGTGGATGGCTCTCAGGTGGCCCTGCAGCTGTGGGACACAGCTGGCCAGGAGAGGTGAGGAGCTGTCCCTGAGGGCTGGGCTGCGAAGCAGAGCCGCTTGGGCCTGACGGTGGCCTCCCTGGGCAGGTACCGCTGCATCACCCAGCAGTTCTTCCGAAAGGTTGACGGCGTCATCATCATGTATGACCTCACAGCCAAGGAGTCATTCCTGTCAGTCCGGCAGTGGCTCAGCAGCATAGAGGTGAGCTGACCCCTTCTGGCAGCTGTATGCCCTCTGCCCTGCCCCTTTCCCTCTGGCTCTCACCTTCCCAGGACCAAACAGAGGCAGGTATTTGTTTACCTGTACATGTGAGAGCCTGGTACCAGGTCAGGTACTGGAGGTCAGGAGCAAGTGCAGCCCCTGCCCTCATGCAGAAACACAGAAGTCACCTGTGCTGTGCTTTGAAGGCCCTGGCCGAGACTCATATTGAAATGTGACCCTTACTGTGAGGTATGAAGAGGGTAGAACTTAATCTGACTGCAGTATTTGGGAGGCGTTGAAAGGAGGCCTTGAGGGTTACACCCTAATCCAGAGGGGCTGTGGCTATACAAGAGGAGGAGGAGAGGCCCAAGCCGGAGTGTTCTTTCTTGCCATGTGGTGCCCTGCACCACCTTGGGACTGCAGAGTCCTCACCACAGTGAAGAGAACTTCACCAGATATAGCTGTCTAAGCCTGAACTCCCCAACCTCAGAGCAATGTGCCAGATAAACCTTTATAAACTAGTCAGCCTGTGGTATTCAGTTTTGGCAACAGGCAGTGGACTAAGACTCGTAATGATCCGTAATTGTGTCATGACAAGTGCTGTGAATGAGGGGGACTAGATGGGAATAAAGGCCCAGAGTAGGGTGCCCACAAGGTTCCTCTGAGAAGAAAGCAGTGTTTAAATTGAGTCGCAACCGAATTCTTCCTCATTCTCACCACTGCTTGCTCAGCCCTGCGTCTTGCTGGCTCCAGTGCTCCCAGCGGTGCCCTGCCCAGCAGCTTCTCTGTGCAGTGTTCGGGGCCTCTTTCACAACCCTCCACACACCCTCCAGGGGAGGTCGATCTACAAAGATGAGGCTCTGGGCTCCTCCCAAAACCAAAGGCCTATGCAGGGCACTGAGCAGCTGCATTCCTCGAATCCAGGACTACCTGTGAGGCTCTGCCGTCTTGGTTCATGCTCGTGATGTTGCTTCGTGAATGCAGACCACCTCCTCTCCAAACACATGTTCCTCTACCACCCTGATGCAGGCTTCACAAAGTCAAAGGCAGTGTAGACAAAATATGTGTTGCTTCTACAGAGCAGTCAAATTGGACTTCCCATTGCCTTCCACCAGCAGGATCCATCATCCATTCAGTATTTGTTCAGAACACTGCCAGGCCTTGCTCTAGGGTCTGGGAATTATACAGCAGACAAAGGAGATGTGCTTCTGCTCCCATAAGGCTTATCTTCAACCTTTGCCATAGCCCTGTTGCCTATTTACGGCTCTGTTGTAACTCACATGCCTACCCACCTGTGTCCCCCGCTGGGCCCTGTGCCTCCTGAGAACTGAAGCCATTTCTTTGTCACCGTAACCCAGATGCTTGGCAGGGGCCCCGCCTACTGGTGCTCAGCCGATCCAGATGAGTAAGTGGACGCTCACTGGCGTTGCTGATCTCTTCATCCCTTTGGCCTTGAGACCTATGATTCTTCCCACCAAAATCTGTTTTTGTGTCACTTTGACTGGCTGGGCCACTCTCTGCTATTAATCTGCATCCTTCTTATTACCAAGAAAAATAAGGGACAGAATGGAAGCCAGATTTAAAGGTTACTCAGAAATTTACTTAATCAAACCATTTCTCTAAATTACTGTGCATGAAACCCTTACAAATGCAAAACCATGTGTTTTGAAATATAGTGCACTATCTATGCACCAGAGTAATAAGGGTAGCAAATGGTATGGATGAATGTGGCAATTCCTGTTTACAGTGTGGAATTTATGACATGATTTTCTTCCCCTTCCCTCCTCTGTCATCCCCTCATCATCATCTTCCTGGTTTTCCTTTCCTTCCTTCTTGTTGGCAGTACTAGGAGGAACATTAGGGACCTCTTAGCCCATAGTTTTCACACTCTTATCTCTGGAGCCCTGGACGCTGATATATATTCCCCGAGAGTGGAGAAGGGCAGGGAAAGTCTAGTGACCTCAGCTGTGGGTGCTCATTCCTTTTTGTCATCAGATCTGCTTGGCTTCTTTTAGTTGTGCATATTGAGGGTACAGGTACAGTTTTACTAGGCAAAAGGGTTTCCCTGTGAAAATCACCAGTCTACTACAATCTAGCACACTGGTTTCATCTAAAGTGAAATCGGGGCCATAACTTCTCCAAGGCCACCCATTATTTTCCCAGCCACAGACATTCAATTGTCCGCCAATCTAAATTATGATATATATTGGAACGGGGTGGAGGCAGTCCAGAAGTAATGGAGGTAGATGGAAACAAATTTGCAGGACTGTGCTCTCTGCTATTTTTAAGGGTATAGTTTCTAGGTCCCGTTTCCACAGGGGACCTGGGATCAGGAGAGATAGAGCATCTGATTGGACTTGGTGGTAGAGGTGAAGAACTCTCAGAAGGTGTCATTGCAGCTTGGAGTGTAAGTCCAGTCACTACAGGCAACTGTTACTGAGCACTAGATGTCTGCCTGTTCCTCCAAGGAATGGGACTGACAGCAGCATCAGCACATGCCTGGGAAGATGCCCATGGAAGCCTTGGAGCACCCAGAGGGGGTCGATCCATACATGGCTAACTCAGAATTATCTATGTGTATTAGTCAGCTTTTCATTGCTGGCACCAAGTACCTGACATACACTATCAGGGCCCTGGCCTTGGACTACTGAACTCCTGCTCAGAGATATGATGACAGAATAAAACACAGACAAAATATATACACTATAGTTACAAAGGGTACCAGGATGGTCAAAGTCCAGTGATAGGCTAGGACCATGAGGTATGGTGTCTTTGGCTTTCATTAGGTGTACAGCTTGATTGGGGGGTGTGTTGGTGGGCTGCAGGAAGCGGTGGGAGTGAACCATTGATTCAAGAATGCAGTCAAGGTTCAAGAATTGAGGAACAGGGCCGGTGAGATGGCTCAGCGGCGTAAGCGCCTGCCTTGCAAGCGCGAAGGCCCGAGTTCGACTCCCGGATCCCACATACGAAAAAGGGGCCGGTGATATCGCTCAGCGGCACGGGTGCCTGTTGGCGCGCGAGGTCCTGAGGTCGTCCCCCCGGTACCCACAAAAAAAAAAAAAAAAAAAAAGAATTGAGGAACAATGCATTTTTGGAAAAGCACACAGAAACAGATCAGGTTTAACTAGTAACCTGATTGTCTCTGCTAACTACAATTACTGAGCTAGACAGAATTTGCACAAGTCAAAGTCCTCACCTACCACGTTATCTTGCTTTGAGGTGCCAGAACTTCACAGACTATTTGCTAGCCATGGCTCTGGCCGTTGGCCTAAAGATTAATATATCCTTAAGCCAGCTGGGGGTCTTGCCACAAGTCGGGTAGGCCTAGGACAGACTCTCAATTTATTTATTAATATTAATTATTGCCTGCTCTGTACCACATCAAGCTGGTCCTCAGCAATACACAACTAAAAGGCTCATGGTTTCAGAGGCTTCAGTCCATGGGAAGCTGGCTGCAAGGCAGAAGCAGCATGGTGGAAGTGTATGGCAGAGGAAAGCTGCTCAACCCATGGCCCCCAGGAAGCAGAGAAAGGAGGAGGAGCCAGAGAGAAGAAGGGGCTGGGAACAGGATATACCCTTAGAAGGCACATCCCCAGTGACCTACTTCCTCCTAATGGCCCATTTGGCTATGAACTCATCATGATTAATATGTTGATGGGGTTAATGCCTTCATGATTTCATCACCTCTCTAGGCCCCACCTCTAAACATTGCTGCCTTAGGGATCAATTGGGGACTTTGGGGGACACTTCATATTTCAACCAAAACACTAGGTGTGGATAATTCGTAGTTTGCGTTTTTCTTTTTTAAAAAAATTTAGCAGAAGGTATAAACTCTCAAACAATGATTCTAACCCTGGGTGAACATGAGCATCAGCTGAACAAGACTGATGCCAAGACCCTCTTTCCCAATTCAAATGATTCAGGGCCTAGAAAAAATTTTTTTTTCTTCAGGTGATTTTGATTCTCAGCCACCATGGTTCCCAGCCCAAACAAGGGCTCAAACTCCCATATATCTGGAAGTCTCCTGGAGCTTTGTCTACATGTGGGCTTATTCAGCAGATATGGGCTGGGGGCCTAGGTTTTGCATTTCTAACAGATTCTCAGGAGAGGCCGATGCTACTCATCCAAGGGCCATCCCGTGAGTAGCAAGACACTGAGTTATTTTCAAAGATATCCATGACCCCTCACCTAGAATTTGCTGAGCTTGGCCCACATGCCCGGCACTCACCAGGCAGTCTGGGGGACCTGGTTGACAGACTGGGAAATGAATTCAGCTCAGTGGCACGGGGTTTCCAGAGCAAGCGCAGGAGGCTATGTCAGATGGTGGCATGTGTGTTGAGGTGCAGAACAGAGGCATGAGGAAGGCAATTATTCTCCTGATTCTTGAAAAGCTAAGTCATTCTATCTTGGCAACCAGTAATCAGAGGTGTCAGGTGCTAGATTAAAACTTGACATCTAATTTGATCTTAGGGGAACTGAAAATAATAAGTACTTTATATTTGTGGAGTACCTTATTTTTCCAAAGAGCTCCAAGCACTTTACCAACTCCCTCGCCTGGGAAGGAGCGTGCAAGGGAAGCTTTAATAATAGTCTTCATAGTTCTGAAGCCTTATTATTAACTGAATGGTGGCCAGCTGTTCTCAGTGCCCCTTTCTTCCTCAACCTGAAAAGCAGCACAAGAAAAAAGGGCTGAAATTGCCATACATGGGAAAGACTCTCAGATCAGGTTGCATGGGGTGGGAACAGATGCTGGGGGAGGCAGTGGAGTTCCCTGAAAAGGAAGTTCTTACCATGCCAACTCAGCCATTTCCTGGTCATTGAACTTTGGCTAACCATACTAGGAGTGGAACAAATGCTCTGAAATGTTCCTTCTGGCAATGGACTCTCTTAGGGGGGCCCTGATGGAGCAGGAGTGTGTGAATGATAGGACCCTCAAAGGTCCTTCCAGCTCATAGGGAACCAAGGTCATTCCGTAGAAGAGGACACTGCAGTGTTAGTCTGTTGTTTGTTACTGTGACAAAATATATGAGGAAAACTACTTATGAAGGAAAGTTTACTTCACTCACAGTACAAGAGAATCAAGGGCACAGGAGCCTGCATGGCTTAGCTCTGGTGAGAGCCCTCTTGGCTATGTCACAGCATGGCGGATCCCACCATGGAAGAAGTGTTTGTGAGGAAGAGATCACAGCACCAAACCAGAAGCCACAGGGATAGGGAGGGCTGGCTTACTCTCCCGAGAAATAAGCAAGGTCCCACGAGAACCGCCTTAAGCCCTTCCAAAGGAAGCACCTCAATAACCTAAGGCCCTCCCCTGGCCTCACCTTGTGGAGGTCACACCTCCAACATCAACATATTGAGAACCAGGCCAACCCTTTGGGGACAAACTTATTCCAACCATCACACTTGCCCTGCCTGATGGGGTGCCTGATGAGGATGGGGTGGGAGGGTCCTACCCTCAGGACTGGTCTACACAACCCTACCCAGTCCTCACCCTAAATCAGCAGCTTCACCTGCAGGCCTTCTGCAGAAGAGCCCCAAGCTGCTCCCAGCCACATCTGTGCTGGGTCTCTATGCTCCGGATAGGAAGTAAGAGCAGTCAGTCATCCCTGCCAACTCTGCACTGCCGCCCACCCCTTTCTCCTCTCCACTGGCTAGAGGTGGTCTAGCCATTCCACTTTGGAGAAGAAACTGGCTGGGCTCTGAAAGCCCCACACTAAGACCATGAGACAAATTAGACATTTGAAGACTTTGGGCCCTGTGTCAGGTAAAGATAATAGAACTGGGTCCAAGCCTGTGTAGACTCGTATTTCCCCCGAATCCAGATTATGGGCCCCGAGGTCTGCATTCTTGGATGTAGAAATTCTTATTTCCATCTTTTGTGTCATTCCGATAGCACTATATCATTAGGCCTATAAGCTGAGGGAGCAGAATGTAACTGGGCTGGTTAAGCCAGAGAGACCAGTGTCTCCGATAGACTCGTGTCTCTGAGCTGGAAGAAAAACTGGAGATTGATTTTATGTGAACCCTTTTCACTAGGTGAGAAAACAGATCCATGGAGAGGAAGTGACCGGTGCCTACCTCTGGTCAGCGGCACGGCCAGACCTAGCATCCAGGCCTCTGCCACTGGCCTGTGCTTCTGTCCCGCCACATGGCCCACGGCTGAACTCTCCTGCTGAGAAACAGGTGTTCATTTTCTTCTCAGTCCTTCTTGCTTCAGTCTCAAAGCCGAGCAGCTCAAGGGGCTCTGGCCCACTTCTTTCCCCTCCCCGTGCTGCTTGCTAAATCTCAGTCTGTGATCTTTGTCCTCGGTGACAATGTACAGCAAAGCAAAAAATAGCATTTTGATTTTTCCCCACATTCCAAGTTGAGCTTGAAGTGCTAGCAGTTTGAAATGCACTGCACAAATAAATCTTGTTTTGACTCATAGTCCAGGGGGTGGATAAATATGGAAACCCCCAAGATATAATTTTGCAGTCATTTTTTTCTTAGCATAACAGCATGCTTTAATGTGCTGAGAAATTTTTTGTTCTGGCTCCAGAGAAATAGCAGCACTGTCCCAGCTAAGTGCTTTTTCATGCCTCTCAGCATATAGATGTTAACACACACACACACACACACACACCCTACAACTAACCCAGCCCGACAGCTGCACATCCTGAGCTGAATGCCAATCCCCAGCTCCAAGCTGACAGCTCTAGTTATTTAAAGTCAGAGATGGGTAATCTTTAGAATTTCAAAAAATCTGTCTTCCAACAAGCTCAAGTTCAGGAAAAGGCAACTAAAATGATTGAAGGTGTAGAGAGGGTTCTCTGTCAAAAGGTCCTAGAAGAGAAAACAGCTCTAGAAGCCTATTTTACAGATCAGGAATTAGAGATTTGGAGAAGAGCAATCAGATGAGTCACGTGAACAGATGGTCACAGAGCCAAAGCACACCCCAAGCCTCCTAAGAAGAGGTCATGTGTCATTCTGGTCTGTCACACTTCTGGGATGTTTACCAACATCTATAACAATATTAACAGCAGAGGTTGAGTGAATCTGAGGCTTTTTCACCAAAGCCCCAGAAACTTGAAAGAGACATGCTTTGGACTTTTAAAAGGAAGTGTGCTTGGAATGTGGCTTAGTGGTAGAGTACTTGCCTCGCATCCAAGAGATCATGGGAAAAGGGGAAATGTGTGTCACCTAGTGGGTAATTAGGAACCTTCCTGTGCTGAGTAGCCACAGGCCAAAAACCTAGTTATGGATAGGAAATGTACAGTATTTAGGCAGATAGTTCAAGACTTTTAGGGTTGGAGGGGACCACGGGGACCCTCATGCCTACCCAGCCCATCCCTCTGCCCCTGTGCCAGAGGCTGACCTTGGGCCAGGGTGGCAAAGACCAACTTCCAAGCACATCCTGAGGTCTTATGTGTTTTCTGTCATTTTTGCCATTTTTCTGGCAGGAGGCTTCATTCTCCTTTACCCACAGCAGGCCAGGCCCACAGAGGGAAAGCAAATTGCCCACAGTGGTTGTGTAAGACAGGAAAAACACAAACAACAGAAGCCATAGCTCAAGCTGGGTGCTTTGCTTTTTCCTGCTCTATTTTATCTTTATATCTAGGAATTGCTTTTTAAAAGAAAAAAGAAGACCGCCCCTTTTCCTGAAAGGCAGTCCTGCTGTTGTGGTGCCCAGGGCCCAGATGTTAGATTTACGACTCAAACCCCACCCCATCCCTTTGGGTCTCTCAGTATCATCATCCCCTTTGCAGGGGCAGAAACCACAGCCATTGCCCCTTTCAAGTGATAATAAAATCCTGTTCAAATTCTATCCTGAGATTTCAATTCTGATGCTCATATTTTCAGAGAGTTTCCATGTCAAGAAATCCCACAAGCCTTAGTCATTCCTCACACATCAGTATACAAATATATCTTTCTCATGCATGTGTTCTGAACAGCAAGCTTTTGGCCCAGTTCCCTGCTTCCTCCTCTTTTCTTCCTTTTCTGTGAAAAACTCATTGCACAAGTATTCAGTCACCTGGCACAGTCAGAGAGTGGGGAGACTCCCATTAGCTAATAGGGAGACTCTCTGGCTAATAGGGAGCCACAGCAGTGGGTTTTTCACTTGCAATCTAGTTTACGCATCAACTGAAGTGCACGTAATTTAATTTATTGTCAGTAGGTCTGAAGACACTGTAAGATCTTGTAGGGGTCTTGAGTCATCATTAAGAACATTAATTCCCATTTTAGCATGGATGCTATTTTTAGAGAGTTCTATTAAGTAAGATGCTAGGTAGCAGAGAGGTCATAGGAAATAAGAATCCAGATGAAAGGGGTGGAGAATTGTGGACCTATTGGCTAACAAGGCCTCAAAGCTTAGTGATTTTGTTGTTGAATGTTCTTTTGGGTTCTCTGAACCTAATGTTCTCATTTAGTAAATGAGAATTTTTTTTCTACTACTGAACTGCAATAAAAATGAATGTACAGACTGAGGAAACATGGGGAGTTTAATTTTAAAGGTAATTGCATTTAAATTTAAAATAGGTGTTCCTGTCAGGTGGACTTTAGACATTTATTTGTAGTGCTGAGGTAAAGTAGCTAAAGTATTAACAAAACTAACTGCTTGTAGGGTTGTGTTATTCCACAGCCCCTTCTATTTAGTAAAACATTTAGCTACAATGAGTAACTATTAGTTATCAAATTATTATAAAAAGCTCCTAATTAAATATTTCACAAAGTAAAAATAACAACCTTTTTAAATGTGAGCAATACTATATTTGCACACTGAATAGCTGCCAGTCCTGGGCCCTTTGTTCCCCTCCAGGAGAGGCACATGTCGCCCCCTTTCCAGGAAGGGGCAAATACTCCAGGACGCAGGCCCCTGGCTGATGTGTCCCAGCCGAGCAGGAGTAAACAGACCGATGCTGCGAGTGAGCCTGTGTTTTTTTGTGTGTGTGTGGGTATCGGGGATCAAACTCAGGACCTCGCGCACCAACAGGCACCCGTGCCGCTGAGCGATATCACTGGCCCTTTTTTCATATGTGGGATCCGGGAGTCGAACTCAGGACCTCATGCTTGCCAGGCAAGCGCTTATGCTGCTGAGCTATCTCACCGGCCCTAGCCCAAGCCTGTGGTTTCTGACCCAGCAAAGGCGGCTACTATGGCTTCATGGGTGTCCCTCATGCAGCTGCCTTCAGAGCCCAGGCTCCCTGTGGCATGGGTCTGTGGTGCCCACCTCCAATTAGGCACTCAGCAGTCCTTTATGGAGTTCTGTGGGCCCATACGATGAGTCAGATTTGATCGAGCCCTTGGGGAGACTGTGTGCCAATATGAGGCCTCTGGAGATGCCACTTCTAATCGAAGCATTCTGTAGAAGAGCTCCAAACCATGCTAATTTCCTTAGTTCATTCCACAAGCCTGGTCACTTGAGAATGCTACAGCGGGCACTGTGAGCCCTAGAAAAGGATGCAGTTTTCATCAGTGTCCATTGTCCCCCCTTCCTGCTACCTCTACCCCAGGATACCTGGGGAGCCTGCATTTCCATCCAAGAACCAAGGAGAGTGCAGAGGGGGAAGTGGTTCTTGCCCTGATGGGGCCTAGGAGGCAGCCAGAGGCCTCTGGCACTATGCAGGAGTGTGGTAAACTGAGGCTCTTGGAGGAGGCAGCTCTCCCTCCTATGTGCCAGCAGAGGACTTGCAAACCAGATTTTACCACTGCAGCCAGCATTTTAAGCCTGTCCTTCTGGGCTCTCCTTATGGAAGCTTTTCTCAGTTGGGGGATTATCTGTTCTGCAGGAAGCTGTGGGAGACCATGTTCCTGTTCTTCTGCTGGGCAATAAACTTGACAATGAGAAGGAGCGGGAAGTTCCCCGGAGCCTGGGGGAGCAGCTTGCCAAGGTAAAGCGTCGGCCTTTCCTTTTCTCTGGACGGGGGGAACTCCCAGGCAGTCCTGGCTCCTGTGCTTGAAGAAAGTCACAGGTCACAAGATGGGGTTGTTTGGGATCCACTAGGTGTGGGGAATTATCCTAAACTTTGTTCCTTGGGACACAGAATTGTATATTCTAAGATAGTAAGAGGTTATATATTTCAGCCTCTTCTCTATATCATCTGCATTTGCATTTGATTACTTCAAGGATAAAAAACTCACTACTCACAGGGCCACTCTGTTCCTCCTTGGGCCACTCTGCTAGAGAATCATTGTTTCTACCAAGATGGTGCTTTGAAGGTGTGAACGCAAGATGAACTCAGGGGAGGCACTGGAAAGCCTACCGTTAAAATAAGCATCAGCCTCTGGCCAAGAATGGACCAGTAGGGCTTTGTGGAAACCAGGCAACAAGACGAAGCTTGTTCTCGGGCTTCTTTCATGGAGCTGTCTAGCTGGGAGGATGGGTGCTCACCAGCCCCGCAGTTCTGCAGTTCTTACTGCATTCATCCTGAACAGGGAGTTGGGCTCATCGGAGTCTTGGAGAAGATCACAGACAATGATATTCACTGGGCAAAGGATGAAGAGGGGCCTGCCAGGTGTCTGTGTGGAGGGTCATCAGGTGGTTACCTGTCTGCAGTCCTGAGATCCAAATGCCCTGAAGACAGAAAGGTTCTTGTATATTTGGTTTGGCAGGAAAGTCTGATCAGAACTGACGCACGACTGTGTGGTCTTCACTGCATTTTGAGTGAACACTCAAGTGTCTCACTGAAGAAATATGAATGTGCTTGATTATAGGGTGGCATTCCAGACCTTCTGAGGGTATTATATAATATACAAGATATAATACATGTGCTACCTTTCTATAATTAAAAAGTCTGAATTCCCAAAGACATGTAGATCCTAAGATTTTAGCTGAGGAAATGCAGACCTATATTATTATTATTAGCCCATCTTTTCTTTTTTCCTCTTTTCTATCCATGAGAAAAACACTGAGATGGTGGTTGAGTGACTCGTTTGTTGGTCACTCAGCTCACCAGTGGTGGGATCAGCAGTCATATCTCCCAATGGGCCCTGTGCCCTCCTGCCCCCACCCTCCCAGGAGGTCTGACAGACTGACCCAGAGTTGGGGCTGGACTGCAGCGTGCACAGGGAGGCGAAGGGGCAGAGGCTGAGCGGGGCTGTGGCTGTGCATGGAGACAGCTGGATTGCAAGCCAGCGTTTGAACCATGACTGCTGAAGAATCCTCACTCGGATGGCCCCATCCCCACCAGAATCAACCTCTGAGGAAAGAGCATCTCAGAGCAGGAGCTGGTGCCATCAGCATTGCTATCACGGAGTGAGCAATCTGTTAACAGAAGTGATAGATGCACTACGGCGAGCTTTGGCCCAGGGCCTGTGCACACAGCACAGCCTCTGCCTAATGCAGTGAGGGACAGTTGTCATGTGTGCCTGGGCAGCCTGGGCAGATGGGGTAGTCATTAACTGGCGTGAAGGAGAATCTGACTCGAGGGCTCGTGACATCTGCCAGGGTCCATGGAGCTCCAGTGTCCTGGGTAGAGCATGCTGCTGCAAGCTCTGCCATTCACTAACTGCGTGACCAGAGCAGGCCAGCCACGTGCAGCACTGGCCTCAGTTTCCCTGCCTGGGAAGTGGGAAGAATATAGTCTGTGCTGACCTTTGCATCTCTGCCTCCATCCCAGGGCCGCTGAGACTCTGAAAGGAGTGTGCTCATTCTTGCAAGCAGAGCCGGTATGAGCCAGGCTGTGCAGGGTTGCCTTACAATCAGTATGGCTCACCTGGGGATGCTTATAGAACAAGCATCACACAGGGAGCTGAGAGGCCAGAAAATCACAGAGCCAGAGTAAGGACGGGGTTGAGGAGTTAAAGGGTCTGTGAGAGGAGGTGAGGGCTTAGAAGGAGGCAGACAGGGCACCCCCCCCAGGTCCCTCTAGCTCCCCCAATACCCTCCTCCTAGCTCCTGTTTTATGATTCTAGGAGAACAATCTGATCTTCTATGAGTGTAGTGCCTGTTCCGGTCACAACACTAAAGAGTCCCTGCTCCACCTAGCCAGGTAAGGAGACACATGCGGCAGGCCAAGGGACATGCTGAGCCCAGCTGTGCCAGGCCTGGTGGATGCACTACATCCCCTCTGTCCGGACTGCACCCCTGGGCCTCCCTCCCCGTGTGCCCCAGCATCTGAATGCAGACTGAGTGGCCCAAACCTGTGTGTGGGATTTCAGCCACCAGGGGCAGCCTTCTGAAGCACAGCAGTGATGATAAAGAAGCTCCCTGCTGGTCACCCTCCTCCGTCTTCTGAGTCTTATAGGCAGCCTTTTTGCAGGGACCCTGGGAAAGGTTCTCTCGGAGGTCCCTCAACGCTGTACCTAGTATCTTAGCAGGGGTTAGCAAGCAGCCAGCTGGGAACAAGTGTGGTTCTCCTGAGGAGAGGAGGAGGCAGGGCTAGGAAGGAGAATCAGAGGCCCCCACAGATAGGATGCTAGAACTGGTCACACACAAAGACTTGTTCCTTAAGACCCTGTCTAACCAAAAATTAAGAAAACAAAACAACTGTGTGCAGCGGAGAGATCAGGGTTAAGGAGGAAAGTGCTAGGCTTTTCTCTGACACAGACTCAGAGAGCAGAACACCAAACTGACCTTTTCTGCCCAATCAGGTACATGTAAAGGTCAAAGGAGGGAGGCATATGGTGAAAGGGCTGTGAAAACAGAAAGCAGGATAAGATGCTTACCACTGTTTTAAATCCCTTGCCTCCTACATTTAATCTGGATCTGTGACCGCGTGGCTCAGGCCTGTGAAGTTAACAATGAATAAAGCTGTGTCACGAGCCTGTGTGCCAGGTACTGCAGTAGATATGGGACTCAGAGACAGGCACTGTCTCTGCGCTCAAGCAGCTTATGCTCTGGTAAGAGAGAAAGCTAAGGACGTGTGCACTGCGATGCTGAGTGGTGGTATGCAAGGAGAAAAGGGTCAGTGCAACCAGGGACACTTGGGTCAACAAGAGAGTAGTCGGGGAGGCTTCATGGAGGAGGTATCCTGAGGGATCCATGTTGACTAAGTTGTGGCCTTACAGTTAGTCACGCCCTGTGCCGCCCAGGGGGAGGCATTCAGTGCTGTCTTTCGCTCTGTGAGTGCTCTCTGCATCACTCTGATGGCCTGTCTCTGAGGGTGCTGGGCTCCTGAGCCTAGCAGATTCTCCACAGCTGACACCATGCCTTCCCCTCTCCCAGGTTCCTGAAGGAACAGGAAGACACAGTGAGAGAAGACACCATTCAGGTTGGCTGCCCCACCAAGAAGAAATCCTGCTGCAGATGACAGGAGGCCTCCGAGGACTGGACTCCCCTGGCCCTGGCTTGCAGGGCTGCCCCTGTGACACTGCCCTGTGACACTGCAGATGGGGTCCTGTGCCACAGCCCCTGGCAAGGCCTGCCCAGACCTCTGTCTTTGTTGGGGACTGCCTCCCCCAGAGGAAGGGAAACCAGTGGGTCAGCAGTGCTGCTCTCAAGCATCTCTCCTAGACCCCAGATGTCCATTCCTTTTTCTTTTTTTTCCCCTCCAGTTTGGTTTCCTGAGGGAAAAAACAGGCAGGCCCTTCCAGATCACGTGCCTTCTCCACCTCCCTTTCTCCCTTTGCCCTTAAGAGCCTGTGCTATGGTTGCCATGGCAACTGTGAGGGGCCAACTTGCTGCTTCCTGGAGGCCAAAGATGTACCACTTGGGTGATGCCAGAGTTGCTTCTCTTGCATTGGCCCCTATTCTCCAGAGGTCAAATTGGCACACATTTCATGGATCTTGACAGACTTGAATTGTTGAAAGAAGGAAATCTCTGCCTAGGGGCTCTGCCCCTCCCCCATCCCGAGCCTCAGAGCAGCCTCCTGGTGGTCCCCATGCCCACAGATTGTCCACCTTTGGGTCTCTGGAGCAGCGCCTCCCAGAGAACCCGCAGCCTTTCCTGCCCACCCCCAGTGACAACCTCGACTTCAGGGCAAGCCAAGGGTGACAATTTATGTCTGGAGTTGGGGAGTAGGCTTTCTTCCTACCTAACTCTGACTAAGAGATGAAAAGAAAACAAGAGGAAAAACCATATGCTGCTAAAGGGAGCGACCATCTCTGGAGCGTAGAAGTAAGGTATAGAGAGCTATATAAAGCCATGTTCTAAATGTGCCTCATAATAGCTCTCAAAAAATCATGCATGATGATTAATGGAGGAGATTGACACGCAGGCAATGTGGCCCAGCACTAGGGCCATAGTTACTGACTTCATTTTATTTTATTTTCCTTTTTCCAGGAGAGTGTATTTTTCTTTAATGTGGCTGTAATGTTGGCATTTTGGTGGCGTTTGAGAAGTGACTAGCGTGTAGCTGCTGGCTTTGGCACAGGCTCCTCGGACAGAGGGAAAGATCTGTGTCCCCATGAGATTCCTTCCACTGTGGTGGGGGGAGGTTCTATCACTGGAGTGCCCCAGGGATCACTGGATGGGTGTCAGGGTGCAGGCAAGGGCATTCATTATTGTCCTGGTAGGAGGCTGGATAAAAAGATCGCAAGATCCCTGCCAGTTGCAGTCCTGGAGTGCAGGCCCAGGTGCCCCCAAGAAGGCGGGTGGTCCAGACCCCAGTGTCCGGACACACTGAGCAGAAGATGGCAGGAAGTGTCCCGAGGTCAGGAGTCCAAGCAGATGGCACACACAGCCAGACAGGCAGAGGAGAAGCCACTAGCTAGAGTTCCAAGGGATATTCCCAAGCTTCTCCAGACCCCAAAAAGGGCCCAAATAGGTCACCAGGCAAGAGGCACCTTCTTTCTGCAGATCTCTCTCTCCCTACTCCTCTCTTTTTCTCCCTCTCTCCCCCACACTTGCAGGGACCAGAGACTCATGAGGCACAGAGTGTCTGGAGGTCTGGAGGTGCTCCCTCCCAGGCCCCCGCCTCACCAGCGCAGTGCGGGGCGGGCTATTCAACGCTTGGGAGCTTCCTACTCAGATACTGACGGTGGTGTATTCATTTTCCTTCATTGATTGACCCCAGATCCCTGTACAAGTTTAGTGAGAACTTTCAAGAAAGTCCTGCCCTAAGGGAAAGGCGGTGGCAATGGCCTCATCAGGGGCTGTGGCAGGCAGGGTGTGTGTGTGTGTGTGTACGTGCACGCACGTACGCGCTCATGTGTCTGTGTGTGTGTAGGACAGGTGGAAGGCAGGGTGGTCATAGATCAGCTCCTCTGCTTCTGAACACAGAGATGGAACTGGTATCATGGGTCAGCAGACTACACTTGGGGCTCCCTGAATCCTCAGATGCCTTTATCCCCATACCTCCTCCCTGCCTGGGGTTGCATTTTTCCCATTTATAAAGTGCCTTCAAGGGTTTGCAGGTTGGTGGGACAACCCTGCTGCCAGGCTTCTGGTATGGGGGGTAAATGCCACCACTCTTCAGAGGCCTGGCAGAGAAAGAGGGGGGAAAACCTTCACCAATTTCAGGAGACTGCAAGGAGTGTCCCCAGGTCAGGTCTCCATGGAGGCCACTGCTTCCTCCTTTTGCAGCCTCACTGTAGAAGAGTGGAGAGCAGGGGCATCAGCAGAACTCTGAGAAGTCCCTTGTCCCCTCCCTCAGATCCATTTAAGCCACCAGGTCAATCAGAGGCACCCAGGAGGTCACCCTGGCCCAGTGGCTGGCAGAATTCCCAGAACAACCTTCTGGCTCTGTCCCATTTGCATTGCTGTGCCGATCTCAAGCCAGTCACCTAACCAAGGTGTCCATTCACCTGTGGGCTGGGTATCAACATCTTCCTCCCTGGGACATCCCAAGTGTTAAAGGAAGTCATGGGTGGAAAGTACCTAGCACAGTGCCTAGAACCTCATAGGTGCTGATAAGCAGGATCTGTGTTTTGGGCAGCACTGAGTTGCCGCCCAGTCTACTTGCCTTGCTTTGGTTTTTAGATCAGGAACCAGCTACCATTTAGTGAGCATCTACCCGAACCGAGCCCATTCACAGACAACACCTCTCTTGAGCATCTCTCTGCCTGGCCCGTTTGCGAGGTTCTGCGCTCAGATCTGACCTCACCACTTGGCCTGGTGCCTTTTGTTCCTGGCTCCTATCAGTGCCCATATCCTGGCAGAACCTCTCGCTTGATTTCAGCCCCGATCCACTCCCCACCTTGTCCAGGACACAGATAGCGGCTCAGACCTGATGCTGGCCCTGCCTGTTTACCTGTGAGTGGCAAACGCTCTTGCTCACAGCCACCTGTTGCCCAGGGTGGCTTCTTATGCTCTTTTCAGGGTCTGCTGCTGCCTTTGGCCCAGCATTGCCAGTTCAAGAGCTCCAGCACCAAACCAGTGCCTGGGCTCAGCTTGCATCATGCCTGTGTTTCCCTGCAGTCTCACTAGGGTCTTCTGTTCCCTGCGACACCCCAGTTCTCCCTCTTCGTCCTATATTCTCCTCTGTTCTGAGGACTTGCAACAGTCTTGGGCTCCCTGCTCTCCTCCTGGGTCCACTCCAGGGCATACCTATGTGCTCCATCAAAAACGGCTGGAACCTGTGCTCCTGTCCCAAGCCGTCACTGTTCTGAAGGATCTTTTTTTGTGTGTGTGTAGGTACCAGGGGTCGACCTCAGGACCTCGCGTGCCAGCGGGTGCCTGTGCCGCTGAGCGATATCACCGGCCCTTTTCTCGTATGTGGGTTCCGGGAGTCGAACTCGGGCCCTCGCGCTTGCCAGGCAGGCACTTACACCACTGAGCCATCTCACCAGCCCCTCTGAAGGATCTTTTTTTTTTTTTTTTTTTGTGGGTACCGGGGGGTCGACCTCAGGACCTCGCGCACCAGCAGGCGCCCGTGCCTCTGAGCGATATCACCGGCCCCTTTTTCGTATGTGGGATCCGGGAGTCGAACTCGGGCCCTCGCGCTTGCAAGGCAGGCGCTTATGCCGCTGAGCCATCTCACCGGCCCCCTCTGAAGGATCTTAAACCAGTCTCAGCGGAGGTACTCACACAAATGGTGGTTCCAGGGCTGTGTTTGTATGTTAACAAAGAACTCTAAAGGAGGCAAAACTAACCCAAATGAACGAGTCCATAGGGTTAAATAATAAACACTACGGTGGTCATGGAGTTTATATATTTAAGACAGCGCTGTCTCCTCTCCGTCAGAGGTCTTTGTTTGCTTCACGCATTCAGAGACTCTTGCTTGCATGTAGATACACTTGCAACCATGACATCTTTGAGACGTCTTGGCCCTTTGTAATTACCAAGTGCCTGCCTTTGTCTGTGGTAACAACTTTTGTTTTAAAGCCCATTTTGTCTTATATAGCCACTTTCGGTGCTGTTTGCATAGTGTATCTTTTACATTCTTTATTTCCAACCTATTTGTATCTTTGAGTCTAAATTGAGCCTGTCATTGACAGCATATAGTTAGATCACTTTCTAAAACCTGTTTTTCCAATTTCTCTTTTAATTGGAAAGTTTAATTTCTTTGCCTCTAATGCAATTGATAAAACAGGATTTATGTCTGCTGTTTTGCTGTTTATTTTCTATACATAATGCATCATTTTTATTCCTCTATTTTTCCATTACTGCCTTCTTTTGTATTAAATAGATATCTTCTAGTGAACCATTTTAATTCTTTATTGTACTTACTGTATAGTTTTTACCTGTTTTCTTGGTGGTTGCCCTGAGGATTACCATTAATATCTCAATTTACTAGCAATCTGTTTGAATTAATAGCAACTTATTTTTAATAATATACAAAAATGTTTCCCCGTATGGTTTCGTTCTCCCTCCCTTATGTTGTTATTGTCATAAATTACATCTTCACACATTTTGAGTCTGTCAACATAGATTTGTAATTATTGTTTTATGCAGTTGTCTTTTAAAGATAGAGAACAAAGAAGTTTTAACAAAAAATATACTATCTTTTATACTTAACTATACAATTGCTTTTGCCAGTACTTTTCATGTCTGCATGTCAACTCAGATTATTACCTTGTGGCTTTTTATCTTAGCCTGAAGGACTGGCTTCCTTTAGTAGTTCTTATAGGGCTGTCATAATTACTTTTCTCATCACTGAGACACAATATCCAGTACCCACAGGTTGAAGGAAATTGTTTCAGCTCACAATTTGTAGAGGTTTCAGTCCACAGTCAGGTGGCTCCAAGGCAGGGCGGCATGACAGAGGGACATCACAGAGAGCAGGCAGAAGGCAGCAAAACAGTCAGCACCAAACCTCCCTTTCCCTTTTATCCCATCCAGGCTAAGTCTTTTGGGTGGTACCCTTGCACACACACACTCAGGGTGTCCACACCAAAACTGTGATAAACTAACCAGTGGACTAATTCAGTACCACACACCCTTAATCCCAGCATCACACACCCATGATCCAGTCACGTCCATCTATGAGCACATGAGACTTTGTGGAGTAGACCTGCTATAGATAAACTCTCTTAGTTTCCATCTTGCATTTCTTAAGGTAGTTTTTGTTATCTATAGAGCTTTTGGTTG
The DNA here is from genome assembly GCA_028451465.1 of Erethizon dorsatum. NCBI lineage: Eukaryota > Metazoa > Chordata > Mammalia > Rodentia > Erethizontidae > Erethizon > Erethizon dorsatum. The sequence goes on from CM051831.1 coordinate 32,815,819, forward strand.
CCATCTGTTTCCAGCATTTTGACTATGTATCCCAATGTTGCTGGCCTCCCTGGTTTCTGATGTGAAATTTACCATTAGTCTTACTGAGGGCTCCTTTTATGTGATGGGTTGCTTCTCTCTTTGTGCTTGACATTCAGCAGTTTGGTTTTGATGTTTCCAGCTGTGGATCTCTTTTGAGTTTATCCCATTTGTAGTGTGTTGAGATTTTTGGATGGGCAGATTAATAGTCTCACCAAATTTGGAGAGATTTTTGTCATTTTTTCAAATATTCTTTCTACTGTATTCTCTCTTCCCTTTCCTTTTGGGACTCTCATTATGCATAGATGGCATTCCCGATGGTGTCCCACTGGCTTCTGAGGCTCTGCTCATTATTTTTATTCATTTTTTCTTTGTGTTCCTCATCTGAGGTCAATTGACCTGCTTTCAAATTCACTGATTCTTCTGCCTGATCAAATACGAATTTTATGTAATTTTAGTAAATATTTCATTTGCATTATTTATTGTACCTTCCACTCCAGAATTTCTGTTGGGTTCCTCATTATAATTTCCTAGTTTTTATTAATAGTCTCTTCTTTGCAAGGCTCTGTTTTCATCCTATCTTCTGGTTCTTTGGACATGGCTTCCTTTAAGTCCTTGGATGTATTTAAAATAGCTTAAAGTTTCAAGTCTGTCCTAGGTGCAGACCAAGTTGTGCTTGCCAGTGCCTTCTTCCTTCCTTACCCTCCACACAACACAGCTAGGAGGCGGTCTCCTTCCTTAGCTCCACCTCTAGCCTCCTCTCCAGAGTCTCTCCTGTCTTCTGAACTGGAGAGGGGAAGGGGCCTTTGGGACTGAGAAGCTTCTGGGTGGCCCAATGGAGTTAAGGTGCCCAAGGAGGTGCTCAGTCCCTTGGGGAAGCGAGGGGAGCCCAGAAACCCTTACACAGGGCTCCCAAGAATCCAAACATCTTACATGTACAAATCAGATCTGAAGCTTGAAAAGTAAAAGGCAGTTTACTCCCAAATAATGAAATTATAGTATGAAAAAACCCAAGACCCAATGTCCTGGGCTGCCGGCTGGGATCAAACCCCAGCCTGGCTTCTGGGACTCACCCAAGGGGGCCGTGCAACTGCTCCTCCTTCTGGGAAATGGAAAGATGCTAAACAGAGTCCAGCCAGGCCCAGGCAGAATCCACAGGATTTGACCTTACTGGTCATTCCCTCCCTCTTTCTAGAGAGGAGTGGCTGACAAGGTAGAAGTGCTGTGTGAACCTCCCATACCCCTTTCCTACCTCTGTTGGTGTTTCTATTAATAGACATATTAATTACCAGCAATAGCAATAACAAAGAACATCATAATTCCATTGTTCACACGATTCAGTGGAGCCAATTTAATCAAAGTGCCCTACTTAGGAGAACATTGCTGGGAGTGGTGGGGGCTGGGAGGCCATGAAAGGCAGTGCTTGGCAAAGGACCTGAAAGCCATGTGGAGCTGAGAAGCTTGGGCAGGATTGTGTCATTTATCACCCTGGGGCCAGGGCTGAGTCAGGTCCAAGAGCTGACCCTTTCCCCAAGCTGGGACCTCATTGAGACTTTGGCTCAGATTCAGAAGTGGTGTTTGCAGGCCCTTGTCATAGCACTGGGAGACTCCTCTCCCTACAAATGAGGACTCCTAGAACCGGCAAGGCTGTGCTATTGTAACGAATTATGACTGGATCCAGCTGACCTATACAAATGAATATCACCCATAAAAGACTGCACTATTAAACAGAAATGGCAGAACACAGAGAGAATGGGATCAGTATTTTTTCAGCTTGGAAACAAGAATTGAAACATGTGGATGTGAACTCAGAATTAATGTGGGAAACATGACTGTGGAGGTGGATTCACTGAGCAGGTGCAGCACTAGGTTAAGGGCAGAGTGCCCGCGTGTAGTCCTGGCTCCCCCAGGCTGCTCTGTAATGGTGCTAATCCCCACACACTGCCCATAGGGCTCTGAGGAGTGAAAGGCCCTGGATCAAGGCCCTGAGAGCAGGAGCAACCATCTCTGTGGCTTTGTGTTTGGCCCAGTGCCTGGCAAGAGTGTTCGCCTTATGGGAGCAGTTGAAGGCTAAGCGTCACTTCTGGAGAACAAGGCCCACCCCTGGGAGAACTGCTCCACTGGAGCCCAGGTCCCAGAGGCTGAACCGCTGTGCCCCTGTGTCCTGGGCAGATCCATGGGTTTGCTTTGCTGGTTCAAATGAGGTGCTGCTTCTGGCTCTTAAAACAGAACACTGGGGAGCCTTCCAGCTGCTGTGATTCCACTGCCTCTCAGACAGCGTGATGCTCATCAAAGCCTTCCATCTCAGCCCTGCCCACAGCCTCCCCAGCTGCTGCCAGTGGCAATCATTACCCTCAGGCTGTTCAACAACTCAATTTTGCTTGAGCTCCCTGCCTCTGTGCACGGAAGATGCCTCCTTGCCCATTTCTTTGTTCTTGGTGTAGAACCAGCCCTCTACCACACTGTGCCTCTCCCAAACGCTTTCTCTGGCCCCCAAAGACCTGCTCGGAACATGAAAGTTGGATGGCTTTGGGCAAAACCTAGATGGGCTGAGTGTCTGAGCCCACTTCCTCATCTGCACAACAGTGCTCGGAGCCTTGCCCCCACAGCAGGGACCTCAGGGAAAGAGCCAAGTCAACTGAAAGGCATGGAGCAAATGATAGTTACTAGCACATCATGTTTCCCCATGCAGGAGACCAAACCAAACACAGTAGGATAGAGAATCTACATTTCGCAGCAACTGGGAGAAGCTTGGGCCACAGTTAAAAGCTCCTCCCATTTCCCTTTGGAAGGAGAATAAAATTTCATTCCTTCAAGCCAGAGATTTTCATGCTTTCTCTCCACCATGACTTGAGGTTGGATGGGGTGCCAGTGTCACACAGACTGCAAGGTCTCACCAGCAGGGTTGTGGTCTCCATTTTTTAATCTACCATACGGCCTGGTACAGAATAGACACTGAGTGGGTGGATGCATGAAGCAGTTGCCCAGTGAAGACATTAGGTCGTGCATTCTTGACTAACTCACCTTTACATATATAGTTTATAAAACGCTTTCACATTGAGATGATGAAAAAGTTCTGGAGATGTATAGTGGTGGTCATGGCTGGCTGCACGTGGTATCACGAATGTACTTGTAAATTTTTAAATGATTAAAATGATAAATATTATGCATATTTTACTGCAGTAAAAGGGAAAAGCACATGAATATTCATGTTTCATGAAGGAAGGAAGGATTGATTTTCGTCTATCCCCAGCAATTAGAAGCTTTGGGTTAGCCTTGTTTTACAACTAGGGAAGAAGAAGCTGGGAAGGGAGATGACCTGATTTATAGCCCTGGGAGCTGCAGGGCACTTGGGGCCAGCAAATCCCTTGAAACCCACTGTACCACGTGTTCATGACACCCACAGACTCCCCTCTCCCAGGCCAGAACTCTGCCTAGGAGGTGCTCAGTGCTCCTGGTGCTCAATCTGCCTTGCCCATGGCTCCTCTCCTGGTGAGCTGGCCCTATGCCACTTGTGGACAAACTCCTTGTAGAACAAAATCTTCATGCCCTGAATGCCAACAGGAGTGCCATCCTGGCCCCGGAGCAGATATGAGAGTGTGTTGAATGAGAACCAAATGGTGAAAGTCTTTTGTTGTTCCTGGAATCCTGTTGTATTGACTGTGGCAAGAAATACATTAATAACGCCTCGAACCATGTTGGTTTTGCAGAGGTTTGCATTGTAATAATTTATGGTGAAGAGTGAAAGGAGAAACCTAGCTCTCTGTTCAAGGGGGACGACTGACTTTGGCTTTAAGCTTGTGCCGAGAGGCTCACAGGGACAGGATTAGAACCAGGGAACACAGAACCTAAGAACTGCAGTTTATCCCAAGGGACTTTATCTCAGCAAGTAATGGATCAGGCTGCCTGGGGCGGGGTAGGGGGTGAGCTCCCCCACACTCTGCTTATAAGGAAGCCAGTGAGAAGAGGACCCCGTGAGTTACTATGCCTCCACTGCACTCTGCCTGTCCAGAGCCCCGAGTGAGGTGACAGGAGGTGGGCACTGCCCCCTCAGCCCTCCTCCTGCCCTCCCCCCTCCCCCTCTGTGTCCCCATCTTGGGCTGGAGGCACCTGGCTGCAAGCCTTGCCCAGAGAGCTTCACGCCTCGCAGCTTCTCTGGCGCAGGCACAGGTGCTGAGTACCCGCCAGGGCCCTGCCAGCTTCTTTATTGTGGCAAGTGAAATTACCAGCTTCACACTGTGGGTCTATTTAAATCAGCCTTTCATGTCTGATGGATTTAAAAATATGCTAGGAGTCAGCATCTAAAACACAAGAAACAAACACAAAAATGAGGCTATATTTTCTTTCTGGTGCCCTCCCCCTTCCTACCTTCCTCCCCCACCCCCAAGCAGCTTTCATTCATGAGGCCCATGCCCCCACCCCTCCCTGTCTCAATGGCAGGGGAAGCTGCCAGCTTCCCCAACTCTTGCAGCCCAGGAAGCCCCCACCCTAGTGTGAAAACTGGGGTCTCCCCCCAGCCACTCCCCACCTGGCCAGGAGGGTCTTCTGCACTCACTATCATATGCAAATGCAAGCGGGCTGACCAGCTGTTAACCTACTCCCCCACCCCAGATCTTAGGTGAGGAAGGACAGGGATATGCCTAGGGTCAAGACCAGTAACAGCCATGTCCAGCTGGCTTCCTCCCTGAGCCTCCAAATCTCTCCTGTCCTTGCTTGGGAAGGGCGTGCTCTGCCCACAGAGCTACCCACGCTAGCCACTCCCGCTGGCCCCTGTACTGTGCCTCGAGTCTCACGGGCCCTGGCACAGCAGCATCCCTAGTCTGTCCCCGGTATTCACTGGGAGCCTTCTGGGGAAGTGACCACTTCCATGGGCCTAACCCAGTTTTCTCCTGCTGTAAACTAAGGCACATTCCCTCCAGTCCACAACTGTCAGCTCACTGGGCCTGGAGCAGTCTCATCAGTGGCCCGGAAGCTGTCTTCCGTCAGTGGCAGGGGAACAGCTTTGCTGTGTCTCAGCCCTGGTTCTCAGCCTCAGAGGCCTGTTTGCATCACCTGTGGGGCTTTTCTTTATTTTTACTACTTTAGTTTTATTTATGTTACTTTTAATTGTTTTACTTATCTCATTACTTTTTTTAAAAAATGGTGTCAGTCTTGTCACCACCACCCCCTACAGCTAGCGAGTCGAATTTATTAAAAGGTGGAAAAGCTTCTTCTCTTTATTATTTATCATTATTATTATCAGCAGCAACAATGGGGAGAAGTAACAGAGAATGAAGTATCTCCCAAGCCTGCAAACATTTCCCTGATCTCAGATCTGCTGCCCGATTCCCCCATCTCTGCGCAGCCATTTCCGTGTCTGGATTCTACAAGAGAACTTCAGGACTTGCCTGTGCCATGCAGCAGGTGGCTAGCAAAGCAGACGGACAGGTTCTGGGCTTCCCTAGACCTGCAGGGTCCTCCCTGTGGCCAGGCCCCCAACAGCAGCCACTTCTGGCTGTCCACATGCAAGGGACGGGTCGGGGCCAGGGCCTGCCCGAGTCATCAGGAGTCTGTGGGTGTGCGACACAGCTCTGCCGAAACTGCACAGCCTACCCATTCTGACTGCATCATTGGCACCTTTGGAGAGTGGATTTCTCAGAAGGAGGAGGGGCCTGGGAGTCCATGCTGTAAGCCTGAAGTCAGTGACATTCCCTATCATCCACTACTTTGAATTCTTCAGGCCACCGTTTCCCCCACTGAGGTGGAAACCAAAGCCTGCTGTGGTCTGCATCCCCAAGGAGGGAATGACTGGAAGCTCACAAACCTACAGCACTGTGAAGTTCACAAGGCCCTCTGGGACTGTTTCCTCTCTGTGGAAACTGAGGCCTCCGCAAAGTAAGGCAAGCAGGTGACAGCTGAGCCTACCTGCCCCCAGGACCTCAGCTGAGGGCCATGGCCCTGCACTCAAACCGCCCTCAGCTCCCACCACTGGCCATCCAGCCGCAGCTTCCCCTCCTCCAACACCTCCCAGGTCTTCTCCCCTGCAGAGCCATCAGAATCTATGTCCCCCGAATCCACCTCCCTAGAGTCACTATACCGAGTGACCCCTGAGGGGACCTAATCAGACAGGCAGTGGGAGCAGACACAACTTTACCACCCACCTGATGAGAGTTGCCCCCACAAGCCTGTAGCCAGTATCCTTAATTCCATTTCCTCTCAATTATTTCCTACATTGGCAGTGACAGCGCATGCCTATAATCTCTGCACTTGGGGGCTGAGGCAGGAGGATTTCTGTGAGTTCCAGGCCAGCCTGGCCTACATACTGAGTGCAAGGCCAGCCTGAACTACATAGCAAGACGCTGTCTCAAAAAATAAAAATTGTTTTCTGAGAGATAGCCCGTCTCTGCAGAGTCAAGACTAATAAAATGCAGTCAAGGCCTGGAGAAGGCTTGACTTTGGCCCATCTTCTCGTTCACTCCAACCACTTGCTAGGAGCCCCCAGGAGGCCTTCTGGGCCCTTGCACTGGTGCCCCTCACTCTGTGAGACTTTATCCCTCACTCCACTCTCCATTCTTCCCAGAAAAAGAAATCCCAGCAGCCATTCTTCTCTCCTCCACTAACAAGTTGGGGGCAAGATCAGGGTCATGAAATAAAAGCTGTAGAATCAGAAAATCACAGACTCCTCAAGCTGGGGATTATTTCAAGCTAACACCTTCATCTCCTAAATGAGATGACTGAGTCCCAGAGACGGCAAGTGAACATCTCAAGTCAAACAGCAGGTTCCCAGCAGGCATAGGAGCACCTGACAGCAGCACCATGCAACAAGCCATCATCTACCTGTTGGACAAATCCTACTGAGTGCCCAGGATGGACAGAGCCAGCCCTAGGTGCTGAAATGCAGACACAAAGGGGATACAAAGCCTGCCCTCCAGGAGAGGAGACAAACACAAACCAACGCTAATGAGACAGCATGGTGAGTGTGGACACAGGCTCTCGCGCAGAGGCCATAGGGAACCCAGTGTGGACTTAGAGGGGGCCAAGGTGTGCAAGTCCTGGAGGTGTCCAGAACCTCACATAATTCACAGTAGTGGCATGTAATGATATTAAGCATGGCTTGCTATGGTGGATTAACTAATGGTCGACTTGTAACACCCAGCTGAACCAAATCAGTGTGGTTCTGGGTGTAGAAGGCCCACCTGAGGATTGTTGCCAACAGCATAAAAGGATAACTGGAGGGGAAGATGGTGTGCTGTTGATTCTCCTGGAGAAGCTTGTCACCTTGGTTTTCCTGATACGAACTCAGCTGTTTGTCGGAGGAGGATTTCGGGTCCTACCTGTCACTGAGGATGGCTGTGGTTCTCTTTGGGGGAGCTCTGGTCCTTACCTTGAGCATCGCTTCCTGGCTCCGGTGCAGATCCCTCAGCCTGCTGGCACAGATCCTTCACCTCTCTGGTGCAGACTTTCTAGCTTCCACCACTGACCTTTGGGGCTTCCCAGTGCAGATCCTTGATACAGACTTGCATGAGATATTGTGGGCTCTGGGCCTCCAGCTGGACTCATGCAGGACATTGCCATGGTATCCAGGATCTAAGCTTCATTCTTTGGTCTCTAGTGCATGGACAGATCTCCTGCACTCTTTTGCATTTGACTATTTGGGTGAATATTATAAAATAATCCTATACATTATGTGTCCCATATTAAATCTATTCCCTTGCAAACCCTAACTAAAACACTTGCTTAGCAGGTACTAGGCATGTTTCTCATTTAATCCTTACCATAATCCTATAGGTACCACCAGTTTACAGAAAAGGAAACTGAGGCAAAGACCGCTCAATGACTTGCTAGAGGTTACATGGCCAGAAGGGGGTTACATGGCCAGTGCTCCAGCTCCACACTCCCCACCACTGCCCCCTGCTTCCTCTCATCTTGGGGTTTGGGCCCTTAATCTGCAATGCCACAGGACACCTTCCACCCATGGGCCAGACAGCATGCTCGGGCTCTGCATCATCATCACATCGCCTCTGAGCCTGCATCATGTTTAATGAGCCTGAGTCCCTGAAAGCTCTGGCCCTGCCCTGAATTCACACATCTCCAATCTAGGCATCTCCACGGCCACCTTTAAGAACTGTTTCCAAGCAACAGAGGTTCATGTGCCTTCTCTTTGTGACCACATAAAGCAAGCACTCTGATCCACCATGGAAGAGATTCTACTTTGGCACTGTTACTCCCTCTGTCCCTGGGAGAGCCCAGAGCATCTGCACATTGTTGCCTGAGCCCTCAGTTCCAAGGATGGGGAAAGCTACCACCTCAAAGCAGCTGCCATGTGCTACGTACCATGCAGACTGCATCACTGTGCTGGCTCATTTGACACTCGAAACAACTCTTGGAGGAAAGTGTTATTATCATTCCCATTTAAGAGGGAAAGAATTCACACAGGAGCAGGCAAAAAATTCAGATGGTTCCCTTCAGGACTCATTGCTGTTCATTGGAAGACCCATGTTTCCACATCAGGACAGTTCATCTCCAAGGCTGGCTGGAGCTCAAGTCCTCCTGCATGGCCATAAAACTACACTGTGAGTCCGCAAAGCCTGTGCCTTCGACTTCAAGCACCATGTTTTATCCAACTGCGCCAACCAACCATGGCTGGAAAGCAATTGTCATTGTATCAGAAATCCATTATGACCCACAGAGCCTCTGCAAGATGCTTGGAGAATACGTTCTGTGAGTTGAAAGCAATGCCAGGCATTATGCATCCCTGGAAAGAGCTGTGTGGGGATTGAAGGCAGCAGAACAATCCTAAATGCAGATCCAGCCTTGCACAGTCCCTACCAACTGCCTTCTGCTTCTCAGACAATTACAAGCTCTAAGCCAAGAGGAAGCCGTCCTTGGGGGAAGAACAGTATGACATGACACCAGAAGAGATAATGTAAACAATCTCAGAGTTGCACAAAGTGGCCTATTGCAGATTTCCTATTGGCCAATGAAGCAATCTTTAAACAAATCAATCTGTATTCAAGCCATTTTCAACAACAGCAACCAAAAGAAGCTTCAGGCTCCCTTCTGCACACATGGCCCTAGAGCTTCTGCCAGTTCTACACACACCTTTTCTGTAGCTCATTTCCAGAAGTAGGCAATGGGTTAAGTCTATTACCAATTTCCAGGGGAAGCGAGTGCTAAATTGAGCTCATTAGATGGTAAGCATATGTGGCTTGCAAATTTGTCTTGTCACTTCCCTGATTAAAATCTCTCTGTGTCTTCTCATTGCAAAAGGAAAAAGCATCCTTGACATAGGTTGCAAGGCCCTTGACCTTGGTCACAGGCTGCCTTCTGTCTTCTCTTCTTTGCTCTGCAGGCTCCCTGCTTGCTCTTCTTTTCCCAGTGTGCCTCTGGGCTGCCTCAGGCTGGCCTTGGCATGTGCTGCTCCTGATGGACGCTCCCCCCATCCCCATCCACTTCCCCCTCCTCTCCCTATTTTTTAGGTCTCAGTTTAAAGTCCTTTCTTTAGCAAAGCTCTCGATCTCATGCTCTGCCTAACAGTCTCTTCCCCTCAGCCTCTGCATTTTCTCTTTCATAATTTTCCCCACTCATCTTTCATGTTTCTCCAGCAGGCTGGAAGTCCCAGGAGGACAGGCTGGTGTCCTTTTTGTTCACTGCTGTAGTCCCAGTGCTTAGCATGGTTTGCTGCCACATGAGAGGGGCCCAAGAAGTCCTTCCAGAATGGGGAACACTGGGCTCTCCCTGTCCAACTGGGACTCAGAAGAAAGAGAACTGGAACTGTCCGTGGTTCTGAAAACAGGTAGTGTCCCTTGCTTCAGAGGAGAGCCAGGCCCAGCATCGGGATGATGAGCTGTGAGTGTGTTTCCCTCCTGCCCCGGAACAGATCTCCCCAGTCTCATGGGATACACTGTTCCCAGGCTGTCTAGCCATATGTGCAGCACTGCTGTAGCTTGGATCGGGAATGTTCCCCAAAGGCGTATGTGTGGAAAGCTTGGCCCTCAGCCTGTAGCACTATCAGGAGGTGGTAGAATCTTCAGGAGCTAGGGTCTAGTGGAAGAAACTTGGTTGGGTTACTAGGCCATGCCCTTAAAGAGGACATTGGGACCACAGCCGCTTCCTGTCTCTGCTTTCTGGCTGCCACAAGGTGGCAGCTTCTTCCACCATGCATCCCCACCATGATGTGCTGCCCTGCCACAGGCCCAAAGGCAACAGGTCAAGCGTCTGTGAACTGAACAAACTAAAACTGTGAGCCAATGTGAACCTTTTCCCTTAGTAAGTTGATTTTTTTCAAGTGTTTTTGGCACCATGGTGGAAAGCTGACTAACACAAGCACCATTCAGTGCCTCTAGGCCTTGCTCTTTCTTTCCTGCACATCTTTCCCCAGGCATGGAGAAGGATCCTACAGTTCTGTTCTTCTGTGTCTGTGACTCACAGTGCTACAGTGGCGCATGTCTCCACCATATTAATGGCAACTTTTGACAGTGGGGAATTGGCTGGTTATTTCCTATAAACGTGGTCAAACAAGTCTCAAGAATTGATGTGGCTGCTATTGCTGTCAAGATTCACTTCTCAGCCTGGTCCCCACCCTGGGCCCCCTCGCTGATTCTCAGAATGTGCTTCCGAGCCACTAATTCTGACTAACAAAGAGAATGTGCCCTCCGAGCATATAAACTCAATATATTATTAACCAAATCTAATATGACTAGAGGAGCAATCCCTCAGGAAAAGCAGCATGTGTTGAATTTCAAAGTAAAATAAGTACTTTAGATTTTGTCCTACTCTTCTCCAGGTGACAGAAACCAAGCACTGGACATGACACCCTGGGCTCTGTGTCAAGGTCACAAGGCAGTTCTAGTGATTTGAAAGGCATGAAGACAGACAGGATTGAGGCCTGGCCCAGAGTGCCTCAGTGGGACAGTTGGAGCTGTAATGGAGGATCTTCAGTTCTACTGGAAAGACATGTGTCCACTGATGCCAATTAGTCACATTCTACCAAAGGGCCAAGGAGTGACTTGAAGATCTCCTCATGACACTTTCGAAGCCTTTGAAGAGCTAATGGAACACAAAGCACCCACTTCTTCCCTGGGCTCCAGGAAGTTCTACTGAGTCACTGTATAATGGCCCACAACTCTGGGCCAGCGTCTGCAACCCTGGGCCCAGCCCACTGCTGCCCTCAGATATGGCTGCAGTGCCCACTGCCTTTCAGGCCCACTGAGCTCACCGGCCTAGGGCCCTGGCTTCTCCATAACAGAATCACAACTCAGGCAACGATGTTATTAAACAGCAAGTATGGCTGCAGTTCCCACTGTACCTTGCAGTTTCCAAACACATCTTATGTTTACTTCTTTTTGTTCTGAGCCACCTCCTTTCCCCCATGAAGACACTGAGTCTTCTTGGTGAGTAGTGACTTGTCCAGAGTCACATCATTGGTCAGTAGCAGAGCCTGGCTTTGAGCAGGTCCTTTGGCTCCAAATTCATGTCAGGTGGCATGACTGTCCTGTGGCCACTGGTTGACACTGGCAATGGGCACAGCAGCGGCCTGGTTGTAGTGACTGCACACTAGCAGTTTTCTCTGTCCAATTTACTCTGGCTGCCTTTGAGGCTGAGGAGTTGGCTCCTGGATGTAAGTCCTTTGGCACTTTTGTCATGAGAAATGACTGCTAGCAAAATCAAGGTCCTAGGCTTCCTAGAGCATGATCATTCTGCTGACATGGCCGGCCAGGCCCTCTTGTGGCATTCACAAATAGCAGGAGAGTTCAAGTGTATTCCTTTTCTGTTTCCAGGGAGCTGACTGCGATCAGCTGAGGAGACAGCACAGCTTCCTACCTATCCTGCCAGAGGCTAGGAACTGTGGCTTTCTCACAGGTGGCCTGTGGGGAGTGGAGCAGACTTCTCAGGGTTCGGGCAAGGGCAAGCCCAGCCCTGCAGAGGCTCCCACGGTGATTTCCACAAAGATAAGGGTGGTGTCTGCTGGCTTTGCTGCTGGATGGTGCCTACTTCACTGCCTGGAGCCAGACAAATACCCAATAAACATTGTGGATGATCTTCTGGTTATGGAATATGTGTGTGAGTGTTTGCTAACTTTCCATTGGGATGGGGACATTGGAGGTTTCAGACCTAGAACACAGCACATTCCCCGAAGTTAGGCAGGCAGGGAGGAGACCATGTGTCCTCAGGAGGCCAGGCTAATCCTGGAAGCCATAAGGCAGGAGCCAAGCATTTGGAGCAGCATGTGACAGTCCAAGTCCAAGACAGGCTAGAGGGTGCCCAGGTAGGGCTGTCCTCAGGAGCAAGGTATCAGGGGCAGTGGCAAGTAGTGGGGGTCAAGAACCCCAGTAGGCAGGTAGTGGGGGGTCAAGAAAAATATTTCTTCAGAGAGATGGCCCCAAAAGCCAGGCTGGGGACCCTCCATGTCTTAGGGAAAGGGATTTGCAAGAACAAGACAGCTCCCATACTCTGTGGGACCTGGGTGAGGATGGCTAAAGACAGGAGATCAAGGGAAGAAAGATGCCCGTTGCCTGTAATAGGTGCTAGGCCAGGGAAAGGGGAACATGGTAGGGAGGGCATCTTCATCCATTTCCTGTTGCTATAACAAAATCCCTGAGGCTGGGTAATCTATAAGGAAAGAAGTTTCTTCTAGATTGTTGTTCTGGAGGCTGTGATGTCCTGGAGCACAGTGCCAGTGAAGGACTTATGCTGTTTCAGCTCACACTAAGAAGCAAAAGGGCAGGCAGGGGTGTGCAGAAGAGAGGAACACAGGCGTTGCCTTGCTTTGTAACCACCAGCTGTTGGTGACTAACCCAGTTCCTTGACAGCAAGAACTCATATGATACAGGCATTAGCCCACGTAGGAGACTTCATCTCCAGACCCCACACCTCCCACTAGCACCCACCCTCTGACACCTGCCTCGGGACTAAACCTCAACATGAGTTTTTCTGGGAATGGACCCTCGCCACATCACAGCATATGGGCTGCTATGTCCGGCTACCTTCTATGTCCCTACTGCGGTCTGGAGCCAGGATGGGCCCACAGGTGGGGTGCTGGATGCCAAGAGGGGAGAGGAAGGGTACAGAGACCAGGGGCCAGGCAGGGCCTGCAAAGGCCTCATTGGTGCCCATGGAGTTTAATGGCTGTGTCTATCTACAGGGGACATGGGGTGGCTCTTAGGACAGTGAAGAACATATTGGCCTCTCCCAGGGAGAAACAGAAAGGGGTGGAGCCTAGAGCTCCTGCAGAAGCTTATAGGCCCACTGCATCGGAGTCAAGCTGGTACTGGGATCTGCCTCTCCCCTCCTCCCACATCTGATTCCAGTAGATTCTGTTCTTGGAGCTTGTGGTCTAGGGGAAAGAATGGACTTCAGAACACACCCAGAGCAGCTCATGTACAAATGAGCCCAGAGACTCACAAAAGAGGTGCCATGGCTGCATGCTGGGGAGACACGTGGGACTCCAGAGGACGAAAGAACTGACAAAGGAGGGAAGCACTGATGGGTTTTGTACAGTCTCCAAAAAAAGACTGAGCTGGGGGAAAAGAACAGATTTCCTAAGTGAAGTCATCTCTACGGCATCTCTGTTGTGCCGGGGCTTCATTTTCTACATGATCTTCCATTCAGAGCATGTTCAAAGCAGATCCTGCTTATTTTCTACCAAATCAGAAGGAAATTACAATTCCCTCGGAGCATTCCCAGGAGCAGGGGGAGGAGGCAGCTGTGGAATTGCTTCTTCTGCCTTCCAGGTTTCACTTCTGCAACCCAGGAGCGGCACTTGGGGAGGAGGCAGGAACCAGGCAGCTCCAGAAGGCTCAAGACATGGGGCAAGGGGGAGCCCCCAGGGTATACCTCTTGTCTGATGGTTGGAGAGGACAGAGTGGTGTCCAGATGCCTGCGGCCCTCAAATTCCAGAACACCCGGAGGATGGCACCCTGTTTCCTCTGTGGCATCCTGTTTCCTGGAGCTAGGCCATTCCTGTGGACTGAACACAGGGGCTCTGGACTTCAGAACACACCCAGAGTGTTCCCACTGCAATGGAGACCCACTCATGGATGCACTTCAAATGCCCTTAGAGGAAACCCCTGGTGTCTTTCTTCAACCTCTTCTAAAACACTTGCCTTTGCCCCTTCTAAAGTTTCTCTAATTTTTTTGTCTGATAACTGTAACAGAAAAGCACTGAGTGATTCTCATTGTATTCTTCACTGGGCACAGTCTCAGCTTCTGGGTGCAAGGCTCAGAACACTCGGCATGGGGCATGGAGCGGGTGTAGAACTGGATTTGAGATCTTGACCTACCTCTGCCACTACCTGCACTGCTCACCCTTCAGCTACCTCTCGGGTGCTAATGCTGCCCATGACAAAATCCCTAAACATCAGAAGGTCCCGTTTTCACTGCCAAGCCTCCCCCACCAACCTCATGCACAGCTAAGGCTGAGTTCTCTTCTGCCTCCCTCCTTCCCGGCCACCATCTCTAAATGGCCCCTCTTTCCAGCCCCAGAATGTCTCTCCAAGAGATGACATAATGAGACTGATGGTCTGAGGCTAAAAATAACCTAAAAACAAACAACTCCAAGCACTTGACTGAACCCGGCTAACTATAGTACCTTGTATTTTCATCTTACAGGGATTCTGCTACCACACATGGACCAAAGCTAGATATTTCCCTGACAGGCTCCACATAGCTCCCAGGCTGCACAGTCTCCCTCTCTGGAGCATTCTTGGTCAGCTCCTCTTCCCCCTCCCACAGCTCCAGCACCCTCTTCTATCCCCCAGGACAGGTGCTTAGGAGTCTGCAGAAAAGATGCTCTTGAGCCAACCCAGAATTCCCAGCTGCTTTTTACCAGGGAGCTTACCATCAGGGAACAAATGCAAACACAGGCAGGGCCTGCACCCTCTGACTTTTGTCCCACGGTGACCTTTGACTCCTCTGAATTCAGCCTCTTACTCCAGAACCCCAGGAACACAGACATCCCCTTGCTTCGTTCTCAGGTTTGTTTATTGAGCGCCCACGGAGTCTGTGGTACTAATGCTCAGGGTTCAGAGCCACGGTCCAGTCAAAAGGTGACCAGAGATAGTATAGAGAATATTTCATAGCTGCATAACATCTGTAAGGGACAGGGAAGGGAAGAACTAATCACAAAACAAATTCCTATTCAAAGCAACAGAATCTCCTCAGAGAGTAATATATTTTCCCCGCACACACACCCACGCACGCACACACACACACCCCTCTGAGTGAACACATAATATACCCACTTGGTTGTATATGCATGCATATACAGGCGTCTGTGGGTAAATAAACTACTATATATGCTTTATGCACGCACACACACGCGCACACCACCGCACAGACAGATAATCTGGTTTATGCTATCAAAGACACTATGTCTCCATGTTCTAGTAGAAGCAATCTGTCCTAGATGCCTGCAGCATGCAAAACTTGGAAGATCCAGAGAGTCACAGTTTAGGAGGACGATGCAGATACATGGGTACTTTTCCATCCTTGGGGCCCCAGCCACAGGTTTCTCTTTGTTGGCAACAACAAACCCTTCCTGAAGGGCTCCCAGAGCGGAGTGCAGGAGCTGGTGCTCCCTGCTCAGGGCCAAGCCCTCGAAAGCCCCAGTGAGTTCACCAATCCTCAAGGCAGAGTTGAAAGCTCTGGGTTTCAAGTGTGGAGTCCTGCAAACAGCATTCCTGGGCACGGTGTGGCAGATAGAGGTGAGAGTTCCTTTCCTTGCTCACTCTCTGCAGCTCCCCACAGGTGCTAACGCATTTTGTAGTCATTAGATACAGATGTTTCACACAGCTGTCCCTTAAAATCCAAGTCTACTGTGAAGTCGAGGTCTCGCTGCAAAGAGAGCAAAAGGCCACAGCATGAGTCTGGGTAGGAAGCTGTGGCCCCTGCCCAGGCAACAGGCTTCCTCTTGGCAGCAAGGGAAGGGCAGCCACAGGGTTCTTAAGGGTTTCCAGCTAAGGGATGACCATGCAGAGTCCTCTCGATCTATTCTGGTGCTTCATTTCCACCTCAATCCTTCCTGTGCTGGTATAAGTATGTTCCCTCTGACTTCACATTGGGAGAAGAGGGGGGTGCTGAGTCTTGTGGGACATCACCCTCCAAGCACTCCAGAGACTTTAGTGCACCTGCTCACATCTGGTGCTGCTCCAAAAGAATCAGTCTCCACCCACCAGGTCAGCTGAAGAAACATGACTCAAACGTCTTCCAGGCCACCAGAACCTGCTATTTCCAAGCCTCACTCATCCTAAATGAGGCCGAACCCATTTATTCAACAATGCCCATTCTTTACACCCCCCCACCCCAACTCCAGGAAGAGCTCACAACTGTCCAGGCCAAGAGTCCAGAGGGCGAGCTGGAGAAAGCCTCTAGCTGCTGGGTCTGCAGGGTCCAGGCTGGAGCCCTTCAGCTAGGCCTGGTCACTTGCAATCGCAATTCCCCGCTGCCCACCTGAGAACATTTCTGACTGCACAGGACATTACAACCAGACCAGGGGGTCTTGGGAGCTCCATGGACCAGCTCCATGGGTCCCTTCTCAGTGACACTGGCCACACAGAGGGTCCTCAGCACTCACCACATTTTTGGCATTTGGCTTCATGGATATGGTTCCGTAGATTTCCTCCCCTCTCCGGACAGTGAGGTAATCTTCTAAGTAGAAGACAGTCTGCTTCCAGTGGGTGTAGGGGGCATCTGGGGCTGAAGGGTGACATCAGGGGAAAAGAAAGAAGAGTCAGAGACTAGGTCTCCGGAAGGGCTGAGGCTGGCATCCACACGGAAGTGCTGGGCTTCCATGGGACTCATTGAAATCGCCCACACCCACACTCTTGTAGGGTCCAAGCCTAACTCGGCCCCAGTGCCCTTTCCTCCCATCACATCTTTACCCCTCAGGACTGCTGATCTTAGGCACCAGAAGAGAAACAGGCTGATATTGCACGTTCATACCAAAGTCACAAGTGAATCTCATGATACTCCTGTTTTAATTAGTCCAATAGAGCACTCTTTCAGACAGTGTGAGGGAGATTTATAGAGCAGGCCATCCTACATCCCCTTAAATCAGTGGTCCCTAACCTTTTTGGTACCAGGGACTGGTTTCATGGAAGTCAATTTTTCCATGGGTACAAGCTTGGGGGTATGGTTTTGGGATTAGATTTGCATTAAGAACTCTGTAACCTAGGTCTGCTGTATGCACCATTCACAGTAGATTTCATGCTCCTATGAGAATCAATCCTGCCACTGCCACCGATCTGCAGAAGGTGGAGCTCAGGTGCTAATGCCCACAGTGGAGAGTGGCTGTAAATACAGATGACACCTTGCAGGCCCGCTGGCCCCTGCTCACCTCCTGCTGGGTGGCCCAGTTCCTAAGGCCATCAATCTGGTACCAGTCTGTGGCCTGGGGCACTGAGGACCCCAGCCTTAAATGACATCATTTATGAAAACTGTACAGCTAAACCAGTGTTCCAGTCCCCAACATACCTCCTCTTCCATCCTACAAATAGCTTTCTGTGCCTGTTGTTGTGTCCTACAACAGAACTCTGCACCCTGGCCAAGCTTGCTGTGGGCTTCCAACAGTGCTTTCCTAACTGGACCAGGAAGAAAGGCAGATGACTTCCTTCCACAGGTCACTCCTCTAGCACAACCCAAGGCCACAGCGATGCTCGTCCCTCCCCATTGTAGCCCACGGGTCCCGGCTCTGTGTGGGAGGTTGTGCCTATGGCCATCCTCCTCCTCTTTGGCAGTGCTATTTTTGGACCATTCTTCCCCTCCCCCCTCAGCAGCTTCTCTCTGCCTCAGCCCTCAAGGTCAGCCTTCCCTGGCTTCTTGAACCCAGATCAGGGCTCCAACAGCACCCTGAGTTCACGTCACCATGATGTTGAACATGCTGCAGTACAAACGCCTTCTGCCCAACTTGTTTGCATCCTCCACAAGAATACATGAGGGTAGGGGCTACGTATCTGCTACAATATTCAATCTGTAAGTACAGGATACGTGGATGATGGCAAGAACCCAAACAGCAGACACCTTGGGATGCCTCAATGTTCCCATATGAGTTCCATTACACTCGGGCTTTTGGACTCTATGGATCACAGGAGAACACATTTTACAGTCAGCTCCTCCTGGCCCAACCTCTCACCTTCCCCCACCAGAGCTTCCTCTTTGCTTGGGACCAGTGCTAAAGATGACAAGACACTGGCATAACATGATAAGGACCTTTCAAATCCATCAACAGAAAGACTTCTATGGGACTTCAGGGGCAGAACAAAGCCTGGTCACTGGGAATTACTACAGGAAATTTTCAACTCACCAGGAAGAACTGGAGCTGCATCACGATCATATAAGCTATCTGAGGTCCATCCTGGCAGTGACTACACGGCCACTCCAGGTGTCATGCACACAGTGTGACCATGTGACCTCTAAGATCTTCCAAAGCCCCAAGATCGCTATGAATTGGGGTAAAGAGTCTGTCTTTCTTTGCACTTTGCAGTGAACTGGCTTGGTCAAAGGTCAGTGGTACGGACAGAGACTCCAGCCGCATTCAGTGTATGCTTTTGGAAACCAATACACACTCAAGGTCATGGGGAAAAAGCACAGCCTGTACACTTGGAAGGAAAGGAGGACCACAAATGTGCAAGCTGTGCCTCTCAGACCCTGGTCCTCCCTGGCTTCCAAGGCACACTGCTGCCTGCAGGCAAAGTCCACCTGCGTCCCATGTGCTTCATGCCAGTTGCCTCTAAATAAACTGTCGAAAGATGGTTTCCGGTTGTGTGGAGAATGTCAGTGTGTGACTGACAGCACTCTCGCACACACTTCCATATACACTGGCTCAGCCAGGTGTCTCTCCTGTTCCTAAACACCTTCAGGCAAAGGGACTCAAGTAGCCTCCTTCTGTCACCGGATCCAAGACTTCACTGGCTCAGATTTGCTGGCCAGCAAGCCCAGGGGCCTCACTCTGATGGTGGCCCCCAAATCATGCCAGCTCTGGACTGCAGAGAAAGCATTTGTGTTTCCTTAATATTAAAACCAAGGTAAAGAACTTCCCCAAACATCTCATGTCCATGATGGGTCCACTGACCTTGGACTAACTGTCTGAGCCAGTGTCTCAATCTGACCTCTTCATTAATGTGTCCTTACTCAAATTTGGAATTCTGACTGTAGTCCAAGGGACTGGAATGCAGTAATTCTGGAAAGCAGACAACCCTGCCGAGACATAGACTCTCCCACCAGGCACTGCAGGTACACAGTGATGGTCAGAATCACTGTGCGTCCTTCTTCTCTTGGGTAGACGTAGTAGAAAGACACTTGTTAGGCAACAGTAGGCCCAGTTTCTAGTCTCTACCTTGCCACAGACTTGCACTGTGACCTTGGGCTCATGTTCTACATCTGCAGAATATGGGTCACAACATCTATGGCCTAAGGTGCTCAGCGTGAGATGAAAGGGGAAGGGGAAAGCATACTAAGGGTGACCAAACTTCTGGTTGTGCCCTGGACAGTTCTAGTTTACATCTGTTCTCCCGGCATATGTATTAATAGCTCTCCCTTTTACTTGTAAAATTGCCCTTAACTGAAAGGTTAAATTATGTGGTCCCTGTACCTATAACATATGAGGCCCGTATTAGGGTATTGCTAAGCCACTGCATCTAGTAGTTATTTCATCATTATTTAAAGTGTTATACAATTTTATTCATCCAAGCACTGTGACTCTGGCCTGCAAAGATAAGCTGCTTCTCTCTCTGGTTGTCTAGAATGTCCTGAGAGAGCATGTAGAGTGTTGCCAAGCCTAGGGTAAGCAGATGGCACAGGACTGCAGACTATATCCAGAGCTTTCCTGATGAGTAAATAGGTCTTCCCTCCCTCCCCAGTCTGCAGCCATCAGGATCTACAACTGGTCTACAGCTTTCCCTATCATGGCGATGGCTTCCTCCTTGTAATATTCTGGCCCCACACACCAGCCCCCCTTTGTCTTCCTCACTCACACCCAGTCCCCATCAGTCTCTGGGTTCTAGATCATGGACAACTTTCACTCCATACTTAGAAGTGCATATGACCAGTGCTGGCCACAGCATCCAAGTGCGGGTGCAAATTCCTTCATCCTTGACTTCTACTTGGGATGCTGAGCATCTGCCAGCTGTGGTTCTAAATTGGGGGAACAGCAACCAAGATGAGCATAGCTTTGTATGCACCCCCCCCCTGCAGATCTTACAGCCTGAGAAGACAGCCAGGTAAATGGCAATACAGAAAGGATGGTGGGGGTTGTGGTCAAGGATGGGAGCCAGGAACACAGAAACCTATGGGAACAAATAGGGCAGGAGCTACTTACAAGATTTTCCCAGTGCTTTTGGAAAAGGAATCTTACTTTCTGTTTCACTTCCCAGTGGCTAAGTGGCTGGTAGTTCTTTCTGGGATATAATAACTTTTTGAAGCTGTAAATTTGCAAGGCTTTTGGAGAATTCAAGACTATGTACAAAGAAACTTCTTTGACCTGGGAAAATGACTCAATGTCATAGGCAGGCAAGGCGGGAAAAAGGGTGCTGGGCCCCAGACTCAGAACACAACTGGCTCAACCTTACTGACTGCTGGAAGCCTGGGCCTTGAATCCAGGCCTGCTGCTATCTGGGCTGTTGCCTTCTATCTATGTAGCTTCACTGGATTCGACTGCAATCCAGTGTCCCCAGGTCCCTTTCTATTCCTCTCACCGAGAACATGTCCAAGACATGGGGACAGTGGTGCCCACCAATTGGACGTCTGTGGCTCTTAGGGAGAGCGTCTGCTATTAAAGGGGCCGTTTTCAAACTGTGCACTAGGTGGTGTGCTTTTGGTTGGTGCCCCCTGCCAGCTACCCTGGACTGAGATGGAAAACTTAGTGGAGAGGCCCTGGGGAAGGGACCACACAACATGCTGTCCTTTGCATAAAGTTCAAAGGCAACTGGGGGGCTGGTGAGATGGCTCAGTGGCGTAAGCGCCTGCTTGGCAAGTGCGAGGGCCCGAGTTTGACTCCCGGAACCCACACACGAAAAAGGGCCGGTGATATCGCTCAGTGGCACGGGCGCCTGCTGGCGCATGAGGTCCTGAGGTCGACCCCCGGTACCCACAAAACAAACAAACAAACAAAAAAAGGCAACTGGGACCAAGCAGTAGCTTTTTTAGGTACATGCATACTTGTGATAAAACATTTTTAAAAATAGCAAGGGTCTGATGTGGTGGCGCATGTTACTGAGCTGGTAATAAATAAATAAATACATAAATACATAAGCAATACGTGAACCTCACATGGTCCCATGATGACAGTATGTCATGAACCCCAAATCAGGGTAATCACACGAGATCTTGAGAAACAAAAAGGCGTGACTCTGCTGGTGGACAGAGGCAGACAGTCTGAGTCTCCCCACCACCAGCTCCACAGGAGCCAGCGAACTGCTGCATGCTGGAAACGAAGCCCTGTGCTCACATCCCAAGGCGGCAGAGAAATTACTTCTGGCCCTGAACTCCAGCTGTGTGGCCCAAAGGCACAAGGATCTCATGAGTGCAGAGATCGCCCCTGTGAGAGAGGAAACAAGAGCCCCTGTGCAGAGGTCAGCAGCATCGGTCACATTCATAGCCATCGTGTTTGGGGCCACCTGTCCCAAGAGCAGCGCTCTCAGACTTGAGCAGGACCACAAATAACTGGAGATCTCCTTAAGACCCAGATTGGTGGGCCCCACCCCAGAGCTTCTAAGTCAGTGGGGCTGGGGCGAAGCCTGAGACTTGGCAGCGCTGACAAGTCCCCAGATAACACTGATGCCCCTGTCCAAGGACCACACTTTGAGCTCCACTGTACCAAGGCATGGGAAGCTGAGGACCTCTAGGACCTCCAAATGTCCCCTAGGACCTAACCTGATGGAATTCTGTGCAAAGGGGAGGAAGCATCACATCATCATTGCAAAAAAACAGATCAGGTTCCCACCTGGATTAGACCATGGTCTTTGAGTTTGTGTGGCACATGGTGCAAATGTGGCCAATGAATTGGAAGGAAATGAGCCAACAGGTTAGACATTTCAATCTGGAGGACAGAGCTCAAGGGAAGCCCAGAGCCAACTTCTTTAATTCTGGACACAAGTTTCACCGAGCCTCCTCTGCAGGGTCCGGCAGACTGCCTGCCTGACTTCAGGGACAGGAAGTAGGTCATTCCAAGGAAAGACAAATCTTGCTGAGAGCTGCAGGGCTGGAGTCCAGGCTTTAGAAGCCCAGATCTTTTCCCATTGTGCCCTTGTGCACTGACCTTCTCACCACCTGCAGCAGGCAGGCCCTTGCCTAGGCATTGTCTGGGGATAGGCAAGGGACAGCCAACCACTGGCTTTGTTTCTAGGTCACAGTTTTAGCCATGGTCCTCAAACAAGCTCTTCCTCAGCTTCTGCACTACCTCCACTCCTTCACCATCATAGGCTGAGTCCTTCCAGTCAAGGAGAATCTCCCTTCTCCTGGCTTCTGCCCATTGGGAGGATGAGCTCACTGACTGCCTCTAAGGAGGGAAGAAGCTGGCAATGACCCAGGATGGGGCTCTCTGGTCTTCCCTAGGGCAGGAAGGCACCACCACGGGCCTGGCTGATAAACACCAGGAGCCCCTGGTCTTGGTGGTTGGGAGACAATAGTCCTAGGGGAAGCCTTTCTGTGAGAGATGAGATAATCTCTTGCCTGCTTTGTCCACAGAAGAATCATTGTCATTATGGTTTCAGGAAGTGAATGTTCATATGCTGCATTTTGGGGATAACTCACTTGTCACCTCCTCCTGCCACACACTCAGCCCCTGACCACACGCTCCCAGTGCCCGGGAAGACTCCCAGGAATGGCCCATTACGAACACATTCCTAAAGCCGGAGCGTAACCATCACAGACTCGCTTAACAGAGACTGGTTTAGAGCTCTGTTTCAGAAGCCAAGGTGAGAGATGAATGAAATGCGATCCCTGCCTCTGAGAGGAGCAGGGAGATGAGGGTTGCAAAGGAGAGCGGGAATGTTGAACACATGATGTCACAACCTACACAGGAATCCAGCATAGGGGCTTAAAAAAGAAAGTGGGTCTTCCCCAAGGCCACAGAAGCACCTCCAAGATAAGCAGTTAAATAAGAGATGGCAGCGAGGGCAGTGTGGGTAGTGTGAGCCGACCTACATGTTCAAGCAGGTGTCGTTTTGATACTGCACTAGGGTTAGGGGGAAGCTGACCTCTGTGTTCACAGAACTCTGTGGACTATTTTCACAACTTCCTGTGGGTCCATAATTATTTCAAAATAAAAACAAAAACAAAAAAAGGTATGTTTGGACATGTATGTGCTTGGGCACCACTGAAATATTTTGGAAGGATGCAAAGAAGTCATGGTAATATTCACCTCTACGAGTGGGGCTGGGATGGGTGGGGGAGAAAATACGTGTTTTTTTTTCTTTTTGGTGGTGCTAGTACTGGGGATTGAACCCAAGGCCTTTCCA
Organism: Erethizon dorsatum; assembly: GCA_028451465.1. NCBI lineage: Eukaryota > Metazoa > Chordata > Mammalia > Rodentia > Erethizontidae > Erethizon > Erethizon dorsatum. The sequence continues at coordinate 32,839,269 of CM051831.1, forward strand.
CCGAGCTATGTCCCCAGCCCCTTTTACTTTTTATTTTGACACAATGTCTTGCTAAGTCACTAAGCCCAAGCCGGGCTCAAACTAGCAATCCTCCCGCCTTAGCTTCCCAGAGTGCTGGGATGACAGGTGTGAACCACCACACCTGACTTTGTTCCTCAAATGTTTATACCATTTGGTGCTGAATTCTTTTGTCATAGTGCATGTGCACCACCTTACACAAGACATTTCTGCCACATGTTAGGGAGCACTGAGAACCTAAACTCGACCCAAAGGGAAAGGGATGATCAAGTACCCCTGAGCTGAGAGATGACGCCTGTCTGGGGCTGGTCAGGAGAGATGTGAGCTGAACTGGGACCCCCAACATTCATGCTTAAGCCTCAACCTCCAGTACCTCAGAAGGTGACTATTTGGAGACTGGGCCTTTAAAGAAGTAGTTAACATGGCCTTAGCATGGGCCCTAATCTACTTGCCTATTGTCCTTAACAGAAGAGGAAACTGGGACACACACAGAGGTGCAAGTGCGGGAGCACAGAGGAACCATGGAAGGACACAGGGAGAACACAGCCATCTGCAGGCCCCTAGAGAAACCAAACCTGCGACACCTTGATCTTGGACTTCAGCCTCCAGAGCTGTGAGAAGATAAGTTTCTGTGGCCATGACCCTGTCTGCAGTGCTTTGCTTTGGTAGCCCAGGTCAGTTAGCCCAGGAGGAGAGGTGAAGACAAGCGCCCCTGCTGCAGGACCTTCCCGCTTCCATGCATGGCGCATGAGACAGAAGAACCTCCCAGAGCTCAAGGAGCTGCAGGGAGCCCGGCATGGCTGCACAATGCGAGGCGCAGTAGCAGTGGGACAGGGCTTGGGCAGTCTCAGCAAGTACAGCTGGGAGGACTGAGCTGAAGGGGTGAGGGCCAGGCCATGGGGCACCTCTGAAGGGAGCCTGGGTAGATGACATGGCTTGACTGTCCCCAGAAGTTCATGCACTGGACACTTGGGCCCCAGTGCTGCCATGGTGAGAGATGGAGTCTTTGTGAGAAGATTGGGCCTCAAGGACACTGCCCTCAGGAATGGACACACCCACTCATGAATTGGTGGGTTCGTGGGTATTGTGGGGGTGGCTTGTTCAGCATACTCCCTCTGTCTCACCCTGTGGTGCCCTCTGCCACGATGCCTGACCAGATGCCAGCACCATAGCCTTGAACTTCTGGCATCCAGAACCAGAGGCCAAATACACTTCCATGCTTTCTACATTACCCAGTCTCCAGTATTTTGTTATAGCAACAGAAATCGATGACGATAGTAGGGATGATCTTTGGGGAACACAACCAGGAATTTAATGAAGGACAGATTGGAGTGGAAGCAAGAGGTAAGGAAGGAGACACAGGGACTGGTTTGTAAATGGCATCCTGTACAGAGGCATGGTAGGAGAGACAGAGAAGTCTCAGCAGCTCCATGTCCTCACCCCTCACACAGAATGAGCTCAGTGAATGTGAACAAAACAAACGTGCATTTGAAGAGTCCCAGCAGAGCCCCTGACCCAGTACCTGCCTCCTGGCTCTCCTCACCCCACACCCTCACTCTGGCAGCATGGATCACAGTCTCTTACTTTCTTCTAGGGTAGCACGTCCAGGCCCCAGTGACCTCCCACACCGTCCCCCAGTCGAAGCCCACCCAGGTCACCATCCACAGACGTCAGTGAAGCACGGAGGAGGGGGGGAGGTCTAGAAAGCCGACAGGAAGCTTACCTGTGGAAAACCCCATTTTCTTGTGGCACTTGGTAAATTCAATATTAAAATAGGTGACAAGGGCGTGGACATAGTCGTTGCGCTGTATCTGCAGGCAGAATGCGGAGGTGAACGACAGCTCTTCCGTCTTCACGGTGTAAATGTCCACCTCCTGCAGCCCAGAAGAGAGAGAATGCCAGAGACTTACGGCTCTGCCAGGGCTAGGGCCTAGCGGTAGCTTCATCCCAAGAGTTCCTCCTCAGGGACTTTTCTCCAGGTGCCATTATTCTTAGGGTGACTTCCAGGCCCTCCTGCCACCTCCCAATTACCTCCCCCATCCACTCTAGGGCAGAGGACCCTCAGGAAACAGTGCGAATGGACATTAACCAAAGTCTGAGGGGAACAACACTAAGCGGGTAAATCTGCTGCGGGGCTGGTGGGGCGGGGTAGAGGACTGCGGGACGGTGCACCCGAGTCAGAGCAGCAGCGTCGTCCGCCTCGCGTCACAGACTTCATCCTGTCACCCTCCAAGTGGGTCCTGAATGTCAGCATCAGAGCCACTTGAGGGCAGATTCTGAGGGGAGAGGGGGGCAGCCAGACCTCGTGACTCAAATCAGCAGTCTCGGTGACTTGGGCCCTCCCAGGGATTCCGTGAACTGGACCACTCATTTCCTGTGTTTGTGTGTGTGTGTGTGTGTGTGGGTGTGTATGTGTGTGTGTGTGTGTGTGTGTGTGTGTGTGGTTCAGCAGTAGCAGGCATCAGGCACTGTCCCGGGGGGTCGGGAACCTGAGCTCACACCGTCTCAGGCCGCGCTGAAGGGAGGTCTGCTAAACCTCTGTAACGAGGCTGCCACACAAGTTTGAAAAATAAATAAATAAAAGGAGAGGAATAAGAGGTGAGAATTTTCAGTTCCCACTGGAGAATACAGAACACAAAGAACTAATAATTGTCACAATTTCAGCTGGAAAGTGGCTGAAAATCAATTTTGCATGGGGAGAAAGTGTGATAGAAGTCTGCAATGTGCTCTCCCTCTGTAAAGGGCGCTGGCCTGCGGTTTGTGGGCCCCCAGGAGACAGGGAGAACCCCCCCAGGGGCCCAGAGGGCTCTGGACAGACTCCAGCAAGGCCTGAGGGTGCACTGACCATGGGTCAGGGTTGTGCGGCAAGGACCACTATAATGGTTTAGTTCAGAATCTCCCAAGAGCCTCGTGTGCTCTTAGGCGAGACTTCGGGAGGTGACTGGATTACAAGGGCTCGTAGCCGACCTGCTGTTAGAAGGTGGGGTCTGCAGAAAGAGGGGGTCACTGGGGGCACTGCCTGGAAGGGTGCATCTCCCTCCCAGCTCCTTCCTTATCTCTCTCCTTCCCATCCACTATGCCCTGAGCTGTCTCTCCTCCGCCCGGGCCCTCTGCCAATGCCACCCTGCCTTGGACTGAAACCTCTACAAGCTGTGAGCCAAAGTAAACCTCTCCTTTAACTTTTGGGTGTTGGGTATTATGTTCCAGTGGTGAGAAAGTGGCTGAGACAACAACTGTCCTGGGATGCCGCAACAGGCAGATGGGCACCTGGGTGCCTGATGGTTCCAGCAGGTCCTCCTGAGACCTGGAGACAAGATCAGCAAAGCAGCACTGCATAAATGGCTTTTATCTCTCTGTACTCCTGATAAATGAAGAAAAAAGAGATGCAAAGTAGCCTAGGACCTACAAAGAGAAGTCCTGACCCAGAGGAGGAAGAGCAGTGGTCAAGGGAGCAGATCAGATCAGAGTGCTGCTGGGGCCCAGGTGAGCAGCCTGGCAGCCCCCGGGAGAGCCGAAGCTCTAACCATGGTTGGGAAGAGGGTGGCTGCAGGCCTGGGGCATGGGGAGCCCCCTGGTTTTAGTTACTTTTCAGTGTAAGTTACTCGGAGTTTCTAGAGCCTGGAGATGGGAGCAAGAACCGACAGAAGGGTAAGCCAGCCCCGGGTCTGGTGGGCCAAAGCGGATAGGATTATAAAGCATATCCCTTCTGGCTGAGCCTTGCATCCACCCCAACAATCCTGCGGTGGCATTCCCCCTAAGTGTCCTACCCACAAGGGACGCTGATCCCCCACCCCCTACCAGGCAGCTCATGCAGCGTCCAGGCGTCTCCAACATCACGCTCTTCGAGTCAGTGATGAGAGCCTGCACCTGTCTCTGCAACTTCCACACCCAAGACAAGCCAGGCACCTCATCCAACCCTCACGGGCAGCTGGACCTTTTCTTCTGCAATATAAAGCACCCCCAGCTTGTCACGAAGGGTCTCCAAGTCACAGTCTCCAGCGTTTCGCCCTCCTTGTCCTTCTGCTCTGGTGGGTTCCTCCGCTCTCAAGTGTGATGCCTGACCCTTCCTGTTGGCACCTTCCTTGGGCAGCCAGGGCCATCGAAGGGCACATGGAGCCCAATCTGCCCACATTTGGGTCTGCCAGCCCTCCTGGTGCTCACTGTCCCTCCCAGCCACACACTGTCCACGAGTGCCCTCCAGTTCCAGACCTGGAACTGACCTGAGCAAGCCTTTGTGACCTGCATCTTTACTAATGGTACCAGCACAGTGCCCGGGCTTGTGATGTCTCCTCAGCCAGTGCCAAGCACCAGGCTCCATGGTCCCTGGTCCCTTTCTCTTTCGTCCTCCCTTCCCCCAGCCCAGCCCAGCTTCAGGATCAACACAGGTGCCCTCATCTCCACCCCTGCCCCTGCCATTAGACCAGAGCCCTGTAGGGGCAGACGCTGAAGCTCCCCGGCCTGTGTACCCTCAGGGTGTGGCGTGGCCCCAGCACACAGCGTGTGGCTTGGACTCATCCACCTACCGGAAATAGCATTTCCTCCCTGCTCCTGGTCTCCCCTTCACAACCGCCAGATAACCAATCTCTTTAGGGGCCGTTCAGAAGTGTTTCTCCCTTCAGAGGCCCCTCTGGCTTTGCATCCAGACCTGGCTCCTCTCTCCTGCTCACTCCCCTCCCTTCCTCCCTGTGCTTGGCACACGGGTGCTCACACGCACACCACCCATCTAGCAGGAACTCTCTTCCCATGTGGTCTTGCTTTCAGGAGTCCCTCAGCTGAATGTCAGCTGTCCTGTCTTGAGTTAGCTGATCCCAGATTCATTTGCATTTTAATAGGAGCCTTCTAGGCAAAGAGTGAGAAAGCCATACAGTTACATAGCTACACACTAAATGGCAACAATAGAGGCAGCTGGCCTTTTGGTGTGGGGTCCAGCTGGGCCATCTGTGAGAGCTGGGTCGGTTGTGACTGCACTTCAGGGACACAAAGGCCCTCAGGGCTCGGAGCTCCACCCCGCCCCACCCAGCCCCACTCCACAGAGCAGCCTGTGACCCTGAGGCTCCAGTGTTCCTTAAGGTTTTTCTTTCTTTCCATGGATGCACAGTGTGTTTGAGCCCCGGGAGACTCACTGCCTTAGGCTCAGGTGACCCCAGGAAGCAGAGGCCCTGCTCTGCTATCCTCCTCTGAACATCATTACAGATGGATGACTGCAAGCAGGAGTCTGGTCAAAACACAGTCTTAATGATAATAAAGTGTCACACTCCGCAACGCTAATAGCAATAAAAATAGCAATTAAGTGTGTGAAGAAGGGCAAATGTTTTCCCAAAAGGCTCAGCGAGACGTTGCTTAGCACATTAGCAAGACAGCTGACGGAGGACTCTCCTGGTTATGGGAGCAAACTTAGACAATGTTCATGTTCCTCAGAAAACACCCAGGGGAAGTGTCCCAGATCTCAAGACAGTCAGCTCCCCTTCGGAGTCTTCCTAAGAGTGTACAGGGTGCACACCCCTCCTGTCCTTCCGCGATCGGGCTGGATGCTTTGCCCCATCCTCGCTGTGACCTATCTGGGAGGAAGGAGGAGAGACACCCACGTGGCCTGGGGGAAAGAACCAGGTGAGTCCAGGCACCATCAGCAGAGGACGATCAGAAGCACAGTGGCCACTCCTGCGGTGGGGCTTGGCCAAGTGCACGGAGCCACCTGGGGCCCAAGTAAGTTGGAGGAATTTCATGCCCAGCTGACACCCTTGCAGGCAGGTGCATAACAGCAGCCATCAGTGCCAGGGTTCATTCTGGCAAAATCAATGGCACCGCTGATTTCTACCTACAACTTTTGCACTGTGGTGAGCTTCTTGTTGGGAGGTGGGCTTTCCTTGTTCTTGTATGAGGTACCAAGCAGGGTAGAGAGGATGTTGGGAAGAATAAAAGGACTCAACTGCTCTTAATTAATCCTGCCTGCATGAGGAATGGGTAGACGAGTAGTGAGAGAACCCATGAATGCAGAGGCCAAGGCTTCAACCACAAGCCAAGCCTCTGAGACAGGACGCTACAAAGGGGAAACATCTGAAGAGACCTGTATGAGGGTCTCTAGCTTTATTTGCCCCTGAGCTTCCCCCTAAGTTCCCCAGAAGTAGTCTGGACCAAGGGCATGGTTTTTCTGAAGAGGCGGTATCCAAAGAAAATGACACATCTCACTTGGGACAAGGAGTAGTTCAATCCATAACTTCCCCTCATCCTGGATGCCCCTGGAGTGGTCCCCTTGGGTCTTCCCCTGGGTCTCACTATAAGTAGCCCAGTCCCTCTCTCCGACACTTCCAGAACCCATGACATGCACAGGACCAGAGCAGGTAAGATGAGAGTTTTAGCAAGATGAGAGTCAGGTAGCTGAGCGTACTTACATAATGAACCCATATGTTTAGATTAAAAAATTACCTTCAACCATGTGAAATTGAACACGTTCTATATTTTAAAAAGTCAGATACTAATAGTTTTATATGGCTCCACATACTAGCACACAAAAATGCAAAATGCACAGAACACGTATGGAAAGAATCAACCCCACTGTGAACAGCAGATCCTCCTGGCAGCAGCATGGGGCTGGAAAAGAAGGGGCCAAGGGGAACTCTGACCTTCGCTCTGTGGACCTGTGAATGTCTGGACACGTGACAAGAGTGCACTAAGGACAGGGTGTGAGGATGCCAACCAGCACACACATGCCCTGAAGAACGTCCTGGGAGAGATATGCGGAGCATGGGCCAGCAACGAGGCCCAGGAAGGGGGCCAGGGACTCCATGTGGCAGGTCAGGTGCATGCTTGGAGGTGGCAGACCATAACGATTGAGATACAAGGGCTCTGTCCCAAGGACTCCCTGCCCTGCATCTGCACATGTCCTGCCTCCCAGGTGCTCTGTCCTTTGATGACCTCCCTCCCCCTCCTCTCCCCACCACCAGGGGCCCCTCCCCTCGGCTGTGCCACCATGGAGTCCTTGTCTTGGTGGCTGTGCTCCATGATAGCACCACCTTCTGACCTGTCACCCTGGAGCACCCAGGCTCTGACCAAGGTGGTCTTGTCTCATGAGGCTGGGGCCATGCAGGCAGACCCACCCCAGCCCAGCTCTCCAGGATGGCACAGCTGTTCCCAGCATGCCCAGCCCCACCAGGATGAGACCACAGACCTTTATTAAGCAGGCATTCGTCACCACTTGCTTGGGATCCACAATGTCCACCAGGGGCTCCTTCATGGCCACGTCCCGGATACAGGTCATGTCAAAGCCATAGACATTCTCCCACCCTGTGGGGGCAGAGTGAAACATCAAGGTAGGTGCAGGACCCTGAAGCTCACCCAGCCTCCCAAGTGCTGGCAGCAGTAGGCCGAGAGGCTGGGGGCAGCCTGTGTTCTCCTGCAGCCAAACAGCCTAGAATTGCTCACCTGCATGGGGACCTTGCAAGGTGCCCACTGCTCATTCATATTTTCTCATCTTTCTATCTAAAAAAAGGCAGAACCCACTTTATGATTAGATAAACCACAGCTCAGAGAGGCTGCGAAAATTCAATTTCACACTGCTAGACTGCAGCAGGGTTAAGGTCAGAACTCAAATTATCTTACTCTTCTGGTATCTACATTCCTGTCCCCTCAAAAGTCAGCAGTCTCGGGGGCCGGTGAGATGGCTCAGCGGCTTAAGCGCCTGCCTGGCAAGCGCGAGGGCCCGAGTTCGACTCCCGGAACCCACATACGAAAAAGGGGCCGGTGATATCGCTCAGTGGCACGGGCGCCTACTGGCGTGCGAGGTCCTGAGGTCGACCCCCTGGTACCCACAAAAAAAAAAAAAAAAAAAGTCAGCAGTCTCCTGTGAACTCCCTGATCCGCCATCTACTTCCCTATTCCTATGCCTTCACTCACCCTGGTCTCCTCCCCTAAAAGACCTATCACTCTCCCTTCTCCACTGATGAAGCTGAAATGCAGCCAAGGGAGACATGTGCCCTTACAGTGCAACAGACTAGAGTTCGATCACAGCACCACTGCTCACTGGTCAGGCCCTGTGCAAAACGACCGCCTCTCTGGAGCCTCTGTCGTCTGGCCTGGGTGGGTGCAGGAGGGTCTGGGCCTGACTCACACATGATGATGCACGCACTGACAACCCACCCCGTAAGAAAGAACCTCCAGCTGGGGCACCAAGCATCCCAGCTCTGCTCCTTGGTGTGCGGGCCAGTGGCCCACAGGATGCTCTTTTGGGGAAAAGGAAGATTTGGGGTGCAGGAGCTGGCAAGCCTGAGATTGCCCTTCCATGGTGGTAGTGTCTGCTATCACTGATGGATCTCCTCCATTTAAATGACCCTGCAACTCATTTGTTCAGAAGTGTCTTGAAGGAGACATGCTTTTCTCTAAAATCAAACTAAATCAAATTTTCTTTTAAAGTGTTCATCAAATAAATGTTCCCTTGGGGAACTCGTGTCCCTGTGTGTGTGGAGGAGAGTGGGTGTGAACAGGCAGGAGAGAACTGCTTCTTCGACTCACATTCTTTTCTAAGGTACACAAAGACCTTCCTGAGAGAAAAGAAGGCAGAAAAAGTAATCATCTCCCAGAGGGTGAGTGCTTGTGACATTCCAGGCTGAGGATAAGATGCCAGTCAACCCCCATTCAATCACGCGGGGCTGGTGCCAAACTCCCAGCTGGAATCCACATTGTGGGGAGGGAGCCGCTCAGTGAGCCACAGGAGGCCTGTCCGGAATCTGGAAGTAGCTATCCATCCTCTCCCCAGATAAAACACAGGTGTGAAAACGTGTTGCCTTTGGTTTAAGCCATGCACCTGCCCTTTCCCTCCCTAGGCCATCTCAAATTAAAGTTAACACGAGTGTTGGGCAAAAACCCGAACATGTGTACCAGTTAAAGGAGTGGGTTTTGGAATTCAAATCTGAGCTCTTTCACTGTTTCGCTGTTTCACCTCAGGCCAGAATGAAGCCTCTCTAAGCCTTGGCTTCTTCCTCTTTAAAACGGAGATGCTGTGGCTGCTTCTTGCAGCCCTCCCATAGGGTTGTTGGGGGGGGGGGTTCTTGGGATGATACCTGCTCAGTGCTGAAGGCAGCGCTAGGCACAGAGAAAGAACTCACTGGTGACTGTCATTATGTGGGTTGAGCCCTGGCTTTGCTGCCTTCCAAGCTGTGTGACCCTGTACAGATCAATGTCATTTTCTGGTCTTATTTATAAATTGAGGAGTTTGGTTCAGTGGTTTTGTGTTCTTAGAATCCTCAGGGACACTCTTAAAATCAGACTCTGGACCCAGGTCAGAGCCACTGAATCAGAATCTCTGGATTTGAGACCAAAGATGCTGGACTTTTCTGAATCTATGTAGGCAGTTCCAACCTTTTGTGAACTTGGTCTTTAAAGTACTTGCAAGTCCTGAAACGCTGTGCTTGAAGTCTCGTGACTTTGTGAAGCCTTCTCCAGCTACTCCTGACCGTGGCCCTCTCCTTCATATTCCCACACCTATAGCGCAGTTTTGACACAGCATGGGCCCGCAAATAGTGCTTTTTATTTTTATTCTTATTCTTATTTTTGTGGGTATCGGGGGTCGAACTCAGGACCTCGCGCGCCAGCAGGCGCCCGTGCCGCTGAGCGGTATCACCGGCCCTTTTCTCATATGTGGGTACCGGGAGTCGAATTCGGGCCCTTGCGCTTGCCAGGCAGGCGCTTATGCTGCTGAGCCATCTCACCAGCCCCCAGATAGTGGTTTTTAAATTGAAATCCATCTCTCAGCACATAATGCTGTCCTGCCTTAGAAGGCCTGGTGTTTTCGTCACCTTCATGGGATTAATTAATGTCTATCTCCCCAGCTTGACTGTCCCACCTTCAGCTGCTCAGGGGACAGATGATCCAGGGTATTAGATTTTTCTCTCCTTCCTGCTGATCATTCATTTCCCTAATCCCATCCACAAGAGGTGGAGCAGAGATTGGAGAAGACACAAATCAAACACATTAATTTTTATTGTAATTATGTACTGTCTGTTGAATGAGTGCATGTGTGGTAAAGGCTACCTCAAGAAACAGTGTTAACTAAAAACAATGTTTAGTAACATTGTTATTAAACAATATTAAAAATAACATCAGAGGGACCTGTGAATCTTTTCTTTACAGATTAAAATTGGCTCCCAAAAAGGACTGCATTTGGATGCAATGAATGTAACTAAGCAAGAAGAAAGCCCATAACTATGGAGCATATTTATGCAAACCACCATTCTAATAGGTTGGCAGAGGAAAAGTCTTTTCTGGGAACAAATATTATTCATATGTTTCACTATTCTTTTACTAACAATGTCCAGTATAAATTAAAAATTACAAGACACACAAAAAAGGGAAAAAATGACCTATTATTAAAAAAATAGGCATTATAGGACCCACCTCAGACATAGCTCAGATGTTGGAATTATCCAACAGAGGCTTTAAGTAGCAATAATAAACATGTTAAAGAATCTAGGTTAAAGAATCTAGTGGACAATAAGTATGAACAGGTGGAGAAACTCATCAATGAGAAGGAAACTATTCTGCAAAAAAAAAAAAAGCCAATAGAAATGCTAGAAATCAATATCACAATGCCACAGAGGAAGAATTACTTTAAGAAGCTTATTAGAAGATTGGATATATCAGATGAATCAATAGTCTTGAAATCAGGTCAATAAAAATGACCCAAACTTAAATAATGAGAAGAGAGAGAATAAAAAAATAAAGCATCCAAGATCCACAGTACAATGTCAAATGACACCTAACATATCTTTAATGGGAATTCCTAAAAGGAAAGAGAAAGAAATCAAGCAGAAAAACCCTGCATTTGTATAGACAGTATCTAAAAGTTTTCCTAAACTAAAGAAAAAAGTAAAAACCCATTGATCCAAGTATTATGTATAATTCCATTGAGGATAAATACAAAGAAAAACAGCCAGGCACATTAAAGTCAAACTACTAAAAAACAAAATAAAGGAAAAAATCTCAAAACTAGCAGAGAATTAGAAATGCAAAGTACCGAGGAGCAACTGCGCCATCTCACTGGAGCCGCAGAGATCTGAGGTTCTCTGCCCGGCCGCGGGGCTGCTCAGAGCGCAGTGAGAGAAGCACAGCAAGTGCTTCAGGTGCCGCTCACACTGTCCTCCACGCAGGAGGAAGGTGTTTGCAGTGTTCTCCTGCATTTTAGGCTCTCAGAAACAAGGTCCATTCCTTGCTTTGAAAGGGGTCGGTCCAGGAGTGGAGCTCTGGATAGCGGGACTGGAGACAGAAGAGGAAACCCTGGGAGTCACGGCTGGAGGGCAGCCCTTGCCCACATGTTGCATGGCTGTCTCTGCCCGGGTCCTCCTTTCGGCTTCCCCCTTATCAAGGGAGCTGGTGCCCACCCTGTGCCGCTTGGCAGACTGGGATTCATGTGCTGAGTGACATTCACGTGTAGGACATGGAATTGAATAAAATACCCATGGGGTTTCCTTCCAGTTTTGAGATCCTACAGTAAATCTCAATAACAGGGATTTTTAAAAGAACGATTGCCCTTGCTGAGTTAAATACTACCACACCTGGCACATTCCTCTGCTACTTCACTTCCGCTTTGCTGCTTTACAGCTGCTTCCTTCATCTAACAAAACACATATTGCGAGCGAGTGAGTGTGAGTCACCTCTCTTTCTTGGGTTCTCTATTAGTTGGTAAAAAAAAGTAATAATAATAAGGGCAGATTCTGCATTTCAGTCATTCTCATATCCTCAGGTTGCATGTGGCTGAGAAAGGAAGGGAGGGGAGGGAACGGAAGGGAAAGGAGAGGAAAGGAAAAGGAAGGAAGCTCTTCCCTTAACGATTTCCTTTCTGAAGAGCTGCGCCTGTTGCACTCTTGGCCTCCACTTAAGATTTTTCCTTGTTCACTGGTTCTTGAGCCAATTGAAATCTGCTTATTATCGTTTCCTTAGCAACCAGCAACCTTTCTGCTTTACTTTTGATTTAGAACTCAGAGTAACCAAAACTTCTGTCGACTTGAAACATATTTCTAATTGAGTCTGACTCCTGCGCCTAAAAATTTTTAAAAGACATTTAAGTAGAAAACTTAACAGTATTTTAACTAAAATTTAAATGTTGGATTGTTTTGTTTTGAGTTGTTTCCATCTTTTTATATACTCCAGAGCAAACACTCCATCAGACAAAAATGAGGTTTGACTCTTAGATTATTTCTATGTTTCTGAAAGCTATGAACATTACAGTGGGAAACACAGAAAAAGTCACATGATCTCCAGCCCCGGACTGACATCTGAGGAGCAGCAACTACCCACTCAGCTCTCTCAGGGCTCCCCTTGCTCTTCTGACCAGCCTGGCTCATGGTATTGTGCACGCTCAACAGCTCCCAAATACAACCTGCATTGTAGGAAGCGAGCAGGGGATAAGATATGCTGGTGTTAGAAACCGGGGACAAGTTTCTTAAAGAGCAGTGCTAGAGCTGGAGCTTCATAAATACTTAAGTGGGTGTGAGAATTAAGAATGTACCTGAACAGTCTCCTGAAAACACTGCTCAGTACCATTACAACATGCAAGCTCCAAAATGCAGCTCCAGGGAGATGCATGTCTTATTTATACGTGCATTTGACCAGCACTGTTCAGTTACTTCTGCAATCTTCCATGAGAAGACATCTGTCCTAGATTCCCAGACACTGGCAGCCACCGGGCTTGGCAGAGCCATGAGCAAAAAGGGGCTTAGTTACCTCGCAGAGACAGCTCTAGTTGAGGCTCCAGTAGCACTGTGAATTGTTATGTCCTTTAACACACGTCATTCACTCAACCTTCCTGACAAAACATTGGGATTGATGATGCTATCCTATCCTAACGGAGGCTCAGGGGCCGTGTAATTCACTCAGGTTACGCAGCTAGGAAATAGGAAAGCTTAGATTTAATCCTAGAGGGGGCTGACTTCAAAGCATGTAACGTACCCCACCCTAGTTCTCCCTGCTGTCTTTTGGAGACTTGCTTCCCTTCCTCTTGAGGTCAAATACTAGAAATGACACCAGACTGACAGTGGTCTGAGTGGGTTTCCAGAGCACAGAGCCTCAAACGATTGTCCCATTCTCATCTTCCCTGCGCCTGGCTTGGAATGGCTTGCTTTGGTTTTCTATTCCTAGTGTGGTGTGAAAACACACAGACACACGCAGACACGCACACGAACACACTTTCCAGAGCACACACAGCTGCGGGAGTCCCTGGTGGTGACGATTAGATGGCAATCGTTGGAATCAATGGAGGGACAGCAGTGAAACTGGGTCTCAGCTCTTTGGGCAGCAGGTGAGCATTGACCTGTTTAGGCTCGGAATCCCTCTGGAACACCTCACCAAGCAGGGCTTGCCCCCCCCACGCAGGAACCCCAGATGTACTGATCCTGGCAGGCAGTTTGGAGCTACCACCTCTCGCTTTCGGTTTAACCGTGTGCTTGTGGGATGGGTTCTTCGCTCCTTTGTCGTGTTCAGTTCTGATGAGGAGACATGGCTGTGTCTAACCTTCCAAAACACACTTGGTCTGATCTCAGTAAGGACCACAGCTATGCTGCTGAGAAATGTTGCCTTTTAAATGAAATAAAATAAAACTGTCCATTGTGGGTAGGATAAAATACTGGAGAGAATTTTTTGCTTGTTTGCTTTTACTTTATTTTTCTAAGAGAACAACACATTTTTAGCTGATAGAGCATCTGAATTCACATTACATATGAGTCCCCTGCCCCCTACACACACACACACACACGACTGATTGTTCAAAGCAAAGTCTCCATTCCTCTCCACCCCCACTGCTATCCAACCCAAAAGAACCTCAGCGAAGAATCTGTTTTACCGAGCACGAAGAAGAGTCACTGTTACTGTAGCAAATCTGAGTGACGGAAGGCAGGACTGGCTGGAGACCTGCCGTGGTGGACTTTTGAGAGCTGAGGCATAAAAGGTTTGGCATCACTTGCCCTGCCATTCTCTACATAAACTCGGCTTCTGCCCCCTTGATTCTTTCCCTGTTCTCACTGCATTCATCCCCTCCTTCCAGGACCGCTATCCTTCAACAGCCATATTACTTCTACTCTAGAGGAATCCAAAAGAGTCACAGATGACAGGGACTGCAGACTGTCCTGGACGCTGACTGCTCATCTCAGGCTCCTGGAAGCATCTCCCACCCCAAAAGTGCAGTAGAAGTTCAACAAAGAATCAAAAGGTGACTTACAGTGGATTTTGAAGTCCTTGTACTGTCTGTCTTCAATTGCTACCACGTACAAAGCTGCCCGGTCTGGAAACATAAGCCCTCCAGGTTTCTGTTGATGAATTGTGGGGAAATGGGTCTCGTAATCTATTCACCTGACAAAGACATCACATTTTGAACGGCACATAGAGTCACCAGACAAGCACCCCCTTGCCAGCATTTCTCATTCAGTGGACTGTCACCTTGGCCAGGGTCCGGGCTGGGACAGCAAAGTTAATGTTTATTTTGGAGCTAGGAGAATCTGAGGGGCCCTGGTGGAGCCAAAAGAACAAGTGAAGTTGGGTGCAGGTAAACCCAGGGAGGAGCCATGAAAGAAGTTACATCTTTTAGCCTGGGAAGCCATAGTGAGCAGAATACTCTGTTGTCCGGCAGCCACACAAGCCCCGTACTTGTCAGCCAGAACAGACCTTTCTCTGGACAACAGAAAACAGGGGTCCATTACGGCAGGAAAGGCCGAGGTGAGAGCTACAGAAGTACATTCTGACAGCGGGGCCCGTTGGACACGGATGATCGTTCTGTCCCCTGAAGCAGATTGGCTTTAAAGAGAAGGGCCTGGGAGAGGGGAGACTTCTGGTCTGAGTCCTCTCTGAAGTCCTCACATTCTTCCCAGGCTGCAGGCCATGGGGACGGCAACAAGAGAGCCAGCAGAGCAATGCGGGGACAGCATGGGGACAGCATGTGGGGCACTTACCAGCCACTTGTCCCTGGCAAAGATCACCGTGTTGAGCATTGACTCATAGAACAGACAGTAGCCCATCCACTCGCTGATGATGATGTCTACCTTCTCCACAGGCAGCTCCACCTCCTCCACTTTACCCTTAAATATGGTGATGACTGGAAAATAAGAACCCCAAGGCCATACTGTGCAGGGACCCCACCCAGGAACCCTGAGCACCTCACTTCAGGGCCAGATCTCCAGGTGTTAGCCCTATTCCAATTCTACTTTCAGGATACGGCATGTTTCACCAAGCTAATTCATACAAAGATCACTGACAAGTCAGAGAAACCTGGAATTAAGTGCTGGATCCTCTAATTATTCACTGTAGACTTCACACACGACTTGACCTAACCGATGTCCAGTTCCCCAGAGAACCACCACAGAAAGCGAGATCTATGGAGACACAGTCGTATTGACTGCATGAATTAACACACGCGAAGTGCCAGGCCCATTGCCCAGGCTCAGCAGGCCAACATCATCCGACATATTCTTCCTCGCTGACTGGCAGGTGGAGAAGGGAAAGGGACACAGCCCCGTGATAAGTCATCTCTGCTCACGAGTCACTTCCAAGACCTCTGGGTCCCACTGTGGCAAGAGAAACTACTTAGCTGGGGTTTTGATCAACTGACATAGACCAAGACATAATTTTTGGAGTCTCTTTTTGCATTTGTTGCTGAAAAGATCACAGCAAAACCTTCCTCAGACACTGCTATGAAAATGACAGACTGATGTACTGGCCGGCTGGCTCCTTCTGAACATTTCCTGTGAAAGGTTACACATCCTCGAGCAGAAACCCTCATGCTGCGAGGTCCCCTTAAAAGTCACACAGTGCCCAAGCTCAGTGGGGAAGCTTCAACAGTGGCCTGGAACTAGGATTTAACAAATAAACCACATCTGTCTTGAATCTGAGTTTCATGAAAATTATTAGTATTTTTTTTTCTTTTGGTACTAAGAATTGAACTCACGACCTCACACTTGCCAGGCAGGCACTGTGCCACTGAATGAAAATTGATTTGGACTGGAGGCTCCTGGAAGGCAAAGGGCACGCAGTCCAGTGGCTTTATGTAGTGTCTTCACAGTGGATAATGAAGACGATGGAGCACCGTTAGAAGCCTCCAATGATGGTTTATTCTACCTCTTCTGGTACTTGATCAAAGTTTAATTGGACAGAGCCTCCACTCTCCGGGAGTCAGATACTTTGTGCACATGCATTGGCCCTGACCACCTCGCCCAGGCTTGTGTGACCTTCCTGATTACTACTCAAGAATCCCACTCCTAAAAGGAGCAAGAAATATAAGGCTAGCTTTCTCTAAAAGGTTTGTAGGAAGGAGGAAGAGTAGGTGTCAGAACTCTGGTTCTCTTGGGCTCTGAGACCCCGGGGCAGGAACTCACCTAGAGCAGGCCCCAGAGTGCACCACAGGAATTCACAAGCAACAAAATCAAGGGTTTGGGAAAGTGCAAACAACTGCCTAATTTATTTCTTATTCTGAAAAAAATGGACAAAGATATGCCTGACCTACCTGCTTCATTAGCTACATGCAAAGCCTGGCTTGTCTTATTTCTGCAAATGTGTTTAGCGTATCTCTTCACACATTTCTTGAAGGCTCTTCCCCGTGTCTGCCTGCATCTGGGTGGCTATGGGTCAGTCCCTGCTCCTGAGTTGTATCATGGCCTCCCTGCTGCTCAGATGTCTCCTCCTGCCTCTGGGAGGGGTGACCTTCTAGTCTGAGTCCTCTCAAGCCCTCATATTCTTCCTAGGCTGCTGGCCTCCCCTGGTGACATTTAGAACCAGGACCTGCCTATCATGATGCCATGGACAGGACTCTGTTAGAAGCTGCAGGAAACCACTGGACAGGCACGTATAGCCCAGTCTGACCAACAGGTGCAGAATCTTCCTCAGGGGCCCACATGTACATGAATGCTGCCCTGTTCGCTCCCCGTCCTGCCCATTATCTGCTAGATCCTGGTCAGTATGGGCTGCGACAGAGAGATACAATGGTATACAGAGGACAGATAAGGACAGATATACACATAGGGGTCACAGAAGAGCAGAAATCACTGTTCCTGCTTGCAAAAAGAAAGTCGGAATCAGTAAACCCCATAAGATAGACGCTCAGATGGCTGACTTCCGCTTACTGTTTTTTTTTGTTTTTTTTTTGTTTTTTTTTTTTGAGAAAGGGTCTTGCTATGTAGTTCAGGCTGGCTTCGAACTCACAGCGATCCTCCTGCCTTAGTCTCCCAAGTGCTGGGATTATAGGTGTGCACCACCACACCTGGAAAGTATTTTATATTTATTCATGCCTTGGAGCAGACATGGCTTCATATTTGGCCTGATGAGTAGATGGGACCTCTATGAAAGGAAAAAGCACCACTTCCTTTGGCCCAGTTGTGGACTGGGGCTCAGACCCCACCCATCCCCTTGTCCAGGGGCTTTTGTTCAGTGCACAACCTGTACACTTTATGCTGGGATCCTGGGGGCAGCAAATTATACACGTTCCAGCTAACAAAGAGCAGTGACCAATGTATGCCTCTCCTTCAGGACCTCGGTTTCCTCATTAGAAAAAAAAAAAAAAAAAAAAAGGAAGAGGTTGGAGTAGAAATCCTTTGCAGCACTAACATCTGGTTCTTCAAATGTGCCCTGAGTACTCCCTGTGGGTAAGGCATTGTGTGAGGTTTACGTGTAGGGATGGCAGACATCAATATGAAGAGGTACCAATCCAGTTTGATCCTGATTTGCAACAGTGCTTGGTGTCCGATTTTCTTAGAGGCCATCTTATTCCTATGAATCCAAATACAACTGCCCAGCTGAATCATCAGGGGTATTCTTCCAGATGCCTGTCATTATTACCAGCAACCACTTAAACTCCCAAACTCAATTTCCCAATCTACAGAATGCTACCTTTTATGGTTGGGCAGGGGGGTGCCCATGTGCTGGGCACACATGGCACTGGGTTGTCTCAAAGAACTTGTGTGGCACACGCAGCCCTTTTCCTTTCTCCTCCATGTTGAGGTCCTCCAAGGGGACCGATGCAGCTGGAACTAAGATGTGAGCAGTTATAGGCTGCCAACCCCATGCCCAGTCTGGACCCCGCACCACTGAAGCTGCACCAGCTCAAGGTGGCCCTGAGGTCACTCTCTGGAGCTATGTTCTTATTCCATAAGGATGATGGAAAGTTTGTCCAACCAGCTGTGACAGGACCCCGGCTTGTAAATCTCAGAATGATTAATCACAACTAAATGCACAACAGGGAGCAACAAACTCCGAATTGGGAAGTTTTCCCCTGTAGCTTCAAGTTGGCAAATTAGACATCTAATTTTGGAGAGGATTTTTTTTCTTTTTCATTTGAGTGAAATCTGGCCATTCTGACTGAAGGTCATTGCTTACATATTTTGTTTAGATTTTTTAAAATCAAGTCAGGCCAGACCAACCTCATTGGAGTCCCAGTGCATCCACTCAAATGAGACGACGCTGCAGGGCCTGAAGATAGCAATCTCCTCATTCTGTGTTCCTCACTGTTTCTGAGAGCAGATCCTACCCCACAGAAAATGGACCCAAGAATCTTGTGCATGAGGAATAGCGAAGCCCCCACCCCACCTCAACTGCAGCAAAGCCCCTCACTAATGCCTCTCCACACCCTCCCAACTTTGCTCACTCATTTATTTTGGTGACGCCCTCACCCACTTCAGCAGCCTGACTCGCCTCTAGCCTGAGCTCCTTTTCCTGGTTGTCTATTTTAGCTTCCCACTTCCAGGAGCCAGAGGAGCTCTGACTTCTGCAAACATTCAGAACTCACTGCTGCATGAATGGACGGATGAATGAGCAATTTTGAACACAAGGGCATTAGATTAAGAAACAAAAGATCGTCAAACTAGTCCTAATTAGAATAGTAAAAAATTACTAGCATTAGAAAAGCAGCTTGCAGAGTGATTTCACATATATTAGCTGAATAACCCTCCTCAGGACTCATGAGGCTGGTTTCATTTGTCCCTTTGCCTAATGAGACAACCAGGGTTTGGAGGAGTCTAATTGTGGACCCCAAACCCAGGCCCATCACGTGACCTTGTGCAACCCACGTAGCTTACCCAAGGATCCTTCTATCTGGGGAACGGGTGCAACAGTATCTGACCTGCCTGCTGCCTGGGATCACTGCAGATATCAAGCAACTGTTTGGGAGGTTGGAAGAAAAGAAATCTGAGAAGGGAAAGGACAGACTCATCTTTCTCCCGAAGGCTGCTCATGTTGGTGGGCAGGTGGAGGACCACTGTGAGCAGCCAGGGCAGGCCAGAACCCATGAGTCTTTGCTGGAGTCAGCCCTGCCTTGCCTTCTGGCTCTTCCCTTCAGAGTCCACATGCGTGGATCAACCTCTCGCACCACATCAGTCCAATATGGAGCCAGTAATGACAGGAGAAAGAACATCAGTCCCTGTACCCTCCACATCTGTTGGGATGGAAATATATCTTGCAGCAAACAGATTCTATTCCTGAGAGGCAAGGATGAGCTCTGGGTGCCATGTGACCTCAGTACAGTACAGACTGAAATATGGTACCCTTTGCCTGCCCAAACCCCTGTTCACCATAGAAGCCAGTGCACAATGTGTCTGGCTTCCTGTCCCAGCATGCTCTGGCTCCCTGGAGGGCTCAGGGCCCAGTCTGCTCAGCTGGAGCTCTAACATTCTGCTAGCTTTGGCCAGAGCTTTTCTCTGGCTGGAGACCCTGGCTGGCATCTCTTCTCCTCAGGCCACTTACTGAGGGAGTCCTAGTATGGTTAATCAAAACTGTTCTGGACATCACTTACCACATAGAACCCTCCTGTGGTATAGCCTGGCCAACCCCCAGCACAATGGCCAAAGGCAGACAATTGTGTGGGCCTGGCAGGGTCATCAAGAAGAAAGCTGAACTGGATAGGGAGGCTGAAATCAGGCAGGGAGTAAAGGCAGCAGAGCTTCCCCAATTTGGGCTCAGCTATTCTCAAAATCATCCCAGGTTTCACTCTCGCTCACTATAGCAGAAGCTTACAAGGGACAAGCAGAAAGTGTCACTGCTCCGGGAACAGACAAAGATGGCCCTCCAGAGCTGAGGGCCAACGGTAAATCAAAAATATTTGAAAAAGCCTTGGGTCTATACTGAACACAGATTTTTTCTTGTCCCTAAACAATGCAGTACAATAATTCCCATAGCATCACACTGTATTCGGGGTCAGAAATGCAGAGATGGATTTTAAAGCACATTGGAGGATGCGTGTGGGTTATGTGCCACTACACCGTTGTACACCAGGGATTCAAGCATTCTCGATTCTGCTATCTTCAGGGGGTCCCAGAGCCTGGCCCAGCCGACACTGAGGGTGGTGCAGCAGTGCTGTGTACAACAGTCTCCCACCCTCAGGATGGCTCACTCCATCCTTCTGGCCTCTGCTTCAATGCTGTCTCCCCAGAGAAGCGTCCCCTCACTACAGAGCTGCACTGGTCAGTGTTTAACAACCAGCTCCAAGAAGGAAGGAGGAGTGGGGGAGGAGGAGGGGAGGGAGGGGAGGGAGGGGAGGGGAGAAGACTCCCGATGTGTAGCATCGTGTACACACAGCTGCTGTGCTGATTTCAGACTAAACGCACCATGTCACCTGTCACTCCAGCCAGGGTTTAGAAGAGATGTGTGCCCCGAACTGGCTCCTAAGGGCCATATGAGCCCCTCCAGCACACCACTGTGACCACACAGGCAAAAGTAGATTCCCTGCTTTTCCTAATTATTCCAGATCTTTCTGACCACTTGCACAGCTTATAACCATACTCTGACCTCGCCGGTTGACTTCCTTCGCGCCTTCTTCTCCGTAAGACTGGAGTCTTCCTGATGGCAGGGATCTGGTTGTCCCGCTCACACCGCTACCTCCCTCACACTTGGCCCAGGGCCTGGTGTGGCGGACAATTATACGTGAAAGGATGGGTCGAGGCAACTCGCTTCTGAGATCGTTAATGAGTTCTTTCACCATCGGTTAGGAAGATAAGTAGCAACAGCCAGGAGCACTAAACTTGAAATGACCTGCAGGAGACGCAGCTCAGCACCTAGTACTACAATGAAGGTTTGTACTAGGCCGTTTTCTGCTATCTCTACTCTCCCAACAGCCCTTCAAGCTGTGCATTTCAGATCTCCACAGGCGAGAGACAGCAGAGGCTCCCGGAGGTGAGGTGTTGTGCTGAATCCCCTCCGCCATGAGAGGGTGAGGCCCCTCTGTTATTGTCACTGTGCTGTGTCGCAGTCCAGGACGCTGGCACTCATGGATGAACACAGATAGAAGAGGAAGGAAGCTCTGCTTTTTTCCTTTAGTTTTCTGAGAAGTACCTGGGTTATAATTTTTTGTTCCTAGAATTATAAAAATTCCATCAATCTCTGCACTCCAATATCAGCCTTCACAAAAGGACCGACCTTTTAAAGCAGTTCAGCAGCCTGCTGGTTTCCTCGTCACAGAGGAAATAATAGTTATTCGTGCTTTAGTCAAAAAAGAGTCGGTGAAATGTGCGTGGGCCACACTCGTGGCACAAGCCATGTGAGGGCCGAGTGTGCACCGCGGTGCGTTCCCGTAGTGTGTGTCTGCCTGGAGAAGAACCCAGCCTGCGGAGCGGTGGGTCAGGGATGGGGCGATACTGGGCAGCAGGTATTTTATGCCCGTGTTGTTATTTATGTCTCCACACCTGCACTCCTGAGACCCACACAGTCGGCTGTGGCAACGTTTCAAAAGCATTTCCATGGAAGCTTCTGCACAATTGAGCTGTCCTCTCTCAAGTGTGCATGCCAAGGCCGAATGAGCCTCCACCGGGACCAGGCCCTGCGTGCCTACCGCTCCGCCCACCTGCCGCAGCCTCCCAGGAGGAAGAAATCCAGGCAAGGGGGCTTTTTGAAGGTCCTGGGTCTGGAGCTCCCTTCTCAGTACAGTGCATGTGAGGGGGGAAGCAGGCACAAGGCAGGGGGCGGCTACTGTCTTGGGGACAACAGCACAGAATCAAGTCTGCGCCATCTCAGTCTGGGGCATGAAATAATTCTGTCCTGGAGCCACTCAGTGGGGCTGAGCAAGGCAGACACCAGCTGCCTGAGAAAAGTAGGGGTGCAGGTGCCACAAGGGTTCAGCAAGGAGAAGGCAGCCCAGCCTGGCACTTCAGAGCCTGAGTAGGGTGACAAGTACACCTGGGAGGCTGTCCTGTAGCAGAAGGTGGAGGCCCCAGGTCAAGGACAGGTCACCTGGAGGCAGGAGGCAGTGACAGCAGGAGACTGGCGCTGTGCAGGGGGACAGATCCAGCTGGAAGCATCCATGCAACGGAAGTCTGGTTTCTCAATGTTCGAGAAGAAACAAATACGGAAAGGGAGAAACCCTGTGGCTTTGGGTTAGAAGTAGAGGCACTGTGGGAGTTCAGACTGGACAATACATGCACAGTGAGACTCAGAAGCAGGTGCTGTGTGAACATGTTCTCTCCCCCTCCCTCTCCTTCTCTCCCCAGCACAGTCTGCTAGAGTCATCAGTACCCTAAAACTAAGGAGCACACTTTGTCCGTTCACTGGAGTTGGGGAGACGGCTGATTCCAAAAGGCAGGGTACAAGGTGAGCCTTAGAAAGTCTGCACCAGAAAGTCAGAAGGCATGCAAAAGCGAAAGATGCATGTGGAAAGGTCTCCCAGCGACCCAGCGGGACTGTGTGTACATCAAAGTAACCAGTGACAACAGATAATCCATTAAGGAAGAAGTGGAGTGCACAGTGACATTAGTTAGTAAACAATGAACTAAAAGATGGATGGGTTGATAGAGAGATGATAGACAGAGAGAGAGGAAATTTACTGAGGGATGGAATGCGTACTTGGTTTCCAATTACCTCCCCCGAAAATCCTACTAATCACAAAGATAAACAGAGCAACTTTGCAACAAAGAAGCTGCAGATAGTGTCTTCACCAAGCTACAAAAGCAAAAGCTATCAGGGGCAGGGCAAACTGAAATCACATGGGAAGATAACAGTGTCCTGCCTCCCGCGTTTCAGCCCAAGGTGCATTCAGTGAAGCGCCCTGTGAGGACACACATTGACCCATCTGAGGGACGGGACACAGAGCCACGCTGAAGGAAGTCTGAGGGGCTGCTGGAGGCGCCAGTCATGGCACTAGTGACAGAATGCAGTCCTGTCAT
The DNA here is from genome assembly GCA_028451465.1 of Erethizon dorsatum. Lineage (NCBI taxonomy): Eukaryota > Metazoa > Chordata > Mammalia > Rodentia > Erethizontidae > Erethizon > Erethizon dorsatum. Next base: position 32,862,395 of record CM051831.1, read on the forward strand.
TCTGAGCAGAGCTCTCACTATGGACGACAGTGTTGCAACAATCGGCAAAAACACGAATAGAATGCGAGTATCAGGAGATGGTAACGTTAAACCCTTGATTTTGATGCCTGTATTGTGGGTTTGTAGAAAAACGTGCTTGTTTGTTGGAAATATTCATTAATATATCCAGGGACAGTAGGTACCATGTCAGCAACTTACTCTCAAGTGGGCCAAGGGAAAAAAAAAAAAAAACTTTTTTATTTACATCTTCCTTTCTTTCTTTTTTAACTTTTTTCCTTTGTGACGCCAGGGATTGAACTCAGGGTCTTCGCACTGAGCTACATCCCCAGCTATTCTTTAAGATAGAGCCTTGCTAAGTTAAGTTGCCCAGGATGGCCTTGAACTTATGATCTTCCTGCCTCACCCTCCCTGACTGCTAGGGTTACAGGTATGCACCACCACACCCACCTTGTACCTTTTCTGTACATTTTAGGTTACTCAAAGGTTAAAAGAAGGAAAAGAAAAGGGAAGTGGGGGGAGAAAAAAAAGGGGGGTGGAAATGCCAAGAGATCAGGGGAGGAGAAGGAAGCACTGGAGGTGGGCTTCAAGGGGTAAGGAGGCCTGCGGTCCAAGCACAGCTGCCCAAAATGAAGGTCTGGATGCTGGTGGCCCGTGGTTATGCTGGCCCCAGCCCCTGCTGGCCTTTGCTTGGATCAGCTCCAACACAAGAGGCACAGGGCGGAGGCTGCTATGGGCTACAGGAGTGCCGGGAAGGTAGGGGAGCCAGCAAGAAGACAGACAGATGAGTGGGGGGCTCTGTAGACGCGCAGAGGTCAGGAACCCTACAGAGAAAGATCTCTGGGGCTCAGGCAGGCCTTGGTGGTAACCCCTAGAGGAAATCTGATTCTGTATTTATCTGCACTCGCTGCCCTCCTCTGAGAGCTGTTTCAGGACTGGGAGGCACGCACAGCTCTTCCTCATCAACAGAAACACACTTTAGGAAGGGAATGGGAACAAGAGCCAGGACTGAATGTTCTGGGCGCACCTCTGTCATTCACCACTGCGGGCCTCAGTTTCCATGTCTGTGAAATAGGGGATACCATCCAGAATTGGGGAGACCAGATGCAGAGCTGTGAATGCTGGGCTGTGTCATGCTTGTACAGAAAGAATCAACCAGCTTTTGTTTCCCATTTTTAGAAGGATATGGAGGGGTCGCCTCCCTGCCCCTTCCATTCACATCAAGCACTTTTCTGAGAAGCACACAGAAGACACCCCTTCCCCCGTGAACCGAAGGATGCTGGACCCCAAGCCAGAGGATGGGGGATCTGAGCAACATGTCCCCTGCTCAGGCACCTAGAATGCGGTGACATTAGTAGCCCTTGCAGATGCTGCCCGCCAGGGCCCTGGCCCATCACCCCTCACCCTCCCTCGCTTTCCAGTTCCTCACTGTCCCAGCCTGCAGTCCATCATGCTTTGAATGCAGCTCATAGGTTAGAGGCTCGGTGCCCAGGGCTCTGCCGCTGTGAGGTTATGGAACCTTGAGGTGAGAGCTGCTGGGGGTCCTCAGCCACTGGGTGTGCTCAGTGGCTTCTACAGTGCCCCTGAGTTTTTGCAAGATGGTTGTTGCACAGGGAGCAGGTAAGGCCCCCACAATCCTCTCTCTCTCTGCTCCCCGGCTGGAGATGTCACCTTGACATGTGCTCCACACAGCACAGGGGGACCACAGAGCCTGCACCACACTGCGAACTTCAAACCTCGAACGCTGGGAGCTAAATAAACCTCTTTTCTACACAGCTTGTATTTCATTATAAAAATGAAAAGCTAACATGGATTCTGTGGTTGATTATTGCCATCAATTTCCCACCAAAGCACCAAAGCCCCAACTGAGACAGCTTCTGCTCCACCGCACCCAAGCTGCTGAGGGTGCTCAAGACGAGCTCTGCGACAGCGAGGGCTGGAGCCACCACAGAGCAGCTTCTGCTCCTCTGGGAGGCATCCTTGGACCACAGTGCCTGCTCACCCTGCCTGCCTCCTCCTAACACCATCCCCTCCTCAGTCCCTTCCCTTGCTTTTCTGCCAACATCTGGCTTATTCTTCACTGGGCAGAGAGCAACACACCAAGGCCTGCACGCGTGCACACACCTGCGTCTGGACCTGCATCTGGACTTTCCATGCTCCTCTGGCCCTGACCAAGGCCACCGTACCTGTGCTCTGCGTGTCACGCCTATGTGCTCCTTCTCAAGGTCCTTGCTCCTGAGCTGACTCCTTTTCCTGCATCTGCAACTTGTCTGTGTCTCTCCATTGACCGCCCCCCCCCCTTAGCTACTGCTCTGTTTTTCCATTGCCCATCACAGCAGGAAAAGGTATTTATGGTCCGTGCTTCACGGTCAGCCCTTAAGCCACTCTAACGGGACTTCTGTCCCCACCCCTACGTTGAGTTGGCTCTTGTTAAGAGCACCAGAACCTCCATGCAGCCAAATTCTGGTCTGAGCGCCTATCGTCACCCTCTTTCCTCTAGCGGCACGTTCTCCCCGTGGCTTTCAATAGCGCATACACATGACTGGCCCCAGCACAGGCCCTGGGCTCCGACCCTCCCTGAAACTCCAGACTCAGCTCCGACGTGTCTGCCTGCTGCCAACGCGCGTCTCAAACCCAGCATGTACTAAAGAAGCTCCTGGTTTCTTCCTTTTTGTAATAACATAAATACATAAGAAAATTCGATAGTAATAAAATTTATGCATGCAAAGCGAAAATAAATGCCATTTTCAAATGTCAGCTTAGCACCTGTTGGGGTTTTTCGAAATAAAATATGCTTTGAATTACTAACGCCTCCCAATCAGCACGCATCCGAAGTGTAGCTGACAATGAATGCACACGGTCCCCGCATTTGCCACACTCCATTAAAAACTGTCCCGCAAGCTGCTGCCCACGCACAGCCGTCCTCTCCTCTGCCCTCACGCCTGCGGCACAGCTCCTGACCTCCCTCGCACTCCTGCCACCCCAGCCACGCTCCCTCCAGCAGCTGCTCAAGCCGGAAAAGATTAGCCATCGTGCCACTCTCTGGTCTCACTTCCACATCCGATCCACCCGAGGCAGGTCTTCTCGCCTGTGCTTCCCAGCTACCCCCAGAGATCGCTTCTCCCCACCCACTGCCACCACACTGGCCCATGGCGCAGCCCCCGTCGCTGGACCAACAGCCTCTCAGACGTGCACCTGCAAGCACGCTCATTGCCTACAACCCTTTCCAACCCATTCTCCACAGAGACGCCTCCTCGCTTGCTCAAAATCCTTCCAAAGACTTCCTCTCCCAGAGAAGTTCCAACCTATGTGATCTGGGGCCTGCTCCTTCCAACCCCTGTGCTCTCCATGTGCTGCCCACAAAGCCTTCTTCCTGTTCCCTGGGCCTGCTGATTTCATGCCTATCCGGAGTCCCAGCCGTAACTTCTAGCTGGGATTCTCTTCCTCTGACCGGTGCTGTGGTTTCAGTGTTTCACCAAATCTGTGTGTTGGAGCCTTAGTTTCTGCGTGCAGCGGTGCTGGGAGGTGGAGCCTGGGGAAGGTGTTCGGTCCCAGGGCAGAGCCTCTTGGATGCACCAATGCCTTGTGTGTGGGGGGCATTACTGTGAGAGGAGGCTGCTGCTCCCTGCTTTCTCTGGCTTCCTCTCCCACCACGTGACCTCTTTTGTGCTTGCCCATGTGCTCTTCCACCTGCCAGCATGATGTGAAGCAGCAAGTCTCTCACAGACCCATTGGCCCGATCTTGGGCTTTCTGGCCTCCAGAACCTTAAGTCAAATTAAACCTTTCCTCTGTAAGTTACCTGACCTCAGCTATTCTGTTATAGCACCAGAAAATGGACTGAGATACTTGATCACCCCACTTCTTCATATAATTCAAATCAGAATTCCAATATGATCCCCTCAGAGAGGATCTAACCTAATGCAACTACCTGGTCCCTTTGGATCTTATCACCCTGCTTCAATTATCAGAAAAGTGCTGACCACCACCTGGACTGTTCTTGACTGTCTCCTGCTTTCCTTGGTGTCTGTAATTCCACTCCCCTCTAGGACATGGACTGCACGAAGTCAGTTCCTCGCTCTATCCCCAGGGCCTGGCTCTCAGAAGGTTGTTGAATGAATATTGTTCCGTCCTTTCAAGGACTCTGCAGCAAACAGGACAGGCGGCAGGGCTGAGATCAGGCAGAAGCATGCGTGTGGCAGTGTGTGGAAGCAGGGACCACTGAGGTGGTGCCCAAGTCAGATCCACAGAGCACCTGGCAGCGGGCTCCCCATGATAGCAGGGAGCATGGCCGGGGCTCAGACATGGAGCTGAGGGCTCAGCTCATGGAGGAAAGAACGCTGACCCCTTGTGCCTGGGGCTCACAGAGGCTGCATGTGTGACCTCAGTGCTCAGCTCCTTCAGGAGCAACCACAGAAGCAGATTCCTTCCTTCCTTCTCTGGCCTCTTCTTCCAGTCCCTCTTCCTCTGCCTGGGCCTGCTGACTGGCCCTCCCTCCTAGGCATCTTCAGGAATGTCGCTCCCTCCCAGCCTCATTCTTTCCACCCAGTGCAACTCTGCGTGGACGCTCCTTCTTTGTACCTGCCCTTCCCAGGACCTTTAGCCTCCTGCCCCTTGCAGCCCTGTCTCCTCTCCATCTCACTCCCTGGACTGCGGCTTCTGTTCCACCTGCCACTCTCCCAACTCCACACCGAGCTCCTGGCTTCACTGCACCCTGGACCCAGCATGATGTCCCTTCCCTCCCAGCACTGAGCATAAGGCCTCAGGTGGAGAAAGCTACAAGGAGGTTGCTGGATCAGGGACCTTGCAGGCCTGAGTGTATTCAAGATGGGTCCTGGAGAGAAGGAGCTGGAGAACACTGCACTCCATAGGAAAGGAGTGAGATGAGGGAATGGGACGCACTTCCCTCTAATTGGACTCTGGCTTGAAGAAGGGCCCACTGCGAAGAGCAGCTTGATTGCCAGGACAGCCCAAGAGCAACAGAGCCTGTGGGCAAGGTGCTGGCCGGAACGCCACTGGGCTGGTGATGGGAAGGGGTGGGGCTGGGACTGTGGAGAGGGAAGAGGAAGAAGAGGAATAGCTGCCATTGTGCAGGCTCAATAGGTAGCCTACAGCTGGAGCCAAGCAGGGAACATGGCAACTAAGGGTGAGCCACAGGCAGGGCTTGCTGAAAGCTGAGGTGGGGCAAAGCTAACCTGGGCATGGCATGGGGGTGCAACCTCAGCACCCAGGGCTGCGGCTCTGCTGATGGAGTCTCAGCAAGCCCCTCCACCTCCCCAAGTCCAAGTGCTCTGCACTCTTCCCTATTATGCTCATCTCTGCCACCCAAACTAGGAGACACAAGTCCCCTCAGCCCCTCCACACACAGGAAAACACTTGGAGGTGTGCCTTACTGTTGTCCAAGTGGTTGGCCTTAATGATCTTCTCTGAGTAGTCAGAAATGCTGGAGCATTCAATCTAGATAAGACACAGAACAAAGGAGCAAGGAGTCAAAAAACCACAGCACAACTGCCAGTTTGGGTCTCAGATGTCCCTCAAAGGCCTATCTATTGAAAGCTGGTGTGGCAGTTAGGGTGGGGTTTCAATTTGATTGACTCTGGGATCCACACTAGGGATTGGCGGAGTGCACTTCTAGGTGTGTCTGGGGGGTCACGGAGGCAAGGCCCTGGGGTCTATGTCCAGCCCCTCGCGCCTTCCACTCTGGTGCTCTTGCCCTGCTCTGCTTCCCGGCCACTACGAACTGAGCGGCTTTGCTCTGCCACGTCCTTCTGCCATGGCGTTTCTGCGTTGGTGCCAGCTGACCATGGTCCGCAACCATGAGCAAGTTAAACCTCCCCTCTTTTAAACAGTGGGTGCTGGGTGCTGGGTCCTGGGCCTCACCAACGAGAAAGTGACTAATACAGCTTGCTCTCCAGACTGTGGTGCTATGGAAGGTGGAGGAACCTTTAGGAGGTTAGGCCACTGGGGACATACACTTGAAGGGGATACTGGGACCCTGGACCTTCCTCTCTTTCTGCTTTCCAGTTGCCGTGAGGTGTTCCGCCATGTGCTTCCACCAGGACCTTCCGCCTCACCACAGATTCGAGACAACAGGGCCAAGCAACTATGGACAGAAAATTCTGAAGCCATGAGCCAAAATTAAACCTTTCCACCTTACAAGTTGTTTGTCACAGTGATAGAGAGCTGAGTAACACAACATCCAACACCAATCTAGTGGATGAAGAAGCTAGGTCCCAGAGAGGTGCAGTGACTGTCCACAGCTGCACAATGACTTACGGCAAATTGAAAACCCCAACTCTCCTCTCTCAAGAGACCAAGACCTAGCTGTGGCTCCAGCATCTGAGCTGGAGACTCAAGTGGAGCCAGCAGGCCTTATGCTCCTGACCAGAGGAGGCACACAGTGTGACCTCGGGAGGGTGTGGGGGGCAGAGGCTGGCCAGAGCTACTTCAAGCCTCTATCTGGCACCCAGGGCAAATGTGGCACATTTCTGGATGTGGACCTTCTGGAAGATGCCAGGTCAGGGCCTGGTCTTAAGGTCTGCCCCACCATGCACACTCAGGTTAGCTTTCAACACTTGCTAGGGTTTAGATATGTGTCCCCCAAGTACCCATGCATTGAAGGCTTGGTCCCCAGCCCATGGTGCTAGTGGGAAGTGGTGGAAGCATTAGGATGGAGGGCTTAGTGAGAGGTCCTCCAGTCAGTAGGAGTGTGCCTTGCAGGAGGTATTGGGATGCCAGCTTCTTCCTCCTCTTCTTTCATTTCTGGCCATGACATGACATCTTTCTTCACCATGATGCACTGCCTTGCCACAGGTTCCAAAGCAAAAGAGCCACCTGACCATGGACTGAAACCTCTGTAGCCATGAAACAGAACAAACTTTCCCTCGCCTTAAATTATCTCAGATATTTTGTTACGGTCATGGAAAACTGACTAGCATAACTTTTCTAGACTCCATCTTGGAAAGAATTTATTCCTTTTAATCTGCAAGTCTTTCTAGGTACTCCAATCTCCTAAGCAAAAGGCCAAAGTATTTGAGAGATTAGCATGCATCACCTGAGAGCAGTATCTCATGGACATGTTTGGAGGCCAAGCCCAGGCTGGGTTTAGAGGCCCAGATGTGCTGCCAAAGGGTGCTGGGAACAGAAGGACACTTGCTGAGAACTGTCCCCACTTTCATAGCTGGCCTGTTTAGGGAGGTTGGCCCCACCTCAGATGGCTCCAGGGCCTCTGAAAGTTACTGTTCCCTTCAGAAGTCATCGCAGAAGGACACCAAGGAGGCTGTTGACAATCTCCACCAATGCCCACCTTCAGGGTTGAAAAGGGTCAGGTCACTGTTAGAGTGACATGAGGGGCAGACCCTGGCCAGAGCTCAGTACCAGAGGACCTGCCCTCCCTTGGGCTCCCAGGCCTGTGGCTTCAGGTCTTACTATGTGATGATAATGATGATGATGATAGTGATGGTGACAATGATGGTGACTGCCCTTGGGCATCAGGAGTCCCCTTCCCTCTATAAACATCTCAGCTGTGATGGTGTTGATGGTGATGATGGTGACAAAAGTGATGTGACCTACCTTTGGGCATGGGGTGGCCCTTCCCCTCTACACACAACTCAGCTGCGATGTGGTGATGGAGATGATGATGGTGGTGATGTTGATGATGGTGATGGTGGTCATGATGATGGTGATGGTGATGACAATGATGGTGGTGGTGGTGATAGTGATGATGGTGATGGAGATGATGATGATGGCGATGATGGTGACAGTGGTGGTGATGATGGTGATGATGATAATGGTAGTGATAGAGATGATGATGGTGATGACAATGGTGATGATGGTGTGATGATGGTAATAGTGGTGATGATGGTGATGATGTTGAGATGGTGATAATGATGGTGAAGGTGATGATGAAAATGGTGATGATGATAATGATGGTAGTGATAGAGATGATGGTGATGACGATGGTGATGACGATGGTGATGATGGTGATAGTGATGATGGTGATGGTGATGATAATGGTAGTGATAGAGATGATGATGGTGATGATGGTGATAGAGATGATGGTGATGGTGATGGTAGTGATGGAGATGATGATGGTGATGGTGGTGATGGTGATGGTGGTCACAGTGGTGATGGTGGTGATGGTGATGATGATAATGGTGGTGAGATGGAGATGATGATGATGGTGAGATGATGATGGTAGTGATGATGATAATGGTGGCGATGGTGGTGATAGAGATGATGATGGTGATGAGGGTGAAGATGGTGATCGTGATTATACTGATAGTGATGATGATAATGGTGGTGATGGTGGAGATGGTGATGATGGTGATGACGGAGATAGTGATGATGGTGGTGATGGTGACGATGGTGATGGTGATGGTGGTGATAGAGATGATGATGATGGTGATGATGGTGATGAAGATGGTGATGATGACAATGGTGGTGATGATGGAGATGGAGATGATGATGATCATAGTGATGCTGGTGATGATAATAGTAGTGATAAAGATAATAATGGTGATGACGATGATGGTGATGGTGATGATGACGGTGGCATGGGGCAACCCCTCTCCTCTACACGTCTCAGCTGAACACTCACAGCTAGGGTGAGTCTGAGATGCGCTGAGGACAGCCAAGGCTTCTGAGGTAGGGATAAAGGAGGAACACTCTCCCTATGGGAGCCACAGGAGCAGCCTTTGGAATAGGGGTGGCAAAAGGACAGCAGCTCTACCCACTCAGGAGCCCTGGCTCCCCAGGGCAGCTGCAGGTTTGCCCAGCCAGCAGCACAGAGAACAAAGCCTCTGAATGCTGCTCAGCTCACCAAGGCCTTTGCCGATGGGCCAACTCACATGAATTCCAGGAGTTTGATTATAGTTTATCTTCATTTCAACCAGGTCAACTCCCATCTTCTGGCCCTAGACCTACTGCATTTTTCAAATGTCATCCAGCAGCTCAGAAGTTTTTTCCCCAGTTTCTTTCTAGCTCCAGACACCTCCAGCTCCTCTTTCTCTGGGCTGTGTGGCTGTGTGTGTGTGAGTGGGGGGAGGTCAGCCTTCACTGAAGGAAGCCTACAGTGGCCAAAGTGGCAGGACTTGCCCTGCAAGGAAAAAAGAATGTCCTGTTCTCTCCTAGGACCCAATCTCAACCATGATAATAAACTAAGCATTTGCCACATGTCAGGCGCCACTCTAAGCTCTTTCCATATGTGTGATCCTCATAATCACCCTATGGGCAAGCTACCTTTATTATGCCCATTTTATAGATGGGGCAACTGAGGAGTGAATTGTGCAAGGTCACACATTGAGTGTGTGGAGGGGCAGAGATTCAAACTAGAGCTCACATCTGTAACCGCATCCCACTGCTCTCAAGCCAAGAGGATAAACACAGGTGGTCTTCGAAGAGCCAAAAATCCTCCACCGATGTACATAGTCATGGGGCAAGGGACCGGGTGATGCCTTGGTGACAGGAAGCCTGACTACCTCCTGCAAGTCATACTTGATTTTCTCTACTCCTGGTCAAAGATGCAGCTCCAGCAAAAGAGATGAAGCAGGGCTGGGGATGTGGTTCAGGGGCAAAGCACTTGCCTAGCTTGTTGAGGCCCTGGGTTTGGTCCCCAGCACCACAAAAACAGAAAGACGGACCCAGATGTGTGCTTCTGGAAAGGGCCAAGGAGGCAGGAGCGGGGACTGGTGTGACGGAGGGTGTGGCATGCTCACCCCAAAAACCTTCTTAGCCCCTGCTTTGGCAGCAAACATGGACAGGATCCCAGTCCCACTCCCCACGTCCAGCACCACTTTGTCCTTGAACACGTGCTTGTTGTGGTACATGGAGTTCCGGTAGGTGAGGGTCCGCACCTCATCCTTGAGCATTTCCTGTGGGGGAGGAAAGGAAAAGCAATGTCAACAACCTGTCTGAGGGCCAGGGATATAGCTCAGCAGTGCAGCGCCTGCCTGGCAAGCATGAGGTCCCGAGTTCCATTCCTGGTACCAAAAAATAAATAACTATATAAATAAATAAATAGATAAGTTGTCTGAGGCTCTGCGGCACCTGGGAGGGCACAGGGTCACAGATTCCACCCCAAGAAATTATTCAAGAACCACAACAGTACTGCTGGGCAAAGTCACAGAAGAGTACTGTGGGACAGCTGGGCCGGGCGCTACCACAGCCTCCCAAATTATCCCAGCCTTAAAATTCGGCCCAGAAAGATAGCTTGACACCACCAGGACAGCTCAGGTCTAGATCCAGGGAAGCTCCAATTTACCAAAGAGCAAAAGGGAAGATCACTTCCACACAGCGCTAGAGATTTAAGTTCGACCTGAAGCAGAACTTGTCGCCATGATCATTTAACAGAGATTTTTAATGGGGTTTTTTGTTTTGTTTGTTTCTAAGATAGAAAACATGTTTTTCTATCCAGAATTAAGTGCTTTGTAATAAGAGAGGAGTCAGAGAACCTGTGAAATCCATCTCTAGTCCAGTGAAAACATGATTCATCTGGGAGGCAGGGGCCTCGCTGTTCAAGGGAGGGGCAAACGTGTTCAGCTAACTCACCACCAATGGCAGTGGGCCGGTTTTAAAAAAAATAAATTAACTTACTGGAGGGTAATTTTCACACAATAAAAAGCACAGACTTCAAGTGCAGCCATGCATCACTTAATGCTGGGATACGTTGAGAAATGTGTCCTTAGGTGATTTTATCATTGTGTGAGCATCTCACAAGGGAAGGTGCTGTGACATCACCATATGACCTCACGGGAGCACGGTCCTACAGTCAGTCCATCCCTGACTGAAAAGATGCTGCGTAACACATGACTGTAGATGGTTCCACGTAAGGACCTGGACAAACACACACCTGCGTAACCATAACCAAGATATGCACCATTTCCTTGACCCGGAAGTTCTTCACGCCCCTTGCAGTTAATCCCCACCCACAGTCCACACAGCCAATGATTCGCTTCCCCCCGCCTATAGCTGTCCTTGGTGTAAATCAAATCATGGGGTCTGTGCACTTTCCAGCCTGGCTTTTTTTTTTTTTTGTGGGTACCGGGGGTCGACCTCAGGACCTCACGCGCCAGCAGGCGCCCGTGCCCCTGAGCAATATCACCGGCCCTTTTTTCGTATGTGGGTTTCAGGAGTCGAACTGGGGCCCTCGCGCTTGCCGGGCAGGCGCTTATGCTGCTGAGCCATCTCACCAGCCCCCTGGCTTCTTTCATTCAACATGAAGTTTTTGAGTTCCATTTATGTTATGGCACATATCCAAATGTTGCTCTTTTTTTGTTCTTGCCATTGTTGAATAGTATTCCATTTTAATGAACTTATCACAATTGACTTTTTCACTTTTTAAAATTTTTATTTTTATTAGTACCTATTTGCAGTACATAATGATTATGTCCATGGTGGGGAACTGCACGTGCACGTAACACATCCTAGTTATTTTGATGTCCCCGTCTCCTCCCTCCCTCCCATCTTTTCTTGGAATATTTGGGATTGCTTCCAGCTTTTGCTATTATGACTCAAGCTACTATAGGCACCCTTGTATGAGTATCTGGGGATGTATGTCTCTATTTTATGTGCTTAAACACCTACGATTGGATTTTCTGGATCTTAGGGTAGGAGTGTGTTTAACTTCATAGGAAATTGCCATTTTTTTCAAAATGGTTATTCCATTTTATGTTCCCATCAATAATGTCTGAGAGTTCACATCGCTTCACATCCCAGAGACTCGGTACTCTCGGCCTTTCTATTCGTAGCCACTTTAATGGACATGAACAGTCTCATCGTGCTTTAACCGCGTTTCCTTGCTGACTGTTACTGCGGGTCATGTTTGCATGTGCACCTTGGCTCTTCATAATTATCTTTTTCAAGATATCTGTTCCAGTCCTTTCTTGTCTTCTTCTTAGCTGTCTATTTTGTCTTTACTGAACCGCAGGAGTTGACACATTCTAGAAACAAGTCCTTTTTGTCAGCTATACAAAATATACCGGATATTTTCTCCCAACCTGTGGTTTTGCTTTTCCATTTTCTTAATGATGTTGTTTGAATTCGTTTTTAATTTTGATATAGACCAATTTTTCAGGGTTTCTCTTATTTTTTTAACTTACAATTAGTGCTTTCTGTGCCCTATGGAATCTATCCCATAGAGAGTCTCCTGTGTTTTCTTCCAGAAGCTTTATAGTTATAACTTTTGCTTTTAGGTCTTTGGATCATGTCAATTAATTCCTGTGTACGGTATAAGTTAAGGAGTCACTTTTTTTTGTTATACAAAGAAATAATTCAAGCACCGTTGATTGCCCTCATTGAATTACTTTGACACCTTTGTCAAAACTAGCTAACTGTCCAAGTATAGAAATTGGTACACCAATTCCACCCTACCGGATTACTGTAGCTTTACACTAACTTCGAAGTAAAGGACCGAGTGTCTTCAGATTTATTTCTTATCTTACAAGATTATTTCATTTTGTCTGGGTCCTTTGTATTTCCATATAAACTTTAGAATCAGTTTGTTAATTCAGAGTAATACCTAGGGTATTCATTGGAATTGCATTGAATCTATAGATAAATTTGGGGAGAATTGACACTCTAGAAAAATTGAGTTTGACAAACCAAGAATATGATATAGATTTCTATTTATTTAGGTCTTCTTTAATTTTAATCTCTCTGAAACGTTTTATAAATTTCCTTCATTAAATTTACTATTTTACAGTACTACATATGACATTTTAAAAATATTATTTCCCACTGACTTGTATTTTACAATCTTGCTCCCTTCACACATTAACTCTAATAGGATTTTCTGGGTTTTAGTAGACTTTTTATTTTTCTATGTAAAATCTTGTGACTTATGAATAAAGACAGTTTTAGTTTTTTCCTGTCTGTATACCTTTTATTTTTTGTCTGGATTTTATTTTATCTTTATTAGTACATGTTTGCAGTACATAATGTTTACATTCCTTGTATGGAGTTAGTGCGTGTACATAACAAGTCTTAAGTCCTTTTTTCATCCCTTTTCGTTCCCTTCTATCTCCTGATCCCCTTCCCATCTGAGAAAGATCTACCTCCCACTTCCTATTATCTGTCTTTCATTTTCCTCTTTATTTATAATTTGGGTTTCTCATATGAGAAACCATGAGATGTTTAAGCTTGTGTGTCTGATCTATTTCACTTAACATTATGGTCTTAAGGTGCATCCATTTTCCTACAAATGGCCCAAGTTTATCCTTCTGTTGTAATCAGGGTTTGCAAGGGAAACAATACAATACAGGACACATAATTTATAGAGTTATTTTGCAATAGTCACCCGAAGAGTCATATACAAAAGAGTGCAGGAAATCTGTCCACACACTAAAGACCCAAAGAATCCAGCTGAAGGCCTGGATTCTACAGCAGTGTCCTGCATGGGTCCAGCTGAAGATCTAGAGCCCATGGCAATGCCTCCACGAATCCAACTAGAGGCCCAGAGCCCACAACAATGTCTCATGCAAGGATATTTCATGGATCTGCACTGGGAAGGCCCAAAGGTCAGCGGTGGAAGCTAGAAAGTATGCACCAGCGGGATGAAGGATCTGTGCCAGCAGGCTCAGGGATCTGCCCAGGAGCCAGGAAGCAACGCTCAGAGTAAGGACCAGAGCTCCCCCAAAAGTCACCATAGCCATCCTCAGCGACAATGAGGTCCCGAGCTCCTCCGACGATGAGAACAGCCAAGTTCCTATCAGGAAAGCCAGCGTGACAAGCTCCTCTCAGAGAACCAACAGCACCAACTCTTCCTCACCAGTTCTCCTTTTTATGTTGTTGGCAACAGTCCTCAGGTGGGCCCTCCACACCAGGCACCACGCTGATTCAGTTCATCTGGGTGTGACAAGTTGACCACCAGTTGTCGATCCACCACACCTTCTTTATGGCAGAGTAGTACTCCATTGTGTATAAATACTACACTTTCTTAACTATCATCTGTTGATGAACATACACGCTGCTTCTAAGATTTAGCTATTATGAATCGAGCTGCTATAAACATGGGTATGCAGGTATCACTGTCACATGATGTCTTTAACTCTTTCAGGAAGATACCTAGAAAAGGAATAGCTGGGTCAAATGGAATTTCTAGTTTTAGTTTTTTGAGGAGTATCTATTACAATTTTCATAGTGGTTGTACTAGTTTACATTCCCACCAACAATAAGGAAGAGTTTCTTTTCCCCTGCAGCATCTGTGATTATCTGACTTCTTTCTAGGGTAAGAGGGAATCTCAATGTTGTTTTAATTTGCATTTCTTTAATGACCAGTGATGTCAAACATTTCTTCATGTATTTATTTGCCATTTGTACTTCTTCTTCTGTGAAGTGTCTATGCATTTCACTTGCCATTTTTTGATTTGGTCTTTTATTTGGGGGGAACTAATTTTTTTAGTTATTTGTATATTCTAGGTATTAGTGCTCTGTCTGCGGAATAGCTGGTAAAATTTTTTCTCATTCTATAGGTTGTCTCTTCACTCTTTCAGTTGTTTCTTTTGCTGTGCTGAAGCTTTTTAATTTGATACGATTCCATTTGTTGATTTTGGTGCTATTTCCTGTGCAACCAGGGTCCTTGCCTATGCCTATGACATCAAGAGTTTTACCTATTTTATCTTCCACAAGCTTAAGCGTTTCTGGTTTAACACTTAGTTCTTTGATCCATTTTGGTTTTAGTTTTGTACATGCTGAGAGGTATGGGTCTAGACTGAATCTTTTGCATGTGGATACCCAGTTTTCCCAGCACCATATATTAAAGAGGCTGTCTTTCCCCCCGTGTGTGTTTGGCCCCTTTGTCAAAGATCAAATAGTTGAATGTGCTTGGGGTTGTGTTCCATTGATCTTCATGTCTATTTCCATGCCACTGCCCTGCTGTTTTTGTAACAGTGGCTTTATAACTTCAAATCCAGGATCGTGAGGCCTCCCCCTTCACTCTTGTTACCCAGGATTGTTTTTGCTATTCTTGGTCTTTTCTGGTTCCATATGAATTTTAGGACTGCTTCCTCTAGGTCTGTGAGGAATGCTATTTTGAGTGGGATTTTGATTGGGATTGTGTTAAATCTGAACAGCATTTTGACCATCTTGATTCTACCTATCCAGGAACAGGGGATATCTTTCCATTTTCTGATGTTTTCTTCAATTTCCTTTTTCAGATTTTTTTTTTTCTTTTGTTTTTGTTCTTTTGTCTTACTGCACTGGGAAGGACTGCCAGCAAAATGTAGAACAGATTTGCAGAAGATAGACAACCTTCCTTTGTTCCAATAAGTAACATGTCACCATTAAGTATAATTTTAGCAGCAGGCTTTCCATAAATGTCTTTTATCAGACTGAAGAAATTGAGAGCTTTTGTCATGAATTGGTATTTAATTTTGCCACATGCGATTTCTACATTTGTTCAGATTGTTTGTAACTTTTCTCCTTTATTCTGTTAATGTGTTGGACCCACCTGATTGGTTTTCAGCGTCGAGTTAACACTTTGTTGTGCTGTGTTACCCTTTTAAAATATTGTTTGGTTTTATTTAATGTTTTGTTGCAGATATTGGTATCTACATTTAGAAGGGTTGTTGATCTATAACTTCCTCTCACCCTCTCTGGTAACAAAAGTTACTTGGACTCACACCATAACTTAAGAATTGTTCTCCCATTGTACATTTTTTGAAAAGTTTATGAAATTGGTATTTTCTTCTTTCAGTGTCTGATATCATTCACCAGTAAAGACATATATCCTGGAAATGTTTTTCTTTTTGTTGGAAGTTATTGATTCAATTTATTTAATTGATAAAAAACTATTTTAGCATTCTGTGTCTTTATATCTTGCAAATCTGTTTTCCCAATGAATTTATCCATTTCATCTAAGGTGTCAAATTTATGAGCCATAATATCCTCTCATTCCCGCTGAATAGCTGCATGATCTCTAACTATGTCCTTATCTCCATTTATGATATTTTTAAAAGAAATACTTATTATTTATTCAAAACTAAGACTTGATAATGCTGAGAACACAAATTAAGAGGAAGATGTAATTGATCATTCCTTTGTGGTGGTAAAACTGCTCATTTTTTTCATTTACGATATAATCTGTGTATTCTCCAATTTTTTTTTTCTTAATCACTGTAGATGAGTGTTATTCCGTTAGTCTTTTTTGAAAATTAACTTATGGCTTTGTGTTTTTCTCTATTGTTTGACTTCTATTTCATTAATGTTAGCTCCCAGGTTAATTATTTAATTCTTGAGTCTTATTTGTTCTTTTTTCTGTAGTTTTACAGAGTGGAAGCTTTGTCATTGATTGAATATTTTTCTTTTTTTCTACTATCAGCATCCAAAGCTACGGATTTCCCTCTAAAGATTACTTAAGCTTCATTGCACAAATTTTTATATGTTGTGTTTTTCTTGTCATTTATTTTGAAATATTTTCTCTTTTGTTTTCTTCCCTGGTGCATGGGTTATTAAGAAGAGTACTCCCTAATTTCCAATTCTTCAGGGCTTTTCTTGATAACACTGCTTTTCTTTTTTTTGGCTTCCAATTTCATTCATTATGACCAAAACAAACAAAGACTACTCTTCATGACTTCAATTTTTGAAGTTAAGGTTTGTTCTGTGAATGATCTGTGGTCCTCCTAGGGGATGCTTCCACGTGCACCTGCAAAGCATGCGTCCTCTGTAGTTTGAGGATACCATTTAGGACGCCTGGGCCAAGCTGCTTGTACTGTTCTAATTCTCTACATCCATGTTGATTTTGCTGTGTATCTGTTATCAGTTACCACAAGAACAGTGTTAAAAATGCTTCTCTGTGATTGGGAATTTGTCTTTTGCCCCTTTTAGCTCTGCAGGCCTTGCTTCATTCGCATGTTTTGGAGCTCTGTACACAGTGCTGTGGCAGCCTCCCAGGGTGTTTCCTAAGCCAAGCTGAATGGCGACTCCCAGAACTCACTCGCTCTTAGGTTTCCAGTTAGGGTGGATCAAAAGGAGGTTTTAGTAAGATATGGCAGGTGGAAAGGAAGCAGTAACCCTCCGAAGCCCAGCTACTACTTCCTCTTCTGCCCCAGGTTTGGTACCTTTTGTGTTATTAGAAGTCAAACAAAGTGGGGGTTTAGTCTGATCACGTTCACTTCGGGCTTTAAATACTTTCAAAGGGAGCTCAAGTCTCTCTTCCCCAGGAGACCTCTCACAGCACAGATGCAAGATGGGATCCCTAGGTCTGGCATGGAGCACAGTGCATAAAAGGTGCTTAGTAAACAGGAAGACAGGCTATGCAGTGTGTAACTGAGCACCCAGAAGCTGGAGCCAGGGTCCCTGCATTCAAATCATATGTCCACTGCTGCTGAGCCTCGAGTTACCGCATTCACCTGCTGTCCCTCAATTTCCTCACCTGGACAATGGAGTCATAACAGCACCTACTTCATACGGTTGTTGTAATGATTTTAAAAATGTAGTTGGGCCGGTGAGATGGCTCAGCGGCATAAGCGCCTGCCTTGCAAGCGCAAGGGCCCGAGTTCGACTCCCGGATCCCACATACGAAAAAGAGGCCGGTGATATCGCTCAGTGGCACGGGTGCCTGTTGGCGCACGAGGTCCTGAGGTCGACCCCCCGGTACCCACAAAAAAAAAAAAAATAAAAAAAAATAAAAAAATAAAAATGTAGTATATTTCCCAAAAGTGTCAGCTCTGGATCTTTCTGATAACCACAGCTCTTTCCTTTGTCCATGCAAGGAAGTAGTTCGGAGTGAGAAGGCAACGGAGAAAAATAAGGACAAAAGTGTCAGAGATCCCCCTCCCATCAGAGCCACAGTTACAGGTCCCAGCCGTCTCTCCCAGCCGGGCTGAGTACCTCTGGAGATACTCTTATTGCCAATGAGGAGTGCCCCACGTGCCCTGCTCTAATTCATTGATTTCTGTCACTTCTTTGGCCCCTGTAAATGCTAGGAGGACAAGGGTGGTGACTTATAGGCTCTCCCCACCTAGCCCGTGAAAATGAAAAGCTCTCTTCCCTCCAGCACCGCGCTTTGGCCGTTCTGGAGCCCAGAGACAGCACAGACACTGCAGAGAAGAACACGCCACCCTGCTGAATGCGGTTCCTAGCCCTGGCTGTGCACGACTTCACCTCCCAGTTTTCCTGCCCACTGAACTCAGGACAGCTCATCAACTAATTGCTAGGAAACGAGGCCCCAGAGATTCTGTTTCAACAGAACCTGCAGCAAGATTGTCAAAAGGAGGGAGCCGGCCAGCTGTGGGAATGGTGCCCAGGCCAGGCTCTGGGAGCACAGCCACACTGGCTGGGACTCTGCTCCAGGCAAGGCACCAAGGCCGGTGCCGAAGACCAGAGAGGCGAGAAGTGGAGCTGGGCTCTGGGAGGTCACGGAGCTGCCCCTGCTCTCTGGTGAAAGCCCTGGGATGCACACCTCTGCCACCTCTGCTCCGGCTCAGGATTTCATTCTCCTCAGAGAGGCCTGAGATTGGAAGACCTCCGACTTCCTCTCGCTGGGCTCTGCCTCCAGAGGCTCGGTGCTGAACGTCTCGGAAAGAGCTGTCGGATGGGAAGAGCAGAAGTGTCCAGTGCTGCCTCGCAGGCATTCCTTGTTTGTGCACAGGCTGCTCCAGCCAATCCACTGTCCCATGTTTCCACAACACACACTGAGCACTGAGCACTTCTGCAACAATCACTGGCTGGCAGTGCTGCCCCATCACCCATAAGGAGAGGACAGCCAAGCGGCCACTTTCCCTGGGCAGGAAAATCAAGTCCTACGCAGACCATGGAGGAAAGGCACTGCCACCAGCTGTCTGGCACCAATCAGAGATCCCTGATGCTTGATAATAGGACATGAAAGGACCCTTGCTCTGCACAGATCCATGTCCATCCACGTGCTCCCAGCCTTTCATGCCAGATGATCATGGAGACCAAATGAGGGCGGAGAGGTATCTCGGGGAGACGGAAGGCTATCTAGCAATCCCCACATTAAAGGGACCATGCATTTCCCTAGCAACCAGGCTACAGAATGGCCTAGAGCAGAAGCAGAAGGGATTTAAGCTAGATGTGCAGAAGTAGTTCCCAATGAGAAGGTTCCAAGTTTGCTAAGGACACTGTGACCTGCTCATCCTTTTGTCTGCTGCTCCATTTGTACTATGTTTATATATCTTTATGCTCAAGTTTGATTTTCTTGCAAAATTGAGGGAACCTGGCCTGGTAGTTGGTGGCCCTTGGTGTCCACATACCCTTCTGGTGTCGGTCCCCATGCTGACCAGGTGTCCCCTGAGAGACTGGATTAGCCTCCATGTCAACATACTTTTGCAAAGCAGACAGCATGCCAAATACTGGGTCCCAAGCTGGGACTCCAAATCTTGAAGGAATTCATGGATCAAAATAGCACAGGAGGGCCAATGAGATAGCTCAGCGGCATAAGCACCTGCCTGGCAAGCACGAGGTCCTGAGTTCGACACCTGGAACCCACATAAAGGAAAAAAGGGGCCGGTGATATCGCTCAGTGGCACAAGCACTTGCTGGCAAGCGTGAGGTCCTGAGGTCGACTCCCGGTACCCATATTAAAAAAAAAAAAAAAAAAAAAAGCCCAGGAGACTATGTCCAAGGGTGCTGCAGAATTCAGAGGGAGGTTCATGGGGTACATGTGCCAGGAGATGGGGATGCTGCCTTGAGGTAAGTGTCATGATTGGTTGTTTGCAACAGAGGATTTCAGGAGTCCCAAGGGGAGGCATTTAGGGTCCCTTGTCTCTCGTCTCAGGAATCTGCCTGGAAGTGGGTTCCCAGAGCCACAGGCCAGTTAGAACTTGTGCCATGGACATGCCCTTGAATTAAGCATAGGGTCTTGAGGAGAAGAAGCTTTTGAAGGAGTGCATTCTCCCTCCTAGAGCCTCACACAAGCCTAGATAGGGCCCTGTGCACCTCCATCATCTCCCCAAGAAGGTGCAGAGTGAAGGAAGGTGCAGCAGTCCACCACCTGCCCTCATGTGGTATTGGCTCCCCTCCCGGGCCAGGACCTTGGAACTGAGCGCCATCCCCAGCCCCTGGCCCTGCAGGCCCCAGCCCAGTGGTTAGATGTGGAGAGCAGCTCTCAAGGCAGGCTCACCAAAGTTTGAGCCTCCCTGGAGCAGATGAGGCTGAACCCTATTCCGGAAGCAACTGAGGGCCTACAGGAACAAATGATTCCATGGCGCGGGGCTAGGCAGGAAGGAGGAAGGAAGATTATTTTCAAGGGTGTATTGCATGGTGGTTAGGAATAAAGTTCTTGAAGCCAAAATGTGAGTTTAAATTTCTAGCTCTGCGCTCACTAGCCAAGCTTTGTTGAAAGAAATATCATGAATAATGAGTGATCTGAGCATTGAGAGCCTAGGCCATCTGTGAAACGGGGACCTGGTAGGGTTAACCTGAGGAATAAATGAGCCAGTGATACACAATGTTTCAACAACACCCAGTATTCAGTACAAACACAGGCTACTGTTATTAAAATACCCTCCCAGGAATGCCTGTGCCACCATCGGAAGGCAGGCAAAGCTTACTGCGGGTATCTACACGGAAGCGGAACTTTGGGACTTGTCTTGAAAATGCTCTTACATAGCAAGCAAATGTTTTCCTTTCTCAATATTTTCTTCATACTGTAAGGGGATCACAGAAGTATTTTCTTTACAGGTGAGTGGGATTAAATGAAATGATACATACAATGCACTTAGAGCGGTTCCTGGTGCGTAGTAAACGGTAAGTGCTAGTCGTTTGCTTGGGGTGGCTTAGGAGAACAATGGAGGGGATAATGGGGAACAGAGAATGTTCTTTTCCATGGCTAACCTAAGTGTTCCAGGCATTTAGACCTAAGAACTTCCAGAGAATTAATCAGAGTGTCAGCCCGGGGCCAGATTACCAAGGGATCTTTCTGCATCTCTTCTCCTGGCGGTGCTCATTGGTCTAAAGGACAGACATCATGACCTCCAAAGGGTCCTTTCAGCCTCAGGACCCTGCAAGCCCTTGAGCCCCATGCAACGGCTAACACCATTCAGTCCTCGCTAGATGTCCTTGGCTTGTGGTTGGGGAGAGACACAGGGGCGTCCGTAAGGTAAAACGAATAACACCTACATGCCATGTGCTCTCCATCTGGGGGTGGAACACACTTGACCTGCTCACCTGCTGCAGGTCTGGCCCTGACCCTCCCAGAAGGGCACACAGGACAGAGGGGCCAGAAGGCTGGGGGCACTGGGAGAATTCACTTTATGATGGTACACAGTACCATACATTTGAATATACTATGTTGCCTCTTTTTTTTTTTTTTCAGTACTGGGGATTGAACCCAGGTCCTTCACACTGAGCTTCATCCCCAGCCGTTTTTTCTTTTTTCTTTTGAGACAGGGTCTTGCCAAGTTGTCCAGGCTGGGCTTGAACCTGTGATCCTCCTGCTTTGGCCTGCCACAGTGCAGGGATTACAGACAGGCACCACCACACCCAGCTACTGTGCTGCCTCTAAATAAGCCCAGCATGTCCCATTTGCCCGGCCCCCAGGTGTTTTACCTCATGGATCCCAAAATGAGCATAGGAGTCGAAGTAATAATCTCTCGATGTCATCTCCTCTGGGTTCAGCAGCTTGGACATCTTGCCCCGGCCTGGGCAACTGGGTTGAGTGGACACATGATGGACACATTGCACAGGCTTGGATGGGATGACAGGCTGAGGGGGCTGGGAAGGGGGACTGCTCACCTGAAGGAAGCAAAAGAGCCTGGGGTTAGCAGAGGCAAGGAGGCCCCACACTCTACGGACTCTCTCCCCTCCCTCTCCTTTCCAGAGCCCTGACCAGCCACAGCAGCAGCCCTGCTGAGGGGTCGGTGACTGCACCCACTTCCTGGCAGTCGAATTTATGGCTGTGAATGGCAGGGAGGTGATGTGCTACTGACGAGCCAAACAGACCTGGTTTGAGCCCAGCTGCAGCTCTTATGAGCTGGGTGACCTGAGTTGACCTAGGCCTCAGTTTCCACAGCTGTCACATTGGGAAAAACATTTTCCTGTAGAGGGAAATAGGAAGCACTTGCACAAACAAAGATGTACAGCACAGTGGGTGGCTAAGGATGTAGACTCCAGAACAGCCTCCTGGGCCTTGAGGGTGGTGTGGTTTGGGTGTGAGTCGGCCCTCAAGGGTTCGTGTATTGGAGGCTGCACCTCACTTGTCAGAGGTAGGGACGCTAAGAGATGGAGCCCACTCTTCCCACTCCTAACACTTTCTAGCCCAGCTCTCCGCTGCTGCTGCCCATCACTCTCGGCCCCTGCATCCTCCAGGCTACGAGAGGAGGGAGAAGGAGATATGGCTCCAGGAGCTCCTGGAGCCCAGGGGGGAGTTCAAGCTCATCTGCAGAACACATCCTCTCCCCAGCCTCCAAGAGACGCAGACACACAAGGCTTTGAAGCAGGCCACAGGTGTAGCTCCGAGGTAGGGCGCTTGCCTACCGTGCATGAGGCCCTGAGTTAGATTCCAGCAAGAGAGAGAGAAACCGACAGACAGACAGAGACAGACAGACAGAGAGACTGAGACAGAGAAAGACATAGAGAGAGACACACAGAGAGAGAGAGAAACAGAGAGACAAAGAGAGAGACAGGATTACCTAGTAGCTGGTCCCCTGGGGCTGAGAACCAGGGCTCCATCCTATCCTGGCTCCCACAAAGTTAAAAATAGATCTCAAGAGTAGATAACAGTGATTGACAGCTCAAACTCTAGAACCATGATGCCTGGCTCTGCTGCTCCCTGGCTGTGTGACTTTGGGAAGTCACGTGTCACCACCTCGCCTCATTTTCCTCCCCTGTAAATTACGGAGCATAATAAAAGCTGTCTGAAAGAATTGTGAAGACATTTGGATGAACTTATAGGTGTAAAAACTTTAGAACTCTGCCTGGCACATAGTAAGCATTTAACTGAATTTACTATTATTATTACTATTGTTCCAATCATATAAATCATGTCCCTGTTCTGTGTCTCAATTTTCTCATCCATGAGCTGGGCCAGATCAGATTTACTATCAAAGAAAGCAAGAGACCCTAGGACAGAGCAGATCAAGAAATCCAGTGACTCCATCCCTTCCCTCATGACATGGGCACAGCCCAAGGGTGCCCAGTGTTCAGGGCCAGAGGGGAGCAGCTGCGGGTGTGACGGTCCCGTCTTCCTGGTGTATGTAGGTTACTGCTGCTGGGAAATGAACAGACTTCCCACTTTAGCAACATCAGACTCCAGGTCGGCAAGCGCCTGGGCAGGTGGCGGAGAGGTAAGTGGGGCCGCCTCATTAGAATGCAGCAGGTGTGCCCGCCTCGGCTCTGCAGATGCTGGTCACGGTCTCTGAGAGGCTAAAAATAGACCGTGTCGATTGCACACTCCCATGCAGGCTGCAGTCACCTCTAGCGCTGAAGAAGGCTCTCCATGCACAGCTGACCCCAATGTTGACTCCATTTAAATACATTAGGAGAGAAAACCTCCAAGCTGGTCCAGACACTGTGCACAGTCAAGGTCACAGGGGCTCCAGCGCCCCTGAGCTGTCATTCAACTCTGATTCCTACTCCCCTTTCCATGTGGCTCCTGGCGTTCCTTTCCCCAACAGCCAATTTAAAAAGTGCCTACCTACCATATGCCACC
Source organism: Erethizon dorsatum (assembly GCA_028451465.1). Lineage (NCBI taxonomy): Eukaryota > Metazoa > Chordata > Mammalia > Rodentia > Erethizontidae > Erethizon > Erethizon dorsatum. The sequence goes on from CM051831.1 coordinate 32,885,995, forward strand.
CATGGCATTAGGCTAAAAGATGAATAGATTTGGAGCAGGAGCATTGATTTCAAAACCCACAGCTCTTGGGACAAAGAGGTGACTGTGGGCCAGTCCCTGCTGGCCAATGCTGCTGGCCTAGATCAGCCTCCTGCAGAGGAGTCTTATTCTGCCTGTGCGCTGATAGACGCACCCTCTTCCAGAAGGCTGCAAGGAGGTGAGACATAGCAATGGCCTCTGACCCGGGGCATTCAGCTTCCTGGGGCACTGCTTTTAATTCCACAACACCTGCTGAGCACCTGCCAAAGTGGGGCGCTGTTCAGAAGAAACAGAGACACGTGGGAGCTGGGCTCTCCAAGGCTGCTTTCTAGGCCCTTAAAGGCCCTACTAGAAGCTGGAATAAGGTGTATTCTACAAAGGAAGTTCAAGAACTTGTTGGAGGATGCAAAAGAGAGATTTCATTTCAGCTCAGAGAGTCAGGCAATGCGGTGATACCTGGCAGCAGGGTAAGGTGGGGGAGATTTTCAAATGGCTTTTGGAAGGGGGAGATGATGGGAGGGAATTCAAAGAGGAAGAGATGATTTCAGCAAAAAGGTGAAAGGGTGGGAAAGAGTGTGCTTGTTTGGGAGCAGCTTGGCTGTGATGGTGGGGATTCGGTTGAAAGGAAATTATGGTCAGGCTAAGAGGTGGTAATTAAACACCAAGACAATAGGGAGCTGTTGCCCTTTGTAATGAGGGAGTTCTGGGCTTGAGTTCCGCTTTCAGAAGATGAATGCCACAGCAGCATGCAGGAGGGGCAAGAAGAGAAAGCAGCAGAGGCGCTGGGATTAGGGAGGCCAGGAATGAATTCAGGAGGCTATTTTCAAAGGCCAGTCAAAAAATAATGAGAATGCGAACTACTAGGGTGTTGGAGGGGCTGCCTGACAGAGAAATGCAGAAATAGAGTCCACAGGAGTTGGCAGCTGACGGAATGTGGGGGAAGGGAGAAAAGTTGGAATCAAAGATGACTTCCACATTTCAAGCCTGGGTGAGTAGGAAAATAGTGGTGACATTAACAGAAATAAGCAAGTCAGCGGGAAGAGCAAGTTGGGGTGGGGGAAATACTGAATTTCAATATGGATATGTGGAGTTTGAAATGTCATTGAGTCGTATAAGAAAAGATGTCTAGCAAACAGATATTAAAGCAGTTCAAGTCAATAAATATCATAAACAAAATGGAAAGGCAAATGACAAATGGAGAAGTACTCCTGACACACATGGCAGGCGTGGAGAGAGCCCTTACAAACCAAGAAGAGATGAACACCCCCGATCTAACGTGGGCCAAGAGACCTAGTCTATTCATGTAAGAATAAATACAAATGGCAAATTAACATGCAACAAAAATGCTTAACCCCACTAGAAATCAGGTAAATTCAAAATAAAAAACTTATCACCCCCCACAAAACTAAAGTATAAACCTCTGCGTTTGTAAGGTTTTCAGAAACACAGGTGCTTGTACAAGCTTCTTGTGGAAATGTGAATAGGTGAAAAGTTTTTGGAAGGAAGCTTGATAAAATGCCATAAAAGTGTTAAAAGCACAAATTATTTAATCCATGATTGCAATTTTTAATTTTTCATGAAGAGAGAATTGTAGACCATCATAAATATGTAGCTAAAGAATTCCATGATAGTGCTGTTCATAACGGGAAAAACAAGAGTCCACTGAGGTGCTCCAGAAAGCAAAACTGATCCAGTGGGCCATGGTGCATCCACACTGTGGAGCACAACCCAGCCATCAAAAATATCATGTAAAGAGTATTTGATAACACAAACATACAAGTGCGATGAAGTGTTGGTTGAGGAGGACAAGTAGGAAAAAATACAATGTGATTGTGCTTTAAAAATTACAGCCTATTCATGCCCCGCTGTAACAGGCATTCAGTAGGTGTTCATGAAGTGAAAAGCGACACCCCATGTAAACGAATGCCCAGAAATAAAGGCCACCGCCATTTCCCACCCACTCCCTGAAGACTGCAAGAAAGGAGACCCAGGAAGGCACCAGAACGGGCAGTGATTGTCATAGGTTGTTGGGTCATGAATAGTTAATTCCTCCCTTTCTTGTGCTTGTTTATATTTTCTAAAATTACGCCATTAACACATACCATTTTTGTAAATAGCGAAAAACAGTCATATTGAAAAAGCAAAGGAAACGCAATCCCAGCCCTCTGGAGAGAAATGGAGGCTGGTGCTCTGATCGGAAGCACCTGCGGGGACAGGGACTTGGAGAGCTCCCGAGGGACACGCCCCAGGGGAGGAGTGGGTGAGGGCGGCAGGGAGAGGCACCAGGGGCTCAGGGAGAGGCTTCGGGACAGGAAGAGCAACCATGACGTGGGGCGGACGTACCCCTCCTCCTCCAGGACTGTGCCTGGGCCTCCTCTGAGGATGCGTGGCCACGCACTGCACTCCAGGGTCCAAGGAAAGGCTGAGACCAAGGCAGCTCCTGGGGGACAGGGCTCAGACAGCAGCACGGTGCACACTGCTGACTCCAGCAGTGACTCCACTGAAGTAAATTTTTAAATTTTATTTTATTATACATGTTTGCAATACATAGCGAGTACACTCATCAGGGAAGTTGGTGCATGTACGTATCACATCTCGGTCCTTTTTATTTCCTCTGTGTAAGTATATGAAGGAGAGAGAAACTCCTGGCTGGTCTAGGAACTGTGCACAGTCCCGGTCACAAGGCCTCTAGCACCCCCTTCACTGTCATTCAACTCAGATTCCAAGGTTCCTTTTCCATGGGGGCTCCCTGAGTCTCTTTTCCCAACAGCTCATTTATGAAACATCTACCATGGGCCACACATCCCATAAGGTGAAGCTATGGGTTGATTTGGGGGGACAGGAATTGACTGCAATAGCCACAGCCATGGGGACCAGAGAGGCAACCGTGGGCCAATTCCTGGCCCCCGGGCCAATTCCTGCCAGCCCAGCTTAGCATCCTGTGGGCTGACAAAGGGGCCCTTTCTCAGGAGACTCGAGGTACATGAGAAAGCCCAGGGCACTCAGCTACCTGGTGCTATGCCTGCTGGACACACCTGCCATGGAGAGGCACTGTGCAGGTTTGCCAGAAGAAGCAAGAGATGTGCAGGAGCCCTGTACACAGGAAGATGGGAATCCAGGCACAAAGCTATGAAAACGGTTCAGCCACAAACACAGCCTTGACGGGGGCGCTGAGAGGTTGGCCTTTGGCTCATGGCCTGCTCGCTCGTGGTCTGGAGCTTGGGCAATAGTCCTCCCTAGGCCACCCTGGGCAACCACTGGCTCTGAGGGAAAGAAGGAGTCAAACTTTGAAATACCTTGTGTAATACACAGACTGGGAAGACAGGAAAAGGGTTAGGAGTTGTGCCGGGAGGGGTGGCCCGAATGATTCCATTCTCAGCGTTTCCATCTCCCCACAGCTGCAGCTGTCACAGCTCCAATGTCCCTTCCTGGACATTTCAGCCCTGCTCCCGGCCCTACAGTGTGAAGCTGAGCCCCTGCCACCCTGCAGTCTGGCCACGCCCGCCCTGCTGTCCATCGCCCTCACTCCGGTCCTGCCCGGGTGCCCGGGGCCCTGCACACGGGAAGGGCTCCGTCTTGCTCTCCCCGCCTCCTCCCGAGGCCGGGGCTCAGGTCTCCTCTTGCAGTCTGTGGTCCCAATCTGCTGAGAGTCACTGCCATTGTCAGAGCTGTGACTCTGTCCTCTACTCTCAGGGCCGCCTGCTAACCAGGACTCTTGAAACACTGCCCCGGGTCCAGGCTGGCCGTTCAGGGCCTCTTTGGCACATTTTTCTTCTCATCTACCCATCCTGTTGGGTGCACAGGCCGGGGCCCCACTGAACACTCAGATCAGATAAGGGAACAGAGACCAGGAAGAAGGTGGCCACTTGAGGGGACACTTCAGCTGGTCCTTAAAGGATGGATAGGGTTTCGCCAGGCAGGGTGGGGGTTCAGGAAGGGCATTTTGGACCTTGCCCATCTCCTCCTGAAAAGGACAGGAGATGACAGTGAGGATGACGAGACCTAACACTGACTGAGGCCCCACTGTGCTAAGTCATTTGTAAACACCCTTTCGTGAAATCTTCATACTAGCTCGAGGATGTGCTGAAATTTCCAGCCGAGAAAACTAAAGCTTCAAAACACTTTAGTCATTTGCCAGAGCCCAGAGCTAGCAAGTAACAGAGCCAGTATATAAACCAATATCTGTTTGATGACAAAGCCCGTGCTCTTAACATCGATGCTACAAAGAGCTCAGTTCATTCCAACCAAGCTTAACCAAGCTTCTGCCAGGAACCAAGCCCTGTGCTCAGAAATGGTGGCAAAGCTGGCCTGGCCTTCTGCGAAGCCCAGCCCTGGGGCGGGGTGGGGGGAGCCGTGGTCACAACTAACCGGAAGAAACCACTCCAGTGAAGCTAGGCACGGGCAGGCACGTCCAAGGTGGCTGAGTACAAAAGTGAGCAGATGCACGCTCCAGGCTGCAGATGGAGAAATTGAGGCTGCATAAGGAAAGGGTCACATGAGCAAGCTAGAGGTGGATCTAGAACTGAAAACCTCTGAGAAAGCAGGAAAGGTGTCATGGGGAGGGGAGGAAGAGGCTTCGAGGAAGAACAACAGGGTGGTGGGCACGGAGTGGGGGGCTGCAGAGGGTAGAGAGGAGCCAGCTTTCTACACCAGGCAGCTGGCTCGAACCCAAGCCCTTTGGCTATAAATGGCTCCTACTGGCACCAGCCTAAGCTTGAAAACATTTTTCCTGAGAACAAGAGGCTCCACTAGAGGAGTCAAACCCTGCTCCGTTCTCTAAATGTCAAGAGAGCTTTTCCTAACCTGAGTCGCCCATCCGCAGCAGCAGCTGCCTGGCTCGGAGAACCCACGAAGGGAAGACAGAGGGCTTCAATGGCTGATACACCAGGGGACGTCTCTGCCTAGACCCTGTCCCTTCTTCTCCCCAGCTGCCTCTGCCTCCCCACCTCGCCCATCCTCACCCCCAGCCCCTCCACAGGATCCCCCAGGCACCACCCGCACCCTCTGGTCAGTCATCCCCGCGTTTACTCCTGAGGCTGAGACCTGAGCTGTGGCCCTGCACTGATGATCACATACAGAGTTAGCTCCTCTAGCAGCACTGCCTGTCTTCAGATAGGACCAGAGTTTTACAGAGGGAGAGCACCACAGCCAGGGAGTGTCAGGCAGGGCTCTTCTGGGCAGTGGGGCTCTCCTCTGGCTATGATCACACCTCCACTACGTGGCTTGCATGTCCACCTTCGGGCACGGATGGCCCAGGTCCCATCCTCCTCTTCGGCACCCATGTCTATCATCTTGGCTGAGGACAGTCCCTCCAAAGCAATCTTGAAGTGTCCCCTCAAGAAGGATGCAGCCCCAGCTCATGGCCTCTTATTCTGGTGTCCAGAACCCCAAGAACCTTGGGCAGGGCATGGGGGTGTCCAGATGCTGCAGGTCCTGCAAGTCGCTGCTGTCTTCTTGCATGAGGCCTCCAGAACACCCTGACATGCCTCCGTGCAGTCACCCACTGCTGTCCTCATGGCCCCGCTAGAACGGGCTTCTCAGACACAGAAGTTCTCTAGACTCCTCCCCTGTCCCCAGGTAGAGGGGCCAGGCAGCCCCTGCAGTTGCCACAGCCTGCTGCTGTCACCCATTCGGCCTCCCTGGCAGAGTCAATTCTCGCATACTGTCTTGTGACTTTGGAGCCAAAGCCCCTCAAGGCTGTGCTTCCCAGAGGCCACTCGGTACACTCACACCACGCTCTCCCTGTCCCCTCTGTGTGCTGCATGAGGATGCTGCCAGGGAGGATGGAGCCAGGGCTCACAGAGGCCTCAAAGGGAGGGTTTCTCAAAGTGTGCTTTCTGGACTGGACTGCCAGCTGCAGCATCCCAAGGCAGGCAGAGCCTGGCAATCTGTGCTCAGCGAGCCTCCTGGGGGGCCTAGTGCAAGAGCCCATGGTCCTGGCTGGCATTTCCCATCCTGCACCCAGACTGGGCATTCTAGAGAAGGCATCCCACAGCCAGGTGTGTCTGGGCAGGTAAGCTGGAGATTCTTCTCTGTAACACTCGTAAAGTTTTAATTTGCTGAAAGGGCCTGTGACTCTCCAGAAAAGAATGGGGGTGTCTGAGCCGCTGAATGGATGGCTGTGGACTCTTCCTTCCTGGGAGATCTATCACCATGTCTAGAGACTAATGTTCTGAAAGAAACCATCTGGGCGCTGCTTAGGAGCAGAGTTTCGATATTCCAATCTGTGTCGACCATCATGGGGCTGGACTCAGACCCATCCTAGACCTGGGGTCAGACCCTGTGGGGTGAGAACCCGAAAGCTGCACACTCAACAAGCTCTGCGGTTGATGCCCACGGACACCGGTCCTAAGGCCACCTGCCCCCTCCACTCCCCTCTGATGCATGAGCTCCAACTGCACTCGCTCAGCAGCCAGCCGCACAAGGTCAGCACCAGCCACAGACCCTGGAGAGAGGCAGCTGAGGCTTCCCAACAGCAGAAGAGAGGAGCAGGTATTGGTGCGGGCTCTGCCACCTTCAGGCTTGGCGACCTTGGCTGGTCCCTGGCTCTCAGTCATTACCAGGGTCCTGGAGTGGCCGAATTCAACACAGACCCTGACGAGTGGGGCGCATGGTGTCCCAGTGCCTGCCACTGGCTGCGTGTGGGGCAACAGCAGAGTCTGCCTCCATCAAAATGGCACTGCCCTCACACGGCACTGCCTCCGTCTCCCACACCGGGAACTGCTGGGAAAGCGTCTCTTGGATTTTTCTCGGTCTGACCTATTTTTTAAATAAACTGGGGCTGTTTTCCACTATTAGTCACTTTTCTCCCAAGCCTCCACATATTAAATTCCCTTCTTATATCCTCAGATATTGGGCTGCAAGAGATGTCAGGTTAATTGGATGCTTGGCTCCTGGCTCTTCCTCTTTAATGGGCTTACAAAGCAGACTTCCCATGCACCCCTCCTTTTCCTCCCTCTTCCCCGCCCCCCAAGAGAGCAGGATCCTCTTTCTCCCTTTGGCTGGAAGGAATTACGGAGAGCGTGGCTCCTACTCTGTTCCCCTTTGCAGGCAAATGTACAGAAAGACCATTTCTGCTAATACCTTTACCTTGCCAGGGTGGGGCTATGGTTCAGCTCCAGATTAGGGTCACCTCATCTCATGGGATCCAGGTTGGCCTCCTGACTCTTACTCCCCTGGTCTGGGGACATCAGCAGAGAGGCTTCTCCTGCTCCCCCACACCAGTCATACACGCAGAGCACCTGTGGGTTTGCTCTTGGGTCTCTTCTCTCTTCATATCACTATGCAAAAGCCACTGACTCCCTCTGAGCCTCAGTTTCCATTTCTATCAAATGGCAATAGTTGTGTGTCCTGCTCTTGCACTGGGCTACTGTGATAACTGAAGGATGTGGAGGGTGAAATACTGAGAGCTAACTCTGAAGTGTGATACGGGAGCATGAGGTTTTCACTGTCCCTGTCTGATTCTGCCAGTGATGCCCTTCGGGCTCTTTACAGGCACCAGACACAGCGGCTCTGGCTACCCGTAGAGCTCTGTTCTGATGATTCCTTGACCCTGGCTCTGCCCTCTCCATGCCGTCCACAATCTACGCTGTAGCTCTGTTCTCTTCCTCTGAGCTCTCTGGGTATGAAGGGACTGATTTCTTTCAGAAGGGCCATCATTGGCAATCAATCATGTTCTCCAGCACCCTTCACCCGGGTCTCTCCTGCTCTTCTTCTGACCCCTGTAGCACCTGAAGGTAAAAAGCTGCTGGTTATAGTGCTTTGTTTTGTGGGCAAATGGTCTCGGGCAAATTATCTCACAATTGTAAGGGTCACTCCTATAGCAAGAGTGGATTCCTTCAGACTTGTAACAAGAACTTAAATGTCTTTGTTTCCCCTTAATACTTGGCACAAAGCCAGGTACTCGATAAAGATGTGTTGATTACAGTATCCTTACACTTTGCCTGGTTGTCCCTGCCCTTCATAAATATATTATGAAAGAAGAGTGAAGGAGGCGCCTTCCCATCATGCAACCAGACAACTTTCAGTGAGAGGTAGAGAAGTGGCAGAGAGAAAGACGAAACTGAGGAGAATAATCATCAGAATCCCAGTAATACTCAACACCCTTGGAGGGTTCAGTGGTACTCCAAACATCCTCACCAAGAAGCATCCTATCCCTTGGGATTTCTATAAGGAATTGTCTTGCAAATACAGACTGCATTTACTAAGACTCCTAATTCCAGCCGTGTAGACTATAAGTGGCTTCAAGTGCAGACTCAAGTATGTTTGTTCGACATTTTCCCAACAGTCTCCACACCCAAGTGGTGGAAGGCCTTGCTGCAGTACTGAAACCACAGCCCAGAGCTGCAGACCAACTCCAGCTCCTGCGGCATAGCTGGTGAGGACCAGCAGCTGACCTCTCACAACCCTCTGTGTCTCCACCAAACTGGCCATTAAACTGATGCCTGAAGGGGAAGAAAACAGCCACAAAGTCATGCTATAAGACCGAAAGAAAATCACAATTTGCTGACCAAGATTATAGCCACACCAACTTCATATAAATTCTCACGAGGTTTTTGTGGATTCCTCCAGACACTTTCCACCTAATTCTAGCAAAACCCATTTACTTCAAATAAATATATTTCCACCAAGATTCTTAGGAGAACTGACTCCTTTAATCATAGATTTTGATGCAAAATATTCACTGAAAAATGGTACCATTCCAGCTAAAAGAAATAATGTCAGCCATTGGGTAATATCCAGGTCTATTCCAAATTAACCAAAACAGACTTCAGGATTCTGATTGTTTTAAAGTTACTCCAGGGGCCGGTGAGATGGCTCAGCGGCTTAAGCGCCTGCCTGGCAAGCGCGAGGGCCCGAGTTCGACTCCCGGAACCCACATACAAAAAAGGGGCCGGTGATATCGCTCAGCGGCACGGGCGCCTGCTGGCGCGCAAGTTCCTGAGGTCGACCCCCCGGTACCCACAAAAAAAAAATAAATAAAAAAAATAAATTTACTCCAGTGCAGTTCCAACAGTTGTTAAAAAGCCATACAAAATACAAGAAATAGCAGTTCTCAAGGCCTTGCACACTGGGCAACAAAAAGCTGTGATCTCTGACAGGTGACAAAGTGTGCCGCCTGTGACTGCCCCTGCCTGTGTCTGGAGGGAATGCGCAGTGCAACGGGGGTGGGGACCCAGGCAGAGCCCAGCAATCTCCGCTAGTGGAAGACTTAGAAGTGGGGTTTGGGGACAACATGACAGCTAGACTTTGCACAGACCTGGGAAGCAGAACATTGTTCAGAGAGGGGCCTTTGGAGTTCTGTAGAGTGGCCCTCGAGTCCTCAGTTGAAACTAATCAAATCATGTATGTGAATAGTTACCTAAGGCCAGGAAAAGAATCCTGAAAAGGTAGAGCGACTAATACGCAGTGCTTATATGGCCTGCAATCGTCTTGTTGCCCCAAATGAAAAAATTATGAATGAAAAAAACCTCGTAATTGATGAATACACAGAAGTATTTTGTTGTTGTTGTTAATTTTCCCTTCAATAGTGGAAAATTAGCCCCAGACTAAAACAGCTTAAAAGCAAGACCCAGAAAAGACTGAAGTGTACAAGTCATTTAACTGCATCCCAGTCAAATCTTAGAAATCCAAGCATGGGAAAATACCTAGCACCCAACAAAACAAGCTTCACAATGTCTAGCATCCAGTCAAAAATTGCCAGGCTGTCAGAGAAACAGTACCTATAATAAAAACTAAAAACCAAGCATATATGTAGCACTATAATATTATTTGAAGGTAGATTATAAGTTCAGTATATATAGCAGAAACTCTAAAATGGTCATGTTTTAAAAGCATTATATATATATATATATATATATATATATATATATATATATCTCCATAGAAAAAGAGATAATAAAGAACAGTGATACAGAAACAAATAAAATGATAGCAGTTTTAAACCAACAGCATCAATAATCTGAATGGCTGAAATACTTCAGTTAAAAGGTAAATGTTGTCACATTAGATCTTAAAAAACAACCATGCACCCCTTGTTATAGTCTGGACCTGAAATGACCCCCAAAGGCTCATCCATTGAAGGCTTGATCTCTGGCTGGTGGCTCTGTCAGCAGGTGGTGGCCATCTCAGAAGGTGGGGCCGAGCTGCAGGACTCAGGTCCCTGGGTCCACCCCTGAAGGGGACCCGGGACCCTGACCCCTTCCCTTTTTTCTGTTTCTGGCTGCCATGAGCTAAGCAGCTGTGCTCCACCACGTGCTGCTGCAGCACAGATCTGAAAGCTACAAAAAATAAACTTTCCCTCTTTAGAGCTGACCTATCTCAGGTATTTTGTCACAACCGTGAAAAGTTGACTAACACGCCCTTCTTAAACTGACTTTTAATATAAAAACTATGTTAAAAGTAAAAGGATTAAAAAGATATACCATGTTAACCCTAATTAAGGGAGGCCACAGTACTAGGTGTAATAAAAAATATGAACATTTAAATATTTTAAAGTATATTACAGTAAAAGACACATTGCCACTAAACTCCCTCAAAATACTCTCCCTCGCTGCGAATACATGCATCCCATCATTCTTGCTACTCTCCGAGGCAGTTCTGGAAGTCTTTGTTTTGTGAATGTCTTTAGCTGCATTGTTATAGGTGTCTCAATATCCTGAGTCGATTCAAGGGTTTACCTTTTATGATAATTTTGACTTTAGGGAAGAGCCAGAAGTCTCACAGTGCCAAATCCAGTAAATAAGATAGATGAGGATACGTCCTAACGTTCTTATGAGCACGCCTTTCCGACGTATGACGCGTGGCAGCAGCATTCACCGTGGGTTTTTTTTAACCATACCTCATAAAGGCGCTTATGAAAGACTTCCAGAACTGCTCTAGAATGTGGCAAGAATGATTTGATAAGTGTATTTGAAGCATGGGGGACTATACCTTATACCCAGAAGATAGCTAATACATATTTTATAAAAAAATAAATATTACAAGCGTTGGTGAGGATGTGGGGAAAATGGGAATACTGTATGCTGTTTATGGGACTGCAAAATGCTACAGACACCTTGGAAAATGTCACAGTGATTCCTCGAAAAATTAAAAATAGAATTACCATATGATGTAGTGTTTGTATTTGTTGACTTTATGTTGAAAATAATTGAAAATAAGTTTTCAAGGAGATATTTGTACACCTATGTTCATATCAGCATTATCCACCATAGCCAAAACATGGAAACAAACCCAGTGCCTATTGATGAATAGATAAGTAAAATATGATGATGCATACAATGGAACATTACTCAGCCTTAAAATGGAAGGCGATCCTGACCCACGCTACAGCCGGACGAGCCTTGTGGACATTACAGCGAGTGGAACAAGCCAGTCACCGAAGCCAAATACAGGACTGTAGAATCTCACTACGGGGGTACTTAGAGTAACGAAGACCAAAAGGACAGAAAGTAGCACTGTGGTTGCCAGGAGCTGGGCGAGGGGGAAATGAAGAGGTGTTGTTCAAGGGGTTTGGGGTTTTCAGTACTGCAAGATGGAGAAAGTTCTGGAGATGGATGGTGGTGACGGTGGCACAGCAACATGAGTGCACTTAGTGTCAGTGAGGGCTATGCCTAAAATGGCTAAGAATGGAAAATGTATATGATGTGTATGTGTATTTACCAAAATTTAGAAATTGGAGGGAAAATCTGATTTAAATAGACAAGTCCAATTACTTTAGTGATTTAAAACCACAAAAATAAGCAGACACTGGACTTAAAAATCTACAAAACATAGATGGAGCATTTCCCCTTCCATCGCTTCTGCCACATCCAATACCCAACACTCACAACTTAAAGGAAGGGCTTATTTTGGCTCACTTTTTGGTCCGTGAAGAAACAGCGCAGCAGAGGGACATGGCAGAGAAAAAGCTGCTCGGGTCACGGTGGACAAGAAGCAGAGAGAGAGAAGGGCAGAGCCATGGAGGGAGCTGCACCTTCCAAGTCACACCCCACCCCCACCCCGGGGCCACCTCTTCCAACAGCAAGTCAGCCTGAGCACCCCTGCAATCCAATCACCTTCCAAACACAAGGGGCTCCCCAATTGTGACTTGTAAGTATTTACTTGTTAAATAAGCACCTTAGTGTGAACTCACTCCTCAGGCCCCTTCACTCTTGAAAGAAGGAAGAAAATGCACTTTGATAGTGATGGGAAACAGAGAACAAAGACAAGTCCAAAAGAACGTTTTCCAAAGGAATGTCTATGGGTGGGTCCCCAAACCTGGAAAAGAGAACAAAGAAACACTGTTTGCCAAAATAAAAAAAAAAAAAAAAAAAAAAAAAAAAAAGAGGTTGGAAGGCCCAGGGCACCAGTGCCACCCCGTGGAGCTCTGGGACTCTAAACTTATATACAAACTCTCCAACCCCTTCCTCCACGGGTCCCATCACCCTGGCCTTCCCTGGATCACCTCTATTTTCCATACTCACTCCCCGCCACAGAACTCTGCACCAGTGTTTCCCAGGATATCTATCTGAATGGTTCACTTTTCTTCTTGCTGTGGCATCTATTCCAATCTTTCAGAGAACCCACACCAGCCACTCTCCTCTATCTGCAAACATCGCCACCTCTACCAGGTTCAATTCCTTTACTTGCTTTATTTTTCTTCAGAAGTCTTTGCAGTTCCTGATGCAATTTTTTATATGTCTGTTTATTGTCTCTTCCCCAAAAAAGGAAAGCTCTATCATTGCTGGCAGTATCTGGCTCTTTACTGCCATAATACCAGTGCCTGACTCTGAGTGGGTGTTCAGTAAGCCTGTGTTGAATGCATGAATGAATGAGCAAGAGGATGGATGGATGAATGAATACTTTAACCAACTGCCAAGGGGCTGGGGTGGGGGGAGTGCAAAGGAAAGGACCAAACAGTGCTTTAGAGTTGACCAACTCGCAGCCTCATGTCAGGCAGCCCCACATCAGAGCCCCTCGGGCCCATGGTGAAAAATGCATGTCCTCAGTACCCAAGCTGGACTGTGGCCCCACTGTGTGCTGCTCCAAAATGCTCCCCTGCCTATGCAGCCTGCTCTGCCTTGCTTCATCTCAGAAGGAGGCTGGGTGCTCCAGAGCCCAAGCAAAGCAGGTCAGCTACTGGGAGCTACTTGATCCATGATTGCAAAGTATACAGTGGACCTTCCAGAGTGCTTGCCAGTAAAGTCTAAGTTCATTAGCCAAAATTATACATCCTCCCCTCCCCCACCACAATCTGACCCACCTACTCCAGTTCCTGCTCAGGGTTATCCCCTCCCAAAGTGCTGCCTGGGGCCCACTGCCTTGCACTGGGTATCCCCAGTGCCCTGAAGGGCCCCTGGCCTTCGTGCCTGCTGCTCCTCTGCCTAGGACCACCAGCTCCTCCCTCTCTACTGCCCACCCACCTGCCCATCACACCTGGGCAACTCCGCCAAGTCCAGCTGGACTCACTCCCCTTGGCAGGTCTCCTCTGATCACTTCCCCCCACCAATTCAAGCACCCTCACGAGTAAATTAGTAACAGAACACGTGACCTGCTACGTAGAGAAGGTAAACCACAACAGAATGGCAGGCCCTTGGTGTTTTACCAGACTCCTGAAAGCAGCCTCTGCGGGTCAGAGGATCCCAGGATTTCCTATCAGGCATCGTGGGATCTCCCCTTCTGTGCGTGTCACTGTCCCTTCCCCGCTGGAGTGCCGAAAAATCCCCCATCTCAGCTGACCACAGACAATGCTCAGAGGGCAGCATTTCTACTTCTGCATGACAGAGGCCTGTGGTTTTGATGCTAGAACGAAATGCGACAGAGTGGAGGGAGCGGGAGTTTGCAGCCGTCACAGTATGCTCTTCCCGCTCCTCTGCCTGCACCGAAGTTCTCAGCAAGTGTGGAAGCCTGGTTTTCAAGTTCCAAGTCTTGTCTTTTTCTCTCAGAAGCTCCCTTCCGTGGGGCCTCCCTTGGCTCCCCTCCTGCAGACTTCCCAATACCCCTGTAAGCGTGGGTATCCATGTCTGACCCCTACTATAGTAAACACTCCTCAAAAGCAAAATCCTTGTCTTTATTGCACCCCGGGGCTCATCGCCATGGGCAGCATGAGGCTGGCACAGAACATTCTCAGTAGATGTTTGTTGAAGAGCAACTGGTTGAAGGGACGGTGGACAGGCGGACAAGCAACCCTGCAGAAGATACTAAGAGTTTAAGTGGCTTCCGCTCTTGTCCCGGAAGTCAGTAAATGACGGAACTCATGGCTTCCAAGCTCCCAGGTGGCCCTCAGCAGGATGCCGAGTTCTTAATCTTTGCTCAGAGCCCAGCTTCCCTTCCATTCCCCAGCCCCTTCCCAGATGACAGGACCTGTGCATTTCTCTCTGTTTCCTTTGGGCCTAGCTTCAACTTGCAACGCAGGTCTGCTTTTCTTCTTTTATCCGAGAAGTAAACATTCAACCATCCTCATCAAGTCACAGCCACAAACAAAACGACAGCCACCATTTGTTGCTCAGGACCTAGGCTGAGTGCCTTTCCAATTTTATTTCATTAGATCTTCACAGTCATCTTTTGAAGAAAGAATAGATGATTCTTGCTTCATAAATAAGGGAAAATGAGAGCCAGAGAAAGTAAATAACTGGTTCAAGGTCATAGACTTTGGAACTGGAAGAACCTGGCCTCCAGCCTGAGGAAACTGAGTCCCGCATTTTGACACAGATTCTCGAGGCTGCGTTGCTCCAAGGTCAAGATCATGAGTTTCACATGGCTGAGGATAAGAGCTGAGGCCCAGAACATTTCCTGACCAATGTCATCCCTTTCCGGCCCTACAATGTGGTTTTCTGAACCCTTTTTTAAGTACCTCTCCATTTTGCTAATTGAACACAAAAGCTTGACCCTGGTCATGAGTCACTCCACCCTGGAGCTCATCTCCAGTGACCCTGAGAAAGCTTTCCTGAGCTGGACTGATGGAATGATCTCGAAGAGGGACATGGCTCCTGGGCAGCTTGTAGAAGCCCAGGTACACAGAGCAAAGTCCCACTCTTGGATCAGGAGCTCTAATTTTTAGTCCCAGCTTTGCCACTAACTCACTGTGTGTCCTTGAGTCAACCTTCATCTTCCCTGGCCTCAGATTTCTGACTACAGAAAGAGACAGGACTGGTTAGAGTCCATGGAGCCACAGACCAAAAAGCAGGAGCTGTGAGCTAGTGCAGGGATAGGGGTAGGTGATGGCACCACCTTGGGTGAGCAGGGGCTGTAGCAGATGCAGAATGGGGGCCTCCTCTAAGAGGCACCCCATGCCCCATGCTGTTATCTTATGACCAGACACTTGATTTACAAACACTGGCATCTCTGAGTCCAAATGGAACATGACCATGGCAGGCTTGGCGGTGCCCTCCCATGGCTGATCGCCACTGTGTTCATAACTAAGAAGTGGAGGCCAAGGAAAAGGACCAGGTCAGGGAAGACAGGGACAGGGCATATAGGTACACAGCTCTGAGAAACCAACCATGTGGACAACCTGGGCCTCTGGCTGACTACAACCACCAGGAAACACAAAACAGAAGCTGCCAAAACTAAAGGTGACACATGAGCGCTTAAGGCAGCTCGTACCCCAGTGCAGGCTGGAGAATGAGACCGGCCCTCTCAGAGCATCGGAGCCCTGAGTGCCTGGAAGGAAGCAATGTGCGCTGACTTGCACGTTCAGTGTCATGTGCTGCCCTCCAGCAAGTGGCCTTTGGAATCACTGAGGGACAGAATGCTGCCCCACACCCACAGCTTCTGATTTAGGAGGTCTGGGATGGAGAGAGAATCTGGATTTTGAATAAGGCTCAGAAGATGCTGATGTGACTGGGCAGGGACCACACAGGGAACCAGGAAGACGTTAGGTTCTGGACATGACCACTTCCATTTGAGACCAGCTATGTGACCTTGTGACTTTGAGAAATTTGCGACCTGACTGTGTCTCAGTTTCCTGCTCATTCATAAATCCAAGATACTATGAGTATCTACTCAGAGGATCAAGATTTAAATGAGATAACCCAGGTCGAGAGCCGAGAAAGGTACTTGGAGCATGCTGCAGTGGCCTAGGAGCAGTGACAGGGTTGCTCCCTGGTGACCCCAGGTATAAGAGACCAGAGGAGAGAAGCTGCTGGAACCAGAGCTGGTAGGGCTCAGTGAAGAGGGTTACAAGGAAGCTTCATTTCAGAGAGAAAGCCAGTCCACAGTGACCCCATAGGGAAGGAACAAGAGGGATAAAATCCCTACCACACTCTCCTCCCTCCTCTGGCCTCCTGCTGATGCCCCCAGAGGTGGAACTCAGCCAGCCGAGGCCGGGAAGGGGCTGGGAAGCAGGCAGGTTGGCTCATGTAAAGCCCCGCCAGCCAGGTGGTGAAGGACAGTGAAGTGGAGAGGCAGACGTGAGATGACAGCAGACTTAGCAAAGAGCCTCCACAGCTAGGCATGGTGCCACAGGCCGAATCCCAGCACTCTGGGAGGCTGAGGCAGGAGAGTCACAGGCTTGAGCCCAGCCTGGACAACTTAGATCCTGTCTCAAAATAAAAAGGGCTGGGGATGTAGCTCAGTGCAAAGGCCCTGGGTTCAATCCCCAGTGCTAAGGGAGGGAGGGAGGGAAGGAGGAAAGGAGGGAGGGAGGGAGGGGAAGAAAGGGGCTTCTCCACATGTCATTTGGCCTACACTGCCACTTTGGGGTGACCAACCCCTAACTCAACCTACACAAGTGATCTTCAGTAAGAGGGAAGGGGGTTTCAGAAAGGCTCCATAGGTCGCGTTGAGCAGCTCCTCTCCAAAACACACCCTGCAGCCCCAAACGCCAGCCACACGCAGCACCAGGTCCCTGGCATTCCTGGCAAGGTGAGCCAGATGGTCCTGGGGCCAGAGCCAGCCAGTTCTGACTCCGAGCCAACCAGGCACCAACCTCAGAGGAAAGGGAAACACTCGGCGTTCTGTAGGGCACAAGTCACCTTACAGGGAACAGAAAAGGCAGGATGAATTCAGCACACACTGGAAAAGAAACACAGCCACCTGACACACAGCCCTGAAGCCAGTTCTCTGCTCTGGACAAAGTAACCTCTGTTCAGAGCTTCCTCTCCAAAGGGCAGGCCCCTTCCCTACAGATCCTCCTTATCCTTCAGGATTCTGGGGCTGGAGAAGGATGTCAAGATACGCTAAGTCGCCTTAGGCTCCTTAGACGAAATCACGAGAGTAATACCTGGCTTAATTGTTAATATTCATTATCTAAAACTGGATAGGATAAAGTATCACAAAATGATACACCGAGGGGATGCGTCTGCAGAGGCCACGAACAGAACTAAAATGGCTGCCACTACGCGTTTGTCCAATGCTGGTGAACGCGATGCTCCCTTTGGTCCTACTCTGGCTCTTTGCTCCAGAACTCTTGAAAGTGACTGGTGGTGAGACGAGCGACACGGAGGAGGCACACGGGCTTTCCAAAAGGATCCGGGTATAATGAAGCCCCGAGGATAAGACGGGGAGTTCGCCGTGGAAAGAGAAGACTGCACCTTCAGAGTGCAGTTCTGTTCACTAAAAGCTGCAACTGGAAGAGCAGAGTTAACAGAGGGAAACCCAATAAGGACCTCAGTGAGTCGTGTGGCCCTGTCCCTGTCCTCAGGTAAGATGCTATTAAGCAGGCCCAAAGAGTCTACAGCAGGAGTCCCCAGCCTTTCTGTGCCAAGGGAAATTCCATGGAATTTTCCCAGGGAACGGGGTGGGGAGTGGGGAGAGGGGAGGTCTGGGATGATTCAAAGGAGCTTGCCACTTAGATCCCTCCAATTCTCAGTTCACAGTAGGGCTCCAGCTCCTGTGAGAATCTAATGCCACTGCTGATCTGACAGGAAGCAGAGCTCAGGCAGTAGTGCAAGCAGTGGGGAGCAGCCATGAACACAGTCGAAGCTTCGCTTGCTGGGGGTTGGGGATCCCTGGTCTACAGGACCTCCCAGCGGCCACCCAGTCAGCTCCCTACTGCAGCCAAGGAAACTGAGATGGGGCGATCTGCTTGGCACGCACATATTACATTTGGTTCAGGTGTCAGAGCCCTGCAATGAGGTTTCCAGAATCCCCAAGACAAAGACCACTCAGTCACGAGGAGAAGAGGGATGAAGAGGGTGTAGGAGCCCACAGTAGAATTTTCTAAGAGGACTGTGTGATGCTGGAAGGACTGGAAAATGTTTCACATAAGAAGCTATGAAATACCTCCTGTGGACTCAACCACTTCTCCAGGTTCACTCTCCATCATAATCTTTGCCCTTCATCCTCCCCGGGAGGATGTTGCATAGTAAAGGCAGAGTAACTGAGAACCAGGGAGAAGTCTCAGAAAGATCTGCCACAGAGCACTCTAACCCTGGCCCCCTGAATCCCATGAACCTGAAATTATTCAATGCCCAGTAAGGCCCATGAGATGGAGAATGCTGATCCCTGATAGCGACACATGATGCCAGCCCGCTGCAGGCCCACCATGCCCTCTGAGCAGGCAACCTCTACCCACAACACTCTTTCATCCATCCGTCTGTCTGTCCAATCCATGCATCCATCCATCCATGCATCCCACCAGCAACTCCTGCACTTGTGGAATCAGGGCATTGTAGGACAGCGTGGAGAGCATGCTGCAAAGAGCAAGAGCAACGCCAGAAAACCAGTTGCACACCCTGGCAAGACAGTGTGGGCAAAGGGAAGGAGATGGAAGGAGAACAAACTTGCCTAACAGGTGCAAGGGCCTATGTCTGATCTCCAGCACAGCAAAATACAAAGAGGAGTCAGCAGGATTTTGTTATAACTAGCTGCAATTGGAGGAGGAAAGCTGAGAGTAAGGGAGGCCTCTGGTCTAATTCCTGATTTCTGGCCAGGATGAAGGAGGGAAAGGCAGTGCCCCTCGGGGAGATGGACACATGATGACGAAGGCAGATGAGCAAACTGGGAGCAGAGCAAGAGGCCCAGCTGGGGTGCCATTAAGTCAGAAGGGCCTTCAGAGCCCTGATCAAGACAAATCCAGCCAGAGCACAGGTCTGAATCTCCCAAGACCTGGAAGAGGATGAGGTCATCCAGGACAGCAAGCTGCAGCCAGCACCTTCAAGCAAGGAAGAAAAATCCACATGAGGATTCAATAGAGAACAGCCAGGGAGGCAGGATCATGTCAGTCACCTTTCTATTACTGTGACAAAACACCTGAGATTAATGGATTAGAAGAAAGAAAGGTCTGCTCAGGATCATGGCTTCAGAGGTTTCATGCCATGGTAGCTTGGCCTTTTTGCTTTGTGTGTGTGTGGCAGCACATGAGAGAAGGAAGCACAGGACAGGTGTGTTCACCTTGTGGTGGAGAAGAGAAAAGGGAGAGGAAGGGGTTAGGGTCTCAATATCTCCCTTAAGATCATGTCCCCAGACACCTAAGCTCCTTCCACTAGCCCCACTTCCCAAAGGTTGCACTATCGTCCAACAGCACCACCATGCAGGGATCAAGCCCTTACACATGAGCCTTTCGGGGGACATTTAGGATCCATATGAAAGAGGCAGAAACGGGTTAGAAGCCCAAAGAGCAGAGAGTATCAAGTAAAATGCAACAACCAATGGCATCTAATGCTCTTGATGGATCAGGTTGAGATGAGACCAAGGGGAACTCAGTGAGTCACAAGGGGTTTCCCAACACTGGGGGAAGAGCCATATCCCAGATGGCTAAACGCAGGGCCAGCCATAGTCTCACCACTCCCAAGGCCCCAGTACGGAGCTTGACTGTTGGTAAGGTTATGGAGCCCAAAGGAATACAGCATCCTGGCTCGGCCCTGGATCCTGGGAGATTAGCCAGGCTCCGGCACTTTAGAAACAATGGTCCAGCCCTGCACACTGAGGGCTGCAGAGAAGAAAACCTTTAACAGATCTGAAACTTAAATATTCCCACACCCCTTACTCCTTTTCACATTCAGAACTGGCAAGATCCTTGATACCGAGTAAGGTTATATAGCAATTGCCCAGTCAAGCAGGTAGGCAAGGAACGGCCGCCTGAACCTGGATGTTCTCCAGTGCTAGGCCGACAGAGCCTGGAGTGCAGGAGCTGGGGCTGCCACTTGGACAGCAAATCCTTCTTAATCTCTCCTGCCTGAAAAAATAAAGAGCTATTACTCTTAGCAGCCTAAAGGCCCACGCCTGGGAATGTGGTGGGGAAAGGAGGGGAAGAAAAGTCAGCAGGTAGAGAGCACAAAAGAAGGCAGAGGTTTCTGGAGAAAGTTTTCTTCCCCAGACAAGTAACACCCTGCAGGGTGCCTGCCATCTGTCATTGGTTTGAGTCAGGGCCCCTGAGGAGTCTTGCTCCCCACAGAGCTAAACCCCAGATTGATAGCACCTCTGCACTTTCCCCAGACCTCCACTTTCTATGCCATTTGCCACCTAGTGGGAAAATATCTCTCCACACTCAATATCACAAATCTAGCAGACTTGGGCATTCTGGAAGGGGACGCCCCATGGAGGGTGGGGACGAGCTCGTCTCTAGCGCACTGACCACTCAGTAAGGGGAGAAGACAGAACTGCACTGCGGGGTGGGAGTGGGGAACCAAGATGGCAACTGAAGAATAAGTTGAATTTGCCCAGCATCCCCTACCTTTCAAGATGTCTTGGTGCCTAGCCTAAGAGGCAGCCCCACACAGGGAGGTGACCATCTTAGGTGGTGACTGCCTGTGGGCCCTGCTGTTGGCCTGTGACACCTAAGTGGGGAGCATGGGTTCTGGTGCCTGGTCCTCTGAGGTCAGCTGAGGACCCGAGGTGCTGGGGTAAAGGACCAAGGACAGTTGAGGCAGTTCCTCCTTGGGGCTCAGGGTAGATCCCCAACATACTCATTGGATCTCATGGTATATGCTCTAGTGGTGGGGATATGGACTAGAGGTGCACTACAGATTTGGATCTCCGAGGCAGAGAAAGAAAGGGGTGGCTTGAGCTTGGCAGAACCTCCAAGAAAAGCCACCAGAGCTGGCCTCGTGGACAACATGCAGGCAGCCCATGCCGTTGGTCTGGTTTTCTTTACATCCTGAAGTAGGGAGCATCTTATTTTTAACCTTGTAGGTAGAGGACTGCAGGGCAATGCTGGACCCAGAGCAAGTGTCAGCAGCAGAGGCCAGGGCTCCACTGAGAGCAGCAGGCAAGCCCACCCTGCAGCCCAGGACCTGAGCCCTGAGTGCCTGCAGAGAAGAGCCAGAGCCTCAGGGCTGCTCCGGGACATCTCCCTCTGCATGCAGCCAGGGGCAACGGGTCAACCAAGTGGGAAAAACACACTGGCTGTTCCAAACCCTAAACCCCTGTTTTAAGCCAGGTTTCACGGGAGCCTCTAGGGCTGTGGTCCCCAACCTTTTCACACCAGGGTCCAGGTTTTGTGGAAGAAAGTTTGTTCATGGATGGGGGATAGAAGGAGATGTAGGGTTTGGGGTGATTCAAAGAGCATGCAACCCAGACCCCTCACATATGCAGTTCATGGCAGGGTTCTGCTCCTGTGAGAATCCAGTGCTTCTGCTGACCTGACTGGAGACAGAGCTCAGGGAGCCAGCCAGGGAGCAGCTGCAAATGCAGACGAAGCTTTGCTCCCTCACTGGCCATGGACAGGTAGATACTGGTCCGTGGCCCAGAAACTGGGGAGCCCTGCTCTGCGGCTCTGCCAAAGTGCGAGGGATTTTCATGTGTACCAGGCAAAGCTCCAGTGCCCAGCTTCTTCTGAAACTTCCATCCTTACCACTTACAAGTTCCCCTTATCCATCTGAAAATCTTTTACAATTTATGTTGACCATGCACCTTCAGGGGGATGACAGCTGTGACCCCTGAGATTTACTCTCTATTAGGATCCTATGTGACTGATATGACCAGGGTATCAACCAGAAATAAACAGATATTCATTTAATTGTTGTCATCCATAGGTCATTTCCCACACAGGAAAACATGCAGGTGGCAACAGCCATTCACTGAACAAGTTTTTTTAGACAGGAATTGTACAGTCCCTGTGGCAGGTGCCGGGGATTCCATGATGAATCACACAGACAGTGCCCACTCTTAAGTTTGTGGTTGACTCTCAGACCATGAAATAGGGAAATAGAGACCAGTATGGTACATGCCCGGGTACTACAGAGCAATATCAGAGGGAGAACTAAGCCAGACCAGGTTAAGAGGTGGTGGTGGAGAAGGCTTCCTGGAAGAAGAAACAACTTCAAGCTGGGATCTGAAGGAAAAGAGGACTTCCCCACGGTATGAGGAGACAGAAGCAGGTGTGCGTGTGGTGGGAACAGAAGTGAAGACGGAAAGGTCTTCAGAGCATGATTTCTGCAGCAGCCACAGGCCGTGGCAAGAAGGCGGGCCATCGTCCTGAGAAAAAGCCATGAAAGGGGCTTAAGAAGGGGAGAGATACAATCTGATTTCCACTTTAGAACGTGTATCCACGCCACTGTGAGAGCAGGCCACGCAAGGAAAGCGAGGTGTGTGGAGCATATCTGGAAGACACTCTAGGGACCCAGGCATGAGAGGAAGAGACCTGAACCAGGCCTGGGACACAGAGGGCAGACTAAGAACAAGAGGACCCTTAAGATGTGCTGTCACCAGGTCTTGTGGAGGGGAAAGGAGAGAGAGGAGTCTGGGTTTGCAGCTTGGGTGGCTCAACACCGAGCAAGATGAAGATGGCAGAAGGGGGTCTGGCTAGAGAGAGAAAGGGAGGACCTGAGGGGAGACGCTGAAAAGTCTGCAGCCCGGTGTGCTATAGTCAGCTTTCCGTTACTACAACAAAGAGAAGAGGCTTATTCAGGTCACAGCTTTGCAAGATCAGGGTCCAAAACCAGGCTGCCCACTGGTTCAGCCTCTGGTGAGGACAGCAAATGGCAGCGCATCATGGTGGAAGCAGTCACAGCTCAAACAGGAAGCAGAGTCCCGCAGTCTCTTCTGAGGACGGGCCCAGGGATCTCACCCAGTCTCACCTCTGAGAGGTCTGCACCAACTTCCAATGCCACCCATCTGGGGGCCAAGCTCCCAGTAGGTGAGCTTCTGGGGGGACATAAAACATATTCAACCCATAGCAGAAGCCGAGAGAGTGGAGCAGATTATCTGGAGGGAACACATGGGTAAGAGGAGGCCATCTAGAACCCAGCCCCGGGGAAAGCTGGGGGGCTAATAAGAGTCCATCAGCTACACCGTCAGGGCTGCATAGCCTTGCTGACCCCAAAACTCAGACCCATCCCTGCAAGTCTCTTCCTCAGCCATCCCCACACCCAGACTCACCCTAACACGAGTCCCACATGCAACACACTGCCCGTGCTGAGACCTGAGAGCCTCTGACTAGCGCAGAAGCCTCAGCCAGGGATCAACAGGGCACCCTGTGCATAACATGAGAGGAACCGCGCACCACCCTGGACACGCACTGAGTGCACACACTACTGCACAGGGGACCTAGAAGCTCAGATGCCTCGATACAGCCCCACACCTACATCCGCATCCCTCTGCAGTCTGCCTGGATTAGTTCATTTGTATCGACTCTGAGCTACAAACATCTTCCTAAAAGCGAAACTGAACAAATAAACTTATAGTGCAGAAAGCATCTGTCACCTTTTTTCCAGGGCTGGAAATGGAACCCAGAGCTGTATGTAGCTCTATGACTAAGCCACACTCCCAGGCCCATCACACTTCTTCCTGTCTTATCCCATCAGCAAAATTGAATCCTCATGGCTAACCTACAAAATGGATTTTATAACCCACAGGGCTGAAAATGAGACTCAAACTCAGATCTGACTCCAAAACTTGCTCCTGCACCCCATAAGGCTCACAGCAGTCCCCACCCCACCACACTCCAGTACAGGGGATCAAACCCAGGGCCTTCACACCGAGCTACATCTGCAGCAGCCCCCACCCCCCTTAAGATAGAATCTCAGTAAGTCACTAAGTTGACCAGGCTAGGCTCAAACTTGCAATCCTACTGCCTCAGCCTCCTAGAATGAGGGCCCAGTTTTAACTTAGGGAAAGGCCTCCTAACAAAAGGGAGATCCTAACAAAAGGAAGTTAGCATGGCACGTACAGTATACAAGTCTACTTTCTTTCTTCATTCACTAAATAGTGCCCAATTTCCTACTCTCTACCTGTAGACGGAAGTTGAACTAATGCATCTCAATAGAGAACATGCCTTAATTAGGATCCTATATACACTTCTGATGGGCTGTACTCATTCATGGAATCCTCTGACTGAGCTTCTCTGGAGAATTGCTGTCATAACTGCTTGTCAGCGAGAGGTGAAGTCCTTGGATTTAATGTGTCTGTGGGAACTGCAGCCTTTCGTTTTCTGTGAGGCCCTGCTTAAAAGGCCTCCACTTTACTTGGCTAACAGGAGATTATCTTTCACTGTAGACTGACAAAAGGGGCCCTAATTGGTGACTTTGCTAATAGCCATTTCCTTTGTGGTGGCATTAGCCCAAATTGGCCTTAGCTGGACCATAGGCCCACACACAGAGTATCTATTCTCCAGGATTTATGCCAAGAAAGTTTAACTTGGTAATTAAACTTCCACTCTTTCTTGTGAGGCTGGGCATCCGTCTTCTCTCTCTCCTTCTCCAGTGCCTCAGTTTCTCTTGGTAGCAACGTGGGGGAACGTCTCCCATCCGTGCAGTAATGAACAACTAGGAAGTGTGCGGTCTCTAGGCAGCACACTTGTGAGGGTCGCAAGGCTTCTGAGATATTAAGCATCCCTCAGAATGTCTTTAATCTGGCAGACTGATACTCCCAGCCCCCACTTCCCTCACATTTCTAAGGACACGCTGAGGTTTCACCTTGATTCTGTAGATGTGACCAGATACCTGAGCTGGAGATCGCAGACCTGAGTGTGAGCTTGGTGTGCGACAGGCCAGACCACGGATCACAGAGAAGCCCTCATCTCCTGCAGGTGGGGTCTTCACAGGGGCACTGGTGGAGCCCTGGCAGGGAGCCACAGAACCCTGTCTCCCGCTCAGTTCCTGGCCCTGGCTGGCTGACCTGAGGACAAATGAGCTGAATCAGAGAGGCCTTTCCTCAAATGCTTGGCTCCCACCTCTCCCAGCCAGCATCGCCAAGAAAGACCCTTTATTGGATCTGCTCTCCCTTTGGGACACCACTAGGTAAGCCCAGATGACTAATGACAGCTAATCTTTCTTGAGCACTTACTATGTTTCAGACCTGAGTCTGATCTGAATAACTCACGAAATGCTCACAATGACCCTCTGGGATAAGGCCCTAGTACAATCCTGTCACCAATGGTGAAACCAGGAACAGATAAATGCAGTAACCTGTGCAAGCTAGGAAGCTGCAACACTAAGATCTGCATCCAGGCAGAGGAGCCAGAGCCAGCACTCAATCTCCATACAAAGCCAAGAAATCAGTAGTCTCGGGTTTAATTTTTTTAGATGGTGCCAAGGGACTCGTTGTCCCTCTTGCCCTCCAGAATAGCTCTTCAGATAAGCTATTAATAGACCCAAAATTCTGCCACTAAAATAATTCTTCTGGTTACTACAAAACACCTAAGCTGGAAGGATACAGGGATCTAGCCCACGGGAGCCTGCTCCACGCCCACGGGCTCCCATCAGTCTTAGCCTTTTCTCGCATCTGGAAATTTGTCAGTTCCTCCTGAATGTCCAGGCAGGTAAGGGAGGGCCAGTGTGGGCCAAAGAGGAAGACAAGCTTGAGGCTGGGAGTGTGGACGGGAGAGAGGAAGAGGCCCAGGTCAGCGTGGAGCACAGGGAAGCTCTGAGAGCACTCCACTCTGCTTCCTGCTAGCTCTGTAATCTTGGCCAACATAATGAACCATGTGAGTTTCAGTTTCGTCAATGGCAAAATGCAATTATGAAGAGTTGCTTTGTATTGTTGTTGTAAAAATTCAACAAGGCAATGCTTACAAAGTACTCAACATTGTACCCAACACATAATATGGACATTAAAATGGTAGTTCTTGTTATAATTATTGCTGCTGCTCAAGGAAAACACCATGAAAGAGCATGGGAAGCCAGTGGGCAATGTGGATGGGGTGGGACTACCTCCACTGACTAATCAATTATTCATCATTCATTAGCCAATTTATACTGGATTTACCATGTGTTGAGTAATGTTGTAAATTGAGTTATAGTCCCCTAAAACATGTTTTAGATTCCTAACCCCTGGTACCTGTGATTGTGACATTATTGAGAAATAAAGCCCTTGTAAATGTAATTGAGCTAAAATGAAGACATATGGGATTTGAGGGGGTAGCTAGTCTAATATGACTGGCATCCTTAAGAGAAGAGTTGCACACACACACACACACACACACACACACGGCAGAACACCATGTGAAGACGGAAGCAGAGACTGGAATGATACGGCTACAAGCCAAGCAATGCCCAGCATAATTGGCAATTACCCAAGTCTCGGAGAAAGACAAGAAACAGATTTTCCATGAGAACCTCCAGAAGGAACCAACCCTACTGACACCTGGATTTCAGACTTCTGGCTTCCAGAACTGTGAGAATAAATTTCTGCTGTTTTAAGCCACCCAGTTTGTAGTACTTTGTTAGAGCAACTCTAGGAAACTAATACAGGTGGTAAAATTACAAAGATAAATTTAAAGACACAGCTCCTGTCCTGCAGACTTTAGTATTCATTTCTTCCACGTGAAGGATCTGGACAGTGTCCAGACATCATGCTGATGGCCCTAGATCCAGTTTCCACAGTGCTGTACTTGCCTAGATGGGCGCTCTTTCTCCTGATCTGTCATGAGGGCTGCAGCCATGAGGCTGAGTGGCCGAGCAGGGGGAGCAAGGGGATGTCTGTCCCTGCCACGAGTTATGTCAGGCCCTGTCATTCAGGGCATTGCACTGAGGACTGTGCAAGTGAGGGTAGCGGCAAGAAAAGAAGGGCTGGGAAGAGGGGGGTGGGGCTGGGCTCCCTTCCTGGACTTGTCTTACACCGAGCACCCCCTACTGCTCCTGTTGATCTCACCACCCCTTCTCTTCAGATTTTCAGTTTTGCTCTGGTCCGTCTCATGCCTTTACAGACCAGTGGCTGGGAAACGCATGGGTCTTGGTAATTTGAAAGTCAGAGTTTGAGTCCTAGCTCAATCACTCACTAGCTTTGGGATCTTGGGCAAGTAACACTAACTTTCTATGCCTCAGCTTCTTCATCTGTACAATGGGGACCCTATGTATGGGCCCAGTAATGGAATACATAACATGAGCGTTTTAAGGGCTATCTGGAGAGGAAAGAGTTCTCACCGTGCACAATTCCTAGGACTTTTGTAGAGAAACATGGATTTTTAGAGAGTGGGATAGGATATAGCAGAAAACCAATTTGTGTGTGCGTGCACACGCATGCACGTGCGCGCACACGGCTAAATCAGACACTCCATGTAAAGAACAAATAAGCAGCATTGGCCTAGAAGTAAAGGAGGTGTCACCTCCAATGCCAAACTGCTCTGTAGCACTGGACAAGAGTACTCATTGCTTTAAATAAACGATTTGAGTCTCCTAGAGCTCTAAGATTCTGTGATATAATGAAAGTGTGCATATTCGTTGTTTGCTCTTATAGAAGCACACTTTAAGAAGAGATCTTTACTTATGGGTCACCCATTACAAGTCTGGGAAAAGCTGTGATGCTCGAGGGAATTCCAATAATGAGTGAAGTAAGAAGAGCCATTTGATGTGTGAAACAATCAGGGAGCTGGGTAATACCCCTCTCTCCACTCTTCCTCTGAGAAAGCTAACGCCAGACTACCACAGAAAGAGCTTGATGTCATTTGGAACAAAACTAGTAAAGGAGGTGAGACAGCCTAACATGGTCCAAATTGGAAATGTCAGCAACTAGTTTTCATCTCCACCCAGGATAATATAAACAAAGGTGCCTGGAGCGAAGACTCCAGGAAGCGCTTCCTGACCACTGAGATGCTATGTGAGTTTGGGGACATTGTCTTCCCTCAAGCTCTTTAACAAGAAGCTATGTTATGTAAGCTTTGTAACTCAATTACACATTTTGAGTTAAGAGAGCTCGAAGGCAGGAATATGGACACAATGACTTTTGATGTCCTTTCCTGCCTATGCTTGCTCTATCCATCCCTGGCGTGACAGTCAGGTCACAAGGGCACCACCCTCCTGTGTTTCACGCACACACCAGCTGTTCCTACATTGGTCGTGTTTTCCCTGCTGGCACAGTAGACACCAAAGTGTAAGTAGTGTTCTTACAGATTTTTGCCCGTTGCGCATTGGCATGTGAGAATAATTGTACACTGCACTCAGCAAAGAGGAGGAAATGAAAACCACTCCTGAACTGGAGATGGGAGTGTTGGGTTTCACCCTCTTTGACAGCCAAAAGCCAATTTAGGACTCTACAAAACCAAATTTGCCAGAAAAGAAAATATATATGGGCATCTTTGTAATTCTCCTGAGCTCACTTAAGGACTGAAATCTGTGTTTTCTGAGTAAGAAAAACTTGATGTGGATGATGGTTTATGGACCATTTTGGACGGAGATGCAAGAAGTAGTACAGTCCACCCAGTTTGCACTTTTCTTGGCAAGGCTCCTAAAAGCTTACTGAGCATTCACACGAACACAGCAATATCCTAAACCCTGTGCATTGATTAACCCACTTAATCATCCCAAGAACTTTCTGAGGCCCAGAGAGGTTAAGCAATTGGTTCAACGTAACAATACATCTGCCAAACCCAAAGCTGGATTTCAAACCAGATGGCCTAGCTCTAGAGCCTGTATTGTTAGCTTGTTCAAATAGTGGACCTGCATAGTACCTCTTCTTCACCCTCTTCCTTCGCTCCCTGATCTTTGTGTAATAGGACCATGCATTTCAGCTGAAAATGAAGGATCCATCAGCCAAAGCCACCAAGACACACCATGCCAGAAGTCGGTTCAGTTATCCCCATAACTCAGGCAGCACTCAATGGTACTCTTAACCCAGCGGTCATATTGTAGGATTTTTCTTAACCCATTATTATTCTCTCTCCCTGTGTGTCTTGGTTACTTTTCTCTCATTGCTGAGACAAAATACCCAACACCCAAAATTAAGAAAGGAAAAGTTTATTTAGCTCAGTTTGTGGAGGTTTCAGTCCATAATCAGCTGACTCCAAGGCAGGGTGGCATGGCACAGGGGCAACACTTCAAGGCGGCAGAAGACAGCAAAAGCAACAAGAGCAAAAGGGGGGAGAACAAGCCTCTTTTCCTCCCTTATAAGCAAGCTACCACCCCCTAGGTGGGTGTAGCATTCACACCATCTCCCTGACCTCTTCTTGCACAGCATGAGGATGTTTACAAAGTGAGGATCCTGCCCCCCCCAGTCCCTTAGCTAACTTCTAAATTTCTCATGTTAACACAATGTATCAACTGTTACAATCCACCCCTTGTCAACTTGGCAACCAGACACATTTCTTTAAACTGGTTTCCAGATACAAAGACATGCTTATTCTTATTTCACAACTTGAACATTATAACACAGGTTTAACAATCCTGAAGAACCAGTATTAAGTCTATTAACATTATATTATATTAGAACCATAACATTTCACCCCTGGCCCCCCAAAGACTCATGCACATCCCTTTATGCAAAAGGCATGTAGTCCATCTCTAAGAGTTGCCAAAGTCCTAACGGTTTCAGCACTGCTGAAAAGTCCCAAGTCTCCTCTGAGATGTCAAGGCACTCTTAGCTGTGAGCCCCTGTACAAATGAGAAGTTAAACACTTCCAACATTCAATGGCACAAGATAAACATTTTCGTTCCAAAAGTTACAAACGGGGATGCAAAGGATTGGGGCCAAAGCAAGTCCAAACTCCAGCAGGGCAAATATTAAGTCCTGTGGTTCCATATCCAGCATCTGAAGCAATCTGTGACAAATTCTGAGCTGGAAAGGGCTTGAGTGATTCCACCCCTACGGCACTTCTGGTGGTTACAGTTCCCATGGCTTCTCTCTTAGGCCCACTTTGCTCCCTCCTTGCAGCTTTCCTTAGATGATCCACGTTCCTGGCTTTTCCAAACTTCTGGGGTTTCCACTACACCTTCAGCTTTGAGCTTACAGCTTCACACCCTGCCCTCTCAGGGGCACACTGCCTGGCTTCCCAGGCCTTTTGAAATCAAGGTAGAAGCCCTTTTCCCCCATAACTCTTGCATTCTGCATGCACCTAAAACGTGGATGATGCCAAGATCTGCTGCCAGCTGGAGCAGTAGCCAGGCTTTCCTCTCTCTTGGCTGTAGGGGTCGAGGGCCTGGATCACTGGGCATTCTGAATCCAATTCTGAGGAACAAATTCTCTATGCCGCTGCCATTCTGGAACATGGTGCAGCTGCTGCCACCATTCTAGAACATGGTGCTCTGTGGTTTTCTCCTCAAAGTCTTTCACTTTTGCAGTTTTGAGGCTGTAAAGGATGGAGACTTGCTGCTTCCTGTGATGCCCTCAGGCCATCTTTTATATTCTCCTGTTCCTTCTCAGCAATCGAGATCTCCTCTGCTCTATCTTTGCAGTCCACAACTTTACTGGAGCTTCCTTTCTAGCCAAACTCACAACATTTTAAATCATCCTGCTGGGCTCTTTGCTCTTGATTCTCAACATAAATCTGGCTAAAAGCCCCCCAACAACAGCCATGCCACTGCATCAACATTAGACTGCCTTGAAATTTCTTCTGCCCGATTAGCCTACCGCCCTTAATCTCAGTCTCAGGGAAAGTCTCTGGACAGGAGCAAAATGAGACAAACTTTTTGCCAAGCCATAACACACACATCACCTGCTGTCCAACAACCAATGCAGTCCTTCTTCCCAGCAGAAACCTCCTAAGCCTGGTCTTTACCAGCAGGATTTCCATCAGCCTTGTCTTCTAAGCTCTTACCAGAATCCCCCACACAGAATAGCCTAAGGCATTCCAACTCTACTCTCCGAACCTTTCCAAACTCTTCCTACAAGCCATTCCCAAAGGCTCTTGGACCACATGGTCAGGTATAGTCACAGCAACTACCCCACTTCTCTGGTACCAAATTCTGTCTTGGTTACTTTTCTCTCATTGCTGAGACAAAATACCCCACACCGCAAATTAAGGAAGGAAATGTTTATTTAGCTCACAGTTTGTGGAGGTTTCAGTCCCTAATCACTTGGCTCCAAGGCAGCGTGGCATGGCACACAGGGACAACACCTCAAGGCAGCAGAAGACAGCAGAAGCAACAAGAGCAAATCCAGGTGGGGAGCAAGCCTCTTTCCCTCCCTTATATTGTATGCCGGCTACCCACCCCTGGGTGGGTGTAGCACTCACACCATCTCTCTGCCCTTCTCTTGCATAGACTCAGGATGTTTACAAAGTGAGGACCCTGGCCCCCTGCTGAGTCACTTAAACTTCTAAACTTCTCAAGTTGACACAATGAACAACACCCTAGAGCAGTAAGGGCCTGTCCTCCACATCCCAGGATGTAGAACTGCTGAGTTACTTTGTTAAGCTTCTAGACTTCCCAAGTTAACACAATATATCAACCATTACACTGGGCCAGCAAGTTAACAGAACATTCAAAAAAGTCTCCAAAAATGACTCTTTTTTTGCACCCTTGGAGGCTGTCCTCTGAGGTGGTGCAACCTCAGTCAGGTAGTCATCAGCATAAATAATGCACCAGCCTCTCACCAAGAATCGGTAAGGCGCAGGACAGCTCACAGGGCCCATTATCCTCTATGGTTCATAAGTGGGCATTGTGATTAATGCGTTTATCTGCTACTCAGAGGAACGCCCCATAGTAAGAGTCAGTAATTACTGAATAGTGAATAGGTACATGAAAAACCAAAATGTATTCATGCATTGAGTTGCTGCAACACCTGGATTCCTAGAGTCTTTATCCATTTTGGTTTTTACAGGTCCACAATACCTTAAGTACAGCGGAGGTGTGGGAGATAGAAACCCCAATTTTGAGAAAGCCAGAAGGCTCCAAGAGCTTGTTCCTAATCACATGTATCAATTCAGTCCACATCTATTATTTACTGTGTGTCAGACAGTGCTAAGAACACGGTATACAAAAAAAGTTCATTATCTAACTGGAGGAATAAACATAAAAGGCCAATTATCTTGCAATTGGGAAAGTGAGAGGCAGGAAGGCTGCCCAGAGGAAGTGGCATTGGAGTTGGGTCTTGCAGTTGAGGAAGGTTTTTTTGGTTTTGGTTTTGGTTTTTCCAGCGGGAAGAAAGGGGACAGAACAGCACAGGTCGGGGAAAGAGTATACAACGCACTCAGGTCCAGAGTCAGCGATCTTTTCAGAGAACTGAATGGCAGATTTTGAAGACCTTGTCTGCTGTTCAGAGGAAATTAGTTGGGCTTTCTCCCAGAGCCGGTAGGGAACAGGGCAACATCCTAAGTTTTTGAAGCAGTGTCTGGTCACAAGCAGATCTATGCTGCCAAAAGCCAACCAAGGAGTGATGGCAAGGCCGGACTGAACAGGGCCAGCAGCTCAGCAGCCAGTGCCTCAGTGAAGGCAGAGGTAAGCGACTTGCCTCAGGCAGTGGCTGCAAAGGGGCAGGACTGGAGGCTCTGCAGACATCTCAGAAGGCCATAGGAGCGGGCTTCTGACGAGACCTAGAAAGAAGAAGCAGAGGCCGCCAGAGGGTGGGGACGCCCTTAGCTGAGGAAGAGGAGCATCTGGAGGGATCCAGAGAGCGGAACTAACACCACTGCATGTTTGCCACATGCAGGGCTGTCTTGGTGTCTCCTTAGCTCCCTCGGGGACCTCATATGGTGCTGCCATAAGCAGAATCAGCTCAGGATAACAAGGAGGAAAACTGAGGTCAAAATAGCCAAAGATGCTCTCGGGCCACCCAGGACCATCCCTCAGGACCATCCCTCCCCTCCGAGTTTGTGCCCTGGAGGGTCCCACGCCAACTCACACTTCGCTGCAGGCAGGGGACTTCAGTCACACCACACGGAGCTTTATTCCTCACTCTCTCCCTCCCGCCCAAAGCCTGGGGCATCTTTCCCTGTGCTTCTCTTGTGAAAGAACTCTGTCCTCCCTGCCTCCCCATCCCATCACTGCACCCCTCCCTTCCGCAGTATTCCTCTCCTCAGACTCTTCCTCCACTCCCATTCACACATGGTGTCTTGCTAGAAATGGCAAGAGCAGGGCAAAGAGCAACGAATCAGAAGTGGGAGCAACCTGTGCACCAAGTCTGGCTTAGCCAGGGGTGACTTGCCTGACCTCGGCCTCGGGGGACAAGAACTGCATGTTAACTTTTACTTAGCTTGAAGGATTACTGTTGGGAATGAAATGAAAGAGCTTGCAAACAACACCAGGAGACAGCGGAAAGGGGTGCTATGGATTATCCAGCACAACTGTCCACTGGCAGTGAGTTCCTGAGAACAGGGACCAGATGGGTTGGATCTCAGGTACCTACTCATTCCTCGTACAGTGAATGCTTGACAGCAAAGGCTGAATCGCCAACCAAGACCACGACCACCATGGCCCTCAGCACCCACAGACACAGGGATGCTCTCCCCCGCCCCCGCTCCCCATACATGCACGTGAATTCACAATACCCTACTTCGGGAAGTCCTGCTTCCCAAGCCTCCTGGATTATTCCAAAGACAGCCAGTTCCTGGAGGAGAACCAAGTGAGAGTCACGCTGCCTGGATGCCTCTACTGGGCACGTTTGACCAAGTCTGGGGTCCACCCCTTCTCCTCCCAAGAAGCTGCTGAGAGCTGAGCCTCTGCCTGCCCCTCCTCCTCCCCTACCCTCTTGTCTCCAAGGAGCCCAGCTGGAACGCTGCTACCCCGGCAGCCTCTGTGCCCGGTGCGCGGTGTGGGTTGTTTTTTGTTTTCTGCTTTTTTTTTTTTTTTTTTTTTTTGCCCACAAGAGCTCGGCAGCCTCTACTGCTGTTTCATTGATGCCTTGAGCAGAGCTGGCATGTGCGACTGCTGAGAAGGGGGAGCGCGGAGCGGCGGGGGAAGCAAGTAAAAATAGCCTGGCGCGCGCCGTGCTGCCTGCTCCGGACGCCTTTCACCCTCGCAGAGGTGGCAGCGCAGCCGCCACCGGTGCGCACGGCGGAGCGGGTGGGGGTCTGCACCGGACTCCGCTCAAAGGCGGGCTAGCGGAGCCTGGGACACGCAAAAACTTTCTTTTTTTTTTTTTAAGCAAACGAGCTCGGATGAGGTGAGATGTGGAGGCAGCGGGTAGCGCCTTCCGGCTTCCAGCGTGCTAGCCACCTGGCTGCAGGGAAGGTGATGCCGGCTGGCCCAACTCTTTAGAGAAGCTCGGCTTTGAGTCTCATTTCTTTTTAGAAACCTCTTCTGCCGGTGGGCAAGCAGAGGTCAGAGGGGGAGGGGAAAGGCTGCCTGTGTCTGTGAGACCAGGCGCCTTGCTGTGCACATCATACCCAGCGTCTGCTATGCGTGGGGGTGGGGACGAAGATGTGGCTGGGGACTCAAGCACGCCGGCTTTGCCCTAAGTTGAGAAGCCCCGAGGAGCTCCCGCGCGCCCAGAGCTCTCAGCCTCAAGGCATGCTGCCAGATGCGTGCTTTTAGTCCCGGAGGGAACTAGGATTCTTAAAGCTCTACTGCCTACGCTGTGGGGTTGGGGTTAGCTGAAGAGCTGTGAACTCGAGGAGAGAAGATCTGGAAGGGTCTCGGCACCTTTTTGCGTTCCGGCAAGACGTAGGGACAATCCCCGCGTCACACCCCCATCCCGCCCCACGCTGCATATGGGTAACCATATGTGAATGTACGGCAGCCCCACAGACGCCGGGCTATTAATAGCGACCAGGAGTTTGCTCCCTGTGTCTTTTTCCTGCCGCCGAGTAAGGGACGATCACACATACCCCACTCCGCCCCCACTCGGCGCACCGTTCCTCCGGGAAGGTAAGGGGCTGCCCACGCCGATGCCCTCCGTGACCACAGGTTCCCAGAGCCCACGGAACAGCCCGGTAGCCGTTAAGGACAGCGGGGTGCGAGACGGGCGAAGGGACACAGCCTAGAGTCTCGGGACGGAACGCCCAGCGGGACTCTGCGGCTCGGGCCGACTGAGAGGAGCGGAAGGGCAGATCCCGGGGGCCGCGGTGGGTGCCGCGTGCGTCTGCGGAGCAGGGCGAGCTCCCGCTGCCTGGACGCGGCCGCATTCCGGTGCCCCCTCCCCCCGCCAGGCCCGCTGCCGCAGCGCGGCCGCTGTCCCCGGTGCTGAAGCCTCCGCGGCCCCGCGCCCCCCGCGCCCAAGGACTGCGCACTTCTCCCTGCCCCGATCTGGGTCGAGGGGTTCCTGGGGGGTGCCTAAATCCTACCACCAGCTCGGTGTCGCGGGAAGCCGAGGCCAGGACCGCCTCGAGCTCGAAGGGTAGGAGCCAAACGGCGGCCAGGGAGGGTCGTGGGACTGCGTGAGGGGGCAGACCCGGCCCGGCACCGACCGGACCCGGATCCCGAACGCAGCCCGGGGCGTAGCGCAGGACGTGGAGGAAGGGGCAGGGGCAGCGGGTGGTAGGAAAGCGTGACGGGGCGAGAGCTACTCTTGCATTTTCAAGAGGGAGGGGACCTGAGACCTGCACCGTCCCCCCCTACACGTACACACGCGCGCACACACGCGCGCGCACACACACGCGCGCACACGCACACACACACCCGGCCGGCGGCAGCCAGCGGGATGGAGCCGAAAAGTTTGGCACTCGGCGCAGGGCGGCGGCGACGCGGGCCGAGGACGGCTGCGGGCGGCCGGGGGCCGGGGGCCGGCGCCGGGGCGGGGGGCCGTGCGCCCTCGCGCCCGCT
The DNA here is from genome assembly GCA_028451465.1 of Erethizon dorsatum. Taxonomy (NCBI): domain Eukaryota; kingdom Metazoa; phylum Chordata; class Mammalia; order Rodentia; family Erethizontidae; genus Erethizon; species Erethizon dorsatum. The sequence goes on from CM051831.1 coordinate 32,921,724, forward strand.
TACCTCGGCGCTGTCGGCGGCGTTCTCCGCCATCTTCCTCCGGAGGAGCAGGCAGCGGGAGGAGTGTTTCATGCCCATAAGCGCCAGCCAGGGTTCGGCAATACAGAGATAGTAGAGAAAGCGAGGCAGCTGGTGTCGCTTTAAAAGAGAGAGCCAGGGAATGGGCGAGGGAAAAAAAAAAAAAAAGAAAAGAAAAACCCAGCCCCTCCGCCGAGCGCCGGCCGCACGACCAGCCGCGGCGGAGTCCTCCCTGCAGTCTGCACTTTGTTTTCTTTTCCTCCTGCTCCCGGCTCCGCGTTCCTTCGCACACTTGCAAGTTCTCGGCGCCCGACCCCTCCCGCCCCTCTCCACCCGCGCTGCGGGCGCGCAGGAGGAGGCGGCCCCGAGGGCTCCCGCGGCGGCGGCTCGCTGAGTCGGGCCGGTCGGGCAGCGCCAACTCCGCTCAACTTCTGCCGGTCGGCGGGGAACCGCGCGCGCCCCGCGCGTCCCTCCCGGGGGCTGAGCCGGGTGAGTGGGGGCGGGGAGGGAGCCCCGCGGGGCGGGCGCCGCTGGGTACAGACCGCGGCTCCGGCGCCCCGGCGCCCCCGGCCCGGCTCGCGGGCGGCCTCCGCTCCCTGGCGCGGCGCACAACTTGCGTGGGGGCCACGGCGGGCGGCGCGGACGCTGCAGGGACGCGCGGGGCTCGTGCCAGGAGAGCAAGCGCCAGGCAGGGCTCGCGTGGGCTCTCAGCCCCGTCCGCGCGCGTCCTCCCGCCCACCGAGGGCGAGCTCCAGGCAGGACCCGGCAGGTGCCTCGCCCGCACCCCGCAAGACCTCCACCTCTCCCGCTCCTCCGCCGATTCCTGGATCTTTTCTCGGTGAATGATGGTTTGGGGGGCGAAGGGGTGGGTGTCTGTGTGGGGGAAGGTCCTTAACTCCTTCAACTCTAGGGCGAAGTGTGGAGTCATTATCTAGCCCTTTCTCCACTGTCCCTGTCCCAGGCATTGGAGGCTCCAAGGCTCCCCCCGGGGGACAGGATGGGGTGAAGGTGACAGCCAGCTGTAGCTCGGCAAAGAAGATGAGGGGAAGTCAAAGGGAAGCGCCTGCTGTCTTCTCCCCCACCCGACCCCGTCCTCCCTGGCGGCCCCCTGCCCACACGTTTCTCTGCCCTCTCCCCGCCCCTCCTCCACTACCAGATTTTGAAGTCCCTTTTATGGGAGAGAGGGAGGATGTCACGTACCCGTTAGGATTCTCTTGATCCTTTTTTAAGGGAGTTTGGGCGGCGGCAGGGGGTGTGAATTTTTATACAATGCATCCCTGTCTTCACTTTGAGAGCTTCTTTTTCTCTTACTGGCCATCTGTCAGGCGGTGGAAGATAGAACAATGGGGAAGGGAACCGCTACTCTTCCTCCTGCTGCCTCAGGACACCCAGGCTGACTCCTTAAAAGACAGCCCATGGTCAAGGACAGGGACCTCAAAGAAGTGCCTTGAGTCCCCCGGCTCTCTTCATGCTGCCATTTCGGTCCTCACGCAGAGAGATCTGCTCTGAATGCCCTATTTACTTCTATCCTCACCTTTGACAGCCAGGAAGTGTAAGCCTGGGTGTCCTCAGCTAACCTCAGAATCCATTGAAGAAAAGGGCCAGGACCAGGCTCTGTGCTAAGGAGGCCTCCTCACCTGGTCCTCAGGCCGAGAGGGGATCTGGTGGTGTAGTGGCAGAAGCAAAGGGTAGGGAAAGAAGACAAGAATGAGGAAGATGAGGAAAAAGTAGCCAAAGGCTTGAGTTCAGTGTGTGTGTGTGTGTGTGTGTGTGTGTGTGTGTGTGTGTGTGTGTGTGTGTCTTGGGGAAAGTAGATTCAAATGAGGGATGACCTTAACCTCCTGAACCTTTTCCTTTCTCTGACTACAGATCTGGATTAGAGTTGGGGGGTGAGTGACCAAAGACCCCAGCAGCACCTGACTGTTCCTCTCCCCTTCCACCTCATGCAGAATGTGGAAGGAAAGAAAGGGGTGGATCTAGAGAGTGACGATTATGACCTGAATCTTTTCTCTGAGCATCCTCTTGGAGATCAAAGATTCTGAGAGACACCTGGTCCCCTAGCAAAAGATTCTCAGTACTTGTACCATCAAAGAATATCAGAACAGAAAGGATCCCCACAGCTCACTGGTCCAGTCTTCTTGGTTTTCAGAGAAGGACCCTGAGATCAGAGAGGGGGACATCTGTCTGTGATCCTTCAGCAAGCAGGGAGAGCATCTGAGACCAGCTTCCCAGCCTCCCAATCCTCAGTCCAACACTCTTCCCCCACCCCACACTCCTTCTGCTTGTGCCTTCCGTTCTGTGACTAACCAGGGAGGAGGGAGCTGAAACAGGCTCCCACCGAAATAGGCTGCTGCCTGTGCGTGATTATGTTGCTATGAGAACCCCAGTGGGTGTGTTTCCTCCCTTCTCTGTTGAAATCTTTTGCTTTGCTTGGCTTCTCCCCAAGCACAGATACAGCTCCCTTTGGAATGGGGAGTGGAGAGGCTGAGATGGAGAGCTGTATTCTCATGGCAAGAGTTTTCTATTCCAACCCATCTAACCCAGAACCAGCCTGGGTCTGAGAGAGCGTAGGCCACTGTGGTGGTGCCACAGTGGCTGGAGGAGGACATGAGGGAACCGTATTGAAAGTGGACACTCCAGCCCCTAGTTGAGCTTTCTTGGGGCAGAGAGGTACTACCCCTGCTCTGCAGCCTCCCTACCTACAAATTCACAAGCAAAATAACCATTACTGTAAGAGACTGAGTTTGTCATACAGCTGGAGATTGCTTGAACCCCCACCTCCCAGGGTTGTGAAAATGTGTGATGCGTGAAAAGCACCTGGCACACAGTAAGCACTTTGTAGTACTGTTTTCGCATCACCTCCACCGTTCCGGTGCATTCAGTCTGGTTCCATCTCTTTTGCATCAATACAGTTAACATATTTGTTCACCTGGTTTAATTGATTTAATCATTTCACATAGAACTGACTGGGCATCTCTTATATGCCTAACTTAGGCTTGACGAGAGGCAACAAAAGACACTGGGCTGACCACTGATGAGTTTGTATTTTAGTCATCTCAGGTGCTCTTAAATATATGAACTTTTGTACAGCTCTTGAAGACCTATGGGGTGACAGAGGTACAGGGTTCACCAGGGTGTGAGTTAAATGGCTAATTTGGGACAATAGATCCTACCAGCTAAAGAAGTCTTTAAGTCACAACTTGCTTATGTTATTTTGCTTAAACTAGACCTTCAACAACATAAAATACATTAAACATACACGTAACATGCTTTGAATAATGCCGGTTGATGGTATGTTAACATTTGCTAGGCTACAGCCTAGGCATGTGAATTAAACTTCATGGAGCATATTTGCATATCATAGATTCTTTCAGACTTACATGCATTTCCATCTAGTCCTTTTAGCAACTCTTTGAGGTAGGTACTATTACTGTTCCCATATAACAAATGGAAAAAACAGGAGCCTGGAGAATTGCCCACAGGGTAGAGTCAGGACTCAAGATTGAAATCTAGGATGTCTGATTGCATAACATGACCCTCAAGAAGTGACCCAGCTTCAGGGAACAAGATAGTACTGGTTCTCAACTTTGGCTGCACAGTGGCATCATCTAGGAAACTTCAAAAATGCCAGTGTTTTGATTCCATCCCCAGTGACTGATTTAGTGAGGTTTGGGCATCTGGATTCTAGTGACTCTAATTACAGTGGATGGTAATGGCTGAGACAAACGGATAAAGATATCCAGAGACTAAAACAACTGCAGAAGAAGTTCCCTAAACTACAGGCAGACCGCTGTAAGTTCCCAAGAACTTTCACACCATAGAAAGGTCTGCGTCTAACGAGGTAGTTTGCAGGAGCCACAGAGTGGAACAGGGGTGCTGGCGAAGGTTGGGATGAGACTATTGGAAAGGGTTGAATTGGAAAAGTTATCCAGCTTTTTGAGATGCCACCGAAGAAGTGAGTTTCCAGTTGCTCACAGGGTTCAGTTAGAATATTTGGCTAAAATGTAGAGGAGCTGTAAACATTAGAGGGTGAAACAAGACCTCTAAGTTTCCACCTGCCTCCTGCTGGACCCCTAGAAATGAAGACTGTAGCAGCTCAACTCCAGGGTCCAACCAGCCCTTCTTTTGTTTCCTGTCCAAATTTAGAGACCCAGAAGCAGGATGCAGCTTCTCTAGGCTGGGGACCATGCTCCCTGGAAGAACTAGGACTCCAGCTTATTCCAATGTGATTGCTGCGACATGGGGAGATATATAAGACATTTCATGTGGCCTCCTCCCCACCCCTCCACATATGGCCATGACACACTGCAGTGAATCCACGCCTCCTGAGAATCAGGCCACAGCCATTATCCATCACCACCTTATGGCAGCTAACCCAGCAGTGTTGAGTGTCTTCTGGGCCAGATGGAAACCCAGCTAAGGCTGCAGCAGTCAGTTACCTGGCTGAACATCTACGCAGCCCCACACCTGGGCAGTTAGGCACAAAAGCCCCTGCAGCCCTATTTCTCCCTAACCCAAAGCCAAGTATTTCTTAAACTACATACCAATGGACAACTTGAAAGACTGCCACAGTGTCTGCAAAGCAATTTGAGTTTCATTCTTTTCTTTTTTGTTTTTGCCATTAAAACTGGAATGTCATTTCTTCCTTGCTCTGATAATATTTGGTTAATTTATTGAGGGTTTGAGCTGCATATGACACTATTTGATGTAATAATATCTAGGAGGCATTTTGTAAATTCTGCACTGATAGTTTGATCCTTGGTGTTTTATGAGTCTAAAAAGTCAAATTCTCTTTCCTTCAGATGAGAAGGACCCAAAAGACACCCAGATATATTTTTTCCAGTGGGCTTTGATGGGACCCAGACCTCTTTAGAGAAAGGGGAAGTACAGAAACAGAGCCCTTCAGGTACTGAAATATTATAAAATGTTTTCACAACAGAATTAGTTTTTTCTGCTTAGTGGGGATTGTACACTCCTTTCTTCCTTTAAGAGTGCTCATAAAGGCTCATCTTTTATGGATAACCGCCCTCAAATCCCCCAAAGCCGTTCACTTCCCATTCAGTCAAACCAGTGCAATAACTCAACGCATATTTTTTCTATGATCCCTTATATAGCAATGATGATAGTTAAGCACATGTTAAACATTCCAGACTAAAAGACAAAAAAATACACCTCTGCCCTCAAATACACCTCACTCTCTTAAAAAACCAACTCTAGGGCCAGTGAGATGGCTCAGCAGCGTAAGCGCCTGCCTGGCAAGCGCAAGGGCCCGAGTTCGACTCCCGGAACCCACATACGAAAAAAGGGCCGGTGATATCACTCAGTGGCACAGGCACCTGCTGGCGCACAAGGTCCTGAGGTCGACCCCCGGTACCCACACACACACAAAAAAAACCAACTCTAATACAATAAGTGCTCTAATAAACTCAGAGACCATCAGGGGTCTTATGGATTGGTTCTTTTGGCTAAATACAGCTATAATCAATAGTTTATAGTCCTGCAAGACTATAAGCCTGCAAGATGTAAGCCCTGTAAGAAAAATCTATTGATACAGCCAAGGAGCCCCTGAAGGCTGTAGGTCCTACACCAGCAGCATGGTAGCTTCCATTCAAGTATGGCTAGGATACATTCCTTAGCCAGATACCAAGGTTCCTGTGTGCCTGCGAAACGTTTACAGGTGAGAGGTTCTGCAGCACTGATGCTCCAGGGCACCATATCCTGATACAGCTTGGGGCGTAGCTCACCCCTACTGCAGGGGTGACCTTTGGTGTTTTGAGGGTAGCCCCACCTGAAAATACACGATGGGCAGAGGCAGCTGTGATTTGGTCCATTTCCTGTCTGGACCATTTAACCACCTTGTGCTCTTTCTTCTCTTCCCAGAGGATTTTTAAAAATTTAAACTTTGTCAGATTTTTTTTAATGTAAAAATTTGCTTAGGGCCGGTGATATAGCTCAGTGGCATAAGCGCCTGCCCGGCAAGCGCGAGGTCCTGAGTTCGACTCCCGGTACCCACATAAAGGAAAAAAAGGGCTGGTGATGTCGCCCAGCGGCAGAAGTGCCTGCTGGCAAGCACAAAGTCCTGAGTTCGACTTCTGGTACCCACAAAGAAAAAAATTTTTAAAAACGTAACAGGGCCGGTGAGATAGCTCAGCGGCATAAGCACCTGCCTGGCAAGCACGAGGTCCTGAGTTCGACTGCCGGTACCCACATAAAGGAAAAAAAAGGGCCGGTGATATTGCTCAGTGGCACAAGCACTTGCTGGCAAGTGCAAGGGCCTGAGATTGACTCCCAGTACCCACATTAAAAAAAAAAACAAAAAGAAATGGAATCGTACTCAGAAGGGGGAGAGGAAGAGGAGGTAAAAATGATTAAGATGCAATGTGTATATGCACCACTTTCCCAAGATGAATGTAATTATTATGTATTATAAACATATACCAATTTTTAAAACGAAACTTGATTCCCTCATTAAACGATGCATTTTAAGCCTCCTTCCAGGTTATTACATGTAGGCCCAAGTTATTATTTTTATAAAGCTGTGTGACTCATCAAGTGGATAAGCTTCACTCTTTTAAATCACCCCTATTGGTGGACTTCCAAGTTGCTCTTGTTTTCCTGTCATTCTAAGCAATATTACAATAAATGTTCTTTTACGTATACTTTGTAAATGGAAGCTTTTATTACCATTACAGTTTCCTAAAAGTGGTATGATTTTGACAAATGTTGCCAATTACTTACCAAGCTGAGATCTAGAACTGTAGCCTGAACATTTAGGAGGCACAGACCCAACCTTCCTTCCTTTACTTACCCCAACATCAAGTGCGAAAACACCTACTGGATTAGGAGGTTGAGGAGGAAGAGCAATGAAACACAAGACATAGTCCTGTTTGGAAGGCCTAACAGTGCCTAACAGGGGCCCTTCTAACCTGGAAACCACACTCTTCACTTCCCGGAGCAGCCTCTTTATCCTCTCTTTTAGCAATGCTTTCTGTATTCAGAGTTGCCCGTAAATGTGACCTACATGTTATCCCTCAACTCAAGGAAAGCTTACCATATAAAACCTGCCATTTTAGTCTATCAATGTGAGATAGGATAGAAGAAATAAAAATATGTAGGAAGGAGACAAAGACAATAATAATTTTGAAATTGTACTTTTAAGAAGACTGCAACTTGAGGACACAATCCAGGTTACCCACGGTTATCCACATCTGAACTCCCTAAACTTTTTTTTTTTTTTTTTGTGGGTACTGGGAGTCGAACTCAGGACCTTGCACTTGCCAGGCAGGTGCTTATGCTGCTGAGCTATTTCACCAGCCCTGAACTCCCTAAACTTGTTTATGCTTTTTTCTTCAGGCCCATCACACCCAAAACCCCTTAAAGACCATAGATTAGCTTAGTTGATAAAGTAAAGTGCAGAAACACAAATTCCAAATTGAAGGATATTTTCAGGCAAAGCATCTTAGATCACTCTATCTTTTAAAAAGGTACATTAGACTGGGTTCCTGCCTTTCTCCTGTAAAATGGGCCATCCTTTCATTTATAAAATGAGACATTTTCATTCCACCTATGCATGGACCATCACTTTTCTCCTGTAAACCAAGCCCAAACTTTCTATAGACTCACAAATTCCACAGATTTCCACCAGCAAAAATCTATAAATATTCCCAGCTCCAGACCATACTGTGCCTCTCTCTTCAGAGCTCACACTCTATTTGTTTGTGTACTTTTAAAATTCTGCCTAAAAATCCCTTTATGCCTCTTAGTGATGCGTCTGTCTAGAAAATTCTTTTTTGTGATGGAAGTCAGCAAACCTGCAGCCTGCCCTGTGGGTGGGGTGAGTCCAGGTTCCCCATCTCTGCTTTGAGGGATCTCCTTGGATCCTGTCTGGTGATAAAAGGGTGTTTCAGAGTGTGAAGGAGGCCAAGTGAGGAAGGAGATAAGGAGGAGACATTCAGCAGCACCTGGGGGAAAGAGTAAGCTAATCTCGCCAGCTGTGTGCAAATGGTTCACTGGTGGTCACCGTGAGGATGAGACCAGCGGATGTGGAAGTGTCCAGCACAGTTCTGGGCACAGTGTTCTAAGACAGAGCAGTTTCCTTCCCACATCTCTGCACTGATGTGAGGTGGGATGGAGAACGCATCACACCAAGATAGGAGTCAGGCAGCCCCACATGCTGGTGTCAGCTCTGCCACTGCAGAGCTGTGTGGTCTCTGGAAAGTTACCTGACCTCTCTGGACCCATTTCCTCCTCTTTAAGAAGGAATGTTTGCCTGAGAGGAGCTCTACATCCCCTTCCTGCTTTGTAATTTTATGTGTGGCTTGAATTATCATTCTGACCATGTCCAAATCACAACAAAGGTCGCTCCAAAGCATCTCACAGCAAAACTCACATGTGGGGACCAAAACAAGGGCTGGAAAGCTGAGGACCCTCTCTGTCTTGTGTCTCTAGGAGTGATGGAAGAGAAAGTTCCATTGGGTCTGAGGTTGCAAAGGAGTCCTAAGGAGTCACGCTGATCACAGTGGTCACCGAGGACTGGGCCTCTGTTTGGCCTCAGAGGTCAAAAGGTATGTGTGGTGGACTGACAACTGGTGGTCAACTTGTAATCCCCAGCTGAACTGAATCAGCGTGGTGCTGGGTGTGGAAGGCCCACCTGAGGATTGTTGCCAACAGCGTAAAAAGAGAACTGGAGAGGAAGAGCGGGTACTGTTGGTTCTCCTGGAGGAGCTTGTCGTGGCTTTCCTGATAAGAACTGTTCTCATTGTCGGAGGAGCTCGGGACCTGGCTGTCGCTGAGGATGGCTGTGGCACTTTTCAGAGGAGCTCTGGTCCTTACTTTGAGCATCGCTTCCTGGCTCCGATGCAGCTCCCTCAGCCTGCTGGCACAGGTCCTTCATTCCGTTGGTGCAGACTTTCTAGCTTCCACCACAGACTTTTGGGCCTTCCCAGTGCAGATCCGTGAAATATACTTGCATGAGACATTGTCATGGGCTCTGAGCCTCCAGTTGGACTTGTTGGGGGCATTGCCATGGGCTCTAGGTCTTCAGCTGGACCCATGCAGGACATTGCTGTGGAATCCAGGCCCTCAACTGGATTCTTTGGGTCTTTAGTGTGTGGACAGTTTTCCTGCACTCTTTTTGTATTTGACTCTTGGGTGACTATTATAAAATTATCCTATAAATTCTGTGTCCTGTATTACATCTTTTCTCTTGCAAACCCTGACTACAACAGTATGTTTAGGGTTTTGTTTTGTTTTGTTTTGTTTTGTTTTTTAAAGAGAATCTTTGACTCTAGCCACGTGAAAGACAGAACCAGACACCATTAAAAGCACTCATCACTTGATCTCCTCATCGCTGGTCCAGGCAGAGCTCCCTAGGGGAACCATGAATTCCTCCACACACAGGCTCCTGCGCAGTAGGTCAGCATAACCCCATCAGCTCATCAGCTCCCAGTGACCCCGTCAATGCATGAAGAAGGCAAATCAGCAGACCGTCCAAAAACTACTTCTCCTTGATTCATTTTTTGTATTTGGACACATACAATGAGAATTTCTACCTATCTTATGATTCTTGACTTCAGAAGATTCAAATTAATGCACTGCCCGAGGTACACAAGGAGGGTTACAGATGATGGTTGCAAAGCCGCCAGCAGGCTGCTGGAGAAGCCAGCCAGTGTGCTGTCCTTCCTGGAAGCAGCCCACCCTGTGGTGAATTCACCTGCAGAGAAACAAAAATCAATTACTATCTTTGCCAAGCTCTCAACCAAAAGTCTAAGTGAAGTCTAAGTAACCCTGAGGTTAGGGATAGTTCAAGTTATTTCACAGGAAAAACTACATAATGATTAGGTGACATTTGACAAATCAGCAAAAGAAGAGAGGTTCTTGCTTCTTGGCTCTGCCTGGTATCCATTTAATTCTAATGCAGCAGTGGCTGCCAGCAGCTGGGTCTTCCCTCCACTGGGATGGAGAGACGCCAGCAAATCCGGAGGGCTGACTCCTGTGCCATCACAGTTCTTCTTCCCAGGCCCCCAAGAGCCAAACGGAGCCTCGCATCCTCAGAATGTGAACTGTGGGCCCAGGGCCCACCACAGGCAGGCGTGTGCCAGGTGACCTGCGTGGGCACAGCCCACTCAACCCTTGCCCTGATTTCAGGCATCAGTGGCTTTCTTATGCCCACTTCATAGAACAGGAAAGGATGGTTCACAGAGGCTAAAGAACATGGTGACAAAGGGTTAGAGCCCGGTCATGCACAGAGGAGAGGACTGAACCCTGCTTAAACTCATGTCTCCTAGACACCATAATGGAAAGACCCAGACCTTGTATCCCACAGGCCTGGTTTAAATCTGGACTCTGACATTTACATAACTGTGACCTGGGACACATCACTTAACTTCTTTGAGCCCTCAAATTCCCATCCACAGAAAGCGGTGGGCCTAGTAAAACCTGCTGTTTAAGGCTGTAATAAAGTGCCTAACCTAGAACCAGGCTCAGTGTAGACCCCCCAAAAATGGGACAATGATCTGCGGCACACTGCTGGCTGTGAGTGAATTAACTCAGCAAAACTGTACCCACTGTTCTTCTCTCAGGCACGAATACAAGTGCAAAAAGTACACGCCAACCCTAGAGGCCCCAGTGTCTGTCAACCCAGCAATGGCTCTCGACAGGGCACCTCTGCCTAAATGGCACCTATCAACCTATATTCTCATTGCAGCGATGTGTGTCACATCAGCTTAGCGATAACTTCTCTCAGCGGTGTCACTTTGGGTTGCATAATATATTTGTAGGTATGGAAGATACTGCTTTTTTTGCTTTGTTTTTAACTTCAGGAAATTTTCAGCTTATACAATGCCCAAATCTGCCATCCAACTACATCAAGCTTAGTTAATGCATCCTGAGCAAATCTGGGATTAATCACAGGAAGGAAGTAAAGACCCAGCACTTTGGCGAGAGGCTGATGGAGGGAAAGGAGAGTAACGGTATCAGAGTAACTCTGCATACACGCCCTCTTCCAACATGCAAGGGAGATCTGGTTTTGTCTCTCACTGTCCTTCCTTCCTTCCTTCTTTCCTTCTTCCTCCCCTCTTCCTCCTAACCAATCTATTATCATCCCATGCAACAGGACAATCTATTGCACATTAGGATTGATTTAAACTAAATAACTGGAGTGTTTTTGTTTTTGTTTTCTTGCAGTACTGAGGGTGGAACCCAGGGCCTCAAACATGCTAGGCAAGTGCTCTACCACTGAGCTATACCCCCAGCCCTTTTTATTTTATTTTGAGGCAAGATCTCACTAACTTGCCTAGGCTGACCTTCAACTTGCAACTTGCCTGCCTCAGCTTCCTGAGAGGCTAAGATTGCAGGCATGTTCCACTCCATTGCACCTAGCTTGTGTCTTTTCATCTGACCCAATAAACAGGTCCTGGAAGGGTCACGTCATGGTTTCTGGCCACAACCCTCAGAGCACATTTGCTCCCTTCTTTCTGCCTCATTTTATCTCAGTCACCTAAGATGAAGACTGGATTTCTCTCTCCCTTCTCCTAATTGGGTAACAAGTCCTGAAACCATTCCTGCCACTACCCTTTTCCAGATGGAGTTGGAAACAAATTTCCAGTCTGTGGGGAGCCATAAATGACCCAGCTTCACGTCTGAGCATGCGCCCCCCCCCGCCCATCCTGATCCTACGTCACCCATTAGACCCTCCCACCGTTTCCCTGAAAGAGATATAAGCCCTGGCACTTCCGCAATAAACTCTCTCACTCGACTTCCCTGATCTGTGTGTGTGTGTGTGTCTTCTTTCTCATCCCCATACCGTTGCCCGGGTTCGCGTTCCTGCCCCTGGGAGGCTCCGCTGGTCGGAGTCTTCTTGGGCCACAACACAACACCAGTCCCGTAGAACTGTAGTCTACATTGGGGTGGATAAGAAGGAAAGAGATCGGATCAATGAAATACTGGACCATTTTTGTCTCAGCTGGGACCTAATTATCTAAGGGGAACTCAGGTATCACTGGGCCAATGCCACCTGTCACACTAAGTAATGCTCGTTCAAAGTTCCTCTTCTTGACCCCTTTTGCAACAGAATCCTTTATTTGCCACCACTCCCCCTGTAAAGGCTTCCCAGGTGTTTCTAGGAGGCCTTGTAGGACCGCATCCTATCTACTCACGTGGAGTCATCTTCTCCTACATCTTTGGCTCCCCTTAGTTCATGTCTTAGTCACTTTCTGTCCAGACAAAATACCCAACACGTGCAACTTAGAGGAGGAGAGGTTTATTTTGGCTCGCGGTTTTAGTCCTTGGTCAGCTGGTTCCAAGGCAGAACCATCAGGGTGAAAGAAAGTGGCAGAAGAAAACTGCTTACCTCGTGGCAGCGAGGATGCAGAGAGAGAAGGGAGGAGCCAGGAACAGGAACAGACCCTTCCAGGACAAATCCACCAATGAGTATAGTGCGCCGTGACCCAGTCACCTTTCATGCACGTGGGTCTTTGGAGGGACATTTTAGATCTGAATCCTAACAGTCAATGTCCAATGTCTTTGAGGTTTCCTTGCTCTTGTCCATGCTGACAGTGAGGGTGCTGGGGCTGTGCAGAAGCATGAATAGGTCTGATGAGCCCCCAGGCCCATGCCTGTGTTCAGAGCACCATCAGGGCATTTGGAGAAGCAATCTGGTCCATTTCTGGCCTCAACCCTTCCATTCCTCTCTAAGGGTACAAACTCCGGTGTCAGAGTAGCATTAAAAGGACACATCGTCCCGTCTTCATCTTGGTCTCTTCCTCTGTCCTCCACTCATGGGATAATAATACAAACTCCCCTTCTTTAGCCAGAGACAAAAGTGTCAGTACTGGTCATCTTATTAAAGGAAGATTTTGGGGTGAGCAAGGGACTGGTTCTCACAGAGTCTTGATGCCTACTATGCAGAAGACCCTGGGCCAGTTGTCCTCGGAGGGCACAGGAGTGTGAGCAGCCCTGTCTTTCCCTCTGACTTCCTGAGCACTTGCTCAGTCTTTGAAGGGAACTTCCCAGTCACGTTCCATCTCATGTACTTAGTCGAGCAGGTGGTAGCATTTATTGAATGTCTACCACAGAGTGAGGACCCATTCTTGCATGTGCCCCAAATCCATCCTCATTGTAATGGATTCCAAAGAGATGCCCTGTCCTGGCATCACCACGGTTGATGCCAGCTGTTCTGGAGAAGCAGCTCTTGCAGTCTATTAGCTATCGCCTGTTGGCAGATCTGCACCACATGAGGAAATTCTGGAAGAATACCCAACCTCCAAGTTACAAAGGAATGAATCTCTAATGGTGGAAGGTCAAGCAACAGTTACAGTCAGGTGTCACCATGATCTCGGTGTCACCCTGTACTCTTTAAAGTCATGTTATACTGGTATACAGTTACAATTATATCATTATTCTTCTGCCCGCTGCTAAGTTATGACCTGGCCTGTGGGCTTCAGGGAAAGCATGGAGGTATAGAAAGAGAGAAAAAACCACTGAACTGGAATCAGGAGAAAGCCCAGTCTCAGTTCCGCTACATGTTGCTGAAGACCCTCCAGGAAGGGAGTCAAGACAGAGACCCCTGAGAAGCGGAGGCAAGATATCCTCCATGATCCTGGGTTTCATTTCTTCCTTTGCAATGGGAGGCACATGGACAAGCTGAATCTGTGGGTGTCATTCAACTCTTCCATTCTATTATTGTGAACCCTGCCACTGTCGTCTAGAGTAAAGAAACTGTCCCCAGCTCTCTGAGTGAGTAAGGGGAAGTGAGACAGAATTGAAAAACCTTGAGCTCCATGGACTCGGGCACGTGGGCCTCAATACCAACCAACTTTGTCTTTCAAGTCCATTTTCTTGGGGAGGGGGTGCAGAAACAGCTCTAAATGCCCCCTCTTGGCCTTAAAATGACTCAAATGCTCCTGGTCTTGTGGTAGGAATCATATCTTTAAATGTTGTGTTCAAGCCAGGTTTGCAAGAAGCCCTCTTTAGCTGCAGGTTTGTGGAGAAATATGCCTACCGGGGTTGGTCTATCATCCATGCACGTGGGAGAATGTGCCCTTGGGAGATGCATCTTTAGACCAATGCTTCTGGGCATCAGTTTTGCAAGGAAACTCTAAACAGCCTGCTCCTCTCCCGCCCGCCTCACACTTCTCACTTCTGGCCCCTCTGCCATAGTTTCCTCTGCTTGTGCTCTGAGGAATTTTAACACATGTATAGTGCCTGAAGCATGAAAGAAAAATCTGAGGGCTGAATCCAACACTCACATGTAACATATAAAAACTCTGCAGCAGGTTCAAGAACCAAGAGCTTGGGGCCGGTGAGATGGCTCAGTGGCTTAAGCGCCTGCCCGGCAAGCGCGAGGGCCTGAGTTCGACTCCCGGATCCCACATACGAAAAAGGGGCCGGTGATATCGCTCAGTGACACGGGCGCCTGCTGGCGTGCGAGGTCCTGAGGTCGTCCCCCCGGTACCCACAAAAAAAAAAAAAAAAAAAAAAGAACCAAGAGCTTTCTCATTCCTGGGCAGACTAGCAGGAGGGCACATGCATGTGATCCTCTTCAAGAAGTGGGAGACCCCTGATGCTGGTCCTTTCCTTAACTCTTACTCAAGATCTGCAGTAAGTGACTGAGCCTCTCTTGACCAAGTGGGGGCAGGAAGCCTCCCCAAGAGACATTGTCGTAGCTGCCTCTTTGGGTTATTTCAAAAATCAAAAAGCCAAGAGGATGTTTATCTGAGGAAACTGCTTTAATTTGGTCCTGCCTAGAACCAGGGGACAGGACATCATAGCTTTGAGGGTCTCCTCTAGATTGTAGTCTATGATTATAATAAAAGGACTAAAAACTATTAGCCAGTTGATGGGTATTCTTTGAACAGAGTCAGACGAGCACAGCCCCTGCTCTCCTTCAGGGATGAGCAGAGGGACAGATATCGATCTAGGCAAAGGGAGGACTGGCCAGGGCTCTGTTCCACATGGACTAAGGTGGGCTAAGAACTGGAGAAGCCACCGGGGATAGAAAAACTCATACTGGGAACATTAGCCTCACTTCTTTCTCCCAAACACAAGTGTGGGCAAAGGATAGAAACCCACGGGGAAGAATTACCTCAACTTTTAGAGAGCTTCCGACACTCCTCTGTGGAGAGACCTGCCAGGGCATGCAGGGAGGACCTGCTGGACCCTGCTTTGGACTCTGTGGCCTGTACCCTCCCTCATGGTCACTTCTACCCAGGAGGATTACCAAACCAGAGTTCTGTGCACTCACCCTTGGGCTTCCGGGATACACAGCCCGGCTTTTCTTTCCTTCCCAAGACAGTCAGGCCCTCGTCCTGGCTGGTCTTGCCCCTCTATCCAGCAGGGCAGGCAGTGTCCTAAGACACCAGGCCACTGGGCAGAGCTCCCAGAAGTCCAGAGCTTTCCTCTGTTCAGTGGGGAAGACAACATTGTTCTAAGCATGTTGAATGAGTGGATGGATTCAATGTCTCCTTGTAACTCTTATTTTAAAATTGCTCACGTTTGAAAAGTAGACACTCGGCAGGTGAGATATCTCAGTAGCATAAGCACCTGCCTGGCAAGCGCGAGGGCCCAAGTTCGACTCCCAGAACCCACATACAAGAAAAGGGCTGGTGATATCGCTCAGTGGCACCAGCGCCTACTGGCGCACGAGGTCCTGAGTTCGACCCCCGGTACCCACAAGAAAAAAAAAAAAGAAAGAAAAGAAAAGTAGACACTGAACCACTGACTTAGTAACTGATTTCAAGATGCCTCCTCCCACCACTTCAAGTGGATACAGAACTTGGTAGGATTTTAAGTGCTGGGTGGGCAGCTTTCCCTTGCTCCCCTCTAGTGCTCCAGATTTTCCCAAGATCGATAACTTGAGAAAAGATCCTAATATTTTTCACTTACAACAAATGCTCACACCAGCTAACAACCATTAGTGGCTCCTGATTTCAACTCCAACTTTCTAAATCTTCCAAAGTACTGGAAAATTTGGATTCTAAGGTGCGGGATCGGCCTTTGCCAGCCCACGAAGGAGATGAAACCAGTCTTTGTCGTTGCCTTTGAAGAACACAAAGAAGTGCAGCACAGCGAAACTGTCTACTCTTTTGTCATCTGGGTGAAAGCCAAGGTGCAGGTTTCTCTGTCTTTGCCCCTCCCTCTCCAGGAAGCAGTCAGGGCAGCGGGGATACTAGCACCTCCTGCAGAACATAGAGAGGCCCAAGCCAAGGTTCTATAGGATGAATCCCTGAACGGGCTGGCAAGCTGGATGACATAATAGTATCACATATAAGCCCATGAAGATACAGGTACTCATATATATCATCTCATGAAGATGCCATACGATTCCACTGGAGAATCCTTTCTCAGTAATGTGGCTGTTTCTTCTCTCAGCTCACCCAGGGACTCTCCTGTCCCCAAAGCCCTGTTAAGTTTCATTTCCATAAAACCTTCCCTGGGCCCTCCCAGCCCATGAGGACTCTTTCTGATCCTTACACTCTCACAGCATTAGAGACAGAGCCGCTCACTCCACCTTCTCACTTTATAGTTACATTCAACAGCACAGAGTAGGAGAAGGGAAGGGAAACGCACTCAGGGTAGTAAGGAGACGCACTGTCCCATTATCCACGTAACACTCAAACTCCAAACCAGATATAAAGTTAAAAATGTCCTCATTAAACAAAGGCAGTTCTCTTGTTCCCACAAGTCCATCCTGAGTTCTTAATGGCTCTACTTGGTTAGGGTACAGAGGCAGTGAGAACCTTACACAATGAGAAATGACGGCCCGTGCTTTGGAAGAGAAAGCACAAGCCACTAGAAAAAGTTGAGAAGCAGTCAAGGAAGGGTTGAGTTAGGACCAAAGAGGAAGAAGAAATTGTGTCCTGCAAGTTCTGTTTTCCAGGGCAGAGGACAGCATCTTTTAAAGGTCTTTGTTACTAGTGCCCAAACGAAACGTCTCAGAACCTACAGGCAATTAAGAGTGTCTGTTGCAGGAAATCCAGGCCCAGGGCACCTCATGTCCAAACCAAGACAAAGAAAAGTCAAGCCACTTCCCCTTGCATGAGGACACAGCTGTGCTTTCTACTTCATTTCTCTCCTGACGCCTGGTCGAAGTGGTAAGCCCATCTAGCAGGTACTTACGCATGCTAGTACCTACGCATGATGTGTGCAGGAATGAATGAGTGAATGAATGAATGAATGAATGAATACTTTTCTTTTTTTCTTTTTTTTTTTTTTTTGTGGGTACCAGGGGGTCGACCTCAGGACCTCGCGTGCCAACAGGCACCAGTGCCGCTGAGCGATATCACTGGCCCCTTTTTCCTATGTGGGATCCGGGAGTTGAACTCGGGCCCTCGCGCTTGCAAGGCAGGCGCTTATGCCGCTGAGCCATCTCACCGGCCCATACTTTTCAATTCCTGTTGCTTTCCCTAATTTTGTAAGCCTGCTGCGTTTCATTATTTAGAGAAATCTTAAGCTAGGAACCCTATAAACAAGCCACAGTTTTAGGCATTAATCTGAGGATGCCACAGTCCTCATCACCACTCCTCTATAGCACCTTGTCCACACCCAGTGTAAGGTAATCGGTTTTCACCTGGAGTCAATCACATCCCAGGTAGTTCCTGAACAAAACCATTCAGGGCAGTGATTCTCTTTCAAGTGCTACTCACTGTCACCAAGGCCTGAACTTTCAGGGCCCAGCTCTTGCGGGGCCTTCCTCCCTCTATCCCCACCCAGAGGACGGACTCCTGCTGATGCCTGGATGCTTTCATACAGATGCTTTGCTGGGGAGAATGGAGAAGGGGTGCAGGGGGCTGCTTGCCACCAGGGATCCCAGAAATGCAGCCTCGGGGGAGGACTCTGCTGGAGAAGACGGTGGTTTAACAAAGATTCATCCAATCCTCCTTGTTTCACAGTCTCCCTGCACAGTCCTGACCTAAACGACTAACCCAAGAGAGACAGCAGAGGGAGAGAGAATATCTGTGTGCTAATGAGGCAAGGAGGAAGAAGGCGCTTGTCCAAGGGCCTGGAGTGCCCATGCACCTTCCACCTAAGTGAGACCTGCTTGTGGGCACTTCCCTGGTTCACTGTTTATGTCCCTGCCAATAACAAAACAAATTCCAGGAGAGAATCAGCCTTCTTGACAGAAACGGTCAGCTGCCTCAGGCTCCCATCGCCCAGCAAGCCCAGAGGTCAGGCACCGTACATGGATGAGAGACCTCCAGAGGAAAGGCCCCAGCTTTCCTTATTCCAGGTACCCTGATGGCCCCGCAAGACGTGCCGACATGTGTCTAGCCCAGGATCATGCCCATCAAGAGCTGAATTCCCTTCCAGTGGCTCGGCTTCCCCTGGGGCTGGAAAATGTTTGAGTCTCTGCCCAGGAAATGCAGTAGTGTTGGGAAGGACAATAAGGCTGGTCTTCTGGCCAGTTACCAAAATGAGGTCTTCTCTCTAGATCCTAAGTGCTGCTGAGCATCCAGCCTGACCCCATTTCTTAGCAAATTGTAAGAAAGAACTTTAAAAGCTTTGACATGGAAAAGGATGTCTAAAAGGGGAACTTGAGACACAAAATTCATGACTTCAGCCCCTCACCCTGCATGAACCTCATATACCCACAGGATGTAGAAGACGGAGAACAGAACAAACAAATGTTTGTTTGAAGACCAGGTGGCCAGCTCGCTGCCTCCCCAGGAGCAGCAGCCTTGCCTCACCGCGCAGTTAGAACTGCCCAGGCTCTTGCAGGACAGCACGCAGGGAAGACCGCCACCTATCTCCAGTTCTGCTGAGACCCAAAGCAGTGGAAACCTCAGTACATCCACCAACTCGAGAGAGGCTTGCGTTGTACAGATGTAAGCCTGCCAGAGCAGAGGCTGATAAGTAGGCCCAAAGCAGACGCCATCCCCAGGGATCCCTCCAGCTGGAAACACACAGGGTCATTCATGAACCGATGGGAAGTGACACTCAGAGACTCTCTGCCCTGCCTGAAAATTAATTTTAAAACAAAATCTAAACCCAGCTCAGTGGTAAAGGTCAGCGCTTGCCTGACAGTCCCTGAGGCAAGAGTTCACAATCCTACCATTCAGCCCAAGTAAGAGAGGGTGTGGACAGTTTCCCTCCCCAATCTTCTCTGCTTCCTATCCGCAATCTCCCCACTCCCATGACCACCCCCGGGCTCAGGACCACTGGGTTAGACTGGGGCAAAGGTAAGATGAGGATTGCGTTCTGTGTTAATCTGGCAGTCAGTGATAAAATACAATCCCCAGTTCTACAGGATTTAGAAAATAAGAAGAGTCAGTCTGGTGGTTTGGGAATGAACCATGGAACAGACAAATCTGGGAATAAACCATGGAACAGACAAATCTGGGAATAAACCATGGAACAGACAAATCTGGGAATGAACCATGCAACCGAGTAAAAAATAGATATCAAGATGTGATTCCACGTTAAGTTAAAAAGAGTTTTGATTGGTTTCCTATGTATGCTTGGGAAAATGTAAAAAAGGGGGACGCATGGCTTTCTGATGAGACATTCTGACCTGTGACCATGGCACTGGTGGCTCACAGTGGGCGGCCTAGGCCTTGCAGGGTAGATGCTAGAATGTAAGTATCCAGTCCTTTAGTCCCAGTACTATTTCCCAGCCACCGTTACACAGTTTTTTACAGCAGTACTTCAACCTTGCTCTTATGCATCACTCCTCCTCAGATCATGAACCATGCAAAACAAAGTCAGTAGTCTGAGAATCTGCCACATTTGGTGTCCTTCTTTTGATCACCTTCCCTGACCGTTTTGTTTAGTCACACAAATGTAATGGGGCTATTTATATTCTTTGTCCTGGACATATTCTTTGTCTGCCTCCCAATAAGAGGCTACCCTTTGATTGTCTTCAAAGGGCCCTACTAATTGCTTCCCTGTGTTGGGTAGAGGGTACTGACATGCCCTATGCACCCCAGCCCACCCAATTCCCCACAGGAAATACACATCTATCTCAGCCATCCAAAGAGCACAAACAAAAATGGAATTTTAATCATAGGCAGGTCTCCAAGAACTGTGAAGCGAGCATTATTTTCACCTTGCAGTCACAGAAAGGAGTCTCAGAGAGTCAAGCAACCTTTCCCTGTGTCACATAGCTTGCAAGTAGCAGAGCTGAGATTCAAGCCAGGCCTGTCTACTACCAAAGCCAAGCACTGTGGCCTCTCCTGTTCCTCCTGCCTCAAAGGACCAAGGGTATCTTCACAATTCCATCCATCCATCCATCCCCCCAACGTGGAAGCATTTACTTGACTCCCAATACTGCCTCGAGATTTAGAATGGCTCTATTTAGCATAAACAGGGAAAGGTTCAGATGAGCTGAGGCACCAGGCAGACAGGGATGCTGTGGAACCCATTTCTTATGCAATCTGCGGATTGCCTTCTATAGTCGGAAGAGCCCCACAAACCTTTCCAGTCTCCTCCTCTTGTTTTCATTCACAGAACCACAGAGGAAGGGGGCTGGCAAGGAGGCGACTCCTTCCACATCAACTACTGTATGTGAGCTAAAGAACAGTTCTAGGGGATCCTGTACACTGCATACTGCGGAGGCCTTTTGGAGCCTTTTCAAAGCACCTCCAAGAATGATACATGTATTTCATTGCTGGGACAAAAATTCAGGTGGGCCACACATTAGGATACTTGCTGTGCTTTTATTCTGCCTCCTCATCCCAACACCCACTGGCCTTCATCACCATCACCAGCTCGCCCACACAAGAAGTGCAGCTGCCCTGTTTCATCCGCTCCTGAGCAGACGGGAGCCACCATACAAGTAGCTACTAACACGGGCCATGGTGACATGGGTCTCATCGAATCCTGCTGGTAAGTGTGACTAGAAGGTGAAAGACACACATAAGTGAGCAGAGGTGATACAGGCAAGCCAAAGTCATGAAGAAGCTCAAGTGCAGGCCCTGGAGTGCTGTGGGACTGGTCACTAGAGAGCCGGGCTGGGTGACAGAAGGGCTCCATCTTGCTGGGAGCCATGGAGAAGCCCACAGCACTCCTAGCTACTGCAGTGCCGGGTCCTGCTCGAGGCTCTGAAGACCAATCTGCCCTCAGTATCTATGGCACCTGGGTTTTGGGCCCTCTCGATTCTCAGACACATCGTCTGTATAATAAATCTCCATGAGTTAATGCAACTGCAAAGATCTCTGTGCACTGAAAGAAAGACAAGCAGAGCGGGGATCTTTGTTTGTAGGGGGAGGAGGGCAGGGGAGACTGACTCACCCACACCCCACGAGCGTTCTGGTTCCTGTTTGCTCGTCCTGCCCTTCCCTTTCCTGCCAGGAGTCCAGCATCAGCCTGGGCAGACACCCAGGCGAAGGCTCTCTACCAATCCCTTGAAGTACAATGGGGACAACTGTCCCCACCATCCTTCCTGCTTTTCCATGAAGAGACAATCACCCCTTCTGTTTCCCTGACTCTCATTTAACTTGATCAGTCTCCCAGAACTCAGGACACACATCACTATCTCTTCGTGGTCCTGCCAAGCGTGACCCCCACAGAAAGCCACTGCCTGGGAGTTGTCCTTCCAGGCTTATGTTTTCAATTGGCAAGTTTGAACTGAAAATGGCCAACATGGAGATTCCACCATGGTAGGTGAGGGAAAGAGAGTTCTTGGAGGCTCCAAAGCATCCACCCAGGTTAACAGTCGGTGGGCTGCGTAGCAAAGTAACAGGTCAACAGATCAGTGAAATGACTCCAGAATCAGGAAAGCCCCCACCATAGCTGGGAGCTGAACATGCCAGCAACTGGAGAGCAGGAAGCTGGAGCAGGAGAACAGCTGATTATCATGGGTAGCAAAAGGGTTAAAACGCTTGGCAAAACCCCACTGTTAAAGCCATTCTGCCCAGCAGGTACTAAGTAGTCATGAGATACCACAGTGACACAGAGGAAAAACAGTATGAGAGAAAAACTAATCTTTCTCCCAGTGAGAAGGGGCCTTCTGTGAGGCCCAAGGAAATAACCTCATCATGTTGCAACTCTGACTTACAACTTCAGTTACAATGCAGGTGTTCCCAGAAGGTTAACCAGGAACGGGATTCCCAAGAAAATGAATTCCTGAGATATCTACTCTGATTGAGACACTGTCCCATGTCTTCAATCCTACGTAAAAACCCCAACCTCTCACCTCAGCAGTGTGATTCCTCTCTTGGCAACCATCTGGCTGTCCCTCTTGACAGTGTCCGCTGACTCAAATTCTTGCCTTTTCTTATTCTGATATTGGTAATTCTTTTCGCCACCCCGGCACACACTTGCCACCCCACAAACTTATCCTGCATGCTCAGGATAACTGTTAGAGACCGTCAGATGTTTCTGATTACTGCCCCTCCACTGGATCCAGTGTCCCCAAAAGGAAGACTCAGAAACCTCCAGAAGAGGCAAATCAAAGTACTGTGCTTGTGAGATTCCTCCATGCATAATCTGGAAGCTACAATTTCCACGTAGGCATTAACACAAGTGAAAAATGTAGCCCGACACTAACAGTAGAAATGACACAACTGCTGTTGTAGGAACCTAGGAAATCAGTTTACATGCCATTAGTCAGAGTCGGCTAATCAAGGATGACCACACAGCCCTTAACTTCTCCTTGGATCCTTAAAAAGAAATTTATGCTACAGCAAGTACCTGTCAGTACTACAGGGTATGTATGTGAATCAAAGTAAAAGCCACCCGACCCTCTGAAGCAGAGCCAGGTGGGTTCTGAGACATATTTTCCTTGTCCGAGTTTGATAATCTAGGTTTCTTGTGATAGGGACCAGAGAGCCTTTCTTTGGTTTCTGACAATCGCCTGTGTTGCGGTTGGTTGATATTCACCTTCCAAGGTCTTTAAGGCTACTGTGCGGTCATCTTCAAGCCAGAGAGGTTAACAACTCCCCTGCAACAAAAGAGCCACACGAGCTGGCACTGTGGTCTAGTGCCACACTGTACAGTCCTGGTCGGCACAATTTCAGCTGTGGTTGGAGTGGGCTGTTGAAGAATACTGTCCCATATCTTGACTTTGCCTCCCTTGGCCAAAAGCAGGGGTCTTAGGTTGGAGAGAGTTGACATGTTCATGTATTTATTTACTTTATAAAAGGAAACAGAGGTTCAGAGGGGTTATGTGACTTGCTCTAGTTCACACTGGTAACCCACAGCAGGGTCAGGATTGGAATTTGAACTCCACATCTGGTCAGGGCTCTGAGCATAAATGAATTGTGTTGTGTTGTCAGTGAAGGGAGGAGAAATTTGCGGATCACAGACCTGCCATGCCAGAGCTCCTAGCAATCTCACTCAGGCCTAAAAGTCAGATCTGAAGGTAACTGTAGAGACCGCCCTGTCTAACTTCTCAGTTTACAGATAAGGAGACTCAAGCCCACAGAAGAAAAGTGACTTCTTCAAGGTCACACAGCAAATTTGTGGCAATGCCCAAACTTTGACCATGGTTGCCAAAGCTTGGTGCATGCCAACGTCCCCCGCATCCTTGACAGCAGGTGTTCATCCTTGGTTACGAGAGCACGTTGTAGTTTTCTGTTTCCATGTCCTTCCTCTGGGCTGGGGTGGCTAGTGCCTCCCTTGAGCCACATAAAGATTTCTTTCTCAGCATTTTAGTTACTAGGGTCTAGATTTCTCAAGGATCTGAGCCTCCTCTCCTGTGTGCACATGCATAGCTGTCCACGCTAAATGGAGTGTGCTTAGGGAGCAGCACATGTATTACCAGGAGGGCAAGCCAAAACTGCTGTTCTGCTTTTCTCTCGAGACGTCCTTAAATCTACTCATTGAATTTTCTTCTAAGTTCATTCTCAACAGTGAGATTCCAAGTTTCAGGATCTATCAATAGCCATGGCTACTATTCTCCCCAAAACGCTTTGATTGGTCCCTATACTTCAAAATAAAGGCACAGGCCCTTAACCCATCATGGAGGCCATCTGCGATGTGGTTTTACTTTTCCTTTAGTAGTACTGCCCATTATTTCTTTTGCAAGCACTCTGGCTAAGCCCAGAAAAGCAGCTTTCCTAGAATAACTGCTCTTCCTTCTGGCCCGAAACCTGGTATCTCCCTCTTGACAAATCCCTGCCTACCCAAATGCAGATCACAGGGTGTATGTCTTTTCTGCCCTTACAGGCAGTGTCTCTTTGGTTTATTCTTTGTTCACCACACCTAGCAGAGAGCTCAGCATGGTAGCTCTGAATAAATAATGAGTAAATGAACGAGTATGTGGTTGGAAAAATTACACTCACCCTCTTCTACTCCATGCTAGAAGAAGTCAACTACTACAGAAGAGAAAATAGATGATATATTGGGATGTTCTCAACTGAATACAAACATAAAGCTCAAATGAGAGCAGGCTGAAGCAGATGTGACACTGCTTTATTTTTAGAATTTTTTTCCTTAAGCACACTAAAGAACAAGAAACACATCACATTAGAAGAAGGTACCAAGTATCTTTGTGGTTTGTGTGCATTTTGTAACCAGGATTTTTCCTGGGGAAACAAACAAAAAACATCCTCTGTTTGTATAATTTTGTTCCCTCTAGTTATTGCTTTAAATAGGTGAGATGTGATTTACATCTTTCCCTGTTAATGATGTTTACTTTGTGTTCCTGCACAAAAATAACTTGCTGTTCATACTGCTCTCAACAATTATGAAAGATCCCCTTTCCCTTATCCATTCTACTCATTCGTAACCAAGAACTTCAGTGCAGCTGAGGGAGGCCTCCTCAGCTCCACCTGTATAT
Organism: Erethizon dorsatum; assembly: GCA_028451465.1. NCBI lineage: Eukaryota > Metazoa > Chordata > Mammalia > Rodentia > Erethizontidae > Erethizon > Erethizon dorsatum. The sequence goes on from CM051831.1 coordinate 32,946,457, forward strand.
GTTAAACATCAGGCAGATCGGTCCCCAGGAACCTCTAGGAGAACCCCAGAAATGGATTACATTGTGCCTACAATTTCTCTAGGCAAGAATGTGCAAAACTGGCCATCCCAGGGGTAAAAAAAAAAAAAACAAAAGAATCACTGTTACAAGATGATGACAGCTCTTTACAGCGTATATATCTTTTTTTTTTTTTTTTTTTTTTTTTTGTGGGTACCGGGGGTCGACCTCAGGACCTCGCGTGCCAGCAGGTGCCCGTGCCACTGAGCGATATCACCGGCCCTTTTTTCGTATGTGGGTTCCAAGAGTCGAACTCCAGCCCTCGCGCTTGCCAGGCAGGCGCTTACACCGCTGAGCCATCTCACCGGCCCATACCGTGTACATATCTTGATCCTGGTTATTTTCCCTTGTAACCGTTAAAATGAGTCCTGTGACATAGGTGCTGAAACGTTACGTGGCTTGTTCCAGAGCACACCACTTGGCAGAACCAGAGGGACATTTAAGATCAGTGTTTCCCTGCAGTGCTGCAGGAAATCTCCAGCAGAATTTTATGGAAGTTCAACTTCTTGGTGATGTGGAGAAAAGGCAACTATAACCTTCCTTGATTTTTTAGGGGGGATACCAGGAATTGAACTCAGGACCTTGCACTTGCCAGGCAAGCGCTGCACTGCTGAGCTATAAACCCAGCCCTATAACCTTCCTTGATATTTTAATCTACCTAATAATCTTTAGCCAGAGAAAATCTTCCAAAAGTCCAAGACAAATAGGTTCACAAGCCTGCCTGTATGTCTAGGCATTCATCAGGCATTAATGACCTTCATTCCAGAACCAGCAACTAGAAAGAAATTCTTGGAGTAGCGTCCTTGTTGCAGTCATGAATTTTCCCTTCCAGAGCTGCTTAGGATTTGGATTTGTGGCGCCATCTTCCCGAATGGCTCTCATCTTACCATAACCAAGCCCTGAATCCTAGGGCTTTTCTTCTGCTAATTTCACTATAGCTATACACATTTCCCCAGTCTTGCACCCTTCAACTGCCTTCCACAAGGGACGCAGGTCCCTAAACCTGTGCAGTGATTAATACTTCCCTTATCTTCTCCATGTGCCTGCAGATCTGAGGACAGGACTAGCAGGTCTGCCTGATGAACGCATTTATCTGATTTAAACCTGCTTCTGCCACTTTGAGCCCAAAGTCACAGCACCAGTTAGGGCGCTGCTGACCTTCTGAAACACTATTGTTGCCTGCCACCCTTGGCTTCTGTCTGCTCCTGCAAGCTGCTCCTCAGAGAGTCAGTTCAGACACTTATGTAAAAGAGGGGGCTTCCTGTTGGGACTGAATGGACCCCCGACTCCTGCTCCGGCTGACTCTTGGACTCCGCATGAGAAGCTTCCTTACTCTGTCTCTGAAGACAGAGGAGCGTGTGTCGGCTAACAATGTGGTTCCGTCCCGTGAAGTGAGAAGAGGGCTGTTGGGAGCTTCTGTTAATTCCACTGGGACAGGCAAGCAGCCCCTGGCAGTTGGTTCCGAGGTTGAGCTGAAGATGTGGGGGATGGGCTTTTAGGTGGACAGTTGGCCCTTACATTATAAGTCAGTCACCTTCTTATCACCGGAAAAAATACCTGACACCCGCAACTTAAGGAGAAGAGGTTTATTTTGGCTTACAGTTTTCAGAGGACTCAACCCATGGTTTGTTGGCTCCAAGGCAGAATGACACGGTGGAGGAACACTGAGCATCCCATGGCAGCCAGGAAGCACAGAGAGAAGGGAGGAGCTGGGGACAAGAATACACCTTTCCAGGTCACAATCCCAGTGACCACCTCCCACGAGGCCTCATTTCCTAACAGCACATTCAGCTATGAACAACCCCGTGGTCTATCACCTTCCAAATACAGAATGTGAGGCTCGGGAGGGGGTGTATTTTAGATCTAAACCATAACACATCATGAGCCTAAATTAGTGCCAAGGAAATGGGATACTAAGGATACGAGATATTTGCAAATAATGCCACACTTCTTGTTAGTCTTTGGCTTCCATATCCTTCTCAAAAATATTAGCACAAGTGCTAAGCAGCCCAACATTTTCCATCTCCTCCCCATTTGTCTGTGGTAGTTTCCTGTTGGTTAAAGTAATAGATGAGAAGTGGGAAAGATAAAGAATCACAAAAACTGCCCTAGATCACCTACAGAAACCTTTGTTGGAATTAGGTGACAGATCTCTGAATTTGAGCTGTACTTGCTGGGCTGTGACCACGCTTACTCACAGGCTCCATCACTGACAGAGGAGGTGTCTAAGAAATGCTTGTTAGATGGACAAACAGCTAAAAACATATGAGCTTGAAAATCCCTTCATCAGCACAAAAGCAAAGCCCCAGCACCTTCAGGCCACACCAGTCTCTATACTCCAGGTAAAAATGGGCAAGATGGACCAAGTCCTGACTAAGACTGGGTATGTCCTTCCCCCCTTTCTTACTTTCTCCTCCACTATGGTGCTCAAAATCCCATCAAGGCCAGTTGCACAAACATTACAATATAAGAGACTCGTTCTTTGCTGCAGCCAGTTAGAAACTTCCTGGGAACCTGGCTTTCTCCTCACACCTTTGCTTCATGAGCATGGAGGAGACAAACTTAGGCTGAAATCAGAAAGCCCCACGTTTGAATTCTGCATCCTCTTACTAGAAATACGACTTTGGGCAAATTACTTAAACTCTCTCTAAACCTCAATTTCCTTAATCTATAAAGTGGAGATAACAATGGGTAAAGTGCTAAGCACAATGTCAGGAATACACTCAGAGCTCAGTATACGTTTACCTCGACCACCCCACACCCCATTCTATCATTCTCTTCTTTCTCTTCTTTTCATAATCCCTAACTGCAGCATTGCCTATCAAAAGCCAGAGGGTAGAGTGATCACAAAACCTAGGTAGGCAGCACTGGATGGCCCGAGTTTATTTACAAGTCCAGGATGAGGCGACAGCCAAACCAACTGCCCGGTCTTTGAAAGGCACAATTAGAAGCTGGTGCTGTCAATAACCCACGTAGTTTCTTAGGAATGACGTGGGGGAGGGGAACATTCATAAAGCGACTCTTGATGGAATTTTTGCTCCCGGGAGGTCTCAAATGGGACCTGGACTGCAGAGGGTCTAATGCCACCGACCAACACCACCTGGAAAGGTCTGTGAACAAGGCTAAGCCACTTCTCAGTGTCATAGTCACCTCATGGATGGAATGAAGGGGTTGAACCACATGACTGCTAAAGAACCTTCAGATTTTAAGACTTTAAATGGCTCTGTGAGGGTCAAAGAGGGATCACAGAAGAGTAAAATTCACAAAGCTTAACCTTGCAGGGGGACAATTAAAATGTTTTAATTTGAAGTTAACCATAAAGTGGTACGATTTGATGTAAGTGTAATGACAGGGTAGGTCAGAGGGCTTGGGGACCCTCTCAAACTCATCCTCAGCACCCAATATGGCATCTGGCTTGGTTCAGTCCCACCCTCAGTCCGACTCTGATGCTACGTCTATAGTGAGAAAGGGACAGGAACCCCTACCCTCTCCCCCTCAGTGGTTACTTCCAAGCTGGACAGACGGCAGGAAGAAGCCCAGCAGTCATTCGTCTTTACTGCAGACCCCACTAACCCTTTCCCTCCTCTCCGTCTTCTGCTTTGCACTCACCTATCCCCTCATATGCAGCGCTCTTCTGCTAGGTATTAGATGCCTTGCATGTCCCTGCAAAAGGTCTTCCTTTGTCAGTTCTCCTTACTAATTTTTGCGTGTTGTTTGCATCAATTTGCAGGTACGATTGAAGAGGCCTGGACTCAGTTACATAACAGAAAACCACAATGACCACATTTGCCATTAAAAAGGCTTTTGGAGGCCACATGTGATTTGCTACAGTGCGCGGGGCAGGTGCACGAACGTGTTAGGTTGAGATGGTTGCCCTCCAGGAAACCCCAGCCTTTTCAATGCTGCCTGAAAATCCTACCTCATACACAGGAAATAGCTTTTCTGCCCAGGGTAGAGGGGGGCATGGGGAAGCGTGAGGCAGCGTAGAACAGGGACTCACCCATGTCTGGGGCTCTTCCCTCACTCACTGTTTGGCAACTTCAACCAGGAGTTCTTATACTTCCAGTTAATCCAACTAAGCCCTAATTTCCAAATTAAGGCTAAATCTAGAAAAGGTATCTGGCTACAAGATGGAGTTGGAAATCATAGCTCTTGCTACAAGCTCTCAAACCACACTAACAGAAATAAACTGTTCTGCCCATTTATTCTATGAATGCACTATTTAAGGGAAGAAAAACTCCCAGCTAGGAAAGCAAGTGGATGAGCACCAACCAGATGAGGCTGGCCATTTTGAGTGGAGACCCTCTGAGCAAGCTGGTAAGGAAAGTCAGCCTCAACTTTCCCTGAGAAGCCCGGGGAAACCTCCCCTGATAAACAGGGCACAGTGGGCACCTGGAAACAGAGCAACTAGGCACTGACCACAGGGATGACTGGCAGGCGAGCCATGCCATGGGAGAATGACAAAGGTCACCAGAGCAGCCCACAGTGGATACCAGCTTTATTACTTGTCAAGCAAGGGAGAGGGACAGCTCTCTGAACTCGAGGTGAATGAAACACATTGTGTAGAAAAGAGCAAGTTTTGCCCAAATTTTTATTGGCTCAAAAAGCAAATTGTAAAGTCCCTTGGGACTGGTTGCTATTCTGATTTTTCATCACAGAAGCATGAGTATAATTCTCAGAAAGATCCTGGGTTGCTCTGGAAGCCTAGTGTGTGTTATCTCTTCCTGTCGAAGTGAAATTTTTGTTTGACATTCACCCTGGTCAGGGGTCAGGAGCCAGGAGCTCCATCCCTTAGTGCTTGGTTCACTGCCCATTGCTCCAGCTCCACTGCTGGGATGAAGGACGGAGGATAAGCCTCTCTCTTGGCCAAAGACAGGAGACAATCATACAAAGCAGTGCATAGTCCCGTTAGCAGGCAGCGATGCTGTTTTCTAAGCAGGAAAGCTGAGGATCAGAGCCCCAGCAAGTGGAAGGATACATTATTAAAATGCTGCTGAATAGTGGGGGTGTGGGGACAAGCTAGAAAGAGCTAACCAAATGTCAACAGTACCTAAATCTGGGGGCGGGAGGTCATCGGTAATTTTTATTTTCTTCTTTTCTGTATCAGTTTTCTATATTATTCCTTTGTATCCCGATGCTCTACATTCTCCAAATTTTCATTGTGAGGTTTTGATGTCATACATCTTTAGGTATTTTTCTGATGCAGCAAAGATGAGATCAAGGTCAAGGTGGCTACAGAGCCGAAGGTGCGCTTAGCAAGGTCAGGACACTGTCCCAGTGCCAGAGCTGAGAACTCAGAGGTTGACTAGATTTGTCTGCCCCATGCTAGCCCGGCCCAGGGCTCCCTCAAAGTCACCCATAGCCGTCTCTCCTCTCCCCACTCCAGGCAGTTAAAGGTGCTCAGGGACCCCAAGCTTGCCCCACAAAGTTCCCCCAGATGCTGGAGGACCATTTAATCGCCACAAGACATTTCTACAAAAAAAAAGAGAAGAGTGCAGGAGTCTCCTTGGTTTTCCAAAACCAGCAGCAGCACAATCGTACAGGGACCCTCTCTCCCTGGCCTCCGCTTGCTGTGGCAGGTAGGGTCAGCGAGGCCAGCTGGCCTCCTCCCACCAGCCACACCAAGGCCATGGAAAGAGACTGTGCCTTAGTAGACCCCACAGCTTCCATTTCCGGTGTTCCTCCACTTCCCTGCTACGGGGTTTTCTTTCTGTCTGATGACCTTTGTTCTCTCTCTCTCCTTGGATGGTTAGCCAAGGAGGGAAGGAGACTGTGGTGCTTCGGCCCCTTCTCAGCACTGCTTGCTGCTCTCTCTCCTCACAGCCACACCGGCTCCCTCTGCAGCCTCTCTCTCGGTGGATCTAGGTCAGCCCAGCCGTCTCATGAGGGAAAGATGGGCTGCGAGTGGGAATAATGTGGCTCCACACAACACTCACAAGGCTAGTGTGTCCTGACGTCGCCTCTGCTAAAGGCATGTGTTTCAGAGTTTCTGGGTCACTTGAAATTCTACAGAGAACAGCACGGTGGCAAATTCATGAGTATTAATTTTCTTCCTGGGAAGGGGATGTCTAGCTTCATTAGATTCCTGAAGAGATCTGGGATCCAGAGCATTTCATCAAATGACTCCGTCCCCTGAGTTATCACCATGGGACCTGTAATCGGAGCCGTGGAGGACAGTGAGGCCAGAGGAAAGGCAGTTGAGGCAAGTGACTTTCCCCCGGGTGCTGTGTGCTGTGACAGCGTTAGCATTTGTGGGTAGGGTCAGAGGGGAATGTGGCTTGAAGGAGAGGCAGCCACTCTGGCTGAGCACCCAGCTCGCGCCAGGCGTTGGGCTAAACAGCTCAGATGCATTCTCTGGCTTTGGCTTCACAGTTCCCCTGTGCAGTAGGTCTCATTATCCTTATTTTTCAGGGGTGCAAACAGGCTGAAGTGTTGCCATATGTCATGTAGTAACAAGAACAGACCTGGACTTGGAACTTTGTAGACCGGCCCACCTCTTATGTCACAGATGGGAGACAGTGGAACAGACATGTCTCCTACGCCCCTGGAGATTCATGTTCTTGTATTTTCAAAGAGCAAATAATGTCTGCCCCTTTCCCCTCCACCCGTCTGCTCATTTGTCAGAGTAAGAGCAGACAGAAGGGTGCAGGCCACCTTCAGATGAGTGCGCTCTGCTCCACCTCGCCCCACGGCCCTTCAGGGAAAGGAGCTGGAGATCAAGGCCATTGGCCAGGTAGGCCCTCAGAATGGAGCACGGAAGGCTGGCTGTGTGTCACTCCCCCGTGGCACTGGGTGGAAGGCAGAACAGGATGGGCGCAGGGTGGAGTGGAGGAAAGCAGGACCCCCACTGATCAGCCCTCTCACAGCCAAGAGACTTTTTCAGGGTGGCAAGGGCAAGAGGACAAGTTAGTGAGCTTCGGGGTGGTGGGGAGAGGTGGGAGAGGACAGCGAGTCCTAGGACCCAGCTCACTGGCCCCTGCCTGAGAGCACACTCCAGGCTAGAGGTGCCTTTCTCCTCACTACCACTTCCCACCTGCCATCCTCAAGGCAAGTTCAGGACCCCTGCTTTGGAGACGAGGGGCATGGGAAGCCCCCCCACCAATGCCTAGCACCTCACTCTCCCTGCCTCCCTCCCTCCCGCACTAAGCAGTGAGTGACTTCCTTTATGGCTGGTTTTCCTGCCCCCTATACCCCTCCTCTAAAGAGCTTTCACGTAATGTGGTCTTTGATTAATGTCGGTGGTTCACTTTCCATCGAACTTTAAATAGTCCATGCTGAAATGAGGAATTGTGACTTTGAAGGAAGCCTTCTGGCTGCCACTGCCTTCCCCATGTAAGGCCTCCCAGTCGGAACACCTCAGGGGACGAGGGCCAGGCCAGACCAGGCTTTTGGCTGCTCAGCATGGGAGAGGGTGAGGGTGACCCAACAGTTCTTTCCATTCTGGACAGGCACCTGTGAACGTCGAGAAGCCTTTCCCCACACAGGCATCCAGAGAAGTATGTGGGCTGTAGCTGATAGCCCGGGGGGACACACACTGCCTGGGCTGGCGACTTGGCCCTGGCTGTGGCCTGCTCATGTAGGCAACAAGCAGGCTTTTCCTAAAGCCACGGCTGCCTCTCAGGGGCACACCTCGATCTGAAGATGCCAGCCACAGGCCGTTCCTCTGACACCGGTGACCATGCTTTGTGCCCTGTGACACCACCCTGGCTACAGGTGTCTGGATGTCACCTGGACACTACACAGCAGAGCAGCTTGGTGGCTTTGCTGGGTGCAGGGCTCTGGGCCCTGATCATGTCCTTCTTAGAAAAAGAAACTTGACAGGGTGAACACAAACAGAGCCAGGAGAGCCCTCCAGTGGGCACTGGGCACCTGCTGGAAGCCGAGAAGGAAGGCACAGTCATGGCCCCTGAATAGTCCGTTTCTCTTAGGAGGCTAAGGCAAGAGGATGGCCTGGCTCTGCTATTCCCTCGTACGCTCTTACAATGAGAGCATGACCTCCCCGAGATGACCTGAGTTGGTCACTAACTCTTGAAACCTGAAGGGGTGGCCCATTGCAAGAAGCACAAGAACCACCAGTTCCACAAGAGGCCGTAGTGATGCTGAGTCGCGGGAGCAAGGCAGATGCCAAAAGCCCTGATGGGGGACAAGAGTGCATGGGTGCCTGTCACTGGGCCACCTCAGGACAAAAACCACAGGCTCATATACAGATGTGAGTGGGGCAGACAGGGAGACACAGCCTGAGTGTCAAAGCCCTGGCATCCAGCAGAAAGTCGGGGGCTCTACTGGGGCTGTCAGAACAAGGCCTGGTGCACCTTGAGGGAGCTGGTGGAGGCCCAGGTCTCCCTGACTGCAGAAAGGTGAGCGCAGAGGTGTGAGCCATCCCTGACCATGGCCCTTGACCCTGTGCTCACTAGCTCTTGGCCCACACATGTCATTCCCAGCCTGACTTCAAGGTCCCCTTGGCATGTGGAATGGAGCATATGGAGTCCCCCAATGGAAATCAAGGCCTCTGAGCTCAGAAACCACATCCTAAGCCCCTCAGAGCAGTGGCCTCCAAGTGACCTGCTTGGTCTTGGCGAGGGTTGGCCCAGGATTCTGTATTTCCCACAAGCTCCCTCAGATGCCACCTCTGATACCCAGTCAGCCTCAACAAAGCACTGGACTCCACAGATGACCGCTGAGGCGTGATCAGTTCTCAGGAGACTGCTGACCATATCAGGCTCTGAGAGGGCGAGGGGGAAGGGGAGAGAAGTAACCGTGGTTTCACCTTCCCCTTTCAGCAGCTCCCTCTCTCCTGATGACCTTTACAGTCAGGGGTTGCCCTCCAGGAGCAATGCCCTGGCTCACAGCCTCTGGCTTCTGGCCTTATGTGTCCCTGTGCAGGACCCTCTGCCGTCACTTATCCTGTCATATTTTAAAGACCCACCCAAGGGTTTTAGCTCTTCTGCCCTATCAGATTGGTACCTCTGAACAGCAGGTATTATTTTCTTTTCTTCTGAAGGTCAACCAAAGCACTATTCCACCTCCTGGTCTTGCTGAGGAATCCTCCAATTGGCCTTCCTTGGTGCCCCTCTTAGAGGTGTCAGCTCACCAGCTCTTTAGGTATTTCCCCAGTCACCTCCAGGAGGGCCAGGACCTCCTCAGAGCTACCAGGGCTGTGGCTTTAGCTCTCCTCTGCCTTGAACACTTCCCAACATTAACCAGTTCTGCAATCCAAGTCTTTACCACCTTGGAAGACCTGACCCAGAAAAGCCAGCCTGGTATGATGGAAGTCCTGACAGCTGACCCTGTTCCAGGACCTGGGGGTTCTGGGCAACATGGAAGGAAGGACTGTGGCAGGATTGTCTGAGAAACAAGGTGCTCCCAGGCACAAAGCTGCCCTGTATGTCACCATCCTAAGATGCATGGTCCTTGGTTATCAGTGGACAAAGCAGAATGCTGGAACTTACCAGAGGAGGCCAGTCCAGCCTCTGTACCTGGACAGGTGGTCCCCAGCCCAGGGCAGTTTCTAAGGAGAACACTGGGTTATTAACTTTGACTCTGTCTGGTGGAAGAAATGCAAGCAAAATATGGCTAGAAAGAATTCTGAAGTTCCATTTCAGACTTTCCTTTAACAGTTTCCTCTGCTCTTACATGTGGCCAATAAACTGTCTTGCGTTTGGTGGCAACTCAGGGGAAAAGGACCTCATTTTCTCATTGTCTGGAAGCCAAGCAGACCTGGCATGTGCTTCCTGGAGAAAACTGCAGGTCACTGGTTAGTGCTTCTTATCCTCACCGTCATTAATAACTTTGACTTGGTGTCTGCTGCTTATTTACGTGGAGAAGCCACATCTATCTTTCTCCCACCTGCCAGACAGAGAAAAAGGGGCAGAGTTTTCTTCTGGAAAGCACAGGCACAGTGGGCCGAAGCTAGGGATCAAGGAAATTAGCGACATCAAGGTCACCTGAGGAAGGCAGTTGCCCTGGAAAAGGCCTCCGTTAAGTGAGCCAACATGCATGCGGAAAGTGGATTCTTTAGGTCATCATAAATAGTAATATGGCCTGATTAAGTGGAAAAATTCACCTGGTTCTCTTGGCAAATCAACTCTATGGGAGATCTAAGTGGAGGGGCACTAAGGCATAGTTAAATACAACTGGTTACCAATTAGAATAATTGTAGGTCAAGCAACTGGGGAAAATAGCCTCCTGAACAGACTTATAAACCAACAGTGAACTTGCCACCAATAATAAAACACTGTTCTTGCTGAGTTAACAAGGACGTTTTTGCATGCAGTGGACTTGTGTTAGAGACCGCACAGAGTACTTGAGAATAACAGGGTAGAAAGAGCACTGGATGGGGAATTGTAAGACCTGGGTTCTAAGACTGTCCTGCCACACCTAGCTATGAGGTTTGGGTGAGTTACCCTCTCTCCCTGGGCTAACTATATTGGTCTGAAAACCGAAGGGGCGAGGCTTCGATGAGTTCAGCATTCCCTTCCAGGCTAAGAGCTTCAACCCATGACTATTCCTGGGCAATTCATGAACCAGTCACATAAATAGACTTCCTGTCTCATGTCTGGCTCTTGCAGTGGATTCATTTCACAATCAAAGTACAACATTGGGGTGGACCAATGATGTGTTCTGTGCCCCCCGGGACCTTTTGGAGGTCAGTATGATCAAAACTATTTTCATAATAAAGCTAAGATGCTGTTTATCTTTGTCACTGGGTCGCCACTTGCACCGATATCACAAAAGCAATGGTGGGCACAGTTGCATTGCCTTGGCACAAGTCAAGGCAGAATCAATCCAGCCGTCACTGTAGTTTTCGCAGCTGGGTGCTCACGAAAGCAGGGGAAGCTGGGTTTACTTAGGAACGACCTTGATAAAGCAGTAAACATTTTTAACTTCATTAAATCCCAACTCTTTTTTTTAAAGAGAAAAACAATAGTACAAAATTTCAAAACAAGATAATAGGAGGGTAGCAATGGTTAATACATTGCATATTGTTATCTTTAAATTAGTTACTCAGGGTACAAGATATCAGCATTCAATTGTCCAAACAATATTAGCACAAACCTTTCTTTTCAATGAACTAAGAAAAATTGGTAGTATAAATATCTTATCTTTTATATACATATATTTCTTTTTTTTTTTTGCTTTTCCCTTCCTTCTTTTCTCCATCCCCCCATCCCAGTTTCTCTTTCCTTTTGAAGTTTCTTCCCATTTTACAATATCTGTTGTACATTTTGTATCTTATTTACTCTTTCAGCTTCTCACACTAGGGAGACAATACAATGTTTACACATGTGTATCGGGTTTATTTCACTTATGAGTATGGTCTTGAGTTGCATCCATTTACCTATAAATGTCTCCAGTTTATCCTTCTTTATGGCTGAGTAGTACTCTATTGTATAAAAGACCACACCTTTTTTATCCATTCCTCAGTTGATAGGCATTTGGGTTGTTTCCAAGATCTAGCTATTACAAATTGTGCTGCTATAAACATGGGTGCACATATATCGCTGTGGTACGATATTTTTAATTCTTCTGGGAAGATACCCAGAAGGGGAATAGCTGGGTCAAATGGGACCTCCAAGCCTAGTTTTTTGAGGAATCTCCACATTGACTTCCACAGTGGTTGCACCAGTCTACACTCCCACCAACAGTGAAGAAGTGTTCCTTTTTTGTCACAGCCCTTCCAGCATATGTTATTGGTTGATTTCTTGATAATAGCCATTCTTTCCAGGGTGAGATGGAATCTCAGTGTTGTTTTAATCTGCATCTCTAGAATGACCAGTGATGTTGAACATTTTTTCCTATATTTATTTGCTGTCTGTATTTCTTCATCTGAGAAGTGTATATTCATCTCAGATGCCCATTTTTGGATTGGGTCTTTATATTTGGGCAGTCTGATTTTTTTGAGTTCTTTTTTTTTTTTTAATGTGGGTACCAGCAGTCAACCTCAGGACCTCACGCTTGCCAGCAAGCGCTTGTGCCACTGAGCAATATCACCGGCCCTTTTTTTTCCTTTATGTGGGTACCAGGAGTCGAACTCAGGACCTCACAATTGCCAGGCAGGCGCTTATGCCACTGAACTGTCTCACCGGTCCTTGAGTTCTTTATATGTTCACAATAGCAATCCTTTGTCTGAGGAACAGCTGGCAAACATTTTTTCCCACATTGTGGGTTATCCCTTCACTCTGTTGGTGGTTTCTCTTGCTGTGCAAAAAGATTTTTAATAAGATGACATCCCAGTTGTTGATTCTTTGTGATAGTTCCTGTGCAATCTGAGTTTTATCCATAAAGTCTTTGCCTATACCAATGTCTTCAAGAGTTTCACCTATTCTATCTTCCAGCAGATTTAATGTTTCTGTTTTAATATTTAGATCTTTGACCCATTTCAAATTTAGTTTAGTGCATGGTGAAAGATATGGGTCCAGTCTTAATCTTCAGCATGCAGAGCCAGTTTTTCCAGCACCATGTATTAAAATTTTGCACAATTTTCCAGCAACATCTTTCTTCCAATGAATGTGTTTGGCACCTTCGTCAAAGATGAAGTATGTCTGAGTTGTCTGGAGTTGTTTCAGCATCTTCTAATCTGTTCCATTGATCTTCAGGTCTGTTTTTTTGACAGTACCATGCTGTTTTATCACAATAGCTTTATAGTATAATATCAAGTCAGGGATTGTGATGCCCCCTCCCTTGCCTTTGTTGCCCAGAATTGCCTTTTCTATTCTAGGTCTCTTCTGGTTCCAAATGAATTTTAGGATTGTTTTCTCTAATGTTGAGAGATATGTTGTTGGAATTTTGATTGGAATTGCAGTAAATCTGTGTAACAATTTTGGAAGTATGGCCATTTTCACTATATTGCTTCTTCCTACCCAAGAACAAAGGATATCTTTCCATTTTCTGATATCCTCTTCAATTTCCTTTTTCAGAGTACTATAATTTTCAATGTAGAGGTCTTTTACATCCTTTGTTAGATTGATTCCTAGGTATTTCATTTTTGGGGGTGCTATTGTGAAAGGTGTTGTTTCCCTAATTTCTATCTCAGTGAGTTTGTTATTCATGTACAGGAAGGCTATTGATTTTTGAGTACTGACTTTGTATCCACCTACACTACTGAATTTGCTTATTAACTCTAGCAGTTTTTTAGTGAAGTTTTTGGAGTCTTCTATGTAGAGTATCATGTCATCTGCAAATAATGGTAATTTAACTTCTTCCTTTCCTACCTTTCCTACCATTATTTCTTTTATTTCTTTCTCTTATCTAATTGCTCTGGTTAAAGTTTCCAGGATTATGTTGAATAAGAGTGGAGACAGTGGACATCCTTGTCTTGTTCCTGATTTTAGACAGAAAGCTTTCAGTTTTTGTCCATTTAGTATGATGTTGGCTGTTGGTTTGTCATAGATGGCTTTTATCAGATTGAGATAAAGACCATCTATTCTAATTTTCTGCAGGGTTTTTATCAATAATGGGTGCTGGACTTTGTCAAAAGCTATTTTTCAATCTATTGAGATGATCATATGATCTTTGTCCTTGGCACTGGTAATATGGTGTATTACATTTATTGATTTATGTATATTGAACCATCCCTGTATCCCTGGGATGAATCCAACTTAGTCATGGTGTATAATCTTCTTGATGATTTGCTGAATAGTGTTTGCCAGTATCTTATTGAGGAATTTTGTATCTATGTTCATTAGGGAGATTGGCCTGTAATTCTCTCTTGGTTGGGTCCTCTTCCTGTTTTGGTGTCAGGGTAATGCTTCCAGTAATGAATTTGGGAATATTGCTTCCATTTCAATTTCATTAAAGTGTTTGAGAAGTAGTGGTGTTAGGTCTCCTCTAAATTTCTCGTAGAATTCAGCAGTGACTCCGTCAGGGCCCAAGCTTTTCTTTGTTGGGTGGTTTTTAATTACATCTTCAATTTCATTGATTGATATTGGTTTATTTAGGATTTTTATATCTTCTTGATGCAGCTTTGGTAATTCATATGTATGTAGGAATCTGTCCATTTCTTCTGCATTTTCCATCTTATTGGAATACAAGTTTACAAAGTAGATAGAAATGATCTTCTGGATTTCTGTAGGTCCATTGTGATTTCACCCTTTTCATTCCTAATTGTGTGGATTTGAGTCTTTTCTTTCATTCTTTTGATAAGGTTGGATATGGGTTTGTCAATTTTACTTAACCTTTCAAAGAGCTAATTCTTTGAGTCATTGATTCTTTGTATTATTTTTTAGTCTCCAATGCATTAATTTCTGCTCTGATCTTTATAATTTCCTCCCTCATATGAGGTTTGGCTTAGCCTGATCTTCTTTTTCTAGAAGTTTGAGGTTCACCATTAAGTCGTTTATTTGTGCTTTGTTCTATTTTCCTGATATGGGTATTTACTGCTATAAATTTCCATCTTAGGACTGCTTTCATTGTGTTCCATAAGTTCCAGTATGTTGTATTGTTGTTATCATTTAATTGTAGAAACTGTTTAATTTCTTCTCTAATTTCATCTGTGACCCATTGGTTGTTTAGGAGGCTATTTAATTTCCATGTGTTTATGAAATTCTTGTGGTTTCTTTTGCTATTGATTTCCAATTTAAATTCCTTTGTATTTAATTTAGCAGTTTCTATGAGCTAGTATGTGGTCTATTTTGGAGAACGTCCTGTGTGCAGTTGAGAAGAATGTGTATTCTGATGTTGTAGGGTGGAATACTATGTAGCCATCTACTAAGTTCATTTGTTCAAAAGTTTGGTTCAGTTCTAATATTTCATTGTTGATTTTTTGTCTAGTTGATCTGTCTTTTTGTGCCAGTGGGGTATTGAGATCCCCCAATATAATTGTATTAGTGCTTATTTGATTTTTCATGGCCATTAGTATTTGTTTTATATAGTTGGGTGCACTGGTATTTGTTGCATATATATTTATGACTGTTATCTCTTCCTCTTGGATTGTTCATTTTACAAGGATGTAGTGACCTTCTTTATCTCTCTTAATCAGTCTTGGCTTGAATTTCACTTTGTCTGCAAATAGAATAGCTACCCCTGCTTTTTTTCTGGGTTTCTGTCACATGGAGTATTGTTTTCCATCCTTTGACTTTCAGTCTATGAATTTCTTTTTGAATTAAATGTGTTTCTTGTATGCAGCATATTGTTGGATCTAGCTTCTTGATCCATTCTGCCAGTCTGTGTCTTTTGATTGGTGAATTGGACTATTAACATTGATGGTTAAAACTGACATGTATTGACTTATCCTTGTCATGTTATTTTCCTGTTGTTGGATCCCTCTCCTTTTTTCCCTCCCTCTCTTTAATTGTTTGCCTTGCCTGGTGGATTCCTTCTGTTAGGGTCCTTGTTGTAGTCCTTGTTATGCCTTTCTAGAATATCCTTCAAAGCACTTTGGAGTGCTGGTTTGGTGGTCATAAATTTCCTCAGATGTTCTTTGTCACGAAAGTATTTTATTTCTCCATTAGTTTTGAAAGATAGTTTTGTGGGGTACATCAATCTGTGTTGAAGGTTGTTTTCCTTTAGAACTTGAAATACTTCACTCCAAGCTCTTCTTGACTTGAGGGTTTGTGCTGAGAAGTCAGCTGTGACTCTGATGGGCTTTCCTTTATAGGTGATTTATTTCTTTCCCTAACAGCTTTTAAGATTCTATTCTTGTGTTGAATTTCTGGAATCTTGACTATGATATTCCTGGCTGTAGATTTTTTTTTATCATGGCTAATAGGAATTCTATATGCCTCACTTATCTGTATGTCAAATTCTTTTTCTCTACCAGTGAAGTTTTCTGCCATGACATCTGTGAACAGTTTTTTCATGTCATTTGTGCTATCTCCTGCTTTTTACATTTACTCCAATCGATCTTAAATTAGTCTTCTTTGCCTCATCTAGCACTTCTGGATTGATTTCTCATGGTCCCTTGCTATTTTTAAGAAATCTTTCTTTTCATGATCACTAACCACAAGCCTGTCATGTATATCTGAAATCCTGTCCTCACATTGGCTTAATCTGCTGTGAATACTTTCAATGGAATTTTTATTCTCCTGGATATCTGCTTGAATCTTCCTTATGGATTCCATTTCTTTCCTATGCTGAGCATTCATGGCTTCCATAATTTCTTAAGCTCATCTATTTTTTTGTATCTGTTCTAGGGTTACTTAGCATAGTCTTCATTGTGGACACCATCTCTGCATTTATCTGAGAAATTATTTCTGATTTGATTTTTTCCAGAGCCTCATTCAATTGCTTTGTTGTTACTACTTCAGAGAGGCCAGGTGAGTGGCTTTCAGATTGTCCCACCTCATTGACCCCTGGGTTTGCCTTTGGTGAACTGGATGTCTGGAGTTTCATCCTGTTTAAATGTCTTCTCATTTTCTTTTCTTTTTTTAGTTTAATTCCTGAGGTGATGCTTGTAAATTGCCTATGTGGTTGCTTTATTGCTAGTATTTAGAACCCTTAGGAGATGACTACTTCTCTAAGGTATCTTCCAGGTGTAGCTTGTTTTTGGGTTTTTAGTCTGTTGCACGATCCTACCTCTTCAATTTGTTGGAGAAGTTGCTGCCTGTTTGGCCCAATCCCTGGTTCTCTGGCACTGTGCCACAGTATTTTCTGTGACCCTTGTCAGTCTCAGTCATGGAATACCAGGAAGAACAGCTGTTTAGAACAATTATGTCACTTTTGGCTATACTGGTACCAATAGCATCAAATACAGCCTGGAAAATGACAGACTGAGCTAACCATTAATTTGCCACTTTTAACTGTATAAACTAGATTTGTGGTTATATAACAAAATCTAAAACAAACCAGAAAATTATATGCAGTATACAAGTCCTTCATATGTCAATTTTGCCCTCAGTGTTTAAAATTTAAAATGGGTTAAGGAGAAAATAGAGAAGTGGAAAAAGAGGAAGCGATTAGAAGTAAGGCTGGAGGACAAAGGGGTATCATGCTAATGTTGGAAAACTGGTGCAGAAAACTAGAGGGAAAGAGAGAAGGAAGAGATAAAAAGAACAGAACAGAACAGCAATCACAAAGAGGCTAGAAACTCCATTTACACTCATATAAAAACAAGATCAAATAATGGAGAAAAAATACAAAAACTAAAACAAAACCAAAAAAAAAGAGAGAGAAAAAAAAAGAAAAGAAAAAGGTCTACTTTCAGGTTTGTCTCTGTTGTCACTGGTAGACAACGTGTGGAAACAGAGTCCCACTCCTTTCAGATCTGTCCCAGCAAGCCAGCAGTAGATTTTTGGTGAGGCAGTGGATAATCTCAGAGAGTCTGCACTTTCTGCCTGAGACCAGACTCATTTGGCCTGCAGCCATCAGCGCACCTTCTGTGGGCCTGACCCCAGCTGGGAGCTGCTAGATGGGGCCAGCAGCCACTCTGAGTTCTGAGCTCAGTCAGCCTTTCTCCTAGATGGCTCCCAGCTAATCGCTCTCTCATGTGGGATGACTGAGCCCTCAGCAGTCACCACCAGCTAGTGCAGTCCCTCATGTCTGCTGCTCCCCTCCACTGCTGCATCTCTCAGTGGAGGCCTCCGGGGTCACCAGCAGTCACCGTGTGTCCACAGGTTTTAACCGCTTCTCTGGCACAGTGAGTCCCGTCTCAGGGATAAGGTGCCACTGCCTACCTCCTCCTTCTTCGTTGAAGTTTCTCTCTTCACTCTCTCCGTGGGCTTCAATTTGTGCTTCAGATCCTTCCTGCATCCAGGCGACGGGCTTCCCTCCTTCTTGTCTTCCTTGAGTTCCTATATTCCAGCATCTGGATGGCAACTCTCAAAGAGGCTCTTTCTCTGCTGCTTACCACTCTGCCATCTTGGTAATTCCATCAAATCCCAACTCTTGAGTATACTTTTTATAAGATTCTTTGAGAGAATAAGAGAAGTACACATAAAACCCTTGAATCCCTTATCAAAAGCAGCAGTTATCTCAAGGAAAAGCTCTGTGCAACTGTTTGAATGCCAGGCTGATCTAGCAAGCCACTTTTTACATGAAACATTGTGACTTTTACTTTAAAGAGCAACTCACAGTCTCTCATAGTGCATACCTGGGTGTTTGCAAGCAATTTTCTCAAAACAAAGTGAGCAAATCACTTTAAGGTAGACGAGTGACTATTTTTTTTTTTTTTTTTTTTGCCAGAGATAAAATCTGAACTTTCAAGAGTAAACTGGAATTTTGGAAAACTGACATCTGCTGTTCTGATCTTGATAGCTCCCTAGTACTAAATTTTTTTTCTAATAAGATTTTTAGTATCATTTAATGAGATGTGTCAAAATTTAAGACCTGTCTAAATGTTTCCCAAATGCCTAAAGTGTGGTGCTATGAAGCCTCACATAGATAAAGGTCCAGGAAAAGTTCAAGATAAACCAGTATTTTTAAATGGCATAACAGAGTAGGAAAAGCTTATTGATAATGTTTTTATATTCCACATTGCAACTGACCTTTAAGAAACCACTACTGGCCAAGTTTTGGTGTAGTATCAAAGAGGAACAATTACAACTATCTAAAAAGGTTACGAAAGTACTTCTCTTTTCTTGAATGTACAGTATATGTATAAAGCTGAAACTCCATCATATGCTTTAATCAAAGTAATAGATTGCAAGAGTCTGAGTGCAGAAGAAGATATAAGAATCCTCATGTCTTCTATTAATGGCAACATTAAAAATATTTGCAAAATAATCAAATATTGGTTCCCAACTGCAGTGGTATTTTCTCCCTCCCCTTCCACAGAGGACACTGGGTGTGTGTCTGGCTGACAGCTGGGAGAAGGGGATGCTCCTAACGTCTAGGGTGGTGGCCAGAGATGCTGCAGAACATCCACAGTGTGCTAGGGGGTACACTGCAGAAAAGAAGGAACTAGTCTAGAACTTCATAGTGCCAAGGGTAAGAAGCCTGGTATAAGATAATGCCACTCTTCACACTAAATTTTTTGTTTCAAAAACATTTATGTGAGCAAGTAATGGGTTTATTGTTATCTTTAAATAAATTAATAGTTTTTATAACTTTACCATTTAGTTTGTAATACAATAACTACGAATAGATGTAATCCACATAAACAAAAGACAGCTCTTTGATGTCCTCAGTAATTTTAAGATTATAAAGGGGTTCTGAGACCAAAATGTTTTAAGAACTTCTGATGTAGACAAGAGCAGAGAGATTACAGAACTACATTTACTGAGCAGCCCTATACATCAGCCCCTGTAAAAACAAGAAATTGTCATGGCAGGCATGCCAGAGACACACAAGTCTTCTCAAGGCGGGAGAGCGTCTAGACTGAGCTAGCACAGAGGTCGGCATGGGGCAAAGGAGGCCAATAGAAGCACCTCCTGGGTGTGAGGTTTTGCGTTCCCTGCAGGGAAAGTGACCCTGACTCGAGCTCATCTGCTATTCTGCAAAAGCTCACTGTCTAGAAGGGAAGAGGGATATAGTTGACATTTTCATTAGAGGAAGATGGGAAATATACACAGGGGTATATGAAGTCAATGGAGGGGAAGCTTAGGTAGGTGTGGGGGTAGGGTAGAGGAGACAAGAATCATATGGGCTGAGTAGGAATGAGTAGGAATGAGGTCCCCGAGAGTGAGAGAGATACTGTGGGGGTGGACTGTGTCCCCACAGACCCTCAGGATGGCCCAAGCAAAGGCCCTGAGCCGTGAAATAGCAGGGCATGTCCAGGAGAGATATGAGAGAGTGAGGGGAAAATGAAAACCAGACTAGATATGCCCCCCAATAAAACAAACATAATGCCCCAGTGCAATCGAGATGTTTTAAAAATCAAGGCATAGCAGCTCTGCTAACACTCAGTATTCTATTTTTAGAAGAGAACAGGCTGGTTTATAATTTATGTATACTCACACAAAGTACCTGTTTTGGAAAACAAAAACTACTCAGCCCTCCTATCTCCATGCAGGATGAAAAGATCCTCCCTTCTTTTCCCCTGGAGGCACCTCTTCATATTTGTAAGAGGTTCCCTGAATGGTGCTGGTGGCTGAGGGCTCCTACAGGACCAGGGGAGGAGGGAGGCACAAGCCCCAAGGAACACACCCAGCATTTGTCCGAAAGGGTCACATGGTTAATTCAGCTGCTTTGTACCATAGCAGGTAATGCTGTTTTTTCCAATCAGAGCAGTTGGCCAAGATGGTTAATCACAGAAGCAGGATATCAACACTGCCACTATGCTATAACAAAGCATACCAGGTAGGAAGACCTGCCAGTTTGGTGAAATGAAAGAGAGGGAAGAGAAGGGGGAGATTTTCTGATAGTAAACAATGCTAGGTATCTTCATAACAGTTGAACTGATCCCAGAGATAATCTGGCATTTGTTGGCCCAGGCTAGCAGGAGACAACCTGCGCTTCCTGTCAGGCACTGGTAGGTGACAGAGGCAGCTTCCCTGAAACACAGCTGGGGCTCTGCTTCCAATAGTAGTCTAATTGAAACCTCCTGACTTCCAGAGCTCCCAGAACCCCTCAGTATCCCGTGCAGGCTGGCACAGGGTAGCCCGTGAGAGTCACATTGTCACTAGTTAGCATGGATTCTCAGCCACACAGAAGATGGGAATCAAAAGCTCTTTCTCTATTTTCAACATTTTTTTTTCTTTTTTTAAGTACAGGGGCTTCACACTGTGCTATATCCCCAGATCTTCTTTTTATTTTTTATTCTGAGACCAGGTCTCACTAAGTTACTAAGTTACACAGCCTGGGCTTGAACTTGCGATCTTCCTGTCTCAGCCTCCTGAGTACTGGGCTGACAGATGTGTACCACCACACCCAACTTGGACTGTGTGTTGAGCCTGCTGATGGCCATCAGCCTTGCCTGTCTTCTCCCTCTGGGCCCTCTACAGGGGAGTGTCCCGGTGCGTGCTTCCAAGATGTTACCAACCTGCTGGGGGTTCTTGCCAAAATCACGAGTTGACAAAGTGTAGCTTGTTTAGTGTTTACAGCCCTAGGTTTTCAATGTCAGCTGTTATCAGCTCTGTTTGTGTTAGTGGCTCTCCTTGGCACTCAGAGTGATCAGATGCCAACAGGCATCAGGAACCCTTCCCACTATGAGAGATGGCAGGTCCAGCGATTCTCCGTCACTGGAGAATGGTTGTTCTCTGCTGGTACCCGCTTTCAGTGCTATTACCCCTGGCCACTGGTCACTTTTGGCATCGGTGACCTTTATTGTTACCAGCTCTTGGTGTACCAGCTCAGCATGCTCTACTTAAGAAAGAAATAACTAATGGACACAAATATGCCACGCAGCATGAGGGGGAACAGCACACAAGCTGAACCATGAAGGGTGTGGGGAGGTTGCTCATAAAGGAAAAAAGGCAGGCTGGCCCATGTTCAGTGCCAGACATTCTGTTTGGTCATTGGTAAGCAAGGGGCCCCTAGGAGTCCTCAGTGGTGAAGTTGTGCTGAGAAGCACAATCATCCAGAATTGCCGCAGATGGAGTCATGTGGGAGAGTCTGTGGGGAGCGGCTGAGCCACGGCTGAGCTGGAGATCAGCGAACTCCTTGAGACTAGAGCAAGGCCCATTCAACAGGCGTCTGGCCCTGGTGTTCCTCCCTGTTAACTACAGCATAGATAACTCTAAAAATGTTTCACTTTCAGTGTTCTCAACAAAAATCTGAGATCTTACACTTTTGACCCCTTCGCACGCTTTCCCCCTTTTTACTGTGTACAAATAAAGATATAGACTGTGATAAGTTGCCACTGCCTCTCCATCAGAGAGGTCAGGTCTCACCCACACCCAGCATTCCTTTTCATATGTGTCTAGTTTTTTCTTAATCTCCCACCGCCCCCTCTCAGGACCCCGCTGGCTGTGCGGGTTGCAGCAGAGTCTGTGGTGAAAACTTGCTGCAGCTGAAGAAAATATCTCCCAGAGTGGCCTTGGGGCACCTGATGTAGCTGGTCTGACTCCAAGACATCTAGGGCAGCTGCAGAAGAAAAATCGAAAGTACCTCTTGGGGAGCTTTAGCCCGCCTGTCCTGTCACAGTGCCTAGAGAGATGTTAGCCCAGAACAGGGGCAGCTGAAACAGAGGATTGCCTGCTTAGAGGCCTGTGCTCACCCTCCTCTCACCAGTGATCCAAGGGGCTGGTGTGGAGGTCTGTGGGTGACTATGACTACAGTGTGTGTGTGTATGGGGGGTAACATGGCCACACGTCCCTGCAGGGCCTTAGTGTTCCCTTTCCACACTGTCCAGGGAATGGGTCTGACAGGGCAGGCTCACCAATCAGCTTCTAATCCAAATGGAGAGCTTGGGGCCCCCATCAACCAGGCCAGGAGGCAGGTGCCTTGGAAATGGCTCTACTAAGCGATCCAGAGGCCTCACTATGGACCATGCTGCAGAAAAGCCAGTTCTCATTTTGCCAAGACAGGTGCAGTTTGGAGGCACCATGCAACAGATGCGTGTGTACGTGGTGCCATGAGAGAGGATTTCACTTACAAAAGACACTGATGTCAGATATTTGGGCAGAACAAACAGCTGCACATAGGAGCTCCACCTCACTTTTCTCTCTCCCACCTCTAGGCAGACAGAAGGTGGCAGTCAGCACAACCCTGACCCCTGAGTCACCTCGAGGCTGTCTGGTTCAAAGGCCACCAGAAGCCAGCAACTGCAGCACCACAGCTGCAGTAATCATCACAGCCACTATTAGAGAAGTAGCTGGCAGTGCCACTACATATCCTGAGCTCTTCACAAACAGTAACTCACTAACTAGCAGTAGCCGATGCGGCATTTAATAAGCAATTTAAATCAATAAAGCAACTTACCTGTGTTTGGTGACTAATAATAAAACAAAAGGTCATGGAATCCACTCAGCCTTACTGGGGCATCAAGCAGACCCAACCCTCCTGGAGGAGGCAGTGACTGAGGCACAGCTGCCCGTGTGTTCCGCCCAGGCTGGGAGTGCTGCCCCTGTCATGCTCATTTTGTCCAGGCAGTGATGAGGAGGACATGTGAGACAAACTGGATGGAAACTGGGCACTGTTCACACTCTTGTTCTGATTAGGAATAGAGGTCCCTGTACTTAGCGCGTCTATCCAAACACATCTTTTACAATTCACTAAGACTCTCCCTTCCTAACAATCAAGTCCTCCCTCCTTGAAGACATGAAGGTGGCTTTGGCTAAGGAGAGGGAGGTATCAGGACCAGTTTGGGCACTTGTAGAGACATCATCTTGACCACGCTTCTGGTGGATGGAAGGTGAGTGAGACTGGAGAAGGGAATGAAGAGTGGACTCCTAGGGGATTGTAGGTTGATGGGATTGAGCTAGATGGGAAAGAGAAGCCAAGCAAGCGTGGGGTTGATCATTGGTAACCTGTTTTGGGACATGGTAAATTTCAATATTAATAACATAAAATATGAAGCTACTGCACTTCTCAGGAACTGTGGCTTTTCCCCTGGGGTTTTAAGCTCTATGGGGAAACCCATCAGCCGAATTCACAGAGCTACATGTCATTTTCAAAGTCTGGCCACTCGTCCATCCATTCAATCCACAAACACACTCCTGGGCATCTCAGGAGGCCTCCCTTAGCCTTCATAACAACCAACCTGTTGAGGACCCTCCACTCATAATCTATCTTTTGTCGTAAAATTATCTTTTGTAGTAGATACAGGCACAGAAAAGCATAAAAGAGACCAAAACATGGCCTCCCATCCCCCAGTTCAAGAAATGTCCCAGAAGGTGCTCCCAGCCAGGTTACCAAGCCTCACCCCAATCCAGGCCCACGTATTCCCACCACCTTTGTGCTGAATGGGAATTTTTAATTTCCTGTACCAGGAAAGCAGGAAGCCACACCAGGAGGAGCGGGCTGTTCACATGGGGCAGGGGTGACAACACATCAGAAGGTGACAGGCCAGGGCAGGGACCTGGCAGTGCCACAGTCAGCTTCCTTTCTCCCTGGATCAAGTCTGGAAGGCAGGCTCTAAACTATCTTTTTCCTTTATGTCTTTGGTTTTATATTTTTGTCATTTATGACTTGTGTCTCTGCCTTTTCTGTTTAAAAGAAAAAATAATAGCCACCCTATAATCGGCTCTGGACTGTGTCATCCAGCCTTCAGCTGCTGAGTTCTAAAGCACCTCATTTCAGGATTATTTCCATTGCTTTCTGCTTTGCTTGTCCTGTTCCCACCCATTTTCAACTTTTTTTTTTTTTTTATGTGGGTACCGGGAGTTGACCTCAGGACCTTGTGCTTGCCAGCAGGCGCTTGTGCCACTGAGCGATATCACCGGCCCCTTTTTTCCTTTATGTGGGTTCCAGGAGTAGAACTCAGGACCTCGCACTTGCCGGGCAGGCACTTATGCCTCTGAGCTATCTCACCGGCCCCCATTTTCAACTTTTTAAACTGGACACCCAGTTGTCCAATCCACCTCCACATTTTCATCTTCAGCCTTAAGTATTAAAAGCTGCAAATCCTCTTTGAACACCAGCTCCATTCTGCAGATGGTGATGGGAATGTTTTCTTTGCCTGTAATTTCCAAGTAATTGCTCAAGTTGGATTTTAGTGTTTCTCTGACCCCTAGTTCACTGAAGGGAGTTTTGAGACTTACACAGTTGCTGGGTTTTACTTCCATTCTTGTTGCTAATTTCTAAATTTACTGAAATGTGATTAAAGAAAATGGTACCCACAAAAGAATTTTATTTCCCACACAGTTTTGAGGTCTTTGTAATACATAGGGCAAATTTTCAGGAATGACACACATGGTCATGCAATGTGAAGTATTTGTCAAATATTTCAGTTTTCTTACATGCATGTTCTCTATGCCCAGGGGTTGTCTTCTCCTAATGGGACCCTCTGCTGAGCTGCCTGTAGAGCATAAAGTGTGCCTTTCCTCCATTCATTTTCTCCTCTGCTCATCTACTCATTCATTCCACAGACAGGAGGGGAGGACTAAGCTCCTGCTCAGGCCCAGGCCCTCCACTGGCGCTGGGACCTCCTGGGCACAGTGGACGTGTGCTCACTGCATGGGCAGTGAGAGCCAAGCTGTCCAGGGAGAGGAAAAAGCAAACAGGGCAAAGAGCCGGTTCCCCACGTTGAGTGCCTGTGAGCTCTTGCTCAGTCTTCGCCACCCTGCAGTACATCCTGCCCTAGCTGTCCAGAGTGAGTGCTCTGGGAGGAGCCCTTCTGAGCAATCAGCAGGCTTGTTGTGATCTTAGCTGGCCCCAGTGGCCACAGGGTGCTCTCCTTCTGCCTATGAATTGGTAGGAACTGTAGTAGACACTGGAGAGTTTCGCAGAAGTACCTGGCGGTGGGACCCAGTCTTGCTTTCCTCTCTGGATATCAGTGACAGGTGGTTGCCATTAGCGGTTTCCTAGATTCTAGGCAGAGCTTGGCTGTTATCAAAAGTGAGATTTTCTGTTTGTAAAGATGAGCATAGCAGCAGCTCAGCACTAACTAGTTCTAGTAAGATACAAAGCTCTCTTCACATGGCACTCTGGTGGAAAAGACAAGCTCAACAGTGCCCTTAATCATATCTCTAGTGAGAGTCAAGTGAAAGAATTTGTATCATTTCTTTAAAACCTTGGAATTATACTTTGAGATGTATCAATTCAAATATTGTACTTCTGAAGCATCAATTCAAAAGTTCCCTGTATTTTCATGCATCATTTAATGACTTGTCAGAGCTGAAAAAAAACTCACAAAGCCACAGTAGGTACACCACATAGACTGTGTTGTTGACAAGAGGAAGTGCATTTATTTATTTAATTTATTTATTTGCAGTACTGGAGGATTGAGCCCAGAACCTTCTCACTGAGCTACACCCCCAACACTTTATTTTCTATTTTAGGACAGGATCTCACTAAATTGCTAAGTTGCCTAGGTGGGCTTGAACTTGTGATCCTCCTGTCTCAGCCTCCAAGAGTGGTGGGCTTACAGGCATGAAATCTCATCCCCTGTTCATCTTGCTGTTTTCTCATCCTTTCATAATTACTATTATCTTCAACCCACTTGCTTCTTTGCAGGAATCTTTAAATCACTCATCCATTTTATGAAGGTTAGTTTGATTCAAACAGATGCTACATTTTACTGGAGCATGGGTAAATTGCAAACTGTTGCAATGTGCTGAAACCTAATGAACTCATCAGGAGCAGGAGCCATTGTCAATGAGTGTGTGCCTTACACACTCCTAAAGCAACAGCCCGATACAGGACACTGGTCACTGTCCAAATCAGTTCTTTAAAGATAAAATATCATCAATGGAAGGTCTAATATCTTCACACCTCAGGGGTCTGTATGCCCCCACCTATGGAGACCAACCCATTTGTTTGCCACATGCAGAAGGATGAGGCCTGGAGGAGAGGTGACTTATTCCAGGTCTCATAACCAGACATCCGACCAGAGGCAGAACCTGCTGGACCACACGCCCAGTGCTCTCTCAACCTTGACAGTGTAACTGATTCTCTCCTTCCTCCAGGCTCTTGTCCTGAAGATCACAAAGTACAAAGTCCACGGACAGGGCAGTGGGGAAGAAACCAATTGTAGGTTATTAGAAACAACACAGAAGAGCTCTCACTAGCTGAGGAGGGCTCCAAGGGAGGATACTCTGGAGGTGCCCAAGTTCAGGGGTTCACATACAGACTTTAGTGGGCTAGTGGACTGTTTTTGGGTGTGCAAAAATGAGACAATGAAACGATGTGGCTGCTAGGCCTCTAGCACGAGAGGACAGACTTCCCCTGTGCCCTGGCCCCCCACTTCCCAGGGCATATTTCAGGGCCCCTCTTCCCTATGTGTTCTGATGTTCCCGGGATCATCTCAGTTTATTTGGGTTCCTATCCTCACTGCCCACTGTTTCTCTGTCTCCTGGTCTCTGTGGGGCCCAGGCACTTTGCTCCACACCCACACTCTCTACTTCCTGCCCTGCTTATGGCCCCAGATTCCAAGGAGAAACATGGATGTTCCTAAGCCAGGAGGACAATATCACACAGCGGAGCAGCCGGATGCATGAGAGGGGATTTATCCAGTGACAAAGGCCAAAGAGAAGCCACTGCACTTTGGTTACAACCAGGTGGTCATCCCATCTGATTCTCACATGAACCACTTTGAGTCAAATGGCAACAATAGTTTCTGTGAATGAAGTTATAACATTGAATTAGTGACCATTGCACAGTGCAAGTTTTAATAGCAATGGAATTTTATGCTAATGAGTCAACCAGGGAAAGGGGACCTGGGATGGGAGGAGGCCGGAAGGAGGGCAGGAGAAAAGGTCAGGATGCGACATGCATGTTCACCAATTACCCATGGTGAATGTATTTATTATGTATCACAAAAGTACTAATTTTTAAAAGAGAGAAAAGGTGCTGGAACGTAAATTGAGAAAGAGTGAGTCTAAGGTTTTAGAGAAATGAGGAAGTAGTTAGAAGATATATTAGTTTGATTTGCTTTAATGGATCACAAAATAAAAGACTACACAACTGGATGTGTTAATAACATCCCTTGAGTTTCCATGAGGTGCCTGGACTGACCAGACAATGCATTGAGACCAGTGTACCCCAAGGAGGCAGGATGAGAAATACATCACCTAGAATGATGTTAACCAAACATTTGAATTTCACAGAAAATTAAAACTTTAAAAATTTGGAAC
The DNA here is from genome assembly GCA_028451465.1 of Erethizon dorsatum. NCBI lineage: Eukaryota > Metazoa > Chordata > Mammalia > Rodentia > Erethizontidae > Erethizon > Erethizon dorsatum. The sequence continues at coordinate 32,974,062 of CM051831.1, forward strand.
TCTACCTAGGGTTGCTTACTTTTTAATCTGTCCAGCTAAGGATGTAAAGACACATAGGAAAGGAGAGCCAATAAATTTAAGGCTTCCTAAGGGTTAAGTGAAAACAAATCATACAAATTTTAGATAAAATTTAGAGTGGAGTTACTGCTCCATTTTTACTGCTTCAATTATCTAAATTGTGAAAAGAACTGAAGGTAAATGCAAAAAGTGAAAAGTACACAATCAAAAAGTACACATGATTAAGTGCTATTCACATATTTTGCAAATATTTTCTTAGGGGTTAATGTTTTTCAAGTATAAAATATCTTATAAGTCAATATGAAAAGCATTAACATCCAGTGGAAATATGGACAGAGTTCTGGAGCTGAAAAATCACAGAAATTAATTTTAAAATATCAATAAAAATTAAATGCTTCCATTTGTAATAGAAACCACCAACATTTTTAAAGGACATTTTAATGCCAAAAAAGTAATCTCTGAATCTCTAAAGGTAAAGAACAACCCTATAAATTGAATGTACTTAGCTTTATGAAAACTCATAACCTTGCTCATATTTTTCTCATTTCACCATGAACAAGCCACTGAAACCAGTCTGTGTCCCACTGTTTGGATCACTGATCCAAAACATTCTGAGCACATGGATCAGTCTGTGTACACTGGTAGCAGGGGCCTAATCTGCACAGACACCCAGAAACCGCTGGGCCAGCAGAGGAGGCCACCAAGGGCGCACTTCTCTGATGGCCCCAGGCTTCCTGGGAGAAAAAAGGGGATGCTGGGAAAACCCACAGTGCCCCCAGACCCTGGGGTGAAGCTGCTTTACCAGATCACAATGGCGATGCCTTGGCACTGGGGATAGCTGGCCCATACAAGCAGGGGTGGTAAAAATGCCCTGCCTTGGAGGGTAGTGTTATGGTTTGTGTCTAGATGGCCCCCAAAACCTCATGCAGTCACAGGGGCAGGCTTCTAGAGTTTGTGATTGATTTGTCCAATGCTAGGATTATGGGTGTGAGTGCTATATCCGCCCTGGGGTGGAGAGAATGCATACAATATAAGGGAAAGAAAGACGCTTGTTCTCTGGTGCCACTCCTCCCTTTTGCTCTTGTTGCTTTTGCTGTCTTCTGCCTCCATGTTGCTGTCTTCTGCTGCCATGAACTGTTGCTTCTCTGCCATGTGCCACTCTGCCTTGGAGCCAGCCAAGTATGGACTGAAACCTCCACAAACTGTGAGCTAAATAAACCTTTCCTCCTTTAACTTTGGGTGTCAGGTATTTTGTCTCAGGAATGAGAGAAAAGTAACCAACACAGGTAACAAGTTGGCAGGGGGCCAACAGCAAGACCCTGTGTTCTATGTTCCTCAACACAGAGCCCTGGCAGAGCAAGGCACATCTATGATGCTTGAGAGTTACAATTACTGAGAATTGAGGCCACCTAGGCAAATGACAACAGCCCTTAGAACTGCCAGAGACTCTGTTACACCAAGGGTGGCGAGGGCTGCAGCCCACCAGCCTTTTTTATGCTGGTGCCTGAAACCATTACTAAGCCAGGGGTGCTCCTTGCACAAGAACCTCACATAAGACCCCTCCACCAAAGCAGCATTGCTCCATTTCTCTGAACACAATTATTGTGGTTTATGTCTGTATGTCCCCCCAAAGCCTTGTGTGGTCATGGGGGTGGGCTTTTCAGAGGCAGCTGAATCTAGAGTTTGTGATTGATTCATGGTCTAACGCTGGGATTAATGGTATGAGTGCTACACCTGCCCTAGGATGGGTAGTCTGCACACAATGTAAGGGACAGAAAGAGGCTTGTCCCCTTCTTCCTTGTTGCTTTTGCTGTCTTCCACCACCATGAACTGTTGTCCCTCTGCCATATGCCACTTTGCCTTGGAGTCAGCTAACTATGAATGGAAACCTCTAAAAACTCTGAGCTAAATAAACCTTTCCCCCTTAACTTTGTGCATTGGGTATTTTGTCTCAGCAATGAGGAAAGTAACCAAGATAGAATTTGGTGCCAGGGAAGTGGGGTCATTGCTGTGACTATATCTCACCATGTGGTTCAAGAGCCTTTGGGAATGGCTTGTACGAAGAGTTTGGAAAGGTTTGGAGATGCTGGCTGAAAAAGTAGAGCTGGAACGCTTTAGACTGTACTGAATGGGAGATTCTGGTCAGAGCTCAGAAGACCAGAAGGCTGATAGAAATCCTGTGGATAAAGACCAGGCTTGGGAGGTTTCTGATGGGAAGAAGGATTGAATTTGCTGTTGGATTCCAGGCAATGTGTGTTATGGCTTGGCAGAAAGTTTGTCTGCATTTTGCTCATGTCCAGAGACTTTCCCTGAGACTGAGATTAAGGGCAGCAGACTAATTAATCTGGCAGAAGAAATTTCCAGGCAGCCAAATGCTGAGTCTGTGTTATGGCTACTGTTGGGGGCTTTTAGCGAGATTTATGTTGAGAATCAAGAGCAAATAATCCAGCAGAATGACTTAAAATGTGCATTTGGCCAGAAAGGAAGCTCCAGTAAAGCTGTGGGCTGCAAAGAAAGAACAGAGGAGATCTTGATTGCTGAGAAGGAACAGGAGAATAGAAGAGATGGTCTGAGGGTGTCACAAGAAGCAGAAGGACTCCACCTTTTGCAGCCTCAAAATTGCAAATGAAAGACTTTGCTTTGAGAAGAAAGCCCCAGTGCACCATATTCCAGAATGGCTGCAGCATAGACAATTTGTTCCTCAGAATTGGATTCAGAGTGCTCATTAATCCAAGCACTTGCCCCCTACAGCCAAGAGAGAGGGAAGCCTGGCTACTGCTCCAGCTGGCAGCAGACCTTGGCATCATCCACGTGGCACTGGGTTTAGGTGCATGCAGAATGCAAGAGTTGTGGGATCAGGAAGGCTTACACCCAGATTTCAGAAGGCCTGGGAGGCCAGGCATTGTGCCTTTGAGAGGGCAGTGTGTTGCAGACCAGGCTGTACATGGTTAAGTTGCTAAACACAGGTACCTCTGGCTGTGTTGGAAAAGAACATATGCGTGGTGCTCCAAAGTCAAGATAACCACAGCTGAGGATACCTGGCTCCAACCTCGATTAGCTAAAAAGAGACTATAGCTGCAGGCATTTCACTCCTGCAGTAAATGTCAACCTGGAGATAAGATAGTTCTCTTCAATTAATATAATTTACTACTTGGTGAAGTCTTTGAACTATTCCCAAGGTCCTGCTCAATTCCCACATATTCCACTCTAATCCCTTCCTTTGTTTTTTTTTTTTTTTTTTTTTTTTTTTTTTTGTGGGTACCGGGGGGACGACCTCAGGACCTCGCGCGCCAGCAGGCGCCCGTGCCACTGAGCGATATCACCGGCCCCTTTTTCGTATGTGGGTTCCGGGAGTCGAACTCGGGCCTTCGCGCTTGCAAGGCAGGCGCTTAAGCCGCTGAGCCGTCTCACCGGCCCCCTTCCTTTGTTTTAAAACCAAATAAATATGGGCCGCCCAGAGAAGTTCTTTGTTTCAGCTCCCAGAGAATCTTGAATTCTGTTAGAGAGTTCTTATCATCCTGGAGCCCTAAAATCATACCACTTGTCTTATTTATTTAAGCCTTCACTGTCTACTCATTTAGGAGATTGGGGTTAGGCTAAGACCCTGATTGCAGTGTGTGAAGCTGTGTGAAGCCAGAGATGCAGTGGAGATGCCAGAAGTTTGGAGAAGCCAGTAACATGGATCATCTAAGGAAAACTGCAAGAAGGGAGCAGAGTGGGGCCAAGAGAGAAACCATGGGAGCTACAACCACCAGAAGTGCTGTAGGAGTGCAGCCACACAAGCCCTTTGGAGTTCACATCTTGCCACAGATTGCCCCAGATGCTACACATGGAACTACAGGACTTATTGTTTGCCAGGCTGGATTTTGGACTTACTTTGGTCCCAATCCTTTTTATCCCCCTGTTTATAACTTTTAGAATGGAAATGTTTATCTTGTGCCATCAAATGTCAAAAGTGTTTAACTTTCTTTTCATTTGTACAGGGGCTCACAGCTAAGAGTTTGCCTTAAATCTCAGAGACTGGGCTGGTGAGATGGCTCAGTGGTGTAAGCGCCTGCCTTGCAAGCACGAGGGCCCAAGTTCTACTCCCGGAACCCACATACGAAAAAGGGGCCGGTGATATCGCTCAGCGGCACGGGTGCCTGTTGGTGCGCGAGGTCCTGAGGTCGCCTCCCCGGTACCCACAAAAAAAAAAAAAAAAAAAAATCTCAGAGACTTGGAACTTGGACTTTTCAGTAGTGCTGAAAATGTTAGGACTTTGGGAACTCTTAGAGATGGACTAAATGCATTTTGCATAAAGGAATGTACAAGAGTCTTTGGGCACCAGGGGCAGAATGTTATGGTTTGTGTCTGGATGGCCCCCCCCCAAAGCCTCAAGAAGTCATGAGGGGTGGACTTTTTGGAGGCAGCTGAATCTAGAGTTTGTGATTGATACATAGTCTAATGCTGGGATTAAGGGTGTGAGTGTTACAACCGCCCTAGGGTGGGTAGCCTGCATATAATATAAGGGACAAAAAGAGCCTTGCTCTCTCTCTGCCTTGTTGCTTTTGCTATCTTCCACCACTATGAACTGTTGTCCCTCTGCTATGTACCACCCTGCCTTAGAGCCAGCCAACTATGGCCTGAAACCTCTACAAATTGTAGCTGAATAAACCTTTCCCCCTTAACTTTGGGCATTGGGTATTTTGTCTCAGCAAAAAGGAAAGTTAACTAAGACAACAAATGCTCCCCCCTGGGATAAGCAGGGCCCCTCAAAGCCTCATAGACCAAAGAGAGGCTGGACACCTACCTCTGTCCTAAGGCTGCCCAGGACCTATCCAGGACTCCCCCAGGCTCTGCTCCTCCAAAAGAGGCTGTGCCTACCTGCAGGTACTGTAGACTTGGGTCAACTGAGGTCTGCTTTCTCAGATGACTTCCTTCCAAGAGCACCAGGCCCTGGAGAACCCTGTCCCTGCAGTGCAGTGGTAAGGATTCTGGCAAGCTGGAGGAGGACTTGCAAAGCCCAAGTCACTTCTGTCTTAGAGACACCTGGTCTAAACCATCTCCTTCAGTCTTTACTGTGTCACCGTGAGCCCATGGCTTTCCTTGTTTTACAGACAAAGACGCTGAGAGTAAAGGAGCTTAGAGAAGGTCTGTAAGGTGAGATTCAAATCCAGTTCTGTGTACTTCCAAAGCCCATATCATAAGCTTGCTACGCTCCCAGAAAGAATAGCTGAGGCAGAAAAAAAAAAAATCACCTAGAAATAACTTCAATATACATCAGAAATATATTATGTATATTATACTGACAATATGTAATTAAATGCAGGTATTAGAAGGGAAATGAGCCTGATTTGTATGTTATGAACCTAGAAAAAAAAATTTTTAGTTTGTTGAGATAGGGTCTCACTATGCAGTTCAGGCTGGCTTTGCACTCACTATGTAGTCCAGGCTGACCCCGAACTTGTAGCAGCCCTCTTGCCTCAGCCTCCCAAGTGCTGGGATGACAGGTGTGCAGCACCACACCAGGCCAATGAACCTAGAAAATTTTACGTTATATGATTAAAGTGGATGGGGAGACATTTCAGCAAATGGATGTTGTATTATCTCATTTTTCTTCTGATAAAAGTCCCGCATCTCTGAGTCTATCTGTAGAAGCATAGAACTTAGTACCACTGGATACCCAGTGGGGGTGATGGGCTGAAGGAGGAAGAAGGTGACTTTCCCACTTATTGTCTCTACAACAAGCATATTTCTTATTCCTAATTTAAAAGAAAAGACCCTTGTTCTGTGTACTTTGTACAGACAGTAAGAGGAGTATGCATTTGCTGAACTGAGTCACACGGAAGCAACTGAACCCTCTCCATCCGCTGAGAAGGCCCCACCAGCTGGGCTGCCCAGAACCAGGGATGCAAGGCCTCCAAAGACAGCAGGTCCCTCTGCTATCAAGAGGAGGGCACTGGAAGAGAGAATGAGAAGCTGGCCTGCACAGTGAAGCTCTCCTATCACCCAGGCCCAGTGAGGTCAGAAGAAGCTGCCATCGATCAGCTGGAAATAACTTCACCACTCATGGCTTTTGCATTTCCAGGCAGCCCAATCATATTAGTAGCCTCCTAACCCAATGATGGCCATGCACCCCCAGCTGAAACTGTCAAGGCAAAAAGGGACAGCTGAGCCCAGTCAGCTGCATGACTGTCTCCTCTTAGAAAAATCACTGATGACATGAAATCTTTAGTCTATTAATAGAGAGCTCCTACACTCTGACAATAGCAGCTCAAAAAACAGAGAGAGAAAGCGGCTACCAGAGTTCTGATGGATGAAGCCTGAATTGTATCACAGCTTACTTGGGGCTGCCAGTGCTGAAAAGATGGAAAGCTTTTGGCTTTCAAAGGCATGAACTTGAAAGTTACTCATGTTCCATGACAATTGTAGGAAGGTGTTTAAAAATCGAGTGAGCGTCAAAGACAAATTGGACCAAGACATGCAGCAAAGAAAGCCAGGTGTCTCTCCAGGACTTTTAAGATTAAATCAGTCCCTAAACATCACCACAAAATAATTGGGGAAGGGGTGAGGACAGGCGAGTGGCTTTTCATAGGTGAGTAGAGGAGGCCCAAAGGAGCCCAGTCACCTTCACTCAAAGTCACAACACCACAGAGGCCATGCCTTATGTCAGCCACACCACAGCTGTGGGCTCTCCACCCTGAACCCAAAACATTGCCTCCTGCACCCCAAAATCACTCCCCCTAAGGAGCAATTAATTAGATGTCAGTTCCTTGGTGATACAGGGATTATCTAGGACCAATCTCCTGGTTTTCCACAGCTGAAGCGTGCATAACTACCCACCTCAGGAGGTGGACAGGACCCAGGAGCCTGTGCAGTTCAGAGAAAGTACAGCTGGAAAGGCAGGAGGGAGTCCTCCTCCACAGCCACATGGCACTTCACAAGCTGGGAAGCGTTTCTCCAGGCTAGACTCTCTGAACCTCACAAAGCCTCACCACCCTCCGACAGTGGGGAACAAGCACAGCTATATCTAGGAAGGCTCCTGTTCCCCATCCCAGCTCTCTTCCTGTAGAAGGGAAAGAGCAGAGCAGTACACGCTTGTCTGGAGCTGCCAGCACCGACTCCTCTTCCTGCTCAAGGGTGAGGAACTCCACAGAGCCGCAGCAGTCAAGCCCGCGCTGCAGACGCTGCCTCCTGAGGGCCCCGGCTCAGGCCCACATTCCAGGTTGGCTATGTGTAAACCCTTGCCCCTGTGGGAGTCTCAGCTGATGGGGGAGCCACCCATACTCAGCACCCTTCCAGGTCACACACACACACACACACACACTCACACTCCCTGGACACCTGCTTCCATGCAGTCTGCAAAAAGCCCCTGCCATCACCTGCATCTTTTGAAAATGCACGTGACTTGCTACATCAGCCACACTGAGTGTTGACAGGGGAAAGACAGCTAGAAGCTGCAGAGCATCTGCAAGCAGAGCCGCTTTATGGTGTGTGTGTTTAAATAGCTTTTGCTCCCTCATTTCGTGCTGCTTAGGGTTATGTTAAAATTAGTATGTACAGGAAATAGCAGTGAAGAAAGACGGCCCAGAAACCTTTTTTAGAACAGCGAGGAAAATGTTGGCCTGCTTTTAATTTTGTGCATAGGGACAGACTTCAAAGTGAACGGGAATTGACAAGATGCACACTTGCCTGCTCCCTTGTCTTGCTTGCACCCAGTGAATGGGGACCTCGGTGTCAGGCTTCTCCTCTCTGAGCTACTTCACCTGGAGTCCTCAGTGTCTCAAGTGGGTTTGAATGGCGAAGGCTCCCTTGTGAAGGCCTGGGCTGGGAGTTACTCATGCGCTCCGAGTCCTGATGGTCACCTGATGTGGTTGCACTGCAGCAATTTTTCTTTCATCTTCATCCTCCACTCCACTGATATGGACCCATTCAAGTGTCCTTGGAATTACATCCTGTCGCCAATGGCCACTTAATATGTTTGGTGAGTATGTGTGCTTTCATCATATATGAGTGATATGAAGGCCAGGGATATAGCTCAGCACAAGCACCTGCCTGGCAAGTGCAAGGTCCTGAGTTTGATTTCTGGTACCCCCCCCAAAAAAAGTGATACGAAAGCCCCTCCCATGAGTGTAATCATGTACAGCAAACATGTGCTAATAAACATAAATTTTAAAAAGAAAAGAAAACAGAAGAGGGTGGTATTGCATTATGAGTCTCACTTTTTCATTCAACACTACATTTTTAAGATCTTGTCCTACGTCTAGCTCATGGTTTCTGACACCATGGAGCAGAGTGGCTCAGCTCCCAACCTGTGGGAGATGTGATCCCTGCCTGAAGCTGAATGACTATGTTTTTTCACAGTTGAACAAAGTGATGGTAAGGCTTAATTTATAAATTAAGCACAACAAGAGATTAACAATAACTAATAGTAAAATAGGGTAATCATAACAATAAGCTGCAAGAAAAGTTATATGAACATGGCCTTGTCCCAAAACATCTTACCACGCCATCCCCACCGGGCCTCTCAGTGTGATGTCATGAGAAGATGCAGTGTCTGGGTGGTGAGATGGACCAGGTCAGGGTGCAGGTATTGTGGCACAGCGTCTGGCCACCATGCAAGGTGACTTTAAACACAAGCCCTGTGATGCCACAACAGTCAATGCAATAACCCAGATGGCCACTAAGTGGCCCTGCGGCAGTGTACAGTGTAGACACCAGGGACAGAAGGACAACCTGCTTCCCAGGCAGGACAGAGCAGGACAGGACAAGCAGTCATCATGCTACTTGCAAGACTGTGCAGCTTAAAATTCACGAATTGTTTATTTCTGGAATTTTCCATTAATATTTTCAGACTGCAATTGACCGTGACTGAAACCACAAGAAAGAAACTGCAGATGAGGGCGGGAGTTGCATACCCCACCATGTCCACCCTGCTGTGTCCCAGCTCTGCCACTAACTAGCTGGGTGATCTTGGCAAATTACTTAACCAATCTGTGCCTCGGGTTCCATAAAACAAGATAGCAGCAATGCCTGAATTACAGGATTAAATGAGTTTTAATGTATCTGAAGAGATTTGGGAAATGCTTGGCACATAGTAAGTGCTTAGGAAAAGGCCAAGTTAACAGGATAATGCGATTTACTTCCCCACATCCCCAGTGAGGGGTGTGTTGGTCGGACTGCACTTTGCAACTGGAAACAGAGCTGCAGTGACCACCCTAGTCGAGTTTCCTCTTAGAAAGTCCCGTGGGCTTCTCTGGGACACACACCCAGTGGTATGATGGCTCAGGTGCAGAAGATGTAAACAAGTTCACAATAAAGTGCAGCTACTCCCAGGCGGCTCGGTCTTGAGAGCTCCATTGCACACATCCTCCCCAGCGCTGGGCAGCTGCTTACCTTATCTCCCAGTGGCTGCTCATCTCCTGAGGGTAGCATCTCAATCTGTTCTGCTGTCTTTGGTCACTAGTAAAGTTGAGCATCTCTTTGTGTATCTGTCAGCTTTCTGCGAATTCCTATCTTTTGCTTAATTTTCTAAAATGTCTTTTCCTTCTTGATTTTGTGGTAGTCCCTGCTATGTCCTAGAAATGTCCTCATCATTTTAAAGTTACACATATCTTCAGTACCATCACAATCTGCCAGGCATGGTGTGCACACCTGCAATCCCCACTACTCAGGAGAATGAGGCAGGAGGATCGCCAATTACAGACCAGCCTGGGTAACTTACTAAGACCCTGTCTCAACACTTAAAAAAGATAAATAAAGGGCTGGGGATGTAGCTCGCTGGTAGAGGAGCCCCTAGTAGGCAGGAGCCCCTGTGCTCAACAGCCAATACTACAAAGAAAAATTTTTAAAAATCATCAATCTGTCACTTGATCTATAGTTTATTAAAAAGAAATTCTTAGTGTGATCATAGTCATCAATTTTTTCCTTTATAATCTGTGCTATTCATTTTTTTAAAAACTTTCCCAAAATATTCACATGTACACACACACAATTTCTATCTTCTCAGTATCGTAGTCCTACTTTTCACATTTAGTTCTGCATTTGCAGTTTATTTCTGTATATAACAATAGGGATCTGAACTATTTTTTTCCAAAGGTAAGCCAAATCTGACCAATGTGTAAACCATCCTTCTCCACTGATGTGTATACGTCCTTTCTCATTAGAGAACTGCTAACACACAGGAATTACTTTTCCTAGTTTTTATTAGCATATACTTGCAATGCATAATAATTGCTCGCATCCTGGGGAATTGGTGCATATACATAGAGCACCTTAAACCTTTTTATTTCCCTTTCCCCTTCTCTCCTCCCATCCCCAGACCCCTTCCCATCTCCGCAAAGTTAGCCTCCCTGTTTCCTATCGTCTCTCCTTTATTTTGTTCTTTAAATTATTCATATTTTTTAGTTTCTCATATAAGAGAAACCATGCAATATTTAACCTTCTGTGTCCAATTTATTTCACTTAGCATTAGTCTCAAGGTGCATCCATTTTCCTACAAATGCCTCAGATTTATCCTTTATGTCTGAGTACTACTTCATTTTGTCCTTATACCACATTTTCTTTATACATTCATCTGCTGAGGGACATCTAGGCCGCTTCCAAGATTGGGCTACTGTGGGTCGTGCAGCTATAAACACAGGTATAGTGTACGCATGTACTCTGCATGGATCACTGCACAGGACTTATTTCTGTGGTCTGTTCCCTCCCACTGGCAGAGCTGGTCCTACAACAGCAGCACAGCTTCACGGTTGCGTAGCATTCGTAGCATGTCCACAGTAGGCAGTAGGGTGAATCCTCTGTTTTCTCTTTTCCAAAACTTGTCTTAGGAAAAATAAAAAATAAATAATTAAAAATAAGTAAATAAATTTTTTTAAAAAGTCTTAAGAAGTGAAAGAACTTTATTATCTCACACACATTTTACAATACATGTTTTAGGCCAGTCTCCAAATTCTGCAGTACATTCTTGCTGAAGAGTCATTGCATGTGTGGGTCAGTTTGAGGAGAATTTGTATTTTTAATATTAAGTTTTAAACATGGTTCACCTCTTCATTTCCTAAGTCTTATAATAACCTTTTAAAAGTGATTGCATTTTTATCCTTACAAGAGCTGCACATTCCTTCTTAGACACTTACCGAGATACTTCCTAATTATTGTTGCCCCTGAAAATAGTATCTTTTTCCTTCTTCTATGTTCTAATCAGTTATAAAGATCAGTATTGACTTTTCTAAGTTGCCTTTGTATCCGATAACTTCGTGATATTTCTTATTAGTGTAGTGGTTTGCCTTTTGGTCCTGTTGGGTTTCCCAAGTCTTAAACTGACTTTTTGTCCTTCCCTTCTCCATTCTTGTTCTTTTTAATTCCTTTTTCTTATATTATTGCATTGACCGGGACCTCCAATAGTGTACTGAAAAGCAACAGTATTTTATTGGCCCTATTTTCTTTACTTTTTAAAGTAATTAATAGTTTCCCTTCTGTATATATGTTCACGGTCAAATTTTGGTGTATAAGACTTCACCAAATTAGAAGTTCCATTCCCAGTTGTATAGCCATTTACTTTGATATATTTTATGATTTTGAGTGATCTTGTTTTGTGCCTGAATTTACTTCTGGAATGAATATACTTGTCTATTATACACTTTTAAGTACATTCATAGATTCAGCGAGTTAATATTTAATTAGGAAATACAAATAAAATAAACTATAATTTTCTTTTCCTGTCCTTATCTGATCTTGGCTTCAAGGCTATACTATCATCATAAACATAAGTCCGGCAGCTGGCACCGTGGCACACATCTGTAATCCTAGCTAGTCAGGAGGCTGAGGAGTGAGGACCACAAGTTCAAGGACAGCCTGGGCAACTTAGTGAGACCCTACATCAAAATAAAAAATAAACAGGGCTGGGGGTATAGCTCAGTGGAGCAGCACTCTTGAGTTCAAGTTTCCTCCCTAGTGCTCTCTCTCTCTCTCTCCCCCCCTCTCTCTCTCTCCCTCTCCCTCTTTCCTGAAAGTTTGGGGAACCAGCCTGTAAAAGTGTGGGTTTTGCCCTTTTTCCAAGGAGGATGGGCATGGTTTTAATCCATTTTCAATGGCATTGATGGTTGTAGTTCTGTTCAAATTTTCCTTTTATTGTGTTACATGACAATACACCCAGCTCAAAATTGTATGTAGGTTTTCAAATGTTTTGCTTTCTGTGTTTTTAATCAGTTGTATAGGCAGTTATTTAATCTGTTTGGTACTTCATTTTTCTTACATGTCATCTATTCTTCGTCATTTTTGCCAGAGATTTGCTTTCCAGAGAACATGCTTTTAGTTTGGTTAATCATCTCTGCTGTCACTGTCCTCACCTTTATTATTTTATTTTGTATTATTTGTACCTTACAATTCTGTTGGTTGTTTTCTAAATCTGAATTGGATGCTTGGCTCATTTGTTTCAATCTTTTTTACTGGATGATAAATATATTACTAAAAGGTATACATTTTCCTCAAGGTGCCTGTTAGCTCTGTCCCCTACATTTCAACTTGTGGTGCTTCCATTATTGTTCATTATATTTTGTATTTTCATATGTATGCCTCTTTAAATAGAGATTTTTCCAGAGAGATGGGAATTTTTGTAAGCTCTGCCTCCACGGTTGCAGTTTTGAGTTACTATGGTTAGACCTTTTTTTTTTCCAAGTTCCTTTTAGCACTTTGAAATAGTATTTTGTTTTCGTCTTCAAACCAGTGCTCCTGTTAAGAAAATACATGTTAATTTAATTCTTGTTTTGTTTTTGTTTTTTTGTGAGTTGTCTGCCTTCGCTCTCTGGAAGCTTTATGTTCTTAAATTTCACCATAAATGTGTCTAGAAGAGTTGGTTTTCTGTTTTTGTTTTTAATTTTTGCCTATGTCGTCCAGCATTCTATGACTCTCACAATTCGAAGTCTTACATTTATTCTTAGTTCTGGAACATCTCCACAAATATGCATATATTCTTCTTTCTTTTTTTCTCTTCTGCAATATCTATTATGGATCTTGACATTCCTTCGTCTTCCATGCCCCCAGCTCTTGGGTTCTCCTCACCCATCCTCTCTACTCCTGAACCCCATCTTCAAGTTCCTTGAGCCCCTTCTCGGGTGCGGCCACTCTCTTATTCCACTCATGTGCTGAGTACTTTACATCAGCTCTTAGAATTGTGAAGCCCAGAATTCACAGGTTTTAACCACTTGTTTCTGCCTCAGGCTTACAACATGCTGTCATATTTCCTGGAAGAGATTTATAATGTCTGTTTTAATTCCTTTTCACTTGATACATTGAATCTGCTCCACCCAGCACAATTTGTTCATTTCAGTAAACATTTCCCTCTAACGATTATTCTCTTCAGACACCCTGATGATTCCCCCTGGAAACCAATGTGTCTCAAGACCAGCAAGTACAGTACTTACTTAGGCAAGTGACACGCATCAGGAGAAGCAGCAGAACCCTGGCATCTGGCTGTGTCCTTGACAGTGAGCTGAATGTGGGGCAAGGGTTAAACTGTCCTTCCTGCCCCAGCGGGACCCTCCAGGGCTGCTCCATTGGTCCTTCTCCTTTCTGAGTTGCTCCTTCCCTTGGCTGTGAGGGCTGAGCCCCACTGTCTTCCCTGCCCTCGCGCCTACCTCAGCTCTGTGCTGGTGCCAACCTCCCTCCTCTGGCTGCCTCTGGGTGGGGTCTACAGTATTTCTGCCTAGTACACTGCAGGGGCCACACTCTCAGCTGAGGCCACACGGGGAGCGACTATGTCCTATCTGGAAGTTCCCTCCTTCCCTCAGCCTGTGTCCAACTGGTCCACACCTACCTCCTTCCTACCTGCCATTTCCCACTTCTCCTCCAGCTGAGATCCAATTTCCTAGTCGCCTGGGGCCCAAACCTTCCTCCTGAACCCTCAACCTGGTTTTGGGATAATAGCATTTCCGCTGGCTGACCATTTCTTCTGGGAGTTGGATGGTGCCTTCCACCTGTTGATTCAGGGTTCTTGCTCTATTTTTTTATTTACTTATTTTTAGCATGTAAATACATGGGTTTTTTTTGTTTTGTTTTTTTTTTTTTTATTTGCAGGTATTTGCAATACACAGTGGTTACATTCATCTTAGGGAGTTAGTACATGTACATAATGTATCTTAATTCTTCCCCTCTCTCCTCCCTCTCTTCCCTTTCCCCTCTCCTCCTCCCCTCCCTCCATCTCTAGATCCTATTCTATCTGCAAAAGATTATCTTCCTGATTCCTATTATCAATCTTTTATTTTGATCTTTAAATTATTTATACTTCAAGTTTCTCATATAAAAGAAAGAATGAATACTTAAGCTTGTGTGTCTGACTTATATGACTTCATATTATGGTTTCTAGATGCATCTATTTTCCTACAAAAGACCCATATTTTTCCTTTATGGCAGAGTAGTACTCCATTGAGTATAAATACCACATATTCTTTATCCTATCATCTTACAATGGATATACAGTCTTCTTCCAAGATTTAACCATTGTGAGTTGTGCAGCTATAAACATGGGCATGCATGTATCACTGTGATATTATGCCTCTAATTTTGGGGGGAAGATATCTAGGAGAGGAATAGCTGGGTCGAATGGAATTTCTAGTTTTAGTGTTATTGTTTTTTTAAAGGGCTCTCCATATTGATTGCCACAGTGGTTGTACTAGTTTACATTCTCACCAAAAGCAGAGAGAGGTTCCTTTTTCCCCACAGCCTCTCCAGCATTTCTTATTATTTGATTTCTTGATGATGGCCATTCTTTGTGAAGAAAGATGGAGTCTCAATGTTTTTTTAATTTTCATTTCTCTAGTGGCCAGAAACGGTGAGCATCATTTCATATATTTATTGACCACTTGTACTTCTTCCAAGAAGTATCTATTTATTTCACTGGCCCATTTTTTGATTGAATTTATTTTGGGGGCATAATTTTTTTGAGTTCTTTATAAATTTTAGATATTAGTCTTCTGAGAAGTAGCTGGAAAAAAATTTTCCCATTCTGTGGTTTTTCTCTTCACTTTGTTGTTTGTTCCCTTTACATGGAGAAGCTTTTTAATTTGATATAAGCCCATTTGTTGATTCTTGGTGTTATTTCTTGTGTTATTGGGGTTCAGTTCGGAAAGTCCCATGCCGATGTGTTCCAGAGTTTTACCTGTTTTACCTTCCAGCAGATTAAGTGTTTCTGTTTTAATAGGCAGGTCTTTCATTCATTTTGATTTTATTTTAGCATACGGATCTAGATTTAATATAAATATTAATATTTAATATCTAGATTTAGATATGGACCTAGATTTAATCTTCTGCACGTGTGTAACTAGTTTTCCCAACAACATTTGCCAAACATTCTATCTTTCCTCCAGGGTATGGCTTTGGCCCATTTGTCAAAGATCAGATGATATGTGCCTGGGGTTGTTTCTGCATCCTCTGTTGTGTTCCATTGCTCTTCATGTCTGTTTTTATGACTGCAGCTTTCTAATACGACTTGAAATCAGGGATTGTGATGCCTCCTACTTTGCTCTTATTGCCCAGGATTGTTTTGGCTATTCTGGGTCTCTTCTGGTTTCATATAAATTTGGGGATTTTCTTCTAGATTTGTGAGATAGATGATAGATAATGAT
Source organism: Erethizon dorsatum (assembly GCA_028451465.1). Lineage (NCBI taxonomy): Eukaryota > Metazoa > Chordata > Mammalia > Rodentia > Erethizontidae > Erethizon > Erethizon dorsatum. The sequence goes on from CM051831.1 coordinate 32,989,679, forward strand.
AGATGATAGACAGATAGATAGAGATAGATAGATAGATAGATAGATAGGTATCAGTTTTGAGAGCATGGTCATTTTGACAATATTGGTTCTGCCCATACCATCCAGGAACAGGGGACATTTTTCCATTTTCTGATGTCCTCTTCTATGTCCTTTTTTAAGAGTACTGTAGTTTTCATTATAGAAATCTCTCAGTTCTTTGCTTAGGTTAATTTCTAGGTATTTAATTTTTCTTGATGCTATTGTGAATGGTATTGTTTTCCTGATTTCTTTCTTGATGGGTTCATTATTGGTGCACAAGAATGCTGTTGATTTTTGTGTGTTGATGTTGTATCCTGCTATGTTACTTAATTTGGTTATTAGCTCTAGGAATCTTTTGGTGGAATTTTTAAGGTTTTCTTTGTAAAGGATCATGTCATCTGCAAATAAGGATAGAATGACTTCTTCTTTTCCTGTATGTATCCCTTTTATTTCTTTTTCTTTCCTGATTGTTCTGGCTAATACCCAAGTACTATATTGAACAGGAGTGGTGATAGTGGACATCCTTGTCTCGTTCCTAATTTAGGAGGAAATCTTTCAGTTTTTCCTCACTTAACATGATGTTGGCAGTAGGTTTGTCCTAAGTGACTTTTACTAGATTGAGATAGGGCCTTCTACACCTATTTTCTTCAGGGTTTTTATCAGCCTGTCTCTTTAGCCCCCCACCCCCATACCTGCTTTTCTTGGCACACAGTTTGAAGAATCCCTCCGTTGCTGTTGTCCCTAGTTGGCCGTCACTGGTTTCCTCCTGCTCTGATTTAATCCTTCTGCATGCTTGTCACCTTGCTTCATGTGGCAAGTCCCAAGTAGCCGCACTGCTTTAAAAAAATAAGTAAGCATCCTTTCCTGGAGCTGGGGACCAATGACGAGCACCTGGAATGGGATGCCTGCTAGGCGCCACGGCCTGTGGAACTTCTCAAAAGCCCCTTCTCTTCTTTTCTGTTGCTGTCTGTGACCCCCACAGTGTCCTGACTAGTATCCTTCTCACAGTATGCTAGGTGACAGAATCGCAGTCCCCAAACATGGTAGCAGAATGCATGCTGGGTCTTTTGACTTGCACTTTCTTCAAGACACTAAGGGAAGCCAAGGGAAAGCCAGGAGCTCACTGACAGCAGGGCACGTGGTAAGGAGTCCTGCCAGACTGCATCTCTAGCCCTGCCATCCCTCCATCCCACCATGTCCAGCCCTTGCGCAAAGCCCCCTCTGAGCTGGACCTCTGCTGACACCCTGAAGATGTCACATTCCCTCACAACCCTTCCAGCGGCATGATACCCACAGGCTACAAGAGAAGCATCAGCCCTCTTCAGACTCTGCAGCCCATGACCAATTCCCCTGCCCATGAGTAAGAATCCCACCCCTTTCATGCCCTCACTTCCAGTTGAGAGTCTTCTTCCCACTTGTGATGCTGGCCACCAGCCCAGGTACACCCTGTGTCTCCGGGTCCCTCCCCAAGTCAGAGCACATCCCCACTCCTCGGCTAGATCCCCCAGCGCTCCCAGGCCCACTTTCCCTTGCAAGACAAGGTACTTGGAAGAGGAGCAGGCACTCTTGTCACTTGCTCACCTCTTTCTCTCATGCGGCCCTCTTAGGTGGCCCCTCTCTCACACACACTGTCACTGCTGTTGACAAGGCCCCATCCTCTCAAATCCAAACCCCTGCTGCAAGGGCCCAGCTAAGTCTTGCTGTCTCCAGCTCATTTTCCCCATCCTTTCTCTGAAGCAGGCAAAAGGGTACTCCTAGAACAAAAATTTATGTCACTCTTCTGTTTAAGGCTCTCTGTTGAATTCAAAATCAGTTGTAAATTCCTTAGCAAGGGACATGGGTCCCTCTAGGATGTGGACACCCTCTGTCTCCACAACCCCAAGTCTCATTTCAGCTGCATCCAGGGTGACTTCCCTACATGATCCCTGTGCTCCAAGAGGCCCTGAGCTCACTGCTCTTCAGTACTTTACGTGCTTTAGCATTGGCTTGTTGCCTGCAGTAGGACAGAAACTCCTGCTCATCTTTTTTGCTTTTCTGTTTCTGGCAGCTACCATGGTCCCTGGGACTTGGCAGGGGCTCCATAATGTTGGACAGATGAATGAATGGATGAATGAATATTCTACTTTGTGAGTCAAACTCTGCCCCAAATGTATGATATTATGTTTAGGTCTTGGTGCCATAGTGGAAAAGTTTAGATAATGAAACAATGCAACTAAATGACTTTAAATTATATCACTTGACAAATTTAGAAGGGGTAGGAGAATAGGGTAAGGGAAAGGGACCTACTATTTATTGGGTAGCTACTCATAGCTCCTTAGTAGGCATTCTTGAAAATGTTATCTGTGACATTTAATCTTGATTATCAACTTCATTGCATTGAGAGATGCTGTATTAGTCACTTTCAGTCCCTGGACACAATCCCAGACACCTACAACTTAAAGGAGGGGAGGTTTATTTTGGCTTACAGTCCATGGTTGGCTGGCTCCAAGGTAGAGATGGCATGGTGTAAGGGGCATGGTGGAGGACAGATACTCAGCCCATGGCAGCCAGGAAGCAGAGAAAGAAGTGTGGAGCCAGGGACAAGAATGCACCCCTCCAGGTCATGCCTCCCGTAACCCACTTCCAACCAGGCCCCACCTCCTAGCAGCACATTCATCTATGAACTTGTCACTGGATGAATCCACTGACGAGTACAGCACAGCACTCCCATAATCTGATCACCTTCCAAACACATGAGCCTTTGGGGGACATTTAGATCTAAACCGTAACAGATGCCTGAGACATTAACAAAGCACACTTCTGCGTGTGTCTGCAGGGCTATTTGCAGAGATGACTGGCATGTTGGCCAGTGAACTGAGAAGGGAAGACCAGCCCTGATTGTTGGCAGCACCATCTAATAAACTTGCTGAGATGAAACCAAAAAGTGAAAGGAAGAGGAAACCTGCCTGTGCTAGCAAAGTTGGTTCTGATTGAACAGGCACATCTGCCATTACCTGAGCACCTCAGACTCCAGCTTCCTCGGTCTTTCAACGCAGACTCACACCAGCGACTCTCCAGGAAGCTTGCAGGCCTTCGCCTCAGCCTGCAGCTGCATTTGGGCTCTCTTGTTCTGAAGCTTCCAGCTCCTTGGACTGAGTAGCTACTGGAGACTCTGGCTCTCCAGGGTGCAGATGGCCATGGTGGACTCTCTCACCTTTGATGCTCTCATTAAACCACCACAAATCCACTCGAATCAATATACTCTGCATTCTGTAGATCTGGAATTAAAGCACAGAAAACTTAGCTTGGCTGACACTACACAACTGAGTGGCAAAGCTCAAATGGAAGCACTGGTCCCTGCCAGATTTCAAGGCTTTTTCCAGCACATTAGGCCAAAGGACTACCCCAGTAACTATGCAGGATAAAAGGTGGAGGAGAAGGAGGCAGAGGAGCCAGTGGTAAGACTACTGAACTGGTCCTGGTGAGAACCCAGAAATGTCAACATGATAATGGCAGTGGGAATATGGAGACAGACACGGCAACACCCAGCCCAATGTCCACTTGGATATGCAGGTGAGGAAGGAAGGGTAAAGGTGATTTCTGGGGCACCTGGATGTTCAGAGGTATCATTTCAGAGAGATTTGTCTTCCACAAATTCACAGGGAGTCAGTGCTCTGGTGTCCATGAGGAAGAACTCTATAGCCAGGGTGAAAGAGGATGCCATAGACTGTAGGTGAGATAGCCGCAGAGGGGACAGCAGGGCACAAGGAATGGTGATGTGGGTGAATGAACCAACAACTCTCAACAGGTGTGTCCCCCCACAAACCCGTGGTCTGATTCACTAAAATAGCCATTGAATGGACACCAAAAATAATGCAGGCTCTTTGGCTTCTCCACCAGGTACACACAGGTGATAAGGATGTGTCCAAGTGCACTTTAAGAGGGGGAGTTCCAAGCTGAACTACTTGCTGGCAGGCAAATCTCGCCGTGGCTTCCCCTCCACAGCCTCCGTGTGTCTGCACTAACACCCGCCACCAGGCTTTGTACTGTTTAGCTTTCTGCTTGGAAGAAAACACATAAGCTTTCATACTGACTTCCTCATCACCTATTTCAATAGCAAATGCTCCAGTCTCCCTATGGGCTCAAACCTCAGAAGCCCAAAACCACAGTCTGATACTTCAGAGGCCCTTGTGGGATATTTCCAGCCAAGGGAAAGCCTGGGTTAGGGATGAGCTCGGGGATTGTCAAGTCTCAGCTCCTCCTTTTACACACGAGGCAACTGATGCCCAAACAGCTGAAGGGAGCGCAGGCTGCTCCCTAACTCCCGTGGGCATGTGCCACTTCCAGCGCCCCAGCTCAGACCCTGTCTCCTCCCTGCAAACCCACTGCCCCCAAGAGCAGAGGCCTCCCTGCAGGCTGCCCTTTGACATCCCACTGTGGTTCAGAGAGAGCTCCCTGCAGAGGCAAAGGACCTGGGGTCTCCTGCGAGGCAGCCTCCGCCTTGGTCCCTGATTACTTCCCTTAGTTCTCCATGAGGCTAATGGTTCTGCTTTTACATCAGTCAGCAACTTGTTCTTCCAAACAATATTTTTTAATGCTGGAATTAAATATTGTGACTTCAAAGTGCCCCTTTCCCAGAGAGGCATTTCAGGGGGAGTAGGTGCCAGGGATGAGGGCTGAAGAGCAAAGCCTTCTGTCCCCAAGGGCCCACTTCAGGCTCTTGGGCCAGGATGTCTTTGGAAATCACAGGGCTGTGGCGTGGGAGTAGGGAAACACCACGACCCGGACAGACAGCCTAGACCTGGTGATGTGAACAGCTGGCAGGGCCGGTCTCACACTGATTTGGGAATTCGCCTCCATTATGAGGACCAAGGAGCCAAACAAGCAGATGCTGGATCCCTCTCTGGGCTGGGGGTGGGGGGTGCAGAGCTGAAGAGTCTCTGCCCCTCAGCAAGCCTGAACCACAACCAAGACAGTCTCTCTGTCCCTCCAGACCCCCAGGTAGAGATGACACAGGAGGCTGCCAGCCTTGTTCCCTGTAACCAAGAGGATGGTGCCAAAAATAAATGCCCGCTCCTAGATGCTAGTGGGCTACTGCAATGGACATGTGCCTTACCCCAGTTCTGTTAAAACAATTATGTTTTTAAGCTAAATTTAAGACATGGAGGAGGAAGCGTGGGAGGGCTCTCTATTGGTAAGACAGAGAGGGTGCCGTACATTTTCCTTGTCCTTTACAAAGCACATTTACAATAACTCAGCCTCACAGTGGAATACCTGATATTTGCTAACATTACTGACTTGGTCATTTTGACCAGTATCATTTACCTTTTCATTTACACATGTGTGCAGTAGGCACTATGATCCCAGTCCCAGCGTTTCATCCCCTAACACCCCTAGGCATAGTCCAACCTCACTGTAGTCCTAAACATCCTGCTGTCCCCACTGCCCTCTGAAGCAGGTGAATATTTGGGCCAAGACTCGGGTCCATTTCCTGGCACTAACTCTGGGCAATTTCAGGACACAAATGGAACCTAATTAGGAGGGAAGCCATGACTTCCAGAATTGACCAGGCACATAGAAGGAAGAAACCAAGTTCCTGCTGCAGGGAGTCCGATCTGGACACCTAGTGACCACGCTGCTTCCCACGGCCACTGCCTGTCCCCTCCCCCTCTCCTGGAGGGAGTCCAGCTACGCCTGCACCTCCGCACAACCCCCAGATGTGAAGACCCTGGCCTGAGCAGCTCACTCCTCACTGTGGGGCCAACCCCAGCTTCCTGGTGGGACACAGGCCCCGCCTCCCTGGAGGCTCACACAGCAGAGGCCCCCAACTTAGGAAGGGGCTGCTGCACTGTGCCACCAAAACAGAAAGTCTTCTGCACAGCAGGCCGACTGTTATCCCCTTTTCACAGACGAGGAAATGGAAAAGCCTCACCGCCCCATTACATCAAGTGACCCCCTCCATGTCCTAAGAGCCACGAGAAGTGCCACACACCTGAAGGGTCGCTGTGTTTTGCTCCCCAAATCAGGACATGCTGCCCGGGGAAAGTGAGCTTTGAGTGAGCAGGCGTGCTTTGACAGAAACCACCTGCTTCTGAGCTCATGACAGTGTGTGCCAGGCTGAGAATACCACAGATATCCCCCAAGAAGGGCAGGCACGTGGCCAGCATAGCCAGGCTCCTGGCCTCTCCCTCTGTCTCTCTCCCCCTCCTCATTCCTGGGATCTTTCTCTGACTCCCCCGGCCCCATCACCAAAGCACCCAGAGCACAGTGAGGTCAGGGGACGAACTTCCTTCAGGCTGGAGACCACTGTGTCAGGCAGAGCAGTGGATAGGTGTGGAGAGGGAGGTAAGAGCCTCGCGATAAACTGCCTGGGCTTTATCTAACCCGAGACTTCGGGGAGCCTTGGAAGGGTTCCAGCAAGATACTGACCTGGTTATGCCTTAGGAAGTAGGAGAATGGACAGAAGGGAAGGAGGAGGCTGTCCTGGCACACGGGTGTCATAGTGGGCACAGAGAACAGTGAGGGAGCCAGACCTTAGACAGATCGGATTAAGGATCTTACAGGGTGGGAAGAGCAGGCATAGCAGGGATGCCGAGGTGTCAGCAATGGAAAGGTCAGCATGACAGTCTCCAGGAGAGAGGACTCCAGCAAGTAAGCAGGAAGTAGTAGGTGTCAGGGCTGGGGGCTCAGGAAGGTCTGGAAGCGGTTTGTCAGCCTTCTATTACTGTACCAAAACACTCGAAATAATTAATTTATAAGAAAAAATGGTTTATTTGGCTCATAGTTTTGGAGGTTCCAGTCCATGACCAGCGACCCTTTGTTTTTGGTCCTAAGAGTGAAAAGGCTTGGTATAGTGAGCAGCACATGGTACAGCAAAGCTGCTGCTCTCAGGACAGTGGGATAAAATCAAGGCCACGCCCCCAATGACATAAGCTTCTCTCACTAGGCCCCACCTCTTAAAGGTACTACCACCTCCTCATAGCCCCTTGGACCTTCAACACATGGGCCTTAGATCCCAACTATAGCAGAAGCTGAAAGGTCAAATTCTGTTCCTTGATAGGTCAAGGTGTGTTGGCCCCCCATCTCATCCTCTCTGCTCCTCTGGTTGAAGGCTGTGGCCATTCAGCCCCAGCATTCTTCACCCGGTGTTCAAAGGAAAGTTAATCAAGCAAGGCAAAAGCTCCTTGCAGGTAACAGTACAATGCAAAGGGACCTGGAGTGTCTGTCGCCTCTGCAGCAGACTCTCTTTATGACCTTGAGCAAATCTCCCTGTGTCTTGGCTTCCTGGCCATCACTAACATCCCAGGGTTACATGGGCGAATATTTGAGGAGGTGAAGTACTATGTACATGTTGACTGCTAATAACAAACCATCCATAAAATGTATATATATCGCCTGGGCAAACCAACGGCTTTAAAAATCTTAAGTGGCTCTTGTTCTTCTGATTCATTCCATTCTATGCATTTAACTTTCAGGACAAATTTAGCCCTCAAAATATCTTGGTACATTTTCTACCCACCCCTTAACATTTAAATCCTCCATCTTCCATGCCACTTCCCCATCTCTGCATCACCTGCTTCCCCAACACAGCCTCATCCTTTTTCTCTTCCAGCAGCCACTGGCCCAGCCACCCTCCTTCCTCTGGAGGGGACCAGAGATGCTGTCTTGCTGGGTCTGCTTCAGCCAGGGCCTGAGAGAGGAACCAGTGGGGTGTGGAGGGGCCATGGGGATGGGAGGAAAGGAGAAGGATGCAGGATGGGGCTAGAGTCAAAGGGGACAATTAGAACAACCCCCAACATTCATTTCAAGCCATGCTGGTCACTGCCAGAGTGCTGGCATCATCACCGTGGGGCAGGAGCAGCCTGGAGTCTGGTCTCCTCTGGACTCAAGGTTCTGCCAGAGCATTTGCCTTAGGCACTCTCAGCCCATTCCATTTCTTTTTTATTTTAAAAAGTAACAAATGTCTCCAGCAATTCCAACATCTTAAACACAGGGTTTAGGATAGGTCACAGGGGCTGTTAAAGAAAGAGTTGAAGAGCCTTTCCCAGCGTTTGTGGTGGGGAAATGGAGAGCTCAGAAATGTGTGGCTCCTCTAGCTTCCTGAGCCACAAGCTCCTGCACACTCACTGGGGCTTGTATGGGAAATTCTTCCAAAACAGCAGGTGTGCCCACCCCAAAAGCTAAGAGGAGTGACAGGAAACATTTATTGAACACTTGCTATGTGCCAGGAACTGTTCCAAGTATTTTCACATGAATTAACTCATTTAATCCTCACCACCCCACCAAAGTAGAAAGGATTCTTTTTCTTCATTTTTCAGGAGGGGAAATCCATGTACAAAGTGGTTAAATAAAACTGCTCCTAAGTCCCCAAGGTTGCAGCAGAGGCACAGCTGGGATTTGAAAGTAGGCAGTAACATTGACCAGGGCCACTCTGAAGGTAAAAGTGCACCGAGATCACTCTCAAGGCACAGCAGGTCAGGTCGGTGAGGTATTTGTCTCTATGCCCATCTCTCATCTACCAGGGTGCTGGGCCAAGCACCTTCAGCGATGGGCAGAGTAATTCTATGAGCCTTGCTCAAGCAAAGCAGGAGTGACAAAGTGGGATGACTGCCTGAATGGTGGCTCCTGTATGTGGGGCATATTTTAAGCTGGGATCAAATTTCTAACCCTTCAAATTACCTTGCACTCTTCCAATCATATGTGAAGTTCACCCTTCCCTGAATCCTCTTCCCCTCACCATCCCCAAGTATTTATATCACCAAAATGAAACACCTCACAAGTCCTTTAAAAGCCACTTCCAAAGCCCACAGCGTCCTTCTTTTGTAAATAACAAGAGTGCTGACCTCTTCTTCAGTCCCAATAATCCCTTGAATTCACTTATGCTGTGTGACTAGGTCATCCGAAAGTTAGCTTTTTGGAGCCTGACCTCAGAGAAACTGCCCAAACCCCCAACCAAGGAAAAGATAAGGTTCCCTCTCTCACCCAAACCCTTTGTTGCCATCTGACATTCTCTTGTTTGCATCAGCCACTTCTAGGACAATATATTTCAAATCCTTTTCCACAAATAAACCTCAGTTCTGCCAGAAAGAGATCACCGGATCACAAAATGTGTGAACTCCAAATCTCTCCTTCAAACATCCTTGCTTTATAAATCTCCTCAACTTCCCCATCCAATTACACACCTCTGCTCAAGTACCTAATGGAAGCCATCAAAAACCCCAAAGCTCTGACTTCAGATCAATATAATAGCTCCCTTGATAAGGTTCCCCTGCTACAAAACTGAAAGTACCCTCTCAAAACTCTAAGCACATCGGCTTAACATCATTATTTGCCCTCACAGTCTCACACACTGTTCTCTGCCCAAACCGCGTTCCAGGTGTTCATTCACGAGGCTGGGGTAGGAGAAATGTGAAGAAATCTGTAGGGGCCCAATCTCTCTCCAGGCAGTCCCAGTCTCTCCAGACCTGGGTTCCCATGCAAGTTCTTCCCTGTATTTTCTTCACCTCAAAAGGCCCACCTCACCTTTCTCCCTTCAGCATTTGTTCCCTCATCTTCTGGGCCAGGGCATGTGGCTCGATGTGGAAGAATCAATCCCTGACTTCCCCGCCATGGAGTCTCCACCAGGAGACTTGGCGCTGTAGCCAAAGAAAATGCCAAGCATGGAGGAGCCTTTCTAAAAGAGAGACACAGACTCTACAGGCTGAAGGAGTTAAGGGCTGGAGTTGGACCTGAGGGTGGGGTAGACTTCTGGTAGGAGAAGAGAAATAGGAAGGATGCTCTTGAGAGGAGATTGTGGGAGTAAAGACAAACTTATCGGGAAACAGTGAGTCCCTGGCTCAGCAGGGAATGACCAGAATGGGGCTGTGGTAGTTTAAAGGACTGGAGAAGAAGCCAGACACATCTGGGAAGTGGGGTTGCCTGGGCAGGTTGAGGAACCTCCGGATGCTGAGCTAGCAAGGTGTCCTGTAGACAGTGCCATCTCTTCTGGAAGCCAATGTCTCACTGATGAGATGGAAATAGAGCAAGTGGGCAGTGGCAGGTCCTCCCACCAACAGCCACTGCCAGTGATGCTCCCCCAAACCAGGCTGACCCTTCTCTTTCTGCCCCAGCCCCGCCCTGATCCTGGTCCTGCAGGAAGCACTCGTGACTCCAGTAGGCCACACGGACCCAACAAGTTCTGGAGACAGTTCAAGCCTGGGAACTGGAAGGCCTGGCACCAACTCCAGCACTGCCACCACTAGAGAACAAGACAAGCCACATTGCTTCATGAGCCTGCGCTTCTTCAAGTGCTCAGTGACAGTGAGGGGTTTGAGTGAGATGTGCTGAGCCCTTCCCGGCTCTGAGACAATGTTGACAATCTCTCTGCAGCTCCACCTTCCTTCCTCCACCCTTTCTTTAGGTCTCATAGATCTTATTTTTCAGTTTCTGGGGTATCATCATTTTCTTTGACTCCTTCTGCCTGCTATTTTCTGGCAATTGTCTTTTTCAAAAATAGTGATTTTTTAAAATATGAGCCCTCCCAGAGCCTGAGAGAAGCATTAACTGATATCACTTGCTCACTGAATTAAGGTGGCCCACCCCTGGAGTAGCTGATGGCCAGAAGGAAGCCTAAATCCTACAGAGGAAGACTGTCACCTGGAAGCTCCGACAGTCTCTGTATCTTTTCAAACACGATTCAGTGTTCGGCTTTTGCAACCACAATGGAATAGCTGTGGCAAATGAATGCCCCATGGAATGCAATGAGAGGCAGATAAGACACAGAGGTCATAGCTAATGGCATGGAGAGTTTGAGAGCTACCAGTGAAGATGTGGGGTTGGGTTCTGGGGAGGAGCACTGCAGAAGGGGTCATGGAAGCTGCGTGTGTGTGTGTGTGTGTGTGTGTGTGGATGTGGATGTGGATGTGTGTGTGCACATGTGTGCAGAGATGGGGAGTGACTCAGAGCCTTGACTGAGCTACATCTCCAGCTGGGAGGGGGGGGGGTCTTTCTTTTTTTTTATTTTTTGAGACAGGGTCTTGCAAAGTCACTAAGTTGCCCAAGTTAGGCTCAAACTCATGATCCTCCTGCCTCAGCCTTCCAGAATACTGGGATTACAAGCAAACACCACTACCCTCTGATCAGAGCTCTTCTTTGGGGGCCTCTGACAATTGTGTTAACAGGAAAAACCTGAGGAAGCTTTGCCTGAGCCCTGGAGCTCTGCCAGAGGCCTGAGAAACCATCAGAGCTCCAGAAGTTTCATGAGGCTTATGTGATAAAAACTAGCAACCTGAGGAGTCTTAGTAACAGGGTTGACATCTGCCCCGATGCACCTGCCAAATTCTACAACTTATAGGGCAGGAGTATAAATATCAAGCAGAAGATTTAGGGTAGTTTTATGGTGCTGAGGAGATAAGATTACTAGGACCTGCCAGGGAGAGGAGCCCCAGTGAACATCTGGGAGACTCAGTTGGAAATGCTGGGGTGTCAGCGGCCCAGCACGAAAAGCAGATGAGCCTTGCCAGTCACAGCAGAGCCACAGCTCAGCTCAGCCCTGCACAGGGACCCAGGACATTGGCTCCCACTCCATTGCCCCATGGCAGGAAGGGCAAACCCTCTCCACACAGGGACCACAGCGTCTGAAGTCTGTAAACGCTTGTTCATTATTTCCAGAATTCAGTCTGAAGTTATAAAGCTTGCCAAGAAAATAGGCACCATAAGACCAAGAACTATGGTTAAAAACAAATTAAAGAGGGCCGGTGAGATGGCTCAGTGGCATAAGTGCCTGCCTGGCAAGCGCGAGGGCCCGAGTTCGACTCCCGGAACCCACATACGAAAAAAGGGCCGGTGATATCACTCAGTGGCACGGGCGCCTGTTGGTGCACGAGGTCCTGAGGTCGACCCCCGGTACCCACAAAAAAAAAAAAAAAAAAAAAATTAAAGAAACAAACCTTCAGTTATCCAGAAATTGTGGTTAACTGATTAGGGCCATAAAATAAGTATATGATTTGTGTGCTTAAGGAAAGAGAAGGAAATGGTGAAAATAAATGAAAATATAAAGAATTTTAACTAAGAACTGGAATCTATTTTTTTAAGAATCAAATAGAAATCCTAGATGTGAAAAATAGATATTATGAATTCAGTATCTGACATCAAGAACTCAACTGAAAGCAAATTCCAAAAAGCAACAATGAAAAACAAACAAACTTAAAAGGATTCAAAATAATAACAATAAGCCTGCATCTGACTTTGCACAGAGATGATGGAAGCCACGGACAGTGTTAAAATAAAATCATGTCCAAAGTCCTCAAAAAAGAAGGTGATATAAAGACATTTTCAGACAAATAAAAATACAGCATTTGTTACCAACAGGCCTGCCTTAATGGCAAAAGAAAAAATGGTCCCACTGGAAATTCAGAAATGTAAGAAGGAAAGAAAATTAACAAAAAAAAGGTAAATGGGAAAATATAAACGAAGATGCACTCTACAAAACAAAATAACATTAATGTGGGAATTAAGATATATATAAAATTAAAGTGCACATCATACCACAGCAATATATGCACACCCATGTTTATAACAGCACACTTTGTAAATCTTGGAAACAACCCAAATTCCCATCAACTGATGAATGGATAAAAAAGATGTAGTTTTTCACACAATGGAGTACTACTCAGCCATAAAGAAGGATAAACTTGAGACATTTATAGATAAATGGATGGACCTTGAGACCATACTCTTTTTTTGTGTGTGTGTGTGTGTGTGTGTACCGGAGGGTCGACCTCAGGACCTCACACGCCAATAGGCGCCCGTGCCGCTGAGCGATATCACCGGCCCCTTTTTCGTATGTGGGATCCGGGAGTCGAACTCCGGCCCTTGCGCTTGCAAGGCAGGCGCTTACGCCGCTGAGCCATCTCACTGGCCCAAGACCATACTCTTAAGTGAAATAGATTGGACAGATGTGTAAACACCACGTTATGTCTCTGGTATGAGAAACTGAAAGTGTAAATAAAAACCAAAATGTAAAGTAGATTTTGTGAAAAAGGAAGAAATTGTTCAAAGGGAAAGGGGAACTAGGGAGAGGGGAGAGGGAAAGGAAGTAAGGGAAAAGAAAAAATGAGAAAAGAAGGATAAAATGAAAACAAAGCTTTGTAAATGAGAAGAGGGGTTGAAGAGAGGGGAGGGGAACGGGAAAAAAGAGGAATCAAGATGTATCATGTACAGGTACAAATTCTCTATGATGAGTGTGATTATTATGTATATCTAAATGGTACCAATAAACAATAATAATTAAAAATTTAAAAATTAAGGTGCATAGAGACAACAAATAAGTTTGAGAGACAGAAAATAAAGTTTAAAATACTCTAAAATCTAATGTTATTAGGGAGGTGGTAAAAGCAAAAGTTTGTACTAGGGCCGGTGAGATGGCTCAGCGGCGTAAGCGCCTGCCTTGCAAGCGCAAGGGCCCGAGTTCGACTCCCGGAACCCACATACGAAAAAGGGGCCGGTGATATCGCTCAGTGGCACGGGTGCCTGTTGGTGCGCGAGGTCCTGAGGTCGACCCCCGGTACCCACAAAAAAAAAAAAAAAAAAAGTTTGTACTAGACTAGTTGGCCAAGGATGCACATTTTCTAGAGTAATCACTAAAAAACAGTGAAAGAGGACCAGAGATATAGCTCAGCAGCACAGTGCCTGCCCGGCAAGCACAAGGTCATGAGTTAGATTCCTGGTACCAAGAAAAAAAAAACCAGTGAAAGAATACATATCACAAAAGTTAATATAGCCAGAAATAACGAATTAAAATATTTACTTACTCAGATTGGTGGTATGAAAGGAAAGAAAAGGATATATATAAAATCAGCAGTTTATACATATCACAATAATTGCAATAAATGTAAATGGACTAAATACTAAATATACATTAAATGTAAATATTAGTCTTAGACTATAAAAATGGATTTTGAAGATCCAAATATATGCTGTTCACAAGAGGCACCCTTTAAATATAAGGATTCAGGGCTGGTGAGATGGCTCAGTGGCATAAGCGCCTGCCTGGCAAGCGCGATGGCCCGAGTTCAACTCCCGGAACCCACATACAAAAAAAGGGCCGGTGATATTGCTCAGCGGCACGGGCACTTGCTGGCGCGCCAGATCCTGAGGTTGACCCCCGGTACCCACAAAAAAAAAAAAAAAAAAAAAAAAAAAAATATATATATATATATATATATATAAGGATTCAGAAAGATGAAAATCAGAGTGAAAAAGATATCCAAAGACTAACCAAATGAAAACTGATGTGAGTATGCAAAAGCAGAGATCCTAGACTTTAAGGCAAAAATGTGACTGAAGATAGAGAGCTGTTTTATAAACTTAAAGTGATCAGTTCACCAGAAAGCTATCACAATACTAAATCTCTATGCATACAATCACATAGTTTCTAAAAATTTAAAGCAAAGACTGTGATAGAATTAAAAGGGGAAAAAACAAATCCATGTTTATAATGGGAAAATTTAATGCACCTCTCCCAATGGCTGATAACAGATCCAATAAAATTAGTAAGGAAAGTAAAGTGAGCAACACAAGAAATGAAATAATTGATAAATATAGAGTAATACATGATTTCCTTTATGTAATGTTCAAACCCAGGCAAAATAATGTTCTTAGGAATCACAACAAAGTGGGAATAAAATCACAACTGTTGGCAATGAGGGAATTGGCATGAGGGAAAGTTTTTGGGGTACAAGTAATGTTAAACAATGTTCTATTTCTTGGTAATTCTTGGGTGGTAATTCGATGGGTGTATACACTTAGAGATGACTCATTAAGTTGTTATACTTGTTTATGTAATTTGGATGTGACATATAACAATGAAAACTTTATCTACATATATCAAAATGGTAAATCTTGAAATTTGTGTTGGATGAAAACAGTATATTGCAGAAAGTTAATTTTTGAAAAATATAAAAAATGCTATATATTTACATATGCATAGTAACGTATCATTTCCAAACAGGGAGGATAGGTGTCAACTTCAGAAAAACAGTTATCTCTGCAGAAGTAGGGAAAGGAGGTGTGCGAAAGAGGCTTCAGCTGTATCTGGAATCTTTTATTTCTTAAAATGGTCTTAAGTAAATATGGCAAAATGTCAACACTTATTAGATTTGGCTGGAGAACATATAGGTATTTGTTATATTTGCTATAATTTTCTACATAAAACATTTCCTGATGTTTTTTAAGTTTTAAAAATTGTAAATATGTTCTTATATCATCAGGTATTCTAAAGTAGCAATTTTAATGACTGTATCTTTTTACCACTGTAAACATTATGAAGATTTATTTTGGCTCATAGTTTCAGAGGCTTCAGTCCATTGTTCATCTGGCTTCATTGCTTTAGGCCTGCAGAACAACATGGCAGAAGGACATGAGGGAGGAAAGTAGCTCACCTCATGGCAGCCAGGAATCAGAGAAATAGAGAGTTCAAAAGAGGCAGAGAAATGATGTACCCATTGTTAAGATTTAGATCTAAAATGTCTCTCACGTGTGGGGGAGGTGATTAGATCATGTGGGTACTATGCCTATCCACGGATAATCCACCACCGAGTTCAGAACTGTCTGTGCTGTACGAGGTGGGGTCTGATTGGAAGAGGACGTTCACCGAGGCTGTGACTGGGAAGGGTACGCCCCCCTCCCTGGCTCCTCCCCTCTGTCTCTGCTTCCTGACCACATGATGTGAGCAGCTTTCCTCTTTGGTAGGCCCTTCCACATGCCGTTTCTGCATTTGAGCCTGATGACCATGGACCGAAACTTCTGAAACTCTGAGCCAAAATAATCCTCTCCTCCTTTAAGTTGTGGGTGTCAGGTACTGTGTCTCAGTAATGAGAAAATGACTAAAATACCCTTCAGAATTATACCCCTAGTGACCCACTTTCCCCAAGGAGGCCCCTCTTCCTAATAGCCCATTTACCTAGGAACTCATCAGTGGGTTAATCCTTGATAAGGTCAGCACTCTCACAATCCAATCACCTCTCCAGGCAACTCTAAGTCCAAACAAATTGACAATCAAGATAAGCCATCACACACTGTTACCACTAACCCTTATAAGAGAGCGGAGGGCCGGTGAGATGGCTCAGCAGCGTAAGCGCCTGCCTGGCAAGCGCAAGGGCCCGAGTTCGACTCCCGGATCCCACATACGAAAAAGGGGCCGGTGATATTGCTCAGCGGCACGGGCGCCTGCTGGCGCACGAGGTCCTGAGGTTGACCCCCCGGTACCCACAAAAAAAAAAAAAAGAGAGTGGAGACCAAAACAACTCTTCTATCTGGCCCTGGAGTATAGTCAGATTCCCATACCCACGCTAGCCTGTTCCCATCCTGGAGCCCTTGTGGATAATTTTCATAGTCTGAATGCATAATGCAGCTTCTACTGGTGGGCCTGGAAGGAACAAATGAGAAGGGGCCTGGTAAGCTCATCTGAGGCTACATCAGTAGGGAACCTCCCAAGGGAAGGAGATAGGAGGGACCGCTGTCATCATCCTAACTTTAATGTGAGCGAGCATGATTCCTGACCTTGACGTATCCAAGGACATCATTTCAGATGCAGCTCTACTCCTCTGAGAGCTTTCTCAGTGTGGGAGGGTCAGAAAGTCCCGCTCCCTTCCACCATTTCATTTTAGTAAATGATAGCAAAGGAACACTGATTTTCCTTCCCTGAATTCAGGTAAAAAGAAAGTGGGCATTACAGATACAACTTTCTCCTTCTACTCCCTTAGTTCCTGGTTTCTTATTTACCCCTGAAAGTTTGATAATGGGGGTTCTATGAGCCTTTCCTTCTCCTACTTCAGCTTCCCTGCTTCCCAACCTTGAAAAGCATGTACTAGTTTAAGGGCTGCTCATTTTCATTTGTGACCCGTGGGACCAAGAAGTCCATGCGTACTATCCAGGGACAGTCACCCTAGGCCAAAATCACATCGCTGAGCCATGCACAGGCCTGCTGCATCTGACACAGAAGTATGCTGAGAAGCCCAGGAGCCCTTTCAGTCAACTTAGACTACACTGGAGTGAGAAGAGCACAGCAGGTGTCTTAGCTACTTTTTTCTCATGGCTGAGACAAAATACCCAACACCCAAAGTTAAAGGAGAAAGGGTATATTTAGCTGACAGTTTGTGGAGATTTCAGTCCATAATCAGCTGGCTCCTAGGCAGGGTGGCACATGGCAGAGGGGCAACAGTTCATGGCGGCAGAAGACAGCAAAAGCAACCAAGGAAAGAGAGGGAGAGAAGACTCTTTCTGCCCCTTATATTGTATGCAGACTACCTGCCCTAGGGTGGGTGTAGCACTCACCCATAATACCAGCACTGAACCATGAATCAGTCAGAAACTCTAGATTCAGCCACCTCTGAAAAGCTGACCCCCATGACCACATGAGGCTTTGGGGGACATCCAGACACAAACCGTAACAGCAGGGAACAGCTGCAGAGGTGCAGGGTCAGAGCTGCAGCCCAGGAACAAGCTCACTCCCTCCAAGGCATGGCTGACAGCTCCAATCTGACAAGTACTCTCATCCCCATGTACAAAGGGCTTCCCACAGGCCGTCCCCCACCCCAGCACCCTGGACGGCCACATATCTAGAACAGAATGGGCCAATGGCAGATCTCTCAGTTGGCCCCCTTTGCATTCTCCCTGCATGTGGAAAAGTGTAAGCCTCCTAAAGTCCTGTGACCCATCCCTGGCTTCCAGACTGGGCAGTGGTAGAGCTCCAGGCCATGTGGGGCAGGGCAGGGCACATCTTCACTCTCCACCAGCCTCCTCCAGCACAGAAGAGGTGATGACAATGAATCTCATGGCTCATTGATTTTACATAAGGGCGGATGGGCTGGATGAGCGGCGTAATGAAGTCACAGTGGAGCTGGACACAGGCACTGGCCTGTTGGGATGCACCTGAGTAAACTGCTAAACCTTGCACTGTGCCGTGTCAGAGGGGAACCCCAGAGACTGCTGTGAAAGGATAGGTAGGCAGCATCTTCTGTCCACAATAATATTTCTGAGCTTAGAGTTGGCACCATAGGAGGCACTGCCTGCCCGTATAAAGCGCTGGTCTTGGCACTCCCTATGGCCTCACTGGCACAAACCAGGGCTGATTTAACAGCCAACCCCCGTAAGCCAAACCCTGCCCCTAGAAATTCATATGCACCCCTAAAATCCTGTGCTGGCTCCCCACTGCCTGTGCCACAAAACCCAAACTCCCTCCATAATGTGCAAGTCATTGCCAGATCTGCCCGGTCTAATCCTGGCCTCCTCTCGCCCTGGGCACCAGGGACATGTGTGTGCTTGGTCCTCCTCATTTGTGCTACATGTCCCTGGCTCTACATCCTGCTCCTAGTCTGTATCAGTTGAGTGCACCTCCTCCTCTCTCTCAGCTGCAGAAAACTTATTCTTTCAGCCCTATATTAAAAGGCTCCTGCTCCGTAACATGCCTCATTCTTCAATTCAGAATGCCTCAGTCTTTCTCAGAGGCCCCACATGCACCTGGATTCAGCTTGTTTCATTCTGGCTCTGTGTTCTTCATGTGTTTATTCACCCAACAGGCCTGTACGGAGACATCTGCTATGTGCCGGCCCCTAGATGCAGCTCTGGTCCGGGCCTGGAGAGCCTCGGGGTGGTGCCGGAGAGTGACGTGCCCGTAGCTGCATTGCAGGACAACACGGAAGTCAGAACGTGTCCTTCACCTAGCAAAACCCTTCGGTGGCTTCCTGCCTTGTTCAGTGCAAAAGCCTACAAGACCTCACCCAGGTCTCCTCTGAACCCTTCCCCATCATGCTGCCCTCACACTCCAGTCACCTCCAACCTTCACCCCTTCTTCACTTCCTTCAACATCCGGTGTTCTTTTTCCCCAGGCATTTGCCCTGGCTGTTGCTTTGAATGGAAAGCTCCACCCTGAAGTATCTGTGTGGCTTCCCCCTCACTTCTTTCTGGTCCTTTGTCAATGTCGTGGCTATGGTTGGACATGGTCTAAGTGTGACCCCCAAGGTTTCATGTGTTGGAAGCTTGGTCCCAGTGTGGTGATGTTAAGAGGCGCTGAGACCTTTAAGAGGTGGGGCCCGGTGAGAGGTCATTAGGTCACTGGGGCACGGCCTCAGGAGGGATCTGTGCAGTTCTCATCAGTCCCCAGTCTCTCTGGCCTCCGGTCTTGCAATGGTCTCACCAGCGCCATGCTGCTTAGACTTTCAGCCTCCAAAACTGGGGCCTGAGAGACTGAGCAGGGGGGAAATGAGCTGCATCCTGTACATGCACCAGCTCCCCACCACGAATGCAATCACTGTGCACTGCAAACATGTACCCATAACAATCTTAAAAACAAACAAACAAACAACAAAGAAACCTGTAAGCTAAATAAACCTTTTTTCTTTATAAATTACCCGGCCTCAGGCATTTCACTGTGGTAACAGAAAATGGACTAACACTTCACCAGCCACCTACATCCCTGACACTTGTATCCTCCTTCCTAAGCGTGTATTCCATCCCATACATTGTATATTTTACTTACTTATCAGTTTGCCTCTCCAGTGGACTGCAAATTCTAGGTCAGAAGACGTTTTGGGTTTTTTTGGGGGTTTTTTGTTGTTGTTTTGTGGGTACTGGGGGTCGACCTCAGGAACTCATGCACCAGCAGGCGCCCGTGCCGCTGAGTGATATCACTGGCCCTTTTTTCATATGTGGGTTCTGGGAGTCGAACTCGGGCCTTTGCGCTTGCCAGGCAGGCGCGTACGCCGCTGAGCCATCTCACCGGCCCTCAGAAGACGTTTTTATCTGTCTTGTACTGTTCTGCATGGAGCAGCTTCTGCCATGTCATAGGTGCTCATTAAAGATCTGTCAAGTTGTGCCGGTGAGATAGCTCAGTGGCACAAGCGCTTGCTGGCAAGCATGAGGTCCTGAGTTCAACTCCCGGTACCCACACTAAAAAAAAAAAAAAGATCTGTCAAGTAAATAAATCACAGAACGAGTGCATTCTATAGGAGATGTGAGCAAGGGCAAAGGCAGGAACTCAGCCAGTCTCCCTAAAGCCCACGCCTGGAGCCCAGCGAGCTCCCATGCCAGAGAACATGGATCCAAAGTGTGGCTTGTATTCACTGGCTTCTCCTGCCAGTATGATCAGAAAAACACCGAACAGGTAACGTGGCCTGATCCATAGCTGCTCCTTCAACCCCAAACATGCACGAACCATCCGCTACATACCAAGGATGCTGGGGGCCCAGGGACTCAGGATGAACAAGACTGGCCTGCTCACCACCCTTATGGAGTTTATAATTTAATGAACACAAAGTGAACACACAGCAGGATTATAAATTATAACAAGTGCTAGAACTCCTGTCCAAATCACATCCTTCTGCAACTAAGAGGTGATTTTGTTTAGTGGGTAGGAGTGTGTTTCAGAAATCACACTGTCCAATTACTGAATTCTACTTTTGATTAGATGTGTGACCTTGGGCAAGTAACTCACCTCCTCTGAGCTTTTGTTTCTTGCTGTAAAAAAAAAAGGAATCTTTTTTTGGTTTTGTTTTTAGATAGTCTCACTGTTTCCCAGGCTGGACCCCAAATTGCAATCTTCTTGCCTCAGCCTCCTGAACAAGTGATAGTGCAGACGGGTGGTACCAAGCCCAGCTAAGACAGGAATCTCAACAGTACATACTTATTTGGGTTAGTGTGAGGATTAAGTAGGTAATCCATAAATAGTCTGCCATGATAAAATGTCACTCAGTGGCCACTGCTGTCAGGAGAAGGGCTCACCTGGGAGATGCGGCACAGCCCCGAGCCACGCTGTATGAAGCCATTCCCTCGGCTCACTGATAGGGAAGCAGATGTTTCCTAATTGGTCTGAATTGTGTGATCAGTCAGGAGCAGGGACAGCAGAAAGCAGCCAGGACTTTTCATTGCCTAAGCCTTGCTCTCATCAGCACAGCACACTCCTTCCTACAGCTGGCGATGTGATTATTACCTTGTGCGGAATAAGATCTGGCTTGGTACAGATCCTATAACGAAGGTCCACCATGCCGTGTGCTCAGCAGCAAGCAGGAAGATCACAGGGCCTCCTGCGGCTGGAGCTGCCATTAGTGTCCCCAAGCAATTGTGTCCTGGCTTTTCGGTGTCCTCTCTGTTCCCCCAACTTTCACCCCATCCATAAGCATGAGACGCTTTGGACACTGGACAGCCCCAGTGTCCAGATGAGGCCCCAGCTCTTCCCTAAACCTGCAACTGAGCTGAGCTCTCACCTTCTGCCAGCCAGCAGCCCTCACAGCCCAGCCATACCAACTCCCCACAGTCATTGGCAGGGTAGGTTCCCGGGCCCTCCCAGGACCGCCTCAATAGTTTCCACAGGCCCTGCCTTCCCTTTGCTCCTGTACTTTCCCTTCTTTTCTTTCAGAGGTCCTACCTCCGCAGCAGACTCCCAGTGGCCACGTAACTTCAAGGCAGCCTTGCTTTGTGTCTCGGGAGCACTAGATGAGCAGTGTTTCTCCAGTACTTAGCACAGTACGTCATGCTGATGGTTATACAGTTGGTCCCTGTATCCATGGGTTCAGCATCTGTGGACTCAACCAACCATGAATCAAAAGTGTTCAAGAAAAAAGTTACATTTGTGCTTAACACATTTGGGCTTTTTTCCTTGTCATTATTCCCTAAACAGCATAGCATAGTATTACATTGTATCATGTATTATAAATTGTATCATTAATTGTTTCTAGGAGTGTGATAAGCACCCAAAACAGTGAGTATCAAACACATTGTCTTGGTTGGAAAGGGTAGCTTGTGCCTCGAGTACCAAACAAAGGGTGAGTACCAGACAAAATTCTGAAGTCAAAATCCTATGAGCACCAAATTTGATGAGTTACAAAGCAGTCGAGTTCCAGGGTGTGACTGTAATCTATACATGTTTTAAAGTGCATGTGACGATGTGTGCATAGGTTAAATGCAAATACATTTTTATATAAGGTACTTGAGTATCCAAGGGGGACCTGTGTTATGGTTTGGATAAAAATATCCCCCAGAATGCTTATATGTTCAGATGTGAGGCTTCTGGGAGGTAATTAGATCAGGGGGCTGGATGGGCTATTAGGAGGTGGGGCTTGATTAAAGGAAGGGGGTCCCTGGGACATGCCTTTGAGGGGTGTATCTTTTCCTGGGCTCTTTCCCTTTCTTTCTGCTTCCTGGTCTCCATGAGGTAAGCAGCTTTCCTCTACTATGCCCTTCACTATAATGTTCCTGCTTCAGAGCCAGCCAGTCATGGACTGAACCCTCATGAAACCATGAGCCAAAACCTTTCCTCCTTTAAGTTGTGAATGTCAGGCATTTTGTCCCAGTAACGGAACAGTGACTAATAGAACCTAGAAGGAATTCCTTGTGGACACTAAGGGGTGACTATTATTACAATGTGTATCCAGATGTCCACCCAAAGCCTCACGTGCTCATAGGTGGGGCTTTTGGGAGCTGGCTGGATCTAGGGTATGTATTACTGGGATTAAGGGTGTGTGGTACTAAATTAGTCCAGTGGCTAGTTTAGCATAGTTCTGGGTGTGGATAATGGGAAGGCCCACCTTGGGTGTGGGTGATACCACCCAAAAGGCTGTTAGCCTGGAGGGGATAAAAGGGATAGGGAGGCTCTCTGCTGCTCCACCTTGTCTCTTGCCTGCTCTGCCATGGACTGTTTCTCCTTTGCCATGCCCCTCTGCCATGCCACCCTGCCTTGGAGCCAATCAACTATGGACTGAAACCTCTAGAAACTGAGAGCTGAAATAAATCTTTCCTCCTTTAACTTTGGTGTCAGGTATGTCATCCCAACAATGAGAAAAGTAACTATTCCCTCCCACCTAAACAGCACCTCCTTAAAGCCTGGCACTGTTTCTTTTTGTTTTGTGCCCTCTGTATCTAGCACACAGTAGGGGGATAATAAATTTTGGTTATAGTGAACAAACCAATGACAGAAAGAAGGGAGCAAGGGAAGGAAGGAGAGGAGGAGGGAGCAGCCAATGCCTTCAAAGGACAAATTCAAGAAAAGAAGGGGAGGGACGGGGTGGCAGAAGGCCCAAGGACTGGACAAGCGGGTTGATGAGCTTGGCCCTGGGTGAGGGTTAACAAGAGCATAACCTGAGTGGTTCTACTGTAGCATAAAAGCATGCAATCCAGAGTCTCCAAATCCGTGAGTCACTAGCTGCGACCCAAGAGAGTTCACTTACCATAGTACGATCCACCTACAAAGGACAGGAGTTGGGCTAGGTAAGCCCATCCAGTATTAATATCAGCTTTTTAATACAATTCTTGAGTGGCAAATCTGACACAAATAGAAAAATGCACACCCTCATCTCCAGGTCCCCCAAGTGCCCCTCTATAAGAACACAGAAAAGAGCTTACTGCAGTTGCTCTATGGATTTCTGTAGTGGTCTTTCTTCCACTTGAAAGGCCCAACACTGAATGTAAGTGTGTCATTCACACTGGTCAGCAGCAAGGGGCCTGGGTTCCCTGGTGTCAAATCTAAACAGAATTTCATGGTGTAGGAAGGAGGTTGGGTAGGAAGGAGGGAGGGACAGAGGGAGGGAAAGATGGAGGGAGGGAGGGAGGGAGGGAGGACAAAAGCATAATCTATTCACCATGTTTCAGGTAATAGAGAGAAGTAAATTGAGAGGCATCAAGCTTCATGGGGGAAAAAGTGCTTAGGGAATAAGAAAGAAGAAATTGAGAGATGAAATAAATTGTCCCTTATATGATCTGAATGTCACATTTTTCTCATCTTGCCTGGAGCAAAAGCAATGAGACACTCTCCCTCCAAGCAGTGTAGTGTAGTGTGTAGTTAGAGCACATGCTTTCGAGACAGCCGGACCTGGACGGAAAGCCCAGTCCTGCCCCTTACTAGCAGCGGGACGCCGCGCTAGTGTCTTTATTTCTCTAAGACTCAGTTTCCTCTCAGTCAACAATAGATCACACATATGACAAAGGTCCCATAAGATTACATTGCCTAGTGATGTCATAGCCTTTCTACCTTGTGCGCATACCCTGTGCTTTGCGCCCACAATGGTGAAATGCATTTCTCAGAATGCGCCCCTGTGACTGTACACAGGTAATTCCACTAACTACTTGATGGGATCGTTGGGAGGGTTTTAAAAATACACAATTCTCGTCTGTGGCTGCTAAAGCTACTGGACGAAGACTAATGAGGGATGGCCACACAACCCCGAAATACCACTCCACAGATTACTTATTAATTACAAAGGAAATGGTAACTCTACATTGCAGAATCCTGGCAAACACAACCTTATCCAAGTGATAGTAACATCACCAGTGAGGGACACCCTGACATTCTATGCCCACTGATGTCGTGAGCTGAGAACACACATCCGCCATTTTCTTGCCAACAATATTGAACTTGAATCTCTCCACGAAGAAGCATTACACAGACCCACATGGAGGGCGCTTTGAGAAACGACTCACTTGGATTCTTTGAAACAGCCAATATCAAGAAAAGAGAAAGGGCGGGGGGACTGTTCTGGTTAAAGGAGACTAAAGAAACATGAAAAGTAAATCCAAAGTGTGATTCTTGATTAGATCCTGGATTGAAAGAAAGAACAGTAAAGAAGGAAGGGAGGGAAAGGACAGCTGGAGCAAGAAAGGAGGATTTTTATTGAGAAAATGGGGGAAAATTGAGTATGACTTGGGGCATCCTCCAAAGTCCATGTGTGGAAAAGGACCCCCACATCAGCAGTGTTGACAGGTGTGACCTTTAAGAGGTGACTCTGTCACAGGATACCTGAGCATGGATGGATGGATGGATGGATGGAGGGATGGACAAAAGAATAGAGAAGTCAGTTTTGAATTACTCTAAACACAGGCAAAGTAGAAATGCCCAAAGAATGATTTCCTTAAGAATGTGTCTACATCAAGCCAAGCATGGCTGCACGTGCCTGTAATCCCAGCACTCGAGAGGCTGAAGCAGGAGGATTGCAGCAAGTTCAAGGTCAGCCTGGACTATACAGTGAGTTCAAGCCCAGCCTGAACTACATAGCGAGATCCTATCTCAAAAAATGAAACAAACAAACAAACAAACAAAAAACCAACAACAACAACAAAAAAGTGTCTATACACCAAAACTTCCAGGGGCCAGTTTTAGTTCCTGGAAGTCTTCATAGGCAAAAGAGCTTTATGATGCCTAGAATCACTTAGAAAATATAAAAGAGTAAAGAAAACCAAGGCTTAGATAAGGAGTAATTGAAAACAGTGCTTGAGGGAGACAACTTATACTCATTGCCATATTTTAATGTTGCCCCAATCATCTTTTCTTAAGAACTGAAAAGCATAGGGTTATAATTAGGACATAGCCTAATAGTTAAACTATTAATCTAACAATGAGTTTTCTTTTTAGAAAAAGCAAAATAATATGGCTGAATCATGCTTTTCCACTCTATTCCTTCTCAGTCATACAAAACTGGAGTAAATTTAGATATTTTCCTTCTGATTCCTGTAGCTGTGTGGGGAGGCAAAATTGAAATTGTAGTGATCCTCTGGGAGGAATCACCTGGCTTGTGGGGAAGACCTGCTACCACCCAGAGTAAGTGACAGCAAAAAGTCAATAAAAGCTTTTTTTACTCTGCTACTCTATACTAGCATAGCAGCTAACTATGCTGATTCTGAAATTAGACTTTGAGCACTTCCTTAGTCTTTCTAACCCTCAATTTCATACTCTGCGTGATGGAGGTGGTAAAAGCATCTATCATAAAGATGTTATACGAATTAAAATTATAAAGAAAATCAAGTAACATACATTGTCTCACGTTAAGCACCCCTAAAAGAGAGATAAGAAATAAAAGGGGTGGTCGAGGCTGCAGAGGCAACTGGGATTGCCTGGAAGTCCACATCAAGTCGAGTGTGCACCAGCCAGACGGCAGGTTTCCAGGATGTCCTGGAGGACCCTCAACTGCACTGGAGAAGCTTCAGGACACAGTTTTAGGAGCGCTCTCAGAAAGAGCCTCGTGGACATCCATCCCGGCTAAACAGAGGGAGGTCTGTGCTCAGTTCCTGGGGGAAATGATCTCCCAGCCTGGTGTGGCCAAGGCCAACATGGGAGTGTCCAGGGAGGGTGTGGCCTTTGAGGACCGTCCCCTTCACCCCAGTCCCGACAGCTGGTGTAATACGCACTTCAAGAACAACGAGGTGCTGCTGCAGACCAACAAAGGCATCTGGAAGTCATGCCCAGATACACCCCTGCTTCCAGAGGGCCACTGAGTACCCCTGCTGCCTCGTCCTGGAAGACCCTTCGTAAGCAAGTGGAACAGATGGCACTGAAATCCCAGACAGTGGCCCAGAACCAGAGTGGGGTCACAAATGAGGTCCCTGCACAAGAACTCCGTGCCACCATTCCCAAATGAGCATGTGGTGCTGCCCAATTGCTGCCAGGCCCATTGGAGGTAGCAGATCCTGCCATCTACACCAAGCTCAACCCTGGCACCGCTTACATGCAAGGCATGAAGGAGGTCAGGAGGCCTCTCTACTACACCTCTGCCACTGACCCCAGAATGAGTAGATAGAGCGTACTGTGGGCAGGCACCTTTTCTGCTTCACCAACCTTGTGCCAAGATCCGGGACAACTTCATCAAGAGCCTGGCTGGCTGGCAGAGTGGCATCATCTACAAAATGGAAAAGGTGAAGGACGTGGAGCCCTGCCTGAAAGCGCAGGGGCAGAACATTGTGCCCCAGTTTTTCCTTCCACTGGCTCATGCTGCTGCTGCCCGGGAGTTCTTGCTGCCGGACATCATGCCGTCCGCATCTGGGACTCGCTCTTTGCTGAGGATCACCACTGTGACTTCTCCTGCCTGCTGTGCCACACTCATCCTGATCTGGAGCCCGTGCTGGAAGTGGACCTCACTGCCAGCCCGTGTCTCCCGCAGGATTACCCCATCACAGATGTCTGCCAGACCCTAAGGAAGGCCGAGGAACTCCAGGACTCAAAGTAGCCCAGAGGCAAGAGGCCCAGGTTCGGAGAGCAGCCACAAACGCTGTGCCCTGGCTCCTGGGGTGCACAGATGCCTTTGGGGTGCACTCCAAGCCTCTCGCCCCACTCCGCCACCCAGGCTGTGCCCACTGGTGGCACAGGTACCACCTTCCTTCCAGGCCCCAAGCTCTGGTGCCTTCCCTGCTCTCTGGTCCTGGGATCCTCAGCCCAGGCTGCTAAGGATGGCCAGAGGGCAGCTGGCGAGGGTCCCACCTGCCCCTGCTCTGCTGCCATCCTCGTCCCTTCCTGCTTCCAGGCTTCTGGGTGCTGGCTGGGGGCAGTGCTTGACAAATCGTCCAGAAACCACTTCAGAAGGTGGTGTTCAGCCTCCTGCATGCAGAGCGACAGCAAAGGAGCTAAGCAACTGCGGGCCCAGGTCCACCCTCCATCTCTCCACCGAGCATGTGTATCTGTCTGCCCTGAGGTACAGGGAGTGTGTGTTTCAGAACCCCCAGTGTGTGTGTGTGTGTGTGTGTGTGTGTGTGTTGAGTGTGGGGTGAGTGTATCTCAGATCCCTCTAGGTCCCCCATTTCCCCTTTGTCTACCTCTGCCTCTGTCTCCTCCACCTCTTTGTGGGGGGGAGTGTTACATTTTATCTCAATGTCTCAGGTGCTCATAGGTGGGGCTTTTCAGAGGTGGTTGGATCTAGGGTGTGAATATGGATTAAGAGTATGTGCTAAATAAATTAGCCCACTGATTAGTTTAGCATAGCTCTGGGTGTGGATAATGGGAAGGCCCACCCTTGGGTGGTTGGCACTAACCAATAGGCTTGGGAAGGGAAAGCTGCTGTTTGCTGCTTCCTGCCTGCCCTCCCTCCCATGCCCCTCTGCCATGCTGCCCTACTTTCGAACCAGCTGACTACGACTGAAACTTCTACAAACTGTGAGCTAATAAACCTTTCCTCCTTTAATTTGTGAATGTCCGGTATTTTGTCCCATCAACGAGAAAGTAACTAAGACAGGGTGTGTGTGCCTCACTCCCACCATTGCTCTCCCTCTGCCTTTCTCTTTTGGGGTGCCTTATCCTGAGTTCTTCCCTGCCTCTTCCCCTCCACTCCCATGAATCCAGGAGGCAGAATACGGAGCATGGCTCTGCAAGGGCCCTGGAGGTCAGCCTTGGCTTTGGCATCTGGTTCCTATCCTGCAGCCTAAGGCACCCAGATCCCCCAGTGCCTCACCAGAAGGCCCCAGAAACCCTGGAAGCCAAAAGCTGCTGAGGGACGATGGCCCACAAAGCTGTGTGCCTCTTACCCCTGTGTCCTGCCCAGAAATGGAGGCAGAAGAAGGAGAGCAGGTCCTCCAGAGGTTCCCCCAGAGGCCTCCTATCTCAATGGAAAAGAGCATCATGGCCAGCCTGTGCCAGGAGTTGGTGTAGGGTGCCTCAGAAGAGTTGTCGTCCCCTGGTTTCCAGGTCCCAGGCCACAGGTACAAGTTCCCTGAAGAGCACCTGGGGACCCAGGAAGCCCCCTTAGGCCCAGGTGGAGCAGAGCTTGTGGCCTGTCCTAGCCTTGGTGTGCCCTGCAGCTCAGAAGAGCTGCTGCAGGTGCTGGCCTCCTCTGGTCGCCTGCTTGGGCTCTGCAGGATTTGGGGGAGGGCTTCCTGAGCAGGAGCCACTGACTGCTCCAAGTTCTGTGAGGGGGCAGATGGCTGGGGTCTGGAGGGGTAGATAGCCAAACCTCACTCCAGAGTGGCCCCCAGGAGCTGGCCACACAGTCCCATTGCCCCAGAGTTACCTGGGCCAGAAAGGCAGGGCTTCCTTGGATGTACCTGGCACTTCCTGCCCTGGCCTTTTTGCCACCTTCTGTCACAACGTGGGATTTGGGAGGTTTAAAAACTACTTATTCAGACCCCTGGCTATTTATTGCAGATTGACAAGTGTTTGGGGGATGGGGAGGTGGCAGGGAAGTAGAGAGGAGTTGGAGGCATGATCCTCTTATGTCCCAAGGTCAGCGTGGACATCTTTTCCCCTGGCATCTGGAACCTCCTGGTTCTCCAGCAGGTCCTGGCTGGAGGGCCGTGAGCCCTGTACTGGAGCTGAGTATAAGGGAGACCAGAGAGCTGGTTTCCTTGGCAGACTCGGAGATGCCTGAGACAGGGTGGAGTCACATTCCCGCCAGCCGGTCTCCCTCACCAACAACTCGTGAGCTAGTGGCTCAGCGCCAGCTCTGAGCCTTTCCAGCCGAAGGCTTGGACCGCCAACAGGACCCAGCAGACACTGCCTGGACACCTGTTGCATGCCTTCTTGCCTGTCCCCGGCTTCCTTCCTGGGGCCATGCTACTTGAATCAGCACATCTGATTTGCCTCAGCAGAACCAAGTCCGGTGTGCTGTC
This sequence comes from Erethizon dorsatum, assembly GCA_028451465.1. Lineage (NCBI taxonomy): Eukaryota > Metazoa > Chordata > Mammalia > Rodentia > Erethizontidae > Erethizon > Erethizon dorsatum. Next base: position 33,019,007 of record CM051831.1, read on the forward strand.
CTTGTCCTTGAGATGAAGGTCAAGAGCACAGGGACTGAGACTCTGTCAGGTGGGTCTCCCCAGTGGAACACTGCCCGAGCCAAAGACCTGCCCTTGAGGATTCCTCCCCAGATTCTCAAAGGATCCTCAGAGCCAGAACACCTGCGCTTTCACGCGGGAAGCCACCTCTGGGACTCAGACACCTACAGACAGAGCCGTGGGAGTCATCAGGTCTCAGTCCAGAAGGCCAGAACATTAGTCCACTTCTGTTTCCTCGTCTGTTTCATTCTTTGAATCAGTGATGTTGATGATGAGTAGTCCTTAATAAATCATGTTCTTTGCAAAAAAAAAAAAAAAAAGGCAAGGATATTATCTCTCACCACTATTATCCAACATAGGACTGCAAGTTTGATTCATTGTAATAAAACAAAAATAGGAAACGAAAGATATGCAGATTGGAAAAACAGGAATAAAATTGTCCCCATTTGCATATGATATGATTGTCCATGCAGAAAATTCCAAAGAATCTACAAAAAACTAAAAGTAAGTTCAGCAACATTGCAAAATACCAAATAAACACAAATCAATTATATTTCTTTATACTAATAACAAACACATGGACATCTAAACTAAACCCACAGTACCATTTATAGTCAATCAAGACAATCCAAGCAAACATTTGGGTGTAAATCTAACAAAGTGTGGCCAGGATTTTATTAGTCTATTCAGACTGCTGTAGCAAAATACACTGGACTGGAGAGCTGCAAAACAACGGAAATGTGTTCTCCAGTGTTCTGGAGACTGGGGAGTGCAAGATCCAGACACCAGCAGATTCACTGTCTGGCAAGAGATGGCATCTTCTTGCTGCATCTTCACGTGGCAGAAGGCTGACAAGCTCCCGTGGGCCTCTCTTACGTGGGAATGAATCCCTTTTAGGAGAGCTCTGTTCTCATGAGCAAATCACCTCCCAGAGGCTTTACCGCTTGATACTGTCACTTTAGGGATTTCTTTTTTTTTTTTTTGTGGGTACCGGGGGTAGACCTCAGGACCTCACGCGCCAGTAGGTGCCCGTGCCATTGAGCGATATCACCAGCCCTTTTTTCATATGTGGGTTCCGGGAGTCGAACTCGGGCCCTCGCGCTTGCCAGGCAGGTGCTTATGCCGCTGAGCTATCTCACCGGCTCGGGATTAAATTTCAATGTATGAAAGGGGGGACCATAACTCAGATCATAGCAGACTTGTATGCTGAAAGCTACAAAACGCTGTTGAAAGAAATCAAAGAACTAAATAACTGGGGGCTGGTGAGATGGCTCAGTGGCGTAAGTGCCTGCCTGGCAAGCGCGAGGGCCCGAATTCCACTCCCAGAACCCACATAGGAAAAAAGGGCCGGTGATATCGCTCAGCAGCACGGGGGCCTCCTAGCGGGCGAGGTCCTGAGGTGGACCCCTGCTACCCCCCGCCCCACAAAAAAAAGGAACTAAATAATTGGAGAGACATTTATGTTCATAGTTTGGGAGACTCAAAAGAGGAAAGATGTTAATTATCCCTCAAATGTATATATATTTAAGATAATTCTTATCAAAATCCCAGCAAGATTTTTATAAGTATAGACAAGCTGATTATAAATTTTATATGAAAAGAACAGTTTTGAAACAGAAAAAAAAAAGTAGGAGGAATCAGTCTATGTAAAGTCAGGACTTATTATATTGAAATACAGAGCGACAGTAATCAACGCAGGATGACGTCAGCAGAGGAACGGACAAGTAGACACTGGCAACGGAGCAGAGCACCTAGAAATAGACCTCACACAACGCGGGATTTTTGGAACAGGTGCAAAAAGCAATTCAATGGAGAAAAGATATCCTCTTCATTAGATGGCTCTGGCGCAATTGGGTATTTACAGGGACAAAAAACATATGCCTCGCCCTAAGTCCTACATGATATACAAAAATTAACTCACAATACACCATGGGTTTACACACCACTATGAAACTTCTTTTTAAAAAATGCAAGAAAAAAATATTTACAACTTAGGATTGGGCAGAGACACTTGGACTTGACACCAACATCATGATCTATAAAAAGCAATTGGATTCCATAACAATGTATCACTTTTGCTCTCTGAAAGATGCCATGAAGATGAAAATACAGCCTAGCATGCATTAGGCTGTGGGTTTTATCCCTCAGCACAGCAGAAAGGAAAAAGGGAGGGAGGAAGGCAGAGAGAGGAGGGAGGGAGGGAAGGAAAGGAAAGGGAAAGGGAAGGGAAAGGAGGGAGAACCCACAAACAAGAAGAGAATATTTGTTAACCACTTATCTGACAAAGAAGTAGCATCCAGAATATACAAATAACCCTCCAAACTCAACAGTAAAAAAACACACTCAAGTAGAAAACAGCAAAAGATATGAACAAACACTACACCAGATATGCAGATGGCAAACAAGAACACAAAAATACATTCAATATCATGAGTGACTAGGGAAATGCAAATTCAAGCCATTATGGTAGCACGTACATTTATCAGAATAACTAAAATAAAAGACAACGAATAAACGCAGGTGAGGATGTAGAGAAACTGGATTCCTCACGTGCTCCTGGCGGGACTGTGACGTGATACAGCCACTCAGAAAACAGTTTGACAGTTTATTTATAAACTAAATGTGCAACTGCCATATGACCCAGCAATTGCACTCCTGGGCATTTATCCCAGAGAAATGAAAATGTATGTTAACACAAAGACCTGTGCACGACTGTTCTCAGCAGCTTTATTTATAAAAGCCAAAAATTGGAGACAGCCGTGAAGTCCTTCACGGGAGAACAGTTAAACAAGCCACACCAAACCACAGAGCGCTGGTGAAGAAGCTCCTGGTACATGCGGCAGCTCGGGTGACTCCCCGAGAATCATGAGGAGTGATGCACACACCGAAGCCATTCCCACGGGTCACACACTGTGAGTTCTAACTTACAGTGTCCTACTGTGCCCCAGAGGCTCACGGGGCAAAGGCTTGGTCCCAAGGTGGCACTTTTGGAAGGCGGCTGAACCTTTAAGGGTGGGGCCTAGGGACAAATTCTAAGGTCACTGGGGGTGTGTCTTTGGAGGTTTTTAAGGGACCCTGGCCTCTTCTTCCTCTCCTTCTTCCTTTCCTCCTCCTTCTTCCTCTTCCTCCTCTTCTTCCTTCTTCCCCTTCTCCTTCCCCTTCTCTCTTCTCTTCCTGGACATGGGGTGAGTGGTTTCTTTTCCACCCTGCACTCCCATCATAATGTGCTGTCCCACCACAGACCCAAAGCAATGGAGCCAACTGACCCAAACCTGTGAGTCAAGACAAACCATTTCTCTTTGTAAGTTAATTATCTCAAGTATGTTATCATAGTGATGGAAAGCTGACTCACACATGCGGCTTTCTTGAAATGACAACATTAAAGAAATGGAGAACGGATGAGTGGTCACCAAGGATAAGGAAGGAAGGTAGCAGGCAGGAGGCAAGTGAGAGTGGCCATAAAAGGCCCACAGAAAGGATCTTGGGATGGAAATGTTCTGTATCTTGAATGTATCAAGCTCATCCAGGTTGTGCTATTGTACTATAGTTTTGCAAGCTGTTGTCTTTGAGAGAAATTGGATAAAAGATACATGGAGCCTCTCAGTATTGCTTCTTTAACCACATGTAAATCTACAAATATCTCCAATTGAAAGTTTAATTGGAAAAAACCTGCATCACTTTGCAGTCACAAGTCAGTTGAACCACAAAGCCGCAGCAGTGTGTATGGGTCAGAGACAACAACAAACCCTGCGGATGGACAGGAGGGGAAACCGACAGCCTCACTTGAGGTCCAGATAATCGTACACTGATATTTCACTTACAGGGAGAAGCAAGGAAAAAAATTACCGCACAAGCTGATTTGCAAAAGAAACCTCTTGTGGTCTGAATGCATCTGAAGCCAGAGGATCCACTCACACTGGCACGCGTTCAAATTGCCCGTCCCCACTGCTCCCTGGTGCGGAGCCGACCTCCCCAGCGCACACCGCGTGGTCAGATCCATGTGCTCCCGGTCAGCGGTCTGGACACGTGTTTGCAATCTGAGGGCTTCCTGTGAGGCACACAGATCCTTAATAACATTTCTTACGGGAAATCCCGAGTTTGGGAAGCCAGGCCAGGCTGGATTGGACTGAAGCTGTGGTTGTACATAAACAAGGGTTTAAAGATCAGTTCTCCAGCCAGCAGCTGGACTGTGAGGCCCTTTGAGAGGGAGTGGGAAGAACTGCTTTCAGTGGGTTTTCTCAGAAAAAGATCATTTGCGTGTGTTTCCTGGTATTAGAAAAAAACAGCTCAGGGAACTTTCCCATGCTCCGCTCCTGCCTCTGATGGGACCCACAGCCTGACTTCCACAGGGGCCCGCTTCACATGAGTTACACCCAAACTCCCAGTTCTCTCCCCAGTGTGCTACACAGGTATTTCAAGTGGCCAAGAAGCCATGCACTCAAAAGCATCTTCTCATGTACTGGTTCAACCAGTATCCACCTAATATTCCCCTGCTGTTCTCAGCCTCCCACAGAGGACAGAGACTGGGAAAGCCATCGCTGCTACCTAGCTCTCCTAACAAGTTCATGGCCATCTTCTGCTTCAGGAAACAAAATTCAGAGTTAGAAGGAAACATCTCCCTTCAGCTATAGACAAAAGCTGCCTTGGTCTGTGGCCTTTGCCAGGAGACCCCAGTCCTCCTCCACGCTGTGGTCTCTGGGAGGCTGTCCTCAGAGGCCACATTAGAGGGCAAAGAAAAGTTGACTTATTGGCTAGGGACACCTCTTATGAAAACTTAGTCTGAAATTCGGCCTGGTAGGAAATGAGCATGAGGATGCGCCTCTCCAGGGTGAAGTGTCCCTTCTTGTAACTCTGCTTTTGCTCAACAGGGGGTGCAGCAAGGCACAGAGGGAAGCAGAAGAAGATGCAGGACTAGAAAACAAAGGACTGGAAGCATGGATGCTGAGGTGCTGGCTCTGGGGTGATCTGCTGGGTCATGGGGAAGTGTCCTCTGGGGCCACAGTGCAACTGTGGAGTTGCTTGCTAGTCCTCATCACCATGCTGCGTAGGGTCACCCCCAAGGCAGGAAAAGTAATGGAGCAGATGAGGTACGGGGTCAGGAACACAAGACTTGGGGGCCTAATGTGTGCTCAGCTCTCAACTCTGACCCGTATGAGTCTATGCTATGTCCTTCTGCGCCTCTGTTAACTTGTTTGTGCCCATCTCAGGAAGCAATTGTGATGAGCCAGCATCAGGAAGGCATTGTTCAGTGTTCAAAGTTTATTGTTCGAACTCAGTGTTCCAGGGCTCCGACCCCTGTTCAGTTCTCATCAATTTTAAGGCCCATTTTTTTTCACCTTTTTTTTTCAAACTTTATTTATTTTTTTTTAAGGACAACAAGTAAACATTCTCATGTATTAACAAACTCAAGCATTAGAGAATGTACAAATACCTTTTGGAGAAAAACATTACTCAGTATAAGATTAAACCATGTAAAAGCTAGGTAAAAATAGAAGACTAAGGAATGGAAGAGTCACAGTGAAATTGCATTTTCATACTAGGGAGACAATACGATGTTTACAAATGTGTATCTGGTTTATTTCGCTTGTGAGTATTTTCTCGAGTTGCATCCATTTACCTATAAAAGTTTCCAGTTTATCTTTCTTTATGGCTGAGTAGTACTCCATTTTATAGAAATACCACATCTTTTTTATCCATTCCTTGGTTAATGGGCATTTGGGTTGTTTCCACTATCTAGCTATTACAAATTGTGTTGCTATAAACATGTGTGCACATATATCGCTGTGGTACAATGTTTTTAATTCTTCTGGGAGGATACCCAGAAGGGGAATAGCTGGGTCAAATGGGACCTCCAATCCCAGTTTTTCGAGGAGTCTCCACACGGATTTCCACAGTGGCTGCACCAGTCGACACTCCCACCAACAGTGGAGAAGGGTTCCTTTTTCCCCACAGCCCCTCCAGCATTTGTTATTAGTTGACTTCTTGATAACAGCCATTCTTTCTGGGGTGAGATGGAATCTCAGTGTTGTTTTCATTTGCATCTCTCGGATGACTAGCGATGTTGAACATTTTTTCATATATTTATTTGCCATTTGTATTTCTTCATCTGAGAAGTGTTTATTCATCTTAGATGCCCATTTTTGGATTGGGCCTTTAAATTTTGGAGGTCTGATTTTTTTGAGTTCTTTGTATGTTCTCGATAGTAATCCTTTGTCTGAGGAACAGCTGGCAAACAGTTTTTCCCACGTTGTGAGTTGTCTCTTCACTCTGTTGGTGGTTTCTCTTGCTGTACAAAAGCTTTTTAATAAGATGAGATCCCAGTTGTTGATTCTTTGTGATACTTCCTGTGTCATTGGGGTTTTATTCATAAAGTCTTTGCCTACACCAATGTCTTCAAGAGTTTTACCTATTCTATTTTCCAGGAGATTTAATGTTTCTGTTTTAATATTTAGTTCTTTGATGCATTTTGAATTTAGTTTAGTGCATGGTGAAAGATATGGGTCTAATTTTAATCTCCAGCATGTGTACAGCCAGTTTTTCCAGCACTATTTATTAGAGGCTATCTTTCTTCTAGTGAATGTGTTTGGCACCTTCGTCAAATATAAGGTGGCTTAGTATGTCTGGAGTTCTTTCTGCATCTTCTATTCTATTCCATTGATCTTCAGGTCTTTTTTTTGCCACTACCACACTGTTTTTATCACAGTAGCTTTATAGTATAATTTCAAATCAGGGATTGTGATACCCCCTGCCTTGCTTTTGTTGCCCAGAATTGCCTTTGCTATTCTAGGTCTCTTCTGGTTCCAGATGAATTTTAGGATTGTTTTCTCTAATTCTGTGAGATATGTTGTTGGAATTTTGATCAGAATTGCATTAAATCTGTATAACAGTTTTGGAAGTATGGCCATTTTCACTATATTGGTTCTTCCGACCCAAGAGCAAGGGATATCTTTCCATTTTCTGATATCCTCTTCAATCTCCTTTTTCAGAGTACTGTAGTTTTCAGTGTAGAGGTCTTTTACTTCCTTTGTGAGATTGATTCCTAGGTATTTCATTTTTTTAGATGTGATTGTGAAAGGTGTTGTTTCCCTAATTTCTCTCTCAGTGAGTTTGTTACTGGTGTACAGGAAGGCTATTGATTTTTGAGTGTTGACTTTGTATCCAGCTACACTACTGAATTTGCTTATTAAATCTAGCAATTTTTTAGTGGAGTTTTTGGGGTCTTCTACGTAGAGTATCATGTCATCTGCAAATAATGATAATTTAACTTCTTCCTTTCCAATCATAATTCCTTTTATTTCTTTGTCTTGTTTAATTGCTCTGGCTAAAGTTTCCAGGACTATGTTGAATAAAAGTGGGGACAGTGGACATCCTTGTCTGGTTCCTGATTTTAGAGAGAAGGCTTTCAGTTTTTGTCCATTTAGTATGATATTGGCTGTTGGTTTGTTATAGATAGCTTTTATCAGATTGAGATAAAGACCATCTATTCCAATTTTCTGTAAGATTTTTATCATGAATGGGTGCTGGACTTTGTCAAAAGCTTTTTCTGCATCTATTGAGATGATCATATGATTTTTGTCCTTGATTCTGTTAATATGGTGTATTACATTTATTGATTTACGTATGTTGAACCATCCCTGCATCCCTGGGATGAATCCAACTTGGTCATGGTGTATAATCTTCTTGATGATTTGCTGCATTCTGTTTGCCAGTATCTTATTGAGGATTTTTGTATCTATGTTCATTAGGGAGATTGGTCTGTAGTTCTCTTTCTTAGTTGGGTCCTTGTCTGGTTTTGGTATCAGGGTAATGCTTGCTTCTAGGAATGAATTTGGGAGTATTGCTTCCCTTTCAATTTCATTAAAGAGTTTGAGAAGTAGTGGTGTTAGGTGTTCGCTAAATTTCTTGTAGAATTCGGCAGTGAATCCATCAGGGCCTGGGCTTTTCTTTGTTGGGAAGTTTTTAATTACATCCTCGATTTCATTGATTGTTATTGGTTTATTTAGGGTTTTTATATCTTCTTGGTTGAGCTTTGGTAATTCATATGTATCTAGGAATCTGTCCATTTCTTCTGCATTTTCCATCTTATTAGAATACAGGTTTTCAAAGTAGGTATAGATGATCTTCTGGATTTCTGCAGGGTCCGTTGTGATATCACCCTTTTCATTCTTAATTGCGTGGATTTGAGTACTTTCTTTCCTTTTTTTAATAAGGTTGGATAAGGGTTTGTCAATTTTATTTAATCTTTCATAGAATCAACTCTTCAATTCGTTGATTCTTTGTATTGTTTTTTTTAGCCTCCAATATGTTTATTTCTGCTCTGATCTTTATAATTTCCTCTCTTGTACGAGCTTTTGGCTTAGCCTGCTCTTCTTTTTCTAGAAGTTTGAGGTTCACCATTAGGTTGTTTAGTTGCTCTTGCTCAGTTTTCCTGATATAGGAATTTAATGCTATAAATTTCCCTCTTAGGACTGCTTTCAGTGTATCCCATAAGTTCTGATATGTTGTACTGTCATTATCATTCAGTTGCAGAAACTGTCTAATTGCTTCTTTAATTTCATCTGTGACCCATTGGTTGTTCAGTAGGGTGCTATTTAATTTCCATGTGTTTAGCAAATTCTTGTGGTTTCTTTTGCCACTGATTTCCAATTTCATTGTACTATGGTCTGATAATATATATGGGATAATTTCAATTCCTTTGCATTTACTTAAGCAGGTTCTATGAGCTAGTATGTAGTCTATTTTGGAGAATGTCCCATGTGCAGCTGAGAAGTATGTGTATTCTGATATTGTGGGGTGGAACACTCTGTAGATATCTACTAAGTCCATTTGTTCCAAAGTTTGGTTCAGTTCTAATATTTCATTGTTGATTTTTTGTCTAGTTGATCTGTCTTTTTGTGACAGTGGAGTATTGAGATCCCCCAATACAATTGTATTAGTGCTTATTTGATTTTTCATGTCCATTAATATTTGTTTTATATAGTTGGGTGCACTGGTGTTTGTTGCATATATATTTATGATTGTTATCTCGTCCTCTTGGATTGTTCCCTTTACAAGGATGTAGTGACCTTCTTTATCTCTCTGAATCATTCTTGGCTTGAAATTCACTTTGTCTGCAAAAAGAATAGCTATCCCTGCTTTTTTCTGGGTTCCTGTCACATGGAATATTGTTTTCCATCCTTTGACTTTCAGTCTATGAATTTCTTTTTGAATTAAATGTGTTTCTTGTATACAGCATATTGTTGGATCTTGCTTCTTGATCCAATTTGCCAGTCTGTGCCTTTTGATTGGTGAATTGAGACCATTAACATTAATGGTTAAAACTGATATGTATTGACTTATCCTTGTCATGTTATTTTCTTGTTGTTGGCTCTCCCTCTTTTAATTTTTGTTTTCCCTCCCTCTCTTTAATCATTTGCTCTGCCTGGTGGATTCCTTCTGTTGGGGTTTCTGGAGTTGTAGTCCTTGTTATCCCTTTCTAGAATGTCCTTCAAAACATTTTGGAGTGCTGGTTTGGTGGTTATAAATTTTCTCAGATGTTCTTTGTCATGGAAGTATTTTACTTCTCCATCAGTTTTGAAAGATAGTTTTGCAGGGTACATCAATCTGGGTTGAAGATTATTTTCCTTTACAACTTGAAATACATCATTCCAAGCTCTTCTTGACTTGAGGGTTTGTGCTAAAAAGTCCGCTGTGATTCTGATGGGCTTTCCTTTATAGGTGATTTGTTTCTTTTCTCTAACAGCTTTTAAGATTCTACTCTTATGTTGAATTTCTGGAATCTTGACTATGATATGCCTGGCTGAAGATTTTTTTTGATCGTGGCTAATTGGAGTTCTATGAGCCTCACTTATCTGAACGTTAAATTCTTTTTCTCTACCAGGGAAATTTTCTGTGATAATGTCTGTGAACAGTGTTCTGATGTCATTTATGCTATCTCCTGCTTTTTCATTGACTCCAATCAATCTTAAGTTATTCTTCTTTGCATCATCTAGCAGCTGCTGGATTGATTTTTCATTGTCCCTTGCTGTTTTTAAGAATTCTTTCTTTTCATGATCACTAATTGCAAGCCTGTCTTCTATATCTGAGATCCTGTCCTCACATTGGCTTAATCTGCTACAAATACTTTCAATGGAATTTTTGTTCTCCTGGATATCTGCTTGAATCTGCTTTATGGATTCCATTTCTTTCCTATGCTGAGCATTCATGGCTTCCATCATTTTCTTAAGCTTGTCTATTTTTTTGACTGTGTCTGCTCTAGCGTCCTTAAGCATGGTCTTCATTGTGGACATTATCTCTGCAGTTATCTGAGAAATTATTTCTGATTTAAATTTTTCCAGAGCCTCATTCAACTGCTTTGTTGTTACCACTTCAGAGATATCAGGTGGGTGGCTTTTGGTTTGTCCCACCTCACTGCCCCCTGGGTTTGCCTTTGGTGAACTGGATGTGTGGGGTTGCATCTTGTTTAAGTGTCGTCTCATTTTCTTTTCTCTCTTTAGTTTAATTCCTGGGGTGCTGTTTATAAATTGCCTATGGTAGGTTGCTTTATTGCTAGTATTTCAAACTCTTAGGAGATTCTTGGAATACCAGGAAGAAAAGTGCCAGTCAGTGCGTCCCTCTTGACTGGTGCTTCTCTGTACTGCGGCGTCTCGCGTTTCTCCATGGAGGTTCCCACTGGAGCCGTGGATGGAGTGGCGGCCGCCCTGAGTTCTGAGCTCAGCTGCTGCCCCCCCCACAATGGCGCCTGGCTAGTGGCTCTCACGCACCTGACGGTTGGGCATCAGCACTCACCGCCAGTCAGTGTGTCCTTCACAGCCGCCGCTTCTCTGTGCTGCGGCGTCTCGCGTTCCTCCGCAGAGCTTTTTCACCTTTTAACATCCTGGGAATCTGGTTGTGTGTTACAACAGGTCCAGTTGTGTTTAATTACCTGTGTTATCTCTGCTAGTGGTACTTAAATAGCAACGTGTCTTAGATATTGCATTTCCAGTGAAAATCAATATGCTATCAGGAGTTAGACTCACTCTATCTTTTATTTTCTCTGTCCTTAGCCTGGTAGATGCCTTGCCTCCTCCTCATGCTTTGCCACATGGTTGCAGAAGGGCTATTGCACCCTCAAGCATCACATCTATGTTACACAAAGGAGGAAGATAGAAGTGGGCGAGAAAGAAAGGGTTTGCTCTTCTTAAAACTCCTATTTCAGTTAGGAAGTGATACCCTCTTTAGTAAACTTGAATATCACTGCCGAAAACTAAGTTACATGGTCACTACAGAGCACTGGGAAGTAGAATGGATAGATTTCTTGGCTCTGTAGAAGAGTAAAATAGGGCTGGGGATGGCTTAGTGATAGAGCACTTGCCTGGCATGCACGAAGCTCTAGGTTAGGTCCTACACTCCACAGGAAAAAAAAAAAGAGAGGAAAGCAAGAGAGAAAGAAGGTTATTGGGTGCTGAGTGAGCCAACCTACTGCATCTGCCACAGTATTTAAAATAACTCACACCCTTTCTGGCACCCTCTCTGGCACACAGCTGAGGCTCCACACAGAGCAGTCTTGTGCCTCTACACGAAAACAAAACCGCAGTGGTCGGTGTTGGGAGTGAGGTGTGCCAACCCACCTAAATATCGCACTTCTTGGAACCCTACAGTCAACACTCGGCAAGAATACAACTGAGGTTTATCCAGGAGAATGACAAACACACTGTTCTTCTCTCCAGTTCTGCAGGGCTGCTTTCCTTATGCACCAGAGGATGCTGGCATGAAAGAGGTAAATGAACTGTTTGGAGTTTGCACTTCTCATACAGGACTTGTTTTGGTTTTCCTCTACCAGGCTAAGCCCAGCGCCTACTTCACAGCCCTGCAGTGCCTGCTGGCCTCAGTGGGGACAATCTGAAGGCCGAGATTTGGGACCAGGCATTCGACATTCCTGTGGGCACACTTGAGTTTTCCCCTTCCTAGGATAAGGGGAAGGGAGCTGACATCTATTCAGTTTTATGTATATTAACTCTCTGCAAACCTGGAAGCAGGGCATAAACATTCCTATTTGCCAAAACTACATGTTGGTGAAGTTGGGGAAGTGTTCACGGTCATCAAGTTGGTAAGTGAAGAGCTGAGACACAAACCCAGGCCTGTCTGGTGCCAGGACCCTGTCTAGTATACCCATTACTGTACTTCCAGGAGCTCTGCTTTCTGTTTAACTCTCAGTTTTAGAACAACAACAAAAAAAAAATCAGGCATCTCCTGCAACAGCAGGGAACAACAGTAAGGTAACTCAGATGCTGCGACCCCAGAACAATGGTCCTCAAGAAAGAGCTGGAGTTGATGGGTGGTGCTCTGGAGTTACAGAATCTGACCCTAGAAACCACACAATCCTATCCCCTCTCAGGACAGAGGCGGAAACAGAGCCCCGGCAACAACAAGAAAAGGAAGAGTAATGCAGACTCCAGACCGCTTGTCCTCTGGGCCACTGCTCTTCCCAGCACAACTGACTCCTCTTGATTTCTGATTTTCAGTTCTCAGGTGGCCTCGCCCAGCCGACCAGCAAGTTAGGTGGCTAGCTGCTGCCAGGCTTGTGGGTTTTCGTTCATTCATTTAACCAGTATTCATAAAGCACTTACCAGAGGCCTGGCACTGTTCTAAGCACCAAAGTGCAGCAAAGAACTACAAAGATAATGACAACTCCCATGGAGTTGATAGCCTAGGAGAGTAGACAGCTAACAAGTAGGTAAGTGTAGAGAAATGCTAACATATCACATATGGCACTTTTTGTTAACTCACATCCATTGGAAAAATATCAATTCTTTGGATATCTAGCCCAATACCACAAAAGAAAATCACAGATGATGAATGAAAATAGTTTTATGTAAGTTATATGGGGTTTAAACTCATACCTAGTGCTGAGTCCCCACAGGTAAGTTGCAGCTATTCAGTGGTCAATGGTGTGAGTTTATATCGCTGTCCACACTGAATCCTGAATGTTAAAAATAAATTGTCGGGCCGGTGAGATGGCTCAGCAGCGTAAGTGTCTGCCTGGCAAGCGCGAGGGCCCGAGTTCGACTCCTGGAACTCACATACAAAAAAAGGGCCGGTGATATCGCTCAGTGGCACGGGCGCCTGCTGGCGCGCAAGGTCCTGAGGTCGACCCCCGGTACCCACAAAATATTTTAAAAATAAATAAATAAATAGTCACCATTCTTTCATCAAATACTTGTTGAGTGGCTACTCTAGGACAGGCACTGCCGGGTCCTGGGGCAAATGGTCAACCAGTGCTTCTTGCCTTTGTGGACTTTACAGTTTAGTGACCCGGACAGACACTGAACAAGAAAACACACACTAAGAAATAGCAGTTTAAAATGTAATAAGTGCTATAATGGAAAGGCACTGAGAAAATACCGAAGAGGGGCCTCATGCAGATAGGCAGGGTCAGGATCAGCCCTGCGATAAATTAGCCAGAGACCACCATTGGCTGCGTTCATCCTTCCACATCCCCTACCTCCTCCTCCTCCTCCTTTCCTCTCTCTCTTCAGACAAATCCTTTCCCAGGGACTTGATCTCCTACCAAGTCATCCCTCCCTCCCCTCCTCACATCGCCCCAGCTCAGTGCTACTGTCTGTGACCCAAGTGCAGGCAGATGAGCGTGAGAGCCACGTCTCCAATGAAGGAAGAGACAGCAGCCGGGAAGTGCTAGGCCCCAAACAGGAAACAGTGTAGAACTGGTTGTTTCACACACAGGGCTGATGCTTTTAGGACTCTGGAGAATTAATTTTTCTTTCCAGAAGGCTCAGTCTCACCCATCTGTCAACTGGGAAGAAGTACACAGTCTCTGGAGTGCCCAGAGGAGCCCCAGACATCAACTCTGCTGCCCAGATACCTTAGAGGGTCCCCAGCAGGCCCCGGCCCCCCTCCCCAGGCAGCCTGGGAGCAGAAAGCATGACTGACCCCTAAGCCCTGCTGAGACCCGTCCGGGCTCTGAGCCTGGGTGGGTTGGGGGAGGGGCCCATGCACACCCAGGCTTTCACAAGGACTTCTGCGCAAAGCCTATCTGTGGCCCCACCTTGCCCCCCTTAAAGGTTTTGGAAATGAATTCTTGAGACAAATTGAGGACTCTGGTGGGAATTCTGTGCAGAAAACATACAGGTTTTGCTTCTGGTTGCTGCCCTTGACCACCTGCGGACATTAATGAATGGCTCCCTGCCTCATTTGCGGTCTTCTCACCCTGCCGATGATCCTTCCTCCCTGACCCTCTGCCCTGCAAGTGCTCTTTGTTAGCACCAAACTCACCAGTGCTACGTGATGTCTCCAGGCAGCGGCTGGGCTGGCTCCTGGCCCAGCAGGACGGGGAGGGATAAATGCCATTGGCATTTGTTATTCCCACTCGGCCAGACATGGCTCTGCCATCTCTGAGGGTGACATGGTGCATGGCTGGGGAAGGACAGAGCTACAGTGGCTGGAGTGAAAGGAAAGACCGAAGGCACACGCAAGGCTACAGGAGGGAGCTGGGCTGAACCTGGCACTTGCTGCCACTCTGCCCACTGTGTGAGGTCACTTCCCTCTCTGTTTCCATCTCCTGATTGTAAATGAGATTTCCTAGGTGGCCCTTCTGCCACCTTCTGCCTCCAGGATTTTCAAATTCTCAGTGGGCTCTACTTTCCAAAGCTGTACTCAACCCTGTGGACCACTCAGGAAATGGATCTCCATGACACAAAGGAGGGACATTGATGCCACAGCCAGCCTTTCCTTCCATGCCTGTGCACAGATGAGGGAGGTCAGAGAGCTTGGCGCACTGTGTGGGTTTTCGTGAACCTCAGCACAGATATGAAGGACCGTGTGTGATCTGGGGGGTGGGATGGGAGATAGGCAGGACAGCTATGATTTTATCACATCATCCCTGTGTATCTAACAACACATTTAAGAACCCACAGCAAGGGCCGGTGAGACGGCTCAGCGGCTTAAGCGCCTGCCTTGCAAGCGCGAAGGCCCGAGTTTGACTCCCGGAACCCACATACGAAAAAGGGGCCGGTGATATCGCTCAGCGGCACGGGTGCCTGTTGGCGCGTGAGGTCCTGAGGTCGTCCCCCCGGTACCCACAAAAAAAAAAAAAAAAAAAAGAACCCACAGCAAGACTGAAGATTTTATGTTGACAATATTATAGACTAGGCCCTAATCATGCTGCACTTTATCAGCAGAACTTCTTAATTATTTGTAATTTATTCTGCATTTATAATCTCTTATTGGCCAGCACTGGACTAAACACTGGGAAAGGAGAGATGAAGAGTCCTTGCAGTAACCAGCTCACTTGCTGTGGTACCCCAGGGTGCCCACAGCCAGGGCACCATTAGTTCAAATGGTCCCTTTTGTACAAAATAGGAAAAGTTACCCCTTCTAGGCAGATGCAGTCCAGTGAGCATTGGTTCCCCTTTGTCCCTTCGACTGAGAACCCGGGGTAGTGAACAATTTGTGGTCATGGTGGGATGCCACATTTCAATCAGCATCTAAGGTATATTTTTGTTCTGCTGGAATATCCATGTTAGCAATGTCAGTCCAATGGAGCACAGACCTAAACGAGTCACCTGACAGTGGAGAGCAGAGGAAGCTGGCCACGAGGGGATATGAGAGTGTAAAATCTGGCCAAGATGGTGTTTACTGGAACATAAGAAAATGGAACACATGAGATACATAAAAGCTCAAACTCGGAACAGTATTAAAGGGAGAGGAAGGGCTAGTGTGATAACAGTGGAGGCTTAATAGTCACCTTGAGACCCACTTACACTGCAGCAGCAATTGCATGATAATTGTTCCCGACTTGTTTAATGCACTTTTAGTATTTAAGGCCTTCAGGTGTGCCACAAAAAAACAGTAAAATAAACACACAAACATACACACACACACACACATTGGGAACCATCAGTTTAATGGAAAAAAAGGGTATAAGATAATTTCCACTCCATTATTAAGTTCTTATTGGAGATATGAGGTCAAAGAAAGCAAGTCACTTAGCTGGAACTAGAGAGGCCAAGAAAGGCTTCATAAAGTCTTCATAAAGGAGGTGATAACTAAAGCTTTGTTGTTGTTGTTGTTGTTGTTTTGCAGTACTGGGGATCAAACCCAAAGCTTTCACACTGAGCTACATCTTCAGCCATCTTTTATTTTTCACTTTGAGACAGGGTGTCCCTAAGCCATTAAATTGTCTAGGATGGGCTCAAACTTGCAATCCTCCTCCCTCAGCCTCCCAGAGTGCTGGGATCACAGGCCCGTGACACTACACCCGGCCAACTAAAGCAAATTTTAGGTTGACTAGGAGTTCACCAAGTAGACAGGCTGGGAGGGGCATTTCATGTATCAGGAACCAGTTGGACAAATGGATGGGAAAAAGAACAAGTTTCACGCACTGAATGGGAAAGTGTGACATGGACTAGAGAAAAAAGTATGAGTAAAAGAGCAACAAGAGGCAAAGGTGAACCAGGCTCACAAAACAATATTAATGGACGTGGTTCTGGTCATATTCTTCCCCCAAATGCACCCACTCCTACCCCTACTGGCTCTGAAGAAAGGTGAGAATTTTCCAAAGGTGCACATGGTGGAGCTGTCTTTGGCTCAGCAAAATGCTACATATCTTAATCTTCCAACTGGGTTGGAAAGTGTTCAACACCAGCTTTGGAGGAAGTGCCAAGACCAGACTCTGCTGAACAGAAGTCCATATACTGGATTAGCAGCCCAGTGTGTGCAACCCAATGCAACATTTTTAAATGAGGCTGCGTGTTCAAAACTTTTTAAGAATTTCAAGACAGCAGTAGCACAGCATTAAATGAGATGCTAGGCCCATCTAAATATGGGGCCTCATGTTACTGAACAGATGGCGTACCTGTTATGGTACAAGAATAACAAGAATGCCTCCCAAGACTTCATGTGTTGAGAAGCAGGGCTCTTGGAAGGTGACTGAATTATGGGGCACTATAGTTGAGTGTGCTGTTAAGAGGTAGGGCCTGGGAGGCGGGCCACCGGGGCCATGACCTGGAAGGATGTATCTCTCTCCTGGCTCCTTCCTACTCTCTCTGCTTCCTGGCTGCCATGATGTGAGCAGCTTTTCTCCTCTCTGCCCCTATGCCATATCTCCCATTTTTGATCTCATATCTCCTCTATGCTCCAATCTGCCCTGGAGCCAACTCACTATGGACCATAGATGTGAGCCCAAAGAAACTTCTTTTTTTTTTTTTTTTTTTTTTGTTAATGTGGGCACCGGGGGTCGAACTCAGGACCTCGCGCTTGCCAGCAGGCACTCGTGCCACTGAGTGATATCACCGGCCCCTTTTTCCTTTGTATGTGGGTACCAGGAGTCCAACTCAGGACCTCGTGCTTGCCAGGCAGGCACTTATGCTGCTGAGCCATCTCACCAGCCCCTCTCCTCTTCTAAATCGTAGGTATTGGGTATATTGTCCCAGTGACAAGGAGTAACCAAGACAATAACCATACAGCCAGCCTTGCTTATAGTTGAGGGAGACCAGGAGGCTTTACTGAACATTTCATCTTTACTGGAATTGAATTGCTTATTTGTATAAAAGAGGAAGAGAGAGAGAGAGCAATTTAAGGCAGTCAAAATACTTTTTGTAGATGAATTTCCAAAATTTTATCCTCAAAGTATTCCTAATAACAAGAGGAATCTTTGAAGCAGCAACCTTCCACAAATATATAATATGTTTTGAGTTCCTATGTCATTGAAAAATGTACACATAGTTTGCATTCTTCTTATAGATCCCTGTTTATTTTAAAGTAAAGTCTTACTAGTAAGGTGACTGGTTATAATATAAATATACAAAAATGAACATCTGGTGATGAATTAAAGTGTCAGACTTTGTAGCATACAACGCTATTTAAGGTCCCATGACATCACAGAAATTATATTGTGAAAAAGGAATAAATGAATAATGTTGCTGGAAATCAAGGAAGCATCTTTTACCTACAGAGTAAAAGATTGAGCATGATTTTTTTTTAAAGTAAGATTAAATTGATGAATAAGAGAAAGAAAGAAAAATCTCAAGCCTAAACTGAGTAAGCTAACTTACATAAGGTAAGAATAGTTCCAGAGCATCCCTAATTCAAAGTGATGAAATTCCTACAGAGGAGAGAGCCTGGGAACCGAAGCATTACCAACTGAGTGATTAGGAACAGCTGGGCCTGCCCCTCCCAAAGCTCCATAAACAAAGAACAATCTGCAGATGGGGGATTTCCCCCCATGCTAAGCTGTTGACACTGCTCTCTGAAAGGGGACTTCTGACTCAACAAATCCTGTGAGCTGGGCCAATGGGCAGAGGAGGACCTGTGGTAACTTGGGCTCCTGACAGAGATGGAGTCACTACCATCGAGGCCACACTACCCTGAGATCTTGCCCTGCACAGACGCCTCCCCACAGAGCATCAGTAATGGGAAGAGGTATCAGGAATTTCCATCTGGGCTGTGGAAAACACATTATGGTTAGATATTAGTAGACAACTTTTGAGATCTTTGAGATAATGGACCAATTTATAAAGTATCATAGACCAAAAAGAATGTCTAGTCTCTAAGTCAAAATATTTCATATAATTATTAGTCCATATGTTATTTATGTGAATTTGAATCTTCCTCAGTACTGCCCAATAAAAGTACAATGTGAACCACATGTTACTTTAATATTTCTAGTAGTCGGGCTGGTGAGATAGCTCAGCGGCATAAGGGCCTGCCTGGCCAGCACGAGGTCCTGAGTTCGACTCTCGGAACCCACATAAAGGAAAAAAAGGGCTGGTGATATCGCTCAGTGGCACAAGCGCTTGCTGGCAAGCACGAGGTCCTGAGGTCGACTCCTGGTACCCACATAAGGAAAAAAAAATTTTTTTCTAGTAGTCACTTTAGTGATGAGAATAGTTTTAGTACATTTTATTTAACTTGTATTTAAAATGTGATCTTTTGAAATGTAATCAACATTTTAGGCTTTTTTGTTTTGTTTTGTTTTTTGCGGGTTTTTTTGTTTTTTTTTTTTTTTTTGAGATAGGGTCTCGTTGTGCTGTTCAGACTGGTCTTGAACTCACCATGTAACCCAGGCTGGCCTCGAACTTGAAGCCATCCTCCTGTCTCAGCCTCCCGATTGCTGGATTACAGGCATGTGCCGCCACACCCGGCTCATAATCAACGCTTTAAAACATTAGTGAGATACTGTATTAGTCCGCTTTCCCATTGCTTGGACACAGCGCCTGACACCCTCAATTTAAAGCTTAATTTGGCTCGTGGTTTCAGAAGATTCAGCCCACAGTCAGCTGGCTCCAAGTCAGAGACATCATGGAAGAAGGGCGTGACAAGGATGCTTAGTACCTGGGGGAGGAAAAGCAGAGCAGGGGCACAGCTCCAGAAAGGAAGGGGTGAGGGACTGGACACAGACCTCGAGCTCAGGCCTCTGTGACCTGCCCAGACACACCAGGAGCGTGCTTTACTAATCCAGGGGCGAGTCCCAAACTAGTCAAACTGACGATCCACACCTTCACAGATCCTTTACACTTTCATACCAATTCTTTGAAGTTCAGTGTATGTTTTACCCTTGTAATAGCACATCTCAATTTGGACTCCCATTTGAAGTGGTCACCAACCTAGGGGCGATTGGCTATAGTATGTAGCTAGTGGCCGCTATACGGGACAATATACACATAGACCCTTGATTATTTTTGTTTACTTCTGTGTCATTTTTGTTTTATACCTTTTAGAGCTGTGTATAACTCCCAACAATGTATGTATTCAATAGGTATCATGAACATGTACACGTGTACTAATAAAAAAAGTTCATGAGTGAACAAGAACAAAACAAAAAAATTCTTGGACCATTCTTGTGGCTTGGAATTCATTTTATTGTATATTAATATTGGCACACTTCTTTCTTGGTATTAGAATTTCCTTGGTTAATGTATTTTTTCCATTCTTTCTTTTAAAAATTCCTGTCTTTATTTAATGTGTCCCTTTTATTTATTTTTATTTATTATTATTTTTTTTAATGTGGGTACCAGGAGTCAACCTCAGGACCTTGTGCTTGCCGGGCAGGTGCTTCTGCCGCTGAGCCATCTCACCGGCCCAATGTGTCACTTTTAAATAGCACATAAGTGAATTGTGTTTGTTACCTGCTATGGTGTGGATATGGCTTGGTCCTCACTGTGGTGGTATTGAGGAGGTGGAATTCTTAAGAGATGAGGCACGGGGAGGTGCTCAGGTCATTGGGGTGCAGCCTCTGAGGGGATCCAGGTAGTCCCGCAGATCTCTGGTTAGTTCCTGTAAGAGCAGGCTGCTACAAAAGAGTGAGCCTGATCCCTGAATCACGCTTTGGTTTCCTCTCTTGCCTGCCGATCACCCTTTTAAGAGCACTCTAGACATGAAGTCATCTGCCATGCTGGGACGCAGCCAGGAGGTCCTCCCTAGAGCTGGAACCATGCTGCCTGGACTGTCAGCCTCCAAAATGGTGAGCTAAATAAACCTCTTTTCTTCATAAAGTACCCATTCTCGAGTATTTTCTTCTGGCAAAGGAAAACAGACCCAATTGTAGAGTGGATATTTTAATGGAAACGTTAACCAAATCATTTTCATTCTAACCACTGGTGCATTTAAAAATACTTTGATTGATACATTTTAGATACATAATGATAACATTCATCATAGGGAATTCATATGTGTACATGATATATCTTGATTCTTTTTTCCCCTTTCCCTCCCCTCCCTTCAACTCTTCTTCCTCTCCTTATTTACAAAAGCTGTTTCCATTTTTCCCTCTATTCTCTTTTTTTCCCTTTTCCCTTCCTTCCTTCCCTTCTTCCCCTCCCCCCTTTTGTATGACTTTGGAGAAGCATCAGTTCAGTTTATTTCCCCAGTTATTTATTAAATCACTTGTTCATTTGGTGTTAATATTTTAGTTCTTTATACAGTCTGGATATTTATCCTCTGTTGGAAGAATAGCTGGTGAAGATTTTCTCCCATTCTGTAAGCTGTCTCTTCACTCTTAGCTGTTTCCTTCACTGTGAAGAAGGTTTTTAATTTGATGCAATCCAATTTATTGATTTTTGTTATTACTTCCTGAGCTATTGGAGTCCTATTCAGGAAGTCATTGCCTGGGCCTCTATCATGAAGTTTTCCTGTGTGCTTTCTTCTAGTAATTTCAAAGTGTAAGTTCTTCCATTAAGGTCTTTGATCCATTTAGAGTGGATTTTTGTACAAGGTGAGAAAAAGGGATCTAGTTCCAACTTCTACATGTGAATAACCAGGGTTTTTTTTTCTTTTAACATTGGTTGAAGACAACCTTTTCTCCACCATGTTTTTGGCATTTTTGTTGAGAATAAGATGGCTGCAGTTTTGGGATTTCACTTCTAGGTCCTCCACTCTATTCCATTAGTCTACAAGTCTATTTTTATGCCAACATCATGCTTTGTTGTTGAATGACTCTGTAGTATATTTTGAAACCATGAGGCCTCCAGATTTGTTCATTTTTGCTCAGAATTCCTTTGGCTATTCTGGATCATTTGTGTCTCATGAATTTTAGATTTTTTTTTTCTAGTTCTGTGAAGAACAATATTGGTGTTGTGATGGGGATTGCACTGCATCTGTAGATCATATTTACTAGTATGGCCATTTTCACAATGTTAATTCACCCAATCCATGAACATGGGAAGTCTTCTATTGTCTTCTTCAATGTCTCTCAAAATTATTTTATAATTTTTATTACAGAGGTTTTTCACCTTCTTGTTTGGATTTATTCTTATTCTCTCGCTGTCTGCCTTTCCTTCCTTGCTTCCTTCTTTCCTCCCTTCTTTCTTTCTCTTTGAGACTATTGGGAATGGAATTCTTTTCATAAATTCTTTGTCAGCAAATTTATTATGGGTAAATATGAAAGCTACTTATTTTTGTATGTTGAGATCATATTCTGCTACTTTGCTGAATTTATCAGGTGTGGGGGGAGCACTGGTGACTGAACAATTGAACCCACGGTCTTTGCACTGAGCTACATCCCTAGCCCTGTTTAAATTTTTTATTTTGAGGTAGGATCTTGCTAAGTGGCTGAGGCTGCGTCTGAACTTATGATCCTCCTGCTTCAGGCTCCCAGAGTGATAGGATTACAAGCATGCATCGCCACACCTGATTTGTTTATCGGTTCTAAAAGATTCTTGGTGGACTGTCAGGATTTTTTAGGTACAGAATCATATCATCTACAAACAAGAATAATTCAATGTCCTCCTTTCCTATCTGTATTCTTTTTATGTCTTTCTCTTATATGATTTCTCTGGCTAAAGTCTCCAGTACTTTATGAATGAGAGTGGTGAGAGGAAACATCCTGGCTCATTTCTGATTTTAAAGGAAATACTTCCAGTTATCCCCCATTCAGAATGATGTTAGCTAGGGGGTTGTTGTATATAGCCTGTATTATATTGAGGTATGATCCTTCAATGCCTAGTTTATTCAAGGTTTATACCATGAAAGGATGTTGAATTATGTTGAAGATTTCTTCTGCCTCTATTAGGAAATAATGTGATTTTTATCCTTGATTCTATTCATGTGGTGTATTACACATGTTGATTTGGATGTGTTGAGCCAAACTTGCCTCACTGGAATAAACCCAACTTGATCATGGTGTGTGATTTTTTAATGTGAGGTTGAATTCAGTTTACAAGCATTTTATTGAAAATTTTTGCATTTATGTTTATAAACGATACTGGTCTGTAGGTGTGACTGTCTGTCTGCCTGTCTGTCTGTCTGACTGCCCCTTGTGTCTGCGTGTGTGTGCCTTTATTAGGTTCAGGTAGCAGGGTAATACTGGTTTTGTACAATCAATTTGGACAGATCTTTCCCTTTCTATTTTATAGATTACTGTGAGGAGCATCAATACTAGTTCTTTAAAAGTCTGGTAAAATTCAACAGTGAATCTGTCTGGTCTTGGGATTTTCTTTGTTGAGAGACTTTTTACTATTACTTCAACCAGTTCTTGATCTACTTAACTTTTTAAAACTATCCTTTTGTTTCAAAAAAGGGAACCAACAACAGGAAAATAACAGGACAAGGATAAGTCAACACATATCAATTATAACATCAATGTAAATGGTCTGAATTCATCAATCAAAAGAAACAGAGTGGCAGAATGGATCACGAAACAAGATTCAACAATATGCTGCATACAAAAAACACATTTAATTCAAAAAGAAATTCATAGATTGAAAGTCAAAGGATGGAAAACAATACTACATGTGATAGGAACCCAGAAAAAAGCAGTAGTAGCTATTCTATTTGCAAACAGTGTGGATTTCAAGCCAAGACTGATTAAGAGAGACAAAGAAGGTCACTACGTCCTTGTAAAGGGAACAATCCAAGAGGAAGATATAACAATCATAAATAAATATACACCAAATACCAGCACACTGAACTATATAAAACAAATATTAACAGACATGAAAAATCCAATAAGCACTAATACGATTTTTTTGGGGGACCTCAATACACCACTATCACAAATAGATCAACTAAACAAAAAATCAACAAAGAAATATCAGAACTGAACCAAACTTTTGAACAAATGGACTTAGACTGTTCCACCTTACAAGAGAATATACGTTCTTCTCAGCAGCACATGGGATGTTCTCTAAAATAGACCACATACTAGCTCATAGAACATGCTTAAGGAAATGCAAAGGAATTGAAGTTATTCCATACATATTATCAGACCATAGTGCAATTAAATTGGAAATCAATGGCAAAAGAAACCACAAAAACTTCATAAACACATGGAAATTAAATAATACCCACCTGAACCAATGGGTCACAGATGAAATTAAAGAGTTAAACAGTTTCTACAATAAATGATAATGCCAATGCAACATACTGGAACTTATGAGACACAATCAAAGCAGTCCTATGAGGGAAATTTATAGTGGAAAAATTCCCATATTATAAAAACAGAACAAGCTCAAATGAATAACCTAATGTTGAACCTCAAGCTTCTACAAAAAGAAAAGCAACTGAAGTCCAAAGCTCTTATGAGAGAGGAAGTTATAAAAATCACAGCAGAAATTAATGCAATTGAGACTAAGAAAACAATACAAAGAATCAATGAATCAAAGAGTTGGGTCTTTGAAAGATTAAATAAAATTGACAAACCTTAGCCAACCTTACCAAAAAAGAAAGAAAAAACTCAAATTCATGCAATTCAGAATGAAAACGGTGAAATTACAATGAATCCTACAGAAATCGGGAGATCATTAATATTTACTTCGAGAACCCGTATTCTAATACAATGAAAAAAATGAATAAATGGACTGATCCCTAGATACATATAAAGCTGAATCAAGAAGATATAAAGATTCTAAATAACCTATTATCAGTCAATGAAATTGAAGATGTAATTAAAAACCTACCAGCAAGGGGGATGGTGAGATAGCTCAGCGACATAAACACCTGCCTGGCAAGTGTGAGGTCCTGAGTTCGACTCCTGGTACCCAAAAAAAAAAAAAAAAACCTACCAGCAAAGAAAAGCCCAGGTCCTGATGGATTCACTACTGAATTCTATAAGAAATTTAGAGAAGATCTAAGGCCACTACTCCTCAAACTTTTTAATGCAATTGAAAGGGAAGCAATACTCCCAAATTCATTCCTGGAAGTAAGCATTACCCTGATAACAAAATCAGAGAAGGATCCAAACAAAAAAAGAAAACTACAGGCCATTCTCCCTAATGAACATAGATGTAAAAATCCTCAATAAGATACTGGCAAACACTATTCAGCAAATCATCAAGAACATTATACACCATGACCGAGTAGGATTCATCCCAGGAATGCAGGGATGGTTCAACATACACAAATCAATAAATGTAATACACCATATTAACAGAGCCAAGGACAAAAAACACATTATTATCTCAGTAATGCAGAAAAAGCATTAGACAAAGTCCAACACCTATTCACAGTAACAACCCTACAGAAAACTGAAATAGATGGTCTTTATCTCAATCTGATAAAAGCCATCTATGACAAACCAACAGGCAACATCATACTAAATGGTCAAAAACTGAAAGCTTTCACTCTAAAATCGGGAACAAGACAAGGATGTCCACTGTCACCACTTTTATTCAATATAGCTCTGGAAACATTATCCAAGACAATTAGACAAGAAAAAGAAAGAAAAGGAATAAGGATAGGAAAGGAAGAACTTAAATTATCATTATTTGCAGATGACATGAAACTCTACATAGAAGACCCCAAAAACTCCACCAAAAGGCTTCTAGATTTAATAACCAAATTCAGTAGCATAGCTGGATACAAAGTCAATACTCAAAAATCAACAGCATTCCTGTACACAAATAACAAACTCATGGAGAGATAAATTAGGGAAACAACACCTTTCACAATAGGATCCAATGAAATACCTAGGAATTAAACAAACAAAGAAAGTAAAAGACTTCTACACTGAAAACTATAGTACTCTGAAAAAGGAGATTGAAGAGGATATCAGAAAATGGAAAGATATCCCTTGTTCTTGGGTAGGAAGAACAAATACAGTGAAAATGGCCTTACTTCCAAAATTATTATACAGATTTAATGCAATCCCAATCAAAGTTCCAAAAGCGTATCTCACAGAATTAGAGAAAACAATCCTAAAATTCATTTGGAACCAGAAAAGACCTAGAATAGCAAAGGCAATTCTGGGTAACAAAGGCAAGGCAGGGGGCATCACAATCCCTGACTTGAAATTATACTATAAAGCTATTGTGATAAAAAAAAAAAAAAACAGCATGGTACTGGCAAAACAAACAGACCTGAAGATCAATGGAACAGATTAGAAGATGCAGAAACAACTCCAGACATACTCAGCCACCTTATCTTTAACAAAGGTGTCAAACACATTCACTGGAAGAAAGATGGTGCTGGAAAATGTTGAAAATTTTTAATACATGGTGTTGGAAAAACTGGCTCTGCATGCTGAAGATTAAAATTGGACCCATATCTTGCACCATGCACTAAACTAAATTTGAAATGGATCAAAAATCTAAATATTGAAACAGAAACATTAAATCTGCTGGAAGATAGAATAGGTAAAACTCTTGAAGACATTGGTGTAGGCAAAGACTTTATGGATAAAACTCTGATCGCACAGGAACTATCACAAAGAATCAACAACTAGGATTTCATCTTATTAAAAAGCTTTTTGCACAGCAAGAGAAACCACCAACAGAGTGAAGAGACAACCCACAATGTGGGAAAAAATGTTTGCCAGATGTTCCTCAGACACAGGATTACTATCGAGAACATATAAAGAACTCAAAAAAATCAGACCTCCCAAATTTAAAGACCCAATGCAAAAATGGGCATCTGAGATGAATACACACTTCTCAGATGAAGAAATACAAACAGCAAATAAATGTATGAAAAAATGTTCAACATCACTGGTCATCTGAGAGATGCAAATTAAAACAACACTGAGATTCCATCTCACCCTGGCAAGAATGGCTATTATCAATAAATCGACCAATAACAAATGCTGGCAGGGCTGTGGGGAAAAAGGAACCCTTCTCCACTGATGGTGGGAGTGCAGAATGGTGCAACCACTGTGGAAATCAGTGTGGAGATTCCTCAAAAAACTAAAATAAGAGGTCTCATTGGACCCAGCTATTCCCCTTCTCAGTATATTCCCGAAAGAATTAAAAGCACCATACCACAGCGATATATGCACAACCATGTTTATAGCAGCACAGTTTGCAATAGCTAAATCTTGGAAACAGCCCAAATGCTCATCAATCAATGAATGGATAAAGAAGATGTGAATTTTTTAATACAATGGAGTACTATTCTGCCATAAAGAGGGATAAGCTTGAGACATTTCTAAGTAAATGGATGCACCTCGAGACCATACTCTTAAGTGAAGTAAATTGGACACACATGTTTAAATACTGTGTTGTTTCTCTGGTGTGAGAAACCAAAAGTATAAATAAGGATCAAAATGTATAATAGATACTGGGAAATGGGAAGAAAATGTTCAAATGGGAAGGAGAACAAGGGAGGAGGGAGGGAGAAAGGAAGGGTGGGAGAAGAAAAGAAAGAAAATAGAAGGAAAAAATGGCAACAAAGCTTTCGGAAATAAGGAGGGGAAGAGGGGTTGAAGGGAGGGGAGAGGAATGGGAAAAAAAGAACAAGCAAGATATATCATGTACAGGAACAAGTTCCCTATGATGAATGTTATCGTTATGTATATCTAAAATGTACCAATAAAGTTAATTTTTAAAAAGTCATATAATTTGCCAATAAGTATATAAAATGTTCAATATATAATTATAACATATATAAAATGCATATGTTATACTTTTGAAAATATTTAAATTTTAGCCATCAGGGTAATGTAAATTAAAACTATATTGATCTTCCATCTGACCCCAATCTAAGTGGCTATAATCAAGAATACAAAAAATAGTAAATGCTGGCAAGGATATAGGAGAAAAGAAACTTTTATACACTGTTGGTGGGAAGGTGAGTTAGTACAGCCACTGCAGAAAGCAATATGGAGGTTCCTCAAAAATTAAAAATAAGCCAGGCACAGTGAAGCACGCCTGTAACCCCAGTGGTTCAGGAGGATGAGGCAGGAGGACTCCAAGCTTGAGGCTGCCCTGAGCAACTTAGTGAGGCTCTGCCTCAAAAGAAAAAGTTACAAAAGGGTTGGGAATGTAGCTTGGTGCAAAAGCCCCAAGTTCAATCCCCGCTAAAACACACACACAAACAGATACACACAAAACCCTAAAAATAGAACTACCATATAGTACCTGTACACTCATGTTTATTGTGGCACTATTCACAATTGGCAAGTTATGAGGTCCATAAATCGATGAGAAAATGTGGTTTATATGTACAATGGAGTACTATTCAGACATAGAGAAAAATGAAATTATGTCATTTGAAAGAAAATGGATAGAATCTGGACATCATCTTGTTAAGCAAAATAATACTGCGTGCTTCTAAAATGTGGAATCTAGAGACAAAGAGCAATGACATGAAAGTAGATAGGAAACTATTAGCAAAGAGAGATGGGATCGAGAGGGGGAGAGGGAGGTGGACACAATCAAAGTATGTTGTGTGCATGTACGAAAATTCACAAGGAAACCTATTCTGTATAATTAATATGCACCAATTAAAATGTTTTATACTGATCAAATTTTCAACAATGAGAATATTAAGTGTATGTATGTTATACTTTTGAAAAATTAAAAAACCTTCCTTTCTTCCAAAAATCCTAAATAACATGCTAAATAGCAGAGTTGCTCCAAGAAAATGTATGGTGTTTATCCAAAGGCTTCCCTTTCTAGCTGATGCATGACTTTGTACCCAGAGAACCTGCAACCCAGTTACGGAAGCAGGCTGTAGAAGACTTTCTAACAAAAATGAGAGAAGATTAGCAACACGTGCTACTGATATGGGAGATAAGGCGCAGCAAAGCTGGCTGGGGAAATGCGAGGGCCTCGTGTGTAGAACTTCGCCAGAGCTCCCAGGAGGTGTGGATGGCGTAAAAGAAGAGCAGCCATCCTGGAAAGCCGCTATTGTTCATGAGTATGCATGGTAGCCTGTGCCGTGTTTCTCAGACATGGCATGCATTTTTATTTTTGCTTTTACCCTCTTTTTTTCTTTGTTAGGCCCAAGTTCACTCTGCAGAGCTGGTTTCTCCCATACCCATTTACCCCGCACTTTTCAAATAAACTTTTTGGCAATGTTATTGGCTTGTCTCGTCCAATTCTTTGTTGGAGGCAAGAAGAACCTGGAATATTGATCCGCGAGCCATTTCTAAAGGAACTACCCTATAACACTGCAAGTACCAAAAACCTCAGCTGTACATATTTAAGCGCTATTTATATATTTACTTAGATATCTTGTGTTCAGTATCCTCAATGTGTTTTTCTATTTTGCCTTAAGTAATGTTCTTTTTGCAAGGAACCAGGCTGCAAAGTTCTTCCTATAGAATGCAAGTGAACATGACAAGCCACTGGACATGTGTGCAATGCTTTTGACACCACTCATGAAGATCAATAATTATTTCAAGCACTAGTTAGTGTAACTTTTGTTCTGATGTCATTAGAAGTGTGCCTCAGAGCATCTGAAGAATTCGTAGGCTCTCATCTCTCTCTCTCTCTCCTGGGAATTATACTGAGTTGTGAAGTTCAGTTCTACAATCATTTCTTTATTGGTCCAGCATCAAGTTTCCTTGCAAAAATGAGCAGACTCAGTTGTCAAGTTCATAGTCAAATGCAGGCTGGAGTGAAGCTAATCTGTTCACTGATCAACATTTAACATCTGATCGCTCCCAGTCCTTCTGGAAGAGGAAAGGGGCCAACCAGAAGCTATTTAGCCATCTTTCTAAGATAGATGAAGAAACAACTTCCACTCTTCCACTCTCTACTAGGAATTTTGAGAGGGCTCTGTCCCCATTTTGAAGGTGGAGAAGGTATCTGGGTCAGACAAGCCTTCTCTGAGGTGCATCCAGAAGAGAATATTTCTACTCAAGTGTTTCTACCTCCAAGAATGAAGCTAATTTTTCCTGGAATGGCTCAAAGACTCTTACTGGGCCACATCAGGGCAGCTGCTTAACCAAGTGGGGATGGCAGAGACACATCCAGTGATGTTGCTAAGGGAACCTTAGTTACCTTGCAACTCCCCTTAGGTAGAGACTGGAAATTGTTCTGAAAGACAGGGGTTTGTGTGTGTGTGTGTGTGTGTGTGTGTGTGTGTGTGTTTTGTTTTGTTTTTTTGTTTTTTTTAATGTGGGTACTGGGAGTCAACCTCAGGACCTCGCACTTGCCAGCAAGTGCTTGTGCCACTGAGCAATATCACCGGCCCTTTTTTCCCTTTATGTGGGTACTGGGAGTCAAACTCAAGACCTCACACTTGCCAGGCAGGCGCTTATGCCGCTGAGCTATCTCACCAGCCCTGAAAGACAGGTTTAGAGAAGGAGAAGTCCAAGTGGTACAGTTACTGACCTGTGAAGGTTTATAATACAACCTGAACGCTAAGCTAACAAGCCATCTATCCTGGGGTACCAACAACAACAGATCATACCCTTCAGTGACTCAGTATGTGCAACCATCCACAAAAGAAAAATACCACGACAGTATTTTCTGTAACTCCACCCTAGAAATGGATACTGTTGCTGGGAAGACATGTTATCAGGCCCTGAGCAGGCATGGAGGGGGCCCCACATCACCTGTCCTCTACCTGCAAGTAGCAACAGATGTAGCCTACTTTAGATCAAGAAAGGAAGTCTAAGTATTATTATTATTACTTCATTCTAAAGAAGTCTCTAAAGCCAGCGTGGTGGCACATGCATGTAATCGCAGCACTTGGGAGGCAGAAGCAGGAGGATTGCAGCGAGTTCGAGGCCAGCCTGGGCTACAAAGTGAGTTCAAGGTCAGCCTGAACTGCATAGCAAAACCCTGTCTCAAAGAAAAAAAAGAAGCCTCTAGAGTCTAGAACTTCCAACACTCCTACACTCCATGGGAGATGCTATGGTTTGCATCTTAAGCATCCCTCAAAGGCCCATGTGTTAAAGGCTTGGTCCCCAGCCTGTGGCACCACTGTGAGCCAGTGGAGCCCTTAGGAGGTAGGTGGGAGGACATGAAATCACCAGAGGCATGACCTCAAAAGGGATGACCCCCCCCGTCTCTTTCTCTCTCTCCTTTCTGGCCACCATGACATGAACAGTTTTGCTCGTCCACGTGCCCCCTGCCTGATGGTCGGCCTCACCACAGGCCAGATCAACAGAGCCTACCAACCATGGACTGAACCTCTGAAACCATAGGCCAGGATAAACTTTTCCTCATTTAAGTTGATTGTCTGAGGTATTTCATCACAGCGATGGAAAGTTGACTAATGGCACATCTATCAGATACAAAGAAAGGCACATGTGGCATCAGTGTGTAGATGGGAAGCAGATGCTGCCCACACTTGGCAAGGGACAGATGAGTTACAGGCCTGGGTGAGGGGCACAGGGCTCCAAATCTGTGACAAATACTCCCCCTTTACTGTAGCTTCCTACTTGGGACTTCACTGGCTCCTCCAGGTTTTCTTTTTCCAAATAAGGAAATACTTAGTGGCGACATCCATATGTTTATGACTCAGCCAGAAATCAGAGCTCAAGGAAAACTACTGAAAGGGAGATTAAGCAAACAAGAATGTCCTGTGCACTATCAGGTGCACCTTCAGTCCAGTCTCTGGAGTGCCCACCACATTCCTCGTGCCAACAGGGGAAAGCAGTGGAAACACAGAGCTTCAGATCACATCTCATTTTCCTCTCCTAGTCTAGGTCAAACTCCCATTTCCCTTTCGCTAGGTGTTAGACTCATTCTTCTCCCTCCTCCGCTTCAAGTAGGCTTTGTGAAATACAATGGTACCTCAGTTCATGAACTCAATTCTCTCCATGATTCTGGTCACAAACCAAATTGGATGGGAACCAAATCAAATTACTCCATAAGGTCAACACTGACCCTAACCATTACATTTGATTTGATTCACAGGTGGCTCGTGGGCACTTGGGATGTACTGACCACAGCTGCATTTCTTATTTCATTCAATTTAAATTAACTCAATTTTAAACTGAAAAACTGATCACGTGATTTAGTTACTGGAAAACTCATGTGTCTATGGAGCAACTTCTTCAACTGTAAATGTTATGAAATCTAAATACGGGTCTGGCATTTCCAGTGAAAATTTAGTGTCTGAACTTAGATGTACTAGGTCTAAAATACACATCGGATTGGAAGACTAGTAGGAAAAAGTGTAAAATATCTCCACTAATTTTTGTACTGACACAGATCAAAATGGTAACATTTTAAATATATTGTGTTTAAATAAAATGCATTATTAAAATCAGTTTGACCTATTTCTTTGCCTATATTTTATTTACTTATTCATTTTATTATATACTGACAAGTTATAATTATATATTTATGGAGTATAAAGTGATATGATTTTAATACAATGTGAGATGATTAAGTAAAACTAATAAACCTATCCATCACCTCAAACAGTTGACATTTTTTGTGATGAGAGCACCTGATATCTGCTTTCTTGGAAATACTAAAATGCACAGTGCTCAATTATTAGCTGCCGTGGTTCGCTCACAATCAAACTGTTGAAATATGGTTGCTAACATGCAGGTGTTGGCAGGTAGGGTTGTTAAGAGCGCCGGGGTCTTTCCTCGACAGATGGATTAGCTCCTGCAGCAGTCGCAGACTTCTTCTTCCAGAGCTGGTTCTCTAATGTGCCCAGCCCCCTCGCCCACTCTCTTCTGCACACATCTGCTTGACTTTCACTCCCCACCCTGAGTTCAAGCAGCAGCTCCCAGAAGCCCAGCAGATGGCCTGGGCCTGACCTCAGGCTGCCAGCCTCCAGAACTAAAAGCTAAATAGACCTCTTTTCTTTATAAATTACTCAGCCTTGGGTATTCCACTATAGCCATGGAAAACAAGCTAAGGTATAGCTGTATTCACCACACTATGAAAGATTGTTTAAAAATAAAAAATAAAAAAACTTAACTTTATTTCTCCTATTGGACTGAGATTGTGCCCCTTGGATTCCATCTCCCCACTCCCTCCAACCTCCATTTTCATATCTATAAATGTGGCTCCTGGAAAATTCTTAGTTGCATATTATTTTTCTTTTGGTTTGCTACTCTAAGATGTTTAATGTCACTAGGGATGGTACTGGGTAGTACTTTGTTCCAGAGCTCCATTTATCACTTGCTCTCTCCTGGGACCAAAAGATTCCTCCAGGCCATTCTCCAACCCCAAATTACTGTCCTCATGTTAATAATCAGTGCATCCCAACTCATTGTCACCCTTACCACCCCTCCCAGAATTCTTTCCCTGCTCAAACCCACTCTGCCTTTGTCTCTTCCAGAGCTTCTAAATAGCCATTTGCCACTATGACCACACCCTCCGTGTAGCCATTTCTTGATCTTTTCCCTTAGCACCACTCTTTGACCTTTGCTGAACTATCCCTGCCCCATCATTTGTGGCCAAGGGAGAGGCCATCCCATCAAGAGCCCGCTCCACCAACACCATGGCTTGGCCTTCACTCCATGCCGCCCCTGCTGAGGCTGTTTCACCTGTTTTCCCCGCTATCCCACCTTCCCTTTGTACCACTGACCCTTCCCAGTGACCTATGTCTGAGAAAGGGATAGGTCTACTGAGGGCTACTGCCGGGAAGAACATCTTAAAAGAGAGAATTAGGCAGAGAACGAACTTAACGAGATGTCATTTCCCCTGAGGCCACCTTCAGGAAACTGCAGAGCTGGGTGGTCCTTCAGAATCCCCTGGGATGGAAACAAGGAGTTGTACTTTTGTATCTGTGTATCAACCAACTGGATGCAGAACCCAGATACCCCTCCTCCAAGAGTGATATGTTAATCAGCTCTCCATCACTGTAACAAAATACCTGAGGGGAAAAAGCTCATCAGGAGGAAAGATTACTTTGGCTCACAGTTTCAAAGGTTTCAGTCCATGGTTGCTTGGTCCTCTTTCTCTGGGCCTGTGGTAGATGGAACATGGTGGCACAGAGCATGTGACACAGCAAAGCTGCTGGCCTCATGGTGACCAGGAAGCAAAGAAAGGGAGGAAAGGCTGGGTGTCCCAGTGTCCCCTTCAATGGCAGCTCCCAGTGACCTAACGTCCTCCCACTAGGCCCCCCTCCTGAGGTCCCGTCCCTCCCAGCAGCACCCCAGGCTGGTAACCAAGCCTTCAACACTTGCATCTTTGAGGGATAATCAAGATGCAAACTGTAACAAGTGGCAGTCTGGCTTCTACAACCTACCACTAAATAACTCCAAATTTCCATACAAAACCTATTTTCTTCAGCACCCTCCTTCTTGGTGTTCCTGCTGAACTTCCCCCTTCTCCTGAGTTCTGTGACTCTCCTTCATAGTCTCTCCTGACGCTTTCCATTTCCTCCATCACCTCCCTTTCCTCCTTAGACCCAGGGCCTGTCTTCAGCCCGTCCTCTCTACTTAGCTACCCTCTCCCTCTATCTCACTCCCATCAGCCCAGCTTCTTCCAAGCAACTTCAAAATTCCCATCTCCTGCTACAGCGCCTCGGTTAAGACTTCTAGAATCACCCTGCCAACCACATTTCCTGGGTACTAGGAAGAAGGTGGCCTGCTTTATAAACTCAGCTTGCCTCCCGATGAGCTCAGCTTCACACCACTCCCGGCTCTCCTGCAGACTCACAGTTCACAGCCCGCCACAGCGCCTTCCCGAGACTCCCCTCCGCCTCCTACAGCATACTTAGCAAGCTGCGAAGACTCCTGTCCTCCGAATTGGTGCCTCACATCCCCAGCTCAGGTCTTCATCTCACAGGGACGACCGTAATCACCTCTGCTGAGACTTCTGCTGTCTTAGTCCATTTTCTGTTGCTATAACAAAATACCCAAGACCAGGTAACTTATAAAGAAGAGTTTACTTGGCTCGGGACTCTGGAGCTGGGAAGTCTGAGACTGGGTAGCTACATCTGGGGCGGCCTCGCGCTGTATCATAACATGGAAGAAAAGCGAGGGAATACAATTGCCTCTGAGAGACAGAAACAAGGAACCCCTCACTTTACAAAGACCTGCTCTTGGGTGTCATTAATCCAGTCTTGCCAGAGTGTGAACTCACTTCCCAGAGAGTTAACCCTGTTACAGGGAGCAGCATTAATCCCTCAGGAAGTTCCCTCCACCTCTCCACGCCATCCCACTAGGACCACAGCCCAACACCAGCTTTGCAGGGGACAACCCGGAGCACCCCCTTACGTCCCCTGTGAGCCCTTTCTTAGCAGCCCCTGGGGTACCCAGGACCCCGGGTCTTCAGTAGCCAGCGACTGTGGTTTTCCCTGCCTCAATGACTCCCCTGACCGAGCAAGCTGGTAAATGGGTAATCTGCTCACCAGAGCACCGCTGAGGGAGCAGGAAAGCACGGGGTCAAGGGACACAGGTGGCGCCTCCGCCCTGGAGGGACGTGGACTCTGCTGTTCTTCCTTTCTGCTCCAGTCTGGGCCCGGGCAGTAGAAAGCAGGGGAGATCCGCGGAGGGACGAGCAGAGCGCCCCCAGCTCCCGAAGGCCCACTCGACACGGGCACGGCCGCGGCAGGAAGCAGCGGGCACTGGGCTGCGCTCCCCGCTTGGCGGGCGGGAAGGGGCGCGGCCCGCGGGCGGTGGGCGGCGTCCGCCCCAGCCCCAGCCCCAGCCTCGCGCGCCGGGCTCCCGCTCCTCGCTGTGCGGCCGGTAAGTGAGGGCGCCGGGCAGGGGACCCGGCGGGCACCCGCGGGGCGCGCGGTGGTTTGTGTGCGCGAGGATGACCACTGGTGCGTGGCGGCGCGTCGGTGACTGTGTCCGCCGGCCTGCAGTTCTGCACTTGTGTGGGGAACAGAGCAAGGGCCTTTGTGCTGTCCAGCGTGGTGTGTGACTGTCCCTGCTCAAGATGTTCCTCGCTTTGTCCACCCTGCGTCCCAGGAGCTGCTTCCTGTGCACTGGGCAGGCACCGGCCCGGAGCTGGTTCTTGGCTGCAGTACCCCTTGCAAAACAGTGTCTGCGAGGCGCTGGGCCCTGCTCGGCCAGCCTGCGGGCTGTGCAGCAGTGGGAACAAGCTCCGCAGGCCCCGTCCCTGCACACACAGCGGGAAGGAGGGAGCGTGTGGGAGGCTCTGGGTGGATGACTCCCCGACAGTGTCCGGCGCCCACGCGTGCGAACTGGCTGGAAAGCAGGAAAGGGAGGGCTAGGCAGGAGAGCGTCTGAACGTGGGTCTGGACTGCTGAGTGTGCAAGAGAACGCGTCCAGACGTCTCCGGCAACTTCATATGCGGGGCGTGGGGAGAAGAGAGCTCTGGAAAACTCCCACATGCGCTCCAAGGGGGAGGGGGAGGGGAGAGAGAATGAGGGTACTGTTTGACAGGGTGGAAAACCTGTGTCTAATTTGCGTGCATGGGGACTGTAATAAAAAGCAGTTGCTGGCATCTGGAGACCTGTGTCTGGATCAGAACTTAGTGGTCATTACTGGGTCCCAGCACTGTTCCTTGTTCTCAATCAGTTGCTTTTGTGCGCATGTTGGGACCAATGACCACGGTCCCGCCTATCTCCGGGGTAGCTGGAGACACAAATTGGTAAGTGCCCAGTGCTTTGGGGCAGTAAGGATCCTGGGCTTGCAAGGGTGCTGCCGGGCACACAGGTGCACACTAGGGGTCTGAGCGGGGCTGGTGGCCTGGAGCTGTTTGGCCGGTGGGTGGTAGGGAGTGTCTGTGTTATTGGACTGGTGGTGTGGAAACTATGCACAGGCCTGGGCGGTTTCCCTAGGTTTTGTGCAAATGTCTTCTGCAGCACAAGAAGAAGACTGTCTTTGATGTTCTTTAAATCGCCCAGGGCACTTTGACTTTCCAGATGAACCAGGGGCTTCATAGCCACCATCTTGCTTTTACATCTGGGCCAGCAGATGAAGCAATCAGGAGCCCTCCAGACAGTTTGCAGCCGAAAGATAGGAGATGAAGAAGCTTGCCCGACCAAAGTCACAGAGCTAGGGTACGCAGCACAGGGTTCTGTCTTTTGAGGCTCAAAGCCTTCAGAGCCAGGGCTGGCCCTGGACCAGGCTGAGGCGGGCGACAGGGTGTCAAGACTCACGAGTTGACAGCACCAATGCCAGAGCAGGGCTGGCAGCTTTTCCCTTTTGGTTGTCAGAGAGACTTTTCTGCATGCAGTAGTTGTTTAATAAGTGTTTGTGGCAGGAAAGAGCCTGGCCAAGGGATCCTAAAAACCTAGGGTCGGCTACTGGCCAGGCTCTCTGCCTGCTGTGTCCCGGGGAAAGTCTGTTCCCTCATTAGTTAAAATCAGGGTGTCTCCAGATTATCGTTCTGATCTCAGCTCGTGGACCATTCCTCAGGGCCTTTTCTGACTCCCCACCTAAAGCAGCCACCTCACTGCTGTTTCCCAGCACCTGGAACATAGTAAGTGCTCAAAAAATATAGTCCTGTGACTGAGTAACTCAATAAGAGGAAGATGCCTGCATGTTTTTCTAATTGTGCTGCTAGGAGCTTTACACCACACAAGTAGGGCACCAACAGCTCAGAGTTCATCTAAGTTACCCATCGGCTTCCAGGTAGGATTCCTCTGAGGAAAGGGTTCTACCAAAATAAAACTAGAAAGCCATATCAGAAGACCTACAGGCATGTTTTCAGCTCCATGTCGAAATGATGGAATTGCATCTGGAAGTCATACCTCCTTGGCACTCCGGGAGGACCTGCACAGGGTTTGTTATTGGAAGGGGGGGGGTCTCAGGGAAGTTGATTCTGGGTTCTTGGGGTCCTGAACAAAGAATTGAACAAGACAATCAGAAAAATTAGCGAGAGTAAGATTTATTTAGAAGGAATAACAAGAGTGAGCAAAAGAAGTGAAAGTCCACTCCACAGGGTGGGAGTCGCCCAGTGAGATGAGCTCACGCCCTCCGCAGGGGCTGGTACTGGGCCTCTTAAGGTCCTGGGGAGGGGGATTTTTGACCAAACAAATTTTTAGAGGAAGTGTCATGCTGTCCAAAGCCCGCAGCGGAGGGACGAGTGGTTTAAACCACAATACAAATGAGGATGGACTCAGGCTGGAGTCCTGTACTTTTAGGTTTGCACATGCCTGAAGGTCTTGAGGGACAGAGTGACCTTTATCTTTTGGTTTCTGATATTTGGACATAGTTGTCTGGTCTGTGTAGTTTCTCTTTTTTTGTCCCATGGGTTTCTGTTGCTCCCTCATCCTTGCTGTATCTCTTACCTCGGGTTCAGACCCCAAAGTGAGACTCTGAAGTCATTTCTGCTCAGCCATGGAATTCATCTTGTGGTTGTTTAGTGCACCCAGTTTCATTACATGGACTTCGGCTGAAAGTCGATATGAAAATGACTGCACACGATGCAACGACAAGGGGCATGTGGGAACTCTGGGCCACGTGAGGCCAGCACTGGACAGAGGAAGCACTGAACATCTGACAGATAAGCCATAGTGGCTGTGCCTGTTATTGTCCTCCCTTGGCTGTGTTGCCAGGCAGACTGTCCAGTTGCACCTTGTCCCCAGTAGATGCCCATCAGCATAATTTTTCTTGAATAGTTGGCATAGGGACAAACTCTTCCCTGAGCAACAACTAAGCCCAGAAGCCAGCCACATGGTGGCACCATCCCAACCTATAGTTACAGCAGCTTCCTGGGGTTCCCAGGCTGCCCTCCCTGTAAAACATTCTCTCATGCTGTCTCTTCCTATAAATACATTTGCAAATGGCAGCAGGTAACCGTCATGTCCAGCTTGTGCCCGGTTTTTTTGGCTGAGTATATGTTTACCACTGCTTTTCCTAAATTCCAGAGGAGGAGCACTAAAGGCCATCCCCACTGTTCTGGTTTAGGTCAAGAATGTCCCCAAAAGCCTCATGGGCTCAGAGGAGGGGCTTTTGGAAGGTGATTGAATCATGTCAGGGGGCAGGATATCTGACTTCCTGTTAGAAGGTGGGTCACTGGGGCCATGACCTGGAAGGGTTTATCTCTCTCCCAGGCTCCTCCCTTCTCTCTCTGTTTCCTGGCCACCCTGATATAAGCAACCTTGCTCTGCCTTGCCCCTCTGCCATGCTGACCAGGGACTGTAATCGTGAACCAAAACAGATCTCTTTCCTTTAGGTTGCACATGTCAGTGTTGTGTCTCAGTGATGAGAAAAGTGACTAGGACACTCACAATGGAAAAAGAGGTGGCCTACCTTCGTGTGGTTGCTTTAGGTGGGATGCTGAGGTGGGAGACCATACAAAGTGGAAAGAAGAGACAGGAGTAAAGAACAGAACCTTCTGTTCACTCCTAAAGACTGCCGACCTTCTTGAACGTGACCCTCCTGTGGCTGACTCCCATGGGTTCCCAGGGTCAGCAGATTTATCCCTTGGGACGGCACACCACAGTGCAGATAGAGGTGGAAAGGGGTGGGTGGCCCATATACAATGTGCACGTGCTCACCCAGTGCCTGTGATGAGCTTTGAACTTCCAGCTTCCTGAGAAATACCTAAAGACCCAGTGCCTGCCACTGAACTCTAGCTGTTGAGATTAAGCTCAATGCCAGGAATAGAAGAAAAAATAGCTGAGCTCAGGCTGTGTGGCACACACCTAAGCCACTGCTGGAACTCAGGGAAGGAGACAACATGATCGGCAGAGGCAGGCTGCGTGGGCAGCCAGTCCAGTCCAGCTGTGTGTCCTGGCTCTGCCCCTTCCTCTCCACGTAATATTGAGTGTGTTAGGTGACCTCGCTAAAGCTTCAATTTCCCCATCTGTGAGTCAAGGAAATGATCTCCTAACTCCTAGTGGGGTATGTGCATGCCTGAGTTCACCTCTCAGGGCTCAGCTTCACGGTGAGGCTTGGAACCCCCAAGTGTCCCCCAAACATCTGGTGAACATGGTGAAGGACTCCTGATGGGGAGGGCTGTGAAGCGTGACTGCTGCTCCTCTGCATCTAACACACCTCTCCTGGCGGGTAGTCAGGGGGGTCTGTGGTCTCCTGCTGGCTGTACCCCAAGCCAGCCCAACTCCCTGCGTCTCCCTGGGGTGCCTTTCCAGATGGCCCTGGAACACGGGTGTAGGGGGGATGCAGCTGCAGCCAGCAGCCTCACCCTGCCTTTCCCACTGTCCCCTGAGTAAGCAAATGGCCATTCTTCAATGATTAGGGGTCATTGTTGTAAATCTCAAGAATTACAGGTATTACAGAGGGTCAGAAAATGTGAAGGAAAATCATGCTGGTGGTTTCCTGATCTGTTTTTGAGCCAGTGAGCAGGATTCCTTCTTTGATGGGTGTGGGGCCACCCCACAGTGATTCTCAGCCTCA
The DNA here is from genome assembly GCA_028451465.1 of Erethizon dorsatum. Lineage (NCBI taxonomy): Eukaryota > Metazoa > Chordata > Mammalia > Rodentia > Erethizontidae > Erethizon > Erethizon dorsatum. Next base: position 33,058,872 of record CM051831.1, read on the forward strand.
TCCCAACTTAGTGATCCTTCTTTCCTTCCTTCCTTCCTTCCTTCCTTCTTTCCTTCCATCTTTCCTTCCTTCTTTTCTCCTTTCCTCCTCCCCTCCCTGCTGCCCTTCCTTCCTTCCTTTTTTTCTTCCTTCCTTTTTTCCTTCCACATGGACTTCATGTCTTTAAAAATTTTTGTCAGCCAACTTTCAACACACATGAAATATTTGTTTCTTTACCTTAAAAAATGAATCAAAGACTGTGTAACTGATGATTTGATTTTACTATCCACTATCTAACTTTCTGCTTTATATCAATTGCATTTTTAAAACATCTGTGTGGGTTATTTACTAATAGAACCTAGTATATTTAAAGGGCTCGACGACAGTCAGAAGTGGGCTGGTGGTGTCCGGTTTATATGAGGTCTGGAACAGATTGCAAAAACAAAGAGATTACATCATTCTGTATTTTCCTGTAGTGTGTATGGTAGCTGGGCTAGGAGGACTTTTGGCAGGTAAAGGTCAGAGTAGAAGTACTCTTGAAATACTATAGAAATTTCTCTCTCAATCTTCCTTTTGTAGACAAGCACTGGACTTTGGACATTTGGAGATCACTTTCCATTCCCTGGTTTTAGAATTCTATTCCTTGCCACTACTTAGGGAAAGTGTTATGTTTACTTACTTTTTATCTCTAGCAACCAGCACAGAGCTTTGTAAACAGGAGGCATTCAGTAAGTGCTCACGAATGGCTCTTAAGAAAGGAGCTCAGCGTCCTCACTGAGACTCTGTCTGAGGGAAAGTTCCTCCACTAGAGCCAACCAAATGTCTCAAGGACCCAGCAGACAATGGGAAATGTGGGACCCCACTTCATAAAGCAGGAGGAGCTGCCAACCCAAGCACTGAAATGTGAAGTTTTCTGTGCTCTCTCAGAACTTGTTGAGCTGCTCGTATTTGTTAATGGTCAACAACATTCTAAGTAAAGAAAAATTAAGATTTTGAATTATTAGCATGACTTTTACCATTCATCTTTATGTTGTGTGGTGCTAACTTAAAAGGAGAAGAATCAAGCATTTAACTCATATACACTCACTACCGCCACAAGATTCCTGTTTCATAGGCTGTATGTGCCGTATTCTGCTCTCACTAGCGCGGTATAAAGATTCACGACACTGAGCCCGCTGTTTTTAGGTCACTCCCTGCTGTGAAAACGCCCACCAGCTCTCTGCCTTTAGCTAGTGAAAAGGAAAGGAACTTGGAACTGTCCATGTCCCTCTCCCTTTCCTCCTCTGTTACCTGCATTTCCCGTTTCAGCTGTGGCCCAGTGCAGGAAGAAACACAAATAAGAAAGGACAGGCTGTCTAATCTGTTTCTCAGGATGCATAACTCACTTTCGCATTGAGACCGAGTTCTGGTTTCCGCACGGAGCGTGGCCTGTCAGGACCTGTTGACTCTTTCGCACATTACGCAGTACTTGCCTGGAGACTCTGAACCCTGAGCTGTACCTGCACTGTGCACATCTCTTCTGCTCACACTCATGTCCCTGGCCCTGGGACTTGACTTACAAACACAAGTTCAAAGATGAAATGCAGAAGGATTTCAAGATGCCAACAACAGAGGATTAAGCCAAGGACACAGCTCTTCAGAGAGTGAGGCCCTGTGAGCCCTGCATTTTGGTCACATTTTTGGATGGCAGCCCAGCTAGGGCAGAACAAATCATTTTAGTGGCTGGGTCATTCAAGTGCCCTAGGATTTGAGTTAGTAATTTGTATGTTTGGAAAATGGCAGAAGTTTCCATTTCTGTATTTAGGTCTCCACTCTTTCAATTTCATCATTTACATTTTTAAGAGGTTGCCTTAGGTCCTTTACTAACAGATTCCAGTTTGTTTAAAAGACTCAGAAGAAAAAAAAAAGAAGAAGAATAGGAATGGAGTTGAGGATTGTCCACTTTGTCCAAGGTTTGGAACAGGTTGAGAAGCAAAACTCAGCCAGGCATGTTGCCACATGCCTGTAATCCTAGTTTTCTGGGAGGCTGAGGCAGGAGGATGCAAGTCTACCCCAGCCTGGGCAACTTAGGAACTTAGGGAAAACCTGTCTCCAAAAGAAATTGTTTTTTTAAGGGCTGGGGATGTAGCTTAGTGCAAAGGCCCTGAGTTCAATCCCCAGTCCCCCCACCAAAAATAGCAAAGCAAAACTCTCCATGGAGTTCAAGGGTACTCCTGTTCAAGGATACTTGCTTGCTGTTCCAGGCCTTATTGTTTCTATAGCAAAGCTGAGCAGATAAACTAGGATGAGGAAGGAAATGGTTTCATTGCCAAGGAAATGCTCTTTCAGCTGGACAGAAGAGAGGCACAAGGAAGAGGACATGCGAATGTGCTATGCGGTTCCGCACTTGGAGGAGCTCCGTGCACTCTGCTTGGAGGAGCAGAGGCTCAGAACAGCTGGGCCTTCCAGAAGAGAGACTCCTCCATGTATGGGGAGAGAGGATGAGCACAGAAGTTAGAACTAGAAGTACAGGGACAGAAATATTAAGAAGACTATTAACACTTAGCAACAGCACTGAAAAGGTAGCTAAGGGTTTTGAACTTGGCAGGAAACCTAAAGTTCTAAGCAAGTACTAGAGAGCAGGCACTAGTATAGCAGGGATGGAAGGAAACCTTCCTCTTTAAAGTGGAAAGGAGAACTGCATCAGAAAAAGTTCAGCAGGGAGAAGCTACACTGACATTGTCCTTCTGGTTTTGTTATTAACTTGTTCTACACTCCACCTTGGTTTTAATTTGTTGCATAAAAACTGCTAGTTTTAAGTTGCTATTTTTATCATTAAATTGGGTAGCAGCATGATTGGCTGATAGAAGTTCTACAGGAGTCTGCAAACTGTTTTCTTATGGCCTGTAGGCTGAAAGTGATTTTTATATATTCCAAGGATTGCAACAAATGCGAGGAAACAAAAAATATTCAGGAGAGATGTTTGTGGCCCACAAACCCTAAAATATGTACCAAGTAGTCCTTTACAAAAGGGTTTCCTGACCCCTCATTGATCTAACTTGCCTGGGATGATCAGCCGCAAGGTGAAGCCAAGATGGTCTCTCCGAGTATCAGCATCTGAGATCCCAGTTTAAGCCAAATTTAATTCCCAGGGGCTGCAGCCTATGATTTCTTCATTCCTCAGATGGTTCAAGTGTTCACCTAGTACTGAAAGGCACTGCCCTAAAGCAGCAAATCCCAAAGTGAAGAGAGTTTTCAGCAGTATCAACATCCCTCAGCTTGTTAGAAATGCAGAATCTCTGCTGGCTCAGAAACTCTCAGGTTGGGCCCAGGAATCTGCATTCAAGCACATTCTGATGGACACTTGAGTGTAAGGACACTACTCACAGTCTTGGCCTCACACCTGCTCGTGGCAGGCAAATGTCACAAATGGGCCCAGAAGAGAGAGCAGGAGGAAGGGCAGAGGCAGGCAAGGGGTCAGCAAGGCCTAACCATGACTGTTACCTGCACCTACCTGAGGCCCTGGGGGGTGAAGCAATTGCAGGAGCTAGAATTTGGGAGTAGAATAACACCCCCAGCACAACAACAAATTCCTCCCCCCAAAAGAGCATTTCCTATGATTTTAGATTTGGGCTCTATTTTTCATTGTTACATATATCTTTCAGAACGTTAACTTACAGAAAGTACCCACCGGGTGAATGCGGGAATTTAAACTCGAATTTTGAGCTACATTTAAATAATTTAAATAAATATTATACGTGCCTGGGAAGTAGGAGAGTGTGACTATAAAATTTCATCCTATAACTGATACGTGGGTGGGGGTTGTTCTCCTCCTCCCCATTTGGGAAGGACAGAGTCCCACGGAGTACTTAGCCTCAATCTCCTAGCCCCTGGTAATGTAGCAGGTGGGGCATTTATATGAATGTAATAGAAATCGTGACCTATCAAAGGCCTACCATGTTCCGGGCACACATCGTGAGGTTTTAACATAAATGATCTCCTATAATCGCCCCAGCCCTACAACGTCCGTGTTATTATGCCCATGTTATGGTCGTGACTGTTGAGGCACAGAGATGTTTAAAAAATGTCTCTCAATTCCGTAACTGACAAATGGAAGGACCAAGATTCAGACCCAGGGAAGCCTGGCCTCAAAGTAGGTGAGGGGCGACGTGGGGAAGCTGGCGCATGGCCTTGCCTGGTATCGCATCGCAGCGCGTCTAACCTGGTTAAGCTTATGAGACCACACTATGCAGTTAGGTTGCCGGTGTGCCCATCTGGGAAAGAATTCAAGGACCAGAGGTCCATGGCGCAGCCAGAAATAAAGATTCCATCCTGGTTGTCCAGAGTTGCAGTTATTACCAACCAAGCTGACTGGGTCCTTCAGTTCTTCCTTCCTCGTTTTAGAAATTAGTGATTTCTAAAATACTACATATGACCATCCCGTCAACAGTGATGAAGCATCCCTTTCAGGGCCTCAGATCTCCAAAGCACTATATGCTCATTAGCTCTCGAGGTCCCAGTATTGGTAACCTTGGCTACACCGGCGGTATCGGGAGCTCAGCCATCAAGGCAGTGGGGATTGCACCATGAGCCTTCAGTCCTCCCAAACCAGGAGCACTGGGCTAAGAACCAGAGATCTGGATCCCAGCTCTTCTCGGACTTGATCAGCTCGAGAATGGAGATGTGACGCCTACCCTCTGAGTTTCCATAGCCAAAATATGATTGGGGACTGATATTGAAGGTTTCTTCTCCACTGGGGACATGCAGGGGTTTCTAAACCTTGGAAAAACTGAGTAGATGATGATAGTGTGACAATGATGTGATTAATACATTATTAGGGAACAAATCTGGACAACAGCTAGGGTGTTCTGAAGCCAAATCATTTCTATAGCGTTCTCTCTCTGTAATTCATGGAGCCAGAGTTCTTCCATCTCTTGGACAAGAATTAGGTTAACACTATGAGGATTGTTGGCTAGTAAGTACATTATTTCTTTGTCCAGAAAGGTCAAGTTTCTTTTAAGCAGACGAGTATGTGTGTGCTTGGCTCACCTGCAAGGAGAACTCTATCCTTTCCGAATGAGCTCCTGAGTCCCTAGGAAATGTTTCCACTGACTTGAGAGGGAGAGGCATGGTTTATCAAGGAGCTTAGCAGTTTCCAAGGTCTCTTCAATGAATCACATACTTAAGACCTAACAGATTCATATCCGGGTCCCAAAGTGAACATTGGCATTTAAATTCAGGTGCATCTCCTTCTCACACACAGGCATACACTATCAGTCCACGTGGTGGGTGACAGCAAGCTGAGCCAGGAGTCTGGACACCTAGAATACCTGGCTCTGCGGTAGCTGTGCTGCTGGCGGATCCCTGGGCCTGCTGTGTCTCTGAGCCAGTGCCTGAGACATGGTCCCTCTCCTGGGAATTGATGGCTCAGACCTCGGCTGTGCCTGCCCCCAAAAGAAAGGGTTGCATACTGCTGATTCTTAGCTTTTTTGTGTGAGGGAATCACACACTCCTTTGGGGGGTCTCCTAAGACCTATGCAACCCCAACACATCAGTGGCAACATCGTTTTATGCCATTTCCAGCCAGTCTCCCCATCAAGCTAGAACTCCATGAAGGAATGGTTTTTCAGGCTTATGGCTGAGCCATGGTATCTTGTTCCAGAGGCAATACAGGTACTATTCTGAAAGCAAATGAGAAATTGTACAAATCCTCTAGTCTGGGAAAGGAGGTGAGTTTTTACATTATTTGTGCTTTTTTCCCCCAGTTGGAAGGAATGCCTGTGCTGATCCCAGTGAGCAGGTTGTAAATGTACTTAAGCACGAAGGAACACGTACCATAATGAAGGCTTTGTGGGGACAGCCCCTCCTCCCACTGCACAGCAAGCCACGCCAGCCTGGCTGATCCCTTCCAGAGCCACAGCAGACAAACCACCACTGTCCCCTTCTTGCTGCTGCTGAGATGGGGAGTGGGTGGGTGCACAACCACCAGCACTTAAGAGTTCAGCTGCAGGCTGAGGCCATCACAGTCACTATCGTGGTCATTGCCTTCCTCTCTCCACTGGGTAGAAGGACACTGGCACAGGTAGGTTAGATGACCTACCGAAAGTCTAGCTGCTGGTAAATGTGACATCAGTTTTCCCTCTGTATATGTGGTGGCCCAACCCAAAGCAAAGATCAGAGAACCAGGCTCGTGCTGATGTTTACCTTTCCAGATCCCTCCTCCTGGCAGCAGGATGGAAGGGAAGGAGAACCAGCCTCCTGCCACACTCAGGATGGAATGCTAGCCACCACAGGGGACCTCTTCCTGAGACAGGCTCCAGCCAGCCTCGGTTTGCAGTTCTGGTCATGCAGATGGTGGCTGCAGCTGCAGACCTGGGGAGAGGGCTGCTCAGGGAGTTCACACTCTGCTGGGAATCCTGCCTATGGCTCTCACATTCTCTAGACTGCTTCCAGGAGCCACTCATATACCTCTCCTGACCCCCACAAATAGAGATGCCCTGCGGGCCTCAGCCTGCATCCTAAATCTAAGCTTGCAAAGCCCCTAGGCCCAAAGTATTCATTTGAGCCTGGCCCCCTAGAGGGTATGGATATTGGCTTTCAGGTCATGGTCCCCCAGCCCTCCTGGCCCTCTGGAATTTCTGCAGGGCTGTGGTAGATGGCGGGCGGACCTGGATCTGAGGTTTCCATTCTGCACCCTCCTGCTCTGGAGCTGCCTGTAGTGGGAATGGTGTCCGCCTTGGTGATCACAGGGACTCAGATCCCGAGGTCTAAAGCGCTGATCCAGGCCTGGTGTCCCTGGACTGAGGATGGGGTCTGGGACACCATGGCAAAGGCTAAACATCCAAGAATTGTCTTAGGGAGAGGAAAGTGAGCCATGACCAGTCCCCAGCACCGTGTCCCGGGGGACCAAGCTGAGGGCTCAGAGCAGGGCTGGCTGTGCCTGGTCTACTGGGCAGAGGTGATTTTCAGGATCAGGTGGGAGCTGGGCCCAAATCAGGGAGGCCTGACACAAAGCTGGAAAGCAGCCAGCCTCAGCAAGCAAATCAGTACACGTTCCTGGAGGCAGACACCAGGAGCCCGTGCCCGGCTGTACCTATGCCAGGGCAAGGGAGTGGCTCAGAGGGTGGATTTGTATTTCGGACAAGCATAGGTGTCCTTGGGTAAGTTTCTTCCTCTGTTGAGGGGGTCCTGTGAGAGCTACTCACACTGCCATTATTATTCCCATCATTTGTGCAGGTAGCCAGTGAGCCACAGCCGGAAGGGACAGGGCTCTCAGGTTCCATGGCCCAGAGCAGCTGCTCCTGCCATTGCCCAGTGAGGGAGCCCACTGGCCCCAGAAGACACCATAATCAAAAAGGGGAGCGAGCCTGTGGGACACAGTTTGGCTCAGTAAGTTAAACACAGAGTTACCACATGACCTAACAATTCCGTTCCAAACAGTATTACCAAAGGAGTCCAAACACAAATTTATACATGAATGTTGGAAGCAGCTCTCTTCCATAATAGCCAAAAAGCAGGAATAACCCAAATGCCCATAAAAGGATGAATGGAGAGATGGGGTGTAGCTCAGTGGTAGAGTGCTTACCTAGCCTGCTTGAGGCCTTAGGTTCCATCCCCGGCACCAGAATGGGGGAGGGGGGTGAATGGATAAGCAGATGGTGCCATTGTATACAATGGAATATTATTCAGCTATAAAAAGAAATGAAGGGCCGGTGAGATGGCTCAGCAGCATAAGTGCCTGCCAGGCAAGTGCGAGGTCCTGAGTTCGATTCCCAGTACCCACAAAAAAAAAAGAAAGAAAGAAATGAAGTATAGATCCATGCTAGAATGTGAATCATCCTAGAAAACATTATGTTAAGAAAAGCCAGGCACAAGTGACCTTGTATGACTCCATTGATAGGAAATATTAAGGCTAGACAGATCCATAGAGACAGAAAATAGATTCGTGGTTTCCAGAGCTAGAAGGAGGAGAGGGGGAGGGACTGCTTAATGGATATGAGGTTTCCGTTTGGGGTGATTAAATGATTCCACAACATCATGAACATAGTTAATGCCACGGAATTGAATATTTTAAAATGGTTACATCGTACCACAGTGATATATGTGCACCCATGTTTATAGCAACACAATTTGTAATAGCTAGATTGTGGAAACAACCCAAATGCCCATTAACCGAGGAATGGATAAAAAAGATGTGGTATTTCTATACAATGGAGTACTACTCAGCCATAAAGAAAGATAAACTGGAAACTTTTATAGGTAAATGGGTGCAACTCGAGAAAATACTCACAAGCGAAATAAACCGGATGCACATTTGTAAACATCGTATTGTCTCCCTAGTATGAAAATGCAATTTCACTGTGACTATTCCATTCCTTAGTCTTCTATTTTTACCTAGGTTTTACATGGCTTTACCTTATACTGAGTAATATTTTTCTCCAAAAGGTATTTGTACATTCTCTAATGCTTGAGTTTGTTAATACATGAGAATGTTTACTTGTTGTCTTTAAAAAAAATAGTTTTTTTAATGATTAAAAATAAATAAATAAATAAATAAATAAATAAAATGGTTACAGTTGTAGATTTATGTTATGTGTATTTTATCACAATAAAAAGAACATGAAAATAGCCATTCTTTCTGGAGTGAGATGGAATCTCAGTGTTGTTTTAATTTGCATCTCTCAAATGATCAGTGTCACAACCAGGGTAAGCATCTTTTTTGGTGGTGGGGAGGGCGAGGGTTGTTTTGTTTTGTTTGAAACCAGGCTTCCCTGTGTTGCCCAGGCTGGTCTCGAACTCTCAGCAGTCCTTCTTCCTCAGCCTCCTGAATGCTGGGATTATAGGCATGCGGTACCACGCCCGGTGGGATAAGCATTCTTGTCCCTGCCCTAACAGCTGTTACCAGGGACTGAGCCCCATTCCCTCCGCCATAGTATGCAAAAACTTTTTTTTTTTTTTTTGCTTCTTTTACAATAGATCAGAAAGGCAAGGAAAGGTCATACACAACAGCTGAGCTTTACTAAAAAAACAAACAAAAAAAACCTAAAAAACTACACCAAAGGTCTTTATATCTAGGGACCTGTAACATATGTAGAGAATTCACAGAGGGTTTAAAAAGTCTTGGGCCGGTGAGATGGCTCAGTGGCATAAGCGCCTGCCTTGCAAGCGCGAGGGCCCGAGTTCGACTCCCGGATCCCACATACGGAAAAGGGGCCGGTGATATCGCTCAGCGGCACGGGCGCCTGTTGGCGCGCGAGGTCCTGAGGTCAACCCCCCGGTACCCACAAAAAAAAAAAAAAAGAAAAGTCTGGAGATGTCTCTGTCTAGTAACTAACAAGCACATGTACTGTTTCAGACAGGGAGATAAACTTAAGACTAAAATTGTCATAAGAAACAAAATCAAGGTCAAGGAAGGAAGCAAGCTGGCCTTGGAGAAGTGGCCCTAGAAGAGTTCTACCAGCAGGGCTGGACAGAAGGCTCTAGGACCTAGGCAGGTCATGGCAGATGTGCTGCACCCAGCTGCAAAGTGCTGAAATAGAGCCCTTCCCAGTGGGCCTATGGGCAAGGCCCCCACAGCGTGCATCATTATGGTGCAGCCCAGTGGAGGAGGGTGTTTGTCTCCTTCCTTTTCCCAAGCACAGTTTGGAGCTGCTGTCGAGGAAGAGAGGAAAACGGCTGGGTTCTGGCCAACCACCCCAACCTACGGAGCGGCCATTCATTCACTCTTCTCCCTAATACCCCAGTGGAAAACACAGAGAACACCTGCTTTCCCTCCCCACTTCCTTGGGGTTCTTGCCGGGGGTGGGTGGGGCTGGCAGAAATTTGAGCTTTTGTCAACACAGTAGCTTGGACACAACTTCATTTTCTTGCTCCACTTCAATCGGCACCAGCACCCAGGTGGTACACACTAGGAGGAAGCCTCTCTTCCCTCCCAGATGGAGGCAGAACTATCCCCAGAGCCGTGAGAAACTTCCTGAGCCCCCAGTTCTGTTGACCCCTCTCCACCCTCCAGCTCACTTTTTGTGCTAGCATCAAAAGAATGGGTAAAGGATTTGAGTTCCCTGGTGGATGAAACTCTCAAGCTGGGAGGGGGGAAAGGGCAAGAAGGGGAATAGGGACTTTGGAGGAGGAAAGAGGAAAAGAAAAAAGAAAACCACTGGGGTCCTTTTTGGTTTGCGTTTGTAAACTCACCAGATCCCAAGGATAATGTCATTTCTCACTGAACAACCACTTGAATCTACATGGCTTAGGACATGATCCCAGCCACCCAAAAAGGGGAGCTATAGCATCAGGTGGACAGAGCTTTTGCCCTTCAGTTTTGAGAGTTAGAGGTTGGGGGTGAGGGTAGGGTTGGGGGAAGTGGGAAGGAAAAAACTGAAAAGCATTTGGCTGGACTCCTGCCACTGGCTCACCAAGACAAATAGCCCAGGAGAGGGTCCAAGTGTTACAGTTGAATGGGACAAAAATAGTCCAGGTTCTTGTGCACTACAAGGAAAGAATTACCAAATGTACACCTCACAGTAAGTAGACCTCTTCATGTTTATTGAAGACCATGGTGAAGCAGCATTTAAAAAGAGTTTTCCCAACCTAAGCAGGTCCCCCATAGGTTTCCCTTCCCTATGGCTGTTGCTAAGTTGCAAAACTGTCACTGCTTGATTAACTGCCTTTGTCTTGGTTCTCTAAACTCGCCCACCCACCAATTTCATGCTGCTAGATAGACCAACCCCTTTGACCACGTATATAAAACTAGAGCCCTTCCTTTGTTCAGGGCTCAGCTTTTGGGCATGAGTAAACTGAGCCAATACACAACTAAAATAAATCCTCCTGTTTCACTGTTGGTCTCTCCAGTCTCTTAAAATTGGTAAGCAGCAGGAACAGGCAGAAAGACAGGGGGAAAAAGAAGAGGAATCCTCAATAACTCAGGTTTCCAGTATTTTTAAAGGGTCAGCTCCAGGTGCCTCTTTTTTCATGGGTGATCTGCCACCTCGGGCATCACGACCTCCTAAGCTTAACCAAAGATAACCATTAGGGTAGTGTTGTGTTTACAGCTGAATGAAAGAGTGGCTCCCTCAACTTCCTTGTTTCTAACTGTACTACAAAGAGGTTTCCAAAGGGGTGATGAGGGACCTAAATCCACCCTACTGTAGGATTAAATTAGGTTCACTGACCCCCCATTGTGGGAAAAGAATTTTCAGGACATGTTAGTAAGAGGCATAAAAAGATTTATTAGGTAGCAGTTTAAAATAACACACTCGAAGAAATAGAGTGAGGGCCCTCAAGAAAGAGAGGTGCATTATAATCTGGAGCTGGATGTATTTATGGGAGCTGGGGGTGTCTTCAGTAGGATGTGTGTTCTTACTGTCTGTCAGGTCACCCATCTGCTGGGCTGTGTCAGGAGGCAAACCATTCCCCTGTGTATGAAGTTCAGATCTGCTGCCCTCTAATATTGCTGTTTCCTTGAAGGGGAAGTCTGTGGGAGGAAGTGCAATTTACAGGTGAAAAGCATAGGCCCAGAGCCCAATTTACAGGCTTATTGTGTTTTCGAGACCCTTAGGCATTTGTTTGTTTGTTTGTTTTTTAGTGAGTTTCCTGGAAGGGAAAAAGGCTTAAATAACTTTTGTGTCCTGAAACTACAATTTTTCTTAAAAGTACAGTTTTAAAATTCCAATTTTCCCTGTCTCCCTTTTACCTGTATTTATTTCTTCCACCTAACTCAGTATTACCAAAAATGATAAATAGCTTTAATGCAGTACCAATCAAAATACAAATAGCATTCTTTACATCCTAAAATGTATGTGGAACCAGAAGAGACCAAAAGTAGCTGAAGCAATGCTGAGCAACAAGAGCAAAGCAGGAGGCATCACAATCCTGGACCTCAAGTTATATTACAAAGCTACAGTGATAAAAACAGCATGGTACTGGCAGGGAAACTAACATGTAGAACAAAAGACACAGAAACAACCCATGCACCTTCAGCCATCTGATCTTAGACAAAGGAGTAAAAACTTAGGCTAGGGAAAAGACAGCCTCTTTAACAAATGGCTCTGGGAAAACTGGTTATCCATATGCAGAAGAATGAATCTAGACCCATATTTCTCACCTTGTACTAAATCAAAATGAATCAGAGACCTACATATAGAAACACAAACACTGACTGCTGGAAGATAAAATAGGTAAAACACTTGAAGACATAGGCACATGCAAGGACTTCCTAAATAGAACCCCAGTTGCACAATGGATATCAAAAATCAGCAAATGAGGGCTGGTGATACAGCTCAGCGGCATAAGCGCCTGCCTGGCAAGTGCGAGGTCCTGAGTTCAACTCCCGGTACCTGCATATAAAAAAAAATTCAGCAAACGGAATTATATCAGATTAAAAGCTTCCTCACAGCAAAGAAAACAACTAACAGAGTGAAGAGACAGCATACAGAATGGGGAAAAAAATTTTTTTCCAGCTACTCTTTGGACAAATATTTAGAATATATAAAGATTCAAGAAAATTAGATTGCCCCAAAATAAAGGACTCGATCCAAAAAACGGCAATTGAAATGAATAGACATTTCTCAAAGGAGGAAGCACAAATGGTCAAGAAGTACATGAAAAAAAATGCTCAGCATCTTTGCCCGTTGGGGAAATGAAAATACAACAATCTTGAGATTCCATATCACTCCATAAAGAATGGCTATCATCGACTCAAGAAAACAACAAATACTGGTGAGGTTGTAGGGAACAAGAGATGCTTCTACATTGTTGGTGGGAACGCAAATTAGTACAACCGCTATGGAAATTGGCATGAAGATTCCTCAAACAACTTAAAATAGAAATCCCATTTGACCCAGCTGTGCCTCTCTTGGGTATCTTCCTGAAAATTAAAGACATCATATACATTGATACATGCATACACATGTATATAACTGTAATTCACAATAGCTAGATTATGGGTACGGCCTAGAGGCCCATAAGCAGATGAATGAATATACTGTAGTGTACAGTATATACACAAAGGAGTATTACTCAGCCTAAAGAAGGATAAAATGGGCGGACCTTGACACCATAATGTTAAGTGAAGTAAATCAGACACAGAAGGTTAAATATCCCAGTTTCTTTTTTTCCTTTATGTGGGTTCCGGGAGTCGAACTCAGGACCTCGCACTTGCCGGGCAGGCGCTTATGCCCCTGAGCAATCTCGCCGGCCCCCCAGTTTCTTTTATATGAGGAACCCAAAATAAAAATAATTTAAAGAGCAAGATAAAGGAGAGATGGTAGGAAGCAGGGAGGAAGACTTTTTGGAGATGGGGAAGGGGACCTAGAGCAGGATGGAAGAGGAGAAGGGAGGAGGGAAAGGGTAAAAACTAATCAAGACACAACATGTAGCACCAGTTCCCGCAGTGTACTTAGGTACCATAAACATATAATAAATAAATTTAAAATAAAATCAAATAACTTTCCTGTATGTACCATCTGCTTTGGTAAATTAAGGTTAAATTACCTATTAAGAAAAAAAAAAAAAAAACAGCCCCTACCTGTAGAGTGGGCTTGTACCCTTCGCAGGAGGGGCCATGTTTTCTCAGGGTTTCCAACCCTCGAGGGAAGCATAAGTGTCCTCTGTTCCAGGAACTAAGGCATCTCTTCTCTTGAGAGCCCGAACTCTATTTCTTTGAGTGAGTACTTTTGAATTTCTGCCTAATAAAACCTTCCCATGTCTCTTACTGACTAGTCCTAAAAATCCTTTTTCTGCAACAGGAGTCAGGGAAACTCGGACCTCTTCTAGCAGTAGGGTGAGTTAAGTTCCTTACCTCAGTTTTGGGACTCAGACCCAGTCCGGTGACAGCCAGGAAAAACCTAGCCAAAGATGAGGGCTGGCAGCACCTCCTGAGACTGTATCATGTGGAGGATGGAGAGAGAGAGAAGCCAAGTCGTTGCCTAAAGATAGGAGCAGAGTCCTCACTAATACATAGAATGCACGTTGGTGCTTGCGAATGAAGTAAAAAATAGTCATATACTAAGGAAAACGTATCTCTCAGGACTTAAAAAACAAGAATTCTTAGTGCTAGGATTTTAATTCAAGGTCCACCCACAGCACCATCCACATGACTCTATAATTAGCAATCAAGCCCCACATTTGGTCCAAAAGAGTGGCCTGCATTCATTTACCTGCACACAGCAAATAACATCATGTTTGTCCAGAGACCACAGCCCAGGTCTCACTGTGGAGCTCATGGCCACTGGGTCCCAGGTGTTAGAGGCAGGGAGCCAGATGATGAGGGAGAAGGATTCGGTTCCCTTCAGAAGGCTCCCCAGGCATCTGGTATCTTTAGTGCTGACCATCACGGTACTTCTGACCTGGGTCTGCTGCTTCCCCACACCTCCGCCTGGGATGGGTCTCCTCATTCTTAGCTCCCACCAGAGACCACCGGGATAAAAGAGGCTGCAATGAGCCTAAGCTGGTCCCTTGAGGGGAGAGTCAGACATCTGCACGCGGCCCTGCACGCGCCTCATGTGTCTGGCTCTCCATGTACATTCAGTGCCTCAGGTCCCTCTTCTGTGAAAGGGAGGGAATGACCCTTGTAAATGAGTTATTTTAAATATTCCAGTAATTAATGTGCAGATAGCACTTAACATAGTGCGTAGATAAAGTCAGCATCTAATAAATGTTTAGGTTATTACTGTACATCCGGCAATCGAGACTTGTTGATAGGCACAAGAGAATACAGGCTTGGGAGGCCCAAGACCAGGTCCTGCCTACCTCTAAGCTGCAGAGTGACAGCCACAGTGTGCAACCCCAGCCCGCTGCTGCCTCTCTCAGGCTCAGAGTCTCAGGCCTAGCAAGGAGGTCCTTAAATAAGAAGACCAGGGCCCAGCTGAGCCATCTGCACGGTGCCCACAGTGACCCGAAGGGAAGTGCTCCGCATGAGAACTGGAACCGAGTTTCATTCAAAGCTAAATTAACTTAGAAATTAAACACTACAGTGCTTTTTTCCTTGCTAGCTTTGGCCAAGAACTCAGAGCTGGAAACTGGTACTTAAGGGTGGAATGAGGGTAGGATCTGGTTTTTCCCATCACAAACACATGCTAGTTGTGTGGGGAGGTGTTTGTTTTCTTGTTGTTTGGTTGCTCGATTAGTTAAATGGTTGGTTGTATTTTTGTTTGTTTTTGTTTTCTTTTTTTAAGATGGGGTCTGTATTGCCCAGGTTGGCCTTGAACTCCTGGCCTCAAGCCATCCTCCTGTCTCAACCTCCTGAGTAGTTAGGACTATAGGTGCACACTGCTGCTCCTAGCTTTCTTTTTCTTAATTGGCATATAAAAATGTATCTATTTGCCATGTACAACATGATATTTTGTAGTATGTATACATTGTGGGATGACTAAATATAGCTAATTAGCATTTCATTGCCTCATGGCCATCATTTTCTGATGAGAATGCTAAACATCCACTTTCAGCATTTTTCAAGAATGTATTATTTATAGTCACCATGCTGTAAATCAATCTCCTAAATTTGGTGCTCCTATCGAACTGAAACTTTGTGTCCTCTGACCAACATCTCCCTACCTCCCCTAGTCCCTGGTAACCACTCTCGACTTCTATAAGATTAACTTTTTTGGATTCCACATGTGAGTGAGATCATGTGGGATTTGTCTATCTGTGCCTAGCTTATTTCATTTAACATAAACCATGTCTGGGTATATATCCAAAGGAAATGGAATCATTATGTCAAATAGATACCTGAATTCTCATGTTTACTCATAATATCTAAGGAAATCAATCAGTGTAAGTATTCATCAACTGATGAGTGGGTAAAGAAAATGTGGCATGTATACCTGGAATACTATGCAGCCATAAAAAATGAAGGAAGTCCTGAGGAGTCTCAAAATGGTGGAGCACTAAGTGCCAACAACTCAGCTTCTCTAGGACAAAGTGCCTATAGTCTGGAAAACAATAGCTTGGAGAGGAATCGAAGTGAGTGGAGGTTACCCAGGAACCACGAGGGAACTGACAGAGGAGAAAAAAATAGGATTAAGCGATATAGAAGAAATGGATCACACCATGGAGGAGACCACACAGCACCCCAGACAGTGGCTGATTAGCCACCAGCTGGGAGGCAAAGTGAAACTAAGAACATTTTTGTTCAGGGAGAACTGGAGAACTGCAGAACTGCGCTGGGACAGAAAGAATCACCTGCAGTTGAAATTAGCAAGGAAAACATGGAACACTGCTTCCAGAGTGGCCATCCGTAGTCAACAGTTGGTGAGTGACCTCAGTACAGTGCCTGCAGCCACAATTGCGGAGCAAGAGCTGGCGGTGATGCCATTGTAGGGAAGAGCTGAGTGTCTGAACCTGGGTCCCAGAGCAGCGGTTTGGCTGCTTCGCACTGCCAAGCTCCCAGAGTGCGCGAGGGAAAGAGTCACAGGAGGCAGCCAGGAAGTGGAGAGCAGACTGGTGAAAGTCCCACTGAGAGGCAGGGGCTGGTGGACACAGAGCCGGCTCCAGCGGTCAGAGGCTACACTTAGCTGTTCCATATCTTACCTAGTTTATTGTCCTCCCTATCAGTAAGCTCTGACAACCACATAGCTTTCCTCAGACACAAAGTAAACTCTTTTCTCCCGTATCTCTCCCTTGTCCCCACAAAAATATCCTCTCAAAACTTGCAATACTAATCCTTCAACTCAACTCAAAGTACTACGATAAAATCAGAACCCACATCAAGCTTTTCTTCTCATCTACCACTGTTCCCCCATTCAAACATCCCTCTTAATGTCTAACACTTCTCACCCAACCACCTCCCATTCTCCCCACCCCGCCCCTCCTACCTCATTGCAGAGCAACCACAAAGAGTAAACCGTCACAGTGTGCATAGAGACCAGACGAAGAGGGGAAGAGTAACTGCAAGGACTATCAGGTAGAAGTGCGGTAAGATTGAATCTGTGGATGCTATTATAAATAGAAGCAATTCTTTCAGCAAAACGTAGGGATACAGTCAAAATGACTTAAAGTAAATAACAGAAGGAATATATACTAGCATTGGACATATGAAGCTGAAAATCATTCACAGGGAGGCAACATCCTACTAAAAATCTCCATGTAAGTCATAAACTCTCCACTTTGCTAGTTCTCAACCTGCGGTAACCCCCCCCAAAAAAAGAGAAAAAAGGAGAGGGAGAGACAGAGACAGAGACATAGGAGAATGGGGAAGCAAGGAAACAGAAGATCTCCAAATCACCCCCCAACTCTTCCAAGACAAAGCAAGGTGTCACAAAGGGAGAAGAAAACAAATACCAGGTAGCAGAAACCCATGAAAATAGATGAGTTCAAAGAGCAAATGAAGCAAAAGTTCACAGCACCTTCACTCAATGTACCCACTGAATTTCAGGGAAATAGGTTTAAAAAAAACTGGATGAGCTAACCAAAATAGGTGTCTTAGTTACCTTTCTCATTGCTGAAACAGAATACCCAACACCCACAGATTAAAGGATGAAGGTTTATTTCAGCTTACACTTTGTAGAGGTTTCACTGCATACGTCGCTGGCACCAAGGCAGGGTGGCACGGCAGGGAGCATCACAGAGGAGAAACAGTTCACAGAATGGCAGGAAGAAGGCAACAAAGTAGAGCAGCAGCAACCAAGCCTGACTTTATATTTCATCCAGGCTACCAGCCCCTTGAGCAGTGCCCTGACAATCTGGGTGGGGCACCCTTAATCCCAGCATCACACACCCTAGATTCAGCCACATCTGAAAAACTCCATTACATCCATATGAGACTTTGGGGGGACATCTAGATACAAGCCATAACAACAGTTCAAAATTGGAATGACAGATTCAACAAGGATATGGAATCCTCAAAAAGATGTCAGACCCAAATAGCTGAAACGAAAAACCGTATAGAATTTGTACATTGCAGAAATGACCAATGTGAAGACACAGTATGTGATATTGAGGACAAAATAGTGAACTATGATGAAGAGTTCAAAGAAGCCAAAAAGAAAATAAGAGAACAAGAGAAAACTATCCACCACTACTAGATGACAAGAAGACAATCTAAGGCTAATCAGAGTTAGAAAAAAATTAGAAGATATCACAGATGGATTCACTAGCACACTTACAGAAATCATGGAAGAAAATTGCCCAAATATAAGAATTTAAAATACAAGTAAGTGATGCTTATAGAACACCAAATAATTATGGTGAAAAAAGAAGCTCACCAAGCTCAATTTACATCCTTAGTAAATTACCAGCTATCCAGCAATAAATAAATAAATAAATAAATTTTAAAAAAAACAATTTTAAAAGCAACCAGAGAAAAACACAAAAATCACACATAAAGGTAACCCAGTTAGAATCACAGCAGACTTCTCAACACAAACCATGAAGGCCAGAAGAGTTTGGAGTGAAGCATTTCAAACCCTTAGAGCAAATAACTTCCAAACCAGATTAACTTACCTAGCAAAGCTATCCTTCAAAATAGATGGAGAAATAAGGTATTTCCATGAAGAAGACCACCTCAGAAGATACATGAGTGTTAAACCAACTCTAGAGAAAATACTTAATAATATTCTCACCAGAAACAATGAATTGGATACAACTAACAACACAGAGGAAACTAATGACGGCAATGGGTAAACGACAACAACAAAAAATCAGGAAAAGAAAAAGGATACACCAACAGCTAAAGAAGGCAATGATAGTAAATAACCAGCATACCTTAGTAATATCTCTATATTAATGGCCTCAACTCTCCAATTAAAAGACACAGACCTACAGACTGGACCCAAAAACAGAACCCAACAGTCCGTTACATTCAAGAAACTCATCTAACCCAAAAAGATATTCATAGACTGAAAATTAAAGGATAGAAAACAACTTTTCATGCATCAAGCA
The DNA here is from genome assembly GCA_028451465.1 of Erethizon dorsatum. Taxonomy (NCBI): domain Eukaryota; kingdom Metazoa; phylum Chordata; class Mammalia; order Rodentia; family Erethizontidae; genus Erethizon; species Erethizon dorsatum. The sequence goes on from CM051831.1 coordinate 33,077,703, forward strand.
ATTCAAATATCATACATGGTGAACTTCTACAACAGAGTATACATTTTTTTCAGCAGTATATGGTACTTTTTCCAAAATAGATCATATACTAGTCCACAAAGTCTTCTTAAGTAAACATAAAAGAATAAAAATTACCTCATGCATACTATCAGACCACTGTGCAATGGAAATAGAAATCTATGACAAGAAATTTTGGAAAGTGCAAAAACTCCTGGAAAATTAACAGTATACTCTAGACAACAAAAGAAATCAAAGAAGAAATTGAAAAATTTCTGGAAGTTAATAACAATGATGATACAACTCATCAGAAACTCTGGGACACTCTGAAAGCAGTTCTAAGAGGAAAATTCACTGCAATCAATGCTCACATTAGGGAGACAGAGCCAACTCAAATAGCCAACCTTATGAGAAATTTTAAGATATTTGAGAAACAACGAACCAGCCCCAGACCAAAATTAAGGAGGAAAATTGTAAAGATGAGAGCAGAAATCAATGAGATAGAAACAACAAAACAAAACAAAAAAAGCAATAAAAATTTTCAACAAATTGAAGAAATGGGTCTTTGAAAGAATAAATAAAATAAATAAGCCCCTATCCAAACTTCCCAAGAGAAAGCAAGAGAAGACTCATATCAATGCAATTAGAAATGAAATACGTGAAATCACAGCAGACACTGCGGAAATCCAGAAGATGGTAACTATTTCAAAAAATTACATTCCAGCAAATTAACAAATTTTGAAGAAATGGACAGATTCCTAGACACACTACCATACAAACTACCAAAACTAACCCAAGAAGACATAAATATACCTAACAACCCAATAACAAGCAGTGAAATTGACACAGTAATAAAAAATCTCTCAACTAAAAAAAGCCCAGGACCTGGCCGGTGAGATGGCTCAGCGGCGTAAGCGCCTGCCTTGCAAGCGCGAGGGCCCGAGTTCGACTCCCGGAACCCACATACGGAAAAGGGGCCGGTGATATCGCTCAGAGGCACGGGTGCCTGTTGGCGCGTGAGGTCCTGAGGTCGACCCCCCGGTACCCACAAAAAAAAAAAAAAAAAAAAGCCCAGGACCTGATGGATTCACTGATGAATTCTACAAAACCTTCAAGTATGTTATATACTGGTACACCTCAAGCTCTTCAAAGAAATTGAAAGGGTGGAGTGCTCCCAAACTCTTTTATGAAAGCCAATGTAACCCTAATCCCAAAACCAGGTAAAGACCCAACTAAAAAAAGACTAACTATAGGCTAATCTCCTTAATGAACATAAATGTAAAAGTCCTCCGCAAGATATTAGCAAATAGAATGCAGCACATTTTCTAAAAGATCACACATCATGATCAAGTAGGTTTCATCCCAGAGATGCAAGAATGGTTCAACAAGCAAGGTCAAAAACCATATGATCATATTGATAGTTGCAGATAAGACTTCTGACAAAATCGAACACCCTTTCATGATAAAAACCCTGAAGAAGACAAGTATAGAAGGACCATACCTGAATATGATAAAAGCTATATATGACAAACCAATAGCCAGCATCATACTAAATGGAGAGTGCTCACTTTGGCAGCACATATACATACTAAATGGGGAAAAACTAAAAGCATTCCCCCTAAAATCAGGCACAAAACAAAGATGTCCATTATCACCTCTTCTATTCAACATAGTACTTTGAACATTAGCCGGAGCAATTAGGCAAGAGAAAGAAATAAAAGGGATATGTACAGGAAAGGAGGAACTCAAATTATCATCATTTTCAGATGACATAATACTCTACATAGAAGACCCAAAGAACTCAACTAAAAAATTCTTAGAATTAATAAAGAACTTCAACAATGTAGCAGGATACAAGACCAACACACAAAAATCATTGGCATTTGTGTTCATCAACAATGAACAGGATGAGAAGGAAATTATGAAAACAATACCATTCACAGTCTCCTCAAGAAAAATAAAATATCTAGGAATTAGCCTAACCAAGGAAGTGAAAGCCCTTTACAAAGAAAACTACAGTACTCTGAAGAAGGAGACTGAAGAGGACATCAGAAAATAGAAAGTTGTAACTTGCTCCTGGATAGGCAGAACCAATATTGTCAAAATGACCATAGTCCCAAAACTGTTACACATATTCATGCAGTCCCAGTGAAAACACCAACAGCATACTTTACAGAACTAGAGAAAACAATCCTAAAATTCATATGGAGCCAGAAGAGACCCAGAATAGCAAAAGTAGTTTGGGCAACAAGAGCAAAGCAGGAGGCACAGCAATACCTGACTTCAAACTATATTACAAAGCAATAGTTATAAAAACAGGATGGTACTAGAACAAAAACAGATACATGGGGCTGATGAGATGGCTCAGCGGCATAAGCACCTGCCTGGCAAGCGCGAGGTCCTGAGTTCAACTTCCGGTACCCACATACGAAAAAAGGGCCGGTGATATTGCTTAGCGACACGGGCACCTGCTGGCACGGGCGGTCCTGAGGTCGACCCCCAGTACCCACAAAAAATAAAATAAAATAAAACAGACACATGGATCAATGGAATAGAATTAAGGATACAGAAACTTCCCCTGACACATTCAGCTTTTTGATCTTTGACAAAGGGGCCAAAAGTATATTTTGGAGGGAAGACAGCCTATTCAACAAGTGGTGCTGGGAAAACTGGTTATCTGTGTGATGACTGAAACTGGACCCTTATCTCTCACCATATACTAAATTAAAATAAAAACAGATTGAAGACCTACGCAGAAACATTAAACATACTGGAAGATAAAACAGGTACAACACTTGAAGACATAGATGTGGGAAAGGATTTTTTAAACAGAACCTCAATTGCACAAGAAATAACAGCAAGAATCAACAAATTGGATTATATCAGACAAAAAAGCTTCCATACAACAAAAGAATCAGTAGAGTGAAGACACAACCTCTGGAATGGGAAAAAAAATTTTACCAGCTACTTCTCAGACAGAGGATTAATATCTAGAATATACAGAGAACTCAAAAAATATTAAACCATCTAAAATTAAAAACCCAGTCAAGAAATGGGCAAGAGAAATTAACAGACACTTCACAGAGAAAGAAATAGAAATGGTCAACAAATATATGAAAAAATGCTCAACATCTCTGACCATTATGCAAATTGAAACACTAAGATTCCATCTTACTCCAGAAAGAATTGCAATCTTTAAGAAATCAAACAATAACAAATGCTGGTGAGGCTGTGGTGAAAAAGGAACCCTCCTTCATTGTCAGTGGGAATGTAAACTAGTACAACCCTTGTGGAAATCAGTATGGAGATTTCTCAAAGAAATGAGATTAGAAATTCCATGTGACTCAGCAATCCCCTTGCTAGGTGTCTTTCCCAAAGAGCTTAAGACATCATAACACAGTGATACATGTGTACTAATGTGTATAGCAACACAATTCATAATAGCTAAATCCTGGGAACAGCCTGTGTACCCATCAACAGATGATTGGATAAAGAAAATGTGGTATCTATGTATAAGGGAATACTACTCTGCTATGAAGAAGGACAGATTTGATACATTTGTAAGAAAATGGGTGCACCTGGAAAATATAATGTTGAGTGAAATAAAACAGACACACAAGTTTAAATACCATATGGTATCTGTAATTTGAGTGAGGCAAAGTACAAAGAAAGAGAACAATAAAGGATGGATAGAAGGGGACAAGAAGATGGATCTCCTGCAATAGGGAAGTGGTTCAAGGGAAAAAGTGGGAGGGGTGAAGAGGAGGGGAAGGGGAAATAAGTAGAATAAAGATATGCCATGTACAGGAACCTAATAACATCAATGAATGTAAACAGTATATGCTATAACATGACCTAAGACCAGTACTATCAACACAAATGAAAAATAGGATAGGGGGATTACAGAAGGAGGGAAGGAGGGGGAGAGAAGGAGAAAGGGATTAAAAAAAGAAATAAGCTGTAGTATGTACATGTAACCACTCCCCAAGATGATTGTAAAGTGCATGAACTGCAAACATGTACTAATAAAATTAAAAATTATAAATAATAAAAAAATCTCAAGCAAACGTAAAGAAGGAAGTCCTGTTGTTCGCAACAACATGGATGAACCCAGAGGACGTTATGCTGCATACAATAGTTAGTTACAGTTGGTTAGTTAACAATACATTAGTTTTGTTTTTATTTTAGAATCACCAAGTCACCTGAAGCCCTCCCTTGGCAATCGAGAGACAGGCACCCCCACCTGAGCTTTTGCTATGGGAGCAAACAGAGAATATAACTTTGGTGAGAACCCAGAGTCAAAAACATGGAAGAGGAAGGGTAATCACTGCCAGTGGTGGCCAATAAGACTGCGCTTGAACCCTGGTATGGTTTGGATATGGGGTGCCTCACATGTCTGGAAGGTGATTGGATCAGGGAGCTATAGTTGGCTGTTAGGAACTGGGACCTGGCTGGAGGTGGGTCACCGGAAGAGGACATCTCCCTGCCTGGCTCCTCCCTTCTCGCTGCTTCCTGGTCACCATGAGGTGAGCAGCTTTCCTCCGCCATGCCCTTCCTGCCCTGTGCTGCTGCCAGTGCCTTTTCTGGTTGTATTCCTAGCTCATCGGGATGGTAACTGAGCCAAAATAAGCCTCTCCTCCTTTGAGTTTGGGGTGTTGGGTGTTGAGGCTCAGGGACAAGAAGCTGACTAAGATAGGCCCCTATGCTGATCCCCAGCCTTCCTGTGGCCCAGGCCCCACCACCTGTATGAGAGGCCATGTTACCTCCACCCTCTGAACCTTTGTCCACGCTGCACCCCTGATCTGAAGCACCATGCCCTTGTCACTCTGTTGCCTCTGACGGAGCAGCCTTCTCTCCTGTGCCCTGCAGAAACCCCACTGATCCTCAAGAACCAGATCAAATACCCCTTGATTTTGCCCTCTGCCCCCAACCTGGCTGAATTAATGCCACTTCCTCTGTTTGCTGTTGAGCTTTGCCCCAGCTCTTTGAGAGCCTGTCTAGAGGGCAGGGAGTTATATTTTTATATTTTAAAAATGTAAAATAAAATAAATAAAGTAAAATAGCTAGGGATGTAGCTCAGTGCAAAGGCCTTGAGCTCCATCCCCAGTACCCCCACACACACACAGACACACACACACATGCACACACACACATGTGCACACACATGCACACACACACACACGAAAGCGATTTCCCTTGTCTGGAGAGCTTCTGTGGTGGAGCAGAGGACCCGAGAGAGACGTCAGAGAGGAGAGCAGGCCATCAGCTCTGTCGGGTGACACTGGCTGTGGAGCCCAAGGGCTGGCTGCAGAGTGACCAGCACAGCCCCAAGCCCGGTGCCCGGCTGACCCCATCTGCCACCATTTTTCACAAACTTCCTTTTTTGTCCCTCTGTCTTTCTGCCTCCCTGCTTCTCAGACTAAATTGGAGAAAAATGGGTTTTGTCTTTTTTATAATGAGAAGACTAAAAGTCTTAAATTACCTTCTCCAAGGTCTGCAAATAGAAATCTCAGAGCTGACAGCCACACTTGCTTTTCTCTGTGTTCCGGGAGCCCTGAGCTTGAAATCAAAGGCCGAGCAGGGACTCGGGAGGAAGTGAGTTGGACCTGGCCAAGCGCCAGCCAAGGAGGAAGAGGGCAGGCTGAGCGGCAGCTGAGGTGAAAGAGATGGACATGCGCAGAACCAGGGCTTCTTACTGTGGTTCCAGAGTACAAAGGGCTTCCCTGAGTAGGGGCAGCTCCTGGAGGGGCAACCGCTCGTGAGCATGGTGTCCAGGTGCCAGGTGCAGGCTGGAGAAGAGGGATCCATCCCTTCCACAGCAGGCAGGATTGGCAGGTGTGGCAGGCCTTCTCTACCTCTGTCACCACCATCACGTCATGATTCCCAGGTCCTCCATCCACCAGTCAGGACAAGAGAAAGAATGCCATGCTAGAGAGAGACTGGGCACCTCAGGACTGGAGTCTGGAGTTTTCGCCTCAGCTCTCTGGCATGGAGTAACAACAGGCAGCATTTGTGGAGCACTTTCTAGGTGCCGAGGACTCTCTATTAAAACTTCACGTAGATTATCCCTTAACCTTCCAAATGGCCTTCTGGCATAGATGTCACTGTGATGCAGATTTGCAGGTGAGGACTGAGGGATGGGAATTCAGGTACTTGCACAAATCCACGTCACAAATCGGTCCCGAGTCTCACATCGGTCGTGTGACAGATCAGGGTTTGAGCCCCATCGTCGGACTTCAGAGAGTCTCGTATTTCCTGCCAAACTGCCAGGCCCATCTGGACCTGTTTCCTCAACTGGGAAGTCAGAGGGCCAGGGGCGGATGGGTAGAATAGCAGCAGCTGAGGTTGTGCCCGCACAGCCACTCCGTGCCACGTTCCTGCTGTGTGTGTGTGCAGAGGGCACAAATTACCAGTGCACAGCGCGTGCCAAGTACAGAGTGCGTGTGTGTGCATGCGTGTGTGTGTGTGTGGCAGGTGCACACATGTGCTGCAACATAGAATGAGAACACAACAAGGCCCGTGCAAGGCCTGCAGAAGACCTGAGGGTCAGGTCCGTATCGTGAGGGCAAAGCTGACATCCATGGTGACACAAGTGCCACCCAGGTAGCCCTCCAGTAGGTGTGCAGTAGCCAGCGGGTGCGCTGATCCCTGCTCCGGGCAGCCACCCAAAGCCATCCATGGCTCAAAGTCCTCTGGCATGTGAGGGTGAAGTGTCCCCGAGGCTTCCTGGCCAGCTCACATGTGTTCTTTGCAGGCCTGGTGACGATGGCCCATTGTAAGAGCGAGCAGGATGACTGGCTGGTTGTCTACCTGAAGTATTTGCTCTTTGTCTTCAACTTCTTCTTCTGGGTAAGTGAATTCCGCACACACATCCCTTTCCCCAGCAACGAGGAGTCGCTGATTTCCTCCACATCCAAGGCCACGGATGGGCAGGTCCTGTGTGTTGCAAGTCAGTTTGTGCCTTTGTTCCTAAGGGGAAACCAGAGGGTTCAGTCTGCAGATTGGCACTGAGTCGGGCTGCACGGCCTGTGACCAGTGGCCAATACACTTTTCATGCCAGTGCCCTGCACTAAAGGGCCAGCTCTTTCTTTCCTGGCACTGGTCACAGTGCACTATGGGAATGTGACTCCCTGAAGCAACAGCTTGTTCCACTGAAGCCCATTTGGTCCACATTCCCACTGCTTGTGGTAGGAATGGCATCTCTCTATGGTGATTCCCGCAGGAAGCCTCCCTGGTTGACCCTTTCCAGAACAGTGTGGAGTCTGTCCACTGAGTAATTGGGAACAGAATACCATCAGCCCCCCCAAAATAGCCATCCTCTGGGGTGTGTGTTTTGCACTGCAGTCTCATGTAATTTGGGGGAGAGGTAACAGGCTTTGCAGTCAGCTGGACCTGGGCCTCTGCCATCTGCGATTGGTGCAACTTCAGGCAACTCAGGTTCAATAAGTCTGTGTCCCCAGCTAATTTAGGGACCATTTCTAATCTCTTGGTGTTGCATTCAATAAATGCAATATTCTGAATATATTAGATTTCAAATGTCTGAAAATACCGCCACAGCAACCTACTGATAGGACAGAACTGGATTTCCTGCTACCCAGGGTCACCTCTGTGACAGTCTCAGAAGCCTCACAGGAAGTCAGATGCCAAGGTGGGATGCATCTCCCTTTCCATGCACTTTTCTCCAGGCGCTTGATGCAGATCGGCCAAGGCCGTGATAGAGCAGTGCAGGCTGGATGGATCCAGCCAGGCAGCAGTTTTGGGGAGAAGGCAGCCATTCGATGCTATGTATCAAAAAACGGAACAATCTCATGTTCGTTTAAAGGTGTTTTGCAAAGTTCCTGAGATGAGCGATGCACTGATCTGCCACTTTTGTCTTCCTGGGCAAGTGTCTCCTGGAGCAGGGTCAGCGTCCGACGAGGGTGGTGGGTGATAAGCCGGATGCTGCAGACCGCGAGCTGTGTGGGGTGAGAGGCTCTACATTCTCAGAGATAATCCGGCAGGGTGTTTAGGATTCTTACAGAGTGAGCATTTCTTTGTAAGAATGTTTTTCCTGATCATTTTAAAATGGCTTATGTGCACACTACAGATAATCTCCAAAAGATTAAAAAGTATAAGGAAATTAAAATTGCCCCATCGCATAGTGCTGGCTTCCCAGGGCTGCCCACAGTAGGGTGGCCTTAGGTGGCAGCAGTGTTTGCCCTCAGAGACCTGAAGACGAGAGGTCCGAATCAGGCACCCTCGGGGTCACACTCCCCCTGAGGCTTGGGCAGACCCTCTTCTTGCCTCTAGCAGTTTGGGGCAGAGCTGGTGACTCTCAGCAGCCGCTGGCGCACCGTGGCAGTGGCACTCCAGTCTCCAACCCTCCTCACATTCTGGACCCCATCTCTGTTTCCATGCACCATTTCCATCTTCTAGAACAGCACGCTCCCTGGATCAGGGCCACAGGAACGACCTCATCTTAACCTGATTCCTGCTGCCAAGACTTCCAATAAGGTCATACTCACAGCTACTGGGGACGGAGGGTCCGCACGTCTTCGAGAGACAGTTCATCCTGTACTGCTTGCCACCCCAGGGCAAGGTGGGGAGCAAGCCCTGCCAAAGTTCCCTCTAGACTTCGCACTGGTGGTGGGTGTGACCACAGGGACAGAAATACTTGGAGTGGATCAAGTGGTTGGAGAGGTAAAATGGACAAGATTAGGAATTAACTGGGTGGGTGAGAGGTATAAAAAGCTCCTTGCTGGGGACCGGTGGGATGGCTCAGCGGTGTAAGCGCCTGCCTGGCAGGCGCGAGGGCCCGAGTTCGACTCCCGAAACCCACATACGAAAAAAGTGCCGGTGATATCCCTCAGCTGGCGCGCGAGATTCTGAAGTCGACCACGGTACCCACAAAAAAAAAAAAAAAAAAAAGCTCCTTGCTGGATGGTGGAGCTCAGCATTTGGACAGAGGGCTGGAAAGAAGCAGTTTGGGGTTGGATATAGACATCATGGCCTTCAGGCTCCAGGAGACACCTGAGCGGGGGTGCCTTGTGGGCAATTAGCTCACAGCTCCAGGCCTTGTGAGGCAGCCAGGCCAGCACCCCAGACTTAAGGATTGTCCCCACCTGGGTGGCAGCGATGAAAGTGGGGTGACCAGGGAGGCTGGAAAGAAGAGAGGGAAGACTGAGATGCAGGCATCTCCAGGGACAGGGCTGAGTCTGGGTGACCAGCGGTGCCTGGTGGCCCAAAGGGAGGGAGTTCCCAGTTGGGACGAGGGTTGCTGACACCAGGAGAGCTCCAGCAAGCTGCATAGGTAGTGACCACTGGGGAGTCAAGGCAGCTGAGGAAGGGGACTAAGAGAGATGTGGGTCAGTGAAATGGGAGCCTAGCAGGCCATCAGGGTGGACAGAGGGGACATAGTAAGCACCCCCAAGGCCTGGAACAGCCACTGGGCTGAACCACAGGAGCAGCAGTGTGTGGAAAGCAGCAGAGGTGAGGGTTGGAGAGGCAGAGCTCCATGTAGACCCTGCTTCTGAGCCCCAGCCAGGAGGGGAAGGCTGTGCCCATGGGCTCTGAAACACCAAGGCTGGTGTGGGTGACCACACAGTAACATGGCGACCACCCTCAGGGATCCCTTCCAGCCAGAGTGGACCTTTGGAGCCGTAAGGAGAAGGGTGTGGTGGGTGGGCAGGTGGGCAGCAAGTGCATTCCCAGGGCAGCCACTAGGGAGGGGCACTGCCCTTAGCCTTCTCCAGCTTCCCGTTAGAAATATCCTGACCTGGCACCTGCCAGCCTCCCAGGGCCCAGCGAGCACAGCCTCATTCTTGTGACAGCACTGGTGGCCTCGGAAGGTTCCAGCCTCTGTCTGTGGTGCAGGAGGTCATGGTATTTGGTCCCCTCTACCTGCCTCGCCATCTTCTAGAGATATGGGGCAGACTGCCGCTCGGTCTCTTCCCAAGACAGAGCCCAAGTTTACACCTAGCAGCACCCAATTCCCTGGAGACAGACCAGATTCCCCAGGGAGGGGAAGCTGTCCCCAAAAGAATACCCCCTCCCACACAGACACACCCTTGGAGTCCCATTGCTGTCCCCTCCTGAGCCCCAGTTATAAAACACAGCAGGGCCTGTGTCCACACTGGGCGTGCCTCACACCTGCCCCACAGGAGAGTCATGAGGCAGAGCAGTGGGGGAGCCTCAATATCCGCCAGGCTGCTGCTCATGGTCACCACCCTCCCCAGAAAGGGAGCCAGAAAGGGAACCAGGAGCAGAGGCCAGGCGCCCGAGCTGGAAGGAGCGAGGTGAGAGGACCGCTTCCTTTTCCCCAGTGCGTCTCTTTGATATGCTCTATCAAAGCCTGGCGCAGATGGAGGAAGCCCAGGGCTCCCTGCAGCCATGCTGACCCTCATTTGCAAGATGCTCTTGGGTTGGGGCCTTACACGGGTTATCCCATGCCACCCTCCGCTCAACCCTTAAGGCGCTTATCATTATATCCTCATTTCATAAATTCGGAACAGGCTCACCAACTTCAGATTCTCACCCCAGACCTTACATTAGTGACAAGCAAAGCTAACGTGGTATTCGAATACCAGGTCAGTAATTATAATGACTATTTAATAATTCATTCCGCAGTTTCTATTAAGCACCTATGAAATGTAAGCAAAGTTCTAGGTGCTCAGAACACATCCGTGAAAAAGTTCCCTTCTGTCTGGAGCGGACCGTGGTGGGCTTCCTCTGGCTGGACTCCCTCATGTCGTCCTGGCTGATCCTCCCAGCTCCCCTCGGAGCTGTCTGTTAGACCCCACTTTACAGAGTGTGGAGCTGCTTTCCCAGCATTCAAGCTCCGTGATAATTTGCCACAGAAAGTTCAGTGCAGTGCCTGCATTGCGTCCCCTCCAAGTTCACACGCTGAAGCTCTGACCCCAGTGGAACTGATTTGCAGACAGGGCTTTTGGGAGGCAAGCAAGGAAGGGTAAGTGATCGTGAGGGCAGGTGCCGAGCCCAACAGGAAGTACAAGAAGGTCTCCATGGCAAGCACTATGCAGGCCGCACGAGGACCCACAGGAAGGCTGCCAGCCAGCCAGCCAGGAGCTGAGTCAGCTAGGGCCATGGTCTTGGACTTCCAGACCCCAGAACTGGAAGCAATAAATTCTCTTGCCTAGGCCACCCAGTGTGTGACATTTCATGAGGACAGCCCAGGCAGACTAAGCCATTAGACAAATCACCTGACCACTCTGGCCCCACTCGCTTCGCATGTTAAATGAAAAGCCAATGCCTTTAAGAATTAGAGGTTGGTATTTTGTGAAACATTTAGCACAGTTTCTGGCACATACTTGGTGTTTGCTGTTATGAGTGACAATTACGATGAGAGGAACAGCCACGCCTTGTCCCATCCACAGCCTTCTCTGTCCACAGCACTGGCATCAAGACTTTGGGCACTATCACCACGTAAGAGACACATGGCCAGGCATGGTAGTGCACACTTGTAATCCCAGCTACTTGGAAGGCTGAGGCAGGAGGATCATAAATTCGAGGCCAGCTTGGTCAACTTAGCAAGAACATGTCTCAAAATAAAATTTAAAGGGGATTGGGGATGTGGTTCCTGGTAGAGCATTAGCCTAGCATTTGCAAGGCCTGGGTTCAATCCCTAGTGCCCCCACCCAAAAGAAAGAAAGATAAGAAAAAAAGAAACACATGCAAGTGTAAGAAATATTAACAGCAAGCATTACTCATAAAACTAAACTCACCCTTACGAATGTGACACACTGACATTTTCTCTGTGATTTTTATTATTAAATGCAGGTTACAACCCACTAAACTTATTTCACAAGCCCAATGGTCACATTCCAAAGTTTGAAAGCCCCAGGGCAGTCCCCACATCTGCCCAACCTGGGCAGGGTCCAGAGGTAAACCTTCCCATCACCCTGTCCCTGGACTGCCTCCAACAGACCTTCCAGTCAGGGACCCAACCTGACGTGACTTCCACACCTCCTCATGAGCCCAGAACGCACATGTGCCCAGATTTTCCAGTGTCGCTGCCTAGGAAGTACGTATCTTCTCCCCCTTTTTCTACACAGCTCCCTACAGCTCCCAACAGCCCTGCAATGTTGTTCTGTAATTTATTATTTTAATTAGCTGCTTGGCTGTGTTAATAATCTAAACTTTCCCAACCTCCCAGGAGCTCTGCCAGGCTACTGGAAGAGGCTGCAGTGGCTGCCTCTGCTCAGGGGCTCTGTCCTCCCTGGAAATTGGCTCAGCCTTGGTGCTTCCATGGGAAACCCTGGTACACCTTCCAGGAGAAGGGACCAAGACTCACTGGTGACAGAAAAGATGGCGGCTCAAGCCCCAGCCCCAAGAGTGTGAGTGTGAGGGCTGGAGGTTGTCACTTCTGGGTGCAGCAAGGGCCAGGGAGGGAAGAGCCTTCTGCTCACATCCAGGCCCAGGCTAGAAAGTCCTTCACTTCCTGTGCCATCCCGTCCTGAACATGGCCTCTGGGTCCCACCCGAGGTGGGTGCATATTGTCATATTTGGTTGGCGCACAGGACAGGGCCATGTGGTAACATGAGTCAGGATGAAGCTTGCAGTAAAAGCTCTGTGTCCCTGTACAGCACAGAGCCCTTGCTGGCTGTAGCTTGACCCCAGTGGCTTGCTTCCTGAGCAGAACAGCTCCACGTGGAACAGCAGCTCAGCTGGTAAAACAGGCACCAAATAGGATAGTAAGATTCTTGAGTGGTTTTTTGTTTTTGGTGTTGTTGTTGTTGTTGTTTTGAGACACAGTCTCACTATGTAATTCAGGCTGGCTTTGAACTCACTTTGCAGCCCAGGCTGGCCTCAGACTCACAGCAATCCTCCTGCCTCAACCTCTGGAGTGCTGGGATGACAGACGTGTACCACCAGACCTGCTCAGATTCTTGAGTTCTTGTCCCTACTATGCTGGCCTTGGGATGTTACCTCTCTCCGGGCCTTAGTTTCTCCTTCCAGAATGAAAAAGGTGTGGACACTTTTCCTCCCTCCCATGGAGTCCCTGGACGTCTCCCATGTGCAGCCCTCTCCCAGGGATGCTAAGATGAATGAGGCTTAATTAAGAGGCTACAGAGGGAGACACCAAGGTAGCAAATGAACCAAGTGGACTGTGCTGCACGTAACTATAGAAACATGCACGAGATAGGAGCTGGTGTTGGGCAGGGGTTGGACTGCGTGAGGACGCTTTCTTCAGACTCCTGAGCTGGGGCCGAAATGCACAGGTGAACTAATGCTCCCTCCCAGCTCCTCCGCCAGTGCGTCCTGTGGGATTTCACACTCCTCGTGAGGGTAGATGGGAGGGGCAGGAGTAACATTCTCATTTACTGTTCAAGTCCCTTCAAAACAGAGACATGAACACAGTGCCTCCCAGTGGAAAGCGCACTCTGTGCGACAAACTAGGCTCACAGACTCCTCACATGGGACAGGTTTGGAGTCAAGGATACCAGACAGAGAGGACGCCAGCCTCACCTCAGAAGCAGGAAAACGCTGATTGTTAACAGGGTGAATAGCAGCGCTCGACAGCAGCTTCCTTTTCTCCCAGGCTCTCAGAGGTGTGGGTGTGGACTGGGGTGCCCTCAACACGGGGCCCCACATGTGTGCACTGGGCTCTGCAGTTGAGGTGCAGCTGACTGGAAAGGGGGAGCCCCAGGGAACTGAGTCTGGCTCACAGGAGGTCTTCTAGTCCTCTCCCTGAGCCCCCAGGCTGTCTGCACCCTGATTATTCACTCAGTCCTCCTCTTTAGCAGGAATCACCCTGGTGCTGACTGAGTCCGAGTCTTTCCACCCAGCTACCCACAAGTGATGGAGAGCAGGGTGCTGTCCCTCTCTAATCTGAGAGGCTGGCAGTGCCAAGGTGGATGCTCAGTGGGTGGTGCTTGAAAAAGAGAGAGAATAAGGACACATCCACCTGGCACTAAGACCCTAATGGCCCAGGGAAAAGTCCCTCCCCCTTTGGGATTAAGGCTGCTCCTTTAAAACTAGTGATCATAAAGCAGGGAGAAGTATTACTGCCCAAGAAATTCAGCCGACGGAGGCAGGCTGGAGAGCACAGCTGTCTACCCAAGTTCCATCCACCCAGTGCCACACTCACCATGGACTCCTGGGCTGCAGGCTGTGTTCCCAGGGCTGGGGGGCTCACACACACACACACGTACATGCGCACACACATGTGCACCAAGGGCTCCTGGGAAGGAGGGAGTGGTATCACCCGGCTGCCGAGGGAACGCCCCTGCCCCCAGGTGGGAGCAGCTGGCACACTTGAAATGAACTTCGGAGGATGTGTAGGAGTTCAGCAGAGGAGAAAGAAGGAAGAGAAAGCCTGAGTCCCAGAGAGGCTACGTAGCTTGTGCAGATTCACACAGCTGATCCACAGGGGCTCTAGGAGAGGACACGGGCTCCTTGCCCCCAGGTTCTCCCTCTGACCATTCCACTGATGCGTCATTAGTGATGTTGCTTAGCTCGTGGCCACTAAAGCCCAGGCTGGAGGAAGGAGAGCAGGAGTTTGGTGCCGTGGGGTATGGGGGCAGTGGGGCTTCTCAGCAGGGTGCCACGGCAGCTCCACATGCCTCCAGATGGGAGCCGTAGAGGGGTCACACTTGACCCTGCAGTACTGGGTCTAAGTGGGGTGTGGTGCTGGTGATGAGACCACAGGGGCCAGGAGCATGGGTGGCTGTGTGGTCCCAAATGGGTGGACCCAGCCCCCCCCTTCCAGAACAGCGTGGTGCTCGGCAGTGAACATAAGCCACACTGTCTCCCTGTGTGTGTCCTGTTTCCCAGGGCCACGGCCTTCCACCGCCTGGAGGGAAAGAGCTGTCCTGGCCAGGGACGTTTCCCCACTGCCACCCCAGGGCCTGCCCCTCTGCCACTCCTGTCTTTCCCCCGCTCCCAGGGCCCTCTTCCTGCTTTCCTGTGGGTCTGCAGCCTTGGTTCTAATAGGCCCCAGCATACGTGGCTGCTCAGCTAATCCTGCTCCTTGCAGTGACTTGAACAACACACTGGCAGTTTCTTTTCTACCATGGGCAGTTCCTAAAGTTACTCTACAGAAACGTCCTGCTGTGCCCTCCTGGCCTGCCGTGCCCAGCTTCACCCTCTGCAGGGTTTTCTGGCTTTTGACCACAGAGCATGGCTTTGAAGCTATAGTAGTTGATATTCCACAGAAAGCAAGGCCAGTTTCATGAAGAGCCACACCCTGTTGAGTCTCCTTGGGGTCAGAGTGCATTAAGCCACCGGTCCTCCTCTCCCTGCCTCTTCTGCTGCTCTTTCTGCTGGCTTAGGGGGTTTCCACGAGGCTGAGGGACAGCTAGGAGCCACTAGTCTGGAAGCATCTTGCTGGAGGTGTACTGGCAGGTTTCCCCTGGTACTTACAGGGACACTGGGATGCCCACGTGGAAGGGGACTTGGACTCTCTTGTTCCTTAAGGCTGCTCACACGTGGCGTCCCCTTCCCCGCTCACCTCACCGGATGTCACACACCCTGGGAGGGCTGAAGATTCATCTCCTGACTTCTTCTGGATGTCAGAAGGAGCTTGCCTTTGTTGCTTTCCAGACCTTCTTCAGGGCAGAGTGTCCCTCCAGATCCCTCCCTGACAGTGCACAGTGGCTAGGGACCCGTCTGCCACCCTGGCCCACCCGTGGGCTCAGCCTGCTTTCCATGACCAGGACCAGCACCACTGCTCCCCTGGCCACATTTCCCATGGCCCCCACACCTTCCCCTGGGAGCCGCATATTTTTTTTCTTTCCTAATCTGATTCTTGCCTGTTTTAATAGAAAATTATGCTCTTCATTATTCCACCTCCTACCCCAAAGCTTCTATGAAAGATGGAGAGAAGTATGGGGTACAAGTCCTGAGGAAAGATCAACAGCACGCCAGACGCCTGCTCCCTGGGGAACAGGCCCCAAGCTTCAGTGGACACCTACAAGAGCCCTGCAGGCAGGGCTGAGACTCAGCACAGCGCCACCCCCCGGGGGAGGGGGCGGGACTCTTGGACCCCCTACTAATTATGAAATCTGGGTTGTGCTTCTCATTGGGAACTTCGGAAAATATCCACGCCTGGTCCCACTCCCAAGGACACTGATTGGTCTAGAGTGCGGCCTTGGTTTCTCCTGGCTCCCAGGTGATTGTGCAGCTGGGACGTAACAGGGACTTGGAGGTGGAGGAGACCTTGGAGACCATCGACCGAAGCTGCTTACATGGGTCAAGAACAGCCTTCCAGCCCTGAACCTGAGGGGCTCATTTGATGTGGAAGGCAGTTTCTCTGGACAAGAGATCCAGATCTTTTTATGAGCTTCTTATGTGGTTTCTTGTCCCCCAGCAGATTATTTACTGTCCCCACCCCTGAGCAGACGTATCCTGGTGGTCCCGGATCCAGATGCTCAGCCTACATTCCGGTTTGGGGAAGATGGGGTTAAGCTAATGGCAAATGGAGGGCGTGCGTCTTTCCATACAGAGACTGTGCCCATTAGAAACCAAGTTTCTTGGCTTCTTGCTGGGGTTAGATCAACTCGGCATGGTCGTGTTGACCAGCAAGCTGACCGCTGTTCAGAACCTCTTCCTGGCACTATTATATGCCCTTGGTTAATAAAAAATGAGAAAGGAATTATTACTTAATTAACTCACTCTGTTTGGTAGGCCAAAGCCCAACCTTGGGAAAAAGAAATGAAAAGTGTTCTTAGTGGTTGTAGATTGGGAACTACAGATCTAATAGCTCCCTATTTGAGAGATGAAAGCTGAGGACGCTCTAAGAGCTTGAGGGACTATCTTTAGGTCACACAGCTGGTTATACAAAGTTGAGACTCTCACCCAGGCCTTCCAGAAATGCCATAAGGGACAAAAATAACCATGTGTGGGATACCTTGCTGACAGTTCTCACTGGTCATGAAGGTTGACCAGTGAGTGTCCATGGATCAGCCTCGTCCATTGTTCGTTCCATTGACTCAGACTCAGGAAATCCCTCACTGTGCGGAAGGTTGTGAGGGCCACAGATAACCTACACCCACTGAGAACTGAAAGAATTATTGAAGCTCAGGGCTTCATCAAATCCAAGATGTCGTCAGCTGTAAGATGCATCACTGATTTCAGTACCATAAGAAACAGTGCAGCCGAGTACCATTAGGTCATTAATCATAAGATGCATCCCAGTCTTAGGGAGGTTGAAATGTGAGAGAGAAATGTGAGTCATGGGATGAAGAGAGATGGCACTTTCTCTCCCATTCCACTTGGGGCGGCCTAGCTGTGGCCCCAGGTGACGTCCTTCCACCTGGCTCTCATAGCTGCTGGAGGTGCCACTGGAGACAAAGTAGCACTCGGAAGAAATCACAGTTGTTTTAAAAGCAGGGGTGGAGGAGCCTGTTCACTCCATGGTATCCAGAGACAGCCCTGCATTCACCCCCAAAAGACCTGATTTTGAATCTCAGTTCTGAAACTCTAATGGTGTCAACCTCCTTGGGCACATTCTTATTCTCCGCATGCCTCAGTTTCCTCACCTGCAAGACAGACAGACACGCTGCCCATCCCCACAAAGCAGGTGCACTGTTCAGAAGGGAAATAGCAGAGTGCACCACACTGAGTGAGTAGATGCCTAGTGCACATCAACCCCTGAGAGCTGTCTTCCATTCCTCAGCTGAGGTCTGCGGCTGCCCAGAACAGGGAACGGGGAAGTGACAAGGTGGGTTCTACAGAGTCAGCCTGCAGCAGGCAGATGGAGAGCTTCACGAGGAAAAGCACTGAAGAAGTGGAAGGAGTGTGTGTGTGGGGGGGTGCTTCTCCAGCTTTGGTCATACCCAGGACCCCTTGGGAAAGCATTCACCATCCATCCTTAAGTGGGGACAGCAGAAGTCCACCTTCCCGCGACCATGTGGTCAGAGGTCCCAGGGGTCCTCTTCTCAAATCCCAGGCACACTCCCCTAGTATTCCACACTGGCACCCTGAGGATGCCCCACACACACACACACATTTGTTCTGCTGAATGTGGCAGTCCCTGACAGAGTCATTCAGCCTTATTGAGGGGAGAAGATGGGGCGCCCTGCTGTATTTCCCAGGTGCCACTCCCAGGCTGCAGTCAACAGTGCCCCAGCCCAGCCCCCTCTCAGGACTGAGAGGTCAGCAGACAGTTAGTGAAAAAGACATCTCCTTCTCCATCCTCTGTGGAGGAGCGTGTGGCACACAGTGACCTTTCCTGGGAGGGGGCAGTGGGTGCCCCCTGGCCCGGCCCCTCTTAGAGGCAAGACCTCGACCCTTCACCTTTCCCGCGGGCCCCTTCTTCTCCAGAATAGGTGTGAGAGTCCCACATGTAAGGACCAAGGGAGCGGCAGTACAGAAAGTGTCCCATCTGGGGAAGGTGACAGGAGCAGGTCCATGGGAGGACAGGCACCCTCAGGGCGGCTGAGCGCTGGGCAGGTGAAGGATCTGAGGCCTTGTCACTCCCACAGCTGCACCCATCTCCCCGCCCTGTCACAGGGCCCCGCAGGGCTCCTCGTAAGGAGCATGGCATTGGGGGTCAGACCCAGAGTCGAAATCAGGCTCTATGCAAATAAAAGAAAAAAATATATTTTTTAAAATGAAATAAAAATTTAAAAGAAGAAAGAAAAGGAAATCTGGCTCTCAACTCGCTCACATGTGTGACCTTGGGTGAGGTGCCTAGGCCTCCATTTTGTCACCAGTAAATCAGGTACCAAACGCTTCTCTCAGCTGTTTGCACAGTGAGGTGATTGGTGCATGAAAAGCACCTGTGCACAGCGGGCCTCTGCCACCACCCTGTCGCCGTCTCCTGCAGGCAGGTGGGCCAGCCGTCATGGCCGTGGGTGTTTGGACTCTCGCAGAGAAGAGCGGCTACCTCAGTGTCTTGGCCTCCAGCACCTCCAGCACCTTCTCGGCCTCGGCCTACATCCTCATCTCTGCGGGCACTCTCGTCACAGTGACTGGCTTCCTGGGCTGCAGCACCATCGTCCGGGAGCAGAGGGGCTGCCTCTCCCTGGTGAGCACACCCTGTGGGGAGGGGTGGGGAGGGTACTGTCACCACCCTGACCTGGGTTCCCATCAGGAGACGAGTGGACCCAGACCTGGGAGAGAAGGACACAGAGCCCAGGAGGCTGCCGGGCGGGGTGGCTGCTCCGGGGTCTGTGTTGGCCAGGTTGTGTGGGTTCCTAGGCCAGGAGCCCGCAGCCTCAGCTACTACCATGCACCCCTTCTTCCCCTCCTCTTCCTTCTCTTCTCCTTTTTCTTCTTTCTCCTCCACTTCCTCCTCCTCCTTCTTCCTCCTCTACTTCCTCATCCTCTTTCTTCCTCCTCCTCCTTCTCTTTCACTCTCTCCTCCCTCTTTTTCCTCTGCCTCCTTCTGGTAATTTTCAAAGACACCCAAAGCTAAGTGTTACAATGAAGCCCCATGTTTCCACCATCCAGAATTCCCCAGTTACCTGCTCACCGCCAGCCTCCTCCCACCCACACCCACAGCTCCCCGAGTGCTGCCCTGGCCCCCACCTGGGGTGCTCTGAAGCAACCCCAGACACCATGTCGTCTGTAACTCTCCCAGCACACATCTCTTCAGCTTAAGGATGCTGCTTTAGAAAACATAATAACATTACTATTCACACCTAGAAACAATTGACATCCATTCTTTAATGTCCTGAAATAAGGCAGTTTTGGATTTCCCAACTGACCCAAAAAACTGTTCATTGTTTTTAAGTTTGAGTCAGAATCTAAATTAGGGCCAGGTATTAGATGGTTGATTTGTCTCCTAAGCCTCTTTCAGTCCCTGAGTCATTCCATCCCTGCCCCACACTACCCCCCACCGTCTCTCTTCCCCTCTGCCTCTCTCTCCTGTTGTGTTGAAGGAACTATTTGTTCCACAGAGTTTGGGGCTTCTCCAGCAATGATGTCCTGCAATGTTGCTTAATGTATTCTCCTTATAGTTACACTTGAAGATGGGTGGGATCTAGCTGATGTGATGTTTAGCAAGAGTATTTCACAGCTGGCGGTGTAGGCCCGGGAGGCTGGGAAGAGTATCCTCAGCTGCTCAGTGCTGGGAGACCCCAGGAGGGACCGGCAGGGCCCAGCGGCTCGAATCCAGCTCAGGACTCAAGCAGACCCATGTGCCCAGCTTTCCCTGCACATGGCGGCCTCCCCAGGGCCTGAGGCCTCTCCTCATGCCACAGCTCCTCCTGAGGGTCAAGGCCACAGGTGGGAAGAGGACATAAGGACAGAGGAAGCTGAAAAACATCCAGACACAGTGAGGAAGGATTAGCGGCAGAACTGACCTAAGTGTCAGAGAGAAATCAGACTGACCCTGAAAGGAATCAGGCAGTGGGAAGGAGGCTCCAAGGGCTTGTGCCCAACCCCAGCCCACTTCCCACATCACAGTTAACTTTGCAGCTCTGCCTTCCACTGCCAGGGAGCAGGAGGTGAGGCGGGTCCTGTGCAGGAGCCCGTGGCCCAGCTTGCAGCAGGCTCTCCAGCAGCGACCTAGATTCTTGCCCTGGATATAGCAGCTGCTGTGTGCAGGCCCAGCTGGACAGCCTCCCCGTTTTGAAGAATTCCTTCACTTTGCTCAGAGGGCGAGCCCAGAGCCGTCGGCAGCGGGGTGCACAGTGTCTGTTGTCAGGGCGAGGTCCCAGGGCAGAGGTTTCCAGCTCATTTCCAGCAGCAGGGTGTTAAGGGGCCCTTGTGTGGCCTGGTGGGAAGATGGCTGTCCCTGGGTATCAGCAGGGATCAGTTTAAGGACCCCACGGAGTCCACAAATGGTCAAGTCTCTTATATAAAAGAGCATCGTGTTTTCTCTAACTTATGTACATCCTCCCATAAACTTTTAAAAACCATCTTTATATTATGTACAGTATCGAATACAATGTCATGCAGGTGAATAGTTTTTACCGCATTGTTTAGAGAATGATGACTGATGAAACATCTATATGCACATGGCTCGGGCCAGACACGACCACAGCAAGTCCCACCACACGGTGTGCCATCGAGGCTGGTGAGCCGTGGGGTGTGGGGAGCCACCTGCTGAGGTCCCCGGCAGAACACACGTCCCCGATCTGACCAGTGAGCTGGACGAGAGAACAGGGTGTGATGGAGGGGTAGGCAGAGATGTTACCTGTGTAGTGTCAGCCAAACTCACAGGGACGGAGGCTCACAAGGACCTGTGCCATGGGGCCAGAGACAGACCCCTCTCCTCTGCAGTGCCTGGCTCTGCAGGGACTTCAGCGTGGCCTGGGCTTGCAGGCTGAGTTGCTGGTGCCTGGAGGTCTGCCCCGGGCAGGCTGCTGAGCCATGGGCCCTTAGCCGCCTCCTTCCTCCCCCTGTAATCCTCTTGAAGATGACAGGACACCCTTGACAGCCCAGGAAGGAAGGTGGAGCCCCTCCCCTAGGGGACCTTACTCTGACTCATCCATCTGGGTTCTGCAGAGCCCCAAGCAGCCAGCAGTCCCCTGCAACCATGGGAAACAGGCACTGCTGGCCATTCAGGGCCTGATGACGACACTAACGGCCACTGTTCAGTGCCAATGCTCCCTTATTTACTCCTGCAGCCCTGCACAGTCACTGTCACCTACCCTCTGTGGGCCAGGCAAACTCTCTCAGCCCCCACCCAGCCCATGAAGCTGCTTCTCTTCATGATATGCAGGTGACAGTGGGGACAGAGGGCAGGCACAGGTGAAGTGGTTTGTCCAGGGCAGAGGGGTTACTGGGAACTGACTAAGGCAGCAGGCTCAGCCGAGCAAAAAGCAAGCAAAGACCCAGCTGGGACCTCGGTGGGCACACAGGCTCCCCAGGTCCCAGTCAGGGAGGGCAGGAAGGGGAACTTGTGGCAGGGCTCAGCCTTAGTCCTTTGGTGTGACTGGTCACCAGGCAAGGTGCTCACTCACAGCCTGGCTGTGGGGATGTTGAGGCAGCGGGAAAATATGAAGTTTTGAAGCTGACAGCACACTGCTAATGGTGCAGACGGTCCAGCTCCCATGGCCACGCTGGGACCCAGCTCACCCCACAGCCTGCAGAGCGGTGATGATGAGGCAGGGCCTGCCCTGAACAGCTGCTTCCCTCAGCGAGGCACAGGGGCCTCATCCTGGCAGCAGGCACAGGGCAGTGGCATGCAGAGACCTGGCTGGATACAGGTGGGGCTCGATGCAGGGCAGGAGACCAGGGGCCTGGTGGTGGACCTGGACACCCAGGGCATCCAGGGGCTTCCTTGCCCCCATAAATAGCCCACCTGGGTCAGAGCATGTCTAGCTTGGAAGGGAACTTGAGGGCCAGCTTTCACCCAGAGAGTCCAGGCTTCAGGGTGCCACATGGATGAGAGCAGAGGTCACGAAGGCACTGCGGGAGGATGCTCCGAATGATGGGCTTTTGGTAGAATTCTAGGAGCCATCCCGGCCAGTATGCGAAGGCCAGAAAGAGAGCCGAGGGCTCAGCTCCCTACTTGCTCTGGTCCCTGTGCCACATCACAGCCGCTTCTCCTCCCTCTCTTCCTCCACTGTCCTCAAATGTGATCTGTCCAGCCATCGGACCGATCTGTGGAGAACGATGCCTCCAACCTCCCAGACACAACCTGACTGTCACTGGGTCTGGATGGGCGGCCCAGAGGGCACCGAGCTCTGTGCCCAAGGCTGTGCAGAGAGAGGTGGAGGGTTAGTGGAATGTCACTACTGGTGCTTGTGAAGGTTTGGTGGGCACCTCTTCACCCACCGTCTGGCTTCCAAGGGTCAACAAGCAGAGCCAGGTCATCCCCCCGGGGCTTGAGGCGAGCTGGGCACAGTGGCATTGGGACAGACTGGTTGGAGATGCTTCCGTCTTCTCAACTCTGCTTTACCCCTTCCATAGAGGCCGCTTGTGCCCACTTCGATCCCACACAGCGCTGGCGACCTCTGGCTCAGCATCCCTGAGCAGTGAAACCAGAAGTGTGCACTTGCACACACATGTGCACACACACACACTCCACCCCCAGGTCCGGACACGGTCAGGCATCTCTGACAGCAGGCTAACAAACAGCAAAGCCCAAAGCCTGGGACCTTCTTTTTCTGCATTCCCTGCCTCCTTTGAAAGAAGCAACAACAAAACGGGCCCAAGGATAGACCGGAAAGAGCAGAGGACCCTGACTCATGCACATCCTGGCCCCCAGCCCGAGTTAGGGAGCTCTGTCAAACCCTGCTTGGCCTAACACAAGCAGGAGTTCTGAAACCCAGGCTCCCATTTAGAGTCAGGCAGTGCGGTTAAGATACTTTAAAAGTGTTCCATGGTTCCTGAAGTTTCCTTCCTGGCTTCATTTCCTCCCCGCACCATGTCTAACTTCCTTTTGAAATCTTTAATCAGCTGATGGCTGAGAGAAGTGCCAAAGGAGAAAGGCAGTGAGTCTAGCTCTGTATAAAGTGATCCCCAAAGAGATAAAAGGGAAGATGAAAGACCCGCATCTGAATGATGTGCATCCAACTTGGCCTGAGAGGAGGGGAAGACTGGTATCAAAAGTTCCCAAGGAAACACAGAGTGTGGCTGCGCACACATAGGCACATTGTCCTGCCTGAGCCCTCAACCTGGGACATCTGCAACCCCTCAAAGTCACTTGCCTCAGGAGACGCTCATCAGAGACGGGAATAGTACATTTGTGCAGGTGCTGAAGTGATGATCAGCTTGGCATCAGAAATCTGCGGAGGAGAAGGGGAATGGGCTTTAAATTATTCACGCTATTTCTTCTTTTTTTAGCTAAGACTGCATGACAGAGGCAGATAATTCAGGCCATCCAAGCCTAAGGCCGATGACCAGGGCTGATGCCACCCACATCAAAAGAGAGGGCTATTTTTAGAGTTTTGAATATGGGCTTTGCAAACTTTTATATCTTCAGCCAAATGAAGATCATGATGGATGGTTTGGACTAAACTGGGTCTTTGTTGGGAGCTATTTTATTTTTAGGGAATGGATAAAAAGTAAGAAATTCTGGAAACCAGTTTCTGAAAATGAGGAGACCCAGAATTGCAATGCTTCCATCCGGGATGTCAAGACACTGTTAACTAGAGAAATAAGATCTAGAATCTGGGACAGGATTCTGTCCCTTGCACAAGGTTCTCTTGGCCCTCTAACAAGTCACCCAGCCTCTCTTTGCCATCTTAGTAACCCCATCTTTGTATGGGATGCAGTGTGAGGATAATGAGGAAGTATTTTAAGGTCTTAGGAAACGAGTTACCACGTTATATAAAGATCATAAAAATGTGGCTCTAATTAACATGTACATCACCATCACCGTGACCAAGCTCCTTTGAGAAGGGACCTAAATAAACAGAGTTATTCTTAGCACCATTGCTCCCAGGGTCCCCACAGCCTTGTGAGGCCACATCCCCTGAAGAAGCTGGTGATGGTACAAAGTTTAGAGGAAACCAGGTCCTGGTGCCCTGGGAGTTCGTGGCTTGTCACTTTGTCTGGCTCCTCCACACCTCCAACCTCAGGGTGGTCATCACCTACTTTGCTTGGTGGCACTTTGATCTTTGAATCAGCTGCCTTTAAGTCCCAAAAGGGCAAAGAACCTACAGCCAAAGTGTTGGGAGCCTATGGTTCCTTTCTGACAATATGAAACAACCTGTCCTCATCCGTGCGGTTAGTGCAGTGGACCAGGGATGGCAGGATGGCCTCTCCCCAGGCCCTTCGGGAAACAGGGTACAAATATCCTAAAGAGCCGGCTGCACAGAAGAGAGTCGGCCTGTGCTCTGCACCCTGTGGGGCCCTATTGACATCATCAGGAAAGTCAATGGGCTGAAATCAGCTCTGAGCCAGGACGAGCGCCCAGCTGCCTATTGGGATGCGGCTCCTCCTGTGGGACCCCAGGACTCATTCCCAACAGTACCCCCCGCCGGCCCTTTTCAGTGCGGGGCCTGCAGAAGGCACGGGGAGGACCCTCCACCCATGTCCTTAGCCTGGCGAAGCCTGGGGACTACACAGGCCTTTTGCAGGGCTTTCTTGCCATGCCTGGCAGGCTGCACCCTGCTCTCCCTGTGTGCCTGGACATGGCAAAGGGGTACGCACCTTCTCCGCAGTGCAGGACCCCTGGTTTCTTTCCAAGTGAAGCCCAACCCATGGGGTAATTGTCAGGGGTGTATTCGGGGATTACCCACTGTCCTTCCTTCTGCATCCATTTTCCTGGGCAGATTCTAGATCTAACCGCATAACTGGAAAAAGACATAAAATTGTCCATCTCCCAGAGCTAGACAGCATGGCCCTGGTTACCAAGCCCTGAAAGCCAGGATGCAGGGGGAGACCCAGAAAAGATAATATAAATGCCAGATCATCCTTCGATGAGTGATGGGGAAGCCCAGGTGGACATGCAGGCCATTTCTGCTCCCCATCCCATGACAGTCCCATTTCACAAGCACACATGTGGGCCTGACTGTCAGGACACTGGTCTGCGGTGACCTCTCATCGAAAGGTCCCGTCTGGGCATCTGTCGAGGTGGCCAGGGCTGCATAACCACCCTGCTCTGCTGATGCTGCAGAAGGGCGTGGTCAGCAGGGCCAGCGTAGGGTTAAAGAACCACCTTTCCCCCCTCGGCACCGTCGGAACAGAGTGGGCTTCTGCTCCTCACTGGGAGCGTGAGTTGACCGCATCCCTGCCAAGTGCAGGGCACAAGCAGAGGAAAGGACCCGCCCTCCTCCTGCCTGCCTCTGCTGTGGGACGGCAGCCAGCCTTAGCTGCAGGCCTCCTCCAGCCTGGAACCAGGAGAGGGTGGTGACAGATGTCTGACCACGGACCTCGCATGCCCATGTTCATATTCGGTGCCCTGTGTCACGCTGAGGTTTTAGGGGCACTTAGAATGAATTGGAACACAAGCCCCAGGAACCGGGGAGATGGCGGCCAAAAGGTCATCATTGCTACTAATGTAGCTGACTGGGGAGTGGCTTTCTATGGTAACTAAAAGTTTTAGCCCCTCCCACCTCTGCTTGAGACAAGCCTGTGACCTCACTAAGCCCACCACAGGGCAGAGAGCAGATGACGTGGCATCCTGAGGACACAGGCCACAGTCGGAAGGCTGCTCACCAAACAGGAGGCGCAGCCCTAAGAAGCAGGACACCTTGGATGTTCTGTAGGTTCCCTGCGCAGCACACAGGACAGGAGAAAGGAGACTCCATGCTGAACCTCCCCGGCTGACAGACCCAAAGCTCCAAGTCGTGTCCTCCTCATGGAAACTTGTGTTTTATGCAGCAGACACCCAGCGTGCAAGTGAGTCACCCGGTCACACAGCAACTTGTCACAGAGGCCAGCTGTCCCGATCGCACCTCTTCTCCTGGACAGCACCACTCTGTGCCTAGGCCACCTCCCTCCACTTGCATCAGATGTACCTTACCTCCCCCTGCAGTGCTCTCAAGGTGGGCAGGCCGACTTCCTCCACCACGTCCCCTCCCTTCTCCTGCAACTAATGCTCCACAGTACACATTAGAGCTGCCCGACCCACCTCCGCAAGCATTCCCGACACACTCCCCGCTTTCCCTGCTCTGCTGGACACCGGCAGGGTGAGAAGGGAGAGAAAAGAGGCTGTCACTCTGTCCTTGACATGGGCCTGATAAGGAACAGGGTGCCTGTGTTGCAAGGTGGCTTAGACTCCTGCTTGGATTTGCTCGGAAGCTCTCACCTCTGAGCCCCGTACTGCTCCTTCCTTCCAGGCCACCTGTTCCCTGGAGCCCAGCATCTCCCCTCTCTTGTTCCTGGTTGGGATTTCTCCTCCTGCCTTCCCTTTCCCCAGTCTCCACTTGTGTCCTACAGTTACACTGGGGAGGACACCAGTGCCTCTCCCCTCCTGGGGTCCCCACCACGACAGCTTTTTCTGCCCTCCTTCCCTCCGAGTCATTTTGGTTCTACCTGAGTGCAGGTAGCTGCAAGCTGCACCACCTCTCCACCAGCCTGTGAGGAAAAGACAACTGGCAAGTCTAGGCCCTTCCAGGGGGTGGCAGAAGGCAGCAGTTTGTCACTTTCCAAACACCTGAGTCCAGGGGCAGCAGTGTCCTTTGCATTCCCTGAACCCCTTTTCCCCACAGACCTCATCCTCACCCTGCAGCCAGCTGGCCAGGCCCTAGGCCCCCTCTGGGTCCTGCTGTCATGCAGCCCGTTCAGAATGAACCCTGCAGACCTCCTTGAAGCCTAGCTGACACCTGTCTTTGGCTTGCATTTCTTGTGTTCTCCCTCCACATCCCTGCCCAACACACATTTGCAGCCTGATCCTACATCACATGGGTTTTGATTTTGAATGGCCCCGGCCATGTTTCCATCGTGTGCCTCTGGAGCGCCTCCTTCCCCTCTCCCTGCCCCCTCCCACTTCCCCTTACTGAGCTGCCCCGCTCTCCCTGGCCTTCCCTGTCCTCGACTCTGCTCCCAGCTCTCAGCAGCCCTGGATCAGCCCCCAGCAGACCAGAGCCTCATGGCCTTACTGTGACGCAGTCCCCAGTGCACTGGCTGAGGCCCAGCATCCAGCACAGCCGTGGCTGGACAGCCTGACCTGTGAGTCCTGTGCTGGTGCCAGGACAGGTAGAAGTCACCCCACCCTTCCAGCAGCGACACCTTGTAATAGGAATGCCTTGAGGCTCCCCAGTCCACAGCTTCTCTTTTCTGCACAAATCCCCAACAGCCTCCAGCCAGCGGTTAATTGCCAGAAAATAATTCTCCCTGAGGTCATTGCCGCTTCAACAGCCGGCTCCATCTTTTCCTGTTCAGTGCGGTCTGAGAACCCCAACGCTCCCAACACAGCGCTTCTCTGATCCTTGCACACACAGCAGGCTGGGAGCCTCTGGCTGGGCCCCTCTCCCTGCCGCTTAACCTTGGCCATGTCTGGAGTCTTCTCCTTGTTGCCAAGCTGTTCTGAGAATAGCTAACACTTCTGCCCTGCCCAGCCCGCCTGGACACCAGGCCTCAATTGTCAGACCGTGACTTGGCAAGAAGCTCTGTGAACCGTTTCCTTGTCTAATCATGAAGAACCAGGGAGGCAGAAGAGGAGCATTTCGGCAAAGATCCGTCTTTTGTGGCAGAAAGTCTAAAATTCCAATTTTGTAAAGTTCTTAAAACTTACCACAAAAATGGCAGCAGCAGATGCTGAGCTACCCTGTGTCTCAGGGCAAGGCTGTGGCTCAGCGGCGGGGCACTCGTCCAGCATGTGCAAGTCACTGGGCTCAACCCCGGCGCTAGGGGGAAAAAAGAGGTAATTTGAAATGTCGGCTCCATTTACAGAGTGGCCTATACCGCGTGTCTAATGCACCAGTGAATCTGTCCCAGAAATTGTCTGGGGCCCAGCTTGCCCCATCTGAAGAGTTGATTTCTAATTAATCACCTTAATGGCACAAAGAAATATTTCTGCACTTCTCCTGCAGTCTCTCCTTAGAGAAAGCTCTGGTTTGGTTCAGAGGACGCTTTGCTGCCCCAGCTTCCTTTTGGATCTATAATTTTAGAAAAGATCCAAATTCACTTCTAGTTCAAACTGTTTCATTAAAGAATTAAGAGAAAAAATACTTTGATATGTGGCCAGGGGGGTGGTGTTTAATGCTTGAGGCCCGTTTTGTGCTTAACACACTCGTTCCTTCTACGCTTTGGTTCTAGTTTGGCATACTTTGACATAGAATGGCAGAGACGACAAGATCTTTCTTTGGAATCCTTGTCCCTGGTTTCCATCAAACCAAGACACATGTGGTGGTTTCTGAGGACCAATGCGGCCCTGGCTCGGCAGGGGCAGAGCAGGCGCCAGATCAGAGTAGAGCTGGAGGCCGAGGGGCAGCTGCAACCCAGCCCACAGGGAACGAGGCCCAGGAAGGTGGAACAAGGAAGGGGCAACCCAGGAGGGCAAGCCAGGCCGTAAGGCCCCGGAGTCTTGGAAACAGTGTGCCGGCCAGGAGCACTGGGGTCAGAAACTTCTGATTGGGCTGTGTAGAGGCTGTGCCTGGGCTGAGAGTAGGGGCTGAGCTGGATATGCACAGCAGTGTTGCAGAGGAGGTTCCAGGGCAAAGAGCAAGAGCAGAGGCTCCAAGGCTGGCAGCTTCCTCGGGTCCAGGCTGTGTGCACACACACAGGGGCTGCCTCACAGGTTTGTGCACACAGCCACAGCTTTTGGTATGAGAGCGGGCTGCGTGCAGCAAGGCAAAGGCAAGAGGGGCAGAGACTGGCGTTGGAGCCCGGCACCCACAAGCCCAAGAGGAGCAGGCAGAAGACAGTCTTGCAGCATTGCTGATGGGGAAGGACAGCTGGCCAGGGAGGGACAATGGCAGCGGGGACGCTTGTGAGGTAGGGAGGGCTTCCTGGACTTCCCCATTCTGTCTGTCCATCTTCACCCACTCAATTCTCAGGAGAACTTCCTGGCACCCTGCCTTTTGGGGGAAGCACCTGAAGCCCCCGTATCCACATGAACCACGCCCACCTCCAATGTGCAGAGTCGACTCCACATGAACCAGGCACCTATCTGCATAGGGACAGTGGCACACAGAGGGTAGGAGGCCAAGGTTCTGTGTCCAAGTGCCATGGACTTGCTGCGTGACCTCAGACCATCTCCTCAGCCTCCTGAGGCACGTGTCCTCATCTATAAGATGAGCCTGATGCTAATGCTCACGTGGCACTGTAATGAGTAACGCTAGTACTCATCTCCGAGGGTGGCAGGGAGAGATCATGTGAAGGGCTTGAGAGAAGGGCTGGTGCCGGGGAAGAGCTCATAGACACCGGCTGCTGCTGCCCCAAGTACCCACTTTGGTGCTCAGTAAGACATTCACCCTGCCAAGGAAGGTTGATTATTTTCTTTAGAGGAAGGGTTGTCTCTCCATTATTTCCACTGTAGGAAACCTGCACACCGTGCTCCTCCCAAGCAGACTTTGAGAACAAAGCCCGCACACCCCCTCAGGCCAGTGTGTCTGGCATCCCCTTGAGAGAAGGGTGGGCTGTGTTGGTGGAGCACAGACCCTTCCTGGCGTGGTCAATTGGGGGGGTCCATAAACGCTAACCTACCCTGAGATGCAACACCTTCAATTACACATCACCTGAGGGTTTCTTACTGGCTTTTGTTTAATAATTCAAAAATTGATACCAAACCAAACTTAAGGCTAAAGGCAAAAGGTCTTAAAGAACTTTCTTGATGCTCCCTAGAATTAACTTTTTATACGAACCTCCCCACAAACCCTTGCCCAGCTCACTGAGGAGAACTAGGGGGCTACAGCTGCATCAGAAGACAGATTCTCCCCAGGCCACCGTGTAGGGCTTTTGGAGTGTCCTGGCCCTGTGTTGTTTCCTCCAAGCCCTGCAGAATGGGAGCTGAAGCAGTATAGACTTCCCCGATCCTCACTTGGGCCAAGGTGAACAACTTTAAAACACAGAAGCGCCCTCCCAGGCAGGCACCTAGTAAAATCCCTCCTGTGCACCAGTTTTAGGCTTCTCAGAAGTTAACATTCCTTGGATCCTCTTTCTGTGCCTCCCATAATGCACAGGGACACATATGCAACTCAGGTGGCAGCATCAGCCTTAGAATGTGAAGGTCAACATATAAATCAGGCTTTACTGAAGCTTCAGGCCAGAGGAGCCTCTGTTGTGGGAACTGTCCCGTGCATTGCAGGTGGACAGCAGCACCCTGGCCTCTCCCTTCCGGTTGTGACAACAAAACAATGTCTCCCTGCATTGCCATTGACCTCCCAGGGCAAAATCATGACAGGCTGAGAAACACTGCATAAACCTATCTAAGGCAACAGTTTTGAGTCTCCGTGGAGCAGAAGAGATGAAGCTGCTGTCCCCGACGCGGTTCTCGTTGTGCAGGTATACTTTGTAAGAAAACACGCTCCTCCATCTAAACCAGCGTGTTCCCAAATGGACTTCTACATCCTACACCATCCCAGGCAGCATGCAGGAGCCAGAAAAAGCCAACATATGGCCCCTGCTCCCTAGAAACTCATGGTCACTCTGGGGGGACAGGTGGCAGACACATGCAGCAAAGTGGCCAAGACAGAGCAGTCATGTCTTCCTCCAGGGAGGGCCCATCAGAGGAGCAGTGGGGCGGGCAGGCAGGGGCACAGAGGCAGGCTGAGTCTGGAGGGAAGGAGTGAGCAAAAAACAGGTGAGGCAGAAGGTGGACAGAGGAAGTGTGACTGTACACCCTGAGTCCTGTCTCACGAACTCAAAAGAATGAAATCATGGACAGAAAGGAGGTTAAAGGGGAAGTGTTTATTAGAAATACAAGAAGAAAACTAGTTCCTGTGTGGGTCCAGGGGGGGTCTCAGAAAATAGGGTGAGGGAGTGTTTTCTCTGTCCTGGCCTTGTATGGGTAAGTAGAGAGCAGAAACTTGTTTAGTTATGGAGGGATCACCTATCACAGGTGGCCTGGTGGGTTTAGCATAACCAGTTGGAGCTTAGGCTTTGTTATGTAGAGTCTAAAGCAAATCAGTTATTCAGCAGGCTGAGTTAAAAGGAAATCAATTTACTCCGTATTTGTAAGTTTCTCCAAGTCCAGCTCAGACATAGGAGGAGCTATCAACTAAGTTAGCATACCTATCCTTTTTTATCAATTTTCCTGTGTTTGCTTTTACACCTCTAAGTTTAACGAGCTGTATAGCTTAAAGTAGCTCTTAACTTGGTGTATGTGCTATTTCTTTGCATCTAGCTGACTCTATCTTATGCCCGTCCCTTTGACGGAAGTGCTGTAGACATTCAGAGAGGGGTTGGCATTCGCTGCCCACCAGGGATGGCTTACTGGAGCCAGGACTGAGCTGGTCACTGAAAGGTGCAGTAGATACCAGAACTCCAGGCAGGGGGATCTGGGAGAGAAGGTACTGAAGGCTGGACACCCTGTCCTGAATGAAGGGACCAGATGTAGGACTGTGAGAAGTGCTCCTCAGATTTGCACAGGCAGCATCCATGCCACAGGAGCCCTAAGATGGTTTTGCTGGCCCCAGGGCAAGGGAAAGTGAAAGGGCAGAGTTGAGCATTTGTTAGAGCCCATGGCCACATGTGGGTAAAAACAGCATCACCCAGAGCTGCAGCAGCTGCCCCACAGCCAGGGCTGCCAGCACCTCCAGGCCGGAGGAGCCCCACGAGCACAGCTCTCAGCCTACCTCCCAGGAGATGTCACCCCTCGAGCTGTGACTCAGAGCCCCCCCCACCAGGTGAGTCATACACCTACAGCCCTCCTGCCTTGGAAACTGCTCAACCCCCTCCATACCCAGCCTAGCCCATCTTTACAGGCTGGAGCTCCGTACCACTTGGAGGGATGGCCCTGCACAGCACCGGCACACCCCTCCCACTGACAACCCTGCCGGGTTACACAGCCCATCGGGTGCCCCGAACCAGTCCCTGAGAGGCTGCATGAACTCATTTAGCCTGCTGTGACACCAGGGATGTGGTTTCCCATCTCCTTCTTCTTTACCTGTGTGCAGTCACAACTGTAGCTGTGCTGTCCCCAGGGGAACAGCGAGACACATCTCAGGACTAGCATCCACATGTGACTGAGAGCTGATGGCGCTGACAGAAAAGGGAAGACAGGTGGCAAGGTGCCGCCTCCTAGCTGCCAGCAGCCAGGTCGTCCCAGACAGCCATGGGCACTCCATCATCTCTTCCTCTATCTCACACCTGGGGGGTGCCCGGGCGCACACACAGGGGGACCAGGGAGACCTGTGTAGCAGGACCAGGGCCTCTCAGTCCCAGAGTGCCGGAGGTGGTGGAGAGAAGCTTTGGGCCCAGCATCTCCCAGAGCCTCAAGGAGTGTGACACAATGAGGGCAGTCCCCAAGTGGGTTACAGTGTGGCCACACTCTATCTGATGGGCTGGGCAGCTCCAGGAGGGCTGTGTACCAGCCTGGGCTGATGGTGCCTGCCTCTGGCTCCCAAGGGCTGCTCACCTCTCACCCCTGGCCCAAGTTCTGGAGGGAGGAGGCAGAATGCTGTGAAGCAAGCTTCCCTGCCATGGGAGTTGACAGGGCAGGCAGTGCCATCACCACCCACCATCGAGGAAAGAAGGCCTGTCCCACAGTTGGGGCCACTGTGGATGGCCCTCCAGCCTGTGTCCAATACACAGGAGCCATGGAGGCCAAAGTTCAGCCTGTGCAGCCCTTGCTGGACCTGTTGTCCTTGCACATTTCTAATTTACACAAGGCATAGTGGCCACCCCACCAAAGCCAGCAGGCATTGACTGGCATCACTCCAGCCCTCCTGGGTCTTCAGCCCCAGCCCTGAGAGTGGAGAGAGACAATCCATACACCATTTTATAGGGCTCCCACCCCAGCTTCCCCTGGGCCCCATTCAGGGCCATCCTAAGACCCAGGCAGGTGGGGGAAGAGTCCAGAAGGCCAAGGAAATGGAACTTCTCCCCCACTCCAGACCCCATTCCTGGCACCCAGGGCCTTCAGTCCCCTGTCCAGATGGCCTAAACCTCCACACAGAGCCCACAGGTGTCCTGCTGCTGGTGTAGGACCGCTGGGATGGGGCCCCAGCCCTCTCTACCTTCTTAGCCAAAAGATGCCTAATCCTGGGGAGGGGTGGACAGAGCTTGGACACACAGGCTGAAGCCTCTCCTGGGGCAGTGTAGGCCCTGAGTAGGGAGGGAAAGGGGACCAGGGACCTCCCTTTGTCCTGTTCGCCTCAGGCCTCCGGATGATAGGGCAGGCCTGCCCCCACATCTGTTAGCTTTCTGACACCGTAGCAGAGTACCCAAGGATGGCACCTTAAAGGAAAGGATTCTTTGGCCCATGGTTTCAGAGGTTTCAGTCCATGGTCAGCTGGCACCATTGTTTTCAACCTTCACCAAGGAAGAAATTTGGCAGAAGGGTGTGGCAGAGAGAAGCTGCTCAATTCATAACAGTCAGGAAGGAGAGAAGAGACACAGAGAGAGGCCAGGGACAGATCTGTTCTAGGGCACTCCCCGTCCTCCAGCTAGGCCCACCTAGTTTCCACCACTTCCCAAGAATGCCATGAAATGAGGAGTCCATCAGCGGATGATTCACTGATGAGATGCAAGCCCACATGATCCAGTCACTCTGAACACTGCTGTCCTGGGACCAAGCCATCAACACGTGAGCCTTTGGGGCCATTTCAGACCCAGACTGTAGCACCCCACTCAGAGACTGAGCCTGACCTGCAGTGCCAGCTCCAAAGCTGGAATAAAATTGCTGAGGGGAGGAGGGGTGTTGACTTAATTCTAAAGGTAGCGTTGCTTTTCGGTTCTTTCTCCATGAGAAGAAACATCCCCTCCCCCGTGTTTCTGCAGCCCTGCCGTGCCACACCCTGACTGAGCATCCACCAGGAGGCCAGGCTAGGCCTCAGCCTGTGAGTTAGTGCTGCCCCTGCAGAGGCCAACCGTCCCCACCTGCCCTCCCAGGTGCCTGACAGCTGCCTCCCGCTGCCCAATTCCTCCTCTGCCTCAGAACCTGGAGACTCAGCTCTCACCCGCAGCCTGGGCCGTCTCTAGAGTCCAGTAATCCCGGTGACTGTGGCCCCTTGTGTGGCCAGTGCTGGGCAGTGCCCTGGGAAGTCTGGGGGACAGTTACTCCATGAGTGGCCCTCCTCTTTCCCCTCTCCCCCTCCTAGCCTGCTTGTCACCTCTCCCTGTCTCCTCCCAGTCCATGTAGGTCCGACCTGCTGGCTCCTCCAAGGCCACAAAGGGGCCTATCAGTGCCCAGCGACCTCACTGCAGTGCAGAGGCATGTGGGAGGGGACATGGCCTCTGCCAACCACCCCCAAGGACATGGCCTGGAAGCTGGCAGCCTGATCTTAGAGGGGGCCAGGTAGGGTGAGCAGCAGTAGAGTAGCCCTGTGGGGCCAGGAAAGATGCAAAGTGGGCATCCGGCTGGAAGATAGCACACGAGTCGCCTTGCCCGGACCTCTGCCTCTGCTTCCTCCTGACCCATGCTTGCAGTGCCCAGCCTGCCCACTCTGAACATAAACACTCCATGCTTTTTGCAGACTCCAGGCTCTGCACGTGTCCTCCCCCACCTGGCCTCACATCCTTCCTAGGTCTTGACCAGTAGCTGCATTTATAACAGAGCACTGTGGCACTTACGCATCTGTCCCACACCTCCAGTGACTTTGAGGGCAAAGGTCGTCTTGGTTACGGTGCCTGCACCTGGCATCCAGTGGGCCTCAGTGCACACTGAGCGGTGCGTGGGTGACTGGAGCCAGCAGGCCCATGAGCGAGGGCGTGGGCAGTCCATGCCAGCTGCTGGCAGAGGCTGCTGGTCCAGAGGAGGATGGCAGGGGTAAGAGGAGGATGGCAAGGGTGAGGGGTCACCCGCAGGTCCCACCCCTCTCCTTGAGCAAATTTTCATCCCCCTAATCCCTGGTGGTGACCCTCTTCTCTCCTTGCTCCTAGTACTTCTGCCTGTTGTTTGTCATTTTCCTCGTGGAGCTGGTGGCAGGGGTCCTGGCCCATGTGTACTACCAGAGGGTGAGTGGAAGGGGCCAGGGGTACGGGGTGACAGGGGAAGCCGGAGCAAACACACATAGGGTGTCCCATCTCGAGGGACTGACAGTGCTCTGCGTATCTGGAGCCAGCTTCCTGTCCTGGCATCAGTAGCTCTGCTACATCTGTTGGGTGAGGTGTCCACACGGGAGACAGGGAGGGACTTTCCCACGGAGTTGGGGCCATCCTTGTCCCTCCCAAGGAGATGTAGAGGAAAGCTCTCCATCACAGCATCTGAGGGGAGGCTCGGGCCAGGGAGAAATGCCAGGCTGGAAAGACAGGCTCAGGCCTTGCCTGCCTGGGTTGGAGGAGGAAGAAGTGACCAGCCTGGTTCCCCCACACCCCAGTGGCTTCTGAGTCAGGGACTTGAGGTCATGCACAAGGTGACGTTGGGCTGGTGGAGACAGTATAACTGTGCAGGGAGCCAGTGCCCCTTTGGTCCCCACCTCATAAAGTGCAAATCCACAGCTATAGAAAGCAGCCTGTGTCCGGCCTGCTACCCATGAAATGCGTGGGCTGTCCCCTCCCCGGCCCCTCTCAGCTCTGCCCAGGACCCTTGGCCCTCGTCCCCACTGCCTCCTCAGGACACCGAGACCCCTGCCATCACAGCTGCGTCACAGGCCATGGGGTCCTGGAGATCTGGAGGAGCGGGGACAGGGGTCCCACCTCTGCTCTTCCCTCCACAGCTGAGTGATGAACTGAAGCAGCACCTGAACCACACCTTGGTAGAGAACTACGGGCAGCCCAGGGCCGCGGAGATCACCGCCTCGGTGGACCATCTGCAGCAGGACGTAAGCCACCACAGACTCGGTTCACGTCCTGCCTCTGTCCCTTCCCCTTCCCATCTGTGTGGCTCCGGGCAAGCTCCTTACCCTCTCTGAGCTTTCACTGCATCCCTAACATGAGCTTCATAGAGCGGCATCTGTGATGGCATCTTAGATGTCCCCAGTCACCACGGAAGTCTTCCCAGAAGCCTGGTTCTCTTGCTTCACCTTCCTCTGCCCTCACTTCCACCGTGACTCCCCAGCCACCTCCTCCAACCCCTCCTTCCACGGCCAACCATGCTGGTCTCCCAGGGCAGGAAGCTGGGCTTGCTGAGAAGAGCCCATCTCAGCTCCTTCGGTCTGTGGGCTGCCTTCCTCCTTCTTCAGGAATCAGGGTCCAAGGCCCAGAGGGGAGAGCTGGGGCAGGCAGCCAGAGCTCAGAGAAGGGACCCCCAGACCTTGGAGTGTTGTTGGGGAACTGTTGTTGTCGTAGTTTTACAAGTGGCCCGGAAAAGGAGCAGCCTTGGGGCCTCTGCACAGAGGCACCCTGTAGCAGCCCGCTGCTCCTCGCTCTGCCTGCGCACTCAGGCAGAGTGCAAGGGACAGGCCGTGACTCTGCTTTCCAAAGCTGCGAAGCAGATTGCTCCAGTGAGGCCCACAGTCCTAGCCACACGTAGGGGACAGGCCATGCTGCCCTTGCAGAGGCCCCGAGCTATCTGTGAATGTCCACGCTCAAAGTTAGACGAAGTGCGAACTTCAGTCCCTCTGTCACCCCAGGCACAGTTCATGTGCCGTGGAACCACATGTGGGTGCCACAGATACAGGATGTTCCCTTTCTCACAGAAAGTTCCGCTGGACAGCGTGCTCTAGAGTCCCAACAGCGCGTGTGAGGAGATTCCAGCAGCTTTCCCTGCCCCCCTTTGGGTCCCCCTTCCCTGCTGTCCCAGCCCACCTTGCCCACAGCCTGGAAGCTTCAAGCAGGGACAAGAAAGAGAAGTCAGTAGTCCTAAGCTCCCCATGGCCCCCAGACACAGGCTCAGCTTCCAGCAGGCATCACAGAGGGGTCCCTTCTCAGGAAGCAGGCCCAGGGCACAGGGGCAGCCCCACCCGTGCAGCCCCACCCCCGGGCCCACTCAGGGGTACACATGTGAGAACTAAGCCAGACAGCCCACAGGACAGGCCCTGCCGGGGCCTCACTCAGGACCGGGACACAGAGTGGGCAACACAAGTCAAGTCGGTGCTGGACTGGAGCTCCTGCCGAGCAGAGGAGTTGAGGGGAGGTTGCATGCAGAAAGGACGCAGCTGGCAGAGAAGGCTATGGGACCTGTGGGGACAGTCAGCACCCTGCCTGCATCTCGGACAGGAGAAGACACGTCCTGAGAAAGCAATGGCTTCCTGGGGCCAGCTTCGCGGCCCTGCAGTGCACCGTGTGTGTAAATGACACATGGACACGCACACCACAGTTCAGTGTAGGATGGGGGTGGTGGGTGTCCCTTCCTGACTGCTGGCTCAGAGTGGACCCTCTTCTAATGCTTTACACGTGTCCCCTCTGCCAGTCCTCACAACAGCTCTGCTGGGGGAGCTGCTGTTGTCCTTGTTTTACAAGTGGCCCCGCAGAGCAGCGGCCTTAGGGCCTCAGCACAGATGCACCCTGAAGCAGCCTGCTGCTCCTCGCTCTGCCTGCGCACTCCTGTTTATGTTCTGCCTCGGCACCTGGAACCCTGTTCCTGCCACAGCCCATTCCTCGCCCTTCCTCCTCTGAGCCACCCCCAGGCTTCTGTCATCTCTCCTCCTACACAACAGCAAAGGATGAGCTACTTGAAGGCAGGATACCCACTCCTGTTTGAGCCCTGTCCCAGCCTCACTTAGGCACACAGTAGGTCCCTGGCTGTATGCAGACTCGGACCTCAGTGCCTCTGCACGCAAGGGCAAGAAGTGGCCTGGGTCCACTCTGAACCAGCGTCTGTCAGGCTGCAGACACTCACGCCAGCCCCTGGGCTCCATGCTGATCTGCCCGTGCAGGCTGGGCTCTGGGACACTCCTGGTGCCCCTGCAGTCTGGGGGTCTGAGGCTTCGGTGCCCAATTGGACCTCTGGCAAGGCTGGGTCCTTGTCCCCAGGTCCTGCCTCCTGGGTGGCCGTGAGACGTCCCCCTTGTGTGTTTGCCCCTGCCTGGGGGCCAAGCTCTGCAGAACCAGTGGCCCACGGCCCTGCTCTGGCAGGACCCCAGCATCCATCTGCCAGCCCATCTCGCAGGCCCCCCCCCGGCCCTAGGACTCCCGTTCTGATCTCCCCAAAGCATTTGGGTGGCTATTCGAGGCTGTGGGCAGGTGTCCTGGCCTGCAGATAAGGGCACTCACAACAAGGAAAGGTAGACTCTAGAACACAAAGGAACTGGGTAAATACTGTGCCCCGTGTCCAGGGAAGGGCCCATGCAGGCCCCTCACCTCCAGCTGCCTCCCCTCCCTCCAGTTCAAGTGCTGTGGGAACAACAGCTCAGCGGACTGGCAGCACAGCACCTATATCCAGTCCCAGGAGGCCCAGGGCCACCCGGTGCCTGACAGCTGCTGCAAAACAGCAGTGGCACAGTATGGCCAGTGGGTGCACCCCTCCAACATCTACAAGGTGGAGGTGAGTGTCTGGGCTCTCATGGGGACCAGGCCAGGTGGGCAGTGGTGGGAAACCAAAACACACAATACCCAGGGCTTCAGAGGGTCTCTTCAGAGCCAGGGGACAAGTAGCTCCCTGGGAGGTCCTCAGACACCATGGCATCCCCTGGGGGTCCCCAAGGAGCCTGGCAGCAGTTCAAAGGCTGGGTGCAGGCCCTTTCATCCCTGGCCTCCTCGGGCCTCAGCAGGACAGCGGGACCCGTCCCTCTCTACCCTCCTCAGCTGCTACTGGCCAAGGCGCCTGTGACCCACAGCTCCTTTACAGGGAGGCTGCATCACCAAGTTGGAGCAGTTCCTGGCTGACCATCTGCTGCTCATGGGGGCAGTGGGCATTGGGGTGGCCTGCCTGCAGGTGAGTTAGATTGGGGAACAGGACAGGGGTGTCCAGAAGCCTTTGCAACCCCTCTCACAGTGACTGAGGTCGTACCTGCCCCACCCTCTTCTCACTCCTTCCCTGTGCAACTCCGGCGGGACCCCATGGTCAGTCTCTCCCCAGAGAACACTGGACAGCTTGAACTGTGAGGAGCAGGGGCCTAGGAGTGCAAATGTGGGCACAGGTGTGTGCGTGCACCCTGTATGTGTGCAGGGGTGTTGGTGTACACAGCCTGCGTGGTGGTGGTATGTGCGGATCCCTGAGTGTCTGCATGCATCTGGGTCTAATCGGTTTATTGAAGACATACATGTGTGTGTTAGGGGATGTGTGTGCATGTAGGGTGTTGTGTGTGCATGTATTCTCGCACCCAGCTCTCTCCAGAGGATGAGCAGTGCCCTTGGCTCCTGTTTCTTCCCTCCACACCCCTCTCCCAGCTACTGTCCAGGAAGTATCGCCCACCCAGGAGCCAGGCGGGAACTATCAGGGGCTAGACGCACACAGCAAGGGGAGCCCCGCAGGCAGGAGCTGTGTGGGGACTGTGCCTGTAGCCACAGCTCAGCATCTTGCAGCCTTATGCTGGCACTATAAGCAGCATCCAGGGAGGACAGGGACTTTGCAAGATACCCGAGCCCGGTGCTAGCTCTGCTCTTGCGTGGCCTTGAGCAGTTATGTCTTCACCCTGTCCTTTCACTTCTTCACCTGCAAGAAGCAGGTCATTTCCCCAACCTCATAAGGCCTACATGAGAATGTGACGTGCTGTGGGCCCATGTGAAAGCCATGGTCAGAGCTCTCTGTGGACTTCAGGGTATTTCAGATGCTGCTTCTTTGGAGCCTCATGGTATGAGAGACCCGGGCCGGCCAGGGAGGTGCGCTGTCCCCGTTCACAGAGCAGAAAGCCAGGAGCCAGTGGGATGACTCGTCCAGCGTCTCACTCTCTGAGCAGGCGCCTGGGCGCCCTGGCTGCGGGCCTTTGCTTCCCAAACTCCTGATCCTCACACAGAGAGGCCTGTGGAAAAGAGACGCCAGAGTGGCTGTGTCCCCTAGCTTGGAGAGACTCCAGGGCAGCGGTCTTTACAGATCATGTGGTTCTACTCACATTAGTCTAAGGCCCAGGGGGCCCAGCCGCACCCTCACGTGCTAGGAAGAGGATCCCCAGCCCCTGGAGACCCCTCTCGATCCTGCCAACCTTGAGCTGTGTGACCACAGCCAGCTGTTTCATCTCTGAGCCTCAGTTACTCCCTTGCAAAGGGGCTCATTATACCTCGCTCAGCCACAGCCGTGAGCATTAGAATTTTCCATTAATCTTTACAAAACACATAGGCCTGTTTTTAGTCACTGCCCATGTACAAAAGCCAAGCAGGGAGTAGGTGTTCACTCAGGGACACATCATTTCTCCATGGGCAGATTGTCTTGCAGAACAATCCCCAGTTGCTCCCCGCTGGAGAAACCTGCTCCCCACGGGCTCACGCGCCTTCGTGGCCAGAGCCCCGGGAGGCTCAGCACGGCTCCTCCTGTCCCATGTGCGGAACCAGAGGAGTCGCCCCTGCTCTCTGCTTCAGCTCCTGGCTCAGGTGAGGTGGCCGGAAACCCTTTTCTCTGGACTCTGACCAGGCCTGGTCTGCTCCGTTTCTCCCTGGCCCCTCTGACTGCAGAAGCAATAGCCAAAGATTGTGAACCCCAGGGCAGAGAGTAGGGCTCCGAGCACCCCGAGCCCAAGGTCAGGGTGGCACAGGCCAGCTGCGTGAGTCTGACATCAGAAGCCCAGGTCACCCAGCAGTGGACCTGCAGGCACACATCCGCCCCCCATGGATGGCTCCACTGCTCACTGTGCAGTGGACCCAGGGCCCCCAAGACAGCGCTTCACCGGGCTGCAGCTGTGGATTTGCCCAGTTTTGTCCCCTGCAGCCCACGGAACAGGCCCCGCAGCCGCCAAGCCTCGGTTAGAGCTCCCTCTGCCGGCCAAAGCCAGGCACTAAGCTGCCCCGGAGGGGCGCGGAGGGGCGCGGAGGGGCGCGGAGGGGCGCGGCGGCTGCAGCCTCAGAGGGGGCCCACATCAGACCTTCCCCAGCCTGTCTTCCTCCCCGCTCAAGCAGACACCACGCACCTCCAGAGGCGCTTCAGAGACACCCAGGCTCAGCCCAGCAGTCTGATGTTCCCTGTCCCTGGGAACAGGAGGAAACCTTGCTTGGGAGACAGGGGGCCTGGATTCCAAAAATGAGCTTTGCCTTTGTGTGAGGAGGGGAGGCCACACTTCCCCTTCCTTTCCTTACCTGTAGAATGGAGAGGCTGAATGTTTTTAGCCATTTTTAGTGTTTTCAGTTTTTACTTACTTTTTATTAGGCCACGTTTGCCGCACATAATCCTTACATTTGTCGGGGGAGCTGGCACATGCGCAGAACACACATCTTTCTCGTCCCCCTCCCATCGCTTCTGCTCCAAGTCTTGATCCCCTTGTAGTTGTAAAAGCTCTATTTCCATTTTTTTTTTTCTTCAGTCCCTTGTTTTGAAAGCTGGGGGTTAGAATTAAGCCTTTTATAGAGCAGCAGCATCTGCTTCTCAATGGGAATCTCACATAGGAGCCTGGACCACTGAACGCGTGAGGTAGAGCTGTGGAACCTGACGGCTGCCCCTCCCCAGGCTCAAACGCTGAGTTCTCTGGGGTTGACCACACTGGGGCGCTTCTGGCTATAGGGTCCTCAGGTTCAGTAAGATACCCGCCCCGATGACCAGGTACCTCAGGCTGATGCCCTCCAGACGCTGGGTGCGGAAGCATGTGGTTGGTGAAGGCCCTGAGAACTAGGCGGAGAATGCAGTGAATGTTCTGAGCTCTGAGCTCAGCCAGGCGTTGGCAGTGTGTCGAGTGATGGACTCTGGGGGTGGCCGGGTATTGGGCCACCACATGCAGGCTCTGCCCCAGACCAACAGGCCCATGGTCTTGGTTCCCCATGCCAAGATAGTCTGAAAGTATTATGTGGAAATCCCAGAGAAATGAGCCATGTTTTAAGTAACTTCTATTTCAGTCTATTGTCATAGCCACTCTATCTTGTTATTGCTGGTTCTTATCTCTCACCAGGCTTCATTTACAAGTTATACTGTATTCTAGGTGTGTGGGGGGAGAGATGCATCAAGTGTCTAGGGTTTGGTGCTGAGGAGGGGATGGCGAGGGACTCAGGGGCAGCGGCAGGGAAGACAGTCCAGCCCTGGGCAGGAACAGCAGGCTCAAAGTCCCTGGGGCAGGAAGAAGCAAGGCCCTGAGGCTTGGAGGGAGAGGAGCTGGTATGGTTAGCCCAGGGTTGGGGTGAAGACAGGGGCAAAGCATTGTGGAGGCGGGCACCCAGCCTGCAGCCTGCCGAGCTCTGAGGGGGCACGGAGCAAAGCCTGCCTCCTCCAGAAAGCCCTCCTGTGCGCATGCCCGAGAGTTCAGGCCTGATCTTCCACGTACCCACCTCCGCCTCATAGGTCAGCCCAGCTCCAGGCTCCACCCGACTGTCCACCAAGCAGTGTCACCACACCATTCCCTCCCCACAGACAGCTCACAGCCCCCATCCCCAGCAGGACGAGGTCCACACTCAGGCTGGTGGCCATCAGCGCAGTTTACCTGAACATGCCCCGGGGTTGACCACAACACGCTTCTCTCGGTGCCCCTCTGCGCCACCTTGCTCTTCTCCAGGCTGCCCCTCAGGCTCTTCCCTTCCCCGCTGCTGCCCCGGGAAGCTCAGCCCGTAAGCTCCACTCAGCCCCACTTCCCACCTCGCCCCATGTTGAAGTCAGCTAGCCCTGAGCCCCTGCCTCTGACACCACCGTGAGCTCTTGAGGGACAGCAGAGTGCACCACATTCATCTGTCCCCACCTCAGATGAGCTCTTGCCTGGCTCCTTTTGAAGACTCGTGGGTGCCACGCTCTGAACTTCCTGGTCCTGCGGCTCAGTGGTTCGCAGACTCTGTGGTGTGAGTCTCAGAGCCACCATGCAGGCAGGTACAAGGCCTTGAGCACGTTGCCTAACCGCCATGCCTCAGGTTTTTTTTATCTGAGAACTGAGGATCCTGTCAGTGAGCTCTTGTGACAAAGCAGCAGGAAGCACGCCGGGTGCCTAGGCCTGTGCCCGTCATCAGCAGCAAGCCAGGGTTTATCAGGTCCTGGAAGCCCACCAGGTGCTGCTACCAAGTGTCCTGTTAGCATCCACTCCTTAGAGTTCAGTCAGATGGTGTCTTCCTTACTTTTCTCATTGCTAAAACAAAACACCCAACACCCCGAATTAAAGGTGGAGAGGGGGGCAGTGAGATAGCTCAGTGGCATAAGCGCCTGCCTGGCAAACGCAAGGTCCTGAGTTCGACTCCTGGTTCCCACATATGAAAAAAGGGCCAGTGATATCGTTGAGCGGCACAGGCGCCTGCTGGTGCGCGAGGTCCTGAGTTCGACCCCTGGTACCCACAAAAAATTTTAAAAAGGCAGAGAGGGTTATTTGGCTCACAGTTTGTAGAGGGTTCAGTTCACAGTTGGCTGGCTCCAAGGCAGAGTGGCATGGCAGAGGGGCATCACAGAGCAGGCAGGCAGAAGGCAGCAAGCAATAAGCTGCAAGCAGCAAGCGACAAGCTCTCTTTCTGTCCCTTATATTTTATCCAGGCTACCCTTGCTTAGGGCAGGTAGCACTCATACTCAGGGTGGGGCACCCTGAATCCTCCCAAAACTATGCCAAATCAATTAGGGGACAGATTTAGTAATCACACACCCTTGATCCCAGCATCACACACTCTAGATCCAGCCACCTCTGAAAAGCCCCACCTATGGCCACATGAGGCTTTGGGGGGACATCTAGATACAAGCCATAACAGATGGGGAGGTGAGGACTGTCACTGTGCCGTTCTACAGATGGGGCACCTGTTTCTTTTTTTTTTTTTTTTTTTTTAAAGACAGGATCTCGCTATATAGGTCAGGCTGGCTTTGAACTCACTATGTAGCCCACGTGATCCTCCTGCCTCAGCTTCCCGAGTGCTGCGATTTGCAGGTGTGCGCCACCTGGCATTACCAGATTTTTATAGTCAGTAGCCTAGGAGGGCGTGAGACAGCCAGAGAGCATAGTAGGTACACAGGAAATACTTGCTGATTGACTCTGTTAGGCATTTGGTGTCTGCTATTTCCTCTGGACTTCTCATTGCTCCTGGTGAAAAAGAAAACATTGCCTATGTTTCACTAAGAAGGACACTGAGGCTCCCACAGGCAGCGTGAGGTGCCTGGGTCACACAGCTGGCATGTGGCAGGCAGGCTGAGCCCAGGCCTTGCTGAGCCAGCTGGGCTCTCCGTGCTGCACCCCTACTTCCCCCCAGCGCCCCATCGTGTTGCAGGAGTCACCAGGCTTGGCTTGGACACTCCAGCACGTACTGGGAGTGGCAGGTGAAACTGGAAAATGATTACTTGTGTGGCATATGGATGGCAAGAGTGGGATGTGTGCCCGCTGTGAGTGGCAGCTGAGACAGTCTTGGGGACAGCTCAAGGAGACCTGAGAGTCTAAAGGGTG
Source organism: Erethizon dorsatum (assembly GCA_028451465.1). Lineage (NCBI taxonomy): Eukaryota > Metazoa > Chordata > Mammalia > Rodentia > Erethizontidae > Erethizon > Erethizon dorsatum. The sequence continues at coordinate 33,122,378 of CM051831.1, forward strand.
TCGTCAGCCACAGCAGAGCCAACTATGTGACCCATCCCTTCACTCTGCAGATGGGGAAATCGAGGCTCTGAGAGGGGAGGGACCTGCTCGAGATCACACTCCAGATAAGGGCAGAGCCAGGAGGAGAACTTAGGACTCCGGACTCCCTGTCTAGGGCTCCCCCAGACTCCATCTAATTGAGCTTTTGGAGCAGCAAGCAGGAATGTGTGAGTGACAGCCATTTAATTAAAGTGGGGACAGCCAAGTATGAACTGGTAGAGAGCTGGCAGGGACACTGTCTGTCACCAGTGGCCTTTAAAAATGTCTTCCTTGGGCCAGTGAGATGGCTCAGCGGCATAAGTGCCTGCCTGGCAAGCGCGAGGGCCCGAGTTCGACTCCCAGGAACCCACATACGGAAAAAAAAAAAAGGGCCGGTGATATTGCTCAGCGGCACGGGCACCTGCTGGCGCGCGAGGTCCTGAGGTCAACCCCCGGTACCCACAAAAAAAAAAAAAAAGAAAAAAGAAAAACAGAAAAAATGTCTTCCTGGGCCAGTGAGATAACTCAGCGGCATAAGCACCTGCCTGGCAAGCACGAGGTCCTGAGTTCGACTCCCAGTACCCCCATAAAAGAAAAAAAGGGCCAGTGATATCGCTCAGTGGCACAAGCGCCTGCTGGCAAGCACAAGGTCCTGAGTTCAACTCCCGGTACCCACACTAACAAAAAAAAAAAAAAAAAAAAAAGTCTTCCTCCCACCACTGAGGCTCCCATGGCTGAAGGGTGATGCCATCTGAGTCACCCTGCGTAGCACATTGCCAGGAGGTTCTGGATGTGGACACTTAGGGTGCGCGTGGCAACCTCGGTAGCGAGAGAAGTCTACACCACAGCAAAGCTCCAGAGGGCAAAGGGTCCTAGCCCCGCTATGCTGGGCTAAGCTGAGCCCTGTGCGGTTGTCAACGCTGGCCCCTGAGGCCCAGCCAGTGGCCTCAAGGGCCTCTACATGCGCCATCCCCCACCCCAGGGACACTCTGTCCAGCCTCCAACATCTGGAGACCCCTTCTTTGGCTGTCTGGTTCCTTCTGGGGTGGGCGGAAGGAGCATGGCTGGAAGCTCTCTCCTGCTCTCAGTTTCCCTGCACCCCAGGAAGGGCTGCTGGCTCCCTCACCCACTGTTTTCTCCGTATGCACAGGCCGTGCTGATCTCGCCCTGGTCCACCTTCACTGGCCACATGTTGGGCCAGAACCCAGGGCCACTGCCGTCTGCTCCAACTCAGGCCAGCGGCCATTCTGGGTTACCTATACCCAAGGTCACCTTTCCAGTGTCCCCCATCCCCCACCTGGTCAGAGCCCCCATCACTTTCCAGGGTTTATGCGACAGCCGCTTGCCTCCTTGCTCACTGTGTGATTTGGGGGTGTAGCCAGATTCCTGCTTGAGCTTAGCATGCTGCATCATTCTGGGGTTCCCGCTTGCACTCCCCGAGTCCCGCCCCTCCCTCCACGCTGGCCTCAGCCCCTTTGGACACTCAGTGTCCTGGCTTTCCTCACCTCTCACCTTCCTCCGGTCCCCTCAGTGAGGCCTTCCCGGTCATGCTATTGACATCACACGCTGTGCCTTCCAAGCCCCTTGTCATCTGACGCGATGGTGATTGACCAACCACACCACCTCCCCGGTAGATCTTGATTTCACCTTGATACGTCCAGGGAGTCCAGGGGAGGGCCTGGTACACAGTAGGCGATCAATCCACCTTTTTTTTTTTTTTTGGGGGGGGGTGTGAGGGGGTTTGAGACAGGGTCTCACTATGCAGCCCAGGCAGGCCTCGAACTCCTGGCAATCCTCTTGGTGATCCTCCTGCCTCATCCTCCCGAGATTACAAGCATGCATCGATCCGCATTTCTTTACCGGAACTGGACTGAAGGAAACTGAGAGGGAGTATGTCAACTCAGTCACTTGCCCCACAGCCTTCAAGTGTCCCAAGCCCTGGACCTGGCTGTACGTTTCTCACCTGCTGTCCATCCTGGTTTCTCTGGTCTGTTTCCCTCTCTGCCTCACCAGACACTAGGACGAGTCTGTGCGTAGAGGAGGTGTCTAGGACAGAGAGGCGGAAGAGGGTTGGAGCTAGACCAGGAAGCAGGGACCCTAATCTGAACCCAGGTGACCCTACGCCAGCCCCTGTCTCCCGGGCCTTCCCAACCCTGTTTCCTTTGACCTCAAGGCTCTAGGGCTGGATGTGGGTGGACACCAAGTGCTGTGGTACTTGTGCTGCTGAAGGACCTGCCTGGACGCCCTCCGTCCCCTGCCCTAGGAGACAGTGCCCAGATCAATCACTCAACTGTGAAGGATGGGCGGGGGTGGTGCCAAGCAGCCGGGTAATGGTCATTTTTCATATCCCGTCGGTTCCTCGGCCACGTCCTGTGGCGCCCGTGTGAAATGCCACCTGTAAAGATGAGGAATGAGGGTCCCCAGCCCCGAGAATAATCTCACACAGCCTGCTCCGCCCACCCCAGAGGGTTTCAGAGCTGTGTTGTGCTTCCATGTGCTGAGGGGTGGGGGCAGGCAGAGGCAACTTTGTGGGGTGGCACAAGTTGCTGCTCACTCGTTGAGGGGCTGGTCCTCTGTGAGCATCTCTGGTTCAGCACCTTAATTCACTTATTTATTTTGATTTTTCTGAGTCAGGGTCTCACTATGTAGCTCAGGCTGGCCTTGAACTCACAGCGATCCTCCTGCCTCAGCCTCCTGAGTGCTGGGATCACAGGCATGTGCTACCATACCCGGTTGGCACCTTTAATATGTGTCCTTTTGTCTTCATAACAAGCTGCGGCAGGGAACTGCCATATTGCACCCATTTTACAGATGGGGAAACCAAGGCTCAAGTCCATAGCTTCTACTAAGTGGCCCAGCCCCCAAAGGCCCACTCTGCTGATCCACACTGCCCAGCAGCTGGAGGGCATCTTCTTCAAACTCCAAATGTTTATTTTCTCATGACGCTTCACAATGACGCTTCACATGGAGACAGAGCTGGATGGTCCCGACTCCCTCGCAGACTCTGAGCTGACATCTGGATGTCGGCCGGCCTGGGCCAACGCCCATGGGGCAGATGTCAGGTGGCTAGAAGTCTGCTCAGCTTCACCTTAGCATCTTGAGAACCGGGCCGCTCCCATTCCCTGCTGTCAGGCACCACATCCTGCAGCTCATGCGCTCCTGCCCTGCCCACCTCCCCGCACCCCTTCTGCTCGGCACCCACAGACACTGCATCCTTAGAGGACCGTGTGGGGTGCAGGTGACCTGGCATGGCCGTGAGGCTGGCCAGTGTCGCTGGAGCCCCCAGCACGTGGCCAGTCTGAGCCGGACGTGCCGCTAATGCAAAACACATATGTGGCTCCAGACTTGGTCCAACCGAGGGACACAAAATGCCTCATTAATCAGCGTGGGTGCTGATGATAGGTGCCTCTCAACCCCAAAGGGTGAGAGCCCTGCAAACCCATCAAGAGCTGGAAATACCGCAGGTCGAGAAGGCCTGACCTGCTGAGCCCAGCCCCGATACATGCTTAGAAAACCCCCATTCACCTGCATCTGGGCAAAACCCCCTAACACGAAGCCTGTTTCTAGGATAAAGTATGGAACACAGCGTGTAACTTATAGAATTCCACACCAGAGTGAAAAGCAGAATGAACATGTGTGTGTTTTCACCTCAGTATAAAGCGAAAGATAGTAAGTTGAGTGGGGTGTGACAGTCCTCACCTGTCGTCACAGCACTGGGAGGCTGAGGCAGGAGACCCTTCCCACCCCCAGAACCTCCGGTCACTGTTGCATGTGTCACCCTCACCACATCCTCTCCTCCGCTGTGGCCCATGACCCACCAGGAAGGGGCGTCTCGGGCCTCTCCACACTGGCTGGTGCCACCTCTCTCCTCCAGAACAGCTGCGTGCCCGTGCCATAAAGGCAGGCATGTTGGGGAGCCCTGGCCTGGAAGCCCAAGACCCCAGGTATAGCCTCACAGGACAGGGCTCCTTCCCATCTCCACCTGCCGGGCCGTGTATCCATGCTGGGCGTGCCATCGTGGGCATCCGTGACTGCAAAGGCAGTGACCGAGACCTCTACTCTTGAGGGCTACAGGGGTGGTCTCAGGGCCCTAAGACCAAGGTGATTGAGCGCTGTGGAGGAGCAGGTTTCACCCCTTGGTTTTCACTAGCTGACTGGGATGGGAGCAAGGTCTGCACACTTGGTTTGTTGAGTGACTTTAGGAGTTAGGAGAAGCGAAGCTTGAGGCAAAATGTAAGTGACGGGTCATAGGGTGCAGCGCAGCCGAAAATGGCAGCGGGGACTCTAAGTGGAGATCCGGCTCATGGGGTTTCTCTCTTTTTCTGTTTCACCCTGCAGATTCCCCCAAGCCTCCTGTTGCTCCCAAGCCGAAGACAGCCGCCCCCAAGTTCCCTGCCTCTCCCAGGGCTGAGGATCTGAACAGCCCCAGCCCTATGTCCCGGGATCCCAAGCCACCTCTGGCACCCAAGCCCAGGCTGGCAGGCCCCGCAGGGTGCAGGCCCGGAGCACACATGAACCACTGGCTCTTCAAGTGCAGCAATGGCCAGCTGCCATGTGGGGCCGGGGTCTCCCCTAACCTCGAGTGCTCTGGGTCTGAGACAGATGAAGACATCTTCATGGGCCCCCGGGCTGTGCCGGGAGAGGATGCAGCCAAGGACACAGGCAGCATGGGGGAGGAAGCCTGTGTGGACGGAGGCACCGAGGATTCAGGGGGCACCCAGGACCAACACCCCCAGCTGGAGAGGGAGAGGAAGGCCCTGGAGATGAGAAGAGGAGGATGGCAGCATGGCTCAGGGACAGGGGTGCTGCTGCCCATGGGCGAGGAAAAGGAGGAGCCAGGGGGAAGACTCGGCCTGTGTGACCTGGAGGACAGCCAGTACAAGGCAAGGCCCCCTGGACCCATAAGAACCCCCATGAAGAGCCTGGGCTGCCTGGGGACATGATGGAAGTGGAAGAGGATGGTGAGGAGGGCCGTGGTCACCCACAGCCAGACAGTGGACAGGATGTGGACAAGGCCAGCGAGGGCCCCCCCCTTTGTGAGGAGCCCCCCGAGTGCAAGGAGCCTTCTGAGAATGAGAAGCCCCCTGAGTGTGAGAAGACACATAAAAATCACATAAATCCAAGATAGAAGTTGCATACTGCTAAAATGAGAAGCCCAGCTCATGGCCTCTCATTGGACAACCCTAATGAAGGGTAGGAAAGCACACTGAAGTTGAGAATGTTACTTACCAAGGAGGTTGACAACAGAAGTCCCAGGAATCCTGTTGCTCCAAACACAGTGGCCACAACCCCACTGACAGAGGAACGCCCACCTCTGCCATGAGGGATGACTGCTTAAGGAAGCTAGCGGTAGGGCGGGCCGTGAAACGTAGATGTGCCTACTTCAGTAATGGCAGAACCTTAAACAAAACCTGAGTACTCAAAAATGGCAAATGTTAGTAGAAAAGCAACTGAGAAAACACTTCTTTCCCTGAAAACTTGTAACACTATTTTGTGATCAGTACCTTAGTGATATAAGTAGCAACAGCATTAATAAACTTAAAGTATTACAACAGAAAACCCCTGGACCACCAGAAAATATATAAAAAAATTTGGATGTGATATTTCTATAATGAGTCCCCACTTTCATTCTTCATAAAGCTTCATAAAGAGGGATTCTGACAACCAATTTTGAAAGCATATTATGCTGTAATGACTAAAATACACTATAGAAAAATAAATTTCTGTGGCTCGATTGTGGCATATTGGTGAAGTAGAGGGTGGAAGGATGATGAAGTGTAGCTGTACTTCTAATTTCTTAGCTTCTCTTGCTCTTTAGTGACTGAAAAAGCAAATGTATATTTTCCATTTAAGGACTAAGAACAGATTCAATCAGCATAGAAAAAAACAATGCTGACAAGTTCGAATATATCCTTTATTCTTCACTTTCCTTTCCAACAACTTCCTGTTTCTTTCCACAAACATCCCTGTCTCCCCCAGGCCCCAGGGCCCTAAACTAACACATTCTACATCTGTAGACGCTTTTGGTTAGAAAGGCTTTTATAAACAGTACTTCATTTAATCTTCTCAGAGTCCCTGACGTTGTGAGATTATCATTGCCACTGTTATATGAAGAATCTGAAATTGAGACGGATTAATGGTTTTCACAAGCTCATAAAGTCAATAACCCAGGAGAAATTTCTCCACTACCCATTTTTCCTCTCCCTTTCAAGTACCTCCCCCGATTCCATTCAAATATTTCTCATAACCCCAAGGCCTTACAACCCTAACAGAACTCGGATTATCTCGATCCTTTAAGGGTCCCTAATTTCTCTTCTTCCCTTCCCATTGCTCATGTTCTCTTGTCTCTTTCCCAAGTGCACAATTTAATAGTTAAACCGGGGAGGTGGAAAAGTAAAGGAGAAACTGGGCAGAGGCAATTCCGAACCCAGACAAATCAGACTGCTCAATGAATTGGCGGGACCGCACTCCCAAAATCTCTGATTCCTGTCTCAGAATCTCGATCAGGGGCCGCAGTTCCCTTTGACACTTACCTGACGATGGCAGAGCCCGGACAACACGAGAGTGATTAGCGACGGCCGCCATCTTCTCCCATAATCCCCCTCGGCTCGCATTCCGGCCGACTACGGCCACTCATCTGGGCCAAATATTCTTTCCCACGCCTGTCTGCGCAGGCGCTAACCCGGAAGTGAGGGGATGGGTTATATAGGTTGGGCAGGAACGCTGTTGAGAAGGAATCCCGGAAGGCAGAGGGGACGGGAATGGAGAGAAAGGACGAGAGTAAGAAAGAAAAAGAATTTTGGAATCTTAGCTCTGGAATGGACTATAACGATAAGGGCATATTGCTGAGGAACCTGAAATTCAGAGCCATCCGGGGACTGACTCGGGAATACAAAATGGCAGAACCCGAGGTGGAGAGCTCAGCTTTCCTCTTGGTTCTGTGTTCCCTGACAAGGACCAGAGAGGGCAGCCCTGGTGAGGCCGAGGATAAGGAGAAGGTGTGGCCCTGCGCTCGAGAAATTCCAGGAGAAAGGGTGTAAAAGCAGTAGTGCAAATGAAGATGCGCCCCAAATAGACTCACCCCGAGTCCGCCAAGGCATTCTTGTGTGGGGACCCTGTGCTTTGATGTCCCCTTCCCATGGAATGCTCAGTCTCTACGCTTGCATGACTTCTTTGCAAGCTTCTCTGACTACTTCACCCAAGTGATGATCATTCCACTTAACGTGTTTTGTATTTTTAAAACAAAGTACTTACCACCTATGGGTGAATCCAGGAGTTCTTAACCTGATGTGCGATTCCTGAGTGGGCTTCAGGAAATCTCAAACCCCTGAAGTGTTATGTAAAAATTCAATGGCCCTGTATACTATCTGCACATTTTTCTACCAGGTAACTGCAGGTGGCCCTCTCTAGTGTAACGGTTTGTAATTCTTTTATCTTTAAACTATGTATCCCTTTGAGAATCTGCATTGTTCTAGAAAGAGACAGGTGAAGGCTGAGGAGACTCCAGAAAAATAAGACTATAAACTTACATTTTAAAATCCTTTATTATGCCAAGCATGGTAGCGCACGCCTGTAATCCCAGCCCTTGGGAGAATTGCCAGGAGTTGGAGGTCAGCCTGAACTACATAGTGAGACCCTGTCCCCAAACTATAAAATACTTCTGGTCACCTCTTGAAATCCCTGAGAAGACAGTCAGTGATCCTGTAAGACATACACTGCGGGCTTGTCATAAAACAACCTAGTCTGGGCGAAGCTTTCTAGATTTAGTAATTCCTTCAGTGATTTTTGTGTGCTGCTGGGACAGACAACAAGCCTACAGTGAGTAGAGGTTGCCTATTACTAGGCATGTGAGATCTGGTTTCCATTTTATCCCACCCTACTGCTTACTGAAGTGTCACCCAAATTGAATTGGAAGAAGAAAGAAATCCTTGAATTTTGTCAGAGAATCTTAGTAATGCTATAGTCTTTTTTTTTTTTGCCTCATTCTGTGTTGACTTAGTGCTTATTATTTGCTAATACTGTACTTGACTAATATATTAACATTTTCCTGGATCTGATAAATTGACATGCCCTGCTGTCATCCGCAACTTCCTAACTCCTCTTTAACGATTATGTAACATCTCTTAGTCAAACACCGCCTCATATTCTCAATTGTAGTTTCAGAGTGTCCAGGTATAGTTGAAAGAGCATTGATTTTAACATCTAGAATATTAGATCCTGCAGTGCCACTTCCAGAGTTATTAGTTGTGACCTAAACAAGCTTCTACACCTATCAGGGAAAATAATACCTGCCCTGTTGTCTTGAAAGGTTATTGTGAGAATCAGATGATGTATTGGATGTGAGGGAGCTTTGTCAACTGCAAAGTGCTATGTGCAGATATATGATGTTATTGAAATAACCACTGAAGTGTCCAAACTACTGAATGCCAGAGGTGGAAAGAATCTGAAGAAGCCAACAAGCCCAGGGTATTTTAAGGAAGAAACTGAGACCTAATATAAAAGATAATAACTTAGTTGAAGGAAGCGTGTAATAAACCAGTCACTTTTGAATGTTGCAGTTTTAATCTATACCTTGTCTTTTCCTTGATTGGAAATTTTTTGCTTCATGGAAACTATGTTTCCTATCATTACAGAGTATCTATGGCAACATTTTCAAAGAGTATATTGAAAAGTCTTCCTCAGTCTAGAAGGAATCACCAATCAAATACCTCTTGGTCCTCGTATTAAGTGTTGCAAAGAATAAATTAGCATTACTTAATATCTGACCATCAAAGATAAATTATAACCCAGAGGTGGTCAGGTTAGGCAAAATATCCCAAAAGTTTTTTTTTTTTTTTTTTTTTTAATTCTTACAGATAAAATGCTTAAAAGAATTCCAGGCTGGATCCCAAAAATGAAGTGATTCCATGGACTTCATGTAAGAAGTTTAGGAGACCCTCGATTCTTTTGTTTCACATTCTCCTCTGCAACTATCTGGATTTGTTAGTATATATTTACACTGCTGTTTTAAATGGAATCCATTGGCAAAATTTTCCTTCCTATACAACCCCACATAAATTAAACACTTAAAGAGAAGTAGGATAAAGCAAGCCTACTCCTTCCAGAGTAAACGCCAGAGCTTTGGGATGTAGACTTGCCTCTCCTCTTGTCCTTTCGATCTCTAATTGTGGACACCTTACAGTGACGCTATAGAGACAGTGATATCATCAGTTGGGATTCTGATGTCGTCCCCCAGTCCCAACAAAGGGGAGGTGCAGGGAAGGCTGGGGGAGGAAACAAGATCTTGAGCTGAGCAAGAACATCCCTGCATCTTCATTGACTTTAGAAGTATATTCTAGAGTCTTCCATGGTTCACTAATCCAGAGCTACAGAGGTAGGAAATCCCAGTGGGCTGATAAAACAGCCCATTTTCTGAACTTCTGTGGCTAGAAGGGAGAATTCATATGACAAGTGATGGGCAACTTTATGTTCAACCTAGCCTTGTTCTTCTGCCCAGCTCATTTTAATTTTGCCTGTGAATCCTCTGGAAATGAGTCTCTGCCTCAGCAGCATTACATCTACCAACTTCACTCCTCATGTTCTGATGTCGTTGACAGATTTGACCAGATCTCTGGCCATCCTTTAGGGCGTAGAAGGGGTCTTACTCCCTTCTCTGTGTGGCATCAAGAGTGGAAGCTTGCCTACTTACTTTTCTTTTTGTTGTCTGGCTCTTCCACATGTTTTTTTTTTTTTTTTTTTTTTTTTTTTTTCGTTCTTTCTTTCTGGTGTTCTGAGAGTTGAATCAGACTGGTATGCCTCTGAGTCCAATTCTCATCCATGTTAATTCTCTTCTTGTTATTTTTGAAGCCTTGGTAAGACAACAGAGTACTGGGGATGGACAGGATTTATATAGCTATGTAGACAAAGTATCTGAAAAAGAAGCTATTATTACTAAGGAAAATCAAAAACAAGGGTTCCATGGGAAAGCTTAACAATGGTGAAAAAGAAACACGCACAATCATTAAAACAAAATCAGTTGAAACTTTGATATCAGCAACAACCAAATTCATTGAGTTTCTGCAGTGTAACAGCCACTTACAGAAAGGGAAGGAAAAGCCAGGCATTGCGACACACACTTGAAATTCCAGCACTCTGAGAGGCGGAGGCAAGAGGATTGCAATTAAAAAAAAAAAAAAAAATAGATAAAAAGGGCTGGGATGTAGCTCAGTGTGAAAACCCTGGATTTAATCCCCAAGACGGGGGGTGAAAAGGAAAGAGAAGAATGGATATACGTGTAGCAACCCATCAAGGGCTTCATTTATGCTGCCTATAATTTAGTTTTTCATAAATTTAGGAACCTTCAGTAGAGAGGAACCTCTTGTTAAGATGGGTACAGGAGAATATGTCTTGATGTGGAGCTGCGGTCTAGAGAACAGCAACCACACCCCTTTATTGCTTCTGCCCTCCCACTGGCAATCATGATTTGCACTGCATCCTCCTCAATTTGAGGTCATCATCACAATGGTATTTTTGAAGAATATTTTAGGTTAACTATCTCTATGGCCACAGAATCACTCTGCTGGCCATAAGAAAATTCCATAGCTTTGAGGCTGTTAAACTCCCAAGCTAGATATCTGCAGAAATATATCCATTAGTTCTAAGATTCCCTTTCTGGGCCTCAGTTTCCTAATCTGTACGATGAGGGTGCTGGAATAAATGATGTATATAGCTATAGATATAGATATGTTTTATGGAGAGATAGTTTTCTGTTCTTTGAAATTAGATAACACAAAACATTTTTTAAATTTCCACCATATCTTTAAGATATTATTGCCAACTTTTGAGCTCATAATGTATGTATTCCTTCGTTAACTCTGTACACCCTTCCTTTTTCACTTCATTATGGGAAATGTACACATTGATTTGGAAGTCTGAGATCACTGTCATCCAAAAGTATTTACCTCTTTATAGAAGCTGTCATCCGGAACAAGTTAGGGAGTTTTAGTAATCTAAAAACAAGCTTCATGAGTACAGATAATCACCCAGAGGAAACAGAAAATAGAATGAACATTAAGATGTATGTAAATTGTGTTTGCTGGATATATTTGACCACTAAGTGCACTTTCTGTGAAAAGAGTAAAAGAGAGCATGTGGGGGGGTATTGATTTATTAATGTTATTGGAATAGGAGAGTCTGTTAGTAAATCATTGGATAAGTCTCCAAACTGTCTACTTCAAGAAAATCTGGAGGGAAAAGGGAGGGATGGCAAGGGAAGGGGATGAAAAAAATGTGTACATGTACAACCCTCCCACAATAAATGTTATCATTATGTACTGCAAACCTGTACTAATAAAAAATAAAATAAAATGCAGATCTTAAGGAAAAAAATGCCACCTGAATAAATGCTTCAGCGCGACAGAAAATTTGAACAAGCCATTTCTTTTTTGTTCTCAGATTCTCCAATGTATAAAAGAAACAAAATTGGCTCCTTGGAACTAGAAATTGGCAGAATTTGTGTATTCAGTCTTTCTGCATATAATCTTTAAGTACCAACTTTAATATACCAGCTATTACAAGAAACACCAAGATAACTAATAAAGTGCTTCTGCCCTCAAGAAGCCATCTACTAAAGGAGATAAAATATATGCGAGCAGTTACAGTCTTAGATGGGATTTAAAGGTTAAAACACAATGAAGTTGTAATGAAATAAGATGCAAACTTTGATGAGGGAGCAATCACCTTCCGCTAAGGTCTTAGGAAATATTTCATGGACAGAGTAACTTTGGCCTGGGCTCTGAGTAAGGATGGAGTCCAGGGAGACGTTGAGGGGGTGGGGCTGGCCGGCTGGGCGGGTATTGCAGAGCGGGAGCACAGTGCCTCGATGTCTGCTGTTGAAACGTCTCAGTGAGGCAGTGTGAGGAAGGTCATCAGACTGGAGCACGTTAACGATCAACTCTCTTCATAATGCGAGGATGTATATTGTTCTCAAGTCCTCAAAGGAGTTCTTAAAAATGTATTGAGATCCATGAATTCAGGGTATTTATTAACCATTCCAGCTATTTATCTCCAAATTCCTATTTATGCAAATTTGAGATTAGGCTAAAATTTTTCAGTGTCCTCGTAGTTCAATAAGCTTATACAACAAGGAGTTGAAAGTGAAGAATAACATTAGTCACTTAAGAAATTAGCAGGAGGGCTGGTGAGATGGCTCAGCGGCGTAAGCGCCTGCCTTGCAAGCGCGAGGGCCCGAGTTCGACTCCCGGATCCCACATACGAAAAAGGGGCCGGTGATATCACTCAGCGGCACGGGTGCCTGTTGGCGCGCGAGGTCCTGAGGTCAACCCCCCGGTACCCACAAAAAGAAATTAGCAGGAAGGTGAAACATTTTGTCCCCTTGGACCTGTCAGAATGCACTAAGAATAAGGTGTGAATGTCATTTCGTACTGATTGTGTGTGTGTGTGTATGAAAATAATGAGTCAAAATCATTTTTTGGTAATAAGAGCAATAAGGTTCCTATGTGAAACTAGGCATTTCATTTTTGTCTTTCCATTGCAGATTCTGTATATATTACATGGCAGGAGGTGTAGATAAACTTAGTGATAGACAGGACATCAAATTAATCAAGAACTTTCCTCATATCTCAGAACCAATCCTCAGTAAGAGTGAGTAATCACATAATTTCCTTACTTTTTAAACTTAATTTTCATCTTTTTAATTATAGAATATAAGTTAAATCAGGCAGTAGATCCTACTGATTTTTTCATTTTCTATTAGAAGCAACACACGAGGCTGAAATATAAATGAGACTAAGAGACATATGTTTCTGGCTTTCACACTGTTTACAGTTTAAGACAATCTCCTACATCTACCCACTCTTTGGCCAAGTAGTAGTACCGTTAATTTTTTTCTTCATAGTCATGATGCATACCTAAGTATGTTTGTATATAATGGTGAGCTGCTGAGGACAATGCCAAGTTTAACTTCATAGACATTAACAACTTTGTTCAGGTGACCAAACAAGATAAGATACTAAACAAGCAAATAAACAAAATAAGATACTAAAGGTTAGGAAATCTATCTTGGACAAAATTTTTAAAGAGTAAATAATTATCTTTCCAAAGCTGGCGGTGATTCTCAGAGGGAATCTCTCCAGATAAACCCTGGCCCAGGGATTCTCAATTCTGAATTACATTAGACTCATTGAGGGGATGTTTAAGAAATTTAATGCCTCAGTTCTTCGAATCCAAAACCATAAAAATACGATTTTCTGGGGGTGGTAACTGAGATTTGACATTTTTACATGCCTCTCTGAGTGATCATAAGGGCTAGTAAACATGAAGAAACCATTCCTAACCCAACGAATCACTTACATTATGGGAAGCGGAAGAGTAATTTTTAAAAAACTTTTTCTAGCATAGAAGTCAGAATCATTAACTGGGGTGTGAAAATGGTAATAAATCCTTGTATGAAAAATGAATAAGTAGCTCACAAAAGATACATTTTCTTTTTAATAATTATCCATAATATTCTGGATAACAAAAATAATATATGTTTCATATATGTTTAAACATGTAATTAATCTGTTTTTTATTTGTGTTGGCTTTATTTTGAGGGAGGATGTCTAGCCCATAACAGCCCAAAGTTTATTGTTTTTGTTTTTTGAGACAGGGTCTCACTATGTAGCCCAGTCTGGCCTTGAACTCTCTATGGAGCCCAGGCTGGCCTCAAACTCACAGTGATCCTCCTGCCTCAGCCTCCCAAGTGCTGGGATTACAGGCATGTGCCACCACACTGGCACAGCCCAAAAATTTTTTAAACAAATATTTTCAGTTAACCAGACATCCACCCCCAAGTAATCCTCCACTTATTTCAAGTAATCTTTTATGAAACACAATTCCAGCTTAAGATAACCTGTTGGGCTTTATTATAACTGGATTTAAACCAGTATTTTGTCAGAATCAAAATATAAAGATATACATCTATTTTATGAAGATACTCAGGACATCATTAGGCAGGAAAAATCGGGCATCTCATTCCATCTCGTCTATTGAGTAGATTGGAGTGAGCAATGTTTGTGGAGAAAAAAGGGAAATTTCAGTGTGGAAACCAGGAAATGAAAGTCTGACATGGAAACAGAGGCAAAGAGAAGCTACCCATCCCTTTAGACTATCAGTGGATAATCTAAGTTATTGTGGTAGTTGCAATGCCAAGAGGCATTGTTATGGGGAGTGAACAGAAAGAACTAACACCAAAGGCCAAAAGAGTATGTGGAATAAGGATATGAGATGGACCAATGAAGACAGGGAGTATAAACAGTTCATTTAAGAAAAATGACTGCAATGGAAGAGAGAAGTAGTAGCTAAAGGGAGGTAGGGGTGAGAGAAGACAACTTGAATGAATCTCAGCTAAGCCTTTACTGAGATGCAAAAATACAGCAAACTGTTGGGAGGTCTGCGAACGAATCCACACCAGGAGGGATGCTGGATGGTACAGACAGCATCTCTGTCTGGCATTAGAAGTTTGGCTGAACTGGGGGGAGGGGGAGAGACTAAGAATTCCCCTGGGATCCTTGGCTGATTGCAGGAGGAATTGGTCTCAAAGAAGCTGCTAAATGCACTGCTCTAGAAATTAGTTAAAAATAAGGCATCTATGTCTTTAAAAATCACTTCATGGGGTAAGAACTGGCAAGGAAGAACTAAATTCTGTTTTGTTCACATTTAGTTCTGAGTTTCTACTAAAAATCAAAGAGGGGGAGCAGGAGGGTTTTCAAGCAAGGAACAAGAGCAGGACGTGGCTGCCTATTCATTTAACAAATATGGGTGAAGCACCAGCCTGTGCCAGGCAGCAGCCTCATCACCAGAGACAATATGGTTAGGAAATCTTCCTGCAGTCGAGAGCTGAGGATAAGAATGTCCAGAGTTAAGTAGCTCTGAGTTAGCTCTTCAGGTATCTCTCTACTGGAGGTATTGCTCCTAATTCCTGCATCTCCGCCATGCCCCCTATTTCTCCTTACCTGTCCCTTGATGACTTTTCTTCTCTGCTCGCAGATGGCCAATAAGGTTGACTGGTTACAAAGCCAAAATGGAGTATGCAAAGTTGATGTTTATTCACCCAAAGAGGGCCAGCCCCAGGACTGGAAAATGGTAAGGGTGAACCACTTTTTTGTTTGTTTGAGACAGGGTCTCACTGTGTAGCTCAGGCCCACCTTGAACTTGCTAGCTCAGGCTAAGCTCAAACTCACAATCCTCCTCCCTCAGTCTCCTGGATGCTGGGATTACAGATGCGCATCCCCATGCCTGGCTGAGCACAACCTGCTCATTAACACCAGATTAGGGATATGTGAGCTGTCATCAAGAGTAGCCTTGCTCTCTCTACCACCACCATCCACCTCTTATATTTTAAGGTGAGTCTTTTGGTGGGAAAAAATGATCACCTACAGAACAAACACTTCCCAGTTTTCTCCAACAAATTCTGTATTTTTAGAGAAAATGTTTTTTATATGGTTCTTAGCAGGAGAAATGTGCTATAACTAATGAAAAAAGTATATATTACAGTTGCAAATTTTTGTGTAGCTTTCAAACAGAAATGAGTTGGAAATAAATGTCTCCAAGGCTCATAGAAAATATTGTCTGAAATGTAGTTTGCCTTAAAATTCCGAGAACTATAACCTCTCTTCTCAGTAACATTGTCACTCTGCTGTTACCATTCAACGTTTATTAAATGCGTAATATCTGGCACTGTATCAGTCAAAGCACAGTCAGAAGATAGAAACCACAGCAGTCATTTTATGTTAAAAACTGTTTACTAGTACAAGGCAGTAAGCTAGTAAAAGACATTAAAAGGAGTTTAAGAGTTCCAGAAATAGCACATGCAGAAAGCAGCTCCTACCCTGAGACCGAGAGAAAAAGAACAAGAAACTAAGAGCTCCCAGGGGCTCCCTCTCCCTAAACCAAGGCTACTTCTGATCTCTTTGGACATAGAGTGGCTGCCACCAGAAGCTTGTCAGAGGGTGCAAAAAAGCTGTTAGGGAAGCCCTCTCCTCCTGCTGTGATTGTGCAAGGCCCTTTGGAGGAATGCCCTCTGTTGACAAAGCCAACTGCCAGAGAGGTATTTAAAGGCTCCAATCCCAGCTAGAGTCATAAAGCAAGGCAAAAAAGAGTGGATTTGGAGTGAGAGGTATATTATTCACTTTCCCATCACTGGGACAAAATACTCAACATCCACAATGTACAGGAAAGAGAGGTTTATTTGGGCTCATAGTTTCAAAGGGTTCAGTCCATAGTTGGCTGCCCCCAGTACAGAAATGGCAAGGTGGATTGGCCTGGCACAGGAACACTGCTCAACCCATGATGGCCAGGAAGAGGGGGGGAAGGAAAGGAGAATCAAGGATAAACCCTTTCAGGTCATACTGTCAGTGTCTGTCTTTTCTGACCAGGCCCCACCTCCCAACAGCACCTTCAGCTATGAACTCCTCAATGGACTAATTCACTGATGAGCCTAGTGCTCCAGTGATCCAATCACCTTCCAGTTCCCCACCTCTGAACATATGAGGCTTTGAAGGAGACATTCTAGGTCTAAATCATAACAGACAGTAAATTGGCACCGACACTGTGCCAGTGTTAGGGTCAAAAACAAAAATAAATTAGAAACACTTCTCTCCTTTTAAAGCTCTCATAATCTAATGGAATCACTACCATAATCTTTACCCTTAGTATTAACATCTATTAAACACATTTGCATGTAAACAGGTTATATGCCCCATTTTCTATTTATTTCAAATCTATTTTCTATCTATAGGAACCCAAAAGAGAAAACACTAACAAATTTACATAAGATGTTAAGACATATAGGTAGTAAATACCAAATTGTAGCATAAGAGTCAACCCAGACTGATTCTCGTTGATCTTCTGTTGACCTCTGCCCTTTAACATACAGAAATTAAAGGCAGACCATTCAAATAGATTTCCTGTTATCTCTCACCCAAAAGAGTAGATATATGAACCATTAATCCATCCAAGAGGTAGTTCAGGCAATAAGCTAGGATCCTAATCACTGCTGCCACTGAATGGACCAAAATGAAAACCAGGAACAAAACTAGTAGAAAGGAAAACTAAAACACAAGCATCTGCAAGGTCCTCTTGTCACCCTGGGAGCCAAGAAAAGAGGCTTCTAATGCGCCTCTCTTAAAATGCCATCTACCTTCATTAGGTGAGTCTGTTGGGCATCTTGCTGGAAGACTTCCAAATCTATCAAAAGATCATTTTCAGGGCCGGTGAGATGGCTCAGCGGCATAAGCGCCTGCCTTGCAAGCGCGAGGGCCCGAGGGTCCCACATACAAAAAAGGGGCCGGTGATATCGCTCAGCGGCACGGGTGCCTGTTGGCGCGCGAGGTCCTGAGGTTGACCCCCGGCACCCACAAAAAAAAAAAAAAAAAAAAAGATCATTTTCAGAGGAAGATAAAAAAGTGAACACATGTTAAAGATTTTACTTGATTCACTAACAAGAAACTGGGGAGGTTCAAAAACATAAATCAGAAATGTTGTGCTGTAGTGCATAGGGAGGCACAGGTGACCTTTCTCCACTGTGGGAGGAAATCAGTCAAGCCTCCCCTTATATGTGTATAAAAATTATATATAGTAGCCTTGTTGTCAATTAGCAGCAGTTTAAAGAGTTGTAAAAAGCTCCAAGAGAATGACAATCAGGTAGTGTGAAAGGGTGTACCGTAGACAATGTGTAATTTCCACTGAAGCCGTCATTTCTACTGTAGCAGCTATTATTCATATTAGGGGACCATTTGGAGGATTTGAACACCAAGAACTTGCCCTTAACTCTGGCATCATAATGAGCAGCTTAAACCAGCTTTGCAGAAGGCTGGTGCCACTGCTTCTCTTTGCTTCCAAGTTACCAAACACAGCCTGAAACACTAGGATGGAGAGCACTGGTTCTAGAGGCAGAACTGGATCTGAATATGAGCCCCCATCACACACCATCTGTGAGACACCGGCCATATTATCCAGTCTCTCTAAGCTTCTGTTTTTTTTTTTTTTTTTTTTTTTAAAGAGAAGAAAAAACAAAACAAATCAAAAGAAGAACAAATTTTCAAACAAACATAATAGGAGGGTAACAATGGTTAATACATTACGTATTACTATCTTTAAGTTAGTTATTCAGGACACCAGACATTAGCATTCAATTGTCCAAACATTATTGGCACAAACCTTACTCTTCAATGAACTAAGTAAAAATGGTAGTGTATCTATCTTAACCATCTTATATATATATATATATATATATACAATTTTTTTCCCTTTCCCTTCTTTCTTTTCCCTATTCCAGTCTCTCTTTCCTTTTGACCAGTTTCTTTTTGATTCACCATGTCTATTGTACATTTTGGATCTTATTTACTCTTTCAGTTTCTCATACCAGAGAGATAATACGATGCTTACACATGTGCTTCTGGTTTATTTCACTTATGAGTATTTTCTCGAGTTGCATCCATTTACCTATAAAAGTCTCCAGTTTATCCTTCTTTATGGCTGAATAGTACTCCATTGTATAAAAATACCACATCTTTCTTATCCATTCCTCAGTTGATGGGCATTTGGGTTGTTTCCAAGATCTGGCTATTACAAATTGTGCTGCTATAAACATGGGTGCACATATATCGCTGTGGTACGATGTTTTTAATTCTTCTGGGAAGATGCCCAGAAGGGGAATAGCTGGGTCAAATGGGACCTCCAACCCTAGTTTTCTGAGGAATCTCCACACTGACTTCCACAGTGGCTGTACCAGTCTACACTCCCACCAACAGTGAAGAAGGGTTCCTTTTTCCCCACAGCCCCTCCAGCATTTGTTATTAGTTGATTTCTTAATAGTAGCCATTCTTTCTGGGGTGAGATGGTATCTCAGTGTTGTTTTAATTTGCATCTCTCGAATGACTAGTGATGTTGCACATTTTTTTGTATATTTATTTGCCATTAGTATTTCTTCATCTGAGAAATGTGTATTCATCTCAGATGCCCATTTTTGGAGTGGGTCTTTAAATTTGGGAGGTCTGATTTTTTTGAGTTCTTTATATGTTCTCGATAGTAATCCTTTGTCTGAGGAACAGCTGGCAAACATTTTTTCCCACATTGTGGGTTGTCTCTTCACTCTGTTGGTGGTTTCTCTTGCTGTGCAAAAGCTTTTTAATAAGATGAGATCCCAGTTATTGATTCTTTGGGATAGTTCCCGTGCGGTTGAGTTTTTATTCATAAAGTCTTTGCCTACACCAATGTCTCCAAGGGTTTTACCTATCCTACCTTCCAGCAGATTTAATGTTTCTGTTTTAATATTTAGATCTCTGATCCATTTTGAATTTAGTTTAGTGCATGGTGAAAGATATGGATCTAGTTTTAATCTTCGGCATGTGTAGAGCCAGTTTTTCCAGCACCATTTATTAAAGAGGCTATCTTTCTTCCAGCGAATGTGTTTGGCACCTTTGTCAAAGATAAGGTGGCTTAGTATGTCTGGGGTTGTTTCAGCATCTTCTAATCTGTTCCATTGATCTTCAGGTCTGTTTTTTTGCCAGTACCACACTGTTTTTATCACAGTAGCTTTATAGTATAATTTCAAGTCGGGGATAGTGATGCCCCCTGCCTTGCCTTTGTTGCCCAGAATTGCCTTTGCTATTCTAGGTCTCTTCTGATTCCAAATGAATTTTAGGATTGTTTTCTCTAATTCTGTGAGATATGCTGTTGGAATTTTGATTGGAATTGCATTAAATCTGTATAACAATTTTGGAAGTATGGCCATTTTCACTATATTGGTTCTTCCTATCCAGGAGCAAGGGATATCTTTCCATTTTCTGATATCCTCTTCAATCTCCTTTTTCAGAGTACTGTAGTTTTCAGTATAGAGGTCTTTTACATCCTTCGTGAGGTTGATTCCTAGGTATTTCATTTTTTTGGATGTTATTGTGAAAGGTATTGTTTCCCTAATTTCTCTTTCAGTAAGTTTGTTATTTGTGTACAGGAAGGCTATTGACTTTTGAGTATTGACTTTGTATCCAGCTACACTACTGAATTTGCTTATTAAATCTAGCAGTTTTTTAGTGGAGTTTTTGGGGTCTTCTGTGTAGAGTATCATGTCATCTGCAAATAATGATAATTTAACTTCTTCCTTTCCAATCATTATTCCTTTTATTTCTTTCTCTTGTCTAATCGCTCTGGCTAAAGTTTCCAGAACTATGTTGAATAAGAGTGGGGACAGTGGACATCCTTGTCTTGTTCCTGATTTTAGAGGGAAGGCTTTCAGTTTTTGGCCATTTAGTATAATATTGGCTGTTGGTTTGTCATAGATAGCTTTTACCAGATTGAGATAAAGACCCTCTATTCCAATTTTCTGTAGGGTTTTTATCATGAAAAGGTGCTGGACTTTGTCAAAAGCTTTTTCTGCATCTATTGAGATGATCATGTGATTTTTGTCTTTGGTTCTGTTAATATGCTGTATTACATTTATTGATTTACGTATGTTGAACCATCCCTGCATCCCTGGGATGAATCCAACTTGGTCATGGTGTATAATCTTCTTGATGATTTGTTGGATTCTGTTTGCCAGTATCTTATTAAGGATTTTTGCATCTATGTTCATTAGGGAGATTGGCCTGTAGTTCTCTTTCTTAGTTGGGTCCTTCTCTGGTTTTGGTATCAGGGTAATGCTTGCTTCCAGGAATGAATTTGGGAGTATTGCTTCCCTTTCAATTTCATTGAAAAGTTTGAGAAGTAGGGGCGTTAGGTCTTCTCTAAATTTCTTGTAGAATTCGGCAGTGAATCCATCAGGGCCTGGGCTTTTCTTTGTTGGGAGGTTTTTAATTACATCTTCAATTTCATTGGCTGATATTGGTTTATTTAGGATTTTTAAATCTTCTTGATTCAGCTTTGGTAATTCATACGAATCTAGGAATCTGTCCATTTCTTCTGCATTTTCCATCTTAGTAGAATATAAATTTTCAAAATAGGTATAGATGATCTTCTGGATTTCTGCAGGGTCTGTTGTGATATCACCCTTTTCATTTTCAATTGCATGGATTTGAGTCTTTTCTTTTCTTTTTTTAATAAGGTTGGATAAGGGTTTGTCAATCTTGTTTATTCTTTCAAAGAACCAACTTTTTGCTTCATTGATTCTTTGTATTGTTTTTTTATTCTCCAATACGTTAATTTCTGCTCTGATCTTTATAATTTCCTCCCTTGTACAGGCTTTTGGCTTAACCTGCTCTTCTTTTTCTAGAAGCTCGAGGTTCACCCTTAAGTTGTTTATTTGCGCTTGCTCTATTTTCCTGATATAAGTGTTTAATGCTATAAATTTCCCTCTTAGGACTGCTTTCATTGTATCCCATAAGTTCCGGTATGTTGTACTGTCATTATCATTCAGTTGTAGAAAGTGACTAATTTCTTCTTTAATTTCATCTGTGACCCATTGGTTGTTCAGGAGGATGCTGTTTAATTTCCATGTGTTTAGGGAGTTTTTGTGGGATCTTTTGCCATTGATTTCCAATTTCATTGCACTATGGTCTGATAATATGCATGGGATAATTTCAATTCCTTTGCATTTACTTAAGCAGGTTTTATGAGCTAGTATGTGGTCTATTTTGGAGAACGTCCCATGTGCAGCTGAGAAAAATGTGTATTCTGATGTTGTGGGATGGAACACTCTGTAGACATCTACTAAGTCCATTTGTTCAAAAGTTTGGTTCAGTTCTACTATTTCATTATTGATTTTCTGTCCAGTTGATCTATCTTTTTGTGACAGTGGAGTATTGAGATCTCCCAATATAATTGTATTAGTGCTTATTTGATTTTTCATGTCCTTTAGTACTTGTTTTATATAGCTGGGTGCATTGGTATTTGATGCATATATATTTATGATCGTTATCTCTTCCTCTCGGATTGTTCCCTTTACAAGGATGTAATGACCGTCTTTATCTCTCTGAATCCTTCTTGGCTTGAAGTTCACTTTGTCTGCAAAAAGAATAGCTACCCCTGCTTTTTTCTGGGTTCCTGTGGCATGGAGTATTGTTTTCCATCCTTTGACTTTCAGTCTATGAATTTCTTTCTGAATTAAATGTGTTTCTTGTATACAGCATATTGTTGGATCTTGCTTCTTGATCCATTTCGCCAGTCTGTGCCTTTTGATTGGTGAATTGAGACCGTTAACATTGATGGTTAAAACTGATATGTATTGACTTGTCATGATATTTTCCTGTTGTTGGTTCCCACTCTTTGTTTTTCCGCTTTCTGGCTATTTAATTATTTGCCCTGCCTGGTGGATTCCTTCTGTTGGGGTTCCTATCTCTTTCTAGAATGTCCTTCAGAACGTTTTGGAGTGCTGGTTTGGTGGTCATAAATTTTCTCAGATGTTCTTTGTCATGAAAGTATTTTATTTCTCCATCAATTTTGAAAGATAGTTTTGCAGGGTACATCAATCTGGGCTGAAAATTATTTTCCTTTAGAGCTTGCAATACATCATTCCAAGCTCTTCTTGAATTGAGGGTTTGTGCTGAAAAGTCAGCTGTGATTCTGATGGGTTTTCCTTCATAGGTGATTTGTCTCTTCTCCCTAACAGCTTTTAAGATTCTGCCCTTCTGTTGAATTTCTGGGATCTTGACTATAATATGTCTGGCTGAAGTTTTTTTTTGATCATGTCTAGTTGGTGTTCTAAAAGCTTCACTTATAGGGGTGTCAAATTCCTTTTCTCTTCCAGGAAAGTTCTCCCTGATTATGTCTTTGAACAAGGTTTTAATGTCGTTGATGCTATCTCCTGCTTTTTCATTTATTCCAATTATTCTTAAGTTGTTTATCTTTGAGTCATCTAGCAGCTGCTGAATTGATTTTTCATGGTCCCTTGCTATTTTTAAGAATTTTTCCATTTCATGATCACTAATTGCAAGCCTGTCTTCTATATCTGAGATCCTGTCCTCGCATTGGCTTATTCTGCTACAAATACTTTCAATGGAATTTTTTATCTCTTGGATATCTGCTTGAATCTGCCTTATAGATTCCATTTCTTTCCTATGCTGAGCATTCATGGTTTCTATAGTTTTCTTAAGTTCATCTATTTTTTTGTCTGTATCAGCTATAGTGTCCTTAAGCATGGTCTTCATTGTAGACATTATCTCTGCAGTTATCTGTGAGATTATTTCTGTTTTAATTTTTTCCAGAACCTCATTCAGTTGCTTTGTTGTTACCACTTCAGATAGGCCAGGTGGGTGGCTTTCAGATTGTCCCACCTCGTTGCTCCCTAGGTTTGCCTTTGGTGAATTGGATGTG
This sequence comes from Erethizon dorsatum, assembly GCA_028451465.1. NCBI lineage: Eukaryota > Metazoa > Chordata > Mammalia > Rodentia > Erethizontidae > Erethizon > Erethizon dorsatum. Next base: position 33,145,682 of record CM051831.1, read on the forward strand.
TGGGGTTGCATCTTGTTTAAGTGTCGTCTCATTTTTTCTTTCTTTAATTCCTGGGGTGATGTTTGCAAATTACCTATAGTAGGTTACTTTATTGCTAGTGTTTAAGATCTTTAGAAGATGACTACTTCTCTGCAGTATCTTCCAAGTGGAGCTTGCTTTTAGGTTTTGAGCTTTCTGCCAGATCCTACCTCTTCAATTCGTTGGGTATGCGAAGTTGCTACCTGTTTGGCCCAGTCCTTGATTCTTTGGTACTGTGCCACTGTATTTTCTGTGTCCCTTAGTCAATCTCAGTCCGCCGGTCAGCGCCGTTCTCCGCCGCTCCCCTGCCCCGCCGCTGTCTCAGGATCCTCCGTGGGGGCTCCCTGGGCGCCAGCTGCCACCGTGGGTCCGTAGAATTGAGCCTCCGCCGGCGCTCCAACTCCCGGGATATTAGAAGGTGCACGCGCGCGGTCTGCTCCTTCTTTCCTTCTTCTTTGTTGGAAGTCACCCGTCACTGGTGCCGGGGGTCCCAGATTGCGCTTCAGAACTTTTCTGGGTTTCGGGGAGGCATCTCCCCCCCTCCTGCGCTTTCTGGGTCGCTATATTCCTGTGTTCCAATGGTAACTTTTAGAGAGAGTTTTGCTGCCTGCTTCTTACTCATCCGCCATCTTGAGGTCTCTAAGCTTCTGTTTTCCTACCAGTGAGAGTAGAAGAGTAAAACTTACCTTACAGGGTGAATGTGAGGATTAAATAGAATAATTGTGTAAAGTATTTAATGCAGTGCTTGTCAAATTTTACAAGTATTTTACAAATAATAGCTGGTAAATTTTAGTTTAGTGACAAACTATTTATTTTGGAGGTATACTAGTGTTTAGGGAATAAAAACAGTAATGTATTCCTTAAATCCTCATAGTCATTTCCTCTCTCTCTCTCTCTCTCTCTCTCTCTCTCTCTCGGTTTTTTTCAGACAGGGTCCCACCATGTAGTTCACATTGGCCTTGAACTCATAGCAGTCCTCCTGCCTCAGCCTCTCAAGTGCTGGGACTACAGGCATGTGCCACCACACACAACCTCATTTGTAAATAAGCATATGAAGTCCAATAATTACAAGGTTCTTCGCATTCGATAAGTAAATGGGACACTGTATTATTATCAGTAACATTATTTTATCCTATGTTCAAGTGAAGAGTTTTTCTTGTACAGATTTTAATATGTACATACACAAATATGTGCATGTGCTCATTACAGCCGGTATCCAGTGTGTATTCCCTCAAAACCAATGAATTGCCCACAGATAGTGACTCCTCAGTTGTAAATCAGGCTGTTGACTTAATTAATGTCATCTACTCCAGTGGAAGCTATTTAGTATATTAAGATCATGCTTGTGTACCCTGACAGATGATTAAATATGCACAATTTTCCCATTTTTCGGGAAAACTATACTCATAAGAAACCTGAACAAAAACAGCTAAGCCCTAGGAAATAGCAATTACTATCAATACAAGAAATACCTACTGATTCAGTTCAGATGTTGACTCTTCTATGTGGTTGATGACATCAGAGTCATATGGCTAGAGGCCATATGTGTAGTAGCTGAGAACATGGGCTCTGGATTAGAATTCCTACTGCATCAACAATTGGCTGTATAACTTCAAATGAGTAGCTAACTAACCTCTCAGTTCTTCAATGTCTTTCCTATAAAATGAAGATAATAAACTAACATTTAGATTTATTATAAGAATAACATTAAATGAGATAGCAGTCTTAAAATCCTTGAAATAGTGCCTGGCACCTAGTAAGCACTCAATACATGAAGGTTACTTTTACTGCAATGATGGAAGAAGCCTGAGAGGGGCGACAATTTTAGTAACAGGCCTTTGAGGTTATCCTGAAGACCCCATAGCTTTACTTGGTTATAGTCAGATGAAACCTTGTCTGTTTTTAAGGAGGCCTCAACAGATCCTGTCAGAGTGCTCAGCTGGCTCCGCAGAGACCTGGAAAAGAGCACAGCAGAATTCCAAGATGATGAGTTCAAACCTGGAGAATCATCATTTGGTACGGAAATGGCCAACCCCGGTTCTCCTCTTGGCAGAGGTTTCTCTGTGGACTATTACAACACCACCACCAAGGGCAGTCCAGGAAGATTGCATTTTGAGATGACTCACAAGGAGAATCCTTCCCAGGCTGGTAATGGGAGGTCAGTAGACGAACTCTCCTTTTATGCAAACCGCCTCACCAATCTGGTCATAGCCATGGCCCGCAAAGAGATTAATGAGAAGATCGATGGCTCTGTAAAAAAATGTGTCCATCAATTAGTGTATATGGGGGATGAACCCACACCCCAGGAAAGCCTGAGTGCAGTAGCATCTGACTTGGTGAATGCGATAGTCTCCGTGTGTGTCAAGAACACTGATGCTGACAAGGCTCCCACCTCTGGAGACAGAGCCTCAGGATCACAGAGTCCCCCAAATCTGAAATACAAGAGCACTTTAAAGATCAAGGAGAGCACCAAGGAAAGCAAGTATCCAGGTGACAAGCCTGCCTCTAAGAAGTCTTTCTTCTATAAGGAAGTGTTTGAATCTCAAAATGCAGGAGATGCCAAAGAGGGTGGGAGGTCCTTACCTGCAGAGAAAAAGATGTTCAAAGGAAAGGAAAGGTCTGATGCCTTCACAGCTGCTGTTAGTCAGGGGATCATGACCTACGCCAATAGTGTGGTATCTGATATGATGGCCTCCATCATGAAGACACTGAAGATCCAAGTGAAAGACTCAACCATCGCCACCATCCTGCTGAAGAGAGTCCTGATCAAGCATGCAAAAGAGGTTGTCTCAGATCTCATCGACTCCTTCATGACCAACCTCCACAGTGTCACGGGAACCCTCCTGACTGACACAGACTTTGTCTCCGCTGTGAAAAGAAGTCTCTTCTCTCATGGAAGCCAAAAGGCCACAGATATCATGGACGCCATGCTGGGGAAACACTACAATGTGGTGTTTGCCAAGAAAATCCCTGAGACTATCAGGAGAGCCACGGACAAGTCCGAGAGTTATTCCCTCATCTCCGTGAAAGGAATGGGTGACCCTAAGTACCGGAACATGAACTTTTCAATGAAATCTGCAGCCAAATTGAGAGAAAAGGTGTATTCCACACGCAAACCACAGAAGGAGAAGACATGTATGGAAACTATAGGTGAACACATCATCAAAGAGGGACTGACCATGTGGCATAAAAGTCAACATAAAGATTGTAAATCTCCATGTCCTGAGCGTGCAACATCTGCAGCTCCCAACGAGCAGGATGGCCCTATGTCAGACACTCCCTTTAAAGATCAGGGTACTTGCAACCTCAGCCCTCCTCTGCACCACCCAGAAGATCTTGAGAATCCCATGTGTGATTCAGACTCCTGGGCCAAAGACCTGATTGTATCTGCCCTACTTCTGATTCAATACCATCTGGCCCAGGGAGGAAGAATGGATGCACAGAGCTTCCTTGAAGCTGCTAACACCACCAACTTCCCCCACAACAAGTCCTCTGCAGCTCCCAATGAGTCTAACCTTAAGTATCCTCATAAGGTTTGTGACCAAGAACAAACAGGAAAAAAGAATCTCATGAGTGTTTTCTTCAATTTCATCCGGAACTTACTTAGTGAGACCATTTTTAAGAGTGACCATTGCTATGAACCCAAGGTGCAGACTAAGGAAGAAGGCGGCAACCAGTGTGAAAGACCTGTGACTCCTTGTTCTACAAAGCTGTGGGAAGACAGTGAGGCTGGCGGTCCCTTGTCTGAACTGACCGAGATGGTCACCAGCCAGAAAGATGGCCACATGAGTGGGCAGATGCTAGAACAGCTCATGGATTCCGTGATGAAGTTGTGTGTCATCATTGCCAAGTCCTGTGGCTCTTCTTTGGTAGAACTGGGAGATGATAAGTGTGGAGATTCCAGCAGGCCAAGTTCAGCCCTCCCAGATAGTTTATATGAGTGCTTACCGGCCAAGGGCACAGGGACAGCAGAAGCTCTCCTGCAGAACGCCTATCAAAATATCCACAGTGAGCTGAGGTGTCTGTCAGGACAGCTGCCTGAAGGATGTGCAGCCCCCCAGGTGATCGTCAGCAACCACAACCTAACAGACGCAGTCCAGAACAAGCAACTGCAAGCCGTCCTTCAGTGGGTAGCCGCCTCTGAACTCAACGTCCCTATTTTGTACTTTGCTGGTGATGATGAGGGGATCAAGGAGAAGGTAAGAAAGAAAAGTCAGAGGAATTTGGAAAGCTTTCCTAAGGGTTAATTTGGAATTTGCATACTATTTGCTTTCTGAATGGGAATATAACTACAGGAAGGGTTAAATGGGGACAGTAAGAACTTGAAGATCATGCCTCCTGGCAGAGATAATGGATAAAGTAAAATCAGATCTTGCCCAATCAGAGACATATCAGAAGGAAAAAAGAAAAGGTAAATGATATTTTTCTGTCTTCTACATTTATTGGTGGAAATGCACAAATAAGGAACTTCCAGGAGATTTGGTGAAGGAATCAGATTAAGGTCAGGGCTTCAGGCTGACTTTTGGGTAGAAGAGAATTGCCTGAAATAAGATGGAGTTTTTGGAAGGTATCACTGGGATGGGTTGAAGAGGGAGACAATGGTTTGATTTATGTCTGTTTCAAACCTGTCACTAATCTCTGAGGTTGTTGTCTAGATGGTGTCGGGGATTTGTAGGAATTCAATAAATAACACCTCTCTTGCCCCTACCCTAAGTTCAGAATCAGTTGAGAAGTAGGACTAAAGACAGGCGGGAGACTGACCTGTCACTACTGTTAATGATAAAGGTAAGTGTCTTCCAAGCTCTCGAACCCCCACCAAAGTCTCCCAGTGAGTCTTCAGGACTGCTCGCCCAAGGGACAGTGGACCTGGAGAGCATGCACAAGTACTCAAGGTGCTCCTGCAGAGCAGAGTGGAGGAATTGAAAGAGTGAGACCACATCTACACACTCCCCCAGCTTTGGGTTATGTCTTGATTGTGAGAAGTGGACCAGTGGCTTTTATCAATTAATTTTTTAGAAAAATTCATCTTTGGAGCTGGGGGTGTAGCTCAGCACTAGAGCATTTGCTTGTGTGTGTGAGTCCCTGGGCTTGATCCCTAGCACAAGAAAGAAAGAAAGAAAGAAAGAAAGAAAGAAAGAAAGAAAGAAAGAAAGAAAGAAAGAAAGAAAGAAAGAAAGGAAAAGAAAAGAAAGAAAGGAAAGAAAGAAAGGAAGAAGGAAAGAAAGAAAAAAAGAAAGAAAGGAAGAAGGAAAGAAAGAAGAAAAGGAAGGAAGGAAGAAGGAAAGAAGAAAGAAAGAAAGGGAAAAGGAAGGAAGGGAAAAGAAAAGACAAAGGAAAGGGAGAAAGAAAGAAAAAGAAAGAAAGAAAAGAAAAGAAAGAAAGAGAAAGAAAGAAAGAAAGAAAGAAAGAAAGAAAGAAAGAAAGAAAGAAAGAAAGGAAGGAGGGAGGGAAGAAGGAAGGGAGGGAAGGAGGGAGGGAGAGACGGAAGTGGAGAGAGAAAAAATTTATCCTCATGGGAACCGGAAGATGTGGAGGAGGAGGCTTTCTCTTTTTTATAAGTACTATTAGTAATCCTTGTCACTGGGTTATTGGGTTTATCTGACGGCTGAGAAGGCAGATTATAATGTCCTGATTAGGCTGCATGACGCTGAAACAAGGACCTGTGTGACCTTGACTTCAGTCTTAGCAACAATCTCAGTCTTAGCAAGACACAGGTCTACTCAGAGTGTCGTCTGGGGACCACCATTACTGGAACTTGTTAGAAGTGCACAGTCTGAGGCTTAGCTCCAGCCTTGCTGGATCGGACTCTTTATTTAGCAAAGTACCTAGCTGATGTGTGCGCGTTTTCAAGTTTGGGAGCGGGGATCCCCAGCTCTGTTGGGAACTGGACGTGCACAACCGGAGGTGAGTGGCAGACAAGTCAGCAAAGCTTCATCTGTATTTACAGCCGCTCTATTGCTCAAATCGCCACCTGAACTCCACCTCCTGTCAGATCAACAGTAACATTAGACTCTCAGAGGAGCAAAACCCTTTCGTGAACCGCGCATGTGCGGGATCTAGATTGCAGGCTCCTTTAAACCTTCCCGAAACACACCCCACCCCCAGCACCCCTGTCTGTGGAAATACTGTTTCAAAACCGGTCCCAGGTCAAAAAGATTGGGGTCTACTGGGCTAGATGACAGCTGGCTCCAGTATTAGATATGCCCCCCAGGGTCCTTGGCAAGATCTGTCTCCTCACCAGGTTTTCAATCTGTAAAACACACAACTGTTTTGATACTTGGCAAGTAGCAGTGAGGGGGAGGGGAGGCTACAGTCCGGCTAGAACTTTAGAGGGATGAAGAAAATCTAACAGAGCCTTCGTGTGTGCAGTGTGTGATGAAGGCACTGGCTCTGTAGTCATGTTTTAAGTCAAGCCCATGATACGTGGGCTTGATACTTTCCTGTTTTAGATTATTTTGAATTAGACTGTTTGTAATATATCTGTCTAAAATGAGACGAACAACTAGCGGTCCACAATTCTGCCTGTTCTAAAGATAGAGAGTCATCCATTATTTTATAAAAGGAAAAGAGTGGAAAGGCAGGGCAGCAGTATAAACTTCACCTAATGAATAGATTTGCATTGAGCATTAGTAGTAAGAGCAATTAGATGACATAAACTCCAAAAAACTACCTAACAGTGACTTTTGGGGGAGAAAGATTAATGTAAACAAATATTCTCATGCTGATACAGGTGATTGACCCTACTGGCTTTGGGGAGCCATGAGGCCATTTCCTTTCAAAGACCTTATTTATTTTTGAATAGGTAGAGCATGTGCAGAGGTCAGTATCCAAAAGTACAGCAGGGTGCACCTGCAATCTAGATCCCACACATGAGCGGGTCATGAAAGGGTTGTGCTCCTATGAGAGTCTAATGTCACTGTTGATCTGACAGGAGGTGGAGCTCATGTGTGTCCCCATCTCTCCCCTCTTGAAAGAAAAAACCTATTCTAGTCTCTCTCATCTTTGTTTTTGGCATTTGGTCCATTCAGTAAGTTTTTAATTTTTTTTTTTTTTTTTTTTTTGGTGGGTACCGGGGGTTGACCTCAGGACCTCGCACGCCAGCAGGCGCCCATGTCGCTGAGCGATATCACCGGCCCCTTTTTCGTATGTGGGATCCAGGAGTCGAACTTGGGCCCTCGCACTTGCCGGGCAGGCGCTTACGCTGCTGAGCCATCTCACCAGCCCAGTTTTTAATATTTTTTATTTCTGTTTGTTGCTTGTTTGTTTTTAGTTCTACATTTCCTGTTTTAAAAAAAAAAATTTTTTTTTGGAGACTTTATCTGCCGTCTCAGGAGTGTCCTTATGTACTTCAGCTTCTTGCATGGAAATTTCTCCTTCTGAAAAAGCTCATGATATCTGGCCCACTTATTTGACCTTTGACTCTTACAAAGGGCAGAATACACAAAATAAAAATTTGGTTCCTTGAGAAAGTTTGTTGCCTTTAGGATTTCAGATGAATGGCAATATACATTGTTCATATTAGAACAGTCATTTTGACTTCTTTCCCACATTTTGTACTGGAAAGAGGGCTAAGCTTAGGATTCAGAGACCTGGATTGCATTTTGTCTCTGAGAATGACCAGCAGTGCTGCCGTGACAAGTCTGTGTCACCTCTCTGGGCAGTATCTCCCTGAGGTCGAATTGCTGACTGAGGGGCCTTCCTGCTCTGATAAGCTCGGTTCTCTGGCCTATGGAACGTGGACGGCAGCATCCACATTTCCTTGTTCGTCTCAGGACAATAATGGAGACTGTTTTAGGATATTAGTGTGAGTTTAGAACCTTAGAATTCTTAGAAAGCAAGAACACTATTGACAAACACTCTGGGAAAGCATCGCCTTAGAGAGGAAAGTTAGGAAGACTTGAATCTTAATAAGAAATCACATTTTCCATATCATGGGCAGGTGATTATTAACACCTCTTCTTTGAATTAAGAGTGATGTCACCAACTTCCTTATGTCAAAGGAAGTCTTCCCAACCTCTAATTCCAGTCTCTCCTTCCGCCGACTCCTATTCAGCCTTTGGGTCTAGCCATGGCAGTTTCTTTCCGGCCTTTCCTGGGATAGTACGCCCTCCATGCCTGTTTTCTCTGCTCTTCACAGCTACTCAAGCTCTCTGCTGCCGCTGTGGAAAAGGGACGCAGTGTTGGGGAAGTTCTGCAGTCGGTGCTGCGCTATGAAAAGGAGCGACAACTGGATGAGGCGGTGGGAAATGTCACGCAGCTGCAGCTGCTGGACTGGCTGATGGCAAACCTGTGACGGGAGCCCACCTGCAGCAACCCCTGCTCCCGAGTGGGCCCAGCCCTTGCCTTCTGTCACGGTCGCCCTCCTCAAGTCCTCTCAGAGCCCTCATGCTACCTTCACACCACTCTTATCAAAGATGCATCATTTTCGAGTCACTGAATTTTGAAGATTTTCTTGTCCATGTGAGCAAGGACGTAAGATTAAAAATTACAATTAAAGGGCTCCATGTGTTTGGTTTCCTTGGGGTCCAAGGGATATTAAGGTAAAAATACCTAAAGAATGAAAAGAACATCAGATGGATGGCGGAGGCAAAATGGTGCTGGACTGAGGCTCTGACAAAGGCCGCTGTGCCTGTCCTTCATGTGTTCCCCATCAGTGCACCACAATTTCTAGCTCCCCTCCTTTAAACTGTATGCTTAGAATAAGCCACAATTTATCAAGAATTCATTTCTCCTTTTATAACCATGAAGATCAGAAAGTAGTTTTTATATCCGGTCATAGTCTTTCTAATCACAGTGCTGAGAACTCGTCTCCTCACTCTGTGTCTGCAGAGCTACAGATCAAATCTCTACTTCTAACCTTACGTATGGCTGAGGACAGTGTCAAAAATGTCCCCAAGGGCTGGAATGTGGCTCAGTGGTGGAGCACTTGCCTAATATGTGCAAGACCTTGGGTTCCACCCCCCGCACCACAGAAAAAAAAGTTCCCAGGACCTGAGTCCTTTGCCAATTCTGTGGCTTTCTGGCTGTCAAATCTGGGGCATGTTACCTGCTATGACACTGCATTTCTTGACTTAAAGCCCATGTCATCCCACTTATGTAACATTTTTCATTCTTATCTTCTCTGTGGAATTTTATATTCTTGATCCTGTTTACCTTCTAGAAACTTCCTCCTCCTTTGGCTAATGTTTCTCCTATTTCTGTCTCTCTTGGCGGGGCTGTGCACTGTCAACTCCTTATATATTTATCTTTGCTGGGAATTTCTCTTGCCTATAGATTCATTCTATCATCTTCCCTGGACAATCTCATCCAAATCCATAGCTTCAATTTCCTGGTGTCACCTTTCGTGGAATATTATGCAGCAACTAAAATGGAAACTATGAAACCAGGTATTAAAAAGAGAAGAAGCAAGGCTAGTGGATCACCTCAATGATACTGCACTATGACCTTGTTTGAATTCCTAGATTCTGCTGTGCCTGAAACTACATCTATTCCTCCTGATTCCCCAATAATATAAACCCCATAAATATTCTTTATTGTTTAAAGTAAGTTGAATTTAGCTTCTATCATTTTCAAACAAGAATCCTGGTTGGCATAAGTTGGCAGGTAGGGGCAAGAAAAAAAAAACAAAAACAAGTTCTACTGATGCCATAACATTGAGTCCCTAAAAATATCCCCAGCATACATTCACACCTAAAAAGTGAGTTCAGTTTTGAGGACATCCACCCCACCCTTCATAAGAGGAAAGTGCCAGTTGTCTGTCTGAATAGTTTTAATTTTTGAAACATTTATGCATGTGAAGTATTTGTCTCTAACAAATACCAGTGGAATGGAACAGGACATGCCTTCAGCAAGGGTCACATAATAGGTGGCAGATTGTATTTTTGGGAGAAGAGTTTTTGCTTTGTTGTTCTCTGGAGGTTACGGGTGCCTCTTGTCCAACAGTGACCTCTGGCTTCTTGTGAGCTTCTGCTATGGGAGGTGGCTGGACGGTGTCAGTGATGCGTGGGAGAGATGCCTGTGAGCACTGGGATTTGGAGCGTGCTCAGTGACACCGTCCTTCATTTTGTCTGTAGTGTCTTTGGTGATCTCACCTGCCAAAGGAGAGAGGAGACAGAAGGAATAAGCATTCCATATGAATTAGTGTATATTCTAACTTTCCATTAAGTTGAAAACCACTTTGAGGAAATAGTGGTTGTAATGATGTAAAAGTAGCTCATAAAAAGCACATTTTACATGCCAGGCATTATTCTAAGCATTTTACATTTACTAATTTACTTGATGCTTTCAGCAACCTTACAGAATAAGTATTCTCATTCTCATTCTCATTCTCATTCTCATTCTCATTCTCATTCTCATTCTCAAAGTAAATTGCCCAAGGACCCATGCCTGGTATGGCCTGGCCAGAGTTTAATCCCAGGTAAGTTGACTCCAGTGACCTGTGCTGTGGTATACTGCATATTAAAGATTTGTGTAATGCCATGGGCTTTCATTGACAATGACTCTACAGGTAATTATAGGGCACAAAGTAGTGGGCTCCGTGAGTGAGCGGGGAGGGAGGTGAAAGGGAATAGAGTACAGTAGAAAAAAGGAAAGTCCTAACTACAAGGGCCAAAAAGCAAGACTCCAGATAAAGCCAAGTTTCCTAAAAGAGGAAAATCCCCAAAATAAAAAATGGCAGGCCATGGGCCAGTGAGATGGCTCAGCGGCATAAGCGCCTGCCTGGCAAGCGTGAGGGCCCGAGTTCGACTCCCGGAACCCACATACGAAAAAGGGGCCGATGATATCACTCAGCGGCACGGGCGCCTGCTGGCACGCAAGGTCCTGAGGTCGACCCCCAGTACCCACAAAAAAAAAAAAAAAAGAAAAAATGGCAGGCCAGTCATGGTGTAGCCAGAAATTAATTCTCTAAGGTTAATTTCAGAGAAATTGTCAAAATCCTCCAGAAGTACCCAGCCCCTGGCACTACCGCAATAGGACTGGCTGTTTGAGGAATGTACTTCTTTTACTTTTGGTTCAGTGATGCCCTTGAACCTTGTTTTTCCTTGGCTTGGAGGGAAAACAGAAACTAGATTTCCTCAAGTTCTGGGGCCTGGGCTGTGGTTTGAGATTCCGTGCATCATGAATCCAGGCGTGCTTGAGGGCCTGGTCAGGGGTCATGCGAAGCAAAGGTTCCCATCTGCACCCTAACAAAGCCCAGAATGGGGTATTGTTCTAATTCCCTTTTTAGTAGTACAATGCTTTTTTAATCCAATGAAGATATTTTTCATTAAAGCCATGTCATGTCTCAAAGACCTCATCCTTGAGGAGAGATTACAACATACAATCTTAAAGTAACTGGAAACAACTATTGGAAATAATCTTTTTAGAAAATTTGTGTAATGATTCAGGGATATATTCAAATCTAAGTTTTGTTAGAATCCCTAGAAAGAAACATTATTTTTTAAAAAAAAGCAACCTATAATATTTAGATTTAGTAAGAATGTAAAAATAAATTCCCAAGCTATGGGATTTGGGCCACCAAATATATCACAAAGAAAATTATAAAATTTGAATATACTGCATTAAGTTTTGTAAGGGAATTGGATATAATTCAGGCAAACTTCTAACACAGTAACAAAACACATTTGATAGAACTCCCAACATAGAATCATCCTGCCATCATCAATTAATATTGTGACAAGGCTAACACGTCCAATGATTCCAATCTTTAAAATTTAGATTCTGTAAAAGTTCTTTTTTTTTTTTTTTCATTTTTATTGAGCCAATATTGACCACAGAAAATTTTACCAGGTCTTTATTCTACTCATTAGTGGCATACAAAATAAAATGACTAATCTTTCTTTTATGTCAGTCTTTCAACTATTTGAAAATGTTTGTATCACTACTATTGATCATATGATATGGTTCCTATCAGCCGGCCATCTTCTAAGATAGAAAATGCAATCTGTGGTCCATGGGAATAGCTCCCAACTTAAGGGAGATAGTATAAGCATTCTGGACTCACCAAGGCCACAAATAACTCAAGATCCCAGTTCTTTGTCAGATGCACTGCTGTTAAACTATGTCTCTCTTCTGGCCTTCTAGAGTTAGTCTACATAGGATTATACATTTGCTCCTATTGAATCACCCTTTTGGCTCAAGTTTTAGTCTCTCATACAAGTGATTTGGTCATTAGCAATATATGGATTAGGTAACAAGCTCCATCAGCCTCTTACAAGTTGTAAGCAATCAGTCCTTTGTACCAAAAGAGACCGTGCCTTTCTTGGTGTTGAGCTGTGCTCTGAGAGGTTGGGTTTCTGGATGCTCCCCTGTCTCAGTGGTCAGTTTCTGTCATTGATAAAATACATTCATTCTGTAGCCTTAGCACAAGGCCGAGGTGGCATATTGGTTAAAAAAATGGGACACAGGATCCTTCTCCATCTTGATTTTTCAGATAAGTAAGTAGAACGGCCTCCCATGGGAAGGCTGTCAGCAGCGTATGATGCTTTACCCTCTGAGTTAGTGCCCAAACTTCATAATACATGAATGCCAAAGGAGCATTTTGCTGAATTACTCTGTCTCACTGGAAGAATAAGAGAATACAAAGATGTGGTTTTCTAAAACTGCTAAATAATTACAGGACCCCACAGGCACCCTAAGAACACCCCATTTTATAGAAAAGGAAACTGAGACCCCGAGAGAAATGGTGGTTTACTAAATACCACACAGCTAACCTACTTGTACTCAGTGGAGACAGACTTGCAAAACCTCTTTAACAATAAAATAGTAGTAAAACAATAGCCAACATTTTCCAACACCTAAACCAGACACTGCTGAGTGCTTTGTGTGCTGATTTCTTTCTTAGTATGACTTGATCTGCAGCACCAGATTCAAAATATGCATACAGACTACAAGATGCTGTGCATAATAAAAGGCTTAGAGCTCATTCTTCCCCAAGTTCCCTAATGCAAGATAATTTAAACACAAAATCCTAGCAGGATGGAGGAGCCTGGAAGCCAGTGTGTGTTGGATGTGCAAGCACGCAGGCCCCCTTAAAGTGGTTGCTTCCATTTACAAAGCAGAAGACATTAGCACTTGCCTGCAGTCTTACTGCCAAGCAGCTGGAGGCCAAGAAGACAACAAACTCTATCCACACACTGTATAATCCAAGGCAAATCAACCTCTCAGAGCCCAGCCCCCACATCTGCAAAATAGCAGGTCATCCGCCCAATCATTACACAGTCCGAGAGAGCGCTGTCTGATGTGGAAGCAATTTGGAGACTTTCAAGCTCTACTTTTACTATTACAGACAATCCTTGTTTAGTGACTGAACTGTGCCCCTGCAACTAGGGCATTAATTGAATTGGCTGCTAAATGAGGAATTGTGTATAGTGCGTACATTACAATATTCAGAACAAAGAAATTGTCAAAGGAAACTCCAAATGGATGATTTTGGTTTTATTTGCATAACTCTTACATGCAGTACTGTAATGTATAACAGAATATAAAACTACAGAACTGCACTGTACAGCACAATTAGCAAAAATTACAGTACTGTAAAAGGTGTATTCTGCAAATAAAAGACATTGAGGTTTTATCAACAAGATGTATAGAACTGTACAAAAAAAGACAGGTTTTAAATCTGAACAGTCATTAAATAGGAATATCTGTATTGTTATTTTTATAACCCTTTCCCAGTTTTACATTTACACTAGCAACAGTCTAGCAAAAGTGTGTGAAAATCTACTACTTAACAGGAAACCCAGAGGCAATAATACCCAACAAACTCACACCAAACATCTTCTGAGGAAGTCCAGGAAGCTGGAGTCACAGGTTTTCAGCACCAGCAAAAGATCCTTGGAACCTGGGTATCTTTTTTTCTCCCAGCTGTTGGTTATATTTTTAGGAAAACCTTTGGAATCTTAGAAATACAACATGCGGTTTAGTTCCAGGTGTAAATATTCACTGGTCTCATCACAGCTGTCCACTCAACCATGCTGCTTCCTGAAGTGATCTTTGCAGCTCTACTGCTCTCTACTGTCTCTGCCCGCCCCTCCCACCCATCTCCACAGGCACAGACGCACCCACAGACTCAGTCAGCTCGAAATAGCCCTCTGCAGATTACCGGGGAGTGCTATTGACACTGAAAACAGGTTTTCCTACTATTCCATGTGTTCCCCACATCAGTTTAAATGGATTAATAGTAACCAGCATAAGCTTACAATGACAGAGATGATGATGATGGAGATGATAAAATAAATTTGAATATACAAAATAGTTCAGAACAAAAATTATATTGTCCCTTCCTGGATTATCTATGTTCTCACTAGCTCAATAAAATTAATATTTGGGACATCCAAAAGGCATTTTACAAAGATATTTTTGGAGAACACTATCAGAGCTCATGCACAAGCCATACAAGCAAACTAACCTTATTTCTTCTTTAGCATCACACCAAATTTTGCCTGTCCAAATTCTGCTGATTAAACTCCTTGCCAAATGTGGAATTTGTCATCCCTAAAAAGAAGCCCTGAAGACAGCTCCAAGGCTTTCCCGAGGGTGTTTTGTGCAATGCTTTCAGGCTAAAACTATTCATTTTCACATTCCGATTCTTGTATGTTCAGAAAAGCTGACCGCTTATACTCACATCTTGTAAGTGTGCATTTAAATGGGGAATGTGTACACACATGCACACAGTTGACACATTGAACTGAATTCTCACAGAATTCAGTGACGTTCACAGAAGGCACATTCTAGAAGGTGCATAATGAAAGTTCTGCTATTGCTTTTGTAACCACTGTACTTTTCAGGACCTCCAAAAGACATCTGCTCTTACTAAATTCCTGGAAGACATCCATGAATGTGTACATGAGATGTGTGTACTTATACACATGGGTGTCCGCAAAAGTATATGGACAAAAACTGGCCCAGGGGAGTTGTGTAAGGCCTGTAAACTCATACACACCCCATTTCCCTTTGGATAGTGGCACCAGGGCTCCCACCTTGTTGTAATCAAGCTCCCAGCCCTATAAATAGCATAACTCCAGGAGTTGCCTCTATGTAATTATTTTTCTCATGCAAGTTTTTCTCACCCCTCGGTTTTGCCCCATATCTCATTATTCCCTCCATCTCCTTGCCAGCCAGGGCACCTAAGTACCGTATTTCACTATCCTTGAGGCAGCCTTGCTGCACTGCTAATTAGGAATATTAACCGGTAGTGGCTGGGGGTTGGGGAGCTGTTGGCCAAAAGCTGGGAAAAGGAGAGTCAAGAACTGAAGTGGTGAAATGTTTTCCAAACTCACCTTGTCATAAGAATCACAAGAAACTGTTATTAAAAAACATAGAATACTGGGTCTCACTTCTAACCAATGATATCATAGGTCATAGAGGAGTATCATGGGAACTGGTGTTTCTGCCAACTGCCCAAATGATTATTATAATCAGATGAAGTTTGGGAAACAATGAAAGTGATGCAGCTCTCAGCAAAATCCCTCCTTAGGCAGGAAGTGTTGGGTGTGGACTCCAAAACCACATCACCATCCTGAAGTTTAGTGCTGATGGTAGAAATCAAGCACTCTGTGAGGTGGGCATGTGTATGTCTTTGGTATCTTCTCATCAAATGCACTGTATTCCCTTGCCCCAGTCCCAACTTCAGTGCTATCTCATGAGACCAGTGTTCAAGGGTTAGAATGTGACTTTTCCTCCAAAGTCTTTGTTTACCAGGAGGAAGCAGCAATATCCACACTTTACTTCCTCTAAATCCTTCAAAGCCCAAAATGCTTAATTATATAAGCATTTGGGAGGGAAAAGTGTTTGAGATCACAAGGCCAGTTCCATTGCTCCTTGCATATGTTATAGCAGGAAATCAGCCAGAGTCTCTGTGTAACATCTGACTGCTCTGAAGAAAGGTGAGTGTGTGGGCACTGTTGAAAGAGAGCCAAGACGCTGCCCTAGTCAGTACCAAGGCCCTACAACTTTGGTAGGGCTCAAGGTTATAAGTTTTTACCGAATGATAGAGAAGATGGTGGTATAACCTCATATGGCTGAACCAGTACCTACTGAGAGGTATGACTGAAACACTTCTGTCCGAATGGCTCCCTCATGCGAATATTTTAACTCTCCCTATTGATGGGGCCAGCTGTGGGAAGCTACACAATTGTCCTGCCCATTCTAAGGCCATTCTCAGTTGAAAATAAGAGTGAGAAGGCTAGGAAGACTGGAATTGTGACCTCAGTGGCTGATCAGAAATGTCATTCCAGATGGCAGAGAGTCCCTATCCATGCATTCCATCTCTTTGTATCTGGCTTTGTTTCCACTTGGATAATTTTCAGGCCACTATGGATTTTTCTACTTGGGAACCCCGTAGCTTCTTTTTTTTTTTTTTTTTTTTTGTGGGTACCGGGGGTCGACCTCAGGACCTTGGGCACCTGCGCGCCCGTGCCGCTGAGCGATATCACCGGCCCCTTTTTCGTATGTGGGTTCCGGGAGTCGAACTCGGGCCCTCGCGCTTGCCGGGCAGGCGCTTAAGCCGCTGAGCCATCTCACCGGCTTCTTGTGGTTCTTCTAAAAGATTTTAGGTCTGGGTCTTACTTAATGGTGCATAAGGTACTTAGAAGCCCTGCCTCACATAGTACCTTGTTATTCCATCTGTCCACCTTGTATAGATGACTCACATAGAAAGACAGAGGATGACAGAATCCAGAGTTTGGGAACTGTGATGACACAGGTATCATGGGGCTGTGGATGGGGCTGAACCCAGCAATTAGATGACCCATTCATAATCGAAAAGCAACAACACATTTACAGCAAAGCTATTTGGACAATCTTTGTTTACCCATTTTATACCAGAGCTGCAATGAGCCTGGGACAGTAAGAGTCTGGGGATTAGGAGAAAGTTAGCAATAAAGAATAATGTTCCGTTAATGACAAAATACAACTATGGTGCATGGTGAGAAAAGGCAAGCTGTTTGGGCAGGTGACAAAACCTTTTGTGAGAAGGTATAGTTACAGTCTTTTGAGGTTCCAGTATTTGCTATTAGATTGTACAAGTGGGAACCTGTCATTCTCTTGCTGCTGTGCCTCTGTACTGCCAGACCCCATTCCTATTGTGACTTCCCCCACCTTGCCTTCGTCATACTACTTGGTGCCACTTCTCATTACCACTTAAGCTTCTCATCACAGCTTTCTGTTTGGTACAAAGCCAGGAAAAAAGCAAAATCACAGAGTTCAGGGTGTGGGAGGCATCTTCAAGGCCTCAGACACCTCACTAAACACAAAAAGAGACCTAGGGACTTACCAAAGAACGTCTGTCTCCTGGAATCCGTCTGGATAAAGAGGGCTGGCAGCAGGCCCAGCACCTTCCACAAGTACAAGGAGGTTGGTTCACTCTTTGTGGAGTCATAAAGTCAAAGGCTGCCAAGAGCTGGTGGGATTTTGGCCAAACTCTGCCTTTCACAGTGAAGGACCCAGGGGCCCAAGTCAGTGGACAGCAGACGCAAAGCCTATGTCTTTCAACTCCTGATCCAAGGCTGTTTCTGATCCCTAAGATTGAATGGTGGCCATGTTATTCTATTCTATTTTATTTTATTTTATTTTATTATTTTATTTTATTTTGAGACAGGGTCTTGCTATGTAGTTCATGCTGACCTTGAACCTACTATGGAGCTCAGGCTGGCCTCGAACTCACAGTGATCCTCCTGCCTCAGCCTCCCAAGTGGTGGGACTACAGGCATGCGCCACCATGCCCGGTGGCCATGTGATTCTAACCAGGCATAAGCACTCTCGACAGCAGCCAGATCTCACTATCAGAACATGCTGAACATTGCATTAAGAATGACTTGTCACAATGCGGAGCACTAAGAAAGGAGGGGAGGGTAAAGAGACAAACGTCACCAACAGGCATCAGACCCTTATAAGACAAATTTATTCTTGGAAAGAAAAGTGTAGCCCTCCCTGATCACTTTTCTGTATTGCATTTTGTAGGGGTTCACAGAGATTGAGAAATAACTAGTGTCACCCTCAGCCCTTGACCCCAGCCACAATCCGTACATGACCCTGCCCCCGCTCCTCAACCCCACTGAAGTCAAGAGGAAGCCAAGTCGGTCTTAGGACTGCAGGAAACTCAGCACATGCCCCCATTCTCCTGGGTATCAGAAGCAGGAGTGGTTCAGGGATACTTCATAAAATCATCCATTGTCAACCTCAGAAGCCATCTGTTCTGACGCCCTCATTTTCCAGTCCAGAGTGGGGAAGTGATTTGCAGAAAGACAGAATTGAAGCCACAGCTCAGGTTTACTAACTCCAGGCTAGCGTTCATTTCACCATAGCTACCATTTCCAGCCATTTTTAACTAAATGATTTTAATACTCTATCAGATTCTATGAAAGAATTGTCTATCTATATTTAATAATTCTCAAGGGTATGTATTACTCTACCTTTATCTTCAAGACAATCTAGAAAATAAAAATTTAACAAATACACATAAATGGATAAGATAGAGATTTTTATTCATAATCAAAATATCTTTGTTGGGGCCAGTAAGATAGCTCAGCGGCACAAGCGTCTGCCTAGCAAGCGTGAGGTCCTGAGTTCGACTCCCAGTACCCACATATGAAAAAAGGGCCGGTGATATCGCTCAGTGGCACAGGCACCCGTTGGCGCGCGAGGTCCTGAGGTTGACCCCTGGTACCCACAAAAAAAAAAAAAAAAAAAAACTTTGTTTTACTAAGATATTTGCTAGGATTTGTTTAGAAAATCCTAAAATGTGAAATTTCCAATTTCTTAAAAAGATTGTTCCCCTTTTTGTCTAATTTAGCTCCATAACAAGACCTTTAATTAAAAGAATAATATATAAGGTTAATAATCATGTGATGAGTCTTGGCAAAGCCCTTTTATTGTGAGATAGTCTTCCCAGAAGGTTAAGACAGTGAAAAGTCAATGACTTAACACTATGGATTTTTTATGTCAGATAATTTCCAATTATTTGTTTTCAACAACATTGTGAGGGCCAGTGAGATGGCTCAGCAGCATAAGTGCCTGCCTGGCAAGCGTGAGGTCCTGAGTTCAACTCCCGGCACCCACATACGAAAAAAGGGCCGGTGATATCACTCAGCAGCACGGGCGCCTGCTGGCATGCAAGGTCCTGAGTTCGACCCCCGGTACCAAAAAAAAACCACTGTGATCAAGTTGTCAGAGGATAGGTTGGTATAAGCAATTTCTGGTAAGAGATCACCATTTGATTATTACTTAGAACTCAAAAGGAGTCACAGAATGAGGCAACAGAGCAAGAGTAGACTTCCCACCCTCCTGGATTCAGATCTGGATGTAGGTCAGCGTGTGGGGACGGCGTTGATTCTGAGCTTGTTCATTCCAGCAAGAATATTCACCGACAGGTACAGAAGTAAACTGGGAAAAGAGAAAACTCCACTGTTTGTTTTTTTTTTTGTGGGTACCGGGGGTCAACCTCAGGACCTCGCGCGCCGGAAGGCGCCCATGCCGCTGAGCGATATCACTGGCCCTTTTTTCATATGTGGGTACTGGAAGTCGAACTCAGGACCTCACGCTTGCCAGGCAGGCGCTTATGCCACTGAGCCATCTCACCGGCCCCACCACTGTTCATTTTTTAAAGAGGTGTGTGCTCAATAAAATTTCACATTGTATGGCTAATAATTATCCATGTTTGTGCACTAGCTAGCTCTATTTTATGGATCTCATAAGGAAAAATTTTATGCCCATGGAGTTTATGGTAATAGGAAAAACTTAAAGTTATAGCAATTGACAAAATATTTCAAAATAAAACTATATTCAGCTACAATATAATTCTGTGGAGGAAGTAGAACAGAAAAAGTTCAAGGAGAAGAAAGAGCTAAGTAAAAGGTACAATGGTTCAAGAACTTATTCACATAGTTTTTAGATGTAGATTTTGGTAGGTGTCAAGTCACTCTTTTTTTAATTCTTTGGATATATAGAAATGGTATAACAATTTTGTTTTAAAATGTTACTGTTAACAATAAGGGAAAATCCCATCCTTTGGAACTGTTTAAATTTATGATGAAAATGTTAGTTCTCAACTCAACAATGTATAAATGGTACATAATTTCAGAAATACTTTTAGGGAACATACAACCAAAGGAAAAAAAATAGTATGCAGACTACTGCCCTTGCTGATTCTGACCCAAGCCAATGTCTGAGGGCCAAAGCTATCCTGGAACAGCACCCCAAGCCAGCATCAGTGTCCCACTTAGCTCCATGATGCAAGCCAGCTGTTCCACCTCGTTCTCCCCAGCAAACAGAGGGCAGCCCATGTACAGCTCCGCCATGATGCAGCCCAGGCTCCACATGTCGATGGCCATGTTGTAGGGGTGGCCCAGGATCACCTCAGGGGATCTGTAGAACCAGGTTTGGATGTAGTGCACACTGTTGGGGCAAAGACCTCCTCTCCAGAATACTCTGGAGATAACTTGGCAGCTAAGGGTGGCTCACAATTTACCTCTCCACCTGCACCTTCTTAGTGTACAGCTTTGCAGAGAGAGCCAAATGCTGCACAGCCAGCCAGCACTGAGCCATGTTACCCCACAATATCGTCAAACCCTCACACAACCTGGCACAATGGAGATGTTAGTATCCTCACTTTATTCATCAGGAACTTCAAGGTAGGTATGGTTACTGGGAGATAAATTTAAATCAACCAAGTTTTAAAAAAATACTAAAACTAATATAAACTCAGTTTTCAAAACTGTTAGATTAGCTTTGGGTAGACAGCTTCTGAAAGTACCACAATTTAACAAAGGAGGAGGCATGGCAGATTTGGATAGAAGACACACAAAATACGTAATTTAAATTTAATGTGTGTTCAATACATTATGTGCATTTATTGGATAACATGAAGTATAGAAAAAACCCTCCACAAATCTCACAGATGATGATATATAAAAGATAGTATCATAGAGAGCCTAGATTTTATGGAGGAGGAGCCTGAAGCCTGAGAAATGTGACATTTTGGTTATTTCCACATAACTTTGATTTGTGATTACCTAGGGATGGGGTCCTGTAATCACTTCTCTGTTGTTTTAATTGGTTACAATAAGGATATAATTATCTTATAACTCAAAACAAAATAAAGATTTGCTATGAAGACTTATATACATTCTGCTTGTTCCAAAGAGGTACTTTGCAAAGTACACAGAGTATTTTAAAACAGGAATTTGAGGGTACCAACATAGTGCTTAACATGTGGCAGGCATTATTTATTCCAGGGATTGCTTTCAATCCTTACAATAACCCTACAGAGAAGGTACTATGATTGTCTCCATTTTAAAGGTGAGGAAGGAAAGACATAGGAGAATACGATGAGTATTTAAATTTTTAAAAATTCATTACAGTAAAAGACACAATGGCATTAATCACCTTCAAAATACTCCCCCTTGCTTCAAACAAACTTATGCCACTGTTCTTGTCACTCCTGAAGCAGTTTGGGGAGTCGTCTTTTGCATCTTTAATTGTGCTGCCCTGGCTGCCTCAATGTCCTGAATCCATTCAAAACATTTACCTTTCGTGGTCATTTTGACTTTGAGGAAGAGCCAGAAGTCACATGGAGCCAGATCCAGTGAATAAGGGGATGAGGACACAGCATAAGGTTTTTATTTTACAGAAATTGCCATAAACATTTGATCAATGAGGAATGCTCAAAAAATAATGTTTACATTTTTAAAATGTACCACAGGAAAAGACACATTGCCTTTAATCCCCCTTCAAAGTGACGGGGATATCTTGGTTGTCGAACTCAATTTGTTCCAAATTTGTGTTTGAACATAGCGAAGTTTGAGAACTGAACATATTTTTCCCACAAGAAAAATGGAAAACCAAATAATTGGTTCTGATGCCCCAAAATTAGACTTATAAATTAATTTTTCCAGGACTTTAACGAATTTTGCAATGATTCCTTTCTTTAACTCTATCATGGTTCTCAGTTTTCCTCTTAGCTTTACTGCTGGTATCACTAACTCTTTTTGGAGCCATGGTTACAATATTTTATGCAAATAAAACGCAAACAGAAAAGCACAGTGACGACTGTTTTAACGCACCAAGCACTATTCACTGCCCAGGCAAGAGCGACGCTTAGGCTGAGCGTCACCCCTTTGTGTCTGTGGTGAGACGCCACATGTGACTCACTCTCGGCCCACACAGGTTTTTTCAAGTTGGATTTTCAGTGTAACTATTGAGCAAAGTTAGGAACATGGAACAGATTTTTTTTTAACTTTGCTGTGAGTAGTGGAAATTCTGAGCTCAGATTTGTTCAATAGCCGAGGTATCACTGTACTCCTCCCTTGCTTCAAACAAACTTAACATTCTTGGCAATATATCTTTTACTGTAATAACTTTTTAAAAATCTAAACATTCACCATAGTTCTCTATAAATCATCACATTTGTTTAGCTTTCAGTGACAGAGCTGAGTTTGAAAGTAGGCAGTCCATTCCTAGTACCCACACCGTACACTGCCTCACAGTTAGAATAAAGGTTGAGAGAGAAGCAGGGAGAAATATGGACAGTGGACTGTCAGAAACCAAAGAATAAGTGATTACAAACTCAGGTCTGAGCATCCTGGTAACCCAAGATAAATGGTAACTAAGAGAGTGCACAGCTTCCCATAGCTAAGAAGAGTAAACAGAGGTTAGGACCAAGATGGCAGAGTGGTAAGCAGCAGAGAAAGAGCCTCTATGAGAGTCGCCATTCAGACACTGGAATATAGCAACTCAAGGAAGACAAGAGAGAGGGAAGTGGGTCCCCTGGGCCTAGGAAGGATCTGAAGCATGATTTGAAGCCCGCGGAGAGAGTGAAGAGAGAAACTTCAACAAAGAAGGAAGTAGCCACTGATGCCTTCTCCCTGAATCAGGACTCACTGCGTGACAGGACCAATTCAAATGGTGACTGCCAGTGGGCCCAGGGGCCTCCACAGAGAGACGCGGCAGTGCAGGGGAGCAGCAGACGTGAAGGACTGCACTGGCTGGTGGTGAGTGCTGAGGGCTCAGTCCTCCCGTGCGAGAGAGTGATTGGCTGGGACCCATCTTGAGGGGGGTGGCTGAGCTGGGAACTCAGAGCAGCTGCTGGCTCCATCTATGGCTCCCAGCGGGGCTCAGGCCCGCGGAAGGTGCGCGGACAGCTGCAGGCAGAATGAGTCTGGTCTCTGCAGAAAGTGCAGGCTCGCAGAGATTATCCACTACCCCACCAAAAAGCTGCTGCTGGCTTGCTGGGCCAGACCCGCACGGAATGGGACTCTGTCTCCACACAGTGTCTACCCGCAACAGCAGAGATAAACCTGGAAGTGAACTTTTTTCTTTTCTTTTCTTTTCCTCTCATTTGTTTTTTGTTGTGGTGGCAGTGGGTTTTTTTTTTTTTTTTTCCTTCTTCATTGTTTGATCTTGTTTTTATATGAGTGTAAATGGAGTTTCTAGCCTCTTTGTGGTTATGGTCCTGTTCTGTTCTGTTCTTCCTTTTATCCCTTCCTTCTCTCTTTCCTTCCAGTCTTCTGCACCAGTTTCCCAAAGTTAGCATGATCCCTCTTTGTCCTCCAGCCTTACTTCTAATTCCTCCCTCTTCTTCCACTTCTTTATTTTCTCACCCCAGAAAGAATGGCTGTTATCAAGAAATCAACCAATAACATATGCTGGAGGGGCTGTGGGGAAAAAGGAACCCTTCTCCACTGTTGCTGGGAGTGAAGACTGGTGCAACCACTGTGGAAATCAGTGTGGAGATTCCTCAGAAAACTAGGGCTGGAGGTCCCATTTGGCCCAGGTATTCCCCTTCTGGGTATCTTTCCAGAAAAATTAAAAACATTGTACCACAGTGATATATGTGCACCCATGTTTATAGCACCACAATTTGTAATAGCTAGATCTTGAAAACAACCCAAATGCCCATCAACTGAGGAATGGATAAAAAAGATGTGGTATTTCGATACAATGGAGTTCTACTCAGCCATAAACTGGAGACTTTTATAAGTAAATGGATGCAACTCAAGACCATACTCATAAGTGAAATCAGATCCAAAATGTACAATAGATATCGTAAAATGGGAAGAAACTGTTCAAAAGGAAAAAGAAACTGGGATGGGGGAATGGAGAAAAGAAGGAAGGGAAAAGCAAAAAAATATGTATATGTATATATAAAGACAGTTAAGATAAATATACTATTAATTTCTCTTAGTTCATTGAAAAGAAAGGTTTGTGCTAATATTGTTTGGACAATTGAATGCCAATATCTTGTACTCTGAGTAACTAATTTAAAGATAACAATATGCAATGTATTAACCATTGTTACCCTCCTATTATCTTATTTTGAAATTTTGTTCTATTTTTTCTCTTTAAAATAAAAATTAAAAAAGAGTAAACATACAAATTTTTGTTTTCTAGATGAAATTTCTTACAAGATCCACACATAAAAGATAAAAAGGATACAGATCCTCAAAAGTGGCCCTGCAGGATACTTGGGAACATCTATCTGGCCATTCATTCTTCAGCCCCAGGAGGCGTCCTCTGACATCTCCCTGCCACCAGAAAGGCTCATCTGAAAGTCTTTCTTGTGTGTGCCGTTAATATACAGCCTGTGTATATCTCTAACCATTGTACCTATTGTATTATCTGTTTACCTTTAAGTCTCTTGCTTTAGACTATAAGCAACCCAGGACAGAAATGTTCATTTCTGGTTTCTGGTACCCAGAGCAGTGAATTGCACACGGCAGGTAACAGATGCTATTTGAAAAATACATGTTCTAGGGCCGGTGAGACGGCTCAGCGGCTTAAGCGCCTGCCTTGCAAGCGCGAAGGCCCGAGTTCGACTCCCGGATCCCACATACGAAAAAGGGGCCGGTGATATCGCTCAGCGGCACGGGTGCCTGTTGGCGCGCGAGGTCCTGAGGTCGTCCCCCCGGTACCCACAAAAAAAAAAAAAAAAAAGAAAAAAAGAAAAATACATGTTCTTAACATCAAACTTCATAGAAACCAAAGGAACAGACTACTAATCAAGCTCAATACAGGCTGATACAAATGTATCTGCAGAATACAGAATACTTTCTGCATTCTAGCTTGAAAAATATGCAAAGCAAAGAGTATATATTGCAGTGAATTCTAAACTTTAGAATAGCTGTTTTCTAAATTGTAGACTCCTGGGTACTCCCCAGATATTTGGATTTGGCACATCTAGGTTGAGGCCCTGGAAACTATAACTTTTCAGAGCCCTGAAGTGATTCTGATGCATAACAGTTTTGGAACCCAAAGCTTGTGGGCATTTCATATCCACAGAATATAAGAACATCAAAGAGCCCTCACAGTATGTGAACCCAACTTTCTCATTTTATAGATGAAGAAACTTAAGCTCAAAGGAGTGAAGCATGTTGTTAAAAATCATGCTGGCAATGATGATGGCACAGGCCAGGACAGAACCCAGGTGGCCTCGTGTGCAAAGGGAGAGAAATCACAATAGAACTCAGAGGAAGAGGTTGTCACGGGGCCTAACTTTAACAGAGACTTGGCCCTTTTGGTATAGCACTATGTTTTCCTAGAGAGAAAAGACATATGTCAAGTCTACTAAATTTAATTTTGAAATAGGCTCTCTGCTTTCCTCAGTGCTCACCAAGCTATGGGGCCCAGTTCGAACAGGAGCACCGCCAAGGTTGTCCTCCCACAACTTCTCCGCACCCTGGTGTCTTCTGGCTTCCGGTTGCCTCGTGGTCTGTATCTTACCAATACCCACCTTCCATCCACTGGCCTTAGGGGACATTTAAGGTCCACACCTAACCCATCGTGTGAAGGAGCCTTGCCATGGGGTGAAAGGTGCGCTAGGAATTCCTCCTCAAACATGATGATTTATAGAGGGGTGACTGAAAACTACAGTGACTGTTTAGATTTTTATTTTTATTTTTATTTTTTTTAAAGAGAAGAAAAAAATAAAACAAAAATGAACAAAATTTCAAAACAACATAATAGGAGGGTAACAATGGTTAATACATTATGTATTGTTATCTTTAAATTAGTTACTCAGGGTACAAGATATCAGCATTCAATTGTCTAAACATTACTGGCATAAACTTTTCTCTTCAATGAACTAAGCAAAATTAGTAGTGTATCTATCTTAACCATCTTATATATAAATACAATTTTTTTCTTTTCCCTTCTTTCTTTTCCCTATTCCCCCATCCCAGACTCTCTTTCTTTTTGACCAGTTTCTTTCTGATTCATTATATCTATTGTACCTTTTGGATCTTATTTAATCTTTCAGTTTCTCACACTAGGGAGACAATATGATGTTTGTTTGATGGTTAATTTCACTTATGAGTATTTTCTCGAGTTGCATCCATTTACCTATAAAAGTCTCCAGTTTATCCTTCTTTATAGCTGAGTAGTATTCCATTGTATAAAAATACATCTTTTTTATCCATTCCTCAGTTGATGGGCATTTGGGTTGCTTCCAAGATCTGGCTATTACAAATTGTGCTGCTATAAACATGGGTGCACATATATCGCTGTAGTACAATGTTTTTAATTCTTCTGGGAAGATACCCAGAAGGGGAATAGCTGGGTCAAATGGGACCTCCAATCCTAGTTTTTTGAAGAATCTCCACACTGATTTCCACAGTGGCTGTACCAGTCGACACTCCCACCAACAGTGGAGAAGGGTTCCTTTTTCCCCACAGCCCCTCCAGCATTTGTTATTAGTTGATTTCTTTATAGTAGCCATTCTTTCTGGGGTGAGATGGTATCTCAGTGTTGTTTTAATTTGCATCTCTCGAATGACTAGTGATGTTGCACATTTTTTTGTATATTTATTTGCCATTTGTATTTCTTCATCTGAGAAATGTGTATTCATCTCAGATGTCCATTTTTGGATTGGGTCTTTAAATTTGGGAGGTCTGATTTCTTTGAGTCATTTGTCTGTTCTCGATAGTAATCCTTTGTCTGAGGAACAGCTGGCAAACACTTTTTCCCACGTTGTGGGTTGTCTCTTCACTCTGTTGGTGGTTTCTCTTGCTGTGCAAAAACTTTTTAATAAGGTGAGATCCCAGTTGTTGATTCTTTGTGATAGTTCCTGTGCGGTTGAGATTTTAGTCACAAAGTCTTTGCCTACATCAATGTCTTCAAGGGTTTTGCCTATCCTACCTTCCAGCAGATTTAATGTTTCTATTTTAATATTTAGATCTCTGATCCATTTTTAATTTAGTTTAGTGCATGGTGAAAGACATGGGTCTAGTTTTAATCTTCAGCATGTGCAGAGCCAGTTTTTCCAGCACCATTTATTAAAGAGGCTATCTTTCTTCCAGAGAATGTGTTTGGCACCTTCATCAAATATAAGGTGGCTTAGTATGTCTGGAGTTGTTTCTGCATCTTCTAATCTGTTCCATTTATCTTCGAGTCTGTTTTTTTACCAATACCACACTGTTTTTATCACAGTAGCTTTATAGTATAATTTCAAGTCAGAGATTTTAATGCCCCCTGCCTTGCCTTTGTTGCCCAGAATTGCCTTTGCTATTCTAGGTCTCTTCTGGTTCCAAATGAATTTTAGGATTTTTTTCTATAATTCTGTGAGATATGCTGTTGGAATTTTGATTCGAATTGCATTAAATCTGTATAACAATTTTGAAAGTATGGCCATTTTCACTATATTGGTTCTTCCTATCCAGGAGCAAGGGATATTTTTTCATTTTCTGATATCCTCTTCAATCTCCTTTTTCAGAGTACCGTAGTGTTCAGTGTAGAGGTCTTTTACATCCTTTGTGAGGTTGATTCCTAGGTATTTCATTTTTTTGGATGTTATTGTGAAAGGTATTGTTTCCCCAATTTCTGTTTCAGTAAGTTTGTTATTTGTGTACAGAAAGGCTGTTGATTTTTGAGAATTGACTTTGTATCCAGCTACACTACTGAATTTGCTTATTAAATCGAGCAATTTTTTAGTGGAGTTTTTGGGGTCTTCTATGTAGAGTATCATGTCATTTGCAAATAATGATAATTTAACTTCTTCCTTTCCAATCATTATTCCTTTTATTTCTTTCTCTTGTCTAATTGCTCTGGCTAAAGTTTCCAGGACTATGTTGAATAAGAGTGGAGACAGTGGACATCCTTGTCTTGTTCCTGATTTTAGAGAGAGAGCTTTCAGTTTTTTTCCATTTAGTATGATATTGGCTGTTGGTTTGTCATAGATAGCTTTTATCAGATTCGGATAAAGACCATCTATTTCAATTTTCTGTAGGGTTTTTATCATGAATTGGTGCTGGACTTTCTCAAAAGCTTTTTCTGCATCTATTGAGATGATCATATGATTTTTGTCTTTGGTTCTGTTAATATGGTGTATTACATTTATTGATTTACGTACATTGAACCATCCCTGAATCCTTGGGATGAATCCAACTTGGTCATGGTGTATAATCTTCTTGATGATTTGCTGGATTCTGTTTGCTAGTATCTTATTGAGGGGTTTTGCATCTATGTTCATTAGGGAGATTGGCCTGTAGTTCTCTTTCTTAATTGGGTCCTTCTCTGGTTTTGGTATCAGGGTAATGCTTGCTTCCAGGAATGAATTTCGGAGTATTGCTTCCCTTTCAATTTCATTAAAAAGTTTGAGAAGTAGTGGTGTTAGGTCTTCTCTAAATTTCTTGTAGAATTCGGCAGTGAATCCATCAGGGCCTGGGCTTTTCTTTGTTGGGAGGTTTTTAATTACATCTTCTATTTCATTGGTTGATATTGTTTATTTAGGATTTTTATATCTTCTTGATTCAGTTTGGTAATTCATATGTATCTAGGAATCTGTCCATTTCTTCTGCATTTTCCATCTTATTAGAATATAAATTTTCAAAATAGGTATAGATGATCTTCTGGATTTCTGCAGGGTCCATCGTGATATCTCCCTTTTCATTTTCAATTGCATGGATTTGAGTCTTTTCTTTTCTTTTTTTAATAAGATTGGATAAGGGTTTGTCAATCTTATTTATTTTTTCAAAGAACCAACTCTTTGATTCATTGATTCTTTGTATTGTTTTTTTAGTCTCCAATACGTTAATTTCTGCTCTGATCTTTATAATTTCCTCCCTTGTATGAGCTTTTGGCTTAGCCTGCTCTTCTTTTTCTAGAAGTTTGAGGTTCACCATTAAGTTATTTATTTGCGCTTGCACTATTTTCCTGATATAGGAATTTCATGCTATAAATTTCCCTCTTAGGACTGCTTTCATTGTATCCCATAAGTTCCAGTATGTTGTACTGTCATTATCATTCAGTTGTAGAAAGTGTCTAATTTCTTCTTTAATTTCATCTGTGACCCATTGGTTGTTCAGGAGGATGCTATTTAATTTCCATGTGTCTAGGAAGTTTTTGTGATTTATTTTGCCATTGATTTCTAATTTCATTGCTCTATGGTCTGATAATATGCATGGGATAATTTCAATTCCTTTGCATTTACTTAAGCAGGTTTTATGAGCTAGTATGTGGTCTATTTTGGAGACTGTCCCGTGTGCAGCTGAGAAGAATGTGTATTCTGATGTCATGGGGTGGAACACTCTGTAGACATCTACTAAGTCCATTTGTTCAAAAGTTTGGTTCAGTTCTAATATTTCGTTATTGATTTTTTGTCTAGTTGATCTGTCTTTTCGTGACAGTGGAGTATTGAGATCTCCCAATATAATTGTATTAGTGTTTATTTGATTTTTCATGTCCTTTAATTCTTGTTTTATATAGTTGGGTGCACTAGTATTTGTTGCATATATATTTATGATCGTTATCTCTTCCTCTTGGATTGTTTCCTTTACAAGGATGGAATGACCATCTTTATCTCTCTGAATCATTCTTGGCTTGAAATTCACTTTGTCTGCAAAAAGAATAGGTACCCCTGCTTTTTTCTGGGTTCCTGTCACATGGAGTATTGTTTTCCATCCTTCGACTTTCAGTCTATGAATTTCTTTCTGAATTAAATGTGTTTCTTGTATACAGCATATTGTTGGATCTTGCTTCTTGATCCATTTTGCCAGTCTGTGCCTTTTGATTGGTGAATTGAGACCATTAACATTGATGGTTAAAACTGATATGCATTGACCTATACCTGTCATGTTATTTTCCTGTTGTTGGTTCCCCCTCTTCTCCCCCACCCCCGTTTAGTTATCTGCCCTGGCTGGTTGATTCCTTCTGTTGGGGTTCCTGGGGTTGTAGTCCTTGTTATCTCCTTCTAGAATGTCCTTCAGAACATTTTGGAATGCTGGTTTGGTGGTCATAAATTTTCTCAGATGTTCTTTGTCCTGGAAGTATTTTATTTCTCCATCAATTTTGAAAGATAGTTTTGCGGGGTACATCAATCTGGGTTGAAAGTTATTTTCCTTTAGAGCTTGAAATACATCATTCCAAGCTCTTCTTGACTTGAGGGTTTGTGCTGAAAAGTCAGCTGTGATTTTTTTTTTTTTTTTGTGGGTACTGGGGGTCAACCTCAGGATCTCGCGTGCCAGCAGGCACCGTGCTTCTGAGAGATATCACCGGCCCTTTTTTCGTATGTGGGTTCCGGGAGTTGAACTCGGGCCCTCGCACTTACCAGGCAGGTTCTTACGCCACTGAGCCATCTCACTGGCCCTAGTCAGCTGTGATTCTGATGGACTTTCCTTTACAGGTGATTTGTCTCTTTTCTCTAATCGCTTTTAAGATTCTGCTCTTCTGTTGAATTTCTGGGATCTTGACTATGATATGTCTGGCTGAAGATTTTTTTTTGATCATGGCTAGTTGGAGTTCTATAAGCCTCATTTATATGAAGATCAAATTCTTTTTCTCTACCAGCTAAATTCTCTGTGATAATGTCTGTGAACAGGGTCCTGATGTCATTTATGCTATCTTCTGCTTTTTCATTGATTACAGTTAATCTTAAGTTATTTCTCTTTGTGTCATCCAGCAGCTGCTGGATTGATTTTTCATGGTCCCTTGTTATTTTTAAGAATTCTTTCTTTTCATGATCACTAATCGCAAGCCTGTCTTCTATATCTGAGATCCTGTCCTCACATTGGCTTAATCTGCTACAAATACTTTCAATGGAATTTTTGTTCTCCTGGATATCTGCTTGAATCTGCTTTATGAATTCCATTTCTTTCCTATGCTGAGCATTTATGGCTTCCATCATTTTCTTAAGCTCATCTTTTTTTTGTCTGTGTCTGCTCTAGCATCCTTAAGCATGGTCTTCATTGTGGACATTATCTCTGCAGTTACCTGAGAAATTATTTCTGATTTAAATTTTTCCAGAGCCTCATTCAACTGCTTTGTTGTTACCACTTCAGAGATGTCAGGTGGGTGGCTTTTGGTTTGTCCCACCTCATTGCACTCTGGTTTGCCTTTGGTGAACTGGATGTGTGGGGTTGCATCTTGTTTAAGTGTTGTCTCATTTTCTTTTCTTTCTTTAGTTTAATTCCTGGAGTGATGTTTGTAAGTTACCTGTGGTAGGTTGCTTTATTGCTAGTGTTTAAAATCCTTAGGAGATGACTACTTCTCTGTGGTATCTTTCAGGCATAGTTTATTTTTGGGTTTTGAGCCTGCTGCAAGATCCTACCTCTTCAATTTGTTGGGTATGAGAAGTTGCTGCCTGTTTGGCCCAGTCCTTGGTTCTTTGGTACTGTGCCACTGTATTTTCTGTGACCCTTAGTCAATCTCAGTCATGGAATACCAGGAAGAAAAGCTGTTTAGAACAATTATGTCACTTTTGGCTATAATGGTACCTAAAGCATCAAACACAGCCTAGAAAATGACAGTCTGAGCTAACCAGTTATTTGCCACTTTTAACCATATAGAGTTTCGGTTATATAACAAAATCTAAAACACACCAGAAAAATTATATGCAGTATATAAGTCCGTAATATGTCAATTTTGCCCTCAGGAGTTTAAATTTAAAATGAGTTAAGGAGGAAATAGAGAATTGAGAGAAGAGGAAGGAATTAGATGTATGGCAGGAGGACCAAGAGGGATCCTGCTAACATTGGGAAACTGGTGTAGAGCACTGGTGGGAAAAAGAGAAGGAAGGGATAAAAGGAAGAACAGATCAGAACCATAATCACAAGGTTAGAGGCTCTATTTACACTCATATAAAAACCAGATAGAATATTGAAAGAAAGAGCAAACAGACAAACAAAAACGAAGACAAAAACAACAAAACAAGCAAACATACAAACAAAAAAATCCACAAAAAAAAAAAAAAAGAACACCTTCACCA
Organism: Erethizon dorsatum; assembly: GCA_028451465.1. NCBI lineage: Eukaryota > Metazoa > Chordata > Mammalia > Rodentia > Erethizontidae > Erethizon > Erethizon dorsatum. The sequence goes on from CM051831.1 coordinate 33,177,891, forward strand.
GAACAAAAAAACGACTGAGAGAAAAAGAGAAAAAAAAAAAAAAAAGAATCAGTTCCAGGTTTTGACTCTGCTGTGGGCAGGCACGGTGTTGTGACAGAGTCCTGTTCCGTGCAGGTCTGTCCCTGCAAGCCAGGAGCAGCCTTTTGGTGGGGCAGTGAGTAGTAGCCTGCACTCTCTGGCAGAGACCAGTCTCATTCGCCTGTCGCCATCAGCGCACTTTCTGCGGGCCTGAGAGCCGCAACGCTGCATTGAGTTTCGAGCGCTGTGTTCTGGCGCCACGCTGTTTCTCTGCCCCCCCACAATGGCTCCCGGCCAATCGCTCTCTCGCGTGGGACGGATGCGCCTCCGAGGCACTCACTGCCAGCCAGAGCAGTCCTTCACTGCTCCCCTGCACCGCTGCTGCCTCGCGTTCCTCCGCAGAGGCCCCCGGAGGCGCCGGCTGCCACCGTGTGTCCGCAGATTTGAACTTCTGTCGCGCTGCGATTCCTGGCACAGGGATAAGTCGCCTGCTGTCTCCTCCTTCCTCTTCCTCGAAACCACTCTAAACCACTCTTCACTTGCTCCATGGGTCCCAAACTGTGCCTCAGAACTTTCCTGGGTCCAGGGGAGCCACCTCCCTCCCTCCTGTGCTCTCCCAGTCACTATATTCCGGTGGCCGAATGGCAACTTTTAGAGAGTTTCACTGCCTGCTTCTTAGAAATCCGCCATCTTTTTTCCCACGTCTAGATTTTTAAATTTTTTTTAGTTATTACAGTAAAAGATACATTGCCAAGAATGATAAGTGTATTTGAAGCAAGGGGGGGGTATATTTTAAGGGACATTCATGGCAATGTGTCTTTTCCTGGAATACATTTTTAAAATTTAAACACTACATTTTTTATCACCCCTCATTGATCAAATGTTTATGGCAGTTTTAGTAAAATAAAAGCCTTATGCTATGTCCTCATCCCCTCATTCACTGGATCTGGCCCCATGTGACTTCTGCTCTTCCTCAAAATCAAAATGACCATGAAAGGTGAAGGTTTTGAGTGGATTCAGGACATTGAGGCAGCCAGGACTGTACCAGCGGTCCACACCACATTCCCTGCTTTGCAGTGCTTCTTTTACATATATCGTATCTCTTTCCCATATTGTTTGTGCAACTCATGCGGACTGTGGGCTTCTTATTACCTTCTTTATACCTAGTGCCAGATGCCATTGGCTGAGTTCATCTGAAGGCCACTGACACATGGTTATGATAGCATGAGAGCAGAGAACCAAAACAACGAGAAGAAGGCGATGATTTGGTTGGAGCTGTGATTCTGTCTGACTTCGGGGAAACCTGAAAGCTGGGTGTTCAGGGCATCACAGATGAGAAGGCAGAGCTCCAAGCTCTTCTCTCAGTGTGATGTGTACAGGCTAAGATCGGAGGATTAAAGTCCTAATTGTTCTTCTAGGACCTCAGACCATGAGCGTTGACCACGTGACGCTTGCTGAGTACCCAGCACTGCATGTGGGCACAGCAGACCTAGTGGGAAGCCCCCGGACCACAGGCTGAGAAAGCGCAAGTGCTGCCCGCGGTGCCTTTGCTAAAGAATGTGCTAACACACAAGGCTGCTCAGCAGGGATTTCTAACGTGGCTTTCGCCCAGCGCAAGGCCCCTTCCCTGGACAGGAGTCCTCTCTGTAGGGTCTGGGTCGAACATGTCCCCTAAGGCCAATGGAAAGAAGGTGTCTCCGTCTCTGTGCTCCGTCTCTGTCTCTATCTCTGTCTTTGTCCCTATCTATCTCTATTTCTGTCTCTGTCTGTGTCTCTCTGTCTGTGTCTCTGTCTCTCTGTCTCTGTTTATGACTCTGTCTCTATCTCTGTGTCTCTCTGTGTCTGTCTCTCTCTGTCTCTGTCTCTCTGTCTCTGTTTATGACTCTGTCTCTATCTCTGTGTCTCTCTGTGTCTGTCTCTTTCTGTCTCTGTTTCTGTCTCTCTGTCTCTGTTTCTGACTCTCTGTCTCTATCTCTGTGTCTCTCTGTCTGTGTCTCTGTCTCTATGTCTCTGTCTGTGTCTCTGTCTGTCTCTGTGTCGAGTGAGTGGCCTGACTAGAACCCAAGCCCGGCTGCCTCTGTCCAGTGCAGTCTCCCTGACACGCTGGCCCGTGGCTAGGGGCACCCCATTATGTGGGTATCTCCCTGGCAGGGGGGCACAGCGCCCCAGCGTTTCAGCGTGGCCTTTGGTCTGAGGGCTTGAGGGGACGCAGGAGGGTGCCATCTACCCGCCTCAGGAAACACCGTGTTTTCTGAAGCCATTGCCTGTGTAGACAGTGAGACCCTCTCTTATTTCTTATTAAGTGTAGAGAGGGCATCAGGAAATGCATGTCACCATGGAAGGAGGTGACCTGCGGCTGGAGTGAGAGCTTCCATGCACATGTGCGGGGCCTGGCCAGGTCCCCCACAGCCTGGTCCCCCAGGCAGGGTCTCCTGTGTCTGAGTTGAAGCACCAGAGCTAGGTCTCTCTGCAGCAGCCTGGAGCTGTCCTGTTATTATTATGTTTGTGACAAATGAACTCCTGCAGAGCTCTCATTAAGCCTCTCAGAGAGGACCTGGAGCCACCTTAAAGATGATTGTGATCTCAGCAGTGTCGCCCTGGACATGTGCGGCTGTGCGTCTTGTTGAAATTGACTGATGAGGAAATTCAGTTTTTAATTTTCTCACTTAAAATAAGACAATCTGCAGCTGTTTCTCTTAGCAATAATTTTTAATTAAATGCAATAAAATGCATGAGGAAGGACCCTAATAAGAAACCGTGTCAGGAACACTTGCAGTCACACCGCCCACCCGCACGGCAGGGAGACCTCCAACCAGTTCGTTTCCTTTCTAACTCACAGAGCTGTAAGGGGACAGAGAAATCCCAGTGAAGAGTTCATCACACAAGATTTCACCTCCACAGACTCGGGGCTCCCGTGGGAGGTGAGGAGAATTCTCACTGATAGAAGGCAGCCTGGCTGAAGGCCCTCGGGGACATGCCAAGGGGAGGGCAGCCTTGGTTCTTTTGAGGTGCCCGGTCTGTGGTCTCAGCCTGCCGGGAGGAGATGAGCGTGTCACACACAAGCTGTGGCTGGAGAGGTCACACACGTTCTGCGCGTCCCTGAAGTTCTTGCCACCAAGTTCTTGTCCCTGAAGTTCTGCTGCTCCGGGAGCCATGAGCAGACAGATGGGGTCTTTGTCCCCACAAAGCTGAGGTTCTCGGGGAGAGGCAGTGTGAGCACAGGAGCTCAAAGTCGCCCAGGTGGCTGTGGTTTGCGGAGGAGGAGGGTGCACACAGGGTGCACAGTGACTGGTCGGGGACGTCTCGGGAGGGGGTCAGGGTGACTACTCGGAGGAGGAGGTGTTTGAAGGAGAGCAGGGATAGGGGCTAGAGGCCGGCGGGGCTTTTGGGGGCACGGGAAGCAAGGTGGCAGGGGGCCATCCTGAAGGGGCTGTTTCTACCTCAGTGGGCCCAGAGAGTGGCATTGGGATCCGCCTCAGATTGGATCTGCACTGGTCCCAGAGCCTGTGTGCCACCTGCACCGACCCCAACTGGGTGCTCCTGGGAGGTGGTGGCCTCGGGGGAGTTCTTGGTCACTGGGGCTGTGACCTTGGAGGGGACGGGGACCCACCCTCCTCCCCTGGGCTCCTGGCTGTGGGCGAGTGAGCGACGTCTCCTCCTCAAGCCCAGGGGATATGGAGGAGGAGCCTGGCCTGGCCCCACCGAAGGAGGGGAGGAGCTGGGGACCCTTGGACTTCCGCTTCCTGGGAGGAAGTTCCTCTGTGAGCGATGGGAGGTTTGAGGCCGGCTGTATAGGTGGGATGCAGAGAAGGAAGCTGCCCCAGGAAGGAGCCTGGACATCAGTGGCACAGGGATAGCAGCATTTGGCGCCTGCAGCGTCGGGGGGTGGGGTCCCAGATGGGCCCAGGGAGGAGGTGGACTTCGCAAGCTGCCTTCCTCTGAACCCCAGGCTCCTCGTGAGGGTCACAGGCCTGCTCCGAACGTCAGGGATGCGCTCTCAGACTCCAGTGGCACAGCAGGAGGCATCATGCACCCGCAGCTCACGCAGTCCCGCAGCGCCGAGGTCCCTGTGCCATTTCTGTTTTTAACAGGTGACGAGGCCAGAGCCCCAAGAGGTTAAGTGATTTCCCTAAGGATGACAGCTGGTTTGGGCAGAGCAGGATTTGACCCCAGAGGACACACACTCAACCCCACGCCTCCCACCCGCTGCAGCCACCGCTCCCACTTCCCAGGTCTCTGTCATGGCACAGCCTCCTTGACTGACTTCCCAGAAGGTGTAAGAAGGGACTCGTGGGAATGAATCGTACTCACACCCAGCCTCGGCCAGGAAGCTGTCCCAGATAGCTCGCCGAAAAGGATCCTGTTGCAGCAGAAAGTTTGAAATCTGTGGGTACCAGGTGTGTGGGACGAGGAGCAGCCACACCCACCCACCTTCCCCTCCCCGGCCAGGCTGGGCCCTGACGGCAGGACCAGCTGCCCCATCCCTTCTGGGCCAGTGTGGTCCAGAGACCTCTACAGAGGTGGGCAAGGGCTGCGTCCCACAGACCAGGAGAGGTGGGGACTGTGCGGGCCCAGGACTCTGAGAAGGATACGGCCCTCATCCCCATTTCACAGACAAGGAAATGGCAGCTGAGAGCAGAGATGTGATTTCCTAAGGCCCCTCGGGTGTCAGAAGGAAAAGCTGGCACCAGGCCTTGTGGCACACACTTATAATCTCTGCACTAGGGAGGCTGAGGCAGGAGGATACTGTGAGTTGGAGGCCAGCTTGGGCTACACAGCGAGAACATGTCTCAAAAAAAAAAGAGAGAAGCTAGGAATTATGCAAGGATCTGCCTGACTCCTGGGCTCAGTGCTCTTTTACTGCCTCTGCTGCCCCACACTGGGCAGGAAGTCCAAGCTGGCCACGGGGATGTCACAGGCTCTGGGCCCTCACTGCCCACGAGGTCATGCTCCACGTAGTCCCCCAGGCTCACCCCTTGTCCCATGTGCCCCATATCCTCAGCCACCAACAGTGACCCAAGCTCCCGACAGCCTGTGACTTTACTGTGTGACCTTGGCAGGCGTCCACCAGCCTCGTGTGTAGAGAGGAAGACTCGCGTCCACCTCAGGAACATCCCCGGTATCTCCTGCACATGAGCCCCGTCCATCGGCCGGCACTGGGGCACAGGCCTGGAGAGCAGCTCCCGAGAGACACGAAGGTCACTGGCTGGCTGGAAACTGGCATTTAGGGGTTTGAGTCTTTCCTTTCTTGTTGTCATCTAGGCTCCACCGTCTGGTGTGTGACCAAGTGGCAGGCAGCTGTGGGGCCATGCTCCGTGGGTAGGGTTAATTCTACACTGGCCACTTGGAGGTGCTCAGGTTATGAAGGTTATCACAGAAACAGCTGCTCGAGGGACCAGCTGTTGACAATGCCCAGCATCACTCTGCATGCGACTGGGCAGTCAGGGCCTTGCTGTGGCTCTTCTGATAAGCCTAGGAAGTGCTGTGGAGGGAAAGTTATGTCAACTTCTGTGACAATCACGAAGGGGATTTCAGCTCACATAAGATCAAAAGTAGAACCCGAGAAGAGTGGGAGGCCGTGTGGAAGCCTCCTGTAGCCATGAACACGGCTCTATTGCTAAGACAGCAGAAGCTTGTGAGGACCTCCTGTGTGTCTCAAGGGATTGGCCTGGTGCAAGTTGGCAAAAACATTTCCCATTAGGCCCCGACAGTAAGTGGGAGAATAAAACCCAGGGCCCCATGCGTGGCAGGTCATCGATGTTGCCCGTGTGGCGTTGCAGTCGGCTGAATACTCTGTCTCCCACAGGAAGAGCAATGATTGTGGTGGCCAATGGGTGTCAGCGTCTACACCCACTGTGACTTTGGATCCAAGGAAAACAACTGACATTATAGCTCAAGCTCTGTACATCCGAACAGCTCTTTGTTTCCAGGGTAGTAAGCGACAGTGTGAGAGATGATTCTGAGTCCTGGTGAAATGCAAATGTAAACTTGGGGGTGTTCCAAACCTCAGGACGGACAGTGGTACGGGACGGGGTCTCCCCCTCTGGCAGGGTCAGGAAAGGTGGTGTTTAGGCTGGGGGCTGCTTTTTCTACTTGTGGTTCTGTAGGTCAGAGTCCAGTGGGCTCAGCCCGGTATTCAGCTCAGGGTCTCACAATGCCAAAGCCCAGGCATCAGCTGTCCTGGCCTCCACCCCATCCAGGCTGTCAGCTGGCTCTGTTCCCGTGGAACACAGGCGTGTGTCCCCTGCTTTCCCTGTGGTCCTCTAGCAACAGAGGGTCGAGTCTTTCTCACTCTTGGGACCTGTGGCTCCAGCAAAGGAAGGTCTCTGCTTTTACAGACCAGTGTGGTGAGGCTGGGCCTCTCAGGTAGTGCAGGATCATCTGGAGCCTCAGGCACATCTGCGGAGCCCTTCTGCGGTAGAATGCAGTCTGCGTGGCTCTGGGATTGTAGAGTGGTTACTTTTGAGGGCCACAATTCTGCCTGCCACGGTCCCCTCTGATCTCCAGAGACTCACACCCATTCCCAGTGCAAACCCTGTTCCTCTCCCACGTCTCCCAGGTCTCATCCTATGAGTTGATACTCAACCCATCTCACCTGAACCTCTTCAGCTCAAAACCCCAAATGTTGTCATGTAAATCATCGAAACCAGGCATGAGGGAGGCTCTGGGATGACCCATACCTGACATACACAATTTAGAGGAGGAAGGATTTATCTGGCTTTCAATTTCAAAGGGTTCAGTCCATTGTCAGCTGCTCCAAGGCAGAAGGCATGGTGGAAGGGCCTGGCAGAGGACAGCTGCTTACCTCATGGCAGCCAGGAAGGGGAGAGAGGAAGGAACCAGGGATGAGAACACACCCTTGGTGGTCACAGCCCCACGACCACCTCCAACCAGCCCCACCTAATCCAGCACAGTCAGCCATGAGCACAGCAGTAGGTGAACCCAAAGAAGAGCATAGTGGCTATGATCCAGTCACTTTTTGCACACAGGAGACTTTGGGGACATTTTTGACCCACACACTAGCACTCTCTATCTGCAAAGCTGGGAAAATGAAGAAACTAGTTAGCTACTCACGTACAGTGATGGGGCTGCCTAGGTGTGAGGAGACAGGTCACATGGGCAGGCAACATTTCCTGTACCCAGTCTGAGAGGAGGGTTCATCCTCTCACAGGGTCATAGAGTCTTGCGAGACACAGTGCACCTCTGTCATCCAATGGCTAGAAGCATAGGAAGGATGAGGCTGGTGTGAGAGTAGGGTTTGATTGGCAAAGGTTTGTTAGCACCAAGAAAGGAGCCCGAGGTCCTGCTTCCTGTCCTTTCCCTCAATGCCAGCATTGCTGCTTCCCCCGGCAGGGGCCCTGGGCTGAGCTGTGGCAAACCTGCCCCACCTCAGGATCTTCTGTGGCCATGTGAGTGGCCAGGGTGGAGGGCCTGCCTCAGTGGCCCAGCTCAAGGTCATGAAGGTGTCACATGGCGAGAATTTTGTCCACGGTGGAGGAGATCCATTGTGGGGATGGTCCAGTAGGAAAGAGGTTGAGCCAGTCCAATTTGGCCCAAAAAGCATTTTTTAAGTGTTTTCTAAAAGGTGACAAGCACTCCAAAAGTGGAGATCTGCGGGGAAATTAAATCTCACAGCACTCACTCTCTGTCCTCCAGGCGCACACACACACGCACATGCATGTACACACGTGCGCGCGCATACACATTTATACATCTGCGCCCTGACCCGGCTCTTCTAGTCACAGTGGCCACATGTTGGACACACCCTGCACCCCAGCTCTGTCACTGCAGGCCTTGTTCCCCATTGGGCCGCATGGCTCAGCCACCGTTCTCCTGAGGCTGTAGGGCATTCTAATGCCCAGTTGCTTCCTGATAGCAATCTGGCCATTTCCAATCTCTCACAACTCTGAAAATGCTGCGATGAACAGCTTTACATGTATTTGCACTGATTTAAAAGAATGCTTAGAGGTCAAGACAAAGACCAACCAACTTCACGGTGCTGACAGAGTCCCTCTTGGTGTGGGACTCTTGAATTCTGTTCCTGTCACATGTGGCTTGTGGCTTTCTGCCACATTTACCTTTATTACTAAATAACTTAATCAAAGGAAACCCCTATGGGGATGCTGCTGGGGGTTCCACAGAGACAGCCACTGTGCAGATGCGGTCACAGGCCACACAGCAGAGCTCAGGCTGTGTGTAGGACACTGGTCCCACAAGCCTGTAACGTCACCACGCAACATCACAGCTGTCCTAACGTCATGCACAGCCCATCACACACGTGTTTGCAGTGCTGCCAGCGTAAACAGCCTGCTCATGTGCTGCCATGGGATGGTGTGGAGGCCCTGACCGAGGTCACAGCGCCTGCCCGCTGGTTCCCACGCCTGCTGTGCTCTGCTCTCTGCTGCTGGACGTATGCCTTCTGCATACTAAGAGGCAGGGTGACAGTTACACCACAGTGTGGCCCGTCATGATGCAGCCCCAGTCCCAGAACCTGTCCTGACATAAACCCCGCTGAGTGCCCAGGTGGGGACTTCCACTGTATACTCTTGTGTCTTCATGGTGCATGTGACGCTGTTATTAAAGTCGTCTGCATAAGGACGACTCCAGTCGTGCTCTGTCCAGAGGGCTCCATCGGGCCAGCTCAGCGGTTGCTTGCATGGAGCCGTGCATCCCGGGACTGGAGGGGGCATCACGAGCAGCGTCTGCAATAGCCATGGTGCCCCAGGGTGCTGCTATGTGTGGGGTGACCCGGTTCCAGTGTGGATGGCATTGCTTATGGAGCCCGGGTTGCTGGGTTGACGCCTGCTGTGCCGGTGTTGTCAGACTCTGGAGGTGACAGTGGAGCTGGTGGTGTGAATAATTCAGGAGCTGGGATGCCAAGGGTTCCTGGAGGGAAGAGATAAGCGGGTTTAGATAAGAAGCAGGCTCGGTTTGTGTAGGATAAGATCTCAGAAGAGATACAGAAGTTACTCAGCAAAGGGAGCAGGCACAGTGACAGTCGTCCTTTGCTGTACCTGGAAGGACAGTGTGTGGAAGGGCAGGAGGAGTCCGTCCCCAGAGGTGTGAGTGGGGGACCACCCATGGCTCTGCCATCCTCTTCCCGAGAGGACTGTGGCAGTTGCTGGAACCCAGATGCTCGGCTCCCTCTCTGCTCGCAGTGTTGGGCCTGAGAGTGGAGTTGAGCTTCATCCTGCACCCCAGAGACCCAGCGGCTCCTCCCCACACTGAGGTGCCCGGTATCCACCGTCCTGGAGCAACTCCCTCCAGTGGCTCCTCCCCGACCACCAAGGCCCGGGACAGGTGCAGGCACACGGCTCAGCCTGGCGCTGCCAGGCCCCCAGCTGGCACTGGTCAGGACGCCCCTCAGTGTCAGTCCCCTCCGCATCCCTGCTGTCCCTCCCGTCTGTCCCATGTCCTGCCATCCAGCCACCTCCTCTCAGTGCCTTGTGTCAGGTGGTGGGTGAGGGTGCGGGTGTCACACACTGGTTCCTCTGTCATGGCATCACCATCACCGTGTCTACTGAGCCCTCTGGACGGAGCTGGCTGTGAAAACAGAAGCCATGAGGACTGTGTTTTTGAAACGTTTGTTATATTTATCAAATGAGGTCTTGTGTTTCTGTTCTTAATTGAAAACTCCTGAGAGTGGAATATTTGATATTTGTTCAAGAAAAGAGGAATCTCATGCTCATGCTCATGTTTGATGTTTTGCTTGATTTATTGTGCTTTCCTTTTTAGGTCGTGGCTCTGCAAGAGAAGGAGGGCCCCCTCCCAAACTTACTGCAGCAGGAGGCCCAAGAGCCTCCTAGACAGTGGGACACCCTGTGGGGACCTGTGGAGCCCCTCTCCCCACACTGGTGACCCATGGGGTCACAGCCAGTCCCCTCCCGTCCTGTAGGCAAAGCAAAAGTTTGGTGGCTGGAAGGAGCAAAGACGCTTGCGGTCATGCCTATGTGTGCCCCAGGCACTGCCCTAACTTCCTATAACCCCAGAGCCTCCTCTGTCCCTGTCCCCACTGATAGGAAAAGAAACTGAGGCCCAGCAGGGAGAAGTAGCTTGCAGGAGCCAGGGGTGCCTGACTGCCCGCTCACACTCCTCAGCATTAATGAGCCTGTAAGAAAATCCCCCATTTAAAGCGCAGGTTCCAGGCCACCCCTGGGACTGAAGCCTGAATGTTGGCTGTGGCTGGGATCTCTGTGTTTGCATCCCAGTCCCCGTCTGCCTGGCCCAGGACTCAGCAGCTGAGGGCGAGAGGCCCTCCTGAGTGAGGACAGGTGAATGAGTCACAGTGTCCGGCTGCGTCACCCTGGCTATGGTGAGAACTGGGCCACAAATCAAGGAACAAAGCAGCACCCTGGCAGTGGGGCTCCCTGGCTATGTGAGCTGGGTTTGTCCCTGGTCTCTATGCCTGGCAAAGACGAACCACCCCCCAGGTGGAACATGGCGTGACCACAGCGCCTCCCACACTGAGGGGTTCTGAGGACCTAGAAAGGCGGCTCTGTGGTACAATCCGCTCTGCGCTCAGTGTTATTAGTACTGCGGCAGGAGCAGTGTGGACGCACTGTGTAAGGGCGGCTCTGAAGCCGATTCCATGTACACTTTGAGCTTGGACCCTTCCCCTCCACACGTCTCCATCTGTAAGGTGGGGACGCTGATATGCAGGACGCAGTGGCTGGGCACCTGTAGTGCCCAGGGCATCTGGCTGACCCAGACTGCTGCCCGCTGTCCCTGGCCGGCTGTGTCCACGGGGTGGGGAGGCTGGGAGGACAATATTGAGACGCCGCGCACACCGCGCCTGCCCGCTCAGCTCCTGAACCTCAGGGAGGTGAGTCCTGTGGTCTCCCTGTGGCAGCGGTGGCCGGGCCTCCCGGGAGGCCGCAAGGGGAGTGCCGGTCACACGTGAGCTGGGGAGCGGTGGTTCGGTGGCCCATGGGGATGGAGATGCAGCAGGAGCCACTGGCACAAGTACTCAGCATTGGACTTAGAACCCCAGGGGAGGGACTTGGCCTACAGAGGCCCAGAGCAGGGAAAGGGCCGCCCGACGTCACACAGCACGGCAGTGCTCTGTGCACAGGAGCTCCGAGGATCAGCTCGGCCCGTCCTCCAACTGTGGTTCAATGGACCCTTCCACCTCTCTTCTGTGTCATCTCGGGGGTGTAAGTGCTGTTGCCACCTCCGCCTCACAGGCAGAAGACCTGGCCAGGGAGGGGAACGGTTCCCACCAGTCTCAGGCCATCAGACTCTGAAACTCGGACCCCAGGATGCTTTCTTCTGTTGCAGCCCTGGAAGCGGCTGAGATGTCGAGGTCAGAGGTCACTGCATGGCCTGGAAGTGCAGGCCTGTCCTCTGCTGCACCCGTCTGCGTGTGTCCACCAGCTTCTGTCACTGTATACACAGCCAAGACCACCAGGGCATGGTGGTGGTGGTATGGGGGGGGTGATCCCAGCACTCTGGGAGGCTAAGGCAGGAGGATCACAGGTTCTGGCAAACATAATGAGACCCCGTCTCAAAATAAAAACAAAGAAGTACCAGGAATGTAGCTCAGTGGAAGGCCCTGGGTTCAATCCCCGGTACCACAAAAAGAAAAAGCAAGCTGAGGTCATCAACTCATAAAGGGTTTATTGTGGCTCGCAGTGTGGGCAGCTCCAGTCCGTGATCCAGTGGCCCTGTTGCCTTGCCACCCCGTCCCCTTCCAGGGTGGTCTCCAGTGACCCTACTTCCACCCACACCCTGGGGACACCTGTCTCAGCACAGTGGAGGCAGCTGTGTCCCAAGGTCGGGCTTGTGACAGCCCGGCGCCTGTGTCCCTTATGGGTGACCTCTCTGTCCATCTGTCATTTTGCCAGGCTTCTGAGGAGCGAGTAGCAGTATAGTTTTTATCCCCCCCACACCTCTGAGCCTCTTGATCTGAAAGCAAAGCAACATCATTGGTTTGGGAAGAGCCGAGATGCCCTCGGGGAAACAACATTTTCTGGAAACCCGCAGGGCTGGGAGAGTAAAGCCCAGCTTCACCGAGTGCCAGTGCCGAGTGCCTCCCGGGGTGCCTCGGCTGCAGGCAGTGTAGGAGTGGGCGGTGGGGACCCATCAACCTCACCCTCGGTGTCAGCGCCAGAAATGAGAGCTCGGTCCACACAGAACCTAGCACAACCCACATGCCCACCCTCAAGTGTGGTCCGTCCTTACCTCAGGCGCTGCAGGCCCCAGAGATGAGCAGGGCACGGATCCTCCCGCAGCCTGGACCAAGCTTCACCGGTGCAGCATGCAGGGTGCGCTGCCCACACGGGCCTTGAGTGGCTCCGTCCCATGGGGTTCTGTGTGGGAATCCCTCCGAGGCAGGAAGAGAGGGGATGCAGGTGACTGCTGAGTGGTAGGGGGGCGCCTTCGGGGAGAGGAGATATTCTAAAGTTAGAAGGCGGTGGCAGCGCTCCTCCAGGTGGGGGTGCTGTGCTCCTCCAGTCAGTGGCCTGTGAGTCGCAACTGGTTAACACTGCTGCAGAGGGAAACCAGTCCCTCCAGGCCTGGCGCTGGGCGGGAGGGGACGTCACAGGTCAGAGAGCGAGGCTGAGCCACTGTGGCTGCTTGGCAAGACGTGGAAGTTGAGTTTTCTAAAGCACCTCTCTCTGGAGCTGTCACAAGGCCACTCCTGCTGAGCCGGGGACTCCACGCATCTCTCCGAGGGGACACTCAGGTGTCCTGTACCTGGGCCCATCCGACTGTCCATCCCCACCTGCATCTCACAGATGTGGAGACGCGGCTCTGAGATGGTCACGTGGCTCCAGTTACAGGGTGGCGGGGAACCCTGGTTCCCTGGGCTCCTGTCACCATGTGAGCATCCTCTGTGCCCCACCCTCCACTGAAGGCCTGGCTCACAGCACAGACAGCCCCTGTCTCCCCAGAGACCCTGCTGTCCACTTGAGGAGTGGAGCTCACAGGGGTCCGATTTGAAGGCCAAGGAGGTGTCATACAGAGGGGCTGCTGGGTGCCAGGGCCTGGGGGCGTGAGGAGCACGTGTGTGCGAGTTTGGGGTCCCTGATGTGTACCCCACTGCCCCTCCAAGCTCCCCAACACCTCTGCTCATGGGGCCTTTCTGTCCCATGTCCCCCTTCCCTTCCCCCAGGTTGCCTGGCCCGGGCCCCATCTCGTCCCCGCTCCCTGCTGGCCAGCAGAGGTCCGCCCCACCCAGCTGTGTCTGGCCCCTCACAGCACGTTCCCAGCAGTGTTCTGCCTGCTTAATGAGTTCCAGCCCTAGGCTGTGCTGCATCAGGGCTGCAGCTCCAGGGGCTGTGACCCAGGACAGAGTTGAACAGTCAGAGTTGGATAGCGCTGGTCCCCACGTGGAGGCAAGCACATGTCCTCATGGCTCCAGGCTTTGGGGAAGGATGGTGCACAGTGAGTCACTTACGGTGACAGGCTCTTTCATGCAGCTTGAACTTGTACTCCCTCTAAAGCGGAGGTGGACAGCTCAGTGAGGACTCCACACTTCTGCCCTGGCCAGAGGACCTGCTCTGTGCCAGGCAGTGACAGCTTCTGTTCAGTCCCACGATGAACCTGCATTGTTATCCCTACTTTACAGGTGAGAAACAGAAAGGCTGAGTGAGTTGTCTAAGGTCACACAGCAACTGTCATCTACTGATCCCAAGTCCTAGGCCTCATGGTCACTGACTGGTGGTGCCAACTGCCTGATTTCCTCAGCATGTGACTCCACTGCGAGCCCCTCGTGTGCAAGCTCATGCTACCCCCAGGATGACCACATGCCCACTTCCTGGGGAGTTCCCGTGCAAGGCACTACAGGAGCCAGCAGTCACAAGGTGCTGTGGAGATGCTCTGAGCCCCCAGGTTCTGCCAGGGTGCGGACCAGTTGCCCTCTGACCCCTGGTCTTCATCATGGCAGTGAACAAATCTGATAAACTCACCCACCCAAAGCAGAGAGGAAAGGGCCACTGTCTCTGATTCCTCCATGGATTAGCAACACGGAGCAGCTGCCTGACCAGTTATGAATAGGTGGATGACAGCTGAGTGAGAAGATGGGAGCAGGGCCAGATGGTGAGCAGACAGATGGATGGCTGGATGGATAGGACTGGGCAGCAGAAGTGTGAGTAGGTGAGTAGATGGATGGATTGTGGCTGTGTGGCTGTACAGATGATAAGTAGATAGGATGGATGGATGGATGGATGGATGGATGGATGGATGGATGGATGGATGAATGGGTAGGTTGGAAGATGAATGAATGTATGGACAAGAGGATGAACATATGTGTGGATGACTGAGCAGATGGGTAGTTGAATAAATGAATGGGTATGTGAGTTGGTGGATGGATGGATGGTTGGATGGATGGATAGATGACTGCATGGATGGATTGATGCATGGATGGATGCATGAGTGGATGGATGGTGGATGGATGGATGGATGACTGCATGGATGGATTGATGCATGGATGGATGCATGAGTGGATGGATGGTGGATGGATGGATGGATGCATGAGTGGGAAAAATGGTGGGCAAATGGATGAATGGATAGTTGAGTGGGTAGGTGGAAGGATGGACAGGTGGATAGATGAGTAGATGGGTGGCTAAATGGATTGCTGAGAGAGGGAGTGGATGAATGCGTGTGTAGACAGGTGAGTGAGTGGATGGGTGGGTGGGTAGATTAGAGCCTTCTCACATGTGACATACTGTTATGCCCCAAGAGTCCTGCTGGAGACGGTACCTCAGCTGTGCTCCTAACAGCCATCTGGACTAGAGAGCCATAGAGCAAAGACAGTGTCTTGCTCCCCACTCTGTGCCAACATCTACAGCAGAGTCTGGAACACAGACGGCTCTTAATGACTACAGACCCCTGTGGGCTTCCATAGACATACTAAGCAAGGCCCTCCCAGGCTGGCATTTGTGGCTGGACACCATGTGGGTGTCTCCAGTTTGCTCCCCAGGAAGAAGTGGTTCTCAGCCGGGACAGAGGACCTGCCAGGTCCGTGAAAGAATTTGGAAGCGGTTGTCAAGAAGACATCTCCCGGGGATTGGTTCTGCCACTGCAGCTTCTTCAGCAATCTGCAAGGCTTTGGCTTGGCCATGCTCTGTGGCATTGTGAAAGGAGGTTTATCACGGTGACTGATCGCTTTACGCTGTGCTCAGTCCTGAAATGGAACTGTGAAGTCAGTGATGCGGGTGTCATCAGCACCCTGAGCCCAGCGCTGGGTTCTGTTTTTACACTTGTTCTACAAGCAAAAGTCAGAACCAAGTGTCTCAAAAGGCCCTGGGCACCCTTAGGACTGCAACTGGGCCAGACTGGGGGGCAGGGCTGGGTGGAAGTGACCGAGCCTGTCTCATCTGTGAGGCCTGTGTCTGCAGCGGTGAGCAAGGGCAGCTTCGCTAAACAGTCCTTACAGTTGACAGCGGCCTGCTTCATTGAGATGCATCAGAAGGACACACGTGCTATACTTAGAAAAGCCCTGGTCAGCAGCACCTGTTAAATCTGAGCAGCCTTGGGGCAATGGCAGGGCTGGGCTGTGTGGCCAGGTAGCGATCGATGGGGGCCAGAGCCAGCGTTTGCTCAGCTTGGATCTGCTGGGCGCCATCCTGGTCCGGTTGTTTAATGCCCAGGGCAGTTGCCGTTTGCATCGTGCAGCTCTGGGCGCTGAGCAGCTCAGGAGCAGCCAGGCTGTGGGGCAGACCAGATGCCCAGCTCAGAGGCCTGGGCCTGAGTCTCGGCTCCCTCCTGCCTGACCCTCCAGATGCAGTGAGATGGTAACTCGTGAGACTCAGCTCCACAGTGCTGACCAAACCCATGAGCCTTGGTCTTCAGCCTCTGAGATGGGACCACGTACGTTGAGGGGCTGGTGTGTCAGACCTGCCCCCAGGCCCCAGGCTCTG
Organism: Erethizon dorsatum; assembly: GCA_028451465.1. Classification (NCBI taxonomy): domain Eukaryota; kingdom Metazoa; phylum Chordata; class Mammalia; order Rodentia; family Erethizontidae; genus Erethizon; species Erethizon dorsatum. Next base: position 33,193,772 of record CM051831.1, read on the forward strand.
TGAAGCCAGATGGGCTGAGCTGTGGGGCCTGAGGAGTTTTAAGCAAGGAGCCATGCAATCAGAGTGGGCTTTCAGAAGATGGCTCTGGGGCTGGTGAGATGGCTCAGCGGCATGAGTGCCTGCCTGGCAAGCACGAGGTCCTGAGTTTGACTCCCAGTACCTTCATACGAAAAAAGGGCCGGTGATATTGCTCAGCGGCACAGGCGCCTGCTGGCGCACGAGGTCCTGAGGTTGACCCCTGGTACCCACAAAAAAAAAAAAAAAAAAAAAAAAAAAAGATGGCTCTGGCCTGGAAGCAATTGGGTGGCAGGGATGGGAAAGCAGCTGCTGTGGGCACCCAGGTGGGAGGTGGCCTGGGTCACAGAGGCTGGGGACTCAGGGATGTCAACAGAAGAAGTCTGAGGAGGCGGAGCAGGCCACGCGCTCCTGACCCCACTGGGGCCCACTCCTTCCTGGGGGTCCCGGGAGGGAGGGACAGCACACTCAGCAGCCTGGCTGAGGGCCTCCCTGCCCCCAAGGCGGGAGGTGTGTAACTTGGGTAAAGTACGTGTGTTGGCTCTCCTTTGAAAGAAAAGGCCAACAAAGTCAGCTTCTGAAAGGAAGCAGAGGGCTGGTGAGATGGCTTAGCGGCATAAGCACCTGCCTGGCAAGCGCGAGGGCCCAAGTTCGACTCCCGCAACCCACATACGAAAAAAGGGCCAGTGATATCGCTCAGCGGCACGGGCGCCTGCTGGTGCGCGAGGTCCTGAGGTCGACCCCCGGTACTCACAAAAAAAAAAAAAAGAAAGGAAGCAGAGGTGTGAGCTGAGGGGAGGGAGACGCCACAATGTCAGGACCCACAGGACAGGCTGCTGTTGCAGCCCCATCACCTCCGCTGGTGCAGGGGAAGGTCCAGCGGCTCTGGCTCAGCACTGGTGGCCTTGGTGCCAGGCGTTCTGGAGATGGAGCCAAGTTCTGTCTCCAGTGCCATTGAGAAGCAGCTCCAGGAGACCCCCAGGGCCCCCAGCCACCATGCCTGGCCCTGGACAGCTCCATGGGCTCAGGCATGGTAGGTGCATGCTCCCTCCTCGCCATCTGTCACCCGCCATCAACCACCCCAGGGCTTCCACTGGGCAGGCCCCAGAGCAGGCGCAAGCGAGTGATAAGTGAAGTATGACCAGGTTCCTGGACCTGGAGCACGAAAGTGTTTTGTGAGAAGTGTTGGAGCCATGATGCCGGAGCAGGAGGGAGCCACGGGAGGTCTTGGAGCAGGAGAGGAGCCTGTGTCTCGCTGTGGGGTCTCCCCGAGACTGTGCGATGTGGGCGCTCCCCGCTGCTTCTCTGGGTTCTCCCTGCTAGGCCCCTGCCTGGTGTGAAGCAGGCCGTGGCTCAGTGAGAACACCTTGTTCTCAACCCCAGCCTCAGCTGAGGGCAGCCCTGGGGTGGGGGATCCGGGGTCAAGACCAGCCCCACCAGCAGGCAGCTTTGACCCTCTCTCCCTCCACCCCGCGCCTACACAGAGCCCTACAAGATTTGTCCTGTCTCGGCCACAGTGCCCAGGGAGGACCTTGGGTCTGAGGAGGAGCAGGGCAGCTCTGAGGAGGAGGATGGTACCCCGAGGGACCCTAGCATCACCCACAAGGTAGGCGTGGGAGGCGGGAGTATGGTGGGCAGGAGGTGGACAGAACGGGAGGAGCCTCCTGGAGTTGCCCAGCTCTGAGGTGTCAGGTGCCTGGAGGGGGTGGGTGGCTGGAGCAAAGCTTCCTGATTAGAGTGACCACCACCCTGGGCTCTTAGCCTCAGTCTCCCTGTCTGGGTGATGGAGTCCCCAGGGTAAGGGGCACTGAGGGATGTATAGGAGTTTGTTCCTGAAGCTGTGGGGACACAGCTGGTCCCTGCCACACTCAGCACTATGGGGTGAGGGCCGCAGGTCACAGGGGACCCCGAATCCTCAGGGTGACAGCACCTGCCTTCTGTGAGACTCAAGTGTCCTCATCCTCATTCACACACCCTGGGGACACAGCTCCTGGGTAGGCAGCACCCCCAGAGTCTTCAGGGAACAGGGCCAGGGATTCAGATCCCAGAGGCCACAGTGCTCACATCCTCTGCTGTCTCCGAGTCCACAGGGCCCAGCTTGCTCAGTGCAGGGAGCCCTGGAGCCCTGGACCCAGACCCTGGCACCTACCTGGGCCACCCCGAGAGTAGGGGCAGGGTTGGTGGCCCAGGCGTCCCTGTCTGTGACCTGATGTCACAGCTGTGGTGCCTGCTTGGGAGTCAGCAGGGAGGGACACAGAGGATGGCCAGGGAGGGCACTGTGTGAGACAGTGCGGGCACTGCCCTTGCCACAGTGCCCACCCTGACAGTGCCAGGAACTTGGAGCCACAGACAGGTTCCTCATGTGTCCACAGCCAGGCAGAGCTGGGGCTGCTCTGAGCACCTGTCACTGTGTGGCCCTGAGGGAGGGATATGTTGGTGCCAGGTCAGGTCACCCCTGGGGCTGGGTGCCCACCAAGGGATCAGCATCTTTCTTCCTGAGCTGGCACATGGTGCCAGGCCCTGTGCCCACAAGAATGTGGAGGTGGCGGAGCCCCTCACGCTCACCCTTGGCCTGTGGGTCCCACCAGCAGGGTCTCCTGCCCACTGCACGGTGGCTCCCCAGAACTCTCCCTGGGGCTCCACATAGATTGGGGGGCACTGTTTGTGGAGCTGACATTTATACAGAAAGTATCAAACTGTGAGAAACCCAGGAGAGACCTGTCCTCAGAGTGGCTTTGGAGCTCTGTGCTGCAGGCTTTCAGTGCTACATGTCCCCCGTGGCCATGTTGGGGCTCATCCACACCCCAGGAATGGCACCTGTTCCATGTCCTGCTTGCCCCATTGCTGTGTGCCCCGTTCACACACCTCCTGGTACACACGCATGTGAGGTCTCAGGGGCGAGTGCCGGCCTAGCCATGCAGAGTCCTGGCTCCACCCCACACCACAAGGGAAAAGCAGATTTCTCTAGGGCAGATCCCAAGCAGGACCAAGCATCGGACAGAAGGTTTCAGTCTCTGCAGGGACAGGGACGACCGTTCCCTGCTGGGCCAGAGCAGAGGTCACCGTCGGAAGCCCCACCCCTGCACAGGGAGCTGGAGTGAGGAACAGGAGGTCACTCACAGCTCATTCCCTTGTCCCCCAGGGTCAGAGAAATTTATTTCTCTAAAAGGCAAAGACCCCTACTCTCTGCTCCTCAGCACCAGGGTGGGAAATGGTGACGTTTCCTTCTATGGTCCTAGAAGAGCAGGCCTGGGGAGATGGGAGGGGAGCAGCTGGCACATTGGGGCTCTGAGTCCCCCACCCAGGCCCTGGGACAGCCAAGTGCTCCGGAGAGACCTGAGCGTAGGATGGGTGGCCAAGGCCACCACCCCTACATGTGTGACCTCCCTCTCCCACCCAGAGCACAGAGGGCGCAGGTGGCAGGAGGGAGGAGAGGAGCCGAGATGCAGAGGGTTTGACAGTGTCTGTGGCCACATGAAAGGGGCATCAGAGGCTGGCAGTGCCACTGCACAGAGCAATGCCTGCTCCCTGGCCAGCAGGAGTGGAGTGTGGCCCTCCAGGTGCCCCTGCATCACCTGGTCACCCTAGTATCACCTGTCCCTGTGGGAGCTTGGCACACGTCAGGCTGTAGCATCGTGGGACAGCTCCGCTCAGTGTGTCACTGGCAGAACAGTCACCCACGGTAGCCCAAGGCCAGGCCGGGAGTGGGGCCAGTTCTCCAGGACCTCATCCTCCAACCCCAGGCAGCCACTGCTTTTCTGGTCACCACAGACTGTGCCTGGGCTCAGGTGGGGACCTTGCAGCCAGAACTTTCTGGGGGGCAGGGCCCATGCACACACACACCCATCCCTGAGCCAGGCCACTCCCCTCTTGTCCCCGCCCGCTCTACGTGGATCCAGGAGCAGGGATAGGGGAGCAGGAGAGGCTTTGCCAGCGGCCGCCTGGACAGGGGCTCCCAGCTGGCACAGGTGAAGACCTCAGAAGGTCAGATGCCAGAGCAGAGCGAGAGACCCAGGCAAAACCCAGGCCACCAGGCAGAGCAGACCCTTCTCAGAAGAAGGACGAATGGCCAATGGATACATGAGAAATGCTCAACACTGCCAACCATCAGAGAAATGCAAAGTAAAACAACACCAAGATTCCATCCTGCTCCGGAAGGGAAAGGCCGTCATCAGGCAATCAACCCATAACAAGTGCTGGTGGGGCTGTGGGGAAAGGGAACTCGTGAGCCTTGTTGGAGGGAGTATGAACGAGCCCAAGCACTGCGGAGATCACTGTGAAGATTCCCCAACAATGAAACTAGAAATTCCATTCCACCCAGCTATTACCTTCCTAAGTATCTTCCCCAAAGAGTTAAAGACATCGTATTACAGTGATCCATGCACATCCATGTTTATAGCAGCACAGTTCGAAATAGCTAAATCTTGGAAGTGGCCTGTATGTCCATCAGCAGATGAATGGATAAGGAAAACGTGGTATTTACACAGAGTGGAGTACTACTGTTGTGCAAAAACCAGGACCGAATCTGTTGGAAGACACACGGGCACCGAGGAGTTGGAAGGTAACACTTTATTATGCCAGAGGGCTTAGGGAAACTGAGTTCCAAATCACCAGCCCCGTCTTGGGGTTAAACAGACACTTTTATATATGTTTTAAGCAGGAAGAACAAAAGGCTGATAGCAGGTTATTTTATAATTGGTTATATAGGCTGGGTCGTATGTTGTCGGGCAGACTTGTTCTGGGCTGAAGGGCGTTTCTTGAGGTCAGGGGCTTGGATGAGCAGGAAGAATCAATCACTGTCTTCAACTGAGCAAGTCTGTCCTTGAAGCAAGTTAACACTAGATGTACTTTCTGTCTGAGTTACACTTATCTTAAGTTGCAGCTGGCATTGAAACCTCAAGGCTAGCTGAGTCTAAACGGGCTGGGCCTGCCTTTCCTGCTCTTAATATGCTGTTAGGTTATAAGTTGTAAAATTTCCTTTGCACTGCTCTGCCATAAAGAAGGATGAACTTGAGTCATTTGTAGCAAAACGGATGCAGCTTGAGATCATGATGCTAAGTGAAATAAATCAGACACACAAGCTTAAATATCACATGGTTGGAAAAAAGATGGCGGATGAGTAAGAAGCAGGCAGCGAAAACTCTCTCTAAAAGTTACCGTTGGAGCACGGGAATATAGCGACCGGGAAAGCGCAGGAGGGCGGGGAGATGCCTCCCCGGAACCCAGAAAAGTTCTGAAGCGCAATCTGGGACCCCAGGCACCAGTGAAGGGTGATTTCCAACAAAGAAGAAGGAGCAGAACGCACGCGCGCGCACCTTCTACCATCCCAGGAATCGCAGCGCGACAGAAGCTCAATTCTACGGACACACGGTGACAGCTGGCGCCCAGGGAGCCCCCACGGAGGATCCTGAGACAGCGGCGAGGGGGGGGAGCGGCGGAGAACTGCGCTGGCTGGTGGTGAGTGTCTCTCAGCCACAGCTGCCCCGCGCCAGAGAGCGACCGGCCAGGCGCCATTGTGGGGGGTGTGGCGAAACTCAGAGAGGCGCGAAAGAAAAACAGCGCTGGACACTCGCGCTCCGGACAGGGCAGCGCGGGGCCTCTCAGGCCCACGAAAGTGTGCTGAGGTCAGCAGGCGAACGAGACTGGTCTCTCAGCCACACCTGTCCCGCGCCAGAGAGTGACTGGCCCAGCGCCATTGTGGGGGGCGTGGTGAAAATCAGAGCGACGGGAAACCAGTGCAGGGAACCCGCGCTCTGGACAGCGCGCTGCACCTCTCAGGCCCAGGGATAGTGAAAGGGCACTGAGAGCAGCAGGCAAGCTAGACTGGTCTCTGCCTGAAAGTACGGGCCTCTGCTCACCGCCCGCCAGAGGGCCGCTCCTGGCTTACTGGGACCGACCTGCACGGAACAGGACTCTGTCACCACACGGTGCCTGCCTACAGCAGAGTCAACACCTGGAACTGATTCTTTTTATTTTTTTTCTTATTTTTATTTCTTTTTTTTCTCACTCATTTGTTTTTTGTTCTGGTGAAGGGTTTTTTTTTTTTTTTTTTTTTTTTTTTTTTGGTGGGGTTTTATTTTTGTTTTGTCTGTTTTATTGTTTTTATCTTCGTTTTTGTTTCTGTATGTGTATTTGCTCTTTCCTTCATTATTCTCTCTGGTTTTTTAATATGAGTGTAAACAGCGCCTCTAACTTCTTTGTGATTGTGGTTGTGATCTGTTCTTCCTTTTATCCCTTCCTTCTCTTTTTACCACCAGTCCTCTGCACCAGTGTCCCAATTTTAGTGGGATCCCTCTTGGTCCTCTAACCTTACATCTAATTCCTTCCTATTCTCCCAACACTCTATTTCCTCCTTAACTCATTTTAAATTTAAACTCCTCAGGGAAAAATTGACATACATAAGACTTGTATACTGCATATAATTTTTCTGGTGTGTTTTAGATTTTGTTATATAACCGCAACTCTATACAGCTAAAAGTGGTAAATAACTGGTTAGCTCAGTCTGTCATTTTCTAGGCTGTGTTTGATGCTTTAGTTAACATTATAGCCAAATGTGAAATAATTGTTCTAAACATCTTTCCTTCCTGATATTTCATGATTGAGATTGACTAAGGGACACAGAAAATACAGTGGCACAGTACCAAAGAATCAAGGACTGGGCCAAACAGGTAGCAACTTCGCATACCCAACGAATTGAAGAGGTAGGATCTGGCAGAAAGCTCAAAACCCAAAAGCAAGCTCCACTTGGAAGATACTGCAGAGAAGTAGTCATCTTCTAAAGATCTTAAACACTAGCAATAAAGTAACCTACCATAGGTAATTTGCAAACATCACCCCAGGAATTAAAGAAAGAAAAAATGAGACGACACTTAAACAAGATGCAACCACACACATCCAATTCACCAAAGGCAAACCTAGGGGGCAACGAGGTGGGACAATCCGAAAGCCACCCACCTGGCCTATCTGAAGTGGTAACAACAAAGCAACTGAATGAGGATCTGGAAAAAATTAAAACAGAAATAATCTCACAGATAACTGCAGAGATAATGTCCACAATGAAGACCATGCTTAAGGACACTATAGCTGATACAGACAAAAAAATAGATGAGCTTAAGAAAACTATAGAAACCATGAATGCTCAGCATAGGAAAGAAATGGAATCCATAAGGCAGATTCAAGCAGATATCCAAGAGAACAAAAATTCCATTGAAAGTATTTGTAGCAGATTAAGCCAATGCGAGGACAGGATCTCAGATATAGAAGACAGGCTTGCAATTAGTGATCATGAAAAGGAAGAATTCTTAAAAACAGCAAGGGACCATGAAAAATCAATTCAGCAGCTGCTAGATGACTCAAAGATAAACAACTTAAGAATAATTGGAATAAATGAAAAAGCAGGAGATAGCATCAATGACATTAAAATCTTGTTCAAAGACATAATCAGGGAGAACTTTCCTGGAAGAGAAAAGGAATTTGACGCCCCTATAAGTGAAGCTTTTAGAACACCAACTAGACATGATCAAAAAAAAAACTTCAGGCAGACATATTATAGTCAAGATCCCAGAAATTCAACAGAAGGGCAGAATCTTAAAAGCTGTTAGGGAGAAGAGACAAATCACCTATAAAGGAAAACCCATCAGAATCACAGCTGACTTTTCAGCACAGACCCTCAATTCAAGAACAGCTTGGAATGATGTATTTCAAGCTCTAAAGGAAAATAATTTTCAACCCAGATTGATGTACCCTGCAAAACTATCTTTCAAAATTGATGGAGAAATAAAATACTTTCATGACAAAGAACATCTGAGAAAATTTATGACCACCAAACCAGCACTCCAAAATGTTCTGAAGGACATTCTAGAAAGAGATAGGAACCCCAACAGAAGGAATCCACCAGGCAGGGCAGATAATTAAATAGCAGGAAAGGGGAAAAACAAAGAGTGGGAACCAACAACAGGAAAATATCATGACAAGTATAAGTCAATACATATCAGTTTTAACCATCAATGTTAACGGTCTCAATTCACCAATCAAAAGGCACAGACTGGTGAAATGGATCAAGAAGCAAGATCCAACAATATGCTGTATACAAGAAACACATTTAATTCAGAAAGAAATTCATAGACTGAAAGTCAAAGGATGGAAAACAATACTCCATGCCACAGGATCCCAGAAAAAAGCAGGGGTAGCTATTCTTTTTGCAGACAAAGTGAACTTCAAGCCAAGAAGGATTCAGAGAGATAAAGACGGTCATTACATCCTTGTAAAGGGAACAATCCAAGAGGAAGAGATAATGATCATAAATATATATGTGTCAAATACTAATGCACCCAGCTATATAAAACAAGTACTAAAGGACATGAAAAATCAAATAAGCACTAATACAATTATATTGGGAGATCTCAATACTCCACTGTCACGAAAAGACAGATCAACTGGACAGAAAATCAATAATGAAATAGCAGAACTGAACCAAACTTTTGAACAAATGGACTTAGTAGATGTCTACAGAGTGTTTCATCCCACAACATCAGAATACACATTTTTCTCAGCTGCACATGGGACGTTCTCTACAATAGACCACATACTAGCTCATAAAACCTGCTTAAGTAAATGCAAAGGAATTGAAATTATCCCATGCATATTATCAGACCATAGTGCAATGAAATTGGAAATCAATGGCAAAAGATCTCACAAAAACTCCCTAAACACATGGAAATTAAACAGCACCCTCCTGAACAACCAATGGGTCACAGATGAAATTAAAGAAGAAATTAGACACTTTCTACAACTGAATGATAATGACAGTACAACATACTGGAACTTATGGGATACAATGAAAGCAGTCCTAAGAGGGAAATTTATAGCATTAAATACTTATATCAGGAAAATAGAGCAAGCGCAAATAAACAACTTAAGGGTGAACCTCGAGCTTCTAGAAAAAGAAGAGCAGGTTAAGCCAAAAGCCCGTACAAGGCAGGAAATTATAAAGATCAGAGCAGAAATTAACGTATTGGAGAATAAAAAAACAATACAAAGAATCAATGAAGCAAAAAGTTGGTTCTTTGAAAGAATAAATAAGATTGACAAACCCTTATCCAACCTTATTAAAAAAAGAAAAGAAAAGACTCAAATCCATGCAATTGAAAATGAAAAGGGTGATATCACGACGGACCCTGCAGAAATCCAGAAGATCATCTATACCTATTTTGAAAATTTATATTCTACTAAGATGGAAAATGCAGATGAAATGGACAGATTCCTAGATTTGTATGAATTACCAAAGCTGAACCAAGAAGATTTAAAAATCCTAAATAAACCAATATCAACCAATGAAATAGAAGATGTAATTAAAAACCTCCCAACAAAGAAAAGCCCAGGCCCTGATGGATTCACTGCCAAATTCTACAAGAAATTTAGAGAAGACCTAACGCCCCTACTTCTCAAACTTTTCAATGAAATTGAAAGGGAAGCAATACTCCCAAATTCATTCCTGGAAGCAAGCATTACCCTGATAGCAAAACCAGAGAAGGACCCAATTAAGAAAGAGAACTACAGGCCAATCTCCCTAATGAACATAGATGCAAAAATCTTTAATAAGATACTGGCAAACAGAATCCAACAAATCATCAAGAAGATTATACACCATGACCAAGTTGGATTCATCCCAGTGATGCAGGGATGGTTCAACATACGTAAATCAATAAATGTAATACACCATATTAACAGAACCAAAGACAAAAATCACATGATCATCTCAATAGATGCAGAAAAAGCTTTTGACAAAGTCCAGCACCTTTTCATGATAAAAACCCTACAGAAAATTGGAATAGAAGGTCTTTATCTCAACCTGGTAAAAGCTATCTATGACAAGCCAACAGCCAATATTATACTAAATGGCCAAAAACTGAAAGCCTTCCCTCTAAAATCAGGAACAAGACAAGGATGTCCACTGTCCCCACTCTTATTCAACAGAGTTCTGGAAACTTTAGCCAGAGCAATTAGACAAGAGAAAGAAATAAAAGGAATAATGATTGGAAAGGAAGAAGTTAAATTATCATTATTTGCAGATGACATGATACTCTACACAGAAGACCCCAAAAACTCCACTAAAAAACTGCTAGATTTAATAAGCAAATTCAGTAGTGTAGCTGGATACAAAGTCAATACTCAAAAGTCAATAGCCTTCCTGTACACAAATAACAAACTTACTGAAAGAGAAATTAGGGAAACAATACCTTTCACAATAACATCCAAAAAAATGAAATACCTAGGAATCAACCTCACAAAGGATGTAAAAGACCTCTATACTGAAAACTACAGTACTCTGAAAAAGGAGATTGAAGAGGATATCAGAAAATGGAAAGATATCCCTTGCTCCTGGATAGGAAGAACCAATATAGTGAAAATGGCCATACTTTCAAAATTGTTATACAGATTTAATGCAATTCCAATCAAAATTCCAACAGCATATCTCACAGAATTAGAGAAAACAATCCTAAAATTCATTTGGAATCAGAAGAGACCTAGAATAGCAAAGGCAATTCTGGGCAACAAACGCAAGGCAGGGGGCATCACAATCCCTGACTTGAAATTATACTATAAAGCTACTGTGATAAAAACAGTGTGGTACTGGCAAAAAAACAGACCTGAAGATCAATGGAACAGATTAGAAGATGCTGAAACAACCCCAGACATACTAAGCCACCTTATCTTTTTTTTTTTTTTTTTTTTTTTTTGTGGGTACCGGGGGGTCGACCTCAGGACCTCGCGCACCAGCAGGCGCCCGTGCCGCTGAGCGATATCACCGGCCCCTTTTTCGTATGTGGGATCCGGGAGTCGAACTCCGGCCCTCGCGCTTGCAAGGCAGGCGCTTATGCCGCTGAGCCATCTCACCGGCCCCATGCCACCTTATCTTTGACAAAGGTGCCAAACACATTCGCTGGAAGAAAGATAGCTTCTTTAATAAATGGTGCTGGAAAAACTGGCTCTACACATGCCGAAGATTAAAAGTAGACCCATATCTTTCACCATGCACTAAACTAAATTCAAAATGGATCAGAGACCTAAATATTAAAACAGAAACACTAAATCTGCTGGGAGGTAGGATAGGTAAAACCCTTGGAGACATTGGTGTAGGCAAAGACTTTATGAATAAAAACTCAACCGCACGGGAACTATCCCAAAGAATCAATAACTGGGATCTCATCTTATTAAAAAGCTTTTGCACAGCAAGAGAAACCACCAACAGAGTGAAGAGACAACCCACAATGTGGGAAAAAATGTTTGCCAGCTGTTCCTCAGACAAAGGATTACTATCGAGAACATATAAAGAACTCAAAAAAATCAGACCTCCCAAATTTAAAGACCCACTCCAAAAATGGGCATCTGAGATGAATACACATTTCTCAGATGAAGAAATACAAATGGCAAATAAATATACAAAAAAATGTGCAACATCACTAGTCATTCGAGAGATGCAAATTAAAACAACACTGAGATACCATCTCACCCCAGAAAGAATGGCTACTATAAAGAAATCAACTAATAACAAATGCTGGAGGGGCTGTGGGGAAAAAGGAACTCTTTTTCACTGTTGGTGGGAGTGTCAACTGGTACAGCCACTATGGAAGTCAGTGTGGAGATTCCTCAAAACTAGGGTTGGAGGTCCCATTTGACCCAGCTATTCCCCTTCTGGGCATCTTCCCAGAAGAATTAAAAACATCGTACTACAGCGATATATGTGCACCCATGTTTATAGCAGCACAATTTGTAATAGCCAGATCTTGGAAACAACCCAAATGCCCATCAACTGAGGAATGGATAAGAAAGATGTGGTATTTTTATACAATGGAGTACTATTCAGCCATAAAGAAGGATAAACTGGAGACTTTTATAGGTAAATGGATGCAACTCGAGAAAATACTCATAAGTGAAATAAACCAGAAGCACATGTGTAAGCATCATATTGTCTCTCTAGTATGAGAAACTGAAAGAGTAAATAAGATCCAAAATGTACAATAGACATGGTGAATCAAAAAGAAACTGGTCAAAAGGAAAGAGAGACTGGAATAGGGAAAAGAAAGAAGGGAAAGGGAAAAAAATTGTATATATATATATATATATATATATATATATATATATATATGATGGTTAAGATAGATACACTACCAATTTTACTTAGTTCATTGAAGAGTAAGGTTTGTGCCAATAATGTTTGGACAATTGAATGCTGATGTCTGGTATCCTGAATAACTAACTTAAAGATAGTAATACGTAATGTATTAACCATTGTTACCCTCCTATTATGTTGTTTTGAAAATTTGTTCTTCTTTTGATTTGTTTTGTTTTTTCTTCTCTTTAAAATAAAAAAAAATCCTAAAAAAAAAAATCACATGGTTTCTCTTATGAGAAACACAGAGTATTAGTAATTTAAAGAGCAATAAAAGAGAGGGGATAGGAAGGAAACAGAGAGATCGACTTTGTGGAGATAGAGGGGATGTGGGATGAGGAGAAACGAGAGGGAAGGGAGAGAGGAAAATGAGAAGAAAATGAGCCCTCTCATTGGGCATAGCCCCAGGCACAGGCCTGCCCTCCCAGCACTCAGGAGGCTGAGGCAGGAGGATCATGAGTTTGAGGCCAGCCTGGGCAACTTAGCAAGATCCTGTCTCAAAATACTTCAGTCAACAACAATAACGACGAGCCCTGTCCAGAGCTCCTGTGCCAAGTTCCCTGTTGCTACTGGAGCAGGCGGTGCTGGAACCAATTCCTGGCCTGCTAAGCCTCAGGGATGACGGTGTCTGCCTGGGGCAGCAGGGCCCAGGGGACTCCCTTCCCCAGGTTGGCTTGGGATGCTGCCACAGGCCACCCTGACCCTGGACAGGTGGGGACTCCCAGTGGCTACACGGGCTGCCTTTCCTGGCCCTGAGTGACAGCACCTCATCCCAGGCCTTGGTGACATCCGGGGAAGCAGCCGTCCTGAGCCAGATTCACCAGTCACAGACACAGCCTGAGGAGTTGTTAGGACTTCTGCGTTTAAATTCACATAAAATGCAAACGCATTACATGTCAACATAAGTAGCATTGTGTAGGGAAAGCCCCTGTTTTCTAAAATGAGCAGCGGCATGGTGTGGGCCTCCCATTCTCACCTCCATGGCGGTGCTGGCCACATGGGGACAGCCGGGCTCTCCCGCCACCCACGCTGGCCATCGCCTGCGTGAGGGGCATCAGAGGGCAGGGATCAGAGGTCCACAGCCTGGGGGCTGGTTTGCAGATGGTGTCAAGCATCCCCTTCAACAGCTGGAGAAACTGAGGCACAGAGCCAGAGGACCGACACTCCTAACTCTGGGACCCCCCTGTTGGCCCCAGGATCCCTGGAGGACCAATGGTCCCTCCTGGCCATCGTGGGTGGAGTGGCCAGGGCTGAACCAGCTGGTTTCCTGGTGTCCAGGGGAGGCAGCTGGGCTGAGCCAGGGGCTACCCGCTGTCACCCCCAGCCCAAGGCCCAGCCTGAAAAAGAAGCTGCGCGGGCCTGTGCCCTGTCCCCATCCTGACACTGTCAACCTGGAGCGCGTGTCCTGGTTAAATAAAAATCGCTTTAAATGCCTGGAGGACACCGCCTAGGCACAGGCTGGCCCTGGAGAAGATGCATCTGTCACCCTGGAGTCCATGTCCAGCTGGAGGCAGGGCCACGTGGAACGGCCTGGAGTCTGTCCCCACCTCCTGGCACTGTGACCCTGGCACCCTATGCTGGGCAGGGCACCCCCCGACCCCAGTCTTTCAAGTGGGGCTCACCCTGGTTCAGAGCCGGCCCCCCACAGTCGCACGGCCGCTGGAGGCCAAACACCGCCAGCCTCGCTGCAGCCACAGACTGGAGCCTCTCAGGAGCTGCAGCCATGGAGAATATGGGCGCCACTTACTGTGTGCTGTGGTCCCCGACTTACAGTTTCTCAGCTTTGCAGTGGGTTTGTCGGGGCACCAAACATACTCTGTTTTGAGACAATGTCTTGCTGTGTTGCCTAGGCTGTTCTCAAACCTCTGGACACACAGGATCCTCTTCCCTCAGCCTCCCAACTGGCTGGGAGCACAGGTGCTTGTCACTGCTCCTGGCTTACATACACCTGTGACTTCTGACTTCAGCAGGGCTTCTTCAGACAGAGCCACCATGAGCTGGTGCCAGACTGCCAGGCTCTGTGTGGCCCTGCCACTTAGTAGGCAGGCGATGGGACCTGCTTGTGCCTGTTTCCTCAACTGTGCAGTGGAAGTAACACCATGCCTGGACCGGGCGATAGCACACATGGACAGCATGGTCATTCCTCACACCACAGAATGGTCCAAGCACGCTACAGTCTCACCATCAAGTTGGGGTCACTGTGGCCCCTGCTTTGCAAATGACCTCAGAAAAGAGCAGTAACTGCTCTGGGTTCAGAGACAGGAAGGGGACTCCTGGTTCAGGCAGCTCAGGAGGCTACAGGTCACTGACCCCTATCATTCTGCAGGAAGAAACCATGCATGGCTCTCCTGGCCACTGTCCTCGCCCCAGGAACATCTCTCTGCATGGGGACTTCACAGGTTCTCCTGGACCCCAGAGTGCTGTTTCCCTTGTGGGGTCTTACATGTGACTACTGGGGCCCCAGAAGCCCCGCAGGTGCAGAAGGCAGATACAAGTCCAACTGGTGCCCTAGGATGGCAGGGGCATCTTGGGCCTCAGTGTCCCCTGAGCTCCTCCAAGCCTGCAGGGTACACAGATGAGGCCACCACCAAGTCCTGCCCTGTGTGAATGGTCTCAGAGGGGCTGAAACTTCAACTTCATTGCAGGCCAGGAAGCTTCAGGATGGGCCAGCCGGGAGAGAAACGCGTTTATTTAGCACCTGCTGCATGCTGCACACTGTGTCTGATTTGCTTACAACCATCTCCTATGTGTGGGGACAAGGTCACCAGCTGTTCTGAGGACACGCACAGGGACAAAGGCCAACGTGGGGTTCTGAGGGGGACTGGGGCTCTGCCCAAGGAGGTGGTTACATGCTGTAGATGCGGCCTCCAGCCGACCAGACCCCACATTTCCCTTCTCCTCCCTCCCCTGGGCCCTCAGTTCTAGGCTGCCTCCACCCACTGGATGATCCCAGGGACAGCTGGGTGCAAGGGAGGTGTGGACAGAGAACTGCACTCGAATGCAAATGCGTAGCTGCTTAATCCATTCCACAGCCACACCCAGGTCACAGATCAGAAAATTGAGGCACAGAAGGTTTTGGACTGTTTGGCTGCTCAGAGTCAGGGGCAAGAAGCAGGCCAGTTCTGGAGCTGGTGCTTGTACCCACGCCATGCTGTTGATCTCCTTGGGTAGTGAGCCTCCCGTCTGTCACTGCAGTCACAGAGGGTCAGCACAGAGAGCCGTTGAGTGGTTCTTCGTCCACACACGGGGAGAATGAGGCTAGCCTTGGAGAGCCACTGTGTGGGAGGCAGGGGTGGAGCTGACGGGAACCCAGGTGTGCCTGGTGCCCTGCACACCCTGAGGACTGCCTGCCCCAGCCACGCCAGCAGCAACCCACCAATGTCTCCATCATTAAGGAACTCTGGCCACCCAGAGGTGGCAAGGCAACAGGCTTGCCCCTCCCTCAGGAGGACACTGGAGGGCTCCCTGGCACCAAGCCGGGATGACCAGGGCATGATCAGGACCCGATAGCTCTGTGCCAGGCCTGAGCCAGGTCCGCACCACAGATGGGGAGAGGGAGTCACACCCTGGGGGACACACAGGGGCCCCGGGTCTCTTCGCTGACCCGTCCCCACAGAAGGAAGGACCGTCCCGAGCTCTGGTCATCGCGCAGGAGCTGCTGTCGTCGGAGAGAGCGTGAGTCCCCGCTGCCCGTGCTGGCCTGCCTTGTGCCTGCCCCGTGTGCCGGGATGCTCACACCCCCCCTCTCCCGCAGGTTCCTGCAGACAGTGGGGCCGGTGTGCCTGGTGAGTGCCTTGGTCGCTGTCCCTGTGTGGGCCTGTCACAGCTGTGACACGGGGCAGTGGTGGTTTCTGTCACCAGGCTGGCAGCGGCAGGCACAGCCACTTTCCAGGAAGCTCTGTGCCAATGCCTGGCCTGGGGCACAGGGCATGCTGGGGTTCCTAGAAAGATGCTGGGGGCAAGGGATAGAGGGACAGCCCGGCACTGGCACGTGTGCCAGCTGCTATGCAGGGGAGCTGGTTCTGCTCCTGCATGTCCATCCATACACCTCACCCGGCAGGGCTCCTTGCGCCTTGGGGTCTCCAGGATGTTCACAGAGGAGAACCTGGAGAACAACTTGGAGGTGGCAGTGCAGGAAGGCAGAGCGGCATGGTATGGCCCAAGGGCACCAGAGGCTGTGTCGGGTCTGGAGAGGGGTCCAGTGTCTGGTCAAAACCCGATGGCCCCAGGAGCTGGGGATGATACCGTCCCTGTGCCTGGATGCTGGGTGGGGATGCAACCGGGCAGGGGAGGGGTCCTATCCTTGCTCTGCCTTGGGGAGATTCAGGAGCAGGGTGCCTCCATGGCAGGGCTGTGCCTGCCCCTTGTCCTCCTGCCCACATCAGGTGGTGGGTCCTGGGCTGTGGCCCCAACAGCGTGTGAGGCCAGCCTTGGGCTCTGTGGCCAGCATCAGGCTCGAGCCCCAAGGTGGGAGGCGTGAGGAAGTGCGTGGCGTTTTTATTGCCTTGCCTGAGATGTCCAAGCACCACTTCCCGCACACCCTCTTACTCAAGAGTCTCCTTCAGGGAGGGGTCAGCATCCCTGCCACTTGGTGGGAGAGACGGGATATTGCTGTGGTCCTTTCTGGAAAATGGAGCCAGGATTCAGGAGCCTTTCCTACTAATCCTGTGTCAGTTAGGAATTGTGCTTGATGGCTCATAACAAAAGCCCAGTTATAAGCTCTTAGCATAGGGGCTGCTCTCTCACCCAAAATAAATCCAGGAGGAGGAAGTCTACAAAGCCATAGGCCCAAGGTCCTGTCTGTCTCTGCTGCATTCTTTGCAGGTTCCTCATGAGCACAGGGTGGCTGCTGCAGGTCCAGCCATCATATCAGTGTCCCAGGCAGAGAGAAGAAAGGGGGGAAGCAAGAGTGTGGGCCTCCCAGCCCAGGTAGCCCCTTGAAAACACTCCTGAAAGCATCATTGGATGACTTGTTCCACCTCTTTGGGCACCTCTAGTTTCAGAGGAAGTTGGATGAACTGGTCAAAGCTGAGATCTGCTCAGTGCGTTCATCTGGGAGCCAGCTGAGGGCAACAGGACAGAAGAGGTTCTGTGACGGCAGAACAGGGGACACAGTGGCCTCTGCTCACATCCTGCTGGCTGGGCCCTGCCTCTCCCACTCTGCTCTGCCCGGGATGATTCCGGCAAACGCTTCCCAGATTGATGCTGCTGCGGTTCCTTATTCTCCGGTGCTGATCCATCACGGACAGCGATTCCGCCCTCTTAGGTTTCCCTAGTCTGAGCAGTGGCCCTGGACCACGCTCCTGGGTGGATGCCCTACTGCAGAGGGTAGGGGTGCGGTGGTGTCCCCAGCTGTTACGGGGCTGGCGGGCAGTGCTGCCCCGGCTGCTTCTCGGTGTCTCCCTGTGCTTCACTCCTGTCTGGCTCCGCGCCCTTCGGGGCTGCCTTTGCTGCGTGTTGACCACTGACCGCCCACCCCACTCTGTGGTCTGCACTGGGGAAGAGCTCACTGTCCCCGTGCAGGTGGCCTTGCACTGAGCGCACACTGGGCTCCTGTTGCAGTGCTCCCTCAATGCACGCACCAGCTCAGTGCTCACGGTGTGTGCGTAGGGCAGGTCCACACGCTGCCTCTTTGAGTTCACAGGGCAGGTGAGGAAGCGCAGCGCTGGTGGGAGTCATCCTGCCGGGTGGCAGGGGAGCCCTGGAGGCTGAGATCAAGGAGGCTTCCTGGAGAAAGGTTTGAGGCAGGCACGGTGGACAACAGTACAGGCCACGGATGGATGCTGAGGTGGGTTCAGGCAGGTGGCAGTGGGCTAGTGTCTAGAGATGCAGGGCTGTGACCTATGCCCTGAGACCTGCAGCATCTCTTACCCCCCCCCAGACATCAGAAACCCATGTCGCCAGGCAGTGAGGGCCCTCCTGCCCTCTGCATCTCTGCTGGGCTCTTCCAGGATGCAGCCGTGGGGACCTCAGGTATGGCAGAGCAGGTGTCAAGCATCTGTCTCCCCAGAGATGAGAGTGCCACCCCTCCACGTCAGTGTCGTCACTCCGTGCCCATGGCCACACCGGTGGGTGGGTAGTGGTTTCCCTTTGTGGCTTTATTTTGGACACTGATGCAGATACGATGCATCTCAGTTCTTTCCCTTCCATCTCTTGTCCCCTTCCCTTGTGCAAAAGCTCCATCTCCCTGCTTCCCGCTGTCTTTTATTTTGCTCCCTAGTTTATTTATATATTGGGTTTTGATCTGAATTTTCCTGATGATTCATAGTCAAATATATTCCCTCCCTTGCTTAGCCATTTTGAAATCCTCTTTGGGATTTTTAGCTGGGACATCTGTCCATCTGTGCATTCATCTCGCTGACTTCTGGCTCTGTGAGTGGCTACAGGTCCGGCCCCCACCTGTGCTCCATCCAGCTCCACCGAGGTTAACCCTCCTACCATGCAGTCCGGCCACCAACAGTGCAAAATAGGTGACCTTCATGGCATTCACGGAGTCAGTCCTCCCCACCATCGATCACAGAGCCCTATCATCACCCCAGAGAGCCTGCAGCCGCCCTGCACCCCAGGCACTGCAGCCTGGCCCTGGGCCACAGTTGGCTGTTCTGGGTATCACGACTTATGGTCTCTGTGGTAGCTGTCTGCGCTGTTAGTGTTCCTACATCGTCCATGCTGCAGCATGAATCAGCACCTCCTTTGCTTTGGGCCACCTGGCGTGGGTGTCCCATTTCCTGTTCATGCAGGTGGCAGTGTTAGCAGCCTCTGCGTGCCGGGCATGGTGGCACACGCCTGTAATCCCAGCACTTGGGAGGCTGAGGCAGGAAGATCCCCATGAGTTCACGGTCAGCCTGGGCTACATAGCAAGACCCTTTCTCCAAAGAAAAAAAGCCTCTTCATGACACCCGGCTTCCTGGGCCTGCTCGGAGGGGCATGGGTGCCAATCACATGACAGCCCCATACCTCTAGAGAAGGTGCCACACCTTTTCCTGGACAGCATCAGGAGTTCCATCTCGTAAAAAAATAAAGTTAGGGCCGGTGAGATGGCTCAGCAGTGTAAGCGTCCGCCTGGCAGGCGCAAGGGCCCGGGTTCGACTCCCGGAACCCACATATGAAAAAAGGGCCGGTGATATCACTCAGCGGCACGGGTGCCTACTGGCGTGTGAGGTCCTGAGATCGACCCCCGGTACCCACAAAAAAAAAATAATGAAGTTAAGGAAATAAAACAAAATCACTGTACCTCATATACTCCCTGTCATGGTAGGAAGCTTCCAGTTTGTTTCCTGCCTGTGGCGACACTTGTTATCTATACTGTGACAGTGTCCTGGTTGGGTGACACAGCGTCACAGCAGGTTTTGATCTTGCACTCCTTGGAGCTAATCGCAGGGGCCCCTTTGTCAGCTCTGGGCCATCTGTGTACCCATGTCAGAGAAAAGTCTGGTCCTTTGCCCGTGCTGCCCTCAGCTCGATCCCCCTGCTGTGGCCTGTGACACACCCATGTCAACCACACTGTGCCCTCAGAAACACGCTGTGGGCTGCCACCAAGCTGAACACAGGGCCCTGCTGGGCTGGGCCAGTGCCAGCGCTGAGCTGCACCCGCCCTGACATGCCCCAGAGGCACGAACGCCCTGAATTTTGGTGACGTCTAGTTTATTGGTGTCGTCTGAGAAAGCTTTGCCTGGCCCCCATCACAGATACTCGCATTCTCCTTGAGTTTGAGTTCCAGTGGCTGGCACAGCTCAGTGCGGAGCACTCACCTGGCATGGGCCAGGCCCTGGGTTCCACACAGAACCACAAACAAAGATCAGTGCGTGGCCCACTAAGCTCCTCTGCATGTGCAGCATCCGGGGCATCCGTCCCAGCTTCTGTGGTGGGCGTCCAGTTGGTATGGGGACCCCTCCTTGCTATGGGGCACTCCTAGCCCTGTTGGTGAGTGTGAACGCCCCTCACCCTCACCCCCCCGGTGGGTGGCACGGCTGCAGCCCTGATCCTGGGCCACGCACAGGTCCTGGTGTCAGGGAGCCTGGGGCTGCCTGCTCTGTCCCTCCTTTCCACGCCGTATGAGCTGTCCTGGGTCCCCTGCCTTTGGGGATCCGCTTGTCATTCTCTGCAAGGTAGGACACCCTGGGTCTTCATGGTGGCTCAGACCCCGCGTGTCCCTGCGGGTGTCCTGATTTCCCGACCCAAAGCTGTGAGCACAGCATCTGCCCAGGGACTTAGGTTGTCCTTCGCGTCTTTCAACAATGCGCTGTTTGGGTTTTGTACTTCTTTCGTACAGTCTATTCTTAAGCATTTTATTCTCATTTATCTTAAATTTTAATTGAAGCTAATTTCAATTTGCAGAAAAGGCACGAGAACAGAATAAGCACACGGAACAACCAACTCCTTTTACCGGTGCCCTTTAATGCGAAGCCTGATTTGTCACCACCTGTCCATGTGACCGGCAGTTACAGCTCTGCACCCGAGGTCACTTTCAGGGTCGTGGGGATGGGCGGCCCCTGGCCTGCATGCCCCGTGGGTGGCATAACCAGGCCATGGCTGGTGGAATCCCAGGGTCCAGCATGGAGCCTGTGCCATCCTGGCCACCCTCCCATTGCTGGCCCAGAGAATGGAGGTGGTACAGCCTAGAGAGGTGCCAGGACTGTGCACTGCCCCTGGGAGGTCCTTTCCTGCTGCCAGAAGCCAGGCAGTTCTGAGAGTCAGGGCCTTTCGGACTCCAGATGTCCCCAGAGAAAGGTGGCTCACACTCAGAGCCATGGCCCAAGGGTCTCAATCCAGTGCAGGCTGATGGCTGATCTGTCTGGGTACATTTTATAGCCATGTGCACTCTGGCACCACACAACAGAGCCATTAAAAATATCGCTGGTGATCACAGGATGAATTAGAAGTTTGTAATCTTGTGTGGCCGCCCAGGACCCACAGGCCAGGGAGACGCAGAACACAGACCCCTGGAGCACAGCCTGGCCGGTCCTGTGGTCTGCACACCCCAGGCAGGTGTGTGTGTCACCAGCATAAGCAGAGGGGACAGAGACAGAGTGGCGTGGCCCTGTCACACACAGGTGCCTCTCCAGGGGGAGGGACTCTCATGACATCTCAGCTCTGACCCGCGGGCCTGCGAGATGGGGTCGGACCACAAGGATGGTTGGGGAAGTGTTGGGCGCTATGAATGGCCCTGCCTGTCCCAGTCCCTGCCCCTCCCACAAATGTGCACATATGCACACACACACATGCACACAGGTGCACACACACACGCAAGTACACATGAGAACACAGGCCACCCACCCCACACTCAACTTCTCAGCTATTCCTGTCCCTCAGGCCCTGACACGTGCTGTCCTCTGTCTCAGCCTGAGTGTCTCTCGCTTCCTTGGTAACCCCCTGGCTGAGCCCCTCAGCTCCTTTACTTTGCTTTGGCCACCACCCCCTGGCACAGCCTCACCCCAAACCCTCCTTCACGCCTCTTTCCCGAGCGAGCTGAGCCCTGGAGAGTGGAGCTGTGTCTCTTCACCCTCGCCCTCGGTGCCAGTGCTGAGCTGCTGGAGATTCAGGACTGAGCAGGGCACATGGTGGATGAGGCAGGGCGCTCCCTGCATGCTAGGAACAGATGCGGTACCCATCTGATTGTGCACTCCTTGGTATCATCTTGCTGATGGCCATGCCGCCCTTGGCCAAGTGGATGGAGGGAGGATCAACGGCAGATGAGAGCCAGAAACTGCTTACTGCCTGCTGCCTTTGCAACAATCATTACCTGCTCCTCACTCCCCGAGTGGGACGCAAACACAGCCCCCGGTGCTGCCTCCCTTCTCCCTCCCTCTCCCGCTCACCCCAGGGCCTTCCTCCTCCAGTAGGGTGACCCATGACTTACTCTCCTCCTGTTATGTGAAGGCTATGTAGCTGGCCCTGGGAGGCTGAGGCAGGAGGATGGCAATTTCAAGCCCAGCCTGGGCAACTAAATAAGACCCCATCACTAAATTTGAAAAAGGGCTGGGGCTGTAGCTCAGTGGGAAGGCCTTGGGTTCAGTTCCCCATTCCGAAAAAAGAGAAAAGTTGGTAAAATGAAAGCAATAAGTATGTGTCTTTAGGGAAGGAATTACCCAGTTTCTCACCCTCTTGTCAAGGGAGAGTACTCACCACGTCACCAGGCACAGGGCTGGACTGTGGGGCACAGGGTCAGGCTCAGGTCAGGGCAGGACAGGTCTGGGCAGGTGTGTGCCTGCAGGTGGGCACGTGGGGCTGGGTCGCTGCTGCCTGTGTGTGCCCCCTCTCTGAGGTGGGGGCAGCTACGGCTGCGGGTCACTGGCTTCCGGGTTTTAGGATTTCCATGCTACCATCGCAAGGGACCTGGACAATGTGGAGGAGCTGCAGCAGGGTCTGGACAAGCTGCCGCAGGGCCTGGACAAGCTGCCCGCCATCCACGCACTGCACCAAGGCATCCTGCAGGAGCTGGAGCAGAGGCTGGGTGATGGGTGTGTTCGCACTCTCACAGGGATGGAGGGGACGCGCACAAGGGGTGGCACAAAACATGCAGGGAGACACCTCACCTGCACAGAGGGAGCTGACCATGTGGTGGGGATGGGACCCATGACTTCTGCCATGATTTCCATTGCTGAGATTCCGCGCCTGTTCTGACTGCTGTCTGCCCCCCACGGGATCCCTCACACATAAATTGCAGTCACCATAAAGTCCCTGCCTGACGGTTCCCACGTCGGTCCCCTCCTGTTTGGGATTTGCTGAGTGCTTTACCTCTTGCAAATGACTTGGGTTTCTTTTCCCTGCTTGTGTCTCTGTGTCCCTGTAAGTTCTGACTGAAAGCCAGGCGTCTGCATAGAAGCAGGGTGGAAACGGAGGTGAACAGTTCTGCCTGTTTCTGGCTGGCTGCTTTGGCAGGTGGAGTCGATCCAGGCCATGGTTGAGCTGGATCCCTGTCCTGACCTTCAGGGTCCCTGCCCTGCCTGCTGCACGCTCGGCCTTTGACCCTGTCACCTGTGGTCACCTTCGTTGCAAGGAGGGCCTGCCACTCCTCACAGCCCTGCCCCCCAGGAAGGGTCTTCCTGGACTCCTGCCCCTTCTCCCGTGGCCTCTGCTTATTACCCACTGCCACCAGGGCCACAGTCCATGCTGACCTGTGGCCAGCCTTGAACAGGCCTCTGCTCATCCCCACTCTAGCTGTCCCTGCATGGCACTGGTGACAGTGAAAGTGCTGGGCCCAAAGCTCCCCTGCCCCAGGACTGGCTTCTGCCCTTTCCCAGAAGCAGCGATCTTCACTGGAGGTCTGGGGTGGGATCATGGTTCAGGGCCGTGGGCAGCTCTTCCTGCCGCCTGCCCCAGCCCATCCTCCCTTTGAGCCGCAGGTCCTGTCTGTGGCCACCACCCACACCTGTCACCTCCTGACCCTTAGGGACCTGTAAACCTTTCAGTGCTCTCTTCTTACCCATCACCACCCTTCCTCCTGATGTCACCAAAGCTGTGATGCTTGGCTACCTCCCGTTCCCTCGAAAGGCATTTTCAGTTGTGGAATTCAGCCAGGTGGCCACTTGTGGGCATGGGGAGGTCACGGTGCTCAGACCGTCCAGTTTTTCTACTGTTGGGTGGCAGCCACATCCAGGGCTGTCCTGTGGTGACAGAGTGGCTGATGGACATTTTTCTGTGCATTTTCTGCCTGAAACCAGGGGTGATGTGAGGATGTCAAGATGGTATCCCCACAGTGTCTCCTTTCCTGGGTGCCTTTGGGACGTGTGCAAGGCGCAACCTCTTCAGGACGGGGCTGCGTGTCCCTTAACCTGAGTAACCCAGACAGGGACCAGCAGGGTCGGTTCTTGTTCTAGCTGGGCAGTCCATGTTTCCAGCCCTGGGGCCCGAGGAGGGTAGCGTCTCCTCCCTCAGCTGTGTTCCTTGGTCACCACCCCTTAGCCCTCCTGGGCTGCTCCTCATGGGCCTGACTGCCTCCCTCCTTGCCCTACCCACCAAGGTTTATTAGGGCAAGAGTATCTCCATTTAGTTTCTTAGCCTCTAAATTTAACTAATAGGTAAAACTTCTAGCTGAACTTTAGTCCCATTTCCCTTTCAGTAGTCATAAAACTATAAAAGGAGAAACAAATGGTGTCATCACAAACAATTTTATCACAGTCCTGCAGTCATAAAACCATAAAGGAGAGACAAATGGTTTTAGCACAGGCCGGTACCGTTACCCCCATTCCCTCTGTTAATTAACCTGATGTTTGAGAAGGACCTTGTGAAATTCCAAAGAAATTATGCCACAAAGAATGTGGTCTCTATGGCAACCACAGACTTTTGTAAGACCCCAAATGTGTATTTAAGGAGTGTGACACAAAGGCTAGAGGTCAGCATCTGCTGTCCATGGCCGGCTTCAATGAAAGAATTCATTTGTCTCTCCAATCTTGGTCTCCCGTGGGTATATGCTTCACATCCGCCATAACAGGTTGACCACAGGGTTGAAGGTGGCCGTGATCCCGAGGGCAGCGAGGTGGTGAGGAGGCTGGGTCCCTGTATGGGGACCCTCACCCCAGGAAGCCGGGCAAGGAGAGGCTCCAGAGATGGGAGCAGCAAGCAGGTCCAGGCCCATGGTACATAACAGCTGGAGAGATGTTCCCAGCCTCCTGGGGATCACAGAGGGGACAGCATTGTGTCACTACTGAGGAAGCTGAGGCCGCCAAGTGTCTGTGTCAGGCCCGGCCCTCTGTACCCTGCAACCAGCAAGAGCCCCAGGTGCCTGCTGTATGCCCACTCTGAGGTGCTTGGCACGGCTGCTGCAGGCTAGCCAGCCAGTGATGGAGAACGTGCCCTATGTCCTGCACATCGAGACCACCCAGAGCTACCTGACTCTGTCAGCCAGGTACGGGATGGGGGACAGGGCTGGGATGGAACTCGGAGCACCCACTGGCAGGCACGTGTGGCTATCAGGTGTGGGTGTGGCATCACTTCCTTTCTGGCTCCCAACAGATGAGAGGACTCGCTCCTTTCAGCGTCTCTTAACCATTGGGTTGTAAAAACCCCTGGCTTCTCTCCTGGAGAAATGTGTGAATGGGAAGCACATGTGACAGGTGACAAAGACTGCACCTTGGGTCTGCAAGACTCCACAGATGTTAGGGAGCCAACACAGGTGGCCTGTTCACCCTGACACAACGTCTGAAGGCGAGGGAAAGATGAGGCCCAGCTTTTACCCTTCACCTTCCCCGTGGGCATCCTAGGCCGTGCACAAACAGAAGGGAAGCAGGAAGGGAGGAAGGAAGGAAGGAAGAAAAGGCGAGAAAGGCCTGCATTTGTCCTGGGAACCCCACTCTGTGGCCAGCTTTAGTCTGTGGTCCCCAAAAGCACCCCTCCCCAATGAGGGATAGAGGCGCCATCAAGCTCAGGGTGGCAGGTACAGTCCTGGGCTGGGCGTGCTGGGGGCTCTTCCAGCTGGGTGTCCCCTCCACATGGGGCCTTGGGGTAGCCAAGGAGCACTTGTGCTGAGTGTGAGGTGTACAGGGTGCACACTAGTGCACACCCGTGGAGTAAGGAGTCACACGCTCATCCCTATGCAGGCCTCGAGTGGACACCTGCTGACCTCAGTGCCCCTGGCTCATCTGGGGCGAGCTATGGTCTACGGCTGTGGCAGGCAGGTCCTGGATGTGCCAGTCCCTCCAGGGAGGGTGGTTGGTGTCCTGGGGCTCCATGCCCCTCCCCTCCCTCTCCTCAGGGTCAGGCACCCAACATTGGGCTGTGCACTTGGGCCCTGGGGCTCGTGTTTTCAGGCAGGGGTGGCTGTCACACTGGAGTGGGGCAGCAGGACACACAGCTTCCTCCTCCCAGTCCAGCCCTGACCATGTCCAGGGCCACTGCGCTGGTATGTGGGATGTATACACCACCTGGTGGTCACTGTGAGACTCCACTTGCTACTGCTGTCCTTGTCCCCTACAGCCCAGAGAGCATCTGAGGGGTGCATACGGCACCATCTGGTATGTCCACCCTGCCTCCCTCTGTCCCCACTGGCCCATACCTCTAGAGTATGGACCCTGAGACCCAGGACCTTTGTTTTGCCCAGGGTCTGCCACTGGCAGAGGGGCTGACCGTTCCCGTCCCTCTCACAGTCCAGTGTTTGGGAACAAAGCAACACACGTGGCAGGTGGGAGGACCCTAGGAATGACCAGCCTGCCCATGCTCAGCTCCCGCACTGAGAGAGACAAGTGGCACAGCTGCCTAAGCAGGGCTGTCCCTGAGGACCTCGAGCCCCAGGCCTTGGCCACCTTCCACCACAGCACCGAGGTGAGCAGCAGCCATGGGATGGGTCCCCTGGGGTTGGGGGCACTCAGGGACCATGCTGACCTCTGCTCCCTCCCCAGCTCCGTAAGAGGCTGGAGGTCAGCCTGGGGGAGCGGCCGCCCACGCTGGTGCCTGTCACACATGCCACGATGTGCATGAACTGTGTCTGCAACTTCTCCCTCACACTGCGGCATCACCACACTACACCTGTTGTAAGGTGAGCCAGGGATGCTGTGGGGACCCTGGGGAGCCCATGCCCACCTCCTACCATGTGCAGAGAGGACACTGACGGTGGCACCCGTGGTGGAATGCTACATTACTGCTAAGGGTGCAGCATCGGAGGAAACTGAGGCACCTGCCAGGAAGTACAGTGCAGCCTGGGCCACTAAGGCAGGGGCCATGAGGGTGGACACTGGTCCCCCCTGCACATCTGGGGGTGTGACAGTCAACACATGTGTCCCCTGGGGCCAGCCTGCAGATCATGTGCCAGAACTGCTTGAGGAACAAGTACCCCCTGAAGTACCTCAAGGACCCCATGGCTAAGGTGTCAACTGATGCTTCTGGGAGCTGAGGAAGAGGGGCGGGACCCTGCCGGGCCCCCTGCGAAGTAACTCAAGTAACCAAGCCAGGCTCAGGAGTGTGGGGTGGGGGCAGTTCTGCCAGAACCACCTTGTGCCCAGGAGCCCCTTGTGCAGGGAGGGGGCTCTGTGAAGGGACAGAGCTCAGGGCACACGGCCCCTCTTCGTGGAGCTCTGTGGCCCATGCCTGACGGGATCTGTGGGGCCCTCGGGAGCCCACGGGGAGTTGCAAGCAGGAGGGAAGGGCCTGGGACAGAGCCCTGGAAGCTGAGCTTGCCCTCGAGAGCCGCGGGGCCCACAGGCTGAGCAGGAAAGAGGGCAGGTGTGTTCCTCCCTGGGGACGCCGAGGTTATCAGGGGTCAGCCAACCCTGCCCATGTCCTGGGGAAGAGTCCCTGCCCCCTGCTGTCTCCCCCCCCGTCTGGTCACCACTGTCCCCTCTCCACACAGAGCGGCCAATGACTATGAGCTTCCCGCTGTCCTCACCCCACTTCTCCTCAGGCAGCGCCCTCTCTCCCATCTTCCACAGCATCAAGCCCTCCAACTTCAAGAAGCAGAAGGTCCCATCAGCCCAGGCCAAGGTGAGGTGTGGGACAGAGATGCCTGGGGACAGGGTCAGGCCTCCCATCGCAGCCTGGCTGCTCTCCTTCCCTATGAGCACTGAGGCACCCCTTGGGGACAGCGCCTGCTCTCGTGCCTGGCCCTCAGTACACACCTGTCCTGGGGCATGACTGACGAGATGCCTTGGTGGCTGGGGGGCGCCCTGAGGTGGGGGATGGATGGTACAAGAGGTGCCTCTGCACCTTCCAGCTGTCTCCTCCTCTCCTCTTCCTCCTGGCCTGGAGCTAAGACTAAGGCTGCAGAGACACCCAGGCCACCAGGGCTCCGGGTCACTCAGTTTCCTTCTGCTGTGTCACTGGGGTCCATGGGGTACATGCAGGGTGCCCTCAGGCAGCCTGCGGATGTGTGGGGGCACCTCGGCCACCCTGCAGACAGGGCCAGGTTCCACCTCCTGTGAGTCACAGTCCCATGAAGACGCACTGGCCCAAAGCCCACAGTCACAGCTCCACGTTCCCATTAATACGATCCAGAGCAGGCGGCCAGGGGTGTAAACAACTGTCAGGGAAAGAAGGATTAACATAGGTGAGGGGCTGTCAGCAGCTTAACTCTGGAAGATTAAAGATCTTAGAAAGAGGCCTGGGCTGTGGCTCCATGGTGAAAGCTCAAAGATTAGGGAGGCCTGGGTTCATCCCCAGCACTGGGGAAAAAAATTTTTCAGAAATAACACATACATGGTATAAAAGAAAAAAATTTTTTGAAGCACCAAAGAGTATCTGATAGAAAATGAGCTCTGTCCTTCCCCAGCTTCCCTCAAGATCCTTCAAGAAATTTTCTTGAGGATGGGCATGGTGATGCATGCCTGTAGTCCCAGCACTCGGGAGGCTAAGGCAGAAGGATCACCAAAAGTTGGAGGCCAGTTTGGGCTACATAGTTAGTTCAAGCCCAGCCTGGACTACATAGCGAGACCTTACCTCCAAAAAAACAAATGAACAGCAGCGAGCAGCCCCTCATGAGGTGTGATGGGATGAGTGTCATGTCAGCATCATCCCAGGGCAGTTCCATGATTTGGGAGTGGGTGTGTGGGGTCCTGAGTATAACCGCCTCCCCCGTGGTGCCCCTGGCTCCTGGGTCCCTTCAGCGAGTCCTGTCCCCAAACCCCAGTGGGCACTCTGTGGGGCTTGCAGTAGGGACAAGCCCTGACCTCGGGTTCCTTTTGCAGGAGGCCAGGGCTTGGCCATCAGCAGCTACCTCAGCCGGTGCAAGCGGGGCAAGCGGCCATGGAAGAGGCTGTGGTTCGTCATCAAAGGCAAAGTGCTGTACACCTACACAGCCCACGAGGTATGGGGCTGTGCCTGCCTCCCCAGGAGGCCCTAGACCCTCAGGGGTCCCATGCGCTGTCCCCACAGGGCCACCTGAGTCCCCAGGGCTGTAGTTTAGGCTGGCCTCAAACTCAGGCAGGAGGGCAATCCTCCTGCCTCAGCCTCCTGAGTGCTGGGATTACCGGTGTGCCACACTGTGCTGGGCTTGGTCTGTCCATTTCTTTCTCTAGGGTAACTCCGATCACACTAGTAACTCTCCAGTGAAGTGAAGTTTATTTATATCCTTATAGAACACCTTACCGTCACGTCTTCTAAAACGCAGGTGTGAGCCCCAGGACCCGCCACTCTGGGGGAGCTGTAGTTGGGGTCATGGCTGTGGGGGTCTTGCAGGTGTCACAGCTTTCCGTGTGCAGGCCCCCAGCAGTGGTCTTTTTGGACCAAGTCTATCCTGGAATGGGATCCCAATATGGCTAAAGTGACTCCATTTTCTTTTTTAGATGCCAGTTCATCTTCACTTAACCCCTAGATGCACTCACTCCCCAACCCTGCTAGATATTAAGGCACTAACCCATAGATAAACTCACTCCTCAGACCCCGTCCCAGTTAACCATAAAACCCATAAGAGGAGGAAAGAACAGCTACAGCAAACAGACCAGATGTTTGGAGAGGGCCTGTGATAAACCTAGTGATGTTCCCGTGAAATTCCAAGAGATGTGGTGTAATGTGGTTACTAAGGTTACGGGGGGGGACACTTATGGGGAACTTGTAATGTATAAAAACCCCTGAGAACAAAGACTGGGCAATGATGCCTTAGCTACAGACTGGACATCATCCAGCTGGCCAATAAAGCTCATTGTGTCCGCACTCAGCCTCTGTGAGTAAACCTTGAGATTTTGCCGTAACAATCCAAGTGCACCTGGCCCTCTACAGGGGGCTTGTCCCGGGGTACACTCTGCCCCTCAGGGCCACAGGACAGGGGGCAACTGCCCCAGAGGCCTCTGGTGGTGCAGGAGCTGCAAGCTCTACTAAGCTGCGCTGGGACTTTCTTCCTAGATCCCCGACTTTCCAGGGCACACAGGAGAAAGCACCCTAGTGTGTCCAGAGTTCCGTCCTGAGCAGAGCCACATGGGGTGGGGAGCTTTCCACGTGCCTCAGTCTCTCCTGCCTGGGCCCTCAAGCCCCTATGCTGGCCTGGCCACAGCGTCCTCTCCCCAAGCCCTGCCCGAGGGGTTCCGCCAGGCTCACTTCAGGGAGGAACTCGGGCTGCAGGCCAGGCTGGGAAGCAAGGGAGGGGCCCAAGAGCGCCCTGGGTGCAAGAGCAGGGGTCACAGGGTGACCACACAGGCTGGCTTTCAAAGGCACATTTCACTAAGCGCAGCGGTGCCAGCGCTCTGGGAGGCTGAGGTAGGAGGATTACAAATTGGAGCCCAGCCTGGACAACAGCAACCTAGCAAGACCCTCTCTCAAAATAAAAAGTAAAAAGGGCTGGGGGTGCCGCTCAGTGCACAGGCCCAGGGTTCGACCCCAGTACCTCCTGCCTCTGGGTCCATCCTTGGCCTCCACTCAGGGCTGCACAGCAAGTCTCAATGTTGGGTACGAAGGTCCTTCAACTTCTTCCTAAAGATCATTTGGGGCCCTCTAGGTGTTTGGTTTTCATTATGGCTTTGTCAATTTCTAAAGTCCTCTTCAGTTACAATAGGGGCTGTTGATCTCCTGGAGATCAATTTGGAGCAAGGTGTCATCTTGCCAGTGTCAAATCTCAATTGCGGAGCTGGAGTTCTTTCATTTCTCTTGCGATGTTTTGCGTCTTCTGGTCCAGAGATCGCAACACTTCCGTCCTTAGCTTCTGCTAACTTTATTCCTAAGTATTTTATTCTGAATGCTGTGCGAGTGGAGTTGGTTTTGTTTTCTAGCTGTCTGCCACTGGTGTATGGGAAGGCGATCGCCCCGTAACCTTGTTAACACTCAGCAGTTGGAGCAGTCATTTTGTCTTCAAACCTGTTCTGGGGCCGGTGAGATAGCTCAGCAGCATAAGCGCCTGCCTGGCAAGCACGAGGTCCCGAGTTCGACTCCCAGAACCCACATACGAAAAAAGGGCTGGTAATATCGCTCAGCAGCATGGGCGCCTGCTGGCGCGCGAGGTCCTGAGTTCGACCCCCGGTACCCACCGAAAAAAAAAAAAAAAAACCTGTTCTTCGCACACACAGACGGCTCTACTGCTTCTTTATTTTTGATCTTTGTGCGTTTTTCTCCGGCCTTTCTGCAGCGGCTCAGGGCTCCAGCACTGCGCTCTTCGAGTCCTGTCGTCCCGTCTGAGGAGGGTTCGGCAGCTCTCTGCTCACTGTGACATCGGCCTGGGCGTTTGTATTTATACCCGGCCTCAGATTAAGGACGTTCCCTCTGACTCGGAGGCTGCTGAGACTTTGTATCACAACTCAATGTTGAATTTTGTCAAGTGCTTTTTCTGATCTTTCCATCTTTGAAAATGGTTTCAGAATTTTTACACACACTCCACTCCCCTTTCCTCTCACCTTGCAGCTATTCTAGCGTGCTTAGTACTTATGTCTCTTTACCCCGTTTTTACGAAGCACCGCGTGAACACGTGTTCTTCATTTACACACATGCACATAGGATAACGTATCTTCAGGGATTACAATCTTTCTTTTCTCACCGAGCGCTGTTTCAAGCTCCGTCTGCATTCTTGGGGTGCATCTTGTCAGTACCGGCTGCTCACAGCACAGGGGCTGGGGCTGCCCACAGAGGCCTTTACATCAGGGCTGAGGAGTGAGCGTGGTCTCACGAGAAACTAAGGAAAGAGAGTCTTCAGTGAATCGACTCAGCAGAAAGGACGTTAAAAGTTGACCAAAAGCCCCAAACCTGGCTCCTTGCTTTCTAGCTGTGTGATCTTGGGGCACTGCCTTCTCTTAAGGGGACAGCACTTTCTTGGATTATTGTGGAGATCGAACAAAATAACAAAGGTGCAAATGCCTGGCCCCAAAACATCAGGTTTCAAGCCAGGCCTGGTGGTGCACATCTGTAACCCATGGGAGGCTGAGGGAGGAGGATCCCAAGTTGAAGTCCAGCCTGGGCAACAGCAACTTAATCTCAAAAAACAAAAAAGAGCTGGGCATGCAGCCTGGTGTGAAGGCCCTGGGTTCAATCCTCAGTACTGGCAGGTGGTGGGGGGGAGGTTTTGCTCCTTCTGAGGGCTGGCCCTGGCAGGAGCTGGGTAACAAAAATATGGCCAGCACTGTCCCTGTGTGCAGGCTGTGCTTGATGCCAGCATCCCTCTGCCCCCTAGGACAAAGTGACCATGGACAGCATCCCTCTGCTGAGCTTCACCATCCTGCCAGGGAGGGAGGAGGGCAGCGGCGACCCCGGTCCTGTCTTTCACCTTTACCACAAGAAAACACTGTTCTACAGCTTCAAGGCCGAGAACACCAGCAGCGCCCAGAGGTACAGAAATGTGAGGCACACCCCCTGAGAACAGTGCTGCTGGCCACTGCCACCAGGTCCCCGGGGCCACAGGGTTTCCGGTTGGGCTCTTATCTGGGTTCTTGATTCCTGAATGAAGAATCAAGCAGGACACCTAGAGTAGCTGCAAGAGCAAAGATTTGTTTGAAAGAGAAAAGAGAAGACCCTCCGCACAGGGCAGGTACAGACCAGGAGCAAGGCTCACGGCCCCTTGTTGCTGGGCTGAAGCCTGGGGGTTTGGAGTAGGACTGAGGGGTTGGTCTGGGCAGGATTCCTGCCAGTGAGCGGCGTGGCTCTGCCGTTTGGAGGGCAGAGGAGTTCTTGACCTTTTATGGCCCTTGGAAGAACTGTCAAGGTGCAAAACCCCATGGGATCAAAGCTGCAGTCAGGGACATGGTGACTAGGGTCAGGGTTGGTTAGGGCCGCCGAAGTCCACTGGGCACACAGAGCCACTTGCAGCCTTCCCATTGCATGTGGACCTGGACACCCTCAGAAAGTGGCTCCAGCCCCAGAGCAGGCTTCGAAGGCAGCTTCCAGTCTCTCTCCAGCCTCGTCCTCAGCCACCTCCTGCCTCAGCGTCACAAGGGCAGAGCGACTGTTGCATTGCATCCACACAGGTGGGCGCTGACCCAGTCACAGTTCACACTGTGTCCCTCGCCTCTGTTCAACAGGGAGAGCGTGTGTGGGATACAGCCATGAATACGAGACATATCACCATCAGCCCTGGGACCTGAGGCCCAGGCACAGCTGTGACTCTGATTATCTCTGTCCCCAGGTGGATGGAGGCCATGGAGGATGCCAGCGTGTTATAGCATTGTCCAGCGCAGGACTGGAGCAAGCTCGTGGGGGACAGGTGATTCTGCCGGGAGCCACACCGCGGCCCAGCTCACCTGGCACTCAGCCAGGGACCACAGAGGATCACCAAACCTGGACTCTGTTGTCGTGTTTCCCAGCCTGCCATGAACAATTTCCTTACCCAGCGGTGAGCTAACATGGAGTAACGTAAAGATGTGGAAACCAGTAGAAACTTCAGGTAGAAATGCAGGCTTGCAGTAGAAACAGCTTTTCCAGTCTGTCCTCTCAGTAGATTCATCACCTTTCATGGCGTCCACTGGGCCTCAGGTGATGTGAGTGGTGGCGGTGACAGCTGCTGTCCTCCCGAGCACTTTATGTCCTGCTGAGCTGCAGCCTTCAGTTTCAGGTTTCCCAAGGCTTTACTGCGTCCCATGGACACCGGGCCACCCAGGCCACCATCCTCCACCCAGCGATGATGAGGCAGGAGGGTCCTCCCTCCAGCTGAGCACACAGCAGCGTCCTTAACAGCGTGGGGCTCCCTCCATCCCTCCACGGTGTCCTCCATGGCCCCCAGAACCCCATGGACACTCAGAAGACAGCATCAGCTCTAATTTATTGTGTGCCTTCCTGCGCCCACCACTCTCGCGGGCAATACAAGTTTACAGACCCGTCCTCACCCAGACACACTGTGGCTATTTCCCGAAAGAAGTGAAAAGGGAGAGAAAACGGGAGATCAGAAGGTGAACAGGAGTGGCTGGAAGAGGAGACGACACTGCACCCTGGGGCTATGAGGTTGCTGTGGGTTCCCAGGGCACAGGCTCAAGGGCACAGGTCGAGGGCAGCATCCCTGGTGGGCAGCGTGCCCGTCCCCGGCAGGATTGTGGCTGCCGCTGGGCTCTCACTGCAGACACTGTAAAGAACCACTATCTGAGAACTAGTTATTTACATTCAGTATTTCCAGGGAAACATTTTTTCTAGTTTGCAGTTCTTTTAAAACATTTACATTAAACATATCCTGATTCAAACCAGGGAGCAGACAGATATTTTGTTAATCCTGAGGGCTCAGTTCTGGCGGAATCACCTCCTCACACCCAGTCAGCGTCCCGCCTGCAGCTTCGTCTCCTGCGGTTTTAGCTACCCAGGGTCAACTGTGGTCTGAAAATATCAAGTGGAAAATTCCACAAACAAACAACTCATATGTTTAAAACTCACTATGCAGCCAGGCTGGCCTTGAATTCTCAGTGATCCTCCTGCCTCAGCCTCCTAAGCACTGGGATTATAGGTGTACACCACCATGCCCCACCGTTATTTTGTTATAACTGTCCCATTTTATTATTTTTGGTACTAATCTCTTACTGAGAGATTACTAATTTATAAATTAAACTTGTGTGTATAGGGAAAACCCAGTCTGTACAGAGCTTAGTGCTGTTCACGGCTTCAGGCATATCCTAGGGGCCCTAGGATGTGTCCCCAGGATAAGGGGACTGCTGTGACAGGTGCCGGCAGTGTCCATCCCCTGTCCCTCATCAGTGCCTACCTCCAGATGCAGTCTTTACTGCAGGTTTTTGTGGGAGGAGGCAGCACTGGGGATGGAACCCAGGGCCTCCTGCGCTTGTGGGGTGGGTGCTCTGCCCCAGCCGCACCCCAGCCTCTTTCTACCTCCTGACACCTGTTTCCGACACCTTGCAAAGAGGGACTGTTTCCGCTGTCAGAAATGCCTGCTACCAATGGACCTACTGATGGTCCCCTACAGGGAGCCCGCAGGGCCATGGTGAACCTCCCCAGTGCTTGGTAACCGGCACAGGGCTGGCCTCTGGGGGATTCCTGGCTTCTCAGTCACACACGTCCACATCCCCTCTGTCCTTATAACCTGCCTAGAGTGGCAGGGAGAGGCCCCTGTGCTGGTCTGAGGCACAGCCATCACAGGGTGCCCTGGAGGAGTGGCGCTGACCCCATCCCAGGCATGACCAGCCTGTAGTGCCCCACAGCAAAAGAGGTGCCGCCCGCTCTGGCTTGGGAGCTCTGTCCTCTGACCCCTCCTCCTGCGGTGAGAGAGAAGGAAGCAGACTGAACATGCAGCTGTGGTTCCAAACCTGTGGCCCCTGGGAGGGCATGGCGTCCTCACAGCCCGAGGGCCCTGTTCTCTGAACATACGGAAGGAGGCCAGGACCTTCCACCTCATCCTGGGAAACTGCTCTGCAGGCTGAAGGCCTCTGTCAATAATCTCTTCCTCTCACGGTTTTTTTGTTTGTTTTTTGAGACAAGTTCTTACTATGTAGCCCAGGCTGGCCTCAAACTCACTGGGATCATCCTGCCTCAGCCTCCTGAGTACCACCACACCTGATTCCAACCTTTCGCTTGATCGACAGTATCAGTGTTGTCACTGAACACAGGCCCAGGTGGGTACCAAGGCCCCTGAGGCTCAGCCAGGGTGGCTGACTAGGCCTCGCTGTGGTGTTTTCCTCTGCAGAACAGGCACCGCATTGGTGGGCATTCTCAGCAATTCACCTGTGCCTGTGGGCTCTGTGATCATGGAAATCTGAGCTCCCACACAGGCCTAGTTGATATGGGGGACAGATGTGCCCATGCCGAGACCTCTGTTCACAGGAAACACAGGAAATAATCAGGAGATCTGCTCAACACCAGGAAGTCCGAGGCAGGGCGGGCCCAGCTGAGGAGCAGACTCTTGGGGTCTTTCTGACCCACTGCCTCCAGGATGGGCTCTAGGAGGCCACACTTGGCCACTGCTGTCCTTGCACAGAGGGTGGCAATGCCCACACAGGCCCATGCCCTCTCCTGAACTGGCTGCAGTAAGACCCCCATGGGTCCGAGAGCTGCAGCCTGGTCCAACCGGCTGTGCTGTCAGGTGGTGGTGGCACCTTCAGGGTCACTGGGATCTCCTGGAGGGGACTGTGGGACCCAGCCTTTGCTTGCTCTCACTTCCTGGCAAATGTGGGGAACAGTCTGTTCCACTGCCATAGGCTGGGCCACCCGGATATGGGACCAGAGCCTCCAAAGGGAGCAAGCTTTTCTCTTTATGTCAGTGCTTTCTTGCATTTCCTTACAGCAATGGAAAGCTAAGCTAGCCTGCAGAGCTGGTGGCTCAGCTGCTGGGGTTCACCAGAGTCCACCCTACACACACCAAAACTTCTGGAAAAGGACTGCAGTTTGGGCTGGTGAGGTGCCAGAACTGTGCCTTGCCAGGGAGCTGGGATGATCTGTGACAGAATACTTCAGGGCAATGATTTGGTATCTATTGTACAGACAAGGTGTGATTGAAAACTACAGTGAATGTTTAAATTTCAAAAATTTTATTACAATAAAAGACACATTGCCACGAACCCCCTCAAAACCCTCCCCTTGTGAACACATTTACCCCATGGTTGTTGCCACTTTCTGCAGCAGCTTTCCTGAGTCTTTAGTTGTGCTGTCCTGGCTGCATTGATGTCCTAAACCAATTAAAATGTTTCCCTTTCATGGTCATTTTGACTTTGGGGAAGAATCAGGAGTTGAACAGTGCCAGCCCCGGTGAATAAGGTGATAAGGACACAGCAACATGTTTTTACCAATCTGCCTTTTCGTTGGATGGTACTCAGCAGCAGAGTTTACCATATTTTTGATCACAACTTTTAGAAACACTCACGAAAGAGGACTTCCAGAACTGCTGCAGAAAGTGGCAAGATGTTGGGATAAGTGTGCTGGAAGCAAGGGGAAGTGTTTTGAGCAGGATCGATGGCAACGTGTCTCTGCTGTAATAATTTTTAAACAGCTGTGATAATTTTTTAAACATTACTTTATTTTTCGATCACCCCTTGTATTTGTTAAGTGTTACAGGAAGTGGGGTGGGGAGACTGCCTTTAAAAGATTATTTATCTTTTAAGTTCCTAATCAAACACCATTGTCAAGTCAAGCCAAACAGCACCAACTCTGATTCTTAGGAGAGCCTTTCTGTGGTCAGCAGCAAGGACGCCCTATGCGCCTGCACCTTGGTTTTCACTGAGTTCTCCCCAGAGACCCGCTGAGGCAAGTTCTATTGCTCTCCCCATTCTGCAGATAAGGAAAGGGGTCAGAAATATCAGGTCACTTCCCTGGGTGTCACATGGCAGCCACTGGCATGGTCAGGCCCAGCAAAGAGCAAAGCCCACCCCCCGCAGGCTTCTTGGTGCACCAGAGCGGAGGCTGTGGCAGTTTCCAGCCACCTGCAGTGTGAATTTCCCCCTAAACCAAATCTCCGAACCGGTCCCCTCGAGGCCCGGGGATGCAGCTCAGTGGCAGAATGTGCACTTCGCATGCAGTAGGCTCTGAGTTCCAGCCGGGGCACCAAAAGTTAAATAAGATGGGTGGGTTTTTTGTTTGTTTTTTGTTTTGAGAAATGGTCTATGTATCCCAGGCTGGCCTTGAACTCATCCTCCTGCCTCAGCCTCCTGAGTGCTGGGATTCCAGCAATGAATAAACAGGCAAATTTAACCTACCAGTAGCACAGGAAGAAAAGGCTGCTGTCTATATCAGGTAAGGTGACCAGTGCAGGGTTTCAGCCAGGAGGAGCCCCAAGGGGTTTTGTTTTGTTTTGCTTGAGACAGGGTCTCACTATGCAATCCAGGCTGGCCTCCAGCTCTTGGTGTTTTCTTGCCTCAGCCTCCCAGTTGCTGGGATTATAGGCGTGCACCACTACGCCTGGTACCCTAGGGGCTTTTTTTATTAGTACCTATTTGCAGTACATAATGATTACACTGTCGTGGGGAGCTGGTACATGTACATAACACACCTCCTTTTTTCTTCCCCTCCTCTCCCTTCCTCCATCTCTTACTCCCCTTCCCATTTGCAAAAGATCTCCCTATTATCTTTTTTTTTTTATGTGGGTACAGGGAGTCGAACTCGGGACCTTGCACTTTCCAGGCAGGCGCTTACGCCGCTGAGCTATCTCACCAGCCCTCCCTATTATCTTTTATTTTGCACTTTACATTATTCATACTTCGGGTTTCTCGTGTAAGAAACCACGTGATAGTTAAGAGCTTGTGTCTGGTTTATTTCACTTAGCATTATGGTCTCAATGTGCATCCATTTTTCAACAGGTGACTCAAGTTCATCCTTCCTTATGGTAGAATAGTGCTCCATTGTGTGAATACCCCATGTGCTTTATCCACTCATCTGCTGATGGACATATAGGTCGCTTCCAAGATCTAGCTATTACGGATTGTGCCGCTACAAACACGGGTGTGCATGGATCACAGTAACACCATGTCTTTAACTCATTTGAGAAAATGCCTAGAAGAGAAATAGCTGGCTTGAATGGAATTTCTACTTCTACTTTGTTGTATTTTTGTTTGTTGAGACAGGGTCTTGCTATGTAGTTCAGGCTGACACTGAACTATGTAGCCCAGGCTGGCCTCAAACTGGCAGCAATCCTCCTGCTTCAGCCTCCCGAGTGCTAGGCTTACAGGTGTGTGCCACCACACCCAGCTCCACTGCTAGCTTTTTAAGGATTCTCCATACAGATCTCCACAGTGGCTGCACTAGTTTACACTCCCATCAACAATGCAGAAGGGTTTCTTCTCCTCAAAGCCTCACCAGCACTTGTTATTACTTGGTTTCTTGACGAGGCTACTCTTCCTAGGGAAACATGGAATCCCACTGGAGGGGAGCTAGACCAGCCTCTTTCCACAAGTCCCTCGGAGTGGCCTCAGGGCAGATGCCCACAGGGCCTGGGTTTCTCCAAACCAGCCCAGCCATACCACCTTCTCGAAGGGTTATTTTCAGGTGTTCTGGAAATGGATCTGCTGACTGAAACTCCCACACTTGCCTGACTATACATGTGAGGGGAAATTGGATCGCCTAGGTGCTGACAGACTCCACGCATGCGTCAGGCAGCACTCTACAATGCACTGACACTCACTCCAGGACGGTTGGGGCAGCGCGGGTCGTGTGATGGAGACTGTCTCCTGCGCCTGCAAATGTCCAGGAACCCCTTGGAGAAGGTGAGGAAGGGGCCAAGTATCATGCACAAGGCTGTGGGGACACAAAGGGGCCCTGGACACTGTGATGCCAGGTGCTCTTCTGTCACGATGCCAGGCGTGGCCCAGCTCTAAGAACTAGATGCCGGCTACACAGGGACAGAGCAGAGCAGGCCCACTTGGGGACAAGGGGTCACAGGGAAGTGACTGTGCCCCAGCTGGCTGGGAGCAGCTGGGAAGATGGGGCTGCCCAAGACAGGGGCTGGGTGGGGGGGTCTGTGATGGCAGAGAGCAGGAGTGTAATAGCAAGGACACCCAAGACAGCCAGCAAGCAGAGATGACCATAGGGCCAGGTCACTTAGGGCCACTGGACTCAGTCCCTCAAGAGTGTGGTGTTCAATTCCCCCCAAGCCCAACAGACCTGGGTGATGGCCTCCCAAGTAGAAACAGAAGGGGCTTGGTGGAACTGTTGGGGCTGTCATAAAATGCCACTTTGCTTTCTTGTGACACTCACTTTTGGAAGGCACCTGCCACACCACGACAAAGCCCAGGCCACACCATGTTCCTGCTGGAGCCATTGGCCCAGCCTTTCAGGTGACCCTAGCTCCAGGTCTGCTGTGGCTGTGACTGTTTTAGGCCACTGAGTTGGGGTCAATTAGTCACACAGAGCCCTCCACAAATCACTGAGGACAGTAGGCAAATTTAAAACATGCAACCCAAAGAATAAAGGCAGCTCAGAAAATCTCAGCTCAGTTTTGGAAGATAGCACTGCGCAGACAGTGACTGCAGTAGGACACAGGCTTGGAGAGGAGGTGCAGGGTCTGAGTCCCGAGCTCCCTCCATCTGCGCAGGAAGCAGGGCTACCCTCTGGGCTGGGGTGCAAGAAGGATGGCTCACCACAGCACACACAGGGGGCCCTCCTCCCTGCCAGCCCTCCAGACAGGGTGACACAACACAGAAAGCAAATGTCCTCCGGGACAACCACTCTCAAACCGGGACTGGGAGCAGGTGGTTTTTCTGAGACCATCGCCTGACTGCCTCTCATATTCCCAGGACCTGGCCTCCCATAAAGAGCAAGAGCTGCTGCTCTAACGACTGACTCTAGCGTGGAAGAACCGGTGCTCAAGTCTCAGAACAATGATCAAGAGGCCTGGGACATTCTTCCTGTGACCCCGTGTTCCACAGCACATCAATCTTCCTTCCTCCTGAGAACAAGGGCCATGAATACGGGGTTTAGCCTCCCAAGTAACCCAATGAGCCAGAGACTGAGTGTGACGGGAGCAGGAGGTGGGCAGTGAAGAGTCCTTGAGGGCAGAAATCGCTGTTGAGAAATGTGAGCCACGTGGCCTCAAGAAAAGTCGCCCTCCCTGGTTAAGCCTTTGCCTCTTCAGCTGCAGAAATGGGATAAGAGCATCCACTCCCAACGATTTTGGTGAGATTACGCAGGGTAATGTGTGAAGAGGGCTCAGCCTGGCACTCAGAGACCATGACGGTGCCAACACCAGAGGCTTTCAAGTTTACTTTACAGACATGTCATGATGATACAAGTAATACAAAGCAGAAGCTAGTACAGAAAAATTGATACGAAGCCATGCTAGGTACTTCTGAAGGTGATCATTAAGCGTTCCCAGCCTGAGAATACAAAAGGCATCAGCAACTGCTCTGACTTACAGCTGAGGGAAACCCCAAGACCGACTGATGGGTTCTAGTGCTGGGGCTCAAACCCAGGGCCTGCACGTCCTAGGCAAGTGCTGCCGCTGAGCCACACTCCCCACCTGAAAGGCAATTATACCGGAAGAAACAGGACCCTTCCTAGTGAAATCTTTGGGCTGGGACTGTGGCTCAGTGGTAGAGCACTTGCTTAGCATGAGCAGGGCCCTGAGTCCTCCCACCCAGTATCTCCTTTCCTCCCCAGAAAGGTAAAATGTCTGCTTCACGATAGTAATTTGGAAAGTTTAGTGCATCTGCAACTACGGTTTAATCAAAGTTTGATTTGTATTGAATCAGCACTTCGACATTTTCTACTCAATCAACAACAGATGTAAAATAACCTTGGATGGCAAAGAAGCACATCCACACTGTGCTGGGTACTAACCCGAAACCACGTGATCCAGTTCCTGGCGGCAGCTCCCAGACAGGTCAGTGCTTCGCCGCAGCACAGCGTGGAAGTGCCATGAAAGCCACCCGGACGCAGGAGCGGGTGCGAGCAGCTGGAAATCCCAGGCCTGCACCCCAGCTCAGGGAAGCCATCCAGCCTCAAGCACTGCTGCAGGGAGAGGCACTCAACGCACTGCACACAGATTGTGGGGGCCCATGGGGATGAAGCACAGATCCACCCAGGGTTCCCCCCATACTACACCCAAGGGTGGATTCTGCTGGATTGTCACTCCAGACAGCACTGTCCCTGGGGATCAACAATCTCCTGGCATGGCCAGAGCTCGAAAAAATACTAATCTAAAATGCATCTCAAGAGGTGAAGCCACAGTTTTGTTTCCTTCTGTTGCTCACACGTGCAGATGGGGTTCAGGCCTGGGGCGCACTGGATCTCCCATCAGAGCTAGCGTGGAGCTCATCCTGCCTGCAGCTGCTTGGAGCCCCGGGGCCTGGAGGTGCCCAACCACACCCAGGAAGAGCCCCTGCTTTTAATAGCCGGGAAAGCGATGGTGAAAGCTCTGTAAATGCACCTGCAGATGCTGATAAACAGAAACCTAGAGGAGAAACTAGGGCTGGCACCAGTGAGCAGTGTGCCTTGTGTGACTGAATCCCGTCACCGGTTACAAAGCCACTCTAAGGCAGGAAGATCACAAGTTCGAGTTCAGCCTGGGCTACTTAGCTAGGGCTTGTCTCAAAATTAAAAATAAAAAAGGGCTGATGATGTGGCTCACCTGTAAACCATCTGGGCCGCAGATCCTGCATCTCAGGAAAATGAAATTTAAGAGTCTTCATTCACAGAAAACTCTAATCACCCTAGCTGCTGTTTAGTAGTTTTTAAAAATCTAGTACAATTTTTAATGTTTCTTCCAAAACCTTACTGCTGTGATTTTTTACACGTCTAGAGGCACTATTTAGCATTAAAAACTTAACTTTTGAAAAGGTACACAGCAAAGCAACTGGATTCGCCCTGGAGATACTGTCACCTATGCAGCACCTGGCCTTATACCCCGCCCCTCACTCTCATCCTCCAGCCCCTCCGGGGGCCTTCCAACTTGGCGGGGCCCTTGGCAGGGCAGGGAACCTGTGTAAAGAACACTGGCGAATACTCAAAGCA
The DNA here is from genome assembly GCA_028451465.1 of Erethizon dorsatum. Lineage (NCBI taxonomy): Eukaryota > Metazoa > Chordata > Mammalia > Rodentia > Erethizontidae > Erethizon > Erethizon dorsatum. The sequence continues at coordinate 33,236,160 of CM051831.1, forward strand.
TAGTCAGCATTTATTCGCACAACCCAGGGAAGTGCAAGAAAAAAACCCCTGCGAACGAACATTCCCGACCAGCCATACAACCATCTGTCTCACCGCGCCCCGTACCCCCGACATCGGACCCCTACACTGGCGCCGCACCCGGAAAAGAGAGACCCCTACTCCTCGATCCCCCACACCACGCACATGCTGCGCCCGAAGAGACCACCGATTCCCATCCCAGATCCCTCTCACCTTGAGCTGGAAGACCCTGACTCCAGCTCTCCCGTCCCTAGGGGGACCCCTAACCGCCCACGAGGCGAGGGGTGGACCCCGACTCCCCCGCCCAGGAGGCAGCTCTTCCACCAGAAGAGGGACCTCGACCCCCCGCCCCCAGGAGGGAACCCAACACCTGATCCCCGCCCCGAGGAGGGGACCCCGATCCTGAGCCCCTAGAAGAGGACCCCGAACCCGGTCCCTGCCCCCAGGAGGGGATCCCGACTCGGATCCCGCGCCTGAGGAGGGACTAGGAACCCGATTCCCGCCGCGAGGACGGAACCTACCCGACTGGCGCCCACGCTCACAGGCCCGCCCGGCGGCCGCGGACCGGGAGGAGCGACGCGGCGTCCGCGCGCGCGCAGCCAATCGCGAGCCGCCCCCCCGCCGGGCAGGCGTCGGGAAGAGGAAGCGCCGCAGTCGCCCTCCTCCTCAGCGCGCGGCGGCGGCGGTCGGGGTCACGAACTCTGACCCCCGCGACGACAACAACCCGCCGCCCCGCGCCCCCGCCGCCGTCCGGTCCCGCGCGCCGGGGCGCCGCGCCGCAACCCGGGCCCCGCCCGCAGGCCGCGCCGGGCCGAACCCCCAGGTAAGCGGCGCCCCACCCGGCCGCGGCCCGGCTGCCCCGCGTCCTCCGCCCTCCGCCCTCCGCCCTCGGGCCGCGAGCCGCCCGCGAGGGAGCGCCCCGCCTCGCGCCTGGCCCGCCGCCAGGCCGCCATCTTGCTGCGCGGAGACGCCGCGGCCTCCGCCCTGCGCGCCGCGGCTCGCTCGGCTCTCTCAGCCCTTGCGCCCGCGCTACCCACCGCGCCCTCGGCCCTGATCGTGGCCCGCGCCCGCTGCGCCCCGCCGCCGCCTTTCTGAAGGGAGGGAGGAGGGGAGGGGGCGGAGGGCGTGGGCCGTGACCTTCTGAGCGACGGTCGGGCTGGCCAATGGGGGCCCAGGGAGGGGGGCCGGGCCCGCGGTGCCGCCTCCCGGGTTCTGCTGATTGGTTCTGGCGGGGGGGCGGGGCCCCGGGCTCAGAGGCCGGGAGGGCGCGAAAGACCGAGGGGAACCGGGATGGCGGGCGCGGGGGCTGGCGGTAGCGGAGGGCAGGGGCAGGGAGGGAGGACCCGGGAGGGGCGGCGCCGTCCCGAGCGAGCGTGCGTGTGGGCGTCGTGCGTGTGGGCGGGGCGGGGCCAAGGCGCCCAGGCCGGGAGAAAGGTCTGTGGCTGGGCAGGAGGAGACGCGTCCCGCTTTCCCTGCTGTCCTCCTGCTCAGGTGACTGGGACAGCGCCCCAGTTCGGTAGAAAGAGAAAGCAGAGAGCCGGAAACTCAGCTGTCCGTGCCGGGCCCCGGAGTGACTTTGCTGGGCCAGACCCTGCTTCTTGGATCCCCAAACGCGTACGTGGGATTGAGTCACTGTCTGTCGTGTAGACACGCACGCTCGTACAGGCATCCACACATACGCAGACACGCATGCATGCACTTTTGCATATACGAATGCGTATACGAATGCGTACCAGTTACGCACACATACTTGTGGGCACACATAGGGTGCATACACATGCACACGCGCATGGACATGCATGCCTATATGTGCACTAGGGAGATGACTGTGGCAGTGCTCGCAGTGCTGTAGTTAACGCTGGACATATCTTAGCAGTGTGATTTTGGGTAGGTGACAACGTTTCAGAGCCTCGGTGTCCTCATCTGGACCTTTCCCTAGAATGGAGGCTCAAGTCTAAGTAGAGGCACCTTACACAGAGGAAGTACCCAGTAAAACCTGGGGTTGGTGTCCTGAAGCACATGTCTCCTAGCCACTGCGCTCCTTTAGGAATGGGAGCGATGACATTTTTATGCAGTGCGTTGGGACACTGGGATTTGACCCTTCCATTTTCAGCTACTCGACAGCCGGTCCAAAAGTGTATTTAGGAAACTACTACTTCGGAGGCCGAGGTGAGAGGAGCACGAGTTGGAGGACAGCCTGGATGGCATGAGACCCTGTCTCAAAAAGAGAAAAAAACACGTGGAGTAAATAATGCGTGCGGTGCTTTGTGTGAGCGCTTGCGGTTTGCAGGACTCACGTGCAGACGTGATGTCCATGCCCCACCAGGACCAGGAGTGGGCAGAGGCCCTTTCCTGCTCCCCATTGAAACCATTCCCAAGGTTGCCGTAGTTTTCCTACCCTGCTGACCCACATCAGTGTCCTTGCCGGTGTGGCTTGCCTCGCACCCCAGGCTGTCCCCCTCTGGGCCTCACCTAGAAGAGCTGCTATTTGCTCACCACCTGTCTTACCCATCTTGCCTCCCTTCCTCGGAGTCCTCCCTCATCTCCACTGCCAGTTGGAATTGGAGGTCTTGGTCGATGCTGTGCTTGCTTCACTCTGCAACCTCCGGCTCACTGAGTAACCACACGTCCTGTGTGGGACTGATGAGGCAGAGATAATTTTGCTCACCCTCTGTGTGCATTGCTCCGCAGAGTGCCTGGCACCATCTGTTGACAGTAGGTGATGTCGCCAATAACAGTCGCTGCCCGTTCTCTGGGTCTTTCTATGGTACAGGTGCTGGTCTGGCAGGGCAGCAGCACTGTCCTACCGGGAGATGTAACTATGGACGAGAGGACCCATTTGTATCCTTATTTTTCCCACTTATATGCTGATTTGTTTTTTTTAAAGCAAGAAAAAGATAATTTATTAACTGAATTACAGGTTTAACTACACAGAAGTTAATAGGTTTGTATGTGAAAAATAAATAGCCCAAATATCATTGCGTGTTTTAGTTTATCTGGAGAAACAAAGCACAAGCCTAACATGATTTTCTTGAAATAAAAAATTCTCATCTTTGTTCCTCTTGTCACAGGGGATCAGAGAACGGGAAGAAGCCGTTGTAGGTAGCAGGGAGCCAGAGCTGAAAGTCTCTGTAGCCATTAATAGCAAATTCTTATCTTGCCAAAAATAAATTGATTCATGCAGTGGAATTATTGAAAATCACCTTTTAATTGCTTTATTAGAGTTAAAAGCAGATTTTGCAAAGTATATATATGTCAAGCTTTCACTGGAAAGTCTGGTAAATAGAGCATTTCTGTTGTCTTATTTTACATTATACACATGTTTAAATAAAATGGCTTATGTTATTTAAAAAGACATCGTATTTTAAAAGACTGTTGTTTGTCGGAGTTTTATTTAATTCTTTATTCATTTTTGGGTGTTTCTTTTCTCTCCTGTTCAAAGGTGTCATTTGTTCAACACTTGATTTCTTGAACTAATTAGGGGAACCAAAAAACTGGTAGTTCAATGAAAAAGCTGTACATTGTCTTATACCATTAAATTACATATTTATTGTTTTCAATCATTGTGTTTTTGTGACCTTGAAATTTTGTTGTTGTGATCATGCCTGTATGGAGAGAGGACCCTTGAGCAAGATGCTCCGTCACCCAGGCTGCCCTTGAACTCCTGGGCTCTGGGGACTCTCCTGCCTCAGCCTCCCCAGTAACTCAGACTACAGGCTCTTGGTGAGCAGTTTTTCATGCTTGTCTTCAAGGAGTCAAGTGTGGCATGAGGGAGACACAGAAACTTGAGTCACTTCCCGTGACCTGGGGAGGAGAGATTTCCGCTGAGACTGGGGCTGGGGTAGGACCCACTCGTAAGACCAGGGCAGTGAGTGTGTGTGGCGCCGGTGCCTGAATGTCCCTGCACATGAGGCCTCCTTGGGACATGTGTTTGAGTGCCTGCATGGGCTGCTTTGGGCCCAGAGCACCTCCTAGAGGGGGCACACGTCACTTTACCAAATGGCACCACAGGGGACATCAGTGACAAGGCCTGAGGTCGCCCAGCCACACCTGTCATGCAGAACTCCCCTGCCAGCCTGTAGTGCTCCTGGCTTTTGTTTAAGTAGTACCAACTTTCCCTCGTGTGTGGTCATCGTCTTTGACCCAGTGGGCACTTGGAGGGCTGTCGTCCGCATGCTGTGAGACACACATTTTTTCTATTCATTGGCGACCCAGCTCATCTGGAAGCTGAGATCCTCTACCATTTCCTCCCCTTACCCCTGTCACCTGTCACCTACGACCACCCCGGGTAGCCCGTCCTCTCTGCAGATGCACGGAGTGTTGGCGTCTCAAGCAGCAGGGCTCTGTACCTAAAGCAGGGCTGCCGGAGAGCAGTGACTCAAGGAGCATAGCTCAGTGACACGAGGGGGGCGTGGCACGCGCGTTCTTTACAGAGGCAGCAAAAATAGCTTCAGACCCTGGGAGATGGTATGAGAGTGGGGGGTGTGCTGTTAGGGAGAGGAAGGAACAGATTGGTTCCAACCTTAACTGTCCCTTCTGATATGTCCCAGACTCTAGTGGCCTCTGCTGATGCTGGTCCTCCCCAGAGGCAAAGCATGGCTTTTAGGGCCAATAAGTCCCTTTCCCGGGTCAGAGGCGACCTAAAGTCCTTTGCTCCAAACCCCGGCTCCTACTCCTGAGGCGGCGTGTGGACAGAGAGGAGTTGGTTCCGAGATTCCAGGTGGAGGCAGCACGGCCTGACTCCCCCTATCCAGTCAGCATGAGGGGAGAGAGGTCAGGGCCTGGAGAGGAGGCGACTGGGCACAAACTGGAGGTGCCCCCTTCCTTGCCTTCATTGTTCTCATAGTAATAAGAACCGTTCAGGAAATGAAACATTTCCTGCCTGGCTGCCCATGCATGCCCAAAAACTCCCCTCGGTGTCCGCTACGCTCCTACGAGGCAGGCAGATCTCCTCTGAGAAGGCTGCACCCCTGAGCCCAGGTGGCCCTGAGGAGTCATGCAGCCCACAGGTGTCAGGGGTGGTCACTCTGTGCGTTTTCCGTAGGATGTTTCAGAAATGCTATTTGTCCCTTGTTTCCCCCCACTGCTTCTGTGACAACACATCTTTTTTTGGGCTAATGAATTCCTTGGGATTATTGAAAACATTTCCTCATTTTACCAAAGCTAAAAGCAGATGTCAAAGAGTGTACGTCAGTCCTCAGCAGAGAAGGGTGGTGATTAGAATGTGTTTGTTGATTTATTTAATCCAAGGTTTTTAAGAAATAAAATGTAAATTTGTGATGCACATTTATTTTCTGAAGAAGCACAAGATGGTAGAGCGTGTGCTTGGTATGCGCAAAGCCTGGGCTTCAGTCCCCAGCACCAAACACAACTGAAAGCGGAAAGAAAATCTCCAAACCCAGGAGCGGCAGCAGCGCACCTCAGGCGTGGTCAGGCGTGCTCACGGCGCACTGTGCGAGCTGGCGTTAGACACTGAGTGTCCCTCGGCTGGGAAGGGTGCACCAGGGTGAAGGCATGCAGTGCCGTACCCGGTAACGAGAACAGGCGGTGATTCCTGGCCTTCACGGAGTAACACACAAAAAGTGGTGTTACCCGTAGCTCCGGGAAAGCCACACCAACCCATGGTGACGGGAGGGGAGAAAGGGAGCGAGCGGCAGGCGCTTCCACTCCTATTTGGGAGCATTTACAGAGTCTCCAGCTGGTGAACACTCATCACACTCTAGTTTGTGCACTTTGGTATTTGCATACTGTGGCTCATCAGGGTTACTGTGTAGGTAAAGTTTTAAGGAAAAAGTGTCAGATTTCCTAATAAACTGTCACCTTACCGTGGTGGACCTGGGTCAGAAGTTTCTGTCTATGAGTCGAGAGGTTTGGGTTGGAACGCCAGCCCCATACTTCCCAGCGGGGTGGCCTTGAACAGCTGATTGCCCATGCATCTCGCGTTTTTCTATCTGCATGGGTGGAATGTGTGTACCCTACTGGCAGCTGTGCTGGGTTTGATAGTGGGCATGTTGCAGGGTGAGGAACCTCGCCGGCTTTATCCACCCATCCACCTGACTCACGCTAACAGAAGAGAAAAATCCACCTCACATGTGGGCCGAGGAGGGTGGGAAATCACCCACAGGTCCTGCGGTGGCCGGCAGGGAGCCTGTTCTGGGAGCACGAAAGTGCTCTGTCCTTGGAGTGCTCACCAACCTGCATGCAGCCCCGCCCCTGCCACCCTGTGGCTCTGAACTTGGGAGAACCAGGGTTCTGGCTTGAGACTCAGAGGCTCGGAATCTCTGCATCTGAGCCCCACGTCACCCGACCTTGACCTTGGAACAGCCATCCCAGGGCCCTGTTCCTGCTGATGGACATTTGCTCTGGACCTGACGGTTGATCGCATGTCCTGATGTCAAGTCTTGAGCTGGGGCTTTGGGCTGGGCTGTGTATTTCTCAAATTTCTTTCTCTCCCAGGTGTCTGGGTTCTCTAGTTTTTATCTTCGCTTGAGTATACGAGGACTTCTCACCATGACAGTATAAACCCTTTATCGCGAATGCCTTCCACACACCAAAATGTTCTGAATTCAGTAATTTATTTTTAAGTCTGAGATTTTACCCTAATGCAGCGCTTTTGTCGCATGCAGCTGTGCTGTTTAATAAATTGGCATCCATATAACATGCGCCCCCGCGCACGCACACACACAGTTAAATCTCACCTGGCTATAGGGCAGAGTGAGGTGCTGTTCTTAATCACATGCACCTCGTACACTGAGTTGCTGCTGCCTTCAGAGCTTTTTGAGAAAGTAAAAGTGCCATCAGGTTAACGAGTAGTTGCTGTCACTCATTACCTGTGTCAGCGGCACAGCCCTCCCAGTCACCTCGTTGCCCAGTCACCTCATCACCAGGGAGGTCAGCTCAGTGTCTCAGCCTCAGACCACAGTGCACTTGTTTTTTGTGAAGTGGCGTCTCGCTGTGTAGCCCAGGCTGGCCTCGACCTCACGGCAATCCTCCTGCCTCAGCATTCTAAGTACTGAGATTACAGGCATGCACCACCACTCCTGGTGAAGGTTGTCTTTAAAAGCTTTATTTTTGAAGCTGGATTTGATGGTGCATCCTGTAATCTTAGCACTCAGGAGGCTGAGTCAGGAGGACCTAGAGTTTGAGCCCAACCTGGTGTACATCAAGGCCAACCTGGACTACATAGTCAAAAGAAAATGCTGTATTTCTGTAGTTCGTAACATCAAAATTATATTGTGCTGTTGAATATAGCTTTCCAAATTATGTGTAGACACAGCCTACTGCACCTGCAGCTAGCTCCCTGTTCCTAGGGAGCAGCCCTTCCCAGCCCTCTGGCCTCACCTCAGCCCCTTGTGGCGTCTTCTTCCTGTAGCACCACACAGCAGGGCCAGGCTCAGCCCCTGGGCACTCCTGTTCTGAGTTAAACCCACCCTTGCAATGTCACCCATCACCTGAGGGGATGTTTTACTTCCTATGTTGTGTACTAGAAGAAGCAGCCTCTGTTTTCTGTTGAGATTAGGGTACGGCTTGTGACAGTTTTCAAAGTCACCCAGGGGGAAGATGGTTTCTGAAGCCACCTTGTCTGCTGCGACTGAACCTGAACCTTTGCATCGCATGAGCTTGCAGTATGGAGGTTCTCTGAGCTGCTCTCTCTCGTTCTGTCTCTGCCTGTTTCTCCAGAAGGTGCCAGTTCGTCCTTGTTCATTTTTTCAGCAATTTCCAGAGCTGTTAATGATGAGACCTGGCGCTCACCAGCATTGACTTCGAGAATTGCAGTAGCTCCAACGTGCACAGAAAGGGGTCATTCAGTCCCAGTGTGTAAAGAAAGGCATTGAAGATGGTCCAGGAAGAGGTGTCAGGACTTGTCGTAAAGCTCTGTGATGACATATGTGGTCACAAGCTGGGCGTGGTAGAGCACACCTGTAATCCCAGCACTCAGGAGACTGAGGCAGGAAGATCGCTGTGAGTTCAAGGCCAGCCTGGGCTACATAGTGAGACCTTTTCTCAAAAAAACAAACAAAAAAAGGATATGTGGTGACAAACATAAGCTACGCAGGACAGGAGTGGGATAGCATCGGGAACTGACTGTGTCCACACCAACAAGGAGACCTGATTGTTGCACAGATGAGACTGTGGATCAGTGAGGAAAAGAAGAGGTGGTGGGGCATAGTGGAGAAAAGTTAGAGCTTTACTCATCAAGCGGAAGCATGGATTGCAGACCTAAGTGCAGCAGATTGAGGACTTCCATGAGGGGCAAGACTCTTAACACAAGAAAATATATTTATAGGCCTAGGATAGGATAGAATTTCCCTAAAAGAAAATATCAATAAATTCAGCATCATTATCATCCTTTTTTCATCAAAAGGCACCTTGAAAGAAGGTAGACGGATGAGCCATAGAATGGGAGATTTATAACATAAAATTGGCAGCATCGTGTCCAGAATACTTAGCGTTTCTGCTCTAAGCAGGCCAATACTGCCCCTGTGACCTGAGGTCTAAGTCACTGGCCCTTAGGATTGTGGCGGGCCCAAGGTCCCTCCTGAGGGGGAGGGCTCTGCCCGTTTAAAGTGAATCATTACAGTGAGCTTCCCGAGCTCCTGCCTCACCATGAGCTCAGCATTCATCTGTAAAATCTACTTCAACTCAGAATTTGAAGGATCAAGCTACTCCTTGAAGGGAAACCCAATGGAAAGAAAGATATGCCTTTCCAGGTGCAGTTATTTCTATATTATTCAGTATTGCCATGATACTATTTCTGTAATATTAAAATTTACATATTACATGAGACTTCAGTAGGAGAAGCACTGGTACCATCTAAAAGATATGGATAGCCCGGGTGCAAGTTTGGATTTTAACTCTTGGGGCGTAATACCTGTTAATACCCACTTGATTCCTTAAAGAGCTGTACTTTTTTTTGTTTCAAGGAAGATGAGAACACGACTTTTCATACACAGTAATTGTGTTGGCTTTTCTGGTACATTTGAAGTGATACTTTTTCCTTCCTTTTCTATTAGGAGAAACCAAACTATAGCAAGAGGAAGAGGCCAAGTTTTTCTGTGTTTTGTTTTTGTTTTAAAACAAAAATTAAAAGTTGTGACTATGTATTGATGAAATAAATAGGCTGGTGGGGTGTCTTGGTGGTAGAATGTGTATGGAAGGCTCTAGGTTCAAAACACCAAAACTCCAGCACCAAAACAGAAACAAAAGGAAAACTAGAGTGGAGAGAAGCAGCAGAGCACCAGCTCCCCCGGTCGGGCCTGATGGAGTTCTGTGGCAGTGAGTCGTGCTGAGCGCCGCCGTGGAGTGGTTGGCTCGGCCCTGTGTAGGTCCGGGCTCCTTGAAGGCAGGCCCCTGTGCGTCAGTCAGTCCTGCGCCCCCCGTTTCCCCTCTGCTCGCTTTGGTGGAACAGTAATCTGAGGAGATTACAGCCCCAATGGCTCCCTAATCGTGGGTGAAGTGCTGCAGGAAAGCTTCAGCACTCCCAGCAGGAATGGTAGAGCATGCTTTTGTGTAGGACGTCGCTGGCCTCCAGCAGCTGCCTGTGTGTACCCCGAGTGTGCTGCACACGCCTGGTGCTGCTTGCTAGATCTGTCAGATCCTGGAAATGCATTGTACCTGAGTCGCCCCACCTTGTTCCCCACGGATGCCCTGGTCCTGCTTACGGGACAAGCTCGGGGCTGCTCCAGAGCTGCCTTGGGGCAAGACATTGGCAGTGCCTGAACTTGGGCAGCCCTGACCGTGGGCCAGCACACGCTTTGGTCTTTACAGGATCTTCCTCAGCCTTTACAAATGATGGTGTCAAATCTGTTTTTTCTATAGAAAGCTGAATTCTCTGGTTTTTTTATGCGGATACTGGGAGCCGAACTCAGGACCTCGCGCTTGCCAGGCCGGCGCTTATGCTGCTTAGCTATATCACCAGCCCTCTGGTTTTTGAATTGTTGAGGATTTAAAATATAAATTAACAATGTTTTTTTTGTTGTTTTTTTGTTTTGTTTTGTTTTGTTTTTGCAGTACTGGGGAGCCAACCCAGGGCCTTCACACTGAGCTACATCCTCATCCCTTTTTTAAATTTTGTTTTTATTTTTGAGAGAGGGGCTTGCTGAGTTGCTCGGGCGGGGCTGAAACTTGTGAGAGCTTGTCTGGAGATTCTAGCAGGGGAGCGCAGCTACTCCTGTACTCTTGACTGAGGAAACCCCCTCTTATCGGGGGTGGTCGTCCTCTTCAACCAAGTACGCAGCTTTGGGAGGGTCGCACATGGAGCATTGAGAGAGGAAGGGGACACCTGCTTAGCCAGCCAGATCAGCTGAATCAACCCTGGCGATCACTGGGGTGACAGATGTTGCAGCCAGGTCGCCCTCACATCCTGGGCTCCAAGTTGTGATCCTCCTACCTCAGCCTCCCAGAGTGCTTCAATGACAGGCGTGTGCCACCGTGCCTGGCTGGGTGTGATGCACTTGTCAGCACATTTGCCACGAGGTGTCTTTCTGTGTGGTGACTGTGTTTACCTTCGCCCTGAGGTAAGGTGTGTTAGTGGGGGCAGGGCCGTGCTTCTCACATTGCCGCAGGTAACAGGAGTGTGTTGATGATAGCAATCTAGTGCCTGCTGCATAGTCAACCTCACACCTGCTCAGGTGGCTGCCTCCTACAGCGTACAGTGGCAGGGAGCTTTCCAGAGAGCTGTGTGTCATCCCACCTCTGAGACCGGATAACAAAACTGCCGAGTTCAGGGAAAGTTTTGCTTCCAAATTGCAATGTTCCTACAGATTCATTCTGGCGCTGGTCATGGAAGAAGCCCACTCAGCTTGTCCAGATAGCTTGGCCCGCACAGGCTCCATCGTCAGTGGCAGGCACAGTCCATGGGACGGGTTCTGGTGAGTGATATTTTCCGCCTGGCCTCTCCCCACCTGATGGATGTTGCCGCCTCCTTCTGACCAGGTCATCTGATGGTCTTGCGTCTCTGTGGCTGCCCATGTGGAGGGGCTGATTCAACACAGAGGGGGTGAGTGGCGGCTGGCACCATGCTAGTGGAAGGAGAGAGCAGCACGCTAGCTTTGGTGTTTCACCTGCTCCCGGAGGCCGGAGGCCTGCATAGGGCCAAGAGCCAGAGTAGGAGGCTGCTATAGGGACAAGATCAAAACGAGAGGCGTGTTCATTGATGAGAACATCTCTTGCAAGAGCACGGTGGCTGCATATGATAGGGTGACTCGGAATGTGGCACAGGCGCGCAGAACCTGGTTCTTACTGCGGGTCCAGTTTTAACTCTTGGCTCCATCTGAGTTGCTCGCATACTCAGAGTATTGCAAGTGCTGTGCAGTCAGCTGTCCTTGGCCATCTGCCACCTGCCTGGTGCTGAGACACCTGGGGGTAAAGAGCAGGTATGCTCATGAGGAAGTAGGACGTCAAGCCAGCTGGATGACCTTGGAGGCGGCCTTGAGCGGCAAGCGTTTGCCTTTGGGCCCAGGTGGTAGTGGCCCAAGGCCAAAACTTGTGAAAGCACTGGAGGCTTAACTAGCTGTGGGGACAGCAAAGGTGGAGGGAGGGCTCAGGGGCTGGTCCTTCAGTCCAGTGCAGCGTGACCTGTCACCAACACGAATGCACGTGCGAGTCGCTCGAGTCAGACCCGAAGTGAGGCTGTCACCCTCACGGTAGCCTATGGAGGCCGGCACTGTGACCGCTCCCATTTCCTGGGTGAGAAGGCCAAGGCCAGGGCACACAGTAGCAGAACTGAGGTTTTGACCCAGGTCTTCACCTTTCCAAAGTGTTTTCAGTTAATATCGGGCCACACTGCTGCTGGCACTCAGTACAGAGCTTAGATTGGCATTTCTGAATCATTTTTCTAAGGCAAACACCAATGTACCAAGGAACAGACGTTCAGAGAAAGGACTTTTCTCTGAAAGAACAAAAACTGGGTACACACTTGCCAGATGAAGCCAATAACAATAGTGACCCGATTTTTCAGGCTTTAGATCCACTCCTAGCGTTAAAACAATAGTAAATGTTACTCATACTAGCTGAAGATGAGAGGAGATAGATTTCACGAATTTTTAATATTACATTTTTTAAATGGCTATCAAAACAATAAAAGTATTGATGTTAAAATGCTTTAGAAAATGCTTGTATTGATCTGTTGCTAAATACATTATGAGTTTTCTTCAGACAGTGGAATTTCTTACATAATTTAGTGCGTGTGGTTTCCCATGGCACACAAAAGTATGTATTTGGGGAAGCTCAGAATAATGAAGGCTTTCTTAACTTTATGTACAAAAGCAATCTCCGTGTTTAAAGTATCCCGTAGATTTCCTTGCAGTTATTTTCAGGGATAAATATATGTGTTCTTTAAAACTTTGAGCTTAATACTATAACTTTAAACCTCCTGGGATAGTTGTGTGTATTAGATTAGCTAAGTGAATGTTATGGCTTGTGTCTAGATGTACCCCCAAAACCTCATGTGGTCATAGGTGGGGATTTTTCAGACATGGCAGGATCTAGAGTGTGTGAAGCTGGGATTAAGGTTATGTGATAACTAAATTAGTTTATTGATTGGTTTGGCATAGTTCTGGGTAGGATTAAGGGTGCCTCACCCTGGATACAATATAAAGGGACAGAAAGAATCTGTTGATTATTGCTTGGCACTACTTGCTGCCTCCTGCCTGCCCTGCCATGGACTGTTTCTCCTCTGTGATACCCCTCTGCCATGCCACCCTGCCTTGGAGCCAGCCACCTATGGACTGAAACCTCTGCTAACTGTGAGCTAAATAAACCTTTCTTCCTTTAACTTTGAGTGTTCGGTATTTTGTCTCAGCAATGAGAAGAGCAACTAAGACAGTGAATAAGAGCCTACAGTCCTACCCTCTTGGTGCTTGGCAGTAGTGGAGAGTTTAAAGCATCCAGACTAGACAGTTATTAGCAGTCAGTTGGAATCATTGTTTATTCAGTCAGCAAACCATGAAGAAACATGTGCCTCTGCTCCTCTGGACCAGGGCGGGTACACTGGGTCACAAGAGGCCTCTGCTCTCCAGGAGCTTCCTGCCAAGAGGTTGAAGTGCAAGTGACACATGAGAAGGGTGAGTGGTGACATTGGCCGGCTGGGGCCAGATCCAGACCCTGGCATCCCTTAGCAGCGTGTGCACAGGAGCAGGAGTACTCACACCCCTGGGTCTGAGGATGTGGCTTGGTGTTCAGTAGACCACTCACTTGGCATGTGGGGGGCTCTGGGTTCCATCCTCAGTACGATGATGATGCGGTGGTGATGGTGATGATGGTGGTGATGGTGATAATGGCTGTGGTGATCGTGGTGGTGGTGATGATGGTGGTGGTGGTTGTGATGATGGTTATGGTCGTGATGGTGGTGGTGGTTGTGGTGATGATGGTGATGATGATGATGATGATGTCAGGCTGTCTCATTGGTTCAGGAAGTCAGTGAAGTCATGTATAAAGAACTTTAGTAAGTGTCATGTGTTTAAAAAGAGCATGCACTTTGTTTGGGGGGTTGTTGTTTGTTGGTTTGCTTTTAATTATGCATTTCGTTTTGTTTTGTTTTGACATGAGGTTTTGTGTTGTCCTGGCTAGCCTTCAACTCCTGTGCTCAACAGTCTGCCTCAGCCTCCCGAGGAGCTGGGATTACAGCTGTGCAGCAGCTCTGCGATGTCTTGCCTTTGTTCCCTGAGTGGCACAGCAACACTGACGGTCAGGTACATAATTTTCTCTGGAGTCCCCAGATCAGCCGTGTTCTGTATGGACCAGATAAGTCTCAAATACCACGCTGAACTGTGGGAGTTGGATGGTAGGAGTACGCCTCAATGATCTATCATGTGCTCAAGTTTATTATCCTGTTATTCAGAGGCACTATAATGTACTGGGGCCAGATTGCTTGGATTTAAATTCTTGTCCTAATTCTTTTTATTCCTGAAGGTCAGTAATAATTTTTTCTCTTTCATTTGAAATATATCTCCCCATCAATCTAGCTAAATTCATTGTCAATTCATTGATCTTTTCAAAGAACCAAAGCTTTATGTTTAGTTTCTTCTTGTGTTTTCTTTTTTTTTTTGAGGTAGGATCTCACTATGTATTACAGGCTGGCCTCAAACTCAGTGATCCTCCTGCCTCAGTCTCTTGAGTGCTGGGATTACAGGCATGCGCCACCACACCTGGTGGTTTATAGCTTTTTTCCTGTTGTTTTTCTCTTATCTATTTTACTGATTTTCACTCCAAATCACAATGAGGGGCCGTGTCCTATCCACTAGGTTGGTTAGAATTTAGACAGCAGATGATCAGTGTTAGGAGGATGTGGAGAAATTGGAACCCTCGGGGCTGATGGAGAGAATATTACCTGGGTGTCACCACCTGGGAGAGGACTAAGAAAGCTGATTAAACAGGTTTATGAGTAGTTTTTTACGAAAAGGAATCGCTGACAGATAAGGATGGTAATTGAGACCATGAGAGCTTGCATCCTATTGAACAGTGGTGTTAACTTTGCATTTTGTATGTGAAAGCAACAAATTTTTCTAAAGGGGCTTCAATATCTTTTGAGCATTTACAATTTCCCTCTGTAGCTGGGAACTTAAAGCAGCCATGTGCACACATGGAAGCATACACACGATGTTTCTTCATTGTCAGCTAAATGAAGACATGGCCCTTTCCCATTGCATAAGGCGTTTTGAGCCAGGAGAAACTGAGGCGCTTGCTGGGTACGGTGGTCCACATGTGACCCCTGTGCTGTAAGGTGCGTATGTCCCTGCACCGGAAGCCATGTGGTTTAGGGATCTGTGCCTGGCTTTTCTTTGGCTGCTGGGCTATGTAAGGAGCTCTCAGCTGTCAGGTGCTCTGAACAAAAAGGTTAGCCCTGGCTGAGAAAGCTAGTATCTTACCACCTATTTCTCCTTTTACTATCAGGGCTTATGCTCATTACAGGAAACTTATACTATGGCTTCCACATAAGGCACTGTTTAAAAGCATAGCACTGGGCATGGTGGCCACACCTGTAACTAGCACTCAAGAGGCTGAGACAGTAGGATCGCACGCCAGCCTGGGCTACATGGCAAGACTCTGCCTCAAAAAACTGAATTAAGTAAGCAAACAAAACTGAGGACTGGTAAGGGTAGCCCTCCAGGGAGAGAAAGCAGACCCCATGTCGTCCCCGGGACCCCAGGCCATTCTGATGGAACATGGCCTCTTGCAGACTGGACGCAGAAGTGTTCATCTTCCTATCCACGGGTGCCCAGACAGGGTGGAGAAGCTGGCTGCCACCATGGTGGGTGGGACGCAGAAAACAGCAGCTGGCACAGCAGCCCGTCCTTACCACAGCCACGTTCCTCTCTGAACTTGGCTCTTCTGATGTTGGCTCCTTGCTTCCCGACGTACTGCGTGCTGCTGTTTCTCCATTGTCAGGTTTGGACAGTGTCCTTTTTTTTTTTTTTTTTTTTTTGAACAAGTGTCCATTTTCCCAGTGGACTCACCAGTTGGCTCCTTGTCCCGTGGGACAAATGACTGTCACATGGTGTGTGTGTCCCTGCATGTGCTGCTGAGTCCCATTTGAGTCTACTACGTGGTCTGTGGTTCTCTTTTCTTCCGCCGTCTTTGGCTTCAGCCATCCGGCCTCACAGAGTTAGTTTTAGGAGTGTTCCCTCCTCTTCAGTTACTTAGAAGAACATGAGAAGGACAGGTGGTAATTCTTCCTTCAGGGTTTGGTGGAACCCACCAGGGACACCCTCGCGTCCAGACACTGTCTGTTTGACAGGCGGTGTCTTTCTAGGAGTCTGCCCTGGGTGTCCAGGTTACCCAGGGTGTTGGCCCTCATAGTCCATGATAGTGAGAGCCCTTTTCATTTCTGTGAACCCTGGCAGACCACCCCACTTTTATTTCTGGTTAGACCTTGCCTTCTGACTTCCCCCTGTGGAGAAGATGCTCTGGTGTCTCAGCGCCCCGAACTCCTGCATCTCCCGCCTCTGTTCCCCCATAAGATGATAGCTGTCTTCTGCATAAACTACCATCCTGTGTCATAAAATCACGGCACTGTCATATATACTCGTGAAAGTGCCTGGATGCTGTCTTCCATACAAGCACATCAGAGGAATTTCCAGGTTCCTTTCTTTTCCTTTCTTTTTGGGGCCCTTGGACCCACTCTAGTCCCTGCAGGTGTTCTTGTGTTTGGATCCTTTGTTTCCCCAAGCCCCTGTGTTTCTGCTCCTTTTTGCTAAATACCATGATTCCATGGCTTCCTGGGAAACAGTGAACAGAGGGGTTGGGTTCCTGAGCTTAGATATCTTCTGTTTACACTCACATGGTTACCAATAGCATAGGGACAGTGTTCAGTTCCAAAGGTATTGTTTCGTTGCCCCCCAGCTTTTTTTGGGGGGATGGAGACAGGGTCTCACTCTGTAGTCCAGGCTGGCCTTGAACTAGCAGTGATCCTCCTGCCTCAGCCTCCCGAGTGCTGGGATTACAGGCATGTGCCACCACGCCCAGCTCACTGTCCCCAGCTTCGCATATTGCTTCTGCAAAGGTTGTGCCATTCTCCTTCTCTCGTTCTCCCTGCCCCCTTGCAGCTGGGATCTCGCTGTGTTGCCAGGCTGGACTCAAGCTCCTGGCACGGGGACCCAAGGGCCAGACTCCAGCGCTTTCACTGTTGAACCTCCTGGGTGGCCTCCTCCCTTCTCCTCGCCTGTCCAGGTGCTGAGCTCTTTCCTCTTTGCCCTTGCTTGGAAATTCTCCATGATGATCCAGGCGCTCGGAGGTCCTTCACCTTGGAAACGCACACCCTGGTCCTCTCCGTTCTCCAGCTCTGCTCTGATCTCTTCCCAGGACTTGAATGATGGGTGTTGGGTTTTGTACTTCACCCTGCCAGGTCCTCGTCTTTCCTCTCCATTTCGTCTGTCTGCTCTCCTTGTGTGGAGCATTCCTGACTTACAGCACATCTTGGGGACTTTGTAGGGCAAGTGCAGCTCACCCCTCCTCTCTGTCACTTTCCCCACCTGGCAAAGGGGCTTCTTACTGCCCTAGTTCCGGGTGACGGTGGTGAGAGTTACATGCTTACTGCAAGGGAGGCGTGGCACATAGCAAGTAATACATCCATCATGGCAAGTAGTAAAACTCTCAGCTCTTGCTATTGTTATCATTATTGTTTTGTTTTTCAACTTTATTTTCATTTATCTTATTTATGATTTTAGGAACTCTTTTATAGCAGTGTTTTGTTTTATAGATGCAGGAGGTTGACTTAGCTTAATAAGGGTGTTAATTGAAGCCACTACTGCCCTCTTCTTCCTCTTCCCCTTCATTCTTCTTCTTGTTTTCCTCCTCCTCTTCCTCTTCCTCCTCCTCCTCCTCTTCTACTAGGGATTAAATCCTGGACCTTTTGCACTGAGCTACATCCCAGTCCTTTTGGTTTTTTAGTTTGAGTCAGGGTCTTGCTAAGTTGCAGAGGTTGAGCTTGAATTTGTGATCCTCCTGCCTCAGCCTCCCATAGTACTGAGATTACAGGTGTATACCAGCTTGCCTGGCTAATTGCAGTTTTTACCTATTTTAGTTTTTTTCTGCTTCTTACATAGCTGCTGTTTTATCAAAGTTCTTTTTTTTTTTTCTTGTAGTTTCCTTCTTTACTAAGTGGCTAATGATCTTTACTGCCAGCTCATGTTTAAGAATGAATGGCTAGGGCCGGTGAGATAGCTCAGCAGCATAAGCGCCTGCCTGGCAAACGCGAGGTCCTGAGTTCGACTGCCGGTACCCACATACGAAGAAAGGGCCAGTGATATCACTCAGCAGCACGGGCGCCTGCCAGCGTGTGAGGTCCTGAGTTCAACCCCCGGTACCCACCAAAAAAAAAAAAAAAAGAATGAATGGCCGAAAACAAAGCTTTGTGCTACATTGTGGTCTAGTTTGATTTGACCCAGTGGTGGGTGAGTGGTGGGTTGGGTGGGCACCATGCCCCATGTGCGCGCCAGCATCTGCAGGTTTCCTCTCTGGAGCCCTTTGGTTTTTCCAAGCAAGAATTCTTCCATTTCCTGCCTTCCTGGTACAGCCCTACTGTTACTGGGCAGCCTCCTTCTCAGAAGTTGCCAACTAAACGTTATTGAGTTCTGGGTTGCCTGCCTCTCCCTCTGGAGTTAGATTCCAGGTTTTGTCATCACAAAGAATTGAACAAAACAAGCAAAAAGCAGTGACAAAGTTTATTCAAGAAAGTAGAAGTGAAAAGTGGGAGAGAAACTGGCTCTGCAGAGCGGGCTTGGGCTGAGTAAAGAGGAAAAGAGGGCGAAAGCAAAGATAAAAGTACACACTGCATCTGGGAAACAGTGTGGGCTATCATGGGAAGTTATGATAGCAAGCTCTTCATGGTGATGGTGTATCTTTTATGCTGTCCAAATCTTGAGGAAACCACAAGAACGTCTACATCTAGATCGTGAGAGGCAGCGCTGGGATCCCACACTTCAGGCTGATGTCAGGTCTAAGTTTCCTACCAAAAATCTCAAGTTCTCGAGAGCAGTCCATGCACAGGGCTTTGGGAACTGTTCTGCGCATGCAACCGGGATCTTGTAGTTAACAGGTCACTCTCACTTCCCCAGCCAGCTTTGCCATGCCCTAATCTCCTGTCTCACTACTGCCAGCCTCTCACGTCCTCGTCCTCCTTTGTCTCACAGCTTAGGGTGGCGAGGAGGTTGGAGAGTCATTGTCCCACACGTGACACTGCACTCAGTCTTTCACTCAACCTGCATCCTCCTCCATGAAGATGCTGTGACCACAGGCAACCTTTCAGGTCACAAGGGACGAAGCTAGAAGTCAACCACAGGAGAAGCCCCAGAGACCACACAGAGAGCAAAGGGCCAGCGGGCCATTGCCGAAACCAGAGGGACACCCGACAATCCCTAGAATCAAATGTCAATGAAAACACAGCCTGCAGAACCTGTGGGGCACAAGGACAGTAGTTCTCAAAGGGACGTTTAGAGCCAAGAATGCCTGCATGGGAAAGCAGAGTGATAGCAAATAAATAGCCAATGATGCCTCCCCAGGTCCTGGAAAAACAAGCACAAACCAAACCCAAACCCAGCACAAAGAAAGAAGTGCTAAGACCAAAGCAGAAGTTGATGAACTAGAGACTCAAAGAGCAACCAAGGATCAGTGAGTGAAAGGGTTGGTTCTGTATCAAGATAAGTAAGTCTGATAAACCCTTAGCCCAAGCAGACCAAAGAAAGAGAAGGGCCAAATGAATAAAATTAGTGATAAAAAAGGACATTACAACAGATATCACTAAAATCCAGAGGATTACTAAGGACTATTTTGGAAACTTGTGTTCTAATAAATTGGAAAATGGATACATTTCTATACTTACCAAAATCGAGCCAAGAGGATATTAAAAACTTAAATAGGGCCAGTGAGATAGCTCAGCGGCATAAGCGCCTGGCTGGCAAGCGCGAGGTCCTGAGTTCGACGCCCGGTACCCACAAAAAAAAAAACTTAAATAGATCAATAACAAACAGTGAGCTTGAAGCAATAATAAAAAGTGTACCAACAAAAGCGAGCCTCGATGTGGTAGCACAGTGCACACAGTTACAATTCCAGCACTCAGAGACAGGCAGGAGGATTCCTGTAAGTTCAAGGCCAGCCTGAACTATGTAGCAAGACCCTGTTTCAAAAAAAAAAAGCCCTGGAAAGGAAGGATTTACTGCTGAATTTTACCAGACCTTCAGTGGAAACCAAAAGTACATTGAGATTCCATCTCATCCTAGTTAGAATGGCTGTTATCAAAAATAATACAAAGCAAACAAACAAAAAACCAAACCCAGTAAACACTGGCAGAGTGGGAGAAGGAAGTGCATGGCTGGTGGGGATAGAAGTGAGCACAGCGACCCTGGAAGGGTAACTGAGGGTACCTGTATTACCTGCCCTTGCAAAGCCAACTGAAATTGTTCCTTGATGGACCTCACAGTGCCCCAGAAATATTCCATTCATCTGTCATTTGGGGACAATTTAAAGAGATCTTCCTGTATGCTGGACATTGTTTTAGGTTTCAAAATGAAGATAGCTGGCACAGAGCATCTGTCCTGTTGGGAGACAGACAATAAACCAAGTGTTGAGAGAGCTAAGAGTTCTCTCCAGGGAGAGAATGAAAATGGCAGGACTTCCTGTCACCCACATTTGGGGAGAGCACATCTGGAAGGTCCCTTTCAGTAGAAAGCTGATGAGCCAGAGGGTGGATCAGGGGACAGAGCTGGGGAGCACCTTGGGCAGGGATGGGGGAGCAGGCTTGGTGCCTCCCATGAAACAACAGAGGCTGGGGTAGAGGGAGAGGTGGGCCGGGCTGGGGCCGGGCGGTGGGCAGGGGTCTGTTCTTTGCTCTCTGCCTGTGCGGAGCCACTGGAGATAAGCAGAGTAACTCACCCCGGGGCTGCAGACAGAGCCTGCTGACTGTGCTAACGCCCTCTTCCTTGGTGCTGGGATGTGGGACTCCTTGCTTTTGAGCTTTGGGCCCTCACCTTCCCTGTAGTGCAAGTTCCCTGAGGGCTGAATCTATACTGCCTGATGCACATTGGTCAGACCCAACTCTGTGCTGAAGGACTGGCTTGACAAGATTCCTGCTCTTGAAAAGCAAGGCAGCCATTTCTGGGAAACCTTGTATTTCCACACACAGAGAACAACAGAGCTTATAGAAAAAATAGGGTTTAGAGTAAACCAGAGAACTAACAAAATAATAACTTTAATAATAAGATGTGTTAACACTAATAAAGCATTAAATATGGGTTTACAGTGATGTGTACCCGTGTTTATAACAGCACAACTTGTACCCACAGCTGAATCTTGGAAGCAGCCTATATGTCCACCAGCAGATGAATGGATAAACAAAGTGTGGTATTTAAACACTTTGGAGTACTGCTCCGTCATAAAGAAAAGTAAACAAGACTCCGGAGGCTGGGGCTGTGAGTCCAAGGCCAGCCTAGACTACATAGAGACCCTACATTGAGTGGAATGGGCCAAAATTAGTCCAGGCTTTTGTGTACAATAAGCGAAGAATTGCCAGGCATTCACCTCTAGTATGTGGTAAGTAGCTGGAGGGACAGTAGCAGCAGGAACAGGCAGAAGGGTGAAGGGAAAAGAGAAGCAAAAGAGAAAAGGGAAAAAAAGCAAAAGGGCAAAGGGAAAAAAAGAGGGCTCGATAACTCAGGCTCCCAGTATTTATAGGGTCAGACACCTCTGATTCCAGGTGCCTCCCGCTGTCTCTCTCACTGTTGTCAATAATCTGCTGCTGTCTCTGGCATCGCAGCCTCCTAAGCTTTAACTTGGATAATCATTAGGGTGGTGGTGTGTTTAGGGTTGAATGGAGAGAATTGAGGTGGCTCACACAACTTCCCTGTTTTAGGATTATGGAAGGGTGGATAATCATTCGGGTGGTGTGGTGTTTACAGTTGAACAAAGCAAAACAAAACAGAGCGGTGAACAGCAACAAGCCAACAAGTCATCCTTTCCAAAATTCAGAGTGCAGACACTGAAAAATAACAATCTGGGGAAGGAAAGGAACGAGGTGGATCCCTGGGACCCAGGAAGGACCTAAAGGGAAAATTGGAGCCTACAGAGACATTGAAGAGACAGACCTCAACACAGCAGAAGGAAGGGGCAACCTGCACTTTCTCCCTGGCTCCTGGCTCGTGGTATAAGAAAGGAAGATGGAATCTACAGAGACACAGTGAAAGTGGGCGACTCCAGAAGCCTGAAGGGAGAAATGTGCCAGTGGAACAGAGCAGTGGGTGCTGTGTGCTACAACAGCTGTTGTGTGACTCCAGACCAAGTGACTGCCATGTCCCCTGGGGAGAGTGCTTGGTCAGACGCCATTTTAGGGAGGGGCCAACTAAGCCTGGGACTCAGAGCAGCCATGGATCGGTTTCATCTCTGGGCTCCCAGTGTTAAACTACCACATTGACTGGGTAAGGGACAACCACAGGAGACGTCCACAGTCAGGGAGCCATGGGCAGGCCTGCAAGAGACACTCAGAGTGTTATAAGCTAAACAACTCAGGCCCCAGCTCCATGACCAGACATCCGGTTCAGCCTGAACTTCCATGGATCTAAAAGTCCCAGAACCAACACCATGCCCTAACCCTACTGCCAGCTTGCTGGGATTATCCAGCACAGATCCGGGCTCTGACCACCTTCTTTATCTACCAGCAAGAACAGAGTCACACCTTGAATTGGACACTGCCACAAAACTGTTGACCCCAGAAGATAACCACAGTCTTGAAATCACAGAAACTTCTTCATTTTTTTTCTTAGCTTTTGGGTTTTTGCTTTTTTTTTTGGTTTGTCCCTGTTTTTGTTTTTCATTCTTTCCTTTCCTCCTGTCTTCTTGATCAGTTTCCTGAATCTTGGGTAACCTTCCTCTGTCCTTGAGCCTTGCTTCTAATCTCTTTCTTGTTTGTTATGTTTTTATTTTTGTTTTTTGAGACAGGGCCTTGCTATGTAGTTCAGGCTGGTCCTGAACTCACTATGTAGCCCAGGCTGGCCTTGAGCTCACAGAAATCCTCCTGCCTCAGCCTCCCAAGTGCTGGGATTACAGGCATGCACCACCACGCCTGGCTCTAGTCTCTTTTTCTTCTTTTATTTCTCTGTTTTCTTCTTCTCCCTTTAAATTTTCTCCCCTTGTGGTAAAATTGCACTATTGAGTGGATATTTACCATATATAATTTTCTAATTTGTCTTAGATTTTGTTATATAACTAAATCTCATACCTATGGTTAAAGATGGCAAATTATTAGTTATCACAGTTTGTCATTTTCCAGTTTGTGTTTGATGATATTGTTGTTGCTTATTGTACTGCTGTAGCCAAGGTGACATAGTTGCTGTGATCAGTTGATCTTCCTTGTGTGCCAATACCTAGATTATCTGGGGAACATAAACAATACTACAGTCCAGTACCAAAGAACTGGGTGCTAGGCTGAACAGGATGCAACCTGTCATCACTAATACACAGAAGAGGCAGGCTCCTGGGACAGACTCAAAGGCCAAGAGCCAGTGGCTAGAAGACATCTCTGAAAACCATTCATTTCCTAGAGAGGTCTCAATAATAGTAATAAAGCTATCTACTATAAGCAGTTTGCAAGCATCAATGCAGAAAGCAAATTTTAAATAGAAAATGAGAAAACACAGAAGCAAGATGCAACCCCAGACCTCCAGCTCATGCAAGGAAAATCCAGGGGGCATTGAGGGTGAAGAAATCAAAAGCCACCCAGCTGAATTTTCTTGAAATGGTAGCAGTGGAAGTAACAAAGCAGATGAATGAATCGAGAAGAAAACAAAACAAATAATTACACAGATAATTAAAGAAATGATGACCGTAATGAAGGACATGGTTAGTGAATCTAGAGTAGATACAGATTAAAAAATAGAGTTTAGGAAAGTGATGGAAACCATCACTTCCCAACATAGGAAAGAACATAAAACAGATTCACACAGATATCCAGGATATTAAAAATGCTATTGGAAGTATACACAGCAGAATCAACCAATGTAAAGACAGAATATCAGATCCAGAAGACAAGGTTGCAGAGAGCGATTGTCAAATGAAAGACTTCTTAAAAATAGCAAGGGACCAGGGACCACACACACACACACACAAAATCAGTTCAACAGCTGCTAGACAATGCAAAGGAGAATAACATAAGATTAATTGTAGGGCCAGGGATATAGCTCAGCGGCACAGTGCCTGCCTGGCAAGCTGAAGGTCCTGAGTTCAATTCCTGTACCAAAAAAAAGTTAATTGTAATTAATGAAAAATCAGAAGATAGCACAAAGGACATAAAAAATCTGTTCACACAATAGCAGAAAACTTCCCAAGCATGTAAAAAGAATTTGACATACAGATAATTGAGGCATATAGAAATGCAATTAGCCATGATCAGAAAAAAAACTACACCAAGACATATACTAGTGAATATTGTAGAAGTTCAACTCAAGAACAGAATATTAAAACCTGTTAAGAGAAAAGAAACAAATCACCTGTAAAGGAAAACCCCTCAGAATCACAGCAGACTTCTCTCAACACAAATCCTTAAGTCAAGGAAAGCTTGCAGTGAAGTATTTGAAACCCTAAGAGAAAACAACCTCCAACCCAGATTGGTGCATCCCACAAAATTGTCTTTCAAAATTGGTGGAGAAATAAGATATTCCCTTGATAAAGAATACCTAAAGAAATCCACGACCACCAAACCACCACTCCAGAAAGTTCTGAAGGATATCTAGAAAAAGACAACAATTCCAAGAATCCCAATAGAATGAATCAACCAGGCAAGGCAAGCATATAAACAAGAGAAAAGGAACCAACAACAGGAAAATAATATGACAAGGATAAGTCAGTACACATCAGTTATAACTATCAACGTGAATGGTTTCAACTCACCAATCAAAAGAAACAAATGGGCAGAATGGAGCAAGAAACAAAATCCAACAATATGCTACATGCAAGAAACACATTTAACTGAAAAGAAATTCATAGACTAAAGTCAAAGAATGGAAAACTATACTCCATGCTACAGGAACCCAGAAAAAAGCAGGGGTAGCTACTCTAATTGCACACAAACTAGATTTCAAGACAAGACTGATCAGAAGAGACAAAGAAGGTCACTACTTGTTAAGGGAACAATCCAAGAGGAAGAGATAACAATCATAAATATATATGCAACAAATACCAGTGCACCCAACTATACAAAACAAATACTAATGGATATGAAAAATCAAATAAGCACTAATGCAATTGTAGTGAGGGACCTCAATGCCCCACTGTCACAAATAGATCAACTAGACAAAGAAATATCAGAGCTGAACCAAACCTTTGAACAGATGGACTTAGTAGATATCTATAGAGTGTTCTACCCAGCAATAGAATACACATTCTTCTCAGCAACACACAGGACTTTCTCCAGAATAGACCACATAGCTCATGGAACATGCTGAAATAATTGCAAAGGAATTGAAATCCCATGCATACTATCAGATCATAGTGCAATGAAATTGGAAATCAATGGCAAAAGAAACCACAAAAACTACATAAACACATGGAAATTAAGTAACACCTTCCTGCACAACCAATAGGTCACAAGTGAAATTAAAGAAGGTGGCCGGGCATGGTGGTGCATGCCTGTAATCCCAGCACTTGGGAGGCTGAGGCAGGAGGTTTGTTGTGAGTTCGAGGACAGCCTGGGCTGCACAGTGAAACCCTGTCTAAAAAAATTTTTTTTTGTTGAAGAAATTAGGCAGTTTATACAATTAAATGATGCCAGTATAACATATCAGAACTTACGGGATGCAATGAAAGCAGCCCTACAAAGGGAAATTCATAGTGGTGAATTCCCACATCAGAAAAACAGAGTGAGCACAAATAAGTAACCTAATGTTGAAGCTCAAGGTTCTAGAAAAGGAAGAGTGAATTAAACCCCAAGCTCATATGAAGAAAGAAATTATAAAGATGAGAGCAGAAATTAAGGCAGTTGAGACTAAGTAAACAATACAAAGAATCCATGAATTGAAAAGTTGGTTCTTTGAAAAATTAAATAGACAAACATTTAACCAACCTTATCAAAAGAAGGAAAGACCCATGCAATTAGGAATAAAAAGAGTGAAATCACAACAGATCCTGCAGAAATCCAGAAGATCATTAGTACCTCCTTTAGAACCTGTACTCTAATAAGATGGAAAATTTAAAAGAAATGAACAGGTTTTTAGACACTTACAAATTACCAAAATGGAATCAAGAAGATATAAAAATTCTAAATAAGGGGCCGGTGACATCTACGTGCGAGGGCCCAAGTTCGACTCCCGGAACCCACATACGAAAAGAGGGCCAGTGATATCGCTCAGTGGCACGGGTGCCTGCTGGCGCGCAAGGTCTTGAGGTCGACCCCTGGTACCCACAAAAAAAAAAAAAAAAAAAAAAATTCTAAATGACTTTTTTTTTTTTTTTTGTGGGTACCGGGGGGTCGACCTCAGGACCTCGCGCGCCAGCAGGCGCCCGTGCCGCTGAGCGATATCACCGGCCCCTTTTTCGTATGTGGGTTCCGGGAGTTGAACTCGGGCCCTCGCGCTTGCCGGGCAGGCGCTTAAGCCGCTGAGCCATCTCACCGGCCCTTTTTTTTTTTTTTTTTAATGCGAGTACCGGAAGTCCAACTCAGGACCTCGCTCTTGCCAGGCAGGTGCTTATGCTGCTGAGCTATATCACCAGCCCTAAATAACCCATTATCAGTTAATGAAATTGAAAAAGTAATTTTTAAAAAACCTACCAACAAAGAAAAGCCCAGGTCCTGATGGATTCACTGCTGAATTCTACAAGAACTTTAGAGAAGATCTAATGCCACTACTCCTCAAATTCTTTAATGAAATTGAAAGGGAAGTGATACTCCCAAAGCCATTCCTGAAAGCAAGCATTACCCTGACAGCAAAAACAGAGAAGGATCCAGCCAAAAAAGAGAACTAGAGGCCAGTCTCTTTAATGAATATAGATGCAAAAATCCTCAGTAAGATACTGGCAAATACAATGCAGCAAATCATCAACAAGCGTATATATTATGCCCAAGTAGGATTCATCCCAGGGATGCAGGGAAGTTTTAACCTATGGGCAAAACCCACATGATCGTCTCAGTAGATGCAGAAAAAGCATTTGACAAAGTCCACCCATTCGTGATAAAAACCCTACAGAAAATTGGAATAGAAAGTCTTTATCTCAATCTAATAAAGGCCATCTATGACAAACCAACAGCCAGCATCATACTAAGTGGTCAAAAACTGAAAGCTTTCATTGTAAAATCAGGAACAAGACAAGGATGTCCACTATCACCACTCCTGTTCAGTATAGAGAGAGCAATTGAACAAGAGAAAGAAATAAAAGGAACAAGGATAGGAAAGGAGGAAGTTTAATTCATTCTTAGCTGATGACATGATACTCTACATAGAAGACCCCTAAAACTCCACCAAAAGAATTCTAGATTTAATAACCAAATTCAGCAGTGCAGCTGGATACAAAGTCAACACAAAAATGAATAGCAAAGCCGGGCATGGTGGTGCATACCTGTAATCCCAGCAATTAGGAGGCTGAGGCAGGAGGATCATTGCAATTTCGAGACCAGCCTGGGCTACAAAGTGAGCTCAAGGCCAGCCTGAGCTGCATAGCGAGACCCTGTCTCAAAAAGACCCTCCCCAAAAAAATAAAAAAAATAGCATTCCTATACACAAATAACAGTTAGGGAAACACCACCTTTGAAATATAGTGGTACCTCAGTTTACGAACTTAATTTGTTTTACGATTTGGGGGAAGGTGAGTGCATTTGTGTGGGGAAGATGGCCGTGGTCATTGTTTGTCACCTAATGTAGAGTTTACAAATGGAAGCAAAATTTTGCTGAACAGTTTTGTTTGCCAGCTGAATTGTTTGCAAACAGAAGCATTTGTGAACCAAGATATTATAGTACTTAGGAATCAATCTTACAAGGAAATGAAAGAATTTTATATTGAAAACTACAGTACTGCCAGGCGTGGTGGCACACACCTATAATCCTAGCACTCAAGAGAGTGAGGTAGGAGGATCTCTGCGAGTTCAAGGCCAGCCTGCACTACATGGCAAGACCCTGTCTCAAACACCACCCCCAACACAAAACTACAGTACTCTGAAAAAGAAGATCAAAGAGATCAGAAAATGGAAAGATATCCCCTGTTCTTGAGTAGGCAGAACCAATATAGTGGAAATGGCCATACTTCCAAAACTGTTATACAGATTTAATGCAGCACCAATCAAAATATCAATACCATACCTCAAGAGCTAGAGAAAACAATCCTAAAGTTCATTTGGAACCAGAAGAGACCCAGACAAGCAAAGCAATTCTGGGCAACAAGGGCAAGGCAGGGGACATCACAATGCCCAATTTGAAATTACACTACAAATCTCTTGTGATAAAAACAGCATGGTGCTGGCAAAAAAACAGACCTGAGGATGAATGGAACAGAATAGAAGATGCAGAAACAATTCCACTCAGCCACCCTATCTTTGACAAAAGGGCCAAACACCTTCACTGGAAGAAAGATAGCCTCTTTAATAAGTGGTACTGGGAAAACTGGCTTTCTACATGCCAAGGATTGAACCTAGACCCATATCTCTCACCACAAACTAAATTAAAATCACAATGGATCAAAGATTAAATATAAAAACAGAAACACTATGCCAGAAGGTAAAACAGGTAAAACTCTCAAAGACATAGGTGTAGGCAAAGATTTTATGAACAGAATCCCTATTGCATAGGAAATATTACAAAGAATCAACAACTGGAATCACATCAAACTAAAAGTTTTGCACAGCAAAGGAAACCATGAACACCGTGAAGAGACAAGCCACAGAATGGGAAAAAGTTTTTACCAGCTACTCATCAAAGGACTAAGATCAAGAATATATAAATAACTCAAAAACATCAGACGCCCCCCCCAAATCAAATACCCATTCCAAAAATGGGTGTCTGAAATGACACTTCTCAGATGAAGTACAAACAGCAAATAAATACATGAAAAGATGTTTATCACTGGTCATTTGAGAAACGCAAATTAAAACTGAGATTCCCTCTCCAGAAAGAATGGCTATCATCAAGAAATCAACCAGTAACAAATGCTGATGGGGCTATGGGAAAAAAGAACCTTTCTCCACTGTTGGGAGTGTGGATGGTGCAACCACTGCAGAAATCAGTGTGGAAAGTCCTCAAAAACAAAAACTAGAGGTTCCTTTTGACCCACATACTCCCCTTCTAGTCATTGTCCTGAAAGAGTTAAAAGCATCGCACCACAGTGACATATGTACACCCATGTTTATAGCACCACAATTTTTTGTAGCTAAATCTTGGAAACAGCCCATATGCCCGTCAACAGATGAATGGATAAAGAAAATGTGGTATTTATGGATAGGGAAATACTGCTCTGCCATAAAGAAGGATAAACTTAATCATTTGTAGGTAAATGGATGCACCTCGAGACCATTATTTTATTTTATTTTATTTATTTTTGTGTGTGTGTGTGGGTACCAGGGGGTCGACCTCAGGACCTCGCGCGCCAGCAGGCGCCCGTGCCGCTGAGCGATATCACTGGCCCTTTTTTTCGTATGTGGGTTCCGGGAGTCGAACTCAGGCCCTCGCGCTTGCCGGGCAGGCGCTTACACCGCTGAGCCATCTCACCGGCCCCAAGACCATAATTTTAAGTGAAATAAAACAAGTTTAAATATCACAATGTTTCTCTTTTGTGAGAAACCCTAAGTGTAAACAAAGAGCAAAATGGAGGGCAGATTTTGGGAAGTAGGAAGAACATGTTCAAATGGGAAGGGGAACAAGGCAGGGGAAGGGAAGGAAGGGAAAGGGGATTAAAAAATGAATGGAAGGAAAAATGGAAACAAAGCTTTTGTAAATGGGTAGGGGATGAAGGGTTGAAGGAAGAGAGAAATGGGAAGCAAGGAGAAGAATTAAGATATATCATGTACAGGTACAAATTCCCTACAATGAATGTGAGCACTATGGGAAACAGGTACTAATAAAAAAAAATTTTTTTAAAGGGTAGATAAGTAATTGTAGGAAAATGGATGCAATATGAGACCATAATGTCAAGTGAAATAAATCAGACACACATGCTTAAATATCACATGATTTCTCTTATATGAGAAACCAAAAGTATGAATAAAGAGCAAAATAAAGGATAGATAATAGCAAACAGGGAGATAGATCTTTTGCAAATGGGAAGGGGACCAAGAGGTGGAGGGAGGGGTGGGGGGGACGGGCAGGAGGAATGTCCTGCACCAGCTCCTCGTGAGGAATGTAATCGTGCACTGCACACATGGACTAATAAATCAAGCGTTGAATAGGGGTTCATTGGAAAAACAAAGTGAGAGGGCTGAGATGTAGCTCAGGGTGGGCACAGCCTGCCATGCCTGGCCCTGGGCTCCATCCCCAGCACCAGCAGTCAGCTTTGAAGAACGTGAAAGGAGCTTTATGGCAGTGCATATAGGAAGGGTTCCAGGTGCTGAGCTATGCAATAAAAGTGTAAAGGTTTGTAAAATGCATGCGTGGGGAGAACCCTGCAGCCCACCAGCATTTCCATGACAGCACATGGTAGGTGAGTCCCAGGAAGGTAGCACATCCCTCCTCGTCCCTGCCACCACCACTGAGCCTCATACCTTGCACCCTGGTTGTGCCCTGATGCTACAAAGCACCAGGCAGCTGGGAGAAGGCGCCTTCAAATCAGCATTATTTCCACTGATGTTCAGACAGCACTTTTCTGTTTAAATTTTGTAGAATAAAATTCACATTACAGAAATAACTTTAGTTCAGCGGAACACACCATGGGAGTCTCAGTGATAGCCATGAATCTTTGCTGTCAGCAGACACCGATGAGCACTGTGCACAAATTAACCACTGGGGTTTAACCTGGAGCCATGGAGTGGTAGTGTGTGCCTGTGCATGTGTGTGCGTGCACATGTGTGTGCACGCTATGTATGGGACCCTGGGCCTAGTGTGTGCTGTGCAGGTGCTCTGTCACTAGTCTACACCCTTGGCCCTAGTAGCCTTCATAGTAAACGAAGCTCAGGGATGGGAGAGGTGGCATGGGCCCTGGAGTTACAGGATCACACAAGATATTGCCAGGGCACAGAGGAGCAGGGAAGCCAGTCTTCCCCGAGAAGGAAGGTGGCCAGCTCCAAAGAGCAAGAGAAGCCTCTGGGTCATGTGGCCCTGGGACGCGATGGGGAGAACTTTCCTGACTGCACCCTGCTTCCCGGTGCTCCCTCTGGAGCCCAGGTTCTGCAAATGCCCCTGGGCCAACCCTGCTTTTTTCATGGAGCAAATACCAAAGAATCACAAGCCAAAGAGCCAAAACTCTCAAGTTCTCGTATTTGACACTTGATCTCAAGTCACATTTTGGGGATATAAACTTCAGTTTTTGAGTAAGAAGGATCCTTGGACTTTTCCCTATGGGGTTGAATAAACTATCTTTTGGGGTTCAAGTCCATGGCTCTCACATATCAAATACACATGCAGTTGGGTGGGGTGGGAGAGGTGTCCAGAGAGCAGGCCTGAGCTGGCGCCAGCATGGGCACCTTCCTCCAGGTGACAGGCAACAGCCTCACTGCAGCAGCGCATCCCTGCTGGCCAAGCTCCAGGGACCTTGCTCTGCTGCTCACAACTTTCACTACCCGTATGTTAGTCCTAAATGTGTTGTCTTTGATTTTAAATTTTAATAAAAGTAATTCTCTTGGGCATGCTCTTTTTTTTCTTTCTTTCTTTTTTTTTTTTTTTTGTGGTACTGGGGGTTGAACCCAGTTTTCACATTGTGCTGTATCCCCAGCTTGTGTTTTGTGTTTTTGAGACAGGGCCTTACTAAGTTGCTCAGGCTGGACTCAAACTTGTGATCCTCCTGCTTCAGCCTTCCACAGAGTTGGGATTACAGGCACGCGCCCCCATGCTCAGCTTGATTTGTGGCTTGCGATTTGTCTGTGTTGATATCTAAATCTACTCCTAGGTAAAGTATTACATCGTATGAATATACCTTCCATGTTTGTTCTGCGGTGAGACATCTCGGCTGCTCATATATTCCTGTGAAAGGTGACAGCATGTGGCTTTTGGGACAGTAGTACTTCAGGACACATTCTGGTGTATATCCCCCAGTACATGTGTACAAGAGCTTCTTTAGGGGCCTAGCACAGGTTGAGCAGCCCTAATCCAAAAATCTGAAGTGCTGCCAAAAAATCCAAAACTTTGTGAATGCCAACATGACCCTAGAAGGGGAAAGTTCCACACCTGAACCCTTGCAACATGCCACATAAAGTCACCTTCAGGCTGTGTGCACATGGTGTGTGTAAAACAGAAATGAATTGTGTGTGTTTGGACTTGAGTCCAATTCCCATGATGGTTTTATGTATATGCAGATATTCCAAAATCCAGAAACATCCAAAATCTTTCTGGTCCCAAGCGTTTCCCCTAAGGGGCGCTTGGCCTGCAGGGATTGCTGGGTTGTTGGCAATGCTGACTAAGGTGCTGTGTGAGGTCCCCCTTCCAGTCAGTTAGCGTGGTGAGTTATGGACTCTATAATGTGCTGTGTAACCTTGGCTTGCTTTGAGTTTTATACACATTCTTGATTCAGTTTGCTAACATTTTGTTTAGGAATTTTCCACATGTGTCCTCAAGTGGGACTGACTTTCAGTTTTTCTTAAGTTTTGGTACTGAGGCTTGCTGGCCTCATAAAATGAGTTGGGCAGTGATTAATTCCTTTTCCACCCTTATAATAGTTTATAGTAAAGTTGTGATTGTTGTTTTTGGAATGTTTGCAGAATTTGCCCGGAAAACTATTGGGGCTTAAAAAGGTTTTTTTGTTGTTTTGTTTTAAATTATACCTTTTTCTAAGAATTCGCCCATTTTGTCTGAGTCTTAAGATTTGTTGACATGGTCTTTCCGAATACCCTTGTTTCACATTTTCACTGTTTGCGGCCACTCTGGTTGCACCCATAGGCACAGTGGGGAGCCAGCCTGGAGATGCATGGCTGTGTGCCCCCACAATGTGCACCAAGAGGAAGGCAGGACGGGAACTTACTGCTTTGGTGGTATCAGAAATTAGAGCTGAAGCAACAACAGGTGTAATGAGGCTTAGGAGGGAAGGGAGCAGAGGAAGGACTCTCCTGGGAGTGCCGGGGGCTCAGCCCTGAGAAGGCCGGGCCAGCTTGGCCAGGCTAGGGCCTGGGATCCTCTCCCTCCAGGTGTAGGACCTGCAGTGGGGACTGTTCAGGTCCTTGAGACATCCTGCGCACCCTGCTGTTCCTGCTCTGGATGATGGGGTGGGGGGATCTGTATGCGGCTGCAGGGAGGCTGGGACAGGCCTCTTCACTCTCAGGGTGGCAGGACTTGAGTTAGGACTGAGATCCCGGCTGTCCTGTTGCTTGAGCACCTGGCACTTCCACTCCTACATCCGGAGGGCGCCTTGCCCAGGTGCCCGAGAGGGCGTCCCTGTCTGTGTCCCAATACAGGGCACACACGGGAGGGCTTAGAGTGGACTCCTGGGAGTGGAATTACCAGGGCGGCTGGGACACAGTTTATGGTCGTTGAGCTCAGTAGTTTGGTCTGGGAGCTTTTGGCTTTATGGATGAATTTACGTGCTGTTCAGTGAGTAAAATGTTAGGTTTCTTTCAGCAATAAGTAGTTGAGAGGGAAGGACTTGCAGTCTACCTTCTCAGAAGGAAAAATCATCTTTTTTCTCTTTGAATTGGGTTCCTGGGATATTCATTTAACATATATTACTTTAATGTAGTGCACATGGAAACTGGAGTGGAAATTCTTCTTTAATAGCAACTTTTTTTTTTTTTTTTTAATTTCCTCCCTTTCTCAATTTCCTTCTCCAACCCATGTAAAAGTAAATATCCATGAAACCTGCCCTGGCTGCTTCCCGGGGCTGTTGTTTTGACAGCTGGCCTGCACGTACCTCCGTGCAGCTGTTTGTTGAACAAGTAGATGCCCCAGCCAGACACCTGCAGCTTGTGTTGGTGTCACAAAGCCAGAGCACCCAGATGTTGGTAGCAGCCCCACCTCTACCCCACCCCATGGCCCTGACCAAATGTGACCCTCTCCCCTCCCGACAGTGGCCCCTGACCCATGCACCCCTCCCACCATGACCCCTGAAAGAACGTGCCCTTCTCCCCACCCAAGCGGGTCGGCCAGCCACTTCTGTTACTCCCGTTTTGCAAGCCTTAGGTTGTTGCAGGTCCTTTTTGCTGATGGGGAGCTTCCTGCCCGTGGAAGTGGCAGCACTGCGTGCACGCCCAGGTGCTCAGTGTTGCCCCACTCCAGTGGAGGTGATTGGACTCCATGGTGACGTTCTTGTGAGCACTCTGTTAGGAAGGAGGTTGGGAGGAGAGGATTCATCTGGGGAGGGGGAACTTTGTAAAGCAGAACCCATCCTCCCAGGAACCATGAATCACATTATCAGACGGACACACCAGCAGCTGGAACACAGGACCATGCTTGTGTGGCTTCCTTGGTCGCAGGGAGTGACCTGCACTTGACCTTCGGCAGAGAGGGTCGCACAGAGGCCCTCAGGCAGCAGCCCTGTGCAGCACACAGCAGATGGGCTCTGCAGGGCCTGGGGGCTGCCTGCACCACTGGCGCTGTGGTGGGCCAGCCTCCTGGGGTCGCAGAGGGAAATGTAAATAGAACTGCCAGCCTGGGGAGCGTGTCTCCAGGAAAACCATGCCAGGCTTCTCACTGAAGGCTGCCATCTCCTGGCTCCCAGGAAGCTGCCCTGTTCTGCTGTGAATTTCATGGGTACTTGTTCTTAAAGCAGCGGGTGAAACAGCAGAGGACATAGACAGCTGCTGTGGATTTGAGGGAGCACGACCTCGTCTTTGCCACACCTAGCTCCTAGCACCCTGTTTCAGCACCCTGTGGCCGGAGTGGCCGGGCGTGTTCAGGCAGGACAGGAACTGCCTGCCGGCTTGTGGTGTGTCAGGTCCACCTGCCTGTGGGCCACGGGTTCGTGAACCAAACTGCTCTTGAATATCGCATTGCTTTGCATCATTGTGGGAGGTAGTCGTTGACTTGGGATCTTTGTGTTTGGGCCAAGAAATTGAGAGGTATGGTTGTATCTCTTCAAATATATATTATCAACTGGAAAATTTACGGTCTGGTTGATTCTGATAGAAATGGTGCGTACTTACAGCGCTAAGGATTCGGAGCCTCATGGTCCTTGATGTGAAGAAGAGCAGGGTCCCTGGGAGAGGTGATTGTTCAGGATGCACAGCTGCCCCTGGCCCTGCCCCTGTGAGCTGAGCGAGGCTCTGGACAGCCTGGGCCTCTGCCGGGTCCTTGTGTCCATGTGCTGCTTGCTGAGTGACCTGCGCCACCCCCACATCCAGTGGCCTTGAAGACAGAGGTGGTGTGGGACCTCACAGTGCAGCTGGGGGCAGCTGCTGCCTGGAACCCTTGCTCATGGTCTGGCTGGGAGCATTCAGGACGGAGTGGCGGCAGAGGTCAGGTCTGGTCCCCACACCATCCTGTTGCCCTGTGACTGCTGTCACACTATTAGTCATCCCTGGGAATGTTGCCACCAAAACCTAGTACTGAGGACTGAAGTAGGCCCTTCACACTAGCCTACAGCCCCCGCCCTTTTTATTTATTTATTTTTGAGACAGGTCTTGCTAAGTTGTAATATGTGTGTTATCTCAGTGCTGTAAGCACCTTCCTCAATCTGATGTTCATCTTTCAGCAAATGACTATGTGTAGAGACCAGATAATTGTTTCTTTTTCTTTTTTTTTTTTTTTGTAGGTACTGGGGGTCAACCTCAGGACCTCACGTGCCAGCAGGTGCCTGGGCCACTGAGCGATATCACCAGCCCTTTTTTCGTATGTGGGTTCCTGGGAGTCGAACTCGGGCCCTCGTGCTTGCCAGGCAGGCACTTACACCACTGAGCCATCTCACCGGCCCTAGAGAATTGTTTCTAACATTTATTTCCTTAAAAAAAAACAACCCAGGCCAGGTGTGGCGAACACCTGTAATCCAGCACTTGGGAAGCTGAGTCAGGAGGATCGCTGAGTTCCAGGCCAGCCTGGGCTACAAAGTGAG
The DNA here is from genome assembly GCA_028451465.1 of Erethizon dorsatum. Classification (NCBI taxonomy): domain Eukaryota; kingdom Metazoa; phylum Chordata; class Mammalia; order Rodentia; family Erethizontidae; genus Erethizon; species Erethizon dorsatum. Next base: position 33,271,764 of record CM051831.1, read on the forward strand.
TTCAAGGCCACCTGAACTGCATAGCTAGACCCTGTCTCAAAAACAGCAAAACAAAACAAAAAAAAACCCAAACCCCTCAGTGGTAGTGGGGGTGGCAGAGGTGCAACGCTGGCATGGAGGAGATCGGCTGGTCACACAGTGACTTCTGAGACCCCCACTGAGGTCCAGGCGGGGACCTGGGCATGAAGTAGTTTCTCTTCCTGCACTGTGAACCTCTGGGCCCTCTCCATGGGCCTCCTGTGTCCCCTCCCACCCTCAGGACTGTGGGAGGAGCCATTCCCACCAACCCCACCTGGGAACAGCTGTCTCCCTGTGCAGAGTCGGAGTCTGCCCTGGAAGGCCCAGAACTGCACACCTGCCTTCACAGTTTCCCTGGGGTCCTTGGACTCCCTTTCCCTGCTCATGGGCAAGAGTACTGGCGAGGTTGTCATTGGCAGCCACACCTGAGCAGGCATGAAGTGACCTGTCCTCTGCAGCCTGCACTGGTGGCAGGAGAGGCTGTTCGTGGAAAGTGCACCCTCGGTCCTGCCGGCACCAGGCTCTGCAGCAGGCGGATAGATCCCTTACCGGAGGTCGTTCTGGTGCCAGGCAGCTGCGGAAATGCTCAGGCTCGTCCTGCCCTCACTCTGGCTTCAGCAAAACCAGGTGTAAATGCCCCTGGGGCCACCACCCCTCCCTTTCACTTACTGTTTTATTTTTCTCGGCTTTTGCAGCATCAAACCTAGGGCCCGCCTGCTGCCCAGCTCCACTCCTCCTTTCTACCTTGGGGCCCCGACATTTCCCAATGACAGGTCACTTGTGGTGTCGGGATACTTAAGCTCTTCGGTCTCTCTGAACTCATCACTGAGCCCACTGCCAGAGGACCGCGCCCCTCTGGGGAGAGGTCTTGAGCCCTACAAAAGAGGAACTTGAAGACCACAAACGTCCCATGTCCCTGGCCTTGGTGTTGCAGAGCCACAAAGCCACCCTGAGGCTGCCGGCTTCCTCCTCACAGAGCCAGAGGCCGGCTGTGCCCTTACCCTGTGTGGCAGCAGCACCCACCCCCAGCCCCCCACGGTGAAGGTCCTGGTAAAGTGTGGACTGTGTCACTGAGTCTCAGTGACTTAGGGAGCTCTTGGGGGTCTCTGCAAATTACTTCTTGACTGGAGTTTTGTTTTTAAGATAAATTTGTTATTGTAGTAGTAAAATTTAACATCCGTGGAGCATCACTTAGGAATTATCTTGGAGAATATCTCTGCAGTGGCCTCAGGCTAAGAACAGCCTTTCCCAAGCCCCTCTCCTGCCGTGCTCTCTGCCTGTTAAAGGCGACCTCTACCCTGATCCCTTGTGAGGGGGTCTGTTCACTTGTTATCTGAATTTATTTTCTGGTACTGGGGATCAAACCTAAGGGTGCTGTACCACTGAGCAACAACCCCCTCCCTTTTCATTTTGAGACAGGGCCTCTTTTAGTTTCCCAAGCAGGGCTATAATTTACAACCCTCCTGCCTCAGCCTCTCAAATAGCTGGGATTACTGCCATGTGCCATGATATCCAGCCAAAACAATTTTACCAGCTTGACTAAGATACAGTTCACATAACACCCAGTTCACCTGTTTAAAGTGTATAGTTCTTGCTGGGCGTGGTGGTGCACCCCTGTCATCCCAGCACTTGGGAGGCTGAGGAAGGAGGAAGATGGCTGGAAGTTCAAGGCCAACCTGGACTACATAGTAAGATCCTGTCTCAAAAACTAATCAAAACATGAATTAAAAAATAAAGTACACTTCTTGGGCCGGGGTAGCTAAGGAAGGAGCACTTCCTGGCATGCTCAAGGCCCTGGGTTCCATCCCGAGTACTACAACAAAACAGAACAAAACAAAAATGAATTCTTCAGACCACAAAGTATAGTTTTGTGAGTTTTTGTTTTGTTTTGTTTTTTGAGACAGGATCTCACTATGTAGTGCAGGGTGGCCTTGAACTTATGGCAGTCCTCCTGCCTCAGCCTCCTGAGTACTGGGATTACAGGTGTGCACCACCATGCTCAGCTTGGTTTTTAGTTTTTCATACAGTTGTGCAGCCGTCACCACTGCCTGGTTCCTGAGCACTTTATTACTCAAGGAAGAAAGCCCAGGCCTTGGCCCTGCACAACCACTAACCCCTTCCTGTGCATGTGGGTTTGCCCGCATGATTTGGAGGCGAATGGAAGCCTGTAATGGTGGTCTCTGTGACTGGCGTCTTTCATTGGGCATGCTGTTTTCGGGGTCAGCCGGTCATTCAAGGTGATGCTTCTGTATCTGTTCCTGTGCTGAAGACGGGCAGCAGGCCTGCAGTGTGGGCTCAGTGCTTAGTGAATAGAGCTCCACCTGGCCACCCAGAAGGGGCCAGATGCCCGAGGGGTCTGGGCTGGCTACTGGTAAAGTCCTCAGGAGGCTTCACCTGCAGTAAGAAAGCAACTTTGCCTGGGTTTGATCCCTAGCACCACAAAAAAGAAAAGGAAGAAAAGCCATGCCTTTAAACGTGCAGTCACTCAGGCCCACAGGGCACTGGGTCATCCCAGCCTATATGTGCATATCAGGATTACTGAGCATCTGGGAGCTCCTTTCTGGGGCCTCAGTTCTGTCCCATCATTTTGCGTGTCTTGTCTGTCTGTTTCAGCTCCGCAGTGGTGTTTGGGTTGTAAATGCAGTTCGTAGTGCTAGGTGTTCACGGGGTACAAAAAGATGTGCAGTTCATGAGTGCGGTGTGGAGTGACTGAGTCGAACTAATCAGCACCAGGTGGAGGTGTGAACCTGGCCCTGAGCAGCTCTGAAATGTGCAGCGTGCACTCACGTTGCACCACACTGTGCAGCAGATCTGAAGACACCACATGGGTGTGTGGACCGTCACCTGGGACTGTCATCCCTCTCCATGTCCCAGCTCCAGCCTCTGGTGCCACATTCTGCTCCGGTTCCATGCCCTTACTTCAGATGCCACACGGAAGCAGGAACATGCAGATGTGTCTCCCTGACATGGCATACTTCCCTTGGCATCGGTTCTGTGGCTCTGTCTGCACACTGCGAACAGCGGACTGAGTTCCATTGTGTGCGTATGATGGTCCCCTCCCCCATTCTTCTAATGACAGCCATTTAGGGCCACCCCATAACTTGGCCTCCATGAATACTGCTCCGCTGAACCAGGACATGTCAACATCTTTTGACAAACTGATTTCACATTTTTGGGAAAATACTCAAAATTAGGATTGCCAGATCCCACACTGTCTTGACGAGGGTAGGTTTATATTCAGTTTTGGAAAGAAGTGTGTCTTCCAACTTTGCTTTTCCTTTGCAAGATTCTTTGGGCTACTCTGGGTCCCTTGCATTTCCATGTGAGGTTTAGGGTCAGCCAATTGACTTATGAAAAAAAAAAAAAAAGCACCTGGATTTTTGGTAGAGATTACATCAAATCAGTAAGTGAGGCTTGCCTTCTCGTAGTATTAGATCTTCTGGCCCAGCTCTTGCACTTACTTGACTAGTTTGTTGCTAAATACTCTGATACCATGTTCCACGACACCTCCTGTTTCCTTGACTTCCTTTCAGATGGCTGTGGCTGCTGGATAGAAATGCAGTCAACTGTTCGTTGATCTTGTGCCCTGCAGCCTTGGAACTCATTTATCAGCCCTAATTGTTTTTACTTTTGTGTGGGTTCCATAGGATTTTCTGTATGTAGATCATAGAGCATTTAATTTATTCTGTTAGTGTGGTGTCTTAAACTGAGCCAGCTGTGCACTCCCCAGATAAATTCACTCTGGCATCGTGTATCAGCCTTTGTGTGCTTTCTTTGGTTGAAATTTTTTCACATCTATATTCATAATGAGTATTGGCGTACAGTTTTCTTGTTATGTCTCTGTCCTGTCTTGGTATCAGATAATATTGGCCCCACAGAATGATTTAGGGAATATTCTCTCCAGTATTTGCAAAGTTTGTAAGATCTTCATTGGTTCATGATATACTGATATACTTTTTTTGCGTTTTTGGTTTTGGTTTTGGTTTGGTTTTTTGAGACAGGGTCTCGCTTTATAATGCAGGCTGGCCTTGAACTCACTATGTAGCCTAGGTTGGCCTTGAAGTCATGGTAAGCCTCCTGCCTCAGCCTTCTGAGTACTGGGATCACAGGTGTGCGTCACCAAACATGGCTAATACTATTTTTTTTGTGGGTACCGGGGGTTGACCTCAGGACCTCGCGCACCAGCAGGCGCCCGTGCCGCTGAGCGATGTCACCGGCCCTTTTTTTGTATGTGAGTTCCGGGAGTCGAACTCGGGCCTTCGCGCTTGCCGGGCAGGTACTTACGCCACTGAGCCATCTCACCGGCCCACTTTTTGTTTTTTGAGACAGGGTCTGGCTATGTAGCCCAGGTGGGGTCTCCAGGTCTGAGATCCTCCTGGCTTAGCCCCCCCAGTGCTGGGATTAGAGGCATGCGCCACCACACCCGGCAGTTTATGATCTGCTTTTATCCCAGAGTAGTAACAACTTCTCATTCAAGTACCAGTGGGCACTTGGCACATTCAGCCTCGCTCTGGTGGGCACTGACTGAACTCCAGGCCCAAGTGCTCCTGGGAGCTTCTCCCAACGCCATCACCCTGGGGCTGCGTGGGAACCCTTCCTGAGTACTGAGCTGGCCCTGCTCGTCCCTCCAGCAGTCATCTGGAGGAGTATGCAGCTGGCTGGGAGGGAGGAGGATCCCAAGCCCATCTCTGAAGGTCACTCGTTGGCTCATCTGAGTGTGCAGAGAAGAACCGAGGCTGCTCTCATCCTCCCTGCTCCCGCATCACTAGGGGCAACTAAGTGTGTCATGCTCGTGTCTCCCAGGCCACGCCGGGGCAACGTCTCACCAGTCCATCACCCTGGCTTGCTTGACACCTCAGATCCACCTCTGACCCATGATCTCCCACAGGTCCCACGTGCACAGACCCCACGGCCGGAAGCTCCAGGGATGACCAGCCCCTCCCCGCGCATCCAGATCATCTCCACCGACTCAGCAGTTGCCTCGCCCCAGCGCATCCAGGTATATCCCGCCCGTCCCAGATAGACCCCGCTTTCTGCAAAGAACACAGTTGATGTTCACGTCACTGACTTACTGTTGTTGTTGTTGATGTTTGGTTTTTTTGTGACAAGGTCTTGCTCTGTAGTCCAGGCTGGCGTCTAACTCGTGGAGATCCTCCTGCCTCAGGCTCCCGATACTGGGATTACTGGGATTACAGGCATGCACCACTACACTGTGGCAGTCAGTGAACAGCACCACTGGTGACTTGTCACGAGGCACCGACAACCAGTACCCACAGGATACCATCAAGTGCCAGCGTCCCGCCAGATCTTCGAGGGAACATCCTGTGGCTCCTTGCCACCAACTACGAGGCAAGCACTGCTATCATGTGGTTTCCAAGGGGAAAAAGTGATGTCCTTAAAACTGATTGCCCAGAACAGAAACTATTACGGGGGGTTCAGGACGTGACTACCGGTGAAGACGTCCCATTTAGCATGTGTTTTGGTTTTGGTTTTTGGTTTTCTGAGACAGGGTCTCCCTGTGCAGTAGCCTTGACCTCACTATGTAGCCCAGGCTGGCCTCAAATTCATGGCCATTCTCCTGCCTCAGCCTCCCTAGTGCTGGATTATAGGCATGCACTACCATGTCCCACTCTAATTAACTGACTTATAAAACAGAAGTCTGAGGCCAGTGAGATGGCCCAGCAGCGTAAGCGCCTGCCTGGCAAGCACAGGGTCCTGTGTTTGACTCTGGTACCCACATAAAGGAAAAAAACGGGCTGGTGATATCGCTCAGCGGCACAAGCGCCTGCTGGCAAGCGCGAGGTCCTGAGGTCGACTGCCAGTACTCACATTAAAAAAAAAAAAAATACAGAAGTCTGAACTGTGGGACTATAGCACAGAGGGAAGAAGGCTCATTGGATCACCGCCTGGTGCTAAATGGGACGTCTTCACCAGTAGTCACGTCCTGAACCCCCCGTAATAGTTTCTGTTCTGGGCAATCAGTTTTAAGGACATCACTTTTTCCCCTTGGAAACCACATGATAGCAGTGCTTGCCTCATAGTTGGTGGCAAGGAGCCACAGGATGTTCCCTCGAAGATCTGGCGGGACGCTGGCACTTGATGGTATCCTGTGGGTACTGGTTGTCGGTGCCTCGAGACAAGTCACCAGTGGTGCTGTTCACTGACTGCCACTCACGCACCTGTGAGCAGATGAGGCAGGGACCTTGGGCTCGAGGGCAGCGATGGGGAGCAGGAACAGTATGGATGACAGTGCAGACGTGGGGCCAGAGGCCAAACCAGAGCACAGCCATGCTGGCGCAGGGGGGCGGGAGCAGCGGAGCGTGGTTGGGAGGCATTTGGTGATGAGAGGGTCTGGTGTGGGCACTGCAGCATTGTTACCAGGCATACCCCACTGTGTCAGCCTACTCTTAAGAGATTTTATGACTCTTCTGTTGCAAATTGGAGATGAATAAGGATGAGGGATGCGCTGTTAAGAAGCCTTATCTACACCGGGAATGGTGGCACACCCCTTGTCATCCCTGCGCTCGGGAGGCTGAGGCAGGAGGATTGCAGCAGTTCGAGGCCAGCTTGGGCTACACAGTGAGACCCTATCTCAAAAAAAAAAAAAAAAAAAAAAAAACTATCTACACCGGTGCATACAGAAGCCAAAGAGTTGTGGCTGTTTTAACTTCACCCCAAGCTGTGTCTGTCATGTCGGGGACCTGGGAAGGCGCCCTGAGGGGTTGTCATCCTCAGGTTAGGAGCTGCTTGCACCTGCTTCCTGCTCTCCTGGTGCTGCTTTTGTCTGCACTGGTGCCTGAACAGATCCTGACACACACCTCTCCCCACCCCACCCTAGGGTGCCACTGAGCACCCTGTTGGGTTCTGCTGTCCAGTGACGCAGGGGCAGACAACAGCCCAGGCCAGAAGGCTCTGCAGGCTGCGCTGAGGTCTTGAGGGAGGTGTGCATCCCCCATATTGTCACATTAGGCAGCGGCTGTCCCTAGCGTAGTGCTCAGCCCCACGGTGGCCCCGAGATGGTGTTGCTGATCTGCCCTCGGTGAAGCTGAGGTCATAGGGAAGAGCCTCGGGTGGGTGGGAGCTCCCTGTACAGTGAACGCAGCTGGAAACCTTCCTGTGTGGGCTGTGGGCAGTACTGGATGCACCGGGTGCCACTCAACACAGTCTCTCATGGTGGCTGCTGGTGACCTCTGTGACCTTCTCACAACCAGCCCAGGCTTCAGTATGTTCTTTGTTTGTTTGTATCTTTGGGGGGGGGTTGTTTTTAGTTTTATTGAGACAGGATCTTGCTACGTAGCCCAGGCTGGCCTCAAACCCGCAGCGATCCTCCTGCCGCTGGCTCCGCATTGCTGGATTACAGCCCTGTGCCACCGCACGTGATTCTTTGTTTGTTTTAGCATATTCTAATTCATAACAGTCGTGTTTCATCTGAAAGGTGGGAGGGAAGGATGGTTTCAGAAAGATGGCAGGCTAGACAGGAAGAGCGTTGGCTCAGGCTGGACACACTGAGGGTCACCTCCTGTCCCCACTCAGCTGTGTGGCTGAGCAGTTCCCAACCCCCGCAGCTGTGCAGTGGCGATGCACCTAGTTTGTTAGGAGGTTGTAAAAGGGCCAGGAGGAAGCCTAGGAGCCTGTAGGTAGCAGGACCGGTGACTGTTAGCAGCTGTGCGCACTGCTCAGTGGTCCACTGCGCCAGGACAGAGATCTTTCAGAAGTTAACCATATCATCCGTACCTATGACTGCCTTCACTTCCTGCTTCTGCAAGTAATGCTGAAGCTGTAATCCTAGCATAAAATTAGCGTTGTGAGATTGTTCCAGAAAAGCTCTTGACTGCGCGCCCCACCCTAAGCACGCCATGCCCATGGGTGATGCTGCACATCGGGAGCAGTGTGTCTCAGGGCCTGGGGCTCCTGAGCTCACTGCGTGGCCTCATGTTGCCCTGCAGATTGTGACAGACCAGCAGACGGGACAGAAGATCCAGATTGTCACCGCAGTGGATGCCTCGGGCTCCTCCAAGCAGCAGTTCCTCCTGACCAGCCCTGATGGCGCTGGCCCTGGGAAGGTGATCCTGGCTTCCCCGGAGACGCCCAGCACCAAGCAGCTCATCTTCACCACCTCGGACAACCTGGTGCCGGGCAGGATCCAGGTAAGGCCCCATGGCTCTGTCCCTGCCTCCCTCGGCCTGTCATGGCAGCCACAGTCGTCCCTGGAGGTGCTGGGTTGGCACTGAGTCCCTAAAAACACTTCACAGGTGAGGGCCCAGAGAGTTTAGCCCAGGACATTTCAGAGGCGTCATCTGGGGTGACCCGGCTAGATGAGAATTCTTACCACCAGCCTGTCCCGACCACCGTGTGTTCCAAACTCCTTATTTATTTGCATCCGGGTGAATGCAAATATGATATGATGTTCACCACAGGAACCACTCTTAGGTGTGGGGTGGCATTCGGGTCCCTCAGAGTGCTGTGACATCAGTCTGTACCTCTCCCTCCTCCTGTGCGGAAGCCCCCTGCTGCGGGAGTTGCACACAAGTGCTCCAAGATGGAGATACTCATGCGTGACTGTTCTGGACCCACTGAATAGTGATTTCTGTTGGTGTGAATCCGATGGCCCCAGGACTAGCTTGTAGCTGCGGTTACACAGAGTCTGTCCTTTGTGACAGGCTCATTTCCCTTAATGTGCTGTCTCCATGGCTCGTCATGTTGGAGCACAGGTCTGAATCTCCTCCTGACAGCCATGTAATGTCCCTTGCCACTGTGTGGAAACTGCAGGAGGGAGAGAATGATTTTCTCTGCAGAGCTGGACTCCAAGCCCAGTGTGTTTAGCTTTCAGGGTAGCTACGTGTTCAGTGTACCCTTGGTCAGGCAGGGCCACAGCGACACAGTGGTGTGTGCGGTCCCTGCGGGCAGCATGCATGTGGAGGCTTGTCCTGGGCTCCCATGAAGGATTTAAATCCCCTCCTCATGGGGACAAGAGTTACAGTGCTCTCCCAGATGGTGGCACTGTGTCCCCCAGAGCATCACCTAAGGTGTCAGAGGACATGTGGTCTGGTCCCCCCCAACACAGCTGTCCCCAGGAGACACACAACTCTCGGAGTCCTTTCCAGCACTGCCTGATGGGGAGGTACTCAGAGGACCTTCCCCTTCTCTAGGGGCACAGCATGACCCCATGCAGCCCATTCTCAGGTGGTCGCCAGAAATGCAAGTTCTGCCAGAGCCCCAGCCACAGGCCACCCAGGTGTCAGCAGGTGGCAGCTGGAGTTTCCCCGCTCTGCTCGAGCTCCACTGAGGACTAGGGGACAGGAGGCAGTTACACATCACTCCGCTTCCAGCCTAGTTCTGAACGAATTGTCTGCTGATCTCCCTAGATCGTCACGGATTCCGCGTCTGTGGAGCGGCTGCTGGGGAAGGCTGAGCTCCAGCGGCCACAGGTGGTGGAGTACTGTGTGGTCTGCGGCGACAAAGCCTCAGGTAGGTGGCCTGCTGAGAGTGGGGGCATTCAGGAGGCCTCATGGGGGGGTGCATGTGCAGGCTCCAGACGCGGGCTCTGCTCTTCTGAGCAGTCAGCGATGTGAGGAAATAAGCAAAGTGGCTTCTCGGGAATTAGACCAGAAGAGAGGTGGAGCACCGACTCCTGTGATGAGCCTTGGAGGCGTGTCATGTTTCTGTGTGGCGAGAGCCTGGTTTCCGCCTGCATAGGCGCTGCCGCTTCACGAGAGGCCTCCCCAGGCTGTCCCTGCACCCACTGGGTGACAGCCTGGGAGGCAGCCACCCCTGGACACCCTGGTGGCCGCACCAAGTAGGGACAGTGCCAGCCTGGGCCATGTGACACCTGTGCCTGTGGAGGAGGGACCTGGAGGACAGGGTCTGACCATGTAGTCACTGGGGAGCAGGACGGGGGAGGCACTGATAGGGCGCAGCTGAAGATGGACACTTGCTTGTCCTGGGTTTGGTTGTTTGTGTTTATTTAGAAAGGAGGCCAGGTGTGGTGGCGCACACCTGTAATCCCAGCACTCAGGAGGCTGAGGCAGGAGGATCACCACAAGTTGGAGGCCAGCCTCGGCTACAAAGTGAGTTCAAGGCCAGCCTGAACTGCACAATGAGACCCTGTCTCAAAAAGACAAAAAAAAAAAAAAAAAAGAGAGAGAGAGAGATTGGCCATAGCCTCTGGGCAGACAGCCCGGGCTCCTGCTCCCCTCTAGGCTGCCCATCTCTGCCTGTGCCTGCCTTGCTCCCCATCCCTGGAAGTTAGCCTGATGACTTGCCCCCAGGAGCAGGAGGGCTGCATGGCCCAGACCTCTTGGCATTTGCCGCTTTCCCCTGGAGCTAACTCCTCGCAGACCTGCCTTCCCTGCAGAGTGTCACACCAGAACCCATGTCCCCTGCCTGGCAGGCAAAGGCGTACTGCAGGCTCTGAGCCCATGGTCCCCTCACCTGACGGGGCTGCTGGTCACACACAGCCCAAGTCACCCCAGGGCACAGCACACCAGGAAGGGAAAGCAGTGCTCTCAGGGTGGTTTTAGCACCACTGTTCCTAGAAGAGCAAACTTGGGGTCCCCTAGATGCACTCTGGGAAACAGCTCTGACTCAGGAACTTAAGACAGGACCTCCATGGCCAGCAGCAGGGAGCATCCTGTGGAACACGATGTCCCTGCAGTGTCATGGTAGCATTGGGCAGAGGCTCACATCCACCAGGAAGAAAGGAAGGAATCTGGGTGACAGTGCCTTGTACACCAGGAGGGGTCCGCCGAGGCAGGACGTTCTTCCTTGTCATGGGTGAGGGGTGGCCTAGACAGGTCACAGCAGCCTGGACTGCTGCCACAGGTCTGAGGCCCGGCCAGCCCAACCTAGCCACAGCCCAGAGAAAGTAGGACCAGGGTATGAGGGGCCCAGAAGCAGCTGTGCCAGACACAGGCGTCCTGCCGTGTGCGGAGAGGCACAGAGTCCGCTGCTTGCGTGTGACGTCGTGCGGTGGGTGTAGACACCATGCACAGACGCGACGTGGAGCTCACCGCCCTCTTCCCCCTCTCCTCCCAGGCCGGCACTATGGGGCTGTCAGCTGTGAAGGCTGCAAGGGCTTCTTCAAAAGGAGCGTGAGGAAGAACCTGACCTATAGCTGTCGCAGCAGCCAGGACTGTGTGATCAACAAGCACCACCGCAACCGCTGCCAGTTCTGCCGGCTGAAGAAGTGCCTGGAGATGGGCATGAAGATGGAGTGTGAGCAAGGCCACCTGGGGTGGGTGGGGCGTGGCTGCAAGGGAAACCGCTCAGGCTATAGCTCCATTGCCTTCCGGGGCATTCCAGCCCTGCCCCTGAAGGACCCACTGCCTGCAAGGCTGGGGACCCACTGCCTCCCGGCCCCTGTCCCCACCCCCTGCCCTGTCCTCCCACTCCTGTGCAGCAGGGTGCCCTGCATGGGGCAGCAGGGAAAGCTAGGCCCCTCCTCCCAGCTCCTGAGCCAGAACTGGGCTTAGGAATTCCAAACCAGGCAGCCTGGAAGTCACTTCCCATTCCGGAGGTAAAAATTTGCACCAGAAAGCTCCAAGGGCTGGGGTCACAGAGGCAGGGTACACTTGCCACCTGGACCAGATGGCAGCCCCACTGAGGGCGCCTGACCCTGAGGGAAGACTGCAGACAACACGCTTCAGTACTGCACAGTTCACTGCGGAGCTGTGTCCTTTGAGAAATTAGAATAGTCAACCCAATGTCTGCCTAGTTTGATTTTTTTATTTTATGCAGTGATTTTGCTCTTCTTCCAAAGCAAATAACAAAGCTGGGTGTCCTTCTAGACTGGGAGGCTGAGGCCCAGCCTGGGCTACCTAGCAACTTTGGACGACCCTGTCTCAAAATAAAAAATGAAAGAAGGACTGGGAATGTGGCTTGGTGTGAAGACCTTGGGTTCGGTCCCCAGTACCCAGGGAAGAAAAATACCAGAACCACTGGCTTGGCATCAGGCTGGCCCACGCTGCCCTGTGCCCATCAGTAGTAACATCACATCTGTCCTCGGAGCAGAGACTGGAATTAATCTTTTGCAGCCACAGCTAGAGCTGTAAACTCAAGACCAGCTGGGCTTCAGCTCGGCTCCCGGGACACCCGAGCACAGGTCTCTGTGCTTTGTGTCTCCATTTAGGGCCATCTTGCCCTCCTCCATGGCCCATGGCACACGCGGTACCAGGCAGCAGAGGGACGGGTAGGGACACCGCCGCAGTCTCGAGGCTGTTTGGGCCCGGGGTGGTGATGGAGGGCTCCCCCAGCTGTGTGGCCAGGACGATCTCTGTGAAGAGCCCCCGCCATGCCCACTGCCGGCCCTGTGCTCCAGGCACCCTGGGTCCACCCTGGCACTGCTGGCCCCAGATCCCTGCAGCACAGGTGTGCAGGAGGGGTGGCTTTTCCTGGTCGGAGTCCTCTCTAAACATGAGTCCTCTCGTTGTGATTGAAGCTGTGCAGAGCGAGCGGAAGCCCTTTGACGTACAGCGGGAAAAGCCGAGCAACTGTGCTGCTTCCACAGAGAAGATCTATATCCGGAAGGACCTGCGGAGTCCCCTGATAGCCACGCCCACATTTGTGGCCGACAAAGATGGCGCAAGGTAAGCCCTTGTTCCCAAAGGGCAGCACAGCTGGGTCTCCACCCAGGACAGCAGTTGTTCCATAGCTCAGTACCTGGGCCAGGTTACAGTGTGCACAGCACAGGAGCTGAGGTCCCCGACAGAGCGCAAGTTAACAATGCCTTCTTTTCGTGGTCTGTGAGCTTGTTAGGAAGGGAAGAGGGAAGCCAGGCCCCATAGGGCATCAAAGACAGAGCATCAAATCTGCCCAGGGCATATGATGACACTGAGTACCTTCCTGGCAGTGTGGCCAGGCCACAGCCAGGGTGGACGCGGGACTCCATGGGGTCTGGTGACTGCCGCATGGCTGCTAGAAGCCACTCTGGTTTCTCTGTCTTGAGCAGACAGCCAGGTCTTCTGGACCCAGGGATGCTCGTGAACATCCAGCAGCCCCTGATCCGCGAGGACGGCACGGTGCTTCTGGCCACAGACTCCAAGGTGAGGTGCATGTCCCACTTCCTCTCCTCTCCGCCCTCACACAGCACCCTGGGACACCTTGCTTAGGGACTCTGGCTTTTTAGAACCCTCACTTGACCAGGGCTGGTGGTCAGATCTGCTGTCAGGTACTGGGGTCTGGACTTCAGGGTGGCAGACTTCCATGGTCCCTTTCTCTGCTCAGATTTTCCCTGGTACACACATTGGCTGACCTGCCACCTGCACATGATGGCCCTTTGCAAAAGCCCCCAGTTCCTTTTGCAGGACTGAGGATTGAACCCAGAGCCTTCACACTGAACTACATCCCCAGTTCTTTTTATTTGTTATTTGGAGACAGGGTTTCCCTGAATTGCCCAGCCTAGTCTTGAGCTTTTGATTATCCTGCCTCAGCCTCCCAAGTAGCTGGTATTACAGGCAGGCAGCACCACACCCAGTTTAGAGGAAGTTAATCTGTAATAGCACACACTGTGAACTACTGAGATCTAATTTTTTTTTTTTTTTTTTTTTTGTGGGTACCGGGGGTCGGCCTCAGGACCTCGTGTGCCAGCAGGTGCCTGTGCCGCTGAGCGATATCACCGGTCCATTTTTTGTATGTGGGATCCAGGAGTCGAACTCGGGCCCTTGCGCTTGCCAGGCAGGCGCTTATGCCGCTGAGCCATCTCACCAGCCATGAGATCTAATTATTGTCACTGGAGGAAGGCAAATGAATGCAAAAGCTGTGTGGCACTTACCTAGTCAGGAGAGGGCTCTGGAGTTGGCTGCCTCACCCCTCCTCCCTGAGGCAGAGCCACGTGAGCCCTGCAGAGGCTGCTGGGAAAGAGAAGACATGAAGAGCTCCTGAAGTAGCATTTGTAGGAGTAGCTTTGTAAACATTTTACTTTGAAATAATCGTACCTTCAAAATAATCGATGTTGAAATGAGCAAAAATCTTTCAGAGGCTCCCTGCAGCAGGGTCCCCGCAGTTCTGTCACACAGAGCCAGGGCACAGCGTGACACTGGGCCCTGTGACCTTACAGACCAAATGTGTCCTTCTTGAGCCACGCACTCTGCAGCCACCTCCCCAGCTCCTGTGTCCTCTCCAGGGCCTTGGGGTGCTCGCTGGCTTTGACTTCTCCGTGGATTTTAATTTTCACTTTTGTTTCTCATTTGTTCTAAAGCTGTAATTCATTTTGTTTATAAACAACGTTAATTTTTGGAAATGTTTATTGTACGTTGGTGGTGCAGCATGAAGTTTCTCACTTTCATAATTAAGACACACAGACATTTGTCCCTGTTTGTCTTGGTTCATCTCTGCTTGTTTGTAACTGAAGTAAAATCCACACCATACACCACACATACTCTGGTGAGGGACTTGGTTTGAGCAGTTTACGTGGCTTCGCAGCCGTCCCACCCACCCCAGGTGTTTCCCTTGTCCCTGAAAGCAGCCACCTCGGCAACCACTCATGTTCCTTCCAAGCCTGCGGCCCTGCCCTGCTGTGGGCCCAGGTCCACCATGTCTCTGTCTGTCACCAAGGGGTCATGCACACGGTCCCTGGCATTCATCTTGTGGTCACCGTGTGCAGCTGTACCCAGGGTCCTTCCTTGGTGTTGCCAAACCAGTGCATGGCATGGCTGTGCCACTGTACTCACCTGGGCACTGAATGCTGGGTGCTGGCAGTTTCTGCTCTGAGTGGGAGGTGCAGGTCGTGTGTGGTGACAGCTTCACTGCTGCTCGTGAGGATCAGCTATGCTCAAGGGCTGCGTCTGTGACCTGGCCCTGCCCCTCCTCGATGGTATCAGTGCAGAGCCACTGGGGCTTTGGATCCATTTCCTGCCATGCCACGCCTCTGCCTGTGTCTGCCAGCCACTGTTTACCCCCTTTGGAGAATCACCGTCTCTGACCTCTGTGTTGTTGAGCTTCAAAGGTCTTTAGACGCCCTGACCACTAAACCCTGTCACCCCTGGGACTTGCACACATTTACGACTTTCTGCTTGTGTCCTTTGAACCACAGGCATTTTGCTTTGGGAAGTCCAGTTACCATTTCTCTTCTGTCGCTTTATCCCTATCCTGTGGTGTCACAGGCATGGATCTTTGTGACCACCACACCTAAGACAGTGTTCCCGTCACCACACACTTCACGTGCCCCTGAAAGCAGTGTCTGAGCTGCGTCACATACTGTGTCCCATGTGTGTCTTCATAACACCACCTCTTGTCCCATAGGCTGAGACAAGCCAGGGAGCCCTGGGCACACTGGCAAACGTCGTGACCTCCCTGGCTAACCTGAGTGAATCCTTGAACAATGGCGACACCTCGGACATCCAGCCAGAGGACCAGTCTGCCAGCGAGATCACCCGGTACGAGCCAGGAGCCCACACTGCTGCTGTGAGAGTTGAGGGCTGTGAAGCTGTCACAGGGATGGCATGTCCACAGTCACACTGCTTTTCACCCCAAATGATAGGAGAGGAAATTCAGTATGCAGGGGTGGACAGTGCTGTCACCCTTCTTAAGGCACCTTCGTGGTGACAGCTCCTTCCTGTTCAGTGTTAACCTGTTCTTCTGAGTTGTGAGTTTACAGCTTGACCCCCAGAGTCTGGCCACAGTGGCAAGTGGGGACGCGGCAGACACCTCCATGCTATGCTCGGCCTAGCTGTGGTTCCCTCCACTGCTATCCTAGTTGCCAGGTCTTGTCCTCGTGGTTTTCTGAGGATTTTGTTTTGTTTGGGTTTTGGATTGTTTTGTTTTGTTTTGTTTTTTGAGACAGGGTATCATTGTGTAGTCCAGGCTGGCCTCAAACTCATGGCCATCAGCCTCGCAAGTGCTAGGTGTGCACCACAACGCCCGGCTGGGTTTTGGGGTTTTTGTTGTTGTTGTTTGATTTTGATTTGAGATGGGGTCTCACTAGATTGTCCAGACTGGCCTTGAACTCACAATCCTCCTGCCTCAAGCTCCCCAGTGCTGGGATCCCAGGTGTGCCCACCTGCCCGCTAGTCTTCATGTTTACTTAGTCTGACAGCAGATCTCAGGTCACAGGATCCGAGTCAGGTAGAATTCTGGTACCACCACTTACTGTGGGGGTGGTTTGGGGAGGTTATGAACACTGTGAGCAGTGACATCTAGGTGGAGAGAAGCTCTGCCTCTCTGGAGGACAGCTGTGAGAGGGAGCACCCAGCTTGGGGGTCCCCCCTAGACACACTCCTCAGACCTGTGGTGGGCACCCCTCTCCTACATTGGGCCTGCCGTCCCTTGCAGCAGCTGCAGGACTCTGGGCCCTTTGAGCTGCAGACCCACGGCACAGCCCACTCTGTTTGCTTGCAGGGCATTTGACACTTTAGCCAAAGCACTTAACACTGTGGATGGCGCCTCGCCCCCTGGCCTGGCAGACGGGCTGGACGCCAGCGGAGGAGGTGGCATCCACGTCATCAGCAGGGACCAGTCAACACCCATCATCGAGGTTGAGGGCCCGCTACTCTCGGACACACACGTCACATTCAAGGTGAACGGTGGCGTGGGCTCTGCACCAAGCCATCCCCCAGGACCCAGGGTTCCATGGCAATATCCCTGTAAGGGCTCTCACATCTCAAGGTGCACTGATGGCCCATGGCCACTTGGGGTGGGAGCCATCCATTTGCCCACTATCCTCCAGAGCCACAGGAAGTAGGCAGGCCACTCCTGGGGTGCCAAGGCCCTGGTCCGGGAACAGTCATGCTCCCCCAGCCCTGCACTAGTAATCCAGCGCTCACAGTGGAGTGAGGGTCCCCTTCCATGCTGCCTGCAGCTTCCCTGGGCAGGACACCGCTCCACAATGAGGGGGCATTGCCCTGGCACGCAGGATTCTGTTAGCTCCCTGTAGAATGACCCTGTGCCCAGGATCCCACTTAGACCTCAGCTCACAGCCTGGACCCAAGCAGGACAGATCTCAGCCTGGCCACCACCCTTCAGGGGTTGAGGACCGGCTCCCTGAGGCAGCGCATGCTCCCCTAACCTCCATACCATGTGCCTGCAGCTGACAATGCCCAGCCCGATGCCCGAGTACCTCAATGTGCACTACATCTGCGAGTCAGCGTCACGCCTGCTCTTCCTGTCCATGCACTGGGCGCGCTCCATCCCGGCCTTCCAGGCACTGGGGTAAGTAGTCAGGGAGTGGCTGTGCCACCTTATACGCCCCTCAGTCGGTGCCCTGTGTGCTGAGGGCTGGGGCCAGGACTGGACCTGGCAGCAGCTGTGCCCTGGTGCTACCTGGGTACAGCATGGGCACACAGTGACAGGGCCCACAAACTGCAGAGTCACTGGGTCGACGATTCATGGGAACACCTGAGGCAGGCCAAGCATGCAGCGCAGCTGGCACCCCTCTGTCCCCAGGCAGGACTGCAACACCAGCCTGGTGCGTGCCTGCTGGAACGAGCTCTTCACACTCGGCCTGGCGCAGTGCGCGCAAGTCATGAGCCTATCCACCATCCTGGCCGCCATCGTCAACCACCTGCAGAACAGCATCCAGGAAGGTGGGGCCGGCTGGGCTGGGGCTGGGATTGGGTTGGGGCCAAGGACTGGGACGGGCGGGCAGGGCTGGAGGACCCCGTCAGGCCTTCGCCAGCCAGAACACCCGCTGCCTTGCAGACAAGCTGTCAGGCGAGCGTGTGAAGCAGGTCATGGAGCACATCTGGAAGCTTCAGGAGTTCTGCAACAGCATGGCGCGGCTAGAGATAGACGGCTACGAGTACGCATACCTTAAAGCTATAGTTCTCTTTAGCCCTGGTAAGATATGTGGTGGGGACGCGCCACCTTTCCACTGTGTCTGCTGCGATTTCTGAGCGTGATCGTGTTGTCACCAGCAGTGTAGACAGAGCCCCACCAGATTGTTTGTGACCCATGTCCTCGTGCCCCATGCTTTGTCAGCTGCCCTGTGCCGCTATTCTAAACCCATCCCTTGCAGCTCATGGCAGTGCTCCCAGGACTGGGGACACCAGGCACTGAGCGGCTTGGTTGGGGTCCCAACTGCACCACCTGCCACCCAGGATGGCAGCATGCAGAGTGGGCACCCAGCCCCATGACCTTGGTACTACCTCCATTCCAGCCCCGTCAATGTCCAGGGCCCCTGGCATGCCGACCCAGGTGGATGCAGCTCCCCAGGGCGGCAGTTGAGCCAGCTGCTGCAGGTCATGCCAGGTGGGCTGGTACCAGCAGCTAAAGAGGCAGTGGACTATGGTGGAGAGTGAGGCGCCCGCCTGACCCCCAGCCCTGAGAGCAGCTGCCAACCCCATGTGCAGCTGGGCACACTCAACTTTTCTCCTTCCTCTAATTAAGCTAACATAGCTAATAAAAACAGGAGAGATGACGTATAACCTAGAAAGTAGTAATTCCTAATTTCAAGTAACCTTAGGATCTGTGTTTACCAGAGTAGTAGGAAGCCAACATCCAGAGCCATTGGGCAGAGCTGCTCAGGCTGCGGGTGCCCAGCCCAGGGGCCCCGAACCTTGGGCCCCCATTCCAGCTAGACCAGCCTTGCATCCACCATGCTTGGGCATCTCAGGATTTGACTAAAGTGAAATTCTAGGGAGTCTGCCACTGTACCTCCCAAATGCAGAGGGGAACTTGGGGTCCTTTCCTGTTCCAGACCACCCAGGTCTGACGGGCACAAGCCAAATTGAGAAATTCCAGGAGAAGGCCCAGATGGAGCTGCAGGACTATGTGCAGAAGACCTACTCCGAGGACACCTACCGGTGAGGACAGCCTGCCAGAGCCTTACTTGGGCCTGCAGACTTGGGCGACACCTTGTGCTGTGCTTGGCTGGTGGGAGTGAAGGCTGGGTGATCCCCAAGCCCGCCCGAAGCGTCCTGAATCCCCACAGAGGTCCCTATGTTTTGTCACCCTCTAGAGCAGTACAGAGCCCTCAACAGGGCCGAGTGAGGGCTTACGGAAGACAGTGACTTTACCCCAGATAAACTGATTTCAAAAGTTTCATTAGGGTGAAAGTTAATTACAGGTATTGTTTGTAACAACAGACAGCTAGACTAGGTATAAATGGGCACAGACCTGGGGCTACAGAGAGCAAGTCCCTGCCACTGCCACCTTGCACATCACTCATTTCCTGCTTTCCACCCTGTCCCCCAAATAAAACCCAGTCCACAGCCACATGGCTAGGCCAGGCCCGCCACATAGCCCAGAGCAAGTCTGCCCTGCGGGGCCTCAAGCTAACACCTGGACAGTCCCCAATGGTTCGCCATGTGATGGGGTCCCTGGGTGGGCACACCAGTGAGCAGCAGCCTCTCCTCTGTGACCTTTGCACGGCCACCTCCCACCAGCTCCCGCCCACAAGCACCTCACGCTCGCGCGGGCTCCTCAGGTCACTACCCTGTGGCCTTGGAATGTAGATAGGCTGGTTCTAAGAAATCCTCAGCCACTCCTGAGCCAGCCAGGAACCTGGAAGGTGACAGGCGATCTGGAAGAAGACCCAGAGGGAGACCCACTGAGAGACAGTTCCCCGAGAAAAGGCCCTGGAGCGCGTGCCAGCTCTGGTATGCTCACGGGCCAGGCTATCCAGCCTGGGGCCCTTTCTTCTCTCGGCTGGCCCTTCTGAACCCTCCCAGGACCGCTGCACACATTGCTGACAGTCGGCCACCTCCAGAAAGACCCCCAGGTCGGCCCTGCCGCCTCCAGAGGCTGTAGCCTGTCTGCCCCCAAGACCTGGGTGCCGTTCCTCCTCTGTGCGCCCAGCAGGATGGATAATACTCCATGCAGTTTAGATGTGTCTCTCTTCTGAAAATAACATGCTCACCGTAGACAACAAAACATCCTGGAGAGCAAGAAGGAGGAAAAACTTCAATGAAAAGCACTATTAGAAATACATACTGTTAACATTTTATGTATTTACTTCCAGAAACTTTTTTATGTAGTGTGATCGGGATCATAAAAACCTAAAAGGCGGGCCGGTGAGATAGCTCAGTGGCATAAGTGCCTGCCTGGAAAGTGCGAGGTCCCGAGTTCAACTGCCAGTACCCATATAAAGGAAGAAAAGGGCCGGTGATATCGCTTAGCGGCACAAGCGCCTGCTGACAAGCACGAGGTCCTGAGGTCGACTCCCGGTACCCACATTAAAAAAAAACCCAAAAGGCTTTGTAACCTTTTTGCATTCAACATAAATGAGCATTTCCACAGCTGACCTCTCCCTGCTATGGGAAGGCAGCCGGGTCCAGTTTGGGCTGTGGTGCAGTGGCCTCCCACCCCATGCCACCGCTGTCTGTCCCCCAGGCCAACTCCCGCCACCTCTAGTCCACAGGTCTGTGGCCCTCCAGGGCACAGTATCTTCCTGCCAGACTCTCTCTGGATGAAACCATCTTACAGTCCATTTGCAGTGTTAACTGGACACAGGAAATGAAGGCTATGCAGACAGCTTTCCTGGGACAATCATTCCAACCCCAGACTCAGCACTGGGGCGATGCCCATCCAGATGTGTGTGCAGACTGCTGTGTGTGTGCATGCTGCATGGCGCCCTGTCCCTCATCCTCCAGCAGTGTCCCGTGGTCTGTCATCCCTCATGGTGCGGATGCTCACAGTTCTTCCTGTAGCGTAGGGTACCAGGCCCTAACCCCCATCTGCTGCTGGGTTTCTAAGTGTCTGTTCTTTCTGTGGAGTTGGGGAGGGGGGCAACAAACACAAATGGAGAGAGCACACGTACGTGCACCTTTGCGTTCCTGCCTCCAGACTCCTGAGAGAGGAACCTGACACTGGCTGGGTGGGGTCTGCTCGGTGGCCTGCCCAGGCCAGGGCAGCACCAGCCCTTTGTCTCACGTTGCTCCCTCTTGCAGATTGGCCCGGATCCTCGTCCGCCTGCCGGCGCTCAGGCTGATGAGCTCCAACATCACAGAAGAACTCTTTTTTACCGGCCTCATTGGCAACGTTTCAATAGACAGCATAATCCCCTACATCCTCAAGATGGAGACAGCAGAGTACAACGGCCAGATCACTGGAGCCAGCCTATAGGCACTGTGCCCTGCTGGCGGGGGCTCCTGGGCCCCTCCGACCCCAGAAAGTGGCGGACAGAGTCCGGTATGTGCAGATGTTTCCCTGTCAGCCACTCCCCACCTGGTTTCTTCTTACTGTAACCCCTGGCAGTCTCGACTAAAGACTAGGATCATTTCCTGCCATAAGAAATGTTTTCATGCCTTTTGATGAAGCAGCCAACTTTGGAACAATCTTTTAACTCAATTTGTATTTAAAATTTCTCAAAGGGCAAAAAACAAAAATGAAGTTTTATAATGTCAGAGACTAATATTAAAACTAAAAGAACCTGAGAGAACGGTATACCTGTAAATATATTAAAAATGTCCTTGGAATTAATAGCTACTAATTACCAGGGTAACAACATTAGCACTTTCTAAGCACTTCCTATCAGAATCTGTGACGTTAGCAGCATCTTGCCTGTGGGCAGGGCAAATGGAAAACTGACTTTTACTGAGATGCTCATGATCCCTGTGGAAACGCGCTGGGCCACAAGAGACAATCAAGCGTTTAAGGAAGGAAGGATCATTCCTGACCATGTGCACACTGGTGTCAGAGTGCGTCCGCCATCCATGGGAGCATGGTGGCCCAGTGTCAGGGACCTAAACCAGAAGCCACCAGCCACAGGCTGAGGCTTGTCACAGTCCTGGCCTGTGACAGTGTACAGACTGCCGAAACCTGGGCTCTGTGCTGAGAGACTCAAGAGCAGAATGTGGCCCAGCAGACCTTCACCCGACCACCGGCACTGGAAACGTCATCACCCCACTCAGCGCAGCAGACCTGCTGACCCGAAATGCACGGCAGACGCTTGGGACTTTGACAGCTCTTGGAACTTGTCTGGGTGGCTTCTGTTCCTCTCCCTCCTGGTGCCCTGGAGAAGGGCCTGTGTCTCTGAGGCACTGGAACCATGCGGCCGGACAGGGCTGTGCCGCGCTCTCGCCTGACCTGTATGCTGGTGGGAGCATCAGGATGGTTCTTTGCTGTTGGTTAAACATCAGGGACCGTCCCAGCATCCCCACACTGGTCTCTCCTACAAGCTTTTTGGGGCCTTTTGGTCAACGGACATGGCAGCGGTCCCCGTTCCCAAGGCCACATTCTCTCCGCAAAAATGACAGTGACCATGGTTTGCAGTGAGAACAGACTCCTGGCTGAGACTGTGCTAGGCACCCCGGCTTTCTCTCTGGGCTGGAGTAAGACAGCCCTTCCTGTAGGGTGAGGTTTGCATCTGCTGGGACTGTGGGTCGGATCTGGCTTTGCAGAGTGCCCAGCTGAGTGGGTGCCGGCTTCAGGCACCACAGAGGGTCCCGAGGGTTGCCAGCTGCCACTGCTCACACTCATGGGAACTGAGTGCACGGCATCTCTGGCTCCTGAATTGCCATTTGGATCTCGGGGTGTCGTCACAGGTTGCACCTGGGAGGCAGGTGTTGGGGACATCAGGTGGCCAGTATAAAACGATGATGTAATTTTACCAGCTTGAAGTATGATTTAGTTTTCTAACCTGAGTGTTTTAAATTTTAAAATTAAAAAGACTGCCCAGGACCAAGGGGTTCGGTGGGTCCCCTTCCTCTGCCAGTGAAGGATTCCAGTTGGGGTGTTGCCAAGGGCAGTGTGTCCTGTTGCCACAGCTCACAGCTGCCCCTATCCTGCTTCTCAGGATCTGGTTTGAGCACCCTCAAGGGACAAGGGACATGCAGAGCTCAGGGACACAGCACTGGAAAAGAGTGGCTTTATGTGGGAAGCTGCTGACTTTGACCAGTGCTGGCCAGTTCTGGTGGCCACGGGACAACCCAGCCTCCCCAGCCTTGCTCTGCAATGGCCTTGTCTTTGAGGGTCACATCACATGCCCAGTCTCACCCGAGGTCATTTCCAGCCTTCAACTGTGCATCTTGTCTGATGGGTTCAGGTGTCTGCCCAGGCTGGGGACTAGCATAGTCTCCACCAAGTCCTCAGTCCTCACCTGGAGTACATGGGTGCATCCTGGGCCCATGAGGTGGGACCAGCCCTCAGTGGGGGACACAGTTCAGCAGCTGTTTCAGGCACATGCAGTCACTTCTTGGCCATGTCTCTTTCCAGAAGCATTTCAAACAGTGCTGCATTAGGACAGTCATGTGGTCTGTGTGTGGCAGTCATTACTACAGGTGCAAACGGGACACAGCAGAGAGGAAAAGACCAAACTCCTTTGGCAGTGATTCTCAAGTTTCTCCTGGAAGGTGTCTAGAGCTGTGTCAGTCCTTCTAGTGTGCAACAAGTATGTGTGTAGAGGGGAGCTGCGTCTATTGTCCAACCTCTGCTGTAGCCTGCAGCATGGAGTCTTTGGTTCTTTTGGTTTTATTTAACTTCAGGGTAGTCAATTATGCTCTGCCCTTACAGGCTGGCATCTGGCTTGTCAGCGTCAGTATTAGAGGCAGCTCTGTTCGGAGGTGGCCCCACATCCACACTGCGCAAACCCTAGCAGGGGGCCAAGGATCACAGGCTCTGAGGTGACGAGCACTACCCTCAGGAGCACCCACAGAGTGGGGTCTGCTGTCCCTAGAGTCCCGAGACTCGCTGTCTGCCTTCTAGTGTGAACCTGTGATGTGTAGTGGGGTGGCAGATGGTGTTGGTGCTCCTGTGGCCAGGCACGAAAGGTACCATCTGACACCCCTTCTGCCCGCCTGCTCCCTCTGCCCAGCTCGGTCTCTAGATAGTGTGGCTCCTGGGGAACATCCAGAACCAGCCCCCAACCAGGCAGGGCCGGCCCAGGTCTCCTGAGTGTACACGTGTCCACACCTGTGTACTGTATACATAGCATGCATCTGTGTACATAGGTGTAAATTATGTGTACAGTCTTAGCCACCGCCCAGCATCTGCAGTGACAGCTAGGAGAGCTGCTGAGGTCCCTGGGTGTGGGCATTCCAGGGGACTGTGAGAAGGGCCAGGGCCCAGAAGGAGCTCAGGAGCGGTGCAGCCCAGGGCATCTGTCTGTGCCCACTAGGTCCCAGGGGCCAGGGCAGGGGACAGTGCAGCCCAACAGCCAGGACTGGGTGGTGGCTTTTTCTGCACCAGCTCCTAGACTGACTGAAGGGTCTTGGTGACAGCCAGCATCCTCCCCAGGCACTGGAGCCATTTACCAGGTTAGGGCTAGACACAGCCTGTCTGCAGAGCCACTCTGGGTTGGCAGCATCAGTGCTCTCTGTGCTGGCCCCAGCCAGACGAACCCACCTCCTGGCACAGCACCTGCCAGGTGTTAATCAGGAATCACTGCTGCCAGCTCACTGTGGTGGCCCCGAGTCTACACACCTTAAATCACTTTTCCAACTGTGTGCATGTGAATGAAACCTGCGGCTTAATCCCTTCCGGAAATTAGGGTTTGCGTTCTTGGGGTAAAACTCCCACTTTAATATGGATGCATTTGCCCTGAAAACTACAGGTGCCGATTTTCTTCACCAGATCTATTGTGCTTTCTCCCTGTGGCCAGCTTTCCACCAAAACACTGGGCCTGTGGACAACAGCACGGAAGTCTGAACCAAGCTGGCCACTTCACGCAGCCACAGCACTCAGTTCCTTTCGTGAGATGTGGGCTGCTGAACCTTCCTCGTCCCTGTTCTGGTGTCACGAGAGCTTCCATGGAGTCCCAACCTTGGCCTGTTGTGACAATCACACTAAATAAACTGGCTTTCCAGTCAATAAGAGGAGCCTGATTGTCTCTATAAATGACTTCAAAATATCTTTTTGGGGCTGCTACATTAGCAACCTAATAACAAACTGGGAACTCAAAACATATCTTTTGGGGGAAAAAGAAATGTCAGCTATTTTTAATGCCCAGCTATACTTTCATTTAAGATAAATTTGGCTGGGGATATAGCTCAGCGGTACAAGCACCTGCCTGGCAAGCAGAAGGTCCTGAGTTCGATTCCCAGTATAAAAAAAATAAAATAAATTTTGGTCTCGATATTTACACACCACTCCCCGACACCATTTACCAATTAAGAGAGTGCTTTAGTTTAATGTAGAGGTAACATGAGGAAGGGGCAGACTGACAGCAAACTCAGCTCTTCGTGAAGAAAGGACCCTCCTGTCACTGTCACTTTGCCGGCTGTAACGTTGCTCATGGACTCAACACTGCCACCGCACATGACTCAATCCTGGAACCTTTTTCTACCCTGAAACCAGTGTTCAACTAGTTTTATACCCAAAAAGCTGCACCTCTTTCTCAGCACTGCCCATAGTTCCTGCTGTAGTTCAGCCCTCTGTTAACATGTAGCTGTGTCGCCAGCCCCTTTGAGATGATGTCTGTTAAAGGAGAACCAGGTGTTAGGTTTTCTTGGGACCGTTTCTGTAACCTCTGCCCTTCGCGAGATAGAAAATACTGTTCATGCCACTACCTTTTAATTTCAGGTTCCAAACCTGCTGGAAGCTGTGGCTTTACACAGCTTTCTTCCTGTACAAATCAGCTTTGTTACGTGATGGCATTTAAAAAGTAGCATGTTCTTTTTAAAGTGGATTTTATATCTAATCAGTGTCTTCAGTCTTGAAGAATCTGCATTGTTGTGTTTGTATATAGAGTGTCGCAGTGCATGAGTTAGCTTTATGCATTTTATTAAATGCTGTTTCGATGTGGCATTACTGTTGTGGCTTAATACTACTACCTACATGAGGTTTATACTATTAAAAGTGGATTAAAGACACCTGCACCGCTCCTCATTTCTCCTCAGAGCTATGGCAACACTGGCCCAGCCCGGGTGGGAGGGGGGGTTTTGCAACCACTGCCACCAGAAGGGACCAAGGGCCTGGGCTCATAGGCATCATGAGTAGGATGCCAGGGTGGGACAAGGCTGCCACACGGGTGTCCAGAGGGCAGAGCACAGTGGGGCCACGTCAGCCCGCCAGCCACCAAGTTCCCAGGAGGTTCCACTGTGCTGGGGAAAACGTGCACTTAAAGATTCGGCAGTTAGCTGGGTATGGTGGCACACACCTATCATCCCCACACTCAGGAGGCTAAGGTAGGAGGATTGCTGCGAGTTCAAGGCCAGCCTGAGGTACATAGTGTGTTCAAGGCCAGCTGGGCAACACAGCAAGACCCTGTCTCAAAAAAAAAAGATTCCAAGTCCAAGTGAACTGAGTATGTCATGTGACCGCTCATTTTACAGGCCCCATCGGCTCAGTGCAGCCAAAGAGCTTTAAATGGCACAGCTTGGGGAACCACAAAATAGTAAGAGCTGGTCACATCAGAGAAACAAGGGCAGAACCACCTGGGGAACGCAGCTCTGCAAACAGAAGTGTTCACATGCAAACTGCTCCTTGAAGTCTCGTACCAGTTTTTCCCATTTTCATACATTTGTAGTTAAACCCATCTTTTATCACCACTAAAGGACAAGACGAGGATTAGGTGAGAAGGATTAGGACCCGCTGGCGCTGGCTCCCACCTGCCGTCATCTGTCTGTGACAGTCCACTCCCTCGGTAAGGGTGGCCATGGAGATAACCATCTACTTGCCCTCTGGCATCTACCCTGAGCCCCACACTGCAGGGACAGAGACCTGGGACCTGAGCACCCCAACCCAGCAACCGGGCAGTGAGGGAAGGCTTCCTCTGCCCCCTCCAAAACAGCCACAGGAGAAGAGCACAGGGCCATCCTGGTACACCAGGTCACTCACGCACACCTGTCACACAGCAGAGCCCCTGCACACCACCCTCACCTGAACTGCAAACCAGAACTTGAGCAGCAGACAGAAGACACAAACTGCCTGCCCAGCGTGGTCACCTCCAGTGCTGACACATCACACTGTGACTTCTGTCACCATGCTGGCCAGTGACCTTGTGCGGCAGACACTACCTTCTGCTGCATGGCACACCTCACTGTGCCAGTGTCTGGTAGTGACCAGGGCTGAAGCCAGGGGACCAAGGTAGCAGCTGGGAGGCAGGGCAGCAAGCCCTTACTAAGACGTCACACGGCCTCCCAGCCACAGCAGGCCAAGCCAAGTGCCCTCCACCAGCCCAGGTCCTGCGCAGCCTGAGGACCCCGCTGTTGCAAGGAGACCTGTGGCCAGCCCTAAAAGGGACCCCAGTGACCCAGCAGCCATCAATCAGGAAAGGCCAGGAGAGGGCCGCAGGCAGGAAACGACAGCGAGCCTAACCCTAACCTTAACCCTTCTGCCCTCTAGCCGGGGGCCCCAGCCCCCCACAACCTCAGGACCAGATCCAGCCACGCTGCACACGGAGCCTTTATTGACAGGGCAGGGGTGTCTGTCCATGCAGCAGCCTGCATATCCTTCCACGCAGGGTCCTCCTATGCGGTCCTCACATGCAGCATCCTTGCTCACAGGGGCTGTCTCCCCATGGCACCTCAGTCCTGGGCACTGGCTCTCAGGGCGGCCCTGCCCTTGCCAGTCATCTCCTTAGGCAGAGGCACCAGGCCCGGGCACGGCACCTGGCCCTCCACCTCGCACATGCATTCCCGCAGGCAGTACTTCCGGGGCCCGAAGTTGGCCGGGTGGGACAGCCGCTGCCTCTCCTGCTCCTCCCTCTGCAGCGTCTCCCTGCCAAGGCAGATGGCCGGGCGTGATAGGGGCACGGAGATGGGGATACAGGACTGGGCATAGGAGCTGGAATGCCCCATGGGTCCTTCTTGTGTCTTAACACATGGAAAGGAAAGGGATGCAACAAAGGTGGCCTCACCCCAGGGAGCTGAGACTCTCAGAGCCTCAGGGAGCTGTGAGGTCAGTGCCACCATCAGGGCTCCCTCAGGATGTGCCCCTTCCCTCCCTCCCACTCCCCAGGCCACACTGGGACTCACTCGCTCTTCCCCAGGATCCTGCGGATGTGCTCCACAATCTCCCCATTGTTCTTGGTCTCCATGTCCACTAAGACCTGCTCCCCAGAATCTGCAATGAGGTAAAAGTGACTGTGAGGAGACAGTGTGGGCCCAGCCTGAGCAGATGCATGATCAAGGGGACACAGCCAGGCGCAGATGAAGCTGGCACATGTGGGGGTAGCTGGTCTCAGCCAAAACACCAAGCTAACTGGTGAAGTTGGGTTGTCCAGTGACCAGATATCCACGTGCAAACCAATGGTTCAGGCCAAAACAGATCAAAGTTTTACCCACCTTCCAGAAGAGAGGGAAGTGAGGAACAGAGGAGGGCTCATGGGTCACCAGAGCAGTACCCATGAGGACATCAGAGCTCCGGGCGCACCCTCTGGTGTGTACCACCCTCCCCAGGTGGAGCCCCGCGCCCCCAGGCCTCCCCATGCCCATGGGCTCCCAGTCTGCAGAACTGTGAGGAACCAACCTGCTTCCTTCCCAGTCACTCAAACTGAGCACAATGCAGAGGCCCCACAGAGCTTGCAGATCCCCTGGGTGCCCATACCCTCCCTGGCCACTCCTGCCTGCACCTAGCTACACTGTCCCCACACGCTCCCCAGGCCCCTCAGGGATGCCATACCGTCTGCAGCTCCTTCTCAGGGTGGGGCCTGTGCTGTCCCTGCACCCTCCTCCCTAGCCCTTGCCCTGTGAAGCCTCATCTCTGGCCAAGCTCACTCTGTCTTGGTGTCAACCTAAGGTCCTGGGCTCATCAACGGCCAGGCAGACTGTGGTGCTCCTCAAATGGGATACTACTCAGCAATAAACATAGATAAACTGAAGCCAGGCACACTAGCTGCTGCCTGTGATCCCAGCTACATGGGAGGCTAGGGCAGAAGGACTGCTGAAGCCCTGGAGTTCAGGACCAGCCTAGGTAACACAGTGAAACTGGCTCAAAAAGCAAACAAATGAGTCCCCAGGGTGAATGTAATCACTGTGTACTATGAACATGTACTAATAAAGAAAAAGCAAATGAATCCTCTGCTCTCTGGCCTGGTGGTAGAATTTGCTTAGGCTCCACAAGGCCCTGCATTCTATCCCCAACACCAACACAAAACAAGGTACAGACACATTCACAAAGGTGGATCTCAAAACCACAAAGAAAAGAGGCCTCTGCAAGAAACAACCTAGCAGGACCCTCACCCTCCAAGAGGCTGTGCTCCCAGGGTGGCACCAGTGGAAGTGACACCAGCCTGCTGAAGGCTCAGGGAGGGGGCAGGGAGAAAGGCAGGTTCCCCAGGCGCATCTTCCACCTCCGGTGTCAGCTGTCCCGTCCCCAGGTGCAGCAGCCACACAGCCCCTCACTCACCCAGGTAGAAGCGCAAGAAAGGAGATGGAGTCATGTTCTTGAACATCATGATCTGCACCCAGGGGTTCTTGTACTGGATCTGGGGGATGTTGAAAAACACGAACTTCCTGCCAATGCAAGGAAGGGAACCAGTGAGACTCTCAGGGACCTCCACCCTGAAACAGCAGCACAGCTGGAAGAGCACAGCTGGAGGGAGGAGGGACACTGGCACCAGAGTGAGGAAACTTGCCAGGGCAAAGTGGGAGGGGAAAACAAAACTGGGAAGGTGACCACCGCATCAGCTACTGGTGAGCACCACTGTGAAAATAACATGAAGGGGTTTCACACCCCGGGTGTCAAGAAAACCCTTAAACCCACAACTGAAACAGAACAGTGGCTCCATAAGATCTCTGCGTGACAAAGGCTACCAAAAATAAAGTTACCAATAAATTCAACATCTGCCAAACTAAAAGTGTTTGCAAAACAAAGGGCTAATTTCTGTGACCTATAGTCACATATGTCACTAGCAAAGCACTGCTGGAAGGCACAGCAGGCTACCCACTAATCCAGCATCAGAGCCACACAAAGAAACCAGGACACGGCTGGATCTGCCAGTGACAAACTCATAGCAAGGACCTCGGATGGTTCCTGCTGAAGTGTGGAATGAAAGGGAAGAGCACAGCAGGTGCCCTGCTGGACATTGCAGCACCATGCTCTCCATTCAAGAGCGGGCCAGGAGATAAGGGAACTGCCCCAGGTCACCCACCACACTGACCTGTCACCATCACGTCCCCAAATCCACCTGCGTCCTGGGGCTGTGCTTAGGCAGTGCCCGCGCAGAGGGGGACGGAGCCCTCTGCCACCAGCAGGCAGCTCCTGCCCATCCGGAAGCCCCGGGCCACAGCACTGCCCCAGGAGACCTGGAATGCAGGAAAGTCCCAATCGGGTTAGCAGAACGGCGGCGGGCACAGGACAGGCAGGGGCTCGCAGGTTAGACGGGCGAGTCAGCGGGCTCAACCCAAGGGCACAAGTGGGACAGGCACGCGTCATCACCAGCAGCATGGATACCAGAGAGATCCTTGGGATCCTACCTACCTGGGGGTATTAAAACACTCTAGAATGCGAGGGCGGGGCCTCTTTTGATTGGTTGGCCTTTCAAAAACCCTCGATATATGAAAAATCTCACTTTCGGCTTTTTTTTTTTTTTTTTTTTGTGGGTACCAGGGGGTCGACCTCAGGACCTCGCGCGCCAGCAGGCGCCCGTGCCGCTGAGCGATATCACCGGCCCCTTTTTCGTATGTGGGATCCGGGAGTTGAACTCGGGCCCTCGCGCTTGCCAGGCAGGCGCTTAAGCCGCTGAGCCATCTCACCGGCCCTCACTTTCGGCTTTGACAAGCCCATCGCGCGGCCCCGGACCAGGGCGGGAGGCGATGCCTGGGCTCCTAGCTCGGCGCGAGGGGTGGGGCGGCGCCCGGCGGACCCGGGAGGAGACAGAACCGTTCCTGTCCCGCGCTGAGACAGGTCGGCCGCTCGATAGTGTTCGCTCAAGGGCCCCACTCACCTGGCGCCCTCGCCCAGCTCCCCGTGCGTGTTGTAGTTCACCGTCATGACCTTCACCGAGTCCTTGAAAACCACGCTGCCCTGCCCCAGATACTGCAGCGTGCGGCGGATCGGGAAGCGGCCCTTCATGGGCATGGTGGCGGCAGACAGAAGGAGCGGGCACGCCGCGGGGCACCATGGAAGCCGCTCCCGACAAGCAGAGCGCGCCACGAGGCAGCCTGGGACTTGTAGTCCACTGAGCATGATCAATGTGCGTGCGCGACCCTGGAGGCGCGCACCTGAAGTAAATTCTGAGCACCTGTAGGTCAGCTGACGGCTGGCTGTTCAGCCCCAAGTAAACCCAGCTTTGTCTCTCAACATCTCCAGTTTTGAAACTGAAATTTGAACCTGCAATTTCTAACTCAAAAACAAACTGATTTGCCAAAAGAGAAAACAAGAATGGCTTGGAATCCACCCCTTCCAAAGGACTTTGCTCACCCTTCGCTTTCTTAATCGTTAGCTAAAAGGGTAAGCGGGACACGCTCCCCTCGGAGGTAGGTAAGCAATGACCTCAGGGCTGGAGATGTTCCTGAAAGACCCGGGTGATAGTAGAAACGCAACCTCAGACTTCATTCAGGGCAGCTGTCCTCTCTGTGCTTGCCCGCTGCTATTCATAGTCACTCTCTCCCTCTCTGAAAAGCTATAATTTTGTAATAACTAGACTACACTCCGTGTGATGGCTGTCTTGTCTGAAACCGTTCGTCACACACATGAGGAATGGCGCTGTGCTGCCGCCCCTTGCGGTGTCAGGACCCCTGATGTGAATGCTGGATTCACCCAGTGGTGAGATAAGACACCCCCTCTCCCAACGCCTCTTTCTCTGCAGTTAAACCATGAGCTTTCTTTACCTTCAGTCTGCACTGTGCTACAGCGGCCCACAGGCTTAACGTTGTTCAAAATATTCGAGGCTTGGCAAAGAAGATGTCCTCATAGGCAAGGTGACATCACAGGTTGTGATGTTTATAGACCTTGCTTCCCCCAGGTTTCCTTGGCATTCTGTACCGGCTTCTGTTCCTCAGCTTGTCGCATTTCTGCTCTCTGTCCTGCCACTTTTGACCAGAAGATGGCACACTGTCAACAGCTCTGCTCCCTCTCCCTTGATGTGCATTCTGCTGCAAGTGTTTTTATTTTAATATAGAGTATTAATTCTATTTCCCGTGCCAACAGATCCTAAGACAGCTACATACATGCATCTGTACATCAAAGAGTGTCAGTCGTCCTTCCATGCAGATATTGACAAAATACAAACTAGTTCATCACCTGATGGGGGGTACCCTAGTGACTTAATCAGAAAAGAACACAGGGCCCAGAGGAGACTGCAGATCACCCAGATCCGGGACTCGGCCGAGATGCATTACACCTGATCTCCAGTCTGTAGAGGTGCAAAGAGGGACAATTTTTTGCACCCCCTACCACTCCGTTTTCTTTTTCTTGGAAGGGTAACACCCTTTCTCAGCCGCGTGTCCTCTTCCTCACAGATGTATCCTATTGAGCATCTCAGATGCAGCCTATGATGGTGCTGCACTTAGACCTCTCATAACAAGGCAGGAAAGTGGTTGGAGGCATCATGTGTGTGCTGCGTTTGTGGGGTAATCCTGACTCCCGTCCAGGGAGTGGAAGTCTGATCCCATGCAATGACATTTATAAGTAAAATGGAACCCCTTGTTTGGGTGACCATCTATCTTTTGAGCCACCTCCTGACCAGGTGATACAGCTGATGCTCAGAACCAAACAGAGAGGCTGGCTCCCCCTATTCAGGTCCCCAGCAATGGCCGTGGCCCCACCAGCACGCATATGCCCACTTCAGGAGCTGCTAGAACAGTTAGACCCCGACAACCTCTCTATGCAGGACCTAAAATAAATCAAGCAGGTAATTTTTCAGATGATCCTTAAAAAATAGAAGACTTCTGATATCTTTTTAATAATTTTAAACTCTTAAGACAGATTTTTTTCCCTTAAAATATGGAACACTTCATGAATTTGCGTGTCATCCTTGTGCAGGGGCCATGCTAATCTTCTCTGTATCATTCCAATTTCAGTATATGTGCTGCCAAAGAGAGCAAAGGACAGATACTTATAGAGTCAGAAAGCTCCCAAGTAACTACAAGGGCCAGGCATTGTAGTTATACTGACGACACACATACCCTTGATCATAGGTACATTATAGGGCCTGGAGCAAAGCATGTGGAACTTCTCGCTGCATTACAGGTCACCAGATGTTACCTAGGCTCCTGGTCCCTCCCCCAAGGAAAACAAGCTATTTGACAGTGTTGCCTCTGCTGACAGAAGGGTGTCCTCTGAAGTCACCTTGCACTAAATGGGACAAAACAAGGCACTGGAAGGCTTACTGTCCCCAAGATGGAAGGAACCTGGTTCAGCACCCAGCCGTTGTCCCTGGAATGAGGAGGCAAAGGCTGAAGTCAGTCCCCAGTTCAATCATCACCACCAAGGGACAGATCCTCGGTGACACTGGATGTCACAAGTAAGACCTTAGCTTCCTGCTCAGCAGTGGGTCTCTTATTCTGTTCTTACCTCCCATTCCGGACAGTTGTCAGGTTATGGGCATCAATAGGACTCTGGTACCCACTGCTTTACTGCTCCTCTTTGTCATTTATAAAATAATTTCCTCCCTACCCATGCTTTCTTGGTGATGCCTGAATCTCCAGTCCCTTTGCTGGACAGAGACTTAATGAACTGTCTTTCGCTCATCTACCAGCCCCACAATTACGGCAGTGGTTGCTTCTCTTGGCAATGCTGATGACTCCGTCACTACTGACCTTTCTGTTAAACCCCTGGTACTGGCACCCACTAAGTGGTCAGGCTAAAAGATCCTCACACCTTTCCACGCAGGAAAGCATATTTCCTTTAGCCAGAAGCCCAAACCTGGTTACAACCTCTGATAAACAAGCTCCTACGCCAGGAACATTCAGTGCCTTTTCAGTCACCTTGTGACACCTGTTCTGTCTAATGGGGATCACTGTGTGCACAAGGCAGTCATTCCTAACATCCAGTGGCCCCGGCTTGACACCGCTGGGCCAGGCTTCCTCCGACACCCGATGGTTTACAGGCCCGAACCTAACAGATGTGTGGTCCCCGAGTTCCAATTCCTTTTTGTTGTGGTGTTGTTTAGTTTTTTCAGACAGGGTCTCGCTGTGTAGTTCAGGCTGTCCTTGAACTCACTGTGTGGCCCAGCCTGGCCTCAAACTTGAGGGGATCCTCTTGCCTCGTCCTCCTGAGTGCTGGGGTTACAGGCATGCGCCACCACACCCACCTAATTCCTTGTTGCCTGAACTGTCCTTCCAAGAGCTCCAGGGCAGCCCTATGGCCTGAAAAAGCTTTGGCTAGGGACTGAAATGCTCTAACCTGCACAGGCAGTGCTGGTATACAGTATGTAGATGACCTTCTTCTTTGCTCTCCACTGACACAGGCTCAAGATCAGTTGGTTCAAACTTTGATGGCTGACACGGGAGATCAAGTCTCAAAACCTGAGGCTCAACTACTGTCCCCTAAAGCCCACTATTTAGAGTTTTGACTGCAGGGCATCAAGCATGTACAGCTCAGCACACACAGACCATCCACGCCCTCCAAATCAAGAGATAATCTCTTAGAGAAGTGTTCTAGACACTTCCATAGCCTTTTCAGACCTAGCCAGAAAAGTTTCTGTCCATCCTGTAAAGGTGTTAATAAAAACTAGGCAACTGGGTGGAGTCAACCTGCCAGCCCCCCTGAATATGACCCACAAGACCTGTGCTGGGGGTTCGTCCTAAACCCAGGGATCTAAGCCTCCTCACTGGGAGGCTGCAGCTCAGGGTGTGGGCCATAGTCAGGGGGGCTGGCAGGTTGACTCCACCCAGCTGCCTAGTTTTTATTAACACCTTTACGGGATGGACAGAAGCTTTTCTGGCTAGGTCTGAAAAGGCTATGGAAGTGTCTAGAACACTTCTCCAAGAGATTATCTCTAGATTTGGATTTCCTAGGTCCCTTCAAAGTGACAGTGGTCCAACTTCCACCTCTCAGGTGATAGTTAGTGGCTAAAGAAGTGCTGCCAACAGCTCTGTGAAGAACCTGTCCAGGCCCCTGCGCACCGGGGTCATAGTCATCTGAAGTGCTGCATGATCGATCTTTCTTATATGCTGACCTCCTACTAAGTGTGGAGGTTCAATCCTAAGGCCAAGACGCAACACCACTAAGTATTCTCCAGCAGGCACTACAAAAAGGTAGATTACAGGTATTGCCACAAGGGTCCTGAGCTCAAAGGCCTATCAACCTAAAACATTATCTCATTAAAACACATGGAGCCAGACATGGTTGCCCACACCTATAATCCCAGCAGTCAGGAGGCTGAGGCAGGAGGGGTGCTGCAAATTTGAGGCCAGCCTTGGGGCCGGTGAGATGGCTCAGCGGCTTAAGCGCCTGCCTTGCAAGCGCGAGGGCCCGAGTTCGACTCCCGGATCCCACATATGAAAAAGGGGCCGGTGATATCGCTCAGCGGCACGGGCGCCTCCTGGCGCACGAGGTCCTGAGGTCGACCCCCTGGTACCCACAAAAAAAAAAAAAAAAAAAAAAAATTTGAGGCCAGCCTGAACTGCATAGTGAGAACTTGTCTCAACCCCGCCTCAGAGAGAGCCCACAAAGTCAACAATTGACCCCTCTTTAGTATTTCTCCTTTCTCCACAGTCCCCAAAATTGCCAGTTAGATCCACCATACTTGATGGTCAAATCTTAGGAGAGAAGCCTCTCATGAGACCTCCCTGAGGTTGGGCATGGTAGAACATACCTATAATTCCACCACTCAGGAGGCTGATTCAGGAGGGTGGCTGCAAGCTCAAAGCCAGCCTGGGCTACATAGTGGGTTCAAGTCCAGTCTGAACTAAAATAGATCCTTTCTCACAAGACCAACTTTTTTTTTTTTTTTTTTAAAGGAGACCTCTCCATCCTGGGAAAGAACCTCTGGGAGACTTGAAATCAGTGTCCAAGCACACTTCAGTTAAGTGAGTACCATATTGGTGCTGGGTGTCCTTCCCTTCATGAGACCTTGCAACAGTGACCTTCTGGTCCTTGTGCCCCTGAGACACAGGCTTACCATGGTGCCTATGGGAGGCTTCGGCTACCAGTCCTGTTCAGCCATGTTTTATCTTTTGCTTTGGATGGACCTGCTCTCTAGACCAACTTGGTTTAAAAAAAAAAAAAGTTTACAACCATTATTTTGAAACAGGCTCATGCTAAGTGGCTAAGTTCCCCAAGCGGGGCCTGAGCTTGCAATCCTCTTCCTCAGTCTCCCAGTGTTGGGATTACAGGTGTGGTGGTTGTTTTTTGTAAAGGTGGGATAAACACTGGCTGTGTTGGGTAACAGGGCTGAAGTACATGAGCCTCGAGTGAGGATGTGTTAACCTGGCCAGGAGCTATCTGTTTAGCATCTGCCCTGGGTCCTCAGCCTATGCAGTTTCCAGCTGTGATATGCTGGCTCTCACTGTCCCGGAGCCCTGCTGGGCAATGCAGGTGTGTGGGGAGGGGAGGCCCCATCATCCACGATGACACGTAGCATTCTGTGGGCCTATACTCCTGGGCTGTGGGTCATCAGTGTCTCTTAACTCCCACTGCCCCTAGCGAGGAAGGCTCTGGGGACAGCCATTAGGGACAGCTCCGGGACAAAGACAACACCACTACCACACATAGCCTCAGCAGCTCTTCCTTCCAAAGGTGGCCTAGGCCCTGCCAGGCTGGCCGAGCTCCCCAGTAGGGCAGAGTCCCACCCATACCACACTCTGGGAGTCTACAAAAGTCACCACTCAACGTATCCAGCTTTTGCTTAGAAAAAGTGACAACTTCCAAGCTCTGGGTGTCAAACTAAAACCAGAAGTGCTCTCCAAAGTATTCTTTTTTTTTATGTGGGTACCGGGAGTCGACCTCAAGACCTCGTGCTCGCCAGGCAGGCGTATATGCCGCTGAGCTATCTCACTCCAAAGTATTCTTAAAAGGATGCCAGGCTACTACAGAGTTTCAGGCAGAAGAGCTTTTGGTCCTAGTGGGTGGATAGTATGCACCAGCTACTTGGAAGGCTGAGGCAGGAGGATCCCAAGTTTGAGACCAGCCTGGCCACACAATGAGACCCTAATCTATTTTTGTTTTTGTTTTTCTGAGAAAGGGTCTATATAGCCCAGGCTGACCTTGAACTCATGGTGATCCTCCTGCTTCAGCTTCCCAAGTGCTGGGATTGTCCTTGAACTCACTGAGTCCAGACTGCCCTCAAACTCAAGGTGATACTCCTGCCTCAGCCTCCTGAGTACTGACATTACAGGCATGCACCATCACACTGGCAAAGCTCTCGGTCTTGAAGTCCACAGGAAGTATTCACAATGGATGAAATGCTGCACTCTGCTAGAATCTGGGGTCCTCACATAGCTGGTGGGGGCAGCAGGGTCCTGATGGCAGCCCCCAAGTAGGGGGAGCTCATCACTCAGCCTACACCTGTCCCCAGGCTAGAGGAGCACAGGTCACCATGCAGTGTGCTTGTCCAGTCCTCATCTGCAATCCATGCAGATCCTACAAGGACCCAGTCTGTCAGACCTGCCAGGTTGTACCCACCTCTCTCCCACCCACTTGTGCAGCCTGTGCCCCCAACCCACCCAGCACCTGAGCCAACTGAGACTCTGCCTCGGAGTGCAGGTCAGGAATACTAAGCAGCTGTGACCCGAGCCTGCTCCCTCCTAACCTGTCCTTTCACCTGTGCCAGCAGTGCCCAGCAGCAGTGCCTGTTTCTCCCGGTGTGAAAAGGATGGCAGAACTGGACAGGGCCTTGCACTGTGCTTGGGTGTACATCACCCCTAACCAACATGCTGGGAACACGGGGCAGTGCTGGAAGGGCCTGAGGCCCAGGAGCTGGGGCCCTGAGGCACTGGGCTTCCACCAAGGAGGGGACTTGTGGTAACTCACCCAAAATGCACATGCACATACACGCCCACCACTCATAGCTATTTATTTTTAAAAAATGGTTCTGACACAAGGCCCAGAGCAGTGTGTGCACAGCACTGTCTGGTGACCAGTGGATTGAGCCCACTTCTCACCACGTTCCAGCGCCTCACCTACCATGTGGCTCTTGATGGCACCGAGGACGCTGAGGCATCTGAACAGCAGACACTGGGCTGTAAGTTGGAGTGAGTGTCCTTAGTGTATTAGACAGGGAGACACAAACCCAAGCACGGACTTGTCCTCCACACAACTGTGGCCACCATGGGCTCTGCCAGAACTGTGACCATGGCTGAGGAAGGGCAAGGTGTGCACACAGGTGGAGCACACAACTGTCTCTTCCCACTGTCACCTGTCCTCCACATGCTCCAGGGACAGAGACCGAGACTGGAAGATAGCCACGGGACAATTCCACAGAACCTGAGGGGTCTGACTTTAGTTGGGATTAGTATGTTCAGGAAGTTAATTTCTCAGAGTTTTTTAAAACATTCTGCGTGCATCTCTGATACTCAGTTCCTTGCAGATTGCTACCTGGTACTGGTTTCAGGGAGCAGCAGGGGCGAGTCCATCTCCACCGAAACCCCACTGATGGAGAGTGCGCTCTCCTGTGGAAAGTGCTGATGGCAGCAAGCTGCATGAGCTTCTTCCCGGGTGGAAGGCCACCGGCTCCTCCAAGAGAAAGATGGACTAAGCAGAGAGCAGGTCAGCCTCTCGGAGCCCCAGCACCACAGCACAGAGGGCCTGGACCCTGGGGAAGGAGAGGCCCGCAGCAGGCGACATCTCATATACCTGACACTGCCCATGCTGCAAAGTAGGGCTGCATGACCCAGTGAACACGACCCAGTCGCCAGCGTCCTCTGTACCCCCACCCTCCCCCACACAGGACTTGTCCTCATTTGGCCGAGACTTAGTGGAACCTTTCCACCAGAGCTCTGCCACTCCACTAGCAAGCGGATGAAAGGCACCCTCACTACCTGGTTGAAACACAGCCCCGAGGGAGGTAAGGGTGTAAAGTGACGTGTGAAGTTACTGTTCATTACCAGGCTTCCTGCAGCATGCTGCCCAGAGCCGTGAGGGTGCCGGTCAGTCCAGGGTCTGGCTCCTGTGCACCAGAGCACCAGAGCCAAAGGGGCAGCTGTTTTCTGCCCTAACTGAAAACCCAAGTGCCACAGGCCACTGCAGGGTGCTGCTCAGCCCTCCAAACAGTTTGGTTCCTTAATACCAACACTGGTGAGGAAACTGCTCACCAGCACCCCAGCCAGGATGGCCCAAGCGGGAGGATGCTGGCCAGAGTGCAGAGCTTGCTGGACTCTACTCTCAGCCTTGGAGAAGGCCCTGCTCTCCTGGCGATGCTCTGCAGAGGCCTCTGCTCACCAGCTCTGGAGCTATACACCAGCTCTTCCCCAAGGCCTAGCTCGGGGCTACGTCCAGGTGGGGACTTCTCCCAAACTCACTAACAGAGACCAGGACATTAACTGTGTCTTCCTGCAGGCTCATGACCAAGTCATAGTGCACAGAGCACTGGGAGCTGCACTGCAGCCTGAGTGGGAAGGGGACACTGGCAGCACATCCTCCAAGGTGTGGCCACCGCTCCAGTGTTCCCTTCACCACAGCACTGGTCCCCGGGACCGACCCTAGGAAAAGCTAGGGACCCACGGCCCAGTGGGCAGAGTTCTGCCAGAGCAGGACAACTTGGGGGACCCAGGCTGCCTGTCCATCAGAGGCCACCCTAACACTGCACAGCGGCTGAGACCATAAGGTGCCAGTGGCCATGTCCACCTTGGCCCACAGAGCTGTACCAAGTTACGGCTTTGTATGAAAATGCAAGGTCCTTGAAAGGAGAAAACCCCGAGTAAAAAACAAGGCAGGCAGGAAATGCCACCGAGGAGTGAAGGCTGGTGCCCCCGGAGTTCCTGTGTTAGCCGCTGTCATGGAGATGCATCCAGGGTGGACAGCAACATCCAGGCTGCATGCCCTGCACCCCACTGTCACTCAGGACCCCCCTTCTGCTTGGCCAAGGTGCACCTCAGCTCCCGCAGGTTCTCAGTCAGCACCTCCACCTCATCCAGGCGGCCATACTGCTTGGCGTCAAAGATGTAGGCCTTAATGTTGTTGATCTGCTGCAGGAGCAGGTCCTCCTCGATGGGCTCCATGGCCTCTGGGCTGCTGTCGCTGTCCACCTCGAAGGGGTTGGTGCCGGTGGGCTCCTCGAAGGGGTTGCCGGGCACAGGTGGGCTGGCAGGCTTCCATTTGGGGCTGCTGTGGTCCTCGTTGTCATCCTCATCAAAGGGGTTAGGCGCTGGGCTGTTGGGGCTGATAAAGGTGTTCCCCGTGGCCATGGCCGAGGCTGCTGCCTCTTCCTCCTCCTCCTCCTCCTCCTCAAAAGGGTTGTACTCTCTGGGGAGCACGGCCTGCACGGTGGCAGGGCTGGAGAGGCCGTCCCCGCTGAAGGGGTTCAGAGCCTTGTCACTCTGCTGTGGCTTGGTGCTCCAGGGGAGGCTCTCCTGGCCCTGGGCCCATGCTGCACTGGGTGAGGGGATCTCAGGGGTCATGCTGCCCAGGCATGGGTAGGATCCCAGCTCCATCGCGAAGGCTGGATATGGGCAAGGCCCACAGTTGGGCTCCAGCAGAAAGGGCGTGGCCTCTCGGGAGTCCAGGGCCCAGGTCCGAGAGTGCAGGGAGGCGGCCCGATCCCGCTCCCACTCCCGCTCCTGCAGCCTCTGCAGCTGCTCGCGCTGCAGGGCCTCCTCCTCGGCCTGTCTGCAGGACAGTTCAATGGCCTTGGCCGTCTGCTGCCGGTCGTACTCATCCTGCAGCTGCCGCAGGTTCTCCCCCAGAGTGCGCACCTCGTCAGCACGGCCAGCAGCTTGGGCCTGCTTGATGAACGACTCGATGTTGTGGATCTGCTGCAGCAGAGGGTCGGAGTCCTCGCGCTGGCCCTGTGTCCCTGGCAGCGGGAGCCAGCCCTCAGCCTTCCTCGCGGGGGCCACCTCCCCATTGGCTGCCGGGCCATGGTGCCTCTCCTCCAGCCTGCGCTGTGACTCCAGGGCAGCCTGGGGAGAACCAGAGCCAGGGTTAGAAGGTCCCCAGCTGGGCAGCCCGCCCCCTGCTACCCTATCCACCTCCACCTTCCCTCCTCTGGATTGAGAAGCCCATCTGCTGACAGAAAGGGTGGGCAGTCTGATTTTCAAAACTGACCGTGAGGGGCCGGTGAGATGGCTCAGCGGCTTAAGCGCCTGCCCGGCAAGCGCGAGGGCCGGAGTTCGACTCCCGGAACCCACATACGAAAAAGGGGCCGGTGATATCGCTCAGCGGCACGGGCGCCTGCTGGCGCGAGAGGTCCTGAGGTCGACCCCCCGGTACCCACAAAAAAAAAAAAAAAAAACTGACCGTGAGTGACACGTTAGGGAGCAGCTGCCCCAGTCACGAGCTGTATGCTTGGCATACACCTCCATGTCTCTCACCCACTGACAGTGTTAGCACTCACCCAGGCTGAACAGACAAAACTGTGTGCTGGGCTGCTGCTTCTGTTTTGCTCTGGGGATGCCAGAGATTGAACTGGGCTCTCAAGTACTCTACTACTCAACTACACCCACAGCCCTCCCTTTTTCCCTCATAGAGAGCAGGTCTCATGAAATTGCCCAGTGGCCTCAAACTCTCGATCCTTCTGCCTCAGTCTTTCAAGTAGCTAGGAATACAGATGCAGACACCACGCCTGGCTATTTTCTGTGGGTTTTTGTGGTACTGGGGATAGAACCCAGGGTGTCTGCACAGCTACATCCCCAGCCTTTTTATTTTTCTGATTTGAGACAGGCTCTTGCTAAGTCACTAAGTTCCCTAGGCTGGGCTTGAACTTGTGATCCTCCTGCCTCAGTCTACTAAACAAGCTGGGATTAGAGGCGTGAGCCAGCAGGCCTGGCTATTTTCTGTTTGACGGTGCATTTTTCAATGTGGACCCTCAGAACGCTCCCCCAGGGGGAGCACTGCTCATCTCTGGTGTTCTCAGCATGAGAAGCAGTGAGAGCACAGAGACAAAACAAGGACCTGGAAGAGAATTATTCTGGTTTCCACAGGTGGGCACGCACTGCACAAGAACAGAAGATGAAAGCAAACACGTGAGAGAGAGAGAGATACCACACGCCTGAGCTGCAACACAAAACCACACGAGAGAGAGAGAGAGAGAGAGAGACCCCGCATGCATGCATGAGCAGGGCTCTGGTGACACAGGCAGCGGGACATCAGAAGCCAGAGCGTCACCAGGAGGCTGTGACTGCCCAGGCCCTGCACACCTGTCTCTCCAGCATCCTCTTCTTTTCCATATCCTGCTTCCTTTTCTTTTTCAGCTCTTCAAACTGTTCCTTGGTTGGCAGTGACATCAAACCCAGCAACTTTTCCTGCAGGGGTCATGAAAGGGTCACACTTACACTTGGGGAAAAATGGACCTTAAGCCCCACACAGTCGAGCTAAGCTGCACAACATTGGGGAGTGGCAGAGAGGAGTGCACAGTGCACAAGGTTGGCCTCGCTCTGGAGAGGGTCACACCTGGCACCCACCACCCACCACTCCCGCCTCCCAGTCTCCGAGGGGCTGTGCACTCACAAACCAGCTCCTCAGCTGGGCATCGCCTGCCCACTCTAGAAGCCAGGCTGCCAAGAACAGGAAGTGTGAACCCCGGACCCGAGACCCAGCTTGGTGCCCAGTGGGCCCTCAGCAAACGGGACAAAGGCCCAGTTCTCAACACCTCTGTGTGGAGACACAGCCCCCACATCCCTACTGGACCTTAGCAAGGAGACTGAAGGTGGTCACCGTGGTACTCAGGGAAGCAGGGCAGAAAGACGACTCTGGGTCCAATCCTGGGGTATAGGTGCCCCAAACCATCAGCCAGAGACCCAGGAAGAGGTTCCACACCCTGCTGTCTATCACTTCCAGCCACAGAGCCCCAGGCCCCCGCAACCCAGCTGAGGGCCAAGGTCAGGTGGGGACAGCCCTTTACATGGCAGCAGTGCAGGGACTGGTGACATGGAACTCAGGGGAGAAAGGAAGCAGACTGGCAATGCACACGAGCCCTAACTACTGCACCCGAAAATGCAAACAGAAAAACACCAGAATGAGCCATGACTAAAAGTCTTCCTTTCTCAGAAACCCCCACTTTTCTCTTTCAAAACATAGCAATTATGACATATTGCTGCTCTTAAAGAATAACTGGTATATAAGGCAAAACAGGTAATAGCGGGGACCTGCCCAAGAGGAGAACCAGGGCACCCAGGCGAGCTCCTACCACCCCATGGCCTCACCTGCACGAAGAGCGTGGCCGAGTACCGGATCATCCTCTGCAGCCGCAGCGTGTTGGGGTGCGGTGGGGGTTCCTGGTTCAAGCCCAGGGTTAAGATCTTCTTACTGGACCAGAACAAACACATTAGAAACAAGATAAGAGGTCTCTGGAGCCGCAGGCGTTCATGCCAAGACAGGTGAAGATGGGTGACTCCACTGTCTCCTGGAAGGCAGAGCCCAGCGCCTACCCTTTGAGTGGACCCATGGCACCTGACACAGCACAGGGTGTGTGACATGCTCGGTCGCTAATGGACTCACCACACTGGCAGACCTGGCTTCATCAGTGAGCAACCCGTGCAACTGCACAGGGTCCAGCACTTCAAGGGACTCGTGCTTGTTTAATACCCTGCTGTCATCTTCTTAACATTGTTGATAATGTTTAAACAGGAAATAGCATTTTCAGTTTGGACCAGGCCTTGCAAATCATGCAGCAGGTCCTGGGTGTCTGGACAGATAACGACTCTCACTACAACTGTCCCTAAGTCCCTGTACCTCCTATACTGCCAAGGGCTGATTTAACCCCAACA
Source organism: Erethizon dorsatum (assembly GCA_028451465.1). NCBI lineage: Eukaryota > Metazoa > Chordata > Mammalia > Rodentia > Erethizontidae > Erethizon > Erethizon dorsatum. Next base: position 33,315,341 of record CM051831.1, read on the forward strand.
GCCAGGCCACAGTTTGAAAGCAGCTGTGATCTGAGGTGCAGGCACAGCTGTGAATAGTGAGCCAGCAGTGGCTGTGCTGGTTTCCTTGCCTGCAGTGTAGGCACTGCTGGCCTCCATGACCTCAGGGTCACTGTGCTGCTGTCACTAGCACAAAGTCACGGGGTCACACCTGGCCCCAGTCCAAGGCCCCACGCCCGGGAAGAGCTCATCCCTGGCATCATCCCCAGCCTCACCTCAGGGCATCTATGAGCTCATATACTTTCTGCACCTCCAGGCGGAGGTCACTGGCCTGCTCCAGGCTGTAGGTGGTCTCCCCGGCACTGCAGAGAGAGTGCAAGACAGGGCCACGTCAGGTCATGCAACTGGGGCTGCACGGGACGCTCAAGGCATGAGGCTGCACCAGGATGGTTAGTGCTTGGAAAGGGGAGTTTCAGGTCTCAGATAGGAGCTGTGATCAAAAAATACAGACCATGTTTACAATTTTTAAAAAACATATTATAGTGAAACATACTGTCTTCATTACTTTCTCATCACTGAGACACAATACACAACTCCAAGGAGGAGAGGCCTGTCTTGGCTCACAGTTTGTAGAGGCTTCAGTCCATAGTTGGCTGGCTCCAGAGCAGGGGGCAAGGCAGAGGAGAAATACTTCCTGGCAGGGTAGCAGGAAGCAGAGAGTGATCAGGAGGAGAAGGGAGACAAACACTGCCAGGCCACGCCCCCAGTGACCCACCTCCTCCAATCAAGCTTCACCTTGCAACATCACATTCAGCCATAAATTCATCAGTGGACCAATCCACTGATGAGTATCACACACCCATGATCCAATCACCTCCCAAAGCCCTCATGAGCACATGAGGCTTTGCAGGGAACATCTATCTATCAACTGTAATAGACACATTGCCATGAATCCCTTCAAACCGCCACCACCCCCCGAATTCAAACACACTTATCCCGTCATTCTTGGCCACTTTTGGAAGCTGCTCTAGAGTCCTCTTTTATGAGTGTCTTTAGCTGTGTTGTTCTGGCGGCCTCAGTGTCCTGAATGGATTAAAAATGTTTCTCTTGGGCCGGTGAGATGGCTCAGCAGCTTAAGCGCCTGCCCGGCAAGCGCAAGGGCCCGAGTTCAACTCCCGGAACCCACATACGAAAAAGGGGCCGGTGATATCGCTCAGCGGCACGGGCGCCTGCTGGCGCACGAGGTCCTGAGGTCGACCCCCCGGTACCCACCAAAAAAAAAAAAAAAATGTTTCTCTTTCAAGGTCATTCTGACAGGGGAAGAGCCAGAAATCACACAAGATCTGGTGAATGAGGGCATGGTGTCATGTTTTTACAAGTCTGCCTTTTTGTTGAATGGCACTTGGCAGCAGCATTCACATGTTTGTTTGTTTGTTTGTTTGTTTTGTGGGTACCGGAGGTCAACCTCAGGACCTCACATACCAGCAGGCGCCCGTGCCACTGAACGATATCACCGGCCCTTTTTTCGTATGTGGGTTCCAGGAGTCAAACTCGGGCCCTCACGCTTGCCAGGCAGGCGCTTATGCCGCTGAGCCATCTCACCGGCCCATCACATGTATTTTTGATTATAGCTCATAAAGACACTCAGGAAAGAGGACTCCAGAGCTGCTGCAGAAAGTGGCAAGGATGATGGGATGAGTGTGCTCAAAGTGGGGGTGGGGATTGGGGGGGTGGAGGACTTCTAGGGGGATTCATGGCAATGTCTTTTGCGGTAATTTTTTTTTTTAAACATTCACTGTATCCTTTGATCACACCCCTTGTGATGCAGTGCTCGCTCCCCAAAAGGCACGCATCAACCAGAAGCCATCTCCACAGGCAGACCACAGGGACAGCTTGGGCCAAGCCTGAGGACCAGCTCCAGCCATGGCTGCAGACATAGCAGCTCCACTGGATCCTGTCCCTAAGCGACCTCACGGTGTCTGGTGAGGTGTAGCAAATGGTCACGGAATGAGTCAGTCACGCAGCATTAGGTGACAAAGCCCTGAGTTTTCACACTCAAATACTGCACGAGGAGGATGACCAAGGACCCCCCACAGGCCTGGGTCATGGCCCCAGCTCACAGGGCTCCTGAGGACTGTGCCCCACATGACAAAAGAAGGGCCTCAGAGTGGCAGTAAAAGTCATGGGTGACATTGCCACTGCTCCTTCAGGCCTGTCACCCCCCTCCCTGACTGTTGACAGTGAGTGCAGCCTAGAGACTAGGTCCCAGGCCTTTGGGCAACCCACAACTCCAGCTGAAGAAATACTGCTGTGATCCAGAGGCCAGGGAGCCAACACGGAGGGTCTGTCATCTCTCAGCACACAGCAGTACAAAGAACATCAGGCTTGAAGCAGGAAAATGGGCTTTGCTTGTTTTTTTGAGATAGGGTAACATCATGTTGCTCAAGCTGGCCTTGAGCCTTGGGCTCAATTGTCTTCCTGCCTCAGCTGGGGTAAAGGCTTTTTCTTGCTACCTCCAAGTCTGGAAAATAGCAAGCTTGGTCCAAATCTGAAATCACTTCCTCTGGTCTCAATCACATCAGCCAACTTTATCCCTCAGAGCGCTATCACAGCCCAAGTTATCTCATCCTCACATGCTCCTGAGAGCAGCACTGCTGTCCCTGATACCTGCCACAGCCTCACACCTAGAGCAGCACCTGTAAGAGCGTGTTCTGGGCCAAGGAGCGGGAGCTGGCCGCCCTGCCAGCCAGGGAGGCCTGAGAAGCCAACACCATGGGCAGGAACAAGGCCAGCAAGAACGCAAAGCCCAGGGACCAGTGAGATGGCTCAGCAGCATAAGTGCCTGCCTGGCAAGCGCGAGGGCCCGAGTTCGACTCCCAGAACCCACATAAGAAAAAAAGGGCTGGTGATATCGCTCAGCGGCACGGGTGCCTGCTGGCACTCAAGGTCCTGAGGTCGACCCCCGGTACCCACAAAAAAAAAAAAAAAAAAAAAAAAACCGCAAAGCCCAGGGCCCAAGACCAGGAGCACCCTCTCCTACGGGTGGGTAAGGATGGGGCCCGGCCCGACCCAGACAGAAGAGCCCCAGAGCCCTGCAGGAATGCAGAACACAAGGGAGGAGGTGCTTTTTGAACAAACCACCTGAGCTTAGTCACTCGCATTTCATGCAGCAGACATTTACAGACTCAGAAGAAAAGGACCGTGCCTATGAAAAATTTCATTTTCTTTCTCTTTTTTGAGACAGGGTCTCACTTTGTTGCCCAGGCTGGTTTAAGTGATCCTCCTGACTCAGTCTCCTGAAGAGCTGGAACTACAAGCCTGCGCCACCATGCCCAGCTTCAAATTCATTTTCTTCACATGTGAGAGCTACATGATAGACATATTAGGCTGTGAAGGAAAGTCAAGCTCACACCCTCTGTACTTCTAAAACCCTAAAAACCTGCCATAGCGAATGCTGGAGCAAAGCCTGGCTCTATTCTAACACAGCCCATGCCCTGCAGGCCCCCTCCACATGGCAGGTAGGCAGTGCAGAAAAAGACAAAGGTAGAGACCTCAAACAGAGAACCACGGCTGCCAGCACTACTTCCTGCAGGCTGGGCAAGACTGGGACTGACCTAGCCTCAGCCCCGGCTCTATCTCACACTCAGCCTGCAGGAGCCACATGCTCACACAGCTCAGTAAGCGAAGGGCCAGCGGCCACAACCCTCAGCTCTGCTGCTGCAGCCCAAAGCTGCCGCCAGCAGCAACACACAAGGGGCAAGGCTGCTCCACTAAAACTGTACAGCGAAATGGGTGGAGAACATGAGACCCTCATTCTGCTGGGGAATGCAGTACGGTGCACTCCTGAAAGGATGTGGCCACTTCTCATAGTAAACAGTTACCACAAAACCCAGCACTCACAAGGTATCCACCCAAGAGAAATGGAAATGTGTCTGCAGAACAACCTGTACATGAATGTTAAACGCACATCATTCATAGTAGTTAAAAAGAACTCAAATGTTAACTGATGAATGGATAAATGAACACAGTACTGTACCCAGCACATTCGTACAAAAGGAATGAAGGGTGCATGCACAACTACATGGATGAATCCCAAAAGCACTGCATTGTGTGACAAGTCAGACACAAAAGGTCACATTCATGACACCATTTATGCAAGATGTCAAAATCACTGTGCCACAGAAACAGGAAGCACATTAGGGGGTGCCAGGGAGTAGGGACGACTGCTCGTGGTGTGAGGTTTATACCAGAGCAAGGAGAGTGTGTGGAAATAAGATGATGGTGGTGGTGGCTGTACAACTCTGTGAATATAGTAAAAATCACTCCACTGTACACTGTAAAAGGATTTCACAGTGGGGGAGGGATGGGAGGGAGAGGAACAGAAGAGAAGGAGGAAGGAGAAAGAGAAAGAGGGAGAGAGAGGAAAGAGGACAAGGAAAAGAAAGAAAAAAGAAAAGAGAGACAAAGCAAAGCAAGGCTTCCATCTGGACTACTCAGTTGTCCGCCAGGAGGCAGCGCCCCCCTTGGGACACCATGAAGAACACTTACTTCAAGGACGCCGCCATCTGTGTATATTCCGGGGCTTTCTGGTCTACCTTCTCCATGCAGAGCCGCAATTTCTGACAACAGAGGAGAGGTGAGTGCCACTCTTGGGACACATACGCCCACCCCGAACCAGGCCACACCCACTGAAATGTGAGAAAAACACTCCTTTTTCAAAACTGGCGTCTTTTCCTTATGGCTATCAATTTCCTAACTTACAAACCTATTTTCCAAGCAGGTCTTACAGGAGGGAAAGACACTGAGAATGGAGCCCAAACAGACATCCTGAGAGCAGCAGGCCCACCAGCGTCCAGGCAGTGAGTCTGCCAAGACAGGAGGACATGGTGATGCCAGGCAACAGCATGACAGGGCACACAGTGTCGTTACCCTCTTCAGAAGAAGGGAGCCAGGAAGGTCACAGACTCCATAGAGAGTGAAGGATGGCTACACTCAGTCCCGGCTCTGATTTGTGCCATACTAGTAGCTAAGTACATAGCTGCATGGGTCCCGGAAACTACTGTGGTGACCCAAGCACACTGCTCCTCTGCCCGACTGTCTCCTACTCCGGTATCCCATCTCCCTGATGCATCCCTCTGGCTAGTCCCCAGCCCACAGGTCTCCCCTGGCCACAGAAGCCTAAGCTGTCTCATTACCCCCACCTTTCCTGAGGTACCGTCTCTCAAATGTGCCTCTGCTATGGCACTCAGGGGTCGGGGAGCACAGATGCCTGGACTGGCTGAGAAGCGAGCACTCCTGGCCCACAGCAGGGAACGTGCGACGCTTCGCAGGGCTTTATCCACCAGGCAAGTCTCCCAGGATTCTCCAGCCCGCTATCCCTGAGCCTCCAGCTCCCACCTGGCCCACAGAGCCCTTCCTCCCCTGCCTTGCTACTCTCCAGGGTGTGAGGAGAGATGGGATGGGGCTGGTACCACATCCCAGTGTGGCTCTGCAACTCCCCAGGGCCCCAGAGCAGGAATGAATGCAACTCAAGGGAACCCCAGCACTCCGCAGGGTTGGCATGGTCACCTCATAGAGCCTGGTGATGGCGGGTGTGTGCTCCCGCTCATCCATCTGCTGCTCCCTGCGCAGCAGTGTGTCCTTGCAGTGCCCGCAGCAGCGGATGCGCTCGTCCTCCTTCTCATCCAGCACGGAGCTCACGCTGCTCACACTGCCGATGCTGCCACGGCGCGAGCCATGCACGCTGCCAGGAGACTGACTGGGGCTGGTGTGGGCGCTCAGGGCATCCCTGCTGGCACTGGTGAGCTTGTCTGCAACACAGAGGACACCCAGCTTTCTACTGCTCTCACCACATGTGGGTCCCAGGATGGGACTCAGGGGGTACTGAGACCAGGCTCTGCCTTCCTGGGCTCCCTCATGCAATGAGATCCCAAGGGTACCCCCAGGACGGCCCTCTACCTCGTCCACAGCCTTCCCTGGCCTGGCCACCTGGCTCCTGCCTTCCACAGCGCAGCTCACAGCGAACATCCTCCCCGCAAACTGTCCTCCCTCAGGGCCCCTTCTCTCCCAGTGTAACAGAAGCAACCCCAGACACTGACAGCTCTTTGGGGTGGACACTTTCATCTGTACCCTGGACACAACCAACAGGGCCACCCCAGGCAGCTACCCGGGAAATGTTAGCCAACAGTCCCCAAGGAGAAAAGCAGAGCACCCAGAAAACATGGCATAGCCAGTCCCAGATGAGCCAGGAGGGAATCAAGGTAAAGTAGGGGGAGTCAGGGCCACCAAGGACAGCCTGCCTCGGCCCCTATGCTGTCCAGACACCAGTAGCGCCACCCACGTGTCCCGGAAGCCAGGAGATGCCGGCATCAGCCTCTGACCATCTCGAAGGCAGGCCAGCCTCATACCTGTCCTGTCCTCACGCTGCCCGCAGCCATACTTCCTGGGACCCACACCCCTGCCCTGGGATGTGTGGACCCCAGGGTTTCTCAAATGTCATCTCCCACCCTGAGCCTCCAGCACCCTCGGCATCTCCCACATGAGCTCACTGAGGGCTGTCTGTGACTTTCACCCCAGAGGAAGGGACTTCAAGGTCCTCTTCCCAAAGCGCCCCTGCAACTTCCAGGCAGAACTTACAGCTGTTCGGCCCCTCCTGGGTCCGGACCCACCTCCCAACCAAGCAGTTATTTATTCGGGAATCCATGGCCCCACAGGCACCATGCTCCTTGAAGCAGTGGGTGATGCCTTACAGACAAAGGTGGGGGAACAACAGCCTGAGATCCAGGTCCGGCTGCTGCCTATTCTGTACAGGCCTCAAGCTCAGTGTGGTTTTGACATTTTTAAGAGGTTGTTAAAAAATAAGAAGGGGGCCGGTGAGATAGCTCAACAACATAAGCGCCTGCCTGGCAAGTGCGAGGTCCTGAGTTTGACTCCTGGTACCCACATACAAAAAAAGGGCCGGTGATATTGCTCAGTGGCACAGGTGCCTACTGGCGTGCAAGGTCCTGAGTTCGACCCTCGGTACCCACAAAAAAAAAAAAAAAAAAAAGGAGGAGCAACAGCACAGAGACCCTCCAGCAGGTTTGCAGTATTTACTATCTATCTAGTTCTTTTAAGACAACCTACAGCCTGTCCCTGCTTCACCTGTCTCTGGGCTATGTGGGCTTCGTGGGGCTGACAGTGGGCTTCGTGGGGACCCCCATGGCATCAACTCCAGGGCCCTGTGGTACCAGTGGTTACTGGCAAATAAGCACGTCCCGGCAGGGGATGAGCTCCCCATCACCTACTTGCCAAGGGCAGGCTGATGAGCTCCATGCACCTCTTGCACATGATTGAGCCACAGAGGCGGCAATGGTGGCGACGGTTACGGATGCTGAACTTGCTCCCACAGTCGGGACAAAAAGGGACGTCTTGGTCGTTGACCCAAGGCACCACAGACTTTTCGATTGCTTTAGGAAGGACAAAATAAAACCACACACACACCATTTAAGAAAGATCTGGTCAGGGAAACAGAGAAGGAACAGAAAATATGAACAAAGTTCTCTGGTTACCTCGAATCTTCGCAGACTCGGTGTTGGTTCTGTCAAATGCAGTGAGCTGGTGGGAGAAAAGAGGGCCAGGTGGGTTAGGCAGGGACACCCCAGCCACACTTCACTGTTCACACCACCAGCAGCGCTCTGCACGTCTGCACTTCTCCAGCCCAACCCTGAAGCTTCACATCTCCAAGCTCCTCCCTCCTTTGAGCCCCTGCCTCACTCTTGCCCTTCATTACCCATGTCAGCAACAAACAGGTGGGCAAGGGCGGGGTGGTACGAAAGCAGTGGGGAACTCTTCTTTCACTCCTCCTACACAACAAAACTAGCCACAAGCTTGGCGCAGCGGTGCACACTTGCAATCCCAGCACTCCAGGAGGCTGAGATAGGAGGACTGCAAGTTTGAGCCCAGCCTGGGCAGCTTAGCAACTTAGTGAAACCTTGTCTCAAAACATAAAGTAAGATCTGGGGAGGAGCTCAGTGCAGCAGCCCTGGGTTCATTCCTCAAGACTGCACACGTTTCTGCCTATGAAGTTCACAGGAAGAGCTGTATGGCTCTGCCACACCCACCACACAATCCAGGCTGTATTTAGCATCGACCTGCAGGGCAAAGCACAGCACTCACTGCAGGACAAGAGGGCCAGTCACAGGTCCCTGCGTTGCACACTGGCCCTGGCTGAGGACACAGCACAGACCTGGCCACCACTTTTCTATTCCCCAGCAAATAATACCACATACTACACCCTGGAGTGACCCTGCCCAGGATGCCCCAAAAAGGAAAGGTTTCCCAGCAGCCAGTGGCCTTCAGCATGAAAGAAAAGAAGCAAGGCCTGGAGCGTTTATGACACCCTGGCCACTCCCCCAGGAGAGCCAGCCCAAGCCGTGCCTGTCCTCCACGTCCTCAGCACCCCTGCCAGTGTCAGACATATGCAACACAAGCTATAAAACGTGAAGCTTTCCCCCAGAAAACGTGTACTTGCAGAAAAAAAATGTTTTGAACAAGAAAATTTACCTTCTCTAACCTGATTATTAATTTATTGACTTCAACAACGTAGTGGTCAATTCTGGCAGCGCGGTGTTTTTTGAAGTCAGAAAGATGGCTTCTCATAGTCCCTAGGAGGAGGGAAGGCAGGGGATAAGTGACTTGTCACTTTCCTGACAGAGCCTCTCAACCTTACAATGATCTTCAATGACTTCAAAAGCAGAAGTTCAAGGACATCGGTGTCCTGCTGAGAACTGAAGGAGTCTACTGATTTGCTCACCGTGGCCGCTGCAGACTTCCAGCACAGCAGACAGGGCCTGGGTTCCAGGGCCAGCCTGCACCCAAGCTGCCGTTCTGCAGGCACTGTGACCTCGGATAAGTCACTCAGCCTCTGTGTGACCCCGGGAACTCACCCTGGGATGGCACAACCATGCTTTCTACTTCACAGGGCTGTTGTGCAGGCTAAATAAAGTCCTTAAAACACAGACAGGTGCATGACTGTTAAATAAAAAGCCTGAGAACATTATGGATCAGTTTTTTATTCTCCCATTTTTCCGTACTTTCTAAAGTTGGTATAACACAGCTTTTAACCATAATAAAAACAACCCATCTTGAAATGCCCACAAATAAGGGCTCACAGATGCCCATGGGGCAGCCAGCTGAGCTGACACTTCCTTAGTCGGGCAGCCAAGACTATAACAAAGGTCCCCAAACAAATGCAACCGTGTCATTTGTCACCTAAGTGGACCTGAAGTAGCCCCTGTTCAACCCCACCTCGTCCAGAAAACCAGCACTGCCCCCACACCTGCTAGCACCCAGTGTCTGTCCTCCTCCCAGTAACCAGCCAGTCACGCATTCCCTGTGTTACAGCTGGTATTCGTCACATACTACACTTTTTAAAATGTTAACTGAAAAAAATGTTAACTGACAACTATATATTTCATATATTTATTGTGCACATCTTTTGAAATATGCATGCGTCATGGAATGGCTAAACCAAGCTAATCAATATATGTCTTACCTCACTCACTCATTCACTGTGGTGAGAGCACTTCAGAATCTACTCTCTTAGCAAGTTTGAGGAATACACTGTTTTTCTAACTTGAGTCACCATGTTGTGCCATAGATCTCTTAAACTTACCCTATCTGAAATTTTATATCCGTTAACCAACATCTCCAAATGCTCTATTCTTAACCATCCCTGTCTTTTCTTCCCTAACCATACTATAACAGCTAATTAAGTTTCAGTTTAGAATTATTAGGTGTGATTATAAGTATTAACTTCAATTGTGATTTCCTTCAGTGTTCAAATAGTCAAGTTAATTTGAAAACTACCCCAGTAATCTGACTTTGACATGAAATAAACTATAACAAAGCCAGAAGAGTCCACATGTCTGAAATTTCTCCTTCATGTTCCTAAGGGGCTTTCATGTGTGACTCTTAGTTACATACAGCAATATTTTTAAAGCTACTTCCTCCTGCGATGGTGAAATGTTTCCCCTCTAACACAGTGGGCCCTGGGCACCAGGAGGTACTGAACGCGTGGAATGTAGCTAGGATGCAGATGAGGAAAAGGCTGGCTTTTATTTCAGCCTAACCTAGTTACATGTGAACAGCACAGACAGCTAGTGGTTATTGGACTGGCCAGCAGCGCTCTAGGACTTTCTGCATTCTAGAGTGGTAACACATGGATAGAGTAGGTGGCCTGGATAAGTATCCCTTCTGCTCTCAAAACCTCAGTGCCCTCTTCTCTGAGTGGAAATGAGCATCACGACCATTGCACCTCACAAGGCATTAGCAAAAGGTGAACGAGAGCATGATCATGAGCCGGACAGGGAGGTGCATGCCTGTGATCCCAGCACACTGGGAGGCTGAGGCAGAAGGATCACAAGTTTCAAACCCACCTGGACAACTCAGCAAGACCCTGTCTCAAAATTAAAGAAATAAAACAGAGCTAGGGTGTAGCTCAATGTGAAGCCGCTGGGTTCAATCCTACATCACCACACACAAAAAAGATGAATTAAAAATACTGCTGGGCATGGTGGCCCACACCTGCAGTCCCAGCACTCAGGAGGCTGAGGCAGGAGGATTGCTGTGAGTTTGAAGCCATCTTGGACTACACGGCAAGACCCTCTCAAAAAACAAATAAACAAAAAAATAGAGAGAGAGAGAGAGAGAGAGAGAGAAGGTGGGAGGGAAAACTGCGAAAGAACCCTTATTTATACACTTCAAAGACAGAAAACATTCCACCACGCTGAGGATGTAGTTCAGTGCAGAGTGCATACTTACCACCCACAAGCCCCCCTATTAATGACTGCTGTCATTCAGCAGTTAAAGGACGGGTAAGACTAGAGAGTTCAACATAGTATGTGGCATGATCTTTTTGGCAACAGCTTCACTGAGACATAATTCACATACACACCATTTGCCATTTAAAGCACAAGCTTCAAGCTTTTGGTGCACCATAGGCTAAGCATCATCAAAAGCCGTTTTAGAATGTATCCGCACCGGACAGGATGATCCCTTTGAAAATCAGAAGACAGTACCACAGGAAGTAACGAAGTATCTCAGGAAGTAGGCTGCCAACACCCGGGCCTCTCAATGCAGTTATGAGTGACATGAGCCTGCCCTGGAGGCCATGCCCAGGTGCCAGGGTGGCTGAAGGAAGCCGGAGTCACACCCGCTTCTGCAGCTCAAGGGTGCATGGCATGGGCAGGTCCACTGGTGCAGGAGAATGCAATGCGCTCAACATGGAGTGCACTAATACAGGGCCCAACACAAGGGGCACAGCTCCTCCTCCTAAGGGGTGTGAGAGCCATGAAAAACTCAGCCCTCAGGTTCACCAGTGGCTCCTTAGCCAAATCTGAAAATATCGCCCAGAACGTAGGAGGTGTTTGGTTTCTATCTCCACAGCAAATGCTCACATCAATGAGGAGTTTCTTACCCAGCTCCTGGGGCTCCCACATGTAAGGATCAACCCCTCCATTGCTGAAGGACTCGTATCCTGGGGCCCCTGGCTCTGCTCGGTCGTCCCCTTCCCGTCTCAGCAACTTGTTCTTTGCTTTCTTAGCCTTTTGCACAAGACCTTGAAAAACAGAACAAAGAGCACAAGTGAACCATCAAGAGCACCCAGTAAAAGGTCAAGGGAAACATCAAAAGACAAAGCTGATGAAATAATTATCCTTCTTAAAATGCACAAGCTGTATGTCAGCCCATAATCCCAGCACTCCAGGAGGCTGAGGCTAGAGGACTGCAAGTTCAAGCCCAACCTGGGCAATTTAATGACTTAGTGAGACCCTGTCTCAAAAAAGAAAAAAAAATTTTTTTAAAGGGCAAGGAATGCAGCTACATGCAAAGAACCTAGGGTGGTTCAGTTCCCAAAAAAAAGCACAAGAAATATTTGGATCCCAAATAAAATGCAGCAGTAAGCACATGAATACCGTATAGTAAGTAGCATAGTGCACTGGTCAGTACTGGCAGGAAACAGGGTTCTGTGCACATACAAGCTAAAGTACTGCTCACCACCAAATTTAAGAGCCCAATTGAACAGAGTGATTAAGATCAAATTCGATGAGGGAACCAGGATGACGGAAGCATTTTTCTATGTCTGAAACTGGGTGGTGGTTACTCACATTTTCAAAACCTATTGTACACTTAGAAACTTCCGTATAAACAATACCACAATGATATAAAGCAGTTGTGCTTGCTCCTTTCTGTTTCCTTGTGGTGCTGGGATTGAATCCAGCTCTGGTGTATGCTTGGCAAGCACCCCACCCCTTAGCCCCTGTTGTCTTTCCACAAGTCAAGTTATGGGCTGGGATGCAGCTCAGTGGTAGACCACTTGCCTTGCTTGTGTAAGGCCCCAGGTTCTGTCCCAAAAGGTCCAACTCTACAGTATGAAATTCATGAATAAACAGTTCTCATTTACCTCAGAATGGGATGCTGCCAAACCAACATCCCATGACCTTAACCTGACATAGAACTCTTTTCTTCCACCTCTGCCTAGCCACTTCTTGAACATGTGAGAATATTTACAGAAGGCTGCAAGGAACAGACCTAACCCCCAACACAACACACATCACAAACCTGGCTTGGTAAAAAGAGAAAACTATGGGAGGCTGAGGCAAGAGGATCAAAAGTTACAGTCCAGGCTGGGCAACTTAGTGACTCGCCAAGACCCTGTCTTTAAATAAACAATTTTAAAAAAGAGTGGAGATGGAGCTCAGTGGGAAGGCTCTGCATTTGATTCTTACTGCTAGTGGAAAAAAAGAGAAAATGAACATTTTCTGAATTGAGCCTTTGGATGTGCCAGGCATGATGCATCCGAATATGTGATGCCAGTTCACGCTCAATGTCTGAGGTAGTGACAGCCCTACTTACAAAAGAAGAGGTGACACAGGAGTTGGGGGAAACTTACTTCCCCCCAGATCACAGAGCTCAGGACAGCAAGGCTGGAAGTGGATGCCTCGCCCGTGTGAAACACGGCCCAGCTCACCCCAGCCATCCTGGTTCAGCCCTGCACCTCCACAGAATGGGGGTCCCACCAGCCCCACTAAGGGGAGACAACTGCCATTGACCTGAACAGCAGGTCACTGGCAGGGAAAAAGCACTTCAGGTTCCAATTCCAAACTCCCCTCTCCCCAATGGCCTTAAATCCCAAGTGTCTGCCGCCTATCTGCCATAGGATCTAACAGAAAACCTCAGATTCAATGTGAAATGCTGTCACTACCATGACATTTAACAGACCAGTACTTCACAGAACTTTTGTGACTTCTGCCCCTTTAGTAATGTCAGAAATGCCCCAGGGCTTTCAAGAGTCAGGTGGATGCAGACTTGGAGGGGCTGCAGGCAGTAGCCAGGCAGAGGAGGGGAGAGATACGTCAGTTACCCAGTCGCCCAGCAGTCACACTCTGTGAGATTATCTGTCACTCAGAGAGGGCTTCTTCTGATAGGAAAAACGCCACAGCTAAAGGATGTCCTTCACAACACATGAGAGTTGTCTTCTCGAGCGACAGTGGAAGGAAACTGCCTCATGTGAACAAAACGTCCAGCAGACAGGAAACGGGAGACAGCAAACAAGGCTTCATTTCTGCAAACATGACTGGACGGTGGCGAGTCACAGGGCCGTCTATGCCACGCAGCCACATCACGAGACTGAAATAGTGCCACACCCTGCCAAGTGGTGCAACCCTTTTGAGTGGTGGCCAGGAGAACCAACCATGCAATCTTAAAAACACAAAGCAGAGCTATAGCTGGTTTTCAACCCCCTTCTCTTTTCCCTACTGTAAATGAAGCTGAACCCAGGCCAGGGTTCCAACCCACAGCTCACTTTTCAGGCATGATTACTCTATATCTTTCTTTTTAAAACTGCCTCCTAAACCTGACACCGGTTTACTCTTTTGATTTTTAACTTCTTAGTTGTCTAAAAATATAAATGCCTAAAATTTTAAAAGACCAAAATACCAAATAGAGACATGATCTGATTTTGAAAGGACTTTTCAAAAAAATCTTTGAGGTCAAACTCTAAAACTTCACTTTCCTAGCTGGGTGTGGTTGTGCATGCCTACAATCCCAGCACTTGGGAGGGTAAGGCAGGAAGATCACAAGTCTGAGGCCGCCACGAGTTTGAGACATAATGAGGGTCCCTGTCTCAAAAAAAAAACAAAAGAACAAGACAAAAAGACAAAACAAAAACAACAACAGAAAATTCCTTTACTTTATTGATTCTGAAACAAGAAAATTCTGACGTAAGAATTCCTTCCTAACTAAATAAATGACCATTAGTCCTAAAGGAATGGTTAACTCAATTTCTTAGTTCTTTTCATAAGGGAAAAAAGAAGAGGGCCTTTCTGTTTGTTTTTGTGGTGCAGGATCAGATCCAGGGCCTCAGGCACATACTGAGCTACACCCTAGCCCCTCAAGAGGAGCCTCAAGTTCCTTTCACAAAGAACAAAATTTCCACTCCATGTTTTATTCCCTGAATAGATTTCCATATGGGTTATTCTTTAAATAATCTCAAACATCTTTTCTCTTCAAACAGGGTCATGGGAGGTACCTGACGGCCTTCTCTACCTGCACAACTGGGGAACCAGCGTGACCAGTCTCAGGAATGGAATGGCACATGACTCAGCTTGCTAGAACCAGGGAAGCCCTTCCACTGCCTGAAGAACTTATATAACCAGTTTTGGATTTTTGTTCCTATTTTTTCTCTTGGAGCTGCAATGCATCCTGTGACCAGAACACAGGGCCTTTCCTCATCAGCAATGCCCTGTGGAAAGAGTGGCAGTGGACACAGAGGGACAGAGGATTTGGGTCCCAGGCCGAGCTCTGTCAGTCCCATGTGACCTTAGATAAGTTACCAAAAAGCTCTAAGCCTCACTTATTATCTATAAATGAGACTGGCCATCTTCCTTCAAGCTTGTTGAAATAATACATATGGGAAAAAAAACTGTAAAAACTATAAAGCACAGTGCTGTTTTTACTCTTCCTACAAGTCATGGCTCTGCTCCAACCTCTATGGCCAGGAGGCACCTTAATCACCACAGCTCTCAGGACTTTGAAAATGTCTACCTCTCTCACACATGTAGGGGTAAGTTGTAACTGGTAATATTTTTATCAACTCTCTTTTTGCCCCCTGAACTGAGAACTGAAACACAGAGTGGAACTCCAGGGACAGATATCTGATTCTATGGTGCACATGACTCACATGTTTGGAAGCCAGATCCCACTTGGAAATATACCCAGCATCACTCCTTTCTCTCTACCCAGCAAAGATTATGAACACAGCATCCAGTCTCTCTACATCCTCACGGCTGTCTGAAAGGCTGTCAGGTACGAGAAGCAAGTTAGCTAAGTAACTAGAAAAGCAGGTTCCAGAGGAGCAGCAACTCATTTGGAAATCAGAACTTGAAATCTAGGAAACACATTATACATAGTCAAAATCACCTCTGAAAAATTCTTTCTGTAACTCTCCAGAACCCAAGCCCTTGGAAGCTCAAAATCCAAGGTCTTAACTTTTTGGGTTGTTTGGGTTTTTTTGTTGTTGTTGTTTTTTGCTTTTCAACTATGACCTTCCTTTTCTGGGCTGGAGAGGCCAAGGTCCAGCTGAGAAAGGAAAGATGGTGGGCAGCCCGAATTTGTGATGGACAAATCACAGCAGATGAAAGGCATTCCTGTCCAAACCCTTACAGCAAGGGGTCAGAAAACTCAAACAATCTGGCAAGGGACAGCAGGTCACAGTGACTGCAGCTATTCCATTCAAAGCCAGGCTCTGCTTCACGCTGTGCCTTTAGGCCAGTTATCTCATCTCCGTGTCTGATACCCTTATCAGCAAAATGGTGCTCACAGTCACACAACCAGGGGGAGTGTTCAAAGAAATGTGCAAGGAGACTGAACACCGGCTGGCACACAGACAGCGCAAGATAGCCACTAGCTACTTTTATCACCATCATATCCTGGTGCCACCAGGAAGCCCCACAAAAACCATCCCATTAATCAAAGCCCTCAGTCACAGAATGGGATAAGCCAGGACCTTGCTCTTACTTTTAATCTGCCCTTTGACATCATGGTCTTCCCCCAAATGCTCCTCCTCATAATGTGACTGCAGCTGATAGAAAGACTGCAGGTCCTTCAAGCACAGGGGGCAGAGGAAGCCCTCCCTCACGTCCCCCGGGTCGTCCAGAGAAGCCATGGCAGTGTGCTCTCAACTCCAGGAAGGCAGGGGCCTCATGCCAACAGTTAGCTCGAATCCTCCCTGGATCAGGGTTTCCCGAACGTTAGCTGAACCAAACGGCACACAGGTGACAGGGAAGTGGCGTCATGGCCCCAGGTGAAGTTTCCTCTCTGGAGCAGAAGGAACTCTAAGAAAGAAAAAGGGGCAAAAGCCAATCAGGCAAATTAATGGCAACGAAGAATCTCCTTCGTTCTTCTCACAGTTCAACAGGGTACATGTTGCACATACACTGCAAGTCTGTGGAAACAAACTGTTTCCCATATCCTGAGACCAGGACACAAAACCCAGAACACGAGACCTCACGGGACACCTAACTAGAAGCGGAAAGCACTTCCTGAAAATGAGACCTGACAGCACTGCTGTTGTATTTACTCCAAATGGTCAAACTTTATCATATCTATGGCACTTAATGAAATGTCGGATGTACTTAACAGCAAGTGCAAGTTTTACTTGACTTTCTACCTTGATCACTTATTCAACCACATACTATATTGAACCAATCTTGATACTTGTAAAGTATGTGTTAAAAATGAGATGAAAAAGATACAGTGTCTGACACACACACACACATAAACATACACACGCACGCATGCACAAAACTAAAACAAAACAAAAACCTCAACCACAGTTTAAGGAGGAACAGTAGAAACAGCGCTAAGAAAGGAAAACCATCCAGGTGCAGTGGTCGTGCCTATGGTGGCAGCCACCCAGGAGGCAGAGACAGGAGGTCGCCTGGGCAACACAGCAAGACCCTGTCTCTTAACAAACAGTAAATAAGAGAAAGAAAAACCTATTTAGTATTTGCAGAGTAACTCCTCTCCAACCAGCTTACCACATTTAATAAACCAGTGACAGCTGAACAGCAAGCCTAATGTTCTCACTACTGCAAACATAAAACTTAGTAAGTTCTATTTTCTGCCTTATTGGCAAAGTCACTTCCAATGTCACCTCAGAAGGACTCCCAGCCATAAAGAGAATTCAGACAGAGCTAGAGGAACTTCTCCCCCACAGAGCTAGGGCTGCAAATCACAGTGGAGCATGTGCGACCTTCAGCTAGGGATAGACTGGTGGGGTGATGAGGGGAACACCTGGTCCTCAAAGTAGAGGGTGGCAGCAACTCAGAAAATAAACAAAGGAGACACTGGCCTGCTTTTCCCTCTAGTAAAGAAACAGTGACCGTATCCACACAGATCCCAGCCCTTGTCCCAGCTCATCACTGAAACTGTACCTCCAGATCCGACCTGTTCCCTCTACAGCCAGCTGTGACTGGCAGCCTCCTTCAGGACCCATGCCCTTGCCGCACACCCACCTCCCCAAGCCGGTCCAAACCTCAGCTCCCCTGAGCCAACTCTTACACAAGGCTGTATTCATCAAGACCCATTCATCTCAATGTGCATCGCATGCACACATGCGAAAGTACTAAATAGTACAAGCGTAAGAGTTGTGAGGGCACAGACGATGTCTTTCTCCCCAGTACCACACTTCAGAGGTCTAGCACTGTGCCTGGCACACACAACCAAGAAGCGTAATAAAGCTCCATGATCCGAGAGTGGCGCCATAGGCCCACTCGGGAGGCTGAGGCAGGAGAATCACAAGCTGGAGGCCAGCCCGGGAAACTTAGCAAGACCCTGTCTCAAACAAAAAGGGTCAGGGATGCACCTCAGTGCGAAGGCCCTGGTTTCATCCACAGCACCAAAAGAAAAAAGAAAAAAGAGAAGTCAGTGAATGAATGAATGAACCTTAAATCACAATTCATAATATGTATGCACCACACAGAACAATTCGCCAAACGCCCCGCCCAGGCGCCCAGCGAGCCTCAAAGCTAACCGGTCCCGATGTATCCCGGGACACCGCCCGCCACCGAGACCCGGCCGAAGGACACGCGACACGGAGGACCCTGCGGAGGATGGAAGACACTGCCCGCCACGGACCGCACGGAGCCCCGTGCATGAACATCCCGCCCGCCACCACAGCTCGGCAGCATCCACCACCGCCCGCCGCACACCGTGACCCGCGCGCGGACACCAGAACGTGCCGCACCACTCCCGAGCGAGCCCCCAGCAATAGCCCTCGGTACCCGATCCGCCGTAGGCTCGAAGCCGGGTCTCGTAGGCGTCCCGGGCTCTGGGCCTGCGAGGCCCCTCACAGGGCCGTGGCCGCCATATCCATCGGCTGCTCGGCGTTCTGCAGACGCGCCTGCGGAACCGGAAGGGAGGCTGACAGACGCGGGCCGAGCGCCTAGCACGCGAGAGCTCGAGGGGGCGGGGCCACGCCGGGTCCGCGCAGGCGCCGTGGAAAGGGGCCAGTCCTGTTAGGGGCGGGGTTTGCTGGGCTCTGCCTTTCAGAGTCCACAGCTGCGGTGTCTGAACAGCTGTACTGGCGTGGAAACAGAGGCTCACGGGCCGGTGGCTCTTCACCAGTGTGAGCAAAGACGTAGCCTTTCTTTCTCCTGTCGCACCGCAGCACTCTGAATATTCCAGGAGTCCCCTCCCGTGAGCAGGACTGCTGGGGACCCAGCCGCAGAACATGGGGAGCCAGGGGTCGTCCTCGCAGGACTGGCGGGACAGAGACTGTCTCACGCCTCTGGCAGCCGGGGGCAGGGAGGGGCTGGGCCCTACCCTAACCCTGGCTCTAACCCTAGCTGTGACCCTAACCCTAACCTATTACCCACCCCTAACCCTAGCTCTAGCCCTGAATTTAGCGTGAGCCATCACCCTACCCATTACCAGCCCTAACCCTAACCATTACCCTAACCCTAACCCTAAACTTAACGCTTACTCTAACTCTAACCTTACCCCACGGCCTCCCCCTGCACCCCGGCCTCTGAAGGTGTGGGGCCCGCGGCTTGGAGAGCATGGAGTTTGTGGGACGGTTGCCGGTGAAAGGGTGTGGAGCTGATGGGTCCAGAAGCCGCAGGAACCCAGAGCCTCACACAGGCGGGGCACGTACTGTACCACTGAGCGACACGTCCTCCTCTCGCCTTTTTTTGGAGAAAAGATCTCGCTATGTAGTACAGGCTGGCTTTGAATTCGCAGCGATCCTCCCGCCTCAGCCTCCTTAGTACTGAGATCACAGGTATGCGCCACTACGCCCAGCACATATATATTTTTTTTTCCTCAAAAATGCCTAACGCAGAAATAAAGGAAAAGGACCTTGGGAGGAGATTGGAGACGCTGGGCAGCTGAGCGGGGACCTCCTTCACCCCGCAGTCCGGGTCTCCAGTCCGGTTAGGAAAGAGCCGCGAGGAGCCAGACGGCCACCAGGGGGCGCCGCAGGCCGCCCAGGAGCCCGCCGGAGCAGGTCGAAGTTCCCGGGGCTGGGCTTACAGAGGCTGCCCCTGCCATGTCCTCTCACGATTGCCCCGGCCCCTGGACCCCAGAGTCTTCTTCTCATAAGGGTCAGGGCCGCCCTAATAACTTCGTTTTATTTTGTTTTGCAGCCCTGGGAATTGGACTCAGCTTGTACTTCCAGCCTTTTTTATTTTGAGAGAGGGTTTGGGCAAATTGCTTAGGCTAGGCTCAAACCTGCGGTCCTCCTGCCTCAGCCTCCCACAGTGCCAAGACAATAACTTCATGTTAAGTTAATCACCTCTTAAAAGATGCCATCTCCAAACACCACCACTCTGAGTTTTGATATCAGCCATGGCTGATGGAGACCTGAGACACGGAGCTCCGCCTTCATGAGCGCGAGGGCCTGGAGTGGCAGGTGTTGGGCACTGCTCTGCACAGGGGACCCCGAGGCAGGGGGAGGGGACAGGTTGTTCTTTGTGGCTGTCCTGAGTGTGTCCCAGGCAGGGTTGGGCTGGAAGGCCAGTAGCCTCTGAACAAGCTGACAAGAGGACCAGGGGCCCTCCCAGCTCACCGGAGGC
Organism: Erethizon dorsatum; assembly: GCA_028451465.1. Taxonomy (NCBI): domain Eukaryota; kingdom Metazoa; phylum Chordata; class Mammalia; order Rodentia; family Erethizontidae; genus Erethizon; species Erethizon dorsatum. The sequence goes on from CM051831.1 coordinate 33,335,413, forward strand.
CAGGGACAGTGGCACACACATGTCATCCCAGCACTCTGGAGGCTAAGGCAGGAGGATGGCAAGGCCACCTGGGCTATGTAGTGAAACCCTATCTTAAAACACAACAAAAGCTCACTGGTTGATTCTTGGAACTGTGACCCTTGAACTGGGGACCCCAGGTACAGTTCCCAGAGCCTCCTGCACCATTCCTGGTCTGTCCCTCTTCTCCTACTCCCTCTAGGCCTGACAAACTCCTACTCAAACCTTAGGACCCATTTCAAGGGTCCAATGTCCTAGACCTTCCCAGACAGATACCTCGTCCTTTGTGAGTCCCCAGTTATAAACACGTGCTTTCCAGACCTGTCACCCTGTGAGACTCTGAACTGTTGCAAGAAGGAGCCCTGCTGGGCTGGCCACATCCTGGCAGTGAGGATGTGACAAAGCAGTTTCTTGACCTCTCTGCACCAGTTCCCTCACCTGTAAAGGGATAGCAGAGCCCTGCTCAGGAAGCCCTGGGTGCGTGTGAGCTGCCCTTATCCTCCTTATTACCTCTGTGCACCCACTGGTGGGGATCATTAGTGCCTTGGGGACCTGGCCCAGGAATTATTTGCCAAGTGAATGAATTATGGGCTACAGATAAGCTTCACATTTGTGAACAGAAGCCCGTGGATGGGAACAGGAAGACGGAACTGGAGAGAGATCACTGTCCCCTAGGACGCTGAGCGCCTCCATCCAAACCTCCTCCGTGCCCCCACAATGTCTGGCTGCCGCCTTCCACTCCTATTTTTGTTGGACCCAGGTGGCACCAGGAGGATCAGAATTTGGGGCATTGTCTGTGCCCTGAGCCCTGAGCCAGAACTAATGACCCCCGTGTGTCCCCCGCCACCTGCTTAAAATAGTGCCCTCCCCGCCTCAGAGCTGAGTGGACATGGGTCCTGGAGCAGAGCTATTCAGGCTAGCACTGCACCCTGAGTCCCAGGCTGCACCCCGCCACCCCTGAGCAATGCCCCCCCCGTGCTTCCGATGGCCTGGGACACAGCCTGGACATGGGCCCCAACCCCCCCATGTGACTGTCCTCTGCCTTCCCCATCCATGGAGTGGGGCTCAGCTTGGCTCTCACGTCCCTGTCCATCCTCCCCACTGCAGCTTCCAGTTTTAAAGTCATCCCTGTCCCCTCTCCAAGTATGCCACATCCACATGCTGCAGCCGTTGTCCCTGAACACAGCTCACTTTATATCTTAATTAACCCTGTGCTAGACCTGCAATCAGAGAATGAGAGCACTCGCTTTCTCTAATGCAAATTTAATAAATAATAAGTGTTAAAATTCCAACCTAGGGACCACTCAGAATCGTCCCACACAGAAGTGGATGCCCTGGCCATGGTGGGGGAGAAAGAGGACAGCCGGTGTGGTGCCAAGAGCATGCAGCTGCGAGAAGCCCTGGCTCCACCCCAGCACCAGGAAAAGAAAGAAGCAGGAGGAGGAGGGAGGAAGGGAGGAGGTTTAAAGAACAGGTCTGCAGAGGAGGGTGTCTGGGGTGGGAGCGCAAGCCAGAGGATGTCCAGGCGGGAGGCACAGGATTGGGTTAAAACCCACAGTCCCCTGCAGGGACACAGGCTCAGCCCTGCCCAGCCAGGTTGGCCCAATTGCACCCACCACCCTCAGCTCTGAGAGGCACTGCTGTGTGCCTGGGCTAGTGGGAGGCCAGGAAGGCCCTGTCACCAGGAACTGGAGAAGGCCTGGGCCAGAGGCATAGCGGGAGCCACAGGTTGTCCTGAGTGGGCACAGTGGCTCTCCAGCTCACAGAGAGCAAAACATAAGGGGAAGCAGGAGGCATCCTGTCCCTGCACCAGCCCCATGCCACCCCATGCCACCATTATCCGTAGTGGTGGTGCACGCCTGTAATCCCAGCACTTGGGAGGCTGAGGCAGGAGGATCACCACGAGTTTGCAGCCAGCCTGGGCTATATAATGAGTTCAAGGCCAACCTGAACAACAACAAAAAACAACAACAAAAAAATCATTCCATCAACAATGGACCACACATACGACAGTGGCCCTGTACGATTATAGTGGAAAATTCCTGTCACCCAGTGACCCCATAGCTGTAGTGATGCTGTACACAACTCAGACTCCACACATCTGTGCTGGTGCCGGTGTTGACAAGCCCACTGCCCTGCCTGTCATTTAAAAGTAGAGCACACGGGTATTATTTTACATGTGGTGCACATTGCGTGAGATATGTGCGGTGCTTAGTTTGCAGACACTGCAGATAACTCTTGAGAGTGATGATAAGTAACTATGTGACTGGTTTATGATTTACTACACTAGATTTTTATCATTATTTTAGAGTGTACTCCTGTTTATCTGAGAGTCATGTTCACTGCCTGTCTCAGCTTTCCATCACTGTGACAAAATAGTACTTGACAATCATGGCTCAAGAGAGGAAGGGTTCACTTTGCTCCTGGTTTCCCAAGTTTCCCAAGATCCTTTGCTTTTAGGCCAGTGTGAGGCAGAAACATCGTGGCAGGGGAGAGCTGCCCACCTCATGGTGGGCAGGAAGTGGAGGAGGAGGAGAGCAGGGACCAGACACAGCTCCTGGCCACACCCGGGGGACTCCTCCTCCATGGGCCCCACCTCCTACCAACACTTCAAGCCATGACTCATCCATGGAGTTGGACACCCCGTGACCAAGTCACCTTCAACAGGCCCACCTCTGAACACAGGAGTCTTTTGGGGACATTCTTGGTCCCATCCATTGCACTAACACCCTTGGTCAAACCAGGCCATGTCAGCAGGCTGGCCTCATCCACCGGTCTGTGTAGGCATGCTCAGTGTCACACTGCAGAATTGCCTAACGATGCATTTCTCAGGGTGTATCCTGTCATGAAGCCACGTATGACTGCATTTTTTACAAAATTATTTGTTATAGGCAGGAATCCCAGCTGATGCAGGAGGATCACAAGTTTGAAGCCAGCCTGGGCGACTTAGTGAGACCCTGTCTCAAATATCAATACTATTGGGCTGGTGAGATGGCTCAGCGGCATAAGCGCCTGCCTGACAAGCGCGAGGGCCCGAGTTCGACTCCCAGAACCCACATACGAAAAAAAGGGCCGGTGATATCGCTCAGCGGCACGGGCGCCAGCGCAAGGTCCTGAGGTTGACCCCCGGTACCCACAAAAAAAAAAAAAATCAATACTATTAATACATGAAAGGCTGGAGATGTAGCTTGGTGGTAGAGAGCTTGCCAATACATGCAAAGCCCTGGTCTCATCCCCACCACTGCAATCAATCAATCAACGCTAAGAAGTCGTTTATTGTTTATCTGACATTTCTACATAACTGGCCATCATGCAATTCATCTGGAGGTAGCTGGGAGAGTTGTGAGACCACCACAGAGGTCGCATCTGGAAAGGAGAGGAAAAGAATCAAGGTGGGACATCTGCTGGGCTGATATTGGCCCCAGAGATGCCTGAGAATGAGTGTCCCAGCGGGAGGAATATGGCCGAGGTCCTGCTGGGAGGGCTCCCAGGGATGAGCCCAAGGTAGCCGGGTAGCCCTGAAAATCACCTCGGGCCCTGTAGAAGGGGCAAGGTGAGAGGACGAGGGGACAGACAAGGGACACTGTGTTCTCTGAGATGGAAAAGGCACCATGTCCACCCGGGCCAGCCCTGTTGACCCGGACCTCGGCCCTGGGAGCCGCATTCCCACTCCGCTACCTGAGGTGTCAGAAAACACATCTGCGTTGTTTTAAAGCTGTGAAGTTTGTGGCATTGAAAGGAAAGCTGTCCAGACAAGAAAGGTTCCCTGCAGGGCAGTCAGCGAGGCCGGGAGCCCCGCCAGGCAGGAAGGGCCACGGGGGCGGGGGGGCAGTACTCAGTCCTGCCCAGAGCAGCGGGGAACTGGTTTCTGAGTCAGTGCTGGGATTCCTTGATGGTCAAGCCCAGCACACCCTATCCTTGGGAGTCAAGGGGTACGGTTTTATAGCTGTCCTCATGCTCTCCTACCATGAAGAAACCTCAGCACATAGAGGCTAAGAAGCCTGCTGAATGGTACACATCTGAAATCCCAGCACTTGGGTGGCTGAGGCAGGAGGATCTCAAATTTGAGGCCAGCCTAGATTGCATAATGAGATCCTGTCTCAAAGAGAAAGAAAGAAAAGGAAGAAAGGAAGGAAGTGAGGGAGAGAGAGAGAGAGAGAGAAAGGCAGGCAGACTTGACCAGTCTTTATGTGTTGTGTAAAACTGAGGCTAAGCGCTTGACTTGCGGGTGCACACCATCTAAATACAATGAAAGGATGCTTCCGTCACGTGGCTTTAAGAATAGCCACCTCCCAGTTTTGGAATCAAATAGATTGTCCATAAGAAATAAGTGACTTTCAAAAAGATGAAAGCCTGAAAATATCTGGTGGTGGAAACAGCATGAGAAAGTGAGTTTCCCCAAACCTCTTGGGGGGGGGCGGGGGGGCGGGGGGGCTCAGCGCAGAGAGGGTGGGCGGAGTCTGCAGAATCTTCGGGGGCGCGTCTCAGAGCAGGCCTGGCGCGCTCACAAGACCCCCAGTCCAACCCAGTAAGCGAACGCAATCTTTCGGGTTTGTCTTTCTTTTTCCTTTGAGTTCAACTGCTCCCTTTTCAGTTACTTTGTACTTTTCTGTTAGTACACATTTGCCGCACATAAGGGACCCATTCCTGGGGGGGGGATGTTCGCGCCCACGTTGCGTCTCAGGCCTTGTCCCCTCCCCTCCCTCTTGTGCCCTCCACTCCAGCCCCTCTGTCTGCCCTAGGTCCCTTCCCTAGTCTTTCTGAGCTCCGTGGGGTACGGGCAAGAGAAGAGAAGTCATTTTCCTGACAAGGTCTGGTGTGTCTGAGAGGAACCATGTGACATTTACAGCGTCTCTGTGAGGACTCAGGGGACAGCCATTTGATTCCTGAGCCCAGCAGGCCTCAGCCATGCGGGCAGAGGACTCTGAGAGGCTGATGAGAAATAAATGAGAAGGTGCTGAAACATTGTCTTCCCCAATCAAGGGACCTGCGCGGTCTGCGGTAGTGGGCACAGTTCTCCTCAAGACTGTCACCTGCAGGTCCTTGCTGGCTGAGGGGCCAGTTTGATGGGGGTGTCAGAGGCAGAGCCTGGCTGGGCTCCAGGATGGTCCTTCCCTGGGCACCAGGGTCCCTGGTGGGCTTTGACGCCACAGGGTGGTGACTCATTCCTGGGGACCAAAGGCTGGGGGTGGCACCCGTGGGCTCTGTGCTGACCAAGCATTCTCAGCTGGGTGAGGGCCCCCAAGTCACAGCCAGACACCAAAGGGCGCCATGCCCCCAACCCCCATTTCCCCAGCTCTGAGGCTTTTCAGACACAGGTGGGAGTCACTTACTCCTGCCCATCCCAGGCAGCACAGGGTTCCTTGGACCCCACTCCTGGCTCCTGACCACCTGGGTCACAGAGCCCCAGGGTGGTTGATGAAAGTGTGACACCCTCCCCCCAATGAAATGAACCACAAACGAACCAAGTGACCATCCAGGGGCTGTCACTGCTGAGTGGCCTGTGACACACCAGGTGCAGAGTCTGACAGGCTCTGGGCCTTATTCCAGCTTCACATCCGGGCACCTTCTCCACTTTTGGGGGGCCGGGGTCGAGACCTGGAATGGCTGTTGTCACTGAGGCCACACAGCAGGCTGGACTCAGCTGCTCAGACTGAGACCACACACACACACACACACATTCACTCCTATACACACACAACGCTCACACACTCACACATGGACATTGGGCACTCTGAGGATGTGACAATCCTACCACACCTTTCTTTTTTTTCTTTTTTTTTTTTGTGGGTACCGGGGGGTCGACCTCAGGACCTCGCGCGCCAACAGGCACCTGTGCCACTGAGCGATATCACCGGCCCCTTTTTCGTATGTGGGTTCCGGGAGTCAAACTCAGGCCCTCGCGCTTGCAAGGCAGGCGCTTATGCCGCTGAGCCATCTCACCGGCTACCACACCTTTCGAAGCCTCCTTCCAAGCTTCCTGGGCAGGAGACCCCCCCCCAACTAAAGATGTCACAGCATCTCTGGTCACTAGAGAAATGCAAATTAAAACACTGAGATTCCATCTTACCCCAGAAAGAATGGCTATCATCAAGAAATCAAATAATAACTGATGAGGTTGTAGGGAAAAATAAAACTTCTACACTGTTGGGAGTGTAAACTGGTACAACCACTATGGAAATCAGTACAGAGATTTCTCAAAAAACAGACTAGAAATTCCATTTGGCCCAGCTATTCCCCTTCTAGGTGCCATCCCGAAAGTTAAAGACATCATATTAGAGTGATCTATGCACACTCATATTTGTAGCAGCACAATTTGTAATAGCTAAATCTTGGAAGCAGCCTGTATATCCATTAGCAGATGAATGGATAAAGAAAATGTGGTATTTACACACAATGGAGTACAACTCTGCCATAAAGAAGAATAAACTTCAATCATTTGTAGAAAAATGGATGTACCTTGAGACTATAATGTTAAGTGAAATAAATCAGACACACAAGCTTAAATATCACATGGTTTCTCTTACATGAGAAAACCAAAGCATAAATAAATTAAAAAGCAAAATGAAAGATAGGAAACAGGGAGATATTTTGCAAATGGGAAGGGAACCAAGAGATGGAGGGGGGAGGGAGGGGGAGGGAGGGGAGAGGAAGAGAATGAAAAAGGATTAAGGTGTGTTCTATCCGTGTGCCAACTCCCCATGAGGAATGTAATCATCATGTACTGCAAACATGCACTAATAAAAATAAAAATTGAAAAATAAAATGGGGTTGGGGAAGATGGCCCAGCTGGGCAGGAACCACGTGGTGCTGGCAATAGAGAGGAGGGTTGTCCACACCAGCCGGGCCTCCTGGTGGATGCAATAGTGGGACAGAAGTGTTGAGGTGGGAAGGGACAGGGTATGTTTGGGGACAGCGACCAGCTCGGAGAGGTGACAGTGAAGTAGCAGAGCTGCATGGAGAGGTCAGGCTGGTGTGTCCAGGCTGTGCAGGGATAGGGAGAGATGCCCAGCCACTGGACTCCTGCGATGGGCTCAGGCTGCAGCGAGCAGGGAGGGGGTCTGCTGAGAAGGCACCAATGAGGCAGTCACAGCTCTGAACAGGAAATCTTCACTATGAAGGGAACAAGAGCCCCTAGGGTTTCAAGCAGGGAGGCAAATGAGGTCCTGGTTTTTAAAGACCATGCTGTGGCCAGAGGATGGATGTCTCAATGGCAGGGGACACTTTCAGGGGACAGCAGCAGTCATGGACCAGGAAAGAGAAAGCTAGGTTGGCTCCATGGAGAGGACTTGTCTGGCACATGGGAAGCCCCTAGTTCCATCCCAGAACTGTGTGCACACACACATGATCACACACACGCGTGCACACACCAGCAAGGAAGGACAAGCACCGCCTTTGCTGCAGCGCTGGGGCAGCACGGATGGAAAAGGAGAAAGGCCCGCATATTTGTGAGCTGTTCCACAGTCACAGCTTGAATTCCAAGGGGCTTTTTTTTATCCGTTGCTCCTTGCTTGTTCTGTTTCTACTTCATCGTGTACTGGCTTTATGGATGCTGTAATTTTATCTCGTCTCTCTGAGGACACCAAGTAGAGGGTGTTTTCTCTTTTTTGATATCCATTTCTGTCTCCAGAATGATCTGTTTCCTCTGGGATCGTTTTGTCTGTTCATCTTAGTGCTGTAAATTGCAAGTTTGCCGGAGATGTGTCGATCAGCTCCACCTGGAGGAGAGGGGTCAGCTGGGTGGTCATCACCTCTCTTTGACCAGGCGTCCCCAGAGATGTCTAAAACACACTCAGTGGGAAGGATGGGGTAGGGGGACACAGGGGCCGAGACCCAGAGAGACACATCCAATCGTCATCCGCAGTGAGCACGAGGTGACCGACCCCATCACACCCCATGCTGGATCCTCTGCAAGCAAATGCCTCCCAGAGCAGGTGCAGGAAGAGAACTGCAGTTCTCTCCACCGCCTCCAGGATCTGCTCCTGAGGTGCAACTCAGCTGCTGTGGCATTGGCAGGTGGAAGCAGGGACTGGTATTGTGACTGTGGCTCTGAGAGGAACAGAGAAGTCACCCGGCTTCAGCAGGACAGGGCTACAGCTGGGGGGCAGGGAGGCTGCTGGAAGTACAGGGTGGTGTGGAGGGCGAGGCAGACAGAGTTGAGTCTCACAGCATATTCAGCTCTGGACTCCGCCACATGATCTGTAGTGTAGCAGTGAAGAGCCTGGGTCTGGGGACATGCAGAACCAGGGTCTCACTCTGTTGCCCAAGCTGACCTTGAACTCTGGGCTTGAGGGACCCTCCTGCCTCAGCCTCCTGAGTAGCTGGGACTGCAAGTGCAACCCACCAACTTCCCAGCTAGGACTGGGTTTCAGTCTTCACTTAGCCACTCGCCAGCTGTGTGGCTCTGTGTCTCCCTCCTGTGCACCTCTGAGTCCCCACCTGTAAATGGGAGTAACAGCAGTGTCTATGGAGAAGGTCACCATGGGGACCACATGTAGTAGGACCTATGTACCCAGCACCCGACAAGTGCCCAGGGAGCGACAGTGACAATGACAGCATTCACATGTTCTCTCAGAGCTCGAAGGCACGAGGAGGTTATGCAAGTCTTGCACGATCCTGGAAGCTGGCCTGGCTCTGTCTGCCCTGCATGGCCATTATCTGTCCCCTAGAAAAGCCGTATCCACCGGGGCCCTGGCAGGACAGAGCCAGAGGAGAGCTTGGCAAGGGGACTAACTGGCTTGGAGAAGTACAGGACTCAGGGCAGTACTTGGAGCATCAGGGGCATGGTTTACACATCTGAAATCCCAGCACTCTGGGAGGCTGAGGCAGAAAGACTTTGGGTTTGAGCCCAGTCTGGGCATTTTCACAAGACCCTGTCTCAAAATAAAAAATAAGGCTGGGCATGTTGGAGCACACCTGTGATCCCAGCACTTGGGAGACTGAGGCAGGAAGATCTATTCAAGTTCGAGGCCACCCTGGGCTACACAGTGAGTTAGGTCAAGGCCAACCTGAACTACGTAGCTAGATCCTGTCTCAGATAGATAGATGATAGATAGAAAAACGTCTAGGGATGTAGTTCAATGCAAAGGCCCTGAGTTCAATCCACAGGACTGCAAAATAAATGAATCAATAAGTAATTTATTAATTTAAAATAGCAGTAATAAAGCCATTATCTCTTAGCATAAATAATATATGCTTATCAGAAATAACAGTATTTTCCAAAGGAAAACATTGTAGTGAGAGAGTGGCATTGGTCTCTATTTTTTGCAGATGGAGAAAGTATCTGTCCTCACAGAAGGGGACTGGCAAATGGGGGCTACGTCTCAACTCCTCTGCTGTTGGCTGAAGCCTGTGCAGAAGGCCTGGCTCACATCGGATGCAGCTGGGAAAGTAGAGACACCTGAAGGGCTGTGGGCAGTTTTGAGCCCCGTCAGCAGCTGGCGATTAGGCAGCCACTCTCCAAAACACACCAGGCCTAATCAACTAGCCAATAATGACCAGGCCCAGTACGTGGCCACAATTCAGGAAAGATGATCCCCAAAGATGAGAGCTACTTAAATCCTGGCAGTGGCCACGGGTCCCCTTGGTAACCTGCAGTGCTCAGCACTACTTGGCCACTGAGCTAATTGCTGTTCTCTGCAATGGTCTGCTGGGCTCTAATTGCTGACATCCTCCAGGTGAGAAGCCTTGCATGTTCTTGGGCCACCCGGGAGGCCCCCGCAGGAAGCGAGTGGCTTGAAAAAACAGGCCTCTGATTGTGTTTAATTAATCAAAATAAGGTTTGCAGAAAGAATTAATTACAAGCTCAGAGGAACTTGTGACACTGGATGTTTCACAGCAGGGCAGAATGAGTGGCTTGGCTGGATGAGAGGGCAGCTTCTTTTTGTAAAAATATAGATATTTATGTGTATATTTGGGGGGTGGTGTGGGGACAGAACCCAGGGCCACACCCCACCCATATTTCCATTGTCCAGCTTCCCACAGCTGCCCAAGCAGGGACAGCAGGCACAGGGGTCGCAGCCCTGTGTGAGCCAGGCGTCTCCACAGGTAAGGAGGGTCTGCTTGTCAGCGACCATTGCTGTCATGAAACACCTGGGACAGTGAACTTGGAGAAGGGCCTTTGGCTGGTGGCTTAGAAGAGTCCAGGCCATGGTCGGTTGGACATAGCTGTCACAGCAGAGTGGACACTCACATCTCAAGTCAGGGTGCAAAGAAGAAGAACAAGTCAGGGTCCCATTGTGCTCTCTGAGGACCCAGTGACCTAGACCTCCCACTGCCTGCCTCCTAATGGCTCCACAGCCTCCCCAGGGCACCCTGCATGGCCACGCCTCCACCCATGGGCCCGTGGGGACCTCCAGACCAAGCTCTAGGAGGAGGGTATGGCTGGAGCTGGGCAGAGGCACCTGGTATCCTCTGAGGAGTCTGGAAGGTGGGTACGTGGCTGCCACATGGAGCTGGACACGAGCCCCGAGCTCCAGGGCCTGCACACACACACCTGGTGCAGCTTCCTTGCACGTCTGTAACCATCAGCTGGGCACACATGGCACCATCCTGGACACGGGCACGCAGGATGCATGGGCCTAGTGTGGTGAGGGAGGAGTTGCTGATGAACACTCAGCAGGAGTGACAATGTGGACACTGTTGTTCCAGTCCCTGCAGGTGTCCTCTGAGTGTGCACGCAGCAGTGCCCTGAATCCTTGCCTAGGGATTTCTGGGGGCTCCCAGGACCAGCAGGAAGCGCAGGGAGTTCCTGTCCCAGAGGAGCCACAACCCTACTGGGGGACAGCACAAAAGTGACAGTTCCTCGCCAGCCCAGTGGGACAATTCTAGGACACCCTCCTCCCCTCCCAAGTCACCCCAACTCCCAGCCCCAAGCTGCTTCGTCCCCTCCAGGGATCCCTGGGCTCAGGGATGGGTCACTGGGCTCTGGGACACCCAGCCCCAGAATGGTGTGAGTGCACTCGCTGAGCTGTTAGGAAGGAAAGACAAGGCCCCTAGCAGGCCTCAGGGATCAGGGCCATACAATGGGTGATGCTGGAGCCACTCACTCAGATTGGTCAGGCCCCACACGCTGATTGGCTACTGCCTGTTTGATGTTTTGCATATCATAGTCTGAATGTGGAATCTAGTTGCAGGCTGGTGGGAGGGGAGCGGGGAGTGCCAGAAGCCACCTGTTTGCTGGGCACTCTCTAGGTCACCTGGAGGCCACCCGTGGGAGGATTGATGCTCTAGAGCCGATGGTGGTGACAGCTGTGCCAGTGCTGAAGTGACTTTAAAAAATCACTAAATTGTATACTTTTAGTATATGTGCTACTGAAGGGAGCACAAATTGTATACTTTTAATGGCTACATTTTTTCTTTTTCTTTCTTTTCTTCCTGTGTTTATTTTGAGACCAGTCTGACTGTTGCCCAAGCTAGTCTTGAACTCCTGGGCTCAAGTGATCCTCCTGTCTCAGCCTCCCACATGTTAAGTTTTTGTTTTGTTTTTTTTGTTGTTCAGCAGTGCTGGGATGGAACCCAGGGCCTCAGGCATGCTAGTCAAGGGCTCTACTACTGAGCCACAGACCCCGGTCCCTGAAATGCATACATTTTATGATATGTACATGAAATACAATCCAAGAAAACAGTTTGGAGTTCCTCAATAAACCAAACAATTACCATACAAGCCAGCAATTTTGCTCTTGGGTATACTTGAAAGAATTGAAAACAGGTGTTCAAAAATGCACATACAGTACAAGTGTTCATAGTAGCATTGTTTGCAACAGCCAGAGGTGAAAACAGCCTGAAAGTTCACCAGCTGCTGAGTAATCAGTGTGGTGTGTCTACAGAGCAGGGTACCCCTCTGCTATACGAAGGAACGAAGCACTGATCCACGCTTCAACACTGTCTTAGTTACTTTTCCCATTGCTGAGACAAAATACCTGACACCCAAGTTAAAGAGGGAAAGGTTTATTTAGCTCACAGTTTATAGAGGTTTCAGTTCATAATCAGCTGGCTCCAAGGCAGGGTGCCATGGCAGAGGGCAACAGTTCATGGCAGGCAGAAGGTAGCAAAAGCAAGCAAGCAAGGGATGACCACAGTTCTTTTTGTCCCTTATATCTCATCCAGGCTACTTAGCACAGGTAGCACTCACACCCTTAATCCTAGTGCCCTTGATCCTAGCATTGCACCACGAATCATTTCCAGCGTCACACACTCTAGATCCAGCTGCCTCTGAAAAAACCCCACCTATGACTACAGGAGGTTTTGGGGGGACATCTAGACAAAAGCTATGATAAACACAGACTTTAAAAACATTAGGCTGGGCTGGGGTGTGGCTCAGGGATAAAGTGCTTGCCTTGCACATGTAAAGCCCTGAGTTCAATCCCGAGCACCTCAAAAGAAATTATTTAAAGTAAAAGAAGCCACATATGAAAGGCTATATAGTATAAGATTCCGTTTTTATGACTCATACAAAATATGCCAATTCATAGAGGTAGAAAACAGATTGTTGGTTATTAGGAGCTAGAAGAGACGGGGGCAGTTGCGGGAGTGATAGCTAAAGAGGAAAAAGCTGCTTTCCAGGGAGAATAAAATGTGCTTGGATTGTGGTGCTAGTTGCACAACTCAGTGAACATACTAAAAGTCATTGAATTATACATTTCAAATGGGTGCGTTGTACAACATATTCATTACATCTCAGTAAAGCTGCTAATATGTAAGTGTATGTATGTGTGTGTCCATATGCATCCCAAGAAAATTGCTCAAAAATAAAAAACACAGCTAGTACAATGACTGTAATTACTATATATCACAAACATGTACAAATAAAAAAACACAGCATGGCGGCATGCCTTTAAACCAGCACTCTGGGAGGCTGAGGCAGGAGGATCAAAAGTTCAAGCCCATCTTGGGCAAACTACCAAATTAGCAAGACCCTGTCTCAAAAATTTTTTTTTTTAAATTTTAAAGGCTGGGAGTATAGCTCTGTGTAAAGGCCCTGGGTTCAATCCCCAGTAAAATAAAATAAAATAAAATAATAAAATAAAATAAAACTGTAGCTGTGAAGCTGCCCAGGAAGCTGCCAGTACAATTGACTCCAGATATCCTCACATGGGAGTTCATACACTGGAAAGCTACTGCAGAAAAACCAAACAGCAGCACAACCTTGCTTACTAGCAGAAAGAGTCACACAGCTTTCTAAATTTCCCTGGAGAGAACCCATGAAGGGAACTCGCTGTGAAGCCACAAATCTTAGCTGCAAGGGAGTCTGGGAAATATAGTCTTTGATTTCCAAACTGCACAGAACCGGAAGGGACATTAAGAGGTAAAGCAGGGAAGATGAAGAAAAGGAGAAAAGGAGGGTCCTAGACAGAGGGAAGGATGTGAACCAAGGCCATGAGTTGTGTCCAGGAAACAGGCCATTGGCTAGGCCATCCAGCCATCAAGAGGGGTCTGGGTTTATCCTGGGGTGGGCACTATGACTGGATTTGACTTTGAGGAGATTCCTGCAGCCGCATGTGAACAGGTTTGGGGGACAGAATCCAGGGACAAGAGAGGAGGCCACTGTGGTCTTGACATCGGGGACCATGATGGCTGGAGTCAGGGTGATGGGGGCACAGCCGGAAGGAATAGGTAGACTTGAGACAGGGGTCAGAGGTAAATCTCCAGGACGTGGTGACTAGGGGGTGGGGAGGCACAGAGACAACTCCCCTGTCTCAGGCTCATGAAATTGGGAAGGCCACCATTTCTCCATTGGTTTCCTTTTCCCTAGACACATCCTTTATCTGTTCATATACACTTACAAATTATCCATGCTCTGCAGAGCAGTAGGTGTGAAAGTGTTTTGCTCAAAATCTGGCCCCAGAGAAAGGGCTCAGAAAATTTTTACTTCTGTTATCTTTCAGAGCTCAATTCAAATTAAGCCTCCCCTCAGGAAGGCTTCCTTCATTCCATGCCGTTCCACACCTGTTCACACATTTCCACACCATTCCACACCAGTCCACACCATTGCCCACCAATCAGCTGTGAATCAGAGTCCCTGCATGGGAAGGGGAAAGACTGGGTCAGGCACAGGGCTCAGCCCCCCAGGGTTGGAAGATGGGGGGTCAGACACCACAGATGCCAAATATAGCTCCCCCAAGAGCACGTGTTGCCTTCCCAGTGCCTTTAACACCTTCTTTCTTATTTGCCTCTGAACACATGGAGGTTTCTTCCTCCAGGAAATAGGCTGCCTCACAGGGGTCACCGGCACCCTCTGTTCCCTGCCTTCAACACCTATCATATTCAGGTATCATTGTGGTTGCAAGTCTGTCTCCCCACTGGATGGGAAGACTTTTTACTGCAGGGAGCCCCAGGAAGTCATGCTAGGGAAGTAAAATGGAAGTGACCTGAAGCTTTCAAAGTCTATGCAACAAATGTTAATTGAGCACCTACTTTGTGTGAGGCACTGATCTGGGCAGTGAAAATGAAGGCAGGCATGTGTGAGAAGGAAAAGTAGAAAGGTTTCAGAGCAGAGAACAGGAAGGAGGCATCTGTGTTTGTCAGAACTGGTGAAGTGTATTTGGTAATATATAAACCCTGAATGGGGAGGGGAGGAGGGGTTGAAGGGAGGGTAGGGGAATGGGAAAAAAAACAACCAAGTTATATCATGTACAGGTACAAATTCCCTATGATGAATGTGATCATTATGTACCAATAAAATCTGAGTAAAATTTAAAAATAAATAAATAAAGCCTGAAGTCTCAGGGGCTTAACGCAAGTTATTTCTTGCCCACAAAAAAGGTCTGATGTGGCAGGCACTAACTTTTATCTGGTGATGCCAGGGCCCAGAATCCTTCTGTCATGTGCCCTGGTGTCTCAACACATGGCCTCCCAGGCTGCCATGGCAGGAACAAGGAGGCAAGGAGAGGTCCCAGCTGCCTGGAGGTAACACACTCAGGTCACAGCTCATTGGCCAGGACTGGTCACATGACTCTGCCCAGCTGCAAGGGAGGCTGGGAATGTGGCAGTCCAAAGCATGTCCCCACCCCTCCCGTGCCCAGCAAAAAGCACATGCAGGAGGAAGGAGGGGATATTTGAGGGGCAGCAAGTGGACTGGTCAGAGGCCAAAGCCCCAGTTACTGGTGTGGACTTACAGTAATGCTCCAGCAGCTTTCTCTTCTGTTTTGTTTTATATTTGTTCACTTTTGTCATTGCGGAATGAGGCAGAGAAGGAACAGGTGGGTCTTTAAGGATTGGTGTTTATCTCTGTCTGGCCTTGAGCCATTTACTGGAGTCCACTGGGGCTGGGTCTGTGCTAGGAGCTGTCCGTGGACCGCTCCATCTCATTAGGGCTCAGACAGCCACAGGGATGCGGGGATCACAGAAGAGGAGACTGAAGTTCCACCTGGCTTGCCCATTTTCCAGGATAGAAGACAATGGGACCTTTCCACAATGGTACACTGGAGTGGCAGCTCACAGGGCAGAGGGGAGACACTAAGCAGCTGAAGAGGAAACACACCCACCACTGATGGGTCAAGGTGAGACAGGGTGGTGTGTCCTTGGAGCGCAGTGTGATGTGTTTATTGTTGCTGGTGTTTGACTGCACAGGTTTCTTAAAGTTTCAGGGTCTAGGCGTCTTCAGATGACTGCTTCTGTTTGCCCCAGACCCCTCTGCTCCCTCCTGTTCTGCACCCAGCTGCCCCTGACTGGCCCCAGAAGCCCCTGGTTTGAGTCTCCTGATGGCAGATAGGTCCTTTGCTGGTGTCATGCCTGTCTGATACCAGGATTTTGGGTGCCATAGGCCATCAAGGATGGCCGCAGAGCAATGAGGATTAAAGACCTGAGCCACACCCGTCCTCCTCTCCCCCTCCCAAATCAGCAGATGTGGGGTGGGACCCCAAATGTCCCCTCCACCTCAGGCTGCACCTGGCCACATGTCTTCTGGCAGGCACTGCTTCTCCAGGCCTCAGTTTCTCCATATCCTCCTCTCTCCTCCCTCACATGACTGAAATGGGGACAGTGGCATGGGCTTTCACCTTCCAAGGTCCCTGTTTCCCCTGCAGCAGAGCAGGGAGCTCCACCCCCCACCACCATTTAAATCCCCTGGGAGGTCTGCCCAGAAATGCAACCACACAGCTCAAGATGATCCAGTGGGTGCTTTATTGTCATTAGGGGTAACTCTCATGGACAGGACAAGGTGCCTAGAGGGTACACAGGAGCCACAGCTTCCAGGGTGACATCTGTTCCCAAACGCATCCATGCCCACAGCCGCCAGCAGCGCTAGTTTCCCAGATACTCCCCAAAGTGCTGGGAAGCACAGCGTGGGAAAGCTGTGCCCACCCACAGGGGGAGCCCAGGAAGCCAGGAACTGAGGCTGGGGCAGGGCACACACTGACAGTCCAGCCACATGCAGCAGGGGACGGGAGCTGGGCATGGACATCCTGGAACCTACTCTCTGTGGGGACCTTAGACGACATGGAAGAAAGGGGCTCAGGTGTGGGCAACGTGGGATTTCCCTTCTCGGCTGGCTGTTGCATCCCTGAAGGAAGGACTCAGGTGTGCAGTCAGGATCTAAGGAGGGGCTGGGGGGCTGTGAAGAGCTGGGGCACACAGGACTCAGATGTCCTCGGACCCCAACTCCACACCCAGGAAGTGAGGCTTACTCTTCTAGGGGCTCCGTAGCCCAGGATGCTCGCCGCCCTGGGTGCTGCCTCTTCTCCTGGGCCCCATGGCCCTGGCTCAGGTCATCCAGGAGCCTCAGCAGGAGGCTGGCTTGGCCACAGGCACCCCAGGGCCCACACGGCCCTCCTGGGGCTCTCTTGCCTGGGTGCTGGCGCTTCTCGGGCATCAGTGTCCCCTCTCCATCCTCCTCCGTGTCCTCCTCTTCCCAGCTCCTCTGGCTGTGGGGATCCACCAGCCTTCGGCCTGGGTGCTGCCTCTTGGTGACCAGGTACTCCAGCCAGGGTGAGCGCCGGCCAGGGTGCTGCCGCTTGTGAGGACCCACGGTGTCCCCTTCCTCCTCCTCCTCCTCTTGAGGTCCTTCCTCAGTGTCCTCCTCCCTTTTGCCTGGGTGCTGACGCTTGGAGAGCCAGTCGGGCTGCAGGACCTGGGACTCTGGGGGGTGGAGAGCAGCCATGAGGGACCTGCCTGAGCGACCCTCCCAGGGTCACGCAGAGGGTCCAAGCTCCATCCCCTCTACCCTGTGACCCTCGGGTGATCATGCAACCTCCCTGAGCCTCCATTTTCTTGGATGTAAAATGGTACACCCAGCACCCAGGAGGCTGCCAGCAAACTGAAACAGCATGACTGGCATTTAGGGGCCTAGGAAACAGTATTTATAGCTGTTACACACAGGTTGGGGGGGGTCCTCAGAGACCCCCACTGAAGTTCCATTCTGGGTGAAACAGAGGAGGAAGCTGACCCTGTGGGGCGGGGACAGGGAGGGTTGGAGCTCCCTGCTCACCATGCTGGACGGGTGCCCCTGGCAGCCCCTGGAGGTCTTCCGGGAGGAGGAGCAGGCGCTCTGCCTGCCGCAGGAGGTCATCCAGGCCAGGACCCTCAGCCACCATCGCTGCTTCCTGCTGGGCACGTCCCCCTGGGACACTGGTCAGGATCAGGGCCAGGGCCAGGGCCAGGGGCCACCAAGGGCCAGGCATCACAGCTTCTGGGGACAAGGACAGGAAGGCTGAGCACACCGATCCCTACTCCCTGCTCCCTCCAACTCCCTGCTCCCTCCAGCTCCCTGCTCTCAGACACTGCTCCCCTCCTTAAGCAGGACCCTTTTCTCCTCCTGTCCCCTGTCCCCTGTCCCTGTCACCTGTCCTGGTGCCCAGAGACCCTCCCTGCTGGCCCACTCCAGTCATGCTGACCAGCTGTGCCCAGGCTCCAGGCTGCTGTCCAATGCCCCACAAGCCTCCTGTTCCGACAGCCCCTCCCTGTGGGCCAGGCACGAGGCAGCACTCACATAGGCTCTGCTGGATCTCTGTCACTTGGAGACCCGGGTTTGGAGCTGCATTCCATGTACAGCGTTGGGCTAGCATTAGAGCCACGAAAGCCTAAGGCCAGGGTGAGGACCCTGGGGCAAGGATTCCCTGCTAACACTGGGCTGTGTCACCCCCGCTGCTCGGGTCTGGGTCCCCTGAGGCTGTCACCTCGAGTCAGGGGCCAGGGGCCAGGGTACTGCGGGCTGGGGGTCAGGGTCTCACCTGCAGAGGCTCTGGGACCAAGGGTCTGGGGTGGAGGGTCCAGTCCGGGTGCTGTCCTGGTCTGAGCGAGGTGTCTGTTGCCAGCGCAGTCCCCCTTATATGGTTGTGGGGCGGGGAGGGGCCGGGAGGGGCGGGGGTCCGCAGTTCTGGGACTATCGGTGGGCGGAGAGAGGGAGGGAGGGACTGAGAGGAGACAAAGGAACAGACACACAGGAAAGGACCTGAAAGATGCGGGGGGGGGGGGGGGGGCTCCGATCTTGTCTGCGCCGCTTCCCTGAGGCCTCCCCTCCCCACCTCGCTTCTTCTCATCTGTTCGATGGGCGGAGAGGACCATTGTCAGAATTCCAGACCAGTGGCCTTCAGATACATCCAGGTCTTGGACGGTTTTGTTTGATTCCTACAATGCTTGAAAATGTCTGAAGAAACATCATTTTAAAACCAGGAGAACTGGGGGCTGGTGAGATGGCTCACCGGCGTAAGCACCTGCCTGGCAAGCGCGAGGGCCCAAGTTCGACTCCCGGAATCCACATACGAAAAAAGGGCCGGTGATATCGCTCAGCAGCATGGGCGCCTGCTGGTGCGCAAGGTCCTGAGGTCGACCCCCCAGTACCCACAAAAAAAAAAAAAAAAAAAAACAGGAGAACTTAGGGTAAAGTGGGTTTATGGCTTCTGCTGAGAAAGAGGCAGGTTCCCTGCTGGTGAGGGCAGCAGCCACTCACACTGGTCGCTCCCCACCCCTCCCCAGTGTCCCCAGTGCTGCCTGCCTTGGAGGAAGGGACAGAGTTTGCTGGCACACCCCCCACCCAGCAGAGGAGGAGTGGGGCCAGTGAGGGGACAGGTGCGACATCAGGAGTGTGTCCCCAGCCAGTCCCCAGGGCCTGGCCCTCACACAAGGATGGGGAGGCCACAGGTCCAATGTGGCCAGCAGAGTTTCAGTCCTGTGTCCATGGGTTGGAGATGCAAATGCCTTGAGTTAGGCACAGATCCAGGAGCTCGGGAGTTGGGGAGACAGGCTGAGGTGCTGAGTGTCTCCACAGGGTAACGCCAGCCAGCTGGGACAGTGTGCAGGTGTGAGGTGCCGGCGGGGGAGCCAAAGCAACCAGGGCTGTGGGAGGCTTCCAGAAGGTTCCCAGAGGGGTATCGAGCACTGCTGTCCTGTCCCCCGTGCATGGCTGCTGTCCCAGCGGAGCTGAGGCTTGTCTCACACACACACACACACACACACACACACCATGCTGGCTGTCTGCATTTGATGTTTGCTCCTTCCGTGGTGTCCAGCTTTCCTGGCACATCCCCGCCCACCCCTCAGTGGGACTTCTCATCTCAGGGTACACAAGGTGATACATGGACTGGTCCTGCTCACAAATGGGCAAGGGCTGGGAGGCAGCGGCTCTAGCTGCAGTGTCCTCTCTGGGTTTCCAGGGAAGAGGCCAAGGCCTGGAGATGTGGCCTGCTGCACTTGCCAGCTCCCAGGATGGATGGGTGACCCACCTAGCCAGACTCCAGGTCCTGGGGAGTCACCAGCCTTGCCAGCCAGGAACTCAGACAGACTTCATCCCATGCGAGGGGAGGTGTGTAGCGGGACTGGCCTTGGGGCGCAGTCTGAAATGTGCCCACGTGTGCCTTCCACGAGACAGTTCCTCCCACAGACTCCCCCACAGCTGCCCCGTCTCATCCCAAGGCACAATCGGGGACACTCAGTGCACCTGACTCATAGCGGCAGGAGCCGCAGTGGCCCGGAGCTGGCCATCCAGAGCCACGGTGCCCCTCATGTGCCCTGGGGGAGCAAGCCTGGGTGGGAACCTCTGCGTAAGAACACTGCGTCACCAGCCACAGACGTGGGCTGCAGCAGAGGACTTGGCTCCTATGTAGGGAGGGACCTGGGGACGGGGAAGCAGGGACAGAGTGGAGGGAGGGGGCTGGTTTCTCTCTGTCAGCCCATCATGCTATTTGAGTTTTTTATCTCTGCAGTGGGCATTGCCAATCCAGAAATGGCCCCCCAAAATCAAGACAACAATAATCCCATCTTGGTCTCAGAGCAAAGAATGTGCGTGTGGATGAAAGGAGGGAGCCTGCCAAGGCCCCCCACCATCAGGGCAGTGCCAAGCCAGTGGGGAGGTCAGAACCCTGAGCTCAGACCCCTGGGGCCTTGGTGACCTTGGTGGGACAGTTCCTTCCAGGTTGGCCAAATCCTGGAGAGTAAACCCCTTTCACATGAAAACAAACCATCTTCTGGGCTCATCCTGGGCTCCTTCCTGGAGCTGTCACTGTATTGCTACTGTTACCACTGCCCCACAGTCATTCCCTCAGAGCCAGGGACAGGACCCCTGGGGACAGTCCTTATGCCCCAGACTGCTGAAACGACCCCAACAGGCCAATGTGAGGGGCCTGGCTGCCCCTTCCTGAGGAAACCATAATAAATGGAGGCCCAGTTCTGTGCCCTTTGCCCGCTGCCCCTGGCCATCCTGGCATCTCCCTTGGGCCTTACCACACACCAAATAATGATCCAGTCTACACTCTAACACAGCACAGAGGGGCAGCTGCTCAGGACCCTGCCTCCAAAGTGGTGCTGAAAATCTGAGAGCCAAACCCAGGGCCTCTTGCTGTCGGGCGAACAAAAGGCACCCCTGAGCTCCCACCCCAGTCTCAGCCCACTTGTGAGGCTGCAGGCATCTTTCTAGCTTGCTTCTCCCTCTGATAATACAAATGTGCTTGATCTGAGGCTGCCATTGCTTATCAGATCAATATAGCCGTGCTTGGGAAATGAGTAATGGGTGATTTAGTGGTGAGTGCAGGCACCATGCCGAATCCCCTCCCCGTCTTCCAGGAGCTGTGCTGATTTTCCAGACCCTGCCTACTCCAATCCCTGTGTTTGTCTCTCTCCTGCCTCCCTGCTCCCAATCCAGGCATGGCCTGAGAGTATCTTAGAGTCAATCAATCCTGAGCCCCACAGGGACCTAAACCAGCTCTCCCTTACCATTCCATTTTGTCTATGACAGTTTTTTTTTTAATTAAACTTTTTATTTTGAGATTATCACAGACTCCCATGCTGCCACAAGAAATATTACAGAGATTTCCAGGCATGGTGGGCCCACCTGTCATCCCCGCACTTGGGAGGCTGAGGATGGAGGATCACCATGAGTTTGAGGCCAGCCTGGGTTATATATTGAGTTCAAGACCAGCCTGGACTACGTAGAGAGATCCTGTCTCAAAAAAAAAAAAAAAAAACAGGAGGGGGGGAAGGAGGAAAAAGAGAAGGGAGGGAGGGAAGGGAAGAAGATGAAAGATCACAAATATCTTCACCCAGCTCTTCTTAATGGTACATCTTGTAAAACTCTAGAGCAGCGGTGGCAAACCTACGTTGGTACGGCACGCAGGCTGCAGCAGGCTGTATCACTGAAAGCTGTAAGAGGTTCGCCATCCCTGCTCTAGAACAATACTCCAACAAGGATATTGGTGAACTCACTGATCTCACACAGATCTCCTCAGTTTTACAGGACTCTGTGTGTGCACGTGTGCTGTTGTTCTATGTGCCTTTATCGTGTGTAGGTCTATTAACCATGTAGTGGCTTTTTTATTGCAAAAAATGTTACCTGTTGTACGCTAAATTCTTTCCTTTATATTCCTCTTTTCACTGACCCAACAAAGGTCCTTTCTCACCCAGGGTCATAACAAGCACCTCAGCAATTCTGGAAGAGGAGTCCATTTAGTGTCATCCCTTCTCTCTGGAAGCCCCAGGGAACCTCTCCAACACAGTCCCTGCTGTGGCACTGGAATATGTGGTCCCAGTGGCCAATGCCCTGCACGGATCCTTGGGTCCTGGCTTCCCGACTGTATTCAGCAAGTGTCCCCAGTACCGTACCACCATGGGGCAGGGCCCTGGGCAGGTGCTCACTCAGCAGGCAGGGGAGAGCGAGATGTGTATGTGTGAGTAGGGGATCTCAGCGGGCTCTCTGGAGAGCATTGAGGAGTTTGGGTTTTGTCCTCACAGCAGGAGAAGCACAGAAAGTTTTCAGGAAGAGCGGATCAGGGTTGATTCACCCTTTCAATGCATCTCTTTCCCTGCTTGATGCTTGTGGGTGTACACATGCTCCCTGGGGAAACTCCCCTGCCTCAGTTTCTCTGCTCGAGTGCTCATTTTGCTGCCACCTGGGCTCAGCTGTGTCTGCTCTCACTCTGTGGCCTGCGTCCTCACGAATCCTCTCCACAGTTGTGAGAAGGGAGGAGCCTCTGCCTCTAAAATGGCCCCCTACCAGCTGTAAGGATGCACATGGGACCCGGGTGGCTGAAGCCACATGAGCGTGTGAGGCACTGGTCTGGGTAACCAAAAAGGAAAGACGCAGGCCAGCTTCTGGTGTGGCTGCATTCAGGAGGCCCGCACCAAGCATCTGTTCTTTTTTCCATTTGTAAACCCTCCTCCACTCCATATGGCTTCATTCTCAGGTGTTCTGCAATCAATAGGAAACTTTAATTGGGAAGAGATGCCGTATGGAGGAAAGGGCAGCGGACGGATAAATCAGAGAGCTCCCTGAAGGTGGAGGGGCAGTTGCCAGGCCTGTAAGGACAGAGTGAGTGGACAAGAGGGGCGCACTCCTCCAGGGCTTGTTTCCTGTTCCCTCCTGAGCAGAGACCCGGTGTCCCCGCCTCATGTTCCAGAACAGTGCAGCGTGGGGATGGCTGCTCCCCGCACACAGGCAGCTTGGCCAGCCTGGCCCAGAGCCTAAGCTAGGCCTCACACTCACAGCACAGACCGCACTGAGGCTGGCCGGGCCTCAGATCTCAGGGCCCTGCAGAGCAGCAGGTCACTTCTTGGGTTTTTGTTTTGAGACGGGCCCTCATTGTGTAGTCCAGGTTGGCCTCAAATTGGTAGTGATCCTCCTGCCTCAGCCTCCTGTGTGCTAGGATTGTAGGTGTGCGCCACCTCTCCTGGCAGGTCACTTCTATCCAAGGGACACTCTCTGTCAGCTGAAGCTACCCACGGCCCAGTGCACAGAAACCTAAAGACCTCCAGCCAGCTGTCACACACATGCAGCCCGCCTGTACCTGTGTGTGTATAGATACGTGGGAGTCTGTGCCCCTATGGTCCACATGTGTGTGCCTCATGTTTGTGTGTGTGTGTGTGTGTGTGTGCGTGCACGCGCGCACAGGTCTGCCCCTCCCCTGTGACCAGGGTGCCCTCACTGCCCCTGCCCACGAGTCTGCAGCACTCATGCATGTCTCTAACTGGGGACCCCATGAAGACATCTTTGTGCATCCCACAGGACTTGGCACCTGGTGGGATGGATAGCAAGGCACACATGGAGAGAGGGGACAGCAGGTGACAGCTGGCAGGGTGGGATGGTGTCTGAGTGCCCCAAACACACAGGAGTTACTCTGCCTGCATAAGGAAATGGAGGCTGCGAGAGAGAAAGTGACTGGAAACAGAGGAACCTGGTTTGAACTCCGATCTGTGTTGTCTCTGTGCTCCTCCCATTCTGTCCCAAGTATCAGATGCATGTGAGCACAGCGAATGTGTCAGGGTAGCTGTGGACAGGGGGTTGTTTTCCTGTCACTAAACTCCTTGGTGTTTGGCTTCATCTACTCCTTGCTGGCAGATGAGTTTCCATGCACACTTGTGAAGGAAGGGGCCTCAAGGCCCCCTTCACGTGAGTGGGGGGGAGGGGTGTGGTGGGGGAGGGGAGGGGAGGACGAGGACAAAGAGGAAGGAGAGGAGGGAGCCTCCAGCTTCTGTGACGTGCACCAAGGGCCATGGAAAGGCGCAGGGTGGGCCAGGAAGCTGACACTGCCACTGCCATGGGACCAGACACCTCGTCACCCATCACTGCCAGAGATAACAAGCCCCACCTCGTCCTGACGGGGGACAAATGGAAGCCAGTGCCCAGGCACCTGGCCCAGGGGTGTGTCTGGCTTGCTGTGAGGACAGGCAGGCACCTGTGTCCCATGACTAGAGCTCATCCCGTCTTAGTTACTTTTCTCATTGCTGAGACAAAATACCAAACACCCAAAGTTAAAGGAAGAAAGGTTTATTTAGCTCACAGTTTGTAGAGGCTTCAGTCCATAGTCTGCTGGCTCCAAGGCAGGGTGGCACAGCAGAAGAGAAACAGTGGGCAGAAGGTAGGAAAGCAACAAGGGACGACCACAACTCTTTCTATCCCTTATATCTTACCCAGGCTACCCACCCTTAGGGGGGCAGCACTCACACCCTTAATCCTAGTGCCCTTGATCCTAGCATTGAGCCATGAATCAGTTCCAGCATCACACACTCTAGATCCAGCCACCTCTGAAAAAGCCCCACTTACGACCCCATAGGGCTTTGCGGGGACATCTGGACACAAGCCATAACATCCCCGGACATGTGGCATTTGCAGCCTGTGTGTGGGACAGTGTGGAAATGCTGGTGACTCTGGGCAACGACAGCAGAGGGTGACAGAGACCTTCACGTGCCCCGGGGAGATGTCACCGTCCTCCTGGGCCTGGGTGTCCTTACACTGCCCGTGTGAACCCATGCACGTCTAGGTGGACCCTCCATGTCTGTGCTGAGGGCGGGGTCAGCAGAACTGCTGGGGACATTGTCACCTCAGGAGATGATCCTGCTGTCAGCCATGCCACCAGGGAATTCCTTGGAACCTAGGCCGTGGTCTTCTGTGATACTGTGCGACCTCAGCACTGGACTCTTGTGTAGGAAGAGGAGCTGATAAATTCCATTCTGCTGTTGTTGAAGTCAGTTTGAGCTGCTTTTTATTTTTTTTTTTTTTCCTTTTCTGAGACAGGGTCTCCCTGTGTAATCCAGGCTGGCCTCGAACTCACTGTGTGTCTCAGCCGCTGGCCTGGAACTTACAGTGATCCTCCTGCCTCAGCCTCCTGAGTGCTTGTATTACAGGTGTGCACTACCACTCCTGGCTTTTGATCTGCTTTTTCTGCCACTTGCAGACGAATGACCAACAGATGAATGAACATATGGCCAAAGTGGTGAGGGTTCCTCAAGGCTGGGCAATCTCTCTTGGCTCAGCTTCTGCTTTTGTAAAATAATGTTAATAACAGCACCTAAATACTGACGATGGAATGCTTCAGTAAGCACTATGGCTACTTCTGCAGAGTTTTCCGTGATTCTCATAAAAACTAAATGAGGCAAATATCAGTTTCTGTCAGTTTTCCAGCACGGTGACAAAAGATCAACTCATAGTGAGGCAAGGTTCAGAGGTTTCGGTTCCTGGTCACCCCCCATTGCTTTGGGCCTAGGTGACCCTAGGCCTTGAGGGGAGGGGCCTGATGCAGAAGGATGCTCGCCTGGGGGCCAGGAAGCAAAGGAGAGACAGGAAGGCACAGGGCCCAAGCCTTCCAGGCCACACCCCATGACCTCACTTCCTCCCACCAGCCCTGCTCCCAGGTTCCCCCACCTCCCAATGGCACCAGAGGCTGAGACCAACCCTTGAACATGCGTGCGGCCTTTGGGGAACTCATGTCCGAACCACAGTAGGTTGTTCCCATTTGACAGATGAATAGGCAGACTCCTGGTCTCAGGAGGTCAAATCAAGGCCAAGGCAAGGCCAGGACATTCAATCTCACCCCTAGGACAGCGTGTGCCCTGGACTTTCAGAAAGACCGGCCATTTGCGTGGTGCCATCCACAGGAGTGCAGAGGGAGGCCAGGGGCCACTCAAGGACACAGGCGGAGTGGCCGAGTGAAGGACAGAGGAGTGGGTCAGGGTGGGAGGGGACGGAGGGACCCGGTCCTCCTTCCTCACTGTTAGTGGGAGTGTAAACTGCTAAGACCACTAGGGAAAGCATAGTGGAGATTCCTCAAAAGCTAAAACAGAAATTCCACTCGACCCAGCCATTCCCCTTCTAGGTCTTTGTCTTGGTTACTTTTCCCTCATTGCTGAGACAAAATACCCAATTCCCAAAATTAAGGAAGGAAAGGTTTATTTAGCTCACAGTTTGTGCAAGTTTCAGTCCATAATCAGCTGGCTCCAAGGCAGACGGGCAACAGTTTAAGGTGACAGAAGACAGCAAAAGCAACAAGAGCAAAATGGGGGAGCAAGCCTCTTTTCCTCCCTTATATTGTATACAGTCTACCCGCCCCGCCACCGGGGGGGGGGGTGTAGCACTCACACCATCTCCCTCCCTGCCCTCCTCTTGCATAGGCTCAGGATGTTTACAAAGTGAGGGCCCTGGCCCCATTCTGAGTCACTTAGTTAAACTTCTAAACTCAAGTTGACACAATGAACAACATCCTAGAGCAGTAAGGGCCTGTCCTCCACACCCCAGGATGTAGAACTGCTGAGTTACTTAGTTAAGCTTCTAGACTTCTCAAGTTGACACAATGTATCAACCATTACAGTATTCCTGAAAGAGTTAATGACAGTATGTTGCAGTGATCCATGGATGACTGGGGGGTGAGAGGGAACAGCAGCGACAGCTGGAGGACAGTGTGTGCCCGGTGGGAGCCCTGGAGCCGAGTAGGTGGCCAGGCTGAGGCTACTGCCCTCTCTGCAGCCTGACCAACTTCACTGTCCTGCCTGGCCAGAGTCAGCTGTGGACACAGATGTTGGGCATGGGGACCAGGGGGACAGATCACAGGAAGGGCTGCACTGCAGGTGGGTCCCACCATCTGCTCCAGAATCTCAGGTCTGGCCACTTGGAGAATGAGGCAGGGTGCTCTCTGGGGCTGCCATGGGGCCAACTGGCCACTGCAAACATATGCTCCATTACTGGTCTGAATCCCAGATTCGGGAGAGCTGTGTGGACACAGCACAGGCTTCCTAGGAGGGTAGGGCGTAGGGCCTTGGCTCTGCTCTGGGCCCAAGCAGTGTTGCCTCTCCGGCCTTTTATTTTATCATCAGGAAATGATGTTTGGATTTTTGTTTGTTTCTTTTGTGGTACTGGGGATCGCCCCAGGGAGCACTGTCCAATACCCCCAGCCCCCACCCTACTTTTAAATTTTGGGGCAAGGCTTTGCTAAGTTGTCCAGGCTGGCCTCAGACTTCCAACCCTCCTGCCTCTGCCTCCGGAGTAGCTGGCATTACAGGCGAGCACCATTGCCACCGGCTAATTTATCTTAATTTAAACAATGACAGTGTATCTGCTCTGGTCTCGGGAGAAAGAGGGTATTGTTGGTCAGAATCTTGATGGGAAGGAGATGGCATCCTCAGATTGGAGACCGGAGGATCGTTTAATAAAAGGCCCAGTTATAAGCATATGTGGGGGAGCTCAGTCAGAGAGCAATTTCCAAGAACGCACCAGGCTCTGGGTTCAAGCCCAGCATGCAGAAGAGAAGGAAGAGGGCCAGTGATATAGCTCAGCGGCATAAGCGCCTGCCTGGCAAGCGCGATGTCCTGAGTTCGACTCCCAGTACCCACATATAAAAAAACAAACAAAAAAAAAAAAAAAAAAGAGAAGGAAGAGGGAGCCATCAGCAGCCCTAAGCCTACCAGGGTGAGGAGAGGTGGCCACTACCAGAGTCCAGAGAATGAGGGGACCAGAAAGCCATTGTGGGAGTTGAGGGTGGAAGCTCCTCCAGGGCGGGCAGGTCAGGAGCTGGAGCAGCGACCCGGGGGCCACATGGTCAGACGAGAACCCAGGGACTCTGAGGCTGGGTGTGACCTTGACACCTCCACGCCCTCCTCACCCCAGTGTGGGCAGTGACAGGTATGGGGTGCATCTTGGGAGGCTGTGATGGTGACCACAGTGATGAGGCTCCGATAACATAATCTGGGCTCATCAGGGTTGCAGTTTGAGGATGGGCAGGATGGCGCCGCCCACTTGGGGACAGGGATGGGGATGGGGACGGGAGTGGCCGGATGTGGCAGCGGTGTGGGAACAGCAGGCACCCGTGATGGATGAGCACAGGGGGAAATGAAAAGAAACTAAACATAGAAAGTTTAATCAATCCTGGTTGTGTCACACAGCCTCCACCCTCCCCGCCTGTCACCGGAGTCAGCTCTTGTTCTCATCCAGGAAAGGAACAGACAGACCCACCCAGGATGGGGATGACAGGGCCCTTTGCAGAGGCATGACACTGTCACTGTTGGCTAGGCTGGCCCACACTGGGGGACCAGGCCATGGCCACCATCTCCCATGGGACAGAATGGCAGGGAGAGGGTGGAGAAGATGTGACTTGTAATATCACACAGAGACCACTACAGGGACTCTGATGCAGGACAGACACATGGGACACATAAGACACACAATCACAGGCAGCACAACAGACACACACAGGGACATGAATGAGGCCACAGTGACACCAGGACATGGCCACCCACTGCTCTGCAGAAGTGATGCCAAGGCAAGGACAGAGAGCTGAGTGGCCTTGGGCAAGAGTCTGACCTGAGCTGAGAATGGGACTCATGACCCCCATGCGTGGGTGCTGTGAGGGCTGTGGGGGAAAATGTCATTGAGTGCAGGCAGGGACACCAGTGTCTGTGGGTTCCCTAAATGAAAGCAGGCATGGGGAATCTGTTGGCACACATGGCTCTACTGTACTGTCAGGTGATGTAGGGGCCTGGAGAGCTGTCCTGGGCAGATAGTGTCTAGACTCCTGGGGAGGACCAACAGTCACTGCCTGCATCAACCTCCCCAGCACCTGGCTGAAAGCTACAACACCCACGCCATAAAGGAGGAGAGGCTGAATTTGCTCATGGGTTCAGGGGGTTCAGTCCATGGTCGACTGGCTCCAAGGTAGATGTGGCATAGTAGAGGGTCTGGTGGAGGACAGCTGCTCACCCACAGCAGCCAGGAAGCAGAAAGAGAAGGGAAGAGCCAGGGACAAGAATATCCTATTCAGGTTGTACTCCTAGTGATCACCTCCAAGCAGGCCCCACCCTCCAATGGCAGGCCAGCCATGGATTCATCCATGGAACAATCCACAGATGAGGACAGTGTCCCATGATTCAGTCACCTTCCAAAACCCCACCTCTGAACAGGAGAACTGAGGGGACATTTTAGATCCAAACCATTATAGGCACCATCTAAGGTCCCAGAGGGTCTATCCCAGGATAGCACTATCTGGAGGTCCTACAGGGTCCATCCCAGAACAGCAGTGTCCAGAGGGGCTACAGGGTCCATCCCAGGACAGCAGTGTCCAGAGGTCCTACAGGGTCCATCCCAGGACAGCAGTGTCCAGAGGTCCTACAGGATCTATCCCAGGACAGGCACAGGGTGAATCCCAGCACAGAAGGCAGGTCAAGCTCACAACCGGCCATGACTACAACCCACTGCTCCTACTCCATGCTCTGTCCCTGGCTCAGCCTCCCCGACTTTGTGGCCCTGTCCCAGCCCTGCCCACCAGCTCCTCTTCCTGATATCACATCCCAGTCATCCCTGTCCCTGTCCCCACACCTGCCCCACACCCTCCCATCCCCTCCTCTACCTCCTTCCTGCCCCTGTGCCTTGGCTGGCCTGACCCTGGCTGTCACATGGAAACTGTCCCCACAGCCACACCTGCCACTCACAGATAGGTTACTGGTCTTGTGTCCCTGGCCAGTGAAGCTGCCTCCCCAGGCTCCTTACTGTCAGCCCTGTGAGGACAGGGGTTTCCTTTGTTTACTGCCCTTCCCTTCACCTGGAGCAGGGCCCGGGATCTAGGTGATGCCAAATGAATGAAGAATGAATGAATGAATGAATGAATGAATGAATGAATGAATGAATTTGCCTGTCTCTTCATGGAAACCCCAAGGTTTCTTCCAGTGAGCTCCAGGCAAGATGGAGTTTGACTATGACACTGTTTTGAGAGTCCCTGAGTACAGAAGTCCCTGGGTGTCCACCTGCCCCATGCCAGCCAGCCCTACCATCCAGGAGAAGCCACTCACTTGCTTCCTGTCTCTGAGATCCCTGCTGACCTGCGGTAGTGCCCAACACAGAGGCACGCGGAGGCCCCAGCACATGGCTGGCACTGCCCCGACACCGTGAGATGTTTAGGTTAAGTAACCTGCAAGTGAGTGAGTGGCCCAAGCCTCAGACCCCTCAAGGCAGGGCTAAGACTTGGCCTGGCCCAGCTGGGTCAAAGGGCACAGGAAGCAGATTCCTGGCTGCCCTGCTCCTTCTGTCTTAGGTTCCTGCCAAGCTGTGAGGGACAGGAGGAGGCCAAGTGTCAGCAGGGCACTCACCTAAGCAGTGCTGGCTGTCAAGCAGTCACCAGGCTCCTGGCTCCTCCCAGCAGCAGGAGTGGCATGTGTGTCTCCAGGGGGTCCAAGTGCCAGCATAGCCTTGGAGTGGAGATGAGGGGCACCAAGGATATGGCTGGGTCCCCTCCCTGGAGCTCAGCAGGAGGGGATGGGGGGTGCTCAGGTGCCAGGTGAGTGATCTCCAGTCACCCTCGTGACCATCCCAGGAGCGGGGATCCTCTCCCTTGAAGGCCACACACAGGCTGTGACTTCTGATCTAAAACCAAACCTGCAAACCTTGTGACTTTCTACACTGGACTTTCACTGCCAGCTCCAGCCCCCTTTCTGCCTGAGGAAGAGTTTATTCTCACACATTTCACTGCCCTCCTCTTCAGATTCTCCATCCCCCCATCAAGCCATCCCTTGGCCACCCTGCAAGTTTTCAGTTGCGGTGGAGGCGTCACCCCCAAAATTGGTGGCCCTAGTGATCACAACCCAGCCCTCTGTCGAACAGGTTGGTGGGGGCAGGCTGCTGCCCTGGGACAGCAGCTTGCTCAGCCCACGTTTGACTGTGATGCTGGCTGTTGACTGAGACCTGAGCCGGGGCGGTAGCCCAGAACACCATCATTTGGCCTTTCCAGGTCACCCGGAGCAAGTCCAGAGCAAGCAACCCACCAGAACCAGACAGGAGCCACTGTCCCCTTGTCTGGAGGAGCCTCGGGGGGCATGGAGCCTGCACAGGTGGTGGTCACCTGTCATATTCGAGGAAGGCCCCAAGGACCACCTGACCGGCAAGGAGGCACCAAACCCTTGCAGCTGAGCAGCTGATCATGAAAACACAGCCGAGCCATCGTGCCTGCCTGTTCTGCAGCCTGTGGTCCCGCAGCACCGCTCTAGGTGTCCCCTGAGTCCCAGGAGGCCAAGGCAATTAGTGCTTCTGCCAAGTGCAACCGGGTGTGTAATCACTCTGGCTGTACCATTAGGAGCGGGTGCTTCATTTAGATAACTGTCACCGTGGAGCAGGAGTGGGGCCACCAGCAGCCCGGGTTGGGGGTGTGGGGAGCAGGACTGTGCAGGCTTTGCTGGGTGGTCCGACTGCTGGGTGGCCGGGTCTGCACCCGCCTGGTGGCCTGTCCCACCCTCCTCCAGTGCCACCAGTGGGTCTGGGGTGAGCTGGGCACCCAAGAGGAGCTGAGGCTGAGGTAAAAAAAGCTGTCATCTTTCACCAAGGGGAGGGGGATAGAGACGACGAGCATGGCAGGAATGAGAAGGGACATAAAAAGAATGAAGATGAGCCCTGTCTGTGCCCCAGTGCCCCACAAGGAGTGTGGTCATTATGTGCTGCACACTTGTGTAATAAAACAAAAATTACAAATAGAAAGCCTTGAATGCTGGTGGTGGTCCAAACAGCCCCTGACTGGACTGGAAGGCAGGGCACACTTAGCAAGGACTCGATGCTTCTCTCTCAGGAGCAGGCCTTGCTCCCAGGACCCTGCTTGGGGAAAGCTGCTCCAGCCTCTGATTGGCTGGGTGGTGGGGTGGGAAGGGACGATGGCCTGGAATAACTATATGACCCAGAGCAGCTCACGTGGCTGCAGCCTCTGGGACAACAAGGGTTAACTGGTTTCCAGACCTGGAGGCCTTGAGTCATGAATAGGAGTTCAGCAAGGAAGGCAGGAGAATAAGGACAGATGGAAGAGGATAATTCAGACTTTCTTCTCTTCTCTTCCCACAGCTGTCTGGGTTCAGCATCCCCATGCAATGCCCCCACCTGCCACACACCCTGAAACCTGCAGTTCTGAGCTGCCTGTTGGAGCAGGGCTGGCAGGGTGCTGCCTTTCTCACTGTCACACAGTGGGGCTTCCAGCCATGCAGGGCCTTTTGGAGGAACTTTTCTTCCTTGGGTTTCACTTTTTCTATTATTCTCGTGGTAATTAATGTTCCACTTGACTAATAAGATAGAATAGGTGCAGGGCTGCCGCAGGCTGGAGGCTGTGACAACTGCGCAGCTGGAGGAGGTGGGCAGATGGGGGGGTGCAGCTCTGCAGGGCCCTGTGGGTATGGCCTGTGGGAGACCAGGATTTGCATTTCTGCCCTAGGGCCTAGGGTTCAGACACAGACTGAGTTTGACAAACTTTGAGAAATCCTGATTTAAAACTGGGCGTGGTGGCACACACCTATAATCCCTGCATGTGGGAGGCTGAGGCAGGAAGATTAGTGAGTTTCAGGCCAGCCCCGGATACATAGTGAGTTCAAGGTCACCCTGGAATACACAGTGAGATCCTGTCTCAAAAAAAATTTAGGGATGGTGAGATAGCTCAGCAGGCATAAGCACCTGCCTGGCAAGCGCAAGGTTCTGAGTTCGACTCCTGGTTACCCACATACAAAAAAGGGCCAGTGATATTGCTCAGTGGCACGGGCGCCTGCTGGCACATAGGTCCTGAGTTCGACCCCCGGTACCCACAAAAAAATAAAATAAAATAAAATTTTAAAAATCCCGATTTAAACAAATTTTACTCATCTCTATAAAAGGATTTTTTTCTTTTTGTTTTTTGAGATAGGGTCTCACTGTGTAGCCCAGGCTGTCCTCAAACTCTTGGCAATCCTCCTGCCTCAGCCTCCTGAGTGCTAGGATTGTAGGCATGGTCTCCATGTCCAGGATATAAAAGAATGATATTTGTGCCACCTCCAAGGCTCCCAGGAGATGCCCAGGAGTAGCCAGGAGGGGTGGTCATGCAAACAGGCCCCACATCCTGTGGGCTCTGAGGTACTGTCTGCCTGGCTTCGTGCCTAGAGGAGTATTTGCTTTAAGCAAGTGATCAGTAATCATTTGGGCCATGGTCACTTCCTTTATTTATTTATTTATTTATTTTTTAACATAAGTATAATTTTATTTAACAGTTTTTTCAATACATAAAAGGTAATCACAAACTTGAAATCACACTTCTCCTTCTCTTTCTCCCTCTCCTTTCTCCTCCTCCTCTTCTGTTTTGGTGGTGGTCCTGGGGATCAAACTTAGGGCCTTGCACATGCCGGGCAAGTAATCTACCACTGAGCTATAACTCCAGCCCCTTTTTAAAAAAATAGGGAGTCACTTCCTTTATAAATTTTTTTTGAGATGGTTTCTGGTACACTGTGCAGGCTGACCTCGAACTCCTGGGTTCAAGCCATCCTCCTGCCTCAGCCTCCTGTATAGTTTTCTTTGGGCAGCTCTGGGAGGTGGAGTGGGAGGGACAGTGGCTGGAACTGATTACGGAGCCTCAGCCCCTGGTGCTGCGTGAAGCTTTAACAGGAATACATATTACTTTCATAATTTGTAAAACCTGCTTAATTTTGTATCAATTTTTTAAATGACTAAAATAAACCTCTTAAGGCTTTAGATACAGTAAGCATTCTCTTCCTAAGATTTCTAATCAAGCATGGGGTGGGGTAGAGTCTAATTGCAGGGGCACCATATCCCTGGCATGAGCCTTGACACACGAGTTCCCAGCCCCCTCAGCCCCGGGGCCACACCAGCCCTGCTCCCAGGCTCCCATTACAATGTTGCAAGTGGCCTGTGTCCTCCTGGATGAGCCCTGGGAGAAATGCTGCTGCTGGCTGCGGGAAGCCTGGTGATGACTTAAGGAGTGGAGGAGAGTGACCTCAACCTCCAGGGAGCCACAGCAAAGGGGGGCACTGGGAGGGGTTTGAGCTGGGGCTGCATAGCATGTGCCAGGCCCTGGGTGCCATCCCCAGCAGAGAGAGAGAAAGAGAGAGAGAGAGAGAGAGAGGGAGAGAGAGAGAGTCCAGCCTGCCTAGGCTTGGAGTTAGGCAAGCCCAGACTACAAAAAATGAAACAGCTGCTTCCTTGATCTGGGTGGTCTTGGGCGGCATCTTCATCCCAAAGCCCAGTGGGTCCATTTCCAAGATGGCACTGTGCCCCTGTCCATAGGTGCTGGGTGGAAGCTTGTTGCTACACATGCTGGCACTGTCACCGGGAGGCAGGGGCTGACCCTCGCCCTGGAGCCTCTGGCCCCATGCATCTGAGTGAGGCTGGCCAGCTCCCTCCTGCTCTGGGAATCGGCGACAGGACAGTGATCACAGTGCTGTTGTGAGCTGCAACAGAGGCCGCTGGGTTCCACACACAGGAAGCCCTAATGGATGCTGGCCACTGTCCCCGGCACCCTGGGGATGGAGCTTACCTCAGCCTCTGTCGATCTGGAAGTCCCGGCAAAGCTGCCTCCATAATGAATGTACCTCTCAGCCAGGCACGGCTGTGACACACAGCTCTGATGATCAAGGCCCTGGCAGCAGCACCAGCAGCGACACAATTAGGCTAGCGACGTG
This sequence comes from Erethizon dorsatum, assembly GCA_028451465.1. NCBI lineage: Eukaryota > Metazoa > Chordata > Mammalia > Rodentia > Erethizontidae > Erethizon > Erethizon dorsatum. The sequence goes on from CM051831.1 coordinate 33,370,024, forward strand.
GACGTCAGCGCTGGGGATCAATTTCCTGGTGGACCACAGCCTGAGCCAGACAGGGCCTCTGCACATGGGGAGACAGACGGCCCCATGGGGCATGGGCTGGACGAGGCTGGGGCTGAAAACACCCGCTGCCTGCCCGTGTGGCTGGGCCTGGGCTAACATTGTCCCCTCCCTCCAGAATGGCCACGCGTGTGCCCATATTTCATGATAGTATTGATATGGCACAGAAGCTACCATATTGAGCATTTTGAAGGCTTCATCTGACATCCAGCTACAACTACAATAATGACAGTTTCATTTTATTTATTTATTTATTTTTGAGACAGGGTTTCCCTATGTAGTTCTTGAACTCACTGTGTAGCCCAGGCTGGCCTCAAATTCTTGGCTATCATCCTGCCTCAGTCTCCAGAGTGCTAGGATTACAGACATGCGTCACTACACCTGGCAGCCCATTTTATAGACAAGGAAATGGAGTCCCGGACAGGCAGGGAGCTGACCCAGGGTTACTCAGCTCAGACTTGAGCCCAGGCTGTCTGTCTGATTCCAAACCTTTTTCTTAAGCACCACCATATTATCTCCCATTTAATATCTGGGTAAGTTCCTTGCTGGGCCTCAGTTTCTCCAATTGTACAATGGTTATGGAGGACTCAACTGGATGGCTTTGAAGCTCTCAGCCTGAATTTCAGTGGGAAAGAACTCTTCCAGGTTTACTCGGAGTTAGTCAGGAAGGCTGTGCCAAGGCCCATCTGTGAGCTGGGAATGAACCCCGATACCCCCCTGTCACCCCCCCAACCATGGCCAGGCAGCCATGGCCATGCTCTCCTCCAAGGCCCGACATGCGCCAGGCACCCTTCTGAAAACAAACTGTTTTAACCCTCACCTCTCCCCGGGCAGGCATTCAACAGCTCCCACTTTCTAAACAAGGACACCGAGGCACTGAGGGTAAACCACACATGCCTCCTGCTGCTGGGCTACACCCCCAGTACCCCCCTCTCCTGGGAACCATCCCTCACCCTGCAGAGACAGTGCTGTCTGTGGTCTGAATACAAAGACTGGACCTCTGTCACAGGAAGCAGTGACAGGCCTGACAGTGTCCCCAGAGAGGGACATTGGAGTCCTGACCCTCAGCATCTAGAACGTGGCCTTATTTGCTGTTGGCAATAAGCCCCCAGACTCAGATTGTCACTGCAGATAATAAAGCACTCAGACATCAAGAAATCTTGGGCCGGTGAGACGGCTCAGCGGCTTAAGCGCCTGCCTTGCAAGCGCGAAGGCCCGAGTTCGACTCCCGGAACCCACATACGAAAAAGGGGCCGGTGATATCGCTCAGCGGCACGGGTGCCTGTTGGCGCGTGAGGTCCTGAGGTCGTCCCCCCGGTACCCACAAAAAAAAAAAAAAAAAGAAATCTTGACAAAACTTTTACTTCTTCAAAAGGGCGCAAGCACACCGTAGCAATGAGGTAACAGTCACTCAGGGAGGGTTGCTCCTTTTATCAGCTACTTCTTTCCCATTGGCTGGTTTGGTGGTTCACAAAATCAGACAGCACTAGGGGAATCTGAGGGGTTGCTTAAGAGAAGGGAGAGCAGAGCGAGGGGGACATGGAGACCAGAAAATCCTTGGCCTGTGAGAAGCTGTTTTTGGTTTGTAGCTGTGTTCCCGGGATTGGAACTAAGAGGGCATTTTCTGTAACTTAGTGTGTTCAGGAAGTGCTATCCGAGATGGAGTCACTCCTGTTTGATAGAAAAGAGAACTTACTGTTTCCCACAATTCCCTCCCCTCCTAATATCCTCATTCTTTTCTTCAAACTCCATGAGCAGCCAGTGATAAAGCTCAGCAGCACAGAACCTGCCTGGCAAGCGCAAGGTCCTGAGTTCGATTGCCGGTACCAAAAAAACAAAAACAAAAATCAAGAAACTCCATGAGCAAACACTGACTTTGCTCCTCCATCAGGAGCATGTTAGCCGAATAGGGCGGGAGAAACTATTTGGTAAGAGCAGCTTCTATAAGTCTTTGGATGAGCCCTCTAGGACAGGGAACGACACAGCAATCTTCAAGAGTGAGAACCCTGACTGCTATTATTAGGGAGTTAATGATGAATGTTATTACTCTTTTTTATTTACCAAACCATTGTTCTAGGAAGTTAGTGAGGGGATCGTTAATGCCTGAGTCTTCTGCTAACTCACTGGCTAGAGGGGTTAATCCCTGTAAGGCCTCAGCGATGGTCCTGTCTGGGGCCATGCTGCTGGGGATGAACATGAAATATTGGATACTTATTGTCACACACACACTGCCCTTTTCAGCCAACATCATGTCTAACGCTAGTCTGTTGTCCCAGGACTTCTGACTGGTGGGTCCTAACTGTTCAGCTACTCCTTTTATGGCATCCATGGTGTAGCTGATAAATCTCTGTTGATTATAATAGATGTAATTTATCGAACCCACATTTCTGTTAATAGTAGACCACCAAAACAGGAAGGACTGGAATCCCACAGCTATCTGGTTTTGAGCCTTGAATTTGTTTGGAACTTCCCTTGGGACACCAATAGAGTCAGTATAGGGAGGGGCATGTCCAATGACCTGCCGGGTGTCAGATCTCTCTTTTTTGGGATCATCCCAGAGTGGTCTTAGGGTCTGCATACCAGGGTGAAAGGGGTGGCCAATTGTACCAAAGTGCAGGTGCTACTCCATCTATCCAGAAGAGTGGCCAGTAAAGGCCCCCCACAGTACCACCAGACACATGCCCTGGACACCCAGAATTGTGACCGGTTTTGGATGGTGTCAAAGAACTGGCTTTTATTGTACCCTGTCGCCTTGCCCAAGAATGTCACTCCTGTCTCCTGCCATTGTAGGCCTGAGGGGAAGTTGACATCTTTTTCTGGTGGTCGAACAGTCCTCGGGGGCTGACCTGAGGGACCCTTGACTTTGGGAAACAATAGTGACAATGTCTGACAGAACTCATTGCCCCAAACCATGCTTTCCTGGAAGAAGGCTGTCATGTATTTGAGGCCTCGTGAGTCAGAAGACCATCCCAAAGGGAAAGGGACCACTTGAGCCTCCGACCTCCCTGCGGCACAAGCATAACAGTTGTTATTGCTAAGGGCATGCCCAGAATATTTTATCCATTCCAGCCAGGCATTCCCTTCTCCATATCCAATCTCTATTTGTACAGTCTGTCTTAGATGGGCCACTTCATTTACCTTATCTAGAGCCAGGCTGTTGGCAGGAACATATGGGAGTCTTGTGAGACCAGGGACCACAGTGGAGGTCTGGTCAACTGGTACGAGCTGTAGAGGAATTTGAACAAGACATCAGGTAAAGTGACCCAGGGGGTCCTGTCCTGTGACATTTGACCCTAATCCATAATCTCTATACACATGAGGGTCTTGGCTCGCCTCCTTAGGATTGTCAATCACCAACATTAAGGGGTTGCATTGGTGATATCCACAATTTGGAGGGGGTGTCCTGCTCACTCAGTGTATCTTGGGATGAAGGTTTTTCTTTTTTTTTTTAAGTTTTAGGGGAGCACACCTGACCAGAACATCACATGTATATCTATGGAATTTGATAGTCCACCACACGTGTCTCTATGAAACACAAAGTCCAGCATAGGATGAGGCATCCTCCTCAAGGGGGCATAAATACTTTCTTGTTGTACTTAATTATTTTGGGGCAGCCATATCTCTGCATGAGATGAGTTGACATGCACTGAAGTTTAAAGCTGGAAGGCTGGGTCCCTGGGCGACGTTGATGCTAAAATAGCATGAGATAGGGAGGGTTAAAACAAGGAGAGGAGGGCCGGTGAGATGGCTCAGCGGCGTAAGTGCCTGCCTGGCAAGCGTGAGGTCCTGAGTTCGACTCCTGGTACCCAAAACGAAAAAAGGGCCAGTGATATCGCTCAGCGGCACAGGCACCTGCTGGCACGCAAGGTCCTGAGGTCAAACCCCGGTACCCACAAAAAAAAAAAAAAAAAAAAAAAAAACAAGGAAAGGAGGAAAACAACAGTTAGACATGCTTTAGGACTAAGTGAGTGTCAGGATCTGCAGGGCAGACTGTCCATTGCTTGTCCTGTAGTGGCACCGGTGTTTTTTTTACTTGGGTGTTGTGAGACCATCTTTGCTTGGCTGTCCAAACAGCAGTCTCAGTTGTCAGGAGCACAAGGAAAGGCCCCTCCCAGTTTGGTCCAAATTTGTCCCCTCTCTATGGCTTTTTTTTTTTTTTTTTTTTTAATCCTCAGGACCTAGTGCTTGCCAGCAAGCGCTTGTGCCACTGAGCGATATCACCGGCCTTTTTTTTTCCTTTATGTGGGTTCCGGGAGTCAAACTCAGGAGCTCGCACTTGCCGGGCAGGCGCTTATGCCGCTGAGCTATCTCACCAGCCCCCTTCTCTATGACTTAATCAGCACATAATCACCAGGCTGGTGTGAGTGAACTGGAAAATCGAGGGGTGAGGTCTGGACTAAAAGTCCTATTCATCCAAGGAAACGAAGGGGGGAACACAAACCAAGCACAGAATCTCTTTACTAGGCAAGAATAGCGGCAATGTTTAAAGCACACATGACCAAATCATGAGCACTAGAAGGGAAAGCAGACTGGGGAAGAAGTCATATCCAGATACTGTCTTTAAGGGATTGGAATAGCAATTGTAACCAGTTGGCTCTTAGACCTGTTTACAGGTATAGCCAGAAACTGTCATCAGGGGTCAGTGATTGGAGCCCCTTTTTGATTTTCTAATTTATTTTTGGAGAAAAAAATCAACCTTTAATTTAACTCTAGATCACATATCAAGGAAAGCAGAGGCCATGAGCCTTTTCCCCTCTCCCATGCGGTGGGAGCCACTAGGCTCCTCTACCCTCCAGTTCTCTACTTTTTTGGTATCCAAAAGAAAAACATTAAAAGGGTCTGAGTTGTCCCCTTTTTACATTTAACCCAGCTTTTGATTTAAAATTATTTTTCTATAGTTTTGGTTATATTTTCCCTTTGGGTGTTAAAAACCAACTCAGACAGAAAGGAGCACTGAGACCTGGGAAGGAATGACTGACAGAGCCAGGGCTGTAGCCCCCTCATGTTTTTGAGCAACAAGGAGCTTTGAGAAGGAACAACCTGGGCTCCACCAAACCAACAAGCAAACATACATATTTCTTTCTATAAACTGCGTCCTCCACAACCTTTCCTTTGACATACTTGAACTTTCTAGTTCTGCCATCATCTCTATCTTTCTAGTAGGGCAAAACTTTTATCATACAAAATCTTCTCATATCAAAAGCATATATTTCACACTTCTATCCTTCCTTATATATTTTTTTTCTTCATCCCACCTACCACAAACTTTTCATAACAAACTCAGCTGCAGCTGCTTCTCTCCTTTTTTCTTCTTCTTTCTCCTGTGGTCTCAGATTGCTACCTTTTTAAGTTTTAAGGCTGCCAACAGACCTCCAAGTAACCTTGAGTTAGTACTCTTATCACCAGCAGAAAGCAGAGAGAAGAGCAAGTCAACCCTGGAACTGTAGCCTGAGAATTTACAAAGCAAAATAAATGTTTTAAGCGTATTAATTAAACAAAAACACCAACTTAAATTGAAAGCCAAAAGTACAGTTATCAGTTAATATTTGTAATCTGGTTCCTCCCTCATCCAGGGGAACTTTCCTCAAGGTCCCCTTTTTGGTCTTTGGGGAAACGGAAGATTTTGGACATCTTTCTGGCACCCTTTTAATTTTCTCCTGAGGAGAAGGTCGGTCTTTCTCCCCTTGTGTGGCTGTGGCTGTCACACCAGGGACTGAGTCCTCCTTGGTTGGCACCAGCTCCTGTTGAGGCAGAGCCACCAGTCCTGGGTGCTGGGGGTCACAGGCTGGGGCAGGGACTCCAGAGGGTCCCGTGGGGAGGAGGGGACCAGAGGTGAATCCTTTTGTTTTTTGTTAAGTCTCCAAGTATTCTTAGGGGAGAGAGGACCATTAGTCCTTGTTGCCCACACAGGGCATAACCTATCTCCTCCTGAGACCCCAGTCTTTATAATTAACAAATTTTATTTATTTTTTATTTATTTATTTATTTTTTTGTGGGTACCGGGGGTCGAACCCAGGACCTCAAACACCAGCAGGTGCCCATGAGGCTGAGCGATATCACCGGCCCTTTTTTTGTATGTGGGTACCGGGAGTCAAACTCAGGACCTCGCGCTTGCCAGGCAGGCGCTTATGCCACTGAGCTATCTCACTGGCCCCTGTAAGTAACAAATTTAATCAACAACTGATAAACCCAGTCCTCATCTGATCCAAACTTTGGCTAGAAGATGGATGGGGTTAGGATGGGAGTTTGTAGACAAATGAAACAATATTTGATCATCTGAGCTTTGTGTTTTTGTCTGTGGATCGTAGACCTAAGTCCTTAACATCAGTCTTAGGGGACTAGAGGATATTTTGCTCCCTGAGCCCCTTGATTCCCTCACTGTCCTGACTGGGAGGCACATTTATTTCTCCTTCTGTTTGTTCCAAAACCCAAGGTTCAATCTCCAGTGTATGTTGAGATATCTTGCCGTCAGTTATTTTTTATTTCACCTGAAATCATTGGTCTCATCCAAGACCATCATAATCTCACCCAAGATCGTCTGGACCTCACCCAAGGTCATTCTGGGTTAGGGATAGAACAACCTGACCACCAAAGCAATACTCAGTCGCGCCTGCAACTTTTCTTCCCTTGGTTCATGCACAAAGTTGCCTGTTCATCACAGTCCTTTTTCTCCCTTTTAGGCCCTTTTTGCATTGTTGAGAAGTCATTATTGGGTCCTCAGCCCATGGGCAAGGATTCTCATCCCAGAGGCCAATGCAACTAGGCTGCGGGATGCATCACCCCAGGTGTGAGTGTTTGTGCTGTGTGGGCTGGGACCCCATGTTGAGCACCAAAATTGTATGCAATAAGCTCCCAGACTCAACCTGTCACTGCAGATAATAAAGCACTCAGACATCAAGAAATCTCAATGAGGCTTTTACTTTTGCAAAAGGGCACACCGATGAGGTAACAGGTGCTCAGGGCAAAGGAGGGTCACCCCCCTTTTATCCCTAACATGGCAGAAGCAGCTGACCTCTTTCCCATTGGCTGGCTTGGAGGTTCACAATCATCCCAACTGGCTAACTCACATGGCACAAGGGGAATCTGAGGGGTTGCTGAAGGGAAGAGAGAGTAGAGTGAGGGGGACATGGAGACCAGAAAATCCTTGGCCTGTGAGAAGCTGTCTTTGGTTTGCAGCTGTGTTCCCAGGATTGGAACTGAGCGGGCATTTTCTGTAACTTAGTGTGTTCAGGAAGTGCTATCCGAGATGGAGTCACTCCTGTTTGATAGAAAAGACAGAATTTATTGTTTCCCACATTTGCAAAGATCATTGCAGGCATCACTAAGTTAAGGTGAGATCACACCAGAAAAGGTGCCCCCAAGGGCAATGTGACTGACATATGTGGGGATGGCCATACGACACTGGGGACAGAGGTCAGCATATGCAGCTATGAGCCACGGGAGGCCAAGAGCTGCTGGCGCGTGCAGGAGCCGAGGAGGCTGGGAGGACGAGGGGCTCTGCCTGCACCGTGGGCCCACTCGGGATTCCAGTACCATGGGCAGTCAGTCCTTTCTCTCCCTGAGCCCCCAGGCAAAGGTGCTCATGATGGATGCCTTAGGACATGGAACAGAGCCCTGCCTGATGTGGGGCCTGCTGTGTTTTAGTCTCCAGGCAGAGCTTTGGAAGGTGACTGGACCATGGGGCGCTATGTTCACCAGTGGGTTCATACATGGAGGAGTTCCATCCTCCCATGCACACTCAGTGATTGGCTCAGGGACAGGTATATGCGCATGCCAGCCAATGAAATGTTGCCTCAGGGGTGTGGCCAGAAGCGAGTGGAGTCCACCTCTTCCGAGGGCCAAGGGAGCCTGGGCCACAGGGTATGCAGTGGTGGTGGGGGTCCTGGTGAGGCTGGCAAGCAAGGGGCAGGTGGGTTGAGGGGCAGGTGGGCCATGGAGTAGGTGGGGTGAGGCGCTCCTTCCCCTCCGCTCCCCTGACCCCTCTGGTCACCGTACTTCTGTGCTGCCATAGGGATTATAGGTGACACTGTCACCGTGAAGGTGACTGTCAGCACTTTCTTAAGCAACAAATGCCGGGCCCTGCAGTGCCTATCCAGAACCTCAGTGCAGTATCCTCAGACACACTGTCCTTGGGCCCTGTGTCCTTGGGCTATGTGTCATCATGCTCAGTGTCCTCAACCCTGTGTCCTTGGTCACTGTCATTAACCTGTGTGCTCTGTACACCTTGCCTATAAGGGCTTTGTGCTCCTCACAGACACTGGCAATGGCTGCCCCTGTCTACTTCTGGAAATGGAATAGAAGACCCAGCAACTGCAAGACAGATGGTGCAGGAGCTAGAAACACAGTTCTACAGTGCTGGAAACCAGTCCTGGAGTGCCGGACCTCTAACTCTCCCTCTTTTAGCTATGGTAAAAGATCTCTTCCTGTTATCTGTTGCTAGGCAACAAACCAGTTGCCCCTGTATCAGTCACTTCCCCATTGTTGAGACCCAGAATTTAAGGAGGGGAGGTTTATTGGGCTCACAGTTTCAGGGGTTCAATCCATGGTCAGCTGCTCCAAGACAGGAACATCATGGCGGAAAGGTGTGGAGGAGCAAAGCTTCTCAGGTCACTGTGGCCATGAAACAGAGCAGGGGAGAATGTAGATGGTGTGAGAGGCCAGATATAGCCCTGGCTGCCACAGAGGAGGAGCTTGGACATTCTCACTTGAGGGATGAGAGGGCCAGGGCCAGGTAGGGCTGGGGCAAGTGGAAATGAGGAACCCAGACATGGAGCCAACCCTAGGAAGCCAGAGACTCAGCAGGCAGGGCAGCGGCTGTGATTCTTGAGTGAGGACACCTGTCCCATTCCCCAGGGAAGGACAGTGCTACCACCATGTCCCCATGGTGCCTCTGGCAGAGTCATCCTCTGTGGGTGCTACTCCGCATCAGTGCCTGGTCTCCCACTGCCATCACCTATCCCACCTTCCTTCCATATGGCCCTGTCACCATGAGCACTCTGTCCTCTCTCCTTGCTTGCAGCTCCTTGGTTGATTTGTTTAGGGGAGCTGAGCCAGATACCAGGGTCCCCATGGGGGAGGCAGCACTCACCACCAAGCTGCACCCTAGACCAATAACTACAATGTTTAAAAGTGTGTGAAAACAAACACAAAAAAAAACCTTCTGGGCTGTCCTGGACCCTCTCTCATCCACCCTAACCTGGAGGCTCCTCTTCATAGCTGGCAGTACACAACCTTCTCCTAAGGCTCACCCTGCCTACCCGGCACCCAGGGCTTCCTTCCTCCTGCACGGGCCTGGCCAGGACTGCAGCTTTGTGAGATCCCATGTCAGTGCAGAGGCCTGAGGCTCAATCCCCAGGACCACCAAGAAAAAAGGAAAGAACCCCCTTCCCAGGGCCCCCACCCTGGCCCTGTCCCCAGCGCTTTCCCCTGGTGGGCTAAGTGGCTCTAGGCCCAGCATCCCTGTCGACTCTGTGGCTCTGCTGCCCTCTGCTGGTGCAAACTAGAACCACACTAAACCATGTGGCCCTGGAATGCTTTTCTCCCCTGCAGTTGCCACACCAAGGTGTCCTTGGCCAGTTGGGTTTGGTTTTGACACAGGGTCTTGCTATGTAGACCAGGCTGGCCTTGAACCCGCAGCAATCCTCCTGTCTCAGCCTCCTGGGTGCTGTGTCGCAGTTGTGCACCACAACACCCTGAATGTCATGGGTTTTTTTTTTTTTTTTTTTTTTTGCTAAACCTGGCTCCCCACCCTACCCCACCCCTGGGATCCCTTTCATAGCGGCTCAGTGGGGTTTTCACCTTGTTGATTTGTTTGGAGCTGGATGGGATCCGGATCCTCACTCACTAGTGCGCTATCCATCACTGAGTGGGCAATGGCTGGGCCTGTGGGAAGCCCTGGAGGGGACCAAATCTTTGCCCATTGACTGCAAATCACAAGAGGAAAAGATGCTTCCTCCATCTCATTGATTTGTCCCTAATTCAAAGGCTGTGTACAGCCATGCACATGAAGCAAACCCGTCTGGGGGCGGGTATAGCAGCTCTAGGTTGCTGGGCTGACTCCCCTGGCAGGGGAGCTGAGGCAGGGAAGCTGACGCCTGGGGGATGCAGGGCACCCTGTCAGGGCCAGGAGGAATTTCAGGCTCTCCAATGGTTGCTGGCTGCCCACCGGGCATCAGGAGGAACCAACCTGGCCCCACGACTGGGGACCTTGGCCTCAGAGTGGGGGGCAGACATGAAGTGGGGTCCTTGGTCGCAGCAGCCCCAGCTGCACAGTAGCCCAGGTGGTGTCAGATCACATCAGCCCAGCTGGTCGCCCATCACAGATGTCACCCCAGCCTGCTCTCAGGTCTGGGACACATGGCACAGGGGACAATCTGGGGGAGTCTCTCCTCAGAGCCTAGCGTGGTACTCAGGCTGGGGGGGGGCGTGTCCTCCAGGGTGCCATCCCCTGGCCCCCAGGCCCCTTGTCCCTGGGGAAGCAGATGGAGAGCAGGGTGGGGGTGGGGGGCTGGGTGTGGTGTGTCTCCGGAAGTGTCATTGGCCGGCTTCAGGAGGCTGAAAGTGTGGTGAGAGGGACTCCAACCAGGACCTTCCCTGTCAAGCACGCATGTGATGCCATGCTGGAGGAGCACAGAACCAGGGGAGGGTCCACGCTGTGACGCAGGCACACAGGTGTCCCTGGGCCACACGCAGTGCCGTCTAGCTCCAGCCCTAGAAGGGGCCGCTGTACACTCAGGGATGGAGGTCACAGTGGTACTGGTGGGGCAGAGGGGATGCTGTTGGCCAAGGGGGGCAGGAAATGTGCTCGTGTGGGCCATTGGAGGGCAGCTGTGTGGGCAAAACCAGCATACACGCACTTGGGTTTGCATACGGAGCGGGAGATGGGAAAGCAGTGCGTTTACACTTGAACACTTCATTATAGGAAAGGACACGCTGGCACTGACCCCTCAAAAACCCTCCCCCTCACTTCCATCCTGCTGTTCTTGCCACTTTTTTGCTTTGTTTTTTGTTTCTTGAGATAGGGCCTTGTTAAGTAGATCAGACTGGTCCTGAGCTCACTGTGTAGCCCAGGCGAGGCGACCCTCCTGGCTCAGCCTAATAGGGGTGTGCACCGCCACTTTCTGCCAGTCCCAGAGATCTCTTTCTGCCCTGCCCAGCCACGTGCCAGCTGAGTCTTCCCTGGCTCGGTGGGTGGTGCTACTGAGCTACAGGTCCACCCATGGCCAGCAGGCAGTGCTGCAGGGCCACACTGGCCAGTGCCCAGCTGGGTGACCCTGGGTGGGCATGGACCCGCGATTACTAGCCAGGAATGTGGGTGCTGGGGTCTTGCACACGGTGTCACAATGCACAACAGCCTACACCACATCTGGGCCTTGCAGTGACGCCCTGGGGGTGCTGGCCATACACACATGTGCACACACACATACACACACACATGTACTGTGCCTGGGCAGGTCCCAAAGTGCTTCCTGGTGGCTGAGCCCTCAGCCTAACCGTTCAGATAGGAACCAACTCCAGATCTGTCCAAGGCAAGCCAGACAGCTCAGGGAACCCAGGAGACTGGCCATGGCCATAGGACAATGGCTGCAAGTCCACAGCCATGGCCATGACATCAGGGCACACAGAGGCTGATGTTTAATGTGGAATCCTCCTGCCTCAGCCTCTCAAAGTGCTGAGACTACAACTGTGAGCCACCATGCGCAGCTTCCTTTCTCTTCTTCTCCAACAGCCCTGTGCCAGGCCTGGGTGGGGATCAGAGGCCCTGTCAATGAACACGCTCACACACTCATGTTCACATGCTTGCACTCACACCCTGCAGTGAAACATTCACACTCACACACAGACATCTAGAAGCTACCTCTGCAGCTTGTGAGGGGTGTGAAGAAAGTGGGAAACTCTGCTGCGCTTGTCTTGTTTCTACTCCCAGAATCACTGTTTCCTCTGAAAAGCTCTGCACCCATCTGTCTGTTCGTCAACAGCAAGGGTATGAGAACCATGGGCCTGTGGTGTGAGGGCCCCGCAGGCCCCGTCCTTGCCAGCATCATACCCTGCTCTGTGATGCGCCCACTGCCCGTATTCCCAGGGCATCGGCCCTGGTCCCTCTGTCACCTGGCTCCCTCACTGCTACCTGTAAACTCATCCTCTGAGGGTCAGCTCAGGCACTCCTCCTCCCAGAGTTCTCCAGACATGCGCCTGACCTGTAGAAGGGCCTCCTCAGGTGGTCATGAGCCCAAGCCATTCCTGTCACAGTGCTTGGTCCCTTTGCAACTGTCTGGCCTTCTGTCTGTCGGTTTTGAGTGTCTGTGCTTTAACCCCAGCTGTGTAACCCTGGGCAGGTCATCGAACGTCTCTGGGCTCTGGTCTCGTGTCTAAAACACAAGGCTCGCCATGTGCCTGTCCTGAGGTCCTTTACACCCCATGGGGTTGGCATGAAACCAGTGATGAGAGAGTACACAGCATGGAAAGGTGGAGTAACTGGCCCAGGGTCACACAGTTTCTGTGCGAAAGGTATGTGTTGAGCCCAGCTGCCCTTCAGAAGTGTCTTCAGAGGTGACAGGAAGGTGGCTGGCGCACAGTGAGTCCTTGGGGATGTGTACCTGGGGCTCTGAAGCAGGGTAGGGACTGATCCGAGCCCTGGCTTCCTCTGGTGCCTTCCCCTTACCATCACCGGCTCACAGCAGGATAGACATGGGAGACCAGGGCAAGAGCTGTAACCAGCACTCAATGGATGCCTGTCATGCATCTGTCACCAGGCTGTTGTATGTTTATTAGATTCCATTTTTAACCAGGTGTGGTGGTGCATACCCGTAATCCCAGCACTCAGGAAGCTCAGGCAGGAGGATCACTATGAGTTCAAGGCCAGCCTGAACTGCATAGTGAGACCTGTCACAGCAGAGTGGACAGAGAGGATAGAGAGCGTTCATCTGCCTCTCCTCCCACTCGCACAGCCTCCCTGCCATCACCCTCTGAGTGCTCTTCTGTCACAGGGTGAACCCACATCACACATCAAGCTACCCAGAGTCCACGGTTTACCCTGGGTATTGTGTATTTTAAGAGGTTGTTTGTTTAAAAGATGCGGGGGGGGGGTGTCTCTCCATGATGCCCAGGTTGACCCTGAACTCCTGGGCTCATGCGACCCTCTTGCCTCAGCCTCCTGAGTAGCTGGGACTGTGGACATGCTCCACTGTGCCTGGTTATGCTGTGGGTTTGAGCAAATGCATGACATGTATCCACCACCATCGGGCCATCCAGGAGAGTTCCACCACATTTGAACCTTGTGTGCCCTGCTTTTTCAACCCCTTTTTCCCCATAGTTCACCTTCTCCACACCGTAGGTCTGGAGGTACAACACACAGCTTTCCCATGTCCATCTCTTCCCCCCGGCAGGTGTGCTCAAGGTCCCTCCCTGTCTTTTTTTTTTTTTTTTTTAATGTGGATATCGGGAGTTGACCTCAGGACTTTGTGCTTGCCAGCAAGTGCTTGTGCCGCTGAGGGACATCACTGGCCCTTTTCTTTATGTGGGTACCAGCAGTTGAACTCAGGACCTTGCACTTGCTGGGTAGGTGCTTATGCCGCTGAGCTATCTCACCGGCCCCCCTCCCTGTCTTCTTTCATCTTATAGCTCATCTCCTGTTGTTCCACTGTCCGGAAATGTCACACTGACTTATCCACCCACCTCCTCTAGGTCATTTGGTGGCTTCCAAGTCTTGGCAGCCATGAACGAGGCTGCTGTAAACTCCAGTGCGTGTTGGTTGTTCCTGGACGCAGGTTTCAGCTTCTTCAGGGAAACCCTCAGGAGCACGAGTGATGGACTGCATGGCCAGGATGGGCCTGGTTTTGTAAGAATCCACCAGCTCATAGTGATCAGGCCACCTCACGTCCCTCAGCAGCAGAGGAGAGTTCTAGGGCTCTGCATCCTCACCGATGTTGGGTGTGGCCCATGTTTTGAGTTTGGTTGTTCTGAAATGTGTGTAGTAGGAGCTTGTTTTAATTCACATTTCTCTAAGGATATTTGGTGTCGAACATCTTTTTATATGTTTATTTTCCATCTGTATCTTTTTTGGTGTGGTATCTCTTCAAGTTACTGTTTTTTTTGTTTTTTCTTTTCTTTTTAATTTTTGAGACAGGGTCTCGCTAAGCTGCCAAGTCACTCAGGCTGGGCTCCAACTTGTGATATTCCTGCCTCAGCCTCCCAGTCTCCCAGAGGGCTGGGATCACAGGTGTGCACCACCACACCCAGCTTATAGGAAGTCTTGAAGCTGGACAGTGTTACTCTTCCAACTTCGTTCTCCTTCAATATTGTATTAGCTATTCTAAGTCTTTTGTTTATCCATATAAGCTTTAGAATCAGCTTACTGAAAAACCACAAAACTATCTTGCTGAGATGTTGATTGGTTTGTAGTCACCATCCTCATCGCTGGGACACAATACCTGACACTCACAGTGTTAAGGAGGAGAGGTCTAATTGAGTGCATGGTTTCAGGGAGCTCAGTCCATGGTCAGCTGGCTCCAAGGCAGGAGCATCATGGTAGGAGAGGGACAGTGCCAGAGAGGAAGGGGTGAGGGGCCACATGTAGTCCCCAAGGCCATGCCTCTACGACCCATCTGGGCACACCTAGAAGTGTGCTTTATTGATCTCCTGTGCAGCTTGCAAGCCAATCAAGTGGACATGCCTAAGCTTAACCACAATTGGGTTTCATCGAACCTGTTGACCAAGTTGGGCTGATGTATTTTTAAATGGGTTATCTTTTCAGGTTTAAGACTCTCTGGGGCTGCCACTGCTATTATCACCACTTTTCAGATGAGGAAACTGAAGTTCGGATACTTTCCAGGGGTCGAGTTAAGGAAGGGCTCTGTGGGATTGGACTGGGATATACCTATGCTGAAGCACACTTACACACACATGGCTTTCCTACCTGTTTCTGCTATAAGGGCTGAAAAGTCAGCAGTGACATCCTGACCATCACGGGCACACCTGGCAACTGAGTCGCAGTCTGTACTCCGTGGGCCACAGAACTAACCTGAGCTCTTCAGAGACGTGGCCAGTGCCAGGGCTGGAGCAGGGAAGGCTCAAACATTGTGCATACGTCACAAAGTTAAGAAAAGGCTGAAAGAAGCAATAGATGTATGTCAGAAGGACACAGGATTGTATCTGCCAAGGGTGTCTTGGATATGACACGAAAAGACATGTAATCCCAGCACTTGGGAGGCTGAGGCAGGAGGATTGCTGCGAGTTTGAGACCAGCCTGGGCTACAAAGTGAGTTCAAGGCCAGCCTGAACTGCATGGCGAGACCCTGTCTCAAAAAGACAAAAAACAATGAAAAGATAGGCAACCAAAGAAAAAACGGCCAAACTGAATTTCATCAATATTACAAACCTGTGTGTGTAAACGGACACTCTCCACAGAGTGGCAAAGTGAGCCGCAGAACAGGAGGAGATGTTTGCAAATCCCAGTTCTGATAAGCAATTAATGCCCAGAATATAGAAAAAATACCACTGAATATAGAAAAAATATAATAACAAGAAGCAAACAACACAGGAAAAAAATGGACCAAGGGTCTGCACAGACATCTACACAAGGAAAATATACAAAGGGCAATGAGTGTAGGAACCGCTGGTGGACATCATCAGTCACTAGGGAAATGCAGATCCAAATCCAGTGGGAACCCATGCCCACTGACGAGGAGAGCTGTTCCAAGGAAAGAAGGAAGGGGAAAGGATGAGGATTGGCCAGCATGTGGGGACTTGGGCCCTTGTCACAGAGAGTTGCCATATGACCCAGCAATTCTACTTCCTGGCGTTGACGCCAAAGAATCCAAAGCAGAGTCCCTGAGAGATCTTTTCACATGCACATCCAGGGACAGGTGTACGGACAGGATGAAGCTGAGCCCACTGTGGAATATCACTTGGCCTGGAAAGGAAGGGCATCCCACACTCATGACAGCATAGGGGACGCGAGGGCATGGTGCTCAGTACAGTAACCCTGCACAGATGCAGCACAGTCCTACTTCTGTGGGGTGCAGAACAGTCAGTGATGGAGGGAGGGAGCATGCTGGCTGGGCCCGGGAAAGAGGAAGGCAGTGTCACTGTTCGTGGGGATGCAGCTTCAGGCTGGGAGACAGAAAACTTGTGCAGGGTGGTGATGGTCGCAGAGTGTGGGAGGGAATGTGCTGGACACTCTGGATTGTGCTCAGCATTGTCAAGTTTATACTGTCTGTATATTGCCACAATGAACAACAGATGGTCACTGATTATCACGCATTGAATAAAATCAGAATTGAGTTCACACTGACAATAAGGGCTCTTCAGGCAACAATGTTTCCACCAATAAACATGGAGGCCCTGGCAGAGCTGGGAAGTGACTGCTGTACAATGATCACATCAAGATCTGGCTTGCCTGCACATGTCATCAACTGGCAGCAAATGGAGTGGAGAAACCTGGGTGAGGGACAGGACATCTGTGCAGCCTTACAGTGTCCCTCTACTTGACTGATGCAAGGGTGAAACAGGAAGCAGTAATGGAGAAACAGCTATGACAGTGACTGCAAAGGAAAACCACAGAACTAATTCCTGTCCTGGTGGGGGGTGCAGCCTGGTTGATAACAAGGATGCCCTTAACAAACACACATGAAGATACTTTCTATACGCCGGGTGTAGTGGCACATGCCTGCAATCCTAGCACTCAGGAGGCTGAGGCAGGAGGATCATTATGAGTTCAAGGCCAGCCTGAACTACATAGTGAGACCCTGTCTCAAAAAACAAACAAACAAAAAATACTTTCTATGAAATAAATAGGCCTGTCTCCCTCACTAATGACATTGCCATACAAGACAAAGAAAGGCCCAGGAACTGTTCCAGACCAAAGGAGTTTAAAGAAATGTGACAATGTAATGTGACCCGGATGCTGAACTGGACCTAGTAATGGAGGATGGGTATAGCGATACAGAGACAATTGGCAATGCTGGCATGGAAACTGTCAGTGATTGATGCCAGTGTCTTAGTTACCCTTCTCTCATTGCTGAGACAAAATACCTGAGGCCCAAAATTAAGGAAGGAAAGGTTTATTTAGCTCACAGTTTGGAGAGGTTTCAGTCCATAATCAGCTGGCTCCAAGGCAGGGTGGCACATGGCAGAGGGGAAACAGTTCATGGCAGCAGAAGACAGCAAAAGCAAGAAGAGCAAAAGGGAGGAGCAAGCCTCTTTTCCTCCCTCATATTGTATGCAGGCTACCCGCCCAGGGCACGTGCAGCACTCACATCCCCAATCCCAGCACTAGACAGTGAACCAATCACGAACTCTAGATTCGGCCACCTCCAAAAAACCCACCCCACATGACCGCATGAAGCTTTGCGGGGGACATCCAGACACAAACCACAACAGCCAGCTTACCTGGATACCATAACTGTGTTCATCAGATAAAACCCTGCTCACAGGACACACAACCAGGAGGGCTGCGACTCAGTTCAGAAAGAAGCACAAAACAGATTTGGCGACAGGTTAAAAACCGCTCAGTCTGGGTTAAACCTACACAGGACCCCTCAAGATTGTGTGTGTGTGTGTGTGTGTGTGTGTGTGTGTGCGCGCGCGCGCGTGCGTGCAGTGTTGAACTGAAACTAGGGCCTCGAACATGCTAGGTAAGTCCTCTCCCACTGAGCTACATTTTTAGCCCTTACACATTTTCCCCCAAGTTTTTCTTGCAAATACTCTGTAAATTTGAAAGTATTTTCAAAATAATAAATAATAATCTCCATGAGCAACAGACCTGCGATTTAGATCCAGGCTGCCTGGCACCCAACATCTCCCCATGGTTTTCTAATCAGGGAGCTCCTGTTTACAGCCAAGGACACCAAGGGCTGGTCCTCCGAGACAGCGGAGGACCTCCTTTGCGACCTCTTCCTGCTTCCCCCAGCGTTAGACAGAGGACCCTGTGTTTTGGGGGCCTCTGACTAACCACTGAGCCATCAGTCTCTGATCTGGGACCCTGGGGCCAACATCCCTGGGCCACGGGACCAGGAGGTGACGTCTAATCAGGGTGGTGACAGGCCAGGCTCAGGGTGCACTCACCCTCTGCTCCCGATTGTGACACCTGTTCTTCAGTCACCCTGCCAGGCACCCTTGTTCTTTTGGGGACCTGTTCCTTCCTACTGTCTAATGTGTGGCTCTGGTGGCCTTGCAGTCACATGGCCCACCCTCGTGGCCACAGCTTATTGGTCTGGGGCGGACGGTGACTCAATGTGGCCTGGCTGATCAGAGCCTTCTCTCCCAGAACCGCAGGACTGAACCTAAGCCAGCCAAGTGGCCATCAGTGCGGGAAGTGGCTGCACACATGGCCAGGAACAGGTGTCCTGAGCCAGCTCTGAGGCCTGCCCCGCACACAGTCCCCATGTATGCCAGCTCCTCCCAGACCCAGCAAGACTCTCCCACAAACCTGTCTGCTTTGCATTTTTACTGCTTCAAAGCAAAGCAGCCCGACCACCATAAGGCCCAGGGGGGCAGCTGTCATGGTTTTGTCCCCTGCTTGGATGGGGTCAGGGACACACATGGCACAGAGACCCTGTTCCTGGCTCTGATGCCCACAGAGGCAATGGACTTTGCCCTAGGACCAGGCCATAGTGTGCCTGCCTCTACTTACCTGCTGTGCTTGGGCATGCATGCTTCCTCTCCCTGGGGTCAAGACTGGGCTGGCGGAGGCAATCTGCAGTTTCCAGGTGTGGACAGAAGAAGGGGCGACCGCACCCCACTCCCAAGGTCCACGGTAGAAAGCCAGGAAGGAGGGGTCTCCTGTGCCCATACAAAGGAGAGGTTGCTCTCTCTGCCAAGGGTTTTCAAGGAGGCCTAAATTACAGCCCGCGGGGCTGAGGCATGGCTCAAGGGCAGAGCGCTGGCCTGGCATGCGCAAGGCCTGAGTTGCATCCCCGGCACTGCACGGGGAGAAAAAGAGAGATTTGTGCACTTGGTGTCATTTCTTTCTGTTGTTTCCGTTTTAATTTCCGTGAGTCCTCGTTTGCAGAATGTGATGATCATGTGCCCTGTGGGGGGTTGGTGCATCCAGGTGACACATCGCCACTCTTCTTATGTCCCCTTCCCTCCCCAACTTGGTCCCCTTTCCATTTCTAAAACATCTCTCTCCCTGGTTCCTATTGTTTCACATTTATTTTGCTCCTTGATAATTCTGTTTTTCGGTGCCGGCCCTGGCAAGCTCTATCACTGAGCTACAGCTCATCCCTAACTGCACAAATCTTAAGAATGCGTTTCTACAGCAGCTGGCTGTGTAGTACACATCTGTAATCCAAACTCTCTGGGATTGAGGCAGCAGGATTGCAGATTCAAGCCCAACCTCGGCAACTGAGCAACTTGGCAGGACCCTGTCTCAAAAAAATAAAAAAGGGCTGCAGAGGTGGCTTAGTGTCTTCACTAAGCTCTGGGTTCAATCCCCTGTAAGACTGAAAAAAGAATTTCATGTCACAAATCACGTGGCCTGGGCTCTTTGTGTCTGCTTTCTCTCACTCAACAAAAGGCTGGGGATGCCAAATATATTTTTTCTGGCACCGGGGATGGAACCAGGGATGCTCTACCACTGAGCTACATCCCCAGCCATTATTTTTTGAGACAGTCTAAGTTGCCTAGGCAGGACTCAAACCAAGATCCTCCTGCCTCAGCTTCCCTCAATGCTGGAACTACAGGCATGCACAACCGGGACTGGTTGGGGACCCCCAGTCTTTGCTCTCAGCCTGGACACTTGTTCCCCATGACTTCCCTGTGGCAACAGTTAGTATTTGTCAGTGCCTGGCCCTATTCCACACCCTGTCTTGTAAGATGAGAGTGGAAAAAAGACAAGGTGCAGTGGGCAGGGAGGCGGCCTGGCCAGCCCAGGGGTCTATTTATAGGGAGGTTTAGGTTATTGGAGGTGCAAATGGGACAAAAGTAAAAATGTGCTAAAAAGATAAAAGGCCATACAAAACAAGGCCAGGCAACACTTCATCTATTATAAGTAGGGTTGCCATCTTTATTTTTTATTAAAAAAATTTTTTTTTCTTTGAGACAGGAACTCACAGTGATCTTCCTACTTCAGCTCCTGAGAGCTGAGATTACAGGTGTGAGCCACCATACCCGGCCATTTGTTTATTAACTCAGTGATTACCTCTGGAACCCCTAAAGATATAGGAGAGCTGGGGTTTGGAGCAGCAGGGAAGAGGAAAGACAGGAAGTTTCAAGTATGTTGGGCTAAGAAAGGGGAAGTTTGGGGTGTTTGGAGAGAGCATCATGGGAAAAGAAGACCTTGCTGTGGGGCCAAGGGGAACCTCCCTGAGGAAATGACCTTTAGCTGAGAACTGAAAGGTCACCTCTGTTGGAGGCAAAGGTGAACTGGCAAAGGAAAGGGCAGAAGCAAAGGCCCTGAGGTAAATGCGAGATGCCCACAAAAAACAGGACCGCTTGGCACTGGCGTGACAACTAGCTTCCTAACAGCTGTTTGTCTTACTGCCATGGAAATACATTCTTTTTCTTTTTTGGGTCAAGGTCTCACTCTGTAGCCCAGGCTGGCCTTGGACTCACCGTGATCTTCCTGCCTCAGCCTCCTGAGAGCTGGGATGACAGGCATGTACCACGACACCGGGTGGAAATACATTCTTTGTCATAGTCTCAGTCACCAGGTATGACAATCTTTGTTGGTTTCTACTAACTTTTCATTTTGTGAGCTACCTTCTTAACTGGTTCCCCATATTAGCAAAGTGAAGGACACACTGAGAAACAGAGGAGGGTTGCAAATGTGACACGTTAATGCTGCAAAGGTTTTGAAAAACTTCAGCGGAAGTTCTACTAGACCAGTGGTGGCGAACCTAGGGCACGAGGGCACACAGAGCCCTCTCTGTCAGCGCGTGAGCCAAGTCGCCCCAGCCAAGCTTTGACAAACGATCAATGTGCATACAACTGCAAAGATCACATTAAATGTGCAAAAGCACGCCACATGCAAACTTACTTTTCAGTAAAAAGCTGTTTCTATCATTGAAAGCTGTTACCGTGTTTTTCTTTTAAAACAAAAGATGTTAATGTGGGAGTTGTTTTCTCTAAACTAAAACCTCGGCATTCAGGTTTCACTGCAGTGTTGGCACTTTGAGATTCATAAGTGGGTTTGGGGTTGCAGTCTGGGCACTCATCTCTAAAAGGTTCGCCATTGCTGTGCTAGATGTTGCAAATAACAAGGTTCTTTTTTTTTTTGGTGGGTACCGGGGGGTTGACCTCAGGACCTCGCGCGCCAGCAGGCACCCGTGCCGCTCAGCAATATGACTGGCCCTTTCTTTGTATGTGGGTTCCAGGAGTCGAACTTGGGCCCTCGCGCTTACCAGGCAGGTGCTTACGCCGCTGAGCCATCTCACCGGCCCCAATAACAAGGTTCTTAGTGATATCTGTATTGTCATTAACTCCTGTTCGTCTCCATTGCACAATCTTTTTTTTTTTTTTGTGGGTACCGGGGGGTCGACCTCAGGACCTCACGCGCCAGCAGGCGCCCGTGCCGCTGAGCGATATCACCGGCCCCTTTTTCGTATGTGGGTTCCGGGAGTCAAACTCGGGCCCTCGCGCTTGCCGGGCAGGTGCTTAAGCCGCTGAGCCATCTCACCGGCCCCATTGCACAATCTTAATAGATGCTCAAGTTCATTTCAGTTCTTTGTGTTACAAACATCCTCTTGCTCAGCACAATGCTCTCCCAACTGTACCGCCATGTGACTCACCAAGGTCAGGTTAACAGATAGCTAGTGACTGAGTCCATCTGGAGAGGGCCTGAGGCTCCGAACTTCCAAAGTGCTGGCCCCATGACCACATCTCACAATGATGATCTAGATTAGAAGACATGAAAAAGGCTGGGTGTCATGATACTTGCCTGCAATCCCAGCACTTTCGAGGCTGAGGCAAGAGGAGCGCCGCGACTTCAAATCCACCCTGGACTGCAGAGTGAAACCCCATCTCAAAGAACCTAAATACACAAAACAAAAGCAAAAACAAAAAAAGGCTGAGGATGTAGCTCAATGCGAGGGCCCTGGGTTCAATCCCAGTACTGAAGAAAATAAAAAGACTGAGAAGGTCATTGTTTTCTTTCAATGTTGTAAACATTTGTGGGGGTGGGGAGGTTGTTGCTGAAGAGGAGCTCTGGGCTGTGTACATGCTAGGCACACCCCTCCAGGTCTACAGCACCCCATTTATCTTAAAAAGGGCGTTGTAAAAAAAAAAGAATTGAGACATGTTCTGTCTGTGCACCAACTCCCATGATGAATGCAATCATTATGTACTATAAACACGGACTAATAAAAAAATTAATAAAAAATAAAAAGAGAATAAAAGGACATTTTAGGAGCTGGGATATAGTCAGAGGTATAGTGCTTGTCTCATGTGGGCAAGGTCCTGGGTTGGATCCTCAGCCTTTAAATATGTAAATGAATAAGACATTAGAGTTTCCAATATAGGATAAAAAAAGAAATTGATTTTGAAATTTAGTTTGTTTTTTTGCAGTGCATACCTGGTTTCATGCATACTAGGCATGCCCCTAGCCCTAGTTTTTTTTTTTTTTTTTTTTTTTTTTTTTTTTGTACTGAGATGGAACCCAGGGCCTTTGTACATCCCTATCTTTTTTTTTTTTTTTTTTTTTTTTTGAGACAGGATCTCAGTAAAATGCCCAGGCAATACTCGAACTTTCAACTTCCCAGAGTGTTGGGATTATAGGAATGTGCCATCACACCCAGAAAAAAAAATTATTTTGATCATAGGTGGCAGAGGGATTTGCACATGAAATCTTTCTCCAGTATTTTCTATGCTGGAGAGACGAAATGAATGTCGCGTTTTACAACTTATTTTAAAATCAATAATCTAGTTTTTATAAGTATCATCACTCAGTTTTTCTTTGAAGAATTTCTTACTCTTTTTGAGATCTTTGAGATTATGTACATTGAATTTTTTTGTACACTGAATTTTGTTGTTTTAGACAGGATCTCATGTAGTTCAGGCTGGCCTCGAAGTCGGAATGATATTCCTGCCTCAGCCTCCCAAGTGCTGGAATTATAGGTGTGTACCACCACACCCAGCCTATACATTGAATTTTAATTTTTCTGTGTTATTCAGGTTAAACCATCAATTTGATTTAGAGCATCATGATCAGGCAGTATTAGGTTAATAGCTGAGTCGTGGACATGTTTGAAAGTAGAACTTGGATGGTATTTTAGAACTTGTATTCTTTATGAATCCCCTCGTAGAAAGGGCATCGTCTACTGTTTATAATTGACTTTTTTGCTGACATGCGAGTCTCCATTCAATTTTTCCACCACATATTTAACAGTAGTGTTTCACATTTATATTCAGTGAGTCATTAATACACCCAAACATTTAACTGAATCTTTCCAGCAGTCGTATCACTCTTGGAAGATATTTTAAAAACTCAGTAATGTCAGAGATTTTTGACAGTTTAAAGACTGCTTTAAAAAGAAATACAAGGCCAGGAGCGGCTCAGTGGCTAGGGCCTGGCCTAGCAGGTGCAAGGCCCTGGGTTCCACCCCAGCACCAGCAAGAGAGTGGGGCATTGTTTCTCTCGAGGGTTTTCTAATGCAGGCTTACACTTTACATATATTTGCACTACTGTCATATTTCTGGCTTCTCTGTTTTGGTGTAGTTCAGGTTTTGTAAGGATTCTACTACAGTTTTAAAACAATTTTTATCGAGTTTTATAAAAAATACCCCCAAAGTGTTCACGTACAGACATATTTGATACTGTGTGGTTTAAATTTGAGGCCATGGCCAGGTGTGGTGGTGCATGCCTGTAATCCCAGCACTAGGGAAGCTGAGGCAGGAGGATCACTGAGTTTGAGGCCAGCCTAGGCTACATGGTGAGTTCAAAGCTAGCCTGAACTACATAGTGAGACCCTGCCTCAAAAAAAAAAAAAAAAAAAAAATCATTAAATTTGAGTCTAGCCCTCCAATCACTGTTTTCTTTACAACAGGTTATTTTGCACCTTCTAGAATTTTATAAGACTGGAATCCTAAAGGATTTGCTGATTTTTCTGGTTTTCTTCATGCTCTGTAATTATTTTGAGATTAGTCAATAAAGCTTATAGAAGTAGTTCATTTTTTTTTTTTTTTTTGTGGTACTGAGGATTCAACCAAGGCCCTTTGCAATGAAGTACATGCCCAGCCCTTATTTAGTTTTTATTTTGAGACAGGGTCTCACTAAGTTGCTAAATTGCCCAAGCTGATCTTGGACTTGCAATCCTCCTGCTTCAGCTTCCCAGAGTGCTGGGATTACAGGCATGCACCACCATTCCTGGCTCAAATATATATTTTTTTTAATTACTAAATATGTTCTATTCCATGGACATAGCAGTTACCCATTCACTAATTTAGGAACATCTGTGTTGTTTCTAGTTTTTGATTGTTGTGAAAAAAAAACCTATTACAGAACATACATGTTCATTTCCTTATATATTGTTTCTTTCCTTTTGTTAAGAATTGAGAGCAGTGTCCAACCGTGGGGTAGGTGAATTTATTTATTACTTGTTTATTTATTTGCAGCACTGGATATTTTTACTTAGAGTCTTGCTAAGTCATTAAATCTTCCAGGCTGGGCTTAACATGTGAGCCTCCTGCCTCAGCCTCCTAAAGCCCTAGGCTTCAAGGTCTGTGCCCAGCTTAGGATAAACTTTTCACCCAGGCCTTTTCACCTGGGTATCTTCATTAAAATATCCTTTCCTTAAAACAAAAGGACCAGAGTTTAGAGATCTGCAAGTCTAACCATGATCATCATCTGTGCCATGTGCCTCCCATCAGGCATTGCACCAAAACAAGAGCACAATTTATTTGGCATTTATGTCACCCCCAGGTGTTTCTGTATCTGCTCATACATATTTTAACCACTGCAATGGGTTTTGTACTTCACCCTGAGTAACGGAGTGCACACGCTATGTGTGGATGATGCTCACTCTCTGCATCTGCGTTCTGCCTGGATGTGCTGAGCTTCCGTAGAGTGGATGACATTCTCGCTTCTGCATGCTGCCAATTTACTGGATGAGTCTTAGGGCTGGGCACTGCCGCATTCAAGCCAGTGTCATTTATAGAATCAGTAGCAGCCCCACAGTCTCCCCAACTTGGGATGCAGGGCTTGAACACAGGCCTTGCAATGCTGAGCACGTAGGAGCACCCAGCCATCTTGGTCGCACTTCCTCACTTTAGTCTCCTTCCCACAGCCTCGCCTTTTACTGTGGCCTCCACTCCTACACTGCCCTTTTCTGGGTTTCTCTTTCTTTCTTTCCTTTTTTTTCTTTTTTTGGTTTTTTGAGACAAGGTCTCACTATGTAGCCCAGGCTGGCCTTGAACTCCTGGTGATGCTCCAGAGTGCTGGGATTACAGGTGTGCGCCACCACACCTGGCCTTCTTTCTATGCTTTCATCTGCATTTTTCCTGTTGTCTGCTTTCTGGTTTACTAATCTGCTCTTCTGCTGGTTCTAATCTGCTACTAATTTCACCTAATTCTCCCTTAATAACAACCTTACTGAGAACTCATATATCCGTACATACAATACACTGCACCTGTTTAAAATGCACAACTCACCAAGTCCTGACCTATAGGCACACTCACAGTACCACGGCCAGGATCAAGATTCAGATCTTTCTTACCATCCCCACAGTCTCCGTGTCCCTTTGTCTGTCTCTCCATCCAAATCTGGTCCCCAACAACCACTGATGTCACTACAGACCAGTTAGCATTTCCTATAATTTTATATAAACAGAACAAGGCAACATGTACTCTTTTCACTCTGTTGCTCAGTATGATTTTGAGATTTGTCCATGTAGTTGAGTGTACTGGTAGACAATCTTTTTTCACTGATGAACTTACTTATTCCACTACATGAACTTAATTTATCTATTGATATGTATCTAAGTTGTTTCTGGGTTTTGATACTTTTCTTGTACAAGTCTGAATGCAGATGTGTATTTTCTTTCTTCCTCCCCACGCCCCCCCCCTTTTTTTTTTAAGAGAGAGGGTCTCACTATGCTTCTGGACTTGCTCTAGACTCCTTGGCTCAAGTGATCCTCCTGCCTCAGCCTGCTTAGTAGCTGAGACTACAGGTCCCCCTCATACCACTTTGCTGGGGAGACATATATTTTCATCCTCTTGGGTAACATTTTTGTGATGGTCTTTTTGAGGCGTCAACTTGGGCAGAATATAGTCCCCAATTATTCAAGCACAAGTCCAGGGCTGGGGTGTGGCTTGGTGGTGAAGCATCTGCCTCAGTGTGCAAGGCCCTGCATCCTGGCTCAAGCAGGACAAAGCAAAACCAAATCCCAGCGATGCCATGAAGGTATCTGTGCAGGCGTCTGGACCTGACTTTAGTAAGGAAGCTTATCCTACATCATCTGGTCATGCCTGATTACATCAGAAGTCCTTAGAGGCAGGGGCACCACTACCCTGAAAAAGGCTGCCAGTGGACAGCAGCCTTGGCCTTGCTTGGGAAGCTCAGCCTGTTTCCTGGATTTCACATCTGCACACCAAGACCTCCCTACCTCCTGGCTCTGTCTGTTTGAACCCTGCCTGATCCAGATCTGAGTGGAACAGAATCTCCAGGTAAGCCATGGGTGGTGGCGCATGCCTGCAATCCCAGCTGTTCAGAAGGCTGAAGCATGCCAGATGTGGTGGCACATGCCTGTAATCCCAGCACTTGGGAGGCTGAGGCAGGAGGATTGCTGTGAGTTCAAGGCCAGCCTGGACTAAATAAGCGAGTTCAAAGCCACCTGCACTACATAACGAGAGCCTGTCTCAAAAAAAAGTCAGAAGGCTGAGGCAAGAGGATGACTTCCAGGCTAGCTTGGACAACATAGCAACATAGCAAGGATCCCCCACCCTTTTTTTTTTTTTTTGGTACCGGGAATCCAACTCAGGGCCTTGCACTTGCCAGGCAGTCACCGTGCCTCTGAGCTACATCCCTGGCCCTCTCCTACCCTCTTAAAAAAAAATTTGAGACAGGGTTTCATTATGCGGTTCTGGATGGCCTTGAACTGGTGGCCATACTCCTGCTTCAGCCTTCCGCGCGCTGGGACTACAGGTGTGTGCCACCACGCCTGGCTTTAAAAAATTCTTAAAACGTTTTCTCAATCGGTTCTGGGTTTTCTGGAATTAGTTCTCTCATATGATTAACACGGTGACCATATTTCCAGTGGGATAGAAGACAGTAGTAGTCCAAGCACAATAGACACTGGCTATGCCTCACCCCTATATAAAGCGAGGTCTTGAGTAACCATGTCTTTGTTACCCTGGGATATTTTATTTTATTTTAATTTTTTTAAGCAAAGCTCAAGAGTTTAAGGGCCAGTGAGACAGCTCAGCAGCATAAGTGCCTGCCTGGCAAGCGCAAGGTCCTGAGTTCAACTCCCTGTACTCACATTAAAAAAAAAAAAAAAAGAGTTTAAGAATTTAATACTGTCAGGCCAGTGAGATGGCTCAGCGGCGTAAGCGCCTGCCTGGCAAGCGCGAGGGCCCGAGTTCAACTCCCGGAACCCACATACAACAAAAGGGCTGGTGACATCGCTCAGCAGCACGGGCGCCTGCTGGCGCGCGAGGTCCTGAGGTCAACCCCCGGTACCCACAAAAAAAAAAAAAAAAAAAAAAAAAGAATTTAATACTGTAAATAAGCCGCACTGTTCACTTCACAGTAAACTAAACAAACCTTTATTTTTCCTTTCTTTTCCTTTTCAGTTTCTCCCCCACCCCCAAGGGCAAGACAGCCATTAAAGAACACAGCTCAATAAGACATCATAATTCCAAAATTATATGCATCTTATAATACTTCAAAATATATAAATAAAAAGTTGACAAATAGAGAAAGAGAAAACTATACAATTACAGCTGGAGATTTTTAAGATACCGTCTTTCTCCATAACTAATAGAACTACACAAACACACAAACTTAATGAGATATAAAAGTTTTAAACAATATTAAGAATTAACTGAGCTTAATTGATATTTACAGAGAACTATATCGAACAACTGTAGAATATAATTTTTAAATTTTATTTTAAAGAGAGAAAAAACAGTTTCAAAACAGGCTAGTAGAACAGTAACAATAATACATTGTATATTGTTATCATTCAGAGTACAAGATATAGGCAAGAAATATTGTCCAAACCATATTAGCTTAAACCTTTTCAATGAACTAAGAGAAACTAGCTGTATAACTATCTTAACTATCTTGCGTATATATATATTTTTTTCTTTTCCCTTTCTTCCTTTCCCCTTTCCCCCATCCCTGTTTCTCTTTTCTTTGAACAGGTTCTTCCTTATAGAATGTACATTATTTTAAAGTGAACTTAGAATATCCATGAGACAGATTATATTCTGGGCCACAAAATGCTTCAGTAGATTTCAAAAGATTAGAATATAACAGTATATTCTCTAACTGTAGTGAAATTAGAAATCAATAACAGAAACATCTCAAATATTTTTAAAAAGTACTATATTTCAAAATAATGTATCACTGGAGAAAAGAGCAAATTTAGAATTTAGTAAATACTTTAAACTGAATGATACCTGAACATATATCAAAATTTGTGGAATGCAATGAAACAGTGCTTAGGAAATGATTTATAACTTTAAATGTTTATTGAGAAAGAGGGTATATTTGTAAATCAGTGACCTAAGATTTCATCTAAAGAAGCTTGGAAAAGAAGTAGAAGGAAACCTTGAAGAGACACTTCACCAACGAAATTCAAAATGAAGCCGGGAGTGGTGGTGCATTATTGTAATCCCAGCATTCTGAGAGGCTGAGACAGGAGGATCACAAGTTTGAACCCAAACTGGGCAACTTAGTGACTTAGTGAGACCCTGTCTCAAAATGAAAAGTAAGAAAAGGCAGGGGGTGTAGCTCAGTGCCAAGGCCCTGGGATCAATCCCTAGTATTGCAAAAATAAAAAATAAAATGTTTAAAATGGCATGGCCACTTTGAAATATATTTTGAAATTTCTTGTAAGATTAACCAATAATGACCCAGCATTATATTTCTAGGTGTTTACCTAGAAAAAAGATGAAAACATATGTTCACAGAAAGACTTGTATAAGAGTGCTCATAGCATTTTTGTTCAATTTTATTTAAACAGGCATAAAGCTGGAAACAACCCAAATGTTTATCAAAAGAATGTACAAGTAAACACTCATCTATCCATGCAATGAACAGTACTGATCCATACAACCAAATGAATGAGTCTTGCAGACATAAGATTAGAAAAGTGAAGCCAGGTACAAAAGAAATGTCATGATTTCACCTGATTCACAGCTTAGTTCAAGGTCAAAATCAATCTGTGGTAATTGTATTAGCAAAGGATGCCAAAACTTATTCAGCTTAAAATAGCAAACATGTATTATCTCCAATTTCTGGGAGCCAGGAGCCCAAGCATAGCCTAGCTGGATGCCTTTGGTTCAGAGATTCCCACAAGGCTGCTTCAAGATGCTGCCCAGGGCGACAGTCACCTTAAAGCTTGACTGGGGCTGTCTGCTCTTAAGCTGCCTCACATGGCTGTGGACTGGCTCAGGAGCTTGATGGCTATTGGTGGGAGATATCAGCTCTTTGCTACATGAGCTTATGGGCCTGTCCCATAGCAGAGCTGGGGCTGCAGGAGAGAGCACAAGAGATGATGAAGGCAGAGGTAATAGTATATACCATGGTTTAGATCTAAAATGTCTCCTCCGGCTCTTATGTGTGTGGAAGGTGAATGGATCCTGGGGGATCTATACTCATTAGCGGATTCATCCATTGATGATTTCAGTAGCTAAATGAGCTGTTAAGATGTGGGGGCTGGTTGGAGGGGTCACTGGAAAGCTGTGGTCTTGTTCCTGGTTCTTCCCTTTTCTCTGCTTCCTGGCTGCCATGTGTTGAGCAGTGTTCCTCCACTATGCCATTCTACCATGCAGTTTTGGCCTTGGAGACTGCCCACCCTGGACTGAACCCAATGAAACTATGAGCCCAAATAAACTTCTCTTAAGTTGTTGGTGTTGTGTATTTTGTCCCTGGTATGGGAAAGCTGACTAATACATAGTATCTTTGCAACCTATGTCTCAGAAGGGGTAAAGTCCCTGGACAGCCCACAGATCAGTGGAGGGCATCACAACAGGACCTGAATACCAAGGTGGAGATCATGGAGACCATCTCAGACAGAGGCTGGACACCACAGTGATAGAAACCAGGACCACAACCACTTACAGACAGTGGGAATTGACTGGGAAGAGCACAAATGAGCTTTCCTGGGTGATAAAAAGCATTCTGTATCTTGATTTGTTTATTAGTTATGTAGTTGTACACATTTGACAAGATTCTTGAATTTGTTTTTTTTTTTTTTTTTTGGGTACCGGGGGGTCGACCTCAGAAACTCGCGCGCCAGCAGGTGCCCGTGCCGCTGAGCGATATCACCGGCCCCTTTTTCGTATGTGGGTTCCGGGAGTCGAACTCGGGCCCTCGCGCTTGCAAGGCAGGCGCTTAAGCCGCTGAGCCATCTCACCGGCCCAAGATTCTTGAATTTGTATGCTTACGATCTATATCTTTCACTATGTATAATTGGCCCTCAATTTTAAAATGTGCTTTTAAATGATGATTTGTCATTTTGGATATCATGAGAATGAGTGAAAACACTTCCACAGCAGACCAAATAGAGACGACCACAGAAAAACACATTCATTTATCATGTTGCCCTTCCAGACTTCAGAAAGTCAATGGGGCACAAATGCTGTATTTTTACAAGGCTGTGTTTACTCTCATCTGGGAAGGGTGTTTGAGATATTTAGCCAAACCTCTAAGACTTGGTTGGGGATCTGAGAATAGCCAACCACAGCTTCTTTTAAATTTCTATCTAGTTCTCAAAATGAGAGAAAGCCAGCCTTGTTTGGGACCTCCAAGGCCTTTAGGAACATGAAAAATTCAGCTTATATCAGGGTTGGGACTGAGGACTGGTAACCAGAGCCAATCCCCTGCCTCAGGATGCAACATTCTAACAGGGATCGGCATGGGTTTTTGGACAGCTAATACCTCTTTCAGAACACTGTTTTGACAAATCGAATGTAAGTGCATCAGAAATGGGCAGTTTGCGTTTCTCTTAAAATAGACCAGGATTTAAAAATTAAGAGAGGCCTTGCTTAGCCAAGAACCTTTAGAAGTTTTCCAGACCTAAAGTATTTAGAAAAGTAGTTCCACCTGCTTTCAAAACCCAAAGTACATCCAAATTATCAGCTTTGGAAATTGAATCTGCTGGAGGTGAATCACTTTGCTCTTAATCCCTTCACTCTTCTTGGATGTGGACAATGGATCGGTCCATTATTAGGAGTAAAGTGATCTCCTTTCAGTGGCTGAGAGATGCCCAGCTGCCAGGCACCACACTAGGCATGGAGAGACCAATTGGGCAGCTCTCTCACGGCCCAGGACTTATTTAGGCAAAGGAAGGAGTGTGAACTCTCTTCCCAAAGACCTACTTGACTGAACATACAGTCAGTTCCCCCAGAGGCCTTGAGACTCTTTTTTTGTGATGGGATTTTGGCAAGAGTGGCTTCAAGTACTGGCCTCCATCAACCAAAGGCCCTGGGAACTTGCAGCACTAAGATCAAATATTTCTGGGGTTACTGAGCCCAGGAGGCCCCCTACCAGAGAGGAACTGTGCAAAAGCTTAAGTATGTCTTTACTAAGTCTTTAGCTGGCTCCACCCTCTCCCTCTGAAGGCATAGAGACAGACAGCTGCCTGACCATGATGCAAATGCAAAGTGAAGTATGCTTTTGGAAAATAACATCCAATAACAGTGTAACACAGCCCTGGGGCTGTGTGAAATCCAGAGAGCTTTTGGACTGGAGGAGAGGGGCCCCTCTGAATCTCTGAAGGGGTGAAGGGAACTGGAAGAACCAGACTGACTGACTTCCAGAATCCTCTAAGGACTCCCTGGTCTAGGAATTGTAGCAGATATGGGGCAATCTGGGGGCAATAAAGCCCCAACCAAACTTCTCACTACCCCATTGTGGATTAACTAATGATCAACTTGGAACACCCAGCTGAACTGAGTCAGTGTGCTGCTGGGTGTGGGAAGGCCCACCTGAGGATTGTTGCCCATAGCATTAAAGGAGAACTGGAGGGGAAGAGGGTGTGCTGTTGATTCTCCTGGAGAAGCTTGTCACGCTGGCTTTCCTGATATGAACTCAGCTGTTCTGTTCATCAGAGGAGCTCGGGTCCTCAGTGCCGCTGAGGATGGCTGCAGTTTTCTTTGGCGGAGCTCTGGTCCTTACTTTGAGCATCACTTCCTGGCTCCAGTGCAGATGCCTCAGTCTACTGGCACAGATCCTTCTCCAGCTAGTGCAGACTTTCTAGCTTCCACCACTGACCAGTGCAGATCCTTGGAACAGACTTGCATGAGACATTATTGTGGGCTCTAGGCCTCCAGCTGGACTTGTGGAGGACATTGCCATGAGCTGTAGGTCTTCAGCTGGATTCCTGTGGGACATTGCCATGGGACCCAGGCCCTCAGCTGAATTCTGTTTTCTGCAGCATTCTTTAAGAACTTGGGGTTGCATCACAGTTCAGCAAGGAAACACATAGGCTTTGGACCATTCTCCAGTGACTCTCCTTAAATGCATGATTTATACTCTCTGAGCCTCAGTAGACCTTCAAGGAGTGGGAGATGATGGACTTCTCAAGATTGGAAATGGGCCTATTGCACAATTGTAGGATGCATGGCCAACATCATATCCCAGGGCTATGGTGGCCTTGGAATTGTGCAACTTGGTGCTTCTAACTGCCACTCACAGGTTCAGGGACTAAGACTAAAAGTCCCCAAAGGATGAGGACTGGAGCCCTTTTATTAGACTCTGTCCTGAGATGTAGACCATAGGAAGCCTGGCAGAATCTGGAAAACCACTGTATAATAACAAGGGAATTTGCAAAGAAAATGTTTAAAATAACAACCACAAAAATAGAACCTGCAGCAAAATGAGTGCAAAAGCCAAAAATATGAAACAAGAAAAAGAGTGATAGTTCATGACTCTGGAAAATGGGAGAATTTGCTCCCAGAGGAAATGGAAATAATAATCTGAAAAGAACTTTAAAATTCGTCATTTAAAAATTCCCTAGAGGAAAAAGATGAAGAAATACATCCTGAAAATAAGAATATGAGATGGTGAGTCAGGTATCAGAGATCATGAGCTGTACTAAAAGCATGTGAAAGGGTAATGACTGGGAAGTGAAAAGTACAGTCATTCAAAACAAAAACAAACAATGGCACAGGGCTGAGCAGGAGTCAAGGGAAGCCATGGCTTATTGAACTGAACAGAAAATCTCGTACAGCCTCCTTAGTAAAGAGATCAACCAAGAGAAGGAGAATGTGAAAAAGAAGCTCCCTTGCTCCCTGCCTCCTCCAGGGATGATAGGTTAAGAATCTCCAACATAAACCTGGTAGGAGTACCATGAAGATATTGACAGGAGAGAGAAAATATGTTTAAAGATACAGTGAAGGATGATTTTCTGGAATTGAAGAAGGCAAGTGTCCTAAGTCTGGAAAAGCTCACTAAATGCCAAGTTAGATAACTTTTTTTTTTTTTTTTTTTGGTACCGGAGGGTCGACCTCAGGACCTCACGCGCCAACAGGCACCCGTGCCGCTGAGCGATATCACCGGCCCCTTTTTCGTATGTGGGATCCGGGAGTTGAACTCGGGCCCTCGCGCTTGCAAGGCAGGCGCTTATGCCGCTGAGCCAGCTCACCGGCCCAGATAACTTTTAAAAATTAACCTAATGCATTTTCAGATACTCCCTGAGGAGCTGCACTTGCTCAAGATTTCCCCGCACACTGACTCACGCGTACCAGGACTCAGCTTCACACTGTCAGTGGGCACCCCATCATGCCCGCCTCCACACAAGCACCTCCATCCTTATGGGTAGGCACCGTCCTCATTCTTCCCAGCACACCTGCCCTCACATGCCGAACAACTTCCCTATGTGGTGAAACCTACTTGGGCACACCCGCATTGGGAATGTGTCCTGCTAGGCACAGCCCTCCACCCACCCACATGGGCTCTTTCAATGTCACCATCTTTTGTTTATTCCCACATTCTCTGTCCCCCTGCAACTGATCTCATCTGTCTTACGGCTCTTTCAGGGCAAGAGTGAAGCAACCACTGTGAGGTTTAGGCAGCAACAGGAAGCACTTCCCCGGAGCCCCTCTCCAGCTGTCCTCTTCCCACCTGCCTGGGTGACCCAACCTCTAGCCAACCCATACATTTCACCAAATGTTTATCCAGTCCCTGCTGGAACTTTCCAGTGACAAGGGACCATCCCTAATATACAGGGGACTGGTGGTCTACAAACCCAATTCAATTTCTGTGTGCGAGTCTCACGCTATTAAAGTTAAGGAAAAATTAAACTGAGTCCATTGGTGCCAAGGGTGTGACTACGCTCTTGAGGGGACCTCTGTCAAGATGAGCAGATTCGTCTGGTCCTTGACCTTGGGTCTGCAGGGTTTCCCTGCAAGATCCTGCAGCTCCTGAGCTGGCATCAATGCATCTGTGCCATCCCTGGGGGTCACAGGAGCCTGGCTGTACCTCTTCAAGCTGGTGAGACTCTGAATGGTGCCTCAAGAGTCAGATTCTCCCTTACTCCCTGCCTCCTGAAGAGCCACCACACCCTGCCCACAGAGAGAGCATCTGCATTCCCAACATGCAACCTCTTCTCACTTCTGCACATGGCCCCCTGCACACCCACCACAGCACCCCAATTTTTGCTAGTCTCCAATGGTAGCTCTTCTCTTCTTCAGCAATGACAGTCTTTTTTCAGACATATGAGGTGTGATCAAAATATACAGTGAATGTTTAAATTTTAAAAATTATTACAGTAAATAACACATTGCCATTCATCTTCCTCAGTTCCAACACAATTGTCGTACCATTCTTGCCACTTTCTGAAGCAGTCCTGGAAGTCTTCTATCATGAGTGTCTACTTGTGCCTGCCTGGATGCTATGAATGAATTAAAAATGTTTACAGCAATTTCTGTCAGTTAAAAACATTGCAGTGTGTCCCCATCCACTGTATTCACAAGATCAGGCACTGGGGAACTTCTGGCTCTGCCCCAAAGTCAGAATGACCATGAAAGGGAAATGTTTTGAATTGACTGAGGACATCAAGGAATCCATGACAGCACAACTAAAGACACTCAGGAAAGAGGACTTCCAGACCTGCTTCAGAAAGTGGCAAGAATGATGGGATAAGCATGTTCGAAGGGAGGGTTAGCACTCTGAGAGAGATTCATGGCAATGTGTCTTTCACTGTAATAATTCTTTAATTTAAACATTTGCTATAATTTTCGATCACTGCCTGTACAGGAATCTGTCTCAATGGGCTGTTTCTAGAAACACCAAAGTCAGGAGAGACCATTTGTCCATCACTTCTGCTTAGTTTGTTTCCTGTTGCTATCACAGAGACTGGGTAATATATAAAGAAAAAAGTTTATTGAGCTCAGGGTTCTGGAGGCTGGAAGTCTAAGAACTTGGTGGTGTGTGCTTGGCTTCTTGTGAGGGTCCTGTGCTGCTTCACCTGATGGTACAAACAGGAAGAGCCGGTGGGTGCGTGAGAAATAGAGGAATGGGGCTGAACTCCCAGGACAGACCCATTCATGAGAGGAAAGCATTAATCCATTCCCAAGGCTCCTCCCACATAACCCGACATCTCCCTTAGCCCCCATCTCCCAACCCTGCTAGTCTAGATGTTATGGCTTAGATCCAAATTGTCTCCCAAAAGTCTCCTGTGTGTGGAAGGCGGTTGGATCATGGGGGCGCTGTACTCATCCATGGGTTCATCCACGGAGGAGTTCCTAGCTGAAGGTGCTATGGGGAGGCGGGGCTTGGTTGGAGGTGGTTAAAGGAGGTGTGACCCGGAGGTGTATTTTTGTCCCTGGCTCCTCCTTTCTCTCTGCTTTGAGTGAACTGCTTGAGGTGAACGATCTTCCTCCACCAAGGACTTCTGCTAAGCTGTTTGTGCCTTGGAACCAACCAGCCATGGACTGAATACTTTAAAAATTGTAAGCCAAATAAAACTCTCCTCCTTTAAGCTGCAGCTGTTGCGTATTTTGTCCCAGTGACAAGAAAGTGTCTGAGACATCAAGGACTTAAGCCTCGACACCAGTCTTGGTGAGGACAAATTGTATTCAGACCATGGGAAGTTGGAGAAGAAGAAGAAAATAGACAATAATTGTGAAACACACACGCTCCGGAGATAGCAGTATCACCCATTCATGAGGGTGGAGGTCTCATGACCCAGTCACCTCTTAGTAGGCTTCACCTCCCAACACTGTGCCATTTGGAATTAAGTTTGCAGCACACAACTTTGAGGGACACATTAAAAGCACCATATGAGCATTTAGGGGTTCAAGTGGCAGACTGGCAGGGACCCAGCTTATTAAGGCTTCCCACCAAGCATGTTGGCTGTCATACTCTGAATCAATGGAGGGGGACAAGGACACACGGTGCTTAGCCAGTTACACACCCTCTCTTACTCATTCTTGCATTTACCTATCCATTTACTCTATTCATGGCCACAGAGGGCCTGCTCTATCTCTGTCCAGCCCCTGCTTAGACACCGCCCTTCATCTATTAGGCAGTAGACCCCACATATCTCAGGACCTCTTGAGATATCACTCAGTCCTCTAACAAGAAATAATTTTTTACTTCTATTTTCATCCCTCATGTTTGGGGAGCTTAGGTAGCATAGTAGAAAGAAGACCTGGCCCACCTTATTCGCCCTGTCACCTTATGGAAATCACCTAACCTCGTGGAGCCTCTGTCTTCCCATTTGTAAGTTAGGGATGGTGCTGGAAGCACCCAGTGGAAGAGGCCAAGGATAGAGCAGTGTGTTGAGCATCCATGGCCACGGCGACAGTGCGGTGGTGGGAAGAGTGGGTGTTGTCATTGCAGAAGCAGGCCATCCTCAGAATAACCATGCATGACAGGCACCCCAGAGTGCAGAAATACCGGCAGCAGTCTGTGCAGCTGCTCAAAAGCGCTCTGTCTCCTGGAAGGACTTGGTCTACAAAGATGAAGGGTAGTCCTTCTCTGCTCAGCTCTGACCTATGTCCACGTGGTCAGGGATGTTAACTGTCTGTCCAGCGAGAAGAGACTGGAGTGTCGTGACCATGCCAGCCATCCTCTGCCTCTCTCTCCATACCTTAGTCCCCCTGCAGGATAAGGACACTCGGACATCCCCAACTCGGGTAACCCCAACTGGGCTCAGTTCAGGTCCTTACCTACAGACAGTCCTGTGCTCCACTTACGGTAACTGGACTCTTGTTTTGTATCTAAAGGTGAATTCTCAGCTGGCCCTTCCTCCTCTCAAGCTGGAGCTATATTTGCTCCAAGAGGAGCCCTTCGTTTAGGCTAGACACCTAACCCTGCAGGAAATTCCTTTGTTGGATGGGCATGGAGACAGGAAGGTTCTAGAGCTGTAGTTCATCTTGACAAACATTGATGGGGGACATTGAAACAAGGGGGGATCTGTTTCATCTGGTCTAATAGGAAAAGCAATGTGTGCAGGTGGCCTAGCACAGCTGGCATGGGCAGCACAGGTAGACAGTTGAGGTAGTCCTGACACTGGTCAACACTATGCATATGGCTACACCCAAGATGGCAGCCACGGAGAGGCATCAGAATTTCAGGGCAGCTGGTGGGTGGCAGGTTTTCTCTAGAGCATTGCGAAGATGCAGGGTTTGGTTCAACCAAATTCTGTTCTATGTTAGAAATTCACCTCTCCTCTTCTGGGAGACTGGACTGTATCCTCAGAAGGGGAGATGCAGCGAATAGGGCTATGCTGCCTCCTAGGGAGGGAGAGATGAGCAGGAGAGGACTGGCCTGCCACCTTTGTCCCCTTCCTCAGAACTGGGCACTGGGATGGCCCATGTGGGACCATGACAAGGGCCTTCCTCTCCCTGGGCAGGTGCTGATGCAACCACAGAGTTATTCTTGCTCAGGCCCCACCCCAGAAGCAGAAGGTCCTACCTGCTTTCATATATCCTTACTGCAAACAAGCCGTGTCCAATCACCTTTCTTCCATGGGACACTCAGAACAGAGTACTGGAGAGTAACCCAATCTCACCATGGAGAAACTCCCAAATTCCATTCGCTGGGCAGTTAAATTCAGAGTATCAACTAAGTAGGAAGGAATTTCCCAGCATGTGTTATTTTGATTCCCAACCCCCACACACCCACTCAACACCTCCACAGTGTACACTCTGCAGTCCCTGCCTACACCCACAGGCACTGGCATGGGGACCAGGAGCCCCCAGCATGGGACAGGGAGGGGTGCCACACAAGTACTCAGGTGTGGTCTTAGGTCCCAAGTCTGTGGTCTGCTGTTGTGGTTCAATCCTTGCTCTTCTGTTGCTGTCCTGCCCTCATTACAGCCCTGTCCACACATGCTTTTCCTCTTTGCTGCAAATTCTACCCCTGAGCTAGGGTAAAGGCCACCAACTTCCTCCTCCCGGAGCCTTCCTCCCTCTGCCTCTGCCGGAAACTGCCCTGAGGACAAGAGGATCACATTTATCAAGTGTCCGCAGTGTCCCAGGAGCTTCTGATACGTGATTCCACATCAAGTCTTTAATCTCCACGACAATCCTAAGAGGCAAATGTCATGCCCACTTACTGGATAAGGAGAGCAGCTCAGGGGCACATCCATTGGTGAGTGGTGGTCATCCCTGAGATAATCAACTTAGAAAAGGAAAGGTCTCTGTTGGCTCTCAGTTTCAGAGGGTTCCATCCAGGATTGGTTGACCCAGTGGCTTTCAGACCTGTTGCAAGGTGGCACAAGGAACATGGGGTGGGACAAAGCTGCTCACCTCACAGAAGTCAGGAAGCAAAGAGGGAGACAGAAAGGAGTTGAGGTCCCAAGATCCCCTTCAAGGACACACACCCCTATGGCCTAACTTCCTTTCTCTAGGTCCTACCTCCTAAAGTTTCCAGCCCCTCCCAGTAGTGCCATGGCCTGGAGACCAAGCCTTTGCCATATGGGAATTTGGGGGACTTCAAGGATCCAAACTAGAACATGATGCTGGAACAGATGGTGCACCAGCCAAGGTGGTAGACACTGAGGCTCCTGTCTCTCTTTGCCTCATGTGGCTGCAGCTCCTCTTTCTCCAGGGCCCCAGCACCCACCATAGTTGAGGACTTGCTCATGTGCCTTCTGAAAGGCTGGAGCTTGTCCTGGTGGGAGCAGTCATTTATGCTCTTAGGGATGCATCATCCATAGAGTCCAGAAGTGGGCTTCCCCCCTGAGCAGCAGCAGAGCTCAGGACCCATGTAAGTCCTTTTCTGCTAAGCCTTTCAGCCTTTTACCCACCTCGGGGGACCCGAGGTCCTCTACCACGTTCTTCCAAGATCTCCCTGGCAAGATCAAGATACAAATACAGTAACAGACAGCCATGGGAGTTCCTGGGTCTCAGCCACCTCCACAGAGCTAATAACAAGGCCACAAACATCTATCCTACTGGGAAAAGTCCATCTGAGAACCTTATATGGTGACAACTTTGGAAGTAGCCTTGACTCCTTCAGTAATCCTACTTGGAAGCATACTGTGGTCCCAGTGGGAAGCAGGTGGCTGCACTGACCTCCCTGAACCCTTGCCCAGGGAAAAGATGGATTCCCCATAAAGATGTTAAGGTGACATTTGGAAGGGAAGTAGATGCTACGTAGGAAAAACAAGTCAACACAGTATGTATCATGGAAACAGACCAAGGTCCTAACTAGGTGCCATGGGCCATAGCATGTGCAAGCAGAGGGATAAATAAGGTCAGGGGCACCAGTAGGATTGCTGGAGAGGTGGAGTGAAACATCCAGTCATCTTTCAACTGAAAGGTGCTCAGGACAAGCACTGCCAAGGCCCTGTCCCACTTCCCATCTGCTCGCCCCCGGCCAGGCCTTGGACCTCTCAGCGGGAACTGAGAATCTGAAGTCCGAGCCCCAGCATGAGCCATGACATCTCATCTCCACGGTTCCCTGAGGTTGGGATTATCACCCTGGACTCAAGCTCTGGTCTCTGCGGTTCCCATGCTGCTCCCTGTCCAAGACGAGGGGTTGGGGTTGGGAGCCCTGGGGACTCCCCAGTGGGTGGGAGGCCATGGCAGCTGGAGAGCTCACAAAACTCAGGCTTAGCTCCTCATCCGTCCCAGAGAAGTGTCCTGCTCCTCACAGCCCAGAGGCAGAGTGGTCGTGGCCCTGATCCTCTCACCCCCAGTGTTCCTCTGAGATGATTTCCTCTGCCACATGGCTCTGACTTCCATCTTTTCCTCAGATTTGTGCCTCCTGCCCAGGCAGTGTTTGGGCTCCAGACGCAGGCATGGCCCCTGTGCACCTGTTTTGACTCCCACAGTGGGCAGGTCCACATCAACCTACCTTCACCTGTCCCCTGCCACACCTGCCCCACCTGCTACTATCCCCAGACACTGTCCTCCACTCAGCCCCATGCCTACCCGGGCACTGAGACACCCAGGTCAGCCTGGAAAAGCCTCCCAGCCCCATCCCCAGCTCACCCCCTGCTCAGGCTCATGTGAGCCCCATGGGTCCCTGCAACAGCCCGTAACCAGTCACCATGCTCACTCGTGTCCCCACCATGTCCATTCTGTCTCCTAGAAGAGACAAGGCATTAGATACACCACTGACCATTTCACTCTTCTGCTTAAAGCACTTCAATCTTGGGATGCATTTGGAGAGACACCCAGGTTTGGGGGCCCCCAGCCTTGCAGTCCTGGCCCCTCCCCCTCCTCATAGGCTCTGCCATGATGTCAGCTCTGGCCCTTGCTCACTGGTGGCTCCCTCTGCATGCTCCCCACTGGCATCCTCTGGCCTGGCCTTTTCTGCCACTCTGCCTGACCGCCCCACCACTCACAGTCCCGGGGATGTTTCTCAGGAAGCCCCTCACCCTCCATGCTGGCCTGAGGCCCTGCTCCTGGTTCCGTGGCACAGGGATGGCTGAGAAGCCCCTTATCGTGCCTGATTGTGTAATGACAGGAACCTTGTTCCCCGGTCTCCTCAAGGCCCGGGGCAAGTGTAGCTTCCAGCAGAGGGGAGTAAACAGCCATCCAGTGAATCCCAAGGAAGTGGCTACTAACATGAGTGACAACCGTACTGAATATATCATTTTTAAGACTTTAATAAAGCAGCTTTATGTTCAGAGGACACTTAAGCATAAAGCACAGAGTTCACAGAAGCCCCCTGTTCTCCCCCACCATTGTATCATATTTGTGACAACTGATGAAATTCACCATGACCCATCATGGTCACCCAGAGCCCACGGTTTACAATGGGGTTCGCATTGCTGTGTGCTCTATGGCTCTGGACTAACCCAGGATGACCCAGGTCCACCCCACAGTGCCGTGCTTACCAACCACTTCCCCGTGATTGGAAACTGCTGCCCTTGTTACTCTCCCCATGGGTTTATCTCTTCCGGAATGTCAAGTAGCCGCAATCACACAATATGGAGACTTGGCAGATGTTTTGCTCATTTCTAATCAGGTTGTTTGTTCTCTTATTGCTGAGTTTTAAGAGTTCCTTGCATATTTCAGAGAGCGATCCTTGATCAGATGTGTCTTTTGCAAATATTTTCTACCACTCTGTGGTTTGGCTGCCCGTGCTTTTGAATTGTGTGTTATCGCCACTGCCACTCTTATGAAATATGTGCACTAATTCACTTACAAAGAGGAGAGATTTACTTTGGATGTGGGTTTGAAGGGTCTGATTTAGCATGGATGTCCCCACTGTGCTAGGCTAGGTCCAAATGTCATAGTGGGACGGTCTCTGCCTCATATACTGTCCACATCCCTGTCACCTACCATCGGAGTGGCCTCAGGGGCTTGGAGACCCAGCTAAAAAGCTGAATTGGGCATGTTATTTTATCTATAAGTTAGGAAGGTCTTTTGAGTTGTTGCGATAAAGCAAATGAGCATCTATAGTCTTCCACTTTGATGGGAATATGATCTCATCATACTTATATTTTTAATTAAAGAATTGAGAGCAAATTCAGATAAAAGGTTAATAAATAGATGTTATAAAGACCAGCCATGAAATCAACAGAAATGATGTTTAAATTTGTTGCTGAATTAACCAGAACTAACAGTAAGAAAGAAAAAAATTCATTTATGCCATTATAACATGGACCTTTATATGATATCATCATTTAGAGGGCATTTGAGGTACAATGACATGCAGAAAACCCAAAATGCCCCAAAATTGTATATCTCAGATATGATAGAAATATACTGTAGATGCCCCCAAATCTGTCAGTAATAAACTGAGAGATATAATTTGCGTGCAATCACCAATTCATTAGGAAATTGAAAGAAGATTTTCTAAACTGCAAATTTTTTTAAATAAATATTGTTTGACCACCTACCCCTGCTGGAGGAGATGTAAAGTCATCATTTTACTGTGACTCTAGAGAGTCATTGTCCTATGGAGAGGAAAACAAGTTTCCCAGCCAAAGGTGTAAGAAGGGAGGTGTGTGCAGATGCTGGTGAAAATGAGGGCTCTGAGGAGTTTGGCGATGTTTACATTATCAGTTTTTTAAACCTCTGTCATTTATCCTGATTTTTGTTTCATTTTATTTATTTATTTATTTATTTATTTATTTATTTATTTATGGGTACCGGGGGTCTTACTCAGGACCTCGCACTTGCCAGGAAGGCGCTTATACTGCTGAGCTATCTCACTGGCCCCTCTTGTTTCATTTTAGATAAAGATTAACTTCTGGGTTGTTCCAGCACTGATTCTGTCCTAAAGCCTGGTGGGGGGCACCCCGCTGACCCAGAGCGGACTGACTGAGCAAGGACAGGTTAGCAACACTCCCTCAGAGCTCTCCTACCCTTTGGCCCAGGGAGTCCCCTTCCAGGAATCTGTGTAGAGAAGTGACCCCAAAGCCAGCAGATAGATAAGAAAAGCACTGCTTCCATGGTATTGTGAGACATGGTGACAACAGGATAGTAATGATGTTAACAAAAATCTTTGTGTGTATCTCCTCACTGACAGGAATCTACAACCAGAATGAATCCACCAGAATATTTACTAAAATGTTTCTGAGTGGTACAATTTGAGAGGATGGTTGCTTTCTTTTTAATGTGTGTGTGTGTGTGTGTGTGTGTGTACACAGACAACTGTCACACTCAGAAGAAAAGGCACTTTTGAAATGAACCAGCAGAAAGAAAGCAAGGCAAGGAGACCCCTGCCCTGGGGATGACACATCTCCTGCACAATTGTTGTCACACTTGCCTGTCTTTCTTTAAAATGAATGGCTTTCCACAGACTAAAACACAAGCCCTGCCCACCTCCTTTCTCAGGATCCTGGCAGCCAGTGCTCACACGGGTCCATTCAGTCACTGTCCCTGCTCAGAAATGCGCTGCCACCCTTTTTGACAGAGCTCACCTGT
This sequence comes from Erethizon dorsatum, assembly GCA_028451465.1. NCBI lineage: Eukaryota > Metazoa > Chordata > Mammalia > Rodentia > Erethizontidae > Erethizon > Erethizon dorsatum. The sequence continues at coordinate 33,413,522 of CM051831.1, forward strand.
TGACATGGGGGTGGTCACGCAGTCTCTTGGTCTTCATTTCCACCATAGCCAGCAAGACACGTAGACTGAGATGTCTAAGAGGGCCAAATGAAAATGCCAGTCTTCCAGCTGGGATCCCTTGGATTTTGGAAAGAACTATGGGACAAGAAGAGGAGCAGTGGCCTGTTCACCGTCCAGCTTTCCTTGGTGATCTCTTCTACACCAAAGAAGACATCCTGCGTGCTCTCCCGGGCCTTCCCAGGCCACCATGTGAGCGTGTGGTTCCTGTGAGTGACACCATGAGGAGGACAATAACTTGGGAAGGTCAATAGTATCCACCCTGAAATCCAACCACTGCTATTCTCCAGGATTCCCTCTCGAGACAGGCTGGGATAGGTGAAGACACAGGCTGCATGTGCTCTGAGGCATAATTATTTAAACAGAAATAAGGAAGGCACAAGGCCCCAAAAATACACTGTGCACCTCTGCAGAACTGCTTTATACCTGGCTCCAGGGAGGCCAGCAGCTTGTGCACTGTAGGGCGGGCTCATGAAGGTGGCCACCACCTCTGAGCTCCGGGTGCAGTGAACAGGTGGGGCAGACAGTAACACTGCCCACTCAGCCTGCCTTCCCAGCATCGCGTGCCTCCATCTGGGGACCTTGGTGCCGCATGGGAATCTACACTGTCCAGGGAGCCCCAGGCCCAATCCCAGGAAGGGCAGGTGCCAAGAGAAAGAGGAAGACCAGGAGACATCAGATGAGAGATTTGATCTACCTGCAGCATAGGCATCAGCCCAGGGACAGGCCAGGGAGGTTGCGACAGCAGCGCTGGTTCAGGGAGCCTCAGAGGCTACTGGCAGGAGAGGAAGACCCCAAATTAGATGCCTAACAGTGAGAGAGGCAGCAGACGTCACCTCTTCAAGGCTCTGCACCACTCAATGCGTTCCTCATCCTTTGGGCCTTTGCAGTGGAATTGATACAGATGCTCACAGCCAGGCAGCTCTGGGCACAGGCTTCCAGCTTGCTCTGCAGGATTGAAGGCCCAGGGACAAATGGCCAGTGCCTGAGGTCCACGAGGTGGGGTGGGAGTAACCCATGCTGAGCCCCAGCTGGCAACACAGATTTGGAAGCCGTGGGAAAAGCACGCTCTGACTAAGGATGGCTTGGCTCTGGGCCCCCGTGGCGGCCTGCCTGAGCAGGGGCTTCCAAAGCTCGCCAGCCCCTCAGTAAATGCAGTCAGCCTTTCTGACCCAGTTGCCTTCACCTTCACAGCTGCAGCAGCCCCCAGTGCAAGCCACGCAAGCTTGGGTACTTGCCCCCCGGGCCGTTTGAAGCCATCCTCAGTGAGATGCTGGGAAACTGTCTGAAGTCCTGATATTTGTTACTTTCCAAATTTATCACAGCTCTTCCAACATGGAAAAATGTGGTTTTTGTTTCACCCTCTATGCATCCCACAGTCCTATGTGTGGCTTGCTGGGGCCCCGGGCCTGGAGGATAAGGGGTTGGCTCCAAGGTGGGCCCAAGGCAGGCATGGCTCTGAGAGGCTAGAGGCTAGTGCAACAAGACACCTTTCCCTGTCACTGTCACTGCCCCCTGCAGAAGCCCAACCCACAGAGACATCATCCCAGGTGCTGGAGCCCTGTGTGGGCCAGCATGGTCTGCACCAGGCCTGCAGCACTGCAGGGCCCAGGAGCCGTGGGTGGGGATAGAAGAGGGCAGGAGGTAGCTTGTTTCAGGCCAGCTGAGAACCCACAGCCTGGGGACCAGCGGCCTCATTGGGCCACCTGGTCCCTCTCTCTCCAACTCTTATCTCTTTCTGTGTCTCGTTGGCTCCCTGCCACTTTCTCCCTCCCTGTCTCTCCTCTCTCCCATCTCTGTCTCTGTCTCTCCTCTCCCCTGTCCCCTGTCTGCTTTCCCCATGCTCCTCCCCTCAGAGCTGTGGAGCCCTCAGCCAGGACAAGCCCTCAGTTTGGGGTAGGGAACAGGTGGCCGCTGTCACTCCTTGAGTGTGGGGTCTCTCCAGGCAGGCCAGCAGCCTCCTTTCTCTGCTTCCCTTTATCTCCCTGGGGCTGGAAGTTTTCTTTGGTGTTGGGCTGAGCCTGCTCTCTGCCTACACGCAGGGAGAGGATGCCGCAAACCCTCTGACTCCCACCACAGGATTGTCCCAGCCAGTACATGCTCAAGCCCTCGGGGGCGCTGGCCTTGGGGACAAGGAAGCCCTCTCTCCCTGGTGCCCACAGTCATCCCTGGCCATTGAGACCAATGACCTTAGGGACAAGAGGTCACAGTGGAAGACAGCAGCCTGGCATGGGCACCACCGCTGCTGCTGACTGGAGGCTCAGAGGCCCCGGGCAGGAGCAGAGCAGCAAAGGGAGGTGCTGAGGAGAGTGGTGAGGTCCTGGCAATGCTTCCACCAGCCAAAGGGCAGACACTCCCTCACAAGGCGTGGCCAGGCCCTCCGATTTCCAAGAGAAACCACAGATCTGGACTTCTTACTGGAAACATCAAGACATAATTCAAAGCTTTTTGAGAAGCACGCTGCAAGCCAAATAAAACACATCAGCAGGACGAATTCAGCCGGGCCACCACAACTGTGACCCAGATTTGGTGTTTCCAACACCTACCCACAGCCCCTATCACCCTGAGGCTGGCAGGAGGCCTCTGCCCCTTCTCCCTTGCTCCCCACAGCCCCAGCGCTGCCCTCCCCAGGGTCCCCACAGCCTGCCATCCCCAGGCTGGTCAGAGCACCCTGCCTGCCTTCACCTGCACAGAGGGTCACAAAGGAGTCAGGGCCCCAGATGGGCCAGCTGTGGCCAGTGCTTGCTTGGGTTTCTCGGCCCCTGTGTGTCGTCAGTGAAGGACAGGGCCACCCAGAGCTGCTCTGCCTCAGCTAGCAGCTGGGTTGCCCTGCCACAACCTCCAGGGAAGCCCCATGTCCTTCCTATGTGGATGCAGGTCCATGTGGTGGGCTGAGACCCCTCCCTGTCTCCTGCTTCCTTTCACATCTGCCCAGCACCTTCTTCCTGCACTGCACAAACTTTCTCCTTTCTCAGGCCCAGGAGCCCAGTTGACCTGTGGGACATCCGTGGATAATCAGCACTGAATCCACTAAGGGAGGGAAGCTGCCAGTTAGGACAGGGAATGGATGATCCACTGAGCTGTGCCAGGGAGAGACAGGCACCTACAAAAACCACAAATGCCCCTTCCTGCAGTTGGAAGGGCATCCCTGCCACTCAGGACACAGTGCCCCCTGCTGGTCACCTTGGCGGGGTGAGCACCATTCCCAGTCCTTTCTCCCTCATTTTTTGCTGGCGTCTTCCTGTCCCAAGCCCAGTGTTCCCTGCCCAGTTTGCCCCTCTCCTCTTTGAGTCCTCCTGCCCCCACCAGCACATATGGGTGCCCTAACCCTAACTCCTCGCACCCATAGACAGACACACCTGGTTCCTGTCTGCTATGCTGGTGGGCCAGCCCTGCTTCAACCTCACGTGGGAAACCTCTGCCTCACTACCCTCTGCCAGGGCTTGGGCTCCAAGTGGAGAGGAGGTGTGGGGCAGCAGGAAGACCAGCCATCTCCCAGGAGGAGCACTCCAAGCAGTCCATTCTCACGGTTCTTGGAGGGCACTGGCCAGAGGTTGCATACTGGGGAAGCGAGGCCATTGTCCATGAGCTTCAGCAGCCCCGCCCCAGGCCCTTCCGGCTCTGCTGGAGGGGTGGGAATGGGGCCTTATGTCCAAGGGGCCCAGTGACCCATTTGAGCGGCTCCCCTCAAGCAGAAGTTCCCACACGGCCTCCACAGCAACCCCAGCCTCCCTGGCTTGGCATTGCATCCAGCCCGGGCTTCGGGATGTCAAGGTGGGGAGAGGACGCGCAGGTTGCTGGCCCCCTGGCTCCTCGCACCATCTCTCCCCACTGCAGAGAGCTGGTCATGGCCTCCATGGGGCACAGGGATCCCTTGAACTGAGGCCACATCCCTGGCTCTTCCCAGTTGCAGTATGGCTCCAGCAAGTGGCTGGGTGGGCTCCCACACCCTTCTTGCTGGACCCAGCCCGAGGGACTCATGTAGAGATCAAGAGGGGAAATTCTCACACAGGCCTGACAGTGCAGCAGGGCACAGCAGGTCCCTTTCCTGTATTCTTCTGCACGTTTCTTCCTGGGCCCTTGGCCCAGATCTGAACTTCCTGGGCTCCAGCTCTGTGTTCTCTGTTGAGTCCTACACCACAGACTTCCCAAGGCCTGTGGTTACCCAGCTGCCACCATGTCACCTAATGGCCAGGCCTCTAAGCTGCCGGCTCTGCACCTGTAGATCCAGCCAACCACGGACTGAAAACACTCAGAAACCAAAATCATGTCAGCACTGAACGTGGGCAGACTTTCCCTGGTCGTCATTCCCTAAGTGATAGAATGCAGCAAGCATTTGCACAGTGCTGCACTGTACTGGGTATTCCAAGCCATCTAGAGAGACACAAAGTGTGCAGGCCACGTGTGCAGGGTCTGTGTGAACTCTAGGCTGTTTGCATGCGGGACTTGAACTCCCAGGAACAGAGGCAACTGTGCTTTGAGCTGGGCCCACTCCCTGCCCTCTGAGTCCCAGAAGTGACACCCTTCTCTGCTCAATATGCAACCCCCAGTATAGTGTTCTAAGGGGAAGCAGAAGCCCCTCTGGCAGCCTGGCTCTTGTCCCCCAGGCTCCTCTAAGGGAATCATGTCACCTCCACTCTGTCCTGTTGCCTCTTCATTGTCTCTACTTATGCTACACCTGACCTCCTGTGGTGGACTAACTAATGGTCAACTCGGAACACCCAGCTGAACTGAATCAGCGTGGTTCTGGGTGAGGAAGGCCCACCTGAGGACTGTTGCCAACAACATAAAAGCAGAACTGGAGGGGAAGATGGTGAGCTGTTGATTCTCCTGGAGAAACCTGTCACACTGGTTTTCCTGATATGAACTCAGCTGTTCTCATTGTCAGAGGAGCTTGGGTCCTTGTTGTCACTGAGGATGGCTGCAGTTCTCTTCAGGGGAGCTCTTGTCCTTACCTTGAGCATTGCTTCCTGGCTCCCATGCTAATTCCTCAGCCTGCTGGCACAGATCCTTCATCCCACCGGCACAGACTTTCTAGCTTCCACCACTGACCTTGGGCCCTCCCAGCGCAGATCCTTGATACAGACTTGCATGAGACATTGTCACGGGCTCTAGGCCTCCAGCTGGACTTGTGGGGGACATTGCCATGGGCCCTAGGTCTTCAGCTGGACTCGTGCAGGACACTGCCATGGGATCCAAGCCCTCAGCTGGATTCTCTGGTGAGTGGACAGAGCTCTTGTGCGCCTCTGCATTTGACTCTTTGGGTGAATATTATAAAATAATCCTATAAATTATGTGTCCTGTATTAAATCTATTCCCCTGTAAACCCTGACTACAACACCTCCTGTCCCCTGCTCCTCACATTGCCCAGCTGTGGGCTCATGAGGCCCTGCCTGTTGTGGCCCTGGAGCCTCAGGACAGGAGCTGAGAGCTGGCATCACCTGAGGAAGTTTCCTTGGCAGGGGTCCCCTCCCAGATCTGAACACTGGCGGGAGCACAGTGTCTGCCTGGGGCGTGGGCTGCTTCCTAAGACCCCTGAGCCCGACCTCTGTGCACATGGCTCATGCTACTGTCCTGTGACAGGGAGGCACTGACTGGCTCCTCTTTGCCCTGGGGCCACCCCACTACAGCCCTGTCTTCAGCCTTGCAGTCCTCCTTCTTCCAGCCCTGCAAGCCTGTTGGACTTAGTCTTGGGATTTGGGACCTGAATTCTGACTTGCCCCAGGCTGTGCCTTTGTCCTTTTCTGCCCAGCACCTGCTCAGGTGGGCTACATGGAGCCAACTTGTGCTCTCAGGCCCTGATTGCCTTGGTGGTCACTGCTCTGGACCAAGAGGAGCTCTGAGGGGAAAGAGGGGCCGGACACATGGGGACACAGGCACACGAACCCATGACACTGCCTCCCCTGGGTGGGCTGTGTACTCGAATCTGCACTGCCATGGAGCACCCTGGCCAGTCCAGGCAGCAGAGGCAAAGGTCTTGGTGGATGGACAAGCAGAGGGCAGCTGCAGGGGTCTGCAGCCATCACCCCAGGCTCCCCATGCCCTGTGCTTTGGCACAGCCAGTCTCAGCTCAGGTGCCCTTATATTATCCCCGTTTCCTCTGGAATATAAAAAATATGTGACACGATATCCCAGATCTAACAATGTGTCGTGGTCCACAAAGGTCTCTTCCTAATGCCAACCATCTGAGTCAACAGTGAAGATGCCTCCAGTCATCAGATGTCCCCTGATACCCAGGGAACCCAATGCAGGTAGGTCCCAGAGGCCATCGGCGAGATCACCATTACTCCCAAGTGGGTGTGCCCATCTGGCTTCATTTTCCTGCTGTGCAATCACCAGGAAGGACCAGAGGGACCTGGGCTTCCACCCTGGGAATGTGAAGCCCTCCTGTGCTCTCCTCCAGGGCAAAAGTGCCACCGTGAGTGCCCTGCACACAGCAGGCACTCAATAAGGGCTGTCAGCTGACTCCAGGTCAGAGGGTGGCACAGGTGTGGTCAGCTGGCTCGGTTCCCACCTGCTCCTGCCTCATCTCAGCCCAGAGAGTTGTATGGGGACCACTGGAAGCTCATCCTGGTGCCCCTGCCAGGTGGCCCGATGCCAGAGCCGTGGTCCCAGACATCCCTGCCAAGTCTTCAGAAGGCCACTGCGCTGCTCTCCCACTCAGGAGGAGCCCTGCACTGTCTCACTGCTTCTGGGACAGATCAGATGTAACCGCACTGGTGTGCATGGAAGATGAGGACTTTTTTGTTGACACATGTATCGGGGAGAGAAAGGAATTCTTTTCCTTCTCTGCCATGGGACGCTGGGGATGGGGAGACCTGCTCAGAAACACCTGTCACTTTGGGCAGCGCACAGTAGAGACGGGGACAAAGCCAACAGCTGCAGGCTCTGGGACCGAAGGGACAAACACAGCTTGGGTCCCTTGAGTCCAGCAGCAGCGCTCAAAAATCACACAGAGAGGAGGCAGCTGTGGGGACAGCGTGGCAGTGACAGTGAAAACAGCAGAGCTGGACTTGGTGCTTCTCATGATCCTGCCACCATGAGCTCCCAGCAGGTGCAATGATCAGGGTCAAGGGGAGGGCGGGCACTGGGCCCTGGGCCAGGGTTCCTTGGGATACCTCAGCACCAAGCCAGTCTCAGTTGTTAAAATCTTGCTGTGCTTCATGTAGCAGGTGACATTTGAGGACTTATTCAGTAGTTTTTTCCATCGGTCAGGGTTATATTTTCAATATGAAATCCTTCCTGTTGAGGGAAAGGCTGTTGGGAATCCCTTTTGAAAATGCACTCGCTGGTCCTCAGGGACTTCTGGATTTCACTGACGGGCGGCATCGCCTCTTGGTAGAGGACTTCAGATCCAGATGTTGTCTCCATGGAGAAGAAAGAATTCCTCCAACATTTTTTTGGTCAGGAAACTGGTGCTGGGACACAATGTCCACTCTACTTGAGGGAGCCAAAAATATCTTAGGAAGCAGAAATATTTTTCAACCAATAACCTGCTCTTGCATTTTTTATATTTTTATTTTGAGTACTAGGGATGGAACCCAGGGTCTTGCACATGCTAGGCAAGAGCTCTCCCACTGACCTGCACCCCGAGCGCTTGCTGTTTTTGTTTAAAAATAAATAAACACGGTTCCTCGGTTTGGGTCATGATGGTGATTTTGTGCAGGTAGAACTGCAAGCCCTGAGTCATCCAGGCACCAGACCTCAATGAGGCTTCAGGGTTGATTCAGCGAGTGAGCTTAGATTTTTAAAACATACTTTTAACCTTTTTGTTAAGAAGAAACAAGTTCACTTTTTAATAAAATCCAGATTAAAAAGGTAAAATATGCCATGTAGTACAGATTGCAGAAAATAACACTTTCCATGCACATAATGCTGCACCTATCTGCCTGGGGCCTGCGATCCTCCCAAACCACCTGCCCACCTGGTGTCTTTCTCAGAAAATGGGGAATGATAACATCTGCTTCAGTGAGCACAGGTTCGCTAGGGGCCCCTTCATCCAGCGGAGCCCTGGGGAGCGGAAGCCCCGAGCCAGGATGCCAGGCAGGTCCATGCGTCCTGACACCACACTCTAAGTGACAACACACAGCGTCCACCTTTGGAGGCAGCCCCTCCTCTCTCTCTCCTCCCCTGCCATCTCCTGTTACCAGATGGGGGTCCTGGAGGGCTTCTTTCCAGGTCCTTGGAGTCGCCAACAGGACACACAGAAAAGGCAGCAAGTGTGTAGTTTTATTGAAGGCAGAAAAAGAAGTACACTCTACAGGGAGAGAGTGGGCCCATGAAAAGTCTCACGGGAGCCCCAAGGACAAAGGGACAAGGGCCTTCAGTATCCCAAAATACCTAGATTAGCCTCAACATCATGCAGTAACAGTGTTGGGAGATTTGTTCTATCAAAAACTCCCTTGGCCTCTTGCCAGATGTAAATCAAGATCAGAAACAACAGCCTTTGATAGGTTGTGTCCATATGTAAATGAAGGATTGGGAATATCACTTTCCGATTGGTCCTGTGACCAATGCCAGATTCAAATGAAGGACTGAGAATACGCTTTCTGATTGGTCCCCTATACAGTGCTCAGGAGCCCTAAGTCTGGAGTCATTGTGGGTCCCGAGTCTTGCAAATGTCTTCTCTTTTTAGGGAACATCTTGCTCAGCCTGTTAGCCCTGGGTTTTTCTGACCTTTGACACATTCCACCTGTCCTGTTTGCCCCAGCCCTAATCTTCTATTTATTTTCTCCATCTCCTTTCCTCCCTCCCCATCTTGGTCCCTCGGCCCAGGTGTGGCCTCCTTGTGGGACTCAAACAGCTGTGCCCTCACAATGGCTCTTCGGTAGGTTTTGGAACCAGACAGGGTCAGGCTCTGCCACTTTTGCCCCTTATCAGCTGGGTGACCTTCCCCAAGGCTTCCCAATCTGTAACTTGGGATCAGGGATGCGTGCTGCGAAGGGCCATTGTGAGAAGCGATGGAATGGTGAAACAGAAGCTTCTAGCCCTAGCAAGGGGTGGGGCGTGGTGCCAGTTGGGAAGAATCCGATTAACATGGACCCAGCCATCTGGGTTGCAAGGGCCGGCACATTCCCACCCTGCCCATCTACCAGGGCCTGTTAATGCTAATGTCACAGCTCTAAAATGTATCACCAGAGGCCACAAGATCACAGGAGCATCCTGTCCAGAGCCGTGCTGCTCTGCCCATAATTAGCACAAGTTTCCATAAGCACCGCCATCGCTGGCTTGTTAGTGTAAAGCATTCCAGGGGCTTCTGCGCAGCCGGCCACGCTTCTGCAGCCCTCCCTTCCCTGGCCCCTGCCCTCGGTCACCCCCATTCCTCATTAGGGAATGAATGGGATGGGCCCTACACAACCTTGACCGTGGCCTCGGCTGCTGGGACACTTAGGATGGTTCTGAGCGTGTACATCTCTGCCGTTAGAAGCAGATTCATATTCAACGATTCTGAAAAATAGGAAAAACCGAGCACGCAGGGAAAGGAGCAGAATGTGAACAGCTTCTACTGCTGTCTCTGCCTCCTGGGGCCTCGGCCCACGAGGCGGGGGCAGCTTGAAGGCCTCAGTTCTACCGCAGGGGTTGGCTCTGGTCATGTTCCCCAAAGGGCAGGTGCCAGGTGAGTGACAGAGCTCACTCGCCGCACATGGAGGTGGTGATGTCCAGGCATGGGGTGCATGCTCCCCCCGCACTTCACTGAGGTCCCTCTCATGACACTGAGGGCCCCACCCCCGCCCTGGCCCTGTAGTCAGATGGGTCCACAGCTGCAGCTACTGCACTGGAAGTAAGGGCTGGCCACTGGCCACTGCAAGGCTCGGGCATGGCTCCTGACATCAGGGACCACCCTGAAGCTTCCCAGGGCCCAGGGAGGGGGAGTCAGTGTGCGTAGCACCCTCCTGAGTAAGTGTGGCCACTGCCAGGGCCAGCATCCCTGTGACAGGCCAGCAGTCCCTGCCCCATCCACTGTCCCTGGTCAGGACTCCTGTGGTAGCCTGTGCCATCCAGCTCAGGGTGATGGCTTGCCACACCCCAAGACACTGCTGCACCCCAGTCAGTGCACTCCTGTGGCCACCCTCACACCCCAGGCCCCAGGCACACCAGCCTCCTGTGGATGAAGGAAGAATTCGAGGCAGCCGTGTCCGTGGCCGATATGGCACCCAGGACGAGATGTGTTATGGCGCCATCTGTCAATTCTCTAAAGAGACCTTCTTATCTTCCCCCCATGGATCCCCCCGCCCATGTCTGTTGAACATATCCCTTCACATCTTTATCACCCTGCCCAGCTTCCGTGGACATAGGGGACCTCACATTAAATGAGCACCTACTGTTTTCTAAAACAGGCTTGAAACACTAAGGGCTGCAGCCCTGACCATCGGCCTGCTGTCTTCTTTGTTGATAAAGCTTTATTGGAACCCAACTATGGCCCCCTATTTCTGCTCAATCTATGGCTGCACCCAGGCTATAACAGCAGAGTTGACATTGCATACCTGTGACAGGACTTATGGCCTAAAACACATCCTGCTTGACTCCGTAGAGAAAGTTCCTGTTATCTAGGAGGCTTACAAAAATTATATAGATTTTAGAACAAGCTGGCAGTATAACTTCACCTTCATCCTGTTGCCAGGGCCTCTGGGACTTCTATGACTGCCAGACCAATAGGCCATGTAGACACCGAGCCCAACTCTTCTCCCTGGAAATCTTGGTGCAAATCAGAAGCTGAAGTACCTTCTCCCTCATATCCCCCAAGACCGCCAAATCACCCACCCATGCAATTAACTCCTTCCTCTTCTCCTTGGGTTTGTGGCATAAAGGTAACCAGACAATGAACCTCTCCCTGTTCCCTCTGCAGCTGTTCCCTGTTCCCGTGCAGCTGGGGCCTGAGCCGGGTGGGCAAGGCTGTGCCCGGTGCTCCACGGGGCCCTTTTAAGGAGCATCAGGTTCTCCTCACTGGGCAGTGGAATGCTGAGCCCTCCCACTTGCTCCATGGTCCTCCCCACCTGTGTCCCATTTCTTTTTTACCACTATGTAGTTGAGGCTGGCCTTGAACTCACTGTATAGCCCAGGCTGGCCTCAAGCCCTAAATGATCCTCCTGCCTCAGCCTCCTGAGTGCTGGGATTACAGGCATTTACCATCATGCCTGGCCTATGTCCTGGTTCTAACCATTTGGTTTCACATGCACATGAACATACACATGCACATGCGCGTACACTCCACACCTGGTTACATTTAGTGCACCTGATAGTCAAGGAAGACCATTCCTGACCAAATCAGGGGAAGTCACCACTCATGACTGCAGAGTCCACGAGCACAGCCCCTCTTTCCATGTGCTCCACAGACGCCAGCGCTGCTGGGACAGGGATTGTCTCCTGAAAGACACTGGCCCGGCTGACAGAGTCACTTTCTCCAGCATCTGAGAGATGGCATCTGCTCTGTGTGGTGGCATTAAGGGCAGGAAGACGCAGACCTGCTAAGTGTCCATAAGTGGTCTCCATTTCCCCTCTGTGACATGGAGAGGACCTGAGACTGCCGGCCTCGTAGAATTGGCTCGGGGATGTATTGCACAGGAAGGACCAGAGCATGTGGTTGGCATGGTACCTGGCTTTGCAGGTGGCAGGGCCCATCAGCATCAGGAGCAGTAGCTGCCACCTTAGGTCATGGTCACTGTTATCGGCATCACCGCCATGCTCTCCTTCCCACCACCTCGGTTTTACAACCCAGCTGCTGTTGGTGCCTGCGCCAGCAGCCCTTGTGAGCTGGGACAGTGCTTGGGAAGAGCAGTAATGAGTACAAACGGCCTCCAGGCATCATGGGCTGCCACCATGCTCCTCCGAGATGCAGCTGTCAGGCCGCCGAGGATGCGGCTTTATGAAGAAGGATGACGCCTGCGCCTGGGGTTGTGTTGTGCGGAAGACCAGCCTCGAGATTAATCAGACTCCACTCTCTGCCGGGGCTGAGTAACTGGAGGCAGGTGCTAAGTGCAACTTAAATAAAATGCTGAGTTAATAAGGACAGTCGACAAAGATGTTCCAAGTCCCTGTCCAAGTTTTCAACAGGAACCTGAAGGCTATTCGGAGGAAGAGAAAAGGGGACTTAATGTCTCTTTAAAAACAAGTGCAATGAATTTGGGGGGGTTTGACCACAAGCTTATTTATTTCCACTTTTATGATTTAGAGATAAGATGGTCAGGGAACCCAAGATCAGAACTAAGATACTCAAACGAGGGCCTCAGGCCAGGACTCCCTCCGCCTCCTCTCTCTGCCCCTGGCTCACCTTTCCTCTCCAGCCCCATCCCTTTGGCCTAGTTGCCCCCTCATCCCAGGTCACCAGAGTGACCTTGCTAGGTTGCACATGGGGCTGCTCACAGCGTAGAGCCCTGCAGGCCTCTGCCCCCTTTGAGTAGAGCTGCCCCGGGGACCAGGCCAGATCTCCACAGCTCAGCCCCAGCCTCTCTCCCACCCCTGCTCTCTGCCAGTTGCGGTGTCCCCTGACTTCCAAGCCTGTCCAGAGTCTCCCCAGCCTGGAGTATCTTCCCTCCCCACTTCATCAGGTGACACTCAAACAGCATCTGGATTGCTGTCCTGGTGTGGCCACTGCAAGACCCTTAAACCAGTGTCCGTAACTCGCTATGTCCTTGGGGTGCCTGCCTCGTGCTGGGCCATCCTTGGACCATGCGCTCTCACTTACCAGCCAGCGAGTCCCCCCACCAGCTGTACCTGTGACCAGCACAGCCTGCTCCACCCTCCCTGTCCCCAAACAGTCCGATGTGCAAGTTCATCTCATCAGAGACCCTGCAGCTGCACCAAGACCCAGAGCCGCAGGTGGATAAAAGAAGGCATCCAATCTGCAACCCTTCTGGGCCCGGTGCAGGGAGGGCTGCCTGCAAGGAGGTGGCAGGACAGCTATCACCTTACCAACTCTCTGGCTCCTGCATGGTAGAGGCCTGGAGAGGCTCACATCAGTGCAGAGGGCCACCTGCAAGGAGGTGGCAGGACAGCTGTCACCTTCCCAACTTTCTGGCTTCTGCATGGTAGAGGCCTGGAGAGGCCCACTTCGGTGCAGAGGGGACCCCAGAGGTCCATCAGAGCCAGATGGTGCTTTCTCTCCCCCAAAACTCAGATAGAGATTTAACTGCATTGTGGCAGTGTTGGGAGGTGATGGGGTCAGTGAGAGTAATCTGTGCCTTTCTTGTGGGACTGGGCTAGTTTTCATGGTAGGGAGCGAGTTCTGGCTCTCAGGGGACTGAATCAGTTACCTTGAGGATGCGTCGTCAGAGAGCAAGGTACCTGATCTCTTCTGCGTGCACGCACTTGCTCTCCAGCCATGGTGCTCTTGCTAGAAGCCCAGCAGATGCCAGTACCATGCTTCTGGCCAGAGCCCTGAGCCCAAAGAAACCTCTATTCTTCATGCATCATCGGCCTCAGGTGTTCTGTTACAGCCACAGAAATCAGACAAAACAGATCCCTCTGCATTATCCCCAGAGTCACAGTCCCACTTCCCCAAGGTACCTTGCAGGGCTCAGGGATAGTCCAGAAGAGCCCTGGGTGTCGGCCCAGCCCCTTGATGAAGAGCCGCCTGCCCTAGGGACCTCACACTCCTCCCTACAGCTGCCTTTCTGGGAGAATGACCCCTTCTGTGCATGGATCTAAGCTCCTCCTGCACAGCAATTGTTCCTCTCCAAGGAACTTTGTGGGGTCTGGGGTGGCAGGTTGGGGGCCTCATGCACCCCTGGGGATTCTATGTGAACTTCCAGCTGCCCAGCCACCCAGCTCACACTGAGCCTCCCCCTTCCCCACCCCTGTGGCCACATGAGGGACTCCCCACACCCTGTCCCCGATTCTTTGCCGTCATTGTCCTCAATCCAGACTCCATTCTGTGGAGTGGATGATCCCAGAGCTGTGCTTGTATAAGGCCCCGGCGGGCCACCGTCTTCCTCCCCTGCAGTCCCTGGGGACCCTTCCCGCCTCTGCACCTCCAGCTCCAGCCCTGGCTCCAGACCCGAATTTCCACCAGCTCACACTCCCCGTGTCCCAAACTGAACTCACAGATTCCTCCAAACTCCGTCGTCCCCTGCTCTAAAGAATGACATCACCTCTCCCACCCCCATCCCCAGGCCAGAAACCTGGGAATCATTTGAGGAGCCCGACAGCCTCATCTGCACCCCGCTGATTCTTAGCATGGTGGGTTGCATTTGCTTATCAGTGCTTAACGTCAGCTGGGCTCATCCCCACCCACCACAGCTCCCCTGGCCCAGGTCCTCAGACTGGTGTAACTGGACTATTCCCACCACCGGCCCTCCAGTGAGCTCGATGCTTCTGACCCACTTCCTACATGGCATCGGAATGATCTTCCTCGAGGCCCAAGGTCATGGTGCCCTCCAGCCCAGAACCCCTAGTGGAGCCCCATAACTCTCAAAGAAAACTCCCGCTTCATGATGTTGGGGACATCATGACCTGGCTCCTCCTGCTTCCCTACCTGGTCGCCTTCCCTCCCACACACTCCACAGTCCTTGTACCTCTCCCTGACCTGTCTGTTCAGATGCTTGGTCCCCCAGCCCTGGCTCTGAGCAGGCTGCGGGGTGGTGACTCTCACACCTGAGCGTGTGCCAGGATGAGCTCTCAGGAGCTGGTTAGAGCACAGAGCACTGGGCCCCCCGGGATGTTAACAGGTGAGTCTGGGATGGGCCCAGAGTTTGCATTTCCAATATCAAATGTTTTTCCTTTTTCGGAGGGGGAAGCAGTACTGGGGATCGAATCCAGGGCCTCCACACTGAGCTACAACCCCAGCCCTTTTCTTAATTTTTAAATTTTGAGACAGGATCTTGCTACATTGCCCAGGCTGGGCTGAAACTTTCCATCTTTTCCTGCCTCAGCCTCCCAGAGCACTGGGATTACAGGCGCACCCCACTTACGCTCATCTTCTAGCATCAAATTCTCATGGTGCTGATGCTGCTGGTCTCGGGGCCTTCTTGAGAACATGGCTCGGGCATTCAGTAAGCACTCAGAAAGGATTCGGGAAGGTCAGCTGGATGCAGAAGCAAGCGACGGCTGGCCTACATCCTGACCAACCAAGGGCTGCAGCTAATCCTTGAGATGCTGTGGATTGTGTCCCAGGTGTATGAGCAATCTTGGGTGTAACTGGAGAATGAGTTCAAAGAGACGCCGTGACATCCTGTCCTGCATCTGAGTTTGTCTCTGTGGCTGGGTCCGGCTGGGCACCGTGAGAAGCTGGCATCTTCCCCACAAGGAGGGAGTGGGAGGGCCTGGGCTTGGGCCTGTGACTGTGCTCGCCTGATGTCACTTGGATATTTTTACATCCTAAAGAGTCCATGTCATCAGAGCACGTTTTTATGATTATCCTATAGCGCTCATTCCTGAGGCCACGTCCTGTTTCCAGGCCACCGTGGAGGCCAGTGGACACGGTCCAGCACGCATCCGAGCTCCCAGATGCACATAGTGTGTTCCTTCTCAAGGGGCAGAAAATAAAACCTAGGGTGAAAAACAGAACACGCAAGGAGGGGCCACACCAGCCATCTACACAGGCCAGGTACTAACATGGAGACTCCACACACTTTGAGGGCTGAGATCACCACAGAGAAGTCCCCAGTGCCCAGCACCGCCAAGCTGGCCTTGAGGTCACCCTGCCTCAGCCACCTTGAGGAGCTTGTGGGAGTCCTCCCCCACCCCATTTGTCCGCCCTCCTTACATCACCGGAGCGGAGCCAGGAGAGACCTGGAGGTCATTCTGGGGTCCCACCAGGCTGAAAGGGGAGATCCCAACCCTTCTCCCCAAGTCCTTGAAATTCATTTCTGGAATGCTATTATGGGCCACATTGGTCCCCCTCAAAATCCAGATGTTGAAGTCCTAACTCCCAGAGTCCCGGAGTGTAACTGGAGAGAGGGTCTTCACCGAGGTGCGCAGGTAAAATGATGTTGTCAGGTGGGCCCTGACCCAGCATGACCCGTGTCCTTCTAAGGAGAAGAGATAGGGACCCAGACACACACAGAAGGGCAACTGTGTACAGACAGAGGTGATGGCAGCCAAGGCCAGGAAAGAGCACTCAGGAGACACTGGCCCTGCTGTCACCTTGACCTCAGCCTTCGAGCCCCAAGAGCTGCTAGACAAAAGCTTCTGTTTAAACCACCCCATGATCTGGGACACCTTGTTACGAAGCTTGTGCACACTCACCAGGTCAGGAGCCTCGGCCCAGGCACCTGGTGCAGGGTGAGGAGCAGGCTGAGCGTGGCTCTCGAGGGGCTCAGTGAGAGGCCAGATTCCCCACGGCCTATGGCAGCAGCCTGAATGCCCTTCCACGGGAAGGACTGCAGCCCAGTCCTGCTGGGCATCTCTGCACCCAGATGTGACTCCCCTTGGGGCACCTGAGCCTGGTGGCTCTAGGTCTGCTCATTAGGAGGACAGGTGACGGAGCCACTGGGGCTGCCAGGAAGGTGCACTGTACCCTGCCCCTGTCCCCTAGGCCCTGCACAGGAATTACAGGAAAGCCCCTCTCTGTCCTACCACAGCCTCCCCAGGGGAAGCTTCCCAGGTGGCAGCCCCAAGCCCCCAAGGAGGGGCTACCATACACTTCTTGCTTCACCCACAGGGCTCCAGAAGTCACCTGGCCCCAGGGTGGGCTCCAGGATCCAGTGACCTTGGGATCAATGACACCTGGCAGGGAATAGTCTAGCCCCACCCCAGAGAAGGGCCCTGCTCCCTGCTGCCCTCAGCCTCCCTGCTGCGAAGGCTGCCGCCTGGGCACAGGGGAAACTAGGGGCACCTGCTCCTGTCCAGGTGCGGCCCCTCCGGTTCCCAGGAAGCTAGAGAGTGGCGGTACCTTGAGCCCAGCTGCTCTCCCCACGACCAATCACCAAGCTTCATCACAGGGCAGCTGGCCCAGAGCTCCAGCCTGCCCAGCCAGACTCAGTCTCAGCCTCCTGTGCAGGCCAAGCAGGAACAGGAAGAAGGCCTGGAGGGGATCCAGGCACCCCAGGACCTCTAGTCCTCTAAGAAGAGGGCAGCCCTTAGCATGGGCTTCCTGGCTGCCACCTCGGGGATGGGTTCTGACAAAGACCTCCAGGCACCACAGCTGGGGTCTGATGGCTGCAGTTCCCAGCTGAGGTTCACTGGCTGGCCGTGGAATTATGACCCAAGACAGCAGGGCCACAGGTTCTCTGCTCAAAGCAGGCAGTTGGGGAGCCAGGGAGGTGGCTTCCCTGGCCCACCTGGGGCATGGGTGGTTTGCACAGGAAGGTAGCGACCCCTGGTGGATACTGTCAGCACCACATCAGACACTGTCCAGTAACACACCCACGCATGCACACACACACCACCACCACCGTGAGCACACACCACACCTGCACCTGCGCACGAAAGAACCCCAGGCTCTTCCCCCCTGGACCCATCTTGGAATTGGCCATCGCAGCCACACCCCACACCTTTTTCTCTTTCCAAAAGCCCCTGTGGTGACAGTGAAGACAGCCAGATGTCTGAAATGAGGAAGGGGTGAGATCACACGAGGCCATAAGGTAGGTGTCACCGACACACAGGAAGGCCCGGGCACTGATCCAAGCCCACCCGCCACTTTGAGGATCCAGACCCAGGTGCCAGCCATGTGTGCTGGTTCCCGGCTTTGCCATGGACTGTTCCATTCACAGAGAGGCCCCCCTGGGTTCTTCACCTCCCTCTGGAATTGGGGTTTTGTGTGCAATGGAATCAGCCTGGTCCATAATTCTATGGGCAGCCCCAGTGACCTGGTCACCTCCCACTAGGCGCCACCTCTAAAATGTCCCATCACATGTTGGGGACCAACCTGCTGCCCATGAACCCTTGGGGACAAAACCACATGAAACCCTTGTGCAACGCTCTTCCCGTGATTGTGGGTGAAACTTGTGACCACGACAAGCTGTCATTCCATGACCGTGTGGTTATATGGCCAGGACTCTGCAGGGGTTAGTGATCAAGGTTTTTCATCAGTTAACCTTAAGATAAGGAAGTTTTTCTGGATGGACTGAACCTCATCTCTGGTGTGGGGCACAGGACAGTCAGAGATGTGAGGCATGAGGAGTCTGGACACTGGCAGAGATCTCCTTGGCTGTGACAGAAAGAGTCTTGGGGCCAGGTCCTCAAAGAGGCCTCCAGCACTGGAGCTGTCAGCCTGCAAGAAAGCAGGGAGCTCAGTCCCACAACCACAGGACCCGAGCTCTGCCCAAACCCCGAGTGAGCTAAGAACAGATTTTCCCATAGCCCCAAGTGTGGACCTGGCCCAAACACCACAATGTCAGTCTCGGGGACCCCAAGCTGATAGCTCAGGGGAGCCCACCTAGACCCCTGACCCTCAGAGGCTTGAGTTGATGAATAGGTGGTAAGCAGTTCACTCTGTAATTTGTTGCACAGCAATAAAAAGAATTGCAATTCCACTCTTTCATACCTAGACTTCCTTCCCCAGAAGTATCCTTCCTTTCTCCAATCAAGACATTGTAATTAATGACCACAGCCTCGGCCAGATCCCTGGGCCAGCCCTGGGTACTGCCTGTGCCTCTGGGTGACTTCTGTGGGCCTCTGGGTCCCCAGCTTGGTAAATTCAGTTCTGAGGGAAATGGGAGCATTAAGCCCACGGGCCTCTACCTGTCAAACCAACTTCCTTCCAGTGCCTGAGCCCAGCCTTACTCAGCTGGACTCCAGTGACCTGTGTGCACCGTTTCCCATCTCTAAGACCAGAATAGCTCTCTCTGTGCATGACAGACTCTCCTCCTGAGGGAGTCAGGCCCACAGCCCTACTGTGGGCTATTTCATCTGCTCCCTGATATCCCCAGCCTTGTCTCTTCTCCCAACCCCTCTGAAACCCAGCAGCCCCCCAGCAAACCCTTCTACCTTCATACAGAGGGCACTCACTGCACCCAAGCCTCTTTCCCTCCCCTCCCTTCCGGCAGTGCAGGGGTCCAGCGCCCACTTCCTGGTGAGACTCCTGAGGTGCAAGCCCTTAGCACAGCAAGGAGTGCTTAGCGCACCATCCCGGAGCACTTTCTAGTCACTTCCTGGCTCTGTAACCACTTGTAGGTTGGTAGGGTTTTTTGTCTGCACTGACCCCTGAAGCCACCCCATGCAAAGCAACCAAGAGCCTGGAGCACAGCTGATGGCGAAGGAAACCGATCTGGCCCATCACTGCAAGGTTGTATATTTACCGTCAGATCAAGCAGGGACACTAGATTTTGATTCTCCATTTCCTTATCAGTGGGGATTTTCAGTTTATAGAGAAGGCAATAGAACTCCCAGTTGTGATCATATTTTGGCAAGTCCTTATAATATTGCTGGATTTTTTTCTTTAAACAAGTTGAGGTAGGGCTGCTTCTAATATTCCAGAGCTGCATTTTCAAGTGTATACAACTCACAATCACGGCTTGTTCCTTTTAAGATAATTTTGTATTGTTCCACATTACCCCCAAAATGCCATTCTCCTTATATCCTGTTTTATCTGTTTTTTTTTTTGTTTGTTTGTTTTTGTTTCTTTGGTATCAGGAATTGAACTCAGGGCCTCCTGTTTGCCCTTACCTGTTATTAATACCACTTCACTATTTAGGTTTGTGTTTGCCTGCTATATTTTTTCTACCCCTTGATTCTTCTCTGTGGTTTTGTTTTGTTTTTGTGTCACTTATGAGAAGCAGGTAGTGGATTTTTCAACTTGTAATCTGATGGTTTTTTGTCTTTTAACAGGCATTGAGCCCTTTTCTGTGATTATTGATATATCTGAACTTCAATTACATTGTTTTATCATTTATTTTTTCTATAATTTCCTATTCTTTTCTTTGCTTCTCTCTCTTTCTGTCTGTCTGTCTGTCTCTCCTTGCTTAGTGGATTTTTGCTTTTCTGTTGGTTTTGAAGTTATACATATTTTTCTGTTCTGGTGTTCAGTACCCTTAGCTTTCCAGTGTACATAATGAATTTCATCTTTTCCATGAGGAAAAGTCCCTCTGTTATTCCTCATTTCCATCCCTCTCCCAGTACAACAAGGACCTTGGCAGACTTCCATCTCTTCATCCCTTCTCCTCGACTTGCTGTTTGGGTTTGAAGTTAGTTTTCTTCCAGTTTTAGATATGAAATATTACTTTTAGTTTTGACAATCAGAAATCGGTGATAATGTGTGGAATGTGTCACAGATTCCACGTGCTCCTCCTCTCCTGTCTCTCTCTCCTTGTCCCCTCAAGAGCCACTGTCGTCCTCCGGAAATGCAGGCAGCCCTGGCTTTGTGTGGCTCTGCCATGTGAGATTTCAGTTGCCAGTTACATGACACCAACCCCCCAAAATCTGGTTCAGATGTCACCATGACCTAGCAACTGCAATTGCTAGGTAAGCAATTGCAAAAAATCACAAATTTTGCTATTAGCTCTTCAATCCATAAATCAGATCATGTCACTTCTTTCAAAGCCTGTCAGTGATTGGCCCCCAGGTTTCTGCTATTCGATTAACACACACACCACAAGCTGCCATTAAGTTGTCTCCTGTCTCCCTCTGATATTTCACAGAGACAGATTTTTTAAACAAGGGCACTGACTAACAAAAGAAGAAGGATACAGCAAAGAAATGAAAAGCAATAATGCACTGAACAGGCAAGCGCTGTTTAATCATCTTTTTCTGAGTTTCCTTACAAAGATGTAAAACTACTTTTGTTCTCCATGTTGCCAGTGTTTTAAATTACAGTGTACTCAGTACATAGGAGGTGTACTGTGTTTTTCATTTTCCTCTGTATTTATGACCAACCACTTGAGAGTTCTGCCTTGAGAACAATTATTAAAGGTCACTGAAAAATTCCAATTTGTCCCATGGACTAAACTGCTTTCCCAGACGTGGCTTGCAGTGATGCTGACAGTCTCCACGCCACTGCATGAGCAGGACTTGGGCACCATCCCTTTCGCTGAGGACTGGAGGGACGTGACTTTCACAGCCTTTGTGGATCATCATAGTCTTACTCTGGTCTCCAGGTCCACTGATGTGAGGGTCAAGTGGCCCTTGCTTTCCAGCAGCGTCCCGAAGCTGTCCTTCCATCTCCTCCTGGCATCCGGTGCCATAGATGTGAAGTCTGTTGTCACTCTGTCATCCCTTTGCAGGTAACTTTTCCTTTGTTGTTTTTATTTCATTTATTTTACTTAGTTATTATTTATTTCCTTTGTTTCAGTACTGTGTGTTGAACCCAAGACCTTTACACTGAGTTACATCCCCAGTCCTTTTTCATTTTTTTAGTTTGAAACAGGACCTCTCTGCTATTTTACAGTCCTCCTGCCTCAGCCTCACAGAGTGCTAAAATTACAGGCATGTAACACCACACCAGTTATATTTCCCTTTTTATTTTTTATTTTATTCATTTATTTATTTTTTTTTTGTGGGTACCGGGGGTCAACCTCAGGACCTTGCGTGCCAGCTGAGCGATATCACCGGCCCTTTTTCTCCTTTATGTGGGTTCTGGGAGTCGAACTCGGGCCCTCACGCTGCCAGGCAGGTGCTTGTGCCACTGAGCCATCTCACCGGCCCCCTTTTTATTTTTTAAATAGCCACAGATTCAAAACATTTTCAAATAGGACCAATGGTAGTATCTCACTATATAACTACAGTTCAGTATGAAACCCAGGAATCTGACATTGACACAAGGGGTGTGTGTGTGTGTGTTTCTATTCCATTGTATCACTTGTGTAGATTTGTGTAGCCACTAATTTGTCCTCCATTGCTGTAATGTCATCATTTAGGGAAAGTTGTATAAACAAAAATCACGCAGTGACCTTTGGAAGCTGACTTCTCACTCACACAATGCCCTTCCAGCCCACCCAAGCTGTGTCACACATCAGCAGTGCACCCCTTTGTGTTTACTGGATGACACCTTGGTCTGGACACACCACATGCACACCACTCTCTTAGTCGTTTCCAGTTTTGGACATCAGAGATGAAGCTGCTATGAACAATTTGGTGTGTGTGTACGGACAGGAATTTTCATTTTCTTGGGAGAAATGTCTTGCTGGTCGTAGGGTAAGAGCATGATTAGTTTTATAAGAATGAAAACTCTTTTCCAGAGTGACTGAACATTTTCAATTTGTACCAGCAAAGTACGAGAGATCCAGTCTCTCCATCCTTGCTAGCAGTAGTATTGTCACAATTTTTAATGTTAGCTGGCCTGATGGAGTGTGGGATATATCGCATTACAGTTTTCATTTGCAACTCTCAAATGCATAAGGAACTTGAATATCTTTCCAGTGTTCATTTGCCATCAATATATCTTCTTCAGTGAAATGTCTCTTCATGGTTTTTTGCTCACTTTCTAGCCAGTTCATTTTGGCAGTGGATTTTGGACGTTTTTATATACTCTACATTTGAGGCCTTGGTCATATGCATGCCTTACAGATTTTTAATTTCCCCTTCAGTTTTGAAGAGTATTTTCACAGGATCTAAGATTCTAAGTTGACAATTCTTTTTTTCAATATGTAAAGTGCATTGTTAGAATTTCTTCTGGCCTCTAGACTTTCAGGCAAGAAATCTGCTGCTGTTCTGTTTTTCCTGTGTAAGCAGTATGTCATTTCCTTCTCAGTCTGCTTTTGAAATTTTTTTTCTTTGCCTTTAAGTTTCAGATATTTGACTACTCTGTGTCATCCTGTGGATTTCTTTGGGTTTTTCCTATTTGGAACTTGTGTGAGTTTTGAATCTGTGTATTTGTCTTTTTCTGTATTTGAGAAATTCCCAGCCATTAGTTCTTGGTATAGTTCCTCACCCCTGCCCTCTTTCTCCTCAGTTCTGGAACTCTGATGACATGCATGTCACATCTCTCTGTAATCCTTTCCTCCCATGTCCTGAGGCTCTTTTCTCTTTTTTCACAGTCTACTTCCTACTCCTAACATTCAGTTCCTGGTCTTCATCTTCCTCCTCTTCCCAGAGGGATCTGGCCCTGTTGTTCTCTCCCTTCTTCCTGGGCCACATCCCTCCGACTTCTCCTCCCCTGGTTTTCATGCTGCACTGTGGGCAGTTTTGCTCATTTGCTGGAGCTTTCTCCTCTTTACAGCCATTACAAATTCTTGTTTTTAACTTTTCTTTCTCCTAGGTACACTGTCCCAGGTAAGGTAATTGTTTCTGGTTCTCCTTGTGGTGGGGATTGGACCCAGGACATTTGCACTGAGATACATACACAGCTCTGTATTTTTATTATTCTATTTTGTTTTGTTTTGTTTTATTTTATTTTATTTGAGGCAAGTCTCACTAAGTCACTCCGTTGCCTGGCCCAGGCTTAAACTCACAATGCCCCTGTCTCTGCCTCCCACAGTGGTGAGATTTAGGCCCAGGTAATTTTCTTTAGTCCCAAGGCTTTTGCTCTCTCCTCGATGTCAGTAACACAGAAGTTTCTATGTCTAGCTTTGAACTCTCCCCAAGCTCCAGATTCATAACCGGCCTCCCAGTGTCACTGGGATGGCAGCTGTGGTGTCACCCAGCAACTTTATCCTGCCACCTTCTGTCTTAACATCACAGCCCCACAGTCTCATTCTGCTTCCCATCCCCACTCGCTCTGTCACTCCGGTCACTCTGGATGACTTCAGTATCCACCCTGCTCTCTCAGCACCTTCTCCTGTCATGTCAGACTGACATCCTCAAATCGCGCCACCCTGCACTCCACTGTCTCCACAGAGCCCGTTACTCCGTTAATAACGGGCCTCCTGCTCACACTTACCTGACCCCATCACACATGGCCCACGACTGGACTGCACACTTGGACCATGGGGAAAGAAGACAGTTTTCCTCCCATTTTGAGACCCCTCCTTTGACTTACCCCCAGCATATTCCTGTGCCTATTCCTCCATGGATGGCTCCATGAAGACAGGACATCAACCTCGGAGCTGGCCAGGTTCCAGAACTCTGCCTCCCCGGCCCTCTGGTGACCGCTCTCCCACCGCTTCCAGCCACACACGGTCACATGCTCCCTTTGAACCTGCATCCCTCCAGGCCCTCAGACTTTGCCCCTGGTTGACAAAGGCTGCCCTCCCTTTCTCCTCTGCCCAGGCTGTGCCCTCCTGCTTTTCGTCCCTATTTCTTCATCTCACAGGTCCCTCCTGAAACCATTTTCAACTGTCCTCAGGCACAGCCCATGTCCCTGCCCCTGCTGCCCTATCTCCACACCACCTTATCAGGCAGTAACCTGTTTAAGCCACACCTGCCTCCTCTCCCTGTGGCCTGTGCTGCTGTGTGACCTCGTGCCTTGGCTCCATGACAAGCCCGTCCTTACCAACCCGTGCCAGACACCATCCACTGGTGGCTTTCCACAGCTGTTCCCAATCTCCCTCCTCTCCCCAAATCCACAGTCCACCCCCACCTCCTGCACTCCTGGCAGACGAATGCACTTGGTAATTTATTGAGGACTTCATCCAATAATGACGCTTTCACCTTTCCTCCCATCTCCTCAGAACGTCTCTATTTCCCCCCAGCGTATCTTTATCTGAGAAATATCCTTCCTCTTCTGAAGATAAACCTTTCCCTCTGGACTCTGGATCCCTTGCCTTCCTGCTTCCTTCTTGACCTCCTTCCATGTGTGTGCCTCATAGCTTCTTTTTACTTTTTTTTTTTTGTGGGCACCGGGGGGTCGACCTCAGAAACTCGCGCGCCAGCAGGCGCCCGTGCCGCTGAGCGATATCACTGGCCCCTTTTTTGTATGTGGGTTCCGGGAGTCGAACTCGGGCCCTCGCGCTTGCCAGGCAGGCGCTTAAGCCGCTGAGCCATCTCACCGGCCCCGTTTTTACTTTTTTTTAAGCTTTATTGCAGTATACTCGATATACAAAAACGATGCACACGTCAAATGTTTACATCTCAAGTTTGGATATAGACATGCACCTGTGATGCCATCACCCCAGCCAAGGCGCTAAGCACATCCATCACCTTAAAAATGTCCTTGTGTTCCTGTAGTTCCTATTTTCTGTGAAAGCAGAGCATGAGATTGGTCCATTGAAAATATTTTAGAATGCACAGCACTATCATTGGCTACAGGTGCCATGTTGTAAGCCAATCTCCAGAACTTAACTTAACTTGCATAACAGAAGCTTTATACCCATGGAAACACAATTCCCCGTGTGGCCCTGCCCCTCGCCTGTGACACTCTCCACTCAACCTCCATTCTCTCCTTCCATGAGGTTGATGATTGCAGATACTTACATATGTGGAATCATGCAGTACTTGTCCTCTTGCTCCTGGCTTATTTCACTTACTGTAATGATCTCCAGGTTCATCTATATTGTTGCAAATGGCAGGATTTCCTTCTTTATGAAGGCTGAATAATATTCCATCGTACTCATCCACAACATTTCTGTACCCATCCATCTGTCGTTGGATGATAAGTGGTTTCTGCATCCTGGCTACTACAAACAAGGCTGCAATGAACACGGGGTGCAGATTTTTCTTCAAGGTGCCGATTTCAATTATTTGGGATGTGTACTCAAAAGTGGGATCACTGTGTCGTATGGTGATCCCATTTTTCCTTATTTAGTAACCTCCATATTATTTTCCATAGTGGCTGCAACACTCCCTATTCTGGATTTGGTTACCTGTGCTTTTGATGTCAAATCCAAAAAATCATTGCCAAAGCCAGTGTAATGAAGCTCTCCCCTTCTGTTTTATAGTCTTGGGTCTTATGCGTAAGTCTTTAATCCATTTTGTGTTGACACAGAAAAGCACACGGTGGGAGGGAAGGGTCCCCTTTCATTCTTCTCCACGTGGATGTACAGTGTTCTCAAGCCCATGTGTTGAAGAGATTCTCCTTTCCTTATCATGTGTTCCACCATAACTTTTATCTTCTGTATGACTGTATCTAGATGTTTCCCCAAAGCCTCGTGCTCTCATAGGTGGGGCTTTTCGGAGCTGGCTGGATCATGGGTGTGTGATACTGGGATTAAGGGTGTGGATAATGGAAAGGCCCATGCTGGGTGTGGGTGGCACGACCCAAAAGGCTTGTAGCCTGGATGGGATATAAAGGGAGAGTGGGAAGGCAGGCCTGCGGCTGCTGCTGTTTGCTACTTGCTGCCTTCTGCCTGTCATGCCGTGCTTGACCTTCTGCCATGCCTCCCTGCTTTGGAGCCAGCTGACTGTGGACTAAAACCTCTCCAAACTGTGAGTTGAAATAAACCTTTCCTCCTTTAACTTTGGGTGCCCAGTATTTTGTCCCAACAATGAGAAAGTAACTAAGACAGCTTCTTCCACAAAACTCATGAAAACTTACTTTATGTACTCATGACATTTCCTCATCCCTGTTACCTTTCAGGTTCTTGTCCCATCCCCCTTTCCTGCAGGATCCAGAGCAGAAGAGTGAACCCTGCTTCCTACCTTGCCCTCCATCTGCCCTTGGCCCACAGCCCTCACGGCCCAGCCCTCGCACCTACTGAGACCATGTGTAAGAGTTCTCTGCTTCCTCCACAGTGCATTACTCCTGTGACCTCCCAAGTGTCAGTTCCCCAGATGGGAACTTGCCATCTCACCTCAATTCTTGGCATCCTTCCTAGAAATCCCTGGATTCTGCTCTTGACCTTTTCTCCTGCTATATTTACCTGTGATGTCCAATAGAGACGTTCAATGGCCCTTTATACCTTATCATCCAAACTAGGATGCTAGAGGAGCTGTCATTAATACCTGGGTAGACCTGATGGAGTCCCACCTACCCACTTCCTTCTTCATCTGGAGCACCTTCCTGTCCTGGTCCTCTACCCATAGGGTTCCTGGGGTTTGTTTTAATCAGGGATTGTGAGACACACAGGCACACAAGTAACTGTTGTGAGGAAAACTTGTTATACTCATAGACCCCTAGAGCAAGAGGCAGGCCAAGGCACAGGGTGCCCAGGAGGCAGAGGATGGGGAAGGGCAGGCAATGCAGGCTTTGTTGTGGTTTTCCCAGGAAGAAATGGGCATGGAATTTGCTGGTGGGAATAGTTCCAGTGGGCTCTGGGTCATGCGCCTGCCGCAGGTGCTTGGTACCCTGTAGTGCGGTGATTGGGCAGGTGGATAATGGTCTAAAGTGCAAGAGCTCAGCAGAGGAGGGGCAGGCTCTAGATTGGTTGGTCTGCATTTGAAAAGCATGTAGACTCTAGGCTGGTTATTTACTACCTCTAGTAATTGGCTAGCCCTGGGCGGGGTCACCAGGGCCCCAGATTTCAAAGGCTTTTCCAAGCAGCACAGCCTCTACTCCCACTCATTACCTCCCTTGGGTGAGAACAAGGCAGAGCTACTGAGGCAGAGCTACTGATGTGCACGTGCATAGATTCCATGCATGTTAGAAAAGGGGAGACTGAGAACCCTTGCTTTGGAAGCTGGGGGATGTGCAGCTCAGTAGTGAGTGCTTGCCTAGCACAGGCAAGGCCCTGGGTTCAGTCCCCAGCCTTGCGACATAAATGAATAGTACCCCTGTACCCCTAGGCTACTGCTTCTGCAGAATATTGAATCCACATCTAACATTTCAAGTCCAAGTCTGCATCCTCAACCTCAGTCTCCCAGGACTGCTGGACTGGCGTCCCACTCTCCCATGTGTCACAGCACGGACTCCCATTTCCTCCTTCACCTGAAGCACCCCGTCCCCCACTTCCACCCATCACAGACCTGGCTTGGATGCTGTTTCCTGGAAACCTGCCCAGCAGTGTACACCCACACCCTGCCACACAGCCCCCAGCTGCCTTCAGCCACATCCTCCTCTCCTGTGGGGAGTGAGCTTCCTGACCAAGGGACAGCAGCACGGTGTTGCCTGCCTGCAGAACCATGTTTGTGTCAGAGTGCACCACATTTCAGTGGGAACAGAAGCCTTTCAAGTGAGATGTCTTGGCCTGGGGTTGCAGGGAATGCACCCTTCCTGGGGTGGTGATGAGCATCTTGTGGAATGAGCAATTTTGACTGTGGGTTAGGTGAAGTTACAGGTTTGCTGCACTGCAGAATTTCTCCTAGCCCTACATACCATGGAGCCTGCAGCGAAGCAGTCATCCCTGGGGAAAGAAAGGGAGTCCGAAGTGCTTTATGTTTTTTGTAACTTCCTTGGACTTCTTTTCTCGGACTCCTGGGACTGGTGGTTGTGAAAACCACAAGAGCGGAAGGGACGTTTCCAGGCAGCTATGGTTCCTCCCACATCCTGCGGGACCATTACCTACTTCACTGGTACGCAGTGACCCCAAATGTCCAATTAAAGTGATCTTTGCTCTCAAGGCTAATATGTCCCAGCTGCTCCTTCTCGTTGGTCACCCCAGGCACACAGCTGAGCCAGCCCTTCTCCTCTCCCTGGTTCCAGCTGAGCCAATTAGGTCGTGGTTCCCAAATGCACCATGCTGCTTCTCACTTCTGTGCCTCTCACACACCTGGCTTCCTGCTCTCAAAATCATCTAACACCCATTATATTACATGTAAAACTGATCAGATTGCCCCCAACCCTTGGAAAGCACTTGGTGATATTCACTGGATGGAGAAAGAAAGGAAAAGATGGGCAAGGGGACACATGAATGGATGGATGGGTGGATGGATGGGTAGGTGGATGGGTGGTTGAATGGATGGATGGATGGAGAGATGGATGAGTGGATGGATGAGTGGGTGGGTGGATGGATGGATAAATAGGTGGATAGATGAATGAGTGGGTAGATGGATATAGTACTTATAATACTCATTTTGAAGAACCTTGATCTTATAAGAAGGTGCGGCTTGACAAGGACTTCTTCCTTGACCAAACTTTGAGTCCTTTTTTTGACAGGCCTTGACCATGGCCTGCTGAGCCCAACTGTGGATACTTCCCATACCTAACATGTAATCCAGCTCCTCTGAGTAATTTCCCACCCTTTCTCCTCCCTCCGCCCTTTGGCTGTAACTCCTGTCATCTTTGCTCTGTGCACAGTCAAGCCCTGTTCCACACTAAAGTCTCTCTCTCCTACTACAGGAGCTTCAGCAAAACCTGTCTTGCCACTTTTAACAAATGCCCAGTGAAGTTTCTCCCTGAAAAGCTTTGAATGCACCCAAGATCCCATCTGGGTTTCACTTGGGCAAGAGTTAATTGCTGTGGGTCTTTCCTTCTCTTTCCACCTGTGAAGGGACGTGCTGCTCACTCAGCGCTCTGAGAAGGGCTTCTGTAGTGGGTCAGAAGGGGCTCTCCCAATGTGATGTGTGCCCTACAAGGCATCTAGATTGGAAGTGGGATGTTGACACTTTTGTCTGAATACTGCCTTCTCCTTTTCCTGCTGGAAAGAGAGGTCACACAGCATGCATTGGCAGGGTGCTATTGACCCAAGTTTGCCCTCTTGGTGCCAAGGCTGCCAGAATAAAAGATGGCTTCTGTAGAACCAGATGGCCAAGGGAGCTGGAGGGCTGGAAGAAAGTGAAGGCAAGTTTGTGCCTGGCTCTCTGCTAAGCCCTCTGTCCCTCTGAGCTTACCCAGTCCTGACCAGCTCCTTGGTTCATAGCTGGAGCTCATCTGAGGGCTTTCTCTCTTCATGTGCCTTCTCAGCATGAATTAGTCCAGTCCAAGCTGCTTTCTAGTATGGCAGTGGCTTCCCAGAGAAGCAGAAGCTGCCAGTCTTCTGAAGGGACAGACCTGGTATTGCCTTGGAATCATACTTTACCCATTGTCAGTTGATCTGGGCACACACAGGAGCTGGCCCATCTGCTGCCCACCTGAAGGCCACAGCTTGGGATATGGGGTCGTGCTGGTGTTCTGTCTGCTGGGGCCAGGAAGCAGGTATGGGACACCTGTATGCATTACACATACCTGGTCCAGTCGTAGGTGCCGACAGCAAGGGACAAAAGGATTCAGTGCTGGATTCCAGGACAAACTTACACTTGCTTCCAGTAAGCCAAATGTCATAAATCCAAGGTGGCCCTGGAGGAGCAGCCATGGCCTTTTCCTGCCCTAGGTCTTGGACAGCATTGGCGACAGCAGACAGCCAGCTAGTACAGGAGGAGCCTGGGGACATGTGGCAATGCCATGCCTGGTGCTTGCTGATGAGGTTGGCTGGGGCACGGAGCTACGGCAGGGTCCAACCTCACCTTCCAGGCTTGCCCAGAGTTTCACAGGTGAAAACACCTCTTCGTTGTCTCGCTCCCCCAACCACTATGTTTTATGAAGTACTTCTTCTAAGTTTGGGGGAAAAAGAAAATCCCTCCAGCGGTGGACTTCTCCCAGCTGCAGGCTCTCCAAGTTGGTGATTTATGATCTGCTGAGTGCCAGAGCATGCTAGGCCCCAGACGGGCCAGGGAGAGGGGTCACAGGGCAGGCCCTGGGCTGAGGGGCTCCTCTGTGGGCTCCTGGCTCCCAGCCACACCCTTTGACTGGTGGCCTGCTGTGTCCATCACTGTGAGAGAAGTCAGCAGTCCACTGGGTGGTCTCAGAGAAAGGCCTGGCTTCCAGGAAATCCCTAGGGCTGGCCAGCGACCTTGCAAATGGGAGGACCCCTGCCCAGCCCTGCTTTAGTGCCAGGGCCTGTCAGTCTTGGAGGCCAACCAGTGACCTCCAGCAAGCCTGTGTGTGCTTGTTGCTGGTCCTCAGACTTGAGGGTGCTCCTATGGCTCCCTTCTGTAGAAGCAGAAGCCGCGCTGGTAAAGAAGGATTTGCAGTGGCCCAACCTGGCTACGTGACAACTCCAGGGTCTGTGGCAGGCACCAGGCATGCTGCTGAGCAGAGTCACCTCCTCCAGGTGTGCTTCAGAGATAGCTCCCAGGAAGGCCTGTGCAACATCCGCTGTGTAAGGATGCACATGTGCTCTGCGGTGGGACTGGTGATGTTGCTTTGGGCTGCAACTCCAGGCGGAACATGACTTCATACATACCGCACACCCACAGCCCTGCCCCTCACTCACCCCTTCTAGGGTCTCTGAGGACCAGGTTCAGAAACAGAGACGGCCGCTGCTTCCCCAGGCAGCCCATCATCCTTGCTGAAGAACAGTGGTGTTGTATGAGCAGAAGGGGCTGCCATCGCTCTGTTCACTCTGGCTGTGTCTAACACTCACAGAGGACCCTGGATATGGGCGTGTGTGCTAGGTAACTGTGCCTCTGCAGAATGCAGCGTGGGAGCCTTCACAGAAGTCATGGGACAGTCATGAATAGCTATGTAGCGTTAATTTGGCTGGAGTGGCTGTACAAACAAGTCACTGTGTGACTCTGGGGGAAGTGACCACGGGAGTGATGCTCCACAGAAAGGCTCACATTTCCTGACTGCTCGTGGCTGAGACACGGCCATGCGACAGCCTCCTCCCCAGAAGTCAGCACATCCTACGGCCAACAGCCAGTGCCTGGAGCACCCACTGCATGGACGCTTTGTGCACGGGTGTGGGTAGCATGAGCACACTAAGTGACAGGGAAAACACCAGAAGTGCCGTTCTGTGACCTTCTGGGACCAGAAGTCACAGCACAGCCGCTCCTCTGTGCACACAGGGTTCCATCCTGCTAAACCCATGGTCAGGCAGCTAGCTCAGTGGCTCAGCACATGAGAGTGGACGCATCCTTTGTGATCACTGCTACTGCCCCCATCACAAGTCCCAGAGATTCACTCACACACTCAGCATAGCTCCTGCTGAATGTGCATTGCTTTTGCACCACTGTAAAGTCAGAAACTCCCAAGTTGCACCATCATAAACTGGAGTCCATCTGAGCAGCCAGAAGAGAGCACAGCCAGCCTGCTGGCCCTGAGGTGCTTCCCCGAGGGCTTACCATGGCCTCCCCAGCCTGGCCTCCCTGTATCCTTTGAAGCTCCCCCTGCTTTTCCAAGGCACCTCTCACTCTGGGTCCTCACAGGGCACCCCCTGGCCACAGGACAGCTCCTGTCCCAGCTTCTGGGCAACAAGCATCTGTGTACTTGCTGCACAGTGATGAGTTGTGGCCACCTCTGTGTCATTATGGCACGGAGAACCCCAGCAATCAGGGATCCTGGGTACTTACTCTTGCACTTGTCTTATTATTGCCTTGCTTTTACACCTTTGCTACCCTCCCACAACCCAACTCAACCCACTTTCCCTGAAGGTCCAGATTTGGAGAGAATCCCCAAAACCCCACCCGACCTGGGCCTGTCTTACAAACCCCTTACTCAGCAGAGGTCTTGGAGGTCTCTTTACCTCCTGGACAGGTCTCCCTCACAGAACTTGACCTGACACTAAGGGTAGCAGTTGTGGTCAGATATCACGGCAAAAGGGGATGCTACTTAGCTCTGAAGGCCAGGTGGCAGTCAGTGTCAGGGGGCAGGCACAGTCTTCCCCAAGAGGTCACTAGAAGTCTCATACGAACAGCTTCTTCCACAACTGTATCCACCCAGACAGCTTGGGCAGGCCCCAACATGCCCCCTGCTCAGTGGCAGTCAGCTGGGGCAGTCACTAAGGGACCCCCACATCATGGTGGTTTGTAAGTCAGTGACGCTCTGACTCACGGAATGCCAAGCCTCCTTGGTCTGGTCCTTTGGTGCCAGGTGCTTTCATGTTTTGCTCCATTATCTGCTTCCAGCAGGCAGAACGCCAGGTAAATAAGCACTTGAACACCAGGAAGTGTGTGTGCTTGCTCCGCTGGAGATGAGTCATCTTGGAGCATGAAATGCTGCCAACATAGGCTTCTGTGTTGGCCTCTGCAGTAACATTTTTAATAGAGTTGCTCTGCTAGTCTAGAGGCTCCTTTTGCTAACATCTCCTGTGTGGTCCTGAGCAGAAAGGCTCCTGAAGTTAAAGGTATTCTGTGGGATGGCATTCACCAAATCTACTCCTTTCATACCTGCAAAGAAATCCAGAGTCGTCACCAGTGGGGAAGATGTGTGATTTGGTGTACAGGGACACTTAGTCCTTTGCTTGGGGTTGTCATCTGCAAACCTGGCCGGGTGAGGACTAAGTTCCAGTCCCATCCATCTTCAGAAGACAAAGGGAAGATGGTGTTTCCTTGGCCGAAAGGAGCAGTGTTTGCCTAGAAGCTGAAGGCCTGCTGAGTGTGCTGAACAGAGCCTCCAACAGGTTAAGGCATTCCCTTCAAAACTTAGATTGCTAAGGCTTGTTTTTTTTTTTCCTTTATGGGGGTATCGGGAGTCAAACTCAGGACCTTGCGCTTGCCAGGCAGGCGCTTATGCCGCTGAGCTGTATCACTGGCCCTAAGGCTTGTTTTTTAAAATCAAGACTTAGTATCTCATTGGATTAGAGATATTTTTCTTCATCTATTGAGAGGTCTAGAGGAAGTGCTCTTGGGAATAGTGTTCTCAGAGCTCTTTAATTGGTACCCTTTGTACATCAGTTAGTAATCTAATTTTTCCCTATTTTTTGAATAGGTGCCTAAAATAATTTTTTTAGTTCAAATTTCAGTAACTTTAGTAGGAAGTTCCTTGGTGTTGGTCATAGACATTTGATTGTATTAGGAAATACTATATTTCAGTATGTAATCTTACATCTTTTTCTTTCAGGAATATTCTTTGCATTGTTATTCAAAATTGCTCTTGAATTACCATTTGTTCCAAATCCTTGCTCTGCTTTCCTTCTTTAAAACTTCTATTATCATCTATCTGTGGTGTGATCAAAACTATAATGAACGCTGCTGCCTAGGGCCACCCAGTGGAAGGGCAGGAACCCTTGATGTAAGAAGTGGCACACTGAGCTTTGGTAGCAGTGTGTGCCAACTTTTAGGTCATTCAGTGTAGTCAGCTGGCTGTGAGCACGGCTGAGAGAAAGTGTGCTTTAAAGTGTGCCGTAATTCATACACAGATCACAGACAACGCCTTTCACTGGAGTTGTGCAATTGTGCTGCTTCAGGTTCCAGCTTTTTAAAAGATGTCATCACAGGAGATGAAATGTGTGTCTATGGTTATAATCCTTTATCTTTTCCTTTTTGAAAATATCTTGTTATGCCTTTACTGTTCATCTAGAATGTGAGCATCAGTTGGTCAATTCTTAATCTTATTGTACAGAACATTTTTGTTTTATATTTCATATATCCCTGTTTCTCAGTTTTTCTATTGAACATACAGAACAGGGCTGGAAAACTGTCCGATGGGCCAGGTGGTAAATATTTAAGGCTTTATGAGCCATATGATCTCAGATGACACAGCTGCCTCAGCCACTGTAGCATGATAGCAGCCATAGACAATATGTAAGCAAACGGGCATAAAACTTTACACAAAAGGCAACAGTACATATCTGGCCTGTGGGCCACGATATGCTGACTACACATAAAGAGAAAACAATAGATGCAGGGAAAGATTAATTTTTATAGTAGCTATCTTGTATTCTGAGTTCAAAATGAATTTTCTAATATTATATTTAAGTAGTAAATAAATAAGCAAAAGATCATTTTCTAACTTTCTAATATTTATAGCAATTATTCCTCTTTGTAGCCTTATTGCACTGGCCAGATAACTCTGGAGCAATCCTCAGTGATAATGCTGACAGAGGTTTTGGTATTTTGTTAATAGGAAGTCTGTCTTTCTACCCTCAAATCTGATGTTGCTATTGGTTTCTAAAAAATGTTCTTTATCATGTTCAAGCCTCAGCTATTTTGGTTGTATTAGATATCTTTTAAGATCTCTTCTAATTGTTTCCTGATGAGGTCATTACTACTTTTGTATTATAGCAGTAGACCAATGAAGTGCTCCATGAATAATCCATAATGCCCATTGAATTCCACTGACCTGTTCGACAGACACTTTCCCAATCTTCTGGTTCAATCACTCAAACCTCAAGACAACTGTTGTAGTCAGGGTTTGCAAGGGAAACAACATAGGACACATAACTTATACAATTATTTTATAGTAGTCACCCAAAGAGTCAAATACAAAAAGAGTGCAGGAAATCTGTCCACACACTAAAGACCTAAAGAGTCCAGCTGAGGGCCTGGATCCCACAGCAGTGTCCTGCAGGAGTCCAGCTGAAGACCTAGAGCCCATGGCAATGCCCTCCAAGAGTACAGCTGGAGGCCCAGAGCCCACAACGTCTCATGCGTCTATTTCACGGATCTGCGCTGGGAAGGCCCAAAGGTCAGCGGTGGAAGCTAGAAAGTCTGCGCCAGTGGGATGAAGGATCTGAGGGATCCTTCCAGCTGAGGGATCTGCACCGGAGCCAGGAAGCAATGCTCAGAGTAAGGACCAGAGCTCCCCTGAAAGGTACCACAGCCATCCTCAGTGACAACGAGGTCCCGAGCTCCTCCGACGATGAGAACAGCCAAGTTCCTATCAGGAAAGCCAGCATGACAAGCTCCTGAAGGAGAACCCACAGCACCACCTCTTCCTCTCCAGTTCTCCTTTTTATGTTGTTGGCAACAGTCCTCAGGTGGGCGCTCCACACCCAGCAAGCACCACGCTGATTCAGTTCAGCTGGGGGTTACAAGTTGACCACCAGTTGTCAATCTACCACAACCTACAAGAAAATTAATTCTTTCCAGGGAATAGAAAAAACTAGGTAGGAAATGAAACATTTTTTGTAGAGTTTTTCAAGGTGTTTTTCTTTGAGAATTTTTAATAAAAAATAAATCATTAAAATGCCTTTTGAGTAGCAAATGTAAACTTCAATGAAAAATTCTATAATATTCTAGGGAGATTAGGGTTAAAAGGTCTAAAGAAAAATAAATTACTAAAACTAACATGAGAATAAAACCTATAATTTTTATTTCTAAAACATTTTGGTCTAAAACCTAAGCATCATTAAAAATATGTATCTTACCCATTTTTAATACCCTGTAGGTAGTCCTGGGTGTGAATGAACTAAAATTCTGGGTGTCTGTTTGGTTTCACCCTTCTACTCTGAACAGTGGAGCGGCGATGGAAAAGGCCTCGGGGCTGTGCATCCCCTGTGTGTTGCCCTTTGTCTCTATTCTTCTTTGGCAAGTTCAAAGGATGTAAATATACATATGTGGTTATATTTATATATTTGAAATAACTTTAAATTAGCTTTTATATACTCACAAAGCTATGAGTTTTATGTTCATATCCTAGGTAGTAAATGATTTAATATTGGTACAAAATTTAGTATTTCAATCAGAAGTTTTCAATTTGAAATTCACCTTTGAAGAATGAAATGAAAACAAACACAATCGAAGTAAAAAAAATGGTGGAGTGCTGTTAGCTATGCAGCTTCTCCAGAACAAAGTGCTGAAAGACTGGAAACGACAGCCTGGAGAGAAATCAAAGACATTCTAAACCACACGAGATCCACAGGGGAACTGACGGAGGAGAAGAAGAAAATAGGATTCACTGCTACAGGAGAAATAGCTCACTGCCGCAGACCAGAGACCTCGCAGTGTGGCTGGAGCAGCGGTGGGCAGGGAGTTAGCAAAAGTAACTTTGCTTCTCACTGGGAGACTGACACCTGACCTGGCCTGGGAGAGTCTTGTGCAGTTGGAGATAGCAGTGACAACACGAGACACTTTCCTGAGCAGTCCACCCCACAGTCACCAGTGGGTGATGAGCGGCAGTGACCCACACCCAGTCTCATGCAGTAGCAGCTGGAGGGCAGGACCATTATTTTATCTCAAAGTGCTCTGGGGCTCGAATTACAGCAGACATTTCCTAGAGAAGATGTGATACCAGTGATAAAGCTAACTAATATAAGAAAAATACAAACAACAACACAGAAAACAAATTAGAATTTAAAAAATAGAAAATGACAAGATGCAGAAGCAAAATGTAATCCCAGACTTAAAGCCCACCAAGGACAACTCCACGGGACAACAAGATAGCAGAAATAAGAAGCCATCCACCTGAATTTACTGGAATGACAACAGAAGAAATAAAAAAAAAAAAAGTATATATATATATATATATATATATATATATATATACATGAGGATATAAAAACAAATAATCTCACAGGTGAAAAAAAAGAGATGATGACCATAATGAAAGACTTGCTTAGCAAATCTAGAGTAGACATAGATAAACAAAAAATAGATTAGCATAGAAAAATAGTGGGAACCATGAATGCCCAAAATAGGAAAGAAATGGAATCCACAAAAGATTCAAATAGATACCCAGCAAATTAAAAATTCCATTGAAAGTTTGCAAGAAAGTATGAAATAAAGTGAGGATAGAATATCAGACCTAGAAGATAGGATTGTGGTTAGTGATCACAAAAAGAAAG
This sequence comes from Erethizon dorsatum, assembly GCA_028451465.1. NCBI lineage: Eukaryota > Metazoa > Chordata > Mammalia > Rodentia > Erethizontidae > Erethizon > Erethizon dorsatum. The sequence continues at coordinate 33,450,622 of CM051831.1, forward strand.
ATCTCTTAAAAATATCAAGGGACCATAAAAAAACAATCCAAAACTGCAAGCTGATGCAAAGGAGAACAATGTAAGACTGACTGAAGTCAATGAAAATGCAGGAGTCAGCACAAATAACATAAAAAACGGGTTCAGAGAAGTAATAGCAGAAAACTTCCTGTCTCGGTTACTTTTCTCTCATTGCTGGGACAAAATACCCGACACCCAAAATTAAGGAAGGAAAGGTTTATTTGGCTCACAGTTTGTGGAGGTTTCGATCCATAATCAGCTAGCTCCAAGGCAGAGTGGCACATGGCAGAGGGCAACAGTTCATGGCGGCGGAAGGCAGCAAAAACAGCAAGAGCAAAAGGGAGGAGCGTGCGCAAGAGAGAGCAAGCCTCTTTCCCTCCCTTATATTACATGCAGGCTACCCGCCCCAGGATGGGTGTAGCACTCACGCCCATAATCCCAGCATTAGACCATGAATCAGTCATAAGCTCTAGAATCCTGCCTGCATGACTGCATGAGGCTTTGGGGGGACATCTAGACACAAACCATAACACTTCCCAAACATGGAAAAGGAATTTGACATACAGATAAGTGAGGCATACAGAACTGCAATTAATCATGACCAAAATAAATCTACAACAAGGCATATAATAATCAAGATTCCAGAAATTCAGCACAAGAACAGAATATTAAAACCGGTAGAGGAAAAAAAAATCATCTACAAAGGAAAGCCCATCAGAATCACAGCAGACTTCTCAACACAAACCCTTAAGTCAAGGAGAGCTTAGAGCAAAGTATTTCAAGCCCTAAAAGAAAACAGCTTCCAAACCAGATTGATGTATCCTGCAAAATTATCTTTCAGAACTAAGGGAGAAAAATACTTCATGACAAAGAACAACTGAAGAAATTCATGACAACCAAATCAGCTCTACAAAGAGTTTCAAAAGATATTTTAGAATAGAAAACAAAGCCCACAATTCCAAGAGTACCAATAGAAAGAAGCTGCCAGGCAGGAGAAGCAATTAAACAGAGGGCAAAGACAGGGCACTATCAACAGGAAAACTGTATGACAAAAACAAGCCAATACATATCAGTTACAAGCATCAATGTAAATGGTCTCAATTCACCAATCAAAAGAAATATACTGGCAGAATGGATCAAGAAACAAGATCCAACAATATGCTGCATTTAAGAAACACATTTAACTCAAAAAGAAATTCACAGACTGAAAGTCAAAGGATGGAAAACAATACTCCATGAGACAGGAACCCAGAAAAAAAGCAGGGGTAGCTATTCTATTCACAGACAATGTGAACTTCAAGCCAAGACTAATCAAAGAGATAAAGAAGGATACTACATACTTGTTAAGGGAAAACTACAAGAGATAACAATCATAAATATATATGCACCAAATACAGGGGCACTCACCTATATAAAACAAGTATTAACGGGCATGAAAAATCAAATAAGCACTAACACAATTGTAGTGGGGGACCTTAATACCTCATTGTCACAAATAAACAGATTGATCAACTAGACAAAAAAACAACAAAAACAATCAGAACTGAAACAAACCTGTGAACAAATGGACCTAGTAGATGTCTACAGAGTGTTCCACCCCAAAATATCAGAATATGCATTCTTCTCAGCAGCACATGGGATGTTCTCCAAAATAGACCACATACTAGCCCGCAGAACATGCTTAAGTAAATGCAAAAGAACTGAAATTATCCCATTCATATTATCAGACCTTAGGGCAATGAAACTGGAAATCAATGGCAAAAGAAACCAGAAAAACTCCATAAACACATGGAAATTAAATAACACCCTCCTGAGCAACCAATGGGTCACAGATTAAAGAAGAAATTAAACAGTATCTGCAATTAAATGATAATGCTGATACAATATACTGGAACTTATGGGATGCAATGAAAGCAGTCATAAGAGGAAAATTAAAAGTAGTGAACTCTCACATCAGGAAAACAGAATGAGCTCAAATAAACAACCTAATATTGAATCTCAAACACCTAGAAAAAGAAGAACAAATCAAGCCCAAAGCTTGTCAAGGGAGGAAATTATAAAGATCAGAACAGAAATTAATGCAATTGAGACTAAGAAAACAATACAAAAAAATAAATGAATTGAAGAATTGATTCTTTGAAGATTAAATAAAATTGACAAACCCTTAGCCAACCTTATCAAAAAAAGGAAAGAAAATACTCAAATTCATGCAATTAGGAATGAAAAGGATGAAATCACAAAGGATGCTGTGGAAATCCAGAAGATCAGCAATATCTATTTTGAGAACCTTTACTCTAACAGGACAGAAAACACAGAAGAAATGGACAGATTCCTAGATACATATGAATTACCAAAGTGGAATCAAGAAGATATATAAATTCTAAATAACACAATAGAAGTCAATGAAATTGAAATGTAATTAAAAACTTACAACAAAGAAAATCCCAGGACCTGATGGTTTCACTGCTGAATTCTATAAGAAACTTAGATTAGATCTAATGTCATTATGTGTGAAACTCTTTAATGAAATTGAAAGGGAAAAAATACTCCCAAAGTCATTCCTGGAAGCAAATATTACCCTTACCCTGATACCAGAACCAGAGAAGCACCCAACCAAAAAAAGAGAACTACATGCCTATCTCCCTAATGAAACGAGATGCAAAAATCCTCAACAAGATACTGGTAAACAAAATGCAGCAAATCATCAAGATTATACACCATGACCAAGTGGGATTCATCCCAGGGATGCAGGGATGGTTCAGCATGTGCAAATCAATAAATATAATACACCATATTAACAGAACCAAGGACAAAAACCATATGATCATCTCAATAGATGCAGAAAATCATTTGAAAGTCCAACATCCATTCATGACAAAAACCCTACAGAAAATTGGAATAGATGGTCTTTATCTCAATCTAATAAAAGCCATCTATGACAAAACAGCCGCCAACATCATACTAAATGGTCAAACACTGAAAACTTTCCCTCTAAAATCAAGAACAAAACAAGGATGTCACTATTACCACTCCTATTCAATATAGTTCTGGAAACATTAGCTAGAGCAATTAGACAAGATAAAGAAGTAAAAGGAATAAGGATAAGAAAGGAAGAAGTTAAATTATCAGTATTCACAGATGACATGATACTCTACATAGAAGACCTCCAAAACTCCACCAAAAGACTTCCTGATCTAATAACCAGATTCAGTCACATAGTTGGAAACAAAGTCAACACTCAAAAATCAAGAGCATTCCTGTATGCAAATAACAAATTCACTGAGAGAAATTAGGGAAACCACACTTTTCACAATAGCATCATAAAAATGAAGTACTTAGGAATCAATCTAACAAAAGAAGTAAAAGATCTCTACATTGAAAACTACAGTACTCTGAAAAAGGAGACCAAAGAGGGTATCAGAAAATGCAAAGATACCCCTTGCTCATGGGTAGGAAGAACCAACACAGTAAAAATGGCCATCCTCCCAAAATTGTTATACAGATTTAATGCCATCTCAATCAAAATACTATTAGCATACCTCCCAGAACTAGAAAAAACATTCCTAAAATTCTTTTGGAACCAGAAGAGACCTAGAATAGCAAAACAATTCTGGGCAACAAAGGCAAAGCAGGGGGCATCACAATCCCTGACTTGAAATTATACCACAGAGCTACTGTGATAAAAAAAAAAGCATGGTACTGGCAAAAAAACAAAAACAAAAACAAAAACCCCAAAACAAAACAAAAACCAGACCTGAGGATCAATGGAACAGATTAGAAGAGGCAGAAACAACTTCGAACACACTCAGCCATCTTGTCTTTGACAAAGGGGCCAAACACGTTTACTGGAAGAAAGCCTCATTAACAAATGGTGCTGGAAAACATTGGCTTTCCACATGTCCAAAATTAAAACTAGACCCATGTATATCACCATGCACTAAACTAAAATCAAAATGGATCACAGGTCTAAATATTAAAACAGAAACACTAAATCTGCTGGAAGAGAGAATAGGTAGAACTCTTGAAGCAACAGATGTAGGCAAAGACTTCATAAACAAAACCCTGACTGCACAGGAGAACTACAAAGAATCAACAAATGGGATCTCATCTTATTACAAAGCTTTTGTGCAGCAAAAGAAATCACCGACGGAGTGAAAAGACAACCCACCGAATAGGAAAATGTCTTAGCCAGCTGTTCTTGGGACAAGGGATTAATATCTAGAACATACAAAGAACTGAAAAAAAAATCAGACCCTCCAAATTTAAAGACCCAATCCAAAAATGGGCACCTGAAATGAAGACACTTCTCAGAAGAAATACAAACAGCAAATAAATACAAGAAAAACTGTTCAACATCACTGATTATTTGAGAGATGCAAATTAAAACAATGCTGAGATTCCATCTCCCCCCAGAAAGAATGGCTATTATCAACAAATCAACCAATAACAAATGCTGGCGGAGCTGTGGGGAAAAAGGAAAACCTCTCCACTGTTGGTGGGAGTGTAGACTGGTGCAACCACTGTGGAAATCAGTATGGAGATTCCTCAAAAAACTAGGACTAAAGGTTCCATTTGACCCAGCTATTTCTTTTCTTGGTATTTCCCCAAAAGAATTAAAAGCGGGCCGATGAGATAGCTCAGCAGCATAAGCACCTGCCTGGCAAGCACAAGGTCCTGAGTCTGACTCCCGGTACCCGCATAAAAAGGAAAAAAGGACTGGTGATATTGTTCAGTGGCACAAGCACGAGGTCCCGAGTTCGACCCCCGGTACCCACATGAAAAAAAAAAAAGAATTAAAAGCACCATACCACAGCGATATATGTGCACCCATGTTTACAGCAGCACGGTTTGTAATAACTAAATTTTGGAAACAACCCAAATGCCCATCAACCAATGAATGGATAAAAAAGATTTTTTTTATACAATGGAGTACTACCCCGCCACAAAGAAGGTAAACTTGAGACATTTATAGCTAAATGGATGGACCTTGAGACCATACTCTTAAGTGAAATAAATTGGACACATATGTGTAAATATCTCATTGTCTCTTTGGTATGAGAAACTGTAAGTGTAAGAACCAAAATGTGTAATAGATATTGTGAAATAAGAAGCAATTGTTCAAAGGGAAAGGGGAACTGGGGAGTAGTGGAAGGGGAAAAATGAGAAAACAAAGTGTAAAATGGAAACAAAGCTCTGTAAATTAGGAGGGGAAGAGGGGATGAAGAGAGGGGAGGGGAATGGGAAAAAAAAGAGGAACTAAGATGTATCATGTACAGGTCCAAATTCCCTATGAAGCATGTGATCATTATGCATAGCTAAACTGTACCAATAAACTTAATTATAAAAAAGAAAACAAACACAATCAGCATTTCCATGTTTATTTAATTTCACTGGAAAATTAAAAATTGTTGAGCTATAAAAATATAAGGCATACAATAAAGGAAGGACATGTTTAATATCAAGAACTGAAGAATTTTTCTTCACAACATTCCACTGGCCAGATAAATAAAACTAATTCAGACAATACATAGTAAATAGTTTCATTTAAATAACAGCATAAATCTTTCTCAGGATAATTATTATACATTGTACTACTCTTTTAAAAACAGAAGAAAACTTAAATTATAGATACAAATATTAAAGGCCAATGACCAAAATCAAATTAATATTTAACAGACTATTATTTATATAAAGTTTTTGTTTGTTTGGTTTTCTTTGAGACAGGTCTCAGGGTAGCCCAGATTGATCTCGAACTTGCAGTCCTCCTGCCTCATCCTCTCGAGTGCTGGCATTACAGACTACTGCCACCATCCCCAGCTATACACAGTGTAAATAGCTAGAATCATCAATTTTATTTAATATCAAACATGTTTCTGGTATACAATTACTTTTAAAATGAGAATTATCAATTTTAATTCAACCAATTCAAGTATTCATTTAGTCAAATAAAATAAGTCTCTTTAAAAATTTAGATAGATTACTATTAGTAATTTTCTCAATACATAAAATATTCTGATTCCTACTGAATCATACTGTACAAGACACGTATGAATGGCTTTGTAGCTTATAATTAGATGTGACTGGGCACAAAACTTATTGACCAAAATATCACTATAATTCTATGAAGCCAGTCCTTTAATAAGATGAATATAATAAGGACCAGAATCTTTTATCTTTTCACAACTAGAGTATGGAAATTTTCATTACAAAACTATGAACTTGGTTTTCTAAAATCTAGGTTCCAGCTCCAACATTCAAATGTTTTCAGCAGAGGTGGAGCAGCAATGGAAAGAAATGATTTAATGGAACTTGGGGAAGGGAAGAACTATAGATCTTAGCTGAAAAACACACCTGGTGTTAAGAGATACCACGAATGACTCAGAATTATATACCAATGCTTCTATCAAAGTTTACTGGTTAGCTGAAAAGGAAGAGGCAAATAAAATCTAATACCTGCTTTTAACAAAGTAGACTGAGTAATATGTTAAGTGTTAGGGTGGGGTAGGAAAGAAGTCAGCCAGCCAAACATTTCCTCTTGGACCTTCTCCATAACCATCCATTTTAGTTCTGGGCTGTTCACCAGGGTGCCCTTGTGATGGAGAGAGGGGACTCTGCCCACCCATGTGCTGTTCCCCAGAGCCCTGGGGCCTTGTCTGGCTGCTCTAGAAAGGCAGATACTCCTTGGAAATTCCTGAGGTCCCATGGGAACATAGCGAATGGAAACCAATTTATGTCACAAGTTAATCCATCCTAATTGGACTCCTTTTAGATTGAGTTATTTAAATACCAGCTGGGCAAACAACTGTAGCTAAAGAACATGGATAAAGATCTGTCTTGAAAATGCCTGTGAGGTGGCCAAAATATGAAGCTGCCATTTATTGGGCCAATGTTCTCTCAGAATAAGGGCTTATAGAGGCCTGGAAATCCTCAGCTTCCTTTGGCCACCTTCCCAAATAAAACCTTAACAGGCATAGTTTAAGTCTTTTACTGGGCTCTGTAATCCCTTCAACCAAATAGCCAAGCTGCGGAGTTGTGGAAAACACGGGAGGGTATTATGCTATTGTCCAGAAAGATCAAGAGTCACCACTGTTCACCCCACACTGAATGATGCTGCCTTTGGGGAGATTTTAGAAAAAAAATTAATTGATGCATCAAGAAAGCACACTGTATGCAGACCCAACTCCCTCGGTGCTTCTCAAACCCCAAGCCACTTGGTAATTACAATGGGAGATAATAGAAGTCTTTTCTATTCCAAAGCCAGAAGTTTCCTAAGGACTTTGAGGACAATTTCATAGGTAAAGTAATACTGTTCCTGTAAGCATACACATGAAAAACAACACAATGATAAGTAATTGAAAAACAATATCCGCTTTCAGAGAACACATACGTAATCTTTCAGCCACATAGGAAAGTTTCCAAAACAGAACAAATATTTGACCACAAACATTTAAGAACTGCTTTATATATTTTTAAAATTTGAGAGGGATAAATGATCACAGTAGAGTTAACTGAAGGCTTAACTAAACCGAGACGCACCTGTCAATCTCAATTTCCTTACATCCTAGCTGGATAATCTAATAAAAATCCTTTCCGTAAATCTTAACATTTCATATATATATATATATATATATATATATATATATATATATATATATATGTGTGTGTGTGTGTGCAAATTGCATATATATGTGTTTACGTATGTATATGGATATATGTATACATATGTGTATATATGTTTAGTGGCTATTTATTATAGTCTCTTGATCACCTTTCCCAGTGATTAATAATCTATAACATAAGCAGTATCTTTTTATAACATGAAAATAACCTCGATTTTAGTGGCAACTGCATATCACAAGCTGCTATCCAGAAATTTATTTTAGAAATTTTCATTATGTTACTTTGATGCATGGCTTTATCCAGCAGATCAGAGCTGCCCCCTGCCCCTGCCCCGATCTGAGTGATCCGAAGAAGCTGACTTCATTGCTCTGAACCGGAAGGATGCATGGATAAATAACACCAGAGCAAAACCACCTCCACTGATGTTATCTCAAAACAGTAAGCCTTCAGTGAGACCACGTAAGTAGCAGAGCTTTCAAAGTATACAGTGTACACAAAGCTAGTCTATATCCAGTCTCCTCATTAGAATTCAGGTGGGGAAAGCTTACCTCTGTCTGAACCATGCCGTGACGTTGCTCTCTCATTTGTGTCACTATATTCATGATGTCAAACTGTAACAAGATGACAATAATTTTGTATTATCCATGTATGGGAAAGACATAAACCATTGGGTTGCTAAAATATTCCATATCTCTATCCAGTAACACAGATGTCAAGATGTGATCAGAAAGATCTCACCACTAGTCACAAGAAAATGTGCTTTTTAAAAACCTAGTCAAATGGATAAGGTTTGTTTTAAAAAGTTTTCAGGAGAATACAAGAATCAATCATTTACAATAAGAAAGGCTGTCTGATAAAAAACAAAAACTCTCTCCAAAAGAAGTAACAACAAATGTGCCCTTGTGTGTGCCTTTCTTTGTGTTATCCAGAAGGATAACTGAAAGCAGCTGTGCAACTCTGGAAAAGCACAGACCTTCTCTGGCTGCAAGAGTAGCAGAGCTGCTTTTCATATACACAGCCCGTCAACTTGAATGGGGATGGAGCCACAGTCGGCTGGAAGCAGATTCCACACCTTTGGGTGGAGAGCAGTCCACAGCGAGATGAGGGCAGGGACTGGCAGTACTGAGAAACCCGCAGGCCAGTCTGACACTGCAGGCCCCGAGGAGTGTGATTACCTGCGTGGGACGTGGGCCTTCTCCGGCACTGTAAAACCCTGTGGATATCATGTAGTATCCTGTCAACTGTTACCCAAAAGTATCCAGAATTTTTAAAAGGTAGGCATCCCTTTATTTTTATAATAATTTAAAATTATATTTAAGGCCTTTAAAAACTTTATTTTGTAATAAACAGAAGGTCCTAAGTTTCCTTTACCCTACTCCCCCCACTGAAACCAGCCTGCATAATTATGGTATAATATAAAAACCAGGAAACTTCCCTGGGACGATGCACAGAACTTGTTCAGATACTGCCGGCTTTCCAGGCTGTCAAGCGCGTGCATGAGGCTCTGTGCCCCGGAACACCCGTGAAGACTCATGCAGCCACAGCCGCAGCAAGAGGAAGAGCTATTCTGCCACAAGAGTTCCCCATGCTCTCCCTTGAGATACACACCTACACACCCCAATTCCTAGCCCCTGACAGTCAGCAAGTGAGCTGCTCTGTCTCTACAGTTCTCTTATTTCAGAAAGTTTTATGAGTAGAATCATTCAACCCCTACCCTTTTGATGTGGAACTTTTTTCACTCAGCACGATTGCCATGACATCCATCAAACTGTTCCATATATCCATGATCCACTTCTTTTATTGCTAAATAGTACTCCATAGTAATGATGTGGGTCAGTTTGTGTAGCAACTGGCTTGTTAAAGAACATCTGGGTTGTTTCTCATTTTTATCTATTATGATACATAATCTGCTAGGAACATCTGTATACAGGGTGTTTTTTTTTTTTTTTTTTTTTTTTTTTGTGGGTATCGGGGGTCGACCTCAGGACCTCGCATGCCAGCAGGCGCCTGTGCCGCTGAGTGATATCACCGGCCCTTTTTTCATATGTGGGTTCTGGAAGTCGAACTCAGGACCTCGTGCTTGCCAGGCAGGCGCTTATGCCGCTGAGCCATCTCACCAGACCTGTATACAGGTTTTTGTATAAAAATAAATTTTCATTTCTGAGATAAATGCCTAAGGGTTCCATTGCAGGGTTATATTTAACTTCAGTTTTTGTTTCTTTAAAAACAACTGATACATAATGTTCCAGAGCAGCTGTGCATTCCTAATGCGTGAGTATAGGTAATGTATGAGTAATCTAGTTCTCTAAATCTTCACCAGCATTTGGTGGTGTCACCATTTTTACACTGGCCTTTCTGACAGGTGTGTATAACAGCTTATCATGGGTCTCTTCACGTGCTGGTCATCTATATACTCAGTTTGGTGAAAAGTCTGCTCATGTCTTTTACCTATTTCTAACTGGTTTGTTTCTTTGTTACTAATGATTTTTAACCTTTCTTTATATATTCTAGATTCATGACTTTTCTTGGATATGTGGCTTGCAAATAGCTTCTCTGAGTCTGTAGCTTATATTTTCATTTTCTTTATAGAGGGTGTTTCACAGAACAAATTAGTCCAGAAAAATAAATGGAAGACATACTGTTTGGAAAAGAAGAAAGACATCTATTCATAGATCATCTATGTATCAAATCCCAAGGAATCCAAAAGAAGAAAAAATGAATAAAACCTCTCAGACCTAATAGGTAAGTTCAGTAAGTTCAGAGAATACAAGATCAATACACAAAAATCAGCTAATTCATTGTAAAGAACATGTGGAAATTAAATAAAAACACAATGCTGTTTATAAATGCTCCAAAGAAAATGAAATAGGATAAATCGAACAAATTACATACAAGATCTATATGCTGAAAGTTACAAAACATTAAAGAAAGAATACAAAGAAGACCTAAACAGAGAGACATATCGAGTGTTACAGTTTAGATCTAAAATGCCCCCCTAAACCCTTATGAGTTTGGAAGGTAAATGGATCATGGGGGCACTATGCTCACCAGTGGATTCATCCATTGATAAGTTCACAGTTGAATGTGCTGTTAAGAGGAAGGTCACTTAGGACATGACCTTGGAGGGTGTCAATCCCTCCCTGGCTCCTCCCTTCTCTCTCTGTCTCATGGCTGCCATAGGATAACCATCTGTCCTCTGCCCAGGACCTTCCACCTTGTCCTATCTTCCTTGGAGCCAACCAACTATGGACTGAATCCTCTATAAAAATCATGAGCCAAATTAAACTTCTCCTCCTTTAAATTGTAGGTGTTGGGAATTTCTTCCCAGCAATGAGAAAGTTGCTAAGACACCAAGTTCTTGGATTGGATGTAAAGACGTCAGGTTTTCCAAACTGATCTAGAGTTAAAGCAATTTCTACCAAAATCCCAGCAAGTTTTTTTGTGTGTAGATATAGCCAAGCTAATTCTAAATTTTATATGGGAAGACACAGATCCTAGAATGGATAAAACAATTTTGAAAAAGAAGAAAAAAGTAGAAGAAATCACTCTATCTGGTGTTTAAGATTACTATGTAACTACAGTAAACCAAAGAGTGGTATGGCAGGATACATAGGTTAATAGAACAGAATATGAAACCAGAAATAGGTTTATACAAAAATATGTCCAATGATTTTGGACAAAGGCGTAACAGCAATTCAATGGAGGAAGACTATAGCCTTTTTAAGAAGTAGTACTAAAAGAGATGGATAATTTATAGGTCAGAAAACAAAGTGAAACTTGACCTAAACCTCACATTTTATACAAAAACTAATTTAAAATGCACCGTAAACTTAAATCTAAAATATGAAAACTATAGAATTTTTGGAAAACAATGACAAGAATTTTAAGAAAAATTCTTCAGGATCTAGGCTAAGTGATGAGTTCTTAGACTTGACAGCAAGGATATGTCAAGAAAAATTGATAAATGAATCTCATCAAAATTAAAAACTTGTGCTTTTTTAGAAGCTTTAAAAATCAGAACTGAATATTAGGTAAATTATAGAAATCTGTATTATTAGTCTTTAAAATTAATTTACTGATGATAAAACAAGTTACACTGGAATACTTGCTTAAGAAAAGACAGCTTTCTGAACATGGCTGGCTGCTGAAACACTAATTTGACTGGAAATTATGATTCCTCAGAGACTGAGTTTTATAGTCATTAGTGATTGTGAAGTGCTAAAACCACGTTTGCGTTATTTGCCAGGATGTAGTAGCTAATAAAGCAAAGGATCCATTAATTTACGTGTGATTCATAATTTTAAAAGAATCCAAAGACCAAAGAATTATCGTATAGAATATTAAAGTAAAAGCCAAAAGAAGCTGATGTTCGAGATTTCACACATAACTTTAATGCACTACGGACTTCTTGGGAAATAGTGCTTTGAACTGCTAAGACTAAAAAGCCATGCAAATTGTCAAGACGATGGTGAAAATGGTTCTCACAATGTTTTCCTGGAAATTTTGGCTAATAGATGGCAAAAAATAGTTATTTTCTAGTGACAACACAGCTTGATAAATTTTGGGTCTGGCTAATGATAGATTGGTACCAACTTATAAAACAAAAGTAGTAAAGTATCACTGCAATTAAATGAATTTACAGATACTACTAACAGCAATTCTTTCAGTATATGAGTGAGAGGAAAATGGTGTGATAAGAAGGAAGAATTCTTCCTTTTCTTCGGCTTGATTACCAACAAATACAACTAGTTCTCAACTGCATACAAACACAAAACACTATTATATTGTCAATAGATACAACTTGAAGTTTAAGTTTCGTGTATGATAAAAATTTATATTTTGTGAATGATATGATATTCTGGTAGTAAATCTGCAATGACCAAAAAGAGAGTATGAAGTAGTCACACAGACTAAGGAATGCCAGAAGATAAATCAACACACTGCTTCATCTCTAGTCTTGCTAGTGGTAGGTGTTTGGGTCATGGAGATGAAGCCCTCAGGAAGGGATAATGCTGAGATCTTGCCCTTGTGGGGCTGCATTAGTCACTACTGGGCTGTGACTAACACCACTGCTGTTCGACAGCAGTCTGACCCTTGTGTTCTCTCTCCTGCCTGCACTTGCCTCCCTTCCTCTTTCCACCGTGAGCTGAAACAGCATTAGGCCCTCACCAGATGTGCTGCCTGATCTTGGACTTCCCAGCCTCCAGAACTGTGAGACACAATGAACCTTTATGTCACAAACCTTTCCTTTATATAAAAAAAATTCTGCTACCCTAACAGAAAATGGACTAAAATAAAGCTTCACCCACTGATCACCCTCTGGATGTCAGAGAAAAATCCTGAATGGCTTTGTAAGTTTCTAAATGCTTACTCTCGAATTCTCTACAGTTAACTTGCTGCAGATAAGCAGACATGTTCTGGTTAGTAAAGTTTCTGAGGACAGTGGAGAAGGGCATCAGGAAGAACATGTAAGATAGAGACCATCAGGGGAATGCTGGGAGGGTTTGACCTAAGCTTCAGGAAAGTCAGACTGTTTCTCAACTGCCTACTTGATGTCACCTCAGGATGAGTGCTGGGGTCACAGCATCCTTTCTTCTGTGAGGGCAGACGTTTGACACTTGTTCTGACAACAGCATTACCCTGCAGAATGCACTGCCAGAGCAAATGTCTCAAATATGCCTTTGCTGCTGAGGATGGATCCCCACAATTCAGTTCAGTAAGTCCATCTTTTGGGCCACAGACTGAAAGTCGCATTCCCACTTTAGTCCATAGTAAAGAAAACACTATAATCACCACCTATGTCCACCTCTTGGCAAATTTAGGAGGAGAGTGAAGAAGTGTTAAGGCTTGACACACCCATTTTTATTTTATATACAAGGAAACCGGGTTTGATGCAGGATGAGCAATTTACACAGTCACTCAAATGCAAAGCATGTGATAAAACTGGGTCAGACCCAGGGACATCTCATTACTGCTAAAGTCTCCCAGTTTTTTCATTGGGCTCACATGCTTGTTATTTCTGTTCATTAAAACCAGGCCTGCGTCACTGACGTTCTCCAGTGGGACACTAGAAACCATGTGTGGGGATGGAGGAAAGAAAAATGAAAAGGAACTCACATCTCCTGCATATCTGCTGTATTCCAGACACTAGTCTAAGCCACTTACTTCCATCCCACTCTAATCCTCACAACCACCCCAGCAAACTGCAGCAAGCTGAGTAAGAACCAGGTTTCCCAAACGCCCTGCTTTCCATTCACTTAGCAGTCTGCTGAAAGTAGCATATTTACAAAGAGCACCGGAGACCCTGTTTGATCGCACACTTACTAAACAGTTCTTTTCGATGGCACAGAACGCGACATCCATACATATGAACACTCCAGTCTGGCCCACACCAGCGCTGCAGTGCACAACCATGGGCCCTGTGAGGTGGCTCTTCCTCACATACCGGACGTACTTTATGAAGGAGTCTGTTGAGGCAGGAGTCCCATGGTCTGCCCAGTTAGTGAACTGCAAGTGTTTCACAGTGTGACTAGCTCCTGTCTGTTGGAGAGAGACAGAGTTACTGATTTCTTAGATTAGCTCATTTCAATTTCTAATATACCAGTAATAATAAAAGTAGCTATATACTAATACTACACTGGTATTATGTAGAGCTTTCAGAGAGTACTTAAACCTAATTTTGATGTTTATAAGAATTCTGGAAATTGCCAGGTTTAGAGAATTTTTCTATTTTACAAAGATGAACACGATAATACTGGAAGAAAGAATGCCAACAGGTGACACAAATGGAGTACCTACCATGAGCTAGGTACTGTGCTGGGGTCTCACATGAATTACCTCATCAGATCCCACGTTAGCCCTGTGAGGTTGCACTATTTTATGCTCATCTGACAGATTAGAACTGGGGTCTGGGAGATGTATGCCAGGTCAGCAGGCTCACTGGTTTAGAGCTGAAGGCCTCCTGAATCCTCATCTACCATCTTTAATCTGCACCATGGGTCTGCAAGATTTCAAAATAGTTAAGAGGAAAAGGCAGGTTGACACATTAGGAATAAGACCTAAACCAAACAATCACTCTTAGTTTGTATATTATAAACCAAGTTTAATGGGGAACAGGTAGGAGCCTGACCAGGGAGGCCCTCAGCTTTTCTAGTGAAATGGACAGGAAAGCTAAGAACCAGAGTGCGCTGTGCCCCATTCTTGAAGTGGAGTCATGAAAAACTCCTCAGGATGGATAGGCAAAGCACTTAGACTTTCCTCATATCCTATCCCCCAAGCAGGTAGTTTTCTGGATTCAAATTGTACTCTCTTGGGGTCTCAGCCCATGGCACCCTCCCCTGCTGTTCTCCACACTCACAGGAGCCAGCTCCTTACCCTTCACCCGCCCTTCCTCCTTGCCTCCCTCCCTGCCTCCCTCCCTGCCTCTCTCTATGAACATATACACATGCTGCTGGTTGTGTTTCTCTGCATAACCCTAACTAATACAGAATCCTCCATTAATTTATTTAATATAGTTTTCTACCTGAAGTCATAAAGCTAGAAAACTCTCAAGTCACTTCACCTACTGATATTTACCATATGACATGGCATTTGACAATGGCAAAAATGACCCAAGATCTGTAAATAGCAATGGGGAGGAGGAGGCATAGTAAAAACATCTTTTAATACCAAGTAGAAAACTCAAATTTGAATCACTGGTACATGAAGTGGAATGATAGACACAATGCTTAAAAATTTTGTGGAGGAGCGCTGCTGTCACCGTATCACATACATCTGCAGTTAAACGTATCCTACCACCATTGACCTCCCTGGACCTCACTGACTTCCCGATCCAGTGCCATGAAGACAGAGCCCTTGGTGCAGACTTGCTGACTGTGAACCCCTCGTGGGCCTCAGCCCAGAGACCACCAACCCAGACGCCCTCGCCAAGGCTATACAGGTTGACCTCAGACTTTGAATCCTCACATATGGATCCTTCCTCTCTGCCTCCCACCTGGCCTATGCTCCTTCCTTCCATACTGGACTGTAAGTGCTCCAAGAGTAACGACCGTGCCCATCGTCTCTGCCCAGGGAAGTGGGAGAAACATTCAAGACACTCTTTGCTGCCCACCTTTTTGCAGTTCATTACTGCCTCCTTATATAAAAAGCGAGACTCTTCATATCCCTTGGCTTCCGCTTCTCATTGCGATCATGCTATGGCCAATTGTTCACATTCACTGAGGGTTCCACCCGTATCCCCTCAACAAATTCTGACATCTTCAGAGCAAATTCATGTCTCAGCAGCCCCAAAGACACTGTGACCTCACGATATTTTTATTTCTTTCACAGGGAGACCACTCCTTTCTCCCAGGGCCCAAAATGATGACTACTCTTGGATTTACAACATCTGTAATGTCTATTGTCAAAAATTTTCCATTTCTCAACCTCCAACATCAATTTATAACTAGAAGCTCCTATGCTACCACCTCACTGTGCTTCACTTCAAGCCAACAACAACATGACTAAGAGCAGTCCCTTGTATCCTCTATTTATTCCTCATTGATTGGTCTTCTCATCCTCATCACATCTCTAAGCAACTAGACTTCATGGCTGATGACCTGAGTCATTCTCTCACCAAACGGTTGACTCCTTTGATCTTTTGAACTTTGCCACATGTGTCAGATAGCATCCCACCTCAGTCCTGTAAGTGTACTCAGGAATCCCATAGTTATGCCACTAAGAAGAAAATAATCACATAGTTGCATATTTTGTGGCTGTTGCAAATTTACGGGTTCAACCTTAGCATTGCTTAGCAACTCTTTTCTTGGGCACTGTCTGTTCCAATCAACCTCTTTGGTGATGACTCCAAACCTCAATGGCTTCCTTCAAGCTTCCTGTTCAGCTCCTACCCCTTTTTGCTCCTGTTGAACACATCTATTACCAAGCTACTAATCCAATCCACTGAAGCAATGCAACTCATCACCTCCTCAATACTACTCAATAATACCACCTCATTACTACTTTCCAAATCTATTAAAGCAAGGAATCCATGAAGTATTCTAAACCACTGCTTCCCAGTAGAATATTCTACAGTAATGTAAATGTCCTATAGCTGCACTGTCCCATATGGCAGCCACTAGTAGCATATGATTAACAAGCACTGGAAATGTGGTTAATGCACGTGAGAAACTGAATTTGTCATTTAATGTAAGTTAAATAACTTACATGTAAACTTAGTCACATGTAGTACCATACTGAACAGCATAATTTTCAGGCCCTCCTTAAATCACTGTCTTAAGTAACATCTAAGTCTACTGATTCTATCTGCAAAGCACCTATGGTTCTGTGCTGTCCATCCCAATGCCAGCCACCCTGGTTGATCATGCCATTCACTCACTAAAATTCTTCTATGACTCCAAACATTTTTGTTATAAAGTTCATACTTCTTTGCTGAAGTAAAACATTTCATGTTCTCACTGGTTCCTGCCAAACTTCTACAGCCTCATTTTATCTCTTATTATTCCCTGACATGTAAATTTTACATTTTTGAAATACTTAAATTCATAGAGATATCCTATGCAATTTTACACTGGATCATCTATTTCCCTTTTCTATCTTCCTCGTTTGGGTAATTCTCAATTCAGATATCACCTCTTCCAGTGTACATTCCCCCAAACCCCATGTATTCCATACAGATCTCAATATTAGCACTGAACACAGTAATTCAAATATCAAGTGAGGGAGTGTACCAATTCCTCACTATTCAGTATCAATAGTGCCCACAGCAGTGATTAGCACACTTTAAGGACTCAATACATATCTTCCACACTTGGCAGAAACTAGCAAAGTACATCACAGGATGAGACAATTTCTAATATTGTCTCTCTTCAACCTGCCTCTCCTTTTGAATTGAGAATCGGTTTTGTGGATGTTTTATACTCTTAGTAACTACTTTGAAGATGACACACAGTGTATTAACTATGGTTATTTTCTTATTGTTTTATTGTGAAATTTTGTGTCATAAAAAAATTTGATTAAGCAGACATAGAGGTGATGGTATCTTAGTTCTGCTACCAGGGAAAAGAAAGAAGTTACTTTAAAAAGCATCTTGTTAGTCTATGCTCCCTCCTACTCTTAACTTCTAGTCCTAACATATCTGCTTAGGCAATAAAACGTGTATCTAATATCAGTTTTTAAACACAGATTTCTTCACAACTTGAAACATTCGGATGATGAAATACGCAAGTATCTGGTAGTTCTCCAGACAGATACGGAACTGTCTCAATTCCAAAGGCTCCTTCAGGGAAATGGGCCAGTAATTCTGGCATTTGATAATTCCATCTTCTATATCTCTGGTTACCATGGCAATAACATTAGAATTATTTTCAAAAGTCATTTGCCAAAAGTCATCTGTGGTGTCTGGCAGTGGTCCTTGGGTAGCGATATAAAAATACTCTTCTCCATGATTGACTATTCTAATATAATTGGCATTAATGTAGTCCTGGCTTTTTCCAAGAGGAACACGTGTTGAATCATCTATTACAGAAACAGAAACATCTGTTAAAGGAAAAGTGGGTGATGCAATACACCTAGACCTCACATAGATAAATATGTGTATCTCTTTAACCAACACAGAAGATGGCACATGAAATTCTTTTCAAAAGGGTTGAGTCCATGAGTTTTAATCCTTCCCTCCACAAAGCCTGTTGGTATGACTTAGGAGATATACAATTAAGGAAGAATGCCTTCAGCATCCAGGCACTTCGGGAGTTTCCTGTTAGGTATGGTATAGGAGGAGCTACACCAAGGAAGATATGTACTTGGAAGGTATATACTAGTTTGCAAAACAAAGGAGCAAAGGAGAAAACTCTGAGGCAGTAAGTGAGTGCCATTTTCCTACAAATCTGGGAAGCCTGCAGATATACAGCAGCAGGGCCCAGGGACTTTGACCATTGCTTCACACAGAACCTAGGGTCAGTGGAATTTCCACCAGTCCCTCTACACAAGGCAGCTCCCACCTGGTGAAAAGGCACGTTAATCAAAGCAAACATATGGTGGCAAAAGGAGGCTCCCAAGGGCATTTGCTTCATGTCCCACAGAATTTGTCTAACATGGATATTACAGCAAATATGAGAGGGACAACCTGGCTGCTTGGCCTGCTAATAAACTTCGCTGCCCCAGGAGCTCTTTATTCACTTGACATAACCATTGGGAGCTCTAGTGCCAGCACTGATCTCATGTAGACAGAAGTGACCAGCCACATAATGCCCTCACCAACCACCTCTCCTAATGCTCAGGACCACATGGCCACATCATATACCAAATATGCTGTGTAGCAGTATCTGAACAGGATAACAGGATTTTTGACAGAACCCTTCTCAAATTCCAACATAGCATACAGAATCCTTCTCTTGTAAATATGAAGGAATAGGAAAAACAACTGCTAGACATATAAGGATATCCAACATTACAAAAAAGGAGATCATTCTGAAAAATCACAACAAATGACTTACTGTCTATAAAAGGAGAGAATGCCTTAAAAACTCCTACTTATATTTTAAATGAAATACAAGAGAGCATTATTTATTATGTAAAATTATAATATGTATCTACATTTATTGATGTATGTTATATTATTAAATTATAAAGGAGGTGACAATAGAATTATGAGATCTCTTAGTGCGTATGTGTGCACAAGCACGCAGGTATGTGTAGGAGGTATCATCTACTAATAAGCCTGACGAGTAAACAGAAAAATATCAGCAGAAGTTATTTTATTATCTAAATAGTATGAATTACTTTATAGTAGAAAAGCATTTTTTAATTTCGAAAAGGAAGACTGTGTGAAAATTAAACAATCCAAATTAACAAAAGCTTGCTTTCAGATACAAAACACAATTACCAAATTCAAATTCCTAAAGTAGGAAATGAACATAAAAACAAAATAGAAATTTTTAAAACTGGCTTAAAGTTTTTTCTTAGAACTCAGAAAAAAATGACAAAAATGACAATAATGATTAAAATGCTAAAGGACATACAGCCTATAGGGGCAATATAGAAAATGAATTTCAGAAGCAAACTGTAGACGACACAATGCAAAATAACTCAAATAATCACAGAAAAGCCTCTTAAGTAGCAGAGAGAGTGACTGAATGCAGTGTAGATATGTACACCAGGCCCAAGTAGTAAGGTGCTCTGTATGTATCTCCTCATAAATGGCAATCCTTCGGGAGGAGCCTTCAGATAAGGAACCTGCTAGGGTCTGGATCTGGAATGTCTCTCAAAACCTCATGCATTAAGGGCTTCATTTCCAATACAGCAATGTTCACAGAGGCACTTTGGGAAAGCTCTAATCTCATCAGTGGATTAATACATTGATGGAATAATAATCCGATACCATTACTGAAGGGAGATGGAGACTTTAGAGTTGAGAGGACAAAGTCATGGAGGCGTTGCCTTGGGCACTACAACTGGTCATCTTCAGCCCCTTCCCCTCTCTCTCTCTTCCTCCCTCCCCCTTCCTGGTTGCCATGAGGTGAGCAACTTTCCTCCTCTAAACCCTTCTGCCATGATGTTCTGCTCATCATCAGCTCAGAATCAACAGGGTGAAATAATCATGAACTGAAATCTCTGCAACTGTGAGCTAAATAAATCCTTACTTCTTTAAATTGACCTAATTTGGCATTTTATCACAGCAACAAAAGCTGACTACCACAGAACCTGTTCTGAATTATTTGCTCCACATTATGTAGGAATTCTAGACTTCACCGTCCCAGAAGAATCTCATGTTTGCTAACTCTAAAGGACAATTTCAATTTGAAGAAAGAAAAGACTCACCAAGTGTCAAGCAACAGTCACCAAGACAGACAGGGCGGTGTATATTCACAGGGACAGAAAGCAAAACTTGTGCTAATGGGTCATTAGGGAGTAATGGTGAATGGTATTGCTCCTGCACCACCCTTTGATTTCTGAATCCTGGCTATGGCAGGAAGAGCATCATCTATTGGGTGCTGATTTCGGGCATCTACAACCCCCCTGGAGAACACTGTCCCAGCACAGCAAAATACTGCTGCCTAGCTGGCACTGTAATTGAGTCTTCAAAAGGCCATGCATCCCATCTGTCAAGATAACTGCTTCAGGATGGTGGGGAATATGATGAGGCCAATATATTTCATGAGCATGTGTCCATTGCTGTGAACAATGTGCCACAAAGCAATGTGGTATAGAATATTAGAATGGTGGATAAGGCATTCTGTAGGTTCACAAACGGCAAGTTTGGTAGAAATATTGTGTGCAGAGTATGCAAATCAATACTTAAAATAACTTAGGAAGAAACAAAACCCTGTTCCTTCCAAGATAGAAGCAGCCCAAAGTAATCACCCTGCCACTAGGAAATCAGCTGATCACCCTGGGGAATGGTGCCGTACTGGGGACTCAGTGTTGGTCTCTGCACCCAATAGAATGGGAACTTAGCTATGCTGTAGCTACACTGGCCTTGGTGAGTAAAAGTCAACATTACTGAGTCCATACTTAACCTTCATCCCTGCCAACAAGGCTGCTTCGTTCACAAGCCCCTTGGGTGACGACAGGGTGGTCAAGGAAACAGCCTGACTGATATCTATAGAGTAAGTCATCCTATCCACTTCATTATTAAAGTTCTCATCTGCTGAGGTCACAGTTTGGTTAGCATTCGCATGAGACAAAATATTTTTTGCTGATTCAGAGAGATCCATCCATAATATCTTCTCCCTTGATTTTTTTATCACCACTATTCCAATCATGATCATCCATCTGAGGCACTGGCCACACCATATTAATATGTACAGACTTGTACTTCTGGCCATTTCTCCAAACAAGATAAATAACCATGTACATTGCTCAAAGTTCTGCCACTGAGAGTATTTCCCTTTGCTGCTGTTCTTCAGAGATGTCTCACAAAAGTAGCTGGTGTGCTGCAGCTGTCTACTACTGGGTGGTGTGTGAATGTAACACATAACCACTTGAAAACCAGGCCCAAGTCTGCTCTTTCTCATCGAATGATCACAGGGAACTCCCCATGCAGCTGTAGCTGCAGGCTGGAAGAGACAGGGCAGTGTAGCTGGGGTGGGATCGTAGGCATTTCAGCAGCTTCTTCATGTAACTTACTTCTGCCTTCAGGGGCTACTCAAACCAAGTCTCACATCTGCCATTTCAATTTGATGTTGAGGTGCTGTTGTGTATACCCAACTTAAGAGTCCATGGCTCATGGGTTAGCAATCTATACTTAGTTTTCTGCTAAATGGTCCTTATTAATTCCCAGCAGGAGGTCAAAGGTGTTTCTCAAAATCAGAGTAGTTACCCACAGAGGATGGCAAGGCTCTGCTTCAAAATCACAGGGGTGGGCTGGGGATATAGCTCACCTGCCTGGCAAGTACAAGGTTCTGAGTTCGATTCCCGGTACAAAAAAAAAATCACAAGGGTCTGTGCTGCAACTCACCTATAAGAGTCTGACAAAGGCTCTAAACAGCCTCTCTACCTGCCATTCCCACTCCCAGCACTACTGGATCTGCTGGGTCACATGGCCCAAGAGGTAGAGCACTTGCACCACAGTTTAGACGTGTTGTTGAACCTTCTCGTTTTGGGCCCCAAACCTAGCAGTTTTTGAGTCACTTGGTAAATGGGCCAGAAAAACATATCAATATGAGGAATATGTTGCTACCACTAGCCAAAGAGCCTACTTGGCTTTGTGCCTCTTTCCTGGTTATAGAAGCCAGATAAAACAATTTATTCTTCATCTTAGATGCAATTATCTCAACATGTCCTGTACACATGAACTCCTAAAAATTTGATGGAGGTAGGAAGTCCTTGAAATTTAGCTGGATTTATTTCCCACCCAGACATCCAAATGTGTTATGAGTAAGTCTAGAGTATTTGCCATGCCTTGCTTGGCATAATGTCAGCAATGTAATAGACCAACGTGGTATCTGTGGAAGGAAAATGTGTTTGAGTCCTCGTGATCTAAATCATGACATAGTTCTGGATAGTTGACATAGCCCTGATGTAGGAGAGCAAAAGTGAGTTGCTGGCTTTCCCAACTGAAAGAAAACTGCTTCTAGTGGTCTTTACTAGTAGGTATAGGGGAAAAGGCACTTCCTAGACTATCAACCACAACCCAGGTAAGAGAGGATGTGTTAATTTTCTAAAGCAATGAGACCACATCTGGTACAGCAGCTGCAATCAGAGTCACCATCTGAGTAAGTTTACCATAACCCAGTCACTCTCTGGGATCCATCGTTTTTCTGTCTGGGCCATAGGTAAGCTGATTTGGGATGCGCAGGAATCATCACCACTTCTTCCTTCGAGTCCTTGGTGGTGGCGCTAATATCTGCAACCTCTGCAGGAATGTGATATTCCTTTATTTCCTATTTTTCTAGGCAGAAGTAGTTCTAGTGGCTTCCACTTGGCCTTTCCCACCATAATATCCTCACTCCACAGGTTAGGGGCTCAGTATCAGGATTCCAGTTGCTGAGTGTGTATATCCCAGTTACACATTCCAGGACTGGGGGAACAATCAGAAGACAGTTTCAGTGACCTATTGGATCCACTGGGAGATGAACTGAAACTCAACTGAACATCCAACCTCCATAAGACCATACTTTGACTGAGGGACTACACTGACATTTTGGGCCTCCTGGATTACTGTCAATTCAGTGGTCTCTAAAAGAACAGACTATTTCCTTTATTCCAATGCACGGTCACTCTGGTAAAAGGCTGTAGGTCCCTTTGGGGAAGGCGGAGAGAAAGAACAGCAGCATAAAGTTTTGGCAGTGCATTGCCATCCTTCCTCACAGGCCTGACCTCTCATTCACTGAAGGAGTACTAGGTCTGTAAATTGGCTCAAATCTAGGAAATAACTGAGGGTCCATGATTCTGTTTTTAAAGGACAGACTTTTGTTCACTAGACCTAGAATTTTTCTGCTTATACAGAGCAAATAAGAATTTAGTAGACGTCTCACCTAGTGCACTTCTAGGAACACCATGACCAACCAGCTAACACCACAGGTCTCCATAGTTCAGATTAAATCCACAATCTTTTCTTAGTGGGCCTAGATCAATAAATTTAGCCTGACCCAACATTATGTTCCTTTCACTACTATCTCATACCCTTAACATTCCATTCCCACAAATGTCCCCTACATCCTTGGCTGTATAAATTGGAATATGCATGTAGTTCCTTTGAAATGTGGCATGCCTCCTCATGAGTTACACTTTGTACCTTAACTTTCAGGGCCCAAAGGAATTTGGATCTAATTATAGGTTTATAAACAATGGGGGAAGAGATGGTGGTGGTGAGTTCTAAGGAGAATCAGCATTGTCCTGCAAGGCAACAATTCCAGGGAAGCTGTTGTAGTCAGGTTTTGCAAGGAAACAGATTTAATACAGGACACATAATTTATAGGATTATATTATAATATTCACCCAAAAAGTCAAATGCAGAAGAGTACAGGAGCTCTGTCCACTCACTAGAGACACAAAGAATCCAGCTGAGGGCCAGAATCCCATGGCAATGTCCTGCATGAGTCTAGCTGAAGACCTAGAGCCCATGACAATGTCTCATGCAAGTCTGTACCAAGGATTTGCACTGGGAAGGCCCACAGGTCAGTAGTGGAAGCTAGAAAGTCTGTGCCAGCAGCGTAAAGGATCTGTGCCAGCAGGCTGAGGGATCTGTACTGGAGCCAGGAAGTGACACTCAAGGTAAGGACCAGAGCTGCCCCAAAGAGAACTGCAGCCATCCTCAGAGACAGAGAGGACCTGAGCTCCTCTAATAATGAGAACAGCTGAGTTCACATCAGGAAAGCCAGTGTGACAAGCTTCTCCAGGAGAATCAACAGCACACCCTCTTCCCCTCTAGTTCTGCCTTTATGTTGTTGGCAACAATCCTCAGGTGGTCCTTCCACACCCAGAGCCACACAGATTCACTTAAGTTGGGTGTTACAAGTTGACCATTAGTTAATCCATCACAGAAGCCAACAAAAGTTTCCTCAGGAAAAGCAGGGTTAATCTGCTAGAGGTGGAGTGGTTGCTTCTACTGGTAAAGTAGACTCATCAGAGTCAAAGGGTTCCCACTTCACCAGGCTCTTCTCAGATCTCTGCTCCAGCTTTTAGGATCCCATTCCTTCCCCATCAATGCCTTCATTTTAACAGCAGACACCCTGCAAGGTTGGAACACTTATCTGTTTGCAATTCAGACATTTTCAAGGTAAGACTAGGGTTTGTTTTTCAGCAGGCTCAGCTTTGTGGTTATAGGCCGTAAAGGTTTCTCTCATGGAAGAAAGAAACTTTCAGGTAATTTATGTAGTGCTTGAGCTGGAAATAAAATCCTTGACATTATCCTTTCCCTAATTTGCCCAGCACAGTGAGGATGACTAGCCAATTTCATTGTGTTCATTAGTTTGCCCCCCCGCCATGTTCTAAGGGAACTAACACTGTCACCCAGAACCTGACCATATTTTACATTATCTCTATTTCCATGTTGTATTAACTGGAAAGTTAATACATACCTTCAAATCTTATCAGAGAACCAATTTATTAAACTGATTATGTTCTCCTAGAGCCATTCTCAGTACCAAAATCTGTATTATAAATGGTTATCCAGAGAAATTGAATCCATAGGCTAAGTCTGTACACCATGAAGGATTTATTTTAAGGAACTTGATCATGTGATTGAGGGTGGGGGTGAGTCTGAAATCTGCAGTGCAGGCCAGGCTCACCTGCACCCTCAGTCACACCATCCAGTTCCTTAAAATAAATCCCTCATGGTATATAGCCATGATATTTCTGCTTTGGAGCCAGCCTACCATGGACTAACCCCTCTGAAACTGTGGGCCAACTACACCTCTCCTTATTTAACTTGTGGGAGCCAGGTATTTTTGTCCAGAAATGAGAAAGTACACCAATATAATACCTGTCTTCTGTACCCTAAAATGAGCTTCTTATAATCCTGAAAGGATCATTTAAAAGGCCCTACTTTCAGTCTCCTTGAAGGCTAATTGCACTTGTACAGATAGAAATTATGTAAGACCTTTGATCTCTTACTACATATTAAAATGTCCCATAGTGGTTTATTACCCTGATTTCAAACATCAATGCACTTCTCCACACTCTGCCACAGAAATTAGCACAATAAATTATTTTAACCATGCTCGGAATGGTACTCATTGCTTTGATAATCATAATGTTATTTCAATCTGAATAAACCAACTGAACATGGAGATATTAATCCAATGATGGCAGTCACTGTCCCAGGGGGAGAAACAACAAAGAAAGTAATTGAAATATAGTTTGTTCAGTTGCAGAGGGTGGTCCCAAGATGCTGGGAGACTACTGGAGAAATACCAAATCTAGGTTTCAGGAAAATTAAAAAGGCCAAGCTGAGCTACCAATGAAAGACAGCAAGAATTACCACAGCAAAGAAGGAGGTATGGATAGTTCTTGCACAAACAACAGGTTCAGAGGCATGGAGGCAAGAAAAAAGGGTGATAAACTCCAAAAACCAAAAGAATTAGTGGGCAAGATTTAAGGTTAGAGCAGTAACAGAGAGCCGGGGAAGAGATTTACAAGGAGAACAGAGGGCTCAGATTTGCCTTTTTGGAAAATCATTTCAGTAGCTGCTGTGAATGGATAGGTAAGGAAGATAGTGAAGAAGGCAGAAATCAGGCAAGACATGCAATGGGCTGGGCCTAGGTTGGCAGCAATGAGAATAGAGAGATGAAGTAGGATTCCAGAGGTAGTAAAGAGATAGAACTGAAGGGATTTGCAAACACTTTTTTGGATATTTCAAATGACTCAAAGTTTTCTGGCTTGAGCAAGTAGATGCTTAAATAAAGTATAGAATATACTGGGGTAAGATCAAGTTAAATGAAGAAAAATAATAAACTTAGTTTGGAAAAATTTTTACTTTGGAAGCAATGTGAATCATGGAATGAAATTTCCTGCCTAAGATTAAAATTCCATTTTTGTTTTTGCTCTTTAGATGGCGGAGATGGATGCGTATTTCCTGTGGGGGATAGGGTAGGCTGGGGTGCATAGGGCATGTCAATACCCTCCACCCAACACAGGAAGCAATAGTAGGGCCCTTTGAAGACAATCAAAAGGCAGGCTCTTATTTGGGGGCAGACAGATAGCTTTCCTGTGCAGGACAAAGAATATAAATAGCACCATTGCATTTGTGTGACTAAACAAAACAGCTAGGAAAGGTAATCAAGAGAAGGACACCAAATGTGGCAGATACTCAGACTACTGAACTCTGTTTTGAATGGTTCGTGGTCTGAAGAGGAGCAATGCATAAGAGCAAGGTTGAAGTACTGCTGTAAATAACTTTGTGACAGTGGCAGGGTAAAGTACCAGGACTAGAGGACTGGACCCTTACCATATTCTACATCTACCCTACAAGGCCTAGGTCACCCACTGTGAGCCACTAGTGCCATGGTCACAGGTCAGAAAGCCATGCAATTCCCTTTTTTACCTTTTCCCAAATATAAATAGGAAACTAATGAAAAACATTTTTAGCTTACATGGAATGATATTTCGGTATCTGTTTTTTGGTCTGTTCCACGGTTCATTTCCAGACTTGCACTCACCAGACTGACACTTCTCATGCTGTAAATCCTTTAAAAGGTAAAAAATATATAGGTCATGTAGTTACTATAACCAAAAGATAAAAAGACTTGACTTTACTTAGTGCTGTTATCCTTAAGCCCTATATGACATTTAATGTTATATAATAAACAGAGAAGTTAAAACCTCATTTTAAAAGCGCTATATAAAATTGGAGATGTCCATCAGTGAGATACTTGGTAAGAAAATGGCAAACTTTCTGAAGATAATTTCCCCCTAAATTTCATTATTGTTTTTCACAGAATAAGGAAATACAGAATATTCATTTCTTAGGATCTAGCTATAACTCTAACATTTCATAAACAAAAATAATAAAGTAACTGTGACAAAAGTATATAGACAAAAAAATTACAAAGTCTTACAATTTACTCCTTGAAGAAACTATAGCTAGAATACCAATTAAAGAATTTTCTCCTTCAAAAGATTTCTTCACCAAGTATGAATTCAACAGACATTTATTGAGCATTTAGTCTACCTGGCTCTGGTCTACGAACTGGAATATAAAGATGAACCAGAAAATGGCCTCATCCTTAAGCAGTGAGTAGTTACAGGGTAGTATATGATTAGGCACCATATGACCAACAGACCGCCCTTGTATTAATGATAGCACCAGCCTGTGCCTGAAGGTACATGCAGAAAAGCTCCTAAAAGCAAGTAGCACTTGAACTGGGCCTTAGTGAGTCACTGGACGTTAGCCATGTGGGAAAGAAGTGTGTGTGTGGAAGGAAAGAGGAATGGAGGGTGACGGGTTGTTATTCCAGGTAGGAGCCAAGGAAGCATACATGTCCTTTTGGGGAGGCAGTGGGTACCACGGAAACAAGAGCACAGAGCACAGGGTCCAGTGCAGAGGTAGACTGAAGTAGGAAAGACCTTGTTTCATACATGGTCATGCCTCCATACCCACACAGAATTGGTTCCAGGACTCCTGTGGATACCAAAATTTGTGGCTAGAATTTGCCTATCTCATATACTTTAAGTCATCTCTTGGTTACTTGTAATACCTAACACAATATCAACGATATGTAAATAGTTATTACACTTTATTGTTTGGGGATAATGACAGGAAACACGTTTGTATATGTTTGGTATAGACACAAAGCTTCTAATATTTTTGATCTTCAGACGTTTCAGTCTGTGAGTAAGGAGCCTGCGGACATAGAGGGCCAACGACACAAATGCGAGTGGAAGGATGAAGTCCCGCTCTGCCAGGACGCCTGTGGGCAAAGCCCGGGGTCCGGAGGCTGCTAAAGGTCTCTGGTAAACCTCGGGTAGCGAACTCGGCACCACGCGCTTTAGAGAAGCGCTAACAACCACCGCCATGGGGCAGGGGGAGCACGTGAAGGTTTGAAGCAGTAGGACAATGCCACCGATGTGTAGTGTTTCACTCACTCTAAAAAGCAACTCTAAAATTAACCCATAAAAATCTTTATGAAGAACCAGAAAAATTTTATAAAGGAAGAGTAATGAAGAAGCCTTAATACATGGCAAGAGCTACACTAATTAGAAGGTTAGAACCTATACATAAATCAGAAAATCAACAAAGTCTAAGAATAAATTAAAATACATATGGGGTTTTATTATGTGCTAAAAGTAGCATCATGTTTCACTAAGAGAAGATTCAGGAGTCTTAGGACAACTGGATAGATAAATAATGCTGGTCTCTATCAAACACCTTATCAAGGTAAATTCTAGCTGCATCAAGATGATTAAAAAATAATAAAAGTATTAGGGAAAAAGACCATGAAATAATATGATCCAAAAAAACATGAAAATCCAGAAACCCTATAACTGCCATATTTGATTACTAAAAATTATCTATTTCTTCAGAGTAAATAGGTATATTTATATGTGTGCACATATGTGTATAACACGCTGGAAAAACTTACTATATATTGCACACACAAGGGTAATTTCTTTGTTATAAAGAGTTATTAATTCATACAAAAAAGAATAAACAGAAAGCTGGCAAAACATGGACGCTAGAAGCTCAATGAAAATAAGTATGAAATGCTTAAAAACAAAGATATTCCTTTGTTCTCAAAGACACAACATTTAGATTGCCGGCATGAAATCATTTGTCTTTCAAGAGACGAGAAAAGATCCCAAAACTTGATAGACAAAACACTGGTTGTCTTTTTAGACACTTGTTCTAAAAAAGACAGCCACACACAGGCATATGAAGAGAAACAACTGTTGTCCACAAGAGCAAAGACTAAAGTAATCTAAATGTTCAACATATGGAGCTATTTAAATAAATTAAGATATTTACCTGTATAAGTAACTACTGTGCTGGTAAAATGTTTGGAAATCATTATCATTTTCTTTTGTTTTGTTTTTTTGATACAAGGTCTCACTATGTAGTTCAGGCTGCCTTTGAACTCACTATGTAGCCTAAGCTGGCCTTGAACTCATGGCAATCCTCCTACCTCAGCCTCCCAAGTGCTAGGATTACAGATGTGCACCACTACGCCCAGCTGGAAATTATATCTTATGGAAAAAAGGGTAGAATCCAACAATTTTTCTGGAAGTTTATATTACAAACTTAATAGTGGGCAGGGACTCTAGATAGTAGAGAGACGCAGAGAAAGACTTTCTATACACTTTATGCTACCTGAATTTTTTATCATATAAATCTATTACCTTAAAAAACACATAGGGGCCGGTGAGATGGCTCAGTGGCATAAGTGCCTGCCTGGCAAGCACGAGGTCCTGAGTTCGACTCCCGGTACCCACACACGAAAAAAGGGCCAGTGATATCGCTCAGCGGCATGGGCACCTGCTGGCGCACGAGGTCCTGAGGTCGACCCCCAGTACCCACAAAAACAAAACAAAACAAAACATAGTATTTAGAAATAAAAGCAGTGTGCTTAATCAAACTGAACAAGAACAAAAGCAAAGAAAACCTCAGGTTATGATACAGAAAAATAAATCAGATATAGACTGTTAAGACCAACATATTCACCCCAAACTCCTGGCTGATATCATATGCTCCTTTGTTCTCAAGAATTTTCAAATAATCCTTGAAGGGTGACTGCTTATCAAAATCGAATGTTCGTGGTCGAATCTCAGTCAACTGAGCTAGCTCTTCTTCAGAAACAATTGTTTGTGTATCTAAGAAAAAGAAAAATTCACATTTATAAGTTCCTTGTATAAATATGAGGGGAGACTTTATATCTATGGTGGGTTTTTTTCTCATTAAAGCAGTTATTTAGCTACTTAAGGGTCAATGGAAGTTTATCTTTCCAAAGGTAAAAAGTCTGTCACTCTGAAAGAGACCTTTTTTTTCTTTTTTTTAAATTGTACTATGTACCTTGGAATTTTAAAAAATTGATTTTGGTAAAATCGATCCTGTGTAGAAAATATAAGAGATGCAGCTGACTGAGAAGTGTTCTGTTTTGTAATGTGAATTGGGTATAATGACTGACATTTATGCTATGGCAAGAAAGCACAAGATTTTGGATTAGGAAAAAGAGAACATTTTGCCCTCCCTGGGGCCAAGTGTTTGGAAGCTCCTGGAGTCTAAGATGAGAGGATGCAGAGTCCAACATGAGTCTTACTCCACTAAAACATATTACATACACAGCCTCAAGGGTAGAGAGGATCTATGTGATGCAGTTAACAGCAATGAATAATAGACA
The DNA here is from genome assembly GCA_028451465.1 of Erethizon dorsatum. Classification (NCBI taxonomy): domain Eukaryota; kingdom Metazoa; phylum Chordata; class Mammalia; order Rodentia; family Erethizontidae; genus Erethizon; species Erethizon dorsatum. The sequence goes on from CM051831.1 coordinate 33,481,524, forward strand.
TGTATGACAACCAACTATAAAAGACAGAGAACATATTCTATTAAATCAGCACATGGAAGTTTTCTTTTTATGATGATTTTTTTTGGAGTGACAGGAGGACTTTTTTTTTCTTTTACTTAAAACCACTGTCCATTGGTCAATCACAAAGGCACACATTAGCACAGTTAAAAAAAAAACCTATAAAACGATAAAAAGGAAATCCCAGAAAGCAAACAATTCCATACGAGAAAAGCCATAACTGAACGTCTTAAGGGAAATCAACTCTGGTTGCAAATAAGCTATTCTCTGATAGCAAATAAATACTGCATCTGCTCTCAATCTATTCTTTTTTAAATTTTATTTTAAATTAAGTTTATTGGTACAATTTAAATATACATAAAGATCATATTCATCATAGGGAATTTGTACCTCTATATATTTGGATTCATTTTTTCCCAATCCCTTCTCTTCAACCCCTCTTCACCTATTTACAAAACTTTGTTTCCATTTTATCCTTTTTTTATCATTTTTATACAATAGAGTGCTACTCAGCCACAAAGATGGATAAACTTGAGACATTTCTAGGTAAATAGATATACCTTAACATCATACTGTTAAGTGAAATAAATCAGACACAACATATGTAACCATCACATTGTCTCCCTGGTGTGAGAAACTGAGTGAACGAGGACCACAATGTACAATAGATATTGTCAAATGGGAAGAAATTGTTCAAAAGGAAAGAGGAACTAGGGAGGGAAAAGGAAGGAAGGGGAAAAGGAAAAAAAGGAAAAGAAGAATAATATGATGACTTTTAAAATCATTTTGATGTTTAAGTTCCAAATATCTGAAAGCTTACATGTCATATTCACTGGCTCCAATGCAGTAAATCTGGAGGCCAACAGTAAAAGAATGTTTTTAAACATTTTCAGAGTTTTGAGGTAAAATGCTCAAGTGGAACCAGTTCTCAAAATCTCTTTCCAAAGCAAAATAATAAAGTCTGAACCAATAAAAAATATGCAAAGAAATTACAAGGAACAGATAGCAGTTTCTCAGAATCTGCACCGCCCTGAGCAGCTCACCTTGTCTCAGAGCCTCACTATATTCGAAGCCCTTTATCAGGGTGAGAGTGAGGGGCTGCTGGCTGCACAGTCAGTCACTGAAATCCTGAAGTTCCTCGAGTAACTCTAACCCAGTGATGGCAAAACCTTTAGGTTCGCCACCACTGTTCTAACCTTGGTATGAGAGGAAGTCTAAACAGACTCGAAGGGGAGATGAAATTCCCACAAGACTAGAAGCTATTTTGGTCATCTCTAAGCCCCAACCCCAAAGAAAACTAAATAAAAGAAGACAACCTTTAGAGCTTTCCTCTGTGTTCCAGCTTTGTTTGAAAATGAAAACTGGGGAAAATGCACACAGGAAGGGAGGGAAAAGGCAGGATGACTGTAGTACATATTGCTGTAGACTCCCAACACTCATTCTACTGGGATGATTAGTTAATGCCACTTGTGATTATTCCACAAGAATATGTTTGCCAGGAAAAAATCAGAAATAGGACACATAGTAATTTCATCAAAGGAAAGCAAGGAGATTACTCAGGGCCTATGAGAGAAAGAAGTGAGTCTCTCTCCCACCCCATCCTTCTGTCCAAACAGAAGAGGCACAAGGCCCTGATAATCATAGGTAGCCCTCTTATTACCATAAAAGAAAATAGTTGAGTCTAAAATATATGAAAAGCATAAAGGACCTATGTTCTTGATGACATCACTGGGTAGCTGATCATATTGAACACAGAGCTTCCAAACTCTAGATTTGCATTATGGGGGAAATATACTTCATTATCATTAACATCATTTTTAACTGAGTTTTTTTGCATGCAGCCTGGTCGAAGAATTCCAATCAAAGTATACAGGTCAGGCTTTGGCTGCCAATGATGGCAATCATCCGAGCCAGTTTGCAGGAAGGGATCTGACCTTACTATTTGGTGCTGGCATCACTGCTGAACAACAGGTGCTTTTCCCCGTATGCTTCAAGAACAACACGCTTTCCCAAGAAAAGTGCTACCTTGCCACAATAAACCTGAGGGAGATGGAGACAATCACTTTAACCACTGGCTCCTGGATGACATCACCTTACCAATTTGAAGGTTACCACCATTACTGCTGGTTTAGTAATAATATATCACCTTAGGTATAATGAAGACCAAGAAAGCCATGCCAGGGTACTTCTTTACACATCTGTGCCTTGGTCAAGTGAATATGATTAGCCAAGCCTACTCCAGCTACCAGCAAGTTGTGGAAATGTCATTTTTAGCTTCCTGCCTGGGCCCTTCAGGAAGGTACTCTGGGAGGATGCGGTCAGTGTTGAGGAACAGCATCTGTAATATCAGCCAAAAGCATTTCATCCAGTCTTTGAGATTTCTGCTCATTCCTCCTACTCCACCAGCACATGCAGAACTGTCCTCAAGAGAAATGCAGCCTTAAAATAAATGCTAGTTTATAATGGAAGATAATGAGATTCAAATAAAATAGAGTGAGAATCAGGAAAACTTCATTCGTGCTCAATCAACAAAACCAAAGAGACAAACAGAGCTATATATTTTCATAAACAAGACAGAAAACAAGATGCAGAAAATAATTAAGCAATAAAATATAGCATGTAAAAACATTTAAAGCCTGCTCTCAAATGGAAGATAACTTAAGTAAACATACTGCACTTCTACCAGGGGAAACGGCTCCACTGATCTGGAAGTTGAGAATGCCCACCAGGCCACTCTGGGCTCCTCACATCCTGTGACAGGCAAACGAGGATCATCTACTGTCTGCTGTGCTGGGTTCTGATTACTGAGGGGGAAGCGGGCTGCCACTATACAATGGGGAAGGAGGAGTATGTCTGCCATGCAGCGACACTCTGTGGTCCTATCAGATGACTAAAGTTAACAGAAAACCATAACCACACAACTGAGGCAGAACCACTCAATGGGCTCAACATTAAAGAATGAATGTTGAAATCATCCTACCAGACAAGGTACCACAATCAAATGAGGGGCTTACTAAGGAGAGAGAGAAAGACTGGAATAAACAGAAGGTAGTTATAGATAATAAACACAACCACGTGGGTCAAATGCACAACAGGGAAGTAATAGTTAAGAGTTTTTGAAATGACTAAATCATTTTTTTCTTTTACAACATATTAAAGAAAATGTGAATGAGTTGGAAAGGCAAAAAGAAAGAGAGGGCCAGTGAGATAGCTCAGCGGCATAAATGTCTGCCCAGCAAGAGCGAGGTTCTGAGTTCGACTCCTGGTACACACATAAAGGAAAAAAAGGGCTGGTGATATCGCACAGCGGCACAAGAGCCTGCTTGCAAGTGCGAGATCCTGAGGTCGACTCCCGGTACCCACATTAAAAAAAAAAAAAAAAAAAGAAAAACAGATTTTATATCCTCTATTGAGGAAGGAATACTACTATCCTGTATCCAACTGAAAATGATTTCCATCATGCCATATATTCATTATATTGACTAGTATCACATCTTAAAATTTAAATAATCTAATCAGTGTAAGTTTTTATTTTGCTGTGATTTAGTTTTTACTTCTCTGATTCAAAATACTTTTTCATACTTTCTCTTTCGTGAAGTACCAATAAATGTCTTTCATCCACTTTTATATAGTATTTGGTTGTCTTCTACTTACTAATATGCAGTTCTTTACATTTTCTGGCCATTAGTCTTTTGTCACTGTAGACTTCAATAACATACTCCAAGAGGAGCCTAATCTTAGTTCTAAACTGAAACTGAAAAGGAAGATACTGAGAAAAAAAAAAATAGCTTCTGTCCTGTTTCCCTTGGAAAGACCTTGATCTAACAGGTGAGTGATGGTATTCTCTGTTGAAAATAAACAAATTTTGCACACCACCAATATTAGTGGTCACTTGAAGACCATTCTAAACAAATCAATAACAAAACCATCTAGTCACTGTTAGGCAGAAAGACATTAGCAGGCCTGGAGGCAGGTTAGCAGGGGATACATGAAAGGGAAAGAAGACACCATTTTCCCCCTTTTCCCTTTGTGTTTTTTTTTTTTTTTTGTACTGGGAATCGAACTCAGGACCTTGCACTTGCCAGGCATCCCTCTATATTTTTAACCACTAGCTATACATAAAATCCAAACAAGCTTATGGTTTCAAATGTTAGCCCAGGAGAATGTAACCTCTTCTGAGCATGCTAATGATAAAGACCAGGCCATGTAAGAGACTGGAAAACAACTGTAGGTCTCAAGACAAACTAAACAGAAGCACTCCACCTAGGAAATAAACAGGAGCCTCCTACCCTCTAAAGTTGGTTGAAATAGCCCATTTCCCTTGTCAAAGAACAATAACCTCAGAAGAAGGAAACAATATTCCTTAAAGAATCATTTAATCACAAATATAACATGGGACTTAATTTGGCATTACTGCCAACTTAACGCTTGTCTGCCTTGATCTCTATCACTGTGAAAATCTATCATATTACAGTAAACTCTGTCTATACTCTATAGAACTATTTATGTGTCTTGTCTGAATTCTTCTCTGGAGGACACAAAACAGAGGACAGTCACCAGTTCCTCCCCATGTTAGGACCTAGTTTCCCAGTGACAGTAACCATGTCTGATCACTAGCAGAACTAAGGAGAACAGTTTCAGATGTACTGACTGACCTTCTGCTGCTTCTATGGCTCAGAACACCACCCCTTTTCCTTTAAACCTGAACACCATGCTTGTCTAGGCACTAGTCAGAGATTAGAGGTTTCCTGCTGTTGCTACAGCAGCAACAATCTAAACAAAGCTTCCTTATTTCCAACTCAATCTAGGAGTATATTCTTCAAGACTCAGCTCCACAGATGTTTGGCATGGCACTTAAATGCCCAACAACAAGATTTTGACTATATGGTGCAATCAGAAAATGGGGCCGGTGAGATGGCTCAGTGGCTTAAGTGCCTGCCCGGCAAGTGCGAGGGCCCGAGTTTGACTCCCGGAACCCACATACAAAAAAGGGGCTGGTGATATCGCTCAGTGGCACGGGCGCCTGCTGGCGCGTGAGGTCCTGAGGTCGACCCCCCGGTACCCACAAAAAAAAAAAAAAAAAAAGAAAATGAAGCATTATCTAGGTTTTTAAAATCATAGTGTGGTTCTATATTTGTTTAAAAGACATTCTTATATAGGAGTGTGTTCTTTTTAAAGCATATTTACATTCAAAATTCCACTTCTGCCAAAAATGTAGAAAACTAGAATGAGCATCCCTCATACCTGAAAAATACCTATAAGCTGGAAACACCCACTAAAAACAATTCTGTTAAAATAAGAAAGCTGAGGGCTGGTGAGATGGCTCAGCGGTGTAAGCGCCTGCCTGGCAAGTGTGAGGCCCTGAGTTCAACTCCCAGAACCCACATACGAAGAAAGGGCCGGTGATATCGCTCAGCGGCACGGGCGCCTGCTGGCGCGTGAGGTCCTAAGGTCGACCCCTGGTTCCGACAAAAAAAAAAAAAAAAAAGAAAGAAAACTGAGGTTAGAGAGCAACCAGACTAAACCCTAAAGCAAGACAGACTAGGAAGCAACAGGATGTGAACTCGGCTCAGTAATGATGGCTCTAGCAGAGAGAAGCCAAGCCCTATGCAGTGGGCAAGAAGGATTCAGACTCCCTGTGCTGCTGCAGGTGAATGTGGCTAGTCTGACAGCACAGAGCTGTCAGCACAGACTCACCGCACAGGCCCTGCAGTGCTCGGAGGAGGAAGGATCAGGAGCAGAGCAGGGCATGCAAAGAACTGTTCCCCAAGGGGCGGGCCTAGAGGAGGGAAGCTGCTCTAGCTGTGGGAAATGCATAATGCCCTACTTGGACCTTTCTCCCCCACAGAACATGAGTCTGAAAGTGCAGGAAGAACTGTGGCAGTCTCCTGGATAGAAGTGCGTACAACAGAACAAACAAACAAAAAGCTCTGCACTCCTAGAGGATGGGCAAAAAAAAAGTCCTGCTTCCAGGACTCTTTGTCGATACAATGAACAAATCTACCAGTAATTGAACAGCAGGAAACCCTCTTCTATAGTAGACCCACCAAAGACTAAAGGCAGAGCTGAGATACCTGCCGGGGAGAAGGGCTGTTTCAATGATAAAGGCCCTCCATGGAGACCTGGAAGACAGGACCTGCACGGGGACAACAGAAACAAGCTGGCCTCCCCTCCAGGCTGGCAGCTGCAGTCTGTGGCCAGTGGAGGGGCAGGAAAGGGACAGAGACCTTTCTGAGGCACAGGGACACAGGCAGGATGAAGGCTGAGGAAGGACAGGGTGGTTAGGAAAACTGTAGGGCACACCCAGCACCACCCTGTGCACAAGTGAAGTGAAATCCCAAGCCAATGTTTCACAGTAGGTCATGGTGGAACCACTGAACCAAAATCTAACTTGTGTCCTAAACACCCTAAGTCAAGAACCTGCACTCATGGCGGAGCAGAGCAATAGGCAAGGCTACTTCTTGGCCTAAATTCTGTTTAGCTCTCAGTCTCTACTTTTCTACACCAATATCAACACCCAATCAAAACTTAAGAGGTACACAAAGCAGCAGCAGCAGCAGCAGCAACAAAAAGCGCTGTCAAAAACAAACTAATCACCAGTTGTGGTGTGCACACCTATCATCTCAGCTACTTGGGAGGCTGAGACAGAAGGACTGCTTTAGCACAGGAGTTTCAGGCCAGCCTTGTCTCAAAATAAAACAGGGGAGAGGAAGGGAGGAAAAAGGAAAGAAAAAAAAAAATCAACAGAGAAAAATCAGCAGTTGAGCCTTTATTACAATTATCAGAGACTGAAGTTTAAACAACCATAATTAATATGTTTGAGCGCTTGTGGAAAAAGTGATTAAAATGCATGAATAGCTGAGGACTGGAACACAGAGAATCTGTAAGATAGCGCCAAATGAAAATGCTGTAAATAAGAAACTCTAACAGGGGTAGGAATATTTTCAATGGATTCATTAGTAAGTAACACAGCTGAGAAAAGAAACAGCTTGAAGACTGGTTGACTGAAATTCACCTTCATGGAAGCACAAAGAGAAAAGAGCACGAGCTAAAATAGTAAGAAGAAACCAATTATTACTGACATAACTTCTTTGGAATATGTTTTAAAGTTACATGTTTATGACCCAGTAATCCCACTCCTAGATAACAAAAGAGAAAATTATGTGTACAAAAAACTGCTCTGTGAATATCTGTATTACTTCTTGCATAATTTCCAAAGTCTGGAAACAAGCTAACATCCTTCAACTGGTAAATGGATAAACAAACTGGTGTAGCCATACAATGGAATACTAGTCAACAGAAGAAATTAAATACTGATAAATGCAATGACACAGGTTAATATCAGGTGGAAGGGGGCAGGTGAAATGTTCCCCTTCTGGGAGAGGAAAGCAGGCTCTTTGCAAGGGTCCCAGAGCAGATGGGGCAGGGCCACCCATCCCAAAGTGCCTTCTGCTACAAAGCACAGAGCTCCTGGCACAACTCCATCCCTCACCCTGCAAGATCTGCCCTTCCTTGGCAGCTGGACCTCCAGGAATGATGGATTTCACATAGATTCCTCCATGGAGCACGCTTGTGTTAATGCCACCCTGAAAGACACGAGGGAAAGCTCACCACTCATTGCCCCAACCTCCCTAAACTCCCTAACAAAGGGAGCCCCTCCAGCCCCCATCTGTGGTGGGAGACCACCACGATGCTCTCTCCTGAGAAACAAAGCCCTTGCCACAACCTGACCCTGACCTCTCCTTCACCTTATTTACTGAGAAAGGTAGAGCTGGCTATATTGAAACAAATGTTCCTGGCAGTAAAGGTGCCAGCCTTCCATACAGCAAAACTATCTGTGCATTGCTAATTGGAGGCCTCTGTGCCTGGTACAGCTACAAAGTTTCTCTTCCCTATGCACTCTGCTGAGACCCCAACCCACCTCCCTGATTGATACCAATAAAAGTCATGAGCTTCTGGAGATGAGGCCTTTTGTTCCAGAGAGAACATTGGGTCACCCCAAAGATCCTCAACTGAGGAATATTCTCTTTGTCTTTCTTTTGCATCTGTGTGCCATGTTGCCGGCTGGGTTAGACTGATAACCTCATCAGGGGTTTCAGTACCCAACTCTCCCTCTGCCCATCTCCATCCAACATGGTCCTCTGTATTCACCTGTGTAGACTGCACTCACCACCGAGCAATAAAGTTAGGTGTCTGCACAGAGCATAACTATACAGGCGACAAGGAAGCCCAGCCACACCCCCAGCCAAGCATGGGACACAGCAAGTGCTTGGTAAGTAGCATCACACAGGATGTACATTTCTTCAGGTAGTAACCAATGGAGGCAGGTTTGCAATGGGCCTGAGGCCCATGTGTGCATTTGTGCGTAACAAGCACATGTGCTTGTTGGTGGATACGAAAGCAGAATTCAACTACACAGCATTTGCAACTTACCGTTTTTAACTGAGCAATAGATCATAAACACCCTACAGAGCAAAAGACAAAGAGCTAACTCTTTTCTTCTTCTAATTTACTTTTCACATGTGAACATATAGATAGATTTTTATCAATGGTATTCTAGCCTTCTGGCAGTTTTTGAATGTCTTCCTCTTTACCTGTTTCCTGCCTCCTTCCAATCCCATGATAGGGGTAACACATTAATAAATGGTAATAACTGAGAATCTAGTATCTATATCCTTCTTTCTATTAGTACATGTTTGCAGTCCGTGATTACATTCACTGTGAGGAGTTAGTGCTTGTACGTAACACATCTTAATTCTGTCTTTTAGCTTCTCTCCATACTCACACAATCATATAGAAGTGGTTAAATAAAAGTCTGGCTAAGCTTCATGATAGACACACACCAGGCATCTGAACAGCCCTGCCATAGTTTGGATCTGAAATGTCCTCCAAAGGTCCATGTGGTGAGGCTTGGTCTCCAGCATGGATGATTTGGGGAGGTGGTGAAACCTTTGGATGTGGGAGGTCTTTAGATCTTTGCAGATGCGCCCTCAAAGGGGATTATGGGAACCCACTTCCTCTCCTATCTCACTCACCTCTGATGTGCTGCCTTGCCCTGCCCCCCCCAAACAGAGCCAACCAATCATGGGTTGAAACTTCCGAAACTCTGGGCCATAATTACCATTTCTCTTTGTAAAATGTCTCAGGCTCTTGTTATAGTAACAAGAAGCTGACTAACACAGACTCTGAGGCCTGGTGAAATGTTTTTTCAATGAATCCAAGACTACTTTGGAACTAGACTTCCAGCATTGCTAATGTAAAACCTCATGGCAGTCAATCATCACACAAGGGCTTCCAATTCCCCTCCTGAGCAGCTGCAGACCTGAACTCTGTCTCACCTTGCTAGTGGACTTCTGCCTTTTCTGCCCTCTTTCTGTCTAGCTACTGCAGCTCCTGTTTAGGAAGGCCTTGCAGGAGGGTGACACAGTTCTCCCTTCCCAGTCACACAGCTTCATTTCAGACCACTAGTTGGTGGCCTTTGTTTCTCACTAACAAGCACAGGAATGTATACATACTCAGCTAGGTTACCTGTTGTACAGAAAGGGGCCTCCCAGCCACAGTTCTCCTCTTCTCTCTTGCTTAGTTTGTGGGTGCTTCACGGAAATCTTTCCATGTGGCTGGACTGAGTGCCCATTCATTTTAATGGCTGCAGCTTGGTGTCTACGTATACACGTGCTATAGCATATGCAGCCTTTCTTCAGTGGGTCCTAGTCATTTTTCCCCAGCATTTTTGTCACTACAAGCAACAGTGCATTAAACATCTTATATACAGCTTTATATGTACACTGGGAATCTTGTTTCTACTTCTATGGGCTCAAGGATATGTACATTTTCATTACAATAGATGTTGCCAGGTTGTGTCCCAATGTGAATGTACACATAATTATTCACATTCCTAACAGATTTGTATGACGGTCCTTTTTTCCTGCATAGTTATAAAATTTCATTTTAATTTAATTTATATTCCCATGGCTTCTCATGGGTTTGAGTGTTTTTCATTTGTTTGATGGCTATTTGGGTTTGGGCAAGGCATTTCATAATTATTTCTGAAATTAAATTTCTCCCAAGAAAATCTCAGATTTTTCTGCCAGCCAAAGGAAATCACCAACTTTTTAGCATATGCATATATATATACATCTATATGAATAATCTAAACTTTAGCAAGTGTTTCAGGTGAGAAATAGCTATGCTTGATGTCTGTTAGGATTGTTACCTCGAATATAAATTGACCATCCTCGGTATCAGCCTGCTCATTCTCTGTGGACTCATGAACCTTATTTCTTGGGGTCTTGTTCTCTTGAAATCACTGACTGACAAGTGGATGGCATGCGGGGGGTCCGACAGCCCAGGATCCTTGTTCTATCTAGATGCATAGCATTATCATGCAGGAAAGCAAAGCATGCCTACCATCTCTTGGGTTTCCTCTAGAATTTTTCACTGTCACATCATTTCCTTACCTGCTGGAAAATTCCAGTCTCTTGGATTCCAGTCTCTTTCCAATCAACAGTGAAATGCAACAATGACATTCCTGAAATCCAGACATTTTCCAGGGTCTCAGGGTAACAGGTTTCAGTGCTTGGGAATTAGAGCAGCACCCTCCAACCTGTGGCTCTGAGTTCTCCAAACCTTGGGGTGATCTCAGTTACATGGGTCACCTCCCTCATCAGGGGTCTGCCAGGTAGAACTCAGAAGCCAGATGCAAAATGTCAATCTGGGCAGAGGTCTTACACACTGAACTTTGCCCTTGCCCTTGGAGGACCAAGTACAAGGCTCCTCCATGATCCACTTGGGATGACCATGGACTACCCCACTTGACTTGGGCTGTGACCTTGAAGCCCCAACTTCTCACTATCAGTTTACCATCAGAGTCAGGAACATCCTCCAATTCCACCCACACTGCCTCCTCCCGTGTTTGGAGCTCCTGAGTGTCTGTCCCTGCCTTAACCTCAAGTTGCCCCGTCTTTCCCAGTCTGTCTTTGAACTCTCACTCCCCACAGATGGCTCCCATGGACCTTCTTGGATCACCCACTTTCCACGTGCCACTTGTACACAATGCACACATTGTCAGGGTGGAAAGCCCACCAAGGCTCCAGATGGACAGCTCTTTAACTGTTTTCCAAGCCCCACTAATGCTTATCATCACGCTGAATCCAAGTGTCCTGTCTTCTTTAACCAGCTCTACGAAGTAGATTTCACTTGAGTTGGTTTCCAGAGGCAATGGAGGGGAAGAAGTACCAGTGCCCTGCCCCAAACAAATAGAAAAGAAGAAGCATGAGGTGCCTGCCCTGTCTGCACAGGAGACTCCTCTGAGTCTCATCTGCTCCCAGGAGCAGGCAACATTGCACCCAGAAACAGCATGAGTTTCCAGGCTGGCCAGCAGAGAGTCTCCTCCGGCTGCAGCAGTTCCTCCCCACGTGACCTTGCCCAAGTCTCTCAGATTCTCCAACATTCACTTCCCAATCCAAACAGCTAGCAGGTTGATCCCCTCCTGTCTGTGTGGCTGCCAATGTGCCCAAACCATGCCAGGGTCCCAACAAATGCAGGTCCCCAACAAATGCAGGTCCCCTACTGTCTGCACTCATGGTGTTAGAATGGAAGTTGTCCAGGCACTTCCTGGGAGCCCCATAAACAGTGCCAGCCAAGTGTGGGCATGCTGGACATCAGAGGCACAGCAGCTGCTTGAGGCAAAAGACAACCTCAGGGGGCTTTTCACTCTTCCTAGTTAGATCTTTGCCATACAATAGTTGCATGCTTTAGAGCAGAGAACAATGATCATACCATGTACCAGACGTTTTGCTAGGTACTTTGGCAACAGCCACATAAGACTTGTTCATCCACTCATCCAATCATGCAGCAGCATTTACTGAGCACCTATCATGTGCCAGGCTGCTATGGTTTGAATGTCCCCTCACAAACTCATATTGATATTGAATGGCAATCATGACAGTTAATACCATCATGAGAGACCTTAAGGGATGATTAGGTCATGAAGGCATGACCTGCATGATGGATTACTTTGGGAGTGGGTTAGTTATATTTAAAAGGAGAGAATTCATATGTTCCTCTTTTCCTCTTCCTCTTTCTCACTCTCCCTCTTTCTCCCTCACCATGTGATACCATCCACTGTCAGCAAGAAGGCCTTTAGCAGATGCAGCCCCTCCATCCTGGACTTCCCAGAGATATGGGCCACATATATTTCTATTGTTGATCATTTACCCAGTCTATGGCATTCTGTTACAGTAACACGAAATGGACTGAGACACAGGTGCTATGCAAGTTGCCGGGAAGATGGTGGTGATGACACAGGTCGAGCAGGGTAGAGACTTTTAACAGAGAGATTACCAACAAATTAACCCATAGCCACATGATAGTAAGTGTGACTGTGATGGCCTGGAGGCTCAGACACGCAAGTACAAGCAGCCAGGAAGGGGGACAGTGAAATGTAAAGCCAGGTGTGGCTGAGGCAAAAGCTCAGCATGGGAAGGAGGAAGCCAGTGTGTGAGTGCCAGGCCAGGTGACCATCAGTTCGAGGCAGAGAATGCCCAGGTCACTGTTCAGGCTCCACTGATCCCTGTTCCTAGAAAAAGTCTTTCGTCCCATCTGCCCCCTTTGCTCAGTGCTTTCTAGTCCATGTTGGAAAATACTATTAACACACAGGAAAATAAGCAAGCTGAAATAAACTGAGAAATGTTTAACCCAACACAAGACGCTCCAGAGAGATTAGTACAGGAGCTGGTACGGCCTCCCTTCTCCTAGGAACTCCTCCAAGGTGAGGAATTTTGTCTGAACACCAAAATCCATAGAATAAAACAGCTACCAAGGGTGAGACCCAAAGTGAGAGTGTGAGCTCTGCTGTGTCACAGAAGCTCACAGGCCACAAAGCTGGCAGGGGATCCAGGGGAGGCCGGACTGCGCAGGTCTGGCGGTGAGTACCACGGCTCACTGTGGTGTGGGAAAGCCATTGTGCTCCTCTCTGCTGGCCCCAGAAGCCAGCTTGCAAGGTCACAGAGGCTCTCTCTGCCCTGTGTCATACCAAAGGAGCCTTACAGGGAGTGGCCTGGGAAGCAAGTGTCAGCTGTGACCCCGACACCTCAGACTCCAGCCCCGACTCTACCACAAACTTCCTGTAGACCGTGGCATGATACTTTCGTCCCTGTGCCTCAGGCACCACACCTGTAAAAGGGCTGACAGGTGTACAGGTGTACACAGGCTTGTAGGAAGCCTCCTTAAGAGCGTATGGAGGACCCAGGGCACCACTGGGCACGTGTTAAGCACCAAAGGTCAGCTCTGCTGACCTCTGTACCAGGCAGATGCCAGCCAACTTCAGAGGAGTTGGCAGGTTCTGGGGACCAGTGAGAAGCCAGTGAGCACTGGGGCTGGTACCTCCTGAGCCTGGGGCATGAGCAGGGGTGGGCAGTAGAGCCAGGGAGCCTGGTAAGAGCTGTGCTGTTGGCAGAGGGATGGCCAACCTGTGTCAACACAGAGTGGCAATAAGTCTGTCCCCACTTGTGCCCCACTTCAGTCTCTGGCCAGGCCTCTGCAGGAACAGAGAGTGACACGGTCCATGAGTGACAGTGACAGGAGACCCAAAGCAAATGGAAAGGGCTAGAGCATGGTCTATGCGCCACCAGGGACTCTAAGGAGATGGTGGGGGTAGGGGGGAGCTGGGCCTGAAGTGCGGTGTTCTTAGTTTGCCAGGGCCGGGCTGAATCTTCTTCCTCCCCAGGTTCTCAGTTAAGAGCAGTGCCTCCGAGCGTCAGCTTGGGGACAGTTAGAGGCCAAGATAATGGGATGCCCGATTGCCTGTGCCCAGCCCAGATAGCCACCCACTTCCTTGTGTTGTCTCCATAACTATTCTAACTAGTGATGAAGGGCGCTGGCCCCCAACTCTGAACCAGGAGCCTAGGCACTGCCAGGAGCCCTTTCCCCCAACAACCACGCAGGGCAAGCACCTACTTCCATCGTACAGATGAAGAGACTGAGGGTCAGAGGGACTGAGTGACCTCTAGTGACAAGGCACGTGGAGAGCACAGGACTTGGGGGATGCACTCTAAGTTCTAGGAAGTGAACTAAGAGACAGTCACCTTCACTGGCAGAGGTGAGTGCTGAGGCCTCTGCTGGAGCGTGGGGCTCTGCGCCTGGGCCATTTCCCACTCCTCAGGGTCTCTGTCCTGGTCTTGTGCGTGTGATGACAAGCTTCCCTGGTGCCCGGCACTCAGGATGTCTGTAGAGAAGATGCCACAAATGGCCGTGCTGCCCTTTCCTCCCCTGGGGGCATTTCCACAAACACCTGTGAAGCAAGCCCAGAAGAGCTCAACGGCTTGGCAAGGCTGGCTTCATGGTGCCATCTGTGCATGGCCAGTTTTCCTTTGGGGACAGAGAATCCCTTTACAGGTGTGGGGAGTGATGTGAACTTAGCACCTCATGAAGGATGCTGCATTTAGAACAGAGAAAGGGAAGGCTCTGCATGTGATTCAGAAAAGGGAATGGGGGCCACTTGTGTGATCAACTATGAAACCACAGGAGTGAGGAGAGTGAATAATGCCAGCTGCCTTTAGTGAGAATGGTCACATGATGGGGGAAAGAGATGGAGAGAGAAGAGAGATCTTTCTGCTTTCTCAAAAGACCCCAGGAAAGTGTCATCCCTGCTCAGAGAGGAGAAAGCACAATTTTGAGGATGAAGCATCCTGTCCCCAATCCATGACCAGCACACAGCACTGCTCTTAGCCCTGGCCTCTCCCGAAGACCCCACTGTGCACACCTACGATCAGCATATGACCCAGAGACCACCGTGCAGGGGCCTCCGGGGCCTTAGTGATGGCCAGCCAGTGGAATGTGTGGCTGGAGGCTGGGTCGCCAATTCTTGCAGAGCCCAGTAAGCCTGGACCCAGCACAGAAGGAAGAGAGGAACAGGAAGTAGGGAATCCATGGGTAAAACCTCGGACAATTTCCTTATATCTAAAACAGAGATAATACTGTTACGGCAAAATCATAAGAATCACTCACAGAGGCCGAGTATGGACACAAGGAGCTTTATTGGCCGGCAGATGCTGTCCCAGCTTTCAGCTAAGGCATCAGTTGCCCAGTCTTTGTTCTCAGGGGTTTTTATGTGTTACAAGTTCCCCACAAGTCCCCCCCCCTGCCCCCGTAACCTTAGTAACCACATCACACATCATCTTTCTGGAATTTCACAGGAACATCACTAGGTTTATCACAGGCCCTCTCCAAACATCTGGTCTGTTTGCTGTAGCTGTTCCTTCTTTTATGGGTTTCATAGTTAACTGGGAAGGGGTCTGAGGAGTGAGTTTATCTATGGGTTAGTGCCTTAATATCTAACAGGGTTGGGGAGTGAGTGCATTTAGGGGTTAAGCGAAGACAAACTGGAATCTAAAAAGGAAAATGGAGTCACTTTAGCCATATCAATACCATTACCAATAATATCATAGGATTAGCGAGGCTACAGGATTATTTAGAGAGAGGGGGGTTTTTATATACATAAAGAGATAAAAACGTGTGTATGCTTTTATATATATGTATACACACACACTATATATACTCATATGCATATTTAGCTTAGGACATAGGAAAATAAAGTATTTACTATTAATATATTAATAATAGCTGCTCAACAAACATACATGGGAAGAAGTCATAAGAGTTAGGGTTTCTTTAGACCTGAATATATAAATGTACAGGTAGATTCTTTACTTTGATGCAGACTCATCAGCATCCAGGGCAAGTCCAATCTCATATATTGAATGAATTTGATTTGAATGCATTTGATTTAATGGATTTGGCTTTGAGTTACTCAAATCTAAAGGTATTCAGTAATGAGCGGAAATGCTAGAATCCTGGCCATTTCTTTCAGAATCTACAGTCGTTGTCCTTCTGGCAATATTGTAAGGATCTGTTCATCTTCTTCCACAGCCTCCACGAGAGACAAGCATAAGACTTATGACTGAACTGAAAATCAAGCTCCGCCACTGTGTGCTGTCTGATGGAAGCACGGGCTAGGTGACCTCTAGTGGGTAACTAAAACTCCCTCTCCTGTGAGAAGAGGGTAGAAAAGCACAGGATGCTAATAAAAAAGCAGAGTGAGTGGCTTCCTTTCAGACTAGCGGAGACAGGACCTGCCCTGGCCCCAAGCTTACTGAGCTTACTGATTTGTACCACTACACTTGCTCTTTGCAGGCCACCACCCACCAGGACAGCAGCACAAATGCCACACAGCCTTCGGCATTCAGTACCTGCCAGAAGAAGAGGAGGCCTTCAGCTTCTGAGAGTGGGTGGACATGTACCTTTGGCCTGAGAAATGGTGAGTTCCATGTGATCGAGAGAATTCTGAATCATTCTGACTGCCATGAACATGAAGCCCTCCAGGCTGATGTGGTTCAAGGCTAGGATCTGCCCTCCTGGAAATAGAAAACATCTCAGAAGTCTCATCAAGGAAAAAAGAAAGCATGCATCCTGAAAACAACATTGCGGGCCAATTAATCAAACATGTACCTGGTTTGATCTTCTTAGTTTTTGCTGCTGGTCCTCCAGGTATCATAGAAGTTATAAAAATGCTGGGGCTCACCCGGCCTACATCTTCTCCCTCATTAATGGCAAAACCTGTAATCCAAGATGGTGTTTTAATGACTTTGTAGCTCGGAGAGCTTAGGTTGTTTGCTTGGGCTCACACAGCTAGCAAGTGGCACAGCTGATAGTTGGACCTGGGTGCAGCACCCGGGGAGGAGAAAAGGGCTCTCTCTTCTCAGCTATCGAAGCTGACGCTGGAAACACGGCCCGCCAATGTGCACTGGATTTGCTCCAGCAGATTACCAGAGACAGGACAGAGATGATTTCTAATCAAGCACCCTGTCTCCAGGCCTCGTTCTTACATGGTTTTAAGGGTCTTAAAATGCGATCAATAACAAAAGGTAAGAAAGATTGGCTGTTCCTCCCCACCATTAAGAATCTAAGAAAGGTTGTGGCACAGCATTAGGGGAAATCTTTTTCTATCCTGTGCTTAGATGCACTCTGAAGACACTTCAGACAAGGAGATCTTTGACCCCAAAGTCCCATTGCTGTTTAGGGATTCTTCAAGGTAGGAAAAGGCAGAAGTGATCACTGACAAAGGCAAACTGGGAGAGGAGAGGCAGCAAAAGAGGAGAAGAAGAGTCAGAGGAAGAGAGAGCCACACACGGCTGTCCCTCTGCCAGCTGTGAAAGGCTGTGCTCATCCACAGGGGCTCCCACAAAACCACAGTGAGGGTCGTGCTTCGGTACCACGTGTACCAGTTCCTGACTCAGGTCAGTGGTGAAGCTCTCTCTCCTGTTATTCTATGACCCTGGAGGGGGAATCACACCACCATGTTGTGTTCCATCACCCCCCCAATAGAAAAGGAGGAGACCGGATTTCACACACACACACACACACCTGAAAGCAAAAGTATCTCCCATTTACTCTCCCACCACACTGGGAAGGGATCACTGGGCCTCACGGGTCAGGGTGGTCAAGTTCAGCTGTGAGAGCAGAGGCCAGGCAGGGTGGGATGTGGGCCTGTTTCTGCGTGACTTATTCTAGCTTATTTTTCCTGCCTTGTGACTTAATTGGTGGCAGTGACCACTAAAACCAAAACTCAGCAATGAGGCAGCACAGCCTTCCCTTCTTGGGCCTTGCTACATTTGGGATCTGAGGGTCCTCCAAGGGCCCATGTGGTGTGGAGGCTTGGTCCCTAGCCTGTGGACTCCCAGGAGGTGGGGGAATCTCTAGGAGGTGGCACCTAGTGGGAAGAAGTTAGGTCACTGGGGGAGGTGCCCTTGGAGGAGGTAGGGGGCCCCTGGCCCTTTTCTCTTTCTCTCTTTTCTTCCTGGCCACCATGAGGTGAACAGGCCTCCTCTACCATGATATTTTATGCCACTGTAGGCCCAAAGCAACAGGGCCAAGTAACTGTGGATGGAAACCTCTGAGACCATGAGCCAAAGTAAAGTCTTTATAAGCTTATTCATCTCAGGTATCTGTTAGAGTAATGGAAGTTTGCTAACATGGGCCTCTAACAGCCAGAGGATGATAGAGACTGACAGCCATGCCCCAGTCCCCAAGAGCACTTCCCTAGCTTGGGTCCTGGAAAAGACCCATAGCAGAGCTCTATGGTCATTCTCTGCCAGCTGGAGCCATGGGTGGTATGCTCCGATGCTTTTCACATGGGAAGCCCCCAGTGGTGACCCACCACCACGATTGTCCACATTTTTCCCTCCCCTAGCATGCATGGAGGAGCCTGGCAGAGTCAACAAAGGAGACAGGCCTGGTGCTATTCCAGATCCAGCCCCCAAGCTTCATGCATAAAACTCCCCCTAGGTGTGGAATCTCTGCCTACACCCAGCTGGGAACTTTCAGGAGGAGTCCTGCCTGCCCCGAGTGTGTGTTCCAGAGACTAAGGAAGCAGGACCAAAAGCCTTGATGCATTTTTCTGAACACACCACTCCATCTTGTTCCTGCTTCTCAGGCTGGACCAGAGCACAGGGAAGTGCTTCACTAAAGCTAATCCATACAGCCAAAGCCAGATGTGGACCAGGAGAGCTCTTCCCACCCACTAGCATTATGGGGAATAATTTGAGGAAAAAAAAGATTGTGAATATTGAGAAGGAAAATGAAGCGGTGGCAAAAGATTGAAACAACCATCACATGTAAGGCTTCCTCTACCCAAGCCTGGCCATGGCCCGGTCCTTACCTGGGTACGTGCTCTGAACAAGTGGCCCCAAGAGAAGGTCACAGGTCATTGGCTTCTGGATCAAACAGGCACTGTCTTGATGCTCTTGGCCAGCACAGGGCTGCAGGGAAAAGGACAAGCTGAGATGAGGCGTCCCTCAAAGGCAACTCCACCAGTGTTTCTGGGTATGGGTGGTGGCCTGGGGAAGGCAGGCTTGGGCCAGATCCACTGACAGACCCCACAGAAGGCTCATTCGGCTATCAGGAGCCACCAGAATGATCTTCCTGCCTGTGAGGCCACACAGACTTCGTAAGAACTTCCCACTCTCCACCTCTGGGCTGGCTATGCAGCTGCTGAAGACTCCACTTGCTCCATCATGGAATAGGAATGGTCTTCCTGGGAAACCAGGTATAATGGCACCAAAACCAGGTAGTAAATGTAACATACCAGCACTCCCCATGGATCCTGGTGTTTTGTGATTTGTCCTTGCTGTTGGCCAAAGGCCCTTTGCAGGGCTAGCCATGCCCCACTACTCTCCATATGCTGTCCCTCCGAGGACCACACACAGTCACTTACCTGTGTGATCACGGCAGCCATTCAAGTTGGATGTCCCGATCACACACACTGCAATCAGGAAGTGTTCCTGCGGGCTCCCCCCAGCCTCTGCTACACGTGCTGGGGTTTGGAGGTGTTTGTCCCCCAGGGCTTCATGTGTTAGAAGACTGGTCTCAGTGTGGCGCTAATGGGAGGTGGTGGAACTTTAAGAGGTGGGGCCTAGGGGTGGTGGGGGGCATGGCCTCAGAAGGGATCATGCAGCTCTCAAGGACCCCAGTCAGTTCCCCATCTCTGTCTCTAGATTCCCATCTCTCCATGAGACCTATCCTTCTCACACGCCCTGTCACTATGATGCCACCTGCCATCAGAAATGGGACCCTACTAGAGCCAGCACCATGCTGTTTAGATTGTTAACCTACAGAACTGTGAGCTAACTAAATCCTTCTCTTTTATTTTGTTGTAGCAACAGAAAACAGACTAATACACACAACATTCTAGCAAGCAAAGATTGTTCCAGGCACTTGGAGAACGAAGGTTCTAGTGGGGACCCTGCCTCGTCCCCAGAGTCAGCTCTGCATAGTGATAAGATACATTCAGAGAACAGATGCACAGCTGTGGGTACCCAGAGTCTTGGTATCCAGCTGGATGGCCAACCACCTAAGCAGACCGTCCCTCAGACTGTCCCCAACACCCACCCACAGCCTAGGTAGCTGGACCACAGTAGGGGACGCTGGTCTGGGATCCATGGATCTCTCACCACACCCTGGAGTAGCAATACCAGGAGCTCCTGGCAGGGAGCCTGGCACTATGTAGAGGGACAGCTGGGCAAGAGGAGCTGGGTGGGTGCAAAGGCAGGAGAAACCCAGCCGTGTGGGAGGAGTTGAGGATGTGCGGCCTCTGAAGGAAAGGAAGGGCTTCTCTGCCCCAGGTTTCGGTGGCTCAGGTGGTCTGTGCCACATGAGCAACCCACAGTTGTTTAAAGGTCATTTACTTCAGGTCACCAAAGCACAAATGATACATGGGCCACATATATGAGGTGCCTACAGTGGTCACATATACAGAGAGGAAATAGAATAGCAGCCATCAGGGCTGGGCAGAGGTGGAACGGGGAGTAGGTGCTGCATGGGGCAGAGCCACAACTCAGGAAGATGGAAAGTGTTCTGTGGCTGCACGGTGGTGACAGTCGTACAATAAAGTGCATGGACCGAATGCCACCGAACGGATGCTTACAAGTGGCTATGATGGTGCATGTTACGGTTTGGGTATTTTACCACAATTTAAAATTTCCTTTAATGCAAGCCTTTTTTAAAAAGTCCATTTCTTGGAAACCTCCACACTCAGCCTCAGAGCTGGGGAGACAGCATGTCCGCTGCTTCCTTGGGAGTCTGGTGCTGAGCAGAGCAGGTGGATAAAGCAAGTAGCTATCCGCATGGAGGGGAAGCAACGCTGCCCAAATGCAGCAAGCATGTGGAGGAGCCAGCCCTTTGCTGGACAGTCAAAAAAGTTTTCAGAAAGCAGTGGCCAACTTCTGCAGGGGCAGGTCCTATATATCAGGGTTGTCATCTGCTGGCATCTCTTTTGCACGCACACCACCCCTCTCCCCCCCATCCCTGGGACCTGAGCCCTCAGGCAGGCAGTGCAGCACGATGTTCACAGCGCATGTGCACTGTGGCACAGAAAGGCGGTGCCTCCTCCCTTGCCCACACCCCCTGAAGGAGGTAGCCTGTGTCCAACCCCAACTCACTCTGTGGCCAGTGAGTGGAACTGAGGGCTTAGCGGTCAGTGGGGAAACTTTTACTTTGAGAAAGAAAATCATTCTGACCTCCTTGCTGTAAGATCTTTTAATTTTGATTTCTATGAATTTCCTTTTTAGGGCTCCCTCATTAGCAGTCCTCACATGAGCTGAAGAGCTACATCAACAGGAAAACATCCATGTCGCCCACACCAGACCACAGCCAACTCCTCCTTCCCCCTGGGTTCCTTATTCCAGAGCAGGCCAAGGAAGCCCCTCCCGAGCCCCACCCACCCTCAGGCCCCACCCCACCGCCCCCCACCCGCAGCATCACCCAGGCAGTGGAGGCCCCAGCGCATGCCCATCACGCCCAGTACTGCCACCTGCAGCAGAACCCGCCCCCTACCACCACCACCACCACCCACCCCGGCACATCCAGCACGCCCACCAGTACCACCACGGTCACCACTGCGGGCACCCACACCCACGACCACCCGCCACTGCCCGCAGCTCACACCAGCCACACCGCCCACGCAGCGCACCACCATGGACTGCTGCCTGCCCCGCTGCCCCTAGCCAGCAGCAAGGCCAAACCCAGGGTCATCGCACAATTGTGCAGACAGCCTGGCAGGAGGCCCAGCTTCCCCAAACCACTGCATACCACACAGGGGCCACCTGGCACACCTCTGTTTCCAGCTCCCCACGCCCCTCACAACCAAGAAGGTGCCCAGAGCCCATGGGCTCACCTGCTGTGGGACAGACACCCTGCCTGCTGCAGCCTGCACACCCTGGCTCCCTTCCCCTGGAGCCCAGGGTGGCTCAGCAGCCAGCCTCCACTGGCCACTGGCTGCGTAGATGGGGACTGCCGCCCACCCGCCCCACAGCAGCCCCCACGCTCTCCTCCACCTTTTGCCACGTACATGAAAATCCAGCCTAGAGAAAAAAAAAAGGAGATACTTTAAAAGAACAGAGACAAAACACAACAAAATCCCAAACTTGCTGCATCATTGCTGTTATTCACAATGGGCAAAAAAAAAGTTTAAGTAGACCTGATATGGTTGATGAAAATACGTAAGTAAATTTTATATAAAATAAATATATAAATATAAATAAATAAATAAATATATATATATATATACATATATATGCTGTATAGGTATTATTTGTGTGTGAAAGACAAGCGTTTCAGTACTCAGAATTAGCAATAGAGACCCTCCCAGGACCTCCACTCACCCGATAGGAAGCCAGTGCTCAGACGAGTGAGAAAATAGACCAAAAACTTCCCTGCTAGGAACAATTCAGATCCTTCCATATTTTCATAAATAAAGGTCCCTCTAGGACTGACTTAAACCTCACACAATCATTACTAACTCTGCCAAGTGCATAGCATCTGTCTAAAGCTCCCGAACTGCTTTGTATACATCCTTATTTTATTAACAGATACTGTCCTAAATAACCAGTATTATAATTGCTGTTAGTTCAGGTGAGCGTCTAGGTAAAATGCAGTCACCTCTCAGTAGCAAGTGGGGACAGCTAGCTAAGACCCAGTCATCCCAGGACGTTGGTCGCAAGCCCCTTAGGCACTTCGTACCAGGCTGCACTGACTGAACCCCATCCCCACTTTCCTTTCTCTGGATATGGTTGAGTGTACTCATCCCATTCCCAAGAGGGTCGAGCCCAGCACAGGGCCCCATCTCAGCCCTGACAGTGACCCACTCACCCTCCTCTGCCCAACACCACAGCTCCCTCAGCCTGGCCCTGCCCTGTCAGCAGGCAGGACCCCAAGAGTGGCCCCAGGAAGTGCTGAGGTTCTCAAAGGCTGGGGCCTGCTGAGCAGTCCAGGGCAGGAGCTCTGTGTGGGTCCCATGCTGTGTCGAGAGTGGTAGCAGCGATCACTGTAATTCCATGTAGCCATGTGCTTGTCGAACCTCCCATGTCATCACTGTGGCCACCCATGTGACCCGAGGGCTGCTGAGCACCTGGCCCTTGGCCGGGCAAAGTCCCCGCTGCCTCTCCTGGTCCCGTGAGCTGCCTGGGCACCACATGATTCTGAGCTGTGCCCTTGTAGCTTCTGTGTTGTGACACTATGTGCTCCCGGAAGCGGGCGCTGACCACCCCCCCCCCCCCGCACCAGGTCTGTTCTCAGTCACCCACAGGCCATCCTTTGCAGGTGCAGCCTTTCCAGCCTTTGCAGCCGCCACTGCTGTGCTCCTAAGCCTCAAGACTTGAGGACTCTCCCATGGCCCTGCCTGGGTGGAGACTCCGTAGGCCACAGTGATCCGCGTCTGGGGACAACATGCAAGCTGGGGCTGGAAGGCAGCAGGAGACCAGAGCCAGCTCTGGCTGTGTCACCCTGGCTGGCTGGCTGGGGGTTCCATTTCCCTCATCCCCCGTCACGTCACTGAGGTTACTGTACCAGCAGATCTGCAAACTGAGCACTGTTATCTCCGCAGAGAGCGAACCCAGACATCCAGAATTTAGCCTTTTGTGATGTCAGGGACTGCACTGCCCGGCCCTGTCCCCCAAGGGTAGCATTTCTTTCTCAGCCATGGGCTCAGAAAGTGCAGTGACAGCATGGGTGTGTCCCACCTGGTCCAAGCCAGGCCGGTGGAAGCCTCCTGGGTTCACTGTCTGCCAAATTCATCACCTTCCTTGAAGCCAGGCTCCCAGGCCTCGCTGTGTCGCAGTTAAGGATGCCGTTCTGATGAGGACAAGCCGAATTGTACTGCATGTCACCTGGCGTCAGTCATGTGAGGCTACACTCTCTGTGTTTTACATTTGCAAAATATACAGTGTTGCTGTGGATAAATAGTTGAAGTAAAAAGTGGTAACATATTAAATCCATCAGCTTTTCTTCACCCTCTTCTGTACCAGGGTCAGTGGAACTGTAAACTGGAGGTTGTTCCAGAAGACGTGGGTGTTAGGTCCAGCATTGCTTTCACTAATGAACCACCCAGAAGGAAGGATTGCCTGGAGTGGGGTGTCCCCCCCTCCACAGTCCCGCACTATGCTGTCCCCGCGTGTCCCAGGGCTGCGTGGTGGGGCCTAGGGACCCAGCTTCTGCACAAACTCCATCTCTCTCTGGGTTTCCCACTCCAGAGGGCACTGAGGTCAGGTGGGCGAAGTCTCCTGGTCCTGTGTTTCCCCCCAGAGTTGGGGAAGTGTATCTGCTGAGTTTAGGGTACAGGGATCATGCCGCCCACATCTGGCTTGGGAAGCACTAGGCCAGTGGGGGTCCCAGGCAGTGCTGTAGGGCTGTGATCCAGGGACCCCACCTGGCAAATAGCACAGCCTCAAGCCCCTAGGTGTCTGCATCGTACCCTCAGCACCTGCACACATGAGGGGTCACCTCAGGTTCTCACAGAGCTGCTGACAGGCACAGGACCTGGTGGGGGGGGCAGCTGGTGACATCACAAATAAATAGGACAACAATGAAATCATGGATTTGTATTTCTTTTAACTTTCTAAAAGAGTTGTACGGTGATGTCAAAATAAAAGTTCATCTTCATGTGATGCCCATGTAAGTGCTTAAAAACACGTGCAGCTGCCTCGTGGAGGGTCTTTCCCACCACCAACAAGCTGGAGGGACAGCAGCTATGTCACCACACCTCCGGTGTCAGCCCAATGAACCTTGGGTGCAGTGGGGGTGTGGGGACAGGTATGTCCCAGGCAGTGGCTTTGATACCTGGTACCTCCACCCACCGCCCATACCGGTGCTGACCCCAGGCACCGGTGTCTTGGGGACCCCCATTCACTTCCAATCACTTTCCACAATTAGATCAGGTCTCGGGTGCCCTCTGTCCCCCCACCTCAAGGGTCCACCAGAGTCCCCATGAAGGTGGCCCCATGGTGTGACAGAAAGAGGGGATTCGTGCGCTTGTGCCTGGCTTGTGAGGTTGAGCTTGATTGAGGTCCCCATGTCTGTGACCCTGTGGAGAAGCAAGTAAGTCCTGTGAATTTCTCAAGTCCTACTTTCTCTGACAAGTCCCCATGGGCCTGACATAGGGTGGTCTCCAGCTGACAGGGTGACCTGCTCCCTATCAACCACAGGCAACACTGTCCTTGAGGACACTGGACTGACTTTTCCTTGAGGATGCTGCTAGGGGATGTAAGATAAAGGAAATATCACTTGTTAGGGAACAACAGAGGCTTTCAAAGATATGTACACATCCAGCCACTCAACAAACATTGGTGCTTTCAGAGTCTGGGAGATGAGGTGAGCCCTATGAAGAAATGAAGTGTGCTGGGAAGGACAAGAAGGGAAAGAAGGAAAATACCGGGTGTGGTGATGCACACCTCCTAGCAACCTGGGAGGCCTGAAGCGGGAGGATTACAGGTTTCCAGGTCAGCCTGGGCAGCTTAGCAAGACCCACACTCAAATAACTTTTAAAAGAAATTTTAAAGGGCTGAAGATGTAAAGTGATGTGGAGGTCTTGATTTCAATCCCTGATGCACAACAACAACAACAAAGAAAGAAAAAATAGCCAGTCCCCCAAATGCTCATGAGCAATGAGGGGAGATGACCATAGGCCACTGGCTGCTGTGATATGCAGATGCCAGGAAGGTGACTTGAATTTTACTGGGCAGTGAGTCCTTGGGAGGACGGGATGGGCTGGTTCCATTTCTCTCTTCCAGACTGAGTTTGGTTCCAGAGAAAACTTCCAGTTTCCCACGTGTTCTCGAGTGACTGGGCAGGATCCTGCTGTTGGTCCCCTCTGGAGAAGCCACATCTCTGCCACCATGGTTCCCGATGAAGCTGCCACCCTAGGGATGCCGCTTCCTGTGCTTTGCAGGCTCCTGTCTGCAGCTGCCCATCCACCCGGTGCCCAGGTGCTCCTCTGCAGAGCAGAGCTGTTCACAGGCACCCTGAAATGCCCAGCTCCCCTTCAGGCTTTGGTCCACACCGTGTGGAGCTACGACCCACAGAGCTGGGGACAGCTGGTGCTTCCAGGCTTCAGTTCCCTGAGCTTCTTGTCCCCTCGAAAGTCCCAGGCTTGCGAAGTCCCATGGGTGAGGGCTGTGGCTGAACCACCTCAGTGTCCACGACCAGCCCCAGCCCCAGCCTGGGCTGTCAGAGTGCTCCTGACAGTCGGCTGGACAGCTGGAAGGCGGGGAGGTCAGGTCGCCACCCAACCAGCGGCTGGTCTTGGAGTGTGGAGATCAGTCCATCTCCACCATCCTCATCAGAGCCCTGCTTGCTCAGCCCCCAACCTCCCTTCCTCCTGTAAGCACCTCCCCAGGCTCTTCCCAGGTGCCTGCTCTGGTTGGTCCAGTCCAAGATGCCCTGGCCTTTCTGCTCCCCTAGGCAATGTCACAGGAGCTGCAGGCTCAGTGGCAGCCTGCAGGCCTCATTCCTTCTGTGCAGCTCCAGGCCTTGAAGGTCCTTTCAGGGAGAGTTTTCTGCCCTTCCTGTGATTCTGAACCACTTCCGCCCCCACCCTCAGGAACACAGCAGGCTCCTGATGAGAACAGCTTCCATTTTAAATCTGAAGATGGGCATGGAAGCAGGCCTCACCTTCCATGGCATTCCTAGGGGAGAAAGCGCTCTAGAATATACCTGCCAGGGGACAGCGGAGGCCCTGACTTGGAATCTCTCCCCCACATCTGTCAGAACTGTCCAGAAAAAGAAGCAACACTGCCTACAGCTCAGATGGATACTGTACTCAGGAAAGAGGGAACCACCGCTATCAGTCAGAGGTCGGTGGAAATGGCCCTCTCAGACCAGGGAGCTGACACAGGGCCCGTCCCACAATGCCAGGTGAGGGACTGCATAAAGGACCAGAAGTGGCCAGGTCCTTGGGGGAGGAGAGGGACACAGGCAGAATTCCCTGCATCCACACCCTTGAGAGGTGACCCAGAGGGGAACACACTGGGTGGGGAAAAGAAGCAAGAACACCAGGAGCCACAGGAAGCTGCTGAGGACAGGCAAGGACCTAAGGGTAGCTGGAGGCTGCTGCTACAGGAGAGAGGGGCCTGGAGCAGGGAGGCTTTCCTCACAGGGCTGGAGGTGTGAGGAAGAAGCTCTGAGAAGGCTCTGTTTTAGGGAGATGCTGCCCAAGAACCCAGACAACCAGTGTCCTTTTTTCTAGAATCACAAATCCCTGGAGAAACACAAGAGGGCACCGTTGGGACACAGCCAAAGTCCTGGCCCTGGCCCACAGCTGCCTACTGCGCTGGCCCCAGGGAACATCCAATTCCAGTCCCCACGCAGAGGACTCACACAATGCTTTAAAAAGAAAAAAGAGAAAGTTGTGTCTTTAAAGATACACATGTATACAGTTGTAACACAACACGACAGTAATTGTCATTAAATAAGCAGTCACTGATAGAAACAGCCAGCAAGTATAAACTCACGAATGAAATGGACGTGTGAGATGTGCCCTGGGAGCTCGCTTGAGAGAGAACCGAAGAGCGCAAAGATCATTTCCTGTGATTCCAAACCACTTCCCACCCCCAGGAAAACAGGGAAGAAGATACCTAAGAGGGAACACACATGTGCGTAAAAGCAAATCCCTTATGGAGAGGGAAAATCTTAAAATGACATGGGGGCACAATGATGATGAGATGCCTTTTAAAGGGACTCAAGGAAAGGAGCAGCCACCGAGGGCCTTTCCTGTCCCGCAGGTGCCAAGGGCACAGGGAAGGAGCTTCCCACAGTTCTGGACACATCTGAAGGTGCTGAATTGTGTCATCCGGAGCTCCTCTGAGAGATGTTTGCCTTTGAGGACAAAGCACCCAGTTGAGATTTTGGAGAGATGCAGTGAAGACTGGCGATATACAACTGCACGTGCGAAAAGAAGTGGAAGCTGGGCTGGGACAGGAGAGGCCCAACCAGTGGTCCCTACGCAGGCAAAACAGACAGAGCAGCACTTTTCTTCACAGGGAGAGAAGGAAGGAAGTGGAGATCAAGAGGTGGCTTCTTCCCCGCTGCACTAACAGGTGAGAGTCAGATGATGGTGCTTAAACCTGATCATCCTAAATAGTAAAGGGCTAAGAAAGGAGGGGCTGCCTGCAGCCTCGTGGCCATGGAAGAGTGAGTCTTTAGTGTGCCCCCAGCTTCTGACACCACAAAAAGAAGAAAGGCAGGGCTGGGGGTAGTAGAAGAGGGATCATCACACAGACAAGCTCTTGCGATGACCAAATGTAGCATCAGCTTGACTGCCACAGTGGGTGACACGCCCTCCCTAGGTGGGCTGTGTGCTGACAAAGACCTACCTTCACCCATGGGAGTGGGCATCACCTGGTCCCCAGACAGGGACACTCAGCTAGGACCGCATGGCCTCCGTGGTGTCACACCCAGTCCCTGTGCCTTCGCACTCAGGCCTTTGGCTCAGGGACCAAGAGTCACACCCCAGCTCCCAGGTTCCCAGGCCTGAGGACTTGGGAGGGATGAGGCCACCAGCCTTCCCAGGTCTCTGGCTTGAACCTGGCACACTGGGACTTCTCTGCCCCAGTGATGACAAGCACCAGTTCCCATAGTAAATCCCCTATATACAGGAGAACTTGATGTACCCCTGAAACAAACCCAAGCTCTTCTGCATACAGAAACCAAAAGCAAAACAAGGGGGAGGTTGGTCCCGCAGGGCCCCAGGCCCCCAGCATGCCATGAGTACATGGTGAGACATGATGTGCTACCAGCCACAGAGCAGACACACTGCAGTTCTATCCCCACAGGGGAAATGTGCATGGCTGCTCCATGTGCTCCTAGGGCACCACCTGTGTCGCCTCTGTGTCCCCAAGTGTACGTGTTCCCACCCTCTCAGGGGCTGGGTGATGGAGGGATGTATCTGAAGGCAGAGGAGGGGGAAAGGACAGGGGACCCTAGTGGCAGTGGCCACAGGGAAGGACTCTTCAGAGGAGGATGGGGAGAGGCCATGCCCTGGGGGGGGGCCAGCACCAGGGCCCT